>JASWHV010000011.1:62477764-67477764 GCA_030760725.1 Neostapfia colusana
AAGGAATGATGTTCACCCTAGCTCCTCCGTCGACCAACTGGGCCCAACCAGTGTTCCATCAATGTGACCATGAATGTAGAGGGGCTTCATTTGTTGCCCGAGCTTCTCTCGCTTCCCAAAAACAACATTCTTGGCTCCCAGATCAAGCTCGGCCACCTCTGTCTCCGGGATGCAGAACTCGGCCAGTATATGGAACACCATGTTCACTTCAACCTGGTTTTCATCCTTACCCAAGATGTCCTATTCTGTTTCATTGTTCCCAGCTTCCTTCCGGGCAATCCTCTTCTCTTTCCAGGTCTTCTTGGTGACATTGATATTGCTTGGTGTAACCAATGATCCCTTTGCTTCTCCTTCCTCTTCTGAGCAAGTTCCAGGGCCCTAAGTCTTTGTAAACGTCTTTTCTCAGTTTTGTTAAGCCCTATGGATACTATTGAGGTTCTCGCTTTGTTCCCAGAGCCATTTTCTTGATCTTGTCTTGCTTCACCTTCTCCGACTTTATGTCCTACCTGCTGAGTCATCTTGATGCTGTCTTGGTCTGGCCGATTGATGACCTGAGTTGTTATAATCGTGCATGTTCAACTTACTTTTTCGCCTTGTCTTTGGATGCTGGTATGATGCCTGGCCCAATGATTATCCTCCCTTCTGGAGATATCAGCCGAGAGCGTTTGACAGGAGGTACTAGATCAGCTCTTACCCTCTCGGTTTAGTTTGCACCAGCCCCAACCTTCACGTTGGAGCTCCCGGCCTCGTGCTGCTTACCCGAGTCTCGCTTGGCAAATTGGCCTTCACTTCCCGAGTTTCTCTTGTATTTGTGCTTCCCAAGCCTCTTGGGAAGGCTGTTTACCTTGGAGAACTACCGGCTTCTCAGGGTGCCGATAGTTCCCAGGCGTGCCCCCCGAGGCCCTTGGGAAGATTGTTTACCTTGGAAAATCATCGATTTCCTTAGGTGTCGATGACTCCCAAACCTGGTTCTTCCGAGAGTACTTCCAAGACTCCTGTTGACATAGGTCGGGGACCCGTCACACATGCAGCCTCTGAGCCTGTGGAAAACACTTCTCTCATTCTTCCTCCTCAGGTATTTGCCGATCAGAAACTCAGAAGTTTGCTTTAATAGAGTTGTCTTCTTCGGTTCATTGAGTTTCCACACGCCAACTTTGGGGTTTCTTGGTGTGATCATCCTCTTGCGCAGATCATCGGACACGATCACCTCTTTTCCTTTTGTTGTAGCTGATTCATCAGTCCACACGAGAATCTTCTTCCTCTCAAAGCTCACCATGTTGATAGGGAAAGGGTCGGTGTCGAGTTTCATTCGGTGGTCATCATTGAGTTTCAACCAGCCGTTGTTGAGAGCCTATTTTACCTGTGATGGAAGAAGTTGCAATCGTTAGTAGAATGCAAGTATGAGTCGTGCCACTTACAGTAACGCTTGTTAGCCTGTTGCTCGGGTGATGGGATAACATGGCTGTTCTTGAGCTTGATCACCTGATCTTATAAGAGCACGACAAAGAGCTTATCATATTTTGTCACGTCGAAGGTGAACTTGATTTCCTCCTTCCCGAGGCTAGGTTTCAAGAATGTACAAGCCAGGGGCTTGTTCTTGTGGTTTTCAACCAACTCGGTCACACAAACGTCCGTCTCATCCTCACTGGCCGAGTCTTCCCCGAGGTTGTTGATGTGTTCCTTCTCCCGTTCCCTGTGGTTTACTTCCTTGAACAGACCATGTGCTTTAGCTTCTTTTGCTTGATTCTCATGGGCCACAACTCTTTGCATGACTCGGTTCATGTCTCCAAACTCGATGACCTCCACATTCTCCCTAAGTATGGTAAAAGTCCTACAAACGCTAGATCAGTCAAATCCTTTTCCCGCATGGTTAAGCTGAGGCATTTGTTACGAGTTTCCCTAAACCTTTTAATGTAATCGGTCACGAGTTCATTATACTTTCGCTTAACTGTTGTTATGTGAAGCAACCTAAGATCGGTCTATCCTTTGTAGAAATACTCATGAAACCTCTGTTCTAAGCACGACCAAGTGGTGATAGTGTTGGGAGGTAGCGATGTGAACTAGTTGAAGGCTGTGCCGGTTAGGGAGAGGGGAAATAGTCCAATCTTGTGTATCTCCATGATACCTACTGTCGAAGTGTTCGGTTGACACTTCCCCCGAGCCTGCACTGGGCAGCCCGCGGAGGTTCTTTTTTCGGTGGGGCTAGTCCCTTGCGGAGAGCTTGAGCGTATGGACGAGTTAGTAAGAGCTTGACACCGCGAGTTTTACGTGGTTCAGGCCGCCGGACCATAAAACCCTACGTCCACGGCGAGCTATGGAGCTCGCTGTATTGCTTGCTGCTCAGAACCGGAGTCCTGAGCTTGAGGATGAGTTACAGCTTGGGTGAGAATGTCTATGAGTTGCGAGAGTGCGAACCCCTGCTAACGTCGCCTACCCGAGTCTTTTATAGTCCAAGACTCGGGTGGCTTACAAGGGGGGCCCGGGACCCGACAGGTGGTCCCGGGGAGATTGACTGTGATCTACCCTATCTGCAGTTATGCCGGTAGTTGTCTCTGGCGAAGGCTTCTGAGTTTTCGTCTTGCAGCCCTGCCCATGCCGCATGCTAGTCGTAGTGGATGATGACGGCGGGGGCGGCATGGGATGTCTTGTCGCTACGTTTATTGGCTGGCAGGCTCTGACACCGCGCGCCAGTCTGTGATGCGACTGGGCGCAACGGCACCTGACAGAGGCGTGCTCCGCGTCTCCGTGTCTTGGGAAGACGCGGGCCTTGAATACCTTGTACGGGCAAGGTATGGGGCGTCTTTACGCCCGCTGCCTATCGTTCAGGGGCAGGCAGCGCCATTTTGCTGGCCACGTGGCGGGCCCGGAGCCCTCCTCTGAGGAGAGGAGGGGTCCGACCCCGTGGGACACGTGGAGCCTTCGGACCTCTCCACACGGAGGGGGAGGTTCGGCTTCTGTCGGCCACGTGGCGGGCCCGGAGCTCCTCTCTGAGGAGAGGGAGGTCCGGCCCCGCCGGATACGTGGCACCTTCGGACCTCTCTCCCGCGGAGGGGGAGGCCCTGCTTCTGTATGCCACATGGCGGACTCGGAGCTCTCCTCTGAGGAGAGGGAGGTCCGGCCCCGCCGGACGTGTGGCGCCTTCGGAGCTCTCCCTGCGGAGAAGGGCGAGTTCCATAGGCATTTTCCCCTGTGCGCGGGGGTACCCCATATCGCGGGTACCGACAGTGGCCCCCGGGCCCATCTCGGGGGAGATAGCGAGCCCGAGGTGGGACCTCCGTCTCTTCTGATCCGCACACTTTCTCTAAGCCCCGCATTGACCGCTGCCGGAGCACGAACGGCCGCGGGATCGTGGGAGCGTGCGCCCACTTGATGGTCGCTTTCATTGCGGCGGTTCCCGAGACTGCCACTTCTGCACGTTGCGGCGCTTTCTTCGGGAACCGCCGGAGTGCCTTGCTGGCTTGTCTTCTTAGGAGACTGACTCCTTGGCCCACCGCTTCAGTTTGGTGGCTTGGGCCCACCTGTCATCGGCGCTCGGTCTTGAAGCCGAAGCGGTTGCCGATGCGGCGTATTCGAAGAGTTTCGAATCGCTTGGAATTGCACCCAGGAAGTTTTTAGAGGGGATCTTACCCATATTGTGGCTTCCCTTCGCACTTCCCAGCGCTTTTTCTTGGACTCTTGTGCCTTTGTCTTCTTCCTTTGAGTCCTCCCTCGCCATGGCCTCCAACCCGCCACCAGAGAAGAAGCGCGCTCGATCTCCTCCAGCGGCGGTGTCTGTGCCAAGTCGGGGACCTAGGGTGCCTGGCACTCCCTCCGGTGGCGAATCAAAGAGGCCCCGGGCTGATGCTTTGAGGGGAGCTTCTGGGGCGTCCCCTGCTCCGCCAGTTCAAGCGACTGCGGAGCGGCCGTCAGTGACGGTGGCGGGCTCTGGGAGTCCCACCCTGGCTCGGAAGTCGGGGTTCAGAGCCTGCTAGAGTGTCCGCGCTTCCCGGCCATCCCCGACTAGCGGGGAGTCTGTGCCGTCACGCTCGGAAACCGGGACAGCTGCCGCGGCCCCCAAGCCAGCGCGAGCTTCTCCTGTTCCGGTGTGCCCGGGCTCCGCAGCGGCGTCATCTCTTCCTGCCGAGACGGCCGCCGCGGCCCCCAGGCCAGTGCAGGTTGACCCTGCACCAGGCGGCCCGGTCTTTATTCCAGCGCCGCCTTCCCCGTCTCGTCGCTCTTCACAGGTCAAGAAGCCAGAAGCTAAAGAGAGTCCGGCAGGTCCGTCTGCCAGAGCCCCGGCGCCAGCTTCTCCTGACCGGCGTCTCGTCCCAGTCGCTGGTGCATCGGCTCCTCTTGAGGACGAGGTAATGGAGGAGGTCGGGGGATCTGCCCCGGCCTCTGCTGCTCCACTGCCCTTGGCGGATGCCTTCGCGCTTGCCGAGATGAGCGTCCGGCAGGTCTTGGCTGCACTAGGCCGCGAGCGGGAGGAGTATACAGTTGAACGGGATCGCCTCCTCACCTGGGGGAACCTTTTGCGAGAGCGGACCGCGAAGGTCAAGAGCAAGCTCGACTCCAGGCAGGAGTTGCTCGACTACAGGGAAGTGCTCCTCGACCGGCTGAAGCGGGCTGTCAACCGCATGGACGCCGAATCGCGGCGGATCAACAGGGAGGCCCTGGAGGCACATGCCTGGGCCGAGGAGAGCCTCTCTGCCTCTGAGGAGATACGGCAGCGGTTGGAGCGCCGTAAACTCTTCGTTCAGGAACGGGAGCGTTCCACGGCAGCCAAGGCGGAGAGGGTCGCCGCGCAGCTGGCGGCGGGCGAGGATGACCTTTGAGCTCGGATCGAGGAGCTAGAGATTCTGAAGGCTGACCTCGACTTGAGGGAGGAACAGGTCTCCCGCGAACGCCGGGCGGTCTTGGATCGGGAGTTGGCCGCCGACTTCAAGGCTTCTGAGTTGGAGTGGCTCGCCAAGACTCTCCACCTTCGGGAGAGCTCCCTGGCGGCCAAGGAGAGGGAATTCTCCGAGAGAAACCTGGAGGCCCTGCAGGAAGCCCGCCGCGAGGTGGAGGAGCTCTCGGCCTTGCGGTCCTCCAAGGCTCATGCGGTCTCAAGCTTCGTTGATCGAGCGGGGTCCGCCCTGATCCCTCTTGGCTTCAGTCCGGTGAGGGCAGCGGCTCCTGCGTTGAAGGTGGCGGAGGTGATCCCCGCGCTGGAGTCGATCGGCGCCAAGCTGGACAGGCTAGACTCGGTGGTCGACGGCGAGCTTGAGGCCGAGGGACGCGGCCTAGACTTAGAGGTCGCCTCACATGTGCTGGCATGCTTCAAGAGCCGCGACCCCTCTTTCTCCCTGGAACCAGCGAGAGAGGGCCCAGCCGCGGAGCGGGAGGAAGCTGCCAGGGCTGAAGTCGAGGATGTGGCCGCCCTTGTAGCCGCTAGGTTCCGGCGTGAGCCGGGTGGTCCTTAGGACTTGTTTCTCCCTTTTTATTGAGTCTGTAGTCCAGCTCATGGAGCCTCGCATAATTTGACTCTTTTAGATATTTGTGTCTGTGATGCCTTTTCTCTCCTTCTTGGCTTTGCCTGACTGAGTCCTTAGCTCCGCAAGGTACTCAGAGGTCTTCTCCAATCTCGGAGCTCTGCACAGACACCTTCCCCGGGTCCTAACTGTGTTAGGGGCCCCCGGGGGTCTCCGGATCTCGCCCTATGGGGAGCTCCAGATCTGCCTGCCACGTGGCGGGTCTGGAGCCCCTCCTCAGTAGGCGGGAGCTCTGGCCCTGCTGGACACATAGGGCTTTCGGAGCCCTCCCACCGAGGGGGAGGTCCGGTTTCTGCCTGCCATGTGGTGAGTCCGGAGCCCCCCTCAGGGGAGGCGGGAGCCCCAGGCCCGCTGGACACGTGGGGCCTTCGGGCCTCGCCCCTGCTGAAGGGGCAGGACCCGGTCCTTCCAGTCCTAGGCCGGAGTAGTTGGTAGCTCCTTTCCCCCCGCTTCATGCAGTCCCCGTTGCCGTAACCTGGAGGTCCTGCACACAGGCAGAGGAAACGTAATTCTCCTCGGGGGGTCCTCCCCTCCCGTCTCCTAGTCTTATTCGGCTTACGATCCTGATCCGTTATACGGGGCTTGGGAAATTCTGTGCTCGAGGCGCCGGAGCTCCGGCTCCCTCCAAGGTCCGGGTACGGTCGTCCGATCCCTAGTACCGGGCCGTGCGCTCGGGAAGCAGGGTGCACGTGATTTGGGTTCATGACCAGGCAAAGCGGTTGTACTCCCCTGTATCTCCGGAGGGCAGGATGCGCACGCTTTGGGCTCAGGGCCTGCTAAGCGGGATACGCACCCTGGACCCCCCATGCACAACGCAGGCCTTTCCTGGAGGTGACCAACTGGCACCGCAACACTGGGGGAGGCCCGAGAGACTCACTCGGCCATCGGCAGGTGCCTCAAGCGTGGCCACCCTCGGTAGGATAGCAAATGCTGACTATGGATGAGCGCGGGAGAGAGGGAGCTAGATGTACGATGAACATATACAGATAGTGCGATCATAAAAATTAATGCATAATTTAAATGAGCGCATGAGAGAGAGCTAAGTAGAACAAGTTTCTGTGTCATGCCCATAGGTGGAATTCTGGCTGTACATGGAGGCAATGATCCGCCTCGTCTACAAGGGAAGCAAGACTCTACGCGCTTAGGGTCGGAACCAGGCTAAACTGGACGTAGTCCTGTACCGTCCCTTGAGACTTAGCTGCCCCAAGCATTGTTCCTAAATTCTATGGGATTCATTACAGAAGGGAATGACCCTGTTCTACTAATGCTCGGGGAGTAGGACTTACAGTGTTGCTCCATGCCAAGGGTTTTGGGAACGGATCCCACACTCGGTTGAAAGGCATGTGTACCTGGGGCGGCAGCTTTCGTGATTCGGAAGGGACCTTCCCTGCTGGGGGAGAGTTTATAGGTCCTTCTCGGGAAGGAGCGTGCCGCGACACCAGGTTGCCCTTCTGCAGGTCCCTGACGCGTTTGGTTCTTTGGCGGTAGTGCTTAGAGCATCAGCCGAGACCGTGCGTTGTGGGATGTTACCTGCAGCCGAGTCTCGTCGATGAGGCTGTCATCTTCACGCTGGATCAGGTCCTGTGCGGCTTCTCCTGGGCGCCCCCGGGGAGTTCTCCCCTTCTGGCTAAGGCCTTCAAGGGGTAGGTGGACTCGGGCTCGTCTTGGAAGACCTAAGGCGTCTTCCCCTTCTGGCAAGGCCTTCAAGGGGTTGACAGACCTTGGGCGGCCCCCGGGAGGTATGACTGAGGCACGGAGGCGTGCTCTCCGGTGAGGCTGGCCCGACCTTGCACCATTGTGATTGGTGCTTGGGCTGCTGCGACTACTTGGGGCTTCTCCAAGGTTGACGCCGCAGCAGTGCAGCCTCCACTGACCTGGGACGGCAGCCACAACCGGCTACCGCCCCGGCCCATCACCATCGGAGCTGGAGTCCTCACCGTTATGCACTGTCTTTATAACACACTGAGGCTCCTGAAACCCCACCTGGTGGGTGGCGCTGACTGTAGCGTCGACTTTCTGCTTGCCATCCCTCTGAGGGTGGAGCGGTGCTTCAGCTCTCTGCTGCCTTCCTTTGCGAAAGCGCTCTGCGAGCCTCTGGATATCCCAGCACTCGGCAGCAGTATGGTTGCCGGCGCCATGCACGGGGCATAGCCCGCCCTGGTCATTATCTGGGGCCAGTGACTGCCGCTGCCTTTTGTCGGGGCGTGGCCCCCGAGCTCCACTAGTCGTCGCTGCTGCGGCGGCGGGAGCCGTGAACGATGACTTCATCTTGCCACTCCCCCGGTTCTTGGCCTTCTTGCCACCCCCATAGGCAGCAGCGCCGGACCCAGGCTGTCCCCCTGACTCGGAGGTCGGCAGAGAGTGCCAGTTCCGCCCTTCAGCTGCTCTGGCGCATTTGTCCGCCAGGCTGAAGAGCTCAGAGACGTCGCAGACCTCTCTGGTCGCGAGCTTCTCAAGCATTTTCTCGTCCCGGACACCCTGCCGGAACGCCACCACCACAGAAGCACTTTGAATGTGCGGGATGGTGTTGCATACCTGGGAGAACCGCTGGATGAAAGAGCGCAGCGACTCCCCAGGTTGTTGCTTGATGGCGTGGAGGTCAAGCTCCGTGCCGGGACTGGTGTAGGAGCTGCCGAAGTTGGCGATGAACTGCCGGCAGAGCTCTCCCCAGGAAGTTATGGAACCCTGAGGGAGATTCATGAGCCAAGACCGGGCTGGGCCGGTCAAGGCGACGGGGAAGTAGTTGGCCATGACAGCCTCATCCCCTCCTGCTGCAAGTACGGCGGTGGAGTAGATCTGGAGGAACTCCGCCGGGTTGACGCTGCCGTCGTAATTTTCAGGCAGATGCGGTCGAAACTTGCGCGGCCACCTCGCGAAGCGAAGGTGGGGTGCAAGAGCCGCACATCCTGCCCCTGTTGCCGCAGGTATTGGTGCCACGAATGCTTGGTTCGCACCTGGCACAGTGTACCCCGGTATGGGCAAGGCTGCTCCATAGACCGGGGACGCCGCCTGCAGGGCATATGGTTGGGGCATATGCTGCGCGGCGTACGCCTGGGGCCGAGCTCACGTGGCGAAGATCTGCACTTCAGGCTGGGTCGAGGCAGACGTCATGCTGTCGCCAGCCTCTTGGGTGCGACGCCTTTCTCGACGTCGCTCGAGGAACACTCGGGCATCTTAGCTCAAGTGGCAGCGCTCCAGCTCTGCCCTCAGGTCCGTCGACGGAAACCTGGTGGAGCTGGAGCCCGCCGTCTGCCCGTCAACCGTTGGCGTGCGCGTCAGCGACACAGCCGGTTGGCCGGAGCGTCGCCCCCACCGAAACCGAGGGTTTGCGGCGGCGACGACGAGGCGGTCCACCTCGCGGACCCACTGCTGGGTCACTGAGTGGGGTGCATCCCCAGCAGGTGGATTGCGCAGTAGCGCTCTTGCTGCAGCTAGCGCTCCCCCATGGTGTACGCTCAGCGCCGCAGAAGATCTCACGCTGGTTGGAGCCTGCCTTGCCGGAGTCGGCGTTGCCGGAGTCGGCTGCTGGCTACCAGCTTGTGCCGACACACTCCGTCCTGAGTGCGTCGACATGTACTCCCCGCTGGTCACAGTTCGCCGTGAACGCGGGGGAGGAGAGTTTGCCGCTGAAGGAAGCTTGGTCATCTTCGTCGGCGGAAACTCGTCGCGCAAGGGAAAAGCCCCCTACCTGGCGCGCCAAATGTCGAAGTATTCGGTCGACACTTCCCCCGGGCCTGCACTGGGCAGCCCGCGGAGGTTCTTTTTTCGGTGGGGCTAGTCCCTTGCGGAGAGCTTGAGCGTATGGACGAGTTAGTAAGAGCTTGACACCGTGAGTGCTACGTGGTTCCGGCCGCCGGAGCGTAAAACCCTACGTCCACGGCGAGCTATGGAGCTCGCTGTATTGCTTGCTGCTCGGAACCGAGTCATGAGCTTGAGGATGAGTTACAGCTTGGGTGAGAATGGCTATGAGTTGCGAGAGTGCGAACCCCTGCTAACGTCGCCTACCCGAGTCTTTTATAGTCCAAGACTCGGGTGGTTTACAAGGGGGGCACGGGACCCGACAAGTGGTCCTGGGGAGATTGACTGTGATCTACCGTATCTGCAGTTATGCCGGTAGTTGTCTCTGGCGAAGGCTTCTGAGTCTTCGTCTTGCAGCCCTGCCCATGCCGCATGCTAGTCGTAGTGGATGATGACGGCGGGGGAGGCATGGGATGTCTTGTCGCTGCGTTTATTGGCTGGCAGGCTCTGACACCACGTGCCAGTCTGTGTTGCGACTGGGCGCAACGGCACCTAACAGAGGCGTGCTCCGCGTCTCCGTGTCTTGGGAAGACGCGGGCCTTGAATACCTTGTACGGGCAAGGTATGGGGCGTCTTAACGCCCGCTGCCTATTGTTCGGGGGCAGGCAGCGCCATTTTACTGGCCACGTGGCGGGCTTGGAGCCCTCCTCTGAGGAGAGGAGGGGTCCGGGCCCGCAGGACACGTGGAGCCTTCGGACCTCTCCCCGTGGAGGGGGAGGTTCGGCTTCTGTCGGCCACGTGGCGGGCCCGGAGCTCCTCTCTGAGGAGAGGGAGGTCCGGCCCCGCCGGATACGTGGCACCTTCGGACCTCTCTGCCGCGGAGGGGGAGGCCCTGCTTCTGTATGCCACGTGGTGGACTCGGAGCTCTCCTCTGAGGATAGGGAGGTCCGGCCCCACCGGACGCGTGGCGCCTTCGGAGCTCTCCCTGCGGAGAAGGGCGAGTTCCTTAGGCATTTTCCCCTGTGCGAGGGGGTACCCCATATCGCGGGTACCGACACCTACATTGCTAGACTGGATCAGGAACTGGTCGAGGTGTTCTTGTGTAGTTTTTGCATCTTCCCCGTTAAATTTGTCGAAGTCGGGCACTATAAACCCTCTGGGTATGGGACAGTGTCGAAGTAGTTGGGGTAAGGCTTTTGGTAGCCTCTGATGTATTCTTTGGTTGTTACCCTGAGTTCCCTAAGCATCCTAGTTACTTGGTCCCTAAGATCTTTGCGAGGAGCGTTGGGAGGGTCAGGCAAGTTGCAAGATGCAACCTGTGGCTGTACCGGGGGAAAGTATGCATCAGGCACTGACCCGATGTAACAACCCAAAATTTTGATTCAAAACCCTAAATCATGTTAAGAGGGGAATTTAAAATTTTTTGGACGTGTTGCATGTTTTGCAAAAATTCAAATTCAAACTGGAATTCAAATTAAACTCAAATCAGAAAAGAAATAGAAAAAGAAAAAGAGAAAACAGAAAAAATCCGGCCAGTGGGCCGAAACCCACCAGCCGGCCCAGCCAGCGCCCGCGCCAGCCCGCAGCCGCGCGCGCCGCTTCCTTCCGCTGACAGGTGGGACCCACCCGATCGTCGTCTACCTCGCGCCAGCGCCGGACTCCCTCTCACCCGAATCAAAACCGATCGGGATTTCGGCGTATCCCCGCTGAATTCTGTTCGTAGGCGACGCAGACATGATCTAAACCACCCCGCCGCCCTCCCCCGTCTATAAAAACCCCGGCCTCGTTCTGTTTTTCCCACGCGATCGGCTGTTTTTACTCCGGTGAGAACCGAGACTTCTCCGGCGAATTCTTGCCGATCTAAGCTCGGAATTTCCGATCTAACTCGCTGGTCTTGATCCACCGCCTCCGGGGAACCTTGCAGGTGTAGAAAACTCGGTGACTTGCGGTGTAAACACAGCGCCGACGAGCTTCGCCGTGGTTTCACCTCGGACCTCGTCGCCGATCACCTTCCAGGACCTCCGAGCTCTAGAAAACCCCCGAGGTGAGATCCCCGACCTCCCCTCTACCGATCTATGCCATAAAATCACAGTTCTAGGAAGAATTCCCGAAGATCCGAAAGTTTCCGGCGAGATCGCCGCTTCCCGCCGCCGTGCGCCGCCGGCAGCGCCGCCCGCGCTCGATCAGAGCGACGTGGCCACTTGTGCGCCGTTTATTTTAAATCGCACGGTAGGGTTTAAATCCCCGCGTACCGGTTCGATGTTATAATCTCGGCCGTCGGTTTAAAATCGGACGGTCCACGTCAGCCCCGCGTTATAAAGACTGGAATTCTTACGTGCTACCCCCTGGGGTTCTCGGGAAATAAGAGCTAGCCCCGGAAACTTCTGATCTAGCCCCTGTAACTCCAGAAAATCATGTAAATTCATTTAAAAATCAGTTTTAGCACCTGGACTTAATAAAAATTAGGAAAAACACCTCTGATAAGTGTAGCTAGACCCCTAGAAATTCTGAAAATAATATTATAGACCCTGTAGTGGGATAAGTTTAACTTTTTAGCCCTGTTTAGTATTTAAATTAGGAAATTGAATATGTGGCTAGTGTTTAAAAAATTAAAAAGTGGTACAAACATATTGTCATAATTAAATTAAAAACTTTCTCAGTATTTAGAAAACTTTGGAGTGAGATAAAAACATATTTTGGGCTGAATTGAATCTGTTTAATTTATTATTCACATTTAGGGACACATTTTTAAGTAATGAATAGTTTTAGAAAATAGGGAAAATAATTGTGAAATAGTTTACATCAGAGGCAAAGGTCAAAATATGTTATTAAATTATTTAGGACCAGAACCTATTCTGTTTAGATGATGTGTATTACTAATTTCATAATAAAGTACACAATTATGCATAGGAAAATAAATCTGAAAATATAGCAACTAGTAAATGATAAATGGAGTTTCTAAAATCCAAAGAATTGAGTTTAGGGTTGGTAGAAATTCTGAAGGCACATATGGAGAAGGAAAATACATTTCATGCATACTTGGTAGCTAAAAGGTGTAGTAATTGAATATAAGGAATTTATTTAAATTGGAAACTCATATATATAGTATGTAAGTATAAATGTGAACACAAAAGTAAGAATCATATACACATGATTAAAAGTGCATGCAAGCCACAAATCAACACACATAGAGTAACCACAACACATATAATTGTGAATGACTTTCATAAATATGAATGTGTGGTTTGTATGAAGTGGAAGTGTGAACTATGTCTTACGGATTGTTGTTTTTCTTTTGCTATGTGTGATGGTATGATGTAGAACCTGCTCAAGAGCAAGTTATTCCTTTCCAAGATCAGGACTACCCATTCCAAGAGCAGCAGGAAGGAGGCAAGTGCCCTTGACCACTTTGATCCTATGCTAGGATGTGTAGATAGAATTATTTGCATTGTCAAATGAAAAATGAAACCCATGCTAGGAAGTTTCCCTAGAATTACATTACCTTGTTTCCTTGTAGCTTGGGTTGGGATTTATTTTATCATGTCATTTATTATTATGCATATGCTTAGCCATGCTTAGAATGGGATATTTGGGATATGAGATCATAAGTTTACTTTACCATACTCTTGAATGAGATATTGTGAGTTATGTAGAGGTAGGGATCAAGGCAAGTTTGATGTTTTGGTTGTGTGCTGGGTGCACGAGACTCGGGTTTGTGTTTAGTACTTGCCTGGATCCTAAGGACCGGTTCATGTAGCATGTAACCTGGCTTTACAGTGCCAACCACATGCTGAGATGGGGCAGCTTGGCCAATTAATTAGGTGTATCCCCGGCGTAGTATGGGTGTGTTGGATGGTGCGGGGAGTAGGTGTCAGCTGGACTACCATATGAACCGCAAGGCTCAAGAGGGGGCCACTGCAGCGGGGTTGGAGCCTCTTGTATGCTGTTAGGGGTGAAACCTCAGTGGGCCCACGCTCGTCGGGAATCCCTTTGTAAAGGCTTCGTAGTGATCTCCTGGCTACACACCTGGGAAGTGTGAATGTGGTTCGTAGCCACTGGCATAATGGAGGTTCTTTTAGTCCACCCGGCAACGGGGGATGGAATCACTACATGTGGGTACAGTGGTACAAACTCTGCAGAGTAGAAAACTGTCATGACAGCCGTGCTCACGGTCAAGAGCGGCTTGGACTTATTCATGATTAGAGGATTGATTGTTTTGGAAGTTGTGATGTTAAGCGGGGAGCTTAACATTGGAAATGATGTTATGGTTATTGGATTATGATGATGGGATGGGAGATTTGGACCATTTCACCTGTGTAGTAATGTAGGTGCTTAATAAGCTAAGGTGATAGGTATTAATTGCGTAGTGCTTTAACCATGAGTTCAACCTCTCCTTGTTCTAGCCATGCATGATATAATTTTCCCACACTTGCTGAGTACCATTGGTACTCAACCTTGCATATTTGTTGGTTTATATTGCTGCTCAGGTCAGGAAAATGAGGTGGTATATAATGACCAAGACTTTGGACCCGAAGAAGGTTTCTAGGTTCATGGAGACCCCCGGGCGACGCCTGTGAAGAAGCCCACAAGAATAATATTCCGCTGCTAGTTTACTTACTTGTGATGAACTTATTATTGTCCATCGAGACATTTGCTATGTAAGACTTATTTAAATTCGACACCTGGCTTGTAATAAATGATGCTTCACTATTTGTCATCACATGTATGAGAAAATGATCCTGGCATACATGTGATATTCACTTGGTTGTTCTTCGGAAAAACCGGGTGTGACAGAGGTGGTATCAGAGCCAAGGTTGCCCGTAGGAACGTGGACCTAGGTAGAAATGGACGTATTTAAGGGCCCTATTTTCTTAAAAACTATTTTACAAAGGTGTGGATTGAAAAGTGTTATTTAAATGAGTCACTTTCTTCATCTTACCCTAATTTTCATTCAAAATAGGATTTTTGTTGAAGAGTTTATCTAACCTAAGTTTAAATTCTCTTTGTTTTAGATGGTTCGCATGATTCGTCGCAAGTCCACAGGAGGGAGAGTTCCCGTAGTTGCCCTTGCCGAGAGAGAGGAGAGCCGTCCGGTGACGTACCTTTCCTACGGGTTGGCAGTAGGAGGCTTATTGCGCCGTCTTCGGCGTATGCTCGAAGCCACCGGCAATACGGGCAAGCTAATCATCCACTATAACTCCACCAGGACCATCCGTGAGAAGAGGGAAGAATGGAGTTCAGAGATGAGGATAATACACGAAAATCAGCTGCTTAAGATTCACCACTCTCCAGATTGTACTGCGACACAGGTCGATGCAGAGAAAGATGTCACCTGGGAGGCCATCACCTGACAGAGTCACATCTATCGTCGCCACTTGGACAAAACTGAGTACATGTATGTCCTCCAGCGTGAGAGTGGTACCACGGAGTACAAGTATCCGCCAGTGCAGCAAGGGACGTCCCATGAGCACATGGACTTGTGCTTGGAGGATGCTGCTATGCTCAACACTCGACTGCAGGAGTGTCAACAAGAGCTTCAGGATGTCCGGGACACCCTGAAGGAAGCGGAGGCGTTGCTGCGAGCCTGCTTAAGGGCGAGAGAAAGGGGAGATGGGAATGAACTGTGTGTCACCGCGAATGATACATGGACTCCTGACTCCCCAGATCGTCGGGCGATAAGGCGTCGTCGCACTTCTCCACCAGCAGCCTCCCCACCCAAAGCAGAGTCAGAAGGCAGCCGAAATGATGAGGAAGATCCTGAGGAGCCAGCTCAAGAAAACGAGTAGTGTAGAGTCTTTCCCTTAGTTAGCAAGATGTCGAATAGTCGAGTCGTTACGTTAAGTTAATGGTGTGTTAATGCTTGGTGTGTGATGTGAGTTGTGGAAGCCATGAGCAATTGTCCACAGCCTCGTCTTCAGATTGTTTTGCTTTGGTGTGTGAACCCACATGAAATAATAGTGCATTTTTTTGGTGTGAGATATGAACCCTCGTAAAAGTATAACAAAGCCTCAACACTTCAAAGTACAAACAAATGAAAGTAGTAAGATGATACTAAATGATTTCAAATTAACGTTGGTTGATTCTGCCAGATGGCTGGAAGAGGAAAAGGACGTGCTGCCAACCCCGCCAACAACAACGATGAGGCATGCAACCCTCATCTTTCTGGAGGCCAGGACCAGGGTGGTCGCCGTGAAGGAGTTGATCCCCTCCACCAAATGCTGGAGAATCAAAATCAGCTCATCCAGAACTTGACTCAAGTGGTGGCCAACTTGCATCAAGTTCCACCTCCACAAGCTGCACCACGCCAACCAAGGTTGAGTGAGTTTCTAGGAACTCAACCTCCAAAGTTTGCAAGTGCTGCCGAACCTCTAGAGGCAGATGATTGGCTGAAGACCATTAAAAGTAAGATGAGGATCATCCAGTGCCAAGGGTATGAGAGGGTGCTGTTTGCCTCTCATCAATTGCATGGACCTGCTGCTGATTGGTGGACCGCCTACGTGGCCTCCCATCATGACCCTGAGAACATCACTTGGGAAGAGTTCAAGCGTAGTTTCCGCAACCATTACGTACCAAGAGGTGAACTCAAAAACAAGAGGAAGGAGTTTTTGGGACTGCAGCAGGGAAACATGACGGTGAGGGAATACCTCACTAAATTTACTCAACTATCCCGTTATGCTCCACGGGACATAGAGACTGATGAGCAGAAACAAGATTGTTTCGTGGAAGGACTTACCGCAGAGATGCAGTGTGCAATGTCCTCGAATGAGTATGAAAGCTTCCAAAAGCTGGTGGACAGAGCATTTGTGGTAGAAAGGAAGCTAAAGGCCTTGGAAAATGAGAATAAGAGGAAGGCCGGTTGGTCACATCAAGCCTCGGGAAGCAACACCCGCCCACGTATGATGCAGCAACCTACGGGGCAGACGAGCCGTGCTGCGGTACCCTATTCAGCACCAAGAGGGTACAACCTGAACTACAGGCCTCCCGTAGCACCAGCACAGGCCACAACGTCAGTTTGTACAACAGCCTCGCCCCGCATATCCACCTCGACCAGCAGTGCAAGGACCCCCAAACCAACCCCAAGACAACAAAGGCCAAGCACCTAAGGTTGGGGTGCAATGTTTTAGCTGCGGTGAAGTGGGGCACTACGCCCATAAATGCCCAAAGAAGAAGCCCGCGCAGCCACAACAGCAGAATGTAATGAGAGGACGGGTGAACCACGTCACTATGGAGGAAGCACAAGATGCTCCCGACGTGGTAGTTGGTAAGTTTCCTGCCAATTTACACCTTGCAACCCTGCTGTTTGATTCTGGTGCCACCCACTCGTTTATTGCTCAAGGGTTTGTTAAGAAGTATGACCTAGCAACAACACAAATGAACCATATGCTAGCCGTAAACTCTCCAGGTGGAGAAATAAGGACAAGAAAAGTGTGTCCCAAGGTGAATCTAGACATTAATGGGGTAGTGTTTACTGCTAACCTCATAGTGATATATTCCCAGGGGATCGATATTATTTTGGGCATGGATTGGTTGACCAAACATAAGGGAATTATTCATTGTTCGACCAGAACGGTGGAACTAACTCACCCTAGTGGCACAAGAGTAAAGTTCATAACAATACACGAGCCTAGGAGGGACATTAAATTAAATCAAGTTGAGGTGAAAGTGGAGGAGATCAGGATTATCCGGGAATATCCAGATGTTTTTCTGGAAGAATTGCTAGGTATGCCTCCCGATCGTGAAGTGGAATTTGCAATTGAGCTAGTGCCTGGAACAGCCTCGATATACAAGAAACCTTATCGGATGGACTCCAAGCAGCTAGAAGAACTCAAGGATCATTTGAGAGAATTGACGGAGAAGGGGTATATTCGTCCTAGTTCCTCACCATGGGGAGCTCCGGTGATATTTGTGCCCAAGAAGGACGGAACCCAAAGGTTATGTGTGGATTACCGTGCTTTGAATGAGGTAACCATCAAGAAAAAGTACCCATTACCCCGCATTGAAGACTTTCTTGATCAGTTGAGAGGCGCTTGTGTGTTCTCGAAAATTGATCTCAGGTCGGGCTACCTCTAACTCAAGATAAGGCAATCTGATATTCCCAAGACAGCTTTCGTATCTCGGTACGGACTGTATGAATACACTATCATGCCTTTCGGGCTAACTAATGCCCCGACATACTTCATGTATCTCATGAACAAGGTATTCATGGAATATCTGGACAAATTTGTGGTGGTTTTCATAGATGACATTCTCGTCTTCTCCAAAGATGAAGAAGAACATGAGAAACATCTAAGGTTGGTGTTGCAGAGGCTGAGAGAACACCAACTATATGCCAAATTGAGCAAGTGTGAGTTTTGTCTGAAGAGAGTTCCCTTCTTAGGACACATAATCTCGGAGGGAGGAATCTCCGTAGATCCCGCCAAAATCGAGGATATCCAGAAGTGGAAGACCCCTGAAAATGTCGGAGAAGTTCGAAGCTTCTTGGGATTGGCTGGATACTATCGACGGTTTATTGAGGGATTCTCCAAGATCTCGAGACCTCTCACCAAACTGTTGGAGAAGGGAATCACATTCACCTGGACGCCATATTGCGAGACGAGTTTCAGGAGCTAAAGAAGAGATTGACAACAGCCCTAGTGTTGGTTATGCCAGATATGCAGAAGAATTTCACAGTGTACTGCGATGCCTCTGGAAACGGGTTGGGATGTGTTCTCATGCAAGAAGGGCATGTCGTGGCTTATGCATCCCGGCAGCTTCGGAAGCACGAGAAGAACTATCCTACACATGACCTAGAACTAGCCGCAGTGGTACACGCGTTGAAAATTTGGCGGCACTATTTGATGGGGAAGAGGACCGAGATATATACGGATCATAAGAGTTTGAAGTACATATTCACACAGCCAGACCTCAACCTCAGACAAAGGAGGTGGCTAGAGCTAATCAATGACTTTGATGTGGGCATCAACTATCATCCCGGGAAAGCAAACGTCATGGCCGATGCTTTGAGTTGGAAAGTGCAGGTCAATAAGTTGAGCTTGAAGGACATGCCTGCAGAATTGAAGGACGAGGTTATAAGGCTCAATATATGTCTAGTAAATAGTGGTGAAGCCATCGCCATGGAAGTGGACTCCACACTCGAGCGAGACATACGCGAGGGCCAAAAGAATGATGAGAAGATACAAGAGATCAGACAACTCATCAAGGAAAATAAAGCTCCGGGTTTTAGGGAGGATGAACAAGGAACGGTGTGGCACGGGAAAAGAATTTGTGTGCCAGAAGTAAAGGAGATCCGTAAATTGATTTTGAAGGAGGCTCATGATTCTGACTATTCCATTCATCCTAGGAGTACGAAAATGTACCAGGACCTCAAGAGCAGGTATTGGTGGTATGGCATGAAGCGAGATGTCGCGGAACATGTTGCCCTATGTGACACATGTCAGTTGGTGAAAGCAGAACATCAACGACCCACGGGATTATTGCAACCACTCGAAGTGCCTGAATGGAAATGGGAAGAAATCAGCATGGATTTCATCGTGGGATTGCCTAGGACCCAATCCGGATATGATTCGATATGGGTCATCATTGATAGGCTAACCAAGGTAGCTCACTTCATCCCCGTGAAGGAAAGCTACAGCGGATCCAAATTGGCAGAGTTGTACATGTCAAGGATCGTGTGTTACCATGGAGTGCCAAAGAAGATTGTGTCGGATCGAGGGACACAGTTCACCTCAAGGTTCTGGCAGAAGTTGCACGAAACCATGGGAACCCATCTGAACTTTAGTTCTGCCTATCATCCCCAAACTGATGGGCAGACGGATAAGAACCAATCAGATCCTTGAAGATATGCTAAGGGCATGTGCACTCAAAAACAATAGGAGTTGGGACAAGAACTTACCGTATGCGGAGTTTTCCTATAACAACAGCTATCAAGCTAGTATGAAGATGTCACCGTTTGAAGCCTTGTACGGGAGGAAATGCAGAACTCCCCTATTTTGGAGCCAAACAGGGGAAAGTAAAGTGTTTGGTCCAGAGGTACTACAAGAAGCCGAGGCGAAGGTGAGGGAAATTCACAATAACTTGCGGATAGCACAGACACGCCAAAAGAGTTATGCTGATGTACGAAGAAGAGAGCTCGTTTTCAACGTGGGAGACTATGTTTATCTCAAGGTGTCCCCTATCAGAGGACATCGTAGGTTCAAGGTGAAAGGGAAGTTGTCACCTCGATACATCGGCCCCTTTCAAGTTCTGGAAAGGAAAGGCGAAGTGGCGTATCAACTGGAATTACCAGCTCGTCTATCGGATGTGCACGATGTATTCCATGTGTCACAACTCAAGAAATGCCTGAGGACGCCTGAAGAGGTGTTACCCATGAATGAAGTGGATGTAGCTGAGGATTTGTCTTATGCCGAGCAACCATACAAGATTTTGGAGACAATGGAACGCCTCACCAGAAATAAAAGAATCCGGATGTGCAAGGTGCAGTGGAAGCATCACTCAGAAGAGGAAGCCACCTGGGAGCGGGAAGATGAGCTCAAGGCACAATTTCCGGAATTGTTTTCTTAGAAACACCAATCTCGAGGACGAGATTTCTTTTAAGGGGGGTAGAGCTGTAACACCCCAAAATTTTGATTCAAAACCCTAAATCATGTTAAGAGGGGAATTTAAAATTTTTTGGACGTGTTGCATGTTTTGCAAAAATTCAAATTCAAACTGGAATTCAAATTAAACTCAAATCAGAAAAGAAATAGAAAAGAAAAAGAGAAAACCCACCAGCCGGCCCAGCCAGCGCCCGCGCCAGCCCGCAGCCGCGCGCGCCGCTTCCTTCGGCTGACAGGTGGGACCCACCCGATCGTCGTCTACCTCGCGCCAGTGCAGGACTCCCTCTCACCCGAATCAAAACCGATCGGGATTTCGGCGTATCCCCGCTGAATTCTGTTCGTAGGCGACGCGGACATGATCTAAACCACCCCGCTGCCCTCCCCCGTCTATAGAAACCCCGGCCTCGTTCTGTTTTTCCCACGCGATCGGCTGTTTTTACTCCGGTGAGAACCGAGACTTCTCCGGCGAATTCTGGCCGATCTAAGCTCGGAATTTCCGATCTAACTCGCTGGTCTTGATCCACCGCCTCCGGGGAACCTTGCAGGTGCAGAAAACTCGGTGACTTGCGGTGTAAACACAGCACCGACGAGCTTCGCCATGGTTTCGCCTCGGACCTCGTCGCCGATCACCTTCCAGGACCTCCGAGCTCTAGAAAACCCTAGAGGTGAGATCCCCGACCTCCCCTCTACCGATCTATGTCATAAAATCACAGTTCTAGGAAGAATTCCCGAAGATCCGAAACTTTCCGGCGAGATCGCCGCTTCCCGCCGCCGTGCGCCGCCGGCAGCGCCGCCCGCGCTCGATCAGAGCGACGTGGCCACTTGTGCGCCGTTTATTTTAAATCGCACGGTAGGGTTTAAATCCCCGCGTACCGGTTCGATGTTATAATCTCGGCCGTCGGTTTAAAATCGGACGGTCCACGTCAGCCCCGCGTTATAAAGACTGGAATTCTTACGTGCTACCCCCTGGGGTTCTCGGTAATAAGAGCTAGCCCCGGAAACTTCTGATCTAGCCCTTGGAACTCCAGAAAATCATGTAAATTCATTTAAAAATCACTTTTAGCCCCTGGACTTAATAAAAATTAGGAAAAACACCTCTGATATGTGTAGCTAGACCCCTAGAAATTCTGAAAATAATATTATAGACCCTGTAGTGGGGTAAGTTTAAATTTTTAGCCCTGTTTAGTATTTAAATTAGGAAATTGAATATGTGGCTAGTGTTTAAAAAATTAAAAAGTGGGACAAACATATTGTCATAATTAAATTAAAAACTTTCTCAGTATTTAGAAAACTTTGGAGTGAGATAAAAACATATTTTGGGCTGAATTGAATCTGTTTAATTTATTATTCACATTCAGGGACACATTTTTAAGTAATGAATAGTTTTAGAAAATAGGGAAAATAATTGTGAAATAGTTTACATCAGAGGCAAAGGTCAAAATATGTTATTAAATTATTTAGGACCAGAACCTATTCTGTTTAGATGATGTGTATTACTAATTTCATAATAAAGTACACAATTATGCATAGGAAAATAAATCTGAAAATATAGCAACTAGTAAATGATAAATGGAGTTTCTAAAATCCAAAGAATTCAGTTTAGGGTTGGTAGAAATTCTGAAGGCACATATGGAGAAGGAAAATACATTTCATGCATACTTGGTAGCTAAAAGGTGTAGTAATTGAATATAAGGAATTTATTTAAATTGGAAACTCATATATATAGTATGTAAGTATAAATGTGAACACAAAAGTAAGAATCATATACACATGATTAAAAGTGCATGCAAGCCACAAATCAACACACATAGAGTAACCACAACACATATAATTGTGAATGACTTTCATAAATATGAATGTGTGATTTGTATGAAGTGGAAGTGTGAACTATGTCTTATGGATTGTTGTTTTTCTCTTGCTATGTGTGATGGTATGATGTAGAACCTGCTCAAGAGCAAGTTATTCCTTTCCAAGATCAGGACTACCCATTCCAAGAGCAGCAGGAAGGAGGCAAGTGTCCTTGACCACTTTGATCCTATGCTAGGATGTGTAGATAGAATTATTTGCATTGTCAAATGAAAAATGAAACCCATGCTAGGAAGTTTCCCTAGAATTGCATTACCTTGTTTCCTTGTAGCTTGGGTTGGGATTTATTTTATCATGTCATTTATTATTATGCATATGCTTAGCCATGCTTAGAATGGGATATTTGGGATATGAGATCATCAGTTTACTTTACCATACTCTTGAATGAGATATTGTGAGTTATGTAGAGGTAGGGATCAAGGCAAGTTGGATGTTTTGGTTGTGTGCTGGGTGCACGAGACTCGGGTTTGTGTTTAGTACTTGCCTGGATCCTAAGGACCGGTTCATGTAGCATGTAACCTGGCTTTACAGTGCCAACCACATGCTGAGATGGGGCAGCTTGGCCAATTAATTAGGTGTATCCCCGGCGTAGTATGGGTGTGTTGGATGGTGCGGGTGAGTAGGTGTCAGCTGGACTACCATATGAACTGCAAGGCTCAAGAGGGGGCCACTGCAGCGGGGTTGGAGCCTCTTGTATGCTGTTAGGGGTGAAACCTCAGTGGGCCCACGCTCATCGGGAATCCCTTTGTAAAGGCTTCGTAGTGATCTCCTGGCTACACACCTGGGAAGTGTGAATGTGGTTCGTAGCCACTGGCATAATGGAGGTTCTTTTAGTCCACCTGGCAACGGGGGATGAAATCACTACATGTGGGTACAGTGGTACAAACTCTGTAGAGTCGAAAACTGTCATGACAGCCGTGCTCACGGTCAAGAGCGGCTTGGACTTATTCATGATTAGAGGATTGATGGTTTTGGAAGTTGTGATGTTAAGCGGGGAGCTTAACATTGGAAATGATGTTATGGTTATTGGATTATGATGATGGGATGGGAGATTTGGACCATTTCACCTGTGTAGTAATGTAGGTGATTAATAAGCTAAGGTGATAGGTATTAATTGCGTAGTGCTTTAACCATGAGTTCAACCTCTCCTTGTTCTAGCCATGCATGATATAATTTTCCCACACTTGCTGAGTACCATTGGTACTCAACCTTGCATATTTGTTAGTTTATATTGCTGCTAAGGTCAGGAAAATTTGGTGGTATATAATGACC
The DNA here is from genome assembly GCA_030760725.1 of Neostapfia colusana. Lineage (NCBI taxonomy): Eukaryota > Viridiplantae > Streptophyta > Magnoliopsida > Poales > Poaceae > Neostapfia > Neostapfia colusana. The sequence continues at coordinate 62,500,749 of JASWHV010000011.1, forward strand.
AAGACTTTGGACCCGAAGAAGGTTTCTAGGTTCATGGAGACCCCCGGGCGACGCCTGTGAAGGAGCCCACAAGAATAATATTCCGCTGCTAGTTTACTTACTTGTGATGAACTTATTATTGTCCATCGAGACATTTGCTATGTAAGAGTTATTTAAATTCGACACCTGGCTTGTTATAAATGATACTTCACTATTTGTCATCACATGTATGAGAAAATGATCCTGGCATACATGTGATATTCACATGGTTGTTCTTCGGAAAAACCGGGTGTGACACCCGAGCGGTACACCACTTCCTGTGGAAGGTAAGGCAGGACCATAAGCGACGGTTTGTGATGGGGTTCTCGACCCTGACCCCCTGAGAGAGGGCGGCGAGCCTCTGCTTGAGGGGGGACAAAGGAGCAAGCCCGAGCCCGAGCTTAGAAGAAGCCGGAGCGGATAGGATAGGGGCCCCGGTCCTGACCCCTGAGAAAAGCCGCAAGCCTCGCCTTTGTCGCTCAGGTGAAAAGATAACACCAAAGACGAGGCCCAAGCCCTACCTTGGGTAGGTGAGTGACGGGAGGCCTTTACTGCGGAGCAGGCGCTGTCCTGGTCAAGTGGGAAGGCACTCGAGTGCCTTCCTTGGTGATCGCATTGAATACCCGTCACCTTCGACGGAACCGAAGAGGAGAAGTACACAAGGCCTGCATGCGCCTTAGTGTGGCTTACTCCGATGACAAGACGGGAGAAGGTGTGACACCCGGTTCCAAGAATAGAACCAAGTGAATGGATGTGTGTGCCCAGGATGTTCATCACACATACACATGTAATCCACAAACAAAATTCAGAATATAACTGTGGCGGACCCGGAATCCGCTCATCCAGGATCGCAGAGGGTGGTGCCGCGCGATGCGACACCCGACAGCACACGTCATAAGAACATAATATATTACATGGGAAACAACTGAAACTGTACAAACAGGTACAAACTTCAGTTACACTATTGTTTATATTACACAGCGGAAGTCTACACTATACAACTCACGCCCGCCTATTTAGCAAAAGTTGGTTGCCCAGCTCTAGGGCAACCCACACTAGCTGCACTCCTCAGCTCAGCGCGGCGCGTACGGCTCCCACTCAGCCGTGGTCCCCGACGGAGGGTAACCCTCGCCGGTGGACTCGTACTCCGAGTCCGTGGGTGGCTCCTCACCTGAAAAACACTTAAGCAGCAACCGTGAGCACAAAGGCTCAGCAAGGCTTAACCGACTCACCTAAGCATGAAACTCTACATGAGGTGTACAATGGACATAGGATAGTAACATTTCAGCAAAACGACACGCCTACAAGTTCATCCTTAGTTCATCTTTTAGCAACAAGTTAACAGTTCATGAAATCTGAAATTTAGTAAGCAGTATTTGGGGCACACATGTAGCAATACAATTATATCAATCAGCATCATTGAATCAACATATTCCATCCATTAGTCTACGTTACGACGCAGTGAACAAGCAGTGAACAAGGTTGTACAGCGATCCATAAGGAACCAAGTATAAACTTGGCTCTTCCTCCTCCACCGGTGTAATGGTGAGGTGATGGACATGCGATTTCCGACTCAGCGCGTCGGCAACCACATTCACCTTGCCGGGGTGGTAATGGATTTCAATCTCATAATCTTTGATCAGTTCTAACCACCTCCTCTGCCTCATGTTCAGCTCCTTCTGGGTGAAAATGTATTTCAAGCTCTTGTGGTCGGTGTAGAGATGCACCAAGTTCCCCAGGAGATAGTGCCTCCACATTTTTAGCGCCAACACCACGGCAGCAAGTTCAAGATCGTGAGTCGGGTAGTGCTGCTCATGGTTCCGAAGTTGGCGTGAGCCATAAGCGACCACATGTCCTTCCTGCATCAACACGCAGCCGAGCCTAATACCGGATGCGTCACAATACACGTCGAAGGGCTTTGTTGTATCCGGCTGAGCTAATACCGGGGCTGTTGTGAGATGCTTCACCAGTGTTCAGAACGCTCCTTCACACGCCGTGTTCCAAACATATTTTCTCCCTTTCTTCGACAACTCTGTCATCGGCTTAGCGAGCTTGGAGAAGCTTGGAATGAATCTCCGGTAGTATCCCGCTAACCCGAGGAAGCTTCTGACTTCATGAACTGAAGTGGGAGCTTTCCATTTCAACAATTGCTCTATTTTACTTGGGTCAACTGCAATGCCTTCAGCTGAGATGATATGTCCCAAGAATGGCACTTGGCTGATCCAAAATTCGCATTTGCTGAACTTGGCGTAAAGCTTGTGGTCTCGCAATCGTTGAAGAACGATCCGCAAGTGTTCGGCATGTTCGGCTTCTGTCTTGGAGTAAAACAAGATATCGTCGATGAACACTACCACGAACTTGTCCAGCTCCGGCATGAACACCAAAGTTAAAGTTAACTTCAGTATTTTTCTAAAGAGTACTCATTTGCCCCCAGATCAGCTTTGGATAAAAAGTGATGCCAGTTCAAAGACAGCAGAATTTCTGGAAGAATTTTAACAGCACCTCCCTTGGAAGTGGCTGTTTTCAACCCTGATTTCCATTACATTCTATGCTGAAATTCCAGAATCTTTGAATTGCAAAGATGTCACACATCTTCTACTCTTTCTAGGGATGTATTATATGACAATTTTTAGATTTTTCTACTGGGAGTTACGTTTCAAAAACAGATCAGTTCAGAGGATGTTTTACTCTGCCCTGGTTCTGGACAGTTTACATTTCTCTGGGCTTTAAGCCATCTTAAGGTGAGTTTCAGCTCTGGAAGTCTACAACAAAGTTGTAGAGTACTTCAATACCTTTCCAGAGCTATGTAGCACCCCCTCTGGGCTAAAATACCGGTGAGTTACGCCCTGTTGAAGATCAGCAAACATGCTGCCCAACACAGAGCACTCTGTTTTTCAGTCTTTTTGGAACTACAATCATCACTATCCCATTCTTATACCCAACCAGGGTCCTAAATGTTGAACCTATAGATTTTAATTCTTTTTTTATCATTATTTTCATGCATATGCCTACAATATTTCGGTACTACGTTCCTCACAAAAGAAAATCCTAACCGGATCATACCGGCATATACGTCTCAAGTGTGGCACTAAACGGCCTCTCGCACACGTTTTCTACACGGATACATACGTGGTTAGTACCTGCAGAAGGCCACACAATAATGGTGCACTCAATGGTTATTCATTTCAGGCAGTTCCATATTTGAAAGTAAATACAAACGCCCGTATCATTGTCATACGGCCGTCCTTGAGTTAGGTCACGTCTCAAGGTACGTGATCGTGTTTCAACACCACACGACAGGGAACCCGAGTATGTCATGAACGGGTCATCACGGTTGGGAATGTTATCAACCCAACAGATACCACCTACTGCCCTGCAGGGCACGCCGATGGCAAGCGCTGCGTATGTCCTCCTGGGCTATTTCCAGACGAACACACTCTCGCGTTACTGACCACGCGATGGGGTCTCCGCTTACTTGCCTAATGCACGCTAGGGATCAGCGTTTCATATGAACTCAGGGACATGAAGAGTCCAAGAGATTCATATTGACATCTCACACCAAGCTGTGAGATCAATCCCTGAACCACGTTCCTCGTCAGGGAGAGCTAACCGAAATTGAACCGCTTTCGGTGGCGTTCCTTACCATACTTACCAAAGCGTAGGTGCCTCGTTACATAATTGAAATTCAGAATTATAACACATAAGTTAGTCTTTGCCACTTTAAGTAACTATGCTAATATAGTCCTTACTTGGGCAACTACCGAATCCTCACCGTATACCTAAGTTTTTCCCATAATGCAGTCCTTTAGTACTGTGCTATCCCCACTGCAGCTCTGATACCAGGCTGTGGCTGACCCGGAATCCGCTCATCCAGGATCGCAGAGGGTGGTGCCGCGCGATGCGACACCCGACAGCACACGTCATAAGAACATAATATATTACATGGGAAACAACTGAAACTGTACAAACAGGTACAAACTTCAGTTACACTATTGTTTATATTACACAGCGGAAGTCTACACTATACAACTCACGCCCGCCTATTTAGCAAAAGTTGGTTGCCCAGCCCTAGGGCAACCCACACTAGCTGCACTCCTCAGCTCAGCGCGGCGCGTACGGCTCCCACTCAGCCATGGTCCCCGACGGAGGGTAACCCTCGCCGGTGGACTCGTACTCCGAGTCCGTGGGTGGCTCCTCACCTGAAAAACACTTAAGCAGCAACCGTGAGCACAAAGGCTCATCAAGGCTTAACCGACTCACCTAAGCATGAAACTCTACATGAGGTGTACAATGGACATAGGATAGTAACATTTCAGCAAAACGACACGCCTACAAGTTCATCCTTAGTTCATCTTTTAGCAACAAATTAACAGTTCATGAAATCTGAAATTTAGTAAGCAGTATTTGGTGGCACACATGTAGCAATACAATTATATCAATCAGCATCATTGAATCAACATATTTCATCCATTAGTCTACGTTACGACGCAGTGAACAAGCAGTGAACAAGGTTGTACAGCGATCCATAAGGAACCAAGTATAAACTTGGCTCTTCCTCCTCCACCGGTGTAATGGTGAGGTGATGGACATGCGATTTCCGACTCAGCGCGTCGGCAACCACATTCACCTTGCCGGGGTGGTAATGGATTTCAATCTCATAATCTTTGATCAGTTCTAACCACCTCCTCTGCCTCATGTTCAGCTCCTTCTGGGTGAAAATGTATTTCAAGCTCTTGTGGTCGGTGTAGAGATGCACCAAGTTCCCCAGGAGATAGTGCCTCCACATTTTTAGCGCCAACACCACGGCAGCAAGTTCAAGATCGTGAGTCGGGTAGTGCTGCTCATGGTTCCGAAGTTGGCGTGAGCCATAAGCGACCACACGTCCTTCCTGCATCAACACGCAGCCGAGCCTAATACCGGATGCGTCACAATACACGTCGAAGGGCTTTGTTGTATCCGGCTGAGCTAATACCGGGGCTGTTGTGAGATGCTTCACCAGTGTTCAGAACGCTCCTTCACACGCCGTGTTCCAAACATATTTTGTCCCTTTCTTCGACAACTCTGTCATCGGCTTAGCGAGCTTGGAGAAGCTTGGAATGAATCTCCGGTAGTATCCCGCTAACCCGAGGAAGCTTCTGACTTCATGAACTGAAGTGGGAGCTTTCCATTTCAACAATTGCTCTATTTTACTTGGGTCAACTGCAATGCCTTCAGCTGAGATGATATGTCCCAAGAATGGCACTTGGCTGATCCAAAATTCGCATTTGCTGAACTTGGCGTAAAGCTTGTGGTCTCGCAATCGTTGAAGAACGATCCGCAAGTGTTCGGCATGTTCGGCTTCTGTCTTGGAGTAAAACAAGATATCGTCGATGAACACTACCACGAACTTGTCCAGCTCCGGCATGAACACCAAAGTTAAAGTTAACTTCAGTATTTTTCTAAAGAGTACTCATTTGCCCCCAGATCAGCTTTGGATAAAAAGTGATGCCAGTTCAAAGACAGCAGAATTTCTGGAAGAATTTTAACAGCACCTCCCTTGGAAGTGGCTGTTTTCAACCCTGATTTCCATTACATTCTATGCTGAAATTCCAGAATCTTTGAATTGCAAAGATGTCACACATCTTCTACTCTTTCTAGGGATGTATTATATGACAATTTTTAGATTTTTCTACTGGGAGTTAGGTTTCAAAAGCAGATCAGTTCAGAGGATGTTTTACTCTGCCCGGGTTCTGGACAGTTTACATTTCTCTGGGCTTTAAGCCATCTTAAGGTGAGTTTCAGCTCTGGAAGTCTACAACAAAGTTGTAGAGTACTTCAATACCTTTCCAGAGCTATGTAGCACCCCCTCTGGGCTAAAATACCGGTGAGTTACGCCCTGTTGAAGATCAGCAAACATGCTGCCCAATACAGAGCACTCTGTTTTTCAGTCTTTTTGGAACTACAATCATCACTATCCCATTCTTATACCCAACCAGGGTCCTAAATGTTGAACCTATAGATTTTAATTCTTTTTTTATCATTATTTTCATGCATATGCCTACAATATTTCGGTACTACGTTCCTCACAAAAGAAAATCCTAACCGGATCATACCGGCATATACGTCTCAAGTGTGGCACTAAACGGCCTCTCGCACACGTTTTCTACACGGATACATACGTGGTTAGTACCTGCAGAAGGCCACACAATAATGGTGCACTCAATGGTTATTCATTTCAGGCAGTTCCATATTTGAAAGTAAATACAAACGCCCGTATCATTGTCATACGGCCGTCCTTGAGTTAGGTCACGTCTCAAGGTACGTGATCGTGTTTCAACACCACACGACAGGGAACCCGAGTATGTCATGAACGGGTCATCACGGTTGGGAATGTTATCAACCCAACAGATACCACCTACTGCCCTGCAGGGCACGCCGATGGCAAGCGCTGCGTATGTCCTCCTGGGCTATTTCCAGACGAACACACTCTCGCGTTACTGACCACGCGATGGGGTCTCCGCTTACTTGCCTAATGCACGCTAGGGATCAGCGTTTCATATGAACTCAGGGACATGAAGAGTCCAAGAGATTCATATTGACATCTCACACCAAGCTGTGAGATCAATCCCTGAACCACGTTCCTCGTCAGGGAGAGCTAACCGAAATTGAACCGCTTTCGGTGACGTTCCTTACCATACTTACCAGAGCGTAGGTGCCTCGTTACATAATTGAAATTCAGAATTATAACACATAAGTTAGTCTTTGCCACTTTAAGTAACTATGCCAATATAGTCCTTACTTGGGCAACTACCGAATCCTCACCGTATACCTAAGTTTTTCCCATAATGCAGTCCTTTAGTACTGTGCTATCCCCACTGCAGCTCTGATACCAGGCTGTGGCGGACCCGGAATCCGCTCATCCAGGATCGCAGAGGGTGGTGCCGCGCGATGCGACACCCGACAGCACACGTCATAAGAACATAATATATTACATGGGAAACAACTGAAACTGTACAAACAGGTACAAACTTCAGTTACACTATTGTTTATATTACACAGCGGATGTCTACACTATACAACTCACGCCCGCCTATTTAGCAAAAGTTGGTTGCCCAGCCCTAGGGCAACCCACACTAGCTGCACTCCTCAGCTCAGCGCGGCGCGTACGGCTCCCACTCAGCCGTGGTCCCCGACGGAGGGTAACCCTCGCCGGTGGACTCGTACTCCCAGTCCGTGGGTGGCTCCTCACCTGAAAAACACTTAAGCAGCAACCGTGAGCACAAAGGCTCATCAAGGCTTAACCGACTCACCTAAGCATGAAACTCTACATGAGGTGTACAATGGACATAGGATAGTAACATTTCAGCAAAACGACACGCCTACAAGTTCATCCTTAGTTCATCTTTTAGCAACAAATTAACAGTTCATGAAATCTGAAATTTAGTAAGCAGTATTTGGTGGCACACATGTAGCAATACAATTATATCAATCAGCATCATTGAATCAACATATTTCATCCATTAGTCTACGTTACGACGCAGTGAACAAGCAGTGAACAAGGTTGTACAGCGATCCATAAGGAACCAAGTATAAACTTGGCTCTTCCTCCTCCACCGGTGTAATGGTGAGGTGATGGACATGCGATTTCCGACTCAGCGCGTCGGCAACCACATTCACCTTGCCGGGGTGGTAATGGATTTCAATCTCATAATCTTTGATCAGTTCTAACCACCTCCTCTGCCTCATGTTCAGCTCCTTCTGGGTGAAAATGTATTTCAAGCTCTTGTGGTCGGTGTAGAGATGCACCAAGTTCCCCAGGAGATAGTGCCTCCACATTTTTAGCGCCAACACCACGGCAGCAAGTTCAAGATCGTGAGTCGGGTAGTGCTGCTCATGGTTCTGAAGTTGGCGTGAGCCATAAGCGACCACACGTCCTTCCTGCATCAACACGCAGCCGAGCCTAATACCGGATGCGTCACAATACACGTCGAAGGGCTTTGTTGTATCCGGCTGAGCTAATACCGGGGCTGTTGTGAGATGCTTCACCAGTGTTCAGAACGCTCCTTCACACGCCGTGTTCCAAACATATTTTGTCCCTTTCTTCGACAACTCTGTCATCGGCTTAGCGAGCTTGGAGAAGCTTGGAATGAATCTCCGGTAGTATCCCGCTAACCCGAGGAAGCTTCTGACTTCATGAACTGAAGTGGGAGCTTTCCATTTCAACAATTGCTCTATTTTACTTGGGTCAACTGCAATGCCTTCAGCTGAGATGATATGTCCCAAGAATGGCACTTGGCTGATCCAAAATTCGCATTTGCTGAACTTGGCGTAAAGCTTGTGGTCTCGCAATCGTTGAAGAACGATCCGCAAGTGTTCGGCATGTTCGGCTTCTGTCTTGGAGTAAAACAAGATATCGTCGATGAACACTACCACGAACTTGTCCAGCTCCGGCATGAACACCAAAGTTAAAGTTAACTTCAGTATTTTTCTAAAGAGTACTCATTTGCCCCCAGATCAGCTTTGGATAAAAAGTGATGCCAGTTCAAAGACAGCAGAATTTCTGGAAGAATTTTAACAGCACCTCCCTTGGAAGTGGCTGTTTTCAACCCTGATTTCCATTACATTCTATGCTGAAATTCCAGAATCTTTGAATTGCAAAGATGTCACACATCTTCTACTCTTTCTAGGGATGTATTATATGACAATTTTTAGATTTTTCTACTGGGAGTTAGGTTTCAAAAACAGATCAGTTCAGAGGATGTTTTACTCTGCCCTGGTTCTGGACAGTTTACATTTCTCTGGGCTTTAAGCCATCTTAAGGTGAGTTTCAGCTCTGGAAGTCTACAACAAAGTTGTAGAGTACTTCAATACCTTTCCAGAGCTATGTAGCACCCCCTCTGGGCTAAAATACCGGTGAGTTACGCCCTGTTGAAGATCAGCAAACATGCTGCCCAACACAGAGCACTCTGTTTTTCAGTCTTTTTGGAACTACAATCATCACTATCCCATTCTTATACCCAACCAGGGTCCTAAATGTTGAACCTATAGATTTTAATTCTTTTTTTATCATTATTTTCATGCATATGCCTACAATATTTCGGTACTACGTTCCTCACAAAAGAAAATCCTAACCGGATCATACCGGCATATACGTCTCAAGTGTGGCACTAAACGGCCTCTCGCATACGTTTTCTACACGGATACATACGTGGTTAGTACCTGCAGAAGGCCACACAATAATGGTGCACTCAATGGTTATTCATTTCAGGCAGTTCCATATTTGAAAGTAAATACAAACGCCCGTATCATTGTCATACGGCCGTCCTTGAGTTAGGTCACGTCTCAAGGTACGTGATCGTGTTTCAACACCACACGACAGGGAACCCGAGTATGTCATGAACGGGTCATCACGGTTGGGAATGTTATCAACCCAACAGATACCACCTACTGCCCTGCAGGGCACGCCGATGGCAAGCGCTGCGTATGTCCTCCTGGGCTATTTCCAGACGAACACACTCTCGCGTTACTGACCACGCGATGGGGTCTCCGTTTACTTGCCTAATGCACGCTAGGGATCAGCGTTTCATATGAACTCAGGGACATGAAGAGTCCAAGAGATTCATATTGACATCTCACACCAAGCTGTGAGATCAATCCCTGAACCACGTTCCTCGTCAGGGAGAGCTAACCGAAATTGAACCGCTTTCGGTGGCGTTCCTTACCATACTTACCAGAGCGTAGGTGCCTCGTTACATAATTGAAATTCAGAATTATAACACATAAGTTAGTCTTTGCCACTTTAAGTAACTATGCTAATATAGTCCTTACTTGGGCAACTACCGAATCCTCACCGTATACCTAAGTTTTTCCCATAATGCAGTCCTTTAGTACTGTGCTATCCCCACTGCAGCTCTGATACCAGGCTGTGGCGGACCCGGAATCCGCTCATCCAGGATCGCAGAGGGTGGTGCCGCGCGATGCGACACCCGACAGCACACGTCATAAGAACATAATATATTACATGGGAAACAACTGAAACTGTACAAACAGGTACAAACTTCAGTTACACTATTGTTTATATTACACAGCGGAAGTCTACACTATACAACTCACGCCCGCCTATTTAGCAAAAGTTGGTTGCCCAGCCCTAGGGCAACCCACACTAGCTGCACTCCTCAGCTCAGCGCGGCGCGTACGGCTCCCACTCAGCCGTGGTCCCCGACGGAGGGTAACCCTCGCCGGTGGACTCGTACTCCCAGTCCGTGGGTGGCTCCTCACCTGAAAAACACTTAAGCAGCAACCGTGAGCACAAAGGCTCATCAAGGCTTAACCGACTCACCTAAGCATGAAACTCTACATGAGGTGTACAATGGACATAGGATAGTAACATTTCAGCAAAACGACACGCCTACAAGTTCATCCTTAGTTCATCTTTTAGCAACAAATTAACAGTTCATGAAATCTGAAATTTAGTAAGCAGTATTTGGTGGCACACATGTAGCAATACAATTATATCAATCAGCATCATTGAATCAACATATTTCATCCATTAGTCTACGTTACGACGCAGTGAACAAGAGGTACTCATCACCGCGAGGGACGGCGAATCGACTCGATATACACCTGCAGGGAAACCCAAAGAGCACGTCACGTACGCCCACCCGTGGAGCTGCACAGCACGCTCACTCGATGTCGTACGGGACAACCTTTCACCCAACAGCCCAAACGTCGAACAGGTCGCACCGAAACGAGCAGGAGGTTCCCCACACGGAGCATCTCTCTATGCCCGTTGGCAGATTTCCACCTTGCTGCCCTCAACCTACACCTATAAATCGGTGTGCTATGCCTCGACGTCCGGAGGTTTAGGCTACATCGGTTTATCGGGGCCCATATATCCGATATGCCTTCGGTATGTTCAATACTTGTTCAGCAGGGCCGCACACGGATCGGTCCTCAATCGACACGGGCAGGGCTGCGCACACAAGACTCTCTCTTGCTGCGCCCTAGCCCCTGCCTAGTCTCATTTTCATTACTAAAGTGATCTCACATCACTCAACCGAACCCGTGTGTCCCAAGCCTATCTCGCGAGTAGATTCCAACTACTCGACTTGTACCGAAGTCCTATGACTCATTACGCATAGCCTGTCTACTCGAGGTCCTTGACACTACCCTCACTCTTTTAGGAACCTTTGGTTATGCAAGTGGGGTTTCATTCATCCTATACCTAATGCACATACATACTTCATATGACACATGTAAACAAAGTAAAGCTTTTAAAAAGGGTTAATGCAAACCGGGGCTTGCCTTGTTGCTGCTGGTCAGTAGTTAGTTCCTCGTCCGGAAGAAGGAAGTCCAGCACTTCCGGAGTCTCTTCTTCAACGGCTACACGTTAATGAAATACTACATGTTAATTTAGATGCAAATGTGAGTTTTAGAGTAAGACTTCTACTATTGGTTCTAATAACCATCCTCTAACACCTGGAACTTTGTTTAAGAATTTAAATATAAACTGGTGTTGGTGGTTTGGCTTGGACTTAATCACATGGTTAAATGCTAAGTGGTTTTCCCCCTTTTCCATATTAATCCCTTAAGTGGTTAAACAGGACAGGGGTAATCTAGAGCTCCAATGGAGCTGAGAATTTTTGTGTGAGTTCCTTGTCACAAGAAAACTCTCTGGACCAAACATTAGCACTTTTCATGGAGTGGTTTGCTCAGAATAATCCTCTTGGCAAATCAGCAAGGAAGAATTTATTCTGAGGTAATACCCCTGTTCATACCCAACTTAGTGAACTACAATTTCAATTATAGCTCCTAGAGTTTGCATGAATTTTCCTAGCATTTTTGGAGTCAAGGTTTGCCCAGAATTGAATTTCCAAGTTTTGGAAATTCTCTGAAAATGTTTCTGTATTCAAATGAAAACAGCACCTTCCAATTTGAATTGCTCTGACCAAATCAACTCCAAATTGTCTGAAACTTTTACAGGGGTTTACTAAAGTCCTAAAGAACATTGTGGTAAAATTTGGGGATTTTTGGATGAACCAAACTCCCTCTAAAATTCTTTTGCTGAAAAGTTTTAAAGAATTTTCCAGAATTAATTAATGGGTTTCATACAAATTGGGTTGTATATCTGGACAGAGCTAAGCAAGATGAATCCAACCCAATTTGAATCACTAAATTTGGAGCTTCCTAGCAAAGGTTATCGATTTCTAAAGTTTGAGTGGAAACTGGAATTGTTTTACTATTGGAAAATAACATGGGCCCACTCTTTAAATCGCAGCCAGTGAGAAGCGAGAACACACAGGGTTACTGGGTTTTCCTGTGCACAGCCACACGGAATCCTGGCCATATTCGATCCCGTTTTAAACTCGCCCTCACTGACTGGTGGGCCTGCCCCACCCTTCTTCTTCCTCCGAGCCCTCCTTCCCGCGCGCGCGCTAACCTCGCCGGACCGAGGCGGCGCCTCACCGGCTGAGTGTCTCCGGCCGTCTCCCGGCCGGAGGCTCGCCGCCTGGGGGTTCATGGGGTCGGGAAACATGTTTGTGGGCTCGGTTTAGGCGCTAGAGGATCGGAACGGTGCCGGCAGCGTGCGGCGGCCTCGGGGAACGATCGGCATCGTCGCCCGGTGGTCCTAGCCTGCCAACGACTCAGCCCATCCGTTCTAGAGCACCAGTGGGTGCTAGGGAAACCCGGCAAGTAAAGGCCAGCGCATGGCCACACCTCCAGAGGAGTTCTCACCGTGCGCCCGACTCCTGCCGCGCGTTTGAGCGTGGAACGGCATGAAATACCCCAAACTGTGTCAGTTTTCAAGCTAGGGTTGCGAAGAGAAATTGAACGCTAGCCAGTCTAGGTCCTGTGTGCATGATTTGGTGGCCTAAGAACGAAGATTAAGGATGAATTCGATGGATTCTTACCCGGAGGTCCGAGTGGATGTGTCGGGAGAAAAACGTCAAATTGACGCTCGATGGTCCACCGTCGGGGCTGTGGCTTGGCTAGTAGTAGCGTGGCTATCCGGCGCGTCTCCGAGTGGCCTAGCTCGGCCAGGAAAGCCTCGGGTTCGAGCTGCCCACGGTGAGCCCGTGCCGACTGTTCTTCTCGGTCACCGCCGATAGTCTCCGGGCTAGGTTCTGGGCAGCTAAACTCGATTGTGTTCGGCCGGAGGAGGTAGAGGGCGAGTAGCTGGTGTGGTTTTTGGCTAGGGGGGTGCTGCACGCGAGAGCTCGGCCGAATCCTCACGGGAAGTCGATCGGCGGCAGTCGGGTCGGTCAGTGCGAGGCACGGGAGCAGTGATGATCTTCACGTGGCCGCGCGTGTTACCGCCGCTGCAGTCGGTCCTCCACGGCGCGCTGGCTCGTGCGGTGTCCCTCCCTCTCGGGCGCGGGAGCAGGAGCTGGCAGCCTGTGTTCGACCGGCGTCGGGGAGAACAGGCCACGCTTGGTTTGGATAACAGTCCTCCCACTGACTTGTGGGCCCCCCTCTCCCCCTAATCTCTTTTTCCAAATTCTGCTGCAAATATCTCAGCTACTCTCCATTTAATGAGAGACTTAGCCTCCAAGTATTGGTTTGAATTTGAGTTCTCAAATTCAAACTTTGTTTGGTTAAATTTGCTTCATATTTAAACTGAAATTCAAATTCAGTTTTGAATTCTTGCAAATTTAGCTCTTGACAATATGAGCTCCAATGGAGATGAAAATTGGTGGGTTTACTCAGAAAAATGTGCTGAGTATAGATATGGAGCTAACTTTTGAATTTGGGTGATGAAAGTTGCTGCAATTTGAATCTACATTCAAATTGGCCTCTTTTTGAAATAACCCAAAAGTGTCTCAAACAGTGTTGAATTTGCATGAAATTTGGACTGACCCTTCCCAAGACTTTTAAATTCTAGGGGTGGGCTCAACCTCTCATATTCATGTGTAGAAACCCTACTTTGTGAAAGTGAAGGCTTTCCCCTCTAATCACTCTTTTGATGGAGGTTACTTGCTCTTCACAACATTTCCTAAGGTGTCCACAATAAAAACTGTGGTGTTGTGAGGTGAAGAAAAGTTTTTGCAAGTCCCTTTTCTTGGGCTTTTACAATAACCACGAATAAATAGTGTTTAAGTACTTTATTACAATGACTCAATGTCTCACTCATGAATGTCTATCTTATTCTTGCAGCGGAAGACTCTAAATGACAGCGGAAAGTGACTAAAGACAGCAAGCTCCATCTTCAACTCCATAGGCATGTTGACGGTAGTTCGCACGCCTAGTACTCCACATGGTCCTCGAAGTACCCATTTCCTGTAGCTGATGTTTATATGGTAATGCAAGGGTGAGTACATGTCGTACTCAGCAAGTGCGGGAAAAGTATGACATGTAGCTTACAACAAGGTATGGAATAAAAAGACTCATTGCAGCAAGCAAATTTTATTTTACAAAACACAATAAAAACAGCAACTATCTCTAGATGAATTTAATCCCAATATAACCAAGTGAAGAAGCAACATTCTTTCATCATAATTCACCATTTATCAAGTCTCATCCAGCCATTAATATTTCTCAAATTCATCTCATGCTCATAAATATTTATAACCATCTCATATTCATATAGCCAAAACCAAACTCATTGTCATGACTCAAAACAGTCCCAAAACCAATCCCAATGACCATACCATAACCATACCGAATAACCATCCTAAGTTTTCCCTCTAATCATGGAAGTTGGCCAGGTGCTTGTGACCGTAAGCACGGCTATGATGATAGTTTTACACTCTGCAGAGGTGGCACCACTTTACCCACAAGTTTGTGATTTTGTCACCCGTCGGCGACTACAGAACCTCCATTATACCAGTACACAACCGTCAGTGTATGACCAAGAGATCAGAAAATAGCCTTTACAAAGGGGCTACTAGATGTATGGACTCACTGAGGTTTCACCGGCAGGCTCAAATCACCATTCTCCCACCCACGGGCCCCCTCTTGTGCCATGCAGCTCCCAGGGCAGTCCTCCTCGACTGCCATTTCTCGAGCCATCCACGGTCCATAACAAGCTAGCAAAACACCTAATTAATCAGCTAAGATGCACCAATACTTGGCCTTGTGGTGGCACTGTTTTCTTGGCATATTCTCGCATGAACCGGTCCTTAGATCTACGGCAAGTACCACCATCTCATCTAGCAACATTCAAGAACCAAGCTTGCCTAGATCTCCCCGATTCCATGCCCATTAACATCATCAAGATCTCATCATCATTATTCATATGAGTGCAGTAGCTAGGCATGTTTTATTTCAGCTTCCCGTATCCCGTGAATTAAGCGAAGCATAAAGGAAAAACGACCATACCTGACTCATCAACTTTCCTGGCGACAAGGATGGTTAACAAAACTAGTAAACTCCTATAAAAAGGGTGTCCCATTAAGTTGACTCAAGCGTACGAGTTTTCGCAAACAAAACAGTTTCAAAACATGGGATCAATATGGTCAAGGGGCACTTGCCTTGCTCCCGTGGTCTTTGTGGTTCAAGCGTCTCGATGTCTTGGTGCTGTAGTTCCTCGTAGATGGCCTCTTGAGCTTGTTCTTCTACTCACGATCACACACATACAAAATTTGCAGCAATCAATCATCATGCACAAACTTTACTCAAGATGCAATAGAGTAGATGGATGCAAATCCTATGGTGCTGTTTGATTAAACCAGTTTGTACTTGTTCTTGCATGTTTTAATGGGGTTTTATGATGAACAAGGGTGTAGGGATCAAGTGTGGACGTGGTGATGATCTTGACTCAAGACCTAGACCAATTCCACCGTAAAAAATCGATCAAAATGCGATCTGTTCACACGAAAAAGTTTCTGTTTGAAAGGGGCGAAGAAAACGGATGCGTAGAAACAACGGCGACGTCGTAAGATGAGTAACAAAGACCTACCTCACTTCCTTTTGGTGGCAGGGCCTTCCTCCTAGCAATGGCAGCAGCTGGGAATTTTTTCTATGGAAGATTAGGGCAGGACAGATCGTCGGCTTCTTTCCAGCAACGACAAGGCGTGACGGGGCTCGTCGGCGGGTCTCACAACGGGGCTCGACGGTGGGGCTCGACGGCAGGGATCGACGACGGGGCTTGACGGCGGGGCTCACCGGCGGGGCTCGTCGGTGGGGCTCACCGGCGGGGCTCACCGGCGACCAAACTCCAGCAAGGGGGGTGCCAACTCGGTGAGTTAGGGGAGGCAGGGGCTCCAAGTCGCCGACTTGGGAGGGGGGAGGGGAGGGGGAGGCTGCAGCCAAAAAGGGGGGGTTTGGGTTGTATTTATAAGCGGGGGAAGGGAGGAGTCCTGCTCTAATTGGAGCTCAAATAAGAGTCCCACTCAATTTTGGATCTCAACAAACTTATCTTTTCAGTTAGGTGTGGCAGCCATGGGGATTTTATCCCTCAAATATGGAGAAAATTCCCCTTTTTGGAAATTGGGGAATTTGGAAATTTTGGTGGAAATTTTGGAATGGCTCATTTCAGCTATCTTTTTCCCATTCCTCACCATTTCTATGTCACTTGTTCCATTTCTACATTCCCCTCTCCATTCTATGTCCCATTCTCCATTTCTACATTCCCCTCTCCATTTCTATGTCCCATTTTCCATTTCTATATTCCCCTCTCCATTTCTATGTCCCATTCTCCATTTCTACGTTTCCCTTCTCCATTTCTATGCCCCATTCTCCATTTCTATATTCACTTCTCCATTTCTGTGGTTTTTCCTCAATTTCTATGGTTCTTTCCTCCATTTCTATGGTTCTTTCTCCATTTCTAATTCTTTTACAATGCTTCTCTACATGAGAAGTGTATGGAATGCATGGAAATGAATTTGAGGGTGTTACAAAAGGCGCGGCGGCAGACAACGGATATGGCAACTCCATCGAGTGCCCTGTCCGATGTATGACGGGACAAGGTGTCCCTATACCCGCGACCTATTTTCCACTTGTGATATGAGAGAAGATGAGAGCGAGTATAAAGAAAAGAGCCGATTGACTGCATAGTGACAGGCTCTCGCACTTTCAAAAGAATCACCCCCATTCTTGAGAAAGAACAGCGAGACACCCTAGACTGGACATAGGGCACCTTGCCCGAACCAGTATAATCCCTTTGTGTTCTTAGTTAGACCAACTCGAGGACGAATGCGTGTCACATTAGTCACTAGTCGGAAATATGAACACCGACAGTTGGCGCGCCAGGTAGGGGGACTGCTGTGCGTTCCTGTTTTGTTTCCACATCCTCGATGACTTTCTCACAATCGACTCTCGCACCTGGTACGATAATCTCCTTCGGCGACTTCGAGTTCATTGCCGCCTCAAGCAATGAGACGGACTTCCGCTTTGCCCTCACCTACCAGAACCTCCACTTTGGGAGTCTAGACTTCTTTGCCAGCAGCCTCGACACCCTCCAGATCTCTAACGGCGCATACACCACGTACAATGCCCCAACGTCAGCCTTAGTAGGGATGATTGAACGCGCACCGACATCCCTCCACCACATTTTGGAGTACAGCCCCAGCTCCGACAACGACGCCGAAGGTAGCGAGCACCCCTCTCGCAAGTGCCACATCGTTGAAGCGGCCAACGTCTCCCATCTTGCTACACCGACTAGCATGAGCCCATGAGGCAACCCCGAGCCGTCGAAGGCACAACACCGCGAGCTGGCCAACACAAATGACGCTGCAGCAACAGCACGCCCTAGCCCCAGCTAGGGTTCAAACGTGGCAATGCTCCACGCTTGACAGGCCCAAGCCGACATCGTCAACGATGGCCTGGTCCCGCGCTTCCAGAGGGCCAGCCAGATCGTTGTGGCTGCCACCACCATACTGAGCAACATGTCAGAGCCCGTCGACCCCGAAGCTTGGAAGGCTCACCAATACCTTCGGGCGATCTTGGCCTCGGCCGTCGTTCAGCAGGCCAAAAGTTCCTTCCTCCGGGCTCGGTGTTCGTCAACCCCCAGCCAGCCGGAGGCCCAGCTTGAGCGGAACAAACCACATCAGAACCCGCACGCTGAGCCGGGCAACCTGACCTGAGAGGGCCGGGTCATCAACCGTTTCATGCAACTCGGTGCATGAACATGTGGGGCCCTGCGACCTCCACCGGACTCTCGAAGCCAGACGGCAAACTCAGGAGGGCCTCGTGAACTCACCTCCCAACTCTTGGCTCCAGCAGCTTCACCGGGCTGACTACCGCGACCACGGAAGAGGACGGAGCCTGAGCCCCAGTCCTCCGGGCCCCAGAGACTTCGGAAAGCAGATACACAATGCCTATTCCGCAAAGGTTCTGAGCCCCAACCAACATCGGGAAGTACAACGGGGAGACCAACCCCGGCGTATGGTTGGAAGACTACAGCCTG
This sequence comes from Neostapfia colusana, assembly GCA_030760725.1. Classification (NCBI taxonomy): domain Eukaryota; kingdom Viridiplantae; phylum Streptophyta; class Magnoliopsida; order Poales; family Poaceae; genus Neostapfia; species Neostapfia colusana. Next base: position 62,519,092 of record JASWHV010000011.1, read on the forward strand.
GCCTGCCGAGCTGGTGGGGCAGAGGAGGATAACTTTATCATCCAAAACCTCCCAATCTACCTAGCCGAGCCAGCCAGGGCGTGGCTTGAATACCTTCCACGCGACAACTTTCAAAACTGAGCTGAGCTCTGGAAACATTCGTCGGCAACTTCTAGGGGACTTACTGTGACACCCTCAATTCTGTGGAAAACCACGGAACCGAGAACTGATGCATATGTGTGCCCAGGATGTTCATCACACATACACATATGTTTCACAAACTGAATTCAGATTATATATTACCACGAATAACAGGGTTTTATTACAATGTCTCATGAGTCTTGGACTCATACTAACAGCGGAAGTCTTAATCTAACAGCGGAAGTCCTCTAACTAATGCGAAAGCAATCTAAGCAGCAGGAGCAGCTCCATCTCTGCTCCATCCCCACAGGCAAGGTTGAGGACAGATTACACACCTAATGCTCCACCTGGTCTTCATAGTAATCTTCTCCTGTTGCTGATGATGAAATAATAATGCAAGTTTGAGTACAATGATGTACTCAGCAAGTGCCGGAAAATATGATATGTAGCTCACAACAAGGTCGATATAAAAAGGCTCATTGCGGAAAGCAAAGTTATTTATCAAAACCATGATAAAACAGCGACTTATCTTTAAGTGAATATAATCCCAACATGTACCAGTCATACCTCCGTTATGTTCATTACCTTCCATGTCCAAACCAGACATTAATCAACCTCATTCTTGCTCACGAATACCTTCTCGTATTCGCTACCATCTCACAAATACCATCTCGTATTTTCTACTATTTCATCTCATAACATTTCCGTCTCACACCGAGACCGACCACGTTGCATTGACTCAACAGTCATGTAACCCATCTTATCACCCGAACTCAACAGTCCCGTAAACCAGACCAAAACCAAACCATCCAAAACCATCCCAAAATATCCATCCAACTAATCATGGAAGTTGGCCAGGCGCTCGTGACCGTAAGCTCGGCTATCATGATAGTTTTAGACTCTGCGGAGTTTGCACCTCTTTACCCACAAGTTTGTGAATTTGTCACCCGTCGGCGACTGCAGAACCTCCATTATACCAGTACACAACCGTCGGTGTATGGCCAAGAGATTACAAAATAGCCTTTACAAAGGGGCTACTAGATGTATGGACTCACAAAAGTTTCACCGGCAGGCTATAATCTTCAATTCTCCCACCCACGGGCCCCCTCTTGTGCCATGCAGTTCCCAGGGCAGTCCTCTCTCGACTGCCATTCCCTGCACCTTCCACGGTCCATAACAATCTAGTAACTTACCTAATTAGTCAGCTAAGCCGCACCCATACTTGGCCTTGTGGTGGCACTGTCATCCTGGCATGTGCTCGCATGAACCGGTCCTTAGATCTATGGCAAGTAACCACCATCTCATGCTACCTCATTCACAAACCCAGGCTTGCCTAGATCTCCCTCCGATCCATGTTCATTAACAACATCAGTTTCTCATTATCATTACGAGTGCAGTTAGCTATAATCATCTATCTCACTTTCCATAATCCCATGGACCCAGCAAAGCATAAAAGTAAAGACCATACCCGACTCATAAACTTCCATGGTGACAAGGGTGGTTTAACCAAAACTAGTAAACTTCCTATAAAGGGGTTTCCCATCATGTTTGACTCAGCACACACACCTTTTCACAAAACAAAATAGTTTTCTAAAACATAGGATCAATATGGTCAAGGGGCACTTGCCTTGTTCTTGCGGTTCTTGTTGCTCAAAATCTCGTTGTTGTAGTCCGTTGTAGGTAGCTCCCTGAGCTTGTCCTTTTATTCGTGATAACACATACAAGATTCATAAGAATCAATACCATGCACAACTTTAATCAGATGCGATGATGCATATGCATGCAATTCTTATGATGCAGTTTTGGTTTGTACGTGTTCTTGCATGGCTTGCATAGTTTTTAATGATGAACAGGGGTGTTTGGATCAAATGTGGACGTGGCGATGATCTTAACTCTAGATCAGACCGATCAACACGTGGTCTGTCCATGAAAATCTTCTGTTTGAAAGGAATCAAAGATCAGATGCAAGGAAAACGCGACGATGTCGTAAGGTGGTATTGGAGACCTACCTTATGTTCTTCTTAGTCTCGAGGTCCTTCTCGTATCAGACAGATCGTAGATGCTCTCTCCCGGCGATCTCTCTCGACCGAACTCCGGCGAAAGGTTTTCTCGGCGAGCTGAGGCTAGGGCTCTAAGTAATCGGCTCAGGAGTTTGGAAAATAAGTTCGTGGTTTAGGCCAAAGGTTCTGGGTTCTATTTATAATAAGAAAGAAAGAGTTCTAATCTGATTGGACTTCGAATAAGAGTCCTATTCAAATTGTCGTTGAATCTTAACAACTTATCTTTAGTTGATTTGGTGCGGTAACATTGTGGAATTCATGTCGGTTTCCTCCCGTACCGGTATTTCCACACGTACAGAAGCAAAAACCGCTCCTGAATTCGTTACTTCCGCGGTGATGAGTTTCGGAAGCTCCACGTGTCCACCGGGGCCTGGTCTCCCTCTTTCCGCAGAGGCGAGCTCCGGTCGTGCCGCGTGTCAAGCGAGTGATACCCCCCTCTCCTTCGGAGGTGAGCTCCGCGTGCGCCACTTATCCTGGCGGTAGGGACCTCCTCTTTATTCAGAGGTGGCTCCGCGCGTGCCACATGTCAGTGTCGGACCTTCCCTCTCTTCGGAGGTGGCTCCGGGTGTGCCACGTGTCCTAACAGCGCCAGAATTCCTTTCTTTTTCAGAGACGAGCTCCGAGGTTGACACGTGTCCAACAGTGACGGACCTCCCAGAGATAAGCTCCGGTGGCGACACGTGTCCAATAGAACCGGACCTCTCGGAGGTGAGCTCCGAGATTGACACGTATCCCGTGCGACTGGTCCTCTGATTTCTGCGGTGAATAGCTCCTAAGGTGACACGTGTACTGCGGGACTGGCCTCGCTTCTCCTCAGAGGCTAGCTCTGGGGCAACACGTGTCCCATGGGGTCGGACCTCTAGCCCCTTTGCGGAGATGAGCTCCGACGGCGCCACGTGGCCAGCGGGCCGCGGGAAGTGTCTTCAGCGCTCTTGATGAACTGGATTTTGCTCTTTTTGGTTATGTTTTTATTCTTTCTCTGTTCCCACTTCTTTTAAAATGTTTTCTCTACATGAAACATGAATACATCCAGAAACCAAAAATGAGCGTGTCACAAATCTACCCCCCTTAAATTGAATCTCGCCCTCGAGATTCGTTAGTAGAGAATAGATGAAGGAATTTTGCCTTGATGTCTTCTTCAGCTCCCATGTGGCTTCAGCTTCGGTGTGATGGCTCCATTGTACCTTGCACCATCGGATCACTTTGTTCCTTGTGACCCTTTCCCTTACGTCCAAAATTCGGACAGGGTGCTCCGCATAAGTCAGATCCTCTTGAAGTTCAAGCTCTTCCATTGGTACTTGCTCCTCTGGTACTCTCAAGCACTTCTTGAGCTGGCATACATGAAACACGTCATGTACGTCGGAGAGATATGTTGGGAGCTCTAGTTGATAGACTACTTCTCCTCGCTTGTCCAAAATCTTAAATATTCTGATGTAGCGGGGTGCTAGCTTGCCTTTGACGTTGAAATGTCGTTGGCCATGGATAGGTGATACCTTAAGGTATACAAAGTCTCCTACTTCGAAAGTCAACTTCCTTCGCCTATTGTCCGCATAGCCTTTCTGTCATGACTGAGCAGCCTTTAAGTTCTCCCGTATCGTTTGGACTTGTTTTTCAGCTTCTTGTAGTACTTCGGGTCCAAACACCTGGTTCTCTCCGGTTTCGTTCCAAAACAGCGGTGTTCTACACCGTCTACCGTACAATGCTTCGAAAGGCGACATCTTCAAGCTAGCTTGATAGCTGTTGTTATAGGAGAATTCGGCATACGGTAAACTCCTATCCCAACTACGCCCACGTTTCAAGGTGCAAGCTCTCAACGTTTTCTCTAAAATTTGGTTTGTCCTTTTGGTTTGTCCATCGGTTTGTGGGTGATAGGCGGAGCTAAAATCCAGTCGTGTACCCATAGCTTTCTGCAGTTTCCTCCAAAATCTAGAGGTCAACTGAGAACCTCGATCTGAGACTATCCTCCTTGGGACTCCATGACGGCACACGATCTGCTCCATGTACAACTCAGCTAATTGTGCAACGTTGTACTTGGCCTTTACAGGGAGAAAATGGGCTGTTTTCGTCAATCGGTCCACGATAACCTAGATGGAGTCATAACCAGACTGAGTACGTGGCAATCCTACGATGAAATCCATACTGATGTCTTCCCACTTCCACTCGGGTACCTTCAACGGTTGCAACAATCCAGCGGGTCTTTGATGTTCGGCCTTCACCTGTTGGCATGTGTCGTATAGGGCAACATATTCGGCTATGTCCCTTTTCATACCATCCCACCAATAACAAGTCTTCAAGTCCTTGTACATTTTGGTACCTCTGGGATGTATGGAGTAGGGTGAATCATGTGCCTCTTTTAATATCATGTCGCAGATGTGCTTCACGTTAGGCACACAAATCCCTTTTCCTGGCCAAAGCGTACCCTTCTCATCTTCCTTGAAATCCTTCTCTTTTCCTTGTCGGATCTTTTCCTTGATCTCCTTGATCTCCTCATCCGTTACTTGGCCATCTCTTATTTCTTGCTCCAATGAAGAGTGGAGTTCCATCACTCCCATCTTGTTCAAGAATCCGAGGTGCAACGTTCGAACTCCTTGCGTAGTTCGGGTGGTAGCACCTGAACCGTGGGTTGGTGACATGCTCCCTTCCGGCTCAATGCATCAGCTACTACATTGGCCTTTCGGGGGTGGTAGTTGATTCCAACATCATAATCCTTGATGAGTTCCAACCATCGACGTTGCCTCAAATTTAAGTCCGTTTGTGTGAATATGTACTTGAGGCTTTTATGATCCGTATAGATCTCACATCGATGACCAAGGATATAATGTCTCCAAATCTTCAATGCATGCACTACTGCTGCTAGCTCCAAGTCATGTGTAGGATAATTAAGTTTGTGCTTCTTTATTTGTCGTGAGGCATAGGCTACCACTTGTCCTTCTTGCATGAGCACACATCCGAGCCCTTGCCTGGATGCGTCACAATATATGTCGAAGTTCTTGCTCACGTCCGGCAATACCAAAACCGGTGCTGTGGTTATCCTTTTCTTGAGCTCTTCAAAACTTTCTTAGCAGGCTGGTGTCCATTGGAAGGCTTTTCCTTTTGTTAGCAACTCCGTCATAGGCTTTGCTATCTTAGAGAAGTCCTTGATGAAGTGTCGATAGTATCCAGCCATCCCAAGAAAACTCTGAATATCTCTCACGTTTTGAGGTTGGTTCCACTTCAGAACATTTCCCACTTTTCCGGGATCAACCGATACTCCTTCCTCGGAGATAATGTGGCCTAGGAACGATATCTCCTTTAGCCAAAATTGACACTTGTTAAGCTTGGCATACAATTGATGCTCGCGCATTTTCTGCAAGGTCAATCCCAAATGTCATTCATGCTCCTCCTCACTTTTTGAATACACCATAATGTCGTCGATGAAAACCACGACGGACTTATCCAAGTATTCCATGAAAACCTTGTTCATAAGGTACATAAAGTATGCGGGTGCATTTGTTAACCCAAAAGACATGACAGTATATTCATACGAACCATACCGTGTTCGAAAGGCAGTCTTGGGTATATCGGAGGGCTTAATCTTCAGCTGGAAATATCCCGACCGAAGATCAATCTTGGAGAACACTCGGGCTCCTTTCATTTGGTCGAATAGGTCTTCTATACGGGGCAGAGGGTATTTGTTCTTGATTGTCACCTCGTTGAGAGACCTATAGTCCACGCACATCCTTTGGGTCCCATCCTTCTTGTCTACGAAGAGCACGGGGGCTCCCCATGGTGACGAGCTTGGACGTATAAAACCCTTCTCCAACTGCTCCTAAATTTTCTTCTTGAGTTCCACTAGTTCATTGGTGGGCATCCTATAGGGTCTCTTTGCTATGGGCGCTGTTCCCGATACCAAATCAATGGCAAACTCAATGTCCCGATTAGGTGGCATACCCGGAAGCTCTTTCGGAAACACGTCCGAGAATTCTTGAACCACTGGAATGCTGTCCAATTGTGACGCCCTCAATTCTGTTGAAAACCACGGAACCGAGAACTGATGCATATGTTTGCCCAGGATGTTCATCACACATACACATATGTTCCACAAACTGAATTCAGATTATATATTACCACGAATAACAGAGTTTATACAATGTCTCATGAGTCTTGGACTCATGCTCACAGCAGAAGTTTTATTTCTATGCAGCGGAAGTCTTCTAACTAATGCGGAAGCAATTTAACTAATGCGGAAGCAATTCTAGGAAGCAGTGGCTCCATCTCTACTCCATACCCACAGGCAAGGTTGAGAACAGATCACACGCCTAATGCTCCACTTGGTCTTCATAGAAATCTTCTCCTGTTGCTGATGATAATAATGCAAGTTTGAGTACAATGATGTACTCAGCAAGTGCGAGAAAATATGATATGTAGCTCATAACAAGGTAGGTATAAAAAGGCTCATTACAGAAAGCAAAGTTATTTATCAAAAACATGATAAAACAGCGACTCATCTGTAAGTGAATGTAATCCCAACATGTATTAAAATACCAATCATACCTCCATTATGTTCATTACCTTCCATGTCACAACCAGTCATCAATCAACCTCATTCTCGCTCACGAATACCTCCTCGTATTCGCTACCATCTCACGAATACCATCTCGTATTCGCTACCATTTCATCTCATAAAACAACTTCATCTCCCACCGAGACTAACCTTGTTGCCATGACTCAACAGTCATGCAACCCATCTTATCACCCGGACTCAACAGTCCCAAAAACCAAACCATCCAAAACCATAACCAGTAATCATATCCAATAACCATATCCAATAACCATCCAACTAATCATGGAAGTTGGCCAGGCGCTCGTGACCGTAAGCTCGGCTATCATGATAGTTTTAGACTCTGCAGAGTTTGCACCTCTTTACCCACAAGTTTGTGATTTCGTCACCCGTCGGCGACTGCAGAACCTCCATTATACTAGTACACAACCGTCGGTGTATGGCCAAGAGATCACAAAATAGCCTTTACAAAGGGGCTACTAGATGTATGGACTCACTAAGGTTTCACCGGCAGGCTAGAATCTCCAATTCTCCAACCCACGGACCCCCTCTTGTGCCATGCAGTTCCCAGGGCAGTCCTCACTCGACTCCCATTCCCCGCGCCTTCCACGGTCAATAACAATCTAGCAACTTACCTAATTAGTCAGCTAAGCCGCACCCATACTTGGCCTTGTGGTGGCACTGTTATCCTGGCATGTGCTCGCATGAACCGGTCCTTTGATCTACGACAAGTAAAACACCATCTCATGCTATCTCATTCACAAACCCAGACTTGCCTAGATCTCCCTCCGATCCATGTTCATTAACAACATCAGTTTGTCATTATCATTATGAGTGCAGTTAGCTAGACACATCTATCTCGCTTCCCAATCCCATGGACTCAGCGAAGCATAAAAGTAAAAACCATACCCGACTCATAAACGTCCCTGACGACAAGGGTGGTTTTAACAAAAACTAGTAAACTCCTATAAAAGGGTTTCCCATCATGTTTGACTCAGCACACACACCTTTTCGCAAGACAAAACAGTTTTTCCAAAAACATAGGATCAATATGGTCAAGGAGCACTTGCCTTGTTATTGCGGTTCCGGTTGCTCTTGGATCTCGAAACCTTGTTGTTGCAGCTCATCGTAGACAGCTCCCTGAGCTTGTCCTGCTATACAGGATCACGCACATACAAGATACACAACAATCAATATCATGCACAAACTTTAAACTAAATGTGATGATGCATATGCATGCTATCCTATAATGCAGTTTAGTTTTATTAGGTCGGTTTGTACATGTTCTTGCATGGTTTTATGATGAACAGAGGTGTTCGGATTAGATGTGGACGTGGCGATGACCTTGTCTTTAGATCAACCCGATCAACAAGTGTTCTGTCCACGAGAAAGCTTCTGTTCGAAAGGAATCAAAGAACAGATGCAAAGAAAACACAACAATGTCGTAAGGTGGTATTGGAGACCTACCTTACGTTCTTTTCGGTATCGGGGTCCTTCTCTGATCAGACAGATCGTTGGGGCTCTCTTCTGGCGATCTTCCTCGCTGAACTCCGGCGGTGGCTTACTAGGCAAGTTGGGGCTAGGGCTCTAAGTCGTCGGCTCAGGAGTTGGAAAAGAAATTTGTGGTTTTGGCCAGAGGTTCTGGGTTCTATTTATAATTGGGAGAAGAAGAGTCCTAATCTGATTGGACTTCGAATAAGAGTTCTATTCAGATTATCATTGAATCATAACAACTTATCTTTAGTTGATTTGGTGCGGTAACATTGTGGAATTCAGGTCGGTTTCTCCTCCGTACCGGTATCTCTACGCGTACAGAATCCAAAAACCGCTCCAGAACTCGTTACCTCCACGGTGATGAGCTCCGGAAGCTCCACGTGTCCATCGGGGCCTGGTATCTCCTCCGCAGAGACGAGCTCCGGTTGTGCCGCGTGTCAAGCGAGCGAGACCTCCCTTCTCCTTCAGTGGTGAGCTCCGCGTGCGCCACGTATCCTGGCGGTCGGGGCCTCTTCTCTATTCGGAGGTGGCTCCGTGCATGCCACGTGTCAGTGCCGCACCTTTCCTCTCTCCGGAGGTAGCTCCGGATGTGCCACATATCCATTCCGGACCTCCCTTTCCTCAGAGAAGAGCTCCGAGGTCGACACGTGTCCAATAGAACCGAACTTCTCGGGGGTGATCTCCGAGATCAACACGTATCCCGCGTGACGGGTTCTCTGATTTCCACGGTGACTAGCTCCGAAGGTGACATGTGTCCTGCGGGACTGCCTTTGCTTCTTCCGTAGAGGATAGCTCCGGGGGCAACACGTGTCCCACAGGGTCGGACCTCTCCCCCTTTGCTGAGATGAGCCCCGAGCCTGCCACGTAGCCAGTTTAGCGGCGGACCTCTCCCCACTTCGCAGTGATGTGCTCCGAACACGCCACGTGGCCAGCAGGCTGTGGAAGTTTTCTTCGGCGCTCTCTGGGAACTGGATTCGGCTCTTATTGGCTATCTTTTTGATATTTTTCTCTGTTCCTACTTCTTTTAAAATGTTTTCTCTTCATGAAACATGAATATATGCAGAAACCACAAATGAGGGCGTCACAAATCTACCCCCTTAAATTGAATCTCGCCCTCGAGATTCGTTAGTAGAGAATAGATGAGGAAATTCTGCCTTGATGTCTTCTTCATGCTCCCATGTGGCTTCAGCTTCGGTGTGATGGCTCCATTGTACCTTGCACCATCGGATCACTTTGTTCCTGGTGACCCTTTCCTTTACGTCCAAAATTCAGACAGGGTGCTCCGCATAAGTCAGGTCCTCTTGAAGTTCAAGCTCTTCCATTGGTACTCGCTCCTCCGGTAATCTCAAGCACTTCTTGAGCTGGGATACATGAAATACGTCATGTACGTCGGAGAGATATGTTAGGAGCTCTAGTTGATAGGCTACTTCTCCTCGCTTGTCCAAAATCTTAAATGGTCCGATGTAGCAGGGTGGTAGCTCGCCTTTGACGTTGAAACGTCGTTGGCCACGGATAGGCGATACCTTAAGGTACACGAAGTCTCCTACTTCGAAGGTCAACTTCCTTCGCCTAGTGTCCGCATAGCCTTTCTGTCGTGACTGAGCAGCCTTTAAGTTCTCCCGTATCGTTTGGACTTGTTTTTCAGCTTCTTGTAGCACTTCGGGTCCATACACCTGGTTCTCTCCGTTCTCGTTCCAGAACAGCGGTGTTCTACACCGTCTACCGTACAATGCTTTGAAAGGCGACATCTTCAAGCTAGCTTGATAGCTGTTGTTATAGGAGAATTCAGCGTACGGTAAACTCCTATCCCAACTACGCCCACGTTTCAAGGCGCAAGCTCTCAACATGTCCTCCAAAATTTGGTTTGTCATTTCGGTTTGCCCATCGGTTTATGGGTGATAGGTGGAGCTAAAATCCAGTCGTGTACCCATAGCTTTCTGCAGCTTCCTCCAGAATCTAGAGGTAAACGGAGAACCTCGATCTGAGACTATCCTCCTCGGGACTCCATGATGGCACACGATCTGCTCCATGTACAACTCGGCTAATTGTGCAATGTTGTACTTGGCCCTTATAGGGAGAAAATGGGCTGTTTTCGTCAATCTGTCCACGATAATCCAGATGGAGTCGTAACCCGACTGAGTACGTGGCAATCCGACGATGAAATCCATACTGATGTCCTCCCACTTCCACTTTGGTACCTTCAAAGATTGCAACAATCCAGCGGGTCTTTAATGTTTGATCATCCGTTGGCATGTGTCGCATAGGGCAACGTATTCGGCTATATCCCTTTTCATACCATCCCACCAGTAACAAGTCTTCAAGTCCTTGTACATTTTGGTACTTCCGGGATGTATGGAATAGGGTGAATCATGTGCCTCTTTTAATATCATGTCGCGGAGGTGCTTCACATTAGGCACACAAATCCTTTTTCCTAGCCAAAGCGTGCCCTTCTCATCTTCTTTGAAATCCTTCTCTATTCCTTGTCGGAACCTTTCCTTGATCTCCTCATCCGTTGCTTGGCCATCTCTTATCTCTTGCTCCAATGAAGAGTGGATCTCCATCATTTCCATGTTGTTCAAGAATCCGAGGTGTAACCGTTCGAACTCCTTACGTAGTTCGGGTGGTAGCTCCCGAAAAGTGAGTTGGTGACATGCTCCCTTCCGGATCAATGCATCAGCTACTACATTGGCCTTCCCAGGGTGGTAGTTGATTCCAACATCGTAATACTTGATGAGTTACAACCATCGACATTGCCTCAAATTCAAGTCCGTTTGTGTAAATATGTACTTGAGGCTTTTATGATCCGTATAGATCTCACATCGATGACCAAGGATATAATGTCTCCAAATCTTCAATGCATGCACTACTGCTGCTAGCTCCAAGTCATGTGTAGGATAATTAAGCTCGCGCTTCTTTAATTGTCTTGAGGCATAGGCTACCACTTGTCCTTCTTGAATGAGCACACATCTGAGCCCCTGTCTGGAGGCGTCACAATATATGTCAAAGCTCTTGCTTACGTCCGGCAATACCAAAACTGGCGCTGTGGTTAGCCTTTTCTTGAGCTCCTCAAAACTTTCTTGGCATGCTGGTGTCGATCGAAAGGCTTTTCCCTCGTTAGCAACTCCGTCATAGGCTTTGCTATCTTAGAGAAGTCCTTAATGAAGCGTCAGTAGTACCCAGCCATCCAAAGAAAACTACGAATATCTCTCACGTTTTGCGGTTGGTCCCACTTCAGAACATCCCTCACTTTTCCGGGATCAACCGATACCCCTTCTTCGGAGATAATGGCCTCGAAACGATATTTCCTTTAGCCAAAATTGACACTTGTTAAGCTTGGCATACAATTGATGCTCACGCATTTTCTGCAAGGTCAATTTCAAATGTTCTTCATGCTCCTCCTCACTTTTTGAATACACCATATTGTCGTCGATGAAAACCACGACGAACTTATCCAAGTACTCCATGGAAACCTTGTTCATGAGGTACATGAAGTATGCGGGTGCATTTGTTAACCAAAAAGACATGACGGTATATTCATACAACCATACCATGTTCGAAAGGCAGTCTTGGGTATATCAGAGGGCTTAATCTTCAGCTGGAAATATCCCGACCGAAGATCAATCTTGGAGAACACTCGGGCTCCTTTCATTTGGTCGAATAGGTCCTCTATACGGGACAGAGGGTATTTGTTCTTGATTGTTACCTCATTGAGAGACCTATAGTCCAGGCACATCCTTTGGGTCCCATCCTTCTTGTCTACGAAGAGCACGGGGGCTCCCCATGGTGACGAGCTTGGACGTATAAAACCCTTCTCCAACTGCTCTTGGATTTGCATCTTGAGTTCTACTAGTTCATTGACAGGCATCCTATAGGGTCTCTTTGCTATGGGTGCAGTTCCAGGTATCAAATCAATGGCAAACTCAATGTCCCGATCAGGGGGCATACCTGGAAGCTCCTCTGGAAACACGTCCGAGAATTCTTGAACCACTGGAATGCTGTCCAATGTTGCTCCTTCAACGTGGTACAAGATTGCCTTTTCGGTTGTTTGTTGGGCTGACTCAAACTCGACACGAATACCGTGCTCATTTGTCAACTGCACGCTTCTTTCAGCACATTGGATTACCCCGTTGTGCTTGCTTAACCAATCCATCCCGAGTATTATGTCAATCCCTTGGGAATCCAAGACAATAAGGTTGGCAAGGAAATCTACCCCCCTTATTTTAAGGCTTACTTTTGGACATACTATATTAGTCCTCATTTCTCCTCCGGGAGAATTAACTAACATAGCACATTTTAAGTGGGATATGGGTAGATTATGCTTGGAAACATACTTGGATGATCTGAAGGAATGTGATGCTCCAGAATCAAATAAGATGGTGGCTGGGTTGGAGTTGGCAAGGAACATACCAATTACGACGTCCTCAGCCTGTTGTGCTTCCTCAGCAGAGACATGGTTCACGTTGCTGCGAGCATAGTTCTGCTGTCCCCGGTTTCCTTGATTGTCCCCTACGTTCAGTCGCGGGTTCTGTTTGGGCACGTTGCCTTGCTGTCCAGGGCCTCTCCTCGGGCACTGGTTCACGAAGTGTCCTGTTTCCTCGCATGCAAAGCTTGCCCTGTTGCCTACGGCAGCAGGTATGTTGGGGCGGGGGTTTTGAACAGGGGAGCCCATGTTAGGTTGGGGCACAGGAGGCATGGGCACACGAGGTGCTGGTGCAACGGGTTGTTGCTGTGGTGGCTGACTAGCGTAGTATGCAGGAGTGGTCGATCCATACTGCGGTGCGGCCGGGGGTATGTACCGAGGTCGTACGTTGCTCCCTTGGGGCTGGTATGGCATCTTCCTCTTGCACTCTCGCTCGATCTCTCGGATCTTGCTTTCAACCACTATAGCCTTGTCAACCAGCTTCTGAAAGCTTGCGTAGTCATTGTTGAGGAGCTAAACCTGGATCTCATTGTTCAACCCTCTCATGAACAGGTATTGCTTCCTCTGGTCTAAGTTGACATCTTCGGGGGCATACCCGGACAATTGTGTGAACTTGTTGAGATACTCATTCACGCTTCTCTGTCCTTGGCGGAGACCTTCAAACTCCTGTCTCTTGAGCATCATTACACCAGCAGGGATGTAATGAGAGCGGAAACTTTCCTTGAACTCAGTCAAAGTGATCGTCTCCCGGTCGAAATGAGCATTACATAGGGCATCCCACCAGTCAGCGGCAGCTCCCATAAGTTGGTGCGACACAAAGAGGACCTTCTCTCGGTCATTGCACTGCACTATAGCAAGCTTCTTCTCCATGGATTTCAACCAGTCGTCGGCCTCCATGGGGTCGTTAGCTTGAGCAAAGGTGGGGGGTCGAGTCCTCATGAACTCACCCAGTCTGTTATGAGCCGGCGGTGGTGGTGGCGGTGGTGCCGGAACGGGGTTGTTGTTGTTGGCCTGCAACTGATCCAAAGTTTTGATCATAGTTTGCATAAGTTGATTCTGCATGGCCATCAACCATTCCAGATTGTTCTCACCAGCTCCGGGGTTAACAGGAACTTCATCGTGGCCATCCTCTTGGTTGTCACGGACGTTACTTCGGCCGGCGTTTCCTCTCACCATCTGTGAGAGAGATCGAAATAGAATAGAATTTTAGAAGGTTAGGTAGATCCCCTCGACTATATGCATCAAGGTGGGTTGGACTATATATATTAGCCCATATGGGGATGTGAACAAGTGCCGAAGCATCTCACATCTCTTTCTACTTATGTGTGGATATGGACAACGTTTTGAGATGTCCCACGACTCACACTAAGCACACAATTCACAAACAATCATCACAAGGGCTCACACAACTCCTATTCAAGGCTTGTTCAATGGGGGTCCTATATGGCTTAGGGTGATGTCAAATACGTGATCCAACTATGGCTTCTCCTAGGCTTGCACCCTATGGTCAGCGTGGCTTAGCTACCAATCTGTGTCGGATACCAATCTGTGATCTATCTAAGTGTGTAACCTACCATCAACCCGTGGTTCTGGTACCAATCTGTGTTTCCTATTTAGGCGTGTTACCCACCGTCAACCGTGGCTCTGATACCAATCTGTGACGCCCTCAATTCTGTAGAAAACCACAGAACCGAGAACTGAATTCAGATTATATATTACCACGAATAACAGTGTTTATACAATGTCTCATGAGTCTTGGACTCATGCTCACAGCGTAACTTTTATTTTTATGCAGCGGAAGTCTTCTAACTAATGCGGAAGCAATTCTAGGCAGCAGTGGCTCCATCTCTACTCCATCCCCACAGGCAAGGTTGAGAACAGATCACACGCCTAATGCTCCACTTGGTCTTCATAGAAATCTTCTCCTGTTGCTGATGATAATAATGCAAGTTTGAGTACAATGATGTACTCAGCAAGTGCGGGAAAATATGATATGTAGCTCATAACAAGGTAGGTATAAAAAGGCTCATTGTAGAAAGCAAAGTTATTATAAAAAACATGATAAAACAGAGACTCATCTTTAAAAGAATGTAATCCCAACATGTATTAAAATACCAATCATACCTCCATTATGTTCATTACCTTCCATGTCACAACCAGTCATCAATCAACCTCATTCTCGCTCACAAATATCTCCTCGTATTCGCTACCATCTCACGAATACCATCTTGTATTCACTACCATTTCATCTCATAAAACAACTTCGTCTCCCACCGAGACTAACCTTATTGCCATGACTCAACAGTCATGCATCCCATCTTATCACCCGGACTGAACAGTCCCAAAAACCAAACCATGCAAAACCATAACCAGTAACCATATCCAATAAACATATCCAATAACCATCCCAACTAATCATGGAAGTTGGCCAGGCGCTCGTGACCGTAAGCTCGGCTATCATGATAGTTTTAGACTCTGCAGAGTTTGCAGCTCTTTACCCACAAGTTTGTGATTTTGTCACCCGTCGGCGACTGCAGAACCTCCATTATACCAGTACACAACCGTCGGTGTATGGCCAAGAGATCACAAAATAGCCTTTACAAAGGGGCTACTAGATGTATGGACTCACTAAGGTTTCATCGGCAGGCTAGAATCTCCAATTCTCCCACCCACGGGCCCCCCTCTTGTGCCATGCAGTTCCCAGGGCAGTCCTCACTCGACTCCCATTCCCCGCGCCTTCCACGGTCCATAACAATCTAGCAACTTACCTAATTAGTCAGCTAAGCCGCACCCATATTTGGCCTTCTGGTGGCACTATTATCCTGGCATGTGCTCGCATGAACCGATCCTTAGATCTACGGCAAGTAAACCACCATCTCATGCTACCTCATTCACAAACCCAATCTTGCCTAGATCTCCCTCCGATCCATGTTCATTAACAACATCAGTTTCTCATTATCATTATGAGTGCAGTTAGCTAGACACATCTATCTCGCTTCCCAATCCCATGGACTCAGCGAAGCATAAAAGTAAAAACCATACCCGACTCATAAACTTCCCTGGCGACAAGGGTGGTTTTAACAAAAACTAGTAAACTCCTATAAAAGGGTTTCCCATCATGTTTGACTCAGCACACACACCTTTTCGCAAAACAAAACAGTTTTTCCCAAAACATAGGATCAATATGGTCAAGGAGCACTTGCCTTGTTCTTGCGGTTCCGGTTGCTCTTAGATCTCGAAACCTTGTTGTTGCAGCTCATCGTAGACAGCTCCCTGAGCTTGTCCTGCTATACAGGATCACGCACATACAAGATCCACAACAATCAATATCATGCACAAACTTTAAACTAGATGCGATGATGCATATGCATGCTATCCTATAATACAGTTTAGTTTTATTAGGTCGGTTTGTACGTGTTCTTGCATGGTTTAATGATGAACAGAGGTGTTCGGATCAGTTGTGGATGTGGCGATGACCTTTTCTTTAGATCAACCTGATCAACAAGTGTTCTGTCCACGAGAAAGCTTCTGTTAGAAAGGAATCAAAGAACAGATGCAAAGAAAACACAACGATGTCGTAAGGTGGTATTGGAGACCTACCTTACGTTCTTCTCGGTCTCGGGGTCCTTCTCTGATCAGACAGATCGTTGGGGCTCTCTTTCGGCGATCTTCCTCGCTGAACTCTGGCAATGGCTTACTCGGCGAGTTGGGGCTAGGGCTCTAAGTCGTCGGCTTAGGAGTTGAAAAAGAAGTTTGTTGTTTCGGCCAGAGGTTCTGGGTTCTATTTATAATCGGGAGAAGAAGAGTCCTAATCTGATTGGACTTCGAATAAGAGTTCTATTCAGATTATCATTGAATCTTAACAACTTATCTTTAGTTGATTTGGTGCGGTAACATTGTGTAATTCAGGTCGGTTTCTCCTCTGTACCGGTATTTCTACGCGTACAGAATCCAAAAACCGCTCCAGAACTCGTTACCTCCGCGGTGATGAGCTCCGGAAGCTCCACGTGTCCATCGGGGCCTGGTATCTCCTTCTCCGCAGAGAAGAGCTCCGGTTGTGCCGTGTGTCAAGCGAGCGAGACCTCCCTTCTCCTTTGGAGGTGAGCTCCGCGTGCGCCACGTATCCTGGCGGTCGGGACCTCCTCTCTATTCGGAGGTGGCTCCGTGCACGCCACATGTCAGTTCCGGACCTTTCCTCCCTCCGGAGGTAGCTCCAGTGGTGCCACGTATCCATTCCGAACCTCCCTTTCCTCAGAGAAGAGCTCCGAGATCGACACGTGTCCAACAGAACCGGACTTCTTGGGGGGTGATCTCCGAGATCGACACTTATCCTGCGCAACGGGTTCTATGATTTCCGCAGTGACTAGCTCCGTAGGTGACATGTGTCCTGCGGGACTGCCTTTGGGTGACGCCCTCAATTCTGTGGAAAACCACGGAACCGAGAACTAATTCATATGTGTGCCCAGGATGTTCATCACACATATACATATGTTCCACAAACTGAATTCAGAATATATATATATATATATATATATATCCACGAATAACAGAGTTTATTACAATGTCTCATGAGTCTTGGACTCATGCTCACAGCGGAAGTCTTATTTCTATGCAGCGGAAGTCTTTATTCTAATGCAGAAGCAATTTAACTAATGCGGAAGCAAATCTAAGCAGCAATGGCTCCATCCATACTCCACCCCCACAGGCAAGGTTGAGAACAGATTACGCGCCTAATGCTCCACTTGGTCTTCATAGAAATCTTCTCCTGTTCTTGATGACGAAATAATAATGCAAGTTTGAGTACAATGATGTATTCAGAAAGTGCGGGAAAATATGATATGTATCTCATAACAAGTTAGGTATAAATGGTTCATTGCAGAAAGCAAAGTTCATAAAACCACGATAAAACAACAACTTAACTTTAGGTGAATGTAATCCCAGCATGTATTAAATTACCAACATACCTCCATCACTTTCCACGTTCCAACCGAACATTAACCAACTTCATTCTTGCTCACGAATACCTCCCCGTATTCGCTACCATCTCACGAATACCTTCTCGTATTCGTTACCATCTCATCTCATAACAACTTCGTCTCACACCGAGACCAATCTCGTTGCCATGACTCAACAATCATGCAACCCATCTTATTACCCAGACTCAACAGTCCCGAAAACCAAAACCATAATCAAAACCATAACCAATAACCTTAACCAAGAACCATCCCAATAACCATAACCAAGAACCATCCCAATAACCATCCCAACTAATCATGGCAGTTAGCCAGGCGCTCGTGACCGTAAGCTCAGCTATCATGATAGTTTTAAGAACCCTGCAGAGTTTGCACCTCTTTACCCACAAGTTTGTGATTTCGTCACCCGTCGGTGACTGCAGAACCTCCATTATACCATTACACAACCGTCGCTGTATGGCCAAGAGATCACAAAATAGCCTTTACAAAGGTGTTACTAGATGTATGGACTCACTAAGGTTTCACCGGCAGGCTAGAATGTCCAATTCTCCCACCCACAGGCCCCCTCTTATGCCATGCAGTTCCCAGGGAAGTCCTCACTCGACTCCCATTCCCCGCGCCTTCCACAGTCCATAACAATCTAGCAACTTACCTAATTACTCAGCTAAGCCACGCCCATACTTGGCCTTGTGGTGACACTGTTATCCTGGCATGTGCATGCATGAACCGGTCCTTATATCTACGGCAAGTAAACCACCATCTCATGCTACCTCATTCACAAACCCAGGCTTGCCTAGATCTCCCTCCGATCCATGTTCATTAACAACATCAGTTTCTCATTTATCATTACGAGTGCAGTTAGCTAGACACATCTATCTCGCTTCTAATCGCATGGACTCAGCGAAGCATAAAGCAAAAACCATACCCGACTCATAAACTTCCCTGGCGACAAGGGTGGTTTAACCATAACTAGTAAACTTCCTATAAAAGGGTTTCCCATCATGTTTGACTCAGCACTCACACCTTTTCGCAAAACAAAACAGTTTTTCCCAAAACATAGGATCAATATGGTCAAGGGGCACTTGCCTTGTTCTTGCGGTTCGGGTTGCTCTTGGATCTCGAAACCTTGTTGTTGCAGCTCGTCATAAACAGCTCCCTGAGCTTGTCCTTCTATTCAGGATCGCGCACATACAAGATTCACAGCAATCAATATCATGCACAAATTTTAACTAGATGCGATGATGCATATGCATGCTATCCTATGATCAGCTTTATTAGATCGGTTTGTACGTGTTCTTGCATGGCTTTATGATGAACAGGGGTGTTCGGATCAGATGTGGACGTGGTGTTGACCTTGTCTTTTAGATCAACCCGATTAACAAGTGATCCGTCCACGAGAAAGCTTCTGTTCAAAAGGAATCGAAGAACAGATGCAAGGAAAACATGGCGATGTCGCAAGGTGATATTGGAGACCTATCTTACGTTCTTCTCGGTCTCGGGTCCTTCTCCAATCGTTGGGCTCTCATCCGGCGATCTTCCTTGCTGAACTCCGGCAATGGCTTTCTCGGCGAGTTGAGGCTAGGGCTCTAAGTCTTTGGCTTAGGTGTTGGAAAAGAAGTTCGTGGTTTCGGCCAAAGGTTCTGGGTTCTATTTATAATCGGGAAGCGAAGAGTCCTAATCTGATTGGATTCCGAATAAGAGTCCTATTCAGATCGTCGTTGAATCCTAACATCTTATCTTTAGTCGATTTGGTGCGGTAACATTGTTGAACTCAGGTCGGTTTCTTCTCCGTACCGATATTTCTACGCGTACAGAATCCAAAACCGCTCCAGAACTCATTACCTTCTCGGTGATGAGCTCCGGAAGCTCCACGTGTCCATCGGGACTGGTCTCTCCTTTTCCGCAGAGACGAGCTCCGGTTGTGCCGCGTGTCAGACGAGCGAGACCTCCCATTCCTTGGGAGGTGGACTCCGCGTGCGCCACGTATCCTGGCGGTTGGGACCTCCTCTCTATTCGGAGGTGGCTCCGCACACGCCACGTGTCAGTGCCGGACCTTTCCTTTCTTCTCAGAGACGAGCTCCGAGGTTAACACGTATCTAACAGTGACGGACCTCCCAGAGATAAGATCGGGTGGCGACATGTGTTAAATAGAACCGGACCTCTCAGAGGTGAGCTCCGAGATCGACACATATCCCGCGCTACTGGTCCTCTGATTCCCGCGGTGACTAGCTCCGAAGGTGACATGTGTCCTGCGGAAATGCCTTTGCTTCTTCCGCAGAGGCTAGCTCTGGGGGCAACATGTGTCCCACAGGGTTGGACCTCTCCCCCTTTGCGGAGATGAGCCCTGAGCCTGCCACGTAGCCAGTTTAGCGGCAGACGTCTCCCCACTTTGCAGGGATGAGCTCCGGACACGCCACGTGGCCAGCGTGCCGCGGAAGTTGTCTCTGGTGCTTCCTGGAAACTGGATTCGGCTCTTATTGGCTATCCTTTTGATGGTGTTCCTACTTCTGTTCATAAAACATGAATATATGCTGAAACCAAAAATGTGGGTGTCACACTTTGCTTCTTCCGCAGAGGCTAGCTCCGGGGGCAACACGTGTCCCACAGGGTCGGACCTCTCCCCTATTGCGGAGATGAGCCCCGAGCCTGCCACGTAGCCAGTTTAGCGGCGGACCTCTCCCCACTTCGCAGGGATGAGCTCCGAACACGCCACGTGGCCAGCGGGCCGCGGAAGTTGTCTTCGGCGCTCTCTGGGAACTGGATTCGGCTCTTATTGGCTATCTTTTTGATATTTTTCTCTGTTCCTACTTCTTTTAAAATGTTTTCTCTTCATGAAACATGAATATATGCAGAAACCAAAAATGAGGGTGTCACACCAATGTTGCTTTTTCGACGTGGTTCAAAATTGCCTTCTTGTTTGTTTGTTGGGCTGACTCAAACTCCATACGAACACCGTGCTCGTTTGTCAAATGCACGCTCCTTTCAGCACATTGGATTACTCCGTTGTGCTTGCTTAACCAATCCATCTCGAGTATTATGTCAAGCCCTTGGGAATCCAAGACAATGAGGTTGGCAAGGAAGTCTACCCCCCTTATTTTAAGGCTTACTTTCGGACATACTAAATTAGTCCTCATCTCTTGGGACACCCTCATCTCGGGTGACAGCATATGTTCACGAGTTATGAAGAAGAAAACATTTTAAGAAAAGAAGGAACAATGACAAAGGATAGCCAACAAAGCTTTCAGAGAGCACTGAAGGCAACTACCGCGGCCAACCGGCCACGTGGCGTGTTCGGAGCTCGTCCCTGCGAGGTAAAGAGAGATCCGCTGCTGAAAGAGCTACGTGGCGGGTTCGGGGCTCGTCGCCACAAAGGAAAAAGGTTCAACCCTGTGGGACACGTGTTGCCCACGGAGCTAGCCTCTGCGGAAGAAGCAAAGGCATTTTTCGTAGGACACATGTCATCCTCGGAGCTAGTCCTTGCGGAAATCAAAGGACCCGTCACGCGGGATACGTGTCGAACTCGGAGCTTATCTCAGAGAAGCCCGGATCTATCGAACACATGTCGCCACCGGAGCTTATCTCCGGGAGGTCTTTCGTTGCTAGACACGTGTCGACCTCGGGGCATGTTCATAAGTAAGGAAGAGAGGGAAGACCGGCGCCAACACGTGGCGTGCGCGGAGCTCACCTCCAAAAGAGGGAGAGGTCTCGGTTGACTGACACGTGGCACAACCGGAGCTCGTCTCTGCGGAGGAGTAGATACCAGGCCTCGGGAGGACACGTGGAGCCTCTGGAGCTCATCACCGCGAAGGTAACGAGTTCTGGAACTGTTTTTACGCGTAAAGATACCGGTACGCAACAGAAACCGATCTAAACTCCGCGATGTTACCAAAAATAAGACGTCAGGATCCAACAAAGATCTGAATAAGACTCTTATTCAGGATCCAATCAGATTAGGACTCTTCTCTTCCCGATTATAAATAGAGCCCAAAACCTCTGGCCAAAACCACAAACTTCTCTTTCAACTCCTGAGCCGACGACTTAGAGCCCTAGCCCTAACTCGCCGAGCAAAACATCGCCGAAGCGCAACAAGGGAGGTCATCGGAAAAGAACCAAGCGGTCTGTGGAGGACCTCGAAGACAAGAAGAGCGTGAGGTAGGACTTCAATACCACCTTACGACATCATTGTTCATCTCTTTGCATCTGTTGTTCAATTCCTTTCGAACAGAAGCCTTCTCATGGGCAGATCACTTGATTATCAATTTGATCTAAAGACAAGGTCATCGCCACGTCCACCTTTGATCCGAACACCTCTGCCCATGCAAGCCATGCAAGAGCACACCAATCTAATAAAACTAATCATGAGATAGCATGCATATGCATCATCACATCTAGTTTAAGGTTTGTGCATAAATATTGATTGCTGTGAATCCTGTATGCACGTGATCCTACCTAGCAGGACAAGCTCAGGGAGCTGTCAACGACGAACTGCAGCAACCAGGTTTTGAGAATCAAGAACAACCGGAACCGCAAGAACAAGGCAAGTGCTCCTTGACCATATTGATCCTATGTTTTGGAAAACTATTTTGTTTTGCGAAAAGGTGTGTGTGCTGAGTCAAACATGATGGGAAACCCTTTTTATAGGAGTTTACTAGTTTTGGTTAAACCACCCTTGTCGCCTGGGAAGTTTATGAGTCGGGTATGGTTTTTGCTTTATGCTTCGCTGAGTCTATGGGATTGGGAAGCGAGATAGATGTGTCTAGCTAACTGCACTCGTAATGATAATGAGAAATGAGGTTAATAAACATGGATCGGAGGGGGATCTAGGCAAGCCTGGGTTTGTGTATGAGGTAGCATGAGATGGTGGTTTTACTTGCCGTAGATCTAAGGACCGGTTCATGCATGCACATGCCAGGATAACAGTGCCACCACAAGGCCAAGTATGGGTGCGGCTTAGCTGAGTAATTAGGTAAGTTGCTAGAGTGTTATGGACTGTGGAAGGCGCGGGGAATGGGAGTCGAGTGAGGACTGCCCTGGGAACTGCATGGCACAATAGGGGGCCCGTGGGTGGGAGAATTGAAGATTCTAGCCTGCCGGTGAAACCTTAGTGAGTCCATACATCTAGTAACCCCTTTGTAAAGGCTATTTTGTGATCTCTTGACCATACACCGACGGTTGTGTACTGGTATAATGGAGGTTCTGCAGTCGCCGACGGGTGACGAGATCACAAACTTGTGGGTAAAGAGGTGCAAACTCTGCAGAGTTATTAAAACTATCATGATAGCCGAGCTTACGGTCACGAGCACCTGGCTAAACTGCCATGATTAGTTGGGAATGGTTTTTGGGATGGTTATTGGAATGGTTTTTGGGATGGTTATTGGGAAGGTTCTCGGTTATGGTTATTAGTTTGGAACTGTTAAGTCTGGATGATGAGATGTTTGCATGACTGTTGGGTCATGACATGGGATTGGTCTCGGTATGAGACGAGGTTGATTTGTGAGATGAGATGGTAGCGAATACGAGGAGGTATTCGTGAGTATGAATAAAGGATTGGTTAATGTTCGGATGGAACACGGGGAGTGATGAAGGTACGTTGGTAATTTAATATATGCTGGGATTACATTCACCTAAAGTAAAGTTGCTGTTTTATCATGGTTTTACAAGATTGCTTTTCTGCAAATAAGCCTTTTATACCTACCTTGTTTATGAGCTGCATATCATGTGTTTTCCCGCACTTGCTGAGTACATCATTGTACTCAACCTTGCATTATTATTTCGTCATCAACAGCAAGAGAAAGCTATTATGAAGACCAAGTGGAGCATTATGGCGTGTGATCTGTTCTCAACCTTGCCTGTGGAAGGAGTAGAGATAGAGCCACTTCTGCTTAGTTTTGCTTCCGCATTAGTTTTTGCTTCCGCATTAAAATAAGACTTCCGCTGTAAGCATGAGTCCAAGACTCATGAGGTATTGTAATAAACTATGTTATTCGTGGTAATATATAATCTGAATTCAGTTTGTGGAACGTATGTGTATGTGTGATGAACATCCTGGGCACACATATACATTAGTTCTCGGTTTTGTGGTTTTCCACAGAATTGAGGGCGTCACAGATTGGTATCAGAGCCACGGGTTGACAGTAGGTTACACGCCTAGATAGAAACCTTATATTGATATTAGAGCCACGGGTTAACAACAAGTTACACCCCTAAATAGGAGTCACAAGTAGCTAAGCCATGCTGACCAAAGGAAGCATCCTAGGGTGAATAGCTTAGACTGGCCTTGAAACCACCTTGGTATAGGAAACCATCCTTGAATAGGAGCTGTATGAGCCCTTGCAATGATTGTGTGTGATTATGTGCTTAATGTGAGTTGTGGGACGTCTCAAAAACGTTGTCCATATCCATACGTAAGAAGAAAGAGGTGTGAAATGCTTCGGCACTTGATCACATCCTCATAAGGACTAATATATATAGTCCAACTCACCTTGATGCATATAGTTGAAAGGACCTACCTAAACTTCTAACCTTCTATTCTATTTTGATCTCTCTCACAGATGGTGAGAGGAAACGCCAGCCGAAGGAACGTCCAGGAAGATGACCACGAGGAAGTTCCTGCTAACTCCGGAGCTGGTGAAAACCATCTGGAAAGATTGATGGCCATGCAAAACCAGCTTATGCAAACCATGATCCAAACTTTGGGTCAGTTGCAGGCCAACCAAAACCCCGTTCCGGCACCACCGCCACCACCACCGCCGGCTCATAACAGGTTGGGAGAGTTCATGAGGACTCGACCACCCACCTTTGCTCAAACTAGTGACCCCATGGAGGCCGATGATTGGTTGAAATCCATGGAGAAGAAGCTCACCATTGTTCAGTGCAACGACCGAGAGAAGGTTCTCTTTGCGTCGCATCAGCTTATGGGAGCTGCCGCCGACTGGTGGGATGCCTTGAGCAACGCCCATGCCAACCCGGAGACAATCACTTGGACTGAGTTCAAGGAAAGTTTGCGCTCTCACTACATCCCTGTTGGTATAATGATGCTCAAGAGGCAGGAGTTTAAAGGTCTCCACCAAGGACAGAAAAGTGTGAATGAATATCTCAACAAGTTCATACAACTGTCCCGGTATGCCCCCGAAGATGTCAACTCAGATCAGAGGAAGCAGTACCTGTTCATGAGGGGGTTGAACAATGAGATCCAAGTTCAACTCCTCAACAATGACTACGTAAGCTTCCAGAAGCTGGTTGATAAGGCTATTGTGGTTGAAAACAAGATCCGGGAGATCGAGCGAGAATGCAAGAGGAAGATGCCATACCAGCCCCAAGGGAGCAACGTACGACCTAGATACATGACCCCTGCACCGCAGTATGGATCGACCACTCCTACGAACCGCCCTGGTCAGCCACCACAGCAACGGTTCGTTGTACCGGCACCTCGTGTGCCCATGCCTCCTGCGCCCCGGCCTAACAATGGCGCTCCTGTTCAAAACCCCCGCCCCAACGTACCTGCTGCTGTAGGCAACAGGGCATGCTTTGCATACGGAGAAGTAGGACACTTCGCTAACCAGTGCCCGAAGAGAGGCCCTGGACAGCAAGGTAACGTGCCCAAGCAGAACCAGCGACCAAACGGAGGGGACAACCAAGGGAACCGTGGACCGCAGAACTATGCTCGTGGCCACGTTAACCACGTCACTGCTGAGGAAGCACAACAGGCTGAGGACGTCGCAATTGGTATGTTCCTTGCCAACTCCAACCCAGCCACCATTTTATTTGATTCTGGAGCATCACATTCCTTCATATCATCCGAATATGTTGCCAAGCATCATCTACCCGTATCCCACTTAGAATGTGCTATGTTAGTTAATTCTCCCGGAGGAGAAATGAGGACTAATATAGTATGTCCTAAAGTAAGCCTTAAAATAAGGGGGGGTAGACTTCCTTGCCAACCTTATTGTTTTGGACTCCCACGGGATTGACATCATACTCGGAATGGACTGGTTAAGCAAGCACAATGGAGTAATCCAATGTGCTGAGAGAAGCGTGCAGTGGACGAATGAACACGGTATCCGTGTCGAGTTTGAATCAGCCTAGCAAGCAACCGAACGGGCAGATTTAAACTATGTCGAAGGAACAACATTAGACAGCATTCTAGTGGTTCAGGAATTTTCAGACGTGTTCCCGGAAGAGCTCCCGGGAATGCCACCTGACCGGGACATCGAGTTTGCCATAGATTTGGTACCCGGAACTGCATCTATAGCTAAGAGACCATATAGGATGCCCGTCAACGAGTTAGTTGAACTCAAGAAGCAAATTCAAGAACAGTTGGAGAAGGGTTTTATCCGTCCAAACTTATCACCATGGGGAGCTCCGGTACTCTTCGTGGATAAGAAGGACGGAACCCAAAGAATGTGCGTGGACTACAGATCTCTCAACGAGGTGACAATCAAGAATAAATACCCTCTGCCCCGTATAGAGGACCTGTTCGATCAAATGAAAGGAGCCCAGGTATTCTCCAAGATTGATCTTCGGTCGGGATATTTCCAGCTGAAGATTAAGCCCTCCGATATACCTAAGACAGCCTTTCGGACACGGTATGGTTCATATGAATATACCGTTATGTCTTTTTGGATTGACGAATGCACCCGCATACTTCATGTACCTTATGAACAAGGTTTTCATGGAGTACTTGGACAAGTTCGTCGTGGTTTTCATCGACGACATTATGGTGTATTCAAAAAGTAAGGAGGGGCATGAAGAACATCTGAGATTGACCTTGCAGAAGTTGCGCGAGCATCAGTTGTATGCCAAGCTCAACAAGTGTCAATTTTGGCTAAAGGAAATATCTTTCCTAGGCCACATCATCTCCAAGGAAGGGGTATCGGTTGATCCTGGAAAGGTGAGAGATGTTCTAAAGTGGAACCAACCAAAGAGCGTGAGGGATATTCGAAGTTTCCTTGGGATGGTAGGATACTATCGTCGCTTCATTAAAGACTTCTCTAAAATAGCAAAGCCTATGACGGAGTTGCTAATGAAGGGAAAAGTCTTTCAATGGACACAAGCCTGCCAAGAAAGTTTTGAGGAACTCAAGAAAAGGCTAACCACAACACCAGTTCTGGTATTGCCAGACGTAAGCAAAAGCTTTGACATATATTGTGACGCATCCAGACAAGGGCTCGGATGTGTGCTCATGCAGGAAGGACAAGTGGTAGCCTATGCCTCACGACAATTAAAGAAGCATGAGCTTAACTATCCTACGCATGATTTGGAGTTAGCAGCAGTGGTGCACGCATTGAAGATTTGGAGACATTATATCCTTGGCCATCGATGTGAGATCTATACGGATCATAAAAGCCTCAAGTACATATTTACACAAACGGACTTGAATTTAAGGCAACGTCGATGGTTAGAACTCATCAAGGATTATGATGTAGGAATCAACTACCACCCCGGGAAGGCCAATGTAGTAGCTGACGCATTGAGCAGAAAGGGAGCATGCCACCAACTCACGGTTCGGGAGCTACCACCCGAACTACGTAAGGAGTTCGAACGGTTACACCTCGGATTCTTGAATAACATGGAAATAATGGAGATCCACTCCTCATTGGAGCAAGAAATAAGAAAGGGCCAAGCAACGGACGAGGGGATCAAGGAGATCAAGGAAAGAATCCGACGAGGGATAGAGAAGGATTTTAGGGAGGATAAAAAGGGTACGCTTTGGCTAGGAAAAAGGATCTGTGTGCCAAACATAAGACACCTTCGCGACATGATATTGAAGGAGGCACATGATTCACCCTATTCCATACATCCAGGGAGCACCAAAATGTACAAGGATTTGAAAACTTGCTATTGGTGGGATGGTATGAAGAGGGATATAGCCGAATACGTTGCCCTATGCGACACATGCCAACGAGTAAAAGCCGAACATCAAAAACCCGCTGGATTGCTGCAACCTTTGAGAATACCCGAATGGAAATGGGAGGACATCAGTATGGACTTCATCGTCGGATTACCACGTACTCAGTCAGGATACGATTCCATCTGGGTCATTGTGGACCGGTTGACGAAAACCGCCCATTTTCTTCCGGTAAAGACCAGTTACAACGTTCCACAATTGGCAGAGTTGTACATGGAGCAGATCATGTGCTGTCACGGAGTTCCGAAGAGGATAGTCTCAGATCGAGGTTCTCAGTTTACCTCTAGATTCTGGAGGAGGCTGCAGAAAGCCATTGGGACACGACTGGATTTTAGCTCCGCCTATCACCCACAAACAGATGGGCAAACCGAAAGGACGAACCAAATCTTGGAGGACATGTTGAGAGCTTGCGCCTTGAAATGTGGGCGTAGTTGGGATAGGAGTTTACCGTATGCCGAGTTCTCCTACAACAACAGCTATCAAGCTAGCTTGAAGATGTCGCCTTTTGAAGCCTTATATGGTAGACGGTGTAGAACGCCGCTGTTCTGGAACGAAACTGGAGAGAACCAGGTGTTTGGACCCGAAGTACTACAAGAAGCTGAAAGGCAGGTCCAAACGATACGGGAGAACTTAAAGGCTGCTCAGTCACGATAGAAAGGCTATGCGGACAATAGGCGTAGGAAGTTGACCATTGAAGTAGGAGACTTCGTATACCTTAAGGTATCGCCTATCCGAGGCCAACGACGTTTCAATGTCAAAGGCAAGCTAGCACCTCGCTACATCGGACCCTTTAAGATTTTGAACAAGCAAGGATAAGTAGCCTATCAACTAGAGCTCCCAAACCACCTCTCCGACGTACATGACGTGTTTCATGTATCCCAGCTCAAGAAGTGCTTGAGAGTACCAGAGGAACAAGTGTCAATGGGAGAACTTGAACTTCAAGAGGACCTGACTTACGCAGAACACCCTGTCCGAATCTTGGACGTAAAGGAAAGGATCACCCGAAACAAGGTGATTCTATGGTGCAAGGTACAATGGAGCCATCACACTGAAGCTGAAGCCACATGGGAGCGAGATGAGGATATCAAGGCAGAATTTCCCCATCTATTTTCTACTAACGAATCTCGAGGACGAGATTCAATTTAAGGGGGGTAGATTTGTGACACCCTCATCTCGGGTGACAGCATATGTTCACGAGTTATGAAGAAGAAAACATTTTAAGAAAAGAAGGAACAACAAAGGATAGCCAACAAAGCTTTCAGAGAGCACCGAAGGCAACTACCGCGGCCAACCGGCCACGTGGCGTGTTCGGAGCTCGTCCCTGCGAGGTAAAGAGAGATCCACTGCTGAAAGAGCTACGTGGCGGGTTCGGGGCTCGTCGCCACAAAGGAAAAAGGTTCGACCCTGTGGGACACGTGTTGCCCACGGAGCTAGCCTCTGCGGAAGAAGCAAAGGCATTTTTCGTAGGACACATGTCATCCTCGGAGCTAGTCGTCGTGGAAATCAGAGGACCCGTCATGCGTGATACGTGTCAAACTCGGAGCTTATCTCAGAGAAGCCCGGATCTATCGAACACGTGTCGCCACCGGAGCTTATCTCCGGGAGGTCTTTCGTTGCTAGACACGTGTCGACCTCGGGGCATGTTCATAAGGAAGGAAGAGAGGGAAGACCGGCGCCAACACGTGGCGTGCGTGGAGCTCACCTCCAAAAGAGGGAGAGGTCTCGGTCGACTGACACGTGGCACAACCGAAGCTCGTCTCTGCGGAGGAGTAGATACCAGGCCTCGGGAGGACACGTGGAGCCTCCGGAGCTCATCACCGCGAAGGTAACGAGTTCTGGAACGGTTTTTACGCGTAAAGATACCGGTACGCAACAGAAACCGATCTAAACTCCGCAATGTTACCAAAAATAAGACGTCAGGATCCAACAAAGATCTGAATAAGACTCTTATTCGGGATCCAATCAGATTAGGACTCTTCTCTTCCCGATTATAAATAGAGCCCAAAACCTCTGGCCAAAACCACAAACTTCTCTTTCAACTCCTGAGCCGACGACTTAGAGCCCTAGCCCTAACTCGCCGAGCAAAACATCGCCGAAGCGCAACAAGGGAGGTCATCGGAAAAGAACCAAGCGGTCTGAGGAGGACCTCGAAGACAAGAAGAGCGTGAGGTAGGACTTCAATACCACCTTACGACATCATTGTTCATGGACTGTGTAATTAGGTAAGTTGCTAGAGTGTTATGGACTGTGGAAGGCACGGGGAATGGGAGTCGAGTGAGGACTGCCCTGGGAACTGCATGGCACAAGAGGGGGCCCGTGGGTGGGAGAATTGGAGATTCTAGCCTGCCGGTGAAACCTTAGTGAGTCCATACATCTAGTAACCCCTTTGTAAAGGCTATTTTGTGATCTCTTGACCATACACCGACGGTTGTGTACTGGTATAATGGAGGTTCTGCAGTCGCCGACGGGTGACGAAATCTCAAACTTGTGGGTAAAGAGGTGCAAACTCTGCAGAGTTATTAAAACCATCATGATAGCCGAGCTTACGGTCACGAGCACCTGGCTAAACTGCCATGATTAGTTGGGAATGGTTTTTGGGATGATTATTGGAATGGTTTTTGGGATGGTTATTGGGAAGGTTCTCGGTTATGGTTATTAGTTTGGAACTGTTAAGTCTGGATGATGAGATGTTTGCATGACTGTTGGGTCATGACATGGGATTGGTCTCGGTATGAGACGAGGTTGATTTGTGAGATGAGATGGTAGTGAATACGAGGAGGTATTCGTGAGTATGAATAAAGGATTGGTTAATGTTCGGATGGAACACGGGGAGTGATGAAGGTACGTTGGTAATTTAATATATACTGGGATTACATTCACATAAAGTAAAATTGCTGTTTTATCATGGTTTTACAAGATTGCTTTTCTGCAAATAAGCCTTTTATGCCTACCTTGTTTATGAGCTGCATATCATGTGTTTTCCCGCACTTGCTGAGTACATCATTGCACTCAACCTTGCATTATTATTTCGTCATCAACAGCAAGAGAAAGCTATTATGAAGACCAAGTGGAGCATTATGGCGTGTGATCTGTTCTCAACCTTGCCTGTGGAAGGAGTAGAGATGGAGCCACTTCTGCTTAGTTTTGCTTCCGCATTAGTTTTTGCTTCCGCATTAAAATAAGACTTCCGCTGTAAGCATGAGTCCAAGACTCATGAGGTATTGTAATAAACTCTGTTATTCGTGGTAATATATAATCTGAATTCAGTTTGTGGAACGTATGTGTATGTGTGATGAACATCCTGGGCACACATATACATTAGTTCTCGGTTCCGTGGTTTTCCACAGAATTGAGGGCGTCACATCTCTCCACCGGGAGAATTAACCAACATAGTACATTTCAAGTGTGATATGGGTAGGTTATGCTTGGCAACATACTTGGATGATATGAATGAATGCGATGTTCCGGAATCAAATAAAATGGTGGCTGGGTTGGAATTGGCATGGAACATACCAATTACGACGTCCTCAGCCTGTTGTGCTTCCTCAGCAGAGACATGGTTCACGTTGCCGCGAGCATAGTACTGCTGTCCACGGTTTCCTTGATTGTCCCCTCTGTTCGGTCGCGGGTTCTGCTTGGGCACGTTGCCTTGCTGTCCAGGACCTCTCTTTGGGCACTGGTTCGCAAAGTGTCCTGGTTCCCAGCATGCAAAGCATGCCCTGTTGCCCACGGCTGCAGGTATGTTGGGACGGGGGCTTTGAGCAGGGGCGCCCATGTTGGGACGGGGTGCAGGAGGCAAAGGCACACGAGGTGCTTGTGCAACGGGTCATTGTTGTGGTGGCTGATTAGGGCGGTATGCAGGCGTGGTCGATCCATACGGTGGTGCGGATGGGGGCATGTACCGAGGTCGTACGTTGCTCCCTTGCGGCTGGTATGGCATCTTCCTCTTGCACTCTCGCTTGATCTCTCAGATCTTGCTTTCAACCACTATGGCCATATCAACCAGCTTCTGGAAGCTCGCGTAGTCATTGTTGAGGAGCTGAACCTGGATCTCACTGTTCAACCCTCTAATGAACATGTATTGCTTCCTTTGGTCCGAGTTGACATCTTCAGGGGCATACCTTGAAAGCTGCATGAACTTGTTGAGATACTCATTCACGCTTCTCGGTCCTTGGCGGAGACCCTCGAAATCCTGTCTCTTGAGCATCATTACACCAGCAGGGATGTAATGAGAGCGGAAACTCTCCTTAAACTCAGTCCAAGTGATCGTCTCCGGGTCGACATGAGCATTGCATAGGGCATCCCACCAGT
The DNA here is from genome assembly GCA_030760725.1 of Neostapfia colusana. NCBI lineage: Eukaryota > Viridiplantae > Streptophyta > Magnoliopsida > Poales > Poaceae > Neostapfia > Neostapfia colusana. The sequence continues at coordinate 62,550,917 of JASWHV010000011.1, forward strand.
CAGCGGCAGCTCCCATTAGTTGGTGCGACGCAAAAATAACCTTTTCTCGTTCATTGCACTGCACTATGGCAAGCTTCTTGTACATGGATTTCAACCAGTCGTCGGCCTCCATGGGGTCGTTAGCTTGAGCAAAGGTGGGTGGTCGAGTCCTCATGAACTCTCCCAGTCGGTTATGAGCCCGCGGTGGTGGTGGCGGTGGTGCCGGAACCGGGTTGTTGTTGTTGGCCTGCAACTGACCCAAAGTTTGGATCATGGTTTGCATAAGTTGATTCTGCATGGCCATCAACCGTTCTAGGTTGTTCTCACCAGCTCCGGGGTTATCAGGAACTTCATCGTGGCCATCGTCTTGGTTGTCACGGACGTTCCTTCGGCTGGCGTTTCCTCTCACCATCTGTGAGAGAGAACGAAATAGAATAGAAGGTTAGAAGGTTAGATGGATCCCCCTAACTATATGCATCAAGGTGGATTCGACTATATATATTAGCCCATATGAGGATGTGAATAAGTGCCGAGGCATCTCACACCTCTTTCTACTTATGTGTGGATATGGACAACGCTTTGAGACGTCCCACAACCCACACTAAGCACACAATCACAAACAATCATCACAAGGGCTCACACAACTCCTATTCAAGGCTTGTTCAATGGGGGTCCTATATGGCTTAGGGTGTTGCCAATCTATGATCCATCTATGGCCTTTCCTAGGCTTGTATCCTATGTCAAGGTAGTTTAAGGCCAATCTATGCATCCTAGGCTTGCATCCTATGGTCAGCGTGGCCTAGCTACCAATCTGTGTCTGATACCAATCTATGATCTATCTAAGCGTGTATCCTACCGTCAACCCGTGGCTCTGATACTAATCTGTGACACCCTCAATTCTGTGGAAAACCACGGAACCGAGAACTGATGCATATGTGTTCCCAGGATGTTCATCACACATACACATATGTTCCACAAACTGAATTCAGATTATATATTACCATGAATAACAGAGTTTTATTACAATGCCTCATGAGTCTTGGACTCATACTAACAGCGGAAGTCTTAATCTAACAGAGGAAGTCCTCTAACTAATGCGGAAGCAATCTAAGCAGCAGCAGCAGCAGCAGCAGCTCCATCTCTGCTCCATCCCCACAGGCAAGCTTGAGGACAGATTACACGCCTAATGCTCCACCTGGTCTTCATAGTAATCTTCTCCTGTTGCTGATGATGAAATAATAATGCAAGTTTGAGTACAATGATGTACTCCGCAAGTGCGGGAAAATATGATATGTAGCTCACAACAAGGTAGGTATAAAAAGGCTTATTGCAGAAAGCAAAGTTATTTATCAAAACCATGATAAAACAGCAACTTATCTTTAAGCGAATGTAATCCCAACATGTACCAGTCATACCTCCGTTATGTTCATTACCTTCCATGTCCAAACCAGACATTAATCAACCTCATTCTTGCTCACGAATACCTTCTCGCATTTGCTACCATCTCACGAATACCATCTCGTATTCGCTACCATTTCATCTCATAACATTTCGCTACTCAAAAGTCATGCAACCCATCTTATCACCCGGACTCAACAGTCCCGTAAACCAGACCAAAACCAAACCATCCCAAAATATCCATCCAGCTAATCATGGAAGTTGGCCAGGCGCTCGTGACCGTAAGCTCGGCTATCATGATCGTTTTATACTCTGCAGAGTTTGCACCTCTTTACCCACAAGTTTGTGATTTCGTCATCCGTCGGCGACTGCAGAACCTCCATTATACTAGTACACAACCGTCGGTGTATGGCCAAGAGATCACAAAATAGCCTTTACAAAGGGGCTACTAGATGTATGGACTCACTAAGGTTTCAGCGCCAGGCTAGAATCTCCAATTCTCCCACCCACGGGCCCCCTCTTGTGCCATGCAGTTCCCAGGGCAGTCCTCTCTCGACTCCCATTCCCCGCGCCTTCCACGGTCCATAACAATCTAGTAACTTACCTAATTAGTTAGCTAATCCGCACCCATACTTGGCCTTGTGGTGGCACTGTCATCCTAGAATGTGCTCGCATGAACCGGTCCTTAGAATTACGGCAAGTAACCACCATCTCATGCTACCTCATTCACAAACCCAGGCTTGCCTAGATCTCCCTCCGATCCATGTTCATTAACAACATCAGTTTCTCATTATCATTACGAGTGCAGTTAGCTAGACTCATCTATATCGCTTTCCATAATCCCATGGACTCAGCGAAGCATAAAAGCAAAGACCATACACAACTCATAAACTTCCCTGGCGACAAGGGTGGTTTAACCAAAACTAGTAAACTTCCTATAAAGGGGTTTCACATCATATTTGACTCAGCACACACACCTTTTCGCAAAACAAAATAGTTTTCCAAAACATAGGATCAATATGGTCAAGGGACACTTGCCTTGTTCTTGTGGTTCTTGTTGCTCAAAATCTCGTTGTTGTAGTACGTTGTAGGTATCTCCTTGAGCTTGTCCTTTTATTCATGATCACACATACAAGATTCATAACAATCAATACCACGCACAACTTTAACCAGATGCGATGATGCATATGCATGCAATTCCTATGATGCAGTTTTGGTTTGTACGTGTTATTGCATGGCTTGCATATTTTTTAATGATGAACAGGGGTGTTCTGATCAAATGTGGACGTGGCGATGATCTTAACTCTAGATCAGACCGATCAACACATGGTCTGTCCACGAAAAGCTTCTGTTTGAAAGGAATCAAAGAACAGATGCAAAGAAAACGCGACGATGTCGTAAGGTGGTATTGGAGACCTACCTTATGTTCTTCTTAGTATCGAGGTCCTTCTCCTATCAGACAGATCGTAGAGGCTCTCTCCCGGCGATCTCTCTCGACTGAACTCCAGCGAAAGGTTTTCTCGGCGAGCTGAGGCTAGGGCTCTAAGTTGTCGGCTCAGGAGTTTGGAAAAGAAGTTCGTGGTTTCGGCCAAAGGTTCTGGGTTCTATTTATAATTGGAAAGAAAGAGTTCTAATCTGATTGGACTTCAAATAAGAGTCCTATTCAAATTGTCGTTGAATCTTAACAACTTATCTTTAGTTGATTTGGTGCGGTAACATTGTGGAATTCATGTCGGTTTCCTCCCGTACCGGTATTTCCACGCGTACAGAAGCAAAAACCGCTCCAGAATTCGTTACATCCGCGGTGATGAGCTCCGGAAGCTCCACGTGTCAACCGGGGCCTGGTCTCCCTCTTTCCGCAGAGGTGAGCTCCGGTCGTGCCATGTGTCAAGCAAGTGAGACCCCCCCTCTCCTTCGGAGGTGAGCTCCGCGTGCGCCACGTATCTTGGCGGTCGGGACCTCCTCTTTATTCGGAGCTGGCTCCGCGCACGCCACATGTCAGTGCTGGACCTTCCCTCTCTTCGGAGGTGGCTCCGGGTGTGCCACATCTCCTAACAGCACCAGACTTCCTTTCTTTTTCCGAGACGAGCTCCGAGGTTGACACGTGTCCAACAGTGATGGACCTACCGGAGATAAGCTCCGGTGGCGACACGTGTCCAATAGAACCGGACCTCTCGGAGGTGAGCTCCGAGATCGACACGTATTACGCGCGACTGGTCCTCTGATTTCTGCGGTGAATCTAAGGTGACACGTGTCCTGCGGGACTGCCCTCGCTTCTCCGCAGAGGCTAGCTCCGGGGCAACACGTGTCCCACGGGGTCGGACCTCTCACCCCTTTGCGGAGATGAGCTCTGACGGCGCCACGTGGCCAGCGGGCCGCGAGAAGTGTCTTCAGCACTCTTGATGAACTGGATTTTGCTCTTTTTGTCTATCTTTTTGATTCTTTCTCTGTTCCCACTTCTTTTAAAATGTTTTCCCTACATGAAACATGAATACATGCAGAAACCAAAAAATGAGGGTGTCACACTTACACGTGCCCCGACAACTCCTGGGATCTCAAGGGTTGCCAACAGAAACCGGACGAGACACTGCGGCAGTATAGCTGGCGCTTCTCGAAGAAGTGCAACCAGCTCTCTGACATCATCGATGCCGACGTCATCGCAACTTTCCTCTCGAGGACGACCTGTGAATACCTCGTGTACAAGCTTGGATGTGTCATGCCAAGAAGCACGAGGGACCTCCTCGACATCACCACAAACCACACTTCCTTCGAGGAAGCAGTCATGGCCATGTTCGACATACGAAAGCCAAAGAACCCTGATGTAGGAAGCAAGGAGACACCCAGCAAAGGTGACAGAAGGAGGCGAGCAAGCGATGGCAAGCGACAATACCTGACCGATAGTGGTTCAGACCCCATCGCAGCCGTTGAACACCGTGAAGGAAAAAGACCGGCCACGGGTAAACAGATTACTTCAAGAAACTCCTCGAGAAGCTGTGCACCAACCACGCATATCCCGTAAGGAACACCCTCAGAAACTGCACCCTGCTGAAGCGCCTCATCAGCACAGAGCCTGACAGTCAGTGACAAAGGCAAGAGGCCCACCAAGGCTAGTCTCGAGCCTGATGAGCCGAGCTTCCCCACACTGGAGGGCTGCCTCATGGTCTTCGAAGGAAATCAATCCTACGAGAGCCGCCACAGGCAGAAGTTTTACAACTCGAGAGTGTAAGTGCATCTAGGTATCCCCGTGGGTTTTGGATGATTGATGACGATGATTAAGAGACTAATGAGCTGAGATGGTCATAAGCATAGGATATTTCCATGGTGGACACCTAAACTCTCAAAAAGGAAAAGGATGAAGAACGGCGTCAAAGACTCGAAAAGTAGAAATTAGGATTTCATTTCAGTCTTTAGTAGGCTAGCCGTGTTAGAGTGAGAGTGTGTGTGTCAAGTGCATTGAGATCATAGAAGAGAGCTCAAAGCGTTAGAAGTGTCAAATCCTTAGTGGAGAGTGCTAGTGAGGTAAACCCTAGTAGGCCGGACTTGTCCGAGCCAGAGGCCGGACTAGTCCGGAGTCCTACGGCTTAGTCCGTTTTGGGGCGAACTAAGAGCTCCTGACTGAGTCCGGACTTGTCCATTTGGAAACGGACTAGTCTTGTTCTCTCTTGGTGAGAGTGTTTCGGGACTAAGTCCTGGTAGACCGGACTTGTCCGCCTCAGTGGCCGGACTAGTCCGGGCAAGCTAGACTTGTCCGTTTTCACACGGACTAAGGGCTCCTGTGTGAATTTGGGCTAGTCCGTTCTGAGGCGGACTAGTCCGTGTGGTTGTGAGATGAGAGGTCCCACAGCTAAGTCTTGGTGGACCGGACTTGTCCGCCTTAGTGGCCGGACTAGTCCGGGTCCTCCAGACTTGTCTGTTCTCACCTGGACAAAGAGGTCCTGTGTGAGATCGGACTAGTCCGTTGTGAGGCGGACTAGTACGGAGATTTGTGAATGTTTGAAATTTGAACGTTGGCGAGTAGTTGGCTTTGTGACGGCAGTGGTCCACACAGAGCGGACTAGCCCGGGGTCCTGACCGGACTAGTCCGGACTTTAGTTGGTGGCAACGGTTGGCTGTCGGGACCTCTATAAAAGGAGGTGCCCCGCTTCATTTCACCAACCCTGGAACCCTAGCGCCGCCACAGCCACCCTAGAGCCTTTCTAAGCCTTCTCTCTTGCCTACTCATCCTCTAGAACTAATTCTTGAGTGGATTTCGGTGTGTGAGAAGAGAAGAGAAGGAATAACTTCGTGTTTTGGCTCTTGGAGTGATCTCGTGCACTTGGTGTGAGTCTTTGTGACCTGTGGCTTGTGAGATTCATGAAGTTTGTGGACGTGTTCAAGTGGGAGCCTCAGATTGTGAGCAGCCCCAAAGATCTTGTAAGTTCACCCTTGAGATAGTGGAAGAACCGGGTTGGCCTTAGTGGCGACTTGGTGAGGAATGGGTTGTTAAACCCGGTCCTTTGTGGACTCCTCAACGGGGCGTAGATTCCTGAGTGAAATTGAACCTCGGGCAAAAATCTTTGTGTCTCTCTTGCATTTACGTTTCATCAATCGTTAAAATTGCTTAGGGTTCGTTTTGCTCATTTCACTCTTCTAGTGTTCCTCGTTACAATTTTGCAATCCACCTGCTATATCTTGTAATACTTGTCATATTAGATTGCTAGATAGTTTATCCGCATTTCGTTGAGCTAAAATCTGAAGAAAAACCCATAAAAATCAAGTTTTTAGGTTTTTCCAGTAGGCTGACCGGACTAGTCCGCCCCTGAGCCAGACTAGTCCGGCCCCTGTGTTCTAATCTCGTTTAATTAGGTCATTTCTGGTAGAGGCAACTTTTAATTGGTATCAGAGCAGGTCTCTCCATCAAGTCTAACCACTCAGAGAGAAGATGGCCAGAGTGGATGGATACAAGATTCCGTCGACGCGGCAAGGCGACAACACACATGACAAGAAGAAGAACGCGAATGTGCTGCAAGACCATTCAAGTGACGATGAAGAAGTTCACCAGCTCAAGGCGTGACTTCACGAGAAGCTAGGTCACTCAAGCAAAGAGGAGAAGAAGAAGACGGAGGATCAAGAAAGGAGTGGTCAACCGGACTACTACCAATATGCTTTCAACTATGAGCGATTAACCTCTAATAACCATTACTTGTCTATTCCTCTTGGCAAGCCTCCTCAATTCGATGGAAATGACTACTCCATGTGGAAGCATAATATGAAGATGCATCTAGTCCCCTTAAACCCTAGCTTGTGGCGAATTGTCCAAACATGTGTCCATCTCTGTCCTACTTCATCGCAATGCTCAAGCAGTTGGGGTCATCACCTCATCCTTGACTCGAGATGAGTTCAACAGAGTCGATGGATTGGAGGTAGCCAAATACATATGGGACACACTCAAGACGGCACATGAAGGCAACCGAGTCATTAGGGAGGCCAAGATCGAGATGATCAAAGGAGAGCTTGGTGTAACACCTTCAATTTCGTATCCATGCATGCATACATATTTCATATAGGGGAACATTTTAAAAGAAGTAGAACCAGAGAAAGATAACTAAAAGAGCCAATTCCAATTCACCGAGGAGCGCCGTCGACATTTCCCTCGACCTGCTAGCCACGTGGCGCCTTCGGAGCTCATCTCTGCGGAGGGGGTGAGGTCCGGCACCACTGGCCACATGGCAGGCTCGGAGCTCGCCTCTGTGGAAGGGGCAAGGTCTGGCCCGCAGGACACGTCTTGTCCCCGGAGCTAGCCTCTGCGGAGAAGCGAGGCCTGACCCCGTGGGACACGTGTCGCCCCCAGAGCTAGTCTCTGCGAAGAAGCGAGGCCCAGCTCCGCTGGACATGTGTCACTCTCAAAGCTCACCCCTGTGAAAGGGATGAGGTTCAGCTCCGCTGGACACGTGTCGCTCTCGGAGCTCGCCTCCGAGAGACCCGACCCGGCTGGGCACGTGTCACCCTCGGAGCTCGCCTCCAGGAGGTCCGGCACTACTGGACACGTGTTGACCTCGGAGCTCGTCTCTGATGAGAAAGGAAGTCCGGCACTGACACGTGGCACTCTCGGAGCTTGCCTCTGAGCAGAGGGGAGGTCCGACACTGACATGTGGCGCCCCCAGAGCTTGCCTCTGTAGAGAGGGGAGGCCCGACCCGCCAGACACGTGGCGCACGCAGAGCTCGCTGCTGAGGGAGAGGGAGGTCCCGCCCGCTAGATCCGTGGGCGCACCCAGAGCTCGCTTCTGCGGAAAAGGGAGGCCCGACCCCTGCTGGACACGTGGAGCCTCCGGAGCTCATCCCTGCTGAGGAGACGAGATCCTTAAGAAGTTTTTCCCTACATGCGAGTACCCGGTACTGAGGAAACCGACACGATTTCTTCCACGTTGATACCGCACCCAAATCAATTGAAATAAGTTGTTAAGATCCAAAACAAATTGAATAGGACTCTTATTTGAAATCCAATCGGAGTAGGACTCTCCTTTATCCCTTTATAAATAGAACCCAAAAACCCCCTTGGCCGTAACACTTTTCCCAAGTCAACAACTTAGAGGCCCTAGCCCCCAACTCGCCGAGTTAACCCCCTTCACTGGAGTTCAGCCACCGGTGAGACCGCTGAAGAGCCCCGTCACGCTCGCCGGAATAGATCTGACGATCTGTCCTGCTGCCATTGCTATGAGGAAGGCCCTGTCACCAAGTAGAAGTGAGGTAGGTCTTCGTTACCACCTTACGACATCATCGCGTTTGCTTCGCATCTGTTTTCTTCGAACAGAAGCTTTTTCGTGTGGACAGATCACGTGTTGATCGGTTTTTTGACGGTGGAATTGATCTAGATCTTGAGTCAAGATCATCACCACGTCCACACTTGATCCATACACCCTTGTTCATCGTAAGACCCCACGCAAAGCCATTAAAACATTCAAGAACACGTACAAACTGCATTAATAAAACAACACCATAGGATTTGCATCCATCTACATCATTGCATCTTGAGTAAAGTTTGTGCATGATGTTCGATTGCTATAAATTTTTGTATGTGTGTGGTCGTGAGTAGAAGTACAAGTTCAGGAAGCTATCTACGAAGGACTACAGCACCAAGACTTCGAGCTACGTGAGCAACAAAGGCCACAGGAACAAGGCAAGTGCCCCTTGACCATATTGATCCCATGTTTTGAAACTGTTTTGTTTGTGAAAACTGTGTATGCTTCAGTCAACTTGATGGGAAACCCTTTCATAGGAGTTTATTAGTTTTGTTAATCACCCTTGTCGCCAGGGAAGTTAATGAGTCGGGTATGGTCGTTTTTCCTTTTTGCTTCGCTGATCTAAGGGATATGGGAAGCAAGATAGAAGTGTCTAGCTACTGCACTCATATGAATAATGATAATAAGAACTTGATGTTGATAATGAACATGAATTGGGGGAGATCTAGGCAAGCTTGGTTCGTGGATGTGGTAGAGTGAGATGGTGGTTTACTTGTCGTAGATCTAAGGACCGGTTCATGCCAGCACATGCCAGGAAAACAGTGCCACCACAAGTCCAAATATGGGTGCGGCTTAGCTGACTAATTAGGTAAGTTGCTAGATTGTTATGGACCGTGGAAGGCGCGGGGAATGGGAGTCGAGAAAGGACTGCCCTAGGAACCGCATGGCACAAGAGGGGGCCCGTAGGTGGGAGAATGGTGATTCGAGCCTGCTGGTGAAACCTTAGTGAGTCCATATATCTAGTAGCCCTTTTGTAAAGGCTATTTTGTGATCTCTTGGCCATACACCGACGGTTGTGTACTGGTATAATGGAGGTTCTGCAGTCGCTGACGGGTGACGAAATCACAAACTTGTGGGTAAAGTGGTGCAACCTATTAATCGTGTAAAACTATCATGATAGCCGTGCTTACGGTCACAAGCGCCTGGCCAGCTCACATGATTGGATGGGATGGTTATTGGGATGTTATTGGTTTGGTTATTCGGTATAGTTATGGTATGGTCTTGGGATTGGTTTCAGGACTGTTGAGTCTTGGTAATGAGATTGGTTTCAGGACTGTTGAGTCATGACAATGAGTTTTGGTTCATGAGATGGATATGAATATGATATGGTTATTATGAGCATGAGATAAAGTTGAGGAAGATAAATGGCTGGATAAAACATGATAAGTGGTAAATCATGATGGAGGTATGTTACTGTTTTAATTGGATATATGTTGGGATTAAATTCACTTAAAGATAGTTGCTGTTTTTATCATGTTTGTGAAATAAACTTTGCTTTCTGCAATGAGCCTTTTTATGCCTACCTTGTTGTAAGCTACATGTCATACTTCTCCCGCACTTGCTGAATACGACTGTACTCACCCTTGTATTATCATACAAACATCAGCAACAGGAGAAGAGTACTTCAAAGATCATGTGGAGTACTAGGCGTGCAAACTACCGTCAACTTGCCTATGGAGTTGGAGATGGAGCCGCTGCTGCTGTTTAGTTTGCTTCCGCTATCGTTTAGAGACTTCCGCTGCTAAAATAAGTTAGAGACTTCCGCTGCAAGAATAAATTAGAGATTTATGTAATAAAGTACTTAAAACCTATTATTCGTGGTTATATTTTGAATAAAGTTTGTGGATTACATGTGTATGTGTGATGAACATCCTGGGCACACATATGCATTAGCTGGGTTCCGTGTTTTACAGGACCGGGCATCACAGATTGGTAACAGAGCTATATTGACCGTAGGATGCAAGCCTAGTTAGAATGGACAATCTAAAACACATAGGAACACCCCTCTACGCTGGTCTTTTCGAAAACTTCCTGCTGCTGCACTTTCCTTGTCAATACAGCCACCGCAAGGTGCTATTTTCAAGCCCTTCCTTGTCTCTTCTTTTGGAAAACGACACCCTTTGCTGTCTTGCTCCATAACTTCTGAAGTTTTGGAGTTATTTCTTCCTTCTCAAAGTTTTCTCATGTCCCATTTATAGATGGCGCTGGTGTTCCCGATAAACGCCATTTAACCATACATGGACTGCCAACTCACCATGGTGTGCGCCCATGCATGGATCACCCTCGTCACATGGCCGGAACAGCACCGGTTCACATGATTAAGTTTAGGATCCCCATTAGGAACGTTTAAACCATAGAAGATTGAATAGGAGTGGTGTGTTAAACTTTTGTGATGATTGCTTGTGTTTGTGTGCTTAGTGTGAGTTGTGGGACGTTTCAGCGTTGTCCATATCCACACATAAGTAGAGAGATGTGAGATGCTTCGGCATGTGTTCACATCCTCATATAGGCTAATATATTTAGTCCATCCACCTTGATGCATATAGTTGTGGGGATTAATCTAAATTTCTAAACTTCTATTCTACCCAACTCCGTCTCACAGATGGTGAGAGAAAATGCCGGCTGTCAAAGGAGGAACGTTCGTGGCAACCAGGAACCACAAGAGGATGGTCACGTTGAAATTTCTGAGGATGCTATCCCTGGGGCTGGTGCAAACAACTTTGAATGGTTGATGGCCATGCAGAACCAACTCATGCAAACCATGATACAAACTTTGGGCCAGCTGCAAGCCAACAACAACAACAATCCTAACCATATTCCTGCACCACCACCACCACCACCGCCACCACCGCCGGCTCACAACAGACTGGGAGAGTTCATGAGGACTTGACCGCCTACCTTTGCACAAGATAATGATCCCATGGAGGCTGATGATTGGTTGAAATCCATGGAGAAGAAGCTTGCTATTGTTCAGTGCAATGATCAAGAGAAAGTTCTCTTCGCATCGCACCAACTTATGGGAGCAGCCGGTGACTGGTGGGACGCTCTTTGCAATGCTCATGTCGACCAGGAGACTATCACTTGGGCTGAGTTCAAGGAGAGTTTCCGCTCTCATTATGTCCCTTTTGGAGTCATGATGCTAAAAAGGCAAGAGTTCAAAGGTCTCCGCCAAGGACGGAAGAGCGTGAATGAGTACCTCAACAAGTTCAAGCAGCTGTCAAGGTATGCCCCCGAGGATGTCAACTCGGATCAACGGAAGTAATACTTGTTCATGAGAGGGTTGAACAATGAGATCCAAGTTCAACTGCTCAACAATGATTATGCAAGCTTCCAGAAGCTAGTTGACAAAGCCATAGTGGTTGAGAGCGATCCGTGAGATCGAGCAAGATGGCAAGAGAAAGATGCCATACCAGCCACAAGGGAGCAATGTACGTCCCCGTTTCATGCCCCCAGCTGCACCACAATATGGCTCGTCCGCTTCTACTTTTCGCTCCAATCAACGTCCTGCTATGCAAGCACCTCGTGTGCCTTTGCCTCCTGCGCCCCGTCCCAACATGGGCGCCTATGCTCAAAACCAGCCTCACCCTAACGTTTCTGCTGTTTTGGGCAACAAAGCATGCTTTGCATGCGGAGAGGCGGGACACTTTGCAAGTCAATGCCCTAGCAAAGGCCTTGGACAGCCGACCAACGCACCAAAACAGAACCCACGGCCGAGTGGAGGAGCTACGCAAGGTAACCGTGGGCAGCAGAGCTACACTCGTGGCAACGTGAACCATGTCTCCACTGAGGAAGCGCAACAAGCTGAGAACGTCATGATTGGTATGTTCCTTGACAACTCCAACCCAGCCATTGTTTTATTTGATTCCAGAGCATCGCATTCATTGATATCATCTAAGTATGTTGCCAAGTATAATCTGCCCATATCACACATGAAATATACTATGTTAGTTAATTCTCGCGGTGGAGAGATGAGGACTAATATAGTATGTCCGAAAGTAAACCTTAAAATAAGGGGGGTAGACTTCCTTGCCAACCTTATTGTCTTGGATTCCCAAGGGCTTGATATAATACTTGGAATGGATTGGTTAAGCAAGCACAACGGAGTGATACAATGTGCTAAGAGGAGCGTGCAGTTGACAAACGAGCACGGAAGTCGTATTGAGTTCGAGTCAGCCCAACTGGCAACCAAGAAGGCAACGTTGAACCACGTTGAAGAAGCAACATTGGAAAGCATTCCGGTGGTTCAAGAATTTTCAGACGTGTTCCTGGAAGAACTTTCAGGTATGCCACCTGACCAGGACATTAAGTTTTCCATTGATTTGGTACCTGGAACTGCACCTATAGCGAAAAGGCCCTAAAGGATTCCTGTTAATGAACTAGCGGAACTTAAGAAGCAAATTCAGGAGCAGCTAGAAAAGGGTTTTATATGCCCAAGCTCGTCACCATAGGGAGCCCCCGTGCTCTTCGTAGACAATAAGGATGGGACCCAAAGGATGTGTGTGGATTATAGGTCTATCAATGAGGTGACGATCAAGAATAAATACCCTCTGCCCCTTATAGAGGACCTGTTTGACCAGATGAAAGGTGCCCGAGTGTTCTCCATGATTGAATCTTCGGTCGGGATACTTCCAGCTGAAGATTAAGCCCTCCGATATACCCAAGACTGCCTTTCGAACACGGTATGGTTTGTATGAATATACCGTTATGTCTTTTGGGTTAACGAATGCACCCGCATATTTCATGTACCTCATGAATAAGGTCTTCATGGAGTACATGGACAAGTTCATTGTGGTTTTCATTGACGACATCACGGTGTATTCAAAAAGTGAGGAAGAACATGAAGAACACTTGAGATTGACATTGCAGAAACTGCGAGAGCATCAATTGTATGCCAAGCTCAGCAAGTGTCAATTTTGGCTAAAGGAGATATCGTTCCTAGGCCACATCATCTCTGAGAGAGGAGTAGCAGTTGATCCTGGAAAAGTGGGAGATGTTCTGAAGTGGAACCAACCGCAAAACATGAAATATAGTCGTTGTTTTCTTGGGATGGCTGGATATTACCGCCGGTTTCATCAATGATTTCTATAAAATAGCAAAGCCTATGACTGAATTACTAATGAAGGTAAAAGCATTTCAGTGGACACCAGCGTGTCAAGAAAGCTTCGAGGAGCTCAAGAAAAGGCTAACCACAGCGCCGGTTTTGGTATTGCCGGACGTGAGCAAGAGTTTCGACATATATTGTGACGCATCAAGACAACGGCTTGGATGTGTGCTCATGCAAGAAGGACAAGTGGTAGCCTATGCGTTGAGACAACTAAATAAACCCAAGCAGAATTACCCCACACATGACTTGGAACTTGCAGCCGTGGTACATGCCTTGAAGATTTGGAGGCATTATATCCTTGGCCACCGATGTGAGATCTATACGGATCACAAAAGCCTCAAGTATATATTCAAGCAAACGGATTTGAATTTGAGGCAACGTCGATGGTTGGAACTCATCAAGGATTATGATGTTGGAATCAACTATCACCCGGGAAAGACCAATGGAGTAGCTGATGCGCTGAGCCGAAAGGGAGCATGTCACCAACTCACGGTTCAGGAGCTACAGCCCGAGCTGCGCAAGGAGTTTGAACGGTTACATCTCGGGTTCTTGAACGAGATGGAAGTGATGGAACTCCATTATTCGCTGGAACAAGAGATAAGAGATGGCCATGCAACGGATGAGGAAATCAAGGAGATCAAGGAAAGAACCCGACAAGGCATAGGAAAGGACTTCAAGGAAGACGAGAAGGGTACGCTTTGGTTAGGAAAAAAGATTTGTGTGCCTAACGTGAAGCACATCCACGACACAATATTAAAGGAGGCACATGACTCACCTTATTCCATACATCCCGGCAGTACAAAGATGTACAAGGAACTGAAAACTTGTTATTGGTGGGATGGTATGAAAAGGGACATAGCTGAGTATGTTGCCTTATGCAACACATGCCAACGGGTGAAGGCCGAACATCAAAGACCCTCTGGACTGTTGCAACCATTGAAAGTACCCGAGTGGAAGTGGGAAGACATCAGCATGGATTTCATCGTCGGATTACCACGTACTCGGTCGGGTTACGACTCCATCTGGGTTATTGTGGATCGATTGACGAAAACAGCCCATTTTCTTCCTGTTAGAACCACGTACCGCGTCGCAGAACTAGCCGAGCTGTACATGGAGAAAATCGTGTGCCGTCATGGAGTTCCGAAGAGGATAGTTTCAGATCGGGGTACCCAATTTACCTCTAGGTTCTGGAATAAGCTGCATGAGGCCATGGGTACACGAATGGATTTTATCTCCGCTTATCACCCGCAAACCGATGGGCAAACTTAGAGGACAAATCAGATTTTGAAAGACATGTTAAGAGCCTGCGCCTTGAAACATGGGCGTAGTTGGGATAGGAGCTTGCCGTATGCTGAGTTCTCATACAATAACAGCTATCAAGCCAGCTTGAAGATGTCACCTTTCGAGGCATTGTACGGTAGATGGTGTAGAACGCCGCTGTTCTGGAATGAGACCGGAGAGAACCAAGTGTTTGGACCCGAAGTGCTGCAAGAAGCTGAGAAGCAAGTCCAAACGATACGGGAGAACTTGAAGGCTGCTCAGTCACGACAAAAAGGTTATGCGGACAATAGGCAAAGAAAGTTGACTTTCGAAGTAGGAGACTTTGTGTACCTTAAGGTATCGCCTATCTGAGGCCAACGACGTTTCAACGTCAAAGGCAAGTTAGCACCTCGCTACATCGGGCCATTCAAGATTTTGGGCAAGCGAGGAGAGGTAGCCTATCAACTAGAGCTCCCAACGCACCTCTCCGACGTGCATGACGTGTTCCACGTATCCCAACTCAAGAAGTGCTTGACAGTACCAGAAGAACAAGTACCAATGGATGAGATCGAGCTTCAAGAAGATCTGACCAATGTAGAGTACCCTGTCCAAATTTTGGACGTGAAGGAAACGGTCATGAGGAACAAAGTGATCCATTGATGCAAGGTACAATGGAGCCATCACACGGAAGCCGAAGCTACATGGGAGTGTGAGGAAGACCTCAAGGCAGAATTCCCTCATCTATTCTCTACTCTATCGAATCTCAAGGGCGAGATTCAGTTTAAAGAGGGTAGGTTTGTAACACCCTCAATTTCGTATCCATGCATGCATACATATTTCATATAGGGAAACATTTTAAAGAAGTAGAACGGGAGAAAGATAGCTAAAAAGAGCCAATTCCAATTCATCGATGAGCGCTGTCGACACTTCCCGCGGCCTGCTGGCCATGTGGCGCTTTCGGAGCTCATCTCTGCGGAGGGGGTGAGGTCCGGCACCACTGGCCACGTGGCAGGCTCGGAGCTCGCCTCTGTGGAAGGGGCGAGGTCCGGCCCGCAGGACACGTGTTGTCCCCGGAGCTAGCCTCTGCGGAGAAGCGAGGCCCAACCCCGCGGGACACGTGTCGCCCCTGGAGCTAGTCTCTGCGAAGAAGCGAGGCCCAGCTCCGCTGGACACGTGTCGCTCTCGGAGCTCACCCCTGCGAAAGGGATGAGGTTCGGCTCCGCTGGACACGTGTCGCTCTCGGAGCTCGCCTCCGACAGACCTAACCCCGCTGGACACGTGTCACCCTCAGAGCTTGCCTCCGGGAGGTCCGGCACTACTGGACACATGTCGACCTCAGAGCTCATCTCTTAGGAGAAAGGAAGTCTGGCACTGACACGTGGCACTCTCAAAGCTTGCCTCTGAGGAGAGGGGAGGTCCGGCACTGACACGTGGCACCCCCAGAGCTCGCCTCTGTAGAGAGGGGAGGCCCGACCCGCCAGACACGTGGCACACGCGGAGCTCGCCTCTGAGGGAGAGGGAGGTCCCACCCGCCAGACACTTGGCGCACCTGGAGCTCGCTTCTGCAGAAAAGGGAGGCCCGGCCTCCGCTGGACACGTGGAGCCTCCGGAGCTCATCCCTGCGGAGGAGATGATATCATTAAGCGGTTTTTCCCTGTGCACGAGTACCCGGTACTGAGGAAACTGACACAATTTCTTCCATGTTGATACCGCACCCAAATCAATTGGAGATAAGTTGTTAAGATCCAAAAAAATTGAATAGGACTCTTATTTGAAATCCAATCGGAGTAGGACTCTCCTTTATCTCTTTATAAGCAGAACCCTAAAACCGCCTTGGCCGTAACACTCTTTTCCCAAGTCGACAACTTAGAGGCCCTAGCCCCCAACTCGCCGAGTTAACCCTTTGACCAGAGTTCATCCACCGGTGAGACCGCCGAAGAGCCCCGTCACGCTCGCCGGAAGAGATCCGACGATCTGTCCTGCTGCCATTGCTAGGAGGAAGGCCCTGTCACCAAGGAGAAGTGAGGTAGGTCTTCATTACCATCTTACGACATCATCACGTTTTCTTCGCATCTGTTTTCTTCAAACAGATGCTTTTTTGTGTGGACAGATCATGTATTGATCGGTTTTTTGACGGTGGAATTGATCTAGATTGACACGACCCCAAGGTCCTGTCGAGCCAGGATCACGCTGAGGGGTGCTGCGTTGCACATCACCGGATAACACACGTCAAAGGTACAAAGCGGAAGCAGAATTTTTATTACATAAACAAGTTATGAACATGTTTACATCAAAATAAGTTCAGTCTACACTCGCGGGCGTAGACTAAGCATCAAGTGCACGTTCAGCCCTTGAACGTGTCCTTGCTAGCACACACGCACACTAACTCTGTGGCGTGCACGACTCCCACTCGACGGGGTTCCACTCCTGGGGTTCCGTCTCCTCCTCGGGAGTCCCTTCCTCATAGAACCCTGCAAAAGCTTCAAACACAAGCAGTGAGCACGAAGGCTCAGCAAGTCTGACCCGTCTCACCTAAACATGGAACTTCTACATGAGGGTAATGGGTTACATGAGGTAAAAATCATTTGCAAGGACTCGCCTAATTAGTAGGACCTTACTTTCAAGTTTTAGCAGCAGGTTGTGGAGAACCTTACGCTAAGGTACATGAGAGAGCCGCAATCAAACAAGAAACGCATTTCTCTCATGTCCCTTGCCCAAAGTTGAAAAGAAATTTAGTTAGCTCTAAACTACAACAAACCATTAACAAGCAAAGTCCATCTTTCAATCAGCAGCATTTTAACATGTAACTAGCCTGTTCTTTCTACGTATGGTACAGTGAACAAGTGGTACTCACTGACCGCGAGGGACGGCGATTATAATCGATTTACACCTGCAGGGTTACCCGAATAACCTGTCACGTACGCCCGTACTCGATGTTGCCTACAACAACCATCACGGACGCCGTACGCGACTACCTATCACCCGTTAGCCAAATGTTGAACCGGTCCAATCGTCCCGAGCAAGAGGTCTCTGCACGCGCATCTCAGTGCCGCCAGCCGATTTACACCTCGAGCTCTCAACCTACCCTCTGAACGACCAGCTATGCCTCAACACCCAGCTACCCGAGTTACATCAGTTTCCCGGTTCCCATATAGCCGGTAGGTCTTCGGTACTGTTCTAGCTTGTTCAACAGGCCCGCACACGGCTCGGTCCTCAATCGACACAAGCGGAGCTACAGCACACAGGCCCCAAAGTCCTGCTGCCCTTACTCTCCGCTTGGTCTCATTTTCTTGCCATGTGTTTCATGTGCTATCACTACCCGAGTCGAGTGCCTCTAGCCTATGCTCGCAAGTAGTTCCAACTACTCGACTTGTACCGAATCCTACTCTATCTTAGCAATGCAGTGGCTAACGAGGTTTTCAATCCTAACCCCAACCCATGGTTTTCTTGGCTATGCAGTTGGGTTTCCAATCAAGACTCTAATGCAAAGGATCACAACAGTATTCAAAGATGTGCTCAAAACAATAAATATTCGTAAAAAGGTTAATGCAAACCGGAGCTTGCATTGCTGCTCTTGGTCGTAGGCTAGATGTTCCTCCGGAGTAACGAAGTCTAGGACTTCGGGTTCCTCCTCGACCTTAGCGACTACATGATAAGAGCAATATATGTATCAATTTAAATGCATTTGTATTAACTTTGAAGTTGTGAAGTCTATAACCCTTGCTAGACAGACCTAATGACTGTGAAACTTTTACTGTGGCTTGGTTACAACCTAAACAGAGATTTGGTCAAGTTTTAGTTGCAGTAAAGCTCATTTGAGCCCTCCACAATTAATTATGTCCTTGACCTTAATTGGAACTCTTAGGGTGTTCTAGGAATTTTCATGAAGCAAACTATGACTTTCTGAAAACTAGATTTTCAGAGGGTCCTAATGGAGTTGGTCTCACTTAATTTGAAGGTTCCTAGCTAAAGTTGTGAGGATTCAAAGTTTGGAAGAATTCTGAAAATCGGGGAAAAAGTTTAAATCTCGCGGGGGCCCGCGGGGACACGTGTCGAGCGCGGAGGTGTCCGGCACACCGGAGATACCACACGTGTCGAGCGCGGAGGTGTCCGGCACACCGGAGCTCACAGGGTATTTGTGCGCCAGCACAGCGGATCCCTGGCCACACCCGATCCCGATTTAAATTCTTCAGCCACTGATACGTGGGTCAGCCGGCTTCGTCTTCCTTCCGCTGTTCTCTCGCGCTCGCGCCGCCGACCTCACCGGAGCAGACTCGGGGCTCGCCGGCTCGCCGCTGCCGGACCTCCCATGGTCTGAAACTCGCCGCCAGGGGGTTGTCGATGTCGAGGAACGCGTCGGTGGTGTCAGGTCGGGCTGGGGGTGACCGGAAATAGCTCGGCGACGTGCCGCGGCCTCGGTTGAGGTTTGGCGCTGTCGACCGTGGGTCCTAATCCGCCAACACCTCAAACAAACGGCCTTATTGCATCAGCGTACCTCTAGGAAGCTCGACAAGGTGTCAAAAGGGTTCAGGGATGGTGGTAAGTCGGTCGGCACCGTGTGACCGATCGTGCCCGCCATGACCGCCCTTGATCGAGCTCGAAATTCGTCACTCCTAGACAGTTTCATGCTACGGATGCAGAAAAGAACTTGATCGCCGGCTAGTCCAGCGTCTATGTGCAAGATTTGATGACCTCCGAAAGATCATAGAGCGAGAATTTAAAGATGCTGTACCGGAAGCTCAGTTTAAGGTTGCCGGAGCAAAAACTGAGAATTTGCCGGCGAGAGTTCACGGCGTGGCTTGAGCTTCAGGTGGAAGCAGTGTGGAGTCCGTGCGCTCCTGTTGCCGCCCTTGCTCGGACGTGGAAGTGGTTGCAGCGTGCTGCCCACGTGAGACCGATCGCCGTCCTTCAGTTAAACTGCGGCGGTCGTCGTTGGTCACGGGAACAGGGGCCGAAACCCGGTGGTCCAGGCGTTGGGAGGGTGGTGCGCGCCTTCCGGTGGCTGTCTAGCAGCTCAGGAACGAAGGAGGAGATTGTTTTGCTAGTTTTCCCGATTGAGCAGAGAGCTGCGGCGAGAGACAATGCCGCTGCTCGGTTTTGCCCGCGAGAAGATAAAGCCGGCCGACTCCTGCTCGGCTGAGGCGGTGCCGGTCGCAGGGGGGCGCGAGCAAGCCGCCCTGGGTGCCAGCGCGCGGAGGGGAAAGCAGCTGGTGGCGCCGGTAGCTGCTCGGTGGCACAGCCGACAGCTGCTCGGTGGAATTTCCCACTGAGACTCTGACTTTGGTTGCAAGTTTCTCCTTCTTCCCTCTATGACATGTGGGTCCCACCCGGGGTTTTAACCTCTGAAATTTACTCCTAATCACTGTAGTGAACTGTGAACCCCATAATACCCCTGGCGATTCAGATTATTCACCCTTGAGCCATTCGAATTGAATAGGATTCGAATTGGGTTTGGTTCGAGTGAATTTCAGCACAAGTGCAGTTTTGAATTCAAATGAAGTTTGAATTTGCCCCACTTAGTTCGTGTCAAGATCAACTCGAAATGGAGTGAAAATTGGTGTGTGGGCTCACAAAAATGTGCTGAGTAAGAATATGCCTCCCACTTTTAAATTCATGTGATAAAAACAGTTTGAATTTGAATATGGTTTCAAACTGCCCTCTTCCTAATTATACACAAAATGACCTCAAAAAGGTTTTGAATTTGGGTGAAACTTGGCATGGACATCCTTAACAAAGTGTAGGAGTTTTCATATGTCCAGCCCATCTATATCACATGTGGGAAATACCACTTTTGCAATATGTGAGTTTGTTCTCTAATGAGCATGTTGATAATTGTTACTTGCTCTTCACTCGTGTTCATCATCCTGCCTCAAATGAGGTGTGTGGTGTGGTGATGAACACTGCAAATGTGTGTCAAAAACTGAGGCCCTTACATTCCTCCCCCCTTAAAGGAATCTCGTCCCGAGATTATAAGGTGAAAATGTGAGAGAGGACGGTGGAAAATTACCGGATATGCGACGTGAAAAATTCGGGGTAGTTAGTGCGAAGGAATCCTTCGCTCTCCAATGTCGCTTCGTCCATGGAGTGATTGCTCCATAGAACCTTGTAGAACCACAACGTACGGTTGCGTGTGGTTCGGGCCTTTTCATCTATAATCTGCACCGGTTCCTCCCGACAGGTGAGATCCGGTTGCAGTCCTTCAATGTCTTCCAGCTGAACGGTAGTTGATAGTTTGAGACACTTCCTCAGCTGGGAAATGTGAAAGACGTCGTGCACACCGGAAAGTGCTTCTGGTAATTTCAGCCGGTATGCCACTGACCCACATCTTTCGGTAATCTGAAATGGACCGATGAATCGGGGTGTCAACTTTCCTCTCACCCCAAATCTGTTTACGCCCTTCATTGGAGACACCCGTAGATATACGTGACCTCCAACTTCGAATTGTAATGGGCGCCTTCTCCGGTCCGCATACTGTTTCTGACGGGATTGAGCGGCTTTTAGGTTCGCTTGAATTAGTCGAACCTTTTCTTCCACGTTGTTGACAAGGTCAATCCCGAAGGTAACCCTTTCGCCAGACTCACACCAGTTCAATGGTGTGCGGCACTTCCTACCGTATAGCGCCTCGTAAGGTGCCATCTTGATGCTGGCTTGGTACCCATTATTGTATGAGAACTCGGCTAAGGGCAAGTGATCATCCCAATTCTTGCCGTGGTTGATAGCGCAAGCTCATAACATGTTTTCTAAGATTTCATTTACCCGCTCCGTTTGCCCATCCGTCTGCGGGTGGTAGGCTGAATTACGGATCAGCTTCGTCCCCAAGGCAGCGTGCAGCTGCTCCCAAAAACGGGACACAAATAAAGTGCCCCGATCCGATATGATGGTACGGGGTACGCCGTACAAGCATAGGATCCGTGAGATGTACAGTTCAGCATACTTCTTAGCGTTGTAGTTGGTGTTGACCGGGATGAAATGGGCAACCTTGGTGAGCCGATTGACGATCACCCACACAGAATCATGTTTCTGCAAGGCGGTGGGTAAAACAACGATAAAGTCCATGCTCATATCCTCCCATTTCCAGACAGGAATGCCCAGGGGTTGTAGCAGTCCTGGTTTCCGCATGTGGTCTGCCTTCACCCTTCGACATGTATCACACTCGGACACGTATTTTGCAGTCTCACGCTTCATCCGTGTCCACCAAAACTTCCTTCGGAGTTCTTGATACATCTTGTTGCTGCCGGGGTGAATAACAAACTTTGATAAGTGAGCCTCATCAAAGATTTTCTTCCGTAATTCCGGGTTTCGGGGTACGACAATCCGGTCCTTGAACCATAGGACGCCGTCTCCGTCCTTCCGGAAACATTTTAGCTCCCCACTGTCTACACGTCTCCGCAAATGTGACATGCCCTTGTCATTCTTCTGGGCTGCCGCTATCTCCTCACGGATGGTGGGGATCAAAACTAGGTTGTAGAGAGCTCCGTGTGGAATCACATGTAATGGTGGTTCGCTCTCTTCCAACGATGTGATGGTCAGATTATTGACGTGTGACTTGCGGCTCAGCGCATCTGCCACTACGTTTGCTTTGCCCGGATGATAATGGATCTCTATTTTGTAATCCTTTATCAGTTCTAACCATCTTCGTTGCCTCATGTTCAGCTCCTTTTGAGTGAATATGTACTTGAGGCTTTTGTGGTCGGTATATAAATGTACGAGGTTACCGAGTAGGTAGTGCCTCCACATTTTTAGTGCAAGTACCACGGCAGCGAGCTCCAAGTCGTGAGTTGGATAATTTTGCTCATGGTTTCTAAGCTGCCGTGATCCATACGCGACCACCCTTCGGTCTTGCATCAGCACACATCCGAGCCCAATGCCGGATGCATCGCAGTACACATCGAACGGTTTTGTTGTGTCTGGCTGCGCCAAAACCGGTGCTGATGTCAGGTGCTTGACTAAAGCCTTGAATGCTGCTTCACATGCTGGACTCCAAACATATTTGGTAGCCTTCTTCAGCAGCTCTGTCATTGGCTTGGCAATCTTCGAGAAGTTCGGAATGAACCTCCGATAATATCCCGCGAGTCCGAGGAAACTCCGTACCTCATGAACAGTTCTCGGGGATTTCCAATTCAGCACTTGCGTGATCTTGCTCGGGTCCACAGTGATACCCTCCGCTGAGATGATATGCCCGAGAAAAGGCACTTGCGATATCCAAAACTCGCATTTGCTGAATTTTGCATATAACTTGTGATCCCGCAGCCGTTGCAAGACTATACGCAGATGTTTCTTGTGATCTTCCTCCGACTTGGAATATACCAGGATGTCGTCGATGAAGACCACGACAAACTTGTCCAGCTCCGGTATGAATACCGAGTTCATCAAGTACATGAAGTGAGCTGGAGCGTTGGTGAGGCCGAAGGACATAACCAGGTACTCATAAAGTCCGTACCTCGTCGAGAAAGCCGTCTTCGGAATGTCCTCAGCCCTTATCTTAATCTGATGGTACCCGGATCTTAAATCCATTTTGGAAAAGATCTTTGCTTCGACCAACTGATCAAACAACATGTCGATCCGTGGCAACGGGTACTTGTTCTTGATGGTTACGGCATTTAATGGACGATAGTCCACACAAAGCCGCAACATCTCATCCTTCTTCTTGACAAATAATGCCGAACAACCCCATGGCGAGGAGCTCGGCCTAATAAAACCCTTCTCCAGAAGGTCCGTGAGCTGAGTCTTCAGTTCAGCCAACTCCTTGCGCGCCATCTTGTACGGCCTTCGGGATATTGGCATGGTTCCCGGTGCAAGTTCAATCTTGAACTCTACCTCTCTATCAGGCGGCATCCCCGGCAAATCGTCCGGGAATACATCAGGGAACTCTCGGACCACTGGAATATCCTCCAATCTGATGGTTGTGGCTTGATAGACACTTGGAAGTTTTATTTCTGGACTGTCCAGAAATAATGAGTGAGACTCGTGCACTTCTGAGTTCAAGTGCACGACTCGGAGGACGGTGTCTAAAACAGCGCCGTGGCGGGTTAACCACGACATCCCTAAGATGACATCGACCTTTTGTCCCTCTAAAATTATGAGAGACGTAGGGTAAACTCTACCCTCTAAGCACAATGGTGCTTTTGGGACCATCATGCTTGCTGAAATTTTCCCACCCGGTGAACAGATCACATAGGGACTATCGGTGGGTAGTATTTACAAGCTATATTTATTAATGAAAGCTTGGCTAATGAAGCTATGCGTGGCGCCTGAATCAAATAGTACTATAGCGGTATGCTGGTGGAGTTGGAACATACCTGCAAGAATTGGCTCGCCCTCCGGCACGTCCTCAATGGCAAGCTGGTGGACGGTGCCGAGCCTAGGGTTTGCCCGCCGCACATTAGTAGGGTTCCGGGGTTGATTCCTCCCCGGAAACTGTGGTGCCACTCCGCCGCCTTGCCTCTCCGGGCAACTGCTCGCGAAGTGCCCTAGACGACCACACTTGTAACATGTGGCCGCTGCTGGTGGAGTGCTCGGTGGACGAAAGCCCGGCATGTGTTGCTGAGGTGCAAACGCACGTGGCATCGCCCGCTGCTGTTGTTGTTGTTGCGGTGGTACTGGCAGTGCCGGCCGGAGTGCCGGTGAAGAGTACGGCCGACTGCGGAACGGCATCGACCGCTGTGGTGGCTGCCAGCGTAGACCTGATGGTGGGCGATTCACCATCCGAAACTTCTGAGAAGGACCGCCTCCTTCTCCGCTGCTCTGCGGCGCGCTTCGCTTTCGCTCTGCCGCCGCCAACTCCCTGCCGGAGTCCTCCTAAACAATCGCAGCATCGATGATGTCGTTGAGGCTGCCGCGATTGAACATCGCCAACTTGTCCTTCAGGAGCGGGTTAAGCCCCTGGTAAAAATGGTCCCGTCTCTTTTTGTCAGTATCTGCGTGATATGACGCGTAAAGCGCGAGATCGTTGAACGCTCTGGAGTATTCCAGCGCGTTCCGGCTCCCTTGCTGCAGGTGTAAGAACTCCTGCATCTTCCTCTTCATTAAACCTGGCGGTATATGATAGGCCCTGAAGGCCATCCGGAACTCCGTCCAGGTCATCACTCGGTCGGTGGGCTGTGAAGCACAGAAGTTGGTCCACCACGCGCTCGCGGATCCTTGGAGCTGCTGGACCGCGAACTGAGTCTTGCGCTGCTCGCTGAGCTGGAGCAGCCCGAACTTCATCTCTATGGCGCGGAGCCAGTTGTCCGCGTCAAGTGGTTCATCCGCCCTTGAGAATACCGGGGGATGAGTTGCCAGGAAGTCGGAGTAGGAGCCCTGTTGACGCTCCTCACGGTCTTGACGTCTCTCTGGGCGAGACGTATTAGCGATAAGAGTCTGCAGCAACTCTGTGTGCTGCTGATGCGAGCCCGCCATTGCCGCGACGATGTCAGCCAACGTAACCGTTGGCAGTGGCAGTGGCGGTGTTTGCTATTGCTGCTGCTGTCCCGAGGAGTCCTCGGGAGGTGGTTGGGAGGTCTCTCCCCCTTGACTGGTACCCCCAACGTCAGGGTTGGCACGAGTACGCGTCATTCTGAAATTCAAAACAGCAGCGTTTAGCACATGTCTTACTTAAAATTCCATAAGCAACAGTAGGTATTGAAGTGACACATGATTAATTTGCACAACATTCATATATATTGATAAAGCATAAAATTTATACAAGATACATTATTCTCGGATCTCCGAGAAGTCGTGCTCATGTCGTCACTACCTATACATACGCTACTGTCTACACGACATGTCAGCGATTACAAAAGTTGGGTTACGCTACCCTAGCTGCCCTACTTGGCAACCGTAACCCCCTACTCAGAGTAGAACTCGACCTCCTGTGGGTCGTCCTCCTCCGGTACCTCTGCTGGTGGTTCTCGATCTACCACCTCTTCACCCATCCCGGGTTCTCCCCTTGCTGGAAGGCCCAAGACCACCGGTACGCCCAATACCGGAGGTACGAGGTCCTGCAAAGCATGCACCTTGTCCATAGCCTGGTTGTAATCCTCTTCCCAGCCTTGTCCTTCCTCAATCGCGTCGTCCCGCTCTTGAGCAAGGTCCTCATTATGCTGGGTTAGGGTCTGCACCAGCTCTTGCAACGCCGCGATGTCAACACGGCTCTTCTTCTTTGCCTTCTTCAGATGACGCAACTGATTGTGTTGTTCATTTTCAATCGCTTGATCGTCGGAAGGAGCACGTTGCGGAGTGCGCTGTGGGCACTCTCGAAATGATCTCCACTGCTTGTGCTCTCCTTGAGCTTTGTGGCGAGATGCTCCGTATGAACATCTTGGCTGTCCATCACGGCGTTTCCTGCCCTCATCTGGAGGCTGAGATTTGCCTCCGCGGGGTTGTACCTCGGGCAACTCGGGTCCGTTGCCTCCAGGTACCTCTCTTCCCACACCTGCTGAGCTCGTCCCTCCATGGGAACGAGTGCGTATGGAGTGCCCTCCATAGCCTGCACGTGTAGTTGGCAGAAACGTGACATAGTGTCACGGGCTGCCACTTGCCACATCCCTTCCGGTTGTCTTCCTCTCACCGTGACGGTGAACGGCACCCAACTGGGTGGCGTAGGTCCTGCAGGGACTTCGACATGGATCGTCCACGTCTTGTTCCCCTCTTCGCCTTCTTTCTTGGCGAAGTATTGCGGCATCTGGTTGTACCCGAAATATTGGACCATTTGCCACAATGCTTCCGGGTAGCCGCTATGGTGAGAACAGTGGGAAACTACCCACCCATTCTCCAACTGTTTATCTGCTGTCATCTGTAAAAATATATTTGAGAAATGTCAAATATTTATTTAAACAGTAAACCTCTGAGTTATAACAAAAAACATGTCATTGAACCCATCAAACTTTGAAACATAGTTCAAATTTTAAACAAATTTGACTGCTGATCTGCTGTTCCCATGACAGCCCTGACCAGTTTCCATTTCAACCTGATTTAGGACATGTTAAAGGCAAAACTAATTCTGGAGCTACACATCAAAGTTAAATCTAACTGCATTAGCTTTCCAGAAAGTATTTGCTTGGACTAAGATCTGTCCTGGTTCAAAAGTTATGAGATGTCAAAGTTAACAGAATTTCTGGAAACAATTGGACAGCACCTCCCTGCTTTAGGTACTGAATTGATCCAAGAATCCCAGTTAATTCTGTCCCTAATCTGACAAAACTTTCTGTTACAAAGTTGTAACCCATCTCATAAGCTTTCCAGAACTACCTCATTTTCTATTTTTGGATTTTTATGCAGGAAGTTATGCTCAATTTAGAAAGAGTCTTTGCTCTGCCCTGTTTTATGGACAGTTTTAACTCTACTGCATTTTTCGATTGGTTAAGGGATGAAACACCTCTGGACCTCAACAGAAGAGTTGTAAAGCTCTTCCAACACCTTCCAGAAATGTATCATAAGACCTAAACCTCGAAAGAACTCAACCTCTAACCTCTGATTAACTTCAGCCTTGATTCAGCTGAAAACAGAGTGCTCTGTCCTTAACAACCTATAAGTTGAAAACTTGTTAACTTTGAATATCCTGTTCAAGGGAAGGGGTTACATCAAGTTTTACTACTTTGGATCAAACCTTCCAATTTTTGCAATGAAGTTGTTTATTTAGTTGGGTGTGACGCCGATGCGCCACCAGATTATGTCGGTACTACGTCCTCACAAAGAAAAACCTATACCGGACTTAGCCGGCTTCGTTAGTTTAGTGGCACTACTCGTCACTCGCACACGGATGCTACACGTCTACCGTTTCGTGGTCAGGCTGCCTGCAGAAACTCAATCAATCGTCAGACTCGGCTGCACACCGAGTCCGGAATCCATACAGTTCGTACACCCGGCCGTCATCACTCGCCCGGATGTTCTCAAGCCAAACACGCCTTGAGTTACGTGTTCACGTTTCAGATCACGTGACGGGGTCTCCCAAGTTGCATCACGCACGCCAGGGACAGACGTTGCTCGAATACCCCAAACGACATGAAGAGTTGTAGAGGATATCAAAGCGGGTCGGGTTACCTGCCACCCGTGGGGCTCCACCCTTCAGCTTGTGCGCACTGGTGGACAGCGCTTACGTGCACCCCCCAAGACATGAACGTCCCGAGATACACGATTTTCTGACATAAAAAATAGGTTAATATGCCACTTTCTATATGCTAATAACATCCTTATACGGGCTACTAACTCGTTCCTCACTGGATTTTTGAAAAAAACTGACCTTTGTACTGTGTTAAACCTCAAGCGAGCTCTGATACCAGCGCTGACACGACCCCAAGGTCCTGTCAGCCAGGATCACGCTGAGGGGTGCTGCGTTGCACAGCACCGGATAACACACGTCAAAGGTACAAAGCGGAAGCAGAATTTTTATTACATAAACAAGTTATGAACATGTTTACATCAAAATAAGTTCAGTCTACACTCGCGGGCGTAGACTAAGCATCAAGTGCACGTTCAGCCCTTGAACGTGTCCTTGCTAGCACACACGCACACTAACTCTGCGGCGTGCACGACTCCCACTCGACGGGGTTCCCCTCCTGGGGTTCCGTCTCCTCCTCGGGAGTCCCTTCCTCATAGAACCCTGCAAAAGCTTCAAACACAAGCAGTGAGCACGAAGGCTCAGCAAGTCTGACCCGTCTCACCTAAACATGGAACTTCTACATGAGGGTAATGGGTTACATGAGGTAAAAATCATTTGCAAGGACTCGCCTAATTAGTAGAACCTTACTTTCAAGTTTTACCAGCAGGTTGTGGAGAACCTTACGCTAAGGTACATGAGAGAGCCGCAATCAAACAAGAAACGCATTTCTCTCATGTCCCTTGCCCAAAGTTGAAAAGAACTTTAGTTAGCTCTAAACTACAACAAACCATTAACAAGCAAAGTCCATCTTTCAATCAGCAGCATTTTAACATGTAACTAGCCTGTTCTTTCTACGTCACGGTACAGTGAACAAGTGGTACTCACTGACCGCGAGGGACGGCGATTATAATCGATTTACACCTGCAGGGTTACCCGAATAACCCGTCACGTACGCCCGTACTCGATGTTGCCTACAACAACCATCACGGACGCCGTACGCGACTACCTTTCACCCGTTAGCCAAATGTTGAACCAGTCCAATCGTCCCGAGCAAGAGGTCTCTGCACGCGCATCTCAGTGCCGCCAGCCGATTTACACCTCGAGCTCTCAACCTACCCTCTGAACGACCAGCTATGCCTCAACACCCATGTACCCGAGTTACATCAGTTTCCCAGTTCCCATATAGCCGGTAGGTCTTCGGTACTGTTCTAGCTTGTTCAACAGGCCCGCACACGGCTCGGTCCTCAATCGACACAAGCGGAGCTACAGCACACAGGCCCCAAAGTCCTGCTGCCCTTATGTAACACCCCAAAAATTTTGATTCAAAACCTTAAATCATGTTAAGAGGGGAATTTAAAAATTTTTGGACGTGTTGCATGTTTTGCAAAAATTCAAATTCAAACTGGAATTCAAATTAAACTCAAATCAGAAAAGAAATGGAAAAAGAAAAAGAGAAAACAGAAAAAAACCGGCCAGTGGGCCGAAACCCACCAGCCGGCCCAACTTACGCCGCGCCAGCCCGCAGCCGCGCGCCCACGCTCTCTCACACTGACAGGCGGGACCCACCGATCTTCGTCTACCTCGCGCCGCGCCGAACTCCCCCGCGCCCGAATCGAAACCGATCGGGATTTCGACGTAAACCCCTCTGAATTCTGTTCGTAGCCGACGCGGACATGATCTAAACCACCCCGCCGCCCTCCCCCGTCTATAAAAACCCCGGCCTCGTTCTGTTTTTCCCACGCGATCGCCGATTTTTACTCCGGTGAGAACCGAGACTTCTACGGTGAATTCTGGCCGATCTAAGCTCGGAAACTCCGATCTAACTCGCTGGTCTTGATCCACCGCATGCGGGGAATCTTGCAGGTGCAGAAAACTTGGTGACTTGCGGTGTAAACACAGCGCCGACGAGCTTCGCCATGGTTTTGCCTCGGACCTCGCCGCCGATCACCTCCCAGGACCTCCGAGCTCAAGAAAACCCCCGAGGTGAGATCCCCGACCTTCCCTCTGCCGATCTATGCCATAAGATCACAGTTCTAGGCAGAATTCTCGAGGATCCGAAAGTTTCCGGCGAGATCGCCGCTTCCCGCCGCCGTGCGCCGCCGGCAGCGCCGCCCGCGCTCGATCAGAGCGACGTGGCCCCTTGTGCGCCGTTTATTTTAAATCGCACGGTAGACTTTAAAACCCCGTGTACCGATTCGGCGTTATAATCTCAGCCATTTGTTTTAAATCGGACGGTCCACGTCAGCCCCGCGTTATAAAGACTGGAAATCTTACGTGCTACCCCCTGGGGTTCTCGGAAAATAAGAGCTAGCCCCGGAAACTTCTGATCTAGCCCCTGGAACTTCAGAAAATCATGTAAATTCATTTAAAAATCATTTTTAGCCCCTGGACTTAATAAAAATTAAGAAAAACTCCTCTGATAAGTGTAGCTAGACCCCTGGAAATTCTGAAAATAATATTATAGACCCTGTAGTGGGGTGAGTTTACCTTTTTAGCCCTGTTTAGTAATTAATTTAGGAAATTGAATATGTGGCTAGTGTTTAAAAATTAAAAAGTGGGACAAACATATTGTCAAAATTTAATTAAAGACTTTCTCAGTGTTTAGGAAACTTTGGAGTGAGATAAAAACATATTTTGGGCTGAATTGAATCTGTTTAATTTATTATTCACATTTAGGGACATATTTTTAAGTAAAGAATAGTTATAGAAAATAGGGAAAATAATTATGAAATAGTTTACATCAGAGGCAAAGGTCAAAATATGTTATTAAATTATTTAGGACCAGAACCTATTCTGTTGAGATGATGTGTATTACTAATTTCATAATAAAATACACAATTATGCACAGGAATATAAATCTAAAAATATAGCAACTAGTAAATGATAAATGGAGTTTTTAAAATCCAAAGAGTTCAGTTTAGGGTTGGTAGAAATTATGAAGGCACATATGGGGAAGAAAAATACTTTTCATACACACTTGATAGTGAAAAGGTGTAGTAGTTGAATATAAGAAATTTATTGGAAACTCATATATATAGTATGTAAGTATAAATGTGGACACAAAAGTAGGAATCATATACACATGGTTAAAAGTGCATGCAAGCCACAACTCAACACACATAAAGTAACCACAACACATATAATGGTAAAGAACTTTCATAAATGTGAATGTGTGGTTTGTATGAAGTAGAAGTGTGAACTATGTCTTATGATTGTTGTTTTTCTTTTGCTATGTGTGATGGTATGATGTAGAACCTGCTCAAGAGCAAGTTATTCCTTTCCAAGACCAGGACTACCCATTTCAAGAGCAGCAAGAAGGAGGCAAGTGTCCTTGACCACTTTGATCCTATGCTAGGATGTGTAGCTAGAATTATTTGCATTGTCAATTGAAATATGAAACCCATGATAGGAAGTTTCCCTAGAATTGCATTACCTTGTTTCCTTGTAGCTTGGGTTGGGATTTATTTTATCATGTTATTCATTATTATGCATATGCTTAGCCATGCTTAGAATGGGATATTTGGGATATGAGATCATCAGTTTATTTTACCATACTCTTGAATGAGATATTGTGAGTTACGTAGAGGTAGGGATCAAGGCAAGTTGGATGTTTTGGTTGTGTGCTGGGTGCACGAGACTCGGGTTTGTGTTTAGTACTTGCCTGGATCCTAAGGATCGGTTCATGGAGCATGTAACCTGGCTTTACAGTGCCAACCACATGCTGAGATGGGGCAGCTTGGCCAATTAATTAGGTGTATCCCCGGCGTAGTATGGGTGTGTTGGATGGTGCGGGGAATAGATGTCAGCTGGACTACCATATGAACCGCAAGGCTCAAGAGGGGGCCACTTCAGCGGGGTTGGAGCCTCTTGTATGCTGTTAGGGGTGAAACCTCAGTGGGCCCACGCTCGTCGGGAATCCCTTTGTAAAGGCTTCGTAGTGATCTCCTGGCTACACACCTGGGAAGTGTGAATGTGGTTCGTAGCCACTGGCATAATGGAGGTTCTTTAGTCCACCCGGCAACGGGGGATGAAATCACTACATGTGGGTACAGCGGTACAAACTCTGCAGAGTCAAAACTGTCATGAAAGCCGTGCTCACGGTCAAGAGCGGCTTGGACTTATTCATGATTAGAGGATTGATGGTTTTGGAAGTTAAGGATGTTAAGCGGGGAGCTTAACATTGGAAATAATGTTATGGTTATTGGATTATGATGATGGGATGGGAATCTGGGACCATTTCACCTGTGTAGTAATGTAGGTGCTTAATAAGCTAAGGTGGTAGGTATTAATATTGCGTAGTACTTTGACCATGAGTTCAACCTCCACTTGTTCTAGCCATGCATGATATAATTTTCCCACACTTGCTGAGTACCATTGGTACTCAACCTTGCATATTTGTTGGTTTATATTGCTGCTCAGTCAAGATAATGAGGTGGTGTATAATGACCAAGACTTTGGACCCGAAGAAGGTTTCTAGGTTCATGGAGACCCCCGGGCAATGCCTGTGACGGAGCCCTCAAGAATAATATTCCGCTGCTAGATTATTTACTTGTGATGAACTTATTATTGTCCATCGAGACATTTACTATGTAAGACTTACTTATATTCGACACCTGGCTTGTAATAAATGATGCTTCACTATTTGTCATCACATGTATGAGAAAATGATCCTGGCATACATGTAATATTCACTTGGTTGTTCTTCGGAAAAACTGGGTGTGACAGAGGTGGTATCAAAGCCAAGGTTGCCCGTAGGAACGTGGACCTAGGTAGAAATGGACGTATTTAAGGGCCCTATTTTCTTAAAAACTATTTTCCAAGGTGTGGGTTGAAAAGTGTTATTTAAGGAGTCATTTTCTTTATCTTACCTCAACTTTCATTCAAAATAGGATTTTTGTTTGAGAGTTTATCTAACGTAATTTTAAATTCTTTTTGTTTTAGATGGTTCGCATGATTCGCACCGCTCGCAAGTCCACAGGAGGGAGAGTTCCCGTAGTAGCCCTTGCCGAAAGAGAGGAGAGCCATCCGGTGACGTACCTTTCCTACGGATTGGCAGTAGGAGGCTTATTGCGCCGTCTTCGGCGTATGCTCGAAGCCGCCGGCAACACGGGCAAGCTAATTATCCACTATAACTCCACCAGGACCATCCGTGAGAAGAGGGAAGAATGGAGCTCAGAGATGAGGATTATACACGAAAATAAGCTGCTTAAGATTCACCACTCTCCAGCTTGTCGGGCAACACAGGTCGATGCGGAGAAAGATGTCACCTGGGAGGCCATCACCTGCCAGAGTCACATCTATCGTCGCCACTTGGACAAAACTGAGTACATGTATGTCCTCCAACGTGAGAGTGGTACCACGGAGTACAAGTACCCACCAGTGCAGCAAGGGACTTCCCATGAGCACATGGACTTGTGCTTGGAGGATGCTGCTATGCTTAGCACTCGACTGCAGGAGTGTCAACAAGAGCTTCAGGATGTCCGGGACACCCTGAAGGAAACGGAGGCGTTGCTGCGAGCCTGCTTAAAGGCGAGAGAAAGAGGAGATGGGAATGAACTGTGTGTCACCATGAATGATACATGGACTCCTGACTCCCCAGATCGCCGAGCGATCAGGCGTCGTCGCACTTCTCCACCAGCAGCCTCCCCACCCAAAGTAGAGTCAGAAGGCAGCCGAAATGATGAGGAAGATCCCGAGGAGACAGCTCAAGAAAACGAGTAGCGTAGAGCCTTTCCCTTAAATTAGAAGGATGTCGAGTAGTCGAGTCGTTACGTAGTTAATGGTGTGTTAATGCTTGGTGTGTGACATGAGTTGTGGAAGCCATGAGCAATTGTCCACAACCTCGTCTTTAGATTGTTTTGCTTTGGTGTGTGAACCCACATGAAATAATAGTGCATCTATTTGGTGTGAGATATGAACCCTTGTAAAAGTATAACAAAGCCTCAACACTTCAAAGTACAAACAAATGAAAGTAGTAAGATGATACTAAATGCTTTCAAATTAACATTGGTTGATTCTGCCAGATGGCCAGAAGAGGAAAAGGACGTGCTGCCAACCCCGCCAACAACAACGATGAGGCATGCAACCCTCATCTTTCTGGAGGCCAGGACCGGGGTGGTCGCCGTGAAGGAGTTGATCCCCTCCACCAAATGCTGGAGAATAAGAATCAGCTCATCCAGAACTTGACTCAAGTGGTGGCCAACTTGCATCAAGTTCCACCTCCACAAGCTGCACCACGCCAACCAAGGTTGAGTGAGTTTCTAGGAACTCAACCTCCAAAGTTTGCAAGTGCTGCTGAACCTCTGGAGGCAGATGATTGGCTGAAGACCATTGAAAGAAAGATGAGGATCATACAGTGCCAAGGGTATGAGAGGGTGCTGTTTGCCTCTCATCAATTGCATGGACCTGCTGCTGATTGGTGGACCGCCTATGTGGCCGCCCATCATGACCCTGAGAACATCACTTGGGAAGAGTTCAAGCGTAGCTTCCGCAACCATTACATCCCAAGAGGTGAACTCAAAAACAAGAGGAAGGAGTTTTTGGGACTGCAGCAGGGAAACATGACGGTGAGGGAATACCTCACTAAATTTACTCAACTATCCCGTTATGCCCCACGAGACATAGAGACTGATGAGCAGAAACAAGATTGTTTCGTGGAAGGACTTACCGCAGAGATGCAGTGTGCAATGTCCTCAAATGAGTATGAAAGCTTCCAAAAGATGGTGGACAGAGCATTTGTGGTAGAAAGGAAGCTAAAGGCCCTGGAAAATGAGAATAAGAGGAAGGCCGGGTGGTCACATCAAGCCTCAGGGAGCAACACCCGCCCACGTATGATGCAGCAACCTACGGGGCAGACGAGCCGTGCTGCGGTACCCTATTCAGCACCAAGAGGGTACAACCCAAACTACAGGCCTGCCGCAGCACCAGCACAGCCGCAACGTCAGTTTGTGCAGCAGCCTCGCCCCGCATATCCACCTCGACCCGCAGTGCAAGGACCCCCAAACCAACCCCAAGACAACAAAGGCCAGGCATCTAAGATTGAGGTGTAATGTTTTAGCTGTGGTGAAGTGGGGCACTACGCCCATAAATGCCCAAAGAAGAAGCCTGCGCCGCCACAACAGCAGAATGTAATGAGAGGACGGGTGAACCACGTCACTATGGAGGAAGCACAAGAGGCACCCGACGTGGTAGTTGGTAAGTTTCCTGCCAATTTACACCTTGCAACTCTGCTGTTTGCTTCTGGTGCTACCCACTCGTTCATTGCTCAAGGGTTTGTTAAGAAGCATGACCTAGCAACCACACAAATGAACCATATCCTAGCTGTAAACTCTCCAGGTGGAGAAATAAGGACAAGACAAGTGTGTCCCAAAGTGAACCTAGACATTAATGGGGTAGTATTTACTGCTAACCTCATAGTGATAGATTCACAAGGGATAGATATTATTTTGGGTATGGATTGGTTGACCAAACATAAAGGAATCATCCATTGTTCGACCAGAATGGTGGAACTAACTCACCCTTGTGGCACAAGAGTAAAGTTCATAACGATACACAAGCCTAGGAGGGACATTAAATTAAATCAAGTGGAGGTGAAAGTTGAGGAAATCAGGACTATCGGGGA
The DNA here is from genome assembly GCA_030760725.1 of Neostapfia colusana. NCBI lineage: Eukaryota > Viridiplantae > Streptophyta > Magnoliopsida > Poales > Poaceae > Neostapfia > Neostapfia colusana. The sequence continues at coordinate 62,586,136 of JASWHV010000011.1, forward strand.
ATATCCAGATGTTTTTCCAGAGGAGTTGCCAGGTATGCCTCCCGACCGTGAAGTGGAATTCTCAATTGAGCTAGTACCGGGAACAGCCCCGATATACAAGAGACCTTATCGGATGGACTCCAAGCAGCTAGAAGAACTCAAGGATCATTTGAGAGAATTGACGGAGAAGGGGTATATTCGCCCTAGTTCCTCACCATAGGGAGCTCCGTTGATATTTGTGCCCAAGAAAGACGGAACCCCAAAGGTTATGCGTGGATTACCGTGCTTTGAATGAGGTAACCATCACGAAAAAGTACCCATTGCCTCGCATTGAAGACTTGTTTGATCAGTTGAGGGGAGCTTGTGTGTTCTCGAAAATTGATCTCAGGTCGGGATACCACCAACTCAAGATAAGGCAATCTGATATTCCCAAGACAGCTTTCGTATCTCGGTACGAACTGTATGAATACACTGTCATGCCTTTCGGGCTAACCAATGCCCCGGCATACTTCATGTATCTCATGAACAAGGTATTCATGGAATATCTGGACAAATTTGTGGTGGTTTTCATAGATGACATTCTCGTCTTCTCCAAAGATGAAGAAGAACATGAGAAACATCTAAGGTTGGTGTTGCAGAGGCTGAGAGAACACCAACTATATGCCAAGTTGAGCAAGTGTGAGTTTTGGCTGAAGAGAGTTCCCTTTTTAGGACATATAATCTCGGAGGGAGGAATCTCCGTAGATCCCGCCAAAATCGAGAATATACAGAAGTGGAAGACCCCTGAAAATGTCGGGGAAGTTCGAAGCTTTTTGGGATTGGCTGGATACTATCGACGGTTTATTGAGGGATTCTCCAAGATCTCGAGACCTCTCACCAAACTGTTGGAGAAGGGAATCACATTCACCTGGATGCCACAGTGCGAGACGAGCTTTCAGGAGCTAAAGAAGAGATTGACAACAGCCCCAGTGTTGGTTATGCCAGATATGCAGAAGAATTTCACAGTGTACTGCGATGCCTCTGGAAATGGGTTGGAATGTGTTCTCATGCAAGAAGTGCATGTCGTGGCATATGCATCCCGGTAGCTTCGGAAGCACGAGAAGAACTGTCCTACACATGACCTAGAACTAGCCGCAGTGGTACACGCGTTGAAAATTTGGCGGCACTATTTGATGGGGAAGAGGACAGAGATATATACGGATCATAAGAGTTTGAAGTACATATTCACACAGCCAGACCTCAACCTCAGACAAAGGAGATGGCTAGAGTTAATCAATGACTTTGATGTGGGCATCAACTACCATTCCGGGAAAGCAAACGTCGTGGCCGATGCTTTGAGTCGGAAAGTGCAGGTCAATAAGTTGAGCTTGAAGGACATGCCTGCAGAATTGAAGGACGAGGTTATAAGGCTCAATCTATGTCTAGTAAATAGTAGTGAAGCCATCGCCATGGAAGTGGACTCCACACTCGAGCGAGACATACGCGAGGGCCAAAAGAATGATGAGAAGATACAGGAAATCAGGCAACTCATCAAGGAAAATAAAGCTCCAGGTTTCAGAGAGGATGAACAAGGTACGGTGTGGCACGGGAAAAGGATCTGTGTGCCAGAAGTAAAGGAGATCCGTGAATTAATTTTGAAGGAGGCTCACGATTCCGACTATTCCATTCATCCTGGGAGTACGAAGATGTACCAGGACCTCAAGAGCAGCTATTGGTGGTATGGCATGAAGCGAGATGTCGCGGAACATGTTACCCTATGTGACACATGTCAGTTGGTGAAAGCAGAACATCAACGACCCGCGGGATTATTGCAACCACTCAAAGTGCCTGAATGGAAATGGGAAGAAATCAGCATGGATTTTGTCGTGGGATTGCCTAGGACCCAATCCGGGTATGATTCAATATGGGTCATCATTGATAGGCTAACCAAGGTAGCTCATTTCATCCCCGTGAAAGAAAGCTACAGCGGATCCAAATTAGCAGAATTGTACATGTCAAGGATCGTGTGTTACCATGGAGTGCCAAAGAAGATAGTGTCGGACCGAGGGACACAGTTCACCTCGAGGTTTTGGCAGAAGTTGCATGAAACCATGGAAACCCATCTGAACTTCAGCTCTGCCTATCATCCCCAAACTGACGGGCAGACGGAAAGAACCAATCAGATCCTTGGAGATATGTTAAGGGCATGTGCACTCAAAAACAATAGGAGTTGGGACAAGAACTTACCGTATGCGGAGTTTTCCTATAACAACAGCTATCAAGCTAGTATGAAGATGTCACCGTTTGAAGCTTTGTATGGAAGGAAGTGCAGAACTCCCCTATTTTGGAACCAAATAGGAGAAAGTAAAGTGTTTGGTCCAGAAGTGCTACAAGAAGCCGAGGCGAAGGTGAGGGAGATTCGCAACAACTTGAGGATAGCACAGACACGCCAAAAGAGCTATGCCGATGTACGAAGAAGAGAGCTCGTTTTCAACGTGGGAGACTATGTTTATCTCAAGGTGTCCCCTATCAGAGGACTTCGTCGGTTCAAGGTGAAAGGGAAGTTGTCACCTCGATACATCGGACCCTTTCAAGTTTTGGAAAGGAAATGCGAAGTGGCGTATCAACTAGAGTTACCGGTTCATCTATCGGATGTGCACGATGTATTCCATGTGTCACAACTCAAGAAATGTCTGAGGACGCCTGAAGAGGTGTTACCCATGAATGAAGTGGATGTAGCTGAGGATTTGTCTTATGCCGAGCAACCATAGAAGATTTTGGAGACAATGGAACGCCTCACCAGAAATAAAAGAATCCGGATGTGCAAGGTGCAGTGGAAGCATCACTCAGAAGAGAAAGCCACCTGGGAGCGGGAAGATGAGCTCAAGGCACAATTTCCGGAATTGTTTTCTTAGAAACACCATCTCGAGGACGAGATTTCTTTTAAGGGGGGTAGAGCTGTAACACCCCAAAAATTTTGATTCAAAACCTTAAATCATGTTAAGAGGGGAATTTAAAAATTTTTGGACGTGTTGCATGTTTTGCAAAAATTCAAATTCAAACTGGAATTCAAATTAAACTCAAATCAGAAAAGAAATGGAAAAAGAGAAAGAGAAAACAGAAAAAAACCGGCCAGTGGGCCGAAACCCACCAGCCGGCCCAACTTACCCCGCGCCAGCCCGCAGCCGCGCGCCCGCGCTCTCTCACACTGACAGGCGGGACCCACCGATCTTCGTCTACCTCGCGCCACGCCGAACTCCCCCGCGCCCGAATCGAAACCGATCGGGATTTCGACGTAAAGCCCGCTGAATTCTGTTCGTAGCTGACGCGGACATGATCTAAACCACCCCGCCGCCCTCCCCCGTCTATAAAAACTCCGGCCTCGTTCTGTTTTTCCCACGCGATCGCCGATTTTTACTCCGGTGAGAACCGAGACTTCTCCGGTGAATTCTGGCCGATCTAAGCTCGGAAACTCCGATCTAACTCGCTGGTCTTGATCCACCGCCTCCGGGGAATCTTGCAGGTGCAGAAAACTCGGTGACTTGCGGTGTAAACACAGCGCCGACGAGCTTCGCCGTGGTTTTGCCTCGGACCTCGCCGCCGACCACCTCCCAGGACCTCCGAGCTCAAGAAAACCCCCGAGGTGAGATCCCCGACCCCCCCTCTGCCGATCTATGCCATAAGATCACAGTTCTAGGCAGAATTCTCGAGGATCCGAAAGTTTCCGGCGAGATCGCCGCTTCCCGCCGCCGGCAGCGCCGCCCGCGCTCGATCAGAGCGACGTGGCCGCTTGTGCGCCGTTTATTTTAAATCGCACGGTAGACTTTAAAACCCCGCGTACCGATTCGGCGTTATAATCTCAGCCGTTTGTTTTAAATCGGACGGTCCACGTCAGCCCTGCGTTATAAAGACTGGACATCTTACGTGCTACCCCCTGGGGTTCTCGGGAAATAAGAGCTAGCCCCGGAAACTTCTGATCTAGCCACTGGAACTTCAGAAATCATGTAAATTCATTTAAAAATCAGTTTTAGCCCCTGGAATTAATAAAAATTAAGAAAAACTCCTCTGATAAGTGTAGCTAGACCCCTGGAAATTCTGAAAATAATATTATAGACCCTGTTGTGGGGTGAGTTTACCCTTTTAGCCCTGTTTAGTAATTAATTTAGGAAATTGAATATGTGGCTAGTGTTTAAAAATTAAAAAGTGGGACAAACATATTGTCAAAATTTAATTAAAGACTTTCTCAGTGTTTAGAAAACTTTGGAGTGAGATAAAAACATATTTTGGGCTAAATTGAATCTGTTTAATTTATTATTCACATTTAGGGACATATTTTTAAGTAAAGAATAGTTATAGAAATTAGGGAAAATAATTATGAAATAGTTTACATCAGAGGCAAAGGTCAAAATATGTTATTAAATTATTTAGGACCAGAACCTATTCTGTTTAGATGATGTGTATTAATAATTTCATAATAAAATACACAATTGTGCATAGGAATATAAATCTGAAAATATAGCAACTAGTAAATGATAAATGGAGTTTTTAAAATCCAAAGAGTTCAGTTTAGGGTTGGTAGAAATTATGAAGGCACATATGGGGAAGAAAAATACTTCTCATACACACTTGGTAGTGAAAAGGTGTAGTAGTTGAATATAAGAAATTTATTGGGAACTCATATATATAGTATGTAAGTATAAATGTGGACACAAAAGTAGGAATCATATACACATGGTTAAAAGTGCATGCAAGCCACAACTCAACACATATAAAGTAACCACAACACATATAATGGTAAAGAATTTTCATAAATGTGAATGTGTGGTTTGTATGAAGTAGAAGTGTGAACTATGTCTTATGATTGTTGTTTTTCTTTTGCTATGTGTGATGGTATGATGTAGAACCTGCTCAAGAGCAAGTTATTCCTTTCCAATACCAGGACTACCCATTTCAAGAGCAGCAAGAAGGAGGCAAGTGTCCTTGACCACTTTGATCCTATGCTAGGATGTGTAGCTAGAATTATTTGCATTGTCAATTGAAATATGAAACCCATGATAGGAAGCTTCCCTAGAATTGCATTACCTTGTTTCCTTTTAGCTTGGGTTGGGATTTATTTTATCATGTTATTCATTATTATGCATATGCTTAGCCATGCTTAGAATGGGATATTTGGGATATGAGATCATCAGTTTATTTTACCATACTCTTGAATGAGATATTGTGAGTTACGTAGAGGTAGGGATCAAGGCAAGTTGGATGTTTTGGTTGTGTGCTGGGTGCACGAGACTCGGGTTTGTGTTTAGTACTTGCCTGGATCCTAAGGACCGGTTCATGGAGCATGTAACCTGGCTTTACAGTGCCAACCACATGCTGAGATGGGGCAGCTTGGCCAATTAATTAGGTGTATCCCCGGCGTAGTATGGGTGTGTTGGATGGTGCGGGGAATAGGTGTCAGCTGGACTACCATATGAACCGCAAGGCTCAAGAGGGGGCCACTGCACCGGGGTTGGAGCCTCTTGTATGCTGTTAGGGGTGAAACCTCAGTGGGCCCACGCTCGTCGGGAATCCCTTTGTAAAGGCTTCGTAGTGATCTCCTGGCTACACACCTGGGAAGTGTGAATGTGGTTCGTAGCCACTGGCATAATGGAGGTTCTTCAGTCCACCCGGGAACGGGGGATGAAATCACTACATGTGGGTACAGTGGTACAAACTCTGCAGAGTCAAAACTGTCATGACAGCCGTGCTCACGGTCAAGAGCGGCTTGGACTTATTCATGATTAGAGGATTGATGGTTTTGGAAGTTAAGGATGTTAAGCGGGGAGCTTAACATAGGAAATAATGTTATGGTTATTGGATTATGATGATGGGATGGGAATCTGGGACCATTTCACCTGTGTAGTAATGTAGGTGCTTAATAAGCTAAGGTGGTAGGTATTAATTGCGCAGTGCTTTAACCATGAGTTCAACCTCCACTTGTTCTAGCCATGCATGATATAATTTTCCCACACTTGCTGTGTACCATTGGTACTCAACCTTGCATATTTGTTGGTTTATATTGCTGCTCAGGTCAAGATAATGAGGTGGTGTATAATGACCAAGACTTTGGACCCGAAGAAGGTTTCTAGGTTCATGGAGACCCCCGGGCAACGCCTGTGACGGAGCCCTCAAGAATAATATTCCGCTGCTAGATTATTTACTTGTGATGAACTTATTATTGTCCATCGAGACATTTACTATGTAAGACTTACTTATATTCGACACCTGGCTTGTAATAAATGATGCTTCACTATTTGTCATCACATGTATGAGAAAATGATCCTGGCATACATGTGATATTCACTTGGTTGTTCTTCGGAAAAACCGGGTGTGACACCTTACTCTCCACTTGGTCTCATTTTCTTGCCATGTGTTTCATGTGCTATCACTACCCGAGTCGAGTGCCTCTAGCCTATGCTCGTGAGTAGTTCCAACTACTCGACTTGTACCGAATCCTACTCTATCTTAGCAATGCAGTGGCTAACGAGGTTTTCAATCCTAACCCCAACCCATGGTTTTCTTGGCTATGCAGTTGGGTTTCCAATCAAGACTCTAATGCAAAGGATCACAACAATATTCAAAGATGTGCTCAAAACAATAAATATTTGTAAAAAGGTTAATGCAAACCGGAGCTTGCCTTGCTGCTCTTGGTCGTAGGCTAGCTGTTCCTCCGGAGTAACGAAGTCTAGGACTTCGGGTTCCTCCTCGACCTTAGCGACTACATGATAAGAGCAATATATGTATCAATTTAAATGCATTTGTATTAACTTTGAAGTTGTGAAGTCTAAAACCCTTGCTAGACAGACCTAATGACTGTGAAACTTTTACTGTGGCTTGGTTACAACCTAAACAGATATTTGGTCAAGTTTTAGTTGCAGTAAAGCTCATTTGAGCCCTCCACAATTAATTATGTCCTTGACCTTAATTGGAACTCTTAGGGTGATCTAGGAACTTTCATGAAGCAAATTATGACTTTCTGAAAACTAGATTTTCAGAGGGTCCTAATGGAGTTGGTCTCACTTAATTTGAAGGTTCCTAGCTAAAGTTGTGAGGATTCGAAGTTTGGAAGAATTCTGAAAATCGGAGAAAAAGTTTAAATCTCGTGGGGGCCCGCGGGGACACGTGTCGAGCGCGGAGGTGTCCGGCACACCGGAGATACCAAACATGTCGAGCGCGGAGGTGTCCGGCACACCGGAGCTCACAGGGTATTTGCGCGCCAGCACAGCGGATCCCTGGCCACACCTGATCCCGATTTAAATTCTTCAGCCGCTGATACGTGGGTCAGCCGGCTTCGTCTTCCTTCCACCGTTCTCTCGCGCTCGCGCCGCCGACCTCGCCGGATCAGACTCGGGGCTCGCCGGCTTGCCGCTGCCGGACCTCCCATGGTCTGAAACTCGCCGCCCGGGGGTTGTCGATGTCGAGGAACGCGTCGGTGGTGTCAGGTCGGGCTGGGGGTGACCGGAAATAGCTCGACGACGTGCCGCGGCCTCGGTTGAGGTTTGGCGCTGTCGACCGTGGGTCCTAAAATGCCAACACCTCAAACAAACGGCCTTATTGCATCAGCGTACCTCTAGGAAGCTCGACAAGGTGTCAAAAGGGTTAAGGGATGGCGGTAAGTCGGTCGGCACCGTGTGACCGATCGTGCCCGCCATGACCGCCCTTGATCGAGCTCGAAATTCGTCACTCCTAGACAGTTTCACGCTATGGATGCAGAAAAGAACTTGATCGCCGGCTAGTCCAGCGTCTATGTGCAAGATTTGATGACCTCCGAAAGATCATAGAGCGAGAATTTAAAGAAGCTGTACCGGAAGCTCAATTTAAGGTTGCCGGAGCAAAAACTGAGAATTCACCGGTGAGAGTTCACGGCGTGGCTTGAGCTTCAGGTGGAAGCAGTGTGGAGTCCCTGCGCTCCTGTTGCCGCCCTTGCTCGGCCGTGGAAGTGGTTGCAGCGTGCTGCCCACGTGAGACCGATCGCCGTCCTTCAGTTAAACTGTGGCGGTCGTCGTTGGTCACGGGAACAGGGGCCGAAACCCGGTGGTCCAGGCGTTGGGAGGGTGGTGCGCGACTTCCGGTGGCTGTCTAGCAGCTCAGGAACGAAGGAGGAGATTGTTTTGCTAGTTTTCCCGATTGAGCAGAGAGCTGCGGCGAGAGACAATGCCGCTGCTCGGGTTTGCCCGCGAGAAGATAAAGCCGGCCGACTCCTGCTCGGCTGAGGCGGTGCCGGTCGCATGGGGGCGCGAGCAAGCCGCCCTGGGTGCCAGCGCGCGGAGGGGAAAGCAGCTGGTGGCGCGGGTAGCTGCTCGGTGGCACAGCCGACAGCTGCTCGGTGGAATTTCCCACCGAGACTCTGACTTTGGTTGCAAGTTTCTCCTTCTTCCCTCTATGACATGTGGGTCCCACCCGGGGTTTTAACCTCTGAAATTTACTCCTAATCACTGTAGTGAACAGTGAACCCCATAATTCCCCTGGCGATTCAGATTATTCACCCTTGAGCCATTCGAATTGAATAGGATTCGAATTGGGTTTGGTTCGAGTGAATTTCAGCACAAGTGCAGTTTTGAATTCAAATGAAGTTTGAATTTGCCACACTTAGTTCGTGTCAAGATCAACTCGAAATGGAGTTAAAATTGGTGTGTGGGCTCACAAAAATGTGCTGAGTAAGAATATGCCTCCCACTTTTAAATTCATGGGATAAAAACAGTTTGAATTTGAATATGGTTTCAAACTGCCCTCTTCCTAATTATACACAAAATGACCTCAAAAAGGTTTTGAATTTGGGTGAAACTTGGCATGGACATCCTTAACAAAGTGTAGGAGTTTTCATATGTCCAGCCCATCTATATCACATGTGGGAAATACCACTTTTGCAATATGTGAGTTTGTTCTCTAATGAGCATGTTGATAATTGTTACTTGCTCTTCACTTGTGTTCATCATCCTGCCTCAAATGAGGTGTGTGGTGTGGTGATGAACACTGCAAATGTGTGTCAAAAACTGAGGCCCTTACATAGATCTTGAGTCAAGATCATCACCACGTCTACACTTGATCCCTACAACCTTGTTCATCGTAAAACCCCATGCATGCACCATAGGATTTGCTTCCATCTACATCATTGCATCTTGAGTAAAGATTGTGCATGATGTTTGATTGCTATAAATTTTTGTATATGCGTGGTCGTGAGTAGAAGTACAAGCTCAAGAAGCTATCTACGAAGGACTATAGCACCAAGACTTCGAGACACGTGAGCAACAAAGGCCACAGGAACAAGGCAAGTGCCCCTTGACCATATTGATCCCATGTTTTGAAACTGTTTTATTTGCGAAAACTGTGTATGCTTGAGTCAACTTGATGGGAAACCCTTTCATAGGAGTTTACTAGTTTTTTTAACCACCCTTGTCGCCGGGGATGTTAATGAGTCGGGTATGGTCATTTTTGCTTTTTGCTTCGCTGATCTACGGAATATGGGAAGCAAGATAGAAGTGTCTAGCTACTGCATTCATATGAATAATGATAATAAGAACTTGATGTTGATAATGAACATGAATCGGGGGAGATCTAGGCAAGCTTGGTTCGTGGATGTGGTAGAGGGAGATGGTGGTTTACTTGCCGTAGATCTAAGGACCGGTTCATGCTAGCACATGCCAGTAAAACAGTGCCACCACAAGGCCAAATATGGGTGCGGCTTAGCTGACTAATTAGGTAAGTTGCTACATTGTTATGGACCGTGGAAGGCGCGGGGAATGGGAGTCGAGAGAGGACTGCCCTAGGAACCGCATGGCACAAGAGGGGGCCCGTAGGTGGGAGAATGGTGATTCGAGCCTGCTGGTGAAACCTTAGTGAGTCCATACATCTAGTAGCCCCTTTGTAAAGGCTATTTTGTGATCACTTGGACATACACCGACGGTTGTGTACTTGTATAATGGAGGTTCTTCTATCGCCGACGGGTGACGAAATCACAAACTTGTGGGTAAAGTGGTGCAACCTCTTAAGAGTGTAAAATTATCATGATAGCCGTGCTTACGGTCACAAGCGCCTAGCCAACTCACATGATTAGATGAGATGGTTATTGGGATGTTATTGGTTTGGTTATTTGGTATAGTTATGGTATGGTCTTGGGATTGGTTTCGGGACTGTTGAGTCTTGGTAATGAGAATGGTTTCGGGACTGTTGAGTCATGACAATGAGTTTTGGTTCATGAGATGGATATGAATATGAGATGGTTACTATGAGCATGAGATAAAGTTTAGGAAGATAAATGGCTGGATAAGACATGATAAGTGGTAAATCATGATGGAGGTATGTTACTGTTTTAATTGTATATATGTTGGGATTAAATTCACTTAAATATAGTTGCTGTTTTTATCATGTTTGTGAAATAAACTTTGCTTTCTGCAATGAGCCTTTTTATGCCTACCTTGTTGTAAGCTACATGTCATACTTCTCCGGCACTTGCTGAGTACGACATGTACTCACCCTTGCATTATCATACAAACATCAGCAACAGGAGAAGAGTACTTCGATGATCATGTGGAGTACTAAGCATGCGAACTACCGTCAACTTGCCTGTGGAGTTGGAGATGAAGCCGCTGCTTCTGTTTAGTTTGCTTCCACTATCGATTAGAGACTTTCGCTGCTAGAATAAGTTAGAGACTTCCGCTGCAAGAATAAATTAGAGATTGATGTAATAAAGTACTTAAAACCTATTATTCATGGTTATATTCCGAATTCAGTTTGTGGATTACATGTGTATGTGCGATGAACATCCTAGGCACACATATGCATTAGCTGGGTTCTGTGTTTTACGGGACCGGGCGTCACACTTGGGAGGTTTACCATCATGGATGGTGAGTCCCCTCAAGACATGTACAACCGTCTTAAGGTCCTCGTCAGCAAGAGCCGATCCTATGGATGCACCCAGTGGATGGATCATGAGGTGGTGAAGAGGATGGTTCGGGCATTCATGCCTCGAAACATTGCATTTTGCTCCATGATCCGTGAGAGCCCGGGATATGCTCAAATGACCCGGAGGAAGTGCTTGGAAGGATCATCAACAATCAGATGATGGAGAAGGAAGCCATGTTCTACAACGATCTCCAAAGGCTCACCTCCTCCAAGAAGAAAGATGTTGCTTTCAAAGCAACATTCTCATCACAAGACCTCGAAGCAAGTGATGATGAGAGTCTCAACATCAATGAAGAAGAGGCGCTCTTCATCAACAAATTCAAGAGGATGATGAGAAGGAGGAAGGGGAGCTACCACTATGAGAATAAGAACAAGGAAAGGTCCATGCCTAAGACAAAAAGAGCATGCTACAATTGTGGTGAATATGGACACTTCATTGTGGATTGTCCATATGAAGAGAGCAAGAAGAAGAGGGATGGCAAGCCCCAAGAGAAGAAGTTCTTCAAGAAGAAGAAGCCATCGGGATATGCTCACCTTGGGAAGGAATGAGACTCAAACAAAGACTCATCCTCTAAGGATGAAGAGAAAGTGGCAACACTTGCCATTGGAAGGAGCAAGCTCTTCCCCAACCTTGAAGACTTCAAGTCTACATGTCTCATGGCTAAGGAGGGAAGAAGAAAGGTTAAATCTAAACCACCCTCCTCTACTTCTTCACTTGATAACTTTGATAGTAGTAGTGAAAATGAATCCATACTCAAGGATCTAAGTAGGAGCACCTTGAAAAAGATGAGCTTGTTGTCGGAAGAAATCTTTGAGAAGGAGGAACTTATCAACCGTCAAGAAGACATGCTCATCCTTGAAAAGGATAGATGTCATGAGCTTGAAGAGCTCCTTGAGGTTGAAAGGGAAAGAAGCAAGGCACTTGAGTGTGAACTCGCTTTGAGCAAGGAAACTTGCTCAAATCTTGAGGACACAAATATTGTGCTCAAGAATGAAATTGTTAACTTGACAAAAGTTAACAAGATCCTTGAAACACAAGTTGAGTCTGTCAAGATCAATGCACCTTCTTCCTCTATGATTCCACCCTCCTCAAAGAAATCTTCCGAAGCAACTTAAACTTGCAAGTGCTCAAACTTAATCCTAAAACTTAAGGATGAACTCAAGTTGGCACAAAACAAGCAATCACCGAAAGGTGGGATCTTTGACAAGGAGAAGTTGGCATATGCACGAAGTGCATATACCAATGTAAGACCTCCACATGTCAAAGATGGTCTTGGCTATTCTCGAAAGTGGAAGCAACATGCTAAAACTCCCAAGAATGGGAAAGACTTGATTGTTTTTGTCAAGGAGGGTTCATCCAACAAAGAAAATGGAAAGAACATTGCAAACTCATCTAACATGCCTAAAAATTAACCTCATCCCTTGTTCCATGACTTTGATGCTTCATATGTTTTATTGAGGAACAAATTTGGAAAGACCTATGCTAGGTATGTTGGGCCACTCCGCAAGAGTCCAAAACCTTGCGTGTGGGTGCCCAAGTGCCTCTTGACTAAAATGAAAGGACCCAACTCCGTTTGGGTACCTAAAGGAAAGACATAACTCTATTTTGTAGGCATACTCCTCCGGTGGATCAAAATGGGTGCTCGACAGTGGATGCACAAACCATATGACCGGAGAGATAAGGATGTTTGTAGAGTATGAGGAAAATGAAGATCCAAGTGAAGGAATATACTTTGGGGACAATAGCCAAGGGAAAATCCTTGGCACCGGTAAAATCGCTATTTCTCCCCATCATACTCTTTCCAATGTTTTGCATGTTGACTCCCTTAATTATAACCTTCTACCCATATCCCAACCATGTGATAAAGGTTATAACTATGTTTTCACTAACGAGGGTGTGATTGTATTAAGTAGAAGCAATGACTCAATCGCCTTTAAGGGCGTGCTCAAGGAAAAGCTTGTGACACCCTCATTTCTGGTTTCACCATATATTCATGTTTCATGAAGAGAAAACATTTTAAAAGAAGAAGGAATAGAGGAAAATATCAAAGAGATAGCCAATAAGAGCCGAATCCAGTTCCCAGAGAGCGCCAAAGACAACTTCCGCGGCCCGCTGACCACGTGGCGTGTTCGGAGCTCATCCCTGCAAAGTGGGGAGAGGTCCGCCGCTAAACTGGTGTAACACCCCAAAAATCGTGTTAAGACCCTAAATCATGTTAAGAGGGAAATTTAAAAAAAAAATTGGATGTGTTGCATGTTTTGCAAAAATTTAAATTCAAACTGGAATTCAAATTAAACTCAAAACAGAAAAGAAATGGAGAAAAAAAAAGAAAAACAGAAAAAAACCGGCCAGTGGGCCGAACCCACCAGCCGGCCCAACCAGCGCCGCGCCAGCCCGCAGCCGCGCGCGCCGCTTCCTCCCACTGACAGGCGGGGCCCACCAGTTCATCGTCTACCTCGCTCCCGCGCCGGACTCTCTCTCACCGGAATCAAAACCGATCGGGATTTCTGCGAATCCCAGCCGAATTCCGCTCGGGGGCGACGCAAACTCGATCTAAAACAACCAGCCGCCCTCCCCCGTCTATAAAAACCCCGGCCTCGTTCTCTTTTTCCCACGCGATCCGCCGATTTTCCTCCGGTGAGAGCCGAGACTTCTCCGGCGAATTCTGGCCGATCTAAACTCGGAAATCCCGATCTAACTCGCTGGTCTTGATCCACCGCCTCCGGGGAACCTTGCAGGTGCAGAAAACTCGGTGACTTGCGGTGTAAACACAGCGCCGACGAGCCTCGCTGTGGTTTCAATTCGGACCTCGTTGGCGACTGCCTTCCAGGACCTCCGAGCTCAAGAAAACCCCCGAGGTGAGATCCCCGACCTCTCCTCCACCGATCTATACCATAAAATCACAGTTCTAGGAAGAATTCTCGAAAATCCGAAAGTCTCCGGCGAGATCGCCGCTTCCCGCCGCCGTGCGCCGCCGGCAGCGCTGCCCGCGCTCGATCAGAGCGACGTGGCCGCTTGTGCGCCGTTTATTTTAAATCGCACGGTAGGATTTAAATCCCCACGTACCGGTTCGACGTTATAATCTCAGCTGTCGGTTTAAAATCAGACGGTCCACGTCAGCCCCACGTTATAAAGACTGGAAATCTTACGTGCTACCCCCTGGGGTTCTCGGGAAATAAGAGCTAGCCCCGGAAACTTCTGATCTAGCCCCTGGAACTTCAGAAAATCATGTAAATTCATTTAAAAATTAGTTTTAGCCCCTGGACTTAACAAAAATTAGGAAAAACCCCTCTGATAAGTGTAGCTATACCCCTGGAAATTCTGAAAATAATATTATAGACCCTGTAGTGGGGTAAGTTTAACTTTTTAGCCCTGTTTAGTATTTAATTTAGGAAATTGAATATGTGGCTAGTGTTTAAATATTAAAAAGTGGGACAAACATATTGTTAAAATTAAATTAAAGACTTTCTCAGTATTTAGGAAACTTTGGAGTGAGATAAAAACATATTTTGGGGTGAATTGAATCTGTTTAATTTATTATTCACATTTAGGGACATATTTTTAAGTAAAGAATAGTTCTAGAAAATAGGGAAAATAAATGTAAAATAGTTTACATCAGAGGAAAAGGGCAAAAATATATTAATAAATATTGTAGATCAGAACCTATTCTGTTTATATGATGTATTTTGTTATTTTCATAATAAAGCTCACATTTAAGCATAAGAAATAAATCTGAAAATATAGCAACAAGTAAATGATAAATGAAGTTTCTAAAATCCAAAGAATTCAGTTTAGGGTTGGTAGAAATTCTGAAGGCACATATGGAGCAGAAAAATACCTTTCATACATACTTGGTAGTAAAAAGGTGTAGTAGTTGAATATAAGGAACTTATTTAAATTGGAAACTCATATATGTATAGTAGGTAAGTATAAATGTGAACACAAAAGTAGGAATCATATACACATGATTAAAAGTGCATGCAAGCCACAAATCAACACACATAGAGTAACCACAACACATATAATGGTGAATGACTTTCATAAATGTGAATGTGTGGTTTGTATGAAATGGAAGTGTGAACTATGTCTTATGGATTGTTGTTTTTCTTTTGCTATGTGTGATGGTATGATGTAGAACCTGCTCAAGAGCAAGTTATTCATTTCCAAGATCAGGACTACCCATTCCAAGAGCAGCAGGAAGGAGGCAAGTGTCCTTGACCACTTTGATCCTATACTAGGATGTGTAGGTAAAATTATTTGCATTGTCAATTGAAATATGAAACCCATGCTAGGATGTTTCCCTAGAACTGCATTACCTTGTTTCCTTGTAGCTTGGGCTGGGATTCATTTTGTCATGTCATTTATTATCATGCATATGCTTAGTCATGCTTAGAATGGGATATTTGGGATATGAGATCATCAGTTTATTTTACCATACTCTTGAAGGAGATATTGTGAGTTATGTAGAGGTAGGGATCAAGGCAAGTTGGATGTTTTGGTTGTGTGCTGGGTGCACGAGACTTGGGTTTGTGTTTAGTACTTGCCTGGATCCTAAGGACCGGTTCATGGAGCATGTAACCTGGCTTTACCGTGCCAACCACATGCTGAGATGGGGCAGCTTGGCCAATTAATTAGGTGTATCCCCGGCGTAGTATGGGTGTGTTGGATGGTGCGGGGAACAGGTGTCAGCTGGACTACCATATGAACCGCAAGGCTCAAGAGGGGGCCACTGCAGCGGGGTTGGAGCCTCTTGTATGCTGCTAGGGGTGAAACCTCAGTGGGCCCACGCTCGTCAGGAATCCCTTTGTAAAGGCTTCGTAGTGATCTCCTGGCTACACACCTGGGAGGTGTGAATGTGGTTCGTAGCCACTGGCATAATGGAGGTTCTTTTAGTCCACCCGGCAACGGGGGATGAAATCATTACATGTGGGTACAGTGGTACAAACTCTGCAGAGTCAAAACCGTCATGACAGCCGTGCTCAGGGTCAAGAGCGGCTTGGACTTATTCATGATTAGAGGAGTGATGGTTTTGGAAGTTGTGGATGTTAAGCGGGGAGCTTAACATTGGAAATGATGTTATGGTTATTTGATTATGATGATGGTATGGGAGCTTGGGACCATTTCACCTGTGTAGTAATGTAGGTGCTTAATAAGCTAAGGTGATAGGTATTAATTGCGTAGTGCTTTAACCATGAGTTCAACCTCTCCTTGTTCTAGCCATGCATGATATAATTTTCCCACACATGCTGAGTACCATTGGTACTCAACCTTGCATATTTGTTGGTCTATATTGCTACTCAGGTCAAGATAATGAGGTGGTGTATAATGACCAAGACTTTGGACCCGAAGAAGGTTTCTAGGTTCATGGAGACCCCCGGGCAACGCCTGTGATGGAGCCCTCAAGAATAATATTCCGCTGCTAGTTTATTTACTTGTGATGAACTTATTATTGTCCATCGAGACATTTGCTATGTAAGACTTATTTATATTCGACACCTGGCTTGTAATAAATGATGCTTCACTATTTGTCATCACATGTATGAGAAAATGATCCTGACATACATGTGATATTCACTTGGTTGTTCTTCGGAAAAACCGGGTGTGACAGAAGTGGTATCAGAGCTAAGGTTGCCCGTAGGAACGTGGACCTAGGTAGAAAGGGACGTATTTAAGGACCCAATTTTCTTAAAAACTATTTTTATAAGGTGTGTGTTGAAAATTGTTATTTAAGGAGTCACTTTCTTCATCTTACCCCAATTTTCATTCAAAATAGGATTTTTGTTTAAAAAGTTTATCTAACCTAAGTTTAAATGCTTTTTGTTTTAGATGGTTCGCATGATTCGCACCGCTCGCAAGTCCACAGGAGGGAGAGTTCCCGTAGTTGCCCTTGCCGAAAGAGAGGAGAGCCGTCCGGTGACGTACCTTTCCTACGGATTGGCAGTAGGAGGCTTGTTGCGCCGTCTTCGACGTATGCTCGAAGCCGCCGGCAATACGGGCAAGCTAATCATCCACTATAACTTCACCAGAACCATCCGTGAAAAAAAGGAAGAATGGAGTTCAGAGATGAGGATTATACACGAAAATCAGCTGCTTAAGATCCACCGCTCTCCAGCTTGTAGAGCGACACAGGTCGATGCGGAGAAGGATGTCACCTGGGAGGCCATCACCTGCCAGAGTCACATCTATCGTCGCCACCTGGACAGGACTGAGTACATGTATGTCCTCCAGCGTGAGAGTGGTACCACGGAGTACAAGTACCCACCAGTGCAGCAAGGGACTTCCCATGAGCACATGGACTTGTGCTTGGAGGATGCTTCTATGCTCAGCACTCGACTGCAGGAGTGTCAGCAAGAGCTTCAGGATGCTAGGGACACCCTGAAGGAAACGGAGGCATTGCTGCGAGCCTGCTTGAGGGCGAGAGAAAGGGGAGATGGGAATGAACTGTGTGTCACCGTGAATGATACATGGACTCCTGACTCCCCAGATCGCCGAGCGATCAGGCGTCGTCGCACTTCTCCACCAGCAGCCTCCCCACCCAAAGCAGAGTCAGAAGGCAGCCGAAATGATGAGGAAGATCCCGAGGAGCCAGCTCAAGAAAACGAGTAGTGTAGAGACCTTCCCTTACTTAGAAGGATGTCGAGTAGACGAGTCGTTACGTAGTTAATGGTGTGTTAATGCTTGGTGTGTGACGTGAGTTGTGGAAGCCATGAGCAATTGTCCACAGCCTCGTCTTTAGATTGTTTTGCTTTGGTGTGTGAACCCACATGAAATAATATTGCATTTATTTTTGTGTGAGAAGTGAACCCTTAGAGAAGTATAACAAAGCCTCAACACTTCAAAGTACAAACAAATGAAAGTAGTAAGATGATACTAAATGCTTTCAAATTAACATTGGTTGATTCTGCCAGATGGCCGGAAGAGGAAAAGGACGTGCTGCCAACCCCGCCAACAACAACGATGAGGCATGCAACCCTCATCTTTCTGGAGGCCAGGACCGGGGTGGTCGCCGTGAAGTTGTTGATCCCCTCCACCAAATGCTGGAGAATCAGAATCAGCTCATCCAGAACTTGACTCAAGTGGTGGCCAACTTGCATCAAGTTCCACCTCCACAAGCTGCACCACGCCAACCAAGGTTGAGTGAGTTTCTAGGAACTCAACCTCCGAAGTTTGCAAGTGCTGCTGAACCTCTGGAGGCAGATGATTGGCTTAAGACCATTGAGAGCAAGATGAGGATCATACAGTGCCAAGGGTACGAGAGGGTGCTGTTTGCCTCTCATCAATTGCATGGACCTGCTGCTGATTGGTGGACCGCCTACGTGGCCGCCGATCATGACCCTAAGAACATCACTTGGAAAGAGTTCAAGCGTAGTTTCCGCAACCATTACATCCCAAGAGGTGAACTCAAAAACAAGAGGAAGGAGTTTTTGGGGTTGCAGCAAGGTAACATGACTGTGAGGGAATACGTCACTAAATTTACTCAACTACCCCGTTATGCCCCACGAGACATAGAGACTGATGAGCAGAAACAAGATTGTTTCGTGGAAGGACTTACCGCAGAAATGCAGTGTGCAATGTCCTCAAATGAGTATGAAAGCTTCCAAAAGATGGTGGACATAGCGTTTGTGGTAGAAAGGAAGCTGAAGGCCTTGGAAAATGAGAACAAGAGGAAGGCCAGGTGGTCACACCAAGCCTCAGGGAGCAACACTCGCCCACGTCTGATGCAGCCACCTGCAGGGCAGACGAACCGTGCTGCGGTACCCTACTCAGCACCAAGAGGGTACAACCCGAACTACAGGCCTCCCGTAGCACCAGCGCAGCCACAACGTCAGTTTGTACAGCAGCCTCGCCCCGCATATCCACCTCGACCAGCAGTACAGGGACCCCCAAACCAACCCCAAGACAGCAAAGGCCAGGCACCTAAGGTTGGGGTGCAATGTTTTAGCTGCGGTGAAGTGGGGCACTACGCCCATAAATGCCCAAAGAAGAAGCCCGCACAGCCACAACAGCAGAATGTGATGCGAGGACGGGTGAACCACGTCACTATGGAGGAAGCGCAAGAGGCACCCGACGTGGTAGTTGGTAAGTTTCCTGCCAATTTACACCTTGCAACCCTGCTGTTTGATTCTGGTGCTACCCACTCGTTCATCGCTAAAGGGTTTGTTAAGAAACATGACCTAGCAACAACACAAATGAATTATATGCTAGCAGTGAACTCTCCAGGTGGAGAAATAAGGACAAGACAAGTGTGTCCCAAGGTGAATCTAGACATTAATGAGGTAGTGTTTACTGCCAACCTCATAGTGATAGATTCCCAAGGGATCGATATTATTTTGGGCATGGACTGGTTGACCAAACATAAGGGAATCATCCATTGTTCGACCAGAACGGTGGAACTAACTCACCCTAGTGGCACAATAGTAAAGTTTATAACAATACAAGAGCCTAGGAGGGACATTAAATTAAATCAAGTTGAGGTGAAAGTGGAGGAGATCAGGATTATCCGGGAATATCCAGATGTTTTTCCAGAAGAATTGCCAGGTATGCCTCCCGATCGTGAAGTGGAATTTGCAATTGAGCTAGTGCCTAGAACAGCCCCGATATACAAGATACCTTATCGGATGGACTCCAAGCAGCTAGAAGAACTCAAGGATCATTTGAGAGAATTGACGGAGAAGGGGTATATTCGCACTAGTTCCTCACCATGGGGAGCTCCGGTGATATTTGTGCCCAAGAAGGACGGAACCCAAAGGTTATGCGTGGATTACCGTGCCTTGAATGAGGTAACCATCAAGAACAAGTACCCATTACCCCACATTGAAGACTTGTTTGATCAGTTGAGGAGAGCTTGTGTGTTCTCGAAAATTGATCTCAGGTCAGGATACCACCAACTCAAGATAAGGCAATCTGATATTCTCAAGACAGCTTTCGTATCTCGGTACGGACTGTATGAATACACTGTCATGCCTTTCGGGCTAACTAATGCCCCGGCATACTTCATGTATCTCATGAACAAGGTATTCATGGAATATCTGGACAAATTTGTGGTGGTTCTCATAGATGATATTCTTGTCTTCTCCAAAGATGAAGAAGAACATGAGAAACATCTAAGGTTAGTGTTGCAGAGGCTAAGAGAACACCAACTCTATGCCAAGTTGAGCAAGTGTGAGTTTTGGCTGAAGAGAGTTCCCTTCATAGGACATATAATCTCGGAGGGAGGAATCTCCGTGGATCCTGCCAAAATCGAGGATATACAGAAGTGGAAGACCCCTGAAAATGTTGGGGAAGTTTGAAGCTTTTTGGGATTGGCTGGATACTATCGACGGTTTATTGAGGGATTCTCCAAGATCTCGAGACCCCTCACCAAACTGTTGGAGAAGGGAATCACATTCACCTGGTGACACGACCCCATTGGTCCTGTCGAGCCAGGATCACGCTGAGGGGTGCTGCGTTGCACAGCACCGTATAACACACGTCAAAGGTGCAAAGCGGAAGCGGAAGTTTTATTACATAAACAAGTTTATGAACATGTTTACATCAAAATAAGTTCAGTCTACACTCGCGGGCGTAGACTAAGCATCAAGTGCACGTTCAGCCCTCGAACGTGTCCTTGCTAGCACACACGCACACTAACTCTGCGACGTGCACGACTCCCACTCGACGGGGTTCCCCTCCTGGGGTTCCGTCTCCTCTTCGGGAGTCCCTTCCTCATAGAACCCTGCAAAAGCTTCAAACACAAGCAGTGAGCACGAAGGCTCAGCAAGTCTGACCCGTCTCACCTAAACATGGAACTTCTACATGAGGGTAATGGGTTGCATGAGGTAAAAATCATTTGCAAGGACTCGCCTAATTAGTAGAACCTTACTTTCAAGTTTTAGCAGCAGGTTGTGGAGAACCTTACGCTAAGGCACATGAGAGAGCCGCAATCAAACAAGAAACGCATTTCTCTCATGTACTTTGCCCAAAGTTGAAAAGAACTTTAACTAGCTCTAAGCTACAGCATATCATTAACAATCAATGTCCAGCTTTCAATCAGCAACATTTTAACATGTAACTAGCCTGTTCTTTCTACGTCACGGTACAGTGAACAAGTGGTACTCACTGACCGCAAGGGACGGCGATTATAATCGATTTACACCTGCAGGGTTACCCGAACAACCCGTCACGTACGCCCGTACTCGATGTTGCCTACAACAACCATCACGGACGCCGTACGCGACTACCTTTCACCCGTTAGCCAAATATTGAACCGGTCCCATCGTCCCGAGCAAGAGGTCTCTGCACGCGCATCTCTGTGCCGCCAGCCGATTTACACCTCGAGCTCTCAACCTACCCTCTGAACGACGGGCAATGCCTCAATACCCAGCTACCCGAGTTACATCAGTTTCCCGGTTCCCATATAGCTGGTAGGTCTTCGGTACTGTTCTAGCTTGTTCAACAGGCCCGCACACGGCTCGGTCCTCAATCGACACAAGCAGAGCTACAGCACACAGGCCCCAAAGTCCTGCTGCCCTTACTCTCCGCTCGGTCTCATTTTCTTGCCATGTATATCATGTGCTATCTCTACCCGAGCAATGTGCCTATAGCCTATTCTCGTGAGTAGCTCCAACTACTCGACTTGTACCGAATCCTACTCTATCCTAGCAATGCAGTGGCTAACGGGGTTTGCAATCCTAAACCCCAACCCCTGGTTTTCTTGGCTATGCAGTGGGGTTTCCAAACAAGACTCTAATGCACAGAACAAAGGAAACAGGTATGTGCTCAAAACAATAAAACTTTGTAAAAAGGTTAATGCAAACTGGAGCTTGCCTTGCTGCTCTTGGTCGTAGGCTAGCTGTTCCTCCGGAGTAACGAAGTCTATGACTTCGGGTTCCTCCTCGACCTTAGCGACTACATGATAGAAACAATACATGTATTAATTTAATGCATTTGTATTAAGTTTGAAGTTGTGAAGTCTATAACCTTTGCTAGATAGACCTAATGACTGTGAAACTTTTACTGTGGCTTGGTTACAACCTAAACAGAGACCTGGTCAAGTTTTAGTTGCAGCAAAGCTCATTTGAGCCCTCCACAAATAATTATGTCCTTGACCTTAATTGGAACTCTTAGGGTGTTCTAGGAATTTTCATGAGACAAACTATGACTTTCTGAAAACTAGATTTTCAGAGGGTTCTAATGGATTTGGTCTCACTTAATTTGGAAGTTCCTAACTAAAGATATGAGCTAAACAATTTCAGAGAAAATTCTGAAAATGTTTCTGAACATTTTCTATTTTCTCTGGAACAGTTTCACTAATCACACCATTAGGTGGATTAAATGAGCTCAAATGGATCTGAAATTTTTATGGTAGTTCAAGGATATTTTGGTGAACATCTCAGCAAAATTTCAGTATTTTCCTCCAAAGGATTCTCTAGTTAAAATTCCTAACAGTTTAAAATTTGAAGAATTAATTCTGGAGAAATAAGGAATTTCGTGAAGTGAAACTTGATTTTCTGGAAAGTACTCAGAGAGCTGAATCCAGCAAAATTTGATTCACTCAATTTGGAGCTTTCTAGCCAAAGTTATAAGGATTTGAAGTTTGAAGGAAATCTGAAAATCAGGGATAAGTTTAAACTCGCGCGTGGGCCCAGGGGACACGCGTCGCACGCCTAGGCGATGGCACATCGCGGCCCACAAGGATTTTGCGCGCCAGCACACCCGATCCTGACCGCAGCCGGATCCCGATTCAAAATATCGGCCGCTGACAGCTGGGGTCCACACCCTTCTTCAACCTCGCGACACCCGCGCCCTGCCGCCGAGGGATCTCGCCGGACAGCTCGCCGCCGGCTGCTGTACAGCTCCAAACTTCTCGATTCTGGCCGCCCCTGCCTACTTTTACTCGGGGAACAGGATTCTAGGGTCAGCTGCTCATGACAATGGCCGGAGCATGGTCGGCGACGAGCCGCCACCTCGGAACGACTTCGGCCATGTCGGCTGACCACCCTAGCACCCCAGCTACTTGGGAAATCGGTCGGGGAGCATCAGTGGACCTCAGAGAAGGTGGACATGAGATCGAGGCAGCTCGGGGAAGGCCCGAAATAGGTCCTCACCGTGCGCCCGATGCCGCCCGTTCGTTCCGCCATTAGTAGACCTTAAATTACGCCGGGCACAGAGGTTCTCCGGCCCAGAGTTGTGAAGACAACTTGTGCGTTACCGTGTCTAGCTCGTGTGAGAGCGGCCTGAGGCCCTCTAATCCTTTCTAGAGCACGAATTAAACAGAACTGTACCCGAAGGTCGTTCTGCACACAGAAAGGGGAAAAGTGGAAATTCGCCGCCGGTGAGCAACCACTCGAGCTGTGGCTCGGGGATGAGCAGCACCGGTCACCCGCGCGTCCAAGGGTGCCTTGGCTCGGTCGTGACAACGCCCTGGTTGGGCTGTCCACGAGAGCCCGAGGTGCGGCGGTTCCAAGTTCCGATTTTGATCTTTCGGCCCAGCCGATATCAATCGGTTTCAACCGAATTCTAGCAACGGGGAGGATGGAGGAAGGTCTCTAGTACCTTGCTGGGGCTCTGGAGTGGAAGGAGGGAGCTGCGATCGGTGTTCTCCGATCAAGTCCGAGCTGCGGAAGTTTTCGGCCGGCGCTGAGTTCTTGCGGGGAAGAACGGTGGTGCCTCGGCCGAGGAGGGGGCAGGCGCCTTAAGAAGGCTCTGCACCGCCTCATGCCCGCGCGTGGGCAAGCAGCTGGTGGCGCGGCGGCTGGCCTCGGTGGCGATCACCGCTGCGGCTCGGCGACCCGAGTGAGAAAGTCTCAGTCGGTTTGATCTGAGCAGTGGCTGACATGTGGGTCCCACCTCCAGTTTTAACCTCTGAAATTTACTCCTAATCACTGTTGTAAACAGTGAACCCCATACTACCCTTGGCAATTCAAATTATTCATCCATGAGCCATTTGAATTGATCAAAGTTCAAATGAGGTTTGGTTTGAATGAATTTCAGCACAAGTTCAGTTTGAAATTCAAACAAGGTTTGAATTTCTCCCACTTAGCTCAAGTCAAGATCAACTCCAAATGGAGTGAAAATTGGTGTGTGAGCTCACAAAAATGTGCTGAGTAAGAATATGCCCCCCACTTTTAAATTCATTGGATAAAAACAGTTTGAATTTGAATATGGTTTCAAACTGCCCTCTTCCTAACTATACCCAAACTGATCTCAAAAAGGTTTTGAATTTGGGTGAAACTTGGCATGGACATCCTTAGTAAAGTGTAGGAGTTTTCATATGTCCAGCCCATCTATATCACATGTGGGAAATACCACTTTTGCAATGTGTAAGTTTGTTCTCTAATGAGCATGTTGATAATTGTTACTTGCTCTTCATTTGTGTTCATCATTCTTCCTCAAATGAGGTGTGTGGTGTGGTGATGAACACTGCAAATGTGTGTCAAAAACTGAGGCCCTTACATTCCTCCCCCCTTAAAAGAATCTCGTCCCGAGATTATAAAGTGAAAATGAGAGAGAGGACGGTGGAAAATTACCGGATATGCGACGTGAAAAAGTCGGGGTAGTTAGTGCGAAGGAATTCTTCGCTCTCCCATGTCGCTTCGTCCATGGAGTGATTACTCCATAGAACCTTGTAGAACCACAACGTACGGTTGCGTGTGGTTCGGGCCTTTTCATCAATAATCTGCACCGGTTCCTCCCGATAGGTGAGATCCGGTTGCAGTTCTTCAATGTCTTCCAGCTGAACGGTAGTTTATAGCTTGAGACACTTCCTCAGCTGGGAAATGTGAAAGACGTCGTGCACACCGGAAAGTGCTTCTGGTAATTTCAGCCGGTATGCCACCGATCCACATCTTTCGGTAATCTGGAATGGACCGATGAAGCGGGGTGCTAACTTTCCCCTCACCCCAAATCTATTTACACCCTTCATTGGAGACACCCGTAGATATACGTGGTCCCCAACTTCGAATTGTAATAGGCGCCTTCTCCGGTCCACATACTGTTTCTGACGGGATTGAGAGGCTTTTAGGTTCGCTTGAATTAGTCGAACCTTTTCTTCCGCGTTGTTGACAAGGTCAATCCCGAAGGTAACCCTTTCGCCAGACTCACACCAGTTCAATGGTGTGCGGCATTTTCTTCCGTATAGCGCCTCGTAGGGCGCCATCTTGATGCTGGCTTGGTACCCATTGTTGTACGAGAACTCGGCTAACGGCAAGTGATCATCCCAATTCTTGCCGTGGTTGATAGCGCAAGCTCGTAGCATGTCTTCTAGGATTTGATTTACCCGCTCGGTTTGCCCATCCGTTTGCGGGTGGTAGGCTGAACTACGGATCAGCTTCGTCCCCAAGGCAGCGTGTAGCTGCTCCCAAAAACGGGACACAAATAAAGTGCCCCGGTCCGATATGATGGTACGGGGTATGCCGTATAAGCATAAGATCCGTGAGATGTACAGTTCAGCGTACTTCTTGGCGTTGTAGTTGGTGTTGACCGTGATGAAATGGGCAACTTTGGTGAGCCGATCGATGATCACCCACACCGAATCATGTTTCTGTAAGGTGGTGGGTAAACCGACGACGAAATCCATGCTCACGTCCTCCCACTTCCAGGCAGGAATGCCCAGTGGTTGCAGCAGTCCCGGTTTCCGCATGTGGTCTGCCTTCACCCTTCGACATGTATCACACTCGGACACGTATTTTGCAGTCTCTCGCTTCATCCGTGTCCACCAAAACTTTCTTCTGAGTTCTTGATACATTTTGTTGCTGCCGGGGTGAATAGAAAATTTTGATAAGTGAGCCTCATCAAATATTTTCTTCCGTAACTCCGGGTTTCGGGGTACGACGATCCGGTCCTTGAACCATAGGACGCCGTCTCCGTCCTTCCGGAAACCTTTCAACTCCCCACTGTCTACACGTCTCCGTAAATGTGTCATGCCCTTGTCATTCTTCTGGGCTGCCGCTATCTCTTCACGGATGGTGGGGATCAAAGCTAGGTTGTAGAGAGCTCCGTGTGGAATCACATGGAGTGGTGGTTCGCTCTCTTCCAACGGTGTGACGGTCAGAGTATTGACGTGTGACTTGCGGCTCAGCGCATCTGCCACTACGTTTGCCTTGCCCGGATGATAATGGATCTCTATCTCGTAATCCTTTATCAGTTCTAACCATCTTCGTTGCCTCATGTTCAGCTCCTTCTGAGTGAATATGTACTTGAGGCTTTTGTGGTCGGTATATAAATGTACGAGGTTACCGAGTAGGTAGTGCCTCCACATCTTCAGTGCAAGTACCACGGCAGCGAGCTCCAAATCGTGAGTTGGATAATTCTGCTCATGGTTCCTAAGCTGCCGTGATCCATACGCGACCACTCTTCGGTCTTGCATCAGCACACATCCGAGCCCAATGCCGGATGCATCGCAGTACACATCGAACGGTTTTGTTGTGTCTGGCTGCGCCAAAACCGGTGCTGATGTCAGGTGCTTGACTAAAGCCTTGAATGCTGCTTCACATGCTGGACTCCAAACATATTTGGTAGCCTTCTTCAGCAGCTCTGTCATTGGCTTGGCAATCTTCGAGAAGTTCAGAATGAACCTCCGATAATATCCCGCGAGTCCGAGGAAACTTCGTACCTCATGAACAGTTCTCGGGGATTTCCAATTCAGCACTTGCGTGATCTTGCTCGGGTTCACAGCGATACCCTCCGCTGAGATGATATGCCCGAGGAAAGGCACTTGCGATATCCAAAACTCGCATTTGCTGAATTTTGCGTATAACTTGTGATCCCACAGCCGTTGCAAGACTATACGCAGATGTTCCTTGTGATCTTCCTCCGACTTGGAATATACCAGGATGTCGTCGATGAAGACCACGACAAACTTGTCCAGCTCCGGCATGAATACCGAGTTCATTAAGTACATGAAGTGAG
This sequence comes from Neostapfia colusana, assembly GCA_030760725.1. NCBI lineage: Eukaryota > Viridiplantae > Streptophyta > Magnoliopsida > Poales > Poaceae > Neostapfia > Neostapfia colusana. The sequence goes on from JASWHV010000011.1 coordinate 62,612,921, forward strand.
CTGGAGCATTGGTGAGGCCGAAGGACATGACCAGGTACTCATAAAGCCCGTACCTCGTCGAGAAAGCCGTCTTCGGAATGTCCTCCACCCTTATCTTAATCTGGTGGTACCCGGACCTTAAATCCATTTTGGAAAAGATCTTTGCTTCGACCAACTGATCAAACAACATGTCGATCCGTGGCAACGGGTACTTGTTCTTGATGGTTACGGCATTTAATGGACGGCAGTCCACGCAAAGCCACAACGTTTCATCCTTCTTTTTGACAAATAATGCCGAACAGCCCCATGGCGAGGAGCTCGGCCTAATAAAACCCTTCTCCAGAAGGTCCGTGAGCTGAGTCTTCAGTTCAGCCAACTCCTTGGGAGCCATCTTGTACGGCCTTCGGGATATTGGCATGGTTCCCGGTGCGAGTTCAATTTTGAACTCCACCTCTCTATCGGGTGGCATCCCCGGCAAATCGTCCGGGAATACATCAGGGAACTCTCGGACCACTGGAATGTCTTCCAATCTGATGGTTGTGGCTTGATAGACACTTGGAAGTTTTATTTCTGGACTGTCCAGAAATAATGAGTGAGAACCGTGCACTTCTGAGTTTAAGTGCACGACTCGAAGGACGGTGTCCAAAACTGCGCCGTGGCGGGTTAACCACGACATCCCTAGGATGACATCGACCTTCTGTCCCTCTAAGATAATGAGAGACGTGGGGTACACTCTACCCGCTAAGCATAATGGTGCTTTGGAGACCATTACGCTGGATGAAATCTTCCCACCCGGTGAACAAATTAAATATGGACTATCGGTGGGTAGTATTGGCAAACTGTGTTTAGCAATGAAAGCTTGGCTAATAAAATTATGCGTGGCGCCTGAATCAAACAGTACTATAGCGGGATGCTGGTGGAGTTGGAACATACCCGCAAGGATTGGCTCGCCCTCCGGCACATCCTCAATGGCAAGTTGGTGGACAGTGCCGGGCCTAGGGTTTGCCCGCCGCGCATTAGTAGGGTTCCGGGGTTGATTCCTCCCCGGAAACTGTGGTGCCACTCCGCCGCCTTGCCTCTCCGGGCAACTGCTCACGAAGTGTCCTGGACGACCACACTTGTAACATGTGGCCGCTGCTGGTGGACTACTCGGTGGACGAAAGCCCGGCATGCGTTGCGGAGGTGCAAACGCACGCGGCATCGCCCGCTGCTGCTGTTGTTGTTGCGGTGGTACTGGCAGTGCCGGCCGGAATGCCGGTGAAGAGTACGGCCAACTGCGGAACGGCATCGACCGCTGTGGTGGCTGCCAGCGTGGGCCTGATGGTGGGCGATTCACCATCCGAAACTTCTGAGAAGGACCGCCTCCTTCTCCGCTGCTCTGCGGCACGCTTCGCTTTCGCTCTGCCGCCGCCAACTCCTTGCCGGAGTCCTCCTGAACAATCGCAGCATCAATGATGTCGTTGAGGCTGCCGCGATTGAACATCGCCAACTTGTCCTTCAGGAGTGGGTTAAGCCCCTGGTAAAAGTGGTCCCGCCGCTTCTCGTCCGTATCTGCGTGATACGACGCGTAGAGCGCGAGATCGTTGAACGCCCTGGAATATTCCAGCGCGTTCCGGCTCCCTTGTTGCAGGTGCAAGAACTCCTGCGTCTTCCTCTTCATCAGACCTGGCGGTATATGATAGGCCCTGAAGGCCGTCCGGAACTCCGCCCAGGTCATCACTCGGTCGGTGGGTTGTGAAGCACAAAAGTTGGCCCACCACGCGCTCGCGGATCCTTGGAGCTGCTGGACCGCGAACTGAGTCTTGCGCTGCTCGCTAATTTGGAGCAGCCCGAACTTCATTTCTATGGCGCGGAGCCAGTTGTCCGCGTCAAGTGGTTCATCCGCCCTTGAGAATACAGGGGGATGAGTCGCCAGGAAGTCGGAGTAGGAGCTCTGTTGGCGCTCCTCACGATCTTGACGTCTCTCTGGGCGAGACGTATTGGCGATGAGAGTCTCCAGCAACTCTGTGTGCTGCTGATGCGAGCCCGCCATTGCCGCGACAATGTCGGCCAATGTAACTGTTGGCAGTGGCGGTGGCGGTGTTTGCTGTTGCTGTTGCTGCTGCTGTCCCGAGGAGTCCTCGGGAGGTGGTTGGGAGGTCTCTCCCCCTTGACTGGTACCCCCAACGTCAGGGTTGGCACGAGTACGCGTCATTCTGAAATTCAAAACAGCAGCAATTAGCACATGTCTTACTTAAAATTCCATACGCAACAGTAGGTATTGAAGTGACACATGATTAATTTGCACAACATTCACATATATTGATAAAGCATAAACTTTATACAAGATACATTATTCTCGGATCTCCGAGAAGTCGTGCTCATGTCGTCACTACCTATACATACGCTACTGTTTACACGACATGTCACCGATTACAAAAGTTGGGTTACGCTACCCTAGCTGCCCTACTTGGCAACCGTAACCCCCTACTCGGAGTAGAACTCGACCTCCTGTGGGTCGTCCTCCTCCGGTACCTCTGCTGGTGGCTCGGGGTCTACCACCTCTTCTCCCATTCCAGGTTCTCCCATGGCTGGAAGACCCAAGACTACCGGTACGCCCAATACCGGGGGCACGAGGTCCTGCAAGGCATGCACCTCGTCCATAGCTTGGTTGTAGTCCTCTTCCCAGCCTTGGCCTTCCTCGATAGCATCGTCACGCTCCTGAGCAAGGTCCTCATTCTGCTGGGTTAGGGTCTGCACCAGCTCTTGCAACGCCGCGATGTCAACACGGCTCTTCTTCTTTGCCTTCTTCAGACGACGCAACTGATTGTGTTGTTCATTCAGTCGCTTGATCGTCGGAAGGAGCACATTGCGGAGTGCGCTGTGAGCACCCTCGAAATGATCTCCACGGCTTGTGCTCTCCTTGAGCTTGGTGGCAAGATGCTCCGTATGAACAGTTTGGCTGTCCATCACAGCGTTTCCCGCCCTCATTTGGAGGCTGAGATTTGCCTCCGCGGGGTTGTACCTTGGGCAACTCGGGTCTGTTGCTTCCAGGTACCTCTCTTCCCACACATGCTGAGCTCGTCCCTCCACCGGAACGAGTGCGTATGGAGTACCCTCCATAGCCTGCACATGTAGTTGGCAGAAACGTGACATAGTGTCACGGGCTGCCACTTGCCACATCCCTTCCGGTTGTCTCCCTCTCACCGTGACGGTGAATGGCACCCAATCGGGTGGCGTAGGTCCTGCAGGAACCTCGACATGGATCGTCCACGTCTTGTTCCCCTCTTCGCCTTCTTCCTTGGTGAAGTATTGCGGCATCTGGTTGTACCCGAAATATTGGAGCATTTGCCACAATGCTTCCGGGTAGCCGCTACGGTCAGAACAGTGGGAAGCCACCTACCCGTTCTCCAACTGTTTATCTGCTGCCATCTGTAAAAATATATTTGAGAAATGTTAAATATTTATTTACACCGTAAACCATTGATTTATAACATAAGATATGTCATTGAACCCATAACACTTGGAAACATAGTTCAAATTTTTAAACAAATTTGACTGCTGATGTGCTGTTCCCATGACAGCCTTGACCAGTTTCCACACCAACCTGATTTAGGCCATGTTAAAGGTAAAACCAATTCTGGAGCTCAACATCAAAGTTAAAGTTAACTTTAATAGCTTTCCAGAAAGTATTTGGTTGACCTAAGATCTGTCCTGGTGCAAAAGTTATGAGATGTCAAAGTTAACAGAATTTCTGGAATCAATTGGACAGCACCTCCCTGCCTTAGGTACTGATTTGATCCAAGAATCCCAGTTAATTCTGTTCCCAATCTGACAAAACTTTCTGTTACAAAGTCGTAACCCATCTCATAAGATTTCCAGAAGTACCTCATTTCCTATTTTTGGATTTTTAAGCGGGAAGTTATGCTTAATTTACAGAGAGTTTACAGAGAGTCTTTGCTCTGTCTTGTTTTCTGGACAGTTTCAACTCTACTGCATTTTTCGAGTGGTTGAGGGATGAAACACCTATGGACCTCAACAGAAGAGTTGTAAAGCTCTTCCAACGCTTTCCATAAATGTATCATACGACCCCAACCTCGAAATAACTCAACCTCTAACCTCTGATTAACTTCAGCCTTGATTCAGCTGAAAACAGAGTGCTCTGTCCTTAACATCCTATAAGTTGAAAACTTGTTAACTTTGAATATCCTGTACAAGGGAAGGAGTTACATCAAGTTTTACTACTTTGGATCAAAACCTTCAAGTTTTTAAATGAAGTTGTTCATTTAATGGGGTGTGACGTCGATACGTCACCAGATTATGTCGGTACTACGTCCTCACAAAGGAAAAACCTATACCGGACTTAGCCGGCTTCGTTAGTTTAGTGGCACTACTCGTCACTCGCACACGGATGCTACACGTCTACCGTTTCGTGGTCAGGCTACCTGCAGAAACTCACACAATCATCAGACTCGGCTGCACACCGAGCCCGGAATCCATACAGTTTGTACACCCGGCCGTCATCACTCGCCCGGATGTTCTCAAGCCAACCACGCCTTGAGTTACGTGTTGACGTTTCGGACCACGTGACGGGGTCTCCCAATTTGCACCACGCACGCCAGGGACAGACGTTGCTCGAATACCCCAAACGACATGAAGAGTCGTATAGGATATCAAAGCGGGTCGGGTTACCTGCCACCCGTGGGGCTCCACCCTTCAGCTTGTGCGCACTGGTGGACAGCGCTTACGTGCACCCCCCAAGACATGAACGTCCCGGGATGCACGATTTTCCAACATAACAAATAGGTTAATAAGCCACTTTCTATATACTAATAACATCCTTATACGGGCTACTAACTCGTTCCTCACTGGATTTTTGAAAAAGAAGACCTTTGTACTGTGTTAAACCTCAAGCGAGCTCTGATACCACGCTGACACGACCCCATTGGTCCTGTCGAGCCAGGATCACGCTGAGGGGTGCTGCGTTGCACAGCACCGTATAACACACGTCAAAGGTGCAAAGCGGAAGCGGAAGTTTTATTACATAAACAAGTTTATGAACATGTTTACATCAAAATAAGTTCAGTCTACACTCGCGGGCGTAGACTAAGCATCAAGTGCACGTTCAGCCCTCGAACGTGTCCTTGCTAGCACACACGCACACTAACTCTGCGACGTGCACGACTCCCACTCGACGGGGTTCCCCTCCTGGGGTTCCGTCTCCTCTTCGGGAGTCCCTTCCTCATAGAACCCTGCAAAATCTTCAAACACAAGCAGTGAGCACGAAGGTTCAGCAAGTCTGACCCGTCTCACCTAAACATGGAACTTCTACATGAGAGTAATGGGTTGCATGAGGTAAAAATCATTTGCAAGGACTCGCCTAATTAGTAGAACCTTACTTTCAAGTTTTAGCAGCAGGTTGTGGAGAACCTTACGCTAAGGCACATGAGAGAGCCGCAATCAAACAAGAAACGCATTTCTCTCATGTACTTTGCCCAAAGTTGAAAAGAACTTTAATTAGCTCTAAGCTACAGCATATCATTAACAATCAATGTCCAGCTTTCAATCAGCAACATTTTAACATGTAACTAGCCTGTTCTTTCTACGTCACGGTACAGTGAACAAGTGGTACTCACTGACCGCGAGGGACGGCGATTATAATCGATTTACACCTGCAGGGTTACCCGAACAACCCGTCACGTACGCCCGTACTCGATGTTGCCTACAACAACCATCACGGACGCCGTACGCGACTACCTTTCACCCGTTAGCCAAATATTGAACCGGTCCCATCGTCCCGAGCAAGAGGTCTCTGCACGCACATCTCAGTGCCGCCAGCCGATTTACACCTCAAGCTCTCAACCTACCCTCTGAACGACGGGCAATGCCTCAATACCCAGCTACCCGAGTTACATCAGTTTTCCCGGTTCCCATATAGCCGGTAGGTCTTCGGTACTGTTCTAGCTTGTTCAACAGGCCCGCACACGGCTCGGTCCTCAATCGACACAAGCAGAGCTACAGCACACAGGCCCCAAAGTCCTGCTGCCCTTACTCTCCGCTCGGTCTCATTTTCTTGCCATGTATATCATGTGCTATCTCTACCCGAGCAATGTGCCTCTAGCCTATTCTCGCGAGTAGCTCCAACTACTCGACTTGTACCGAATCCTACTCTATCCTAGCAATGCAGTGGCTAACGGGGTTTGCAATCCTAAACCCCAACCCCTGGTTTTCTTGGCTATGCAGTGGGGTTTCCAAACAAGACTCTAATGCACAGAACAAAGGAAACAGGTATGTGCTCAAAACAATAAAACTTTGTAAAAAGGTTAATGCAAACCGGAGCTTGCCTTGCTGCTCTTGGTCGTAGGCTAGCTGTTCCTCCGGAGTAACAAAGTCTAGGACTTCGGGTTCCTCCTCGACCTTAGCGACTACATGATAGAAACAATACATGTATTAATTTAATGCATTTGTATTAAGTTTGAAGTTGTGAAGTCTATAACCTTTGCTAGATAGACCTAATGACTGTGAAACTCTTACTGTGGATTGGTTACAACCTAAACAGAGACCTGGTCAAGTTTTAGTTGCAGCAAAGCTCATTTGAGCCCTCCACAAATAATTATGTCCTTGATCTTAATTGGAACTCTTAGGGTGTTCTAGGAATTTTCATGAGACAAACTATGACTTTCTGAAAACTAGATTTTCAGAGGGTTCTAATGGATTTGGTCTCACTTAATTTGGAAGTCCCTAACTAAAGATATGAGCTAAACAATTTCAGAGAAAATTCTGAAAATGTTTCTGAACATTTTCTATTTTCTCTGGAACAGTTTCACTAATCACACCATTAGGTGGATTAAATGAGCTCAAATGGATCTGAAATTTTTATGGTAGTTTAAGGATATTTTGGTGAACATCTCAGAAAAATTTCAGGATTTTCCTCCAAAGGATTCTCCAGTTAAAATTCCTAACAGTTTAAACTTTGAGGAATTAATTCTAGAGAAATAAGAAATTTCATGAAGTGAAACTTGATTTTCTGGAAAGTACTCCGAGAGCTGAATCCAGCAAAATCTGGTTCACTCAATTTGGAGCTTTCTAGCCAAAGTTATAAGGATTTGAAGTTTGAAGGAAATCTGAAAAGTGGGGAAAAGTTTAAACTCGCGCGTGGGCCCAGGGGACACGCGTCGCACGCCTAGGCGATGGCACATCGCGGCCACACAAGGATTTTGCACGCCAGCACACCCGATCCTGACCGCAGCCGGATCCCGATTCAAAATATCGGCCGCTGACAGCTGGGGTCCACCCCCTTCTTCAACCTCGCGACACCCGCGCCCCGCCGCCGAGGGATCTCGCCGGAGAGCTCGCCGCCGGCTGCTGTACAGCTCCAAACTTCTCGATTCTGGCCGCCCCTGCCTACTTTTACTCGGGGAACAGGATTCTAGGGTCAGCTGCTCATGACAATGGCCGGAGCATGGTCGGCGACGAGCCGCCACCTCGGAACGACTTCGGCCATGTCGGCTGACCACCCTAGCACCCCAGCTACTTGGGAAATCGGTCGGGGAGCATCAGTGGACCTCAGAGAAGGTCGACATGAGCTCGAGGCAGCTCGGGGAAGGCCCGAAATAGGTCCTCACCGTGCACCCGATGCCGCCCGTTCGTTCCGCCATTAGTAGACCTTAAATTACGCCGGGCACAGAGGTTCTTCGGCCCAGAGTTGTGAAGACAACTTGTGCGTTACCGTGTCTAGCTCGTGTGAGAGCGGCCTGAGGCACTCTAATCCTTTCTAGAGCACGAATTAAACAGAACCGTACCCGAAGGTCGTTCTGCACACAGAAAGGGGAAAAGTGGAAATTCGCCGCCGGTGAGCAACCACTCGAGCTGTGGCTCGGGGATGAGCAGCACCGGTCACCCGCGCATCAAAGGGTGCCTTGGCTCGGGCATGACAACGCCCTGGTTGGGCTGTCCACGAGAGCCCGAGGTGCGGCGGTTCCAAGTTCCGATTTTGATCTTTCGGCACGGCCGATATCAATCGGTTTCAACCGAATTCTAGCAACGGGGAGGATGGAGGAAGGTCTCTAGTACCTTGCTGGGGCTCTGGAGTGGAAGGAGGGAGCTGCGATCGGCGTTCTCCGATCAAGTCCGAGCTGCGGAAGTTTTCGGCCGGCACTGAGTTCTTGCGGGGAAGAACGGTGGTGCCTCGGCCGAGGAGGGGGCAGGCGCCTTAAGAAGGCTCTGCACCGCCTCATGCCCGCGCGTGGGCAAGCAGCTGGTGGCGCGGCGGCTGGCCTCGGTGGCGATCACCGCTGCGGCTCGGCGACCCGAGTGAGAAAGTCTCAGTCGGTTTGATCTGAGCAGTGGCTGACATGTGGGTCCCACCTCTAGTTTTAACCTCCGAAATTTACTCCTAATCACTGTTGTAAACAGTGAACCCCATACTACCCTTGGAAATTCAAATTATTCACCCATGAGCCATTTGAATTGATCAAAGATCAAATGAGGTTTGGTTTGAATGAATTTCAGCACAAGTTCAGTTTGAAATTCAAACAAGGTTTGAATTTCTCCCACTTAGCTCATGTCAAGATCAACTCCAAATGGAGTGAAAATTGGTGTGTGAGCTCACAAAAATGTGCTGAGTAAGAATATGCCCCCACTTTTAAATTCATTGGATAAAAACAGTTTGAATTTGAATATGGTTTCAAACTGCCCTCTTCCTAACTATACCCAAACTGACCTCAAAAAGGTTTTGAATTTGGGTGAAACTTGGCATGGACATCCTTAGTAAAGTGTAGGAGTTTTCATATGTCCAGCCCATCTATATCACATGTGAGAAATGCCACTTTTGCAATGTGTAAGTTTGTTCTCTAATGAGCATGTTGATAATTGTTACTTGCTCTTCATTTGTGTTCATCATTCTTCCTCAAATGAGGTGTGTGGTGTGGTGATGAACACTGCAAATGTGTGTCAAAAACTGAGGCCCTTACAACTGGATGCCACAGTGCGAGACGAGTTTTCAGGAGCTAAAGAAGAGATTGACAACAGCCCCAGTGTTGGTTATGCCAGATATGCAGAAGAATTTCACAGTGTACTGCGATGCCTCTGGAAATGGGTTGGGATGTGTTCTCATGCAAGAAGGGCATGTCGTGGCATATGCATCCCGGCAGCTTCTGAAGCACGAGAAAAACTATCCTACACATGACTTAGAACTAGCCGCAGTGGTACACGCGTTGAAAATTTGGCGACACTATTTGATGGGGAAGAGGACAAAGATATATACGGATCATAAGAGTTTAAAGTACATTCTTACACAGCCAGATCTCAACCTCAGACAAAGGAGATGGTTAGAGCTAATCAATGACTTTGATGTGGGCATCAACTATCATCCTGGAAAGCAAACATCGTGGCAGATGCTTTAAGTCGGAAAGTGCAGGTCAATAAGTTGAGCTTGAAGGACATGCCTGCAGAATTGAAGGACGAGGTTATAAGGCTCAATCTATGCCTTGTGAATAGTGGTGAAGCTATCGCCATGGAAGTGGACTCCACACTAGATCGAGAAATACGCGAGGGTCAAAAGGATGACGAGAAGATACAAGAAATCAGGCAACTCATCAAGGAAAATAAGACCCCTGGTTTTAGAGAGGATGAACAAGGAACGGTGTGGCACGGGAAAAGAATCTGTGTGCCTGAAGTAAAGAAGATCCGTGAATTGATTTTGAGGGAAGCTCATGATTCTGACTATTCCATTCATCCTGGGAGTACGAAGATGTACCAGGACCTCAAAAGCAGGTATTGGTGGTATGGCATGAAGCGAGATGTCACGGAACATGTTGCTCTATGTGACACATGTCAGTTGGTGAAAGCAGAACATCAACGACCCGCGGGATTATTGCAACCACTCAAAGTGCCTGAATGGAAATGGGAAGAAATCAGCATGGATTTCATCGTGGGATTGCCTAGGACCCAATCAGGATATGATTCGATATGGGTCATCATTGATAGGCTAACCAAGGTAGCTCACTTCATCCCCGTGAAGGAAAGCTACAGCGGATCCAAATTGGCAGAGTTGTACATGTCAAGGATCGTGTGTTACCATGGAGTGCCAAAGAAGATAGTGTCGGATCGAGGGACACAGTTCACCTCAAGGTTCTGGCAGAAGTTGCATGAAACCATGGGAACCCATCTGAATTTCAGCTCTGCCTATCATCCCCAAACTGACGGGCAGACGGAGAGGACCAATCAGATTCTTGAGGATATGCTAAGAGCTTGTGCACTCAAAAACAATCGGAGTTGGGATAAGAACTTACCGTATGCGGAGTTTTCCTATAACAACAGCTATCAAGCTAGTATGAAGATGTCACCGTTTGAAGCTTTGTACGGGAGGAAGTGCAGAACTCCCCTATTTTGGAACCAAACAGGGGAAAGTAAAGTGTTTGGTCCAGAAGTACTACAAGAAGCCGAGGCGAAGGTGAGGGAAATTCGCAATAACTTGAGGATAGCACAGACACGCCAAAAGAGCTATGCCCATGTACGAAGAAGAGAGCTCGTTTTCAACGTGGGGGACTATGTCTATCTCAAGGTGTCCCCTATAAGAGGACTTCGTTGGTTCAAGGTGAAAGGAAAGTTGTCACCTTGATACATCGGACCCTTTCAAGTTCTGGAAAGGAAAGGCGAAGTGGCGTATCAACTAGAGTTACCGGCTCGTCTATCGGATGTGCACGATGTGTTCCATGTGTCACAACTCAAGAAATGCCTGAGAACGCCTGAAGAGGTATTACCCATAAATGAAGTGGATGTAGCTGAGGATTTGTCTTATGCCGAGCAACCATACAAGATTTTGGAGACAATGGAACGCCTCACCAGAAATAAAAGAGTCCGGATGTGCAAAGTGCAGTGGAAGCATCACTCAGAAGAGGAAGCCACCTGGGAGCGGGAAGATGAGCTCAAGGCACAATTTCCGGAATTGTTTTCTTAGAAACACCAATCTCGAGGACGAGATTTCTTTTAAGGGGGGTAGAGCTGTAACACTCCAAAAATCGTGTTAACACCCTAAATCATGTTAAGAGGGAAATTTAAAAAAAATTTGGACGTGTTGCATGTTTGCAAAAATTTAAATTCAAACTAGAATTCAAATTAAACTCAAAACAGAAAAGAAATGGAAAAAGAAAAAGAAAAACAGAAAAAAACCGGCCAGTGGGCCGAAACCCACCAGCCGGCCCAACCAGCGCCGCGCCAGCCCGCAGCCGCGCGCGCCGCTTCCTCCCACTGACAGGCGGGGCCCACCAGTTCATCGTCTACCTCGCGCCCGCGCCGGACTCTCTCTCACCCGAATCAAAACCGATCGGGATTTCTGCGAATCCCAGCCGAATTCCGCTCGGGGGCGACGCAAACTCGATCTAAACCAACCAGCCGCCCTCCCCCGTCTATAAAAACCCCGGCCTCGTTCTGTTTTTCCCACGCGATCCGCCGATTTTCCTCCGGTGAGAGCCGAGACTTCTCCGGCGAATTCTAGCCGATCTAAGCTCGGAAATCCCGATCTAACTCGCTGGTCTTGATCCAACGCCTCCGGGGAACCTTGCAGGTGCAGAAAACTCGGTGACTTGCGGTGTAAACACAGCGCCGACGAGCCTCGCTGTGGTTTCAATTCGGACCTCGTCGCCGACCGCCTTCCAGGACCTCCGAGCTCAAGAAAACCCCCGAGGTGAGATCCCCGACCTCTCCTCCACCGATCTATACCATAAAATCACAGTTCTAGGAAGAATTCTCGAAAATCCGAAAGTCTCCGGCGAGATCGCCACTTCCCGCCGCAGTTCGCCGCCGGCAGCACCGCCCGCGCTCGATCAGAGCGACGTGGCCGCTTGTGCGCCGTTTATTTTAAATCGCACGGTAGGGTTTAAATCCCCACGTACCGGTTCGACGTTATAATCTCAGCCGCCGGTTTAAAATCGGACGGTCCACGTCAGCCCCGCGTTATAAAGACTGGAAATCTTACGTGCTACCCCCTGGGGTTCTTGGGAAATAAGAGCTAGCCCCGGAAACTTCTGATCTAGCCCCTGGAACTTCAGAAAATCATGTAAATTCATTTAAAAATTAGTTTTAGCCCCTGGACTTAACAAAAATTAGAAAAACCCCTCTGATAAGTGTAGCTATACCCCTGGAAATTCTGAAAATAATATTATAGACCCTGTAGTGGGGTAAGTTTAACTTTTTAGCCCTGTTTAGTATTTAATTTAGGAAATTGAATATGTGGCTAGTGTTTAAAAATTAAAAAGTGGGACAAACATATTGTCAAAATTAAATTAAAGACTTTCTCAGTATTTAGGAAACTTTGGAGTGAGATAAAAACATATTTTGGGCTGAATTGAATCTGTTTAATTTATTATTCACATTTAGGGACACATTTTTAAGTAAAGAATAGTTCTAGAAAATAGGGAAAATAAATGTAAAATAGTTTACATCAGAGGAAAGGGCAAAAATATATTAATAAATATTTTATATCAGAACCTATTCTGTTTAGATGATGTATTTTGTTATTTTCATAATAAAGCTCACATTTAAGCGTAAGAAATAAATCTGAAAATATAGCAACTAGTAAATGATAAATGAAGTTTCTAAAATCCAAAGAATTCAGTTTAGGGTTGGTAGAAATTCTGAAGGCACATATGGAGCAGAAAAATACCTTTCATACATACTTGGTAGTAAAAAGGTGTAGTAGTTGAATATAAGGAATTTATTTAAATTGGAAACTCATATATGTATAGTAGGTAAGTATAAATGTGAACACAAAAGTAGGAATCATATACACATGATTAAAAGTGCATGCAAGCCACAAATCAACACACATAGAGTAACCACAACACATATAATGGTGAATGACTTTCATAAATGTGAATGTGTGGTTTGTATGAAGTGGAAGTGTGAACTATGTCTTATGGATTGTTGTTTTTCTTTTGCTATTTGTGATGGTATGATGTAGAACCTGCTCAAGAGCAAGTTATTCCTTTCCAACATCAGGACTACCCATTCCAAGAGCAGCAGGAAGGAGGCAAGTGTCCTTGACCACTTTGATCCTATACTAGGATGTGTAGGTAGAATTATTTGCATTGTCAATTGAAATATGAAACCCATGCTAGGATGTTTCCCTAGAATTGCATTACCTTGTTTCCTTGTATCTTGGGTTGGGATTCATTTTGTCATGTCATTTATTATCATGCATATGCTTAGTCATGCTTAGAATGGGATATTTGGGATATGAGATCATCAGTTTATTTTACCATACTCTTGAAGGAGATATTGTGAGTTATGTAGAGGTAGGGATCAAGGCAAGTTGGATGTTTTGGTTGTGTGCTGGGTGCACGAGACTTGGATTTGTATTTAGTACTTGCCTGGATCCTAAGGACCGGTTCATGGAGCATGTAACCTGGCTTTACCGTGCCAACCACATGCTGAGATGGGGCAGCTTGGCCAATTAATTAGGTGTATCCCCGGCGTAGTATGGGTGTGTTGGATGGTGCGGGGAATAGGTGTCAACTGGACTACCATATGAACCGCAAGGCTCAAGAGGGGGCCACTGCAGCGGGGTTGGAGCCTCTTGTATGCTGTTAGAGGTGAAACCTCAGTGGGCCCACGCTCGTCGGGAATCCCTTTGTAAAGGCTTCGTAGTGATCTCCTGGCTACACACCTGGGAAGTGTGAATGTGGTTCGTAGCCACTGGCATAATGGAGGTTCTTTTAGGCCACCCGGCAACGGGGGATGAAATCACTACATGTGGGTACAGTGGTACAAACTCTGCAGAGTCAAAACTGTCATGACAGCCGTGCTCACGGTCAAGAGCGGCTTGGACTTATTCATGATTATAGGAGTGATGGTTTTGGAAGTTGTGGATGTTATGCGGGGAGCTTAACATTGGAAATGATGTTATGGTTATTTGATTATGATGATGGTATGGGAGCTTGGGACTATTTCACCTGTGTAGTAGTGTAGGTGCTTAATAAGCTAAGGTGATAGGTATTAATTGCGTAGTGCTTTAACCATGAGTTCAACCTCTCCTTGTTCTAGCCATGCATGATATAATTTTCCCACACTTGCTGAGTACCATTGGTACTCAACCTTGCATATTTGTTGGTCTATATTGCTGCTCAGGTCAAGATAATGAGGTGGTGTATAATGACCAAGACTTTGGACCCGAAGAAGGTTTCTAGGTTCATGGAGACCCCCGGGCAACGCCTGTGATGGAGCCCTCAAGAATAATATTCCGCTGCTAGTTTATTTACTTGTGATGAACTTATTATTGTCCATCGAGACATTTGCTATGTAAGACTTATTTATATTTGACACCTGGCTTGTAATAAATGATGCTTCACTATTTGTCATCACATGTATGAGAAAATGATCCTGGCATACATGTGATATTCACTTGGTTGTTCTTCGGAAAAACCAGGTGTGACAACTCGCTACGTGGCAGGCTCGGGGCTCATCTCCGCTAAGGGGGAGAGGTCCGACCCTGTGGGACACGTGTTGCCCCGGAGCTAGCCTCTGCGGAAGATGATGTGTACAGGGGTCCCGATCTTCCGAAAGGATCTGATAACTCTCGATTTGGTGGAGACTTGATACAAATCGATCCGGCTTCTGAACAACACGTTCTGAACCCTGCAATCGCAGCACCACGTCTCCTCAGGTTATCAACCGATATTGCGTGGTTGACCTCGCCAAGAAGGCTAATCCTTGCCTGCGAATCGAAGAACACAAGCAAGAACAAGAAAGAATGCAACCAAATTGCTGAAAGATATGAAGCACTCAAGTTGGGGTATCACAAACCGATGAACGGCGAAACTGTTCTTGACAGAATAATCTAAGCAGAACCCAGCTGTTTGTGATGGCGGCTAGGGGGTATAAAGGAGGTGGAGGACGACCATGGGGGTGCTGGGGTCGTGACCTAACCCTAAGACACGTACATAATGGACTTGGACTCGATACAAGGCCCAATGACCCAACTAGGTGATGCAACACCCTGACAGACTCTAAACTTTATATTGTTTTGAAGTTTCCTGTCGACCCCGAGGGAATTTTGACGCGGGGTCAGTTCCATTGGAAAGTTTATCCTCTCAGCTTTCCGTGCATATGGAGAACGTCAAAAAGGGAGTCCGTATGCCTCCTGTGCATCCATTTTAAGGTGGACTGCTCCTGGGCCCTAGTTGGACTCGAGTTTGAGTTGGGCTCGGTCTCTAACTTCTTGTTGGCGTATTTTCTGGTCCTCCACGCCTCCAAACCCCTCTCCATGTATCTCCATGTCCTCTACATGGTTCCTCTAAATTCAATTGTCGTGCTCGAGCTCTAGTAATTGGACCTTGCATGTCTACCATGTGAGTGTTGTGTATATCTGCTAGAGTGATGTCCACATCATCCTCCCCTTCTTGCATTGCAGTCGTCCTTGACTCAATCTCATCTTCTTCTTCCAAATATGGCCTCAAATCTGAAATGTTAAAGGTGGGACTAACCCCAAACTCAGGAGGCAACTCAAGTTTATATGCATTATCATTAACCTTCTCAAATATTTTAAAAGGACCATCAGCTCTAGGCATCAATTTAGACTTTCTCAGTTCTGGAAATCTATCCTTTCTCAAGTGTAACCAAACTAAATCACCCGGTTCAAGTCTAACTTCCTGCCTACCTTTACTACCAGCAATTCTATATTTTTCATTCATCTTTTCAATATTGTGTTTAGTGGTCTCATGAATTTTCAAAATAAAATCAGCACGTTCCTTTGCATCATTATGAGTTCTCTCACTAGTAGGTAAAGGCAAGATATCAATAGGAGCACGAGGATTGAATCCATACACTACCCGAAAAGGACTTACCTTGGTGGTAGAATGTGTTGCCCGATTATATGCAAACTCCACATGTGGCAAACATTCTTCCCACATCTTTAAATTTTTCTTCAAAACAGCTCTCAACATGGTGCCCAAAGTGCGGTTCACTACTTCTGTTTGCCCATCAGTTTGTGGGTGACATGTTATAGAGAACAATAGTTTTGTACCCAACTTGTTCCATAGGGTGCGCCAAAAGTGACTCAAAAATTTAGCATCACGATCTAAAACAATAGTAGAAGGCATACCATGCAAGCGAACAATCTCTTTGAAAAAAAGGTCGGCAATATGTACAACATCATCACTTTTCTGACACGGTATAAAATGTGCCATCTTAGAAAAATGATCCACCACAACAAAAATACTGTCCCTCCCCCTCTTAGTCCTAGGCAATCCCAAAACAAAGTCCATAGAGATATCCGCCCAAGGAATGGAAGGAGTGGGAAGAGGCATGTATAAACCATGTGGATTCAAACTGGACTTAGCTTTCTGACATGTGGTGCAGCGAGCTACAAACCGCTCTACATCTCTCCTCATCTTTGGCCAAAAGAAATGTGTGGCCAGAACATCCTCCGTCTTCTTTGTGCCAAAATGGCCCATCAAACCTCCACCATGTGCCTCCTGTAATAACAAAAGACGAATGGAACCAACTGGAATGCATAGGCGGTTAGCTCTAAACAAGAATCCATCATCCAGTATAAATTTATTCCAGGTGTGACCTTTTCTACAATGCAGCAACACATCTTTAAAATCAGCATCAAGAGCATATTGTTCTTTAATTGATTCAAGTCCAAAAATTTGACAATCAAGTTGGGACAACATATTATATCATCTAGACAATGCATCAGCAATCAAATTATCCTTCCCTTTCTTATGTTTAATGACATAAGGAAAAGACTCAACAAATTCAATCCATTTTGCATGTCTACGATTCAGATTATTTTGAGAACGAATATGCTTTAGCGATTCATGATCAGAATGAAAAACAAATTCTTTAGGCCATAAATAATGATGCCATGTCTCTAAGCATCGTACGAGAGCATAAAATTCTTTATCATATGTGGAGTAATTCAGGACAGAAACATTAAGTTTTCCACTAAAGTATGCAACCGGTTTACCACCTTGCAGTAAGACACCACCAATGCCAACTCCACTAGCATCACATTCAAGTTCAAAAGTCTTACTAAAATCAGGAAGTTGCAGCAATGGTGCTTGTGTAAGCTTGTCCTTCAAGGTGTCAAAGGGCTCCTCTTGTGCTTTCCCCCAATGGAACACCACACCTTTCTTAGTCAACTCATGCAATGGGGCAGCAATAGTGCTAAAATCCTTCACGAAACGTCGGTAGAAACCTACAAGACCAAGAAAACTCTTTACCTGTGTGATGGCTTGAGGTATTGGCCAGCTCTTGATCGCTTGAATTTTCATCTCATACACCTCAATTCCCTGTGGAGTCACAACATAGCCAAGAAAGGAAACTCGATTCGTACAAAAGATGCACTTCTCAAGGTTACCAAATAAACGTGCATTTCTCAAAACATTAAAAACAACACGTAAATGATCCATATGTTCATCCAATGACTTGCTATAAATCAAGATATCATCAAAGTAAACCACCACAAATTTTCCAATAAAAGCTCTCAAAACCTCATATATCAAACGCATGAATGTACTTGGTGCATTAGTTAAACCAAAAGGCATTACTAACCACTCATACAACCCAAATTTGATTTTGAAAGCTGTTTTCCATTCATCTCCCAATTTCATTCTTATTTGGTGGTAACCACTACGTAAGTCAATCTTAGTGAAAATTATATAACCACACAACTCATCAAGCATGCCATCTAGCCCAGGAATAGGATGACGATACCTTATAGTAATATTGTTAATGGCTCTACAATCAACACACATACGCCAAGTACCATCTTTCTTAGGAACCAAAAGTACAGGAACAACACAAGGACTAAGGGTTTCACGTACATACCCACGGTTCAAAAGGTCCTAGACTTGCCGCTGAATTTTCTTAGTCTCCTCGGGGTTGGTCCTATATGCAGCACGGTTTGGCAAAATTGCACCTGGAATAAAATCAATTTGATGTTCAATCCCTCTCAAAGGTGGAAGTCCCGGGGGTATCTCAGCTGAAAAAATATTCTCATACTCTTGCAACAAGTTAGTAACTGCTGGAGGCAAAGACCTGACAATATCATCAATGGAGAACAAAACTTGTTTGCACACCAATCCACAGCAAATATCATGATCAGAAATTTCAGCAAGGTCTGATTTTGTAGCAAGCATTACATGACCCTTCAATTTAATTCACTCAGTCTTAGAACTAGGTGTAGATCTCTCATTATTTGGTGGTAACACAGAATTAATGACTTGTTGATTTTCTGATTTAGAACTACTAGAAATTCTAGCTCTCTCCCTATCAGCTTGTACAATTTCAGCAGGAGTCAAAGGTAGCAAAGTAATTTTCTTTCCTTTATGCATAAAAGTATATTTATTACTTCTACCATGGTGCAAAGCATCCTTATCATGTTCCCAAGGTCCACCCAATAAAAGTGAACACGCTTGCATGGGTACCACATCAGAATCAACGGAATCAACATATATACCAATGGAAACCGGAATTTTGCAAGTTTGTGTTACCTTAGCTCTTCTAGAATCATTCAACCATTGAATATAGTACGGATGTGGGTGTGGTCGTGTATTCAAGCTAAGCTTCTTGACCAATTCATAACTCACCAAGTTGTTGCAGCTTCCTCCATCAATGATGACACGTGCTCGCCGATTCTTGATGACAAGGAAAATCTGAAACAAATTATGGCATTGTAATCTATCAAGTTGTTGTACCTGTGTGTTCAGCACCCGCTCCACAATGATGTTCATGTAGGCTGATGTGTCTTCACTCCGAAAAACATGTCCCTCATCATTTTCCATGGAAGCTTCATCATCATTGTTGTCTTCGACATCGGAGGTGCTGATGTATCCTCCCTCTTCTGTAGCCACGTATGCCCGCTGACTAGGACAATCTTTTTGCACATGACCAAGACCATGGCAGCAGTGGCACTGAATGCCGGAAGTGCGTCCTGTCGAAGCAACGGATGAAGCACTTTTGGCGGGTACCTGCATGGAATTTTTACCCGAATCCGCAGGTCGTGCAGGTGGTGGTTTCAGTGCTGCTGAAACATTGTTGCTGCCAGAAGGAAGCTTGGCTGCTGGTTTTGGTGAAAGGGCATCAAAACGGAATGACTTGGACGCCCCCGAAGAAGTTGTCATGCGTGGAGTGTAGGAGGCACCGCTGCTGCTCTTGTTCTTTTGTTGACGACCCTGTAACTCCTTTTCTGCAAGCATAGCAAGCTGGAACAACTGGTTGACAGTATTAAATTCCTTATAATCAACAATATCCTGTATCTCACGTCTCAACCCCCCATAGAAATGACAAATTTTATCTTCAGTGTCCTCTACTACACCACATCGTATCATACCCTTTTGAAGCTCCGCATAATAATCTTGGACAGAATTATTTCCCTGCTCTAAGCGCCGCAATTTCTTTCGTAAATCACGTTGGTAGGAATGGAAGAACAAAACGATTACGCATAGCTTCTTTTAAACGTTCCCATGTATCAGGTTGTAAGCGTGTGGTACCTAGTTCATTCCACCATATTATAGCAAAATATTTAAACTCACTAGTGGCTTGTCGAACTCTATGTTGTTCAGGAACAAGGTGGGAATTAAATTTCTGCTCAACCGTCATTTCCCAATCAAGATATGCCTCAGCATCATAAGCACCAGAAAATGAAGGTATGGAAATTTAACTTTAGCAAAAGGGTCATCAAGAGGGCGGTTATTGTTACCACACATGTTGTTTCCTACCATACCATGAGTGTTTTGACGAAGGCGTTGACATAGATGTACATTCTGCGCAGCACGTGTATCCACCTCTCCATTGACATCACACAACACGTCTTCTTCTTCTTCAAAGTTGTTGTGGTGGGTAGGATCATGGCTAAATGGTAGGTGGGTCTCCATATCATCAATCCTTCTAACTAGCGAGCTTAAGCGTTTGTCCAACCTCTCAAGGGTGTGGGGTATTCTCTGTTTAGCAAGATAATCTTTTACCCCTTGTGTGATTGCTTCCTTGACAGACTTCATCATTTGTTCTATGTAACCCTTCATCTCACTTTTCAAAACACACTCCGTAGGATCAACATGATCTGACATTGTTAGCAAGAATAATATGGAAAACAACAAGATTATCCCTATCAACTACTACGCAATGATGGTGAAACTCACAAAGCAATGGGTCGAGTCTTACCAAGCTCACACAAGTTTCTTACCACAACAAGGCAAAGGATACCTGGACGACGTGATTCAGCGATTGCAAGGGTCAAAAACTTGTGCTGTTCGAAAGGATGAATGTGGAGTTTGGATGGCCAAATATATGTGAGTAGCACACAATTCAATAACAGATAGTAATGCTGAATAGATGTCCAGACACTTGTCCTAGTTGCTGGCCTACTCGTGTCTTATCCCGGATGTTATGAACAAGACAACAAGAAGTATGAATGATAAGGACAATAATTGAGCAGGAACAATTGCACCACAAGGCAAAATAACACACCCAAGTTTTGATATTTGTGCTCCTCTTCACAAATTTTCTTTCCTATATTTTTTTATATCTGCCGTGAAATCAGGAGCGCTAATATACACATCGCACAAATTTTTAGCTCACTTGAAAAAAAGAAGATGTGGACAACAGAAATTCAATATGTTTCTTTATGATTATTGTTGAGCCTTTAGATGCCAAATAATCAATCTTCCAAAGTGAATATGGGCAATGTAATTTAACCCAATGCCAAGGTTATGGCTGTTTTAAGACAGCACCACGATATTATGTTTTTGGTGGAGCTGAATTGGAAACGGTGGTGAGAAAAAATTGTATATGATGGTGACAACGTGTGGGATGGTGTGCGTATATCAAGGAGGATAAACTCACGTAATATGTGATGAAAACTGAAGAACAAGGATAACCCTAGCACAATGAATAGTTATGGTGATCGATTTGATAACGATTGTGGCAGCTAGGGTTTCTATGGAATGCAGCGGATGGAGTAACAAAGTAGGAACAAAACACGATTAAACCAGCAACAAAACACGAACTAGGACACAAATTCAACACTACGGACTCCAAAACAGAATTGTGCAAAAGGCTAAACCTGGTCTGGGATGGGTAAACCTATGACTATAATTTTTATTTGGCTTTTTTGTGGACGATAGGACGAGTTCAAGATAAACAAAACTAGCGGAAGGTGAACCTGACAGTGCACCTAAAGCTCTGATTACCACTTGATGTGTACAGGGGTCCTGATCTTCCAAAAGGTTCTGATAACTGTCGATTTGGTGGAGACTTGACACATATCGATCCGGCTTCCGAACAACACGTTCTGAACCCTGCAATCGCAGCACCACGTCTCCTCATGTTATCAACCGATATTGCGCGGTTGACCTCGCCAAGAAGGCTAATCCTTGCCTTCGAATCGAAGAACACAAGCAAGAACAAGAAAGAATGCAACCAAATTGCTGAAAGATATGAAGCACTCAAGTTGGGGTCTCACAAACCAATGAACGGCGAAACTGTTCTTGACAGAATAATCTAAACAAAACCCAGCTGTTTGTGACGGCGGCTAGGGGGTATAAAGGAGGTGGAGGACGACCAGGGGGTGCTGGGGTCATGACCTAACCCTAAGACACGTACATAATGGACTTGGAATCGATACAAGGCCCAATGGCCCAACTAGGTGATGCAACACCCTGACAGACTCTAAACTTTATATTGTTTCGAAGTTTCCCGTCGACTCCTACAGAATTTTGACATGGGGCCAGTTCCATTGGAAAGTTTGTCCTCTATGCTTTCTGTGCATATGTAGAATGTCAAAAACAGAGTCCGTATGCCTCCTGTGCATCCATTTTAAGGTGGACTGCGCCTGAGCCCGAGTTGGACTCGAGTTTGAGTTGGGCTCGGTCTCTAACTTCTTGTTGGCGTATTTTCTGGTCCTCCACGCCTCCATACCACTCTCCATGTATCTCCATGTCCTCTCCATGGTTCCTCTAAATTCAATTGTCGTGCTCGATCTCTAGTAATTGGACCTTGCATGTCTACCATGTGAGTGTTGTGTATATCTGCAGGAGTGATGTCCACATCAGAAGAAGCAAAGGCATTTCCGCAGGACACATGTCACCGTCGGAGCTAGTCACCGCGGAAATCAGGGGATCCGTCGTGCGGGATACGTATCAATCTCGGAGGTCACCTCCGAGTGGTCCGGTTCTATTGAACACATGTCGCCACCGGAGCTTATCTCCGGGACGTCCGACACTGTTGGACATGTGTCTACCTCGGAGCCATCTCTGAGGAAAAATGGAGTCCGGCGCTACTTGACGTGTGGCATTAACGGAGCTCGCCTCCGAAGAGAGAGAGATCTGAAATGAATACATGGTACACCAGGAGCTCCCTCCAAAGAGAGGGAAAGACCTGCATTAAGACGTGGCGTGCGCGGAGCCACCTCCGAATAAGAGAGGAGGTCCCGACCGCCAGGATATGTGGCGCACGCGGAGCTCACCTCCGAAGGAGAGGGAGGTCTCGCTCACTTTTCACGCGGCACAACCAGAGCTCGTCCCTGCGGAAAGGGAGAGACCAGGACCCGGTGGACACGTGGAGCTTTCGGAGCTCATCACCAAGGAGGTAACGAGTTCTGGAGCGGTTTTTGGATTCTGTACGCGTAGAAATATCGGTACGGAGGAGGAACCGACCTGAATTCCACAATGTTACCGCACCAAATCAACTCAAGATAAGTTGTTAAGATTCATCGATAATCCGAATAGAACTCTTATTCGAAGTCCAATTAGATTAGGACTCTTCTTCTCCCGATTATAAATAGAACCCAGGACCTTTGGCCGAAACCACAAACTTCTTTTCCAACTCCTAAGCCGACGACTTAGAGCCCTAGCTCTAACTCGCCGAGTAAGCCCATCGCCGGAGTTCAGTTGAGGAAGATCACCGGAAGAGAGCCCCAAAGATCTGTCTGATCAGAGAAGGACCCCAAGACCAAGAAGAACGTAAGGTAGGCCTCCAATATCACCTTACGACATCACCATGTTTTCTTTGCATCTGTTCTTCGATTCCTTTCGAACAGAAGCTTTCTTCTGGGCAGATCACTTGTTGATCGAGTTGATCTGAAATAAAAGATCATTGCCACGTCCACCTTTGATCCAAACAACTCTGTTCATCATAAAATCCATGCAAGCCATGCAAGAACACGTACAAACCGATCTAATAAAAACTGATCATAGGATAGCATGCATATGCATCATCGCATCTAGTTAAAGTTTGTGCATGATATTGATTGATGTGGATCTTATATGTGCGTGATCCTGTATAGCAGGACAAGCTCAGGGAGCTGTCTACGACGAGCTGCAACAACAAGATTTCGAGATCCAAGAGCAACCGGAACTGCAAGAACAAGGCAAGTGCTCCTTGACCATATTGATCCTATGTTTTGGAAAAACTTTTTTGTTTGCGAAAAGGTGTGTGCTGAAGTCAAACATGATGGGAAACCCATTTATAGGAGTTTACTAGCTTTGGTTAAACCACCCTTGTCGCCAGGGATGTTATTAAGTCAGGTATGGTTTTTTACTTTTATGCTTTGCTGAGTCCATGGTATTGGGAAGCGAGATAGATGTGTCTAGCTAACTGCACTCATAATTATAATGAGAAACTGGTGTTGTTAATGAACATGGATCGCAGGGAGATCTAGGCAAGACTGGGTTTGTGAATGAGGTAGCATGGGATGGTGGTTTACTTGCCGTAGATCTAAGGACCGGTTCATGCGAGCGCATGCCAGGATAACAGTGCCACCACAAGGCCAAGTATGGGTGCGGCTTAGCTGACTAATTAGGTAAGTTGCTAGATTGTTATGGACCGTGGAAGGCGCGGGGAATGGGAGTCTAGTGAGGACTGCCCTGGGAACTGCATGGCACAAGAGGGGGCCCGTGGGTGGGAGAATTGGAGATTCTAGCCTACCAGTGAAACCTTAGTGAGTCCATACATCTAGTAGCCCCTTTGTAAAGGCTATTTTGTGATCTCTTGGCCATACACCGACGGTTGTGTACTGGTATAATGGAGGTTCTGCAGTCAACGACGGGTGACGAAATCACAAACTTGTGGGTAAAGAGGTGCAAACTCTGCAGAGTCTTAAAACTATCATGATAGCCGAGCTTAGGGTCACGAGCGCCTGGCCAACTTCCATGATTTGTTGGGATGGTTATTGGATATGGTTAATGGTTATGGTTTTGGATGGTTTGGTTTTGGTTTTGTTTTGGGACTGTTGAGTCCGGGTGATGAGATGGGTTGCATGATTGTTGAGTCATGGCAACGAGGTTGGTCTCGGTGTGAGACAAAGTTGTTTATGAGATGACATGGTAGAGAATACGAGATGGTATTCGTGAGATGGTAGCAAATACGAGGAGGTATTCGTGAGCAAGAATGAGGTTGATTGATCGTGACATAGAAGATAATGAGCATAATGGAGGTATGATTGATATTTTAACACATGTTAGGATTACATTCACTTAATGATGAGTTACTGTTTTGTCATGGTTTTGATAAATAACTTTGCTTTCTGCAATGAGCCCTTTTTATACCTACCTTATTATGAGCTACATATCATATTTTCCCGCACTTGCTGAGTACATCATTGTACTCCAACTTGCATTATTTCATCAGCAGCAACAGGAGAAGATTATTGTGAAGACCAAGTGGAGCATTAGGCGTGTGATATGTTCTCAACCTTGCGTGTGGGGATGGAGTAGAGATGGAGCCACTGCTGCTTAGATTTGCTTCCGCATTAGTTAAATTGCTTCCGCATTTGTTAGAAGACTTCCACTGCATAGAAATAAGACTTCCACTGTTAGATTAAGACTTCCGCTGAGAGCATGAGTCCAAGACTCATGAAACATTGTAATAAACTCTATTATTTGTGGTTATATATATTCTGAATTCAGTTTGTGGAACATATGTGTATGTGTGATGAACATCCTGGGCACACATATGCATCAGTTATCGGTTCCGTGGTTTTCAACAAATTGAGGGCGTCACAGATTGGTATCAAAGCCACGGTTGACAGTGGGTTACACGCCTAAATAGGAAACACAGATTGGTATCAAAAGCCACAGATAGGGGTAGATTACACACCTAGATACAATCACAGATTGCTATCAGACACAGATTGGTAGCTAAGCCAGGCTGACCCTAGGGTGCAAGCCTAGGGTGCTTAGATTGGCCTTGAAACTACCTTGACATAGGAAACCAGTCTTGAATAGGAGTTGTGTGAGCCCTTGTAATGATTGTTTGTGATTGTGTGCTTAGTGTGAGTTGTGGGACGTCTCAAAGCGTTGTCCATATCCACACATAAGTAGAAAGAGGTGTGAGATGCCTCGACACTTGTTCACATCCTCGTATGGGCTAATATATAAGTCCAATCCACCTTGATGCACATAGTTTAGGGGATCCACCTAAACTTCTAACCTTCTATTCTATTTCGTTCTCTCTCACAGATGGTGAGAGGAAACGCCGGCCGAAGGAACGTCCGTGACAACCAAGAGGATGACCACGATGAAGTTCCTGTTAACCCCGGAGCTGGTGAGAACAACCTGGAACGGTTGATGGCCATGCAAAACCAACTTATGCAAACCATGATCCAAACTTTGGGTCAGTTGCAGGCCAACAACAAATCCGTTCCGGCACCACCGCCACCACCACCGCCGGCTCATAACAGGTTGGGAGAGTTCATGAGGACTTGACCACCCACCTTTGCTAAAGCTAACGACCCCATGGAGGCCGACGACTGGTTGAAATCCATGGAGAAGAAGCTTGCCATAGTGTAGTGCAATGACCGGGAGAAGGTTCTTTTTGCGTTGCACCAACTTATGGGAGCTGCCGCTGACTGGTGGGATGCCCTATGCAACGCTCATGTCGACCCGGAGACGATCACATGGACTGAGTTCAAGGAGAGTTTCCGCTCTCATTACATCCCTGCTGGTGTAATGATGCTCAAGAGACAGGAGTTTGAAGGTCTCCGCCAAGGACAGAGAAGTGTGAATGAGTATCTCAACAAGTTCACACAACTGTCTCGGTATGCCCCCGAAGTTGTCAACACAGACCAGAGGAAGCAATACCTGTTCATGAAAGGATTGAACAATGAGATCCAGGTTCAGCTCCTCAACAATGACTACGCGAGTTTTCAGAAACTGGTTGACAAGGCTATAGTAGTAGAAAGCAAGATCCGAGAGATCGAGCGAGAGGGCAAGAGAAGATGCCATACCAGCCCCAAGGGAGCAACGTACGACCTCAGTACATGCCCCCAGCTGCACCGCAGTATGGATCGACCGCTACTGCATACCACCCTAGTCAGCCACCACAGCAACGACCCGTTGCACCAGCACCTCGTGTGCCCTTGCCTCATGTGCCCCAACCCAACATGGGAGCTCTTGTTCAAAACCCCCGCCTCAACGTACCTGCTGCCATAGGCAACAGGGCATGCTGTGCATGTGGGGAAATAGGACACTTCGTGAACCAGTGCCCAAGGAGAGGCCCTGGACAGCAAGGCAACGTGCCCAAGCAGAACCCGCGACCAAACGGAGCGGACAATCAAGGAAACCGTGGACAGCAGAACTATGTTCGCGGCAACGTGAACCATGTCTCTGCTCAGGAAGCACAACAGGCTGAGGACGTTGTAATTGGTATGTTCCTTGCCAACCCCAACCCGGCCACCATCTTATTTGATTCTGGAGCATCTCATTCATTCATATCATCCAAGTTTGTTGCCAAGCATAATATACGCATATCACACTTAAAATGTGCTATGTTAGTTAATTCTCCCGGTGGAGAGATGAGGACTAATATAGTATGTCCGAAAGTATGCCTTAAAATAAGGGGGGTAGACTTCCTTGTCAACCTCATTGTCTTGGACTCCCAAGGGCTTGACATAATACTCGGGATGGACTGGCTAAGCTAGCACAACGGGGTAATCCAACGTGCTGAAAGAAGCGTGCAGTTGACAAACGAGCACGGTATTCGTATCGAGTTTGAGTCAGCCCAACAAACAACCGAAAAGGCAATCTTGAACCACGTCAAAGGAGCAACATTGGACAGCATTCCAGTGGTTCCAGAATTCTCGGACGTGTTTCCAGAGGAGCTTCCAGGTATGCCACCTGATCGGAACATTGAGTTTGCCATTGATTTGGTACCCGGAACTGCACCCATAGCAAAGAGACCCTATAGGATGCCCGTCAATGAACTAGTAGAACTCAAGAAGCAAATTCAGGAGCAGTTGGAGAAGGGTTTTATACGTCCAAGCTCGTCACCATGGGGAGCTCCTATGCTCTTCTTGGACAAGAACGATGGGACCCAAAGGATGTGCATGGATTATAGATCTCTCAACGAGGTGACAATCAAGAACAAATACCCTCTGCTCCGTATAGAGGACCTATTCAACCGAATGAAAGAAGCCCGAGTGTTCTCCAAGATTGATCTTCGGTCGGGATACTTCCAGCTGAAGATTAAGCCCTCCGATATACCCAAGACAGCCTTTCGAACACGGTATGGTTCGTATGAATATACCGTCATGTCTTTTGGGTTAACAAATGCACCCGCATACTTCATGTATCTCATGAACAAGGTTTTCATGGAGTACTTGGATAAGTTCGTCGTGGTTTTCATCGACGACATTATGGTGTATTCAAAAAGTGAGGAGGAGCATGAAGAACATTTGAAATTGACCTTGCAGAAAATGCGTGAGCATCAATTGTATGCCAAGCTTAACAAGTGTCAATTTTGGATAAAGGAAATATGTTCCTAGGCCACATTATCTCCGAAGAAGGGGTATCGGTTGATCCCGGAAAAGTGAGGGATGTTCTGAAGTGGGACCAACTGCAAAACGTGAGGGATATTCGGAGTTTTCTTGGGATGGCTGGATACTACCGACGCTTCATTAAGGACTTCTCTAAGGTAGCAAAGCCCATGACAGAGTTGCTAACGAAGGGAAAATCCTTTCAATGGACACCAGCATGCCAAGAAAGTTTTGAGGAACTCAAGAAAAGGCTAACCACAGCGCCTGTTTTGCTATTGCCGGACGTAAGCAAGAGCTTTGACATATATTGTGACGCATCCAGACAGAGGCTCGGATGTGTGCTCATGCAAGAAGGACAAGTGGTACCCTATGCCTCACGACAATTAAAGAAGCACGAGCTTAATTATCCTACACATGACTTGGAGCTAGCAGCAGTAGTGCATGCATTGAAGATTTGGAGACATTATATCCTTGGTCATCAATGTGAGATCTATACGGATCATAAAAGCCTCAAGTACATATTTACACAAACGGACCTGAATTTGAGGCAACGTCGATGGTTGGAACTTATCAAGGATTATGATGTTGGAATCAACTACCACCCTGGGAAGGACAATGTAGTAGCTGATGCATTGAGCCGGAAGGGAACATGTCACCAACTCACGATTCGGGATCTACCACCCGAACTACGTAAGGAGTTTGAACGGTTACACCTCGGATTCTTGAACAACATGGAAATGATGGAGATCCACTCTTCATTGGAACAAGAGATAAGAGATGGCCAAGCAACGGATGAGGAGATCAAGGAAAGGATCCGACAAAGAATAGAGAAGGATTTCAAAGAAGATGAGAAGGGTACGCTTTGGCTAGGAAAAAGGATTTGTGTGCCTAACGTGGAACACATCCGCGACATGATATTAAAAGAGGCACATGATTCACCCTATTCCATACATCCCGAAAGTACCAAAATGTACAAGGATTTGAAGACTTGTTATTGGTGGGATGGTATGAAAAGGGATATAGCCGAATACGTTGCCCTATGCGACACACGCCAACGGGTGAAGGCCGAACATCAAAGACCCACTGGATTGTTGCAACCTTTGAAGGTACCCGAGTGGAAATGGGAAGACATCAGTATGGATTTCATCGTCGGATTGCCACGTACTCAGTCGGGTTATGACTCTATCTGGGTTATCGTGGACCGATTGACGAAAACCGCCCATTTTCTCCCTATAAGGGCCAAGTACAACGTTGCACAACTAGCCGAGTTGTACATGGAGCAGATCATGTGCCGTCATGGAGTCCCGAGGAGGATAGTCTCAGATCGAGGTTCTCAGTTTACCTCTAGATTCTGGAGGAAGCTAGAGAAAGCTATGGGTACACGATTGGATTTTAGCTCCGCCTATAACCCACAAACCGATGGGCAAACCGAAAGGACAAACCAAATTTTGGAGGACATGTTTAGAGCTTGCACCTTGAAACATGGGTGTAGTTGGGATAGGAGTTTACCGTACGCCGAATTCTCCTATAACAACAGCTATCAAGCTAGCTTGAAGATGTCGCCTTTCGAAGCACTGTATGGTAGACGGTGTAGAACACCACTGTTCTGGAATGAAACCGGAGAGAACCAGGTGTGTGGACCCGAAGTGCTACAAGAAGCTGAAAAGAAAGTCCAAACGATACGGGAGAACTTAAAGGCTGTTCAGTCACGACAGAAAGGCTATGCGGATAATAGGCGAAGGAAGTTCACTTTCGAAGTAGGAGACTTCGTATACCTTAAGGTCTCGCCTATCAGAGGCCAACGGCGTTTCAACGTCAAAGGCAAGCTAGCACCTCGATACATCGGACCATTTAATATTTTGGACAAGCGAGGAGAAGTAGCCTATCAACTAGAGCTCCCAACATATCTCTCCGACGTACATGACGTGTTTCATGTATCCCAGCTCAAGAAGTGCTTGAGAGCACCGGAGGAGAAAGTACCAATGGAAGAGCTTGAACTTCAAGAGGACCTGACTTATACGGAGCACCCTGTCCAAATTTTAGACCTAAAGGAAAGGGTCACCAGGAAAAAGTGATCCGATGGTGCAAGGTACAATGGAGCCATCACACCGAGGCTGAAGCCACATGGGAGCGTGAAGAAGACATCAAGGCAGAATTTCCCCATCTATTCTCTACTAACGAATCTTGAGGGCGAGATTCAATTTAAGGGGAGTAGATTTGTGACACCCTCACTTCTGGTCTCAGCATATATTCATGTTTCATTAATAGAAAACATTTTAAAAGAAGAAGGAACAGAGGAAAATATCAAAGAGATAGCCAATAAGAGCCAAATCCAATTCCCAGAGAGCGCCGAAGACAACATCCGCGGCCCGCTGGCCACGTGGCGTGTTCGGAGCTCATCCCTGCGGAGTGGGGAGAGGTCCGCCACTAAACTGGCTACGTGGCAGGCTCGGGGCTCATCTCCGCTAAGGGGGAGATGTCCGAACCTGTGGGACACGTGTTTCCTTGGAGCTAGCCTCTGCGGAAAAAGCAAAGGCATTTCCGCAGGACACATGTAACCGTCGGAGCTAGTCATCGTGGAAATCAGGGGACCCGTCGCGTGGGATACGTATCGATCTCGGAGGTCACCTCCGAGAGGTCCTGTTCTATTGAACACATGTTGCCACCGGAGCTTATCTCTGGGAGGTCCGACACTGTTGGGCACGTGTCTACCTTGGTGTCCGTCTCTGAGGAAAAAGGGAGTCCGGCACTACTTGACGCGTGGCATTAACGGAGCTCGCGTCCGAAGGGAGGGAGATCCGAAATGAATACGTGGCACACCCGGAGCTACCTCCGAAGAGAGGGAAAGACCGACACTAACACGTGGCATGCGCGGAACCACCTCCGAATAAGATAGGAGGTCCCGACCACCAGGATACGTGGCGCTTGTGGAACTCACCTCCAACAGGGAGGGAGGTCTCGCTCGCTTGACACGCGACACAACCGGAGCTCGTCCCTGCGGAAAGGGAGAGACCAGGACCCGGTGGACACGTGGAGCTTCCGGAGCTCATCACCAAGGAGGTAACGAGTTTTGAAGCGGTTTTTGGATTCTGTACGCGTAGAAATATCGGTAGGGAGGAGGAACCGACCTGAATTCCACAATGTTACCGCACCAAATCAACTCAAGATAAGTTGTTAAGATTTAATGATAATCTGAATAGAACTCTTATTCGAAGTCCAATCAGATTAGGACACTTCTTCTCCCGATTACAAATAGAACCCAGAACCTTTGGCCGAAACCACAAACTTCTTTTCCAACTCCTAAGCCGACGACTTAGAGCCCTAGCCCTAACTCGCCGAGTAAGCCCATCGCCGGAGTTCAGTCGAGGAAGATCGCCGGAAGAGAGCCCCAAAGATCTGTCTGACCAGAGAAGGACCCCAATACCAAGAAGAACGTAAGGTAGGCCTCCAATATCACCTTACAACATCGCCGTGTTTTCTTTGCATCTATTCTTCGATTCCTTTCGAACAGAAGCTTTCTCGTGGGCAGATCACTTGTTGATCGGGTTGATCTAAAAGACAAGATCATTGCCACGTCCACCTTTGATCCGAACACCTCTGTTAATCATAAAATCCATGCAAGCCATGCAAGAACACATACAAACCGATCTAATAAAAACTGATCATAGGATAGCATGCATATGCATCATCGCATCTAGTTAAAGTTTGTGCATGATATTGATTGCTGTGGATCTTGTATGTGCGTGATCCTGTATAGCAGGACAAGCTCTGGGAGCTGTCTACGACGAGCTGCAACAACAAGGTTTGGAGATCCAAGAGCAACCGGAACTGCAAGAACAAGGCAAGTGCTCCTTGACCATATTGATCCTATGTTTTGGAAAAACTGTTTTGTTTGTGAAAAGGTGTGTGTGCTGAAGTCAAACATGATGGGACATCCTTTTATAGGAGTTTACTAGCTTTGGTTAAACCACCCTTGTCGCCTGGGATGTTATTAAGTCGGGTATGGTTTTTACTTTTATGCTTCGCTGAGTCCATGGTATTGGGAAGCGAGATAGATGTGTCTAGCTAACTGCACTCATAATGATAATGAGAAACTGATGTTGTTAATGAACATGGATCGGAGGGAGATCTAGGCAAGACTGGGTTTGTGAATGAGGTAGCATGAGATGGTGGTTTACTTGCCTAGATCTAAGGACCGGTTCATGCGAGCACATGCCAGGATAACAGTGCCACCACAAGGCCAAGTATGGGTGCGGCTTAGCTGACTAATTAGGTAAGTTGCTAGATTGTTATGCACCGTGGAAGGCGCGGGGAATGGGAGTCGAGTGAGGACTGCCCTGGGAACTGCATGGCACAAGAGGGGGCCCGTGGGTGGGGAGAGTGGGTGGGGAGAATTGGAGATTCTAGCCTGCCGGTGAAACCTTAGTGAGTCCATACATCTAGTAGCCCCTTTGTAAAGGCTATTTTTTGATCTCTTGGCCATACACCGACGGTTGTGTACTGGTATAATGGAGGTTCTGCAGTCGCCGACGGGTGACGAAATGTCACACCCGGTTTTTCCGAAGAACAACCAAGTGAATATCACATGTATGCCAGGATCATTTTCTCATACATATGATGACAAATAGTGAAGCATCATTTATTACAAGCCAGGTGTCGAGTATAAATAAGTCTTACATAGCAAATGTCTCGATGGACAATAATAAGTTCATCACAAGTAAATAAACTAGCAGCGGAATATTATTCTTGAGGGCTCCGTCACAGGAGTTGCCCGGGGGTCTCCATGAACCTAGAAACCTTCTTCGGGTCCAAAGTCTTGGTCATTATACACCACCTCATTATCTAGACCTGAGCAGCAATATAAACCAACAAAATATGCAAGGTTGAGTACCAATGGTACTCAGCAAGTGTGGGAAAATTATATCATGCATAGCTAGAACAAGGAGAGTTTGAACTCATGGTTAAAGCACTACGCAACTAATACCTATCACCTTAGCTTATTAAGCACCAACATTACTACACAGGTGAAATGGTCCCAATCTCCCATCCCATCATCATAATCCAATAACCATAACATCATTTCCAATGTTAAGCTCCCCGCTTAACATCCACAACTTCCAAAACCATCAATCCTCTAATCATGAATAAGTCCAAGCCGCTCTTGACCGTGAGCACGGCTGTCATGACAGTTTTGACTCTGCAGAGTTTGTACCACTGTACCCACATGTAGTGATTTCATCCCCCATTGCCGGGTGGACTAAAAGAACCTCCATTATGCCAGTGGCTACGAACCACATTCACACTTCCCAGGTGTGTCGCCAGGAGATCACTACGGAGCCTTTACAAAGGGATTCCCGACGAGCGTGGGCCCACTGAGGTTTCACCCCTAACAGCATACAAGAGGCTCCAACCCCGCTGCAGTGGCCCCCTCTTGAGCCTTGCAGTTCATATGGTAGTCCAGCAGACACCTACTCCCCGCACCATCCAACACACCCATACTACGCCGGGGATACACCTAATTAATTGGCCAATCTGCCCCATCTCAGCATGTGGTTGGCACTATAAAGCCAGGTTACATGCTCCATGAACCGGTCCTTAGGATCCAGGCAAGTACTAAACACAAACCCGAGTCTCGTGCACCCAGCACACAACCAAAACATCCAACTTGCCTTGATCCCTACCTCTACATAACTCACAATATCTCATTCAAGAGTATTGTAAAATAAACTGATGATCTCATATCCCAAATATTCCATTCTAAGCATGGCTAAGCATATGCATAATAATAAATGACATGATAAAATAAATCCCAACCCAAGCTACAAGGAAACAAGGTAATCAATTCTAGGGAAGCTTCCTAGCATGGGTTTCATATTTCAATCGACAATGCAAATAATGCTAGCTACACATCCTAGCATAGGATCAAAGTGGTCAAGGACACTTGCCTCCTTCCCGCTGCTCTTGAAATGGGTAGTCCTGATCTTGGAAAGGAATAACTTGCTCTTGAGCAGGTTCTACATCATACCATCATACATAGCAAAAGAAAAACAACAATCCATAAGACATAGTTCACACTTCCACTTCATACAAACCACACATTCATATTTATGAAAGTCATTCACCATTATATGTGTTGTGGTTATTCTATGTGTGTTGATTTGTGGCTTGCATGCACTTTTAATCATGTGTATATGATTCCTACTTTTGTGTTCACATTTATACTTACATACTATATATATGAGTTTCCAATTTAAATAAATTCCTTATATTCAATTACTACACCTTTTAGCTACCAAGTATGCATGAAAGTATTTTCCTTCTCCATATGTGTCTTCAGAATTTCCACCAGCCCTAAACTGAATTCTTTGGATTTTAGAACTCCATTTATCATTTACTAGTTGCTATATTTTCAGATTTATTTCCTATGCCTAAATGTGAACTTTATTATGAAAATAATAAGACACATCATCTAAACAGAATAGGTTCTGATCTAAAATATTTACTAATATATTTTTGACCTTTTTCCTCTGATTTAAACTATTTTCCAATTATTTTCCCTATTTTCCAGAACTATTCTTTACTTAAAAATGTGTCCCTAAATGTGAATAATAAATTAAACAGATTCATTTCAGCCCAAAATATATTTTTATCTCACTCCAAAGTTTTCTAAATACTAAGAAAGTTTTTAATTTAATTTTGACAATATGTTTGCCCCACTTTTTAAATTTTAAACACTAGCCACATATTCAATTTCCTAAATTAAACATTAAACAGGGCTAAAAAGGTAAACTCACCCCACTACAGGGTCTATAATATTATTTTAAAAATTTTCAGGGGTCTAGCTATACATAACAGAGGAGGTTTTCCTAATTTTTATTAAGTCCAGGGACTAAAACTGATTTTTAAATGAATTTACATGATTTTCTGAAGTTCCAGGGGCTAGATCAGAAGTTTCCGGGGCTAGCTCTTATTTCCCGAGAACCCCAGGGGGTAGCACGTAAGATTTCCAGCCTTTATAACGCGGGGCTGACGTGGACCGTCCGATTTTAAACCGACAGCTGAGATTATAACGTCGAACCGGTACGCGGGGATCTAAACTCCACTGTGCGATTTAAAATAAACGGCGCACAAGCGGCCACGTCGCTCTAACCGAGCGCAGGCGGAGCACGGCGGCGGGAGGCGGCGATCTCGCCGGAGAGTTTCGGATCTTCGGGAATTCTTCCTAGAACTGTGATTTTATGGCATAGATCGGTGGAGGGGAGGTCGGGGATCTCACCTCGGGGGTTTTCTTGAGCTCGGAGGTCTTGGAAGGCGGTCGGCGACGAGGTCCGAAGTGAAACCACGGCGAAGCTCGTCGGCGCTGTGTTTGAACCGCAAGTCACCGAGTTTTCTGCACCTGCAGGGTTCCCCGGAGGCGGTGGATCAAGACTAGCGAGTTAGATCGGAATTTCCGAGCGTAGATCGGCCAGAATTCGCCGGAGAAGGCTCGGGTTCTCACCGGAGTAAAAACGGCGGATCGCGTGGGAAAAACAGAACGAGGCCGGGGTTTTTATAGACGGGGGAGGGCGGTGGGTTTGTTTAGATCGAGTGGGAGTCCTCCAGAACCAGAATTCGGCCGGAAATCCGGTCGGTTGCGATCGCGCGCGCGCGGGTGAACAGTCCGAGTTTCGGACGATCGGGGGTTAGGGATGACAGGTGGGTCCCACCTGTCTGAGAGAGAGAGCGCGGGCGTGCGGCTGCGGGCTGGCGCGGGGGCAGGGTGGGCCGGCTGGTGGGTTTCGGCCCACTGGCCGGTTTTTTCTGTTTTCCTTTTTCTTTTTCTATTTCTTTTCTGTTTTGAGTTTAATTGAATTCCAGTTTGAATTTAAATTGTTGCAAAACATGCAACACGTCCAAAAAACTTTTAAATTCCCCTCTTAACATGATTTTGGGTCTTAACAAGATTTTGGGGTGTTACAGCTCTACCCCCCCCTTAAAAGAAATCTCGTCCTCGAGATTGGTGGTTCTAAGAAAACAATTCCGGAAATTGTGCCTTGAGCTCATCTTCCCGCTCCCAGGTGGCTTCCTCTTCTGAGTGATGCTTCCACTGCACCTTGCACATCCGGATTCTTTTATTTCTGGTGAGGCGTTCCATTGTCTCCAAAATCTTGTATGATTGCTTGGCATAAGACAAATCCTCAGCTACGTCCACTTCATTCATGGGTAACACATCTTCAGGCGTTCTCAGGCATTTCTTGAGTTGTGACACATGGAACACATCGTGCACATCCGATAGACGAGCCGGTAACTCTAGTTGATACGCCACTTTGCCTTTCCTTTCCAGAACTTGAAAGGGTCCGATGTATCGAGGTGACAACTTCCCTTTTACATTGAACCGACGAAGTCCTCTGATACGGGACACCTTGAGATAGACATAGTCTCCCACGTTGAAAACGAGCTCTCTTCTTCGTACATCGGCATAGCTCTTTTGGCATGTCTGTGCTATCCTCAAATTGTTGCGAATTTCCCTCACCTTCGCCTCGGCTTCTTGTAGTACTTCTGGACCAAACACTTTACTTTCCCCCGTTTGGTTCCAAAATAGGGGAGTTCTGCACTTCCTCCCGTACAAGGCTTCATACGGTGACATCTTCATACTAGCTTGATAGATGTTGTTATAGGAAAACTCCGCATGCGGTAAGTTCTTGTCCCAACTCCTATTGTTTTTTAGTGCACATGCCCTCAGCATATCTTCAAGGATCTGATTGGTCCTCTCCGTCTGCCCATCAGTTTGGGGATGATAGGCAGAGCTGAAATTCAGATGGGTCCCCATGGTTTCATGCAACTTCTGCCAGAACCTTGAGGTGAACTGTGTTCCTCGATCCGACACAATCTTCTTTGGCACTCCATGGTAAAACACGATCCTTGACATGTACAACTCTGCCAATTTGGATCCGCTGTAGCTTTCTTTCACGGGAATGAAATGAGCTACCTTGGTTAGCCTGTCAATGATGACCCATATTGAATCATATCCTGATTGGGTCCTAGGCAATCCCACTATGAAATCCATACCGATTTCTTCCCATTTCCATTCAGGCACTTTGAGTGGTTGCAATAATCCCGTGGGTCGTTGATGTTCTGCTTTCACCAACTGACATGTGTCACATAGAGCAACATGTTCCGCGACATCTCGCTTCATGCCATACCACCAATACCTGCTCTTGAGGTCCTGGTACATCTTCGTACTCCCAGGATGAATGGAATAGTCAGAATCGTGAGCCTCCTTCAAAATCAATTCACGAATCTCCTTTACTTCAGGCACACAAATTTTTTTTCCCGTGCCACACCGTTCCTTTTTCATCCTCTCTGAAACCAGGAGCTTTATTTTCCTTGATGAGTTGTCTGATCTCTTGTATCTTCTCGTCATTCTTTTGACCCTCTCGGATTTCTTGCTCGAGTGTGGAGTCCACTTCCATGGCGATGGCTTCCCCACTATTTACCAGGCATAGATTGAGCCTTATAACCTCGTCCTTCAATTCTGCAGGCATGTCCTTCAAGCCCAACTTATTGACCTGCACTTTCCGACTTAAAGCATCGGCCACGACGTTTGCCTTCCCAGGATGATAGTTGATGCCCACATCAAAGTCATTGATTAGCTCTAACCATCTTCTTTGTCTGAGGTTGATATCTGGCTGTGTAAAAATGTACTTCAAACTCTTATGATCCGTATATATCTCTGTCCTCTTCCCCATCAAATAGTGCCGCCAAATTTTCAACGCGTGTACCACTGCGACTAGTTGTAAGTCATGTGTAGGATAGTTTTTCTCGTGCTTCCGAAGCTGCCGGGATGCATATGCCACGACATGCCCTTCTTGCATGAGAACACATACCAACCCGTTTCCAGAGGCATCGCAGTACACTGTGAAATTCTTCTGCATATCTGGCATAACCAACACTGGGGCTGTTGTCAATCTCTTCTTTAACTCCTGAAAACTCGTCTCGCACTGCGGCGTCCATGTGAATGTGATTCCCTTCTACAACAGTGTAACAACCCAAAAATTCTTGTTAAGACACTAAATCATGTTAAGAGGGGAATTTAAAAATTTTTGGACGTGTTGCATGTTTTGCAAAAATTCAAATTCAAACTGGAATTCAAATTAAACTCAAATCAGAAAAGAAATAGAAAAAGAAAAAAAGAAAACAGAAAAAAACCGGCCAGTGGGTCGCAACCCACCAGCCGGCCCAACCAGAACCCGTGACAGCCCGCAGCCGCGCGCGCCCCTTTCCTCCCACTGACAGGCGGGGCCCACCAGTTCTTCGTCTACCTCGAGCCCGCGCCGGACTCTCTCACCCCGAATCCAAACCGATCCGGATTTCTGCGAATCCCAGCCGAATTCCGCTCGGGGGCGACGCGAACTCGATCTAAACCACCCCGCCGCCCTCCCCCGTCTATAAAAACCCCGGCCTCGTTCTGTTTTTCCCACGCGATCTGCTGTTTTTCCTCCGGTGAGAACCCGAGCCTTCTCCGGCGAATTCTGGCCGATCTACGCTCGGAAATTCCGATCTAACTCGCTGGTCTTGATCCACCGCCTCCGGGGAACCTTGCAGGTGCAGAAAACTCGGGTGACTTGCGGTGTAAACACAGCGCCGACGAGCCTCGCCGTGAATTCACCTCGGACCTCGTCGCCGATCACCTTCCAGGACCTCCGAGCTCAAGAAAACCCCCGAGGTGAGATCCCCGACCTCTCCTCCACCGATCTATGCCATAAAATCACAGTTCTAGGAAGAATTCTCGAAGATCCAAAAATCTCCGGCGAGATCGCCGCCTCCCGCCGCCGTGCGCCACCGGGCAGCGCCGCCCGCGCTCGATCAGAGCGACGTGGCCGCTTGTGCGCCGTTTATTTTAAATCGCACGGTAGACTTTAAAACCCCGCGTACCGGTTCGGCGTTATAATCTCAGCCGTTTGTTTTAAATCGGACGATCCACGTCAGCCCCGCGTTATAAAGACTGGAAATCTTACGTGCTACCCCCTGAGGTTCTTGGAAAATAAGAGCTAGCCCCGGAAACTTCTGATCTAGCCCCTCGAACTTCAGAAAATCATGTAAGTTCATTTAAAAATCAGTTTTAGCCCCTGGACTTAATAAAAATTAGGAAAAACTCCTCTGTTATGTATAGCTAGACCCCTGAAAATTGTTAAAATAATATTATAGACCCTGTAGTGGGGTGAGTTTACCTTTTTAGCCCTGTTTAGTATTTAATTTAGGAAATTGAATATGTGGCTAGTGTTTAAAATTTAAAAAGTGGGACAAACATGTGGCGGACCGGAATCCGCTCATCCAGGATCGCAGAGGGTGGTGCCACGCGATGCGACACCCGATAGCACACGTCATAAGAACATAATATATTACATGGGAAAAACAACTGAAACTGTACAAACAGGTACAAACTTCAGTTGTAACTATTGTTTAGATTACACAGCGGAAGTCTATACTATATAACTCACGCCCGCCTATTTAGCAAAAGTTGGTTGCCCAGCCCTAGGGCAACCCACACTAGCTGCACTCCTCAGCTCAGCGTGGCGTGTACGGCTCCCACTGAGCCGTGGTCCCCGACGGAGGGTAACCCTCGCCGGTGGACTCGTACTCCGAGTCCGTGGGTGGCTCCTCACCTGAAAAACACTTAAGCAGCAACCGTGAGCACGAAGGCTCAGCAAGACTTAACCGACTCACCTAAGCATGAAACTCTACATGAGGGGTACAATGGACATAGGATAGTAATATTTCAGCAAAAGGACACTCCTACAAGTTCATCCTTAGTTCATCTTTTAGCAACAAGTTAACAGTTCATGAAATCTGAAATTTAGTAAGCAGTATTTGGTGGCACACATGTAGCAATACAATTATATCAACCAGCAATATTGAATCAACAGGTTTCATCCATTACTCTACGTCACGACTCAGTGACCAAGTGGTACGCTTCACCACGAGGGACGGCGAATCGACTCGATATACACCTGCAGGGACAACCCAAAGAGCACGTCACGTACGCCCACCCGTGGAGCTGCACAGCACGCTCACTCGATGTCGTACGGGACAACCTTTCACCCAACAGCCCAAACATCGAACTGGTCGCACTGAAACGAGCAGGAGGTTCCCCACACGGAGCATCTCTCTATGCCCGTTGGCAGATTTCCACCTTGCTGCCCTCAACCTACACCTATAAATCGGTGTGCTATGCCTCGATGCCCGGAGGTTTAGGCTACATCGGTTTATCGGGGCCCATATATCCGATATGCCTTCGCTACGTTCAAACTTGATCAGCATGGGCCGCACACGGCTCGGTCCTCAATCGACACGGACAGGGCTGCGCACACAAGACTCCCTCTTGCTGCGCCCTAGCCCCTGCCTAGTCTTATTTTCATTACTAAAGTGATCTCACGACACTCAACCGAACCCGTGTGTCCCAAGCCTATCTCACGAGTATATTCCAACTATTCGACTTGTACCGAA
This sequence comes from Neostapfia colusana, assembly GCA_030760725.1. NCBI lineage: Eukaryota > Viridiplantae > Streptophyta > Magnoliopsida > Poales > Poaceae > Neostapfia > Neostapfia colusana. The sequence goes on from JASWHV010000011.1 coordinate 62,653,119, forward strand.
GTCCTATGAATCATTAAGCATAGCCTGTCTACTCGAGGTCTTAGACACTACCCTCACTCTTTTAGGAGCCTCTAGTTATGCAAGTGGGGTTCCATTCATCGTACACCTAATGCACATACATACTTCATATGACTCATGTAAACAAAAGAAAACTTATAAAAGGGTTAATGCAAACCGGGGCTTGCCTTGTTGCTGCTGGTCAGTAGTTAGTTCCTCGTCCGGAAGAAGGAAGTCCAGCACTTCCGGAGTCTCTTCTTCAACGGCTACACGTTTATGAAATACTACATGTTAATTAATATGCATACAAGTTATTGTAAGGTTACTGTTATTAGTTCTAATAACCAGTCTCTAACACCTGGAACTCTGTTTAAGAATTTAAAGATGAACTGGGTGTGGGTGGCTTGGGCCTGGACCTAAGTACATGGTTAAATGCTAAGTGGTTTTCCCCCTTTTCCATATTAATCCCTTAAGTGGTTAAACAGGACAAGGGTGATCTAGATCTCCAATGGAGCTGAGAATTTTTGTGTGAATTCCTTGTCACAAGTAAACTCTCTGGACCAAACATTAGCACTTTTCATGGAGTGGTTTGCTCAGAATAATTCTCTTGGCAAATCAGCAAGGAAGAATTTATTCTGAGGTAATACCCCTGTTCATGCTCAACTTAATGAACTACAATTTCAATTATAGCTCATAGAGTTTGCATGAATTTTCCTAAAATTTTTGGGGTTAAGATTTGCCCAGAACTGAATTTTCCAAGTTTTGGAAATTCTCTGAAAATGTTTCTGTATTCAAATGAACACAGCACCTTCCAATTTGAATTGCTCTGACCAAATCAACTCCAAATGGTCTGAAACTTTTACAGGGGTTTACTAATGTCCTAAAGAACATTCTGGCAAAATTTGGGTATTTTTGGATAAACCAAACTCCCTCTAAAATTCTTTTGCTGAAAAGCTTTAAAGAATTTTCCAGAATTAATTAATGGGTTTCATACAAATTGGGTTGTATATCTGGACAGAGCTAGGCAAGATGAATCCAAACCAATTTGAATCACTAAATTTGGAGCTTCCTAGCAAAAGTTATGGGGTTCTAAAGTTTGCACTAAAACTGGAAATTCCAGAAATGTTTAAATCCTGCGGGTGGGTCCACGTACACGTGTCGACCGCTGGATCCGAGCCACACGGGGCCACAGACTCCTTCCCACGTGGCCGCACTGGATCCCGGACCACAGAGAATCCCACCCATTTATCTCCAGCCGCTGACGCGTGGGGCCTACCCCTTCGTCTTCCTCCGGCCACCCGCGCGACCCCGCCGCCAAGCTCGCCGGAGACGGGTTCCGGTCCTCGGAGCTTGCTGAATCTCGCCGCCAGTTCCTATCTCGGCCTGAGGAACACGGTGGTACCCTCCCCAGAACTTGACAACCACCAGAACAGTGCTCCCGACGGCAACAGCGGCCGGGAGCTCACCGGCGACGTCCAACCCGGCATCCCACGCACCTTTTTCGATGCGGTTTGCTCGGGGAGCTCCGCTGACACCTGCTGGTCACGTACATAGACACCGATCCCCATGAAAACGGCGGTAACCACGACCTCATCGGCGACCTAGGCCGGATATCGGCTGTGCTTCAGAAAACTTCAGAGACCCGTAAACCTAGCCCACGGTTCTTACTGGTTTTCGATCCTAGGTGGTCGTGGCCGTGAATAGAGCGTGTGCCTGACTCGGTTTGCCCGGTGATGATCTAACCCCCACGAATTTTGGGATTTTGTGGGAGCTCGGCCTCAAGACACCCAAAGCTTTCCCGGCGAAATACTCCCTCGACAGCCCATGAAATGAAGAACGGTAGGGTCTAGAAGAATCAGCACCTTAAGGCGATCCTTTCTTGTGTGGCTCGTCAGGCACGAGCGTGCCTGTGCTGGCCGGACGCCGGCGATCAGAGAGGGCGGCGTTTCTGTGCTCGCGCGGAAACGAGGAAGGAGCTCGGTAGGGGGGGTTCTCGTTTGGAAAGCAGGAGGAAGGCGGCGTGGGCTGTGCGCTGGCCTTTAAGCCGCGGTTTGGCACCGTGAGGTGGCCGATTGCTGCCTCGGTGGCTCGCCGCCGTTCCCTGGCTTGCGCGCGAAGTCGGGGTCGGCTGCAGCAACCGACTGCCCCTCATGTGTGCCACTGACCTGTGGGCCTCCCCCTTTCTTCTTTTTCCTTAATATTTCTTTTCTGTTTCTGTTAATTACCCCACCAGCTACTCACAATTTAATGTGAGACTTAGCTCCCAAGTCTTAGTTTGAATTTGAATTCTCAAATTCAAACTTTGTTTGGTTAAATGTGCTTCATATTTAAACTGAAATTCAAATTCAGTTTTGAATTCTTGCAATTTTAGCTCTTGACAATATGAGCTCCAATGGAGATGAAAATTGGTGAGCTTACTCAGAAAAATGTGCTGAGTTTGAATATGAAGCTAACTTTTGAATTTGAGTGGTGAAAGTTGCTGCAATTTGAATTCATATTCAAATTGGCCTCTTTTTCAATCACCTCCAAAAGTGCCTCAAAAAGTGTTGGATTTACATGAAATTTGGCTTGAAACTTCCTAAGACTTTTCAAGTCCTAGGGGTGAGCTCAAGCTCTCATGTTCATGTGTAGAAATTCTACTTTGTGAAAGTGTAGACTTTCCCCTCTAATTACCCTTTTGATGGAGGTTACTTGCTGTAAGGGCCTCCGTTTTTGACACCCATTTGTAGTGTTCATCCCCACACCACACACCTCATTTGAGGAAGAATGATGAACACAAATGAAGAGCAAGTAACAATTATCAACATGCTCATTAGGGAACAAACTTACACATTGCAAAAGTGGTATTTCCCACATGTGATGTAGATGGGCTGGACATATGAAAACTCCTACACTTTACTAAGGATGTCCATGCCAAGTTTCACCCAAATTCAAAACCTTTTGAGGTCAGTTTGGGTATAGTTAGGAAGAGGGCAGTTTGAAACCATATTCAAATTCAAACTGTTGTTATCCAATGAATTTAAAAGTGAGGGGCATATTCTTACTCAGCACATTTTTGTGAGCTCACACACCAATTTTCACTCCATTTGGAGTTGATCTTGACATGAGCTAAGTGGGAGGAATTCAAACTTTATTTGAATTTCAAACTGAACTTGTGCTGAAATTCATTCAAACAAAACCTCATTTGAACTTTGATCAATTCAAATGGCTCATGGGTGAATAATTTGAAGTGCCAAGGGTAGTATGGGGTTCACTGTTTACAACAGTGATTAGGAGTAAATTTCAGAGGTTAAAACTGGAGGTGGGACCCACATGTCAGCCACTGCTCAGATCAAACCGACTGAGACTTTCTCACTCGGGTCGCCGAGCCGCAGCGGTGATCGCCACCGAGGCTAGCCGCCGCGCCACCAGCTGCTTGCCCACGCGCGGGCATGAGGCGGTGCAGAGCCTTCTTAAGGCGCCTGCCCCCTCCTCGGCCGAGGCACCACAGTTCTTCTCCGCAAGAACTCAGCGCCGGCCGAAAACTCCCGCAGCTCGGACTTGATCGGAGAACGCCGATCGCAGCTCCCTCCTTCCACTCCAGAGTCCCAGCAAGGTACTAGAGACCTTCCTCCATCCTCCCCATTGCTAGAATTCGGTTGAAACCGATTGATATCGGCTGTGCCGAAAGATCAAACTCGGAACTTGGAACCGCCGCACCTCGGGCTCTCGTGGACAGCCCAACCAGGGCGTTGTCACGCCCGAGCCAAGGCACCCTTGGACGCGCAGGTGACCGGTGCTGCTCATCCCCGAGCCACAGCTCGAGTGGTTGCTCACCGGCGGCGAATTTCCACTTTTCCCCTTTCTGTGTGCAGAACGACTTTCGGGTACGATTCTATTTAATTCGTGCTCTAGAAAGGATTAGAGGGCCTCAGGCCACTCCCACACGAGCTAGACACGGTAACGCACAAGTTGCCTTCACGACTCTGGGCCGGAGAACCTCTGTGCCCGGCGTAATTTAAGGTCTACTAATGGCGGAACGAACGGGGGGTATCGGGCGCACGGTGAGGACCTATTTCGGGCCTTCCCCGAGCTGCCTCGAGCTCATGTCGACCTTCTCTGAGGTCCACTGATGCTCCCCGACCGATTTCCCAAGTAGCTGAGGTACTAGGAGAGTCAGCCGACATGGCCGAAGTCATTCCGATATGGCGGCTCGTCGCCGACCATGCTCCGGCCGTTGTCATGAGCAGCAGACCCTCGGATCCTGTTCCCCAAGTAAAAGTAGGCAGGGGCGGCCAGAATCAAGAAGTTTGGAGCTGTACAGCAGCCGGCGGCGAGTCCTCCGGCGAGGTCCCTCGGCGGCGGGGCGCGGGTGTCGCGAGGTTGAAGAAGGGGGTGGACCCCAGCTGTCAGCGGCCGATATTTTGAATCGGGATCTGGCTGCGTCCGGGATCGGGTGTGCTGGCGCGCAAAATCCTTGTGGGCCGCGGTGTGCCATCGCCTAGGCGTGCGACGCGTGTCCCCTGGGCCCACGCGCGAGTTTAAACTTTTCCCCGATTTTCAGATTTCCTTCAAACTTCAAATCCTTATAACTTTGGCTAGAAAGCTCCAAATTGAGTGAACCAAATTTTGCTGGATTCAGCTCTCTTAGTACTTTCCATAAAATCAAGTTTCACTCCATGAAATTCCTTATTTCTCCAGAATTAATTCCTCAAAGTTTAAACTGTTAGGAATTTTAACTGGAGGATCCTTTGGAGGAAAATCATGAAATTTTGCTGAGATGTTCACCAAAATATCCTTGAACTACCATAAAAATTTCAGATCCATTTGAGCTCATTTAGTCCACCTAATGGTGTGATTAGTAAAACTGTTCCAGAGAAAATAGACAATGTTCAGAAACATTTTCAGAATTTTCTCTGAAATTGTTTAGCTCATATCTTTCGTTAGAGACTTCCAAATTAAGTGAGACCAATTCCATTAGAACCCTCTGAAAATCTAGTTTTCATAAAGTCATAGTTTGTTTCATGAAAATACTTAGAACACCCTAAAAGCCTTTAATTAAGGTCAAGGACATAATTATTTGTGGAGGGCTCAAATGAGCTTTGCTGCAACTAAAACTTGACCAAGTCTCTGTTTAGGTTGTAACCAAGCCACTGTAAAAGTTTCACAGTCATTAGGTCTATCTAGCAAAGGTTATAGACTTCACAACTTCAAACTTAATACAAGTGCATTAAATTAATACATGTATTGTTCTATCATGTAGTCGCTAAGGTCGAGGAGGAACCCGAAGTCCTAGACTTCGTTACTCCGGAGGAACAGCTAGCCTACGACCAAGAGCAGCAAGGCAAGCTCCGGTTTGCATTAACCTTTTTACAAATTTTTATTGTTTTGAGCACATACTTGTTTCCTTTGTTCTGTGCATTAGAGTCTTGTTTGGAAATCCAACTGCATAGCCAAGAAAACCACGGGTTGGGTTTAGGATGGAAAACCTCGTTAGCCACTGCATTGCTAGGATAGAGTAGGATTCGGTACAAGTCGAGTAGTTGGAACTACTCGCGAGAATAGGCTAGAGGCACATTGCTCGGGTAGAGATAGCACATGATACACATGGCAAGAAAATGAGACCGAGCGGAGAGTAAGGGCAGCAGGACTTTGGGGCCTGTGTGCTGTAGCTCCGCTTGTGTCGATTGAGGACCGAGCCGTGTGCGGGCCTGCTGAACAAGCTAGAACAGTACCGAAGACCTACCGGCTATATGGGAACCGGGAAACTGATGTAACTCGGGTAGCTGGGTGTTGAGGCATTGCCCGTCGTTCAGAGGGTAGGTTGAGAGCTCGAGGTGTAAATCAGCTGGTGGCACAGAGATGCGCGTGCAGGGACCTCTTGCTCGGGACGATGGGACCGGTTCAATATTTGGCTAACGGGTGAAAGGTAGTCGCGTATGGCGTCCGTGATGGTTGTTGTAGGCAACATCGAGTACGGGCGTACGTGACGGGTTGTCCGGGTAACCCTGCAGGTGTAAATCGATTATAATCGCCGTCCCTCGCGGTCAGTGAGTACCACTTGTTCACTGTACCGTGACGTAGAAAGAACAGGCTAGTTACATGTTAAAATGTTGCTGATTGAAAGCTGGACATTGATTGTTAATGATATGCTGTAGCTTAGAGCTAATTAAAGTTCTTTTCAAGTTTGGGCAAAGTACATGAGAGAAATGCGTTTCTTGTTTGATTGCGGCTCTCTCATGTGCCTTAGCGTAAGGTTCTCCACAACCTGCTGCTAAAACTTGAAAGTAAGGTTCTACTAATTAGGCGAGTCCTTGCAAATGATTTTTACCTCATGCAACCCATTACCCTCATGTAGAAGTTCCATGTTTAGGTGAGACGGGTCAGACTTGCTGAGCCTTCGTGCTCACTGCTTGTGTTTGAAGCTTTTGCAGGGTTCTATGAGGAAGGGACTCCCGAAGAGGAGACGGAACCCCAGGAGGGGAACCCCGTCGAGTGGGAGTCGTGCACGCCGCAGAGTTAGTGTGCGTGTGTGCTAGCAAGGACACGTTCGAGGGCTGAACGTGCACTTGATACTTAGTCTACGCCCGCGAGTGTAGACTGAACTTATTTTGATGTAAACACGTTCATAAACTTGTTTATGTAATAAAACTTCCGCTTCCGCTTTGCACCTTTGACGTGTGTTATACGGTGCCGTGCAACGCAGCACCCCTCAGCGTGATCCTGGCTCGACAGGACCAATGGGGTCGTGTCAGCGTGGTATCAGAGCTCGCTTGAGGTTTAACACAGTACAAAGGTCTTCTTTTTCAAAAATCCAGTGAGGAACGAATTAGTAGCCCGTATAAGGATGTTATTAGTATATAGAAAGTGGCTTAGTAACCTATTTGTTATGTCGGAAAATCGTGCATCTCGGGACGTTCATGTCTTGGGGGGTGCACGTAAGCGCTGTCCACCAGTGCGCACAAGCTGAAGGGTGGAGCCCCACGGGTGGCAGGTAACCCGATCCGCTTTAGTATCCTCTACGACTCTTCATGTCGTTTGGGGTATTTGAGCAACGTCTGTCCCTGGCGTGCGTGGTGTAATATGGGAGACCCCGTCACGTGGTCTGAAACGTGAACACGTAACTCAAGGCGTGTTTGGCTTGAGAACATCCGGGCGAGTGATGACGGCCGGGTGTACAAACCGTATGGATTCCAGGCTCGGTGTGCAGCCGAGTCTGATGATTGGTTGAATTTCTGCAGGTAGCCTTACCACGAAACGGTAGACGTGTAGCATCCGTGTGCGAGTGACGAGTAGTGCCACTGAACTAACGAAGCCGGCTGAGTCCGGTATAGGTTTTTCTTTGTGAGGACGTAGTACCGACATAATCTGGTGACGCATCGACGTCACACCCAACTGAATAAACAACTTAATTGTAAAAACTGGAAGGTTTTAATCCAAAGTAGTAAAACTTGATGTAACTCCTTCCCTTGAACAGGATATTCAAAGTTAACAAGCTTTCAACTTATAGGATGTTAAGGACAGAGCACTCTGTTTTCAGCTGAATCAAGGCTGGAGTTAATCAGAGATTAGAGGTTGAGTTCTTTCGAGGTTGGTGTCGTATGATACATTTCTGGAAAGCTTTGGAAGAGCTTTACAACTTTTCTGTTGAGATCCAGAGGTGTTTCATCCCTTAACCACTCGAAAAATGCAGTAGAGTTGAAACTGTCCAGAAAACAGGACAGACTAAAGACTCTCTGTAGACTCTCTGTAAATTAAGCATAAATTCCTTCTTAAAAATCCAAAAATAGGAAATGAGGTACTTCTGGAAAGATTATGAGATGGGTTACGACTTTGTAACAGAAAGTTTTGTCAGATTGGGAACAGAATTAACTGGGATTCTTGGATCAAATCAGTACCTAAAGCAGGGAGGTGCTGTCCAATTGATTCCAGAAATTCTGTTAACTTTGACATCTCATAACCTTTGAACCAGGACAGATCTTAGGCCAAGCAAATACTGGCTGGAAAGCTATGGAAGTTAGCTTCAACTTTGATGTTGAGCTCCAGAATTGGTTTTGCTTTAAACCGGCCTAAATCAGGTTGAAATGGAAACTGGTCAGGGCTGTTATGGTAACAGCAGATCAGCAGTCAAATTTGTTTAAAATTTGAACTATGTTTCCAAGTTTTATGGGTTCAATGACATGTTTTATGTTATAACTCAGAAGTTTACTGTTAAAATAAATATTTGACATTTCTCAAATATATTTTTACAGATGACAGCAGATAAACAGTTGGAGAACGGGTGGGTAGCTTCCCACTGTTCTGACCGTAGCGGCTACCCGGAAGCATTGCGGCAAATGCTCCAATATTTCGGGTACAATCAGATGCCGCAATACTTCGCCAAGGAAGAAGGCGAAGAGGGGAACAAGACGTGGACGATCCATGTCGAGGTTCCTGCAGGGCCTACGCCACCCGGTTGGGTGCCATTCACCGTCACGGTGAGAGGAAGACAACCGGAAGGGATGTGGCAAGTGGCAGCCCGTGACACGATGTCACGTTTCTGCCAACTACACGTGCAGGCTATGGAGGGAACTCCATACGCACTCGTTCCGGTGGAGGGACGAGCTCAGCATGTGTGGGAAGAAAGGTACCTGGAGGCAACAGACCCGACTTGCCCAAGGTACAACCCCGCGGAGGCAAACCTCAGCCTCCAAATGAGGGCGGGAAACGCTGTGATGGACAGCCAAGCTGTTCATGCGGAGCATCTCGCCACCAAGCTCAAGGAGAGCACAAGCCGTGGAGATCATTTTGAGAGTGCTCACAGTGCACTCCGCAATGTGCTCCTTCCGACGATCAAGCGACTGAATGAACAACACAATCAGTTGCGTCGTCTGAAGAAGGCAAAGAAAAAGGGCCGTGTTGACATCGCGGCGTTGCAAGAGCTGGTGCAGACCCTAACCCAGCAGAATGAGGACCTTGCTCAAGAGCGGGACGACGCTATTGAGGAAGGACAAGGCTGGGAAGAGGACTACAACCAGGCTATGGACGAGGTGCATGCATTGCAGGACCTCGTGCCCCCGGTGTTAGGCATACCGGTGGTCTTGGGTCTTCCAGCAATGGGAGAACCCGGAATGGGAGAAGAGGTGGTAGATCCAGAGCCACCAGCAGAAGTACCGGAGGAGGACGACCCACAGGAGGTCGAGTTCTACTCCGAGTAGGGGTTACGGTTGCCAAGTAGGGCAGCTAGGGTAGCGTAACCCAACTTTTGTAATCAGTGACATGTCGTATAGACAGTAGCGTATGTATAGGTAGTGACGACATGAGCACGACTTCTCGGAGATCCGAGAATAATGTATCTTGTATAAAGTTTATGCTTTATCAATATATGTGAATGTTGTGCAAGTTAATCATGTGTCGCTTCAATACTTACTGCTGTTTATGGAATTTTGAGTAAGACATGTGCTAATTGCTGCTGTGTTGAATTTCAGAATGACGCGTACTCGTGCCAACCCTGATGTTGGAGGTACTAGCCAAGGGGGGGAGACCTCCCAACCGCCTCCCGAGGACTCCTCGGGACAGCAGCAGCAACAGCAACAGCAAACACCACCACCGCCACTGCCAACGGTTACATTGGCCGACATTGTCGCGGCAATGGCGGGTTCACATCAGCAGCACACAGAGCTGCTGCAAACGTTAATTGCGAATACGTCTCGCCCAGAGAGACGTCAAGATCGTGAGGAGCGCCAACAAAGCTCCTACTCCGACTTCCTGGCGACTCATCCCCCTGTATTCTCAAGGGCGGATGAACCACTTGACGCGGACAACTGGCTCCGCGCCATAGAGATGAAGTTCGGGCTGCTCCAAATCAGCGAGCAGCGTAAGACTCAGTTCGCGGTCCAGCAGCTCCAAGGATCCGCGAGTGCGTGGTGGGCCAACTTTTGTGCTTCACAACCCACCGACCGAGTGATGACCTGGGCGGAGTTCCGGACGGCCTTCAGGGCCTATCATATACCGCCCGGTTTGATGAAGAGGAAGACGCAGGAGTTCCTACACCTGCAACAAGGGAGCCGGAACGCGCTGGAATATTCCAGGGCGTTCAACGATCTCGCGCTCTACGCGTCGTATCACGCAGACACGGACGAGAAGCGGCGGGACCACTTTTACCAGGGGCTTAACCCGCTCCTGAAGGACAAGTTGGCGATGTTCAATCGCGGCAGCCTCAACGACATCATTGATGCTACGATTGTTCAGGAGGACTCCGGCAAGGAGTTGGCGGCGGCAGAGCGAAAGCGAAGCGCGCCGCAGAGCAGCGGAGAAGGAGGTGGTCCTTCTCAGAAGTTTCGGATGGTGAATCGCCCACCATCAGGTCCACGCTGGCAACCACCACAGCGGTCGATGCCGTTCCGCGGTCGGCCGTACTCTTCACCGGCATTCCGGCTGGCACTGCCAGTACCACCGCAACAACAGCAGCAGCAGCGGGCGATGCCGCGTGCGTTTGCACCTCCGCAACGCATGCCGGGCTTTCGTCCCCCGAGTACTCCACCAGCAGCGGCCACATGTTACAAGTGTGGTCGTCCAGGACACTTCGCGAGCAGTTGCCCGGAGAGGCAAGGCGGCGGAGTGGCACCACAGTTTCCGGGGAGGAATCAACCCCGGAACCCTACTAATGCGCGGCGGGCAAACCCTAGGCCCGGTACTGTCCACCAGCTTGCCATTGAGGACGTGCCGGAGGGCGAGCCAATCCTTGCGGGTATGTTCCAACTCCACCAGCATCCCGCTATAGTACTATTTGATTCAGGCGCCACGCATAATTTTATTAGCCAAGCTTTCATTGCTAAACACAGCTTGCCAGTACTACCCACCGATAGTCCATATTTAATTTGTTCACCGGGTGGGAAGATTTCAGCAAGCGTAATGGTCTCCAAAGCACCATTATGCTTAGCGGGTAGAGTGTACCCCACGTCTCTCATTATCTTAGAGGGGCAGAAGGTCGATGTCATCCTAGGGATGTCGTGGTTAACCCGCCACGGCGCTATTTTAGACACCGTCCTCCGAGTCGTGCACTTAAACTCAGAAGTGCACGGTTCTCACTCATTATTTCTGGACAGTTCAGAAATAAAACTTCCAAGTGTCTATCAAGCCACAACCATCAGATTGGAAGACATTCCAGTGGTCCGAGAGTTCCCTGATGTATTCCCGGACGATTTGCCGGAGATGCCACCCGATAGAGAGGTGGAGTTCAAGATTGAACTCGCACCGGGAACCATGCCAATATCCCGAAGGCCGTACAAGATGGCGCCCAAGGAGTTGGCTGAACTGAAGACTCAGCTCACGGACCTTCTGGAGAAGGGTTTTATTAGGCCGAGCTCCTCGCCGTGGGGCTGTTCGGCATTATTTGTCAAAAAGAAGGATGAAACATTGCGGCTTTGCGTGGACTACCGTCCATTAAATGCCGTAACCATCAAGAACAAGTACCCGTTGCCACGGATCGACATGTTGTTTGATCAGTTGGTCGAAGCGAAGATCTTTTCCAAGATGGATTTAAGATCCGGGTACCATCAGATTAAGATAAGGGCGGAGTGTTGGTGATATGCCCAAGAGGCAATCATAACAATTCGGATAAAGGCCTGATGGATATTTGATCCATAAGAAATTAGGGTACTAATGGGCCTGTGACCTAAAAGCCCATTAGCACGCCTATAAATATGAGGGGTAGGGTTACGGACAGATGTCTCCACCAGATAGCAGTCCCAGCCGCCGCCCCTCACAGGTCAGCCGCCGAAACCCCTGCCGCGCGCACGGTGCTAGCACACCGACGCACGGCGTTCCTCCCTGTACGTGTGGACTCCGTGGAGGCGCTGCTGTTACTGCTGCGCTGATCGGCTACGGCGCGCATCTACGATCCGCTGCGCTGCGCGTCTAGTGGTAACGATCCATGACCTTCTCACTCGCATGTTTCCTGGGTGATACGGTCGAATTGCTAGAGTAGTGCATCGCCTATTTCCCAACAGTGGCACCAGAGCCGACTTGCGTAGTTTTTGGTCTGGATCTTAGATGCGATCTAATGCAGACAAGTTCATATGATGAATTTTTATAGTTCGGCTTCTGGGGTTTGGAATTGGTTAGAGTAGATTGCCATCATATGACTAAAGGATTAGTTCGTGCTCCTTCTCTGCTCTGTGCGCAACCTGTCCCTACCGGCTGGAATCACCATCGGGACTAATAGTGTACATAGCTAGCAGATTGAGCCAACAGATCACGGTCATGTGTCGCGATCTTCTCGTGGATAACCAGTCACAATGTAAATTGAGGCATTCTGAATGGCTCAGATTCGGGTTGCTGTCTGCTATAGTGACATCATTAAGTTGTTTCGCGATAGACATCGTTCTACGCTTAACTTGTTTTTGCAGGGAATGATGTGAATGGTATGGCCTAAATATGATGTGATAATCTGTGTGTAAAATTCGTGCAGCCTGCGTGTTGCAAATTTAACACAACCGGGTTGAGGTTGTCACATATTTGTATAACGACCTGCGTGTCACCCTGTGATGCCTGATCTCTCATGTAATTTATTTGATAGCTATTAGATGTATTAGCTTCTTTTATATTCATTGAGAAACCTCAAGCATGATGGCGATGGTGATCACCATAAGAAGGGAGACATGGCGGTATAGATCATGATGGAACCATGGTGATGGAGATCACTATGATCCTAAAGGCCATACTATTCACATATATGATATGATCGTATGCCTGTGATGTTTTACTATTCTTTTCATGCTTTTCATATGGTGGATGTTTTGTCATGATAGAATAGCTTCCCTCGGAAAAGTTGAGTATTTGATGCCATTTACCTATAGCTGCACCTATGTTGTTTTGATCGTTGTATGGTAGGTTTGCCAAAGCAAAATACCGTCATCTATCATAATGAATAGGGTGAATGTTGGACATTCACATGCATAGTATTGGTTTACTCAACAAAGCTATCAAAACGGTTTTGGGCTTTATGGCATAGTGTTGGGAGCCGGGGCATTGGATGTCACCCAACAAACAAGAATCATATAGAGATATGATTAACAATGGTTGTTTACCTATGTTACTAATTTTCTAGCAGTGAAGCCAAAGCTCACTAGGAATTAGTGAATATGGATCTTGGACCACTATATGTCGTTAGAGGGAGGACGATGCTCATATAGTGGTGGTGTCTTTTATTAAACTGTTAATAAAAGATTGGTACATAACATAGTGCTAAAACCTTGCATATTTATTTTCTATTGTAGATCATGTCTGCTAGTAACAATTCCGGTTTCAATTTGCGATCTGTGCTTGAGAAAGAAAAGCTCAATGGAGCTAACTTTATTGATTGGTACCGCAACCTGAGAATTGTTCTCAGGCAAGAGAAAATTGAGTATGTTCTTGAGCAACCATACCCCAATGACCTCCCCGATGATGCAAATGCCGCAACTCGCAGGACTTATGAGAAGCACTGCGATGATGCGCTTAATGCAAGCTGCCTCATGCTTGCCACAATGTCCCCTGATCTACAGAAACAATATGAGCATGCAGATGCTTATTCTATGATTCAGGGACTACGTGGAATGTTTGAGAACCAAGCAAGGGCTGAGAGGTACAACATCTCAAAGTCCTTGTTCTCATGCAAGCTGGCAGAAGGTAGCCCGGTCAGTCCTCATGTAATCAAGATGATTGGTTACATTGAGACTTTGGACAAACTTGGTTCTGAACTCAAGGATGACCTGGCTATTGACGTTATTCTCCAGTCACTCCCACCGAGCTATGAGCCATTTATATTGAATTATCAAATGAATGGCATGGAGAAAACGTTGGCTGAATTGCATGGGATGCTTAAAACAGCCGAGGAAAGCATTAAGAAAAACACCACTCATGTGATGATGGTTCAAAAGGAGAATAAAAAGAGGAAGCGTGTGATGCATCCTAAAGGCAAGGGAAAGGTTCCCAATGAGTCTTCAAGCTCAAAGCCAAAGGGAAAATCAGGCCCTTCTCCTAATGATGAATGCTTCCACTGTCATGCTAAGGGGCATTGGTCTAGGAATTGCAAGAAGTACTTGGAGGATAAGAAGAAGAAAGGGAGTGAGACTTCCACTTCAGGTATAAATGTTATAGAAATCAATATTGCTACATCTTCTAGTGAATCATGGGTATTTGATACCGGATCAATGATTCACACTTGCAAATCGTTGCAGGGTCTAAGTGAGACTAGAAGATTTGCAAGAGGCGAGTTGGATGTTCGGGTCGGCAATGGAGCAAAGGTTGCTGTCATAGCTGTCGGAACTTATCACTTGTCATTACCCTCAGGATTAGTTTTGGAATTAAATAATTGTTATTGCATTCCTTCTTTGAGCAAGAACATTATATCTTCTTCATGTTTGGAAGAAGTTAATGGTTATGAGATTATAATAAAGAACAAATGTTGTTCTATTTATTATAATAATATTTTCTATGCTCAATGTCCATTAGTGAATGGATTATATGTTCTTGATCTTGAGGATAAAACAGTCTATAACATTAGTACAAAAAGGGCTCGACGAAATGATCTAAATCCCACTTTTATTTGGCATTGTCGCTTAGGTCATATAAATGAGAAACGCATTGAGAAACTCCATAAAGATGGTTTGTTAAGTTCATTTGATTTTGAATCACTTGACACATGCGAGTCTTGTTTGCTTGGGAAGATGACCAAAGCATCCTTCACTGGTCAAAGTGAGAGGGCAACTGACTTGTTGGGACTTATACATACTGATGTATGTGGACCAATGAGTTCGGTAGCTAGAGGTGGTTTTCAGTATTTCATTACTTTTACCGATGACTTTAGTAGATATGGATATGTCTATCTAATGAGGCACAAGTCTGAATCTTTTGAAAAGTTCAAAGAATTTCAGAATGAAGTACAAAATCAGTTGGGCAAGACAATTAAACTTCTACGATCTGATCGTGGGGGTGAATATTTGAGCCATGAATTTTATGATCATTTAAAACAATGTGGAATTGTTCCACAGTTGACTCCACCAGGAACGCCCCAATGGAATGGGGTGTCCGAGCGGAGGAACCGAACCTTGTTAGACATGGTTAGGTCGATGATGAGTCAGACTGATCTTCCACTATCCTTTTGGGGTTATGCTCTTGAAACTGCTGCATTTACACTAAACAGAGTCCCAACTAAGTCTGTTGAGAAGACACCATATGAGATGTGGACCGGGAAACGTCCCGGATTGTCTTTCCTCAAAGTTTGGGGATGTGATGCTTATGTCAAACGTTTGACGTAAGACAAACTTACTCCCAAATCAGACAAATGCTTCTTTGTGGGATATCCTAGGGAAACCAAAGGATATTATTTTTATAATAAAACGAAGGGTAAAGTGTTTACTGCTCGCAATGGTGTCTTCTTGGAGAAAGAGTTTCTCTCAAAAGGAGTTAGTGGGAGCAAGGTGCATCTTGAAGAAATCCAAGAAATATCTGAAAATGTTTCGGCACCCTCTAATCCTATACAGGATGTACAAGATGTTGTACAACCACTTGATGAAACACCAGCTCCACGAAGGTCTACAAGAGTACGTCGTGCAACTGAAAAGTTGACACTCCTAACCACGGAACCACAGGACATGGTATTGTTGGACAATAATGAGCCTGTGACCTACACTGAAGCAACAATGGGACCCGACTCTGAGAAATGGCTTGGAGCCATGGAATCCGAAATAGAATCCATGCATGAGAATCAAGTTTGGAACTTGGTTGATCCAATCGATGGTGTGAGACCGATCGATTGCAAATGGATTTTCAAGAAAAAGACTGATATGGATGGAAAAGTTCACATCTATAAAGCACGATTGGTGGCGAAAGGTTTCAGACAAATTCAAGGTGTTGATTATGATGAAACATTTTCGCCCGTCGCTATGCTAAAGTCTGTTCGGATTCTCCTAGCAATTGCTGCATATTTTGATTATGAAATATGGCAGATGGATGTCAAAACAGCCTTTCTTAATGGGAGTCTGACTGAGGATGTGTACATGACACAACCTGAGGGTTTTGTCGATCCTAAAAATGCTAGAAAAATATGCAAACTTCAAAAGTCCATCTATGGATTGAAGCAAGCATCTCGAAGTTGGAATCTACGTTTTGATGAAGTGGTCAAAGGGTTTGGTTTCATCAAGAACATAGAAGAACCTTGTATTTACAAGAAGGTTAGTGGGAGTGCACTTATATTTCTGGTCCTATATGTAGATGACATATTGTTGATCAGAAATGACATTCCAGTACTAGATGCTGTTAAATCCTCATTAAGGAAAAGTTTCTCAATGAAGGATTTAGGAGAGGCAGCATACATTTTGGGCATAAAGATCTATAGAGATAGATCTAAAAGGTTAATTGGATTAAGCCAAGACACATATATTGACAAGATATTGAATCGATTCAATATGCAAGATTCTAAGAAAGGTTTCTTGCCAATGTCACATGGCATCACTCTAAGCAAAAGTCAGTGTCCTTCGACACCTGATGAGCAAAAGAGGATGAGAGCGATTCCTTATGCTTCGGCTATTGGATCTATCATGTATGCCATGTTGTGTACACGCCCAGATGTATCCTATGCTCTAAGTGTTACGAGCAGGTATCAATCAGATTATGGTGAGGCTCATTGGACAGTTATCAAAAACATTCTTAAGTACTTGAGAAGAACTAAGGATGTATTCCTAGTGTTTGGAGGTGAAGAAGAGCTCGTTGTAAGAGGTTACACCGATGCTAGCTTCCAAACAGACAAGGATGACTCTAGATCGCAATCCGGTTTTGTGTTCTGCCTCAATGGAGGGGCAGTGAGCTGGAAAAGTTCCAAGCAAGACACAGTAGCAGATTCAACGACGGAGGCGGAGTATATTGCAGCTTCTGAAGCTGCAAAGGAAGCTGTTTGGATCAGAAAATTTGTTTCTGAGTTGGGTGTTGTTCCTAGTGCGTCCGGACCTGTGGATCTCTATTGCGACAATAATGGAGCCATTGCACAGGCAAAGGAGCCTAGATCACACAAAAGATCCAAACATATACTACGACGCTATCATCTGATTCGAGAGATTATCGACCGAGGTGATGTGAATATATGCAAGGTGCATACGGATTTGAATATGGCAGATCCGTTGACAAAGCCTCTTCCACAATCAAAGCATGAGACGCACACGAGATCTATGGGTATTAGATACTTACATCAATGATCCTAGTGTGTAGTGGGAGACTTTTGTCATAGCTATGTTTATGTACTATTTGAGTAACTATTATTCACACTGATCATCAAGTATGTGACTTGTTCGTGAGACTCTTTGTTAATTATAATGTTACTCAAAATGATCCCTAGTCTACATCGTTATATGAGACAATGATAGTACGCAGACTAGCACATGTATTAATTGATGATCACGTTTCACGGATCATAGATATGGAGATATCAAATTAATAATGTGAACACATGTTAGTGAACATGGTGTTGGATAGACCCATTCCGAGACACTGTTGGGATTGTTATTTACATATGTGCCATCAGTTGGTCTTGAGTGATACACCTGCTAGATTCTTTGACCTGAGATCGCCATTGTTTCTCACTATGTGTAGTTGTGCACTTTGAAACTATCAAACGCTACTCCGTAACTGGGTGGTCATAAAAATAGTCTTCAAGTGCATGATGAAGCATGGAATGAGATGTGTGCGGATCAAGATGGGATTTGCCCCTCCTAAATAACAGGAGAGATATCTCTGGGCCCCTCGAGATAGTTGGATTGAAAGTGCATGGCCATGCCAAAATGATTAAAGAGTTAATCATTATGACTAAAAGTTAGTCATCGATTGAATCCACTATTTGATTGAGTGAATGGTCGAGCTATCACAAGGATGGCACGTATCTCGCCTTGAGCTTGGCTGGTATCGTGTGGCAAAGGAATTAGCATGTGAATGTATCTAGGTTCAGCCGATATGATCTTTATGTACATTCGGGAGTCAGTATGTCCTGCTAGGTACCTCTACTGACTTGTGTTTGAAAACGGTTTTCATTCATAACCGACTGTACATGAACCTAACGGGTCACACACTTAAGGGGATGGAATATTGAAAAACTTGGCTATATGATTGTCTCTAGTGCAAGTGGGAGATTGTTGGTGATATGCCCAAGAGGCAATCATAACAATTCGGATAAAGGCCTGATGGATATTTGATCCATAAGAAATTAGGGTACTAATGGGCCTGTGACCTAAAAGCCCATTAGCACGCCTATAAATATGAGGGGTAGGGTTACGGACAGATGTCTCCACCAGATAGCAGTCCCAGCCGCCGCCCCTCACAGGTCAGCCGCCGAAACCCCTGCCGCGCGCACGGTGCTAGCACACCGACGCACGGCGTTCCTCCCTGTACGTGTGGACTCCGTGGAGGCGCTGCTGTTACTGCTGCGCTGATCGGCTACGGCGCGCATCTACGATCCGCTGCGCTGCGCGTCTAGTGGTAACGATCCATGACCTTCTCACTCGCATGTTTCCTGGGTGATACGGTCGAATTGCTAGAGTAGTGCATCGCCTATTTCCCAACACGGAGGACATTCCAAAGACAGCTTTCTCGACAAGGTACGGACTTTATGAGTACCTGGTCATGTCCTTTGGCCGCACCAATGCTCCAGCTCACTTCATGTACTTAATGAACTCGGTGTTCATGCCGGAGCTGGACAAGTTTGTCGTGGTCTTCATCGACGACATCCTAGTATACTCTAAGTCGGAGGAAGATCACAAGAAACATCTGCGTATAGTCTTGCAACGGCTGCGGGATCACAAGTTATACGCAAAATTCAGCAAATGCGAGTTTTGGATATCGCAAGTGCCTTTCCTCGGGCATATCATCTCAGCGGAGGGTATCGCTGTGGACCCCAGCAAGATCACGCAAGTGCTGAATTGGAAATCCCCGAGAACTGTTCATGAGGTACGGAGTTTCCTCGGACTCGCGGGATATTATCGGAGGTTCATTCCGAACTTCTCGAAGATTGCCAAGCCAATAACAGAGCTGCTGAAGAAGGCTACCAAATATGTTTGGAGTCCAGCATGTGAAGCAGCATTCAAGGCTTTAGTCAAGCACCTGACATCAGCACCGGTTTTGGCGCAGCCAGACACAACAAAACCGTTCGATGTGTACTGCGATGCATCCGGCATTGGGCTCGGATGTGTGCTGATGCAAGACCGAAGATTGGTCGCGTATGGATCACGGCAGCTTAGGAACCACGAGCAAAATTATCCAACTCACGACTTGGAGCTGGCTGCCGTGGTACTTGCACTGAAGATGTGGAGGCACTACCTACTCGGTAACCTCGTACATTTATATACCGACCACAAAAGCCTCAAGTACATATTCACTCAGAAGGA
The DNA here is from genome assembly GCA_030760725.1 of Neostapfia colusana. NCBI lineage: Eukaryota > Viridiplantae > Streptophyta > Magnoliopsida > Poales > Poaceae > Neostapfia > Neostapfia colusana. The sequence goes on from JASWHV010000011.1 coordinate 62,672,486, forward strand.
GCTGAATATGAGGCAACGAAGATGGTTAGAACTGATAAAGGATTACAAGATAGAGATCCATTATCATCCGGGCAAGGCAAACGTTGTGGCAGATGCGCTGAGCCGCAAGTCACACGTCAATAATCTGACCATCACACCGTTGGAAGAGAGCGAACCACCACTACATGTGATTCCACACGGAGCTCTCTACAACCTAACTTTGGTCCCCACCATCCGTGAAGAGATAGCGGCAGCCCAGAAGAATGACAAGGGCATGTCACATTTGCGGAGACGTGTAGACAGTGGGGAGTTAAAATGTTTCCGGAAGGACGGAGACGGCGTCCTATGGTTCAAGGACCGGATTGTCGTACCCCGAAACCCGGAGCTACGGAAGAAAATCTTTGATGAGGCTCACTTATCAAAAATTTCTATTCACCCCGGCAGCAACAAAATGTATCAAGAACTCAGAAGAAAGTTTTGGTGGACACGGATGAAGCGAGAAACTGCAGAATACGTGTCCGAGTGTGATACATGTCGAAGGGTGAAGGCAGACCACATGCGGAAACCGGGACTGCTGCAACCACTGGGCATTCCTGCCTGGAAGTGGGAGGACGTGAGCATGGATTTCGTCGTCGGTTTACCCACCACCTTACAGAAACATGATTCTGTGTGGGTGATCGTCGATCGGCTCACCAAAGTTGCCCATTTCATCCCGGTCAACACCAACTACAACGCCAAGAAGTACGCTGAACTGTACATCTCACGGATCCTATGCTTATACGGCGTACCCCGTACCATCGTATCGGACCGGGGCACTTTATTTGTGTCCCGTTTTTGGGAGCAGCTACACGCTGCCTTGGGGACGAAGCTGATCCGTAGTTCAGCCTACCACCCGCAGACGGATGGGCAAACTGAGCGGGTAAATCAAATCCTAGAAGACATGCTACGAGCTTGCGCTATCGACCACGGCAAGAATTGGGATGATCACTTGCCGTTAGCCGAGTTCTCGTACAACAATGGGTACCAAGCCAGCATCAGGATGGCGCCCTACGAGGCGCTATACGGAAGAAAATGCCGCACACCATTGAATTGGTGTGAGTCTGGCGAGAGGGTTACCTTCGGGATTGACCTTGTCAACGACGCGGAAGAAAAGGTTCGACGGATTCAAGCGAACCTAAGAGCCGCTCAATCCCGACAGAAACAGTACGCGGACCGGAGAAGGCGCCCATTACAATTCGAAGTTGGAGATCACGTATACCTACGAGTATCTCCAATGAAGGGCGTAAACAGATTTGGGTGAGAGGAAAGTTGGCACCCCGATTCATCGGTCCATTCCAGATTACCGAAAGATGTGGATCGGTAGCATACCGGCTGAAATTACCAGAAGCACTTTCCGGTGTGCACGACGTCTTTCACGTTTCCCAGCTGAGGAAGTGTCTCAAGCTATCAACTACCGTTCAGCTGGAAGACATTGAAGAACTGCAACCGGATCTCACCTATTGGGAGGAACCGGTGCAGATTATTGATGAGAAGGCCCGAACCACACGCAACCGTATGTTGTGGTTCTACAAGGTTCTGTGGAGTAATCACTCCATGGACGAAGCGACATGGGAGAGCGAAGAATTCCTTCGCACTAACTACCCCGACTTTCTCACGTCGCATATCCGGTAATTTTCCACCGTCCTCTCTCTCATTTTCACCTTATAATCTCGGGACGAGATTCTTTTAAGGGGGGAGGAATGTAAGGGCCTCAGTTTTTGACACCCATTTGTAGTGTTAATCCCCACACCACACACCTCATTTGAGGAAGAATGATGAACACAAATGAAGAGCAAGTAACAATTATCAACATGCTCATTAGGGAACAAACTTACACATTGCAAAAGTGGTATTTCCCACATGTGATGTAGATGGGCTGGACATATGAAAACTCCTACACTTTACTAAGGATGTCCATGCCAAGTTTCACCCAAACTCAAAACCTTTCGAGTTCAGTTTGGGTATAGTTAGGAAGAGGGCAGTTTGAAACCATATTCAAATTCAAACTGTTGTTATCCAATGAATTTAAAAGTGAGGGGCATATTCTTACTCAGCACATTTTTGTGAGCTCACACACCAATTTTCACTCCATTTGGAGTTGATCTTGACATGAGCTAAGTGGGAGGAATTCAAACTTTATTTGAATTTCAAACTGAACTTGTGCTGAAATTCATTCAAACAAAACCTCATTTGAACTTTGATCAATTCAAATGGCTCATGGGTGAATAATTTGAAGTGCCAAGGGTAGTATGGGGTTCACTGTTTACAACAGTGATTAGGAGTAAATTTCAGAGGTTAAAACTGGAGGTGGGACCCACATGTCAGCCACTGCTCAGATCAAACCGACTGAGACTTTCTCACTCGGGTCGCCGAGCCGCAGCGGTGATCGCCACCGAGGCTAGCCGCCGCGCCACCAGCTGCTTGCCCACGCGCGGGCATGAGGCGGTGCAGAGCCTTCTTAAGGCGCCTGCCCCCTCCTCGGCCGAGGCACCACAGTTCTTCTCCGCAAGAACTCAGCGCCGGCCGAAAACTCCCGCAGCTCGGACTTGATCGGAGAACGCCGATCGCAGCTCCCTCTTTCCACTCCAGAGTCCCAGCAAGGTACTAGAGACCTTCCTCCATCCTCCCCATTGCTAGAATTCGGTTGAAACCGATTGATATCGGCTGTGCCGAAAGATCAAACTCGGAACTTGGAACCGCCGCACCTCGGGCTCTCGTGGACAGCCCAACCAGGGCGTTGTCACGCCCGAGCCAAGGCACCCTTGGACGTGCAGGTGACCGGTGCTGCTCATCCCCGAGCCACAGCTCGAGTGGTTGCTCACCGGCGGCGAATTTCCACTTTTCCCCTTTCTGTGTGCAGAACGACTTTCGGGTACGATTCTGTTTAATTCGTGCTCTAGAAAGGATTAGAGGGCCTCATGCCACTCCCACACGAGCTAGACACGGTAACGCACAAGTTGCCTTCACGACTCTGGGCCGGAGAACCTCTGTGCCCGGCGTAATTTAAGGTCTACTAATGGCGGAACGAACGGGGGGTATCGGGCGCACGGTGAGGACCTATTTCGGGCCTTCCCCGAGCTGCCTCGAGCTCATGTCGACCTTCTCTGAGGTCCACTGATGCTCCCCGACCGATTTCCCAAGTAGCTGAGGTACTAGGAGAGTCAGCCGACATGGCCGAAGTCATTCCGATATGGCGGCTCGTCGCCGACCATGCTCCGGCCGTTGTCATGAGCAGCTGACCCTCGGATCCTGTTCCCCAAGTAAAAGTAGGCAGGGGCAGCCAGAATCAAGAAGTTTGGAGCTGTACAGCAGCCGGCGGCGAGTCCTCCGGCGAGGTCCCTCGGCGGCGGGGCGTGGGTGTCGCGAGGTTGAAGAAGGGGGTGGACCCCAGCTGTCAGCGGCCGATATTTTGAATCGGGATCTGGCTGCGGCCGGGATCGGGTGTGCTGGCGCGCAAAATCCTTGTGGGCCGCGGTGTGCCATCGCCTAGGCGTGCGACGCGTGTCCCCTGGGCCCACGCGCGAGTTTAAACTTTTCCCCGATTTTCAGATTTCCTTCAAACTTCAAATCCTTATAACTTTGGCTAGAAAGCTCCAAATTGAGTGAACCAAATTTTGCTGGATTCAGCTCTCTGAGTACTTTCCATAAAATCAAGTTTCACTCCATGAAATTCCTTATTTCTCCAGAATTAATTCCTCAAAGTTTAAACTGTTAGGAATTTTAACTGGAGGATCCTTTGGAGGAAAATATCCTTGAACTACCATAAAAATTTCAGATCCATTTGAGCTCATTTAGTCCACCTAATGGTGTGATTAGTAAAACTGTTCCAGAGAAAATAGAAAATGTTCAGAAACATTTTCAGAATTTTCTCTGAAATTGTTTAGCTCATATCTTTCGTTAGAGACTTCCAAATTAAGTGAGACCAATTCCATTAGAACCCTCTGAAAATCTAGTTTTCAGAAAGTCATAGTTTGTTTCATGAAAATACATAGAACACCCTAAAAGCCTTTAATTAAGGTCAAGGACATAATTATTTGTGGAGGGCTCAAATGAGCTTTGCTGCAACTAAAACTTGACCAAGTCTCTGTTTAGGTTGTAACCAAGCCACTGTAAAAGTTTCACAGTCATTAGGTCTATCTAGCAAAGGTTATAGACTTCACAACTTCAAACTTAATACAAGTGCATTAAATTAATACATGTATTGTTCTATCATGTAGTCGCTAAGGTCGAGGAGGAACCCGAAGTCCTAGACTTCGTTACTCCGGAGGAACAGCTAGCCTACGACCAAGAGCAGCAAGGCAAGCTCCGGTTTGCATTAACCTTTTTACAAATTTTTATTGTTTTGAGCACATACTTGTTTCCTTTGTTCTGTGCATTAGAGTCTTGTTTGGAAATCCAACTGCATAGCCAAGAAAACCACGGGTTGGGTTTAGGATGGAAAACCTCGTTAGCCACTGCATTGCTAGGATAGAGTAGGATTCGGTACAAGTCGAGTAGTTGGAACTACTCGCGAGAATAGGCTAGAGGCACATTGCTCGGGTAGAGATAGCACATGATACACATGGCAAGAAAATGAGACCGAGCGGAGAGTAAGGGCAGCAGGACTTTGGGGCCTGTGTGCTGTAGCTCCGCTTGTGTCGATTGAGGACCGAGCCGTGTGCGGGCCTGCTGAACAAGCTAGAACAGTACCGAAGACCTACCGGCTATATGGGAACCGGGAAACTGATGTAACTCGGGTAGCTGGGTGTTGAGGCATTGCCCGTCGTTCAGAGGGTAGGTTGAGAGCTCGAGGTGTAAATCAGCTGGCGGCACAGAGATGCGCGTGCAGGGACCTCTTGCTCGGGACGATGGGACCGGTTCAATATTTGGCTAACGGGTGAAAGGTAGTCGCGTACGGCGTCCGTGATGGTTGTTGTAGGCAACATCGAGTACAGGCGTACGTGACGGGTTGTTCGGGTAACCCTGCAGGTGTAAATCGATTATAATCGCCGTCCCTCGCGGTCAGTGAGTACCACTTGTTCACTGTACCGTGACGTAGAAAGAACAGGCTAGTTACATGTTAAAATGTTCCTGATTGAAAGCTGGACATTGATTGTTAATGATATGCTGTAGCTTAGAGCTAATTAAAGTTCTTTTCAACTTTGGGCAAAGTACATGAGAGAAATGCGTTTCTTGTTTGATTGCGGCTCTCTCATGTGCCTTAGCGTAAGGTTCTCCACAACCTGCTGCTAAAACTTGAAAGTAAGGTTCTACTAATTAGGCGAGTCCTTGCAAATGATTTTTACCTCATGCAACCCATTACCCTCATGTAGAAGTTCCATGTTTAGGTGAGACGGGTCAGACTTGCTGAGCCTTCGTGCTCACTGCTTGTGTTTGAAGCTTTTGCAGGGTTCTATGAGGAAGGGACTCCCGAAGAGGAGACGGAACCCCAGGAGGGGAACCCCGTCGAGTGGGAGTCGTGCACGCCGCAGAGTTAGTGTGCGTGTGTGCTAGCAAGGACACGTTCGAGGGCTGAACGTGCACTTGATGCTTAGTCTACGCCCGCGAGTGTAGACTGAACTTATTTTGATGTAAACACGTTCATAAACTTGTTTATGTAATAAAACTTCCGCTTCCGCTTTGCACCTTTGACGTGTGTTATACGGTGCTGTGCAACGCAGCACCCCTCAGCGTGATCCTGGCTCGACAGGACCAATGGGGTCGTGTCACTTGCTCTTCACACTTTTTACTAAGATGTCCACAATAAAAACTGTGGTGTTGTGAGGTGAAGAGAAAATTTTGCAAGTCCCTTTTCTTGGGCTTTTACATCCCTCCCCCCTTAAAAGAATCTCGTCCCGAGATTACAAAAGAAGAGATAGCGATGTAATAGGGACTTACTCGTGTTGATATGCCATGAACTCCGGGTAATTTGAGCGAAGGAACTCCTCGCTCTCCCACGTCGCTTCTTCCGCGGTGTGGTTACTCCAGAGTATCTTGTAGAACCACAACGTTCTGCTACGCGTGGTTCTGGCTTTCTCATCAAGAATTTCCACCGGATACTCCTCATAGGTTAAATCCGGTTTCAGCTCGCCGATGTCTTCGGTAGGAACAGCAGCCGTATGCTTTAAACATTTTCGCAGTTGCGAAACATGAAAAACATCATGGACACCAGCGAGAGATGCCGGTAGTTCCAATCGATACGCCGCTGGTCCACACTTCTCGGTGATAGCGTAGGGTCCAATAAAACGGGGAGCGAGCTTCCCCTTCACACCGAACCGGTGCACACCCTTCATTGGAGACACGCGGAGGTACAAGTGTTCCCCGACGTCAAAGTGCAATGGTCTACGCCTCTTATCAGCGTAGCTCTTCTGTCGGGATTGAGCGGCTTTTAAATTGGCTTGAATTGTCCGAACGCGCTCTTCGGCGTCGTTCACCACATCAACCCTGAATGTGACCCTTTCACTGGACTCGCACCAATTTAATGGGGTGCGGCACTTGCGACCGTAGAGAGCTTCGTAGGGTGCCATCTTGATGCTCGCCTGATAGCCGTTGTTGTACGAGAATTCCGCCAATTGTAGGTGATTATCCCAGTCCCTACCATGGTGGATGGCACATGCTCTCAACATGTCCTCCAGAACTTGATTCACCCTCTCTGTCTGGCCATCTGTCTGAGGGTGGTAGGCGGAGCTCCTAATCAGTTTAGTACCCAAAGCAGCGTGCAACTGCTCCCAAAAGCGAGATACAAACAATGCACCTCGGTCTGAGACTATGGTCTTGGGTACACCATGCAGGCATAGAATCCTGGCAATGTATAACTCCGCATATCGGTTGGCGTGGAAATGTGTATGTACGGGGATGAAATGAGCTGACTTGGTCAGTCGGTCAACAATCACCCAAATGGAATCATGTTTGTTGGATGTTAAGGGTAATCCCACGATGAAATCCATGCTCACATCTTCCCATTTCCATGCTGGAATCTTCAGGGGTTGCAGAAGCCCTGATTTCCTCATATGATCAGCCTTCACTCGTCTACACGTATCACACTCGGATACGTACTTAGCTACCTCCCGCTTCATCCGTGTCCACCAAAATTTCTTTTTCAAATCTTGGTACATTTTGTTGCTGCCCGGATGAATGGAGTATTTAGACAAGTGGGCTTCGTCGAGGATTTTCTTCCTCAGTTCCATGTCCCGGGGTACGACTATGCGGTCGTTGAACCATAGCGTCCCCTCATCATCCTTCCGGAAACACTTGATCTCTCCATTGTCTATCCGTCTCCAGAGATGTGCCATGCCTTTATCATCCTTCTGAGCTGCAATGATGTCCTCCCTAATAGTAGGGATGAGGGCAAGGTTGTACAGCGATCCATAAGGAACCAAGTATAAACTTGGCTCTTCCTCCTCCACCGGTGTAATGGTGAGGTGATGGTCATGTGATTTCCGACTCAGCGCGTCGGCAACCACATTCGCCTTGCCGGGGTGGTAGTGAATCTCAATTTCATAGTCCTTGATTAATTCTAACCACCTCCGTTGCCTCATGTTAAGCTCCTTCTGGGTGAAAATGTATTTCAAGCTCTTGTGGTCGGTGTAGAGATGCACCAGAATCAAATAATATGACGATGGCTTGATTGTTGAGAGTAAACGTACCCGCCAGCACGTTGTCTCCCTCTGGGGCGACCTCATTGTCGAGGTTGCGGACGCCTCCAGTCCGCTGACCAACCTTCTTCACCGGAGGTCGGCCTCGAGCACCGCCCTAGAGCTGGGCTTGCCTGCTGCTCTGCTGCCCCTGGGGACAGTCCTTCGCGAAGTGGCCTACCTGGCCACACGTGAAGCAGGTGAAACGGGGCGGTCCCCCACTGATCGGTGGACGGAATCCTGGGGCGCGTTGTGGCGGTGGAAACGCCCGTGGTACCGTCTGCTGCTGCTGTTGCTGTCTTGGTGGTGGCATCGGCGGACGGAACGAGGGCGACTGGAACGGACGTCCCCCAAACCGTTGAGGTCGTGCTGGTGGATGCCCCTGCTGGCCGGATGGTGTCCGATACACCATACGGTACTTTTGGGGCGCGCCACTTCCACCGCTGGGTGGAGCGCTGCGCTTCCTCTGCTCAGCTGCCAACTCTCGCTGAGCATCCTCTTGCATGATCGCGGCATTGACTAAGTCGTTGAATGTGCCGCGATTCCACTGAACGAGGTGCGTCTTCATTTCGGGGTGTAACCCCCGATAGAAATGCTCCCTCTTCTTCTCCTCCGTGGAGATATAGTCTGACGCATACTGCGCCAGATGGTTGAAGGCACGGGAGTAGTCGTGGGCACTCCTCCCGCCCTGCTTCAGTTCCAAGAATTCTTGGAACTTCCTCTTAATGATCCCGGGAGGAATATGATAGGCGTGGAACGCCTCCCAGAACTCTTGCCATTCCATGGCATGGCCAGCCGGACGTGAGGCGACATAATTCGCCCACCACGCACCAGCGGCACCGTCGAGCTGCTGTGCTGCGAACAGGGTCTTCTGCCGCTCCGTACATTGGAGCAGCCCGAACTTGGACTCGATGGTCCGCAGCCAGTTGTCCGCCTCCAGTGGTTCCTCAGCTTTGGTGAACACTGGAGGGTGCGTACTCATGAAATCCGAGTACGACGCATCACGGGGCTCCCGAGGCCCTCTATCTTGACGTCCCCCCGCCTGGGACGTATTCTGCACGATCGTGCGGAGCAGATCGGTCTGCTCCTCACGACCTCCCACCAGTGCCGCTATCACATCCGCTAGAGTAAGCGGAGGCGGCGGTGGTGGCTGCTGCTGCGGGGTGCTGTCGTAGGCCGGTGGCTGGGAGTCATCGCCTCCCCCTTGGCTACAGCCACCTACCTCGTGCGTGGTCCTAGTGCGAACCATCTGCAACCATACGACAATAACATCAGTCCCGCAACATTTTGCATGCAGTCCAATAGAAATGGGTATAAAACATTATGACAACATTTCATGCGATACATCTCGTATGTAGATAATGTAATAACTTTGCACAAGCTACACCATTACCAGACCAAACACAAGCTAGTTCAATCCAACTTGATGAACCTCCTCTTTGGAAGCTCAACATAACTAGGTTTGGTCACTACGAGACATTACTATCGCTTTGTCATCACGTACACCACCTTTAGGGTACAACACCCTCTCCAATGAGTTCAACTGTCATTCTTCTGTCAGAATGACCAGTTTCTACCTATTCCAAGTTTTGATCTGGTTCTGGGCATTTTCATGACTCAAGTTGAATACCAAAGTTAAAGTTAACTTCAGTATATTTCCAACGAGTATTCAATTGCCCCCAGATCAGCCTTGGTTAAAAAGTTATGCTAATTCAAAGTCAGCAGAATTTCTGAAAGAAATTTGAACAGCACCTCCTTTGGAAGTGGCTGTTTTCATCCCGGATTTCCACTAAATTCTGTGCTGACATTTCAGGAACTTTGAATTGCAAAGATGTCACACATCTTCTACTCTTTCTAAGGATGTATTATATACTAATTTTGATTTTTTACCTGGGAGTTATGTTTGAAAAACAGAACCGCTCCGAGAATGTTTTACTCTGTCCTGGTTCTGGACAGTTTACATTCCTCTGGAATTTAAGCCATCTTAAGGTGGGTTTCAGCTCTGGAAGTCTACAACAAAGTTGTAGAGTACTCCAATTCCTTTCCAGAACTATATAGCACACCTCTCTCGGCTAAAAGACCTGTGAGTTATGCCCTGTTGAAGATCAGCAACCTTGCTGTCCCAAAACAGAGCACTCTGTTTTTCATCCCTTTGGCTATCCTGCTCCACTATCCCATTCTTATACCCCACCAGGGTCCTAAATGTTGAACCTATAGATTTTAATTCCTTATTATCATTATTTTGTATGCATATGCCTACAGTATCTCGGTACTACGTTCCTCACAAAAGAAAATCCTAACCGGATCATACCGGCATATACGTCTCAAGTGTGGCACTAAACGGTCTCTCGCACACGTTTACTACCCGGATACATACGTGGTTAGTACCTGCAGAAGACCACACAATAATGGTGCACTCAATGGTTATTCATTTCAGGCAGTTCCATATTTAAAAGTAAATACAAACGCCCGTATCATTTCCATACGGCCGTCCTTGAGTTAGGTCACGTCTCAAGGTACGTGATCGTGTTTCAACACCACACGACGGGGAACCCGAGTAGGTCATGAACGGGTCGTCACGGTTGGGAATGTTATCAACCCAACAGATACCACCTACTGCCCTGCAGGGCACGCCGACGGCAAGCGCTGCGTATGTCCTCCTGGGCTATTTCCAGACGAACACACTCTCGCGTTACTGACCATGCGATGGGGTCTCCACTTACTTGCCTAATGCACGCTAGGGATCAGCGTTTCCTATGAACTCAGGGACATGAAGAGTCCAAGAGTTTCATATTAACGTCTCACACCAAGCTGTGAGATCAGTCCCTGAACCACGTTCCTTGTCAGGGGGAGCTAACCGAAATTGAACCGCTTTCGGTGGCGTTCCTTACCATACTTACCAGAGCGTAGGTGCGTCGTTACATAATTAAAATTCAGAATTATAACACATAGGTTAGTATTTGCCACTTTAAGTAACCATGCTAATATAGTCCTTACTTGGGCAACTACCGATCCCTCACCGTAACCTATGTTTTCCCATAATGCAGTCCTTAAGTACTGTGCTATCCCCACTGCAGCTCTGATACCAGGCTGTGGCGGACTGGAATCCGCTCATCCAGGATCGCAGAGGGTGGTGCCACGCGATGCGACACCCGATAGCACACGTCATAAGAACATAATATATTACATGGGAAAAACAACTGAAACTGTACAAACAGGTACAAACTTCAGTTGCAACTATTGTTTAGATTACACAGCGGAAGTCTATACTATACAACTCACGCCCACCTATTTAGCAAAAGTTGGTTGCCCAGCCCTAGGGCAACCCACACTAGCTGCACTCCTCAGCTCAGCGCGGCGTGTACGGCTCCCACTCAGCCGTGGTCCCCGACGGAGGGTAACCCTCGCCGGTGGACTCGTACTCCGAGTCCGTGGGTGGCTCCTCACCTGAAAAACACTTAAGCAGCAACCGTGAGCACGAAGGCTCAGCAAGACTTAACCGACTCACCTAAGCATGAAACTCTACATGAGGGGTACAATGGACATAGGATAGTAATATTTCAGCAAAAGGACACGCCTACAAGTTCATCCTTAGTTCATATTTTAGCAACAAGTTAACAGTTCATGAAATCTGAAATTTAGTAAGCAGTATTTGGTGGTACACATGTAGCAATACAATTATATCAACCAACAATATTGAATCAACAGGTTTCATCCATTACTCTACGTCACGACTCAGTGACCAAGTGGTACTCTTCACCGCGAGGGACGGCGAATCGACTCGATATACACCTGCAGGGACAACCCAAAGAGCACGTCACGTACGCCCACCCGTGGAGCTGCACAGCACGCTCACTCGATGTCGTACGGGACAACCTTTCACCCAACAGCCCAAACGTCGAACCGGTCGCACCGAAACGAGCAGGAGGTTCCCCACACGGAGCATCTCTCTATGCCCGTTGGCAGATTTCCACCTTGCTGCCCTCAACCTACACCTATAAATCGGTGTGCTATGCCTCGACGCCCGGAGGTTTACGCTACATCGGTTTATCGGGGCCCATATATCCGATATGCCTTCGGTACGTTCAAACTTGATCAGCGTGGGCCGCACACGGCTCGGTCCTCAATCGACACGGACAGGGCTTCACACACAAGACTCCCTCTTGCCGTTCCCTGGCTTGCGCGCGAAGTCGGGGTCGGCTGCAGCAACCGACTGCCCCTCATGTGTGCCACTGACCTGTGGGCCTCCCCCTTTCTTCTTTTTCCTTAATATTTCTTTTCTGTTTCTGTTAATTACCCCACCAGCTACTCACAATTTAATGTGAGACTTAGCTCCCAAGTCTTTGTTTGAATTTGAATTCTCAAATTCAAACTTTGTTTGGTTAAATGTGCTTCATATTTAAACTGAAATTCAAATTCAGTTTTGAATTCTTGCAATTTTAGCTCTTGACAAGATGAGCTCCAATGGAGATGAAAATTGGTGAGCTTACTCAGAAAAATGTGCTGAGTTTGAATATGAAGCTAACTTTTGAATTTGAGTGGTGAAAGTTGCTGCAATTTGAATTCATATTCAAATTGGCCTCTTTTTCAATCACCTCCAAAAGTGCCTCAAAAAGTGTTGGATTTACATGAAATTTGGCTTGAACCTTCCCAAGACTTTTCAAGTCCTAGGGGTGAGCTCAAGCTCTCATGTTCATGTGTAGAAATTCTACTTTGTGAAAGTGTAGACTTTCCCCTCTAATTACCCTTTTGATGGAGGTTACATGCTCTTCACACTTTTTACTAAGATGTCCACGATAAAAACTGTGGTGTTGTGAGGTGAAGAGAAAATTTTGCAAGTCCCTTTTCTTGGGCTTTTACAAAACATATTGTCAAAATTAAATTAAAAACTTTCTCAGTATTTAGAAAACTTTGGAGTGAGATAAAAATATATTTTGGGCTGAAATGAATCTGTTTAATTTATTATTCACATTTAGGGACACATTTTTAGTAAAGAATAGTTCTAGAAAATAGGGAAAATAATTGTGAAATAGTTTACATCAGAGGAAAAGGTCAAAAATATATTAGCAAATATTTTAGATCAGAACCTATTCTGTTTAGATGAAGTGTCTTGTTATTTTTATAATAAATTTCACACTTAGGCATAGGAAATAAATCTGAAAATATAGCAACTAATAAATGATAAATGGAGTTTCTAAAATCCAAAGAATTCAGTTTAGGGTTGGTAGAAGTTATGAAGACACATATGGAGAAGGAAAATACCTTTCATGCATACTAGGTAGCTAAAAGGTGTAGTAATTGAATATAAGGAATTTATTTAAATTGGAGACTCATATATATATAGTATGTAAGTATAAATGTGAACACAGAAGTAGGAATCATATACATATGATCAAAAGTGCATGCAAGCCACAAATCAACACACATAGAGTAACCACAGCACATATAATTGTGAATGACTTTCATAAATGTGAACGTGTGATTTGTATGAAGTGGAAGTGTGAACTATGTCTTATGGATTGTTGTTTTTCTTTTTCTATGTGTGATGGTATGATGTAGAACCTGCTCAAGAGCAAGTTATTCCTTTCCAAGATCAGGACTACCCATTTCAAGAGCAGCAGGAAGGAGGCAAGTGTCCTTGACCACTTTGATCCTATGCTTGGATGTGTAGATAGAATCATTTGCATTGTCAATTGAAATATGAAACCCATGCTAGGAAGTTTCCCTAGAAATGCATTATCTTGTTTCCTTGTAGCTTGGGTTGGGATTTATTTTATTATGTCATTTATTTACATGCTTATGCTTAGCCATGCTTAGAATGGGATATTTGGGATATGAGATCATCAGTTTATTTTACCATACTCTTGAATGAAATGTTATGATTTATGTAGAGGTAGGGATCAAGGCAAGTTGGATGATTTGGTTGGTGCTGGGTGCACGAGACTCGGGTTTGTGTTTAGTACTTGCCTGGATCCTAAGGACCGGTTCATGGAGCATGTAACCAGGCTTTACCGTGCCAACCACATGTTGAGATGGGGCAGCTTGGCCAATTAATTAGGTGTATCCCCGGCGTAGTATGGGTGTGTTGGATGGTGCGGGGAGTGGGTGTCAGCTGGACTACCTTATAAACCGCAAGGCTCAAGAGGGGGCCACTGCAGCGGGGTTGGAGCCTCTTGTATGCTGTTAGGGGTGAAACCTTAGTGGGCCCACACTCGTCGGGAATCCCTTTGTAAAGGCTTCATAGTGATCTCCTGGCTACACACCTGGGAAGTGTGAATGTGGTTCGTAGCCACTAGCATAATGGAGGTTCTTTTAGTCCACCCGGCAACGGGGGATGAAATCACTACATGTGGGTACAGTGGTGCAAACTCTGTAGAGTCAAAACTGTCATGACAGCCGTGCTCACGGTCAAGAGCGGCTTGGACTTATTCATGATTAGAGGATTGATGGTTTTGGAAGTTGTGGGTGTTAAGCGGGGAGCTTAACATTGGAAATGTTGTTATGGTTATTGGATTATGATGATGGGATGGGAGATTGGGACCATTTCACCCGTGTAGTAATGTAGGTGCTTAATAAGCTAAGGTGATAGGTATTAATTGCGTAGTGCTTTAACCATGAGTTCAACCTCTCCTTGTTCTAGCCATGCATGATATAATTTTCCCACACTTGCTGAGTGCCATTGGTACTCAACCTTGCATATTTGTTGGTTTATATTGCTGCTCAGGTCAAGATAATGAGGTGGTGTATAATGACCAAGACTTTGGACCCGAAGAAGGTTTCTAGGTTCATGGAGACCCCGGGCAACGCCTGTGACGGAGCCTCAAGAATAATATTCCGTTGCTAGTTTATTTGCTTGTGATGACCTTATTATTGTCCATCGAGACATTTGCTATGTAAGACTTATTTATATTCGACACCTGGCTTGTAATAAATGATGCTTCACTATTTGTCATCACATGTATGAGAAAATGATCCTGGCATACATGTGATATTCACTTGGTTGTTCTTCGGAAAAACCGGGTGTGACAAACAGTTTGGTGAGGGGTCTCGAGATCTTGGAGAATCCCTCAATAAACCGTCGATAGTATCGAGACAATCCCAAGAAGCTTCGAACTTCCCCGACATTCTCAGGGGTCTTCCACTTCTGTATATCCTCGATTTTGGCAGGATCCACGGAGATTCCTCCCTCCGAGATTATATGTCCTAAGAAGGGAACTCTCTTCAGCCAAAACTCACACTTGCTCAACTTGGCATATAGTTGGTGTTCTTTCAGCCTTTGCAACACCAACCTTAGATGTTTCTCATGTTCTTCTTCATCTTTGGAGAAGACGAGAATGTCATCTATGAAAACCACCACAAATTTGTCCAGATATTCCATGAATACCTTGTTCATGAGGTACATGAAGTATGCCAGGGCATTAGTTAGCCCGAAAGGCATAACAGTCTATTCATACAGTCCGTACCGAGATACGAAAGCTGTCTTGGGAATATCAGATTGCCTTATCTTAAGTTGGTGGTATCCCGACCTGAAATCAATTTTCGAGAACACACAAGCTCCCCTCAACTGATCGAACAAGTCTTCAATGCGGGGTAATGGGTACTTATTCTTGATGGTTACCTCATTCAAAGCACGGTAATCCACGCATAACCTTTGGTTCCGTCCTTCTTGGGCACAAATATCACCGGAGCTCCCCATGGTGAGGAACTAGGACGAATATACCCCTTCTCCGTCAATTCTCTTAAATGATCCTTGAGTTCTTCTAGCTTCTTGGAGTCCATCCGATAAGGTCTCTTGTATATCGGGGTTGTTCCAGGTACTAGCTCAATTGCGAATTCCACTTCACGATCGGGAGGCATACATGGCAACTCCTCCGGAAAAACATCTGGATATTCCCTGATGGTCCTGATTTCCTCAACTTTCACCTCAACTTGATTTAATCTAATGTCCCTCCTAGGCTCGTGTATTGTTATGAACTTTACTCTTGTGCCACTAGGGTGAGTTAGTTCCACCGTTCTGGTCGAACAATGGATGATTCCTTTATGTTTTGTCAACCAATCCATACCCAAGATAATATCTATCCCTTGTGAATCTATCACTATGAGGTTAGCAGTAAATACCACCCCATTAATGTCTAGGTTCACTTTGGGACACACTTGTCTTGTCCTTATTTCTCCTCCTGGAGAATTTACTGCTAGCATATGGTTCATTTGTGTTGTTGCTAGGTCATGCTTCTTAACAAACCCTTGAGCAATGAATGAGTGGGTAGCACCAGAATCAAACAGCAGGGTTGCAAGGTGTAAATTGGCAGGAAACCTACCAACTACCACGTCGGATGCCTCTTGCGCTTCCTCCATAGTGACGTGGTTCACCCGTCCTCGCATCACAGTCTGCTGTTGTGGCTGTGCGGGTTTCTTCTTTGGGCATTTATGGGCGTAGTGCCCCACTTCACCGCAGCTAAAACATTGCACCCCAACCTTAGGTGCGTGGCCTTTGCTGTCTTGGGGTTGATTTGGAGGTCCCTGTACTGCTGGTCGAGGTGGATATGCGGGGCGAGGATGCTGTACAAACTGACGTTGTGGCTGCGCTGGTGTTGCAGGAGGCCTGTAGTTCGGGTTGTACCCTCTTGGTGCCGAGTAGGGTACCGCAGCATGGTTCGTCTGTGACACGACCCCATTGGTCCTGTCGAGCCAGGATCACGCTGAGGGGTGCTGCGTTGCACATCACCGTATAACACACGTCAAAGGTACAAAGCGGAAGCGGAAATTTCATTACATAAACAAGTTTATGAACATGTTTACATCAAAATAAGTTCAGTCCACACTCGCGGGCGTAGACTAAGCATCAAGTGCACGTTCAGCCCTCGAACGTGTCCTTGCTAGCACACACGCACACTAACTCTGAGGCGTGCACGACTCCCACTCGACGGGGTTCCCCTCCTGGGGTTCCGTCTCCTCTTCGGGAGTCCCTTCCTCATAGAACCCTGCAAAAGCTTCAAACAAAAGCAGTGAGCACGAAGGCTTAGCAAGTCTGACCCGTCTCACCAAAACATGGAACTTCTACATGAGGGTAATGGGTTACATGAGGTAAAAATCAGTTGCAAGGACTCGCCTAATTAGTAGAACCTTACTTTCAAGTTTTAGCAGCAGGTTTGTGGAGAACCTTACGCTAAGGCACATGAGAGGGCCACAATTAAACAAGAAACGCATTCCTCTCATGTACTTTGCCCAAAGTTGAAAAGAACTTTAGTTAGCTCTAGTCTACAGCATATCATTAACAATCAATGTCCATCTTTCATTCGGCAACATTTTAACATGTGTCTAGCCTGTTCTTTCTACGTCATGGTACAGTGAACAAGTGGTACTCACTGACCGCGAGGGACGGCGATTACAATCGATTTACACCTGCAGGGTTACCCGAACAACCTGTCACGTACGCCCGTACTCGATGTTGCCTACAACAACCATCACGGACGCCCTACGCGACTACCTTTCACCCGTTAGCCAAATGTTGAACCGGTCCAATCGTCCCGAGCAAGAGGTCTCTGCACGCGCATCTCAGTGCCGCCAGCCGATTTACACCTCGAGCTCTCAACCTACCCTCTGAACGACCAGCTATGCCTCAACACCCAGCTACCCGAGTTACATCGGTTTCCCGGTTCCCATATAGCCGGTAGGTCTTCGGTACTGTTCTAGCTTGTTCAGCAGGCCCGCACACGGCTCGGTCCTCAATCGACACAAGCGGAGCTATAGCACACAGGCCCCAAAGTCCTGCTGCCCTTACTCTCCGCTCGGTCTCATTTTCTTGCCATGTGTATCATGTGCTATCTCTACCCGAGAAATGTGCCTCTAGCCTATTCTCGCGAGTAGTTCCAACTACTCGACTTGTACCGAATCCTACTCTATCCTAGCAATGCAGTAGCTAACGGGGTTTGCAATCCTAAACCCAACCCATGGTTCTCTTGGCTATGCAGTGGGGGTTCCAAACAAGACTCTAATGCACAGAATAAAGGAAACAAGTATGTGCTCAAAACAATAAAAATTTGTAAAAAGGTTAATGCAAACCGGAGCTTGCCTTGCTGCTCTTGGTCGTAGGCTAGCTGTTCCTCCGGAGTAACGAAGTCTAGGACTTCGGGTTCCTCCTCGACCTTAACGACTACATGATAAGAACAATATATGTATCAACTTAAATACATTTGTATTAACTTTGAGGTTGTGAAGTCTATAACCCTTGCTAGACAGATCTAATGACTGTGAAACTTTTACTGTGGCTTGGTTACAACCTAAACAGAGATTTGGTCAAGTTTTAGTTGCAGTAAAGCTCATTTGAGCCCTCCACAATTAATTATGTACTTGACCTTAATTGGAACTCTTAGGGTGTTCTAGGAATTTTTATGAAGCAAACTATGACTCTCTGAAAACTAGATGGAGTTGGTCCTAATGGAGTTGGTCTCACTTAATTTGAAGGTTCCTAGCTAAAATTGTGAGGATTTGAAGTTTGAAGGAAATCTGAAAATCGGGGAAAGTTGAAATCTCGCAGGGCCCGCGGGGACACGTGTCAAGCGCGGAGGTGTCCGGCACCGCGGAGATACCACACGTGTCGAGCGCGGAGGTGTCCGGCACCCCGGAGATACCACACGTGTCGAGCGCGGAGGTGTCCGGCACCCCGGAGATACCACACGTGTCGAGCGCGGAGGTGTCCGGCACACCGGAGCTCACAGGGTATCTGCGCGCCGGCACAGCGGATCCCTGGCCACACCCGATCCCAATTTAAACTCCTCAGCCGCTGACACGTGGGTCAGCCGGCTTCGTCTTCCTTCCGCCGTTCTCTCGCGCCCTCGCCGCCGACCTCGCCGGAGCAGACTCGGGGCTCGCCGGCCCGCCGCTGCCGGACCTCCCATGGTCTGAAACTCGCTGCCAGGGGGTTGTCGACGTCGAGGAACGCGTCGGTGGTGTCAGGTCGGGCTGGGGGTGACCAGAAATAACTCGGCGACGTGCCGCGGCCTCGGTTGAGGTTCGGCACCGTCGACCGTGGTTTCTAAACCCGCCAACACATCGAACAAACGGCCTTATTGCATCAGCGTACCTCTAGGAAGCTCGACAAGGTGTCAAAAGGGTTCATGGATGTCGGTAAGTCGGTCGGCACCGTGTGACCGATCGTGCCCGCCATGACCGCCCTCGATCGAGCTCGAAACTCGTCACTCCTAGACAGTTTCACGCTACGGATGCAGAAAAGAACTTGATCACCGGCTAGTCCAGCGTCTATGTGCAAGATTTGATGACCTCCGAAAGATCATAGAGCGAGAATTTAAAGAAGCCGTACCGGAAGCTCAGTTTAAGGTTGCCGGAGCAAAAACTGAGAATTCGCCGGCGAGAGTTCACGGCGTGGCTTGAGCTTCAGGTGGAAGCAGTGTGGAGTTCGTGCGCTCCTGTTTCCGCCCTTGCTCGGCCGTGGAAGTGGTTGCAGCGTGCTGCCCGCGTGAGACCGATCGCCGTCCTTCAGCTAAACTGCGGCGGTCGTCGTTGGTCACGGGGACAGGGGCTGAAACCCGGTGGTCCAGGCGTTGGGAGGGTGGTGCGCGACCTCCGGTGGATGTCTAGCAGCTTAGGAACGAAGGAGATTGTTTTGCTGGTTTTTCCGATTGAGCAGAGAGCTGCGACGAGAAACAATGCCACTGCTCGGTTCTGCCCATGAGAAGATAAAGCCGGCCGACTCCTGCTCGTCTGAGGCGGTGCCGGTCGCATGGGGGTGCGAGCAAGCCACCCTGGGCGCCAGCGCGCGGAGAGGAAAGCAGCTGGTGGCGCCGGTAGATGCTCGGTGGCACAGCCGACAGCTGCTCGGTGGAATTTCTCACCGAGACTCTGGCTTTGGGTGAAAGTTTCTCCTTCTTCCCTCTATGACATGTGGGTCCCACCTGGGGTTTTAACCTATGAAATTTACTCCTAATCACTGTAGTGAACAGTGAACCCCATAATACCCCTGGTGATTCCGATTATTCACCCTTGAGCCATTCGAATTGAATAGGATTCGAATTGGGTTTGGTTTGAGTGAATTTCAGCACAAGTGCAGTTTTGAATTCAAGTGAAGTTTGAATTTGCCCCACTTAGTTCACGTCAAGATCAACTCCAAATGGAGTGAAACTTGGTGTGTGGGCTCACAAAAATGTGCTGAGTAAGAATATGCCTCCCACTCTTAAATTCATGGGATAAAAACAGCTTGAATTTGAATATGGTTTCAAACTGCCCTCTTTCTAGCTATACCCAAAATGACCTCAAAAAGGTTTGGAATTTGGGTGAAACTTGGCCTGGACATCCTTAGCAAAGTGTAGGAGTTTTCATATGTCCAGCCCCCTTATATCTCATGTGGGAAATATCACTTTGGCAATGTGTGAGTTTGTTCTCTAATGAGCATGTTGATAATTGTTACTTGCTCTTCATTTGTGTTCATCATCCTGCATCAAATGAGGTGTGTGGTGTGCAGATGAACACTGCAAATGTGTGTCAAAAACTGAGGCCCTTACAGTCTGCCCTGCAGGTTGCTGCATCAGACGTGGGCGAGTGTTGCTCCCTGAGGCTTGATGTGACCACCCGGCCTTCCTCTTGTTCTCATTTTCCAAGGCCTTCAGCTTCCTTTCCACCACAAATGCTCTGTCCACCATCTTTTGGAAGCTTTCATACTCATTTGAGGACATCGCACACTGCATTTCGGCAGTAAGCCCTTCCATGAAACAATCCTGTTTCTGCTCATCAGTCTCTATGTCCCGTGGGGCATAACGGGATAGTTGAGTAAATTTAGTGAGGTATTCCCTCACCGTCATGTTTCCCTGCTGCAGTCCCAAAAACTCCTTCCTCTTGTTTTTGAGTTCACCTCTTGGGATGTAATGGTTGCGGAAGCTACGCTTGAACTCTTCCCAAGTGATGTTCTCAGGGTCATGATGGGCAGTCACGTAGGCGGTCCACCAATCAGCAGCAGGTCCATGCAATTGATGAGAGGCAAACAACACCCTCTCATACCCTTGGCACTGTATGATCCTCATCTTGCTCTCAATGGTCTTAAGCCAATCATCTGCCTCCAGAGGTTCAGCAGCACTTGCAAACTTTGGAGGTTGAGTTCCTAGAAACTCACTCAACCTTGGTTGGCGTGGTGCAGCTTGTGGAGGTGGAACTTGATGCAAGTTGGCCACCACTTGAGTCATGTTCTGGATGAGCTGATTTTGATTCTCCAGCATTTGGTGGAGAGGATCAACTCCTTCACGGCGACCACCCCGGTCCTGGCCTCCAGAAAGATGAGGGTTGCATGCCTCATTGTTGTTGTTGGCGGGGTTGGCAGCACGTCCTTTTCCTCTTCCGGCCATCTGGCAGAATCAACCAATGTTAATTTGAAAGCATTTAGTATCATCTTACTACATTCATTTGTTTGTACTTTGAAGTGTTGAGGCTTTGTTATACTTTTCTGAGGGTTCATTTCTCACACAAAAATAAATGCAATATTATTTCATGTGGGTTCACACACCAAAGCAAAACAATCTAAAGACGAGGCTGTGGACAATTGCTCATGGCTTCCACAACTCATGTCACACACCAATCATTAACACACCATTAACTTAACGTAACGACTCGACTATTCGACATCTCGCTAACTAAGGGAAGGACCCTACACTACTCGTTTTCTTGAGCTGGCTCCTCGGGATCTTCCTCATCATTTCGGCTGCCTTCTGACTCTGCTTTGGGTGGGGAGGCTGCTGGTGGAGAAGTGCAACGACGCCTGATCGCTCGGCGATCTGGGGAGTCAGGAGTCCATGTATCATTCACGGTGACACACAGTTCATTCCCATCTCCTCTTTCTCTCGCCCTCAAGCAGGCTCGCAGCAATGCCTCCATTTCCTTCAGGGTGTCCCGAACATCCTGAAGTTCTTGCTGACACTCCTGCAGTCGAGTGCTGAGCATAGCAGCATCCTCCAAGCACAAGTCCATGTGCTCATGGGAAGTCCCTTGCTGCACTGGCGGGTACTTGTACTCCGTGGTACAACTCTCACGCTGGAGGACATACATGTACTCAGTCCTGTTCAGGTGTCGACGATAGATGTGACTCTGGCAGGTGATGGCCTCCCAGGTGACATCCTTCTCCGCATCGACCTGTGTCGCTCTGCAAGCTGGAGAGCGGTGGATCTTAAGCAGCTGATTTTCGTGTATAATCCTCATCTCTGAACTCCATTCTTACCTTTTCTCACGGATGGTCCTGGTGGAGTTATAGTGGATGATTAGCTTGCCCGTATTGCCGGCGGCTTCGAGCATACATCGAAGACGGCGCAACAAGCCTCCTACTGCCAATCCGTAGGAAAGGTACGTCACCGGACGGCTCTCCTCTCTTTCGGCAAGGGCAACTACGGGAACTCTCCCTCCTGTGGACTTGCGAGCGGTGCGAATCATGCGAACCATCTAAAACAAAAAGCATTTAAACTTAGGTTAGATAAACTTTTTAAACAAAAATCCTATTTTGAATGAAAATTGGGGTAAGATGAAGAAAGTGACTCATTAAATAACACTTTTCAACACACACCTTGTAAAAATAGTTTTTAAGAAAATAGGGCCCTTAAATACGTCCATTTCTACCTAGGTCCACGTTCCTACGGGCAACCTTGGCTCTGATACCACTTCTTGTCACACCCGTTTTTTCGAAGAACAACCAAGTGAATATCACATGTATGCCAGGATCATTTTCTCATACATGTGATGACAAATAGTGAAGCATCATTTATTACAAGCCAGGTGTTGAATATAAATAAGTCTTACATAGCAAATGTCTCGATGGACAATAATAAGTTCATCACAAGTAAATAAACTAGCAGTGGAATATTATTCTTGAGGGCTCCGTCACAGGAGTTGCCCGGGGGTCTCCATGAACCTAGAAACCTTCTTCAGGTCCAAAGTCTTGGTCATTATACACCACCTCATTATCTTGACCTGAGCAGCAATATAAACCAACAAAATATGCATGGTTGAGTACCAATGGTACTCAGCAAGTGTGGGAAAATTATATCATGCATAGCTAGAACAAGGAGAGGTTGAACTCATGGTTAAAGCACTACGCAACTAATACCTATCACCTTAGCTTATTAAGCACCAACATTATTACACAGGTGAAATGGTCTCAATCTCCCATCCCATCATCATAATCCAATAACCATAACATCATTTCCAATGTTAAGCTCCCCGCTTAACATCCACAACTTCCAAAACCATCAATCCTCTAATCATGAATAAGTCCAAGCAGCTCTTGACCGTGAGCACGGCTGTCATGACAGTTTTGACTCTGCAGAGTTTGTACCACTGTACCCACATGTAGTGATTTCATCCCCCGTTGCCGGGTGGACTAAAAGAACCTCCATTATGCGAGTGGCTACGAACCACATTCACACTTCCTAGGTGTGTAGCTTGGAGATCACTACGAAGCCTTTACAAAGGGATTCCCGACGAGCGTGGGCCCACTGAGGTTTCACCCCTAACAGCATACAAGAGGCTCCAACCCCGCTGCAGTGGCCCCCTCTTGAGCCTTGCGGTTCATATGGTAGTCCAGCTAACACCTACTACCCGCACCATCCAACACACCCATACTACGCCGGGGATACACCTAATTAATTGGCCAAGCTGTCCTATCTCAGCATGTGGTTGGCACTGTAAAGCCAGGTTACATGCTCCATGAACTGGTCCTTAGGATCCAGGCAAGTACTAAACACAAACCCGAGTCTCGTGCACCCAGCACACAACCAAAACATCCAACTTGCCTTGATCCCTACCTCTACATAACTCACAATATCTCATTCAAGAGTATGGTAAAATAAACTGATAATCTCATATCCCAAATATTCCATTCTAAGCATGGCTAAGCATATGCATAATAATAAATGACATGATAAAATAAATCCCAACCCAAGCTACAAGGAAACAAGGTAATCAATTCTAGGGAAGCTTCCTAGCATGGGTTTCATATTTCAATTGACAATGCAAATAATGCTAGCTACACATCCTAGCATAGGATCAAAGTGGTCAAGGACACTTGCCTCCTTCCTGCTGCTCTTGAAATGGGTAGTCCTGATCTTGGAAAGGAATAACTTGCTCTTGAGCAGGTTCTACATCATACCATCACACATAGCAAAAGAAAAACAACAATCCATAAGACATAGTTCACACTTCCACATCATACAAACCACACATTCATATTTATGAAAGTCATTCACCATTATATGTGTTGTGGTTATTCTATGTGTGTTGATTTGTGGCTTGCATGCACTTTTAATCATGTGTATATGATTCCTACTTTTGTGTTCACATTTATATTTACATACTATATATATGAGTTTCCAATTTAAATAAATTCCTTATATTCAATTACTACACCTTTTAGCTACCAAGTATGCATGAAAGGTATTTTCCTTCTCCATATGTGTCTTCAGAATTTCCACCAGCCCTAAACTGAATTCTTTGGATTTTAGAACTCCATTTATCATTTACTAGTTGCTATATTTTCAGATTTATTTCCTATGCCTAAATGTGAACTTTATTATGAAAAAATAATAAGACACATCATCTAAACAGAATAGGTTCTGATCTAAAATATTTACTAATATATTTTTGACCTTCTTCCTCTGATGTAAACTATTTTACAATTATTTTCCCTATTTTCCAGAACTATTCTTTACTTAAAAATGTGTCTCTAAATGTGAATAATAAATTAAACAGATTCATTTTAGCCCAAAATATATTTTTGTCTCACTCCAAAGCTTTCTAAATACTGAGAAAGTTTTTAATTTAATTTTGACAATATGTTTGCCCCACTTTTTAAATTTTAAACACTAGCCACATATTCAATTTCCTAAATTAAACATTAAACGGGGCTAAAAAGGTAAACTCACCCCACTACAGGGTCTATAATATTATTTTAAAAATTTTCAGGTGTCTAGCTATACATAACAGAGGAGTTTTTCCTAATTTTTATTAAGTCCAGGGACTAAAACTGATTTTTAAATGAATTTACATGATTTTCTGAAGTTCCAGGGGCTAGATCAGAAGTTTCCGGAGCTAGCTCTTATTTCCTGAGAACCCCAGGGGGTAGCACGTAAGATTTCCAGTCTTTATAACACGGAGCTGACGTGGACCGTCCGATTTTAAACCGACGGCTGAGGTTATAACGTCGAACTGGTACGCGGGGATTTAAACTCTACCGTGCGATTTAAAATAAACGGCGCACAAGCGGCCACGTCACTCTAACCGAGCGCAGGCGGCTCTGCCCGGCGGCGCACGGCGGCGGGAGGCGGCAATCTCGCCGGAGAGTTTCGGATCTTCGGGAATTCTTCCTAGAACTTTGATTTTATGGCATAGATCGGTGGAGGGGAGGTCGGGGATCTCACCTCGGGGGTTTTCTTTAGCTCGGAGGTCCTGGAAGGCGGTCGGCGACGTGGTCCGAAGTGAAACGACGGCGAAGCTCGTCGGCGCTGTGTTTGAACCGCAAGTCACCGAGTTTTCTGCACCTGCAGGGATCCCCGGAGGCGGTGGATCAAGACTAGCGAGTTAGATCGAAATTTCCGAGCGTAGATTGGCCAGAATTCGCCGGAGAAGGCTCGGGTTCTCACCGGAGTAAAAACGGCGGATCGCGTGGGAAAAACAGAACGAGGCCGGGGTTTTTATAGACAAGGGAGGGCGGTGGGTTTGTTTAGATCGAGTGGGAGTCCTCCGGAACCAGAATTCGGCCGGAAATCCGGTCGGTTGCGATCGCGCGCGCGCGGGTGAACAGTCCGAGTTTCGGACGATCGGGGGTTAGGGATGACAGGTGGGTCCCACCTGTCTGAGAGAGAGAGCACGGACGCGCGGCTGTGGGCTGGCGCGGGGGCAGGGTAGGCCGGCTGGTGGTTTTCGGCCCACTGGCCGGTTTTTTTCTGTTTTTCTTTTTCTTTTTCTATTTCTTTTTTGTTTTGAGTTTAATTTGAATTCCAGTTTGAATTTAAATTGTTGCAAAACATGCAACACGTCCAAAAAATTTTAAATTCCCCTCTTAACATGATTTTGGGTCTTAACAAGATTTTGGGGTGTTACACGAAATCACAAACTTGTGGGTAAAGAGGTGCAAACTCTGCAGAGTCTTAAAACTATCATGATAGCTGAGCTTACGGTCACGTGCGCCTGGCCAACTTCCATGATTAGTTGGGATGGTTATTGGATATGGTTAACGGTTATGGTTTAGGATGGTTTGGTTTTGGTTTTGTTTTGGGACTATTGAGTCTGGGTGATGAGATGGGTTGCATGACTGTTGAGTCATAGCAACGAGGTTGGTCTCGGTGCGAGACGAAGTTGTTTATTAGATGAGATGGTAGCGAATACGAGATGGTATTTGTGAGATGGTAGCGAATACGAGGAGCTTTTCGTGAGCAAGAATGAGGTTGATTGATTGTTAATGGAGGTATGATTGGTATTTTAACACATGTTGGGATTACATTCACTTAAAGATGAGTTACTGTTTTATCATGGTTTTGATAAATAACTTTGCCTTCTGCAATGAGTCCTTTTTATACCTACCTTGTTATGAGTTACATATCATATTTTCCCGCACTTGCTGAGTACATCATTGTACTCAAACTTGCATTATTTCATCATCAGCAACAGGAGAAGATTATTATGAAGACCAAGTGGAGCATTAGGCGTATGATCTGTTCTCAACCTTGCCTGTGGGGATGGAGTAGAGATGGAGCCACTGCTGCTTAGATTTGCTTCCGCATTAGTTAGAAGACTTCCGCTGCATAGAAATAAGACTTCCGCTGTTAGATTAAGACTTCCGCTGAGAGCATGAGTCCAAGACTCATGAAACATTGTAATAAACTCTGTCATTCGTGGTTATATATATTCTGAATTCAGTTTGTGGAACATATGTGTATAAGTGATGAACATCCTGGGCACACATATTCATCAGTTCTCGGTTCCGTGGTTTTCCATAGAATTGAGGGCGTCACAAAGCTTTATCTTATGGATTGCACCACGTATAAAGCTCAACTTGACACATGCTTAGTGATGAAGACCAACATGGGATGGCTTAGGCATAGACGGCTAGCCCATGTTGGGATGAGAAATTTGCAAAACCTTCTTAAGGGAGAACACATTCGAGGCTTGAAAAATGTTGTTTTTGATAAGGACAGGCCATGTAGTGCTTGTCAAGCCAGAAAGCAAGTTGGAGCTCAACATCCATCCAAAAATGTCATGACGACTACAAGACCTTTGGAGCTACTTCACATGGACCTCTTCGGTCCAATCGCCTACATAAGCGTCGGCGGTAACAAATGTGGTCTTGTAGTTGTAGATGATTATTCTCGCTTCACTTGGGTATTCTTTTTGCATGACAAAGGCGAAAATCAAGGTGTGCTCAAGAAATTCTTGAGGAGAGCTCAAAATGAGTTCTCCTTAAGAATCAAGAACATAAGGTGTAAAATCCCTAAAAAGTGGTAGCAAGAAAAATTCAGCTCATGTACACTTAGGAAAAATGAGAGGAATTAAAACTTTGAATTATATAGGTGTAAGTTCAATGTGAGGATCCAAACTTCCAAAAAATTCCAAACATGGAGATCTAAATGCATAACTTGGATCTTCATATTCCAAATATTCAACCTTTCAAATTTCAGCTCATTTGGAGGAGTTTCAATATTTGTTTGGGATTAAAAGGAGGAAGCCCTCTAATCTGAATTTCAAATTCAGTTTAAAATTCCAAATTCCTCAATTTGCAAATTTGGTTCAACGAATGTGTTATCCACATTTGAATTAGCAGCCATGCCAAAAATCAGAAACGTTGGACTTGGTTTGCTATGTTTTTGGAGCAAGGCAAAAAGGAGAATTCAAATTCTATTTCAAATTCAAATGACCAAACACAATTCAAACTTCACACCAGAATTCAAATCAGTTTGGATTCAACTTTTCAAACCATGACTTGGTGTGAAAGTATAGCCTTAATTGTTGAGTAGCTGGGGGAGAAATATCAGTGGAAATCAGATAAAAATTAGAGGTGGTGGGACCCCTTTGCCAGCCACACAGATATTCTACCGCCTCTGTTTTTCATCGGCCGATCGCCGAGACGCCGCCAGCTCCCGGCGAAACCCGCTCCCGAGGACTCCACCGCGCCACCTCCTGGTTTCCTCGATCGTCATCCGCTTCAATACAACATGGTCGCAGCAACGAAGTCCTTCTTCACTTCTCTCGGTTGCTCGCCGCTCCCTCTGCTCTCTCCCGCAAGAAACTGCCTCAGCGCCATTTCTGTTCCTCCCTCGCCCACGCTCGCCCGAGCTCGGATGATCGAGCTCCAAGCAGCAAAAAGAAGCGCAAGTGCGTGCTCCAGCCTCCACCGTTCTTCCACCTAAGTTTCCTAGCTCATGCTACGCACAAACAAACAATTGGCGCCGGTGTTCGGAGGTGCCCGGCGGAACCACGTTCGATTCACCGTGGACAGCATGATACGGCTGGTGTCAGTGCCCCTTCCCTACACAAGAAAGGTGTGTTGTTGTCCGTAGATCGTGCTTCCAAAAGCCTCATGTCAATCGATCAATCGGGTAGTGAGAATTTCGGGTTTTACCAAATCCTTGTTCATAGCGACACCTCTCGTTCTACGATTAAATTCATCGCACAGCAGTAGCTAGATCTCATTCTGGTCTAGGAGAAGCTTTGCTAGATCCCTACGGTCCCTCTCGCCCAAATGGCGCCAGAAACCATCCAGGACTGAAGGAGTTCTTCGAGTTTTGTCGCCGCTGTCGTTTTGCGGGCTCAGGTCGCCGGTGAGGTCCCCTCTCCGGTGGTTTTCATGGAGAGCGGGCTATGGGTTGATGTTGTCCATGAGGCACTGGTGCTTTTATAGCAAACTCTAGCCCAAAAGACCCACTGTCGAGTGAGAACGAGGTCGCCGAAGTGAGGTTCGACATGGTCGCCGGTGCGAGCACCGTTCCGGCCGTTGTCATCCGCTCCCGACCCCACCATCGTGTTCAGCATGGCGTAGAACTCACAGGCGGCGAATTTGGGGAAGTTCGGACCACGGGAACCCCGTCCCGGCGAGCCTCACCGGCATGCACCGCCACGGGAGGCGCGGGCAGCGTGAGGAAGAAGAAGAAGGGGGACCGGGTTCCACCGGTCAGCCTCTGTATACGCGTGGGGATTGGTCTGTGGCACCGGATCTGGTGCGGCTGCGCAAGAAATAACCCCGTGGCCCCGGTGTTGCTGTCATCTGAGTGGATAGCGCCACGGGTGGGGCCCACAGCCAGGATTTAAACATTTCCACATTTTCCTAAGTCAGTTCAAACTTTGGAGAACCATAACTTTGTGTAGAAAACTCCAAAAAGGGTGAGACCAATTTTGTTGGAATCCTCATAAGGAGTACTTCACAGAGGATCAAATTGCTTGCTATGAAAATGGTCAGGAATTTCTGTAGAATTGTTTTTGGTAAATCCTTTAGGGATTTATTCCAGGAGCAATTCTTTATGAAACATTCCCAAATTTTGGCAGCTAATCTTTTTCATAGTAACTGATCTCCAGTAGAAATTTGGGCTTCATTGGAGTTCATTTGCTAGGCTAAATTGCCTTCCAAAGTTCAGCCTTTATTTGGAAATTCAAATTTAAACAGAAACTTTTTCAGAACTTCTAACCAACTTCATAAATTCATATCACTCTGTTGGTAGCTCCAAAAATGGTGAAACAAATTTTTTTAGAACCATGCAGACTTACCCATATCAGATCTCCCACTGTTAGCTATGTCAAAGCTCCTGATTTGTGCTCAAAATTCAGAGAAGCCTTGTGCTTGTCGGAATTTTGGAGACCACACTGTGCAATGACATTTCTCCAAATTTTGCTCAGATCATCCTTAGAGAGTCTAGTATTCACTGTAAAAAATCCTAAAGCCAATTAAGGACCTAAATAGCAGTAGCTATGAATAGGAGTTTACTTCTTATAAGTCCTTAATACTTATACATATATTTTGTTACATCTCATATAGTGACCGAAGTCGAAGAGACACTGGAGCCCTTGGACGTCCTGCCACCCGACGCTAACTTCTCCTCTGACTCACAACTAGGCAAGCTCTGGTTTGCATTTAAGTACTTTTGCAAATTCTTTATTTGTATCACTTATGTCTAGGGTGAATGCTTGCATTAGAGTTAGGGTGATTGAAACCCCACTTGCATAACCTTTAAATCCTATGAAGGGTTGGGTAGTTTACAGACTCGACGAGTAGACGAGGATGCTAATATGCTTAGGATGTCGGTAGAAGTCGAGTAGATGGAATCTACTCGCGAGGTAAGGTTTTGTCACACGGTTTGGTCAGAATAGAAAATGGCTTAAGAGTGGAGAAAATGAGACCCAGCAGGGGGGATAGGAAGCAGTGAGCGGAGGTCTCACGTGCGTAGCCCCGTTGGTGTCGATTGAGGACCAAGTCGTGTGCAGGCCTAATGATCTAGTATCGAACAGTACCGGATGGCATACTGACATAAGCAGGAAACCGATGTAATTGGTTAACCAAGGTGTCGAGGCTTACCCAACCGTAAATAGGAGTGGGTTGAGGGTAGCAAGGTGTAAATCTACCGGTGGGCACAGTCACACTCCACGCAGGGACCTCCTGCCCGTTACGGATGGACCGGTTCGGCATTTGGGTTGCCTTTGAAAGGTTGTTGCATACAACAGAGTAGGAAGGGGTGTGGAATCACGCTTCCGAAAGTGGGTGTATGCAACGTGTTGTCCGGGTGTCTCCTGATTGCAATCACCATCCCTCGCGGTTATTTGAGTACCGCTTGTTCACTGTTCTGTGACGTAGTAAGAAGTGAAGTAAGCCAGATGAATGATAATATGCTGTGATGAAATATTAATGTTTTGGAAACCATGGCTGCTGTATATGTAGAGCTAACTAAGTTTATTTTCCACTTTAGGCATCACCACATCGGAGGAAAGCATTTCTTGTTTGATTGTGGACTTCCGATATGAGGGTTGCCTAAGGCACATGAATCTGCTGCTATAAAACTGAAAGTAAGAATCAACTTATTGGCGTGTCTTTGTTGCAAAGTCCTTTTCCTATCCTACACATCCCTGCATATAGAGTTCCATGACTAGGCTAGTCAGTTAAGCCTTGCTGAGCCCTCGTGCTCACGGTTGCAATATTTGAGCTGTATGCAGGTGAGAGCTATGAGGAGGGTTCAGAGGATGAAGCGATGCCCCCGTCGGAGTACACGGCCGAGCTGGAGCCCTGCACGCCGCCGTGATCTCCGGTTTAATGTTGCTAGTGTGTAGCATCCCCGGGCTGGACAGCTGCACTTTTGCATAGTTAGGATGAGAGGCTCTCTATGTATAATACTTCCGCTGTTTAATTAAGTTTTGTAAAAGACTTCCACCGTTTTATATCAAATAAAAGTTTGTATGTTGTTCTTTAATCTTTTCTTGTGTGCTGTTGGGTGCCACATCGCACGGCACCACCCTCTGCTATCCTAGAGTCGGTGAACCACGGGGTGGTCCCCACATAAGGAGCAATAATGGCACCGTGTTCAAGAACACTCAAGTGGAAGAATACTTGAATGAAGAAGGCATCAAGCATGAGTTTTCAGCCCCCTACTCACCTCAACAAAACGGGGTGGCTGAAAGGAAGAATAGGACTCTTATTGAGATGGCAAAAACCCTGCTTGATGAGTACAAGACGTCGGACCGGTTTTGGGCGGAAGCGGTTAACACTGCTTGCCATGCCATAAACCGGTTGTACCTTCATCGACTTTTGAAGAAGACGTCTTACAAACTTCTAACCGGTAACAAATCCAACATCTCTTACTTTCGTGTCTTTGGGAGCAAGTGCTATATTCTCAACAAGAAGCCTAGGACTTTGAAGTTTGCTTCAAAGTCCGATGAAGGTTTATTGCTTGGTTATGGGTCAAACACCTACGCCTATCGTGTTTTGAACAAATCCTCCGGAATTGTTGAAATAGCGAGAGACGTAGTGTTTGATGAGACTAATGGATCCCATGTGGAGCAAGTTGATCAAAGTGTGCTAGATAGAGAAGAGGCTCCACAAGAAGCACTTAAAAGGATGACACTTGGAGACATTTTCCCTCAAGAACATCCTCAAGACTCAAATGATCATCTAACAAACGAAGATACGTATCCTTCCCACGATCAAGCTCAAGATGAGCAAGGCCAACCTGAACAAGATCAAAATGATCAAAGTCAAGAAGGAGGATTGGATCAAGGGGGAGACGAAGAAAAGAACGACGATGAAGATGAAGATCAAAGAGTCCAACCACCTCATTCAAGAGTGAACCAAAGTGTTCAACGGGATCATCCCATCGATAACATACTAGGAGACATCTCCAAAGGGGTAATCACTCGTTCACGAATGGCTACCTTTTGTCAACATTACTCTTTTGTTTCCTCTTTGGAGCCTCACAAGGTAGAAGAAGAACTACAAGATCTGGATTGGGTGGTGGCCATGCAAGAGGAACTCAACAATTTTGAAAGAAATCAAGTATGGGAACTCGTGAAGCGACCCAACGCAAATGTTGTGGGAACCAAGTGGGTATTCCGCAACAAGCAAGACGAGTATGGAGTTGTAACAATAAACAAGGCAAGACTTGTTGCAAAGGGATATGCACAAGTTGAAGGTTTGGATTTCGATGAAACTTTTGCTCCCGTAGCTAGGCTTGAATCAATTCGTATCTTGCTCGCCTTTGCTACTCACTATGATTTCAAGCTATACCAAATGGATGTGAAAAGCGCCTTCCTAAACGGTTCGATCAAGGAGGAAGTGTATGTGGAGAAACCACTCGGATTTGAGGATGATAAGTATCCTAACCATGTCTTTAAACTTCAGAAAGCCCTCTATGGCCTCAAACAAGCTCCTAGAGCTTGGTATGAGTGTCTTAGAGGCTTTCTCATTAAAAATGGTTTTAGGATAGGGAAGGGTGACTATACACTCTTCACTAAGCATTTTAACGATGATTTATTTGTGTGCCAAATATATGACGATGACATTATATTTGGTTCTACTAACAAAGCTTTTTGTGATGAGTTTTCAAAGATAATGACTGAAAGGTTCGAGATGTCAATGATGGGGGAATTGAAGTTGTTCCTAGGATTCCAAGTCAAACAACTCAAGGAAGGAACGTTCATAAGTCAAACCAAGTATACTCAAGACATACTCAAGAGGTTCGACACAAAGCCAAACCCATCAAGACTCCAATGGGAACCAACGGACACCTTGACCTCAATGAAGATGATCCAAGTGTGGACCAAAAGGTATTTCGTTCCATGATAGGTTCCATGCTTTATCTTTGTGCGTCTAGGCTCGACATAATGCTTAGTGTGTGTATGTGTGCACGGTTCCAAGCCGCTCCTAAGGAGTGTCACTTGACAGCCGTTAAGAGGATTCTCAGATATTTGGTTCATACTCCTAACCTAGGACTTTGGAATCCCAAGGGATCCAAGTTCAATCTCATCGGATACTCCGATGCCGATTATGCCGGTTGTAAGGTAGATAGGAAGAGCACGTCTGGGACTTGCCAACTCCTTGGTAGGTCCTTGGTTTCGTGGTCTTCAAAGAAACAAAACACCATTGCCTTATCCACAGCCGAAGCGGAGTACGTTGCAGCCGGGAGTTGTTGTGCACAACTCCTATGGATGCGACAAACTCTTAGGACTATGGTTATACTTTGAGCCATATTCCACTCCTATGTGACAATGAGAGTGCCATCAAAATTGCTCACAACCCAGTGGAGCATTCTAGAACCAAACACAATGATATCCGTCACCATTTCCAACGAGATCACTCTATCAAGAGAGATATCGTTATCTCTCATGTTAGGAGTGAGAAGCGATTG
This sequence comes from Neostapfia colusana, assembly GCA_030760725.1. Taxonomy (NCBI): domain Eukaryota; kingdom Viridiplantae; phylum Streptophyta; class Magnoliopsida; order Poales; family Poaceae; genus Neostapfia; species Neostapfia colusana. The sequence continues at coordinate 62,705,979 of JASWHV010000011.1, forward strand.
GCGGATATCTTCACCAAACCCCTTGATGAGAAACGTTTTGGTGACCTAAGGAGTCAACTAAATATTCTAGATTTTTGAAACGTTGCTTGAGCCGTGCACATCTATTTTTTACTTGTATACAAACTTCAAAAATCGCATGCTTTCAAAATTCTACTCTAATCTCTCTTACTCTATGAAAACTATGTTCAAAGGATTCTTTGTCAAATATGGTCATTATTTGTTTGATGTATGCTTACTTACCATGTTTGTAAAAGATATTTGCAAAAACTTGTCCAAAAATAGGATCATATTCTTTATCTAAATTTCAAATTATATGAAATTTTAGCTTATAGCCGGACTAGTCCGCCCCATGGGCTGGACAAGTCCGGGCTGTCTAGGTCAGACTTCTCAGCGGACAAGTCCAAACCGGACTAGTTCGCCTGGGAGGCCGGACAAGTCTGGCTCTGGTCTGTCAACCGGACGTGTCTGCGCATCAGGCTGGACTAGTCCGGCCCCTGGGGACTTAACATCCCAGGGGTGGCCAGACCACCCCTCTCTCGTCACTCTCAACTCTCTCTCTCTCTCTAGCGGGAACCACCCCTCCATTGGTGATTTTAGCTTTTCTCCACCAAAAACCTCTTCCAATCCACGGATTGGAGTCCTAAGGAGTGCAAGAATCCTTCCTCGTTCTTCGTTGCTCGAGTTTCGCCTCCGATTTCATCGCATTTGGAGATTTGAATAGGTATTCTTGACCTACCCAAAATTCTCTCTTTTTCTTCATTCTTAGGTATTTTGCTAGAAACCTCTTCACAAATGTTGTTCCTCATGTCATTGTGATCGTAGCCTAGGAGTATTGCGACTTGATTCGAAGTTTTTTGTGAAAAATTGTTAGGATAGGGTTCTTCCTGTGTAACCCGGACTAGTCCGGTTTCTGGGCGGACAAGTCTGTTCTCGGGAGGACTAGTGTCACACCCGGTTTTTCCGAAGAACAACCGAGTGAATATCACATGTATGCCAGGATCATTTTCTCATACATGTGATGACAAATAGTGAAGCATCATTTATTACAAGCCAGGTGTCGAATATAAATAAGTATTACATCGCAAATGTCTCAATGGACACTAATGCTTCATCACAAGTAAATAAACTAGCAGCGGAATATTATTCTTTAGGGCTCCATCACAGGAGTTGCCCGGGGGTCTTCATGAACCTAAAATCCTTCCTCGGGTCCAAAATCTTGGTCATTATACACCACCTCATTATCTTGACCTGAGCAGCAATATAAACCAACAAATATGCATGGTTGAGTACCAATGGTACTCAGCAAGTGTGGGAAAATTATATCATGCATGGCTAGAACAAGGAGAGGTTGAACTCATGGTTAAAGCACTACGCAATTAACACCTATCACCTTAGCTTATTAAGCACCTATATTACTACAGAGGTAAAATGGTCCAAATCTCCCAACCCATTATCATAATCCAATAACCATAACATCATTTCCAATGTTAAGCTCCCCGCTTAACTTCCAAAACCATCAATCCTCTAATCATGAATAAGTCCAGGCCGCTCTTAACCGTGAGCACGGTTGTCAAGACAGTTTTGACTTTGCAGAGTTTGTACCACTGTACCCACAAGTAGTGATTTCATCCCCCGTTGCCGGGTGGACTAAAAGAACCTCCATTATGCCAGTGGCTACGATCCACATTCACACTTCCCAGGTGTGCGGCCAGGAGATCACTACGAAGCCTTTACAAAGGGATTCCCGACGAGTGTGGGCCCACTGAGGTTTCACCCCTAACAGCATACAAGAGGCTCCAACCCCGCTGCAGTGGCCCCCTCTTGAGCCTTGCGGTTCATATGGTAGTCCAGCTGACACCTACTCCCCGCACCATCCAACACACCCATACTATGCCGGGGATACACCTAATTAATTGGCCAAGCTGCCCCATCTCAGCATGTGGTTGGCACTGTAAAGCCGGGTTACATGCTCCATGAACCGGTCCTTAGGATCCAGGCAAGTACTAAACACAAACCCAAGTCTCGTGCACCCAGCACACAACCAAAACATCCAACTTGCCTTGATCCCTACCTCTACATAACTCACAATATCTCATTCAAGAGTATGGTAAAATAAACTGATGATCTCATATCCCAATTATCCCATTCTAAGCATGGCTAAGCATATGCATGTAAATAAATGACATGACAAAATAAATCCCAACCCAAGCTACAAGGAAACAAGGTAATGCAATTCTAGGGAAACTTTCCTAGCATGGGTTTCATATTTCATTTGACAATGCAAATAATTCTATCTACACATCCTAGCATAGGATCAAAGTGGTCAAGGACACTTGCCTCCTTCTTGCTGCTCTTGAAATGGGTATTCCTGGTCTTGGAAATGAATAACTCGTTCTTGAACATGTTCTACTTCATACCATCACACATAGCAAAAGAAAAACAACAATCCATAAGACATAGTCCACACTTCTTACTTCATACAAACCACACATTCATATTTATAAAAGTTCTTTACCATTATATGTGTTGTGGTTACTTTATGTGTGTTAAGTTGTGGCTTGCATGCACTTTTAACCATGTGTATATGATTCCTACTTTTGTGTCCACCTTTATACTTACATATTATTTATATGGGTTTCCAATAAATTTCTTATATTCAACTACTTCACCTTTTTACTACCAAGTATGTAAGAAAAGTATTTTTCTTCTCCATATGTGCCTTCATAATTTCTATCAATCCCTAAACTGAACTCTTTGGATTTTAAAAACTCCATTTATCATTTACTAGTTGCTATATTTTCAGATTTATATTCCTATGCATAATTGTGTATTTTATTATTAAATTAGTAAAACACATCACCTAAACAGAATAGGTTCTGGTCCTAAATAATTTAAAATCATATTTTGACCTTGGCTTCTGATGTAGACCATTTCATAATTATTTTCCCTATTTTTCTATAACTATTCTTTACTTTAAAAATGTGTCCCTATACTAATAAATGTGAATAATAGATGAAACAGATTTATTTCAGCCCAAAAATATATTTTTATCTCACTCCAAAGTTTTCTAAGTACTGAGAAAGTTTTTAATTAATTTTGATAATTATGTTTATCCCCCTTTTTATTTTTTAAACACTAGTTACATATTCAATATTTTAGATTAAATACTAAACAGGGCTAAAATAATGAACTCACCCCATTACAGGGTCTATAATATTATTTTCATAATTTCCAGGGGTCTAGCTACACTTATCAGAGGTGTTTTTCCTAATTTTTATTAAGTCCAGGGGCTTAAACTGATTTTTAAATGAATTTACATGATTTTCTGGAGTTCCAGGGGCTAGATCTGAAGTTTCCGGGGCTAGCTCTCAATTCTAGAGAACCCCAGGGGGTAGCACGTAAGAATTCCAGTCTTTATAATGCGGGGCTGACATGGACCGTCCGATTTTAAACCGACGGCTGAGATTATAAGATCGAACCGGTACGCGGGGTTTTAAAGTCTACCGTGCGATTTAAAATAAACGGCGCACAAGCGGCCACTTCGCTCTGATCGAGCGCGGGCGGCGCTGCCGGCGGCGCACGGCGGCGGAAAGCGGCGATCTCGCCGGAAAGTTTCGGATCCACGAGAATTCTGCCTAGAACTGTGATCTGATGGCATAGATCGGTAGAGGGGAGGTCAGGGATCTCACCTCGGGGGTTTTCTCGAGCTCGGGGGTCCTGGAAAGTGATCGGCGGCGAGGTCCGAGGCAAAACCACGGCGAAGCTCGTCGGCGCTGCGTTTACACCGTAACTCTCCGAGTTTTCTGCACCTGCAAAGTTCCCCGGAGGCGGTGGATCAAGACCAGCGAGTTAGATCAGAGTTTCCGAGCTTAGATCGGCCAGAATTCACCGGCGAAGTCTCGGTGCTCACCGGAGTAAAAATCGGCGATCGCGTGGGAAAAACTGATCGGATCGGGGGTTTTTATAGCCGGGGGATGGCGGTGGGTCTGTTGTGATCGAGTTGGAGTCCTCTGGGACCAGAATTTGGGCGACGGGACGCGGTTTCCGGTCGGTTGCGATTTCGCTCGCTCGGGGGAAAAGTCCGGGGTCGCGGGGGCTCAGGGTTAGGGATGACATGTGGGTCCCACCCGTCGGTGAGAGGCAGCGCTGCGCGCGCGGGGGCGGGCTGGCTCGGGGAAAGCTGGGCCGGCTGGCGGGTTTCGGCCCACTGGCCGGTTTTTTCCCGTTTTTCTTTTTCTTTTTCCATTTCTTTTCTGTTTTGAGTATAATTTGAATTCCAGTTTGAATTTGAATTTTTGCAAAACATGCAACACGTCCAAAAATTTTTAAACTCCCCTCTGAACATGGTTTAGAGTTTTGAATCAAAATTTGGGGTGTTACAGCTCTACCCCCCTTAAAAGAAATCTCGTCCTCGAGATTGGTGTTTCTAAGAAAACAATTCCGGAAATTGTGCCTTAAGCTCATCTTCCCGTTCCCAGGTGGCTTCCTCTTCTGAGTGATGCTTCCACTGCACCTTGCACATCCGGATTCTTTTATTTCTGGTGAGGCGTTCCATCGTCTCCAAAATCTTGTATGGTTGCTCGGCATAAGACAAATCCTCAGCTATATCCACTTCATTCATGGGTAACACCTCTTCAGGCGTCCTCAGGCATTTCTTGAGTTGTGACACATGGAATACATCGTGCACGTCCGATAGATGAACCGGTAACTCTAGTTGGTACGCCACTTCGCCTTTCCTTTCCAAAACCTGAAAGGGTCCGATGTATCGAGGTGACAACTTCCCTTTCACCTTGAACCGACGAAGTCCTCTTATAGGGGACACCTTGAGATAAACATAGTCTCCCACGCTGAAAACGAGTTCTCTTCTTCGTACATCAGCATAACTCTTCTGGCGTGTTTGTGCTATCCTCAAGTTGTTGCGAATCTCCCTCACCTTCGCTTCGGCTTCTTGTAGCACTTCTGGACCAAACACTTTACTTTCTCCTGTTTGGTTCCAAAATAGAGGAGTTCTGCACTTCCTTCCATACAAAGCTTCAAACGGTGACATCTTCATACTAGCTTGATAACTGTTGTTATAGGAAAACTCCGCATATGGTAGGTTTTTGTCCCAACTTCTATTGTTTTTGAGTGCACATGCCCTTAACATATCTTCAAGGATCTGATTGGTTCTCTCCGTCTGCCCGTCAGTTTGGGGATGATAGGCAGAACTAAAGTTCAGATGGGTTCCCATGGTTTCATGCCACTTCTGCCAAAACCTCGAGGTGAACTGTGTCCCTCGGTCCGACACTATCTTCTTTGGCACTCCATGGTAACACACAATCCTTGACATGTACAATTCCGCCAATTTGGATCCGCTGTAGCTTTCTTTCACAGGAATGAAATGAGCTACCTTGGTTAGCCTATCAATAATGACCCATATTGAATCATACCCGGATTGTGTCCTAGGCAATCCCACGACAAAATCCATGCTGATTTCTTCCCACTTCCATTCAGGCACTTTGAGTGGTTGCAACAATCCCGCGGGTCGTTGATGTTCTGCTTTCACCAACTGACATGTGTCACATAGGGCAACATGTTCCGCGACATCTCGCTTCATGCCATACCACCAATACCTGCTCTTGAGGTCCTGGTACATCTTCGTACTCCCAGGATGAATGGAATAGTCAGAATCATGAGCCTCCTTTAAAATCAATTCACGGATCTCTTTTACTTCTGGCACACAGATCCTTTTCCCGTGCCACACCTTTCCTTGTTCATCCTCTCTAAAACCAGGAGCTTTATTTTCCTTGATGAGCTGTCTGATCTCTTGTATCTTCTCATCATTCTTTTGGCCCTCGCGTATGTCTTGCTCGAGTGTGGAGTCCACTTCCATGGCGATGGCTTCACCACTATTTACTAGACATAGATTGAGTCTTATAACCTCGTCCTTCAATTCTGCAGGCATGTCCTTCAAACTCAACTTATTGACCTGCACTTTCCGACTCAAAGCATTGGCCACGACGTTTGCTTTCCCAGGATGATAGTTGATGCCCACATCAAAGTAATTGATTAGCTCTAACCATCTCCTTTGTCAGAGGTTGAGATCTGGCTGTGTGAATATGTACTTCAAACTCTTATGATCCGTATATATCTCTGTCCTCTTCCCCATCAAATAGTGCCGCCAAATTTTCAACGCGTGTACCACTGCAGCTAATTCTAGGTCATGTGTAGGATAGTTCTTCTCGTGCTTCCGAAGCTGCCGGGATGCATAAGCCACGACATGTCCTTCTTGCAGGAGAACACATCCCAACCCATTTCCAGAGGCATCGCAGTACACTGTGAAATTCTTCTGCATATCTGGCATAACCAACACTGGGGCTGTTGTCAATCTCTTCTTTAACTCCTGAAAGCTCGTCTCGCACTGTGGCGTCCAGGTGAATTTGATTCCCTTTTCCAACAGTTTGGTGAGAGGTCTCGAGATCTCGGAGAATCCCTCAATAAACCGTCGATAGTATCCAGCCAATCCCAAAAAGCTTCGAACTTCCCCGACATTTTCAGGGGTTTTCCACTTCTGGATATCTTCGATTTTGGCGGGATCTACGGAGATTCCTCCCTCCGAGATTATATGTCCTAAAAAGGGAACTCTCTTCAGCCAAAACTCACACTTGCTCAACTTGGCATATAGTTGGTGTTCTCTCAACCTCTGCAACACCAACCTTAGATGGTTCTCATGTTCTTCTTCATTTTTGGAGAAGACGAGAATATCATCTATGAAAACCACCACAAATTTGTCCAGATATTCCATGAATACCTTGTTCATGAGATACATGAAATATGCCGGGGCATTGGTTAGCCCGAAAGGCATGACAGTGTATTCATACAGTCCGTACCGAGATACGAAAGCTGTCTTGGGAATATCTGATTGCCTTATCTTGAGTTGGTGGTACCCCGACCTAAGATCAATTTTCGAGAACACACAAGCTCCCCTCAACTGATCAAACAAGTCTTCAATGCGGGGTAATGGGTACTTGTTTTTGATGGTTACCTCATTCAAGGCACGGTAATCCACGCATAACCTTTGGGTTCCGTCTTTCTTGGGCACAAATATCACCGGAGCTCCCCATGGTGAGGAACTAGGGCGAATATACCCCTTCTCCGTCAATTCTCTCAAATGATCCTTGAGCTCTTCTAGCTGCTTGGAGTCCATTCGATAAGGTCTCTTGTACATCGGGGCGGTTCCCGGTACTAGCTCAATTGCGAATTCCACGTCACGGTCGGGAGGCATACCTGGCAATTCCTCCGGAAAAACATACGGATATTCCCTGATAGTCCTGATCTCCTCAACTTTCACCTCCACTTGATTTAATTTGATGTCCCTCCTAGGCTCGTGTATTGTTATGAACTTTACTCTGGTGCCACTGGGGTGAGTTAATTCCACCGTTCTGGTCGAACAATGGATGATTCCTTTATGTTTGGTCAACCAATCCATACCCAAAATAATATCTATCCCTTGTGAATCTATCACTATGAGGTTAGCAGTAAATACTACCCCATTAATGTCTAGGCTCACTTTGGGACACACTTGTCTTGTCCTTATTTCTCCACCTGGAGAGTTTACGGCTAGCATATGGTTCATTTGTGTGGTTGCTAGGTCATACTTCTTAACAAACCCTTGAGCAATGAACGAGTGGGTAGCACCAGAATCAAACAGCAGAGTTGCAAGGTGTAAATTGGCAGGAAACTTACCAACTACCACGTCGGGTGCCTCTTGTGCTTCCTCCATGGTGACATGGTTCACCCGTCCTCGCATCACATTCTGCTGTTGTGACTGCGCGGGCTTCTTCTTTGGGCATTTGTGGGCGTAGTGCCCCACTTCACCGCAGCTAAAACATTGCACCCCAATCTTAGATGCTTGGCCCTTGTTGTCTTGGGGTTGGTTTGGGGGTCCTTGCACTGCTGGTCGAGGTGGATATGCGGGGCGAGGCTGCTGCACAAACTGACGTGGCGGCTGTGCAGGTGCTGCGGGTGGCCTGTAGTTTGGGTTGTACCCTCTTGGTGCTGAATAGGGTACCGCAGCACGGCTCGTCTGCCCCGTAGGTTGCTGCATCATACGTGGGTGGGTGTTGCTCCCTGAGGCCTGATGTGACCACCCCGCCTTCCTCTTATTCTCATTTTCCAGGGCCTTTAGCTTCCTTTCCACCACAAATGCTCTGTCCACCATCTTTTGAAAGCTTTCATACTCATTGGAGGACATTGCACACTGCATCTCTGCGGTAAGTCCTTCCACGAAACAATCTTGTTTCTGCTCATCAGTCTCTATGTCTCGTGGAGCATAACGGGATAGTTGAGTAAATTTAGTGAGGTACTCCCTCACCGTCATGTTTCCCTGCTGCAGTCCCAAAAACTCCTTCCTCTTGTTTTTGAGTTCACCTCTTGGGATGTAATGGTTGCGGAAGCTACGCTTGAACTCGTCCCAAGTGATGTTCTCAGGGTCATGATGGGCGGCCACGTAGGCGGTCCACCAATCAGCAGCAGGTCCATGCAATTGATGAGAGGCAAACAGCACCCTCTCATACCCTTGGCACTGTATGATCCTCATCTTACTTTCAATGGTCTTCAGCCAATCATCTGCCTCCAGGGGTTCAACAGCACTTGCAAACTTTGGAGGTTGGGTTCCTAGAAACTCACTCAACCTTGGTTGGCGTGGTGCAGCTTGTGTAGGTGGAACTTGATGCAAGTTGGCCACCACTTGAGTCAAGTTCTGGATAAGCTGATTTTGATTCTCCAGCATTTGGTGGAGAGGATCAACTTCTTCACGGCGACCACCCCTGTCCTGGCCTCCAGAAAGATGAGGGTTGCATGCCTCATCATTGTTGTTGGCGGGGTTGGCAGCACGTCCTTTTCCTCTTCCGGCCATCTGGCAGAATCAACAAATGTTAATTTGATACCATTTAGTATCGTCTTACTACTTTCATTTGTTGTACTTTGAAGTGTTGAGGCTTGGTTATACTTTTCTGAGGGTTCATTTCTCACACAAAAACAAATGCAATATTATTTCATGTGGGTTCACACACCAAAGCAAAACAATCCGAAGACGAGGCTGTGGACAATTGCTCATGGCTTCCACAACTCACGTCACACACCAAGCATTATCACACCATTAACTACGTAACGACTCGACTACTCGACCTCTTGCTAGCTAAGGGAAAGACCCTACACTACTCGTCCTCTTGAGCTGGTTCCTCAGGATCTTCCTCCTCATTTCGGCTACCTTCTGACTCTGCTTTGGGTGGGGAGGCTGCTGGTGGAGAAGTGCGACGACGCCTGATTGCTCGGTGATCCGGGGAGTCAGGAGTCCATGTATCATTCACGGTGACACACAGTTCATTCCCATCTCCTCTTTCTCTCGCCTTTAAGCAAGCTCGCAGCAACGCCTCCGTTTCCTTCAGGGTGTCTCGGACATCCTGAAGCTCTTGTTGACACTCCTGCAGTCGAGTGCTGAGCATAGCAGCATCCTCCAAGCACAAGTCCATGTGCTCATGGGAAGTCCCTTGCTGCACCGGTGGGTACTTGTACTCCGTGGTACCACTCTCACGTTGGAGGACATACATGTACTCAGTTTTGTCCAAGTGGCGACGATAGATGTGACTCTGGCAGGTGATGGCCTCCCAGGTGACATCTTTCTCCGCATCAACTTGTGTTGCTCGACAAGCTGGGGAGTGGTGAATCTTAAGTAGCTGATTCTCGTGTATAATCCTCATTTCCGAACTCCATTCTTCCCTCTTCTCACGGATGGTCCTGGTGGAGTTATAGTGGATGATTAGCTTGCCCGTATTGCCGGCGGCTTCGAGCATACGCCGAAGACGACGCAACAAATCTCCTACTGCCAATCCGTAGGAAAGGTACGTCACTGGACGACTCTCCTCCCTTTCGGCAAGGGCAACTACGGGAACTCTCCCTCCTGTGGACTTACGAGCGGTGCGAATCATGCGAACCATCTAAAACAAAAGAATTTAAAATTAGGTTAGATAAATTCTCAAACAAAAATCCTATTTTGAATGAAAGTTGGGGTAAGATGAAGAAAATGACTCCTTTAATAACACTTTTCCACCCACACCTTGGAAAATAGTTTTTAAGAAAATAGGGCCCTTAAATACGTCCATTTCTACCTAGGTCCACGTTCCTACGGCAACCTTGGCTCTGATACCACCTCTGTCACACCCGGTTTTTCCGAAGAACAACCGAGTGAATATCACATGTATGCCAGGATCATTTTCTCATACATGTGATGACAAATAGTGAAGCATCATTTATTACAAGCCAGGTGTCGAATATAAATAAGTCTTACATCGCAAATGTCTCAATGGACACTAATGCTTCATCACAAGTAAATAAACTAGCAGCAGAATATTATTCTTTAGGGCTCCATCAAAGGCGTTGCCCGGGGGTCTTCATGAACCTAAAATCCTTCCTCGGGTCGAAAATCTTGGTCATTATACACCACCTCATTATCTTGACCTGAGCAGCAATATAAACCAACAAATATGCAAGGTTGATTACCAATGGTACTCAGCAAGTGTGGGAAAATTATATCATGCATGGCTAGAACAAGGAGAGGTTGAACTCATGGTTAAAGCACTACGCAATTAACACCTGTCACCTTAGCTTATTAAGCACCTATATTACTACAGAGGTAAAATGGTCCAAATCTCCCAACCCATTATCATAATCCAATAACCATAACATCATTTCCAATGTTAAGCTCCCCGCCTAACTTCCAAAACCATCAATCCTCTAATCATGAATAAGTCCAGGCCGCTCTTAACCGTGAGCACGGCTGTCAAGACAGTTTTGACTCTGCAGAGTTTGTACCACTGTACCCACAAGTAGTGATTTCATCCCCCGTTGCCGGGTGGACTAAAAGAACCTCCATTATGCCAGTGGCTACGATCCACATTCACACTTCCCAGGTGTGCGGCCAGGAGATCACTACGAAGCCTTTACAAAGGGATTCCCGACGAGCGTGGGCCCACTGAGGTTTCACCCCTAACAGCATACAAGAGGCTCCAACCCCGCTGCAGTGGCCCCCTCTTGAGCCTTGCGGTTCATATGGTAGTCCAGCTGACACCTACTCCCCGCACCATCCAACACACCCATACTACGCCGGGGATACACCTAATTAATTGGCCAAGCTGCCCCATCTCAGCATGTGGTTGGCACTGTAAAGCCGGGTTACATGCTCCATGAACCGGTCCTTAGGATCCAGGCAAGTACTAAACACAAACCCAAGTCTCGTGCACCCAGCACACAACCAAAACATCCAACTTGCCTTGATCCCTACCTCTACATAACTCACAATATCTCATTCAAGAGTATGGTAAAATAAACTGATGATCTCATATCCCAATTATCCCATTCTAAGCATGGCTAAGCATATGCATGTAAATAAATGACATGACAAAATAAATCCCAACCCAAGCTACAAGGAAACAAGGTAATGCAATTCTAGGGAAACTTTCCTAGCATGGGTTTCATATTTCATTTGACAATGCAAATAATTCTATCTACACATCCTAGCATAGGATCAAAGTGGTCAAGGACACTTGCCTCCTTCTTGCTGCTCTTGAAATGGGTATTCCTGGTCTTGGAAATGAATAACTCGTTCTTGAACATGTTCTACTTCATACCATCACACATAGCAAAAGAAAAACAACAATCCATAAGACATAGTCCACACTTCTTACTTCATACAAACCACACATTCATATTTATAAAAGGTCTTTACCATTATATGTGTTGTGGTTACTTTATGTGTGTTAAGTTGTGGCTTGCATGCACTTTTAACCATGTGTATATGATTCCTACTTTTGTGTCCACCTTTATACTTACATATTATTTATATGGGTTTCCAATAAATTTCTTATATTCAACTACTTCACCTTTTTACTACCAAGTATGTAAGAAAAGTATTTTTCTTCTCCATATGTGCCTTCATAATTTCTATCAATCCCTAAACTGAACTCTTTGGATTTTAAAAACTCCATTTATCATTTACTAGTTGCTATATTTTCAGATTTATATTCCTATGCATAATTGTGTATTTTATTATTAAATTAGTAAAACACATCACCTAAACAGAATAGGTTCTGGTCCTAAATAATTTAATATCATATTTTGACCTTGGCTTCTGATGTAGACCATTTCATAATTATTTTCCCTATTTTTCTATAACTATTCTTTACTTTAAAAATGTGTCCCTATACTAATAAATGTGAGTAATAGATGAAACAGATTTATTTCAGCCCAAAAATATATTTTTATCTCACTCCAAAGTTTTCTAAGTACTGAGAAAGTTTTTAATTAATTTTGATAATTATGTTTATCCCCCTTTTTATTTTTTAAACACTAGTTACATATTCAATGTTTTAGATTAAATACTAAACAGGGCTAAAATAATGAACTCACCCCATTACAGGGTCTATAATATTATTTTCATAATTTCCAGGGGTCTAGCTACACTTATCAGAGGTGTTTTTCCTAATTTTTATTAAGTCCAGGGGCTTAAACTGATTTTTAAATGAATTTACATGATTTTCTGGAGTTCCAGGGGCTAGATCTGAAGTTTCCGGGGCTAGCTCTCAATTCCAGAGAACCCCAGGGGGTAGCACGTAAGAATTCCAGTCTTTATAATGCGGGGCTGACATGGACCGTCCGATTTTAAACCGACGGCTGAGATTATAAGATCGAACCGGTACGCGGGGTTTTAAAGTCTACCGTGCGATTTAAAATAAACGGCGCACAAGCGGCCACGTCGCTCTGATCGAGCGCGGGCGGCGCTGCCGGCGGCGCACGGCGGCGGAAAGCGGCGATCTCGCCGGAAAGTTTCGGATCCACGAGAATTCTGCCTAGAACTGTGATCTGATGGCATAGATCGGTAGAGGGGAGGTCAGGGATCTCACCTCGGGGGTTTTCTCGAGCTCGGGGGTCCTGGAAAGTGATCGGCGGCGAGGTCCGAGGCAAAACCACGGCGAAGCTCGTCGGCGCTGCGTTTACACCGTAACTCTCCGAGTTTTCTGCACCTGCAAAGTTCCCCGGAGGCGGTGGATCAAGACCAGCGAGTTAGATCAGAGTTTCCGAGCTTAGATCGGCCAAAATTCACCGGCGAAGTCTCGGTGCTCACCGGAGTAAAAATCGGCGATCGCGTGGGAAAAACTGATCGGATCGGGGGTTTTTATAGCCGGGGGAGGGCGGTGGATCTGTTGTGATCGAGTTGGAGTCCTCTGGGACCAGAATTCGGGCGACGGGACGCGGTTTCCGGTCGGTTGCGATTTCGCGCGCTCGGGGGAAAAGTCCGGGGTCGCGGGGGCTCAGGGTTAGGGATGACATGTGGGTCCCACCCGTCGGTGAGAGGCAGCGCGGCGCGCGCGGGGGCGGGCTGGCGCGGGGAAAGCTGGGCCGGCTAGCGGGTTTCGGCCCACTGGCCGGTTTTTTCCCGTTTTTCTTTTTCTTTTTCCATTTCTTTTTTGTTTTGAGTATAATTTGAATTCCAGTTTGAATTTGAATTTTTGCAAAACATGCAACACGTCCAAAAATTTTTAAACTCCCCTCTGAACATGGTTTAGAGTTTTGAATCAAAATTTGGGGTGTTACAACTAGTCCGGCCCCTTAACGGACGAGTCCGGTTTACATAAGACAAACCCCAACTTTAGCCATTTTTAGTGAATTCTTTCGCAATATTCCACTTCCTTGACCTCTTATCTCTTGTTTCTCAAGCGATATGTCGGAAATTTGACCACGACTCCCCTCTTGCAAATCCCGCGGCCGAAAAGGCTCGACAAGCCCTCTATTGGCGCATTGCCGAAGAGAGGGCGGCAAAGGAAGCTCAAGCGGCTAAGGATCCCGTCATTCGAGAGGCAAGGACAAAGAAGAGACATGATCTCAAAGAGCAGGCACAGATTGCCAAAGCCGTTGAATAATCCTTGGCAGATCAACGGAAGAAGAAAAGGGTCGAACGTGAAGCCCATAACTCCCCGGCTGCTAGTGCCTTAGAGCCCAAGAGGAAGAAGCTGGTCACTTTGGGAGAAAAAGAGCAGGCCAAAGAGAAGGAGAAAGAACCTGAGGGTAGGGTTCTCCATGACCCGAGGAAAGGTAAGGTTCCACTTCCTGAGGAGCTTAAGAAGAAAAAGCCAACTGCCAAGGCACTGGAAAAGAGGGCAGGAGGCATTGTAATCAAGGAGAAGGGCAACCGAAGCCCATCAGTCCCCTGAAGATGGCTGCCCCTGCTAGAGATCCAAACCGGCAGCCCAACACTGCAGCAAATGTGTTCAAAGGAAAGGGTGCTGAGAACGCGAGAAGGCTGAGGATGGACAAAGTCTATGATTATGAGAAGCACACAGCCGACCCTAGGTTTTGGTGTGACTTTTATTGCCACTACTACCGCCTAGTATACTTGAAGATGAAGACTCCAGTCGTTCAAGCTCAATGGGTGGATTGGGCCTACATGGCCAAAAAGAAGCACTCAGATTTTGATGCCGTGATTGAAGCCGCAGAGCGCCATTGGACTAAGGAAATAATGAGTTTCAAGTATGATTGGAACATCAAAGTGATTTTCCAGTTCTACACCACCGGTGTACTTCTCCACCTACGGTGGCTGGAAGATCACTTGGATGACTCATGGAGAGCAGTACTCAGCCACATATGAGGAGTTTGCTTGAATAGGCCTTGAGGAGCACCTAGACCATGAGATCATCATTTCCAACCTCAAGGTAGTGGATAGGGATCAACTCGACTACATGTATCCCAGTCATGTTCCCAATGAGGCTGGGCTTGCTAGGAACATCAAGCCATTCTATAGCATCCTCAACCGGATTCTAAGGAGAACCATTGCTCCTAAGGATGGAGATGCAGGGGTGATTCAAGGGAACTTAAGGCATCTCCTCCTGTTGATTGATGGTGAAGAGAAGTTCAACCTCGTTGAGTACATCTATGATGACATCTTCAACATCTCTCACACTCCCAACCGCTCATGTGGGTATGCACCATACATTATGTGCTTAATTGAGAAGGTGTCAGGGCTTGTCTTCGTCAAGGATGTGACTCATCACCCGCTCCGTCCTCAGATGCCCCCAATTGTGCCAAAACCTCCCAGAAGGAAGAATGCTCAACCTCCTTCCAGCTCGGTGGCTCCTTCATCACCTCCTCCTCCGCAGTCATTGAGCAGATTCTTCAAGTGCTTCAACGCGATCTTCGCCTATTGTCAGTGTGTGGAGGTCCGGACTCGACGCATGGAGAGGCATCAGGAGAAGTACCTCAAGGCTGTGTGTGACAAGCTTGAGGTGCCTATGTCTCCTCCCGAGGAGAGTGATGGAGAGCTCACCCCTTATCTAGATTTCACTACTGATGAGTTCACCCAGTTCACGGAAGATGGAACCTCTTCCAAGGCCTTGCCTCCATCCACCACCGCCGATGATGAGGAAGATGATCCGGAGGCCACAGAGAGCGAGTTTGAAGAAGAAGAAGATGATGATGACGAGTAGACTTAGGCGTATCTTCTTTCCTTTTTCCTTTTTGGTGCCTTGATGCCAAAGGGGGAGAGATGGAAGAGGATGTCTTTTTATCATCTCCTAGTGTTGTATAGATCCTTGGACATGATTATCTATGTTTTATGCATTGTGTCTCTTTTCGGTAAGACTATGTGTGGATCTTATGCTTATAATTGATCATTGTTGCCCTTTGCTATGTTTTATTGTCTTGTCACAACACGTAGGCATTGTGTCTCTTTTGTGTAAGACTATGTGTGGATCTTATGCTTATAATTGATCATTGTTGCCCTTTGCCATGTTTTATTGTCTTGTCACACTTTTTGAGCACAACACGTAGGCACCCCACCATAACATGTGAGTATATGTCAACTCCCCTCTTTTACTGTTGCATACATCCAGGGGGAGTTATACATACGTACACTTGTTATGAAAATCAAATTTTTACTTCTTATGTTGAAACTTAATGTGTTGTCATCAATCACCAAAAAGTGGGAGATTATAATTGCATTTAGGTATCGCCATGGGTTTTCAATGATTGATGACGACGATTAAGAGATTAATGAGTTGAGATTATCATAAGCACAGGATATTTCCAAGGTGGACACCTAAACTCTCAAAAAGGAAAACGATGAAGAACGGCGTCGAAGACTCGAAGAGTAGAAATTAGGATTTCATTTGAGTCTTTAGTAGGCTAGCCGTGTTAGAGTGAGAGTGTGTTGTCAAGTGCATTGAGATCATAGAAGAGAGCTCAAAGCGTTAGAAGTGTCGAATCCTTAGTGGAGAGTTCTAGTGAGGTAAACCCTAGTAGGCCGAACTTGTCCGGACCAAAGGCTGGACTAGTCCGGAGTCCTACGGCTTAGTCCATTTTGGGGCGGACTAAGAGCTCCTGACTGAGTTTGGACTTGTCCGTTTGGAAACGGACTAGTCCGGTTCTCTCTTGGTGAGAGTGTTTCGCGACTAAGTCCTGGTAGACCGCACTTGTCCGCCTCAGTGGCCGGATTATTCTGGTCTAGCCAGACTTGTCCGTTTTCACACGGACCAAGGGGTCCTGTATGAGTTTGGGATAGTCTGTTTTGAGGCGGACTAGTCTGTATGGTTGTGATATGAGAGGTCCCACGGCTAAGTCTTGATGGACCGTACTTGTCTGTGACGCCCAGTCCCGTAAAATACGGAACCCAGCTAATGCATATGTGTGCCTAGGATGTTCATCACACATACACACGTAATCCACAAACTGAATTCAGAATATAACCACGAATAAATAGTTTTTAAGTACTTTATTACATCGACTAATTGTCTCACTCA
This sequence comes from Neostapfia colusana, assembly GCA_030760725.1. NCBI lineage: Eukaryota > Viridiplantae > Streptophyta > Magnoliopsida > Poales > Poaceae > Neostapfia > Neostapfia colusana. Next base: position 62,722,805 of record JASWHV010000011.1, read on the forward strand.
TGATTGTCTAACTTATTCTTGCAGCGGAAGTCTCTAAACGATAGCGGAAACAACTAAACAGCAGCAGCTAAATCTTCAACTCCACAGGCATGTTGACGGTAGTTCGCACGCCTAGTACTCCACATGGTCCTCAAAGTACTCTTCTCCTGTTGCTGATGTTTATGTGATAATGCAAGGGTGAGTACATGTCGTACTCAGCAAGTGCAGGAAAAGTATGACATGTAGCTTACAACAAGGTAGCAAATAAAAAGGCTCATTGCAGAAAGCAAAGTTTATTTCACAATCATGATAAAAACAGCAACTATTTATAAGTGAATATAATCCCAACATGTATCCAATTTAAAACATGAACATACCTCCTTCATAATTCACCACTTTTCTAGTCTTAACCAGCCATTGCTCTTTCTCAAGTTTGTCTCATGCTCATAACCATATCCATCTCATATTCATGGTATCCATAACCATCTCATATTCATATATTCCAAACTCATTATTATGACTCAACAGTCCTGAAAATAAATCCTAAAGATCATACCATAACCAAACCAATCAACATCCATCCCAAATCATTCATCCCAAACCTTCCCTCTAATCATGTGAGTTGTCCTGGCGCTTGTGACCGTAAGCTCGGCTATCATGATAGTTTTACATTCTGCAGAGGTTGCACCACTTTACCCACAAGTTTGTGATTTCGTCACCCATCGGCGACTGCAGAACCTCCATTATACCATTACACAACCGCCGGTGTATGGCCAAGAGATCACAAAATAGCCTTTACAAAGGGGCTACTAGATGTATGGACTCACTAAGATTTCACCAGCAGTCTTGAATCATTATTCTACCACCTACGGGCCCCCTCTTATGCCATGCGGTTCCCAGGGCAGTCCTCTCTCGACTCCTATTCCCCGCGTCTTCCATGATCCATAACAATCTAGTAACTTACCTAATTAGTCAGCTAACCGCACCCATATTTGACCTTGTGGTGGCACTGTTTTCCTGGCATGTGCTGGCATGAACCGGTCCTTAGATCTACGGCAAGTTAACCACCATCTCATTCTACCACATCCATGAACCAAGCTTGCCTAGATCTCCCCCGATTCATGTTCACTATCAACATCAAGTTCTTATTATCATTATTCATATGAGTGCAGTAGCTAGACACTTCTATCTCGCTTCCCATATCCCGTAGATCAGCGAAGCAAAAAGGAAAAACGACCATACCCGACTCATCAGCTTTCCCGGCAACAAGGGTGGTTAACAAAACTAGTAAACTCCTATGAAAGGGTTTCCCATCAAGTTGACTCAAGCATACACGTTTTCGCAAACAAAACAGTTTCAAAACATGGGATCAATATGGTCAAGGGGTACTTGCCTTGTTCCTGTGGCTTTGGTTGCTCAAGTGTCTCGAAGTCTTGGTGTTGTAGTCCTTCGTAGATAGCTTCCTGAGCTTGTCCTTCTACTCACGACCACGCATATACGAAATTTATAGCAATCAAACATCATGCACAAACTTTACAATTGATGTGGCCTAGGAACGATATCTCTTTTAGCCAAAATTGACAGTTGCTGAGCTTGGCATACAACTGATGCTCTCGCAGCTTCTGCAATGTCAATCTCAAATGTTCTTCATGTTCTTCCTCGCTTTTTGAATACACCATGATATCGTCGATGAAAACCACGACGAACTTATCCAAGTACTCCATGAAGACCTTATTCATGAGGTACATGAAATATGTGGGTGCAGTTGTTAACCCAAAAGACATAACGGTATATTCAAACGAACCATACCGTGTTTGAAAGGTGGTCTCGACATGTGTCCCGCGGGGTTGGGCCTTGTTTCTTTGCAGAGACAAGCTCCGGTGGCGACACGTGTCCTGCGGGGCTGGACCTCGCTTCTCCACAGAGACAAGCCCCGGAGGCAATCCGTGTTCAAAGGGTCAGACCTCGCCCCTTCCACAGAGGCGAGCTCCGAGCCTGCCACTTGTCTGGCGGTGCCGGACCTCACCCCCTCCGCAGGGATGAGCTCCGAAAGCGCCACGTGGCCAGCAGGCTGCGTGAAGCGTCGACGGCGCTCCTTGGTGAATTGGAATTGGCTCTTTTTAGCTATCTTTCTACCGTTCTACTTCTTTTAAAATGTTTCTCTATATGAAATATGCATGCATGCATGAATATGAAATTGAGGGTGTTACATTGTCCGCCTTAGTGGCCGGACTAGTCCAGGTCCACCAGACTTGTCCGTTCTCACCCGGATAAAGAGGTCCTGTGTGATATCGGACTAGTCCGTTGTGAGGCGGACTAGTCCAGAGATTTGTGAATGTTTGAAATTTGAACGTTGGCGACTAGTTGTCTTTGTGACGTCAGTGGTCCCCGGCAGACCGGACTAGTCCGTACTTTAGTTGGTGGCAACGGTTGGCTGTCGGGACCTTTATAAAAGGAGATTCCCCGACTTCATTTCACCAACCCTGGAACCCTAGCGCCGCCACAGACACCCTAGAGCCTTTCTAAGCCTTCTCTCCTGCCTACTCACCCTCTAGAACCAATTCTTGAGTGGATTTCGGTGTGTGAGGAGAGAAGAGAATGAAGAACTTCGTGTTTTGGCTCTTGGAGTGATCTTGTGCACTTAGTGTGAGTCTTTGTGACCTGTGGCTTGTGAGATTCGTGAAGTTTGTGGACGTGTTCAAGTGGGAGCCTCAGATTGTGAGTAGCCCCAAAGATCTTGTAAGTTCACCCTTGAGATAGTGGAAGAACTGGGTTGGCCTTAGTGGCGAATTGTTGAGGAAAGGGTTGTTAAATCCGGTCCTTTGTGGACTCCTCAATGGGGACGTAGATTCCTGAGTGGAATCGAACCTCGGGCAAAAATCTCCGTGTCTCTCTTGCATTTACATTTCATCGATCGTTAAAATTGCTTAGGGTTCGTTTTGCTCATTTCGCTCTTCTAGTGTTCCTTGTTACAATCTTGCAATCCACCTGCTATATCTTGTCATACTTGTCATATTAGATTGCTAGATAGTTTATCCGCATTTCATTGAGCTAAAATCTGAAGAAAAACCCATAAAAATCAAGTTTTTTTATATTTTTCCAGTAGGCTGACCGGACTAGTCCGCCTCTGAGCCAGACTAGTCCGGCCCCTGTGTTCTAATCTCATTTAATTAGGTCATTTCAGATAGTTTAGCCTATTCACCCCCCTCTAGGCAACTTTCAGAGAGGTTAGTATTGTCGCTCCCACCATCGCAACCGTCCTTCTGTGCTCCGAAGCGGCGTTTACCTTTGACTGACTGGACAATCCCGACCTCATACCACATCAGGGACGCTGCCCCCCGGGTTGTGGACCTGATCATAGGCCCAAAACGCCTGACCAGGGTCTTAATGGATGGGGGAAGCGGTCTCAACATGCTTTAGGTTGGGACCTCGACGCCTTAGGGATCCCATGTTCGAGTCTCTACCCGACACGAGCCCCCTTACACAGCATCATCCCCAGCGAGCAGGCAGTGCCGCTGGGAAAAATCGACCTCCCGGTCACTTTAGGGGACAAGTCCAACTTCTGCACGGAGACCCTCACCTTCGAGGTCCCCACTTTTGACGGCACTACCACACCATTATTTGAAGGCCAACCTACGCGAAGTTTCTTGCCATCCCAAACTACACCTACCTAAAGTTGAAGATGCCCGGCCTCAGGGGAATAATCACAGTGGATGTAAAATTCTTGCAGGCCCTGCTGTGCGAGCAACATGGTTGTAAAATGGCCACAGCGGCGGCCACAACAGTAGCGTCCATCTCGGCTCAACGAGTGACCACAAGAATCACTCCCGACCGATCCTCATCCAGTCCACCGATGGACGCGAGGATGGTTGATGTTCACCCCGAGGGCTAGGCAAAGGGGGCATATTCACCACAAAGTGTAGCTTAGGCATCACCAATTGCATTTGTAAGCCCCAAGTCGGCAGACATAATATGTAGATACCAGAATTGTCTTCTTTCCACTTTGTGGATTCCTTGTGGTCGGAAATAATCCCTCCTACGCAAAGACCGGATCCGACCTCCAACACCACACCATCCCCTAAAAAAAGTAATAGATATAATATATACAAGGAGGCACCACGCGAAGGAAGGAGTGAACCAACCCTCGCACGGTGCTCAGGGCTTTAGAGCTCAAACACATCATAAATTTTTTCCCAATCTTCATTGTAATTCACGACCAAGACATCAAAAATCCCATCCTTAAACGTACAAAAGGAGACGTTATAGTTCAGACAAGTTGCAAGCATGAAATGCAAACCAAGAAGAAGCCCTAAATATGAAGAAGGACCGCTCGGCCTCTCACTCCTGTCTGCATTCTCCATGATCACCCTTCCCGGGACAGGTTCAGCTAAGGAGAGCGTGGCGGAAGAAACCGCGTCACCGAACTCCCACAGAGTTTGCGACTAGCCTGTCTTCATGAAATCCATGAAGAAGTTTAAGGTCGAGGGTGGGCAAGTGGGACAACACGATTCCTTGCGCTACTCGAGCCCGACAGGAGGCACCGACACCCCCAACAGCAAGCCACCAACCTTCCACCTAGCTAGGTGAACAAGACAGCCGTTGGCAAGATCTACTATGGATCCCCGAGCACTAGGTCACATATCGATCGCCCAGCATCCCAGATCCTTGCGAGCTCTGACTCAAGCGCCGCAACATTCTTGGGGATCTGCCGAAGCCGTGACTCCAGGGATGCGAAGACCGTGAAAGTGGTCGCCAACATCGGGCCCAACATCTTGTCACAAGACGCGGCCACCGTGCGCCGAGTCTTTTCCAGCTTCTGCTATGCAGCAGAAAGACGAGCACGAAGATCCTCGATGTTCTCCTCCCGAGCATCGACCAAGTCTCTAGGGACCGTGATGCGCCCCCGCGTTTCTACACAAAACAAACCACATGGGAGACAGATCAACGCGAGTTCATGAAGCCGAAAGAAAGATAAGATGGAACAGACCAACCTACGATCTGGTCCCTCGTCTTCTCCACGACAACCAATCCTTCCCGTACCTCTCGGCCATGGTCCACCAGCTCCTTCACAGCCTGGGCCACACCTCCTCACGCGGCCTTGATGGAAGCACGGAGGCGGTCAAGCCCGGCGGATGACGACACCGCTCCCTTAACCATGAACGCCACCGCCCGAGCTGCTTCCGCAGCATTGGCCGGTGCCCTCTCGAGCTCCGCCCGCACCTCATCCATCTAAGCCTCCACAAAACATCGACGACTTTTACTCACACGAAGAGGTCGCAACTCTTCAGCAGCTCGGTGAACCAGTTCCATCCGAAGAATGGAACCCCTTGTCAAAAACCAGAGAGCTCACACAAAAAGAAGGAGAGAAGAAAAGTCTTACCAGCCCATTCAGAGGTACACCTCACAATTGCCCGAGCGTGGCGTCCAGATGCTCGCACTCTGCCAAGAGACCCGATCAAGTGCCGACAAGTTGGGAACAAAAGAAAGCCAGGTCTTCCTCCTCCATCCTCCGCTGATCCGACCCTGAGGCACCACCGGATTCGGTTCCAACGCCCCTCGCGCCCAGGGTCGATGGTGTAAAAGTCCCAAAAATGCAAAGCCAATAAAGTGAATGTTGATTCCCATTTATGTTGGAATGCATGAAAATGGGACTTACAAAATTTTTTTTGTATACGTGATGATGCACATGGGTGTCCAACCAAACGAGCTCTTACATTCGTTTGAAGGTGTTAAGCCAAGGTTGGATTAAACACCATGTGTAAAGTTCTCACATATACGGAGGAGTTCAAATTCAGATTATGAACTCAATTGTTCCCCTCAAGTTGCTGCCAAAAAGTTGGAGCATACAGGTATCCTCACATCATTGAATTCGAGGAAATTCATGGTGGCCACGTCCTGATTTCAGGGTGGGCTAAAAAGAAGTCAAATATGACCATTTCCAGATGTGAGCTGAATTTCAAGTTGAAAGTGAACTTCACACTGAATTCGGTTTATTCAAACTTCAGCCCATGTTTAAACCCCATAAATATCAGATTGAGGGGATTTACTGTAATGAAGACCTTTTGGAAACATATGGAGGATAAGAAGAGGAGTAAGGGGGTAGACCCCACATGTCATTTGGCTGATTTAACTTGCTCCCGAAGCCTTTCTCTGTTCGGTGTCGAACACCAACCGAGCCTCCTCAGAGCGCCACCGAGGGCAGCCACCCCTAGCTTCCTGCATCGAGCTGGTGACCAGCTCGTGGAGTGAGTAGCTCTCGGCGTGATCTTTTGCTCACCAAAAAACAGCAACCCTAGGCGTTATTTTCCCCTCGCACAGGAACTGAACCGACAACACGGAATTTAAAATGTGAACTGAACACGACCGAAGGTTAACTCCCAGAAATAAAATTTGGTTTGTGGAAATGGCTGCGAATTTTGAATTTAAATGGTGGAGCCACTGTTGTTTGGAGGGAGGGGCTTCAGTGGGACCGGCATGGCAGTGGAACAGAGATAATCCTCGACGTTTCTTTTCTGTGTGAGCTCGACACGGGGGGGGGGGGGGGGGGGGGGAGGCATGCACCACCAAGGCAACCACGGAGCTCCCTGTGTCCTGGCTCTGAGGCGGTTCGTTGCCTTGCTTGAGCTGCCGATAGACATCAGTGCAGAAACGTTTTCGCTGCTAGCTAGCTCACGCAAGCTAAACCGAAGGACAAACACACCGTGCGCTCTGCTCTTCATCGCCAATCAATCTACAGCCTCTGTGGCGCCCAGCTGAGCCGACTGGGAGGTGCGCCGACCTCCACTGGACGTCCTCCACCACTTCTCAGCTCGTCCCCGGCCTCCCCTCGCTGTGCCCGAGCTATTCTTCACCGGCAAAACAGAGCATGTCGCACCATCGCTGCACCTCGCCTTACGGCCGCTCCAACGCCTCTCCCGCACGTCCAACACCTCCCTAAGGTGCGCCAAGGTATGTAGATCATGCTACCGCAGTCCCCTTGACCTTCCCCATCGCTGGCTGGCTGGAATTAAGGTTTTGGCGCTGGTACACGTGAAGAACCGATACAAACCAAAACTGTAAATTCGCCTAACGTGGTTGATCATCGGTTCTACAATTCAAGCCATAGAAACTAGTGATCCTAGCGCTCTCCCACGCCAAATACCGCAGCTAACCATCCACCACACGCCCCAGGCAATGAGAAATCGCCGGCGGCAGCAAAAACGGGTCGGTCCTCCGGTGAACCCTATTTTACGGCCGTTTGCTGCAAGGTTTAGCATGCGTTCAATGTTCCCCGATCATTGGTGATGCTTTAGGGCAAGGTAGCTCGCCGGGAGAAGCTTCGGACGCACCAGAACGCGTTGATGCCGAGCTCCCGAGCCGCCCCACCGGTGCCGACCTGTTTCCGGCCGTTTTCATGCGCGGAAACCTTGCCCAGCAGCTGCGCCATGTTCCCAGGAGCATGTAGGACAAAACCGGAGCTAGTTTCGTGGATAATTTAGGGAGAACGAGCCATGCTACGATCTGAGCTGGGTGCACGCGCGTTCTCTGGCGGGAGGTTGAAGAAAGACCTGACGAGTGGGTCCCCTGTTAAGTCTCTGTGTAGGTTTCAAACAGAGAGCTATTCAAGTTTGAAAAATCCATAACTTTGTGTAGACAACTCCAAAAAGGGTGATACCAATTTTGTTTGAATCCTTAGGAGGAATACTTCACAGAGGAACAAATTGCTTGCTATGAAAATGTCACACCCGGTTTTTCCGAAGAACAACCAAGTGAATATCACATGTATGCCAGGATCATTTTCTCATACATGTGATGACAAATAGTGATGCATCATTTATTACAAGCCAGGTGTCGAATATAAATAAGTCTTACATAGCAAATGTCTCGATGAACAATAATAAGTTCATCACAAGTAAATAAACTAGCAGCGGAATATTATTCTTGAGGGCTCCTTCACAGGCGTTGCCCGGGGGTCTCCATGAACCTAGAAACCTTCTTCGGGTCCAAAGTCTTGGTCATTATACACCATCTCATTATCTTGACCTGAGCAGCAATATAAACCAACAAAATATGCAAGATTGAGTACCGATGGTACTCAGCAAGTGTGGGAAAGTTATGTCATGCATGGCTAGAACAAGGAGAGGTTGAACTCATGGTTAAAGCACTACGCAATTAATACCTATCACCTTAGCTTATTAAGCACCTACACTACTACACAGGTGAAATGGTCCCAATCTCCCATCCCATCATCATAATCAAATAACCATAACATCATTTCCAATGTTAAGCTCCCCGCTTAACATCCACAACTTCCAAAACCATCAATCCTCTAATCATGAATAAGTCCAAGCCGCTCTTGACCGTGAGCACGGCTGTCATGACAGTTTTTGACTCTGCAGAGTTTGTACCACTGTACCCACATGTAGTGATTTCATCCCCCGTTGCCGGGTGGACTAAAAGAACCTCCATTATGCCAGTGGCTACGAACCACATTCACACTTCCCAGGTGTAGCCAGAAGATCACTACGAAGCCTTTACAAAGGGATTCCCGACGAGCATGGGCCCACTGAGGTTTCACCCCTAACAGCATACAAGAGGCTCCAACCCCGCTGCGGTGGCCCCCTCCTGAGCCTTGCGGTTCATATGGTAGTCCAGCTGACACCTACTCCCCGCACCATCCAACACACCCATACTACGTCGGGGATACACCTAATTAATTAGCCAAGCTGCCCCATTTCAGCATGTGGTTGGCACGGTAAAGCCAGGTTACATGCTCCATGAACCGGTCCTTAGGATCCAGGCAAGTACTAAACACAAACCTGAGTCTCGTGCACCCAGCACACAACCAAAACATCCAACTTGCCTTGATCCCTACCTCTACATAACTCACAATATCTCATTCAAGAGTATGGTAAAATAAACTGATGATCTCATATCCCAGATATCCCATTCTAAGCAAGGCTAAGCATATGCATAATAATAAATGACATGATAAAATAAATCCCAACCCAAGCTACAAGGAAACAAGGTAATGCAATTCTAGGGAAACATCCTAGCATGGGTTTCATATTTTCATTTGACAATGCAAATAATTCTAGCTACACATCCTAGCATAGGATCAAAGTGATCAAGGACACTTGCCTCCTTCCTGCTGCTCTTGAAATGGGTAGTCCTGATCTTGGAAAGGAATAACTTGCTCTTGAGCAGGTTCTACATCATACCATCACACATAACAAAACAAAAACAACAATCCATAAGACATAGTTCACACTTCCACTTCATACAAACCACACATTCACATGTAACAAAGCCATTCACAACTTCTATGTGTTGTGTTTTCTCTATGTGTGTTGACCTTTGGCTTACATGCACTTTTAATCATGTGTATATGATTCCTACTTTTGTATTCACATTTATGCTTGCATACTTTATATATGAGTTTCCAATTTAAATAAATTCCTTATATTCAATTACTACACCTTTTAGCTACCAAGTATGCATAAAATGTATTTTCCTACTCCATATGTGTCTTCAGAATTTCTACCAACCCTAAACTGAATTCTTTGGATTTTTGAAACTTCATTTATCATTTACTAGTTGCTATATTTTCAGATTTATTTCCTATGCCTAAATGTGAACTTTATTAAGAAAATAACAAGACACATCACCTAAACAGAATAGGTTCTGATCTAAAATATTTAATAATATATTTTTGACCTTTTCCTCTGATGTAAACTATTTTACATTTATTTTCCCTATTTTCAGAACTGTTCTTTACTTAAAAAATGTGTCCCTATAACTAATTAAATGTGAATAATAAATTAAACAGATTCATTTCAGCCAAAAATCTATTTTTATCTCACTCCAAAGTTTTCTAAGTACTGAGAATGTTTTTAATTTAAATTTGATAATATGTTTGTCCCACTTTTTTAAATTTCAAATACTAGCCACATATTCAATTTCTTAAATTTAATACTAAACAGGGCCAAAAACGTAAACTCACCCCACTACAGGGTCTATAATATTATTTTAACAATTTTCAGGGGTCTAGCTACTCATAACAGAGGGTTTTTTCCTAATTTTTATTAAGTCCAAGGCTAAAACTGTTTTTTAAATGAATTTACATGATTTTCTGAAGTTCCAGGGGCCAGATCAGAAGTTTCCAGGGCTAGCTCTTATTTCTAGAGAACCCCAGGGGGTAGCACGTAAGATTTCCAGTCTTTATAACGCGAGGCTGACGTGGACCGTTCGATTTAAAACAGACGGCTGAGATTATATCATCGAACCGGTACGCGGGGATTTAAACTCTACCGTGCGATTTAAAATAAACGGCGCACAAGCGGCCACGTCGCTCTGATCGAGCGCGGGCGGCGCTGCCCGGCGGCGCACGGCGGCGGGAGGCGGCGATCTCGCCGGAGAGTTTCGGATCTTCGTCAATTCTTCCTAAAACTGTGATTTTATGGCATAGATCGGTGGAGGGGAGGTCGGGGATCTCACCTCAGGGGTTTTCTTGAGCTAGGAGGTCCTGGAAAGCGATCGGCGACGAGGTCCGAGGTGAATTCACGGTGAGGCTCATCGGCGCTGTGTTTGAACCACAAGTCACCGATTTTTCTGCACCTGCAAGGTTCCCCGGAGGCGGTGGATCAAGACCAGCGAGTTAGATCAGAATTTCCGAGCGTAGATCGGCTAGAATTCGCCGGAGAAGCTCGGGTTCTCACCGGAGAGAAAATCGGCGGATCGCGGGGGAAAAATGGGACAAGGCCGGGGTTTTTATAGACGGGGTAGGGCGGCGGGTTGGTTTTAGATCGAGCTGGAGTCTTCGGGGCCCGGAAATCGGCTGGGATACGCGAGAATTCCCGATCGGTTTTGATTCGGGTGAGAGAGTCCGGCCGATCGCGGCGCGGGCGCGAGGAAGAAGAAAGGCTGGCGGGCCCTGCCTGTCAGTGGGAGGAAGGCGGCGCGCGCGGCTGCGGGCTGGCGCGGAGCAGGGTGGGCCAGCTGGTGGGTTTCGGCCCACTGGCCGGTTTTTTCTGTTTTCCTTTTTCTTTTTTTCTATTTCTTTTCTGTTTTGAGTTTAAACTGAATTCCAGTTTGAATTTAAATTGTTGCAAAACATGCAACACGTCCAAAAATTTTTAAATTCCCCTCTTAACAGGATTTTGGGGTGTTACAGCTCTACTCCCCTTAAAAGAAATCTCGTCCTCGAGATTGGTGGTTCTAAGAAAACAATTCCGGAAATTGTGCCTTGAGCTGATCTTTCCGTTCCCAGGTGGCTTCCTCTTCTGAGTGATGCTTCCACTGCACCTTGCACATCCGGATTCTTTTATTTCTGGTGAGGCGTTCCATTGTCTCCAAAATCTTGTATGGTTGTTCGGCATAAGACAAATCCTCAGGTACGTCCACTTCATTCATGGGTAACACCTCTTCAGGAGTCCTCAGGCATTTCTTGAGTTGTGACACATGGAATACATCGTGCACATCCGATAGGCGAGCCGGTAATTCCAGTTGATACACCACTTCGCCTTTCGTCTCCAGAACTTGAAAGGGTCCGATGTATCGAGGTGACAACTTTCCTTTCACCTTGAACCGACGAAGTCCTCGGATAGGGGACACCTTGAGATAGACATAGTATCCCACGTTGAAAATGAGCTCTCTTCTTCGTACATCGGCATAGCTCTTTTGGCGTGTCTGTGCTATCCTCAAGTTGTTGCGAATTTCCCTCACCTTCGCCTCGCCTTCTTGGAGTACTTCTGGACCAAACACTTTACTTTCCCTTGTTTGGTTCCAAAATAGGGGAGTTCTGCACTTCCTCCCGTACAAAGCTTCAAACGGTGACATCTTCATACTAGCTTGATAGCTGTTGTTATACGAGAATTCCGCATACGTTAAGTTCTTGTCCCAACTCCGAATGTTTTTGAGTGCACATGCCCTTAGCATATCCTCAAGAATTTGATTAGTTCTTTCCGTTTGCCCGTCAGTTTGGGGATGATAGGCAGAGCTAAAATTCAGATGGGTTCCCATGGTTTCATGCAGCTTCTGCCAGAACCTTGAGGTGAACTGTGTCCCTCGATCCGACACAATCTTCTTCGGCACTCCGTTGTAACACACGATCCTTGACATGTACAACTCTGCCAATTTGGATCCGCTGTAGCTTTCCTTCACGGGGATGAAGTGAGCTACCTTGGTTAGCCTGTCGATGATGATCCATATGGAATCATATCCTGATTGGGTCCTAGGCAATCCCACTATGAAATCCATACCGATTTATTCCCATTTCCATTCAGGCACTTTGAGTGGTTGCAATAATCCCGCGGGTCGTTGATGTTCGACTTTCACCAACTGACATGTGTCACATAGGGCAACATGTTCCGCAACATCTCGCTTCATACCATACCACCAATACCTGCTTTTGAGGTCCTGGTACATCTTCGTACTCCCAGGATGGATGGAATAGTCGGAATCGTGAGCCTCTTTCAAAATCAATTCACGAATCTCTTTTACTTCAGGCACGCAGATTCTCTTCCCGTGCCACACCGTACCTTGTTCATCCTCTCTGAAACCAGGAGCTTTATTTTCCTTGATGAGTTGCCTGATTTCTTGTATCTTCTCGTCGTTCTTTTGACCATTGCGTATGTCTTGCTCTAGTGTGGAGTCCACTTCCATGGCGATGGCTTCACCACTATTCACAAGGCATAGATTGAGCCTTATAACCTCGTCCTTCAATTCTGCCGGCATGTCCTTCAAGCTCAACCTATTGACCTGCACTTTCCGACTTAAAGCATCGGCCACGATGTTTGCTTTCCCAGGATGATAGTTGATGCCCACATCAAAGTCATTGATTAGCTCTAACCATCTCCTTTGTCTGAGGTCGAGGTCTGGCTGTGTGAATATGTACTTCAAACTCTTATGATCCGTATATATCTCGGTCCTCTTCCCCATCAAATAGTGCCGCCAAATTTTCAACGCGTGTACCACTGCGGCTAGTTCTAGGTCATGTGTAGGATAGTTCTTCTCGTGCTTCCGGAGCTGTCGGGATGCATAAGCCACGACATGCCCTTCTTGCATGAGAACACATCCCAACCCGTTTCCAGAGGCATCGTAGTACACCATGAAGTTCTTCTGCATATCTGGCATAACCAGCACTGGGGTTGTTGTCAATCTTTTCTTTAACTCCTGAAAACTCGGCTCGCACTGTGGCGTCCATGCGAATGTGATTCCCTTCTCCAACAGTTTGGTGAGGGGTCTCGAGATCTTAGAGAATCCCTCAATAAACCGTCGATAGTATCCAGCCAATCCCAAGAAGCTTCGAACTTCCCCGACATTTTCAGGGGTCTTCCACTTCTGTATATCCTTGATTTTGGCGGGATCCACGGAGATTCCTCCCTCCGAGATTATATTTCCTAAGAAGGGAACTCTCTTCAGCCAAAACTCACACTTGCTCAACTTGGCATATAGTTGGTGTTCTCTCAGCCTCTGCAACACCAACCTTAGATGTTTCTTATGTTCTTCTTCATCTTTGGAGAAGACAAGAATGTCATCTATGAAAACCACCACAAATTTGTCCATATATTCCATGAATACCTTGTTCATGAGATACATGAAGTATGCCGGGGCATTAGTTAGCCTAAAAGGCATGACAGTGTATTCATACAGTCCGTACCGAGATACGAAAGCTGTCTTGGGAATATCAGATTGCCTTATCTTAAGTTGGCGGTATCCCGATCTGAGATCAATTTTTGAGAACACACAAGCTCCCCTCAACTGATCAAACAAGTCTTCAATGCGGGGTAATGGGTACATGTTCTTGATGGTTACCTCATTCAAGGCACGGTAGTCCACGCATAACCTTTGGGTTCCGTCCTTCTTGGGCACAAATATGACCGGAGCTCACCAAGGTGAGGAACTAGGACGAATATACCCCTTCTCCGTCAATTCTCTCAAATGATCCTTGAGTTCTCCAAGCTGCATGGAGTCCATCCGATAAGGTCTCTTGTATATCGGGGCTGTTCCAGGCACTAGCTCAATTGCGAATTCCACTTCACGATCAGGAGGCATAACTAGAAACTCCTCCGGAAAAACATCTGGATATTCCCTGATGGTCCTGATCTGCTCCACTTTCACCTCAACTTGATTTAATTTAATGTCCCTCCTAGGCTCTTGTATTGTTATAAACTTTACTCTTGTGCCACTAGGGTGAGTTAGTTCCACCGTTCTGGTCGAACAATGGATGATTCCTTTATGTTTGGTCAACCAATCCATACCCAAGATAATATCTATCCCTTGTGAATCTATCACTATGAGGTTAGCAGTAAATACTACCCCATTAATGTCTAGGTTCACCTTGGTACACACTTGTCTTGTCCTTATTTCTCCACCTGGAGAGTTTACTGCTAGCATATGGTTCATTTGTGTTGTTGCTAGATCATGCTTCTTAACAAACCCTTGGGCAATGAACGAGTGGGTAGCACCAGAATCAAACAACAGGGTTGCGATGTGTAAATTGGCAGGAAACTTACCAACTACCATGGCAGGTGCCTCTTGCGCTTCCTCCATGGTGACGTGGTTCACCCGTCCTCTCATTACATTCTGCTGTTGTGGCTGCGTTGGCTTCTTCTTTGGGCACTTATGGGTGTAGTGCCCCACTTCACCACAGTTAAAACATTGCACCCCAACCTTAGGTGCCTGGCCTTTGTTGTCTTGGGGTTGGCTTGGGGGTCCTTGCACTGCTGGTCGAGGTTGGTATGTAGGGCGAGGCTGCTGTACGAACTGACGTTGTGGCTGTATTGGTGCTGCCGGAGGCCTGTAGTTGAGGTTGTACCCTCTTGGTGCTGAGTAGGGTACCGCAGCACGGTTCATCTGCCCTGCGGGTTGCTGCATCAGACGTGGGCGGGTGTTGCTCCCTGAGGCTTGGTGTGACCACCCGGCCTTCCTCTTGTTCTCATTTTCCAAGGCCTTCAGCTTCCTTTCTACCACAAATGCTCTGTCCACCATCTTTTGGAAGCTTTCATACTCGTTGGAGGACATTGCACACTGCATTGCTGCGGTAAGTCCTTCCACGAAACAATCCTGTTTCTGCTCATCAGTCTCTATGTCCCGTGGGGCATAACGGGAGAGTTGAGTAAATTTAGTGAGGTATTCCCTCACAGTCATGTTTCCTTGCTGCAGCCCCAAGAACTCCTTCCTCTTGTTTTTGAGTTCACCCCTTGATATGTAATGGTTGCGGAAGCTGCGCTTGAACTCTTCCCAAGTGATGTTCTCAGGGTCATGATAGGCGGCCACGTAGGCGGTCCACACATCAGCAGCAGGTTCATGCAATTGATGAGAGGCAAACAGCACCCTCTCATACCATTGGCACTGTATGATCCTCATCTTGCTCTCAATGGTCTTTAGCCAATCATCTGCCTCCAGAGGTTCAGCAGCACCTGCAAACTTCGGAGGTTGAGTTCCTAGAAACTCACTCAACCTTGTTTGGCGTGGTGCAGCTTGTGGAGGTGGAACTTGATGCAAGTTGGCCACCACTTGAGTCAAGTTCTGGATGAGCTGATTTTGATTCTCCAGCATTTGGTGGAGGGGATCAACTCCTTCACGGCGACCACCCCTGTCCTGGCCTCCAGAGAGATGAGGGTTGGAGGCCTCATCGTTGTTGTTGGCGGGGTTGGAAGCACGTCCTTTTTCTCTTCCGGCCATCTAGCATGATCAACCAAATGTTAATTTAAAGTATTACGTATTATCTTACTACTTTCACTTGTTTGTACTTTGAAGTGTTGAAGCTTTGTTATACTTTTCTGAGGTTTCATATCTCACACAAAAATAAATGCAATATTATTTCATGTGGGTTCACACACCAAAGCAAGACAATCTGAAGACGAGGCTGTGGACAATTGCTCATGGCTTCCACAACTCACGTCACACACTAAGCATTAACTAACCTAACGACTCGATTACTCGACATCCTTCTAATTTAAGGGAAAGGTTCTACGCTACTCGTTCTCTTGAGCTGGCTCCTCGGGATCTTCCTCATCATTTTGGCTGCCTTCTGACTCTGCTTTCGGTGGGGAGGCTGCTGGCGGAGAAGTGCGACGACGCCTGATCGCTCGGCGATCTGGGGAGTCAGGAGTCCATGTATCATTCACGGTGACACACAGTTCATTCCCATCTCCTCTTTCTCTCGCCCTCAAGCAGGCTCGAAGCAACGCCTCGGTTTCCTTCAGGGTGTCACGAACATCCTGAAGCTCCTGCTGACACTCCTGCAATCGAGTGCTAAGCATGGCAGCATCCTCTAAGCACAAATCCATGTGCTCATGGGAAGTCCCTTGCTGCACTGGCGGGTACTTATACTCCGATGTACCACTCTCGCGCTGGAGGACATACCTGTACTCAGTCCTGTCCAGGTGGCGACGATAGATGTGACTCTGGCAGGTGATGGCCTCCCAGGTGACATCCTTCTCCGCATCGACCTGTGTCGCTCTACAAGCTGGAGAGCGGTGGATCTTAAGCAGCTGATTTTCGTGTATAATCCTCATCTCTGAACTCCATTCTTCCTTTTTTTCACGGATGGTTCTGGTGGAGTTATAGTGGATGATTAGCTTGCCCGTATTGCCGGCGGCTTCGAGCATACGTCGAAGACGGCGCAACAAGCCTCCTACTGCCAATCCGTAGGAAAGGTACGTCACCGGACGGCTCTCCTCTCTTTCGGCAAGGGCAACTACGGGAACTCTCCCTCCTGTAGACTTGCGAGCGGTGCGAATCATGCGAACCATCTAAAACAAAAAGCATTTAAACTTAGGTTAGATAAACTTTTTAAACAAAAATCCTATATTGAATGAAAATTGGGGTAAGATGAAGAAAGTGACTCCTTAAATAACACTTTTCAACACACACCTTATAAAAATAGTTTTTAAGAAAATTGGGTCCTTAAATACGTCCCTTTCTACCTAGGTCCACGTTCCTACGGGCAACCTTAGCTGTGACACCACTTCTGTCACACCCGGTTTTTTCGAAGAACAACCAAGTGAATATCACATGTATGTCAGGATCATTTTCTCATACATGTGATGACAAATAGTGAAGCATCATTTATTACAAGCCAGGTGTCGAATATAAATAAGTCTTACATAGCAAATGTCTCGATGGACAATAATAAGTTCATCACAAGTAAATAAACTAGCAGCGGAATATTATTCTTGAGGGCTCCATCACAGGCGTTGCCCGGGGGTCTCCATGAACCTAGAAACCTTCTTCGGGTCCAAAGTCTTGGTCATTATACACCATCTCATTATCTTGACCTGAGAAGCAATATAAACCAACAAAATATGCAAGATTGAGTACCGATAGTACTCAACAAGTGTGGGAAAGTTATGTCATGCATGGCTAGAACAAGGAGAGGTTGAACTCATGGTTAAAGCACTACGCAATTAATACCTATCACCTTAGCTTATTAAGCACCAATACTACTACACAGGTGAAATGGTCCCAATCTCCCATCCTATCATCATAATCAAATAACCATAACATCATTTCCAATGTTAAGATCGCCGCTTAACATCCACAACTTCCAAAACAATCAATCCTCTAATCATGGATAAGTCCAAGCCGCTCTGGACCGTGAGCACGGCTGTCATGACAGTTTTTGACTCAGCAGAGTTTGTACCACTGTACCCACATGTAGTGATTTCATCCCCCGTTGCCGGGTGGACTAAAAGAACCTCCATTATGCCAGTGGCTACGAACCACATTCACATTTCCCAGGTGTGTAGCCAGGAGATCACTACGAAGCCTTTACAAAGGGATTCCTGACTAGCGTGGGCCCACTGAGGTTTCACCCCTAACAGCATACAAGAGGCTCCAACCCCGCTGCGGTGGCCCCTCTTGAGCCTTGCGGTTCATATGGTAGTCCAGCTGACACCTACTCCCCGCACCATCCAACACACCCATACTACGTCGGGGATACACCTAATTAATTAGCCAAGCTGCCCCATCTCAGCATGTGGTTGGCACGGTAAAGCCAGGTTACATGCTCCATGAACCGGTCCTTAGGATCCAGGCAAGTACTAAACACAAACCTGAGTCTCGTGCACCCAGCACACAACCAAAACATCCAACTTGCCTTGATCCCTACCTCTACATAACTCACAATATCTCATTCAAGAGTATGGTAAAATAAACTGATGATCTCATATCCCAAATATCCCATTCTAAGCATGGCTAAGCATATGCATCATAATAAATGACATGATAAAATAAATCCCAACCCAAGCTACAAGGAAACAAGGTAATGCAATTCTAGGGAAACATCCTAGCATGGGTTTCATATTTTCATTTGACAATGCAAATAATTCTAGCTACACATCCTAGCATAGGATCAAAGTGATCAAGGACACTTGCCTCCTTCCTGCTGCTCCTGAAATGGGTAGTCCTGATCTTGGAAAGGAATAACTTGCTCTTGAGCAGGTTCTACATCATACCATCACACATAACAAAAGAAAAACAACAATCCATAAGACATAGTTCACACTTCCACTTCATACAAACCACACATTCACATGCAACAAAGCCATTCACAACTTCTATGTGTTGTGTTTTCTCTATGTGTGTTGCAATTTGGCTTACATGCACTTTTAATCAAGTGTATATGATTCCTACTTTTGTATTCACATTTATGCTTGCATACTTTATATATGAGTTTCCAATTTAAATAAATTCCTTATATTCAATTACTACACCTTTTAGCTACCAAGTATGCATAAAATGTATTTTCCTACTCCATATGTGTCTTCAGAATTTAAACCAACCCTAAACTGAATTCTTTGGATTTTTGAAACTTCATTTATCATTTACTAGTTGCTATATTTTCAGATTTATTTCCTATGCCTAAATGTGAACTTTATTATGAAAATAACAAGACACATCATCTAAACAGAATAGGTTCTGATCTAAAATATTTAATAACATATTTTGACCTTTTCCTCTGATGTAAACTATTTTACATTTATTTTCCCTATTTTCAGAACTATTCTTTACTTAAAAATGTGTCCCTATAACTAATTAAATATGAATAATAAATTAAACAGATTCATTTCAGCCAAAAATCTATTTTTATCTCACTCCAAAGTTTTCTAAGTACTGAGAAAGTTTTTAATTTAAATTTGACAATATGTTTGTCCCACTTTTTTTAAATTTCAAATACTAACCACATATTCAATTTTTTAAATTTAATACTAAACAGGGCCAAAAAGGTAAACTCACCCCACTACAGGGTCTATAATATTATTTTAACAATTTTCAGGGGTCTAGCTACTCATAACAGAGGGTTTTTTCCTAATTTTTATTAAGTCCAGGGCTAAAACTAATTTTTAAATGAATTTACATGATTTTCTGAAGTTCCAGGGGCTAGATCAGAAGTCTCCGGGGCTAGCTCTTATTTCCAGAGAACCCCAGGGGGTAGCACATAAGATTTCCAGTCTTTATAACGCGAGGCTGACGTGGACCGTCCGATTTAAAACAGACGGCTGAGATTATATCATCGAACCGGTACGCGGGGATTTAAACTCTACCGTGTGATTTAAAATAAACGGCGCACAAGCGGCCACGTCGCTCTGATCGAGCGCGGGCGGCGCTGCCCGACGGCGGGAGGCGGCGATCTCGCCGGAGAGTTTCGGATCTTCGTCAATTCTTCCTAAAACTGTGATTTTATGGCATTGATCGGTGGAGGGGAGGTCGGGGATCTCACCTCGGGGGTTTTCTTGAGCTCGGAGGTCCTGGAAAGTGATCGGCGACGAGGTACGAGGTGAATTCACGGCGAGGCTCATCGGCGCTGTGTTTGAACCGCAAGTCACCGAGTTTTCTGCACCTGCAAGGTTCCCCGGAGGCGGTGGATCAAGACCAGCGAGTTAGATCAGAATTTCCGAGCGTAGATCGGGCAGAATTCGCCGGAGAAGCTCGGGTTCTCACCGGAGAGAAAATCGGCGGATCGCATGAGAAAAACGGGACAAGGCCGGGGTTTTTATAGACGGGGGAGGGCAGCGGGTTGGTTTAGATCGAGCTGGAGTCTTCGGGGTCCGGAAATCGGCTGGGATACGCGAGAATTCCCGATCGGTTTTGATTCGGGTGAGAGAGTCCGGCCGATGGTGGCGCGGGCGCAAGGAAGAAGAAAGGCTGGCGGGCCCTGCCTGTCAGTGGGAGGAAGGGGGCGCGCGCGGCTGCGGGCTGGCGCGGAGCAGGGTGGGCCGGCTGGTGGGTTTCGGCCCACTCGCCGGTTTTTTTTCTGTTTTCCTTTTTCTTTTTTTCTATTTCTTTTCTGTTTTGAGTTTAAACTGAATTCCAGTTTGAATTTAAATTGTTGCAAAACATGCAACACGTCCAAAAATTTTTAAATTCCCCTCTTAACAGGATTTTGGGGTGTTACAGAAAATGCCCAGGAATTACTGTAGAATTGTTTTTAGTAAATCCTTTAGGGATTTATTACAGGAGCAATTCTTTATGAAATATTCCCAAATTTGGACACCAAGTCCTTTTCATAGTGCCTGACTTCCAGTAAGAATTTTAGGATTTTTGGAGCTTATTTAGATGGCTTAATCAGTAGGTTATCTCAGGATTAAATAAATTATCTAAAAATCATAGAATTGATTTCCAGAAAATGGTTCAACCTTCATACCTCCATAACTTTCTGTAGGGATGTCCAAAATTTGTGAAACAAATTTTGTTGGATTTATCTCAGTCAGTACTTTGCAGAAATGCAAAGAAATTGATCTGAAGATCTCTGGAAATTTCTCCAAAATTCATCAAATTTAAATCTTTGGGAATTTATTCCAGAAGATCTCTGTTATGGAATTTCTTCAAATTTGGCCAGGACGTCCCTCATGATATTAATGATATCCAGTAAAAATGTGATCTTGATTGGAGTTCATCTTCTAGGCTAAATAGCCTTCCAAAGTTCAGCTTTTATTTGGAAATTCAAATTTAAACAGAAACTTTTCAGAACTCCTGTCCAACTTCAAAAATTCATATCTCTCTGTTGGTAGCTCCAAAAATGGTGAAACAAATTTTGCTAGAACCAGGCAGACTTACCCTAATCAGATATTCCACTGTTAGCTATGTCAATTGGGCTCAAAATTCAGAGAAGCATTGTACTTATAGGAATTTTAAAGACTACATTGTGCAATGACATTTCTCCAAATTTTGCTCAGATCATCCTTAGAGGGTCTAGTATCCACTGTAAAAATCCCAAAGCCAATTAAGGGCTCTAAATAGCAGTAGCTATGAATAGAAGTTTAATTCTTATAAATCCTTAATACTTACACATGTATTTTATTACATTTCATAATAGTGACCGTAGTTGAGGACGCACCGGAGCCCTTGGACGTCCTCTCACCAGAAGCTAACTTCCCCTTTAACTCGCAACCAGGCAAGCTCCGGTTTGCACTTAAGTACCTTTTATAAAGCTTTTCATTTGTATCACCTATGTCTAGGTTGAAATGTATGCATTAG
Organism: Neostapfia colusana; assembly: GCA_030760725.1. Taxonomy (NCBI): domain Eukaryota; kingdom Viridiplantae; phylum Streptophyta; class Magnoliopsida; order Poales; family Poaceae; genus Neostapfia; species Neostapfia colusana. The sequence goes on from JASWHV010000011.1 coordinate 62,744,249, forward strand.
AGTTAGGGTGATTGAAACCCCACTTGCATAGCCTTTTTAAATCCTATAAAGGGTTGGTTAGTTTACAAACTCGACGAGTAGAGAATGCCATGCTAATGTTTAGGATCTCGGTAGAAGTCGAGTAGTTGGAAGCTACTCGCGAGATAGTACTTATCACCCGGAAAGAAAAGAGGTAGATAATGGCTTGAGTTGTAAAAAAATGAGACCCAGCAGGGGGGATAGGATGCAGTGAGCAGAGGTCTCACGTGCGTCCGTGTGCGGCCCTGCTGGACAAGTATCGAACAGTACCGGATGCATACTGGCATATGGGAACCAGGAAACCGATGTAATTGGTTAACCTGGGTGCCGAGGCTTACCCAACCGTAAATAGGAGTGGGTTGAGGGTAGCAAGGTGTAAATCTGCCGGTGGGCACAGTCACGCTCCACGCGGGGACCTCCTGCCCGTTACGGATGGACCGGTTCAGCATTTGGGTTGCCTTTGAAAGGTTGTTGCATACAACAGAGTAGGAAGGGGTGTGGAATCACACTTCTGAAAGTGGGTGTATGCAACGTGTTATCCGGGTGTGTCTTGATTGCAATCAGCATCCCATGCGGTTATTTGAGTACCCGCTTGTTCACTGCGCTGTGACGTAGTAAGAAGTGAAATAAGTCAACTGAAAATGCTGTATTGAACTATTAATGTCTTGAATACCTTGATTGCTATAGTTATAGAGCTAATTAAGTTTATATTCCACTTTGGGCATCACCACATCGGAGGAAAGCGTTTCTTGTTTGATTGTGGACTTCCGATGTGAGGGCTGCCTAAGGCACATTAATCTGTTGCTATAACACTGAAAATAAGGATCAACATGTAGGCGTGTCTTTATTGCAAAGTCCCTTTCCTATCTTACACATCCTTGCATGTAGAGTTCCATGCCTAGGGTTGACGATTAAGACTTGCTAAGCCTTCGTGCTCACGGTTGCAATATTTGAGCTGTGTGCAGGTGAGAGCTATGAGGAGGGATCCGAGGACGAGGCGACGCCCCCGTCGGGGTACACGGCCGAGCTGGATCCCTGCACGCCTCCGTGATCTCTGGTTCCATGCTGCTAGTGTGTAGCGTCCCCGGGCTGGACAGCTACACTTTTGCATAGTTACAATGAGAGTGTGTTAATAAAAATACTTCCGCTGTATAGTTATGTTTTGTAAAAGACTTCCGCTGTTTTATATCAAATAAAAGTTTGTATGTTGTTCTTAATTCTTTTCGTGTGTGCTGTTGGGTGCCGCATCGCACGGCACCACCCTATGCGATCCTGGAGTGGGTGAACCACGGGGTGGTCCCCACAGATGGACACTCTGGCATCGGAAGATGACATAAAGCGTACGAAGTTGAACCCCTCATGGTGTATCCGGGATTGACGCAACCAACATCCATCATCGTCACTCCACCTTCATCGAAGAAGGGACCCGGAATGGCCACTGGACCAGAAGCCTGGACAGGCCCTCCCTCTGGTGGTTCAGTCACCGACGAAGCGGACCTCCTCGCCAAGACCTTTGCCGGAGCTATGGCACTAGGATAAGCGCCAAGCACGGGGTCGAACCTCCTACATGAAGGCACGGATAAAAAATATAACTAAAAAGAAGACAACACAGCAGGAAAAGCAAAATGTTGCCTCCCCCACTGCTGGAGAATGGCGCATGACTCACGCGGCAAAGTCACACCACCTAGGGAACGAGAATCAGCAGACGGTGGCTGAACGAGAGCTGGAGCTGCCACTGCAACGGCGGCGGTAGCCAGAATGCCCTGAACCTCCGAGCTTTGATCACCCAAGGACACGAACACGCGATCGACAAGAGCCGTCGGTCTTGGCTCGATGCCTGAATGACCTCCCTCCAACGCTCGACTGCCCATCCGCTGTGACCCCTCACTGGAGGGGAACGGCCCCAAATGACCCGAGCATTTGGTGCCTGAGCCCTCGAAAGGCCAGCGTCACGCCCCTCGAAGGAGTGCTCGGTGGGGTCGGCACTGGCTCTCCCCTTCGTTCCCCCATCATGAACGAACTCGGCCGCCCGCTTCCCCGTCGCAGAAGCTGGGAGATTGGAACTTCAGCTGGTCCGCCGCGGCTCTCCTCCGAGTCGCTATAATCCTCTAATGACAACTCCGTGGTAGTTTCACTGGCTGTTCGTGCCACACGCCTTCACTTCTCGCGTTGGATCCGGCGAGTTTTGTCTTCGTCCTTCCCCCGCTTCTTGGCAGCTCCCAAAGCGGCCCACAACGCCTGCTTCTCCTGGTCTTCAGGGACTTTGGGGAGATTGACAATGCCCCACAGCCCACGAAGGTTTGGAGAAGCCTCGTTGAGAGGGGGTGGCCTGAAGAAGCAAGGCTCACCTGCGTTCGGTCCCAGGATCATCCAGAAGCATTGGGACATCTCTTCCTGAGAAAGCTCCTCACTTGACTCCCAGGACAGATCACTCGGCACCATGTAGAAGTCTAGTGTGTGTGGCCGGTCCGATATAGGAAGCACCCTCTGCCACAGGAAGGTCTGAAGAAGATGGGCGCCTGAAAGGTCATTGTTCTTGAGGCATCAAACATGCCGAAGGATCGGGTCAAGCTTGCCCATCTCCCTCCTCACGGTCCACCACTTCCAGGAATCTTGCTTCCGGGGAGACCTGCCCGAGAAATGTGGAAGGGCGGGAGCATCGTTATTGATGTAGAACCACTGACGATGCTACCCGATCAGAATAGGAGGTTGACGCGTGCTGATGAAGTCCGTTCGCTCTTGGCACAATTCGATCACGGCGCCCCCCACTGACGGAAGGGAACCTGGTCAAACGACGGGCACACACGGAAGAAGTGCCTCCACAGCCCGAGTTGACGAATCATCCCTAGATTAGCTTCACACAGGATTATGAACAGCACCACTTGAAGCACGCTGTCCGGCGTCAAATGATGGAGATTGAGACGGGCCTATCAACTGATACAGGCCACTCGCCCGGGAATCGCATTGGGTGGTGCCGTGTTGTGCGGCACTCAACAGCACACATACAAGGAACAATGTATTACATAAAACAATAGCGGAAGCTTACAAATTTTTCTTTGTAAATAATTTACATCAAATAACTACAGCAGAAGTCTATAACAACTCACGTCGAATAACTAAGAGCACTCGAGATGAAGTCCAGCCCGCGGACTCCTCTTGCTAGCAACACGAAGACAAGCAGCAGCGGCTGGGTTCTCCATGTGTTACCTGACTCGGAAGTCTCCGAGTCTCACTAGACAATCTCCATCTTAGAATCAATGTTAACCTGCAAAACCACTTATATAGCAAGCGTGAGCACATAGGCTTAGCAAGACTGGTCCGTCTCTCCTAAACAAGAAACTCTACATGCACGACGGTTGCAATTGGGTTAGCTAGTTTTGTATAAAGGACTCGCCTAAAGTTGATCCTTAACTTTCAGATTTTTAATCCTCATTGTACAAACCTTGAGCCGAAAAGCATCGCAACTCCACAATCGAACAAGAAACGCTTTGTTGCGATGCTCCTTGCACAAAGTGAAAGTAAAGTTTAATGAGTCCATCTCTAATTCAATCATGGTTGCAATACAAGTTATAGCACAGCCTTATCAGGTTCAAAAGATAACCAGTTCCAGTTGTTACTACGTCAAGATGCAGTGGGCAAGTATGCCCATATGACCGCGAGCGACGGTGATTCGAATCAGTACACGCCCGGACTACACGACACGTACACCCGTACTCCGAGTTGCCGGCAGCAACCTCGACTGACGTTGTACGCGGCCACCTTTCCCAATATCTTCCACATTGGATGCAGTCCAACTGTCCCGAGTATGCAAGCTCCCTCAAGGTACATACCCGCAGTGTTATGATCTTAAGCGAGTTACCTCCTGCTACCCTCACGCCGAAAGCCTACGCAGTTGGAAAAGTTCAACTATGGATCTCCCAAGGTACATCGGTTTCCTGGGTCCCATATAGCCAGTATACGCCCGGTACACAACTCAAACTTGTCCAACAGGGCCAAGCACGGACGGGCCTTAACCGACACAGGCAGGGCTATGAACGCACGGCCTGCAACCTGCTGCATCTAAACCTCCCTGCCCGGTCTCCATTTCTTATGTGTGAACTTTTCTCATCTTCTCTAAATTGGACCCGTTCCGAGTACACCAGCCCTAAACTCGCGAGTAGATTCCAGCTACTCGTCTTCTACCGGACCTTTCCTACTAACATTAGCGTAGCCAAATTCCCTCGAGGAGGTGCTATTCTACCCTTTGTCTCTTAGGTATTTCTGGTCATGCAAGTGGGGTTTTCAACATCATCTAGACTTAATGCAAGCAACGATGCAAAGCTATGATCTCTACAAATGAAAATGCTTTATAAAACTTTTCAAATGCAAACCGGGGCTTGCCTGTTTTGCAGGTGACTAAGGTTACAATCAGTTAGTGATGATCACTTGGAGCTTGATCACTTGCCTTCCCTTCCTCCTTGATCTTCAGTTTAAGTCCTTCTCCCTTCTTCACGTATATGCTACACGATATGATCAAGCATATGTATTTAATCGAAAAGCTTTTGCTAATAAGATCTAATGACAGTTTTAAAACTGGAACTTTGTTTAAGAATTTAAAATGACACTGGTGCTAGTGGTTTGGGTTGGCTTTAAACACTATGATCAAATGTTAAGTGCTTCTTCCACTTAAGTGTTGATCACCTTAAGAGTTTACACATGACAGTGGTGATCCAGAGCTCCAATGGAGCTGAAAACTTTCATGTGAGCCCCTTGTCACAAGAAAGTCCTCTGGACCAAAATTTAGCACTTTTCATTGAGTGGTTTATTCAGAACAACTCTCTAAGCAATTAAGCAAAGAAGAATTATTTCTGAGGTAATGCCAATGTTCATGTCAAACTTAGTGAACCAAAATTTTATTTATAGTTCATAAGCTTGCATGAGTTTTCCTAGGACTTTTGGAGCTAAGAATTGGCCAAAACTGAATTTACAAGTTTTGGAAAATTCTCTGGAAATGTTTCTCTATTCAATTGAACACAGCAAATTATAATCTGAATTACCCTGATCAATTCAACTCCAAATGAGCTGAAACTTTTACAGGAGTCTAATAACACCATAAAGAATACTCTGGCAAAATTTGAGGATTTTTGGATAAACCAAACTCCCTCTAAAATTATTTTTTTGAAAAGCTTTAAAGAATTTTCCAGAATTAAATAAACACTTTATTACAAATTGGGTTGCAGATTTGGATAGAGTTTGTCAATCTTAATCTAACCCAATTTTAATCACTAAATTTGGAGGTTCCTAGCAAAAGTTATGCTCTTCTAAAGTTTGGGGAAAAATTTGGGATTTGAATAAATCCGGGGAAAGTATAAACTGACGGTGGGACCAAGGGGGCACGTGTCAGTTACCGGGAGCACGCCACACGGGGTCACAGAGTTATTTCCCGCGCTGTCACTGCCGATCCCACCCCAAAGAGTATCCGGCCCCCTCTCCCGAGTCGCTGACAGGCGGGACCGGCGAGGTCGTCTTCAACCTCTCGCTCCCGCGCGATACCGCCGCCGGGCTCGCCAGAGCAGCTTCGAATTGGGTCGTCCGGCCATCTCAACTGCTCAAACTTTCCGCTAGCCCCTAATTCAACGTGAGGAACATGCTGGTGTGGTTTTCTCGAGCTGGCAGGGCCCCCAAAGTAGCCCACAACGGCGCATCGGCTCGGATGAAGTCCGGCGACGTCGCCCCGATGCCCTAAGCCTTCCAAGCTTCGGTTTCCAAGCTCTATAGCACCGGCGGACGCTAGGGAACATCGACGTGGGGATGAAACAGCTTGGAAACGGCTCTAAATTAGGGTTCACCGTGTGCCCGACGTGTTCTACCAAAATTGCCGTCGGAAAGGTTAAAATTGCGCCGTGCACAATGTGTTTCTAGCTAGGTTTCAAAAGAAAACTGGTGCGCCTACATGTCTAGCCTGTGTGTGCGAAGTTTCGTGGTGTCTAAACATAAATCAATCGGGAATTTCGCAGAATCATACCCGCAGATCAGTTTACACCGGCCAGAGAGGATCTCCGAAATTCGTCGTCGAGAGGCAGAGACAAGCTCTGTGCTTCCGGTGGAAGTTGCAGGGAGCTCCTCCGCGTCCCAGAGCCCTCTTGCTTGGTCGTGAAAGCCGCTCTGTGGAGCTGTCCGTGGACGCACCTCGTCGCCGATGGGTTCGGCCGCCGCGGAAACTCGCCGTTCTCGGTGCAGAGAGCGCGAACTCGCTCAGTGATGGCTTGAGGATGACGTGGGGTGTTCTGCGGTGTGTTTTTGCTGCTCAGCTGAGGCTGGCACACGAGCTAGGCGGTGGCCAATCGACCAAGCGCTCAGCGGCGGTTCTCGGTTGGTTTCTCGCGTGAGGGAGGGAAGAACAGCGTTGAGGCTTCAGTGTTGAGGCAAAAGGAGGCACGGGAGAAGGTATAAGACGGCTGGGCGGCTCTCCAGCGTGATGAAAATCCAGCAGGAGGTGGAGCCGTCGGCTGAATGCGGTGTCACCTGGTGCTGCGCCCGTCGGTGTCGAGTGCCGACTGAAGAAAGCAAACAGAGACCCAACACTGTGAGATCTTTTGCAATTTTCAGTTTCTCTCAATGACATGTGGGACCCACTGTTCAGTCCCCCCTTATCCCTTTTAAAATATCCCCCAAGTTTGAATATTGATAGAATTCAATTGTGGGAATTCAAATCTGGTATGCATTTGGATAATTGGGCAAGTTTCATCCAAATTCAAATGGGTGTTTGAATTCTTTGTTATTTAAAGTCCATTTTGGAAAATGGGTTGCAAATTATTTCCATAAATCATGAAACTTGGCACACCCCCTAATTTAGACCCAAGGAACTCAAATATGAAATCTGATTTTAAAGTTGACTGCTGCAAATGAGATTTTCAGCACAACAGTTTTGAATTCCATTGTGTTGCTCTCATTTGAATTTTGAGTTTGAACAAGTTTGTTCCAAATCTGTATTTAGTTTTCACACACACATGGGAACTTCCCATCTTAGTTTTTGACCCCTCTTGGGTTCCATGTTCCCAAATAAACATTTGAACTTGTGTGAAGAAAACCCTCATGTGTGTTATCACATGTGGAAAAGTTTTAACAAGTCCCAAATTTCATACATATGAAACCAACTTTTGTAAATAAGTGTTTCTTTGTATTCATATTTTTGGGACCTTTACATTCCTCCCCCCTTAAAAGGAATCTCGTCCCGAGATTCAAAAGAAGAACATGACGGGAGGTAATTACAAAGCTTATGATAAAAGTTCCGGATAGTTCTTGTGGATGTAATCTTCGGTTTCCCACGTCGCCTCTTCCGGGGTATGATTACTCCACAGGACTTTGTAAAATTTTAAAGTCCGGTTCCGGGTGATCCAGGTCTTTTCGTCGATAATCTGAATAGGTTGCTCGACGTAGGTGAGATCTGGCTGCAACTCGTCGATGTCTTCGGTGCAGATGGCAGCGGTAAACTTGAGACATTTCCGCAGCTGGGACACGTGAAATATGTCGTGAATACCAGCAAGGCTTGCCGGTAGTTCCAGCCGGTAGGCTACAGTTCCACACTTCTCCGTGATAGTAAACGTACCGATGAATCGGGGAGCAAGTTTCCCCTTGACACCGAATCGATGAATCCCTTTCATCGGAGACACACGAAGATACACGTGTTCTCCGACATCGAAATGCAGCAGTCGACGTCTCTGGTCCGCGTAGCTCTTTTGACGGGATTGGGCAGATTTGAGGTTCTCTTGTATTATCCGAACTGTCTCTTCGGCTTCATTGACAAGATCAACCCCGAACGTTACTCGTTCACCGGATTCGCACCAATTCAATGGTGTACGGCACATCCGGCCGTATAGAACTTCATATGGTGCCATTTTAATGCTCGTCTGATATCCGTTGTTGTACGAGAACTCTGCCAGCGGTAAGTGATCACCCCAGCTCTTACCGTGGTGGATGGCACAAGCTCTTAGCATATCTTCCAGTATTTGATTCACCCTCTCAGTTTGCCCATCGGTTTGAGGGTGATACGCAGAGCTTCGAATCAACTTCGTCCCCAAGGATGCGTGTAGCTGTTCCCAGAAACGGGCTACGAACAGCAACCCTCTATCTGACATAATGGTGCGGGGAACTCCATGTAAGCACAAGATCCATGCTATGTACAGCTCTGCATACTGCTTTGCATTATACCTAGTATGCACCGGGATGAAGTGTGCTGATTTGGTTAACCGATCCATGATTACCCAAATCGAATCATGGTTGTGGGAGGTCATCGGCAACCCGACGATGAAGTCCATACTCAAGTCTTCCCACTTCCATGCCGGTACTTGCAGTGGCTGCAACAGGACTGACTTCTTTACATGGTCGGCCTTGACCCTTCGACACGTATCACACTCTGAAACGTATTTTGCAACCTCACGTTTCATACGTGTCCACCAAAACTTCTTCCGGAGATCTTTGTACATTTTATTACTGCCCGGATGAATGGAAAACTTGGACAAATGAGCTTCGTCCAAAATTTTCCTCCGTAGTCCCATATCCCGGGGTACTACAATCCGGTCGTTGAACCACAAGGTACCATCCTCGTCCTTCCGGAAGCACTTCATTTCTTCGTTGTCTAATCTTCGCCGTATGTGAGACATACCCTCGTCTTTTCGTTGAGCTTCAGTGATCTCCTCTTGGATGGTAGGAATGAGAGCGAGATTATGGAGAGCTCCATACGGGACGACACGGAGGCTTGGTTCATCATCATCCATTTCAGCGATACTTAAGTGATGGATATGCGCCTTACGACTGAGCGCATCGGCGACCACATTCGCCTTTCCTGGATGATAATAAATCTCCAGTTCGTTGTCTTTAATGAGCTCTAGCCATCTTCGTTGCCTCATGTTCAATTCTTTCTGAGTGAAGATGTACTTCAAGCTCTTGTGGTCGGTGTAGAGGTGTAATAGATTTCCGAGCAAGTAATGCCTCCACATCTTCAAAGCAAGGACCATGGCAGCTAACTCAAGATCATGAGTTGGATATTGCTGCTCGTGATTTCTGAGTTGACGAGATCCATAAGCGACCACTCGTCTTTCTTGCATCAGCACGCAGCCAAGACCGATGCCAGATGCATCGCAATAAACGTCGAATGGCTTCGTTGTATCCGGCTGAGCAAGAACTGGGGCGGTTGTGAGATGCTTCACTAAAGTCTTGAAAGCTTGTTCACACGCAGCACCCCACACAAATCTGGTTTTCTTCTTTAATAATTCCGTCATCGGTTTAGCAATCTTGGAGAAACCCGGAATGAACCTCCGGTAATAACCCGCCAAACCGAGGAAGCTGTAAAAGCCCAAGAAAAGGACTTGCAAAAACTTTTCATCACCTCACAACACCACAGTTGAGGTGAATGTTTTGTGAAGAATTGTGAAGAGCAAGTAACCTCCATAAAAGGGTAGGGGTTCAAACTTTCTACACATGTGATAACACATGAGAGGTGGTTCTAAAACCAACTTAGATCCATTCACATGTTTGGACCCTAGTTGGATTGAGACCACTGAGTGAAGTACTCAACTGCAATGGGAGGGTCTGAAAAATCAGAATTTGAACTAATGTCCAACTCAAAAATTCAAATGAGGGAAGGACATAATGGTAATTCGAAACTGTTGTATTCAAACTCTTGGTTGCAGCAGCTAACACAAGAATCCAAGTGCATATTTGGATTCCTTAGGTCCAATTTAATGGGGAGGCAAAGTTTCAATAAATTGTGAAAAGGTTTGCTACCCAATTTTCCAAAAAGGATCCAAATGTGCAAAGAATTCAATTATACATTTGAATTTGGGGGAAATTTGCCCAACTATACAAATGTAGCTCAGTTTGAGACTCCAAACATTTGAATTCATCACTTGCCAAGTTTTTGGAGATCTTTTGAGGGATAGGGGACTGACTGGTGGGACCCACATGTCATTGAGGAGGTTAAAAATGCACAAAGATCAATAGCCTTAGGGGTTAAGTCTTGCACTCGGAACAGAGCCGAGGTTCCACCGTGACTCACCGGGAAGCACCGGGCGACAGCTCCTGCTCTTCCCGCCCGTGCTGGCGAGCTCCTCGTGGGGCGCAGTAACTCTCAGCTGTGCTCCAGCTTGCCACGACAACGAGACGACCTCCAGCGCTCGTCCTCTCGCACGATGGAACGCCGAGGAGCAGCCGCCGTGATCGAGTTGCTCGGAAGCGATTGCCTCTCGCGTGCAAACGTCAGCAACCCAGCAAACCAGCAACCCCAGACCTCCCACGACCTCATTGCACCAGTTTCAGTCGAGCTGAGCCACCACAACCCGAGCAAATGGCGTTCTTCGCGGTGGCCGGGAAGAACCGAGCAAAGGTTCTCCCGTGGGCAGCACGGTAGAGGGCTTGTCACGACCAATAAAGAGCGGTTTTGGACGCGCCCAGGCTCCACGCTGCTCATCCCTAAAGCCTAGACCCAGTGACCGATCATCGCCGGTGAATTTCGCAAAACACTTCCGGCCGGTGCAGAACCACCTTCTGGTAAGAACACCACAAATTCCCGACGTATACTTGTTTAGAGCACATCATACTGCACTCACAGGAGCTAGACTTGACGGCGCCCAAGTTCACTTCACAACCGTAGCTTGATTTTGGCTGTAGCCAGCGTATTTTCCAGTTTTCCAACCGCGGGTATGGCGGGAAGGATCGGGCTCACGGTGACGGCTAGGTTAGAGCTCTTCCTGAGCCTTTGCATGTACCTGTCGACCTTCCCTGAGATCCCCCGGTGCTGAAGAGCCCTTCCACCGAGGTTTTGGCGGGCCAAGTTGGCCGGGTGACATAGCCGAAGTGACCCCGAGCCGCTGCACCGTCGCCAGCTAGGTTAGGGCCACCGCCGGCCGGAGAAGTTAGTGCCATCGTGTTCAGCGCACGAATTTAGGCCCAGGCGGCGAGTTTCCGGCCGAGAGGTGGCCGGAAAGCCAGGTCCGTCGAGCTTCAGTGAGGTGCCGGCGAGGGGGCGGCACGGGAAAAGGGGCTGGCGCGAGGAAGAAGACGAGCCAGCCGGGCCCGCTCGTCAGTCGCTCAATACACAGTGTGGGGATTTTCTGTTGCACCGGATCATCTGTGACAACACGGAGAACAGTCCTGCGGCCCCATGTGGTGTAGCCGAGGTGGTGACACGTGGGGACCGGGACAGCTGTCAGGGATTTGAACTTTTCCCGGTTAATTTGAATTCCAGAATTTCCCCAAACTTTAGAACCTAATAACTTTTGCTAGGAAGCTCCGAATTTAGTTATTAAAATTGGGTTGGATTAATCTGGCATAACTCTATCCAAATATGCAACCCAATTTCTATGAAACCCATTATTTAATTCTGGAAAATTCTTTAAATCTTTTCAGCAAAAGTATTTTAGAGGGAGTTTGGTCCATCCAAAAATCCTCAAATTTGGCCAGAATATTCTTTATGATGTTAGTGAACCCCTGTAAAAGTTTCAGACCATTTGGAGTCGATTTGTTCAGGGCAATTCAGATTTGAAGGTGCTGTGTTCAATAGAATACAGAAACGTTTTCAGAGAATTTCCAAAACTTGGAAATTCAGTTCTGGGTAGATCTTAGCTCCAAAAATGCTAGGAAAATTCATGCAAACTCTAGGAGCTATAATTGAAATTTTAGTTTACTAAGTTGGGCATGAACAGGGGTGTTACCTCAGAATTAATTCTTCCCTGCTTATTTGCTAAGAAAATTATTCTGAACAAACCAATCAATGAAAAGTGCTAAGTTTTGGTCCAGAGGGTTTTCTTGTGACAAGGAACTCACACAAAAATTCTCAGCTCCATTGGAGCTATGGACCACTCCTGTTCTGTGTAACCACTTGAGGTGATTAATATGGAAGAGGGGGAAAACCCCTTAGCACTTAACCATGTGCTTAGGTCCAAACCTAAACCACTAGCCCCAGTTTCATTTTAAATTCTTAAACAGAGTTCCAGTTGTTAAAAACTTGTTATTAGAACTTGTAGCAGAAGCATTACAACAAACTCATGTGCATATTCATTAACATGTAGTATTTCATTAACGTGTAGTCGCTGAAGGCGAGGAGGCTCCGGAGGTACTCGACTTCCTCCTTCTGGAAGAAGAACTAACCCCTGACCAGCAGTAACAAGGCAAGCCCCGGTTTGCATTAAGCCTTTTATAAAGTTTTTACTTTGTTTATATACGTAGAGTGAAGTGTGTATGTGCATTAGGTGTAGGATGGATGAATACCCCACTTGCATGACCAGAACTTTTCCATAAGAGTGAGGGTAGTGTCTAAGACCTCGAGTAGACAGGCGATGTTTAATGATTCATAGGACTTCGGTACAAGTCGAGTAGTTGGAATCTACTCACGAGTTAGGTTTGGGACACACGGGTTTGGTTCGAGTGATGTGAGATCACTTTAGTAATGAAAATGAGACTAGGCAGGGGCTAGGGCGCAGCAAGAGGAAGTCTTGTGTGCGCAGCTCTGTCCATGTCGATTGAGGACCGATCCGTGTGCGGTCCTGCTGAACAAGTATTGAACGTACCGAAGGTATATCGGATATATGGGTCCCGATAAACCGATGTAGCCTAAACCCCCGGGCGTCGAGGCATAACGCACCGATTTATAGGCGTAGGCTGAGGGCAGCAAGGTGGAAATCTGCCAACGGGCACATAGAGATGCTCGTGTGGGGAACCTCCTGCTTGTTTCGGTGCGACCGGTTCGACGTTTGGGCTGTTGGGTGAAAGGTTGTCCTGTACGACATCGAGTGAGCGTGCTGTGCAGCTCCACGGGTGGGCGTACGTGATGTGCTCTTTGGGTTTCCCTGCAGGTGTATATCGAGTCGATTCACCATCCCTCGCGGTGACGAGTACCGCTTGTTCACTGCATCGTAACATAGATAATTTATGGAATGTTATACTTCAATATTGCTGTTATGATATAATTGTATTGCTACATGTGTGCCACCAAATACTGCTTACTAAATTTCAGATTCCTGAGCTGTAACTTGTGGCTAAAAGATGAATTAAGGATGAACTTGTAGGCGTGTCTATTGATGCACTGTTACTCTCCTATGTCCATTGTATCCCTCATGTAGAGTTCCATGCTTAGGTGAGTCGGTTAAGTCTTGTTGAGCCATCGTGCTCATGGTTGCTGCTTAAGTGTTTTTCAGGTGAGGAGCCACCCACGGACTCGGAGTACGAGTCCACCGGCGAGGGTTACCCTCCGTCGGGGACCACAGCTGAGTGGGAGCCGTACGCGCCGCGCTGAGCTGAGGAGTGCAGCCAGTGTTGGCTGCCCTAGGGCTGGGCAGCCGACTTTTGCTAGATAGACGGGCGTGAGTTGTATAGTGTAGACTTCCGCTGTGTAACATAAATAGTAGTTTGTAACTGAGTAGTGTACTACTTTGTACAGTTCAGTTGTCTTCCCATGTAATATATTGTGTTCTTATGACGTGTGCTGTCAGGTGTCGCATCGTGCGGCACCACCCTCTGCGATCCTGGATGAGCGGACTCCGGGTCTGCCACAGAAGCTACGGATTTCATGCACTGACTTTGGTGACTCCCATTTCTGCACTTGGATAATCTTACTTGGATCTACAGCGATGCCCTCCGCTGAAATAATGTGTCTGAGAAACAGTACTTGATTAATCCAGAGTTCACAATTGCTGAATTTTGCATAGAGCTGATGATCTCGCAATCTTTGTAGCACAATATGAAGATGTTCAGCATGTTCTTCCTCTGACTTGGAGTACACCAAGATATCATCGATGAAGACAACGATGAATTTATCCAACTCCGGCATGAACACTGAATTCATCAGGTACATAAAGTGTGCCGGGGCGTTGGTCAAACCAAAAGACATAACGAGATACTCATACAGCCCGTATCTCGTTGAGAATGCCGTCTTCGGAACATCTTCTGCCCGGATTTTAATCTGGTGATATCCGGACAGAAGATCCATCTTCGAAAATACCTTCGCACCCACTAATTGATCGAAGAGCATATCAATGCAAGGTAGTGGATACTTGTTCTTGATGGTAACGGCGTTTAAAGGACGATAATCAACACAAAGGCGTAGTGTTTCGTCCTTTTTCTTGACAAACAACGCTGAACAACCCCAAGGTGACGAACTTGGTCGTATAAAGCCCTTGCTCATTAGGTCATTCAGCTGTGTATTCAATTCTGCCAGTTCATTGGGTGCCATCTTGTACGGCCTTCGTGATATCGGTGTGGTTCCCGGTATAAGCTCAATCCTGAACTCAACGTCTCGCTCAGGCGGCATGCCCGGCAAATCATCAGGAAATACATCCGGATACTCACGTACCACCGGAATGTCCTCTATCTTAACAGGTTCGGTGTGATTTACTGTTGCAATCTGTTGCCGTCTGGCGCCCAGAATTAATATATGAAGACCGTGCTGTGGGGAGTTGAGCTCAATGGTCCTAGAGCTGACGTTGAGAACTGCCTGGTGGTAATTCAACCACGACATCACCAAAATGTTGTCGATCTTCAGACCTTCAAGAATAATGAGGGTCGTAGGGTATATTTTACCCCCCAAACAAAGAGGTGCTCGGGAGACAACCTCGCTTGCAGCACTGCTGCCCCCGGACAAAGATATGAGGTATTGCCTCTTTGTATAAACTGTTTGGAGCTGATGTTGAGCCATGAAAGATTGGCTAATGAAGTTGTGTGTGGCACCGGAATCAAAGAGAGTCAAAACCGGTAGCTGATTCAGAGAAAACATCCCTGCTAAAGCGGCTTCTCCTTCCGGCATTATTATTCTTGAGGGCTCCGTCACAGGCATTGCCCGGGGGTCTCCATGAACCTAGAAACCTTCTTCGGATCCCAAGTCTTGATCATTATACACCACCTCATTATCTTGACCTGAGCAGCAATATAAATCAACAAATATGCAAGGTTGAGTACCAATGGTACTCAGCAAGTGTGGGAAAATTATATCATGCATGGCTAGAACAAGGAGATGTTGAACTCATGGTTAAAGCACTACGCAATTAATACCTATCACCTTAGCTTATTAAGCACCTACATTACTACACAAGTGAAATGGTCCCAATCTCCCATCCTATCATCATAATCACATAACCATAACATCATTTCCAATGTTAAGCTCCCCGCTTAACATCCACGACTTCCAAAACCATCAATCCTCTAATCATGAATAAGTCCAAGCCGCTCTTGACCGTGAGCACGGCTGTCATGACAGTTTTGACTCTGCAGAGTTTGTACCACTGTACCCACATGTAGTGATTTCATCCCCCATTGCCGGGTGGACTAAAAGAACCTCCATTATGCCAGTGGCTACGAACCACATTCACACTTCCCAGGTGTGTAGCCAGGAGATCACTACGAAGCCTTTACAAAGGGATTCCCGACGAGTGTGGGCCCACTAAGGTTTCACCCCTAACAGCATACAAGAGGCTCCAACCCCGCTGCAGTGGCCCCCTCTTGAGCCTTGCGGTTCATATGGTAGTCCAGCTGACACCTACTCCCCGCACCATCCAACACACCCATACTACGCCAGGGATACACCTAATTAATTGGCCAAGCTGCCCCATCTCAGCATGTGGTTGGCACTGTAAAGTCAGGTTACATGCTCCATGAACCGGTCCTTAGGATCCAGGCAAGTACTAAACACAAACCCGAGTCTCGTGCACCCAGCACACAACCAAAACATCCAACTTGCCTTGATCCCTACCTCTACATAACTCATAATATCTCATTCAAGAGTATGGTAAAATAAACTGATGATCTCATATCCCAAATATCCCATTCTAAGCATGGCTAAGCATATGCATAATAATAAATGACATGATAAAATAAATCCCAACCCAAGCTACAAGGAAACAAGGTAATGCAATTCTAGGGAAACTTCCTAGCATGGGTTTCATATTTCATTTGACAATGCAAGTAATTCTATCTACACATCCTAGCATAGGATCAAAGTGGTCAAGGACACTTGCCTCCTTCCTGCTGCTCTTGAAATGGGTAGTCCTGATCTTGGAAAGGAATAACTTGCTCTTGAGAAGGTTCTACATCATACCATCACACATAGCAAAAGAAAAACAACAATCTATAAGACATAGTTCACACTTCTACTTCATACAAACCACACATTCACATTTATGAAAGTCCTTCACCATTATATGTGTTGTGGTTACTTTATGTGTGTTGATTTGTGGCTTGCATGCACTTTTAATCATGTGTATATGATTCCTACTTTTGTGTTCACATTTATACTTACCTACTATATATATATGAGTTTCCAATTTAAATAAATTCCTTATAATCAACTACTACACCTTTTCACTGCCAAGTATGTATGAAAGGTATTTTTCTTCTCCATATGTGCCTTCAGAATTTCTACCAACCCTAAACTGAATTCTTTGGATTTTAGAAACTCCATTTATCATTTACTAGTTGCTATATTCTCAGATTTATTTTCCTATGCATAAATGTGTACTTTATTATGAAATTAGTAATACACATCATCTAAACAGAATAGGTTCTGGTCCTAAATAATTTAATAACATATTTTGACCTTTGCCTCTGATGTAAACTATTTCACAATTATTTTCCCTATTTTCTAAAACTATTCATTACTTAAAAATGTGTCCCTAAATGTGAATAATAAATTAAACAGATTCAATTCAGCCCAAAATATGTTTTTATCTCACTCCAAAGTTTTCTAAATACTGAGAAAGTTTTTAATTTAATTATGACAATATGTTTGTCCCACTTTTTAATTTTTAAACACTAGCCACATATTCAATTTCCTAATTTAAATACTAAACAGGGCTAAAAAGGTAAACTCACCCCATTACAGGGTCTATAATATTATTTTCAGAATTTCCAGGGGTCTAGCTACACTTATCAGAGGTGCTTTTCCTAATTTTTATTACGTCCAGGGGGCTAAAACTGATTTTTAAATGAATTTACATGATTTTCTGGAGTTCCAGGGGCTAGATCAGAAGTTTCCGGGGCTAGCTCTTATTTCCCGAGAACCCCAGGGGGTAGCACGTAAGATTTCCAGTCTTTATAACGCGGGGCTGACGTGGACCGTCCGATTTTATACCGACGGCCGAGATTATAACATCGAACCGGTACGCGGGGGTTTAAAACCTACCGTGCGATTTAAAATAAACGGCGCACAAGCGGCCACGTCGCTCTGATCGAGTGCGGGCGGCGCTGCCGGCGGCGCACGGCGGCGGGAAGCGGCAATCTCGCCGGATACTTTCGGATCTTCGAGAATTCTTCCTAGAACTGTGATTTTATGGTATAGATCGGTGGAGGGGAGGTCGGGGATTGTCACACCCGGTTTTTCCGAAGAACAACCAAATGAATATCACATGTATGCCAGGATCATTTTTTCATACATGTGATGACAAATAGTGAAGCATCATTTATTACAAGCCAGGTGTCGAATATAAATAAGTCTTACATGGCAAATGTCTCGATGGACAATAATAAGTTCATCACAAATAAACAAACTAGCAGCGGAATATTATTTTTGAGGGCTCCATCACAGGCGTTGCCCGGGGGTCTCCATGAACCTAGAAACCTTCTTCGGGTCCAAAGTCTTGGTCATTATACACCACCGCATTATCTTGACCTGAGCAGCAATATAAACCAACAAAATATGCAAGGTTGAGTACCAATGGTACTCAGCAAGTGTGGGAAAATTATGTCATGCATGGCTATAACAAGGGGAGGTTGAACTCATGGTTAAAGCACTACGCAATTAATACCTATAACCTTAGCTTATTAAGCACCTACATTACTACACAGATGAAATGGTCCCAATCTCCCATCCCATCATCATAATCCAATAACCATAACATCATTTCCAATGTTAAGCTCCCCGCTTAACATCCACAACTTCCAAAATCATCAATCCTCTAATCATGAATAAGTCCAAGCCGCTCTTGACCGTGAGCACGGCTGTCATGACGGTTTTGACTTTGCAGAGTTTGTACCACTGTACCCACATGTAGTGATTTCATCCCCGTTGCCGGGTGGACTAAAAGAACCTCCATTATGCCAGTGGCTACGAACCACATTCACACTTCCCAGGTGTGTAGCCAGGAGATCACTACGAAGCCTTTACAAAGGGATTCCCAACGAGCGTGGGCCCACTGAGGTTTCACCCCTAACAGCATACAAGAGGCTCCAACCCCGCTGCAGTGGCCCCCTCTTGAGCCTTGCAGTTCATATGGTAGTATAGCTGACACCTACTCCCCGCACCATCCAACATACCCATACTACGCCGGGGATACACCTAATTAATTGGCCAAGCTGCCCCATCTCAGCATGTTATTGGCACTGTAAAGCCAGGTTACATGCTCCATGAACCGGTCCTTAGGATCCAGGCAAGTACTAAACACAAACCCGAGTCTCGTGCACCCAGCACACAACCAAAACATCTAACTTGCCTTGATCCCTACCTCTACATAACTCACAATACCTCATTCAAGAGTATGGTAAAATAAATTGATGATCTCATATCCCAATTATCCCATTCTAAGCAAGGCTAAGCATATGCATAATAATAAATGACATGATAAAATAAATCCCAACCCAGGCTACAAGGAAACAAGGTAATGCAATTCTAGGGAAACTTCCTAGCATGGGTTTCATATTTCAATTGACAATGCAAATAATTCTAGCTACACATCCTAGCATAGGATCAAAGTGGTCAAGGACACTTGCCTCCTTCCTGCTGCTCTTGAAATAGGTAGTCCTGATCTTGGAAAGGAATAACTTGCTCTAAAGCAGGTTCTACATCATACCATCACACATAGCAAAAGAAAAACAACAATCCATAAGACATGGTTCACACTTCCACTTCATACAAACCACACATTCATATTTATGAAAGTCATTCTCATTTCTATGTGTTGTGGTTACTCTATGTGTGTTGATTTTGGCTTCCATGCACTTTTAAACATGTGCATATGATTTCTACTTTTGTATTCATATTTTATGTTTGTATATATTATATGAGTTTCCAATTTAAACAAATTCCTTATATTCAATTTATACACCTTTTAGCTACCAAGTGTGCATGAAGGGTATTTTTCTTCTCCATATGTGTCTTCAGAATTTCTACCAATGCTAAACTGAATTCTTTGGATTTTAGAAACTCCATTTATCATTTACTAGTTGCTATATTTTCAGATTTATTTTCCTATGCATAAATGTGTACTTTATTATGAAAATAGTAAGACACATCATCTAAACAGAATAAGTTCTGGTCCTAAATAATTTAATAACATATTTTGACCTTTGCCTCTGATGTAAACTATTTCACAATTATTTTCCCTATTTTCTAGAACTATTCTTTACTTAAAAATGTGTCTTTATATATGAATAATAAATTAAACAGATTCAGCTCAGCCCAAAATATATTTTTATCTCACTCCAAAGTTTCCTAAATACTGAGGAAGTCTTTAATTTAATTTTGACAATATGTTTGTCCCACTTTTTAATTTTTAAACACTAGCCACATATTCAATTTCCTAAATTAAATACTAAACAGGGCTAAAAAGTTAAACTTACCCCACCACAGGGTCTATAATATTATTTTAAGAATTTTCAGGGGTCTAGCTACACTTATCAGAGGTGTTTTTCCTAATTTTCATTAAGTCTAGGGGGCTAAAACTGATTTTTAAATGAATTTACATGATTCTCTGGAGTTCCAGGGGCTAGATCAGAAGTTTCCGGGGCTAGCTCTTATTTCCCGAGAACCCCAGGGGGTAGCACGTAAGATTTCCAGTCTTTATAACGCGGGGCTGACGTGGACCGTCCGATTTTAAACCGACGGCCGAGATTATAACATCGAACCGGTACGCGGGGGTTTAAACCCTACCGTGCGATTTAAAATAAATGGCGCACAAGCGGCCACGTCACTCTGATCGAGCGCGGGCGGCGCTGCCGGCGGCGCACGGCGGAGGGAAGCGGCGATCTCGCCGGAAACTTTCGGATCTTCGGGAATTCTTCCTAGAACTGTGATTTTATGGTATAGATCGGTAGAGGGGAGGTCGGGGATCACACCTCGGGGGTTTTCTTGAGCTCGGAGGTCCTGGAAGGTGATCGGCGACGAGGTCCGAGGCGAAACCACGGCGAAGCTCGTCGGCGCTGTGTTTACACCGCAAGTCACTGAGTTTTCTGCACCTGCAAGGTTCCCCGGAGGCGGTGGATCAAGACCAGTGAGTTAGATCGGAATTTCCGAGCTGAGATCAGCCAGAATTCGCCGGAGAAGTCTCGGTTCTCACCGGAGGAAAAATCGGCGATCGCGTGGGAAAAAAGAACGAGGCCGGGGTTTTTATAGACGGGGGAGGGCGGCGGGGTGGTTTAGATCATGTCCGCGTCGCCTACGAACAGAATTCAGCGGGGATACGCCGAAATCCCGATCGGTTTTGATTCGGGTGCGAGGGAGTCCGGCGCTGTCGCGAGGTAGACGAAGATCGGGTGGGTCCCGCCTGTCAGTGTGAGGCAGCAGCGCGCGCGGCTGCGGGCTGGCGCGGGCGCTGGCTGGGCCGGCTGGTGGGTTTCGGCCCACTGGCCGGTTTTTTTCTGTTTTCTCTTTTTCTTTTTCTATTTCTTTTCTGATTTGAGTTTAATTTGAATTCCAGTTTGAATTTGAATTTTTGCAAAACATGCAACACGTCCAAAAATTTTTTAAATTCCCCTCTTAACATGATTTAGGGTCTTAACAATATTTTTGGGGTGTTACAGGGATCTCACCTCGGGTGTTTTCTTGAACTCGGAGGTCCTGGAAAGTGATCGGCGACGAGGTCCGAGGCGAAACCACGGCGAAGCTCGTCGGCGCTGTGTTTACACCGCAAGTCACCGAGTTTTCTGCACCTGCAAGGTTCCCCGGAGGCGGTGGATCAAGACCAGCGAGTTAGATCGGAATTTCCGAGCTTAGATCGGCCAGAATTCGCCGGAGAAGTCTCGGTTCTCAACGGAGGAAAATCAGCGGATCGCGTGGGAAAAACAGAACGAGGCCGGGGTTTTTATAGACGGGGGAGGGCGGCGGGGTGGTTTAGATCAAGTCCGCGTCGCCTACGAACAGAATTCAGCGGGGATACGCCGAAATCCCGATCGGTTTTGATTCGGGTGAGAGGGAGTCCGGCGCGGGCGCGAGGTAGACGACGATCTGGTGGGTCCCACCTGTCAGCGGAAGGAAGCGGCGCGCGCGGCTGCGGGCTGGCGCGGGCGCTGGCTGGGCCGGTTGGTGGGTTTCGGCCCACTGGCCGGTTTTTTTCTGTTTTCTCTTTTTCTTTTTCTATTTCTTTTCTGATTTGAGTTTAATTTAAATTCCAGTTTGAATTTGAATTTGTGCAAAACATGCAACACGTCTAAAAAATTTTAAATTCCCCTCTTAACATGATTTAGGGTTTTGAATCAAAATTTTGGGGTGTTACAGCTCTACCCCCCTTAAAAGAAATCTTGTCCTCGAGATTGGTGTTTCTAAGAAAACAATTCCGGAAATTGTGCCTTGAGCTCATCTTCCCGCTCCCAGGTGGCTTCCTCTTCTGAGTGATGCTTCCACTGCACTTCGCACATCCGGATTCTTTTATTTCTGGTGAGGCGTTCCATTGTCTCCAAAATCTTGTATGGTTGCTCGGCATAAGACAAATCTTCAGCTACATCCACTTCATTCATGGGTAACACCTCTTCAGGCGTTCTCAGGCATTTCATGAGTTGTGACACATGGAACACATCGTGCAGATCTGATAGACGAGCCGGTAACTCTAGTTGATACGCCACTTCGCCTTTCCTCTCCAAAACTTGAAAGGGCCCGATGTATCGAGGTGACAACTTCCCTTTCACCTTGAACCGACGAAGTCCTCTTATAGGGGACACCTTGAGATAGACATAGTCCCCCACGTTGAAAACGAGCTCTCTTCTTCGTACATCGGCATAGCTCTTTTGGCGTGTCTGTGCTATCCTCAAGTTATTGCGAATTTCCCTCACCTTCGCCTCGGCTTCTTGTAGTACTTCTGGACCAAACACTTTACTTTCCCCTGTTTGGTTCCAAAATAGGGGAGTTCTGCACTTCCTCCCGTACAAAGCTTCAAACGGTGACATCTTCATACTAGCTTGATAGCTGTTGTTATAGGAAAACTCCGCATACGGTAAGTTCTTGTCCCAACTTCGATTGTTTTTGAGTGCACATGCCCTCAGCTTATCTTCAGGAATCTGATTGGCCCTTTCCGTCTGCCCATCAGTTTGGGGATGATAGGCAGAGCTGAAATTCAGATGGGTTCCCATGGTTTCGTGCAACTTCTGCCAGAACCTTGAGGTGAACTGTGTCCCTCGATCCGACACTATCTTCTTTGGCACACCATGGTAACACACGATCCTTGACATGTACAACTCTGCCAATTTGGATCCGCTGTAGCTTTCCTTCACGGGGATGAAGTGAGCTACCTTGGTTAGCCTATCAATGATGACCCATATCGAATCATTTCCTGATTGGGTTCTAGGCAATCCCACGATGAAATCCATGCTGATTTCTTCCCATTTCCATTCAGGCACTTTGAGTGGTTGCAATAATCCCCCGGGTCGTTGATGTTCTGCTTTCACCAACTGACATGTGTCACATAGAGCAACATGTTCCGCAACATCTCGCTTCATGTCATACCACCAATACCTGCTTTTGAGGTCCTGGTACATCTTCGTACTCCGAGGATGAATGGAATAGTCAGAATCATGAGCCTCCTTCAGAATCAATTCACGGATCTCCTTTACTTCTGACACACAGATTCTTTTCACGTGCCACAACGTTCCTTGTTCATCCTCTCTAAAACCAGGAGCTTTACTTTCCTTGATGAGTTGTCTGATCTCTTGTATCTTCTCGTCATTCTTTTGACCCTCGCGTATGTCTCGCTCGAGTGTGGAGTCCACTTCCATGGCGATGGCTTCACCACTATTTACTAGGCATAGATTGA
Source organism: Neostapfia colusana (assembly GCA_030760725.1). Classification (NCBI taxonomy): domain Eukaryota; kingdom Viridiplantae; phylum Streptophyta; class Magnoliopsida; order Poales; family Poaceae; genus Neostapfia; species Neostapfia colusana. The sequence continues at coordinate 62,767,246 of JASWHV010000011.1, forward strand.
GCCTCATAACCTCGTCCTTCAATTCTGTAGGCATGTCCTTCAAGCTCAACTTATTGACCTGCACTTTCCGACTCAAAGCATCGGCCACGACGTTTGCTTTCCCAGGATGATAGTTGATGCCCACATCAAAGTCATTGATTAGCTCTAACCATCTCCTTTGTCTGAGGTTGAGATCTGGCTGTGTGAAAATGTACTTCAAACTCTTATGATCCGTATATATCTCGGTCCTCTTCCCCATCAAATAGTGCCGCCAAATTTTCAACGCGTGTACCACTGCGGCTAGTTCTAAGTCATGTGTAGGATAGTTTTTCTCGTGCTTCCGAAGCTGCCGGGATGCATATGCCACGACATGTCCTTCTTGCAAGAGAACACATCCCAACCCGTTTCCAGAGGCATCGCAGTACAACGTAAAGTTCTTCTGCATATCTAGCATAACGAGCACTGGGGCTGTTGTCAATCTCTCCTTTAACTCCTGAAAACTCGTCTCGCACTGTGGCGTCCAGGTGAATGTGATTCCCTTCTCCAACAGTTTGGTGAGAGGTCTCGAGATCTTGGAGAATCCTTCAATAAACCGTCGATAGTATCCAGCCAATCCCAAGAAGCTTCGAACTTCCCCGACATTTTCAGGGGTCTTCCACTTTTGTATATCCTCGATTTTGGCAGGATCCACGGAGATTCCTCCCTCCGTGATTATATGTCCTAAGAAGGGAACTCTCTTCAGCCAAAACTCACACTTGCTCAACTTGGCATATAGTTGGTGTTCTCTTAGCCTCTGCAACACCAACCGTAGATGTTTCTCATGTTCTTCTTCATCTTTGGAGAAGACGAGAATGTCATCTATGAAAACCACCACAAATTTGTCCAGATATTCCATGAATACCTTGTTCATGAGATACATGAAGTATGCCGGGGCATTAGTTAGCCCGAACGGCATGACAGTGTATTCATACAGTCCGTACCGAGATACGAAAGCTGTCTTGGGAATTTCAGATTGCCTTATCTTGAGTTGGTGGTATCCCGACCTGAGATCAATTTTTGAGAACACACAAGCTCCCCTCAACTGATCAAACAAATCTTCAATGTGGGGTAATGGGTACTTGTTCTTAATGGTTAACTCATTCAAGGCACGGTAATCCATGCATAACCTTTGGGTTCCGTCCTTTTTGGGCACAAATATCACCGGAGCTCCCCATGGTGAGGAACTAGGGCGAATATACCCCTTCTCCGTCAATTCTCTCAAATGATCCTTGAGTTCTTCTAGCTGCTTGGAGTCCATCCGATAAGGTCTCTTGTATATCGGGGCTGTTCCAGGCACTAGCTCAATTGCGAATTCCACTTCACGATCGGGAGGCATACCTGGCAACTCCTCCGGAAAGACATCTGGATATTCCCTGATGGTCCTGATTTCCTCAACTTTCACCTCAACTTGATTTAATTTAATGTCCCTCCTAGGCTCGTGTATTGTTATGAACTTTACTCTTGTGCCACTAGGGTGAGTTAGTTCCACAGTTCTGGTCGAACAATGGATGATTCCTTTATGTTTGGTCAACCAATCCATACCCAAAATAATATCTATTCCCTGTGAATCTATCACTATGAGGTTAGCAGTAAATACTACCCCATTAATGTCTAGGTTTACTTTGGGACACACTTGTCTTGTCCTTATTTCTCCACCTGGAGAGTTTATGGCTAGCATATGGTTCATTTGTGTTGTTGCTAGGTCATGCTTCTTGACAAACCCTTGAGCAATGAACGAATGGGTAGCACCAGAATCAAACAGCAGGGTTGCAAGGTGTAAATTGGCAGGAAACTTACCAACTACCACGTCGGGTGCATCTTGTGCTTCCTCCATAGTGACGTGGTTCACCCGTCCTTGCATCACATTCTGCTGTTGTGGCTGCGCGGGCTTCTTCTTTGGGCACTTATGGGCGTAGTGCCCCACTTCTCCGCAGCTAAAACATTGCACCCCAACCTTAGGTGCCTGGCCTTTGTTGTCTTGGGGTTGGTTTGGGGGTCCTTGCACTGCTGGTCGAGGTGGATATGCGGGGCGAGGCTGCTGTACAAACTGACGTTGCGGCTGTGCTGGTGCTGCCGGAGGCCTGTAGTTCGGGTTGTACCCTCTTGGTGCTGAGTAGGGTACCGCAGCACGGTTCGTCTGCCCTGCTGGTTGCTGCATCAGACGGGGGCGGGTGTTGCTTCCTGAGGCTTGATGTGACCACCCGGCCTTCCTCTTATTCTCATTTTCCAAGGCCTTTAGCTTCCTTTCTACCATAAATGCTCTGTCCACCATCTTTTGGAAGCTTTCATACTAATTTGAGGACATTGCACACTGCATCTCTGCAGTAAGTCCTTCCACGAAACAATCTTGTTTCTGCTCATCAGTCTCTATGTCCCGTGGGGCATAACGGGATAGTTGAGTAAATTTAGTGAGGTATTCCCTCACCGTCATGTTTCCCTGGTGCAGTCCCAAAAACTCCTTCCTCTTGTTTATGAGTTCACCTCTTGGGATGTAATGGTTGCGGAAGCTACGCTTGAACTCTTCCCAAGTGATGTTCTCAGGGTCATGATGGGCGGCCACGTAGGCGGTCCACCAATCAGCAGCAGGTCCATGCAATTGATGAGAGGCAAATAGCACCCTCTCATACCCTTGGCACTGGATGATCCTCATCTTGCTTTCAATGGTCTTCAGCCAATCATCTGCCTCCAGAGGTTCAGCAGCACTTGCAAACTTTGGAGGATGAGTTCCTAGAAACTCACTCAACCTTGGTTGGCGTGGTGCAGCTTGTGGAGGTGGAACTTGATGCAAGTTGGCCACCACTTGAGTCAAGTTTTGGATGAGCTGATTTTGATTCTCCAGCATCTCGTGGAGGGGATCAACTCCTTCACGGCGACCACCCCGGTCCTGGCCCCCAGAAAGATGAGGGTTGCATGCCTCATCGTTGTTGTTGGCAGGGTTGGCAGCACGTCCTTTTCCTGTTCCGGCCATCTGGCAGAATCAATCAATGTTAATTTGAAAGCATTTAGTATCGTCTTACTACTTTCATTTGTTTGTACTTTGAAGTGTTGAGGCTTTGTTATACTTTTACGAGGGTTCATATCTCACACCAAATAAATGCACTATTATTTCATGTGGGTTCACACACCAAAGCAAAACAATCTGAAGACGAGGCTGTGGACAATTGCTCATGGCTTCCACAACTCACGTCACACACCAAGCATTAACACACCATTAACTTAACGTAACGACTCGACTATTCGACATCTTGCTAACTAAGGGAAGGACTCTACACTACTCGTTTTCTTGAGATGGCTCCTCAGGATCTTACTCATCATTTCGGCTGCCTTCTGACTCTGCTTTGGGTGGGGAGGCTGCTGGTGGAGAAGTGCAACGACGCCTGATCGCTCGGCGATCTGGGGAGTCAGGAGTCCATGTATCATTCATGGTGACACACAGTTCATTCCCATCTCCTCTTTCTCTCGCCCTTAAGCAGGCTCGCAGCAACGCCTCCATTTCCTTCAGGGTGTCTCGGACATCCTGAAGCTCTTGTTGACACTCCTGCTGTCGAGTGCTGAGCATAGCAGCATCTTCCAAGCACATGTCCATGTGCTCATGGCAAGTCCCTTGCTGCACCGGCGGGTACTTGTACTCCATGGTACCACTCTCACGCTGGAGGACATACATGTACTCAGTTTTGTCCAAGTGGCGACGATAGATGTGACTCTGGCAGGTGATGGCCTCCCAGGTGTATCTTTTTCCGCATCGACCTGTGTCGCTCTACAAGCTGGAGAGTGGTGAATCTTAAGCAGCTGATTTTTGTGTATTATCCTCATATCTGAACTCCATTCTTCCCTCTTCTCACGGATGGTCCTGGTGGAGTTATAGTGGATGATTAGCTTGCCCGTATTGTCGGCGGCTTCAAGCATACGTCGAAGACGGCGCAACAAGCCTCCTACTGCCAATCCGTAGGAAAAGTACGTCACCGGACGGCTCTCCTCTCTCTCGGCAAGGGCAACTACGGGAACTCTCCCTCCTGTGGACTTGCGAGTGGTGCGAATCATGCGAACCATCTAAAACAAAAAGAATTTAAAATTAGGTTAGATAAACTCTCAAACAAAAGCCTATTTTGAATGAAAGTTGGGGTAAGATGAGGAAAGTGACTCCATTAAATAACACTTTTCAACACACACCTTGTAAAATAGTTTTTAAGAAAATAGGGCCCTTAAATACGTCCATTTCTACCTAGGTCCACGTTCCGGCGGGCAACCTGGGCTCTGATACCACTTCTGTCACACCCGGTTTTTCCGAAGAAACAACCAAGTGAATATCACATGTATGCCAGGATCATTTTCTCATACATGTGATGACAAATAGTGAAGCATCATTTATTACAAGCCAGGTGTCGAATATAAATAAGTCTTACATTGCAAATGTCTCGATGGACAATAATAAGTTCATCACAAGTAAATAAACTAGCAGCGGAATATTATTCTTGAGGGCTCCGTCACAGGCATTGCCCGGGGGTCTCCATGAACCTAGAAACCTTCTTCGGGTCCCAAGTCTTGATCATTATACACCACCTCATTATCTTGACCTGAGCAGCAATATAAACCAACAAATATGCAAGGTTGAGTACCAATGGTACTCAGCAAGTGTGGGAAAATTATATCATGCATGGCTAGAACAAGGAGAGGTTGAACTCATGGTTAAAGCACTATGCAATTAATACCTATCACCTTAGCTTATTAAGCACCTACATTACTACACAAGTGAAATGGTCCCAATCTCCCATCCTATCATCATAATCACATAACCATAACATCATTTCCAATGTTAAGCTCCCCGCTTAACATCCACAACTTCCAAAACCATCAATCCTCTAATCATGAATAAGTCCAAGCCGCTCTTGACCGTGAGCACGGCTGTCATGATAGTTTTGACTTTGCAGAGTTTGTACCACTGTACCCACATGTAGTGATTTCATCCCCCGTTGCCGGGTGGACTAAAAGAACCTCCATTATGCCAGTGGCTACGAACCACATTCACACTTCCCAGGTGTGTAGCCAGGAGATCACTACGAAGCCTTTACAAAGGGATTCCCGACGAGCGTGGGCCCACTGAGGTTTCACCCCTAACAGCATACAAGAGGCTCCAACCCCGCTGCAGTGGCCCCCTCTTGAGCCTTGCGGTTCATATAGTAGTCCAGCTGACACCTACTCCCCGCACCATCCAACACACCCATACTACGCCGGGGATACACCTAATTAATTGGCCAAGCTGCCCCATCTCAGCATGTGGTTGGCACTGTAAAGCCAGGTTATATGCTCCATGAACCGGTCCTTAGGATCCAGGCAAGTACTAAACACAAACACGAGTCTCGTGCACCCAGCACACAACCAAAACATCCAACTTGCCTTGATCCCTACCTCTACATAACTCATAATATCTCATTCAAGAGTATGGTAAAATAAACTGATGATCTCATATCCCAAATATCCCATTCTAAGCATGGCTAAGCATATGCATAATAATAAATGACATGATAAAATAAATCCCAACCCAAGCTACAAGGAAACAAGGTAATGCAATTCTAGGGAAACTTCCTAGCATGGGTTTCATATTTCATTTGACAATGCAAATAATTCTATCTACACATCCTAGCATAGGATCAAAGTGGTCAAGGACACTTGCCTCCTTCCTGCTGCTCTTGAAATGGGTAGTCTTGATCTTGGAAAGGAATAACTTGATCTTGAGCAGGTTCTACATCATACCATCACACATAGCAAAAGAAAAACAACAATCCATAAGACATAGTTCACACTTCTACTTCATACAAACCACACATTCACATTTATGAAAGTCCTTCACCATTATATGTGTTGTGGTTACTTTATGTGTGTTGATTTGTGGCTTGCATGCACTTTTAATCATGTGTATATGATTCCTACTTTTGTGTTCACATTTATACTTACCTACTGTATATATATGAGTTTCCAATTTAAATAAATTCCTTATATTCAACTACTACACCTTTTCACTGCCAAGTATGTATGAAAGGTATTTTTCTTCTCCATATGTGCCTTCAGAATTTCTACCAACCCTAAACTGAATTCTTTGGATTTTAGAAACTCCATTTATCATTTACTAGTTGCTATATTTTCAGATTTATTTTCTTATGCATAAATGTGTACTTTATTATGAAATTAGTAATGCACATCATCTAAACAGAATAGGTTCTGGTCCTAAATAATTTAATAACATATTTTGACCTTTGCCTCTGATGTAAACTATTTCACAATTGTTTTCCCTATTTTCTAAAACTATTCATTACTTAATAATGTGTCCCTAAATGTGAATAATAAATTAAACAGATTCAATTCAGCCCAAAATATGTTTTTATCTCACTCCAAAGTTTTCTAAATACTGAGAAAGTTTTTAATTTAATTATGACAATATGTTTGTCCCACTTTTTAATTTTTAAACACTAGCCACATATTCAATTTCCTAATTTAAATACTAAACAGGGCTAAAAAGGTAAACTCACCCCATTACAGGGTCTATAATATTATTTTCAGAATTTCCAGGGGTCTAGCTACACTTATCAGAGGTGTTTTTCCTAATTTTTATTAAGTCCAGGGGCTAAAACTGATTTTTAAATGAATTTACATGATTTTCTGGAGTTCCAGGGGCTAGATCAGAAGTTTCCGGGGCTAGCTCTTATTTCCCGAGAACCCCAGGGGGTAGCACGTAAGATTTCCAGTCTTTATAACGCGGGGCTGACGTGGACCATCCGATTTTAAACCGACGGCCGAGATTATAACATCGAACCGGTACGCGGGGGTTTAAACCATACCGTGCGATTTAAAATAAACGGCGCACAAGCGGCCACGTCACTCTGATCGAGCGCGGGCGGCGCTGCCGGCAGCGCACGGCGGCGGGAAGCGGCGATCTCGCCGGAGACTTTCGGATCTTCGAGAATTCTTCCTAGAACTGTGATTTTATGGTATAGATCGGTGGAGGGGATGTCGGGGATCTCACCTCGGGGGTTTTCTTGAACTCGGAGGTCCTAGAAAGTGATCGGCGACGAGGTCCGAGGCGAAACCACAGCGAAGCTCGTCGGCGCTGTGTTTACACCGCAAGTCACCGAGTTTTCTGCACCTGCAAGGTTCCCCGGAGGCGGTGGATCAAGACCAGCGAGTTAGATCGGAATTTCCGAGCTTAGATCGGCCAGAATTCGCCGGAGAAGTCTCGGTTCTCACCGGAGGAAAATCGGCGGATCGCGTGGGAAAAACAGAACGAGGCCGGGGTTTTTATAGACGGGGGAGGGCGGCGGGGTGGTTTAGATCAAGTCCGCGTCGCCTACAAACAGAATTCAGCGGGGATACGCCGAAATCCCGATCGGTTTTGATTCGGGTGAGAGGGAGTCCGGCGCGGGCGCGAGGTAGACGACGATCCTGTGGGTCCAACCTGTCAGCGGAAGGAAGCGGCGCGCGCGGCTGCGGGCTGGCGCGGGCGCTGGCTGGGCCGGCTGGTGGGTTTCGGCCCACTGGCCGGTTTTTTTTCTGTTTTCTCTTTTTCTTTTTCTATTTCTTTTCTGATTTGAATTTAATTTAAATTCCAGTTTGAATTTGAATTTTTGCAAAACATGCAACACGTCCAAAAATTTTTAAATTCCCCTCTTAACATGATTTAGGGTTTTGAATCAAAATTTTGGGGTGTTACATAACTGCCGTTATTGTGTACGGCCAGCTTATCCTGTAATATGGCACTCAGGCCATGGAAGAATAGGTCACACCGTGCCTCTTCTTTCGCCACATATTCGGGAGCATATTGGGCCAAAAGATTAAATCTTCTGACATACTTGAGGACACTCATGTCCCCTTGCTTCAAGCCCAAAAATTCCTCCCGCTTTGCCTTGACAATACCTAGTGGTATGTAACAGGTACGAAAGGCTTCACAAAATTCACTCCATGCTACTTGATAGCCCTCCGGAATGGTGGCAAGATGATCCACCCACCAGTTTCCAGCGGCTCCACGGAGTTGCTGAGCGGCAAACTTTGTCTTCTGATATTCATCTCACTCGAATACTCTGAATTTTGACTCCATGACACGAAGCCATTGATCTGCTTCCACAGGTTCGGTGGCTTCAGTAAAAATTGGCAGTTGAGTCGCCAAGAAGTCCAGATAAGCGTTCCGAGGTGGAACGACTCGTTGCATGTTCTGGAGTATGCCTTGCTGTACCAAAGCTTGGAGTAAGCGTGTGTGTTCTTGCATTGATTCTTGGAGTAGCCTAGTGTTCTCTTGATTAGACTCGACGACTCGAGTCATAAGATCCATCCATCCTGTGGATGGTGGTTCCGGTGGTGGAATAGAAGCATCACCACCTCGACGAGAACTTCCGGCCCTACTCCTAGAGCGAGTACGAACCATACTGCATAAATGTAGTTAAGAAGAGTTAAACAAGAACTCAGCAGTATGTGAGACTAATGAAAACATGATTATGTCAAAACTTTATGAAAGCAGTAACAAAATTCATGTTTACACCACTCCTTAGTAGGCATAGCTATCCAGCCTATCTGTACAGGACAGACCTTTATGCACTATCTCCAGATTTTGATTTTGTTAAGAGCATTTTCATAACTCATGTTGAATACCAAAGTCAAAGTTAACTTCAGTATCCTTCCAACGAGTACTCATATGCCTTCATATCATCTCTGGATTAAGAGTTATGATTTTCCAAAGTTGACAGGATTCCTGGATAAAATTTGCCAGCACCTCCTTTGTACGTAGCTGATTTCATCACAGTTGTATATGTAAATACAATAAGAACCTGAACAAACATTGAACTACAAAAATATGGCACAATTCATAACCTTTACAATGGTGTATCATAGGATTCTTAAGGGTTTATCTTGAGAAATTTATGGCTTAAAAACAGAAAGGTCCAGAGAGGTTTTACTGCTGTCCTGGTTCTGGACAGTTTACCTTCCTCTGAACTTTCTATCCATTTAGCCTGTGATCTGGGTCTGGAGGTCTACAAAGAATTTGTAGAGCACTTGTAAATATCTCCAGAACTGTATCGTGCACCTTAATTGGGTCAAGCTACTCAGAGTTATGCTCTGTCAAAGTCCAGCGAGAATTCCTGCCGAAACCAGAGCACTCTGTTTTTGAAATCTTTGAAGCCTAGTCTTCCTCTCATTTGAATCTTAGCTCAAAATAAGAGTTAAATAACTAATATTTGTTTCAAACCTCCATTTTTAGTTGAAAGTTAGTTCATGAGTCATTTCTTCAAAGGAAAGGAGTTACAAAGTTTAGTACGGCGTCGATGCACCGTAAGAAGCATGTCGGTACTACGTAGCCTCACCAAAAGAAAATCCTAACCGGATTATACTGGCATAAACGTATCTTAGGTGGCACCAAAACGATCACTCACAAACATGTTCTATTCGTACTATGATTTCGTGGTTAATCCTGCATAAGCCACACTCAATCGTCAGGTCTGGCTGCACACCGAACCCGGTATCCATACAGTTCTTACACCCGTCCGTCATCACTCGCAGAGGTGTTCTCAAGCCAAACACGCCTTGAGCTACGTGTTCACGTTACTAACCACGTGACGGGGTTTCCCAAATTGCACCACGCATGCTAGGGACATACGTTGCTCGAATACCCCAAACGACATGAAGAGTCGTAGAGGATATTAAAGCGGGTCGGGTTACCTGCCACCCGTGGGGCTCCACCCTTCAGCTTGTGCGCACTGGTGGACAGCGCTTACATGCACCCCCAAGACATAACTCATCCCAAGATGCACGATTTTCCGACATAACAAATAAGTTAGTATGCCACCTTCATATTAAGCTAATAGTAATCCTTATGTGGGCCTAGTATCGTATCCTCACCGTAACCTAAACTTTTGTCGTAATACCTTCCTTATTCCAGTTACTATTACCAATGCGGCTCTGATACCAGCTGAGACGGGCCTATCAACCGAGACAGGCCACTCGCCCGGGAATCGCATTGGGTAGTGCCGTGTTGTGCGGCACTCAACAGCACACATACAAGGAACAATGTATTACATAAAACAATAGCGGAAGCTTACAAATTTTTCTTTGTAAATAATTTACATCAAATAACTACAACGGAAGTCTATAACAACTCACGTCGAATAACTAAGAGCACTCGAGATGAAGTCCAGCCCGCGGACTCCTCTCGCTAGCAACACGAAGACAAGCAGCAGCGGCTGGGTTCTCCATGTGTTACCTGACTCGGAAGTCCCCGAGTCTCACCGGACAATCTCCATCTTAGCATCGATGTTAACCTGCAAAACCACTTATATAGCAAGCGTGAGCACATAGGCTCAGCAAGACTGATCCGTCTCTCCTAAACAAGAAACTCTACATGCACGACGGTTGCAATAGGGTTAGCTAGTTTTGCATAAAGGACTCGCCTAAAGTTGATCCTTAACTTTCAGATTTTTAAGCCTCATTGTACAAACCTTGAGCCGAAAAGCATCGCAACTCCACAATCAAACAAGAAACGCTTTGTTGCGATGCTCCTTGCACAAAGTGAAAGTAAAGTTTAATGAGCCTATCTCTAATTCAATCATGGTTGCAATACAAGTTATAGCACAGCCTTATCAAGTTCAAAAGATAACCAGTTCCAGTTGTTACTACATCAAGATGCAGTGGGAAAGTATGCTCATATGACCGCGGGCGACGGTGATTCGAATCAGTACATGCCCGGACTACACGACACATGCACCCGTACTCCGAGTTGCCGGCAGCAACCTCGACTGACGTAGTACGCGGCCACCTTTCCCAAGATCTTCCACATTGGATGCAGTCCAACTGCCCCGAGTACGCAAGATCGCTCAAGGTACATACCCGCAGTGGTATGTTCTTAAGCGAGTTACCTCCTGCTACCCTGACGCCGAAAGCCTAAGGCAGTTGGAAAAGTTCCACTATGGATCTCCCAAGGTACATCAGTTTCCTGGGTCCCATATAGCCAGTATGCGTCCGGTACACAACTCAAACTTGTCCAACAGGGCCAAGCACGGACGGGCCTTAACCGACACAGGCAGGGCTATGCACGCACGGCCTGCAACCTGCTGCATCTAAACCTCCCTCTCCGGTCTCCATTTCTTATGTGTGAACTTTTCTCATCTTCTCTAAATTGGACCCGTTCCGAGTACGCCAGCCCTAAACTCGCGAGTAGATTCCAACTACTCGTCTTCTACCGGACCTTTCCTACTAACATTAGCGTAGCCAAATTCCCTCGAGGAGGTGCTATTCTACCCTTTCTCTCTTAGGTATTTCTGGTCATGCAAGTGGGGTTTTCAACATCATCTATACTTAATGCAAGCAACGATGCAAAGCTATGATCTCTACAAATGAAAATGCTTTATAAAACTGTTCAAATGCAAACTGGGGCTTGCCTGTTTTGCAGGTGACTAAGGTTACAATCAGTTAGTGATGATCACTTGGAGCTTGATCACTTGCCTTCCCTTCCTCCTTGATCTTCAATTTAAGTCCTTCTCCCTTCTTCACGTATATGCTACACGATATGATCATGCATATGTATTTAATTGAAAAGATTTTGCTAATTAGATCTAATGACAGTTTTAAAACTGGGACTTTGTTTAAGAAATTAAAATGACACTGGTGCTAGTGGTTTTGGTTGGGTTTAAACACTATGATCAAATGTTAAGTGCTTCTTCCACTTAAGTGTTGATCACCTTAAGAGTTTACACATGACAGTGGTGATCCAGAGCTCCAATGGAGCTGAAAATTTTCATGTGAGCCCCTTGTCACAAGAAATTCCTCTGGACCAAAATTTAGCACTTTTAATTGAGTGGTTTATTCAGAACAATTCTCTAAGCAATTAAGCAAAGAAGAATTAATTCTGAGGTAATACCTATGTTCATGTCAAAATTAGTGAACCACAATTTCAGTTATAGTTCATAGAGCTTGCATAAATTTTCCTAGGACTTTTGGAGCTAAGAATTGGCCAGAACTGAATTTACATGTTTTGGAAAATTCTCTGGAAATGTTTCTGTATTCAATTGAACACAGCAAATTACAATCTGAATTACCCAGATCAATTCAACTCCAAATGAGCTGAAACATTTACAGGAGTCTTGTAATACCCAAAGGAATATTCTGGCAAACTTTGAGTATTTTTGGATAAACCAAACTCCCTCTAAAATTCTTTTTTTTAAAAAGATTTAACGAATTTTCCAGAATTAAATAAAGACTTTCTTACAAATTGGGTTGCATATTTGGATAGAGTTTGTCAAACTGAATCTAACCCAATTTGAATCACTAAATTTGGAGGTTCCTAGCAAAAGTTATGCTCTTCTAAAGTTTGGAGAAAAATCTGGGATTTGAATAAATCCGGGAAAAGTTTAAACTGACGGTGGGACCAAGAGGGCACGTGTCAGTTACCGGGAGCGCGCCACACGGGGTCACAGGGTTATTTTCCACGCTGTCACTGCCGATCTCGTGCTACAGAGTATCCGGCCCCTCTCCCGAGTCACTGACAGGCGGGACCGGCGAGGTCATCTTCAACCTCTCGCTCCCCCGCGGTACCGCCGCCGGGCTCGCCGGAGCAGCTTCGAATTCTGTTGTCCGGCCATCTCAACTGCTCAAACTCGCCGCTAGCCCCTAATTCAACGTGAGGAACACGCTGGTGTGGTTTTCTGTAGCTGGCAGGGCCCCCAAAGTAGCCCGCGACGGCGCATCGGCTCGGATGAAGTCCGGCGACGTCGCCCCGACGCCCTAAGCCTTCCAAGCTTCGGTTTCCAAGATCTAGAGCACTGGCGGACGCTAGGGAACATCGACGTGGGGATGAAACAGCTCGGAAACAGTTCTAGATTAGGGTTCACCGTGTGCCCAACGTGTTCTACCAAAATTGCCGTCGGAAAGGTTGAAATTGCGCCGTGCACAGTGTGTTTCTAGCTAGGTTTCAAAAGAAAACTGGTGCGCCTACATGTCTAGCCCGTGTGTGCAAAGTTTCGTGGTGTCTAAACATAAATCAATCGGGAATTTCACAGAATCATACCCGCAGGTCAGTTTACACCGGCCGGAGAGGATCTCCGAAATTCGTCGTCGAGAGGCAGAAACAAGCTATGTGCTTCGGGTGGAAGTTGCAGGGAGCTCCTGTGCGTCCCAGGGCCTCTTGCTTGGTCGTGAAAGCCGCTCTGTGGAGCTGTCCGCTGGCGCACCTCGTCGCCGATGGGTTCGACCGCCGAGGAAACTTGCCGTTCTCGGTGCAGAGAGCGCGAACTTGCTCAGTGATGGCTCGAGGATATCGTGGGGTGTTCTGCGGTGTGGTTTTGCTGCTCAGCTGAGGCTGGCACACGAGCTAGGCGGTGAACGATCGACCGAGCGCTCAGCAGCGGTTCTCGGTTGGTTTCTCATGTGAGGGAGGGAAGAACAGCGTTGAGGCTTCGGTGTTGAGGCAAAAGGAGGCACGGGAGAAGGTATAAGACGGCCGGGCGGCTCTCCAGCGTGATGAAAATCCAGCAGGAGGTGGAGGCGTCGGCTGAATGCGGTGTCGCCGGGTGCTGGGCCCGTCGGTGTCGAGTGCCAACTGAAGAAAGCAAACAGAGACCCAACACTGTGAGATCTTTTGCAATTTTCAGTTTCTCTCAATGACATGTGGGACCCACTGTTCAGTCCCCCCTTATCCCTTTTAAAATATCCCCCAAGTTTAAATATTGATAGAATTCAATTGTGGGAATTCAAATTTGATATGCATTTGGATAATTGGGCAAGTTTCATCCAAATTCAAATTGGTGTTTGAATTCTTTGTTATTTAAAGTCCATTTTGGAAAATGGGTTGCAAATTATTTCCATAAATCATGAAACTTGGCACACCCCCTAATTTGGACCCAAGGAACTCAAATATGAAATCTGATTTTAAAGTTGACTGCTGCAAATGAGTTTTTCAGCACAACAGTTTTGAATTCCATTGTGTTGCTCTCATTTGTATTTTGAGTTTGAACAAGTTTGTTCCAAATCTGTCTTTAGTTTTCTCACACACATGGGAACTTCCCATCTTAGTTTTTGACCCCTCTTGGGTTCCAAGTTCCCAAATACACATTTGAACTTGTGTGAAGGAAACCCTCATGTGTGTTATCACATGTGGAAAAGTTTTAACAAGTCCCAAATTTCATACATATGAAACCAACTTTTGCAAATAAGTGTTTCTTTGTATTCATATTTTTGGGACCTTTACAAAGATCCAATCCATACTCATGCAGTAAGACCCTGAAGAAATGCTGCGCCGGCAGTCCGAGCCTGCGCAAGTGAAAGGCGCTCAGCTACACCACCTCGTCAACCCGTTGAGCAGGAAATGGCTCCTCTGCAGGAACGCGAATGGTGCGGGCATTGCGCTTCAACAGCAGTCCCATCTCCTGGAGGATGGCGATGCGGCTCCGGCACAACTCCAACTTCGAGCACGAAGGCATCTAGCTGAGAAAAAGGAGAACAGGCCAATCAAGGAGAAGTCATGCTCTTTTCTATCTCTCTCTGGTGGAAGCACCGAGAAAGAGGAACGACGATTAAGCAAATGTGAACGGCGAAAGAAGCAGAGGAAGAAAGGAGCATTGCACGGAGCGGAGAAACACTAAAGCAATGCAGTCAAACCCGTAAGGGACGCTTGAGGAAAAAGGGAATATAAAGCTGCCGAAGCGACACCAAACCTGAAAACCGTCAGGGGGGTAGGCGACCTTTCACGTCGCCTCGAAGAAACCATCGCCGTAACAGAACCCAACTGCTCCTGGATTAAAATTGCGCAAGTGGCCAGGAAACCAAGTTGATCGGAGCCTACTCGATTACCCGCATCGAAACCATCCCAAAGGTGCAGAGGCCCCACCGAGCCATGGATGTTCGGCCTCACGGGGCAAGACCATGACCGCGATGTGAGAGCTGAGTCGAGCGGCGTCTCCTCAACTCCGCTATACACGAAGGACGATACGACTACGGAAGGAAAGTAAATCATCGTCCCACATTATGGGCTCTGCAAGTTCTGGGTTCGTAGGCTGTCCTGTGAAAGGCTCAGAGGCCGGCCCGGGGCGCCCCCGAGTGAGGAGCAGACGATGCGAGGCGGTCCTCGATAGAGACGACCTCTGGCAGGATGAATCCACCCAGCGCCTCTAAGCTTGTAACCGAGTCCAAGCCCAGCGAGCGCCGAGGTAACCCCCCGAAGGGTCACCATCGAGTCACCCAATCCAGAGACAAGCTCGAGAACCATGCGCACGCCTCGAGCAGGGATCTAATGAAATGCGGGCACCGAGCCCCGACTAGGAAGCCCCCCGACGTGAAGCAGTGCCAATGGTTTCGGCCATCCAAACGAACAGGGCAGATGGGTTTCACTCGATTCTACCCCAAAGGTAACTCATCGAGCCCGGGGGATGGACCATTGAGGAAAGCCCTCGAATGGCCCGACCCCTCCAAACCATGGACGATTTGTGGATGGGGGCGAGGTGAACCCTCCATAACGACAACCCGGCCCCTCGAAAACGGGCCCGGGAGCTGACCGCAGGTCCTAGCGGGAACGACCAGAGGTTGTGACTGACCGGTGGAGGTCCATATGTCACAGCTGCGTAATTTGAGCCAAGTACTAATAACCTTTTCTATGTTTTTTAGCTATGTAGGATCGAAGTCGACCAGTGTTTATCCCCTGATCTGTCGATGACATCGAATAGAGGCTCGGGGGCTACTAACGGGGTTCTCGATCCTAACCCCCTAAGAGAGGGTGGCGAGCCTCCCCACGAGGGGCAACGAAGGAGCAAGCCCGAACCCGAGGTCGAAAGAAGACAGGGAGGATAGGTTAGGGGCCCCGGTCCTGACCCCTGATAAAAGCCACAACCCTCACTTTCGTCGCTCAGACAAAGGAATAACCCTGAAAAGAAGGGTTGAGCCCGACCTCGGGTAGGCGAGAGGTAGGAGGCCTTTAATGCGGAGCAGACGCTGTCCTGGTCAAGTGGGAAGACACTCGAGTGCCTTCCCTAGCGATCGCATTAAATACCCATCACCTCCGATAGAACCAAAGAGGAGAAGTATGGGCACGCGTGCGCCTTAGTGGCTTACCCCGATAACAAGATGGGAGCAGGCGCTGCGGTAGACTACGGATACACCTACTCCATCGAGTGCCCTATCTGACATACAACGGTACAAGCTATCCCTGTACCCACAATGTCTTCTCCACTTTCAATACGAGAGAAGACAAGAGCGAGTATAAAGAGAAGAGCCGGTCAACTCCATAGTGACACACTCTCGCACTTGTAAAAGAATCACCCCATTCTTGAGAAAGAACAGCGAGACACCACACACTTGTAACGGCCTAAGTTTTTGACACATATATGAAGTGTTCATCACCACACCACACACCTCATTTGAGGAAAGTTGATGAACACAAATGAAGAGCAAGTAACCACCATCAACATGCTCATTAGAAAAACAAACTCACATAGTGATATAGAGGGGCTGGGCATATGAAAACTCCTACACATTGCTAGGGATGTCCATGACAAGTTTCACCCAAATTCAAAACCTTTTTGAGGTCATTTTGGGTATAGCTAGAAGGAGGGCAGTTTGAAAGCATATTCAAATTCAAACTGTTTTTATCCCATGAATTCAAAAGTGGGAGGCATATTCTTATTCAGCACATTTTTGTGAGCTCACACACAAATTTTCACTCCATTTGGAGTTGATCTTGACATGAGCTAAGTGGGGCAAATTCAAACTTTATTTGAATTTCAAACTGAACTTGTGCTGAAATTCATTCAAACCAAACCCAATTTGTATTCTAACCAATTCAAATGGCTCATGGGTGAATATTTTGAACCACTTGGGGTATTTTGGACCTCACTGTTTACAACAGTGATTAGGAGTAAATTTCAGAGGTTAAAACTGGAAGTGGGACCCACATGTCAGCCACTACTCCAAATCAAACCGACTGAAAACCCAGCTCAGGTTCTTGCGCCGGACTGAGCAGCCGCCACGGCGAAGAGGCGACCGGGACACCACCTGCTTGCTGCCCCGACGTGCTGAACCGCCTCACAGCCCCCTTATCTACGCCGCCACCCTGATCATTGTGATCACCGCACACTCTGCTGCTTCCTCGCATCAGAAATGCGCCATCGCTGCCGATCACTCGGAGCTGATCAGGGAAGCTCGATCACCGCCTCTCCATCCCCTCCAGAGCCACGGAAAGGTACTAGAAACCTTCCTCCGTCTTCCCCGCTGCTAGAATCCAGCTGAAACCGGTTGATCTCGGCTATACCGAGAGTTCAATCTGGTGACCTAACCCGCCGCACTTCGGGCTCCCGTGGACAGCCCAACGGGGCGTTGTCACGCCCGAGCCAAGGCACCCTTGGACGCGCTGGTGACCGGTGCTGCTCACCCCCGAGCCACAGCCCGAGTGTTTGCTCACCGGCGGCGAATTTCCAGTTTTCCCCTTTCTGTGTGCAGAACGACCTCCGGGTGCGGTTCCATCGAATTCGTACTCTAGAAAGGATTAGAGGGCCTCAATCCGCTCTCACACAAACTAGACACGGTAACGCACAAGTTGCCTTCACAACCTTTGGCCGGAGAACCTCTGCAACCGGCGTATTTCGAGGTTTACCAACGGCGGAATAAACGGGAGGTATCGGGCGCACGGTGAGGACCTACTCCGGGCCTTCCCCGAGCTGCCTCAGGCTCATGTCGACCTCCCCTGAGGTCCACTGATGCTTCCCGACCGGTTGCTCGAGTAGTTGAGGTGCTAGGGAAGTCAGCCGACATGGCCGAAATCTTTCCGAGGTGGTGGCTCGTCGCCGACCATGCACCGGCCATTTTCATGACGAGCTGACCCCAGAATCCTGTTCTCCGAGTAAAAGTAGGCAGGGGCGGCCAAGATCGTGAAGTTTGAAGCTCCACAGAAGCTGTCGGCGAGCTCTCCGGCGAGGTCCCTCGGCGGCAGAGCGCGGGCAGCGGGAGGTTGACGAATGGGGTGGACCCCAGCTGTCAGCGGCAGATATTTTAAATCGGGATCGGGTGTGCTGGCGCGCAAAAATCTTGTGGGCCACGGTGTGCTGTCGCCTCGGCGCTCAACACGTGTCCCTGCGGGCCCCGGCAGATTTAAACTTTTCGCCCGATTTTCAGATTTCTTCCAAACTTCAAATCCTCATAACTTTGGCTACAAAGATCCAAATCGAGTGAACCAAATTTTGTTGGATTCAGCTCTCTGAGCACTTTCAGAAAATCAAGTTTCACTTCATGAAAATCCTTATGTCTCCAAAATTAATTCCTCAAATTTTAAATTGTTTGGAATTTAATCCTGAAATTTTGCTGGGATGTTCACCAAAATATCCCTGAACTACCATAAAAATTTCAGATCCATTTGAGCTCATTTGATCCACCTAATGGTGTGATTAGTGAAACTGTTCCAGAGAAAATAGAAAATGTCCAGAAACATTTTTAGAATTTTCTCTGAAATTGTTTAGCTCATATCTTTAGCTAGGAACCTTCAAATTAAGTGAGACCAACTCCATTAGAACCCTTCGAAAATCTAGTTTTCAGAAGGTCATAGTTTGTTTCATAAAAACCCTTAGAACACCCTAAAGGCCTTCAATTAAGTTCAAGTGCATAATTAATTGTGGAGGGATCAAATGAGCTTTGCTGCAACTAAAACTTGACCAGCTCTCTGTTTATGTTGTAACCAAGCCACAGTAAAAGTTTCACAGTCATTGGGTCTGTCTAGTGAGAGTTATAGACTTCACAAGTTCAAACTTAATACAAATGCATTTAAATTGATACATGTACTTCTGCTATCATGTAGTCGCTAAGGTCGAGGAGGAACCCGAAGTCCTAGACTTCGTTACTCCATAGGAACAGCTAGCCTACGACCAAGAGCAGCAAGGCAAGCTCCGGTTTGCATTAACCTTTTTTACAAATGTTTATTATTCTGAGCACATCTTTGAATACTATTATTCTTTGCATTAGTTTTGTTTGGAAACCCAAATGCATAGCCAAGAAAACCATGGGATGGGTTTAGGATTGCAAACCCCGTTAGCTACTGCAATGCTAAGATAGTGTAGGATTCGGTACAAGTCGAGTAGTTGGAACTACTCGCGAGCATAGGCTAGAGGCACTCGACTCGGGTAGAGATAGCTCATGATACACATGGCAACAAAAATGAGACCGAGCGGAGAGTAAGGGCAGCAGGACTTTGGGGCCTGTGTGCTATAGCTCCGCTTGTGTCGATTGAGGACTGAGCCGTGTGCCGGCCTGTTGAACAAGCTAGAACAGTACCGAACACCTACCGGATATATAGGAACCGGGAAACCGATGTAACTCGGGTAGCTGGGTATTGAGGCATTGCCCGTCGTTCAGAGGGTAGGTTGAGAGCTCGAGGTGTAAATCGGATGGCGGCACTGAGATGCGCGTGCAGAGACCTCTTGCTCGGGACGATGGGACCGGTTCAATATTTGGCTGACGGGTGAAAGGTGGTTGCGTACGGTGTCAGTGATGGTTGTTGTAGGCAACATCGAGTACGGGCGTACGTGACGGATTATTCGGGTAACCCTGCAGGTGTAAATCGATTATAATCGCCGTCCCTCGCGGTCAGTGAGTACCACTTGTTCACTGTACCCTGACGTAGAAAGAACATGCTAGTTACATGTTAAAATGTTGCTGATTGAAAGATGGACTTGATTGTTAATGATTTGCTGTAGTTTAGAGCTAATTAAAGTTCCTTTAAAGTTTGGGCAAAGTACATGAGAGAAATGCGTTTCTTGTTTGATTGCGGCTCTCTCATGTGTCTTAGCGTAAGGTTCTCCACAACCTGCTGCTAAAACTTGAAAGTAAGGTTCTACTAATTAGGCGAGTCCTTGCAAATGATTTTTACCTCATGTAACCCATCACCCCTCATGTAGAAGTTCAATGTGTAGGTGAGACGGGTCAGACTTGCTGAGCCTTCGTGCTCACTGCTTGTGTTTGAAGCTTTTGCAGGGTTCTATGAGGAAGGGACTCCCGAAGAGGAGACGGAACCCCAGGAGGGGAACCCCGTCGAGTGGGAGTCGTGTACGCCGCAGAGTTAGTGTGCGTGTGTGCTAGCAAGGACACGTTCAAGGGCTGAACGTGGACTTGATGCGTAGTCTACGCCCGCGAGTGTAGACTGGACTTATTTTGATGTAAACATGTTCATAAACTTGTTTATGTAATAAAATTTCGCTTCCGCTTTGCACCTTTGACGTGTGTTATACGGTGCTGTTTAACGCAGCACCCCTCAGCATGATCCTGGCTCGACAAGACCGTGGGGTCGTGTCAGCGCTGGTATCAGAGCTCGCTTGAGGTTTAACGCACTACAAAGGTTTTGATCTAAAGTAATAAAACTCGATGTAACTCCTTCCCTTGAACAGGATATTCAAAGTTAACAAGTTTTCAACTTATAGGTTGTTAAGGACAGAGCACTCTGTTTTCAGCTGAATCAAGGCTGAAGTTAATCAGAGGTTAGATGTTGCGTTCTTTCGAGGTTGGGGTCATATGATACATTTCTGGAAAGCTTTAGAAGATATTTACAACTTTTCTGTTGAGGTCCAGAGGTGTTTCATCCCTTAACCAATCGAAAAATGCAGTGGAGTTGAAACTGTCCAGAAAACAGGACAGAGCAAAGACTCTCTGTAAACTCTCTGTAAATTGAGTATAACTTCCTACATAAAAATCCAAAAATAGAACGTGAGGTAGTTCTGGAAAGCTTATGAGATGAGTTACAACTTTGTAACAGAAAGTTTTGTCAGATTAGGAACAGAATTAACTGGAATTCTTGGATCAAATCAGTGCCTAAAGCAGGGAGGTGCTGTCCAATTTTCTCCAGAAATTCTGTTAAATTTGACATCTCATAACTTTTGTACCAGGATAGATGTTAGGCCATGCAAATACTTTATGGAAATCTATTGAAGTTAGCTTTGACTTTGATGTTGAGCTCCAGAACTAGTTTTGCCTTTAACATGGCCTAAATCAGGTTGAAATGGAAACTAGTCAGGGCTGTCATGTTGAACAGCAGATCAGCAGTCAAATTTGTTTAAAAATTTGAACTATGTTTCCAAGTTTTATGGGTTCAATGACATGTCTTATGTTATAACTCAGTGGTTTACTGTTTAAACAAATATTTGACATTTCTCAAATATATTTTTACAGATGACAGCAGATAAACAGTTAGAGTTTCGATATATATTGTGACGCATCACGACAAGGGCTTCGATGTGTGTTCATGCAAGAAGGACAGGTGGTAGCCTATGCGTCGAGACAAGTAAAGAAACACGAGCTAAATTACCCCACACACGACTTGGAACTTGCAGCCGTGGTACATGCATTGAAGATTTGGAGACATTATATCCTTGGCCACCGATGTGAGATCTATACAGATCACAAAAGCCTCAAGTATATATTCACGCAAACGGATCTGAATTTGAGGCAACGTCGATGGTTGGAACTCATCAAGGATTATAATGTTGGAATCAATTATCACCCCGGAAAGGCCAATGTAGTAGCTGATGCGTTGAGCCGAAAGGGAGCATGTCACCAACTCACGGTTCGGGAGTTACCGCCCGAGCTGCGCAAGGAGTTTGAACGGTTACATCTCGGGTTCTTGAATGAGATGGAAGTGATAGAACTCAACTCTTCACTGGAACAAGAGATACGAGATGGCCAAACAACGGATGAGGAAATCAAGGAAACAATCCTACAAGGCATAGAAAAGGATTTCAAGGAAGACGAGAAAGGCACGATTTGGTTAAGGAAAAGGATTTGTGTGCCTATCGTGAAGCACATCTGCGACACAATATTAAAAGAGGCACATGACTCACCTTATTCCAGACATCCCGGCTGTACAAAGATGTACAAGGACCTGAAAACTTACTATTGGTGGGATGGTATGAAAAGGGATATAGCTGAATATGTTGCCTTATGCGACATGTGCCAACGGGTGAAGGCCAAACATCAAAGACCTGCTGGACTGTTGCAGCCATTGAAAGTGCCATGGTGGAAGTGGAAAGACATCAGCATGGATTTCATTGTCGGATTGCCATGTACTTGGTCGGGTTACGACTCCATTTGGGTTATCGTGGACCGATTGATGAAAACAGCCCATTTCCTTCCGGTTAGAACCACGTACCGCGTCTCAGAACTAGCCAATCGTATGTCGCCATGGAGTTCCAAAGAGGACAGTTTCAGATCGAGGTTCTCAATTTACCTCTAGGTTCTGGAAGAAGCCGCATGAAGCAATGGGTACACGACTGGATTTCAGCTCCGCTTACCACCCGCAAACTGACGGGCAAACTGAGCGAACAAATCAAATTTTGGAAGACATGTTGAGAGCTTGCACCTTGAAACATGGGCGTAGTTGGGATAGGAGTTTGCTGTATGCTGAATTCTCATACAACAACAGCTATCAGGCCAGTTTGAAGATGTCACCTTTCGAAGCATTGTATGGTAGACAGTGTAGAACGCCGCTGTTCTGGAATGAGACCGGAGAGAGCCAAGTGTTTGGACCCGAAGTGCTGCAAGACGCCGAAAAGCAAGTCCAAATGATACGAGAGAATTTGAAGGCGGCTCAGTCACGACAAAAAGGTTATGCGGATAATAGGTGAAGAAGATTGACCTTCGAAGTAGGAGACTTCATGTACCTTAAGGTATCGCCTATCCGAAGCCAACGACGGTTCAACGTCAAAGACAAGTTAGCACCTCGCTATATCGGGCCATTTAAGATTTTGGGCAAGCGAGGAGAGGTAGCCTATGAACTAGAGCTGCCAACGCACCTCTCCGGCGTGCACAACGTGTTTAACGTATCCCAACTCAAGAAGTGCTTAAGAGTACCGGAAGAACAAGTACTGATGGATGAGCTCGAGCTTCAAGAGGATCTGACCTATGTGGAGCACCCCGTCCAAATTTTTTGGACGTGAATGTGACGCCCTCAATTCCGTGGAAGACCACGGAACCGAGAACTAATGCATATGTGTGCCCAGGATTGTTCATCACACATACATATATGATCCACAAACTGAATCCAGAATATATATTACCACGAATAACAGAGTTTATTACAATGTCTCATGAGTCTTGGACTCATACTCACAGCGGAAGTTTTATTTCTATGCAGCGGAAGTCTTTATTCTAATGCGGAAGCGATTTAACTAATGCGGAAGCAAATCTAAGCAAAAGTGGATCCATCTCTACTCTCCACAGGCAAGGTTGAGAACAGATCACACGCCTTAATGCTCCATTTGGTCTTCATAGTAGGCTTCTCCTGCTGCTGATGATGAAATAATAATGCAAGTTTGAGTACAATGATGTACTCAGCAAGTGCGGGAAAAACACGATATGCAGCTCATAACAAGGTAGGTATAAAAAGGCTCATTTACAGAAAAGCAAATTTATAAAACCACGATGAAACAGCAACTTAGCTTTAGAGGAATGTAATCCCAGCATGAATAAAATTACCAACATACCTCCATCATTTTCCATGTTCCACCCGAACATTAACCAACTTCATTCTTACTCACGAATACCTCCTCGTATTCACTACCATCTCACGAATACCTTCCCGTATTCGCTACCATCTTATCTCATAAACAACTTCGTCTCACACCGAGACTAATCTCATTGCCATGACTCAACAGTCATGCAACCATCTTGTCACCCGGACTCAACAGTCCCAACAACCAAACCATAACCAAACTCATTAACCATAACCGAACTCATTAACCATAACCAAGAACCTTCCCAATAACCATCCCAACTAATCATGGCAGTTTAGCCAGGCGCTCGTGACCGTAAGCTCGGCTATCATGATAGTTTTAGACTCTGCAGAGTGTGTACCTCTTTACCCACAAGTTTATGATTTCGTCACCCATCGGCGACTGCAGAACCTCCATTATACCAGTACACAACCGTCGGTGTATGGTCAAGAGATCACAAAATAACCTTTACAAAGGGGTTACTAGATGTATGGACTCACTAAGGTTTCACCGGCAGGCTAGAATCCCCAATTCCCCCACCCACGGGCCCCCTCTTGTGCCATGCAGTTCCCATGGCAGTCCTCACTCGACTCCCATTCCCCGCGCCTTCCACAGTCCATAACATTCTAGCAACTTACCTAATTACTCAGCTAAGCCGCACCCATAATTAGCCTTGTGGTGGCACTGTTATCCTGGCATGTGCATGCATGAACCGGTCCATAGATCTACGGCAAGTAAACCACCATCTCATGCTACCTCATTCACAATCCCAGTCTTGCCTAGATCTCCCCCCGATCCATGTTTATTAATAACGTCAGTTTCTTATTATCATTACGAGTGCAGTTAGCTAGACACATCTATCTCGCTTCCCAATCTCATGGACTCAGCGAAGCATAAAAGCAAAAACCATACCCGACTCATAAACTTCCCTGGCGACAAGGGTGGTTTAACCAAAACTAGTAAACTCCTATAAAAGGGTTTCCCATCATGTTTGACTCAGCACACACCTTTTCACAAAACAAAACAGTTTTACCCTAAACATAGGATCAATATGGTCAAGGAGCACTTGCCTTGTTGTTGCAGTTCCGGGGGTTCTTGGATCTCAAAACCTTGTTGCTGCAGCTCGTCGTAGACAGCTCCCTGAGCTTGTCCTGCTAGGTTGGATTTCGTGCACACAAGATTCACAGCAATTAATATCATGCACAAACCTTAAACTAAATGCGATGATGCATATGCATGCTATCCTATGATTAGCTTTTATTAAATTGGTTTGCACGTGTTCTTTGTATGGCTTTGTTTGGACAGAGGTGTTCGGATCAAAGGTGGACGTGGATATGATCTTGTCTCTAGATCAACCTGATCATCAAGTGATCTATCCACGAGAAGGCTTCTTGTTCGGAAGGAATCAAAGAACAGATGCAAAGAGAATACAACGATGTCGTAAGGTGGTATCGGAGTCCTACCTTACGTTCTTCTTGGTTTTTCGAGGTCCTCCTCAGACCGCTCGGTTCTCCTCCGGCGATCTACCTTGTTGCGCTTCGGCGATGGTTTACTCGGCAATTTAGGGCTAGGGCTCTAAGTCGTCGGCTCAGGAGTTGGAAAAGAGTTTTGTGGTTTCGGCCAGAGGTTCTGGGTTCTATTTATAATCGGGAAGAGAAGAGTCCTAATCTGATTGTATCCCGAATATGAATTCTATTCAGATCTTTGTTGGATCCTAACGTCTTATATTTTGTAACATCGTGGAATTCAGGTCGGTTTCCTTTGCGTACCGGTATCCTTACGCATAAAAACCCCTCCAGAACTCGTTACCTCCGCGGTGATGAGCTCCGGAAGCTCCACGTGTCCTCTGGGGCCTGGTATCTCCTTCTCCGCAGAGACGAGCTCCGGTTGTGCCGCGTGTCAAGCGAGCAAGACTTCCCTCTTCTTCGGAGGTGAGCTCCGCATGCGCCACGTGTTAGTGCCGGTATTTCCCTTTTTTCCTCAAAGACGTGCCCCGAGGTCGACACGTGTCAGCAGCGACAGACCTCCCGGAGATAAGCTCCGATGGTGACACGTGTTCGATGGAACCAGTCTTCTCGGAGGTGAGCTCCGAGATCGACACGTGTCCTGCGGAAATGCCTTTGCTTCTTCCGCAGAGGCTAGCTCCGTGGGTGACACGTGTCCCACAGGGTCGGACCTCTCCTCCTTTGCGGAGACGAGCCCCGAGCCTGCCATGTAGCCAGCTTAGCGGCGGACCTCTCCCCACTTCGCAGGGATGAGCTCCGGACATGCCACGTGGCCTGTGGGCCGCGGAAGTTGTCTTCGGTGCTCTTTGAGAGCTGAATTCGGCTCTTCTTGGTTATCCTTTTGATAGTTTTCTCCGTTCCTATTTTGCTTAAAATGTTTTCTCTTCGTAAATCATGAATATGTGTCGACACCAAAAACGAGGGTGTCACAAATCTACCCCCCTTAAATTGAATCTCACCCTCGAGATTCGTTAGTAGAAAATAGATGGGGAAATTCTGCCTTGATATCCTCTTCACGCTCCCATGTGGCTTCAGCTTCGGTGTGATGGCTCTATTGCACCTTGCACCATCGAATCACCTTGTTCCGGGTGACCCTTTCCTTTACGTCCAAGATTCGGACAGGGTGTTCCGCATAAGTCAGATCCTCTTGAAGTTCAAGCTCTCCCATTGATACTTATTCCTCTGGTACTCTCAAGCATTTCTTGAGCTGGGATACATGAAACACGTCATGTACGTCGGAGAGGTGGGTTGGGAGCTCTAGTTGATAGGCTACTTCCCCTCGCTGGTCCAGAATCTTAAATGGTCCGATGTAGCGAGGTGCTAGCTTGCCTTTGACGTTGAACCGTTGTTGGCCTCGGATAGGCGATACCTTAAGGTATACGAAGTCTCCTACTTCAAAGGTCAACTTCCTACGCCTATTGTCCGCATAGCCTTTCTGTCGTGACTGAGCAGCTTTTAAGTTCTCCCGTACCGTTTGGACTTTCTATTCAGCCTCTTGCAGCACTTCGGGTACAATCACCTTGTTCTCTCCGGTTTCGTTCCATAACAGTGGCACTCTACACCGTCTACCATATAATGCTTCGAAAGGCGACATCTTCAGGCTAGCTTGGTAGCTGTTGTTATAGGAGAATTTGGCATACGGTAAACTCCTATCCCAACTATGCCCTCGTTTCAAGGCGCAAGCTCTCAACATGTCTTCCAAGATTTGGTTTGTCCTTTCGGTTTGTCCATCAGTTTGTGGGTGATAGGCAGAGCTAAAATCCAGTCGTGTACCCATGGCTTTCTGCAGCTTCCTCCAGAACCTAGAGGTAAACTGAGAACCTCGATCTGAGACTATCCTCTTTGGGACTCCATGACGGCACACGATCTGCTGCATGTACAACTCGGCTAACTGTGCAACGTTGTAGTTGGCTTTTACAGGGAGAAAATGGGCGGTTTTCGTCAATCGGTCCATGATAACCCAGATGGAGTCATAACCCGACTGAGTACGTGGCAATCCAACGATGAAATCCATACTGGTGTCCTTACACTTCCATTCGGGTACCTTCATGGGTTGCAACAATCCATCGGGTCTTTGATGTTCGGCCTTCACCCGTTGGCATGTGTCGCATAGGGCAACGTATTCGGCTATATTCCTCTTCATACCATCCCACCAATAACAAACTTTCAAGTCCTTGTACATTTTGGTGCTTCCGGGATGTATGGAGTAGGGTGAATCATGTGCCTCCTTCAATATCCTGTCGCGGAGGTGTTTTATGTTAAGCACACAAATCCTTTTTCCTAGGCAAAGCGTACCCTTCTCATCCTCCTTGAAATCCTTCTCTATTCCTTGTCGGATTCTTTCCTTGATCTCCTTGATCTCCTCATCCGTTGCTTGGCCATCTCTTATCTCTTGCTCCAACGAAGAGTGGATCTCCATTATTTCCATGTTGTTCAAGAATCCGAGGTGTAACCGTTCGAACTCCTTACGTAGTTCGGGTGGTAGCTCCCGAATCGTGAGTTGGTGACATGCTCCCTTTCGGCTCAATGCATCAGCTACTACATTGTCCTTCCCAGGGTGATAGTTGATTCCGACATCATAATCCTTGATGAGTTCCAACCATCGATGTTGCCTCAAATTCAAGTCCGTTTGTGTGAATATGTACTTGAGGCTTTTATGATCTGTATAGATCTCACATCGATGACCAAGGATATAGTGTCTCCAAATCTTCAATGCATGCACTACTGCTGCTAGCTCCAAGTCATGTGTAGGATAATTAAGCTCGTGTTTCTTTAATTGCCGTGAGGCATAGGCTACCACTTGTCCTTCTTGGATGAGCACACATCCGAGCCCCTGTCTGGATGCGTCACAATATATGTCAAAGCTCTTGCTTACGTCTGGCAATACCAGAACTGGTGCTGTGGTTAGCCTTTTCTTGAGTTCCTCAAAACTTTCTTGGCAGGCTGGTGTCCATTGGAAGACCTTTCCCTTCATCAGCAACTCCGTCATAGGTTTTGCTATCTTAGAGAAGTCTTTAATGAAGCGTCGATAGTATCCTGCCATCCCAAGAAAACTCCGAATATCCCTCACGCTCTGCGGTTGGTCCCTCTTCAAAACATCTCTCACTTTTCCAGGATCAACCGATACCCCTTCTTGGAGATAATGTAGCCTAGGAAAGATATTTCCTTTAGCCAAAATTGACACTTGTTGAGCTTGGCATACAATTGATGCTCACGCAACTTCTGCAAGGTCAATTTCAGATGTTCTTCATGCTCCTCCTCACTTTTTGAATACACCATAATGTCGTCGATGAAAACCACGATGAACTTGTCCAAGTATTCCATGAAAACCTTGTTCATAAGGTACATGAAGTACGCGGGTGCATTTGTCAACCCAAAAGACATGACGGTATATTCATACGAACCATACCGTGTCCGAAAGGCTGTCTTGGGTATATCGGAGGGCTTAATCTTCAGCTGGAAGTATCCCGACCGAAGATCAATCTTGGAGAACACCCGGGCTCCTTTCATTTGATCGAATAGGTACTCTATACGGGGCAGAGGGTATTTGTTCTTGATTGTCACCTCGTTGAGAGACCTGTAGTCCACGCACATTCTTTGGGTTCCATCTTTCTTGTCTATGAAGAGCACCGGAGCTCCCCATGGTGACGAGCTTAGACGGATAAAACCCTTCTCCAACTGTTCTTGAATTTGCTTCTTGAGTTCTACTAGCTCGTTGACGGGCATCCTATAGGGTCTCTTGGCTATAGGTGCAGTTCCGGCTACCAAATCTATGGCAAACTCAATGTCCCGGTCAGGTGGCATACCTGGAAGTTCTTCCGGGAACACGTCCGAAAATTCCTGAACCACTGGGATGTTGTCCATGGTTGGTCCTTCGACGTGGTTCAGAATTGCCCGTTCGGTTGTTTGCTGGGCTGACTCAAACTCGACACGAATACCGTGCTCGTTTGTCAACTGCACGCTCCTTTCAGCACATTGGATTACTCCATTGTGCTTGGTTAACCAATCCATCCCGAGTATGATATCAATCCATTGGGAGTCCAAGACAATAAGGTTGGCAAGGAAGTCTACCCCCTTATTTTAAGGCTTACTTTAGGACATAATATATTAGTCCTCATTTCTCCTCCGGGAGAATTAACTAACATAGCACATTCTAAGTGGGATACGGGTAGATGATGTTTGGCAACATATTTGGATGATATGAAGGAATGCGATGCTCCAGAATCAAATAAAATGGTGGCTGGGTTGGAGTTGGCAAGGAACATACCAATTACGACGTCCTCAGCCTGTTGTGCTTCCTCAGCAGAGACATGGTTCACGTTGCCGCGAGCATAGTTCTGCTGTCCATGGTTTCCTTGATTGTCCCCTCCGTTCGGTCGCTGGTTCTGCTTGGTCACGTTACCTTGCTGTCCAGGGCCTCTCCTCGGGCACTGGTTCGCAAAGTGGCCTATTTCCCCGCATGCAAATCATGCCCTGTTGCCTACGGCAGCAGGTACGTTGGGGCGGGGGTTTTGAACAGGGGCGCCATTGTTTGGTCGGGGCGCAGGAGGCATGGGCACACGAGGTGCTGGAGCAACGAGTCGTTGCTGTGGTGGCTTACCAGGGCGGTATGCAGGAGTGGTCGATCCATACTGCGGAGCTGCCGGGGGCATGTACCGAGGTCGTACGTTGCTCCCTTGGGGCTGGTATGGCATCTTCCTCTTGCACTCTCGCTCGATCTCTCGGATCTTGTTTTCAACCACTATGGCCTTGTCAACCAGCTTCTGGAAGCTCACATAATCATTGTTGAGGAGCTGAACCTGGATCTCATTGTTCAACCCTCTCATGAACAGGTATTGCTTCCTCTGGTCTGAGTTGACATCTTCGGGGGCATACCGGGACAGTTGTATGAACTTGTTGAGATACTCATTCACACTTTTCTGTCCCTGGCGGAGACCTTCGAACTCCTGTCTTTTGAGCATCATTACACCAGCAGGGATGTAGTGAGAGCGGAAACTTTCCTTGAACTCAGTCCAAGTGATTGTCTCCGGGTCGGCATGAGCATTGCTCAGGGCATCCCACCAGTCAGCAGCGGCTCCCATAAGTTGGTGCGACGCGAAGAGAACCTTCTCTCGGTCATTGCACTGAACAATGGCAAGCTTTTTCTCCATGGATTTTAACCAATCATCGGCCTCCATGGGATCACTAGCTTGAGCAAAGGTGGGTGGTCGAGTCCTCATGAACTCTCCCAACCTGTTATGAGCTGGCGGTGGTGGTGGTGGTGGTGGTGCCGGAACGGGGTTTTGGTTGGCCTGCAACTGACCCAAAGTTTGGATCATGGTTTGCATAAGCTGGTTTTGCATGGCCAGCAGCCGTTCCAGGTGACTTTCACCAGCTCCGGGGTTAGCAGGAACTTCCTCGTGGTCATCCTCCTGGACGTTCCTTCGGCCGGCGTTTCCTCTCACCATCTGTGAGAGAGAACGAAATAGAATATAAGGTTAGAAGGTTAGGTAGGTCCCTTCAACTATATGCATCAAGGTGAGTTGGACTATATATATATCAGCCCATATGAGGATGTGAACAAGTGCCGACTCACACCTCTTTCTTCTTTACGTGTGGATATGGACAACGTTTGGATACGTCCCACAACTCACACTAAGCACATAATTACAAACAATCATTGCAAGGGCTCATACAACTCCTATTCAAGGATGGTTTCCTATGTCAAGGTGGGTTTAAAGCCAATCTAAGCGTCCTAGGGTGCTTCATTTGGTGAGCGTGGCTTAGCTACCAATTTGTATCCAATCTGTGACTTCCTATTTAAGGGTGTAACCCACTGTTAACCCGTGGCTCTAATGTCAATCTAAGGTTCCTATCTAGGCATGTAACCTACTGTCAACCCATGGCTCTGATACCAATCTGTGACGCCCTCAATTCTGTGGAAGACCACGGAACCGAGAACTAATGCATATATGTGCCCAGGATTGTTCATCACACATACACATATGATCCACAAACTGAATCCACAATATATATTAACATGAATAACAGAGTTTATTACAATGTCTCATGAGTCTTGGACTCATAATCACAGCGGAAGTCTTATTTCTATGCAGCGGAAGTCTTTATTCTAATGAGGAAGCGATTTAACTAATGCGGAAGCAAATCTAAGCAGAAGTGGATCCATCTCTACTCCCTCCACAGGCAAGGTTGAGAACAGATCACACGCCTTAATGCTCCACTTGGTCTTCATAGAAGGCTTCTCCTGCTGCTGATGATGAAATAATAATGCAAGTTTGAGTACAATGATGTACTCAACAAGTGCGGGAAAAACACAATATGCAGCTCATAACAAGGTAGGTATAAAAAGGCTCATTTGTAGAAAAGCAAATTTATAAAACCATGATAAAACAGCAACTTAGCTTTAGATGAATGTAATCCCAGCATGAATAAAATTACCAACATACATCCATCACTTTCCATGTTCCACCCGAATATTAACCAACTTCAATCTTACTCACGAATACCTCCTCGTATTCTCTACCATCTCACGAATACCTTCCCGTATTCGCTACCATCTTATCTCATAAACAACTTTGTCTCACACCGAGACTAATCTCATTGCCATGACTCAACAATCATGCAACCATCTTGTCACCCGGACTCAACAGTCCCAACAACCAAACCATAACCAAACTCATTAACCATAACCAAACTCATTAACCATAACCAAGAACCTTCCCAATAACCATCCCAACTAATCATGGAAGTTTTGCCAGGTGCTCGTGAACGTAAGCTCGGCTATCATGATAGTTTTAGACTCTGCAGAGTGTGTACCTCTATACCCACAAGTTTGTGATTTCGCCACCAGTCGGCTACTGCAGAACCTCCATTATACCAGTACACAACCGTCGGTGTATGGTCAAGAGATCACAAAATAACTTTTACAAAGGGGTTACTAGATGTATGGACTCATTAAGCTTTCACCGGCAGGCTAGAATCTCCAATTCTCCCACCCACGGGCCCCCTCTTGTGCCATGCAGTTCCCAGGGCAGTCCTCACTCGACTCCCATTCCCCGCGCCTTCCACAGTCCATAACATTCTAGCAACTTACCTAATTACTCAGCTAAGCCGCACCCATACTTGGCCTTTTGGTGGCACTGTTATCCTGGCATGTGCATGCATGAACCGGTCCTTAGATCTACGGCAAGTAAATCACCATCTCATGCTACCTCATTCACAATCCCAGTCTTGCCTAGATCTCCCCCCGATCCATGTTTATTAACAACATCAGTTTCTTATTATCATACGAGTGCAGTTAGCTAGACACATCTATCTCGCTTCCCAATCCCATGGACTCAGCGAAGCATAAAAGCAAAAACCATACCCGACTCATAAACTTCCCTGACGACAAGGGTGGTTTAACCAAAACTACTAAACTCCTATAAAAGGGTTTCCCATCATGTTTGACTCAGCACACACACCTTTTCACAAAACAAAACAGTTTTACCCGAAACATAGGATCAATATGGTCAAGGAGCACTTGCCTTGTTCTTGCAGTTCCGGGGGTTCTTGGATCTCAAAACCTTGTTGCTGCAGCTCGTCGTAGACAGCTCCCTGAGCTTATCCTGCTAGGTCGGATTTCGTGCACACAAGATTCACATCAATCAATATCATGCACAAACCTTAAACTAGATGCGATGATGCATATGCATGCTATCCTATGATTAGCTTTTATTAGATTGGTTCGCACGTGTTCTTTGTATGGCTTTGTTTGGACAGAGGTGTTCGGATCAAAGGTGGATGTGGCGATGATCTTGTCTTTAGATCAACCTGATCATCAAGTGATCTATCCACGAGAAGGCTTCTTGTTCGGAAGGAATCAAAGAACAGATGCAAAGAGAATACAATGATGTCGTAAGGTGGTATCGGAGTCCTACCTTACGTTCTTCTTGGTTTTTTGAGGTCCTCCTCAGACCGCTCGGTTCTCCTCCGGCGATCTCCCTTGTTGCGCTTCGGCGATGGTTTACTCGGCGATTTAGGGCTAGGGCTCTAAGTCGTCGGCTCAGGAGTTGGAAAAGAGGTTTGTGGTTTCGGCCAGAGGTTCTGGGTTCTATTTATAATCGGGAAGAGAAGAGTCCTAATCTGATTGTATTCGAATATGAGTTCTATTCAAATCTTTGTTGGATCCTAACGTCTTATCTTTTGTAACATCGTGGAATTCAGGTCGGTTTCCTTTGCGTACCGGTATCCTTACGCATAAAAACCCCTCCAGAACTCGTTACCTCCGTGGTGATGAGCTCCGGAAGCTCCACGTGTCCTCTGGGGCCTGGTATCTCCTTCTCCGCAGAGACGAGCTCCGGTTGTGCCGCGTGTCAAGCGAGCAAGACTTCCCTCTTCTTCGGAGGTGAGCTCCGCGTGCACCACGTGTTAGTGCAGGTATTTCCCTTTTTTTCCTCAGAGACGTGCCCCGAGGTCGACACGTGTCCAGCAGCGACAGACCTCCCAGAGATAAGCTCCGATGGTGACACGTGTTCGATGGAACCGGTCTTCTCGGAGGTGAGCTCCGAGATCGACACGTGTCCTGCAGAAATGCCTTTGCTTCTTCCGCAGAGGCTAGCTCCATGGGTGACACATGTCCCATAGGGTCGAACCTCTCCTCCTTTGCGGAGACGAGCCCTGAGCCTGCCACGTAGCCAGCTTAGCGGTGGACCTCTCCCCACTTCGCAGGGATGAGCTCCGGACATGCCACGTGGCCTGCGGGCCGCGGAAGTTGTCTTCGGTGCTCTTTGAGAGCTGAATTCGGCTCTTATTGGCTATCCTTTTGATAGTTTTCTCTGTTCCAATTTTGCTTAAAATGTTTTCTCTTCGTAAATCATGAATATGTGTCGACACCAAAGACGAGGGTGTCACAGTGAAGGAAAGGGTCATGAGGAACAAAGCGATCCGTTGGTGCAAGGTACAATGGAGCCATCACACGGAAGCTGAAACTACATGGGAGTGTGAGGAAGACCTCCAGGCAGAATTCCATCACCTATTCTCTACTCTATCGAATCTCGAGGGCGAGATTCTGTATAAGGGGGATAGGTTTTTAACACCCTCAAATTCACTCCATGCATTGCATACATTTTTCATATAGAGAAACATTATAAAAGAAGTATAAATGGAGAAAGAATCATACAAACGATGGGGAATGGGAAAAAGATAGCTGAGATGAGCCAATTCCAAATTGTCGAAGTGCGCTGTCGACACGTCCCCCGGCTGTCGCCCTCGGAGCTCATCCCTGTGGAAGGGATGAGGTCCGGCCTCGCCGGACACGTGGCGCCTTCGGAGCTCACACCTGTGGAAGGGATGAGGTCCGGACCCGCAAGACACGTGTCGACTTCGGAGCTCACCCCTGCGGAAGGGATGAGGTCCAGCCCCACCAGACACATGTCGACTTAGGAGCTCCCCCCTGCAGAAGGGATGAGGTCCCGCCCCGTGGGACACGTGTTGCCCTCGGAGCTCACCTCTGAGGAGGAGGGAGGTCTGGCCTGCAGAACACGTGTCACCACCGGAGCTCACCTGATCACGGGGCCGTGCCGCTCGCCCGGTAATCGCATTGGGTGGTGCCGTGCGATGCGGCACCCAACAGCACACATAATAAGACATCATATTACATAAATCAAGTGGAAGCTTACAAAGTGTAAATTTTACAAATACTTCTCAAAATATTCTACAACGGAAGACTAATACAACTCACGTCTCATACCTATGCTAAGCAACAGAGAAGGTGTCCAGCCCGCGGACCCTTCTCGCTAGCAACACTATCACAGTAGTAACGGCAGGGGTTGCCATGAGTTCACCACTCGGAGAGTTCTGATCTCATCGTACACCCGTACATATCAGCATACAGTTATTATCTGCAAAACAACTTATGCAGTATCCGTGAGCACGAAGCTCAGCAAGACTTAACCGTCTCCCTAGTCATGAAACTCTACATGATGAAAATAGAGGGCTGAATATGGCAGTTTGCACAAACGATGCTCTTGAGCTAAAGGAGAGTCCTTACTTCCAGTTTTAGGCAACTTTTATAGCCCTCGCGCAATTTACATCGATACTCCACAATCAAACAAGAAACGCTTCCTCTCGATGTCACTTGCCCGAGGTGAAAGTAACTTTAGTGAGGTACCCTAGACTCATACGGACCTTGCGCCATCAACGTCGATACTCCACAATCAAACAAGAAACGCTTTGCCTCGATGTTACTAGCCCAAGGTGGAAAATAAATTTAGTGAAAGGGTTGGTCATTCCTCATCTCCATTATGAGGATTACTCACAAAGCATTTTAAATGTTTCCCAGTTTATTACTATGTCATGACTCAGTGTACAAGTATGCTCACTACCGCGAGCGATGGTGATTGCAATAAAAAACACCTGGCTGACACGACACGTACGCCCGTACTCGACGTTGCACACAGCAACCATCACTGACGTCGTACGTGGCAACCTTTCACACGACACCCAAATGTCGAACCGGTCCCACCGACTGGGATTAAGTCTCTCTATGGCAAACCCTCGTAGAGCCGACTTTTCTATCCTTTCAGCATCAGCATCAGATGGTGAGGTATGGCTCGACACCTAGGTTAACATGTTACATCGGTTTCCTGGGACCCATATAGCCAGTATGCATCCGGTACATATCTCAAACTTGTCCAGCGGGGCCGCACACGAGAACAGGCCTTAATCGACTCAGACATAGACTAGGTTCACAGGACCACGTCATTGAGCCTTACATCCACTGCCCGGTCTCCATTCCCAACTATGAGGATCAATTCCCATCTCTTCCGATTGATCCCCCTTAAGCCCAGTTCACGAGTAGGAAACTGCCTACTTGAGTTATGCCTCTTTTAATTCACTTTTGTTGAGATCAGCAGATATAATCAATTGATAACCTATTCTACATTGTACTCCAGGGTTTTCTGGGTCATGCATTTGGAGTATCATACCACCTAGACTTAATGCAATAAACAAAATGCTAGACATTATAAAGTGAATACAAAAGAAAACTTGTAAGTTTTTATGCAAACCGGGGCTTGCCTTTGTTTTGCAGGGGACTTATATATATATGGAGTTCAGTTAGTGAAGACCACTTGAGGCTTGGTCAGTTGCTTTCCTCCTTCCTTGATCTCCACCCCGATGACTTCAAATCCTTCACGTAGATGCTACACGTAATGAATATGCACATATGTTTAATTGTAAAGACTTGCTACAAGTTCTAACCACAAGTTTCAAACTGGAACCCTGTTCAAGAATTTAAGATGACACTGGTGCTAGTGGTTTGGGTTTGGATCTAAGCACATGATTAAGTGCTGAGTGGTTTCCCCATCTTCTATATTGATCACCTTAAGAGGTTAAACAGAACAGGCGTCATCCAGAACTCCAATGGAGCTGAGAATTTTCATGTGAGTTCCTTGTCACAAGAAAGTCCTCTGGACCAAAAATTAGCACTTTTCATTGAGCGGTTTGTTCATAACATTTTTCTAAGCAATTAAGCAAAGAAGAATTAATTCTGAGATAACACCCATGTTCATGTAAGGGCCTCAGTTTTTGACACACATTTGCAGTGTTCATCACCACACGACACACCTCATTTGAGGAAGAATGATGAACACAAATGAAGAGCAAGTAACAATTATCAACATGCTCATTAGAGAACAAACTTACACATTGCAAAAGTGGTATTTCCCACATGTGATATAGATGGGCTGGACATATGAAAACTCCTACACTTTACTAAGGATGTCCCTGCCAAGTTTCACCCAAATTCAAAACCTTTTGAGGTCAGTTTGGGTATAGTTAGGAAGAGGGCAGTTTGAAACCTTATTCAAATTCAAACTGTTTTTATCCCATGAATTTAAAAGTGGAAGGCATATTCTTACTCCGCACATTTTTGTGAGCTCACACCAATTTTCACTCCATTTGGAGTTGATCTTGACATGAGCTAAGTGGGAGAAATTCAAACTTTATTTGAATTTCAAACTGAACTTGTGCTGAAATTCATTCAAACCAAACCTCATTTGAACTTTGATCAATTCAAATGGCTCATGGGTGAATAATTTGAATTGCCAAGGGTAGTATGGGGTTCACTGTTTACAACAGTGATTAGGAGTAAATTTCAGAGGTTAAAACTGGAGGTGGGACCCACATGTCAGCCACTGCTCAGATCAAACCGACTGAGACTTTTTCACTCGGGTCGCCGAGCCGCAGCGGTGATCGCCACCGAGGCCAGCCGCCGCGCCACCAGCTGCTTGCCCACGCGCGGGCGTGAGGCGGTGCAGAGCCTTCTTAAGGCGCCTGCCCCCTCCTCGGCCGAGGCACCACCGTTCTTCCCCGCAAGAACTCAGCGCCGGCCGAAAACTTCCGCAGCTCGGACTTGATCGGAGAACGCCGATCGCAGCTCCCTCCGTCCACTCCTGAGCCCCAGAAAGGTACTAGAGACCTTCCTCCGTCCTCCCCGTTGCTAGAATTCGGTTGAAACCGATTGATATCGGCTGCACCGAAGGATCAAATTCGGGACTTGGAACCGCCGCACCTCGGGCTCTCGTGGACAGCCCAACCAGGGCGTTGTCACGCCCGAGCCAAAGCACCCTTGGATGCGCGGGTGACCGGTGCTGCTCATCCCCGAGCCACAGCTCGAGTGGTTGCTCACCGGCGGCGAATTTCCACTTTTCCCCTTTCTGTGTGCAGAACGACCTTCGGGTACAATTCTGTTTAATTCATGCTCTAGAAAGGATTAGAGGGCCTCAAGCCGCTCTCACACGAGCTAGACACGGTAACGCACAAGTTGCCTTCACAACTCTGGGCCGGAGAACCTCTGTGCCCGGCGTAATTTGAGGTCTACTAATGGCGGAGCGAACGGGCGGCATCAGGCGCACGGTGAGGACCTATTTCGGGCCTTCCCCGAGCTGCCTCGAGCTCACGTCGACCTTCTCTAAGGTCAACTGATGCTCCCCGACCGATTTCCCAAGTAGCTGAGGTGCTAGGGTGGTCAGCCGACATGGCCGAAGTCGTTCCGAGGTGGCGGCTCGTCGCCGACCATGCTCCGGCCATTGTCATGAGCAGCTGACCCTAGAATCCTGTTCCCCGAGTAAAAGTAGGCAGGGGCGGCCAGAATCGAGAAGTTTGGAGCTGTACAGCAGCCGGCAGCGAGCTCTCCGGCGAGATCCCTCGGCGGCGGGGCGCGGGTGTCGCGAGGTTGAAGAAGGGGGTGGACCCCAGCTGTCAGCGGCCGATATTTTGAATCGGGATTCGGCTGCGGCCAGGATCGGGTGTGCTGGCGCGCAAAATCCTTGTGGGCCGCGATGTGCCATCGCCTAGGCGTGCGACGCGTGTCCCCTGGGCCCACATGCGAGTTTAAATTTTTTCCCGATTTTCAGATTTCCTTCAAACTTCAAATCCTTATAACTTTGGCTAGAAAGCTCCAAATTGAGTGAACCAAATTTTTCTGGATTCAGCTCTCTGAGTACTTTCCAGAAAATCAAGTTTAACTTCATGAAATTCCTTAGTTCTCCAGAATTAATTCCTTAAAGTTTAAACTGTTAGGAATTTTAACTGGAGAATCCTTTGGGGGAAAATCCTGAAATTTTGCTGAGATGTTCACCAAAATATCCTTGAACTACCATAAAAATTTCAGATCCATTTGAGCTCATTTAATCCACCTAATGGTGTGATTAGTAAAACTGTTCCAGAGAAAATAAAAAATGATCAGAAACATTTTCAGAATTTTCTCTGAAATTGTTTAGCTCATATCTTTAGTTAGAGACTTCCAAATTAAGTGAGACCAACTCCATTAGAACCCTCTGAAAATCTAGTTTTCAGAAAGTCATAGTTTGTCTCATGAAAATTCCTAGAACACGCTAAGAGTTCCAATTAAGGTCAAGGACATAATTATTTGTGGAGGCCTCAAATGAGCTTTGCTGCAACTAAAACTTGACCAGGTCTCTGTTTAGGTTGTAACCAAGCCACAGTAAAAGTTTCACAGTCATTAGGTCTATCTAGCAAAGATTATAGACTTCACAACTTCAAACTTAATACAAATGCATTAAATTAATACATGTATTGTTTCTATCATGTAGTCGCTAAGGTCGAGGAGGAACCCGAAGTCCTAGACTTCGTTACTCCGGAGGAACAGCTAGCCTACGACCAAGAGCAGCAAGGCAAGCCCCGGTTTGCATTAACCTTTTTTACAAATGTTTATTGTTTTGAGCACATCTTTGAATATGGTTCTTTGCATTAGAGTCTTGATTGGAAACCCAACTGCACAGCCAAGAAAACCAGGGGTTGGGTTTAGGATTGAAAACCTCGTTAGCCACTGCATTGCTAGGATAGAGTAGGATTCGGTACAAGTCGAGTAGTTGGAACTACTCGCGAGAATAGGCTAGAGGCACATTGCTCGGGTAGAGATAGCACATGATACACATGGCAAGAAAATGAGACCGAGCGGAGAGTAAGGGCAGCAGGACTTTGGGGCCTGTGTGCTGTAGCTCCGCTTGTGTCGGTTGAGGACCGAGCCGTGTGCGGGCCTGTTGAACAAGCTAGAACAGTACCGAAGACCTACCGGCTATATGGGAACAGGGAAACTGATGTAACTCGGGTAGCTGGTTATTGAGGCATTGCCCGTCGTTCAGAGGGTAGGTTGAGAGCTTGAGGTGTAAATCGGCTGGCGGCACGGAGATGCGCGTGCAGAGACCTCTTGCTCGGGACGATGGGACCGGTTCAATATTTGGCTAACGGGTGAAAGGTAGTCGCGTACGGCGTCCGTGATGGTTGTTGTAGGCAACATCGAGTACGGGCGTTTGTGATGGGTTGTTCGGGTAACCCTGCAGGTGTAAATCGATTATAATCGCCATCCCTCGCGGTCAGTGAGTACCACTTGTTCACTGTACCGTGACGTAGAAAGAACAGGCTAGTTACATGTTAAAATGTTGCTGATTGAAAGCTGGACATTGATTGTTAATGATATGCTGTAGCTTAGAGCTAATTAAAGTTCTTTTCAACTTTGGGCAAAGTACATGAGAGAAATGCGTTTCTTGTTTGATTGCGGCTCTCTCATGTGCCTTAGCGTAAGGTTCTCCACAACCTGCTGCTAAAACTTGAAAGTAAGGTTATACTAATTAGGCGAGTCCTTGCAAATGATTTTTACCTCATGCCACCCATTACCCTCATGTAGAAGTTCCATGTTTAGGTGAGACGGGTCAGACTTGCTGAGCCTTCGTGCTCACTGCTTGTGTTTGAAGCTTTTGCAGGGTTCTATGAGGAAGGGACTCCCGAAGAGGAGACGGAACCCCAGGAGGGGAACCCCGTCGAGTGGGAGTCGTGCACGCCGCAGAGTTAGTGTGCGTGTGTGCTAGCAAGGACACGTTCGAGGGCTGAACGTGCACTTGATGCTTAGTCTATGCCCGCGAGTGTAGACTAAACTTATTTCGATGTAAACATGTTCGTAAACTTGTTTATGTAATAAAACTTCCGCTTCCGCTTTGCACCTTTGACGTGTATTATACGGTGCTGTGCAACGCAGCACCCCTCAGCGTGATCCTGGCTCGACAGGGCCATTGGGGTCGTGTCAGTTCATGCCCGACTTAGTGAACTACAATTTCAATTATAGTTCATAGAGTTTGCATGAATTTTCCTAGCATTTTTGGAGCTAAGAATTACCCAGAACTGAATTTCCAAGTTTTGGGAAATTCTCTGAAAATGTTTCTGTATTCAATTGAACACAGCAACTTCAAATCTGAATTGCCCTAATCAAATCAACTCCAAATGAGCTGAAACTTTTACAGGAGTCCACTAATATTCTAAAGCATGTTCTGGCAAAACTTGAGGATTTTCGGATGCACCAAA
Source organism: Neostapfia colusana (assembly GCA_030760725.1). Lineage (NCBI taxonomy): Eukaryota > Viridiplantae > Streptophyta > Magnoliopsida > Poales > Poaceae > Neostapfia > Neostapfia colusana. The sequence continues at coordinate 62,808,113 of JASWHV010000011.1, forward strand.
CTCCCTCTAACATTCTTTTGCTGAAAAGTTTTAAAGAATTTTCCAGAGTTAATTAATGAGTTTCATACAAATTGGGTTGAATATTTGGATAGAGTTTTCCAACCTGAATCCAACCAATTTGAATCACTAAATTTGGGGCTTCCTAGCAAAAGTTATGAGGTTCTAAAGTTTGGGGAAAAATCTGAATTTGAACTCTGTTCTATTTTCCCAATTTTCAGAGACCTAAGAAATTAACACCACTTTTGGTCAAGCAAATGAGGTCCAATGCTTCCGAAAATTTAACTGGAGTTCAAGTATTTTTGGAAATTCTCCTGCCCAAATTTGGGAATTTTCGAATACACAGAACTCCTGGAAAAATTCCTACAAGATTTTCCATATATAAATTAATGAGCCAAAACCAGGGATTTTCATAAATATTTGGCTGTACCTCTGGATAGTACTCTCTGAGAGGAATCCAAAAAAATTTATTTGACCATTTTTGGACATTCCTACACAAAGTTGTGGCTATTTAAACTTTCAACTGAACTCTGAAAACAGAGAAAAGTTCAAATGCCTGCTGCTGGGCCCAGGCCACGTGTCACCCTCCGAAACAGAACCACACGGGGCCACAGGGTCTCTCCCACGCTGTCACAATAGATCCCGGAGCCGCAGCAGACCAGAAACTTAAATCACTGTCGCTGACATGCGGGACCCTCCGGTCGTCTTCAACCTCCGGCCACCCGTGCCCGCGCGCCGCCGGGCTCGCCGGAACTGAGCCGAACTTTGCCGTCCGGCCAGTTCCCAAGTCCTGCCTCGCCGCTAGGGTCTAAAATCGTGCGCTGAACATGATGGGAGCCTTTTCGCCAACCGGCAGTGGCTCTAACCTGGTCGGCGACGGTATGGCGGCTCGGGATCAGTTCGGCGAAGTCACCCGACTCTTCTAGCCCGCCAAAGCCTCGGTGGGAGGGCTCTACAGCACCGGGGAATCCCAGGGGAGGTCGACATGGCCATACAAAGGCTCGGGGAAGGACCTAATCATGGTTGCACCGTGAACCTGATCCTCCCCGCCTCGGTCACCGTTACAAAACCTAGAAATACTCGGCCTACGTTCAGTTTCAAGCTAGGGATGTGAAGGGCTAATGATCGCCGACCACTGGCGATCCTGTGTGCAAGAATTGACGAGCTAAGAACAAGTATAGAGGTCGAATTTGAAGTTACCGTCCCGGAAGGTCGGTTTGTGCCCGCCGGAGGAGTTTTCTCAAATTCACTCTCGGTGGATCATGTCACGTCTTGAGCTTCAGAGGTGAGCACCCGAGGTTCCTAGAGCGTCCGAGGGTGCTCTCGCTGGGGCATGACAAGCCCCCTGCAGCGCTGTCCACGTGCGACCTCTTCGTCGGTTCTCGTTGGCCGCCACGCCAACCCGGCTTTTCCGTGGTAGGGAGGCCAAACACCGGTCAATGATCCATCGAGGAGGGAGAGGGTGAGGCCCTGGTGCCATTTCGCCACTCACCAGCCCTTGTTCACGCTCGCTAGAGCCGGCTGCCGACCGACCGGAGATGGCGGCGGTGACTCTGTTCCTGTGCGTGGGAGGAGAAGAATACCGAGCGGTTTCTCAGGGCTGTGGCGAGAGAACACTGGCTGAAGTGATGAGATCGGGGAAAACAGCTCGCCAGCGCAAAAGAACTCATGAGGAGGTGTCCTCGGTGCTGCGCGGTGTCGTCTGGTGGAGCCTCAGTGCTGTCTCGGTTGCTTCGCGTGGAAACAGAAAAGAACCGACTCAATTCAGATACTTGGTGCATATGACAAGTGGGACCCACTTCCCCCTTACCGCCTCTCAACAGCTCTCACAAATATCTCCTCATTTTGGCAAATGCTGGAAATCAAATGGTGGGAATTCAAATCTGAATTGTGTGTGGTTATTTGGACAAGTTTTATCCAAATTCAAATGTATATTTGAACTCATTGCAAATTTAAGTCCATTTGGAAAATGGATAGCAAATATCTTCAAAAATTCATGAGACTTTGCCTACCCCCTAATTTGGACCTAAGGAATTCAAATATGAAATCTGATCTTTGATTTGGCTGCTGCAAGTGAGATTTTTAATACAACAGTTTGAAAACCATTGTGTCACTCTCATTTTCTCACACATATGGGAACCTCCAACTTTGGCTTTAGATCCCTCTTGGGTTCGAAGTCTTCAAACAAATATTTGAACTTGTGTGAAGAAAGCTCTCATGTGTATTATCACATGTAAAAAAAAGTTTTAAATAAGTCCCATTTTTCACGCATATGAAACCAACTTGGTGCAAACAAGAGTTTCTTTGTATTCATATTTTGGGACCTTTACATTTTCACCCTTATAAATAGAACCCAAACCCCCATTCCTTTGTCCGTAACCCCTTTCCCTTCCCAAGTCGGCGACTTAGAGGCCCTGGCCCCCAACTCGCCGAGTTAGACCCCCTCGCCGGAGTTCAGTCACCGGTGAGCCCACTGTTGAAGCTCCGTCGAGCCTCACGGTCGCCGGAGAAGAGACGACGATCATAAGAGAAGTGAGGTAGGTCTTCGTTACGACGTCGGCGCTGTTTCTACGCATCCGTTTTCATCACTCCCTTCGAGCAGAAACTGTTACATGTGGACAGACCGTGTTTTGATCGGTTTTGACGGTGGGATTGATCTAGATCTTGAGTCGAGATCATCCCCACGTCCACACTTGATCCCTACACCCTTGTTCATCATAAAACCCCATGAAAGCCATTAAAACATGCAAGAACATGCAAGAACACGTACAAACTGGTCTAGTAAAATAGCACCATAGGATTTGCATCCATCTACTCCATTGCATCTTGAGTAAAGTTTGTGCATGATGATTGATTGCTGTAAATTTTGTATGCGTGTGGTCGTGAGTAGAAGGACAAGCTCAGAAAGCCATCTACAAGAAATATAGCACCAAGACTTCGAGAAGCCTGAGCAACAAGAGCCACGGGAGCAAGGCAAGTGCCCCTTGACCATATTGATCCCATGTTTTTGAAACTGTTTTGTTTGTGAATACGTGTATGCTTGAGTCAACTTGATGGGACACCCTTTTATAGGAGTTTACTAGTTTTGTTCACCATCCTTGTCGCCAGGAAAATTGATGAGTCTGGTATGGTCGTTTTTGCTTTTTACTTCGCTTAATCCACAGGATATGGGAAGCTGAGTTAAAACATGTCTAGCTACTGCACTCATATAAATAATGATGATGAGAACTTGATGATGATAATGAACATGGAATCGGGGTGATCTAGGCAGGCTTGGTTCGTGGATGTTGTTGAATGAGATGGTGGTTTACTTGCCGTAGATCTAAGGACCAGTTCATGCCAGCACATGCAAAGAAAACAGTGCCACCACAAGGCCAAATATGGGTGCGGCTTAGCTGAATAATTAGGTGTGTTGCTAGCATGTTATGGACCGTGGAAGGCGCGGGGAATGGGAGTCGAGAGAGGACTGCCCTGGGAACCGCATGGCACAAGAGGGGGCCCGTGGGTGGGAGAATGGTGATTTGAGCCTGCTGGTGAAACCTTAGTGAGTCCATGCATCTAGTAGCCCCTTTGTAAAGGCTATTTTTTGATCTCTTGGCTGTACACCGACGGTTGTGTACTGGTATAATGGAGGTTCTGGAGTCGCCGACGGGTGAAGAAATCACAAACTTGTGGGTAAAGTGGTGCCACCTCTGCAGAGTGTAAAACTATCATGATAGCCGTGCTTACGGTCACAAGCGCCTGGCCAACTCACATGATTAGAGGAAAAACTTGGGATGGATGTTCGGTATGGTAATGGTATGGTCATTGGGATTGGTTTCGGGACTGTTTTGAGTCATGAAAATGAGTTTGGTTTCGGTTATGTGAATATGAGAAGGTTATGAACATTATGAGCATGAGATAAAGTTGAGAAAGATTTATGGCTGGATGAGACCTGATAAGTGGTGAGTTATGATGAAGGAATGTTGCTGTTATAACATGGTTATGATGGGATTAAACTCACTTATAAATAGCTGTTGTTTTTATCATGTTTTGTGAAATAAAATTTGCTTGCTGCAATGAGCCTTTTTATTCCTACCTTGTTGTAAGCTACATGTCATACTTTTCCCGCACTTGCTGAGTACGACATGTACTCACCCTTGCATTATCACACAAACATCAGCAACAGGAGAAAAGTACTTCGAGGACCATGTGGAGTACTAGGCGTGCGAACTATCGTCAACATGCATGTGGAGTTGAAGATGGAGCCGCTGCTATTTAGTTATTTCCGCTGTCGTTTAGAGACTTCCGCTGCAAGAATAAGTTAGAGATTCATGAGTGAGACAATGAGTCTATGTAATAAAGTACTTAAACCCTATTTATTCATGGTTATATTCTGATTAGTTTGTGGATTACATGTGTATGATGAACTTCCTGGGTACGCATAGGCATTAGTTGGGTTCCGTGTTCTATGGGACCGGGCGTCACAAGCGCCACCGCAACCGGCGAGTGAGCGCCCGACTTCACCCTCACCCAATAGGCCCTCCGTTTTGGGAGCCAGGACTTCTCCAACATCAGCTTTGGCACCCTCCGACTCTCCACATACTCAGGTGCTCCGTACGATGCTCCGAGCACGCCCCGACGTCCCTCCATCACATCCTGGAGTTTGACCCCATCTTTAGCGACGACCCCGAAGGCGGCGAGCACCTCTCCCATGAGTGCCACATTGCCAAAAAGGCCAACGCCTCGCAGCTGGCGACACTGAAAAGCACGAGCCCCCGGGGCGACCCTGACTCGTTTGAGGCGCAACACCACGAGTTGGCCGACCAGCCTTAGGGGCCCACCGATGTGACACCCGGTTCCAAAAATGAACCAAGTGGATGCATATGTGTTCCCAGGATGTTCATCACACATACACATGTATTCCACAAACTAAAATTCAGAATATAACCACGTATGAATAGTGTTTAAGTATTTTATTACAATGACTCAATGTATCACTCATGAATATCCATATTATTTAGCAGCGGAAGACTCTAAACGACAGCGGAAAACGGCTAAGACAGTAGGCTAAAACTTCAATTCCACAGGAGTGTTGACGGTAGTGCGCACGCCTAGTACTCGACATGTTCCTCGAAGTATTATTCTCCTGTAGGTGATGTATACGTGGGAATGCAAGGGTGAGTACATGTTGTACTCAGCATGTGCGGGAAAAGTATGACATGTAGCTTACAACAAGGTAGGTAATAAAGAGGCTCATTGCAGCAAGCAAATTTTATTTCATAAACATGGTAAAACAGCAATTAAATCTAAGTGAGTTAAAATCCCATCATAACCAAGTTAATCATCAACATTCCTTCATCATATTTCACCATATATCAAGTCTCAACCAGCCAATAATCTTTCTCAAGTTCATCTCATACTCATAAATATCCATAACTATCTCATTTTCATATAACCGAAACCAAATTCATTGTCATGACCCAAAACAGTCCCAAAACCAATCCCAATGACCATACCAAGTTTTTGCCTCTAATCATGGAAGTTGGCCAGGTGCTTGTAACCGGAAGCACGGCTATCATGATAGTTTTATACTCTGCAGAGGCGGCACCACTTTACCCACAAGTTCGTGATTTCGTCACCCGTCGACGACTAGAAAAAAACCTCCATTATACCAATACACAACCATCAATGTATGGCCTAGAGATCACAAAACAGCCTTTACAATGGGGCTACTAGGATGTACGGACCCACTGAGGTTTCACCGGCAGGATCGAATCTCCATTCTCCCACCCACAGGCCCCCTCTTGTGCCATGCAGTTCCCAGGGCAGTCCCTGTCGACTCTCATTCCCGCACCATCCAACGGTCCATAACAAGCTAACAACACACCTAGTTAGTCAGCTAAGCCGCACCTATATTTGGCCTTGTGGTGGCACTGTTTTCCTGGCATGTGCTCGCATGAACCGGTCCTTAGATCTATGACAAGTAAACCACCATCTCATTCAGCAACATCCACGAACCAAGCTTGCCTAGCTCTCCCCGATTCCATGCTCATCAACATCATCAAGTTGTAACACCCTCAATTTTTTATCCATGCATGCATCCATATTTCATATAGATAAACATTTTAAAAGAAGTAGAACGGGAGAAAGATAGCTAAAAGAAGCCAATTCCAATTCACCGAGGAGCGCCGTTGACACTTCCTGCGGCCTGCTGGCCACGTGGCGCTCTCGGAGCTCACCCCTGCGGAGGCATTGAGGTCCGGTTCCGCTGGACACGTGTCGTCCTCAAAGCTTACCTCTGAGGAGAAGGGAGGTCCGACACTGCTGGACACGTGTCGTCCTCGGAGCTCACCTCTGAGAAGAGAGGTCTGACGCTGTTGGTGTGACGCCCACGTTCTGCGGAAAAACCACGGAACCCGGACTGATGCATATGTGTGCCCAGGATGTTCATCACACATATACATGTAATCCACAAACTGAATTCAGAATAATAGCACGAATAATAGGGTTCAAATTCTTTATTACATCAATCTCTATTGCAGCGGAAGACTCTAACTAAATCTAGCAGCGAAAGTCTTATTCTGGCAGCGGAAGTCTTCTAACTATTGCGGAAGCAAACTAAATACGGGAGCAGCGGGCTTCATCTCCATATCTATAGGCAAGGTCTATGGTGGATCTCACGCCTAATATTCCACATGCTCTTCAAAGTACTCCTCTTCTGTTGCTGATGATGTATGATAATGCAAGGGTGAGTACATGTCGTATTCAGCAAGTGCGGGAAATATGACATGTAGCTTTCAACAAGGTAGGTATAAAAAGCTCATTGCAGAAAAGCAGAATTTATTTCATGAACCATGATAAAAACAGCAACTAGCTTTATGTGAATGTAATCCCAGCATATTAAACATCAACATACCTCCTTTATGGTTCACCACCTTCCATGTCTCATCCAGACATTATTCTTTCTCAACTTTCCTCATGCTCATGAATACCATCTCGTATTCACAACCATCTCATCTCATAGTCAATTCTGTCTCATATCCGAGACCAAAGTTCATTATCATGACTCATCAGTCATGAAACCATTATAATCACCCAGACTCAATAGTCCCGAAACTTTTCCAAAGACCAAACCATAACCAAACCAAATACCGTCCCAATAACCATCCCATCTAATCATGTGAGTTGGCCAGGCGCTTGTGACCGTAAACTCGGCTATCATGATAGTTTTATACCTTGCAGAGTTTGCACCACTTTGCCCACAAGTTTGTGATTTCGTCACCCGTCAGCGACTGCGGAACCTCCATTATACCAGTACACAACCGTCGGTGTATGGCCAAGAGATCAATAAATAGCCTTTACAAAGGAGCTACTAGATGTATGGACTCACTAAGGTTTCACCAGCAGGCTAGAATCTCCAATTCTCCCACCTACAGGCCCCCTCTTGTGCCATGCAGTTCCTAGGGCAGTCCTCACTCGACTCCCATTCCCCACGCCTTCCACAGTCCATAACAATCTAGCAACTTACCTAATTAGTCAGCTAAGACGCACCCATATTTGGCCTTGTGGTGGCACTGTCATCCTGGCATGTGCTGGCATGAACCGATCCTTAGATCTACGACAAGTAAACCACCATCTCATTCTACCACTTCCAAAAAACCAAGCTTGCCTAGATCTCCCCCGATTCATGTTCATTATCAACATCGGTTTCTTATTAACATTATACAAACGAGTGTAGTTAGCTAGACACATCTATCGCTTCCCATAACCCATAGATTAGCGAAGCAAAAGGAAAAAATCGACCATACCCGACTCATACACTTCGCTGGCGACAAGGGTGGTTCACAAAACTAGTAAACTCCTATAAATGGGTTTCCCATCAAGTTGACTCAAACATAACAGTTTTCTCAATCAAAACAGTTTCCAAAATCATGGGATCAATATGGTCAAGGGGCACTTGCCTTGTTCCTGTGGTTTCTGTTGCTCTTGGATCTCGAAGTCTTGGTTCTGAAATCCTTCGTAGATAGCTCCCTGAGCTTGTCCTTCTACGTATGATCACGCACATACAAGATTTACAGAAAACAAAACATCATCCACAATCCTTACTCAAAATGCAATGGTGCATATGCATGCTGATCCTATGGTTCTATCTGTTTTTACGTGTTCTTGCATGTTTTAAATCGCTTGCATGGATTTTACGATGAAGAGAGGTATAGGGATCAAATGTGGACGTGTTGATGATCTTGACTTAAGATCAAACCGATCAACACGTGATCTGTCCACATGAAAAAGCTTCTGTTCAAAGGGATCGAAGAGAACAGATGCAAAGAAAATGTGACGACGTCGTAAGGTGGTAATGGAGACCTACCTTAGTTCCTTCGGGTCTTCCTCCTAGCAATGGCAGCAAAACAGATCGTCGGCTCTCCTCCGGCGATCGTGTCGGGGCTCGTCGGCGGTCTCTTCGGCAAAGAGGGTTAGCTCGGCGATATGGGAGCTAGGGCTCTAAGTTTTGTTGGCTTGGAAAAGATGTTACAACCAAGGGGTTGTTTTGGTTCTATTTATAACCGGAAAAGAAGAGTTCTATTCTGATTCAAATAAGAGTCCCATTTGATTCGTGTTTGGATCTTAACAACTTATCTTCAGTAGATTTGGTGCGGTATCAATTGTGGAAGAACTCGTGTCGGTTTCCTTTGTTCCGGGAACTCTCGTACAAACAAAAACCGCTTCATAACACGTCCTTCCATAGGAATAAGCTCCGGATGCTCCGCATATCCAGCGAGGGCCTGGGTCTCCCTTTTCCGCAAGGGCGAGCTCCGGTTGCGCCGCGTGTTAGGCAGGTGGAACCTCCATCTCCCTCAAAGGTGAGCTCCATGTGCGCCACGCGTCCTGGCGGGTCGGGATCTCCTCGTTCTCCAGAGACGAGCTCCACGTACGCCACGTGTTAGAGCCGGACCTCCCCTCTCTTCGGAGATGGCTCCGAATGTGCCACGTGTCAGTGCCGGACCTCCTCTCTCTTCGGATGTGAGCTCCGATAGTGCCACATGTCCTAGCAGCGTCGGATCTCCATTCTGCTCAGAGTTTAGCTCCGAGGTCAACACGTGTCAAGCAGTGTTAGACCTCCCGGAGGCAAGCTCCTAGGATGACACGTGTTCTGCAGTGCCTTCTCCTCGGAGATGAGCTCCGAGGATGACATGTGTCTAGTAGTGTCGGACTTCTCGGAGGTGAGCTCCGAGAGTGACACGTGTCCCACATGGCGGGTCCTTTCTTCTCCGCAGTGAATAGCTCCGAAGGCGACATGTGTCCTGTGGAACTGGACCTCGCTTCTCCGCAGAGGCTAGCTCCGGGAACAACACGTGTCCCACCGGGTCGGACCTCGCCCCTTTTACAGAGACAAGCTCCGAGCCTGCCACGTAGCCAATTTAGCGGCGGACCTCTCCCCCTTTGCGGGGATGAGCTCTGAAGGCACCACGTGGCCAGCGGACCGCGGGAAGTGTCTTTGGCACTCTGGGTGAACTGAGATTAGCTCTTTTTGACATCTTTTTTTTCTTTTCTCTGTTTCCACTTCTTTTAAAATGTTTTCTCTATATAAAATCTGAATGCGTGCATGATTTCAAAATTGAGGGTGTTACAAACCTACCCCCCTTAAATTGAATATCGCCCTCGAGATTCGATAGTGAAGAATAGACGAGGGAATTCTGCCTTGAGGTCTTCTTCACGCTCCCACATAGCTTCGGCTTCCATGTGATGGCTCCATTGTACCTTGCACCATCGGGTCACTTTGTTCCTCGTGACCCTTTCGTTTACGTCCAGAATTTGGACAGGGTTCTCTACATAGGTTAGATGCTCTTGAAGCTCAAGTTCATCCATCGGTACTTGCTCTTCTGGTACTCTCAAGCACTTCTTGAGGTGCGATACGTGGAACACGTCATGCACGTCGGAGAGGTGCATCGGGAGCTCTAGTTGATAGGCTACTTCTCCTCGCTTGCCCAAAATCTTAAATGATCCGATGTAGCGAGGTGCTAACTTGCCTTTGACGTTAAAACGTCGTTGGCCACGGATAGGCGATACCTTAAGGTATACGAAGTCTCCTACTTCGAAGGTCAACTTTCTTCACCCATTGTCCACATAGGACTTTTGTCATGACTGAGCAGCCTTCAAGTTTTCCCGTATCGTTTGGACTTGCTTCTCAGCTTCTTGCAGCACTTTGGGTCCAAACACTTGGTTCTCTCCGGTCTCGTTCCAAAACAACGGCGCTCTACACCGTCTACCATACAATGCTTCAAAAGGTGACATCTTCAAGATAGCTTGGTAGCTGTTGTTGTACGAGAACTCAACATACGGCAAGCTCCTATCCCACCTACGTCCATGTTTCAAGGCACAAGCTCTCAACATGTCTTCCAAAATTTGGTTTGTCCGTTCGGTTTGTCCATCAGTCTACGGGTGGTAAGCGGAGCTAAAATCCAATCGTGTACCCATAGCTTTATGCAGCTTCTTCCAGAACCTAGAGGTAAATTGGGTACCTCGATCCAAAACTATCCTCTTCGGGACTCCATGACGGCACACGATTTGCTCCATATACAGCTCGGCTAGGTCTGCACCACGGTACGTGGTTTTAACAGGAAGAAAATATGTGGTTTTCGTCAATCGATCCATGATAACCCAGATAGAGTCGTAACCCGATTGAGTACGTAGTAAACCGACGATGAAATCCATACTGATGTCTTCCCACTTCCACTCCGGTACCCTTAATGGTTGCAACAGTCCAGCAGGTCTTTGATGTTCGGCCTTCACCCGTTGGCACGTATCGCATAGGACAACATACTCAGCTATGTCCCCTTTCATACCATCCCACCAATAGCAAGTCTTCAAGTCCTTGTACATCTTTGTACTTCCGGGATGTATGGAATAAGGTGAATCATGTGCCTCTTTTAATATCGTCTCGCGAATGTGCTTCACGTTAGGCACACAAATCCTTTTCCCTAACCAAAGTGTACCCTTCTCGTCTTCCTTAAAGTCTTTCTCTATGCCTTGTCGGATTCTTTCATTAATCTCCTTGATTTCCTCATCCGTTGCTTGGCAATATTTTATCTCTTATTCTAATGAAGAATGGAGTTCCATTACTTCCATCTCATTGAAGAACCCAAGATGTAACCATTCGAACTCCTTGCGTAGCTCGGGTGGTAGCTCCCGAACCGTGAGATGGTGACATGCTCCCTTCCGGCTTAATGCATCAGCTACTACATTGGCCTTTCCGTGGTGATAGTTGATTCCAACATCATAATCCTTGATGAGTTCCAACCATGGACGTTGCCTCAAACTTAAATCCGTTTGTGTGAATATGTACTTGAGGCTTTTATGATCCGTATAGATCTCACATCGATGACCAAGGATATAACGTCTCCAAATCTTCAAGGCATGTACCACGGCTGCGAGATCCAAATCATGTGTGGGGTAATTCAGCTCGTGTTTCTTGAGTTGCCTTGACGCATAGGCTACCACTTGTCCTTCTTGCATGAGCACACATCCAAGTCCTTGTCTTGATGCGTCACAATATATGTCAAAGCTCTTGCTTACGTCTGGCAATACCAGAACCGGTGCTGTGGTTAGCCTTTTCTTGAGCTCCTCAAAGCTTTCTTGGCACGCTGGGGTCCATTGGAATGCTTTTCCCTTCGTTAGCAACTCCATCATAGTCTCTGTTATCTTGGAGAAGTCCTTGATGAACCGGCGGTAGTATCCAGCCATCCCAACGAAACTCTGAATATCTCTTACGTTTTGCAGTTGGTTCCACTTCAGAACATCTCCCACTTTTCCGGGATCAACCGATACTCCTTCCTCGGAGAAGATGTGGCCTAGGAATGATATTTACTTTAGCCAAAATTGACACTTGCTGAGCTTGGCATACAACTGATGCTCTCACAGCTTCTGTACTGTCAATCTCAAGTGTTCTTCATGTTCTTCCTCACTTTTTGAATACACCATGATGTCGTCGATGAAAACCACGACGAACTTGTCCAAGTACTACATGAAGACTTTGTTCATTGTGAGGAACCCCTTCCGGGATCCACACTCCAGGATACACATTGGGTGGTTCCGTGCGATGCGGCACCCAACAGCATACACAAAAAGAACCATAAAGTATGAAGTCTTTTATTTCTCAAGATAGTGTCATTTACAAAATAATGTACCACGAAGGTACACGCAGCGGAATATACATACACACTTACTCTCGGTCCTAACTATGCAAAAGAGAAGGCGTCCAGCCCGCGGACGCTTCTTACTAGCTTCCACAAAGATGAGTGCAGCGGACGGGTTTTCGGTGAGTCTCTGATGGCTCACCGAACAACCATCTTCATAGCAAATTTTATAACCTGCAAAACACTAATAATGCAACCGTGAGCATGATGGCTCAGCAAGACTTAACCGACGCTCCTAAACATGGAACTGTACGTGCAGGTATTTCTAACATAGGAAAGGTATAATGCAATAACGACACGCCTAAATGTCAGTCCTTACTTTCAGTTTAATAGCAGCAGATTATTATACCTTAGGCAGCCCTCACATCGGAAGTCCACAATCAAACAAGAAACACTTTCCTCCGATGTGGTGATGCCCAAAGAGGAAAAACAAACTTAGTGAGCTCTACAACTACAGCATACCTGGTTGCCAATACAATGAATTTAAGAACTTCATATCAGCAATGATTCATCACACGTTATCTGGAAGTTGTTACTACGTCACAGCGGAGTGAACAAGTGGTACACATACACCCGCCTCGAAAGACTCACACTAGAGCTCTTTCTTACGTTGTATGCAGCAACCTTTCACCCGTCACTCCAATGCCGAACCAGTTCCGCCGACCCATCAGAAGGGCCACTACATGGAACACGTTTAAGTTGCTCCGCTAACAGGTTTGCACCTCTGACACCAACCCCCAAAGGACGGCCGTATAAGTTTCGACACGAGAGTACCCGAGTTACATCGGTTTATCGGGTCCCATATATACGACATGCATCCAGTACTGTTCAAACTTGCTCAGCAGGGCGGCATATGCATCAGTCCTTAAGCGACACAAACAGAGCTACAGCCACACAGGCCCAACGTCCTTCTGCTCCTACTCTCTGCTCGGTCTCATTTTCCATTCCAGAACTTTCATTTTCTAGAATCATACCCCGCTGAATCCACATCCTAACTCGCGAGTAGCTTCCAACTACCCGACTTGTACCGGATCCTATACAACTTTAGCCTAGCAGAAACTACACGAAGGTAACCTATTCTACCCTGTACTCCAAGGGTTTGTGGGCTATGCATTTGGAGTATCAATCACCTTAACCTAATGCACAATACATACTAGACCCATAAAAGTGATACAAAGCAAAATATAACTAGAAAGTTGTTAAATGCAAACCGGGGCTTGCCTTATGTTGCTGCAGGTTTATTTCTAACTTAAAGTCAGTATCTTGGTGATGATTAATTCTTCAACTTGCTGATCTGAGTCGAGTTCCTCGTCGAACTCCTTCGTCGTGTTTCCTACCGATATGAATATGCACAGTTTTTAATACAAGTAACTGAATTATAAAACAAATGTGTTTTAGGAACTAAGAATGGTTTAGACCAACTCTAAAGTGAGTGGAAAGCTCTGTTATGGACAAAAACAGAGGATATCTTTAGGTGGGCGGTGGATGTTTGTTGAAGAAAATGCAAAGATCCATTTATAATGGACATAAGAAAGGTAGTGGAAAGAACCAGCAGAAAACTGGAGAATATTATCTCAATTTGCTCTGAAATTTTTACAGTGGACCATATATCATACATAGGTATGGCTTGCAAAATTTTAGACAAAGTTGATGGAAGATGTGGCCTAGGGAATTTTCTTATTATTTGGCTTCTCTGAATTCCTATGGCAATTATAATGTCTTGTCATGCTCCAAATTTGGTTTTTCAGAAACTTAAGAGTCTTATGAGTCCATAGGACTTGGTTTCACAATTTTTGGAGCTCCCTACACAGAGATATGGAATTTAGAAATTGGAGCTAAAAGCTGAAAATCTTTCTGCTATTTTTTCCTAATTTTCAGAGACATACGAGATTGAATCAACATTTCGCCAAGAAAATGAAGTCCAATGCCTATAACAATTTTACTGATGTTCAATGATTTTCGGGAGAGTGTCCTGCCCAAATTTGGGAATTTTCCAATAAACTGAACTCCTGTAGAAATTCCTACAAGATATTTTTAAATGAATTAATGAGCCAAATCCAGGAATTTTCATAAATATTGGGCTGCACCTCTTGATAGTACTCTTTGAGAGAAATCCAAAAAAATTTTGTTTCACAATTTTTGGACACTCCTACACTAAGTTATGGCTCTCCAAAGTTTGAACTGAAATGGGAAAATCTGGAAAATGTTTAAATGCCGACAGTGGGTCCCACTCGTCATCCCTAACCTCCAGCCTCGCGCCAAACAGAGCAGTGGCAGCTCCCTCTGGCGAGGTCACCGGAAAAGCACTTCCCAGCCACCTTCTGACCCCCTGCTAGCCGCCCCTCCCATTTTCCCCCACGCTGAACTCGTTGGTGAGGTCGCCGGCGGCTCAAACTCGCCGGAAAACGGGGCGCACCGGCAACAGAAAACCCTAGGGCTCCGGCGAGGTCGTGCATGGTGAATTCTCCACCAAATGGTCGGTTCTTGGGCTCTAAAGCACCAGGAAATCGTGTAAAAGACCGACATGAGGTCTAAACAAGCCGGAGAGAGCTCCAAACCTATCGGCACCGTGCACCCGACATGGTTCAGCGGTATACCCTTGAAAAGAACTCATATTCCTAGCTCTACACTCAATTTCTTGGTCTAAAATCGACGGAGGAGGTGTGATAGGAAGTTAAGATCCTGTGTGTGAAGTTTGAAACACAACCAACGAGAATTGAGGGCGAATTTTGCAATTCCTTACCTCAAGGTCAGTTTCGGCCGCCTGGGAGAAAAACTTGAAATTCTCCCTCTGTGATCAATGGCTAGGGCTGAGCTTCGGAGGTGAGCAACTAGGCTTGTATGTGCACCGATGAGGTGGCTTGCTTGGGCGTGATCACTTCTGGTTTGGGCTACCCACGGTGATCAGTTCCGGTTTTTCAGCGTTTACCCGAGGGCTGCAGGTTCTTTGCTGATTTCCGGTGCTAACAAGCTCGGGGCCGTGGGGGAAAATTGCTGGCCGGCTAGAGCACCCTTGGGCGGATTTTTTTGCTGTGTGGAGCTCAGGTAAAGGGGAAAGCAACACTGGTTGCAATTGAGAGGAACAGAGGAGCGCACGGTGGCTCTTTTCTTCACGGGGGAGCAGAACAGGAGCCACGAGCAGCTCGGTCCAGAGAATAAAGGATCACGCTGAGAAGAGAAGGAAGCCGCTTCACGGTTGACAGCGCGAGGGAGAGGGAGCAGGAGCTGGCGCTCGGGCCACGGGAGGTGGCGCACGCTGCTGTCCGAGTGAAAACAGAGAAGACTTCGGGTTGAAGTCTACTGACATGTGGGCCCCATCTCTCCCCTCTTATCCCTCAATTCCGTTTAAAATAGCAAACGAGCTCCAAATTTGATCAAACTCGGAGTATAGGCCAAAATAAATGTGAGAAACACAATAGTGCACTCAAATTTGAATTTCGGTGAAGTCGGAATTCGAAACTGAGATTTAAATTCAAATTCGAATTTTCTCCCGTTTAAATTCCAACAAATAGGAAATCCTTTTCAAATGCTCTGAAAATTTCACGGGCTATTATTGGATGTGTGGAGAACCAAATGATAGATTTAGATCTCTGTGTTCGGGAATTTTTGCAAGTTCAAGTTTGGACTTAGAGCTCACACCTTTAAATTCAAAAGTTTAAATTCCCTCATATTTTCTCTGTGTGAAATATTGCCCCACTTGCTAAAATTTTGGGGTTTCACATCCCTCCCCCCTTAAAAAGAATCTCGTCCCGAGATTCATAAAGAAGAGACGAAGCGGTAGAGAAGGAATTACCGGATATAAGCGGACAGCAAGTCTGGATAGTTTGAACGGAGGTATTCTTCACTCTCCCATGTTGCTTCCTCCGCGGTATGATTGCTCCATAATACCCTATAGAATTGGAGCGTCCGTTTCCTTGTCGACCGATACTTTTCATCAATAATCCGGATTGGATGCTTGGTATAAGAGAGATCCGGTTGCAATGTCTTGAGATCTTCATTGCGGACAGCAGTGGTATTCTTGAGACATTTCCGAAGCTGAGAGACGTGAAATATATCATGCACCCCAGCGAGATTTATCGGTAGCTTAAGTCGGTAGGCTATGGGTCCACATTTATCCGTGATAGCAAATGGACCGATAAACCGGGAAGTGAGCTTTCCTTTTACACCGAATCGGTGAACTCCCTTCATTGGAGATACACGGAGATATACGTACTCTCCGATGTTGAAGTTCAACGGTCGACGTAGCTGGTCTGCATAACTCTTCTGTCGAGATTGAGCAGCCTTTAAATCTGCTTGTATGACCCAAACTCGTTCTTCGGCGTCATTAACAAGGTCAATCCCGAATGTCACCCTTTCACCGAATTCGCACCAATTCAGCGGTGTGCGACATCTCCGGCCATAGAGAGCCTCATACGGTGCCATCTTGATACTCGTTTGATAGCTGTTGTTGTACGAGAATTCAGCCAACAGTAGATAAGCATCCCAGTTCTTACCGTGGTGGATGGCACACGCTCTCAACATATCTTCCAAGACTTGATTCACCCTCTCGGTTTGTCCATTGGTTTGAGGGTGATATGCGGAGCTTCTAAGCAATTTAGTTCCCAAAGATGCGTGCAGCTGTTCCCAGAAACGAGAAACAAACAGTGCACCACGATCTGAAACTATTGTTCTTGGAACTCCATGCTGGCGTAGTATCCGTTCAATGTATAACTCCGCATATTTCTTGGAGTTGAATCCCACATTCACCGGTATGAAGTGTGCTGACTTGGTTAATCGGTTAACGATTACCCAAACTGAATCATGCTTCCGAGATGTGAGCAGTAACCCGACAATGAAATCCATACTCACATCTTCCCACTTCCATGCCGGAATATGAAGGGGCTGCAGCAACCCAGATTTCTTCATGTGATCTGCTTTCACCCTTCGACACGTATCACATTCGGATACGTATTTAGCTATTTTCCGCTTCATCTGTGTCCACCAAAACTTGTTTCTCAAATCTTGGTACATCTTGTTGCTTCCTGGATGAATGGAAAATTTTGATAGATGAGCTTCGTCTAATATTTTCTTACGAAGCTTCATGTCCCTCGGTACGACTATCCTGTTCTTGAACCAGAGCGTACCATTCTCATCTTTCCGGAAGCACTTAGCTTCTCCTTGGTCTATTCTCTTTCGGATATGGGCCATGCCCTTATCTTTCTTTTGAGCCTCTACAATTTCATCACGAATTGTAGGAATGAGGGCAAGGTTAAACAATGACCCATAGGGAACCAAGCGCAGGCTCGGTTCTTCTTCTTACATTGCAGCCATGGTTAAGTTATGAACATGTGATTTCCGACTAACGGTGTCAGCAACCACATTCGCTTTTCCAGCATGATAATGAATCTCCAGTCCATAATCCTTGATTAACTCTAACCATCTTCGCTGCCTCATATTTAATTCCTTTTGTGTGAAGATGTACTTTAAACTCTTGTGGTCGGTGTAGAGGTGGACTAAGTTTCCAAGCAAATAGTGCCTCCACATCTTTACAGCAAGAACCACAGAAGCTAGCTCGAGATCATGTGTCGGATAATTCTGCTCATGATTCCGAAGCTGTCTGGATCCATATGCGACCACTCGCCCTTCTTGCATAAGCACGCAGCCAAGGCCGATGCCGGATGCATCGCAATAAACATCAAAAGCCTTAGTTGTATCAGGCTGCGCCAAGACTGGGGCTGTTGTGAGGTGCTTTACCAATGCTTTGAACGCCTCCTCACATACTTCACTCCACACATATTTCTTGCCTTTCTTCAGAAGTTCCATCATTGGTTTAGAAACTTTGGAGAAATTCAGAATGAATCTCCGGTAGTACCCCGCTAAACCGAAAAAGCTACGGACTTCATGGACTGATTTCGGTGAACTCCAATTCAGCACTTGGACGATCTTGCTCGGATCAACTGCGATGCCCTCCGCAGAAATAATGTGCCCAAGAAATGGCACTTGGCTGATCCAGAACTCACACTTGCTGAATTTTGCATACAGTTTGTGATCCCGTAGGCGTTGGAGTACAATATGCAGATGTTCGGCGTGTTCTTCCTCTGACTTAGAATATACCAAGATATCATCGATGAAGACCACGACGAACTTGTCCAGCTCCGGCATGAAGACTGAATTCATCAAGTACATAAAATGGGCCGGAGCATTAGTGAGTCCGAATGACATGGCGAGATACTCATATAACCCGAATCTCGTCGAGAATGCCGTCTTGGGTATGTCTTCCGCCCGGATTTTTATCTGGTGATATCCGGACAGAAGATCCATCTTTGAGAAAACCTTAGCACCCACTAATTGATCGAAAAGCATATCAATACGCGATAGTGGATACTTGTTCTTTATAGTTACGGCATTGAGCGGACGATAGTCCACACATAACCTCAGAGTTTCGTCATTTTTCTTGATGAACAGCGCGGAGCATCCCCATGGTGATGAACTGGGTCGAATGAAGTTTTTGCTTAACAAATCATTCAGCTGCTTCTTCAGCTCCGTGAGTTCCTTCAGTGCCATTTTATACGGCCTCCGAGACATGGGTGTGGTTCCCGGTGCTAGTTTAATTTTTAACTCCACATCACGATCGGGCGGCATGCCCGGTAGATCATCGGGAAACACATCCAGATATTCCCGGACCACTGGAATGTCTTCCAGTCTCTTAGCTTCAACGGTGTGTACAGCAGTGACTTCCGGTGTAACATTTCTCAGAATCAACGTGTTTGCCCGTACTTCTTTGAATTCAGCTGCACCGTTCGTGAACTAATATTAAAGATAGCTTGGTGATGTGTCAACAAAGTCATTCCCTTGATAATGTCAATCCGCAAGCCTTCCAGGATGATAAGAGTAGTAGGATATACCCGCCCATCCAAACATATAGGCGCTCGAGCAACAATTCTGCCCGCTGTCCTACTACCTCCCCGTGAATTAATATGATATGATGCGGCCAAGGTCGTTGATGGTACTTGGTGCTTAACCACATAATCTTTGCTGATAAAATCATGTGTAGCACCCGAGTCGATCAACACGAGCGTGTGCTAATCACGTAGGATGAACATGCCCGCAACACGGGTTCTCCTACGGGAACGTCTTCAACTGCCATATAGTTTATGTTTCCCACTTTCAGTGATGTTCTCCTTGACCGACCATAGAATTTCTTTGCAGGTTGCGATGATATGTTACTGCTGCTCGGCTTGGTCACAGGATACTACTGAGAAATATGCTCTACATCGCTACAAGTGTTATACGATGCGAGCTCAGGATCTTCACCATATGAAAGTGGTTGATATTCTTGTGCACTTTGCTGAGGTGAGGGTGCACAATTACTCATTTGCTGCTGTTGCGGCAGTGTCTGAACCTCCATGGGTGAATATGGACAGTATTGGATCTGAGGTGGTCCGTCAAAGGACTGAATTTCCACCCCAGATGGTAAGCAATATATACCCGGTTGTTCTTGATGATAATCATCCGTACTTGCCAGTGATAATTTTCTCTTCGTCTTACTTTCCTTGTGCTCGAGTTCAGCTATTTCTTGAATCATAGCGGCATTGACTAACTCGCTATAATTTCCTTTATTGCATTGTGCCACTTTTTTCCGAAGCTTCACATCGAGGCCTTGGAAGAAGTAATGACAATTCATCGTCTCGTTATGCACATAAGCGGATGCATATTGTACTAAACGGTTGAATTCTGTAAAGTACTTCATAACACTCATGCCGCTTTGTTTGAGTTCATAGAACTCTTCAATTCTGGTTTTGACGATGCCCTCACAGATATGACGTGCACGGAAAGCATCATGAAACTCCATCCACGACACATGATGATCTTCAGCGATCTTAGCAAGACATTCAGACCACCAAGCACCAGCGGATCCATGAAGTTGCTGAGCGGAAAATAAAGCCATCTCATATTCATCACACTGGAGCATTCCCAATTTAGTTATAATAACCCGGAGCCAATGATCTGCCTCCAAGGCTTCTTTAGCTTCAGAGAATACCGGTAGTTGTCTTGCAAAATCCAGATAAGTGTTCAGTGTGGGATTTTGCTGTGAGGTCTCTTGTCAGATGCCTTGCTGCACCAACAACTAAAGAGACTCAGCCATTCTTCCCAACACCTCCGCCAGTCCTGTTGATGATGGCGGTGATCGTCGCTGCGACGAATCATTCCTGTCCCTACTGGTACCACCAACTTCATACCCGGAATGAGCATGATCCATACTGCAAGAGTGAGCAATTTATGGTTAATACCCAATATGTACTCCACTTGAACGCGAAATTATTAACCACAAAAGCATCACATCAACAGTGCAGCATACGTGAAGGAAACAAGGTTTTTGACAATTCCAAAATATAACCAATGATTGTTGAAGTTTGTCAAACTCTTAAACCAACAACAAGAAATGATGAAAGATAACTAATGAATATGTCATGGAACTTAGAGAAGTATAAAAAACCTTCATGTCCACAACAAGTCCTAAGTTACGTGGACAATGAGCAATGCTCTGGTCAGAATGACCATTTGGCCTTATTCCCAGAGTTTGATTACGAAAACGGCAGTTTCATGTCTCTAGTTGAATATCAAAGTTATTAATAACTTCAATATATTTCCAACGAGTATTTATTTGCCTTCATATCTTTTCTGGATCAGGAGTTATGATATTTCAAAGTTGACAGAAATTTGGAACAATTTTGACAGCACCTCCTTAGAAAGTGTCTGTTTTGTCCGCAAGATTTCATAAAGTTCTACCCAAAATCTGTAGAACCTTTGTAGTAAAAAATCGTAGAACATATCACAAAATTTCCAACGGTGTCTTACATGACCCTTAGAAATCTTTCTACAAGACGTTATGGTCGAAATACAGAATATTCCAGAGAGTATTTTTGGTCTGCCCTGTTTTTGGACAGTTAACACTCATCTGAGATTTTCATCCATTTGCAGGGGGATTCTGTTCTGGAGTTCTACAGACAAATTATAGAAGACTTCAAAAACAATTCCAGAAATGTATCGCTAACCTCCTTTGGTCCAACCAAACAAAAGTTATGCCCTGTTCAAGTTCAGCAAAAATTCTGCCGAAAACGGGGGAGGTTGTTACTAAAGGTTTGAGATGGAAACTATACTCCCAATTGACTCTTAGTTCAATATAGGAGTTCATTAACCCCTATTGGAAACCTAGACTCCAAATTTACTCTTTTGTTTGAACACTTCATTTTCATGCAGTTAAGAACATATTACGGTACTACGTTTCCTCACCAAATAAAAATCCTAACCGGCGTTACCCGGCATATAAGTCTCAAAGGGTGGCACTAAAACGATCACTCACACACGTGTTCTAAACGGAATGTTCTACTCGTGGTTAAGTACCTGCAGAGAAACAATCAATAGTGATGCACACAAAGGTTTTCCATTTCAGGCAGGTCCATATCATAGTAAAAACATACGCCGCGTATCTGTGACACCCTCATTTCTGGTGTCAGCATATATTCATGTTTTATGAAGAGAAAACATTTCAAGAAAAGTAGGAACAGAGAAAAATAACAAAAGGATAGCCAATAAGAGCCAAATCCAATTGACAGAGAGCACCGAAGACAACTTCCGCGGCTCGCTGACCACGTGGCGTACCCGGAGCTCATCCCTGCGAAGTGGGGAGAGGCCGCTGCTAAACTGGCTATGTGGCAGGATCGGGGCTCATCTCCGCAAAGGGGGAGAGGTACGACCCTGTGGGACACGTGTTGCCCCCGGAGCTAGCTTCTGCGGTAGAAGCAAAGGAATTTCCGCAGGACACATGTCACCTTCGGAGCAAGTCACCGTGGGAATCAGAGGACCAGTTGGGCGGGATACGTGTCGATCTCGGAGCTCATCTCCGGGTGGTCCGGTTCTATTGAACACATGTCGCCACCGGAGCTTATCTCCGGGAGGTCCATCACTGTTGGACACGTGTTAACCTCGGAGCTCGTCTCTGAGAAGAAAGGAAGTCTGGCGAGAGGGAAGGTCCGACACTAACACGTGGCGTGCATGGAGCCACCTCCGAATAGAGAGGAGGTCCCGCCCGCCAGGATACGTGGCGCACGCGGAGCTCATCTCCAAAGGAGAAGGGAGGTCTCGCTCGCTTGATACGCGGCACAACCGGAGCTCGTCTCTGCAGAAAGGGAGAGACCAGGCCCGGTGGACACATGGAGCTTCCGGAGCTCATCACCACGAAGGTAATGAGTTCTGAAGCGGTTTTGGATTCTGTACGCTTAAGAATACTGGTACGGAGGAGAAACCGACCTGAATTCCACAATGATACCTCACCAAATCGACTAAAGATAAGCTGTTAAGATTCAACGATGATCTGAATAGGACTCTTATTTGGGATACAATCAGATTAGGACTCTTCTCTTCCCAATTAAAAATAGAGCCCAGAACCTTTGGCCGAAACCACAAATTTCTTTTCCAACTCCTAAGCCGACGACTTAGAGCCCTAGCCTCAACTCGCCGAGAAATCCATCGCCGGAGTTCAGCGAAGATCGCCGGAAGACAGCCCAACGATCGGAGAAGGACCTGAGACCAAGAAGAGCGTAAGTTAGGTCTCCAATACCACCTTACGACATCGTTGTGTTTTCTTTGCATCTGTTCTTCGATTCCTTTCGAACAGAAGCTTTCTCGTGGACAGATCACTTGTTGATCGGGTTCATCTAAAGATAACGTCATCGCCACGTCCACATTTGATCCGAACACCCCTGTTCATCATAAAGCCATGCAAGAACACGAGCAAACCGATCTAATAAAATTGATCATAGGATAGCATGCATATGCATCATCGCATCTAGTTTAAAGTTTGTGCATAGTATTGATTGTCATGAATTTTGTATGTGCGTGATTCTGTATAGAAGGACAAGCTCAGGGAGTTGTCTACGACGAGCTGCAACAGCAAGGTTTCAAGATCCAAGAGCAACCGGAACCGCAAGAACCAGGCAAGTGCTCCTTGACCATATTGATCCTATGTTTGAGTAAAACTATTTTGATTTGTGAAAAGGTGTGTGTGCTGAGTCAAACATGATGGGAAACCCTTTTATAGGAGTTTACTAGTTTTGATTAAACCACCCTTGTAGCCAGGGAAGTTTATGAGTCGGGTATGGTTTTTACTTTTATGCTTCGCTGAGTCCATGGGATTGGGAAGCGAGATAGATGTGTCTAGCTAACTGCACTCGTAATGACAATAAGAAACCAATGTTGTTAATGGACATGGATCGGAGGGAGATCTAGGCAAAACTGGATTTGTGAATGAGGTAGCATGAAATGGTGGTTTACTTGCCGTAGATCTAAGGACCGGTTCATGCATGCACATGCCAGGATAACAATGCCACCACAAGGCCAAGTATGGGTGCGGCTTAGCTGAGTAATTAGGTAAGTTGCTAGAGTGTTATGGACTGTGGAAGGCGCGGGGAATGGGAGTCGAGTGAGGACTGCCCAGGGAACTGCATGGCACAAGAGGGGGCCCGTGGGTGGGAGAATTGGAGATTCTAGCCTGCTGGTGAAACCTTAGTGAGTGCATACATCTAGTAGCCCCTTTGTAAAGGCTATTTTGTGATCTCTTGGCCATACACCGACGGTTGTGTACTGGTATAATGGAGGTTCTGCAGTCGCCGACGGGTGACAAAATCACAAACTTGTGGGTAAAGAGGTGCAAACTCTGCAGAGTTTTTAAAACTATCATGATAGCCGAGCTTACAGTCATGAGCGCCTGGCAAACTGCCATCATTAGTTGGGATGGTTCTTGGTTATGGTTATGGATTTGATTATGGTTTTGGATTTCCGGGACTGTTGAGCCTGGGTAATAAGATGAGCATGACTGTTGAGTCATGGCAACGAGAAGGGTCTCGGTGTGAGACGAAGTTGTTTATGCCATGAGATGGTAGCGAATACTTGAAGGTATTCGTGAGATGGTAACAAATACGAGGATGTATTCGTGAGCAAGAATGAAGTTGATTAATGTTCGGGTGGAACGTGGAAAGTGATGGAGGTATGTTGGTAATTTAATACATGCTGGGATTACATTCACCTAAAGTTAAGTTGTTGTTTTATCGTGGTTTTATAAACTTTGCTTTCCGCAATTAACCATTTATACCTACCTTGTTATGAGCTACATATCATATTTTTCCGCATTTGCTGAGTACATCATTGTACTCAAACTTGCATTATTATTTCATCATCAGCAGCAGGAGAAGACTACTATGAAGACCTAATGGAGCATTAGGCGTGTGATCTGTTAAATTGCTTCTGCATTAGAATAAAGACTTCCGCTGCATAGAAATAAAGACTTCCGCTGTGAGCATGGGTCCAAGACTCATGAAATATTGTAATAAACTCTGTTATTCGTGGTAATATATATTCTGAATTCAGTTTGTGGAACATATGTGTATGTGTCATGAACATCCTGGGCACACATATGCATCAGTTCTCGGTTCCGTGGTTTTCTACAGAATTGAGGGCGTCACAGATTGGTATCAGAGCCACGGGTTGACAGTAGGTTACACGGCTAGATAGAAATCTCATATTGATATTAGAGCCACGGTTGACAGTGGGTTACACGTCTAAATAGGAAACACAGATTAGTACCAAAAGCCACAGATAGGGATAGGTTACACACCTAGATACAATCACAGATTAGTATCAGACACAGATTGGTAGTTAAGCCACGCTGACCAAAGGAAGCACCCTAGGATGCTTAGATTGGCCTTGAAACTACCTTGACATAGGAAGCCATCCTTGAATAGGAGTTGTGTGAGCCCTTGCAATGATTGTTTGTAATTGTGTGCTTAGAGTGAGTTGTGGGACGCCTCAAAAACGTTGTCCATATCCACACGTAAGTAGAAAGAGGTGTGAGATGTTCCGGCACTTGTTCACATCCTCATATGGGCTAATATATATAGTCCAACTCACTTTGATGCATATAGTTGAGGGAATCTACCTAACCTTCTATTCTATTTCGTTCTCTCCCACAGATGGTGAGAGGAAATGCCGGCCGAAGGAACGTCCGTGAAAACCAAGAGGATGGTCACGAGGAAGTTCCTATTAACCCCGGAGCTGGTGAGAACCACCTGGAACGGTTGATGGCCATGCAGAATCAACTTATGCAAACCATGATCCAAACTTTGGGTCAGTTGCCGGCCAACAACAACAACCCCGTTCTGGCACCACCGCCACCACCATCACCGGCTCATAACAGGGTGGGAGAGTTCATGAGGACTCGACCACCCACCTTTGCTCAAGCTAACGACCCCATGGAGGCCGACGACTGGTTGAAATCCATGGAGTAGAAGCTTGCCGTAGTGCAGTGCAATGACCGAGAGAAGGTTCTCTTTGCGTCACACCAACTTATGGGAGTTGTCGCTGACTGGTGGGATGCCCTAAGAAACGCTCATGTCGACCAGGAGACAATCACTTGGACTGAGTTCAAGGAAAGTTTCCGCTCTCATTACATCCCTGCTGGTGTAATGATGCTCAAGAGACAGGAGTTCGAAGGTCTCCGCCAAGGGCAGAGAAGTGTGAATGAGTACCTCAACAAGTTCACACAACTGTCCCGGTATGCCCCCAAAGATGTCAACTCCGACCAGAGGAAGCAATACCTGTTCATGAGAGGGTTGAACAATGAGATCCAGGTTCAGCTCCTCAACAATGACTACGCAAGCTTTCAAAAGCTGGTTGACAAGGCTATAGTGGTTGAAAACAAGATCCGAGAGATTGAGCGAGAGTGCAAGAGGAAGATGCCATACCAGCCTCAAGGGAGCAACGTACGACCTCGGTACATGCCCCCGGCTTCACCGCAGTATGGATCGACCACTCCTACATACCGCCCTAGTCCGCCACCACAGCAACGACCCGTTGCACCAGCACCTCCTGTGCCCTGACCCAACATGGGCGCTCCTGTTCAAAACCCCCGCCCCAACGTACCTTCTGCCGTAGGCAACAGGGCATGCTTTGCATGCGGGGAAATAGGACACTTCGCGAACCAGTGCCCGAGGAGAGGCCCTGGACAGCAAGGCAACGTGCCCAAACAGAACCTGTGACCCAACGGAGGGGACAATCAAGGGAACCGTGGACAGCAGAACTATGCTCGCGGCAACGTGAACCATGTCTCTGCTGAGGAAGCACAACAGGCTGAGGACTTCGTAATTGGTATGTTCCTTGCCAACTCCAACCCAGCCACCATCTTATTTGATTCTGGAGCATCACATCCTTCATATCACCCAAGTTTGTTGCCAAGCATAACCTACCCATATCACACCTAGAATGTGCTATGTTAGTTAATTCTCCTGGTGGAGAGATGAGAACTAATGTAGTATGTCCGAAAGTAAACCTTAAAATAAGGGGGGTAGACTTCCTTGCCAACCTTATTGTCTTGGATTCCCAAGGGATTGACATAATACTCGGGATGGATTGGTTAAGCAAGCACAACGGGGTAATCCAATGTGCTGAAAGGAGCGTGCAGTTGACAAATGAGCACGGTATTCATGTCGAGTTTGAGTCAGTCCAACAAACAACCGAAAAGGCAATCTTGAACCACGTTGAAGGAGCAACATTGGACGGCATTTCAGTGGTTCAAGAATTCTTGGACGTATTTCCAGAGGAGCTTCCAGGTATGCCCCCTGATCGGGATATTGAGTTTGCCATTGATTTGGTATCTGGAACTGCACCCATAGCCAAGAGACCCTATAGGATGCCCGTCAATGAACTAGTAGAACTCAAGAAGCAAATCCAAGAGCAGTTGGAGAAGGGTTTTATACGTCCAAGCTCGTCACCATGGGGAGCTCCTGTGCTCTTCATAGACAAGAAGGATGGAACCCAAAGGATGTGCGTGGACTATAGGTCTCTCAATGAGGTGACGATCAAGAACAAATACCGTCTGCCCCGTACAGAGGACCTATTCGACCAAATGAAAGGAGCAGGAGTGTTCTCCAAGATTGATCTTCATTCGGGATATTTCCAGCTGAAGATTAAGCCCTCCGATATACCCAAGACTGCCTTTCAAACACGGTATGGTTCGTTTGAATATACCGTCATGTCTTTTGGGTTAACAAATGCACCCGCATACTTCATGTACCTCATGAACAAGGTTTTCATGGAGTACCTGGATAAGTTCGTCGTGGTTTTCATCGATGACATTATGGTGTATTCAAAAAGTGAGGAGGAGCATGAAGAACATTTGAAATTGACCTTGCAGAAAATGCGTGAGCATCAATTGTATGCCAAGCTTAACAAGTGTCAATTATGGCTAAAGGAAATATTGTTCCTAGGCCTCATTATCTCCGAAGAAGGGGTATCAGTTGATCCCGGAAAAGTGAGAGATGTTCTGAAGTGGACCAGCCGCAAAACGTTAGGGATATTCGGAGTTTTCTTGGGATGGATGGATACTACCGACGTTTCATTAAGGACTTCTCTAAGATAGCAAAGCCTATGACGGAGTTGCTAACGAAGGGAAAAGCCTTTCGATGGACACCAGCATGTCAAGAAAGTTTTGAGGAACTCAAGAAAAGGCTAACCACAGCACCGGTTTTGGTATTGCCGGACATCAGAAAGAGCTTTGACATATATTGTGATGCATCCAGACAGGGGGTCGGATGTGTGCTCATGCAAGAAGGACAAGTGGTAGCCTATGCCTCACGACAATTAAAGAAGCACGAGCTTAATTACCCTACACATGAATTGGAGCTACCAGCAGTAGTGCATGCATTGAATATTTGGAGACATTATATCCTTGGTCATCGATGTGAGATCTATACGGATCATAAAAGCCTCAAGTACATATTTACCCAAACGGACTTGAATTTGAGGCAACGTCGATGGTTGGAACTCATCAAGGATTACGATGTTGGAATCAACTACCACCCCGGGAAGGCCAATGTAGTAGCTGATGCATTGAGCCGAAAGGGAGCATGTCACCAACTCACGGTTCGGGAGCTACCACCGGAACTACGTAAGGAGTTCGAACGGTTACACCTCGGATTCTTGAATAACAAGGAAATGATGGAGATCCACTCTTCATTGGAGCAAGAGATCAGAGATGGCCAAGCAACGGATCAGGAGATCAAGGAGATCAAGGAAATGATCCGACAAGGAATAGAGAAAGATTTCAAAGAAGATGAGAAGGGTACGCTTTGGCTAGGAAAAAGGATTTGTGTGCCTAACGTGAAGCACCTCCGCGACATGATATTGAAGGAGGCACATGATTCACCCTATTCCATACATCCCGGAAGTACCAAAATGTACAAGGACTTGAAGACTTGGTATTGGTGGGATGGTATGAAATGGGACATAGCCGAATACGTTGCCCTATGCGACACATGCCAACGGGTGAAGGCTGAACATTAAAGAGCCGCTGGATTGTTGCAACCTTTGAAGGTACCCGAGTGGAAGTGGGAGGACATCAGTATGGATTTCATCGTCGGATTGCCACGTACTCAGTTGGGTTATGACTCCATCTGGGTAATCGTTGACCGATTGATGAAAACAGCCCATTTTCTCCCTATTAGGGCCAATTACAACGTTGCACAATTAGCCGAGTTGTACATGGAGCAGATCGTGTGCCGTCATGGAGTCCCGAGGAGGATAGTCTCAGATCGAGGTTCTCAGATTACCTCTAGATTTTGGAGGAAGCTGCAGAAAGCTATGGGTACACGACTGGATTTTAGCTCCGCCTATCACCCACAGACCGATGGGCAAACCGAAAGGACAAACCAAAATTTGGAAGACATGCTGAGAGCTTGTGCCTTGAAACGTGGGCGTAGTTGGGATAGTAGTTTACCCTACGCCGAATTCTCCTATAACAACAGCTATCAAGATAGCTTGAAGATGTCGCCTTTCGAAGCATTATATGGTAGACGGTGTAGGACGCCGCTGTTTTGAAACGAAACCGGAGAGAATCAGGTGTTTGGACCCGAAGTACTACAAGAAGCTGAAAAGCAAGTCCAAACGATACAGGAGAACTTAAAGGCTGCTCAGTCACGACACAAAGGCTATGCGGACAATAGGCGAAGGAAGTTAACTTTCGAAGTAGGAGACTTCGTATACCTTAAGGTATCGCCTATCCGTGGCCAACGACATTTCAACGTCAAAGGCAAGCTAGCACCTCGCTACATCGGACCATTTAAGATCTTGGACAAGCGAGGAGAAGTAGCCTATCAACTAGAGCTCCCAACATATCTCTTCGATATACATGACGTGTTTCATGTATCCCAGCTCAAGAAGTGCTTGAGAATACCGGAGGAGCAAGCACCAATGGAAGAGCTTGAACTTCAAGAGGACCTGACTTATGCGGAACACCCTGTCCGAGTTTTGGACGTAAAGGAAAGGGTCACCAGGAACAAAGTGATCCGATGGTGCAAGGTACAATGGAACCATCACACCGAAGCCGAAGCCACATGGGAGCGTGAAGAAGACATCAAGACGGAATTTCCTCATCTATTCTCTACCAACGAATCTCGAGGGCGAGATTCAATTTAAGGGGGTAGATTTGTGACACCCTCATTTCTGGTGTCAGCATATATTCATGTTTTATGAAGAGAAAACATTTTAAGAAAAGTAGGAACAGAGAAAAATAACAAAAGGATAGCCAATAAGAGCCGAATCCAGTTCACGGAGAGCGCCGAAGACAACTTCCGCGGCTCTCTGACCACATGGCGTATCCGGAGCTCATTCCTGCGAAGTGGGGAGAGGCCGCCGCTAAACTGGCTACGTGGTAGGATCGGGGCTCATCTCCGCAAAGGGGGAGAGGTCCGACCCTGTGGGACACGTGTTGCCCCCGGAGCTAACCTCTGCGGAAGAAGCAAAGGCATTTCCGCAGGACACATGTCACCTTTGGAGCTAGTCACCGAGGGAATCAGAGGACCAGTCACGCGGGATACGTGTCGATCTCGGAGCTCATCTCCGGGAGGTCCGGTTCTATTGAACACATGTCGCCACCGGAGCTTATCTCTGGGAGGTCCGTCACTGTTGGACACGTGTTAACCTCGGAGCTCATCTCTGAGAAGAAAGGAAGTCTGGCGCTGGAGCCACCTCCGGAGAGAGGGAATGTCCGACACTAACACGTGGCACAACCGGAGCTCATCTCTGCGGAAAGGGAGAGACCGGGCCCATTGGACACGTGGAGCTTCCGGAGCTCATCACCGCGAAGGTAACGAGTTCTGAAGCGGTTTTGGATTCTGTACGCGTAAGAATACCGGTACGGAGGAGAAATCGACCTGAATTCCACAATGATACCGCACCAAATCGACTAAAGATAAGTTGTTAAGATTCAACGACGATCTGAATAGGACTCTTATTCGGGATACAATCAGATTAGGACTCTTCTCTTCCCGATTAAAAATAGAGCCCAGAACCTTTGGCCGAAACCACAAATTTCTTTTCCAACTCCTAAGCCGACGACTTAGAGCCCTAGCCTCAACTCGCCGAGAAAGCCATCACAAGAGTTCAGCGAAGATCGCCGGAAGAGAGCCCAACGATCGGAGAAGGACCCGAGACCAAGAAGAGCGTAAGGTAAGTCTCCAATACCACCTTACGACATCGTTGTATTTTCTTTGCATCTGTTCTTCAATTCCTTTCGAACAGAAGTTTTCTCGTGGACAGATCACTTGTTGATCGGGTTGATTTGAAGACAAGGTCATCGCCACGTCCACATTTGATCTGAACACCCCTGTTCATCATAAAGCCATGCAAGAACATGAACAAACCGATCTAATAAAATTGATCATAGGATAGCATGCATATGCATCATCGCATCTAGTTTAAAGTTTGTGCATAGTATTGATTGTCATGAATTTTGTATGTGCGTGATCCTGTATAGAAGGACAAGCTCAGGG
The DNA here is from genome assembly GCA_030760725.1 of Neostapfia colusana. Taxonomy (NCBI): domain Eukaryota; kingdom Viridiplantae; phylum Streptophyta; class Magnoliopsida; order Poales; family Poaceae; genus Neostapfia; species Neostapfia colusana. The sequence continues at coordinate 62,839,146 of JASWHV010000011.1, forward strand.
AGCTGTCTACGACGAGCTGCAACAGCAAGGTTTCGAGATCCAAGAGCAACCGGAACCACAAGAACAAGGCAAGTGCTCCTTGACCATATTGATCCTATGTTTGAGTAAAACTGTTTTGTTTTGCGAAAAGGTGTGTGTGCTGAGTCAAACATGATGGGAAACCCTTTTATAGGAGTTTACTAGTTTTGATTAAACCACCCTTGTAGCCAGGGAAGTTTATGAGTTGGGTATGGTTTTTTACTTTTATGCTTCGCTGAGTCCATGGGATTGGGAAGCGAGATAGATGTGTCTAGCTAACTGCACTCATAATGACAATAAGAAACCAATGTTGTTAATGGACATGGATCGGAGGGAGATCTAGGCAAGATCGGGTTTGTGAATGAGGTAGTATGAGATGGTGGTTTACTTGCCGTAGATCTAAGGACCAGTTCATGCATGCACATGCCAGGATAACAGTGCCACCACAAGGCCAAGTATGGGTGCGGCTTAGCTGAGTAATTAGGTAAGTTGCTAGAGTGTTATGGACTGTGGAAGGTGCGGGGAATGGGAGTCGAGTGAGGACTGCCCCGGGAACTGCATGGCACAAGAGGGGGCCCGTGGGTGGGAGAATTGGAGATTCTAGCCTGCCGGTGAAACCTTAGTGAGTCCATACATCTAGTAGCCTTTTGTAAAGGCTATTTTGTGATCTCTTGGCCATACACCGATGGTTGTGTACTGGTATAATGGAGGTTCTGCAGTCGCCGACGGGTGATGAAATCACAAACTTGTGGGTAAAGAGGTGCAAACTCCGCAGAGTTCTTAAAACTATCATGACAGCAGAGCTTACGGTCACGAGCGCCTGGCCAACTGCCATGATTAGTTGGGATGGTTATTGGGATGGTTCTTGGTTATGGTTATGGATTTGATTATGGTTTTGGATTTTTGGGACTGTTGAGTCTGGGTAATAAGATGGGTTGCATGACTGTTGAGTCATGGCAACGAGAAGGGTCTCGGTGTGAGATGAAGTTGTTTATGAGATGAGATGGTAGCGAATACGAGAAGATATTCGTGAGATGGTAACAAATACGAGGAGGTATTCGTGAGCAAAAATGAAGTTGATTAATGTTCGGGTGGAACGTGGAAAGTGATGGAGGTATGTTGGTAATTTAATACATGCTGGGATTACATTCACCTAAAGTTAAGTTGTTGTTTTATCGTGGTTTTATAAACTTTGCTTTCCGCAATTAACCATTTATACCTACCTTGTTATGAGCTACATATCATATTTTCCCGCAGTTGCTGAGTACATCATTGTACTCAAACTTGCATTATTATTTCATCATCAGTAGCAGGAGAAGACTACTATGAAGACCTAATGGAGCATTAGGCGTGTGATCTGTTCTCAACTTTGCCTGTGGGGATGGAATAGAGATGAAGCCATTGCTGCTTAGATTTGCTTCTGCATTAGTTAAATTGCTTCCGCATTAGAATAAAGACTTCCGCTGCATAGAAATAAAGACTTCCGCTGTGAGCATGGGTCCAAGACTCATGAAATATTGTAATAAACTCTGTTATTCGTGGTAATATATATTCTGAATTCAGTTTGTGGAACATATGTGTATGTGCGATGAACACCCTGGGCACACATATGCTCTCAGAACCATAGAGAGGTTCAGAGACTCATATTAACTACCGTGCCAAGCCACGGTATACCATTCCATACTATTACTCGTATGGCAAGTTACCACAATTGATCCTCCTACGGTGGCGTACCTTACCTCTTACCTCCACGTAGGTGCGTCGTTACAGAATTGAAATACTGAATATTAATGTAAAAGCCCAAGAAAAGGGACTTGCAAAAACTTTTTCTTCACCTCACAACACCACAGTTTTTATTGTGGATATCTTAGGAAATATTGTGAAGAGCAAGTAACCTCCATCAAAAGAGTGATTAGAGGGGAAAGCCTTCATTTTCACAAAAAGTGGGAATTTTAAACATGAACAGGAGAGGTTGAGCTCACCCCTAGAACTTCAAAAGTCTTGGGAAGGTTCAGACCAAGTTTCGTGTAAATCCAACACTTTTTGAGGCACTTTTGGAGGTATTTGAAAAAGAGGCCAATTTGAATGTAAATACAAATTGTAGCAACTTTCATCACTCAAATTCAAAAGTTAGCTTCATATTCAAACTCAACACATTTTTCTGAGTAAGCCCACCAAATTTCATCCCCATTGGAGTTCATCTTGTCGGGAGCCAAATTTGCAATAATTCAAAACTGAATTTGAAATTCAGTTTAAATATGAAGCAAATTGGACCAACCAAAATTCAAATTGGAGGACTTAAATTTGAACCTAAACTTGGGGACTAAGTCTCACATTAAATTGTGAGTAGCTGGTGGGATAATTAGCAAAAACCAGAAAAGAAATTTGGAAAAAGAAGAGAAGGGGAGGCCCACATGTCAGCTGCGCACACGAGTACTCAGTCCGTTGTTGCAGCCGGGTCTCGGCTTCGCGCGGAAGGCAGGGAGCGATGGCGAGCCACCGAAGCAGCACAGGGCCACCTCACGGTGCCAAAACCGCGGCTCAAAGGCCAGCGCACAGCCCACGCCGCCTTCCTCCTGCTTTCCAAACGAGAACCCCCCCTACCGAGCTTCTTTCTCGATTCCGCGCAAGCACAGAAACGCCGCCCTCTCTGATCGCCAGCGTCCGGCCAGCACAGCCGCTCTCGTGCCCGATGAGCAACGCAAGAAAGGACCGCCGCGAGGTACTGATCACGACCATACTGACCTCGCCCTCTATCTCGCACGATCGGCAAAGTATTTGAGGCATTAGCGCGTCGGGGTGTTGAGAACCGAACCGTGAGGAATTCGGAAATTCGGAGCAAGTAAGCCACCACTCCTTAGGACAAGCTAAGGACATGATCTATACTCTCCCATGCATCTCTGGGATCAGAAATCATCGAGTTTCATCGAGTCGGGGCGATGTTCTTCGAGCTTTTTGCATCGGCGCCGATTTCCGGTCTAGGTCACCGGTGAGGTCATAGTTGCAGCTGTTTCCACAGAGATCGGTGCCCATATCCGTGATCAGCGGGTGTCAGTGGAGCTCCCCGAGCAAACCGCATCGAAAAATGTGCAGGGGATGCTGAGTTCGACGTCGCCGGTGAGCTTCCGGCCGCTGTTGCCGTCGGGGGCCCTGTTCCGGCCGTTGTCAAGCTCCGGCGAGGGTACCAGCGTGTTCTCCGAGTCAAGTTAGGCACAGGCGGCGAGAATCAGGGAGCTCCGGGGGCTGGAACCCCTCTCCGGCGAGAGCTCCGGCGAGCTCGGCGGCGGGGAGCCACGGGAGCGCGAGGTGGAAGAAGCCTTGTGGGCCCCACGTGTCAATCGCTGCTGAGGGCGCTCGGGATTTGCTGCGGCACCGGGATTCCGTGTGGCTGCGCGGGTGATTCTGCGGGCTCCGGTGTGGGTTAGCTGAGGAGCTGACACGTAGCCGGGGGACCCCACCCGCAGAGTTTAAATTTCATTCGAATTTCCAGTTTTAGTTCAAACTTCAAATGAATAGAACTTTGGCTAGGAAACTCCAAAGTCGATGAACCAAATTTTGCTGAACTCAGAATTCTGAGTACTTTCCAGCAATACCAAATTCAGCTCATGAAAGTGAATAGTTTTCCAGAATTAAATCCCTAAAGTTTAAAATAGTGGGAATTTTATCTGGAGAACTACTTTATGAAAAATTATGAAATTTGGCTGAGAGGTTCAGTAGAAAATTCCTGAATCCCAGTAAAATTTTCAGACTCATCCAAGTTCATTTAGTTACCCTGATGGGGTGATTAATAGAACTGCCCTGAGAAAATAGAAAAATTTATAGAAACATTTTTCAGATTTTCTCCAATCTTAAGTAGGGCATAACTTCCAGTAGAATTCTTCGAATGACATGAAACCAATTCCATTAGAACCATCTTAAAGTCTAGTTTCCAGAAAGTAATGGTTAGAGCCATGAAAACCCCTAGAATTATTCAGAGGCTCGAATATTGACCAAATGGGCTTTTATTTGTACAAGGTTCAAATGAACTTCGTTTCAAATGAAACTTGGTCAAAACTCTGGTTAGGACCCTACCAAGCCACAATAAAAATTTCCGAACCAAAGGGGAGGGATAGCTAGAGTTATTAGTAAATAAGTATCCAAGTTTACACATTGCATTTAAATTTACATGTAGTATTGTATTCAACGTGTAGCCATTGAAGAAGAGACCCCGGAAGTGCTGGATTTCCTTCTTCTGGACGAAGAACTAACTACTGACCAGCAGCAACAAGGCAAGCCCCGGTTTGCATTAACCTTTTTATAAGTTTTTACTTTGTTTACATGTGTCATATGAAGTATGTATGTGCATCAGGTATAGGATGAATGAAACCCCACTTGCATAACCAGCATTTTTCCCTAAGAGTGAGGGTAGTGTCTAAGACCTCGAGTAGACATGCTATGCTTAAATGTTTCATGGGACTTCGGTACAAGTCGAGTAGTTGGAATCTACTCGCGTGTTTAGGCTTGGGACACACGGGTTCGGTTGAGTGATGTGAGATCACTTTAGTAATGAAAATGAGACTAGGCAGGGGCTAGGGCGCAGCAAGAGGGAGTCTTGTGTGCGCAGCCCTGTCCATGTCGATTGAGGACCGAGCCGTGTGCGGCCCTGCTGAACAAGTATTGAACGTACCGAAGGCATATCGGATATATGGGCCCCGATAAACCGATGTAGCCTAAACCTCCGGGCGTCGAGGCATAGCACACCGATTTATAGGTGTAGGTTGAGGGCAGCAAGGTGGAAATCTGCCAACGGGCATAGAGAGATGCTCCGTGTGGGGAACCTCCTGCTCATTTCGGTGCGACCGGTTCGACGTTTGGGCTGTTGGGTGAAAGGTTGTCCTGTACGACATCGAGTGAGCGTGCTGTGCAGCTCCACGGGTGGGCGTACGTGACGTGCTCTTTGGGTTTCCCTGCAGGTGTATATCGAGTCGATTCACCGTCCCTCGCGGTGACGAGTACCGCTTGTTCACTGCGTCGTAACGTAGACTATGAATGAAATGTTATGATTCAATATTGCTGCTATGATATAATTGTATTGCTACATGTGTGCCACCAAATATTGCTTACTAAATTTCAGATTTCCGAACTGTTAACTTGTTGCTAAAAGATGAATTAAGGATGAACTTGTGGGCGTGTCCATTTGCTGCAATATTACTACCCTATGTCATTGTACCCCTCATGTAGAGTTTCATGCTTAGGTGAGTCGGTTAAGCCTTGTTGAGCCATCGTGCTCAAGGTTGCTGCTTAAGTGTTTTTCAGGTGAGGAGCCACCCACGGACTCGGAGTACGAGTCCACCGGCGAGGGTTACCCTCCGTCGGGGACCACGGCTGAGTGGGAGCCGTACACGCCGCGCTGAGCTGAGGAGTGCAGCTAGTGTGGGTTGCCCTAGGTCTGGGCAACCGACTTTTGCTAGATAGGCGGGCGTGAGTTGTATAAAAGAAACTTCCGCTGTGTAATAAAGACCCTAGTTTGTAACTGAGAAGTGTACTACTTTGTACATTCAGTTTGTTTTCCCATGTAATGTAATGTGTTCTTATGACGTGTGCTGTCGGGTCTCGCATCGCGCGGCACCACCATCTGCGATCCTGGATGAGCGGATTCCGGTCTGCCACAGCCTGGTATCAGAGCTGCAGTGGGGATAGCACAGCACTTAAGGACTACCTTATGGGAAAATTTAGGTTACGGTGAGGATTCGGTAGTTGCCCAAGTAAGGACTATATTAGCATAGTTACTTAAAGTGGCAAAGACTAACTTATGTGTTATACTTCCGAATTTTAATTATGTAACGACGCACCTACGCTCTGGTAAGCATGGTAAGGAACGCCACCGAAAGCGGTTCAATTTCGGTTAGTTCCCCCTGACGAGGAACGTGGTTCAGGGATAGAGTGTCACATCTTGGTGTGAGACGTCAATATGAACCTCTTGGACTCTTCATGTCCCTGAGTTCATATGAAACGCTGATCCCTAGCGTGCATTAGGCAAGTAAGTGGAGACCCCATCGCGTGGTCAGTAACGCGAGAGTGTGTTCGTCTAGAAGTAGCCCAGGAGGACATACGCAGCGCTTGCCATCGGCGTGCCCTGCCGGGCAGTAGGTGGTATCTGTTGGGTTGATAACATTCCCAACCGTGATGACCCGTTCATGACATACTCGGGTTCCCCATTGTGTGGTGTTGAAACACGATCACGTACCTTGAGACGTGACTTAATTCAAGGACGGCCGTATGGAAATGATACGGGCGTTTGTATTTAACTTTAAATATGGTCCTGCCTGAAATGAACAACCATTGAGTGCACCAATATTGTGTGGTCTTCTGCAGGTACTAACCACGTACGTATCCGTGTAGAAAACGTGTGCGAGAGACCGTTTAGTGCCACACTTGAGACATATATGCCGGTATAATCTGGTTAGGATTTTCTTTTGTGAGGAACGTAGTACTGTGATATTGTAGGCATATGCATGATAATATAGATAACAAGGAATTAAACTCTATAGGTTCAACAATTAGGACCCTGGTTTGGTAGACAAATTGAAAAGGGATGAGTGTAGTTCCAAAAGACTGAAAAACAGAGTGCTCTGTTTTGGCAGCAAGATTGCCGAACTTCAACAGAGCATAACTCACAGGTCCTTTAGCCCAGGGAGGTGTGCTATATAGTTCTGGAAAGGTATTGAAGTATTCTACAACTTTGTTGTAGACTTCCAGAGCTGAAACTCACCTTAAGATGGCTTAATTCCCAGAGAAATGTAAACTGTCCAGAACCAGGACAGAGTGAAACATTCTCTGGACTGTTCTGTTTTTCAATGATAACTCCCAGTAGAAAAATAAAAAAATTTCATATGATGCATCCTTAGAAAGAGTAGAAGATGTGTGGCATCTTTGCAATTCAAAGTTTCTGATATTTCAGCACAGATTTCAGTGGAAAACCAGGGTTGAAAACAGCCACTTCCAGGGGAGGTGCTGTTAAAATTCTTCCAGAAACTCTGCTGACTTTGAATTAGCATAAATTTTTAACCAAAGCTGATGTGGGGGCAAATGAATACTCGTTGGAAAGATACTGAAGTTAACTTTAACTTTGGTATTCAACTTGAGTCATGAAAATGCCCAGAACCAGATCAAAACTGGGAATAGGTAGAAACTGGTCATTCTGACAGAAGAATGACAGTTTGAACTCATTGGAGAGGGTGTTGTACCCTAAGGGTGGTATACGTGATGACAAAGCGATAGTAATATCTCGTAGTGACCAAACCTAGTTATGGTGAGCTTCCAAAGTGGAGGTTCATCAAGTTGGATTAAACTAGCTTGTGTTTGGTCTGGTAATGGTGTAGCTTGTGCAAAGTTATTACATTATCTACATACGAGATGTATCGCATATTTTCATTGTCATTATGTTGTTACGCCTATTTTCATTTGGACTGCATGCAATATGTTGCGGGACTGATGTTATTGTCGTATGGTTGCAGATGGTTCGCACTAGGACCACGCACGAGGTTGGTGGCTCTAGCCAAGGGGGAGGCGATGACTCCCAGCCACCGGCCTACGACAGCACCCCGCAGCAGCAGCCACCACCGCCTCCTCCGCTTACTCTAGCGGATGTGATAGCGGCACTGGTGGGAGGTCGTGAGGAGCAGACCGACCTGCTCCGCACGATCGTGCAGAATACGTCCCAGGTGGGGGGACGTCAAGATAGAGGGCCTCGTGAGCCCCGGGAAGTGTCGTACTCGGACTTCATGAGTACACACCCTCCAGTGTTCACCGAAGCCGAAGAACCACAGGAGGCAGACAACTGGCTGCGGACCATCGAGTCCAAGTTCGGGCTGCTCCAATGTACGGAGCGGCAGAAGACTCTGTTCACAGCGCAGCAACTCCACAGTGCCGCTGGTGCATGGTGGGCGAACTATGTCGCCTCACGTCCGGCTGGCCAGGCCGTGGAATGGCAAGAGTTCCGGGAGGCGTTCCGTGCCTACCACATTCCTCCCGGAATCATGAAGAGGAAGTTCCATGAATTCTTGGAGCTGAAGCAGGGCGGGAGGAGTGCCCATGACTACTCCCGTGCCTTCAACCATCTGGCGCAATATGCGTCAGACTATATCTCCACGGAGAAGAAGAAGAGGGAGCATTTCTATCGGGGGTTACACCGCGAAATGAAGACGCACCTCGTTCAGTGGAATCGCGGCACTTTCAACGACCTTGTCAATGCCGCGATTATGCAAGAGGATGCTCAGCGGGAGTTGGCAGCTGAGCAGAGGAAGCGCAGCGCTCCACCTAGCAGCGGTGGTGGCGCGCCCCATAAGTACCGTATGGTGTATCGGACACCATCCGGGCAGCAGTGGCATCCACCGGCACGACCGCAATGGTTCGGGGGACGTCCGTTCCAGTCACCCTCGTTCCGTCCGCCGATGCCACCACCAAGACAGCAGCAGCAGCAGCAGCAGACGGTACCCCGGGCATTGCCACTGCCACAACGCGCCCCGGGTTTCCGTCCATCGATCAGCGGGGGACCGCCCCATTTCACCTGCTTCACGTGTGGCCAGGCGGGCCACTTCGCGAAGGACTGTCCCCAGGGGCAGTAGAGCAGCGGGCAAGCCTAGTTTCAGGGCGGCGCTCGAGGCCGACCTCCGGTGAAGAAGGTTGGTCAGCGGACTGGAGGCGTCCGCAACCTCGACAATGAGGACGCCCCGGAGGGAGACAACGTGCTGGCGGGTACGTTTACTCTCAACCATCAAGCCATCATCATATTGTTTGATTCTGGTGCAACCCACAGCTTTATAAGTGCATCCTATGTGGCTAAGCATCAAATGCAAGTCTTCCCAACCGACTACACTTATATGATCTGCTCACCGGGAGGGAAGATTTCAGCTAATATGATGATTCCAAAGGCACCTTTGTGCTTAGGTGGGAAACTATATCCCACCACTTTGATAATCCTTATGGGACAAAAGATTGATGCAATCTTAGGGATGTCATGGCTACAATACCATGGCGCTGTCCTAGAGACTCGGAAACGGACGGTTCACTTAAATTCTCCATTCCACCGTCCGCATTACATGGTGTTAGACACGCCAGTCCGGGAAGTTTTAGCAATTAATAACGCTGAAGCTCTCAAGTTAGAAGACATCCCCGTGGTCCGGGAGTACCCCGACGTGTTCCCGGATGATCTTCCGGGCATGCCACCGGAGCGGGATGTCGAGTTCAAGATCGAGCTCGCACCCGGGACTATGCCCATATCACGGAGACCATACAAAATGGCTCCCAATGAGCTGGCTGAACTAAAAGAACAGCTCAATGATCTGTTGAGCAAGGGTTTCATTAGGCCAAGTTCCTCACCTTGGGGATGCTCGGCAATGTTTGTAAAGAAGAAGGATGAAACCCTGAGGTTGTGTGTGGACTACCGGCCGCTCAACGCCGTCACCATCAAGAATAAGTATCCACTGCCCCGCATCGACATATTATTTGATCAACTTGTGGGTGCAAGTGTATTCTCCAAGATGGACCTTCGCTCTGGATATCACCAGATCAAGATCCGGGCGGAGGATATCCCGAAGACGGCCTTCTCGACGAGATATGGATTTTATGAATATCTTGTCATGTCCTTTGGTCTCACAAACGCTCCAGTCCATTTCATGTATCTCATGAACTCAGTGTTCATGCCGGAGCTGGACAAGTTCGTGGTAGTGTTCATTGACGATATCTTGGTTTACTCCAAGACAGAAGCCGAACATGCCGAACACTTGAGGATCGTTCTTCAACGATTGCGAGACCACAAGCTCTACGCCAAGTTCAGTAAATGCGAGTTTTGGATCAGCCAAGTGCCATTCTTGGGACATATCATCTCAGCAGAAGGCATTGCGGTTGACCCAAGCAAAATAGAGCAAGTGCTGAAATGGAAAGCTCCCACTTCTGTTCATGAAGTCAGAAGCTTCCTCGGGTTAGCAGGATACTATCGGAGATTTATTCAAAGTTTCTCCAAGCTCGCTAAACCGATGACAGAATTGCTGAAGAAAGGGACGAAATATGTTTGGAACACGGCGTGTGAAGGAGCATTCCAAACATTGGTGAAGCATCTCACCACAGCCCTGGTCTTAGCTCAGCCGGATACAACAAAGCCCTTCGATGTTTGCAAAAAGGACGTGTGGTCGCCTATGGCTCACGCCAACTTCGGAACCATGAGCAGCATTATCCTACTAATGATCTTGAGCTTGCTGCCGTAGTGTTGGCGCTGAAAATGTGGAGGCACTATATCCTAGGGAATCTGGTGCACCTCTACACCGACCACAAGAGCTTGAAATACATTTTCACCCAGAAGGAGCTGAATATGAAGCAAAGGAGGTGGTTAGAATTGATCAAGGACTATGAAATTGAGGTTCACTACCACCCCGGCAATGCGAATGTGGTTGCCGACGCGCTGAGTCGGAAATCACATGTCCATCACCTCACCATTACACCGGTGGAGGAGGAAGAGCCAAGTTTATACTTGGTTCCTTATGGATCGCTGTACAACCTTGCCCTCATCCCTACTATTAGGGAGGACATCATTGCAGCTCAGAAGACGGATAAAGGCATGGCACATCTCCGGAGACGGATAGACAATGGAGAGATCAAGTGTTTCCAGAAAGATGATGAGGGGACGCTATGGTTCAATGACCGCATAGTCGTACCCCGGGATATGGAGTTGAGGAAGAAGCTCCTCGATGAAGCCCACTTGTCCAAATACTCCATTCATCTGGGCAGCAACAAAATGTACCAAGATTTGAAAAAGAAATTTTGGTGGACACGGATGAAGCTGGAGGTAGCGAAGTATGTATCCGAGTGTGATACGTGCCGATGAGTGAAAGCTGATCACATGAAGAAGTCAGGGCTGCTACAACCCCTGAAGATCCCGGCATGGAAATGGGAAGATGTGAGCATGGATTTCATTGTGGGATTACCCCTAACATCTAACAAGCATGATTCCATATGGGTAATCGTTGATCGGTTAACCAAGACGGCTCACTTCATTCCGGTGAATACACGTTATAATGCCGGCAAATATGCGGAGCTATACATAGCGAAGATTCTATGCCTATACGGGGTACCCAAGACCATTGTCTTAGATCGAGGTGCATTATTTGTATCTCGCTTTTGGGAGCAGCTACACGCTGCATTGGGTACTAAGTTGATCAGGAGCTCCGCCTATCACCCTCAGACAGATGGCCAGACAGAGAGGGTGAATCAAGTTCTGGAAGACATGTTAAGAGCATGTGCCATCCACCATGGTAGGAACTGGGATGATCACCTACCATTGGCGGAATTCTCGTACAACAACGGCTATCAGGCGAGTATCAAGATGGCACCCGACGAAGCTCTCTACGGTCGCAAATGCCGCACCCCATTAAATTGGTGCGAGTCCGGTGAAAGGGTCACATTCGGGGTTGATGTGGTGAACGACGCTGAAGAGCGCGTTCGGGGGATTCAAGCTAAATTGAAGGCCGCTCAATCCCGACAAAAGAGCTACGCTGATAAGAGGCGTAGACCGTTGCACTTTGACGTTGGGGAACACGTGTACCTCCGCGTGTCTCCGATGAAGGGCGTGCACCGGTTCGGTGTGAAGGGGAAGCTCGCTCCCCATTTCATTGGACCCTATGCTATCACCGAGAAGTGTGGACCAGCAGCGTATCGATTGGAGCTACCGGCATCCCTTGCTGGTGTCCATGATATCTTCCATGTTTCGCAACTGCGAAAATGTTTGAAGCATACAGCTGCTGTTCCTATTGAATACATTGGCAAGTTGAAACCGGATTTAACATATGATGAATATCCGGTGGAAATTCTTGATGAGAAAGCCCGAACCACGCGTAGCAGAACGTTGTGGTTCTACAAAATACTCTGGAGCAACCACACCGCCGAAGAAGCGACGTGGGAGAACGAGGAATTCCTTCGCTCAAATTACCCGGAGTTCATGGCTTCTCAACACGGGTAAGTCCCTACTACATCGCCATCTCTTCCTTTGTAATCTCGGGACGAGATTCTTTTAAGGGAGGAGGGATGTAAAAGCCCAAGAAAAGGGACTTGCAAAAACTTTTTCTTCACCTCACAACACCACAGTTTTTATTGTGGATATCTTAGGAAATATTGTGAAGAGCAAGTAACCTCCATCAAAAGAGTGATTAGAGGGGAAAGCCTTCATTTTCACAAAAAGTGGGAATTTTAAACATGAACAGGAGAGGTTGAGCTCACCCCTAGAACTTCAAAAGTCTTGGGAAGGTTCAGACCAAGTTTCATGTAAATCCAACACTTTTTGAGGCACTTTTGGAGGTATTTGAAAAAGAGGCCAATTTGAATGTAAATTCAAATTGTAGCAACTTTCATCATTCAAATTCAAAAGTTAGCTTCATATTCAAACTCAGCACATTTTTCGGAGTAAGCCCACCAAATTTCATCCCCATTGGAGTTCATCTTGTCGGGAGCCAAATTTGCAATAATTCAAAACTGAATTTGAAATTCAGTTTAAATATGAAGCAAATTGGACCAACCAAAATTCAAATTGGAGGACTTAAATTTGAACCTAAACTTGGGGGCTAAGTCTCACATTAGATTTTGAGTAGCTGGTGGGATAATTAGCAAAAACCAGAAAAGAAATTTGGTAAAAGAAGAGAAGGGGAGGCCCACATGTCAGCTGCACACACGAGTACTCAGTCGGATGTTGCAGCCGGGTCTCGGCTTCGCGCGCAAGGTAGGGAGCGACGGCGAGCCACCAAGGAAGCACAGGGCCACCTCAAGGTGCCAAAACCGCGGCTCAAAGGCCAGCGCACAGCCCACGCCGCCTTCCTCCTGCTTTCCAAACGAGAACCCCCCCTACCGAGCTTCTTTCTCGATTCCGCGCGAGCACAGAAACGCCGCCCTCTCTGATCGCCGGCGTCCGGCCAGAACAGCCGCTCTCGTGCCCGACGAGCAACGCAAGAAAGGACCGCCACGAGGTACTGATCACGACCATACTGACCTCGCCCTCTATCTCGCACGATCGGCAAAGTATTTGAGGGATTAGCGCGTCGGGGTGTTGAGAACCGAACCGTGAGGAATTCGGAAATTCGGAGCAAGTAAGCCACCACTCCTTAGTCCAAGCTAAGGACATGATCTAGACTCGCCCACGCATCTTTGGGATCAGAAATCATCGAGTTTCATCGAGTAGGGGCGATGTTCTTCGAGCTTTTTGCATCGGCGCCGATTTCCGGTCTAGGTCACCGGTGAGGTCGTAGTTGCAGCTGTTTCCACAGAGATCGGTGCCCATATCCGTGATCAGCGAGTGTCAGCGGAGCTCCCCGAGCAAACCGCATCGAAAAAGGTGCAGGGGATGCTGAGTTCGACGTCGACGGTGAGCTTCCGGCCGCTGTTGCCGTCGGGAGCCCTGTTCCGGCCGTTGTCAAGCTCCGGCGAGGGCACCAGCGTGTTCTCCGAGTCAAGTTAGGCACAGGCGGCGAGAATCAGGGAGCTCCGGGGGCTGGAACCCCTCTCCGGTTTGAGCTCCGGCGAGCTCGGCGGCGGGGAGGCGCGGGAGCGCGAGGTGGAAGAAGCCTTGCGGGCCCCGCGTGTCAGTCGCTGCTGAGGGCGCTCGGGATTTGCTGCGGCACCGGGATTCCGTGTGACTGCGCGGGTGATTCTGCGGGCTCCGGTGTGGGTTAGCTGAGGAGCTGACACGTAGCCGGGGGACCCCACCCGCAGAGTTTAAATTTTATTCGAATTTCCAGTTTTAGTTCAAACTTCAAATGAATAGAACTTTGGCTAGGAAACTCCAAATTCGATGAACCAAATTTTGCTGAACTCAGAATTCTGAGTACTTTCCAGCAATACCAAATTCAGCTCATTAAAGTGAATAGTTTGCCAGAATTAAATCCCTAAAGTTTAAACTAGTTGGAATTTTATCTGGAGAACTACTTTATGAAAAATTCTGAAATTTGTCTGAGAGGTTCAGTAGAAAATCCCTGAATTCCAATAAAATTTTCAGACTCATCCAAGTTCATTTAGTTACCCTGATGGGGTGATTAAGAGAACTGCCCTGAGAAAATAGAAAAATGTACAGAAACATTTTTCAGATTTTCTCCAATCTTAAGTAGGGCATAACTTCCAGTAGAATTCTTCAAATGACATGAAACCAATTCCATTAGAACCATCTTAAAGTCTATTTTCCAGAAAGTAATGGTTAGAGCCATGAAAACCCTGGAATTATACAGAGGCTCGAATATTGACCAAATGGGCTTTTATTTGTACAAGGTTCAAATGAACTTTGTTTCAAATGAAACTTGGTCAAGACTCTGGTTAGGACCCTACCAAGCCACAATAAAAATTTCCGAACCAAAGGGGAGGGATAGCTAGAGTTATTAGTAAATAAGTATCCAAGTTTACACATTGCATTTAAATTTACATGTAGTATTGTATACAACGTGTAGCCATTGAAGAAGAGACCCCGGAAGTGCTGGATTTCCTTCTTCCGGACGAAGAACTAACTACTGACCAGCAGCAACAAGGCAAGCCCCGGTTTGCATTAACCTTTTTATAAGTTTTTACTTTGTTTACATGTGTCATATGAAGTATGTATGTGCATTAGGTATAGGATGAATGAAACCCCACTTGCATAACCAGCATTTTTCCCTAAGAGTGAGGGTAGTGTCTAAGACCTCGAGTAGACATGCTATGCTTAAATGTTTCATGGGACTTTGGTACAAGTCGAGTAGTTGGAATCTACTCGCGTGTTTAGGCTTGGGACACACGGGTTCGGTTGAATGATGTGAGATCACTTTAGTAATGAAAATGAGACTAGGCAGGGGCTAGGGCGCAGCAAGAGGGAGTCTTGTGTGCGCAGCCCTGTCCATGTCGATTGAGGACCGAGCCGTGTGCGGCCCTGCTGAACAAGTATTGAATGTACCGAAGGCATATCGAATATATGGGCCCCGATAAACCGATGTAGCCTAAACCTCCGGGCGTCGAGGCATAGCACACCGATTTATAGGTGTAGGTTGAGGGCAGCAAGGTGGAAATATGCCATCGGGCATAGAGAGATGCTCCATGTGGGGAACCTCCTGCTCGTTTTGGTGCGACCGGTTCGACGTTTGGGCTGTTGGGTGAAAGGTTGTCCCGTACGATATCGAGTGAGCGTGCTGTGCAGCTCCACGGGTGGGCGTACGTGACGTGCTCTTTGGGTTTCCCTGCAGGTGTATATCGAGTCGATTCGCCGTCCCTCGCGGTGACGAGTACCGCTTGTTCACTGCGTTGTAACGTAGACTAATGAATGAAATGTTATGATTCAATATTGCTGCTATGATATAATTGTATTGCTACATGTGTGCCACCAAATATTGCTTACTAAATTTCAGATTTCCGAACTGTTAACTTGTTGCTAAAAGATGAATTAAGGATGAACTTGTAGGCGTGTCCAATTGCTGCAATATTACTACCCTATGTCATTGTACCCCTCATGTAGAGTTTCATGCTTAGGTGAGTCGGTTAAGCCTTGTTGAACCATCGTGCTCACGGTTGCTGCTTAAGTGTTTTTCAGGTGAGGAGCCACCCACGGACTCGGAGTACGAGTCCACCGGCGAGGGTTACCCTCCGTCGGGGACCACGGCTGAGTGGGAGCCATACACGCCGCGCAAGCTGAGGAGTGCAGCTAGTGTGGGTTGCCCTAGGGCTGGGCAACCGACTTTTGCTAGATAGGCGGGCGTGAGTTGTATAAAAGAAACTTCCGCTGTGTAATAAAGACCCTATTTTGTAACTGAGAAGTGTACTACTTTGTACATTCAGTTTGTTTTTCCCATGTAATATAATGTGTTCTTATGACGTGTGCTGTCGGGTGTCGCATCGCGCGGCACCACCCTCTGCGATCCTGGATGAGCGGATTCCGGTCCGCGACAATTAACACACTGTTAGCTTTCCACCTTAAGTAACTATGCTAACAATAGTCCTTATGTGGGCATACTACACGTTCCTCACTCGTACACTTTGAAGTTTTCGAAAATAAGCTCTTTTCATGCGTGCTATTCCCAATGCGGCTCTGATACCACGCCTGTGGCGAACACCTTCCGTGATCCACACTCCAGGATACACATTGGGTGGTGCCGTGCGATGCAGCACCCAACAGCATACACAAAAAGAACCATAAAGTACAAAGTCTTTTATTTCTCAAGATAGTGTCATTTACAAAATAATGTACCACAAAGGTACACGCAGCGGAATATACATACACACTTACTCTCGGTCCTAACTATGCAAAAGAGAAGGCGTCCAGCCCGCGGACGCTTCTTACTAGCTTCCACAAAGATGAGTGCAGCGGACGGGTTTCCGGTGAGTATCTGATGGCTCACTGAACAACCAACTTTATAGCAAATTTTATAACCTGCAAAACACTAATAATGCAACCATGAGCACGATGGCTCAGCAAGACTTAACCGACACTCCTAAACATGGAACTCTACGTGCAGGGATTTCTAACATAGGAAAGGTATAATGCAATAACGACACACCTAAATGTTAGTCCTTACTTTCAGTTTAATAGCAGCAGATTATTATGCCTTAGGCAGCCCTCACATCGTAAGTCCACAATTAAACAAGAAACGCTTTCCTCGGATGCGGTGATGCCCAGAGAGGAAAAACAAACTTAGTGAGCTCTACAACTACAGCATAAATGGTTGCCAATACAATGAATTTAAGAACTTCATATCAGCAATGATTCATCACACGTTATCTGGAAGTTGTTACTACGTCACAGCGCAGTGAACAAGTGGTACTCATATAACCGCGAGGGACAGCGATTGCAATCAGGACACACCCGGAATACACGACACATACACCCGCCTCGAACGACTCACACTAGAGCTCTTTCTTACGTTGTATGCAGCAACCTTTCACCCATCACTCCAATGCCGAACCAGTTCCGCCGACCCATCAGAAGGGCCACTACACGGAACACGTCGAAGTTGCTCCGCTAGCGGGTTTACACCTCTGACACCAACCCCCAAAGGACGGCTGTATAAGTTTCGACACGAGAGTACCTGAGTTACATCGGTTTATTGGGTCCCATATATACAACATGCATTCGGTACTGTTCAAACTTGCTCAGCAGGGCGGCATACGCATCGGTCCTTAAGCGACACAAACAGAGCTACAGCCACACAGGACCAACGTCCTGCTGCTCCTACTCTCTGCTCGGTCTCATTTTCCATTCCAGAACTTTCATTTTCTAGAATCATACCCCGCTGAATCCACATCCTAACTCGCGAGTAGCTTCCAACTACCCGACTTGTACCGGATCCTTTACAACTTTAGCCTAGCAGAAACTACATGAAGGTAACCTATTCTACCCTGTACTCCAAGGGTTTGTGGGCTATGCATTTGGAGTATCAATCACCTTAAACTAATGCACAATACATACTAGACCCATAAAAGTGATACAAAGCAAAATATAACTAGAAAGTTGTTAAATGCAAACCGGGGCTTGCCTTATGTTGCTGCAGGTTTATTTCTAACTTAAAGTCAGTATCTTGGCGATGATTAATTCTTCAACTTGCTGATCTGGGTCGAGTTCCTCGTCGAACTCCTTCGTCGTGTTTCCTACCGATATGAATATGCACAGTTTTTAATACAAGTAACTGAATTATAAAGAAAATGTGTTTTAGGAACTAAGAATGGTTTAGACCAACTCTAAAGTGAGTGGAAAGCTCTGTTATGGAGAAAAACAGAGGATATCTTTAGGTGGGCAGTGGATGTTTGTTGAAGAAAATGCAAAGATCTATTTATAATGGACATAAGAAAGGTAGTGGAAAGAACCAGCAGAAAACTGGAGAAGATTATCAAAATTTGCTCTGAAATTTTTACAGTGGACCATAAATCATACAGAGGTATGGCTTGCAAAATTTCAGACAAAGTTGATGGAAGATATGGCCTAGGGAAGTTTCTTATTATTTGGCTTCTCTGAATTCCTTTGGCAATTATAGTGTCTTGTCATGCTCAAAATTTGGTTTTTCAGAAACTTGAGAGTCTTATGAGTCCATAGGACTTGGTTTCACAATTTTTGGAGCTTCCTACATAGAGATATTGAATTTAGAAGTTGGAGCTAAAAGCTAAAAATCTTTCTGCTATTTTTTCCTAATTTTCAGAGACATACAAGATTGAATCAAAATTTCGCCAAGCAAATGAAGTCCAATTCCTCTAAAAATTTTACTGGTGTTCAATGATTTTTGGGAGAGTGTCCTTCCCAAATTTGGGAATTTTCCAATAAACAGAACTCCTGTAGAAATTCCTACAAAATTTTAATTAAATGAATTAATGAGCCAAATCCAGGAATTTTCGTGAATATTGGGCTGCACCTCTGGATAGTACTCTTTGAGAGAAATCCAACAAAATTTGTTTCACAATTGTTGGACACTCCTACACAAAGTTATGGCTCTCCAAAGTTTGAACAGAAATGGGAAAATCTGGAAAATGTTTAAATGCCGACAGTGGGTCCCACTCGTCATCCCTAACCTCCAGCCTCGCGCCAAGCAGAGCAGTGGCGGCTCCCTCCGGCGAAGTCACCGGAAAAGCACTTCCCAGCCACCTCCGGACCCCCTGCTGGCCGCCCCCCCCCCCATTCCCCCCACGCTGAACTCGTTGGTGAGGTCGCCGGCGGCTCAAACTCGCCGGAAAACGGGGCGCACCGGCAACAGCAAACCCTAGGGCTCCGGCGAGGTCATGCACGGTGAATTCTCCACCAAATGGTCGGTTCTTAAGCTCTAAAGCACCAGGTAATCGTGTAGAAGACCGACATGAGGTCTAAACAAGCCGGGAAGAGCTCCAAACCTATCGGCATCGTGCACCCGACATGGTTTAGCGGTATACCCTTGAAAAGAACTCGGGTTCCTCGCTCTACTCTCAATTTCTTGGTCTAAAATCGATCGAGGAGGTGTGCTAGGCAGTTAAGATCCTGTGTGTGAAGTTTGAAACACAACCAACACGAATTTACGACGAATTTTGCAATTCCTTACCTCAAGTTCAGTTTTGGCCGCCCAGGAGAAAAACATGAAATTCTCCCTCTGTGATCAATGGCTAGGGCTGAGCTTCGGAGGTGAGCAATTAGGCTTGTAGGTGCACCGATGGGGTGGCTTTCTTGGGCATGATCACTTCTGGTTTGGGCTACCCACGGTGATCAGTTCCGGTTTTTCAGCGTTTACCCGAGGGATGCAGATTCTTTGCTGATTTCCGGTGCTAACAAGCTCGGGGCCGTGGGGGAAAGTTGCTGCCCGGATAGAGCACCCTTGGGGGGAGCTTTTTGCTGTGTGGAGCTCAGGCAAAGGGGAAAGCAACACTGGTTGCAATTGAGAGGAACAGATGAGTGCACGGTGGCTGTTTTCTTCACGGGGGAGCAGAACAGGAGCCACGAGCAGCTCGGTCCAGAGAATAAAGGATCACGCTGAGAAGAGAAGGAAGCCGCTTCACGGTTGCCAGCGCGAGGGAGAGGGAGCAGGAGCTGGCACTCGGGCGACGGGAGGTGGTGCACGCTGCTGTCCGAGTGAAAACAGAGAAGACTTCGGGTTGAAGTCTACTGACATGTGGGCCCCATCTCTCCCCTCTTATCCCTCAATTCCGTTTAAAATAGCAAACGAGCTCCAAATTTGATCAAACTCGGAGTATAGGCCAAAATAAATGTGAGCAACACAATAGTGCACTCAAATTTGAATTTCCGGTAAAGTCAGAATTCAAAACTGTGATTTAAATTCAAATTTAAATTTTCTCCCGTTTAAATTCCAACAAATACGAAATCCTTTTCAAATGCTCTGAAAATTTGCCGGGCTATTATTGGATGTGTGGAGAACCAAATGATAGCTTTAGATCTCCGTGTTCGGGAATTTTTGCAAGTTCAAGTTTAGACTTGGAGCTCACACCTCTAAATTCAAAAGTTTAAATTCCCTCACATTTTCTCTGTGTGAATTGTTGCCCCACTTGCTAAAATTTTGGGGTTTCACATTCATGAGGTACATGAATTATGCGGGTGCATTCGTTAACCCAAAAGACATAACGGTATATTCATATGAACCATACCGTGTTTGAAAGGAAGTCTTGGGTATATCAGAAGGCTTAATCTTCAGTTGGAAGTATCCAGACCGAAGATCAATCTTGGAGAACACTCGGGCCCCGTTCATTTGGTCGAACAGGTCCTCTATACGGGGCATAGGGTATTTGTTTTTGATCGTCACCTCGTTGAGAGACTTATAGTCCACACACATCCTCGGGGTCCCATCCTTCTTTTCTACGAAGAGCACGGGGGCTCCCAATGGTGACGAGCTTGGACGTATAAAACCCTTCTCTAACTGCTCCTGGATTTGCTTTTGAGTTCCACTAGTTCGTTGACGGGCATCCTATATGGTCTCTTTGCTATAGGTGCAGTTCCAGGTAACAAATCAATGGAGAACTCGATGTCCTGTCAGGTGGCGTATCTTGAAGTTCTTCCGGGAACACGTCCGAGAATTCTTGAACCACCGGAATACTTTCCAATGTTGCTCTTTCGACGTGGTTCAACGTTGCCTTCTCGGTTGCTAGTTGGGCTGACTCGAACTCAATGTGAGTACCGTGCTCATTTGTCAACTGCACGCTCCTCTTAGCACATTGAATTACTCCGTTTTGCTTGCTTAACCAATCCTATGTCAAGCCCTTGGGAATCCAAGACAATGAGGTTGGCAAGAAAGTCTACCCCCCTTATTTTAAGGTTTACTTTTGGACATACTATATTAGTCCTCATCTCTCCACCGGGAGAATTAACCAACATAGTATATTTCATGTGTGATATGGATAGATTATACTTGGCAACATACTTGGATGATATGAATGAATGTGATGCTCCGGAATCAAATAAGATGGTGGCTGGGTTGGAGTTGGCAAGGAACATACCAATCACGACGTCCTCAGCCTTCTGTGGTCCTCAGCCGAAACATGGTTCACGTTGCCGCGAGCGTAGTTCTGCTGTCCATGGTTGACTTGATTAGCTCCCCCATTCGGCTGTGGGTTCTGCTTGGGCATGTTGCCTGGCTGTCCGGGATCTCTCCTCGGGCACTGACTCGCGAAGTGTCCTGTTTCTCCGCATGCAAAGCATGCCTTGTTGCTCAAGACAGCAGGGACGTTGGGGTGGGGGTTTTGAACATAAGCACCCATATTAGGACGAGGCGTTGGAGGCAAGGGCACACGAGGTGCTTGCGTAACGGGACGTTGCTGCGGCGGTTGATTAGGGCAAAAAGTAGAAGGGGTCGAGCCATATTGTGGTGCAGCTGGGGGCATGTACCGAGGGCATACGTTGCCCCCTTGTGGCTGGTAAGGCATCTTTCTTTTGCCCTCTTGCTCGATCTCTCGGATCTTGCTCTCAACCACTATGGCTTTGTCAACTAGCTTCTGGAAGTTTGCATAATCGTTGTTGTGGAGCTGAACCTGGATCTCATTGTTCAACCCTCTCATGAACAAGTACTGCTTCCGTTGATCATAGTTGACGTCTTCGGGGGCATACCGTGGCAGTTGCGTGAACTTATTGAGGTACTCATTCACGCTCTTCCATCCTTGGCGGAGACTTTCAAACTCCTGCCTTTTCAGCATCATGACACCAACAGGGACGTAATGAGAGTGGAAGCTCTCCTTGAACTCAGCCCATGTTATAGTCTCCTGGTCGACATGAGCATTGCAGAGAGCGTCCCACCAGGCAGCGGCTGCTCCTATATGTTGGTGCGATGCGAAGAGAACTTTCTCTCGGTCATTGCACTGAACTATGGCAAGTTTCTTCTCCATGGACTTCAACCAATCGTCGGCCTCCATGGGATCACTAGCTTGTGAGAAAGTGGGTGGTCGAGTCCTCATGAACTCTCCCAGTCGGTTGTGAGCCGGCGGTGATGGCAGTGGTGGTGGCGGGGGTGCCGGAACGGGGTTGTTGTTGTTGGCTTGCAGCTTACCCAAAGTTTGGATCATGGTCTACATGAGCTGATTTTGCATAGCCATCAACCATTCCAAGTTGTTTGCACCAGCTCCGTGGTTGTCATTCTCAGGAACCTCAACATGGTCATCCCCTTGGTTGCCACGGACGTTCCTCCCTGGACGGCCGGCGTTTCCTCTCACCATCTTGAGAGAGAGTTGAGTAGAATATAGGTTAGAAGTTTAGATGGATTCCGCAACTATATGCATCAAGGGCATGAACTGCGTATCTTCTATTGTATGAGGATGTGAACACATGCCGAAGCATCTCACATCTCCCAACTATTTGTGGTTATGGACAACGCTGAAGCGTCCCACGGCTCACACTAAGCATCCAAGCACAAACAATCATCACAAAAGTTTCAACACACAACTCCTATTCAAGGCTTTGTTACATGAGAGTCCTATGTGGTTTGGGGTGATACTAATCTGTGAATCTGTGACTACCAACCTGTGATCCAACTATGACTTCTACCTAGGCTTGCACCCTACGGTTAAGGTGGTTCCAATGCCAACCTATGCATCCTAGGCTTGCATCCTATGTTCAGCTTGGCTTCTAATACCAACCTGTTACTAGGCCTGCGTCCTATGGTCAACGTGGCTCTAGTACTAGTCTATAAATTCTATCTAGGCTTGTGACCTATGATCAACCGTGGCTCTAATGCTAATATGTGATCAATCTAGGCGTGTGACCTATGATCAACCGTGGCTCTGATACCAATCTGTGACACCCATGTTCTGTGGAAAAACCACGGAACCCGAACTGATGCATATGTGTGCCCAGGATGTTCATCACACATATACATGTAATCCACAAACTGAATTCAGAATAATACCACGAATAATAGGGTTCACATTCTTTATTACATCAATCTCTATTACAGCGGAAGTCTCTAACTAAATCTAGCAGTGGAAGTCTTATTCTGGCAGCGGAAGTCTTCTAACTATTGCGGAAGCAAACTAAATACGGCAGCAGCGGGCTTCATCTCCATATCCACAGGCAAGGTTGATGGTGGATCTCACGCCTAATATTCCACATGCTCTTCAAAGTACTCCTCTCCTGTTGCTGATGATGTATGATAATGCAAGGGTGAGTACATGTCGTACTCAGCAAGTGTGGGAAATATGACATGTAGCTTTCAACAAGGTAGGTATAAAAAGCTCATTGCAGAAAAGCAGAATTTATTTCACAAACCATGATAAAAACAGCAACTAGCTTTATGTGAATGTAATCCCAACATATTAAACATCAACATACCTCCTTTATGATTCACCACCTTCCATGTCTCATCCAGACATTATTCTTTCTCAAATTTCCTCATGCTCATGAATACCATCTCGTACTCACTACCATCTCATCTCATAGTCAATTCTGTCTCATATCCGAGACCAAAGTTCATTATCATGACTCATTAGACATGAAACCATTCTCATCACCTGGACTCAACAGTCCCGAAACTTTTCCAAAGACCAAACCATAACCAAACCAAATACCATCCCAATAACCATCCCACATGTGAGTTGGCCAGGCACTTGTGACCGTAAGCTCGGTTATCATGATAGTTTTATACCATGCAGAGTTTGCACCACTTTACCCACAAGTTTGTGATTTTGTCACCCGTCGGCGACTGCGGAACCTCCATTATATCAGTACACAACCGTCAGTGTATGGCCAAGAGATCATAAAATAGCCTTTAAAAAGTAGCTACTAGATGTATGGACTCACTAAGGTTTCACCAGCATGCTAGAATCTCCAATTCTCCCACCTACGGGCCACTCTTGTGCCATGCAGTTCCCAAGGCAGTCCTCACCCGAATCACATTCCCCGCGCCTTCCATGGTCCATAACAATCTAGCAACTTACCTAATTAGTCAGCTAAGCCGCACCCATATTTGGCATCGTGGTGGCACTGTCATCCTGGCATGTGCTGGCATGAACCGGTCCTTAGATCTACGGCAAGTAAACCACCATCTCATTCTACCACTTCCACAAAACCAAGCTTGCCTAGATCTCCCCTGATTCATGTTCATTATCAACATCAGTTTCTTATTAACATTATACATACGAGTGCAGTTAGCTAGACACATCTATCACTTCCCATAACCCGTAGATTAGCGAAGCAAAAGGTAAAAATCAACCATACCCGACTCATAAACTTCCCTGGCGACAAGGGTGGTTCACAAAACTAGTAAACTCCTATAAAAGGGTTTCCCATCAAGTTGACTCAAACATAACAGTTTTCGCAATCAAAACAGTTTCCAAAATCATGGAATCAATATGGTCAAGAGGCACTTGCCTTGTTGCTGTGGTTTCTGTTGCTCTTGGATCTCGAAGTCTTGATTCTGAAATCCTTCATAGATAGCTCTTTGAGCTTGTCCTTCTACGTATGATCATGCACATACAAGATTTACAGCAAACAAAACATCATGCACAATCCTTACTCAAGATGCAATGGTGCATATGCATGCTGATCCTATGGTTCTATCTGTTTTTATGTGTTCTTGCATGTTTTAAATGGCTTGCATGGATTTTACGATGAACAGAGGTGTAGGGATCAGATGTGGACGTGGCGATAATCTTGACTTAAGATCAAACCGATCAACACGTGATCTGTCCACATGAAAAAGCTTCTTTTCAAAGGGATTGAAGAGAACAGATGCAAAGAAAACGTGACGACGTCATAAGGTGGTAATGGAGACCTACCTTACTTCCTTCGGGTCTTCCTCCTAGCAATGGAAGCAAAACAGATCGTCGGCTCTTCTCCGGCGATCTTGTCGGGGCTCGTCGGCGGTCTCTTCGGCGAAGAGGGTTAGCTCGGCGAGATGGGAGCTAGGGCTCTAAGTTTTGTTGGCTTGGAAAAGATGTTACGACCAAGGGGTTGTTTCGGTTCTATTTATAACCGGAAAAGAAGATTTCTATTCTGATTCAAATAAGAGTCCTATTTGATCTGTGTTTGGATATTAACAACTTATCTTCAACAGATTTGGTGTGGTATCAATCGTGGAAGAATTCGTGTCGGTTTCCTTTGTTCCGGGAACTCTCGTACAAAGAAAAACCGCTTCAGAACACATTCTTCTGCAGGAATAAGCTCCGGAGGCTCCGCGTGTCCAGCGGGGGCCTGGGTCTCCCTTTTCTGCAAGGGCGAGCTCCAGTTGCGTTGCGTGTCAGGCGGACGGGACCTCCCTCTCCCTCAGAGGTGAGCTCCGCGTGCGCCACCCGTCCTGGTGGGTCGGGACCTCCTCTCTCTCCAGAGACGAGCTCCACGTACGCCACGTGTCGGAGCCGGACCTCCCCTCTCTTCGGAGGTGGCTCCGAGTGTGCCACATGTCAGTGTCGGACCTCCCCTCTCTTCGGAGATGAGCTCCGATAGTGACACGTGTCCTAGCAGTGTCGGATCTCCATTCTGCTCAGAGATGAGCTCCGAGGTTGACACGTGTCAAGCAGTGTTAGACCTCCCGGAGGCAAGCTCCGAGGCTGACATGTGTTCCGTGTTGAGTACTTCTGAAGGTTTATCAGAGTTTAGTTTCCTTATGTTTCAAGGAAATAAAGCACACATGACAAGAACCAGGGGTGTGTCTTGAGTCACATGTGTTGCACCAAGTCCTAGTGTGTGTGAAGGTGTTTTTGATTTGTTTCAAACACAACTCGGGGGGTTTTGGGGCCATACGTGCATGGCACATGCATGTGCTGCATGTTTTTCAAATTTGTATGGTGCAAAAACCCGGGCTGAGGTTGTTGAAAACTTGTGGCTTCCGGCTAATAAAAGGAGGGGAATGCGCTGGTGTTTGTTGTGTGGCGGACAGGAATCCGCTCATTCAGGATCGCAGAGGGTGGTGCCGCGCGATGCGACACCCGACAGCACACATCATAAGGACACCATATATTACATGGAAAAAAACAAACTGAATGGTACAAACAGGTATAAACTTCTGTTACAACTATTGTTTATATTACACAGCAGAAGTCTAAACTATATAACTCACGCCCGCCTATCTAGCAAAAGTCGGCTGCCCAGCCCTAGGGCAGCCAACACTGGCTGCACTCCTCAGCTCAGCGCGGCGTGTACGGCTTGCACTCAGCCGTGGTCCCTGAAGGAGGGTAACCCTCGCCGGTGGACTCGTACTCCGAGTCCGTGGGTGGCTCCTCACCTGAAAAACACTTCAGCAGCAACCGTGAGCACGAAGGCTCAACAAGACTTAACCGACTCACCTAAGCATGGAACTCTACATGAGGGGTACAATGGACATAGGATAGTAACAGTGCATCAATGGACACGCCTACAAGTTCATCCTTAGATCATCTTTTAGCCACAAGTTAACAGTTCAGAAATCTGAAATTTAGTAAGCAATATTTAGTGGCACACATGTATCAATACATTTATATCATAACATCAGTATTGCATCATAACATTCCATAAATTATCTACGTTACGATGCAGTGAACAAGCGGTACTCGTCACCGCGGGGGATGGCGAATCGACTCGATATACACCTGCAGGGAAACCCAAAGAGCACGTCACATACGCCCACCCGTGGAGCTGCACAGCACGCTCACTCGATGTCGTACGGGACAACCTTTCACCCAACAGCCCAAACGTCGAACCGGTCGCACCGAAACGAGCAGGAGGTTCCCCACCTGGAGCATCTCTCTATGCCCGTTGGCAGATTTCCACCTTGCTGCCCTCAACTTACACCTATAAATCGGTGTGCTATGCCTCGATGCCCGGAGGTTTAGGCTACATCGGTTTATCGGGGTCCATATATTCGATATGCCTTCGGTACGTTCAATACTTGTTCAGCAGGGCCGCACACGGATCGGTCCTCAATCAACAAGGACAGGGCTGCGCACACAAGACTTCCCCTTGCTGCGCCCTAGTCCCTGCCTAGTCTCATTTTCATTACTAAGTGATCTCAAATCACTCGAACCAATCCCGTGTGTCCCAAGCCTATCTCGCGAGTAGATTCCAACTACTCGACTTGTACCAAAGTCCTATGAATTATTAAGCATAGCCTGTCTACTCGAGATCTTAGACACTACCTTCACTCTTATGAAAAAATGCTGGTCATGCAAGTGGGGTTCCATTCATCCTACACCTAATGCACATTCATACATCACCCTAGATATGTGAACAAAGTAAAACTTGATAAAAGAGTTAATGCAAACCGGGGCTTGCCTTGTTGCTGCTGGTCAGGGGTTAGTTCTTCTTCCGGAAGTAGGAAGTCGAGTACTTCCGGAGCCTCCTCGCCTTCAGCGACTAAATGTTAATAACATACTACATGTTAATGGATATGCACATAAGTTTATTGTAATGCTTCTGCTATTAGTTCTAATAACAAGTTTTTAATAACTGTAACTCTTTTTAAGGATTTAAAGATGAACTGGGGCTAGTGGTTTGGGTTTGGACCTAAGCACATGGTTAAGTGATAAGTGGTTTTCCCCCTTCCATATTAATCCTTTAAGTGATTAAACAGGACAGGGGTGACCCAGAGCTCCAATGGAGCTTAGAATTTTTGTGTGGGTTTCTTATCACAAGAAAACCCTCTGGACCAAAACTTAGCACTTTTCATTGAGTGGTTTGCTCAGAATAATCCCCTTAGCAATTAAGCAAAGAAGAATAAATTCTAAGGTAACACCCCTGTTCATGCCCAACTTAGTGAACTACAATTTCAATTACAGCTCATGGAGTTTGCATGAATTTTCCTAGCATTTTTGGAGCTAAGGTTTGTTCAGAACTGAATTTCCAAGTTTTGGAAATTATCTGAAAATGTTTCTGTATTCAAATGAACACAGCACCTTCAAATTTGAATTGCCCTATTCAAATAAACTCCAAATGGTCAGAAACTTTTACAGGGGTTCACTAACATCCTAAAGAACATTCTGGCAAAATTTGGGGAGTTTTGGATGAACCAAACTCCCTCTAAAATTCTTTTGCTGAAAAGCTTCACAGAATTTTCCATAATTAAATAATAGGTTTCATACAAATTGGGTGGCATATTTGGATAGAGATATGAAAGATGAATCCAACCCAATTTTAATCACTAAATTTAGAGCTTCCTAGTAAAAGTTATGGGGTTCTAAAGTTTGAAATAAATCTGAAATTCTAATTAAAGCGGGAAAAAATTTCAACTCTGACCGTGGGCCCGACACACACGTGTCACCGCTGGAGCTGAGCCACACGGGGCTACAGACCCCTTCCCACGCAGTCACACTTGATCCCGGGGCCACAGTAGATCTGGGTTTTAAACTTCCCGTCGCTGACACGTGGGGCCCGCAGGGCGTCTTCCTCCTCGCGTTCCCGCGCCCGCGCGCCGCCGGGCTCGCAGGAGACACGCCACTTGCCGCCCGGCCGACTCTCGAGCTCTCCCTCGCCGCCAGGGCCTAGTTCCACCTGCTGAACATGCTGGCACCCTCTCCTTGCACTTGAGTACTTCAACTCATTGGTCTTAATCCAACTAGGGTCCAAACGTGTGAATGACTCTAAGTTGGTTTTAGAATCACCTCTCATGTGTTATCACATGTGTGGAGAGTTTGAACCATCACCCTTTTGATGGAGGTTCCTTGCTCTTCACAATATATTCACAATATATCCACAACAAAACTGTGGTGTTGTGAGGTGATGAAAAGTTTTTGCAAGTCCCTTTTTCTTGGGCTTTTACATCCCTCCCCCCTTAAAAGAATCTCGTCCCGAGATTACAAAAGAAGAGACAGCGATGTAATAGGGACTTACTCGTGTTGAGACGTCATGAACTCTGGATAATTTGAGTGAAGGAGTTTATCGCTCTCCCACGTCGCTTCTTCGAAGGTGTGGTTGCTCCAGAGGATCTTGTAGAACCACAACGTTCTGCTACGCGTGGTTCGAGCTTTCTCATCAAGAATTGTCACCGGATACTCATCATATGTCAAATCCGGTTTCAGCTCGCCGATGTCTTCAGTAGGGACATCAGCTGTATGCTTTAAACATTTTCGCAGTTGCGAAATATGGAAAACGTCATGGACACCAGCAAGGGATGCCGGTAGCTCCAATCTATACGCTGCTGGTCCACACTTCTCGGTGATAACATATGGTCCAATGAAACGGGGAGCGAGCTTCCCCTTCACACCGAACCGGTGCACGCCTTTCATTGGAGACATACGGAGGTACAAGTGTTCACCAACGTCAAAGTGCAACGGCCTACGCCTCTTATCAGCGTTGCTCTTTTACCGGGATTGAGCGGCCTCCAAATTAGCTTGAATCGTCCGAACGCGCTCTTCGGCGTCGTTCACCACATCAACCCCGAATGTGACCCTTTCACCGGACTCACACCAATTTAATGGGGTGCGGCATTTGCGACTGTAGAGAGCTTCGTAGGGTGCCATCTTGATACTCGCCTAATAGCCGTTGTTGTACGAGAATTCCGCCAACGGCAGGTGATCATCCCAGTTCCTACCGTGGTGGATGGTACATGCTCTCAACATGTCTTCTAGAACTTGATTCACCCTCTCTGTCTGGCCATCTGTCTGAGGGTGGTAGGCGGAGCTCCTAATCAGCTTGGTACCCAATGCAGCGTGTAGCTTCTCCCAAAAGCGAGATACAAATAATGCACCTCGATCCAAGAAGATGGTCTTGGGTACTCCGTATAAGCACAGAATCTTTGCTATGTACAGCTCCGCATATTTGCCGGCATTGTAACGTGTATTCACCGGAATGAAGTGAGCTGTCTTGGTTAACCGATCAACGATTACCCAAATGGAATCATGTTTGTTGGCAGTTAGGGGCAATCCCACAATGAAATCCATGCTCACATCTTCCCATTTCCATGCCGGGATCTTCAGGGTTTTGCAACAGTTCTGATTTCTTCATGTGATCAGCTTTCACTCGTCGGAACGTATCGCACTCGGATACGTACTTCGCTACCTCCCGCTTCATCCGTGTCCACCAAAATTTCTTTTTTCAAATCTTGGTACATTTTGTTACTGCCCGGATGGATGGAGTATTTAGACAAGTGAGCTTCATCGAGGACCTTCTTTCTCAGCTCCATATCCCGGGGCACGACTTTGCGGTCATTGAACCACAGCGTCCCATCATCATCTTTCTGGAAACACTTGATCTCCCCGTTGTCTATCCGTCTCCGGAGATGTGCCATGCCTTTGTCAGTCTTCTGAGCTGCAATGATGTCCTCCCTAATAGTAGTGATGAGGGCAAGTTTGTGAAGCGACCCATAAGGAACCAAGTATAAACTCGGCTCTTCCTCCTCCACCGGGGTAATGGTGAGGTTATGAACGTGTGACTTCTGACTCAGTGCGTCGGCAACCACATTCGCCTTGCCGTGGTGGTAATGAATCTCGATTTTATAATCTTTGATCAGTTCTAACCACCTCCTTTGCCTCATGTTCAGCTCCTTCGGGGTGAAAATGTATTTCAAGCTCTTGTGGTCGGTGCAGAGGTGCACCAGATTCCCCAGGAGATAGTGCCTCCACATTTTAAGCGCCAAAACCACTGCAGCATACTCAAGATCATGAGTGGGATAATGCTGCTCATGGTTCCGAAGTTGGCGCGAGCCATATGCGACCACACGTCCTTCCTGCATCAACACGCAGCCAAGCCAAATACCGGACGCGTCGCTATACACGTCGAAGGGCTTTGTCGTATCCGGCTGAGCTAAGACCGGGGCTGTTGTGAGATGCTTTACCAATTCTTGGAATGCTCCTTCATACGCCGTGTTCCAAACATATTTCGTCCCCTTCTTCAGCAATTCTGTCATCGGTTTAGCGAGCTTGGAGAAGCTTGAAATGAATCTCCGATAGTATCCCGCTAACCCGAGGAAGCTTCTGACCTTATGAACTGAAGTGGGAGCTTTCCATTTCAGCACTTGCTCTATTTTGCTTGGGTCGACCGCAATGCCTTCCGTTTTGTAACGGCTCTCTTGGATCATAGACTGGCCCCACATACCACCACTCGTCTTTCCTGCGCACTTTGTCCTCACTCGTGCGCGCCCGAGAAAACTTCCCGGTCGGTCACCCATCCCCAAATTCCTCCGGGCCAAGCACGCTTAACCCCGGAGTTCTTTGCAAGTGGGCTTCCGGAAAAGAAGGTATACCTTGGTGGTATGAGTACTCTATCAATCCTATTATGCCGGAAGTCAGGATATCACACAATCCACCTCCCTTAGAAGACTGACGTCCTCGTCGGTCAACGCCAAGACAGGAACGTCCCCTCTTAGCCACGTCTGTACGTTCAGTGCTGGAATACGCATACCGTACGTCTGGTTAGCAGCATACATACCATACCGTGTCCCACACAGAGGTCCGACGCGTCATGCATGCATACCCACGTCCCTGACCCGTACGCTACCATATCCTTCTCACTGACCCGTACGCACCCGTGAAACTGCGAGGGTTGGCTCTGATACCATTTGTAACGGCTCTCTAGGATCATAGACTGGCCCCACATACCACCACTCGTCTTTTCTGTGCACTTTGTCCTCACTCGTGCGCGCCCGAGAAAACTTCCCGGTTGGTCACCCATCCCCAAATTCCTCCGGGCCAACCACGCTTAACCCCGGAGTTCTTTGCAAGTGGGCTTCCGGAAAAGAAGGTATACCTTGGTGGTATGAGTACTAGATGATATGTCCCAAGAATGGCACTTGGCTGATCCAAAACTCGCATTTGCTGAACTTGGCGTAGAGCTTGTGGTCTCGCAATCGTTGAAGAATGATCTGCAAGTGTTCGGCATGTTCGGCTTCTGTCTTGGAGTAAACCAAGATATCGTCGATGAACACTACCACGAATTTGTCTAGCTCCGGCATGAACACCGAGTTCATGAGATACATGAAATGGGCTGGAGCATTCATGAGACCAAAGGACATGACGAGATATTCATACAATCCGTATCTCGTCGAGAAGGCCGTCTTCGGGATATCCTCCGCCCGGATCTTTATCTGGTGATATCCAGAGCGAAGGTCCATCTTTGAGAACACACTTGCACCCACAAGTTGATCAAACAATATGTCGATGTGGGGCAGTGGGTACTTATTCTTGATGGTGATGGCGTTGAGCGGCCAGTTGTCCACACACAGCCTCAGGGTTTCATCCTTCTTCTTCATGAATAGCGCCGAGCATCCCCAAGGCGAGGAACTCGGCCTAATGAAACCCTTGCTCAACAGATCATTGAGCTGTTCTTTCATTTCAGCCAGCTCATTTGGAGCCATTTTGTATGGTCTCCATGATATGGGCGCAGTCCCGGGTGCAAGTTCAATCTTGAACTCGACATCCCGCTCAGGTGCCATGCCCGGAAGATCATCCGGGAACACGTCGGGGTACTCCCGGACTATGGAAATGTCCTCTAACTTGAGAGCTTCAGCATTATTAATTGCTGAAATTTCCCGGACTGGCGTGTCTAACACCATGGGATGCGGACGGTGGAATGGAGAGTTTAAATGAACCGTCCGTGTCTGAGTCTCTAGGACAGTGCCATGGTATTGTAGCCATGACATCCCTAAGATTGCATCAATCTTTTGTCCCATAAGGATTATCATGGTGGTGGGATATAGTTTCCCACCTAAGCACAGAGGTGCTTTTGGGATCATCATATTTGCGGAGATGTTCCCTCCCGGTGAGCAGATCATATTGGTGCAGTCGGTTGGCAAGACTTGCATTTGATGCTTAGCCACACAGGATGCACTTATAAAGCTGTGGGTTGCACCAGAATCAAACAGTATGATGATGGCTTGATTGTTGAGAGTAAACGTACCCGCCAGCACATTGTCTTCCTCTGGGGCGTCCTCATTGTCGAGGTTGCGGACGCCCCCAGTCCGCTGACCAACCTTCTTCACCGGAGGTCGGCCACGAGCACCGCCCTGGAACTGGGCTTGCCCACTGCTCTGCTGCCCCTGGGGACAGTCCTTCACGAAGTGGCCCGCCTGGCCACACGTGAAGCAAGTGAAACGGGGCGGTCCCCCGCTGATCGGTGGATGGAAACCCGGGGCGCGTTGTGGCGGTGGAAATGCCCGGGGTGCCGTCTGCTGCTGCTGTTGTTGTCTCGGTGGTGGCATCGGCAGACGGAACGGAGGTGACTGAAACAAACGTCCCCCGAACCGCTGAGGTCGCGCCGGTGGGTGCCACTGCTGCCCGGATGGTGTCCGATACACCATGCGGTACTTCTGGGGAGCGCCACCCCCACTGCTGGGTGGAGCGCTGCGCTTCCTCTGCTCAGCTGCCAACTCCCGCTGAGCGTCCTCTTGCATGATCGCGGCATTGACCAGGTCATTGAAAGTGCCGCGATTCCACTGAACGAGATGTGTCTTCATTTCAGGGTGTAATCCCTGATAGAAGTGTTCCCGCTTCTTCTCCTCAGTGGAGATGTAGTCTGACACATATTGCGCCAGATGGTTGAAGGCACGGGAGTAGTCGTGGGCACTCCTCCCGCCCTGCTTCAGCTCCAAGAATTCTTGGAATTTCCTCTTCATGATCCCGGGAGGGATATGATAGGCACGGAACGCCTCCCGGAACTCTTCCCATTCCACGGCATGGCCAGCCGGACGTGAGGCGACATAATTCGCCCACCACGCACCAGCGGCACCATGAAGTTGCTGCGCTGCGAACAAGGTCTTTTGCCGCTCCGTGCATTGGAGCAACCTGAACTTGGACTCGATGGTCCGCAGCCAGTTGTCGGCCTCCAGTGGTTCTTTAGCTTCTGTGAACACTGGAGGGTGCGTACTCATGAAGTACGAGTACGACACCTCACGGGGCTCACGAGGCCCTCTGTCTTGATGCCCCCAGCCTGGGACGTATTCTGTACGATTGTGCGGAGCAGGTCGGTCTGCTCCTCACGACCTCCGACCAGTGCCGCTATCACATCCGCTAGAGTAAGCGGAGGCAGCAGTGATGGCTGCTGCTGCGGGGTGCTGTCGTAGGCCGGTG
Source organism: Neostapfia colusana (assembly GCA_030760725.1). NCBI lineage: Eukaryota > Viridiplantae > Streptophyta > Magnoliopsida > Poales > Poaceae > Neostapfia > Neostapfia colusana. The sequence continues at coordinate 62,873,049 of JASWHV010000011.1, forward strand.
GCTGGGAGTCATCGCCTCCCTGCTGGCTAGAGCCACCAACCTCGTGCGTGGTCCTAGTGTGAACCATCTGCAACCATACGACAATAAACATCAGTCCTGCAACATATTACATGCAGTCCAATAACAATAGGCGTAAAAACATAATGACAATAAAACATGCGATACATCTCGTATGTAGATAATGTAATAACTTTGCACAAGCTACACCATTACTGGACCAAATACAAGCTAGTTTTATCCAACTCGATGAACCTCCACTTTGGAAGCTCACCACAAATAGGTTTGGTCACTACGAGATGTTACTATCGCCTTGTCATCACATATACCCCCCTTTCGGAAGAAGATCTTTGATGAGGCTCACTTGTCAAAGTTTTCTATTCACCCCGGCAGCAACAAAATGCATCAAGAGCTCAGAAGCAAGTTTTGGTGGACACGGATGAAGCGGGAGATCGCGAAGTACGTGTCTGAATGTGATACATGTCGAAGGGTGAATGCAGACCATTTGCGGAAACCGGGACTGCTACAACCCCTGGGCATTCCTGCCTGGAAGTGGGAGGACGTGAGCATGGACTTCATCATCGGTTTACCCACCACCTTGCAGAAACATGATTCTGTGTGGGTGATCGTCGACCGGCTCACCAAAGTTGCCCATTTCATCCCGGTCAACACCAACTACAACGCCAAGAAGTACGCTGAGCTGTTACATCTCATGGGTCCTATGCTTGTACGGCGTACCCCGTACCATCATATCGGATTGGGGCACTTTATTTGTGTCCCGTTTTTGGGAGCAGCTGCACGCTGCCTTGGGGACGAAGCTGATCCGTAGTTCAGCATACCACCCGCTGACGGATGGGCAAACCGAGCGGGTGAATCCGATCCTAGAAGACATGCTACGAGCTTGTGCTATCAACCACGGCAAGAATTGGGATGATCACTTGCCGTTAGCCGAGTTCTCGTACAACAATTGGTACCAAGCCAGCATTAAGATGGCGCCCTACGAGGCGCTATACGGAAGAAAATGCCGCACACCATTGAACTGGTGTGAGTCTGGCGAAAGGGTTACCTTCGGGATTGATCTTGTTAACAACGCGGAAGAAAAGGTTCGACTAATTCAAGCGAACCTAAAAGCCGCCCAATCCCGGCAGAAACAGTATGCGGACCGGAGAAGACGCCCATTACAATTCGAAGTGGGGGATCACGTATATCGACGTGTGTCTCCAATGAAGGGCGTAAACAGATTCGGGTGAGAGGAAAGTTGGCACCCCGATTCATCGGTCCATTCCAGATTACCGAAAGATGTGGATCAGTAGCATACCGGCTGAGATTACCAGAAGCACTTTCTGGTGTGCACGACGTCTTTCACATTTCCCAGCTGAGGAAGTGTCTCAAGCTATCTACTACTGTTCAGCTGGAGGACATTGAAACACTGTAACCGGATCTCACCTATCGGGAGGAACCAGTTCAGATTATTGACGAAAAGTCCCGAACCACACGCAACCGTACGTTGTGGTTCTACAAAGTTCTATGGAGTAATCACTCCTTGGAATAAGCGACATGGGATAGCGAAGGATTTCTTCGCGCGAACTACCCCGACTTTTTCACGTCGCATATACGGTAATTTTCCACCGTCCTCTCTCTCATTTTCACCGACGAGATTCTTTTAAGGGGGGAGGAATGTAAGGGCCTCAGTTTTTAACACATGTTTAAAGTGCTCATCACCACACCACACACCTCATTTGAAGCAAGTTGATGAACACAAATGAAGAGCAAGTAACAACCATCAACATGCTCATTAGAGAACAAACTCACATATTGCAAAATTGGCATTTTCCACATGTGATATAGATGGGCTGGGCATATGAAAACTCCTACACATTGCTAGGGATGTCCATGCCAAGTTTCACCCAAATTCAAAACCTTTTTGAGGTCATTTTGGGTACAGCTAGAGAGAGGGCAGTTTGAACTCAAATGCAAATTCAAACTGTTTTTATCCCATGAATTCAAAAGTGGGAGGCATATTCTCATTCAGCACATTTTTGTGAGCTCACACCCCAATTTTCACTCCATTTGGAGTTGATATTGACATGAGCTAAATGGGGCAAATTCAAACTTTATTTGAATTTCAAACTGAACATGTGCTGAAATTCATTCAAACCAAACCCAATTTGAATCCTAATCAATTCAAATGGCTCATGGGTGAATAATTTGAATCACCATGCTTATTTTGGGGCTCACTGTTTACAAAAGTGAATTGGAGTTAATTTCAGAGGTTAAAATTGGAAGTGGGACCCACATGTCAGCCACTAGTCCAAATCAAACCGACTGAAAACCCAGCTCGGGTTCTTGCGCCGGACTGAGCAGCCGCCACGGTGAGGAATCGATCGGGACACCACCTGCTTGCCGCTCCGACTTGCTGAACCGCCTCGCAGCCCCCTTATCTAAGCCGTCGCCCTGATCGGAGTGAGCACCGCACACTCTGCTGCTTCCTCGCACCAGAAACGCGCCACCGCTGCTGATCACTCGGAGCTGATCAAGGAAGCGTGATCACAGCCTCCCCGTCCCCTCCAGAGCTACGGCAAGGTACTAGTAACCTTCCTCCGTCTTCCCCGTTGCTAGAATTCAGCTGAAACCGGTCGATCTCGGCTATACCGAGAGTTCAATCCGGTGACCTAACGCCGCCGCACTTCGGGCTCCCGTGGACAGCTCAACCGGGGAGTTGTCATGCCTGAGCCAAGGCACCCTTGGATGCGCTGGTGACCGGTGCTGCTCACCACCGAGCCACAGCCCGAGTGCTTACTCACCGGCAGCGAATTTCCAGTTTCCCCCTTTCTGGGTACAGACCGACCTTCGAGTGCGGTACTGTCGAATTCGTACTCTAGAAAGGATTAGAGCGCCTCAGTCCGCTATCACACAAACTAGACACGGTAGCGCACAAGTTGCCTTCACAACTTTTGGTCTAAGAACCTCTGTAACCGGCGTATTCCGAAGTTTACCGACGGTGGAGCATGCGGGAGGCATCGGGCGCACGGTGAGGACCTACTTCGGGCCTCCCCCGAGCTGATTCAAGCACAGGTCGACCTTCCCTGAGGTGCACTGATGCTTCTCGACCGGTTGCTTGAGTAGTTGAGGTGCTAGGGAAGTTGGCCAACCCGGCCGAAGGCTTTCCGAAGCCGCCGCTCGTCGCTGACAATGTGCCGGCCGTTGTCATGACAAGCTGAGCCCAGAATCCTGTTCCCCGAGTGAAAATAGGCAGAGGCGCCAAAAATTGTGAAGTTTGGAGCTTTACAGAAGCTGCCGGCGAGCTCTCCGGCGAGGTACCCCGGCGGCAAAGCGCGGGCGGCGAGAGGTAGACGAAGGGGGCGGGCCCCAGCTGTCAGTGGCAGATATTTTAAATCGGGATCGGGCTGCGGCCGGGATCTGGTGTGCTGGCGAGCAAAAACCCTGTGGGCCTCAGTGTGCTGTCGCCTCCGCGCCTAACACGTGTCCCCGCGGGCCCCGGCAGATTTGAACTTTTCCCCCGATTTTCAGATTTCCTTGAAACTTCAAATCCTCGTAACTTTGGCTAGAAAGCTCCGAATCAAGTGAACCAAATTTTGTTGGATTCAGCTCTCTGAGCGCTTTCCAGCAAATCAAGTTTCACTTCATGAAAATCCTTATTTCCCCAGAATTAATTCCTCAAACTTTAAACTGTTTGGAATTTTAACTGGAGGATCCTTTGGAGGAAAATTCTTAAATTTTGCTGGAATGTTCACCAAAATATCCCTGAACCACCATAAAAATTTCAGATCCATTTGAGCTAATTTGATCCACCTAATTGTGTGATTAGTGAAACTGTTCCAGAGAGAATAGAAAAATGTTCAGAAACGTTTTCAGAATTTTCTCTGAAATTGTTTAGCTCATATCTTTAGCTAGGAACCTTCAAATTAAGTGAGATGAACTCCATTAGAACTCTCTGAAAATCTAGTTTTCAGAAAGTCATAGTTTGTTTCATGAAAATCCTTAGAACACCCTAAGAGCCTTCAATTAAGGTCAAGTACATAATTAATTGTGGAGGGCTCAAATGAGCTTTGCTGCAACTAAAACTTGACCAAATCCCTGTTTAGGTTGTATCCAAACCACAGTAAAAAGTTCAGAGTCATTGAGTCTGTCTAGTAAGAGTTATAGCCTTCACAAGTTCAAATTCAATCAAATGCATTTAAATTAATCGATATACTTGTATATCATGTAGTCGCTAAGGTCGAGGAGGAACCCGAAGTCCTAGACTTTGTTACTCCGGAGGAGCTGCTAGCCTACAACCAAGAGCAGCAAGGCAAGCTCCGGTTTGCATTAACCTTTTTACAAATTTTTATTGTTTTGAGCACTTACTTGAGTATTATAATTCCTTGCATTGGAGTCTTGTATGAAAACCCAATTGCATAGCCAAGAAAACCATGGGTTGGGTTTAGGATCTGCAAACCCCGTTAGCTACTGAAATGCTAAGATAGTGTAGGATTTGGTACAAGTCGAGTAGTTGGAACTACTCGCGAGCATAGGCTAGAGGCACTCGACTCGGGTAGAGATAGCACATGATACACATGGCAAGTAAAATGAGACCGAGCGGAGAGTAAGGGCAGCAGGACTTTGGGGCCTGTGTGCTATAGCTCCACTTGTGTCGATTGAGGACCGAGCCATGTGCGGGCCTGTTGAACAAGCTAGAACAGTACCGAAGACCTACCGGCTATATGGGAACCGGGAAACCGATGTAACTCGGGTAGCTGTGTATTGAGGAATTGCTCGTCGTTCAGAGGGTAGGTTGAGAGCTCGAGGTGTAAATCGGCTGGCGGCACTGAGATGCGCATGCAGAGACCTCTTGCTCGGGATGATGGGACCGGTTCAATATTTGGCTGACGGGTGAAAGGTGGTTGCATACGGCGTCCGTGATGGTTGCTGTAGGCAACATCGAGTACGGGCATACGTGATGGGTTGCTTGGGTAACCCTGCAGGTGTAAATCGATTATAATTTCCGTCCCTCGCGGTCAGTGAGTACCACTTGTTCACTGTACCGTGACGTAGAAAGAACAGACTAGTTACATGTTAAAATGTTGCTGATTGAAAGATGGACTTTGCTTGTTAATGCTTTGTTGTAGTTTAGAGCTAACTAAAGTTCCTTTTAACTTCGGGCAAAGTACATGAGAGAAATGCGTTTCTTGTTTGATTGCGGCTCTCTCATGTGCCCTTGCGTAAGGTTCTCCACAACCTGCTGCTAAAACTGGAAAGTAAGGTTCTACTAATTAGGCGAGTCGTTGCAAATGATTTTTACCTCATGTAACCCATCACCCCTCATGTAGAAGTTCCATGTTTAGGTGAGACGGGTCAGACTTGCTGAGCCTTCATGCTCACTGCTTGTGTTTGAAGCTTTTGCAGGGTTCTATGAGGAAGGGACTCCCGAAGAGGAGACGGAACCCCAGGAGGGGAACCCCGTCGAGTGGTTGTCGTGCACGCCGCAGAGTTAGTGTGCGTGTGTGCTAGCAAGGACACGTTCAAGGGCTGGACGTGGCTTGATGCATAGTCTATGCCAGTGAGTGTAGACTGGACTTATTTTGATGTACAAATGTTCATAAACCACGTTATGTAATAAAAGTTTTGCTTCCACTTTGTACCTTTGATGTGTGTTATCCAGTGCTGTGCAACGCAGCACCCCTCAGCGTGATCCTGGCTCGACAAGACCGTGGGGTCGTGTCACACAACTCACATCAGCACTCAAACACAAGCAATCATCACAAAAGTTTCAATACAAACTCCTATTCAAGCTACTACGGTTTAACCGTTCCTATGTCCTAGGCTTGCATCCTATGGTCAATGTGGTTCTAATGCCAATCTATGACTTCTACCTAGGCTTGCGTCCTATGTTCAACTACCAATCTGTGACGCCCGGTCCCGTAAAACACGGAACCAGCTAATGCATATGTGTGCCCAGGATATTCATCACACATACACATATAATCCACAAACTAAATTCAGAATATAACCACGAATAATAGGGTTTTATTACAATGTCTCATGAATCTCTAATTCATTCTAGCAGCGGAAGTCTCTAACTTATTCTAGCAGCGGCAACTAAACACGGCAGCGGCTCCATCTCCAACTCCATAGGCAAGTTGAGGGTAGATCGCACGCCTAGTACTCCACATGCTCTTCGAAGTACTCCTCTCATGTTGCTGATGTTATATGATAATGCAAGGGTGAGTACATGTCGTACTCAGCAATTGCGGGAAGTATGTCATGTAGCTTACAACAAGGTAGATATAAAAAGGCTCATTGCAGAAAGCAAAGTTTATTTCACAAACATGTTAAAAACGGCAACTATCTTTAAGTGAATTTAGTCCCAACATGTATTCAATTAAAACATCAACATACCTCCACCATGATTCACCTCTTTTCATGTCTCTTCCAGACATTTATCTTTCTCAATTATTTCTCATGCTCATAATATCCATCTCAGGATCATATATCCGAACCAAAACTCATTGTCACGGCTCAACAGTATCCCAATCTCATTACCAAGACTCAACAGTCTCGAAACCAAATCCAAAGACCAAACCATAACCAAACCAATAACAAAAACAATGACCATCCCAATAACCATCCCTTCTAATCATGTGAGTTGGCTAGGCGCTTGTGACCGTAAGCACGACTATCATGATAGTTTTACACTCTTAAGACTTTGCACCACTTTACCCACAAGTTTGTGATTTTTTCACCCGTCGGCGACTGCAGAACCTCCATTATACCAGTACACAACCGTCGGTGTATGGCCAAGAGATCACAGAATAGCCTTTACAAAGGAGCTACTAGATGTATGGACTCACTAAGGTTTCACCAGCGGGATAGAATCACCATTCTGCCACCTACGGGCCCCCTCTTGTGCCATGCAGTTCCCAGGGCAGTCCTCTCTTGACTCCCATTCCCCGCGCCGTCCATGGTCCATAACAATCTAGCAACTCACCTAATTAGTCAGCTAAGCCGCACCCATATTTGGCCTTGTGGTGGCACTGTCATCCTGGCATGTGCTGGCATGAACTAGTCCTTAGATCTACGCAAGTAAACCACTATCTCATTCTACCACATCCACGAACCAAGCATGCCTAGATCTCCCCCGATCCATGTTCATTATCAACATCAAGTTCTTATGATCATTATTCATATGAGTGCAGTAGCTAGACACATTCTGTAGCTTCCCATATCCCGTAGATTAGCGATGCAAAAAAAGGAAAAATCAACCATACCTGTCTCATCAACTTTCCCTGGCGACAAGGGTGGTTAGCAAAACTAGTAAACTCCTACAAAAGGGTTTCCCATCAACTTGACTCAAGCATACACAATTTTCGCAAAAACAATTTTTAAAATATGGGATCAATATGGTCAAGGGGCACTTGCCTTGTTCCTGTGGCTTTTGTTGCTCACTGATCTCAACGTCTTCGTATTGTAGTCCTTCGTAGATAGCTCACTGAGCTTGTCCTTCTACTCATGATTACGCACATAAAAAATTTATAGCAATCAAACATCACGCACAATCCTTACTCAATATGCAATGGTGCATATGCATGCTAATCCTATGGTGTTGTTTTTATTAGATCAGTTTGTACGTGTTCTTGCATGTTTTAATGGCTTGCATGGGATTTTATGATGAACAAAGGTGTAGGGATCAAATGTGGACGTGGTGATGATCTCGACTCAAGATCTAGATCAATTCCACCATTAAAAACCGATTAACACGTGATTTGTCCCCATGAAAAAGCTTCTGTCCGAAGGAATCAAGGAAACAGATGCCAAGAAACTGCGATGACGTCGTAAGGTGGTAATGGATACCAACCTTACTTCCTTCGGGGCCTTCCTCCTAGCAATGGTAGTAGGACGACTCGTCAGCTCTCTTCCAGCGACGGCGATCGTGACGGGGCTCATCGGTGGTCTCACAGGTGGTTGAACTCCGGCGAAGGGGGTTAGCTCGGAGAGTTGGGGGCTAGGGCCTCTAAGTTGTCGGCTTGGGAAGGTGTTACGACCAAGGAGTGTTTCAGGTTCTATTTATAACCGGAAAAAGAAGAGTCCTACTCCGATTGGATTTCAAATAAGAGTCCTATTTGATTTTTTTTGGATCTTAACAACTTATATCCAATTGATTTGGGTGCGGTATCAATCGTGGAAAAAATCATGTCGGTTTCCTCAGTACCGGGTACTCGCGTACAGAAAAAAAACCGCTTAAAGATCTCATCCTTCCGCAGGGATAGGCTCCGGAGACTCCACGTGTCCAGCAGGGGCCTAGCCTCCCTTTTTCCTCAGGGGCGAGCTCCGGTTGCGCCGGGTGTCTGGCGGGCGGGACCTCTCTCTTCCGCAGAGGTGAGCTCCGCATGCGCCACGCGTCTGGTGGGTCGAGACCTCCCCTCTCTCTAGAGGCGAGTTCCGCGTACGGCACGTGTCAGTGCCGGACCTCCCCTCTCTTCAGAGGCGAGCTCCGAGAGTGCCACGTGTCAGTGCCAGACCTCCCCTCTCTTCGGAGGTGAGCTCCGAGAGTGCAACGTGTTTAGCAGAGCCAGATCTCCTTTCTACTCAGAGATGAGCTCCGAGGTCGACACGTGTCCAAAAGTGTCGGACTTCTCTTCTCATCTGAGGTGAGCTCCAAGGATGACACGTGTCCAGTAGTGCCTTCTCCTCAGAGATGAGCTCCAAGGATGCCACGTGTTCATCGGGACCGGACCTCAGTCCTTCCGCAGGGATGAGCTCCGAGAGCGACACGTGTCCAATTGTGTTGGACCACTCGGAGGCGAGCTCCGAGGGTGACACGTGTCTAGCTGGGCCAGACCTCTCGGAGGTGTGCTCCGAGGGTCACACGTACCCCGCAGGTTTAGGCCTCGCTTCTCCGCAGTGACTAGCTCCGAAGGCGACACGTGTCCTGCGGGACTGGCCTCGCTTCTCCGCAGAGGCTGGCTCCGGGGGCAACAGGTGTCCTATGGGGTCGGACCTCGCCCCTTTCACAGAGGCAAGCTCCGAGCCTGCCACGTAGCCAGCGATGTCGGACCTTACCCTTTTCGCCGGGATGAGCTCCGAAGGCGCCATGTGGCCAGCGGCCACGGGAAGTGTCTACGGCGCTCCTCGGCGAACTGGAATTGGCTCTTTTCGGCTATCTTTCTGATTCTTTCTCTGTTTCCACTTCTTTTAAAATTTTTCTCTATATGAATTATGTATGCATGCATGAATACGAAATTGAGGGTGTTACACGCTGATGGCTCACCGAACAATCATCTTCATAGCAAATTTTATAACCTGCAAAACACTAATAATGCCACCGTGAGCACGATGGCTCATGAAGACTTAACGACCCTCCTAAACCATGAAACTCTACATGCAGGGATTACTAACATAGGAAAAGTATGATGCAATAACGACACACCTACATGTTAATCCTTACTTTCAGTTTAATAGCAGCAGATTATTAAGCCTTAGGCAGCCCTCACATCGGAAGTCCACAATCAAACAAGAAACGCTTTCCTCCAATGTGCTGATGCCCAAAGTAGAATATAAACTTAGTGAGCTCTACACTATAGCATACATGGTTGTAATTACAATGAGCTTAAGAACTTCACAACATCAATGATTCATCTCACTTTATCTGGAAATACTATGTCACAACTCAGTGAACAAGGGGTACTCATATAACCGCGAGGGACGGTGATTCAAATCAGGACACACCCGGAATACACGACACATACACCCGCCTCGAAAGACTCACACTAGAGCTCTTTTTTATGTTGTATGCACCAACCTTTCACCCGTCACTCCAATGCCGAACCAGTTCTGCCGACCCATCAGACGGGCCACTACATGGAACACGTCAAAGTTGCTCCTCTAGCGGGTTTACACCTCTGACACCAACCCCCAAAGGACGGCCGTATAAGTTTCGACACGAGAGTACCCGAGTTACATCGGTTTCCTGGACCCCATAATTCCAGTATGCATCCGGTACTGTTCAAACTTGCTCAGCAGGGCGGCATACGCATCGGTCCTTAACTGACACAAACAGAGTTATAGCCACACAGGCCCAACGTCCAACGTCCTGCTGCTCCTACTCTCTGCTCGGTCTCATTTTCATTCCAGAACTTTCATTCTCTAGAATCATACCCGTCTGAACCAACATCCTAAACTCGCGAGTAGCTTCCAACTACCCGACTTGTACCAGATCCTATACAACTAAAGCCTAGCAGAACCTAAACGAAGGTAACCTGTTCTACCCTGTACTCCAAGGGTTTGTGTGTCATGCATTTGGAGAATCAATCACCTTGACCTAATGCACAATTCATACTAGACCAATAGAAGTGATACAAAGTAAAATGTAACTCAAAAGCAGTTAAATGCAAACCGGGGGTTGCCTTATGTTGCTGCAGGTTTAGTTCTACTTTATATTCAGTATCTTGGCGATGATTAAATCTTCAACTTGCTGATCCGAGTCGAGTTCCTCGTCGAACTCCTTCGTCGTGTTTCCTACCGATATGAATATGCACAGTTTTCATACGAGTAACTGAATTATAAAATAAATGTGTTTTAGGAACTAAGAATGATTTATACCAACTCTAAAGTGAGAGATGAGCTCTGTTATTGACAGAAACAGAGGATATCTTTAGGTGGGCAGTGGATGGTTGCTGGACAAAATGCAAAGAGCTATTTATAATGGACATAAGAAAGGTAGTGAAAAGAACCAGCAGAAAACTTGAGAAGATGATCTCAACGTGCTCTGAGAATTTACAGTGGACCATAGATCATACAGAGGTATGGCTTGCAAAATTTCAGACAAAGTTGATGGAAGATGTGGCCTAGAGAATTTTCTGACTATTCGGCTTTTCTGAATTCCTATGGCAATTATAGTGTCTTGTCATGCTCCAAATTTGGTTTTTCAGAAACTTGAGAGTCTCATGAGTCCATAGGATTTGGTTTCACCATTTTTGGAGCTTCCTACACAGATATATGGATTTTCCAAACTTGGTTAAAAGTCTGAAAATGTCTCTGTTCATTTTCCCATTTTTCAGAGACATAGAGGATTCAAACAATATTTGGCCAAGCAAATGGAGTCCAATTCCTCTGAAATTTTACTGGAGTTCAAGGATTTTTGGAAGAATGTCCTGCCCAAATTTGGAAATTTTCCAATAAACAGAACTCATATAAAAATTCCTACAAATTTTTCATTAAATGAATTAATGAGCCAAATCCAGGGATTTTCATAAATATTGGGCTGTACCTTTGGATAGTACTCTTTTAGAGGAATCCAACAAAATTTATTTCACAATTTTTGGAGATTCCTACAAAGAGTTATGCCTCTCCAAAGTTTGAACCGAATTAGGAAAATCTGCAAAAGTTTAAACACTGCCCGTGGGTCCCACCTGTCATCCCTAACCTTCAGCCTCGCGCCAAACAGGGCTGTGGAGGCTCCATCGGGAAGGACCTTCCCTGCCACCTCCAGTCCCCCTGCTGGCCGCCCCCCGCCCCATTTTCCCCCACGCTGAACCTGTTGGTGAGGTCGCCGGCGGCTGGAATACGCCGGAAAATAGGGCGCACCGGCAACAGCAAACCCTAGGGCTCCGGCGAGGTCGTGCACGGTGAATTATCCACCAATGGTCGGTTCTTGGGCTCTAAATCACCAGGGGATCATGTAGAAGACCGACATGAGGTCTAAACAAGCCGGGATGCGCTCCAAACCTATCGGCACCGTGCGCCCGATATGGTCCAGCGGTATACCCTCTAAAAGAACTCGGATTCCTCGCTCTATACTCAATTTCTCGGTCAAAATTCGATGGAGGAGGTGTGATAGGCAGTTAAGATCCTGTGTGTGAAGTTTGAAACACAACAAACACGATTTGAGGATGGATTTTGCAATTCCTTACCTCAAGGTCAGTTTCTGCCGCCCGGGAGAAAATCTTGAAATTCTCCCTCTGTGATCAATGGATAGGGCTGAGCTTCGGAGGTGAGCAACTAGGATTGTAGGTGCAGCGATGGGGTGGCTTTCTTTGGCGTGATCTCTCCTGGTTTGGGCTGGCCACGGCGATCAGTTCGGTTTTTCAGCATTTACCCGAGGGCTGCAGAACCTTTGTTGTTTTCCGGTGCAAACAAGCTCGGGACAGGGGAGGAGAAGGGCTGGCCGGCTAGAGCACTGGTGGGCGCAGCTCTTTGCTGCTGGGGCTCGAGCAAATGGTGCTCAGGTTGCTATGGTTGATCGGGAGAAACTGAACGGCGGTATTCTGCGTGAGGAAGAGAACAAGGCACCGAGGCTTCGGATAAGGAGGCAAATTGATCTCGCTGGGGGTTCACAAGACCCACGAGCAGCTCTCTAGCTCAAGGAAGGAATCAGGAGGTATATGCTGTGGCTCACGCGGTGGCGTTCTTCTGGTTGCTGAGAAACAGAGCACGGCAACAGCTTCTACATGTGTCTCTGACCAGTGGGGTCCATGTCCCCTCTCCCCCTTATCCTCCAAATTCGTTTAAAATAGCAAATGAGCTCCAAATTTGATCAGACTTGAAGGATAGGCCAAAAGAAATGTGAGAAACACAACGGTGCACTCAAATTTGAATTTTGGTGAAGTTGGAATTTGAAACTGAGATTTAAATTCAAATTCGAATTTTCTCCCGTTTTAATTCCAACAACTAGGAAAACTTTTCCAAATGATCTGAAATTTTGCCAGGCTACCCGTGAATGTGTGGAGAACTAAATGGAAGCTTTACATCTCCGTGTTCGGGAATTTTTGCAAGTTCAAGTTTAGACTTGGAGCTCACACCTTTAAATTCAAAATTTTAAATTCCCTCACATTTTGTCTGTGTGAATTGCTGCTCCACTTGCTAGAATTTTGGGATTTCACAACTAGCACCCCAGACAATCGAGCAAAAGGCCTCTGAGCATCAGTGCACCCTAGGGAAGATCGACATGAACTCCAAGGAGCTCGGAAACGGCCAAACTGGTCTGTCACCGTGCGACCTAGGTCGGAAACCGGGAATTCTAATAAAACTCGAAGAACAGTGGCTACACCTAATGGTTCATTGAAGTTTCGGATCCCATGGACTCGCACGGACGTCTAGAAGTGGTTCTCTATGTTAAGTGATGAGTGGTGCGGTGTGTATTACAAATTTTGCGAATCGGTCCGGCTGTCTCTTTTGTAAACCGGCGCAAAATCGTGAAATTCTGGCGTTGGTATCTTATGTCACTCCGCCGGAGCTTGCGGTAATGAAGGAGGAATCGAGGACGAACATATTTGCTATTCACAGCTCGGATAAAGATGGGCTGTGGTGGCCGGACGGGTCGTTCCCATGACGGCGGCTTGGGTTGAACCGAGGAAGAACGAATGTCGCGGTGGAGCTCGAGGAGGGTCGCTCAGGGTCTGGAACCGGTGCGAGAACGTCAAGTAAGGCTTGGCACACTCGGTTGCGGTCTCGGACCTACGTGACAACCACAGTTTTGGCTGGGAGATGGTGGAGCCGACAGCTCGAAAGAGCGGCGAGGTGTATCGAGGTTTCTGTGTGGGAGAGCGTCGGGATAGCGGAGAGATGACGCTGGGACGGCTCGGGCGTGAAGATAAGAGGGCAATGAGGCGGTTTAGTGGCCAGAGGCAGAAACCAGCTGCTGTCCTCGCCGTTTCTCGCCGTGGCAGCTGCTCGGTCGAGCACAAGAAACCGGGCTCAGTTCTTCAGTCGGTTAAATTGCTAGTGAGGCTGACACATGGGACCCACCTCCATTTTAACCTCTGAAATTAACTTTCTCCCACTGCTCTAAACAGTAGTCCCAATACTACCCTCTGAAATTTGAATTATCCACCAAATGGCCAATTGAATTTGATAGAATTCAAATTGTGAAGTGTTTGAATACATTTTCAGCAAATATGCAGTTTGAAATTCAAATTGAATTTGAATTTGCTAAATTAGCTCATGTCAAGACCATCTCCAAATGGAGTGAAAATAGGTGTGTGAGCTCACAAAAATGTGCTGAGTGTGAATATGGATCCTACTTTTGAATTCATGGGATAAAAGTAGTTTGAATGTGAATTTGAGTTCAAACTAGCCTCTTTCTAATTATACCCAAAAAACACCTCAAAAAGGTTTTGGATTTGGGTGAATTTTGGAATGAGCATTCCTAGCAAGGTGTAGGAGTCTTTTCATATGCTCAGCCCCTATATGATGCATGTGTGAACTACCACTTTTGCATTTTGTGAGTTTGTTCTCTAATGATCATGTTAATGGTGTTTAATTGCTCTTCAAAGGTGTTCATAACTCTTCCTCAAATGAGGTGTGTGTGGTATGATGAACACTTCTGGATGTTTGCAAAAACTTAGGGCCTTACATTCCTTCCCCCTTAAAAGAATCTCGTCCGGAGATTATAAGGTGAAAATGAGAGAGAGGACGGTGGAAAATTACCATATGTGCGACGAGAAAAAGTCAGGGTAGTTAGCGGGAAGAAAAGCTTCGCTCTCCCATGTCCCTTCGTCTACAGAGTGATTACTACATAGGACTTTGTAGAACCACAACGTACGGTTGTGTGTGTGTGACGCCCCTGTTCCGAAGAAAAACTCCGGAACCGAGCTGATGCATATGTGTGCCCAGGACGTTCATCACACATATACATGTAATCCACAAACTGAATTCAGAATAATACCACCAATAACAAGGTTTTATTACAATGTCTCATGAGTCTTTAACTCATGCTAGCAGCGGAAGTCGTATTCTAGCAGCGGAAGTCTTCTAAACTATTGCGGAAGCAAATCAAACACGGCAGCGGCTCCATCTCCTACTCCACAGGCAAGTTGACGGTGGATCACACGCCTAGTACTCCACATGCTCCTTGAAGTACTCCTCTCCTGTTGCTGATGATGTATGATAATGCAAGGGTGAGTACATGTCGTACTCAGCAAGTGCGGAAAGTATGACATGTAGCATACACCAAGGTAGGTATAAAAAGGCTCATTGCATAAAGGCAAAGTTTATTTCACAAAATATGATAAAAACATCAACTAGCTTTAAGTGAATGTAATCCCAACATATATCCAATTTAAAACATCAACATACCTCCATCATTATTCACCTCTTTTCATTTCTCATCCAGACATTTATCTTTCCCAACTCTTTCTTATGCTCATGAATACCATCTCGTATTCACTACCATCTCATCTTATATTCAATTCTGTCTCATAACCGAGACCAAAGCTCATTATCTCGACAGTCCCAATCTCATTCAAGAGTCTCAAAACCAAACCTCAATGACCAAACCATAACCATCCAATGACCTCCCAATAACCAAAACCGAATGTCCATCCCAAAGATGGTCAGGCGCTTGTGACCGTAAGCTCGGCTATCATGATAGTTTTATACCCTGCAGAGTTTGCACCACTTTACCCACAAGTGTGTGATTTTGTCACCTGTCGGCGACTGCAGAACCTCCATTATACCAGTACACAACCGTCGGTGTATGGCCAAGAGATCACAAAATAGCCTTTACAAAGGGGCTACTAGATGTATGGACTCACTGAGGTTTCACCAGGAGGCTAGAATCACCATTCTCACACCTACGGGCCCCCTCTTGTGCCATGCAGTTCCCAGGAAGTCCTCTCTCGACTCCCATTCCCCGCGCCTTCCACGGTCCATAACAATCTAGCAACTTACCTAATTAGTCAGCTAAGCCGCACCCATATTTGGCCTTATGGTGGCACTGTCATCCTGGCATGTGCTGGCATGAACCGGTCCTTAGATGTACGGCAAGTAAACCACCATCTCATTCTACCACATCCACGAACCAAGCTTGCCTAGATCTCTCCCGATCCATGTTCATTATCAACATCAAATTCTTATGATCATTATTCATACGAGTGCAGTAGCTAGACACATTCTATCGCTTTCCATATCCCGTAGATTAGCGATGCAAAAAAAAGGAAAAATCGACCATACTCGACTCATCAACTTTCCCTGGCGACAAGGGTGGTTGGCAAAACTAGTAAACTCCTATAAAAGGGTTTCGCATCAAGTTGACTCAAGCATACACAGTTTTCGCAAACAAAACAATTTTTAAAACATGGGATCAATATGGTCAAGGGGCACTTGCCTTGTTCGTGTGGCTTCTGTTGCTCACTGATCTCAAAGTCTTGGTATTGTAGTCCTTCGTAGATAGCTCCCTGAGCTTGTCCTTCTACTCACGATCACGCACATAAAAAATTTATAGCAATCAAACATCACGGACAATCCTTACTCAATATGCAATGGTGCATATGCATGCTAATCCTATGGTGCTGTTTTTATTAGATCAGTTTGTACGTGTTCTTGCATGTTTTAATGGCTTGCATGGGGTTTTACGATGAACAAAGGTGTAGGGATCAAATGTGGACGTGTTGATGATCTCGACTCAAGATCTAGATCAATTCCACCATTAAAAACCGATCAACACGTGATTTGTCCCCATGAAATAGCTTCTGTTCGAAGGAATCAAAGAAACAGATGCCAAGAAACTGCGACGACGTCGTAAGGTGGTAATGGAGACCTACCTTACTTCCTTCGGGGCCTTCCTCCTAGCAATGGCAGTAGGACGACTCGTCAGCTCTCTTCCAGCGATGGCAATCGTGACGGGGCTCGTCGGCGGTCTCGCAGGTGGTTGAACTCCGGCGAAGGGGGTTAGCTCGGTGAGTTGGGAGCTAGGGCCTCTAAGTTGTCGGCTTGGGAAGGTGTTACGACCAAGGGGTGTTTCAGGTTCTATTTATAACCGGAAAAAGAAGAGTCCTACTCCGATTGGATTTCAAATAAGAGTCCTATTTGATTTGTTTTTGGATCTTAACAACTTATATCTAATTGATTTGTGTGCGGTATCAATCGTGGAAGAAATCATGTCGGTTTCCTCAGTACTGGGTACTCGTGTACAGAAAAAAAACCGCTTAAGGATCTCGTCCTTCCGCAGGGATAGGCTCCGTAGACTCCACGTGTCCAGCGGGGGCCTAGCCTCCCTTTTTCCTTAGGGGCGAGCTCCGGTTGCACCGCGTGTCTGGCGGGCGGGACCTCCCTCTTCCTCAGAGGTGAGCTCCACGTGCGCCACACGTCTGGTGGGTCAAGACCTCCCCTCTCACCAGAGTCGAGTTCCGCGTACACCACGTGTCAGTGTCGGACCTCCCCTCTCTTCGGAGGTGAGCTCCGAGAGTGCCACGTGTCAGTGCCGAACCTCCCCACTCTTCGGAGGTGAGCTCCGAGAGTGCCACCTGTTTAGCAGCACCGGATCTCCTTTCTACTTAGAGATGAGCTCCGAGGTCGACACGTGTCCAACAGCGTCAGACTTCTCTTCTCCTCGGAGGTGAGCTCCGAGGACGACACGTGTCCAGTAGTGCCTTCTCCTCGGAGGTGAGCTCCGAGGATGACACATGTTCATCGGGACCGGACCTCACTCCTTCCGCAGGGGTGAGCTCCGAGAGCGACACGTGTCCAATAGTGTTGGACCTCTCGGAGGCGAGATCCGAGGGTGACACGTGTCTAACGGGGCCGGACCTCTCGGAGGCGAGATCCCAGGGTGATACGTGTCCCGCGGGGTTTGGCCTCGTTTCTCCGCAGTGACTAGCTCCGAAGGTGACACGTGTCCTGTGAGGCTGGCCTCACTTCTCCGCAGAGGCTGGCTCCGGGGGCAACACGTGTTCCACGGGGTCGGACCTTGCCCCTTTCACAGAGGCAAGCTCTGAGCCTGCCACGTAGCCAGCGATGCCGGACCTAACCCCTTTCGCCGGGATGAGCTCCGAAGGCGCCACGTGGCCAGCGGCCGCGGGAAGTGTCTACAGCGCTTCTCGGCGAACTAGAATAGGCTCTTTTCGGCTATCTTTCTGATTCTTTCTCTATTTCCACTTCTTTTAAAATGTTTCTCTATATGAATTATGTATGCATGCATGAATACGAAATTGAGGGTGTTACAAACCTACCCCCCCTTAAATTTAATCTCGCCCTCGAGATTCGATAGAGTGGAGAATAGATGAGGGAATTATGCCTTGAGGTCTTCCTCACACTCCCTTGTAGCTTCGGCGTCTGTGTGATGTCTCCATTGTACCTTGCACCAACGGATCACTTTGTTCCTCGTGACCCTTTCCTTCACGTCCAAAATTTGGACAGGGTGCTCCACATAGGTCAGATCCTCTTGAAGCTCAAGTTCACCCATCGGTACTTGTTCTTCCGGAGTTCTCAAGCACTTCTTGAGCTGAGATACGTGAAGCACATCATGCACGTCGGAGAGATGCATTGGGAGCTCTAGTTGATAGGCTACCTCTCCTCGCTTGTCCAAAATCTTAAATGGCCCGATGTAGTGAGGTGCTAACTTGCCTTTGACGTTGAAACGTCGTTGGCCACGGATAGGCGATACCTTAAGGTATACGAAGTCTCCTACTTCGAAGGTCAACTTTCTTCGCCTATTGTACGCAATTCTTTTTGTCGTGACTGAGCAGCCTTCAAGTTCTTCCGTATTGTTTGGACTTGCTTCTCAGCCTCCTGCAGCACTTCGGGTCCAAACAATTGGTTCTCTCCGGTCTCGTTCCAAAACAGTGGCGTTCTACACCGTCTACCATACAATGCTTCGAAAGGTGACATCTTCAAGCTGGCTTGATAGCTGTTATTGTATGAGAACTCAGCTTACGGCAAGCTCCTATCCCAACTACGCCCATGTTTCAAGGCGCAGGCTCTCAACATGTCTTCCAAAATTTGGTTTGTCCTCTCAGTTTGCCCATCAGTCTGCGGGTGATAAGAGGAGCTAAAATCCAGTCGTGTACCCATAGATTCATGCAGATTCTTCCAGAACCTAGAGGTAAATTGAGTACCCCAATCTGAAACTATCCTCTTCGGGACTCCATGATGGCACACGATTTGCTCCATGTATAGCTCAGCTAGTTCTGCGACGCGGTACGTGGTTCTAACAGGATGAAAATGGGCTGTTTTCGTCAATCGGTCCACAATAACCCAGATGGAGTCGTAACCCGACTGGGTACGTGGTAATCCGATGATGAAATCCATACTGGTGTCTTCCCACTTCCACTCGGGTACCTTCAATTGTTGCAACAACAGTCCAGCGGGTCTTTGATGTTCGGCCTTCACCCGTTGGCATGTGTCGCATAAGGCAACATACTCAGCTATGTCCCTTTTCATACCATCCCACCAATAACAAGTTTTCAGATCCTTGTACATCTTTGTACTGCAGGTATGTATGGAATAAGGTGAATCATGTGCCTCCTTTAATATCGTGTCACGGATGTGCTTCACGTTAGGCACACAAATCCTTTTCCCTAACCAAAGTGTACCCTTCTCGTCTTCCTTGAAGTCCTTTTCTATGCATTGTCGGATTCTTTCCTTGATTTCCTTAACTTCCTCATCCGTTGCTTGGCCATCTCTCATCTCTTGTTCCAGTGAGGAGCTGAGTTCCATCACTTCCATTTTGTTCAAAAACCCGAGATGTAACCGTTTGAACTCCTTGCGCAGCTCAGCGGTAGCTCCCGAACCGTGAGTTGGTGACATGCTCCCTTTCGGCTCAATGCATCATCTACTACATTGTTCCGGGGTGATAGTTGATTCCAATATCATAATCCTTGACAGTTCCAACCATTTGCGTTGCCTCAAATTCAGATCCATTTGAGTGAATATGTACTTGAAGATTTTATGATGCATATAGATCTCACATCAGTGGCCAAGGATATAATGTCTCCAAATCATCAAAGCATGTACCACAACTGCGAGTTCCAGGTCATGTGTGGGGTAATTCAACTCGTGTTTCTGTAGTTGCCTCGACGCATAGGCTACCACTTGTCCTCCTTGCATGAGCACACATCTAAGGCCTTGTCTTGATGCATCACAATATATGTCGAAACTCTTGCTCACTTCCGGCAATACCAAAACCGGCATTGTGGTTAGCCTTTTCTTGAGCTCTTCAAAGCTTTCTTGGCACGCTGTCCATTGGAATGCTTTTCCCTTCATTAGCAATTCCATCATAGGCTTCACTATCTTGGAAAAGTCCTTGATGAACCGTCGATAGTATCCATCCATCCCAAGGAAACTCCGAATATCCCTCACGTTTTGCGGTTGGTTCCACTTCAGAAAATCTCCCACATTTCCAGGATCAACCGATACTCCTTTCTCGGAGATGATGTGGCCTAGGAACGATATCTCCTTTAGCCAAAATTGACAATTGCTGAGCTTGGCATACAATTGATGATCTCACAGCTTCTGCAATGTCAATCTCAAATGTTCTTCATGTTCTTCCTCACTTTTTGAATACACCATGATGTCGTCAATAAAAACCACGATGGACTTGTCCAAGTACTCCATGAAAAGCATATTCATGAGGTACATGAAATACGCTGGTGCATTCGTTAATCCAAAAGACATAATGGTATATTCATATGAACCATACCGTGTTAGAAAAGCAGTTTTGGGTATGTCGGAGGGCTTAATCTTCAGCTGGAAATATCCCGACCGAAGATCAATCTTTGAGAAAACTCAGGCTCCCTTCATTTGGTCGAACAGGTCCTCTATACGGGGCAGTGGGTATTTATTCTGATCGTTACCTCATTGAGAGACCTATAATACACACACATCCTTTGGGTCCCATCCTTCTTGTCTATGAAGAGCACGGGGGCTCCCCATGGTGACGAGCTTGGGCATATAAAACCCTTTTCTAGCTGCTCCTGAATTTGCTTCTTGAGTTCCACTAGTTCGTTAACGGGCATCCTATATGGCCTATTCGATAGGTGCAGTTCCAGGTACAAATTCAATGGAAAACTCAATGTCCCGGTCAGGTGGCATACCTGGATGTTCTTCCGGGAACACGTCCGAGAATTCTTGAACCACCGGAATGCTTTCCAATATTGCTCCTTCGACGTGGTTCAACGTTGCCTTCTCGGTTGTCGGTTGGGCTGACTCGAACTCAATACGAGTTCCGTGCTCATTTGTCAACTGCATGCTCCTCTTAGCACATTGTATCACTCCATTGTGCTTGCTTAACCAATCCATTCCGAGTATTTCACAACGAGTGGTGGCTCATACCGGAGTCCGGCGATGTTGCCTGCCACTTCTAGCTCACCAGACGCCTAGCTAAATGGCTCTACAGCATCAGTAGATCACAATGATGCTCGACATGGTCGTAAACGGGCTTGGAAGAGGCTCTAGGGTGGCTCTCACTGTGCGACCGAGGTGGTAGCGACGGTGCGCCGGCGGAAAACTGTAAAATAGTGTCTCTACAACATATCATAAGCTAAAATTTTTCTCGTGCATGTGCGCTGATGAGTCTAGAGTACGTGCGTGCGATCTTAGGCACTAGAAACAAAGATTGACCTGGAATTTGCTGAATTCTTGCCGAGAACTCGGTTTACACCGACCGGCAGTAAAACTGAAATTACTCTGGCGATGGACCGCGGCTTGGGCTGAGATTCGGATGGAAGCAGCACGGTGGTCCGGCGTGTCTATGAGTGCTTCTGCTCGGGCATGACAAGCTCCCGTAAGGGCTGTCCACGTGAGCCCGAGGTACGGTCGTTTTCCGGTCGCTGCAAAGTCTTTGGTTCCTAGGGTTGTGGGTGCCAATCACAGATAGGTTTTGTGTCGAGGAGCTTGTGCACGAGCCCACGGTGCCGTTTTGCTACTCAGGAGTAGTCCACACGCGAGTTGGCGCGGTCTCCTGATCGAGCAACTGAGGCGGCGTGTCTTCGGCTCTGTTTTTGCGCGAGAGCGAGGAGTGACGAGCAAAACTGCCTTTGGCTGGCTCGAGTGCGGGGATAAGAAGGTTGTACGTTGGTCTGGGCGTGAGAACACACGAGCAGGAGCTGGCAGCGTGGTTTAGCTCCGTGGCGATCACAGCCGACCCGAGGAACCGAGTCGTCAGTCGGTTTGATCACTGGAGTGGCTGACAGGAGGGCCCCACCACCCCAATTCTAACCTCACAAATTAAATTCCTACTACTCCAAATATTAGGGACTCCAATAACCTTTGTAGTTTGATCAAACCGCCAAATGCCCATTTGAATTTGAATGAATCAAAGTGTGATTTGATGTGACTAAATTTGCAGCAAATGTGAGATGAAATTCAAATTTGATTTGAATTTAGCCAAAATAGCTCATGTCAAGATCAACCCAAATGGAGTGAAAATTGGTGTGTGAGCTCATAAAAATGTGCTGAGTGTGAATATGAATTCCTCTTTCGAATTCATGAGATGAAAGGAGTTTGAATATGAATTTAAGTTCAAACTAGCCTTTTACTATTTGTGCCCGAAAGTACCTCAAAAGGTTTTGGATTTGGGTGAAATTTGGCATGAAAATTCCTAACAAAGTTTAGGAATTAATCATATGCTCAGCCCCTATATGATGCATGTGGGAAATGCAACTTTTGCATTTTGTGAGTTTATCTTCTAATAAATCTATTGATGGTGGTTACTTGCTCTTCAATTGTGTTCATGTGATTACCACAAATGAGGTGAAGTGTGGGTGTGATGAACACTTCTTAGCAAGTGAAAAACTTGGGCCCTTACAGGAGATTGAACCGGAGAAGGAAGAACGGAGACTCTCATGCCTCTATTGGGCTAATAGATTAGCTAGTCAAATATTAGTTATGACACGACCCCACGGTCTTGTCGAGCCAGGATCACGCTGAGGGGTGCTGCGTTGCACAGCACCGTATAACACACATCAAAGGTACAAAGCGGAAGCAAAATTATATTACATAAAGTGGTTTATGAACATTTGTACATCAAAATAAGTCCAGTCTACACTCACGGGCGTAGACTACGCATCAAGTCCACGTCCAGCCCTTGAACGTGTCCTTGCTAGCACACACGCACACTAACTCTGCGGCATGCACGACTCCCACTCGACGGGATTCCCCTCCTGGGGTTCCGTCTCCTCTTCGGGAGTCCCTTCCTCATAGAACCCTGGAAAAGCTTCAAACACAAGCAGTGAGCACGAAGGCTCAGCAAGTCTGACCCGTCTCACCTAAACATGGAACTTCTACATGAGGGTTGATTGGTTACATGAGGTAAAAATCATTTGCAAGGACTCGCCTAATTAGTAGAACCTTATTTTCCGGTTTTAGCAGCAGGTTGTGGAGAACCTTACACTAACGCACATGAGAGAGCCGCAATCAAACAAGAAACGCATTTCTCTCATGTACTTTGCCCAAAGTTGAAAGGAACTTTAATAAGCTCTAAACTACAGCAAATCATTAACATGCAAAGTCCATCTTTCAATCAGCAACATTTTAATATGTAACTAGCCTGTTATTTCTACGTCACGGTACAGTGAACAAGTGGTACTCACTGACCGCGAGGGACGGTGATTATAATCAATTTACACCTGTAGGGTTACCCGAACAACCCGTCACGTATGCCCGTACTCGATGTTGCCTACAACAACCATCACGGACGCTGTACGCAACAACCTTTCGCCCGTCAGCCATATATTGAACCGGTCCCATCGTCCCGAGCAAGAGGTCTCTGCACGCGCATCTCAGTGCCGCCAGCCGATTTACACCTCGAGCTCTCAACCTACCCTCTGAACGACGGGCAATGCCTCAATACCCAGCTACCCGAGTTACATCGGTTTCCCGGTTCCCATATAGCCGGTAGGTCTTCGGTACTGTTCTAGCTTGTTCAACAGGCCCGCACACGGCTCGGTCCTCAATCGACACGAGCGGAGCTATAGCACACAGGCCCCAAAGTCCTGCTGCCCTTACTCTCCGCTCGGTCTCATTTTGCTTGCCATGTGTATCATGTGCTATCTCTACCCGAGTCGAGTGCCTCTAGCCTATGTTCACGAGAAGTTCCAACTACTCGACTTGTACCGAATCCTACCCTATCTTAGCTTTGCAATAGCTAACGGGGTTTTGCAATCCTAAACCCAACCCATGGTTTTCTTGGCTATGCACTTGGGTTTCCAAACAAGACTCTAATGCAAGGAACAATAGTATTCAAGTATGTGCTCAAAACAATAAAAATTTGTAAAAAGGTTAATGCAAACCGGAGCTTGCCTTGCTGCTCTTGGTCGTAGGCTAGCTGCTCCTCCGGAGTAACGAAGTCTAGGGCTTCGGGTTCCTCCTCGACCTTAGCGACTACATGATATAAGACATACATGTATTAATTTGAATGCATTTATATTAAGATTGAATTTGTGAAGCTTATAAGTCCCACTAGACAGACTCAATGACTCTGAAACTTTTACTGTGGCTTGGTTACAACCTAAACAGAGACTTGGTCAAGTTTTAGTTGCAGCAAAGCTCATTTGAGCCCTCCACAATTAATTATGTACTTGACCTTAACTGAAGGCTTTTAGGGTGTTCTAAGGATTTTCATGAAACAAACTATGACTTTCTGAAAACTAGATTTTAATAGGGTGCTAATGGAGTTGGTCTCACTTAATTTGAAGGTTCCTAGCTAAAGATATGAGCTAAACAATTTCAGAGAAATTTCTGAAAATGTTTCTGAACATTTTCTATTTTCCCTGGAACAGTTTCACTAATCACACCATTAGGTGGATCAAATGAGCTCAAATGGATCTGAAATTTTTACGGCAGTCCAGGGATATTTTGGTGAACGTTCTAGCAAAATTTCAGGATTTTTCTCCAAAGGATTCTTCAGTTAAAATTCCAAACAGTTTAAACTTTGAGGAATTAATTCTGGATAAATAAGGATTTTCATGAAGTGAAACTTGATTTAATGGAAAGTACTCATAGAGCTGAATCCAACGAAATTTGGTTCACTTGATTTGGAGCTTTCTGGCCAATGTTATAAGGATTTGAAGTTTGAAGGAAATCTGAAAATCGGGGAAAAGTTTAAATCTGCCGGGGCCCACGGGGACACGTGTTAAGCGCGGAGCCGACAGCACACTGAGGCCCACAGGGTTTTTGCGCGCCAGCACCTGATCCTGGACGCAGCCCGATCCCGATTTAAAATATCTCCCGCTGACAGCTGGGGTCCACCCCCTTCGTCAACCTCTCGCCGCCCGCGCTTTGCCGCCGGGGAACCTCGCCGGAGAGCTCGCCGGCAGCTTCTGTGGAGCTTCAAACTTCACGATCTTGGCCGCCCCTGCCTACTTTCACTCGGTGAACAGGATTCTGGGGTCAGCTCGTCATGACAATGGCCGGTGCATGGTCGGCGACGAGCCGCCGCCTCGGGAAGACTTCGGCCGTGTCGGCTGACTTCCCTAGCACCTCAACTACTCGAGCAATCGGTCGGGAAGCATCAGTGGACCTCCGGGAAGGTCGACATGAGCTTGAGGCAGCTCGGGGGAGGCCCGAAGTAGGTCCTCACCGTGCGCCCGATGCCTCCCGCATATTCCGCCGTCGGTAAACTTTGGAATACGCCGGTTGCAGCGGTTCTTAGACCAAAAGTTGTGAAGGCAACTTGTGCGTTACCGTGTCTAGTTTATGTGAGAGCGGATTGAGGTCCTCTAATCCTTCCTAGAGTAAGAATTTGACAGAACTGCACCCGAAGGTCGTTCTGCACACAGAAAGGGGAAAACTGGAAATTCGCCGCCGGTGAGCAAGCACTCGGGCTGTGGCTCGGGGGTTAGCAGCACCGGTCACCAGCGCGTCCAAGAGTGTCTTGGCTCGAGCGTGACAACTCCCCGGTTGGGCTGTCCACGGGAGCCCGAAGTGCGGCGGCATTAGGTCACTGAATTGAACTCTCGGTATAGCCGAGCTTGACCGGTTTCAGCTGAAATCTAGCAATGGGAAAGAAGGAGGAGGGTTCCTCGTACCTTGCCGTAGCTCTGGAGGGGACGGGAAGGCTGTGATCGGCGCTCTCCGATTGGTTCTGAGCGGCGGAAGGACTTTGCTGGCGCTGTGTTCTTGCGGGGGAAGAAATGGCGATAGTTTCGGCCGAGGAGGGGAGAAACGCCTTAAGAAGGCCCTGAACCGCCTCATGCCCGCGCGTGACCAAGCAGCTGCTGGCGCGGCGTCTCCCCTCGGTGGCGATCGCAGCGGCGGCTCGGCGACCCGAGTGAGAAAAGTCTCAGTCGGTTGAATCCTCTCTGTGGCTGACATGTGGGTCCCACCCGGGGTTTTAACCTCTGAAATTCACTCCTAATCACTGTTGTAAACAGTGAGCCCCAAAATACCCATGGTGATTCAATTTATTCACCCATGAGCCATTTGAATTGAGTAGAATTCCAATTGGGTTTGGTTTGAATGAATTTCAGCACATGTTCAGTTTGAAATTCAAATAAAGTTTGAATTTGCCCCACTTAGCTCATGTCAAGATCAACTCCAAATAGAGTGAAAATTGGTGTGTGAGCTCACAAAAATGTGCTGAATAAGAATATGCCTCCCACTTTTGAATTCATGGTATAAAAACAGTTTGAATATGAATATGGTTTCAAACTGCCCTCTTTCTAGCTATACCCAAAATGACCTCAAAAAGGTTTTGAATTTGGGTGAAATTTGGCATGGACATTCTTAGCAATGTGTAGGAGTTTTCATATGCCCAGTCCCTCTATATCACATGTGGGAAATACCATTTTTGCAATATGTGAGTTTGTTCTCTAATGAGCATGTTGATGGTGGTTACTTGCTCTTCATTTGTGTTCATCAACATGCTTCAAATGAGGTGTGTGGTGTGGTGATGACCACTTTAAACCTGTGTCAAAAACTGAGGCCCTTACATTCCTCCCCCCTTAAAAGAATCTTGTCCCGAGATTATAAGGTAAAAATGAGAGAGAGGACGGTGGAAAATTACTGGATATGCGACGTGAAAAAGTCGGGGTAGTTAGTGCGAAGAAATTCTTTGCTTTCCCATGTCGCTTTGTCCACGGAATGATTACTCCATAGAACTTTGTAGAACCACAACGTACGGTTGCATGTGGTTCGGGCCTTTTCGTTAATAATCTGAACCGGTTCTTCCCGATAGGTGAGATCCAGTTGCAGTTCTTCAATGTCTTCCAGCTGAACGGTAGTTGATAGCTTGAGACACTTCCTCAGCTGGGAAATGTGAAAGACGTCGTGCACACCGGAAAGTTCTTCTGGTAATTTCAGCCGGTATGCTACCGATCCACATCTTTCGGTAATCTGGAATGGACCGATGAATCGGGGTGCCAACTTTCCTCTCACCCCAAATCTGTATACGCCCTTCATTGGAGACACACGTAGGTATACGTGATCCCCGACTTCGAACAGTAGTGGGCGTCTTCTCCGGTCTGCATACTGTTTCTGACGGGATTGGGCTGCTTTCAGGTTCGCTTGAATCAGTCGAACCTTCTCCTCCGCATTGTTGACAAGATCAATCCCGAAGGTAACCCTTTCACCAGACTCACACCAGTTCAATGGTGTGCAACATTTCCTCCTGTATAGCGCCTCGTAAGGCACCATCTTGATGTTGGCTTGGTACCCATTGTTGTACAAGAACTCGGCTAACGGCAAGTGATCATCCCAATTCTTGCCGTGGTTGATAGCGCAAGCTCGTAGCATGTCTTCTAAGATTTGGTTTCCCCGCTCGGTTTGCCCATCCGTTTGCGGGTGGTATGCTGAACTACGTGTGAGACCTATGTGTGCTGAATACATTGGCAATTAGGATAAAAGTTAGCATTAACATTCAAAGTTTTGAATATTGCCAAAACATTCTTCTGTGTCAAGGTCCGACAAGTTCTTTGTTAGGTCCGCCAAGTGTTGGCAAGGTCCGACACAAGGTCCGGAGAGCTTATGTGAGGTTCGGAGCTTGTTTTTAGGGAGCTCCCGTGAAGTTCAACTCGTAGAACTGCAGTGTCTTGTTTTTGCTTTTAACTCGCAATGTTTCAAACTTGCTTTATGGGAAGGTTTGCTTAGTATTAATTTGCTAAGTTTTTGGTGTGTTTTGGTGGTTATGGCTGTTATCATTTGATATGGTTTGCAACATGCTTATGTGACGTGCTCATGTAAGGTGTTGTGGTTTTCGAACTAACGTGAGTCAAGTCGAGGACTTGTGCTTGGAAGAATTGGTTGTTTATTCATGTGCAGGTGTTGCTTGAGTTCAAGACATGGCTGGTGACGGGATCCTTGGACTAGTCTCAGGGAGGAGATGAGGTTCCAACAACCAAGTTCGGGAGGAGCTGTGGTTGAGTTGATCGGGAGGTCGCGCAGCATGTTTGGATCAAGGGCAGTGCATATGAAGGTTGCGTGTACGTCGTTGGAAGGTGTTTTCACGTATGCATGGACGTGGCAACATTGTTCCAAGGCGTGATGAAGAGAAGTGGACATAAAGAATTGGTCGGAAAGGTCCAACCGGCTGGATTGCGTACTCAGGTCGGATATGGCTCAAATATGGAAGATTTGAGTTGGTTATGATAGGATTTCATGCTAGGCACGAAGTTGAGTTGTTTTAGGAATGTTTAGGACGTTCCTAAGGTGTTTGGAAGTCTCACGATTGCTTCTATCTGCGAATAGGAAAGTCCTGAGCAGTTACGATAAGTTAGGATACGAGTCCAATTAGGAGTAGGAGTCCTAGATTGGATTGTTTAGCCTGAGGGCTGGCTATAAAATCAAGGGAGGCCAGAGCTCTCATGGGTAGAGAACTTTGGGCTGTTCCTCTTGTGTTTCTATTGAATAAAGTTCATAGTTTCGAGGACCTTTTGTGCCTTGTTCGTCCGATTTATTTTCCGTCAAGTCTTTCTCGCCGAAGTTTCTGGACAGACCGATGTTGCTTGGGTGTTTCGTTCATAACTCGAGTTTTACAGATCCGATTGACATGATTCTTTTTGGGTTGTCTTCACAACTCAATTATCTATCATCTGTGAAATTTTCGCGAGCTTTGGATCTGTAGTTTTTGAGATAAACGAGTTTATTTGCAGCGTTGCAGATCTGTTTTATATCGGGTAGAACAGATTGATCTTCGTTTAATGTTTTGATCGTATCTCAAGTTTTACTTCGTGTTTTCAAGTGATTCTTGTTGCATTAGATCCGTGACTTGATTCTCTACCTCTCTACTTGATTTGTCACGGTTGAACACGTTTGAAAACACTTGCACACATGGTTTCTTTAACCGATTGATTTTTTGCTGAGGGGTTTTTGTTGTTTCCGCTGTAAAAAGTTTTAATCTACCATTCACCCCCCTCTGGTATCTTTTCACGTGCTCTTCGATCCTACAATTGGTATCAGAGCCAAGGTGCTCTAATCTTTGTGATTTGCACGTGTTTTGACTAACCATCATGGAGAAGTACTCCGCAAAACCTTGTGTGTTCAATGGCATCGATTTTCAGGTTTGGAAGGCGCGGATGGAGGCCTACATACAGGCGCAAGGCTTCGCCATATGGGAAAAGGTCTACCAGAACTTCGATGTACCACCCAAAAATCAAGTTAAGGCTGCGAACATGAGAGATGTTGACAACAACAACAAGGCTCGCAACTTGATCATCCAAGGATTGACTCAAAGCGACTTCGACCGTGTTGCACACCTCCGATCTGCATATGATGTTTGGAAAGCTCTTTGTGACTACCATGAAGGATCCAATACGATCAAGGAGGTAAGGCAAGATATGTTCAAGAAATAATACATGCGTTTTGAGATGCAACCCGGTGAGTCAATTGACGACCTTTTTGCTCGCTTTAATAAAATTCTCAGCAACTTGTGTAGTGTCAATGTTAACTTTTCAGATGCTGAAAATGCTAGACAATTGTTAGGAGCATTAGATATGTCAATTTGAGAGATGAAAGTTACATCTATTCGTGAATCTACTGTCATGAGTTCTCTTACTTTAGACGTGGTTTATTCTAAATTGAAAAATCATGAAATTGACATCATCTCACGTAAAAACCCCAACAAGTCTATTGCATTTGTTTCGCAACGTGACATGTCTAGTTCTAGTCAATCATCATCTAGTGGTGCACTCTCTTTGCTGTCCTCTCTAACCCTTGAACAGATTGAAGAGTTTCCAGAGGAGGAGCTTGCACTCATCTCTACTCGGTTCTCAAAAGCATTGCAAAATGTGAGAACTAGAAGGAGAGGAAGCTCCGGACCTCAATGATGTTTTGAATGTGGTAAGACAGGACATTTTCGTACGGAGTGCCCTAACCTTTCAGGTCCGACTTCACGTGAAGGAAAGCAAACAAGGCCGAAGAAATCGTTTGCAAAGAATAAGAAGAAGAAAGATTTATCAATGCGCAACATAGTGCATAGTATGATCTCTGCACTTCAAGATTTCGGCTCAAGTGATGTGAACACCGGTAGTGATGAAGATGAAGAAGCTATGGCAAATATGTGCTGCATGGCGAGCAAGTCAAGTTCAAGCTCCGAGGAGGCAGAACACAACAGCGACGATGAAGAGGTATGTCCCACTTGTGAAGAAATGTGTGATGCTATTTCTCGTGCCACTGTTATATTAAAGAAAAAGGATAAAAAACTTAGGAACAATGCTGTTAAAATTGAATCACTAGAATCTGAAATTAATCGTTTAAAAACTTTGATTCCTAGTGATGATTCTTGTTCCTTATGTGATTTAATTTATGAACAATTATCCTCTTTAAGAAGTGCACACGCATCTACACTTGATAAACTTGAACTTGAAATTGAAAAGAACAAAGAGCTTGCTGCACTTAATGATAAAAATTTGAAAGATGCTTGTTGTTCTACAATTGATTTGCATTGTTCTTCATGTGATGATCTGAATAAGAAACTAAATGATGCTATGAATGAGATTTCTATTTTGAACAATGCTTTACGTGTGCATGAAGTTAAATATTGTTCAAATTGCAAACTAAAAGGAAAAACTTCATGTGAAAACTGCTTTGATCTGTCCAATAAACTTGATGACATGCATAGGAACTAGTTCGGTTTTCTAATGCAAATAAGAACCTAAACTTGCTGCTGAATTCTTCCAAGTCTTGTAATGATAAAACTGGTTTAGGTTTTAATTCTCATGCTCATGCTAAGGCACACCCACCTAAAGTTGTAAAGTCATTAGGAAGCAGTTTGATTCAAACAGCTCCTAGACAAAAAGAGGTGATTTTCAAGTCTGCAGGAGTACTGTCCCATTCGGGTTCTAATAAACGTGTTGCTTGCTCATCTAGACATGATAATAAGGTTATTTTTCATTGTACCTACTGTGGTAGAGATGGTCATGTCATGTATTTTTGTTATAGACTAGCTAAACACGATAAGAAACAAAGAATACTTGCTAGATCACATAACAACCAAGCAAAATCTGCTAGACCGAATGTTCGGAGCTTGCAACCTGCTGTGATGAGTCAAAAACTTGCTCCCGGACCTACTGTTTTTTGTGCTACATATAACACATCTTCTAAGTCAGTAGTTGGGAACAAAAATTTTCGATGTTTGGCTCATAAACCTGCTGTACCTTCTCAGCTTTCGCGTGTTATTCCTGCTGGACATCGTGTGACTCAGTACTGGATTCCTAAAAGTCTTTTAACTAACCCCAGTATTGAGTCATCGACGTATTGTGCTGCTGTGTAGGTTTCACGTTTGAGGAAGGAGAACATTTGGATTGTGGATTCAGGTTGCTCACGCCACATGACCGGTAACAAAGAATGGTTTTCCTCTCTCTCTTTTGTGTCACGTGTAGAAAATGTTACTTCCGCCGATAACTCTTCTACTCCCATAATTGCTAAAGGTTCGGTTATAGTGAACAATCTCTACACTTTGAAAGATGTGGCACTTGTTAAAAATTTGAAATACAACTTGCTTTCGGTTTCATAATTACTAGATGAAAATCAAGAGGTTAGCTTTGCTAAAAATTGCTGCAAGGTTGTAGATTCAAAAGGTGAGCTTTTGTTTAACATGTCTAGGTTTGGAAGAGTTTTTAAAGCTGATTTTGATTTGTCAACTTCTAAGCATCGGTGTCTAGTTGCTAATGATACAAAGGATCTATATTTTTGGCATCGTAGACTTGGTCACATAGGCTTTGATCATCTCACTCGTGTTAGTGCTCTCGATCGCATACGTGGGCTGCCGAAGCTTAAAAAGGACAATGATATTGTGTGCTCTTCTTGTAGAGATGCTAAGTTTGTTGCAGGTTCACATGCTCCTCTCACAATGGCCATGACAGCTGAACCGGGACAACTTTTACATCTTGACACAGTAGGTCCGGCATGTGTTCAATCCTTCGGAGGTAAATGGTATGTGCTTGTGATTGTTGATGATTATTCTAGATATTCTTGGGTTTATTTTATGGCATCTAAAAATGAAGCTTTTAGTCATTTTACAACTTTATTTCTTAGATTATCTATTGATCACCCAGGATCATTAAAAGCAATTAGAAGTGATAACGGAACTGAATTTAAAAACCAATCATTTGATCACTTTTGTGCTGAAAATGGAATAGATCATCAATACTCTTCACCCTATGTACCACAACAAAATGGTGTCGTAGAAAGAAAGAACAGGACCTTAGTTGAGATGGCTAGGACTATGCTTGATGAATATCAAACTCCTAGGAAATTTTGGGCTGATGCAATTCCAACCGCTTGTTATGTCTCAAATCGTGTTTTCTTGCGTGCTAAGCTTGGAAAAACCCCATATGAGCTCCGGTTTGGACATAGGCCTAGTGTTACACACTTTAGGGTTTTTGGTTGCAAATGCTTTGTTAAGAAACATGGTAATCTTGATAAATTTGAAGCTAGATCTGTTGATGGCATGTTTCTTGGTTATCCATCTCATACTAGAGGCTACCGTGTGCTTTTACTTGACACTAACAAAATTGTGGAGACTTGCGAGGTTTCTTTTGATGAAGCTAGCCCAAGTACTAGCTCCGATATTGCAGGTCCGGATCCATATCCGCAGGGGGAGAGTATTTTTATTGAAGAAGAAGAAGAAGTGGTGCTGCTGCCCGAAAACTCGGAAGTAAATAACGATCAAGCTGCTGATTTTGCACCACAACCAGCATCAACAGTCACTACTGCTGGTTCGGACCTTCCTCAATCAACAAGCTCTCCTAATCAAAGGTCCAAACATGAAGAAGAAGGTGCTTGTGAAGTGTCTACTCCCCTCCGAGTACTCAAAAGTCATCCTCCACAACAAATCATTGGAAGCTTGCATGAACGAGTCACTCGGTCCAGGTTTTGCGATCCAAACTCTCATGCTCATTCTGCTTTTGTTGTTTCTTTTGAACCCAAGGATATATCATACGCACTCACTGATGAATCATGGATTAATGCCATGCAAGAAGAGTTAGAAAATTTGAAAGAAATAATGTTTGGAAACTTGTACCTCCACCTCAAGGTCACACATTAATTGGAACTAAATGGGTATTTAAAAATAAGCAAAGTGAGGATGGGGTTGTGGTTAGGAATAAAGCTAGGTTGGTTGCTCAAGGTTTCACTCAAATTGAAGGTCTAGATTTTGATGAAACATTTGCTCCTATTGCTAGATTAGAAGCTATAAGAATTTTATTAGCATTTGCTGCATCTAAAGGTTTCAAGTTATATCAAATGGATGTTAAAAGTGCTTTTCTTAATGGCTACATAGAGGAGGAGGTTTATGTTAAGCAGCCACCGGATTTTGAAAATCCAAATTTTCCTAATCATGTTTACAAACTGTCCAAAGCCTTGTACGGTCTAAAACAAGCCCCTAGAGCATGGTATGATAGGTTAAAAACATTCTTACTTGAAAAGGTGTTTACCATGGGCAAGGTTGATAAAACTCTTTTTGTACTTAAGCATGGCAATGACTCATTATTCGTTCAAGTGTATGTGGATGATATTATCTTTGGTTGTGCTTCTCATGATCTCGTGTCCAAGTTTTCAGCTATGATGAGTTCAAAATTTGAGATGAGTATGATGGGAGAACTCACATACTTTTTGGGGCTGCAAATCAAGCAGACAAAAGAAGGAACTTTTGTGCATCAAACTAAGTATACAAAGGACCTTCTTAAGCGCTTCAACATGGACAAATGCAAGCCTCTTCGGACACCAATGGGAACAGCAACAACACTTGAACTTGACGAAGATGGTGACCCGGTCGATAAAAAAGAATACAGAAGTATGATTGGATAACTTTTGTATCTCAGGGCGTCAAGACCGGACATACAATTCAGCGTATGTCTTTGTGCACGTTTTCAAGCTTCTCCACGTGCTTCACATCGCCAAGCCATCAAAAGGATTTTCAGGTACCTACATGGAACTCAAGAATTTGGCATTTTTCTTCCTTCTTCCTCAACCGTTTCTTTGAAAGCTTTTTCGGATGCTGATTTTGGGAGTTATAGGATTGATAGGAAAAGTACTTCGGGTGCTTGTCATTTTCTTGGTAATTCACTTGTTGCTTGGTCCTCTAGAAAACAAAGTTCAGTTGCACAATCCACGGCCGAATCTGAATATGTAGCTGCGGCTAGCGCTTGCTCACAAATTCTTTGGATTGTTCAAACACTTAAGGACTATGGGGTTGATTTAGATAGTGTTCCACTGTTTTGTGATAACACTAGTGCAATCTGTATTGCTAAAAACCCCGTGAAACACTCTAGAACTAAGCACATTGACATTAGGTATCACTTTCTTCGTGATAATGTTGAAAAAGGAAACATTGTGCTTCACCATGTCGATACCGAACAACAATTGGCTGATATTTTTACAAAACCTTTGGATTTCACTCGTTTTTGTTTCATTCGTAGTGAAATAGGGGTTATGCATCCTCATGGCTTAAATTGATGGGGAGTTTTTGAAACTTTGAAAGTCTATGTGTGAATGTGAAGCTAAAATAATATGAGCATAGTATTTCATACATATATGACTTTGTGATTCCTTTTACAGGCTGAAAGTTCTTACTACATTACTCATGTTATACATTTTGTAGTTTTTTCCATGACTAGTAATTGGAATAATTACTTACACTAAATCTGGTCATGATCGAACTTTTTTGCTGTTTTGAACTTGTTGCATGCTCACAAGTGCTTTTAATCATAAAAAATTAATCAAGTGATCAGCTCACATGTTGAGTTTTCAAATAAAAATTTGAGAAAAGATCAAGAGAATATGCATGCATCGCACTTCTTCTTTTGAGATTGCTTATCATTGAACTAAGATATGAACTTGGAAGGAATTGTGTATGACTAAAACCATGTCCTTAAGCTTCTGATTGTCAAATGACATAGGCTTGGCTTGGTTGGTTAGAATAAGGCTGATGCGGCATATAATCTCTTGCAAATATCATATGATCAACTTTGTGCCTTAAATGATTAAGAATAATAAAAATGCAGCAACAAGTGTCATGTTTTCAGGTTTTGAAATAGTTGAGTAAGGGAGATCATGACTTGCTTAAACTGAAAAATACATTTGATCTCTAGCATGGCTTACACTACTTTATGTATCTCATTGATGTGATAGTGTAAGTAACCTGATAGTATGACTTGGATGAGCTTTGTTTTGTATGTATATGTTATAATATGCTCATAACATTTAAAAATTTCTCTTTTGAACCTTGCTGAATACATTGTCAAAGGGGGAGAAATATGTATAAGGAGAGATTTTTTTTACACTTTGCATATGTTATACACTTTTTTCCTTCTCTGATTTTAAAAAATGGGGAGAAATTAATAAAGGGGGAGAAATGAGTTTTCAAAGCTTTTCAAAACTTTTCATAAGCCAATGTTCGGATTTTAATTGGTGTTGCCAATGCATTCATCAAGGGGGAGATTGTGAGACCTATGTGTGCTGAATACATTGGCAATTAGGATAAATGTTAGCATTAACATTCAAAGTTTTGAATATTGCCAAAACATGCTTCTGTGAGGTCTGGAGCTTGTTTTTAGGGAGCTCCCGTGAAGTTCAACTCGTAGAACTGCAGCGTCTTGTTTTTGCTTTTAACTCGCAATGTTTCAAACTTGCTTTATGGGAAGGTTTGCTTAGTATTAATTTGCTAAGTTTTTGGTGTGTTTTGGTGGTTATGGCTGTTATCATTTGATACGGTTTGCAACATGCTTATGTGACGTGCTCATGTTAGGTGTTGTGGTTTTCGAACTAACGTGAGTCAAGTCGAGGACTTGTGCTTGGAAGAATTGGTTGTTTATTCATGTGCAGGTGTTGATTGAGTTCAAGACATGGCTGGTGACGGGGTCCTTGGACTAGTCTCAGGGAGGAGATGAGGTTCCAACAACCAATTTCGGGAGAAGCTGTGGTTGAGTTGATCGGGAGGTCGCACAGCATGTTTGGATCAAGGGCAGTGCATATGAAGGTTGCGTGTACATCGTTGGAAGGTGTTTGCACGTGTATGGATGTGGCAACATTGTTCCAAGGCGTGATGAAGAGAAGTGGACGTAAAGAATTGGTCGGAAAGGTCCAACCGGCTGGATTGCGTACTCAGGCTGAGGCTGAGTCGGATATGGCTCAAATATGGAAGATTTGAGTTGGTTATGATAGGATTTCGTGGTAGGCACGAAGTTAAGTTGTTTTAGGAATGTTTAGGACGTTCCTAAGGTGTTTGAAAGTCTCACGATTGCTTCTATCTGCGAATAGGAAAGTCCTGAGCAGTTTTGTAAGTTAGGATACGAGTCCAATTAGGAGTAGGAGTCCTAGATTGGATTGTTTAGCCTGAGGGCTGGCTATAAAATCAAGTGAGGCCAGAGCTCTCATGGGTAGAGAAATTTGGTCTGTTCCTCTTGTGTTTCTATTGAATAAAGTTTATAGTTTCGAGGAGCTTTTGTGCCTTGTTCGTCCGATTTGTTTTTCGTCAAGTCTTTCTCGCCGAAGTTTCTGGACAGACCGATGTTGCTTCGGTGTTTCATTCATAACTCGAGTTTTACAGATCCGATTGACGTGATTCTTTTTGGGTTGTCTTCACAACTCAATTATCTATCATATGTGAAATTTTCACGAGCTTTGGATCTGTAGTTTTTGAGATACACGAGTTTCTTTGCAGCGTTGCAGATCTGTTTTATATCGGGTAGAACAGATTGATCTTCGTTTAATGTTTTGATCGTATCTCAAGTTTTACTTCGTGTTTTCAAGTGATTCTTGTTGCATTAGATCCGTGACTTGATTATCTACCTCTCTACTTGATTTGTCACGGTTGAACATGTTTGAAAACACTTGCACACACGGTTTCTTTAACCGATTGATTTTTTGCTGAGGGGTTTTTGTTGTTTCTGCTGTGAAAAGATTTAATCTACCATCCACCCCCTCTGGTAGCTTTTCACGTGCTCTTCGATCCTACACTACGGATCAGCTTCGTCCCCAAGGCAGCGTGCAGCTGCTCCCAAAAACGGGACACAACTAAAGTGCCCCGATCAATATGATGGTACGGGGTACGCCGTACAAGCATAGGATCCGTGAGATGTACAGTTCAGCGTACTTCTTGGCGTTGTAGTTTGTGTTGACCGGGATGAAATGGGCAACTTTGGTGAGCCGATTGACGATCACCCACACAGAATCATGCTTTTGAAGAGTGGTGGGTAAACCGGCGATGAAGTCCATTCTCACGTCCTCCCACTTCCAGGCTGGAATGCCCAGTGGTTGCAGCAGTCCCGGTTTCCGCATATGGTCTGCCTTCACCCTTTGACATGTATCACACTCGGACACGTATTCTGCAGTCTCCCACTTCATCCGTGTCCACCAAAACTTGCTTCTGAGTTCTTGATACATTTTGTTGCTGCCGGGGTGAATAGAAAACTTTGACAAGTGAGCCTCATCAAAGATCTTCTTCCGTAATTCCGGGTTACGGGGTACGACGATCCAGTCCTTGAACCATAGGACGCTGTCTCCGTCCTTCCGGAAACATTTCAGCTCCCCACTGTCTACACGTCTCCGCAAATGTGACATGCCCTTGTCATTCTTCTGGGCTGCCGCTATCTCTTCACGGATGGTGGGGATCAAAGCTAAGTTGTATATAGCTCCATGTGGAATCACATGCAGTGGTGGTTCGCTCTCTTCCAACGGTGTGATGGTCAGATTGTTGACGTGTGACTTGCGGCTCAGCGCATCTGCCACTACGTTTGCCTTGCCCGGATGATGATGGATCTCTATTTCGTAATCCTTTATCAGTTCTAACCATCTTTGTTGCCTTATGTTCAGCTCCTTCTGAGTGAATATGTACTTGAGGCTTTTGTGGTCGGTATATAAATGTACGAGGTTACCGAGTAGGTAGTGCCTCCACATTTTCAGTGCAAGTACCACGGCAGCGAGCTCCAAATCATGGGTTGGATAATTCTGCTCATGGTTTCTAAGCTGCCGTGACCCATACGCGACCACCCTTCGGTCTTGCATCAGCACACATCTGAGCCCAATGCCGGATGCATCGCAGTACACATCGAACGGTTTTGTTGTATCTGGCTGCACCAAAACCGGTGCTGATGTTAGGTCCTTGACT
Source organism: Neostapfia colusana (assembly GCA_030760725.1). Taxonomy (NCBI): domain Eukaryota; kingdom Viridiplantae; phylum Streptophyta; class Magnoliopsida; order Poales; family Poaceae; genus Neostapfia; species Neostapfia colusana. Next base: position 62,911,300 of record JASWHV010000011.1, read on the forward strand.
AAAGCTTTGAATGCTGCTTCACGCGCTGGACTCCAAACATATTTGGTAGCCTTCTTCAGAAGCTCCGTCATAGGCTTGGCAATCTTCGAGAAGTTCGGAATGAACCTCCGATAATATCCCGCGAGTCCGAGGAAACTCCGTACCTCATGAACAGTTCTCGGGGATTTCCAATTCAGCACTTGAGTGATCTTGCTCGGGTCTACAGCGATACCCTCCGCTGAGATGATATACCCGTGGAAAGGCACTTGCGATATCCAGAACTCGCATTTGCTGAATTTCGCGTATAACTTGTGATCCCGCAGCCGTTGCAAGACTATACGCAGATGTTTCTTGTGATCTTCCTCTGACTTGGAATATACCAGGATGTCGTCGATGAAGACCACGACAAACTTGTCCAGCTCCGGCATGAATACCGAGTTCATCAAGTACATGAAGTGATCTGGAGCATTGGTGAGACTGAAGGACATGACCAGGTACTCATAAAGTCCGTACCTCATCGAGAAAGCTGTCTTTGGAATGTCCTCCGCCCTTATCTTAATCTGATGGTACCCGGATCTTAAGTCCATCTTGGAAAAGATCTTTGCTTCGACCAACTGATCAAACAACATGTCGATCCGCGGCAACGGGTACTTGTTCTTGATGGTGACGGCATTTAATGGACGATAGTCCACGCAAAGCCGTAACGTCTCATCCTTCTTCTTCACAAATAATGCCGAACAGCCCCATGGCGAGGAGCTCGGCCTAATAAAACCCTTCTCCAGAAGGTCTGTGAGCTGAGTCTTCAGTTCAGCCAACTCCTTGGGCGCCATCTTGTACGGCCTTCAGGATATTGGCATGGTCCCCGGTGCAAGTTCAATATTGAACTCCACCTCTCTTTCGGGCGGCATCCCCGGTAAATCGTCCGGGAATACATCAGGGAACTCTCGGACCACTGGAATATCTTCCAATCTGATGGTTGTGGTTTGATAGACACTTGGAAGTTTTATTTCTGGAGTGTCCAGAAATAAAGAGTGAGACCCGTGCACTTCTGAGTTTAAGTGTACGACTCGAAGGACGGTGTCTAAAACAGCGCCGTGGCGGGTTAACCACGACATCCCTAGGATGACATCGACCTTTTGTCCCTCTAAGATGATGAGAGACGTAGGGTAGACTCTACCCGCTAAGCATAATGGTGCTTTGGAAACCATTACGCTTGCTGAAATCTTCCCACCCGGTGAACAAATTAAATATGGACTATCGGTGGGTAGTATTTGCAAGCTGTGTTTAGCAATGAAAGCTTGGCTAATAAAATTATGCGTGGCGCCTGAATCAAATAATATGATGGCAGGATGCTGGTGGAGTTGAAACATACCCGCAAGGATTGGCTCACCCTCCGGCACGTCCTCTATGGCAAGCTGGTGGACGGTGCCGGGCCTAGGGTTTGCCCGCCGCGCATTAGTAGGGTTCCGGGGTTGATTCCTCCCCGGAAACTGCGGTGCCACTCCGCCGCCTTGCCTCTCCGGGCAACTGCTCGCGAAGTGTCCTGGACGACCACACTTGTAACATGTGGCCGCTGCTGGTGTAGTGCTCGGGGGACGAAAGCCCGGCATGCGCTGCTGAAGTGCATACGCACGCGGCATCGCCCGCTGCTGCTGTGGTTGCGGAGGTGGTACTGGCAGTGCCGGCCTGAATGCCGGTGAAGAGTACGGCCGACTGCGGAAAGGCATCGACCTTTGGGGTGGCTGCCAGCGTGAACCTGATGGTGGGCGATTCACCATCCGAAACTTCTGAGAAGGACCGCCTCCTTCTCCGCTGCTTTGCGGCGTGCTTCGCTTTCTCTCCGCCGCCGCCAACTCCTTGCTGGAGTCCTCCTGAACAATCGCTGCATCAATGATGTCGTTGAGGCTGCCGCGATTGAACATCGCCAATTTGTCCTTTAGGAGCGGGTTAAGCACCTGGTAAAAGTGGTCCCGCCCCTTCTCGTCGGTATCTGCGTGATACGATGCGTAGAGCGCGAGATCGTTGAACACCCTGGAGTATTCCAGTGCGTTTCGGCTCCCTTGCTGCAGGTGTAGAAACTCCTGCGTCTTCCTCTTCATCAGACCTGGCGGTGACCCAGGAAACCGATGTAACATGTTAACCTGGATGTCGAGGCATACCTCACCGTCTGATGCAGATGCTGAAAAGATAGAGAAGTCAGCTCTACGAGGGTTTGCTGTAGTGAGACTTAATCCTAGTCAGTGGGACCGGTTTGACATTTGGGTGTCGTGTGAAAGGTTGCCACGTACAACGTCAGGGATGGTTGGTGTGTGCAACGTCGAGTACGGGCGTACGTGTCATGTCAGCCGGGTGTTTTTGATTGCAATCACCGTCGCTCTCGGTAGTGAGCTTACTTGTACACTGAGTCGTGACGTAGTAATAAACTAGGAAAAGTTAATATTGCTTTGTGTTTAATCCTCATAATGGAGATGAGGAATGATCAACACCTTCACTAAATTTATTTTTCACCTTGAGCTAGTAGCGTCGAGGCAAAGCGTTTCTTGTTTGATTGTGGAGTCTCGACGTTGATGGCGCAAGGTCTGTATGGGTCTAGGCTAGCTCACTAAAGTTACTTTCACCTCGGGCAAGTGACATTGAGATGAAGCGTTTCTTGTTTGATTGTGGAGTCTCAATGTAAATTACGTGAGGGCTATAAAAGTTGCTTAAAACTGAAAGTAAGGACTCTCCTTTAGCTCAAGTTCATACTTTGTGCAAACTTCTATATTCAGCCCTCTATTTTCAGAATGTAGAGTTTCATGACTAGGGTGACGGTTAAGTCTTGCTGAGCTTCATGCTCACAGATACTGCATGAGTTGTTTTGCAGTTAATAACACTACGCTGATATGTACGGGTGTCCGATGAGACTCGGAACTCTCCGAGTGATGAACTCATGGCAACCCCTGCCGCTGCTATTGAGATAGTGTTGCTAGCGAGAAGGGTCCGCAGGCTGTACACCTTCTCTTTTGCTTAGCATAGGTATGAGACATGAGTTGTATTAGTCTTCCGCAGTAGATTATTTTGAGAAGTATTTGGAAAATTCACACTTTGTAAGCTTCCGCTTGATTTATGTAATATGATGCTTTATTATGTGTGCTATTGGGTGATGCATCGCACGGAACCACCCAATGCGATTCCCGGGCGAGTGGCACGGCCCCGTAATCGGGTCCGGGCCCTCAGAGTAGCAAGGTGTAAATCTGCCGGTGGTTACAGTCACGCTCCACGCAGGGACCTCCTGCCTGTTACAGATGGACCGGTTTGGCATTTGGGTTTCCTTTGAAAGGTGGTTGCATACAACAGAGTAGGAAGGTGTGTGGCATCACACTTCTGAAAATGGGTGTATGTGACGTGTTGTCCGGGTGTCTCCTGATTGCAATCACCGTCCCTCGCAGTTATTTGAGTACCGCTTGTTCACTGTTCTATGACGTAGTAAGAAGTGAAATAAGCCAGATGAATGATAATATGCTGTGATGAACTATTAATGTTTTGAAACCATGTCTGCTGTAGATGTAGAGCTAATTAAGTTTATCTTCCACTTTGGGCATCACCACATCGGAGGAAAGCTTTTCTTGTTTGATTGTGGACTTCTGATGTGAAGGCTGCCTAAGGCTCATTAAACTACTGCTATAAAACTGAAAGTAAGGATTAACATGTAGGCCTGTCTTTATTGCAATGTCTTTATCCCATATTACTAATCCCAGCACGTAGAATTTCATGATTAGGGTTGTCGGTTAAGCCTTGCTGAGCCATCGTGCTCACGGTTGCAATATTTGAGCTGTGTGCAGGTGAGAGCTATGAGGAGGGGTCCGAGGACGAGGCGGTGCCCTTGTCGGGGTACACGGCCGAGCTGGAGCCCTGCACGCCGCCGTGATCTTCGTTTGAGTGCTGCTAGTGTATAGCGTCCCCGGGCTTGACGGCTACACTTTTTGCTTAGTTAGTATGAGAGTTTGACATATATAATACTTCCGCTGTACAGTAGGTTTGTAAAAGACTTCCTCTGTTTTTATATCAAATAAAAGTTTATATGTTGTTCTTAATCTTTTATTATGTGCTGTTGGGTGCCGCATCGCACGGCACCACCCTATGCGATCCCGGAGTAGGTGTACCACGGGTTGGTCCCCACAGAAGCTAACTCAAGCTCAAGTGATTTGCTTCGCTCCTTTTCAATCTCAAGAAGCCCTTCAATCTCAAGATATTTCTCCTTTTGGAGAATGATCATATCTTCTTGGCGATTGACTAGCTCCTCCTTATCAACAATCTCACCCATTAGAATTTTCATTTTAGCTATAGTATTTTTTTCTAAACCTCTAAGCATGTCTTCATCATCACTAAAATTATCAATATCACTAGTAAAGGAATGCAAGGAGGAAGATTTAGTTTTAACCTTTCTTTTTCCTTCCTTGGCCATTAGACATGTGTGGTTGGTGTCCTTCCATGCTCCCATGGTTGGGAAGAGAGTGGACTTCATGGTAGGATTCTTGATAGCTATAGTTTCCTTCTCCTCTTTTTTTTTCAGATGAGAACTCAGCATTGGAGTTCCATTCCTTCCGTAGATGAGCTTGGCCATATTGCTTCCTTTTCTTGAATATTTTCTTTTGTTGAGGCTTGTTGTCTTTACTCTTCCTCGTATTGTCATCATGCGGACAATCCACCATGAAATGATCATATTCTCTACAATTGTAGCATGCACACCTCGTCTTGGATCTTTGTCTGTCCTTATATCTTCCTTCATTCGAGTTGCCACCCTTTCATCTTCTCATCATTTTCTGGAAGTTTTTGATGAACAGGATCATGTCTTCATCATCGATATCAGTGCTTTCATCATCACCATCATCGTCCTCAGGAGCTTCTCGAGTTTCTTTTGATGTTGGCTTGCATGTTGCCTTTAGTGCAACTCCTCTCTTCTTTGCCGAGGTAAGGTCAGCAAGTTCCTTGACATGCTTGGATTCCTTCTCCATCATTTCAAAGTTGATGATCTTGTCAAGAATCTCGTTCGGGGTCATTTTGTGAAACCTGGGACTTTCTCTAATCATGGAGCATAGTGTCAAGTTTCGAGGCATAAATGCTCTAAGAATCAATTTGACCACTTCATGATCCGTCCACTTCTTGCTACCATAGGCTCGGCCCTTATTGATGAGAGATTTTAGTCGATTGTACATCTCTTGGGGGAATTCACCTTCTTTGATAGCAAACCTTCCCAATTTACCTTCTATCATTTTGATCTTAGCTTCACGCACATGACGATCACCTTCATATGCGGTTTTCAGAGTGTCCCAGATTTCCTTAGCAGTTTCGAGTCCATCCACCTAGGTGAACTCGTCTCAGCTCAATGATGAGGTGATTACTGATGCGGCTTGAGCATTCCGATGAATAGCTTGTTCTTGATATAGGGTTAGCTCTTCATCAGCATCATGTATATCTAGACCTGTACACACTATATGCCAAAGACTTGGGTTAAGAGATATAAGGTGGATTTTCATGGTTTGTTTCAACATTGTATAATCATTTCCATCAAAGTAAGGTGGTCTGCCTAATGGAATTGACAAGTAATGATTATTTGAATTTAAACGCTCATAGTTAAAAGGATATCGGGAGTAGTCTTTGTGACTACCCCCTTTTTGCTTTTTGTCTTCATTCTTCTTCCCTTTGGGGGAGAGTGCCTTCTTCCAGTGTCTTTAGTTGGAGCATCTCCTCATCATCATCCTCGCAGTCCAGAATGGCATTGAGGAGCTTCTCCAACTTTTGGTTTCCTTCGTCGCCACCATTTTCATGGTTGAAGCCTTTGGGTTCACCCTTGATTTCTAACATCGTCTCTTCGAGCGGTGATTCTCCTTTGAAGAGTTAGGATCTCATACCAATTGAATGTAGCCTAGAGGGGGGGTGAATAGGCTCTTTGATTTTTTAACGATTCTCTGAAACACTTACCGAACAGATCAAATCTAGGTAGGCCGGACTAGTCCAGTATGGTGCGGACTAGTCCGGTATGAGCGTAATTAAAAGTTAAATTTAAACTTATTCTTACTTCAAGTATTTATGCAGCGGAAAATAAATGACAACTTGAGTGTAAAATGATAATGAAGTAAAAAACAGCAACTATCAAGTTTAACACAAGATATCGATGCAAATCAAATAAGTACTAGCAAACCCTAATTGATAATTAAAAGAAGAATAAGAAGACACGAGACAATGTTTTTATCCCGAGGTTCGATTCCACCCAGGAATCTATGTCCCTGTTGAGGAGTCCACCAAGAACAACCCTTCCCTCGTTGAATCTCCACAAAGGCTGATTTGAATCCACTAACCACACACAGGGGTAAATAATCGTACATAGGGCGTTCTCACAATTTGAGTGCTCCCACAAGATTACAATGAGTAACACTATCTCCCACACACACAGAGAACAATGATAAGCAGTTGTGTGAGAGAAAACAAACCAAGAGCTCAATATCGAGAAAAACGATTCTCTCCTTGATCCAATCCCTAATCCTCAAAGATTTAATCTTTTTAGGCTTACAATGAGTAGAGGGAAGTGTTTTTGTGCTCTTGGAACGTGTGACAGCACTAGGGTTTGTGTGTCTTGAAATGTGTGGCCTTGCACCTCTATTTATACAAAGATTCCAAAAGTTACCGTTAAAGTTTCCTGGCGGCAGGACTAGTCCGCTCTGTTGGACGGACTAGTCCGGTGTGCTGTGTACAATTCACGTGAGGCATGCGGCACAGTGGAAACCCTAATTTAAAGTGGTTACATAAAGTTGAACGGACTAGTCCGGTCCATGAGCGGACTTGTCTGGTGCAAGGTGAATGACCGATTCCAGAGAGTTGAACGGATTAGTACGGTGCGTGAGTGGACTAGTACGGTTCCTTGTGTTAAGCCGGTTTCCAAAGAGTTGAACAGACTAGTCCGGTTTCTGAGCGGACTAGTCCGGTGCACAGTGAGTGATTAGGATATGTTTCAAGCCCTTACCCCTACGCAAAGATTTTGAGCTCTTCGGATGTGTCTCTCACACATATCCTATACAAGTAAGTCTACATTGTGATTTTTTCATGGATCGGTCCTTTTCTTTTTTCTTCATCACTTCATTTTTCACTTTTTGAGTGCACCAATCCTACCTTACAAGAGTTAATCTGCATTCATCTCAACAAGTTCATTAGGATCTCAATTCGTTTGTCATCAATCGTCCAAAACCCACAAGGGAATGCCTAGATGCACTTTCAACACCTCCTAATCCATCTTCCTTATGAAGCTAAAGTTTGCGGCCTTGTTCAATATTGGTGGATGTACCACATTGAAAGAGCACTCAGATGTCTGAAACCAATGGTTCGCAATAGGGCAATGCTTGAAGGATGCATCGCTGAAGCATTTACACTTAGATAGGTTACTTTTCATGTGTCTATTTTGCATAACAACACAATGTTAATGGTTCCACGTTGCGGTACAATAAGGATGAAGAACCTCCTTGTAGCAACCTCAACATTTTTCAGACGAGAGGTACCACTGTTGGTAGTGGGACGAGCTACGATGCTTCAACAGATGAAAAGATAACTGCTTTGCTGTACATGTACGCTAACATAGACAGGATGGACAAATATTTCCAGTAAGTATTTCTTCAACATCTATACTAATTAGCGTGTTGTGTAATACATCTATGCAACCTACGAGCAAGCAAATACAATCAATGCGGCATTATGGAGTAAATGGAGGGCCTAACATTCAAACATGATTTCGAGATCATGTAACATTTTCTCTTAGTAATTACATGTTGTTTTGTAACATAAAATAGTCTTCTAACGTCATATGTTGGACAGTGCATAAAACAAGTCGGGGTCCATGAAGATTTGCGACAACTTTCGTACGGATCAATTAAAGTTAAAAGTTTTGGTCGATACGACGTCAATGGGTTCTGATTTTGTTCAATTCAATTTGAAGCTCTTTGTCCTCTTAGAGGAACATCTAATATCGGAGTTGTGACGAGGGCCATTGATGCACAAGGACGTGAAACTAATTATTATGGGATTATTAAAGAATCCTTGAATTCAATTTTGCCGGGAATAAAGTCCTTAAAGTAGTCTTCTTTGATTGTGATTGGTTTGATCATAAAAATGGAACTCAAAAAAACCAATTTGGCATAGTAGAAGTCAAACACAAGGACCAACTATGAGGTTGCGACACATTCGTCCTTGTACACCAAGTCGAGCAAGTGTATTATGTACATTATCCATGCGAAAGCTTAGTGCTTGGTGGATTGTACACAAGGTGAATCCTTGTGAATGGTTATATACATCAGACAATGTCAGGTACCGTGATGATGAGGATGATGTTGTTTACCAAGAACAAGAGTTGCCAGATTCTTTTATCGTCGAGCCTGGTCAAGGACCCGATGACTTAGTTGGAGATGCAGAAGATCTAGAGACTCGTGAGATGAGAAAACTAAAACGGCAAACAAACACGGCAGATTATAGATGGTCTGGTTTACGGAGTAGATTACATGATCGTGATACTGATGAATTTTGAAATTGAGTACAACGTTTCCTTCATCTCTTATTTCCTTTTCTATACTTTCTGTGACGGACCGGAATCCGCACGCTCAGGATCTAAGAGGGTGGTGCCGCACGATGCGACACCTGAAAGCACATACCATAAGGCACACATAGTATTACATAAAAAACAAACTGAATATGTACAAAGTAGTACAAGCCTTCAGTTTACAACTAATTACAATGACTACAATAGCGGAAGCAAATTTTTACAACTCATGCCCACCTAACTAGAAAAAGTCGGTTGTTCAGCCCTACGGACAACCTACACTAGCTGCACTCATTTTCAGCGCGGCGTGTACGGCACCCACTCAGCCGTGGTCCCTGACGGAGGGTAGCCCTTGCCGGTGGACTCGTACCCCGAGTCCGTGGGGTAGTCATCACCTGCAAAACTCTCATAGCAGCAACCTTGAGCACAATGGCTCAGCAAGTCTTAACCGACTCACCTATACATGAAACTCTACATGCAGTTCATAACCAACATGGGATGGCACATTGCAGCAAAGGACATTCCTACAAGTTCATCCTTAATTAATCTTTTAGCCACAAGTTAACATTTCATGAATCTGAAATTTAGTAAGCGATATTTGGTGGCACACAAGTAGCAATACAAGTTAATCATAACAGCAATATTGAATCCCATCATTTTATATATTAACCTACGTCACGACTCAGTGAACAAGTGGTACTCATAACCGTGAGGGATGGTGAATCGACTCGATATACACCTGCAGGGATACCCAAATAGCACGTCACGTACGCACACACACGGAGCTGCACACAGCATGCTCACCCCGTGTCGTACGGGACAACCTTACACCCAACAGCCCAAATATCGAACCGGACGCACCGAAACGAACAGGAGGTTCCCTACATGGAGCATCTCTCTATGCCCGTTAGCAGAATTCCACCTGGCTGCCCTCAACCTACACCTATAAATCGGTGTGCTATGCCTCGACGCCCGGAGGTTTAGCTTACATCGGTTTATCGGGGCCCATATATCCGATTTGCCTTCGGCACGTTCAAAACTTGTTCAGCGGGGTCGCACACGGATTGGTCCTCAATCGACATGGACAGGGCTGTACCCACAAGACATCCTCTTGCTGCGCCCTAGCCCCTGTCTAGTCTCATTTTCTTACTAAAGTGATCTCACATCACTCGAACCAATCCCGTGTGTCCCGAAACCTATACTCGCAAGGAGCTTCCAACTACTCGACTTGTACCGAAGTTCTATGAACATTAAACACAGCCTGAATACTCGAGGACTTAGACACTACCCTCACTCTTGTGGGAATGATCTTGTTATGCATTTGGGTTGCATCCATCCTACACCTAATGCACATAAATACCTCAAGCTAAAGTATATATAAAGCAAAACTTTATAAACTTTGTTAAATGCAAACCGGGGCTTGCCTTGTTGCTGCTGGTCAGTGGTTAGAGTCTCGTCCGGAAGTAGGAAGTCCAACACTTCCGGGGTCTCCTCGCCTTCAGCAACTACATGTAAGCAAATTAACGATATGCCAAATTAAAATGCAATGTGTGAAACTTAGTATGTAAAGATCATAACTCTAGCTAGCCCTCCCCTTTGGCTCTGAAATTTTTTATGGTAGCTTGGTAAGATCCTAACCAGAGATTTGACCAAGTTTCATTTGAAACAAAGTTCATTTGAGCCCTGTACAAATAAAAGTCTATTTGGTCATTACTAGAGCTTCTAAGGATTTCCAGAGATTTTCATGGCGCAAACCATTACTTTCTGGAAACTAGAGATGGTTCTAATGGAATTGGTTTCATATCATTTGAAGAATCCTAGAGAAAGTTATGCCCTAAACAAGATTTGAGGAAATCTGAAAAATGTTTCTGTACATTTTTCTATTTTCTCAGGGCGGTTCACTTAATCACACCATTAGGGGAACTAAATGAACCTCCTGGCCAAATTTCAGAATTTTCTATAAAGGAATTCTCCAGATAAAATTCTCCACAGTTTAAAATTGAGGAAATTAATTCTGGAAAAAGAATGAGTTTCATGATCCGAAACTTGTTTTGTTGGATAGTACTTGAAGAGCTGAATTCAACAAAATTTAGTTCACTAAATTTGGACACTTCTACACAAAGTTATGAATTTCTAAAGTTTGGGCTGATTCCTGAATTATTTTCCTAAAGAAAATCACCTCCCGTGCCTAAACAGTGACTGACAGCGGGCCCCACACGTTTAAATTAAACTAACTGCATGAGCGTTTAGCGCAGTGACTGACACATGGGACCCGCGCCCATCGTCTACCTCGCGACGCCGCCGCCCCGAGCAGCCGGAGCTCCGGCGAGGTCGGCGTTCCCTGCGACCTAGCTCGCCGGCGACGGTGTCACATGCCGCCCCCACGTAACTTTGGATGCTGAACATGCTGGACACCATGCCGCCACCCGCTAACCGCCGTAGCTCACCAGCGACGAGCGCTATGCCCCTGCGCAACTTCAGCAACACGTTCCCGTCCTTCGACCACCCCCTTCGCGCGCTAATCGTGTCACCACGTCCAGGGAAGCCTCGGGAAGCTCAGCATGACCTCGGTTGGGACCTAAACAGCCGGCAAACCGGACTTCACCGGTGACCCTCTCTTCCGCCAGACTATGTATCGGTGAAACTAGGGTTCGGTTGGTTGTTCTTGCGGGTTCTTGCTCAAGGAGAAGCGCACGGATGTCTAGAGCGTGTATGAGCTGCAGCTCGACCGGCGGTTGCCTCTGTGCAACGAATTTCACTGTTAACCGATTGCTAACCCTAAGGTACACCGTGGAGGGAAACTCAGAATTCTTGCTCTACACCGCAAGAAACGGCAAACTGTTTCCTCCTACAGATTCCTCATGAGCATGCACACCTTTTCTTCTCTGGTGGCGGTGTGCGAAGCAGCAGGGATCGGCTGGTCGTCGGGGAGCAGAGAGCGGCAGTGAGAAACTTGGTTGCGGAAGCTACCAGCAGGGTGTGTGAGCGTCGGTTCAGCTGGGACACAATGAAAACGACCAAGCGGTGTGTTGTTCTGGCACTGTGACTCGCGGATTTTCACCGTGCAGTGGCCTCTCCGTCGGTGAGCGGCCTGCACGCGGCGCTCCGCGGTCGCCCGAGTGCGTTTCTCTCGGGTTGAGTCGGTTCTGTGAATTTCCCTCACTGACCAGTGGATCCCAGCTCTCCCCTCTAATCCTTCACCACTTTTTGCTGCAAATATCCCAGCTACTCACACTTAAATGGTAGACTTAGCCACAAAGTCATGTGTTGAATTTGATTACCTCAATTTGAAATTGGTATGGCTAAATTTGCTTCACATTTGAATTTGAAATTCAAATTCAGTTTTGAATTATTGCAAATTTAGCTCCTGACAAGATGAACTCCAATGAGGATGAAAATTGGAGGACTAACTCAGAAAAATGTGCTAAGTTTGAATATGAAGTCAACTTTTGAATCCAAGTGATGAAAGTGGCTGAAATTTGAATTTGCATTCAAATTAGCCCTTTTTACAAATGTCTTCAAAAGTGCCTCAAACTGATTTGGACTTGCATGAGACTTGGCATGAGCATCCCCAAGAGTGTTTAGGGACTAATGGGAAACCCATCCTCTCATGTTTATGCATGTGAGCTCCTGCTATTTGGAGTTATGAGTTTTTCCTCTAATCACCCTCTTGATTGTGTTTACTTGCTCTTCACAAATGCTCATGAGCTATCCACTAAATGAGCTGTGGTGTGGTGCTGTGATGAACATTTTAGCACGTCAATTCTTGGGCTTTTACAGTTTCATTTGCTGAAACTTGTTTTTTTCTGGAAAGTACTCAAAAAGCTGAATCCAACAAAATTTGGTTCACTTAATTTGGAGCTCCCTAGCAAAAGTTATGGCTAGTTGTAGTTTGAACCAACTTCTGAAATTCAAAGAAATGTTTAAACCCTGCATGTGGGCCCCACCCTTGCCTTTCTTCTTCCCTGCACGCGCCCGAGCTCGGCGGCGGCAATCTTTGGCGAGGTCTGCCAGAAGGGCTTTCTCCGCCTCCTCTAGGGCCATAGCTCTCTGCCTCTACCTATTGGGACACGAGGAACTCATCCCCGGGGTCGCCCGAAGCTCTAGGTGGCTGGAAACCGGTCGGTGACGAGCCGCAGCTACGGATCAACTCCGGCGACGTCGCCCGGCCCCTACAGAGGCTCATTCCGAGCAACTCTTGGCCCTACATCTCCGTGGTGACCTTCAACGCACGGTCATGGCGCTGGACCACCGTGAAAATGGCCGGAGATGGGAGCTCACCGTCAACCTAGGTCACATAGCGACGGCGACTCAAAAAACTCAAATAGGAGCGCCGAAACTCGATGGTTTCTGATGATTTTTGATCCTAGGTGGCCGTGGGGACGTGTAGAACATGTGGTTAGCTTGGCATACACGGTCTTGGCGCTGGACCACCGTGAAAACGGCCGGAGATGGGAGCTCACCGTCAACCTAGGTCACATAGCGATGGCGACTCAAAAAACTCAAATAGGAGCGCCGAAACTCGATGGTTTCTGATGATTTTTGATCCTAGGTGGCCGTGGGGACGTGTAGAACATGTGGTTAGCTTGGCATACACGGTGATGGACCGATCACCATGAATTTTGGGAACTTATGGGGCTCGGTTCATTGGACGCCCATGCGGTAAAAGGCAAAATTCTGTTCTCACAGTGGATGAAACGAGGAAAGGTCTTCACCATGAGTTTAAGCGGAGTAAGGCAGTCCTTTTTCGTGTGGATCGTCGGGCATGAGAAGGCTTGTGTTGCCCGGGCGCCGGAGAACCGAGGAAACCACACGGCGGCTCGTGTTCTTCGGGCTGTGCGAGGGAGAACGAGGGGGCGCGAGGGAGAGGAACTGGTTCACGGCAGCGGCCACGTGCTTTTACCTTTGGTCACCGGCTCACCGAGCAGGAGGTGGCGCGTACTGCAGGAGAAATTCGTCGAACAGAGCCCGTGGGTTGTGGTGGTTCTCTGAGTTTCTGTGGCTAATCTGTGGGTCCATCTCCCCTCTAATTCTTTTTCTATTTTTCATTCTTGTTTTCACTGAAAATATCTCAGCTACTCACATTTGAATGAGTACTTAGCCCCAAAGTCATGAGTTCAATTTACTTTCCTCAATTTGAAATTGGTTTGGCTAAATTTGCTTCACATTTGAATTTGAAATTCAAATTCAGTTTTGAATCAATGCAAATTTAGCTCCCGACAAGATGAACTCTAAAGAGGATGAAAATTGGTGGACTAACTCAGAAAAAATATGCTGAGTTTGAATGTGAAGTCATCTATTGAATCCAAGTGATGAAAGTAGCTGAAATTTGAATTTGTATTCAAATTAGCTCTTTTTACAATTGTCTCCAAAAGTGGCTCAAAAAGGCTTGGATATGAATAAAACTTGGCCTGCACCTTCCTAAGAAAATTTAGGATCTAAGGATGAGCTCAGCCTCTCATGTTTATGTGTATGTGTTCCTACTTTTTGGATTAGGGGTCTTCCTCTGATCACCCTCTTGATGGTGTTTACTTGCTCTTGGCAAATGTTCATAGGCTATCCACCAAATGAGCTGTGGTGTGGTGATGTGATGAACATTTTAGCAAGAAAATTCCTGGGCTTTAACAACCCTCCCCCTTAAAAGAATCTCGTCCTGATATTACGAAGGAAGAGATGAAGATGTAAGAGGAATTACCCGTCATGAGACGCCATGAAATCCGGGTAGTTTGAGCGAACGAACTCCTCGCTCTCTCACGTCGCTTCTTCAGCGGTGTGGTTGCTCCACAATATCTTGTAGAATCACAGCGTTCGGTTGCGCATGGTCCGAGCCTTCTCATCAATAATCGCCACCGGATATTCAGCATAAGTCAAATCCGGTTGTAGCTCGCCAATTTCTTCGGTGGGAACAGTAGCCGTATACTTCAGACATTTTCGGAGTTGTGAAACATGGAAAACGTCGTGAACACCAGCGAGAGACGCTGGTAGTTCTAGTTGATATGCCACTGGTCCACACTTCTCGATGATAGCATAGGGTCCAATAAATCAGGGAGCGAGCTTCCCCTTCACGCTGAATCGGTGCACGCCTTTCATCGGAGATACACGTGTTCACCGACGTCGAAGTGCAGCGGACTACGCCTCTTATCAGCATAACTTTTCTGTCGGGACTGGGTGGCCTTCAAGTTTGCTTGAATCATCCGAACGCGCTCTTCAGCGTCGTTCATCAAATCAATCCCGAACGTGACCTCTTCACCGGACTCGCACCAGTTCAATGGGGTGCAGCATTTGCGCCCGTAGAGAGCCTCATATGGTGCCATCTTGATACTCGCTTGATAGCCATTATTGTACGAGAATTCCGCCAACGGTAGATGATCATCCCAGTCTCTACCGTGGTGGATGGCACACGCTCTCAACATGTCTTCTAACACTTGATTCACCCTCTCAGTTTACCCATCTGCGTGAGGGTGGTAGGCAGAGCTTCCAATCAGCTTAGTACCCAAAGCAGCATGCAACTGCTCCCAGAAACAAGCCACGAACAGTGCCCCTCGATCTGAGATTATCGTCTTGGGTACTCCATGCAAGCATAAAAAATTCTTGCAATGTACAACTCCGCATACCTGCTGGCATGGAAATGTGTATGCACGGGAATGAAGTGAGCCGACTTGGTTAACCGGCCAACGATTACCCAAAATGAATCATGCTTGTTGGAAGTCAGATGTAATCCCACAATGAAATCCATGCTCACATCTTCACACTTCCATGCTGGAATTTCCAGGGGTTGCAACAGCCCTGATTTTCTCATGTAATCTGCTTTCACTCGTCTACACGTATCACACTCGGATACGTACTTAGCCACTTCCCACTTCATCCGTGTCCACCAAAATTTTCTCTTCAAATCTTGGTACATTTTGTTGGTGCCCTTATGAATCAAGAATTTAGACAAGTGAGCTTCATCAAGGATCTCCTTTCTCAGCTCCATATTCCGGGGTACGACTATGCGGTCATTGAACCACAGCGTCCCCTCATCCTTCGATCCATATCCGGAGATGTGCCATGCCCTTGTCAACCTTTTGAGGTGCAATGATATCCTCCCTAATAGTAGGGATGAGAGCAAGGTTGTAGAGTAATCCACAAGGAACCAAGTATAAACTCGGCTCTTGGATACCCGGATTTTTATTTGATGATACCCGAAGCGAAGGTCCATCTTGGAGAACACACTTGGACCCACAAGCGGATCAAACAGGATGTCAATGTGGGGCAGTGGATATTTGTTCTTGGTGGTCACGGCGTTGAGTGGCCGGTAATCCACACACAGCCTCAAGGTTTCATCCTTCTTCTTGACGAACAGCGCCGAGCATCCCCAAGGCGAGGAACTCGGCCTAATGAAACCCTTGCTCAACAAATCATTGAGATGTTCTTTAAACTCAGCCAGCTCGTTCAGAGCCATTTCTTACGGTTTCCGTGATATGGGAGTTGTCCCAGGTGCAAGTTCAATCTTGAACTCCACATCCCGTTCTGGTGGCATGCCCGGAAGATCATCCGGGAACACGTCGGGGTATTCCCGGACTACTGGGATGTCCTCTAACTTGAGAGCTTCAGTGTTATAGGTTGCTGAAACTTCCGGGACAGGGTTGTCTAATACCATTGAATGCGGACAGTAGAATGGAGAATTCAAATGATCTGTCCGTGATAGAGTTTCCAGGACAGCGCCATGGTAGTGTAACCATGACATCCCTAAGATTGCATCAATCTTCTGTCCTGTAAGGATTATCAAGGTGGTGGGATATATCTTCCCACCTAAGCACGGTGGTGCTTTTGGAATCATCATATTTGCTGAAATCTTCCCTCCTGGTGAGCACATCATATATGAATAATCGGTTGGGAAGACTTGCAGTTGATGCTTAGATGCACTTATGAAACTGTGGGTTGCACCCGAATCAAATAAAATGATGATTGCTTGATCATTGAGAGTGAACGTACCCGCCAGCATGTTTTCTCCCTCCGGGGCGTCCTCATTGTCGAGGTTGCGAATGCCTCCGGTTCGCTTACCTCCCTTCTTGACCGGAGGTCGGCCTCGAGCACCGTCCTGATATTGGGCTTCCCCGCTGCTCTGCGGCCCCTGGGGACAGTCCTTTGAGAAATGACCCACCTGGCCACACGTGTAGCAGGTGTAGCGAGGCGGTCCTCCGCTGATCGGCGGACGGAAGCCCGGGGCGTGTTGTGGCAGTGGAAACACCAGGGGTACCATCTGCTGCTGCTGCTGTTGCGGATGCGGTGGAGGCATCGGCGGTCGGAACAGGGGTGGCTTAAAAGAGCGACCCCTAAACTGCTGAGGTCGCACCAGTGGATGCCACTGCTGACCGGATGGTGTCTGATACACCATGCAGTATTGGTGGAGCGCCTGCTGCTTGGTGGAGCGCTTCGCTTTCGCTGCTCAGACGCCAGTTCCCACTGAACATCCTCTTGCATAATCGCGGCGTTGACAAGGTCGTTGAAAGTGCCGCGATTGCATTGTACGAGATGCATCTTCATCTCGGGATTTAACCCCCCGATAGAACTGCTCTCGCTTCCTCTCCTCGGTGGAGACATAATCCGACACATACTGCGCCAGATGGTTGAACGCACGGGAGTAGTCATGGGCACTCCTCCTGCCTTGCTTCAGTTCCAAGAACTCTTGGAACTTCCTCTCCATTATCCCGGGAGGTATATGGTAGGTGCGGAACACCTCCCAAAATCCTTCCCATTCCACGGACTGGCCAGCAGGTAGTGAGGCGATATAGTTCGCTCACCACGCACCAGTGGCAACATGAAGCTGCTGCGGCTCGAAGAGAGTCTTCTGCCGCTCCATGCATTGGAGCAGCCCAAACTTGGACTCAATCGTCCGCAGCCAGTTGTCGGCCTCCAGTGGTCCTGCCACTTCGGTGAACACCGGAGGATGCGTACTCTTGAAATCCGAGTACGTCATGACGTGGGGCTCATGAGGCCCCCTCTCTTGATGCCCCCCTCCCCCCCGCCTGGGACGTATTTTGCACGATTGTGCGGAGCAGATCGGTCTGCTCCTCACGATTGCCAACCAGCGCCGCGATCATATCCGCTAGTGTAAGCTGAGGTGGCGGTGGTGGTTGTTGCTGCGGGGTACTGTCGTAGGCAGGTGGCTGGGAGTCATCACCCCCTTGCTGACTAGAGCCCCCGACCTCATGCGTGGCCCGAGTACGAACCATCTGCAACCATACGACAATAAAATCAGTCCCACAGCATACTCCATGCAGTCCAATAAAATAGGTGTAAAAACATAATGATAGTAAACATGCGATACATCTCGTATATAGATAATGTAATAACTTTGCACAAGCTACACCATTTGTAACACCCTCAAAATTCATTACCATACATTTCATACATTTTCCATGTAGAGAAGCTTTTGAAAAGAAGTAGAAATGGAGAAAGAACCCTAGAAACGGAGAAAGAACCATAGAAATGGAGAAAAGAACCCTAGAAATGGAGAAAGAACCATAGAAATGGAGAAAGAACCATAGAAATGGAGAAGGGAATATAGAAATGGAGAAAGGGACATAGAAATGGAGAGGGGGATATAGAAATGGAGAAAGGGACATAGAAATGGAGAGAAATAGAAATAAGTTAGCTGAATTGAGCCATCCCCAAATTCCCCAAATTCTGCAAGGGAAATTTCCCCCACATTTGGGGGGGGGGATTTTCCCCAATTTCGCCGCAGCCCTAGAGGGGGAAAAACCCCTAAGACTCTTTGATTGAGTCCCAATTGGACTAGGACTCTTTTGTTGAGTCCAAATTGGACTAGGACTCTTTGGTTGAGTTCCAATTGGACTAGGACTCTTCTTTTTTCCCCCTTACAAATTCAACCCCCCAGTCCCCCCTCTACACCTTGGCCACAGCCCCCTCTCTCTTGCCGAGTTGCCCTACCCTCCCAACTAGCCGAGTTGGCCACTCCCCCCTGCCGGAGTTTGGTCGCCGGTGAGCCCCACCATCGAGCCCCGCCGTTGAGCCCCACCGTTGAGCCCTGTCGTCGAGCCCCATCATCGATACCCGCCGTCGAGCCCCGTCACACCTCGCCGTCGCCGGAGAAGAAGCCCGACGATCTGCCCTACCATAATTTTCCATAGGAAAATCCCCCGCTGCTGAAGTTGCTACGAGAAAGGCCCTGCCACAAGGAGGAAGTGAGTTAGGTCTTCATTACCCATCTTACGACGTCGCCGCTGTTTCTATGCATCCGTTTTGTTCACCCCCTTCGAGCAGAAACTTTTGCGTGTGTACAGATCGTGTTTTGATCGATTTTTGACGGTGCAATTGATCTAGATCTTGTGTCAAGATCATCACCACGTCCACACTTGATCCCTGCACCCTTGTTCCTCATAGAATCCCATGAAAGTCCATTAAAATATGCAAGAACACGTACAAACTGGTTTAATAAAACTGCACCATAGGATTTGCATTCATCCACCATATTGCATCTTGAGTAAAGTTTGTGCATGATGATTGATTGCTGTAAATTTTGTATGTGGTTGGTCGTGAGTAGAAGAACAAGCTCAAGAGGCTGTCTACAAGGAACTACAGCGCCAAGACTTTGAGACGCTTGAGCAACATGAACCACGGGAGCAAGGCAAGTGCCCCTTGACCATATTGATCCCATGTTTTAAAACTGTTTTGTTTACGAAAACTTTTATGCTTGAGTCAACTTGATGGGACACCCTTTCTATAGGAGTTTTCTAGTTTTGTTAACCATCTTTGTTGCCGGGAAAGTTGATGAGTTGGGTATGGTCATTTTTCGTTTTTGCTTTGCTTAATTTACGAGATACGGGAAGCTGAATTAAAACATGGTTAGCTACTGCACTCATATGAATAATGATGATGAGAACCTGATGATGTTAATGATCATGGAATCGGGGAGATCTAGGCAAGCTTGGTTCCTGGATGCTGCTGAATGAGATGGCGGTTTACTTGCCGTAGATCTAAGGACCAGTTCATGTGAGCACATGCCAGGAAAACAACGCCACCACAAGGCAAAATATGGGTGCAGCTTAGCTGACTAATTAGGTGTGTTGCTAGTTTGTTGCAGACCGTTGGATGGCGTGGGGAATGGGAGTCGAGAGGGACTGCCCTGGGAACTGCATGGCACAAGAGGGGACCCGTGGGTGGGAGAATGGAGATTCAAGCCTGCCGGTGAAAACTCAGTGGGTCCGTACATCCTAGTAGCCACTTTGTAAAGGATATTTTGTGATCTCTTGGTCATACACCGACGGTCGTGTACTGGTATAATGGAGGTTCTTTCTAGTCACCAACGGGTGACGAAATCACGAACTTGTGGGTAAAGTGGTGCCACCTCTGCAGAGCGTAAAACTATCATGATAGCCGTGCTTCCGGTCACAAGCACCTGGCCAACTTCCATGATTAGAGGAAAAACTTGGGATGGATATTTGGGTATGGTCATTGGGATTGGTTTTGGGACTGTTTTGAGTCATGACAATGAATTTTGTTTCGGTTGTATGAATTGAGATGGATATAAATATTTATGAGTATGAGATGAACTTGAGAAAGATTATTGGCTGATTGAAGCATGATAAGAGCTGAATTATGATGAATGAATGTTGCTGAATTACTTGGTTATGTTTGGATTAAACTCACCTAGAAATAGTTGCTGTTTTTACCATGTTTGTAAAATAGAATTTGCTTGCTGCAATGAACCTTTTTATTGCCTACCTTGTTATAAGTTACATGTCATACTTTTCCCGCACTTGCTGAGTACGACATGTACTCACCCTTGCATTTCCAACCCACACTTCAGCAACAGGAGAAGAATATTTCGAGGAACATGTGGAGTACTAGGCGTGTGCACTAACGTCAACATGCCTGTGGAGTGTGGAGTTGAAGTTGGAGCCTACTGTTTTAGCCATTTTCCGCTGTCGTTTAGAGTCTCCCCCTGCAAAATAAGTTGGATATTCATGAGTGAGACATTGAGTCATTGTAATAAAGTACTTAAACACTATTCATATGTGGTTATATTCTGAATTTCAGTTTGTGGAATACATGTGTATGTGTGATGAACATCCTGGGCACACATATGCATTTACTTGGTTCATTTTCAGAACCGGATGTCACAAATTGGTACCAGAGCCGCGTTGACTGTAGGACGCAAGCCTAGGTGGAATGGACACTCTAAAACACATAGGAACACCCCTCTAAACTGCTATTTTCGAAAATTGCTTTCTGCTGCACTTTACTTGTCAATTCAGCCCCACAAAGTGCTATTTTCAGCCCCTCTTTTCTCTTCTTTTGGACAGCAACACTTTTGCTTTCTTGCTTCATAGCTTCTGAAGTATTGGAGTTATTTCTTCCTTCCCTAAAGTTTCTCATGTCTTATTTAAAGACGCCGGTGATAAGGAGTGCAACACGCATAAGGACTCGTCCACCACCACATGGGAGTGCACTTAACCCCATTGAGGTATCCGATGGACCATTTTGGGAGGAGGTGAAGATGGAACCTCATGATTAAGATGGAGTCAATAGCTCTATGCATGAGGAATAGGATCCAGAAGAGGTGGAACCATTCGAAGTCGACAAGGAGGATGATCCACAAGAACGGCATTGGTACGCACCTCAGGAGGAATTTCACGCGGGCTTACACCCCGTGGAGCCTCATGAAGCTATGTCAGGAGGAGATGAATCCTAAGAGGAGACAACCCTTGCTAAGGCCAATAATGAAGGTGATGAACGGGCCAACCGTTCAGTTCAAGAATTTCGGTCCGACGGAATGGAAGGAGGACACATATCCAAGGAGCTCAAAGAATTTCTGGATTGCTGCAGCTTATATCCGGAATATCTTCTCAAGAAAGTCCTCGTCTCGGACATGAAGAGTGGAAGGCTGAAGTAACCATCCTATCTAACGGTAGGGTTGTCACTCGGCACTTCACACCCACATGGAGAGCTACAAGGGCAGAAGCTATCGATGATGCTGCATAGGATGCACTCACCGGACTGTGCTACGCCTTCCGTGAGCAGCATGAGAACACTACCTTTGGGCTGCACCTGTATCGGAAGAGTGGCACAAGGGAGATCATTGGACCCCATGTAGTTGCTCTTTCCAACCCACAATGTGACACCCGGCTCTGAAAAAAAGAACCAAGTTAATGCATATGTGTGCCCAGGATGTTCATCACGAACTGAATTCAGAATATAACCACGAATAAATAGGGTTTATGTACTTTATTACATCGACTCATTGTCTCACTCATGAATCTCTAACTTATTCTTGCAGCGGAAGTCTCTAATCGATAGCGAAAATAACTAAGTAGCAGCGGATCCATCTTCAACTCCACAGGGTCCTCGAAGCACTCTTCCCCTGTTGCTGATGTTTATGTGATAATGCAAGGGTGAGTACATGTCGTACTCAGCAAGTGCGGGAAAATATGACATGTAGCTTACAACAATGTAGGAATAAAAAAGGCTCATTGCAGCAAGCAAATTTTATTTCACAAACATGATTAAAGCAGCAAATATTTCTAAGTGATATTTATCCCAATATAACCAAGTAAAAAAGCAACATTTCCTCCATCATGATTCTCCATTTATCAAGTCTTAACCAACCATTAATCTTTCTCAAGTTCATCTCATGCTCATAAATATTCATAACCATCTCATATTCATATAACCAAACCAAACTCATTTTCATGACTCAGAACAGTCCCAAAACCAATCCCAATGACCATACCATAACCATACCAAATAACCATCCCAAGTTTTCCCTCTAATAATATGAGTTGGCCAGGTGCTTGTGACCGTAAGCACGGCTATCATGATAGTTTACACTCTGCAGAGGTGGCACCACTTTACCCACAAGTTTGTGATTTCGTCACCCGTTGGCAACTGCAAAACCTCCATTATACCAGTACACAACTGTCGGTGTATGGCCAAGAGATCACAAAATAGCCTTTACAAAGGGGCTACTAGATGTATGGACTCACTGAGGTTTCACCGGCAGGCTCGAATCACCATTCTCCCACCCACGGGCCCCCTGTTGTGCCATGTAGTTCCCAGGGAAGTACCTCTTGACTCCCATTCCCGCGCCATCCATGGTCCATAACAAGCTAGCAACACACCTAATTAGTCAGCTAAGCCGCACCCATATTTGGCCTTGTGGTGGCACTATTTTCCTGGCATGTGCTGCCATGAACCGGTCCTTAGCTCTACGGCAAGTAAACCACCATCTCAATCAGCAACATCCACGAAACAAGCTTTCCTAGATCACCCCGATTCCATGCTCATTAACATCATCAAGTTCTCATCATCATTATTCATATGAGTGCAGTAGCTAACTATGTTTTAATTCAGCTTCCCGTATCCCGTGGATTAAGTGAAGCAAAAAGGAAAAACAACCATACCCGACTTATCAACTTTCCCAGCGACAAGGATGGTTAACAAAACTAGTAAACTCCTATAAAAGGTTGTCCCATCAAGTTGACTCAAGCATATGAGTTTTCGCAAACAAAACAGTTTCAAAACATGGGATCAATATGGTCAAGGGACACTTGCCTTGCTCCCGTGGTTCTTGTTGTCCGAGCGACTCAATGTCTTGGTGCTGTAGTTCTTCATAGATGGCTTCCTGAGCTTGTCCTTCTACTCACGACCACGCCCATACAAAATTTACAGCAATCAACCATCATGCACAAGCTTTACTCAAGATGCAATGGTGTAGATGAATGCAAATCCTATGGTGCTGTTTTATTAAACCAGTTTGTACGTGTTCTTGCATGTTTTAATGGGATTTCATGGGGTTTTATGATGAACAAGGGTGTAGGGATCATGTGTGGACGTGGTGATGATCTTGACTCAAGATCTAGATCAATTCCACCGTCAAAAACCGATCAAAACATGATCTGTCCACACGAAAAAGTTTCTGTTCGAAGGGAGCAAAGAAAACGGATGCATAGAAACAGCGATGACGTCGTAAGATGGGTAATGAAGACCGACCTCACTTCCCTTTGGTGGCAGGGTATTCCTCCTAGCAATGGCAGCAGCGGGGGCTCACCGGTGACTGAACTCCGGCGAGGGGGGGGGGGTTAACTCAGCGAGTTGGGGGCTAGAGCCTCCAAGTCGCCGACTTGGGAGGAAGAAAAAGAAAGGGGTTACAGCCAAGAGGGGGTTTTAGGTTCTATTTATAAGGGGGGAAAAGGAGTCCTACTCCAATTGGAGCTCAAATAAGAGTCCAACTCAATTTGTTTTGGATCTTAACAAACTTATCTCCAATTTATTTGGTGCGGCAGCAATGTGGGGGAAATTCCAAATGTGGGAAAATTTTGGGGAAATTGTGTCGGTACCCTCAGTACAGGGTACTCCCGCGCACAGGAGGAAAAACCGCCTAAGGACCTCACCTCCTCCGCAGGGGTGAGCTCCAGAGGCACCACGTGTCCAGCGGGCGCCGGGCCTCCCCTCTCCTCAGAGCTGAGCTCCAGGCCTGCCACGCGGCCAGCTGAGCCGGCCCTCGCTCCCTCCGCAGGGGCGAGCTCCGAGGGTGCCACGTGTCCAGCGGGGCCGGACCTCCCTTCTCCTCGGAGGCGAGCTCCGAGGGCAACACATGTCCCGTGGGGCCGGGCCTCGCCTCTCCGCAGAGGCGAGCTCCGAGGGCGACACGTGTCCCATGGGGCCGGACCTCCCCTCTCCTCATAGGCGACCACCGAGGGCGACACGTGTTCCGCGGGGCCGGGCCTCGCCTCTCTGTAGAGGCGAGCTCCGAGGGCGACACATGTCCCGTGGGGGGCCTCGCCTCTCGCAGAGGCAAGCTCCGAAGGCGACACGTGTCTAGCGGTGCCGGACCTCACCCCCTCCGCAGGGGTGAGCTCCGCGGGCACCACGTGTCCCACGGCCCGGGGAAGTGTCGACAGCGCACCTCAATAAATTGGAATTTGCTCATTTCAGTTATCTTTTTCCCATTCCCCACCATTTTTATGATTCCTTCTCCATTTCCATGGTTCCTTCCTCCATTTATACGGTTCTTTTCTCCATCTCTACTTTTTTTATAATGTTTCTCTATATGAAAAATGTATGCAATGCATGGAAATGAATTTGAGGGTGTTACAAACCTACCCCCCTTAAACTGAATCTCACCCTCGAGATTCGATAGAGTAGAGAATAGATGAGGGAATTCTGCCTTGAGGTCCTCCTCACGCTCCCATGTAGTTTCGGCTTCCGTGTGATGGCTCCACCGTACCTTGCACCAACGGATCACTTTGTTCCTCGTGACCCTTTCCTTCACGTCCAAAATTTGGACGTGGTGCTCCACATAGGTCAGATCCTCTTGAAGCTCGAGCTCATCCATCGGTACTTGTTCTTCCGGTACTCTTAAGCACTTCTTGAGTTGGGATACGTGAAACACGTCGTGTACGTAAGAGAGGTGCGTTGGCAGCTCTAATTGATAGGCTACTTCTCCTCGCTTGCCCGAAATCTTAAATGGCCCAAAGTAGCGAGGTGCTAATTTGCCCTTGACGTTGAACCGCCATTGGCCTCGGATAGACGATACCTTAAGGTACGAAGTCTCCTACTTCGAAGGTCAAACTTCTTTGCCTATTGTCCATGTAACCTTTTTGTCATGACGGAGCAGCCTTCAAATTTTCTCGTAACGTTTGGACTTGCTTTTCGGCGCCTTGCAGCACTTCGGGTCCAAACACTTGGCTCTCTGATCTCATTCCAGAACAGCGGTGTTCTACACCGTCTACCATACAATGATTCGAAAGGTGACATCTTCAAGCTGGCTTGGTAGCTGTTGTTGTATGAGAATTCAACATACGGCAAGCTCCTATCCCAACTGCGCTCGTGTTTCAAGGCGCAAGCTCTCAACAAGTCTTCCAAAATTTGATTTGTCCTCTCGATTTGCCCGTCAGTTTGCAGGTGATAAGCGGAGCTGAAATTTAGCCGTGTACCCATGGATTCATGCAGCTTCTTCTAGAACCTAGAGGTAAATTGAGAATCCCAATCTGAAACTATCCTCTTCGGGACTCCATGGCGACACACGATTTGCTCCATATACAGCTCGGCTAGTTCTGCAACGCGGTACGTGGTTCTATCAGGAAGGAAATGAGCTGTTTTCGTCAATCGGTCCACAATAACCCAAATGGAGTTGTAACCCGTCCGAGTACGTGGCAATCCGACAATTAAATCCATGCTGATGTCTTCCCACTTCCACTCAGGTACTTTCAATGGCTGCAACAGTCCAGCGGATCTTTGATGTTCGGCCTTCACCCATTGGCACGTGTCGCATAAGGCAACATATTCAGCTATGTCCCTTTTCATACCATCCTACCAATAGCAAGTTTTCAGGTCCTTGTACATCTTTGTACAGCCGGGATGTATGGAATAAGGTGAGTCATGTGCCTCCTTTAATATCGTGTCGCGGATGTGCTTTACGTTAGGCACACAAATCCTTTTCCCTAACCAAAGCGTGCCCTTCTCGTCTTTCTTGAAATCCTTTTCTATGCCCTGTTGGATTCTTTCCTTGATTTCCTTGATTTCCTCATACGTTGCTTGGCCATCTCGTATCTCTTGTTCCAGCGAAGAGTTGAGTTCTATCACTTCCATCTCATTCAAGAACCCAAGATGTAACCGTTCGAACTCCTTGCGTAGCTCAGGCGGTAGCTTTCGAACCGTGAGTTGGTGACATGCTCCCTTTCGGCTCAACGCATCAGCTACTACATTGGCCTTTCCGGGGTGATAATTGATTCCAACATCATAATCCTTGATGAGTTCCAACCATCGACGTTTCCTCAAATTCAGATCCATTTGCGTGAATATATACTTGAGGATTTTGTGATCCGTATGGATCTCACATCGGTGGCCAAGGATATAATGCCTCCAAATACTTAAGGCATGTACCACGGCTGCAAGTTCCAAGTCATGTGTGGGGTAATTCAGCTCATGTTTCTTTAGTTGTCTTGACGCATAGGCTACCACTTGTCCTTCTAGCAAGAGCACACATCCAAGCCCTTGTCTTGATGTGTCACAATATATATCAAAACTCTTGCTCTCGTCTGGCAATACCAAAACCGGCGTTGTGGTTAGTCTTTTCTTGAGCTCCTCAAAGCTTTCTTGGCACACTGGTGTCCACTGAAATGCTTTTCCCTTCATTAGAAATTCAGTCATAGGCTTCGCTATTTTGGAGAAATCCTTGATGAACCGTCGGTAGTATCCAGCCATCGCAAGGAAACTCTGAATATCTCTCACATTGTGCGGTTGGTTCCACTTCAGAACATCTCCCACTTTTCCGGGATCAACCGATACTCCTCTCTCGGAGATGATGTGGCCTAGGAACGATATCTCCTTTAGCCAAAATTGACACTTGCTAAAATTGGCATATAATTGATGCTCTTGCAGTTTCTGCAATGTCAATCTCAAATGTTCGTCATGTTCTTCCTCGCTTTTTGAATACACCATGATATCGTCGATGAAAACCATGACGAACTTGTCCAAGTACTCCATGAAGACCTTATTCATGAGGTACATAAAATATGCGGGTGCATTCGTTAACCCAAAAGACATAACGGTATATTCATACGAACCATACCGTGTTTGAAATGCAGTCTTGGGTATGTCGGAGGGCTTAATCTTCAGCTGTAAGTATCCCGACCGAAGATCAATCTTGGAGAAAATTCGACCTCTATACGGGGCAGCGAGTATTTATTCTTAAACATCACCTCATTGAGAGACCTATAATCTACACACATCCTTTGGGTCCCATCCTTCTTGTCTACGAAGAGCACGGGGGCTCCCCACGGTGACGAGCTTGGGCGTATAAAACCCTTTTCTAGCTGCTCCTGAATTTGCTTCTTAAGCTCCACTAGTTCATTAGCGGGCATCCTATATGGCCTTTTCGCTATAGGTGCAGTTCCAAGTACTAAATCAATGGCATATTCAGTGTCCCGGTCAGGTGGCATACCAGGAAGTTCTTCCGAGAACACATCTGAAAATTCTTGAACCACCGGAATGCTTTCCAATGTTGCTTCTTCGACGTGATTCAACGCTGCCTTCTCGATTGCTGGTTGGGCTGACTCGAACTCAATACGAGTACCGTGTTCATTTGTCAACTGCACGCTCCTATCAGCACATTGAATTACTCCATTGTGCTTGCTTAACCAATCAATTCCAAGTATTATATCAATCTCTTGGGAATCTAAGACAATAAGGTTGGCAACAAAGTCTACCCCCCTTATTTTAAGATTTACATTCAGACATACTATATTAGTCCTCATCTCTCCACCGGGAGAAATAACCTACATAGTGTGTTTCATGTGTGATATGGGCAGATTATACTTGGCAACATACTTGGATGATATGAATGAATGTGATGCTCCGGAATCAAATAAAACAGTGGCTTGGTTGGAGTTGGCAAGGAACATACCAATCACGACGTCCTCAGCTTGTTGTGCTTCCTCAGCGGAGATATGATTCACGTTGCCACGAGCGTAGTTCTTCTGCCCACACTTACCTTGATTAGCTCATCCATTCGGCCGTGGGTTCTGCTTGGGCGCGTTGCTTGGATGTCCAAGGCCTTTCTTTGGGCATTGACTTGCAAAGTGTCCCACCTCTCCGCATGAAAAGCATGCTTTGTTGCCCAAAACAGCAGGAATGTTGGGGGAGAGGCTGGTTTTTAGCATAGGCGCCCATGTTGGGACGGGGCGCAGGAGGAAAAGGCATACGAGGTGCTTGTGTGATGCCCTCGTTTCTGTAGAACACAGAACCGAGAACTGATGCATATGTGTGCCGAGGATGTTCATCACACATACACATATCACCACAAACTGAATTCAGAATATATATAATCACGAATAACAGGGTTTATTACAATGTCTTGTGAGTCTTGAACTCATTCTAGCAGCGAAAGTCTTATCTAGCAGCGGAAGTCTAAATCTAGTAGCAGAAGTCTTCTAACTAGTGCGGAAGCAATCTAAGCAGCAGCAGCGGCTCCATCTCTTCTCCATCCCCACAGGCAAGGTTGAGGACAGATTACACGCCTAATGCTCCACTTGGTCTTTGTAGTAATCCTCTCCTGTTGCTGATGATGAAGTAATAATGCAAGTTTGAGTACATGATGTACTCAGCAAGTGCGCAAAAATATGATATGTAGCTCACAACAAGGAAGGTATAAAAAGGCTCATTGCAAAAAGCAAAGGTTAGTTCTCAAAACACGATAAAAACTGCAACTCAGCTTTAAGTGAATGTAATCCCAACATGTATTTAAACATTAGCATACCTCCATTATGATTCATCCCTTTCCGTGTCTCAACCAGACATTAATCTTTCTCAACTTTGCTCACGAATGCCATCTCATATTCACTACCATTCTGTCTCATACTGAGACCAATTCTCGTTGCCATGACTCAACAGTCATGCAACCAATCACCAAGACTCAACTGTCTTGAAACCAATTTTATTACCCGGACTCAACAGTCCCAAAAACCACATCATAACCAACCAAAAACCATAACCTCCCAAAAACCATCCCAATAACCATCCCAACTAATCATGTGAGTTTTCCAGGCGCTCGTGACCGTAAGCTCGGCTATCATGATAGTTTTAGAACTTTGCAGAGTTTGTACCACTTTCCCCACAAGTTTGTAATTTCGCCACCCGTCGGCGACTGCAGAACCTCCATTATACCAGTACACAACCGTCGGTGTATGGCCCAGAGATCACAAAATAGCATTTACAAAGGGGCTACTAGATGTATGGACTCACTACGGTTTAACCGGCAGGCTAGAATATCCAATTCTCCCACCCACGGGCCCCCTCTTGTGCCATGCAGTTCCCAGGGCAGTCCTCACTCGACTCCCATTCCCCGCGCCTTCCACGGTCCATAACAATCTAGTAACTTACCTAATTACTCAGCTAAGCCACACCCATACTTGGCCTTGTGGTGGCACTGTTATCCTGGCATGGCTGGCATGAACCGGTCCTTAGATCTACGGCAAGTGAACCACCATCTCATTCTACCTCATCCACAAACCAAGGCTTGCCTAGATCTCCTTCCGATTCACGTTCATTAACAACATCAGTTTCTCATTATCATTACGAGTGCAGTTAGCTAGACACATCTATCTCGTTTCCCATATCCCATGGACTCAGCGAAGCATAAAAGCAAAAACCATACCCGACTCAATAACTTTCCCGGCGACAAGGGTGGTTAACAAAATTAGTAAACTCCTATGGAAGGGTTTCCCATCAATTTGACTCAAGCGCACACACCTTTTTGCAAACAAAACAGTTTTCCAAAAAAACATGGGATCAATATGGTCAAGGGGCACTTGCCTTGTTCTTGCGGTTCCTTTTGCTCAAATTCTTGCTGTTGTAGTCCGTCGTAGGTAGTTCCCTGAGTTTGTCCTTCTATACGTGATCACGCACATACAAGATTCATAGCAATCAATATCATGCACAAACTATACTTCAAGATGCAATGATGCACATGCATGTTAATCCTATGATGCAGTTTAGTTTGTTCGTGTTCTTGAATGTTTTGCATGGGTTTTACGATGAACAGGGGTGTAAGGATCAATTGTGGACGTGGTGATGATCTGGACTCAAGATCTAGATCAAACCGATCAACACGTGATATGTCCATGGAAAAACTTCTGTTCGAAAGGAATCGAAGAACAGATGCAAAGAAAATGCGGTGATGTCGTAAGGTGGTATTGGAAATCTACCTTACTTCCTTCGGGTCTTTCCTCAGGTCGTCGGCTCTCCTCCGGCGATGGCAATCGTCTCTGGGCTCGTCAGCGATCTCTCTGGTGGTCAAACTTTGGCAAAGTGGTTTAGCTCGGCGAGTTTGGGGCTAGGGCTTCTAAGTTGTCGGTGTAGAAAAGATGTTACGACCAAGGGGTTATTTCGAGTTCTATTTATAATCGGGAAGAGAAGAGTCCTACTCTGATCAGAATTCAAATAAGAGTCCTATTCAAATTGTTTTTGGATCTTAACAACTTATCTCTTGCTGATTTGGTGCGGTAGCAACGTGGAATTCGTGTCGTTTTCCTCCCGTACCGGTATCATACACGTACAAAAGAAAAAATCGCTTCAGAATCATGTCCTTACGCGGTGATGAGCTCCGGAGGCTCCACGTGTCCTGCGGGATCCTGGGCTCCCTTTTCCGCAGAGACAAGCTCCGGTTGTGCCGCGTGTCAGGCGGGTGAGACCTCCCACTCCTCAGAGGCGAGCTCCGCATGCGCCACGTGTCCTTGTGGGCGGGACCTTCCCTCTCTCCAGAGACGAGCTCCGCATGCGCCATGTGTCTGGTGGGTCGAGACCTCCCCTCTCAACAGAGGCAAGCTCCGTGAACGCCACGTGTCAGTTCCGGACCTCCCCCTCTCTTCGGGGGTGGTCTCCAAGCATGCCACGTGTTCAGTAGCGCCAGACTTCCTTTTTCCTCAGAGACGAGCTCCGAGGTCGACACGTGTCCAACAGTGACGGACCTCCCGAAGATGAGCTCCGGAGGTGACACGTGTCCGGTAGTGTTGGACCTCCCGGAGGTGAGCTCCAGAGGTTACATGTATCCAGTAGGACCGGATCTCCTGGAGGTGAGATTCGAGAGCGACACGTGTC
Organism: Neostapfia colusana; assembly: GCA_030760725.1. Lineage (NCBI taxonomy): Eukaryota > Viridiplantae > Streptophyta > Magnoliopsida > Poales > Poaceae > Neostapfia > Neostapfia colusana. Next base: position 62,942,444 of record JASWHV010000011.1, read on the forward strand.
TGATGGGTCCGGACCTCTCGGTGGTGAGCTCCGAGAGCGACATGTGTCCCGTGCGGCTGGTCCTCTCTTTTCCATGGTGACTAGCTCCAAAGGCGACACGTGTCCTTCGGGCTGGACTTTGCTCCTCCACAGAGGCTAGCTCCGGGGGAAACACGTGTCCCACGTGGTCGGACCTCTCCCCCTTTGCGGGGATGAGCCCCGAGCCTGTCACGTAGCCAGTTTAGCGGCGGACCTCTTCCCCTTTGCGGAGATGAGCTCCGGACACGCCACGTGGCCAACGGGCCGCGGGAGTTGTCTACAGCGCTCCGCAGCGAACTGGAATTGGCTCTTTTTGGCTATCTTTTTGATATTTCCCCGGTTTCAACTTATTTAAAAATGTTTTTCTATATGAAACATGAATACATGCAGAAATAAAAAATGAGGGTGTCACAAATCTACCCCCCTTAAATTGAATCTCGCCCTCGAGATTTGTTAGTAGATAATAGATTAGGGAACTCTGTCTTCATATCTTCTTCACGTTCCCATGTAGCTTCTGCTTCCGTATGATGGCTCCATTGTACCTTGCACCAACGGATCACTTTGTTCCTCGTGACCCTTTCCTTTACGTCCAAAATTCGGACAGGGTGCTCTGCATAGGTCAAATCCATTGGTACATGCTCTTCAGGTACCCTCAAGCACATCTTGAGTTGGGATACATGAAACACGTCATGCATGTCGGAGAGGTGGGTCGGGAGATCTAGTTGATAGGCTACTTCCCCTCTCTTGTCCAAAATCTTAAATGGCCCGATGTAGCGAGGTGTTAGCTTACGAAGTCTCCTACTTCGAAAGTCAGCTTCCTTCGCCTATTGTCCGCATAGCCTTTCTATCGTGACTGAGCAGCCTTCAAGTTCTCCCGTATGATTTGGACTTGCTACTCAGCTTCTTGAAGCACTTCGGGTCCAAACACTTGGTTCTCTCCGGTTTCGTTCCAAAATAGCGGCGTTCTACACCGTATACCGTACAATGCTTCGAAAGGCGACATCTTCAAGCTAGCTTGATAGCTGTTGTTATAGGAGAATTTGGCATACGGCAAACTCCTATCCCAACTACGCCCATGTTTCAAGGCGAAAGCTCTCAACATGTCCTCCAAAATTTAGTTTGTCCTTTCGGTTTGCCCATCGGTTTGCGGGTGGTGGGCGGAGCTAAAATCCAGTTGTGTACCCATAGCTTTCTGCAGCTTCCTCCAAAACTTAGAGGTAAACTGAGAACCCCGATCTGATACTATCCTCTTCGGGACTCCATGGCGACACACGATTTGCTCCATGTATAGCTCGACTAGTTGTGCAACGTTGTACTTGATCTTTATTGGAAGAAAATGGGCGGTTTTCGTCAATCGGTCCATGATAACCCAGATTGAGTCGTAACCCGACTGAGTACGTGGCAATCCGATGATGAAATCCATACTGATATCTTCCCACTTCCACTCGGGTACCTTCAAGGGTTGCAACAGTCCAGCGGGTCTTTGATGTTCGGCCTTCACCCGTTGGCATGTGTCGCATAGGGCAACATACTATGCTATGTCCCTCTTCATACCATCCCACAAATAACAAGTCTTCAGGTCCTTGTACATCTTGTTACTTCTGGGATGTATGGAATAAAGTGAGTCATGTGCCTCTTTTAATATCGTGTCGTGGATGTGCTTCACGTTAGGCACACAAATCCTTTTTCCTAGCCAAAGCGTACCCTTCTCGTCTTCCTTGAAGTCCTTTTCTATTCCTTGTTGGATCCTTTATTTGATCTCCTCATCTGTAGCTTGGCCGTCTCTTATCTCTTGTTTCAATGAAGATTGGAGTTCCATCACTTCCATCTCGTTCAAGAATCCGAGATGTAACCATTCGAACTCCTTGCGTAGCTCGAGCGGTAGCTTCCGAACCTTGATTTGGTGACATGCTCCCTTTCGGCTCAATGCAGCCGCTACTACATTGGCCTTTCGGGGGTGATAGTTGATTCCAACATCATAATCCTTGATGAGCTCTAACCATCAACGTTGCCTCAAATTCAAATCCATTTGGGTGAATATGTACTTGAGGCTTTTATGATCCGTATAGATCTCACATCGATGACCAAGGATATAATGTCTCCAAATCTTTAATGCATGCACCACGGCTGCGCGTTCCAAGTCATGTATGGGGTAATTGAGCTCGTGCTTCTTTAATTGTCGTGAGGCATAGGCTACCACTTGTCCTTCTTGCATGAGCACACATCCGAGCCCTTGTCTGGATGCGTCACAATATATGTCAAAGCTGTTGCTTACGTCCAGCAATACTAGAACCGGTGCTGTGGTTAGCCTTTTCTTGAGCTCCTCAAAGCTTTCTTAGCACGCTGGTGTCCATTGGAAGGCTTTTCCCTTCATTAGCAACTCCGTCATCGGCTTTGCTATCTTAGAGAAGTCCTTGATGAACCGGTGGTAGTATCTGGCCAGCCCAAGAAAACTCCAAATATCCCTCACGTTTTGCGGTTGGTTCCACTACAGAACATCTCCCACTTTTCCGGGATCAACCGATACTCCTTCCTCGGAGATAATGTGGCCTAGGAACGATATCTCCTTTAGCCAATATTGACATTTGCTGAGCTTGGCATACAATTGATGCTCTCGCAGCTTTTGCAATGTCAATCTTAAATATTCTTCATGTTCCTCCTCACATTTCGAATACACCATGATGTCGTCAATGAAAAACACGACGAACTTGTCCAAGTACTCCATGAAAACTTTGTTCATGAGGTACATGAAGTATGCGGGTGCATTCGTTAACCCAAAAGACATAACGGTATATTCATACAAACCATACCGTGTCCGAAAGGCAGTCTTGGGTATATCAGAGGGCTTAATCTTCAGCTGGAAGTATCCCGACCGAAGATCAATCTTGGAGAAGACTCGGGCTCCCTTCATTTGGTCGAACAGGTCCTCTATACGGGGCAGAGGGTACTTGTTCTTGATCGTCACCTCATTGAGAGACCTATAGTCCACGCACATCCTTTGGGTCCCATCCTTTTTATCTACAAAGAGCACGGGGGCTCCCCATGGTGACGAGCTTGGACGTATAAAACCCTTCTCTTGCTGCTCCTGGATTTGCTTCTTGAGCTCCACTAGTTCATTGACGGGCATCCTATCTCTTTGCTATAGGTGCGGTTCTGGGTACTAGGTCAATGGAATACTCGATATTCCGGCCAGGTGGCATACCGAGAAGTTCTTCCGGGAACACGTCCGAAAACTCTTGAACCACCGGGATGCTGTACAGGGTTGCTTCTTCGACGTGGTTCAACGTTGCCTTCTCGGTTGCCGGTTGGGCTGACTCAAACTCGATACGGGTACCGTGCTTCTTGGTCAACTGCACGCTCCTTTCAGCACATTGGATTACTCTGTTGTGCTTGCTTAACCAATCCATTCCGAGTATTATGTCAAGCCCTTGGGATTCCAAGACAATGAGGTTGGAAAGGAAGTCTACCCCCCCTTATTTTAAGGATTACTTTCGGACATACTATATTAGTCCTCATCTCTCCACCGGGAGAATTAACCAACATAGTATATTTCAATTGTGATATGGGTAGATTATAGTTGGCAACATACTTGGATGATATGAAGGAATGTGATGCTCCAGAATCAAATAGAATGGTGGCTGGGTTGGAGTTGGCAAGGAACATACCAATCACGATGTCCTCAGCCTGTTGCGCTTCCTCAGCAGAGACATAGTTCACGTTGCCGTGAGCGTAGTTCTGCTGTCCACGGTTGCCTTGACTGGCTCCTCCGTTCGGCCATGGGTTCTGCTTGGGCACGTTGCCTTGCTGTCCAGGACCTGTCCTCGGGCACTGGCTCGCGAAGTGTCCTGTTTCTCCGCATGCAAAGCATGCCTTGTTGCCCACGACAGCAGGTACGTTGGGGTGGGGGTTTTGAAAAGGGGCGCCCATGTTGGGTCGGGGTGCAGGAGGCAGAGGCACACGAGGTGCTTGTGCAACAGGTCGTTGCTGTGGTGGCTGATTAGGGCGGTATGTAGGAGCGGTCGATCCATACCGCAGTGTAGCTGGGGGCATGTACCGAGGGCGTACGTTGCTCCCTTGTGGCTGGTATGGCATCTTCCTTTTGCCCTCTTGCTCGATCTCTCAGATCTTTCTCTCAACCGCTATGACTTTGTCAACTAACTTCTGGAAGCTCGCATAGTCATTGTTGTAGAGCTGAACCTGGATCTTATTGTTCAACCCTCTCATGAACAGGTACTGCTCCCGTTAGTCCGAGATGATATCTTCGGGGGCGTACCGTGATAGTTGCATGAACTTGTTGAGGTACTCATTCACACTCTTCTATCCTTGGCGGAGACCTTCAAACTCTTGCATTTTGAGCATCATTACACCAGCAGGGATGTAATGAGAGCGAAAACTCTCCTTGAACTCAGTCCAAGTAATAGTCTCCGGGTCGACGTGAGCGTTACAAAGGGCGTCCCACCAATCAGTGGCAGCTCCCATAAGTTGGTGCGATGCAAAGAGAGCATTCTCCCTGTCATTGCACCGAACTATGGCAAGCTTCTTCTCCATGGATTTCAACCAGTCATTGGCCTTCATGGGATTATTAGCTTGAGCAAAAGTGGGTGGTCGAGTCCTCATGAACTCTCCCAGCCTGTTGTGAGCCGGTGGTGGTGGTGGTGGCGGTGGTGCAGGAACGGGGTTGTTGTTGTTGGCCTGCAGCTGACCCAAAGTTTGGATCATGGTTTGCATAAGCTGATTTTGCATGGCCATCAACCGTTCCAGGTTATTTTCACCAGCTCCGGGGTTAACAGGAACTTCGTCGTGGCCTTCTTCTTGGTTGCCACGGACGTTTCTTCATTGGCGGTCGGTGTTTTTTCTCACCATCTGTGAGAGAGAACGGAATAGAATAAAGGTTAGAAGGTTAGATGGATCCCCCTAACTATATGCATCAACATGGATAGACTATATATATTAGCCCATATGAGGATGTGAACAAGTGTCGAGGCATCTCACACCTCTCTCTACTCATGTGTGGATATGGACAACGCTTGAGACGTCCCACAACTTACACTAAGCACACAAGCACAAACAATCATCACAAAAGTTCAACCAATCCTATTCAAGCTTCTATTCAATGGGAGTCCTATGTGGTTTAGGGTGAATACCAATCTGTGACTTCACCCTATGTCAAGGTGGTTTGGGGTGATACCCATCTGTGATCTAACTATGGCTTCTCCTAGGCTTGCATCCTAGGTCAAGGTGGTTCCAATTCCAATCTATGCATCCTAGGCTTGCATCATATGGTCAGCGTGGCTTCTAATACCAATCTGTTACTAGGGGTTGCGTCCTACAGTCAACGTGGCTCAGCTACCAATCTGTGATCATTCTAGGTTTTGTGACCTACAGTCAACCGTGGTAGCTTGGTACCAATCTGTGGATTGTACCAATCTGTGACTAGGCATGGCAGCTTTAATATCAATCTGTGACCTATCTAGGTGTGTAATCTATGATAAACCCGTGGCAGGTTGATACCAATTTGTGTTTTCTATCCAGGCGTGTAACCTACCATCAACCATGACTCTGATACCAATCTGTAACGCCCTCGTTTCTGTAGAACATAGAACCGAGAACTGATGCATATGTGTGTCCAGGATGTTCATCACACATACACATATCTCCACAAACTGAATTCAGAATATATATAACCACGAATAACAGGGTTTATTACAATGTCTTATGAGTCATGGACTTGTTCTAGCAGCGGAAGTCTTATCTAGCAGCGGAAGTCTAAATCTAGCAGCGTAAGTCTTCTAACTAGTGAGGAAGCAATCCAAGAAGCAGCAGCGGCTCCATATCTTCTCCATCCCCACAGGCAAGGTTGAGGACAGATTACATGCCTAATGCTCCACTTGGTCTTCATAGTAATCCTCTCCTGTTGCTGATGATGAAGTAATAATGCAAGTTTGAGTACATGATATACTCAGCAAGTGCGGGAAAATATGATATGTAGCTCACAACAAGGAAGGTATAAAAAGGCTCATTGCAGAAAGCAAAGGTTAGTTCTCAAAACACGATAAAAACAGCAACTCGGCTTTAAGTGAATGTAATCCCAACATATATTTAAACATTAACATACCTCCATTATGATTCATCCCTTTCCGTGACTCAACCAGACATCAATCTTTCTCAACTTTGCTCATGAATACCATCTCGTATTCACTACCATCTCATGAATACCATCTCGTATTCACTACCATTCTGTCTCATACCAAGACCAATTCTTGTTGCCATGACTCAACAGTCATGCAACCAATCACCAAGACTCAACAGTCTTGAAACCAATTTTATTACCTGGACTCAACAGTCCCAAAAAACACACCATAACCAACCAATAACCAAAAACCATAACCTCCCAAAAATCATCCCAATAACCATGCCAATAATCATGTGAGTTGTCCAGGCGCTCATGACCGTAAGCTCGGCTATCATCATAGTTTTAGAACTATGCAGAGTTTGTACCACTTTACCCCACAAGTTTGTGATTTCGTCACCCATCGGCGACTGCAGAACCTTCATTATACCAGTACACAACCGTCGGTGTATGGCCAAGAAATCACAAAATAGCCTTTACAAAGGGGCTACTAGATGTCTGGACTCACTAAGGTTTCACCGGCAGGCTAGGATCTCCAATTCTCCCACCCACCAGCCCCCTCTTGTGCCATGCAGTTCCTAGGGCAGTCCTCACTCGACTCCCATTCCCCGCGCCTTCCACGGTCCATAACAATCTAGTAACTTACCTAATTACTCAGCTAAGCCGCACCCATACTTGACCTTGTGGTGGCACTGTTATCTTGGCATGGCTGGCATGAACCGGACCTTAGATCTACGGCAAGTGAACCACCATCTCATTCTACCTCATCCACAAACCAAGTCTTGCCTAGATCTCCCTTCAATTCACGTTCATTAACAACATCAGTTTCTCATTATCATTACGAGTGCAGTTAGCTAGACACATCTATCTCGCTTCCCATATCCCATGGACTCAGCGAAGCATAAAAGCAAAAACCATACCCGACTCAATAACTTTCCCGGCAACAAGGGTGGTTAACAAAACTAGTAAACTCCTATGAAAGGGTTTCCCACCAATTTGACTCAAGCACACACACCTTTTCGCAAACAAAACAGTTATCCAATAAACATGGAATCAACATGGTCAAGGGGCACTTGCCTTGTTCTTGCGGTTCCTGTTGCTCAAATTCTTGCTGTTGTAGTCCGTCGTAGGTAGCTCCCTGAGTTTGTCCTTCTATACGCGATCACGCACATACAAGATTCATAGCAATCAATATCATGCACAAACTCTACTTCAAGATGCAATGATGATGCATGTTAATCCTATGATGCAGTTTAGTTTGTTCGTGTTCTTGCATGTTTTGCATGGGTTTTACAATGAACAGATGTGTAAGGATTAATTGTGGACGTGGCGATGATCTGGACTCAAGATATAGATCAAACCGATCAACACGTGATCTGTCCACGAAAAAGCTTCTATTCGAAACGAATCGAAGAACAGATGCGAAGAAATCGCGGTGATGTCGTAAGGTGGTATTGGAAACGTACCTTACTTCCTTCAGGTCTTTCCTCAGGTCGTCGGCTCTCCTCCGGCGATGGAAATTGTCTCTGGGCTCGTCGGCGATCTCTCTGGTGGTCAAACTCCGGCGAAGGGGTTTAGCTCGGCGAGTTTGGGGCTAGGGCTTCTAAGTTGTCGTCTTAGAAAAGATGTTACGACCAAGGGGTTGTTTCGGGTTCTATTTATAATCGGGAAGAGAAGAGTCCTACTCTGATCGGAATTCAAATAAGAGTCCTATTCAAATTGTTTTTGGATCTTAACAACTTATCTCTTGCTGATTTGGTGTGGTAGCAACGTGGAATTCGTGTCGGTTTCCTCCCGTACCGGTATTCCTACGTGTACAGAAGAAAAACCGCTTCAGAATCGTGTCCTTACTCGGTGATGAGCTCCGGAGGCTCCACGTGTCCTGCGGGATCCTGGGCTCCCTTTTCCACAGAGACAAGCTCCGGTTGTGCCGCATTTAAGGCAGGCGAGAACTCCCTCTCCTCAGAGGTGAGCTCCGCGTGCGCCACGCGTCCTGGCGGGCGGGACCTCCCCTCTCTCCAGAGACGAGCTCCACGTGCGCCACATATCTGGTGGGTCGGGACCTCCCCTCTCAATAGAGACAAGATCCGCGAACGCCACGTGTCAGTTCCGGACCTCCTCCTCTCTTCGGAGGTGGGCTCCGAGAATGCCACGTGTTCAGTAGCGCCAGACTTCCTTTTTCCTCAGAGACGAGCTCCTAGGTCGACACGTGTCCAACATTGACGGACCTCCCGGAGATGAGCTCCGAAGGTGACACGTGTCCGGTAGTGTTGGACCTCCCGGAGGTGAGCTCCGGATGTGACACGTGTCCAGTAGGACCAGATCTCCCGGAGGTGACCTTTGAGAGCGACATGTGACTGACGGGGCCGGACCTCTCGGTGGTGAGCTCTGAGAGCGACACGTGTTCCGTGCGGCTGGTCCTCTCTTTTCCGTGGTGACTAGCTCCGAAGGTGACACGCGTCCTTTGGGCTGGACTTCGCTCCTCCGCAGAGGCTAGCTCCGGGGGCAACACATGTCCCACGGGGTCGGACCTCTCCCCCTTTGCGGGGATGAGCCCCGAGCCTGCCACGTAGCCAGTTTAGCGGCGGACCTCTTCCCCTTTGCCGAGATGAGCTCCGGACACGCCACGTGGCCAGCGGACCACGGGAGTTGTCTACAGCGCTCCTAGGCGAACTGGAATTGGCTCTTTTTGGATATCTTTTTGATATTTTCTCGTTTTCAACTTATTTAAAAATGTTTTTCTACATGAAACATGAATACATGCAGAAATCGAAAATGAGGGTGTCACAGCTTGCATAACAGGACGTTGCTGCGGTGGCTGATTAGGGCGAGGTGGATTTGCAGGGCGGAAAATAGAAGTAGACGAGCCATAATGTGGTGCAGCTGGTGGAATGAAACTGGGACGTACATTGCTCCCTTGTGGCTGTCCTTGATATGGCGTCTTCCTCTTGCCCTCTTGCTCAATCTCACGGATCTTGCTCTCAACCACTATAGCTTTGTCAACGAGCTTCTGGAAGTTTGCATAATCATTGTTGAGCAGCTGAACTTGGATCTCATTGTTCAATCCTCTCATGAACAAGTATTGCTTTCTTTGATCCGAGTTGACATCTTCTGGAGCATACCATGACAGCTGCGTGAACTTGTTGAGGTACTCATTCACACTCTTCCTCCCTTGGCGGAGACCTTCAAACTCTTGCCTTTTAAGCATCATGACTCCTGCAGGGACGTAATGCGAGCAAAAACTCTCCTTGAATTCAGCCCAAGTGATAGTCTCCTAGTTGACATGAGCATTGCAAAGAGTGTCCCACCAGTCAGCGGCTGCTCCCATAAGTTGGTGCGACGCGAAGAGAACTTTCTCCTGATCATTGCACTGAACAATAGCGAGCTTATTTTCCGTGGACTTCAGCCAATCATCAGCCTCCATGGGACCATTGGCTTGTGCAAAAGTAGGCGGCCTAGTCCTCATGAACTCTCCCAATCTGTTGTGAGCCGTCGGTGGTGGCGGTGGTGGCGGTGGGGGTGCAGGAACGGGGTTAGGATTGTTGTTGTTGTTGGCCTGCAGCTGACCCAACGTTTGTATCATAGTTTGCATGAGCTGGTTCTGCATAGCCATCAACCTATCAAGGTTGCTTGCATCAGCCCCAGGGTTAGCATTTTCAGGAACTTCAACATTGCCATCCTCATGTGGTTCATTGTTTCCATGAGCGTTCCTCCTTTGACGGTTGGAGTTTTCCCTCACCATCTGTGAGAGAGAGTAGAGTATAATAGAAAATAGAAGTTTAGATTGATCCCCCAACTATATGCATCAAGGTGTATGAACTAAGTATCTTCTTTTATTAATTTCAGCCTATATGAGGATGTGAACACGTGCCGAAGCATCTCACATCACTCCAGTATGTGTAGATGTGGACATTCGCCGAAGCATTCCACAACTCACATCAGCACACAAACCAAGCAATCATCACAAAAATTTCAGCACACTACTCTTATTTGACTCACGGCGTGGGAATGCAAGGGTGAGTACATGTCGTACTCAACAAGTGTGGGAAAAGTTTGACATGTAGCTTACAACAGGGTAGGAAATAAAAAGTTTACTTGCAGCAAGCAAATTTTATTTCACAAACATGGTAAAAACAGCAACTAAGTCTAGGTGAGTTAAAATCCCATCATAACCAAGTTAAATCATCAACATTCCTTCATCATATTTCACCATGTATCATGTCTCAACCAGCCAATAATCTTTCTCAAGTTCATCTCATACTCATAAATATTCATAACCATCTCATATTCATGTAACCGAAACCAAATTCATTGTCATGACCCAAAATAGTTCCAAAACCAATCCCAATGACCATACCACAACCATACAAAATAAACATCCCATGTTTTGCCTCTAATCATGGAAGTTGGCCAGGTGCTTGTGACCGGAAGCACGGTTGTCATGATAGTTTTACATTCTGCAGAGGTGGCACCACTTTACCCACAAGTTTGTGATTTCGTCACCTGTCGGCGACTAAAAAGAACCTCCATTATACCAGTACACAACCGTTGGTGTATGGCCAAGAGATCACAAAATAGCCTTTACAAAGGGGCTACTAGGATGTACGGGCCCACTGAGGTTTCACCAGCAGGCTCGAATCTCCATTCTCCCACCCACGGGCCCCCTCTTGTGCCATGCAGTTCCAAGGGCAGTCCCTCTCGACTCCCATTCCCCGCGCCATCTAACAGTCAATAACAAGCTAGCAACACACTCAATTAGTCAGCTAAGCCACACCCAGATTTGGCCTTGTGGTGCCACTGTTTTTATGGCATGTGCTTGCATGAACTGGTCCTTAGATCTACGGCAAGTAAACCACCATCTCATTTAGCAACATCCACAAACCAAGCTTGCCTAGATCTCTCTGATTTCATGCTCATTAACATTATCAAGTTCTCATCATGTTTAATCTTATGAGTGCAGTAGCTAACAATGTTTTATTTCATCTTCCTGTATCCCGTAAGTTAAGCGAAGCAAAAAGGAAAAACGACCATACCCGACTCATCATCTTTCCCGGCGACAAGGATGGTTAACAAAACTAGTAAACTCCTATAAAAAGGGTGTCCCATCAATTTGACTCAAGAATACGGGTTTTCGCAAGCAAAACAGTTTCAAAAACATAGGATCAATATGGTCAAGGAGCACTTGCCTTGCTCCCGTGGTTCGTGTTGCTCAAGCGTCTCGAAATCTTGGTGCTGTAGTTCCTCGTAGACGGCCTCTTGAGCTTGTCCTTCTACTCCCGACCACACACGTAAAAGTTTACATCAATCAATCATCATGCACAAACTTTAGTCAAGATGCAATGGGGTAGATGAATGCAAATCCTATGGTGCTGTTTTTTTAAACCAGTTTGTATGTGTTCTTGCATGTTTTCACGGGCTTTCATGGGGTTTTTTGATGAACAAGGGTGTAGGGATCAAGTGTGGACGTGGTGATGATCTTGACACAAGATCTAGATCAATTCCACCTCAAAAAACCGATCAAAACACGATCTGTCCACACGTAAAAGTTTCTGCTCGAAGGGGGCAAAGAAAACGGATGCGTAGAAACAGTGGCGACGTCGTAACATGGGTAATGAAGACCTACCCCACTTCCTCCTTGTGGCAGGGCCTTTCTCCTAGCAACGGAAGCAGCGGGGAATTTTTCTATGGAAAATTATAGTAGGACAGATCGTCGGGCTTCTTATCCGGCGACGGCGAGGCGTGAAGGGGCTCGTCAGCGGGTCTTGACGGCGGGGCTTGACAACAGGGATCAACGGCAGGGCTCGTCAGCAGAGCTCGATGGCTGGCCTCGTCGGCGGGGCTCACCGGCGGGGCTCGATGGCGGGGCTCGTCGGCAGGGCTCACCGGCGACCAAACTAAGACAGGGGGGCGGCCAACTCGACGACTTGGAGGGGGGGTCCAACTCGGCAACTTGGGAGGGGGAGGGGGCTGCGGCCAAGAGGAGGGGGACTGGGGGTTGTATTTATAAGGGGGAGAAAAGAAGAGTCTTAGTCCAATTGGAACTCAACCAAAGAGTGCTAGTCAAATTGGGACTCAACCAAACAGTATTAGGGATTTTCCCCCCTTTAGGCTGCGGCTACATTGGGGATAAATTCCCCCAAATGTGGGGAAAATTCCCCTTTTGGGGAATTGGGGAATTTAAGAAATTTGGCGAAATTTGGGAATGGCTCATTTCAGCTATATTATTTCTATTTCTCTCCATTTCTATGTCCCTTTATCCATTTCTATATTCCGCTCTCCATTTCAATGTCCCTTTCTCCATTTCTATATTCCCTTCTCCATTTCTATGGTTCTTTCTCTATTTCTATGGTTCTTTCTCCATTTCTATGGTTCTTTCTCCATTTCTACTTCTTTTCAAATGCTTCTCTACATGAAAAATGTATGCAATGCATGGTAATGAATTTGAGGGTGTTACACCACCTGACCGGGACATTGAATTTGCCATTGATTTAGTACCCGGAACTGCACCTATAGCGAAAGAGGTCATATAGGATGTCTGCTAATGAATTAGTTGAGCTCAAGAAGAAAATTCAGGAGCAGCTAGAAAAGGGTTTTATACGCCCAAGCTCGTCACCGTGGGGAACCCCCGTTTTCTTTGTAGACAAGGAAGATGAGACCCAAAGGATGTGTGTGGACTATAGGTCTCTCAACGAGGTTACGATCAAGAATAAATACCTGCTGCCCTGCATAGAGGACCTGTCCGATCAAATGAAAGGTGTCCCAATTTTCTCCAAGATTGATCTTCGGTCGGGATACTTCCAGCTCAAGATTAAGCCCACCGACATACCCAAGACTGCATTTTGAACACAGTATGGTTCGTATGAATATACCGTTATGTCATTTGGGTTGACAAATGCACCTGCCTACTTTATGTACCTCATGAATAAGGTCTTCATGGAGTACTTGGACAAGTTCGTCGTGGTTTTCATCAACTATATCATATTGTATTCGAAAAGCGAGGAAGAACATGAAGAACACTTGAGGTTGATGTTGCAAAAACTGCGAGAGCATCAATTGTATGCCAAGTTCAGCAAGTGTCAATTTTGGCTAAAGGAGGCATCGTTCCTAGGCCACATTATCTTTGAAGGAGGCGTATTGGTTGATCCCGAAAAATTGGGAGATATTTTGAAGTGGAACCAACCGTAGAATGTGAGAGATATTCGGAGTTTCCTTGGGATGGATGGATACTACCACCGGTTCATCAAGGATTTCTCCAAAATAGCGAAGCCTATGACTGAATTACTCATGAAAGGGAAAGCATTTCAGTGGACACAAGCATGTCAAGACAGCTTTGAGGAGCTAAAGAAGAGATTAACAACAGTTCCGGTTTTGGTATTGCCGGACGTGAGCAAGTGTTTCGACATGTATTGTGACGCATCAAGACAAGGGCTTGGATGCGTTCTTATGCAAGGAGGCCAAGTGGTAGCCTATGCATCGAGACAACTAAAGAAACATGAGCTGAATTACCCCACACATGACCTGGAACTTGCAGCCATGGTACATGCCTTGAAGATTTGGATCATTACATCCTCGGTGACCGATGTGAGATATACACGGATCACAAAAGCCTCAAGTATATATTCACGCAAACGGATCTGAATTTGAGGCAATGTCGATGGTTGGTACTAGTCAAGGATTATGATGTTGTAATCAACTATCACCCCGGAAAGGCCAATGTAGTAGCTGATGCGTTGAGCCGGAAAGGAGCATGTCATCAACTCACGGTTCGGGAGATGCCACCCGAGCTGCGTAAGGAGTTTGAACGGTTACATCTCTGGTTCTTGAACGAGATGGAGGTGATATAACTGAACTCAATGCTGGAACAAGAGATACGAGATGGCCAAACAACGGATGAGGAAATAAAGGAAAGAATCCGACAAGGAATAGAGAAGGATTTCAAGGAAGACGAGAATGGCACGCTTTGGTTAGGGAAAAGGATTTGTGTGCCTAACTTGAAGCACATCCGCGACACGATACTAAAGGAGGCACATCACTCACCTTATTCCGTACATCCCGGCTGTACAAAGATGTATAAGAACCTGAAAACATGCTATTGGTGGGATGGTATAAAAAGGGACATCGCTGAATATGTCGCCTTATGTGACACGTGCCAACGAGTGAAGGCCATACATCAAGGACCCGCTGGATTGTTGCAGCCATTGAAAGTACCCGAGTGGAAGCGGGAAGACATCAACATGGATTTCATAGTCGGATTACCGCACACTCAGTCCGGCTATGACTCCATTTGGGTTATCGTGGACCAATTGACATAAAACAGCCCATTTCCTTCCTGTGAGAACCAAGTACACCATCACACAACTAGCCGAGCTGTATATGGAGCAAATCGTGTGTCGCCAAGGAGTTCCAAAGAGGATAGTTTCAGATCAAGGTTCTCAATTTACCTCTAGGTTCTGGAAGAAGCTGCATGAAGCCATGGGTACACGGTTGAATTTCAGCTCCGCATATCACCCGCAAACCGACGGGCAAACTGAGAGGACAAATCAGATTTTGGAAGTCATGTTGAGAGCTTGCACCTTGAAACATGGGCGTAGTTGGGATAAGAGCTTGTCATATGCTGAATTCTTGTACAACAACAGTTACCAAGCCAGCTTGAAGATGTCACCTTTCGAAGCATTGTATGGTAGACGGTGTAGAACACCGCTGTTCTGAAATGAGACGGGAGAAAGCCAAGTATTCGGACCCGAAGTGCTGCAAGATGCCGAAAAGCATGTCCAAACGATACGTGAAAACTTGAAGGCCGCTCGGTCACAACAAAAGTGTTATGCGGACAATAGGTGAAGAAGATTGACCTTCGAAGTGGGAGACTTCGTGTATCTTAAGGTATCGTCTATCCGAGGCCAACGACGGTTCAACGTCAAAGGCAAGTTAGCGCCTCGCTACATCGGGCCATTCAAGATTTTGGGCAAGCAAGGAGAGGTAACCTATCAACTAGAGCTGTCAACGCACCTCTCCGATGTACATGACGTATTTCACGTATCTCAGCTCAAGAAATGCCTAAGAGTACCGGAAGAACAAGTGCCCATGGATGAGCTGGAGCTTCAAGAGGATCTGACCTACACGGAACACCCCGTCAAAATCTTGGATGTGAAGGAAAGGGTCATGAGAAACAAAGTGATCCGTTGGTGCAAGGTACAATGGAGCCATCACACGGAAGCCGAAATTACATGGGAGCGTGAGGAAGATCTCAAGGCAGAATTCCCCCATCTTTTCTCCACTCTATCGAATCTCGAGGGTGAGATTCATTTTAAGGGGGGTAGGTTTGTAACACCCTCAAAATTCATTACCATGCATTGCATACATTTTTTATGTAGAGAAGCATTTGAAAAGAAGTAGAAATGGAGAAAGAACCCTAGAAATGGAGAAAGAACCATAGAAATGGAGAAAAGAACCCAAGAAATGGAGAAAGAATCATAGAAATGGAGAAAGGAATATAGAAATGGAGAAAGGGACATAGAAATCGAGAGGGGAATATACAAATGGAGAAAGGGACATAGAAATGGATAGAAATGGAAATAAGATAGCTGAATTGAGCCATCCCGAAATTTCCCCCAAATTCCCCAAAGTGGAATTTACCGCACATTTGGGGGGAATTTTTCCCCAATTTGGCCGCAGCCCTAGAGGAGGGGGAACCCCTAGGACTCTTTGGTTGAGTCCCAATTGGACTAGGAATCTTTGGTTGAGTCCAAATTAGACTCGGACTCTTTGTTTGAGTTCCAATTGGACTAGGACTCTTCTTTTTCCCCCTTATAAATACAACCCCCAGCCCCCCCTCTACACCTTGGCCGCAGCCCCCCACTCTCTCTCGCCGAGTTGCCCTGCCCTCCCAACTCGCCGAGTTGGCACCCTCCCTTCCGGAGTTTGGTCGCCGTTTAGCCCCGCCGTCGAGCCCCTCCATCGAGCCCCGTCGTTGAGCCCCGTCGTCTAGACCCGCCGTTGAGCCCCGTCACGCCTCGCTGTTGCCGAAGAAGAAGCCCGACGATCTGCCCTACCATAATTTTCCATAGAAAAATCCCCCGCTGTTTCCGTTGCTAGGAGAAAGGCCCTGCCACAAGGAGGAAGTGAGGTAGGTCTTCATTACCCATCTTACGACGTCGCCGCTGTTTCTACGCATCCGTTTTCTTCGCCCCCTTCGAGCAGAAACTTTTGCGTGTTGACATATCATGTTTTGATCGATTTTTGATGGTGGAATTGATCTAGATCTTATGTCAAGATCATCACCACGTCCACACTTGATCCCTACACCCTTGTTCCTCATAAAATCCCATGAAAGCCCATTAAAACATGCAAGAACACGTACAAACTGGTTTAATAAAACTGCACCATAGGATTTGCATTCATCCACCCTATTGCATCTTGAGTAAAGTTTGTGCATGATGATTGATTGCTGTAAATTTTGTATGTGTGTGGTCATGAGTAGAGAGAAAATCTCTAGAGGCCGTCCACGAGGAACTACAGCACCAAAACTTTGAGACGCTTGAGCAACACGAACCACGGGAGCAAGGCAAGTGCCCCTTGACAATATTGATCCCATGTTTTGAAACTGTTTTGTTTGCGAAAACGTGTATGCTTGATTCAACTTGATGGGACACCCTTTTTATAGGAGTTTACTAGTTTTGTTAACCATCCTTGTCGCAGGGAAAGTTGATGAGTCGGCTATGGTCGTTTTTCTTTTTTGGTTCCCTTAATTTACGGGATACGGGAAGCTGAATTAAAACATGGTTAGCTACTGAACTCATATGAATAATGATGATGAGAACTTGATGATGTTAATGAGCATGGAATTGGGGAGATCTAGGCAAGCTTGGTTCGTGGATGTTGCTGAATGAGATGGTGGTTTACTTGCCGTAGATCTAAGGACTGGTTCATGCTAGCACATGCCAGGAAAACAGTGCCACCACAAGGCCAAATATGGGTGCGACTTAGCTGACTAATTAGGTGTGTTGCTAGTTTTTTATGGATCTTTGGATGGCATGGGGAATGGGAGTCGAGAGGGACTGCCCTGAGAACTGCATGGCACAAGAGGGAGCCCGTGGGTGGGAAAATGGAGATTCGAGCCTGCCGGTGAAACCTCAGTGGGTCCGTACATCCTAGTAGCCCATTTGTAAAGGCTATTTTGTGATCTCTTGGCCATACACCGACGTTCGTGTACTGGTATAATGGAGGTTCTTTCTAGTCGCCGATGGGTGACGAAATCACGAACTTGTGGGTAAAGTGGTGCCACCTCTACAGAGCGTAAAACTATCATGATAGCCGTGCTTCCGGTCACAAGCACCTGGCCAACTTCCATGATTAGAGGCAAAACATGGGATGGATATTTGGGTATGGTCATTGCAATTGGTTTTGGGACTATTTGTACGTGGTTATATTCTGCATTTCAGTTTGTGGAATACATGTGTATGTGTAATGAACATCCTGGGCAGACATATGCATTCACTTGGTTCATTTTCGGAACCGGGTGTCACACCATTACCAGACCAAATACAAACTAGTTAAATCCAAATTGACGGACTTCCTCTTTGGAAGTTCATCTCAACTATATTTGGTCACTACGAGACGTTAATATCGTTCTGTCATCACGTATACTACCCTTTATCTTCAATATGACACAAACATGGTCTCTAGAAAAAGAAACTTGAGTAGGAAATATACTCAAACCTTCACTAGTTGAAGATAACAACTCATTAGTATGTGCTACCCCATTGGAATTAATCAAACCCCCCTAGGGTACAACAATCTCTCAAATGAGTTTAACTGTCCATCCCTCTGCCCAGAATGACCAGTTTCTACATATCCCAGATTTTGATCTGGTACTGGGCATTTTCATGACTCAAAGTTAAAGATGACTTCAGTAGCTTTCCAATGAGTATTTATTTTCCCTAGGATCAGCTCTCGTTAAAAAGTTATGATAATTCAAAATCAACAGAATTTCTGGAAGAATTTCAACATCACCTCCTTTGGAAGTTCCTGTTTTCAACTCTAAATTCCACTGAATTCCGTGCTGCAATTGCAGAAACTCTGAATGACAAAGTTTTAAAAAATCTCCTAAACTTTCGAAAAATGTGTCATATGATAATTTTATATTTTATACAAGAAGTTATGCTTGAAAAACAACACAGTCCAGAGAGTGTTTTTAAATCTGTCCTGGCTCTGGACAGTTTCTAATCATCTGGAATTTCAATCAGTTTAAGGTGCGATTCTGCTCTGGAAGTCTACAACAAAGTCGTAGAGCACTTAAACTAATTTCCAGAACTATATTCCACACCCCCATTGGCTAAGTAACATGTGAGTTATGCTCTGTTAAAGTTCAGCAACCTTGCTGCCAAAACAGAGCACTCTGTTTTTCAATCCCTTTGAGCTAAACTAATCAACTGTTGAATTTTTCTACCCATCCAGGGTCCTAAATATTGAAACTTGGGTTATCTTAGTTCCTTGTTACCATTATTTTTAATGCAAATGCTTATTATATGTCACTGATGTTTCCGCTCGCTTTCAACCACTGCCACTTTACCTGAGCACTGTGACGCAGTCGGTACTACGTCCCTCAAAAAAAGGAAAAATCCTAACCGGATTATACCGGCATATACGTCTCAATTGTGGCACTATCCGGTATCTCACACACGCGTACTACACGGAATACATACACGTGGTTAGTACCTGCAGAAGCACACTCAATAGTGATGAACTCAAAGGTTGCTGTCATTTCAGGCAGGTCCATATTTGAAAGTAAATACATATGCCCGTATCATTGCCATACGGCCGTCCTTGAGTTAAGCCATGTCTCAAGGTACGTGATCGTGTTTTCACACCACACGACGGGGAACCCGAGTAGAGCGCGAATGGGTCGTCAGGGTTGGGAATTTTATCAACCCAACAGATACCACCTACTGCCCTGCAGGGCACGCCGATGGCAAGTGCTGCTTATGTCCTCCTAGGCTATTTCCAGAAGAACACACTATCGTGTTACCGACCACATGATGGGGTTTCCACTTTCTTGCCTAATGCACCCAGGGACCAGCGTTTCATATGAACTCAGGAACATGAAGAGTTCAAGAGTTTCATATTGACGTCTCACACCAAGCTCTGAGACCTATACCTGAACCACTTTCCTCGTCAGGTGAGCTAACCGAAATTGAACCGGTTTCAGTGGCGTTTCTTACCATGTTTACCTGAGTGTAGGTGCGTCGTTACATAATCAAAATTCAGAATTATAACACATATGTTAGTCATGCCACTTTAAGTAACTATACTAATATAGTTCTTATTTGGGCATACTAGCAAATCCTCACCGTAATCCTAAATTTTTCCTGTAATACAGTCCTTAATTAGTGTGCTATCCCCTAAGCAGCTCTGATGCCAGCCTGTGATGGACCGGAATCCACACGCCCAGGATCTCAGAGGGTGGTGTCGCACAATGCGACACCCGACAGCACACACCATAAGGCACACATTGTATTACATAGAAAACAAACTGAGTATATACAAAATAGTACAAGCCTTCAGTTTACAACTAATTACATAGACTACAACAGCAGAAGCAAATTTTTACAACTCACGCTCACCTAACTAGCAAAAGTCGGTTGTCCAGTCCTACGGACAACCTACACTAGCTGCACTCATCTTAAGCGCGGCGTGTAAGGCTCCCACTCAGCCGTAGTCCCCGACGGAGGGTAGCCCTCACCGGTGGACTCGTACCCCGAGTCCATGGGGTACTCCTCACCTGCAAACACTCAATAGCAGCAACCGTGAGCACGATGGCTCAGCAAGTCTTAACCGACTCACCTATACATGAAACTCTACATGCAGTTCATAACCAACATGGGATGGCACATTGCAGCCAAGGACACGCCTACAAGTTCATCCTTAATCTATCTTTTAGCCACAAGTTAACAGTTCATGAATCCGAAATTTAGTAAGCGATATTTGGTAGCACACATGTAGCAATACAATTTATACATATCAGCAGAATTGAATCACAATATTCCATAATTTATCTACGTCACGACGCAGTGAACAAGCGGTACTCATAACCGCGAGGGACAGCGAATCAACTCGATATACACCTGCAGGGATACCCGAAGAGCATGTCACATACGCCAACATGCTGAGCTGCACACAGCACGCTCACCCCGTGTCGTACGGGACAACCTTTCACCAAACAGCCCAAACATCGAACCGGTTGCACCCAAACGGACAGGAGGTTCCCCACACGGAGCATCTCTCTATGTCTGTTAGCAGATTTCTACCTTGCTGCCCTCAACCTACACCTATAAATCGGTGCGTTACGCCTCGATGCCGGGAGGTATAGGTTACATCGGGTTATCGGGGCCCATATATCTGATATGCCTTCGGTACGTTCAAAACTTGTTAAGCGGGGCCGCACACGGATCGGTCCTCAATCGACACGGACAGGGCTGCACCCACAAGACTTCCTCTTGCTGCGCCCTAGCCCCTGCCTAGTCTCATTTTCTTACTAAAGTGATCTCACGTGTAGAACATGTGGTTAGATTGGCATACGCGGTGGTGGACCGATCACCACGAATTTTGGGAACTTATGGGGCTCAGTTCATTGGACGCCCATGCGGTAAAAAGCAAAATCCTGTTTTTACAGAGGATGGAACGAGGAAAGGTCTTCACCGTGAGTTTGAGCGGAGTAAGGCGATCCTTTTTTGTGTGGATCATCGGGCACAAGAAGGCTTGTGTTGCCCGGGCGCCGGAGAACCGAGGAAACCTCACGGCGGCTCGTGTTCTTCGGGCTGTGCGAGGGAGAACGAGGGGGCGCAAGGGAGAGGAACTGGTTCACGGCAGTGGCCTCGTGCTTTACCTTCGGTCACCGGCTCACCGAGTAGGAGGTGGCGCGTACTGAGGTCGGTTTAGTGCCGGCGAGCAGGAGGTGGCACCTGCGGGAGAAATTCGTCGAACAGAGCCCGTGGGTTGTGGCAGTTCTCTGAGTTTCTGTGACTGATCTGTGGGTCCATCTCCCCTCTAATTCCTTTTCTCTTTTTCATTCTTGTTTTCACTGAAAAGATCTAAGCTACTCACAATTGAATGAGATACTTAGCCCAAAAGTCATGAGTTGAATTTACTTTCCTCAATTTGAAATTTGTTTGGCTAAATTTGCTTCACATTTGAATTTGAAATTCAAATTCAGTTTTTAATTAATGCAAATTTAGCTTCCGACAAGATGAACTCTAAAGAGGTGAAAATTGGTGGACTATCTTATGCTGAGTTTGAATGTGTAGTCATCTTTTGAATTCAAGTGATGAAAGTAGCTAAAATTTGAATTTGTATTCAAATTAGCTCTTTTTACAATTGTCTCCAAAAGTGGCTCAAAAAGGCTTGGATATGCATGAAACTTGGTCTGCACCTTCCTAAGAAAATTTAGGATCTAAGGATGAGCTCAGCCTCTCATGTTTATGTGTATGAGTTCCTACTTTTTGGATTAGGGGTTTTTCCTCTAATCACTCTCTTGATGGTGTTTACTTGCTCTTCACAAATGTTCACAGGCTATCCACCAAATGAGATGTGGTGTGGTGATGCGATGAACATTTTAGCAAGAAAATTCCTGGGCTTCCACACTTTGCTTATTAATCATTAGCAAATTTTTATTTCAACAGGATGTCGTCGAGCAGACGATGATGGGGGTTAGGGGCACGGGGCTTTCTTTTTCCGATAGTACACGCCTTCGGGGGCAGTCACTCTAGCGGCACTAGACGGGCTCAGTTGATGAGCCATCTACCGGAGTCATCACACAGACCTGTACAGCAGTCACGACAGGTAAAGATCATTTAATTACATAAATTATATAAATAATTCTATTCTATATTATGAATCTTTAAAAATTTTTGTTGCACTCTACGTCTGAGGACTCAGAGACTAGGGGTCCTCTTCAGCCACCGCAAGCTGACCACTTTTTTGAGCCTGCTCCAGAGACCGCTTCAGAGCCTGCTCTAGAGACCGCTTCAGAGCCTGATTCGGATCCTCCTTCGGCTTCAGAGCCAGTGCAGTCGGGTGACCCCAGTTCTAGGTCACCTGATGTGGAGCCGGCTACGAGGCGACGGACTCAGAGGAGCTCCTCCTCCGGCTCCTGTGAACCCAGATGATCGCATTGTTAGTCGTCCGGTTGGCGATAGGTAAGTAAATCTCTAACAATTCAATTTACATATTCTTAGACTTATATATGTAATAAATGAGAATCATTGATCAGGTCTTGGTACGATGTCTCGTTCAGTGGTCAGGGACACCACCAACAAGTGAACGGTGTCTTGGGCCGTCTAGTCCGTTTGCACTACCCCGGTGTAGTGAACGGGATAGATGCTGCGTCTTGGGACGATTACGCTACGGCCTAGGACCTTGCCTATGGAGACCACCAGGAGGCTGTGTGGCACGACTTCATGGTAAGTATAAAGAAAATTTGTGTAATACAATTATATTATAGAGTAAGAATATTTGTTTAATACAAATTTATTATAGGCACGGTATCGTTTGGAGGACGAGGCCCAACAACTGGATCGCGCTCGTATCATCTTCCATAATAACGCCAGGAAGCACGTGACATAGTCACTCTCCACAGCTCACATTCAAGCTACCATGGCATACTTCAAGTTGCATCCGGACGAGGGTGAGCCCAGACAGTTCAAGGACATGGCCGACAAGTACTTGACGGAGGCGCAGTATGCAAAGGTAAAGTCTTTATTTTACTTTGCTTCATTATCCTATTTGTGAACAATGTTTTCATCTAATAATAAACTGTGTACAGGTCAGCGTAGCGTGGCTTGATACCTGTCCGGACGCGTATGTGCTCTGTATGCTTGTTGGGTGAGCTAGGGTTTCTAGGACTTGTCCCAGACCCGTAGAGACAGTAGAGGGAGGGAAACAAAACACCATTTAGGAGGGGACCGATACATACGTCTGGCTAAACGGATGGTAAGTGCTACTCGAATTTTATTTAAGTAATTTTATCATCTTCAATGTGCTAACACGTATCGATAGGAGCGAGAGAGCGGCCGCGAGCCGACACCTATCGAGGTGTGGAGGAGGGGTCACTTGGGAAGTGACCTGTCGCAGCCTGACCAGCTGTGTTCTCAGGCGATGTCAAAGGCGTTGGTAAGTTATTTTGTTAACATAATTAAATTCTCTTTAATAGTTCTGAAGATGTTATTTTCCTGCATTTCTAGGCAAAGTACGGGCAGGAGGCGCAGAGGCTTTGAGGCGAAGGGTATGATTGGGACAGTGCACCCACAATTATCCCCAAAGCCGTGTATGCAAGCGGTGGTGGGAAACCCCACGGACGGTGAGTTTTGATATTTTTGGTTTAGTATCATGAACTTTGAGATGAAAAAATTTAATAATCTTACTCTGTTGTTTAGGTTTGCCATATTTGATGAAGTGGTCGACTCGAGGCTGGCGCGGTATTCCTAAAGAGCCTCTTCATCGTAGCAGGGTGGGTACAGCAGCAGCCGTATGACCCAAGAGCTGGAGCTACGGAGTGTCCGGGAGGAGCTCCAGAGGACAAGAAGCGTTGAAGGCTCGGGGCGAGATGCAGGCAGCGGCGCTCAGGGCTAGGGACGAGATGCAGGCAGCGGTGCTCAGGGCTAGGAACGAGTATCAAACCTCGTACATGCTCGAGTTGCAAGGTGCCATGCAGGTAAGTTCTGACCGTTGTACTTAATATTTCTAATATATAAATGCTATGTGAAATGATTTGGTTCGTATTTGTAGGCTATGGCCACAGGACAGCGGGATGCCTTTCTGCAGTGGGGCCGCCACCGTTGGAGCTTCTGCAGGTGCAGGTGCCGACGACAGGTGCACAGGTACAAAATGACTCGAAATAGCTAATAATAGTTAAACGTGTTCAAATTCTATAAAATTGGATCAAACTTACTCAAATATAGCCAAAACTAGTTGAACTCGCTCAAATTTGAAAAATATGATGAGTAATATATCCAAAACTAGTTAAATATAGCCAAAACTATTTAAACTTGCTCAAACTAGTCAAACTTTCTCAAACTTAATATAGCCAAAACTAGTTAAACTTGCTCAAACTTAGTCGATCTCGCTCAAACTTACTAAATTATGAGCAAACTTACTCAAACATAGCTAAATCTAGTTAACTTGTTCAATTCTGCATTTTAATAAGCAAATTTAGTCTAATATGCATGTTTATACTTGTAACTTGTCTAACCACACTTGCAAATCACAAGGATCGGGGACGGAGGCTCACACACCATCGCCCCAGCTTGCACCGCTTGGACGACTTTCCAAACACCGGTAGTGGACGGGGTAGTGTGTAATGTGGCGTGTCTCGCATGTATTGTTTCCGTACTGTTTTGCAATGTTTCTTGTATATATATATATATATATATATATATATATATATATATATATATATATATATATATATATATTTATTTATTTATTTATATATATACATATATGCTTGTGCTTGTGTATATTATTTTCTGCCTATGTGAGCTGGCCATCGAGCCAGGGCAGCATTTTCTGTTTTTATAAGAAAAACGCGAGCCCTATAGATGACGGTTTCTGGGTGCTTAACCATCGTCTACAAGCCATATTTATAGAAGACGGTGGAGCAGTAGCCATCGTATATAAGCCATAATTATAGATGACGATCAGAAAAACACAACCGTCTATAAGAGCCCTTATAGACGACGGACACCATACCACCATCGTCTATAATCTCCACTAGGTGCCACGTGGCAGGAGTACCTAATTGACGACGGCCTGGAGTGACCGTCGTCAATTGTCTTATAGACGACGGTTACCATCGTCTATAAGCTTATAGATTACTAATAATCGTAGATGGCCGGAAACCATCGTCAATAAGTGTTTACCATCGTCTATAAACTATAGACGACGGTTTTAGCATTATAGGCGACGGTTTCTGGCTGACGTCTATTATCGCGATTCCTGTAGTGATCTTTGAAAGGAAAATGGGATTCAACAAATGTGACATGCTTGGATGTGTGAAAACGACGTGTAACCGGGTTGTAACACCGGTAACCCTTAGTGTGAGGGGGATATCCCAGAAAAATGCACAGTATGGACCTTTGGTCAAGCTGGTAGTTATGACCAGTGGAGTGAGGATACCATAAACAACCAAAAACATGTAAGTGGTCATAATCAGGCATGGAACCAAACAAGAGCTGATATGGTGTAAGGTGTTGCCGTGGACGACATGGTCGCCTGCGTTTTCAAAAGCTTCCTGTCGAAACGACGTTAAGTAGGAATGTAGCTGTGGTGGTAAGGCGTCAGGCCAGAAAGAGGGTGGTAGAGATGCATAAAAAAGGAGGCAGCAAATGCTGTCATTGATGGTGCGCAGAATTCATTCAGCTCGTCCGTTTTGCTCGGATGTATATGGGGAAGTGAGGCGGAGAACAAGATTATGAGCTGCGAGAAATGATTGCAATGCCACATTTGTAAACTCTTTTCCATTGTCGGTTTGCAGGAAAACAATGTCCCTTTGAAATTGAGTCCGAATGTAAGCATGGAAAGATATTAAAGTAGCAAGAACATCGGACTTGTGATGCAATGGGAAAGTCCAGGCATAGTGGGAATAGTCATCAAGAATCACCAAATAATATTGAAAACCAGAATTACTTGGGACTGGTGACGTCAAAACATCACAATGCAATAGTAGAAATCGGAAATAAGAAATGTGTTCTGAAGCCTTGAAAGGTAGCTTGACGTGTTTCCCAATTTGACATGCATGACACGAGTGATCAAATGACTTCTTACACGAAAAAGGAAATGTATCAATAATGCAAGACAGAGACTCGTGTCCAAGGTGCCCTAGCTGGGTGTACCACAGCTTGGTTTTATTCATGGCCAAGAAACTGTGATGCAACGATGAGTGATTTTTTCGAAGAGGATAGAGGTCTATTTTGCTATCACATCGGAGCAGCACCGTCTTGGTCAGAGGGTCCTTGATAGAGAAACCAAAAGCATCAAATTCCACATTCACATTATTGTCATGTGTCAATGCACATACTGAAATCTGATTCTTGACAAGCTATGGAGAGACCAAAACATGATTCAAGTGCAACAGCGAAGATGGTAGAGGAAATAAAGCCTTGCCAGTGCAATGAACATTCATAGAAGTGCCGTCACCGAAAACAATATGGGAACTTGAATTAGAAGAATGCTGAGAAGAAAGAATACCCGCATTATTTGCCATATGTAAGGAAGCCCCAGTGTCAAAATACCAATCATTGCCTTGGTATGATCTGTTGGTATACATGCCATGAATTGCCGAGTAGAGGTCTGGAGACACTGGCTGTGTTCCTGATGCAGATGGTGGTATGGACTGGAATGGAGTCGGTACATAGCCTGGTGTGGTGGCGGCGAGAGCTTGATGAGGTTGAGTCGCTGGAGGAGGACCATAATAGCTCATTGCCAGAGAACGCCACTGAGGATGTTGCCAGGCTTGAACCATACCCATCCATGGGTTGGATTGCAGGAACCAGTTGGCTGGTTGTTGCGGAGTAGATGCACCATTGAACACGCCGTTGGTTGCACCGTTTGGTGCACCACTTTGTGTACGTAGTCGTGCATCTCCCTTGCGAAATTTACGTCCAGGTCCGCCATTATTTCCTGCAGACGTTTGTTGCTGCAAGAATTTCGGAGGCGGTAGCGCAGACTTGGTGTTGGAGTTCCCAGCATTTGTGGATGAAGCAGTTGTCATGAGTGCAGTCGCGGCCTCCATATTGGCTGTTTCGGCGAGCCGCACCTCTTCTTGTACAAGGTAGTTTCGAGTGTAGAGGAAGTACAGAGGAGGCAGCCGTAAGGTGAGATTCACGATTGCGTGACTGAATTTGGAATTCAGTCTGCGAATAGTGTTGATGACGAGCGCCGAATCGGAGACAGGAGATCCGACATCACGCATAGTATCTGCAAGTTTCTTGAGGCGGCTACAGTATTCATCAACAGACATCTCACCTTGGTAAATGCTGTGGAACTCCTGAAGGGCATAGACTGCATGTTGCATGCCATTATACAGGAAGAGGCCAAGGATACGGTGCCATGCAGAGAAGGCTGTAGAATTGGGTTGCCGTACCATGTTGTAAATCGCAGGCGGCAACACAGAGGTTTAAAACCAAGAGACTATACACTTGTCGATCTGCGTCCATTTGGCATCATCAAAAGGAAGCTGGGCGTCCGTGGTGCCGTCGATGTGATCCTGAATGCCAACTTGCAAAAGGTCAGTTCAAAGAACTCCCTCCATGCAGAGAAGTTGGCCTCTGCCATGTCTAAGGTAATCGGTACATGGGATTGTATATTGATGAGATTTACGGTGGTGGCTGGTAAGGCAACTGGTGGCGTGGTATGGAATGGATTTGATGGAATAGAGGCGTTGGAAGGAGAAGAGTGTTCGGACGCGATGGAGAGCGGAAGATCGAGGATCTAGAGGGTCACTGATACCATATTAATAGAATGAAAGAGCGCAGTCTTCATTGATCAACGAGGGAGGTATTTATACAGTGTGGTATAACTGAAGAGGCCTAGATAATGCTGAGGTATTTATACAGTGTGGTGTAACTGAAGAGACCTAGATAATGCTAGCTATTGTGGCCAGGGAAGTGGGATCATGGCCAATATTACTAAGTCAGTTATGGCAACATTACTAAGTCAGTTATGCTAACAGTCTATATCTTTAACAAACACTGCCCTCCCTTTTTGCAATCTCCTCATATCTATATCATATTACTTTACTGCGTCTTTCCCTTTGGCAAAATATAAACAAAAACATTCCGCTAGATAATTTTCCAACTCATCATGTGCCTTCCTCCTAGTGATATGAGCTCTACTAGGACAACTCCAAAGCTGTACACATCACTCGCTCTTTTGCGTAAGGATACCTTAAAAAAACTTTGGATCCCATAGCCACGGCACATCTCACGTTCATAGTGTATGAATTGCATTGCCACCTAAAGAGAGCAACCTTGATAAAGCAAAGTCAGAAACTTTTGCCATCATATCTGCATCTAAAAGTATGTTGGCAGATTTGACATCACCGTGAATAATGCACTAACGCATTGTTGAATGAATGTATGCAAGCCCTTCTGCGCACTCCACCAGTGCCATTTGTAGGTGAACATGAAGTGGCATAGGGATCCTATCATACATCCATGGAGCCTATCGTGAAGGTTCCCGTTTGCTAGAAACTCATAAACCCACTTTCGAACATTTCCTTCCAGGCAATATCCCAAAAACCTTTCCAAATTTTTATTCTTAATTCTTGATTGAATCTTCAATTCATTTTTGAAATCTATGATATACATTTGTATTGTATGAATTGGCACTTTTATAGCAACCTTCTGTCCATCACAGAGTACCAAGATAATGTACTGTAATCATCATTACAAGTAATGTGCTGTAATCATCAGAGATTTTTCTTTACTGAATGCCATCATAAACTCTTATGCTGTCTATGTCACTCATTATTATGACCTCATGATTATTGTTGCGTATTAAAGATTCTAATTTAGATTCAACATATTACCATGCTACTTTACATAAAATTCTTGCTCATCTCTCTTTTTAGTTTTCTGTGTTTATGAAAAGTTACCTAACTGATTCTTCTGGTCATATTTATTGGTTCGAAGGTGTCCACTGGTCATTAAAGAAGATACTTCATTAGCATATGTTGGTTCATGACTTTGTGCCTCATGAAGCTTTCCATGGGTGTCATGATGAATTCCTTCACCGCCTAGTACTTGTTCTTGCTTTTGAGGAAATATGGGAAAGGAATTACCTGTGTACAAGTTTGCACAGCAAAAGTTTTGAAAATAAAATAGTAGGACATATATACTGGAATTCAATTTCTTTTTTATCCATGTAAACAGAAAATGAATATTAGTTTATAGCATTATTGGTTTCCAATGCAAATTTCTTTAAGTTCTTAGCAAAAATATTAGGCAAATGAATACTATTTAATATCATGATTGGTTTTTAATGCAGCTAAGCTTTTAACAGAAAATATTGGTTCATTATTATTTTGAGTTATATAGACTATGACATGAACATGTGAGAAAATAAAGCAGAAAGAGATGACTAAAATCAATTTCAGAATGCGGATCTATTTTTTTGTCTCTAGGAATGGGTCTTCAAAATGAGGTAGGACCTTCAATAAGAAATGGCCATTATCATTCTAGGAAATGCAGGCCAAAGTTGTTCATTAATGAAGCCAGAGCAAGAAATTACCATGTGAATTAGATAAAAGGAAAAAATACCAAAATTTAAATAATATGGGTTTTTAATCATAAACATTCATAGTAAATACAAATCATAAGAATAAACATTGCTACATATATTTGGAGTTTTACCAAAAGAATAAAACAAATAACTTACAGGGAATCTTATTGTAAGGGCCTAAGTTTTTGGCACATATTCAAAGTGTTCATCACCACCCACACACTTCATTTGAAGAAACTTGATGAATACATTTGAAGAGCAAGTAACCACCATCAACATGATCATTAGAGAATAAACTCACAAAATGCAAAAGTGGTATTTCCCACATGCATGATATAGGGGCTGGACATATGAAAAAGTCCTACACCTTGCTAGGAATGTCCCTGCCAAGTTTCACCCAAATTCAAAACCTTTTTGGAGTCTTTTTGGGTATAACTAGAAAGAGGGTGGTTTGAACCCAAATTCAAATTCAAACTGTTTCTATCCCATGAATTCAAAAGTGGGAGGCATATTATTACTCAGCACATTTTTGTGAGCTCACACACCAATTTTCACTCAATTTGGAGTTGATTTTGACATGAGCTAAGTTTAGCAAATTCAAACTTTATTTGAATTTAAAACTGCATATGTGCTGAAATTTGGTCAAACACTTCACAATTTGAAATCTACCAATTCCAAATGGGCATGTGGTAGATAATTCAAATCCTAGAGGGTATTAGGGGGATTACTGTTTGTAGCAGTGAGAGGAAGTTAATTTCAGAGGTTAAAACTCGGGTGGGACCCACATGTCAGCTGCACAGTTCAAAGAACCGACTGAAGACTTGATCTCGGTTTCTTGCGCCTGACTGAGCTGCCGCCACGGCGAGAAAACGGCGAGGACAGCAGCTGCTTGCCGCCCCTGGCCGCTGAACCGCCTCCCTGGGCCCTTATCTAGGCGCCCGAGCCGACCGCGGTGCTTCTCACCGCTGTCCCGACGCGTGCTCACCCAGCAAACTGAAATCCCTCGCTGCTCGATTGAGCTCTCGGCCCCTCGTCGCCCGGCCGATCCTGTGGTTTTCACGGCGATCTGAGGCCAGCACCGGGTGCGCCGAGTCTTCCTTGACGCCCTCGCGCCGGTTCTAGACCCTGAGCAACCCTTCCCGAGCTCCACCGCGACGTTCTTTCGTTCCCCGGTTCAGCTCGAGCCGCCGTCACAGGGACGACCCATCCGGCCACCACAGCCCGCCGTTCTCCGAGCTGTGAATAGCAAAAAGGTTCACCTTCTGTCCCTCTTTCATTACCGTAAGCCCCGGTGGCGTGACATAAACTACTCGCGCCGGAATTTCTTGATTTTACGACGGTATAAAAAAGGGGTGCCCGGACCGATCCGCAAAATTCGTAGTCCACACCGCACCACTCATCCTCTCATGGAGGGAAGCACTTCTAGGTGCCCGTACGAATCCATAGGAGCAGAAACCACGAAGAACCGTTGAGGGAAGCCACTGTTCTTCGAGTTTTAGGAGAATCCCCAATTTCCGGCCTGGGTTGCACAGTGACAGCCCAGTACAGCCATTTCCGAGCTCCGTGAAGCTCATTTTGGTATTTCCTAGGGTCCACTGGTGCTCGACGACCTTTTGTTCGATAGGTTGGGGTGCTAGGAAGGCCGACCGACACGGCCGAAGCTCCTCCGAAACTGCCGCACGTCGCCGACCATGTGCCGTTGATTTTCATGATGAGCTGAGCCCAGCATCATGTTCCCCGTGTGGATTTAGGCAGAGGCGGCCAGAATCATGGAGTTTGGTGCATCACAGAGGCCACCGGCGAGGTGTCGCGGCGGCCGAGCGCGAGAGGCGGGAGGTAGACGAAGCCCCTGGACCCACGCGTCAGCGGCCGATATTTTAAACCCCAGGATTCGCTGTGGCATGGATCGGGCGTGATTGCACGCGACAAAATCCACGGCCCCGTGTGTCGACCGAAGAGGAGTTGACACGTAGCCCCGGTCCCACACGCAGCGGTTTAAACTTTTTCCCGATTTTCAGATTTAGTTCAAACTTCAAACCCATATAACTTTGGGTAGGAAACTCCAAATCGAGTGAACCAAATTTTGTTGGATTCAGCTCTCTGACTACTTTCCAGAAATCAAGTTTCACTTCATGAAAATCCATATTTCTCCAGAATTAATTCTTCAAATTCAAACTGGTTAGAATTTTAACTGGAGAACCCTTTGGAGGAAAATTATGAAATTTTGCTGGGATATTCAATAAAATATCCCGGAGTTACCATAAAAATTTCAGATCCATTTGAGCTCATTTGATCCACCTAATGGTGTGATTAATAAAACTGTTCCAGAGAAAATAGAAAATGTCCAGAGACATTTTCCGAATTTCTCTGAAATTGTTTAGCTCATATCTTTAGCTAGAAACCTTCAAATTAAATGAGACCAACTCCATTAGAACACTCTGAAAATCTAGTTTTCAGAAAGTCATGGCTTGCTCCATGAAAATCGCTAGAACACCCTAAGAGCTCTAATTAAGGTCAAGTACATAATTATTTTTGGAGACCTCAAATGAGCTTTGCTGCAAATAAAACTTGGCCAAGTCTCTGTTTAGGTTGTACCCAAACCACACTAAATATTTCAGAGTCATTGGGTCTGTCTAGTAAGACTTATAGTATTCACAAGTTTAAATTCAATTCAAATGCATTTAAATTAATACATATACATGTTATCTAATTGTAGTCGCTAAGGTTGAGGAGGAGCCTGAAGTCTTAGACTTCGTCACTCCAGAAGAGCAGCTAGCCTACAATCAAGAGCAGCAAGGCAAGCTCCGGTTTGCATTAACCTCTTTACAAATTTTTATTGTTGTGAGCACTTCCTTTGAGTACCACTTATCTCTTGCATTAGAGTCTTGTTTGAAACCAAAATGCATAGCCAAGAAAACCATGGGTTGGGATTAGGATTGAAAACCTCGTTAGCCACTGCAGTGCTAAGATAGAGTAGGATTTAGTACAAGTCGAGTAGTTGGAACTACTCGCGAGAATAGGCTAGAGGCACATCGCTCGGGTAAAGATAGCAATGAAACACATGGCATGAAAAAATGAGACCGAGCGGAGAGTAAGGGCAGCAGGACTTTGGGTCCTGGGTGCTATAGCTCCACTTGTGTCGGTTGAGGACCGAGCCGTGTGCGGGCCTGTTGAACAAGCTAGAACAGTACCGAAGACCTACCGGCTATATGGGAACCAGGAAACCGATGTAACTCAAGTAGCTGGGTATTGAGGCGTTGCCTGTCGTTCAGAGGGTAGCTTGAGAGCTTGAGGTGTAAATCAGCTGGTGACACTGAGATGCGCGTGCAGAGACCTCTTGCTCGGGACAATAGGACCGGTTCAATATTTGGCTAACGGGTGAAAGGTGGTTGCGTACGACGTCCGTGATGGTTGCTGTAGGAAATATCGAGTACGGGCGTACGTGACGGGTTATTCGGGTAACCCTGCAGGTGTAAATCAATTATAATCGCCGTCCTTTACGGCCAGTGAGTACCACTTGTTCACTGTACCATGACGTAGAATGAGCAGCCTAGATGCATGTTAAAATGTTGTTGATTGAAAGATGGACTTTGATTGTTAATGATTTGTTGTAGCCTAGAGCTAACTAAAGTTCTTTTTAACTTTGGGCAAAGTACATGAGAGAAATGCATTTCTTGTTTGATTGTGGCTCTCTCATGTGCCTTAGCGTAAAGTCTCCATAACCTGTTGCTAAAACTTGAAAGTAAGGTTCCACTAATTAGGCGAGTCCTTGCAACTTACTTTACCTCACGTGACCTATGACCTTCCATGTAGAAGTTTCATGCTTAGGAGAGACGGGTCAGTCTTGCTGAGCCATCGTGCTCACTGCTTGTGTTTGAAGCTTTTGCAGGGTTTTATGAGGAAGGGACTCCCGAGGAGGAGACGGAACCCCAGGAGGGAAACCCCGTCGAGTGGGAGTCGTGCACACCGCCGTGTTAGTGTCTGTGCGTGCTAGCGGGGACACGTTCACGGGCTGAACGTGAACTCGATGAGTAGTCTACGCCCGTAAGTGTAGACTGAACATATTTTGTTGTACAAATGTTCATAAATATTTTTATGTAATAAAACTTTGCTTCCGCTCTGTACCTTTGGTGTGTGTTATCCAATGATGTGCAACGCAGCACCCCTCAGCGTGATCCTGGCTCGACAAGACCGTGGGGTCGCGTCAGAGCTCGCTTGAGGTTTAACGCACTACAAAGGTCATTTTTTTAAAATCCAGTGAGGAACGAGTTAGTAGCCCATATAAGGATGTTATTAGTGTATAGAAAGTGGCATACTAACCTATTTGCTTATGTCAGAAAATCGTGCATCTCGGGACGCTTAATGTATTGGGGGGTGCACATAAGCGCTGTCTACCAGTGCGCACAAGCTGAAGGGTGGAGCCCCATGGGTGGCAGGTAACCCGACCCGCTTTAGTATCCTCTATGACTCTTCATGTCATTTGGGGTATTCGAGCAACGTATGTCCCTGGCGTGCTTTGGGCAATTTGGGAGACCCCGTCACGTGGCCAGTAACGTGAACACGTAGCTCAAGGCGTGTTTGGCTTGAGAACATCCGGGCGAGTGATGACGGCCGGGTGTACGAACTGTATGGATACCGGGCTCGGTGTGCAGCCGAGTCTGACGATTGTGTGAGTTATCTGCAGGTAGTCTAACCACGAAACGGTAGATGTGTAGCATCCGTGTGCGAGTGACGCTTAGTGCCACTGAGTTAACGAAGCC
Source organism: Neostapfia colusana (assembly GCA_030760725.1). Lineage (NCBI taxonomy): Eukaryota > Viridiplantae > Streptophyta > Magnoliopsida > Poales > Poaceae > Neostapfia > Neostapfia colusana. The sequence continues at coordinate 62,976,623 of JASWHV010000011.1, forward strand.
GGCTAAGTCCGGTATAGGTTTTTCTTTGTGAGGACGTAGTACCGACATGATCTGGTGACGCATTGACGTCACACCCCACTAAATGAGCAACTGCATTGTAAAACTTGAAATTTTTAATCCAGAGCACAAAAATTTGATGCAACTCTTTCCCTTAATCAGAATATTCAAAGTTAACAAGTTTTCAACTTATAGGATACTAAGGACAGAGTCCCCTGTTTTCAGCTGAAATAAGGCTGAAGTTAATCAGAGGTTAGAGGTTGAGTTATTTTGAGGTTGGTGTCATATGATACATTTCTGGAAAGCTATGGAAGAGCTTTACAACTTTTCTGTTAAAGTCCATAGGTGTTTCATCCCTTAACCAACCGAAAAATGCAGTAGAGTTGAAACTGTCCAGAAAACAGGGCAGAGCAAACACTCTCTGTAAATCTCTGTAAATTGAGCATAACTTCCTGCATAAACATCCAAAAATAGAAAATGAGGTAGTTCTGAAAAGTTCATGAGATGGGTTACGACTTTGTAACAGAAAGTTTTGTCAGATTGAGAGCAGAATTAACTGGAATTCTTGGATCAAATCAGTACCTAAAGCAGGGAGGTGCGGTCCAATTTTCTCCAGAAATTTTGTTAACTTTGACATCTCATAACTTTTGAACCAGGACAGATATTAGGCCAAGAAATACTTTCTGGAAAGCTATTGAAGTTAGCTTTAACTTTGATGTTGAGCTCCAGAATTGGTTTTGCCTTTAGCATGTTCTAAATCAGGTTGAAATGGAAACTGGTCAGGGCTGTCATCTTGGACAGCAGATCAGTAGTTAAATTTGTTTAAGTTTGAACTATGCTTCCAAGTTTTATGAGTTCAATGACATGTTTTATGTTATAACTCAATTGTTTACTGTTGAAATAAATATTTGACATTTCTCAAATATGTTTTTAAAGATGACAACAGATAAACAATTGGAGAACGGGTGGTTGGTGTCCCACTGTTCTCACCGCAGCGGCTATCCGGAAGCATTGAGGCAGATGCTTCAATACTTCTGGTACAGCAAGATGCCACAGTACTTCGCAAAAGGATAAGGCGAGGAGTGGAACAAGACGTGGATGATCCATGTCGAAGTTCCTGCCAGACGTACGCCACCCGGTTGGGCGCCGTTCACCGTTACGGTGAGAGGTAGACAACCGGAGGGAATGTGGCAAGTGGCAGCCCGCGATACCATGTCGCGTTTCTGCCAGCTACATGTGAGAGCTATGGAGGCACTCCATATGCACTCGTTCCGGTGGAGGGACGGGCTAATCATGTGTGGGAAGGGAGGTACATGGAGGCAACAGATCCGGATTGCCCAAGGTACAGTCCTGCAGAGGCAAACCTCAGTCTCCAATTGAGGGCAGGAAAAGCCGTGATGGACAGCCAAGCTGTTCATACGGATTGTCTTGCTGCAAATCTCAAGAAGAGCACAAGCCATGGAGACCATTTCGAGAGTGCTCACAGCGCACTTCGCAATGTGCTCCTTCCGACGATTATGCGACTGAACGAACAACATAATCAGTTGCATCGTCTGAAGAAGGCGAAAAAGAAAAGCCGTGCTGACATCACGGCTTTGCAACAGTGGGTGGAGGCTCTGAACCAGCAGAACGAGGTCCTTACTCAAGAGTGGGACGACGCTATTGAGGAGGGGCAAGACTGGGAAGAGGACAACAACAAGGTCATGGATAGGTGCACGCGTTGCAGGACCTCGTACCTCCGGTAATGGGCATACCGGTGGTAGGCGCCGTACCCGTGATCTTGGGTCTTCCGGCAATGGGAGAACCCGAGCCAGAAGAGGAGGTTGTAGACCCAGAGCCACCAGTAGAGGTACCGGAGGAGGACGACCCGCAGGAGGTCGAGTTATACTCCGAGTAGGGGGTTACCGTGCCAAGTAGGGCCACGGGGATAATGTAACCCAAACTTTTGTAATCAGTGACATGTCGTGTAGACAGTAGTGCATGTGTAGGTAGTGACGACATGAGCACGACTTCTCGGGGATCCGAGACTAATGTATCTTGTATAAAGTTTATGCTTTATCAATATATGTGAATGTTGTGCAACTTATTCATGCGTCACTTCAATACCTACTGTTGCATATGGAATTTTTAAGTATGACATGTGCTGATCGCTGCTGTTTTGAATTTCAGAATGACTCGTACTCGTGCCAACCCGAACGTTGGGGGTTCCAGTCAGGGGGGAGAAACCTCACAACAACCTCCCGAGGACTCCTCGGGACAGCAACAGCAACAACCGCCACCGCCAACGGTTACATTGGCGGATATTGTGGCAGCAATGGCCGGTTCTCATCAGCAGCACACGGAGTTGCTGCAAACTCTCATTGCAAATACGTCTCGACCAGAGAGGCGTCAAGATCGTGAGGAGCGTCAACAGAGCTCCTACTCCGATTTTCTGGCAACTCATCCCCCGGTATTCTCAAGGGCGGATGAACCCATCGATGCGGACAACTGGCTCCGCACGATGGAGATGAAGTTCGGGCTGCTCCAAGTGAGTGAACAGCGCAAGACTCAGTTCGCGGTCCAACAGCTCCAAGAATCTGTGAGCGCATGGTGGGCGAACTACTGTGCTTCGCAGCCCACCGACCGAGTTATAACCTTGACGGAATTCAGGACGGCCTTCAGGGCCTATCACATACCGCCGGGTATCATGAAGAGGAAGAATCAAGAGTTCCTACGCCTGCAACAAGGAAGCCGGAACGTGCTGGAATATTCCAGGGCGTTCAATGATCTTGCGCTATACGCGTCGTATCACGCGGATACTGACAAGAAGCGGCGGGATCACTTCTACCAGGGGCTTAACCTGCTCCTGAAAGACAAGCTGGCGATGTTCAATCACGGCAGCCTCAATGACATAATTGATGTTGCGATTGTTCAGGAAGACTCCGGCAAGGAGTTAGCGGCGGCGGAAAGGAAGCGAAGCGCGCCGCAAAGCAGCGGAGAAGGAGGTGGTCCTTCTCAAAAATACCAGATGGTGAATCACCCACCATCGGGTCCACGCTGGCAACCACCACAGAGGTCGATGCCATTCCGCGGTCGGCCCTATTCTCCACCGGCATTCCGGCCTGCACTGCTAGCACCACCTCCGCAACAACAACAGCAGCAGCGGACGATGCCGCGTGCGTATGCACCTCAGCAGCGCATGTCGGGCTTTCATCCCCCAAGCACCAGACAAGCAGCAGCCACATGCTACAAGTGTGGTCGTCCAGAACACTTCGCCAGCAGTTGTCCGGAGAGGCAAGGCGGCGGAGTTGCACCGCAACTTCAGGGGAGGAATCAGCCCCGGAACCCTACTAATGTGCGACGGGCAAACCCTAGGCCCGGCACCGTCCACCAACTTGCCATAGAGGACGTGCCGGAGGGTGATCCAATCCTTGCGGGTATGTTCCAACTCCACCAGCATCCCGCCATAGTATTGTTTGATTCAGGGGCCACGCACAATTTTATTAGCCAAGCTTTCATTGCTAAACACAGCTTGCAAATACTACCCACCGATAGTCCATATTTGATTTGTTCACCGGGTGGGAAGATTTCAGCAAGCGTAATGGTTTTCCAAAGCACCATTATGCTTAGCGGGTAGAGTGTACCCTACGTCTCTCATAATTTTAGAGGGACAGAAGGTCGATGTCATCTTAGGGATGTCGTGGTTAACCCGCCACGGTGCTGTTTTAGACACCGTCCTTCGAATCGTGCACTTATACTCAGAAGTGCACAGATCTCACTCCTTATTTCTGGACAGTCCAAAATAAAACTTCCAAGTGTGTATCAATTCACAACCATCAGATTGGAAGACGTTCCAGTGGTCCGAGAGTTCCCTGACGTGTTCCCGGATGATTTACCGGGGATGCCGCCCGACAGAGAGGTGGAGTTCAAAATTGAACTTGCACCGGGAACCATGCCAATATCCCGAAGGCCGTACAAGATGGCGCCTAAGGAGTTGGCTGAACTGAAGACTCAGCTAACGGACTTGCTGGAGAAGGGTTTTATTAGGCCGAGCTCCTCGCCATGGGGCTGTTCGACATTGTTTGTGAAGAAGAAGAAAGACGAGACGTTGCGGCTTTGCGTGGACTATCGTCCACTAAACGCCGTAACCATTAAGAACAAGTACCTGTTGCCATGGATCGACATGTTGTTTGATCAGTTGGTCGAAGCAGATCTTTTCCAAGATGGATTTAAAATCCGGGTACCACCAGATTAAAATACGGGCTGAGGATATTCCGAAGACGGCTTTCTCGATGATCGGCCTCACCAATGCTCCAGCTCATTTCATGTATTTGATGAACTCGGTATTCATGCCGGAGTTGGACAAGTTTGTCGTGTTCTTCATCGATTACATATTGGTATATTCCAAGTCGAAGGAAGAGCACAAGAAGCATCTGCGTATCGTCTTGCAACGGCTGCGGGATCACAAACTATACGTGAAATTCAGCAAGTGCGAGTTCTGGATACCGCAAGTGCCTTTTCTCGGGCATATAATCTCAGCGGAGGGCATCGCTGTAGACCCGAGTAAGATCACACAAGTGCTGAATTGGAAATCCCCAAGAACTGTTCATGAGGTACGAAGTTTCCTCAGACTCGCGGGATATTATCGGAGTTTCATTCCGAACTTCTCGAAGATTGCCAAGCCTATGACAGAGCTGCTGAAAAAGGCTACCAAATATGTTTGGAGTCCATCATGTGAAGCAGCATTCAAGGCATTAGTGAAACACCTAACATCAGCACCGGTTTTGGCGCAGCCAGACACAACAAAACCGTTCGATGTGTACTGCGATGCATCCGGCATTGGGCTCGGATGTGTGCTGATGCAAGACCGAAGAGTGGTCGCGTATGGGTCACGGCAGCTCAGAAACCATGAGCAGAATTATCCAACTCACGACTTGGAGCTCGCTGCCATGGTACTTGCACTTAAAATGTGGAGGCACTACTTACTCGGTAACCTCGTACATTTATATACCGACCACAAGAGCCTCAAGTACATATTCACTCAGAAGGAGCTGAACATGAGGCAGCGAAGATGGTTAGAGTTAATAAAGGATTACGAAATAGAGATCCATTATCACTCCGGCAAGGCAAACGTAGTGGCAGATGCGCTGAGCCACAAGTCACACGTCAACAATCTGACCATCACACCATTGGAAGAGAGCGAACCACTACTGCATGTGATTCCACATGGAGCTCTCTACAACTTAGCTTTGATCCCCACCATCCGTGAAGAGATAGCGGCAGCTCAGAAACATGACAAGGACATGTCGCATTTGCGGAGACGTATAGACAGTGGGGAGCTGAAATGTTTCCGGAAAGACGGAGACGGCGTCCTATGGTTCAAGGACCAGATTGTCGTACCCCGTAACCCGGAGTTACAGAAGAAAATCTTTGATGAGGCTCACTTGTCAAAGTTTTCTATTCACCCCGGCAGAAACAAAATGTATCAAGAACTCAGAAGCAGGTTTTGGTGGACACGGATGAAGCGGGATATCGCAAAGTACGTGTCCCAGTGTGATACATGTCGAAGGGTGAAGGCAGATCATATGCGGAAACCGGGACTGCTACAACCACTGGGCGTTCCTGCCTGGAAGTGGAAGATGTGAGCATGGACTTCATCGTCGGTTTACCCACCACCTTTCAGAAACATGATTCTGTGTGGGTGATCATCGACCGGCTCACCAAAGTTGCCCATTTCATCCCAGTCAACACCAACTACAACGCCAAGAAGTATGCTGAACTGTACATCTCACGGATCCTATGCTTATATGGCATACCCAGTACCATCATATCGGATCGGGGCACTTTATTTGTGTCCCGTTTTTGGGAGCAGATACACGCTGCATTGGGGACGAAGCTGATCCGTAGTTCAGCATACCACCCGCAAACGGATGGACAAACTGAGCGGGTAAACCAAATTCTAGAAGATATTCTACGATCGTGCGCTATCAACCACGGCAAGAATTGGGATGATCACTTGCCGTTGGCCGAGTTCTCGTACAACAATGGGTACCAAGCCAGCATCAAAATGGCGCCTTACGAGGCGCTATACCGGAGAAAATACCGCACAGCACTGAATTGGTGTGAGTCTGGCGAAAGGGTTACCTTCGGTATTGATCTTGTCAATAACGCAGAAGAAAAGGTTCGGCTGATTCAAGCGAACCTAAAAGCCGCCCAATCACGATAAAAACAATATGTGGACCGGAGAAGACGTCCATTACAATTCGAAGTCGGGGATCACGTATACCTACGTGTGTCTCCAATGAAGGGCATAAACAGATTCGGTGTGAGGGGAAAGTTGGCACCCCGATTCATCGGTCCATTTCAGATTACCGAATGATGTGGATCAGTAGCATACTGGTTCAGATTACCAGAAGCACTTTGCGGTGTGCACGACGTCTTTCACATTTCCCAGCTGAGTAAGTGTCTTAAGCTATCAACTACCATTCAGCTGGAGTACATAGAAGAACTGAAACCAGATCTCACGTATCGGGAGGAACCGGTTCAGATTATTGATGAAAAGGCCCGAACCACACGCAACCATACGTTGTGGTTCTACAAAGTTCTATGGAGTAATCACTCCTTGGATGAAGCGACATGGGAGAGCGAAGGGTTTCTTCGCGCGAACTACCCCGACTTTTTCACGTCGCATATACGGTAATTTTCCACCGTCCCCTCTCTCATTTTCACCTAATAATCTCGGGACGAGATTCTTTTAAGCGGGGAGAATTGTAAGGGCCTAAGTTTTTGGAACATATTCAAAGTGTTCATCACCACCCACACACTTCATTTGAAGAAACTTGATGAATACATTTGAAGAGCAAGTAACCACCATCAACATGATCATTAGAGAATAAACTCACAAAATGCAAAAGTGGTATTTCCCACATGCATGATATAGGGGCTGGACATATGAAAAAGTCCTACACCTTGCTAGGAATGTCCCTGCCAAGTTTCACCCAAATTCAAAACCTTTTTGGAGTCTTTTTGGGTATAACTAGAAAGAGGGTGGTTTGAACCCAAATTCAAATTCAAACTGTTTCCATCCAATGAATTCAAAAGTGGGAGGCATATTATTACTCAGCACATTTTTGTGAGCTCACACACCAATTTTCACTCAATTTGGAGTTGATTTTGACATGAGCTAAGTTTAGCAAATTCAAACTTTATTTGAATTTAAAACTGCATATGTGCTGAAATTTGGTCAAACACTTCACAATTTGAATTCTACCAATTCCAAATGGGCATGTGGTAGATAATTCAAATCCTAGAGGGTATTAGGGGGATTACTGTTTGTAGCAGTGAGAGGAAGTTAATTTCAGAGGTTAAAACTCGGGTGGGAACCACATGTCAGCTGCACAGTTCAAAGAACCGACTGAAGACTTGATCTCGGTTTCTTGCGCCTGACCGAGCTGCCGCCACGGCGACAAAACGGCAAGGACAGCAGCTGCTTGCCGCCCCTGGCCGCTGAACCGCCTCCCTGGGCCCTTATCTAGGCGCCCGAGCCGACCCCGGTGCTTCTCACCGCTGTCCCGACGTGTGCTCACCCAGCAAACTGAAATCCCTCGCCGCTCGATTGAGCTCTCGGCCCCTCGTCGCCCGGCCGATCCTGTGGTTTTCACGGCGATCTGAGGCCAGCACCGGGTGCGCCGAGTCTTTCTTGACGCCCTCGTGCCGGTTCTAGACCCTGAGTAACCCTTCCCGAGCTCCACCGCGACGTTCTTTTGTTCCCCGGTTCAGCTCGAGCCGCCGTCACAGGGACGACCCATCCGGCCACCACAGCCCGCCGTTCTCTGACTGTGAATAGCAAAAAGGTTCGCCTTCAGTCCCTCTTTCATTACCGTAAGCCCCGGTGGCGTGACATAAACTACTCGCGCCGGAATTTCTTGATTTTATGACGGTATAAAAAAGGGGTGCCCGGACCGATCCACAAAATTCGCAGTCCACATCGCACCACTCATCCTCTGACGGAGGGAAGCACTTCTAGGTGCCCGTATGAGTCCATAGGAGCAGAAACCACGAAGAACCGTTGAGGGAAGCCACTGTTCTTCGAGTTTTAGGAGAATCCTCGATTTCCGGCCTGGGTCGCACGGTGACAGCCCAGTACAGCCATTTCTGAGCTCCGTGAAGCTCATGTCAGTCTTTAATAGGGTCCACTGGTGCTCGACGACCTTTTGTTCGATCGGTTGGGGTGCTAGGAAGGCCGGCCGACACGGACGAAGCTCCTCCGAAGCTGCCGCTCGTCGCTGACCATGTGCCGGTGATTTTCATGACGACCTGAGCCCAGCATCATGTTCCCTGGGTGGATTTAGGCAGAGGCGGCCAGAATCATGGAGTTTGGCACATCACAGAGGCCACCGGCGAGCTCTCCGGCGAGGTGTCGCGGCGGCCTAGCGCGGGAGGTGGGAGGTAGATGAAGCCTCCGGACCCACGCGTCAGTGGCCGATATTTTAAACCCCGGGATTCGCTGTGGCATGGATCGGGTGCGACTGCACGCAAAGAAATCCGTGGCCCCGTGTGTCGACCGATGAGGAGTTGACACGTAGCCCCCGTCCCACGCGCAGCAGTTTAAACTTTTTCCCGATTTTCAGATTTAGTTCAAATTTCAAACCCACATAACTTTGGCTAGAAAAATCCAAATCGAGTGAACCAAATTTTGTTAGATTCAGCTCTCTGATTACTTTACAGCATATCAAGTTTCACTTCATGAAAATCCCTATTTCTCCAGAATTAATTCTTCAAAATTCAAACTGGTTAGAATTTTAACTGGAGAACCCTTTGGAGGAAAATTCTGAAATTTTGCTGGGATATTCACCAAAATATCCCTGAGCTACCATAAAAATTTCAGATCTATTTGAGCTAATTTGGTTCACCTAATGGTGTGTTTAATAAAACTGTTCCAGATAAAATAGAAAATGTCCAAAGACATTTTCAGAATTTCTCTGAAATTGTTTATCTCATATCTTTAGCTAGAAACCTTCAAATTAAGTGAGACCAACTCCATTAGAACCCTCTGAAAATCTAGTTTTCAGAAAGTCATGGCTTGCTCCATGAAAATCTCTAGAACTACCTAGGAGCTCTAATTAAGGTCAAGTACATAATTATTTGTGGAGAGCTCAAATGAGCTTTGCAGCAAATAAAACTTGGCCAAGTCTCTGTTTAGGTTGTATCCAAACCACACTAAAAATTTCAGAGTCATTGGGTCTGTCTAGTAAGACTTATAGTATTCACAAGTTTAAATTCAATTCAAATACATTTAAATTAATACATATACATGTTATCTCATTGTAGTCGCTAAGGTTGAGGAGGAGCCTGAAGTCTTAGACTTCGTCACTCCGGAAGAGCAGCTAGCCTACGACCAAGAGCAGCAAGGCAAGCTCCGGTTTGCATTAACCTCTTTACAAATTTTTATTATTTTGAGCACTTCCTTTGAGTACCACTTATCTCTTGCATTAGAATCTTGTTTGAAACTCAAATGCATAGCCAAGAAAACCGTGGGTTGCGATTAGGATTGAAAACCTCGTTAGCCACTGCAATACTAAGATAGAGTAGGATTCGGTACAAGTCGAGTAGTTGGAACTACTCGCGAGAATAGGCTAGAGGCACATCGCTCGGGTAAAGATAGCAAATGAAACACATGGCATGAAAAAATGAGACCGAGCGGAGAGTAAGAGCAGCAGGACATTGGTGCCTGGGTGCTATAGCTCCGCTTGTGTCGGTTGAGGATCGAGCCATGTGCGGGCCTGTTGAACCAGCTAGAACAGTACCGAAGACCTAATGGCTATATGGGAACCGGGAAACCGATGTAACTCAGGTAGTTGGGTATTGAGGCATTGCCTGTTGTTCAGAGGGTAGGTTGAGAGCTTGAGGTGTAAATCGGCTGGCGGCACTGAGATGCGCGTGCAGAGACCTCTTGCTCGGGACGATAGGACCGGTTCAATATTTGGCTAACGGATGAAAGGTGGTTGCGTACGACGTCCGTGATGGTTGCTGTAGGCAACATCGAGTACGGGCTACGTGACGGGTTATTCGGGTAACCCTGCAGGTGTAAATCGATTGTAATCGCCGTCTCTCACGGTCAGTGAGTACCACTTGTTCACTGTACCATGACGTAGAAAGAACAGGCTAGATGCATGTCAAAATGTTGCTGATTGAAAGATGGACTTTGATTGTTAATGATTTGCTGTAGCCTAGAGCTAACTAAAGTTCTTTTCAACTTTGGGCAAAGTACATGCGAGAAATGCGTTTCTTGTTTGATTGCGGCTCTGTCATGTGCCTTAGCATAAAGTCTCCACAACCTGTTGCTAAAACTTGAAAGTAAGGTTCCACTAATTAGGCGAGTCCTTGCAACTTACTTTACCTCATGTAACCTATGACCTTCCATGTAGAAGTTTCATGCTTAGGAGAGACGGGTCAGTCTTACTGAGCCATTGTGCTCACTGCTTGTGTTTGAAGCTTTTGCGGGGTTTTATGAGGAAGGGACTCCCGAGGAGGAGACGGAACCCCAGGAGGGAAACCCCGTCGAGTGGGAGTCGTGCACGACGTCGTGTTAGTGTGTGTACGTGCTAGCGGGGACACGTTCACGGGCTGAACGTGAACTCGATGCGTAGTCTATGCCCGTGAGTGTAGACTGAACACATTTTGTTGTACAAATGTTCATAAATCTTTTTATGTAATAAATATTTGCTTCCGCTTTGTACCTTTGATGTGTGTTATATGGTGTTGTGCAACGCAGCACCCCTCAGCGTGATCCTGGCTCGACAAGACCATTGGGTCGTGTCACTTATTAAGACAATCATTTACTTATAAGAATACTACAAACAAAAAAGAAACAGGTTTGGCCCTTATCATTAGAAAATTAATAAAAAAATGCAGCCATGTAAATCAATACAAAGATGAAACCTCAATAAGCTAAAGTCATAACCACAAAAAAAGAACAGCAATATGCAAGTCCTCTTTCCTCCTATAATGCAAAAGCAGGACGCCAGCAGTTTCTCGTCAAAAAAAATTATGCAAGTCCTCTAAATTACATCTGAGGATTATTGTGTCTTGAAACTTTTTTCAAAATGGTGTGTTGTGAAACTTGATTCTACTTGACATGAAGCTATAGTAAATACAAAGCAAAGTTTTATTAAAATTAATAATAATTTCTTTTAGTTTAGACCAACTAACAACTTAAGCACAACCACCTGTACATACAAATAGGAGTGAAAACAGGACCCGAAAAAACCCATGTCATCCTGCATAGGACGAAAACAGGTCGGTGTCCATCGGGAACAGGACTGAAAACGGTTTAGATTTTCTGACCGTTTTTGCAGTTCCTATTTTTAATTTAGAATGATCCACTACAATAGAAACAACCTTTCATACCACCCCATCAGAACCGGCTGATGTAGAACCGGTTCAGAATGATTTCAGTACCGGTTCTTCACCTTTGTAGCTGCATCAATCACTGAGTTAGGAAGAATCGGTTTATAAAGTTATTATCAGTATCGATTTTTAACTGAAACCCGTACTGATACTGGACTTTCTGTACCGTATCCCAGATACGAACCGGTACACATACTCATTATTTGTACCGGTTATAGTTGTGAATAGGTACAAATACTCATTATATGTACCGGTTCCATTTATGAACTGGTAGAAAAAAGTCTCGCAATATATATAAACATTTTTTATTTCCCAAACTAGACAATGTCTTGTTTTTTCCCTTCTCATATCTACCATTCTCTCTTCTCTTGTTCCCCATCTCTGTAAGTCAGTGGCAGCCAGTCGTAGATGACATTGGAGAACGAAGTGACCATGAGGACCACCGACCCCTTAACAACGAGCTAACAGACCATGCTCTCGCCGACCACTTGCCCCTGCCCGCTGGGCGCCAGCGAGAAAAACGGTGAGGCTCCTAAAGAACCATGGTGTAGAAAGATGTTCATCTTTGAAAGACTCTCAATGACCTGATTATCGTATCACCTTGTATGCCTATTATCTTTTTTACTGCAGAACAAATAGGCATCAGTGCTTATGCCAAAAATCCACACGAGACTGCTGAATCGCTTGTTTCTCTTCTAGAGGAAGCTGAAAACATTCTTGTTGTGATAGTGTGGCAATAGTATGTCATATTAATCTCAAGATTTGACTATGCCATCTTTTCTTCTGTAATCTTATAACAATGCTTTATATTTGGCATGTTTCTTATTCTATATTTTATCGATATGAAGTGCCAATTGTTGTTATTGAATACAAGTCACATTTTGCCCCGTTTTACTTATATTCAGGGTTCGACCCACTAAATCATGAACTTTATGTTCAAGGATCACCAACGCCCGAAAAAACCTAACTCTACAGTCTCCTCTCTCCAGCCGTTTGAAGTTCGTATGCCCGACACGAACTCCCCAGCCGGAGCCCCTAGGCCGGCTGAACTTCTCTGCCGCCACCACTCCGCGATCCCTCACCGCCACACTCTTGCTCTTGTGCCTCCTTCACGCGCTGTGACACCTGTCACCACTGCTGATGAACCATTGTTGGATTTGCTACAGGATGCGGGTGACAACGTGGGGAGAACTGATTGGTGAGAGTTGGCGCAGGCCCAAGACGTCAAACGTGAATGTAACGCCCCAAGGCACAGTACAAGGGAATTAAGTAGATGGATGTACTCAGAGAGAGAGAGAGAGAGAGAACAGGCTGTTATTCTCTGTAACTGAATTCTGTTAACCCATTTCTTCCTCCTTTGTCTCTTTCCCCTTCCCTTTTTCTGACTATTACGTGAGATACAAGTTGAGATTAATGGAGCAGAGATGATTTGATCCTGTTCCGGGTGAAGTATCTGTGTATTGCCTACACGATTATCCGCTTGGGTTTCAATGCTTTGAGTTTTATTTAAATTTGCCGTTCTGTTTCTTCGCTGCTTCGCTTCTGCTCACAACGCCTTGCTGTCTTGCTCCTGCGCCGCCAGCGCCTTGTTGATTCTGCAGGAGGAGACACGGGGAAGGAGGCGCCAATCTCACTATGGCCAATCAGAGACTTCTTGATGGACTGGGTCCGTACATTCCAGGATCACAGAGGGTGGTGTTGTACGATGCGACACCCGATAACATACACAATAACAAACATATGTATTACATAAAAACTTGCTGAATTTGTATAAAAAGAGTACAAACTTGTTCAGTTTACATCTAATTTACATAAGTAGAACTGCAGTGAAAGATTTCTCTACAACTCACACCTATCACCTAGCTAAGCAAAAGTGAACTCATCCAGCCCTACGGATGGTTCACGCTAGCAACGTAGAAGTGGATCATGACAACGTGCATGGCTCCCACCCGACCGTAGTCCCTAAAGGGGGGTAAATCTCTCTGGTGAACCCGTACTCCATAGCAGTGGGATACTACTCACCTGCAAACACTTATAACAGCAACCGTAAGCATGATGACTCAGCAAGTCTTAACCGACTTCCTAGGCATGAAACTCTACATGCAAGTGTACTGATATTAGGACAGGAAATTTCAGCCAAAGACACGCCTAACGGTTCATCCTTAGTTCAGGTTTTAGCAACAGATTAAGGGTTCAAGAGTCTGAAATTTAGTGAGCAATATTTGATTGCAATCATGTTGCAATACAATTAAAACATAACATCAATTATATCATCATATTCATTTCCAATATTTTCTACGTCACGACACAATGAACATGCGATACTCATGACCGTGAGGGACGGTGAATTGAGTCGATGTACATCTGCAGGGATACCCGAGTAGCACGCCACGTACGCCCATACTTGGAGCTGCGACGGCATGCTCAACCGATGTCATACTGGACAACCTTTCACCCGACAGCCCAAACTTTGAACCGGTCACACCGAAACGGGCAGAATGTTCCCTACACAGAGCAACTCTGTGCCTGTTAGCGGATTTGCACCTTGCTGCTCTCAACCTACACCTTTAAATTGGTGCGTTATGCCTCGACGCCCGGAGGTATAGGCTACATCAGTTTATCGGACCCCATATATCTGATATGCCTTCGGTCCATTCGAACTTGTTCATTGGGGCCGCACACAGATCAGTCCTCAAACGACACAAGCAGGGCTACACATGCAAGACACCATCTTGCTGCCTCCTACACCCCTGCCCGGTCTCCATTTTAGATTAGGTGAATCTCATGTCTCGAACAATCCCGTATGTAGCCAATCCTAATGTCGCGAGTAGATTCCAACTACTCGACTTGCACCGAAGTCTATAAACATTAAGCTTTGCATATACTACTCGAGGACTTAACCATTACCATCACTCTCCCTAGGATGATCTGTTCATGCAAGTGGGGTATCAACCATTATACCTAATGTACATAAATACCTCACACTAGAGTGATACAAATAAAAAATTCTCTGAAACTGTTAAATGCAAACCGAGGCTTGCCTTGTTGCTAGAGGTCAGTGAGATTAGCTTCTGGAGAATCTCCTCGATGACCACCAGCGTCTCCTCGAGCTTGGCAACTACACGAAATGATCAAAATGCAATGACTAAGTTATTAAACTTGTAAAAGCAGTTATAAGGATCTAAGTGAAATCTGTATAAAATAAACTCTAATGGACATGGAATTTTTACAAAGAGTCCCACATGACACTCAGGTATTGGTAGCCAAAATTCAGAGAATGGTAATTAAGAGTGTACTCTAAAGAATCTCCTAATTTATTTTCCTTCTCTAAATTAATAAGCCTAACTGAAAGTTTGTCATGCTGCAAACTTGGCTTTTCAGAAACTTCAGAATTTTCTGAGTCCCTGAGAATTGGTTTCACTAATTTTGGAGCTTCCTACAGTATGATATGGAATTTCTATGTTTGGATCAAAACTGAAATTGCTCTTTGTTCTTTTCCTAATTTTCTGGAACAGAAACAATTGGAACACCATTAGACCTAGTAAATTAAGTCCAATGCTGCTAAAATTATTACTGAATATCAGTAGATTTATGATTGACATGCTGGCCCAAATTGGACATGTTCCATAACAGAGATATTCTGGAATTAAATCCCAAATATTTGAAGTTGAAGAATTTTGGAAGAAATTCTATGGATTTTTCATAACAATTAATTTGTACAATGTACTAGTTGAATGGAATTCAACAAAATTTGTTTCACAAATTTTGGACAATCCTACAGTATGTTATGGCTCTTCAAAGTTTGGCCAAAATCTAGAAATTCAAACTCGACTGGTGGGCCCCAGGGCTACGTGTCACCACTGCAGCGAAGCCGCACGTTGGCCCACACGACTTCCCCCATAGCCACATGGAATCCCCGAGCCACAGTAGATCCGGCCCGAGTTTTTCTCTCACTGACACACGGGACCCACAGTCTTCTTCCTCCTCGCGACACCCGCGCCTCCCGCGGTGGCGCTTCGCCAAAGAGCTCCCCGCTGGCTGTTCCCGTGCAAAACCTTCAGCCATACTCGCTGCATGTGCTCAACTTCACACAGGGAACATGCTGGTGCACACCCCGGAGTTTGGCGGTGGCCGGAACAGTACGAGCGACAGCAACAGTGGTCAGAAGCTCGTCGGCGACGTCGAACTCAGTGAATTCTACACCTTTTTCGACGCTGTTTTGCCCTAAAGAACCATGGTCATATGCTGAACTCGAAACTGAATCCCGATGATCGTGAAAACGGCCGCAACTATGACCTCAACGACGACGTGCCCTGTTCCCGACCACCGACATGAAAAACTCGAAGAACTAGGGTTCTAGTGGATGAAACTCGATGATTCTTGATCGAGGAGGTGAACTAGGTTGTCTAGAAGAGGTACGGTGCACAGCTCGAGAAAAGGTAGCACGTGGGAGAAGAATTTCACCATGGACCGAGCTCGGTTCCTAATGTACAGCGTGGAGTAAAACGAGCAATACTCGCTCGATAAAGCATGAAATGGAGCAAGGCTTTCAGCTACAGACTCAACATCCATAGGCGCACATTTTCTTCATCAGGAGTGGCACACGAAAATGGCTAGAACCACCGGTCGCCGGTGATCAGTGGAGGGCGGCGAAGAGTTGCGCGAGAAACCGAAAAACCGAGAGCGGTGTGGCTGAGTTTGGCTCGGGAACGATGAGAACAGAGTGTGCAGAACGTTTTGCTGGACTTTGAGGCAGAAATTTTCACCGTGAGGTGGAGTGATCAGGAGCTGGGACTTCATGTGGCGCTGCTGCAATCAACCGAGAGAACCAATCGTGAGGTGAGTCGGTTTGCAAATTTTTCAGTCACTACCATGTGGGTCTCACACCCATCTAATTGTTTTCAAATTTCCTGCTGATCTTTTTACCATCTACTCAAAATTAAAGTCTAGACTTACCCACAGTCATAGACTTAAATTTGAATTCAACTGAATTCAGTTTTGGATGGTTGAATTTGAATTGCATTTGGACATTTGAATTTGAATTTGGATTTGAATTTGAATCCCTCATCTTCAATTGATCCAAATACATAGCAAATTAAGTCCAAAATGGATAATTTTTTCAGAGATGATAATTAAGATGTGGCGAACACCTTGGTGAAATCAGATATTCCATTTCACAATATTTGAAGAAAAATTCAGATTTGAATTTGCACTATTGATATAGATGGATGACTAGCTGCAAATTCAATTGGGAATTCGAATTTCCACCAAATTTTTGTACTGAACCATATATGTAAAAATGGGCTTTCACATCCCCCACATCTTAAAAGAATCTCATGCTGATATTACAAAACAAGAGACGAAGATAGGAGAGGAATTTCTTGATATGAGAAGACATGAAATCCGGGTAGTTTGAACGAAGGAAATCTTTGCTCACCCACGTCGCTTCCTCAGCGGTGTGGTTGCTCCACAAGACCTTGTAGAACCACAGAATTCTATTACGTGTGGTCCGAGTCTTCTCATCAATAATCCCATCTAGATATTCAGCATATGTCAAATCCAGTTGCAATTCGCCAATATTTTTGGTATGGACAGCAGCATTGTACTTTACACATTTTCGAAGTTGTGAGACATGGAAAATTTCATGAACACCAGCGAGAGATGCCGGTAGTTCCAGCCGATATGCCACTGCTCCACATTTCTTCGTGATAGCATAAGGTCCGATAAATCGGAGAGCGAGTTTTCCCTTCACGCTGAATCGGTGAACGCCCTTCATCGGAGACACACGAAGGTAAACATGCTTTCTGACGTTGAAATGCAGCGGTTGACGCCTCTTATCAGCGTAGTTTTTCTATCGGGATTGTTCTGCCTTCACGTTTGCTTGAATATCCTGAACTCGTTCTTCGGCATCGTTAACGAGATCAATCCCGAACGTGACCCTTTCATCGAATTCGCACCAATTCGAAGGGGTGTGACATTTTTGGCCATAGAGAGCCTCAAATGGTGCCATCTTAATACTCGCTTGATAGCCATTGTTATACGAGAATTCTGCCAACGGTAAATAATCATCTCAATTGTTACTGTGGTGGATGGCGCATGCTCAACATGTCTTCCAACACTTGATTCACCCTTTCAGTTTGTCCATCTGTTTGTGAGTGATATGTGGAGCTTCTAATCAACTTTGTATCCAATGAAGCATGCAGCTGCTCCCAGAAATGGACCACGAAGAGCGCACCGCGATCTGAAATTATAGTCTTGGGCACTCCGTATAAGCACAAGATTCTTGCAATATATAACTCTTCCTACTGGTTGCATGGTAATTGGTATGAACAGGAATGAAATGAGCCAACTTCATTTATAGGTCAACGATTACCCAAACAGAATCATGCTTATGAAAGGTCATAGGCAATTCGACAATGAAGTCCATGGTCACATCTTCCCACTTCCATGCTGGAATTTTGGGGGCAGTAGCAGCCCTGATCTCCACATATGATCCACCACTCGGCTACACATATCACTTTCTGATACATACTTTGCAATTTCCCGCTTCATCCGTGTCCACCAAAATTTACTCTTCAAATATTGGTACATTTTATTGCTGCCCGGATGAATGGAAAACTTTGACATGTGGGCTTCATCTATGATTTTCTCGCTTAACTCCATATCCCGGTGTACGACTATACGGTCATTGAACCATAGCGTACCGTATTCATCTTTCTGGAAACAATTGATATCACCGCTGTCCACTCGTTTCCAGAGATGTGCCATGCCTTTGTCTAACTTCTGAGCTGCTATAATATCCTCCTTGGTGGTAGAAATGAGAGCAAGGTTGTATAACAATCCGTATGGAACCAAGTACAAACTCGGTTCTTCCCCTTCTATCAGTGTAATAGTAGGTTATGGACATGTAATTTCTGACTCAGTACGTCGGCAACCACATTTGCCTTGCTGGGGTGGTAATGAATCTCGATCTCGTAATATTTGATTAATTCTAACCACCTCCTTTGCCTCATATTCAGCTCCTTCAGAGTGAAGATATACTTCAAACTCCTGTGGTCGGTACAGATGCACTAAGTTCCCGAGTAGATAGTTTCTCCACATTTTCAAAGCTAATACCACAGCAGCGAGCTCAAGATCATGAGTCGGATAGTGCTGTTCGTGGTTTCAAAGTTGACGTGAGCCATACGAGACACCCGTCCTTGCATCAACATGCAGCCAAGCCCAATACCCGACGTATCATAATATACGTCAAAAGGCTTAGTCGTATCCGGCTGAGCTAAGACCGGGACTTTTGTGAGATGCTTCACCAATGCTTGGAATGCTCCTTCACATGCTGAGCTCCAAACATATTTGGTCATCTTTTTCAGAAATTCAGTCATCGATTTAGCAATCTTTGAGAAGCTCGAAATGAATGTCCGGTAATTTCCCACTAAACCGAGGAAACTTCTGACTTAATGCACATATGTGGGGGACTTCTATTTCAGCACCTGCTCAATTTTGCTTGGATCAACTGCAATGCCTTCCGCTGAGATAATATGTTCCAAAAGTGGCACTTGGCTGATCCAAAACTCGCATTTGCTAAACTTGGCATAAATCTTATGGTCCTGCAATCGTTGAAGCACGATATGTAAATGTTCGTCGTGTTCTTCCTCTGACTTGGAATAAACCAAGATGTCACCAATAAACACCATAACAAACTTATCCAACTCCGGCATGAACACTAGGTTCATCAGATACATAAAGTGTGCCAGGGCGTTGGTGGGGCCAAAAGACATGATGAGATATTCATATAGTCCATATCTCATCGAGAATGCTGTCTTCAGGATATCCTCTGCCCGGATTTTTATTGGATGATACCCGGAGCTAAGATCCATCTTTGAAAATACCCTTGCACCCACATGTTGATCGAACAAAATATCAATGTGGGGCAGTGGATATTTATTCTTGATAGTGACGGTGTTGAGCAGTCGGTAATCAACACACAAACTCAAGGTTTCATCCTTCTTCTTCACGAATAGTGCCGAGCATCCTCATGGTGAGGAACTCGGTCGAATGAAACCTTTTTTCAACAAGTCATTGAGCTGTTCTTTCAATTCAGCCAGCTCATTTGGAATTAATTTGTACGGTCTTTGTGATATATGTGTCATCCCGGGTGCAAGTTCGATCTTGAACTCAACCTCCCATTCAAGCGGCATGGCTGGTAGATCATCCAGAAACACGTCGGGGTATTCCCGTACTACGGGAATGCCTCCAATTTGATGGTTTCAGCGTGATACGCTGCTGAAACTTCTGGGACAGGACTGTCCAAAACAATTGAATGCGGACTGTGGAGTGGAGAATTTAAGTGAACAGTCTGAGATAAAGTTTTCAGGACAGCGTCATGGTGACTTAGCCATGACATTCCTAAGATCGCATCAATATTCTACCCCTCATGAATAATCAGTATAGTAGGGTATAATTTCCCGCCTAAGCATAATGGTGCTCTCGGGATCATCATATTAGCTGAAATATTCCCTCCCGGTGAGCAAATCATATACGAACAATCAGTCGGGAAGACTTGTAATTGATGCCTGACCACATATGAGGTGCTTATAAAGTTGTGGGTTGCACCCGAATCAAATAAGATGATGATTGGGCAATCGTTGAGAGTGAACGTACCCGCCAGTACAGCCTCTCCCTCCGGTACGTTCTCTGTGTCGATGTAGTGAACGTTCCCGGGTTTCTGACCTCCCCTCTTGGCCTGTGGTCGCCCCTAGCACTGCCCTAAGATTGGGCTTGCCCGCTGCCCTGCTGCTTTTGTGGGCAGTCCCTTGAAAAGTGGCCGACTTGGCCACACGTGTAGCTAGGCGATCCTCAGCTGACTGGTGGACGGAATCCCGGTGCGCGTTGCTGCTGTGAAAAATCACCGGGTACAATCTGCTACTGCTGCTGTGGTCGCGGTGGTAGCATCGGTGGTCAGAATGGTGGTTGTTTAAATGCACGACCACCGAACTGCGGCTGTCGTGCCAGAGGTTGCCACCGTTGACTGGATGGTGTCCGGTACACCAATTGGTACTTCTGGGTTGCTCCACTCCCACTGCTCTGTGGAGCACTCTGTTTCCTCTGATCAGAAACGAGCTCTCGCTGAGCGTCTTCCTGGACATTGATGATGTCGTTGAAGGTGCCGCGATTAAATTGTGTGAAATGAGTCTTCATCTCGGGATTCAAACCCCGGTAGAAGTGCTCGCACTTTTTATCCTCCGTGGAGTTGTAATCTGACACATATTGCGCCAGACAATTGAAAGCCCGGGAATACTCGTGAGCACTCCTCCCGCCTTGTTTCAATTCCAAGAACTCTTGGAATTGTCTCTTCATGATACCAGGAGGTATATGATAGGTGCGGAACGCCTCCCGGAATTCCCTCGATTCTACGGTGTGGCCAGAAAATAGTGAGGCAAGGTGGTTTGCCCACCACGCACCGGTGGCACTGTGCAGTCGCTGTGCCGCGAATAGAGTCTTCTTCTGCTCCTTGCATTGGAGCAGACCGAATTTGGACTTGATTGTCCACAGCCAGTTGTCTGCCTCCAGTGGTTCATCCGCTTCGGTGAACACCAGAGGGTGCGTACTCAGAAAGTCCGAGTACGTGTCGGTGTGAGGCTGATGAGGCCCCATGTCTTGACGCATCCCCGCCTGGGACGTATGTGGGGGACCCGCCACCGAGCGACGCCACGCCAGGACCTCGTCGGGTGGTGCCGTGATATGCGGCACCCAACAGCACGCGGGTCAATGAGACACATCACATTACATAAATCATTTGCGGAAGCGTACAAGAGTATTTTACAAATACTTATCTCAAAATAAGCTGCAGCGGAAGACTATAACTCTCACGACTCATTTCTAACTTAGCAACAAAGAAACAGTCCAGCCCGCAGACGTTTCTTACTAGCAACTCGAAGAACAATCTGCAGCGGCGAGGATGCTCTTGAGTAACCACTCGGAGGTTCCCGAGTCTCATCGGCATCCCTTCATAAGCATGAAGTCAATCCTGCAAAACAACTCGGAAGAATCTGTGAGCATAACGCTCAGAAAGACATAACCGTCTCCCGAGTCATGAAACTCTACATGAGGTTATGGACATAAAGTAGGATAGCATAATGCATAATAACTCGCCTAACAGTGAATCCTTACTTTCAAGTATTATTTGCAGCAAATTAAGAGTAACCTTGGGCATGCCACATCGGGAGTCCACAATCAAACAAGAAATGCTTTCCCCCGATGTAATTTGCTCACGGCATAAAAGAATCGAGTTTGCACTAGCTATTCATCAAAGATACATCACAAAGATAGTATAAACTTCAAACCAATGTGATTAGTTCCTTTCTCATGCAAGTTCTTACTACGTCACGACTGTGAGAACAAGTATGCTCGGTCCATTCCGCGAGCGACCATGATTCGAATCAATAACACCCAGACTACACGACACGTATGCCCGTACTCGACATTGCCTACAGTAACCATCACTGACGTCGTACGTGGCAGCTTTTCTTCTGTTTCACCCCCGTTGAATCGATCAAGTTGCCCTGTACAGTAACCACTCTCATGGTGCACCTACCGGCATGAGATGTCATGAGAATGTTACCCACATACTGCACACCGGCCATCTTGCCTGAGGCAGCCCGAAAAGGCTCAACGCAAGCTTCCCGAGGTACATCCGTTTACTGGGTCCCATATAGCCAGCATGAGTTCAGTACACAACCCAAACTTGTTCAACAGGGCCGCATACGGATCGGTCCTTGACCAACACGGACAGGTCTATAGCACCCAGACCCCTATGTCCTGCTGCCCCTACAAACCTTACGGTCTCAACTTTAACTTGCTACACATTTTCTGAACCAATCCCGTATGCCCCTGTTGTTCCTGATCATGAGAGTAGCATCTCACCACTTGACTTCTACCGAACCTTACTTAGGCATGGCAGTTCTACATGGTGAAATACACCTACCCAATACTCCATGGGTTCATTTGGTTATGCAAGAGGAGTATCAAACAACTAGACCTAGTGCACATTTCATATATTAACCGAAAGTGAATACAAAATAAAAACTTAAAAGCTGTTAAAATGCAAACCGGAGCTTGCCTGTTTTGCAGGGTAGTAGTATATAAGAAGTTAGTGATCCTTGCTGATCAACCCATGATTCTCCGGAGCTTGATCCACTTCAATGAATCGCTCCTTTGAATCTCCTTCGTCGTGATTCCTATTGAAATGTATATGCACAAGTTTTATAGAATGCAATGGAAAGAATTATAGAATGGATTTCTTAGAAACAGAGGTTGTGTGTAAAAGCCAAGAATGGCTTGGTTTGCCTCTGTTGTGCAAAGCAACAGGAATGACTAACTTGGCCTTAATGTTTTAACTATACACTAACTATTTTCCTTAATGAACATAATAGATGAGCTGAAAAGAATTGAATGCATCTGAAGAACAAGAACTCCAATGGCCTAAAAACTTTTACAGCAGGTTCTATACTACCTAGGGATTAGCTTGCCAAATATCAGCTAAGGTGGAGTCAAAATAGTGTTCCCAATAATTCCTACAATGTCTTATGTACTTTCCCACATACATAAGTATAATAGAACAAGAACAGGGAGTTCAAGGGCTCAACTCGAGCTGGTAATTTACATGTGAGTTCCTGGTCAAATGAAAGTAATTTGGTCCAAAATTCAGACCTTTTACTTGAGTAGTCCCCCCAGAATAATTCCTTAAGCATTTCTACTCAAAAGAATTAATTCTGGAGTAATGTGCATTTTCATGCCCAATTAAGTGAATTACAATTTCAAGTATGTCTCATAGAGTATGTCCAAATTTTACTATGATTTTTGGAGCTAAGAATTGCCCAGAATAGATATTACAAGTGGGCAACACTTTCTGAAAATGTTTCTGGACTCTTATAAACACAGTATTTTATATTTAGCAAATTACTACTCAAGTGATCCTCAAATGAGCTGAAAATTTCTAGAAGTTCAACATTATTCTAAAGATTATTCTGGCAAAATTTGAGGATTTTTGGATGAACCAAACTCCCTCAATAATTCTTTCTCGGAAAACCTTCAAAGAATTTTCCAGAATTTGATATTGACTTTCATACAAATTTGAGTTCATATTTTGATAGATCTTTGAACAAGGAATCCAACCCAATTGGAATCACTTAATTTGGAGGTTCCTACACAGAGATATGATTTTCCAAAGTTGGAACAATCTCTGGAATTATTTTGCTACGGAAAATCAGCTGGGTCCACGTGTTTAAACCTCAGCCAATAGAATTGAAGCAATACCGGATTCACAGGGTTTTCGGCGCGCCAGCACAGAGGATCCGGGCCACAGCCGATCCCGGTTTAATTTTTTCCGCCGCTGACCGCCGGGGCCTGCACCTTCTTCTTCCTCCCGCCCCTGTTTCACGCGCCCGCCGCCTCCACCTCGCCGGAGCGAACTGCAGCTCACCGGATCGCCACTGCCAGCCACTGCCCGAGCTGAAACTTGTCGGCAGGGGGTTATGGAGGCCAGGGAGCACGACTGTGGGGTTTGCTAGGACCGCCGGTGACCGGAAATATCTTGGCGACGTGCGGCGGCCTCGGTTGGAGTTCGGCGCCATCGTCCGTGGGTTCTAGTCCTCCAAACAAGCAACAAAAACGTGCTACAGCACCAGTAGATGATCACAAAGCTCGGCAAGGCCTTGAACTTGCTTGGGAATGGCGGCAAAGGGGGTTTCACCGTGCGACCGAATAGTTCCGCGAAGAACACCCTCGGAAGAGCTCGGAATACGCCGCCCCGAGGTGGTTTCATGCTAGGGTTGCTAAAGGAGATATGATCGTAGGCTAGTCCAGCTTCTATGTGTAAAGTTTGATGCGCTAAAAACGAATAGAAGTGGAGAATTAGGGATTCCCATACCGGATGCTCGGGTTGAAGCCGCCGGAGCAAAAACTTCAAATTCGCCGGCTACGCTCCACGGTTTGCTCCAAGCTTTGGGTGAGAGCAGCACCACAGCAGCACACTCCCATGGCCGTGCTTGATTGGGCTTGAAAACCACCATAGATGGCTGTCCACGGGCACCCGGTCATCGGTTTGAGATAGGTCGCGGCGGGTGAGGTTGTTCACGTGGAAAGGAGGTCGGAGCTTGCGAGTTTCTGGGTCGGGAAGGTGAGAACTGAGCTCGTGGCGCTGTCTAGCAGCTCGGGGTGGAGAGGGTGCAAATTTTTCTTTCGATTCCCGATTGTATCCGAGGCTCGGCGGCGAGAGAGCTCTGTGGCCGTTTTTCTCGCGAGGAGGAGAAGACAAAGGCGCTTTGCTACGTCTGGGAGGAGTGGATCACGTTGAGCGCACGAGGGAAGACTTCACTTGATCGCCAGCACGTGGGAGAGGGAGCAGGAGGTGGCGTGGCAGCCTCCTCGGTGGCGCCCGGGTGAGCCCTCGGTGTGTTCGAGTGAAACAGAGGCTTTTGCTTCCTCAGCAAGTAAAAAGTTGCTCACTGACATGTGGGTCCCACCCCACATTTTCCTCCCAAGTTATCTGCTCATGTTGATCTCTCAAATTCCAAAGTTTGGAAGTTTAAATCCGCCGACCAATCATTCTACCCAGGAATTTGTCGACTATTTGGTCTTACTTTTTCAAACTTGCTCATATACTCCCTTACAGATCCAACCTGATGTCATTTTCTTAATTCATCAACTGGAGTCAGAGGATCCATAGTACCCGAAGCCTCCTGGACTTCATATTCATCATTTTATTGGACTAGCATCTGAATTTCCCCAAATCCAGTTTGAATTCACATAGCGAATTTGAATTCGGTTGAAATTTGGAAATGCTTCTATTTAACTCCGTTTTGAGCCCACCTCCAAATAACAAGTTTGTGATCCAACTTTTTACAAAATTTCCAAACTATATGGCTGCATGGTTATTCAAAGTTTTGGGCCACCCTTTGTGTGAACTTTAAATTTGAAATCTGATTTTTAAACTTTCATGCAAAGAGGTATTTAAATCCTTAGTGGTTCAACACCTTCAAATAAAAATGTGAGCCTCATTTTGGATGATCATCCATGTATTACTTTGCATGAAGAAAAGTTTTAGCAAGTCTCATTTTTCATGGCTTTGCCACACATATGAATTCAACCTCAGGTTTATTCATGCACATGTTTGGGACTTTTACATTCCTCCCCCCTTAAAAGAATCTCGTCCCGAGATTACAAAAGAAGAACGAGATGGAAGAGGTAATTACAAACTGTACAAAGCTAAAAGTTCCGGATAGTTGGTGCGGAGGTAATCTTCACTTTCCCACGTCGCCTCTTCCGTGGTATGATTACTCCACAGCACCTTGTAAAATCTGATCGTCCGGTTCTGGTTACCCGAGTCTTTTCATCCAAAATCTGAACCGGTCACTCGGTGTAGGTAAGGTCCGGTTTCAACTCGTCGATTTCCTCGGTGTGGACAGCAGCGGTGAATTTGAGGCACTTCCGCAGCTGTGACACATGAAATACATCATGGACACCCGCATGACCTATAAAACAGGGAGTGAGTTTCCCCTTTACACTGAATCGGTGAATCCCCTTCATCGTAGATATACAAAGATAAACGTGCTCTCCAACATCAAAATGCAATGGCCTACACCTTTGATTAGCGTAGCTCTTCTGTCCGGATTGTGCAGCCTTCAAATTTTCTTGTATCAACCGAACTCAGTCTTCGGCTTCGTTCACAAGATCAACCCCAAAAAGAACTCTTTCGCCGGACTCACACCAATTCAGCGGTGTGCGACACTTACGGCCGTAGAGAGCTTCATACGGTGCCATTTTAATACTCGCTTGATACCCGTTATTGTATGAAAACTCCGCCAACGGTAAGTGATCATCCCAATTCTTACCGTGGTGGATGGCACACACTCTCAACATATCTTCCAACACTTGGTTCACCCTCTCGGTTTGTCCATCAGTTGGAGGGTGATATGTGGAGCTTCTAATCAGGTTGGTGCCCAACGAGGCGTGAAGCTGCTCCCAAAAACGGGCAACAAACAGCGCACCCCGATCTGAAATGATAGTCTTCGGGACACCATGTGAGCATATAATTCTTGAGATATACAACTCCGCATATTGCCTTGCTCGATAATGAGTGTTCACCGGTATGAAATGAGCTGATTTCATCAACCGGTCGACGATCACCCATATCGAGTCATGCTTCCTGGATGTGAGCGGTAATCCAGCGATGAAATCCATACTCACATCCTGCCATTTCCATGCCGGTATTTTCAGCGGTTGTAGCGGTCCGGCTTTCCGCATATGATCAGCCTTGACCGTATACATGTATCACATTCGGATACGTATTTAGCAATTTCCCTCTTCATCCTCGTCCACCAAAATTTCTGTTTCAAATCTTGGTACATCTTGTTACTTCCAGGATGAATGGAAAACTTCGACAGGTGGGCTTCATCCAAGATCGTATTCCGGAGTTTCATATTACGCGGTACCACTATACGGTCGTTAAACCATATCGTACCATTCTCAGCCTTCCGGAAACATTTCACCTCTGCGTTGTCTAGTCTTCTCCGTATGTGAGACATACCCCGGTCTCTTCTTTGAGCCTCAACAATCTCTTCACCGACTGTTGGAATGAGCACGAGATTATAAAGCGCGCCATACGGAATGACATGGAGACTTGGTTCTTCATCTTCCAACTCAGCAATCACCAAGTTGTGAACGTGGGCTTTCTGACTAAGCGCGTCAGCAACCACGTTGGCTTTTCCCGGATGGTAGTGGATCTCAATTTCATAATCTTCTATGAGCTCCAACCATCTCCGTTGTCTCATATTTAGCTCCTTCTGCGTGAAGATATACTTCAAGCTTTTATGGTCGGTGTAGAGGTGGACAAGATTACCAAGTAGATAATGCATCCACATCTTTAACGCCAGCACCACAGCAGCAAGCTCGAGATCGTGAGTTGGATAATGCTGCTCATGGTTTCGCAGTTGACGAGACCCATAGGCGATTATATACTCTTCTTGCATCAGAACGCAGCCGAGATCGATGCCGGATGCATCACAATATACATCGAATGGCTTCGTCATGTCCGGCTGAGCAAGAACTGGAGCTGTTGTGAGATGTTTCACCAGAGTTTTGAATGCGGCTTCACATGCTGCATTCCACACGTATTTAGTGCCCTTCTTCAGCAGCTCCGTCATTGGTTTAACAATTTTTGAGAAGCTCGGAATGAACCTCCGATAATACCCCGCTAAACCTAGGAAACTTCGGACCTTGTGGACTGATTTGGGAGATTCCCACTTCAGCACTTGTTCTATTTTGCTGGGGTCCACGGCCATGCCGTCTGCTGAAATAATATGCCTAGGAAAGGCACTTGATCAATCCAGAACTCGCACTTGCTGAACTTGGCATATAATTGGTGCTCCCTCAACCGTTGCAGCACGATACGCAGATGTTCAGCGTGCTCTTCTTCAGATTTGGAGTAAACCAGAATATCATCGATGAATACCACGACGATCTTGTATAACTCCGGCATGAACACCGAATTCATCAAGTACATGAAATGTGCCAGAGCGTTGGTTAACCCAAATGACATGACGAGGTACCCATAGAGTCCGTATCTCATCGAGAAAGCTGTCTTCGGTATGTCCTCCGGCCGAATTTTGATTCGATGATAGCCCGACCGAAGATCCATCTTCGAAAATACCTTTGCACCCATAAGTTGATCGAATAAGATGTTGATGCGGGGCAAAGGATACTTGTTCTTTATCGTGACAGCATTTAGAGGACGATAATCAACACATAGCTGCAGTGTTTCGTCCTTCTTCTTAACAAACAGCGCAGAGCAACCCCAAGGTGAAGAACTTGGTCGTATGAAACCCTTGCCCATGAGTTCATTCAGTTGCTCCTTCAACTCCGCTAGCTCGTCAGGTACCATCTTGTAAGGCCTTCGTGAGATAGGTGTTGTTCCCGGCGCTAGCTCAATCTTGAACTCGACAACCTGTTCGGATGGCATGCCCGGTAAATCATCAGGAAACACGTCAGGATAATCACGTACCACCGGAATATCTTCAAGCTTAAGCGCTTCCGTGTGGTAGGACTCTGCCATTTTTTGATCTTCACTGTCTAAAAACAGCATGTGATGTTCGTAAGTCGGTGAGTCAATCTGGACAGTCCGGTTACCGATATCGAGAACGGCACCGTGATGATTTAACCAAGACATCCCCAACATTATATCTATCTTCTGCCTATCCAACATAATCAGCGATGTTGGGTATATTTTTCCTCCCAAACACAAAGCTGCTCGGGACACAATCTAATTAGCAGAGATATTTCCTCCCGGTGAATGTATAAGATAACTCGTTGTGGGAGTATTGGTGGATAATTGGTGCTGATCCACGCATGTTTTGCTGATGAAATTGTGGGTTGCACCGGAATCAAAAAGTATGAGCACAGGCACGTCTTTGAGAGTAAACATGCCCGCTAACACCGGTGCTCCCTCCAGGACATCCTCAATAGCAAGATGTAGCACACTCCTGGATTGCAAGGCTGTTATATTGACCTGAGCAGGTGGCGGCATACCACCTGATGATGATGGTCGTCTACTATTCAACAACTTCTCCCGGCATTCTTGCCTAAAATGCCCAGAACGGTGCCAATAAGCACACAGGTGTTTCCCCGGTTCTTCGTTAACTTGCGGTTGAGAAGTTGATGTACTTGGCTGTAGCAATGATGCACCGGAATCAATCGTTGCTGCGGCAATGGTGTTGCTTCAAGACATGATTCTTGAGCAGGAAATCCGGGATATGTTGATCTTACTGGTGGCTGCCATATTTCATCAGATGGTGTGTGGTACACCAAATGATACTTACGAGGAACAACTAGTGTGTCTTCTTGCACATCATCCCGGTCCCTCTTCTCTGCTTGACACTCGAGTGTCGCTTGTTCTTGCAGCAGCGCAGCACTGATCAACTCGGTGTAATTGCCTTGGTTAAACAAAGCAATCCTATCTTTTAATATGGCACTCAGGCCATGGAAGAAGTAGTCATACCTTGCAGCTTCGCTCGTCACGTAGTCAGGAGCATATTGTGCCAAAAGGTTAAAACCGTTTGACATAATCAAGGACACTCATGTCCCCCTGCTTCAGGTTCCTAAATTCTTGCTGCTGGACCTTGATAAAACCCATAGGAATGTGGCGAGCAGGGAATGCTTCACGAAATTCTGTCCATTCCACTTGATGGCCTTCCGGAATGGTGGCGAGATAAGCGAACCACCAATTTCCGGCGGTTCCATGGAGCTGTTGAGCTGCAAATAATGTCTTCTGATACTCATCGCACTCAAACACTCCAAACTTGGACTCCATAACCCGAAGCCACTGATCAGCTTCCACTGGTTTGTTGGCTTTCGTGAAAATTGGTGGTTGTGCCACCAAGAAGTCCAAATAGGCGTTCTGAGGTGGAACGACCTGTTGTGTACGTTGGAGTAAGCCCTGTTGTACCAAGGCTTGGAGTAGTCTTGTGTTCTCCTGACTTGACTCGACCATCTGAGCCATGACATCTGCCCATACCGTTGATGGCGGTGCCCGTGGTGGAGTCGAGTCATCGCCGTCTCGGCGAGAACCTTCAGCCCTACTTGGAGAATGAGTACGCACCCTACTGCAAAAGAATAATTTTGAGGGGAGTCAAAACTTGATCTCAGCAGCATGTGAAAGTATGTAAAACATGAACATGCTAAAACTTTATGAAAGCATAACAAAATTTCATGTTTACACATCTCCCTAAAGCCAGCAGAATCAGTCCCCTATTCTGTACAGAACAAACCTTTCTGTACTTAACCCAGATTTTATCCGGTTAGAAGCATTTTCATAACTCAAGTTGAATACCAAAGTTAAAGCTAACTTCATCATATTTCCAACGAGTACTCACATGCCTCTGGATAATTTCTGGATCAAAAGTTATGATTTCTCAAAGTTGACAGAATTTCTATATAAAATTTGGCAGCATCTCCTTTGTATGTGGCTGTTTTCATCACAGTTGTACATAAAAATACAATAGAATTCTGAACAAACTCTGAACTACAAAGTTGTTGCAAATTTCATAACATTTACTATGGTGTACCATATGACCCTTAGGGATTTTTCTACAGAACGTTATGGCTAAATTACAGAAACATCCAGAGAGATTTGTAGCTGTCCTGTTTTCTGGACAGTTTGCATTCATCTGGACATTCAACCAAGTTGGCTTCTGATTTTGCTCTGGAGGTCTACAGAAAAGTTGTAGAGAACTTTAATACCTTTCCAGAACTGTATTGTACACCTCCATTGGGTCAAGCAACTTAGAGTTATGCTCTTTCAAAGTCAAGCAAAACTTTCTGCCAGAACAGAGCACTCTGTTTTTGAGATCAAAAGAAGCCTAGCAATTCTCTTCTTTGAAGCTTAGTTCAAATGAAGAGCTCAGTAACTAATATGTGCTTTCCAACATCCATTTTTAGTTTGAAAGTTACTCATGACTGATTTCTTCATAGGAAAGAAGACTATCCAGTGTAGTACGGTGGCGATGCACCGTAAGATATATGACGGTACTACGTTGCCTCACAAAAGAAAAACCTAACTGGATTACACCAGCATATATGTATCCTTATGTGGCACTAAAACGGTCACTCGCAAACGTGTTCTACTCGTACTATGGTTTTCGTGGTTAGTACCTACATAAAACACACTCAATTATCAGGTTCGGCGTGGCCGAACCCGGTCCCAATACAGTTGGTACACCCGTCCGTCATCACTCGCCCAGGTGTTCTCAAGCCAAACACACCTTGAGCTACGTGTTCACGTTACTAACCACGTGACGGGGTTTCCCATACTTTCCCGAAGCACGCCAGGGAAGGGCGTTGCTCGAATACCCCAAACGACATGAAGAGTTGTAGAGGATACTAAAGCGGGTCGGATTACCTGCGACCCGTGGGGATCCACCCTTCAGCTTGTGCGCACTGATGGACAGCGCTTACGTGCACCCCCCAAGACATAGAACGTCCTTAGATGCACGATTTTCCGACATAACAAATAGGTTAGGTTGCCACCTTCATAATATGCTAATATAGTAGTCCTTATGTGGGCCTAGTACCGTTATCTCACCGTATCCTAAGTTTTTAACGTAAGATGATGCTCAATCCGTGTGCTATCCCCAACGCAGCTCTGATACCATGCGTTGTGGGACCCACCACCGAGCGACGCCCCGCCAGGACCTCGTCGGGTGGTGCCGTGATATGCGGCACCCAACTGCAAACGGGTGGATGAAACACATCACATTACATAAATCCTTTGCGGAAGCGTACAAGAGTATTTTACAAATACTTATCTCAAAATAAGCTACAGCGGAAGACTATAACTCTCACGACTCATTTCTAACTTAGCAACAAAGAAACAGTCTAGCCCGTGGACGTTTCTTACTAGCAACACGAAGAACAATCTGCAGCGGCGAGGATGCTCTTGAGTAACCACTCGGAGGTTCCCAAGTCTTATCGGCATCCCTTCATAAGCATGAAGTCAATCCTGCAAAACAACTCGGATAGCATCCCTGAGCATAACGCTCAGCAAGACTTAACCGTCACCCTAGTCATGAAACTCTACATGAGGTTATAGACATAAAGTAGGAGAGCATAATGCATAATAACTCGCCTAACAGTGAATCCTTACTTTCAAGTATTATTTGCAGCAAATTAAGAGTAACCTTGGGCACGCCACATCGGGAGTCCACAAGCAAACAAGAAACGCTTTCCCCCGATGTAATTTGCTCACGGCATAAAAGAATCAAGTTTGCACTAGCTATTCATCAAAGATATATCACAAAGATAGTATAAACTTCAAACCAATGTGATTAGTTCCTTTCTCATGCAAGTTCTCACTACGTCATGACTGTGAGAACAAGTATGCTCGGTCCATTCCACGAGCGGCAGTGATTCGAATCAATAACACCCGGACTACACGACACGTACGACCGTACTCGACGTTGCCTACAGAAACCATCACTGACGTCGTACGTGGCATCCTTTCTCCCGTTTCACCCCTGTTGAATCGATCAAGTCGCCCCGTACAGTAGCGACTCTCATGGTGCACCTACCGACATGAGATGTCATGAGAATGTTACCCACATACTGCACACCGGCCGTCTCGCCTGAGGCGACCCGAAAAGGCTCAACGCAAGCTTCCCGAGGTACATCGGTTTACTGGGTCCCATATAGCCAGCACGAGTCCGGTACACAACTCAAACTTGTTCAACAGGGCCGCATACGGATCGGTCCTTGACCGACACGGACAGGTCTATAGCACCCAGGCCCCTATGTCCTGCTGCCCCTACAACCTTCCGGTCTCAACTGTAACTTGCTACACATTTTATGAACCAATCCCGTATGCCTTTGTTGTTCCTGATCATGCGAGTAGCATCTCACCACTCAACTTCTACCGAACTTTACTTAAGCATGGCAGTTCTACATGGTGAAAGACATCTACCAAATACTTCATGGATTCATTTGGTTATGCAAGAGGAGTATCAAACAACTAGACCTAATGCACATTTCATATCTTAACCGAAAGTGAATACAAAATAAAAACTTAAAAGCTGTTAAAATGCAAACCGGAGCTTGCCTGTTTTGCAGGGTAGTAGTATATAAGCAGTTAGTGATCCTTGCTGATCAACCCTTGATTCTCCGGAGCTTGATCACTTCAATGAATCACTCCTTTGAATCCCCTTCGTCGTGATTCCTATTAAAATGTATATGCACAAATTTTATATAATGCAATGGAAAAAATTATAGAATGGATTTCTTAGGAACAGAGGTTGTGGAAAAGCCAAGAATGGCTTGGCTTGCCTCTGTTGTGCAAAGCAACAGGAATGACTAACTTGGCCTTAATGTTTTAACTATACACTAACTATTTTCCTTAATGAACATAATAGATGAGCTGAAAAGAATTGAATGCATCTGAAGAACAAGAACTCCAATGGCCTCAAAACTTTTACAGAAGGTTCTATACTACCTAGGGATTTAGCTTGCCAAATTGCATCTAAGGTGGAGTCAAAATAATGTTCCCCATAATTCCTACAATGTCTTATGTACTTTCCCACATACATAAGTATAATAGAACAAGAACAGGGAGTTCAAGGGCTCAAATCGAGCTGATAATTTACATGTGAGTTCCTGGTCACATGAAAGTAATTTGATCCAAAATTCAGACCTTTTACTTGAGTAGTCCTCCCAGAATAATTCCTTAAGCATTTCTTCTCAAAAGAATTAATTCTGGAGTAATGTGCATTTTCTGGCACGACCCCTTGGTCTTGTCGAGCCAGGATCACGCTGAGGGTGCTGCGTTGCACAGCACCGGATAACACACATCAAAGGTACAAAGCGGAAGCAAAGTTTTATTACATAAACCAGTGTATGAACATTTTTACAACAAAACATGTTCAGTCTACACTCACGGGCGTAGACTAAGCATCGAGTTCACGTTCAGCCCTTGGACGTGTCCCCGCTAGCATGCACACACACTAACACGACGGCGTGCACGACACCCACTCGACAGGGTTCCCCTCCTGGGTTTCCGTCTCCTCCTCGGGAGTCCCTTCCTCATAAAACCCTGCAAAAGATTCAAACACAAGCAGTGAGCACGATGGCTCAGCAAGACTGACCCGTCTCTCCTATACATGAAACTTCTACATGAAGGTTGATAGGGTACATGAGGTGAAATAAGTTGCAAAGGACTCGCCTAATTAGTGGAACCTTACTTTCAAGTTTTAGCAGCAGGTTGTGGAGAACTTCACGCTAAGGCACATGAGAGAGCCGCAATCAAACAAGAAATGCATTTCTCTCATGTACTCTACCCAAAGTTGAAAAGAACTTTAATTAGCTCTAAATTACAACAATATATTAACAAGCAAGGTATATCTTTCAAATCAGCAAACTTTTAACATGAATCTAGCCTGTTCTTTCTACGTCACGGTACAGTGAACAAGTGGTACTCACTGACCATGAGGGACGGCGATTATAATCGATTTACACCTGCAGGGTTACCTGAATAACCCATCACGTATGCCCGTACTCGATGTTGCCTACAGCAACCATCACGGACGTCGTACGCAACCACCTTTCAACCGTCAGCCAAATAGTGAATCGGTCCTATCGTACCGAGCAAGAGGTCTCTGCACGCGCATCTCAGTGCCGCCAGCCGATTTACACCTCGAGCTCTCAACCTACCCTCTGAACGACAGGCAATGCCTCAATACCCAGCTACCCGAGTTACATCAGTTTCCCGGTTCCCATATAGCCGGTAGGTGTTCGGTACTGCTCTAGCTTGTTCAGCAGGCCCGCACACGGCTCGGTCCTCAATCAACACAAGCGGAGCTATAGCACCCAGGCCCCAAAGTTGTGCTGCCCTTACTCTCCGCTCGGTCTCATTTTGCTTGCCATGTGTTTCATTTGCTGTTTTTACCCGAGCGATGTGTCTCTAGCCTATTCTCGCGAGTAGTTCCAACTACTCGACTTGTACTGAATCCTACTCTATCTTAGCATTGCAGTGGCTAACGAGGTTCTCAATCCTAATCCCAACCCATGGTTTTCTTGGCTATGCATTTGGGTTTCAAACAAGACTCTAATGCAAGAGATAAGTGGTACTCAAAGGAATTGCTCAAAACAATAAAAATTTGTAAAGAGGTTAATGCAAACCGGAGCTTGCCTTGCTGCTCTTGGTCATAGGCTAGCTGTTCTTCCGGAGTGACGAAGTCTAAGACTTCGGGTTCCTCCTCAATATTAGTGACTACATGAGGTAACAAGTATATGTATCAATTTAAATGCATTTGAATGAATTTGATTTGTAAAAACTATGAGTCTTACTATACAGGCCCATTGACTCTGAAATTTTTACTGTAGTTTGGTTACAACCTAAACAGAGACTTGGCCAAGTTTCATTTGCAGCAAAGCTCATTTGTGCTCTTCACAAATAATTATGTACTTGACCTTAATTGGAGCTTCTAGGGTGTTCTAGGGATTTTCCTGGAGCAGGCCATGACTTTCTGAAAACTAGATTTTCTGAGGGTTTCAATGGAGTTGGTCTCACTTAATTTGAAGGTTCCTATCTAAAGATATGAGCTAAACAGTTTCAGAGAAATTTCTGAAAATGTTTCTGGTCATTTTCTATTTTCTCTGGAACAGTTTTATTAATCACACCATTAGGTGGATCAAATTAGCTCAAATGGATCTGAAATTTTTATGGTGGCTCAGGGATATTTCGGTGAACATCCCAGCAAAAGTTCAGAATTTTCCTCCAAAGGGTTCTCCAGTTAAAATTCTAAACAGTTTAAATTTCAAAGAATTAATTCTGGAGAAATAAGGAGTTTCATGAAGTGAAACTTGATTTTCTGTAAATTACTCAGAGAGCTGAATCCAACAAAATTTGGTTCACTTGATTTGGAGTTTCCTAGCCAAAGTTATGTGGGTTTGAAGTTTGAACTAAATCTGAAAATCGGGGAAATGTTTAAATCTGCCGGTGGATCCACGGATACACGTGTCGGGCGCCGAGGCGACGTTACACCGGGCTACAGGTTTAATTCCCACGCTGCCACAGTCGATCCGTGCCCACAGAAGATCAAACCGCCCGGTTTCCTTCCACTGACAGCGGGCCCGGCTCGGTCGTCTTCAACCTCGCGCCTCCCGCGCGGTAGCGCCGCCGAGGTCGCCGGAGCACCGCCGAACTCGATCGTACGGTCAGCTCCCGAGCTCCAATTCACCGATAGCCCCTAATTTGGTGCGCTGAACACATTGGAAGGGTTTCCCCTCATCAACGTTGGCTCTAACCGTGCTCGCGATGGCGCAGCGGCTCGGGAAGAGTCCGGTGACGTCGCTCCGGCATACTAGCATGCTAAACGCCTGGTGAAGCGGCTCTATAGCACAAGTGGTGGCTCGGGAAGCTCAACATGGCGATGGGAAGGCTCGGGGAGGGCTCCAAAGTGGGTCTCACCGTGCGCCCGATGCTGCCCGAACAAGCCGCCGTTGGCAAGCTCGGAATTACGCCATGTACAAGGGTTCTCACGCTATGTGTTCTGAAGCCAACTGGTGCGCCCCTAAGTCTAGCTCCTACGTTCTAAGTTTGATGGGATTTAAATGAGAATCAAACGGGAATTTCAACGTTTCTTACCCGAAGGTAACTTTGCATTGGCTGGAAGCAAACTGTAAAATTCGCCGTCGACGCTCAACCTCTTGGCTCAGGCTTCGGAGATGAGTTGCAGGAGGTGCGTGCGCGTCCGAAAACAGCTTGGCTTGATCGTGACAAGCCCGGGTTGAGGCTGCCCACGAGAGCACCTCTTCTCGGCTTGGTGGCGACTGCCATGGATCGGTGTGATTCTCGGAGTAGAGAGCACGAGATCACTGGATGATGGTTTGAGGGGGTAGTGGAGAGTTCTGTGGTGCCGTTTTGATGCTCAGCTGAGGCTTGTGCTCGAGATTGGCGGGTGGCCGAGGATCGGAGGAGTAGAGGCGGCTCTGGTCAGTTTCTTGCGCAAGGGAGCGAGGAACTGATCGGTTCTGCCTCCGGCCGGTGCGGCTGCGGGGATACGAAGGCCGCGAGGCGGTTCAGCGGGTCGGGGCGGCAAGCAGCTGCTGTCCCAATCGATCTCTCGCTGTGGCGGCTGCTGGCTTGCATGCGAGTAACCGAGTTCGGTGACTTCAGTCGGTTGAATTGCTATAGAGGCTGACATGTGGGTCCCACCCGGGGTTTAACCTCTGAAATTAAATTTTCCCCACTGCTCTAAACAGTACAGACCAAATTAACCCTTATCATTTGAATTATCTACCCCTGGGCCATTTGAATTCGATGGAATTCAAATTGGGTTTTGTTTGGACATATTTTCAGCACATATGCAGTTTGAATTTCAAATGGAGTTTGAATTTGTTAAACCTAGCTCATATCAAGATCAACTCCAAATGTAGTGAAAATTGGTGTGTGAGCTCACAAAAATGTGATGAGCAAGAATATGCCTCCCACTTTTGAATTCATGGGGTGGAAACAGTTTCAATTTGAATTTGAGTTCAAACCACCCTCTTTTTAGTTGTACCCAAAAGACCTCAAAAAGGTTTTGGATTTAGGTGAAATTTGGCATGGACATTCCTAGCAAGGTGTAGGACTTTTTCATATGCCCAGCCCCTATATAATGCATGTGGGAAATGCCACTTTTGCATTTTGTGAGTTTGTTCTCTAATGAGCATGTTGATGGTGGTTATTTGCTCTTCAAATGCGTTCATCAAGTTTCTTCAAATGAAGGGTGTGTGTGGTGATGAACACTTTGAACATGTGCCAAAATTTAGGCCCTTACATTTTCATGCCCAATTAAGTGAACTAAAATTTCAAGTATGTCTCAGAGAGTATGTCCAAATTTTCCTATGATTTTTGGAGCTAAGAATTGCCCAGAATAGGTTTTACAAGTGGGCAATACTTTCTGAAAATGTTTCTGGACTCTTATGAACACAGTATTTTTTATTTAGCAAATTACTACTCAAATGATCCTCAAATGAGCTGAAAATTTGCTAGAAGGTCAACAATATGCTAAAGAATAGTCTGGCAAAACTTGAGGATTTTTGGATGAACCAAACTCCCTCAATAATTCTTTTCAAAAAACCTTCAAAGAATTTTCCAGAATTTAATATTGACTTTCATAAAAATTTGAGTTCATATTTGGATAGATCTTTGAACAAGGATTCCAACCCAATTGGAATCACTTAATTTGGAGGTTCCTACACAGAGATATGATTTTCCAAAGTTGGAACAATCTCTAGAATTATTTTCCTATGGAAAATCAGCTGGGTCCACGTGTTTAAACCTCAGCCAATAGAATTGAAGCAACACTGGGTTCACATGGTTTTCGGCACGTCAGCACAGAGGATCCGGGCCACAGCCGATTCCGGTTTAAATTTTTCCGCCGCTGACCGCCGAGGCCCGCACCTTCTTCTTCCTCCCGCCCCTGTTTCGCGCGCGCGCCGCCTCCACCTCGCCGGAGTGAACTGCAGCTCGCCGGATCGCCTGCTGCCAGCCACCGCCCGAGCTGAAACTCTCTGCCAGGGGGTTATGGAGGCCGGGGAGCATGACTGTGGGGTTTCCTAGGACCGCCGGTGACCGGAAATACCTCGGCGACGTGCGGCGGCCTCGGTTGGAGTTTGGCGCCGTAGTCCGTGGGTTCTAGTCCTACAAACAAGCAACAAAAACGTGCTATAGCACCAGTGGATGATCACAAAGTTCAGCAAGGCTTTGAACTGGCTCGGGAATGGTGGCAAAGGGGGTTTCACCGTGCGACCGATTAGTTCCGCGAAGAACACCCTCTGAAGAGCTCCGAATACGCCGCCTCGAGGTGGTTTCATGCTAGGGTTTCTAAAAGAGATATGATCATCGGCTAGTCCAGCTTCTATGTGCAACGTTTGACGCGCTAAGAACGGATAGAAGTGGAGAATTCAGGATTCCCGTACCGGATGCTCGGGTTGGAGCCGCCGGAGCAAAAACTTCAAATTCGCCGGCTACGCTCCACGGTTTGCCCCAAGCTTTGGGTGAGAGCAGCACCACAGCAGCACGCTCCCGTGGCCATGCTTGATCGGGCTTGAAAACCACCGTAGATGGCTGTCCACGGGCACCCGGTCGTCAGTTGAGATAGGTCGCGGTGGGTGAGGTTGTTCACGTGGAAAGGAGGTCGGAGCTTGCGAGTTTCTGGGTCGGGAAGGTGAGAACTGAGCTTGTGGCGCTGTCTAGCAGCTCGGGGTGGAGAGGGCGCAAGTTTTTCCGCCGATTCCTGATTATATCCGAGGCTCAGCGGCGAGAGGGCTCTGTGGCCGTGTTTCTCGCAAGGAGGAGAAGACAAAGGCGCTTTGCTACGTCTGAGAGGAGTGGATCACGTTGAACGCATGAGGGAAGCCTTCACTCGATCGCCAGCGCGTGGGAGAGGGAGCAGGAGGTGGCGCGGCAGCCTCCTCGGTGGCGCCCGGGTGAGCCCTCGGTGGATTCGAGTGAAACAGAGGTTTTGCTTCCTCTGCAAGTCAAAAGTTGCTCACTGATATGTGGGTCCCACCCCACATTTTCCTCCCAAATTATCTGCTCATGTTGATCTCTCAAATTCCAAACTTGGAAGTTTAAATGTGAACTAGCATCTGAATTTCCCCAACTCCAGTTTGAATTCGCATAGCAAATTTGAATTCAGATGAAATTTGGAAATGCTT
Source organism: Neostapfia colusana (assembly GCA_030760725.1). Taxonomy (NCBI): domain Eukaryota; kingdom Viridiplantae; phylum Streptophyta; class Magnoliopsida; order Poales; family Poaceae; genus Neostapfia; species Neostapfia colusana. The sequence goes on from JASWHV010000011.1 coordinate 63,016,247, forward strand.
CTATTTAACTCCTTTTTGAGCCCACCTCCAAATAACAAGTTTGTGATCCAACTTTTTCCAAAATTTCCCAAACTATATGTCTGCATGGTTATTCAAAGTTTTGGGCCACCCTTTGTGTGAACTTTGAATTTGAAATCTGATTTTTATACTTTCATGCAAAGAGGTATTTAAATCCTTATTGGTTCAACACCTTCAAATGAAAATGTGAGCCTCATTTTGGATGATCATCCATGTATTACTTTGCATGAAGAAAAGTTTTAGCAAGTCCCATTTTTCATGCCTTTGCTACACATATGAATTCAACCTTGGTTTTATTCATGCACATGTTTGGGACTTTTACAACGTATTCCGGACCAACATGCGGAGCAGATCGGTCTGCTCCTTACGTGAGCCAACCAGCGCCGCAATCACATCCGCCATCGTAAGCAGAGGCAGAGGCGGTGGTTGCTGCTGTGGGGTGTTGTCATGGGCGGTCTGCTGGGAGTCATCACCTCCCTGTTGACTCAAACCATCGACCTCGTTTGTGGATCCAGTACGAACCATTCTGCAACCACAACGAGAAGCAAATCAGCCACACAGCAGAAACTCCATTCAGTCCATGAAATAGTAGTAAAACGTAATGACAGTAAAAAATGCAATACATCTCGTACATGGATAATGCAAAAACTTTGTATAAGATACACCATTATCAGACTAAGTACACAATAGTGAATTCCAAATTGATGGACTTCCTCTTTAGAAGTTCATGTCAACTATATTTGATCACAACGAAACGTTAATGTCGCTTCGTCATCACATATACTACACTTTTCTCTTCAATATGACACAAACATAGTCACTAGTAAAAAGAACTTGAGTATGTAAAATACTCAAATCCTTCACTAATTGAAGATAATAATTCATGAGTATGTAATACACAAATGGAGGTAATAAAACACCCATCGATACAACAATTTCTCAAATAAGGTCAACTGCTCACTTCTCTGCTCAGAACTGACCAGTTTCTACTTAGTCCAGATTTTTATCCAGTATTTGGCATTTACATATCTCAAGTTGAATACCAAAGTTAAAGTCAACTTCAATATATTTCCAAGAGTATTTATTTGCCTCCGGATCAGCTCTGGATAAAAAGTTATGATAATTCAAAATTGACAATATTCCTGGAAGAATTTCAACAGCACCTCCTTTGAAAGTTGCCGATTTCAACTCAAAATCCCGACTAATTCTTTACTACAACTGTAAAAACTTTGAATTAAAAAATGTAACACCTCTCATAACCTTTCCAAAAATGTATGCTATGACTATTACAAAAATTTTCTACAGATAGTTATGATTGAAAACCAGAACAGTCCAGAGAGTTTTAAGTATGTCCTGGTTCTAGACAGTCTGCACTGATCTTGAATTTCAACCAGTTTGGTGTCTGATTCTGCTATGGAGCTCTACAGAAAAGTTGTAGACCATTTCAACACCTTTACAGAAATATATAATACACCTTCATTGGTTAAGTCTACTTAGAGTTATCCTCTGTCAAAATCCAGTAGGGTTTTGCCAGAAAACAAAGCACTCTGTTTTTCAATCCACTTGGGATGCACTACAATTTTGAATCTTACTCCAAAACCAGAGTACTAGAGACTAATATAAATATCCTTAAGTTATTTTTAGTCCCTGTGGGGGCACGGCCGCCCGCACACTCCAGGAATCACATTGGGTGGTGCCGTGTTAGGCGACACCGACTAGCACACGCAGAAATGAATCCAAGATATACACAAGTGTGTATTCAACAAGAGATCTGTTTTACGTATAGTAATGTACAGCAGCGGAATATAAGATCAAAGTTACAGCGGAATTGCAACTGTGATCACTCTCACGAACCTAGCTAAGCAGCAAAGGAGATATCCTGCCCGAGGATACCACTTTCAAGCAGTAGGAAATGTATTCGGCGGCGAGCAGGGTTTCTTGTGACCATGCAGCCAAGAATGGCGTTGTCATGCTTAACCCTTCACAGTATACGGCGGTTTACCTGCAAAATAACAACTCTGCAAGAGTGAGCATGAAGGCTCAGCAAGACTTAACCGTGTCTCCTAAGGCATGCAACTCTACATGAAGGTAACTTAAAACATAAACATGTAAGTTGCATAAAGACTCACCTACAAGTTCATCCTTAATTTTCAGATTTTAGCCATCATAGTAATGACCTTGCGCCGAGCAACATTGGAACTCCACAATCAAATAAGAAACACTTCATTCCAACTTTACATGTCCCAAGGTGGAAAAATAACTTTAATTTGCTCTATCTCTACTTCATACATGGTTTTCATGCAATTCAATTTATCATAACAGCGTATAAAACTTGCAAAATATCATTACACAACTGATAACTACGTCACAACACAGTGAGCGGTACTCATATCCGCGAGGGACGGTGATTCAAATCAAACACTGCCCGGCTTACTCGACACATGCGCCCGCCTCTGAAGACCCAAATCTGGTGTCTTTCATTACGTCGTATGTAGCAACCTTTCGCAGGACACCTGACTGTAGAACCAATTGCACCGTCTCGGGCTCATAGGTCTAACGAGACGATGTGGTATGCCTCTAGAATCCAGTTAACCTGGTACATCAGTTTTCTGGGTCCCATATACCAGTAAGCATCCGGTACACAACTCAATACTTGCTCAGCGGGGCCGCACACGAGAATGGTCTTTAACTGACACAGGCAGAGCTACTCGACCAAGACCTCATCTTGTCGCTGCCTACACTTTATGCCCAGTCTCATCTTTGGAAACATAAACTTTAGTTTGCTTCTTAAACCATAACCCTTGTGATCCCAAACTATAGCTCGCGAGTAGATTCCAACTACTCGACTTCTACCGGATGTCATAACCTATTTAGTATGGCAATACTACAGCGGGTATACCTCTTCTACCCTTGACTCCAGTTTTCATTTTGGTCATGCATTTGGAGTACAAATCATTCCTAACCTAATGCACAAACAAACTCTAAACCATAATAGTGAACACAGTAAAAACTTTATAAAACAACTTAAATACAAACCGGAGCTTGTCTTTGTTTTGCAGGGGACTAAAGTCAGATATAGTAAGCAGTTAGTTGATGATTACTTGAAGCTTAATCAAGGCTTCTTCGTGCTCCTTGATCCAAGCTTCACTTCTTTTCCACTTCTCCACGTAAAGCACTACACGTCATGAACATGCACATATATTCAAAGTAAATATTTTTGCCCTCAAGGCCTAATGAAAGGTTGGAAACAGAATGATGTTTCTAGGCTGGAATTTAGGTGATCCTAGTGGATGAAAATATATTTAGCAAAGGGATCAAGTGCTAAATGGGTTTTTCCTAATTGTTGCATTTTCCCCTAAGAAAGGTATATAGAAACATACTGATACAAAGCTCAAATTAATCTGAGAATTTTCCTGTGAGTTCCTTGTCACAAGAAGACATTCTGGACCAAAATTTAGAATTGTTCAATGAGAAGTTCATCCAGAACAATTCCCTAAGCATTTAGGCAAAAAGGAATTAATTCTAAATAAATTTGCACTTTCATGCAAATTAAAGTGAACCACAATTTCAAACATATTTCAGGGAGCATGCACGAATTTTCCTAGGAATTCTGGAGCTAGGAAATACCTAGAGTGGATTTTTCAAAGTATGAATTAACTCTGAAAAAGTTTCTGGACTTTTTGAACACAGCAACTCGTAATCTAAACTTTCATACTCAAATCACTTCCAAATGAGCTGAAAATTTAGAAGGAGTTCAACAATATCCTAAGTAATATTCTGGCAAAATTTTGGGATTGGTAGATGAATCAAACTCCCTCTACAATTCTTATACTGAAAAGCTTCAAAGAAAATTTCCAGAATTTATTATTGACTTTCATACAAATTGGGTTGCACATTTGAATAGATATTTCCAGGCTGAATCTAACCCAATTTTAATCACCCAATTTGGAGTTTCCTAGCAAAAGTTATGAGGTTCTAAAGTTTGAACTATATTTGTGAATTCAATAAACCGGGAAAACTTTAAAACTCTGACAGCGGATCCGGGGTGACGTGGCGCCACCAGAGAGCTGAACACACGGGGCCACAGGGATCCTCTCACACAGCCACAGTTGGATCTGGTGCCACAGAAGATCAATTTTCCTCACAACAGTGACTGACATGTGGGCCAGCCCCATCATCTCCTACCTCCCGCCTCCCGCGCCGGCCCGCCGCCGAGCTCGCCGGAGAGCTTGCCGGGAGGGGGTTCCAGTGCTCCAAACTCGCAAATTTTTGCTGCCACTACATATTTTTGTGTGGGGAACACGTTGCCGGCCTTCCCTCGGACCGAGGATGGCCGGAAAAGTAAGCGCAACGATGACCATGGCTGCGGCATGTCTGGCGACCTAGCTAGGACTATGTGATAAACCAAACACTTCACCGTTTGCTCATACAGCACCACTGCACCGAGGAGAACACGGATCCAACCGCCGATCTCGCTGAAACTCACCGGAAGTACAACCTCACCATCGGGCTAGGTCAAAAATCTGGTGAAATTTGAAAAACTCGATGAACAGCGGCTCTGCTCGACGGTTCTCGGTGATTTGTGATCCTATGAACTCGCAAAGAGGTATAGGATGTGTTCTACATTGTGTGTGGTTTGGTTCACCGTGCGGCACGAATTTTGGTCGTAGTAGCTTCAGTGTCTATTGCATGGCGACGGGAAAACGATGAAATTCCGGCAAGACACGCCATGGCATGCTGCCAGAGTTGGGGGGAGAGTAGAAGGGTTCTATACAGACCTTTAGGCATTTAAATCTTGGCGGGAGAACGCTTCTTGCGGCCGGAAGACGAGTTCTTGTCACGGCGGTTTGACACAGTGCCGGGGAGGAACTTTGTGCTCGGTTCCGAGGTTTCCAGTGGGGTGGCGCCTTGTTCCCGCCTTGGGCACGTCGAGGGAGCTTCGGCGACGCCGTGGATGAGCTCAGCTCGGCGTGGAAACTACCGAGGAGTCCGGGCGCCGGTGGACCGAAAAGGTTTTGACACGGCCCCACGGTCTTGTCGAGCCAGGATCACGCTGAGGGGTGCTGCGTTGCACAGCACCGAATAACACACATCAAAGGTACAAAGCGGAAGTAAAATTTTATTACATATCGTGGTTTATGAACATTTTACATCAAAATAAGTCCAGTCTACACTCACGGGCATAGACTACGCATCAAGTTCATGTTCAGCCCGTGAACGTGTCCTTGCTAGCACGCACGCACACTAACACGGCGGCGTGCAAGACTCCCACTCGACGGGGTTCCCCTCCTGGGGTTCCGTCTCCTCCTCAGGAGTCACTTCCTCATAGAACCCTGCAAAAGCTTCAAACACAAGCAGTGAGCACAAAGGCTCAGCAAGACTGACCCGTCTCTCCTAAACATGGAACTTCTACATGAGGGGTGATAGGTACATGAGGTAAAAATCATTTGCAAGGACTCGCCTAATTAGTGGGACCTTACTTTCAAGTTTTAGCAGCAGGTTGTGGAGAACCTTACGCTAAGGCACATGAGAGAGCCGCAATCAAACAAGAAACGCATTTCTCTCATGTACTTTGCCCAAAGTTGAAAAGAACTTTGGTTAGCTCTAAACTACAACAAATCATTAACAATCAAAGTCCACCTTTCAATCAGCAAAATTTTAACATGTAACTAGCCTGTTCTTTCTACGTCACGGTACAGTGAACAAGTGGTACTCACTGACCATGAGGGACGGCGATTATAATCAATTTACACCTGCAGGGTTACCCGAACAACCCGCCACGTACGTCCGTACTCGATGTTGCCTACAGCAACCATCACGGACGCCATACGCAACCACCTTTCACCCGTCAGCCAAATATTGAACCAGTCCCATCATCCCGAGCAAGAGATCTCTGCATGCGCATCTCAGTGCCGCCAGCTGATTTACACCTCACGCTCTCAACCTACCCTCTGAACGACGGGCAATGCCTCAATACCCAGCTACCCGAGTTACATCAGTTTCCCGGTTCCAATATAGCCGGTAGGTCTTCGGTACTGTTCTAGCTTGTTCAACAGGCCCGCACATGGCTCGGTCCTCAATCGACACAAGCGGAGCTATAGCACACAGGTCCCAAAGTCCTGCTGCCCTTACTCTCCACTCAGTCTCATTTTTCTTGCCATGTGTATCATGTGCTATCTCTACCCGAGTCGAGTGCCTCTAGTCTATGCTCGCGAGTAGTTCCAACTACTCGACTTATACCGAGTCCTACACTATCTTAGCATGGCAGTAGCTAACGGGGTTTGCAATCCAAATCCCAAGTCCATGGTTCTCTTGGCTATGCAATTGGGTTTTCAAACAAGACTCCAATGCAATAAGTAATCATACTCAAGTAAGTGCTCAAAACAATAGAACTTTGTAAAAAGGTTAATGCAAACTGGGGCTTGCCTTGCTGCTCTTGGTCGTAGGCTAGCTGCTCTTTCGGAGTAACAAAGTCTAGGACTTCGGGTTCCTCCTCGACCTTAGCGACTACATGTGGTACAAGTATATGTGTTAATTTAAATGCATTTGAATTGGATTTAAACTTGTAAAGGTTGTAAGTCTTACTAGACAGACCCAATGACTCTGAAATTTTTACTGTGGCTTGATTACAACCTAAACAGAAACTTGGTCAAGTTTTAGTTGCAGCAAAGCTCATTTGGCCCTCCAAAATTAATTATGTACTTGACCTTAATTGGAGGCTTTAGGGTGTTCTAGGGATTTTCATGGAGCAAGCCATGACTTTCTGAAAACTAGATTTTCAGAGGGTTCTAATGGAGTTGGTCTCACTTAATTTGAACGTTCCTAGCTAAAGATATGAGCTAAACAATTTCAGAGAAAATTCTGAAAATGTTTCTGGACATTTTCTATTTTCTCTGGAACAGTTTTATTAATCACACCATTAGGTTGACAATTAAGCTCAAATGGGTCTGAAATTTTTATAATAGTTCAGGGATATTTTGGTGAACATCCCAGCAAAATTTCAGAATTTTCCTCCAAAGGATTCTCCAGTTAAAATTCCAAACAGTTTAAATTTTGAGGTATTAATTCTGGAGAAATAAGGATTTTCATGAAGTGAAACTTGATTTGCTAGAAAGTACTCAAAGAGCTGAATCTAACAAAATTTGGTTCACTCAATTTGGAACTCCCTAGCCAAAGTTATGAGGATTTGAAGTTTGAATGAAATCTGAAAATCAGGGAAAAGTTTAAATCTGCCGGTGGGTCCACGGTACACGTGTCGGACACGGGAGCGATGGCACACCGGGGTCTACGGGGTTTTTGCGCGCCAGCACACCGGATCCGAGCCGCAGCCCGATCCTGATTTAAAATACGAGCCGCTGACAGCGAGGCCCCACCCCCTTCGTCTACCTCTCGCCGCCCGCGCTCTGCCGCCGCGATACCTCGCCGGAGAGCTCGCCAGCAGCCTCTGTGGAGCTCCAAACTTCATGATTCTGGCCGCCCCTGCCTACTTTCACTCGGGGAACATGATTCCGGGCTCAGTTCATCATGAAAATGGCCGGTACATGGTCGGCGACGAGCGGCAGCCTCGGGAGAACTTCGGCCGTGTCGGCCGACCTCCCTAGCACCTCAATCACTCGAGCAAACGGTCGGGAAGCATTAGTGGACCTTAGGAAAGGTCGACATGAGCTCCACGGAGCTCGGGAGGGGCTGTGTTAGGCTGTCACCATGCGACCTAGGCCGAAAATCAGGATTCTACTAAAACTCGAAGAACAGCGGTTTCCCTCCACGGTTCTTCGTGGTTCCTGCTCCTATGTAACACCCCAAAATCCTGTTAAGAGGGGAATTTAAAATTTTTTGGATGTGTTGCATGTATTGCAAAAATTCAAATTCAAACTGGAATTCAAATTAAACTCAAAACAGAAAAGAAAAAGAAAAAGGAAAACAGAAAAAAACCGGCTAGTGGGCCGAAACCCACCAGCCGGCCCACCGATCCGCGCCAGCCGCAGCCGCGCGCCCCCTTCTTGCCACTGACATGCGGGGCCCGCCAGTCTTTCTTCTTCCTCGCGCTCGCGCCCGCGCTCGGCCGGACTCTCTTACCCCGAATCAAAACCGACCCGGATTCCTGCGTATCCCAGCCAAATTTCGTTCGTGGGCGACGCAAACTCAATCACAACCGAACGCCGCCCTTCCCCCGTCTATAAAAACCCTAGCATCGTCCCGTTTTTCCTCACGATCCGCCGATTTTCTCTCCGGTGAGAACCCGAGCCCCTCCGGCGAATTCTGCCCGATCTACGCTCGGGAATTCTGATCTAACTCGCTGGTCTTGATCCACCGCCTCAGGGGAACCTCGCAGGTGCAGAAAACGCGGTGGTTTGCGGTTCAAACACAGCGCCGACGAGCCTCGCCGTGAATTCACCTCGGACCTCATCGCCGACCGCCCTCCAGGACCTCCGAGCTCAAGAAAACCCCCGAGGTGAGATCCCCGACCTCCCCTCTACCGATCTATGCCATAAAATCACAGTTCTAGGAAGAATTTACGAAGATCCGAAACTCTCCGGCGAGATCGCCGCCTCCCGCCGCCGTGCGCCGCCGGGCAGCGCCGCCCGCGCTCGATCAGAGCGACGTGGCCGCTTGTGCGCCGTTTATTTTAAATTGCACGGTAGAGTTTAAATCTCCGCGTACCGGTTCGACGTTATAATCTCAGCCGTCTGTTTTAAATCGGACGGTCCACGTCAGCCCCGCGTTATAAAGACTGTAATTCTTACGTGCTACCCCCTGGGGTTCTCGGGAAATAAGAGCTAGCCCCGGAAACTTCTGATCTAGCCCCTGGAACTTCAGAAAATCATGTAAATTCAGTTAAAAATCAGTTTTAGCCCCTGGACTTAATAAAAATTAGGAAAAACCCCTCTGTTATGTGTAGCTAGACCCCTGAAAATTCTTAAAATAATATTATAGACCCTGTAGTGGGGTGAGTTTACCTTTTTAACCCTATTTGATATAAAAGTTAGGAATTTGAATATGTGGCTAGTATTTAAAATTTAAAAGGTGGGACAAACATAGGGTCAAATTCAAATTAAAAACTTTCCCGGTACTTAGAAAACCTTGGAGTGAGATAAAAATAGATTTTTGGCTGAAATGAATCTGTATAATTGATTATTCACATTTATTAGTTAGAGGGACACATTCCTAAGTAGAGAATAATTCTGAAAATTAGAAAAAAAATGTAAAATAGTTTACATCAGAGGAAAAGATTAAAAAATATATTATTAACTATTTTGGATCAGAACCTATTCTGTTTAGATGATGTGTCTTACTATTTTCATAATAAAGTACATATTTAGGCATAGGAAGTGAATTTGAAAATATAGCAAGCTAGGTATAAATAATTAGAAAATGATAAATGAAGTTTCCAAATCCAAAGAATTCAGTTTAGGGTTGGTAGAAGTTCTGAAGACACATATGGAGTAGGAAAATACCTTTCATGCATACTTGGTAGCTAAAAGGTGTAGTAATTGAATGTAAGGAATTTATTTAAATTGGGAACTCATATATATAGTATGCAAGCATAAATGTGAATACAAAAGTAGGAATCATATACACATGATTAAAAGTGCATGAAGGCCACAAATCAACACCCATAGAGTAACCACAACACATATAATTGTGAATGACTTTCATAAATGTGAATGTGTGGTTTGTATGAAGTGGAAGTGTGAACTATGTCTTATGGATTTTGTTTTTCTTTTGCTATGTGTGATGGTATGATGTAGAACCTGCTCCAGAGCAAGTTCTTCCTTTCCAAGATCAGGACTACCCATTCCAAGAGCAGCAAGAAGGAGGCAAGTGTCCTTGACCACTTTGATCCTATGCTAGGATGTGTAGCTAGAATTATTTGCATTGTCAATTGAAATATGAAACCCATGCTAGGAAGTTTCCCTAGAGTTGCATTACCTTGTTTCCTTGTAGCTTGGGTTGAGATTTATTTTATCATGTCATTTATTATTATGCATATGCTTAGCCATGCTTAGAATGGGATATTTGGGATATGGGATCATCAGTTTATTTTACCATACTCTTGAATGAGATATTATGAGTTATGTAGAGGTAGGGATCAAGGCAGGTTGGATGTTTTGGTTGGTGCTGGGTGCACGAGACTCGGGTTTGTGTTTAGTACTTGCCTGGATCCTAAGGACCGGTTCATGGAGCATGTAACCTAGCTTTACCGTGCCAACCACATGCTGAGATGGGGCAGCTTGGCCAATTAATTAGGTGTATCCCCGGCGTAGTATGGGTGTGTTGGATGGTGCGGGGAGTAGGTGTCAGCTGGACTACCATATGAACCGCAAGGCTCAAGAGGGGGCCACTGCAGCGGGGCTGGAGCCTCTTGTATGCTGTTAGGGGTGAAACCTCAGTGGGCCCACGCTCGTCGGGAATCCATTTGTAAAGGCTTCGTAGTGATCTCCTGGCTACACACCTGGGAAGTGTGAATGTGGTTCGTAGCCACTGGCATAATGGAGGTTCTTTTATTCCACCCGGCAACGGTGGATGAAATCACTACATGTGGGTACAGTGGTGTAAACTCTGCAGAGTCAAAACTGTCATGACAGCCGTGCTCACGATCAAGAGCGGCTTTGACTTATTCATGATTAGAGGAGTGATGGTTTTGGAAGTTAAGGATGTTAAGCGGGGAGCTTAACATTGAAAATGAGGTTATGGTTATTTGATTATGATGATGGGATGGGAGATTGGGACCATTTCAACTATGTAGTAGTGTAGGTGCTTTAAAAACTAAGGTGATTTGTATTTAATTGTGTAGTGCTTTAACCATGAGTTCAACCTCCCTTTGTTCTAGCCATGCATGACATAACTTTCCCACACTTGCTGAGTACCATCGGTACTCAACCTTGCATATTTGTTGGTTTATATTGCTGCTCAGGTCAAGATAATGAGGTGGTGTATAATGACCAAGACTTTGGATCTGAAGAAGGTTTCTAGGTTCATGGAAAGCCCCGGGCAACGCCTGTGACGGAGCCCTCAAGAAGAATATTCCGCTGCTAGTTTATTTACTTGTGATGAACTTATTATTGTCCATCGAGACATTTGCTATGTAAGACTTATTTATATTCGACACCTGGCTTGTAATAAATGATGCTTCACTATTTGTCATCACATGTATGAGAAAATGATCCTGGCATACATGTGATATCACTTGGTTGTTCTTCGGAAAAACCGGGTGTGACATCCTATGGACTCGTACGGGCACCTAGAAGTGATCCTCTCCACGAGAGGATGAGTGGTGCCGTGTGGATTACGAATTTCGCGGATCGGTGCAGACTCCACTTTTGCACACCGCCGCGAAAACATGAAATTCCGGCGTGGGCGGTCTTTGTCACGCCACCGGAGCTTGCGGGAATGACAGAGGGACTGAAGGCGAACCTCTTTGCTGTTCACAGTTCGGTGAACAGTGGGCTGTGGTGGCCGGATGGATCGTTCCCGTGGTGGCGGCTCGAGCTGAACCGGCATAGGAAAGATCGTCGCGGTGGAGCTCGGGAAGGACTGCTCCGAGCCGGGAACCGATGCGAGGGTGTCGAGGAGGGCTTGGCGCACCTAGTGCTGGTCACAGATCGCCGTGGGAGCCTTGGGGTTGGCCGGGCGATGAGGGACCGAAGATTCACTCGGGCAGCGAGGGGTTTCAGTCTGTTGGGCGAGAACGCGTCGGGGTAGTGATGGGGAGCACCGGCGACCGCTCGGGCGCATAGATAAGGGCCCCGGAAGTCGGTTCAGCGGCCGTGGGCGGCAAGCAGCTGGTGGCGCGGCGGCCTCCCCTCGGTGGCGCCCTCGGGAGAAGCTCAGGGACCCGAGCACTGAAAGTTCACTCGGTTGAATTTCCTCAGTGGCCGACATGTGGGTCCCAGTTTTCTTTTAACCTCTAAAATTAACTCCATATCACTGTTGTAAACAGTAAGCCCTAAAATGCCCATTGTGATTTGAATTATTCACCCCTGAGCCATTTGAATTGGTTAGAATTCAAATTGGGTTTGGTTTGACTAAATTTCAGCACATGTTCAGTTTGAAATTCAAATAAAGTTTGAATTTGTACACTTAGCTCATGTCAAGATCAACTTCAAATGGAGTGAAAATTGGTGTGTGAGCTCACAAAAATGTGCTGTGTAAGAATATGCCTCCCACTTTTGTATTCATGGGGTAAAAACAGTTTGAATTTGAATGTGGGTTCAAACTGCCCTCTTTTTATCTATACCCAAAAGTATCTCAAAAAGGTTTTGAATTTGGGTGAAACTTGGCATGGACATTCCTAGCAATGTGTAGGAGTTTTCAAAATGTCCAGCCCCTAGATGATGCATGTGGGAAATACCACTTTTGCATTTTGTGAGTTTATTCTCTAATGAGCATGTTGATAATGGTTACTTGCTCTTCAAATGTGTTCATCCACTTTCTTCAAATGAGGTGTGTGGTGTGGTGATGAACACTTTAAACATGTGTCAAAAACTGAGGCCTTTACAAGTTTCCTCCGTGCGGCGAGAGCTCGGAGAGGAGAGCGCGTGAGAAGGAAGAACAGCACACGGGATCGGTTTGTGGAGGGAAAAGATATCGGTTTGGCTGTGGAGAGCAACGAGTCCAGTCCGGTTTTTGCTCGGGAGCTGGCAGCGGCGCTGCCTCGGTGGCGCGAGCTGCTGTTCAGCGGCTTCGAGCGAAAAAACAGAGGAACCCGGTTTACTTCAGTAGCAAGTCTACTCATCTCAGTGACAAATGGGTCCCACTTCTTTTCCCCCTCCAAAATCTCTCATATTTGGCAGGTTTCATAATTAACTATATGGAGCCCAAATTCGACATCCATTTGGAGAATCCACAGTGTTTACATCAGTTTCAAATTTGAATTCAAATTTCGATGAAATTCACAAGCCTCTTTGACATGAATATCAAAGTACTTCCAAATCTTCTCAAAATTTGCCTTCCTCATAATTTGGACCTGAAGAATTCAAATACGGATTCAAACTTTTAATTTGGCGGCTGCAAAGGGGAGGTTTACAACAACAGTTTTCATCCTTCTTTCGAAATGGCCACCTTTGCATTTAAATGAACATTTGAATTCAAAAGTGGACTTTGAATTATGTTCTTGCACATGAAAACATTCACATGGGGGTTTAACTCAACCTTGGCTTAAAACCTTGCCATTGAATTTTTGAGCTCATTTGGTTGAACCCCTATGTGTATCATTGTGTCATAAAAAGTTTTTGCAAGTCCCATTTCTTGAATTTGAAATCCAACTTTATTCATCATTTAAGTCTTGCATTTACAAGTTTTGGGACTTCTACATTCCTCCCCCCTTAAAAAGAATCTCGTCCTGAGATTCACAATTAAGAACAATGTGGGGAGGACGACTATCGGACATAAGCCTCTAATAGTTCCGGATGATTGGACCGTAAATACTCCTCGCATCATATAGACGCTAAGCACACTATTAACTCCTAAACTTTGTTAGGAATGCTCATGCCAAATTTCATGCATCCAAACCTCTTTGAGGTACTTTTGGATACAATCATTAAAAGGCTAGTTTGAACTTAAATTCAAATTCAAACTCCTTTCATCAAATGAATTCAAAACATGGATTCATATTCACACTCAGCACATTTTTATGAGCTCATCCACCAATTTTCATTCCAGTTGGAGTTGATCTTGACATGAGCCATTTGGTCAAATTCAAACTGAATTTGAATTTCAGATTTCATGTTTGAAGCAAATTCATTCAAATCAACTTTCCACTTTGAATCATTCAAACTTCAAATGGCCCAATTGGGGTTTGATCAAATTACAAAGGGTATTAGGGTCCATAATATTCAGAGCAGTAGGGAATTCAATTTGTGAGGACAATTTGGAAACTATGGGACCCACTGTCAGTGACCCACACGAGCTGAACCAACTGAACCCGAGCGCTCTTGTTCTTCGGGCCGGTTGTGCGCGCGCCACCGATGGAAATTCCGTTGGCCACCTCCTGCTCCGAGCTGCTGTGCTGGAGACCGGCTCTCAGCGCTTATCAACCCCACGAAGCAATCGTCGTGCTGCACAAACCGAGTTTCTTCTCTGCTCTCGCACGCTCGACCGAAGAACCTCTACTTAACCGAACTCTCTGCTCCATCGGCGATCAACCCACTCCGGTGCCTAGGACTCTTGGCTGAGCAGCTCAGAGGCTGCGCCAACCTTCACTCGGCATCCTCGAACCATTTCCAGATCGTCATCAGCTTCCTCCGGCCAGCACTGAGCTTCTTCTTCTTCCTCGGTTCAACCCGAGCCACCGCCACGAGAACATGTCATCCGGCCGCCACAGTCCAGCTTTCCTCGAGCTGTAAACATCAAAAAGGTTAGCCTAGGTATTCTCCTTCTTCACCACAAACCCCGGCCGCATGCCACGGTCTATTGTAAAAGTCCCAAAAACGTGAATGCAAAGAAACGGATGGTTGAATGTCATTGTGTTTCTGGTTCATGAAAAATGGGACTTACAAAAACTTTCTTACACAGGATGGTGTACATGAGGTTAAACAACATGGGCTCAAAGATTCATTTAATGTTAAGTTAAACTCATGTGTAAATCATACATCTGTATGAGAAAGAATAAAAAGAAGATCTTTAGACTCAAATGCTCACCTCAAAGTGCCACCAAACTTTTGAATACACATGGAACCTCATACATTTGAAACTGAGGAGATTTATGATGGCAAACTTCTGACTTTAGGGTGAGCTAAAAAGGGGATAATTGAGATCATTTGCGAATTTGTGCTGAATTCAAATATGAAAGGCAAAGTTCAACTGAACTTGTGAGCTTCAGACTAGGACCAAAAAGTGACCAAGTATGTGCTATGAGCAAACCAAACGTGTTCACTAAATTCAAAAGTGGTCATTTCAAAAATGGAATACAATCTGAGCTTGCAAACATTCTAAGTGCAGCAACAAAATTTAAAAGTTGATTCCATACTTGAAATCCTCAGCTCTAAATTTGTGGGAATATAAATTTTTACCACATTTGGAAGTGTTTTGGCTAAGCTTTTGCAAGAGGACATAAAAGGGTATTGAATTAATGAAAAGGTGAATTTGGATGAAACTTGTCCAATTATTCAAATTCAGTTCAGATTCAAACTTCCTACAATTGAACTAGTCATTTACCAAGAATTGAGATCTTTTTAGAACATAAGAGGGGCTGACTTGTGGGACCCACCTGTCATTGGGGCTGGCAAAGACTTGCAACTGAAGTTTCAGAGAACAGTCTCTGTTTTGCCACTCCAGTCCACCCAGGCTGCACTGGGCGACACCGAAGGCAGCATCGAGGACACCTCCCCAATGAGTTGAGCACCTCTATGGCTCAGTCCAACGCCTCATCACTCTCTGCGAGACCTTTTCGGCTACAACACCAGCACCTCGAGACACAGCTACCCTCTCTCGCACAGAACCAAGCAAAAACACCGCCGCCTCCTCGGTGATCGACGGGAACCGATCAAACCTCGTGCACCCGACCCCGCTGAGCTGCAAAATGGTCCTGAGGGAGCTCCTCCTACTTCCTCGGCGCAAAAACAGCTTGAGATATGGTTCCCGAGCCCTAGAATAGCTCTTCTTCGCGGCGACCTAACTCCACGGCGGCTCGGTGTTCACGTGGATATCCCACACCGTGGACTTTCATGCCCGAGCGAGGACGGCCATGGGAGCACCACTGGTCCACGCTGCTCCCACCCAAACCTCAGACCAAGCCGTGGACTACCGAGCGAGAATTCGAGAAAGTTATGCCAGGCCACAAACCGACGTTCCGGTATGAAAATCCAAAATTCTCATTCGTTCTCCATTCTTTGATCACCAAATCTTGCACACGGGAGCTAGACTAGCTAGCGACCCAATTTCCTTCGCAAACCTAGCTTGGAACCGAGTAGTAGCAGCTAATTTCAAGCTTTCCGATCGGCAGCCACGGTAGGGACGACCGGGCGCACGGTGAAACCATAGTAGCCGCTGTTCCTGATATAGTTTGTGCCCAAGTTGATCTTCCTTAGGTGCCACTGCTTCTGTAGAGCCGAGGAACTGGGTGTTTGGCGGTTGGGAGAAGTGGGCCGAGGTCGCCGAGCTTCACCGAATGTCGCCGCACATCGCCGGCATAGTTCCGGTCCTCGAGCGCCCGTACCGACCTCGCCAATGAGTTCCCCGACCCCGAAAACCCCCGGGCAGCAAGTTTCCGGCTGGGAGACGTCCGGGAAGCTGAGTCCGGCGAGGTGCCACCGCTGCCGGCAAGGGGGGGGGCGAAGCGTGCGTGGGAAACCGACGGAGGAAGAACAAGCTGGGCTGGCCCACCGGTCAGTGACAATTCGAATTAAACTGGGATCCGCTGTGGCTACCCGATCGCGTGTGGATACAGATGAAATCAGTGTTTACCGCAGTGTGGCTGCGCTGAGAGGTTGACACGTCACCCGGAGACCCATTATCAGACCTTTAAGCTTTTCCCGGTTTAATTCAAATGCCAGATTTAATTCAAACTTTGGAAGAGGATAACTTTTGCTAGGAAGCTCCAAATTTAGTGATTTAAATTGGGTTTTATTTAGGTGGAAAATCTCTATCCAAATATGCAACCCAATTTGTATGAAAGTCACTATTTAATTCTGGAAAATTCTTTAAAACTTTTCAACTAAATAATTTTAGAGGGGGTCTAGTTCATCCAAAAATCCTCAAATTTTGCTGGAATAATATTTAGAATGATATTGAACTCCTGTAAATATTTAAGCTCATTTGGAGTTAATTTGATTAGGATAATTCAGATTTTAAATTACTGTGTTCAAATGAATACAGAAACAATTTGAGAGAATTTCCAAAACTTGGAAATTCAGTTCTGGGCAATTCCTGGATCCAAAACTCCTAGGAAAATTCATGCAGGTTCTATGAACTGTAACTGAAATTGTAGTGCGCTAAGTTTGGCATGAACATGTGTGTTACTTCAGAATTAATTCCTTTTTACTTAATTGCTTAGAGAATTGTTCTGAATAAACCACTCAGTGAAAAATACTAATTTTTGGTCCAGATGACTTTCTTGTGTCAAGAAACTCACATGAAAATTTTCGGCTCCATTGGAGCTCTGGATCATCACTGTCCTGTTTAACCTCTTTAGATGAGTAACACACAAGTGATGAAATGCACTTATCATTTGATCATGTTGCTTAACCCAAACCCAAAACTTAGCACCAGTGTCATTTTAAATTCTTAAACAGAGTTATGGTTTATAACTTGTCATTATAACATGATATCAAAAGCTTTACAATTAAATACTTGTGCATATTCATAACGTGCAGCATATACGTGAGGACTTGTGAAGGAAGTGAAGTGGGATTTCAAAGACGCGGTGATCAAGTGATCAAGCCTCAAGTGGTCTTTCACTAACTGAACATACATTCTTAGTCACCTGCAAAACAAAGGCAAGCTCCTGTTTGCATTTAAGTTGTTTATAAAGTTTTACTTTATTCACTATTATGGTTTAGAGTTTGTATGTGCATTAGGTTAGGAATGATTTATACTCCAACTGCATGACCAAATAAATCCTCGAGTGAAGGGTAGAAGACGTATCCCCCGCTGTAGAATAATGCCTTGTTAATTAGGTTATGACATCCGGTAGAAGTCGAGTAGTTGGAATTTACTCGCGAGCTATATATAGTTCGGGATCAAACGAGTATGGTTTAAAGAGGCAAACTAAAGTTTATGTTTCCAAAGATGAGACCGGGCAGGAGGGTTAGGCAGCGACAAGATGAGGTCTTGGTCGAGTAGCTCTGCCTGTGTCGGTTAAGGACCGAGCCGTGTGCGACCCTGTTGAGTGAGTATTGAGTTGTGTACCGGATGCTTACTGCTATATGGGACCCAGGAAACCGATGTACCAGGTTAACTGGATTGTAGAGGCATACCACATCGTCTCATTAGACCTATGAGCCTGAGACGGAGCGATCGGTTCTACAGTCCGGTGTCCTGCAAAAGGTTGCCACATACGACGTAATGAAGGACGCCAGATTTGGGTCTTCAGAGGTGGGCGTATGTGTCGAGTTATCTGGGCAGTGTTTGATTCAAAATCACCGTCCCTCGTAGATATGAGTACCGCTTGCTCGCTGCGTTGTGACGTAGTAATCAAGTTGTGTGAGAACAGTTTGCAAGTTTTAATTGCTGCTATGGTCATTGGAATTTCATGAAAACCATGTATGAAGTAGTGATAGAGCAAATTAAAGTTAATTTCCACCTTGGGACAAGTAACATTGGAATAAAGCGTTTCTTGTTTGATTGTGGAGTCCCAATGTTTCTCGGCGCAAGGTCACTACTGTGATGGCCAAAATCTGAAAGTTAAGAATGAACGTGTAGGTGAATATTTATGCAACTTAATTGTTTATTGTCTTAAGTTACCTTCATGTAGAGTTGCATGCCTTAGGAGAGACGGTTAAGTCTTGTTGAGCCTTTGTGCTCACTCTTGCTATATGAGTGGTTTTGCAGGTTAACATTGATGCTTATGAAGAAAGTTGTCCGGTGAGACTCAGACACTTCCGAGTCATGTAACACATGGAGAACCCAGCCGCTGCAATGTCTTCGTGTTGCTAGCGAGAGAAGTCCGCGGGCTATACCTCTTCTCGAGTGCTCATTAGTTAGTCGACGTGAGCTGATCATAGACTTCCGCTGTAGCTATTTGATGTAAATTATTTACAAAGAACACTTGTAAGCTTCCGCTTTTTGTTTATGTAATACAATTTCCTTATATGTGTGCTGTTGGGTGCCTCATAACACGGCACCACCCAATGCGATTCCCGGGCGAGCGGCACGACCCCGTGAACGGGTGTCGGGCCCCCCCATCGGTGCTCGTCGAAATTTCAACTCTTTGCGCTGGCATGCCATACAGACCGCCGGCTAACTATCCAAAATTCATGCTACACGTCGCACCACTCATCACCAAACTTAGCAACTACTTTTAGAGGTCCGTGTGAGGTATTAGGATCAAAAACCCCGGAGAACCATTGAGTAAACCCTCTATTCTCCGAGTTCTCCAATTTTCCCTGATTTTAACCTAGGTCGCAATGTGACATACTATTTAGAGCCATTCCCGAGCTCATTTGCGTCCATGACGATCTTCCCTAGGGTGCACTGATGCTGTAGGACCCTTTGCTTTAGTGTTTGAGGTGCTAGGGAGGTTGGCCGACATAGCCGAAGTTCTCCCAAAGCCGCCGCACTTCGCCGCCCATGTTCCGATCATCCTCGTGTCGAGATAAGGACAGCAGCGTGTTCCCCGTGCGGGATTAGGCGGAGGCGGCAAGAATCAGGAAGATTGGTGGCCGGCAACGCCCTTCCGGCGAGCTCTCCGGCAAGCGGAGCGGCGGGCCGGCGCGAAAGCGCGAGGTTGAAGACAACCCGTGGGCCCCATGTGTCAGTATCTATTTTCTAGCGCCAGATCTTCTGTGGCTTGGGATCACTCTATGACAGCACACAGTTAATCCTATGGCCCCGTGTGTCGTTGCTTCTGGAGGCGCCACGTCGCCTGTGTGCTGAATACATTGGCTATGATGATAAAAATTTTGAATTCTACCAAAACACTCTTTTTTTCAAGGTCCGACTGTAGGTCCGAGCTCCGACAAGATCCGACGTAAGGTCCGACATGCTATGGCTAGGTCCGACATGTGTTTGGTTAGCTCCGGCGGTAGGTCCGACTAGCTTTGGTAAGTTCCGGTGCTAGGTTCTGCTAGCTTTGGTAAGCTCCGGTTCAAGGTCCGGTTAGTTTTGGCAAGGTCCGGAGCTAAATCGCAATGGTTCTATTTTTACGATGCAAATGTTTCGAACTTTCTTTACCATGCAAATGGTTATATAAGCAAGAGAGGCCAGAGCTCGTGAAAAGATGACCTTGAGCTGTTCCTCTTATGTTTTGATCAATAAAATTTGTAATTTAGAGGAGCTTTTGTGCCTTGTTCGTCCGACTTGTTTTTGTCAAGTCTTTATCGTCGAGTTTCTAGACAGCACGACAGTGCATCGATGTTTTGATCATAACTCGAGTTTTACAGATCCAATTGACGGATTATTTTTGGGTTGTCTTCACAACTTGATTACCTATCATCTGTGAAAAATTCACGGTCATTGGATATGTAGTTTCTGATCTACATGAGTTTCTTTGCAGTGTTGCAGATCTGGTTTTTACTCGAGTAGAACAGATTGACACTCGTTTGATCTTTCGATCATAACTTGAGTCTTTCTTGACTGATTTCCGTGATTCTTGTTCTCGTGTCTTTGTGACTTGATTCTCTGTAATATATACCACTTTTGTCATGGTTGAACACATTTAGATCAGTCGCATACACGGTTTCTTTAACAGATCGATTTTCTGCCGAGGGGGTTTTTGTTGCTTCCGCTAAAAAGTTCAAATCTACCATTCACCCCCCTATGGTAGCTTTTCACGTGCTCTTCACCAGCAGCAAGGTAAGCTCTGGTTTGCATTGACCTGTTTATAAAGTCTTATGTTTTGATCACTTACATTATGAATTTCATACCATGTGCATTAGAGTCCTGAATTGAAACCCACTTGCATAGCCAAGATAACCAAGGATTTTGGGACTAAGATTTGAACCTCGAGTAGCCACTGCAATGCTCAAATGGTATAGGATTTTGTACAAGTCGAGTAGTTGGAACTACTCGTGAGAATAGGCTTAGAGGCAAACTACTCGGTTAGAGAAATAGACAATGAATCACATGGCATGAAAATGAGACCGAGTGAAGAGTAAGGGCAGCAGGACGTTGGCGCCTGTGTGCTAGAGCTCTGCTTGTGTTGGTTGAGGACCGATCCGTGTGCCGGTCTGCTTAATAAGCTAGAACTGTACCGAAGACATACCGGCTATATGGAAACCGGGAAACCAATGTAATTCGGGTAGCGATATGTTGAGGCATTGCTTGTCGTCCAAAAGTGTTGGTTGCGAGCAATGAGGTGTAAATCGGCTAGCGGGCACCGAGGTTGCTCCACGTAGAGACCTACTGCTCGGGACAATAGGACCGGTTCAACACTTGGCTAACGAGTGAAAGGTTGTTGTGCACGACGTCAGGATGGTTGCTGTAGGCAACATCGAGCACGGGCGTATGTGACGTGTTATTCGTTTAACCCTGCAAGTGTAAATCGATTACAATCGCCATCCCTCGTTGTCAATGAGTACCACTTGTTCACTGTACCGTGACGTAGAAAGAATAGGCTAGATGTCATGATTAAAAGTTGTTGATTGAAATTTTTACGTTGCTTGTTAATGAAGTGCTTTAGATTATAGCAAATCAAAATTCTCTTGAACCTTAGGCAGGGCACATAATAGGAATGCGTTTCTTGTTTGATTGTGGACTTCCTATGTGGCTTAGCACAAGGTTCTCCACTAACTTGAGGATAAAACTTGAAAGTAAGAGTCAACTAATTAGTTGAGTCCTTATGCAAAATATTTTCCATTGTACACTTAAATTCTAGCATGTAGAATTGCATGTTTAGAGGAGACGGGTTAGTCTTGTTGAGCCTTCGTGCTCACTGCTTGTTGTTGAAGCGTTTGCAGGGACTTATGAGGAGGAGGCTCCCGAGGAGGAGACGGATCCCCCAAAGGGAATCACTGTCGAGTGGGATCCGTGCACGCCGCCGTGTTAGTGTATGTGTGTGTGCCAGTAGGAAATCGTTCATGGGCTGAACTTGAATCTTTTGCTTAGTCTACGCCCATGAGTGTAGACTATAATGATATTTTGTTGTAATTATGTTGATAAACAGTTTATGTAATAAAATTTAGCTTCCGCTTATCGTCTTTTCAGTGTGTTATCCGGTGCTGTCCATCACAGCACCCCTCAGCGAGATCCTGGAATGTCGGGACCATCGGATCCTCGCATCGTAGCATCATAGCATCGTTGAGGTTTAACGCGTTGAAAAAGAATAGGTCTTCAAAAACTCGGTGAGGAACGAGTATTAGCCCACATAAGGATGTTATTAGTGTATAGAAAGTGTCAACGGTGACCTGTTTTCTATGTCGGAAGATCATGCATCCCGTGACTCTCTATGTCTGGGGGGTGCATGTAAGCGCTGTCCACCAGTGCGCACAACCTTAAGGGTGGAGTCTCACGGGTGGCAGGTAACCCGGCCAGCTTAGATATCCTCTACGACTCTTCATGTCATTTGGTGTATTTGAGCAACGCCAGTCCCCGGCGTGCTACGGGCATGTAGGTGGAGACCCCGTCACGTGGTTGGTAATGTGAACACATAGCTAAAGGAGTGTTTGGCTTGAGAACACCCGTGCGACTGACGATGGACGGGTGTACGAAACTGTTATGGAGACGGGTTCAGTGTGCAGCTGAACCTGATGATTGTGTGAACTTATGCAGGTAGTCTAACCACGTATCAGTAGCCGATTAGAACATGTGTGCGAGCGTCGCTTAGTGCCACTGAATTAACGAAGCCGACTAAGTCCGGTATGGTTTTTCTTCGTGAGGAATGTAGTACCGGCATATTTTGGTGACGCTTCGACGTCACACCCCACTAAATGATGAAAATCATTGTAAAAGTTGAAAGCTTTGATCCAGCAAACTAAAATCTTTATTTAAACTCCTTCCCTTGATCAGGATTTCCAAATTAAGCAAGTTTCCCCTTATGTAAGACAAGGAACAGAGTCCTCAGCTGAAATAGTGCTGAAGTTATACAGAGTATAGAGGCTGAGTTCTTTTGAAGTTGCAGTGGTATGATCCATTTCTGGAAAGATTTGTAAGAGTTCTACAACTTTTCTATTGATGTCCAGAGGTTTTTCATCCCTTAGCTTGTCGAAATCTTCCGTAGAGTTGAAACTGTACAGAAAACAGGGCAGAATTAATACTCTATGTAACTTTCTGTAAAATGACCATAACTCCCTGCATAAAAATCCAAAATAGAAAATGGTACAGTTATTAAAAGTTCATTAGATAGGTTACAACTTTCTAACAGAAAGTTTTCTCAAATTTGGTACTGGATTAACTGGAATTCTTGGATCAAGTCAGTACCTCAAGCAGGGAGGTGCTGCCCAATTTTCTCCAGAAATTCTGTTAACTTTGACATCTCATAACTTTTGAACCGGAGCAGATCTGAGCGCAAACATATACATTATGGAAATATATTGAAGTGAACTTTAACTTTGATGTTGAACTCCAGAACTGATTTTGCC
Organism: Neostapfia colusana; assembly: GCA_030760725.1. Classification (NCBI taxonomy): domain Eukaryota; kingdom Viridiplantae; phylum Streptophyta; class Magnoliopsida; order Poales; family Poaceae; genus Neostapfia; species Neostapfia colusana. The sequence continues at coordinate 63,039,439 of JASWHV010000011.1, forward strand.
CTTAACATGGTCTAAATCTGGGTAGAAGGGAAACTGGTCAGTACTGTCAGTTTGGACAGCGGACCAGAAATCAAATTTGTTCCAGGTTTGATTTATGTTTCCAAGTTTTATAAGTTCAAAGACATGTTTTATGTTATAAATAACTGATTTACTGTTAAAATATATATTTGACCTTTTCACATATGGTTCTACAGATGGAAGCGGATAAACAATTGAAGAACGGATGGGTGGTGTCCCATTGTTCTCAACGCAGCGGGTATCTGGATTTGTTGAGATAATGCTTCAATATTTCGGATATGTGGAGATGCCGCGTTTCCTTGCCAAGGAAGAAGGCGAGGAGGGGAACAAGACATGGACTATTCATATCGATGTTCCGGCAGGATCCACGCCACCGGGTTGGTGTAAAAGTCCCAAAAATGCAATGTCAATAAAGTAAATGTTGATTTCCATTTGTGTTGGAATGCATGAAAATGGGACTTACAAAAAATTTTGTACACATGATGATGCACATGGGTGTCCAACCAAACGAGCTCTCACATTCATTTGAAGGTGTTTAATCAAGGTTGAATTAAACACCATGTGTAAGGGGGTCAAATTCAGAGTTGAACTCAATTGTTTCGCTCAAGTTGCTGCCAAAAATTTGGAGCACACATGTATCCTCATATCTTTGAATTCGAGGAAATTCATGGTGGCCACATTCTGATTTCAGAGTGGGCTAAAAAGGAGTTAAAATGATCATTTCCAAATGTGAGTTGAATTCAAATTTGAAAGTGAACTTCACATTGGATTTGGTTTATTCAAATTTACGCCCAAGTTTAAACTCCCGAAATATCAGATTGAGGGGATTTACATGAATGAAGATCTTTTAGAAACATTTGGAGGATAAGAAGAGGAGTAAAGGGGGTAGACTCCACATGTCATTGGGCCGCTTTAACTTGCTCCCGAAGACTTTCCTCTGTTCGGTGTCGAACACCATCCGAGCCTCCTCAGGGCGCCACCGAGGGAAGCCACCTCCAGCTTCTTGCGTCGAGCTGGCGACCTGCTCGTGGCTTCAACACCTCATGGCGTGATCCTCTCACTCACCAATCGAGCTGCAAGCTGAGGCCACCTCCTCGCTGCTTCCGTCGCGCTGGTGACCAGCTCATGGGATTGAGTAGCTCCCGGCGTGATCTTTTGCTCACAAAAACAGCAACCCCAGTCGTTATTTTCCCTAGCACAGGAACTGAACCGAGAGCGTCGAATTTAAAATTTGGAATACCACAGAAGGTTAACTCCACGTTAATCAAATTCGGTTTGCGGAAAATTGCTGCGAATTTTGAATTTGAATTGTGGAGCCACTGTTGTTTGGAGGTAGGGGCTTCAGTGGGACCCACCGGTCAGTGGAACAGAGGCAATGTTTGAGCCTGCTACGGTGTGAGCTCGACACCGAGGCGCTGCACTCTCCACCGAGCTGGCTGTGTGCCTGCTTCCCTTCGAGTGGTTCGTTCCTTTGCTTCAGCTGCCGATAGACATCAGTGCCCCCAGTGTTGTTTCCTCTGCTCGCACGATCAAACACGCAGAAGCTCGTTCACGCGCGCGCACCCGAAAGAAAATGGTGCCGCCTCTCTGTGGTGCAGCGCCGATCATCTCCAGCCACTGTGGCGCCTAGCTGAGCCAACCAGAGGGTGCGCCGGCCTCCACTGGACGTCATCCGCACCTCCACAGCTCGTGTCCGTCAGTTGAGCACGACGTCGCCATCACAGTTCCAAAGCGCTGGCCAGTTCAGCGCCTCTCCCGCATGACCAACACCACCCTAAGGTGCGCCATGGTGTGTACATCATGCTCCCGATCTCCCGTGCTCATCCCCACTTCCATCTAGCAGGAATTTAAAAATTTGCACCGTTGTATGTGATGAACCGGCGCCCCTCTGATCGGGAAATTCTCCCAACCAGAGTGATCGTTCTTTCTTAAGTTCAAGCCACATCAAACCACAACCCTAGCAACCTCCCATGCCAAAGCACGCTTCAAACCAGCCACCACATGCCCTGGGCAACGCGAATTCGCAGCCTGCGGCAAAAACGGGTCGGTCCTCCGGTGAACCCCCTTTTCCCGCCGTTTGCTGCAAGGATTGGCATGCGTTCCATGTTCCACGCGCTCTAGGGATGCTGTACGGCAGATTGTGCGGTTTAAATCGGCTTGGGACACGCCGGAATGCGTCGAGGCAGCGCCACCGACGGTGCCGACCTGTTTCCGGCTGTTTTCATGAGGTGAGAGCTTGCTCGGCAGCTACGCCACGTTCCCACGGTCGTGTAGGGGCAAACCGGAGCAAAAATGATGGAGAAACGAGCGAGAATGGCGTGCGCCATGATCGGGCACTTTGTGCGCGAGGTCTCTCACTCGAGGTTGAAGAAAGACCTGACGAGGGGCCCCACATTTGAGTGCTCTGTGTAAAATTCAAACAGAAAGTTGTTCGAACTTGAAAAACCCATAACTCTGGGTAGAAAGCTCCAAAATTAGTGAGGAAAATTTAGTTGGATTGCTCATAAGAAGTACTTTGCAGAGAAACAAAATGCTTGCTATGAAAATTCCCAGGAATTTCTGTAGAATTGTTTTTATAAATCCTTTAGGGATTAATTCCAGGAGCAATTCTTGATGAATTATTCCCATTTTTTGTCAGAAGCTCTTTCTCATAGTTCCTGAACTCCAGTAAAAATCTTAGGATTTTTGGAGATGATTAAGGATTCTTAATCAGTAGGTTATCTCAGGGTTAAATAAATTAGCTAAAAATCATAGAATTAAATTCCAGAAAAATGGTTCAAACTTCAAACCTCCCTAACTTTCTGTAGGGATGTCCAAAATTTGTGAAACAAATTTTGTTGGATCTCTCTGTCACTACTTTACAGAAATGCAAAGAATTTGAGCTGAAGATCTCTGGAATTTGCTCCAAAATTCATCAAAATTAAATCTTTGGGAATTAATTCCAGAAGATCCCTGTTATGGAATATCCTCAAATTTGGCCAGAGGATTCCTCATGATATTAGTGATCTCCTGTAAAAATTTGAGCTTCATTGGAGTAATTTGCTAGGCTAAATTGTCTTCCAAAGTTCAGCCTTTATTTGAAAATTCAAATTCTAAACAGATACTTTTCAGCACTCCTGTCCAACTTCAAATTTTCATTTCTCCCTGTAGGTAGCTCCAAAAATGGTGAAACAAATTTGTTAGAACAATAGAGACCTACTCTAATTATATATTCCACTGTTAGCCATGTCAAAACCTCAGATTTGAGATAAAAACTCAGAGAAACCTTGGACTTGTAGGAATTTTGGAGACCACAAGTTTCAACGAAATTTCTCCAAATTTTGCTCAGATTATCCTTAGAGAGTCTAGTATCCACTGGAAAAATCCCAAGGCAAACCTAAACAGCAGTAGCTGGTAATAGGAGTTCATTTTCTTATATAAGACTAGCACTTATACATATATTTTGCTACATTTCATATAGTGACCGAAGTTGAGGACATGCCAGAGCCGTTGGACGTCCTCTCACCCAACGCTAACTTTCCTTTTGACTCGAAACCAGGCAAGCCCCGGTTTGCATTAAATTACATTTTGCAAAGTTTTCATTTGTATCACTTATGTCTAGGTTGAATGGTTGCATTAGAGTTAAGGTGTTTGAAACCCCACTTGCATGACTTTAAATCCTATGAAGGGTTGGGTAGTTTACAAACTCGACGAGTAGAGAATGTCATGCTAATGTGCTTAGGATCTCGGAAGAAGTCGAGTAGTTGGAATCTACTTGCGAGGTAAGGTTTTATCACACGGTATGGAAAAGAGTAGAGAATGGCTTAAGAATGTGAAACTGAGACCCAGCAGGGGGATAGGATGCAGTGAGCGGAGGTCTCACGTGCGTAGCCCTATTGGTGTCGATTGAGGACCGAGTCGTGTGCGGGCCTGATAGACAAGTATCGAACAGTACCGGATGACATACTGACATAAGCAAGAAACCGATGTAATTGGTTAACCTGGGTGCCGAGGCTTACCCAACTGTTTTATAGGAGTGGGTTGAGGGTAGCATGATGTGAATCTGCCGGTGGGCACAGTCACACTCCACGCGGGGAGCTCCTGCCCATTACGGATGGACCGGTTTTGCATTTGGGTTTCCTTTGAAAGATTGTTGCATACAATAGAGTAGGAAGGTGTGTGGCACCACACTTCTGAAAGTGGGTGTATGTGATGTGTTGTCCGGGTGTCTCCTGATTGCAATCACCGTCCCTCGCGGTTATTTGAGTACCGCTTGTTTACTGTTCTGTGACGTAGTAAGAAGTGAAAGAAGTCAGATGAATGATATTATGCTGTGTTGAACTATTAATGTATTGAAACCATGTCCGCTGTAGATGTAGAGCTAATTAAGTTTATCTTCCACTTTGGGCATCACCACATCGGAGGAAAGTGTTTCTTGTTTGATTGTGGACTTCCAATGTGAGGGCTGCCTAAGGCTCATTAAACTGCTGCTGTAAAACTGAAAGTAAGGAATAACATGTAGGCGTGTCTTTATTACAATGTCTTTATCCCGTATTACTAATCCCTGCATGTAGAGTTCCATGACTAGGGTGTCGGTTAACCTTGCTGAGCCATCGTGCTCAGGGTTGCAATATTTGAGCTGTGTGCAGGTGAGAGTTATGAGGAAGGGTCCAAGGACGAGGTGGTTCCCCCGTCGGGGTACACGGCCGAGCTGGAGCCCTGCACGCCGCCGTGACCTTCGTCGGAGTGCTGCTAGTGTGTAGCGTCCCCGTGCTGGACGTATACACTTTTTGCTTAGTTAGTATGAGAGTGTAGCATGTATAATATTTCCGCTGTACATTAAGTTTGTAAAAGACTTCCGCTGTTTTTATGAAAAATAAAGTTTGTATGTTGTTCATATTCTTTTCTTGTGTGCTGTTGGGCGCCGCATCGCACGACACCACCCTCTGCGATCCCAGAGTGGGTGAACCACGGGGTGGTCCCTACAGTTGGGCACCGTTCACCCAATGTGAAATGCAGACACCCGGAGAATGCGTGGCAAGTGGTAGGCCGCGAAACCATGTCGCGTTTCTGCCAACTGCACGTGAGAGCTTTGGAGTGCACTCCATATGAACTTGTTCCGGTGGTGGGACGAGCTAACCACGTGTGGTGGGAGCGGTACTTTGCGGCGACTGATCCGAGTTGCCCAAGGTACAATCCAGCGGAGGCAAATCTCAGCCTCCATTTTACGGCAGGAAAGGATGTTATGGACAGCCAAGCTGCCCACACGGCTTCACTTGCCATTGAGCTCAAGGAGAGCACCAGCCGCCGTGATCATTACGAGAGTGCTCACAACGCACTTCATAATGTACTTCTTCCAACGATCAAGCAACTGAATCAGCAGCATAATCAGTTGCGATGCTTGAAGAAGGCGGAGAAGAAAAGCCGTGTTGACATCACGGCTTTGCAGCAGCAAGTCCAAGCTTTGACCCAGCAGAACGAGGTCCTCACTCAAGAGTGTGATGACGCGATTGAGGAGGGGCAGAACTGGGAGATGGACTACAACCAGGCCATGGGCGACGTGCATGCATTGCAGGACCTCGTACCTCTGGTAGTGGGCCTACCGATGGTAGGTGTCATACCCGTGGTTCTTGGTATTCCGGCGATACCGGAACCTGAACCCAAAGAGGAGGTCATGGACCCTGAGCCACCAGCCGAACCAACAGAGGAGGACGACCCGCAGGAGGTCGACTTGTACTCCAACTAGGGAGTTACCATTGCCGAGTAGGGCAGCTAGGGTGGTTGTATGTAACAACTTATGTAACGGCGACATGTCGTGTAAACAGTTGCGTGTGTATATGTAGTGACAACATGAGCATGACTTCTCGAAGGTCCGAGAATAATGTATCTTGTATAAAGTTTTTTCTTTATCAATATATGTGAAAAAAAAGGGCATACCCTGTGCTGAAAGCTCCCACACGTTGTGGGGTCTGGGGAAGGGAATTTCTAGGCAGCCTTCCCCTTGCTTATTTTGCAAGTAGGCTGATTCGAACCCAGGACCTCCAGGACACAAGTGGAGAGACTCTACCACTGCGCCAGGCCTGCCCTTCTTTATCAATATATGTGAATGTTGTGCAATTTTCTCAATGTGTCACTCCAGTACCTACTGTTTTCCATGGATTTTTGAGTATGACATGTGCTGATCAACACTGATTTAAATTTCAGAATGACTCGCACTCGTGCCAACCCTGAGGTTGGGGGTTCCAGTCAGGGGGGAGATGCCTCCCAACATCCTCCCAAGACTTCCTTGGGACAGCAACAGCAGCAACCACAACCACTGCCAACGGTCACGTTGGCAGACATAGTTGCGGCCATGGCGGGCTCGCACCAGCATCACATCGAGTTGCTGCAAACTTTGATTGCAAATACGTCTCGTCCAGAGAGGCGTCAAGACCGAGAGGATCCCCAACAGAGCTCCTACTCGGATTTTCTGGCTAAGCATCCCCTGATATTCTTGCGAGCGGATGAGCCCATCGATGCGGACAACTGGCTCCGCACGATGGAGATGAAGTTTGGGCTGCTCCACGTTACAGAGAAGCAGAAGACACAATTAACGGCCCAGCAACTTATGGGGTCCGCGAGTGCTTGGTGGGAAAAAAATTTTGCCTCTCAACCCACCGAGCGGGTGCTGACCTGGGCAGAGTTCTGGACGGCCTTCAGTGCCTATCACATACCGCCGGGTCTCATGAAGAGGAAGATGCAGGAATTCCTCCACCTGCAGCAAGGCAACAGGAACGCACTGGAGTATGCCCGGGCATTCAACAATCTCGCTCTCTATGCTTCCCATCATGCCGATACGGATGAGAAGAGGTGGGATTTCTTTTACCAGGGTCTGAACCCCCTCCTGATGGACAAACTTGCAATGTTCAATTGCGGCAGTCTCAACGAGATAGTTGACGCTGCGATTATTCAAGAAGACACGGGCAAGGAGTTGGCTGCAGCAGAGAGGGAGGAGGTCCTCCCCAAAAATATAGGGTGGTGTATCGCACACCATCGGTTCAACGCTGGCAGCCACCAAGCGACCGATGCAATTTCACAATCGGCCGTATCCACAGCCGGCGTTCCGACAGGCCTTACCAGCACCTCTGCAGCAACAACAGCAGCAGCGGCCAATGCCGCGTGCGTTTACACCTCAGCGCACATGCCGGGCTTTCATTCCCAAGCACCTGCCAGCCATCGTACACATTGTTTCACGTGCGGTCGCCAGGGGCACTTTGCAAACAATTGCCCCGAGAAGCAAGGAAGCAGAGTGGCACCACCGTTCCCGGGGAGAAATCAGCCCCAAAATCCTATCAATGCACAGCGGGCAAACCCCAAGCCTGGCAATGTCCACCAACTCGCCATAGAGGACGTGCCAAAGGGAGAACCTATCCTTGTGGGTATGTTCCAACTCCACAAACACCCCGTATAGTTTTATTTCATTTTTGTTCCACCCATAATTTCATTAGCCAAGCTTATGTTGCTGAATCAGCAAGCGTAATGGTTCCAAAAGCACCGTTATGCTTAGGGGGAAGGATATAGCCTACGTCTCTCATAGTTTTAGAGGGACAAAAGGTCGATGTCATCTTAGCAATGTCGTGGCTAAACTACCACAGTGCTGTTTTAGACACCGTCTTTCGAGTCGTGCATTTGCATCCAGAGATGCACGAGTCTCATTCTTTATTTCTGGACAGTCCAGAAATAAAACTTCCATCCGTATACCAATCCACCACCATCATCTTGGAAGACCTTCCATGAGTCTTTGAGTTCCCCGATGTTTTCTCTGATGATTTACCGGGTATGCCGCCTGACTGGGAGGTGGATTTCAAGGTCGAACTTGCACCGGGAACAATGCCAATATCCCGAAGGCCGTACAAGATGGCGCCTAAGTAATTGGCAGAATTGAAAACGCTGTTGACGGATTTTCTAGAAAAGGGTTTCATTAGGTCGAGCTCCTTGCCATGGGGCTGTTCGGCATTATTCGTCAAAAAGAATGATGAACGCAGCTTTGTGTGGACTATCGTCCACAAAACGCAGTTACGATCAGGAACAAGTACCCATTGCCACGGATCGACATGTTGTTTGATCAGTTGGTCGAAGCAAAGATCTTTTCCAAGATGGATTTATGATCAGGGTACCATCAGATTAAGATACGGGCTGAGGATATTCCGAAGACGGCTTTCTCGGCGAAGTGCGGGCTCTACGAGTACCTTGTCATGTCCTTCGGCCTCACCAACGCTCCAGCTCATTTCATGTACTTGATGAATTTGGTATTTATGCCGGAGCTGGAAAAGTTTGTCGTGATATTCATCAACGACATCCTGATTAGGAAGAACACGCGAAACACCTGCGTATAGTCTTGCAACGACTGCGAGATCACCAGCTGTACGCAAAATTTAGCAAGTGCGAATTCTGGATATCGCAAGTACCTTTCCTCAGGCATATTATCCGAGCGTAGGGCATCACTATAGACCCGAGCAAGATTACACAAGTGCTGAATTGGAAGTCTCCGAGGTCCGTCCATGAGGTACGGAGTTTCCTTGAACTCGCGGGATATTATCAGAGGTTCATTCCGAACTTCTCGAAGATTCCAAAGCCTATGACCGAACTGCTGAAGAAGGCTACCAAATATTTTTGGAGTCCAGCATGTGAAACGGCATTCAAGGCTTTAGTGAAGCACATAACATCAACACCAGTTTTGGCGCAGCTGGATACAACAATGCCATTCGACGTATATTGCGATGCATCCGGTATTGGCCTCGGATGTGTGCTGATGCAAGACCGAAGAGTGGTCACGTATGGATCACGCCAGCTCCGGAATCATGAGCAAAATTATCTAACTCATGACTTAGAACTCGCTGCTGTGTACTCGCACTTAACATGTGGAGGCATTACCTACTCGGTAACCTCGTACATCTATATTCCGACCACAAGAGCCTCAAATATATTTTCACTCAGAAGGAGTTGAACATGAGGCAAACAAGATGGTTAGAGCTGATAAAGGATTACGAAATAGAGATCCATTATCATCCCGGCAAGGCAAACGTAGTGGCGGATGCGCTGAGTCGCAAGTCACGCGTACATAATCTGACCATCAGACCGGTTGGAGTGAACCACCCTTGTATGTGGTTCCCCATAGAGCTATCTAGAACTTAGCTCTTATCCCCACCATCCGTGAAGGGATAGCGGCAGCCCAGAAAAATGACAAGTGTATGTCGCATTTGTGGAGACGTGTAAACAGTGGGGAGATAAAATGTTTCCGGAAGGACGGAGATGGTATTCTGGGGTTCAAGAACAGGGTAGTCATACCCCGTAACCTAGAATTGAGGAAGAAAATTTTTGCCGAGGCTCACTTGTCAAAATTTTCTATTCACCCCGGCAGCAACAAGATGTATCAGAAGCTCAAAAGCAAACTTTGGTGGACCTGAATGAAGCGGGAGATCCCTAAATATGTGTCCCAGTGTGATACATGCCGGAGAGTGAAGGCGGATCACATGAAGAAACCAGGACTATTACAACCATTAGGCATTCCTGCCTGGAAGTGGTAGGATGTGAGCATGGATTTCATCATCGGTTTACCCAACACATCTCAGAAACATGATTCAGTGTGGGTGACCGTCGACCGGCTCATGAAATCTGCTCATTTTATCCCGGTCAACACAAATTACAATGCCAAGAAGTATGTTGAATTGTACATCTCATGGATCTTATGTTTACATGGCGTACCCTGCACTATCATCTCGGATCGGGGCACTTTATTTGTGTCTCGTTTTTTGGAGCAGTTACATGCTGCATTGGGTACAAAACTGATCCGTAGTTTAGCGTACCACCCGCAGACGGACGGGAAAACCGAGCGGGTAAATCAAATCCTGGAGGATATGTTACGAGCTTGTGCTATAAACCATGGCAAGAACTGGGATGACCACATACTGTTAGCCGAGTTCTCGTACAACAAAAGGTACTAGGCCAGCATAAAGATGGAGCCCTATGAGGCGCTATACGGAAGAAAATGCTACACACCACTGAATTGGTGTGAGTCCGGCGAAAGGATCACCTTTGGGATTGATCTTGTCAACAATGTGGAAGATAAAGTTCAGCTGATTCAAGCGAACTTGAAAGCCGCCCAATCCCGACAAAAGCAATATGCAGACCGGGGAAGACGCCCTCTACAATTTGAGGTCGGGGATCACGTGTATCTATGTGTGTCTCCAATGAAGGGCGTGAACTGATTCGGGGTCAGAGGAATGTTGGCACCCCGATTCATCGGTCCATTCAAGGTTTTGGAAAGATGTGGATATGTTGCATACCGGCTGGATTTACCAAAGACACTCTCCGGTGTGCATGACATCTTCCACATTTCTCAGCTGAGGAAGTGCCTCAAGTTTTCAACCACCGTTCAGATGGGGGATATCGAGGAACTGAAACCGGATCTCACGTGTTGGGAGGAACCGGTTCAGATAATCGATGAAAAGGCCTGAATCACACGCAACCGTACGTTGTGGTTCTACAAAGTTTTATGGAGTAATCACTCCGCGGATGAAGCGGCATGGGAAAGCGAAGAGTTCCTTCGCATCAATTATCCAAAAATTTTAACGTCAAACATCTAGTAATTTTCCACTGTCCCCTCTCTTATTTTCACCTTATAATCTTGGGACGAGATTCTTTTAAGGGGGAGAAATGTAAGGGCTCATGTTCTTAACTTGATAAAAGTGCTCATCACCACACACACACACGTCAGCTCATTTGTGGTAATCACATGAACACATTTGAAGAACAAGTAACCACCGTCAATAGAGTGATTAGAAGATGAACTCACATCATCCAAAAGTGGTATTTCCCACATGCATCGTATAGGGGATGAGCACACTATTAACTTGTAAACTTTGTTAGGAAGGCTCATGCCAAATTTCATGCAAATCCAAACCTCTTTGAGGTACTTTTGGATACAATCATTAAAAGGCTAGTTTGAACTTAAATTCAAACTCAAACTCCTTTTATCAAATGAATTCAAAACAGAGATTCATATTCACACTCAGCACATTTTTATGAGCTCATCCACCAATTTTCATTCCATTTGGAGTTGATCTTAACATGAGCCATTTGGGCAAATTCAATCTGAATTTGAATTTCAGATTTATGTTTGTAGCAAATTCATTCAAATCAACTCTCCACTTTGAATCATTCAAACTTCAAATGTCCTAATTGGGGTTTGATCAAATTACAAAGGGTATTAGGGTCCACAATATTCAGAGCAGTAGGGAATTCAATTTGTGAGGACAATTTGGAAACTATGGGACCCACTGTCAGTGACCCACATGAGCTGAACCGACTGAACCCTAGCGCTCTGTTCTTCAGGCCGGTTGTGCGCGCGCCACCGAGGGAAATTCCGTTGGCCACCTCCTGCTCCGAGATGCTGTCACGCTGGAGACCAGCTCTCGGCGCTTATCGACCCCACGAAGAATCCTCGTGCTGCACAAACCGAGTTGCTTCTCTGCTCTCGCACGCTCGACTGAAGAACCTCCGCTCGACCAAACTCTCTGCTCCACCGGCGATCAACCCACTCCAGTGCCTTGGACGCTTGGCTGAGCAGCTCAGAGGCTGCGCCAACTCGGCATCCTCAAACCATTTCCAGATTGTGATCAGCTTCCTCTGGCTGGCACGGAGCTTCTTTTTCTTCCTCGGTTCAACCCAAGCCGCCACCACGAGAACGTGTTGTACGGCCGCCACAGTCCAGCTTTCCTCAAGCTGTAAACGTCAAAAAGGTTCGGCTAGGTATTCTCATTCTTCACCAGTCCCCGGCCGCATGCCATGGGTTGTGCACGCCGGAATTTCAACTCTTCGAGCCGACATGCCTTACGGACGGCCGGCTAACTATCCAAAATTCATGCTACACGTCGCACGACTCATCACCAAACTTAGCAAACTACTTTTAGATGTCCATGTGAGGTCTTAGGATCCAAAACCCCAGGGAATCATTGAGTAAACCCTCTGTTCTCCGAGTTTTCCAATTTTTCCTTAATTTTCACCTAGGTCGCACAGTAACATACTATTTAAAGCCATTCCCAAGCTCATTTGCATCCACGATGATCTTTCCTAGGGTGTACTGATGCTGTAGGACCCTTTGCTCGAGCATTTGGGGGTGCTAGTGAGGTCGGCTGACATAGCTGAAGTTCTCCCAAAGCCGTCGCACGTCGTCGTCCATGTTTCGGTCATCCTCGTGTCGAGCTAAGGACAACATCGTGTTCCTCGTGCGGGATTATGCGGAGGCGGAAAGAATCAGGAAGTTTGGTGGCCAGCAACGCCCTTCCGGCGAGCTCTGCAGCGAGGGGAGCGGCCAGCAGGTGCAGGAGCGCGAGGTTGAAGACAACCCGCGGGCCTCGCGTGTCAGTCTCTGTTTTCGGGCGCCATATCTTCCGTGGCTTGGGATCACTATGACAACGCACGGTTAGTCCTGTGGCCCCGTGTGTCGTTGCTTCTGGAGGCGTGACGTCGCCTGTGGGCCCCGTAGTCAGACATCTAAACATTTCGGGGTTTTCCATTTTTCCAGAATTTCCCCAATCTTCAAACACACATAACTTTTGTTAGGATTGTTCAAATCTAGTGAACCAAATTTTGTTGGATTCACCACTCTGATAAATTTCTATCAAAACATGTTTCACTCCATGAAACCCATTATTTCTCTAGAATTGATTCTCCAATGTTTACACTATTGAGAATTTTAACTGGAGATTGTTGAATGGAAAATTCTGAAATTTCGCCAGGATTTTCATTGTAATATCCCTGAGTCACATGAAAAATTTCAGATTCATCCGAGCTAATTTAGTCCACCTAATGGTGTGATTAAGTGAACTGACCCAGAGAAAAAGAAAAATGTCCAGAAACATTTTTCATAATTTCTCTGAACTTCATTAGCCGATATCTTTTCTAGGATTCTCCAAATTAGATGAAACCAATTCCATTAGAACCATCTTAAACTCTAGTTTCCAAAAAGTAATGGCTTGCTCAATGAAAATCCCTATAAAACCATAGAAACTCTAATTATGGCCAAATACACATTTATTTGTGCAGGGCTCAAAGAAGCTTTGCTTCAAATAAAATTTGGCCAAGTCCCTATTTAGGTTGTCACCAAGCCACAGTATAAATTTCAGAGTCAAAAGGATTGTCTAGCTAGAGTTATTGTCTTTCCATCTTCACTTCAATACATTGCATTTGAATTTGACATGCATTTGTATTTTCATTTCGTGTAGTCGCTAAGGTCGAGGAAGAACTGGAGATACTAGATTGAATCCCTCTGAAAGAGAGTTTAATCAACGACCAGCAGCAAGGCAAGCTCCAGTTTGCATTAACCTGTTTATAAAGTCTTATGTTTTGATCACTTACGTTATGAATTTCATACTATGTGCATTAGAGTCTTGAATCGAAACCCACTTGCATAGCCAAAATAACCAGTGATTTTAGGTCTAAGATTTGAACCTCGAGTAGCCACTATGATGCTCAAATGGTATAGGATTCGGTATAACTCGAGTAGTTGGAACTACTCGCGAGAATAGGATTAGAGGCACACTACTCGGTTAGAGAAATACAAAATGAATCACATGGCATCAAAATGAGACTGAGTAGAGAGTAAGGGCAGCAGGACATTGGGGCCTGTGTGCTATAGCTCTGCTTGTGTCGGTTAAGAACCAAGCCATGTGCGGGCCTATTTAACAAGCTAGAACTGTACAGAAGACATACCGGCTACATGGGAATCGGGAAACCGATGTAATTCGGGTAGCAATATGTTGAGGCATTGCTTGTCGTTCAAAGGTGTTGGTTGAGAGCAACAAGGTGTAAATCGGCTAGCGGGCATCGAGGTTGCTCCATGTAGAGACCTACTACTCGGTACGATAGGACCGATTCAACACTTGGCTAACGAGTGAAAGGTTGTTGCGTACGACGTCCGGGATGGTTACTGTAGGCAACATCGAGCACGGGCGTGCTTGACGTGTTATTCGGGTAACCCGCTGTGGCGGACCGGAATCCGCTCATCCAGGATCGCAGAGGGTGGTGCCGCGCGATGCGACACCCGACAGCACACGTCATAAGAACACCATATATTACATGGGAAAAACAGCTGAACTGTACAAATAAGTACAAACTTCAGTTACAACTATTGTTCTATTACACAGCGGAAGACTACACTATACAACTCACGCCCGCCTATTTAGCAAAAGTCGGTTGCCCAGCCCTAGGGCAACCCACACTAGCTGCATGTCTCAGCTCAGCGCGGCGTGTACGGCTCCCACTCAGCCGTGGTCCCCGACGGAGGGTAACCCTCGCCGGTGGACTCGTACTCCGAGTCCGTGGGTGGCTCTTCACCTGAAAAACACTTAAACAGCAACCGTGAGCACAAAGGCTCAGCAAGGCTTAACCGACTCACCTAAGCATGAAACTCTACATGAGGTGTACAATGGACATAGGATAGTAACATTTCAGCAAAACGACACGCCTACAAGTTCATCCTTAGTTCATCTTTTAGCAACAAGTTAACAGTTCATGAAATCTGAAATTTAGTAAGCAGTATTTGGTGGCACACATGTAGCAATACAATTATATCAATCAGCATCATTGAATCAACATATTTCATCCATTAGTCTACGTTACGACGCAGTGAACAAGCAGTACTCGTCACCGCGAGGGACGGCGAATCGACTCGATATACACCTGCAGGGAAAACCCAAAGAGCACGTCACGTACGCCCACCTGTGGAGCTGCACAGCACGCTCACTCGATGTCGTACGGGACAACCTTTCACCCAACAGCCCAAACGTCGAACCGGTCGCACCGAAACGAGCAGGAGGTTCCCCACACGGAGCATCTCTCTATGCCCGTTGGCAGATTTCCACCTTGCTGCCCTCAACCTACACCTATAAATCGGTGTGCTATGCCTCGACGCCCGGAGGTTTAGGCTACATCGGTTTATCGGGGCCCATATATCCGATATGCCTTCGGTACGTTCAATACTTGTTCAGCAGGGCCGCACACGGATCGGTCCTCAATCGACACGGACAGGGCTGCGCACACAAGACTCTCTCTTGCTGCGCCCTAGCCCCTGCCTAGTCTCATTTTCATTACTAAAGTGATCTCACATCACTCAACCGAACCCGTGTGTCCCCAGCCTATCTCGCGAGTAGATTCCAACTACTCGACTTGTACCGAAGTCCTATGACTCATTAAGCATAGCTTGTCTACTCGAGGTCCTTGACACTACCCTCACTCTTTTAGGAACCTTTGGTTATGCAAGTGGGGTTTCATTCATCCTATACCTAATGCACATACATACTTCATATGACACATGTATACAAAGTAAAACTTTTAAAAAGGGTTAATGCAAACCGGGGCTTGCCTTGTTGCTGCTGGTCAGAAGTTAGTTCTTCGTCCGGAAGGAGGAAGTCCAGCACTTCCGGAGTCTCTTCTTCAACGGCTACACGTTAATGAAATACTATACGTTAATTTAGATGCACAGGTGAGTTTTTGAGTAAGACTTCTGCTATTAGTTCTAATAACCAGCCTCTAACACCTGGAACTTTGTTTAAGAATTTAAGGATGAACTGGTGTTGGTGGTTTGGCTTGGACTTAGTCACATGGTTAAGTGCTAAGTGGTTTTCCCCCTTTTCCATCTTAATCCCTTAAGTGGGTAAACAGGACAGGTGTGATCTAGAGCTCCAATGGAGCTGAGAATTTTTGTGTGAGTTCCTTGTCACAAGAAAACTCTCTGGACCAAACATTAGCACTTTTCATGGAGTGGTTTGCTCAGAATAATTCTCTTGGCAAATCAGCAAGGAAGAATTAATTCTGAGGTAATACCCCTGTTCATGCTCAACTTAATGAACTACAATTTCTATTATAGCTAATAGAGTTTGCATGAATTTTCCTAGCATTTTTGGAGTCAAGGTTTTGCCCAGAATTGAATTTCCAAGTTTTGGAAATTCTCTGAAAATGTTTCTGCATTCAAATGAACACAGCACCTTCCAATTTGAATTGCTCTGACCAAATCAACTCCAAATGGTCTGAAACTTTTACAGGGGTTTACTAATGTCCTAAAGAACATCCTGGCAAAATTTGGGGATTTTTGGATGAACCAAACTCCCTCAAAAATTCTTTTGCTGAAAAGCTTTAAAGAATTTTCCAGAATTAATTAATGGGTTTCATACAAATTGGGTTGTATCTCTGGACAGAGCTAGGCAAGATGAATCCAACCCAATTTGAATCACTAAATTTGGAGCTTCCTAGCCAAGGTTATGGATTTCTAAAGTTTGAGCTAATCCCTGAATTATTTTCCTACAGAAAATCCCCTCCCGCGCTAAACCAGAGGCTGACAGCGGGGCCCGCCCATTTAAATTGAACTAACCGCGCGCTCGCGCGCGATTAACACAGGGGCTGACAGGTGGGGCCGCGCCCTTCGTCTACCTCCCGACGTCGCCGCCCCGAGCCGCCGGAGCTCCGGCGAGGTCAGCGTTCCCGGCGATCTAGCTCACCGGAGCCGACGAGACTCGCCGCCCCCACGTAATCTCGGGTGCTGAATCCGCTGGACACCATGTCGCCGCCGGCTAACCGCCATAGCACGTCGGCGACGAGCCCTATGCCTCTGTGCTACCTCAGCAATGTGTTCCCGCCCTTCTGACCGTTTTCATCGTGCGCTAATCGCGTCGCCACACTCAGGGAAACCTGGGGAAACTCGGCATGAGCTCTGTTGGGCCCTAAACGGCCGGCAACCCAGACCTCACCGGTGACCCCCTCCTCCGCCATACTGTCCTAGGGTGAACTTAGGGTTCCGGCGGTGATTTCCTTCCGGTTTTCGAACGAGAAGGGTCGCCAGAACCTCTAGATGCTCTCTCACAGCTCCGTTCGGCCTCCCACCCACTATGCTGCCCAAATTTCTGCTAAACCTAATCGGGTCCCGAAAGGAGCTACTCGCCCTAAGCTGAGAAATTCTCCGCGCACAGAGGTCGAACCTTGGAACGGTTTGCGCGGTGGTCTTGAGGACGAACTAGCGCTTCACTTTCCTATGGAGGTCGAAGCCTTAAGATGATCACAGCTGGGGTGGCACACGATCGGAGCTCGGCCGACTAGGCTGCTGGTTACAGGACTTCGCGAAAATCAGTAACTCGCCGGCGGTCTCGGGCCCTTTTATAGGCTCCTGAGGCCAGGGGAGAGCGCGACACCTGCTGTGCCACCTCCTCTGCCGAAGCAGGAGCTGGCCGGCCGAGGTGGTCGGTCACCGCCGCTGGCTGCAGCTGGCGCGCGCGCTCGGTCGAGGAGTCGGCTGAAGAGACTTCGGTGCTAAGTCTACTGACCAGTGGGCCTCCCCTCTAACTCTTTTGTTTTTTCCAATTTTTTGAATTCTGTTGTGCCAAAATATCCTCAGCTACTCACAATTTAATGTGAGACTTAGTCACCAAGCCTTTGTTTGAATTTGAATTCCCAAATTCAAACTTTGTTTGGTTAAATTTGCTTCATATTCAAACTGAAATTCAAATTCAGTTTTGAATTCTTGCAAATTTACCTCTTGACAAGATGAGCTCCAATGGAGATGAAAGTTGGTGGGTTCACTCCGAAAAATGTGCTGAGTATAGATATGGAGCTAACTTTTGAATTTGGGTGATGAAAGTTGCTGCAATTTGAATTTACATTCAAATTGGCCTCTTTTTGAAATAACCCAAAAGTGCCTCAAACATTGTTGAATTTGCATGAGCTTTGAACTGAACCTTCCCAAGACTTTTCAAATCCTAGGGTGAGCTCAACTTCTCATGTTCATGTGCAGAAGCCCTACTTTGTGAAACTGAAGGCTTTCCCTTCTACTCATCCCTTTGATGGAGGTCACTTGCTCTTCACAATATTTCACAATCTACCCACAACAAAAACTGTTGTGTTGTGAGGTGCATAAAAATTTTTACAAGTCCCTTTTCTTGGGCTTTTACATCCCTCCCCCCTTAAAAGAATCTCGTCCCGAGATTACAAAAGAAGAGATAGCGATGTAATAGGGACTTACCCGTGTTGAGAAGCCATGAACTCCGGGTAGTTTGAGCGAAGGAACTCCTCGCTCTCCCACGTCGCTTCCTCGGCGGTGTGGTTGCTCCAGAGTATTTTGTAGAACCACAACGTCCTGCTGCGTGTGGTTCTGGCCTTCTCATCAAGAATTCCCACCGGATATTCATCATATGTTAGATCCGGTTTCAGCTCGCCGATGTCTTGGGTAGGAACAGCAGCTGTATGCTTCAAGCATTTTCGTAGTTGCGAAACATGGAAAATATCATGGACACCAGCCAGAGATGCCGGTAGCTCCAATCGATACGCTGCTGGTCCACACTTCTCGGTGATAGCGTAGGGTCCAATGAAACGGGGAGCGAGCTTCCCCTTCACACCGAATCGGTGTACGCCCTTCATTGGAGACACGCGGAGGTACACGTGTTCCCCAACGTCAAAGTGCAACGGTCTACGCCTCTTATCAGCGTAGCTCTTCTGTCGGGATTGAGCGGCCTTCAAATTGGCTTGAATTGTCCGAACGCGCTCCTCGGCGTCGTTCACCACATCAACCCCGAATGTGACCCTTTCACCGGACTCGCACCAATTTAATGGGGTGCGGCATTTACGACCGTAGAGAGCTTCGTAAGGTGCCATCTTGATACTCGCCTGATAACCGTTGTTGTACGAGAATTCCGCCAATGGTAGGTGATCATCCCAATTCCTACCGTGGTGGATGGCACATGCTCTCAACATGTCTTCCAGGACTTGATTCACCCTTTCTGTCTGGCCATCTGTCTGAGGGTGATAAGCGGAGCTCCTGACCAGCTTAGTACCCAATGCAGCGTGTAGCTGCTCCCAAAAGCGAGATACAAATAATGCACCTCGATCTGAGACAATGGTCTTGGGTATCCCGTATAGGCATAGAATCTTTGCTATGTATAGCTCCGCATATTTGCCGGCATTGTAACGTGTATTCACCGGAATGAAGTGAGCCGTCTTGGTTAACCGATCAACGATTACCCATATGGAATCATGCTTGTTGGCTGTTAGGGGTAATCCCACAATGAAATCCATGCTCACATCTTCCCATTTCCATGCCGGGATCTTCAGGGGTTGCAACAACCCTGATTTCTTCATGTGATCAGCTTTCACTCGTCTACACGTATCGCACTCGGATACGTACTTAGCTACCTCCCGCTTCATCCGTGTCCACCAAAATTTCTTTTTCAAATCTTGGTACATTTTGTTGCTGCCCGGATGAATGGAGTATTTAGACAAGTGAGCTTCATCGAGGATCTTTTTCCTCAACTCCATATCTCGGGGTACGACTATGCGGTCATTGAACCACAGCGTCCCCTCATCATCCTTCCGGAAACATTTAATTTCTCCATTGTCTATCCGTCTCCGGAGATGTGCCATGCCTTTATCCGTTTTCTGAGCTGCAATGATGTCCTCCCTAATAGTAGGGATGAGGGCAAGGTTGTACAGCGATCCATAAGGAACCAAGTATAAACTTGGCTCTTCCTCCTCCACCGGTGTAATGATGAGGTGATGGACATGCGATTTCCGACTCAGCGCGTCGGCAACCACATTCGCCTTGCCGGGGTGGTAATGGATCTCAATCTCATAATCTTTGATCAGTTCTAACCACCTCCTCTGCCTCATGTTCAGCTCCTTCTGGGTGAAAATGTATTTCAAGCTCTGGTGGTCGGTGTAGAGATGCACCAAATTCCCCAGGAGATAGTGCCTCCACATTTTCAGCGCCAACACCACGGCAGCAAGTTCAAGATCGTGAGTCGGGTAGTGCTGCTCATGGTTCCGAAGTTGGCGTGAGCCATAAGCGACCACACGTCCTTCCTGCATCAACACGCAGCCAAGCCCAATACCGGACGCGTCACAATACACGTCGAAGGGCTTTGTTGTATCCGGTTGAGCTAAGACCGGGGCTGTTGTGAGATGCTTCACCAATGTTCGGAACGCTCCTTCACACGCCGTGTTCCAAACATATTTCTTCCCTTTTTTCAGCAACTCTGTCATCGGCTTAGCGAGCTTGGAGAAACTCGGAATGAATCTCCGATAGTACCCCGCTAACCCGAGGAAGCTTCTGACTTCATGGACTGAAGTGGGAGCTTTCCATTTCAATACTTGCTCTATTTTGCTTGGGTCAACCGCGATGCCTTCAGCTGAGATGATATGTCCTAAGAAAGGCACTTGGCTGATCCAAAATTCGCATTTGCTGAACTTGGCGTAGAGCTTGTAGTCTCGCAATCGTTGAAGAACGATCCGTAAGTGTTCGGCATGCTCGGCTTCTGTCTTGGAGTAAACCAAGATGTCGTCGATGAACACTACCACGAACTTGTCCAGCTCCGGCATGAACACCGAGTTCATGAGATACATGAAATGGGCTGGAGCATTTGTGAGACCAAAGGACATGACGAGATATTCGTATAAGCCGTATCTCGTCGAGAACGCCGTCTTCGGGATATCCTCCGCCCGGATCTTGATCTGGTGATATCCAGAGCGAAGGTCCATCTTTGAGAATACACTTGCCCCCACAAGTTGATCAAACAAGATGTCAATACGGGGCAGTGGGTACTTATTCTTGACGGTGACGGCGTTGAGCGGCCGGTAATCCACACACAGCCTCAGGGTTTCATCCTTCTTTTTTACAAATAGCGCCGAGCATCCCCAAGGCGATGAACTCGGCCTAATGAAACCCTTGCTCAACAGATAATTGAGCTGTTCTTTCAGTTCAGCCAGCTCATTCGGAGCCATCTTGTATGGTCTCCGTGAGATGGGCGTAGTCCCGGGTGCAAGTTCAATCTTGAACTCGACATCCCGCTCAGGTGGCATGCCCGGAAGATCGTCCGGGAACACGTCAGGATACTCCCGGACTACGGGGATGTCTTCTAACTTGAGAACTTCAGCATTATTAATTGCTAAAACTTCCCGGACTGGCGTGTCTAACACCATGGAATGCGGACGCTGGAATGGAGAATTTAAGTGAACCGTCCGTGTCCGAGTCTCTAGGACAGCGCCATGGTATTGCAGCCATGACATCCCTAAGATTGCATCAATCTTTTGTCCCATAAGGATTATCAAGGTGGTGGGATATAGCTTCCCACCCAAGCACAGAGGTGCCTTTGGAATCATCATATTAGCTGAAATCTTCCCTCCCGGTGAGCATATCATATAAGTGCAGTCGGTTGGGAAGACTTGCAATTGATGTTTAGCCACATAGGATGCACTTATAAAGCTGTGGGTTGCACCAGAATCAAATAATATGACGATGGCCTGATGGTTGAGAGTAAACGTACCCGCCAGCACGTTGTCTCCCTCTGGGGCGTCCTCACTGTCGAGGTTGCGGACGCCTCCAGTCCGCTGACCAACCTTCTTCGCCGGAGGTCGGCCTCGAGCACCGCCCTGAAACTGGGCTTGCCCGCTGCTCTGCTGCCCCTGGGGACAGTCCTTCGCAAAGTGGCCCGCCTGGCCACACGTGAAGCAGGTGAAACGGGGCGGTCCCCCGCTGAGCGGTGGACGGAAACCTGGGGCGCGTTGTGGCGGTGGAAACGCCCGGGGTACCGTCTGCTGCTGCTGTCTTGGTGGTGGCATCGGCGGACGGAACGGAGGTGCCTGAAAGGGACGTCCCCCGAACCGTTGCGGCCGCGCCGGTGGTTGCCACTGCTGCCCAGATGGTGTCCGATACACCATACGGTACTTCTGGGGAGCGCCACTCCCACCGCTGCTAGGTGGAGCGCTACGCTTCCTCTGCTCAGCTGCTAACTCCCGCTGAGCGTCCTCTTGCATGATGGCGGCATTGACTAGGTCGTTGAATGTGCCGCGGTTCCATTGTACGAGGTGGGTCTTCATTTCGGGATGTAACCCCCGATAGAAGTGCTCCCTCTTCTTCTCCTCTGTGGAGATGTAGTCTGACGCATACTGCGCCAGATGGTTGAAGGCACGGGAGTAGTCGTGGGCACTCCTCCCGCCCTGCTTCAGTTCCAAAAATTCTTGGAACTTTCTCTTCATTATTCCGGGAGGGATGTGATAGGCGCGGAACGCCTCCCGGAACTCTTGCCATTCCACGGCATGGCCAGCCGGTCGTGAGGCGACATAATTCGCCCACCACGCCCCAGCGGCACCGTGGAGCTGCTGCGCTGCGAACAGTGTCTTCTGCCGCTCCGTACACGGGAGCAGCCCGAACTTGGACTCGATAGTCCGCAGCCAGTTGTCCGCCTCCAGTGGTTCTTCAGCTTCGGTGAACACTGGAGGGTGCGTACTCATGAAATCCGAGTACGACACTTCGCGGGGCTCACGAGGCCCTCGCTCTTGACGTCCTCCCGCCTGGGACGTATTCTGCACGATCGTGCGGAGCAGGTCGGTCTGCTCCTCACGACCTCCCACCAATGCCGCTATCACATCCGCTAGAGTAAGCGGAGGCGGCGGTGGTGGCTGCTGCTGCGGGGTGCTGTCGTAGGCCGGTGGCTGGGAGTCATCGCCTCCACCTTGGCTAGAGCCACCTACCTCGTGCGTGGTCCTAGTGCGAACCATCTGCAACCATAAGACATTAAACATCAGTCCCACAACATTTTGCATGCAGTCCAATAGAACTGGGCGTAAAAACATTATGACAACCAAACATGCGAAATATCTCGTAAGTAGATAAGGTAATAACTTTGCACAAGCTACAACATTACCAGACCAAACACAAGTTAGCTTAATCCAACTTGATGAACCCCCTCCTTGGAAGCTCACCATAACTGGGTTTGGTCTCTACGAGACATTATTATTGCGTTGTCATCACGTATAACACCCTTAGGGTACAACACCCTTTTCAATGAGTTCAACCGTCATTCTTCTGTCAGAATGACCAGTTGCTACCTATTCCAAGTTTTGATCTGGTTCTGGGCATTTTCATGACTCAAGCTGAATACCAAAGTTAAAGTTAACTTCAGTATCTTTCCAACAAGTACTCATTTGCCCCCAGATTAGCTTTAATTAAAAAGTTATGCTAATTCAAAGTTAGCAGAATTTCTGGAAGAATTTTAACAGCACCTCCCTTGGAGGTGGCTGTTTTCAACCCTGATTTCCACTAAATTCTGTGCTGAAACTTCAGAAACTTTGAATTGCAAAGATGTCACACATCTTCTACTCTTTCTAAGGATGTATTATATGAAAATTTTAGATTTTTCTACTGGGAGTTATGTTTGAAAAACAGATCAGTTCAGAGGATGTTTTACTCTGCCCTGGTTCTGGACAGTTTACATTCCTCTGGGATTTCAGCCTTCTCAAGGCGAGTTTCAGCTCTGGAAGTCTGCAACAAAGTTGTAGAGTACTTGAATACCTTTCCAGAACTATATAGCACACCTCCCTGGGCTAAACGACCTGTAAGTTATGCCCCGTTGAAGATCAGCAAACATGCTGCCCAAAACAGAGCACTCTGTTTTTCAGTCTTTTTGGAACTACAATCATTACTATCCCATTCTTATACCCAACCAGGGTCCTAAATGTTGAACCTATAGATTTTAATTCTTTGTTATCGTTATACTCATGCATATGCCTACAATACCTCGGTACTACGTTCCTCACCAAAGAAAATCCTAACCGGATCATACCGGCATATACGTCTCAAGTGTGGCACTAAACGGTCTCTCGCACACGTTTTCTACACGGATACATACGTGGTTAGTACCTGCAGAAAACCACACAATAATGGTGCACTCAATGGTTATTCATTTCAGGCAGTTCCATATTTGAAAGTAAATACAAACGCCCGTATCATTGTCATACGGCCGTCCTTGAGTTAGGTCACGTCTCAAGGTACGTGATCGTGTTTCAACACCACACGACGGGGAACCCGAGTATGTCATGAACGGGTCGTCACGGTTGGGAATGTTATCAACCCAACAGATACCACCTACTGTCCTGCAGGGCACGCCGATGGCAAGCGCTGCGTATGTCCTCCTGGGCTATTTCCAGACGAACACACTCTCGCGTTACTGACCATGCGATGGGGTCTCCACTTACTTGCCTAATGCACGCTAGGGATCAGCGTTGCATATGAACTCAGGGACATGAAGAGTCCAAGAGGTTCATATTAACGTCTCACACCAAGCTGTGAGATCAATCCCTGAACCTCGTTCCTCGTCAGGGAGAGCTAACCGAAATTGAACCGCTTTCGGTGGCGTTCCTTACCATACTTACCAGAGCGTAGGTGCGTCGTTACATAATTGAAATTCAGAATTATAACACATAAGTTAGTCCTTGCCACTTTAAGTAACTATGCTAATATAATCCTTACTTGGGCAACTACCGATTCCTCACCGTATACCTAAGTTTTTCCCATAATGCAGTCCTTTAGTACTGTGCTATCCCCACTGCAGCTCTGATACCAGGCTGTGGCGGACCGGAATCCGCTCATCCAGGATCGCAGAGGGTGGTGCCGCGCGATGCGACACCCGACAGCACACGTCATAAGAACACCATATATTACATGGGAAAAACAGCTGAACTGTACAAATAAGTACAAACTTCAGTTACAACTATTGTTCTATTACACAGCGGAAGACTACACTATACAACTCACGCCAGCCTATTTAGAAAAAGTCGGTTGCCCAGCCCTAGGGCAACCCACACTAGCTGCATGTCTCAGCTCAGCGCGGCGTGTACGGCTCCCACTCAGCCGTGGTCCCCGACGGAGGGTAACCCTCGCCGGTGGACTCGTACTCCAAGTCCGTGGGTGGCTCTTCACCTGAAAAACACTTAAACAGCAACCGTGAGCACAAAGGCTCAGCAAGGCTTAACCGACTCACCTAAGCATGAAACTCTACATGAGGTGTACAATGGACATAGGATAGTAACATTTCAGCAAAACGACACGCCTACAAGTTCATCCTTAGTTCATCTTTTAGCAACAAGTTAACAGTTCATGAAATCTGAAATTTAGTAAGCAGTATTTGGTGGCACACATGTAGCAATACAATTATATCAATCAGCATCATTGAATCAACATATTTCATCCATTAGTCTACGTTACGACGCAGTGAACAAGCAGTACTCGTCACCGCGAGGGACGGCGAATCGACTCGATATACACCTGCAGGGAAAACCCAAAGAGCACGTCACGTACGCCCACCCGTGGAGCTGCACAGCACGCTCACTCGATGTCGTACGGGACAACCTTTCACCCAACAGCCCAAACGTCGAACCGGTCGCACCGAAACGAGCAGGAGGTTCCCCACACGGAGCATCTCTCTATGCCCGTTGGCAGATTTCCACCTTGCTGCCCTCAACCTACACCTATAAATCGGTGTGCTATGCCTCGACGCCCGGAGGTTTAGGCTACATCGGTTTATCGGGGCCCATATATCCGATATGCCTTCGGTACGTTCAATACTTGTTCAGCAGGGCCGCACACGGATCGGTCCTCAATCGACACGGACAGGGCTGCGCACACAAGACTCTCTCTTGCTGCGCCCTAGCCCCTGCCTAGTCTCATTTTCATTACTAAAGTGATCTCACATCACTCAACCGAACCCGTGTGTCCCCAGCCTATCTCGCGAGTAGATTCCAACTACTCGACTTGTACCGAAGTCCTATGACTCATTAAGCATAGCTTGTCTACTCGAGGTCCTTGACACTACCCTCACTCTTTTAGGAACCTTTGGTTATGCAAGTGGGGTTTCATTCATCCTATACCTAATGCACATACATACTTCATATGACACATGTATACAAAGTAAAACTTTTAAAAAGGGTTAATGCAAACCGGGGCTTGCCTTGTTGCTGCTGGTCAGAAGTTAGTTCTTCGTCCGGAAGGAGGAAGTCCAGCACTTCCGGCGTCTCTTCTTCAACGGCTACACGTTAATGAAATACTATACGTTAATTTAGATGCACAGGTGAGTTTTTGAGTAAGACTTCTGCTATTAGTTCTAATAACCAGCCTCTAACACCTGGAACTTTGTTTAAGAATTTAAGGATGAACTGGTGTTGGTGGTTTGGCTTGGACTTAGTCACATGGTTAAGTGCTAAGTGGTTTTCCCCCTTTTCCATCTTAATCCCTTAAGTGGGTAAACAGGACAGGTGTGATCTAGAGCTCCAATGGAGCTGAGAATTTTTGTGTGAGTTCCTTGTCACAAGAAAACTCTCTGGACCAAACATTAGCACTTTTCATGGAGTGGTTTGCTCAGAATAATTCTCTTGGCAAATCAGCAAGGAAGAATTAATTCTGAGGTAATACCCCTGTTCATGCTCAACTTAATGAACTACAATTTCTATTATAGCTCATAGAGTTTGCATGAATTTTCCTAGCATTTTTGGAGTCAAGGTTTTGCCCAGAATTGAATTTCCAAGTTTTGGAAATTCTCTGAAAATGTTTCTGCATTCAAATGAACACAGCACCTTCCAATTTGAATTGCTCTGACCAAATCAACTCCAAATGGTCTGAAACTTTTACAGGGGTTTACTAATGTCCTAAAGAACATCCTGGCAAAATTTGGGGATTTTTGGATGAACCAAACTCCCTCAAAAATTCTTTTGCTGAAAAGCTTTAAAGAATTTTCCAGAATTAATTAATGGGTTTCATACAAATTGGGTTGTATCTCTGGACAGAGCTAGGCAAGATGAATCCAACCCAATTTGAATCACTAAATTTGGAGCTTCCTAGCCAAGGTTATGGATTTCTAAAGTTTGAGCTAATCCCTGAATTATTTTCCTACAGAAAATCCCCTCCCGCGCTAAACCAGAGGCTGACAGCGGGGCCCGCCCATTTAAATTGAACTAACCGCGCGCTCGCGCGCGATTAACACAGGGGCTGACAGGTGGGGCCGCGCCCTTCGTCTACCTCCCGACGTCGCCGCCCCGAGCCGCCGGAGCTCCGGCGAGGTCAGCGTTCCCGGCGATCTAGCTCACCGGAGCCGACGAGACTCGCCGCCCCCACGTAATCTCGGGTGCTGAATCCGCTGGACACCATGTCGCCGCCGGCTAACCGCCATAGCTCGTCGGCGACAAGCCCTATGCCTCTGTGCTACCTCGGCAATGTGTTCCCGCCCTTCTGACCGTTTTCATCGTGCGCTAATCGCGTCGCCACACTCAGGGAAACCTGGGGAAACTCGGCATGAGCTCTGTTGGGCCCTAAACGGCCGGCAACCCAGACCTCACCGGCGACCCCCTCCTCCGCCATACTGTCCTAGGGTGAACTTAGGGTTCCGGCGGTGATTTCCTTCCGGTTTTCGAACGAGAAGGGTCGCCAGAACCTCTAGATGCTCTCTCACAGCTCCGTTCGGCCTCCCACCCACTATGCTGCCCAAATTTCTGCTAAACCTAATCGGGTCCCGAAAGGAGCTACTCGCCCTAAGCTGAGAAATTCTCCGCGCACAGAGGTCGAACCTTGGAACGGTTTGCGCGGTGGTCTTGAGGACGAACTAGCGCTTCACTTTCCTATGGAGGTCGAAGCCGGAAGATGATCACAGCTGGGGTGGCACACGATCGGAGCTCGGCCGACTAGGCTGCTGGTTACAGGACTTCGTGAAAATCAGTAACTCGCCGGCGGTCTCGGGCCCTTTTATAGGCTCCTGAGGCCAGGGGAGAGCGCGACACCTGCTGTGCCACCTCCTCTGCCGAAGCAGGAGCTGGCCGGCCGAGGTGGTCGGTCACCGCCGCTGGCTGCAGCTGGCGCGCGCGCTCGGTCGAGGAGTCGGCTGAAGAGACTTCGGTGCTAAGTCTACTGACCAGTGGGCCTCCCCTCTAACTCTTTTGTTTTTTCCAATTTTCTGAATTCTGTTGTGCCAAAATATCCTCAGCTACTCACAATTTAATGTGAGACTTAGTCACCAAGCCTTTATTTGAATTTGAATTCCCAAATTCAAACTTTGTTTGGTTAAATTTGCTTCATATTCAAACTGAAATTCAAATTCAGTTTTGAATTCTTGCAAATTTACCTCTTGACAAGATGAGCTCCAATGGAGATGAAAGTTGGTGGGTTCACTCCGAAAAATGTGCTGAGTATAGATATGGAGCTAACTTTTGAATTGGGTGATGAAAGTTGCTGCAATTTGAATTTACATTCAAATTGGCCTCTTTTTGAAATAACCCAAAAGTGCCTCAAACATTGTTGAATTTGCATGAGCTTTGAACTGAACCTTCCCAAGACTTTTCAAATCCTAGGGTGAGCTCAACTTCTCATGTTCATGTGCAGAAGCCCTACTTTGTGAAAGTGAAGGCTTTCCCTTCTACTCATCCCTTTGATGGAGGTCACTTGCTCTTCACAATATTTCACAATCTACCCACAACAAAAACTGTTGTGTTGTGAGGTGCATAAAAATTTTTACAAGTCCCTTTTCTTGGGCTTTTACACCCTGCAGGTGTAAATCGATTATAATCGTCATCCCTCGCGGTTAGTGAGTATCACTTGTTCAATGTACCGTGGCGTAGAAAGAACAGGCTAGATGTCATGAAGTGCTTTACATTATGGTAAATCAAGGTTCTTTTCAACCTTAGGCAGGGCACATAAGAGGAATGTGTTTCTTGTTTGATTGCTAACTTCCTATGTGGCTTAGCACAAGGGTCTCCACTAACTTGAGGCTAAAACTTGAAAGTAAGAGTCAACTAACTAGGCGAGTCCTTATGCAAAATATTTTCCGTCGTACACTTAAATTCCAGCATGTAGAGTTGCATATTTATATGAGATGGGTTAGTCTTGCTGAGCCTTCATGCTCACTGCTTGTTGTTGAAGCGTTTGCAGGGACTTATGAGGAGGAGGCTCCCGAAAAGGAGATGGATCCCCCAGAGGGAATCAACGTCGAGTGGGAACCGTGCACACCGCCGCGTTAGTGTATGCGTGTGTGCCAGTAGGAACACGTTCACGGGTTGAACGTGAACATTTTTCTTAGTCTATGCCCGTGAGTGTAGACTATAATGATATTTTGTTGTAATTATGTTGATAAACAGTTTATGTAATAAAATTTAGCTTCCGCTTATCATCTTTTCAGTGTGTTATCCGGTGCTGTCCATCGCAGCACCCCTCAGCGAGATCCTAGAATGTCGGGACCATCGGGTCCTCACAGCGCGCGACGGCAACAGCGGCCGGAAGCTCGTTGGTGACGTTGAACTCGGTGAATTCTACACCTTTTTCGATTCTGTTTCGCCCTAAAGTGCCGTGGTGATATGCTGACCTCAAAACTGAATCTCGATGATCATGAAAACGGCCACAACTATGACCTCGACGGTGAGGTGCCCTGTTTTTCGGTCGCCGACACAAAAAACTCGAAGAACTAGGGTTCTAGTGGATGAAACTCGAAGATTCTTGATTGAGGAGGTGTGCTAGGTTTTCTAGAACAGGTACGGTGCACAGCTCAAGCAATGGTAGCACGTGGGAGAAGAATTCCACCGTGGATCAAGCTCGGTTCCTAATGTACACCGTGGAGTAAAACGAGCAATACTCGCTCGATAAAGCATGAAATGGAACGAGGCCTTCAGCTACAGACTCAGCATCCATGGGCGCACCTTTTCTTCTTCGGGGGTGGTGCGTGAAAATGTCTAGAACGGCCGGTCGCTGGTGATCAGTAGAGGGCGGCGAAGACTTGCACGTGAAACCGAAAAACCGAGAGCGGTGTTGACGAGTTTGGCTCGGGAACGATGAGAACGGAGTGTGCAGCGCGTTGTGTTGGACTTTGAGGCAGAAATTTCCACTGTGAGGTGGAGTGATCAGGAGCTGGGACTTCATGTGGCACTGCTGTGATCAACCGAGAGAACCGAGCCTGAGGTGAGTCAGTTTGCAATTTTTTCAGTCAGTGCCATGTGGGTCCCACTCCCATCTAATTGTTTTCCAATTTAATGCTGATCTTTTTACAATCTACTCAAATTAAAGTCTAGACTTACCCAAAAAGTCATAGACTCAAATTTGAGTTCAACTTAATTCAGTTTCAGATGGTTGAATTTGAATTGCATTTGGACATTTGAATTTGAATTTGGATTTGAATACCTCTTCTTCAATCGATCCAAATACATAGCAAATATAGTCCAAAATGGATAAATTTTTGCAGAGATGATAATTAAGATGTGGTGAACACCTTGGTGAAATCAAATATTCTATTTGAAAAAATTCAGATTTTAATTTGCACTATTGACATAGATGCATGACTAGCTGCAAATTTGATTGGGAATTTGAATTTCCTCAAAATTTTTGTACTGAACCATATGTGTACAAGTGGGCTTTCACAGACTTCGACGATGCCTTGGTGAGTGGTGTGTTGTGGATGCCGGTCCAACTTTGTGAAGGATGTGTACAATGTAAAACATGTTCTGAAGTAGGCTGGCAACCAGTCGAGCTCGAGCTAGCTTGTCTCCATAAGGTTGAGTTTAATAAAACATCGAGTAAAACTTGAGTCGAGCCTGAAATTCGTACCATCCTACGGTCAAGCTTATGCTGGCTCATTTAGAATTTGAGTCTAGAACGAGTGGAACACGAGTGAGTTATGATTCTCAAACTTTATTCAAAGACGTAACATAGTCGGTCTTATGTATATCTAATACAGTCCAATAAGTTCAAGTTCACGGTTGGTGGAGTAGAGAGACGGACGATACTACACACTATTTGCTTCAGAAGCAACACTGTCAATCTCTTTGCCAGCATGGATTTGATATTGATTTTTGATTCTGAATGTTAGGGCTTCATAGTTTTAAATCTGTTTGTTTTGTGCATTTTTGGCAGGGCAATGTCTGAATGCATTTCAGCTGTAATTTCTGGAGCAATCGGAATGAGGACATTTATGGAGAAAGACTTATTTCAGGTTTGTTTTGTTTCCATTATTGTTGAGTTTAGGGTGCTTGATTCAAGTGGGTCACAGGAGGCTCCAAGTTAGAAGAAGGTTGCCGTGAAGAAAAGTAAGTTAACCTGCTGTAGTAGACATGCCTTCTCAGAGGAGATTGAACAATACTCCTGTTAAAAGGAAGCAACCAACAACCAAAACAAGAAAATCTCCAAGAATTAAAGAAGCTGCCAAGAGTAGGAAAGCATCAAGCTCCCAGTGAAAAAATTAAGGCAAGTCCACTACTTTGATGTACAGAGTTGCAGAATTTACCTCTAGTTATGTGGTGTTAAGTTGGTCTTCTCTTGTCTTGCAAGAATGAAACATTCTTTTGTTATGTCACTGATAACATATGGTTATCTTTGTATATCTTGTGTACTTCTAAGCTCACCTAAATATTTATTGTCTCAGTAATGTCATCACAATGAATCTAATAATATGCAAAGCTGGAGTTTGTACTATCACTTAACAGTAAATCTGATTAGACAGTGATAAGAATCAACACTGGTTCGTTTACAATGAGCTCGAATCTGATAATAAATTGCTACTATGTTTCTAAAAACCTGCTATACTGTTTCTGAAATACTAGATTTGCAAACAGTAAGGACAAAATAAGTCAAAGGTTAGTCTAGCGAATTATACAGACTTCAATCATAGTTTGAGTGAGTAAAGTGAACTTTTTTATTAAGTCAAATAGTTTTTTTTTCATCATCCCGACTTGGATTACCATTTTTCGATCATTATCGTATATTTTCGTTGTAATTTATTCATTTTCAAATAATCGACAATCCCGATCCCGCATCTCGATCGTGACTTTTTTGTTCTACTGAGAAAATATGAAAATAAAATCAATACGGATATTTTCCCGGTTGTTTTTAATTGTTTTCATCCCTACTTAAGACGATGGTTGGAGACTTTAGGGAACGATGAAACAAGATGAAATGCCGAGCCATGTGGCTGTTGCAAATAGCATAACACTCTAGGATCAATGAGATAGAACATCATATATATAGATGCAATTCGGTTGGGAAACAAATCCATCTGTATATATAATTTCTTTGGATATATGTGTGCAATGTTTTCCTTAGAAAACAAGTTACAGTATTTTGTTTGTTCACAAAAAGTCGATACACATCTGGTTTATTGCATAAACCAAAAATACAACAACAACAACAACCAAGCCTTTATCCCAAGCCTGTTGGGGTCGGCTAGACATGAAACCCAATATCAATGAAGTAAAACAGAGGAAGAGATATGAGAACAAGGGGAAAAAAGGAAAAAAAAAAAGAAAAAAAAGGAAAAAAGAAAAGGAAAAAGAGAAAAGAAATAAGAAAAAAAGGAAATGAGAAAGAGAAAAGAAAAAAAGAAAAAAACAAGACTATGATTCTGGCACATGAATTGCTACTTTCCATGCGGTCCTATCATGAGCTAAGTCTCTGGATACATTCCAATCTCTCAAATCTCGTTTTACCGCCTCCTCCCAGGTCAACCTTGGTCGTCCTCTACCCCTCCTAATATTTTCTCTCCCTCTTAAAATCCCACTGTTAACCGGTGCTTCTGGAGGTCTCCGTTGGATATGTCCAAACCACCTAAGCCGATGTTGGACTAACTTCTCTTCAATCGGCGCCACCCCTACCTTATCACGAATCGTCTCATTCCTTATTCGGTCTCTTCTCGTGTGCCCACACATCCACCGTAGCATGCGCATCTCTGCGACACTCATTTGTTGGACATGTTGCCGTTTAGTTGGCCAACATTCCGCCCCATAGAGCATCGCGGGTCTGATCACCGTCCTATAGAACTTCCCTTTTAGCTTTTGTGGGACTTTCCTATCACATAGGATTCCAGAGGCTTGTCGCCATTTCATCCACCCTACCTTGATCCTGTGGCAAACATCCTCATCAATATCGCCATTGCTTTGTAACATTGATCCTAAGTATCGGAAAGAGTCCCTTCTAGGTACTATTTGTCCTTGTAGACTAACATTTCCCTCTTCACGACCAACACCACTAAAGTCGCACCTCATATACTCGGTTTTGGTCCTACTAAGTCTAAACCCCTTGGACTCTAAGGTTTGTCTCCATAACTCTAATTTCTTATCAACACCATCTCTAGTTTCATCTACCAGCACTACATCATCAGCAAAGAGCATGCACCAAGGGATATCCCCTTGTATATCCTTCGACACCTCATCCATGACCAAGGAAAAGATGTATGGGCTCAAAGCTGATCCTTGATGTAATCCTACCGTGATAGGAAATGCATCAGTCTCACTATCACTTACGCGCACACTTGTCCTAACATTATTGTACATATCCTTGATAAGGGTAATGTACTTTGTTGGCACTTTATATTTCTCTAGTGCCCACCACATGACTGACCTTGATATCTTGTCGTACGCCTTCTCCAAGTCGATGAACACCATATGCAAGTCCTTCTTCTGCTCCCTATATCTCTCCATAAGCTGACGAAGCAAGAAAATCGCCTCCATTGTAGACCTCCCAGGCATAAAACCAAACTGGTTTTTAGTGACATTGGTCACTTTCCTCAGGCGGTGTTCAATCACTCTCTCCCAAAGCTTCATAGTATGGCTCATAAGCTTAATACCTCGATAATTAGTACAACTTTGAATATCTCCTTTACTTTTGAAGATAGGTACTAATATACTTTTCCTCCATTCTTCAGGCATCTTGTTTGACCGAAAAATGTGGTTGAATAGCTTTGTGAGCCATACTATTGCGACGTCCCCAAGACATCTCCACACCTCAATAGGGACATCGTCAGGGCCGAGGGCCTTTCCTCCTTTCATCCTTTTTAAGGCCTCCTTAACCTCAAACTCTTGTATCCTCCGCACGAACCGCCTATTGGAGTCATCAAAGGAGTCATCCAACTCAACCATAGTGCTCTCATTCCCATCATTGAATAGCCCATTAAAGTAATCACGCCATCTATTCTTAATCTCTTCATCCTTCACTAGAATGCGGTCAGTCTCATCTTTGATGCATTTAACTTGATTGAGATCCCTCATCTTTCTCTCGCGGATTTTTGCTACCTTGTATATGTCTTTTTCACCTTCTTTTGTCCCTAGTCTCTCATATAACTTATCATAGGTTTGTCCTCTTGCCTTACTCACAACCCGCCTTGCATTCTTCTTAGCCTCTTTGTACTTAAGCATGTTGCTTGTGTTTCTATCATTATGCCAACTCTTGTAACACTCCTTCTTCTCCTTAATGGCCTTTTGTACATCCTCATTCCACCACCAAGTGTCTTTATCTATAAGTTTCTTTCCCTTTGTCACACCAAACACCTCACTAGCTACCTTCCTAATGCAAGTTGCCATCTTCATCCACATACTATCTGCATCTCCATTTTCTGCCCAGGGTCCTTCTGTGATCACCCTATTTTTAAAGGATTCTTGTGATTCTCCCTTCAACTTCCACCACTTTGTTCTTGTGATTTTGACACCTTTGTCCCGCAAAGAACATGTATGGAAGCGAAAGTCAGCTACCACAAGCTTATGTTGTGTCACAACACACTCCCCCGGGATCACCTTACAATCTAGACACTCCCGTCTATCCTTTCTCCTAGTGAGGACAAAGTCAATCTGGCTAGAGTGTTGGGCACTACTAAAGGTCACTAGGTGAGATTGCCTCTTCCTAAAGAGGGTGTTAGCTATCAACAGATCATAGGCTACGGCAAAGTCTAGGATGTCCTTACCCTCTTGATTTCTATCGCCGCATCCAAAACCTCCATGTACTCCTTCAAATCCTAGGTTAGTTGCACCCACATGACCATTGAGATCTCCCCCTATGAGGAGTTTCTCGGTTATCGGTACACTACTAACCATATCCTCCAAGTCCTCCCAAAATTGCCTCTTAGCACTCATGTTGAGCCCAACTTGTGGGGCATAAGCACTAATGACGTTCAAGACAATGTCCCCAATTACTATCTTGATTAAGATGATCCTATCCCCTCGTCTTCGAACATCCACTACTCCATCCTTAAGACTCTTATCTATTAGAACACCTACGCCATTCCTAGTCCCAGCCGAACCAGAATACCAAATCTTGAAACCGGTATTCTCGACTTCTCTCGCCTTTTGACCCGCCCATCTAGTCTCTTGTACACAAAGGATATTTACTCGTCTCCTAATGGCAACATCTACTAACTCACGTAGCTTCCCCGTCAAGGATCCTACATTCCAACTACCCACCCGAAATCTATGTTTCTCGGCTAGCTTCCTTACGCTTTGCACCCGTCGAGTAAGATGCAAAGACCCTTGCTCACTTATCACTACATCCGGGCGATGATGTAGCGCGCCACTAAGGTGATGGCGATCCGGCCCTTGCTCATTTAACACCATATCCGGGTTCCGATATGGCGCGCCACTAAGGCGGTGGCGACCCGGCCCTTGCCCACTTAACACCATACCCGGGTTCCGATATGGCGCGTCGCTAAGAGGGTTACGCCCCAACGAATTTTTATTGGGTTTCATTTCCATGAGAGTGGCTAAGTGTAGTTGTTGGCTCGCCAAGCCTATCACAACCCCCTCCTCCTTTACCCGGGCTTGGGACCGGCTATGTCATTACCACATAGGCGGAGTTTGCATAAACCAAAAATAGAAGAGAAAAATATAGATGTAGTACAAAAGTATTTATACTAAGAGTCGTCTGCGTTCAGTGCCTAATGAGTTCTCCTTCCTCTATTTTTGGTTTATGCAATAAACCAGACATGTGCAACACATGAAATTATATGTATTGGAAATCAAAATTATATCATTATTAGCCACACAAACTTAGCGGATCACATTCCAGTTGATTTTATTCATTGGGGCAATACAAGTTTGGGGTCGGGGTCCTCCCTTGGACTACTACGCTACGTCACCCTCATCAAGAGTAGTTGAACACTGAGATTCTTTGTTATTTATTTATTGTAAAACCCTGAATTGTTGTACCACTAATTTTACAGATGTTGAAGTGTCTTACAGCTAGATTTTGATTCAAACAATCTAGCTCGATTGTTCACACGAAAAAACAAGCTTCCATTTCCACTCCCACCTTTGTCATCTCCACGCGCAAGTAAGTTACCAAATATTTGCGATGGTGTTTTCTACTCCCTGCCGTTTTTCTTCATGGCATTAGGCCAGCCTACTTGGTGCAAAAGAGTCAATTGCTATTATAGCACTCGTTTCGAGCGGCTTCGACAAAATAACACTCACGTTGTGGGCTTCGTTAAAATAATATTTTTATCGTTGGCGCACCGTTAAAATAAAATTTTAGTCTAATCTACCTCTTTTTAATATTTTTCTTTTTTTCTAATTATTATAAACTCTAAAATGACCGTCGTGCCCTTCTTTCATATTTGGTTGTACCCTTAATCTTTTGGCTGTGTCCTACCGTATCGGCATCTTCTTTAATTTTTTGGCTGTACTCGCCGCTGCCGCGTCGGCTGCGTCCGTACGTCACCGCCTCGTCGGACGCGTCCGCCTCGGACTGCTGCTACAGCACAGCGGTGGTGTCATCTTCTGACGCCGGCGGCGAGCACTTGTGGGGCGACACCGTAGTGGTCCCCGTGGGCGCGGAGTTTCTCGAGGGCTAGCCGACGTACACATCTCGGTTCTCTCGGAGGCTAGTTGCCCCCTGGTCTGTGCCACGCTGCTGGGCTGGCGCGGCGTCCCCGCGGCCGATGTGCTCGACGGCCTCTGCGCGTCGCGCGCGCTCAGGCAAAAAATGAACAAAGGGCACAATGGTCATTTTAGAGTTTATAATAATTAGAAAAGAAAAGAAAAATGTTAAAAAGAGGTAAATTAGACTAAAATTCTATTTTAACGGTGCGTCAACGATAAAAATGTTATGTTGACGAAGCCCACGACGTGAGTGTTATTTTGTCGAAGCCGCTCGAAACGAGTGCTATAATAGCAATTGACTCGGTGCAAAAATGAACTACCACGTTGTGACGTCATCAGTAACGACAGCGAGCGACGGACTCAGACGGTGGCGGGTTTCTTGCCGAGGATCATGTCGTCGGTGGTGAAATCGGCCTCTTTCCGGAACGTGCCACGGCCGAAGTCGAGGTTGTACGAGTCGGTGAGCCCCTCCACGAGGTCGAACTCTGGCGTCCACCCTAGCTCCCCCGTCGCCTTCTCGATCGACGCAAAGAAATGCTGGAGGAGTTTGTTGCATAATTCAGCGTCAGTAACGCAAAGCCACTGCACACTCGTATAATAGGTTGAGTCTTTGAGACGAAGGAGGCTCTGCTCTGATACCTGGTCTCTGAATGGGAAGGCCTTCTTCTTGCCGAAGTTGAAGTCCTTAGGGTTGTAGTGGACAAGTTCCGGCTCAGGGAACCCACCAGCCTGCAATGCATCGTCAAACGGTCACCGTCCACTAACCTAACAGATGCCTTTCGGTAGGAAACAAGCATGGTTTCTGGGTGCCAAAATTCTTCACCTTTGCGCATGCCCGTGCGAGGCCTTCGAAGGTGACGTACTTGGCCCCGGAAATGTTGAAGATCTGTTGGCTCGCCTTCGGGTGGCCAAGCACCTTGATAAAGGCCGTTGCCAGATCCTGGAGGACATGCGACAAGCACAAGCTTCTTCACGTGAGCTCATCAGCTCTGGAACGTCAAGCACACCGCCACAACTCACCAACGCGCACCCGCTTTTTTCAGAGGCATCGTACAATACCTTGACGTGGCCGAGCTGGGTGATCTGGTTGCCGGCGCCGGGGATGGGGATGGGGCGGCCGGCCTTGAGCCGGTGGAAGAACCATTCCTCCACCGGGTTGTAGTTGAGCGGGCCGTAGATGTACACCGGCCTGATCGACGTCCAGTTCACGCCGCGCGAGGTCAGGAGGCTCTCCGTCTCTAGCTTCCCCTTGTGCCGGCTCTTTGGGTCCACGGCGTCCGTCTGCATTCATATTCATGACGACCATTACTGACCATGCTTGGGTGGATATATGTGTGCATTTTCATGACAACCATTGCCGAGGATTCGGCCATACCTCGCAGTGTGGGAGCAGGTCAGATTTTAGGTAGACTCCAGCTGACGAACAGTAGATGTACCTGGAAATTGTTGGTAATTATGGACAACGACAGCACACATTGGGCTTGTGAAATGTGAGACTATGTTGCTAGCTTACTGTTCCAGGTTGGGCAACGCGTCCACAATAGGGGCAACCTCGACGGCCTCGCGCCCTGAAACAACAACAGGTGAAACCTGTTAACGGCATCTTGTTATCTCCAAACTATGACATCAGTCCATTGTTTCAATCAGGGGTGTGCCTACAACATGACGCTCACATTTTTACTAAAATATATATCTTTCACAAGTACAACTATATATCTTTCACAAGACTAGTTTGCACATAGCGATAAATATTGAATGGCTGCTGCTTTATGGTCTATCAAGCATTCAAGCTTCTGAATTTCATTTCTCATGCTTTTCGATTACGAAATAGTACCATTAATGTCATAAACGACATCGAAGCCCTTGGCAGCAAGGCTTGTCTTGACAAAGTCGAAGTCTTGCCTGTCCCCTTTCAAGTGCAGAACCTGTACATAAGTTAATGTAAAATCAT
The DNA here is from genome assembly GCA_030760725.1 of Neostapfia colusana. Classification (NCBI taxonomy): domain Eukaryota; kingdom Viridiplantae; phylum Streptophyta; class Magnoliopsida; order Poales; family Poaceae; genus Neostapfia; species Neostapfia colusana. The sequence continues at coordinate 63,077,843 of JASWHV010000011.1, forward strand.
ATCATTAGTGTCGTAACATTATAACTGGCATGGAAGTAGTCGTGGGAAGCCATTCTGAATTGTCCTAACTTTCTGTTGGAGTATGATCAAAATTCTGATATTACTGGGACGCCTAAGAGATATGAGGTGAATTCCTTTCACGTTAAGAATTGTATTTATTTTTAAGGATTTATTTCCTTTTATTAGCCATCTTGTAGCCTGTTATAAGAGAGCAAGAGAGAAGAGATCCTTATTGTAATACTCATTGTAAACTCTCATATATAGTGAGATCACTGATCAGCACCCGGTTTTCCACGTAAAATCTATGTCTCGTGTTCGATCTTATTTAACAGAGACACGAGATTGATTAAAAAATTAGAGTTTTATTCCTTGACACCGGCGCCAGCGATTGGATAGATTTGTCCTGCGCCAGCTTCGTCGGGTCTTCGGTCGCCACGTTGCGTGGTCCGCTTGATTCGCCCTTGTCACAGCCGTCATCATCCTCTGCACGCACGCGTGTCCCGCTAGACCGAGTCCTCGCGTTGCTGGAGCTCAGCGCAGGAACCTGCCACCGCGCTATTGCTGCTCACCTGACTTTTATTCTGAATTGGGAACCTGCCACTGTGCCAATGCTGCCCACCTGCCACCGCAACAGCTGCTCTTCACGCCAGCTCGTGAGCACTCCGCCCGAATCTGCCACAAAGCGCTGCACACCTGCTGCTGGTGATATCTCAAATCAATGTTTCATCAGGGAGCTTTCTTTTTTCTTAGGGGCAGACAGCAGTTTTTACAGAAGCTTCTCTTTTCTAAATTTTTTCCTTCATATTATCGTCTTCATAGAATTGTGCATTGCAGATTAATTATCGTTGATTTCCTTCGATATGGTTAGTCTCAAATATGATATTCCACTGCTAGATCATGATACACGGTTTACTTTATAGCAAGTCAATATGAGGGCAATATTAGCGCACACTGATCTAGATGATGCGCTTGATGATTTCTCAAGAAACAAGAAAATTGGACCGACGATGAAAAACGTCATGACCGTAAGGCTCTTTCATAAATTCATCTTCATTTATCTAACAATATTTTACAAGAGGTTTTGGAACAGAAAACCGTTTCTGCTTTATGCCTCAAGCTAGAATCGATCTGCATGTCCAAGGATCTAATCAGCAAGATGCATTTGAATATGAAATTGTTCACTTACAAGTTGCAAGAGGGTGGATCAATGTCCTCTCATGTTCAGGTCCTCAAGGAGATCGCACCTAGCATCCGTGGAGGTAAAATATGATGATGAGGATTTAGCTCTTATGCTCTTGTGTTTGTTGCCCCCGTCTTACTTAAATTTCAGAGACACTATATTATATAGTCATGATACTCTAACTGTTGAAGAGGTTTATGATGCTTTGCATGCTAAAGAAAAGATGAAACAGATTGTGTCTACTGATTCTGCAGCCAGTTCTACTGACAGTTCTGTTTTAATGGGTGATAGCACACCTCACAAGGTTGTAGGCATTGGATCCATTCAGATTAAGATATCTGATGGTATTGTCAAAACATTGACAGATGTGAAGCATGTTCTAACTATGACGAAAAATCTTATTTCTTTGAGTACTCTTGATCTCAAAGGTTACAAGTATTTTGCTAGAGGTGGAGTTATGAAGGTAAGTAAAGGCTCTCTTGTTGTCATGAAAGGTGACTTGTTGAAATCAAATTTATATATTCTTCAAGAAGTTACTATTATCTGTTATGTTGTTGTTTCTTCTAAGTCACCTGATTATGATGCTACAAATTTATGGCATATGCGTCTTGGTCATATGAGTGAACATGGTTTGTCGATTTTAAGCAAGAGAGGTCTTCTTGATGGGCATAACATTACTAAATTAGATTTTTGTGAACATTATGTGTTTGGCAAGCACAAAAGGGTGAAATTCAACACTTCGGTTCATACAACTGAAGGTATTCTTGATGATGTGCATTCTGATTTATGAGGACCATCTCGTAATACATCTATTGGAGGTGCTCGTTTTATGATGACTATTATTGATGATTATTTGAGAAAGGTATGACCATATTTCTTGAAACATAAATCAGAAGTATTTTTTGCATTTAAAGACTGGAAGACTATGGTGGAAAATCAAATTGATAGAAAGGTGAAGGTTCATCATACTGATAATGGGATGGAATTTTGTTCTGATGAATTTAATTCTTATTGCAAGTCTCATGGCATTGTGAGACATCGCGCTGTTGCTCACACACCTCAACAAAACAGTGTGATTGAGCGTATGAACAGCACTATCATCTCCAAGGCCCATTGCATGTTGTCTAATGCTGATCTTAATAGACGTTTTTAGGCTGAGACCGCTTCCACTGCTTGATATCTTATTAATCATTCGCCCTCTATTGCAATTGATAAGAAGACTCCGATTGAGGTATGGTCTGGTTCTCTAGCAAATTATTCTGGATTGAGAATTTTTGATTGTCCTGCTTATGCTCATGTCGATAAGGGAAAATTGGAGCCTAGAGCAACTAAGTGCATTTTTCTTGGTTATAGTTCTGGTGTTAAAGGTTATAAATTGTGGGATCCTGAATCGAAAAAAGTTATAACTAGCAGAAGTGTTACCTTTAATAAATCTTCTATGACTACTAATGCTATGGCTACTAATGCTCCTGTTTTAGACTTCTCAGAATTCTAGTATACAGCTAGAGCATTTAATTGACTCAACACATACACAAAATACTGATGACTCGGATGCACTTATTGATGATGATTCATCTATTATCCCACATTCTTCTCCTGTTGTGCAACCTCCACAACATTCTATTGCAGTTGACAGGTCTAGGAGGCCTCATATTCCACCTAAGAGGTTAATTGAGGAATGCAACGTTGTTGCTTATGATTTGAGTTGCGCAGAAGTTATTGAAGGTAATGCATAACCTTCTAATTGTTTTGAGGCTATTAATTCTGCGGACTGCAATAGTTGGGTTGCCGCTATACAAGATGAGGTGGAGTCATTTGAAAAGAATGGTACTTGAGATTTAGTGCCTTTGCCTAAAGAAAAAAAGCTCATTCGTTGCAAATGGATTTTCAAGAGGAAAGAGCCTATTTCTCCTAATGAGCCTGTTAGGTATAAAGCAAGGTTAGTTTCTAAGGGCTATAGTCAGATTGTAGGTATTGACTATAATGATGTCTTTTCTCCTGTTGTGAGGCATAGTTCTATTCACAGTTTACTCAGTATTGTTGCTATGCGTGATTATGAGTTGGAGCAACTCGATGTTAAAATTGCATTCTTACATGGAGAATTAGATGAAGATATTTATATGGATCAACCTGAAGGTTTTGTTGTTCTAGGCTCAGAACACCTCGTGTGTAAGTTAAAGAAATCTCTTTATGACTTAAAACAATCTCCTAGACAGTGGTATAAGAGATTTGACTTCTTTATGCTCTCTCAAAAATTTAAGCGGTCTGCCTATGATAGATGTGTTTATTTGAAAACTATGATGATTCAACTATTTATTTACTTCTCTATGTCGATGATATGTTAATTGTTGCAAAAGATAACCCAGAAATAGCCAAATTAAAAGCTCAATTGAGTAATGAATTTGAAATGAAGGATTTGGGTGCAGCAAAGAAAATTCTTGGCATGGAGATTATTAGAGAGAGGCAAGCTGGCAAGTTATATCTTAGTCAGCAAGATTATATTGAAAAGGTCCTTCATCGTTTTGGTATGCATGATGCAAAACCAGTGAGTACTCCTTTAGCTCCACATTTCAGATTATCATCTGCTTTATGTCCCGAGTCAGACTATGATATTGAGTACATGTCTCGAGTTCCCTATACTAGCGTAGTTGGATCTCTTATGTATGCTATGGTTTGCTCTCGTCCTGATTTGTCATATACATTAAGTATTATTAGTAAATACATGACTAATCCTTTATAGAGAGCACTAGAAAGCAGTTCAATGGATTTTGAGATACGTGCGTGGTACTTTAAATGCTTGCTTGCATTTTAGGAAATCCAGAGATGGACTTGTTGGTTATGTTGATTCATATTATGCTGGTGATTTGGATAAAAGGAGACCTCTCATAGGTTATGCTTTCACCATTGATGGTTGTGCTGTCAGTTGGAAAGCTTGTTTGCAGTCTATTGTTGCTTTATCAACTACTGAAGCTGAATATATGGCTATTTCTAAAACTTGTAAAGAAGCCATCTGGCTTAGAGGTTTATATCATGAGCTTTGTGGAGATGATTCTTGCACTACTATATTTTATGATAGTAAGTGATATTCACCTTACAAAGGATCAAATGTTTCATGAGAGAACGAAACAAATTGATATGAGGTATCACTTTATTCGAGATGTTATGGATCATGGTGATATTAAAGTGTGCAGGATCAGTACTCATTATAATCCTGCTGATATGATGACAAAGCTAACAAGTTTGAGCTTTGCTCAAGCTTGGTTGGTATTAAAGCTTTTGTCCTAGTGACTTATTGGGACGTGGTGTTATTTATTATTGAAGAAAGTTGATTGATGATTCTTCATTGGCTACAAGATGGAATTTGTCTCAATGTGGAATTTGTTGGAATATGATCCAAATTCTGATATCGCTGGGACGCTTAGGAGATATGAGGTGAATTCCTTCCACGTTAAGGATTGCATTTATTTTTGAGGATTTATTTCCTTTTATTAGCCACCCCTATAAATACATCTTGTAGGCTTTTGAGGGAGAGCAAAAAAGAAGAGACCTCATTGTAATCCCCATTGTAAGCTCTCATCATATAGTGAGATCGCCGACCGACACTCATGGTTTTTTCCCGTAATGGTTTTTCACGTAAAATTTATGTCTCGTGTTCGATCTTGTTTATGCATTATTTGTTAACACTTTCTATGCATTATGCTACCCGTTCTACCATAGCATGCTAAGACGTTCTTAGATACCACGCATTACATCTCAAGGACAGTACTGAATCACTGACAGTGTGTATACAAAAGAAGAAGAGAGGAGGAAATATCACACCTTGGAAGAGAACTCTGCGTACTCTGCATCAGACTCTCCTGGCAGCTGCTGCGTAATCGGTGCCTTTCCTCTAGTGAACAACGTGACCTGACAAAATTCATTTTCCAAACAGCTTATTTACTGAAAAGAACTTTATTTTTCTTCCTGTTGTGAGTGACCCCTAACGATCCGTTCCTGAGCAAGTTGTTGACTGACCTGATGGCCCTCCTTGACGAGGAGCCTGGACAGGAACACACCAATGAACCTTGTGCCTCCCATGACAAGAATGTTCTTAGAGTCGGCTGCTGCCGACACCTGCATCCTTGCGCCCCTCGGCTGCCATGACCGTCTCCTCTTCTGTCAAAGAAACCATTCCCCAAAGACGTTAGTTCGCGCCGTGACTGAATCAAGAAATCGAGGTGTTCGTCGTTTCGCCGATTACCTGGGTTGAGATGGAGACGGCCGCGCCACTGAAGTCAGAGATAGGGGAGGGCAGGAAGAGGCTGCTCTTCAAGGATGCCGTGGCCGCCATCTCCCTCTCTGTTTCAGTCCCGTACCTCTCCTATCTCTCTGTTCGCTTCTCTGCCATCCTTGTGCCTGCACTACTATACTATATAAAAAGGTACAGACAAAGGGGGGGAGGATTCTGATCTAATGAAGGGGACCCCTTGTTTACTTCGAATGGTTGTGTATCTCTTGCCTGAAACTTGTGGTTCAGTGTTTGCTGATCGAACAAGGGAGAGAGGAGGATGACGTCCTGGGGATGGTTTTGGCTTGTGTGGAGGGGTGCGCCAGCCCTATCCTCACAGTTCGGTGTGTCCGTTTGGCAGGATTCTGATCAACTGATGCCTGATGGGAACCCTTTTATGTTGCTCTTTCTATGAAGTTTGAATGTTTTGCCACGGTCTATACATTTAAATTTGGTAAATGATAGAGTTTGGTTTACGGTTGAAAAATTACCAGCGCTCCATTACTCGGTTAACGAAATATGAAAACTCATCTAAAGTGGAAATCGGTTTATGCTGTAAAAAAAGGATTTGGGTCAAAAAAAGGAAAGTACTCAAGTGAGCGGCGTATTGCAGGTATTTTGAGCTAAAATATGGATCTTTGCAATACTATCGACCAGTTGTTTAATAAGCTTCCAGGTAATATTATCATTAGATGAAATTTATTTCATCACATGAGACCCAATATTCAGCATTACAGTTTCTTTTGAAGTTCTGACAGTTAAATTGTAGTTAAACACAACAAATATGACAGTGTAGGTTTTCTACAAAACAACAAAGGAACGGGGTCCTGAAATTTGCCATTCACCGCTGTCTTCTTAAGCTTATAAATACTGCACACCCCTGTTAGAATTCATCCCAGCAAAAGCATCCTAACATTCAAATTCTGACACACGCCTCTAAACAGAAAATGGAGAACTGTTTACATCTGAAGAAGCTCTGAGCTACTGATCATCTTATTTGTAATAACCAAAACTAACACCACCGGAAGTGCGAACAAGCACATACTACATCTACGTTGCGGCCAATTCAATCCTCTTTTTTTATCATCTTCCGGAACCAGCGCGCCAAGTCCTTGGGGTACCGAGTGAACGTCTGTCTGTCCACATACACAAGTCCAAACTTGGAAGTGAAGCCCAGGCGCCACTCGAACGTGTCCAGCAATGACCGAGCGAAGTAGCGGATGACATTGACACCATCGTTCAGGGCACATTTGAGCTCGTGGAGGTACCTCTCGAAGTAATCTATCCTGAAGGTGTCGTACAGTGCACCGGGCAGCGTTACATTGCCTGGCTGGTCAATGCCTGCAAAGAGTTATAGTTGATTTCTTTCATCAGGACTAGTGCTTTTGATCGAGATTATGCCACAATGTTACTAATAATTTTCTGATAAATTAAAGGGAGGATAGGACTATGTGATTCACCGTTTTCGCCAATGGTAATGACAGGGTTGTTGAACTTCTCCTTGGTCCACATGACTGCTTTGTATATCCCCCAAACAACAACGTACAGCCAGTCCGAGTATGCCTGCAAATGTGTGCAGAAAATAAACTCTCTTGCATAAGCTGTGTAGTTCTGTTCATTCCCGGACTCAGATGCAATCAAATATGGCAGTGTGCGAAAGAATCTTACCTTTTTCCCAATAGGCACACCGTTGCGCTCATCTGAACATTGAACTACTGTGTTAGATTGGCAGGTAAAGAATGAAAACGTGAAAAAATTATGTTTTTCCGGCGCATAAAAGCAATATACTTAGTGCATTGTGCGTGTGAAGTAACCGTACATGAAAGTTTCACATTCCAATCGTTTCTGTAGCTCTTCCCTGTCAAATTGACGTAGTTGCTGGCATAATATGTCGCGTAACGGTTGATCCCGATGTAATCTGTCGAACCTTTCACCATCGCAGACTGCTCAAAGGTGAAATTGGGCAGCCTTTTGTTAGTTAATCTAGTTGCATTAGCATATTTACATTACTCATTTTATTTCAGTTTTGCATCAGTCCCATGTACTAGGCTGTATTGACTTGGTAATGGGTGCAACAGTCGCATGCATGTAGTTTAGTCAGAGGTGAGCAGGTTAGACGTTGAACTGGTCACGTTCTCAGCGATCTGATGGTGGTGTGAGTTAGTGCTGCATGTAAGCTGGGTAATGTGGATCGTGAACTCATTGTATTCGTATGCTACACATATATAAGAAGATCGAACAGACTACGCTGGTTAAAAACACATTGAGTTCTTCCTCTGCTTTTGCAAACAGAGTGGCAACACACGATCCGGTGTGAGATCGTCAATTCTGAGTATCGATCCTGATCGTGAGTGTGTTCCAGCTCCAACAATTGGTACCAGAGCCAGTGTTGAAGTCAAAATCGGAGGAAGATGTCTACCGGCGAACAGAGGGCCATGACGGGCACGGACGGCGGCGCGATCACCAACCCGGTCGTCGTCGAGCGGGTGGTCCAGGAGTCCGGAAGTTATCTGGTCTACCCAATGCTCTCTCGCAGCAACTACAATCAATGGGCGCTCGTGATACAAGTCAATCTAGAGGTCCAAGAATTGTGGCATGTCGTGGAGTTGGAGAAGGTAACTCGGAGAGAAGACAGACTGGCTCTCACAGCCATTCTGAGAGGAGTGCCGGCCAACATGCATATGACACTAGCTGCAAAGGCCACGGTGAAGAAGGCATGGGAGGCGGTGAGAAGTATGCGGATTGGAGACAACAGGGTACCTGAAGCCAATGCTTAACAATTACTGGATGAATTTGAAAATATTGAGTTCAAGAGTGGGGAGGCAATCGACGAATTTTCCATGAGGATATCTGGTCTGGCGAGTTCACTGCGGACACTGGGTGAATCAGTTGAAGAAGTGCGTGTAGTGAAGAAATTCTTACGAGTGGTGCCAGAACGCTACATGCAGATCACCCTCTGGATCGAAACCCTGCTTGATCTCAAGACCATGACTGTTGAAGAGCTAGTTGGCAGATTACGTGCTGCTGAAGATCGCCTGAGTAATATTGGTGACAATGCCAACAAGGGTGGAAAGCTACTGTTGGCTGAGGAGTGGCTTGCTAAGTACAAGCACAGACTAGCTCCTGAGAATCCATCCAGCATCAACAAGTCCGGAGGCTTTGCACCAGGAAAGGGAAAAGGTGGAGCACGACCTGAAAATTGTGACAATTCCAAAAGGCTGGTCTAAGAGGGCACTCCAAGGAGGAAAGGAAAATGCAACAACTGTGGAATCTGTTGTCAAGGGCGTCAAGACCTAGGGTAGCTGGCCCTCGGCTACAGAGCTCGTAGCCGCGGTCCGTCGTCGCCGGCGAGGTTTTTCCCCTATGCCGTCGGCTTGGTTGAGGAAGAGATGGAAAACCAGGAATAATGATTTATTGCTTGCCTTCTCAATGTTCGGTTACCGAATATATGGCCTCAGGTCTTCACCAACCTTTCCTAAACAGAAGGGCTAAAAATAGAAATTGATCTCATAAAAATAGAAACTAATCTCTCTTTCCACTTTTAGCCACTCGTGGTGTCCTCCTCCTGTGCGCATGGGGCGCGTTCTGTGGCGCGGCGCACGTCACGGCGGCGCCTGTACGTGTGCCCCACATGACATCTCCCCCCCCCCCCTCGAGGTCCAGCTCGTCCTCGAGCTGAAAGTCGGGGTACTTGATGCGGAACTCGTCGAGGTCCTCCCATGAAGCAGACTCCGCTGGATCGCCGCGCCAGTGGACAAGGACCTGACGAACCCCACGCGCCAAGCGAGCTTTCTCGACACGCAGCGGCTCTGGAATCACCGTGCCGTTGTGGATGGCCGGCATGGTCGGGGGCGATGCCGGAGGTGCGCCGACGAACTTCTTGAGTACGCCAACATGGAACACATCATGAAGTCGGGCACTTAGGGGCAGTTCCAGGCGGACCGCAACATCGTTGATGATCTCGGTGATGCGGTAGGGTCCCACAAATCGGGGCTTCAGCTTACCCGTGGACGTCCTGGGTAGGGAGGCTGCTGCACGCTGCCGGAGTCGAAGTAGTGCCCAATCGCCGACCTGATAAGAGACCTGCCGATGCTGCCGGTCGTAGTGGAGCTTCTGGGACGCCTGTGCCTGCTCCAGGCGGTAACGAACATCAGCCAGGAAGGCCTCCCGAGCCTCCATGTCCTGGGCGACGGCAGCCACCCTCATCTCCCCTGGCTCATAAGAGCGGATGGACGGAGGGTCACGGCCATATTATAGAGAGATCAAGGTGTGGAGGAATTGATCGATGATTTATTCATCAGACTTCACGTGAATTTATACACGTCGTACCAGTGGCCATCGATGTAACAAACTCCTATATCGATGGCAACCTCCTGGGACGTTTGCATGCAGCCTAATCAGATGCTAACAGAAAGATAAGATTAGTTACAATAATCATGTGTTTCTACACCCCCCCCCCCCCCCGCAGTCGAAACGTCACATGGTGTGACACATAGACTGGATCGAAAGTCTCGGAACACTTGCGTAGCTAATCCTTTAGTCATGATGTCGGCATACTGCATTGATGTTGGTACGTGAAGTACTCTCACTTGATGGAGTGCAACTTTTTCTCGAACAAAATGTATATCAAGTTCGATGTGTTTCGTTCGACGGTGATGAACCGGATTGTGACTGAGATAAACAGCTGACACATTGTCACAGTAAACAATTGTTGCATTCCGTAGTGGCTGCTGAAGTTCTTCTAAGAGTTGCCGGAGCCAACAACACTCAGCTACGACATTTGCAACTGCACGATATTCTGCTTCGGCACTTGATCGTGACACAGTCGTTTGTCTCTTTGAAGACCAAGAAATCAAGGAGTCTCCAAGAAAGACGCAATACCCTGACGTTGAACGTCTTGTATCGGGGCATCCGGCCCAATCTGCATCCGTATAAGCAGTTAGAGACTGATTAGATGATCCGTTAATTTGAAGACCATGAGTTAGGGTGCCCTTGATATATCGAAGAATCCTCTTGACAAGTGACCAATGTGTGCTTCTTGGTGAATGCATATACAAGCATACTTGATTCACCGCATAAGCAATATCAGGTCGAGTAAGCGTCAAGTACTGAAGAGCTCCTGTGATACTTCTGTAAAATGAAGCATCAGTAGCTGGAGTTCCATCAGTTGATGATGCCTTTGGTTTAGTATCAACAGGGGTAGATATTGATTTGCAATTGATCATTCCTGCGCGAGATAAAATATCTTCAGCATATTTTGTTTGATTTAATAGGAACCCCTCTTTTGTGCGTGTGACATGAACCCCGAGAAAGAAATGTAGTGGACCCAAATCCTTCATTGCGAACTTTGTTCTCAAACGATCCACAATGGTCTTCATTAGCAACGAAGAAGATGTCGTGAGTACTATGTCATCCACATAGAGTAATAGATAGGCAGTCTGATTTCCTTGCTGGAGCACAAATAATGAAGAATCAGATTTAGTTGCCTTGAATCCCATTGAGAACAGTTCATTTGCAAATGTCATGAACCAGGATCGAGGAGCTTGTTTTAGTCCATATAATGACTTTGATAGTAAACAAACATAATCCGGATGATTTGGATCAACAAACCCAGCTGGTTGATGGCAATATACTTTTTCAGTGAGATGACCATGCAAAAAGGCATTTTTAACATCAAGTTGATGTACCGGCCACTCTCTTGAAGCAGCAAGATGCAAAACCAATCGAACAGTCGCTGGTTTAATCACTGGAGAGAAGGTTTGATCATAATCAATGCCAGCTTTTTGTGTGAAGCCTCTTACAACCCATCGAGCTTTTCTCCTATCAAGAGTACCATCTGGATTACATTTGTTCTTGAAAATCCACTTTCCTGTGATGATATTGGTTCCTGTTGGCCGCGGCACAAGAGTCCAAGTGCGGTTCATGTGTAAGGCATCTATTTCTTCTTTCATTGCATGCAGCCATGCTGGATCTTTCATAGCCGTCCGGACATATGTTGGTGGTGGGCTTGGTGAATTTTCTGATATATGTGCATACTTAGGATTTGGTTTGAAAATTCCTGCCTGAGCCCTGGTCATCATTTTATGTCCTGGTGCAACCTGAAGAGAATCCACTTCGGGAATAGATGAAACCTGAACTGAACTCCGAGTGACAGCTGCAGCCATTGTACCCGATGATTGTAGCACAGAGGGAGTCTGTTGTGGACTGCAGTCCATGGGTGCCTGCGCAGCAATTAAGTCGCCCGCATGCAGCGGAGAGGGGGTTGCTGCAGAGTTGTTGATGGGCGAATCTCTGGGATCGTGTGCCGACAATTTTGGGCCTGTGGAACGACCCTGATTTTGAGGATGATTACAATCATCATGATGACGTCTTTCGAGACGGATTTTCTGTGGTTCAGCCGGGTAGAAAACCGGATGTGAGTACGGAATTGTGTTAGCTGATACTGAAGGTGATGAACCACTTGATGCTTGTATATCCCTGAAAGGAAACTGGCTTTCATCGAAGACAACATGCCGAGATGTTAGAACACGCCTGGTTTGTGGATTATAACACCGGTATCCTTTGGTGTCAGCAGGGTATCCAATGAAAATGCAAGGTGAGGATCGAGGTGCGAGTTTATGTGGAGTGGTTGATGTGGTGTTTGGAAAACATAGACAACCAAAAACGCGCATGTGATCATATGTTGGCGGGCGACCAAGAAGAAGTTCATATGGTGTAAGATTCGAGCGTGTGCGACAAGGGCGACGATTTATCGAATAGGTGACCGTAGCAAGAGCATCTGGCCAAAATGTGAGTGGAGTGCCGGCATGTATGAGAATAGTCCGCATACTATCATTGATAGTACGTAAAATCCTCTCGGCACGTCCATTTTGTTGAGACGTGTAGGGACACGTTAAGCGTAACGTGATGCCATGCCGAATTAAAAAGGATCGCAATGCATGATTATCAAATTCAGTACCGTTATCTGTTTGGAAACAGATAATAGGTCTGTGAAATTGATTAAGCATGAATGTGTGAAAGTAAATTAATGTAGGTAAAACATCAGATTTGTTGCGAAGAGGAAATGTCCAGATAAAATGTGAAAAATCATCAAGTATTACGAGATAAAATTTGAAGCCGGGGTTGCTACAAATTGGTGAGGTCCACACATCACAGTGAAGTAATTGAAATGGAAACAGGAAATACTTGATGAATTGCTAAATGGTAACCGAACATTTTTGCCTAAATGACATGAGGAACATGAATGAATATTTGCCCTAGTGAATTGAAAAGGAAATGTTTTTAAGATGTGGTGGAGCTGGCCATGACCAGGGTGACCTAGTCGTGCATGCCATAGATCAGTGCTAACTTCAGCCACAAAGCTTTGAGAAGCGGTACTTTGTGGACGTTGATGCAAGGAGTAGAGGTCGCCCGTCGAATCACAGCGGAGAAGAGTCGTTCCCGTGCGAAAATCCTTTATGCAAAAACCAAAAGGATCAAAAGTTACCGCAACTGAATTGTCACGAGTTAGAGCGCGCACAGAAATCAAATTTTTAATGAGATGAGGTGAGATAAGAACATTGCTCAGTTTGAGAGGAGTAGATGAGGTGACAATGGATGTGCTACCGGTGTGATGCACGGGTAGATGTGTCCCATTGCCGACTACTATTTGATGTGGAAAAGGGGGTTTGGAGAGGGAGGAGATGATACCGGTGTCATTAGCCATGTGGGAGCTTGCGCCAGTATCAAGTATCCATTCACCATTTCCATTGTATTGGCTTGGTGGTGGAACGGATTGAAGAGCAGCCATCAGTGCGGGTGATGCTTGATACGGAGATGTACCGGCGAAGTGTGCATCATAGCTACCAGTGGTGTGCAAGGCCTGTTGCTGAGAATTTCCCGGTCGAGGACCGAGAAGGCCGGCACTAGAAGGTCGCCACATCGGCATAGGCCAGGCCTGAACAAGACCAGTCCATGGATTATACGAAGGGGTCCATGGAACTTGGCCAGATCGTGCAGGCATAGATGGAGCAGAGGTGCCGGATGAAGAACCCCCAGATCCATTATTTTTCTTGCCATCAGACTTGGATTTCTTGCGACGACGATCACCACTATTGTTGTTGCTAGGACCAGTGGTCGTTGGAGAAGGTACTGGTCGCCGAGTACCTCCCTGATGATTCTGTGGCGTAGTGGTCGTTGCATGAAAAGAGGTGGCTTTGGCCAACAGTGCTGTATTGGCCTCCATTTTTGCCGTATGAGCCTGCCTCTGCTCATCTTGTAGCAAATAATCACGAACAGACAGGAATGAGGGAAGTGGTTTGCGGGCGGTGATCACAGAAATAGCGTGACTAAATTTTGAGTTCAGTCTGTTAAGCTACTATGCACCGACCAGTTGACCCCAAAAGATTAAGCTGATAGGGAAAGGTGGGCAATTCACTTATATTTCAACACAGTCCTCTCAAGGCATTAATCACTAGTGAAGCTTCTGTGACAGGATGCCCAACATCACGCAGAAGATCAGATAATTCCTTGAGCCGGCTGAAGTAAGATGATATGGACAGATCACCTTGAAATAAACTATGAAATTCTTGGAGCGCAAAGACCGCTCTTTGATCGGCGTTGTCTAGAAAAAGACCTCTGATCGCCGACCATAGCACATAAGCAGTTGGATTAGGTAGATGAACCAACTTCATCAGATTCAGCGTAATGGAGTTGTAAAGCCACGAAATAATGCAGGAATCAATCTGGAGCCAGTCAGAATTATGCCACATATTTCTGGCGTCCACCGAACCATCAACATGGTCATTCAGACCAAATTTCCTGAACACTGCATCGAAGAAAGAATTCCATATGGAGAAGTTAGAATCCCCATAGTCAAGAACAATAGGAACATGAGACCTTATGTTGACATGTTGAATTGCTGCCATAGAGATGGCTCTAGGTGGAGGATCAGTAAAAGGATGAGATCTGTTGGAGGCTGTCGATGCAGCAGGAGAAGAGTTGGGACTCGTCATGAAGGACGATGTGCGGAAGCTAGGAGGATCTAGAGCCTCATGATACCATATAGAGAGATCAAGGTGTGGAGGAATTGATCGATGATTTATTCATCAGACTTCACGTGAATTTATACACGTCGTACCAGTGGCCATCGATGTAACAAACTCCTATATCGATGGCAACCTCCTGGGACGTTTGCATGCAGCCTAATCAGATGCTAACAGAAAGATAAGATTAGTTACAATAATCATGTGTTTCTACACATATACCACGTGGAACGGCGTGTCCCGGAGAGAGGTCTGGTATGCGGTGTTGTAGATGTATTCGGCCCACGGCAAGCAGCGCAGCCACTGGTGGGGACGATCTCCGGTGAAACAAAGCAGGTACATCACGATGACGCGGTTGGCAGCCTTCGTCTGACCATCCGACTGTGGGTGGAAAGCTGACGTTATGTGCAGCTTGGTGTCCATAAGCCGCATGAGCTCGCGCCAGAACGACGAAGTGAACACCGGGTCGCGGTCAGAGACGATGGATTGCGGGACGCCATGGAGGCGAACAATGTCGGCGAAGAAAGCCTGTGCCACAGATTCCGCCGTGTATGGGTGCGCGAGGGGGATAAAGTGGCAGTACTTGCTGAACCGGTCGACTACGGAGAGAATGACCGTCTTCCCATGCACCCTTGGTAACGCTTCCACGAAGTCGATACCGATGTCGGACCAGACCGCCGCTGGAACAGGCAGCGGCATAAGCAGCCCTGCTGGGTGTAGGTGCTCTGACTTGTACCTCTGACAAGTAGGGCACAACCGCACGAAGTCCTGCACCACGCGACGCATGTTAGGAAAATGAAAGTCGCGGTGGAGGCGGTGAAGCGTTCGATGGACGCCCTCGTGCCCATCCTCATGGACGGCCTCCACGATCTCCTGCAGCAGCGGGGAGGTGGGTGGGATGTGGAGGTCGAGCTTGGTGAAGAACCGGGCGCCATGGAGTTCATCCAGAAGCTCGTCGACGACCGGAATGGGGAAAGCGTCCTTGATGGTGATGGCGTTCAGCGCGCGGTAGTCGACGCAGAACCGCCATGAGCCGTCCGCCTTCTTGATGAGAAGGACAGATGACGAGAACGCCGAGCTGCTGCACCGAATAATCCCCTGGTCCAGCATGGACGCACATTGAGGCTCCAGTTCGTCCTTGTGCAAAGAAGGGTAGCGGTACGGTCGAACGGCCACCGGCGGTACCCCCGGTACCAAGTTAATGCTGTGGTAACGACTGCACGATGGGGGCAGGCCGTGTGGCTCGCCGAAAATGTCTTCGAAATCCGCCAAGAGCTCGTTGAGGAGCGAGCTGCTAGCCGTGGTCGTGCTCACGGCCGGCACGCGAGGACCCGCCAGCCCCTGCCAGCAGAAAGCGCGGTCCTGGTATGTGAAGGAGATCTCGCGGTTGCTGAAATCCCACACGATCGGACCAAGCACGGCGAGCTACCGGGTGCCGAGGACGACATCGTACCCCGCCAGGGGCATAACGTAGAGATCTGCGGGGAACGAAATGCTACCGACGGTCAGCGGAGCGTCGCGGATGACGCCGATGCACGCGACGCGTTCGCCGTTGGCGACCAGAGCCGTGAGGCGAGGTCGGTGCTGGAGAGGCAGGCCAGTTCGAAGGGCAGCGGCCTCCGAGATGAAGTTGTGGGTGCTGCCCGAGTCGAGCAGGGCAACGAGGGATGCAGATCCCAGCCCGACCTCCAGTTGCATCGTGTCGGTGAAGGCGACCCCGGCTAGGGCCTGGAGGGAGAACATGGGCGCTTCACCAGTCCCCAAGTCCTCGGCAGCCTCCATGACCGTCCCGTCGTCCTCCTCCTCAATACTGTCGAGGAGGAACAACCGTTTGCACACACGGTTGTGGCCCCTGGTGAATTTATCGTCGCAATTGTAACAGAGTCCAAGGCGGCGGCGCTCTTCCTGTTCCGCCTGGGTGAGGCGTTTGATGGGGCGGCCCTCGACGGTGATTGTCGCGGGGGTGGCTTCTTTGGCACCCAGTGGCGCGGCCAGAGCCAGGCGGGCGGCCGGAGTCGGCAGCAAAGGGCGGAGGGGCGCCCTGGCAGCCGGGGCGGTGTACTGCTCCCTCAGTTCAAACTGGCGAGCCAAACTCATGGCGGCGGCCAGGGACTGGGGGTTCTGGATCCGGACGTCGATGCTGAGCGGCGGTTGAAGACCTCCGGTGAACAGCTGAACCCGCTGTGCCTCGGTAAGCGGACCAGCACGAGGGAGGAGCGCCTGTAACCGATCTTGATACTCGACGACCGTGCCCATACGCGGGCATTCGGCCAATTCGGCCAGCGGGGCAGAGCGCAAAGGCGGTCCATAACGCAGATGCAACAGCTCCTTGAAGCGACGCCAGGACGGGGTGCCCTCGTCCGTCTGGACCTGGATGTACCACATCTGTGCGTCCTCCTCCAAATTGTAGGAGGCCATCTAGACCTTTTCCTCCTCCATGATTCGCTGCTGATGAAAATACGATTCACAGCGATTGGTGAAGATCAGCGGATCGGTTTTTCCCGTCATAGCGGGGAAAGTCCATCTTCTGGAACCGTGGTGGTCGATCGTGGTTTCGCTGCCGTTGCCTCCAGGACTGGTCGATGGGGCGGCGGGCCGCTCCTGCTGGAGCGCGGCCACGGACGTCTGCAGGGACACCACCGTCGCGGTCAGGGTCTCGATCATCTTGGCCAGGTCGGCGGTGGACAGTTCAGACATGGCTGACGGGTGCGACACAGCGGCTAGAGGTGGCGCAGCGGTGGGGGGCTGTTGCGGCGGCGGAGCAGATGGGGACGAGGAACGCCTGGTAGCTGATACCAGGTTGTCAAGGGCGTCGAGACCTAGGGTAGCTGGCCCTCGGCTACGGAGCTCGTAGCCGCGGTCCGTCGTCGCCGACGAGGTTTTTCCCCTCTGCCATCGGCTTGGTTGAGGAAGAGATGGGAAACCAGGAATAATGATTTATTGTTTGCCTTCTCAATGTTCGGTTACCGAATATATGGCCTCAGGCCTTCACCAACCTTTCCTAAACAGAAGGGCTAAAAATAGAAATTGATCTCATAAAAATAGAAACTAATCTCTCTTTCCACTTTTAGCCACTCGTGGTGTCCTCCTATGCGCATGCAACGCGTTCTGTGGCGCGGCGCACGTCACGGCGGCGCCTGTACGTGCGCCCCCACATGACATCTGGGGTCATTGGGCTAGAGAGTATAAGAAACCACAACGTGATCACAGGGAAGAGGCTCATCTAACTCATACTCGGAGTGATCAACCAGTACTACTGTTGGCTACCAAGAATTCTGACACTGAAGTTTCTGAATGTCAGGTTCAGAAGAAGAAAGATGAGCTAAGCACTGATTCAGAGTGGTATCTAGATTCAGGAGCTAGCAATCATATGATCGGTGAGGAATCCTACCTATCTTCTCCGAATAATCTGAATATGGGGTCTGTAAGTTTTGGTGATGGTTCTTCAGTAGAAATAAAGGGGATGGGGTCAGTGATATTCCAAGAAAAATCACAAGAGCATAAGGTTCTCTCTGATGTCTACTTCATTCCTAGACTGAAGACAAATATCATCAGCCTTGGACAGTTAACAGAAGGGGGGTGTCGAGTTGTGATGGAGAATGGCTGGCTGTGTGTGTTCGGCACAGATGATACACTCATTCTCAAGACTCAAGGTATAACAAACAGACTATATATTGCAAGACTGAAGATAGTGCATCCTGTCTGTCTGATGTCAAAAGCAGAAGAGCAAGCTTGGCTTTGGCACGCAAGATTTGGACATCTGAGTTTCAGGGCTCTGAGGGATTTGGGAAGGAAGAAAATGGCTCATGGCATTCCTGATATAAACCAGGTAGAGCAGGTGTGTGATGGGTGTACGTTAGGCAAACATCACCGAAGACCATTCCATCATTTTTGTGAATACAGAGCTGAAAAATCCCTAGAGCTGCTGCACTCTGATCTTTGTGGTCATATTGAACCTCCCACTCCAGGAGGTAAAAGGTACTTTCCTCTTGTGGTTGATGATTTCAGAAGGTATATGTGGCTTGAACTGCTGACATCCAAAAGTGAAGCATTTCTCTGTTTCAAAATAATCAAAGCTTGTGCAGAAACTGAATCAGGCAGCCAAGTGAAAGGCCTTAGGACAGATAGGGGTGGTGAGTTCAATTCATCTCAGTTCACGGCATATCTGGAGGAACTGGTTATTAAACACGATACCACTGCCCCCTACACTCCACAACAAAATGGGGTTGTAGAAAGAAGGAACCAAACTGTGGTGGAGATAGCTAGATGCATGCTGAAGAGCATGAAGGTAACAATAAGATTTTTGGATGCGGCTGTCAGAACTGCAGTCTATATTCTCAATAGATCTCCCACCAAAAGTCTACAAGGGAAAATACCCTATGAAGCCTGGACTGGTAAGAAACCTTCTGTGAAGCACTTAAGAACCTTTGGATGTGTTGTCTATACTAGGAGTGCAGGACCAGATATATCCAAACTGTCTGACAGGTCAATACAGGGGGTATTGTTGGGTTATGAACCCAGTTCAAAAGCATACAAAGTCTTTGATCCTATTGCTCAGAAGGTGATAATATCTAGAGATGTTAAATTTGATGAAACCAAGACTTGGGCTTGGGGTGAAGGACAAGCCGGATACGAAGAAGAAATATCCACTTTCAGTGTGCAATGGTCAGCTACTGTCGAACTGACAGAGCCTGAACCTGAAACTGAAGCTGAAGCTATGTCTCCTATTGTGCCTTCTCCCAGAACTCCTCTGACTGATCAAATGCAGACTCCAGCAGGGGTGTAGTGGGTAACTCCTCCCACTGGTAAAGAATTTGATTCAGAGGGAGTTCCACAGAGGTTCAGAAAGGTGGCAGATGTGATTGAAAGCAGTGAAGAAATTCACAATTTTGAATACTCAGGCCTCTTCTTACTGACAGCTGAAGAACCATCAAGTATTCAGCAGGCTATACAAGATCAAAACTGGAAGAAGGCTATGCTAGAGGAGCTAAACTCCATAGAAGAAAATGAAACTTGGTCACTAGAAGATTTACCACCCAGTGGAAAAGCTATAGGCTTGAAGTGGATATTCAAAGTGAAAAAAAGATCATGCAGGAAACCTGATCAGATATAAGGCAAGATTGGTTGCTAAAGGATATGCATAGAGAGAGGGGGTGGATTTCAATGAAGTATTTGCACCGGTGGCTAGGTTGGAGATAGTGAGGATGCTTCTGACTCTAGCAGCAAATGAGAAGTGGGAAGTTCACCACATGGATGTAGGATGATCCTGCCGTAGGAGTCCAGGGCAGCTAGGAACAGGGAGTCCGAACTGGACTCCCCCTGTGCGCGGCCACCAGGACCTATAGTCCGGTTTGGACTCTATGGTGCAGCAGTACAAAATAGGCAGGACTTTATATTTTGAGTTGTAATAGAGTAGGACTTTTATAAGGGGGCTATATAAAGAAGCGAAACACCCCAGTTTTATTCAGATAAATAAAGAAGAATTCCTCCACCTCTCTAGCCCTAGCCGCAGCCTCTCCCTTGGAGCAGCCGCCGCCACCAGGCCAACCCTAGCCGCCGCCCCTGCCTCTCCTCTATTTCTGCGTCTCCCTCAACAGCAGAACAGATCTGCAGCTCCCTGTCTTTCCCTGTTCTCATCTGTTTAGCGCATCATATCAGATCAGGACTGGCTGCTCTCCTGCTCTTCCTCGCGCCTGTTCTGTTCCTCTGAACAGAACTGCTGAATATTCGATCCCCCTATTGTTCTCTGTTGAATCAGGTTTCTGTCTACTGCTGTAAATCAGTTTCTGGTCTGTTTTCTTTGGAAGGCAGACTGATCTGCTAGTGCAGATCAGGTTATACAGCAGGTTCAGACACAGTTTCAGCAAGAACGGGACCGGAATTGCAACATTTGTGGCATCAGAGCCGGTTCAACGCTAGGTTGAATTCTGCACGATGTCATCCACACATCCAAGCAGCGGCAGCGCCACCAGTCATGCGATACCCTCTCCGGCAGCTCGTAAGGTGAACACCGGGACGGAGTTCCCCGTGCTCACCAAGACCAACTACGCGGAGCGGGCTGTCATGATGAAGATCAAGCTGAAGGCACGGCTACTTTGGAAGGCCGTGGAGGAGGGCAATGTGAGTGAGCAAGAAGATATGATGGCGCTTGACATCTTGGTCAGCGCTGTCCCGCCAGAGATGATCACGACGATTGGAGAGAAGAGGACGACGAAGGAGGCATGAGACACGATTGCCATCATGCGGGTTGGGGCCGACCGCGTGAAGAAGACGATGGCACAACAACTCCGGATGGAGTTCGAAGCCGTTGCCTTCAAGGATGGCGAGAGCGTGGAGGACTTCTCCCTCTGCCTGAGCCGCATTGCTATCACGCCTTGAGTCGCTAGGGGAGGAGATAGGAGAAGAGAGGGCCGTGGAGAAACTCCTGCGAAGCGTTCCAATATGCCTCCAACAGATCGTGGTGGTGATCACGACACTGCTAGACGTGTCGACCCTCACCTTGTCAGAGGTGACGGGGCATCTCAGGGCGGCGGAGAACGCCTTCGACTCGACACAGCGGAAGGGAGGAGTACACGACGGCTAGCTGTACCTCACTCGGGAGGAGTGGGAGGCACAGCGGAAGGAGGAGCGGTCTACCCAGTCCGTGGGTTCTTCTAAGAGGGGCGGCCGAAAGGGCCCGTCTAAGAAGAACGGAGGCAAGTAGGGAGGTTACAGGAAGGATATTCCGTGGGACCAGTGTAGGAAGTGCGGGAAGAAGGGCCACTGGGCCAGTGAGTGTCGGTCCAAGCCTAAGGAGGAGCCGCAGCAGCAGGCTTTCATGGTGAAGGCAGAGGAGGAGGGTTCCTTGTTTATGACAAGGGTGGCCTTTGTACAGGAGGATCCTGTACAGGAACGTCCTACGCGCCCACTGGAGATAGTGGAGGGACGTTTCTTCGCTCACCGCAGCAACGACAACGACTTTGACAACACTCGTTGGTACCTCGACACGGGCGCGACCAACCACATGACTAGTTCACGCGCCGTCTTCTCCGAGCTCAGCAAAAACGTCGTCAAAACCAACAAGTTCGGCGACAACTCCGTCGTGCATATCTAGGGGAAGGGTACGGTCCTATTCGCCGCCAAGACAGGTGAGCACATGAGGCTCATCGGCGTCTACCTGATCCCGTGCCTCACCACTAACCTCATCAGCGTCGGCCAACTGGATGAGGATGGCTACAACATCACGGTGCATGGAGGAGTGATGCACATACGGGATGAGCAGTAGTGTATCCTCACACGAGTTCAGTGCGATAACAGCAAGCTGCACTCCATCAGACTCAACATCACACGTCCGGTTTGCCTAACCGCGAGGCGTGATGATGTTGTGTGGCGTTGGCACGAACGCAATGGACACGTTGGCTTCCAGGTGCTTCGGAAGTTGGCACGAGAGGAGATGGTGCTCGGGCTTCCGCAAATTGATCACATCGATCAATTGCGCTAAGCTTTCTTGGCCGGGAAGCAGAGGAGCTCCAGCTTCCCCAAGCAAGCTCGGCGACGCGTGGAGGGCGCGCTCGACCTCATCCAAGACGACATCTGCGGGCCTATTACACCGACGACTCTAGGCGGCAAGAAGATGTTCTTGTTGCTAGTGGATGACATGAGCCGCTATATGTGGCTCTTTCTTCTAGCAACCAAGGACCAGGCGCCCGACTTAATTCAGCAATTCGAGGCGACGACTGAATTAGAGTCCGGGAGGAGGCTGAAGCTACTCCGTACTGATCGCGGAGGGGAGTTCACCTCACAGGAGTTCGGCGAGTATTGCGCTCAGCACGGAGTACAACGTCAGCTCACAGCCCCGTATACGCCACAGCAAAACGGGGTTGTGGAGCGGCACAACCAGACAGTGGTCGGCATGGCGAGGAGTATGTTGAAGGCGAAGGGTATGCCCGGGATTTTTTGGGGTGAGGAAGTTATCACGGCTGTCTAGATCTTAAATCGATCCCCCAACCGCGGCCTCAACAAGAAGACGCCATATGAAGCTTGGCATGGAGAGCGACCAACTGTCAATTACTTTCGAACTTTTGGGTGCGTGGGGCATGTCAAGAACACACGCCCCCATCTGAAAAAGCTGGAAGAACGGAGTACTCCGATGATTTTTCTTGGCTATGCTACAAGGACGAAGGGCTATCGGATGTATAATCCGGTTGATGGGCGCACCCACATATCACGTGACGTGCTATTCTACGAGGTGGCCAAGTGGGACTGGGGGTAAGGAGCAGGAGAAGAGGACTACACTGCCTTCCACGTCGACTCCTTAGGTCCAGCACCTGCTGGACCTACTGTTCAAGCACCCGGAGAGGTGCTGCAGGGTCCGTAGGGGCCGAAAAGCACCCCTGCAGTGCCCAGGAGGGGCACAGAAGGGTCCGTACAGACCCTAGGAGTTCCTGCGCCAGCCTCCAGACCTGCTGGAGAGGGTCCAGCACCCACGGCATCGCCCCAAAGGCTCTGCAGGGACTGTCTAGCGCAGATCAGGGCTGGTACAGTCCTGCACGGGGGTCAGCAGCATGGGGGGTTTCGGACTTGAAGATTCCAGCACCTTCGTCACACCCCGGAATCCTCCACGGCCCATTCGCTTCGCCACACCGCTGTCAGACCTCGGCAGCAATGTCGTCGACGCCTACTATGACGACGGCGCGAAACTACGGTTCCGCACGATGTGCAACGTGCTTGGAACCCTCACCCCTCCTGGTCGGGCTGAGAGCCCACCAAGCTTGGAGGAGGGGGAGCTCATGTTCACCACCACGGAGGAGCCCATGTCCTTCGTGATGCTGAGGAACACCCGTGCTGAAGATGGGCCATGCTCGAGGAGATAGAGTCCGTAGAAGAAAACAAGACGTGGCAAATTGTCGATCTTCCTGCAGGACACAAGCCCATTGGACTCAAATGGGTGTTCAAGGTAAAGAGGGACGAACATGGGGAGATGGTGAAGCACAAAGCTCGGTTGGTGGCTAAAGGCTATGTCCAACGGCAAGGAATAGATTTTGATGAGGTATTTGCTCCTGTAGCTCATCTCGAATCTGTTCGCTTGCTCCTTGCAGTTGTTGCGCACAAGGGGTGGGAGGTACACCACATGGACGTGAAGAGCGCCTTCCTAAACGGTGACTTGATGGAGGAGGTGTACGTCTCCCAGCCCGCTGGCTTCATCATCGATGGAGCCGAACATAAGGTGTATCGGCTCAAGAAGGCTTTATATGGAATTCGTCAGGCACCTAGGGCCTGGAATGCCAAGCTCAACAATAGCTTGCTATCGCTTGGTTTCCAGAAGAGTATGAGCGAGCACGGGATCTATTTTCGTGGTGCTGAAGATGAGAAGCTCATCGTCGGTATTAGAGGGATAAAACTGGACTGAATGGGATGAATACATCATGAGGGTACAGGGTCCATTATATAGAGGGATTAGGTGAGGGGAAATGACTAAATCACCCCTAACCCTAATCCCTCACTAATGACTAATATGCCCCTGTGACACACACATAATCACAGTGTCTAACACCCCCCGCAGTCACAACATCTAGCCACTGCAGATGTTGAGACTGGACCGAAACTCGGAGAACAGCGACGACGGGAGGCCCTTCGTGAAGATGTCAGCGAACTGCGTCGTCGTCGGGACATGGTGTACCCGAATCTCGCCGCGTGCAACCCGCTCACGAACAAAGTGGAGGTCGATCTCCACATGTTTTGTGCGCTGATGCTGGACCGGGTTGGTGGAGAGGTACACGGCGCTGACGTTGTCGCAGTAGATGAGGGTGCTCCTGGCGACGGAAGTGTGGAGCTCCTGAAGCAACTGCTGGAGCCAGGAGGCCTCAGCTACACCGTTGGCCACGGCGCGATACTCTGCCTCAGCACTCGAACGCGACACCACGGGCTGTCGCTTCGAGGACCAGGAGACGAGGTTACCGCCCAGGAAGACGACATACCCAGAAGTAGAACGTCGTGTGTCCGGGCAGCCAGCCCAGTCAGCATCGGTGTACACGACCAGCTTGGAGGCCGTGTCACGTCGAAGGAGGAGGCCGTAGTCGAGAGTACCTCGTAGGTACCGAAGAATCCGCTTCACAGCGGTGAGGTGCGGCTCCCTCGGGTCATGCATATGGAGGCACACCTGCTGAACTGCATACGAGATATCCGGCCTGGTGAAGGTGAGGTACTGAAGAGCACCTGCAAGACTCCTGTAAGTAGTGGGGTCAGAGACGGGTGTCCCGTCGGTAGCGGAGAGCTTCGCCTGAGTATCCACTGGAGTGGAGCAAGGCTTGCACTCGGTCATGCCCGCTCGTTGGAGGATATCCAGGCAGTACTGTCGCTGGTAAAGGAATAAGCCGCCTGGTCGGTCCTCGACCGCAATGCCCAGGAAGTGGTGAAGACGGCCCAGGTCCTTCATAGCGAACTCCTGCTGTAAAGCAGAAATGGTGCGCCGAAGCAGAGCCGGACTAGACGCTGTTAGTACAATGTCATCGACGTACAGTAGGAGGTAGGCAGTGTCACTGCCACGTCAATAGACAAACAGCGAAGTGTCCGACTTAGCTTTGACGAACCCCTGTGAGACCAAGAAGGAGGCGAACCGGCTATACCAGGCTCGTGGTGCCTGCTTCAGTCCGTATAGGGATTTGTTCAGCTTACAGACCATGTCTGGGTGAGCTGAATCAACAAACCCTGCCGGCTGACTGCAGTACACCGTCTCGGTCAGTGTACCGTGGAGGAAGGCATTCTTGACGTCCAACTGGTGGACAGGCCAAGAACGTGAGAGGGCCAGCGACAGAACGGTACGAACCGTCGCCGGCTTTACCACCGGGCTGAAGGTCTCGTCGTAGTCGACTCCAGGGCGCTGAGTGAAACCCCGGAGTACCCACCGAGCCTTGTACCTCTCCAAGGTACCGTCCGCCTTCTTCTTGTGCGTGAACACCCACTTGCCTGTGACAACATTGCCACGACCAGGACGGGGAACCAGGTCCCAGGTCCGATTGGCAAGCAGAGCCTCATACTCTTCCTCCATAGCGCGGCGCCAGTGAGGGTCGGCGAGGGCGCTACGCACGGAAGTAGGTATGGGTGATATCGAAGAAGAGTCGGTCGGTGGAGAAGAGTAGGTATGGCTGTGCGGTGGCCCAGGGTCGTGACGCGGCGGCATCTGGCCAGGGGGCAGTGGCGGCCGCGCCAGCCCTCCCCGAGGCGGCGGCGGGCAGCGCGACTGGGGCGCTGGCGGCGGCGGCGCCAGCGGCGGGCCCGGCCCTGGGCGCCGCGGCGTGGTTGGGAACAGCGGAGGTGAATGGGGCGGCGGCAGAAGCGGCGGCGGCTGGGCCGGCGGCGGCTGGGCAGGGCCGCTGTGGAGGGGCTGTGGCGGCGGCGGCACAGCCATCAGGGGAAGAGGATTAGGGTTAAGCCCTAATCCTTGATTACCTAGCTGATACCATATTAGAGGGATAAAACTGGACTGAATGGGATGAATACATCATGAGGGTACAGGGTCCATTATATAGAGGGATTAGGTGAGGGGAAATGACTAAATCACCCCTAACCCTAATCCCTCACTAATGACTAATATGCCCCTGTGACACACACATAATCACAGTGTCTAACAGTCGGCATTTACGTTGACGATCTCATGATCACAGGAGGGGGCGATCTCAAGAAGTTCAAGGGGGAGATGATGAAGAGGTTCAAGATGAGCAACTTGGATCTCTTGTCATATTATCTTGGCCTGGAGGTGCGGCAAGCTGATGCAGGGATAAGCGTTGGGCAGGCGACCTACGCTTCCAATCTTGTCTCTAAAGCTGTCCTGGAGGGATGCAACCCCTGCGCATTCCCCATAGAGCAAGGCCTAAAGCTTTACAAGACAAGAGATAGTCCATTGGTGCATGCAACGGACTATAGGAGTTTGGTCGGAGGGCTGCGATACTTGGTGAACACATGTCCCGATCTCGCCTACTCGGTCGGGTACGTGAGTCGGTTTCTGGAGGAGCCCAAGGAGGAGCACTTTGCTACAGTCAAACGCATTGTACGCTACATAGCGGGTACAATCAACTATGGAGTCTTCTATGCAAGAGGAGGAGACATGGAGCTTATTGGGTACTCGGATAGTGACTATGCGGGAGACGTGGAGGACCGCAAGAGCACAAGCGGGGTATTGTTCTGTCTTGGAAACAGCCCGGTTTCATGGCAGTCCTGCAAGCAGAAGGTGGTGGCCTTGTCCTCATGTGAAGCAGAATATATCGCAGCAGCTCAAGGGGCATGTCAGGTTGTATGGATGGCACGACTGATGGAGGATTTAGCTGAAAAATCGAAGGCGCCGGTGCTTCGGGTTGATAACAAGTCACCTATAAACTTGAGCAAGAACCCGGTAAACCATGACAGAAGCAAGCACATCGATGTCAAGTACCACTACAGAAGGGGTGTGTGGACAGTGGTACTATTGTGCTTGAGCAAATCTCCACCCAAAACCAGATGGCGGACATCTTGACCAAGGCACTTGGAAGACAAAAGTTCGTGGAGATGAGAAGAAGGATTGGGATCCTGGACGTGGGCCAACGTCAGGATGAGGAGGAGAATGTAGGATGATCCTGCTGTAGGATGCGAGGGCCCGACGGCCTCGACTAGCCCGGATCACACTGAGGGGTGCTGTGTTGCACAACACCGGATAACACACGTAAAAGGTACAAAGTGGAAGTAAAGTTTTATTACATAAAGAGTTTATGAACATGTTTACATCAAAATACGTTCAGTCCAGACTCACAAGCATAGACTAAGCACAGAGTTCACGTTCAGCCCATGAACGTGTCCCCTCTAGCACACATGCACACTAACACGGCGGCCTGCACGACTCCCGTTCGATGGGGTTGCCCTCTTGGGGGTCCGTCTCCTCCTCGGGAGTCTCCCCCTCATAACACCATGGAAAAGCTTCAAACACAAGCAGTGAGCATGATGGCTCGGCAAGACTCACCCGTCTTTCCTATACATGAAACTTCTACATGCTTGATTACATTGTAAATGGGAACGTAAGTTGCAAAGGACATGCCTAAATAGTTTAACCTTACTTTCAAGTTTTAGCAGCAAGTTGTAGAGAACAACACGCTAAAACACATAAGAGAGCTGCAATGAAACAAGAAACACATTTCTCTCATGTGCTTTGCCCAAGGTTGAAAAGAACTTTAATTTGCTCTAAACTACAACATATCATTAGCAACCAAAGTATAGCTTTCAATCAGCAACTTTTAATATGACTCTAGCCTGTTCTTTCTACGTCACGGTACAGTGAACAAGTGGTACTCACTGACCATGAGGGACGGCGATTATAATCGATTTACACCTGCAGGGTTACCTGAATAACCCGTCATGTACGTCCACACTTGATGTTGCCTACAGCAACCATCACGGACGTCATGGGCAACCACCTTTCGTCTGCAGCCAAATGTTGAACCGGTCCTATCGTTCCGAGCAAGAGGTCTCTGCGCGCGC
This sequence comes from Neostapfia colusana, assembly GCA_030760725.1. Classification (NCBI taxonomy): domain Eukaryota; kingdom Viridiplantae; phylum Streptophyta; class Magnoliopsida; order Poales; family Poaceae; genus Neostapfia; species Neostapfia colusana. The sequence goes on from JASWHV010000011.1 coordinate 63,105,795, forward strand.
ATCCGCAGTGCCGCCAGCCGATTTACACCTCAAGCTCTCAACCTACCCTCTGGACGACAAGCAATGCCTCAACACCTAGCTACCCGAATTACATCGGTTTCCCGGTTCCCGTATATCCGGCAGGTCTTCGGTACTGTTCTAGCTTGTTCAACATGCCCGCACACGGCTCGGTCCTCAATCGACTCAAGAGGAGCTATGGCACTCAGGCCCCAAAGTCCTGCTGCCCTTACTCTCCGCTCGGTCTCATTTTTCTAGCCATGTGTTCCATTTGCTATCTTTACCCGAGTAGTGTGCCTCTAGTCTATTCTCGCGAGCAGTTCCAACTACTCGACTAGTACCGAATCCTACACTATCTTAGCATTGCAGTAGCTAATTGAGGTTTCAGGGGTTTCTTGACTATGCAATTGGGTTTTCAAACAAGACTCTAATGCATAATCAAAGTGGATACTCAAAGTAAGTTCTCAAAACAATAAAATTTATAAAACGGCTAATCCAAACCGGAGCTTGCCTTGCTACTGTTGGTTGTAAGCTAGCTGTTCCTCTAGAGTTATGAAGTCTAAGACTTCTAGCTCCTCCTCAACCTTAGCGACTACATGAAACAAATGCATGTGTATATCAATTTAAATGCATATGAGTTTAGAGTTAATATTATTAAGACTATAATTACTGCTAGACATGCCCAATGACTCTGAAATTGGTGGACTAACTCAGAAAAATATGCAGTTTGAATGTGAAGTCATCTTTTGAATCCAAGTGATGAAAGTAGCTGAAATTTGAATTTGTATTCAAATTAGCTCTTTTTACAATTGTCTCCAAAAGTGGCTCAAAAAGGCTTGGATATGCATGAAACGCCTCTTCCTAAATAATTTAGGATCTAAGGATGAGCTCAGCCTCTCATGTTTATGTGTATGAGTTCCTACTTTTTGGATTAGGGGTTTTTCCTCTAATCACCCTCTTGATGGTGTTTACTTGCTCTTCACCAATGTTCATAGGCTATCCACCAAATGAGCTGTGGTGTGGTGATGTGATGAACATTTTAGCAAGAAAATTCCTGGGCTTTCACATCCCCCCCCTTAAAATAATCTCGTCCCGAGATTACAAAAGAAGAGACAAAGATGTAAGAGGAATTACCCGTGATGAGACGCCATGAAATTCGGTTAGTTTGAGCGAAGGAACTCCTCGCTCTCCCACGTCGCTTCTTCAACGGTGTGGTTGCTCCACAATATCTTGTAGAACCACAGCGTTTGGTTACGCGTGGTCTGAGCCTTCTCACCAATAATCGCCACCGGATATTCAGCGTAAGTCAAATCCGGCTGTAGTTCGCCAATTTCTTCGGTGGGAATAGTAGCCGTATACTTCAGTCATTTTCAGAGTTGTGAAACATGGAAAACGTCGTGAACACCAGCGAGAGACGCCAGTGGTTCTAGTCGATACGCCACTGGTCCACACTTCTTGGTGATAGCATAGGGTCCAATAAATTGGGGAGCGAGCTTCCCCTTCATGCCAAATCGGTGCATGCCTTTCATCGGAGATACACATGTTCCCTGACGTCGAAGTGCAGCGGCCTACACCTATTATCAGCATAACTTTTCTGTCGAGATTGGACGGCCTTCAAGTTTTCTTGAATCATCCGAATGCGCTCTTCGGCGTTGTTCACCAAATCAATCCCAAACGTGACCCTTTCACCGGACTCGCACCAGTTCAATGGGGTGTGACATTTACGTCCGTAGAGAGCCTCATATGGCGCCATCTTGATACTCGCTTGATAGCCATTATTGTACGAGAATTCGCCAACGGTAGATGATCATCCCAGTTTCTGCCATGGTGGATGGAACACGCTCTCAACATGTATTCTAACACTTGATTCACCCTCTTAGTTTGCCGATCTGTCTGAGGGTGGTAGGCGGAGTTTCTAATCAGCTTAGTACCCAAAGCAGCATGCAACCGCTCCCAGAAACGAGCCACGAACAGTGCCCCTCGATCTGATCGTCTTGGGTACTCCATGCAAGCATAAAATTCTTGCAATGTACAACTCTACATACCTGCTGGCATGGAAATGTGTATGTACGGGAATAAAGTGAGACGACTTGGTTAACTGGTGAACGATTACCCAAATTGAATCATGCTTGTTGGAGCTCAGAGGTAATCCCACAATGAAATCCATGCTCACATCTTCTCACTTCTATGCTGAAATTTTCAGGGGTTGCAACAGCCCTGATTTTCTCATGTGATCCGCTTTCACTCGTCTACATGTATTACACTCGGATACGTACTTAGCCACTTCCTGCTTCATCCATGTCCACCAAAATTTTCTCTTCAAATCTTGGTACATTTTGTTGCTGCCCGGATGAATGGAGAATTTAGACAAGTGAGTTTCATCAAGGATCTTCTTTCTCAGATCCATATTCTGGGGTACAACTATGTGGTTATTGAACCATAGCATCCCCTAATCTTCTTTCCGGAAACATTTGATATCCTCACCGTCTATCCATCTCCGGAGATGTGCCATGCCCTTGTCAACCTTCTGAGCTACAATGATATCCTCCCTAATAGTAGGGATGGGAGCAAGGTTGTAGAGTGATCCATAAGGAACCAAGTATAAACTTGGCTCTTCCTCTTCCATCGGCGTAATGGTGAGGTTATGGACATGTGATTTCTGACTCAGCATGTCGGCAACTACATTCGCATTGCCGGGGTGGTAATGAATCTTAATCTCATAGTCTTTGATTAGTTCTAACCACCTCCTTTGCCTCATATTCAGCTCCTTCTGGGTGAAGATATATTTTAAGCTCTTGTGGTCGGTGTAGAGATGCACCAAATTCCCCAGGAGATAGTGCCCCCATATTTTCAGCGCCAAAACCACAACAGCGAGCTCCAGATCATGAGTCAGATAGTGCTGCTCATGGTTCCGTAGTTGGCGTGAGCCATACGCGACCACACGTCCTTCCTGCATCAACATGCAGCCAAGCCCGATACTGGACGCATCACAATACACGTCGAAGGGCTTGGTCGTATCCGGTTGAACTAAGACCGGGGCTGTTGTGAGATGCTTCACCAATGCTTGGAACGCTCCTTCACATGCTGCGTTCCAAACATATTTTGTTGCCTTCTTCAATAATTCTGTCATCGGCTTAGCAAGCCTGGAGAAGCTTGGGATGAATCTCTAGTAATATCCCGCTAAACCGAGGAAGCTTCTGACTTCATGGACAGAACTGGGGGCTTTCCATTTCAGCACTTGTTCAATTTTGCTTAGGTCAACCGCAATACATTCTGCTGAGATAATATGTCCCAAAAATGGCACTTGGCTGATCCAAAACTCGCATTTGCGGAACTTGGAATAGAGCTTATGGTCTCTCAATCGTTGAAGGACGATCCTCAAGTGTTCGGCATGTTCTGCTTCTGACTTGGAGTAAACCAAGATATGATCAATGAACACCACAACGAACTTGTCCAGCTCCGCCATGAACACTGAGTTCATGAGGTACATGAAATGTGCCGGAGTGTTGGTGAGACCAAAAGACATGACGAGATATTCATATAGTCCATATCTCGTCGAGGTCTGCTCCTCATGATTGCCCACCAGCGCCGCGATCACATCCGCTAGTGTAAGCGGAGGTGGTGGTGGTGGTTGTTGCTGCGGGGTACTGTCATAGGCAGGTGGCTGGGAGTCATCACCCCCTTGCTGACTAGAGCCTCTGACCTCATGCGTGGCCCGAGTATGAACCATCTGCAACCATACGACAATAAAATCAGTCCCAAAGCATACTCCATGCAGTCCAATAAAATAGGCGTAAAAACATAATGACAGTAAACATGCGATACATCTCGTATATAGATAATGTAATAACTTTGCACAAGCTACACCATTACCGTACCAAATACAAACTAGTTAAATCCAAATTGACGGACTTCCTCTTTGGAAGTTCATCTCAACTAGATTTGGTCACTACGAGACATTAATATCGCTTTGTCATCACGTATACTACCCTTTATCTTCTATACGACACAAACATGGTCTCTAGCAAAAGTAACTTGAGTAGTAAATATACTCAAACCTTCACTAGTTGAAGATAATAACTCAAGAGTATGTGCGACCCCATTGGAAGTAATCAAACCCCCCTAGGGTACAACAATCCCTCGAATGAGTTCAACTGTCCATCCCTCTGCCCAGAATGACCAGTTTCAACATATACCAAACTTAAAGTTAAGTTCAGTAGATTTCGAACGAGTACTTATTTGCCCTCAGATCAGCTCTGGTTAAAAAGTTATGATAATTCAAAGTCAACCGAATTTGTGGAAGAATTTCAATAGCACCTCCTTTAGAAGTTGCTGTTTTAAACTCTAAATTCCACTGAATTCCGTGCTGTAATTGCAGAAACTCTGAATTACAAAGATGTAACACATATCCTAACCTTTCCAAAAATGTATCATACGATAATTTTAGATTTTTTCTACAAGAAGTTATGCTTGAAAAACAGCACAGTCCACAGAGTGTTTTAAAATCTGTCCTGGTTCTGGACAGTTTCCAATCATCTGGAATTTAAACCAGTTTAAGTTGTGGTTCTGCTCTGGAAGTGTACAACAAAGTCATAGAGCACTTAACTACTTTCCGGAACTATATTCCACACCCCTATTGGCTAAGTAACCTGTGAGTTATGCGCTGTTCAAGTTCAGCAACCTTGCTGCAAAAAAAGAGCACGCTGTTTTTCAATCCCTTTGAGTTAAACTAATCAACTGTTGAATTTTTCTACCCAACCAGTGTCCTAAATATTGAAACTTCGGTTATCTTAGTTTCTTGTTACCATTATTTTTAATGCAAATGCTTATTATATGTCGATACTACGTTCCTCACAAAAATAAAAAACCCTAACCGGATTATACCGGCATATACGGCTCAAGTTGAATACCAAAGTTAAAGTTAACTTCTGTAGATTTCCAACGAGTATTTATTTGCCCTCAGATCAGCTCTGGTAAAAAAGTTATGAAAATTCAAAGTCAACAAAATTTCTGGAAGAATTTCAACAGCACCTCCTTTGGAAGTTGCTATTTTCAACTTTAAATTCCACTGAATTCCGTGCTGCAATTGCAGAAACTCTGAATTACAAAGATGTAACACATATCCTAACCTTTCCAAAAATGTATCATATGATAATTTTAGATTTTTTATAAAAGAATTTATGCTTGAAAAACAGCACAGTCCAGAGAGTGTTTTTAAATCTGTCCTGGTTCTGGACAGTTTCCAATCATCTGGAATTTCAACCAGTTTAAGGTGTGATTCTGCTCTGGAAGTCTACAACAAAGTCGTAGAGCACTTAAACTACTTTACATAACTATATTCCACACCCCCATTGGCTAAGTAACCTGGGAGTTATGCTCTGTTAAACTTCAGCAACCTTGCTGCCAAAACAGAGCACTCTGTTTCTCAACCCCTTTGACCTAAACTAATCAACTGTTGAATTTTTCTACCCAACCAGGGTCCTAAATATTGAAACTTGAGTTATCTTAGTTCCCTGTTACCATTATTTTTAATGCAAATGCTTATTATATGTCGGTACTACATTCCTCACAAAAAGGAAAAATCCTAACCAGATTATACTGGCATATACGACTCAAGTTGGATACCAAAGTTAAAGTTAACTTCAGTAGATTTCCAACGAGCATTTATTTGCCCTCATATCAGCTCATGTTAAAAAGTTATGATAATTCAAAGTCAACAGAATTTCTGGAAGAATTGCAACAGCACCTCCTTTGGAAGTTGCCGTTTTCAACTCTAAATTCCACTGAATTCCGTGCTGCAATTGCAGAAACTCTGAATTACAAAGATGTAACACATCTCCTAACCTTTCCAAAAATGTATCATATGACAATTTTAATTTTTCTACAAGAAGTTATGCTTGAAAAACAGCACAGTCCAGAGAGTGTTTTTAAATCTTTCCTGGTTCTGGACAGTTTCCAATCATCTGGAATTTCAACCAGTTTAAGATGGGATTCTGCTCTGGAAGTCTACAACAAAGTCGTAGAGCACTTAAACTACTTTCCAGAACTATATTCCACACCCCCATTGGATAAGTAACCTGTGAGTTATGCTCTGTTAAAGTTCAGCAACCTTGTTGCCAAAACAGAGCACTCTGTTTTTCAATCCCTTTGAGCTAAACTAATCAACTGTTGAATTTTTCTATCCAACCAGGGTCCTAAATATTGAAAATTGGGTTATCTTAGTTCCTTGTTACCATTATTTTTAATGGAAATGCTTATTATATGTCGGTACTACGTTCCTCACAAAATGGAAAAACCCTAACCGGATTATACCGGCATATACGACTCAAGTTGAATACCGAAGTTAAAGTTAACTTCAGTAGATTTCCAACGAGTATTTATTTTCCCTCAGATCAGCTCTGGTTAAAAAGTTATGATAATTCAAAGTCAACAGAATTTTTGAAAGAATTTCAACAGCACCTCCTTTGGAAGTTGCTGTTTTCAACTCTAAATTCCACTGAATTCCGTGCTGCAATTGCAGAAACTCTGAATTACAAAGATGTAACACATCTCCTAACCTTTCCAAAAATGTATCATATGATAATTTTAGATTTTTCTACAAGAAGTTATGCTTGAAAAACAGCACAGTCCAGAGAGTGTTTTTAAATGTGTCCTGGTTCTGGACAGTTTCCAATCATCTGGAATTTCAACCAGTTTAAGGTGTGATTCTGCTCTGGAAGTGTACAACAAAGTCGTAGAGCACTTAAACTACTTTCCAGAACTATATTCCACACCCCCATTGACTAAGTAACCTTTGAGTTATGCTCTGTTAAAGTTCAGTAACCTTGCTGCCAAAACAGAGCACTCTGTTTTTCAACCCCTTTGAGCTAAACTAATCAACTATTGAATTTTTCTACCCAACCAGGATCCTAAATATTGAAACTTGTGTTATCTTATTTCTTTGTTACCATTATTTTTAATGGAAATGCTTATTATATGTCGGTACTACGTTCGTCACAAATGGAAAAACCCTAACCAGATTATACCGGCATATACGTCTCAATTGTGACACTAAACGGTCTCTCGCATACGTGTACTACATGGAATACATACGTGGTTAGTACCTGCAGAAGCACACTCAATTGTGATGCACTCAAAGGTTGTTGTCATTTCAGGCAGGTCCATATTTGAAAGTAAATACATACGCCCGTATCATTGCCATACGGTCGTCCTTGAGTTAAGCCATGTCTCAAGGTACGTGATCATGTTTTCACACCACACAACAGGGAACCCGAGTAGAGCGCGAACGGGTCCTCACGGTTGGAAATTTTATCAACCCAACAGATACCACCTACTGCCCTGCAGGGCACGCCGATGGCAAGCGCTGCGTATGTCCTCCTAGGCTATTTCTAGAAGAACACACTATCATGTTACCGACCACACGATGGGGCTTCCACTTTCTTTCCTAATGCACGCCAGGGACCAGCGTTTCATATGAACTCAGGAACATGAAGAGTCCAAGAGTTTCATATTGACATCTCACACCAAGCTGTGAGACCCATCCCTGAACCACTTTCCTCGTCAGGGGAGCTAACCGAAATTGAACCGCTTTCGGTAGCGTTCCTTACCATTCTTATTTGAGTGTAGGTGCGTCGTTACATAATCAAAATTCAGAATTATAACACATATGTTAGTCATGCCACTTTAAATAACTATACTAATATAGTCCTTATTTGGGCATACTAGCGAATCCTCACTGTAATCCTAAGATTTTCCCGTAATACAGTCCTTAATTAGTGTGCTATCCCCTAAACAGCTCTGATGCCAGCCTGTGACGGACCAAAATCCGTACGCCCAGGATCTCATAGGGTGGTGCCGCACGATGCGACACCCGAAAGCACACACCATAAGGAAAACATTGTATTACATTGAAAACAACTGAATATGTACAAAGTAGTACAAACCTTCAGTTTACTTGTATCTACAGAGTCTACAACAGCGAAAGCTAAATGTTTACAACTCACACCCACCTAACTAACAAAAGTCGGTTGTCCAGTCCTATGGACAACCCACACTAGCTCCACTTCTCAGTTCAGCGTGGCGTGTACGGCTCCTACTCAGCCGTGGTCCCCGACGGAGGGTAGCCCTCGCTGGTGGACTCATACCCCGAGTCCATGTGGTACTCCTCACCTGCAAACACTCAATAGCAGAAACCATGAGCACGATGGCTCAGCAAGACTTAACCGACTCACCTATACATGAAACTCTACATGCAGTTCATAACCAACGTGGGATGGCACATTGCAGCAAAGGACACGTCTACAAGTTCATCCTTAATTCATCTTTTAGCCACAAGTTAACAGTTCATGAATCTGAAATTTAGTGAGCAATATTTGGTGGCAAACATGTAGCAATACAATTTATACATATAAGCAGAATTGATTCACAATATTCAATAATTTATCTACTCATGACTCAGTGACCAAGTGGTACTCATCACCGCGAGGGATGGCGAATCGACTCGATATACACCTGCAGGGATACCCGAAGAGCTCGTTACGTACGCCCACCCGTGGAGCTGCACAGCACGTTCACTCGATGTCGTACAGGACAACCTTTCGCCCAACAGCCCGAACGCCGAACCGGTCGCACCGAAACGAGCAGGAGGTTCTCTACACGGAGCATCTCTCTGTGCCCGTTAGCAGATTTCCACCTGGCTGCCCTCAACCTACACCTATAAATCGGTGTGCTATGCCTCGACGCACGGAGGTTTTGGTTACATCGGTTTATCGGGGCCCATATGTCCGACATGCCTTCGGTACGTTCAAAATTGATCCGCGTGGGCCGCACACGAATCTGTTCTCAATCGACACGGACAGGGCTGCGCCCACTAGACTTCCTCTTGCTGCGCCCTAGCCCCTGTCTAGTCCCATTTTTTTACTAAAGTGATCTCACATCACTCGAACCAACCCCGTGTGTCCCAAAGCCTATACTCGTGAGTAGATTCCAACTACTCGACTTGTATCGAAGTGTAAGTGCATCTAGGTATCCCTGTGGGTTTTGGATGATTGATGACAATGATTAAGAGACTAATGAGCTGAGATGATCATAAGCACATGATATTTTCAAGGTGGACACCTAAACTCTCAAAAAGGAAAAGGATGAAGAACGGCGTCGAAGACTCGAAGAGTAGAAATTGGGTTTCATTGTCTTTGGTAGGCTAGCCGTGTTAGAGTGAGAGTGTATGAAGTGCATTGAGATCATAGAAGAGAGCTCAAAGTGCTAGAAGTGTCAAATCCTTAGTGGAGAGTGCTAGTGAGATAAATCCTAGTAGGCCGGACTTGCCCGAGCCAGAGGCCGGACTAGTTCGGAGTCCTACGGCTTAGTCCATTTTGGGGTGGACTAAGAGTTCCTGACTGAGTTCGGACTTGTTCGTTTGGGGACAGACTAGTCCGGTTCTCTCTTGGTGAGAGTGTTTCGGGACTAAGTCTTGTAGACTGGACTTGTCCGGGCTAGCCAGACTTGTCCGTTTTCACCCGAACAAAGAGTTCCTGTGTGAGTTTGGGCTAGTCCGTTCTGAGGTGGACTAGTCCGTGTAGATGTAAGATGCGAGCTCCCACAGCTAAGTCCTGGTGGATCGGACTTTTCCGCCTTAGTGGCCGGACTAGTCCGTGTCCTCCAGACTTGTCCGTTCTCACCCTGACAAAGAGTCCCTGTGTGAGATCGTACTAGTCCGTTGTGATGCGGACTAGTATGGAGATTTGTGAATGTTTGAAATTTGAATGTTAGAGAGTAGATGGCTTTGTGATGTTAGTGGTCCCCGTAGACCGGACTAGTTCGGGGTCCTGACCGGACTAGTCCGGACTTTAGTTGGTGGCAACGGTTGGCTGTCAGGACCTCTATAAAAGGAAGTGCCCCGACTTCATTTGAAGATGACTAGAACCCTAGCGCCGCCACAACCATCCTAGAGTCTCTCTAAGCCTTCTCTCTTGCCTACTCACCCTCTAGAACCAATTCTTGAGTGGATTTGGGTACGTGAGGAGAGGAGAAGGAAGAACTTCATTTTTTGGCTCTTGAAGTGATCTTGTGCACTTGGTGTGAGTCTTTGTGACCTGTGGCTTGTGAGATTCGTGAAGTTTGTGGAAGTGTTCAAGTGGGAGCCTCAGATTGTGAGCAGCCCCAAAGATCTTGTAAGTTCACCCTTGAGATAGTGGAAGAACCGGGGTTGCCTTAGTGGCGACTTGGTGAGGAAAGGGTTGTTAAACCCGGTCCTTTGTGGACTTCTCAACGGGGACGTAGATTCCTGAGTGGAATCGAACCTCGGGAAAAATCTCCGTGTCTCTCTTGCATTTACATTTCCTCGATAATTAAAATTGCTTAGGGTTTGTCTTGATCATTTAGCTCTTCAAGTGTTTCTCATTACAATCTTGCAATCCACTGCTATAACTTGTCACACTTGTCATATTAGATTGCTAGATAGTTTATCTGTATGTTGTTAAATTAAAATCTGAAGAAAAAACCCATAAAAATCAAGTTTTTAGATTTTCCACCAGGCTGACCGGACTATCCGCCCTTGAGCCAGACTAGTCCGACCCCTGTGTTCTAATCTCGTTTAATTAGGTCATTTCAGGTTGTTTAGCCTATTCACCCCCCTCTAGGCAATTTTCAATTGGTATCAGAGTAAGTCTCTCCATCAAGAGTCTAACCACTCGGAGAGAAGATGGCCGGAGTGGATGGATACGAGATTCCGTCAATGTCGCAAGGCAACAACACACATGACAAGAAGAAGAATGCGGATGTGCTGCAAGACCATTCAAGTGGCGATGAAGAAGTTCGCCAGCTCAAGGCACGACTTCGCGAGAAGTTAGGTCACTCAAGCAAAGAGGAGAAGAAGAAGACAAAGGATCAAGAAAGGAGTGGTCAATCGGACTACTCCCAATATCCTTTCAACTATGAGCGATTAACCTCTAACAATCATTACTTGTCTATTCCTCTTGGCAAACCTCCTCAATTCAATGAAAATGACTACTCTATGTGGAAGCATAATATGAAGATGCATCTAATCTCCTTAAACCCTAGCTTGTGGCAAATTATCCTAACAGGTGTTCATATTCTAAGGAATGAAGAAGACGTTACCCCGGAGCAAGCCGTCCTACTTCATCGCAATGCTCAAGCAGTTGGGGTCATCACCTCATCCTTGAATCGAGAAGAGTTCAACCGAGTTGATGGATTGGAGGTGGCCAAATACATATGGGACACACTCATGACGGCGCATGAAGGCAACCGAGTCATTAGGTAGGCCAAGATCGAGATGATTGAAGGAGAGCTTGGGAGGTTCACCATCATGGATGGTGAGTCCCCTCAAGACATGTACAACTGTCTCAAGGTCCTCATCAACATGATCCGATCCTATGGATGCACCCGGTGGACGAATCATGATGTGGTGAAGAGGATGGTTTGGGCATTCATGCCTGGAAACATTGCTCTTTGCTCCTTGATCTATGAGAGTCCATGATATGCTCAAATGACCTCGGAGGAAGTGCTTGGAAGGATCATCAATAATGAGATGATGGAGAAGGAAGCCATGTTCTACAACGACCTCCAAAAGCTCACCTCCTCCAAGAAGAAAGATGTTGCTTTCAAAGCAACATTCTCATCACAAGACCTCGAAGTAAGTGATGATGAGAGTCTCGACACCGATGAAGAAGAGGCGCTCTTCATCAACAAATTCAAGAGGATGATGAGAAGGAGGAAGTGGAGCTACCACTATGAGAAGAAGAACAAGGAAAGGTTGAAGCCCAAGACAAAAAGAGCATGCTACAATTGTGGTGAATATGGACACCTCATTGTAGATTGTCCATATGAAGAGAGCAAGAAGAAGAGGGATGGCAAGCCCCAAGAGAAGAAGTTTTTCAAGAAGAAGAAGCCATCAGGACATGCTCACCTTGGGAAGGAATGGGACTCAAACGAAGACTCATCCTCCGAGGATGAAGAGAAAGTGGCAACACTTGCCATTGGAAGGAGCAAGCTCTTCCCAAACCTTGAAGACTTCAAGTCTACATGTCTCATGGCTAAGGAGGGAAAAAAGAAAGGTTAAATCTAAACCAACCTCCTCTACTTCTTCACTTGATAATTTTGATAGTAGTAGTGAAAAATGAATCCATGCTGAAGGATCTAAGTAGGAGCACCTTGAAAAAGATGAGCTTGTTGTCGAAAGAAATCTTTGACAAGGAGGAACTCATCAACCGTCAAGAAGACATGCTCATCCTTGAAAAGGAGAGATGTCATGAGCTTGAAGAGCCCCTTGAGGTTGAAAGGGAAAGAAGCAAGGCACTTGAGCGTGAACTCGCTTTGAGCAAGGAAACATGCTCAAATCTTGAGGACACAACTATTGTGCTCAAGGATGAAACTGTTAACTTGATAAAAGTTAACAAGATCTATGAAACACAAGTTGAGTCTCTCAAGATAAATGCACCTTCTTCCTCTATGATTCCACCCTCCTCAAAGAAATCTTCCGAAGCAACTCAAACTTGCAAGTGCTCAAACTTAAATCTAAAACTTAAGGATGAACTCAAATTGGCACAAAACAAGCAATCATCGAAAGGTGGGATCTTTGACAAGGAGAAATTGGCATATGCATGAAGTGAATATACCAATGTAAGACCTCCACATGTCAAAGATGGTCTTGGCTATTCTCAGGAGTGGAAGCAACATGTTAAAACTCCCAAGAATGGGAAAGACTTGATTGTTTTTGTCAAGGAGGATTCATCCAACAAAGAAAATGGAAAGAACATTGCAAACTCATCTAACATGCCTAGAAATGAACCTCATCCCTTGTTCCATGATTTTGATGCTTCATATGTTTTATTGAGGAACAAATTTGGAAAGACCTATGCTAGGTATGTTGGGCCACTCCGTAAGAGTCCAAAACCTTGCGTGTGAGTGTCCAAGTGCCTCTTGACTAACATGAAAAGACCCAACTCTGTTTGGGTACCTAAAGGTAAGTCAGAACTCTATTTCGTAGGCATACTCCTCCGGTGGATCAAAATGGGTGCTCGACAGTGGATGCACAAACCATATGACCGGAGAGAGAAGGATGTTTGTGGAGTATGAGGAAAATGAAGATCCAAGTGAAGAAATATACTTTGGGGACAATAGCCAAGGGAAAATCCTTGGCACCGGTAAAATTGCTATTTCTCCCCATCATACTGAGACGGACGCGGTACCGACTGAGACAGGGCTCAGCTCTGATACCACGCTGACGCAGCCCTGTCAACCGAGACAGGCCACTCGCCCGGGGATTGCATTGGGTGGTGCCGTGTTGTGCGGCAACCCACAGCACACATATGAGGAACAATGTATTACATAAAACAATAGCGGAAGCTTACAAGTTTTTCTTTGTAAATACTTTACATCAAGTAACTACAGCGGAAGTCTATATCAACTCACGTTGATTAACTAAAAGAACTCGAGATGAAGTCCAGCCCGCGGACTCCTCTCGCTAGCAACACGAAGACAACAGCAGCGGCTGGGTTCTCCCTTGGTTAAATGACTCGGAAGTCGCCGAGTCTCACCGGACAACCTTCTTTTCAGCATCGTTGTTAACCTGCAAAACCACTTATATAGCAAGCGTGAGCACATAGGCTCAGCAAGTCTGACCCGTCTCTCCTAAACAAGAAACTCTACATGCACGACGGTTACAATTGGGTCAGCTAGATTTGCATAAAGGACTCGCCTAAAGTTGATCCTTAACTTTCAAATTTTAAGCCTCATTGTGCAGACCTTGAGCCGAAAAACATCGCAACTCCACAATCAAACAAGAAACGATTTGTTGCGATGCTCCTTGGACAAGGTTAAAGTAAAGTTTAATGAGCCTATCTCTAATTCAATCATGGTTGCAATACAAGTTATAGCACAACCTTATCAAGTTCAAAAGAATAACCAGCTCAGTTCTTACTACGTCAAGACGCAGTGGGCAGGTATGCTCATATGACCACGAGCGACGGTGATTCGAATCAGTACACGACCGGACTACACGACACGTACACCCGTACTCCGAGTTGCCGGCAGCAACCTCGAATGACGTTGTACGCGGCCACCTTTCCCAAGATCTTCCACATTGGACACAGTCCAACTGCCCCGAGTACGCAAGCTCCCTCAAGGTACATACCCGCAGTGGTATGTTCTTGAGCGAGGTACCTCCTGCTACCCTGACGCTGAAAGCCTAAGGCAGTTGGAAAAGTTCCACTATGGATCTCCCAAGGTACATCGGCAGGTTAACAACGATGCTGAAAAGAAGGTTGTCCGGTGAGACTCGGTGACTTCCGAGTCATTTAACCCAGGGGGAACCCAGCCGCTGCTGTTGTCTTCTTGTTGCTAGCGAGAGGAGTCCGCGGGCTGGACTTCATCTCGAGTGCTTTTAGTTAATCAACGTGAGTTGATATAGACTTCCGCTGTAGTTACTTGATGTAAAGTATTTACAAAGAAAAACTTGTAAGCTTCCGCTATTGTTTTATGTAATACATTATTCCTTGTATGTGTGCTGTGGGTTGCCGCACAACACGGCACCACCCAATACGATCCCCGGGCGAGTGGCCTGTCTCGGTTGACGGGTCCGCCTCAGCTGGTATCAGAGCTGAGCCCTGTCTCAGTCGGTACCGCGCCCGTCTCAGTTGGTATCAGAGCCGTATTGGTAATAGCGCACGGAATAAGGAAGGTATTACGATAAAATTTTAGGATACGGTGAGGAACGGTACTAGGCCCACATAAGGATTGCTATTAGCTTAATGTGAAGGTGGCAAACTAACTTATTTGTTATGTCGGAAAATCGTGCATCTCGGGATGCTTCATGTCTTGGGGGGTGCACGTAAGCGCTGTCCACCAGTGCGCACAAGCTGAAGGGTGGAGCCCCACGGGTGGCAGGTGACCTGACCCGCTTTAATATCCTCTACGACTCTTGATGTCGTTTGGGGTATTCGAGCAACGTCTGTCCCAGGCGTGCGTGGTGCAATTTGGGAAACCCCGTCACGTGGTTAGTAACGTGAACACGTAGCTCAAGGCGTGTTTGGCTTGAGAACACCTGTGCGAGTGATGACGGACGGGTGTAAGAACTGTATGGATACCGGGTTCGGTGTGCAGCCGGACCTGACGATTGAGTGTGACTTGTGCAGGATTAACCATGAAATCGTAGTACGAATATTACACATTTGCGAGTGACCGTTTTAGTGCCACCTAAGATACGTTTATGCCGGTATAATCCGGTTAGGATTTTCTTTTGGTGAGGTTACGTAGTACCGACATGCTTCTTACGGTGCGTCGACACCGTACTAAACTTAATAACCCCTTTCCTTTGAAGAAATGAGTCATGAACTAACTTTCAACTAAAAACGAAAGTTTGGAACAAATATTAGTTACTGAACTCTTATTTTGAGCTAAGATTCAAATGAGAGGAACACTAGGCTTCAAAGATTTCAAAAACGGAGTGCTCTGGTTTCGGCAGAAATTTTTTCTGGACTTCAACAGAGCATAACTCTGAGTAGCTTGACCCAATTAAGGTGTATGATACAGTTCTGGAAAGATTTTCAAGTGATCTACAACTTATTTGTAGAGCTCCAGAGCAAAATCACACGCTAAATGGGTAGAAAGTTCAGAGGAAGGTAAACTGTCCAGAACCAGGACAGCAACAAAACCTCGCTGGACCGTTCTGTTTTTAAGCCATAACTTTCTATAGAGAAACCCTTAAGAACCTATGATACACCATTAGATACGTTATGAAATGTGAAACATTGTTGTAGTTCAAAGTTTGTTCAGGTTCTTATTGTATTTACATATACAACTGTGATAAAATCAGCCACGTACAAAGGAGGTGCTGGCAAATTTTATCCAGGAATTTTGTCAACTTTGGAAAATCATAACTTTAAAATCGGAGATGATGTGGGGGCATAGGAGTACTCGTTGGAAAGATACGGAAGTTAACTTTAACTTTAGTATTCAACTTGAGATATGAAAATGCTTTTAACTAGATCAAAATCTAGAGATAGTGTATAAAGGTCTGTCCTGTACAGATAGGCTGAATAGCTATGCCTACTAAGGAGTTGTGTAAACATGAATTTTGTTACTGCTTTCATAAAGTTTTGACAGAATCATATTTTCATTAGTCTCACATACTGCTGAGTTCTTGTTTAACTCATCTCAACTACATTTTGCAGTATGGTTCGTACTCGCTCTAGGAGTAGGGCCGGAAGTTCTCGTCGAGGCGGTGATGCTTCTATTCCACCGCTGGAACCACCATCTACAGGATGGATGGATCTTATGACTCGAGTCGTCGAGTCTAATCAAGAGAACACTAGGCTACTCCAAGAAGCAACGCAAGAACACACACGCTTACTCCAAGCTTTGGTACAGCAAGGCGTACTCCAGAACACGCAACAAGTCGTTCCACCTCGGAACGCCTATCTGGACTTCTTGGCGACTCAACCGCCAATTTTTACTGAAGCCACCAAACCTGTGGAAGCAGATCAATGGCTTCGTGTCATGGAGTCTAAATTTGGAGTATTCAAGTGTGATGAATACCAGAAGACAAAGTTTGCCGCTCAACAACTCCATGGAGCCGCCGGAAACTGGTGGGTGGATCATATTGCCACCATTCCGCAGGACCATCAAGTAGCATGGAGTGAATTTTGTGAAGCCTTTCGTACACATTACATACCACTAGGTATTGTCAAGGCAAAGCGGGAGGAATTTTTGGGCTTGAAGCAAGGGGACATGAGTGTCCTCGAGTATGTCAGGAGATTTAATCTTTTGGCCCAATATGATCCCGAGTATGTGGCGAAAGAAGAGGCACGATGTGACCTATTCTTCCATGGCCTGAGTGCCATATTACGGGAAAAGCTGGCCGTACACAATAACGGCAGTTACACCGACATGGTCGATGCGGCTTTCATTCAAGAGAAGCCGACACTTGAGTGGCAAGCGGAGAAGAGAAAGATGAGTGAGATCAAGCAGGCCAGCACAAGTTATGTGCCTCAGAAGTACCGTTTGGTGTATCAAACGCCATCCGGTGAAAGATGGAGGCCACCTGTACGATCAACTCCTCAGAGATTGATTACTGGTCAAGTTCTACAACTTGCACCACCTCCACTGTCGCAGCACCAGACGGTGGTTTGTGCTCCATCGCTGCAGCCATATGTACCTAGCAGTCCACCGCAAGTCAATGAAGAACCGGAAAGACATCCGTGTTTTACTTGTGGGCGCATGGGCCATTATGCTAGGCAATGTTCGGAGGGAATTCAAGGATGCGGGTCATCATATTTACAACAATACAACCCGTACCTTAATCTGCAGATAGGAGGGCAGATAAGGGGCAATATTCACTACACTGTGATTGATGATGTTCCGGAAGGAGAAGCCGCTTTAGCAGGGATCTTTTCTCTGAATCAGCTACCGGTTTTAGTTCTCTTTGATTCCGGTGCCACACACAACTTCATTAGCAAATCTTTCGTGGCTCAACATCAGCCCCAAACAGTTTATACAAAGAGGCAATACCTCATATCTTCGCCCGGGGGCAGCAGTACCGCAAGTGAGGTTGTCTCCCGAGCACCTCTTTGTTTGGGGGCTAAAATATACCCTACGACCCTCATTATTCTTGAAGGTCTGAAGATCGACATCATTTTGGGGATGTCGTGGTTGAATTACCACAGAGCGGTTCTTAACATCAGCTCCAGGACTGTTGAGCTCAACTCCCCACAGCATGGTCTTCATATATTAATTCTGGGCGCCAGATGGCAACAGATTGCAACAGTGAACCACATGGAAGCTGTTAAGATAGAGGACATTCCGGTGGTATGTGAGTATCCGGATGTGTTTCCCGACGATTTACCGGGCATGCCGCCCGAACGAGACGTTGAGTTCAAGATTGAACTTATACCGGGAACCACACCGATATCACGAAGGCCGTACAAGATGGCACCCAATGAACTGGCATAATTGAAGACACAACTGAATGACCTAATGAGCAAGGGATTTATACGACCAAGTTCGTCACCTTGGGGTTGTTCAGCGTTGTTTGTCAAGAAGAAGGACGAAACACTACTGCTTTGTGTTGATTATCGTCCTTTGAACGCCGTTACCATCAAGAACAAGTATCCACTACCTCGCATTGATATGCTCTTCGATCAATTAGTGGGTGCGAAGGTATTTTCGAAGATGGATCTTCGGTCCGGATATCATCAGATTAAAATCCGGGCAGAAGATATTCCGAAGACGGCATTCTCAACGAGATACGGGCTGTATGAGTATCTCGTTATGTCTTTTGGTTTGACCAACGCCCCGGCACACTTTATGTACCTGATGAATTCAGTGTTCATGCCGGAGTTGGATAAATTCGTCGTTGTCTTCATCGACGATATCTTGGTGTACTCCAAGTCAGAGGAAGAACATGCTGAACATCTGCATATTGTGCTACAAAGATTGCGAGATCATCAGCTCTATGCAAAATTCAGCAAGTGTGAATTCTGGATTAATCAAGTACCTTTTCTCGGACACATCATTTCAGCGGAGGGCATCGCTGTAGATCCGAGTAAGATTATCCAAGTGCAGAAATGGGAGTCACCAAAGTCAGTACATGAAATCCGAAGCTTCCTCGGTTTAGCGGGTTACTACCGGAGGTTTATTCCGAGTTTCTCCAAGATTGCTAAACCGATGACGGAATTATTAAAGAAGAATACCAGATTTATGTGGGATGCTGCGTGTGAACAAGCTTTCAAGACTTTAGTGAAGCATCTCACAACAGCCCCAGTTCTTGCTCAGCCGGATACAACGAAGCCATTCGACGTTTATTGCGATGCATCTGGCATCGGTCTTGGCTGCGTGCTGATGCAAGAAAGACGAGTGGTCGCTTATGGATCTCGTCAACTCAGAACTCACGAGCAGCATTATACAACTCATGATCTTGAGTTAGCTGCCGTGGTCAGAAAGAGTTGAACATGAGGCAACGAAGATGGCTAGAGCTCATTAAAGACTATGAACTAGAGATTCATTATCATCCAGGAAAGGCGAATGTGGTCGCCGATGCACTCAGTCGTAAGGCGCATATCCATCACCTAACTATTGCTGAAATGGATGATGAAGAACCAAGCCTCCGTGACATACCGTATGGAGCTCTCTATAATCTCGCTCTCATTCCTACTATCCGAGAGGAGATCATGGAAGCTCAACGAAAAGACAAGGGTATGTCTCACATACGGCGGAGGATAGAGAACAGAGAAATGAAGTGCTTCTGGAAGGACGATGAAGGTACCTTGTGGTTCAACGACCGGATTGTAGTACCCCGGGATATGGGACTACGGAAGAAAATTTTGGACGAAGCTCATTTGTCCAAGTTTTCCATTCATCCGGGCAGTAATAAAATGTACCAAGATCTCCAGAAGAAGTTTTGGTGGACACGTATGAAACGTGAAGTTGCAAAGTACGTTTCAGAGTGTGATACGTGTCGAAGAGTCAAGGCCGACCACATGAAGAAGTCAGGCCTGTTGCAGCCATTGCAAGTACCGGCATGGAAGTGGGAAGACTTGAGTATGGACTTCATCGTCGGGTTGCCGATGACCTCCCACAATCATGATTCGATTTGGGTAATCGTGGACCGATTAACCAAATCAGCACATTTCATCCCTGTGCATACTAGGTATAACGCAAGGCAGTATGCAGAGCTGTACATAGCACGGATCTTGTGCTTACATGGAGTTCCCCGTACCATTGTGTCAGATAGAGGATCGCTGTTTGTAGCCCGTTTCTGGGAGCAGCTACACGCATCCTTGGGGACAAAATTGATTAGAAGCTCTGCGTATCACCCTCAAACCGATGGGCAAACTGAGAGGGTGAATCAAATACTAGAGGATATGCTGAGAGCGTGTGCCATCCACCACGGTAAGAGCGGGGATGATCACTTACCACTGGCGGAGTTCTCGTACAACAACGGATATCAGACGAGCATCAAAATGGCACCATATGAGGCTCTATACGGCCGGAAGTGCCGTACACCATTGAATTGGTGCGAATCCGGTGAACGAGTAACGCTCGGGGTTGATCTTGTCAATCAAGCCGAAGAGAGAGTTCGGATAATACAAGAGAACCTCAAAGCTGCCCAATCTCGTCAAAAGAGCTACGTGGACCAGAGACGTAGACCGCTGCATTTCGAAGTCGGAGAGCACGTGTATCTTCGTGTGTCCCCGATGAAGGAGATTCATCGGTTCGGTGTCAAGGGGAAACTTGCTCCCCGATTCATCGGTCTATTTACTATCACGGAGAAGTGCGGAACTGTAGCCTACCGGCTGGAACTACCGGCAAGCCTTGCCGGTATTCACGACATATTCCACGTGTCCCAGCTGCGGAAATGTCTTAAGTTTACCGCTGCCATCCGCACTGAAGACATTGACGAGTTGAAGCCGGATCTCACCTACATCGAGCAACCTGTACAGATTATCGACGAAAAGACCCGGATCACCCGGAACCGGACTTTGAAATTTTACAAAGTCCTTTGGAGTAATCATACCCCGGAAGAGGCGACGTGGGAATCCGAAGATTACATCCACAAGAACTATCCGGAGCTTTTGTCAGAAACCTTGTAATTACCTCCCACCTCGTTCTTCTTTTGAATCTCGGGACGAGATTCCTTTCAAGGGGGGAGGAATGTAAAGGTCCCAAAAATTATGAATACAAAGAAACACTTATTTGCAAAAGTTGGTTTCATATGTATGAAATTTGGGACTTGTTAAAAACTTTTCCACATGTGATGACACACATGAGGGTTTTTCTTCACACAAGTCAAATGTTTATTTGGAAACTTGGAACCCAAGAGGGACCAAAAACTATGATGGGAAGTTTCCATATGTGTGAGAAAACAAAAATCAGATTTGGAACAATTTGTTCAAATAAAAATTTAAATGAAAGCAACACAATGGAATTCAAAACTGTTGTGCTAAAAATCTCATTTGTAGCAGTCAACTTTAAAATCAGATTTCATATTTGAATTCCTTGGGTCCACATTAGGGGGTGTGCAAAGTTTCATGATTTATGAAAATAGTTTGCAACCCATTTGGCAAAATGGACTTTAAATGACAAAGAATTCAAAAATGCATATTTGAATTTGGATAAAACTTGCCCAATTATCCAAACGCCTCTCAGATTTAAACTTCCACAATTGAATTCCATCAATATTCAAATTTGGGAGATATTTTGGGGGGGGGATAAGGAGGACTGACATGTGGGACCCACATGTCATTGGGAGTACTGAAATTACAAAAGATCTTCAGTCCTCAGTCTTCATTTGCTCTCCTCCCACGCGAAGCAACGACCGAGACCGATTCCTCTTGGGGCGACACCGAGGGACGGCGGCAGCCACCTCCTGTTGGCTCCACTTCGCGCTGGAGAGCTGCTGGACGTCGGCAGCTACCGCCTCGCGCCCTCTCCCGTCTTAAAACCGAAGCCACGGCGCCGTTTCCTCTCTTCCTCGCACCGAGAGACAGAAACGCGGCCGCTCTTCTTCGATCGCTCGGGTGCTCGAGCAGAGCAAGTGAGCAGCGCCTCTGAGCAGCAAAACAACACCACCAACGTCTCCACGACCTCCTCGAGCTATCACCCAGTGTGTTCGTGCAGCCTACGCCGAGAACTTCGAGCTCCCACGGCGCCCGAACACCCTGGCGGCGACGTGCTTCCGTGGACAGCCTCCTCCAGAGCTTGTCACGACCAAGCGAGGCCATTTTTGGGCGCGCAGGAGCTCCATGCAGCTTCCACCCGAAGCACAGAGCTTGTCTTCGCCTCTAGTCGACGAATTTCGTAAATCTCCTCCGGCCGGTGAAAACTGACCCGCGGGTATGAATCCATGAAATTCTCGAGTTATATTCATTTAGAGCTCTGCAAATTTCGCACATAGAACCTAGACTGGTGTAGCAACCTTTCTTCTTCACAAAGCCTCGCATGAAACACTGTGCACGGTGCAATTTCACTTTTTACGACGGTGGCTATGGCGGGAAGGTGCGGGTGCATGGTGAACCCTAAGTTAGAGCCATATCCGAGCCATTTCCTTTCCACGTCGATGATCCCTAGCGTCCGCTGGTGCTCTAGAGCTTGGAAACCGAAGCCTAGAAGACTTAGGGCGTCGGGGCAACGTCGCCGGACTTCGTCCGAACCGTTGCGCCGTCGCGGGCTAGTTTGGGGGCCCTGCCAGCTCAAGAAAACCCCATCAGCGTGTTCCTCACGTTGAATTAGGGGCTTGCGGCGAGTTTTATCGACCGAGGTGGCCGGACGACTGATCCCGGGGCTGCTCCGGCGAGCCCGACGGCGGGATCGCGCGGGAGCGCGAGGTTGAAGAAGACCTCGCCGGTCCCGCATGTCAGCGGCTCAGGGGAGCGGGCTGGAAATTCTGTGGCGCGGGATCGATCGTAACAGCACGGGAATTAACCCTGCGGCCCCGTGTGGCGCACTCCAGGTGACTGACACGTGCCCCTGGTCCCACAGTCAGGTTTAAACTTTTCCCGGATTTATTCAAATTCCAGATTTTTTCCCCAAACTTTAGAAGAGCATAACCTTTGCTAGGAACCTCCAAATTTAGTGATTCAAATTGGGTTAGATTCAGATTGACAAACTCTATCCAAATATGCAACCCAATTTGTATGAAAGTCTTTATTTATTTCTGGAATATTCTTTAAAGATTTTCAGCAAAAGAATTTGAGAGGGAGTTTGGTTTATCCAGAAATCCTCAAATTTTGCCAGAATATTCTTTAGGGTGTTGTTAGACTCCTGTAAAAGTTTCAGCTCATTTAGAGTTGAATTGATCAGGGTAATTCAAATTGTAAGTTCCTGTATTCAAATGAATACAGAAACATTTTCAGAGAATTTCCAAAACTTGTAAATTCAGTTCTGGGAAATTCTTAGCTCCAAAAATCCTAGGAAAATTCATGTAGACTCTATGAACTATAATTGAAATTGCGGTTCACTGAGTTTGACATGAACATGGGTGTTACCTCAGAATTAATTCATCTTTGACTAAACCCTTAGAGAATTATTCTAAATAAACCACTCCATGAAAAGTGCTAAATTTTGGTCCAGAGGACTTTCTTGTGACAAAGAACTCACATGAAAATTCTCAGCTCCATTAGAGCTCTGGATCACCACTGTCATGTGTGATCTCTTAAGGTGATCAACACTTAAGTGGGGAAAAGCACTCAACATTTGATCATAGTGTTTAAACCCAACCCAAACCACTAGCACCAGTGTCATTTCAAATTCTTGAACAGAGTTCCAGTTTTAAAACTGTCACTAGATCTTGTGAGCAAAAGCTTTTCAATTAAATACATATGCATGATCATATCGTGTAGCATATACGTGAAGAATGTGAGAAGGACTTGAAGTGAAGATCAAGGAGGGAGGAAAACAAGTGATCAAGCTCCAAGTGATCATCACTAACTGATTGTAATCTTAGTCACCTGCAAAACAGGCAAGCCCCGGTTTGCATTTGAACAGTTTTATAAAGCATTTTCATTTGTAGAGATCATAGCTTTGCATCGTTGATTGCAGTACGTCTAGATGATATTGAAAACCCCACTTGCATGACCAGAAATACCTAAGAGAGAAAGGGTAGAATAGCAACTCCTTGAGTGGATTTGGCTACTCTAATGTTAGTAGGAAAGGTGTGGTAGAAGTCGAGTAGTTGGAATCTACTCGCGAGTTTAGGGCTGGTTTACTCGGAACGGGTTCGAATTAGAAAAGATGAGGAAAGTTCACACATAAGAAATGGAGACCGGGCAGGGAGGTTTAGATGCAGCAGGTTGCAGGCCGTGCGTGCATAGCCCTGCCTGTGTCGGTTAAGGCCCGTCCGTGCTTGGCCCTGTTGGACAAGTTTGAGTTGTGTACCGGGCGCATACTGGCTATATGGGACCCAGGAAACCGATGTACCTTGGGAGATCCATAGTGGAACTTTTCCAACTGCCTTAGGCTTTCGGCGTCAGGGTAGCAGGAGGTACCTCGCTCAAGAACATACCACTGCGGGTATGTACCTTGAGGGAGCTTGCGTACTCGGGGCAGTTGGACTGCGTCCAATGTGGAAGATCTTGGGAAAGGTGGCCGCGTACAACGTCAGTCGAGGTTGCTGCCGACAACTCGGAGTACAGGTGTACGTGTCATATTCTCAACAAGAAGCCTAGGACTTTGAAGTTTGCTTCAAAGTACAATGAAGGTTTCTTGATTGGTTATGACTCAAACACCTATGCCTATCGTGTTTTCAACAAATCTTCCGGAATTGTTGAATTAGCGAGAGACGTAGTGTTTGATTAGACTAATGGCTCCCAAGTGGAGCAAGTTGATCAAAGTGTGCTAGATAGAGAAGAGGCTCCACAAGAAGCACTTAAAAGGATGGCACTTGGAGACATTTTCCCTCAAGAACATCCTCAAGACTCAAATGATCATCCAACAAACGAAGATACGTCTCCTTCCCATGATCAAGCTCAAGATGAGCAAGGCCAACCTCAACAAGATCAAAATGATCAAAGTCAATAAGGAGGATTGGATCAAGGGGGAGACGAAGAAAAGAATGACGATGAAGATAAAGATCAAAGAGTCCAACCATCTCATCCAAGAGTGCACCAAAGTGTTCAACGGGATCATCCCGTCGACAACATACTAGAAGACATATCCAAAGGGGTAACCACTCGCTCTCGAATGGCTAACTTTTGTGAACATTACTCTTTTGTTTCCTCTTTGGAGCCTCGCAAGGTAGAAGAAGCACTACAAGATCCGGATTGGGTGGTGGCCATGCAAGAGGAACTCAACAATTTTGAAAGAAATCAAGTATGGAAACTCGTGAAGCGACCCAACACAAATGTTGTGGGAACCAAGTGGGTATTCCGCAGCAATCAAGACGAGTATGGGGTTGTAACAAGAAAAAAGGAAGACTTGTTGCAAAGGGATATGCACAAGTTGAAGGTTTGGATTATGATAAAACTTTTGCTCCCGTAGCTAGGCTTGAATCAATTCGTATCTTGCTTGCCTTTGCTACTCACCATGATTTCAAGCTATACCAAATGGATGTGAAAAGCGCTTTCCTCAACGGTCCGATCAAGGAGGAAGTGTACATGGAGCAACCACCCGTATTTGAGAACGATAAATATCCTAACCATGTCTTTAAACTTCGTAAAGCCCTCTATGGCCTCAAACAAGCTCCTAGGGCTTGGTATGAGTGTCTTTGAGACTTTCTCACTAAAAATGGTTTTAGGATATGGAAGGCCGACTATACACTCTTCACTAAGCATTTTAACGATGATTTATTTGTGTGCCAAATATATGTCAATGAAATTATATTTGGTTCTACTAACAAAGATTTTTTTGATGAGTTTTCAAAGATAATGACCGAAAGGTTTGAGATGTCAATGATGGGGGAATTGAAGTTCTTCCTAGGATTCCAAGTCAAACAACTCAAGGAAGGAACGTTCATAAGTCAAACCAAGTATATTCAAGACATACTCAAGAGGTTCGACATGGACAAAGCCAAACCCATCAAGACTCCAATGGGAACCAACGGACACCTTGACCTCAATGAAGATGGTCCAAGTGTGGACCAAAAGGTATTTCGTTCCATGATAGGTTCCTTGCTCTATCTTTGTGTATCTAGGCCCGACATAATGCTTAGTGTGTGTATGTCTGCACGGTTCCAATCCGCTCCTAAGGAGTGTCACTTGACAGCCGTTAAGAGGATTCTTAGATATTTAGTTCATACTCCTAACCTAGGACTTTGGTATCCCAAGGGATCCAAGTTCAATCTCATCGGATACTCCGATGCTGATTATGCCGGTTGTAAGGTAGATAGGAAGAGCACATCCAAGACTTGCCAATTCCTTGGTAGGTCCTCGGTTTCGTGGTCTTCAAAGAAACAAAACTCCATTGCCTTATCTACAGCCGAAGCGGAGTACGTCGCAGCCTAGAGTTGTTGTGCACAACTCCTATGGATGCGACAAACTCTTAGGAAATATGGTTACACTTTGAGCCATATTCTACTCCTATGTGACAATGAGAGTGCCATCAAGATTGCTCACAATCCCGTGGAGCACTCTAGAACCAAACACATTGATATCCATCACCATTTCCTGCGAGATCACTCTATCAAGGGAGATATTGTTATCTCTCATGTTAGGAGTGAGAAGCAATTGGCAGATATCTTTACCAAACCCCTTGATGAGAAACGTTTTGTGACCTAAGGAGTGAACTAAATATCCTAGATTTTCGAAACATGGCTTGACCCGTGCACATCTATTTGTTACATGTATATAACCTTCAAAAATCCCATGCTTTCAAAACTCTACCCTAATCTCTCTTACTCTATGAAAACTATGTTCAAAAGGATTCTTTGTCAAATATGGTCATTGTTTGTTTGACGTATGCTTACTGACCATGTTTGTCAAAGATATTTGCAAAAACTTGTCCAAAAAGGATCATATTCTTGAGCTAAAATTCAAATTATATAAAATTTCAGCTTATAGCCGGACTAGTCCGCCCATGGGACGGACAAGTCCAGGCTGTCTAGGCAGGACTTCTCAGTGGACAAGTCCAAACCGGACTAGTCCGTCTGGGAGGCCGGACAAGTCCGGCACCGAAGAAGTCCGGCTTTGGTCCGTCGACCGGACTTGTCCGTGCATCAGGCCAAACTAGTCCCGGCCCCTAGGGACTTAACCTCCCAGGGGTGGCCAGACCATCACTCTTTCTTCACTCTGAACTCTCAACTCTCTCTCTAAGCGGGAACCGCCCCCCATTGGCGATTTTCACATTTCTCCACCAAAAATCTCGTACAATCCACAGATTGGAGCCCTAAGTAGTGCGGAAATCCTTCCCCGTGCTTCGTTGCTCAAGTTTCGCCTCCGATTTCATCACATTTGGAGATTTGAAGAGGTATTCTTGACCTACCCAAAAATCTCTACTTTTCTTCATTCTTAGGTTTTTTGCTAGAAACCTCTTCACGAATGTTATTCCTCAAGTCATTGCGATCGTAGCCTAGGAGTATTGCGACTTGATTCAATGTCTTTGCGAAAAATTGTTAGGTTTAGGGTTCTTCCTGTGTAACCCGGACTATTCCGGTTTCTAGGTGGACAAGTTCGTTCTCGGGCGGACTAGTCTGGCCCCTAACAGACAAGTCCGGTCTACACAATACAAACCCCAACTTTAGCCATTCTTAGTGAATTCTTTCACAATATTCCACTTCCTTGAACTCCTATCTCTTGTCTCTCAGGCGATATATCAGACTCCGACCATGGCTCCCCTCTTGAAAATCCCGCGGCCGAGGAGGCTCGACAAGCCCTCCATTGGCGCATTGCCGAAGAGAGGGCGGCAAAGGAAGCTCAAGCAGCTAAGGATGCCATCATTCGAGAGGCAAGGACAAAGAAAAGACATGATCTCAAAGAGCAGGCACAGATTGCAAAAGCCGTTGAAGAATCCTTGGCGGATCAACGGAAGAAGAAAAGGGCTGAACGTGAAGCCCATAACTCTCAGGCTGTTAGTGCCGTAGAGCCCAAGAGAAAGAAGTTGGTCACTCTGGGAGAGAAAGAGCGGGACAAAGATAAGGAGAAAGAACCCGAGGGTAGGGTTCTCCATGACCCAAAGAAAGGCAAGAGTCCGCTTCCTGAGGAGCCCAAGAACAAAAAGGAAACTGCCAAGGCACCGACAAAGAGGGCAGGAGGCATTGTACTCAGGGAGAAGGGGCAACCGAAGCCCATCGGCCCCCTGAAGATGGCTGCCCCTGCTAGAGATCCAAACCGGCAGCCCAACACTGTAGCATATGTGTTCAAAGGAAAGGGTGCTGAGAAGGCGAGAAGGCTGAGAATGGATAAAGTCTATGATTATGAGAAGCACATAGCCGACCCTAGGTTTTGTTGTGACTTCCATTACGACTACTACCGCCTGGTATACTTGAAGATGAAGACTCCAGTCGCTCAAGCTCAATGGGTGGATTAGGACTACATGGCCAAAAGGAAGCATAAATCTTTTGATGCCGTAATTGAAGCCGCAGAGCGCCATGGAATCAAGGAAACCATGAGTTTCAAGTATGATTGGAACATCAAAGTGATTGTGCAGTTTTACACCACCGTGTATTTCTCCACATATGGTGACCGAAAGATCACTTGGATGACTCATGGAGAGCAATACTCAGCCACATATGAGAAGTTCGCTCAGATACTTGGCCTTGAGGAGCACCTGGACCATGAGATCATCATTTCCATCCTCAAGGCAGTGGATAGGGATCAGATCGACTACATGTACCCTAGTCATGTTCCCTATGAGGCTGGGCTTGCTAGGAACATCAAGCCATTTTATAGCATCCTCAACTGGATTCTGAGGAGAACAATTGCCCGTAACGATGGAGATGCGGGGGTGATTCAAGGAAACTTAAGGCATCTTCTCCTGTTGATTGATGGTGAAAAGAAGTTCAACCTCCTTGAGCACATCTATGACAACATCTTCAACATCTCTCACACTCCCAACCGCTCATGTGGGTATGCACCATATATTATGTGCTTAATTGAGAAGGTGTCGGGGCTTGTCTTCGTCAAGGATGTGACTCATCGACCGCTCCATCCTTAGCTGCCCCCAATTGTGCCAGAACCTTCCAGAAGGAAGAATGCTCAACCTCCTTCCAACTCAGTGGCTCCTCCTAGCTCAGTGGCTCCTTCACCTCCTCGTCCACAGTTGATGAGCGTATTCTTCAAGTGCTTCAACGCGCTCTTCGCCTCTTGTCGGCGTGTGGAGGTCCGGACTCGACGCATGGAGAGGCGTCAGGAGAAGTACCTCAAGGATGTGTGTGACAAGCTTGAGGTGCCTATGTTTCCTCCCGAGGAGAGTGATGGAGAGCTCACTTCTTATCCAGAGTTCACTGCTGATGAGCTCGCCCAGTTCACGGAAGATGGAAGCTCTTCCAAGGCCGTGCCTCCATCCACCGCCGCCGACGACGAGGAAGATGATACGGAGGCCACGAAGAGCGAGTTTGAAGAAGAAGGCAATGAAGATGACGAGTAGACTTAGGTGTATCTTCTTCTTTTTTCCTTTTTGGTGCCTTGATGCTAAAGGGGGAGAGATGGAAGAGGATGTCTTTTTATCATCTCATAGTCTTGTATAGATCCTTGGACATGACTATCTATGTTTTATGCATTTGTTAAGACTATATGTGGATCCTTATGATCCTTGGACATGACTATCTATGTTCTATGCATTTGTGTAAGACTATGTGTGGATCCTTATGCTTAAAATTAATCATTGTTTCCCTTTGCTATGGTTTATTGGCTTGTCACATTTTTTGAGCACAACACGTAGGCACCCCAAAATAACATGTGAATGTATGTCAACTCCCCTCTTTTACTGTTGCATACATCCAGGGGAGTTATGCATACGTACATCTGTTATGAAAATAAATTTTTTACCTCTTATGTTGAAACTTAATGTGCTATTATCAATCACCAAAAAGTGGGAGATTGTAAGTGCATCTAGGTATCCCTGTGGGTTTCGGATGATTGATGACAACGATTAAGAGATTAATGAGCTGAGATGATAATAAACACAGGATATTTTCAAGGTGGACACCTAAACTCTCAAAAAGGGAAAGGATGAAGAACGGCGTCGAAGACTCGAAGAGTAGAAATTAGGGTTTCATTTGATTCTTTGGTAGGCTAGCCGTGTTAGAGTGATAGTGTGTGTCAAGTGCATTGAGATCATAGAAGAGAGCTCAAAGCGTTCGAAGTGTCAAATCCTTAGTGGAGAGTGCTAGTGAGATAAACCCTAGGACGCCAGACTTGTCCGGGCCAGAGGTCGGACTAGTCTAGAGTCCTACGGCTTAGTCCATTTTGGGGCGGACTAAGAGTTCCTGACTGAGTTTGGACTTGTCCGTTTAGGGACGGACTAGTCCGGTTCTCTCTTGGTGAGAGTGTTTCGGGACTAAGTCCTGTAGACCGGACTTGTCCGCCTCGGTGGCCGGACTAGTCCGGGCTAGCCAGACTTGTCCGTTTTCACCCGGACAAAGAGTTCTTGTGCGAGTTCGGGTTAGTTCGTTCTGAGGCGGACTAGTCCGTATGGCTGTAAGATGAGAGATCCCATGGCTATGTCTTGGTGTACCGGACTTGTTCGCCTTAGTGTCCGGACTAGTCCGTGTCCTCCAGACTTATCCGTTCTCACCCGGACAAAGAGTCCCTATGTGAGATCAGACTAGTCCGTTGTGATGCGGACTAGTCCGAAGATTTGTGAACGTTTGAAATTTGAATGTTGGGGAGTAGGTAGCTTTGTGACGTCAGTGGTCCCCATAGACCGGACTAGTCCGGACTTTAGTTGGTGGCAACGGTTGGCTGTCAGGACCTCTATAAAAAGAAGTGCCCTGACTTCATTTGAAGATGACTAGAACCCTAGCGCCACCACAACCATCCTAGAGCCTCTCTAAGCCTTCTCTCTTGCCTACTCACCCTCTAGAACAAATTCTTGAGTGGATTTAGGTGCGTGAGGAGAGGAGAAGGAAGAACTTCGTGTTTTGGCTCTTGGAGTGATCTCGTGCACTTGGTGTGAGTCTTTGTGACCTGTGGCTTGTGAGATTCGTGAAGTTTGTGGAAGTGTTCAAGTGGGAGCCTCAGATTGTGAGTAGCCCCAAAAATCTCATATGTTCACCCTTGAGATAGTGGAAGAACCGGGTTGGACTTAGTGGTGACTTGGTGAGGAAAGGGTTGTTAAACCCGGTCCTTTGTGGACTCCTCAACGGGGACGCAGATTCTTGAGTGGAATTGAACCTTGGGAAAAATCTCCGTGTCTCTCTTGCATTTACATTTCCTAGATCATTAAAATTGCTTAGGGTTTGTCTTGATCATTTAGCTCTTCGTGTTTCTCATTACAATCTTGCACCACTGCTATAACTTGTCACACTTGTCATATTAGATTGCTAGATAGTTTATCTGTATTTCATTAAAATAAAATCTGAAGAAAAAACCCATAAAAATCAAGTTTTTAGATTTTCCAGCAGGCTGACCGGACTAGTCCGCCCCTGAGCCAGACTAGTCCGGCCCCTGTGATCTAATCTCGTTTAATTAGGTCATTTCAGGTAGTTTAGCCTATTCACCCCCTCTAGGCAACTTTCACAAAGTCTATACACATTAAGCAGAGCATATACTACTCGAGGACTTAGACACTACCCTCAATCTTGTGGGAATGATCTGGTTATGCATTTTGGTTTCATCCATCCTACACCTAATGCACATAAATACCTCAAGCTAATGTATATATAAAGCAAAACTTTATAAACTTTGTTAAATGCAAACCTGGGCTTGCCTTGTTGCTATGGTCATATGTTAGCGTCTCGTCCAGAAGTAGGGAGTCCAAAACTTCTGGGGTCTCTTCGCCTTCATCGACTACACGTAATCACATTAACGATATGTCAATTTAAAATGCAATGTGTGGAACTGAATATGTAAAGACCATAACTCTAGCTAGACCCTCCCCCTTTGACTCAGAAATTTTTATGGTAGCTTGGTAAGAACCTAACCAGAAACTTGACCACATTTCATTTGAAACAAAGTTCATTTGAGCTCTGTACAAATAAAAAACTAATTGGTCATTATGAGAGCTTCTAAGGATTTCCAGGGATTTTCATGGATCAAACCATTACTTTATGGAAACTAGAGTTTGATATTGTTCTAATGGAGTTGGTTTCATGTAATTTGAAGAATCCAAGAGAAAGTTATGCCCTAATCAAGATTTGAGAAAATCTGAAAAATGTTTCTGTATATTTTTCCATTTTCTCGGGGCAGCTCACTTAATCACACCATTAGGGGGACTAAATGAACTTTGATGGAACTGAAATTTTTCCTGTAACTCAAGTATTTTCAAATGAACATCCTAGCAAAATTTCAGAATTTTCCATAAAAGAATTCTCCAGATAAAATTCCCAACAGTTTAAATTTTAGGGAATTAATTCTGGAAAATTAATAAGTTTCATGAGCTGAAACTTGTTTTGCTGGAAAGTACTAGAAAAGCTGAATCCAACAAATTTGGTTCACTTAATTTGGAGCTCCCTAGCAAAAGTTATGGATAGTTGAAGTTTGAACCAACTTCTGAAATTCAAAGAAATGTTTCAACCCTGCACGTGGGCCGCACCCGTGCCTTTCTTCTTCCCCGCGCGCGCCGGAGCTTGGCGGCGGCGATCTCCGGCGAGGTCTGGCAGAAGGGCTTTCCCCGCCTCCTCTAGGGCCACAGCTCGCCTCTTCTACCTATTAGGACACGAGAAACTTATCCCCGGGGTCGGCCGAAGCTTTAGGTGGCCGGAACCCGGTCGGCGACGAGCCACAGCTACGGATCAACTCCGGCGACGTCGCCCGGCCCCTATGGAGGATCAT
Organism: Neostapfia colusana; assembly: GCA_030760725.1. Classification (NCBI taxonomy): domain Eukaryota; kingdom Viridiplantae; phylum Streptophyta; class Magnoliopsida; order Poales; family Poaceae; genus Neostapfia; species Neostapfia colusana. Next base: position 63,138,167 of record JASWHV010000011.1, read on the forward strand.
TCTGAGCAACTCTTGGCCCTACAGCTCCATGGTGACCTTCTAAGCACGGTCATGGCGCTGGACCACCGTGAAACCGGCCGGAGATAGGAGCTCACCGTCGACCTAGGTCACATAGCGGCGGCGACTCGAAAAACTCGAATAGCAGCGCCGAAACTCGATGGTTTCTGATGATTTTTGATCCTAGGTGGCCGTGGGGACGTGTAGAACAAGTGGTTAGCTTGGCACACGCGGTGGTGGACCGATCACCACGAATTTTGGGAACTTATGGGGCTCGGTTCATTGGACGCCCATGCGGTAAAAAGCAAAATTCTGTTCTCACAGTGGATGAAACGAGGAAACGTCCTCACCGTGAGTTTGAGCAGAGTAAGGCGGTCCTTTTTTGTGTGGATCGTCGGGCATGAGAAGGCTTGTGTTGCCCGGGCACTGGAGAACAGAGGAAACCGCACGGCGGCTTGTGTTCTTCAGGCTGTGCGAGGGAGAACGAGGGGGCGCGAGGGAGAGGAACTGGTTCACGGCAGCGGCCACATGCTTTACCATCGGTCACCGGCTCACCAATCATGAGGTGGCACGTACTGAGGTCAGTTTAGCGCCGGTGAACAGGAGGTTGCGCCTGCAGGAGTAATTCGTCGAACAGAGCCCGTGGGTTGTGGCGGTTGTCTGAGTTTCTGTGACTGATCTGTGCGTCCATCTCCCCTCTAATTCCTTTTCTCTTTTTCATTCTTGTTTTCACTGAAAAGATCTCAGCTACTCACAATTGAATGAGATGCTTAGCCCCAAAGTCATGAGTTGAATTTACTTTCCTCAATTTGAAATTGGTTTGGCTAAATTTGCTTCACATTTGAATTTGAATTTCAAATTCAGTTTTGAATTAATGCAAATTTAGCTCCCAACAAGATAAACTCTAAAGAGGATGAAAATTGGTGGACTAACTCAGAAAAATATGCTGAATTTGAATATGAAGTCATCTTTTGAATCCAAGTGATGAAAGTAGCTGAAATTTGAATTTGTATTCAAATTAGCTCTTTTTACAATTGTCTCCAAAAGTGGCTCAAAAATGCTTGGATATGCATGAAACTTGGCCTGCACCTTCCTGAGAAACTTAGGATCTAAGGATGAGCTCAGCCTCTCATGTTTATGTGTATGAGGTCCTACTTTTTGGATTAGGGGTTTTTCCTCTAATCACCCTCTTGACGGTGTTTACTTGCTCTTCACAAATGTTCATAGGCTATACACCAAATGAGCTGTGGTGTGGTGATGTGATGAACATTTTAGCAAGAAAATTCCTGGGCTTTCACATGAACTAAAACTAAAATTCGGGAAATGTTTAAATTGCTCCGTGTCGGACCGGGGCTATGTGTCGGCTCCTCAGCGGCCGACACACGGGGCTACGGAGTTTTACGCGTGCAGCCACAAACGATCCGGAGCCGCAGCTGATCCCTGATTTAAATATCCACCCACTGACGCATGGGGCCGGGGGCTTCTTCAACCTCCCGCCATCCCGCGCTTGGCCACCGCCCCCCTCGCCGGAGTGCTCGCCGGAGGGGCTCTGCCGTGCGCCCAACTCCGAGATTTTTGCCGCCTCTGCCTAGTGCCGCATGGGGAACACGGTGCTGGCCTTAGCTCAACATGACAACAACTGGAACATGGCCGGATACGAGCGGCGGCTTCGGAAGAACTTTGGCCGTGTCAGCCGGGCTCCCTAGCACCCCAAATGATCGAGCAAAAGGTCGTAGAGCATTAGTGCACCCTAGGGAAGGTCGGCATGAACTCAAATGAGCTCGGAAAAGGCCCCAACTAGTGTCACCGTGCGACCTAGGTCGGAAATCGGAAACACTAGCTAAACTCGAAGAACAGTGGGTATACCCGATGGTTCTCTGAAGTTTCTGATCCTATGGACTCGCACGGAAGTCTAGAAGTAGTTCACTAAGTTAGGTGATGAGTGGTGCAGTGTGTAGCATGAATTTTGCGAAGCGATCCAGCGGCCTCTTTTGTACACTGGCGCAAAATCGTGAAATTCCGGTGACGGCATCTCATGTCGCGCCGCCGGAGCTTGCGGTAATGGAAGAAGAGACTTGGACGAACCTCTTTGCTGTTTACAGCTTGGGAAACAGTGGGCTGTGGTGGCCGGACGAGGTTTCCTCATGGCGGCGGCTCGGGTTGAACCGAAGAAGAAGAAATGGCTTGAAGAAGCTCGAGGAAGATCGATCACGGGCTGGAACCGGTGCGAGAACGTCGAGCAAGGATCAGCGAACTTGGTTGCGACCTCAGCTCGGCGTGATAGCCATTGCTTTGGCCGGTCGATGGTGGCACAGAGGGTTCGGGTGAGCGGCGAGGTTCTTTCGTTCGGGAACGATGCAAGCGGGCTGTGAGCGATGAAAGAATCCATGGAGCAGTCGGGCATGAGGATAAGAGGGCAGAGAGGCAGCTACCAGGTGCTGTCTCACCCTTTCCTAACCGTGGCGCCCGCTGCTGCAGCCCGAGAAACCGAGCGCCTCTGTTCTTCGGTCGGTTGCTCACTTGTGTGGCTGACAAGAGGGCCCCACTTCTAAGTTTAACCTACGAAATTCAATTTTTCCACTGCTCAAAACAGTAGGGACATTCCTACCCCTTGTGAGTTGATCAAACTTCAAAATGGCCAATTGACTTTGAATAATTCAAAGTATGATTTGATTTCATCAATTTTTCAGCAAAGGCTAACTGAAATTCGAATTTGGTTTGAATTTAACCAAATTATCTCATGTCAAGATCAACTCCAAATAGAGTGAAAATTGGTGTGTGAGCTCACAAAAACATGCTGAGTGTGAATATGGATCCCCCTTTTGAATTCATGGGATGAAGGGAGTTTGAATTTGAATTCAAGATCAAACTAGCCTCTTCCTAATTATACCCAAAAATACCTCCAAAGGTTTTGGATTTGGGTCAAACTTGGCATGAGCATTCCAAGCAATGTGTAGAAGTTTTTCATATGCTCAGCCCCTATATGATGCATGTGGGAAGTACCACTTTTGCATTTTGTGAGTTTATCATCTAATGACTATGTTGATGGTGTTTAATAGCTCTTCAAAGATGTTCATAAAACTTCCTCAAATGAGGTGTGTGTGGTGTGATGAATACTTTCAATGTGTGCTAAAACTTGAGCCCTTACATTCCTCTCCCCTTAAAAGAATCTCGTCCCGAGATTATAAGGTGAAAATGAGAGAGAGAACGGTAGAAAAATTACCGTAGGTGCAACGTTAAAAAGTCGGGGTAATTAGCGCGAAGAAAACCTTCACTCTCCCATGTCACTTCATCTATGGAGTGACTACTCCTTAGAACCTTGTAGAACCACAATGTATGGTTGTATGTGGCTCGGGCCTTTTCATCAATTATCTGAACCGGCTCCTCCCGATAAGTGAGATCCGGTTTCAGTTCTTCAATATCCCCCAGCTGAATGGTAGTTCATAGCTTAAGACACTTTCTCAACTGAGAAATGTGAAAGATGTCATGCACACCGGAGAGTGTCGCTGGTAATTCCAGCCGGTATGCAACTGACCCACATCATTCTGTAATCTGGAATGGACCGATGAATCGGGGTGCCAACTTTCCTCTCACCCCGAATCTGTTCACGCCCTTCATTGGAGACACACATAGATACACGTGATTCCTGACTTCGAATTGTAACGGGCGTATTCTCCGGTCCACATACTGTTTTTGTCGGGATTGGGCGGCTTTCAAGTTCGCTTGAATCAGTCGAACTTTTTCTTCCGTGTTGTTGACAAAATCAATCCCGTAGGTGTGAAATCCCAAAATTCTAGCAAGTGGAGCTGCAAATCATACCAAGAAAATGAGAGGGAATTTAAATTTTTGAATTTAAAGGTGTGAGCTCCAAATTCTAAAGTTAAACTTGCAAAAACTTCCAAACACGGAGACCTAAATCTACCATTTAGTTCTCCACACATCCAATAATAGCACGGCAATTTTTTAGCGCATTTGAAAAGGATTTCCTATTTGTTGGAATTAAAATGGGAGAAAATTCAAATTTGAATATAAATCTCAGTTTCAAATTCTGACTTTACCGAAATCCAAATTTGAGTGCAACCATTGTGTTCCGCATATTCCTTTTGGCCTATACTCCAAGTTTGATCAAATTTAGAGCTCATTTGCTATTTAAACCAAATTGTGAGGACAAGAGGAAGAATTGTGGCTGTGGACCCCACTGGACAGAGACACAATTGACTCCTATTCGACGTGCTCTGTTTCTCCTTGACAGAGAGCATGCCACTTCCTGCTCGCCGGCGCCAACCGACGTTGCTCGCGCCACCTCGTGCTAAGGCCAGGAAAATATCGGGTGAAGCGATCAGCCCGAGCTTCTGCCGTGAACCATTTCCCCTTGCTTCCACAGTTCTCCTCGGACACCCGAAGAAAACACAGCCACCGCCGATGCTCTCGGTTCCCCGGCACCCGGGCGACACGCGCTTCATCATGGCCAATGTTCTACACAAAAAGGTCCGCCCTAAGGTGCTAAATACAACTGTGCCAACCTCCCCTTCTCTCTTGCACGACCGGTGGAGAATTTCTCGGTTTATTGCTTCGGCACTCATTGAACCGAGCCGCACCAAAACCCGAAATTCATAGTGATCACTTCCCCAAAACTTTTACCAAGATTTCATCTAGACCCTCCCACGCTCCTCTAGGATCAAGAACCATCGAATTTCATCGAGTTTTGGCGCTGTTCTTCGATAATTTTGAGCCTGCACCAATTTTGGCCCTAGGTCGCCGATGAACTCCTATTTGCAGCTACTTTTGAGCTGATTTGAGCTCATGCCGGTGACGAGGGATCCACCACGGTGCTCTAGGAAGAAAAACCGAAGAATTTGAGCCCTCCTAGCGCGAGTGCGACGCCTCCGAAGTCGAGCCGCTGCCGCCACTCGTCGCCGACCCATTTCTGGTGGTCTATGTATTCGAAAATTCCCAAATTTGGATAGGCCATTCTTCCAAAACTACTTGAACCCCAGTAAAAAATTCAGATGCATTAGACCTCATTTGCTTGGCCAAATGATGATTCAATCTTGTATGTCTCTGAAAATTAGGAAGAATAACAGAAACATTTTTCCAGCTTTTAGCTCCATCTTGTAAATTCCATATCTCTGTGTAGGAAGCTCCAAAAATGGTGAAACCAAGTCCTATAGACTCATAAGACTCCCAAGTTTCTGAACAACCAAATTTGGAGCATGACAATGTGGGGACCACCCCGTGGTTCACCCACTCCAGGATTGCAGGGGGCGGTGCCGTGCGATGCGGCACCCAACAGCACACCAGAAAAGATTTAAGAACAACATACAAACTTTTATTTGATATAAAACAGTGGAAGTCTTTTACAAAACTTAATTACACAGCGGAAGTATTATACATAACTACTCTCTAATCCTATCTATGCAAAAGTGCAGCCGTACAGCCTGGGGACGCTACACACTAGCAGCATGGAAACGGAGATCACGGCGGGGTGCAGGGCTCCAGCTCGGCCGTGTGCCCCGACGGGGGCATCGCCTCATCCTCGGAACCTTCCTCATAATTCTCACCTGCACACAGCTCAAATATTGCAACCGTGAGCACGATGGCTCAACAAGTCTTAATCGACAACCCTAGGCATGGAACTCTACATGCAAAGATGTGTAAGATAGGAAAAAGGACTTTGCAATAAAGACACGCCTACAAGTTGATCCTTACATTCATCTTTATAGCAACAGTTTAATGAGCCTTAGGCAGCCCTCACATCGGAAGTCCACAAACAAACAAGAAATGCTTTCCTCCGATGTGGTGATGCCCAAAGTGGAATATAAACTTAATTAGCTCTATAACTACAGCATACAAGGTTTCAAGACATTAATAGTTCAATACAGCATATTCAGTTGGCTTATTTTACTTCCTACTACGTCACAGCTCAGCGAACAAGCGGGTACTCAAATGACCGCGAGGGACGGTGATTGCAATCAGGACACACCCGGATAACACGTCACATACACCCACTTTCAGAAGCGTGATTCCACACCCCTTCCTACTCTGTTGTATGCAACAACCTTTCAAAGGCAACCCAAATACCAAACCGGTCCATCTGTAACGGGCAGGAGGACCCCGCGTGGAGCTTGACTGTGCCCACCGGCAGATTTACACATTGCTACCCTCAACCCACTCCTATAAAACGGTTGGGTAAGCCTCAGCACCCAGGTTAACCAATTACATAGGTTTCCTGGTTCCCATATGCCAGTATGCATCCGGTACTGTTCGATACTTGTAGCAGGGCTGCACACGGCTCGGTCCTCAATCGACACCAACAGGGCTACGCACGTGAGACCTCCGCTCACTGCATCCCATCCCCCCTGCTGGGTCTCATTTTCACAACTTAAGCCGTTTTCTACCTCTTCTCATCCCGTGTGATAAATTCTATCTCGCGAGTAGCTTCCAACCACTCGACTTCTACCGAGATCCTAAGAACATTAGCAAGCATCTCTACTCATCGAGTTTGTAAACTACCCAACCCTTCATAGGATTTAAAAGGCTATGCAAGTGGGGTTTCAATCACCCTAACTCTAATGCAAGCATTCACCCTAGACATAAGTGATACAAATAAAGAATTTGCAAAAAGTACTTAAATGAAAACCGGGACTTGCCTGGTTGCGAGTTAAATGGGAAGTCAGCTTCTGGTGGGAGGACGTCCAACGGCTCCGGTGCGTCCTCAACTTCGGTCACTATTATGAAATGTAGCAAAATACATGCATAAGTGCAAGTTTTATATAAGAAGTACACTTTTATTTAGAGATACTGTTATTTAGGTCCCTTAATTGGCTTTGGTATTTTTACAGTGGATACTAGACTCTCTAAGGATGATCTGAGCAAAATTTGGAGAAATGGCATTGCACAATGTAGTCTCCAAAATTCCTACAAGCACAATGCTTCTATGAATTTTTGAGCCCAAATCAGGAGCTTTAACATAGCTAAAAGTGGAAGATCTGATTAGGGTAAGTCTCCATGGTTCTAACAAAATTTGTTTCACCATTTTTGGAGCTACCAACAGAGAGGCATGAATTTTTGAAGTTGGATAGAAGTTCTGAAAAAGTTTCTCTTTAAATTTTAATTTTCAAATAAAGGCTGAACTTTGGAAGGCAATTTAGCCTAGCAAATGAAATCCAGTGAAGCTAAAATTTTTACTGAAGATCAGTAACTATGAAAAAGATCAGCTTCCCAAATGTGGGAATGTTTCATAAAGAATTGCTCCTGAAATAAATCTCCAAAATATTTATTAAAAACAATTCTACAAAAATTCCTGGGCATTTTCATAGCAAGAAATTTGTTCCTCTGTGAAGTAATTCTTATGAGGATTCCAACAAAATTTGTTGCACCCTTTTTGGAGTTCCCTACACAAAGTTACGGATTTTTCAAACTTGAATAACTTTCTGTTGGAAATTTACACAGAGACTCAAGGGGGGGCCCACTGTCAGACGTTTCTTCAACCTCTTGACAGGCCCCCGCGCGTGCACGCCGGACCCGACGATGGTGCGCCGTGTTCTCGCCCGTTTCTCCACCATTCTTCCTACGGTTTCGTGCTACATCCCCCTCGGATCACGGCCTAGCAGCCGGGCAAGGTTTTGAAGCATGAAAACACCGGGAAACCCATCGGCAACGGGGAGGCGGCTCGGTGGCGCGGCGCCGGCGATGAACCGCACGTACCAAGCCTCAACCGGTGATCTAAGGGTCCGTACACCATCCCTGGAGTACATAGAACATGATGCTACCCCTAGCTGGAGCTGAAAACACCCGCAAATGGGGGCTCGACGGTGAACCAAGCCGTTTCAGCCGGTGGCGACGGATTCTCGTCGCTAGGATTGTATAAAAGATGATTTGCTTCGTGCTTCGGCATGGGAGGGCGCTAGGATGGTGTGATGCTATGGCTTGAACCGAAGGAAGAACGATCAAGCGTGTTGGAAGAATTTCCCGGTTTGGTTTGATCGGTTCTTCACGTGTACCGGCGCCAAAATACAAATTCCGGTGAGCCGGCGATGGGGGAAGAGCAAGGGGACTGTGGTAGCATGATCTACACACCTTGGCACACCTTAGGGATGTGTTGGTCATGCGGGAGAGGTGTTAGATCGGCTGGAAGTCATGGAGCAGCGAGGTGCGACGTCGGCTCTGTTTTGCCGGAGGAAAACGGGTTGACACCGATCGGAGAAGGCCGGGCACGAGCTGTGGAGGTGCGGATGATGTCCAGTGAAGGTCGGCGCATGCTCTGGTCAGCTCAGCTGGGCACTAAAGTGGCCGGAGGCTGTGTAGCAACGATGACAGGGGCAGGCGCACGGTGTTTCTCTCGTGAGCGCTCGAGCACGGGGCTGGGGAGGCTGCGGGGCAACGTGGATAAGCGATAACATGCACTCGGCTGCCGCTTGATCACCACGCGAATGAACCAACGTCGGGAGCAGCGAGGAAGCAGCTCGGTGGAAGCGTCGGGCAGAGGGCTTGCCGGGAGCTGGCGTGCTGGGATCAACCGGGAAAACAGAGAGGGAAAAAATGCATTTGTGAGGCTGACTGTTGGGCTCCACCACTTTATTTTCTTAATCCAAATTTTCCCCCAGCTACTCATAATTGAATGCCTTACTTCACCGTTAAGGTTTGAATTTTCTGAATTCAAATGGTTTGAATTCTAGTGTGGAGTTTGAATTGTGTTTGATCATTTGAATTTGAATGAAATTTGAATTCTCCTTTTTTGCATTGCTCCAAAAATATAGCAAACCAACTCCAAAGTTTCTGATTTTTGGCATGGCTTCTAATTCAAATGTGGAGAACACATTTGTGGAATCAAATTTGCAAATTGAGGAAACTGGAATTTGAAACTGAAATTCAAATTCAGATTAGAGGGCTTCCTCTTTTAATGCCAAACAAATACTCAAACCCCTCCAAATGAGCTGAAATTTGGAAGGTTGAATATTTGAAATATGAAGATCCAAGTTATGACTTTAGATCTCCATGTTTGGAAGTTTTGGGAAGTTTGAATCCTCACTTTGAACTTACACTGTTATAATTCAAAGTTTTAATTCCCCTCATTTTTCCTAAGTGTACATGAACTGAATTTTTCTTGCTACCACTTTTGGGGATTTTACAGACAAGACCCTAGAATTGCCATAGGAATTCAGAGAAGTCAAATAGCTAAGAAAATTCTTATGGCCACATCTTACATCAACTTTGTCTGAAATTTTGCAAGCCATACCTCTGTATGATATATGGACCACTGTAAGAATTTCAGAGCAAGCTGAGATCATCTTCTCCAGTTTTCTGCTGGTTCTTTCCAATATCCTTCTTATGTCAATTATATATCACTTTTTGAACTTTACTCCAACCAACATCTACTGCCCACCTAAAGTTCTCCTCTGTTTCTGTCCATAACAGAGCTCATCACTCACTTATAAGTTGGTCTAAACCATGCTTATGACATAAAACCCTTTTGTTTTATAATGTATTTACTCGCAATATGAACTTGTGCATATTCATATCGGTAGGAAACACGACAAAGGAGCTCGACGAGGCATTCGACTTATTAAAGAAATTTGAAGCTCTACTCATCGCAAAGCTACTGAATTTAAGTTAGGATTAAACCTGCAGCAACATAAGGCAAGCCCCAGTTTGCATTTACAGCTTTTAGTTATATTTTACTTTGTATCACTTTTATTGGTCTAGTATGTATTGTGCATTACGTCAAGGTGATTGATGCTCCAAATGCATGACCACAAAACCTTGGAGTTAAAGGGTAGAACAGGTTACCTTCGTGTAGTTTTGGCTAGGCTTAAGTTGTATAGGATCCGGTACAAGAAGGGTAGTTGGAAGCTACTCGCGAGGTTAGGATTTTGGTTCAACAGGATATGATTCTAGAGAATGCAATTCCTGGAATGGAAAATGAAACCGGGCAGAGAGTAGGAGCAGCAGGACATTGGGTCTGTGTTGCCGTAGCTCTGTTTGTGTCGGTTAAGGACCGATGCTTATGCCGCCCTGTTGAGCAAGTTTGAACAGTACCGGATGCATATTGGAATTATGGGGTCCAGGAAACCAATGTAACTCGGGTACTCTCGTGTTGAAACTTATACAGCTGTCCTTTGGGGGTTCGTGTCAGAGTTGTAAACCCGCTAGCAGAGCAACTTTGACGTGTTGCGGGTAGTGGCCCTTCTGATGGGTCAGCAGAACTGGTTCGGCATTGGAGTGACGGGTGAAAGGTTGCTGCATACAACATAAGAAAGAGCTCTTGTGTGAGTCTTTCGAGGCGGGTGTATGTCTCGTGTGTTCCGGGTGTGTCCTGATTTGAATCACCGTCCCTCGCAGTTATATGAGTACCACTTGTTCACCGAGTTGTGACGTAGTAATTACTTCCAGATGAAGTGAAATGAATCATTGCTGTTGTGAAGTTCTTAAGTTCACTGTATCGGCAACCATGAATGCTATAGTTGTAGAGCTCACTAAGTTTATCTTCCACTTTGGGCATAACCACATCGGAGGAAAGCGTTCCTTTTTTGATTGTGGACTTCCGATGTGAGGGCTGCCTAAGGCATATTAATCTGCTGCTATAAAACTGAAAGTAAGGATTAACATATAGGCGTGTCGTTATTGCAACATATTTGTCCTATATTATTAATCCCTGCATGTAGAGTTTCATGGTTAGGAGTGTCAGTTAAGTCTTTCTGAGCCATTGTGCTCACGGTTGCATTATTAGTGTTTTGCAGGTTACATAAAATTTTCTATGAAGATGGTTGTTTGGTGAGACATCGGAGACTCACCGGAAACCCTGCCGCTGCACTCATCTTTGTTGAAGCTAGTAAGAAGCGTCCGCGGGCTGGGCGTCTTCTCTTTTGCATAGTTAGAACCAAGAGTTCGTGTGTACCTTCGTAGTACATTATGATGTAAATGACACTATATTGAGAAATAAAACTTTGTATGTTTATGGTTTCTTTTCGTCTATGTTGTTGGGTGCCGCATCGCACGGCACCACCCAAAGTGTATCCTGGAGTGTGGATCCCAGAAGGGGTTCCCCACAGGCGTGGTATCAGAGCCGCATTGAGAATAGCACGCATGAAAAGAGCATATTTTCGAAAACTTAGAAGTATACGAGTGAGGAATGTATAGTATGCCCACATAAGGACTATTAGTAGCACAGTTACTTAAGGTGGCAAGCTAACTTGTGTTAATATTCAGTATTTCAATTCTGTAACGATGCACCTACGTGGAGGTAAAAATGGTAAGGAACGCTATCGAAAGCGGACCAATTTCGGTTAGCTCCCTCATACAAGGAAAGTAGTGTGGGATGTCCCGTTCAGCAATGGATGGAAGTGAATATGTTTTCTAAGACTCTTCATGTCTTAGAGACATATGGAATGCACGAGCCTCCAGTGCGCAAACCCAGGGGCAAGAGGAGGAGACCCCATCATGTGGTTTGTAATATGAAGTATGTTCTCTGGGACTCTTCATGTCCTATAAGGCATACGAAAGCGCTGTTCCACTGGTGTGCTTTATTGCAAAGGTGTGGAGCCCCCAATCGGGTGATGAATAACCCGATCATGTACCTTGAGACGTGGCTTGACTCAAGGACATCCCGTAGGGCAATGATACGGGGCGTATGTTTTTACTATGATATGGACCTTCCTGAAATGGAAAACCTTTGTGTGCATCACTATTGATTGTTTTTCTGCAGGTAACTTAACCATGAGTAGAACATGTCATTTAGAAAACGTGTGTGAGTGATCGTTTTAGTGCCACCCCTTGAGACGTATATGCCGGTGTAGCACCGGTTAGGATTTTTGATTTGGTGAGGAAATGTAGTACCATGATCTGTTGTCAACTGCATGAAAAAGGAAGTTTTCAAAGAAAACAGTAAATTTAGAGTCTAGGATTCCATTAGAGGTTAATGAACTCTTATATTGAACTAAGAGTCAATTGGGAGTATAGATTCATTCTAAAAGACATAGAAACAATCTCCCCTGTTTTCGGCAGAATTTTTGCTAAAATTGAACAGGACATAACTTTTGATTGTTGAACCAATTGAGGTGGGGGATACATTTCGGGAAACTTTTTGAAGTCTTCTACAACTTTTCTGTAGAACTCCAGAACAGATTCTCCCTACAAATGGATGAAAATCTCAGATGAGTATGCACTGTCCAGAAACAGGACAGACCAAAAATGCTCTCTCGAAGTTTCTGTATATCAACCTTAACTTCTTGTAGAAAAATCTCTAAGGGTCATGTAAGATACCGTTGGAAAGTTTGTGATATGTTCTACAACTTTGTAGTTCAAAGTTTCTACAGATTTGAGGTAGAACTTTATGAAATCTTGCGGACAAAACAGCCACTATCAGAGGAGGTGCTGTCAAAATTGTTCCAGATTTCTGTCAACTTTGAAACATCATAACTCCTGATCCAGAACTGATATGAAGGCAATTAAATACTCGTTGGAAATATATTGAAGTTACCTATAACTTTTATATTCGCCTTGAGACATGAAACTGCCATTTTGATAATCAAATTCTGGGATTAAGGCCAAATGGTCATTCTGAACAGAGCCTTGCTCATTGCCATGTAACTTGAGACTTGTTGTGGACATGAAGGTTTTTATACTTCTCTAAATTCCATGACATATTCATTAGTTATATTTAATCATCCCTTGCTGTTGGTTTAAGTGTTTTACAAACTTGGGCAATCATTGGTTATATTTCAGAATCGTCAAAAACCTTGTTTCCTTCATGTATGCTGCACAGTTGATGTGATGCTTTTGCGGTTAATAATTTTGAGTTCAAGTTGAGTACAATCTTGGATATTAACCGTAAATTGCTCGCTCTTGCAGTATGGATCATACTCATTCCGGGTATGAGGTTGGTGGTTCCAGCCGGGATGGAAATGATCTATCGCAGCGATGATCACCGCCATCATCAACTAGACTGGCGGAGGTGTCGGGAAAAATGGCTGAGTCTCTGAACATGTTGGTGCAGCAAGGCATCCGACAAGGGACCTTACAGCGTAATCCCACACTGAACCGTTATCTGGATTTCCTAGCAAGACAACCACCGGTATTTTCGGAAGCTAAAGAATCCTTGGAGGCAGATCATTGGCTCCGGGTTATTGATACTAAACTGGGAATGCTCCAGTGCGATGAATATGAGAAGGCTTTATTTGCCGCTCAGCAACTTCATAGATCCACTGGGGCTTGGTGGTCTGAATATCTTTCTACGATTGCTGAAGGCCATCATGTGACGTGGACGGAGTTCCGTGATGCTTTCCGTGCACGTCATATCTGTGAGGGCATTGTCCAAACTAGAGTTGAAGAGTTCTATGAACTCAAGCAAGGAAGGATGAGTGTTATGGAGTACTTTACGGAATTTAACCGTTTAGTACAATATGCATCCGCTTATGTGGATAAAGAGAGGATGAAGTGTCATTACTTCTTCCGAGGCCTCAATGTGGAGCTTCAGGCGAAAGTGACACAATGCAATAAAGGGAATTATAGCGAGTTAGTCAATGCCGCTACGATTCATGAAATAGCTGAACTCCAGCATAAGGAAAGTAAGAGGAAGAGAAGATTATCACTGGCAAGTATGGATGATTATCCTCAAGAACAATCGGTGATATATTGCTTACCATCCGGGGTGGAAATTCAGTCCTTTGACGGACCACCTCAGATCCAATTCTTTCCATATTCAACCATGGATGTTCAGCCACTGCTGCAACAGCAGCAAATGAGTATTTGTGCACCCCCACTCCAGCAAAGTGCACAAGAATATCAACCACTTCCATATTATAGAGATCCTGAGCTCGCATCGTATGGTACTTGTAGCGATGTAGAGCATATTCCTCGGGAGGGTCAAGTGACCAGGCAGAGCAGCAGTCACATGTCATCTCAAGCTGCAAAGAAATTCTATGGTCGGTCAAGGAGAACAGCACTGAAAGTGGGAAATGTAAACTATATGGCAGTTGAAGATGTTCCCGTGGGAGAACCCGTGTTTGCGGGTATGTTCAGCCTACATGATGAGCCCACATTCGTGTTATTCGACTCAGGTGCCACACATGATTTTATCAGGAAAGATTATGTGGTTAAGCACCAAGTACCATCAACCACCTTGGTCGCATCTTATCCGATTAATTCACCGGGAGATAGTAGGACAGCGGGCAGAATTGTTGCTCGAGCGCCTATATGTTTGGATGGGTGGATATATCCTACTACTCTTATCATCCTGGAAGGCGTGCGGATTGACATCATCTTGGGAATGGCTTGGTCTGGTTGACACATCACCAAGCTATATTTGATATTAGTTCACGAAGGGTGCAGCTGAATTCCAAGAAGCACGGGCAACACACGTTGATTCTGAGAAATGTTGCACCGGAAGTTACCGCTGTACACACCATCGAAGCTAAGAAACTGGAGGACATCCCATTGGTCCGGGAATATCTGGACGTGTTTCCCGATGATCTACCAGGCATGCCGCCCGAACGTGAAGTGGAGTTCAAAATTGAACTAGCACCGGGAACCACACCCATCTCTCAGAGGCTGTATAAAATGGCACCGAAGGAACTCGCGGAGCTGAAGGAGCAGCTGAATGATTTGTTAAGCAAAAGCTTCATTCGACCCAGTTCATCACCGTGGGGATGCTCCACGCTGTTCGTCAAGAAAAAGGATGAGACTCTTCGGCTATGTGTGGACTATCGTCGGCTCAATGCCGTAACTATCAAGAACAAGTATCCACTACCATGTATCGATATGCTTTTCGATCAACTAGTGGGTGCTAAGGTTTTCTCAAAGATGGATCTTTGGTCCGGGTATCACCAGATAAAAATCTGGGCGGAAGACATACCCAAGACGGCATTCTTGACGAGATACGGGCTATATGAGTATCTTGTCATGTCATTCAGACTCACCAATGCTCCGGCTCATTATATGTATTTGATGAATTCAGTCTTCATGCCGGAGCTGGACAAATTCGTCGTGGTCTTCATCGACGATATCTTGGTATATTCTAAATCGGAGGAAGAACACGGCGAACATCTGCATATTGTGCTCCAATGCCTACGGGATCACAAACTATATGCAAAATTCAGCAAACTTGAGTTTTGGATCAACCAAGTGCCATTTCTTGAGCACATTATTTCTGCAGAGGGCATTGTGGTTGATCTGAGCAAGATCGTCCTAGTGCTGAATTGGAGTTCACCAAAATCACTCCACGAAGTCCGTAGTTTTCTCGGTTTAGCGGGTTACTACCGGAGATTCAATCCGAATTTCTCCAAGGTCTCTAAACCGATGACGGAACTTCTGAAGAAAGGCAACAAATATGTGTGGAGTGAAGCATGTGAGGAAGCGTTCAAAGCATTGGTTAAACACCTCACAACAGCCCCAGTGTTGGCGCAGCCCAATACAACTAAGGCTTTTGATGTTTATTGCGATGCATCCGGCATCGGCCTTCGCTGTGTGCTTATGCAAGAAGGGTGAGTAGTCGCATATGGATCCCGGAAGCTTCGGAATCATGAGCAGAATTATCCGACACATGATCTCGAGCTAGCTGCTATGGTACTTGCTCTAAAAATGTGGAGGCACTATTTACTTGGAAACTTAGTTCACCTCTACACCGACCACAAAAGTTTGAAGTACATCTTAACACAAAAGGAATTAAATATGAGGCAGCGAAGATGGTTAGAGTTAATTTGACTATGAGATAGAGATACATTACCATCCTGGAAAAGAGAATGTGGTTGCCGACACACTTAGTCGGAAATCACATGTTCATAACCTAACCATGGCTGCAATGGAAAAAGAAGAACCGAGCCTGCGCTTGGATCCTTATGGGTCATTATTTAACCTAGCCCTCATTCCTACAATTTGAGATAAAATTGTAGAGGCTCAAAAGAAAGATAAGGGCAAGGCCCATATCCGGAAGAGAATAGACAAAGGAGGAGTTAAGTGCTCCCGGAAAGATGAGAATGGTACGCTATGGTTCAAAAACCGTATAGTCGTTCCCCGTGACATGAAGCTTCGGAAGAAAATATAGACGAAGCTCATTTATCAAAATTTTCCATTCATCCAGGAAGCAACAAGATGTATCAAGATTTGAGAAATTGGTTTTGGTGGTCACGGATGAAGCGGGAAATAGCTAAATACATATCCGAGTGCGATACGTGTTGAAGGGTGAAAGCCGATCACATAAAGAAACCTGGTCTGCTACAACCCCTTCATATTCCGGCATGGAAGTGGGAAGATGTGAATATGGATTTCATTGTCGGGTTACCGCTCATATCTCGGAAGCATGATTCGGTTTGGGTAATTGTTGATCGATTAACCGAATCAGTACACTTCATACCGGTAAATGTTGGATTCAACGCCAAGAAATATGTGGAGTTATACATTGAACGGATCTTATGCCAGCATGGAGTCCCAAGAACAATAGTTTCAGATCGAGGTGCGCTGTTCATTTCCCGTTTTTGGGAACAGCTGCACGCATCTTTGGGAACAAAATTGCTTAGAAGCTCCGCATATCACCATCAAACCGATGGACAAACCGAGAGGGTGAATCAAGTCTTGGAAGATATGTTGAGAGCGTGTGCCATCCACCACGGTAGAAATTGGGATGCTTATTTACCGTTGGCGGAATTCTCGTACAACAACAGCTATCAGACGAGTATCGATATGGCACCATATGAGGCTCTCTATGGCCGGAGATGTCGCACACCGCTGAACTGGTGTGAATCCGGTGAAAGGGTGACATTCGGGATTGACCGCTGAACGGGTTCGGGTCATACAAGAAAATTTAAAGGCTGCTCAATCTCGACAGAAGAGCTATGCAGACCAGCGACGTCGACCACTGAACTTCAACCTCGGAGAGCACGTATATCTCTGTGTATCTCCAATGAAGGGAGTTCACCAATTTGGTGTAAAAGGAAAGCTCGCTCCCTGGTTCATCGGTCCTGTTATCACGGAGAAATGTGGACCCGTAGCCTACCGGCTTGAGCTACCAACAAACCTCGCTGGTGTGCATGACATATTTCACGTCTCCCAACTTCGGAAATGTCTCAAAAATACCACTGCTGTACGCACTGAAGATCTCGAGACATTGCAACCGGATCTCTCCTATACCGAGCATCCAATCTGGATTATTGATGAAAAGTCTTGGTGGACCAGGAATCGGACGCTCCAATTTTATAAGGTGTTATGGAGCAGTCATACCGCGGAGGAAGTGACATGGGAGAGTGATGAATACCTCCGTTCAAACTATCCGGACTTACTGTCCGCTTATATCCTGTAACTCCTTCTCTACTGCCTTATCTCTTCTTTTGGAATCTAGGGACGAGATTCTTTTTAAGGGGGGGGGGAGGGATGTGAAATCCCAAAATTCTAGCATGTGGAGCTGCAAATCACACTGAGAAAATGAGAGGGAATTTAAATTTTTGAATTTAAAGGTGTGAGCTCCAAATGCTAAAGTTAAACATGCAAAACTTCCGAACACGGAGACCTAAATCTACCATTTGGTTCTGCACACATCCAATAATAGCCTGGTAAATTTTCAGAGCATTTGGAAAGGATTTCCTATTTGTTAGAATTAAAACGGGAGAAAATTTGAATTTGAACTTAAATCCCAGTTTCAAATTCTGACTTTACCAAAATCTGAATTTGAGTGAACCATTGTATTCCTCATATTCCTTTTGACCTATCCTCCAAGTTTGATCAAATTTGGAGCTCATTTGCTATTTAAACCGAATTGGGAGGATAAGAGGAAGAATTGTGGCTGTGGACCCCACTGGACAGAGACACAATTGACTCCTCTTCGACGTGCTCTGTTTCTCCTCGACAGAGAGAGCACCACCTCCTGCTCGACGGCGCCAAACGACGCTGCTCGCGCCACCTCGTGCTAAGACCAGGAAAATACTGTGTGAAGCGATCAGCCCGAGCTTCTGCCGTGAACCATTTCCCCTCGCTTCCACAGTTCTCCTTGCACACCCGAAGAAAAGGCAGCCACCGCCGACGCTCTCGGTTTCCCGGCGCCTGGGCGACACGAGCTTCATCGTGGCCAATGTCCTACACGAAAAAGGTCTGCCCTAAGGTGCTAAACACAACCGTGCCAACCTCCCCTTCTCTCTTGCAAGACCGGTGGAGAATTTCTCCATTTATAGCTTCGGTATTCATTGAACCGAGCTGCACCAAAACCCGAAATTCATAGTGATCACTTCCCCAAAGCTTGTACCGAGCTATAGACATTATCTAGACCCTCCCACGCTCCTCTAGGATCAAGAACCATCAAATTTCATCAAGTTTTGGCGCTGTTCTTCGAGAATTTTGAGCCGGCACCGATTTTGGCCCTAGGTCGCTGACGAAGTCCTATTTGCAGCTACTTTTGAGCTGATTTGAGCTCATGCCGGTGACTAGGGATCCACCACGGTGCTCTAGGAAGAAAAAACAAAGAATTTGAGCCCTCCTAGCGCGAGTGCGATGCCGCCGTAGTTGAGCCACCACCACCACTCGTCGGCGAACCATTTCCGGTGGTCGGGGGCCTCGGCCGACCCCGGGGATGAGTTCCCCATGCTCCTAAAGGGAGGGGCGATGAGTTTGGGGCCAAGGGGAGGCCAGGAGGGCACTTCCGGCGAGCCTCACTGGCGCTCACTGCCACGCACCGCCACCCCAGTCTCTGCTGTCGCGAGGTGGAAGAAGAGGGGTGGGCCCCACTGGCAGCAGTTTGAAATTTTCCCAATTTCGGTTCAGATTTTCCTCCAACTTCATTTGCTCATAACTTTTGATAGGAACCTCCAAAATTTGTAAAATAAATTTCATTGGATTCCACTCAGTGAGTACTATCCGGGGGTGCATCCCAATTTTTATGAAAATCCCTTGATTTGGCTCAATAATTCAACAAAAAAATATTAGGGAATTAATTCCAGGAGTTCTATGTATTGGAGAAATACCAAATTTGGAAAGGACATTCTTCCAAGAATACGTGAACTCCAGTAAAAATTTCAGAGGCATTGGACTTCATTTGCTTGGCCAAATGATGATTCAATCTTGTATGTCTCTGAAAATTAGGAAGAACAACAGAAACATTTTTCCAGCTTTTAGCTCCACCTTGTAAATTCAATATCTCTCTGTAGGAAGCTCCAAAAATTGTGAAACCAAGTCCTACAGACTCATAAGACTCCCAAGTTTCTGAAAACAAAATTTGGAGCATGACAAAACCCTATAATTGTCATAGGAATTCAGAGAAGCCAAATAGCTATGAAAATTCTTTAGGCCACATCTTACATCAACTTTGTCTGAAATTTTGTAAGCCATACCTCTGTATGATCTATGGAGCACTGTAAAAATTTCAGAGCAAGCTGAGATCATATTCTCCAGTTTTCTGCTGGTTCTTTCCAATATCCTTCTTATGTCCATTATATATCACTTTTTGAACTTTACTCCAACCAACATCTACTGCCCACCTAACGTTCTCCTCGGTTTATGTCCATAACAGAGCTCATCACTCACTTATAAGTTGGTCTAAACCATGCTTAAGACATAAAACCCTTTTGTTTTATAATGTATTTACTCGCAATATGAACTTGTGCATATTCATATCGGTAGGAAACACGACAAAGGAGCTCGACGAGACATTCGACTTAGAACAGCAACTTGAAGCTCTACTCGTTGCAAAGCTACTGACTTTAAGTTAGGATTAAACCTGCAGCAACATAAGGCAAGCCCCGGTTTGCATTTAACAGCTTTTAGTTATATTTTACTTTGCATCACTTTTATTGGTCTAGTATGTATTGTGCATTAGGTCAAGGTGATTGATGCTCCAAATGCATGACCACAAAACCATGGAGTTAAAGGGTAGAACAGGTTACCTTCATGTAGTTTAGGCTATGCTTAAGTTGTATAGGATCCGTTACAAGTCGGGTAGTTGGAAGCTACTCGCGAGGTTAGGATTTTGGTTCAACGGATTATGATTCTAGAGAATGAAATTCCTGGAAAGGAAAATGAGACCGGGCAGAGAGTAGGAGCAGCAGGACATTGGGCCTGTGTTGCCGTAGCTCTGTTTGTGTTGGTTAAGGACCGATGCGTATGCCGCCCTGTTGAGCAAGTTTGAACAGTACCGGATGCATACTGGAATTATGGGGTCCAGGAAACCGACGTAACTCGGGTACTCTCGTGTCTAAACTTATATGGCCGTCCATTGGGGGTTGGTTTCAGAGGTGTAAACCCGCTAGCGGAGCAACATCGACGTGTTCCGGGTAGTGGCCCTTCTGATGGGTCGGCAGAACTGGTTCGACATTGGAGTGACGGGTGAAAGGTTGCTACATACAACGTAAGAAAGAGCTCTTGTGTGAGTCTTTCGAGGCGGGTGTATGTGTCATGTGTTCCGGGTATGTCCTGATTCGAATCACCGTCCCTCGCGGTTATATGAGTACCACTTTTTCACTGAGTTGTGACGTAGTAATTACTTCCAGATGAAGTGAGATGAATCATTGCTGTTGTGAAGTTCGTAAGTTCATTGTATTGCCAACCATGAATGCTATAGTTGTAGAACTCACTAAGTTTATCTTCCACTTTGGAGGAAAGGGTTTCTTATTTGATTGTGGACTTCCGATGTGAGGGTTGCCTAAGGCATATTAATCTGCTGCTATAACACTGACAGTAAGGATTAACATGTAGGCGTGTCGTTATTGCAACATATTTGTCCTACTTTATTAATCCCTGCATGTAGAGTTTCATGGTTAGGAGTGTCGGTTAAGTCTTGCTGAGCCATCATGCCCACGGTTGCATTATTAGTGTTTTGCAGGTTATATAAAATTTGCTATGAATATGGTTGTTCGGTGAGACATCGGAGACTCACCGGAAACCCTGCTGCTGCACTCATCTTTGTTGAAGCTAGTATGAAGCGTCCGTGGGCCGGACGTCTTATCTTTTGCATAGTTAGGACCGAGAGTTCATGTGTATGTATATTCCGCTGCGTGTACCTTCGTGGTACATTATGTTGTAAATGACACTATATTGAGAAATAAAACTTTGTATATTTATGGTTTCTTTTTGTGTATGCTGTTGGGTGCCGCATCGCACGGCACCACCCAATGTGTATCCTGGAGTGTGGATCCTAGAAGGGGTTTCCCACAGAAGGTGACCCTTTCGCCAAACTCACACCAATTCAGCGGTGTGCGGCATTTTCTCCCGTATAGCGCCTCGTAAGGCGCCATCTTAGTGCTGGCTTTGTAACCATTGTTGTATGAGAACTCGACTAACGGTAAGTGATCATCCCAATTCTTACCGTAGTTGATAGCGCAAGCTCGTAGCATATCTTCTAAAATCTGATTTACCAGCTCGGTTTGGCCATCCGTATGAGGGTGGTACGCTGAACTACGGATCAGCTTCATCCCCAAAGAAGCATGTAGCTGCTCCCAAAAACGAGACAAAATAAAGTGCCCCGATCCGATATGATGGTGCGGGGTACGCCGTATAAGCACAATATCCGTGAGATGTATAATTCAGCATACTTGTGGGCATTGTAGTTGGTGTTGACCAGGATAAAATGAGCAAGTTTGGTGAGCCGGTCGATGATCACCCACACTGAATCATGCTTCTGAAATGTGGTGGGTAAACCGACGATGAAGTCCATGCTCACATCCTCCCACTTCCAGGAAGGAACGCCCAGTGGTTGTAGCAGTCCTGGTTTTCTCATGTGGTCTGCCTTCACCCTTCGGCATGTATCACACTCAGACACATATTTTGTAATCTCCCGCTTCATCCGTGTCCACAAAAACTTGCTTCTGAGCTCTTGATACATCTTTTTGCTGCCAGGGTGAATAGAAAACTTTGACAAGTGAGCCTTATGAATGATTTTCTTCCATAACTCCGGGTTACAGGGTACGACGATCCGGTCCTTGAACCATAGGATGCCGTCTCCGTCCTTTCAGAAACACTTCAGCTCCCCACTGTCTACACGTCTCTGCAAATGCGACATGCCCTTGTCATGTTTCTGAGCTGCCGGTATCTCTTCACGGATGGTGGGGATAAGAGCTTGGTTGTAGAGAGCTCCATGTGGAATAACATGCAATGGTGGCTCGCTCTCTTCCAACGGTGTGATGGTCAGATTGTTGACGTGTGACTTGCAACTCAGCGCATCCACCACTATGTTAGCCTTGTTGGGGTGATAATAGATCTCTATTTCGTAATCCTTTATCAATTCGGACCATCTTCATTGCCTCATGTTCAGCTCATTCTGAGTGAATATGTACTTGAGGCTCTTGTGGTCGGTATATAAATGCACGAGGTTACCGAGTAGGTAGTGCCTCCACATTTTGAGTGCAAGTACCACGGCAGCGAGCTCTAAGTCATGAGTTGGATAATTTTGCTCATGGTTCCTGAGCTGCCGTGATCCATACGCGACCACCCTTCGGTCTTGCATCAGCACACATCTGAGCCCAATGCCAGATGCATCACAGTACACATCGAACGGTTTTGTTGTGTCCGGCTGTGAGAAAACCGGTGCTGATGTTAGGTGCTTCATTAATGCCTTGAACACTGCTTCACATGCTGGACTCCAAACATATTTGATAGCCTTCTTCAGCATCTCAGTCATAGGCTTGACGATCTTTGAGAAGTTCAGAATGAACCTCCGATAATATCCCACGAGTCCGAGGAAACTCCGTACCTCGTGAACAGCTCTTGGGGACTTCCAATTCAGCACTTGTGTGATCTTACTTGGGTCTACAGCGATGCCCTCCACTGAAATAATATGCCCGAGGAAAGGCACTTGCGATATCCAGAATTCGCACTTGCTGAATTTCGCGTATAGTTTGTGATCCCGCAGCCATTGCAAGACTATACGCAGATGCTTCGTGTGTTCTTCCTCCGACTTGGAATATACCAATATGTCATCGATGAAGACCATGACAAACTTGTCCAGCTCCGGCATGAATACCGAGTTCATCAAGTACATGAAGTGAGCTGGAGCGTTGGTGAGGCCGATGGACATGACCAGGTACTCATAAAGCCCGTACCTTGTCGAGAAAGCCGTCTTTGGTATATCCTCAGCCCGTATCTTAATCTGATGGTACTCGGATCTTAAATCCATCTTGGAAAAGATCTTTGCTTCAACCAACTGATCAAACAACATGTCGATCCGTGTCAACGGGTACTTGTTCTTGATAGTTACGGCGTTTAGTGGACGATAGTCCATGCAAAGCCGCAACATCTCATCCTTCTTCTTCACAAAAAATGCCGAACAGCCCCATGGCGAGGAGCTCGGCCTAATAAAACCCTTCTCCAGCAGGTCCGTCAACTGCGTTTTCAATTCTGCCAACTCCTTCGGCGCCATCTTGTACGGCCTTCAGGATATTGGCATAGTTCCCGGTGCAAGTTCAATCTTGAACTTCACCTCTCGGTCGGGCGGCATCCCCGGTAAATCATCTGGGAACACGCCAGGAAACTCACGGACTACTGGAATGTCTTCCAATCTGATGGTGGTGGATTGGTATACACTTGGAAGTTTTATTTCTGGACTGTCCAGAAATAATGAGTGTGACTCGTGCATTTCTGGGTGTAGATGCACGACTCGGAGGACGGTGTCTAAAACAGCGCCGTGGTGGGTTAACCATGACATCCCTAGGATGATATCGACCATTTGTTCCTTTAAAGCTATGAGAGATGTAGGGTATACTCTACCAGCTAAGCATAATGGCGCTTTTGAAACCATCATGCTTGCTGAAATTTTCCCACCCGGTGAACCAATCAAGTAAGCACTTTTGGTGGGTAGCATTTGCAAGCTGTGTATAGCAATAAAAGTTTGGCTAATGAAATTATGTGTGACACCTGAATCAAATAACACTATAGCGGGATGCTGGTGGAGTTGGAACATACCCGCAAGGATTGGCTCCCCCTCCGGCACGTCCTCTGTGGCGAGTTAGTGGACGGTACCGGGCTTAGGATTTGCCCGCCGCACATTAATGGAGTTCCGGGGCTGATTCCTCCGCGGAAACTGTGGTGCCACTCCGCCGCCATGCCTCTCGGGGCAATTGTTGGCGAAGTGCCCTGGGCGACCGCATTTGTAGCATACGGTTGACGACTGTCCCGTGCTTGGAGGACGAAAGCCTCAGCATTCGCTGCTGAGGTGCAAACGCACGCGGCATCGCCCGCTGCTTCTGTTGTTCCTGCGGAGGTGGTGCTGGTAATGCAGGCCGGAAAGCCGGTGGAGAATATGGCCGACTGCGGAATTGCATCGGCCGCTGTGGTGGCTGCCAGCGTTGACCCGATGGTGAGCGATACACCATCCTGTATTTTTGGGAAGGACCACCTCCCTCTCCGCTGCTCTACGGCGTGCTTCTCTTCTTCTCCGCCGCTGCTAACTCCTTTCCGGAGTCCTCTTGAACAATCGCAGCATCAATAATTGAACATCGCCAGCTTGTCCTTCAGGAGTGGATTATGCCCCTAGTAAAAGTGATCCCGCCGCTTCTCGTTGGTATCAACGTGATATGAAGCGTAGAGCGCGAGATCGTTGAACGCCCTGCAGTATTCCAGCGCGTTCTTGCTGCCTTGCTGCAGGCGATGGAACTCCTGCGTCTTCCTTTTCATTAGACTCGGCGGTATGTGATAGGCCCTGAAGGCCGTCCGGAACTCTGCCCAGGTCATTACTCGCTCGGTGGGTTGCGAGGCACAAAAGTTTGCCCACCAAGCGCTCCTGGACCCTTGAAGCTGCTGGGCCACGAACTGAGTCTTGCGCCGCTCACTCACTTGGAGCAGCCCGAATTTTATCTCCATCGTGCGTGACAGGGACCCGACCACCTCTTCATTCACGGGGCCATGCCACTTGCCCGGGAATCGCATTGGGTGGTGCCGTGTTGTGTGGTACCCAACAGCACGCATATAAGGAAACATGTATTACATAAATCAATAGCGGAAGCTTACAAGTTTTCTTTGGAAATAATTTATATCAAATAGCTACAATGGAAGACTATAAAAGCTCACGTCGAATAACTAATGAGCACTCGAGAAGAGGTCCAGCCCGCGGACTCCTCTCGCTAGCAACACGAAGACATTGCAGCGGCTGGGTTCTCCATGTGTTAAACGACTCGGAAGTCTCCGAGTCTCAGCGGACAACCTTCTCATAAGGGTCGATGTTAACCTGGAAAATCACTCATATAGCAAGCGTGAGCACATAGGCTCAGCAAGACTGATCCATCTCTCCTAAACAAGAAACTCTACATGCACGACGGGTTGCAATTAGGATAGCTAGATTTGCATAAAGGACTCGCCTAATGTTGATCCTTAACTTTCAGATTTTAAGCCTCATTGTAAAGACCTGTAGCCGAACTGCATCGCAACTCCACAATCAAACAAGAAACGCTTTGTTGCGATGCTTCTTGCACAAAGTGAAGTAAAGTTTAATTAGCCTATCCCTAATTCAAGCATGATTGCAATACAATTTACATCACAGCCTTATCAAGTTCAAAAGAAATCATTCAGTTCTTACTACGTCAAGATGCAGTGGGCAAGTATGCTCATACGACCGCGAGCGACGGTGATTCGAATCAGTACATGCCCAGACTACATGACACATACACCCATACTCCGAGTTGCCGGCAGCAACCTCGGCTGATATTGTACGCGACAACCTTTCCCAAGTTCTTCCACACAGGACGCAGTTTAACTGCCCCGAATAGCAAGCTCCCTCAAGGTACATACCCGCAGTTATATGTTCTTAAGCGAGTTACCTCCTGCTATTCTGACGCCGAAAGCCTAAGACGTTAGAAAAGTTCCAATGTGGATCTCACAAGGTACAACGGTTTACTGGGTCCCATATAGCCAGTATGCGCCCGGTACACAACTCAAACTTGTCCAACAGGGCCAAGCACGGACGGGCCTTAACCGACACAGGAAGGGCTTTGCACGCACAGTCTGCAGCCTGCTGCATCTAAACCTCCCTGCCCGGTCTACATTTGTTAATTGTGATCTTTTCTCATTGTTTCTATTCACGACCCGCTCCGAAGAAACCAAGCCCTAAACTCGCGAGTAGATTCCAACTACTTGACTTCTACCGGACCTTTCATACTAACATTTAGCATAGCCAAATCCCACTCGAGGAGGTTCTAGTCTACCCTTTCTCTCTTAGGACATTCTAGTCATGCAATTGGGTTTTCAATATCAACTATACCTAATGCACTCAATCATTCAAAGCTATGATCTCTCGAAATGAAAATACTTTATAAAACTGTTGGAATGCAAACTGGGGCTTGCCTGTTTTGCAGATGACTAAGGTTACAATCAGTTAGTGAAGATTGCTTGAGGCTTGATCACCTTGTCTTTGAAATCCCACTTCACTTCCTTCACAAGTCCTCACGTATATGCTACACGTTATGAATATGCATATGTATTTAATTATAAAGCTTTTGCTAATAAGCTCTAATGACAAGTTTAAAAACTGGAGCTCTGTTTAAGAATTTAAAATGACACTGGTGCTAGTGGTTGGGTTTGGGGTTTGAGCACTATGATCAAGTGATAAGTGTTCTTCATCACTTGTGTGTTGATCACCTAACGAGTTTGAACAGAACAGTGGTGATCGAGAGCTCAAATGGATCTGAAGATTTTCATGTGAGTTCCTTGTCACAATAAAGTCATCTGGACTAAAAATTACACTTTTCACTAATTATTTTATTCAGAACAATTTTCTAAGCAATTAAGCAAAGAGGAATAAATTCTGATGTAACACCCATGTTCATGTCAAACTTAGTGAACTAAAATTTCAATTATATTTCATAAAGCCTGCATGTATTTTCCTAGGATTTTTGGAGCTAATAATTTCTCAGCACTGAATTTCCAAGTTTTGGAAATTCTCTGAAATTGTTTCTGTATTCATTTGAATACAGCAACTTGAAATCTGAATTCTCCTAACTAAACCAACTTCAAATGAGCTGAAATTTTTACAGGAGTTCAATAACATCCTAAAGAATACTCTGGCAAAAGTTTAGGATTTTTGGATGAACCAAACTCCCTCTAAAATTCTTTTTCTGAAAAGCTTTAAATAATTTTCCAGAATTTAATATTGACTTTAATAAAAATTGGGTTGCATATTTGGACAGAGTTTTTCAACCTGAATCTAACCCAATTTGAATCACTAAATTTGGAGTTTCTTAGCAAAAGTTATGCTCTTCTAAAGTTTGGGAAAAATCTGGAATTCAATTTAAAGCGGGAAAAGTTTAAACCTGACTGTGGGTCCAGGGGGCCACGTGTCACTCGCTGGAACCAAGCCACACGGGCCACAGGGTTATTTTCTGGCACAGACACAACTGATCCAATATTACAGAGGATCCAGCCTCTTCTTCCCGAGCGACTGACATGTGGGCCCAGAAGCTTCTTCGTCTACCTCCGGATCATTCCCGCACTCCCGCGTCGCCGAACTCGACGGAGCACCTCGGAACC
This sequence comes from Neostapfia colusana, assembly GCA_030760725.1. Lineage (NCBI taxonomy): Eukaryota > Viridiplantae > Streptophyta > Magnoliopsida > Poales > Poaceae > Neostapfia > Neostapfia colusana. The sequence continues at coordinate 63,165,587 of JASWHV010000011.1, forward strand.
AGGTCGCCCGGCCATCTCCCACGCTCAAACTCGCCGCTAGTGCCTAAAATCATGCAAGGAACACGGTGGGAGGGTTTCCCCGGACCGGCGAAGCCTCGAACATGTCTCACAACGGTGCAGCGGCTCGGTGAGGGTTCGGCGACATTGCCCTGACGCCCTAAGCCCTCCAACCTTTGGTTTCCAAGCCCTAGAGCACCGGTGGATGCTAGAGAAGGTTGACATGCCATCAAAACATCTCGGAAATGGCTCTAACTAGGGTTTCACCATGCACCCGACGCTTCCCGCCACTGCCGCCGTCAGAAAAGCTCAAAATATGTCGGCTACACGTGATTTCATGCTAGGTTTGTGAAAAAGAATGTTGGCCACCTAGTCTAGCTCCGATGTGCTAAGTTTGGTGCATCAAAACCGAAACTTGATTGCGAATTTTGGAATTCCTTACCCGCGGGTCGGTTTGCACCGAGTAGAAGGAAAATGGAAATTCCGCTGTCGATGATCAATCTATTGGCTTGAGCTTCGGAGGTGAGCAGCGTGAAAGTCGTGCACGTCTAAAGGATGTCTTGCTCGGCCATGACAATCTCTGGGTGAGCCTGTCCATGAGAGCACCTCACCGCTTTTGCTTTCGGCCGCCGGGGGAACCTTTAGTTCTCGATGTAGGAAGGCTGAGCTCACTCGGTGATGGTGCGAGGAGGTCGTGGAGGTTTCTGTGGTGTTGTTTTGCTGCTCAGCCGAGGCTTGCACGTGAGGAGAAACCAGATCCCGGTCGACTGAGGTGAGGCGGCGGTGTCTAGCTCCTATTCTTGTGCGCGAGCGAGAGGAAAGAGGAAGTCTCCGGGGTTGTGGCAAACTGAACATGGCAGAGGGTGATAAGAACGTGGCTGAGGCGGTTCGTGTGAGCTGGATCGACCAAGTGATGAGCGCGCGCTGGCTCGGCAACAGCGGCTGTCGATCTCCCGGGAGAAGCGAAACAGAAACTCACCTCCACTGAACACTAAAGATCTTTTGCCAATCTCAATTGCCTCAATGACATGTGGGTCCCACAGTCAGTCCCTCCTTATTCCTCAAAGATCTCCAAAATTTGCAATTGAGGAAATTCAATTGTGGAAAGTTCAAAACTGAAGTGCATTTGGATAATTGGGCAGATTTCATCCAAATTCAAATGTATATTTGAATTCATTGCAATTTAAAGTCCTTTTGAAAAATGAGTAGCAAAACATTTGAAAAATTCATGAAACTTTGCAAACCCACTAATTTGGACCTAAGGAATTCAAATATGAAACCTGATTTTTGGTTTGGCTGCTGCAAATGAGATTTTTACCACAACAATTTGAAATTCATTGTGTTACCCTCATTTGAAATTTGAGTTGAACAAAGTCTGTTCCAAAATCTGAATTTAACTTTCTCACACACATGAGACATTTCCACCTTTGATTTCAAATCCCTTTTGGGTTCCAATTTTTCAATTAAATAATTGACTTGTGTGAAGAGAGCTCTCATGTGCATTATCACATGTGAAAGTTTAAACAAGTCCCATTTTTCATACATATGAAACCAACTTGTACAAACATGAGTTTCTTTGTATTCATATTTTTGGGACTTTTACAGTGCGGAGCCAATTGTCCGCATCGAGGGGTTCATCCACCCTTGAGAATACCAGGGGATGAGTGGCCAGAAAGTCGGAGTAGGAGCTTTGTTGGCGCTCCTCTCGGTCTTGACGCCTCTCTGGTCGAGACGTACTTGGAATAAGAGTTTGCAGCAGCTCTGTGTGCTGCTGATGTGAGCCCACCATGGACGCAACGGTGTCGGCCAATGTAACTGTTGGCGGTGGCGGTTGTTGCTGTAAAGCCGTGATGGCGACGTGGCTTTTCTTCTTTGCCTTCTTCAGACGACGCAACTGATTGTGTTGTTCGTTCAGTCACTTTATCGTCGGAAGGAGAACATTACGGAGTGCGCTGTGAGCACTCTCAAAATGGTCGCAGCGGCTGGTGCTCTCCTTGAGCTCCACGGCAAGACGATCCGTATGGACAGCTTGGCTGTCTATCACGGTCTTTCCTGCTCTCAACCGGAGGCTAAGGTTTACCTCCGTGGGGTTGTAGCTTGGGCAACTTGGATCAGTTGCCGCATTGTACCATTCCCTCCACACGTGATTACCTTGTACCTCCACCGGAATGAGCACGTATGCAGTGCCCTCCATAGCTCTCATGTGTAGTTGGCAGAAACGCGACATGGTGTCGCGGGCAGCCACTTGCCACATCTCCTCCGGTTGTCTACCTCTCACCGTGACGGTGAACGGTGCCCATCCGGGTGGCATAGATCCTGCTGGAACATCGACATGGATGGTCCATGTCCTGTTCCCCACCTTGCCTTCTTCCTTGGTGAGGTACTGCAGCGTTTCCACGTACCTGAAATGTTGGAGCATTAGCTTCAACAGATCCGGATAACCGCTGCGTTGAGAACAGTGGGATGCCACCCACCCGTTCTCCAGTTGTTTATCTGCTGTCATCTGTGGAAATATATTTGAAAAAGGTCAAATATGCATTAAAACAGTAAATCATTGAGTTATAACATTAAAACATGTCATTGAACTCATAAAACTTGGAAACACAATTCAAACTTGGAACAAATTTGATTGCTGTTCTGCTGCCCAAACTGACAGCCCTGACCAGTTTCCATTTCAACCAGATTTAAAATATGCTAAAGGGGAAACCAATTCTGGAGCTCCATATCAAAGTTAAAGCTAACTTCAATAGCCGTCGAGAAAGTATTTGCTTGGGCTCATATCTGTAAGGGCCTCAGTTTTTGACACCTATTTGAAGTGTTCATCACCACACCACACACCTCATTTGAAGTAAGTTGATGAACACAAATGAAGAGCAAGTAACCACCATCAACATGCTCATTAGAGAACAAACTCACATATTGCAAAAGTGGTATCTCCCACATGTGATATAGAAGGGCTGGACATATGAGAACTCCTACACATTGCTAAGGATGTCCATGCCAAGTTTCACCCAAATTCAAAACCTTTTTGAGGTCATTTTGGGTATAGCTAGAAAGAGGGCAGTTTGAAACCATATTCAAATTCAAACTGTTTTTATCCCATGAATTTAAAAGTGGGAGGCATATTCTTATTCAGCACATTTTTTTGAGCTCACACACCAATTTTCACTCCATTTGGAGTTGATCTTGACATGAGCTAAGTGGGACAAATTCAAACTTTATTTGAATTCAAAACTGAACTTGTGCTGAAATTCATTCAAACCAAACCCAATTGGAATTCTACCAATTCAAATGGCTCATGGGTGAATAATTTGAATCACCATGGGTATTTTGGGGCTCACTGTTTACAACAGTGATTAGGAGTAAATTTCAGGGGTTAAAATTGGAAGTGGGACCCACATGTCAGCCACTACTCCAAATCAAACCGACTGAAAACCCAGCTCGGGTTCTTGCGCTGGACTGAGCAGCCGCCACGGCGAAGAGGCGACCGGGACACCACCTGCTTGCCGCCCCGACGTTCTGAACCGCCTCACAGCCCCCTTATCTACACCGTCGCCCTGATCGGAGTGATCACCACACACTCTGCTGCTTCCTCGCATCAGAAACGCGCCATCGCTGCCGATCACTCGGAGCTGATCAAGGAAGCTTGATCACCACCTCTCCGTTCCCTCCAGAGCCACGGCAAGGTACTAGAAACCTTCCTCTGTCTTCCCCGCTGCTAGAATTCAGCTGAAACCGGTCGATCTCGGCTATACCGAGAGTTCAATCCGGTGACCTAACGCCGCTGCACTTTGGGCTCCCGTGGACAGCCCAACCGGGGCGTTGTCACGCCCGAGCCAAGGCACCCTTGGACGCGCTGGTGACCGGTGCTGCTCACCCCCGAGCCACAGCCCAAGTGTTTGCTCACCGGCGGCGAATTTCCAGTTTTCCCCTTTCTGTGTGCATACCGACCTTTGGGTGCGGTTCTGTCGAATTCGTACTCTAGAAAGGATCAGAGGGCCTCAATCCGCTCTCACACAAACTAGACACGGTAACGCACAAGTTGCCTTCACAACCTTTGGCCGGAGGACCTCTGTACCCGGCGAAATTCGAAGTTTACCGACGGCGGGACAAACGGGAGGCATCGGGCGCACGGTGAGGACCTACTCCGGGCCTTCCCCGAGCTTCCTCAAGCTCATGTCGACCTTCCCTGAGGTCCACTGATGCTTCCCGACTGATTGCTCGCGTAGTTGAGGTGCTAGGGAAGTCAGCCGACATGGCCGCAGTCTTTCCGAGGTGGCGGCTCGTCGCCGACCATGTACCGGCCGTTGTCATGACGAGCTGACCCCAGAATCCTGTTCCCCGTGTGAAAGTAGGCAGGGGCGGCCAAGATCGTGAAGTTTGAAGCTCCACAGAAGCTGCCGGCAAGCTCTCCGGCGAGGTCCCTCGGCGGCAGAGCGCGGGCGGTGGGAGGTTGAAGAAGGGGGTGGACCCCAGCTGTCAGCGACCGATATTTTAAATCGCGATCGGGCTGCGGCCGGGATCGGGTGTGCTGGCGCGCAAAAACCTTGTAGGCTGCGGTGTGCTGTCGCCTCTGCGTGCAACGCGTGTCCCCGGGGCCCACCCGCAAGTTTAAACTTTTCCCCCGATTTTCAGATTTCCTTCAAACTTCAAATCCTCATAACTTTGGCTAGAAAGCTCCAAATCGAGTGAACCAAATTTGGTTGGGTTCAGCTCTCAGCACTTTCCAGCAAATCAAGTTTCACTTCATGAAAATCCTTAATTCTCCAGAATTAGTTCCTCAAAGTTTAAACTGTTTGGAATTTTAACTGGAGAATCCTTTGGAGGAAAATCCTGAAATTTTGCTGGGATGTTCATCAAAATATCCCTGAACTACCATAAAAAGATCAGATTCACTTGAGCTCATTTGATCCACCTAATGGTGTGATTAGTGAAACTGTTCCAGAGAAAATAGAAAATGTTCAGAAACATTTTCAGAATTTTCTCTGAAATTGTTTAGCTCATATCTTTAGCTAGAAACCTTCAAATTAAGTGAGACTAACTCCATTAGAACCCTCTGAAGATCTAGTTTTCAGAAAGTCATAGGTTGTTTCATAAAAATCCTTAGAACACCCTAAAAGCCTTCAATTAAGGTCAAGTACATAATTAATTGTGGAGGGCTCAAATGAGCTTTGCTGCAACTAAAACTTGACCAAATATCTGTTTAGGTTGTAACCAAGCCCCAGTAAAAGTTTCAGTCATTGGGTCTGTCTAGTGAGAGTTATAGACTTCACTACTTCAAACTTAATACAAATGCATTTATATTAATACATGTACCTCTTCTATCATGTAGTCGCTAAGGTCGAGGAGGAACCCGAAGTCCTAGACTTCGTTACTCCGGAGGAGCAGCTAGCCTACGACCAAGAGCAGCAAGGCAAGCCCCGGTTTGCATTAACCGTTATTACAAATTTTTATTGTTTTGAGCACTTACTTAAGTATTATGATTCTTTGCATTAGAGTCTTGTGTGGAAACCCAACTGCATACACTACAGGAAACAGGGCAACATACGACAGCCAGTATAACATACGACGGCTAGTTGTCGTATATAAACTTACATACGACGGTCAGCCGAGCCTGTCGTATATAAGTTTATAAACGACAGTACAGCCGTCGTTTAGTACGTGGCTGTCGTATATAAGTGTTATATACGACAGCCAACCCTAGGCTGTCGTATATAGCAGTTATATACGACAGCCACACCGAGGCTGTCGTAAATAAGTCTTATTTACGACGGCCCATGGTGTGGCCGTCGTAAATAAGGCTTATATACCCGCGGGGGCTCGGGTTGGCGCGGGCATTCACGCCCGTGCCGACCCGAGCCCGAGCCGCCCGCCGCCGCCTGCCCGCCGCCGCCAGCCGCCGCCCGCCCGCGCCCGGCCGCCGCCCCGGCCGCCCCCGCAAGCCGGCGCCCCGGCCTGCCACCCGGCCGCCGCCCGCCAGGCGCCGCCCGGTCGCCGCCCGCCAGGCGCCGCCCGGCCGCCGCCCCGGCAGCCCCCCCAGCCGCCCCAGCGGCCGCAGCGCCGGCCGCCGCCCCGGCCGCCCCCGACAGCCGGCACCCCGGCCGCCACCCGCCCGACAGCCACCGCCGCTGCCCCGGAGGTCCCCGCCCCAGCCTCCACCCCGCGCTGTGCGCCGCCGCACCGTGCCGGTCCGCCTCCACACGCCGTCAGCCGCACCGTGCCGCGCCGCCTCCACCGTGAGGTAAGTCGCCCGCCTCCCTCCCCATCTAGATAGTTTGGTTTTTTAATTACCAATTGTTTATATTATGCTTGTTTGTTTTTTATTGTTTAGTGGATAATTTCTTAGATTTAGATGAATTAATATGCTTAGGTTTAATTATTGCCCATGTTTATTTGAATTACTAGCTAGGTGTTTTTTTAATTGCTTAGAATTGATAAGCTTGTTAACTACGGTAATTATGTTTGTTTAGATGAGTTGTTAATTGCTTAGATGATTAATGCATATGAGTTAATAGTTTAATTGATTATTGTTTCGATTGTTTGAGTGTTTAAAAGTACTATATGTACATAAATGGGCTTAGGGCCCGATACGACCCATTTAGTGGTAACGTATACGTCTACAAAAGCACGATGTGAACAACCTAGGCCGCCTCGCCCAACCCCCCACCCCCTCCCCCCCCCCCCCCCCCGCGGCGTAAACAGCTCAAGACAACAGATCGTGATGTTGATGATCGTGATGTTGATGATCATGATATTGATGAATTTTGAAACTGATTACGAGTAATGTTCTTTTAAATGAAAGTGACATTAATTATCGCTTACATTACTTTTGAAACTGATTAGGAGTAATTACTTTTTAAACTGATTAGGATGTCGTCAAGCAAGGGTTCAAAGGGTTCAAAGGGGAAGAAGGCGCCGAGTGTGAGGGGTTTCCTCCCCTTGCAGGAGAGAGACGACTACTTCTACGGTTCCACTTACAGCGGGAGCAGACGCACTCAGCTGTTAAGTGCGTGTCCAGAATTGCGGGACAGGGTTGTCAGTTTGCAGCGTACAGAGGTAAATTTTTCTACAATGCACAAAATTATTAAAATCATTTTTTCAATTTAGCTTACTTACTTTACCATTGTAGTCTGATTCGGACTATGAGTCCGAGGCCAGAGCGGCACCTCAGGAGACGGGTACGCAGCGCAGCCTGCCCTCGGGCAGCGAGCCCTCTGGTAGCCAGCCCTCCGGCAGCCACCCCCAGGGTAGTCTGCCCAGCGAGCCCAAGGGCACCCAGCCTGAGGACACGTCCGGTGACCAGCCTTCTGGGTCACCAGACGTGGTGCCGCAGCGGAGGAGACGCACGAGGAGGAGTAACTTTGTTGGTCCTCCACCTATTCCTAGAGAGCCGGTAATTATTCGTCCGGTTGGAGACAGGTAACACATTAATAAAGTATTCATTTCTATTTATTCTCAAAGACTATGATCTTACTTAATGACTTAACAAACGACTTTTTAGTTCTTGGGAGGACCTCTCGTACGACGGGCAGAAACACCACAGGATGGTGAACGGTTGCATCGGGAACTTAGTGCGTCTGCACTACCCCGGTGCGATTGATGGACGTACAGCTACGTCGTGGGACGACTACGCACGCTTTCCTCCCCCGGAGAACGACAACCTACAGGGAGTCGTGTGGGCAGATTTTTGGGTAAGTAACTTTCATAAATATTTGAAGTTTCAATTCTTTATGTTCCTTCAAATATTAATGTGCGTATATGTCGAACAGTGTTGGCTTCCTACAGCTCAGGTACCGCCTTGAGGACCCGGCTGAGCAGATGGATCACGCCCGCTCCGTGTTCGAAGTGAACGCTTGGAAGCTTGTTATGCAAATGCTTTCGAACGCTCGGAGTCAAGTAGTTAACAACTACTTAAAGCTCCACGACCACGAGGTTGGGTCGTTCAGAGACGCCTTCGACACGTACTTGACGGAGGAGCAATACGCAGAGGTAGGTTGCGTAATCTTTAAATTGTTCATATTAATATTGCTAAGTAACACCTAATGAACTACGCATGTGTGAAGGTTAGTGTCCCTTGGTTACAGGGACGAACTGAAGATTACCGAGCCCTTTGCAGGTATTGGGCTAGCGATGAGTTCATCGCTAAGTCCAAGAAGGCTCGAGATGCCAGAGGGAGCTCAGGGAAGCACGGTATGGGCGTCCAAGGTTTTGTGCGAATGGCTAAACGGATGGTAAGTTTCTGGGTAGTTTTTATTATATTCATAATGTAGTATTGTTCGTACTAACATATGTTCACAGGAAAAGGAGACCGGCGTGCGACCGAGTGCTACTGCGGTCTATAGGAGAGGTCACGCTGACCCTTCTCAGCCAGAGCAGTGTAGTCAGTACACAGTGGAGCGTCTGGTAAGTTTCATGACCTCTGAAATTATTTAACACTATATATGATGTTGAACTTACACAATTTCATTGTTTTTCAGACTAGGTATGGGCAAGAGGCTTTGAGGATACACAGCGAAGGGTTCGATTGGGAAAACTCCCCGAACATCGACCCTCAAGCCGCGTATGCAAGCGGAGGTGGAAAAGCACACGGAAGGTGAATTCATTTACTTTCATTGTTTTCAATTCAAGATTATTTAATTTTACCTTGAATTGATTCGTTTTTTTAGGCTTGCCATATTCTCTGGAGTCGTCAACTCTAGGGAGGCATGACCTGCGAGAGGCAGCTCCTCGCAATCTTCGGCTGCAGGCTCCTCCAGCCACCGTGTCACCGAGAGAGATCTCGAAGTCATGGCGCTTCGGGAGAGCTTGGCTCGGCAGGAGGAGGCCTTGGCGAGAAAGCGAGAGAACAACAGGGCTGCCATGGCGTACCATGCGTCCTATATGGCACAGATGCAAGCGGCAATGGAAGTAAGAAACATACAATTATAGTTTAATTACATTGCATTTCAATTAGTTTTGTAAATTGTAATGTCTGAAATGGCAGGCGCTAGCTCGACAGCAAGGGCAGCAAATCCAGATACCGTTGTGGCAGCCACCTCCGTTCGTGCTGGAGCCGTCGCCACCACAGGAGCAGTTTCCTGGAGTACAAGTATAAAAAGAAAGTTACATTAAGTGGAAGCCCCAACCGCTAATAATCCTAATGAACCTAGAAAAACAATTGTAAACTTTTACATATGTCACTTTGTTTCGCAGGGATCAGGGACGGAGGCTCAGACTCCATCGCCACAGCTAAGGGCGCCAGGTTCGCCGCGGCAGGATGACTTCTTCGCTCCCGGAGGTAGTGGAGGGGCTAGTAATCAATAGATTTGTGATTTTGTTTTTATTTGTGTGGATGTCAGACTTTGTGATTGTCGATGTGTACTATTGCACTTTGTTGTGAATTTATATATCAGACTGTTTTGTTGTTGTCTTTGGATGTGTAGCTGGCCATCGAGCCAGGTTAGCCATTTTCTATTTTTTTAATAAAAAATGGAAAAGCTTATATACGACGGCCTGTATAGTTTATATACAACGGCCGCTATACAGGGCCGTCGTAAATAAGCCTAAATCATATACGACGGCTGGGCCAGGCTGTCGTATATAAGGGTTATATACAACCGTCACGGTCCAGCGGCTGTCGTATATAAGCCCTTATATACGACAGCCAGGGCCCAGCGGCTGTCGTATATAAGGCCTTATATACGAAAGCCAGGGCCCAGCCGTCGTATATAAAGGCCCTGGCCCACTGGGCCAAGTCCACGAAACGGGCCGTTGTATATAAGCGGCCGTCGTATATATACTGTTATATACGACGGCGCCGTCGTATATAACTATATATACGACAAAATATATACGACGGCCACAAACCGTCGTATATAAACAACTGCCGTCGTATATAAACTATATACGACGACTTCTGCTTTATATACGACGGTTTTAGCCGTCGTATGTTGACGGGAATCCTGTAGTGATAGCCAAGAAAACCATGGATTAGGTTTAGGATTTACCAACTCCGTTAGCTACTGCAATGCTAAGATAAAGTAGGATTCAGTACAAGTCGAGTAGTTGGAACTACTCGCGAGAATAGGCTAGAGGCACATCGCTCGGGTAGAGATAGCACATGATACACATGGCAAGAAAGATGAGACCGAGTGAAGAGTAAGGGCAGCAGGACTTTGGGGCCTATGTGCTGTAGATCCGCTTGTGTCGATTGAGGACCGAGCCGTGTGCGGGCCTGTTGAACAAGCTAGAACAGTACCGAAGACCTACCAGATATATGGGAACCGGGAAACCGATGTAACTCGGGTAGCTGGGTATTGAGGCATTACTCGTCGTTCAGAGGGTAGGTTGAGAGCTTGAGGTGTAAATCGGCTGGCGGCACTGAGATGCGCGTGCAAAGACCTCTTGCTCAGGACGATGGGACCGGTTCAATATTTGGCTGACAGGTGAAAGGTGGTTGCGTACGGCGTCCGTGATGGTTGTTGTAGGCAACATCGAGTACGGGCGTACGTGACGGGTTATTCGGGTAACCCTGCAGGTGTAAATCGATTATAATCGCCGTCCCTCGCGGTCAGTGAGTACCACTTGTTCAATGTACCGTGACGTAGAAAGAACAGGCTAGTTACATGTTAAAATGTTGCTGATTGAAAGATGGACTTGTTTGTTAATGTTTTGCCATAGTTTAGAGCTAACTAAAGTTCCTTTCAACTTTGGGCAAAGTACATGAGAGAAATACGTTTCTTGTTTGATTGCGGCTCTCTCATGTGCCTTAGCGTAAGGTTCTCCACAACATGCTGCTAAAACTTGAAAATAAGGTTCTACTAATTAGGCGAGTCCTTGCAAATGATTTTTACTTCATGTAACCCATCACCCCCCATGTAGAAGTTCCATGTTTAGGTGAGACGGGTCAGACTTGCTGAGCCTTCATGCTCACTGCTTGTGTTTGAAGCTTTTGCAGGGTTCTATGAGGAAGGGCCTCCCGAAGAAGAGATGGAACCCCAGGAGGGGAACTCCGTCGAGTGGGAGTTGTGCACGCCGCAGAGTTAGTGTGTGTGTGTGCTAGCAAGGACACGTTCAAGGGCTGAACGTGTACTTGATGCGTAGTCTACGCCCGTGAGTGTAGACTGAACTTATTTTGATGTAAACATGTTCATAAACTTGTTTATGTAATAAAATTTCGCTTCCGCTTTGTACCTTTGACGTGTGTTATATGGTGCTGTGCAACGCAGCACCCCTCAGCGTGATCCTGGCTCGACAAGACCGTGGGGTCGTGTCAGCGCTGGTATCAGAGCCCGCTTGAGTTTAACGCACTACAAAGGTCATCTTTTTCAAAAATCCAGTGAGGAACGAGTTAGTAGCCCGCATATAGAAAGTGGCATACTAACCTAATTGTCTATGTCAGAAAATCGTGTATCTCGGGACGTTTATGTATTGGGGGGTACACGTAAGCGCTGTCCACCAGTGCGCACATGCTGAAGGGTGGAGCCCCACGGGTGGCAGGTAACCCGAACCGCTTTAGTATCCTCTACGACTCTTCATGTCGTTTGGGGTATTCGAGCAACGTCTGTCCCTGGCGTGCGTGGTGCAATATGGGAGACCCCGTCACGTGGTCTGAAACATGAACACGTAGCTCAAGGCGTGTTTGGCTTGAGAACGTCCGGGCGAGTGATGACGGCTGGGTGTACGAACTGTATGGATTCCGGGCTCGGTGTGCAGCCGAGTCTGACGATTGCTTGAGTTTCCTGCAGGTAACCTGACCACGAAACGGTAGATGTGTAGCATCCGTGTGCGAGTGACGTTTAGTGCCACTGAACTAACGAAGCCGGCTAAAGTCCGGTATAGGTTTTTCTCTGTGAGGACGTAGTACCGACATAATCTGGTGACGCATCGACGTCACACCCCATTAAATGAACAACTTCATTTAAAACTTGAAGGTTTTGATCTAAAGTAATAAAACTTGATGTAACTCCTTCCCTTGAACAGGATATTCAAAGTTAACAAGTTTTCAACTTATAGGTTATTAAGGACAGAGCACTCTGTTTTCAGCTGAATCAAGGCTGAAGTTAATCAGAGGTTAGAGGTTGAGTTATTTCGAGGTTGGGGTCATATGATACATTTATGGAAATCTGTGGAAGAGATTTACAACTCTTCTGTTGAGGTCCAGAGGTGTTTCATCCCTTAACCAATCGAAAAATGCAGTGGAGTTGAAACTTTCCAAAAAACAGGACAGAGCAAAGACTCTCTGTAAACTCTCTGTAAATTGAGTATAACTTCCTACATAAAAATCCAAAAATAGAAAATGATGTAGTTATGGAAATCTTATAAGATGGGGTACAACTTTGTAACAGAAAGTTTTGTCAGATTAGGAAGCGAATTAACTGGAATTCTTGGATTAATCAGTGCCTAAAGCAGGGAGGTGCTGTCCAATTTTCTCCAGAAATTCTGTTAACTTTGACATCTCATAAATTTTTAACCAGGACAGATCTTAGGCTAAGCAAATACTTTCTGGAAAGCTATTGAAGTTAGCTTTAACTTTGATGTTGAGCTCCAGAACTAGTTTTTCTTTTAACATGGCGTAAATCAGGTTGAAATGGAAACTGGTCAGGGCTGTCGTGGGAACAGCAAATCAGCAGTCAAATTGTTTAAAATTTGAACTGATTCCAAATTTTATGGGTTCAATGACATGTCTTATGTTATAACTCAATGGTTTACTGTTTAAATAAATATTTGACATTTCTAAAATATATTTTTACAGATGACAGCAGATAAACAGTTGGAGAACGGGTGGGTGGTGTCCCACTGTTCTCACCGTAGCGGTTATCCGGAAACATTGAGGCAAATGCTTCAATATTTCGGATATAACCAGATGCCGCAGTACTTTGCCAAGGAAGAAGGTGAAGAGGGGAACAAGACGTGGACAATCCATGTCGAAGTTCCTGCAGGACCTACGCCACCCGGTTGGGTGCCGTTCACCGTCACGGTGAGAGGAAGACAACCGGAAGGGATGTGGCAAGTGGCAGCCCGTGACACTATGTCACGTTTCTGCCAACTACACGTGCAGGCTATGGAGGGTACTCCATACGCGCTCGTTCCGGTGGAGGGACGGGCTCAGCATGTGTGGAAAGGGAGGTACCGGGAGGCAACTGATCCGGGTTGCCCAAGGTACAACCCCACGGAGGCAAACCTTAGCCTCCAGATGAGGGCGGGAAACGCCGTGATGGACAGACAAGCTGTTCATACGGAGCATCTCGCCACAAAGCTCAAGGAGAGCACGAGCCGTGGAGACCATTTCGAGAGTGCTCACAGCGCACTCCGCAATGTGCTCCTTCCGACAATCAAGCGACTGAATGAACAGCACAATCAGTTGCATCGTCTGAAGAAGGCAAAGAAGAAGAGTCGTGTCGACATCGCGGCATTACAGGAACTGGTACAGAATCTGACCCAGCAGAACGAGGACCTTGCTCAAGAGCGAGACGATGCTATTGAGGAAGGCCAAGCCTGGGAAGAGGACTACAACCAGGCTATGGACGAGGTGCATGCTTTGCAGGACCTCGTACCTCCGGTATTGGGCATACCAGTGGTCTTGGGTCTTCCAGCAATGGGAGAACCCGGGATGGGAGAAGAGGTGGTAGATCCAGAGCCACCAGCAGAAGTACCGGAGGAGGACGACCCACAAGAGGTCGAGTTCTACTCCGAGTAGGGGGTTACAGTTGCCATGTAGGGCAGCTAGGGTAGTGTAGCCCAAATTTTGTAATCGGTGACATGTCGTGTAGACAGTAGCGTATGTATAGGTAGTGACGACATGAGCACGACTTCTCAGAGACCCGAGAATAATGTATCTTGTATAAAGTTTATGCTTTATCAATATATGTGAATGTTGTGCAAATTAATCATGTGTCCCTTCAATACCTACTGTTACATATGGAATTTTAAGTAAGACATGTGCTAATCGCTGCTGTTTTGAATTTCAGAATGACGCGTACTCGTGCCAACCCTGATGTTGGGGGTACTAGCCAAGGGGGAGAGACCTCCCAACAGCCTCCCGTGGACTCCTCGGGACAGCAGCAGCAACAGCAAGAGCAAACACCGCCACTGCCACTGCCACTGCCAACGGTTACATTGGCCGACATCGTCGCGGCAATGGCGGGTTCACATCAGCAGCACACGGAGTTGCTGCAAATGCTTATTGCCAATACGTCTCGCCCAGAGAGACGTCAAGACCGTGAGGAGCGGCAACAGAGCTCCTACTCCAACTTTCTAGCAACTCATCCCCCTGTATTCTCAAGGGCGGATGAACCTCTTGACGCGGACAACTGGCTCCCCGCAATAGAGATGAAGTTCGGGCTGCTCCAGATAAGCGAGCAGCGCAAGACTCAGTTCGCGGTCCAGCAGCTCCAAGGATCCTCGAGCGCGTGGTGGGCCAACTTCTGTGCTTCACAGCCCACCGACCGAGTGATGACCTGGACGGAGTTTTGGACGGCCTTCAGGGCCTATCACATACCGCCAGGTTTGATGAAGACGAAGACGCAGGAGTTCTTACACCTGCAACAAGGAAGCCGGAACACGCTGAAATACTCCAGAGCGTTCAATGATCTCGCGCTCTACGCGTCGTATGACACAGATACTTACGAGAAGCGGCGGGATCACTTTTATCAGGGGCTTAACCCGCTCCTGAAGGACAAGTTGGCGATGTTCAATCGCGGCAGCCTCAACGACATCATTGATGCTGCGATTGTTCAGGAGGACTCCGGCAAGGAGTTAGCGGTGGCGGAGAGGAAGCGAAGCGCGCCGCAGAGCAGCGGAGAAGGAGGCGGTCCTCCTCAGAAGTTTCGGATGGTGAATCGCCCACCATCAGGTCCACGCTGGCAGCCACCACAGCGGTCGATGCCGTTCCGCAGTCGGCCGTACTCTTCACCGGCATTCAGGCCGGCACTGCCAGTACCACCTCCGCAACAACAGCAGCAGCGGGCGATGCCGCGTGCGTATGCACCTCAGCAGCGCATGCCGGGCTTTCGTCACCCGAGCACTACACCAGCAGCGGCCACATGTTACAAGTGTGGTCGTCCAGGACATTTCGCAAGCAGTTGCTCGGAGAGGCAAGGCGGCGGAGTGGCACCGCAGTTTCCGGGGAGGAATCAACCCCGGAACCCTTCTAATGCATGGCGGGCAAACCCTAGGCCCGGCACCATCCACCAGCTTGCCATAGAGGACGTGCCGGAGGGCGAGCCAATCCTTGCGGGAATGTTCCAACTCCACCAGCATCCCGCTATAGTACTGTTTGATTCAGGCGCCACGCATGATTTTATTAGGCAAGCTTTCATTGCTAAATACAGCTTGCCAATACTACCCACCGATAGTCCATATTTAATTTGTTCACCGGGTGGGAAGATTTCAGCAAGCGTAATGGTTTCCAAAGCACCATTATGCATAGCGGGTAGAGTGTACCCCACGTCTCTCATTATCTTAGAGGAACAAAAGGTCGATGTCATCCTAGGGATGTCGTGGTTAACCCGCCACGACGCTGTTTTAGACACCGTCCTTCGAGTCGTGCACTTAAACTCAGAAGTGCACGGGTCTCACTCATTATTTCTGGATAATCCAGAAATAAAACTTCCGAGTGTCTATCAAGCCACAACCATCAGATTGGAAGATATTCCAGTGGTCCGAGAGTTCCTTGATGTATTCCCGGATGATTTACCGGGAATGCCACCCGATAGAGAGGTGGAGTTCAAGATTGAACTTGCACCGGGAACCATGCCAATATCTCAAAGGCCGTACAAAATGGCGCCCAAGGAGTTGGCTGAACTGAAGACTCAGCTCACGGACCTCCTAGAAAAGGGTTTTATTAGGCCGAGCTCCTCGCCATGGGGCTGTTCGGCATTATTCGTAAAGAAGAAGGATGAGACGTTGCGGCTTTGCGTGGACTATCGTCCATTAAATGCCGTAACCATAAAAAACAAGTACCCGTTGCCACGGATCGACATGTTCTTTGATCAGTTGGTCGAAGCGAAGATCTTTTCCAAGATGGACTTAAGATCCGGGTACCATCAGATTAAGATAAGGGCTGAGGACATTCCAAAGACAGCTTTCTCGACGAGGTACGGACTTTATGAGTACCTGGTCATGTCGTTCGGCCTCACCAATGCTCCAGCTCATTTCATGTACTTGATGAACTCGGTATTCATGCCGGAGTGGGACAAGTTTGTCGTGGTCTTCATCTACGACATCCTGGTATATTCCAAGTCGGAAGAAGATCACAAGAAGCATCTGCGTATAGTCTTGCAACGGCTGCGGGATCACAAGCTATACGAAAAATTCAGCAAATGCGAGTTCCGGATATCGCAAGTGCCTTTTCTCGGGCATATCATTTCAGCGGAGGGTATTGCTGTAGACCCGAGCAAGATCACTCAAGTGCTGAATTGGAAATCCCCGAGAACTGTTCACGAGGTACGGAGTTTCCTCGGACTCGTGGGATATTATCGGAGGTTCATTCCGAACTTCTCGAAGATTGCCAAGCATATGACGGAGCTGCTGAAGAAGGCTACCAAATATGTTTGGAGTCCAGCGTGTGAAGCAGCATTCAAGGCTTTAGTCAAGCACCTGACATCAGCACCAGTTTTGGCGCAGCGAGACACAACAAAACCGTTCGATGTGTACTGCGATGCATCCGGCATTGGGCTCGGATATGTGCTGATGCAAGACCGAAGAGTGGTCACGTATGGGTCACGGCAGCTTAGAAACCATGAGCAGAATTATCCAACTCACGACTTGGAGCTCGCTTCCGTGGTACTTGCACTGAAAATGTGGAGGCACTACCTACTCGGTAACCGCGTACATTTATATACCGACCACAAAAGCCTCAAGTACATATTCACTCAGAAGGAGCTGAACATGAGGCAGCGAAGATGGTTAGAATTGATAAAGAATTACTAAATAGAGATCCATTATCATCTGGGCAAGGCAAACGTAGTGGCAGATGCGCTGAGCCGCAAGTCACACGTCAACAATCTGACCATCACACCGTTGGAAGAGAGCGAACCACCACTACATGTAATTCCACATGGAGCTCTCTACAACCTAGCTTTGATCCCCACCATCCGTGAAGAGATAGCGGCATCCCAGAAGAATGACAAGGGCATGTTGCATTTGCGGAGACGTGTAGACAGTGGGGAGTTGAAATGTTTCCGGAAGGACGGAGACGGCGTCCTATGGTTCAAGGACCGAATCGTCGTACCCCGTAAACCGGAATTACGGAAGAAAATCTTTGATGAGGCTCACTTGTCAAAGTTTTCTATTCACCCCGGCAGCAACAAGATGATCAAGAACTCAGAAGCAAGTTTTGGTGGACACGGATAAAGCGGGAGACTGCAAAATACGTGTCCGAGTGTGATACATGTCGAAGGGTGAAGGCAGACCATATGCGGAAACCGGGACTGCTACAACCACTGGGCATTCCTGCCTGGAAGTGGGAGGACGTGAGCATGGATTTCATCGTCGGTTTACCCACCACCTTGCAGAAACATGATTCTGTGTGGGTGATCCTCGATCGGCTCACCAAAGTTGCCCAATTTATCCCAGTCAACACCAACTACAACGCCAAGAAGTACGTTGAACTGTACATCTCACGGATCCTATGCTTGTACGGCGTACCCCGTACCATCATATCGGATGGGGGCACTTTATTTGTGTCCCGTTTTTAGGAGCAGCTGCACGCTGCCTTGGGGACGAAGCTGATCCGTAGTTCAGCCTACCACCCGCAGACGGACGGGCAAACGGAGCGGGTAAATCAGGTCTTGGAAGACATGCTACGAGCGTGCGCTATCAACCACGGCAAGAATTGGGATGATCACTTGTCGTTAGCTGAGTTCTCGTACAACAATGGGTACCAAGCCAGCATAAAGATGGCGCCCTACGAGGCGCTATACGGGCGGAAATGCCGCACACCATTGAACTGGTGTGAGTCTTGCGAAAGGGTTACCTTCGGGATTGACCTTGTCAACAATGCAGAAGAAAAGGTTCGACTGATTCAAGCGAACCTCAAAGCCGCCCAATCCCCGGCAGAAACAGTATGCGGACCGGAGAAGATGCCCATTACAATTCGAAGTGGGGGATCACGTATATCTACGTGTGTTTCCAATGAAGGGCGTAAACAGATTTGGGGTGAGAGGAAAGTTGGCACCCCGATTCATCGGTCCATTCCAGATTACTGAAAGATGTGGATCAGTGGCATACCGGCTGAAATTACCAGAAGCACTTTCCGGTGTGCACGGCGTCTTTCACATTTCCCAGCTGAGAAAGTGTCTCAAGCTATCAACTACCATTCAGCTGGAAGACATTGAAGAACTGCAACCGGATCTCACCTATCGGGAGGAACCGGTGCAGATTATTGATGAAAAGGTCCGAACCACATGCAACCGTACGTTGTGGTTCTACAAGATTCTATGGAGTAATCAGTCCGTGGACAAAGCGACATGGGAGAGCGAAGGATTTCTTCGCACCAACTACCCCAACTTTTTCACGTCGCATATCCGGTAATTTTCCACCGTCCTCTCTCTCATTTTCACCTTATAATCTCGGGACGAGATTCTTTTAAGGGGGGAGGAATGTAAGGGCCTCAGTTTTTGACACCTATTTGAAGTGTTCATCACCACACCACACACCTCATTTGAAGTAAGTTGATGAACACAAATGAAGAGCAAGTAACCACCATCAACATGCTCATTAGAGAACAAACTCACATATTGCAAAAGTGGTATCTCCCACATGTGTTATAGAAGGGCTGGACATATGAAAACTCCTACACATTGCTAAGGATGTCCATGCAAAGTTTCACCCAAATTCAAAACCTTTTTGAGGTCATTTTGGGTATAGCTAGAAAGAGGGCAGTTTGAAACCATATTCAAATTCAAACTGTTTTTATCCCATGAATTTAAAAGTGGGAGGCATATTCTTATTCAACACATTTTTTTGAGCTCACACACAAATTTTCACTCCATTTGGAGTTGATCTTGACATGAGCTAAGTGGGACAAATTCAAACTTTATTTGAATTCAAAACAGAACTTGTGCTGAAATTCATTCAAACCAAACCCAAATGGAATTCTACCAATTCAAATGGCTCATGGGTGAATAATTTGAATCACCATGGGTATTTTGGGGCTCACTGTTTACAACAGTGATTAGGAGTAAATTTCAGAGGTTAAAATTGGAAGTGGGACCCACATGTCAGCCACTACTCCAAATCAAACCGACTGAAAACCCAGCTCGGGTTCTTGCGCTGGACTGAGCAGCCGCCACGGCGAAGAGGCGACCCGGACACCACCTGCTTGCCGCCCTGACGTGCTGAACCGCCTCACAGCCCCCTTATCTACACCGTCGCCCTGATCGGAGTGATCACCGCACACTCTGCTGCTTCCTCGGATCAGAAACGCGCCATCGCTGCCGATCACTTGGAGCTGATCAAGGAAGCTTGATCACCGCCTCTCCGTTCCCTCCAGAGCCACGGCAAGGTACTAGAAACCTTCCTCCGTCTTCCCCGCTGCTTGAATTCAGCTGAAACCGGTTGATCTCGGCTATACCGAGAGTTCAATACGGTGACCTAACGCCGCTGCACTTCGGGCTCCCGTGGACAGCCTAACCGGGGCGTTGTCACGCCTGAGCAAAGGCACCGTTGGACGCGCTGGTGACCGGTTCTGCTCACCCCCGAGCCACAGCCCGAGTGTTTGCTCACCGGCGGCGAATTTCCAGTTTTCCCCTTTCTGTGTGCAGACCGACCTTCGGGTGCGGTTCCGTCGAATTCGTACTCTAGAAAGGATCAGAGGGCCTCAATCCGCTCTCACACAAACTAGACACGGTAACGCACAAGTTGCTTTCACAACCTTTGGCCGGAGGACCTCTGTACCCGGCGAAATTCGAAGTTTACCGACGACGGGACAAACAGGAGGCATCGGGCGCACAGTGAGGACCTACTCCAGCCCTTCCCGAGCTGCCTCAAGCTCATGTCGACCTTCCCTGAGGTCCAGTGATGCTTCCCGACCGATTGCTCGCGTAGTTGAGGTGCTAGGGAAGTCAGCCGACATGGCCGAAGTCTTTCCGAGGTGGCGGCTCGTCGCCGACCTTGTACCGGCCGTTGTCATGACGAGCTGACCCCAGAATCCTGTTCCCCGTGTGAAATTAGGCAGGGGCGGCCAAGATCGTGAAGTTTGAAGCTCCACAGAAGCTGTCGGCGAGCTCTCCGGCGAGGTCCCTCGGCGGCAGATCGCGGGCGGCGGGAAGTTGAAGAAGGGGGTGGACCCCAGCTGTCAGCGACCGATATTTTAAATCAGGATCGGGCTGCGGCCGGGATCGGGTGTGCTGGTGCGCAAAAAACCTTGTGGGCCACGGTGTGATGTCGCCTTGGCGTGCGACGCGTGTCCCTGGGGCCCACCCGCAAGTTTAAACTTTTCCCCTGATTTTCAGATTTCCTTCAAACTTCAAATCCTCATAACTTTGGCTAGAAAGCTCCAAATCGAGTGAACCAAATTTTATTGGATTCAGCTCTCTGAGCACTTTCCAGCAAATCAAGTTTCACTTCATGAAAATCCTTAATTCTCCAGAATTAATTCCTCAAAATTTAAAATGTTTGGAATTTTAACTGGAGAATCCTTTGGAGTAAAATCCTGAAATTTTGCTGGGATGTTCACCAAAATATCCCTGAACTACCATAAAAATTTCAGATCCATTTGTGCTCATTTGATCCACATAATGGTGTGATTAGTGAAACTGTTCCAGAGAAAATAGAAAATGTTCAGAAACATTTTCAGAATTTTCTCTGAAATTGTTTAGCTCATATCTTTAGCTAGAAACCTTCAAATTAAGTGATACCAACTCCATTAGAACCCTCTGAAGATCTAGTTTTCAGAAAGTCATAGGTTGTTTCTTAAAAATCCTTAGAACACCGTAAAAGCCTTCAATTAAGGTCAAGTACATAATTAATTGTGGAGGGCTCAAATGAGCATTGCTACAACTAAAACTTGACCAAATCTCTGTTTAGGTTGTAACCAAGCCCCAGTAAAAGTTTCACAGTCATTGGGTATGTATAGTGAGAGTTATAGACTTCACACTTCAAACTTAATACAAATGCATTTAAATTAATACATGTACCTCTTCTATCATGTAGTCGCTAAGGTCGAGGAGGAATCCGAAGTCCTAGACTTCGTTACTCCGGAGGAGCAGCTAGCCTACGACCAAGAGCAGCAAGGCAAGCCCCGGTTTGTATTATGATTCTTTGCATTAGAGTCTTGTGTAGAAACCCAACTGCATAGCCAAGAAAACCATGGATTGGGTTTAGGATTTACAACCCCGTTAGCTATTGCAATTCTAAGATAAAGTAGGATTCGGTACAAGTCGAGTAGTTGGAACTACTCGCGAGAATAGGCTAGAGGAACATCGCTCGGGTAGAGATAGCACATGATACACATGGCAAGAAAGATGAGACCGAGTGGAGAGTAAGGGCAGCAGGACTTTAGGGCCTGTGTGCTGTAGCTCCGCTTGTGTCGATTGAGGACCGAGCCGTGTGCGGGCCTGTTGAACAAGCTAGAACAGTACCGAAGACCTACCGGATATATGGGAACCGGGGAACCAATGTAACTCGGGTAGCTGGGTATTGAGGCATTGCCCGTCGTTCAGAGGGTAGGTTGAGAGCATGAGGTGTAAATCGGCTGGCGGCACTGAGATGCGCGTGCAGAGACCTCTTGCTCGGGACGATGGGACCGGTTCAATATTTGGCTGACGGGTGAAAGGTGGTTGCGTACGGCGTCCGTGATGGTTGTTGTAGGCAACATCGAGTACGGGCGTACGTGACGGGTTATTCGGGTAACCCTGCAGGTGTAAATCGATTATAATCGCCGTCCCTCATGGTCAGTGAGTACCACTTGTTCACTGTACCGTGACGTAGATAGAACAGGCTAGTTACATGTTAAAATGTTGCTGATTGAAAGATGGACTTGTTTGTTAATGTTTTGCCATAGTCTAGAGCTAACTAAAGTTCCTTTCAACTTTGGGCAAAGTACATGAGAGAAATGCGTTTCTTGTTTGATTGCAGCTCTCTCACGTGCCTTAGCGTAAGGTTCTCCACAACCTGCTACTAAAACTTGAAAATAAGGTTCTACTAATTAGGCGAGTCCTTGCAAATGATTTTTTACTTCATGTAACCCATCACCCCCCATGTAGAAGTTCCATGTTTAGGTGAGACGGGTCAGACTTGCTGAGCCTTCGTGCTCACTGCTTGTGTTTGAAGCTTTTGCAGGGTTCTATGAGGAAGGGACTCCCGAAGAAGAGACGGAACTCCAGGAGGGGAACCCCGTCGAGTGGGAGTCGTGCACGCCGCAGAGTTAGTGTGTGTGTGTGCTAGCAAGGACACGTTCAAGGGCTGAACGTGTACTTGATGCGTAGTCTACGCCCATGAGTGTAGACTGAACTTATTTTCATGTAAACATGTTCATAAACTTGTTTATGTAATAAAATTTCGCTTCCGCTTTGTACCTTTGACAAGTGTTATACGGTGCTGTGCAATGCAGCACCCCTCAGCGTGATCCTGGCTCGACAAGACCGTGGGGTCGTGTCAATATATGCCCTGGTTCAAAAGCTATGAGATGTCAAAGTTGACAGAATTTCTGGAGAGAATTGCACAGCACCTCCCTGCTTGAGGTACTGATTGGACCCAAGAATTCCAGTTAATTCTTCATCGAATTTGACCAAACTTTATGTTACAAAGTTGTAACCAATCTCATGAACTTTTCAGAACTACCTCATTTTCTAGTTTTGTATTTTTATGTAGGAAGTTATGCTCAATTTACAGAGAGTTACAGAGAGTATTTGCTCTGCCCTGTTTTCTGGACAGTGTCAACTCTACTGCATTTTTCGACTGGTTAATGGATGAAACACCTCTGTACATAAATAGAAAAGTTGTAAAGATCTTCCAAATATTTCTATAAATATATCATATGACCGTAACCTTGGAAGAACTCAACCTCTAACCTCTGTTTAACTTCAGCCTTATTTCAGCTGAAAAGAGGGGACTCTGTCCTTAATATCCTATAAGTTGAAAACTTGATAACTTTGAACATCCTGATTAAGCGAAGAAGTTAAGTCACATTTTTTAGTGCTCTAGATCAAAATCTTCAAGTTTTACAATAATGTAGAACATTTAGTGGGGTGTGACTTCGATGTGTCACCAGTTCATGTCGGTACTACGTTCCTCACAAAGAAAAACCTATACCGGACTTAGCCGGCTTCGTTAATTCAGTGGCACTAAACGTCTCTCGCACAGGTGTGCTACTTGTCTACCGATTCGTGGTTATACTACCTGCAAATAACTCACACAATCGTCGGGCTCAGCTGCACACCGAACCCGGTCCCAATACAGTTCATACAACCGTCCGTCATCACTTGCACGGTTGTTCTCAAGCCAATCACACCTTGAGATACATGTTCACGTTACTAACCACGTGATGGGGTCTCCCAAACTTGCCCATAGCACGCCAGGGAAGGGCGTTGCTCGAATACCCCAAACGACATGAAGAGTCGTAGAGGATATTAAAGCTGGCCGGGTTACCTGCCACCCGTGAGGCTCCACCCTTTAGCTTGTGCGCACTGGTGGACAACGCTTACATGCACCCCCCCAAGACATATGACATCCTGAGATGCATGATTTTTCGACATAAATAAATAGGTTAGTATTGCCACTTTCTATACACTAATAACATCCTTATATGGGCTACTAACTCATTCCTCACTGAGTTTTTGAAAAAGATGACCTTTTTAGTGCATTAAACCTCAAGCGAGATCTGATACCACGCTGCGAGGGCCTCACGGTCTCGACTAGCACAGATCACGCTGAGGGGTGCTGCGTTGCACAACACCGGATAACACACGTAAAAGGTACAAAGCGGAAGCAAAGTTTTATTACATAAACGTGTTTACGAACATAGTTACAACAAAATAATGTTAAGTATACACTCACGGGCAAAGTTTTATTACATAAAAGAGTTTATGAACATGTTCACATCAAAATACGTTTAGTCCACACTCACGAGCATAGACTAAGCACAGAGTTCACGTTCAGCCCGTGAACGTGTCCCCTCTAGCACACACGCACACTAACACGGTGGCGTGCATGACTCCCATTCAACGGGGTTGCCCTCTTGGGGGTCCTTCTCCTCCTCGGGAGTCTCCCCCTCATAACACCCTACAAAAGCTTCAGACACAAGCAGTCAGCACGATGGCTCAGCAAGACTCACCCATCTTACCTATACATGAAACTTCTAGATGCTGGATTACATTGTAAATGGGAATGTAAGTTGCAAAGGACACGCCTAAATAGTTGAACCTTACTTTCAAGTTTTAGCAGCAAGTTGTAGAGAAACGCACGCTAAAACACATAAGAGAGCCGCAAGTAAACAAGAAACACATTTCTCTCATGTTCTTTGCCCAAGGTTGAAAAGAACTTTAATTTGCTCTAAACTACAACATATCATTAGCAACACCAAAGTATAGCTTTCAATCAGCAACTTTTAACATGACTCTAGCCTGTTCTTTCTATGTCACGGTACAGTGAACAAGTGGTACTCACAGAATATGAGGGACGGCGATTATAATCGATTTACACCTGCAGGGTTACCCGAATAACCCGTCACGTACGCCCGCACTCGATGTTGCCTACAGCAACCATCACGGACATCGTACGCAACCACCTTTCATCTGTCAGCCAAATGTTGAACCAGTCCTTTCGTCACGAGCAAGAGGTCTTTGCACACGCATCTGCAGTGCCGCCAGCCGATTTACACCTCAAGCTCTCAACCTACCCTCTAGACGACAAGCAATGCCTCAACACCTAGCTTTACATCGGTTTTCCGGTTCCCATATATCTGGTAGGTCTTCGGTACTGTTCTAGCTTGTTCAACAGGCCCGCACACGGCTCAATCCTCAATCAACTCAAGCGGAGCTATGGCACCTAGGCCCCAAAGTCCTGCTGCCCTTACTCTCTGCTCGGTCTCATTTTTCTTGCCATGTGTTCCATTCGCTATCTTTACCCGAGTAGTGTGCCTTTAGCCTATTCTCGCGAGCAGTTCCAACTACTTGACTTGTACCAAATCCTACACTATCTTAGCATTGCAGTAGCTAATCGATGTTTAAAAACCTAATCCCAAACCCAGGGGTTTCTTGGCTATGCAATTGGGTTTTCAAACAAGACTCTAATGCATAATCAAAGTGGATACTCAAAGTAAGTTCTCAAAACATTAAAATTTATAAAACGGCTAATGGAAACCGGAGCTTGCCTTGCTGCTGTTGGTCGTAACCTAGCTGTTTTTCTGGAGTTATGAAGTCTAAGACTTATGGCTCCTCCTCAACCTTAGCAACTACATGAAACAAATATATGTGTATATCAATTTAAATGCATATGAATTTAGAGTTAATATTATTAATACTATAAGTACTTCTAGACATGCCCAATGACTGAAATTTTTACAGTGGTTTGGATACAACCTAAACAATTACTTGGCCAAATTGTATTTGGAGCAAAGCTCATTTGACCCTTTTACAAATAATTGTGTGTTTGGCCTTAATTTGAGCTCTTAGAGTGTTCTAAGGATTTTTTTTGGAGTAAGCCATGACTTTCTGGAAACTAGATTTTCCAAAGATTCTAATGAAGGTGGCTTCACTTAATTTTAATATTCCTAGCCAAAGATATGAGCTAAACAATTTATGAGAAAATCTGAAAATGTTTCTGGACATTTTCTATTCTCTCTGAAACAGTTTTATTAATCAGACCATTAGGTGAATCAAAGGAGCTCAAATGGATCTGAAATTTCTATGGTAGCTCAGGGATATTATGAGGAACATCCTGGCCAAATTTCAGAATTTTCCAACAAACAGTTCTTCAGTTAAAATTCTAAACAGTTCAAATTTTGAAGAGTTAATTCTGGAGAAATAAAGGTTTTCATGAACTGAAACTTGATTTGTTGGAAAGTACTCAGAGATCTGAATCCAACAAAATTTGGTTAACTTGATTTGGAGTTCACTAGCCAAAGTTATGTGGGTTTGAAGTTTGAACTAAAACTAAAATTCCGGAAATGTTTAAATTGCTGCGCGTGTGACCGGGCTACGTGTCGGCTCCTCAGCGGCTGACACACGGGGCTATGGAGTTTAACGCACGCAGCCACAAACAATCTGGAGCCGCAGCTGATCCCTGATTTAAAGATCCACCCGCTGACACGTGGGGCCGGGGGCCTCTTCAACCTCCCGCCATCCCGCGCTCGGCCGCCGCTCCCCTCGCCGGAGTGCACGCCGGAGGGGCTCTGCCGTGTGCCAAACTCCGATATTTTTGCCGCCTCTACCTCGTACCACACGGGGAACATGGTGCTGGCCTTAGAAACATGGCCAGCGACGAGCGACGGCTTCAGAAGAACTTCGGCCGTGGCGGCCGGGCTCCCTAGCACCCCAAATGATCGAGCAAAAGGTCGTAGAGTATCAGTGCACCCTAGGGAAGGTAGGCATGAACTCAAATGAGCTCAGAAACAGCCCCAACTAGTATGTGACCGTGCGACCTAGGTCGTAAATCGGAAACACTAGCAAAACTCGAAGAACAGTGGTTACACCTGATGGTTTTCCGAAGTTTCTGATCCTATGGACTCACACGGACGTCTAGAAGTAGTTCACTAAGTTAGGTGATGTGATCCGGTGGCCCCTTTTGTACACAGGGGCAAAATCGTGAAATTCCGGTGATGGCAGCTCATGTCACGCCGCCGGAACTTGCGGCAATGGAAGAAGAGACTTGGACGAACCTCTTTGCTGTTTACAGCTCGGGAAACGTTCGGCTGTGGTGGCCAGACGAGGGTTCCTCGTGGCGGCGGCTCGGGTTGAACCGAGGAAGAAGAAATGGCCTGAAGAAGCTCGAGGAAGATCGATCACGGGCTGGAACCGGTGCGAGAACACCGAGCAAGGATCGACGAACTTGGTTGCGGCCTCAGCTCGGTGTGACAGCCGTTGCTTCGTCTGGTCGACGGTGGCACAGAGGGCTCGGGTGAGCGGCGAGGTTCTTTTGTTCGGGAATGATGCAAGCGGGCTGTGAGCGATGAAAGGATACGTGGAGCATTTGGGCATGAAAAGAAGAGGGCAGAGAGGCGGCTCTGTGGACAGAGGTGGCAAGAAGGTGTTGTCTCGGCGTTTCCTCACCGTGGCGCCCGCTGCTGCAGCCCGAGAAACCGAGCGCCTCTGTTCTTCGGTCGGTTGCTCACTTGTGTGGCTGACAAGAGGGCCCCATATCCAAGTTTAACCTCCAAAATTCAAATTTTCCACTGCTCAAAACAGTAGGGACCTTCCTACCCCTTGTGAGTTGATCAAACTTCAAAATGGCCAATTGACTTTGAATAATTCAAAGTCTTATTTGGTTTGATCAAATTTTCAGCAAAGGCTAATTGAAATTCAAATTTGGTTTGAATTTAACCAAATTAGCTCATGTCAAGATCAACTCCAAATTGAGTAAAAATTGGTGTGTGAGCTCACAAAAATGTGCTGAGTGTGAATATGGATCCCCCTTTTGGATTCATGGGATGAAGGGAGTTTGAATTTTAATTCAAGTTCAAACTAGCCTCTTCCTCATTATACCCAAAAATACCTCAAAAGGTTTTGGATTTGGGTGCAACCTGGCATGAGCATTTCTAGCAAGGTGTAGAAGTTTTTTCATATGCTCAGCCCCTATATGATGCATGTGGGAAGTTCCACTTTTGCATTTTGTGAGTTTATCATCTAAAGACTATGTTGATGGTGTTTACTTGCTCTTCAAAGATGTTCATAAAACTTCCTCAAATGAGGTGTCTGTGGTGTGATGAACACTTTGAATGTGTGCAAAAACTTGAGCCCTTACATAGGAGTCCTGGGCGGCCAGGAACAGGAAGTCCGAACTGGACTCCCCCTGTGTGCGGCCACCAGGACCTAGAGTCCGGTTTGGACTCTATGGTGCAGCAGTACAAAATAGGCAGGACTTTATATTTTGAGTCGTAATAGAGTAGGCCTCTTGTAAGGGGGGGCTATATAAGGAAGCCAAACACCCCAGTTTTATTCAGATCAATAAAGAAGAACTCCTCCACCTCTCTAGCCCTAGCCGCCGCCTCTCCCTTGGAGCAGCCGCCGCCACCAGGCCAACCCTAGCCACCGCCCCTGCCTCTCCTCTGTTTCTGCGCCTCCCTCAACAGCAGAACAGATCTGCGGCTCCTGAGATGTCAAAGTTGACAGAATTTCTGGAGAAAATTGGACAGAACCTCCCTGCTTGAGGTACTTATTTGATCCAAGAGTTCCAGTTAATGTCACACCCGGTTTTTCCGAAGATCGACCGAGTGAATATCACATGTATGCCAGGATCATTTTCTCATACATATGACGACAAATAGTGAAGCATCATTATATTACAAGCCAAGTGTTCGAATATAAATAAGTCTTACATAGCATAACATCTCGATGGACGATAATATGTTCATAACATGTAAATAAAACATCAGCAAAAGATAAGTCTTTGTGATCTTCATCACAGGCGTTGCCTGGGGGACTCCGTGAACCTAGAATCCTTCTTCGGGTCCGAAGTCTTGGTCATTGAACACCACGTCATTCCCTTGGCTTGAGCAGCAATTTAAACCAATAGAAAAGCAAGCTTGAGTACCGTTGGTACTCCGCAAGTGTGGGAAAATTATGTCATGCATGGCTAGAGCAAGGAGAGGTTGAACTCATGGTTAAATCACTACGCAATTAATACCTATCACCTTAGCTTATTAAGCACCTACATTACTCCATAGGTAAAATGGTCCCAATCCCCCAACCCATCATCAATATCAAGTAACCATATTAGCATATCCAATATTAAGCTCCCCGCTTAACACCCTCAACTTTCCAATTCCTCATCCTCTAATCATGAATAAGTCCAAGCCGCTCTTGACCGTGAGCACGACTGTCATGACAGTTTTAGAGTTTGCACCACTGTACCCACATGTAGTGATTTCATCCCCCGTTGTCGGGTGGACTAGAAGAACCTCCATTATGCCAGTGGCCGCGAACCACGTTCACACTCCCGAGGTGTGTAGCCAGGAGATCACTACGAGGCCTTTACAAAGGGATTCCCGATGAGTGTGGGCCCACTGAGGTTTCACCCCTAACAGCATACAAGAGGCTCCAACCTCGCTGCAGTGGCCCCCTCTTGAGCCTTACGGTTCATATGGTAGTCCAGCTGACACCTATTCCCCGCACCATCCAAACACCCATACTACGCCGAGGATGCACCTAATTAATTGGCCAAGCTGCCCCATATCAGCATGTGGTTGGCACGGTAAAGCCAGGTTACATGCTCCATGAACCGGTCCTTAGGATCCAGGCAAGTACTATACACAAACCCGAGTCTCGTGCACGCAGGACCAACCAAAGAATCCAACTTGCCTCGATCCCTACCTCTATATAATTCATAATATCTCATTCAAGGGTAAGGTAAATAAGTTGATGATCTCATATCCCATTTATCCCATTCTAAGCATGGCTAAGCATAAGTAATATAAATGAATGACATAATAAAATAAATCCCAACCCAGGCTACAAGGAAGTAAGATAATGAAAATCTAGGGAAACTTCCTAGCTTGGGTATCATATTCCAAATTGACAGTGCAATTAAATTCTAACTACACATCCTATTATAGGATCAAAGTGGTCAAGGACACTTGCCTTCTTCCTGCTGCTCTGGGAATAGAAAGTCTTGATCTTGAAAGGTGAGAACCTGCTCTGGGGCTGGTTCTACTCATGCCAATACACATAGCAAAAGAAAACAACATTCCATAAGCCATAGTCCACATTTCCACTCATGCAAACCACACATGCATACATATGAAAGTCATACACATATTTAAGTGTTGTGTTTACCCTAGATATGTTGACTCTAAGCATACATGCACTTTTAAACATATATATTATTTCTAGCTCTAACATTCAGATTTCTAAGTGCACACTATATACGAATTTCCAATTTGAACAAATTTTCTATATTGGATAATACACTTCCTAGCCACAAAATTTACATAAAAGATAATTTCCTACCCAAATAGGTTTTCAGATCTTCTACAAAATCTTAATTTGAAGTTTTGGATTTGGGGACCTCATTTAACATTTTCTAATTATGCATACCTATTTTCTTATATTTTCAGATTAATTTTCTATACCTACAAATGAACTTTAGTATTAACATAACAAGACATATCACCTAAACAGAATGTGTTCTGGTCTAAAATGTCCCATAAAATACCTTTTGACTTCCTCTCTGATGAGGATCCTTTTAAATTTATTTTTACCCATTTTTAGAATTTATTTTCTAGCCTAGAAATGAATTTCCAGCCATAAAACAGCAACCTAAATTCATACAAAAATTTCTACTGTTCCAATTACCCTAACAGAACCTTTATAAATTTTCCCTACCCCTTTTTGGTTACTTAGATTCATTTTCCCACTTTTTAAATTTGTTTTATGCCTAAAGGGTATATTTCAGAGATAAATTACAAAACAGTAATCTCATTTAGTTTAATAGTTTATTTCCCCTCCAAATTCAGACCTCAGATTGTTCTACCAATTTTCAACAGGGTTAGAATAATTCAACTGAACCTACACCTATGTTTAAATTTAAATCCTATTTACATATTTAATTTCCTGAAATTAATACTTCCCAGGGGCTGATATGCAAATTCACACTGCAGTGGGCCCCATTTCTCATTTTCTAAATATTCAGGGGTCTAAGTGTGCAAAACAGGGAGATCTTCCTAATTCTTACTAAGTCCAGGGTCTAAAATTGATTTTTAAATGAATTTACATGAATTTCTGAAGGTCCAGGGGCTAGATCAGAAGGTTTCAGGGGCTAGCTCATGTTTTCCGAGATCCCCAGGGGGTAGCGCGTAAGATTCCCAGCCTTTATAACGCGGGGCTGGCGTGGGTCGTTGGATTTAAAATGGAGGGCTGAGATTAGATCACGAATCGGTACGGGTTAGATCTATTCGGGACCGCACAATTTAAAATGGACGGGCCTCAGGGGGCCACGTCGCCCTGGCCGGAGCCAGCCCGCGCGCGCGGCGGCGGGGGTGGCGATCGAGCCGGCGCAGCTTTGGTTCCTTGCTGCTACACGCTAGAACTTGCATCTTTTCGCACGGATCGACTGCGGAGGGTAGGGGAAGCTCACCTAGGGGTTTCTCGGGCTTGGAGAGGTCGGAATTCGGCTCTGCGACGACGGTGGTTGGTGCAGCTCCTCGGTGCTCGTCAAAGCCGTAGCTAGGGCACAAGACACGTCGTTTCCTTC
Source organism: Neostapfia colusana (assembly GCA_030760725.1). Classification (NCBI taxonomy): domain Eukaryota; kingdom Viridiplantae; phylum Streptophyta; class Magnoliopsida; order Poales; family Poaceae; genus Neostapfia; species Neostapfia colusana. Next base: position 63,196,913 of record JASWHV010000011.1, read on the forward strand.
ACCTGCAGGGCTCCCCGGTGGCGGTAGAACATGACAAGCCCGTTATATCAGAGAAAAGCGACGAGATCCGAAGGTTTTTCGGCGGGGGACGATCGGTTCTCACCGGAGCGGAAAACGTGGCGATGCGGGGAGAACGACGGGGTTTTCTGGAGTTTAAAGGCACGAGGAGAGGCGGCGGGGGTCGGTTTAGATGTGCAGCAGCGCTTTGCCGAAGATTGTGGCTCGTGGTGTGGAAATCGGGCGAGGCAGCGGCGATCGGCGCGGGAAGACCGGTGGCGGTTGGGGGCGCGCGCGGAGGAGGAAGATGACATGCGGGCCCCACACGTCAGAGAGAGGGGGAGGGGGAAACAGCTGCGGGCTGTTGGGCTGGCTGAGGTGGGTTTCGGCCCATTGGCCGTTTTTCTTTTTCTTTTTCCTTTTCTTTTCTGTTTTAATTCAAATTTGAATTCCAGTTTGAGTTTGAATTGCTTCACCACATGCATTACGTCCAAAAATTTTATATTCCCCTCTTTAACAGGTTTTGGGGTGTTACAATTAATTATACACCAAATTTGAAAAAACTTTATGTTACAAAGTTGTAACCCATCTTATGAACTTTTCAGAACTACCTCATTTTCTATTTTTATATTTTTGTGCAGGAAGTTATGCTCAGTTTACAGAGAGTTACAGAGAGTGTTTGCTGTGCCCTGTTTCTGGACAGTTTCAACTCTACTGAGAGAGCCGCAATCAAACAAGAAATGCATTTCTCTCATGTGCTTTGCCCAAGGTAAAAAGGAACTTTAATTTGCTCTAAACTACAACAAGTAATTAATAACCAAGGTATAGCTTTCAATCGTCGGGCTCGGCTGCACACCAAACCCGGTCCCAATACAGTTCATACACCCGTCCGTCATCACTCGCACGGGTGTTCCCAAGCCTAACACGCCTTGAGCTACGTGTTCACGTTACTAACCACGTGATGGGGTCTCCCGAACTCGCCCGTAGCACGCCAGGGAAGGACGTTGCTCGAATACCCCAAACGACATGAAGAGTCGTAGAGGATATAAAAGCGGGTCGGGTTACCTGCCACCCGTGAGGCTCCACCCTTCAGCTTGTGCGCACTGGTGGACATCGCTTACATGCACCCCTCAAGACATATGATGTCCTGAGATGCATGATTTTCCGACATAAGCACATAGGTTAGTTTTGCCACTTTTTATACACTAATAACATCCTTATATGGGCCACTAACTCGTTCCTCACCGAGTTTTTTAAAAATAAAATGACCTTTTTAGTGCATTAAACCTCAAGCGAGCTCTAATACCATGCTGACACGGCCTCATGGCCTCGTCGAGCCAGGATCACGCTGAGGGGTGCTGCGTTGCATAGCACCGGATAACACACATAAAAGGTACAAAGCAGAAGCAAAGTTTTATTACATAAATGAGTTTATGAACATTTTTACAACAAAATATGTTCAGTCTACACTCACGAGCGTAGACTTCGCACCGAGTTTACGTTCAGCCCATGAACGTGTCCCCGCTAGCACACCCGCACACTAACACGGCGGCGTGCACGACTCCCACTCAACGGGGTTTCCCTCTCCTCCTCGGGAGTCCCTTCCTCATAACACCCTGCAAAAGCTTCAAACACAAGCAGTGATCACGATGGCTCAGCAAGTCTGACCCGTCTTTCCTATGCATGAAACTTCTACATGATGGATTACAGGGTAAATGGGAAAAATAAGTTGCAAAGGACTCGCCTAAGTAGCTGGACCTTACTTTCAAGTTTTAGCAGCTAGTTGTGGAGAACTTCATGCTAAGGAACATGAGAGATCCGCAATCAAACAAGAAACGCATTTCTCTCATGTGCTTTGCCCAAGGTAAAAAGGAACTTTAATTTGGCCTAAACTATAACAAGTCATTAACAATCAAGGTATAGCTTTCAATCAGCAACTTTTACATGACTCTAGCCTGTTCTTTCTACGTCATGGTACAGTGAACAAGTGGTACTCACTGACCGTGAGGGATGGCGATTATAATCGATTTACACCTGCAAGATTACCCGAATAACCCGTCACGTACGCCCGTACTCGATGTTGCCTACAGCAACCATCACGGGTGTCGTACGCAATCACCTTTCATCCGTTAGCCAAATGTTGAACCGGTCCTATCGTCCCGAGCAAGAGGTCTCTACACGCGCATTCACAGTGCCGCTAGCCGATTTACACCTCAAGCTCTCAACCTACCATCTGGATGACAAGCAATGCCTCAACACCCAGCTACCTGAATTTCATCGGTTTCCCGGTTCCCATATATCCGGTATGTGTTTGGTACTGTTCTAGCTTGTTCAAAAGGCCCACACATGGCTCGGTCCTCAACCGACACAAGCGGAGCTATGGCACCAAGGCTCCAACGTCCTGCTGCCCTTACTCTCAGCTCGGTCTTATTTTTATTGCCATGTGTTCCATTTGCTATCTTTACCCGAGTAGCGTGCCTCTAGCCTATTCTCGCGAGCAGTTCCAACTACTCAACTTGTACCGAATCCTACACTAACTTAGCATTGCATTGGCTAATCGAGATTTACAAACCTAAGCCCAAACCAGGGTTTTCTTGGCTATGCATCTAGGTTTTCAAACAAGACTCTAATGCATAATTTGAGTGAGTGCTCAAAGTAAGTTCTCAAAACAGTAAAATTTATAAATAGGCTAATGCAAACCGGAGCTTGCCTTGCTGCTGTTGGTTGTAGGCTAGCTATTCCTCTGGAGTGATGAAATCTAAGACTTCGGTCTCCTCCTCAACCTTAGCGACTACATGAGATAAATACATGTATGTATCAATTTGAATGCATTTGAATTTGAAGTTGAATTTATTAATACTATAAGTATTGCTAGACAGGCCCAATGACCCTCAAATTTTTACTGTGGTTTGTATACAATCTAAACAGAGACTTGGCCAAGTTTCATTTGCAGCAAAGCTCATTTGTGCCCTCCACAAATAATTGTGTACTTGGCATTAATTGGAGCTCTTAGGGTGTTCTAGGAATTTTCATGGAGCAAGCCATGACTTTCTGAAAACTATATTTTCAGAGGGTTCTAATGGAGTTGGTGTCACTTAATTTGAAGACTCCTAGATAAATATACGAGCTAAAAAATTTCAGGGAAAATCTGAAAATGTTTCTGGACATTTTCCATTTTCTCTGGAACAGTTTTATTAATCACACCATTAGGTAGATCAAACGAGCTCAAATGGATCAGAAAGTTTTACGGTAGCCAATGGATATTATGATGAACATCCTGGACAAATTTCAGAATTTTCCTCCAAAGGATTCTCCAATTAAAATTCTAAAAAGTTTAAACTTTAAAGAATTAATTATTGAGAAATAAAAACTTTCATAAAGTGAAACTTGATTTTGTGGAAAGTACTCAGAGAGCTGAATCCAACAAAATTTGGTTCACTCGATTTGGAGTTTCCTAGCCAAAGTTATGTGGGTTTGAAGTTTGAACTAAATCTAAAAATCGGGGAAAAGTTTAAATTGCTGCGCGTGGGACCGGGGCGACGTGTCGGCTTCTTAGTGGCTGACACAAGGGGCTACAGGGTTTTTCGCGCGCAGCCACAACTGATCCGGATTCACTGAAGATCCAGTCTGGCTCAACACAGTGGCTGACATGTGGGGCCCGTGCCATCTTCTTCCCCTCGCTCCCGCGCGCGCCCGAGCTCACCGGAGCTCGCCAGAACTTGCTCCTCCGGCCACCTCCCGTGCTTTAGCTCGCCGCTAGGCTCTAACCCGACACGAGGAGCACTCCAGTGAGGTTTCCCCACGCCGGCCGTGGCTCCTACCTAGCTTGCGACGACACAGCGGCTCACACTGACTCTGGCGACGTCGTCCGCCATCTCTAGCCCGCCAAACCTTGTGTTTTCAAGCTGTACAGAACCTGTGCGACATGTAGACACTTGACTTGCACTTGGTTTAGCTCGGAAAAGGTCCTAGGTGAGATCTCACCATGCGCCCAATGGCTTCCGCCATTGACGCCGGTAGTAAAACTAGAAATGGGCTGTCTACCAAGGTTTTCACGCTAAGACTGCGAAGGAAAGTTTATTCACTACCGAGTCTAGCTCGTGTAGGTGCAGTTTGAGGATCTCTATATGATTATTGAACGAGAATTTGGCGAATCCGCACCCGAAGGTCAGTCTGTGCCGAATAGAGGAAAAGACGAAATTCATCGCCAGTGATCGACCACGCACGTCCCGAGATGCCTTATCTTGGGTGTGACACATTCCCGTTTGGGCTGTCCACGGGAGCCTGAGGTACGGAAGAAACTTAGGTCACCGGAAAAGCTTTCTGTATTGGTCGAGAGCAACCGGACTCGGCTGGTTCCTATGACGGGAAAGTAGGAGGAAAGGCTCTAGTACCGTTTTGCAGCTCAGAAGGAGTGTGGGTGCGGTGTTTGCTGGTTCTCCGATCGAACCCGAGAGAGCGGTGACGAGGGCAGCATTTCTTGCACGAGGGAGCAGAGGAATGAGCGAATTGCCTCTTGCCGGCTCGGCTTCGCGGAAAAGAGGGGGGGGGACGTCGGCTGAGCGTGGGCGCAGGCCGAGCAGGAGCTGGCGGCGGTGTCCAGCTCGGTGGTGACCCCAGCAGCGGCCCGAGAAACCGAGCCCCGGCAGTCTTCAGTCGGTTGATCATAGGAGAGACTGACATGTGGGCCCCACTCCCGTTTTAACCTCTGAAATTCAAATTTTTCTACTGCTCTAAACAGTAGTGCCCCTAGTACACTTTCAAATTTGAATTATTCACCAAATGCCCATTTGAACTCGGTAGAATTCAAATTGTGAAGTGTTTGACTATATTCATAGCACATATGCAGTTTAAAATTCAAATTGAATTTGAATTTGCTTAAATTGGCTCATGTCAAGATCAACTCCAAATGGAGTGAAAATTGGTGTGTGATCTCACAAAAATGTGCTGAGTATGAATATGAATCCCAGTTTTGAATTCAGGGGGTGAAAGGAGTTTGAATTTGAATTTAAGTTCAAACTAGCCTCTTTCAAATTATGCCCAAAAATACCTCAAAAAGGTTTTGAATTTGGGTGAAATTTGGCATGAGCATTCCTAGCAAAGTGTATGAGTTTTTCATATGCTCAGACCCTATAGGATGCATGTGGGAAATGCCACTTTTGCATTTTTGTGAGTTTATCCACTAATGACCATGTTGATGGTGTTTACCTGCTCTTCAAAGGTGTTCATAGTTTTTCCTCAAATGAGATGAGTGTGGTGTGATGAACACTTTGATTGTGTGTACAAAACTTAGGCCCTTACATTTCTCCCCCCTTAAAAGAATCTCGTCCCGAGATTATAAGGTGAAAAATGAGAGAGAGAGAGGACGGTGAAAAATTACCGTATGTGCGACGCGAAAAAGTCGGGGTAGTTAGCGTGAAGAAAACCTTCACTCTCCCATGTCGCTTCGTCTATGGAGTGAGTACTCCATAGAACCTTGTAGAACCACAACGTGCGGTTGCGTGTGGTTCAGACCTTTTATTCAATTATCTGAACCGGTTCCTCCCGATAAGTGAGATCCAGTTTCAGTTCTTCAATATCCCCAGCTGAATGGTAGTTGGTAGCTTAAGACACTTCCTAGCTGAGAAATGTGAAAGACGCCATGCACACCAGAGAATGTTTCTGGTAATTCCAGCCGGTATGCTACTGATCCATATCTTTCTGTAACCTGAAATGGACCGATGAATCGGGGTGCCAACTTTCCTCTCACCGCAAATCTGTTCACGCCCTTCATTGGAGACACACGTAGATATACGTGATCCCCAACTTCGAACTGTAACGGGCGTCTTCTCCGGTCCGCATACTGCTTTTGTCGGGATTGGACGGCTTTTAGGTTCGCTTGAATCAGCTGAACCTTTTCCTCCGCATTGTTAACAAGATCAATACCGAAGGTGACCCTTTCGCCAAACTCACATGAATTCAGTGGTATGCGGCATTTTCTCCCGTATAGCGCCTCATAGGGCGCCATCTTGATGCTGGCTTGGTACCCATTGTTGTAAAAGAACTCGGCCAACGGTAAGTGATCATCCCAATTCTTACCGTGGTTAATAGCACAAGCTCGTAACCTATCTTCTAAAATTTGATTTACCCGCTCAGTTTGCCCATCCGTCCGTGGATGGTATGCTGAACTATGGATCAGTTTCGTCCCCAAAGAGGCATGTAGCTGCTCCCAAAAACGAGACACAAATAAAGTGCCCCGATCCGATATTATGGTGCAGGGTACGCCGTACAAGCATAGGATCTGTGAGATGTACAATTCAGCATACTTCTTAGCGTTGTAGTTAGTGTTGACCGGGATAAAATGGGCAACTTTGGTGAGCCAGTCGACGATCACCTACACTGAATCATGCTTCTGAAATGTGGTGGGTAAACCGACGATGAAGTCCATGCTCACATCTTCCCACTTCCAGGCAGGAATGCCCAGTGGTTGTAGCAGTCCCGGTTTCTTCATGTGATCTGCCTTCACCCTTCGACATGTATCACACTCGGACACGTACCTTGCGATCTCCCGCTTCATCCGTGTCCACCAAAACTTGTTTCTGAGTTCTTGATACATTTTGTTGCTGCCGGGGTGAATAGAAAACTTTGACAAGTGAGCCTCATCAAAGATTTTCTTCCGTAAGTCCGGGTTACGGGGTACGATGATCCGGTCCTTGAACCACAGGACGCCGTCTCCGTCTTTCCAGAAACATTTCAGCTCCCCACTGTCTACACGTCTCTACAAATGTGACATGCCCTTGTCATGTTTCTGAGCTACCGCTATCTCTTCACGGATGGTGGGGATCAAAGCTAAGTTGTAGAGAGCTCCATGTGGAATCACATGCAATGGTGGCTCGCTCTCTTCCAACGGTGTGACGGTCAGATTGTTGACGTGTGACTTGCAATTCAGCGCATCCACCACTACGTTTTCCTTGCCAGGGTGATAATGGATCTCTATTTCGTAATCCTTTATCAACTCCAACCATCTTCGCCGCCTCATGTTCAGTTCATTCTGAGTGAATATGTACTTGCGGCTCTTGTGGTCGGTATATAAATGCACGAGGTTACCGAGTAGGTAGTGCCTCCACATTTTGAGTGCAAGTACCACGGCAGCGAGCACTAAGTCATGAGTTGGATAATTTTGCTCATGGTTCCTGAGCTGCCGTGATCCATACGCGACCACCCTTTGGTCTTGCATCAGCACACATCCGAGCCCAATTCCGGATGCATCGCAGTACACATCGAACAGTTTGGTTGTGTCTGGCTAAGTTAAAATCGATGCTGATGTTAAGTGCTTCACTAATGCCTTGAATGCTGCTACACATGCTGGTGTCCAAACATATTTGGTAGCCTTCCTCAGCAGCTCGGTCATAGGATTGGCAATCTCCGAGAAGTTCGGAATGAACCTCCAATAATATCCCGTGAATCCGAGGAAACTCCGTACCTCGTGAACAGTTCTCGAGGACTTCAAATCAGCAGTTGTGTGATCTTACTCGGGTCTACAGTAATGCCCTCCGCTGAGATTATATGCCCAATAAAAGGCACTTGCGATATCCAGAATTCACACTTGCTGAATTTCGCGTATAGTTTGTGATCCCGCAGCCATTGTAAGACTATACGCAGATGCTTCGTGTGTTCTTCCTCCGACTTGGAATATACCAATATGTCATCGATGAAGACCACGACAAACTTGTCCAGCTCTGGCATGAATACCGAGTTCATCAAGTACATGAAGTGAGCTGGAGCGTTGGTGAGGCCGAAGGACATGACCAGGTACTCATAAAGCCCGTACTTCATCGAGAAAGCCGTCTTTGGTATATCCTCAGCCCGTATCTTAATCTGATAGTACCTGGATCTTAAGTCCATCTTGGAAAAGATCTTTGCTTCGACCAACTGATCAAACAACATGTCGGTCCGTGGCAACGGGTACTTGTTCTTGATGGTTACGGCATTTTGTGGACGATAGTCCATGCAAAGCCGCAAAGTCGCATCCTTCTTCTTCACAAATAATGCCGAACAGCCCCATGGCGAGGAGCTCAGACTAATAAAACCCTTCTCCAGCAGGTCTGTTAACTGCGTCTTCAGTTCTGCCAATTCCTTTGGCGCCATCTTGTACAGCCTTCGAGATATCGGCATCGTTCCCGGTGCAAGTTGAATCTTGAACTCCACCTCTCGGTCAGTAAATCATCCGGGAACACGTCTGGGAACTTGCGGACTACTAGAATGTCTTCCAATCCGGTGGTGGTGGATTGATAAACGCTTGGAAGTTTTATTTCTGGATTGTCCAGAAATAATGAGTGAGACTCGTGCATTTCTGGGTGTAAATGCACGACTCGGAGGACGGTGTCCAAGAGAGCGTCGTGGTGGGTTAACCACGACATCCCTAAGATGATATCGACCTTTTGTCCCTCTAAAGCTAAGAAAGATGTGGGGTATACTCTACCCGCTAGGCATAATGGTGCTTTGGAAACCATCATGCTTGCTGAAATTTTTCCACCCGGTGAACAAATCAAATATGGACTTTCGGTGGGTAGTATTTGCAAGCTGTGTTTAGTAATAAAAGCTTGGCTAATAAAATTATGCGTGGCGCCTGAATCAAATAACACTATGGCGGGATGCTGGTGGAGTTGGAATATACCCGTAAGGATTGGCTCCCCCTCCAGCACGTCCTCTATGGCGAGTTGGTGAACGGTGCCGGGCTTTGGATTTGCCCGCCGCGCATTAATGGGGTTCCGGGGCTGATTCCTTCCCGGAAACTGCGGTGCCACTCTGCCGCCTTTCCTCCCAGGACAGTTGTTGGCGAAGTGTCCTGGGCGACCGCATTTGAAGCATGCGGCTGATGACTAGCCTGTGCTTGGGGGACGAAAGCCCGGCATGTGCTGCTGAGGTGCAAACGCACGCGGCATCGCCCGCTGCTGTTGTTGTTGCTGCGGAGGTGGTGCTGGTAGTGCCGGCCTGAACGCCGGTGGAGAATAGGGCCGACTGCGGAATGGCATCGGCCTCTATGGTGGCTGCCAGCGTTGACCCGATGGTGAGCGATACACCATCCGGTATTTTTGAGAAGGACCACCTCCCCCTCCGCTGCTCTGTGGCGCGCTTCGCTTCTTCTCCAACCGCCGCTAACTCCTTGCTGGAGTCCTCCTGAACAATCGCAGCATCAATAATGTCGTTGAGACTGCCGCGATTGAACATTGCCAGCTTGTCCTTCAGGAGCGGGTTAAGCCCCTGGTAAAAATGATCCCGCCGCTTCTTGTCGGTATCGGCGTGATAAGAAGCGTAGAGTGTGAGATTATTGAACACCCTGGAGTATTCCAGCGCGTTCCTGCTTCCTTGCTGCAGGCGAAGTAACTCCTGCATCTTCCTTTTCATAAGACCCGGCGGTATGTGATAGGCCCTGAAGGCCATCCGGAACACCGCCCAGGTCATAACTTGCTCGGTGGGTTGCGAGGCACAAAAACTCACCCACCAAGCGCTCGCGGACCCTTGAAGCTGTTGGGCCGCGAACTGAGTCTTGCGCTGCTCACTCACTTGGAGCAGCCCGAACTTCATCTCCATCGTGCGGAGCCAGTTCATCCACCCTTGAGAATACTGGGGGATGAGTAGCCAGAAAGTCGGAGTAGGAGCTTTGTTTGCGCTCCTCGCGGTCTTGGCGCCTCTCCGGTCGAGACGTATTTGCAATTAAGGTCTGCAGCAACTCCATGTGCTGCTGATGAGAACCCGCCATAGCCGCAGCGATGTCGGCAAATGTAACCGTTGGTGGTGGCGGTGGCGGTTGCTGCTGTTGCTGTCCCGAGGAATCCTCGAGAGTTTGTTGGGAGGCCTCTCCCCCCTGACTAGAACCACCAACGTCTGGGTTGGCACGAGTTCGAGTCATTCTAAAATTTAAAACAGCAGCGATCAGCACATGTCATTCTTAAAATTCCATATAAAACAGTAGGTATTGAAGTGACACATGAATAACTTGCACAACATTCACATATATTGATAAAGCATAAACTTTATAAAAGATACATTATTCTCGGGTCTCTGAGAAGTCGTGCTCATGTCGTCACTACCCATACATATACTACTGTCGAAACAACATGTCACTGATTAGAAAAGTTTTTATACATCACCCTCACTGCCCTACTTGGCAATGGTAACCTACTCGGAGTAGAACTCGACCTCCTGCGGGTCGTCCTCCTCCCTACCTCTACTGGTGGCTCCGGGTCCATGACCTCCTCTTCCGGTTCAGGTTCCCCCATCGCCGGGATACCCAAAACCACGGGTACGGCACCTACCATCGGTAGGCCCACTACCGGAGGTACGAGGTCTTGCAACGCGTGCACCTCATCCATGGCCTGGTTGTAGTCCTCCTCCTAGCCCTGGATCTCCTCAATGGCGTCATCACACTCTTGAGTGAGGACCTCATTTTGCTGGGTCAAGGCCTGCACTTGATGTTGTAAAGCCGTGATGTCGAGGCGGCTTTTCTTTTTCGCCTTCTTCAGACGATGCGACTGATTATGTTGTTCGTTCAGTCGCTTTATCGTTGGAAAGAGAACATTGCGGAGTGCGCTGTGAGCACTCTCGAAATGGTCTCCACGGCTGGTACTCTCCTTATGCTTCTCGGCAAGACAATCCGTATGGACAGCTTGGCTGTCCATCACGGTCTCCCTGCCCTCAACTGGAGGCCGAGGTTCGCCACCGCGGGGTTGTACCTTGGGCAACCCGTATCTGTTGCCTCCAAGTACCTTTCCCTCCAAACGTGATTAGCTCGCCCCTCTGCTGGGACCAGCGTGTATGGAGTGCCCTCCATAGCTCTCACGTGTAGTTGGCAGAAACGCGACATGGTGTCGCAGGCTGCCACTTGCCACATATCCTCCGGCTGTGTACCTCCCACCGTGACGGTGAACGGTGCCCAACCGGGTGGCGTAGGTCCTGCAGGAACTTCGACATGGATGGTCCATGTCTTGTTCCCCTCCTCACCTTCTTCCTTGGCGAGGTACTGCAGCGTCTCCACATACACGAAATATTGAAGGATTTGCTTCAACACTTCCGGAAAACCGCCGTGTTGAGAACAGTGGGATACCACCCACCCGTTCTCCAATTGTCTATCCGCTGTCATCAGTAGAAACATATTTGAAAAGGTAAAATATTCATTTCAACAGTAAATAATTGAGTTATAACATTAAAACATGTCATTGAACTCAAAAAACTTGGAAACACAACTCAAACTTAGAACAAATTTGATTGCTGGTCTGCTGCCCAAATTGACAACCCTGACCAGTTTCCATTTCAACCTGATTTAGACCATGCAACAGGAAAAACTAATTCTGGAGCTCAACATAAAAGTTAAAGATAACTTCAATATCTTTCCAGAAAGTATTTTCTTGGCCTAAGATCTGTCCTGGTTCAAAAGTTATGAGATGTCAAAGTTGACAGAGTTTCTGGAGAAAATTGGACAGCACCTCCCTGCTTGAGGTACTCATTTGATCCAAGAATTACAGTTAATTCTACACTAAATTTGAGAAAACTTTCTGTTACAAAGTTGTAACACATCTTATGAACTTTTCAGGACTACGTCATTTTATATTTTTAGATTTTTTTGCTGGAAGTTATGCTCAATTTACAGAGAGTTACAGAGAGTGTTTGCTCTGCCCTGTTTCTGGACAGTTTCAACTCTACTGCATTTTTCGACTGGTTAAGGGATGAAACACCTCTGGATATCAACAGAAAAGTTGTAAAGCTATTCCAAAGATTTCCATAAATGTATCATATGACCCAAACCTCGAAAGAACTCAACCTCTAACCTCTGATTAACTTCAGCCTTATTTCAGCTGAAAACAGGGGACTCTGTCCTTAGTATCCTATAAGTTGAAAACTTGTTAACTTTGAACATCCTGGTTAAGGGAAGAAGTTATATCAAATTTTTAGTGCTCTGGATTAAAACCTTCAAGTTCTACAATGTGTTTTCTCCTTTAGTGGGGTGTGACGTTGAAGCGTAGCCAGTTCATGTCTGTACTACATTCCTCACAAAGAAAAACCTATACCAGACTTAGCCGGGTTCGTTAGTTCAGTGGCACTAAACGTCTCTCGCACACGGATGCTACTCATCTACCGATTCGTGGTTAGACTACCTGCAAATAACTCACACAATCGTTGGGCTCGGCTGAAGAATCCTGACACATAAGATCGGAACTAAACATGTAATATTATGCCAGAAACAGAGTTCGGTACATAATATTACAACACAAGTGGAACCACAACCATACAGAGCTTTGTTACAACCGCATACACTTTAGTACAATAATAATAAGGACTAACATAAGGATGACTAACGACATAAACACATGGACAACTAGCTCCTCCTCGTACATGGTCCACGGTAACACCTTGGGTGTGGATGCGACCCTACTCAAAGTCCTCCGGGTTGAAGTCAGGATCCTCTGAAGATATCAACAACAGTTGAGTACAAAAGTACTCAGCAAGCTCCACCTCGCCCTTCAGGAGGGGAATGAAACAAACATAGATGCAATGCACAACAATAAGAGTAATGCAACATAATGCAACTGAATGCAACCAAATAACCCATCCAGAGACATCTCTCACCTCATTCTCACAAGAGGTGGCTTCCTAGTTATTAGGACCACACCATAACCTATCCTATACCGAGGACACGGCCGTCCGAAAGGATTCTACGCTCTGTAGAGGTTGTACGCTGTACCCACACGCACGGACCATCAAAGACAGCCCGTCATAACCGACACCCAGTCGAAACATCACCCAAACCAGTCGTCCCCAACCCAGTGTCATGACTTATCTCAATATCATCTCAATTTTCACTCGTAAATGCATATCTCTATCTCTCCACCATGGACGACTGTCGGGCTAGCCACCTTGTGTTAGGCTAAGCCCCGCCCATACAGGGTCATATGGTCATACTGAAGAAAGTTAGGTGAGATGTCAAAAAACCTCGGACCTTAAGGCTCACCAGGGCAGCCTCCATATTCAAACCACAAGACTATCATCTTGATAGTACTCGATGTAAGTCTACCACTACGATAGCGCTTACACCAACACTAACCCTTATGCCCTGGTCTCAACTCATGCTCTCGCCAACCGTGCAACATAAATAGGGCAACATCATCATGCATAATCTTATCATATCAATATGCTGCAAAAGGAGAAACTAGTATGTTTACACTCTAACACTCGAATAATGCATGCTCAATAATGCAAAGGCCTAATCTATAGGCCACAATGGATGAAACTCATATAGGAGCAATATGATCAAAAAGGGGGTGATGGAACTTGCCTTCGCTACCGTCTGCAGTGTCGTGCTCTTGGTCACTTGGCTCCCCTGGGTTCTCTTCCGGCACTGGTTCTACACCGCGCACAAGCAAACATACAAACAAAGCAAATATACATCATTCAGACTTACTTGCACTAACTATATTATGATATTAGATGATTTTTATAAGAAGAATCGGATTAAGTGATCTTTGTGTGTGGGTGAGATCTAGTCTAAGGCCAATCAAGGGGTTGCTTAGGGTTGGGCTCAAATCAGCAAGAGTAAACAGGGGGAGGCTTGCCAGAGAGGAAGAAATTGAACGCTGAGGCTATGACTCACTCGATTAAGCTGTCGATTTTGGGTAGGGATATAGGAAGTAGAGCAACTTCACGGTAGGGCGACCATGCCATGGGGTGGTCATGGCCAAACCCGAGGAGAGGAAGAAGGGGGATGACTCTGGAAGAAGAGTGGAGGTTGGGGTGCTCACCTTGGCCGTTGCTTGGCAGGGCTCGGCGGGGATGGTTCCTCGTCAGAGATCGATGTTGGGGGAAGACGTGAATGTCGGTGCTCAATGGGGCGGGGGAGAAAGTGAGCTCCCAATCCCTTTTTATAGATGAAGGAGTTAAGGGATAGGGATGGAGGAAGGAGAGGTAGGTGAGGTGTAATTATTGCATGTTCTGGGAGCTTCTCGTGGAGTGGATAAGGATGGGGGGAGAAAGAGATATGTGAGGGGTAGTTCCAGAAGCTTCTCGTGGAATGGATAAGGATGAAGGAGGAAGGGGTATGTGGGGGGTGATTCCGGAAACTTCTCGTGAAATGGATAAGGATGGAGGAGGAAGGGGTATGTGGGAGGTTAATCCGAAAGCTTCTCGTGAAATGGATAAGGATTGAGGAAAAAGGGGTATGGGAGGGGTGACTCCGGAAGCTTCTCGTGAAATGGATACGGATGGGGGAGGAAGAGGGAAAAAGGGGTTTGCCTTTAGGCAGAGGTAGAGGGGTGGTCGCACCAGTTTCGATGAAAGGCATACCTGAAACCGGCCAAGAGTGTATGTAATATGTCTGGTGGTTAATTCTATAACCCTGATTCATTAGCTTTACGAAAAATGGGGCGTTATAGACCTACCCCACATAGGATGAATCTCGTCCTCGAGATTTGAGTGGTCTGCAAAGAGATGGGGAACTCTGTCCGCAATGCATCTTCTCTTTCCCAAGTAGCTTCAGCCTCCAAGTGTGTGCTCCAATGGACCAGGCAAAGTGTGATGGTGTTTCACCGTGTCCTTCGGGTGACTGAGTTCACGCCTCCTCTTATCTGCGTAGCTTTTCTGACGTGATTGTGCGGCCTTGAGATTCGCTCGAATCTCCGCTACCTTGTCCTTTGCTGCCAAGATGAAGTCTGGTTGCTCCACAATGCGGTCCCCAACTTCTGACCACGTGAGCAGGGTTCGACACTTCCTTCCATAGAGGGCTTCATACGGTGACATCTTAATGCTGGCATGATAACTGTTGTTGTATGAGAACTTGGCATACGGTAAATTGTCTTCCCAATCCTTGTCGTAGGTGAGAACGGCGGCCCTCAACATGTCTTCCAAGATTTGGTTGATCCTCTCTGTCTGACCATCCGTCTGAGGGTAATATGCTGAACTAAAGCCCAACTTGGTACCAAGTGCCTTTTAAAGACTCCTCCAAAACCTTGACGTAAACTGAGTACCTCGATCTGAGACTATCCTCGAGGATACTCCATGTAATTTCACAGTACGGTCTATGTACAACTTGGCCAGCTTACTCCCATTGTAGGTAGTGCGCACACGAATAAATTATGCAACTTTAGTCAGACGGTCGACCACTCGCACATGGAGTCATTACCATTCTTTGTCCTTGGTAGGCCAGTGATGAAGTCCATTCCTACCTCATCCCATTTCCAAACGGGAATCGGTAAGGGCTGTAATAGGCCACTCGGCTTTTGATGCTCAGTTTTAACCCTTCTACACACATCACAATAAGCCACAAATTTGGCTATGTCACCCTTCATGCCAACCCACCAATATTTCTGCTTAATATCCATGTACATGTTTGTGGCTCCAGGGTGGATAGAGTAGGCAGAGTTATGAGCTTCATCCATGATCGTATTACGATAGTTACCTTGTGAAGGCACACACAACCGTTTCTTGAACCACAATATTCCATCTCTATCAACTCTAAAGTCTGGTGCCTTGCCTTCACCGGTTTGTTCCTTGATCTTCATTAACTTTTCATCCTCCTGTTGAGTCTTCTTAATCTGGTCATCCAGGACAGGGTGGACGCTAAGGTTGTAGTTGTAGGAGTGAGGTACAATACTTAGGTTCAACTTCATCATCTCCTCGCACAGTTGTGGTACTTGAGTCACCAAGTGATGACAGTATGCTTTCCTGCTGAGAGCGTCTGCGACAACATTTGCTTTACCCGGTGGTAGTGGATCTCCACATCATAATCCTCAATTAGTTCCAACCATCTTCATTGTCTTAGGTTCAGATCAGGCTGGGTAAATATATACTTGAGGCTCTTGTGGTCTGTGTAGATTTCACACTTGTTACCGATCAGATAGTGTCTCCAAATCTTAAGAGCATGCACTACCGCAACTAATTCCAAGTCATGGGTTGGGTAGTTTTGCTCGTGCGGCCTTAACTGACGAGAGGCATAGGACACCACTCGTCCTTCTTGCATTAACACACATCCTAGGCCATGTCTAGAGGCATCACAATAAATACTGAAGCTCTTGTGAATATCCGGTAAGACTAAGACTGGGGCCGTGGTTAGTCTTCCCTTCAACTCATGAAAACTCCGCTCACATGCTTCAGTCCACACAAACTTATTATCCTTTTTGAGTAGTTCCGTCATTGGTCGGGCTAGCTTGGAAAATTCTTCGATGAACCTCCGATAATAACCAGCCATACCCAGAAAACTACGAATCTCCGAGACCGAAGTTGGTTGCTTCCAAGATGATACAGCTTTGATCTTCTCTGGATCAACTACAACTCCCTCGGCTGTCAGCACATGCCCAAGAAAACTAACTTTCTATAACCAAAACTCACATTTGCTGAACTTGGCATAAAGTTGATGGCGCCTGAGCCAGTCCAGAACAACACGCAGGTGTTGCGCGTGCT
Organism: Neostapfia colusana; assembly: GCA_030760725.1. Taxonomy (NCBI): domain Eukaryota; kingdom Viridiplantae; phylum Streptophyta; class Magnoliopsida; order Poales; family Poaceae; genus Neostapfia; species Neostapfia colusana. The sequence goes on from JASWHV010000011.1 coordinate 63,213,338, forward strand.
CTGCATCGCTTCGTGAATAGACTAGAATGTCATCAATGAAGACAACGACAAACTTGTCCAACTCTTGCATGAACACCCGGTTCATTAGGTTCATGAAGTAGGCAGGGGCATTGGTTAATCCAAAAGACATCACTGTGAACTCGAACTGACCATAGCGAGTCACAAATGTTGTCTTAGGTATATCTTCGGGCTTAATCCTCACTTGATGATACCCAGACCTCAAGTAAATCTTTGAGAAAAACTTGGCCCCCTTTAGCTGGTCGAATAGATCATCTATCCGGGGTAGAGGGTATTTGTTCTTAATGGTCACCGCTTTAAGAGCTCGGTAATCTACACAGAGTCTCTTACTTCCATCCTTTTTCTCTACGAATAGGACGGGTGCGCCCCATGGTGATGCACTAGGCCTTATGTACCCCTTCTCTTGCAACTCATCTAACTGTTTTTTAACTCGGCTAGTTCTGGTGCTGCCATTCTATAAGGCCTCTTGGCTATTGGGGCAGTTCCAGGAACTAGATCAATGGAGAACTCCACTTCTCTTTCTGGCGACATGCCTGGCAACTCCTCAGGGAACACATCAACATACTCCTTAATCACTGGCACTTCCTGAGGTGTTTTCGCCTTCAAGTGGTTTACTATTGGCTCAGACAGGCTGGACTTGACATGACATGTGACAGTCTTCCCTTCATGGTTTGTCACTGTGACAGTCCCCTGTGCACAAGCTATACTCCCATTGCACTTGGCTAACCAATCCATACCGAGGATCACATCTATCCCATGGGAGTCAAGCACTACTAGATTAACCAAGAACTCTACCCCACTTAGATTTAAAGGGATGTTGTTAACTCCTAGGTGGAAGGTATATAACCTCCCGGTGATCGAGTCATTAAGGGCCTCTTAAGGGCTACCGTAGATATATCATGTGTCTCTACAAAGTGTGATGATATAAAAGAATGTGATGCACTAGAAACAAATAGTACTGAAGCCAAAACTGACTGAACCAAGAACTCATCAAGTAGAACTCTTGGTGCTGCATCTGCCTCTTTGGCATAGACGTGGTTTACTATGGCCTTTCTAAAGGAGTGTTGAGTCCTTGACGGCTGTAGGATCGAAGTACACATGTAAAGCTACCAGAGGGGGGGTGAATGGTAGATAAAAACGTTTCAGCGGAAGCAACAAAACACCCCTCAGCACAAAACTGATCTGTTAAAGAAACCGTGTGTGCGACTAATCTAAACGTGTTCAACTGTGACAAAACTAGTATAGATTGTAGAGAATCAAGTCACAAATACGTCACAACAAGAATCATGAAAATCAGTTGAGAGAAACTCAAGTTACGATCGAAAGATCGAACAAAGGTCAATCTGTCCTACCCGAGAAAAACATTTCTGGAATACTGCAAAGAAAACTCATGTATATCAGAAACCACAAATTCAATGACCGTGAAATTTTCACAGCTGATATATAATCAAGTTTTGAAGACAAACCAAAAAGAATCACATCAATTGGATCTGTCAAACTCGAGTTATGATAAAACCACCGAAGCAAGGTAGTGCTGAACAGAAACTCGACGAGAAAAACTTGTCCGAAACAAGTCGGACGAACAAGGAACAAAAGTTCCTTTAGAATACGAATTTTATTTATCAAAACACAAGAGGAACAGATCCAAAGTCGTGTACCACGAGCTCTGGCCTCCCTTGCTTATATAACCAGCCCTAAGGCCAACCCAATTCAAACTAGGACTCCTGCTCCTACTTGGATTCAAACTGTAACTTTCCAATACTGCTCAAGACTCTTCTACATGCAGATAGAAGCAATCTTAAGACTTCCAAACACCTTAGTAACGTCCCAAACATTCCTAAAACAACTCAAATTCGTGACCCACACGAAATCCTATCATAACCAACTCAAAACTTTCCATATTTGAGTCAAACACGACTCAGCCGCAGCCTGAGTCCATAACCTAGTCGGTTGGACCTTTCCGACCAATTCTTTACGTCCACATCCCTTCATAACGCCTTGGAACCATGCATCCACGTCCATGCCATCCTTGCACACATGCAAACATCTTCCAACGACGTCCAAGATACCTTCATATGCATTGTTCTTGATTCAAACATACTGCGCAACCTCCCGATCAACTCAACCACAATTCCTCCCGAACTTGGTTGTTGAACCTCATCTTCTCCCTAAGACTAGTTCAATGGATCCCGTCACCAGCCATGTCTTGAACTCAAGCAACACCTGCACATGAATAAACAACCAATACTTCCGAGCACAAGTCCTCAACTTGACTCTCGTTAGTTCCGAAACTACAACATCTTACGTGAGCACCTCACATAAGCATGTTGTAAACCATAGCAAAATGATATCAGCCATAACCACCAAAACACACCAAAAACTTAGTAAAATAATACTAAGCAAACTTTCTATAAGAGTAAAGCAAGTTTGAAACATTGCAAGTTAAAAGCAGAACCATTCCAATCAAGCTCCGAACCTTACCAAAGCTAACCGGACTTTGAACCGGAGCTTACCAAAGCTAGTCGGACCTAGCGCCGGAGATTACTAAAGCTTAGTCGGACTTAGCACGAAACTTACCAAAGCTAGTCGGACCTAGCACCGGAGCTAGCAAAAACAAGTCAGACCTAGCCAAAATAAGTCAGACCTAGACAAAGCAAGTCGGACCTTACGTCGGACCTTGCAGGAGCTCGGACCTAGAGTCGGACCTTGTTAAAAAGGTGTTTTGGTAGTATTCAAAACTTTTATCGTCAAAGCCAATGTATTCAGCACACATAGGTCTCACAACGGTGCTCCACGGCTACCTCCGGCTGGTTGCCTTGGTCCCTTAACTGAGTTGGAGACGGCAGATGGTGCTGGCTTAATCTTGTAAGGGCAATTAACAGCGATATGCCCAGGCTCACGGCAGCTGAAACAAACCCTCTGGCCACCAGTCTGATTGACTCTAAACTGCTGAGGATGGAATGAGCCATGTGATTTAGCAGGATGTACCGGTTGCTTGAAGGTGGTGGTTGGTGCTTTGTAGGATACACCACTATAAGCCATGTGCCCAGAGTAAATAGGTTGTTGGGTCTTCTGCACAAAGTAGGTCGGTTGTTGGGCCCGTTGTACTGGATAAACGGGTTGATTAGTCCTCTGAAGTTTCACCTGCTGGAACACCTTCTTGTCCTCAAATTTCCTTTTCTTCTCCCGTATCTCATATTCTATGATCTTTTCCGTAGTGATGGCCTTGTTAACTAGGGTACTGAAATCTGGATAAACAGATGCTTCAAGAAATTTCTTGATCTCAGTGTTTAACCCACGCAGAAAGGCTTCTTGCTTCTTCTCTTATGTATCCACAGCGTGGGGGTCATAGCGGGATAATCCGGTGAACTTGTGTAGATACTCCGTCACGGTTAGACCCTTCTGTTTGAGGTTCATAAACTCTTCTCTCTTTAGCTTCACAATTCTACTTGGGGATGTGTTGCTCTCTAAACAACTTCACAAACTCATCACATATCATGGTCCTGGCATGTGGACGCATCTCTCTGTAGCTGTGCCACCAAGCTAAGGCAGATCCTCTCAGTTGTTGGACTGCAAGCAGAACCTTATCCTGCTCATTTGCATGCACAACCTCGAGTTTCATCTCAATCTCTCTTAGCCAGTCATCTGCCTCAATAGGGTCCTCATTTCCAGAAAACTTGGGCGGCTTCATCCTGTTGAAGTTTGCAATCTGGTGATTGTTTTGCGGCGCTGGCTGATGGTTGTTGAGGCTATTGTTGTTCCGAGCAGCCAGGGTGTTTGCCATTATCTCAATGAGTCGAGTCTGGCGGTCCAGAATGGCAGTAAGGTCATAGGTAGGTGCTTGGGGATGTGGCCGGACATGTGCACTCTCCGCTGTCTCATGCTCGTGAAGTGCAGGCAGAATCTCTCGTAGTCCCTGGTCTGCCTCGTGTCTATTTGTGGCTCGGCTCGAGCGGCGAGGCAACTGTGGCAAGGAAATCGATGGGTTTAGATTTTCTTCTTATTATTATTACTATGGTGCGTCAAAATTAGTTATGCTTACTGTCTTTTATTTGTTGTTATTTTTACTATTTTACTATGTGTGTCTAAATACTTATATATAGTTTTATACCACACAATTCATGCAAACATCAAACATTGCAAGCAACACACCAAGCATTCATTCATTCTGGCAAGCAGGTACAAGATACACCACTATGAGCCATCTGCCCAGAGTAAATAGGTTGTTGGGTCTTTTGCACAAAGTAGGTCGGTTGCTGGGCCCGTTGTACTGGATAAACAGGTTGATTAGTCCTATGAAGTTTCACCTGCTGGAACACCTTCTTGTCCTTAAATTTTCTTTTCTTCTCCCTATCTCATATTCTATGATCTTTTCTGTAGTGATGGCCTTGTTAACTAGGGTACTGAAATCTGGATAAACAGATGCTTCAAGAAATTTCCCGATCTCCGTGTTTAACCCACGCAGAAAGGCTTCTTGCTTCTTCTCTTCTGTATCCACAGCATGGGGGTCATAGCGGGATAATCCGGTGAACTTGAATAGATACTCCGTCATGGTTAGACCCTTCTGTTTGAGGTTCATAAACTCTTCTCTCTTTAGCATGAAAAAGGAATCACAAAGTCATATATGCATGAAATACTATGCTCATATTATTTTAATTTCAGATTCACACATAGACTTCCCAAGTTTCAAAATTCTCCCTCAATTTAAGCCATGAGGATGCATAACCCCTATTTCACTATGAATGTAACAAAAACGAGTGAAATCCAAAGGTTTTGTAAAAATATCAGCCAATTGTTGTTCGGTATCTACATGGTGAAGCACAATGTTCCCTTTTTCAACATTATCACGGAGAAAGTGATACATAATGTCAATGTGCTTAGTTCTCGAATGTTGCACGGGGTTTTTAGCAATGCAAATGGCACTAGTGTTATCACAAAATAGTGGAACACTATCTAGATCAACCCCATAGTCCTTAAGTGTTTGAACAATCCAAAGAATTTGTGAGCAAGCACTAGCAGCAGCTACATATTCAGATTCGGCTGTGGATTGTGCAAATGAACTTTGTTTTCTAGAGGACCAGGCAACAAGTGAATTACCAAGAAAATGACAAGCACCAGAAATACTTTTCCTATCAATCCTACAACCCCCAAAATCAGCATCGGGAAAAGCTTTCAAAGTAACGGTTGAGGAAGAAGGAAGAAAAATGTCAAATTCTTGAGTTCTATGTAAGTACCTGAGAATCCTTTTGACGGCTTGATGATATGAAGCACGTGGGGAGGCTTGAAACCGTGCACAAAGAAATACGCTGAATTGTATGTCCGGTCTTGATGCCGTGAGATACAAAAGTGATCCAATCATGCTTCTATATTCTTTTTGATCAACGGGATCACAATCTTCATCAAGTTTAAGTGTTGTTGCTGTTCCCATTGGTGTCCGAAGAGGCTTGCTTTTGTCCATGTTGAAGCGCCTTAAGAGATCTTTTGTATACTTTGTTTGATGCACAAAGGTACCCTCCTTGGTTTGCTTGATTTGCAGCCCCAAAAAGTATGTGAGTTCTCCCATCATACTCATCTCAAATTCTGAACTCATCATAGCTGAAAACTTGGACACAAGATCATGAGAAGCAAAACCAAAAATAATATCATCCACATACACTTGAACGAATAATGGGTCATTGCCATGCTTAAGCACAAAAGAGTTTTATCAACCTTACCCATGGTAAACCCTTTTTCAAGTAAGAATGTTTTAACCTATCATACCATGCTCTAGGGGCTTGTTTGAGACCGTACAAGGCTTTGGACAGTTTGTAAACATGATTAGGAAAATTTGTATTTTCAAAACCAGGTGTTTGTTTGACATAAACCTCCTCATCTATGTAGCCATTAAGAAAAGCACTTTTAACATCCATTTGATATAGCTTAAAACCTTTAGATGCAGCAAAAGCTAACAAAATTCTTATGGCTTCTAATCTAGCAACATGAGCAAAAGTTTCATCAAAATCTAGACCTTCAACTTGTGTGAAACCTTTAGCAACCAACCTAGCCTTATTCCTAACCACAACTGTGGCGGACCGGTGTCCGCTCATCCAGGATCGCAGAGGATGGTGCCGCACGATGCGACACCCGACAGCAACGTCATAAGAACACACTATATTACATGGGAAAACAACTGAACTGTACAAACTAGTACAATACTCAGTTACAAACTAGTGTCTTTATTACACAGCGGAAGTTTCTTTTATACAACTCACGCCCGCCTATCTAGCAAAAGTCGGTTGCCCAGCCCTAGGGCAACCCACACTAGCTGCACTCCTCAGCTCAGCGCGGCGTGTACGGCTCCCACTCAGCCGTGGTCCCCGACGGAGGGTAACCCTCGCTGGTGGACTCGTAACCCGAGTCCGTGGGTGGCTCCTCACCTGAAAAACACTTAAGCAGCAACCGTGAGCACGAGGGCTCAACAAGACTTAACCGACTTACCTAGGCATGAAACTCTACATGAGGTGTACAATGACATAGGATAGCAATGTTGCAGCAAATGGACACGCCTACAAGTTCATCCTTAGTTCATCTTTTAGCAACAAGTTAACAGTTCATGAAGCTGAAATTTAGTAAGCAATATTTGGTGGCACACATGTAGCAATACAATTATCTCATGACAGCAATATGGAATCACAGCATTCCATAAATTATCTACATTACGACGCAGTGAACAAGCAGTACTCGTCACCGTGAGGGACGGCGAATCGACTCGATATACACCTGCAGGGATACCCAAAGAGCACGTCACGTACGCCCACCCGTGGAGCTGCACAACACGCTCTCTCGATGTCGTACAGGACAACCTTTCACCCAACAGCCCAAACGTCGAACCGGTCGCACCGAAACGAGCAGGAGGTTCCCCACACGGAGCATCTCTCTATGCCCGTTGGCAGATTTCCACCTTGCTGCCCTCAACCTACACCTATAAATCGGTGTGCTATGCCTCGACGCCCGGAGGTTTAGGCTACATCGGTTTATCGGGGCCCATATATCCGATATGCCTTCGGTATGTTCAATACTTATTCAGCAGGGCCGCACACGGCTCGGTCCTAAATCGACACGGAAAGGGCTGCGCACACAAGACTTCCTCTTGCTGCGCCCTAGCCCCTGCCTAGTCTCATTTTCATTACTAAAGTGATCTCCCGTCACTCGAACCAAACCCGTGTGTCCCAACCTATCTCGCGAGTAGATTCCAACTACTCGACTTGTACCAAAGTCCTATGAAATTATTAAGCATAGCCTGTCTACTCGAGATCTTAGACAATACCCTCACTCTTATGGAAAATATTCTGGTCATGCAAGTGGGGTTCCATCCATCCTATACTTAATGCCCAATCATACTTCACATAACACATGTAAACAAATTAAAACCTATAAAAAGAGTTAATGCAAACCGGGGCTTGCCTTGTTGCTTCTGGTCAGGGGTTAGTTCTTCGCCGGAACAAGGAAGTCCAGCACTTCCGGAGTCTCTTCTTCAGCGACTACACGTTTAATGAAATACGACATGTAAATTTAAATGCAATGTGTAAACTTAATTACTAATAACTCTAGCTAGCCCTCCCCTTTGGTTCTGAAATTTTTTTATGGTGGCTTGGTAGGGTCCTAACCAGAGTCTTGACCAAGTTTCATTTGAAACAAAGTTCATTTGAGCTTTGTACAAATAAAAACCTATTTGGCCAATAATTGAGCCTCTAAGTAATTCCAGGGGTTTTCATGGCTCCAACCATTACTTTCTGGAAACTAGAATTTAGGATATTTCTAATGGAGTTGGTTTCATGTCATTTGAAGAATTCTACAGAAAGTTATGTCCTAATTAAGATTTCAGAAAATCTGAAAAATGTTTCTGTACATTTTTCTATTTTCTCAGGGTAGTTCTCTTAATCACCCAATTAGGGTAACTAAATGAACTTGGATGAGTCTGAAAATTTTACTGGGATTCATAGATTTTCCAGTGAACCTGTCAGCCAAATTTCAGAGTTTTTCAGAAAGTAGTTCTCCAGATAAAATTCCCAACAGTTTCAACTTTAGGGATTTAATTCTGGAAAAATATTCACTTTCATGAGCTGAATTTGGTATTGCTGGAAAGTACTCAGAATTCTGAGTTCAGCAAAATTTGGTTCATCGAATTTGGAGTTTCCTAGAAAAAGTTCTATGCATTTGAAGTTTGAACTAAAACTGGAAATTCCAAAAAATGTTTAAATCCTGCGGATGGGTCCATAGCACACGTGTTGACCGCTGGAGCCGAGCCACACGGGGCCACATACTCCTTCCCACGCAGCCACACTGTATCCTGGACCACATAAAATCCCGCACGTTACTTCCAGCCGCTGACGAGTGGGGCCTCCCCCCTTCGTCTTCCTCCAGCCACCCGCGTGACCCCGCCGCCGAGCTCGCCGGAGCTCTCGCCGGAGAGGGGTTCCGGCCCTCGGAACTTGCCGATTCTCACCGCCTGTGCCTATCTCGGCCTGGGGAACACGGTGGTGCCCTCACCAGAGCGTGACAACGGCCGGAACAGTGCCCCCGCCGGTAACAGTGGCCGGGAGCTCACCGGCGACGTCGAACTCGGCATCCCCTGCACCTTTTTCGATGTGGTTTGCTCGGGGAGCTCCGCTGACACCTGCTGGTCACGGACATGGACTCCGATCCCGTGAAAACGGCTGCAACTACGACCTCACCGGTTACCTAGACCGGAAATCGGCGCCGATGCAAAAAGCTCGAAGAACGTCGCCCATACTCGATGAAACTCGATGGTTTCTGATCTCAGAGACGTGTGGGCGAGTCTAGATCACGTCCTTAGCTTGGTCTAAGGAGTGGTGGCTTACTTGCTACGAATTTCCGGATTTCGCATGGTTCGGTTTTTAAACACTCCGACGCGCTAATCCCCCAAATTCTTCGCCGAACGTGCGAGAGAGAGGGCGAGGTCAGTACGGTTGGGATCAGTACCTCGAGGCGGTTCTTTCTTGTGTTGCTCGTTGGGCACGAGAGTGCCTGGGTTGCTTGGACGCCGGCGACCAGAGAGCGGCGAGGAAAAAGTTTGCACGCGGAGGCGATTGTGGATGGGGGAACGCTGGGGCAGCCGGGGCACCGTGAAAACAGCCGGGTGAGCGTCGCGCTGGCGTGGTGACTCCGCTCTTTCACCGTGCGGTGGCCGCGTTGGGACGGGGTCGACCCCGTGCGCTGTCGCCCGTAGGGGTGTTCGACCTCGTGCCTGAGTCGGTTTGATCCCTGTGTAGCTGACCAGTGGGCCCTCTTCTCCCCTCTAATTCTTTCTCCCCCTTCTGCTGTAAATATCCCCAGCTACTAAACATTGAATGGGAGACTTAGCCCCCAAGTATTGGTTTGAATTTGAGTTCTTAAGTTTAAACTTTGTCGGGTTAAATTTGCTTCATGTTTAAACTGAAATTCAAATTCAGTTTTAAATTATTGCAAATTTAGCTCCCGACAAGATGAACTCCAATGGGGATGAAATTTGGTGGCCTAGCTCAGAAAAATATGCTGAGTTTGAATATGAAGCTAACTTTTGAATTCAAGTGATGAAAGTTGCTGCAATTTGAATTTGCATTCAAATTGGCCTCTTTTTCAAATACCTCCAAAAGTGCCTCAAAAAGTGGTGGATTTACATGAAACTTGGCCTGAACCTTCCCAAGACTTTTCAAGTCCTAGGGGTGAGCTCAACCTCTCATGTTCATGTGTACAAATCTCACTTTGTGAAAGAGAAGGCTTTCCCCTCTAATCACTCTTTTGATGGAGGTTACTTGCTCTTCACAATATTTCCTAAGAAATCCACAATAAAAACTGTGGTGTTGTGAAGTGAAGAAAAGTTTTTGTAAGTCCCTTTTCTTGGGCTTTTACATCCCCCCCCCTTAAAAGAATCTCGTTCCGAGATTACAAAAGAAGAGATAGCGATGTAATAGGGACTTACCCGTGCTGAGATGCCATGAACTCCGGGTAATTTGAGCGAAGGAATTCCTCGCTCTCCCACGTCGCTTCTTCGGCGCTGTGGTTGCTCCAGAGTATTTGGTAGAACCACGACGTTCTGCTACGCGTGGTTCGGGCTTTCTTATCAAGAATTTCCATCGGATATTCATCATATGTTAAATCCGGTTTCAGCTCGCCGATGTCTTCAGTAGGAACAGCAGCTGTATGCTTTAAACATTTTTGCAGTTGCGAAACATGGAAAACACCATGGACACCAGCAAGGGATGCCGGTAGCTCCAGTCTATACGCCGCTGGTCCACACTTCTCGGTGATAGCATAGGGTCCTATGAAACGGGGAGCGAGCTTCCCCTTCACACCGAACCGGTACACGCCCTTCATCGGAGACATGCGGAGGTACACGTGTTCACCAACGTCAAAGTGCAACGGTCTACGCCTCTTATCAGCGTAGCTCTTCTGCCGGGATTGAGCTGCCTTCAAGTTAGCTTGAATCGCCCGAACACGCTCTTCGGCGTCGTTCACCACATCAACCCCGAATGTGACCCTTTCACAGGACTCGCACCAATTTAATGGGGTGCGGCATTTGCGACCGTAGAGAGCTTCGTACGGTGCCATCTTGATACTCGCCTGATAGCCGTTGTTGTACGAGAATTCCGCCAATGGTAGGTGATCATCCCAGTTCCTACCATGGTGGATGGCACATGCTCTCAACATGTCTTCCAGAACTTGATTCACCCTCTCTGTCTGACCATCTGTCTGAGGGTGATAGGCGGAGCTCCTGATCAGCTTAGTACCCAATGCAGCGTGTAGCTGCTCCCAAAAGCGAGATACAAATAATGCACCTCGATCCGATACAATGGTCTTGGGTACCCCATATAAGCACAGAATCTTCGCTATGTACAGCTCCGCATATTTGCCGGCACTGTAACGTGTATTCACCGGGATGAAGTGAGCCGTCTTGGTTAACCGATCGACGATTATCCAAATGGAATCATGTTTGTTGGCAGTTAGGGGTAATCCTACAATGAAATTCATGCTCACATCTTCCCATTTCCATGCCGGGATCTTCAGGGGTTGTAGCAGCCCTGATTTCTTCATGTGATCAGCTTTCACTCGTCTACACGTATCGCACTCGTATACGTACTTCGCTACCTCCCGCTTCATCCATGTCCACCAAAATTTCTTTTTCAAATCTTGGTACATCTTGTTGCTGCCCGGATGAATGGAGTATTTAGACAAGTGAGCTTCATCGAGGATCTTTTTCCTCAACTCCATATCCCGGGGTACGACTATGCGGTCATTGAACCATAGCGTCCCCTTATCATCCTTCTGGAAACATTTGATCTCCCCATTGTCTATCCGTCTCCGGAGATGTGCCATGCCTTTATCAGTCTTCTGAGCTGTCATGATGTCCTCCTTAATAGTAGGGATGAGGGCAAGGTTGTACAGCGATCCATAAGGAACCAAGTATAAACTCGGTTCTTCCTCCTCCACCGGTGTAATGGTGAGGTGATGGACATGTGATTTCCGACTCAGCGCGTCGGCAACCACATTCGCCTTGCCGGGGTGGTAATGAATCTCAATTTCATAATCTTTGATCAATTCTAACCACCTCCGTTGCCTCATGTTCAGCTCCTTCTGGGTGAAAATGTATTTTAAGCTCTTGTGGTCGGTGTAGAGATGCACCAGATTCTCCAGGAGATAGTGCCTCCACATTTTTAGCGCCAACACCAATGCAGCAAGCTCAAGATCATGATTCGGATAGTGCTTCTCGTGGTTCCGAAGTTGGCGTGAGCCATAGGCGACCACACGTCCTTCCTGCATCAACACGCAGATGAGCCCAATACCGGATGCGTCACAATACACGTCGAAGGGCTTTGTTGTGTCTGGTTGAGCTAAGACCGGGGCTGTGGTGAGATGCTTCACCAATGCTCGGAACGCTCCTTCACACGCCGTGTTCCAAACATATTTCTTTCTCTTCTTCAGCAATTCTGTCATCGGCTTAGCGAGCTTGGAGAAGCTTGGAATGAATCTCCGATAGTATCCCGCTAACCCGAGGAAGCTTCTGACTTCATGAACTGAAGTGGGAGCTTTCCATTTCAGCACTTCCTCTATCTTGCTGGGGTCAACCACAATGCCTTCTGCAGAGATGATATGTCCCAAGAATGGCACTTGGCTGATCCAAAACTCGCATTTTCTGAACTTGGCGTAGAGCTTGTGGTCTCGCAATCGTTGAAGAACGATCCGCAAGTGTTCGGCATGTTCGGCTTCTGTCTTGGAGTAAACCAAGATATCGTCGATGAACACTACCACGAACTTGTCCAGCTCCGGCATGAACACCGAGTACATGAGATACATGAGGTGGGCTGGAGCGTTTGTGAGACCAAAGGACATGACGAGATACTCATATAATCCATATCTCGTCGAGAAGGCCGTCTTCGGGATATCCTCCGCCCGGATCTTTATCTGGTGATATCCAGAGGGAAGGTCCATCTTGGAGAACACACTTCCACCCACAAGTTGATCAAACAATATGTCGATGCGGGGAAGTGGGTACTTATTCTTGATGGTGACGGCGTTGAGCGGCCGGTAATCCACACACAGCCTCAGGGTTTCATCCTTTTTCTTCACAAATAGTGTCGAGCATCCCCAAGGCGAGGAACTCGGCCTAATGAAACCCTTGCTCAACAGATCATTGAGCTGTTCTTTCAGTTCAGCCAGCTCATTTGGAGCCATTTTGTATGGCCTCCGTGATATGGGCGTAGTCCCGGGTGCAAGTTCAATCTTGAGCTCGACATCCCGCTCAGGTGGCATGCCCGGAAGATCATCCGGGAACACGTCAGGATACTCCCGAACTATGGGGATGTCTTCTAACTTGAGAGCTTCAGCATTATTAATTGCTAAAACTTCCCGGACTGGCATGTCTAACACCATGGAATGCGGACGGTGGAATGGAGAATTTAAGTGAACCGTCCGTGTCCGAGTCTCTAGGACAGCGCCATGGTATTGTATCCATGACATCCCTAAGATTGCATCAATCTTTTGCCCCATAAGGATTATCAAGGTGGTGGGATATAGTTTCCCACCTAAGCACAGAGGTGCCTTTGGAATCATCATATTAGCTGAAATCTTCCCTCCCGGTGAGCAGATCATATAAGTGCAGTCGGTTGGGAAGACTTGCATTTGATGCTTAGCCACATAGGATGCACTTATAAAGCTGTGGGTTGCACCAGAATCAAACAATATGATGATGGCTTGATTATTGAGAGTAAACGTACCCGCCAGCACGTTGTCTCCCTCTGGGGCGTCCTCATTGTCGAGGTTGCGGACACCACCAGTCCACTGACCAACCTTCTTCACTGGAGGTCGGCCTCGAGCACCGCCCTGGAACTGGGCTTGCCCGCTGCTCTGCTGCCCCTGGGGACAGTCCTTCGCGAAGTGGCCCGCCTGGCCACACGTGAAGCAAGTGAAGCGGGGCGGTCCCCCGCTGATCGGTGGGCGGAAACCCGGGGCGTGTCGTGGCGGTGGAAACGCCCGGGGTACCGTCTGCTGCTGCTGTCTTGGTGGTGGCATCGGCGGACGGAATGGAGGTGACTGAAAAGGACGTCCCCCGAACCGTTGAGGTCGTGCCGGTGGATGCCACTGCTGTCCGGATGGTGTCCGATACACCATACAGTACTTCTGAGGAGCGCCACCACCACTGCTGGGCGGAGCGCTGCGCTTCCTCTGCTCAGCTGCCAACTCCCGCTGAGCGTCCTCTTGCATGATCGCGGCATTGACTAAGTCGTTGAAGGTGCCGCGATTCCATTGCACGAGATGCGTCTTCATTTCGGGGTGTAACCCCCGATAGAAGCATTCCCGCTTCTTCTCCTCAGTGGAGATATAGTCTGACGCGTATTGCGCCAGATGGTTGAAGGCACGGGAGTAGTCATGGGCACTCCTCCCGCCCTGCTTCAGTTCCAAAAATTCTTGGAACTTCCTCTTCATGATCCCGGGAGGAATGTGATAGGCGCGGAACGCCTCCCGGAACTCTTCCCATTCCACGGCATGGCCGGCCGGACGTGAGGCGACATAGTTCGCCCACCACGCACCAGCGGCACCGTGGAGTTGTTGCGCTGCGAACAGAGTCTTCTGCCGCTCCGTACATTGGAGCAGCCCGAACTTGGACTCGATGGTCCGCAGCCAATTGTCAGCCTCCAGTGGTTCTTCAGCTTCGGTGAACACTGGAGGGTGCGTACTCATGAAATCCGAGTACGACACTTCACGGGGCTCACGAGGCCCTCTGTCTTGACGCCCCCCCCCCCCCCGCCTGGGACATATTCTGCACGATCGTGCGGAGCAGGTCGGTCTGCTCCTCACGACCACCCACCATTGCCGCTATCACATCCGCTAGAGTAAGCGGAGGCGGCGGTGGTGGCTGCTGCTGCGGGGTGCTGTCGTCGGCCGGTGGCTGGGAGTCATCACCTCCCTGTTGGCTAGAGCCACCAACCTCATGCGTGGTCCTAGTGTGAACCATCTGCAACCATACGACAATAAACATCAATCCCGCAACATATTGCATGCAGTCCAATAACAATAGGCGTAAAAACATAATGACAATGAAACATGCGATACATCTCGTATGTCGATAATGTAATAACTTTGCACAAGCTACACCATTACCAGACCAAACACAAGCTAGTTTAATCCAACTTGATGAACCTCCTCTTTGGAAGCTCACCACAACTAGGTTTGGTCACTACGAGACATTACTATCGCGTTGTCATCACGTATACTACCCTTTTATCTTCAATACGACACAAACATGGTCTCTAGTAAAAGAAACTTGAGTGAGACCTATACTCAGATCTTTCACTAGTTGAAGATAACCTCTCAGGAGTATTTTGTACCCCATTGGAAGTATTCAAACCCCCTCTAGGGTACAACAACCTCTCAACTGAGTTCAACTGTCATTCCTCTGTCAGAATGACCAGTTTCTACATATTAAAGGTTTTGATCTGGTTCTTGGCAGTTTCATGACTCAAGCTGAATACAAAAGTTAAAGTTAACTTTAGTATCTTTCCAACGAGTACTCATTTGCCCCCATATCAGCTCTGGTTAAAAAGGTATGTTAATTCAAAGTCAGCAGAATTTCTGGAAGAAATTTAACAGCACCTCCCTTGAAAGTTGCTGTTTTCAACTCCGGTTTCCACTGAAATCTGTGCTGAAATTTCAGAAACTTTGAATTGCAAAGATGTAACACATATTATACCCTTTCTAAGGATGTATCATATAAAAATTTTTGATTTTGCTTCTGGGAGTTATCATTGAAAAACAGAAGAGTCCAGAGAATGTTTCACTCTGTCCTGGTTCCGGACAGTTTACATTTCTCTGGGAATTAAGCCATCTTAAGGTGTGTTTCAGCTCTGGAAGTCTACAACAAAGTTGTAGAGTACTCAAATACCTTCCCATAACTGTATGCCACACCTCCCTCGGCTAAAAGACCTGTGAGTTGTGCTCTGTTGAAGTTCAGCAACCTTGCTGCCCAAAACAGAGCACTCTGTTTTTCATCCTTTTTGGAACTACACTCATCCCTATCTAATTTGTCTACCCAACCCGGGTCCTAATTGTTGAACCTAGTGATTTTAATTCCTTGTTATCATTATCGTCATGCATATGCCTACAATATCTCGGTACTACGTGTAACAGCTCTGATACCACGCTGAGACAGCCCCACGGGACCTCGTCGGGTGGTGCCGTGTTATGCGGCACCCAACAGCACACGGGTTGTAGAAACACACATCATATTACATAAATAGTTTGCGGAAGCGTACAAGATTGTTTTACAAATAAGTATATCATAGTAAACTACAGCGGAAGACTATCACTCTCACGACTCCTATCTAAACTAGCAACAAAGAAACGGTCCAGCCCGCGGACGTTTCTTACTAGCAACACGAAGACAATCTGCAGCAGCGAGGATGCTCTTAGAGTAAGCACTCGGAGGTTCCCGAGTCTCATCGGCATCCCTTCTCATAAGCATCAAGTCAATTACCTGCAAAACAACTCGGATAGCATCCATGAGCATAACGCTCAGCAAGACTTAACCGTCACCCTAAACATGAAACTCTAAGTGAGGTTATGAACCTAACATAGGATGGCATAAGCATAATTAAACTCGCCTAAAAATGAATCCTTACTTTCAGTATTAATTGCAGTATTTTAAGTAACCCTGGGCACGCCACATCGGCAGTCCACAATCAAACAAGAAACGCTTTCCCCCAATGTAACTTGCTCATGGCATAAAAGAATCGAGTTTGCACTAGGCTATTCATCAAGATCCAATACAAAGGTAGGATAATACTTCACATCAAAATGATTAGTTCCTTTCTCATGCAAATTCTTACTACGTCACGACTGTGAGAACAAGTATGCTCGGTCCATTCCATGAGCGACGGTGATTCAAATCAATAACACCCGGACTACACGACACGTACGCCCGTACTCGACGTTGCCTACAACAACCATCACTGACGTCGTACGTGGCAGCCTTTCCCCCGTTTCACCCCCGCTGAATCGATCAAGTCGCCCCGTAGAGTAGCTACTCTCATGGTGCACCTTCCGACGTGAGATGTCATGAGAATATTCCCCACATATTGCACACCGGCCGTCCGCCTGAGGCAACCCGAAAAGTCTCAACGACAGCTTCCCGAGGTACATCGGTTTACTGGGTCCCATATAGCCAGCATGAGTCCGGTACACAACTCAAACTTGTTCAACAGGGCCGCATACGGATCGGTCCTTGACTGACACGGACAGGTCTACAGCACCCAGGCCCCTATGTCCTGCTGCTCCTACAACCTTCCGGTCTCAACTTTAACTTGCTACATCATTTATGAACCCATCCCGTATGCCCCTGTTGTTCCTGAAACTGCGAGTAGCATCTCACCACTCGACTTCTACCGAACCGTACTTAAGCATGGCAGTTCTACACGGTGAAAGACACCTACCCAATACTCCATGGGTCATTTGGTTATGCAAGAGGAGTATCAATCACTAGACCTAATGCACAGTTCATATCTTGACCGAAAGTGAATACAAAACAAAAACTTAACAGTTGTTAAATGCAAACCGGAGCTTGCCTGTTTTGCAGGGTAGTCGTATATAACCAGTTAGTGTCCTTGCAGATCCACCCTTGACTCTCCGGAGCTTGATCCACTTTGATGAATCACTCCTTTGAGTCCCCTTCGTTGTGGTTCCTCCTGGCGCACCTCTGTGGCCTCTTGAGCCTGCCGGAGAGGCGCTGGGCTGGCCGGGAGACAGGGAGCAGTGGAGCAGCGCCGGTGAAGGAAAAACAGCGCACGGGGTGGCTGCTGATCGTGAGGAGGAGAAGATGGATAGCCCTTGCTTCGTCCAGGGGGGACAATCAGGCCGCGAACCGCCTCTGGGCGCCGTGCGTGGGGAAAGGCAGCAGCTGGTGGCGCTGCAGAGCGTTCCCGTGGCTCCACGGTGGGAGCTGCTCGTGGCCCACGTGCTGCTCGACGAATTTCCTCACTGGGGCTGAGACTTAAGGGCAATGCACCTCTTTTAGCTCTATGACGTGTGGGTCCCACTCCACATTTCCTCCCCAAATATCTTCTCAAGCTGATTCTCTTAATTCCCACAATTCTGAGTTTTAAAAATGTGGGTTAGAATTTGAATCCTTCCACTTCAGTTTGAATTTGCTTGCCAAATTTGAATTTGGTTGAAGTTTGCAAATTCTCCTCTTTAACTCCTTTTTGAGCTCACCCTACAATTGAAAAGTTTGTGAGCAAACTTTTCCCTATAATCCCAACTATAGGGCTGCATGTTTATTCAAAGTTTTTGGTCACCCTATGTGTGAACTTTGAATTTCAAATCTAAATTTTAAACTTTCATGCAAAGAGGTATTTAACTCCTTATTGGTCCAACACTTTTAAATAAAAAGGTGAACCTCATGTTGGATGTTCATCCCTGTATTACCTTGCATGAAGAAAAGTTTTAGCAAGTCCCATTTTTCATGTCTTTGCCACACATATGAACTCAAACTTTAGTTTTTGTTCATACACATTTTTGGGACTTTTATTCCTCCCCCCTTAAAAGAATCTCGTCCCGAGATTACAAAAGAGGAACAAGACGGGAGAGGTAATTACAAACTATACAAAGATAAAAGTTCCAGGTAGTTGGTGTGGAGATAATCTTCACTTTCCCACGTCGCCTCTTCCGCGGTGTGATTACTCCACAGCACCTTGTAAAATTTGATCGTCCGGTTCCGGGTTAACTGGGCCTTTTCATCCAAAATCTGAACCGGTCGCTCGGTGTAGGTCAGGTCCGGTTTCAATTCGTCGATGTCCTCAGTGCGAACAGCAGCGGTGAATTTGAGGCACTTCCGCAGCTGTGATACATGAAATACATCATGAACACCCGCTAAACTTGCCGGTAAATCCAGCCGGTAGGCTACGGGTCCGCACTTCTCCGTGACAGCGAAAAGACCAATAAAACGGGGAGCGAGTTTCCCCTTTACACCGAACCGGTGAATTCCCTTCATCGGAGATACATGAAGATATACGTGCTCTCCGACGTCAAAATGTAACGGCCTACGCCTTTGATCGGCGTAGCTCTTCTGTCGGGATTGGGCAGCCTTTAAGTTCTCTTGTATCAACCGAACTCGGTCTTTGGCTTCGTTGACAAGATCAATCCCAAACAGAACTCTTTCGCCGGACTCACACCAATTCAGTGGTGTGCGACACTTCCGGCCATAGAGAGCTTCATACGGTGCCATTTTAATACTCGCTTGATAACCGTTGTTGTATGAAAACTCCGCCAGCGGTAGGTGATCGTCCCAATTCCTACCGTGGTGGATGGCACACGCTCTCAACATATCCTCAAGTACTTGATTCACCCTCTTAGTTTGTCCATCGGTTTGAGGGTGATATGCGGAGCTCCTAATCAGCTTGGTGCCAAACGAGGCGTGCAGCTGCTCCCAAAAACGAGCAACAAACAGCGCACCTCGATCTGAAATGATGGTCTTTGGGACACCATGTGAGCATATAATTCTGGAGATGAATAACTCCGGATATTGCCTTGCTTGATAATGAGTGTTCACTGGTATGAAATGAGCTGATTTCGTCAACTGGTCGACGATCACCCATATCGAGTCATGCTTTTTGGATGTGAGTGGTAATCCGACGATGAAGTCCATACTCACATCCTCCCATTTCCATGCCGGTATCTTCAAAGGTTGTAGCGGTCCGGCTTTCCGCATATGATCAGCCTTGACCCGTCTACACGTATCGCATTCGGATACGTATTTAGCGATTTTCCTCTTCATCCTCGTCCACCAAAATTTCTGTTTCAAATCTTGGTACATCTTGTTACTTCCGGGATGCATGGAAAACTTAGACAGGTGGGCTTCATCCAAGATCTTCTTCCGGAGTTTCATATTGCGCGGTACCACTATACGGTTGTTAAACCATATTGTACTGTTCTCATCCTTCCGGAAGCATTCACCTCTCCGTTGTCCAGTCTTCTCCGTATGTGAGACATACCTATGTCTCTTCTTTGAGCCTCAACAATCTCTTCACAGATTGTTGGAATGAGCGTGAGATTATAAAGCGCGCCATACGGAATGACACGGAGGCTTGGTTCTTCGTCTTCTAACTCAGCAGCCGCTAAGTTGTGAACATGGGCTTTCCGACTAAGCGCGTCGGCAACCACGTTTGCTTTTCCCGGATGATAGTGGATCTCAATTTCATAGTCTTTTATGAGCTCCAACCATCTCCGCTGCCTCATATTTAGCTCCTTCTGCGTGAAGATGTACTTCAAGCTTTTATAGTTGGTGTAGAGGTGAACAAGATTACCAAGTAGGTAATGCCTCCACATCTTCAACGCCAACACCACTGCAGCAAGCTCGAGATCATGAGTTGGATAATGCTGCTCGTGGTTTCGCAGTTGACGAGACCCATAGGCGACTACACGCCCTTCTTGCATCAGAATGCAGCCGAGACCGATACCGGATGCATCACAGTACACATCAAATGGCTTCGTCGTGTCTGGCTGAGCAAGAACTGGAGCTGTTGTGAGATGTTTCACCAAAGTTTTGAATGCGGCTTCACATGCTGCATTCCACATGTATTTAGTGCCCTTCTTCAGCAGCTCCGTCATTGGTTTAGCAATCTTTGAGAAGCTCGGAATAAACCTCCGGTAATACCCTGCTAAACCTAGGAAACTCCGGACCTCGTGGACTGATTTGGGAGATTCCCACTTCAGCACTTGTTCAATCTTGCTAGGGTCCACGGCAATACCTTCTGCTGAAATAATATGGCCTAGGAAAGGCCCTTGATCAATCCAAAATTCGCACTTGCTGAACTTGGCATATAATTGGTGCTCTCGCAACCGTTGTAGCACAATGCGCAGATGTTCAGCATGCTCTTCTTTTGATTTGGAGTAAACCAATATGTCGTCGATGAATACCATGACGAACTTGTCTAACTCCGGCATGAATACAGAATTCATCAAGTACATGAAGTGTGCCGGAGCGTTGGTTAATCCAAATGACATGACGAGATATTCATAGAGTCCGTATCTAGTCGAGAAAGCTGTCTTCGGTATGTCCTCTGGTTGGATATTGATTTGATGATAACCCGACCGAAGATCCATCTTTGAAAATACCTTTGCACCAACAAGTTGATCGAAAAGGATCTCGATGCGGGGCAAAGGATACTTATTCTTGATCGTGACAGCATTTAGAGGACGGTAATCAACACATAGCCGTAGTGTTTCGTCCTTCTTCTTAACAAACAGCGCTGAGCAACCCCAAGGTGAAGAACTTGGTCGTATGAAACCCTTGCTCATGAGTTCATTCAGTTGCTCTTTCAACTCTGCTAGCTCGTTAGGTGCCATCTTGTAAGGCCTTCGTGAGATAGGCGTCGTTCCCGGCGCCAGTTCAATCTTAAACTCGATGTCTCGTTCGGGCGGCATGCCCGGTAAGTCATCGGGAAATACGTCGGGATAATCTCGTACCACCAGAATATCTTCAAGCTTCAGCGCTTCCGTGTGGTAGGCCTCTACCATATCCGGATCTTTGCTGTCTAAAAACAGCGTGTGCTGTCCATGAATCGGCGAGTCAATCTGTACAGTCCGGTTACCGATATTGAGAACGGCACCGTGATGATTTAACCAAGACATCCCCAATATAATGTCTATCTTCTGCCTATCCAGCATAATCAGCGATGTTGGGTATATTCTTCCGCCTAAACACAAAGCTGCTCGGGACACAATCTGATTGGTAGAGATATTTCCTCCCGGTGAACGTATAAGAAAACTCGTTGTGGGAGTATTGGTGGATAATTGGTGCTGATCCACGCATGTTTTGCTGATAAAATTGTGGGTTGCGCCGGAATCAAAAGGTATGAGCACGGGCACGTCTTTGAGAGTAAACATGCCCGCTAACACTGGTGCTCCCTCCGGGACATCCTCAATAGCAAGATGTTGCACACTCCCGGATTGCAATGCTGTTATGTTGACTTGAGCAGGTGGCGGCATACCACCTGACGATGATGGCTGTTTGGTGTTCACCAACTTCTCCCGGCATTCCTGCCTAAAATGTCCTGAACGGTGGCAATAAGAACAAGGAGGTTTCCCCAGTTCTTCGTTGACTTGTGGTGGAGAAGTTGATGTACTCGGCTGCAGCAATGATGCCACAGGTGTCATTCGTTGCTGCGGCAAAGGTGTTGCTTCAAGACAAGATTCTTGAGCAGGAAATCTGTACGGAGTTGATCTCACTGGCGCATGCCATCTTTCATCGGATGGTGTGTGATACACCACACGGTATTTGCGAGGAACAACTGGTGTATCTTCTTGCACATCCTCCCGGTCCCTCTTCTCTGCTTGACACTCAAGTGTCGCTTGTTCTTGTAGCAGAGCAGCACTGATCAACTCGGTGTAACTGCCTTGATTGAACAAAGCTAGCTTCTCTTTTAGTATGGTACTCAAGCCATAGAAAAAGTAGTCACACATTGCAGCTTCGCTCGTCACATAAGCAGGAGCATATTGTGCCAGAAGGTTGAATCGTCTGACATAATCGAGGACACTCATGTCCTCCTGCTTCAAGTTTCTGAATTCTTGCTGTTGGGCCTTGATAAAACCCATAGGAATGTGACGAGCATGGAATGCCTCACGAAATTCCGTCCATTCCACTTGATGGCCTTCCGGAACGGTGGCAATATAAGCGAACCACCAATTTACGGCGGCTCCATGGAGCTGTTGAGCTGCAAATGATGTCTTCTGATATTCGTCGCACTCAAACACTCCAAACTTGGACTCCATAACTCGAAGCCACTGATCAGCTTCTACTGGTTCATTGGCTTCCGTGAAGATTGGCGGTTGTGTCGCCAAGAAATCCAAGTAGGCGTTCCGAGGTGGAACGTCGTGTTGTGCACGCTGGAGTAAGCCCTGTTGTACCAAGGCTTGGAGTAGTCTTGTGTTCTCTTGACTTGACCCGACCATCTGAGCCATAATATCCGCCCATACCGTTGATGGCGGTGCCCGTGGTGGAGTCGAGTCATCACCGTCTTGGCGAGAACTATCAGCCCTACTCGGTGACTGAGTACGCACCATACTGCAAAAGCATAATTTTGAGGGGAGTCAAAACTTGATCTAGCAGTATGTGAAAGTATGTAAAACATGAACATGCTAAAACTTTATGAAAGCATAACAAAATTTCATGTTTAGACATCTTTTTAAAGCCAACATATTCAGTCCCTCATTCTGTACAGAACAGACCCTTCTGTAATTAACCCAGAATTTGATCCAGTTACTAGCATTTTCATAACTCAAGTTGAATACCGAAGTTAAAGTTAACTTCATTATCTTTCCAACTAGTACTCACATGCCCCTAGATCATTTCTGGAACAGAAGTTATGATTGTTCAAAGTTGACAGAATTTTCTGGATAAATTTTGCCAGCACCTCCTTTGTATGTGGCTGTTTTCATCACAGTTTTACATACAAATGGGGTACCATTCTGAATAACTATGAACTACAAAATCGTTGCAAATTTCCTAACCTTTCCAACGGTGTATCATATGATCCTTAGAGATTTTCCTACAGACTGTTGTGTCTAATTTACAGCAACATCCAGAGAAGTTTACAGCTGCTCTGTTTTCTGAACAGTTTGCATTCATCTGGCTATCCATCCAAGTTGATGTCGGATTTAGCTCTGGAGTTCTACATAAAAGTTGTAGAGCACTTAGTAACCTTTCCAGAAATGTATCAAACACCTCCATTGGGTCAAGCTACTCAGAGTTACACTCTGTTAAAGACCAGAAAAAAAATTTCTGTCTGAACAGAGCAATCTGTCTTTGAGATCAAAAGAAGCCTAACAAGTCTCTTCTTTGAAACTTAGTTCAAATGAAGAGCTCATTAACTAATATGTGCTTCATCACATCCATTTTTAGTTTGGAAGTTAGTCATGAATGATTTCTTCATAGGTAAGAATACTATCCAGTGTAGTACGGTGGCGATGCACCGTAAGACATATGCCGGTACTACGTGGCCTCAGCAAAGAAAAACCTAACTGGATTACTCCGGCATACACGTATCCTTAGGTGGCACTAAAACGGTCACTCGCAAACGTGTTCTACACGCACTAAGGTTTTCGTGGTTAGCACCTACATAAGCCACACTCAATCATCAGATCCGGCTGCACACCGAACCCGGTATCCATAACAGTTTGTACACCCGGCCGTCATCACTCGCCCAGGTGTTCTCAAGCCAAACACGCCTTGAGCTACGTGTTCACGTTACTGACCACGTGACGGGGTCTCCCAAATTGCACCACGCACGCCAGGGAAGACGTTGCTCGAATACCCCAAACGACATGAAGAGTCGTAGAGGATACTAAAGCGGGTCGGGTTACCTGCCACCCGTGGGGCTCCACCCTTCAGCTTGTGCGCACTGGTGGACAGCGCATACGTGCACCCCCCAAGACATAGACGTCCCGAGGTGCACGATTTTCCGACATAACAAATAGGTTAGCTTGCCACCTTCATAATATGCTAATAATAGTCCTTATGTGGGCCTAGTACCATTATCTCACCGTATCCTAAGTTTTTGACATAATATGATGCTCAATCCGTGCTCTGTTCCCAACGCAGCTCCGATACAATGTGTAACAGCTCTGATACCATGCTGAGACAGCCCCACGGGACCTCGTCGGGTGGTGCCGTGTTATGCGGCACCCAACAGTACACGGGTTGTAGAAACACACATCATATTACATAAATAGTTTGCGGAAGCGTACAAGATTGTTTTACAAATAAGTATATCAGAGTAAACTACAGCGGAAGACTATCACTCTCACGACTCCTATCTAAACTAGCAACAAAGAAATGGTCCAGCCCGTGGACGTTTCTTACTAGCAACACGAAGACAATCTGCAGCGGCGAGGATGCTCTTAGAGTAAGCACTCGGAGGTTCCCGAGTCTCATCGGCATCCCTTCTCATAAGCATCGAGTCAATTACCTGCAAAACAACTCGGATAGCATCCGTGAGCATAACGCTCAGCAAGACTTAACCGTCACCCTAAACATGAAACTCTAAGTGAGGTTATGAACCTAACATAGGATGGCATAAGCATAATTAAACTCGCCTAAAAGTGAATCCTTACTTTCAGTATTAATTGCAGTATTTTAGGTAACCCTGGGCACGCCACATCGGCAGTCCACAATCAAACAAGAAACGCTTTCCCCCGATGTAAATTGCTCATGGCATAAAAGAATCGAGTTTGCACTAGCCTATTCATCAAGATCCAATACAAAGGTAGGATAATACTTCACATCAAAATGATTAGTTCCTTTCTCGTGCAAGTTCTTACTACGTCACGACTGTGAGAACAAGTATGCTCGGCCCATTCCGTGAGCGACGGTGATTCGAATCAATAACACCCGGACTACACGACACGTACGCCCGTACTCGACGTTGCCTACAACAACCATCACTGACGTCGTACGTGGCAGCCTTTCCCCCGTTTCACCCCCGCTGAATCGATCAAGTCGCCCCGTACAGTAGCTACTCTCATGGTGCACCTTCCGACGTGAGATGTCATGAGAATATTCCCCACATACTGCACACCGGCCGTCCGCCTGAGGCGACCCGAAAAGTCCCAACGACAGCTTCCCGAGGTACATCAGTTTACTGGGTCCCATATAGCCAGCATGAGTCCGGTACACAACTCAAACTTGTTCAACAGGGCCGCATACGGATCGGTCCTTGACTGACACGGACAGGTCTACAGCACCCAGGCCCCTATGTCCTGCTGCTCCTACAACCTTCCGGTCTCAACTTTAACTTGCTACGTCATTTATGAACCCATCCCGTATGCCCCTGTTGTTCCTGAAACTGCGAGTAGCATCTCACCACTCGACTTCTACCGAACCGTACTTAAGCATGGCAGTTCTACACGGTGAAAGACACCTACCCAATACTCCATGGGTCATTTGGTTATGCAAGAGGAGTATCAATCACTAGACCTAATGCACAGTTCATATCTTGACCGAAAGTGAATACAAAACAAAAACTTAACAGTTGTTAAATGCAAACCGGAGCTTGCCTGTTTTGCAGGGTAGTCGTATATAACCAGTTAGTGTCCTTGCAGATCCATCCTTGACTCTCCGGAGCTTGATCCACTTCGATGAATCACTCCTTTGAGTCCCCTTCGTTGTGGTTCCTCCTGGCGCACCTCTGTGGCCTCTTGAGCCTGCCGGAGAGGCGCTGGGCTGGCCGGGAGACAGGGAGCAGTGGAGCAGCGCCGGTGAAGGAAAAACAGCGCACGGGGTGGCTGCTGATCGTGAGGAGGAGAAGATGGATAGCCCTTGCTTCGTCTAGGGGGGGTAATCAGGCCGCGAACCGCCTCTGGGCGCCGTGTGTGGGGAAAGGCAGCAGCTGGTGGCGCTGCAGAGCGTTCCCGTGGCTCCACGGTGGGAGCTGCTCGTGGCCCACGTGCTGCTCGACGAATTTCCTCACTGGGGCTGAGACTTAAGGGCAAGGCTCCTCTTTTAGCTCTATGGCGTGTGGGTCCCACTCCACATTTCCTCCCCAAATATCTTTTCAAGCTGATCCTCTTAATTCCCACAATTCTGAGTTTTAAAAATGTGGGTTAGAATTTGAATCCTTCCACTTCAGTTTGAATTTGCTTGCCAAATTTGAATTTGGTTGAAGTTTGCAAATTCTCCTCTTTAACTCCTTTTTGAGCCCACCCTACAATTGAAAAGTTTGTGAGTAAACTTTTCCCTATAATCCCAACTATAGGGCTGCATGTTTATTCAAAGTTTTTGGTCACCCTATGTGTGAACTTTGAATTTCAAATCTAAATTTTAAACTTTCATGCAAAGAGGTATTTAACTCCTTATTGGTCCAACACTTTTAAATAAAAAGGTGAACCTCATGTTGGATGTTCATCCATGTATTACCTTGCATGAAGAAAAGTTTTAGCAAGTCCCATTTTTCATGTCGTTGCCACACATATGAACTCAAACTTTAGTTTTTATTCATACACATTTTTGGGACTTTTACACTACGTTCCTCACAAAAGAAAATCCTAACCAGATCATACCGGCATATACGTCTCGAGTGTGGCACTAAACGGTCTCTCGCACACGTTTACTACACGGATACATACGTGGTTAGTACCTGCAGAAGACCACACAATAGTGATGCACTCAAAGGTTGTTCATTTCAGGCAGTTCCATATTTAAAAGTAAATACAAACGCCCATATCATTGTCATACGGCCGTCCTTGAGTTAGGTCACGTCTCAAGGTACGTGATCGTGTTTCAACACCACACGACGGGGAACCCGAGTATGTCATGAACGGGTTGTCACGGTTGGGAATGTTATCAACCCAACAGATACCACCTACTGCCCGGCAGGGCACGCCGATGGCAAGCGCTGCGTATGTCCTCCTGGACTATTTCCATACGAACACACTCTCGCGTTACTGACCACGCGATGGGGTCTCCACTTACTTGCCTAATGCATGCTAGGGATCAGCGTTTCATATGAACTCAGGACCATGAAGAGTCCAAGAGTTTCATATTGACGTCTCACACCAAGCTGTGAGACAAATCCCTGAACCACGTTCCTCGTCAGGGGAGCTAACCGAAATTGAACCGCTTTCGGTGGTGTTCCTTACCATTCTTACCAGAGCGTAGGTGTGTTGTTACATAATTAAAATTCAGAATTATAACACATAGGTTAGTCTTTGCCACTTTAGGTAACTATGCTAGTATGGTCCTTACATGGGCTACTACCGAATCCTCACCGTATACATAAGTTTTCCCGTAATACAGTCCTTAAGTATTGTGCTATCCCCAATGCAGCTCTGATACCAGGCTGTGGCGTACCGGTGTCCGCTCATCCAGGATCGTAGAGGGTGGTGCCGCACGATGCGACACCCGACAGCACACGTCATAAGAACACACTATATTACATGGGAAAACAACTGAACTGTACAAACTAGTACAATACTCAGTTAAAAACTGGTGTCTTTATTACACAGTGGAAGTTTCTTTTATACAACTCACGCCCGCCTATCTAGCAAAAGTCGGTTGCCCAGCCCTAGGGCAACCCACACTAGCTGCACTCCTCAGCTCAGCGCGGCGTGTACGGCTCCCACTCAGCCGTGGTCCCCGACGGAGGGTAACCCTCGCCGGTGGACTCGTAACCTGAGTCCGTGGGTGGCTCCTCACCTGAAAAACACTTAAGCAGCAACCGTGAGCACGAGGGCTCAACAAGACTTAACCGACTTACCTAGGCATGAAACTCTACATGAGGTGTACAATGACATAGGATAGCAATGTTGCAGCAAATGGACACGCCTACAAGTTCATCCTTAGTTCATCTTTTAGCAATAAGTTAACAGTTCATGAAGCTGAAATTTAGTAAGCAATATTTGGTGGCACACATGTAGCAATACAATTATCTCATGACAGCAATATTGAATCACAGCATTCCATAAATTATCTACGTTACGACGCAGTGAACAAGCGGTACTCGTCACCGCGAGGGACGGCGAATCGACTCGATATACAACTGCTGGGAAACCCAAAGAGCACGTCACGTACGCCCACCCGTGGAGCTGCACAGCACGCTCACTCGATGTCGTACGGGACAACCTTTCACCCAACAGCCCAAACGTCGAACCGTCGCACCGAAACGAGCAGGAGGTTCCCCACACGGAGCATCTCTCTATTCCCGTTGGCAGATTTCCACCTTGCTGCCCTCAACCTACACCTATAAATCGGTGTGCTATGCCTCGACGCCCGGAGGTTTAGGCTACATCGGTTTATCGGGGCCCATATATCCGATATGCCTTCGGTACGTTCAATACTTCTTCAGCAGGGCGGCACACGGCTCGGTCCTCAATCGACACGGACAGGGCTGCGCACACAAGACTTCCTCTTGCTGCGCCCTAGCCCCTGCCTAGTCTCATTTTCATTACTAAAGTGATCTCCCGTCACTCGAACCAAACCTGTGTGTCCCAACCTATCTCGCGAGTAGATTCCAACTACTCGACTTGTACCGAAGTCCTATGAAATTATTAAGCATAGCCTGTCTACTCGAGATCTTAGACACTACCCTCACTCTTATGGAAAAAATTCTGGTCATGCAAGTGGGGTTCCATCCATCCTATACCTAATGCCCAATCATACTTCACATGACACATGTAAACAAATTAAAACTTATAAAAAGAGTTAATGCAAACCGGGGCTTGCCTTGTTGCTGCTGGTCAGGGGTTAGTTCTTCGTCCGGAAGAAGGAAGTCCAGCACTTCCGGAGTCTCTTCTTCAGCGACTACACGTTTAATGAAATACGACATGTAAATTTAAATGCAATGTGTAAACTTAATTACTAATAACTCTAGCTAGCCCTACCCTTTGGTTCTGAAATTTTTTTATGGTGGCTTGGTAGGGTCCTAACCAAAGTCTTGACCAAGTTTCATTTGAGCTTTGTACAAATAAAAACCTATTTGGCCAATAATTGAGCCTCTAAGTAATTCCAGGGGTTTTCATGGCTCCAACCATTACTTTCTGGAAACTAGAATTTAGGATGTTTCTAATGGAGTTGGTTTCATGTCATTTGAAGAATTTTACAGAAAGTTATGTCCTAATTAAGATTTGAGAAAATATGAAAAATGTTTCTGTACATTTTTCTATTTTCTCAGGGCAGTTCTCTTAATCACCCAATTAGGGTAACTAAATGAACTTGGATGAGTCTGAAAATTTCACTGGGATTCATCGATTTTCCAATGAACCTCTCAGCCAAATTTCAGAGTTTTTCATAAAGTAGTTCTCCAGATAAAATTCCCAACAGTTTCAATTTTAGGGATTTAATTCTCGAAAACTATTCACTTTCATGAGCTGAATTTAGTATTGCTGGAAAGTACTCAGAATTCTGAGTTCAGCAAAATTTGGTTCATCGAATTTGGAGTTTCCTAGCAAAAGTTCTATGCATTTGAAGTTTGAACTAAAACTGGAAATTCCAAAAAATGTTTAAATCCTGCGGGTGGGTCCATCACACACGTGTTGACCTCCTAGAGCCGAGCCACACGGGGCCACAGACTCCTTCCCGTGCGGCCACACTGGATCCTGGACCACAGAAAATCCCGCACGTTACTTCCAGCCGCTGACGAGTGGGGCCTCCCCCCCTTCGTCTTCCTCCGGCCACCCGCGTGACCCCACCGCCGAGCTCGCCGGTGCTCTCGCCAGAGAGGGGTTCCGGCCCTCGGAACTTGCCGATTCTCGCCGCCTGTGCCTATCTCGGCCTGGGGAACACGGTGGTGCCCTCACCAGAGGGTGACAACGGCCGGAACAGTGCTCCCGCCGGTAACAGTGGCCGGGAGCTCACCGGCGATGTTGAACTCGGCATCCCCAGCACCTTTTTCGATGTGGTTTGTTCGGGGAGCTCCGCTGACACCTGCTGGTCATGGACATGGACACCGATCCCCGTGAAAACGGCTGCAACTACGACCTCACCGGTGACCTAGACCGGAAATCGGCGCCGATGCAAAAATCTCGAAGAATGTCGCCCATACTCGATGAAACTCGATGGTTTCTGATCTCAGAGACGCGTGGGCGAGTCTAGATCACTTCCTTAGCTCGGTCTAAGGAGTGGTGTCTTACTTGCTACGAATTTCGGATTTCGCACAGTTCGGTTTTTAAACACTCCGACGTGCTAATCCCCCAAATTCTTTGCCGAACGTGCGCGAGAGAGGGCGAGGTCAGTACGGTTGGTATCAGTACCTCAAGGCGGTTCTTTCTTGTGTTGCTCGTCGGGCACGAGAGTGCCTGGGTTGCTCAGACGCCGGCGACCAGAGAGCAGTGAGGAAAAAGTTTGCGCGCGGAGGCGATTGTGGATGGGGGAACGCTGGGGCAGCCGGGGCACCGTGAAAACAGCCGGGGGAGCGTCGCGCTGGCGTGGTGACTACGCTCTTTCACCGTGCGGTGGCCGCGTTGGGACGGGGTCGACCCCGTGCGCTGTCGGCCGTAGGGGTGTTCGACCTCGTGCCTGAGTCGGTTTGATCCCTGGGTGGCTGACCAGTGGGCCCTCTTCTCCCCTCTAATTCTTTCTCCCCCTTCTGCTGTAAATATCCCCAGCTACTAAACATTCAATGGGAGACTTAGCCCCCAAGTATTTGTTTGAATTTGAGTTCTTAAGTTTAAACTTTGTCGGGTTAAATTTGCTTCATGTTTAAACTGAAATTCAAATTTAGTTTTGAATTATTGCAAATTTAGCTCCCGACAAGATGAACTCCAATGGGGATGAAATTTGGTGGGCTAGCTCAGAAAAATATGCTGAGTTTGAATATGAAGCTAACTTTTGAATTCAAGTGATGAAAGTTGCTGCAATTTGAATTTGCATTCAAATTGGCCTCTTTTTCAAATACCTCCAAAAGTGCCTCAAAAAGTGGTGGATTTACATGAAACTTGGCCTGAACCTTCCCAAGACTTTTCAAGTCCTAGGGGTGAGCTCAACCTCTCATGTTCATGTGTACAAATCCCACTTTGTGAAAGAGAAGGCTTTCCCCTCTAATCACTCTTTTGATGGAGGTTACTTGCTCTTCACAATATTTCCTAAGAAATCCACAATAAAAACTGTGGTGTTGTGAAGTGAAGAAAAGTTTTTGCAAGTCCCTTTTCTTGGGCTTTTACAACAACCCCATCCTCACTTTGTTTATTTTTAAACACCCATTTAGTTCCAATTAAATTGTGACCTTGAGGTGGAGGTACAAGTTTCCAAACATTATTTCTTTCAAAATTTTCTAACTCTTCTTGCATGGCAATAATCCAAGATTCATTAGTGAGTGCGTGTGATATATCTTTGGGTTCAACAGAAGCAGAATGAGCATGAGAATTGGGGTCGAAAAACCTGGATCTTGTAACTCGTTCATGCAAGCTTCCAATAATTTGTTGTGGAGGATGACTTTTGAGAATCCGGAGGGGAGTGGACACTTCATAAGCTTCTTCTTATTCATGTTCATCACAAATAGATGAGCTTGTGACGTGAGGAGGATCTGGACCAGCAATGGTGGTCGTCGGTGCTGGCTGTGAATCAAGATCAGGAGCTGGAACAATGTCATTAGCTGCTGAATTTTCGGGCAGCAGCACCACTTCTTCCTCTTCTTCAACGAAAATACCCCCCTGCGGATATGGATCCGGACCTGCAATATTTGAACTAGTACCTGGGCTAGCTTCATCAAAAGAAACCTCACAAGTCTCCACAATTTTGATTGTATCAAGTAAAAGCACACAGTAGCCTCTAGTATGAGATGGATAACCAAGAAACATGCCATCAACAGATCTAGCTTCAAATTTATAAATATTACCATGTTTTCTAACAAAGCATTTGCAACCAAAGACCCTAAAGTGTGTGACACTAGGCCTATGTCCAAACCTGAGCTCATATGGTGTTTTACCTAGCTTAGCACACAAGAAAACACGATTTGAGACATAACAAGCGGTTGCAATTGCATCAGCACAAATTTTCCCAGGAGTTTGATATCCATCAAGCATAGTCCTAGCCATCTCAACTAAGGTTCTGTTCTTTCTCTCTACAACACCGTTTTGTTGAGGTACATATGGTGAAGAAAATTGATGATCTATTGCATTTTCAGCACAAAAGTGATTAAACGATTGATTTTTAAATTCGGTTCCATTATCACTTCTAATTGCTCTTAAAGATCCTGGGTGATCAATTGATAATCTAAGAAATAAAGTTCTAAAGTGACTAAAAGCTTCATTCTTAGATGCCATAAAGTAAACCCAAGAGTATCTATAATAGTCATCAACAATCACAAGAACATACCATTTACCTCCGAAGGATTGAACACGTGAAGGTCCTACGGTGTCAAGGTGTAAAAGTTGACCCGGTTCAGTTGTCATGGTCATTGTGAGAGGAGCATGTGAACCTGTAACCATCTTAGCATGTATACAAGAAGAGCAACCAATTTCTTTGTCCCCTTTAAGTTTAGGCAGCCCACGTATGCGATCAAGAGCACTAACACGCGTGAGATGATCAAAGCCTACATGACCAAGTCTACGATGCCAAAAATATAAATCTTTAGAATAATTTGCATCTAGACATCTATGCTTAGAGGAAGACATATCAAAATCAGCTTTAAAAACTCTTCCAAACCGAGACATGTTAAAAATAAGCTCACTGTTTGAACCTACAACTTTGCAGCAGTTTTTATTGAAAATAATTTCCAGATTTTCATCTAGCAATTGTGAAACAGAAAGCAAGTTGTATTTTAAATTTTTGACAAGTGCCACATCCTTCAAAGTATAGTGATCATTTACTCTAACCGAACCCTTAGCAATTGTAGGAGTTGAAGAATTATCGGTAAAAGTAACATTGTCTATACGTGACACAAAAGAGAGAGAGGAGAACCATTCTTTGTTACCGATCATGTGGCGTGAGCAACCTGAATCCACAATTCAAATGTTCTCCTTCCTCAAGCGTGTAACCTCTTCGTTGTCACTGTTGTGTTCTGCATCCTCCATACTTGATTTTGATTTGCCCGCCATGAAGCATAAGTTTGCCAGATCATCTTCATCACTTCCAATGTCTAAATCACTCGAGCCAAGTTCTTGAAGTGCGGTGATGAAACTGTTTATCAGTTTTTTAGGATCGAAGAGCACGTGAAAAGCTACCAGAGGGGGGTGAATGGTAGATTAAAACTTTTCATAGTGGAAACAACAAAAACCTCTCAGCAAAAAATCAATCAGTTAAAGAAACTGTGTGTGCAAGTGTTTTCAAACGTGTTCAACCGTGACAAATCAAGTAGAGAGGTAGAGAATCAAGTCACGGATCTAATTCAACAATAATCACTTGAAAACACGAAGTAAAACTTGAGATACGATCAAAATATTAAACGAAGATCAATCTGTTCTACCCGATATAAAACAGATCTGAAACGCTGCAAAGAAACTCGTGTATATCAAAAACTACAGATCCGAAGCTTGTGAAAATTTCGCAGATGATAGATAATTGAGTTGTGAAGACAACCCAAAAAGAATCACGTCAATCGGATCTGTAAAACTCGAGTTATGAACGAAACACCGAAGCAATGTCGGTCTGTCCAAAAACTCGGCGAGAAAGACTTGACGAAAAACAAATCGGACGAACAAGGCACAAAAGCTCCTCGAAACTATGAACTTTATTCAAAGAAACACAAGAAGAACAGCCCAAAGTTCTCTCCCCACGAGAGCTCTGGCCTCCCTTGCTTTTATAGCCAGCCCTCAGGCTAAACAATCCAATCTAGGACTCCTACTCCTAATTGGACTCGTATCCTAACTTACCATAACTGCTCAGGACTCTCCTATTCGCAGATAGAAGCAATCGTGAGACTTCCGAACACCTTAGGAACGTCCTAAACATTCCTAAAACAACTCAACTTCGTGCCTAGCACGAAATCCTATCATAACAAACTCAAATCTTCCATATTTGAGCCATATCCGACTCAGCCTCAGCCTTAGTACGCAATCCAGCCGGTTGGACCTTTCCGACCAATTCTTTACGTCCACTTCTCTTCATCACACCTTGGAACATTGTTTCCACGTCCATGCACTCCTTGCACACGTGCAAACACCTTCCAACGACATACACGCAACCTTCATATGCACTGCCCTTGATCCAAACATGATGCGCGACCTCCCGATCAACTCAACCACAGCTCCTCCTGAACTTGGTTGTTGGAACCTCATCTCCTCCCTGAGACTAGTCCAAGGATCCCGTCACCAGCCATGTCTTGAACTAAAGCAACATTTGCACATGAATAAACAACCAATTCTTCCAAGCACAAGTCCTCGACTTGACTCACGTTAGTTCGAAAACCACAACACCTTACATGAGCACGTCACATAAGCATGTTGCAAACCATATCAAATGATAACAGCCATAACCACCAAAACACACCAAAAACTTAGCAAATTAATACTAAGCAAACCTTCCCATAAAGCAAGTTTAAAACATTGCGAGTTAAAAGCAAAAACAAGACGCTGCAGTTCTACGAGTTGAACTTCACGGGAGCTCCCTAAAAACAAGCTCCGGACCTCACAGAAGCTCTCCGAACCTTGCGTCGGACCTTGCCAACACTTGGCGGACCTAACAAAGAACTTGTCGGACCTTGCCACAGAAGAATGTTTTGGCAATATTCAAAACTTTGAATGTTAATGCTAACTTTTATCCTAATTGCCAATGTATTCAGCACACATAGGTCTCACAATCTCCCCCTTGATGAATGCATTGGCAACACCAATTAAAATCCGAATATTGGCTTATGAAAAGTTTTGAAAAGCTTTGAAAACTCATTTCTCCCCCTTTATTAATTTCTCCCCATTTTTTAAAATCAGAGAAGGAAGAAAGTGTATAACATATGCAAAGTGTAAAAAAATCTCTCCTTATACATATTTCTCCCCCTTTGACAATGTATTCAGCAAGGTTCAAAAGAGAATTTTTTAAATGTTATGAGCATATTATAACATATACATACAAAACAAAGCTCATCCAAGTCATACTATCAGGTTACTTACAATATCACATCAATGAGATACATAAAGTAGTGTAAGCCATGCTAGAGATCAAATGTATTTTTCAGTTTAAGCAAGTCATGATCTCCCTTACTCAACTATTTCAAAACCTGAAAACATGACACTTGTTGCTGCATTTTTATTATTCATAATCATTTAAGGCACAAAGTTGATCATATGATATTTGCAAGAGATTATATGTCGCATCAGCCTTATTCTAACCAACCAAGCCAAGCCTATTCATTTGACAATCAGAAGCTTAAGGACATGATTTTAGTCATACACAATTCCTTCCAAGTTCATATCTTAGTGCAATGATAAGCAATCTCAAAAGAAGAAGTGCGATTCATGCATATTCTCTTGATCTTTTCTCAAAATTTTATTTGAAAACTCAACATGTGAGTTGATCACTTGATTAATTTTTTATGATTAAAAGCACTTGTGAGCACGCAACAAGTTCAAAACAGTAAGAAAGTTCGATCATGACCAGATTTAGTGTAAGTAATTATTCCAATTACTAGTCATGGCAAAAACTACAAAATGTATAACATGAGTAATGTAGTAAGAACTTTCAGTCTGTAAAAGGAATCACAAAGTCATATATGTATGAAATACTATGCTCATATTATTTTAGTTTCAGATTCACACATAGACTTTCAAAGTTTCAAAAACTCCCCCTCAATTTAAGCCATGAGGATGCATAACCCCTATTTCACTACGAATGAAACAAAAACGAGTGAAATCCAAAGGTTTTGTAAAAATATCAGCCAATTGTTGTTCGGTATCGACATGGTGAAGCACAATGTTTCCTTTTTCAACATTATCACGAAGAAAGTGATACCTAATGTCAATGTGCTTAGTTCTAGAGTGTTTCACGGGTTTTTTAGCAATAAAAATTGCACTAGTATTATCACAAAACAGTGGAACACTATCTAAATCAACCCCATAGTCCTTAAGTGTTTGAACAATCCAAAGAATTTGTGAGCAAGCGCTAGCCGCAGCTACATATTCAGATTCGGTCGTGGATTGTGCAACTGAACTTTGTTTTCTAGAGGACCAAGCAACAAGTGAATTACCAAGAAAATGACAAGCACCCGAAGTACTTTTCCTATCAATCCAACAACCCCCAAAATCAGCATCCGAAAAAGCTTTCAAAGAAACGGTTGAGGAAGAAGGAAGAAAAATGTCAAATTCTTGAGTTTCATATAGGTACCTGAGAATCCTTTTGATGGCTTGGCGATGTGAAGCACGTGGAGAAGCTTGAAAACGTGCACAAAGACATACGCTGAATTGTATGTCCGGTCTTGACGCCGTGAGATACAAAAGTGATCCAATCATACTTCTGTATTCTTTTTTATCGACCGGGTCACCATCTTCGTCAAGTTCAAGTGTTGTTGCTGTTCCCATTGGTGTCCGAAGAGGCTTGCATTTGTCCATGTTGAAGCGCTTAAGAAGGTCCTTTGTATACTTAGTTTGATGCACAAAAGTTCCTTCTTTTGTTTGCTTGATTTGCAGCCCCAAAAAGTATGTGAGTTCTCCCATCATACTCATCTCAAATTCTGAACATCGATGCCATTGAACACACAAGGTTTTGCGGAGTACTTCTCCATGATGGTTAGTTAAAACACGTGAAAATCACAAAGATTAGAGCACCTTGGCTCTGATACCAATTGTAGGATCGAAGAGCACATGAAAAGCTACCAGAGGGGGGTAAATGGTAGATTAAAACTTTTCACAGCGGAAACAACAAAAACCCCTCAGCAAAAAATCAATCGGTTAAAGAAACCGTGTGTGCAAGTGTTTTCAAACGTGTTCAACCATGACAAATCAAGTAGAGAGGTAGAGAATCAAGTCACGGATCTAATGCAACAAGAATTACTTGAAAACACGAAGTAAAACTTCAGATACGATCAAAACATTAAACGAAGATCAATCTGTTCTACCCGATATAAAACAGATCTGAAACGCTGCAAAGAAACTCGTGTATCTCAAAAACTACAGATCCGAAGCTTGTGAAAATTTCACAGATGATATATAATTGAGTTGCGAAGACAACCCAAAAAGAATCACGTCAATCGGATCTGTAAAACTCGAGTTATGAACAAAACACCGAAGCAACGTCGGTCTGTCCAGAAACTCGGCGAGAAAGACTTGACGAAAAACAAATCGGACGAACAAGGCACAAAAGCTCCTCGAAACTATGAACTTTATTCAATAGAAACACAAGAAGAACAGCCCAAAGTTCTCTCCCCATGAGAGCTCTAGCCTCCCTTGCTTTTATAGCCAGCCCTCAGGCTAAACAATCCAATCTAGGACTCCTACTCCTAATTGGACTCGTATCCTAACTTACCATAACTGCTTAGGACTCTCCTATTCGCAGATAGAAGCAATCGTGAGACTTCCAAACACCTTAGGAACGTCCTAAACATTCCTAAAACAACTCAACTTTGTGCCTAGCACGAAATTCTATCATAACCAACTCAAATCTTCCATATTTGAGCCATATCCGACTCAGCCTCAGCCTTAGTACGCAATCCAGCCGGTTGGACCTTTCCGACCAATTCTTTACGTCCACTTCTCTTCATCACGCCTTGGAACAATGTTGCCACGTCCATGCACTCCTTGCACACGTGCAAACACCTTCCAACGACGTACACGCAACCTTCATATGCACTGCCCTTGATCCAAACATGCTGCGCGACCTCCCGATCAACTCAACCACAGCTCCTCCCGAACTTGGTTGTTGGAACCTCATCTCCTCCCTGAGACTAGTTCAAGGATCCCATCACCAGCCATGTCTTGAACTAAAGCAACGCCTGCACATGAATAAACAACCAATTCTTCCAAGCACAAGTCCTCGACTTGACTCACGTTAGTTCGAAAACCACAACACCTTAAATGAGCACGTCACATAAGCATGTTGCAAAACATATCAAATGATAACAGCCATAACCACCAAAACACACCAAAACTTAGCAAAATAATACTAAGCAAACCTTCCCATAAAGCAAGTTTAAAACATTGCGAGTTAAAAGCAAAAACAAGACGCTGCAGTTCTACGAGTTGAACTTCACGGGAGCTCCCTAAAAACAAGCTCCGGACCTCACAGAAGCTCTCCGGACCTTGCGTCGGACCTTGCCAACACTTGGCGGACCTAACAAAGAACTTGTCGGACCTTGCCACAGAAGAATGTTTTGGCAATATTCAAAACTTTGAATGTTAATGCTAACTTTTATCCTAATTGCCAATGTATTCAACACACATAGGTCTCACAAGTTTGGGTCATGTAAAACCCTTCTTTTTCTTGTTGGTGTTGCCAAAAGAGGACTTGAATTTATTCTGCTTTTCATCACAGTTAGAAGGACTTGAAAGGTTAGGGCAATCTATATGAAAGTGTCCTGTCTTACCACATTCAAAGCATCGTTGAGGTCCGGAGCTTTCTCTCCTTATAGTTCTCACATTTTGCAATGCTTTTGAGAACCTAGTAGAAAGAAGTACTAGCTCCTCCTCTGCAAACTCCTAAATTTGTTCCAGGGTTAGTGAAGACAGGAAAGCAAGTGTATTGCTAGATGATTGGCCGGAGCTAGGCATATCACGTTGTGAGACAAATGCAAGTCTTATTTGGGTTCTTGCGTGATATAATGTCAATTTCATGAGTTTTTAGCTTAGAATAAAGCATATCTAATGTAAGAGTACTCATGACAGTGGATTCACGTATGGATGTTACTTTCATCTCCCAAATTGACATGTCTAATGCACTTAGTAATTGCCTAGCATTTTCAGCATCTGAAAAATTAACATTGACACTACGAAAGTTGCTGAGAATTTTATTAAAGCGAGCAAAGAGGTCATCAATGGACTCACCGGGTTGCATCTTAAAGCGCATGTATTCTTTCTTGAACATATCCTGTCTTACCTCCTTGACCGTGTTGGATCCTTCGTGGTAGTCACAAAGTGCTCTCCACACATCGTACGCCGATCGGAGGTGTGCAACACGGTCAAAGTCGCTCTGAGTTAGTCCTTGTATGATCAAGTTCCGAGCCTTGTTGTTGTTGTCGACATCTCTCATATTTGTACCCATGACTTGATCGTTTGAAGGCACATCGTAAGGCTTGTACACCTTTTCCCATATTGCAAAGCCTTGCGCCTGGATGAAAGCTTCCATGCGTGCCTTCCAAACCTGAAAATCAATACCACTAAACACACAAGGTTTGGCGGAGTATTTCTCCATGATGATTAGTCAAAACACGTGCAAATCACAAAGACTAGAGCAACCTAGCTCTGATACCAATTGTAGGATCGAAGTACACGTGTAAAGCTACCAGAGGGGGGTGAATGGTAGATAAAAACTTTTCAGCGGAAGCAACAAAACACCCCTCAACAGAAAACCGATCTATTAAAGAAACCATGTGTGCGACTAATCTAAACGTGTTCAACTGTGACAAAACTAGTATGGATTGTAGAGAATCAAGTCACGAATACGACACAACAAGAATCATGAAAATCCGTTGAGAGAAACTCAAGTTACGATCGAAAAATCGAAAAAAGGTCAATCTATCCTACGAGAGAAAAACAGTTCTGGAATACTGCAAAGAAACTCGTGTATATAGGAAACCAAAAATTCGATGACCCTGAAATTTTCACATATGATAGATAATCAAGTTGTGAAGACAACCCAAAAAGAATCACATCAATTGGATCTGTAAAACTCGAGTTATGATAAAACCACCGAAGCAAGGTAGTGCTGAACAGAAACTCGACGAGAAAAACTTGTCTGAAATAAGTCGGACAAACAAGGCACAAAAGTTCCTTTAGAATACGAATTTTATTTATCAAAACACAAGAGCAACAGCCCCAAAGTCGTGTACCACAAGCCATGGCCTCCCTTGCTTATATAACAAGCCCTAAAGCCAACCCAATTCAAACTACGACTCCTACTCCTACTTGGATTCAAACTGTAACTTTCCAATACTACTCAAGACTCTTCTACACGCAGATAGAAGCAATCTTAAGACTTCCAAACACCTTAGTAACGTCCCAAACATTCCTAAAACAACTCAAATTCGTGACCCACACGAAACCCTATCATAACCAACTCAAAACTTTCCATATTTGAGTCAAACACGACTCAGCCGCAGCCTGAGTCCATAACCTAGTCGGTTGGACCTTTCCAACCAATTCTTTACGTCCACATCTCTTCATCACGCCTTGGAACCATGCAACCACGTACATCCACTCCTTGCACACGTGCAAACATCTTACAACAACGTCCAAGATACCTTCATATGCATTGTTCTTGATTCAAACATACTTCGCAACCTCCCGATCAACTCAACCACAATTCCTCCCCAACTTGGTTGTTGAACCTCATCTTCTCCCTAAGACTAGTTCAATGGATCCCGTCACCAGCCATGTCTTGAACTCAAGCAACACCTGCACATGAATAAACAACCAATACTTCCGAGCACAAGTCCTCGACTTGACTCTCGTTAGTTCCGAAACTACAACATCTTACGTGAGCACCTCACATAAGCATGTTGTAAACCATAGCAAAATGATATCAGCCATAACCACCAAAACACACCAAAAACTTAGTAAAATAATACTAAGCAAACTTTCCATAAGAGTAAAGCAAGTTCGAAACATTGCAAGTTAAAAGCAGAACCATTGCAATCAAGCTCCGAACCTTACCAAAGCTAACCGGACCTTGAACCGGAGCTTACCAAAGCTAGTCGGACCTAGCGCCGGAGCTTACTAAAGCTTAGTCGGACCTAGCACGGAACTTACCAAAGCTAGTCGGACCTAGCACCGGAGCTAGCAAAAACAAGTCGGACCTAGCCAAAATAAGTCAGACCTAGACAAAGCAAGTCGGACCTTACGTCGGACCTATCGTCGGACCTTGCAGGAGCTCGGACCTAGAGTCAAACCTTGTTAAAAAGGTGTTTTGGTAGTATTCAAAACTTTTATCGTCAAAGCCAATGTATTCAGCACACATAGGTCTCACAACGGCGCTCCACGGCTACCTCCGGCTGGTTGCCTTGGTCCGTTAACAGAGTTGGAGACGGCAGATGGTGCTAGCTTAATCTTGTAAGGTCAGTTAACAGCGATATGCCCAGGCTCACGGCAGCTGAAACAAACCCTCTGGCCACCAGTCTGATTGACTCTAGACTACGGAGGACGGAATGAGCCATGTGATTTAGCAGGCTGTACCGGTTGCTTGAAGGTGGTGGTTGGTGCTTTGCAGGATACACCACTATGAGCCATCTGCCTAGAGTAAATAGGTTGTTGGGTCTTCTGCACAAAGTAGGTCGGTTGCTGGGCCCGTTGTACTGGATAAACAGGTTGATTAGTCCTCTGAAGTTTCACCTGCTGGAACACCTTCTTGTCCTCAAATTTCCTTTTCTTCTCCCGTATCTCATATTCTATGATCTTTTCTATAGTGATGGCCTTGTTAACTAGGGTACTGAAATCTGGATAAACAGATGCTTCAAGAAATTTCCTGATCTCAGTGTTTAACCCACGCAGAAAGGCTTCTTGCTTCTTCTCTTATGTATCCACAGCGTGGGGTCATAGCGGGATAATCCGGTGAACTTGTGTAGATACTCTGTCACAGTTAGACCCTTCTATTTGAGGTTCATAAACTCTTCTCTCTTTAGCTTCACAATGCTACTTGGGGATGTGTTGCTCTCTAAACT
The DNA here is from genome assembly GCA_030760725.1 of Neostapfia colusana. NCBI lineage: Eukaryota > Viridiplantae > Streptophyta > Magnoliopsida > Poales > Poaceae > Neostapfia > Neostapfia colusana. Next base: position 63,255,109 of record JASWHV010000011.1, read on the forward strand.
ACTTCACAAACTCATCCCATATCATGGTCCTGGCATGTGGATGCATCTCTCTGTAGCTGTGCCACCAAGCTAAGGCAGATCCTCTCGGTTGTTGGACTGTAAGCAAAACCTTATCCTGCTCATTTGCATGCACAACCTCGAGTTTCATCTCAATCTCTCTTAGCCAGTCATCTTCCTCAATAGGGTCCTCAGATCCATAAAACTTGGGCGGGTTCATCTTGTTGAAGTCTGCAATCTGGTGATTGTTTTGCGGCGCTGGCTGATGGTTGTTGAGGCCATTGTTGTTCCGAGCAGCCAGGGTGTTTGCCATTATCTCAAGGAGTCGAGTCAGGCGGTCCAGAATGGCAGTAAGGTCACAGGTAGGTGCTTGGGGATGTGGCCGGACAGGTGCACTCTCCGTTGTCTCATGCTCGTGAAGTGCAGGCGGAATCTCTCGTAGTCCATGGTCTGCCTCGTGTCTATTTGTGGCTCAGCTCGAGCGGCGAGGCAACTGTGATAAGGGAATCGATGGGTTTAGATTTTCTTCTTATTATTATTATTACTATGGTGCGTCAAAATTAGTTATGCTTATTGTCTTTTATTTGTTGTTATTTTTACTATTTTACTATGTGTGTCTAAATACATATATATAGTTTTATACCACACAATTCACGCAAACATCAAATATTGCAAGCAACACACCAAGCATTCATTCATTCAGGCAAGCGGGTACAAGATACATAGCACATGTCGTCCTTGGGCCCGTTCCCTTAAGGGTCAGCCGGGACCTCTGCCTGACTACTGGGTCCTACATCCTGATTTTGAGGGTCTTCGTTGGTCCCGCGAGGTGGGGTCGGAGGGGTAGGTGGCACGGGCTCACAAATCCTCCTACGGGGTTGGATAGGTGATATTCTGGAGTTCCTTCTAGGATTAGTGGCTCCATCGCTACACCTGCCTGACGGTCCTTCTGCTTGGCTCGGTCTACGAGGTAGACACCCCTAAGCAGCTGGCTGTGGTGGTCGGCCTGCTCCCTAAGGTTCTCCTCGGCCAAGGAGACATGACTTTCAGCGCTGGCAACTCGGGCTTCAGCCTGCGCTAGTGCTAGCTTAGCCTTTCGCCAGCGGGTCTCCAATGTCTCAACACGTTGGACGAGGGTCTTCACGCGCTGGTTTAGCTGGTCGCATAAGTCATCCAGGCTCAATAAATAACCGGACATGGCGACAATGGTGGGGTCATCTTTGGTGTACCCGAGTCCTTCCAAGTTGCGAATCCTCGCCATCCATGCGGGATGACTACGATCTAGTGGTGGGAAGTACTTCATGGGTATGGAAACCAAATGTCAGTCGAACATGTGGCAGAGGTACATCAGGGCTTTGCGGGCCACCAATTGGCACGTATCTTTCATGCGGCATCGAGTGGCGGAGACATTCCATGGCTTCATGTCCAGGAACCTCTCACTGGCGCCGATGTGCACAGTGACCTTGCAGCTTTCGGTGCCATGCTCCACGAATACATGACCCACGTACTCCGGACGGTCTGGAATACCGAGTCGCGCCGTGGCGGCATAGAGCACCTTGGGGAAGCCATCTTCGTTAATGCATAATGTGGTGATACGGTCGTCGGCCATCTGGCTTAGAACAGGGCACAAGGATTAGATGAGAGCAAAACCTATCACCAAGGCTCTACAGTCCAGGTTTCTTACAGGACAACTATTTTACGGTCTCTTACGGTCACTTAAGTACTAGGGTACGCATCCTACAGCCAACCTGGCTATGATACCACTTGAAGCGTCCCGACCCATAAGATCAGAACTAAACATGTAATATTATGCCAGAAACAGAGTTTGGTATATAATATTACAACACAAGTGGAACCACAACCATACAGAGCTTTGTTACAATGGCATACACTTTAGTACAACAATAATAAGGACTAACATAAGGGTGACTAACGACATAAACACATGGACGACTAGCTCCTCCTCGTACATGGTTCAATGGTAACACCTTGGGTGTGGATGCGACCCTACTTGAATTTCTCCGGGTTGAAGTCAGGATTCTCTGAAGATATCAGCAATAGTTGAGTACAAAAGTACTCAGCAAGCTCCACCTCGCCTTTCGGGAGGGGAATAAAACAAACATAGATGCAATGCACAATAATAAGAATAATGCAACTTAATGCAACTAAATGCAACCAAATAACCCATCCAGAGACATCTCTCACCTCATTCTCACAACAGGTGGCTTCCAAGTTGTTAGGACAACACCATAACCTGTCCTACACCGAGGACACGGCCTCCCGAACGGATTCTACGCTCTGCAGAGGTTGTACGTTGTACCCACACGCATGGACCATCAAAGACAGTCCATCATAACTGACACCCAGTCGAAACATCACCCAAACCAGTCGTCCCCAACCCAGTTTCATGACTTATCTCAATATATCTCAATTTTCACTCGTAACTGCATATATATCTCTCTCTCCAGCGTGGACGACTATCGTGCTAGCCACCGGGGTTAGGCTAAGCCCCGCCCATACAGGGTCATGTGGTCGTACTGAAGAAAATTAGGTTAGATGTCAAAACAACTCGGACCTTAAGGCTCGCCAGGGCAGCCTCCATACTCAAACCACAGCCCATCATCTTGATAGTACTCGATGTAAGTCTACCACCATGATAGCGCTTACACCAACACTAACCCTTCTGCCCCGGTCTCAACTCATGTTCTCCCCAACCATGCAACATAAACAATGAAACATCATCATGCATAATCTCATCATATCAATATGCTGCAAAAGGAGAAACTAGTATGTTTACACTCTATCACTCGAATAACTCATGCTCAACAATGCAAAGGCCTAGTCTACTGGCCACAACGGATGAACCTCACATAGGAGCAATATGATCAAAAAGGGGGTGATGGAACTTTCCTTCCCTACCGTTTGATGGAACTTGCCTCCCCCCGTCTGTCGTGCTCTTGGTCACTTGGCTCCTCTGGGTTCTCTTCCAGCATTGGTTTTACACCGCTCACAAGCAAACATACAAACAAAGCAAATATACATCATTCAGACTTACTTGCACTAACTATATTATGATATTAGATGATTTTTATAAGAAGAATCAGATTAAGTGATTTTGTGTGTGGGTGAGATCTAGTCTAAGGACAATCAAGGGGTTGCTTAGGGTTGGGATCAAATCAGCGAAAGTAAACGGGGGGAGGCTGGCTAGAGAGTAAGAAATTGAACGCCGAGGCTATGACTCACTCGATTAAGCTGTCGATTTTGGGTAGGGATATAGGAAGTAGAGCAACTTCACGGCAGGGCGGCCATTCCGCGGGGTGGTCGCGGCCAAACCCGAGGAGATGAAGAAGGGGGATGACTCGGGAAGAAGAGTGGAGGTTGGGGTGCTCACCTTAGTCGTGGCTTGGCGGGGCTCGGCATGGATGGTTCCTCATCGGAGATCGATGTTGGAGGAAGACGTGAACGCCGGTGCTCAATGGGGCGGGGGAGAAAGTGAGCTCCCGAGCCACTTTTATAGATGAAGGGGGGAAGGGATAGGGATGGAAGAAGGAGAAGTAGGTGAGGTGTAATTAATGCATGTTCCGGGAGCTTCTCATGGAGTGGATAATGATGGGGGAGAAAGAGATATGTGAGGGGTAGTTCCGAAATCTTCTCGTGGAATGGACAAGGATGAAAGAGGAAGGGGTATGTGGGGGGTGATTCCGGAAACTTCTTGTGAAATGGATAAGGATGGAGGAGGAATGGGTATGTGGGAGGTGATTCCAGAAGCTTCTCGTGAAATGGATAAGGATAGAGGAGGAAGAAGGGGTATGGGAGGGGTGACTCCGGAAGCTTCTCGTAAAATTTATAAGGATGGGGAAGGAAGAGGAAAAAAGGGGTTTGCCTTCAGGCAGAGGTATAGGGGTGGTTGCACCAGTTTCGATGAAAGGCATATCTGAAACTAGCCAAGAGTGTGCGTAATATGTCTGGTGGTTAATTCTATAACCCTGATTTATTAGATTTACAAAAAAATGGGGTGTTACATCGGCTGCACACCCGAACCTGGTCCCAATACAGTTCATACACCCATCCGTCATCACTCGCACGGGTGTTCCCAAGCCAAACACGCCTTGAGCTACGTGTTCATCTTACTAACCACGTGACGGGGTCTCCCAAACTCGCCCGTGGCACGCTAGGGATGGGCGTTGCTCGAATACTTCAAACGACAGGAAGAGTCGTAGAGGATATTAAAGCGGGCCGGGTTACCTGCCACCCGTGAGGCTCCACCCTTCACCTTGTGTGCACTGGTGGACAGTGCTTACATGCACCCCCCAAGACATATGACGCCCGAGATGCATGATTTTCCGACATAAGCACATAGGTTAGTTTTGCCACTTTCTATACACTAATAGCATCCTAATATGGGCTACTAACTCATTCCTCACTGAGTTTTTGAAAAAAAATGACCTTTTTAGTCCGTTAAACCTCAAGCGAGCTCTGATACCACGCTGACACGGCCTCGTCGAGCCAGGATCACGCTGAAGGGTGTTGCGTTGCACAACACCGGATAACACACATAAAAGGTACAAAGCGAAAGCAAATTTTTATTACATAAACGAGTTTATGAACATTTTTACAACAAAATATGTTCAGTCTACACTCACGGGCATAGACTTCGCACCGAGTTCACGTTCAGCCCGTGAACGTGTCCCCGCTAGCACACACGCACACTAACATGGCGGCGTGCACGACTCCCAATCGATGGGGTTTCCCTTTGGGGATTCCGTCTCCTCCTCGGGAGTCTGTTCCTCATAACACCCTGCAAAAGCTTCAAACACAAGCAGTGAGCACGATGGCTCAGCAAGTCTGACCCGTCTTTCCTATGCATGAAACTTCTACATGATGGATTACAGGGTAAATGGGAAAAATAAGTTGCAAAAGACTCGCCTAAGTAGTTGGACCTTACTTTCAAGTTTTAGCAGCAAGTTGTGGAGAACCTCATGCTAAGGCACATGAGAGAGCCACAATCAAATAAGAAACTTTTCTCTCATGTGCTTTGCTCAAGGTAAAAAGGAACATTAATTTACTCTAAACTACAACAAGTCACTAACAATCAAGGTATAGCTTTCAATCAGCAACTTTTACATGACTCTAGCCTGTTCTTTCTACGTAACGGTACAGTGAACAAGTGGTACTCACTGACTGTGAGGGACGGCGATTATAATCAATTTACACCTGTAGGGTTACCTGAATAGCCCATCATGTACGCCCATACTCGATGTTGCCTACAGCAACCATCACGGACGTCGTACGCAACCACCTTTCATCCATCAGTCAAATGTTAAACTGGACCTATCGTCCCGAACAAGAGATCTCTACGCGCGCATCCGCAGTGCCGCCAGCTGATTTACACCTCAAGCTCTCAACCTACCCTCTGGATGACAAGCATTGCCTCAACACCCAGCTACCCGAATTACATCGGTTTCCCGGTTCCCATATATCTGGTAGGTCTTCGATATTGTTCTAACTTGTTCAACAGGCCAGCACACGGCTCGGTCCTCAACCGACACAAGCGGAGCTATGGCACCCAGGCCCCAACGTCCTGCTTCCCTTACTCTCCGCTCGATCTCATTTTTATTGCCATGTGTTCCATTTGCTATCTTTACCCGAGTAGTGTGCCTCTAGCCTATTCTCGCGAGCAGTTCCAACTACTCGACTTGTACCGAATCCTACAATAACTTAGCATTGCAGTGGCAAATCAGGTTTACAAACCCAAGCCCAAACCAGGGTTTTCTTGGCTATGCATTTGGGTTTTCAAACAAGACTCTAATGCATATTTAAGTTAGTGCTCAAAGTAAGTTCTCAAAACAGTAAAATTTATAAAAAGGCTAATGTAATCCAGAGCTTGCCTTGCTGCTGTTGGTCGTAGGCTAGCTGTTCCTCCGGAGTGATGAAGTCTAAGACTTCAGGATCCTCCTCAACCTTAGCGACTACATGAGATAAATACATGTATGTATCAATTTGAATGCATTTAAATTTGAAGTTGAATTTGTTAAAACTATAAGTATTGCTAGACAAGCCCAATGACTCTGAAATTTTAACTGTGATTTGGATACAACATACAACCTAAATAGAGACTTGGCCAAGTTTCAATTGCAGCAAAGCTCATTTGAGCCCTCCATAAATAATTGTGTACTTGGCCTTAATTGAAGCTCTTAGGGTGTTCTAGGGATTTTCATGGAGCAAGCCAGGACTTCCTGAAAACTAGATTTTCAGAGGGTTCTAATGGAGTTGGTTTCACCTAATTTCAAGATTCCTAGCCAAATATATTAGCTAAACAATTTTAGAGGAAATTTGAAAATGTTTCTGGACATTTTCCATTTTCTCAGGAATAGTTTTATTAATCACACCATTAGGTGGATAAAATGAGATCAAATGGATCCGAAATTTTTATGGTACCTCTTGGATATTATGTTGAGCATCCTGGCCAAATTTCAGAATTTTCCTCCAAAGGGTTCTCTAGTTAAAATTCTAAACAGTTTATTTTGAAGAATTAATTATGGAGAAATAAAGACTTTCACAAAGTGAAACTAGATTTGTTGGAATGTATTCAGAGAGCTAAATACAAAAAAATTTGGTTCACTCAATTTGGAGTTTTCTAGCCAAAGTTATGTGGGTTTGAAATTTGAACTAAATCTAAAAATCGGGGAAAAGTTTAAATTGGTGCGCGTGGGACCAGGGCGACGTGTCGGCTTCTCAGTGGCCACACGGGGCTACGGGGTTTTTCGCGCGCAGCCACAACTGATCCGAATTCACAGAAGATCCAGTCCGACTCAACACAGTGGCTGACGTGTGGGACCCACGCCATCTTCATCTTCCCCTCTCTCCCTCGTGTGCCCGCGCCCGAGCTCGTCGGATCTCGCCGGAACTTGCTCCTCTGGCCACCTCCCATTCTTTAGCTCGCCGCTAGTCTCTAACTCGACACGAGGAGCACTCTAGTGAGGTTTCCCCACACCGGCCGTGGCTCCTACCTAGCTTCCGACGACACAGCGGCTCACACCAACTCCGGCGACATCGTCCGCCATCTCTAGCCCGCCGAACCATGCGTTTTCAAGCTCTACAGCACCTGTGCGAGCTGTAGACGCTTGACTTGCACTTGTTTTAGGTCGGAAAAGGTCCTAGGTGAGCTCTCACCATGCGCCTGACGGCTTCCGCCATTGGTGCCGGTAGTAAAACTAGAAATGGGCTGTCTACCAAGGTTTTCACGCTAACACTGTGAAGGAAAGTTTGTTCACTACCGAGTCTATCTCGTGTAGGTGTAGTTTGAGGATCTCTATACGATTATGGAACGAGAATTTGGTGAATCCGCACCCAAAGGTCGGTCTGCGCCGAATGGAAGGAAAAGACGAAATTCGTCGCCGGTGATCGACCACTCGGGCTATGGTTCGGGGATGAGCAACACGAAGTCCTAACACGTCCTGGGATGCCTTAGCTTGGGCGTGACATGTTCCCGTTTGGGCTGTCCACGGGAGCCCGAGGTGCGGAAGAAACTTAGGTCACCGGAAAAGCTTTCTGTATTGGTCGAGAGCAACGGACTCAGCGGGTTCCTATGACAGGAAAGTAGGAGGAGAGGCTCTAGTACCATTTTGCAGCTCAGAAGGAGTGTGGGTGCGGTGTTTTCCGGTTCCTCAATCGAACCCGAGAGAGCGGCGACGAGGGCAGCATTTCTTGCGCGAGGGAGCAGAGGAATGAGCGAATTGCCTCTTGCCGGCTCGGCCTCGGGGATAAGAGGGGGGAACGTTGGCTGAGCATGGGCGCAGACCAAGCAGGAGCTGGCAGCGGCGTCCGGCTTGGTGGCGACCCCAGCAGCGGCCCAAGAATCCAAGCCCCGGCAGTCCTCAGTCGGTTGATCACAGGAGAGACTGACATGAGGGCCCCACTCCCATTTTAACCTCTGAAATTCAATTTTTCCTACTGCTCTAAACAGTAGTGCCCCTAATACCCTTTGAAATTTGAATTATTCACCAAATGACCATTTGAACTGGGTAGAATTCAAATTGTGAAGTGTTTGACTATATTCATAGCACATATGCAGTTTAAAATTCAAATTGAATTTGAATTTGCTTAAATTGGATCATATCAAGATCAACTCCAAATGGAGTGAAAATTGGTGTGTGAGCTCACAAAATGTGTTGAGTATGAATATGAATCCCACTTTTGAATTTAGGGGGTGAAAGGAGTTTTAATTTGAATTTAAGTTCAAACTAGCCTATTTCAAATTATGCTCAAAAATATCTCAAATAAGTTTTGAATTTAGGTGAAATTTGGCATGAGCATTCCTAGCAAAGTGTATGAGTTTTTAATATGCTTATCCCCTATAGGATGCATGTGAGAAATGCCACTTTGCATTTTTATGAGTTTATCCACTAATGACCATGTTGATGGTGTTTACTTGCTCTTCAAAGATATTTATAATTTTTCCTCAAATGAGATGAGTGTGGTGTGATAAACACTTTGATTGTGTGTCAAAAACTTAGGCCCTTACACCTGTCTTTCCCTGTTCTCATCTGTTCAGCGCATCAGATCAGATCAGGGCTGGCCGCTCTCCTGCTCTTTCTCGCACCTGTTCTGTTCCCCAGAACAGAACTGCTGAATATTCACTCCCCCTACTGTTCTCTGCTGAATCAGGTTTCTGTCTACCGCTGTAAATCAGTTTCTGGTCTGTTTTGTTTGGAAGGCAGACTGATCTGCTAGTGCACATAAGGTTATACAACAGGTTCAGACACAGTTTCAGCAAGAACAGGACCGGAATTGCAACAATAGATGTCAAATCTGCATATTTGAATGGGGATTTGTCAGAAGAAGTTTATGTATTGCGGCCTCCTGGGTTTGAGGATGAAGAACATCCTGATAAAGTTCTGAAGTTGAGGAAAGCTTTATATGGACTGAAACAGGCACCTAGGGCCTGGAATGCAAGGTTGGACAGAGAACTACATCAACTGAATTTCAAGAGGTGTGAGACTGAACATGCACTTTAGTGCAAAGGTACTCATTGAGACTTAATCCTTGTAGGAGTCCATGTAGATGACTTAGTCATCTTGTGGACCATCAAAGGAAGTGATCAAACAGTTCAAGACAGAGATGAAAAACTCCTTCAAGATGAGTGACTTGGGCAAGCTCAGTTATTATCTAAGGATAGAAGTCAGTCCAAGAGAAGGTGAGATTTTTCTATCACAAAAGGCTTATGCTCAAAAAATCTTGGAACTGGCAGGGATGACAAACTGCAACTCATGTGATACACCCATGGAACCAAGACTGCATCTTGGCAAGTCTGATGGGAGTAAGCCTGTTGATCCCACAATGTACACAAGAATCATTGGGTGCCTCAGATATTTGGTAAATATCAGACCAGACATTGCATTCAGTGTTGGAATAGTAAGCAGGTTCATGGAAGCTCTAAGTGAATGTCATTGGGGAGCAGCGAAGCACATACTGAGGTATGTAGCTGGAACCTCTGAACATGGGTGCAGATATTTAGCAGGAGGCAAACTGAATCTAGTTGGGTTCAGTGACAGTGATCTAGCTAGGGATATTGATGACAGAAAAAGTACTTCAGGGGTGTTTTCTATCTAGGCAACAATCTGATCACCTCGTGCTCACAGAAACAGAAGGTTGTTGCTTTGTCATTATGTGAAGTTGAGTATATAGCTGCAGCCACAGCTGTTTGTCAGGGTGTTTGGCTCACTAGATTATTGGCTGACGCTCTGAATGAAACACCTAGAAGTTTCAAACTGTGGGTGGATAACAAGTCAGCTATTGAAATAAGCAAGAATCTAAAGCATCACGAGAGGGTAAAACATATTGATACGAAGTTTTATTACATCCGTGATTGCATTGAAAGAAAAGTGGTGGAACTGAGTCACATTGGAACAACTGATCAGTCTGCTGACATACTCACAAAAGCTCTTCCGAGAGTGAAGTTCATAGAGAATCGTCAGTAGCTTGGAGTGATGAAGATGCAACAAGATTAAGGGGGTGAATTGTTAGTTAATCTAGTTGCATTAGCATATTTACATTACTCATTTTATTTCAGTTTTGCATCAGTCCGATGTACTAGCTAGCTAGGTTGTATTGACTTGGTAATGGGTGCAACAGTCGCATGCATGTAGTTTAGTCAGAGTTGAGCGGGTTAGACGCTGAACTGGTCACGTTCTTAGCGATCTGATCGTGGTGTGAGTTAGTGCTGCATGTAAGCTGGGTACTGTGGATCGTGAACTCACTGTATGAGTGTGCTACACATATATAAGAAGATCAGAGTCACGGTGAACAGACTACGCCGGTTAAAAACACATTGAGTTCTTCCTCTGCTTTTGCAAACAGAGTGGCAACACACGATCCGGCGTGAGATCGTCAATTCTTAGGGCGTCTTTGGCATCACTCCACTCCACCGCAAAGCAACTCTGCTCCAAAACTCTAAGATAGAGCAACTCTGCTGTGGAGTTAGAGCTGTTAAAGGTAGTGTTTGGCTAGAAAACTGCTCTTAGCTCTAGTAAAGAGAATTTTGAACGTGTACCATTTTTACCCCTGTTATGCTGATTGTATTTATTTTGAGAATAATAAAGTGTATGTAATTTGAAAAATGATATAAATTTATATTATTTAGGAAAAAACAGATTTTCTCATGCAGCAATAATAAAGTGCATGTACCCATTTTCACTACTTTTTATTGAAACACTTGCTGGGACCATAATGAAGTGTATGCAACTAACTTTTATCTAAACACTAGTTCCAACCATATATGAATAATAAAGTGTACATTGATCATTGTCTTCATACAAATCACTTAAACTCCTTAATTATCTTAAAATATTATATAAATATTACATACTAATTTCACGCAAGAGAAAGATATGTCGCCACACTATCAAGAAATGCATCCATCATAACAAAACTTGACAAGGAAGATTTCTTGGAGTGTTTTCCCTCGATCCAAACCGCCACTGTTCCGTTATCTTATATCCATTTAGGGTGGTACTAGGCAAAGTACAATTAGAAATCTACATCCAAGATACTTCAGCTGTTGAAGGTAGTTTCCAATATCTCTTTGAATTTCCTTTCCGTGAACTTTATACGGATCAAAGTTTTGGACTTCCTTCATTATCTCATATAATTATGTTTTGAATCAACTGAAGGACTCTGTCAGAGTGTGAGCTACGACACTCCTCTCGACCTGCTACGGAAGCAGCACGCAGAGGTTCTTTGTTTGGATGGGCTTGTCGTCCTTAAGCGATCAAACTCGAGAGAGTGGGTGAACACCGAGGTTTTCGTGATTCGAGCTGCCGGAGCGTAATACCCTACGTCCACGGGAGTGTTTGTTGTATTGTTTGCGTGTAAGAGTGTGTGAGGGTGCAGGGTTGCGAACCCTTTGTCGGGTGGACATCCCGGTCCTTTTATATTCCAAGGCCGGGGTGGTTACAATATGGCTTGGGGCCCGATAGATCGCCTCGAAGTTATATGAACCCTATACATGATCTAGGGTTTTACACTCTGAGTAGAGTAGTCGGTAGGGGAGTTAAGTCGCGCCGCCTAACGTGTTGACCGCCCCTGTCCGTGTGTCAGGTGATGATGAAGATATCGTCTTGTCGCCACTTCTTCTCGCTCTGCTTCGACGGCTCTATGTTGTTGGGCATCATTGTAACGTTGTCACACCTCGCCGCCCTGTCTTGTCACCATAATGGCGGACAGGCGGAGGATGGAGGCGTGCACCGTGCGCGATGCTTCTAGGTAAGGCGCGACCCTTGAATGCACAAGCCTGACAACGCACTTCCTCCTTGACTTCGTCGATCAACGGCCCACGATAGGATTGTGGGGCACATGGCGGCTTCGGACCTCCTCTCGACAGGTTCGGAGTCGGGATACACGTGGCACCTCCGGATCTCACGTTAGCGGGGAGGCTCGGACCAGAGCCCAGGAAACGAGTCAGCTCCGGAGCCCTCCTCAGCTGGGAGGAGGTTTAGTGCGTGTTTGGCATGTCTCTGCTCCACAGTAGGGCAACTCTACTCTAAAACTCTGAGGTGGAGCAACTGCTGTGGAGTTAGAGTTGTTCATGGTGGTGTTTGGCTGAAATATTGTTGTCAGCTCTAGAAAAGAGAGTTAGGAGGGTGTAATACCATTACTACCCCTACTACGCTGATTGTATGTATTTTCAGTCGAAACAGTCTAGTAGCTTATTTTTTAATGTTGTTGCAGCAAGCGGAGGAAGGCCGACGACGGTGGGCAGTGGAAGGGTGACGCGGCCTGTTCTGTGAGCTCGCGTTGTGACCGTGGAGGAAGGCGCGCCACTCCGGTCGATAAATGGCGGCGTGGATTCAGTGGACCAACGGCGGCGCGTTCGTTTCTGTGAGGGCGTCAGCGCTCTAGTGTAGGAACCGTGGCACAACTTCGGTGAAGGTACGACGGTGGCGCGCCTTCGGTGGAGGAACGGCGGTGACGCGCCTTCGATGGAGGAACGGTGGCGGCACGCCTTCCGTGGAGGAAAACAGTCGGGCCGCAAGAGTTTGGCTGCGGTGCTTGAGGAAAAGAAACGAAACGTTTTTTGCGTAAACAAGGGCAGTGGTGGGTAATTTCTCTAAACTCCACGTCTTTTTATAAATTCGCTAGTTCTGAAGCTGACAATAAGGTACTCCACAAAAATGAACTAGAGGTCTACAAACTCCATGGAGTTGGGTTGCTCCACAAAATTTTGGAGTTAGGTGTTTGGCTGGCTCTGTCCAGCTCTTTGTTGGAGTTCAGCTCCAGAGCCATGCCAAACACGCCCTTAGTGTCAATCCTGATCCTTAGGGTGTTCCAGCTCCAACACTTTTCCTGCACAATCTGCTGCATTGTCTGATTGTCTCAGGATAATGGCCGTAGGTGATCGGGTGCAGGAACCTGCCCCAAAATCCAAATCAATATTTAGTCAAACCCAGCAGTTGCCACAGTGTATCAGTAGATTTCGATGTTGACTGGGATGTTTATCACCATCCAAGGGTGAACATCCTAGCTCGGTGCGCCGCATATCCGTCCTCGATGTTGTCTGTGAGCGCCTCGTACCACACAAAGTCAAGGAGGATACCAATCTTCCCTTTCTGCTGAGACTAAAATGCGTAGTCTGGGATGAGCAAGGTGAAGCAGAGGGAATGTTAATGTGGGATTGGGGAAGATGGAGCAGTCACTAAGCCTGGTACTTCTCACGGTACGTCTTGACAGCAGCAGCGTGTGAGAGAAGAAGGTGATGTCCTGCGATGTACGGCTCGGTTGCAGAATTTCCACCAACTTTGCAGCCAGTGCACCTACCAAGGGCAAAGAAGGCGTCAGCGTAGCCGTGGACGGCCATCACCCTGGGCTCGTTCATGGTAAACCAGTTCTTCACATGGTCACCTTATGTTTTGAAGCAGAAATCCACAAACTTTTCAAAATCACCCCTGCAAAATTGTAACCGTAATCACAGGTTAACTCGAGATATAGGTATGCGCCGAGTATAGGAGTGGGCATGGTTAACCGTAAACCACAAAACCGAACCCAACCATACAGAATTAAATTGAAATATGCAGTTAGCCGAACTTTTGGTTAAATTCAGTTTTTATTTCTATGTATTTTGTTAACTGAATCTTATTTAGCTTTCACATCGTTTTAACCGTTTTAGCTGAATTTGAACCCACGCTACCCTAGAACCCATAAAAACAAAGTCCAATGATACTGATGGTTATTCTTATTAAAATTTTCCTTGTAACCCAAACCCATCTTGATAATCTCCGGGCATCACCGGCACATACATGTCATTTTTATATGTTATTGCTATTTTTGTGTTTTTATTATCGTTTCTACCCAATAAATTATATTATTTGATTATGCGGTTATGACTTTTTAGATCTATCGATTCTTGGTAATTGATTTTTTTTCTAAACCGAATTAACACGCCACCCGTGTAGCAGTATACAAATAAGAGATTAAACTGTAGTCGGACCGGACACAAGCATCAAGATGGCTTTAATTGTATCTGTGGTTGTCGGACATGCTACGGTGGATTTTGCATTTACGATTGAGACATGAACGGTGCCTAGTCGTGTATAGAATTTTGCACTTATGATTAAAATCATTCGGATCAATTTATTTTCAAACAATATGAATGAATAATTCTCTATGATGCCTATAGCCAGGATGCTGATTTTAATCATGAATAATTACCGAATTCTGCTAAAGAAGGAGAATACTTGCACAACTCTGGGGCTTAACCTGCCATTATATTGATCCTGGAGCACCTGAGGAAGGTCGAAATGGTGAAGAACGTAGGGAGTAATCCCTGGTGCACAAAAATCCATCGCAAAGACCCATAAGTTTCATGCTCAAAGTCTTGAAATGTGCACAAATAAATAATTCTATGGCAGGAATTCATAGAAAAGGCAAAGATGAATGTACTGTTTGCAAGCATGTAGTCAATGAGCCTGTGGTAATAATATCAACGCCATCCTTGTTAACCTTCCCCACTCCACCTGCAATTTTTTTTCAATCACAAACAGATCAATCAAATGCATGGGTTTCTGGGTGCTATTCAGGTCAGGGCATACTGGTAAAAATGCGCGACCACGAGATCGAGAACCGGTATGCATCAAAGCCCACCCTCACCATATTGTCCACGTCATCCTTCAAGAGGCCAAAAGCTACACACACATAGATCACAAATCAACACAAACATCAAAAAAAGGGCACAAGTAAGACCAAAGTAGGACATTTCACTGACCATGTAGCGGTGGTACTCTGCACTCATCAACCGTCACGTTTGCAGTCGCATTGTCAGGAGTAACACCTGTGCACGGACACTCGGAGGTATATGAGACGGGCGAGACGTGTATCACTACCTGGAAGCGAATGCCATAATGGTCTCACCTGGACGCATCAGAAAGGTGTCCCAGATGCAGGCCCCCCTCCCGTACTTGTTCGCATTGCCCTCCACCTGGTACGCCGACGACGCCGTCCCGAAGACGAACCCGGGCGGGAAGCTCTCCCGGGTGAAGTTCGTGTTCTCCCCCACCTTGCCGTGGGCTCTGAGCGTCATGGAGAGCACGAGGAGACCATGGAGCAGCAGGACGAGCAATGGCGGTGTGGTCTCCATGACCAAAGGCAATGGTGATCCAGATGCCGAGGTGCGGGAGGCGTCTGTTCTGCTTGGGCTATATATTGAGATGGTAGATCGGTAGTCGGCGAGGTCAGGCAGCAGCTTGCATGAGCTGTGCTGAAATGGTGGTGCTGGTATTTGAACACGAGACTGGTTCTTGCATAGGTAGGCCTTCCTCCCAGGTGAGTACGGCGCAGTGCGCTTTCTACTGGTCCTCATTCACCAGTTGCCCTTCTGCGCACTGTGGGTACGGTTGAACTGTAGTTGGGATTCAGTTAATGCCGGTGAACAACTTGAAAGAATGTAGAGAGAAAGAAGATATAATTGCCGAACTCATAATTCCTCTGCTGGGATCGTGATGTATATATAGATGAAGCCAAGTGCAATATACGTGAACCAAGAAAAATAGAAAAACAAACTTTAGCCAACAGATTTGCGTGAGATCCTAACAGACCTGATCACACGCTATGGTTGTTACAATTCTAACATGCCCCCTCAATCACAACATGGTCTTTCCAGGTTGAGATTGTGACAAATTTTGTTGAACCGTGCTTTTGACAGTGACTTGGTGAACACATCAGCCAACTGATCCTTGGAAGAGGTAAATCGAACCTCCAAGGTTTTCCTTGTCAGCTGTTTTCTGAAAAAATGGAAATCCACCTCAATGTGTTTTATGCGTGCATGAAAAATTGGATTAGCAGTGAGATATGTTGCTCTAAGATTATCACACCAGTGGTTTGTGCTGCGATATACCAAGTTCTTTTAGCAATGATTGTGTCCAAATTATTTCAGCCGTCACATTTGCAAGCGCCTTGTACTCTGCCTCAGTGTTTGACCTTGATACGGTAGGTTGCTTTCTAGAGCTCCACGATACCAAGTTGCAACCTATAAATACTGCAAATCCACTTTTTGATTGATGACCATTAGGGCAGCCAGCCCAATCTGCATCTAAAAAAGCACTAATTGTAGCTGTTGCTGAACTTCTCAGCTTTAAACCTTGATCAAGTGTACCTTTGAGAAATCTTAATATCATCTTAACTGCAGCCCAGTGAACATCAGTTGGGGACTGAATATATTGACACACTCAATTAACAACAAAGGACAGATCAGGTCGTGTAATGTTAAATATTGTAGCCCTCCAGCAATGCTTCTATATTGAAACCCATCGCTTTCTGTCAGGAATGTGCCTTGATCTATAGCTAGTCTCTCACCTGATGCCATTGGAGTTGATATTGGGTTGCATTTCTCCATATGTGCTCTTTTTAAGAGGTCCAAGGCATAATGTTTCTGAGACAAAATAATTCCATACTTCTCTGATTTTACTTCTATTCCGAAGAAGTATTCAAGAGGACCAAGATCTTTGACAGCAAATTCAACAGAGCTGTTGAATCAGCTTCCTAGTAGCTGAAGGTCTTGAGCTGACAATTATTATGTCGTCAGCATATATTAGCATGTAGATAGTAACTCCCGCTTGGTTGAGAATCAGCAAGGATGCATCAACATTGGATGGTGTGAAACCCAATTGCTGTAACTTTTCTGTAAGTCGAGAATGCCAAGCTTTTGGGTTTTGTTTCAGACCATATAATGCTTTCTTTAATCGACATATGTAGTTGTGTGGAAGACTTGAATCTTAAAACCCCGGCGGCTGCTTCATATAGACCTCCTCATGAAGCACACCATGAAGAAAGGTGTTTTGGATATCAATTTGATGCATTGTCCAGCCCTTTGTAACCGCAAGTGATAGGATGATACCAACAGTAGTAGGCTTAACAACTGTATAAAAAGTATCAAAATAGTCCACTCCATATCTCTTCTTAAATCCCTTGGCAACAAGTCGCGCCTTGGATCTATCAACTGACCTATCTGCTTTTCTCTTGATTTTGAACACCCAACGACTATCAATCAGATTAAGTCCTTTTCTGGGTGGAACCAAATCCCAAGTGTCATTCTTGAGCAGAGCTCAGTATTCTGAGTTCATTGCTTGCCTCCACTCTGGTTAGTTCAAGGCTTCCCGGAAATCACCGGGTTCTGAAACTGCTGAAGATGTTAGTGCTATTGTTGGATTTTTGACAGATACAGAAGCAATGAATTTGCGTTGTTTTTCTGAATAACGAATTGTTCCATCTTTATATTTCTTGGGCTGCACAATATTGTCACGAAGCCTTGTGCGCATGTGATGCTGCACATGTTCAGATACTTGTGCTTGATTACCCCCATTAGTATTTGCTTCTGAAACTTGAACTGAGCTTGGGTTCTCTGAACTTTCAGTGTTGTTAGTGTTATCTGCACCTGACCCTGTTGATGTAACAATAGGACTAGAAAAACCACCGTCAGTATTGTCATTTAAAACAGGCATGCCATCACCCATGAGAGAATTACTCATTGCTGGACTAGTGGACAGAAACAGATCATGTTCAGTATATTGAACATGTTTGGCTATAACAGGTAGAATCATGGGATAATGTGTAGTGTTTGGTTGTTGAGTTTCCGAAGCAGGTTGGCTTGCAAACGTAAAAACATTTTCATCAAACACCACGTCTCGGGAGATATACACACGACCCGTGGTTCGATCAAAACATTTATAGCCTTTGTGAGCTGCACTATATCCTAAGAACACACATTGTCTTGTTCTGAAGCTAATTATAGGCCCCTAAATTTGGCCAGCAAGCGCAACAAAAAATTCGGAGCAGAGAGTAATCTGGTTCAGCAATGAGCAACCGATGGATAGGAGTGTCATGATCAATGGTTTTGCTGGGTATTCTATTGATCAAATAACAGGCTGTTTGGAAAGCTTCATCCCAGAATTTGAGTGGCATGCTTGATTGAGCTAGCAGAGTTAGGCCTGTTTCTACAATATGCTGGTGCTTTCTCTCAACTGTGCCATTTTGTTGGTGTGTGTGAGGGCAAGAAATATGATGAATGATGCCTGTGCGATTGAAATAGTTGTGCAGTCGATTATATTGTCCTCCCCAATCAGACTGAACAACACAAACTTTTAGGTTAAGTAGGTTTTCTACATGTTTTTGCCACTGGAGAAAAACGGACAACCTCAGATATGCACCTTAGAAAATAGACCCAGACAAAACGGCTATAATCATCGACAAATGAGACGTAATATTTTGAATTGTTCACTGATGGGAGAGCTGGTCCCCAAACATCAGTATGAATGATTTGGAGAGGAGCAGTGGTTTGTTCAGAGAAGATTCAAAAGGAAGTTGATGTGCCTTCTCTTGTTGACAACCATTACAAACAAAGGAAAGATTATCTATGGCTACATCAATATTATTTTTCTGCAAAATGCGGGATATGACTGGTGTAGCAGGATGTCCCAACCGTCTATGCCACTGATCTTGAGTTACTTTGGCTAAAAGAAGGGCCTGCATGGACTGTTTATTTGGAAACACGTAGAGACCGTCTCTACATTGTCCTTTTATCAGAATGGCCTTCGTTGCCTGATCCTTAACAAAAATTGAATGTGGATGAAATTCAACAAAAGCTCTATTGTCAATGGCTAGTTTTCTGACAGAGATCAGATTTCTATTAATTTTAGGAGCAAGAAGAACACGGTTTAAATAGAGTGGTCGATCTAATCCAACTGTCGAAGTGTTGCAACGACACTTTCCCCGGTCTGCTACTGGAGCAGCCCGCGGAGACTCTTTGATTGGAGGGTAAATGTCGAAGTGTTGCGGTCGACACTTCCCCCGGGCCTGCGTCAGGGGTAGCCCGCGGAAGTTCTTTTTCGGAGAGGCTAGTCCTCTCGAGAGGGTCGCATTGGTTGTTAGAGGATTGACACAAGGATTTTTCATTACGTCCCTAGAGAGATCGAGCTTGAGGGAGGAGGTGAACACCAGGATTTACGTGGTTCGGGCCGCCGGAGCGTAGAACCCTACGCCCACGTGGTGATTGTTGTGTCGCTTGCGTATGTGTGTGTGTTGGCTGGGTTGCGAATCGGATTCAAACGTCCCGCTGTCGGGTGCACACCCCGGTCCTTTTATAGTCCAAGGCTGGGGTGGTTACAGTGTGGCCCTTGGCTCGGCAGGTGGCCCCGAGGCTGTCTGAACCCTATACACTGAACCATATACACGATTTAGGGTCTTTATTGCTATGTCTAGAGCAGTCGGCGGAGGAGTTAAGTGCCACCGCCTGGTGCGTAGAGCGCCTCTGACTAGGCAGCAGGTGATGATGGGCGAAGGGCACTGGCTCCGGAGCCCTCCTCAGCGGGGAGGAGGTTTAGAGCCTGGATACACGTGGCAGCTCCGGACCTCACCTCAGCGGGGAGGCTTGGTCCGGGGCCAAGGGCACGTGTTGGCTCCGGAGCCCTCCTCAGCAGGGAGGAGGTTCGGAGACCGGAATAACGTGGCATCTCCGGACCTGACCTCAGCGGGGAGACTTGGTCCGCGGCCAAGGGCACGTGCTGGCTACGGAGCCCTCTTCAGCGGGGAGGAGGTTCAGAGCCTGGATACACGTGGCAGCTCCGGACCTCACCTCAGCGGGGAGGCTTGGTGCGGGGCCAAGGGCACGTGTTGGCTCCGGAGCCCTCCTCAGTGGGGAGGAGGTTCAAAGCCTAGATACACGTGGTAGCTTCAGACTTCACCTCAGCGAGGAGGCTCAGCCTGGGGCCAAGGGCACGTGTCGGCTCCAAAGCCTAGGCACACATGACAGCCCCGGGGCCGACCCTGGGGCCAAGGACTCGTGGCCGCGCCAGCACCCGCCTCAGCAGGGAGGCGAGGTCTGGGCTGTCTTCAACCCTCAACGCGGGGTCACCCGGTCTGCAGGGTACCAACAGCGGCCACCGGACCCATCTTGGGGGAGGCAACGATCCCGCAGGTGGGGCCTCCATCTTTCCCGCGTGGTAGCTTTGAACCTGCACTTTGCAAGCTGAAGTGGCAGTGAGATTCTAGCATAGTGGGTGTGCAGTTCTACCTAGTAGATGAAAAGGCTGCACGTTCTTGGCGTAATGGGCATACTTGATAGTCGAAATGCCAGCACGTCATCAGCGTAATGGACGCGTGTCCGCTCTTAACTGGTGGGTCATGGCGATGTGCTCGCGGGCCTCCCCGAGGTATTTACTGCAGCAGTTCTCAGATCGACCGCTGCAGTTCCACCGCGCTGCTTTTATCGGGAACTGCCGGAGCCTTGTTCCTGATACGCGGCCAACCTGGCCCCCAGTGTCTGACGGGTGGACCTTGGTCCCACACATCATTGGGTACACAGACGGCACACGGCGGTGGCAACCCAAGCTTCGCGCCTGTCGCCGTGCCAAAGGCCGCGAGCGTAGAAAATGAAGCCTTCCGAAGAAGGGCGGTTCCTTTCTTTCCTGCCTCTTGCATTCTTCGCCTTCCACTTTCGCGCTCGAAGCTTCCGCTCCCCAGCGCTCTCAGCTTTCTTTCGCTGCCATGGCTTCTGGCCTCCGTTCTTCTCAACTTCGCACCGATGATGACCTTGGGCGCGTGAGGCGTCTGCTCACCTGGCAGTCAGCCGCGTTCGATGGAAAGATCCATCGCGGGAGAGTCCCGCTGACCTACATGCAGCCTGACGAGGTGGTACTCTTCACCTGATACATGTTGTCCAGGTCGCGCGGCGTCATCCTTCCTCCTCACCCTGTTGGAGGTGTATGGGCTCCAGCTCCGGCTCCCAATCTCACGCCGCACGCCCTCGCACTAGCGGCCGTCTTCGTCCACTTTTGTGAGATGTTCATGTGCGTGCAACCTTCGGTGCGGCTCTTCAGGGTGTTCTTCTCCTTGGAAGTCTCGGTGAGAAGCACAAGCCGCCTAAGGGCCTACTACTTCCAGCACCAAGGGAGGAGCTCCGCACCGTACACCGTGCCCTCCTTAAGTGGGAGCACTGGAGGGAGGATTGGGTGATCGCCTAGACCGACGTCCACGACCGCTTGGAGCTGCCGGGTGGTCCCCCAGTCGCCGAGAAAGCCGTCAGGGACGAGATCCCCGACCTGCAGGATGCCTACACACCGGTGCTGTTGAGGATCAAGTACTTGGCAAAAGAAGGCCTGATTCGCTGATGGTACTGGCTGACCTCCTATCACGCTGGATCGCTCCTCTCCAGCAGCGCATCCGTCCTGCCTGGCAGTACACCAGGGAGGGTGGCATTACCTGGATGGCACGCGGAGATGGGTTGTCGCCTAATCGGGAGATGCTGAGCACGATGCTGTAGAAGCTCTCCTGCGACCTGATCACCGACGATTCCATCACTCCGCCGTCGAGCTGCCAGCCTGTCCGCCTCAACCAACAGGCGCAGTTGAGGCTGATGAGCGAGCTGCCAGCACTGGACGACATCGATGTCACAATGCGTCCGGTTGGTGATGCTTCTCGGAGTGTGGAGTTTCCCAAAGTAGATGGAGCTGGTGGCCAGACGGGGCCTATGCCGATCTCACTCCCAAACAGATTGAAGGAGTCGGCCGGTGGACCTGCACCTATGGCGCGCCCTCGCTCACCGCCCAAGGACGCCCCAGAGTCGAGCAGGGCGCCAAAGAGGAATCTGGTCCATCCTGACGGAAGCTTCGTCTTGGGCCCCCAGGTGGGGGGGGTTCCCAGGTCCCGTGGTCTCGCACTGGGCTTAGCGGCCGGCGCCGGTGGCAGCTCTGGAGCTGCCGATGCTGGAACAGTCCCGGTGGGAGCAGGGAAAATGCCTGGTGCCACTGGAGCTTCGAGGAGGGGCCCCTGACGTGCATAGGATGCAGAAGAAGTCCTTTGGCGCGTCATCGGCTTAGAAGCCAATGTCAAGGAAGACTCTTGAAGCGGCGTCGATGACGACAAGGGTTCGTGCAGCGCTATCGGTTCCCCAGCCGTCGAAATGACGCGGGCGACCTCGACAGCTGGGGCGAGTGGCTCTAACCCTCTGCGCGGGGTGGAACGTCCAATTCCCCAGGTACGGCTCATCCTTTTTGATAGGGTGACACCCGGGGGTGTCCTGATCTTCACGACAGTAGGTACGACAAAGGGCAAATGAAAAGATCGGACAACGGAACGAAATGGTAACTAGCTGAAAACAGCGGGGTAACTAGCTTTATACTTGCCAAGGTTGGATGTGACTAAGTGACGGGGAGAGAGGCACCAAAGTTTTTGAGAACTTCGAATCGATCTCCGAACGACCACAGAACCACAATACGAGATAACTAGCTTTATACCAGCCAAGGTTGGTTGTGACCAAGCGACGGGGAGAGAGGCACCAAAACCTTGAGAATTTTGACTCGATCTCCGAACAATCGCAGAACCATAAACCGGAAACTAATCCACACAAAAGACACGGAATCCTAGAGCATGAATTAAGGGACCCCTAAGGGATCACTTTACAAGTTCATGAAGAACTAGGAAGAACAAAGGTGTGCAAGACACTCAGAATTATATTGTTTATCAAATGATTAATGGTTGTTTTTCCAGGAGCACAAGGGTGATATTTATACTAGGAACAACCCTACTAGCTAGGTGTGAACTGAAGTCACCATGTTTTGAGGTGGGAAACCAGGTACTGAGCAATTCACGAAGTAGTCTTTGGTCCCCGAGCGTCTTCTCACATTCTGCGCAGTCTTTAGTAATTTATTCATAACTTCTGCTTGGAAAGTCCAAACAATGCACCGTTTGTTGCATTGGAAAGTAGACTTTATAAGCTTTCACATCATGTGTATTATGGGCTCTGAAACGTGACATATTAGTACAGGATTACACGTGAAGTTGAGGTTCTTGTAGTGTAACCGTTCTCAGTTCGGACAGGGCAAACTATCACACTAACGAAAGTTCGGACAGTGCGAACTGACTTGGTTCTATTTTGTGCCAGCCAATGATGTTATTAAACGGGTAAACCTGAGTAACACGTAATTAGACTTAGGTAGCATATCATTTTGATCAATATTAAAATATAATCCAGAGAGGAAAGAATTCACCTCTTTTTTGAGTTTTTGAACACGAGTGTGCATAGCAAGTCATTCATAAGCTCGTGTACGTGTATGTGATGCTGGGATGTCCACATCATTCTCCCCCTCTTAAAAAGGATTCATCCTCGACTCTTGTAATCTACAGTAGGGAGATAGATCAACAACATTGAAAGTTATACTCATCATCCCTCCTCTCTTGAAAATGAGTTGAACTCGATACTTCAAAATCTTGTTCTTTCTCTTTTCTTGATGTTGAAATTTCTTGAAAATTTTAGCACAATTGCTTGTTTCAACAGTCTCACATTTCCTTGCGCCAAATGTTTGTGGATGGCATGTTGTAGTAAATAGCAACTATAATAGCATTTCTTCCTCAAAACAGCAAGCACACATTTTTATCATTAACATGTTTGTCAAGAAATTTGTTGTAAAATAGGATACCGTCAAATTTAAATTCAACAAAATTTTCAATGGAAGGCTTTAGGAACAGGATTCATTAATCTGAAAAAAGTACTAGGAGCATTTTACAATCCAAGAAGAACTATCAACCAGCCATGTAAATCACGCTTTGTTTTAAAAGTTGTTTTCCACTTATCTCTTTCTCGCATTCGGATTTTTTGATAGCCAGTTCTCACGTCAACTTTTGTGAAAATGATAGAACCATTAAGGTCATCAAGTATGTCATCAAGCAAAAGTATGGGATGCTTATACCTTATTGTAATATTATTTATTGCATGACAATCAGCAAATATTTTCCATGAGCCATGTTTCTTTGGAACTATGAAAGCAAAATGTACACAAGGTGAAAAAATTTGATGCACATACCATTCGAATTTTTTTGATTCTTTCAGGTTGGTGCAGTATTGTGCATGGGTTGGAAGTGAAGCACCAGGAACCAAGTCAATTTGATGTTCAACTCCTTTCTTGAGTGGCATCTCTAGTGGTTCTTCCTTAGGACACACATCTTCAAATTCCTGTGACACATCAAAACATGCACTTGGCAAAGTAGAATGTAAGTCATTAAGAAAAATAAAATTGTCCTTGCATAGGAGTACAAAGCATATGGCATCGGGTTCACTCAATTTTTTTAAATCTCTTTTTGTAGCTATCATCACTAAACCCTCTTTTCCCTTTGGCTCAATCATTTGCAGTTGTGGGGTTTTATTTGGCTTTGAAGACTCTTACTATATTTGTGGGTCACTGGAAAGTGGTTCTCACTCTCTCGCCGAATTCTTTTCAAAATTTTCTTCTCAATTTCTTCCAATGGCCAAGGAAGTAAAGTGGGAGGCTCTTCATTGTTCATGAAGATAAGTTTGTTAACACGATCACAAATCTGAACTGCCAAAAAATATAACCAAGGTATTTGCAAAATCAGTTCGTATGCGTGCATAGGATCCACATCAAATTCCACTTTATCTATACTTTCCAATAGAGGAAGGAACAGTCATGATGTTGGTTACATGCAGTGCCCCACAATCATGAAACCTCTGCATCTTGTATGGATTAGGAAGATGCCTCTGTTTAAACTCCAATTTCTCCACCAATTCCTAACTTGCAATATTATTGCAGCTGCCATGATCAGGAATAATTTTGCGTAGCTTCTCCTTGATCATGCCTCCGGAGTGAAACAAATTGTGTTGTTGTTCATTTTCTACAGTTACACTAGTAACATTAAGCATTCGATGAGAAATAATGCAATTATTATCATCTTCATCGGGCTGGATCATATTCTCATCATCTACAATTTCCTCATCAAATATTGGTGCATCTTGTGGTTCATTTTCAGATTCACCTTTATTGGGTTGGGTCACATTCTCGTTATTTCCAATTTCCTCATCAAAGATTGGTGCATCTTGTGGTTCGTCCTCAGATTCCCCTTCACCTTGTTCATTATAATCATGGTCTTCCATGTAGGACATTCAGCACCAATATGTCCACGACTTTGGCACTCGTGACAATTAATCACTCGACTATGCAAGGAGGATGCAACCACCGATGCAATAGATGGGGATGATGTGTGTCGGTACTCTGCAGACCTGGTACCCCCGCGTAGTGGGTAAAAGACAGCCTGGGCCCCGCCTCCCTGCTGAGGATGGTCCCAGCATAAGCCACGTGCCGTGGACCCCATGGTCAGCCCTGTGGCTACCGCGTGTGCTTGAGCTCCAGAGATAACACGTGCCCTAGGATCCGATGTGAAACCTCCCCGCTGAGGTGAGGTCTGGAGCTACCACGTGTCCCTGGCTCGGAGCCACCTCCCCGCTGAGGACAGCTCCGGTGCTGACACGTGTCTCGGGCTCCGGTCCGAACCTCCCCGCCGAGGTGAGGTCCAGAGCTGCCACGTGTCCTACGGCTCCGAGCCACCTCCCCGCTGAGGACAGCTCCGGTGCCGACACGTGTCCCGGGTTCCGATCCGAGTCTCCCTGCTGAGGTAAGGTCCGGGGCTGCCACGTGTCTCCAGACACTAAGCCCATCAATGAGAGCTCCATAGCTGCCACGCGTTCCACGATCCCTCGTGGGCTGTGGGTGTAACAACCCTAACTTTTGTAAAGTTTTATTGCACACTGTGAGACAAAGTTAAGGCGAAGAAAGGCTAAAATTGTGTCACATAAAATGATGAACACACAAATGGACATGTGAGGGAGTTAAAAATTTTATCTAGCCATGCTCAACACATGTTAACATAGGGGAAATAATTTTACTCCCCCAAAACTCTAACTCATGTGCAACTTCTCTATGAGTAGAGTGGAGGGAATTTAAACGCAATTTGAATTTTTTTGAAAGAAGTCATGTTCAGATTGCCCAACTGCATACAAATGAATTCACTGATGCATTCCCCACGTATCAATGAGCTCATGATCCAAATTTCGATAATTTTGGAGCTTGTATACTATATATCCCGAGGAATATTTGAGGGAGAGTTCAAATTAAAATTTGAATTTGAAAACCAAACCAAACATGCTCAATTTTGAAATCTGATTTCAGATTCAAATTCTTAATAATTTGTTTGATCTACCATCCAATTTTGGTTGAATTCGGATGAAGGCGGTGCAGGAAAATTAAAGCATGGAGGGGGAGATATTTGGGAGCTGTGGCCCACATGTCAGCCACCCCACAGTGCAAACCGCCTCTGTTTTCATTTTTTTCTTTGGCCGAGCGCGCGGCAACAGCCGGTGCCATCCACCCCCGACGCCAGCTCCTGCTTCCCTCGTGTTTGCTCATTCTAATCCTTCACGAAGCGAGTGCAACAGAGCTTCTTTGCTTCCTCCCCATGCTGCCTCGCTCCCGTGTGTTTTGCTCCCGAGAAGAAACCACCGGCCGCTCTGTTTTCTCCCCATCACACAGCCACCACCAAAATCCCTTTGCCTGATCTTCCCACAGAAAAAAGTTTCGCCCATGAGTGCTCTAGCCGGCTAACCATTTCTTTACACGGTTCCGTGCTTGCTTGCGCCTAGAAACGGCTTAATTGCAGCTGCCCCCGAGTTCAAACTGAAGTAAACCGAACTTGGTCACTGTGGACAGCCCGAACCAAGAGTGATCACGCCCAAGTAAGCAATCCCATTGGTGCACCTACAACCCTAGTTGCTCACCTCCGAAGCTCAGCCCTAGCCATTGATCACAGAGGGAGAATTTCAAGATTTTCTCCCGGGCGGCACAAACTGACCCCAAGGTAAGGGATTGCAAAATTCGTCCTCAATTCATGTTGGTTGTGTTTCAAACTTCACACACGGGATCTTAACTGCCTAGCACACCTCCTCCATCAATTTTAGACCAACAAATTGAGTGTAGAGCAAGGAATCCAAGTTCTTTTAGAGGGAATACCGCCGGACCACGTCGGGCGCACGGTGCCGATAGGTTTGGAGCGCTCACCGGCTCGTTTAAACCCCATGTCGATCTTCTACACGATCCCCTGGTGCTCTAGAGCCAAGAACCCGATCATTTGGTGAAGAAACTAGCCGCCGCAACCTCGCCGGAACCCTAGTTCTTGCTGTCATCGGTGCACACTGTTTTCCGGTGAGCTCCGACAGCCGGTGACCTCACCAACATGTTCAACGTGGTGGAAAATGGAGGGGGGCGGCCAACAGGGGGTCGGGAGGTGGCCGGGAAGGGCCTTTCCTGTGACCCTCGCCGCAGGGCGCCGCCACTGCCCTGTTTGGCGCGAGGTTGAAGGTTAGGGATGACAGGTGGGACCCACGGGCAGGTTTTAAACATTTCCAGATTTTTCCTTTTGAGTTCAAACTTTGGAGAGCCATAACTTTGTGTAGGAGTGTCCAAAAATTGTGAAACAAATTTTGTTGGATTCCACTCAGAGAGTACTATCTAGGGGTGCAGCCCAATGTTTATGAAAATCCCTGGATTTGGCTCTTTAATTCATTAAAAAACCTTGTAGGAATTTTTACAGTAGTTCTGTTTATTGGAAAGTCCCCAAATTTGGACAGGACATTCTTCCGAAATTCCTTGAACTCCAGTAAAAATTTCAGAGGCATTGGACCTAATTTGCTTGGTTAAATGATGTGTTCATACCTTATGTCTCCGAAAAATGGGAAAAATGAACAGAGATACTTTCATCTTTTCCCCAATCTTTGTAAAATCCATATCTCCATGTAGGAAACTATAAAAATGGTAAAACCAATTCCTTGGGGCTCAGGACATTTTGTACTTCACAAAAAGTCTACTTTGCAGCATAGGAAATCTTAATACCTAGGGGGTAAAGGCAGATTAGTGAAAATCACATAAGGAATTATTGTGATTACCTTGAGCCATTTCATGAGCTCAATTTTTACACACTGCCTAAATATCTTCCACAGAAGCTTTGGTTTAAATTTTCAGCTTCATTGGACCTCTGGTACTTGAGCTACCATCTTTTAGGTTTAAGTGTTCATATAATGAACTTAATTACATGGTGATTACTAGCATCTCCTTTTCACCTAGCTTTCATCATCTATAAGGTTTAGATCCAACAACAGAAACCTTGTGGTTGTTTGCCCCTCTTATGTGTGAGTTAACTTGAACAACAGTCTTGAAAGAGTTTCTAAATTGCTTTTGAAATATATGTGCATTACAATATAATAGCTCACGTGACGTCGACGTTCGACAAGGACTCAACTCCATAGGGAGGATCTCCATCTCGTGACGAGTTTGGCGGATTCTCTGGAGGAATACTAACTCCTAGCTTCTAACAAAACCGTTGAGCAAGGCAAGCCCCGGTTTGCATATCGTTACCATTTTAAAATTTTCTTTACTTCACCTCATGGTTATTAGACTTGATATTGTGCATTATGTCTAGGATGATTGAAACCCACTTGCATGGCTATTACATCCATGAGTAGAAGGTTTAGTGTAGGCTTTTCCTCATCGTAGATGCTAGGATAATGTTGTAGCTAGCTCGGTAGAAGTCGAGTAGTAAAAAGCTACTCGCGAGAAAGGTCGAGTAATGGAGTTACTCGCGAGAGGTTGATGATAAGAGCACCCTCATGAAAATGAGATGGGGACGGGGATGTTGCTGTAGGATGGAGCGCTCAAGGTTGGTCTTGACCTGCGATGGGTGTGACAATGCTTGAGACCACATTTGGCCTGGACCAGGATGGTAAGGCAAATGTGGAGGTTGATTGTAGCCCCGTTCGTATCGGTTAAGGACCGCGCGTATGCGACCCTGCTGGACAAGATTGAGCTGTACCGAATATATAGTGGGGTATGGGACCCATGAAACCGATGTAACTCGATGGACCATGATATAGAAACTCATCCTTCATGTGTGAATGGCGTTGAGAAGGCTGGAGGTGTAAATCCTTTAGCGGGCAACTTCGATGTGTCCGCGTAGAGGACCATCCTGCTCGTCGCGAAACGTTTTTCTATATTGGGGTGTCGTGTGAAAGGTTGCTGCATACAATGTAAGAAAGAGCTCTTGAGAGAGTCTTTCGAGGCAGGTGTATGTGCCGTGTATTCCAGGTTGTTATTGATTTGAATCACCGTCGCTCACGGAAGAGGATTGAGCATACTTGCCCACTGCGCCGTGACGTAGTAAGAAGAGGAACTGTCTCTTAACATGCTGTTTATGGATTAATCTTTGTATTGGAACCTTGACTGAATTAGAGATAGTGCCAACTAAAGTTCATTTCCACCTTAGGCTAGCAACATCGGGATAAGCGTTTCTTGTTTGATTGTGGACTTCTGGTGTTGTGAGGCGTGAGGACCACTAAATGAAGGCTATAAGAATCTGAATATAAGGTTCAAGTTTAGTCAAGCTGCATTTTGCAAATTCATGTTCCTACTGTCTTACTACCCCTGCATGTAGAGTTACATGTTTAGGATTGACGGTTAAGACTTGCTGAGCCTTAGTGCTCACGGTTGCTTCTGAGTTGTTTTTGCAGGTAGCAGGATGCCTGCTATGAAGAGGGTTGTTCGGTGAGACGACGAACCACACGGTTCGTTCAATTCATCGGAAACCTAGCCGATGCCTTTCTTGGTGAAGCTAGTGGGAAGCGTTCACAGGCTGAACGACTTCTTTTCAGCGTAGTTAGGGTCGAGAGTGAGTAGATTATCCAGTTTAGATTTTAATTCCGCTGCGTGTGCACAATATGTTGTAAAAGATCTTATCTTGAGTAACAAAATGGTTTCATATGTTCTTAAACTTCTTTTCGTGCATCTACTGGGTGCCGCATCGCGCAGCACCACCCAGTGCGATCACCGGGCGTGACAGTGGGTCGACAAAGTCAAGAAGGAAGTGCGCTGTCAGGCTTCGCTTTTAAGGCTTGCGCCTTCCCCAGAATTTTGGCGCACTCCGCACGCCTCCGTCCCTTGCCCGTTCGCCATTACGGTGACAAGACGGGACGACGGGGCGTGACAGTAGTACAGTGCCGCCAACGGCACTAAGACGTCCAAGCAGGGCGAAGAGACGCGGCGACAAGATGACGTCTTCATCATCACCTGACATGCGGTCAGGGGCACTCGGTGCGTCGCACGGAGGGACTTAACTCCCCCGCCGGTCACTCTACTCAGAGGATGAAGCCCTAGATCGTGTATAGGACAATCAAAGCTTTGGGGCCACCTGTCGGTGCCCCAAGCCTCATTGTAACCACCCCGGCCTTTAACTATAAAAGGACCGGGGTGGCCACCCTGTAAAGGGTTCTGATTCTCCACACTCCAGAACACACTACGCACAAGCGCTCACGCTAAAGCAATAGAACAAAACCCTTGGACTTACGCTCTACCGGCCCGAATCACATAAATCCTTGTGTTCATCCGCTCCCTCGAGCCCATGTCGCAAATGGTGTGAAACCCTTTCCAGAAAAAAGAACCTCTCGGGCTGCTTCTGAGCTGGCCGGGAGGAGTGTCACAGCTCACACTCCGACATTTGGCGCGCCAGGTAGGGGGGTTTTATGCTCTCACCTCGCGACTATGGTGAACATCACTTCTCATGGCGAACCTTCTCGCCCTCCTCGCCGTCGTCTCCCGACTAGAGATGACAAAGCTACCTCCCACTCCAGGGCGGGCAGGTCTGGTCAGGCCGGCGGTCAGACGACTGGCGTGCCACCAGCGGCCCCAGCGCCTAAATCTGGCCGATCCGGCGACCAGAATGCTAGAGCCCCTGAGGCGCCCGTGGCGCCCAGGTCGGGACGGGCCAACAACCGCACGGATGGTGCGCCGTCAGTATTCACACCGCTAATGGTCGCTTCCTCTTGACCACCCCCTTCTCAGGCAGTGGCAACAACACCGCCACGGCCAGGCCTGGAAAGTGCTGGCTGCAGCACGCGCTCTGCTCCACAACCCTCCGGGAGAGGGTGTAACCCCCGAGGTGGCGGAGCAGTGGCGGCATGACGTCGACCATCTCGTCGCCGCTGCCATGAACTCTCCTGCCTATAGGGGACAGCCGGCTGAACCCTCGTTGGCCCAGTCGCGAACGCTGATAGTGGCCCGAGGGGTGGCGGCCCCGCGCACGATGACCACGCCCGACCTCAGGGTTGAATCGGACTGTCCTCTCACGAGTGAAGATGGTCGCACCACCATAGAGCGGCGTCATGAGAGGCGTCGCAACCTTGAAGGAGGGTACCACTCTCCGAGCGACATACCGGCGGGACGCACTCCTCCTACCCCTGCCTCTCCAGTGGCGGTGGGAGGCTGCCTGGCGCTCACCCCGCACCTTCGCATGGTGGTCTGGCCACCCAAGTTCCAGCCCCACCTGCCAGAAAAGTACGACGGGACAGTCAATCCCGTTGAGTTCCTGCAGATCTACTCCACCTCCATCCTATCTGCAGGAGGAGATGAGGCCGTCATGGCCAACTACTTCCCCATGCCTTTGACCGGCACATCCCGGTCATGGATTATGAACCTTCCACCAGGACCCATCACGTCCTTGGAAGAGTTGTGCTGGAAATTCACAGCCAACTTTAGGAGTTCCTACACGCGCCCCGACACCGAGCTCGACCTCCATGTCTTGCATCAGCGTGATGGGGTGTCACTGCGATCCTTCATCCAGCGGTTCTCCTAGGTAAGGAACACCATCCCCTGCATATCCAACGCCTCTGTCGTCGTTGCCTTCCGGCCAGGCGTCCGTGACAATAAGAGTTCGAGAAGTTATCCACGCATGACATGCAAGACGTCTCCGAGCTCTTCAGCCTGACCAAAAAATGTTCCAGGGCGGCGGAAGGCCAAGACTTGCACTCGCGACCCGCCTCCGTGGCGGGGAGTGCCGGAGAGGCTGCTGCATCGCGCAGAGGCAATAAGAACAAGACCGGGGGCAGGAACAAGCCTCTGGCCGGGGCACCCACTGCTGCTCTAGCAGCGGCCAGTGGGGTCCGAGCCCCGCGCCCAGACAAGCGCCCGCGACCATCATCCACTAGCGACGATGGTCAGTGGTGCCCGGCGCACAACACCGGCATCCATGGCGCTAACGACTGCCGCAAGATCAAGAAGCTCGTGGAATGCTTCTGTGAGCTGCAACAGCAGCTGCCGCGCCAAGACGGTGCACCCTCCCACCAGTGAGAGGGTAAACAAAAGGCCAAACCTGAGGTCGACGCTGAGCAGGGTATGGAGTATCAAGACGACGAGAGGGCGTTGAAAGCCGTCTACGGCCACTCTAACTTTGACTCCAGTGATCACAGCGGGTGACGCAAGACGCTCCATGCCTAACAGGCGTTCCCCCTTCCGTCGTACGACAAGGGAGAACACCCTCTTAAATTGGTATAGGGGGTCGAGGCCACCCTCCCCCAGAACACACCAGGGGCTCACACAACATCCAGGCATATGATGAAGCCACGCAGAACCAGCTTCCGTGTGAACAAATCGACCTAGTTGATGAGGCAATGTGGCTAGAGGCTGCTCAAAATGCTCCGCACCGCAGAACGCTCCGGCAATGGTGTGTGCAGAGTAGACAGCCCAAGGTAGGGCCACCTGGTGCCTCGGCTAATACTTTTTTCGAGGAGGGGTGACAAACCCTCCCCCAGCTGGGAGGGTCCCTCCCGACCCGTACAAGTATGCCACCTCAGATGTACCCGCCTAGCCGCAGGCGATGGACATAGAACACCCCTGTAAGTCCTACTCTCAGCACAGTAGTAGGGTATTTTTTCTTTTTCTCTTTCTTATAAGAGTGTTATAGTGTCTAGGAACAGCTCTTAGAACAGCTATGCCCCGTAAGGGTCCAGCTACTCTTGCCATTTGGGGCGCGTCGCTACCTTCTTACATGGCCTGTTACCCCCTACCTCTTGAAGGAAGCCAGAAATAAGAAAAATTTACCCTACCCTGCGCACTTTATTTACAGTTTGTGCTAGCTTATGCATATCAAATGTAAACGGCATGTACGGAGCCTGCCCTACACTCTTGTCCTAGGTCCCGTTCCACTGGAAGGTCTCCTCGCTGAAAGGTTAACACCCTCGGAAGGTCTAGGGTTTGTAGCTTGCTATGCCTGGTTCCATACCCTTAGCGTGCACATCCTGCCTCCCCTGCGCTACAGCTGAGTACTTGGGGGCCAGAAAGAACACGCCTATGAGCAAGAGAAGTAGTCGGACCCCGGACATTTCCCCCATACTTTTTGTGCTTTATTTCCATACCGCTCCGGCCGTGTGGCCAGTCACTTTTTCTTGTGTCCAACCATAGCAAGAGCTGTGCTATCCTTGTACTGGCGGGTCTGCTTGAAGTACCTGTGCCTTACCCAGGGATCCTACGGTTGTCTTGTTGCTCGTGAGCCTTATGGCGCCGAATAGTCCCTCCCCCGAAAAGCTTACGCCTGCGGTAGGTCCAGGGGTGTAGCCTGCTATGCCTGGTCCCATACCCTTAGCGTGTGTACCCTACCTCTCCAGCGCCGTGGCTCGGTACCGGCGAGCCGTACGGCTCATACCCCTGAGCAAAGTCTTGACCGCAATTTAAGGGATATTTGGTTGTCTCATTGCCTGGGGCCCTATGGTGCCTAACGGCCCTCCCTCGAAAAGCTTACGCCAGAGGGAGGTCCAGGGGCGTAGCCTGCTATGCCTGGTTCTGTACCCTTAGTGTGCGTACCCAGCCTCTCCAGCGCTATGGCTTAGTACCGGGGAACCAGATGGCTCATACCTCTGGGCAAGGTTGTAACCATAACCTGGACGACCCGCACCGAATTACCCAAGCTCCGCAGCTTAATTAAGGACCGTAAGCCACAGCAAAGCTACAAAACAAGGAAGAGTGACCAGAGAGCATGACTACTCCCTCTTCCTGCTATGACTGCAGGTACGCACAGGTCCCTGTTGTTCCGGACCCCCTAGAGGGCCCGATGACGACGCCCTGCCTCATCCAGTCATAGGTGCACCCCAACACGAGGGCCATACCTACCAGTGGGACATCACGGTGAACCACACGGGTAGGACGTCGGACCACTGCAGTAGCAAGCAGAAGACTAAGAGCACCAGCTATGATGAGCTGAAGATAAGGGCCGAACTTCCGTCAAGTCCTTGCGCCGCCGAGGACCCAGAAGGAGCGGTAGCCACACACGCTGGAGCGCCCTGGGTAAGGTAAGGACCCAGAGGAACAAGCTCGGAGCATTGGCAAAGAGCTTCCACGTTGGCTAAGTTATCCCGGACCTTTGCGCTGCCAAGGGTCCAAAATCTACATCAACAATTCAAGGTAACATAAGACTTGAAACAGAAAGTCTTTGATAACAGCAGAGCTCCGGCATACACGGGAGGATACAAGGTAAGCGGGAGACCTAGGATCTACCCGCACTGGAACCTAGCAGGTACAAGTCGAGCTACTTCCTCCACGGAAGACTTTGCCACCCCTGTCAGCTCTGCGCTGTGGCCCTGCACCACAGGTTCCAGGGAGATGTTGGGGTCGCAGCTCCGAAGGCAAGATAGAACATGCCCTGCCACCATCTGAGCCAGAGCTTTGCCTTTGGCCTCTAGGTGCTCCCCCATGACATTCTGCAGCGTTTGGAGCTTCTCTCCGGCTGAGTCCAGGGCAGGGAGTGCCTGTCTCAACTCCCGGACTGGCCCTCCGGGGCGCAAGGGGCCAAAGCCGAAGGGTTCTAGAGGCGCCTCTGCGCAGCCGAGGAAGTCCTAGACCTTTTCTGCCTCAGCGGCACGAGAAGCCCAGAGATCTTCGACCTCCTTGATGCAAGAAGCCAGTTCCCCCGCCAAACTCCTCCTTGCCAGCTCCTGTTCCCGATCGGCTAGCCTCTGGTCTAGAGCAACCAGGGCCTGCTCCCTGGTGGCTAGCCGCACAGCCTGCTCCTCCAGGTCAGACTCCGTGGACGCAGCGGAGACCTCCCGGTCATAGATGCCCTGAAGCCGCTTCTCCAGGCGCATCTTCTCCGCCTCAAAGGCATCCATTCGATTGGAGAGCTCCCTCTCCGTTGCCTCTGCCGCCTCCTCCCGACAAACGAGTGTCTCTCGGAGCTCCGTCAGGGCTGCGAGACGTGCATCGGAGGAGGCATGGAGGCTCTCGGCCTCAGCCTGGCACTTATCCGCATTCCTTTGGAGGGCCGCGACAGCGGTTTCTGTCTCCTTCAGAACCTCCTCCTGAGCCTCAAGCCGCTCCTCCCAAGCCCGTGCCTTCGCCCTGGCGGACTGGACCCGCACCTTCAGCAGGTTGTCCCAGTCCTAGAGGAGCTAACGCATGGACCTCAGTTCGGCCGACTCTTGCTCGAGTTCGTCTCGCATATGGTCCAGACCAGAGCGGACGGCCCTTGCGGCCCTAAGAACAGGACAGCCTTCGGCAACGTCAGGCAAGGCAATGCCTCGACACCCCCTGGCTCTTCGTCCACCGGTGGGGTTTCCACCATGGCAACTTGCGAAGGGAGAGGAGGAGGGTTGGGAGCCCGCCCAGCAGCAGTCGCATTGCTACAAGAGGCGTCAGTGCCCGCCGGCTGGCTGGCCTTGGGGCCCAAGTGTCGACATCTGGAGCAGCCACAAGCACAGGCTCCGGCACCGCCGCCGGTGTTGGAGCTTCGGCGGACAGGGAGCCCCGGCTCCCGGACTGCTGCGGCGGAGGAGGAACAGAAGTGCTCTGCTGGAAGCCGTACAAAAAGAAGCACCAAGCATCAACTGTGGCATCCAGTGGCTCAGTATACAGCCTCATAAGGTTGAGCCGTACTTGGAGGCCTGGAAGTTCCACTCCGTGCGGGGATTGTTACGCGGGGGGCTCGACCCACTCGCCCCTGCCAATGTCAAGGTCACCTATGCTGGCTTCGGAGCTGACAGAGCCTTGGGGTCTTCGTTGTCGAAGACATCACTTCAGGAGCCTTCCCTGTCAAGGACCCTGACATCGAAGATCTGCCCTGAGTTGGGGCGGCCCCCAATGGATGAGAACCCGATGACATTGCTAGGGCCGGCCTTGGAGCTCCAGCAGCACCAGATGCCCTTATCGCGGCCGCTGGGACTGCTCCGGCAGCGGCGGCTCCAGAGCTGCCCCCGGCACCAGCCGTCGGGCCTGGTGTGGGATCACGGGAAGCCTGGGAAACCCTGCAGAAGATTCGGGGCAGGACGTCGGACCACTGCAGCAGCAAGCAGAAGACTCGGAGCACCAGCTATGACAAAGCTGAAGACAAGGGCTGAACTTCCGTCGGGTCCTTGCGCCGCCGAGGACCCGGAAGGAGCAGTAGCCACACTGCTGGAGTGCCCTGGGTCCTTACGCTGCTAAGAACTCAGAGGAACAAGCTCGGAGCATCGGCAAAGAGCTACACACGTTAGCTAAGTTATCCCGGACCTTTACGCTGCCAAGGGTCTGAAGTCAAAATAAACAAATCAAGGTAACATAAGACTTGAAACAAAAAGTCTTTGATAACAGCAGAGCTCCGGCATACACAGAAGGATACAAGGCAAGCGGTAGACCTAGGAGCTACCCGCGCTGGAACCTAGCAGCTACAAGTCGGGCGACTTCCTCCACGGAAGACTTTTCCACCCCCCGACAGCTCTGGCACTGTCGCTCTGCACTACAGGTTCCAGGGAGATGTTGGGGTCGCAGCTCCGAAGGCAAGAGAGCACATGCCCTGCCACCATCTGAGCCAGAGCTTTGCCTTCGGCCTCTAGGTGCTCCCCCACGACATGCTCCAGCGTTAGGAGCTTCTCTCCGGCTGAGTCCAGGGCAGGGAGTGCCTGGCTCACCTCCCGGACCGGCCCTCCGAGGTGCAAGGGGCCAATGCTGAAAGGTTCCAGAGCCGCCTCTGCACGGCCGAGGAAGTCCCAGACCTTCTCTGCCTCAACGGCACGAGAAGCCCAGAGATATTTTACCTCCTTGATGGAAGAAGCCAGTTCCCCCGCTGAACTCCTCCTCGCCAGCTCCTATTCCCAAGTGGCTAGCCCCTGCTCCATAGCAACCAGGGCCTGCTCCCTGGTGGCTAGCCGCGCAGCCCGCTCCTCCAGGTCAGACTCCTTGGACGCAGCGGAGACCTCCTGGTCATGGATGCCCTGAAGCCACTTCTCCAAGCGCATCTGCTCCACCTCAAAGGCAGCCAGACGGTTGGAGAGCTCCCTCGCCTCCACCGCCTCTTCCCGACAAATGAGTGTCTCTCGGAGCTCCGTTAGGGCTGCGAGACGTGCATCAGCGGAGGCATGGAGGCTCTCGTCCTCAGCCTGGCACTTATCCACATTCCTTTGGAGGGCCGTGACAGCGGCCTCTGTCTCCTTCAGTACCTCCTTCTAAGCCTCAAGCCGCTCCTCCCGAGCCCGAGCCTTCGCCCTGGCGGACTGGACCCGTGTCTTCAGCAGGTCGTCCCAGTCCTGGAGGCGCTCCCGCTCGGACCTCAGTTCGGCCCACTCTTGCTTGAGTGCGTCTTGCATCTGGTCCAGACTAGAGAGGACGGCCCTTGCAGCCTTGGGGACAAGGACAGACTTCGGCATCGTCAGGCGAGGCAACGCCTCGACACCCTCTGGCTCTTTGGCCACCGGTGGGGTTGCCACCATGGCAACTTGCAAAGGGAGAGGAGGAGGGTTGGCAGCCCACCCAGCAGCAGTCGCATTGCTACCAGATGCATCAGTGCCTGCCAGCTGGCTGGCCTCGGCGGTCCGGGTGTCAACAAATGAAGCGGCCTCAAGCACAGGCTCCGACACCGCCACCGGTATTGGAGCTTCAGCGGACAGGGAGCCCCGGCTCACGGACTGCTGCGGTGGAGGAGGATTAGAAGTACTCTTCTGGGAAGCCCTACCAAGAGAAGCACCAAGTATCAACTGCGGCATCCAGTGTCTCAGTACACAACCTCATAAGGTTGAGCCGTACCTGGAGGCCTGGAAGTTCCACTCCGTGCGGAGCTTCTTACGCGGGGGGCTCGACCCACTCGCCCCTGCCGACGTCGAGGTCACCTCTGCTAGCTTCGGAGCTGGCAGAGCCTCGGGGGTCTTCGTCGGTGAAGGCACCACTTCAGGAGCCTTCCCCGCCGAGGACCCCGACGTTGAAGATGTTCCCTGAGCTGGGGCGGCCCCCGATGGCTGAGAAGCCGATGACATTGCTGGGGCCCACCTTGGAGCTCCAGCAGCACCAGATGCCCTTTCCGCGGCCGTCAGGACTGCTCCAGCAGCGGTGGCTCTAGAGCTGCCCCCGGCGCCAGCCGCCGGGCCCGGTGTGGGATCACGGGAAGCCTGGGAACCCCTCACATGGGGGCCATAGACAAAGCTTCCATCAGGATGGACCAGCTTCCTTTTTGACGCCCTGCTGGTCTCTGGGGCATGCTGGGGTGGCAAACGGGGGCACGCCACAGACTCAGGCATCCCTGTTGGCTCGCTCCTCCTGCCTGGGAGTGAATCTGGCGCAGGCCCTGATGGACCACCGGCGCCATCTGCTCTGGGGACTTCAATGCCCCATGAGGGATCCCCAATCTGGTGCACTGCAACATCGATGTCGTCCAGTGTCGGCAGTTCCCTCAGCAGCCTCGACCGCGTCTGCATGTTGAGGTAGACGGGCTGGCAGCTCGCCGGCGGGGTAATGGAGTCGTTGGTGATTGGGTCGCAGGAGAGCTTCTGCAACATCACCTCCAACATATCCTGATTCAGCAATGACCCTGCTCCACGCTCCAACCAGGTCATGTCGCCCTCCCCGGTATACTGCCAAGCTGCCCGGACATGCTGCTGGAGGGGAGCAATCCGGCGAGACAGGAAGTCAGCCAAGACCATCAGCGAGGTCAGGCCTTCCTCCGCCAAGTGACTGATCCTCTCCAGCACCGGTGTGTAGGCGTCCAGGTCGGGGATCTCATCCCCAATGGCCACCTCGGTCATTGGTGGGCCACTCAGCAGCTCCAGGCAGTCCTGGACGTCAGTCTGGGCAATCACCCAGTCCTCCCTCCAGTGCTCCCACTTCCCGGGAGTGAAGGGTGTGATGTAAGTCGTGGAGTGCCTCCCTCGCTGCTGGAAGTAATAAGCCCCCAGCTGGCTTTTGCTTCTCCCCGAGGCCCTCAAGGAGAAGAACACTCTGAAGAGCCGCACCGAAGGCCGTACGCATACAAACATCTCACAGAAGTAGATGAAGACGGCCACTAGCGCGAGGGCGTGCAGCGTGAGGTGCTGCAGCTGGAGCCCATACACCTCCAGCAGGGTGAGGAGGAAAGACGACGCCGGAAGCGTGAACCCGGACAACACGTACGAGGTGAAGAGTACCACCTCACCGGGTTGCATGTTGGTCAGCAAGACCCTCCTGCAGCGGATGCTCCCGTCGAACGGGGCCGGCTGCCAGCCGAGCAGGCGCCTCACGATAGTGATGTCACCATCGTTCCTGAGCCTGGATGAATGGAGACTGGAAGACATG
Source organism: Neostapfia colusana (assembly GCA_030760725.1). Taxonomy (NCBI): domain Eukaryota; kingdom Viridiplantae; phylum Streptophyta; class Magnoliopsida; order Poales; family Poaceae; genus Neostapfia; species Neostapfia colusana. Next base: position 63,294,315 of record JASWHV010000011.1, read on the forward strand.
GTGGTGAGGAAAGGTAGTGGGCGTTGGGGAGCATAGGCTTCGAGCATGCAGGAGGAAGGTGAAGATTGCAAAAGGCGGAAGGGAATCATCCTTCTCCGGAAGGATCCCCTTTATACGTCCGCAACCTTTGGCGGGGCAATAGGCACGATGTTTGGGTTTCCACCGTGCCACACCGAGGGTTACCTGCCTCCCCCGATGGTAAGTAGGACCCAGGTCCACCCGTCAGACACTGGGGGCCAGGTGGGTAACTTCTCGGGAAAGTCCGGCGGTTCCCGGGAGGAGCGGCATGGTGGAACTGCAGCGGTGGACCCAAAGGCTGCAACAGTAACTGCCCTGGGGCAACTCTTCGAGCACATCGCCACAACCCGCTAGTTAAGAGCAAGCACGTGTCCACTACGCCGATGACATGCTGCGGCTCCGACTGGCGAGTGCGCTCACTACGCCAAGGACAGCTCCGGTGCTGACATGTGTCTCGAGCTCCAGTCTGAACCTCCCCGCCGAGGTCAGGTCCGGAGCTGCCACGCGCCCTTTGGCTCCGAGCCGCCTCCCCGCTAAGGAAAGCTCCGGTGCTGACATGTGTACCGGTTTCCGGTCCAAGTCTCCCCGCTAAGTTAAGGTCTGGGGCCACCACGTGTCTCCAGACACCAAGCCCGTCGATGAGAACTCCATAGCCGCCACGCCTCCCACGGTTCCTTGTGGGCCGTGGGTCGACAAAGTCAAGAAGGAAGTTCGCCGTCAGGCTTCGAATTCAAGGCTCGCGCCTTCCCCAGAAACTTGGCACACTCTGCACGCCTCCATCTCTTGCCTGTTCGCCATTACGGTGACAAGACGGGACGGCGGGGCGTGACAGAAGTACAGTGCCGCCAAATGGCACTAAGCCGCCCAAGCAGGGCGAAGGACGCGGTGACAAGACGACGTCTTCATCATCACCTGACATGCGGTCAGGGGCGCTCGGCGCACCGGATGGAGGGACTTAACTCCGCCACTGACCACTCTACTCAGAGGACAAAGCCCTAGATCGTGTATAGGACACTCAAATCTTTGGGGCCACCTGTCGGGACCCAAGCCTCATTGTAACCACCCTGGCCTTGAACTATAAAAGGAACGGGGTGGCCACCCTTCAAAGGGTTCCAATTCTCCACACTCCAGAACACACTACACACAAGCGCTCATGCTAAAGCAATAGAACAAGCACACTCTGTGAGACCTATGTGTGCTGAATACATTGGCAATTAGGATAAAAGTTAGCATTAACATTCAAAGTTTTGAATATTGCCAAAACATTCTTCTGTGGCAAGGTCCGACAAGTTCTTTGTTAGGTCTGCCAAGTGTTGGCAAGGTCCGACGCAAGGTCCGGAGAGCTCCTACAAGGTCCGGAGCTTGTTTTTAGGGAGCTCCCGTGAAGTTCAACTCGTAGAACTGCATCGTCTTGTTTTTGCTTTTAACTCGCAATGTTTCAAACTTGCTTTATGGGAAGGTTTGCTTAGTATTAATTTGCTAAGTTTTTGGTGTGTTTTGGTGGTTATGGCTGTTATCATTTGATATGGTTTGCAACATGCTTATGTGACGTGCTCATGTAAGGTGTTGTGGTTTTCAAACTAACGTGAGTCAAGTCGAGGACTTGTGCTCGGAAGAATTGGTTGTTTATTCATGTGCAGGTGTTGCTTGAGTTCAAGACATGGCTGGTGACGGGATCCTTGGACTAGTCTCAGGGAGGAGATGAGGTTCCAACAACCAAGTTCGGGAGGAGCTGTGGTTGAGTTGATCGGGAGGTCGCGCAGCATGTTTGGATCAAGGGCAGTGCATATGAAGGTTGTGTGTACGTCGTTGGAAGGTGTTTGCACGTGTGCAAGGAGTGCATGGACGTGGCAACATTGTTCCAAGGCGTGATGAAGAGAAGTGGACGTAAAGAATTGGTCGGAAAGGTCCAACCGGCTGGATTGCGTACTCAGGCTGAGGCTGAGTCGGATATGGCTCAAATATGGAAGATTTGAGTTAGTTATGATAGGATTTCGTGCTAGGCATGAAGTTGAGTTGTTTTAGGAATGTTTAGGACGTTCCTAAGGTGTTTGGAAGTCTCATGATTGCTTGTATCTGCGAATAGGAGAGTCCCGAGCAGTTATGGTAAGTTAGGATACGAGTCCAATTAGGAGTAGGAGTCCTAGATTTGATTGATTAGCCTGAGGGCTGGCTATAAAAGCAAGGGAGGCCAGAGCTCTCATGGGTAGAGAACTTTGGGCTGTTCCTCTTGTGTTTCTATTGAATAAAGTTCATAGTTTCGAGGAGCTTTTTTGCCTTGTTCGTCCGACTTGTTTTTCGTCAAGTCTTTCTCGCCGAGTTTCTGGACAGACCGACGTTGCTTTGGTGTTTCGTTCATAACTCGAGTTTTACAGATCCGATTGACGTGATTCTTTTTGGGTTATCTTCACAACTCAATTATATATCATCTATGAAATTTTCAAGAGCTTCGGATCTGTAGTTTTTGAGATATACGAGTTTCTTTGCAGCGTTGCAGATCTGTTTTATATCGGGTAGAACAGATTGATCTTCGTTTAATGTTTTGATCGTATCTCAAGTTTTACTTCGTGTTTTCAAGTGATTCTCGTTGCATTAGATCCGTGACTTGATTCTCTACCTCTCTACTTGATTTGTCACGGTTGAACACGTTTGAAAACACTTGCACACACGATTTCTTTAACCGATTGATTTTTTGCTGAGGGGTTTTTGTTGTTTCCGCTGCGAAAAAGTTTAATCTACCATTCACCCCCTCTGGTAGCTTTTCACGTGCTCTTCGATCCTACAATTGGTATCAGAGCCAAGGTGCTCTAATCTTTGTTATTTGCACATGTTTTAACTAACCATCATGGAGAAGTACTCCACAAAACCTTGTGTGTTCAATGGCATCGATTTTCAGGTTTGGAAGGCGCGGATGGATGCCTACATACAGGCGCAAGGCTTCGCCATATGGGAAAAGGTCTACCAGAACTATGATGTACCATCCAACGATCAAGTTATGGCTGTGAACATGAGAGATGTTGACAACAACAACAAGGCTCGCAACTTGATCATCCAAGGATTGACTCAAAGCGACTTCGACCGTGTTGCACACCTCCGATCTGCATATGATGTTTGGAAAGCTCTTTGTGACTACCATGAAGGATCCAATACGATCAAGGAGGTAAGGCAAGATATGTTCAGGAAAGAATACATGCGTTTTGAGATGCAACCCGGTGAGTCAATTGACGAACTTTTTGCTCGCTTTAATAAAATTCTCAGCAACTTGCGTAGTGTCAATGTTAACTTTTCAGATGCTGAAAATGCTAGACAATTGTTAGGAGCATTATATATGTCAATTTGGGAGATGAAAGTTACATCTATTCATGAATCTACTATCATGAGTTCTCTTACTTTAGACGTGCTTTATTCTAAATTGAAAACTCATGAAATTGACATCATCTCACGTAAAAACCCCAACAAGTCTATTGCATTTGTTTCGCAACATGACATGTCTAGTTCTAGTCAATCATCATCTAGTGGTGCACTCTCTTTGCTGTCCTCTCTAACCCTTGAGCAGATTGAAGAGTTTCCAGAGGAGGAGCTTGCACTCATCTCTACTCGGTTCTCAAAAGCATTGCAAAATGTGAGAACTACAAGGAGAGGAAGCTCCGGACCTCAACAATGTTTTTAATGTGGTAAGACAGGACATTTTCGTACGGAGTGCCCAAATCTTTCAGGTCCGACTTCACGTGACGAAAAGCAAACAAGGCCGAAGAAATCGTTTGCAAAGAATAATAAGAAGAAAGATTTATCAATGCGCAACATAGTGCATAGTATTATCTCTGCACTTCAAGATTTCGGCTAAAGTGATATGGACACCGGTAGTGATGAAGATGAAGAAGCTATGGCAAATATGTGCTGCATGGCGAGCAAGTCAAGTTCAAGCTCCGAGGAGGCAGAATACAACAGCGACGATGAAGAGGTATGTCCCACTTGCGAAGAAATGTGTGATGCTATTTCTCGTGCCACTGTTATATTAAAGAAAAAGGATAAAAAACTTAGGAACAATGCTGTTAAAATTGAATCACTAGAATCTGAAATTAATCGTTTAAAAACATTGATTCCTAGTGATGATTCTTGTTCCTCATGTGATTTGATTTATGAACAATTATCCTCTTTAAGAAATGCACACGCATCTACACTTGATAAACTTGAACTTGAAATTGAAAAGAACAAAGAGCTTGCTGCACTTAATGATAAAAATTTGAAAGATGCTTGTTGTTCTACAATTGATTTGCATTGTTCTTCATGTGATGATCTGAATAAGAAACTAAATGATTCTATGAATGAGATTTCTATTTTGCACAATGCTTTACGTGTGCATGAAGTTAAATATTGTTCAAATTGCAAACTAAAAGGAAAAACTTCATGTGAAAACTGCTTTGATCTGTCCAATAAACTTGATGACATGCATAGGACACTAGATCGGTTTTCTAATGCAAATAAGAACCTAAACTTGCTGCTGAATTCTTCCAAGTCTTGTAATGATAAAACTGGTTTAGGTTTTAATTCTCATGCTCATGCTAAGGCACACCCACCTAAAGTTGTAAAGTCATTAGGAAGCAGTTTGATTCAAACAGCTCCTAGACAAAAAGAGGTGATTTTCAAATCTACAGGAGTACTGTCCCATTCGGGTTCTAATAAATGTGTTGCTTGCTCATCTAGACATGATAATAAGGTTATTTTTCATTGTACCTACTGTGGTAGAGATGGTCATGTCATGGATTTTTGTTATAGACTAGCTAAACACGATAAGAAACAAAGAATACTTGCTAGATCACATAACAACCAAGCAAAATCTGCTAGACCGAATGTTCGGAGCTTGCAACCTGCTGTAATGAGTCAAAAACTTGCTCCCGGACCTACTGTTTTTTGTGCTACATATAACACATCTTCTAAGTCAGTAGTTGGGAACAAAATTTTTTGATGTTTGGCTCATAAACCTGCTGTACCTTCTCAGCTTTCGCGTGTTATTCCTGCTGGACGTCGTGTGACTCAGTATTGGATTCCTAAAAGTCTTTTAACTAACCCCAGTATTGAGTCATCGACGTATTGTGCTGCTGTGTAGGTTTCACGTTTGAGGAAGGAGAACATTTAGATTGTGGATTCAGGTTGCTCACGCCACATGACCGGTAACAAAGAATGGTTCTCCTCTCTCTTTTGTGTCACGTGTAGAAAATGTTACTTTCGCCGATAACTCTTCTACTCCCATAATTGCTAAAGGTTCGGTTAGAGTAAACAATCTCTACACTTTTAAAGATGTGGCACTTGTTAAAAATTTGAAATACAACTTGCTTTCGGTTTCACAATTGCTAGATGAAAATCTAGAGGTTAGCTTTGCTAAAAATTGCTGCAAGGTTGTAGATTCAAAAGGTGAGCTTTTGTTTAACATGTCTAGGTTTGGAAGAGTTTTTAAAGCTGATTTTGATTTGTCAACTTCTAAGCATCGGTGTCTAGTTGCTAATGATGCAAAGGATCTATATTTTTGGCATCGTAGACTTGGTCACATAGGCTTTGATCATCTCACTCGTGTTAGTGCTCTCGATCGCATACGTGGGCTGCCGAAGTTTAAAAAGGACAATGAAATTGTGTGCTCTTCTTATAGACATGCTAAGTTTGTTTCAGGTTCACATGCTCCTCTCACAATGACCATGACAGCTGAACCGGGACAACTTTTACATCTTGACACAGTAGGTCCGGCATGTGTTCAATCCTTCGGAGGTAAATGGTATGTGCTTATGATTGTTGATGATTATTCCAGATATTCTTAGGTTTATTTTATGGCATCTAAGAATGAAGCTTTTAGTCATTTTAGATCTTTATTTCTTAGATTATCTATTGATCACCCAGGATCATTAAAAGCAATTAGAAGTGAGAACGGAACTGAATTTAAAAACCAATCCTTTGATCACTTTTGTGCTGAAAATGGAATAGATCATCAATACTCTTCACCCTATGTACCACAACAAAATGGTGTCGTAGAAAGAAAGAACAGGACCTTAGTTGAGATGGCTAGGACTATGATTGATGAATATCAAACTCCTAGGAAATTTTGGGCTGATGCAATTGCAACCTCTTGTTATGTCTCAAATCGTGTTTTCTTGCGTGCTAAGCTTGGAAAAAACCCATATGAGCTCCGGTTTGGACATAGGCCTAGTGTTACACACTTTAGGGTTTTTGGTTGCAAATGCTTTGTTAAGAAACATGGTAATCTTGATAATTTTGAAGCTAGATCTGTTGATGCATGTTTCTTGGTTATCCATCTCATACTAGAGGCTACCGTGTGCTTTTACTTGACACTAACAAAATTGTGGAGACTTGCGAGGTTTCTTTTGATGAAGCTAGCCCAAGTACTAGCTCCGATATTGCAGGTCCGGATCCATATCCGCAGGGGGAGAGTATTTTATTGAAGAAGATGAAGAAGTGGTGCTGCTGCCCGAAAACTCGGAAGTAAATAACGATCAAGCTGCTGATTTTGCACCACAACCAGCACCAACAGTCACTACTGCTGGTTCGGACCTTGCTCAATCAACAAGCTCTCCTAATCAAAGGTCTGAACATGAAGAAGAAGGTGCTTGTGAAGTGTCTACTCCCCTCCGAGTACTCAAAAGTCATCCTCCACAACAAATCATTGGAAGCTTGCATGAACGAGTCACTCGGTCCAGGTTTTGCGATCCAAACTCTCATGCTCATTCTGCTTTTGTTGCTTCTTTTGAACCCAAGGATATATCACACGCACTCACTAATGAATCTTGGATTAATGCCATGCAAGAAGAGTTAGAAAATTTTGAAAGAAATAATGTTTGGAAACTTGTACCTCCACCTCAAGGTCACACATTAATTGGAACTAAATGGGTATTTAAAAATAAGCAAAGTGAGGATGGGGTTGTGGTTAGGAATAAAGCTAGGTTGGTTGCTCAAGGTTTCACTCAAATTGAAGGTCTAGATTTTGATGAAACATTTGCTCCTGTTGCTAGATTAGAAGCTATAAGAATTTTATTAGCATTTGCTGCATCTAAAGGTTTCAAGTTATATCAAATGGATGTTAAAAGTGCTTTTCTTAATGGCTACATAGAGGAGGAGGTTTATGTTAAGCAGCCACCGGGTTTTGAAAATCCAAATTTTCCTAATCATGTTTACAAACTGTCCAAAGCCTTGTACGGTCTAAAACAAGCCCCTAGAGCATGGTATGATAGGTTAAAAACATTTTTACTTAAAAAGGAGTTTACCATGGGCAAGGTTGATAAAACTCTTTTTGTACTTAAGCATGGCAATGACTCATTATTTGTTCAAGTATATGTGGATGATATTATCTTTGGTTGTGCTTCTCATGATCTCGTGTCCAAGTTTTCAGCTATGATGAGTTCATAATTTGAGATGAGTATGATGGGAGAACTCACATACTTTTTGGGGCTGCAAATCAAGCAAACAAAAGAAGGAACTTTTGTGCATCAAACTAAGTATACAAATGACCTTCTTAAGCGCTTCAGCATGGACAAATGCAAGCCTCTTCGGACACCAATGGGAACAGCAACAACACTTGAACTTGACGAAGATGGTGACCCGGTCGATAAAAAAGAATACAGAAGTATGATTGGATCACTTTTGTATCTCACGGTGTCAAGACCGGACATACAATTCAGCGTATGTCTTTCTGCACGTTTTCAAGCTTCTCCACGTGCTTCACATCGCCAAGCCATCAAAAGGATTCTCAGGTACCTACATGAAACTCAAGAATTTGGCATTTTTCTTCCTTCTTCCTCAACCGTTTCTTTGAATGCTTTTTCGGATGCTGATTTTGGGGGTTGTAGGATTGATAGGAAAAGTACTCCGGGTGCTTGTCATTTTCTTGGTAATTCACTTGTTGCTTGGTCCTCTAGAAAACAAAGTTCAGTTGCACAATCCACGGCCGAATCTGAATATGTAGCTGCGGCTAGCGCTTGCTCACAAATTCTTTAGATTGTTCAAACACTTAAGGACTATGGGGTTGATTTAGATAGTGTTCCACTGTTTTGTGATAACGCTAGTGCAATTTGTATTGCTAAAAACCCCGTGAAACACTCTAGAACTAAGCACATTGACATTAGGTATCACTTTCTTCGTGATAATGTTGAAAAAGGAAACATTGTGCTTCACCATGTCGATACCGAACAACAATTGGCTGATATTTTTACAAAACCTTTGGATTTCACTCGTTTTTGTTTCATTCGTAGTGAAATAGGGGTTATGCATCTTCATGGCTTAAATTGAGGGGGAGTTTTTGAAACTTTGAAAGTCTATGTGTGAATCTGAAACTAAAATAATATGAGCATAGTATTTCATACATATATGACTTTGTGATTCCTTTTACAGGCTGAAAGTTCTTACTACATTACTCATGTTATACATTTTGTAGTTTTTGCCATGACTAGTAATTGGAATAATTACTTACACTAAATCTGGTCATGATCGAACTTTCTTGCTATTTTGAACTTGTTGCATGCTCACAAGTGCTTTTAATCATAAAAATTTAATCAAGTGATCAACTCACATGTTGAGTTTTCAAATAAAAAATTGAGAAAAGATCAAGAGAATATGCATGAATCGCATTTCTTCTTTTGAGATTGCTTATCATTGCACTAAGATATGAACTTGGAAGGAATTGTGTATGACTAAAACCATGTCCTTATGCTTCTGATTGTCAAATGACATAGGCTTGGCTTGGTTGGTTAGAATAAGGCTGATGCGGCATATAATCTCTTGCAAATATCATATGATCAACTTTGTGCCTTAAATGATTATGAATAATAAAAATGCAGCAACAAATGTCATGTTTTCAGGTTTTGAAATAGTTGAGTAAGAGAGATCATGACTTGTTTAAACTGAAAAATACATTTGATCTCTAGCATGGCTTACACTACTTTATGTATCTCATTGATGTGATAGTGTAAGTAACCTGATAGTATGACTTGGATGAGCTTTGTTTTGTATGTATATGTTATAATATGCTCATAACATTTAAAAAATTCTCTTTTGAACCTTGCTGAATACATTGTCAAAGGGGGAGAAATATGTATAAGGAGAGATTTTTTTTACACTTTGCATATGTTATACACTTTCTTCCTTCTCTGATTTTAAAAAATGGGGAGAAATTAATAAAGGGGGAGAAATGAGTTTTCAAAGCTTTTCAAAACTTTTCATAAGCCAATGTTCGGATTTTAACTGGTGTTGCCAATGCATTCATCAAGGGGGAGATTGTGAGACCTATGTGTGCTGAATACATTGGCAATTAGGATAAAACTTAGCATTAACATTCAAAGTTTTGAATATTGCCAAAACATTCTTCTGTGGCAAGGTCCGACAAGTTCTTTGATAGGTCCGCCAAGTGTTGGCAAGGTCCGACGCAAGGTCCGGAGAGCTCCTGCAAGGTCCGGAGAGCTTCTGTGAGGTCCGGAGCTTGTTTTTAGGGAGCTCCCGTGAAGTTCAACTCGTAGAACTGCATCGTCTTGTTTTTGCTTTTAACTCGCAATGTTTCAAACTTGCTTTATGGGAAGGTTTGCTTAGTATTAATTTGCTAAGTTTTTGGTGTGTTTTGGTGGTTATGGCTGTTATCATTTGATATGGTTTGCAACATGCTTATGTGACGTGCTCATGTAAGGTGTTGTGGTTTTCGAACTAACGTGAGTCAAGTCGAGGACTTGTGCTCGGAAGAATTGGTTGTTTATTCATGTGCAGGTGTTGATTGAGTTCAAGGCATGGCTGGTGACGGGATCCTTGGACTAGTCTCAGGGAGGAGATGAGGTTCCAACAACCAAGTTCGGGAGGAGCTGTGGTTGAGTTGATCGGGAGGTCGGGCAGCATGTTTGGATCAAGGGCAGTGCATATGAAGGTTGCGTGTACGTCGTTGGAAGGTGTTTGCACGTGTGCAAGGAGTGCATAGACGTGGCAACATTGTTCCATGGCGTGATGAAGAGAAGTGGACGTAAAGAATTGGTCGGAAAGGTCCAACCGGCTGGATTGCGTACTCAGGCTGAGGCTGAGTCGGATATGGCTCAAATATGGAAGATTTGAGTTGGTTATGATAGGATTTCGTGCTAGGCACGAAGTTGAGTTGTTTTAGGAATGTTTAGGACGTTCCTAAGGTGTTTGGAAGTCTCACGATTGCTTCTATCTGCGAATAGGAGAGTCCTGAGCAGTTATGGTAAGTTAGGATACGAGTCCAATTAGGAGTAGGAGTCGTAGATTTGATTGATTAGCCTGAGGGCTGGCTATAAAAGCAAGGGAGGCCAGAGCTCTCGTGGGTAGAGAACTTTGGGCTGTTCCTCTTGTGTTTCTATTGAATAAAGTTCATAGCTTCGAGGAGCTTTTATGCCTTGTTCGTCCGACTTGTTTTTCGTCAAGTCTTTCTCGCTGAGTTTCTGGACAGACCGATGTTGCTTCGGTGTTTGTTCATAACTCGAGTTTTACAGATCCGATTGACGTGATTCTTTTTGGGTTGTCTTCACAACTCAATTATCTATCATCTATGAAATTTGCACGAGCTTCGGATCTGTAGTTTTTGAGATACACGAGTTTCTTTGCAGCGTTGCAGATCTGTTTTATATCAGGTAGAACAGATTGATCTTCATTTAATGTTTTGATCGTATCTCAAGTTTTACTTCGTGTTTTCAAGTGATTCTTGTTGCATTAGATCTGTGACTTGATTCTATACCTCTCTACTTGATTTGTCACGGTTGAACACGTTTGAAAATACTTGCACACATGGTTTCTTTAACCGATTGATTTTTTGCTGAGGGGTTTTTGTTGTTTCCACTGCGAAAAAGTTTAATCTACCATTCACCCCCCCTCTGGTAGCTTTTCATGTGCTCTTCGATCCTACACACTCGTGGACGCAGGGTATTACGCTCCAGCGGCCCAAACCACGTAAATCCTTGTGTTCATCCGCTCCCTCTGGCCCAGGCCGCGAATGGTGCCAAACCCCCTCCGGAAAAAAAGAACCTCGTGGGCTTCTTCCGAGCAGTCCGGGAGGAGTGTCGCAGCTCACACTCTGACAATGTGCTTGCAGTGTGGAGTTGTTGTTCTTTCTGAATTGTAGGTGAAGAGGCAGTAGAAACTGATATCTTCGCAGCACAAATAGATGGAGAATACTTAGCGGCAGCACCTTGAGATTCACCCACAATAACAGGGGTATAGGGTTGCTGCCGGTGCCACAAATCTGAGATAGATCGGCTACCATAGGAGCGACCATGTTCTCCAACATAGTCAGCACCCCGACGGTGATTATGCTGATGATCAAATTGCCCATGATCTGCAAAAGGATTTTCGTATCTGTCATAATAATAATCATGTACCCTTTTCTCATCATCAAGGCGAGCACGTTGGCCTTGACCATGCCCTTGAGTTCTTCTTCTACGCTGATATTTGAGACCCGCACATCTTCCATCACCATGGCCACCACAATCATTTCTGAAACGGTTACGAAAACCAATCCCAAAATCTGAATTTTTTTCACCAAATTCTTTATGTTGATGTAGTGGAGCCCTTCCACCGGCTGGTGGGAGACGTTCATGAAACATCCTTTCCATGATCTCTAATAGTGAGTTTCTGATTTGGCGTAGCTCGGCTCGTGAAACTCGTGGTTCTTTTACAGAATTACCACCACAAACGATTGAAGCAGATCCTGCCATGTTAGAACAATGGAGAGAAAATGGTATAGGAAATGTTAGTGGAATCACACAATCTCACCACTTTCTTACCAAAGTTCTTACCTGTTCTCAAGGACTGTGAGTGTGCAAAATGTGGTAGTATTCCTTGCTGTGATTAAGTGGTTGAAAGGTTCACGAGTCGGGAGATCCGGTTACGGATTTTTGTGGAGCTTGGATGGTTAAACAAGGAAGGATTGTAGCACCGAAAATAAAGTATCATAAACCAAGTCAAAAGATGATTAAAAATTTGTTGCCCAATCTGAAAATTCTTTCAACAATTATTATAATCTTGCAGCCCTTTAAATCTTTCTCTTTTTTCTCACTTGTATCTTTTCTTTTTCTTTTTTTTATGCAAACAAGATGCGGGCTGACCAACACAATGTAGATGGATATGTGAACAAGAAATGATGCAAGTGACACAAGATCAGCGGTACTACACAAAGGTTTGGTTACTTTTTGTGGTGGTTTAGTGGACTATAGGTATGACAAGAAAAACACGAGATGGATAACAGAAAAAATGGTGATAACAAATGGATGACATGAGGATCGTACCTACCTAAACCCAAATTATAATACCAAATGATAGGGTGGAACCTGGGGGTGGCCCGATCTTCATGACAGTAGGTACGACGAAGGGCAAATGGAAAGATCGGACAGCGTAACGAACAATGGTAACTAGGTGAAAACAGCAGGGTAACTAGCTTTATACCTGCCACGGTTGGATGCGACTAAGTGACGGGGAGAGGCACATAATTATTTGAGAACTTCAACTCGATCTCCGAACGACCACGGAACCACAATCCGAGATAACAAGCGTTATACCAGCCAAGGTTGGTTGCGACCAAGCAACGGGGAGAGAGGCACCGAAACCTTGAGGATTTCGACTCGATCTCTGAATGACCGCAGAACCACAAACCAGAAACTAATCGACACAAAAGGCCCGGAAGCCTAGAGCACAAATTAGGGGACTCCTGAGGGATCACTTCACAAGTCCATGAAGAACCAGGAAGAACAAAGGTGTGCAAGGCACTCAGAATTATATTGTTTATCAAATGATCAATGGGTTGTTTTTCCATGAGCACAAGTGTGATATTTATACTAGGAACAACCCTCCTATCTAGGTGTGAACTGAAGTCACCACATTTTGAGGTGGGAAACCAGCTACTGAGCAATTCACGAAGTAGTCTTTGATCGTCGCGCGTCTTCTCACCTTCTGCGCAGTCTTTAGTAATTTAGCCATAACTTCTGCTTGGAAAGTCCAAAAGATGCATCGTTTGTTGCGTTGGAAAATAGACTTGATAAGTTTTCACACCATTTGTATTATGGGCCCTGGAACGTGACATATTGTTACAGGATTACACGTGAAGTTGAGATTCCTGCAGTGTACCTGTTCTCAGTTCGGACAGGCGAACTATTGTGCCAACGAACTTGACAGTGCAAACTGACTTGGTTCTTTTTTGTGCCAGCCAATGATGTTCTTTCATGGGTAAACCTGAGTAACACGTAATTGCACGACTTAGGTAGCATATCATTCTTATCAATATTAAAATATAATCCAGAGAGGAAAGAATTCACCTCTTGTTTGAGTTTTTGAACACGAGTGTGCATAGCAAGTCCTTCATAAGCTTGTGTATATGTATGTAATGCTGGGATGTCCACATCACTTTTATTTTGGGTTGCGTACTGAGCCGCTGGTCCCCGAGGCTATCCATCCGGCAGGCGCGGACGCCTCTGGTAGCAGCGAAGCTGCTGCGGGGCGAGTTGCCAGTCGTCCTTCTCTTCCGCAGGTTGCCGTGGTGGTAACCCCACCGGAAGATGAAGAGCTAGGGGTGTCGACGCCATTCCTCGCCTGCCTATTCCGAAGGCCTTTCCTCTCTCCAGGGCCGTGCGAACAATCTGCTCGAGCATGGACCAGATGCAGGAGGTACTCGAGCAGGAGTGGGCTGAGCTGAGGTCCGAGCGGGATCACCTTCGAGACTGGGACAACCTGTTGAAGGTGCGGGTCCAGTCCGCCAGGGAGAAGGCGCAGGCGCGGGAGGAGCGGCTGGAGGTGAGGAAGCAGGTCCTCGAGGAGAAGGAGGCAGTTGTCACCGAGCTCAACAAGAGGGATGTGAGCCTCCTGGCTGTGGCCAAGGACGTCCAGACCTCTGCTGACGCACGTCTTGCAGCTCTGTCAGAGCTTCGGGACATGCTTCTCTGGCGGGAGAAGGAAGCGGAGGCCAAGGAGAGGAAGCTCTTCAATCGCCTGGCCACTGACAAGGAGGAGCGGGAGCACCGGAAGAAGCGGCTTCAGGGCGTCTACGACTGGGAGCTCGCCGCCGCAACCAGGGAGTCTGAACTGGACTAGCGGGCTGTGTGGCCGGCCACCAAGGAGCAGGTCCTGGCTGCTTGGGAGCAGGAGCTGGCGAGCAGGGACTTAGTGGGGGACCTGGCTTCCACCACCAAGACGGTCGAAGAACTTCGGGCCTCTCGTGCCGTTGAGGCAGAGAAGGTCGAAGACTTTCTGGACCACGCGGAGGCGGCACTGGAACCCTTCAGCTTCAGTCCCCTGCGCTCCGGTGGTCCGGCCCAGGAGGTGAGCCAAGTGCTCCCTGCCCTGAACCCGGTCGGAGTCGAGCTCTTGGCGCTAGAGAATGTCATGGGGGAGCAGCTGGAGATAGAAGGCAAGGCTCTAGCCAAACAGGTGGCAGAGCATGTGCTCTTAGCCTTCGGAGCTGCGACCCTAACATCTTCCTGGAACCTGCGGCGCAGGGCCACAGCGCTGAGCTGTCGGAGGCGGCCAAGTCTTCCATGGAGGAGTTCGTCCGACTTGTAGCTGCTAGGTTCTAGCGCGGGTAGCTTCTAGGTTTGTCGCTTGCCTTGTATCCTCCTCTGTATGCTAGAGTTCTTCCTTGAATAAAGACTTTTTTGTTTAAAATCTTGAGTTGTTGATGTAGACTTCAGACCCTTGGTAGCACAAAGGCCCATAATGACTTAGCTGAGGTGGATAGCACTTTGCCGATGTCCTGAGCTTGTTCCTCCGAGTCCTTAGCAGTGTAAGGAGCTAGAGCGCTCCGGCGGTGTAGCTAACTCGCCCTTTCGGGTCCTTGGCAGCTCAAGGACCCGAAGGAACCTTGGCCGGCACCTCCAACTTGTTGTAGCTGGAGCTTCGAGTTCACCGCTTGTCGTTGTAGTGGTCCGATGTCCTGCCTGCTTGGTTCACTGTTATGGCCCCCTGGTAGGTGTGGCCCTTGAGTTGGGGCACACCAACCAAGCAGATTGTATGAGGCGGGACATCAGCATTGGACCTCCTGGGAGGTACGGGATTCCAAGGACATGTTCGTACCTGCAGACATGGTAGAGAAATGACAGTAGTCGTGCTCTCTGGTCACTCCTTCCTGCTCCTAGTTTTGCTGTGGCTTATGGTCCTTAGCCAAGCTACGGGGCTTGGGTAATTTGACTAGAGAGCATCGGGTTACGGTCAGGACCTTGCTCAGGGGTATGAGCCATCCGGCTCCCCGGTACTTAGCTGTAGCGCTGGAGAGGTAGAGTATGCACGCTTAGGGTACGTAACCGGCCTAAGCAGGCTACACACCCTGGACCTCCAGCTGGCGTTAGCCTTTCACGGGAGGGACCATTCGGTGCCATAGGGCCGACAAGCAATGAGAAAACCAAATGACCCTGGGTACACCACAGGTACCTCAAGTGGACCCGCCTGCAGAAGGATAGCACAACTCCTACTATGGATGAGCACAGGAAAAAGTGACTGGCCACACGGCCGGAGCAGTATGGAAAGGAAACATGAAAAAGAAAGGGGTGATGTCCCGGATCCAGTTACTCCCTTGCCCTTAGGTGTGTACTTTCCAGACCCCATGTATGCAGTTGTAGCGCAGTGGAGGCAGTGCGGCAGGTTTAGGGTATGGAACTAGGCTAAACAGGCTGCGCGCCCTGGACCTCTCGTGGTCGTTAACCTTTCAGCGAGGAGACCTTCCAGCGCCACGGGACCTGGGACAAGTATGTAGGACAGGCTCCAGACATGCCATTTACTGTTGATATGCATGAGTGAGCACAAATTGTAACAAAAGACAGTAGACAAATTTTTCTCACATTAGGCTTTATTCATAAGAGGAAACAGGTCGTACAAGAAGACAGCGACCCACTCCGGATGACAAGAGTAGGACTCCTCCGGAGTTTAGCTGTTCTAAGCGCTGCTCCTGGACTCTATGACACTGTTATCGATAAAAAAGAACCCTACCGCTGCACTAAGGATAGAACTTACAGAGGTGTTCTATGTTCCATGGATTGGGTAGAGATACCCCATCCTCCATGGCCAGGCGGACGCACCCGGGGCGGCTGTGGCGGACCGGAATCCGCTCATCCAGGATCGCAGAGGGTGGTGCCGCACGATGCGACACCCGGCAACACACATTATAATAACAACATTGCATTACATAGAAAACCAACTGAAATATACAAAGTAGTACAATACTTCAGTTACAAACTAGTGTTTATATTACAGCAGCGGAAACTAAGTTTGTACAACTCACGCCCTCCTACCTAGCAAAAGTCGGTTGCCCAGCCCAAGGGCAACCCACACTAGCTGCACCACTCCAGCTCAGAACGGCGTGTACGGCTCCCACTCAACCGTGGTCCCTGACGGAGGGTAACCCTCACCGGTGGACTCGTATCCCGAGTCCGTGGGATGCTCCTCACCTGCAAAAACTTATAGCAGCAACCGTGAGAATGATGGCTCAACAAGACTTAACCGACTCACCTAGGCATGAAACTCTACATGTAGTGTACAACGAACATGGGATGGTAAATTTCAGCAAAAGGCCCCGCCTACAAGTTCATCATTAGTTCATCTTTTAGCCACAAGTTAACAGTTCACGAATAGGAAATTTAGTAAGCAATATTTGGTGGCACACATGTAGCAATACAATTACATCATAACAGCAATACTGAATCATCACCTTTCATATATTAATTAACCTACATCACGACTCAGTGACCAAGTTGTACTCTTCACCGCGAGGGACAGCGAATCGACTCGATATACACCTGCAGGGACACCCGAAGAGCACGTCACGTACGCCCACCCGTGGAGCTGCACAGCACACTCACTCGATGTCGTACGGGACAACCTTTCACCCAACAGCCCAAATGTCGAACCGGTTGCACTGAAACGAGCAGGAGGTTCCCTACACGGAGCATCTCTTTATGCCCGTTAGTAGATTTCCACCTTGCTGCCCTCAGCCTACACCTATAAATCGGTGCGTTATGCCTCGACACCCGGAGGTTTAGGATACATTGGTTTAGTGGGGCCCATATATCCGATATGCCTTCCGTATGTTCAAACTTGATCAGCTTGGGCCGCACACGGATCGGCCATCAATCGATACGGACAGGGCTGCACACACAAGACTTCCTCTTGCTGCGCCCTAGCCCCTGCCTAGTCTCATTTTCATTACTAAAGTGATCTCACATCACTCGAACCAATCTCGTGTGTCCCAAGCCTAACTCGCGAGTAGATTCCAACTACTCGACTTGTACCGAAGTTCTATGAGCCATTAAGCATAGCATGTCTACTCGAGAACTTAGACACTACCCTCACTCTTATAGGGAAATCTGGTTATGCATTCGGGGTCTCATCCATCCTACACCTAATGCACACATATATACCTCACACTGAGTATGCACACAAAGCAAAACTTTATAAAATGGGTTAATGCAAACCGGGGCTTGCCTCGTTGCTGCTGGTCAGTGTTTAGGGCTTTGTCCGGAAGAAGGAAGTCGAGCACTTCTGGAGTTTCCTCGCCTTCAGCGACTACACGTAAACGATATACTATATGTCAATTTAAATGCAATGTTTGAACTTGAATATGTAAAGACCATAATCCTAGCTAGCCCTCCCCTTTGGCCCTGAAATTTTTATGGTGGCTTGGTAGGGTCCTAACCAGAGAGGCTTGACCAAGTTTCATTTGAAATAAGGTTCATTTGAGGTTTGTACAAATAAAAGCCTATTTGGTCAATATTAGAGTCTCTAAGGAATTCCAGGGATTTTCATGGCTTCAACCATTACTTACTGGAAACTAGAATTTGAGATGGTTCTAATGGAATTGGTCTCATGTCATTTGAAAAATTCTAGATGGAGTTATTCCCTAAACAAGATTTTAGAAAATCTGAAAATGTTTCTGGACATTTTTCTATTTTCTCAGGACAGTTCACTTAACCACTCCATTAGGGGACTAAATAAACTTGGATGGGTCTGAAAATTTTACTGTGACTCAAAGATTTTCAATTGAACCTCCCAGCCAAATTTCAGAATTTTTCATAAAGCAAATCTCCAGATAAAATTCCCTACACTTTAAATTTTAGGGAATTAATTCTGGAAAACTATTAAGTTTCATGAGCTGAAATTTGTGTTTCTGGAAAGTACTCAAACATCTGAGTTAAGAAAAATTTAGTTCACTGAATTTGGAGCTTCCTAGGAGAAATTATGTGCATTTGAAATTTGAACCAAATCTGAAATTTCAAATAAAGTTTAAACTGGCTGGTGGGGTCTCCGGGCTACGTGTCAGCACCGCAGTAAAACCACACGGGGGTCCACAGAATTTCCCACGCAGTCGCACGAGATCCCGGTGCCACAGCAGATCCGGCGCTGTTTAACCCGAGGCTGACACATGGGACCCTTGGGGCTTCTTCTACCTCGGGCTCCCGCAGCTCCCCGCCGCCCCCTTCGCCGGAGAGCTCGCCGCCGGGCGTTCTGCTGCCTGACCTTCGATGAAACTCACCGCCTGTGCATATTTCTGCCTGGGAAACACGGTGGTGCACTCCCCGAAGCTCGGCGACGGCCGGAATAGTGCTCGCGACGGTGACAGCGGCCGGGAGCTCATCGGCGACGTCGAACTCGGTGTCCTCTGCACCTTTTTCGACGTGGTTTGCTCGGAGAGCTCCTCTGAGACTTGCTGATCACAGATATTAGCACTGATCCCCGTGAAAATGGCCGCAACTATGACCTCACCATCGACCTAGGCTAAAATGGCGGATGCTCGGAAAACTTGAATAGCAGCGGCAAGACTCGATGGTTTTCGATGGTCTTTGATCCTAGGTGGCCGTGGGGACGTGTAGAACATGTGCTTAGCTGGGTTCACATGGTCGTGGACCGATCACCAAGAATTTTGGATTCTTTGCTAGCTTGGTTCTTTGAACACTGAGGACTAAACGTGGAAATTCTTTCCCTACAGGACATGAAAGGAGGTAGGGTTTTCACCGTGAGTTTGAGCAGCGTCCGGCGCGTCTCTTTGCTGTTGATCGTCGGTCGCTAGAGTGCCTGGATCAGCGGCGCACCGAGGACCCAAGTGGAGCATCCGGCCAGCGTGCTACAGGCAAGTTTGGGAGAGCCCGTCACGTGGTTAGTAACGTGAACACGTAGCTCAAGGCATGATTGGCTTGAGAACAACCGTGCGAGTGATGACGGACGGTCGTATGAACTATATTGGGACCGGGTTCGGTGTGCAGCCGAGTCCGACGATTGTGTGAGTTATTTTTAGGTAGTCTAACCACGAATTGGTAGACGAGTAGAACACGTATGCGAGAGACGTTTAGTACCACTGAATTAATGAAGCCGGCTAAGTCCGGTATAGGTTTTTCTTTGTGAGGAACGTAGTACCCACATGAACTGGTGGCGCTTCGACGTCACACCCCACTAAATGATCAACCCCATTGTAAACTTGAAATTTTTTATCTAGAGAATTAAAACTGTGAATTAACTTCTTCCCTTAATCAGGATGTTCAAAGTTAACAAGTTTTCAACTTGTAGGTTATTAAAGACAGAGTCCCCTGTTTTCAAATGAAATAAGGCTGAAGTTAAAAAGAGGTTAGAGGTTGAGTTATTTCGAGGTTAGGGTGATAGGATACATTTCTGGAAGGCTCTGGAAGAGCTTTACAACTTTTATATTGATGTCCAGAAGTTCTTCGTCCCCTAACCAGTCGAAAAATACATTAGAGCTGAAACCGTCCAGAAAATAGGGCAGAGCAAACACTCTCTGTAACTCTCTGTAAAATGAGCATAACTTCCTGCATAAAAATCGAAAAATATAAAATGAGGTAGTTCTGAAAAGTACATGATATGTGTTAAAACTTTGTAACATAAAGTCTTGTCAAATTAGATGTAGAATTAACAGGAATTCTTGGATCAAATCAGTACCTCAAGCAGGGAGGTGCTGTCCAATTTCCTCCAGAAATTCTGTTGACTTTGACATCTCATAACTTTTGAACCAGGAATGATTTGAGGCCAAGCAAATACATTCTGGAAAGCTATTGAAGTTAGCTTTAACTTTGATGTTTAACTCCAGAACTGGTTTTGCTTTAGCATGGTCTAAATAAGATTAAAAAGGAAACTGATCAGGACTGCCAGTCTGGGCAGCAGACCAGCAATCAAATTATCTTAAGTTTGAATTGTGTTTCCAAGTTTTATGAGTTCAATGACATGTTTTATGTTATAACTCAATGATTTACTGTTGAAATGCATATTTGATTTTTTCGAATATATTTCCATAGATGACAGCAGATAAACAATTGGAGAACGGCTGGGTGGTATCCCACTGTTCCCAACGCAGCGGTTATCCGGAACTGTTGAAGCTAATGCTTCAATATTTTGGGTACGTGAAGACGCCGCGTTACCTTGCCAAGGAAGAAGACGAGGAGGGGAACAAGACATGGACCATCCATGTCAATGTTCCAGCAGGACCTACGCCATCCAGTTGGACACCGTTCACCGTCACGGTGCGAGGTAGACAACCGGAGGAGATGTGGCAAGTGGCAGCCCGTGACACCATGTCGCGTTTTTGCCATCTACACGTAAGAGCTATGGAGGGCACTCCATACGCACTTGTCCCGGTGGACGGGTGAGCTAATTACGTGTGGAGGGAGAGGTACTTGGAGGCAACAGATCCGGGTTGCCCAAGGTACAACCCTGCGGAGGCGAATCTCAGCCTCCAGTTGAGGGCAGGAAAGACCATGATGGACAGCCAAGCTGTCCATATGGATCATCTTGCCGTGGAGCTCAAGGAGAGCACCAGCCGCCGAGACCATTTCGAGAGTGCTCATAGCGCACTCCGTAATGTTCTCCTTCCGACGATAGAGCGACTGAACGAACAACACAATCAGTTGCGTCGTCTGAAGAAGGCGAAGAAGAAAAGTCATGTTGACATTTCAGCTTTACAGCAGTAAGTGCGGGCCTTGACCCAGCAGAATGAGGTCCTGACTCAAGAGTGTGATGACGCTATTGAGGAGGGGAAGGGCTGGGAAGATGATTATAACTAGGCCATGGATGAGGTGCATGCGTTGCGAGAAGGTGTTTCGTTTCAGCTGTGTGTGGGGCAGAACGAAGAGGATGAGGGAGGAATCACGTGGCCCGGTGTTTTACTCGAGTGCTGCACCTGGCTTTCTCAGCCACCGAGCAGGAGGTGGCAAGGGCAAGTCAGTCGGGCGCCGACGTCGGGGCTGGCTGGCGCGCGCTCTCGGCCGAGTGAGAAAAGATCAACCCGAAGAAACTTCAGTGTGAAGGCTACTGACAAGTGGGTCCCTCCCCTCTAATTTTCTTCAAATTTTTCATCTCTGTTTTCACTGAAAATATCCCAGCTACTCACAATTGAATGTGAGACATAGCCTCCAAGTCATTGTTTGAATTTGATTTCCTAAATTTGAAATTGGTTTGGCTAAATTTGTTTC
The DNA here is from genome assembly GCA_030760725.1 of Neostapfia colusana. Taxonomy (NCBI): domain Eukaryota; kingdom Viridiplantae; phylum Streptophyta; class Magnoliopsida; order Poales; family Poaceae; genus Neostapfia; species Neostapfia colusana. Next base: position 63,315,770 of record JASWHV010000011.1, read on the forward strand.
ACATTTGAACTGAAATTCAAACTCAGTTTTGAATTAATGCAAATTTAGCTCCCGACAAGATGAAGTCCAATGGGGATGAAAATTGGTGGACTAACTCAGAAAAATGTGCTGAGTTTGAATATGAAGTCAACTTTTTAATTCAAGTGATGAAAGTTGCTGCAATTTGAATTTGTATTCAAATTGGCCCATTTCACAAATGTCTCCAAAAGTGCCTCAACAAGCATTGGATTTGCATGAAATTTGGCCTGAGCCTTCCCAAAACTATTTAGGGTCTAGGGGCGAGTTCAATCTTTCATGTTCATGAGTAGAAATCCCACTTTTTGGAAGTTAGGGCTTTCCCCTCTAATTACCCTTTTGATGGTGGTTACATGCTCTTCACAATTGTTCACAAGATATCCACAAGATGAGCTGTGGTGTTGTGAGGTGGTGAACAATTTTTGCAAGTCCCTTTTCTTGGGCTTTTACAGTGGCATACTTGTGTCACTCGGAAGGGACCCTCCCAGCTGGGGTAGAGTTTGTTCGCCCCTTCTCGAGAAAGTATTCGCCGAAGCACCAGGTGCCTACTCGAGCTATCTACTCCGCACAAACCGCTGCTGGTGGTGCCGGAGCGCTTGGCGGTACCGTGCGTTTCGAGGAGCTGCTTGTCACCTTCGCTCATCGACAAGGTCGATATCTTCAAGCCGGAGTTGGTCCTGCGTGGCTTAGTCGTACGCTTGGACACGGTATGAGCCCATGTTGATTTCCGGGGCCTCAGCCCCATACACAAGGAAGAAGGGTGTTTCCCCTATCGCCCGACTGAGGGACGTCCGGCTAGCCCACAGTGCACACGAAAGCTCTTCTACCCAATTGGCACCATGCTTCTTCAAGCTGTAGTAGGTGTGTGTCTTGAGTCCCCTGAGTATCTTGGCGTTTGCTCTTTCAACTTGTCCGTTGCTCTCTGGGTGAGCAAGAAAATCATATTAAACTTGGATGCCGAGGTTTTCGTAGTAGTCTTGGAACACTGCACCAGTGAACTAGGTCCCGTTATCTATGATGATTCTGTTCGGGACCCCATACCGGCAGATGATCGACTTGATGAACTTGACTACTAACTGCTTGTTGATTGTTACTACAGGGGCAGCTTTCGGCCACTTGGTGAACTTGTCTATGACTACGTAGAGGTACCGGTACCCTCCGACGTATCTGGGGAATGCCCCCAGGATGTTGAGCCCCCGCAGCGAAGGGCCATGAGGGCGGGATCATCTGCAGCGTCTGCGCCGGTGTGTGGATCTGCTTGGCGTGGAACTGACACGCCCTGCATCCCTTGACCAGGTCGACGACATCATGGAGAGCTGTCGGCCATTAGAAGCCAAGCCGGAAGGCTTTACCGACAAGTGTGCGGGAAGATGTAGGGTTCCCACACTCGCCTCAATGGATCTCTACGACCAAGTCGCAACCCTCCTCCCGGGTTATGCACCGCAATAGTACGCCATTAGCGCCACACTGGTAAAGATCCCCTTCTACCAGCGCATATCTCTTAGCCAACTGAACGATCCGTTTAACGGATACACGTTCATTGGGAAGGTTAATGTCTTTCAAGTAGTCTCGGATCTCCGTGATCCATGTGTCAGGACCTACTTTAGCACATGGATCTTGAGCGCTGGGTTGCACGGAGTCCCTGGTGACGCTTACGATCCTTGGCAGGCACCATGGTAGCAGGGCCTCCGGTTACTTCAGCTTCGAGGTACTGATCTCGCCCCCTTCGCCTGGTTCGGCCGGCCAGGCGGTAGGTCGCAGTAACGTCCTTTCAAAGACCCCCTCGGGCACCGGAGCCCAGGTGAAAGCCTTCGTTGACAGGTCGTTGGCTACTGTGTTATTGGCGTGGGGAACATGGCATGAATCCAAGGATAAGAAGTCCTTCTCCGACTTATGTACTTGGAGGAGATAGGCTGCAAGCTGAGGGTCGTTGCAGCAGCACTCTCCCTTGACTGTAAAAGTCCCAAAAATGTATATGAAATAAACCGAGGCTTGAAAGTCTATGTGTTGCAAATTCATGAAAATGGGACTTGCTAAAACTTTTCTTCACGCAAAGTTGTACAAGGATGTTCATCAAAAAGAGGCTCACATGTTCATTTGGATGTGTTGATCCAATATGGACTTAAACACTCATTTGCATGAAAGTTAAAATCAGGTTTTTAAATTCAAAGTTCACCGCAACTTGTGGCCAAACATTTGAATACTCATGCAGCCCTGTAATTTTGAATTTGAGGAAAGTTAGGATGGCAATATTCTAATTTTAGGTTGGGCAAAAAAGGAATGGAATATTAGCATTATCAAATTCAAACTGAATTCAAGTTTGCAATGCAAATTCAAACTGAATTCGGTGAATTCAAATGCTAGCCCACTTTTCCATCTCAGAACTTTGGAATTTGAGACATTAAAAATGAGAAGATTTTTTTGGGGGAGGAAATTTTGGGTGGAGCCCACATGTCATTGAAGCAAATTACTTACAACCGAAGCAATTGTCTCTGTTGGTTCACTCGAACAGCCCAAGAGCTCACAGAGCCCCACCGAGCGGCAAACCAAGCCACGTCCCCGTTGATTCAATCACGATGGCCAGCAGCTCGTGAGTTTTCTCAGCTCCCGGTGTGACCGTTTTGCTCACCAAGTGCAAAACTGCGGCTTTGTTTCCTCCTCTCACACAGAACAGAGCAGCCACACTGCCGCCTCCTCGGTGAGCCTCTGGAAACGGCAACTCTCACACACACCTCTACTCCGAGCTGCAAAACGGTCCTGAGGGAGCTTCTCCCACTTCCTCGACGCAAAAACAGCCGAGCTCCGGCTTACCTCACCCTAGAACGGCCTTCCTCCGTGGCAACCTAGCACAGCTAGTGATCGGGCGCACGTGGACAGCTCACTACAGAGGTTTTCACACCTGAGCAAGCACGGCCACGGGAGCGCCCTACCTCAGTTCTGCTCACCTCCAAAACTTGGATCAAGCCGTGAACCCTAGCGCCCGAATTTGCCGTTCTTCTCCCGGTGCACCACCACGGACCGTCCGGTACAAAATCTTCAAATTCGTTCAATTTCCATTCTTAGGCCACCAACTCTTGCGCACAAGGTCTAGGCTAGCCGGCGATCAATTGCTCTTCGCAAAACCTAGCTTGAAACTGCACGTAGGCGGTGTATTTTGATGTTTTCCGAGAGCTTCCATGGCGGCACGGGTGGGGCACACGGTTACAACCTACTTGGAGCCATTCCTGAGAAATTTTGAGGCCTTGTCGGTCTTCCCTAAGCTCCAAGGGTGCTGTAGAGCCGATTAGTCGATGGTTTGGCAGGCTAGAACCCTTGGCCGACAGCGCCAACTCTCCCCGAGGCCGCCGCACGCCGCTGACTAGTTTCCGGCCACCGGCAGCCTGAGCAAGCCCCACCGACGTGTTCCCCGGCCTCCCAAACTCACAGGTGGCGATTCTCCGGCCGGGAGATGGCCGGAAGCACAGGGCCAGCGAGCTCCGGGTGCGGACCGGCGAGGGAGCAGCGCGGGCGCGGGAAAGAGCGGGAGGAGGAAGAAAAATCGGCCAGGCCCAGCTGTCAGCGACCGAATTTTAAACATTTGATCAGCTGTGGCTCGGGATCCACTGTGGCTGCACGCTGGAACCGTGTGGCCCCGGTGTGGCTCAAATCTCAGTGGCTGAGATTTAAACCAGTGGGCCCAACCGATTTCTAGTAGCAAAACAAATCCAGATTTTGCCACAACTTTGCAAAATCATATCTTTGTGTAGGAACCTCCAAATTGAGGGATTCAAATTGGGTTGGATTCCTTTTGCAAATATATATCCAAATATGAACCCCAATTTGTATGAAAGTCAATAATAGATTCTGGAAAATTCTTGGAATGTTTTCTGAAAAGGACTTATTGATGGAGTTTGGTTCATTAAAAAATTCTCAAATTTTGCCAGAATATTCTTTAGGATATTATTGACCTTCTAGCAGATTTTCAGCTCATTTGAAGATGATTTGTGTAGGAATTTGCTAAATACAAACTGCTGTGTTCAGAGTGGTCCAGAAACTTTTTCAGAAAAGGTTTCTAACTTGTAAAATCTATTCTAGGCAATTCATAGCTCCCCAAATCATGAGACAATTCAGGCAAGCTCTATGAGTCATACTTGAAATTGTAGTTCACTTGATTGGGCATGAAAATGCACATTACTCCAGAATTAATTCTCTTAGTAGAAATGCTTAAGGAATTATTCTGGAGGAACTACTCAAGTAAAAGGCCTGAATTTTGTATCAAATTACTTTCTTGTGACCAGGAACTCACATGTAAAGTTTCAGCTCAAGTTGAGCCTGAGATCCCCCTGTTCTTGTTCACCATGCTTATTCATGTGAGAAACACATAAGGAATTATGGGAGATACAATTTCCATCTATATTAGCTGCAACTTGGCAAGCTAAGTCTATGTGTAGTGTATGCCTTCCTTTAAAAATTTTGAAGGCATTGGAGATCAGGATCTTTAGTTCTATTCAAATCATTTAAACTTATGTCATATGTCCATTAGGAACCATAGAACATGTTAATGGAACTCCTTATGGACAGATGGTTCTCCCTTTAATACCTCTGCACAACAGGGACAAGAACTTCATTCTTAGTACTCTCACACAGTTCCCTGTTATTAACAAGTCAAGTCTTTACTTCTCTAAATTGCATTATGAATCTTATGCATATACATATCGATAGCTCACGATGAAGGACTTTGACGGAGATCATTCACTTGAAATGGATAAAGTTAGGAGGATCAAGTGATAGAAGGAGACTAACTGATTATATATATTACATCACTGCAAAACAGGCAAGCTCCGGTTTGCATTTAACAGCTTTTAAGTTTTTACTTTGTATTCACTATCTTGGTTAGGAAATGAAATGTGCATTAGGTCTAGTTGCTTTGATACTCCTCTTGCATGACCAAATAAACCCATGGAGTATTGGGTAGATGTCTTTTCATCGTTTAGAACTGCCATGCTTAAGTACGGTTCAGTAGAAGTCGAGTGGTGAGATGCTACTCGCATGATCAGGAGAAACAGGGGCATACGGGATTGGTTCAGAAATTTGTTAGCAAGTTGAAGTTGAGACCGGGCAGGTTGTAGGAGCAGCAGGACATAGGGGCTGGGTGCTTTAGATCTGTCCGTGTCGGTCAAGGACCGATCCGTATGTGGCCCTGTTGAGCAAGTTTGAGTTGTGTACCGGACCCATGCTGGCTATATGGGACCCAGTAAACCAATATCCTCGGGAAGCTTGCATTGGGACTGTTCCGGTCGCCTCAGGTGAGAGGGCCGGTGTGCAGTATGTGGGTAACACTCTCATGACATCTCATGTTGGTAGGTGCACCATGAGGGTGGCTACTGTACGGGGCGATCCGATCGATTCAACGTAGGTGAAACAAGGGAAAGGCTGCCACGTACAACGTCAGTGATGGTTGCTGTAGGCAACATCGAGTATGGGCGTACGTGTTGTGTAGTCCAGGTGTTTTTGATTCGAATCACCGTCACTCGTGGAAGAGAATTGAGCATACTTGTTCTCACAGTCGTGACGTAGTAAGAACTTGCAATTGAGATAAGAATTAATCATTGTGGATTGAAGTTCATACTAGCTTTGTGATGTTATCTTTTATGAATAGTTAGAGCAAACTCGATTCATTTACACCGTGAGCAATTTACATCGGGGGAAGCGTTTCTTGTTTGATTGTGGACTCCCGATGTGGCGTGCCCCAAAGTTATTCTTAATTTGCTGCTAATAATACCTGAAAGTAAGGACTCACATTTAGTCGAGTTCATTATGCTTATTGCTATCCCATGCTATGTCTATACCTTCATGTAGAGTTTCATGACTAGGTTTCACGGTTAAGTCTTGCTGAGCGTTATGCTCACGGATACTATACTAGTTGTTTTGCAGGTATTGACTCTAATGCTATGAGTATGGTTGTCCAATGAGACTCGGAACCCTCCGAGTTGATACTCAGGAGCAACCTCGCCGCTGCTGTTGGTATTTGTGTTGCTAGTAAGAAACGTCCATGAGCTGGACAGTTTCTTTGTTGCTGAGTTAGAAATGAGTCGTGAGAGTTATAGTCTTCCACTGTAGTAGTATTTGAGGTAAAGTATTTGTAAAGTAATCTTTGTACACTTCCGCAAATGATTTATGTAATATGTTTGTCCTTTACTCGTGTGCTGTTTATTGCCGCATCGCACTGCACCACCCAATGCGATTCCCGGGTCAGCGTGCACGGACCCGTGGTCCAGGGCATGCCCACAGCGTCGTATCAGAGCTGCATTGGAAATAGTGCATGGATTTAGGATCATATTACGGTAAAAATTTAGGATACGGTGAGAAAACGGTACTAGGCCTACATAAGGACTACTATATTAGCATATTATGAAGGTGGCAATCCAACTTATTTGTTTATGTCCAAAAATCATGCATCTTGGGACTTTTCATGTCTTGGGGGGTGCATGTAAGCGCTGTCCACCAGTGCGCACAAGCTGAAGGATGGAGCCTCACGGGTGGCAGGTAACCTGGCCAGCTTGAGTATCCTCTACGACTCTTCATGTTGTTTGGGGTATTTGAGCAACGCCCTTCCCTGGTGTGCTACAGGAAAGTATGGGAGACCCCGTCATGTGGTTAGTAGAGTGAAAACGTAGCTCAAAGCATGTTTGGCTTGAGAACACCCGTGCGTGTGATGACGGGCAGGTGTATGAACTGTATTGGGACCGGGTTCAGTGTGCAGCCGAACCTGATGATTGTGTGTAATTTATGCAGGTACTAACCACGAAAACCGTAGTTCGAGTAGAACACGTTTTTGAGTGACCGTCTTAGTGCCACCTACGGATACGTATATGCCGGTGTAAGCCGGTTAGGATTTTCTTTTGTCAGGCAACGTAGTACCGTCATATGTCTTACGGTGCATTGTCACCGTACTACACTTGATAGTTTCCTTTCCTCTGAGAAATGATTCATGACTAACTTTCAACTAAAAATGGAAGTTGGAGAACACATACTAGTTACTGAGCTCTTCATTTGAACTAAGTTTCAAAGGATAGAATTGATAGGTTTCTAAGTTTCTTAAAAACAGAGTGCTCTGTTCTGCCAGAAATTTTTGCTGGAATTTGACAGAGAATAACTCTTAGTATATTGACTCAATGGAGGTGTATGATACAGTTCTGGAAAGGTTTTTAAGTTCTCTACAACTTCTCTGTAGACCTCCAGAGAAAAATCACAAGCCAAATTGGTTGAATGCAAACTGTCCAGAAACAGGGCAGATGCAAACTTCTCCAGATGTTTCTGTAAATTAGCCATAACTTTCTGTAGAAAAATACCTAAGGGTCATATTATTCACCTTGGTAAGGTTATGAAATTTTCAAAAAAAAATTAGTTCATAGTTTGTTCAGAATTGTACTATATTTTGATGTACAACTGTGATAAAAACAGCCACATTTAGAGGAGATGCTGGCAAATTTTGTCCAGAAATTCTGTCAACTTTGAGCAATCATAACTTTTGACCCAGAGATGATCCAGAGGCATACGAATACTGTTGGAAAAATATTGAAGTTATCCTTAACTTTGGTATTCAACTTGAGTTATGAAAATGCTGGTAACCGGATCAAAATCTGGGTTAAGTAGAGAAAGGTCTGTTCTGTACAGAATAGGGGACTGATTATGTTGGCTTTAGAAAGATATGTAAACATGAATTGTTTTTATACTTTCGTAAAGTTTTAGCATGTTCATATTTTACATACTTTCACATACTGTTGAAAGCAAGTTTTGAATCCCCTCAAAATTATCCTTTTGCAGTATGGTGCGTACTCGTTTTTCGAGTAGGGCTGAAGGTTCTCGCCGAGACGGCGATGACTCGACTCCACCGCGGGCACCGCCATCAACGGTATGGGCGTATGTCATGGCTCAAATGGTCGAGTCGAATCAGGATAGTACAAGACTACTGCAACCCTTGGTACAACAAGGAATGCTTCATCGAGCACAACAGGTCGTTCCACCTCGGAATGCCTATTTCGACTTCTTGGCGACACAACCGCCAATATTCACGGAAGCTACCGAACTAGTGGAAGCTGATCAGTGGCTTCGATTTATGGAGTCTAAGTTTGGAGTGTTCGAGTGCGATGATCATCAGAAGACATTATTTGCAGCTCAACAGCTCCATGGAGCCGCCGGAAATTGGTGGTTCGAATATCTCGCCACTATTCCGGAAGGCCATCAAGTGGAATGGACGGAATTTCGTGAATCATTCCGTGCTCGTCACATTCCTATGGGTTTTATCAAGACCCAGAAGCAGGAATTCAGGAAGTTGAAGCAGGGGGGCATGAATGTCCTTGATTATGTCAAACGGTTTAACCATTTGGCACAATATGCTCCCGACTATGCGACGAGCGAAGCTGCAAGGTGTGATTACTTTTTCCATGGCCTGAGTGCCATATTAAAGGATAGGTTGGCTTTGCTCAATCAAGGCAATTACACCGAGTTGGTCAGTGCTGCAATGCTGCAAGAACAGGCGACACTTGAGTGTCAAGCAGAGAAGAGGGACCAGAGTGATGTGCAAAAAGAAGACACACATGTTGTTCCTCATAAATACCGTTTGGTGTATCGTACACCATCCGGTGAAATATGGCGGCCACCAGTAAGATCAACATATCCAAGATTTCTTGTTCAAGAATCACGTCTTGAAGCACCACCACAGCCACAACAACGAATGATTTCTGGTGCATCATTGCTGCAGCCAAGTACATCAACTTCTCAACCGCAAGTCAGCAAAGAACCGGGGAAATATCCTTGCTCTTATTGCCATCGTTTTGGGCATTTTATGCAAGAATGCCAGGAGAAGTTGTTGAACGGCGGACAACCATCATCATCAGGTGGTATGCCACCACGTGCACAAGTAAATATAACAGCATTGCAATCCAGGAGTGTGCAATATCTTGCTATTGAGCATGTCCCGGAGGGAGCACCGGTGTTACCGGGCATGTTCACTCTTAAAGACGTACCCGTGCTCATACTTTTTGATTCCGTTGCTACCCATAATTTTATCAGTAAATCATGCGTGGATCAGCACCAACTATCCACCAATACTCCTAAGACTAGTTATCTTATACGTTCACCGGGAGGAAATATCTCTGCAATCATATTGTGTCCCGAGCAGCTTTATGTTTGGGAGGAAAAATATACCCAATATCACTGATTATGTTGGATGGGCAGAAGATAGATGTAATATTGGGGATGTCTTGGTTAAACCATCATGGTGCCATTCTCAATATCGGTAACCGGACTGTTCAGATTGACTCGCCGATTCATGGACAGCACACGCTGTTTTTAGACAGCAACGATCAAGAAATGGCAGAGGCCTACCACACAGAAGCGATTAAACTTGGAGATATTCCGGTGGTACGTGATTACCCCGATGTTTTTCCTGATGATTTACCGGGCATGCCGTCTGAACTGGACGTCGAGTTCAAGATTGAACTGGCGCTGGGAACAGAACCTATCTCACGAAGGCCTTACAAGATGGCACCTAACGAGCTAGCGGAGTTGAAGGAGCAGCTAAATGAACTCATGAGCAAGGGTTTCATACGACCAAGTTCTTCATCTTGGGATGAAGAAGGACGAAACACTGAGGTTATGTGTTGATTATCGTCCTCTAAATGCTGTCACTATAAAGAACAAGTATCCTTTGCCCCGCATCGACATTTTATTCGATCAACTTGTCGGTTCAAAGGTATTCTCGAAGATGGATCTTCCGTCTGGATATCATCAAATCAAAATCCGACTGGAGGACATACCGAAGACAGCTTTCTTGACGAGATACGGGCTGTATGAGTACCTCGTCATGTCATTTGGGTTAACCAACGCTCCGGCACACTTTATGTATTTGATGAATTCTGTATTCATGCCAGAGTTAGACAAGTTCGTCGTGGTATTCATCGACAACATCCTTGTTTACTCCAAATACGAAGAAGAGCACGCTGAACATTTGCGTATCGTGCTACAATGGTTGAGGGAGCACAAATTATATGCCAAGTTCAGCAAATGTGAGTTCTGGATTGATCAAGTGCCTTTTCTAGGCCATATTATTTCAGAAGAGGGCATTGCCGTGGACCCAAGCAAAATTGAACAAGTGCTGAAATGGGAATCATCCAAATCTGTCCACGAGGTCCGAAGTTTCCTAGGTTTAGAGGGGTATTACCGGAGATTTATTCCGAGCTTCTCAAAAATTGCTAAACCAATTGACAGAGCTGCTGAAGAAGGGCACGAAATACGTGTGGAATGCAGCATGTGAAGCCGCATTCAAAACTCTGGTGAAACATCTCACAACAGCTCCAGTTCTTGCTCAGCCGGACACGACGAAGCCATTTGATGTATATTGTGATGCATCCGGCACCGGTCTCGGCTGCATTCTTATGCAAGAAGGGCGTGTGGTCGCGTATGGGTCTCGTCAACTGCGAAACCATGAGCAGCATTATCCAACTCAAAATCTCGAGCTTGCTGCTGTGGTGTTGGTGTTAAAGATGTGGAGGCATTATTTACTTGGCAATCTTGTCTACCTCTACACCGACCATAAAAGCTTGAAGTATATCTTCACGCAGAAGGAGCTGAATATGAGACAACGGAGATGGTTGGAGCTCATAAAAGATTATGAAATCGAGATCCACTACCATCCTGGAGAAGCGAACGTGGTTGCCGACGCGCTTAGTCGGAAAGCCCATGTTCACAACTTGGCGGTTGCTGAGTTGGAAGATGAAGAACCGAGTCTCCGTGTCGTTTCGTATGGAGCACTTTATAATATTGCTCTCATTCCAACGATCCGAGAAGAGATTGTTGAGGCTCAAAGAAGAGACAGGGGTATGTCTCAGATACAGAGAAGAATAGGCAACGGAGAGATGAAGTGTTTCCGGAAGGATAATGACTGTACGCTATGGTTCAACAACCGTATAGTTGTACCGCGTAGTATGAAGCTCCAGAAGAAGATCTTGGATGAAGCCCACCTGTCGAAATTTTCCATTCATCCCGGCAGCAACAAGATGTACCAATATTTAAAACAAAAATTTTGGTGGACGCGGATGAAGCGGGAAATTGCCAAGTACGTGTCCGAGTGTGATACATGTAGACAGGTCAAGGCTGATCATATGCGGAAAGCTGGACCGCTACAACCACTGAAGATACCAGCATGGAAATGGGAGGATGTGAGTATGGATTTCATCGTTGGATTACTGCTCACATCCCGGAAGCATGACTCGATTTGGGTGATCGTCGACCGGTTGACGAAATAAGCTCATTTCATACTGGTGAACACTCATTTCCGAGCCAAGAAATATGTGGAGTTATATATCTCAAGAATTATATGCTCACATGGTGTCCTGAAGACCATTATTTCAGATCGAGGTGCGCTGTTTGTTGCTCGGTTTTGGGAGCAACTGCACGCCTCATTGAGCGCCAAGCTGATTAGAAGCTCCACATATCATCCTCAGACCAATGGACAAACGGAGAGGATGAACCAAGTGCTTGAGGACATGTTGAGAGCGTGTGCCGTCCACCAAGGTAAGAATTGGGATGATCACTTACTGTTGGCGGAGTTTTCATACAACAATGGGTATCAAGCGAGTATAAAAATGGCACTGTATGAAGCTCTCTACGGCCGGAAGTGTCACACACTGCTGAATTGGTGTGAGTCCGGTGAAAGGGTACTGTTTGGGGTTGATCTTGTCAACGAAGCCGAAGATCGAGTTCGGTTGATGCAAGAGAATTTGAAGGCTGCACAATTCCAACAGAAGAGCTACGCTGATCAAAGGCGTAGGCCATTGCATTTTTGACGTCAGAGAGCACGTTTATCTTCATGTATCTCCAATGACAGGAATTCACCAGTTCGGTGTAAAGGGAAACTCGCTCCCCGCTTTATAGGTCCATTTGCTATCACGGAGAAGTGCGTACCCGTAGCCTACCGGCTGGAACTACCGGCAAGTCTTGCGGGTGTTCATGACGTGTTTCATGTGTCACAGCTTCGGAAATGACTCAAATTTGCCGCTGCTGTCCGCACCGAAGAAATCAACAAATTGAAATCGGATCTTACCTACACCGAGCGACCGGTTCAGATTGTAGATGAAAAGACCCGGGTAACCTGGAACCGGACGATAAAATTTTACAAGGTGCTGTGGAGCAATCATGCCGTGGAAGAGGCGACATGGGAAAGTGAAGATTACCTGCGCACCAATTATCTGGAACTTTTTGCGAGGGCCTCACGGCCTCGACGAGCCAGGATCATGTTGAGGGGTGCTGCGTTGCACAGCACCGCATAACGCACATAAAAGATACAAAGCGGAAGAAAAGTTTTATTACATAAAAGAGTTTATGAACATGTTTACAACAGAATATGTTCAGTCCACACTCACAGGCGTAGACTATGCACAGAGTTCACGTTCAGCCCATGAGCGTGTTCCCTCTTGCACACATGCACACTAACACGGCGGCGTGCACGACTCCCACTCGACGGGGTTTCCCTCTTAGGGTCCATCTCCTCCTCGGGAGTCTCCTCCTCATAACACCCTGCAAAAGCTTTAGATACAAGCAGTGAGCACGATGGCTCAGCAAGTCTGACCCGTCATTCCTATACATGAAACAGCTACATGCTGGATTACAGTGTAAAGGGGAAAGTAAGTTGCAAAGGACTCGCCTAAGTAGTTGAACCTTACTTTCAAGTTTTAGCAGCAAGCTGCAAAGAACCTCACGCTAAGGCACATAAGAGAGCCGCAATCAAACAAGAAACACATTTCTCTCATGTGCTTTGCCCAAGGTTGAAAAGAACTTTAATTTGCTCTAAACTACAACAAGTCATTAACAATCAAGGTATGGCTTTCAATCAGCAACTTTTACATCATTCTAGCCTGTTCTTTCTAAGTCACGGTACAGTGAACAAGTGATACTCACTGACCGCGAGGGACGGTGATTATAATCGATTTACACCTGCAGGGTTACCCGAATAACCCGTCACGTACGCCCGTACTCGATGTTGCCTACAGCAATCATCACGGACGTCGTACGCAACCACCTTTCATCCGTCAGCCAGATGTTGAACCGGTCCTATCGTCCCGAGCAAGAGGTCTCTGCGCGCGCATCCGCAGTGCTGCCAGCCGATTTACACCTCAAGCTCTCAACCTACCCTCTGGACAATAAGCAATGCATCAACACCTAGCTACCCGAACTACATCGGTTTCCTGGTCCCATATATCTGGTAGGTCTTCTGTACTGTTCTAGCTTGTTCAACAGGCCCGCACACGGCTTGATCCTCAATCGACACAAGTGGAGCTATGGCACCCAGGCCCCAACATCCTGCTGCCCTTACTCTCCGCTCAGTCTCATTTTTCTTTCCATGTGTTCCATTTGCTATCTTTACCCGAGTAGTGTGCCTCTAGCCTATTCTCGTGAGCAGTTCCAACTACTCGTCTTGTACCGAATCCTACACTATCTTAGCATTGCAGTGGCTACTCGAGGTTTACAAACCTAAGCCCAATCCAGGGTTTTCTTGCCTTTGCATTTGGGTTTTCAAACAAGACTCTAATGCATAATTGAAGTGGGTGCTCAAAGTAAGTTCTCAAAACAGTAAACTTTATAAAAATGCTAATGCAAACCGGAGCTTGCCTTACTGCTGTTGATCGTAGGCTATCTGTTCCTCCGGAGTGATGAAGTCTAAGACTACGGGCTGCTCCTCAACCTTAGCGACTACATGAGATAAATACATGTATGTATCAATTTGAATGCATTTCAATTTGAAGTTGAATTTGTTAAGACTATAAGTATTGCTAGACAGGCCCAATGACTCTGAAATTTTTACTGTGGTTTAGATACAACCTAAACAGAGACTTGGCCAAGTTCCATTTGCAGCAAAGCAAATTTGAGCCCTCCACAAATAATTGTGTATTTGGCCTTAATTGGAGCTCTTAGGGTGTTCTAGGGATTTTCATGGAGCAAGCCATGACTTTCTGAAAATTAGATTTTCAGAGGGTTCTAATTAAGTTGGTTTCACTTAATTTGAAGACTCCTAGCCAAAGATATGAGCTAAACAATTTCAGAGAAAATCTGAAAATGTTTCTGGACATTTTCCATTTTCTCTGGAACAGTTTTGTTAATCACACCATTAGGTGGATCAAATTAGCTCAATTGGATCTGAAGTTTTATGTTTACTCAAGGATATTATGGTGAACATCCTGGCCAAATTTCAGAATTTTCCTCCAAAAGGTTCTCCAGTTAAAATTCTAAACAGTTTAAATTTTGAAGAATTAATTCTGGAGAAATAAGGATTTTCATAAAGTGAAACTTGATTTGTTGGAAATTAATCAGAGAGCTGAACCCAAAAAAATTTGTTTCTCTCGATTTGGAGTTTCCTAGCAAAAGTTATGTGGGTTTGAAATTTGAACTAAATCTGAAAATCGGGAAAAAGTTTAAACTTCTGCCGGTGGGTCCCATGATGCTGAGCTTCTTCAATCTCGCGCCAACAGAGTCCCCCGGCGGGCCCCTCCAGCGAGACTCACCGGAACCGAGTTCTCGGCCACCCCTCAGGCCAAAACTCATCGCTTCCCCATTTCCCGACCTCGTGAACTCATCAGCGGGCTCGCCGACCGCCGGTGATCACCGGAAACACGTGTGCACCGGTGACAGCAGAACCTAGGGTTCCGGCGAGGTCGGTCTCACTCTAAATGGCACCAAAACTGTCGGGAATTGCTCGGAGAGCATCAGTGGAGCATGAGGAACATGAAACAAGACGTTTTGGAAGCTAGAAACGCCGGCAAACATACTCTCGACGGTGAGCCGAGGTGTTTTGCATCGACGGCGAGGAAAACAGCCATATCATGGCCGATCCTCAACGGTTTCCCTCACTTCTTCCTCGAGCGTGTGTGCTAGCATGTGTAGAACCAACTGGAGAACAGGCTCAACTAACAAGAGTGCGTGGGATCCGAATTTCAGTTTAAGCTGAGCTCGGGCCACATGAACTAGCTTTCAGTATATTTGGAAATTCTCATTCTCTGATTGATCATATGCCAAATGGCTTTAGGCCACACCTTCTACACACGGTTACGCACCTTTCTTGTGTAGAGAAGTGGAGGTGAGGATGGCTGTAGCATGCTGTCCACGGCGAGCCGCTTCGGGTTCCGCCGGTTGGCTTCGGACGTGCGGCGCTTTTACTCAATTGGTGGCTAACAGAAGCTCACAACGTTGGAGTGGTGGTGATAGCACGGTAGAGCACGTGTGGGCGAAGCTTTTTCGTGTAGACAGCTCAAGCATCTGAGGCTTAGCTAGCGTGAGCGATCGGGAATGGAGAGTGGCGGTGTTCAGGTGTGTTTTCGCGGGAGCCGACGATCGAGCTCATGAGCTGCGATGAGAGGGTGAAGAACTCGGATTGTGGCGCTCGGCTGCGGAGATAAGGGCTGGGCGACCGTGCCAGTGCGGGGAAAACGGAAGCAGCTGGTGGCAAGCTCGCTCCCGCCGTGGTGTCCGTAGCTGCGGCCCGAAGAAATAGAGCACCAGTTGAAACTCGTTCTCTCTCGGTTGTGTCACTGCCACTGGGTCCCACTGCCCCTTTTAACCTCTAAAATTCAATTTTCCCCACTGCTAAAAAGAGTAGAGACCTTCCTACCCCTTGTAAGTTGATCAAACTTCAAAATGGCCAATTGAATTTGAATAATTCAATGTGCGAGTTGATTTGATCAAATTTGCAGAAAATGTGAATCTGAAATTCAAATTTGATTTGAATTTAGCCACAAATAGCTCATGTCAAGATTAACTCCAAATGCAGTGAAAATTGGTGTGTGAGCTCACAAAAATGGGCTGAGTGTGAATATGAATCCCACTTTTGAATTCATGGGATGAAAGGAGTTTGAATTTGAATTTGAGTTCAAACTAGCCTCTTTCTAATTATGCCCAAAAATACCTCAAAAAGATTTTGGATTTGGGTGAATTTGGCATGAGCATTCCTAGCAAAGTGTATGAGTTTTTCATATGCTCAGCCCCTATAAGATGCATGTGGGAAATGCCACTTTTGCATTTTGTGAGTTTATCATCTAATGACCATGTTGATGGTGTTTACTTGCTCTTCAAATGTGTTCATAATCTTTCCTCGAATGAGGTGTGTGTGGTGTGATGAACACTTTGAGTGTGTGCAAAAACTTAGGCCCTTACACTTTTATCATTGTACAGTTTGTAATTACCTCTCCCGTCTCGTTCTTCTTTTGTAATCTTAGGACGAGATTCTTTTAAGGGGGGAGGAATGTAAAAGTCCCAAAAATGTATATGAAATAAACCGAGGCTTGAAAGTCTATGTGTTGCAAATTCATGAAAATGGGACTTGCTAAAACTTTTCTTCACACAAAGTTGTACAAGGATGTTCATCAAAAAGAGGCTCACATGTGCATTTGAATGTGTTGATCCAATATAGACTTGAACACTCATTTGCATGAAAGTTAAAAATCATATTTTCAAATTCAGAGTTCACCACAAATTGTGGCCAAACTTTTGGATACTCATGCAGCCCTATAATTTTGAATTTGAGGAAAGTTATGATGGCAATATTCTAATTTTAGGTTGGGTTAAAAAGGAATGGAATATGAGCATTTTCAAATTCAAACTGAATTCAAATTGGCAATGCAAATTCAAACTGAATTCGGCGAATTCAAATGCTAGCCCACTTTTCTATCTCAGAACTATGGAATTTGAGAGATTAACATGAGAAGATCTTTTGGGGGAGGAAATTTTGGGTGCAGCCCACATGTCATTGAGGCAAATTACTTACAACCGAAGCAATTGTCTCTGTAGGTTCACTTGAACAGCCCGAGAGCTCACAGAGCGCCACCGAGCGGCAAACCGAGCCACGTATCCGTTGATTCAATCACGCTGGCGAGCAGCTCGTCGGTTTTCTCAGCTCCCGGCATGACCGTTTCGCTCACCAAGTGCAAAACCGCGGCTTTGATTCCTCCTCTCACACAGGACAGAGCAGCCACACCGCCGCCTCCTCGGTGAGCCTCCGGAAACCGGCAACTCTCGAACACACCTCCACTCCGATCTGCAAAACGGTCCTGAGGGAGCTCCTCCCACTTCCTCGATGCAAAAACAGCCTAGAACGGCCTTCCTCCGTGGTAACCTAGCACAGCCGGTGATCGGGCGCACGTGGACAGCTCACCACAGAGGTTTGCACGCCTGAGCAAGCACGGCCACGGGAGCGCCCTACCTCAGTGCTGCTCTCCTCCAAAACTTGGATCAAGCCGTGAACCCTAGCGCCTGAATTTGCCGTTCATCTCCCGGTGCACCACCATAGACCGTCCGGTACGAAATCTTCAAATTCGTTCTCAATTTCTGTTCTTAGGCCACCAACTCTTGCGCACAAGGTCTAGGCTAGCCGGATATCAATTGATCTTCGCAAAACCTAGCTTGAAACTGCATGTAGGTGGTGTATTTTGACGTTTTCCAAGCGCTTCCATGGCGGCACGGGTGGGGTGCACGGTGACAACCTACTTGGAGCCGTTCCCGAGCAATTCTGAGTCCATGTCGTTCTTTCCAAAGCTCCAAGGGTGCTGTAGAGCCGATTAGTCGATGGTTTGGTGGGCTAGAACCCTTGGCCGACAGCACCGAACTCTCCCCGAGGCCGCCGCACGCCGCCGATGAGTTTCCGGCCACCGGCAGCCCGAGCAAGCCCCACCGACGTGTTCCCCGCCCTCCCAAACTCACAGGTGGTGAGTCTCCGGCCGGGAGATGGCCGGAAACGCCGGGCCGGCGAGCTCCGGGTGCGGGACGGAGAGGGAGCAGCGCGGGCGCGGGAAAGAGCGGGAGGAGGAAGAAGAACCGGCCGGGCCCAGCTGTCAGCGAGCGAATTTTAAACATTTGATCATCTGTGGCTCGGGATCCACTGTGGCTGCACGCTGGAACCATGTAGCCCCGGTGTGGCTCGAATCTCAGTGGCTGAGATTTAAACCAGTGGGTCCAACCTATTTCTAATAGCAAAACAAATCCAAATTTTGCCACAACTTTGCAAAATCAAATCTTTGTGTAGGAATCTAAAAATTGAGTGATTTAAATTGGGTTGGATTCCTTTTGCAAAGATCTGTCTAAATATGAACCCCCAATTTGTATGGAAGTCGATAATATATTCTGGAAAATTCTTGGAAATTTTTCTGAAAAAGAAATATTGAGGGAGATTGGTTCATCCAAAAATCCTCAAATTTTGCCAGAATATTCTTTAGGATATTATTGACCTTCTAGAAAAGTTTCAGCTCATTTGAAGATGATTTGAGTAGGAATTTGCTAAATACAAACTGCTGTGTTCAATGTGGTCCAGAAATTTTTTCAAAAAGGTTTCTAACTTGTAAAATCTATTCTAGGCAATTCATAGCTCCAAAAATCATGAGAAAATTCAGTCAAGCTCGATGAGTCATACTTGAAATTGTAGTTTACTTGATTGGGCATGAAAATGCACATTACTCCAGAATTAATTCATTTAGTAGAAATGCTTAAGAAGTTATTCTGGAGGAACTAATCAAGTAAAAGGCCTGAATTTTGGATAAAATTACTTTCTTGTGACCAGGAACTCACATGTAAAGTTTCAGCTCAAGTTGAGCCTGAGATCTCCCTGTTCTTGTTCTCCATGCTTATGTATGTGAGAAACACATAAGGAATTATGGTGGGAATTATGGGAGATACAATTTCCATCTACATTATCTGCAATTTCAAATGCTAAGTCTCTGTGTAGTGTATGACTTCCTGTACAAATTTCAAAGTCATTGGAGATTAGGATCTTTAGTTCTCTTCAAATCATTTCAACTCATGTCACATGTCCATTAGGAACCATAGAACATGTTAATGGAACTCCTTATGGACAGGTGGTTCTTCCTTTAATTCCTCTGCACAACAGGGACAAGAACTTCATTCTTAGTACTCCCACACAGTTCCCTGTTATTAACAAGTCGAGTCTTCACTTCTCTAAATTGCATTATGAATCTTATGCATATACATATCGATAGCTCACGACGAAGGACATCGACGGAGATCATTCACTTGAAGTGGATCAAGTTAGGAGGATAAGGTGATAGAAGGAGACTAACTGATTATATATATTACATCACTGCAAAACAGGCAAGCCCCATTTTGCATTTAACAGCTTTTAAGTTTTTACTTTGTATTCACTATCTTGGTTAGGAAATGAAATGTGCATTAGGTCTAGTTGCTTTGATACTCCTCTTGCATGACCAAATAAACCCATGGAGTATTGGGTAGATGTCTTTTCATCGTGTAGAACTGCCATGCTTAAGTACGGTTCAGTAGAAGTCGAGTGGTGAGATGCTACTCGCATGATCAGGAGAAACAGGGCATACGGGATTGGTTCAGAAATTTGTTAGCAAGTTGAAGTTGAGACCGGGCAGGTTGTAGGATCAGCAGGACATAGGGGCCTGGGTGCGTTAGACCTGTCTGTGTCAGTCAAGGACCGATCCATATGCGTCCCTGTTGAGCAAGTTTGAGTTGTGTACCGGACTCATGCTGGCTATATGGGACCCAGTAAACTGATGTACCTTGGGAAGCTTGCGTTGGGACTTTTCCAGTGGCCTCAGGCGAGAGGGCCAGTGTGCAGTATGTGGGTAACACTCTCATGGCATCTCATGTTGGTAGGTGCACCATGAGGGTGGCTACTGTATGGGGCGATCGGATCGATTCAACGTAGGTGAAACGAAGGAAAGGCTGCCACGTACGACGTCAGTGATGGTTTATGTAGGCAACGTCGAGTACGGGCGTACGTGTCGTGTAGTCCGGGTGTTTTTGATTCGAATCACCATCGCTCGTTGAAGAGGATTGAGCATACTTGTTCTCACAGTCATGATGTAATAAGAACTTGCAATTGAGATAAGAACTAATCATTGTGGATTGAAGTTCATACTAGCTTTGTGATGTTATCTTTTATGAATAGTTAGAGCAAACTCGATTCATTTACACAGTGAGCAATTTATATCGAAGAAAGCGTTTCTTGTTTGATTGTGGACTCCCGATGTGGCGTGCCCAAGGTTATTCTTAATTTGCTGCTGATAATACCTGAAAGTAAGGATTCACATTTAGGCGAGTTCATTATGCTTATTGCTATCCCATGCTATGTCTATACCTTCATTTAGAGTTTCATGACTAGGTTTCACGGTTAAGTCTTGCTGAGCGTTATGCTCACGGATACTATACTAGTTGTTTTGCAGGTATTGACTCTAATGCTATGAGTATGGTTGTCCAATGAGACTCGGAACCCTCTGAGTGGGTACTCAGGAGCAACCTCACCGCTTCTCTTGGTATTTGTGTTGCTAGTAAGAAACATCGCGGGCTGGACAGTTTCTTTGTTGCTGAGTTAGAAATGAGTTGTGAGAGTTATAATCTTCCGCTGTAGTAGTATTTGAGGCAAAGTATTTGTAAAGTAATCTTTGTACGCTTTCGCAAATGATTTATGTAATATGTTTGTTCTTTACCTGTGTGCTGTTCGGTGCCGCATCGCATGACACCAACCAATGCGATTCCCGGGTGAGCGTGCACAGACCCGTGGTTCGGGGCGTGCCGTCACATTGTCTTGCTTGATGATACGCTGAGAATCACCCTTGAGCAACAACTGCTGGACGCCGAGGGACAATGCGGTCTTTAACCAGAAGATGAGAGCTTCTTACCCCGCCATGTTGTTGGTTGCCTTGAAGTCAAGTCGCACCATGTACTTGAACTGCTCGCCGGTTGGTGTGAGGAGCAAAACCCCCGCTCCGGCACCTTGCTTGCACAAGGAGCGGTCGAAGAAGAGAGTCCAGTGAGGCCCAGTGAAGACCGGAGCTTTTGGCTCAGGTTTACCGGTGTCTTGGCCCCCCAGGTGGCACAGTGGTGGTGTCCACTCTGCCATGAAGTCAGCTAGCGCCTGGCTCTTCACCGCATGGCACGGTATGAGGTCTAGTTCAGACTCCACCAGCTCTGCACCCCATTTGTCTATGTTCCAAGTTGCGTTGGGGCTGTGGAGGATGGTTCTCAGTGGGTACGAGTTGACCACTGAGATCTTGTGAGCTTGGAAGTAGTGGTGCAGCTTCCTTGATGCAACGAGGACTGCGTAGAGCAGCTTGTGCACCTCTAGATATTTTGTCTTGACATCATGGAGGATCTCGCTGATGGTGTAGACCGGACACTGTATGGTCCGGACCCTTCCGGAGGGATCCGGGACTCGGAGGCCCCCGGTCTGGGACTACACCGTGGGAGCTGGGACCCAGGTGTTTGTTGGTCGTCCAGTCCAGCTGGCTGCGGCCCGACTAGCCCTTCTTGGGGACGTCCGGGACTCGGGGCCCCCCTGTTCCCGGGTCCGGGACTACATTCCGGGAGCTCAGATCCACATATGCACTGATCATCAGGTCCGGCTCCTCGGGAGCTGACAATTTGCCTGTCCCTTGGGTCTCCTGCGGAGTCCGAGTCCTGGCACTCTAGACCAATGGCAGCATGGACCTCGTATGGGACTTGAGGTTGATGGAGTTCTGGCCGCTCTGCAACCAGGACCATGCTCATGACCTCTGTTGTTGCAGCGATGTAGAGGAGAAGAGGCTCGCCTTGTTTCGGGGCCACCATGATCGACATCGTTGTGAGGAAGTTCTTAAGCTCCTGGAAAACCTCATCTGCCTCCTCGGTCCATACGAATGGACCATATTTGCTCAGAACCTTGAAAAACGGAAGAGCCCGCTTAGTCAGTCTAGAGATAAACTGACTGAGTGCAGCTAAGCATCCGGTAAGCTTCTCTACATCCTTGATGCGGGCAGGTTGCCTCATCGTTCTATTGCCTTAATCTTCTTTGGGTTAGCCTTAATTCCTCGGTGTGAGACCAAGAAACCAAGTAGCTTCCCGGCCGAGACCCAAAGACACATTTTTTTGGGTTCAACTTCGTGCATGTCGAACGCAGTCTGCCGAAGACTAGGGCCAGGTTGTCAAGCAGAGATGCTTGCGGCTTAACCTTTACTACGATGTCATCGACATACACCTCTACTAGGTCACGAATGAGATTTTCAAATGTTTTATGCATTGCACGTGCAAAGGTGGGAAGAGCATTCTTAAGACCATAAGATATAGATACATAACAGTATAGACCATCTACTGTGATGAAGGCAGTATGCTCTTCATCTTCCCTAGACACAGGTATTTGGTGGAAACCTGAGTACGCATCTAGGAAACACAATAGGTCATAGCCGGATGTAGAATCCAATATTTGGTCTATACGGGGGAGAGGGAATGGATCCTTTGGACATGCCTTATTCAGGGTGGTGTAGCCGATGCACATCCGAAGCTTCCCGCCAGCCTTGGGGATGACAACAGGGTTGGCCAACCGATGAAGTCGGCATCGAGCAGCTTCTTGATTTCATCACGGATGAAGTCTTGCCACTCAATGGATTTCTTCCGAGGCTTCTATTGGACCGCCTTTGCGTCGGGATAGATCTTCAGATGGTTCTCACTCACCTCCCTAGGGATCCCAGGCATCTCCGATGGTTGGCATGCAAACATATCGACGTTAGCCGGAGGAAGGTGACGAGCGCATCCTCCTATTTGTCACCCAGGCCCCCCTACGATTTGGGTGGTCTGGGCAACATCGGAGCCGACCTGTATGACCTTGACGAGGATGTCTGCGCCGTTTGAGGGCTGCACACGGGGTGCAGATGTCATCCCTCAATGAAGCGTGCTTCGAGGCGGCCGCCTAGCTTCTGTGTGACCGGAAGCATCGTCCTGCACCGCTGCCAACGCCTGGAGCTTCTCGAGCGCTGAGACGGCTGCAGTGCGGTCTCCGCGGATCTTGAGGATGACTCTTGGGGTCGGCATCTTCAAGACCAAGTAGCCATCGTGGGCTACTGCCATAAATCAGTGCAGGGCAGTCCTGCCGATGATAGCGTTGAAGGGTAGGCTGACCTCCACAACGTCAAAGAGGACGCTCTCCGTGCGGTAGTTCTCAGGCGTCCCAAATGTCACCGGGAGGGGGATGCTACCACACGGGTAGATTGGGTCCCGACCCACCCCTGAGAATGGATGTGAAGGGGTGAGCTGGGACATAGAGATTTGCAGCTTCTTGAAAGCTGCAAGGCTGATGACATTGCAGAGTGTAAAACTTGTGGGTAAAGTGGTGTCACCTCTGCAGAGTGTAAAACTATCATGATAGTTGTGCTTCCGGTTACAAGCACCTGGCCAACTTCCATGATTAGAGGCAAAACATAGGATGTTTATTCGGGATGGTCGTGGTACAGTCATTGGGATTGGTTTTGGGGCTGCTTTGGGTCATGATAATGAGTTTGGTTTCGGTTATATAAATATGAGATGGTTATAAATATTTATGAGTATGAGATGAACTTGAGAAAGATTAATGGCTGGTTGAGACTTGATAAATGGTGAATTATGGTGAAGGAATGTTGCTGAATTACTTGGTTATGATGGGATTTAACTAACCTAGAGATAGTTGCTGCTTTTACCATGTTTGTGAAATAAAATTTGCTTGCTGCAATGACCTCTTTATTTCCCTACCTTGTTGTAAGCTACATGTCATACTTTTCCCGCACTTGCTGAGTATGACATGTACTCAACCTTGCATTCCCACATATACATCAGCTACAAGAGAAGAGTACTTCGAGGAACAGGTGGAGTACTAGGCGTGCGCACTACCGTCAACATGCCTGTGGAGTTGAAGTCGGAGCCTGCTGTTTTAGTCATTTTCCGCTGTCGTTAGAATCTTCCGCTGCAAGAATAAGTTAGATATTCATGAGTGCGACATTAAGTCATTTTAATAAAGTACTTAAACACTATTTGTTCGTGGTTATATTCTGAATTCAGTTTATGCATTACATGTGTATGTGTGATGAACATCCTGGGCACACATATGCATTCATTTGGTTCATTTTTGGAACCGGGTGTCACAAATTGGTATCAGAGCCACGTTGACTGTAGGACACAAGTCTAGGTAGAATGGACACTCTAAAACACATAGGAACACCCCTCTAAACTGTTATTTTCAAAAATTGCTTGCTGCTGCACTTTACTTGTCAATTCAGCCACGGCAAAGTGCTATTTTCAGCCCCTCTTTTCTCGGACAGCAACACTTTTGTTCTATTGCTTCATAGCTTCTGAAGTTGTGGAGTTATTTTCTTCTTCTCTAAAGTTTCTCATATCTTATTTATAGATGCCGGTGACTAGGAGCACAGAACGCATAAGAACCCGTCCACCACCACTTAGGAGTGCACTTAACCCCATTGAGGTGTTCGATGGACCATATTGGGAGGATGTGAAGATGGAACCTCATGATGAAGATGAAGTCAGTAGCTCTATGCATGAGGAAGAGGATCCGGAAGAGGTGGAAGGCTAAAGTAACCATCCTATCTAACGGTAGGGTTGTCACTCGGCACTTCGCACCCACATGGAGAGTTACAAGGGCAAAAGCTATCGAAGACGCTGCATGGGATGCACTCACCGGACTGTGCTACGCCTTCCGTGAGTAGCTTGAAAACACTACCTTTGGGCTGCACCCGCATCGGAAGAGTGGTACAAGGGAGATCATTGGAGCCCATGAAGGAGCTCTTTCTAACCCACAAGCTGCTGACAAGTCTCAGAGGTTGCTCATGGATTTAGGAAACCGCTATGCAAGAGCACAAGAAGAGATCAGTTACCTACGCAAGAATCTGTACTTGCTGGAAAAACAGGAGGAGACTCATGCCAACGTGGGAATAAATGGAGCACCAGCGTTATCTATCCCTACATGGACTGCCGACTCACCATGGCGTGCACCCATGTATGGACCATCCCCGTCACCCGGCGAGAACATCACCGGTTCTCACGATTAAGCTTAGGTTTCCCATTGAATAAGCTGTAATTGGAACGTTTATATCATAGTAAGTCAAATAAGAGTGGTGTGCAGAAATTATTATGATGATTTCTTGTGTTTGTGTGCTGATGTGAGTTGTGGGACACTTCCGCTAATGTCCACATCCACACATAGTGGAGAGATGTGAGATGCTTCGGCACTTGTTCACATCCTCATATAGGCTGATATTAATGAAAGAAGTTGCTTAATACACCTTGATGCATATAGTTGGGAAATCTCTTCTTTTAATTCTGCATTCTATTCCGAGAGTAAGCATTAAAATAAGGGGGTAGACTTTCTTGCCAACCTTATCATCTTGGATTCCCAAGGGATTGACATAATACTTGGAATGGATTGGTTAAGCAAGCACAACGGAGTGATTCAATGCGCTCAAAGGATCGTGCAGTTGTCAAGTGAGCACGGTACCCGTATTGAGTTTAAGGAAGCCCAACCTGCAACCGAGAAGGCAGTGCTGAACCACATTGAAGAAGTGACATTGGAAAGCATTCCAGTGGTTCAAGAATATTCAGATGTGTTCCCGGAAGAACTTCCAGGTATGCTACCTGACCGGGACATTGAATTTGCCATTAATTTAGTTCCCGGAACTGCACATATAGCTAAGAGGCCATATAGGATGCCTGCTAATGAATTAGTGGAGCACAAGAAGAAAATTCAGGAGCAACTAGAAAAGGGTTTTATATGCCCAAGCTCGTCACCGTGGGTACCCCCCGTGCTCTTCATGGACAAGAAAGATGGGACCCAAAGGATGTGTGTAGACTATAGGTCTCTCAACGAAGTGACGATCAAGAATAAGTTCCTGCTGCCCCGCATAGAGGACTTGTTCGATCAAATGAAAGGTGCCCGAATTTTCTCCAATATTGATCTTCGGTCAGGATACTTCCAGCTGAAGATTAAGCCCTCCGATATACCCAAGATTGCATTTTGAACACGGTATGGTTTGTATGAATATACCGTTATGTCTTTTGGGTTGACGAATGCACCTGCATACTTTATGTACCTTATGAATAAGGTCTTCATGGAGTACTTGGACAAGTTTGTCGTGGTTTTCATCGACGACATCATGGTGTATTCAAAAAATGAGGAAGAACATGAGGAACACTTGAGGTTAACGTTGCAGAAACTGCGAGAGCACCAATTGTATGCTAAGTTCAGCAAGTGTCAATTTTGGCTAAAGGAGATATCGTTCTTAGGCCACATCATCTTTGAGGGAGGAGTATCGGTTGATCCCGGAAAAGTAAGAGATGTTTTAAAGTGGAACCAACCACAGAATGTGATGGATATTCGGAGTTTCCTTGAGATGGCTGGATACTACCTCTGGTTTCATCATGAATTTCTCCAAAATAGCGAAGCCTATGACTGAATTGCTGATGAAAGGGAAAGCATTTCAGTGGACACAAGCATGTCAACACAGCTTTGAGGAGCTAAAGAAGAGATTAACAACAGCGTCAGTTTTAGTATTGTCGGACATGAGCAAGAGTTTTGATATATATTGTGATGCATCAATACAAGGGCTTGGATGTGTGCTCATGCAAGGAGGCCAAGTGGTAACCTATGCATCGAGACAACTAAAGAAACACGAGTTGAACTACCCTACACACGACCTGAAACTTGCAGCCGTGGCACATGCCTTGAAGATTTGGAGGCATTACATCCTTGGTCACCGATGTGAGATCTACACTGATCACAAAAGCCTCAAGTATATATTCACACAAATGGATCTGATTTGAGGCAACGCCGATGGTTGGAACTCATCAAGGATTATGATGTTGGAATCAACTATCACCCCGGAAAGGCCAATGTAGTAGCTGATACATAGAGCCGAAAGGGAGCATGTCACCAACTCACGGTTCGGGAGCTACCACCCGAGCTGCGTAAGGAGTCCGAACGGTACATCTCGGGTTGTTGAACGAGGTGGAGGTGGTTGAACTGAACTCAACGCTGGAACAAGAAATACAAGATGGCCAAGCAACGGATGAAGAAATAAAGGAAATCAAGGAAAGAATCTGACAAGGCATAGAGAAGGATTTCAAGGAAGACGAGGAAGGCACGCTTTGGTTAGGGAAAAGGATTTGTGTGCCTAACGTGAGGCACATCCATGGCATGATATTAAAGGAGACACATGACTAACCTTATTCCATACACCCGGCTGTTCAAAGATGTACAAGGACCTGAAAACATGCTATTAGTGGGATGGTATGAAAAGGGACATCGCTGAATATGTTGCCCTATGCGATATGTGCCAACGAGTGAAAGTTGAACATCAAAGACCCGCTGGATTGTTGCAGCCATTAAAAGTACCCGAGTGGAAGTGGGAAGACATAAGCATGGATTTCATAGTCGGATTGCTGCGTGCTCAGTCCGGCTACAACTCCATTTGGGTTATCATGGACCGATTGATGAAAACAGCCCACTTCCTTCCTGTTAGAACAAAGTACACCGTTGCACAACTAGCCGAGCTGTATATGGAGCAAGTCGTGTGTCGTCATGGAGTTCCAAAGAGGATAGTTTCAGATCGAGGTTCTCAATTTACCTCTAGGTTCTGGAAGAAGCTGCATGAAGCCATGGGTACACAGTTGAATTTCAACTTTGCATAAAACCCGCACCCTGACGGGTAAACTTAGAGGACAAATCAGATCTTGGAAGATAAGTTGAGATCTTGCACCTTAAAACATGGGCGTAGTTGGGATAAGAGCTTGCCGTATGCTGAATTCTCATACAACAACAGCTACCAAGCCAGGTTGAAGATGTGACCTTTCGAAGCATTGTATGGTAGACGGTGTAGGACACCGCTGTTCTGGAATAAGACTAGAGAAATCCAAGTATTCGGACCCGAAGTGCTGCAAGACGCTGAAAAGCAGGTCCAAATGATACGTGAAAACTTAAAGGCCGCTCAGTCACGACAAAAGGGTTATGCGGACAATAGGCAAAGAAGATTGACCTTCGAAGTGAGAGACTTCGTGTATATTAAGATGTCACCTATCCGCGGCCAATGACGGTTCAACGTCAAGGGCAAGTTAGCACCTCGCTACATCGGGTCATTCAAGATTTTGGGCAAGCGAGGAGAGGTAGCCTATCAACTAGAGCTGCCAACGCACCTCTCCGACGTGCACGATGTGTTTCACGTATCTCAGCTCAAGAAATGCCTAAGAGTACCAGAAGAACAAGTACCGATGGATGAGCTAGAGCTTCAAGAGGATCTGAACTACGCGGAACACCCCATCAAAATTTTGGATGTAAAGGAGAGGGTCACGAGAACCAAAGTGATCCGTTGGTGCAAGGTACAATGGAGCCATCACACGGAAGCCGAAACTACATGGGAACGTGAGGAAGATCTCAAGGCGGAATTCCCCCATCTCTTCTCCACTCTATCGAATCTCGAGGGCGAGATCCATTTTAAGGGGGGTAGGTTTGTAACACCCTCAATTTCACTACCATGCATTGCATACATTTTTTCATGTAGAAAAGCATTTGAAAAGAAGAAGAAATGAAGAAAGTAATATAGAAGCTACTAAAATGATAAAAGGAAATGGAAATGGAAAATGATGAAGATGAAATAGCCAAATTGAGTCACCCCAATTTTTCCCCAATTCATCCAAAAATTTTCCCATTTTTTTCTGATTTTCCCCAAATTCCCCTAGGGGGAATTTCCCCCACATTTCGGGGGGATTTTCCCCAAATTGGCCGCACCAAATTAGGGGGGAGAAACCCTAATAGGGCCCACCTCGCCTTGCCCGCAGCCCTTGAGGGGGGAACCCTAGTCCCCCACCTCTAGGACTCTTTGGTTAAGTCCCCCACCTCTAGGACTCTTTGTCCCCCGCCCCTAGGACTATTTGGTTGAGTCCCCTACCTCTTGGACTCTTTGTTTCCACCCCTAGGACTCTTTGGTTGAGTCCCCTACCTCTAGAACTCTTTGTTTCCACAACTAGGACTCTTTGGTTGAGTCCCCTACCTCTAGGACTCTTTGTTTCCACCCCTAGGACTCTTTTTCCCCCTTATAAATATAACCCCCACCCCCCTAGCCGCACCCCTCCCCCTTTTGGCCGTCGCCCCCCTGCCCAAGTTGCCAAGTTTTGCCCCCCTTGCTGCCAAGTCACCGAGATCCCCCCTGCCGGAGTTTGGCCACCGTCAAGCCCCATCACACCTCGCTGTTGCCGTAGAAGAAACCCGACGTTCTGCCGTAGCCATAATTCTCCACGGAAAAACC
Organism: Neostapfia colusana; assembly: GCA_030760725.1. Classification (NCBI taxonomy): domain Eukaryota; kingdom Viridiplantae; phylum Streptophyta; class Magnoliopsida; order Poales; family Poaceae; genus Neostapfia; species Neostapfia colusana. Next base: position 63,344,881 of record JASWHV010000011.1, read on the forward strand.
CCATGTTGCTTCCATTGCTAGGAGGGAGGCCCTGCTGCAAGGAAGAAGTGAGGCAGGTCTTCATTACCCCTCTTACGACGTCGCCGCTGTTTCTATGGACCCGTTTTCTTTGCCCCCTTCAAGCAGAAACTTCTGCATGTGGACAGATCATGTTTTGGTCAATTTTTGACGGTAGAATTGATCTACATCTTGTGTCAAGATCATCACCACGTCCACACTTGATCCCAGCACCCTTGTTCATCATAAAACCCATCAAAGCCTACTAAAACATGCAAGAACACGTACAAACTGGTTTTATAAAACTGCACTATAGAATTTGCATTCATGTACCCTATTGCATTTTGAGTAAAGTTTGTGCATGATAATTGATTGCTGTAAATCTTTTATGTGCGTGGTCATGAGTAGAAGGATAAGCACAAGAGGCCGTCTATGAGGAGTTACAACACCAAGACATTGAAACGCTTGAGCAACACGAACCACAGGAGCAAGGCAAGTGCCCCTTGACCATATTGATCCCATGTTTTCGAAATTGTTTTACTTGCGAAAACTCGTATGCTTGTGTCAACTTGATGAGACATCCTTTTTATAGGAGTTTACTAGTTTTGTTAACCATCTTTGTCGCCGGGAAAGTGGATGAGTCGGGGATGGCCATTTTTCCTTTTTGCTTCACTTAACTTACGGGATACGGGAAGCTAAAATAAAACTTGTTAGCAACTGCACTCATGATATTAAAGATGATGAGAACTTGATAATGTCGATGAGCATGGAATCAGGGAGATCTAGGAAAGCTTGGTTCGTGGATTTTGCTGAATGAGATGGTGGTTTACTTGCCGTAGATCTAAGGACCAGTTCATGCGAGCATATGCCAGGAGAACAGTGCCACCACAAGGCCAAATATGGGTGCGGCTTAGCTGACTAATTAGGTGTGTTGCTAGCTTGTTATGGACTGTTGTATGGTGCAGAGAATTGGAATCTAGAGGGACTTCCCTGGGAACTGCATGGCACAAGACGGGGCCCGTGGGTGGGAGAATGGAGATTCGATCCTGCCTGTGAAACCTCCGTGGGTCCGTACATTCTATTAGCCCCTTTATAAAGGCTATTTTGTGATCTCTTGGTTATACACCGACGGTTGTGTACTGGTATAATGGAGCTTCTTTCTATTCGCCGACAGGTGACAAAATCATAAACTTGTGGGTAAAGTGGTGCCACCTCTGCAGAGCGTAAAACTATCATGATAGTCGTGTTTCCTGTTACAAGCACCTGGCCAACTTCCATGATTAGAGGCAAAACTTGGGATGTTTATTCAGGATGGTCGTGGTATGGTCAGGGATTGGTTTTGGGACTGTTTTGGGTCATGATAATGAGTTTGGTTTTGGTTATATGAATATGAGATGGTTATGAATATTCATGAGTATGAGATGAACTTGAGAAAGATTAATGGCTGGTAGAGACTTGATAAATGGTGAATTTTGGTGAAGGAATGTTGCTGAATTACTTGGTTATGATGGGATTTAACTCACCAAGAGATAGTTGCTATTTTTACCATGTTTGTGAAATAAAATTTGCTTGCTGCAATGAACCTCTTTATTTCCCTCCCTTGTTGTAAGCTACATGTCATACTTTTCCCGCACTTGCTGAGTACGACATGTACCCACCCTTGCATTCCCACATGTACATCAGCTACAGGAGAAGATTACTTCGAGGAACAGGTGGAGTACTAGGCGTGCGCACTACCATCAACATGCCTGTGGAGTTGAAGTTGGAGCCTGCTGTTTTAGTCATTTTCCACTGTCGTTAGAATCTTCTGCTGCAAGAATAAGTTAGATATTCATGAGCGAGACCTATACTCAAATATTTCACTAGTTGAAGATAACCTCTCATGAGTATGTTCTACCCATTGGAAGTACTTAAACCACCTCTAGGGTACAACAACCTCTCCAATGAGTTCAACTGTCATGCCTCTGTCAGGATGACCAGTTTCTACATATCCAAGATTTTGGTCTGGTTCTGGGCATTTTCATGACTCCAGATAAATACCAAAGTTAAAGTTAACTTCATTATCTTTCCAACGAGTACTTATTTGCCCTCGGATCAGCTCTGGTTAAAAAGTTATGGTAATTCAAAATCAACAGAATTTCTGGAAAAATTTCAACAGCACCTCTTTTGGGAAGTTGCTGTTTTCGACTCTGATTTCCAGTGAATTCTGTGCTGAAATTTCAGAAACTTTGAATTGCAAAGATGTAACACATCTTCTAACCTTTATACAGATGTATCATATGAAATTTTTTTTTTCTACTCGGAGTTATGTTTGAAAAACAGAACAGTCCAGAGAGTGTTTAACTCTCTCCTGATTCTGGACAGTTTACATTCCTCGGGGTTTTAAGCAATCTTAAGTTGTGAGTCAGCTCTGAAAGTCTACAACAAAGTTGTAGAGCACTTAAATACTTTTCCAGAACTATATACCACACCTGCCTGGGCTAAAAGACCTATGAGTTATGCCCTGTTGAAGATCAGCAAACTTGCTGCCCAAAACAGAGCACTCTGTTTTTCAGTCTTTTTGGGAACTAAACTCATTACTATCCAATTTGTCTACCCAACCAGGGTCCTAAATGTTGAACCTAATGATTTTAATTCCTTGTTATCATTATTTTCATGCATATGCCTACAATATCTCGGTACTACGTTCCTCACAAAAGAAAATCCTAACCGGATCATACCGGCATATACGTCTCAAGTGTGGCACTAAACGGTCTCTCACACACGTTTACTACACGGATACATACGTGGTTAGTACCTGCAGAAGACCACACAATAATGGTGCACTCAAGGGTTGTTTTCATTTCAGGCAGGATCATATTAAAAATAAATACAAACGCCCGTATCATTGCCATACGGCCGTCCTTGAGTTAGGTCACGTCTCAAGGTACGTGATCGTGTTTCAACACCACACGACGGGGAACCCGAGTAGGTCATGAACGGGTCGTCACGGTTGGGAATGTTATCAACCCAACAGATACCACCTACTGCCCTGCAGGGCACGCCGATGGCAAGCGCTGCGTATGTCCTCCTGGGCTATTTCCAGACGAACACACTCTCGCGTTACTGACCACGCGATGGGGTCTCCACTTACTTGCCTAATGCATGCTAGGGATCAGCGTTTCATATGAACTCAGGAACATGAAGAGTCCAAGAGTTTCATATTGACGTCTCACACCAAGCTGTGAGACCCATCCCTGAACCACGTTCCCCGTCAGGGGAGCTAACCGAAATTGAACCGCTTTCGGTGGTGTTCCTTACCCTTCTTACCAGAGCGTAGGTGCGTCGTTACATAATTGGAATTCAGAATTATAACACATAAGTTAGTCTTTTCCACTTTAAGTAACTAGGCTAATATAGTCCTTACTTGGGCAACTACCGATTCCTCACCGTACCTAAGTTTCCCATAATACAGTCATTAAGTATTGTGCTATCCCCAATGCAGCTCTGATACCAGGCTGTGGCGGACCGGAATCCACTCATCCAGGATCGCAGAGGGTGGTGCCGTGCGATGCGACACCCGACAGCACACATCATAAGGAGACCATATATTACATGGAAAAAAACAAACTGAACTGTACAAACAGGTACAAACTTCAGTTACAACTATTGTTTATATTACACAGCAGAAGTCTACACTATACAACTCACGCCTGCCTATCTAGCAAAAGTCGGCTGCCCAGCCCTAGGGCAGCCAACACTGGCTGCACTCCCTCAGCTCAGCGCGGCGTGTACGGCTCCCACTCAGCCGTGGTCCCCGATGGAGGGTAACCATCGCCGGTGGACTCGTACTCCGAGTCAGTGGGTGGCTCCTCACCTGAAAAACACTTAAGCAGCAACCGTGAGCACGAAGGCTCAACAAGACTTAAACGACTCACCTAAGCATGGAACTCTACATGAGGGGTACAATGGACATAGGATAGTAACAGTGCATCAATGGACACGCCTACAAGTTCATCCTTAGATCATCTTTTAGCCACAAGTTAACAGTTCGGAAATCTGAAATTTAGTAAGCAATATTTGGTGGCAACATGTAGCAATACATTTATATCATAACAGCAGTATTGCATCATAACATTCCATAAATTATCTACGTTACGATGCAGTGAACAAGCGGTACTCGTCACCGCGAGGGACGGCGAATCAACTCGATATACACCTGCAGGGAAACCCAAAGAGCACGTCACGTACGCCCACCCGTGGAGCTGCACAGCACGCTCACTCGATGTCATACGGGACAACCTTTCACCCAACAGCCCAAACGTTGAACCGGTCGCACCGAAACGAGCAGGAGGTTCCTCACACGGAGCATCTCTCTATGCCCGTTGGCAGATTTCCACCTTGCTGCCCTCAACCTACACCTATAAATCGGTGTGCTATGCCTCAACGCCCGGAGGTTTAGGCTACATCAGTTTATCGGGGCCCATATATCCGATATGCCTTCGGTATGTTCAATACTTGTTCAGCAGGGCCGCACACGGATCGGTCCTCAATCGACACGGACAGGGCTGCACACACAAGACTCCCCCTTGCTGCGCCCTAGCCCCTGCCTAGTCTCATTTTTATTACTAAGTGATCTCACATCACTCGAACCAATCCCGTGTGTCCCAAGCCTATCTCGCGAGTAGATTCCAACTACTCGACTTGTACCAAAGTCCTATGAATTATTAAGCATAGCCTGTCTACTCGAGATCTTAGACACTACCCTCACTCTTATGGAAAAATGCTGGTCATGCAAGTGGGGTTCCATTCATCCTACACCTAATGCACATTCATACATCACCCTAGATATGTGAACAAAGTAAAACTTGATAAAAGAGTTAATGCAAACCGGGGCTTGCCTTGTTGCTGCTGGTCATGGGTTAGTTCTTCTTCCGGAAGTAGGAAGTCGAGTACTTCCGGAGCCTCCTCGCCTTCAGCGACTACATGTTAATAACATACTACATGTTAATGGATATGCACATAAGTTTATTGTAATGCTTCTGCTATTAGTTCTAATAACAAGTTTTTAATAACTGGAACTCTGTTTAAGGATTTAAAGATGAACTGGGGCTAGTGGTTTGGGTTTGGACCTAAGCACATGGTTAAGTGCTAAGTGGTTTTTCCCCCCTTCCATATTAATCCTTTAAGTGATTAAACAGGACAGGGGTGACCCAGAGCTCCAATGGAGCTGAGAATTTTTGTGTGGGTTCCATGTCACAAGAAAACCCTCTGGACCAAAACTTAGCACTTTTCATTGAGTGGTTTGCTCAGAATAATCCCCTTAGCAATTAAGCAAAGAAGAATTAATTCTAAGGTAACACCCCTGTTCATGCCCAACTTAGTGAACTGCAATTTCAATTATAGCTCATGGAGTTTGCATGAATTTTCCTAGCATTTTTGGAGCTAAGGTTTGTTCAGAACTGAATTTCCAAGTTTTGGAAATTCTCTGAAAATGTTTCTGTATTCAAATGAACACAGCACCTTCAAATTTGAATTGCCCTATTCAAATCAACTCCAAATGGTCTGAAACTTTTACAGGGGTTCACTAACATCCTAACGAACATTCTGGAAAAATTTGGGGAGTTTTGGATGAACCAAACTCCCTCTAAAATTCTTTTTTCTGAAAAGTTTCACAGAATTTTCCATAATTAAATAATAGGTTTCATACAAATTGGGTGGCATATTTGGATACAGCTATGCAAGATGAATCCAACCCAATTTGAATCACTAAATTTGGAGCTCCTTATCAAAAGTTATGGGGTTCTAAAGTTTGAACTAAATCTGAAATTCTAATTAAACCGGGAAAAATCTAAACTCTGACCGTGGGCCCGACACACACGTGTCACCGCAGGAGCTGAGCCACACGGGGCTACAGACCCTTCCCGCACAGTCACACTTGATCCCGGGGCCGCAGTAGATCTGGGTTTTAAACTTCCCGTCGCTGACACGTGGGGCCCGCGGGTCGTCTTCCTCCTCGCGTTCCCGCGCCCGCGCGCCGCCGGGCTCGCCGGAGACACGCTGATACTTGCCGTCCGGCCAACTCTCGAGCTCTCCCTCGCCGCCAAGGCCTAGTTCCACCTGCTGAACATGCTGGCACCCTCTCCTTGCACTTGAGTACTTCAACTCATTGGTCTTAATCCAACTAGGGTCCAAACATGTGAATGACTCTAAGTTGGTTTTAGAATCACCTCTCATGTGTTATCACATGTGTGGAGAGTTTGAACCATCACCCTTTTGATGGAGGTTCCTTGATCTTCACAATATATTCACAATATATCCACAACAAAACTGTGGTGTTGTGAGGTGATGAAAAGTTTTTGTAAGTCCCTTTTTCTTGGGCTTTTACATCTTGAGCGCCGCCACAACTCATCCGAGCCAATTTTCATTCGGTTCTCCACTTGTGTTTGGATCTACACCACACCTCTAGACTTCCAACACGATTTGCATCACAAATCCGTGAGAATTCAGTGAGAAAAACACCTAACAATTGGCATCAGAGCCGATTACGTTGCCTGGAACCGTGACACGGCCATTGAGTGGGCGCTGATGTCGCGGAGGAGATCTTCATCACCAGCCCGACGTTCATGGAGAGATGTCACACCACCGGGAGGCACCAGCAGGGCAGGATGAGGATCAGGGGCATTGGTGATTCATCGCATCACGAAGGAAGTCAGCAGTGGTGGTACGTATCTGATGCTCACAAAGACAAACTATCATGATTGGTCGGCACTTATGCGGGTGATGTTGCAAGTGAGAGGCTTGTGGACTGCTGTGAGCCTTGGCACCGATGATTACATTGAATATCGGATGGCTTTGGAGGCTCTCACCAAGTCTGTGCCCCCAGAAATGATAGGGATCATTGCCGGGAAGGAGTCGGCCAAGATTGCATGGGATGCGATCAAGTTGCACAACGTTAGAGCCGAACGTGTGCGCAAGGCCAGGAAAGCACATTGGGTCGGGAGTTTGATGCACTCAGATTCCACGATGGTGAAACGGTTGATGAGTTTGGTGTGCGTATGAGCCGGATCACATCTCAACTTGCGGCACTTGGGAGTGAACATTCGGAGGAGGAGATTGTCCGGAAGTTCCTTCAGGCGGTACCACAAAAGTTTGAGCAGATTGCGGCCTCCATCGAGACATTGCTTGACTTAAGTGATATGTCCGTTGATGAGTTGATTGGTAGACTCAAGGCTGCAGAAGAAAGGCTTGGTGCAAGCACTTGGGAGGGCAACACACATGAGAAGTTGCATCTGAGTGAAGAAGAGTTGCTTGCAAGGTTGTCGACACGTCTCAAGATGTCCGGGGGAACTGGGAAGGAACGGCACAAAGACTCATTTGCACCGAGGAAAGATCATGGTCGAGGACGTGGCCGTGGTCGAGGTAACCGTGGTGGTGAAAACTCAGGCCGTGGAGTGGCCAAAGATGAGTGCCGCTACTGTGGTAAGAAAGGTCATTGGGCTAGAGAATGCAGGAAGAAAAAGAAGGATGAAGAGGTGAACCTAGTTCAAGTTGATCATGAGTTTGAATCCAGCCTCTTGGTGGCGTGTGCCAACACCAAGGCTGATCAAGACATGTCCCTGGAGGAGGTATGCCTCAACAATGATATGTTACACGTTCAAGTAGGAGACTTGGAGGGAGGAGGCAGTACCCGGTGGATCCTGGACTCCGGTGCAACAAATCACATGACTGGGAAACGGGGTGTGATTACAAAACTTGATAACACAGTGCATGGTACTGTGCGTTTGGGAGATGGCTCATTGACAGAGATTGATGGCCAAGGAACTGTGGTGTTCCAAGGTAAGAGAGGTGGTCGAAAGGAGTTGGCTGGGGTCTACCTTATTCCTCAGCTCAAGGCAAACATCATCAGTCTTGGACAGCTTGAGGAGGAGGGACACCGAATCTTGATGGTGAATGGTTATGTCAAGATTTGGGATAAAGATGGAACCCCTGTGGCAATGGTGAAACGGGGAGTGAACCGGTTGTACACCATTGATCTTAAGGTAGTGCAACCAAGGTGTCTCATGGCACAAGGGTGCAATGCAACATGGATGTGGCATCCAAGGATGGGGCACTTAAACTTTCGGAGTCTCATAAGACTTGCCGAAGAGCAACTTGTGTATGGATTGCCAACCATCACTCAAACTGAGGAGAAGTGTGATAGCTGTTTGGCTGGGAAACAAAGACGTCAACCGTTCCCATGCATGGCAAAGTACCGAGCCGAGAAGAAACTTAAACTTGTGCATGGAGACCTCTGTGGACCAGTGAAGCCAGCAACTCCAAGAGGCAGCAGGTTTTTCTTTCTTCTTGTGGATGACCTCAGTAGATACATGTGGGTGTTTTTGATCAGCACAAAGGATCAAGCTATGAGTACTTTCATGGGTTTTCAATCAAGTGTTGAAGCTGAGGCAGGGAGGAAGATTGGAACTTTCGCACAGATCGTGGTGGAGAGTTCACAGCTCGGGCTTTTGTTGAGTATTGCACCAAGGAGGGTGTTCAACGTCACTTGACAGCTCCATATTCTCCTGAGCAGAATGGTGTGGTTGAGAGAAGGAACCAAACTGTTATGGGAATGGCAAGAAGCATGTTGAAAGCAATGAATATGCCCGGTTGGTTCTGGGGGGAGGCAGTAACCACAGCAGTGTATGTGTTGAACCGATCTCCTACTCGGAGTGTTGAGAGAAAGACTCCATATGAGGTATGGCATGACAAGAAACCTAGTGTACATCATTTGCGCACTTTCGGTTGTGTGGCACACGTGAAACAGGGAAGCAAATGCCTTAGCAAACTTGAAGATCGAAGTATACCAATGGTCTTCATTGGATATGAGCAAGGAAGCAATGGAGGTTTTACAATCCAAGCACGGAAAGTGTTCACGTGTCACGTGATGCTGTGTTTGAAGAAAACCGCCCATGGAAGTGGGATGCAGCTGAGTCAAGTGAAATGGTGAATGATGAAGACATCTTTTGGGTAGAATACATCTTTCGTGATGAGAACCCTGGTGGAGTGAGTTCTTCCTCTTGTGACACAGGTCAAGGTGACAAAACCCTAGCTGAGGGAGTGTCTTCTATGACACAACTGAAGAAACAAGCATCCAAGGATGTGGAGTTTGTGTCACCTCCTTCCATGTCACCAGAAATGGATAGTGAGCTAAAAGAAGCACCACTTCGTTATCGTTCCATGAGAAATATTCTTGAGGAGGTGCCAAATTGTGAACCAGAAGAAGGAGGAGTAGATGAACTTCTTGTTGTCATAGGTGAAGAGCCATGCACAGCAGAAGAGGCCTTGAGGGTCAAGGAGTGGCGCATTGCCATGATTGAGGAGCTCACATCCATTGAAGAGAACAAAACATGGTCATTGGTACAACTTCCGGAGGGTTATCGTGCCATTGGCTTGAAATGGGTTTTCAAGTTGAAGAAAGATGAACATGGGAATGTTATACGTCACAAACCAAGGCTGGTTGCAAAGGGGTATGTGCAGAAGCAAGGAGTTGATTTTGAAGAAGTTTTTGCACCAGTTGCCAGGACGGAGTCTGTGAGAATTGTGTTAGCTGTTGCAGCTCATTTTCGGTGGCATGTTCATCACATGGATGTGAAGTCAGCCTTCTTGAATGGGAGTCTAGATGAGGAGATCTATGTCACTCAACCTCCGGGTTTCATAGCTGAAGGCAAGGAGAAGTGGGTTTTAAGACTTCACAAGGCATTGTATGGCTTGAGACAAGCTCCTCGAGCATGGAACTGCAAACTTGATGAAAGTCTCAAGCAACTCGGTTTTACACGGTGCAAATCAGAACATGGCTTGTACACTAAGTTTGGAGGTGAGGCAAGGCTCATTGTGGGTGTGTATGTTGATGACTTACTGATTGTGGGAGAAAACATGGAGGAAATCAGTCAGTTCAAAGAAAAAATGAAGGAGAAGTTTTGCATGAGTGACTTAGGAAGCTTGTCTTACTATCTTGGTATTGAAGTGAAGCAAGAAAGACATGGCATTGACTTGTGTCAAGGAGCCTATGCTGCAAAGTTGCTGGAAAGAAGTGGGATGATAAATTGTAATGGGTGTGCCACTCCCATCGAATCCCGGTTGAAGCTTACCAAGAGAAGTACAGCTCCACTCACTGATCCAACCACTTATCGCAGCATAATTGGTGGACTCAGGTATCTTTTACATACTCGGCCTGATCTCAGTTTTGGTGTTGGGTACTTAAGTAGGTTCATGTCAGAACCTCAAGAAGAACACATGGTGGCTTTGAAACATTTACTACGGTATGTGGCAGCTACAATGAGGTATGGCTTGTCTTACAACCGAGGTGAAGGAAGTCTTGAGTTAAGAGGCTATAGTGATAGTGATTTTGGGGGAGATGTGGATAACAGGAGAAGCACAACAGGAGTCATATTCTTCCTGAGTGAAAATCCTATCAGCTGGTTATCCCATAAGCAACAGGCTGTGGCAAAGTCCACATGTGAAGCTGAGTATGTGGCTGGAGCAGCAGCAGCAAGTCAGGCTGTTTGGCTCAGGCATGTGCTAGAAGAAGTGACAAGAATTCAAGTACCTCCACCAGTGATTAAGATAGATAACACAGAAGCAATTTCTTTGGCAAAGAATCCAGTTTTGAAAGACAGAAGTAAACACATTGACATCAAGGTTCACTTTGTCAGAGAATGTGTTGATAGAGGAGAAGTCATCTTGGAGCATGTTGAGACAAAAGATGAGCTTGCTGATATCCTCACAAAGCCACTGGGACGTACACATTTTCAGAAACTTCGTGAGAAGATTGGAGTTCAGGAAATCAAACCTCAGAAGTAGGGGGAGATTGTTGAGTACTTCCGAAGGTTTATCAGAGTTTAGTTTCCTTATGTTTCAAGGAAATAAAGCACACATGACAAGAACCAGGGGTGTGTCCTGAGTCACATGTGTTGCACCAAGTCCTAGTGTGTGTGAGGGTGTTTTTGATTAGTTTCAAACACAACTCGGGGGGTTTTGGGGCCATACGTGCATGGCACATGCATGTGCTGCATGTTTTTCAAATGTCTATGGTGCAAAAACCCGGGCTGAGGTTGTTGAAAACTTGTGGCTTCCGGCTAATAAAAGGAGGGGAATGCGCTGGTGTTTGTTGAGCGCCGCCACAACTCATCCGAGCCAATTTTCATTCGGTTCTCCTCTTGTGTTTGGATCTACACCACACCTCTAGACTTCCAACACGATTTGCATCACAAATAAGTGAGAGTTCAGTGAGGAAAACACCCAACATTCTGCAGTGCCTTCTCCTCGGAGATGAGCTCCGAGGACGACACGTGTCCAGTAGTGTCGGGCCTCTCGGAGGTGAGCTCCGAGAGCGACACGTGTCCCGCGCGGTAGGTCCTTTCTTCTCCGCACTGAATAGCTCCGAAGGCGACACGTGTCCTGCGGAACTGGACCTCGCTTCTCCGCAGAGATTAGCTCCGAGAACAACACGTTTCCCACGGGGTCAGACCTCGCCCCTTTTACAGATACAAGCTCTGAGCCTGCCACGTAGCCAATTTAGCGGCGGACCTCTCCCCCTTTGCGGGGATGAGCTCCGAAGGCACCACGTGGCCAGCGGACCCCGGGAAGTGTCTTTGGCGCTCCCGGTGAACTGAGATTAGCTCTTTTTGACTATCTTTTTTATTCTTTCTCTGTTTCCACTTCTTTTAAAATGTGTTCTCCATATAAAATCTGAATGCATGCATGATTACAAAATTGAGGGTGTTACAATTGGACATGTGTCGACCTCGGAGCTCGTCTCTGAGGAGAAAGGAAGTCCGGCGCTGCTGGACACGTAGCACTCTAGCTCGCCTCTGAGGGGAGGGGAGGTCCGGAACTGACACGTGGCGCCCCCAGAGCTCGCCTCTATAGAGAGGGGAGGCCCGACCCGCCAGACACATGGCGCACGCGGAGCTCACCTCAGAGGAGAGGGAGGTCCTGCCCGCCAGACACGTGGCGCACCCAGAGCTCGCTTCTGAGGAAAAGGGAGACCCGGCCCCCGCTGGACGCGTGGAGCCTCCGGAGCTCATCCCTGTGGAAGGACGAGATCCTTAAGCGGTTTTTCCCCTGTGCGTGAGTACCCAGTACTGAGAAAACTGACACGATTTCTTCCACGCTGCTACCGCACCAAATCAATTGGAGATAAGTTGTTAAGATCCAAACCAAATTGAATAGGACTCTTATTTGAAATCCGATCGGAGTAGGACTCTTCTTTTTCATCTTATAAATAGAACCCGAAAACCGCTTGGCCATAACACCTTCCTAAGTCGACGACATAGAGGCCCTAGCCCCCAACTCGCCGAGTTAACCCCCTTCGCCGGAGTTCAACCACCGGTGAGACCGCCGACGAGCCACGTCACGCTCGCCATTGCCGGAAGAGAGCCGACAATCTATCCTGCTGCCATTGCTAGCAGGGAGACCCTGCCACCAGGGAGAAGTGAGGTAGGTCTTCCTTACCACCTTACGACATCATCGCGGTTTCTACGAATCTGTTTCTTCAAACAGAAGTTTTTTTCTTGTGGACAGATCACGTGTTGATCGGTTTTTGATGGTGGAATTGATCTAGATCTTCAGTCTAGATCATCGCCACATCCACATTTGATCCTTACACCCTTTTTGTGTAAAAGCCCAAGAAAAGGGACTTGCAAAAACTTTTCTTCACCTCACAACACCACAGCTTTTATTGTGGATATCTTAGGAAATATTGTGAAGAGCAAGTAACCTCCATCAAAAGAGTGATTAGAGGGGAAAGCCTTGAGTTTTACAAAGTGGGATTTGTACACATGAACATGAGGGGTTGAGCTCACCCATAGAACTTGAAAAGTCTTGGGAAGGTTCAGGCCAAATTTCATGCAAATCCAACACTTTTTGAGGCACTTTTGGAGGTATTGGAAAAAGAGGCCAATTTGAATGTAAATTCAAATTGCAGCAACTTTCATCCCTCAAATTCAAAAGTTAGCTTCATATTCAAACTCATCATATTTTCCTGAGTAACCCCAACAATTTTCAGTCCCATTGGACTTCATCTTGTCGGGAGCCGAATTTGTAACAATTCAAACTGAGTTTGAATTTTCAAATTCAAATATGAAGGGAATGTGGCCAAACCAGTTTGAAGTTGATGAATTCAAATTCTTCCTCTGAATTGGTGGCTAAGTTCTCTTTTCAAGTCTGAGTAGGTGGGATATTTGCACAACAGAGAAGATTAGGGGGAGAAGAGGGCCCACCAGTCAGCTAGACTTCGGGCCTAAGTCAACACCGGGTGAACTCGGTTTACCGGGCCTCGGCAGTGCTCGACACAGAGCCAACCGAGCAGCCACCTCGCCCCCTCCTCGCGCGCTGGAGACCAGCTTGCTGGCTCCGCTGCCTTGGCCTGATCTTTACCCCGGGAGCCAACCGCAGCACGTCGCCCTCCTCAGTTGATCGCACGCTCGCTGTTTCTCCCAACCCCGAACAGAAACGGAGTTCACCGCCGCGCTCTCTTTTCCCGATCGCCGGCACCAACCGAGCCTCGGTTGCTCGTGCCAGCAGCACCGAAAAGCAGCGCCCGTGCATGCTCTACCACGTCAGCCCCACAACCCCAAAGCTCCTAGCCTGTGGCGCGTGCAATTCGGCAACTGGCGCCGAGGAACAGAGCACCCCGGCGGGAAACCGAGGACGGCCCCCGTGGACAGCACGCCACGGCCAGTTTCACCACCTGACTTCTACACGAGAAAGGTGCGCCTTAGTCTCCAGATCGTGTAGCTGCAACCCTCATAGCCATTGATAGGCCGAGCACAGAGAATTCCTAAGAATCCCGAGAACTAGTGCAACCGGGTAGGGGTCGGTCTACCCAGAAATTCTAGCTGCACCGTCCAACCTAGCTCGGGTGAGCCTGCGCACACCTTCCTCACTTCCTAGCGGCCCTCCTCGACCAAGAATCAAGGACTATGGCCCAGAAATGGCCGGGTTCTGGTTGTTTTTCAGGCCGCCATAGAATAATAGCTCGGGTCACCATGGAGCTCTAGGTTGCCGACCTTTTCATGGGGTTTGGCGGCCATTTTCATCACCCTCGAGCTTCCTCGGTGCTCTCCGACCCTTTTCCGATTGTTTTGATGCATTGTAACGCATTCCCGACCACGCCGGAATCCTAACCGCCGCTGTCACCGTCGGGCACCCTGTTCCGGTGAGCTACGGCCGCCTGCGAACCCCGAGCCGAGGTCAAGGTCATGAGTTAGGGCGGGGTGGCGAGTTTGGGGTCGGGAGATGGCCAGGAAAACAGTTCCGGTGACGCTCTCCGGAGTGCGCCGCCGTGGGCCCCTGTTTAGCGCGAGGAAGGAGAAGACCTGCCGGGTGGGACCCACTGGCAGACATTTAAACAATTTGGGATTTCCAGTTTGTAGTTTAAACTTTGGATGGCCACAACTTGGGGTAGGAGAGTCCAAAAATTATGAAACAAATTTTTTTGGATTCCTCTAACAGAGTACAATCCAAATATGAAACCCAATTAGTAAGAAACCTATTATTTAATTCTGGAAAATTCTTTAAAGCTTTTCAGCAAAAGAATTTTAGAGGGAGTTTGTTTCATCCAAAAATCCCCAAATTTTGCAAGGATGTTCTTTAGGATGTTATTGAACCCCTGTAAAAGTTCCAGACCATTTGGAGTTGATTTGATCAGAGCAATTCAAATTTGAATGTGCTGTGTTCATTTGAATACAGAAACATTTTCAGGGAATTTCCAAAACTTGGAAATTCAGTTATGGACAAATCTCATGTCCAAAAATGCTAGGAAAATTCATGCAAACTCTATGAGCTATAATTGAAATTGTAGTTCACTAAGTTGGGCATGAACAGGGGTGCTACCTCAGAATTAATTCTTCTTTGCTTAATTGTTGAGAGAATTATTCTGGGCAAACCACTCAATGCAAAGTGCTAATTTTTGGTCCAAAGGGTTTTCTTGTGACAAGGAACCCGCACAAAAATTCTCAGATCCATTGGATCTCTGGATCACCCCTGTCCTGTTTAATCACTTGAGGGATTAATATGGAAGAGGGGGAAAACCACTTAGCACTTAATCATGTGCTTAGGTCCAAGCTCAACCCACTAGCCTCAGTTTCCTTTTAAATTCTTAAACAGAGTTCCAGTGTTAGAAACTGGTTATTAGGACTAATAGCGGAAGCATTACAATAAACTTATGTGCATATTTATTAACATGTAGTATTTTATTAACGTGTAGTCGCTGAAGGCGAGGAGGCTCCGGAAGTACTCGACTTCCTACTTCCGGAAGAAGAACTAACCACTGACCAGCAGCAACAAGGAAAGCCCTGGTTTGCATTATACTATTTTTCAAGTTTTGCTTTATGAACACTTAGTATGAAGTATGGATGTGCATTAGGTGTAGAATGAATGGAACCCCACTTGCATAACCAGAAGTTTTCCATAGGAGTGAGGGTAGTGTCTATGACCTCGAGTAGACAAGCTATGCTTAATGATTCATAGGACTTCGGTACAAGTCGAGTAGTTGGAATCTACTCGCGAGTTTAGGCTTGGGACACACGGGTTCGGTTGAGTGATGTGAGATCACTTTAGTAATGAAAATGAGACTAGGCAGGGGCTAGGGCACAGCAAGAGGAAGTCTTGTGTGCGCGGCCCTGTCCGTGTCGATTGAGGACCGATCCATGTGCGGCCCATGCTGATCAAGGTTGAACGTACCGAAGGCATATCGGATATATGGGCCCCGATAAACCGATGTAGCCTAAACCTCCGGGCGTCGAGGCATAGCACACCGATTTATAGGTGTAGGTTGAGGGCAGCAAGGTGGAAATCTGCCAACGGGCATAGGGAGATGCTCCGTGTGGGGAACCTCCTGCTCGTTTCGGTGCGACCGGTTCGATGTCTGGGCTGTTGGGTGAAAGGTTGTCCCGTACGACATCGAGTGAGTGTGCTGTGCAGCTCCACGGGTGGGCGTACGTGACGTGCTCTTTAGGTTTCCCTGCAGGTGTATATCGAGTCGATTCGCCGTCCCTCGTGGTGAAGAGTACCACTTGGTCACTGAGTCGTGACGTAGATTAATGTCTGAAATATGTTGATTCAATATTGCTGATATGATATAATATTGTATGGCTACATGTTTGCCACCAAATATTGTTTACTAAATTTCAGCTTCCTGAACCGTTAACTTCTTGCTAAAAGCTGAACTAAGGATGAACTTATAGGCGTGTCCATTTGCTGCAATACTACTATCCTATGTCATTGTACACCTCATGTAGAGTGTCATGTTTAGGTGAGTCGGTTAAGCCTTTCTGAGCCTTCGTGCTCACGGTTGCTGCTTAAGTGTTTTTCAGGTGAGGAGCCACCCACGGACTTGGAGTACGAGTCCACCGGCGAGGGTTACCCTCCGTCGAGGACTACGGCTGAGTGGGAGCCGTACACGCCGCGCTGAGCTGAGACGTGCAGCTAGTGTGGGTTGCCATAGGGCTGGGCAACTGACTTTTGCTAGATAGGCGGGCGTGAGTTGTAGAATAGTAGACTTCCGCTGTGTAAAATAAATACTAGTTTGTAACACACCTTAAGATGGCTTAAATCCCAGAGAAATGTAAACTGTCCAGAACCAGGGCAGAGTGAAACATTCTCGGAACTGTTCTGTTTTTCAATGATAACTCCCAGTAGAAAAATCACAAATTTTCACATGATACAACCTTAGAAAGGGTAGAAGATGTGTTACATCTTTGCAATTCAAAGTTTCTGAAATTTCAGCTCAGAATTCAGTGGGAATCAGAGTTGAAAACAGCAACTTCCAAGGGAGGTGCTGTTGAATTTCTTCCAGGAATTCTGTTGACTTTGAATGACCATAACATGTTAACCAGAGCTGATCTGAGGGCAAATAAGTACTCGTTGGAAAGCTACTAAAGTTAACTTTAACTTTGGTATTCAGCTTGAGTCATGAAAATGCCCAGAACCAGATCAAAATCTTGAATATGTAGAAACTGATCATCCTGACGGAGGCATGACAGTTGAACTCATGGGAGAGATTGTTGTACCCTAGAGGTGGTTTAAGTACTTCCAATGGGTAGAACATACTCACGAGAGGTTATCTTCAACTATTGAAAGATTTGAGTATAGGTCTCACTTAAGTTCTTTTACTAGAGACCATGTTTGTGTCGTATTGAAGATAAAAGGGGGGGTATACGTGATGACACAGCGATAGTAACGTCTCGTAGTGACCAAACCTAGTTGTGGTGAGATTCCAAAGAGGAGGTTCATCAAGTTGGATTAAACTAGCTTGTATTTGGTCTGGTAATGGTGTAGCTTGTGCAAAGTTATTACATTATCTACATACGAGATGTATCGCATGTTTTATTGTCATTATGTTTTACGCCTATATTTATTGAACTGCATGCAGTATGTTGCGGGACTGATGATTATTGTTGTATGGTTGCAGATGGTTCATACTAGGACCACGCACGAGGTTGGTAGCTCTAGCCAACAGGGAGGTGATGACTCCCAGCCACCGGCCTACGACAGCACCCCGCAGCAGCAGCCACCACCGCCTCCGCTTACTCTAGCGGATGTGATAGCGGCACTGGTGGGTGTTCGTGAGGAGCAGACCGACCTGCTCCTCACGATCGTGCAGAATACGTCCCAGGCGGGGGGACGTCAAGATAGAGAGCCTCGTGAGCCCCGGGAAGTGTCGTACTCGGATTTCATGAGTACGCACCATCCTGTGTTCACCGAAGCCGAAGAACCACTGGAGGCCGACAACTGGCTGCGGACCATTGAGTCCAAATTCGGGCTGCTCCAATGCACGGAGCGGCAAAAGACTCTGTTCGCGGCGCAGCAGCTTCACGGTGCCGCTGGGGCGTGGTGGGCGAACTATGTCGCCTCACGTCCGGCCGGCCATGCCGTGGAATGGGAGGAATTCCGGGAGGCGTTCCGCACCTATCACATCCCTCCCGGGATCATGAAGAGGAAGTTCCAAGAATTCTTGGAGCTGAAGCAGGGCGGGAGGAGTGCCCATGACTACTCCCGTGCCTTCAACCATCTGGCGCAATATGCGTCGGACTACATCTCCACCGAGGAGAAAAAACGGGAGCATTTCTATCAGCGGTTACACCCCGAAATGAAGACGCATCTCGTGCAATGGAATCGTGGCACCTTCAACGACCTAGTCAATGCCACGATCATGCAAGAAGACGCTCAGCGGGAGTTGGCAGCTGAGCAGAGGAAGCGCAGCGCTCCACCCAGCAGTGGTGGTGGCGCTCCTCAGAAATACCGTATGGTGTATCGGACACCATCCGGGCAGCAGTGGCGACCACCGGCGTGACCTCAACAGTTCGGGGGACGTTCGTTCCAAGCACCCCCGTTCCGTCCGCCGATGCCACCACCAAGACAGCAGCAGCAGCAGCAGCAGACGGTACCCCGGGCGTTTCCACCGCCACAACACGCCCCGGGATTCTGTCCACCGATCAGCAGGGACCGCCCCGTTTCACCTGCTTCACGTGTGGCCAGGCGGGCCACTTCGCGAAGGACTGTCCCCAGGGGCAGCAAGCAGCAGGCAAGCCCAGTTCCAGGGTGGTGCTCGAGGCCGACCTCCGGTCAAGAAGGTTGGTCAGCGGACTGGGGGCGTCCGCAACCTCGACAATGAGGACGCCCCAGAGGGAGACAACGTGCTGGCGGGTACGTTTACTCTCAACAATCAAGCCATCGTCATATTGATTCATTCTGGTGCAACCCACAGCTTTATAAGTGCATCCTATGTGGCTAAGCATCAAATGCAAGTCTTCCCCACCGACTGCACCTATATGATCTGCTCACCGGGAGGGAAGATCTCAGCAAATATGATGATCCCAAAGGCACCTCTGTGCTTAGGTGGGAAACTATATCCCACCACCTTGATAATCCTTATGGGACAAAAGATTGATGCAATCTTAGGGATGTCATGGCTACAATACCATGGCGCTGTCCTGGAGACTCGGACACGGACGGTTCATTTAAACTCTCCATTCCACCGTCCACATTCCATGGTGTTGGACACTCCAGTCCGGGAAGTTTTAGCAATTAATAATGCTGAAGCTCTCAAGTTAGAAGACATCCCCGTAGTCCGGGAGTATCCTGACGTGTTCCCGGATGATCTTCCGGGCGTGCCACCTGAGCGGGATGTCGAGTTCAAGATTGAACTTGCACCCGGGACTACGCCCATATCACGGAGACCATACAAGATGGCTCCAAATGATCTGGCTGAATTAAAAGAACAGCTCAATGATTTGTTCAGCAAAGGTTTCATTAGGCCGAGTTCCTCGCCTTGGGGATGCTCGGTGCTATTTGTGAAGAAGAAGGATGAAACCTTGAGGTTGTGTGTGGATTACCGGCCGCTCAACGCCATCACCATCAAGAATAAGTACCCACTGCCCCGCATCGACATATTGTTTGATCAACTTGTGGGTGCCAGTGTGTTCTCAAAGATGGACCTTCGCTCTGGGTATCACCAGATAAAGATCCGGGCGGAGGATATCCCGAAGACGGCTTTCTCGACGAGATATGGACTATATGAATATCTCGTCATGTCTTTCAATCTCACAAACGCTCCAGCCCATTTCATGTATCTCATGAACTCGGTGTTCATGCCGGAGCTGGACAAGTTCGTGGTGGTGTTCATCGATGATATCTTGGTTTATTCCAAGACAGAAGTCGAACATGCCGAACACTTGAGTATCGTTCTTCAATGATTGCGAGACCACAAGCTCTACGCCAAGTTCAGCAAATGTGAGTTTTGGATCAGCCAAGTGCCATTCCTAGGACATATCATCTCCGCGGAAGGCATTGCGGTTGACCCAAGCAAAATAGAGCAAGTGCTGAAATGGAAAGCTCCCACTTCAGTTCATGAAGTCAGAAGCTTCCTCGGGTTAGCGGGATACTATCGGAGATTTATTCCAAGTTTCTCCAAGCTCGCTAATCCGATGACAGAATTGCTGAAGAAAGGGACAAAATATGTTTGGAACACGGCGTGTGAAGGAGAGTTCCAAGCATTAGTGAAGCATCTCACAACAGCCCCGGTCTTAGCTCAACCGGATACAACCAAGCCCTTTGACGCGTATTGCGACGCGTCCGGTATTGGGCTCAGCTGCGTGTTGATGCAGGAAGGACGTGTGGTCGCATATGGCTCACGCCAACTTCGGAACCATGAGCAGCATTATCCCACTCATGATCTTGAGCTTGCTGCCGTGGTGTTGGCACTAAAAATGTGGAGGCACTATCTCCTGGAGAATCTGGTGCATCTCTACACCGACCACAAGAGGTTGAAATACATTTTCACCCAGAAGGAGCTGAACATGAGGCAAAGGAGGTGGTTAGAACTGATCAAAGATTATGAAATTGAGATCCATTACCACCCCGGAAAGGTGAATGTGGTTGCCGACGCGTTGAGTCGGAAATCACATGTCCATAACCTCACCATTACACCGGTGGAGGAGGAAGAGCCAAGTTTATACTTGGTTCCTTATGGATCGCTGTACAACCTTGCCCTCATCCCTACCATTAGGGAGGACATCATTGCAGCTCAGAAAGATGATAAAGGCATGGCACATCTCCGGAGATGGATAGACAATGGGGAGATCAAATGTTTCCGGAAGGATGATGAGGGGACGCTATGGTTCAATGACCGCATAGTCGTACCCCGGGATATGGAACTGAGGAGAAAGATCCTCGATGGAGCTCACTTGTCTAAATACTCCATTCATCTCGGCATCAACAAGATGTACCAAGATTTGAAAAAGAAATTTTGGTGGACACGGATGAAGCGGGAGGTAGCGAAGTACGTATCCGAGTGCGATACGTGTAGACGAGTGAAGGTGGATCATATGAGGAAATCAGGGCTGCTGCAACCCCTGAAAATTCCAGCATGGAAATGGGAGGACGTGAGCATGGATTTTATTGTGGGATTACCCTTAACATCCAACAAACATGATTCCATTTGGGTGATCATTGACCGACTGACCAAGTCAGCTCACTTCATCCCCGTACATACACATTTCCATGCCAACAGATATGCGGAGTTATACATTGCCAGGATCCTATGCTTGCGTGGCGTACCCAAGACCATAGTCTCAGACCGAGGGGCATTTTTTGTGTCTCTCTTTTGGGAGCAGTTGCATGCTGCATTGGGTACTAAACTAATTAGAAGCTCTGCTTACCACCCTCAGACAGATGGCCAGACAGAGAGGGTGAATCAAGTTCTGGAAGACATGTTGAGAGCGTGTGCCATCCACCATGGTAGGAACTGGGATGATCACCTACCATTGGCGGAATTCTCGTACAACAACGGCTATCAGGCGAGTATCATGATGGCACCCTACGAAGCTCTCTACGGTCGAAAATGCCACACCCCATTAAACTGGTGCGAGTCCGATGAGAGGGTCACATTCGGGGTTGATGTGGTGAACGACGTGACACGACCCCAAAGGTCTTGTCGAGCCAGGATCACGCTGAGGGGTGCTTCGTTGCACAGCACCGGATAACACACGTCAAAGTACAAAGCAGAAGTGAAATTTTATTACATAAACAAGTTTATGAACATGTTTACATCGAAATAAGTTCAGTCTACACTCACGGGCGTAGACTAAGCATCAAGTGCACGTTCAGCCCTTGAACGTGTCCTTGCTAGCACACACGCACACTAACTCTGCGGCGTGCACGACTCCCACTCGACGGGGTTCCCTCCTGGGGTTCCGTCTCCTCTTCGGGAGTCCCTTCCTCATAGAACCCTGCAAAAGATTCAAACACAAGCAGTGAGCACGAAGGCTCAGCAAGGCTGACCCGTCTCACCTAACATGGAACTTCTACATGAGGGGTGATGGGTACATGAGGTAAAAATCATTTGCAAGGACTCGCCTAATTAGTAGAACCTTACTTTCAAGTTTTAGCAGCAGGTTGTGGAGCACCTTACGCTAAGGCACATGAGAGAGCCGCAATCAAACAAGAAACGCATTTCTCTCATGTACTTTGCCCAAAGTTGAAAAGAACTTTAGTTAGCTCTAAACTACAACAAACCATTAACAAGCAAACTCCATCTTTCAATCAGCAGCATTTTAACATGTAACTAGCCTGTTCTTTCTACGTCACGGTACAGTGAACAAGTGGTACTCACTGACCGCGAGGGACGGCGATTATAATCGATTTACACCTGCAGGGTTACCCGAACAACCCGTCACATACGCCCGTACTCGATGTTGCCTACAACAACCATCACGGACGCCGTACGCAACTACCTTTCGCCCGTTAGCCAAATGTTGAACCAGTCCAATCGTCCCGAGCAAGAGGTCTCTGCATGCGCATCTCAGTGCCACCAGCCGATTTACACTTCGAGCTCTCAACCTACCCTCTGAACGACCAGCTATGCCTCAACACCCAGCTACCCGAGTTACATCAGTTTCCCGGTTCCCATATAGCCGGTAGGTCTTTGGTACTGTTCTAGCTTGTTCAACAGGCCCGCACACGGCTCGGTCCTCAATCGACACAAGCGGAGCTATAGCACACAGGCCCCAAAGTCCTGCTGCCCTTACTCTCCGCTCGGTCTCATTTTTCTTGCCATGTGTATCATGTGCTATCTCTACCCGAGTCGAGTGCCTCTAGCCTATGCTCGCGAGTAGTTCCAACTACTCGACTTGTACCGAATCCTACTCTATCTTAGCAATGCAGTGGCTAACAAGGTTTTCAATCCTAATCCCAACCCATGGCTTTCTTGGCTATGCACTTGGGTTTCCAAACAAGACTCTAATGCAAGGAATAAGGTATTCAAGTATGTGCTCAAAACAGTAAAAATTTGTAAAAAGGTTAATGCAAACCGGAGCTTGCCTTGCTGCTCTTGGTCGTAGGCTAGCTGTTCCTCTGGAGTAACGAAGTCTAGGACTTCGGGTTCCTCCTCAACCTTAGCGACTACATGATAGAAGCAATACATGTATTAATTTAAATGCAGTTGTATTAACCTTTAAACTTGTGAAGTCTATAACTCTTACTAGACAGACCCAACGACTGTGAAACTTTTACTGTGGCTTGGTTACAACCTAAACAGAGAGTTGGTCAAGTTTTAGTTGCAGCAAAGCTCCTTTGAGCCCTCCACAATTAATGATGTACTTGACCTTAATTGAAGGCTTTTAGGGTGTTCTAAGGATTTTCATGAAACAAACTATGACTTTATGAAAACTAGATTTTCAGAGGGTTCTAATGGAGTTGGTCTCACTTAATTTGAAGGTTCCTAACTAAAGATATGAGCTAAACAATTTCAGAGAAAATTCTGAAAATGTTTCTGAACATTTTCTATTTTCTTTGGAACAGTTCCACTAATCACACCATTAGGTGGATTAAATGAGATCAAATGGATCTAAAATTTTTATGGCAGTTCAGGGATATTTTGGTGAACATCCCAGCAAAAATTCAGGATTTTCCTCCAAAGGATTCTCCAGTTAAAATTCCTAACAGTTTAAATTTTTGAAGAATTAATTCTGGGTAAATAAGGGTTTTCATGAAGTGAAACTTGATTTGCTGGAAAGTGCTCAGAGAGCTGAATCCAACAAAATTTGGTTCACTTGATTTGGGGCTTTCTAGCCAAAGTTATGAGGATTTGAAGTTTGGAAGAAATCTGAAAATCGGGGGAAAAGTTTAAACTCTCGGGGGCCCGCGGGGACACGTGTTGAGCGCGGAGGTGTCCGGCACACCGGAGCTCACAGGGTATTTGCGCGCCAGCACAGCCGATCCCGGCCACACCCGATCCGATTTAAATTCTTCCGCCGCTGACACGTGGGCCAGTCGGCTTCGTCTTCCTCCCGCCGCTCTCTCGCGCCCGCGCCGCCGACCTCGCCGGAGCAGACCCGGAGCTCGCCGGTTCGCCGCTGCCGGACCTCCCATGGTCTGAAACTCGCCGCCAGGGGGTTGTCGACATCGAGGAACACGTCGGTGGTGTCAGGTCGGGCTGGGGGTGACCGGAAATAGCCCGGCGATGTGCCGCGGCCTCGGTTGAGGTTCGGCGCCGTCGACCGTGGGTTCTAACCCGCCAACACCTGGAACAAACGATCCTACAGCATCAGTGTACCTCTAGGAAGCTCGACAAGGTGTCAAAAGGGTTCAGGGATGGCGGCAAGTCAGTCGGCACCTTGTGACCGATCGTGCCCACCATGACCGCCCTTGATCGAGCTCGAAATTCATCACTCCTAGACAGTTTCACGCCACGGATGCAGAAAAGAACTTGATCGCCAGCTAGTCCAGCATCTATGTGCAAGATTTGATAACCTCCGAAAGATCATAGAGAGAGAATTTAAAGAAACCGTACCGGAAGCTCGGTTTACGGTCGCCGGAGCAAAAACCGGAAATTCTCTGTGGATTCTTAACGGTTTGCTTCCAAACTTGGAGGAGAGCAGCACGGTGATCGCGCTCCTGTTGCCTCTCTTGCTGGACCGTGAAAACGCCTGTGGAACGCTGTCCACGGGCGCCTGATTTTCGGCTGAGGCTAGGTCGCCGCGGTGGCGACCGTTTTCGGGCAAAGGAGGTCGGAGCTCGGGGTTTCTGGCGTTAGGGAAGTGGAGTGCAACCTCAGGTGCTGTCTAGCAGCTCAGAAACGAAGGAGGAGATGGTTTTGCTGGTTTTCCCAATTGAGCAGAGAGCTGCGGCAAGAAACAATGCCGCTGCTCGGGTTTGCCCGCGAGAAGATAAAGCCTGCCGACTCCTGCTCGGTGGAGGCGGTGCCAATCGCGTGGGGGCGCGAGCGAGCCGCCCTGGCGCCAGCGAGCGTAGAGGGGAAGCAGCTGGTGGCGCCGGTAGCTGCTCGGTGGCACAGCCGACAGCTGCTCGGTGGAATTTCCCACCGAGGCTGTGACTTTGTGTGCAAGTTTTGCCTCCTCCTCTCTATGACATGTGGGTCCCACCCGGGGTTTTAACCTCTGAAATTTACTCCTAATCACTGTTGTAAACAGTGAGCCCCATAATACCCCTGGTGATTCAAATTATTCACCCATGAGCCATTTGAATTGATTAGAATTCAAATTGGGTTGTGTTTGAATGAATTTCAGCACAAGTTCAGTTTTGAATTTAAATAAAGTTTGAATTTGTACCGCTTAGCTCATGTCAATATCAACTCCAAATGGAGTGAAAATTGGTGTGTGAGATCACAAAAATGTGGTGAATAAGAATATGCCTCCCACTTTTAAATTCATGGGATAAAAACAGTTTGAATTTGAATATGGTTTCAAACTGCCCTCTTTCTAACTATACCCAAAATGACCTCAAAAAGGTTTTGAATTTGGGTGAAACTTGGCATGGACATCCTTAGCAATGTGTAGGAGTTTTCATATGTCCAGCCCACATATATCACATGTGGGAAATACTACTTTTGCAATATGTGAGTTTGTTCTCTAATGAGCATGTTGATGGTGGTTACTTGCTCTTCATTTGTGTTCATCATCTTTCCTCAAATGAGGTGTGTGTGTATGGTGATGAACACTTCAACTATGTGTCAAAAACTAAGGCCCTTACATTCCTCCCCCCTTAAGAGAATCTCGCCCCGAGATTATAAGGTGAAAATGAGAGAGGACGGTGGAAAATTACCGGATATGCGACGTGAAAAAGTCGGGGTAGTTGGCGCGAAGAAATCCTTCGCTCTCCCATGTCGCTTCGTCCATGGAGTGATTACTCCATAGAACCTTGTAGAACCACAACGGACGGTGGCGTGTCGTTCGGGCCTTTTCATCAATAATCTGCACCGGTTCCTCCCGATAGGTGAGATCCGGTTGCAGTTCTTCAATGTCTTCCAGCTGAACGGTAGTTGACAGCTTAAGACACTTCCTCAGCTGGGAAATATGAAAGACGTCGTGCACACTGGAAAGTGCTTCTGGTAATTCCAGCCGGTATGCCACTGATCCACATCTTTCGGTAATCTGGAATGGACCGATGAATCGGGGTGCCAACTTTCCTCTCACCCCGAATCTGTTTACGCCCTTTATTGGAGACACCCGTAGATATACGTGATCTCCAACTTTGAATTGTAATGGGCGCCTTCTCCGGTCCGCATACTGTTTCTGACGGGATTGAGCGGCTTTTAGGTTCGCTTGAATCAGTCGAACCTTTTCATCCGCGTTGTTGACGAGGTCAATCCCGAAGGTAACCCTTTCGCCAGATTCACACCAATTCAGTGGTGTCGGCATTTCTGCCCGTATAGCGCCTCGTAGGGCGCCATCTTGATGCTGGCTTGGTACCCATTATTGTACGAGAACTCGGCTAACGGCAAGTGATCATCCCAATTCTTGCCGTGGTTGATAGCGCAAGCTCGTAGCATGTCTTCTAGTATCTGATTCACCCGCTCCGTTTGCCCATCCGTCTGCAGGTGGTATGCTGAACTACGGATCAGCTTCGTCCCCAAGGCAGCGTGTAGCTGCTCCCAAAAACGGGACACAAATAAAGTGCCCCGATCCGATATGATAGTACGGGGTACGCCGTACAAGCATAGGATCCGTGACAGTTCAGCGTACTTCTTGGCGTTGTAGTTGGTGTTGACCGGGATGAAATGGGCAACTTTGGTGAGCCGATCGACGATCACCCACACAGAATCATGTTTCTGCAAAGTGGTGGGTAAACCGACGATGAAGTCCATGCTCACGTCCTCCCACTTCCAGGCAGGAATGTCCAGTGGTTGTAGCAGTCCCGGTTTCCGCATATGGTCTGCCTTCACCCTTCGACATGTATCACACTCGGACACGTACTCCGCGATCTCCTGCTTCATCCATGTCCACCAAAACTTGCTTCTGAGTTCTTGATACATTTTGTTGCTGCCGGGGTGAATAGAAAACTTTGACAAGTGAGCCTCATCAAAGATTCTCTTCCGTAATTCTGGGTTTCGGGGTACGACGATCCGGTCCTTGAACCATAGGACGTCGTCTCCGTCCTTCCGGAAACATTTCAGCTCCCCACTATCTACACGTCTCCGCAAATGTGACATGCCCTTGTAATTCTTCTGGGCTGCCGCTATCTCTTCACGGATGGTTGGGATCAAATCTAGGTTGTAGAGAGCTCCGTGTGGAATCACATGTAGTGGTGGTTCGCTCTCTTCCAACGGTGTGATGGTCAGATTGTTGACGTGTGACTTGCGGCTCAGTGCATCCGCCACTATGTTTGCCTTGCCCGGATGATAATGGATCTCTACTTCGTAATCCTTTATCAATTATAACCATCTTCGCTGCCTCATGTTCAACTCCTTCTGAGTGAATATGTACTTGAGGCTTTTATGGTTGGTATATAAATGTACGAGGTTACCGAGTAGGTAGTGTGTAAGGGTCTCAGTTTTTGACACCCATTTGCAGTGTTCATCACCACACCACACACCTCATTTGAGCAAGAATGATGAACACAAATGAAGAGCAAGTAACAATTATCAACATGCTCATTAGAGAACAAACTCACACATTGCAAAAGTGGTATTTCCCACATGTGATATAGATGGGTTGGACATATGAAAACTCCTACACTTTGCTAAGGATGTCCATGCCAAGTTTCACCCAAATTCAAAACCTTTTTGAGGTCATTTTGGGTATAGATAGGAGGAGGGCAGTTTGAAACCATATTCAAATTCAAACTGTTTTCACCCACTGAATTTAAAAGTGGAAGGCATATTCTCACTCAGCACATTTTTGTGAGCTCCCACACCAAGTTTCACTCCATTTGGAGTTGATCTTGACATGAGCTAAGGGGGAGAAATTCAAACTTTATTTGAATTTCAAACTGAACTTGTGCTGAAATTCATTCAAACCAAACCTCATTTGAACTTTGATCAATTCCAATGGCTCATGGGTGAATAATTTGAATTGCCAAGGGTAGTATAGGGTTCACTGTTTACCACAGCTGTTAGGAGTAAATTTCAGAGGTTAAAAGGAGGGGTGGGACCCACATGTCAGCCTCTGCCTCAATACAAACCGACTGAAACACAGTTCAGTCGGTTCCCGGCTGCTGTGTGCGCGCGCCACCGAAGGGGGGCAGCCGGCGCCAGCTCCTGCTGCGTGCCCCAAGCCGGAGACCAGCCGCCGGGCTATTTATTCCCTCCCCGGCGTGCTCCGATCACTCACTCCCCGAGCTGCCGGCATACTCGGCCGTTTTTCCACTGCCATCACCGCCGCTCGAGCTCCCGCTTGATCAAGCCGATCACTCGCGAGCACAGCCTCCTCCACAAGCAACACGGCACCAAGGGATCGAGAGCAACCTCCCACACTCCGTGTTGGCCAGTGAGCAAGCTTCCTCGAGCTGTACGAGCCATTTCTCCGGCGAGCCGAACATCGCCGCCGATCGGGCTCCCGTGGACAGCCAGGCGCAGCCGTTGTCACGTCCTCTTCTCTACACAAGAAAGGTGCGTGATTGTATGTAGATAGAGTAGCCGAAAGCCGTTTGGCGATTGATCAACCCTCGGCCAAGAATTTCCAAATTTACTCTTGATCAGTTCATAAGAACCGAGCTCACCTTCGGGTGAAATTCGTGCTCTATGCACGAAGGTTGGACAAGCTCGTTACCTAGTAGCTTCTATGCACGCTAGCGCCCACGCTCGGACTGGAATTGGAGAAAACCATCGAGGATCGGCCATGATATGGCTGTTTTCCCCGCCGCCATGGCTGAACACCTCGGCTCACCGTCGAGAGCCTAGTTGCCGGTATTTCTAGCTTCCACCCAGCCCTAGTTCGTGTTTCCCATGCCCTACTGATGCTCTCCGACCGATTTCCGGTCGATTTGGTGCACGGGAGAGCGGGACCGGCCTCACCGGAACCCTAGCAGTTGCTGTCACCGGTGCGCACGGGTTTCCGGTCATCGCCGGCGGCCGGCGACCCTACCCTCGAGTCCAGGGGGTCGGAAAAGGGGCAGGCGGCAAGTTTCGGGCCGGGGGGTGGCCGGGAACTCAGTTCCGGCGAGGGTCGCCGGAGAACGCCGCCGCCGCGCAGTTGGCGCGAGGAGGGAGACGACGCACTGTGTGCGGGGCCCACAAGCCAGAGTTTAAACTTTTCCCCGAATTTCAGTTTTAGTTCAAACTTCAAATCTTTATAACTTTGGCTAGAAAGCTCCAAATTGAGTGAACCAAATTTTTCTGGATTCAGCTCTCTGAGTACTTTCCAGAAAATCAAGTTTCACTTCATGAAATTCCTTATTTCTCCAGAATTAATTCCTTAAAGTTTAAACTGTTAGGAATTTTAACTGGAGAATCCTTTGGAGGAAAATCCTGAAATTTTGCTGAGATGTTCACCAAAATATCCTTGAACTACCATAAAAATTTCAGATCTATTTGAGCTCATTTAGTCCACCTAATGATGTGATTAGTGAAACTGTTCCAGAGAAAATAGAAAATGTTCAGAAACATTTTCAGAATTTTCTCTGAAATTGTTTAGCTCATATCTTTAGTTAGAGACTTCCAAATTAAGTGAGACCAACTCCATTAGAACCCTCTGAAAATCTAGTTCTCAGAAAATCATAGTTTGTCTCATGAAAAATTCCTAGAACACCCTAAGAGTTCCAATTAAGGTCAAGGACATAATTATTTGTGGAGGGCTCAAATGAGCTTTGCTGCAACTAAAACTTGACCAAGTCTCTGTTTAGGTTGTAACCAAGCCACAGCAAAAGTTTCACAGTCATTAGGTCTATCTAGCAAAGGTTATAGACTTCACAACTTCAAAGTTAATACAAATGCATTTAAATTAATACATACATTGCTCTTATCATGTAGTCGCTAAGGTCGAGGAGGAACCCGAAGTCCTAGACTTCGTTACTCCGGAGGAACAGCTAGCCTACGACCAAGAGCAGCAAGGCAAGCTCCGGTTTGCATTAACCATTTTATAAATTTTTATTGTTTTGAGCACATACTTGTTTCCTTTATTCTGTGCATTAGAGTCTTGTTTGGAAACCCCACTGCATAGCCAAGAAAACCATGGGTTGGGGTTTAGGATTGCAAACCCCGCTAGCTACTGCATTGCTAGGATAGAGTAGGATTCAGTACAAGTCGAGTAGTTGGAACTACTCGCGAGAATAGGCTAGAGGCACATTGCTCGGGTAGAGATAGCACATGATACACATGGCAAGTAAATGAGACCGAGCGGAGAGTAAGGGCAGCAGGACGTTGGGGCCTGTGTGCTGTAGCTTCGCTCGTGTCGATTGAGGACCGAGCCGTGTGCGGGCCTGTTGAACAAGCTAGAACAGTACCGAAGACCTACCGGCTATATGGGAACCGGGAAACTGATGTAACTCGGGTAGCTGGGTATTGAGGCATTGCCCGTCGTTCAGAGGGTAGGTTGAGAGCTCGAGGTGTAAATCAGCTGGCGGCACAGAGATGCGCGTGCAGGGACCTCTTGCTCGGGACGATGGGACCGGTTCAATATTTGGCTAACGGGTGAAAGGTAGTCGCGTACGGCGTCCGTGATGGTTGTTGTAGGCAACATCGAGTACGGGCGTACGTGACGGGTTGTTCGGGTAACCCTGCAGGTGTAAATCGATTATAATCGCCGTCCCTCGCGGTCAGTGAGTACCACTTGTTCACTGTACCGTGACGTAGAAAGAACAGGCTAGTTACATGTTAAAATGTTGCTGATTGAAAGCTGGACATTGATTGTTAATGATATGCTGTAGCTTAGTGCTAACTAAAGTTCTTTTCAACTTTGGGCAAAGTACATGAGAGAAATGCGTTTCTTGTTTGATTGCGGCTCTCTCATGTGCCTTCGCGTAAGGTTCTCCACAACCTGCTGCTAAAACTTGAAAGTAAGGTTCTACTAATTAGGCGAGTCCTTGCAAATGATTTTACCTCATGTAACCCATTACCCTCATGTAGAAGTTCCATGTTTAGGTGAGACGGGTCAGACTTGCTGAGCCTTC
Source organism: Neostapfia colusana (assembly GCA_030760725.1). NCBI lineage: Eukaryota > Viridiplantae > Streptophyta > Magnoliopsida > Poales > Poaceae > Neostapfia > Neostapfia colusana. The sequence goes on from JASWHV010000011.1 coordinate 63,375,745, forward strand.
GTGCTCACTGCTTGTGTTTGAAGCTTTTGCAGGGTTCTATGAGGAAGGGACTCCCGAAGAGGAGACGGAACCCCAGGAGGGGAACCCCGTCGAGTGGGAGTCGTGCACGCCGCAGAGTTAGTGTGCGTGTGTGCTAGCAAGGACACGTTCAAGGGCTGAACGTGCACTTGATGCTTAGTCTACGCCCGCGAGTGTGGACTAAACTTATTTTGATGTAAACATGTTCATAAACTTGTTTATGTAATAAAATTTCCGCTTCCGCTTTGTACCTTTGACGTGTGTTATACGGTGTTGTGCAACGCAACACCCCTCGGCGTGATCCTGGCTCGACAGGACCTTGGGGTCGTGTCAGCATGGTATCAGAGCTCGCTTGAGGTTTAACACAGTACAAAGGTCTTCTTTTTCAAAAATCCAGTGAGGAACGAGTTAGTAGCCCGTATAAGGATGTTATTAGCATATAGAAAGTGGCTTGTTAACCTATTTGTGATGTCGGAAAATCGTGCATCTCGGGACGTTCATGTCTTGGGGGGTGCACGTGAGCGCTGTCCACCAGTGCGCACAAGCTGAAGGGTGGAGCCCCACGGGTGGCAGGTAACCCGACCCGCTTTAGTATCCTCTACGACTCTTCATGTCGTTTGGGGTATTCGAGCAACGTCTGTCCCTGGCGTGCGTGGTGCAACATGGGAGACCCCGTCACGTGGTCTGAAACGTGAACACGTAACTCAAGGCGTGTTTGGCTTGAGAACATCCGGGCGAGTGATGACGGCCGGGTGTACCAACTGTATGGATTCCGGGCTCGGTGTGCAGCCGAGCCTGATGATTGTTTGAGTTTCTGCAGGTAGCCTTACCACGAAACGGTAGACGTGTAGCATCCGTGTGCGAGTGACGAGTAGTGCCACTGAACTAACGAAGCCGGCTAAGTCCGGTATAGGTTTTTTCTTTGTGAGGACGTAGTACCGACATAAGCTGGTGACGCATCGACGTCACACCCAACTAAATGAACAACTTCATTTAAAAATTTGAAGGTTTTGATCCAAAGTAGTAAAACTTGATGTAACTCCTTCCCTTGAACAGGATATTCAAAGCTAATAAGTTTTCAACTTATAGGATGTTAAGGACAGAGCACTCTGTTTTCAGCTGAATCAAGGCTGGAGTTAATCAGAGGTTAGAGGTTGAGTTCTTTCGAGGTTGGGGTCGTATGATACATTTCTGGAAAGCTTTGGAAGAGCTTTACAACTTTTCTGTTGAGGTCCAGAAGTGTTTCGTCCCTTAACCACTCGAAAAATGCGGTAGAGTTGAAACTGTCCAGAAAACAGGACAGAGCAAAGACTCTCTGTATACTCTCTGTAAATTAAGCATAACTTCCTGCATAAAAATCCAAAAATAGAAAATGAGGTAGTTCTTGAAAGCTTATGAGATGGGTTACAACTTTGTGACAGAAAGTTTTGTGAGATTAGGAACAGAAGTAACTGAGATTGTTGGATCAAATCAGTACCTAAGGCAGGGAGGTGCTGTCCAATTGTTCCCAGAAATTCTGTTAACTTTGACATCTCATAACTTTTGAACCAGGACAGATATTAGGCCAACCAAATACTTTCTGGAAAGCTATTGAAGTTAACTTTAACTTTGATGTTGAGCTCCAGGACTGGTTTTGCTTTTAACCTGGCCTAAATCAGATTGATATGGAAACTGGTCAGGGCTGTCATGGTAACAGCAGATCAGCAGTCAAATTTGTTTAAAAATTTGAACTATGTTTCCAAGTGTTATGGGTTCAATGACATATCTTATGTTATAACTCAAGGGTTTACTGTTTAAATAAATATTTGACATTTCTCAAATATATTTTTACAGATGGCAGCAGATAAACGATTGGAGAACGGGTGGGTAGTTTCCCACTGTTCTGACCGTAGCGGCTACCCGGAAGCATTGTGGCAAATGCTCCAATATTTCGGGTACAACCAGATGCCGCAATACTTCGCCAAGGAGGAAGGCGAAGAGGGGAGCAAGACGTGGATGATCCATGTCGAGGTTCCCGCAGGACCTACGCCACCCGGTTGGGTGCCATTCACCGTCACGGTGAGAGGAAGACAACCGGAAGGGATGTGGCAAGTGGCAGCCCGTGACACCATGTCACGCTTCTGCCAACTACACGTGCAGGCTATGGAGGGCACACCATACGCACTCGTTCCGGTGGAGGGGCGAGCTCAGCATGTGTGGGAAGAGAGGTACCTGGAGGCAACAGACCCGACTTGCCCAAGGTACAACCCCGCGGAGGCAAATCTCAGTCTCCAAATGAGGGCGGGAAACGCTGTGATGGACAGCCAAGCTGTTCATACGGAGCATCTCGCCACCAAGCTCAAGGAGAGCACAAGCCGTGGAGATCATTTTGAGAGTGCTCACAGTGCGCTCCGCAATGTGCTCCTTCCGATGATTAAGCGACTGAATGAACAACACAATCAGTTGCGTCGTCTGAAGAAGGCAAAGAAGAAGGGCCGTGTTGACATCGCGGCGTTGCAAGAGCTGGTGCAGACCCTAACCCAGCAGAATGAGGACCTTGCTCAAGAGCGGGACGACGCTATTGAGGAAGGACAAGGCTGGGAAGAGGACTACAACCAGGCTATGGACGAGGTGCATGCATTGCAGGACCTCGTACCCCCGGTACTGGGCGTACCGGTAGTCTTGGGTCTTCCAGCCATGGGAGAACCTGGAATGGGGGAAGAGGTGGTAGATCCCGAGCCACCAGCAGAGGTACCGGAGGAGGACGAACCACAGGAGGTCGAGTTCTACTCCGAGTAGGGGGTTACGGTTGCCAAGTAGGGCAGCTAGGGTAGCGTAACCCAACTTTTGTAATCGGTGACATGTCGTGTAGACAGTAGCGTATGTATAGGTAGTGACGACATGAGCACGACTTCTAGGAGATCCGAGAATAATGTATCTTGTATAAAGTTTATGCTTTATCAACATATGTGAATGTTGTGCAAGTTAATCATGCGTTGCTTCAATACTTACTGCTGTTTATGGAATTTTGAGTAAGACCTGTGCTAATTGCTGCTGTGTTGAATTTCAGAATGACGCGTACTCGTGCCAACCCTGATGTTGGAGGTACTAGCCAAGGGGGAGAGACCTCCCAACCACCTCCCGAGGACTCCTCGGGACAGCAGCAGCAACAGCAACAGCAACAGCAAACACCGCCACCGCCACTGCCAACGGTTACATTGGCCGACATTGTCGCGGCAATGGCTGGTTTACATCAGCAGCACACAGAGCTGCTGCAAACGTTAATTGCGAATACGTCTCGCCCAGAGAGACGTCAAGATCGTGAGGAGCGCCAACAGAGCTCCTACTCTGACTTCCTGGCGACTCATCCCCCTGTATTCTCAAGGGCGGATGAACCACTTGACGCGGACAACTGGCTCCGCGCCATAGAGATGAAATTCGGGCTGCTCCAAATCAGCGAGCAGCGCAAGACTCAGTTCGCGGTCCAGCAGCTCCAAGGATCCGCGAGCGCGTGGTGGGCCAACTTCTGTGCTTCACAGCCCACCGACCGAGCGATGACCTGGGCGGAGTTCCGGACGGCCTTCAGGGCCTATCATATACCGCCCGGTTTGATGAAGAGAAAGACGCAGGAATTCCTACACCTGCAACAAGGGAGCCGGAACGCGCTGGAATACTCCAGGGCGTTCAACGATCTCGCGCTCTACGCGTCGTATCACGCGGATACCGACGAGAAGCGGCGAGACCACTTCTACCAGGGGCTTAACCCACTCCTGAAGGACAAATTGGCGATGTTCAATCGCGGCAGCCTCAACGACATCATTGATGCTGCGATTGTTCAGGAAGACTCCGGCAAGGAGTTAGCGGCGGCGGAGAGAAAGCGAAGCGCTTCGCAGAGCAGCGGAGAAGGAGGCGGTCCTTCTCAGAAGTTTCGGATGGTGAATCGCCCACCATCAGGTGCACGCTGGCAGCCACCACAACGGCCGATGCCGTTCCGCAGTCGGCCGTACTCTTCACCGGCATTCTGGCCGGCACTGCCAGCACCACCGCAACAACAACAGCAGCAGCGGGCGATGCCGCGTGCGTTTGCACCTTCGCAACGCATGCCGGGCTTTCGTCCACCAAGTACTCCACCAGCAGCGGCCACGTGTTACAAGTGTGGCCGTCCAGGACACTTCGCGAGCAGTTGCCCGGAGAGGCAAGGCGGCGGAGTGGCACCACCGTTTCCGGGGAGGAATCAACCCCGGAACCCTACTAATGCGCGGCGGGCAAACCCTAGGCCCGGCACTGTCCACCAGCTTGCCATTGAGGACGTGCCGGAGGGCGAGCCCATCCTTGCAGGTATGTTCCAACTCCACCAGCATCCCGCTATAGTACTATTTGATTCAGACGCCACGCATAATTTTATTAGCCAAGCTTTCATTGCTAAACACAGCTTGCCAATACTACCCACCGATAGTCCATATTTAATTTATTCACCGGGTGGGAAGATTTCAGCAAGCGTAATGGTCTCCAAAGCACCATTATGCTTAGCGGGTAGAGTGTACCCCACGTCTCTCATTATCTTAGAGGGGCAGAAGGTCGATGTCATTCTAGGGATGTCGTGGTTAACCCGCCACGGCGCTGTTTTAGACACCGTCCTTCGAGTCGTGCACTTAAACTCAGAAGTGCACGGTTCTCACTCATTATTTCTGGACAGTCCAGAAATAAAACTTCCAAGTGTCTATCAAGCCACAACCATCAGATTGGAAGACATTCCGGTGGTCCGAGAGTTCCCTGATGTATTCCCGGACGATTTGCCGGGAATGCCACCCGATAGAGAGGTGGAGTTCAAGATTGAACTTGCACCAGGAACCATGCCAATATCCCGAAGGCCGTACAAGATGGCGCCCAAGGAGTTGGCTGAACTGAAGACTCAGCTCACGGACCTCCTGGAGAAGGGTTTTATTAGGCCGAGCTCCTCGCCATGGGGCTGTTCGGCATTATTTGTCAAGAAGAAGGATGAAACGTTGCGGCTTTGCGTGGACTACCGTCCATTAAATGCCGTAACCATCAAGAACAAGTACTCGTTGCCACGGATCGACATGTTGTTTGATCAGTTGGTCGAAGCGAAGATCTTTTCCAAGATGGATTTAAGATCCGGGTACCATCAGATTAAGATAAGGGCGGAGGACATTCCAAAGACAGCTTTCTCGACAAGGTACGGACTTTATGAGTACCTGGTCATGTCCTTTGGCCTCACCAATGCTCCAGCTCACTTCATGTACTTAATGAACTCGGTGTTCATGCCGGAGCTGGACAAGTTTGTCGTGGTCTTCATCGACGACATCCTAGTATACTCTAAGTCGGAGGAAGATCACAAGAAACATCTGCGTATAGTCTTGCAACGGTTGCGGGATCACAAGTTATACGCAAAGTTCAGCAAATGCGAGTTTTGGATATCGCAAGTGCCTTTCCTCGGGCATATCATCTCAGCGGAGGGTATCGCTGTGGACCCGAGCAAGATCACGCAAGTGCTGAATTGGAAATCCCCGAGAACTGTTCATGAGGTACGGAGTTTCCTCGGACTCGCGGGATATTATCGGAGGTTCATTCCGAACTTCTCGAAGATTGCCAAGCCAATGACAGAGCTGCTGAAGAAGGCTACCAAATATGTTTGGAGTCCAGCATGTGAAGCAGCATTCAAGGCTTTAGTCAAGCACCTGACATCAGCACCGGTTTTGGCGCAGCCAGACACAACAAAACCGTTCGATTTGTACTGCGATGCATCCGGCATTGGGCTCGGATGTGTGCTGATGCAAGACCGAAGAGTGGTCGCGTATGGATCACGGCAGCTTAGGAATCATGAGCAAAATTATCCAACTCACGACTTGGAGCTCGCTGCCGTGGTACTTGCACTGAAGATGTGGAGGCACTACCTACTCGGTAACCTCGTACATTTATATACCGACCACAAAAGCCTCAAGTACATATTCACTCAGAAGGAGCTGAACATGAGGCAACGAAGATGGTTAGAACTGATAAAGGATTACGAGATAGAGATCCATTATCATCCGGGCAAGGCAAACGTTGTGGCGGACGCGCTAAGCCGCAAGTCACACGTCAATAATCTGACCATCACACCGTTGGAAGAGAGCGAACCACCACTACATGTGATTCCACACGGAGCTCTCTACAACCTAGCTTTGATCCTCACCATCCGTGAAGAGATAGCGGCAGCCCAGAGGGAATGACAAGGGCATGTCCCATTTGCGGAGACGTGTAGACAGTGGGGAGTTGAAATGTTTCCGGAAGGACGGAGACGGCGTCCTATGGTTCAAGGACCGGATCGTCGTACCCCGAAACCCGGAGTTAAGGAAGAAAATCTTTGATGAGGCTCACTTATCAAAGTTTTCTATTCACCCCGGCAGCAACAAAATGTATCAAGAACTCAGAAGAAGGTTTTGGTGTACACGGATGAAGCGAGAGACTGCAAAATACGTGTCCGAGTGTGATACATGTCGACGGGTGAAGGCAGACCACATGCGGAAACCGGGACTGCTGCAACCACTGGGCATTCCTGCCTGGAAGTGGGAGGACGTGAGCATGGATTTCGTCGTCGGTTTACCCACCACCTTACAGAAACATGATTCTGTGTGGGTAATCGTCAATCGGCTCACCAAAGTTGCCCATTTCATCCCGGTCAACACCAACTACAACGCCAAGAAGTACGCTGAACTATACATCTCACGGATCCTATGCTTATACGGCGTACCCCGTACCATCATATCGGACCGGGGCACTTTATTTGTGTCCCGTTTTTGGGAGCAGCTACACGCTGCCTTGGGGACGAAGCTGATCCGTAGTTCAGCCTACCACCCGCAGACGGATGGGCAAACGGAGCGGGTAAATCAAATCTTAGAAGACATGCTACGAGCTTGCGCTATCAACCACGGCAAGAATTGGGATGATCACTTGCCGTTAGCCGAGTTCTCGTACAACAATGGGTACCAAGCCAGCATCAAGATGGCGCCCTACGAGGCGCTATACGGCAGGAAATGCCGCACACCATTGAACTGGTGTGAGTCTGGCGAGAGGGTTACCTTCGGGATTGACCTTGTCAACAACGCGGAAGAAAAGGTTCGACTGATCCAAGCGAACCTAAAAGCCGCTCAATCCCGTCAAAAACAGTATGCGGACCGGAGAAGGCGCCCATTACAATTCGAAGTTGAAGATCACGTATATCTACGGGTGTCTCCAATGAAGGGCATAAACAGATTTGGGGTGAGAGGAAAGTTAGCACCCCGCTTCATCGGTCCATTCCAGATTACCGAAAGATGTGGATCGGTGGCATACCGGCTGAAATTACCAGAAGCACTTTCCGGTGTGCACGACGTCTTTCACGTTTCCCAGCTGAGGAAGTGTCTCAAGCTATCAACTACCGTTCAGCTGGAAGACATTGAAGAACTGCAACCGGATCTCACCTATCGGGAGGAACCGGTGCAGATTATTGATGAAAAGGCCCGAACCACACGCAACCGTACGTTGTGGTTCTACAAGGTTCTGTGGAGTAATCACTCCATGGACGAAGCGACATGGGAGAGCGAAGAATTTCTTCGCACTAACTACCCCGACTTTCTCACGTCGCATATCCGGTAATTTTCCACCGTCCTCTCTCTCATTTTCAACTTATAATCTCGGGACGAGATTCTTTTAAGGGGGGAGGAATGTAAGGGTCTCAGTTTTTGACACCCATTTGCAGTGTTCATCACCACACCACACACCTCATTTGAGCAAGAATGATGAACACAAATGAAGAGCAAGTAACAATTATCAACATGCTCATTAGAGAACAAACTCACACATTGCAAAAGTGGTATTTCCCACATGTGATATAGATGGGCTGGACATATGAAAACTCCTACACTTTGCTAAGGATGTCCATGCCAAGTTTCACCCAAATTCAAAACCTTTTTGAGGTCATTTTGGGTATAGATAGGAGGAGGGCAGTTTGAAACCATATTCAAATTCAAACTGTTTTCACCCACTGAATTTAAAAGTGGAAGGCATATTCTCACTCAGCACATTTTTGTGAGCTCCCACACCAAGTTTCACTCCATTTGGAGTTGATCTTGACATGAGCTAAGGGGGAGAAATTCAAACTTTATTTGAATTTCAAACTGAACTTGTGCTGAAATTCATTCAAACCAAACCTCATTTGAACTTTGATCAATTCCAATGGCTCGTGGGTGAATAATTTGAATTGCCAAGGGTAGTATAGGGTTCACTGTTTACCACAGCTGTTAGGAGTAAATTTCAGAGGTTAAAAGGAGGGGTGGGACCCACATGTCAGCCTCTGCCTCAATACAAACCGACTGAAACACAGTTCAGTCGGTTCCCGGCTGCTGTGTGCGCGCGCCACCGAAGGGGGGCAGCCGGCGCCAGCTCCTGCTGCGCGCCCCAAGCCGGAGACCAGCCGCCGGGCTATTTATTCCCTCCCCGGCGTGCTCCGATCACTCACTCCCCGAGCTGCCGGCATACTCGGCCGTTTTTCCACTGCCATCACCGCCGCTCGAGCTCCCGCTTGATCAAGCCGATCACTCGCGAGCACAGCCTCCTCCACAAGCAACACGGCACCAAGGGATCGAGAGCAACCTCCCACACTCCGTGTTGGCCAGTGAGCAAGCTTCCTCGAGCTGTACGAGCCATTTCTCCGGCGAGCCGAACATCGCCGCCGATCGGGCTCCCGTGGACAGCCAGGCGCAGCCGTTGTCACGTCCTCTTCTCTACACAAGAAAGGTGCGTGATTGTATGTAGATAGAGTAGCCGAAAGCCGTTTGGCGATTGATCAACCCTCGGCCGAGAATTTCCAAATTTACTCTTGATCAGTTCATAAGAACCGAGCTCACCTTCGGGTGAAATTCGTGCTCTATGCACGAAGGTTGGACAAGCTCGTTACCTAGTAGCTTCTATGCACGCTAGCGCCCACGCTCAGACTGGAATTGGAGAAAACCATCGAGGATCGGCCATGATATGGCTGTTTTCCCCGCCGCCATGGCTGAACACCTCGGCTCACCGTCGAGAGCCTAGTTGCCGGTATTTCTAGCTTCCACCCAGCCCTAGTTCGTGTTTCCCATGCCCTACTGATGCTCTCCGACCGATTTCCGGTCGATTTGGTGCACGGGAGAGCGGGACCGGCCTCACCGGAACCCTAGCAGTTGCTGTCACCGGTGCGCACGGGTTTCCGGTCATCGCCGGCGGCCGGCGACCCTACCCTCGAGTCCAGGGGGTCGGAAAAGGGGCAGGCGGCAAGTTTCGGGCCGGGGGGTGGCCGGGAACTCAGTTCCGGCGAGGGTCGCCGGAGAACGCCGCCGCCGCGCAGTTGGCGCGAGGAGGGAGACGACGCACTGTGTGCGGGGCCCACAAGCCAGAGTTTAAACTTTTCCCCGAATTTCAGTTTTAGTTCAAACTTCAAATCTTTATAACTTTGGCTAGAAAGCTCCAAATTGAGTGAACCAAATTTTGCTGGATTCAGCTCTCTGAGTACTTTCCAGAAAATCAAGTTTCACTTCATGAAATTCCTTATTTCTCCAGAATTAATTCCTTAAAATTTAAACTGTTAGGAATTTTAACTGGAGAATCCTTTGGAGGAAAATCCTGAAATTTTGCTGAGATGTTCACCAAAATATCCTTGAACTACCATAAAAATTTCAGATCTATTTGAGCTCATTTAGTCCACCTAATGGTGTGATTAGTGAAACTGTTCCAGAGAAAATAGAAAATGTTCAGAAACATTTTCAGAATTTTCTCTGAAATTGTTTAGCTCATATCTTTAGTTAGAGACTTCCAAATTAAGTGAGACCAACTCCATTAGAACCCTCTGAAAATCTAGTTTTCAGAAAATCATAGTTTGTCTCATGAAAAATTCCTAGAACACCCTAAGAGTTCCAATTAAGGTCAAGGACATAATTATTTGTGGAGGGCTCAAATGAGCTTTGCTGCAACTAAAACTTGACCAAGTCTCTGTTTAGGTTGTAACCAAGCCACAGCAAAAGTTTCACAGTCATTAGGTCTATCTAGCAAAGGTTATAGACTTCACAACTTCAAAGTTAATACAAATGCATTTAAATTAATACATACATTGCTCTTATCATGTAGTCGCTAAGGTCGAGGAGGAACCCGAAGTCCTAGACTTCGTTACTCCGGAGGAACAGCTAGCCTACGACCAAGAGCAGCAAGGCAAGCTCCGGTTTGCATTAACCATTTTATAAATTTTTATTGTTTTGAGCACATACTTGTTTCCTTTATTCTGTGCATTAGAGTCTTGTTTGGAAACCCCACTGCATAGCCAAGAAAACCATGGGTTGGGGTTTAGGATTGCAAACCCCGCTAGCTACTGCATTGCTAGGATAGAGTAGGATTCAGTACAAGTCGAGTAGTTGGAACTACTCGCGAGAATAGGCTAGAGGCACATTGCTCGGGTAGAGATAGCACATGATACACATGGCAAGTAAATGAGACCGAGCGGAGAGTAAGGGCAGCAGGACGTTGGGGCCTGTGTGCTGTAGCTTCGCTCGTGTCGATTGAGGACCGAGCCGTGTGCGGGCCTGTTGAACAAGCTAGAACAGTACCGAAGACCTACCGGCTATATGGGAACCGGGAAACTGATGTAACTCGGGTAGCTGGGCATTGAGGCATTGCCCGTCGTTCAGAGGGTAGGTTGAGAGCTCGAGGTGTAAATCAGCTGGCGGCACAGAGATGCGCGTGCAGGGACCTCTTGCTCGGGACGATGGGACCGGTTCAATATTTGGCTAACGGGTGAAAGGTAGTCGCGTACGGCGTCCGTGATGGTTGTTGTAGGCAACATCGAGTACGGGCGTACGTGACGGGTTGTTCGGGTAACCCTGCAGGTGTAAATCGATTATAATCGCCGTCCCTCGCGGTCAGTGAGTACCACTTGTTCACTGTACCGTGACGTAGAAAGAACAGGCTAGTTACATGTTAAAATGTTGCTGATTGAAAGCTGGACATTGATTGTTAATGATATGCTGTAGCTTAGTGCTAACTAAAGTTCTTTTCAACTTTGGGCAAAGTACATGAGAGAAATGCGTTTCTTGTTTGATTGCGGCTCTCTCATGTGCCTTCGCGTAAGGTTCTCCACAACCTGCTGCTAAAACTTGAAAGTAAGGTTCTACTAATTAGGCGAGTCCTTGCAAATGATTTTACCTCATGTAACCCATTACCCTCATGTAGAAGTTCCATGTTTAGGTGAGACGGGTCAGACTTGCTGAGCCTTCGTGCTCACTGCTTGTGTTTGAAGCTTTTGCAGGGTTCTATGAGGAAGGGACTCCCGAAGAGGAGACGGAACCCCAGGAGGGGAACCCCGTCGAGTGGGAGTCGTGCACGCCGCAGAGTTAGTGTGCGTGTGTGCTAGCAAGGACACGTTCAAGGGCTGAACGTGCACTTGATGCTTAGTCTACGCCCGCGAGTGTGGACTAAACTTATTTTGATGTAAACATGTTCATAAACTTGTTTATGTAATAAAATTTCCGCTTCCGCTTTGTACCTTTGACGTGTGTTATACGGTGTTGTGCAACGCAACACCCCTCGGCGTGATCCTGGCTCGACAGGACCTTGGGGTCGTGTCATAGTGCCTCCACATTTTCAGTGCAAGTACCACGGCAGCGAGCTCCAAATTGTGAGTTGGATAGTTTTGCTCATGGTTTCTAAGCTGCCGTGACCCATACGCGACCACTCTTCGGTCTTGCATCAGCACACATCCGAGCCCAATGCCGGATGCATCGCAGTACACATCGAACGGTTTTGTTGTGTCTGGCTGCGCCAAAACCGGTGCTGATGTCAGGTGCTTGACTAAAGCCTTGAATGCTGCTTCACATGCTGGACTCCAAACATATTTGGTAGCCTTCCTCAGCAGCTCTGTCATAGACTTGGCAATCTTCGAGAAGTTAGGAATGAACCTCCGATAATATCCCGCGAGTCCAAGGAAACTTTGTACCTCGTGAACAGTTCTCGGGGATTTCCAATTCAGCACTTGATTGATCTTGCTCGGGTCCACAGCGATACCCTCTGCTGAGATGATATGCCCGAGAAAAGGCACTTGCGATATCCAAAACTCGCATTTGCTGAATTTTGCGTATAGCTTGTGATCCCGCAGCCGTTGCAAGACTATACGCAGATGTTTCTTGTGATCTTCCTCCGACTTGGAATATACCAGGATGTCGTCGATGAAGACCACGACAAACTTGTCCAGCTCCGGCATGAATACCGAGTTCATCAAGTACATGAAGTGAGCTGGAGCATTGGTGAGACCGAAGGACATGACCAGGTACTCATAAAGTCCGTACCTCATCGAGAAAGCTGTCTTTGGAATGTCCTCCGCCCTTATCTTAATCTAATGGTACCCGGATCTTAAATCCATCTTGGAAAAGATCTTTGCTTCGACCAACTGATCAAACAACATGTTGATCCGTGGCAACGGGTACTTGTTCTTGATGGTTACGGCGTTTAATGGACGATAGTCCACGCAAAGCTGTAACGTCTCATCCTTCTTCTTGACAAATAATGCCGAACAGCCCCATGGCGAGGAGCTTGGCCTAATAAAACCCTTTTCCAGCAGGTCCGTTAGCTGGGTCTTCAATTCAGCCAATTCCTTGGGTGCCATCTTGTATGGCCTTCGGGATATTGGCATGGTTCCCGGTGCAAGTTCAATCTTGAACTCCACCTCTCTATCGGGTGGCATCCCCGGCAAATCGTCCGGGAATACGTCAGGGAACTCTCGGACCACTGGAATATCTTCCAATCTGATAGTTGTGGACTGATAGACACTTGGAAGTTTTATTTCTGGACTGTCCAGAAATAAAGAGTGAGACTCGTGCACTTCTGAGTTCAAGTGCACAACTCGGAGGACGGTGTCTAAAACAGCGCTGTGACGGGTTAACCACGACATCCCTAAGATGACATCGACCTTTTGTCCCTCTAAGATTATGAGAGATGTAGGGTAGACTCTACCCTCTAAGCACATTGGCGCTTTTGGGACCATCATGCTTGCTGAAATTTTCCCACCCTGCGAACAGATCACATAAGGACTATCGGTGGGTAGTATTTGCAAGCTATATTTAGCAATGAAAGCTTGGCTAATGAAGCTATGCGTGGCGCCTGAATCAAACAGTACTATAGCGGGATGCTTGTGGAGTTGGAACATACCCGCAAGGATTGGCTCGCCCTCCGGCACGTCCTCTATGGCAAGCTGATGGACGGTGCCGGGCCTAGGGTTTGCCCGCCGCGCATCAGTAGGGTTCCAGGGTTGATTCCTCCTCGGAAACTGTGGTGCCACTCCGCCGCCTTGCCTCTCCGGGCAACTGCTCGCGAAGTGTCCTGGACGACCACACTTGTAACATGTGGCCGCTGCTGGTGTAGTGCTCGGGGGACGAAAGCCCGGCATGCGTTGCTGAGGTGCATACGCACGCGGCATCGCCCGCTGCTGCTGTTGTTGCGGAGGTGGTACTGGCAGTGCTGGCCTGAATGCCGGTGAAGAGTACGGCCGACTGCGGAACGGCATCGACCGCTGTGGTGGCTGCCAGCGTGGACCTGATGGTGGGCGGTTCACCATCCAAAACTTTTGAGAAGGACCGCCTCCTTCTCCGCTGCTCTGCGGCGCGCTTCGCTTTCTCTCCGCCGCTGCTAACTCCTTGCCGGAGTCCTCCTGAACAATCGCAGCATCAATGATGTCGTTGAGGCTGCCGCGATTGAACATCGCCAACTTGTCCTTCAGGAGCAGGTTAAGCCCCTGGTAAAAGTGGTCCCGCCGCTTCTCGTCGGTATTGGCATGATACGACGCATAAAGCGTGAGATCATTGAACGCCCTGGAATATTCCAGCGCGTTCCGGCTCCCTTGCTGCAGGTGCAGGAACTCCTGCATCTTCCTCTTCATCAGACCTGGCGGTATGTGATAGGCCCTGAAGGCCGTCCGGAACTCCGTTCAGGTCATCACTCGGTCGATGGGCTGTGAAGCACAGAAGTTGGCCCACCACGCGCTCGCGGATCCTTGGAGCTGCTGGACCGCGAACTGAGTCTTGCGCTGCTCGCTTATCTGGAGCAGCCCGAACTTCATCTCTATGGCGCGGAGCCAGTTGTCCGCGTCAAGTGGTTTTCATGAAGTGAAACTTGATTTGCTGGAAAGTGCTCAGAGAGCTGAATCCAACAAAATTTGGTTCACTTGATTTAGAGCTTTCTAGCCAAAGTTATGAGGATTTGAAGTTTGAAAGAAATCTGAAAATCGGGGGAAAAGTTTAAACTCTCGGGGGCCCGCGGGGACACGCGTTGAGCGCGGAGGTGTCCGGCACACCGGAGCTCACAGGGTATTTGCGCACCAGCACAGCCAATCCCGGCCACACCCGATCCCGATTTAAATTCTTCCGCCGCTGACATGTGGGCCAGTCGGCTTCGTCTTCCTCCCGCCGCTCTCTCGCGCCCGTGCCGCGACCTCGCCGGAGCAGACCCGGAGCTCACCGGTTTTCCGCTGCCGGACCTCCCATGGTCTGAAACTTGCCGCCAGGGGGTTGTCGACATCGAGGAACACGTCGGTGGTGTCAGGTCGGGCTGGGGGTGACCGGAAATAGCCCGGCGACGTGCCACGGCCTCGGTTGAGGTTCGGCGCTGTCGACCGTGGGTTCTAACCCGCCAACACCTCGAACAAACGGTCCTACAGCATCAGTGTACCTATAGGAAGCTCGACAAGGTGTCAAAAGGGTTCAGGGATGGCGGCAAGTCGGTCGGCACCGTGTGACCGATCGTGCCCGCCATGACCGCCCTTGATCGAGCTCGAAATTCATCACTCCTAGACAGTTTCACGCCATGGATGCAGAAAAGAACTTGATCGCCGGCTACTCCAGCGTCTATGTGCAAGATTTGATAACCTCCGAAAGATCATAGAGCGAGAATTTAAAGAAACCGTACCGGAAGCTCGGTTTACGGTCGCCGGAGCAAAAACCGGAAATTCTCTGTGGATTCTTCACGGTTTGCTTCCAAACTTGGAGGAGAGCAGCACGGTGATCGCGCGCTCCTGTTGCCTCTCTTGCTGGACCGTGAAAACGCCTGTGGAATGCTGTCCACGGGCGCCTGATTTTCGGCTGAGGCTAGGTCGCCGCGGTGGCGATCGTTTTCGGGCAAAGGAGGTCGGAGCTCGGGGTTTCTGGCGTTGGGGAAGTGGAGTGCGACCTCAGGTGCTGTCTAGCAGCTCAGGAACGAAGGAGGAGATGGTTTTGCTGGTTTTCCCGATTGAGCAGAGAGCTGCGGCGAGAAACAATGCCGCTGCTCGGGTTTGCCCGCGAGAAGATAAAGCCGGCCGACTCCAGCTCGGTGGAGGCGGTGCCGGTGGCGTGGGGGCGCGAGCGAGCCACCCTGGCGCCAGCGCGCGTAGAGGGGAAGCAGCTGGTGGCGCCGGTAGCTGCTCGGTGGCACAGCCGACAGCTGCTCGGTGGAATTTCCCACCGAGGCTGTGACTTTGTGTGCAAGTTTTGCCTCCTCCTCTCTATGACATGTGGGTCCCACCCGGGGTTTTAACCTCTGAAATTTACTCCTAATCACTGTTGTAAATAGCGAGCCCCATAATACCCCTGGTGATTCAAATTATTCACCCATGAGCCATTTGAATTGATTATGTGAGACCTATGTGTGCTGAATACATTGGCAATTAGGATAAAAGTTAGCGTTAACATTCAAAGTTTTGAATATTGCCAAAACATTCTTCTGTGGCAAGGTCCGACAAGTTCTTTGTTAGGTCCGCCAAGTGTTGGCAAGGTCCGGAGAGCTCCTGCAAGGTCCGGAGAGCTTCTGTGAGGTCCGGAGCTTGTTTTTAGGGAGCTCCCGTGAAGTTCAACTCGTAGAACTGCAGCGTCTTGTTTTTGCTTTTAACTCGCAATGTTTCAAACTTGCTTTATGGGAAGGTTTGCTTAGTATTAATTTGCTAAGTTTTTGGTGTGTTTTGGTGGTTATGACTGTTATCATTTGATATGGTTTGCAACATGCTTATGTGACGTGCTCATGTAAGGTGTTGTGGTTTTCGAACTAAAGTAAGTCAAGTCGAGGACCTGTACTCGGAAGAATTGGTTGTTTATTCATGTGCAGGTGTTGCTTGAGTTCAAGACATGGCTGGTGACGGGATCCTTGGACTATTCTCAGGGAGGAGATGAGGTTCCAACAACCAAGTTCGGGAGGAGCTGTGGTTGAGTTGATCGGGAGGTCGCGCAGCATGTTTGGATCAAGGGCAGTGCATATGAAGGTTGCGTGTACGTCGTTGGAAGGTGTTTGCACGTGTGCAAGGAGTGCATGGACGTGGCAACATTGTTCCAAGGCGTGATGAAGAGAAGTGGACGTAAAGAATTGGTCGGAAAGGTCCAACCGGCTGGATTGCGTACTCAGGATGAGGCTGAGTCGGATATGGCTCAAATATGGAAGATTTGAGTTGGTTATGATAGGATTTCGTGCTAGGCACGAAGTTGAGTTGTTTTAGGAATGTTTAGGACGTTCCTAAGGTGTTTGGAAGTCTCACGATTGCTTCTATCTGCGAATAGGAGAGTCCTAAGCAGTTATGGTAAGTTAGGATACGAGTGCAATTAGGAGTAGGAGTACTAGATTGGATTGTTTAGCCTGAGGGCTGGCTATAAAAGCAAGGGAGGCCAGAGCTCTCGTGGGTAGAGAACCTTGGGCTGTTCCTCTTGTGTTTCTATTGAATAAAGTTCATAGTTTCGAGGAGCTTTTGTGCCTTGTTCGTCCGACTTGTTTTTCGTCAAGTCTTTCTCGCCGAGTTTCTGGACAGACCGACGTTGCTTCGGTTTTTCGTTAATAACTCGAGTTTTACAGATCCGATTGACGTGATTCTTTTTGGGCTATCTTCACAACTCAATTATATATCATCTGTGAAATTTTCACGAGCTTCGGATTTGTAGTTTTTGAGATACATGAGTTTCTTTGCAGCGTTGCAGATCTGTTTTATATCGGGTAGAACAGATTGATCTTCGTTTAATGTTTTGATCGTATCTCAAGTTTTACTTCGTGTTTTCAAGTGATTCTTGTTGCATTAGATCCGTGACTTGATTCTCTACCTCTCTACTTGATTTGTCACGGTTGAACACGTTTGAAAACACTTGCACACACGGTTTCTTTAACCGATTGATTTTTGCTGAGGGGTTTTTGTTGTTTCCGCTGCGAAAAGTTTTAATCTACCATTCACCCCCCCCCCCTCTGGTAGCTTTTCACGTGCTCTTCAATCCTACAATTGGTATCAGAGCCAAGGTGCTCTAATCTTTGTGATTTGCACATGTTTTGACTAACCATCATGGAGAAGTACTCCGCAAAACCTTGTGTGTTCAATGGCATCGATTTTCAGGTTTGGAAGGCGTGGATAGAGGCCTACATACAGGCGCAAGGCTTCGCCATATGGGAAAAGGTCTACCGGAACTTCGATGTACCACCCAATGATCAAGTTACGGCTGCGAACATGAGAGATGTTGACAAAAACAACAAGGCTCGCAACTTGATCATCGAAGGATTGACTCAAAGCGACTTTGACCGTGTTGCACACCTCCGATCTGCATATGATGTTTGGAAAGATCTTTGTGACTACCATGAAGGATCCAATACGATCAAGGAGGTAAGGCAAGATATGTTCAAGAAATAATACATGCGTTTTGAGATGCAACCCGGTGAGTCAATTGATGACCTTTTTGCTCGCTTTAATAAAATTCTCAGCAACTTGTGTAGTGTCAATGTTAACTTTTCAGATGCTGAAAATGCTAGACAATTGTTAGGAGCATTAGATATGTCAATTTGGGAGATGAAAGTTACATCTATTCGTGAATCTACTGTCATGAGTTCTCTTACTTTAGACGTGCTTTATTCTAAATTGAAAACTCATGAAATTGACATCATCTCACGTAAAAACCCCAACAAGTCTATTGCATTTGTTTCGCAACGTGACATGTCTAGTTCTAGTCAATCATCATCTAGTGGTGCACTCTCTTTGCTGTCCTCTCTAACCCTTGAACAGATTGAAGAGTTTCCAGTGGAGGAGCTTGCACTCATCTCTACTCGGTTCTCAAAAGTATTGCAAAATGTGAGAACTAGAAGGAGAGGAAGCTCCGGACCTCAACGATATTTTGAATGTGGTAAGACAGGACATTTTCATACGGAGTGCCCTAACCTTTCAGGTCCGACTTCACGTGAAGAAAAGCAAACAAGGCCAAAGAAATCGTTTGCAAAGAATAAGAAGAAGAAAGATTTATCAATGCGCAACATAGTGCATAGTATGATCTCTGCACTTCAAGATTTTGGCTCAAGTGATGTGGACACCGGTAGTGATGAAGATGAAGAAGCTATGGCAAATATGTGCTGCATGGCGAGCAAGTCAAGTTCAAGCTCCGAGGAGGCAGAACACAACAGCGACGATGAAGAGGTATGTCCCACTTGCGAAGAAATGTGTGATGCTATTTCTCGTGCCACTGTTATATTAAAGAAAAAGGATAAAAAAACTTAGGAACAATGTTGTTAAAATTAAATCACTAGAATCTGAAATTAATCGTTTAAAAACTTTGATTCCTAGTGATGATTCTTGTTCCTCATGTGATTTGATTTATGAACAATTATCCTCTTTAAGAAGTGCACGCGCATCTACACTTGATAAACTTGAACTTGAAATTGAAAAGAACAAAGAGCTTGCTGCACTTAATGATAAAAATTTGAAAGATGCTTGTTGTTCTACAATTGATTTGCATTGTTCTTCATGTGATGATCTGAATAAGAAACTAAATGATGCTATGAATGAGATTTCTATTTTGAACAATGCTTTACGTGTGCATGAAGTTAAATATTGTTCAAATTGCAAACTAAAAGGAAAAACTTCATGTGAAAACTGCTTTGGTCTGTCCAATAAACTTGATGACATGCATAGGACACTAGATCGGTTTTCTAATGCAAATAAGAACCTAAACTTGCTGCTGAATTCTTCCAAGTCTTGTAATGATAAAACTGGTTTAGGTTTTAATTCTCATGCTCATGCTAAGGCACACCCACCTAAAGTTGTAAAGTCATTAGGAAGCGGTTTGATTCAAACAGCTCCTAGACAAAAAGAGGTGATTTTCAAATCTGCAGGAGTACTATCCCATTCGGGTTCTAATAAACGTGTTGCTTGCTCATCTAGACATGGTAATAAGGTTATTTTTCATTGTACCTACTGTGGTAGAGATGGTCATGTCATGGATTTTTGTTATAGACTACCTAAACACGATAAGAAACAAAGAATACTTGCTAGATCACATAACAACCAAGCAAAATCTGCTAGACCGAATGTTCGGAGCTTGCAACCTTCTGTAATGAGTCAAAAACTTGCTCCCGGACCTACTGTTTTTTGTGCTACATATAACACATCTTCTAAGTCAGTAGTTGGGAACAAAATTTTTTGATGTTTGGCTCATAAACCTGCTGTACCTTCTCAGCTTTCGCGTGTTATTCCTGTTGGACGTCGTGTGACTCAGTACTGGATTCCTAAAAGTCTTTTAACTAACCCCAGTATTGAGTCATCGACGTATTGTGCTGTTGTGTAGGTTTCACGTTTGAGGAAGGAGAACATTTGGATTGTGGATTCAGGTTGCTCACGCCACATGACCGGTAACAAAGAATGGTTCTCCTCTCTCTCTTTTGTGTCACGTGTAGAAAATGTTACTTTCGTCGATAACTCTTCTACTCCCATAATTGCTAAAGGTTCGGATAGAGTAAACAATCTCTACACTTTGAAATATGTGGCACTTGTTAAAAATTTGAAATACAACTTGCTTTCGGTTTCACAATTGCTAGATGAAAATCTAGAGGTTAGCTTTGCTAAAAATTGCTGCAAGGTTGTAGATTCAAAAGGTGAGCTTTTGTTTAACATGTATAGGTTTGGAAGAGTTTTTAAAGCTGATTTTGATTTGTCAACTTCTAAGCATCGGTGTCTAGTTGCTAATGATACAAAGGATCTATATTTTTGGCATCGTAGACTTGGTCACATAGGCTTTGATCATCTCACTCGTGTTAGTGCTCTCGATCGCATACGTGGGCTGCCGAAGCTTAAAAAGGACAATAATATTGTGTGCTCTTCTTGTATACATGCTAAGTTTGTTGCAGGTTCACATGCTCCTCTCACAATGACCATGACAGCTGAACCGGGACAACTTTTACATCTTGACACAGTAGGTCCGGCACGTGTTCAATGCTTCGGAGGTAAATGGTATGTGCTTGTGATTGTTGATGATTATTCCAGATATTCTTGGGTTTATTTTATGGCATCTAAGAATGAAGCTTTTAGTGATTTTAGAACTTTATTTCTTAGGTTATCTATTGATCACCAGGATCATTAAAAGCAATTAGAAGTGATAACAGAACTGGATTTAAAAACCAATCCTTTGATCACTTTTGTGCTGAAAATGGAATAGATCATCAATACTCTTCACCCTATGTACCACAACAAAATGGTGTCGTAGAAAGAAAGAACAGGACCTTAGTTGAGATGGCTAGGACTATGCTTGATGAATATCAAACTCCTAGAAAATTTTGGGCTGATGCAATTGCAACCGCTTGTTATGTCTCAAATCGTGTTTTCTTGCGTGCTAAGCTTGGAAAAACCCCATATGAGCTCCGGTTTGGACATAGGCCTAGTGTTACACACTTTAGGGTTTTTGGTTGCAAATTCTTTGTTAAGAAACATGGTAATCTTGATAAATTTGAAGCTAGATCTGTTGATGGCATGTTTCTTGGTTATCCATCTCATACTAGAGGCTACCGTGTGCTTTTACTTGACACTAACAAAATTGTGGAGACTTGTGAGGTTTCTTTTGATGAAGCTAGCCCAAGTACTAGCTCCGATATTGCAGGTCCAGATCCATATCCGCAGGGGGAGAGTATTTTTATTGAAGAAGATGAAGAAGTGGTGCTGCTGCCCGAAAACTCGAAAGTAAATAACGATCAAGCTGCTGATTTTGCACCACAACCAGCACCAACAGTCACTACTGCTGGTTCGGACCTTCCTCAATCAACAAGCTCTCCTAATCAAAGGTCCGAACATGAAGAAGAAGGTGCTTGTGAAGTGTCTACTCCCCTCCGAGTACTCAAAAGTCATCCTCCACAACAAATCATTGGAAGCTTGCATGAACGAGTCACTCGGTCCAGGTTTTGCGATCCAAACTCTCGTGCTCATTCTGCTTTTGTTGCTTCTTTTGAACCCAAGGATATATCACACGCACTCACTAATGAATCTTGGATTAATGCCATGCAAGAAGAGTTAGAAAATTTTGAAAGAAATAATGTTTGGAAACTTGTACCTCCACCTCAAGGTCACACATTAATTGGAACTAAATGAGTATTTAAAAATAAGCAAAGTGAGGATAGGGTTGTGGTTAGGAATAAAGCTAGGTTGGTTGCTCAAGGTTTCACTCAAATTGAAGGTCTAGATTTTGATGAAACATTTGCTCCTGTTGCTAGAATAGAAGCTATAAGAATTTTATTAGCATTTGCTGCATCTAAAGGTTTCAAGTTATATTAAATGGATGTTAAAAGTGCTTTTCTTAATGGCTACATAGAGGAGGAGGTTTATGTTAAGCAGCCACCTGGTTTTGAAAATCCAAATTTTCCTAATCATGTTTACAAACTGTCCAAAGCCTTGTACGGTCTAAAACAAGCCCCTAGAGCATGGTATGATAGGTTAAAAACATTCTTACTTGAAAAGGGGTTTACCATGGGCAAGGTTGATAAAACTCTTTTTGTACTTAAGCATGGCAATGACTCATTATTCGTTCAAGTGTATGTGGATGATATTATCTTTGGTTGTGCTTCTCATGATCTCGTGTCCAAGTTTTCAGCTATGATGAGTTCAGAATTTGAGATGAGTATGATGGGAGAACTCACATACTTTTTGGGGCTGCAAATCAAGCAAACAAAAGAAGGAACTTTTGTGCATCAAACTAAGTATACAAAGGACCTTCTTAAGCGCTTCAACATGGACAAATGCAAGCCTCTTTGGACACCAATGGGAACAGCAACAACACTTGAACTTGACGAAGATGGTGACCCGGTCGATAAAAAAGAATACAGAAGTATGATTGGATCACTTTTGTATCTCACGGCGTCAAGACCGGACATACAATTCAGCGTATGTCTTTGTGCACGTTTTCAAGCTTCTCCACGTGCTTCACATCACCAAGCCATCAAAAGGATTCTCAGGTACCTACATGGAACTCAAGAATTTGGCATTTTTCTTCCTTCTTCCTCAACCGTTTCTTTGAAAGCTTTTCCGGATGCTGATTTTGGGAGTTGTAGGATTGATAGGAAAAGTACTTTGGATGCTTATCATTTTCTTGGTAATTCACTTGTTGCTTGGTCCTCTAGAAAACAAAGTTCAGTTGCACAATCCACGGCCGAATCTGAATATGTAGCTGCGGCTAGCGCTTGCTCACAAATTCTTTGGATTGTTCAAACACTTAAGGACTATGGGGTTGATTTAGATAGTGTTCCACTGTTTTGTGATAACACTAGTGCAATTTGTATTGCTAAAAACCCCGTGAAACACTATAGAACTAAGCACATTGACATTAGGTATCACTTTCTTCGTGATAATGTTGAAAAAGGAAACATTGTGCTTCACCATGTCGATACCGAACAACAATTGGCTGATATTTTTACAAAACCTTTCGATTTCACTCGTTTTTGTTTCATTCGTAGTGAAATAGGGGTTATGCATCCTCATGGCTTAAATTGAGGGGGAGTTTTTGAAACTTTGAAAGTCTATGTGTGAATCTGAAACTAAAATAATATGAGCATAGTATTTCATACATATATGACTTTGTGATTCCTTTTACAGGCTGAAAGTTCTTACTACATTACTCATGTTATACATTTTGTAGTTTTTGCCATGACCAGTAATTGGAATAATTACTTACACTAAATCTGGTCATGATCGAACTTTCTTGCTGTTTTGAACTTGTTGCGTGCTCACAAGTGCTTTTAATCATAAAAAATTAATCAAGTGATCAGCTCACATGTTGAGTTTTCAAATAAAAAATTGAGAAAAGATCAAGAGAATATGCATGCATCGCACTTCTTCTTTTGAGATTGCTTATCATTGCACTAAGATATGAACTTGGAAGGAATTGTGTATGACTAAAACCATGTCCTTAAGCTTCTGATTGTCAAATGACATAGGCTTGGCTTGGTTGGTTAGAATAAGGCTGATGCGGCATATAATCTCTTGCAAATATCATATGATCAACTTTGTGCCTTAAATGATTATGAATAATAAAAATGCAGCAACAAGTGTCATGTTTTCAGGTTTCGAAATAGTTGAGTAAGGGAGATCATGACTTGCTTAAACTGAAAAATACATTTGATCTCTAGCATGGCTTACACTACTTTATGTATCTCATTGATGTGATAGTGTAAGTAACCTGATAGTATGACTTGGATGAGCTTTGTTTTGTATGTATGTGTTATAATATGCTCTTAACATTTAAAAATTTCTCCTTTGAACCTTGCTGAATACATTGTCAAAGGGGGAGAAATATGTATAAGGAGAGATTTTTTTACACTTTGCATATGTTATACACTTTCTTCCTTCTCTGATTTTAAAAAATGGGGAGAAATTAATAAAGGGGGAGAAATGAGTTTTCAAAGCTTTTCAAAACTTTTCATAAGCCAATGTTCGGATTTTAATTGGTGTTGCCAATGCATTCATCAAGGGGGAGATTGTGAGACCTATGTGTGCTGAATACATTGGAAATTAGGATAAAAGTTAGCATTAACATTCAAAGTTTTGAATATTGCCAAAACATTCTTCTGTGGCAAGGTCCGACAAGTTCTTTGTTAGGTCCGCCAAGTGTTGGCAAGGTCCGGAGAGCTCCTGCAAGGTCCGGAGAGCTTCTGTGAGGTCCGGAGCTTGTTTTTAGGGAGCTCCCGTGAAGTTCAACTCGTAGAACTGCAGCGTCTTGTTTTTGCTTTTAACTCGCAATGTCTCAAACTTGCTTTATGGGAAGGTTTGCTTAGTATTAATTTGCTAAGTTTTTGGTGTGTTTTGGTGGTTATGGCTGTTATCATTTGATATGGTTTGCAACATGCTTATGTGACGTGCTCATGTAAGGTGTTGTGGTTTTCGAACTAAAGTGAGTCAAGTCGAGGACTTGTGCTCGGAAGAATTGGTTGTTTATTCATGTGCAGGTGTTGCTTGAGTTCAAGACATGGCTGGTGACGGGATCCTTGGACTAGTCTCAGGGAGGAGATGAGGTTCCAACAACCAAGTTCGGGAGGAGCTGTGGTTGAGTTGATCGGGAGGTCGCGCAGCATGTTTGGATCAAGGGCAGTGCATATGAAGGTTGCGTGTACGTCGTTGGAAGGTGTTTGCACGTGTGCAAGGAGTGCATGGACGTGGCAACATTGTTCCAAGGCGTGATGAAGAGAAGTGGACGTAAAGAATTGGTCGGAAAGGTCCAACCGGCTGGATTGCGTACTCAGGATGAGGCTGAGTCGGATATGGCTCAAATATGGAAGATTTGAGTTGGTTATGATAGGATTTCATGCTAGGCACGAAGTTGAGTTGTTTTAGGAATGTTTAGGACGTTCCTAAGGTGTTTGGAAGTCTCACAATTGCTTCTATCTGTGAATAGGAGAGTCCTGAGCAGTTATGGTAAGTTAGGATACGAATCCAATTAGGAGTAGGAGTCCTAGATTGGATTGTTTAGCCTGAGGGCTGACTATAAAAGCAAGGGAGGCCAGAGCTCTCGTGGGTAGAGAACCTTGGGCTGTTCCTCTTGTCTTTCTATTGAATAAAGTTCATAGTTTCGAGGAGCTTTTGTGCCTTGTTCGTCCGACTTGTTTTTCGTCAAGTCTTTCTCGCCGAGTTTCTGGACAGACCGACATTGCTTCGGTGTTTTGTTCATAACTCGAGTTATACAGATCCGATTGACGTGATTCTTTTTGGGTTCTCTTCACAACTCAATTATATATCATCTGTGAAATTTTCACGAGCTTCGGATCTGTAGTTTTTGAGATACACGAGTTTCTTTGCAGTGTTGCAGATCTGTTTTATATCGGGTAGAACAGATTGATCTTCGTTTAATGTTTTGATCGTATCTCAAGTTTTACTTCGTGTTTTCAAGTGATTCTTGTTGCATTAGATACTTGACTTGATTCTCTACCTCTCTACTTGATTTTTCACGGTTGAACACGTTTGAAAACACTTGCACACACGGTTTCTTTAACCAATTGATTTTTGCTGAGGGGTTTTTGTTGTTTCCGCTGCGAAAAGTTTTAATCTACCATTCACCCCCCCCCCCTGGTAGCTTTTCACGAGCTCTTCGATCCTACAGATTAGAATTCAAATTGAGTTTGGTTTGAATGAATTTCAGCACAAGTTCAGTTTTGAATTCAAATAAAGTTTGAATTTGTCCCGCTTAGCTCATGTCAAGATCAACTCCAAATGGAGTGAAAATTGGTGTGTAAGCTCACAAAAATGTGCTGAATAAGAATATGCCTCCCACTTTTAAATTCATGGGATAAAAACAGTTTGAATTTGAATATGGTTTCAAACTGCCCTCTTTCTAACTATACCCAAAATGACCTCAAAAAGGTTTTGAATTTGGGTGAAACTTGGCATGGACATCCTTAGCAATGTGTAGGAGTTTTAATATGTCCAGCCCACCTATATCACATGTGGGAAATACTACTTTTGCAATATGTGAGTTTGTTCTCTAATGAGCATGTTGATGGTGGTTACTTGCTCTTCATTTGTGTTCATCATCTTTCCTCAAATGAGGTGTGTGTGTATTGTGATGAACACTTCAACTATGTGTCAAAAACTAAGGCCCTTACACAACGCCGAAGAGCGCGTTCGGACGATTCAAGCTAACTTGAAGGCTGCTCAATCCCGGCAGAAGAGCTACGCTGATAAGAGGCGTAGACCGTTGCACTTTGACGTTGGTGAACATGTGTACCTTCGCGTGTCTCCGATGAAGGGCGTGCACCGGTTCGGCGTCAAGGGGAAGCTCGCTCCCCGTTTTATTGGACCTTATGCTATCATCGAGAAGTGAGGACCAGCAGCGTATAGACTGGAGATACCGGCATCCCTTGCTGGTGTCCATGATGTTTTCCATGTTTCGCAACTGCAAAAACGTTAAAGAATACAGCTGCTATCCCTACCGAAGACATCGGCGAGCTGAAACCGGATTTAACATATGATGAGTATCCGGTGGCAATTCTTGATGAAAAAGCCAGGACCACGCGTAGCAGAACGTTGTGGTTCTACAAGATACTCTGGAGCAACCACACCACCGAAGAAGTGACGTGGGAGAGCGAGAAATTCCTTCGCTCAAATTACCCGGAGTTCATGGCATCCCAACGTGGGTAAGTCCCTATTACATCACTATTTCTTCTTTTGTAATCTCGGGACGAGATTCTTTTAAGGGGGGAGGGATGTAAAAGCCCAAGAAAAGGGACTTGCAAAAACTTTTCTTCACCTCACAACACCACAGTTTTTATTGTGGATATCTTAGGAAATATTGTGAAGAGCAAGTAACCTCCATCAAAATAGTGATTAGAGGGGAAAGCCTTCAGTTTCACAAAGTGGGATTTGTACACATGAACATGAGGGGTTGAGCTCACCCCTAGAACTTGAAAAGTCTTGGGAAGGTTCAGGCCAAATTTCATGCAAATCCAACACTTTTTGAGGCACTTTTGGAGGTATAGGAAAAAGAGGCCAATTTGAATGTAAATTCAAATTGCAGCAACTTTCATCCCTCAAATTCTAAAGTTAGCTTTATATTCAAACTCAGCATATTTTCCTGAGTAACCCCACCAATTTTCAGTCCCATTGGACTTCACCTTGTCAGGAGCCGAATTTGTAACAATTCAAACTGAGTTTGAATTTTCAAATTCAAATATGAAGGGAATGTGGCCAAACCAGTTTGAAGTTGGTGAATTCAAATTCTTCCTCTGAATTGGTGGCTAAGTTCCCTTTTCAAGTCTGAGTAGATGGGATATTTGCACAACAGAGAAGATTAGGGGGAGAAGAGGGCCCACCAGTCAGCTAGACTTCGGGCCTAAGTCAACACCGGGCGAACTCGGTTTACCGGGCCTCGGCAGCGCTCGACACCGAGCCAACCGAGCAGCCACCTCGCACCCTCCTCGCACGCTGGCGACCAGCTTGCCGGCTCCGCTGCCTCAGCCTGATCTTTACCCCGGGAGCCAACCGCAGCACGTCGCCCTCCTCAGTTGATCGCGCGCTCGCTGTTTCTCCCACCCCCGAACAAAAACGGAGCTCACCGCCGCGCTCTCTTTTCCCGATCGCCGGCACCAACCGAGCCTCGGTTGCTCGTGCCAGCAGCACCGAAAAGCAGCACCCGTGCATGCTCTACCACGTCAGCCCCACAACCCCGAAGCTCCTAGCCTGTGGCGCGTGCAATTCGGCAACTGGCACCGAGGAACAGAGCACCCCGGCGGGAAACCGAGGACGGCCCCCGTGGACAGCACGCCACATCCAGTTTCACCGCCTGACTTCTACACGAAAAAGGTGCGCCTTAGTCTAAAGATCGTGTAGCTGCAACCCTCATAGCCATTGATAGACCGAGTGCAGAGAATTCCTAAGAATCCCGATAACTAGTACAGCCGGGTAGGGGTCGGTCTACCCCGAAATTCTAGCTGCACCGTCCAACCCAGCTCGGGTGAGCCTGCGCACACCTTCCTCACTTCCTAGCGGACCTCCTCGACCAAGAATCAAGGAATATGGCCCAGAAATTGCCGTGTTCTGGTTGTTTTTCGGGCCGCCATAGAATAATAGCTCGGGTCACCGTGGAGCTCTAGGTTGCCGACCTTTTCGTGGGGTTTGGCAGTCATTTTCATCACCCTCGATCTTCCGCGGTGCTCTCCGACCCTTTTCTGATTGTTTGGATGCATTGTAACGCATTCCCGACCACGCCGGAACCCTAACCGCCGCTGTCACCGTCGGGCACCCTGTTCCGGTGAGCTACGGCCGCCGGCGAACCCTGAGCCGAGTTCAGCGTCATGAGTTAGGGCGGGGCGGCGAGTTTGGGGTCGGGAGATGGCCGGAAAAACGGTTCCGGCGACGCTCGCCTGAGTGCGCCGCCGCGGGCCCCTGTTTGGCACGAGGAAGGAGAAGACCTGCCGGGTGGGACCCACTGGCAGACATTTAAACAATTTGGGATTTCCAGTTTGTAGTTTAAACTTTGGAGGGCCACAACTTGGGGTAGGAGAGTCCAAAAATTATGAAACAAATTTTGTTGGATTCCTCTAACATAGTAAAATCCAAATATGAAACCCAATTAGTATGAAACCTAATATTTAATTATGGAAAATTCTTTAAAAACTTTTCAGCAAAAGAATTTTAGAGGGAGTTCGGTTCATCCAAAAATCCCCAAATTTTGCCAGGATGTTCTTTAGGATGTTAGTGAACACCTGTAAAAGTTCCAGACCATTTGGAGTTGATTTGACCAGAGCAATTCAAATTTGAAGGTGCTGTGTTCATTTGAATACAGAAACATTTTCAGAGAATTTCCAAAACTTGGAAATTCAGTTCTGTACAAATCTCAGCTCCAAAAATGCTAGGAAAATTCATGCAAACTCTATGAGCTATAATTGAAATTTTAGTTCACTAAGTTGGGCATGAACAGGGGTGCTACCTCAGAATTAATTCTTCTTTGCTTAATTGTTGAGAGAATTATTCTGCACAAACCACTCAATGCAAAGTGCTAATTTTTGGTCCAAGGGGTTTTCTTGTGACAAGGAACCCACACAAAAATTCTCAGCTCCATTGGAGCTCTGGATCACCCCTGTCCTGTTTAATCACTTGAGGGATTAATATGGAAGAGGGGGGAAACCACTTAACACTTAATCATGTGCTTAGGTCCAAGCTCAACCCACTAGCCCCAGTTTCCTTTTAAATTCTTAAACAGAGTTCCAGTGTTAGAAACTTGTTATTAGGACTAATAGCAGAAGCATTACAACAAACTTATGTGCATATTCATTAACATGTAGTATTTTATTAACGTGTAGTCGCTGAAGGCGAGGAGGCTCCGGAAGTACTCGACTTCCTACTTCCGGAAGAAGAACTAACCCCTGACCAGCAGCAACAAGGCAAGCCCCGGTTTGCATTATACTATTTTTCAAGTTTTGCTTTATGAACACTTAGTATGAAGTATGGATGTGCATTAGGTGTAGAATGAATGGAACCCCACTTGCATAACCAGAAGTTTTCCATAGGAGTGAGGGTAGTGTCTACGACCTCGAGTAGACAAGCTATGCTTAATGATTCATAGGACTTTGGTACAAGTCGAGTAGTTGGAATCTACTCACGAGTTTAGGCTTGGGACACACGGGTTCGGTTGAGTGATGTGAGATCACTTTAGTAATGAAAATGAGACTAGGCAGGGGCTAGGGCGCAGCAAGAGGAAGTCTTGTGTGCACGGCCCTGTCTGTGTCGATTGAGGACCGATCCGTGTGCGGCCCACGCTGATCAAGGTTGAACGTACCGAAGGCATATCGGATATATGGGCCCCGATAAACCGATGAGCCTAAACCTCCGGGCGTCGAGGCATAGCACACCGATTTATAGGTGTAGGTTGAGGGCAGCAAGGTGGAAATCTGCCAACGGGCATAGAGAGATGCTCCGTGTGGGGAACCTCCTGCTCGTTTTGGTGTGACCGGTTCGACGTCTGGGCTGTTGGCTGAAAGGTTGTCCCGTACGACATCGAGTGAGCGTGCTGTGCAGCTCCACGGGTGGGCGTACGTGACGTGCTCTTTGGGTTTCCCTGCAGGTGTATATCGAGTCGATTCACCGTCCCTCGCGGTGAAGAGTACCACTTGGTCACTGAGTCGTGACGTAGATTAATGTCTGAAATATGTTGATTCAATATTGCTGATATGATATAATATTGTATGGCTACATGTTTGCCACCAAATATTGCTTACTAAATTTCAGCTTCCTGAACCGTTAACTTCTTGCTAAATGTTGAACTAAGGATGAACTTGTAGGCGTGTCCATTTGCTGCAATACTACTATCCTATGTCATTGTACACCTCATGTAGAGTTTCATGTTTAGGTGAGTCGGTTAAGCCTTGCTGAGCCTTCGTGCTCACGGTTGCTGCTTAAGTGTTTTTCAGGTGAGGAGCCACCCACGGACTCGGAGTACGAGTCCACCGGCGAGGGTTACCCTCCGTCGGGGACTACGGCTGAGTGGGAGCCGTACACGCCGCGCTGAGCTGAGACGTGCAGCTAGTGTGGGTTGCCCTAGGGCTGGGCAACCGACTTTTGCTAGATAGGCGGGCATGAGTTGTAGAATAGTAGACTTCCGCTGTGTAAAATAAATACTAGTTTGTAACTGAAGTTGTACCTTTTTGTACAGTTCAGTTTGTTTTTCCTATGTAATATATTGTGTTCTTATGATGTGTGCTGTCGGGTGTCGCATCGTGCGGCACCACCCTCTGTGATCCTGGATGAGCGGATCCCGGTCCGTCACATGTTCACCATAAAACTGTAAGGGCCTAAGTTTTTGGCACATATTCAAAGTGTTCATCACCACACACACACTTCATTTGAAGAAACTTGATGAATACATTTGAAGAGCAAGTAAACACCATCAACATGCTCATTAGAGGATAAACTCACAAAATGCAAAAGTGGCATTTCCCACATGCATAATATAGGGGCTGGGCATATGAAAAACTCCTACATCTTGCTAGGAATGTCCATGCCAAATATCACCCAAATTAAAAACCTTTTTGAAGTCCTTTTGGGTCTAACTAGAAAGAGGGTGGTTTGAACTCAAATTAAAATTCAAACTATTTCCATCATATGAATTCAAAATTGGGAGGCATATTGTTACTCAGCACATTTTTGTGAGCTCACACACCAATTTTCACTCCATTTGGAGTTGATCTTGACATGAGCTAAGTTTAGCAAATTCTTTGATCTTGACATGAGCTAAGTTTAGCAAATTCAAACTTTATTTGAATTTCAAACTGCATATGTGCTGAAAATATATTCAAACAAACCCCAATTTGAATTTTATCCAATTCAAATGGACAAGCGGTAGATAATTCAAATGACCAAGGTTAATTGGATCTCTACTGTTTATAGCAGTGGGGAAAATTCAATTTCAGAGGTTAAAACCGGGGTGGGACCCACATGTCAGCCTCACCAGCGTTTTAACCGACTGAAGGCGCCGCAGCTCGGGTCTTGCACATGACCGCGCGAGCGCCACGGCGTTTTCCCACCGCTGCCACCTGCTGGTCGCCGACCAGCGCCCCAAACCGACGTCCCCAGCTATATAGCTGCGAGCTGCCACCGGCAGCAGCCCATTTTCCCACTGCCTCGACGTTTCCAGCGCTGAAAACACCGAGCTGATCGCCGCACAGCCCCACCGCATCACCTCGCCGTCGACCATCCAGTACAGTCCCCTCCACCACGAGCTGAGGCCACAAACGGCACTGCCGATCCTTGATCGACGTGTTAAAGCCCTCAGCTGCTCGTGATCAGCTTTGGTGTAGCTTGTCCGAGCCGATCTTCCATTGGTCTATCTACCCGAGAGCTCCTCCGACTCGACACCATCGCCTGAGCAGCGCAAAGCTTCTCCAGCATGACAAACGTGTCTCTGAGGTTAGCATCAAGGTCTAGTAGCTCTCCTCGAACTCCCTAGGTCCCTCTTAGCGCCGGTTAACCGGAATTTCCACTTTTCCCGGGGATCACCATATAGAGCACCGAGGACAAAAACTCAAAATTCATCGTGATCACTTGATCACTGGTCATCCGGGTCAAGCCAAAGCTAGGTAGCACCTCACGGTCACTTCAGCCGAATCCTAGCGGTGATGATTGACCCAGTGAGCAGAGCACTGGAATTTGGCCATCGCCGGTGAAAACGGCTTGGGTCGCCGGTGAAGTCTACTTTCCCGGCGATCTCTAGCCAAGAGGAGGGCAGGGACAGCTTCCTCGTGCTCCAGTGGTGCTTTGCGACCCATTGGTTGATCGTGTTCACCGCCGAGACGAGCTAGCACCATCGGACCCGAGCTCATCTTCCGCCTCCGCCGTCGCCGACTAGGTTTCCGGCGATGTCGAGGTCCGAGAAGGTGCCCGGCGTGTGCTCCGTGCTCCAAGGATCACGTAGGAAGAAACCATGTCGAACATTAGGCAGTAGCAGCCGAGAACGAACTGCGCCACCGTCGCTGGACGTCGCGCGCGCGGGCGCTGGCGGGAGATAGACGATGACACTGTGCGTGGGACCCACGTGCAGTGTTTCAAACATTTCCCGATTTTCAGTTTTAGTTCAAACTTCAAACCCACATAACTTTGGCTAGGAAACTCCAAATCGAGTGAACCAAATTTTTTTGGATTCAGCTTTCTGAGTACTTTCCAGCAAATCAAGTTTCACTCTATGAAAATCCTTATTTCTCCATAATTAATTCTTCAAATTTTAAACTGTTTAGAATTTTAACTGGAGAACCCTTTGGAGGAAATTTCTGAAATTTTGCTGGGATGTTCACCAAAATATACCTGAGCTACCACAAAAATTTAATATCTATTGGAGATCATTTGATTCACCTAATGGTGTGATTAATAAAACTGTTCCAGAGAAAATAGAAAATGTCCAGAAACATTTTTCAGAATTTCACTGAAATTGTTTAGCTCATATATTTAGCTAGGAACCTTCAAATTAAGTGAAACCAACTCCATTAGAACCCTCTGAAAATCTTGTTTTCAGGAAGTCATGGATTGCTCCATGAAAATCCCTGGAACACCCTAGGAGCTCCTATTAAGGTCAAGTACATAATTATTTGTGGAGAGCTCAAATGAGCTTTGCTGTAAATGAAATTTGGCCAAGTTTCTGTTTATGTTGTAACCAAACCACAGTAAAAATTTCAGAGTCATTGGGTCTGTCTAGTAAGACCTATAGTCTTCACAAGTTTAAATTCAATTCAAATGCATTCAAATTGATACATATACATGTTATCTCATGTAGTCGCTAAGGTTGAGGAGAACCCGAAGTCTTAGACTCTGTCACTCCAGAAGAGCAGCTAGCCTACGACCAAGAGCAGCAAAGCAAGCTCCGGTTTGCATTAACCATTTTACAAATGTTTACTGTTTTGAGAACTTACTTTGAGGACCAACTTACTTCTTGCATTAGAGTCTTGTTTGAAACCCAAATGCATAGCCAAGAAAACCATGAGTTGGGATCAGGATTGAAAACCCTGTTTAGCTACTGCAATGCTGAGATAGTGTAGGATTCGGTACAAGTCGAGTAGTCGGAACTACTCGCGAGGATAGGCTAGAGGCACTCGACCCTGGTAAAGATAGCAAATGAAACACATGGCAAGAAAAATGAGACCGAGCGGAGAGTAAGGGCAGCAGGACTTTGGGGCATGGATGCTATAGCTCCGCTTCTGTTGATTAAAGACCGATCCGTGTGCGGGCCTGTTGAACAAGCTAGAACAGTACCGAAGACCTACCTGCTATATGGGAACCGGGAAACCGATGTAACTCGGGTAGCAGGGTATTGAGGCATTGCCTGTCGTTCAGAGGGTAGGTTGAGAGCTCGAGGTGTAAATCGGCTGGCGGCACTGTGGATGCGGCTGCAGAGACCTCTTGCTCGGGACGATAGGACCGGTTCAATATTTGGCTGAAGGGTGAAAGGTGGCTGCGTACGACGTCCGTGATGGTTGCTGTAGGCAACATCAAGTACGGGCGTACGTGACGGGTTATTCGGGTAACCCTGCAGGTGTAAATCGATTATAATCGCCGTACCTCGCGGTCAGTGAGTACCACTTGTTCACTGTACCGTGACGTAGAAAGAACAGGCTAGATACATGTTAAAAGTTTGCTGATTTGAAAGATATACTTTGCTTGTTAATGCCTTGTTGTAGTTTAGAGCTAATTAAAGTTCTTTTCGACTTTGGGCAAAGTATATGAGAGAAATATGTTTCTTGTTTGATTGCGGCCCTCTCATGTGCCTTAGCGTAAGGTTCTCCATAACCTGCTGCTAAAACTTGGAAGTAAGGTTCAAATAATTAGGTGAGTCCTTTGCAACTTATTTACCTCATGTACCCTATCACCCTTCATGTAGAAGTTTCATGTATAGGAGAGACGGGTCAGTCTTGCTGAGCCATTGTGCTCACTGCTTGTTTTTTAAGCTTTTGTAGGGGTTTATGAGGAAGGAACTCCCGAGGAGTCGTGCACGCCGCCGTGTTAGTGTGTGTGCGTGCTAGCGGGGACACGTTCACGGGCTGAATGTGGACTCGATGCATAGTCTACGCCCGTGAGTGTAGACTGGACTATTTTGTTGTAAAAATGTTCATAAACTGGTTTATCTAATAAAACTTTGCTTCCGCTTTGTATCTTTGATGTGCGTTATCCGGTGCTATGCAACGCAGCACCCCTCAGCATGATCCTGGCTCGACAAGGCCGAGGGGCCATGTCAAAAACCCCATGCAAGCATGCAAGAATACGTACAAACTGATAGCACCATAGGATTTGCATCCATCTACACCATTGCATCTTGAGTAAAGTTTGTGCATGATGTTTGATTACTATAAATTTTGTATGTGCGTGGTTGTGAGTAGAAGTACAAGCTCAGGGAGACACGTGAGAACAGAAGCCACAAGAACAAGGCAAGTGCCCTTGACCATATTGATCCCATGTTTTGAAACTGTTTTGTTTGCGAAAACATGTGTGTGCTTGACTCAACTTGATGGAAAACCCTTTCATAGGAGTTTACTAGTTTTGTTAACCACCCTTGTCGCCGGGGAAGTTAATGAGTCGGGTATGGTCGTTTTTCCTTTTTGCTTCGCTAATCTACGGGATATGGGAAGCGAGATAGAACATGTCTAGCTACTGCACTCATATGAATAATGTTAATGAGAACTTGATGATGATAATGAACATGAATCGGGGGAGATCTAGGCAAGCTTGGTTCGTGGATGTGGTAGAATGAGATGGTGGTTTACTTGCCGTAGATCTAGGGACCGGTTCATGCCAGCACATGCCAGGAAAACAGTACCACCACAAGGCCAAATATGGGTGCGGCTTAGATGACTAATTAGGTAAGTAGCTAGATTGTTATGGACCGTGAAAGGTGCGGGGAATGGGAGTCGAGGAGGACTGTCCTGGAAACCGCATGGCACAAGAGGGTGCCCGTAGGTGGGAGAATGGTGATTCAAGCCTGCTGGTGAAACCTTAGTGAGTCCATACATCTAGTAGCCTCTTTGTAAAGGCTATTTTGTGATCTCTTGGCCATACACCGACGGTTGTGTACTGATATAATGGAGGTTCTGCAGTCGCCGACAGGTGATGAAATCACAAACTTGTGGGTAAAGTGGTGCCACCTCTGCAGAGTGTAAAACTATCATGATAGCCGAGCTTACGGTCACAAGCACCTGGCCAACTCACATGAATAGATGGGATGGTTATTGGGATGATTATTCGTATGGTTATGGTATGGTCTTGGGATTGGTTTCGGGACTGTTGAGTCTTGGTAATGAGAATGGTTTCGGGACTGTTGAGTCATGACAATGAGTTTTGGTTCGGTTATATAATTATGAGATGGATATACATATAAGATGGTTACGATGAGCATGAGAAAAAGTTGAGAAAGATTTATGGTTTGTTGAGGCATGAAAAGTGGTAAATTATGATGGAGGTATGTTGCTGTTTTAATTGGATATATGTTGGGATTAAATTCACTTAAAGATAGTTGTTGTTTTATCATGTTTGCGAAATAAAATTTGCTTTCTGCAATGAGCCTTTTTATTCCTACCTTGTCGTAAGCTACATGTCATACTTTTCCTGCACTTGCTGAGTACGACATGTACTCACCCTTGCATTATCATACAAACATTAGCAACAGGAGAGGAGTACTTCGAAGACCATGTGGAGTACTAGGCATGCGAACTACCGTCAACTTGCCTGTGGCGTTGGAGATGGAGCCGCTGTTGCAGTTTAGTTTGCTTCCGCTATTGTTTAGAGACTTCCACTACTAGAATAAGTTAGAGACTTCCGCTGCAAGAATAATTTAGAGATTGATGTAATAAAGTACTTAAACCCTATTATTCGTGGTTATATTCTGAATTCAGTTTGTGGATTTCATGTTTATGTGTGATGAACATCCTGGGCACACATATGCATTAGCTGGGTTCCGTGTTTTACGGGACCGGGCGTCACAGATTGGTATCAGAGCCATGTTGACCGTAGGACGCAAGACTAGGTAGAGTGCACAAATTGGCATCAGAACCACATTGACCGTAGGATGCAAGCCTAGGTAGAATGGACACTCTAGAATACATAGGAACGCCCCTCTAAGCTGCTATTTTCGAAAACTTCTTGCTGTTGCACTTTTCTTGTCAATTCAGCCACCGCAAGGTGCTATTTTTAACCCCTCCTTGTCTCTTTCTTTTGGACAGCAACGCCCTTGCTTTCTTGCTCCATAACTTCTGAAGTTTTGGAGTTATTTCTTCCTTATCAAAGTCTTCTCATGTCCCATTTATAGATGGCGCTGGTGTTCCCGATTAAAACCCTACATGGACTGCCGACTCACCCTGGCATGCGCCCATGCATGGACCACCCCCGTCGCATGGCGGGAACAACACCGGTTCATATGATTAAGTTTAGGATTCCCATTAGGAACATTTAAATCATAGAAGCTTGAATAGGAGTGGTGTGTTAAACTTTTGTGATGATTGCTTGTGTTTGTGTGCTTAGTGTGAGTTGTGGGACGTTTCCTCGTTGTCCATATCCACACATAAGTAGAGAGATGTGAGACGCTTCGGCATGTGTTCACATCCTCATATAGGCTAATATATTTAGTCCATCCACCTTGATGCATATAGTTGGGGGTTCAATCTAAACTTCTAACTTCTATTCTACCCAACTCTCTCTCACAGATGGTGAGAGAAAATGCCAGTCGTGAAAGGAGGAACATTCGTGGCAACCATAAGCCACAAGAGGATGACCACGTTGAAGTTCCTGAGAATGTTAACCCCGGGGCTGGTAGAAACAACCTTGAACAGTTGATGGCTATGCAGAAACAGCTCATTCAAACCATGGTACAAACTTTGGGACAGCTGCAAGCCAACAACAACAACCATCCTAACCCCGTTCCTGCACCACCACTGCCACCACCGCCGGCTCACAATAGGCTGGGAGAGTTCATGAGGACTCGACCGCCCACTTTTGCACAAGCTAATGATCACATGGAGGCTGATGACTGGTTGAAATCCATGGAGAAGAAGCTTCCCATTGTTCAGTGCAATGATCGGGAGAAATTTATCTTCGCGTCGCACCAACTTATGGGAGCAGCTGCTGACTGGTGGGACGCTCTTTGCAATGCTCATGTCAACCAGGAGACTATCACTTGGACTGAGTTCAAGGAGAGTTTCTGCTCTCATTACATCCCTGCTGGAGTCATGATGCTTAAAAGGCAAGAGTTCAAAGGTCTCTGCCAAGGACGGAAGATCGTGAATGAGTACCTCAACAAGTTCACGTAACTGTCAAGGTATGCCCCCGAAGATGTCAACTCGGATAAAAGGAAGCAATACTTTTTCATGAGAGGGTTGAACAATGAGATCCAAGTTTAACTTCTCAACAACGACTATGCAAACTTCCAGAAGCTAGTTGACAAAGCTATAGTGGTTGAGAGCAAGATCCGTGAGATCGAGCAAGAGGGAAAGAGAAAGATGTCATACCAGCCACAAGGGAGCAATGTACGTCCCTGTTTCATGCCCCCAGCTGCACCACAGTATGGCTCGTCCGCTTCTACTTTTCGCCCTAATCAACCACCATAGCAACATCCTGTTATGCAAGCACCTCGTGTGCCTTTGCCTCCTGCGCCCCGTCCCAACATGGGCGCTTACGCTCAAAACCACCCTCGCCCCAACGTCCCTGCTGTCTTGGGCAACAAGGCATGCTTTTCTAAGCAGTTAGAGCTTCAGTTTCTGTCTATTACAACCAATTTTGTGGCATGGTTCAGTGCCCAAAAGAGCTATGTGAGCACTCTTGATGAATGGCTCAAGAAGGAAATCGAATAGTGCCTTAAGCAACCGTCAATGGGCGTTCCTCCCTTTTCACCAGGATGTTAAGGAGCACCCCATGTTTTCACCAACAACAATAAGTGAGTAACTAGCATCATGAGGATATATGAGATGGAAGTAGTAGAAACAACTCAGTCTGAGAGAGGCTCTGATCAGGGTCAAGGTAGAAGCGTATGTTGACTGATAAAGATATGGGTGTTAGACTCTGTAATTGTGTGGGTAATACAGGGGTAGTTTAGCCATTAGTGAGGGATTAGGGTTAGGGGTAGTTTAGTCTTTTCCCCTCACCTAATCCCTCTATATGATGTACCCTGTACCCTCATTATCATTATCATCTCAATACAGCCAAAATTAACCCTCTATTATGGTATCAGATTAGCTAGGATTGATTAGGATTAGGGCTTAACCCTAACCCTAATGACTCTGCTGAGACGGACCGACGCTGCCCGTTCAGTCACGGGGATGGGGCACTCGCTCGGGAATTGCATTGGGTGGTGCCGTGTTGTGCGGCACCCAACAGCACATATACAAGGAACAATGTATTACATAAAACAATAGCGGAAGCTTACAAGTTTCTATTTGTAAATACTTTACATCAATTAACTACAGCGGAAGTCTATAAACAACTCATGTCAGATAACTAAATAGCACTCGAGATGAAGTCCAGCCCGCGGACTCCTCTCGCTAGCAACACAAAGACAACAGCAGCGGCTGGGTTCTCCATGTGTTACACGACTCGGAAGTCTCCGAGTCTACTGGACAACCTTCTTCTTAGCATCGATGTTAACCTGCAAAACCACTTATATAGCAAGCGTGTGCACATAGGCTCAGCAAGACTGATCCGTCTCTCCTAAACAAGAAACTCTACATGCACGACGGTTGCAATTGGGTTAGCTAGATTTGCGTAAAGGACTCGCCTAAAGTTGATCCTTAACTTTTAGATTTTTAAGCCTCATTGTGCAAACCTTGAGCCGAAAAGCATCGCAACTCCACAATCAAATAAGAAACCCTTTGTTGCGATGCTCCTTGCACAAAGGGAAAGTAAAGTTTAATGAGCCTATCTCTAATTCAATTATGGTTGCAATATAAATTACATCACAGCCTTATCAAGTTCAAAAGATAACCAGTCCAGTTGTTACTACGTCAAGACGCAGTGGGCATGTATGCTCATATAACTGCGAGAGACGGTGATTCGAATCAGTACACGCCCGGACTACACGACACGTACACCCGTACTCCGAGTTGCCGGTAGCAACCTCGACCGATGTTGTACGCGGCCACCTTTCCCACGATCTTCCACATTGGACGCAATACAACTGCCCCGAGTACGCAAGCTCCCTCAAGGTACATATCCGCAGTGGTACGTTCTTAAGCGAGTTACCTCCTGCTACCCTGACGCCGAAAGCCTAAGGCAGTTGGAAAAGTTCCACTATGGATCTCCCAAGGTACATCGGTTTTTTGGGTCCCATATAGCCAGTATGCGCCCGGTACACAACTCAAACTTGTCCAACAGGGTCAAGCACGGACGGGCCTTAACCGACACAGGCAGGGCTATGCACGCACGGTCCGCAACATGCTGCATCTAAACCTCCCTGCCCGGTCTCCGTTTCTTTCGGGTGAACTTTCCTCATCATTTATATTCTTTACCCGCTCCGAATAAACGAGCCCTAAACTCGCGAGTAGATTCCAACTACTCGACTTCTACCGGACCTTTCCTACTAACATTTGGCGTAGCCAAATCCACTCAGAGAGGTGCTATTCTACCCTTTCTCTCTTAGTTATTTCTGGTCATGCAAGTGGGGTTTTCAATATCAACTAGACTTAATGCAATCAACGATGCAAAGCTATGATCTCTAAAAATGAAAATGCTTTATAAAACTATTCAAATGCAAACCGGGGCTTGCCTGTTTTGTAGGTGACTAAGAATACAATCAGTTAGTGATGATCACTTGGAGCTTGATCACTTGTTCTCCTCCCTCCTTGATCTTCACTTTAAGTCATTCTCACGTTCTTCACGTATATGCTACACGATATGATCATGCATATGTATTTAATTGAAAAGCTTTTGCTAATAAGATCTATTGACAGTTTTGAAACTGGAACTCTGTTTAAGAATTTAAAATGACACTGGTGCTAGTGGTTTGGGTTGGATTTAAACACTATGATCAAATGTTGAGTGCTTTTCCCACTTAAGTGTTGATCACCTTAAGAGGTTACACATGACAGTGGTGATACATAGCTCCAATAGAGCTGAGAATTTTCATGTGAGTTCCTTGTCACAAGAACGTCATCTG
This sequence comes from Neostapfia colusana, assembly GCA_030760725.1. Lineage (NCBI taxonomy): Eukaryota > Viridiplantae > Streptophyta > Magnoliopsida > Poales > Poaceae > Neostapfia > Neostapfia colusana. The sequence continues at coordinate 63,416,130 of JASWHV010000011.1, forward strand.
GACCAAAAATTAGCACTTTTCATTGAGTGGTTTATTCAGAACATTTCTCTAAGTATTTAAGCAAAGATGAATTAATTCTGAGGTAACACCCATGTTAATGTCAAACTTAGTGAACTAAAATTTCAATTATAGTTCATAGAGCTTGCATGAATTTTCCTAGGATTTTTTGAGCTAAGAATTGCCCAGAACTGAATTTACAAGTTTTGGGAAATTCTCTGAAAATGTTTCTGTATTCATTTGAACACAGTAACTTACAATCTGAATTCTCCTGACCAATTCAACTCCAAATGAGCTGAAACTTATACAGGGGTCTAAGAACACCCTAAGGAATATTCTGGCAAAAGTTCAGGATTTTTGGATAAACCAAACTCCCTCTAAAATTCTTTTTCTGAAAAGATTTAAAGACTTTTCCAGAATTAAATATATATAGTTTCATACAAATTGGGTTGCATATTTGGATAGATCTTGTCAATCTGAATCTAACCCAATTCGAATCACTAAATTTGGAGGTTCCTAGCAAAAGTTATGCTCTTCTAAAGTTTATGGAAATTCTGGAATTTGAATAAATCCGGGAAAAAGTTTAAAACTGACTGTGGGTCCATGGGACACGTGTCTGGTGTCGGGAGAGCGCCACACGGGGTCACAGGAATGTTTCCCGCGCTGTCACAGTTGATCCGGCTCCACAGAGTATCCGACCCTTCTCTCCCCAGTCACTGACAGGCGGGTCCGGCACCTCCCTTCGTCTACCTCTCGCTCCCGCGCGATAGCGCCGCCGGGGCTCGTCGGAGCACTTCGGTTTCGGTCATCCGGCCACCTCTTACGCTTAAACTCACCGCCAGGCCCTAATTTTGTGCGAGGAACACGCTGGTGTGATTTCCACGGACCGGCGAAGTCCCTAAACCATCCCACACATGTGCAGCGGCTCGGATGAAATCCGGCAACGTCGCTCCGATGAGCTAGCCCGCCAAAAGCCCCCTGGACAGGTCCTACAGCACCAGTGGGGAACGGAGGAGCTCAGCCTGGCCGCACATGGGCTCGGGGACGGCTCCAAACTAGGGTTCATCGTGTGCCCGACCTGTCCCGCTAAAACCGCCATTGGAAAGATCAAAATTACGTCGTGCAGAGCATGTTTCTTGCTAGGTTTCAAAAGGGATGTTGTTGCTAAGCAAGGCTACTTCATGTGAGTGCAATTTGCAGTGCTCTACACAATTATAGCACGAGAATTTTAAGATCTCATACCCGTGGGTCCGTTTACACCGGCTGGAGAGGAATCCCGAAATTCGTCTGCAAGAAGCAAAGACAAGCGATGTGCTTCGGATGGAAGCTGCAGGGAGCTCTTGCGCGTCCAAGGGTCCTCTTGCTTGGTCGTGAAAACCTCTCTGTGGAGCTGCCCACGAGAGCACCTCGCCGCCGTGGTGTTCGGCCGCCGCGGGAACTGGCCGTTCTCGGTCTATGGAGGCGAAGCTCACGTTGAAATGGTGCGAGGAGGTTCTTTGGTGTTGTTTGGCTGCTCAGCCGAAGCTTTGCATGCAAGCTGTGGTGGTGGCCGATCGAGCGGACGGGCATCAGCAACTTCGGCTGTTTCTCGCGCGAGGGGGAAAGAACAGCGCCGAGGCTTCGGTGATGAGGGCAAAAGAGAGCACGGCAGAGGGTATAAAACGCCTGGGCAGCTCTCCAGCACGACGGGATTTCAACAGAAGGTGTTTGCCGGCCGATCTCGGTGTCGCCCGGAGCTGCGCCCCTCTATGTCGAGTGCCGACTAAAGAAAGCAAACAGAGACTGTACTCCGAAGATCTTTTTGCAATTTTCAGCTCCCTCAATGACATGTGGGTCCCACAGTTCAGAGCCTCCTTATCCTCTAAAATAGCTCTCAAAATTAACAAATGATGAAATTCAATTGTGGAAGTTTAAATCTGAGAGGCATTTGGACAACTGGGCAAGTTTCATCAAAATTCAGATATGCATTTGAATTCTTTGTTATTTAAAGTCCATTTTGGAAAATGGGTTGCAAATCATTTCCATAAATCATGAAACATTGCATACCCCCTAATTTGGACCCAAGGAATTCAAATATGAAATCTGATTTTTAATTTGGCTGCTGCAAATGAGATTTGTAGCACAACAGTTTTGAAATTCATAGTGTTGCTCTCATTTGAATTTTTAGTTGAACAAGTTTGTTCCAAATCTGATTTTAGTTTTCTCACACATATGGGAACTTCCCATCTTGGTTTTTGACCCTCTTGGGTTCCAAGTTTTCAAATAAACATTTGAACTTGTGTGAAGAAAGCCCTTATCTGGGTTATCACATGTGGAAAAGTTGTAACAAGTCCCAAATTTCATTATATGAAACCACCTTTTTCAAACAAAAGTTTCTTTGTATTCACATTTTTGGGACCTTGACATCTGCCTTCAGCCACCAGCGCACCGCCACCTAGGGCCGCCGCCGGCGCCCTGCACCGCTGCCCTATGCCGCCGCCGGCACCCCTGCGCCGCCGCCCTGGGTCACCGCCGGCGCCCCTGTCCCGCCGCCTCTGTCGCAGGAACCAGCGCTGCCGCCGCCACCCGGATTCGGGTTGAATCGGCCGCCGCCTCAGGGCTGCCGCCAGCCGGCGGTGCTCCTGAACAGCACGCACGGGGGAGCAGCCCCTCGGCCCGCAGCCACCGCCCCCTGGTCTGCCACCGCCGCCGTAGCTCCTTGGGCCGCCGCCGCCAGCCCTTGGGCCGCCGCCGCCACCTCAGATCCGGCCGTCCCCTGGGCGGCTACTGCCTCTGCAGCCAGGGCACACAGGGGGGGGGGGCGGCATCCGCTGCCCTGGGAGGTGTCTCCCCCGGGGGGCCCGTGGCTGCTGCTGGAGGCGCCACCGCTGCCGACGCCGCTGTAATAGCCCTAACTTTTATAAAGTTTAATTTCAACTTATGAAACAAAGTTAAGGTGAAGAAAGATTATGTTTGTGTCACATAAAATGATAAACACAGCAAATGGACATGTGAGGGAGTAGAACTGTGCTCTAGCCCATGCTCAACACATGTTAACCAAGGGGGAAATAATTTCACTTCCAAAAACTCTAACTCATGTGCACCTTCTCTATGAGTAGAGTGGAGGGAGTTTAAACGCAATTTGAATTATTTTGAAAGAATTCATGTTCAGATTGCCGACATGCATATAAATGAATTCACTGATGCATTTCACATGTATCAATGAGCTCATGATCCAAATTTGAACATTTTTGGAGCTCATATACCAATTATTATGAGGAACATTTTTGGAGCTCATGCTCAATTTTGAAATATGATTTCAGATTCGAGTTCTCATAATTTGGTTGATCTACCATCCAATTTTGGTTGAATTTGGACGAAGGCGGTGCGGGAAAATTAAAGCACGGAAGGGGGAGATATTTGGGGGCTGTGGCCCACATGTCATACACACATGTAACTCGGGTGCACACACAAGCGCCGGCAGAAGACTTCCCGGTGAAGTTTTAGTGCCATATCCTGCTTGTGTGGTCTTTTGCTCGACCTTATCACCGCACACGAGAGCAAAAACGCTCTTTTGCTTTCTCCCAGCCTAGGCGCTAGCTCTCTTTCCTTCCGGAGCAGAACCCGGCAGCTTTGTTTCTCCCGATCTTACACAGCCACATGAGCACCAGATGCTTGAGCTCTACACAGCAAAGATCATCGCATACTCATGCTCTAGCAACATCGGGATAAGCGTTTCTTGTTTGATTGTGGACTTCCGGTGTTGTGAGGCGTGAGGACCACTAAAATTTAGGCTATAAGAATCTGAATATAAGGATCAAGTTTAGTCAAGATGCATTTTGCAAATTCCTGTTCCTACTGTCTTACTACCCCTGCATGTAGAGTTACATGTTTAGGATTGACGGTTAAGTCTTGCTGAGCCTTAGTGCTCACGGTTGCTTCTGAGTTGTTTTTGCAGGTAGCAGGATGCCTGCTATGAAGAGGGTTGTTCGGTGAGACGACGAACCTCACGGTTTGTTCCACTCGCCGGAAACCTAGCCTCTGCCTTTCTTTGGTGAAGCTAGTAGGAAGCGTTCACGGGCTGAACGACTTCTCTTCGACGTAGTTAGGGTTGAGAGTGATTAGATTGTCCAGCTAGTTTTAATTCCTGCTGCGTGTGTACTTATGTTGTAAAAGAACTTATCTTGAGTAATAAAATGGTTCCGTTATGTTCTTACGTCTCTTTTCATGCATGCTGTTGGGTGCCGCATCGCACAGCACCGCCCAGTGCGATACCCGGGCCTGGCTCCTCACAGCCGCCCCATGGTCCGCTTGGCCAGCCATTGTTTCAGACCCGGGAGGTGCTGCAACCCCTCCTATGACTCCAAAGACCGGTCTGGCCGCCGGCGGACCTCTTGTAGGTACCCTTGGCAAACCCACCACCGCTGTCGTTTTCATGGCAGGTACCTCTGGTCTACGGGACTCTACCGCCACCGGCCTCGACATCAACGAAAGCACCACGACCACTGTCCCGCCGATTCCGTTTCCAGTCGCTGGTGCCGCTGCTGATAATGCAGCTACTTCTTCCTACGGCACCGACACAACAGACACTTCTGACATCGCCGCAGCACTGGCTGCCTCTCACGAGCGTGAGCGGGCACTCGCTCTCACCCTAGAGAAGGAGCGTGCCTCCGTGGCTGATCTATTTCACCAACTCAAGGAGAATGCTCACTTACCAATGAGTGCTGCCTACTAGCCTCCCTCGGACGCTGGTACGTACTCGGCTTCACTTTTGGTTGCTCTTCATGCGCAAGCCACCGGGATTAAGAACATCCGGATGCTCGTGCAGGTTGTTCTCAGCTCCGAGTCCACTTCATATGCCCGGTGGCGTGACCTGGTGCTCCTCACGCTGAGGCGTTACTACCTCAACGACCATGTCCTCCAGGACGATTCTTCAGTGGAGGTCTCCTGGATCAGCATGGACAGCCTGGTCCTATCCTAGACCTTGGCTCCTTGTCAGAGGAGCTACAGGACATCGTCAAGCAGCGTGGTGGAGGCACTGCTCGACGGGCCTGGCTGGTCCTTGAGCAGCGGTTTCTAGGGCACCGTGCAACTCGAGCCCTCCACATCAACACTCAGTTCCAGAACACCATCCAGGGTGACCGCCCTGTCTTCACCTGCTGCCAGGAGATGAAGGGCATGGCGGATGCTCTACGTGACCTTGGCGAGCCAGTCACCAATAGCGTTCTTGTTCTTCGGGTCCTTCAGGGCCTGAATGAGTGCTATTGTCACCTATGGACGTGGCTACTCTGACTGGAGCCACTCCCTACCTTTGATAATGTATGTCTGACCTTGAGCTTGATGAGATCACTGCAGTGGGCCCTACTGGCTCCGGATCTCCCACAACCTTTTATGGCTCTGGGCAGTCCCCTCATTGACCCTTACCAGCTGCTGGTGGAACACCGTCACGACCACCATCCACCCATGGACTCTTGCCAGTACTGGTGGTGGAATCGTTGCCGCCGAGGCAAGCACGGCAGTCGTGGTGGAGGTAGCCGTGCAGGCGGCACTCCTACACCGACTACTCCAGTTACTGGTGGTAGTGGTGGTACCGACCGGGGAGGTGCACCCTGGCCCACACCCTACAACCCATGGACTGGCCAGATCTACATGTGGCCTGGGCCGTCTCTGGGTTCTCAGCCTCCACGACCACCACGTCCCCAGCCGGTGTTCGTAGCCACCGCGGGCTACAATGGACCAGCCTATAGTGCTGGTGGGCCATTGACTCAGGCCTACGGTGGGTCTGGCTACCCTTCTAGCGGACAATCAGCCTCGACCTACGGAGGCATCGACTATCCTGTTGGGTACTTGGAGTCGTCGACACCTCTCCAGGAGCCACCCTCGACGTGGGATCGACAGTTGTTGGCTTCTTCCTTGTGCACCTTACTCCACATGGTGCTGACTGGATAGTCGATTCCAGAGCGTCATACCATACCACCCCAAATGTTGGTATAATCTCTACCACCCACCCTCCCAATCCCTCTTTTCCTTCATCTATTGTTGTTGGGAATGGGTCTGTTCTTCCGGTCACCTCAGTAGGTGATTCCGGTCTTCCGGGTTCTTTCCAGCTTAAAAACATTCTTGTCGCTCCGGATATCATTCAAAACTTGCTTTCTGTCCGTCGTTTTACCACTGACAACAATGTTTCCATTGAGTTTGATCTGTTTGGTTTGTCTATGAAGGATCTTTCTACCCGACGACCTCTTTTTCGATGTGATAGCTCAGTGCCCCTATACACACTTCGGCTTCCAACATCCGCTGCATCACCGCCTTTTGCTTTGACTACGACAGCTTCATCAACCATTTGGCATCACCGACTTGGCCACCCTGGTGCAGATGCTATGTCGAAGATGTCTAGTAGTTCTGTTATCTTGTGTTCTAGGGGCACACATGACTCCCTATGTCATGCTTGTCAGCTTGGTCGCCATGTTCGGCTTCCTTTTCCCACATCTATGACTCATGTTGAGCATGTTTTTGATCTTATACATTGTGATTTCTCGACATCACCCATTACAAGTGTATCGGGCTTTAATTATTACTTGGTGATCATCGATGATTTTTCTCATTTTTCTTGAACTTTTCCATTACGATTGAAGTCTGAGACTTTCGTTACTCTTTCTCACTTCTTCGTTTGGATTTCCACTCAGTTTGGGCGTAGCATCCGAGCTGTCCAGTGTGATAAGGGACGCGAGTTTGATAACTCTGCGTTTCATAACTTTCTCTCGGCACATGGGGTACAACTACACATGTCTTGTCCATATACCTCTCCTCAAAACGGCAAGGCAGAGCGCATGATTCACACCACCAATGATGTCATGCGCTCCTTGATGTTCCAGGCATCTGTTCCAGCCCGATACTAGGTGGAGGCTCTCCATACTACCACACTTCTAATTAATCACCTTCCTACCAAGGCGATTCGTGCCTCCACCCCCTACTTTGCTCTATATGGCACCGATCCTCTTTTCGATCACCTTAGAGTTTTTGGGTGCGCTTGCTACCTTAACCTTTTTGCCACTGCCTCGCATAAGCTTGCGCCCCGCTCGACACGGTGTGTTTTTCTCGGGTATTCCCTTGATCATAAGGGGTACTGGTGCTTAGATCTCACTACTCACTGCCTTTTGATCTCTCGGCGCGTCGTCTTCAACGAGGTCTTCTTTCCTTTCTCCACCTCTTCTAGTTCCACCACAGAGCTGGGTTCTCTTTTTCCCACTGAACTTGAGGCTGCTCTCCAGCTGCCTTGGCCTCTTTCTTCTACAGGTTCGACACACGCTACGTCTCAGGTGCCCTAGGCATCACCTGCTGCACCACGTGCGGCACCGACGCCTCCGGCGTCACCTGCTGCGCCTCGGGTGACCCCTATGTCACCAGCTGCGCCACGCGTGGCCTCAGATTCCCCAACGTCACCTGCTGTACCTCGGGTTGCCCCAACATCACCTACTGTACCTCGAGTGGCCCCGACGTCACCAGCGGCGCCACGCGCGGCATCGACGTCTCCGGCATTGCCTGCTGCGCCTCGGGTGACCCGTACGTCACCAGCTGCGCCACGCGCGGCCTCAACTTCCCTGACGTCACCTGCAGCGAGCCCGACGTCACCAGATGCACCACGTGCAGCACCAACGATGACTTCTCGCTTTGCTGACCCCGCACATGTCTACCAGCGATGAGCGTGGGATGGGGCCCCTGCTCCAGCTGTGCCACGCGTGGCCTCGAGACCCACTCTTGTCTACCCACAACGAAAGAAGGTCGTTGTACCCGAGCGCCCGGTGTACAACCCTTCTCTTCTCCACAGGGAGGCGGCCGGGAGGCAAGTGGAGGGGCGTGGCGGCACGGCGGGAGGCGGCAGGCGCAGCGGGGAGGCGGGCGCGGTGGTGGTGATGGAAGTGACGTGAGTCGGGAAGTAGGTCGGCCGGTTATATCACCATAACTTGCGACAACTCCATTAATTAATTGCAACGGCCCTAGGGTTAGCCGTCACATTGTATTTAACTTGCGACGACCGTTTCTCTGGCTGTCGCAAATAGGCATTTGTTTGCGACGGTTTATTAATTTGTTATGGCCCCAGGTCTGGTCATCGCAAATCAATATCTATTTGCGACGGCTGAAGTCGGAACCGTCGCAAACTGAAGCCTCTTTGCAACGGCTTCTTTTTTTGCGACGGCCTCGGGTAAGCCGTCGCAATTTAATTTATTCGCGACGGTCGACCGTCGCAAATAATCCTAGCTGTCGCAAATCATCACGTTTCCTGTAGTGGTGGTGACTCAACGTGCGTCCGGGAGTCTCCGGCTGGTTGAGCACTTTGCCGGAGTTGCCTTTTCGTCGACGACATCTCCACCGACCAACACTTCTTCGATCTCACCCATAACTACTTCTGTGCGTAGCGCCCTCGCCGACCCTCACTACCGCCGCGCTATGGAGGAAGGGTATGAGGCCCTGCTTGCCAACCAGACCTGGGACCTGGTTCCCCGCCCCGGTCGTGGCAATGTTGTCACGGGCAAGTGGTTGTTCACACATAAAAAGAAGGCAGACGATACCTTGGAGAGGTACAAGGCTCGGTGGGTACTTCGGGGCTTCACTCAGTGCCCTGGAGTCGACTATGATGAGACTTTCAGCCCGGTGGTGAATCCGACGATGGTTCGTACCATTCTATTGCTAGCTCTCTCGCGTTCTTGGACCGTCCACTAGTTGGACGTCAAGAATGTCTTCCTCCACGGTACACTGACCGAGACAGTGTACTACAGTCAGCCAACAGGATTTGTTGATTCAGCTCACCTAGACATGGTCTGTAAGCTGAACAAATCCCTGTACGGTCTGAAGCAGGCACTGAGAGCCTGGCATAGCCGGTCCGCCTCCTTCTTGGTCTCACAGGGGTTTGTCGAAGCTAAGTCGTACACTTCACTGTTTGTCTATCGACGTGGTAGTGACACTGCTTACCTTCTACTGTACGTCGATGACATTGTACTCACAGCGTCCAGTCCTGCTCTTCTTTGGCGCACTATTTCTGCTTTACAGCAGGAGTTCGCTATGAAGGACCTGGGCCGCCTCCACCACTTCCTGGGTATTGCAATCGAGGACCGACTAGACGGCTTGTTCCTTCACCAGCGACAGTACTGCCTGGATATCCTCCAGCGAGCAGGCATGGCTGAGTGCAAGCCATGCTCCACTCCAGTGGATACTCAGGCAAAGCTCTCCGCTACCAATGGGACACCCGGCACTGACCCCACTACTTACAGGAGTCTTGCAAGTGCTCTTCAGTACCTCACCTTCACCAGGCCAGATATCTCCTATGTGGTTCAGCAGGTGTGCCTCCACATGCTTGACCCGAGGGAGCCGCACCTCACCAATATGAAGCGGATTCTTCAGTACCTACGAGACACCCTCGACTACGGCCTCCTCCTTCGACGTGACGCGGCCTCCGAGCTGGTCGTGTACACTAACGCTGACTGGTCAGGCTACCCGGACACTCGCCGGTCTACCTCTGGGTACGCCGTCTTCCTGGGCGGTAACCTCGTCTCCTCGTCCTCGAAGCGACAGCCTGTGGTGTCGCGTTCGAGTGCTGAGACGGAGTATCCCGCCGTGGCTAACAGCGTGACTGAGGCTTTCTGGCTTCAGCAGCTGCTGCAAGAGCTCCACACTCCCGTCTCCAAGAGCACCCTGATCTACTGTGACAACGTCAGTGCTGTGTACCTCTCCACCAACCCTGTCCAGCATCAGCGCACAAAGCATGTGGAGATTGTAAAAGTCCCAAATACGTATATGAATAAACCGAGGCTTGAATTCATATGTGTGACAAATTTATGAAAAATGGGACTTGCTAAAACTTTTCTTCATGCAAAGTGCTACATGGATGTTCATCCAAAATAAGGCTCACATTTTCATTTGAAGGTGTTGAACCAATAAGGATTTAAATACCTCTTTGCATAAAAGATTAAAAATCAGATTTCAAATTCGAAGTTCACAGAAATTGTGGCCAAAAACTTTGAATACTCATACAGCCATATAGATTTGAATGGAGGAAACTAGGGTGACAAACTTGTCATTGTAGGGTGCACTCAAAAAGGAATTAAATGGAAGCATTTTAAAATTCCAACCGAATTCAAATTTTCGTGTACAGTACAGATGATATCTTCACTCCGAACTTCACTTAGCAGAGTTTGGGTCTGAGTGATGTAGTATCAAGAATCCTAGGATAGGTGGGTCTTCCCGGGTATTCCTTGTCAATTCCTTGAGTTTGGCCCATCTAGTGGTCATCCCCATGTCAAGAGTCATATTAAATCTTAATGTCGACATAAATAAAAATAGTTTAGATTAATGATTAAATGTGAATATTGAGAATCGTAAGAGTTAAAAATGGTTTAATAGTTCAGTGGTTACTGAACTCAACCCATAGTTAGATGAAACAAAGTGATATTTCTACATACAATTCACAAGTGAAATACAGCTTTAAATGTGGGCTGCTTAATTGTGGAGAACAAATCTTGAAGCGTGCAGTGAGGCGGGCCGCATTTCCACGGCATTCCAGAAGTGCCCTCCTGGTTCACTACACCACCCGACCAGTCACCACGTCTTATCTCCTTCACAGAAGGCCAGAACCCGCCGCCTCCCCGCCGCCTCCCGCCCGCTGCCGCGCATCGATCCTCAGGTTCAGTTATCGCCGCCGCCGCGATTCCTCCTCTCTTCTTCTCCTGTTGCCGCCTTCACTACCCTAGTCCCCAACGGACTCGTGCTGACAGCGCACGGCGGCAAGAGCGGGACACAAACCTCCCGCCTCGGGCTGGCCCTCCTCCTCGTCCTCCACCTCGTCCTCCTCCTGCTGCAAGGGAGAGCTGAACTCTCATCCCCAATCCTCCTACCTTTTGTAATTGACATTTAGACTCGATGTAGCGGGGATAGGTGGCTATGGGAAGAAATTTTCGCTCGTAAGCAACGGGGATGGGGTGATTTACTTATTCCTTTGCAATCAGGGATAGGGATGGGGATTGGGACTTCTTCATGGAACAGTAGACCCTCGAAACAACTCAAGCGGTAGGCAGCTGGGTCTGGCGCCCTGGGGGCCGGAGCTTTCGAAAGAGAGGGGAGGAGGGGATGTCTCCCTGCTGGCGTTAGTCAGGGCGGTTACCCTACCTCGCCGCCCTGTTGCTCCAATCCCCGCTGGCATCGTCACCTCTATTGACGCCTGCATTCTTGCAATATTTTTTTAGAAGGAACACATTCTTGCAATATTAATGTTAGCATTAAGCATAACTTTTAACTCTGCCTCTGTGAATTTACAGGTGGTGTACTCAGGATTGAAGCGGTGTGTCCAGCACACTACTCTTATGGCGTTAGTACAGTTTAACGGTACTTTAGTTCCTAAACTCGGTGAAAAACCTCGGTTCCTACCTACGTCATCGGCAGTTGGAAGGGCAACCTATGCTGTCTCAAGACTCTTAGCATTGCAAAATGGGTATGTGTGTGTAAAGCTGAGATATGATTTGATCTTTTAGTACTCATTTGAAAAGATTCATGATAGAGCCTGCGGTCTGTTCCAAACATTGTTACTTCTACAGTTTGTTTCTAGCTTTCCCAATTGTCATCAGTTCTTGCTATCTGTGTACTCATTTATCACACAGTCTCAAAAGTTGACCAGTCAAATTTATGAGGTACTTCCACTGTTTTTGTTCCCATCATTCATATCCAAGACTTGAAAAATCACTAAGACAAAAACAAACAAAATGACTGTAATCCTCTGTTAAAATTCTGTTTCCAGCTTCTCTGAATCTTCAATAAACCTCTTTTGTAGTCACCAAGCAACAAAGAGATAGAGACTGCTAAATAAGCAAGAGGCACCCCTGTCTTTTCATAAGATCCTGTAACTTGTTTAAGAATGTTAAGCAAAAGAACATATACTACTGTGCATATGATATTCTCAGTGATTAAAGTACTTTTTACTGTCTTTGCATTTGTGCAGCACCAGAGGCAGATGTAAATATCTCACTCCTAGTTACAGTTTGCATTCACTGACCTCTTCTGAACAACTAAATCATGTACCATCGTCAAGATTTCGCCACAAAAGAGGTTCCCATTTTGTCGTCAGAGCTGAAGCTGTGAGTTTATTGTATTTTTTCTTTGTATTTGTTATTGCCCAAAGTGTTCTCTTCTAACATGATCATAAATATAAAAAATGACAGGATTTTTATTCCGTACTTGGTGTCTCAAGAAATGCTAGCAAATCTGAAATCAAGAGCGGTGGGTATCTTTTGATTAGCTTCCCATGGTGTGAAGTGTTTTGACTTTGTTGATGTTCATTTGTCATTTGTCAATGATCCATTACCTATTCTTTTTTAAACTGATTGTAATTATCATGTAACCTACCATACTAATCTTTATCTTGTGAGAACTTGGATTTTTCTTCCAATTCATTTTGTCCTTCCATTTTAATGCTGCTCCAATTAGTGTACACGTAATAGTAAAATCTATTACTTGCTTTAAGGTCTGATTATTGTTGAGAATAATGAGCTTGTATTATTTAGGAGGCCGAAGGCCTCTATACATAGATGTACAGGGATGATCAATAAACATAAAAGCCCTTATGCAAAAGGGAAATATAAAACACACCCCTACACCTCTAACACCCCCCCTCAAACTCAAGGTGCGTCACGAACACTGAGTTTGAAGAGATAAAAACAATGCTGAGCTCCGGTCCGTGCCTTCGTGAAGAAATCAGCTAGCTGACGCTCTGAAGGCACATACTGAAGATCAACAACACCATCCTGTACCTGCGCTTGTATATAAGAAGCATCAACACCAATATGCTTGGTAAGCTCTTGCTTGACCGGATCACGAGCAATGCTGATAGCACCTGTACTGTCAGATAAAAGAGGAGTCAGCATACCAACAGAAACACCAAAGTCCTCAAGCAACCACCGCAACCAAGTCACCTCTGTACTCACAAGAGCCATAGCACACAACTCAACCTCTGCACTCGAACGAGAAACTGCTACCTGCTTCTTAGTCTTCCAAGCAATGAGGGAACCACCAAGAAAAACACAATAGGCAGAAAAAGATCGACGGTCAGAGGGATCACTAGCCCAAGTAGCATCAGAATATGCTTTGAGCTGTAAAGAGCTAGAGCGTGAAAAGAACAAGCGTCTAGAGATAGTCCCACGAAGATAACGCAAGACACGAAGCAAGTGACTATAGTGGACCTGGGTGGGAGCAGAAACAAACTGACTCAGAATATGAACAGAGTACGAGATATCAGGACGAGTGACACCAAGGTACACGAGACTCCCTACAATATGACGGTAACGAGTAGGATCATCAAGAGACTCACCATCAGTGGCTCAAAGATGGACATTGAGTTCCATGGGAGTCTCAACAGTCCGCTGATCAGTAAGAGAAGCCCGATCATGAAGATCCTGAATGTACTTCTCTTGAGACATATAAATTCCCTCAGAGGAGGAGGAAACCTCAATCCCAAGAAAGTAGCGAAGAGGACCAAGATCAGACATAAGAAACTGCTCACTGAGACGGGCCTTCACAAAGGCTATGTACTCTGAATCTTCTCCAGTGATGATCATGTCATCAACATAGAGAAGAAGAAGAGTGTGGCTACGTGACGAAGTATGCACAAAAAGCGCGGGATCATGGACACTGGTAGAGAAACCAGCAGCAGTGACTACGGACGCAAAGCGCTGAAACCAAGCACGAGGAGCCTGCTTAAGGCCATAAAGAGAACGCCGAAGGCGACAAACCATACCCTCAGGAACAGAATACCCAGGTGGTGGCTGCATATAAACCTTCTCACACAGCTCACCATTAAGAAAAACATTCTTTACATCAAGCTGAGAGATGGACCAATCACGAACAGAGGCCACAACAAGCAGAGTGCGAACCGTGGTCATGTGAGCGACAGGAGCAAAGGTCTCATCATAGTCACGACCATGTTCCTGCTGGAAGCCACGGGCGACCAATCGAGCCTTATATCGCTCAAGTGAACCATCTGAGCGGGTCTTAACCTTATAGACCCACTTACAGGTGATAGGCCGAACACGTGGGGGACAGGGCACAAGTTCCCACGTGCCGGTGCGCTCGAGAGCAGCAATCTCCTCAGCCATCACATGCTGCCATTCCTGATGAGGAACAACATCACGATACGTAGCTGGCTCAGGAAGAGCAGTAGCAGCAAAGCTAGAAGGAGAGTACCGATTAGGAGGCTGGCGAGAACGATGACCTCGTCCAAGGGGCTGCTCAGGAGAAGAATCATGAGATGATCCCTCAGGAGAAGAAGGCGTATCCGGAGAGTCAGACTGAGCTGGAGAAGCTGAGACATCAGAAGACGACTCAACTGGAGTAGACGGCTCATCAGAAGAAGATGGCACATCTGTAGGGGGCACAACTCGTCGAGTATAGACTTGACCGGGGCCTTCAAGGCATAATCAGGAACCATCGAAGAAGGTTCCGAGGAAGAGGAGGTCATGGATTGAGGTACTGAGTGTGAAGGAGAATCACTCACAACTGGAGCATCAGGAAGAAAAAGGAGCGAAATAGGATCAACCACAGATACAGAAGAAGTATCAGAAGATGGTCGGGGATAGAAAGGGCGTGTCTCATCAAAAACAACATCCCGGAAATTCTCATTCGTCGACCAACCGGATCCCAACAACGATATCCCTTATGCTCCGAGCTGTAGCCTAAGAAGACACACTCAACGGACTGGGCAGTCAACTTAGTGTGCTCACGTGGTGCAAGCAACACGTAGCACACACAGACAAAGAGACGAAGGCTGGTGTAATCAGGCATCTTGCCAGTAAGACGCTCAAAGGGAATTCCATTTTTAAGGCTAGACGAGGGTTGAATGTTAATTAAGAAAGTGGCAGTAGAAACAACCTTGACTCAAAAATGAGGTGGAACAGAAGAGGCAATCAGAAGAGTACGAGCTGTCTCAAGGATATGTCGATGCTTGCGCTCAACAACACCATTCTGAGCATGAGCACCTGGACAAGAAAACTGAGCAAGTGTACCTTGCTCAGAAAGAAACTGACGAAGAGCATCAGAAAGATACTCGCCAGCAGAATCAGCTCGAAAAATACGCATAGGAGTGTCAAACTGAGTACGGACCACAGTCGAGAAGGATTTATAGATTGATAACGCCTCACTACGATGTTTCATAAAGTAGATCCATGTGTGGCGAGAAAAATCATCTATAAAAATGATATAATATCGATGTCCTCTTTTTGAAGCAAAAGGAGCAGAACCCCATACATCAGAATGAACAAGATCAAAAGGACGCTCAGACACTGACTCACTAGAAGAATAAGGAAGCTGAATCTGCTTTCCTAGCCGACAACCCTGACACTGAGCTAAAGACTCAGAACTAGATATTGATCCTAAAAGACCACGACGAACTAGAATGGAGAGGCGAGAGCCACAAAGATGCCCCAAACGGTGGTGCCACTGAGCAATCGTCGAAGTGGACGAAGCAGCAAGAGTGGAACCAACTGAACTGGCAGGCGCAGCGGAAGGAAGACGAAGCCAGTCAAGCTCCCAAAGACGCTGTGAATCACGACGACGAGGGCCAGTACCAAGTAGGCGACCCGTGCAACGATCCTGAACATAGCAAAAATCATGATCAAGAATCACTCGACAATCATTATCAGTGAGTTGACGAGTAGATATACGTTGCATTGTAAGTCCAGGAACAAAGGAAACATCAGGAACAACAAAAGAGTCAGATAAAAGAGTGCCTTGTCCAATAACCGAAAGAGGAGAACCATCGGCAGTATGTGTTGGATATAATCCCGTTTTTCTAGAATAATTGGTGTTAGAGATAGAGTCCTAGTTCAATAAGAGTAGGAGTTAGTATTAGATAAGGACTCTGTAATTTGGGGCTATATATACAGCCCCCCCTTTGAGAATAGATCAAGAGAGTAGTTTAGAGAAAATTAATCCCCGGATTTCCAACATTTGGTATCAGAGCTAGGATTTTAGATCTGCCCCCGGGAGGATGAACTCTCGGGGGTGGCCAACAATGCAGATCTGGGAGGGAAGCAAGGTCGAGCTGAGGTAGGAGGGACCCAGGTCGTCGGCGCTCAGCCTCGCTGCGGCGCGGTAGCGCGGTCAGGCACAACCGCACGCGGGAGGCGGCGGTGACCCTGGTCTCCGGTGCGGTGTCGAAGAGCAGACAACGCAGGAAGGGGACGAGTGTACCTCAAGAAGGTCGATTCCAGGGAGCAAAGCTTTGGATCGGGCGCTCGCGGGGCGGATCTCATCAGGGACCGAGTGGATCCTGGCGCAGATCCGGCGGGCGGGCGACGGCCAGCAGCGCGAGGGCGGCCAGCGCGGGCGCTAGCGACCGCGCGTGCGGCCAGCGCGCGGGCGCGAGGAGCGCGGCTAGGGCGCGCGCAGCGCGAGCACGGCTAGCGGGCGGGCGCGACGAGCGCGGCCAGGGCGCTAGCGGCGTGCGCGGCAGCACAAGCGCAGCCAGGATCGGGCCCGCGCGGCAACGGGCGGCGGTTCGAGCCGGATCCAAAGGAGGAGGCGGCTGCTGCCAGAGAAAGGAGGCTGAAGGTAGCACGTGAGGCGGCGGCTGCTGTTCTGTGAGAGTGAAGGCTGCTAGGGTTTGGAGGCAGTTGGGCCAGCTTGGTTACGTGGGCTTGTTGGGCCAGGTGGTGAGAAAGAAGCAGGCCACATGGGCTGGGCCTTGGAAGGTGGCCACGTGGGAGTAACTGTTCTTTGCTAAGGACACCCAAAGAAGTATAGTTGTTGGTGTTATTTGCCACCCGAAGTGGCCCAGAGGAAGTCAAGTGCTAGCCCACAACCAAGGAGGTGTCTGCAGAACATGGCACATGGTTCGAAGTTCAAGCCAACAGAGGACGAGCTGGTGCTTCACTTTCTTCGACCACAGCTGCGTGGTTTTACACCGCGTGAGGCGGGCATTGTGATAGAAGCAGACTTCTATGATGTGACGCCGTGGGACCTCTTGGCGAACTACGACCTGCATGACTTGGGATATTTCTTCACGTTGCGCAGGCAGAGCAAGCCTCGAGTATAGTGGTCCGGTGGCGGCGGCATCTGGAAGCATAGCGCGACCAAGTGTGCACAGTCAATTTCCAACATGGGAGTTGTGGTGCAATGGTGTATGGTCAAGTTTTGCTTCTACATGTGCGGAGAACTCGGGAAGCGTCGTAGCACGGGATGGATCTTGGAGGAGTACGAGATCAGTGACCCAAGGTGCTATCGCCACGACGATGAAGGTGAAGAAGTAGAATATTGGGTGCTCTGTCGCGTGAAAGAGCAGGCCAATGCGAGGTGTGCCCGAGATGAAGATGTGACCATCTCGAGTATGTGGTCGGAATGAAGATGCGTCCATTCCGAGATCATATGCAGGATGAAGATGAGTCCATCCTGAGGTTGAAGATGTGAGCAACCTGAATGCGTGTGCAGGATGAAGATGAGCCCATCCTGGGGTTGAAGATGTGACCAACCCGAATTTGTGTACAGGATGAAGATGCGGCCATCCTGGGGATGAAGACGTGCCCATCCCAAAATTGAGTTGTGCAGGGTGTAGATGTGACCATCCTGGGGGTGCAGTTGTGTCCATCCCGAAAGTGTGTTTAGGGTGGAAGTGTGTCTCCATCCTAATTAGTGTGAGTGTGATCTAGAAAAACGAGATTAGGGGGTGATTGTTGGATATAATCCCGTTTTTCTAGAATAATTGGTGTTAGAGATAGAGTCCTAGTCCAATAAGAGTAGGAGTTAGTATTAGATAAGGACTCTGTAATTTGGGGCTATATATACAGCCCCCCCTTTGAGAATAGATCAAGAGAGTAGTTTAGAGAAAATTAATCCCCGGATTTCCAACAGTATGAACAGTAGAAGGACGATACGAAGGACTCAAGGAAGACAAACTGGTACGATAGGGAGTCATATGGAAAGAAGCACCAGAATCAAGAATCCATGGACAAGTACCTGGAGCAGAAGTAGGAGGTGGTCCCTCAGTGGAAGACGAAAAAGCAGCAGCAATACTCGAAGGTGCAGAAGACTGAATCATAGAACCAGTAGCCACTGATGGTGCAGAAGTAGCAAGGCGACGAAGAAGCATGAGCAACTGTGCATCCGAGGTAGCAGAACTCACTTGAGATCCTCTAGTACTAGCACCACCAGCACCCTGTGAAGACCGACGAGCCTGAGCCTTCTTCTTTTTGAAACAAGACATCTCCACATGACCATCTTTACCACAATAATCACAGTGATGAGCACCACGCCCCCCTGGCGCCGAAGGAGGGGCAGCTGAAGTCAATACTGTGGACGGAGAAGCAGTGTGCATAGGTGGCGAAGAGCGGAGCTGCCAACACTGAAGAAGGATGCAGCAAACCAGCAGCCTGAAGACGAGTCTCCTCATTACGAACACTCGTCAGAGCATCCATAAGAGAGACACACGAGTGACGAGCAAGCAGCTGAGCACGAATAGGCTCAAACTCAGCACGAGAGTCAGAAAATCATAGGTGCGTCGAAGCTCAAGTGCAGCCTTCTGACTCTGACAAGAGGAGCAAGTATCTGTCGACAACCGCAGACCAAGAGTATCAAGCTGACGCCAAATAGCAGACATCTGACCGAAAAACTCCTCCACTGAAGCATCTCCCTGCAGCAAAAGCTGCTCCTGACGAATAACAACAAGGTAGGTAGACTGAGCCAGTAGGCTCGTATCGAGAGCGAAGAAAATCTCACATCTGATACGCATGCTCAAACTCTACTATATCTGCAGCAAGGCGATCCTCCATACTGGCAGCAAGAATAGCAGCAGCTCGAGCATCATCATCCAACCAAGTCCTGTATAAGCTGATGTGAGACTGATACCCAGATATATGTGCATCATAATCCGTCAGCATCTTCTTCTTCTTATCATCATCAGTAGCCTGATCTGAAATAACAGGCTCTGAAGGAACTGCAAGGCAAGACGGGCATTTGAGATCGCTCGTAAGATACTCCCAGAGTCGTATACCACGCATATGCAGACGCATGCGAGGAACCCAGTCACGGTAATTAGTGCCATCGAAAAGCACCGGACACGGCACAACTGGAAGTCCACCTGAAGAAGTCATCATGATGAAGATGACCTAACGACGACGAGAGTGCAAAAGAAAAGAAATAAGAAATAAAGAAATAAAGAAGAAAAGAAAATATTAACAATAATAAGAAAACATTTTCTTTTCTGCTATTCTCTCTCTTTTTCTTCTTTTTTTACATTCTCTCTCTTTTTTTTTTACTTTTTTTTTGAGAATAACCGAAAGCCCACTCGTAACCCTACCGCTGCCTATCAAAATCGCCACCGCCGCCTACAGAAAAACGCCGCCACCAAAGAGCGCCTGCTCACGGGCGGTAGGACGAGGCTCCCGCGGGCGGTCACCACGGGGAGGGGCGACGGGCGAGCGGCAAAACCGCATATGGCGACGGGCGAGCGAGCGACGCTTTCGGCGACGGGCGAGCCGAATCGACGGGCGAAGCAACGTCCGGCGACGGGCGAGCCGAGTCGATCGAGTCCCAGCAGTGACGATGAGATCGGGTCCCAGCACGCTCACGAGATCCAGACGTCTGTCCCAGCAGCGCGGAGATTGAAGCTCCAAGCGACGAACACGACGGCTGCAAGGATCTGCAAGACGGGTACGGTTCCAGGGATCTGGAACCACTCGTGGGGAAGAGGTGCAGTGAACAACAGCCTCGAGAGAGATCCACCGATCAGCAAAACAAAGCCGCCGGCGAGAGATCGTCCACGAACGGCCAACAGGATCGATAGGATAGAAAAAACTCTAACCCTAATTTTGGCTCTGTACCATGTTGAGAATAATGAGCTTGTATTATTCAGGAGGCCGGAGGCCTCTATAAATAGATGTACAGGGATGGTCAATAAACATAAAAGCCCTTATGCAAAAGGGAAATAGAAAACACACTCCTACACCTCTAACAATTATCACTTGTAAGCTAGGATATGAAGTAAATATATCCCTTGTTACAAACTTGTCCGTTTGAACTTCAAGGACATTTTCTTTGCACTCAAGTATAATACATCTCTTAAAAAGGCTAATGGTTACTATTTCATCTAATTTTAAGATAGTTGTAGCTCATGTAACCAAATCTAATTTGGAGCTATTAGCCTATGATGTTTATGGGTTGATTATATGGCCAATGTTTAACTGTTATGATTAGTCTTTTAATTTTCCCTTTGAAAATCTGAGGGTGACCTCTAAGAAACTTTTGTGATAGTAAAGCATTATGGCTGGTAATACACTAATACTTGATACTGAAACACGTATATTTTTCTAAATACGCTGAAGAACATATAGAATATTGCACTGTCTTATTTTATAGTTAGTTCTGAATCCTTTTATCTTCCAGCCTACCGGAAGCTTGCGAGGAGCTATCATCCAGATGTGAACAAGTAAGTTGGATATCACAAAACAAGATTTAATTTCCAGTTGCAATCATCAGTTTGTAGTGTGAACAAAAACAATATGCCCAATCAAAGATCCTCAAATCTTCTTACAGTTCCAGCTCCAAGAATTTTTTGAGCTAGGGATAACTAGCTCAAAAAGGTTTGGAGCTGGAGCTTTGCCAAACAGGTCTTATTCACAGATATATAGACCCGTTGTTGATGAACCTTTGTGATGAAAATTCTGCAGACATCTTGGTTTTTATTTCTTTTGTACATTAACCATCCTTCGAGGGGGGGCCTTGGCGTAGCGATAAAGCTGTTGCCTTGTGACCATGAGGTCACGGGTTCTAAGTCCTGGAAACAGCCTCTTACAGAAATGTAGAGAAAGGCTGTGTACAAAAGACCCAACTGTGTCGGACCCTTCTTCGGACCCTGCGCAAGCGGGAGCTACATGCACGAGGCTGCCCTTTCTTTTTATTAACCATCCTTCCTATAATAAAATTGTTGGGTTCCATATCTAGCCTATAACAACAACAACAACAACAACAACCAAGCCTTTATCCCAAGCCTGTTGGGGTCAGCTAGACATGAAACCCAATATCAATAAAGTAAAAGAGAGGAAGAGATATAAGAACAAGGAAAAAAGAAAAAAAGAGAAAAAAAGAGAAAAAAAGAAAAAAAGAAAAAAAAGAAAAAGGAAAAAGAGAAAAGAAATAAGAAAAAAGGAAAAGAAAAGAGAAAAGAAAAAAGAAAAAAAGAAAAAGAAAAAAAACAAGACTACGATTCTGGCACATGAATTGCTACTTTCCATGCGGTCCTATCATGAGCTAAGTCTCTGGATACATTCCAATCTCTCAAATCTCGTTTTACCGCCTCCTCCCAGGTCAACTTTGGTCGTCCTCTACCCCTCCGAATATTTTCTCTACCTCTTAAAATCCCACTGTTAACCGGTGCTTCTGGAGGTCTCCGTTGGATATGCCCAAACCACCTAAGTCGATGTTGGACTAACTTCTCTTCAATCGGCGCCACCCCTACCTTATCACGAATCGCCTCATTCCTTATTCGGTCTCTTCTCGTGTGCCCGCACATCCACCATAGCATTCGCATCTCTGCGACACTCATTTGTTGGACATGTTGCCGTTTAGTTGGCCAACATTCCGCCCCATAGAGCATCGCGGGTCTGATCACCGTCCTATAGAACTTCCCTTTTAGCTTTTGTGGGACTTTCCTATCACATAGGATTCCAGAGGCTTGCCGCCATTTCATCCACCCTACCTTGATCTTGTGGCAAACATCCTCATCAATATCGCCATTGCTTTGTAACATTGATCCTAAGTATCGGAAAGAGTCCCTTCTAGGTACTATTTGTCCTTGTAGACTAACATTTCCTTCTTCACGACCAACACCACTAGTGTCACACCTCATATACTCGGTTTTAGTCCTACTAAGTCTAAACCCCTTGGACTCTAAGGTTTGTCTCCATAACTCTAATTTCTTATCAACACCATCTCTAGTTTCATCTACCAGCACTACATCATCAGCAAAGAGCATGCACCAAGGGATATCCCCTTGTATATCCTTCGACACCTCATCCATCACCAAGGAAAAGATGTATGGGCTCAAAGCTGATCCTTGATGTAGTCCTACCGTGATAGGAAATGCATCAGTCTCACTATCACTTACGCGCACACTTGTCCTAACATTATTGTACATATCCTTGATAAGTGTAATGTACTTTGTTGGCACTTTATGTTTCTCTAGTGCCCACCACATGACTGACCTTGGTATCTTGTCGTACGCCTTCTCCAAGTCGATGAACACCATATGCAAGTCCTTCTGCTCCCTATATCTCTCCATAAGCTGACGAAGCAAGAAAATCGCCTCCATTGTAGACCTCCCAGGCATAAAACCAAATTGGTTTTTAGTGACATTGGTCACTTTCCTCAGGCGGTGTTCAATCACTCTCTCCCAAAGCTTCATAGTATGACTCATAAGCTTAATACCTCGATAATTAGTACAACTTTGAATATCTCCTTTATTTTTAAAGATAGGTACTAATATACTTTTCCTCCATTCTTCAGGCATCTTGTTTGACCGAAAAATGTGGTTGAATAGCTTTGTGAGCCATACTATTGCGACGTCCCCAAGACATCTCCACACCTCAATAGGGACATCGTCAGGGCCGAGGGCCTTTCCTCCTTTCATCCTCTTTAAGGCATCCTTAACCTCAAACTCTTGTATGCTCCGCACGAACCGCCTGTTGGAGTCATCAAAGGAGTCATCCAACTCAACCATAGTGCTCCCATTCCCATCATTGAATAGCTCATTAAAGTAATCACGCCATCTATTCTTAATCTCTTCATCCTTCACTAGAATGTGGTCAGTCTCATCTTTGATGCATTTAACTTGATTGAGATCCCTCATCTTTCTCTCACGGATTTTTGCTACCTTGTATATGTCCTTTTCACCTTCTTTTGTCCCTAGTCTCTCATATAACTTATCATATGCCTGTCCTCTTGCCTTACCACAACCCGCCTTGCATTCTTCTTAGCCTCTTTGTACTTAAGCATGTTGCTTGCGCTTCTATCATTATGCCAACTCTTATAACACTCCTTCTCCTTAATGGCCTTTTGTACATCCTCATTCCACCACCAAGTGTCTTTATCTACAAGTTTCTTTCCCTTTGTCACACCGAACACCTCACTAGCTACCTTCCTAATGCAAGTTGCCATCTTCATCCACATACTATCTGCATCTCCATTTTTTGGCCAGGGTCCATCTGTGATCACCCTATTTTTAAAGGATACTTGTGATTCTCCCTTCAACTTCCACCACTTTGTTCTTGTGATTTTGACACCTTTGTCCCGCAAAGAACATGTATGGAAGCGAAAATCAGCTACCACAAGCTTATGTTGTGTCACAACACACTCCTCCGGGATCACCTTACAATCTAGACACTCCCGTCTATCCTTTCTCCTAGTGAGGACAAAGTCAATCTGGCTAGAGTGTTGGGCACTACTAAAGGTCACTAGGTGAGATTGCCTCTTCCTAAAGAGGGTGTTAGCTATCAACAAATCATAGGCTACGGCAAAGTCTAGGATGTCCTTACCCTCTTGATTTCTATCGCCGCATCCAAAACCTCCATGTACTCCCTCAAATCCTAGGTTAGTTACACCCACATGACCATTGAGATCTCCCCCTATGAGGAGTTTCTCGGTTATCGGTACACTACTAACCATATCCTCCAAGTCCTCCCAAAATTGCCTCTTAGCACTCATGTTGAGCCCAACTTGTGGGGCATAAGCACTAATGACGTTCAAGACAATGTCCCCAATTACTATCTTGATTAAGATGATCCTATCTCCTCGTCTTCGAACATCCACTACTCCATCCTTAAGACTCTTATCTATTAGAACACCTACGCCATTTCTAGTCCCAGCCGAACCAGAATACCAAAGCTTAAAACCGGTATTCTCGACTTCTCTCGCCTTTTGACCCGCCCATCTAGTCTCTTGTACACAAAGGATATTTACTCGTCTCCTAATGGTAACATCTACTAACTCACGTAGCTTCCCCGTCAAGGATCCTACATTCCAACTACCCACCCGAAATCTATGTTCCTCGGCTAGCTTCCTTACGCTTTGCACCCGTCGAGTAAGATGCAAAGACCCTTGCTCACTTATCACTACATCCGGGCGATGATGTAGCGCGCCACTAAGGTGATGGCGATCCGGCCCTTGCTCATTTAACATCATATCCGGGTTCCGATATGGCGCGCCACTAAGGCGGTGGCGACCCGGCCCTTGCCCACTTAACACCATACCCGGGTTCCGATATGGCGCGTCGCTAAGAGGGTTGTTGGCTCGCCAAGCCTATCACAACCCCCTCCTCCTTTACCCGGGCTTGGGACCGGCTATGTCATTACAACATAGGCGGAGTTGGTTCCATATCTAGCCTACCCAAAAGGATTTGTTGTTGTTTTGTATTAACCATTCTTCCTATCTAGTTAATCAAAGAAAAAAAGAAATATCACTTATTTATTATTTTATTTCAGAGATCCTGGTTCTGAACAAAAGTTCAAGGATATCAGCAATGCTTACGAGGTTGGGCCAACTGTCATAATTCATTCAAAAGTTCCTTCATTCTGTCATTGGATTGTGAATTCCTTTAATCTTAGAAAGCTTTCTGTGTAATGCATATAGGTTTTATCTGATGATGAGAAGCGATCAATCTATGATAAATATGGAGAAGCTGGTCTGAAGGGTACTGGCATGGGAGCAGGAGTAAGTTTTCCCATATGTTTTGTATTTCAGATGTTTCATCTGTCAGTGAATTTCTAAGTGATGGAATATCTGATTTTGCAGGATTACTCAAACCCATTCGATCTCTTTGAATCACTGTTTGAAGGGTTTGGTGGAATGGGCGGTCGTGCTGCTCGCAGTAGACCTATGCAGGGTGATGATGAGGCATACAATCTAGTACTCAATTTTAAGGAAGCGGTGTTTGGTGTAGAGAAAGAAATTGAGATTACCCGACTGGAAAGCTGTACTACATGTGATGGAACTGGTGCCAAGCCTGGCACAAAACCAACGACATGTAAAACATGTGGAGGTCAGGGCCAGGTGGTGTCCTCCACAAGAACACCTCTAGGAATATTCCAGCAGGTCTCCACTTGCAATACTTGTGGTGGCACTGGTGAATTTTCCACCCCTTGCAACGCCTGTGGGGGTGATGGCCGGGTGCGTAAGACAAAGAGGATCAGTCTGAAGGTTCCTGCTGGAGTGGACTCTGGGAGCAGGTTGAGGGTTAGGTCTGAGGGCAATGCTGGCCGGAGAGGTGGTCCCCCTGGAGACCTTTATGTTTTTATAGATGTTCTCTCTGATTCGGTTCTTAAGCGGGATGGGACAAACATTCTATATACTTGCAAGGTGTCCTACGTCGATGCAATTCTTGGGACAACTGTTAAAGTCCCAACTGTTGATGGGCAGGTTGACCTCAAGATACCCTCAGGAACTCAGCCAGGCACAACATTGGTAATGTC
Organism: Neostapfia colusana; assembly: GCA_030760725.1. NCBI lineage: Eukaryota > Viridiplantae > Streptophyta > Magnoliopsida > Poales > Poaceae > Neostapfia > Neostapfia colusana. Next base: position 63,441,596 of record JASWHV010000011.1, read on the forward strand.
AAAGAAAGGTGTTCCGCTTCTTGGGAAGACAAATGCTCGTGGAGACCAGCTGGTGCGCGTCCAAGTTGAGATTCCGAAACGTCTGAGCAGTGATGAGAGGAAATTGATCGAAGAGCTTGCAGACCTCAACAAAGCCCAAACGGCAAACAGCAGGAGATGATTATTGCAAAAGGTTAGTAGGATACTGCTTGTGCAGTAAGCAATTTTGATGCAAATTGCAGTGGCAAAGAAGCTAGTATGAAAGTGGGAATCAGTATTATGAATATGCATATTCTTGTGCAATATACTGGTGCACTGGAGATCTGAAATGTCATGTCTGTAACCTCATTTTAAAAGGATATTCGATGTTTTGTAGTAGCTTTATCTTATGCCTAGGCAAGATTATTAGCCCATTTTTAATATATGGTTCTTGTATTCTTGAAAGGCGGTTGAACTATAGTAGTAACAGGGCAGACTTTAACATCAGTGGCAGAATGTCGCGCCATTCCGAACGTTTTGTAAGCTGCAACATGGAAATGTAATTGTTCCATGTGTTATGCTGTGTTGCATTGGAAATTCATTATTTGACCTTTATCATTTCTATAATCTGTTCTTGGACAATATTGGCAATACCTTGCCAGTTCAAACATTTCTGGTATTACATTGATAAAGGTTTGCTGTTAATTTGAGCTGTTTGTTCGATGTATCTGGTAGCAGCCAACTGGGTGGTGCAAAATGTCGTGGACTTTTGGCTGCAAAATTACGCTAGTAGATTTACGATTGCTGTTGCTTCGTCTTGTTGCGCGCTCATGGTCCAATTTTAAGGCGCACATGATTTCAAAATTCAAAACATGGCTAACAATATGATTTTAGTGAAAGAAAGTTGCACCATTAGATCTCATTCTAATTCACATTTGTATTAATATTGTTTCATGTATAGTAGCATCATATTGTGAACAAAAATTTACGGGTACTTAGAAGACTCGAGCCAAATTCCAGTCAATAAGCATAGATGGGGAACTTTGTATTGTAGGCCGTGAAGAGCGATGTCTTGGCTTATGGCCAAGGTGTGGGCCATTCAAGGGCATCGTTTTGAAATAACTCAAACTTGTAGGAAAGTCCAATTATTCAATTGCTAGAAAAAAATGGTCCATAGGCTCTTTTATGACCCTAATAAATACTCCATAGTGAAATATATGTCATTTATTCTGTCAACATTTTCTAATTTAACCAACAATCTGAAAATAATCCATTTTAGAGTTCCATTGGGTCAATGGTTTTCAACATTGAGTAGCGATATATGAATAACCACGTTGACAAAATATGTGTGATTGTTAGATAACGAAGCAATTTACCTATTAATTCCGGAAAGTAATACATGGTTAAAATAGTAATCAACACAAGCAAAAACACAGTCGGTAGTAACACAAACGAAACTACAGTCATGTCACAACAAAAGATTCCAAGAGACAGCGTTACAGACATGTGACTAGAGGAGACGTTGTAGGTGCTATTGCAGTGTTGATGAAGGCCAGTAGCAATTATCGTTGAATACAACGGTAGGAAGCACCGCCTGCCTTGGACGATAGACGATCCATAGTGAAGAACGCGAATAGTCATAATGCAGAAGACCATGATGGTGGCACAAGCAACGAGAGAAGGAAACTAATCTGTCTGGCACCCCGACTCGAGGCTAGAATTCACGCTAACACGCGCGCGTGTGTGAGGCGAGCAAGGAGGAGAAGCATGCGTGGCCCACTGCTCTTCTCACTCACTTAGATAGTGGTAGAATAACCTCTCTTATAAGTGGGTACCCCTCCACTTCCACTCTCTATATGGTACTAAATTGTTAGCACTTTTCTTTCCATAATGGGCCATTGAAATTTATAAAGGATTTTAGTTTGGGCCTTCCTCTCATGGCCTAAAATCCAACAATCCTCTACTAGGTTTCAAAGCTACTTAGAGAAGTGTTTTTCTCATTACTTGTTTGATATACTAGTGTTTCAGTAAATATTGTTAAGTTGAATTTCTAACTAGATCTTTAAGTTACACTAGTTCACAACTTGAATAATAGATTGCGCCTTGAATTGCAAGTTTCATATGAAGTAATTTCACTTACAAACCATAACTAGTACTTGACTACCAATAGTCTACCACGCGGGTAGAGCATATGCGTCGTACTCGTTGTCTTTTTCTAATCTTTATAGAGATCACCTAAATCTCAGACACTACGACTTTAAACAGTCAGAGCTCATATAATTGTGCTTCTTTCAAGTCTGCTTTGTAGGACAACATCATTACTACACATAGCCAACATAAAAAAATTAAAACATGTCACCAACCTGCATTACACTTTGATAGTATAGTTATGCATATTCACATAAAGAGGGTCTCAAAAAATACTCTCCTATGTGAACCACTAGCTGTTTTTTTTCCAGTTCCTAATTCACGGAATCTTCGATCATGTAGGTTACGTTACCACTATGGTGTCACACTCATGGGTCTCAAACCCATCCCACTAGATGCACTTTCTATCACATTACGTAATAGTCCATTCGTAAAGCGATCTTCTAGGTTTTTATGTGTTTGTATATACAAAACAATTATAACTTCAGAGTTTCTCATTTTAATGACAGACTTTGGAAGTCTTCTGACATGTCTTGATGACTTTGCATTATCCTTAAACTTGTTCATTTTGGCAATCATTGTTTGATTGTCACAATTCATAAGAATCGACGGTAATGGTTTCTCAACCACAGGCAAGTCCATCAATGGCTCTTGCAGCCATTCTACCTCACTTGATGTCTCTAGTTGACCTCCTCAATATTGTCTGTTCGCATGACCTCCATGATGCTGCACCACCAGTAAGAGTAAATATATACCCACTTGTGGCATAGAACTGAACAAAGTCACATATCCAGTTCAAATCATTATATGCTTTAGGCACAACAGGATGCCCTATATACCGAATTTCATAAATCAATCTACTTATTAAGTAACACATAACCTTTTCAAATGCATGCTAGTTATCAACAATTGGGTTTTGACATGATCCGCCTAATTTGCTCAAAGCAAATAGAATATCAAGTTGGGCTCGACTTGCTAAGTACATGAGTGAACCAATCATCTAAGAATATTTAAATTGATCTACTGCTCTCTCTTGCTTTTTCTAAGTGTCATGCTGGGATGATAAGGTGTTAGAGAAACTTTACCATCTAGAAAACCGAACCCGCTCAAGATTTTCTCAATATAGTGGGATTGTGTGAAGTAATCCTACTCTCTTTCTTATTCAACATAATGTTCAAAATAACATTAGCCTCTCCCAAACATTTCATATCAAAATATTTTAATAGAAAAGATTGTATCAAAAATTATATTAATGCTCGTACAAAAAATGAGTATATCATCCATATACAAGTATAATATAACATTATCACTTCCATCATGGTGATACTTGTGAGGACCCGGGGGTCCCGACATTCCAGGATCTCGCTGAGGGGTGCTGTAATACGCAACACCGGATAGCACACGTGTGAAGACATTTATGATTAAAACAGCAGAAGCTAAGTTATATTACATAACGTGTTTATGAACATAGTTACATTAAAATACTGTTTATAGCCTACACTCTCGGGCATAAACTAAGCAAAAAGGGTTCACGTTCAGTCTGTGAACGTGTTCTCAATAACTACACACACCCCACACCTAACACGGCGGTGTGCAAGGCTCCCACTCGACGGTAGTACCCTTTGGGGAATCCGTCTCCTCCTCGGGAGCCTCCTCCTCTTCATACTGACCTGCACAACTGAATGTAGCCTAGAGGGGGGGTGAATAGGATTCTTGACGCTTTGTTGAAACCTGAAACACTTAGTAGTCTATCAAATACAGGGAAATCGGACTAGTCCGGTAGAGTGCGGACTAGTCCGTTTTCTAAACAGATAAAAATCGGACTAGTTCGGTACTGTGCGGACTAGTCCGGTATTCGTGGACTAGAGAGATCAAGATTGATCAATGTTCACTTCTAGTACTCTATGCAGCGGAAATTAAACGATAACTTAGATGTATTGCAACAGTAATACAACGAATGACAGGAATCAACTTGATTTTAATGTTTGAACGTGAATTTCAAAGGATTGCTTAAATACTAGGATATGATGAACAATTAATGAACAAGAGTGGGAGACAAGTGTTTATCCCGAGGTTTGATTCCACAAAGGAAATCTACGTCCCCGTTGAGGAGTCCACTAAGGACCGGGTCTTCTCCAACCCTACCCTCGTCGAATCGCCACAAAGGTCGATTCTCTTCCACTAATCACAAAGGACAATAAAATCATTCAAGGGGCCTTCTCACAAGTTGAGGGCTCTCCAAGAATTACAACGAATGAACACAATCTAACACACTATAAAGATGAACAATTAACAATCAAAAGTGTGCGAGAGAACAAACCCAAGAGCTCAAGATGTGTAGAACAAGTCTCTCCTTTTTTTCAATTGCCAATCCCCAAAGAATTGATCCTTCTTGGGTTAGAATGTGTTGGAGAGAGTTGTTGGGCTCTTGGGAGGTGTGATGGTGTAGGGGGTTCAAGAGTTATGTTGGTATGACCGTACACTTCTTTTTATAGTAGGGTTTCCAATGGGTACGTTAGGGTTTGCGATGTCCGGACTAGTCCGTGGTTGACTCCGGACTAGTCCGGTGTGCGGTGTGTAGAAAACACTAAGTGTCGTGAGATATCGGACTAGTCCGTGGTAGTGCGGACTAGTCCGTTTTCTGTCCAGAGACAAAATCAGACTTGTCCGGATGATATCGGACTAGTCCGTTTTCTGGTCAGAAAGAAAATCGGACTAGTCCGGTTGATATGACTAGTCCGCACATGTTGAAATTGTGCAGTTAGTTTGATTTCTTTCTCTTGAGCTCTTATCAATTTGGATCCTCCTTCTCCTTTGTTTTTGCGCTTTCTTCTTAATTTCTTTGAGAACCTGCGCTCATTCTCAACAATTTTATTAGGATCTCATCTGTTTGTCATAAATCAACCAAAACCCACAACGGGTGCCTGGATGCACTTTCAATCTCCCCCTTTTTGGTGATTGGTGACAACCAATTGAGATCTCACAAATATGACAATAAGAATTCAGATTTTCATAAAGTGTGCACATAAGAGTTTTAAACAAAATAGGCAATTAAGACATGAGACATATATGCACTCTTTATGGTGGGGTGCAAAACTAAATGTGTGAGCAATAATTTTGATGTAAATATCATAATGAGCATAATCATCAAGAGTCTCAATCCTACATAGCAGTTTTAAACATACGCCATTAATCATAAGCATAACATAGTCATCTCACAAAAGCATAATGATAACATAAGTCTTACGAATGCAAAATAGTAGCATAAGTCTTACAACAGCATATGGTAGCATAAGTCTTACAACAGCATAGCATAGGTCTTACACAACTCATTTCTCAAGCTAGGACATCAAAAGAAAGACCTACGACCTAAGACTCCCCCTCAATCTCTCCTGCTTTGGCATCAAGGCACCAAAAAGAAGGAGATGAGGGATCTACTTGTCCTCGCCGGCTCACTCCTCGCTGTCGATCCTTTCTTCATCTTCATCATCAGCCTGAGGAATAGGAGGAGAGGAGCCGCTTGTTGTGCCAAAGTAGGCACGCTCTGATGGAGAGAGAGGAGGAAGCTCTGTAAACTCAGATGCAGAGTCCTCTGAGATGACCGGGGATCCAATGGGCTTAATATCCAGTTTTTGGCATATTTCTTTGACATTGGCCTTCATGTATCTCATCTCTTCTTTTCTTGCCTTGTTCATCTTATGAAGCTTCACCTCAGTTTTGTGGCAAGAACTGAAAATGGCAGCCAAAAACTTCATGATCCCACTGGAGGAACCTCAGCCTTGCATCTTCATGCGCTCTCTCTGGATGTTCTTCAGGTGATCCAGGTGAGGGAGAAGCTGGGAGGAAGGCCTGAGGAGGCTTCTGAGGCCTTAGAGCAGTGTGCTATACATCCTTCACAAACTCAATTCCTGTGACTTTCTCAATCATGAACATCAAGTAAGGAGCATAGCCACAGGAACGGTTTGGTGTGCAGGATATGTTTACCATGTCATTCCAAATATAATCAAAGATATTAAATCTTCTCCTCCTGCTAATCACTTTCATCAAGGTTCTCAGATAACCTTGGACGCTCCCGGCATCTCCATCCTTTGGAGCAATGGTCTTCCAGAGCACTCTGTTGAGAACAATGAAGAAGGGCTTCATGTTCTTGGTTGAGGGAGGGTTGAATGGAAGTCGAGTATCATAGAGAAACTCAATCTTTTCGTTCTCCACAACTCCCAGATTGTGAATCACAATCTCATCATTGCCGGTGTCCTCAAGATGCAGCAGTCTAGCAAACTCAGTGTAGGAGATTGTGTACTTGGATCCATGTGTCATCCAAGTCACTTTGTCTTCTACATCATGAGCAAAGTGGCAAGTCGAGTAGAACTGGGCAATGATCTCATCATTCCAGTTGTACCTGAAGGCGAGCAGATCCTTGAGTCCATGTCTCTCTGCAGCCTCTATGACCTCCTCAAAGGCTTCACAGATTTTCCTTTCAAAGTACATCCAGTCGATCCATTGACTTCGGACCACCGGAGTCTTCATTTGGAGGTACACTGAACTGTAGTAGTTCGAGTGAAAGTTACTCCAAAATCTCTTGTCGGTTGCCTCTTTGCCGGAGTTGTAGGCATCAACTTTCCTTAGGTTCTATGCCACTTCACTCCCCTTGCCATTGAACTTCTGCTCCGAGGGATCCCTATTTCCCTGCCTTGGAGCTGTCATCTTCAGGGGACCAATCGGGCCGGAAGCAAGCCCCTTTCCATTGCCCTTGGTTTGGCGTTGAGCCGCCGAGCTAGAGCCAACCACATTTGCTCCTTAAGCTGGTCTCTTGATTGTGACCTTTCGGCGAACCCTAGGTAGGGTGAGAGAGGGCTCGACAGCATGATCTTGTCTCTTTTTGGAGCGAGACTCCGGAGGATGAGACATTATATCTTGATCCATCTCGGCCTCAAAGTCGGAGAGACTCTCATTTGATCCTGACATGATTTCTAACAAGGAAGATAAAGTGGGTATGAATAATCAAGAATGATAAAGGATTGCATTGAGTTGACATAAGCTAGGATTACCTAACAAGATCCCTGAATTATGGCATACCGGACTAGTCCGGTGTTCAGGGTCGGACTAGTCTGGAGTACCGGACTTGTCCGCCCTAATAACGGACTAGTCCGTTATGAGTCTGCTCAAGCCCTAATCTGTTGAAATTTGAGATTATTCAATGCAAATATGATCTAGGGTACTTGGAATACATCAATAAAGCATGCATTGACTAGAGGAGCTGATCTAATTGAGCAAAAACAAGGAAGATCGAAGGTTCTAGGGTTTGGAGAGTAGTTTACCAAATCCTTCGATTCGAGGCGTTGAGGGAGTTTTTGATCCGGACTAGTCCGGGGTCTTTTATCCCTTTGCGGTGGATAACGATTCCCATGGAAATTTGGTTGGTTTTGATGGAGAAATCACAAACCTGCCTTGGAAGCACTTGAGTGAGGAGAGAGAGAGAGTGGGAGGGTTGTGAGGATGAAGAAGATTAGGTTTGAGCCGTCCCTAGGGTTATGGAGTCGAAATATCGGACTAGTGCGGACCATATCGGACTAGTCCGTTTTCTGTTCAGAGAGAAAATCGGACTAGTCCGTAGTTGTCCGGACTAGTCCGGACTAGTTCGGACTAACAGACTAAGTGTGGACTAGTCTGCCAGTGCGGACTAGTCCGGGATGACCAAAGACTAGTCCTTGGTCCCTTGTACAGAGAGGTACACAACTCTCATATATATGTATAAAATGGTTTCTAATAAGGAATAAAGGACAAAGGCACATAGATACTTGATGAATATGATCAGTAATCATGCAACAATCAAGCTATGACCATGATTCACAAAGATCAAGTAACTAACACAGTTTTTAAGAGAAAAATAGAGAGAGATGATTTTTCAATATAATTAACATGATTTTGAGGATGGCATACCGATATGCAAGTTTTCAAGCCACGTTTCGATCATCAAGGATATTTAGTTCATTTCGGAGCTCACAAAAGTGTTTTTCATCAAGTGGCTTGGTAAAGATATCGGCTAGTTGTTCTTCAGTGTTGACATGGGAAATGGCTATGTCTCCTTTCATTGAGTGATCTCTCAAAAAATGATGCCGGATATCTATGTGTTTAGTTCTAGAGTGCTCAACAGGGTTATGGACAATTTTGATAGCACTCTCATTGTCACAAAGGAGTGGAATATTGCTCATATTGTAACCGTAATCCCTTTGAGTTTGTCGCATCCAAAGGAGTTGTGCACAACAACTCCCGGCTGCAACATACTCCACTTCGGTTGTGGATAGAGCAATTGAATTTTGTTTCTTGGAAGACCAAGAAACTAGGGATCTACCTAGGAATTGGCAAGTACCAGAAGTACTTTTTCTATCCACCTTGCATCTGGCATAATCTGCATCGGAGTATCCAATGAGATTGAATTTTGAACCTTTGGGATACCAAAGGCCTAGGTTGGGTGTATGAACTAAATATCTCAGGATCCTTTTAACGGCTGTCAGATGACATTCCTTAAGATTGGCTTGAAACCTTTCACACAAACATACACTCAACATGATATCAGGCCTAGATGCACATAAATAGAGTAGGGAGCCAATCATGGAACGATATAACTTCTGATCCACATTTGGTCCGTCTTCATTTAGATCCAAGTATGCATTTGTCGCCATGGGAGTCTTTATGGGATTTGCTTCGTCCATTCCAAACTTCTTGAGAATGTCTTGAGTGTACTTTGTTTGGCTTATGAACATCCCGTCCTTTTGTTGTTTCACTTGGAATCCCAAGAAGTACCTCAGCTCTCCCGTCATGGACATCTCAAATCTATCTGTTATAATCTTGCTAAATTCTTGACAAAAGGATTTTTTAGTTGAACCAAATATAATATCGTCAACATAGATTTGGCAAATAAAGAGATCATCATCAAAGTGTTTAGTAAACAAGGTGTAATCATCTTTTCCGATCTTGAAGTCATTTTCAATTAGAAAATCTCTAAGGCACTCATACCAAACTCTAGGAGCTTGTTTGAGGCCATATAGAGCCTTACGCAGTTTGAACACATAGTTGGGGTTCTCTTGATCTTCAAAACCGGGTGGTTGCTCCACGTACACCTCCTCCTTGATCGGTCCGTTGAGAAAGGCGCTTTTCACGTCCATTTGATAAAGCTTGAAATCATGGTGAGTAGCATATGCAAGTAATATACGAATTGATTCAAGCCTAGCTACGGGAGCAGAAGTCTCATCGAAATCCAAACCTTCGACTTGTGAGTACCCTTTTGCCACAAGTCGTGCTTGTTCCTTGTTACCACTCCATGTTCGTCTTGCTTGTTGCGGAAGACCCATTTAGTGCCGACGACGTTGGACTTGGGTCTTTCAACAAGCTCCCACACTTCGTTCCTTTTGAAGTTGTTCAGTTCTTCTTGCATCGCCATCACCCAGTCCGAATCTTTTAATGCATCCTCAACCCTGTATGGTTCCAAAGAAGATACAAAGGAATAGTGTTCACAAAAATTAGCTATGCGAGATTGAGTTATTACTCCCTTTCAGATGTCACCGATTATGTTGTCAACGGGGTGATATCTTTGGATGCTTTGGTGTACTCTTGGATGTGGCACTTGTGGTCTTGAATCTTCATTATCATCTTCTTCTCCCCCTGGATTGTTGCCCTTATTGATGTTTTGTCCTTCTTGATTTTCTTGAGATTGGTCTTGTATGGAAGCTCCCCCTTGATCATTTTCCTCCATCTGTGGTTCATTTTCTTCATTCGCATTTGAAGGTGGCACTTGTGGTCGAACATCGCCCAATGCCATTCTTCTCAATGCTTGACATGGAGCTTCTTCTTGATCTAGCACACACTGATCAACTTGCTCTTCTTGAGAGCCGTTAGTTTCATCGAACACTACGTCACGTGCTACTTCAACAAGTCTGGAGGTTTTGTTGAAAACACGATAAGCTTAGGAGTTCGAATCATATCCAAGTAAGAAACCTTCATCGGACTTCGAAGCAAACTTCGAGGCCCTTGGCTTCTTATTTAAAATATAACATTTTGAACCAAAAATCAAAAATATGAAATATTTGGCTTGTTACCCGTGAGTAGTTCATAAGAGGTTTTCTTGAGCAGCCGATGAAGATATAGTTGGTTTATGGCGTGACAAGCGGTGTTAACGGCTTCAGCCCAAAACCTGTCCGAAGTCTTGTATTCATCGAGCATTGTCCTCGACATCTCAATGAGAGTTCTGTTCTTCCTTTCGGCTACTCCATTTTGTTGAGGACTATATGGTGCTGAAAATTCTTGCTTTATTCCTTCTTCATCTAGATGCTCTTCAACTTGGGTGTTCTTGAATTCTGTCCCATTGTCACTTCGTATGTTCTTGATCTTCAATGAGAATTCATTTTGGGCACGCTTGATGAACTTCTTGAGGGTTCCTTGAGTTTCTGTCTTATCATGCAAAAAGAAAACCCACATGAAGCGTGAAAAATCATCAACAATGACTAGACCGTATTTATTACCGCCGACGCTTATGTAGGCAATTGGACCAAATAGGTCCATGTGAAGGAGCTCAAACGGTCTTGTTGTAGTCATGACATTCTTCGTGGGATGGGGTGCTCCTACTTGCTTTCCTGCTTGACATGCTCTACACGGCCTGTCTTTCTCAAAAACATTATCCTTTAAACCTCGGATGTGATCACCTTTGAGGAGTTTTTGAAGATTCCTCATACCAACATGTGCTAGCCGTCTATGCCACAGCCAACCCATGTTGTCTTTGCAATCAAGCATGTGTCAAGTTCGGCTTTATCTTTGTTGAAGTCAACTAGATAAAGTTTTCCCTTCAACACACCCTTGAATGCATTTGAGTTATTACTCCTTCTAAAGACAGTCACACCCTCATTAGTGAATAAGCAGTTATAACCCTTGTCACATAATTGAGATATGGACAAAAGATTATAATCCAGGGAGTCAACATGTAAAACATGAGAGAGAGTATGTTGTGATGAAATTGCGATTTTACCGGTACCAAGCACTTTTCCTTGACTACTATCACCAAAATAAATGCCTTCGTTTGGGTCTTCATTTTCTTCATATTCCATAAACATTCTTTTTTCTCCGGTCATGTGATTGGTGCATCCACTATCTAGCACCCATTTTGCTCCACCGGATGAGTAAGTCTGTAAAAATAATTTATGCCTTGGTCTTAGGTACCCAAGCTTGCTTGGGTTCTTCGAGGTTAGTCACAAGTGATTTGGGCACCCACACAGGAGACTTGGTATTCCCATGGCGTGGTTCAACATATTTAGCATAAACTCTTCCAATATTACTTTTCATAAGTACACATGAAGCATCAAAGGTTCTAAATAGAAGTTGTTGTTCATATGTGTTCACATTGTTAAATTTATCAACATTACTAAGCTTTGTAGTTTGAGAAGAGTTTCCCTTGACAAAGGCAATGCAACCCTTGTTATTCTTGTGGTTTCTAGCATTGTGCTTTTCACCATTAGAATATCCAATGCCATATTTGACATTGGGAGGCCTTGTGACCGAGTATGCACTGCGTGCATACTTGATCTTCTCCTTATCAAATATGCCACTTTGACAAGATTGCTTTTCCTTTGTCAGGTTTGGTTTTTTCTTCATGTTAGTGTCATTTTTGGCACAAGTACAAGTAATACTAGCTTCAGACTTTATGTGTTGAGAATGTGAGCTAGATGTTCATGAAGAACCACTCTGCTTGAGTCACTCAACTTGTCCCTCAAGGATCTTGTTAACTTTGGTTAAGTTAGCAAGTTCATCCTTGATGACAGTGTTTAAGTCTTTTAATTTCAAGCAAGCTTCCTTGCTTAAAGCTAACTCAAGTTCTAGTGATTTATTTTGTTCCTTTTCAAGTTCAAGAAGCTTTTCAATCTTAAGATATTCCTCCTTTTGGGAGATGATCATATCTTCCTGACGATTGACTAGTTTCTCCATATCAACAAGCTTATCAAGTAGAAATTTCATTTTAGCAGCTGTCTTTTTGTCTAAACCCCTAAGCATATATTCATCTTCATCACTGCTATCATCCTCACTAGAATTATCACATCACTAGTAAAATAATGCGAGAAGTAAGATTTAGTCGGTACCTTTCGTTTACTTTCCTTTGCCATTAGACAGGTGTTATCGGTGTCCTTCCATGCGCCCATAGTTGGGAAGAGAGTGGATTTCTTAGTAGTCTTCTTTATGGCTGTGGTGGCCATCTCCTCTTCTTCTTCGGATGAAGATTCATCATTGGAGTCCCACTCCTTCCCTATATGCACTTGGCCATGTTGCTTCTTCTTCTTGAATATTTTCTTTGGTTGAGACTTGTTATCTTTTGTCTTCTTCTTGTTTTCATCATGTGGACAATTACTATGAAGTGATTGTATTCTCCGCAGTTATAGCACACCTGTCTCATCTTGGGTCTTTGTTTGTCCCTTTGTCTTCCTTCATTTGAGCTGCTGCCGTTTCTTCTTCTTATCATTTTCTTGAACTTCTTCATGAACAAGATCATGTCTTCTACATCGATATCACTGCTTTCATCGTCGCTGTCGTCTTTCTCCATAAGTTTCTCGAGCTTCCTTTGATACGGGTTTTCAAGTTGACTTCAAAGCGACTCCTTTCTTCTTTGCCGAGGTGAGATCGGCAGTTTCCTTAACATGCTTGGCTTGCTTCTCCATCATCTCAAAGTTGATGATCTTGCCAAGAAGTTCGTCTAGGGTCATTTTCCAGTACCCGGGGCTTTCTCTGATCATAGAGCAAAGAGTTACATTGCGAGGCATGAATGCTCTGAGAATCAACTTCACAACCTCATGATCATTCCACTTCTTGCTGCCATAAGCTCGGACTTTGTTGATAAGATTCTTTAGTCGATTGTACATATCTTGTGGTGATTCATCTTCTTCTATCGCGGATCTTCCCAATTTACCTTCAATCATTTCTATCTTGGCTTCGCGTACGTGACGATCACCTTCATGTGCAGTTTGTAGTGTGTCCCATATCTCCTTGGCAATTTTGAGCCCATCCACCTTGGTGAACTCGTCTCGACTTAGTGATGACGTGATCACAACTGCAGCTTGAGCATTTCGATGAATGGCTTGTTCTTGGTTTGGGGTCAACTCTTCATCATCATCCGGGATATCTATCCCTGTACAAACTATATGCCACAAACTCGGGTTAAGAGATATGAGATGCATTTTCATGTTTTGTCTCCACATTGAATAATCATTTCCATCAAAGTAAGGTGCTTTCCCCAGGGGAATTGATAAGTAATGATTATTGTTAGAATTCAAACGCTCATAATCAAAAGGATATCGGGAGTAGTCTGTGTGACTACACCCTTCCTTCTTCTTTTCATCATCGGTGTTCTTCCTCCCTTTTGGGGAGATTGCCTTCTTCCGTAGAAGAGCCTCGAGTTGGAGCACCTTCTCATCATCGTCCTCACTGTCTTGAATGGCGTCAAATAGCTTCTTTAGCTTTTGAGTCATTTCATCATTTCTCTTTTCATTGTCGATCTTCTTGTGTGCATCCTTGACGTCCATATCGTCTCTTCGAGCGGTGAGTCTCTTTTGAAGAGTTTGGCTCTGATACCAATTGAATGTAGCCTAGGGGGGGGGGTGAATAGGCTTTTAGACACTTTGTTGAAACCTGAAACACTTAGTAGTCTATCAAATACAGGGAAATCGGACTAGTCCGGTAGAGTGCGGACTAGTCCGTTTTCTAAACAGAGAAAAATTGGACTAGTCTAGTACTGTGCGGACTAGTCCGGTATTCATGGACTAGAGAGACCAAGATTGATCAATGTTCACTTCTAGTAATCTATGCAACGGAAATTAAACGATAACTTAGATGTATTGCAACAGTAATACAATGAATGACAGAAATCAACTTAATTTTAATGTTTGAACGTGAATTTCAAAGGATTGCTTAAATACTAGGATATGATGAACAATTAATGAACAAGAGTGGGAGACAAGTGTTTATCCCGAGGTTCGATTCCACGAAAGAAATCTACGTCTCTGTTGAGGAGTCCACTAAGGATCGGGTCTTCTACAACCCTACCCTCGTCGAATCGCCACAAAGGCCAATTCTCTTCCACTAATCACAAAGGGCAATAAAATCGTTCAAGGGGCCTTCTCACAAGTTGAGGGCTACCCAAGAATTACAACGAATGAACACAACCTAACATACTCTAAAGATGAACAATTAACAATCAAAAGTGTGCGAGAGATCAAACCCAAGAGCTCAAGATGTGTAGAACAAGTCTCTCATTTTTTCAATTGCTAATCCCCAAAGAATTGATCCTTCTTGGGTTAGAATGTGTGGAGAGAGTTGAATTTTGGACTATTGGAAGGTGTGACGGCGCAGGGGGTTCAAGAGTTATGTTGGTATGGCCGTACACTTCTTTTTATAGTAGGGTTTCCAATGGGTACGTTAGGGTTTGCGATGTCCGAACTAGTCCGTGGTTGACTCCAGACTAGTCTGGTGTGCGGTGTGTAGAAAACCCTAAGTGTCGTGAGATATCGGACTAGTCCGTTTTCTGTCCAGAGACAAAATCGGACTTGTCCGGATGATATCGGACTAGTCTGTTTTCTGGTCAGAAAGAAAATCGGACTAGCCCGGTTGATATCGGACTAGTCCGCACATGTTAAAATTGTGCAGTTAGTTTGATTTCTTTCTCTTGAGCTCTTATGAATTTGGATCCTCCTTCCCCTTTCTTTTTGCGCTTTCTTCTTAATTTCTTTGAGAACCTACGCTCATTCTCAACAATTTTGTTAGGGTCTCATTTGTTTGTCATAAATCAACCAAAACCCACAAGGGGTGCCTAGATGCACTTTCAACAACGCTTCAACAACAAACAGTGAGCACAAAGGCTCAGCAAGACTGACCCAATGCCACTAAACATGAAACTCTACATGCTGGAATTCAAATGTACAATGGGAATAAACTTTTCATAACGACTCGCCTAATTACTTAAATCCTACTTTCAGGTTTTAGCCTCATGTAAGTGATAACCTTATGCTAAACAACATAGGAAGTCTGCAATCAAACAAGAAAATCATTCCTTCTATGTTTCCTTCCTAAGGTTGAAAAGAACTTTAATTCGCTCTAACCTAAAACACATCATTAACATAGCAAACTTTACTTCAAAACAGCAAGTTTATATTCATGACAACTATTCTGTTTCTACGTCACGGTATAGTGAACAAGTGGTACTCATTGACTGCAAGGGACGAGACTATAATCGATTTACACCTGCAGGGTTACCCGAATAACACGTCACGTACGCCCGTACTCGATGTTGCCTACAAAAACCACCCCGGACGTCGTACGCAACCACCTTTCACCCGTTAGCCAAGTGTTGAACCGGTCCTATCGTCCCGAGCAGGAGGTCCCTACGTGGAGCAACCTACGTGCCCGCTAGTGGATTTGCACCTTGATGCTCTCAACCAACCCATTTGGACGACAAGCAATGCCTCAACATCTAGCTACCCGAATTACATCGTGTAAGGGCCTCAGTTTTTGACACACATTTGCAGTGTTCATCACCACACCACACACCTCATTTGAGGCAGGATGATGAACACAAATGAAGAACAAGTAACAATTATCAACATGCTCATTAGAGAACAAACTCACACATTGCCAAAGTGGTATTTCCCACATGAGATATAAGGGGGCTGGACATATGAAAACTCCTACACTTTGCTAAGGATGTCCAGGACAAGTTTCACACAAATTCCGAACCTTTTTGAGGTCATTTTGGGTATAGTTAGAAAGAGGGCAGTTTGAAACCATATTCAAATTCAAACTGTTTTTATCCCATGAATTTAAAAGTGGGAGGCATATTCCTACTCAGCACATTTTTGTGAGCTCACACACCAATTTTCACTCCATTTGGAGTTGATCTTGACATGAGGTAAGTGGGGAAAATTCAAACTTTATTTGAATTCAAAACTGAACTTGTGCTGAAATTCACTCAAACCAAACCCAATTTGAATTCTATTCAATTCAAATGGCTCAGGGGTGAATAATTTGAATCACCAGGGGTATTATGGGGCTCACTGTTTACAACAGTGATTGGGAGTAAATTTCAGAGGTTAAAACCCCGGGTGGGACCCACATGTCATAGAGGGAAGAAGGAGAAACTTGCATCCAAAGTCAGAGTCAAGGTGGGAAATTCCATCGAGCAGCTGTCGACTATGCCACCGAGCAGCTACCGGCGCCACCAGCTGCTTCCCTCTCCGCGCGCTGGCACACAGTTCATTCCCATCTCCTCTTTCTCTCGCCTTTAAGCAAGCTCGCAGCAACGCCTCCGTTTCCTTCAGGGTGTCTCGGACATCCTGAAGCTCTTGTTGACACTCCTGCAGTCGAGTGCTGAGCATAGCAGCATCCTCCAAGCACAAGTCCATGTGCTCATGGGAAGTCCCTTGCTGCACCGGTGGGTACTTGTACTCCGTGGTACCACTCTCACGTTGGAGGACATACATGTACTCAGTTTTGTCCAAGTGGCGACGATAGATGTGACTCTGGCAGGTGATGGCCTCCCAGGTGACATCTTTCTCCGCGTCAACTTGTGTTGCTCGACAAGCTGGAGAGTGGTGAATCTTAAGCAGCTGATTCTCGTGTATAATCCTCATCTCCGAACTCCATTCTTCCCTCTTCTCACGGATGGTCCTGGTGGAGTTATAGTGGATGATTAGCTTGCCCGTATTGCCGGCGGCTTCGAGCATACGTCGAAGACGGCGCAACAAATCTCCTACTGCCAATCCGTAGGAAAGGTACGTCACTGGACGACTCTCCTCTCTTTCGGCAAGGGCAACTACGGGAACTCTCCCTCCTGTGGACTTACGAGCGGTGCGAATCATGCGAACCATCTAAAACAAAATAATTTAAAATTAGGTTAGATAAAATCTCAAACAAAAATCCTATTTTGAATGAAAGTTGGGGTAAGATGAAGAAAATAACTCTTTAAATAACGCTTTTCAACCCACACCTTGGAAAATAGTTTTTAAGAAAATAGGGCCCTTAAATACGTCCATTTCTACCTAGGTCCACGTTCCTACGGGCAACCTTGGCTCTGATACCACCTCTGTCACACCCGGTTTTTCCGAAGAAACAACCAAGTGAATATCACATGTATGCCAGGATCATTTTCTCATACATGTGATGACAAATAGTGAAGCATCATTTATTACAAGCCAGGTGTCGAATATAAATAAGTCTTACATTGTAAATGTCTCAATGGACACTAATGCTTCATCACAAGTAAATAAACTAGCAGCGGAATATTATTTATTAGGGCTCCATCACAGGCGTTGCCCGGGGGTCTTCATGAACCTAAAAACCTTCCTCGGGTCCAAAATCTTGGTCATTATACACCACCTCATTATCTTGACCTGAGCAGCAATATAAACCAACAAATATGCAAGGTTTAGTACCAATAGTACTCAGCAAGTGTGGGAAAATTATATCATGCATGGCTAGAACAAGGAGAGGTTGAACTCATGGTTAAAGCACTACGCAATTAATACCTATCACCTTAGCTTATTAAGCACCTACATTACTACACAGGTGAAATGGTCCCAATCTCCCATCCCATCATCATAATCCAATAACCATAACATCATTTCCAATGTTAAGCTCCCCGCTTAACTTCCAAAACCATCAATCCTCTAATCATGAATAAGTCCAGGCCGCTCTTAACCGTGAGCACGGCTGTCAAGACAGTTTTAACTCTGCAGAGTTTGTACCACTGTACCCACATGTAGTGATTTCATCCCCCGTTGCCGGGTGGACTAAAAGAACCTCCATTATGCCAGTGGCTACGATCTACATTCACACTTCCTAGGTGTGCAGCCAGGAGATCACTACGAAGCCTTTACAAAGGGATTCCCGACGAGCGTGGGCCCACTGAGGTTTCACCCCTAACAGCATACAAGAGGCTCCAACCCCGCTGCAGTGGCCCCCTCTTGAGCCTTGCGGTTCATATGGTAGTCCAGCTGACACCTACTCCCCGCACCATCCAACACACCCATACTACGCCGGGGATACACCTAATTAATTGGCCAAGCTGCCCCATCTCAGCATGTGGTTGGCACTGTAAAGCCGGGTTACATGCTCCATGAACCGGTCCTTAGGATCCAGGCAAGTACTAAATACAAACTCAAGTCTCGTGCACCCAGCACACAACCAAAACATCCAACTTGCCTTGATCCCTACCTCTACATAACTCCCAATAGCTCATTCAAGAGTATGGTATAATAAACTGATGATCTCATGTCCCAAATATCCCATTCTAAGCATGGCTAAGCATATGCATGTAA
The DNA here is from genome assembly GCA_030760725.1 of Neostapfia colusana. Taxonomy (NCBI): domain Eukaryota; kingdom Viridiplantae; phylum Streptophyta; class Magnoliopsida; order Poales; family Poaceae; genus Neostapfia; species Neostapfia colusana. The sequence continues at coordinate 63,460,045 of JASWHV010000011.1, forward strand.
ATAAATGACATGACAAAATGAATCCCAACCCAAGCTACAAGGAAACAAGGTAATGCAATTCTAGGGAAACTTTCCTAGCATGGGTTTCATATTTCAATTGACAATGCAAATAATTCTATCTACACATCCTAGCATAGGATCAAAGTGGTCAAGGACACTTGCCTCCTTCTTGCTGCTCTTGAAATGGGTAGTCCTGATCTTGGAAAGGAATAACTTGCTCTTGAACAGGTTCTACTTCATACCATCACACATAGCAAAAGAAAAACAACAATCATAAGACATAGTTCACATTTCCCACTTCATACAAACCACACATTCATATTTATGAAATTCATTCACCATTATATGTGTTGTGGTTACTCTATGTGTGTTGATCTGTGGTTTGCACACACTTCTATTTATATGTATATGATTCCTACTTTGGTGTTCATATTTACACTTACATACTATATATATATATGTGTGTGTTTCAGTTTTAAATAAATTCCTTATATTAAACTACTACACCTTTTCACTACCAAGTATGTATGAAAAGTATTTTTCTTCTCCATATGTGCCTTCAGAATTTCTACCAACCCTAAACTGAATTCTTTGTATTTTAGAAACTCCATTTATCATTTACTAGTTGCTATATTTTCAGATTTATATTCCTATGCATAATTGTGTATTTTATTATGAAATTATTAATACACATCATCTAAACAGTATAGGTTCTGGTCCTAAATGATTTAATAACATATTTTGACCTTGGCTTCTGATGTAGACTATTTCATAATTATTTTCCCTATTTTTCTATAACCATTCTTTACTTAAAAATGTGTCCCTATATTAATAAATGTGAATAATAGATGAAACAGATTTATTTCAGCCCAAAAATATATTTTTATCTCACTCCAAAATTTTCTAAGTACTGAGAAAATTTTTAATTAATTTTGACAATTATGTTTGTCCCCCTTTTTAATTTTTAAACACTAGTTACATATTCAATTTTCTAAATTAAATACTAAACAGGGCTAAAATAATGAATTCACCCCATTACAGGGTCTATAATATTATTTTCATAATTTCTAGGGGTCTAGCTACACTTATCAGAGGTGTTTTTCCTAATTTTTATTAAGTCCAGGGGCTAAAACTGATTTTTAAATGAATTTACATGATTTTCTGGAGTTCCAGGGGCTAGATCTGAAGTTTCCGGGGCTAGCTCTCAATTCCAGAGAACCCCAGGGGGTAGCACGTAAGAATTCCAGTCTTTATAATGCGGGGCTGACGTGGACCGTCCGATTTTAAACCGACGGCTGAGATTATAACATCGAACCGGTATGCGGGGTTTTAAAGTCTACCGTGCGATTTAAAATAAACTGCGCACAAGCGGCCACGTCGCTCTGATCGAGCGCAGGCAGCGCTGCCGGCGGCGCACGGCGGCGGGAAGCGGCGATCTCGCCGGAAAGTTTCGGATCCTCGAGAATTCTGCCTAAAACTGTAATCTTATGGCATAGATCGGTAGAGGGGAGGTCAGGGATCTCACCTCGGGGGTTTTCTCGAGCTCGGGGGTCCTGGAAAGTGATCGGCGGCGAGGTCCGAGGCAAAACCACGGCGAAGCTCGTCGGCGCTGTGTTTACACCGTAAGTCTCCGAGTTTTCTGCACCTGCAAAGCTCCCCGGAGGCGGTGGATCAAGACCAGCGAGTTAGATCAGAGTTTCCGAGCTTAGATCGGCCAGAATTCGCCGGCGAAGTCTCGGTGCTCACCGGAGTAAAAATCGGCGATCGCGTGAGAAAAACCGATCGGGGCTGGGGTTTTTATAGCCAGGGGAGGGCGGTGGGTCAGTTGTGATCGAGTTGGATTCTTCTGGGACCGAAATTCGGCTGAGGAACGTGGTTTTCAATCGGTTAAGATCGCGCGCGCTCGGGGGGGGGGGGGGGAAAAGTCCAGGCTCGGCGCGAGCGAGGTTGGGGATGACAGGTGGGTCCCACCTGTCTGTGAGAGACAGCGCGGCGCGCGCGGGGGCGGGCTGGCGCGGGGAGACTGGGCCGGCTGGCGGGTTTCGGCCCACTGGCCGGTTTTTTTTCCCGTTTCTCTTTTTCTTTTTCCATTTCTTTTCTGTTTTAAGTCTAATTTGACTTCCAGTTTGAATTTGAATTTTTGCAAAACATGCAACACGTCCAAAAATTTTTAAATTCCCCTCTGAACATGGTTTAGGGTTTTAAATCAAAATTTGGGGTGTTACAGCTCTACCCCCTTAAAAGAAATCTCGTCCTCGAGATTGGTGTTTCTAAGAAAACAATTCCGGAAATTGTGCCTTGAGCTCTTCTTCCCGTTCCCAGGTAGCCTCCTCTTCTGAGTGATGCTTCCACTGCACCTTGCACATCCGGATTCTCTTGTTTCTGGTGAGGCGTTCCATCGTCTCCAAAATCTTGTATGGTTGCTCGGCATAAGACAAATTCTCAGCTACATCCACTTCATTCATGGGTAACACCTCTTCAGGCGTCCTCAGGCATTTCTTGAGTTGTGACACATGGAATACATCGTGTACATCCGATAGATGAACCGATAACTCTAGTTGGTACGCCACCTCGCCTTTTCTTTCCAAAACTTGAAAGGGTCCGATGTATCAAGGTGACAACTTCCCTTTCACCTTGAACCGACGAAGTCCTCTGATAGGGGACACCTTGAGATAAACATAGTCTCCCACGTTGAAAATGAGTTCTCTTCTTTGTACATCAGCATAACTCTTCTGGCGTGTTTGTGCTATCCTCAAGTTGTTGCGAATCTCCCTCACCTTCGCCTCGGCTTCTTGTAGCACTTCTGGACCAAACACTTTACTTTCTCCTGTTTAGTTCCAAAATAGGGGAGTTCTGCACTTTCTTCCATACAAAGCTTCAAACGGTGACATCTTCATACTAGCTTGATAACTGTTGTTATAGGAAAACTCCGCATACGGTAAGTTCTTGTCCCAACTCCTATTGTTTTTGAGTGCACATGCCCTTAACATATCTTCAAGGATCTGATTGGTTCTCTCCGTCTGCCCGTCAGTTTGGGGATGATAGGCAGAGCTGAAGTTCAGATGGGTTCCCATGGTTTCATGCAACTTTTGCCAAAACCTCGAGGTGAACTGTGTCCCTCGGTCCGACACTATCTTCTTTGGCACTCCATGGTAACACACAATCCTTGACATGTACAATTCTGCCAATTTGGATCCGCTGTAGCTTTCTTTCACAGGAATGAAATGAGCTACCTTGGTTAGCCTATCAATAATGACCCATATTGAATCATACCCGGATTGGGTCCTAGGCAATCCCACGACAAAATCCATGCTGATTTCTTCCCACTTCCATTCAGGCACTTTGAGTGGTTGCAATAATCCCGCGGGTCGTTGATGTTCAGCTTTCACCAACTGACATGTGTCACATAGGGCAACATGTTCCGTGACATCTCGCTTCATGCCATACCACCAATACCTGCTTTTGAGGTCCTGGTACATCTTCGTACTCCCAGGATGAATGGAATAGTCGGAATCGTGAGCCTCCTTCAAAATTAATTCACGGATCTCTTTTACTTCTGGCACACAGATCCTTTTCCCGTGCCACACCGTTCCTTGTTCATCCTCTCTAAAACCAGGAGCTTTATTTTCCTTGATGAGCTGTCTGATTTCTTGTATCTTCTCATCATTCTTTTGGCCCTCGCGTATGTCTTGCTCGAGTGTGGAGTCCACTTCCATGGCGATGGCTTCACCACTATTTACTAGACATAGATTGAGCCTTATAACCTCGTCCTTCAATTCTGCAGGCATGTCCTTCAAACTCAACTTATTGACCTGCACTTTCCGACTCAAAGCATCAGCCACGACGTTTGCTTTCCCGGGATGATAGTGGATGCCTATATCAAAGTCATTGATTAACTCTAACCATCTCCTTTGTCTGAGGTTGAGATCTGGCGGTGTGAATATGTACTTCAAACTCTTATGATCCGTATATATCTCTGTCCTTTTCCCCATCAAATAGTGCCGCCAAATTTTCAACGCGTGTACCACTGCAGCTAGTTCTAGGTCATGTGTAGGATAGTTCTTCTCGTGCTTCCGAAGCTGCCGGGATGCATAAGCCACGACATGTCCTTCTTGCATGAGAACACATCCCAACCCATTTCCAGAGGCATCGCAGTACACTGTGAAATTCTTCTGCATATCTGGCATAACCAACACTGGGGCTGTTGTCAATCTTTTCTTTAGCTCCTGAAAGCTCGTGTCGCACTGTGGCGTCCAGGTGAATGTGATTCCCTTTTCCAACAGTTTGGTGAGAGGTCTCGAGATCTTGGAGAATCCCTCAATAAACCGTCGATAGTATCCAGCCAATCCCAAAAAGCTTCGAACTTCCCCGACATTTTCAGGGGTTTTCCACTTCTGGATATCTTCGATTTTGGCGGGATCTACGGAGATTCCTCCCTCCGAGATTATATGTTCTAAAAAGGGAACTCTCTTCAGCCAAAACTCACACTTGCTCAACTTGGCATATAGTTGGTGTTCTCTCAGCCTCTGCAACACCAACCTTAGATGTTTCTCATGTTCTTCTTCATCTTTGGAGAAGACGAGAATATCATCTATGAAAACCACCACAAATTTGTCCAGATATTCCATGAATACCTTGTTCATGAGGTACATGAAATATGCCGGGGCATTGGTTAGCCCGAAAGGCATGACAGTGTATTCATACAGTCCGTACCGAGATACGAAAGCTGTCTTGGGAATATCAGATTGCCTTATCTTGAGTTGGTGGTACCCCGACCTGAGATCAATTTTCGAGAACACACAAGCTTCCCTCAACTGATCAAACAAGTCTTCAATGCGGGGTAATGGGTATTTGTTCTTGATGGTTACCTCATTCAAAGCATGGTAATCCACGCATAACCTTTGGGTTCCGTCTTTCTTGGGCACAAATATCACCGGAGCTCCCCATGGTGAGGAACTAGGGCGAATATATCCCTTCTCCGTCAATTCTCTCAAATGATCCTTGAGCTCTTCTAGCTGCTTGGAGTCCATTCGATAAGGTCTCTTGTATATCGGGGCTGTTCCCGGTACTAGCTCAATTGCGAATTCCACTTCACGGTCGGGAGGCATACCTGGCAATTCCTCCGGAAAAACATCTGGATATTCCCTGATAGTCCAGATTTCCTCAACTTTCACCTCCGCTTGATTTAATTTAATGTCCCTCCTAGGCTCGTGTATTGTTATGAACTTTACTCTGGTGCCACTGGGGTGAGTTAATTCCACCGTTCTGGTCGAACAATGGATGATTCCTTTATGTTTGGTCAACCAATCCATACCCAAAATAATATCTATCCCTTGTGAATCTATCACTATGAGGTTAGCCGTAAATACTACCCCATTAATGTCTAGGTTCACTTTGGGACACACTTGTCTTGTCCTTATTTCTCCACCTGGAGAGTTTACGGCTAGCATATGGTTCATTTGTGTGGTTGATAGGTCATGCTTCTTAACAAACCCTTGAGCAATGAACGAGTGGGTAGCACCAGAATCAAACAGCAGAGTTGCAAGGTGTAAATTGGCAGGAAACTTACCAACTACCACGTCGGGTGCCTCTTGTGCTTCCTCCATAGTGACATGGTTCACCCGTCCTCTCACTATATTCTGCTGTTGTGGCGGCACAGGCTTCTTCTTTGGGCATTTATGGGCGTAGTGCCCCACTTCACCACAGCTGAAACATTGCACCCCAATCTTAGATGCTTGGCCCTTGTTGTCTTGGGGTTGGTTTGGGGGTCCTTGTACTGCTGGTCGAGGTGGATATGCGGGGCGAGGCTGCTGCACAAACTGACGTTGCGGCTGTGCTGGTGCTGCGGGAGGCCTGTAGTTTGGGTTGTACCCTCTTGGTGCTGAATAGGGTACCGCAGCACGGCTCGTCTGCCCCGTAGGTTGCTGCATCATACGTGGGCGGGTGTTGCTCCCTGAGGCTTGATGTGACCATCCCGCCTTCCTCTTATTCTCATTTTCCAGGGCCTTTAGCTTCCTTTCCACCACAAACGCTCTGTCCACCATCTTTTGAAAACTTTCATACTCATTGGAGGACATGGCACACTGCATCTCTGCGGTAAGTCCTTCCACGAAACAATCTTGTTTCTGCTCATCAGTCTCTATGTCTCGTGGAGCATAACGGGATAGTTGAGTAAATTTAGTGAGGTATTCCCTCACCGTCATGTTTCCCTGCTGCAGTCCCAAAAACTCCTTTCTCTTGTTTTTGAGTTCACCTCTTGGGATGTAGTGGTTGCGGAAGCTACGCTTGAACTCTTCCCAAGTGATGTTCTCAGGGTCATGATGGGCGGCCACGTAGGCGGTCCACCAATCAGCAGCAGGTCCATGCAATTGATGAGAGGCAAACAGCACCCTCTCATACCCTTGGCATTGTATTATCCTCATCTTTACTTTCAATGGTCTTCAGCCAATCATCTGCCTCCAGAGGTTCAGCAGCACTTGCAAACTTTGGAGGTTGAGTTCCTAGAAACTCACTCAACCTTGGTTGGCGTGGTGCAGCTTGTGGAGGTGGAACTTGATGCAAGTTGGCCACCACTTGAGTCAAGTTCTGGATGAGCTGATTTTGATTCTCCAGCATTTGGTGGAGAGGGTCAACTTCTTCACGGCGACCACCCCTGTCCTGGCCTCCCGAAAGATGAGGGTTGCATGCCTCATCATTGTTGTTGGCGGGGTTGGCAGCACGTCCTTTTCCTCTTCCGGCCATCTGGCAGAATCAACAAATGTTAATTTGATACCATTTAGTATCATCTTACTACTTTCATTTGTTGGTACTTTAAGGTGTTGAGGCTTTGTTAAAATTTTACGAGGGTTTATATCTCACACCAAATAAATGCACTATTATTTCCTGTGGGTTCACACACCAAAGCAAAACAATCTGAAGACGAGGCTGTGGACAATTGCTCATGGCTTCCACAACTCACGTCACACACCAAGCATTATCACACCATTAACTACGTAACGACTCGACTACTCGACCTCTTGCTAGCTAGGGGAAAGACTCTACACTACTCGTCCTCTTGAGCTGGCTCCTCGGGATCTTCCTCCTCATTTCGGCTACCTTCTGACTCTGCTTTGGGTGGGGAGGCTGCTGGTGGAGAAGTGCGACGACGCCTGATCGCTCGGCGATCCGGGGAGTCAGGAGTCCATGTATCATTCACGGTGACACACAGTTCATTCCCATCTCCTCTTTCTCTCGCCTTTAAGCAAGCTCGCAGCAACGCCTCTGTTTTCTTCAGGGTGTCTCGGACATCCTGAAGCTCTTGTTGACACTCCTGCAGTCGAGTGCTGAGCATAGCAGCATCCTCCAAGCACAAGTCCATGTGCTCATGGGAAGTCCCTTGCTGCACCGGTGGGTACTTGTACTCCGTGGTACCACTCTCACGTTGGAGGACATACATGTACTCAGTTTTGTCCAAGTGGCGACGATAGATGTGACTCTGGCAGGTGATGGCCTCCCAGGTGACATCTTTCTCCGCGTCAACTTGTGTTGCTCGACAAGCTGGAGAGTGGTGAATCTTAAGCAGCTGATTCTCGTGTATAATCCTCATCTCCGAACTCCATTCTTCCCTCTTCTCACGGATGGTCCTGGTGGAGTTATAGTGGATGATTAGCTTGCCCGTATTGCCGGCGGCTTCGAGCATACGTCGAAGACGGCGCAACAAATCTCCTACTGCCAATCCGTAGGAAAGGTACGTCACTGGACGACTCTCCTCTCTTTCGGCAAGGGCAACTACGGGAACTCTCCCTCCTGTGGACTTACGAGCGGTGCGAATCATGCGAACCATCTAAAACAAAAGAATTTAAAATTAGGTTAGATAAAATCTCAAACAAAAATCCTATTTTGAATGAAAGTTGGGGTAAGATGAAGAAAATAACTCTTTAAATAACGCTTTTCAACCCACACCTTGGAAAATAGTTTTTAAGAAAATAGGGCCCTTAAATACGTCCATTTCTACCTAGGTCCACGTTCCTACGGGCAACCTTGGCTCTGATACCACCTCTGTCACACCCGGTTTTTCCGAAGAAACAACCAAGTGAATATCACATGTATGCCAGGATCATTTTCTCATACATGTGATGACAAATAGTGAAGCATCATTTATTACAAGCCAGGTGTCGAATATAAATAAGTCTTACATTGCAAATGTCTCAATGGACACTAATGCTTCATCACAAGTAAATAAACTAGCAGCGGAATATTATTTATTAGGGCTCCATCACAGGCGTTGCCCGGGGGTCTTCATGAACCTAAAAACCTTCCTCGGGTCCAAAATCTTGGTCATTATACACCACCTCATTATCTTGACCTGAGCAGCAATATAAACCAACAAATATGCAAGGTTGAGTACCAATGGTACTCAGCAAGTGTGGGAAAATTATATCATGCATGGCTAGAACAAGGAGAGGTTGAACTCATGGTTAAAGCACTACGCAATTAATACCTATCACCTTAGCTTATTAAGCACCTACATTACTACACAGGTGAAATGGTCCCAATCTCCCATCCCATCATCATAATCCAATAACCATAACATCATTTCCAATGTTAAGCTCCCCGCTTAACTTCCAAAACCATCAATCCTCTAATCATGAATAAGTCCAGGCCGCTCTTAACCGTGAGCACGGCTGTCAAGACAGTTTTAACTCTGCAGAGTTTGTACCACTGTACCCACATGTAGTGATTTCATCCCCCGTTGCCGGGTGGACTAAAAGAACCTCCATTATGCAAGTGGCTACGATCCACATTCACACTTCCCAGGTGTGCAGCCAGGAGATCACTACGAAACCTTTACAAAGGGATTCCCGACGAGCGTGGGCCCACTGAGGTTTCACCCCTAACAACATACAAGAGGCTCCAACCCCGCTGCAGTGGCCCCCTCTTGAGCCTTGCGGTTCATATGGTAGTCCAGCTGACACCTACTCCCCGCACCATCCAACACACCCATACTACGCCGGGGATACACCTAATTAATTGGCCAAGCTGCCCCATCTCAGCATGTGGTTGACACTGTAAAGCCGGGTTACATGCTCCATGAACCGGTCCTTAGGATCCAGGCAAGTACTAAACACAAACCCAAGTCTCGTGCACCCAGCACACAACCAAAACATCCAACTTGCCTTGATCCCTACCTCTACATAACTCCCAATAGCTCATTCAAGAGTATGGTATAATAAACTGATGATCTCATGTCCCAAATATCCCATTCTAAGCATGGCTAAGCATATGCATGTAAATAAATGACATGACAAAATGAATCCCAACCCAAGCTACAAGGAAACAAGGTAATGCAATTCTAGGGAAACTTTCCTAGCATGGGTTTCATATTTCAATTGACAATGCAAATAATTCTATCTACACATCCTAGCATAGGATCAAAGTGGTCAAGGACACTTGCCTCCTTCTTGCTGCTCTTGAAATGGGTAGTCCTGATCTTGGAAAGGAATAACTTGCTCTTGAACAGGTTCTACTTCATACCATCACACATAGCAAAAGAAAAACAACAATCATAAGACATAGTTCACATTTCCCACTTCATACAAACCACACATTCATATTTATGAAATTCATTCACCATTATATGTGTTGTGGTTACTCTATGTGTGTTGATCTGTGGCTTGCACACACTTTTATTTATATGTATATGATTCCTACTTTGGTGTTCATATTTACACTTACATACTATATATATATATATATATATGTGTGTGTGTTTCAGTTTTAAATAAATTCCTTATATTAAACTACTACACCTTTTCACTACCAAGTATGTATGAAAAGTATTTTTCTTCTCCATATGTGCCTTCAGAATTTCTACCAACCCTAAACTGAATTCTTTGTATTTTAGAAACCATTTATCATTTACTAGTTGCTATATTTTCAGATTTATATTCCTATGCATAATTGTGTATTTTATTATGAAATTATTAATACACATCATCTAAACAGTATAGGTTCTGGTCCTAAATGATTTAATAACATATTTTGACCTTGGCTTCTGATGTAGACTATTTCATAATTATTTTCCCTATTTTTCTATAACCATTCTTTACTTAAAAATGTGTCCCTATACTAATAAATGTGAATAATAGATGAAACAGATTTATTTCAGCCCAAAAATATATTTTTATCTCACTCCAAAATTTTCTAAGTATTGAGAAAATTTTTAATTAATTTTGACAATTATGTTTGTCCCCCTTTTTAATTTTTAAACACTAGTTACATATTCAATTTTCTAAATTAAATACTAAACAGGGCTAAAATAATGAATTCACCCCATTAAAGGGTCTATAATATTATTTTCATAATTTCCAGGGGTCTAGCTACACTTATCAGAGGTGTTTTTCCTAATTTTTATTAAGTCCAGGGGCTAAAACTGATTTTTAAATGAATTTACATGATTTTCTGGAGTTCCAGGGGCTAGATCTGAAGTTTCCGGGGCTAGCTCTCAATTCCAGAGAACCCCAGGGGGTAGCACGTAAGAATTCCAGTCTTTATAATGCGGGGCTGACGTGGACCGTCCGATTTTAAACCGACGGCTGAGATTATAACATCGAACCGGTACGCGGGGTTTTAAAGTCTACCGTGCGATTTAAAATAAACGGCGCACAAGCGGCCACGTCACTCTGATCGAGCGCGGGCAGCGCTGCCGGCGGCGCACGGCGGCGGGAAGCGGCGATCTCGCCGGAAAGTTTCGGATCCTCGAGAATTCTGCCTAAAACTGTGATCTTATGGCATAGATCGGTAGAGGGGAGGTCAGGGATCTCACCTCGGGGGTTTTCTCGAGCTCGGGGGTCCTGGAAAGTGATCGGCGGCGAGGTCCGAGGCAAAACCACGACGAAGCTCGTCGGCGCTGTGTTTACACCGTAAGTCTCCGAATTTTCTGCACCTGCAAAGCTCCCCGGAGGCGGTGGATCAAGACCAGCGAGTTAGATCAGAGTTTCCGAGCTTAGATCGGCCAGAATTCGCCGGCGAAGTCTCGGTGCTCACCGGAGTAAAAATCGGCGATCGCGTGAGAAAAACCGATCGGGGCTGGGGTTTTTATAGCCGGGGGAGGGCGGTGGGTCAGTTGTGATCGAGTTGGATTCTTCTGGGACCGAAATTCGGCTGAGGAACGCGGTTTTCAATCGGTTAAGATCGCGCGCGCTCGGGGGGAAAAGTCCGGGCTCGGCGCGAGCGAGGTTGGGGATGACAGGTGGGTCCCACCTGTCTGTGAGAGATAGCGCGGCGCGCGTGGGGGCGGGCTGGCGCGGGGAAACTGGGCCGGCTGGCGGGTTTCGGCCCACTGGCCGGTTTTTTTCCCGTTTCTCTTTTTCTTTTTCCATTTCTTTTCTGTTTTAAGTCTAATTTGAATTCCAGTTTGAATTTGAATTTTTGCAAAACATGCAACATGTCCAAAAATTTTTAAATTCCCCTCTGAACATGGTTTAGGGTTTTAAATCAAAATTTGGGGTGTTACAACCACCCTCCCAACGCCTGAACCACCGGGTTTCGACCCCTGTTCCCGTGATCAACGACGACCGCCGCAGTTTAGCTGAAGGGCGGCGATCGGTCTCACGCGGGCAGCACACTGCAACCACTTCCACGGCCGAGCAAGGGCGGCAACAGGAGCGCACGAACTCCACGTTGCTTCCACCTGAAGCTCAAGCCACGCCGTGAACTCTCGCCGGCGAATTCTCAGTTTTTGCTCCGGCAACCATAAACTGAGCTTCCGGTACGGTTTCTTTAAATTCTCGTTCTATGATGTTTCGGAGGTCATCAAATCTTGCACATAGACGCTGGACTAACCGGCGATCAAGTTCTTTTCTGCATCCGGCGCGTGAAACTGTCTAGGAGTGACGAATTTTGAGCTCGATCGAGGGCGGTCATGGCGGGCATGATCGGTCACACGGTGCCGACCAACTTGCCGCCATCCCTGAACCCTTTTGACACCTTGTCGAGCTTCCTAGAGGTACGATGATGCAATAAGGCCGTTTGTTCGAGGTGTTGGCGGGTTTAGAAACCACGGTCGACGGTGCCGAACCTCAACCGAGGCCGCGGCACGTCGCCGAGCTATTTCCGGTCACCCCCAGCCCGACCTGACACCACCGACGCGTTCCTCGACGTCGACAACCCCCTAGCGGCGAGTTTCAGACCATGGGAGGTCTGGCAGCGGCGAGCCCCGAGTCTGCTCCGGCGATGTCGGCGGCGCGGGTGCGAGAGAACGGCGGGAGGAAGACGAAGCCGGCTGACCCACGTGTCAGCGGCTGAAGAATTTAAATCGGGATCGGGTGTGGCCGGGGATCCGCTGTGCTGGCGCGCAAATACCCTGTGAGCTCCGGTGTGCCGGACACCTCCGCGCTCGACACGTGTGGTATCTCCGGTGTGCCGGACACCTCCGCGCTCGACACGTGTCCCCGCGGGCCCGGCGAGATTTAAACTTTTTCCCGAATTTCAGAATTCTTCCAAACGTCAAACCCTTATAACTTTGGCTAGAAAACTCCAAATCGAGTGAACCAAATTTTGTTGGATTCAGCTCTCTGAGAACTTTCCAGAAAATCAAGTTTCACTTCATAAAAACTCTTATTCCTCCAGGATTAATTCCTCAAAATGTAAACTGTTTGGAATTTTAACTGGAGAATCCTTTGGAGGAAAATCCTGAAATTTTGCTGGGTTGTTCACCAAAATATCCCTGAACTACCATAAAAATTTCAGATCCATTTGAGCTCATTTGATCCACCTAATGGTGTGATTAGTGAAACTGTTCCAGAGAAAATAGAAAATGTTCAGAAACATTTTCAGAATTTTCTCTGAAATTGTTTAGCTCATAACTTTAGCTAGGAACCTTCAAATTAAGTGAGACCAACTCCATTAGAACCCTCTGAAAAATCTAGTTTTCAGAAAGTCATAGTTTGTTTCATGAAAATCCCTAGAACACCCTGAGAGTTCCAATTAAGGTCAAGGACATAATTAATTGTGGAGGGCTCAATTGAGATTTGCTTCAACTAAAACTTGACCAAGTCTCTGTTTAGGTTGTAACCAAGCCACAGTAAAAGTTTTACAGTCATTGGGTCTGTCAAGGATTATAGACTTCACAACTTCAAAACTTAATACAAATGCATTTAAATTGATACATGTATTCCTTCCATCATGTAGTCGCTAAGGTCGAGGTGGAGCCCGAAGTCCTAGACTTCGTAACTCCGGAGGAGCAGCTAGCCTACGACCAAGAGCAGCAAGGCAAGCTCCGGTTTGCATTAACCTTTTTACAAATTTTTATTGTTTTGAGCACATACTTGTTTCCTTTATTCTGTGCATTAGAATCTTGTTTGGAAGCCCCACTGCATAGCCAAGAGAACCATGGGTTGGGTTTAGGATTGCAAACCCCGTTAGCTACTGCATTGCTATGATAGAGTAGGAATTCGGTACAAGTCGAGTAGTTGGAACTACTCGCGAGCATAGGCTAGAGGCACTCGACTCGGGTAGTGATAGCACATGAAACACATGGCAAGAAAATGAGACCAAGCGGAGGGTAAGGGCAGCAGGACTTTGGGGCCTGTGTGCTGTAGCTCTGCTTGTGTCGATTGAGGACCGAGCCGTGTGCGGGCCTGTTGAACAAGCTAGAACAGTACCGAAGACCTACCGGCTATATGGGAACCGGGAAACTGATGTAACTCGGGTAGCTGGGTATTGAGGCATTGCCCGTCGTTCAGAGGGTAGGTTAAGAGCTTGAGGTGTAAATCGGCTGGCGGCACGGAGATGCGCGTGCAGAGACCTCCTGCTCGGGACGATGGGACCGGTTCAATATTTGGCTGACGGGTGAAAGGTAGTTGCGTACGGCGTCCGTGATGGTTGTTGTAGGCAACATCGAGTACGGGCGTACGTGATGGATTGTTCGGGTAACCCTGCAGGTGTAAATCGATTATAATCGCCGTCCCTCGCGGTCAGTGAGTACCACTTGTTCACTGTACCATGACGTAGAAAGAATAGGCTAGTTACATGTTAAAATGTTGCTGATTGAAATATGGACTTGATTGCTAATGACTTGCTGTAGTTTAGAGCTAACTAAAGTTCATTTCAACTTTGGGCAAAGTACAAGAGAGAAATTCGTTTCTTGTTTGATTGCGGCTCTCTCATGTGCCTTAGCGTAAGGTTCTCCACAACCTGTTGCTAAAACTTGAAAGTAAGGTTCTACTAATTAGGCGAGTCCTTGGCAAATGATTTTATCTCATGTACCCATCACCCCTCATGTAGAAGTTCCATGTTTAGGTGAGACGGGTCAGACTTGCTGAGCCTTCGTGCTCACTGCTTGTGTTTGAAGCTTTTGCAGGGTTCTATGAGGAAGGGACTCCCGAGGAGGAGACGGAACCCCAGGAGGGGAACCCCGTCAAGTGGGAGTCGTGCACGCCGCAGAGTTAGTGTGCGTGCGTGCTAGCAAGGACGCGTTCAAGGGCTGAACGTGCACTTGATGCTTAGTCTATGCCCGCGAGTGTAGACTGAACTTATTTTGATGTAAACATGTTCATAACTTGTTTATGTAATAAAATTTTGCTTCCGCTTTGTACCTTTGACGTGTGTTATACGGTGCTGTGCAACGCAGCACCCCTCAGCGTGATCCTGGCTTGACAGGACCTTGGGGTCGTGTCACATCGGTTTCCCGGTTCCCATATAGCCGGTATGTCTTCGATACAGTTCTAGCTTGTTCAACAGGGCCGCACACGGTTCGGTCCTCAACCAACACAGCAGAGCTATGACAGCAGACACCCAAAGTCTTGCTGCTCCTACCCTCTGCTCAGTCTCATTTTCATGTTATGTGTCTCATGATTGTTCTCAATAACCGAGTGTGTACCCCTAAACCTACTCTCGTGAGTAGTTCCGACTACTCGACTTGTACCGAATCCTATACCATTTGGAGCATTGCTGTGGCTACTCGAGGTTCATAACTTAGACTCAAACCCCCTGGTTCTCCTGGCTATGCAATTGGATTTTCAATCAAAGACCTAATGCACATTCATTTAACTCATAAAGTAAGTGTGAAAGGTAAAACATTATAAATAGGATTAATGCAAACCAGAGGTTGCCTTGCTGCGTGCACGTCGACTAAACTTTCCTCCAGAGGGATACAATCCAAGATCTCCGGGGCTTGTTCGATCTCAGCGACTACACGAAATAAAAGAACAATGCATGTCAAATTCATATGCAATTGTATTCATTGAGAATGTAAAGACTCTAACTCTAGCTAGACATCTGTTCATGGTCTGAAATGTTTACTGTGGTTTGGTGATGAAGTAAACAGAGATATGGCCAAGTTTCATTTGAAATCAAGGCTCAATTGAGCCCTGTACAAATAAATGTATAAAAGGCCATTATTAGAGCTTCTAAGGTTTTCTTGGGACTTTCATGAAGCAAGGCTTTGCTTTATGGAAACTAGAGTTTATGATGGTTCTAATAGAATTGGTTTCATGTAAATTGGAGAATCCTTGAGAGAGTTATTGGCTAACTAAGATTTGAGAAAATTCTGAAAAATGTTTCTGTACATTTTTCCATTTTCTCAGGGCAGTTCACTTAATCACACATTAAGTAGACTTAATGAACTCCAATGGATCTGAAATTTGGCATGTGCCTCAAGGATATTAAAATAAACATCCTGACAAAATTTGAGAATTTTCCACAAAGTGGATCTCCAGGTGAAATTCCTAATAGTTTAAATTTTCGGGAATTGATTCCGAAAAAGGACTTTCAAGGAGATTTGTTTTGCTGGATAGTACTCATAGAGATGAATCCAACAAAATTTGTTTGACTAAATTTGGACAATTCTACAGAAAGTTATGGATTTCTAAAGTTTGGGCTGAATTCGGATTTATTTTTCTACGGAAAATCTTTCCCGTGCCTAATCAGACACTGACAGCGGTCCCCGCGTGTTTAGTTTAAACTAAATGTGCCCACGCGCTCTCGCTGTGGCGGACATGTGGGGCCGGCGCCTTTGTCTTCCTCGTGACGCCGCCGCCCCGCGCCGCCGGAGCTCCGACGAGGTCAGCGTTCCCGGCGACCTAGCTCGCCAGCGATGGTGAAACTCACCGCCCCCACCTACTTTTGGATGCTCAACATGGTTGACATGTTGTTGCCGATGGTTAACCGTCGTAGCTCACAGTTAACGAGAGCTATGCCTCTGTACCTCACCGGTGACGTGTTCCCGTCGTTCCTGCCACCCCCTTCGTGCGCTAACCGCGTCACCACGACCAGTGCAACCTAGGGAAGCTCTAGGGTTTGAGTCTGAAAGCACAGGAAACCGGACCTCACCGGCAACCCCCTTCCGCCGCACTGCTCGTCGTTGGTTCTAGGGTTCCGGTGGGGTTTGCTTGCCGGTTTTTGACCGAGGAGGGGTGCAAGAACATCTAGATGATGATTCTAAATCCTATTTGGCCTAACATGCGATGATCATCGCGAATTACTCCTAAACTTAGTCGGGTCCTGAATTGAGCTCCTGACGGTAAACTCTAAAATTCCGCGCGTATGAGGAACGAACCGAGGAACGGTTTGCGCGATGAGCTCGAGGATAAGCTGGCGCACACTCTTCTTTCAGCGCCGAGGATGGAGAACGATCGGAGTTTGCGGTTCACGAGGTCGAAGTCCAAGCGGCTATGCGGTGTGTTGCGGAAGCAATCGAAAAAGGATCTCGCCGGCCGACACAACCCATTTTATAGCCAAATGGGGAGAGTGGAGGGCGCAACACCTATTGAAACATGTCCTCAGCCGAAGCAGGAGCTGTCCGGCGCCTCCCCGGTTGAGATCGATGCGAAGCTCCGGCGCCCGCTCCCACTGAACGTGTGAAACATATAATAGGCTGACATGTGGGTCCCTCAGCCCCTAATACTCATCCAAACACTGTAGTTTGAATTTGAATCTACAGTCAAACTAGCCCTTTTAATAATTGTATCTAGAAGTACCCCAAACATGCTTGGATTTGCATGAAACTTGGCATGAGCATTCCTAAGAAGGTTTAGGATTTAATAGTGAGCTCAGCATCTAAAGATTTCATGTTGGGAATCCTGCTTTTGGATTTTGTGACTTCTTCATCTAATCATCCTATTTATGGTGGTTACTTGCTCTTCAATTTTGTTCATGTGATTACCACAATATGAGCTGTGGTGTGTGGTGTGATGAATATGTTTAGAAAGCCAAAATATTGGCCCTTTAGATCCCCCCATAAAAGAATCTCGAACCAGGATTATAAGGTGAAAATTAGAGAGAGGATGGTGGAGAATTACCGGATATGCGACTTTAAAAATTCCGGGTAGTTGGCGTGAAGAAAATACTTGCTCTCCCACGTTGCTTCCTCCTTGGAGTGATTACTCCACAATATTTTGTAGAATCACAATGTCCAGTTACGTGTGTTCAGGCCTTATCGTTGATGATCTGAACCGGTTCCTCCCGATATGTGAGATCCGGTTTCAGTTCCTCGATGTCTCCCAGATGAACAGTGGTTGAAAACTTGAGGCACATCCTCAGCTGAGATATGTGGAATATATCGTGCACACCGGAGAGTGATGTCGGTAATTCCAGCCGGTATGCAACGGATCCACACTTTTCCAGAATCTTGAATGGGCAGATGAATCGTGGCGCCAATTTCCCTCTGACCCCGGATCTGTTTACCCCTTCATCGGAGACACACATAGATAAACGTGATCCCCAACCTCAAATTGTAGAGGGTGTCTTCTATGGTCCACATACTGCTTTTGTTGGGATTGGGCAGCTTTCAAGTTCGATTGAATATTCCAAACTTTTTCTTCCGCATTGTTGACAAGATCAATCCCAAAGGTGACCCTCTCGCCGGACTCACACCAATTCAGCGGTGTGCGTTATTTCCTTCCCATACAGCGCCTCATAGGGCGCCATCTTTATGCTGGCCTGGTATCCATTGTTGTACGAGAACTCGGCTAATGGTAAGTGATCATCCCAATTCTTACCGTGATTAATAGCACAAACTCGTAGCATGTCTTTTAGGATTTGGTTTACCTGCTCAGTTTGGCCACCCATCCGCGTGTGATACGCTGAACTTCGGATCAGTTTTGTACCCAACGCTGCATGTAACTGCTCCCAAAAATGAGATACAAATAAAGTGCCTCGATCCGAGATGATAGTGCGGGGTACACCGTGTAAACACAGAATCCATGAGATGTATAGTTCAGCATACTTCTTGGCGTTCTAATTGACATTGACCCGGATAAAATGGGCAGACTTCGTGAGACGGTCGATGATTCTCCAAAGTGAATCATGTCTCTGAAATGTCGTGGGTAAGCTGACAATAAAATCCATGCTCACTTCCTCCCACTTCCAGGCAGGGATGCCAAGTGGTTGTAACAGTCCCGGTTTCTTCATGTGGTCTGCCTTCACCCTTCGACATGTATCGCACTCGGACACGTATCTAGCGATCTCCCGCTTATCCGTGTCCACCAAAATTTGCTTTTCAGCTCTTGATACATCTTGTTTCAGCCGGGGTGAATAGAAAACTTTCACAAGTGCACCTCATCAAAGATTTTCTTCCGTAGCTCCGGGTTACGGGGTACGACTATTCTGTTCTTGAACCACAGAACACCGTCTCCATCTTTCTGGAAACATTTCAGCTCCCCGATGTCCACACGCCTCCGCAAATACGACATAACCTTGTCATGTTTCTGGGCTGCTGCTATCACTTTACGGATGGTGGGGATAAGATCTAAGTTGTATAGAGCTCCATGTGGAACCAAATACAGATCTGGTTCACTCTCTTCAACTGGTGCGATGATTAGATTGTTTACGTGTGACTTGCAACTCAGGGAATCGGCCACCACGTGTGCCTTCCCGGGATGATAATGGATGTGGGGACCACCCCGTGGTTCGCCCACTCCAGGATCACATAGGGTGGTGCCGTGCGATGCGGCATCCAACAGCACACACGAAATGAATTTAAGAACAACATACAAACTTTTATTTGATATAAAACAGTGGAAGTCTTTTTACCAAACTTAATTATACAGTGGAAGTTATATACATAGCTACTCTCAAATCCTAACTAAGCAAAAGTGCAGCCGTCCAGTCCGGGAACGCTACACACTAGCAGCATGGAACCGGAGAATCACGGCGGCGTGCATGGCTCCAGCTCGGCCGTGTACACATCTCAAATATTGCAACCATCCTTGGAACCTTCCTCATAACTCTCACTTGCACACATCTCAAATATTGCAACCGTGGGCACGAAGGCTCAGCATGTCTTAACCGTCAACCCTAGGCATGGAACTCTACATGCAAGGATGTGTAAGATAGGAAAAGGACTTTGCAATAATGACACACCTACATGTTGATCCTTATTTTTAGTTTTATAGCAACAGTTTAATGAGCCTTAGGCAGCCCACACATCGGAAGTCCACAATCAAACAAGAAACGCTTTCCTCCGATGTGATGATGCCCAAAGTGGAATATAAACTTAATTAGATCTATAACTACAGCATACAAGGTTTCAAGACATTAATAGTTCAATACAGCTTATTCAGTTGACTTATTTCACTTCTTACTATGTCACAGCACAGTGAACAAGCGGGTACTCAAATAACCGCGAGGGACGGTGATTGCAATCACGACACAACCGGATAACACGTTGCATACACCCACTTTCAGAAGCGTGATTCCACAACCCTTCCTACTCTGTTGTATGCAACAACCTTTCAAAGGCAACCCAAATGCCGAACCGGTCCATCCGTAATGGGCAGGAGGTCCCCGCGTGGAGCGTGACTGTGCCGACCGGCATATTTACACCTTGCTACCCTCAACCCACTCCTATTTACGGTTGGGTAAGCCTCGGCACCCAGGTTAACCAATTACATCGGTTTCCTGGTTCCCATATGCCAGTATGCATCTGGTACTGTTCGATACTTGTCCAGCAGGGCCGCAAACGGATGGTCCTCAACCGACGCTAACAGTGCTACACACGTGAGACCTCTGCTCACTGCATCCTATCCCCCCTGCCGGGTCTCATTTTCACACCCAAGCCATTTTCTACCTCTTTTCATTCCGTGTGATAAGTACTATCTCACGAGTAGCTTCCAACCACTCGACTTCTACCGAGATCCTAAACATTAGCATGGCATTTTCTACTCGTCGAGTTTGTAAACTACCCAACCCTTTATAAGAGTTAAAAAGGCTATGCAAGTGGGGTTTCAATCACCCTAACTCTAATGCATACATTTCAACCTAGACATAAGTGATACAAATGAAAAACTTTATAAAAGGTACTTAAGTGCAAACCGGGGCTTGCCTGGTTGCGAGTCAGAGGAGAAGTTAGCTTCTGGTGGGAGGACGTCCAAGGGCTCCGGTGCATTCTCGACTTCGGTCACTAAATGAAATGTAACAAAATATATTTATAAGTATTAAGGACTTATAAGAATTGAACTTATATTCATAGCTACTGCTATTTAGGATCCTTAATTGGCTTTGTGATTTTTACAGAGGATACTAGACTCTCTAAGGATGATCTGAGTAAAATTTGGAGAAGTTTCATTGCACCTTGTGGTCTCCAAAATTCCCACAAGCACAAGGTTTCTCTGAACTTTGAGCCCACATCAGGAGCTTTGACATAGGCCACAGTGGAAGATCTGATTAGGGTAAGTCTCCATGGTTCTAACAAAATTTGTTTCACCATTTTTGGAGCTACCAACAGAGAGATATGAAATTTTGAAGTTGGACAGAAGTTCTGAAAAGGGTTCTGTTTAAATTTGAATTTCCAAATAAAGGCTGAACTTTCGAATGCAATTTAGCCTACCAATGTACTCCAATGATGCCCAAATTTTTAATGGACATCTGTTACTATGAAAAGGATTAGCTGCCCAAATTTGGGAATATTTCATAAAGAATCGCTCCTGTAATAAATCTCTAAAAGATTTAATAAAAATAATTCTACAGAAATTCCTGGGCATTTTCATAGCAAGAAATTTGTTTCTCTGTAAAGTACTCCTCATGAGGATTCCATCAAAATTGGTCTCACCCTTTTTGGAGTTTTCTACACAAAGTTATGGGCTTGTAAAGATCAGCTAATTTCTGGAATTATTTGCCTAATAGAAACTTCAAATAATCGTGACTGGGCCCACTGTTTTAAACCGAACCAGTGGAATTGCGGCAACACCAGGGTTACGGAGTTTAACCCACGCAGCCACAACAGATCCTGAGCCGCACCCCGGTCCCGCGCCTAACTCGTGCCACTGACAGGTGGGACAGACCCCCACCGTCTTCTTCCTCGCGCCCGGGCAGCCCCCTCGCCGGAACGACGACGGTACCTTGCCGGAACGGCCACCCAGTGCCCTAGACGGACCAAATCTCGCCTCCTGTGCCCAAAACCCGACAAGAAACATTCTGGTAAGCTCAGTGGCGGTGCTAAATGGTCGGAAATACCTCCCCGACGGCGGTAGTGGCAAACTCCACCCCGGCGCCGTCGTTCTCACATGGCAGACGAGTATTCCGGTTGGGGAGAGCACCACAAGCACCAGGGTGATGTGAGGAGCACGTTTTTGCATACAAAAATGGGTGATAATTCGTGCAAGGTGTAGCTCGACGGTGCAGCTAGGGTTGTGCATCGGCTGCTGGAAAAACTCAGCCTACAGCTTCATTTCTCTACGGTTTCCGATGGTTCTTCATCGAGGAGCTGCGCTAGATCGTGTAGAAGCATCGGGCCAAAGAAATTAGACTATGGTTTCACCTTGGAGATGAATTCCGTGGTAGACGGGCGGCCGTTCTTTCGGTAGCTCGGAGCAACCGGTCGGCGATCGCAGCTGGAGAGGAACCGCAGTTGCCCCTAGCTTGGACAGTGGCACCCCGCACCGCCGGTATCCTCGTTCAACCGAAGAAAACCCGGGCTAGCGCAGCGAGAGAGCGGAGAGACGGCGAGTTCGCGTTCGGCAGAGAGACAGAGGAAGCGACGTGCGCTGTTTCTTTACTAAGTGAGTGGAGTCCTGACAGCTGCTTCGACGCGCGGCTTGAGCCTAGCTGCACCGAGCGAAGCGGTGTCTTCAGCACCAAGCAACGGCGTCGCCGTGGCGGCTGCGGAGGAAAACGGGAGAACCGACGTTGGCTCGGTGGACACTGATCAGCTGCCCCCACATGTCATCCTCTCTTTTCCCCTCTTAATATTTCTGATCTTTTATTTCTGCCACCCACTTTTTCCAAAATTCTAGATATTTGCAGGGAAGCCAAATTAAATATGGAGAATCTGAATTTTGATTTCCATGCTGCATTTAATCAATTTTGGTTCAAGTTCAAATTTCAAATTTGAATTTTTAAGGCTTTTTGGTGTCACCCTAGATTTAAATAGCAAACCTACTCCAAAAATTCTCATTTTTGGCATGGCTACTAATTCAATTATGGAGAACACCTTTGTGGACCTAAATTTGCAAATTGAGGGGATTGGAATTTGAAACTGAATTTGAAATTCAGATTAGAGGGTTTCTCCTTTTAATCCCAAACAAATATTGAAACTCCTCCAAATGAGCTGAAATTTGGAAGGGTGAATATTTGGACTATGAAGATCCAAGTTATGAATTTTGATCTCCATGTTTGGAAGTTTTGGGAAGTTTGAATCCTCACTTTGAACTTACACTGTTATAATTCAAAGTTTTAATTCCCCTCATTTTTCCTAAGTGTATATGATCTGAATTTTTCTTGCTACCACTTTTTAGGGATTTTACATCCCTCCCCCCTTAAAAGAATCTCGTCCCGAGATTCCAAAAGAAATGCAAAGTGGGGAAACTTTACCGGGTATATGAGGATAGCAAGTCTGGATAATTCTCTTGTAGATAGTCCTCGCTTTCCCATGTCGCCTCATCAGCGGTATGGTTACTCCACAAAGACCATGTAGAACCATAAGGTCCGGTTTATTTGTGGCGCGAGTCTTTTCATCGATAATCCGGATTGGATACTCCGTGTACGTGAGGTCTGGTTGAAGAACTTCTATGTCTTCAGTGCGGATTTCAGCGGAGGGTTTGAGGCACTTCCTCAGCTGAGAGATGTGGAAGACATTGTGAATTCCTGAGAGTGACGCCGGTAAATCCAAGCGACAGGCCACGGGTCCGCATCTTTCAATGACAGTGAACGGACCAATGAACCGCGGCGCAAGTTAACCCTTCACTCCGAAACGATGGACTCCCTTCATCGGAGACACACGGACATAAACATGGTCCCCAATGTCGAAGTGGAGAGGGCGGCATCTTTTATCCGCATAGCTCTTCTAACGAGATTGAGCAGCCTTGAGATTGGCTTGTCTTACTCGCACTCGTTCTTCAGCCTCATTCACTAGTTCAATGCCGTAGATAACTCGCTCGCCAGACTCGCACCAGTTAAGGGGTGTACAGCATTTCCGGCCGTCGAGAGCTTCATAAGGTGCCATCTTAATACTAGCTTGATAGCCATTATTGTAAGAGAACTCCACCAACGGCAAATGATCGTCCCAATTCTTGCCTTGGTGGATGGCACAAGCGCGTAGCATGTATTCAAGCACTTGATTCACCCGTTCAGTTTGACCATCCGTCTGCGGGTGATACGCGGAGCTTCGGATCAGTTTGGTCCCCAACGACACGTGCAGCTGTTCCCAAAACCGAGCGACGAACAGCGCACCGCGATCTGAAATAATGGAGCAGAGAACGCCGTGCAAGCACAAGATCCTTGCAATATACAGCTCCGCATATTGCTTGGCCACGTACTTTGTATGTACGGGGATAAAATGAGCCGACTTGGTTAGTCGATCGACTATCACCCAAATCGAGTCATGTTTGTGAGACGTGAGAGGTAACCCGACTATGAAGTCCATGCTGATATCCTCCCACTTCCACGCCGGAATGTTCAATGATTGCAGCTGTCCGGCTTTACGCATATGGTCAGCTTTCACACGCCGACACGTATCACATTCGGATACGTACTTTGCGATTTCTCTTTTCATCCGTGTCCACCAAAACCTGGTTTTCAGATCCTGGTACATCTTGTTGCTGCCCGGATGAATAGAATACTTGGACAAATGAGCTTCATCCAAGATTTTCTTCCGAAGCTTCATGTTACGGGGTACCACTATACGGTCTTTAAACCATAGAGTGTCGTGTTCATCTCTCCGGAAGCATTTCATTTCGCCATTCTTCATCCTTCTCCGAATGTGCGACATTCCCACATCTTTCTTCTGCGCTTCCATAATCTCCTCTCGTATTGTAGGGGCGAGAGAAAGATTATACAATGCCCCATATGGAACCAAGTACAGACTCGACTCCTTCTCTTCAAGTGGGGTGATGGACAGACTGTTGACATGGGATTTGCGGCTTAAGGCATCAGCAACCACGTTTTCCTTTCCGGGATGGTAGTGAATCTCGATTTCATAGTCCTTGATCAGTTCTAGCCATCTCCGTTGCCGCATATTCAACTCCTTTTGAGTGAATATATACTTCAGACTTTTATGGTCGGTTTAGAGGTGCACTAGGTTCCCAAGCAAATAGTGCCTCCACATTTTCAATGCCAACACCACAGCAGCGAGATCAAGATCATGAGTCGGATAGTGCTGCTCGTGGTTACGGAGTTGACGTGAGCCATAGGCGACCACTATTCCTCCTTGCATCAATACACAGCCAAGCCCGATGCCGGACGCATCACAATATACGTCGAAGGGCTTGGTTGTATCCGGTTGAGCTAACACCGGGGCTGTTGTAAGATGCTTCACTAATGCTTGGAAAGCTTCTTCACAAGCTGAGCTCCAAACATATTTGATCCCCTTCTTCAACAGTTCAGTCATCGGCTTAGCAAGCTTGGAGAAGTTCGGTATGAATCTCTGATAATATCCTGCTAACCCGAGGAAACTTCTGACTTCATGGACTGATGTGGGGGACTTCCATTTCTGCACTTGTTTGATTTTGCTTGGATCAACTGCAATGCCTTCTGCAGAAATAATGTGACCAAGGAATGACACTTGGCTGATCCAAAACTCGCAGTTGCTGAACTTGGCATAGAGCTTATGGTCTCGCAATCGTTGAAGCACGATATGCAGGTGTTCGGCGTGTTCTTCTTCAGACTTGGAGTAGACCAAGATGTCATCTATGAACACCACCACGAACTTGTCCAACTCCAGCATGAACACTGAGTTCATGAGGTACATGAAATGTGCCGGGGCGTTGGTAAGACCAAAGGACATGATGAGGTATACATACAACCCATATCTCGTCGAGAACGCCGTCTTCGGAATATCCTCTGCTCGGATCTTGATTTGGTGATATCTGGAGCGAGGATCCATCTTTGAAAATACACTCGCACCCACAAGTTGATCGAATAAGATATCGATGCGGGGCAGTGGATATTTATTCTTGATAGTGACGGCGTTGAGAGGTCGGTAGTCCACACACAACCTAAAGGTTTCATCCTTTTTCTTCACAAACAGCCCCGAGCATCCCCATGGCAAGGAACTCGGTCGAATGAAACCCTTCTTCATTAAATCATTGAGCTGCTCCTTTAATTCAGCTAGCTCATTCGGAGCCATCTTGTATGGTCTTCACGATATCGGCATCGTTCCGGGTACAAGTTCGATCTTGAACTCGACATCTCTTTCAGGTGGCATGCCCGGAAGATCATCCGGAAAGACATACGGGTATTCACGGACCACACGAATATCCTCAAGTTTTGTGGCTTCCGTGTTATATGTGGCTGGAGTTTCCTGAACCGAACAGTCAATAATAAGAACATGTGGTTCATGAAGTGGACAGTTTAAACAAACCACATGTGGAATGATGTCAAGAACAGCACCATGGCGATGTAGCCATGACATTCCTAAAATGACATCAAGTTTTTGACTCTCTAACATGATTAGAGAAGTCAGATATAGATTCCCACCCAACTGTAATGGTGCTCTATAAATCATTCTATCAGCTGTTATTTTCTCATCCGGAGAACATATCAAGTATGAACTATTTGTGGGAATGACAGGCAGTCGATATTTAATAACATAAGACTGACTTATGAAATTATGGGTGGCGCCGGAGTCAAAAAGTATGACTACGGGATGATCTAAGTAAGAAAACGTACCCGTAAGGACGGGTTCGCCTTCCGGCACGTCTTCGATGGCTAAGTGGTGGACGTTGCCGGATTTTGGTGCTGGTTTCTTGGGCTGATTATGGGGCTGATTGGCACCCTGATACGGTGCTGCACCCCTGCCTGTCTCGGCCTGGGGCAGTCCCTTGAAATATGCCCGACACGGCCACACGCGAAGCACGTGTAAGGTGTCGGGGTCCCTCCGACTTGAGGACGGAATCCCGGTGCACGCTGTTGGAACTGAGGCGCACGTGGGACCATCCTTTGCTGCTGCTGTTGCTGTGGTGGATACGTCGGTCGGAAGCCCGATGCATTATATTGCCGACCGCGGAAATGTGGCGGTCGCGCCGGTGGCTGCCATCTCTGACCGGATGGTGAGCGATACACCACACGGTATTTTTGTGGCGTCCCACCACTGCTACTCGTCAGCGCACTGCGTTTCCTCTTATCAGAACCGCGCTCGCGCTGAGCATTCTCTTGTAGAATCACGGCATTAACAAGGTCGTTGAATGTGCCGCGATTGCTTTGGGCGAGATGGACCTTCATCTTTGAATTCTGTGAGGGCCCGATCCCGATCATGGGGCCGTGCCGCTCGCCCGGGAATCGCATTGGGTGGTGCCGTGCGATGCGGCACCCAACAGCACACATAAGAAAGCATCATATTACATAAATCAAGCAGAAGCTTACAAAGTGTAAATTTTACAAATACTTCTCAAAATATTCTACAGCGGAAGACTATTACAACTCACATCTCATACCTATGCTAAGCAACAGAGAAGGTGTCCAGCCCGCGGACCCTTCTCGCTAGCAACACTATCACAATAGCAGCGGCAGGGGTTGCCATGAGTTCACCACTCGGAGAGCTCCGAGTCTCATCGGACACCCGTACATATCAGCGTACAGTTATTACCTGCAAAACAACTTATGCAGTATCAGTGAGAACGAAGCTCAGCAAGACTTAACCGTCACCCTAGTCATGAAACTCTACATGCTGAAAATAGAGGGCTGAATATAGCAGTTTGCACAAAAGATGCTCTTGAGCTAACGAAAGGTCCTTACTTCAAGTTTTAAGCCACTTTTATAACCCTCACGCAATTTACATCGAGACTCCACAATCAAACAAGAAACGCTTCATCTCGATGTCACTTGCCCGAGGTGAAAATAACTTTAGTGAGCTACCCTAGACTCATACAGACCTTGCGCCATTAACGTCGATTCTCCACAATCAAACAAGAAATGCTTTGCCTCGACGCTACTAGCCCAAGGTGGAAAATAAATTTAGTGAAAGTGTTGATCATTCCTCATCTCCATTATGAGGATTACTCACAAAGCATATTAAATGTTTCCAGTTTATTACTACGTCACGACGCAGAGAACAAGTGTGCTCGGTCCATTCCGCGAGCGACGGTGATTGCAATCAAAAACACCCGGCTGACACGACACATACGCCCGTACTCGACGTTGCACACAGCAACCGTCACTGACGGCGTACGTGGCAACCTTTCACACGACACCCAAATGTCGAACCAGTCCCACCGTCTGGGATTAAGTCTCTCTACGGCAAACCCTCGTAGAGCCGACTTCTCTATCCTTTCAGCATCGGCATCAGACGGTGAGGTATGCCTCGACACCCAGGTTAACATGTTACATCGGTTTCCTAGGTCCCATATAGCCAGTATGCATCCGGTACACAACTCAAACTTGTCCAACGGGCCGCACACGAGAACGGGCCTTAATCGACTCAGACATAGACTTGGTTCATAGGACCACATCCTTGATCCTTCCATCCACTGCCCGGTCTCCATTCCCATCTATGAGGATCAATTCCCAACTCTTCCGATTGATCCCCCTTAATCCCGGTTCACGAGTAGGAAACTGCCTACTCGAGTTATGCCTCTTTTAATCCACTTTTGTTAACTTGAGATCAGCAGTTATAATCAATTGATAACCTACTCTACATTGTACTCTAGGGTTTTCTGGGTCATGCATTTGGAGTGTCATACCACCTAGACTTAATGCAATAAACAAAATGCTAGACGATATAAAGTGAATACAAATAAAAACTTGTAAGTTTTGATGCAAACCAGGGCTTGCATTTGTTTTGCAGGGGACTTATATATATGAAGTTCAGTTAGTAAAGACCACTTGGCTTGATTAATTGTTTTCCTCCTTCCTTGATCTCCACTCCGGTGACTTCAAATCCTTCATGTAGATGCTACACGTAATGAATATGCACATATGTTCAATTGTAAAGATTTTGCTACAAGTTTTAAAAACTGGAACTCTATTTAAGAATTTAAAATGACACTGGTGCTAGTGGTTTGGGTTTGGGTCTAAGCAACATGATGAAGTGCTAAGTGTTTTTCTCCTCTTCTATATTAATCACCTTAAAAGGTTAAACAGAACAGGGGTGATCCAGAGCTCCAATAGAGCTGAGAATTTTTGCGTGAGTTCCTTGTCACAAGAAAGTCCTCTGGACCAAAAAGCAGCATTTTTCCTTGAGTAGTTTGTTCAGAACAATTCTCTAAGAAATTAAGCAAAAAGGAATTAATTCTGAAATAACTCACATGTTCATGCCAAACTTAGTGAACTAAAATTTCAATTATAGGTCATAGATATTGCATGAATTTTCCTAGGATTTTTGGAGCTAAGAATTACCCAGAACTAAATTTCCAAGTTTTGGAAATTCTCTGAAAATGTTTTTGTATTCAATTGAACACAGCAACTTCAAATCTGAATTTCCCTAATAAAATAAACTCCAAATGAGCTGAAACTTTTACAAGAGTCCACTAATATCATAAAGAATGTTCTGGCAAAATTTGAGGATTTTTGGATAAACCAAACTCCCTCAAACATTCTTTTACTGAAAAGATTTAAAGCATTTTCCAGAATTAAATAATGAGTTTCATACAAATTGGGTTACATATCTGGATAAGCTATTCAAGATGAATTCAACCGAATTTGAGTCACTAAATTTGGAGCTTCCTAGCAAAAGTTATGGGGTTCTAAAGTTTGAACAACTTTCTGTTTGAATTCTACAAAGAACAATTCAAAAGTGGGACCCACGGGTCAGTTGTTTCTTCAACCTCTCGCCAGAGCCCGCGGTGCTCGCCGGACAGAAGGGTGGCGCGCCCCGTTCTCCCTCATTTCTCCACCATTTTTGCTCCGGTTTTGCCCTACACGCTCCTCACACCGTGGCCTAGCAGCCGGGCAAGTTTTCCCCGCATGAAAACGGCCGTAGATGGGTCGGCATCGGTGGACCCCACCTGTCAGTGAACCAATTAGACTTGCACTCGAAGTCTTCCCTCTCTGTTCAGACTCGAACCAACCGGGACTTCTCCGAGCGCCACCGAGGGAGAGCAAAGAGCCACCTCCAGCTTCCTGTGTCGTGCTGGCGACCAGCTCGTGTGAGGGGCACCCGCCCTGACGGGGTCGGCACCTCTTGCCTGGGAATCACACTGGGTGGTGCCGTGCGATGCGGCACCTGACAGCATGCACGAAAATACAGTAAGAGCATATGAAACCATTTATTACTCAACATAAGCTCTTTTACAACATAATGTACACATGCAGCGGAATTTAAAAGCTGGACAACTACTCACTATCGACCCTAACTACGCCGAAGAGAAGTCATTCAGCCCGTCAACGCTTCCTACTAGATTCACCAAGTAAGGCAGTGGCTAGGTTTCCAATGAGTTGAACGAACCGTGAGGTTCGTTGTTTCATCGAACAACCCTCTTCATAGCAGGCATCCTGCTACCTGCAAAAACAACTCAGAAGCAACCGTGAGCACTACCGCTCGGCAAGTTTTAACGGTCAATCCTAAACATATAACTCTACATGAAAAATGAAGCCTGACTAATTTGATCCTTATATTCAGATTCTTATAGCCTTCATTTTAGTGGTCCTCACGCCTCACAACACCGGAAGTCCACAATCAAACAAGAAACGCTTATCCCGATGTTGCTAGCCTAAGGCGGAAATGAACTTTAGTTGGCACTATCTCTAATTCAGTCAAGGTTCCAACACAATGCTTAATCCATGAACAACAAGTTAAGAGACTTAGTTCCTCTTCTTACTACGTCACGGCGTAGTGGGAAAGTATGCTCAATCCTCTTCCGCGAGTGACGGTGCTTCGAATCAATAACAACCGGAATACACGACACATACACCCGCCTCCAAAGACTCTCTCAAGAGCTCTTTCTTACGTTGTATGCAGCCACCTTTCACACGACACCCCGACATAGAAAAACATTTCGCGCCGAGCAGGATGGTCCTCTACGCGGACAGGTCAAAGTTGTCCACTAAAGGATTTACATCTCCCGCCTTTTCAACGCCATTCCCACGCGAAGGATGAGTTTCTATATCACGGTCCATCGAGTTACATCGCTTTCATGGATCCCATACCCCACTATATATTGGGTACAGCTCAATCTTGTCTAGCAGGGCCGCATACGCGTGGTCCTTAACCGATACGGACGGGGCTAAACCCAACCTCCACATTTGCCTTACAGTCCTGGCCAAGGCCCAAAGTGGTCTCAAGCATTGTCACACCCATCGCCGGTTGAGACCAACCTTGAGCGCTCCATCCTACAGGAACATCCACGTCCCCATCTCATTTTCATGAGGGTGCTCTTATCATAAACCTCTCGCGAGTAAACTCCATTGCTCGAACTTTCTCGCGAGTAGCTTTTTACTACTCGACTTCTACCGAGCTAGCTACAACATTAGCCTAGCCATCTACTACGAGGCAACTCCTACACTAAACCTTCTACTCAGGGATTTAATAGCCATGCAAGTGGGTTTCAAACATCCTAGACATAATGCACAATATCAAGTCTAATAAACATGAGATGAAGGTAAAGCAAAATGACAGGGCCCGACGCCGCCCGTGCAGACACGGGGATGGGGCACCTCGCCCGGGAATCGCATTGGGTGGTGCCGTGCGATGCGGCACCCAACAGCACACATAATAAAGCATCATATTACATAAAACAAACGGAAGTTTACAAAGAGTTAACTTTACAATTACTTCTGAAAATAATCTACAGCAGAAGACTGATACAACTCACGTCTCATATCTATGCTAAGCAATAGAGAAGACATCCCGTCCGTGGACCCTTCTCACTAGCATCACGAGGACAACAGCAGCGGCAAGGTTTCCATGAGTTTCCCACTCGGAGAGTTCCGAGTCTCACCAGACAACCGTAATCCGTAGCGTAGTGTTATTACCTGCAAACCAACTTGTATAGTATCCGTGAGCATAACGCTCAGAAAGACTTAACCGTCGGCCTTAAGCATGAAACTCTACATGATGGTAAAACTTAACATAGGATAGCACATTGCATATGAACTCGCCTAAAAATGGATCCTTACTTTCAAATGTTATTAGCAGCAAATTAAGCATAACCTTGGGCACCTCACATCGGGAGTCCACAATCAAACAAGAAACGCTTTCTCCCGATGTAACTTGCTCATGGTGAGAATGAATCGAATTGGCACTAGCCTATTCATGAAAGCATAACATTACATTACTAGTATAGACTTCAAACAAATGGTGATTTTTTTCTTATCTCAGTGCAAGTTACCTCTACGTCACGATGCAGTGAACAAGCGGTACTCATAACCGTGAGGGACGGCGAATCGACTCGTTATACACCTGCAGGGATACCCGAATAGCACGTCACGTACGCCCATACTCGGAGCCGCACACAGCATGCTCCCCTGATGTCGTACGGGACAACCTTTCACCAAACAGCCCAAACGTTGAACCGGTCACACCGAAACGAGCAGGAGGTTCCCTACACGGAGCATCTCTCTATGCCCGTTAGCAGATTTCCACATTGCTGCCCTCAGCCTACACCTATAAATCGGTGTGTTATGCCTCGACGCTCGGAGGTATAGGTTACATCGGTTTATCGGGTCCCATATATTCGATATGCCTTCGGTACATTCAATACTTGTTCAGCAGGGCCGCATACGGATCGATCCTCAACCGACATGGACAGGTCTAAGCATCCAGGCCCCCACGTCCTGTTGCCCTTACACCCTGCCCGGTCTCATTTCAACTTACTAACAACTTTTTGACTCAATCCTCTGTGCTCCCAAATTCCAATACTCGCGAGTAGCGTCCAGCCACTCGACTTCTACTGAGTCCTACTTAAGCATGGCATATTCTACATGGTGGAAGGACACCTACCCAAATACTCCATAGGTTTTCTGGTCATGCAAGAGTAGTATCAAACATCTAGACTTAATGCACAATTCATCCTAACTGACGTATTGTATACAAAGTAAAAACTTAGGGTAGTTAAATGCAAACCGGGGCTTGCCTGTTTTGCAGGGTCTGATAGTATATAGTTCAGTTAGATTCTTGTCTCCCTTGAGGCTTGATCAACTGGTCCACTTCAATGGAACCACTCCGTCGAACTCCTTCATTGGTTGCCTCTGTCGTAAGTCCTATTGATATGTATATGCATCTGTTCTTATTATGCAATTTAAAGAAGTAAAGACTCAACTTGTTAATAACAGGGAACTGTGTAGGATTACTAAAAAATGGAGTTCTTGTCCCTGTTGTGCAGAGGAACTGGAGGAAAAACCACATGTCCATAAGAATATCCATTAACATGTCTTATGGTTACTAATGGACATGTGACATGAGTTGAAATGGGTTGAAAGGAACTAAAGGTCCTGATCTCCAATGACTTCAAAATTTTTACCTGAAGTCATACATTACACAGAGACTTAGCTTGCCAAATTGCAGCTAATGTAAGTGGAAATTGTGTCTTCCATAATTCCCACTATAATTTTCTATGTGTTGCTCATATACATAAGCATGGAGAACAAGAACAGGTAGATCAAAAGTTCAATTTGAGCTGAAACTTTACAGGTGAGTTCCTGGTCACCTGAAAATGTTCTGGACCAAAATTAAGGACTTTTCATTGTGTAGTTCCTCCAGAATAATTCTATAAGCAATTATGCTACATGGATTTAACTCTGAAGTAAGGTGCATTTTCATGCCCAATAAGGTGAACTACCATTTCAAGTATGGCTCATAGAGCATGTCTGAATTCTCCTATGATTTTTGGAACTAAGGATTTCCCAGAACTGATTTTACAAAGGAAAACCATTTTCTGGAAAAAGTTTCTGGATAATTTTGAGTACAGCAGATTGTACTCTGGAAATTCCTACTCAACTCAACTTCAATTGAGCTGAAACTTCGCTGAAAGTCCAATAATATCCTAAAGAATATTCTGGCAAAAATTGAGGATTTTTGGATAAACCGAACTCTCTCAAAAATTCTTTTACAGAAAAACTTAAAAGAATTATTCAGAATTTAATATTGACTTTCATACAAATTGGGGTTCATATTTGGATAGATCCTTGCAAAAGGAATCCAACCCCATTTGAATCACCTAATTTGGAGTTTCCTACACAAAGTTATGAATTTTCCAAGATGGAGCTGAAACTGGAATTGTTTTGCTATTGAGAATGAACTTGGGCCCACGTTTTAAATTGTAGCCAGTGAGATTCCAGCCACACCGGGCCACACCATTTTGGCGCGCAGCCACACGGGATCACAGAGCCACAACCAATCAGTTTTTAAACTCTCGGTCGCTGACACGTGGGACCCGCCGGGTCATCTTCTTCCTCGGGTCACTTTCCCGCTCCCGCGCTGTCTCGAGCCGGACCTTCGCCGGAGCTCACCGGACCGGCGTTTCCAGCCATCTCCTGGTCGGAGACTCGCTGCTCGGGGGTTTTCAGGGTCGGGGAATACGCTGGCGGGGCTGGCATGGGTGATAGCCCACCGGAAATGTGCCGGCGACGTGCGGCTATCTCGGGAGAGGTCCGGCGCCGTCGACCGGTGATCCTAGCCCACCAAACTTTCAAGGAATTGGCTCTACAGCATCCTTGGATGCTAGAGAAGCTCGGCATAGCCTTGGAATTGCTCGGCAACAGCGGCAAATGGGTCTTCACCGTGCACCCGAGACACCTTCCAAGTTTGAGCTTGGAAAACTCAGAATTTGGGCGGACTACATGCGTTTCTAAGCTAAGGTTGTGAAGAAGAAATGTTCGCCGACTAGTTTCG
Source organism: Neostapfia colusana (assembly GCA_030760725.1). NCBI lineage: Eukaryota > Viridiplantae > Streptophyta > Magnoliopsida > Poales > Poaceae > Neostapfia > Neostapfia colusana. The sequence continues at coordinate 63,494,222 of JASWHV010000011.1, forward strand.
GTCCTGTGTGCAAGATTTGGAGAACTAAGAATGGAAATTGAGATCGAATTCGAGAGTGCCTCACCGGAAGGTCGGTTTATGGCCGCCGGAGATCTTTTCTCGAATTCGTGCTCTGTCGTCCACGTCATGGCCTGTGCTTCGGAGGTGAGCATCACCGAGGAACAGCGCATCTGAAAGTGTTCTTGCTCGTGCGCGAGAAGCTCTCTGTGGAGCTGTCCACGGGAGACCGATTGCCGGCTTGTGTTAGGTTGCCGCGCGAAAAGCTGCGTTCTCAGTGCAGAGCGGTTCTCCCGGTGGCAAGTGGAGAAGGTAGGGGATGACCCCTCAGCGCTGTGGTGCAGCTCGGGGAGCTCGGTGGCCTGAGTTTGGCCGTCTCCCGAAGAAAACCAAAGTGGCGGCGCCGGAGGGGGGGCTCTGCTCTGTGTGGGAGAGAGAAGACATCGGTGTCCGGTTTGTGAGCAACGAGAGCCACATTGGGAGCTGCTGATCATGTTGAGCAAGCCACGGAGAAGCTCCAGCTGCTGAAGAGGTGTCCCGATCACCCCTCGGTGTCGCCCGGAGCTCACTCGGCTCGGTTGCTTTGGGTGGGTTACGAGCGAGGAAACCAGCACCCGGTCGGCTCGGCTGTGGTCGAGTGGATCACACCGAGCGAGAGAGGAACAGTGAAGCTGGTCACCAGCGCGAAGAGGAAACGGGGCGTGGCTTCGGGGCTGCATGCGGTGGCGCGCCGGAGAGGAGTCCCGATTGATCCGTTTCTGAACCGAGGACCCGGTTGCTCAGTGTACACAGACAGAGTTGACTTAGGGGGTAAGTTACACTTTTTGCCCAATGACATGTGGGCCCCACTGTCCCCCTCATCCCCTCAATTTTTCTCAAAATTGGAGAATGACTCCCTGCAATAGTGGGAAAGTTTGAACCCGGTCTGAATTTGAAGGTTTGGACAAGTTTCATCCAATTTCGAATTTGAATTCCCATGCAATTTAACTCCATTTGACAAATGGGTAGCAAATCATTTCAAGAATTTATGAAACTTTGTCTACCCCCTTATTTAGACCTAAGGAGTCCAATTATGAAATCTGCTTTTGGTTTTGGCTGCTGCAAATGAGATTTTGTGCACAACAGTTTGCCTTCCTATTTGTTGCCCGCATTTGCAATTTGAATTGGATAATTTGAGTTCCCACTCTGAATTTCATTTAACCTGGCATATGAGAGCTTACACATGAGTTTTACTCAACTTTGTCCCACAAACACTCTCTTGATCATAGACTAGAGTGGTGGGACACTCATGTGTGTCATCACATGTGGAAAAATTTAAACAAGTCCCAATTTTTATAAACTTGAAACCAAAGGGTGTTTCCACTTCAGTTCCTTTGTATTCAAAATTTTGGGACCTTTACACAAAATTTAAATACGATACTTATATGCAAACCGGGGCTTGCTTTGCTCAACAGTTTTCTTAGAAGCTAGGAGTTAGTATTCTTCCGGAGAATCCGCCAAACTCGTCACGAGATGGAGATCCTTGCTGCGGAGTCGAGTCCTCGTCGAACGTCGACGTCACGTGAGCTGTTAAGGTGATTTATGCACATGTATTCAAAAGTAATTTAGAAAATGATTCAAAGCTGTTGTACAAGTTAACTCACACATAAGAGGGATAAACAACAGCAAGGTTTCTGTTGTTGGATCTAAACCTTAGAGAAGAAAATGCTAAGTGAAATGGAGGTACTATTAATCACCATGCGATTAAGTCCATTATATGAACACTTAGACCTAAATAATGGTAGATCAAGAAACAGGGGTCCAATGAATCTGAAAATTTAACCACAGCTTCTAGTGAAGGTATTTAGGAAGTGTGCAAAAATTGAGCTCATGACATAGCTCCCTGTGATCACAATAATTTCTTATGTGATTTTTGCTAATCTGCCTTTACCTCCTAGGTCATAAGCTTCCCTATGCTAAAAAGTTAACTTTTTGTGAAGTAAAAAAATGTCCTGAGTCCATAGGAATTGGTTTTACCATTTTTGGAGTTTCCTACATGGAGATATAGATTTTCCAACTTGGGTAAAAGTCTGAAAATGTTTCTGTTAATTTTTCCTATTTTTCAGAGACATAAAGGATTGAAACTTCATTTGGCCAAGCAAATCAGGCCCAATGCCTCTGAAATTATTACTGGAGTTCAAGTACTTTTGGAAGAATGACCTGCCCAAATTTGGGAATTTTCCAATAAACAGAACTTCTGTAATAAATCCTACACGATTTTCCTTCTATGAATTAATGAGCCAAATACATGGATTTGAATAAATATTGGGCTGCACCTCTGGATAGTACTCTCTGAGAGGAATCCAACAAAATTTATTTGAGAATTTTTGGACACTCCTACACAAAGTGATGGCTCTTCAAAGTTTGAATTGAAATGGGAAAATCCTGGAATACGTCAGCACTCTCTTCAACCTTGCGCCAACAGAGGACAGAGGCGGCGCCCTCCGGTGAGGGTCACCGGAAGGGCCTTCCTGGACACATCGCGACCCCCTGCTCGCCGCCCCCCATTATTTAGACCGCTGAACACGTTAAGAGGGTCGCCGGCGGCTGTAGATCGCCGGAAAGCAGCGCGCACCGGTCACAGTGCTGGCTTGGGTTCCGGCGAGGTCGGGGAGGCACATTTCTTCACCAAATGATCGGTTCTTGGGCTCTATAGAACCAGTGGAACGTGTAGAAGATGGACATGGAGGCTAAACGAGCCGAGAAGCGCTCCAACCACGTCGGCACCGTGGGGCTGACGGCGTCCGAAGGTGCTCCCTCGACAAAACATGGAATTTCTCCCTCTACACCCCATCTCTTGGTCTAGAATCCATGGAGGAGGTGCACTAGGTAGTGAGGAGCCTCTGTGTGAAGTTTGAATCACTAGAAACAAGAATTGAACGTGAATTTCTCGAATCCTTACCTCGAGGACGAATTGCGCCGCTCGGGAAAAAATTCCAAATTCTCCTCCGAGGAGTCATGGCTTGGGCTGAGTTTTGGGGTTTAGCAGCTCCGGTCGTGGGTGTGTTGGTGATATGCCCAAGAGGAAATCATAACAATTCGGATAAAGGCCTGATGAATATTTGATACATAAGAATTTAGGGTACTAATGGGCCTGTGACCTAAAAGCCCATTAGCGCGCCTATAAATATAAGGGGTAGGGTTAGGGACAGACGACTCCACCAGATAGCAGTCCCAGCCGCCGCCCCTCACAGGTCAGCCGCCGAAACCCCTGCCGCGCGCACGGTGCTAGCACACCGACGCACGGCGTTCCTCCCTGTACGTGTGGACTCTGTGGAGGCGCTGCTATTACTGCTGCGCTGATCGGCTACGACGCGCATCTACAATCCGCTGCGCTGCGCGTCTAGTGGTAATGATCCATGACCTTCTTACTCGCATGTTTCCTGGGTGATACGGTCGAATTGCTAGAGTAGCGCATCGCCTATTTCCCTACAGTGGTACCAGAGCCGACTTGCATAGTTTTTGGTCTGGATCTTAGATGCGATCTACTGCAGACAAGTTCATATGATGAATTTTTATAGTTCGGCTTTTGGGGTTTGGAATTGGTTAGAGTAGATTGCCATCATATGACTAAAGGATTAGTTCGTGCTCCTTCTCTGCTGTGTGCGCAACCTGTCCCTACCGGCTGGAATCACCATCGGGACTAATAGTGTACATAGCTAACAGATTGAGCCAACAGATCACGGTCATGTGTCGCGATCTTCTCATGGATAACCAATCACAATGAAAATTGAGGCATTCTTAATGGCTCAGATTTGGGTTGATCTGATCAATTCGATGAGATTTTCATAGTGATTTCATAGATGCGATCTATGTAATTCCGTTTGGTGTCTGCTATAGTGACATCATTAAGTTGTTTCGCGATAGACATCATTCTACGCTTAACTTGTTTTTGCAGAGAATGATGTGAATGGTATGGCATAAATATGATGTGATAATCTATGTATAAAATTCGTGCAGCCTGCGTGTTGCAAATTTAACACAACCGGGTTGAGGTTGTCACATATTTGTATAACGACCTGCGTGTCGCCCTGTGATGCCTGATCTCTCATGTAATTTATTGATAGCTATTAGATGTGTTAGCTTCTTTTATATTCATTGAGAAACCTCAAGCATGATGGCGATGGTGATCACCATAAGAAGGGAGACATGGCGGTGTAGATCATGATGGAACCATGGTGATGGAGACCACTATGATCCTAAAGGCCATACTATTCACATATATTATATGATATGATCGTATGCTGTGATGTTTTACTGTTCTTTTCATGCTTTTATATGGTGGATGTTTTGTCATGATAGAATAGCTTCCCTCGAAAAAGTTGAGTATTTGATGCCATTTACCTATAGCTGCACCTATGTTGTTTTGATCGTTGTATGGTAGGTTTGCCAAAGCAAAATACCGTCATCTATCATAATGAATAGGGTGAATGTTGGACATTCACATGCATAGTATTAGTTTACTCAACAAAGCTATCGAAACGGTTTTGGGCTTTATGGCATAGTGTTGGGAGCCGGGGCATTGGATGTCACCCAACAAACAAGAATCATATAGAGATATGATTAACAATGGTTGTTTACCTATGTCACTAATTTTCTAGCAGTGAAGCCAAAGCTCACTAGGAATTAGTGAATATGGATCTTGGACCACTATATGTCGTTAGAGGGAGGACGATGCTCATATAGTGGTGGTGTCTTTTATTAAACTGTTAATAAAAGATTGGTACATAACATAGTGCTAAAACCTTGCATATTTATTTTCTATTGTAGATCATGTCTGCTAGTAACAATTCCGGTTTCAATTTGCGATCTGTGTTTGAGAAAGAAAAGCTCAATGGAGCTAACTTTATTGATTGGTACCGCAACCTGAGAATTGTTCTCAGGCAAGAGAAAATTGAGTATGTTCTTGAGCAACCATACCCCAATGACCTCCCCGATGATGCAAATGCCGCAACTCGCAGGACTTATGAGAAGCACTGCGATGATGCGCTTAATGCAAGCTGCCTCATGCTTGCCACAATGTCCCCTGATCTACAGAAACAATATGAGCATGCAAATGCTTATTCTATGATTCAGGGACTACATAGAATGTTTGAGAACCAAGCAAGGGCTGAGAGGTACAACATCTCAAAGTCCTTGTTCTCATGCAAGCTGGCAGAAGGTAGCCCGGTCAGTCCCCATGTAATCAAGATGATTGGTTACATTGAGACTTTGGACAAACTTGGTTCTGAACTCAAGGATGACCTGGCTATTGACGTTATTCTCCAGTCACTCCCACCGAGCTATGAGCCATTTATATTGAATTATCAAATGAATGGCATGGAGAAAACGTTGGCTGAATTGCATGGGATGCTTAAAACAGCCGAGGAAAGCATTAAGAAAAACACCACTCATGTGATGATGGTTCAAAAGGAGAATAAAAAGAGGAAGCGTGTGATGCATCGTAAAGGCAAGGGAAAGGTTCCCAATGAGTCTTCAAGCTCAAAGCCAAAGGGCAAATCAGGCCCTTCTCCTAATGATGAATGCTTCCACTGTCATGCTAAGGGGCATTGGTCTAGGAACTGCAAGAAGTACTTGGAGGATAAGCAGAAGAAAGGGAGTGAGACTTCCACTTCAGGTATAAATGTTATAGAAATCAATATTGCTACATTTTCTAGTGAATCATGGGTATTTGATACCGGATCAATGATTTACACTTGCAAATCGTTGCAGGGTCTAAGTGAGACTAGAAGATTTGCAAAAGGCGAGTTGGATGTTCGGGTCGGCAATGGAGCAAAGGTTGCTGTCATAGCTGTCGGAACTTATCACTTGTCATTACCCTCAGGATTAGTTTTAGAATTAAATAATTGTTATTGCATTCCTTCTTTGAGCAAGAACATTATATCTTCTTCATGTTTGGAAGAAGTTAATGGTTATGAGATTATAATAAAGAACAAATGTTGTTCTATTTATTAGAATAATATTTTCTATGCTCAATGTCCATTAGTGAATGGATTATATGTTCTTGATTTTGAGGATAAAGCAGTCTATAACATTAATACAAAAAGGGCTCGACGAAATGATCTAAATCCCACTTTTATTTGGCATTGTCGCTTAGGTCATATAAATGAGAAACGCATTGAGAAACTCCATAAAGATGGTTTGTTAAGTTCATTTGATTTTGAATCACTTGACACATGCGAGTCTTGTTTGCTTGGGAAGATGAACAAAGCACCCTTCACTGGTCAAAGTGAGAGGGCAAGTGACTTGTTGGGACTTATACATACTGATGTATGTGGACCAATGAGTTCGGTAGCTAGAGGTGGTTTTCAGTATTTCATTACTTTTACCGATGACTTTAGTAGATATGGATATGTCTATTTAATGAGGCACAAGTCTGAATCTTTTGAAAAGTTCAAAGAATTTTAGAATGAAGTACAAAATCAGTTGGGCAAGACAATTAAGCTTTTACGATTTGATCGTGGGGGTGAATATTTGAGCCATGCATTTTATGATCATTTAAAACAATGTGGAATCGTTCCACAGTTGACTCCACCTAGAACGCCCCAATGGAATGGGGTATCCGAGCGGAGGAACCGAACCTTGTTAGACATGGTTAGGTCGATGATGAGCCAGACTGATCTTCCACTTTCCTTTTAGGGTTATGCTCTTGAAACTGCTGCGTTTACACTAAACAGAGTCCCAACTAAGTCTGTTGAGAAGACACCATATGAGATGTGGACCGGGAAACGTCCCGGATTGTCTTTCTTCAAAGTTTGGGGATGTGATGCTTATGTCAAACGTTTGACGTCAGACAAACTTACTCCCAAATCAGACAAATGCTTCTTTATGGGATATCCTAGGGAAACCAAAGGATATTATTTTTATAATAAAACGGAGGGTAAAGTGTTTACTGCTCGCAATGGTATCTTCTTGGAGAAAGAGTTTCTCTCAAAAGGAGTTAGTGGGAGCAAGGTGCATCTTGAAGAAATTCAAGAAATATCTGAAAATGTTTCGGCACCCTCTAATCCTATACAGGATGTACAAGATGTTGTACAACCACTTGATGAAACACCAGCCCCACGAAGGTCTACAAGAGTACGTCGTGCAACTGAAAAGTTGACACTCCTAACCACGGAACCACAGGACATGGTATTGTTGGACAATAATGAGCCTGTGACCTACACTGAAGCAACAATGGGACCCGACTCTGAGAAATGGCTTGGAGCCATGGAATCCAAAATAGAATCCATGCATGAGAATCAAGTTTGGAACTTGGTTGATCCAATCGATGGTGTGAGACCGATCGATTGCAAATGGATTTTCAAGAAAAAGACTGATATGGATGGAAAAGTTCACATCTATAAAGCATGATTGGTGGCGAAAGGTTTCAAACAAATTCAAGATGTTGATTATGATGAAACATTTTCGCCCGTCGCTATGCTAAAGTCTGTTCGGATTCTCCTAGCAATTGCTGCATATTTTGATTATGAAATATGGTAGATGGATGTCAAAACAACCTTTCTTAATGGGAGTCTGACTGAGGATGTGTACATGACACAACCTGAGGGTTTTGTCGATCCTAAAAATGCTAGAAAAATATGCAAACTTCAAAAGTCCATCTATGGATTGAAGCAAGCATCTCGGAGTTGGAATCTACATTTTGATGAAGTGGTCAAAGGGTTTGGTTTCATCAAGAACGTAGAAGAACATTGTATTTACAAGAAGGTTAGTGGGAGCGCACTTATATTTCTGGTCCTATATGTAGATGACATATTGTTGATCGGAAATGACATTCCAGTACTAGATGCTGTTAAATCCTCATTAAGGAAAAGTTTCTCAATGAAGGATTTAGGAGAGGCAGCGTACATTTTGGGCATAAAGATCTATAGAGATAGATCTAAAAGGTTAATTGGATTAAGCCAAGACACATATATTGACAAGATATTGAATCGGTTCAATATGCAAGATTCTAAGAAAGGTTTCTTGCCAATGTCACATGGCATCACTCTAAGCAAAAGTCAGTGTCCTTTGATGCCTGATGAGCAAAAGAGGATGAGAGCGATTCCTTATGCTTCGGCTATTGGATCTATCATGTACGCCATATTGTGTACACGCCCAGATGTATCCTATGCTCTAAGTGTTACGAGCAGGTATCAATCAGATATGGTGAGGCTCATTGAACAGTTGTCAAAAACATTCTTAAGTACTTGAGAAGAACTAAGGATGTATTCCTAGTGTTTGGAGGTGAAGAAGAGCTCGTTGTAAGAGGTTACACCGATGCTAGCTTCCAAACAGACAAGGATGACTCTAGATCGCAATCTGGTTTTGTGTTCTGCCTCAATGGAGGGGCAGTGAGCTGGAAAAGTTCCAAGCAAGACACAGTAGCAGATTCAACGACGGAGGCAGAGTATATTGCAGCTTCTGAAGCTGCAAAGGAAGCTGTTTGGATCAGAAAATTTGTTTCTGAGTTGGGTGTTGTTTGTAGTGCGTCCGGAACTGTGGATCTCTATTGCGACAATAATGGAGCCATTGCATAGGCAAAGGAGCCTAGATCACACAAAAGATCCAAACATATACTACGACGCTATCATCTGATTCGAGAGATTATCGACCGAGGTGATGTGAATATATGCAAGGTGCATACGGATTTGAATATGGCAGATCCGTTGACAAAGCCTCTTCCACAATCAAAGCATGAGACGCACACGAGATCTATGGGTATTAAATACTTACATCAGTGATCCTAGTGTGTAGTGGGAGACTTGTGTCATAGCTATGTTTATGTACTATTTGAGTAACTATTATTCACATTGATCATCAAGTATGTGACTTGTTCGTGTGACTCTTTGTTAATTATAATGTTACTCAAAATGATCCCTAGTCTACATCGTTATATGAGATAATGATAGTACGCAGACTAGCACATGTATTAATTGATGATCACGTTTCACGTATCATAGATATGGAGATATCAAATTAATAATATGAACACATGTTAGTGAATATGGTGTTGGATAGGCCCATTCCGAGACACTGTTGGGATTGTTATTTACATATGTGCCATCAGTTGATCTTGAGTGATACACCTGCTAGATTCTTTGACCTGAGATCGCCATTGTTTCTCACTATGTGTAGTTGTGCACTTTGAAACTATCAAACGCTACTCCGTAACTGGGTGGTCATAAAAATAGTCTTCAGGTGCATGATGAAGCATGGAATGAGATGTGTGCGGATCAAGATGGGATTTGCCCCTCCTAAATAACAGGAGAGATATCTCTGGGCCCCTCGAGATAGTTGGATTGAAAGTGCATGGCCATGCCAAAATGATTAAAGAGTTAATCATTATGACTAAAAGTTAGTCATAGATTGAATCCACTATTTGATCGAGTGAATGGTCAAGCTATCACAAAAATGGCACGTATCTCGCCTTGAGCTTGACTGGTATCGTGTGGCAAAGGAATTAGCATGTGAATGTATCTAGGTTCAGCCGATATGATCTTTATGTACATTCAGGAGTCAGTATGTCCTGCTAGGTACCTCTACTGACTTGTGTTTGAAAACGGTTTTCATTCATAACCGACTGTACATGAACCTAACGGGTCACACACTTAAGGGGATGGAATATTGAAAAACTTGGCTATATGATTGTCTCTAGTGCAAGTGGGAGATTGTTGGTGATATGCCCAAGAGGCAATCATAACAATTCAGATAAAGGCCTGATGGATATTTGATCCATAAGAATTTAGGGTACTAATGGGCCTGTGACCTAAAAGCCCATTAGCGCGCCTATAAATATAAGGGGTAGGGTTAGGGACAGACGACTCCACCAGATAGCAGTCCCAGCCGCCGCCCCTCACAGGCCAGCCGCCGAAACCCCTGCCGCGCGCACGGTGCTAGCACACCGACGCACGGCATTCCTCCCTGTACGTGTGGACTCCGTGGAGGCACTGCTATTACTGCTGCGCTGATCGGCTACGACGCGCATCTACAATCTGCTGCGCTGCGCGTCTAGTGGTAATGATCCATGACCTTCTTACTCGCATGTTTCCTGGGTGATACGGTCGAATTGCTAGAGTAGCGCATCGCCTATTTCCCTACAGGGTGCACCAAAGGGTTGGCTTTCTTGGTCGAGATCTCTCTTGGTTCGGGCTTCCCACGGGAGCCGAGCTTGGTTTTCCTTTGGTTTCACTCGGGCGCACGGCCGAAACTTCAAACTCACGCGCAAACGAGTACAAGACCATGGAGGAACGTCGCTAGCCGGCTAGAGCACTCGTGTGCGAAGCTTTTTCGTGTGGAGAGCTCGAGCAACCGAGCTACATTGGCTGTGGTGATCGGAGGAAGAACAGAGAGCGCGCGGGCGGGCTGTGTTCTTCGCGGGGCAAACCACCGAGGGCGAGAGCTAGTGGAGGAAGCGAAATAGCTTTGGTGCACGCTCTGTGGTGATCAGGCCGAGCAAAAGATTGTGTAAGCAGGAGGTGGCGCCGGCAATACGTCGGGAGGGATGATCGGCCGGCTGCTGTCATGCTCTGAAGAACCGAGGAATAAAACAGAGTCGGTTGTGTGTAACGTGTGGCTGACAGACGGGGTCCACCCCCTTCAAATATGCCCCCCTCTGTGCTTTGAAATTCCCACACCGCCTTTGTCGGAATTCCACCAAACTTGGACCGTAAACCAAATATGATGGGAGGAATTTGAATCTGAAATTCGATTTTGAAATTGAGCACATTTAGTTTGGAATTCAAATTCAAATTTGAATTTGAAGGAGCTCTCAACTATTCCTTCAAATAAATGGTAGATGAGCTCCAACTTATCCAAATTTGGATTGTGAGCTCATTGATACTTGGGAAATGCATCGGTGAATTCATTTGTATGCATTTGGCAATCTGAACAAGAATCCTTTCAAAATAATTCAAATTGTGTTTAAATTCCCTCCACTCTACTCATAGAGGAGGTGCACATGAGTTAGAGTTTTGAGAGTGAAATTCTTTCCCCTAGTTTAACATGTGTTGAGTATGGGCTAGATAAATTTTTTAACTCCCTCACATGTCCATTTTTGTGTTCATCATTTCATGTGACACAACTCAAGCTTGCCTTTGCCTTAACTTTGTTTCACAATGTGAAATAAAACTTCACAAAAGTTAGAGCTGTTACAGCTCGCGCCGTCATCCGCTCACGAGGCGCTCTTTTTTCTCACAAAACGCCACACCAAGGCCCTGTCTTCCTCGTGCAAGAAACATAACAGAAACAAGTGCCGCCTCGGTCAGTCAATCAGGAACCGCCCAAACCTCGTGCACAGCGCCCTTCCGAGCTGCAAAACGGCACTGAGTGATCTTCTTCCACTTCCTCAGCACGAAAATGGAATGAGCTACGGCTTCCCTAACCCTAGCGCAACGTTCTCACGGCGACCGAACTTCATCGCCGAGCGGGCTCACGTGGACAGCCCAACCGAGGGGCTTTGACGCCTGAGCAAGGATGCCCAGAGGAGCGTCGGAGCTCCCCGCTGCTACTCGCCAAACCTCAGCTCAAGCCGTGAACCCCCCGAGTGAGAATTTGGCAATTTGCTATCGGCGCATGCAAAGTGACCCCCAGGTGAGAATCTGTCAAATTCCATCGCATTTCTTGTGTTTAGGCCACCAAATCATGCACACATGAGCTAGAGTAGTCGGCAAAAAAATTTCCTTCACAACCCTAGCTTGAATTTGCATGTAGGCCGACCATTTCAAGTTTTCTTGAGCTCAAACGCCGCGGCACCTCTAGGGCGCACGGTGACAACCCATGCAGAGGCTTTTCCGAGCTAGTTGGAATCCATGCCGGTCTTCTCTAGGATCCATGGATGCTCTAGGGCCAAGAAACACTGAGTTTTGAGGGGTAGAGAAGTTGGCCGACGGCGCCGAAGCTTCTCCGGAGCCGCCACACGTCGCCCGACCAGTTTCGAACCCCTAGCGCCCCCACCAACCTCAAAAACGGATTTCCCGACCCCGAAAACCCTCGGGCGGCGAGTCTTTCGCGCGCGAGAACAGGCGGGAGGAGGAAGAAGGGCGGGGCTGGCCCACAGGTCAGTGAGGGAAATTCAAATCCGGGATTTGCTGTGGCTCAGTATCCGGTGCGGCTACACAGCTGAGAACCCCGTAGCCCGTGTGTTCTCGCATTCTATTGGCGGCAGTTTAAACCGTGGGCCCAGCTCGAGTTTTCAATAGAAAATCAATTCCAGATTTGGCTCCAACTTTAGAAAATCATAACTTTGTGTAGGAAACTCCAAATTGGGTTCAAATTGGTTTAGATTCAATTTACAAAGATATATCAAAATATGAACCCCCATTTGTATTAAAGTCAATAATAAATTCTGGATAATTCTTTTAAGATTTTCTGTAAACGAATTATTGAGGGAGTTTGATTTATCCAAAACTTCACAAATTTTGCCAGAATATTCTATAGGATATTATAGAATTTCTAGCAAAATTTCAGCTCATTTGGAGTTGATTTATGTAGGAATTTTCGGAGTACAAGCTGCTGTGCTCAAAAGTGTCCAGAAACTTTTCAGAAAAAGTTTCCACTTTGTAAAATTCATTCTAGGCAATCCTTAGCTCCAAAAATCCTAGGAAAGTTCAGGCATGCTCTATGATTCATACGTGAAATTTTAGTTCACTTGATTTGGCATGAAAATGCAAATTACTTCAGCATTAATTCCTTTTAGCATAACTGCTTAGTAAATTATTCTGGGGGAACTACACAATTAAAAGTCCTGAATTTCGGATCAAAATACTTTCTGGTGACCAGGAACTCACATGCAAAGTTTCAGCTCGAGTTGAGTCTTAGATCTTCCTTTCCTTGTTCTCCATTTTTATGTGTATGAGAAAAACATAGGAAAATTGTTGGAATTATTTGGGACACATGTTCCATTCACTTTAGCTGCAATTTGGCAAGCTAAGTCCCTGTGTAGTATAGGAAGTTCTGTAAAAAATTTCAAAGCCAGTAGAGTTCAGGTTCTTTAGTTACACCCAAATCAATTCAGCCATCTCATCATCCCATTAGAAACCATAGCACATGGTATAACTGAAATACTATGTGCAGATTGGATTTGTCTCTTTAAATTCTTACCACAAAAGAGGAAGCATTTCCTTCTTAGCGCTCCCGTACCATCCTATGTTCTTAACAAATTTAAGTTTTAAATTATCTAAGTTGCATTATGAAACTTGTGCATATACATGTCGATAAGACTTATGACGAAGGCGATCAATGGAGGAGTTCGACGGAGTGAATCCATTGAAGTGGATTAGTTGATCAAGCTTCAAGGGAGAGAAGACTCTAACTGAATTATATACTATTAAACCCTGCAAAACACGCAAGCTCTGGTTTGCATTTCATTGCTATTAAGTTTTTACTTTGTATACACTATGTCGGTTAGGAATGAATTGTGCATTAAGTCTAGATGTTTGATACTCCTCTTGCACGACCAGAAAACCTATAGAGTATTGGGGTAGATGTCCTTCCATCGTGTAGAAACTGTCATGCTTAAGTAGGACTCGGTAGAAGTCGAGTGGTTGGACGCTACTCGCATGAATAGGCAATTGGGAGCACAAGGGATTGGTTCAAAAAGATTTTAGCAAGTTGAAATGAGACCGGGACAGGGTTTAGGAGCAACAGGACATGGGGTCCTGGGTGCGTTAGACCTGTCCGTGTCGATTCAGCACCGATCCGTGTGCGGCCCTACCAAATAAGTTTGAATGTACCGAAGACATATCGGATATATGGGGTCCAATAAACTGATGTAACCTATACCTACGGGCGTCGAGGCATAATGCACTGATTTATAGGAATAGGTTGAGGCCAGCAAGGTGGAAATCTGTTAACGGGCATAGCGAGATGCTCCGTGTAGGGAATCTCCTGCTCGTTTGGGTGCGACCGGGTCGACGTTTGGGCTGTTTGGTGAAAGGTTGTCCCGTACGACATTGGTTGAGCGTGCTGTGTGCAGCTCCTAGTATGGGCGTACATGACGTGCTATTCGGGTATCCCTGCAGGTGTATATCGAGTTGATTCACCGTCCCTCACGATTATGAGTACCGCTTGTTCACTATGTCGTGACGTAGAAATTGCTTGCACTGAGATAAGAATTAATCACCATTGTTTTGAAGCTGATACTAGTAATGTAATGTTATCTTCTATGAGTAGATTAGTGCAAATTCGATTCATTTCCACCGTGAGCAAGTTACATCGGGAGAAAGCGTTTCTTGTTTGATTGTGGACTCCCGATGTGAAGTGCCCAAGGTTATGCTCAATTTGCTACTAATAATACCTGAAAGTAAGGATCCATATTTAGGCGAGTTCATATGCAAATTACTATCCTATGTTATGTCTTTACCATCATGTAGAGTTTCATGATTAGGTTCGACGATTAAGTCTTGCTGAGCTTTATGCTCATGGATACTATACTAGTTATTTTGCAAGTAATAACACTACGCTTATGAGTACGGTTGTCCGATGAGACTCGTAATTCCCTCAGTGATAAACTCATGGAAACCCCTGCCGCTGCTATTGTCATCATGTTGCTAGTGAGAAGAGTCCGCGGGCTGGACGTCTTCTCTGTTGCTTAGCTTAGGTATGAGATGTGAGTTGTATTAGTCTTCCGCTGTAGTCTATTTTGAGAAGTATTTGTAAAATTAACACTTTGTAAGCTTCCACTTGAGTTATGTAATATGATGCTTTATTATGTGTGTTGTTGGGTGCCACATCGCACGACACCATCCAATGTGATTCCTGGGCAAGCGAGCAATCCGGAGACAGGGCGCCCGTGACAGGATGGATCAGAGCTGCATTGGGAATAGCGCAAGGAATAAGGATCACATTACGATAAAAACTTATGATAAGGTGAGGAAACGGTACTAGGCCCACATAAGGACTACTATATTAGCATATTCTGAAGGTTACAACCTAACTTACTTGATTATGTCAGAAAATTATGCATCTCGGGACTTTCTATGTCTTGGGGGGTGCTCGTATGCGCTGTCCACCAGGGCGCACAGGCTGGAGGGTGGAGCCCCATGGTTGGCAGGTAACCCGACCAGTTCATATACTCTCTACGACTTTATGTCGTTTGGAGTATGTGAGCAACGCCTTTCCCCGGCGTGCTGCGGGCAAGTAGGTGGAGACCCCATCACATGGTTTGTAACATGAACACCATAGCTCAAGGCGTGTTTGGCTTGAGAACACCCGTGCGACTGACGACAGACGGGTGTATGAAACTGTTATGGAGCCGGATTCAGTTGTGCGACTGAGTCCGATGATTGTGTGGTTTATGCAGGTACACTAACCACGAAAACCGTATTACCAGTAGAACACATTTGCGAGTGACCGTTCTTAGTGCCACCTATGGAGACGTATATGCCAAGGTAAACCGGTTAGGATTTTCTTTTGTGAGGCAACATTGTACCGACATATTTCTTACGGTGCATCGACACCATACTACAATTGATAATTTCTTTCCTATGAGAAATAATTCATGAACTAACTTTTCAACTAAAAATGAAAGTCTGTAAACAAATAGTAGTTAGTGAGCTGTTATTTTGATCTAAGATTCAAATAAGAGAAGTGCTAGGCTTCAAAAAGTTCAAAACAGAGTGTTCTGTTTCTGGCAGGAATTTTTGCTGGACTTTGAAAGAGCATAACTATGAGTATATTTACCCAGTGTAGGCAAAGGATACAGTTCTGGAAATGTTTTTAAGTGCTATACAACGTCTCTGTAGACCTCCAGAGCAAAATCACTCATCAAATTGGTTGAATGTCCAGTTGAATGCAAACTGTCCAGAAAAAGGACAGATGCAAACATCTCTGGATATTTCTGTATTTCATCCATAACTTCCTGTATAAAAATCCCTAAGGTTCATATGATACACCGTTGGAAAGGTGATCATATGTGTAACAATTTTGTATTTCAATTTGTTCAGAATTATATTGTATTTGGATGTACAACTGTGATAAAACAGCTACATTAAGAGGAGATGCTGGTAAATTTTATCCAGAAATTCTGTCAACTTTGAGCAATCATAACTTTTGATACAGAAATGGTATGGAGGCAAATAATTACTTGTTGGAAATATATTAAAGTTAAATTTAACTTTGGTATTCAACTTGAGTTATGAAAATGCTGCTAAACGGTACAAAATCTGAGTTAAGGACAGAAGGGTCTGTTCTGTGCAGAATAGAGGACTGGTTAGGCCGACAACACGGAAGTGGTTAAACTCGAAGATATTCTGGTGGTACTTGAACACTCCGATGTGTTTCCCGATGAGTTACCAGGCATGCCGCCTGAACTGGACGTCAAGTTCAAGATTGAACTGGCGCCGGGAACAACACCGATTTCACGGAGGCCATATAGGATGGCACCCAATGAACTAGCAGAGTTGAAGGAGCAACTAAGTGAACTCAGGAGCAAAAGTTTTATACAACCAATCTCATCACCTTGGTGTTGCTCTGCACTATTCGTTAAGAAGAATAACAAGACACTGAGATTAGGTGTTGATTATCGTTCACTCAATGCCGTCACTATAAAGAACAAGTACCCTCTGCCACGCATCGATAGTTTATTTGATCAACTAGTGGGTGCAAGGGAATTATCGAAGATGGTTGAAACTCATAAAAGATTATGAAATCGAGATCCACTACCAGCCGGGAAAAGCGAATGAGGTTGCTGACACGCTTAGTCGGAAATCCCACGTTCACAACTTGGCGATTGCTATGTTGGAAGAAGAAGAACCGAGTCTCTGTGTCATTCCGTATGGAGCCTTTATAATATTGCTCTCATTCCAATAATCCGAGAGAAGATTGTTGAGGCTCAAAGGAGAGGCAAGGGTATGTCTCACATACGAAGAATAATACACAACGGAGAGATGAAGTATTTCCTGAAGGATCATGACGGTACACTATGGTATAAAGACCGTATAGTTGTACCGCGTAATATGAAGCTCCGGAAGAAGATTTTGGATGAAGCACACCTGTCAAAGTTTTCCATTCATCCTGGCAGCAACAAAATGTACCAAGATTTGAAACAGAAATTTTGGCGGACACGGATGAAGCGGGAAACTGTCGAGTACGTATCCGAGTATGACACGTATTGACGGGTCAAGGCTGATCATAGGCGGAAAGCCGGGCCGCTACAACCACTGAATATACCGGTATGAGAATGGTAGAATATGAGTAGGGATTTTATCATCGAATTACCGCACACATTCCAGAAGCATGACTCGATTTGGGTGATCGTCGACCGGTTGATGAAATCAGCTCATTTCATTCCCTCGTGAACACTCATTATTGAGCCAAACAAAATGCGGAGTTATGCATATCAAGAACTGTATGCTTACATGGTGTCCCTAAGACCATAATCTCAGATCGAGGTGCGCTGTATGTTGCTCGTTCTTGGGGGCAGCTGCACACCTCGTTGGGAACAAAGCTGATTAGAAGCTCCGCATGACACCTTCAAATCGATGGACAAACTGAGAGGGTGAACTAAATACTTGAAGACATGTTGAGAGTGTGTACCATCCACCACGGTAAGAATTGGGATGATCACTTACCGTTGGCAGAGTTCGTGCACCATAACAGGTATCAAGCGAGTATAAAAATGGCACCATATGAGGCTCTCTATGGCCGGAAATGTCGCACACCACTGAATTGGTGTGGGTCCGACGAAAGAGTACTGGTCGGAGTTGATCTTGTTAAAGAAGCTGAATACCGAGTTCGGTTGATACAAGAAAACTTGAAGGCTGCATAATACCAACATAAAAGATACGCTGATGTCGGGGAGCACGTCTGTCTTTATGTATCTCCGATGAGGGGAATTCACCGGTTTGGTATAAAGAGGAAATTTGCTCCCCGATTTATAGGTCCATTTGCTATCACAGAGAAGTGCAGACCTGTAGCCTAACGGCTGGAGCTACTAGCAAGGCTTGCTGGTGCTCACGACATATTTCATGTGTCACAGCTGTGGAAGTGCCTCAATTTTACCGCTGCTGTCTGCACCGAAGAAATCGACGAGTTGAGACCGGACCTTACGTACACCGAGCGACCGGTTGAGATTATTGATGACAAGAACCAGATCAACCAGAACCGGACAATAAAAGTTTACAAAGTCCTGAGTAATTATACCGCGGAAGAAGCAACGTGGGAAAACGAAGATTACCTCCACACAAACTATCCGGAACTTTTATCATCATACAGATTGGAATTACCTCTTCCATCTCGTTCTTCTTTTGTAATCTCGGAACGAGTTTCTTTTAAGGGAGGAGGGATGTAAAAGTCCCAGAAACGTGAATGCAAATAAACTGAAGTTTGAACACCATTGTGTTTCAAATTCATGAAAATGGGACTTACAAAATTTTTTCTACACGTGATGGTGTATATGGGGGTCCAACAAAACAGGCTCAAACGTTCATTTGAAGGTTTCAAACCAATGTTTAGTTAAACCCATGTGTAAATCATTCATGTGCATGAGAAAGATTAAAAAGCAGATTTTTAAACTCAAATGCTCACCTCAATTGCTGCCAAACTTTTGAATACACATGAAAACTCATACAGTTGAATTCGAGGGAATTCATGGTGGCAACCTTTTGATTTTAGGGTGGGCTAAAAATAAGTTAATTATGATCATTTGCGAATTCATGCTGAATTCAAATTTGAAAGGCAAATTCAAACTGAACTTGTGAGGTTCAGATTAGGACCAAGAGTGATCAAGTTTGTGCTATAAGCAAACCCAAAATTTTCACTCAAATTCAAATGGGTCATCACCCAAGAGGCTTTCAAACTGTGGGTCAAATTATATATTTGTAGCATCCAAAGTTAAAAATCTGATCCCATAATTTAAATCCTCAGTGTAAAAGTCCCAAAACTTGTAAATAGAAAACTTGAGCTATGAATAAAGTTGAGTTTATATGCAAGAAATGGGACTTACAAAAACTTTTGTGTTCCTCATGAAAGTGTTGGCATGTGCAATAAAACTTTGAATTCAGTTTGAATTAAGAGGTGCACTTCAAAAGAAGGAGGGCATGTTCAAAAGAGAAAAATTCAAACTGTTGTTTGAAAAAGTGAATTTGCAATAGCCAACTCAAAGGTCAGAGGACATATTTGAATTCCTCAGGTCGAAATTATGAGGGAGCCAAGTTTTGAGCAAATTTGGAGAGGCTTTGATATGAATATCAAAGGAACTGGTGAAATTCATCCAAATTTGAATTTAAACTTGAAACCGTGTCACAAATTGTCAAATGTCAAAATGGCTTTTGGATTTGGATCCTGCATAGATGAATTTACATTGTGTCAAAAATTTGGAGATATTTTGGTGCTGAGGGGAGTGGTGGGCCCCACTTGTCATAGAGAGGGGGGGTGATGACTTACTGCTTAAGTCTGCCTCGGTGTGTTGGTTTCCACCCGAGCTGCCGAAGTCGCTCCCGGCACCACCGAGCGCACGCGGTTGCCACCTCTTCACCGAAGCAGCACGCTGGAGAGCTGCCTGGATGCCTACCCTTCCTCCCGTGTGGGCTTTTGCTTCATCACCGACGCCTCGGCCGCATTTCTGCCCTCGCGCAACAAAAGAACCGAGGACGTTGCCGCCTCGGGCGATCGACCGGGAACTGAAGGAAACCGAGCGTGCAGAGGCCAGCCAAGCCAAGAAACCACGCGGTGAGCTCGTCCTCCACTTCCTAAGTACAGCATCCCACGAGTTGCTGCCTCCCCGACCCGAAATCGGCTCGTCGCCGCAGCGATTTCACTTCACCGAGAGTTGGGGCGCTCGTGGACAGCCTAATCCAGGCACTTCCACGCCCAAGAAAGGCCACCTCCGGATGCGCTGGTGAACCCTTCTGCTCACCCCCAAACCTCAAGCAAATCGGTGAACCACCGAGCGAGAATTCGGGAATATATCGCCGACGGCCCCAGACCGATGATCCGGTATGAAAACCCAAAATTCTTATTTGTTGTTCGTTCTTAGCTCATCAAATCATGCACAAATAAACTAGACTGGCTAGCGATCCGATCCCCTTCACAACCCTAGCTAGAAACCTCGGGTTAGCGACGAATTCCAAGCTTTCCGATCGGCGGCTATGGTGGGAACGCGCGGGCGCACGGTGACAACCAAGTTGCCGCCATTTCCTAGCCAGTTTGAGGCCATGCCGAGCTTGCCTGACATTCACTGGTGCTGTAGAGCAAATTCCCCGAGCTTTTTGCGGGCTAGTGTGCTCGGGCCACGGTGTTGAAGTGACACGACCCCAAGGTCCTGTCGAGCCAGGATCACGCTGAGGGGTGCTGCGTTGCACAGCACCGTATAACACACGTCAAAGGTACAAAGCGGAAGCGGAAGTTTTATTACATAAACAGTTACATGAACATGTTTACATCAAAATAAGTTTAGTCCACACTCGCGGGCGTAGACTAAGCGTCAAGTACACGTTCAGCCCTTGAACGTGTCCTTGCTAGCACACACACACACTAAGTCTGCGGCGTGCACGACTCCCACTCGACGGGGTTCCCCTCCTGGGGTTCCGTCTCCTCTTCGGGAGTCCCTTCCTCATAGAACCCTGCAAAAGCTTCAAACACAAGCAGTGAGCACGAAGGCTCAGCAAGTCTGACCCGTCTCACCTAAACATGGAACTTCTACATGAGGGTAATGGGTTGCATGAGGTAAAAATCATTTGCAAGGACTCGCCTAATTAGTGGAACCTTACTTTCAAGTTTTAGCAGCAGGTTGTGGAGAACCATGCGCTAAGGCACAAGAGAGAGCCGCAATCAAACAAGAAACGCATTTCTCTCATGTACTTTGCCCAAAGTTGAAAAGAACTTTAGTTAGCACTAAGCTACAGCATATCATTAACAAGCAATGTCCATCTTTCAATCAGCAACATTTTAACATGTAACTAGCCTGTTCTTTCTACGTCACGGTACAGTGAACAAGTGGTACTCACTGACCGCGAGGGACGGCGATTATAATCGATTTACACCTGCAGGGTTACCCGAACAACCCGTCACGTACGCCCGTACTCGA
Organism: Neostapfia colusana; assembly: GCA_030760725.1. Taxonomy (NCBI): domain Eukaryota; kingdom Viridiplantae; phylum Streptophyta; class Magnoliopsida; order Poales; family Poaceae; genus Neostapfia; species Neostapfia colusana. Next base: position 63,515,262 of record JASWHV010000011.1, read on the forward strand.
TGTTGCCTACAACAACCATCACGGACGCCGTACGCGACTACCTTTCACCCGTTAGCCAAATATTGAACCGGTCCCATCGTCCCGAGCAAGAGGTCCCTGCACGCGCATCTCTGTGCCGCCAGCTGATTTACACCTCGAGCTCTCAACCTACCCTCTGAACGACGGGCAATGCCTCAATACCCCGCTACCCGAGTTACATCAGTTTCCCGGTTCCCATATAGCCGGTAGGTCTTCGGTACTGTTCTAGCTTGTTCAACAGGCCCGCACACGGCTCGGTCCTCAATCGACACAAGCGGAGCTACAGCACACAGGCCCCAAAGTCCTGCTGCCCTTACTCTCCGCTCGGTCTCATTTTCTTGCCATGTGTATCATGTGCTATCTCTACCCGAGCAATGTGCCTCTAGCCTATTCTCGCGAGTAGTTCCAACTACTCGACTTGTACTGAATCCTACTCTATCCTAGCAATGCAGTGGCTAACGAGGTTTTCAATCCTAAACCCAACCCATGGTTTTCTTGGCTATGCAGTTGGGTTTCCAATCCAGACTCTAATGCAAAGAACAATATTCAAAGATGTGCTCAAAACAATAAACATTTGTAAAAAGGTTAATGCAAACCGGGGCTTGCCTTGCTGCTCTTGGTCGTAGGCTAGCTGTTCCTCCGGAGTAACGAAGTCTAGGACTTCGGGTTCCTCCTCGACCTTAGCGACTACATGATAAGAACAATGTATGTATTAATTAAATGCCTTTGTATTAACTTTGAAGTTGTGAAGTCTATAACCCTTGCTAGACAGACCTAATGACTGTGAAACTTTTACTGTGGCTTGGTTACAACCTAAACAAAGACTTGGTCAAGTTTTAGTTGCAGTGAAGCTCATTTGAGCCCTCCACAAATAATTATGTCCTTGACCTCAATTGGAACTCTTAGGGTGTTCTAGGAATTTTCATGAGACAAACTATGACTTTCTGAAAACTAGATTTTCAGAGGGTTCTACTGGAGTTGGTCTCACTTAATTTGGAAGTCTCTAACTGAAGATATGAGCTAAACAATTTCAGAGAAAATTCTGAAAATGTTTCTGAACATTTTCTATTTTCTCTGGAACAGTTTTACTAATCACACCATTAGGTGGACTAAATGAGCTCAAATGGATCTGAAATTTTTATGGTAGTTCAAGGATATTTTGGTGAACATCTCAGCAAAATTTCAGGATTTTCCTCCAAAGGATTCTCCAGTTAAAATTCCTAACAGTTTAAACTTTAAGGAATTAATTCTGGAGAAATAAGGAATTTCATGAAGTGAAACTTGATTTTCTGGAAAGTACTCAGAGAGCTGAATCCAGCAAAATTTGGTTCACTCAATTTGGAGCTTTCTAGCCAAAGTTATAAGGATTTGAAGTTTGAAGGAAATCTGAAAATCGGGAAAAAGTTTAAACTCGCGCGTGGGCCCAGGGGACACGCGTCGCACGCCGAGGCGACGGCACACCGCGGCCCACAATGATTTTACGCGCCAGCACACCCGATCCCGGCCGCAGCCGGATCCCGATTCAAAATATCGGCCGCTGACAGCTGGGGTCCACCCCCTTCTTCAACCTCGCGACACCCGCGCTCCGCCGCCGAGGGACCTCGCCGGAGAGCTCGCCGCTGGCTGCTGTACAGCTCCAAACTTCTTGATTCTGGCCGCCCCTGCCTACTTTTACTTGGGGAACCTGACCCGAGGGCCAGCTGCTCATGACAACGGCCGGAGCATGGTCGGCGACGAGCCGCCATATCGGAACGACTTCGGCCATGTCGGCTGACTCTCCTAGTACCTCAGCTACTTGAGAAGTTGGTCGGGGAGCATCAGTGGACCTCAGAGAAGGTCGACATGAACTCGAGGCAGCTCGGGGAAGGCCTGAAATAGGTCCTCACCGTGCGCCCGATACCCCCCGTTCGTTCCGCCATTAGTAGACCTTGAATTACGCCGGGCACAGAGGTCCTCCGGCCCAGAGTTGTGAAGGCAACTTGTGCGTTACCGTGTCTAGCTCATGTGGGAGTGGCCTGAGGCCCTCTAATCCTTTCTAGAGCACGAATTAAACAGAATCGTACCCGAAGGTCGTTCTGCACACAGAAAGGGAACAAATGGAAATTCGCCGCCGGTGAGCAACCACTCGAGCTGTGGCTCGGGGATGAGCAGCACCGGTCACCTGCGCGTCCAAGGGTGCCTTGGCTCGGGCATGACAACGCCCAGGTTGGGCTGTCCACGAGAGCCCGAGGTGCGGCGGTTTCCAGTTCCGATTTTTATCTCTCAGCACAGCCGATAGCACTCGGTTTCAATCGACTTCTAGCAATGGGGAGGATGGAGGAAGGTCTCTAGTACCTTGCTGGGACCCTGGAGTGGAAGGAGGGAGCTGCGATCGGCCTGATCGATCGGGAGCTCGAGCGGCGGTGATGGCAGTGGAAAAACGGCCGAGTATGCCGGCAGCTCGGGGGATGAATGATCGGAGCACGCCGGGGAGGGAATAAATAGCCTGGCGGCCGGTCTCCGGCTTGGGGCGCGCAGCAGGAGCTGGCGCCGGCTGCCCACCTTCGGTGGCGCGCGCACACAGCAGCCGGGAACCGACTGAACTGTGGTTCAGTCGGTTTGTTTTGAGGCTGAGGCTGACATGTGGGTCCCACCCCTATTTTAACCTCTGAAATTTACTCCTAACAGCTGTGGTAAACAGTGAACCCTATTCTACCCTTGGCAATTCAAATTATTCACCCAAGAGCCATTTGAATTGATCAAAGTTCAAATGAGGTTTGGTTTGAATGAATTTCAGCACAAGTTCAGTTTGAAATTCAAATAAAGTTTGAATTTCTCCCCCTTAGCTCATGTCAAGATCAACTCCAAATGGAGTGAAAATTGGTGTGGGAGCTCACAAAAATGTGCTGAGTAAGAATATGCCTTCCACTTTCAAATTCATGGCATAACCACAGTTTGAATTTGAATATGTTTTCAAACTGCCCCTTTCCTATCTATACCCAAGATGACCTCAAAAAGGATTTTGAATTTGGGTGAAACTTGGCATGGACCTCCTTAGCAAAGTGTAGAAGTTTTCATAGGTCCAGCCCATCTATATCTCATGTGGGAAATACCCCTTTTGCAATGTGTAAGTTTGTTCTCTAATGAGCATGTTGATAATTGTCACTTGCTCTTCATTTGTGTTCATCATTCTTCCTCAAATGAGGTGTGTGGTGCGGTGATGAACACTGCAAAGGAGTGTCTAAAACTGAGGCCCTTACACGAAGCCTCACCGAGGTGTGTGCACGTCGCCGACCGGTTTCCGGTCGCTGGCAGCCCGAATGCACCGCACTGTTGAACTCCTCGTGGCTGAAAACCCCCAGGTGGCGAATACTGAGCCGGGAGACGGCCGGGAAGCCGACTCCGGCGAGCCCCGATGAGTTGCCGGCGAGGGGGCGGCGCGGGAAAGGGGGCGGGCCGAGGAGGAAGAAGGACCGGCGGGTCCCACGTGTCAGTGGCAGAAAAAAATCAAATCCCCGATCAGCTGTGGCCCGGGATCCTTTGCGACAGCGCGGGAAGTAGTCTGTGGCCTCGTGTGGCTTAGCTCGGGCAACTGACACGTGTGGGGTGGACCCACAGGCAGAGTTTGAACATTTCTCGATTTAATTTGAATTTCAGATTTAGTTCAAACTTTAGAACCTCATAACTTTTGCTAGGAAACTCCAAATTTAGTGATTCAAATTAGGTTGGATTCAGGATGAAAAACTCTATCCAAATATGCAACCCAATTTGCATGAAAACCAATAGACAATTCTGGAAAAGTCTTTAAAGCTTTTCAGGAAAAGAATTTTAGAGGGAGTTTGGTTCATCCAAAAATCCCCAAATTTTGCCAGTATAGTCTTTAGGATATTAGGAGACTCCTGTAACAGTTTCAGCTCATTTGGAGTTGATTTAGTTAGGGTAATTCTGATTTTAAGTTTCTGCATTCAAATAAATACAGAAACATTTTCAGGAAATTTCCAAAACTTGGAAATTCAGTCTGGCCATTCCTTAGCTCCAAAAATCCTAGGAAATTCAGGCATACTCTATGAACTATGCTTGAAATTGTAGTTCACTTGAATTTGCATGAAAGTGCAAATTTATTCAGAATTAATTCCTCTATGCCTAAATGCTTAGGGAATTGTTCTGGGTGATCCACTTAGTGAAATGTTCTGAATTTTGGTCCAGGGAACTTTCTCGTGACAAGGAACTCCCAAGAAAATTCTCAGCTCCATTGGAGCCCTAGATCATTAGTGTTCTGTTCAACCATTAGTTGATCCCCACCCAAGTGATGAAACTCCACTCATCAATTGATGATAGTGCTTAAACACACACCCAAACCACCACCCCCAGTTTCATTTTAAATTCTTAAACAGAGTTCCAGTTTTAAAAACTTGTCCTTAGCACTTGTTAGCAAATGGTTTACAATTAAACATGTATGCGTCTTCATAACGTGTAGTGATTAAACGTGGATAAGTAAAGAAGTTGAGCTTGGATCAAGGAGCAAGAAGGCAGGGATTAAGCCTCAAGTCATCATCAGCAACTAACTTCATCTTACCTGACTTAAGTCACCTGCAAAACCAAGGCAAGCCCCGGTTTGCACTTAAGTTGTTTTTAAAGTTTTCCCTTTGTTCACTACTATAGGTCAAAGTTTGTATGTGCATTATGTCAAGGATGTTTGATACTCCTCTTGCATAACCAAACATGAACCCTGAGGTCCAGGGTAGAATTGTGTCATCGCTGTAGAATAAGGCCATGCTAAATAGACTAGGGCATCCGGTAGAAGATGAGTAGTTGGAATCTACTCGCGAGTTATAGACGGGATTACCTGGGTGTAGATGGAAAAAGAGGGCAAACTAAAGTTTACATTTCCAAAGATGAGACCGGGCATGATGGTTGGGCAGCGACAAGATGAGGTCTTGGTCGAGTAGCTCTGCCTGTGTCGGTTAAGGACCGATGCGTGTGCGGCACCCAGGAGCAGGTATTGAGTTGTGTACCGGATGCTTACTGACATATGGGAATCAGGAAACCGATGTACCAGGTTCACTGGGTTGTAGAGGCATACCACATCGTCTCGTTAGACCTATGAGCCCGAGACGGCACGACCGGTTCTACAGTCTAGTGTCCTGTGAAAGGTGGCCACATACGACGTAATGAAGGACGCCAGAGTTGGGTCTTCAGAGGCTGGCGTATGTGTCGAGTTATCCGGGTAGTGTTTGATTCGAATCACCGTCCATCGCGGTTATTGATTACCGCTTGCTCCCTGTGTTGTGACGTAGTTAATCAAGTTGTGTGGAAATAGTTTGTAAAGTTTTAAATGCTGTTATGATAATTGTAAATTGCATGAAAACCATGTTTGAAGTAGAGATAGAGCAAACTAAAGTTATTTTCCACCTTGGGACGAGTAACATTGGAATGAAGCGTTTCTTGTTTGATTGTGGAGTTCCAATGTTGCTGGGCGCAAGGTCACTACTATTATGGCTAAAATCGGAAAGTTAAGGATGAACTCGTAGGCGAGTCTTTTCGCAAATTGCAGGATAGGTCTTAGGTTACTTTCATGTAGAGTTTCATGCCTTAGGAGAGACGGTTAAGTCTTGCTGAGCCTTTGTGCTCACTCTTGCTATATAAGTGGTTTTGCAGGTAAATCTCGACGCTATAAAGAGGGTTGTCCGGTGAGACTCGGAAACTTCCGAGTCATGTCACACTTGGAGAACCTAGCCGCTGCCATGTCTTCATGTTGCTAGAGAGAGGAGTCCGCGGGCTGGATCTCTTCTCGAGTGCTTCGTAGATATTCATCGTGAGCTGTTTATAGACTTCCGCTGTAGCTATTTTATGTAAATTATTTACAAAGAATAATTGTACGCTTCCGTTTTTGATTTATGTAATATTGTGTTCCTTATATGTGTGCTGTTGGGTGCCGCATAACACGGCACCACCCAATGCGATTCCTCGGGCGAGGTGCCCCGTCCCCGTGAGTGATCGGGACAGCGGGGCCCCCTCACTCAGCTTCCAAATTGTGGGAATACAAATTTTGCAAAAACTTGGAGGTGCATGACTAAGTATTCAAAGAGACCATCGAATGACATTTGAATTCAAATTCAAATGTGCGTTTGGACGAAACTTTGTTGCACGTCAAAGTGACATCCGAATTTGAACTCTCCAAATGGAATTTGGATCACCTGCCAAAAACTTAGATCTTTTGGGAGGATAAGAAGAGGGAAAAAGGGGTGGTTCCCACCTGTCAGTGAACCAATTAGACTTGCACTCGAAAAACGGATTTCGTGACCCCGAAAACCCCCGGGCGACGAGTCTTCGGCCAGGAGACGGCCGGGAACGCACGGCCGGCGAAGCCGCCGCCTCTGTCCGGCTAGGGCATCGCTCGCGTGTGCGAGAAGAGGTGGGAGGAGGAAGAAGGGTGGGGCTGGCCCACCGGTCAGTGAGGGAAATTCAAATCCGGGATTTGCTGTGGCTCAGGATCTGGTGCGGCTACACAGCTGAGAACCCCGTCGCCCGTGTGTTCTTGCATTCTATTGGCTGCAGTTTAAACCGTGGGCCCAGCTCGAGTTTTCAATAGAAAATCAATTCCAGATTTGGCTCCAACTTTAGAAATTCATAACTTTGTGTAGGAAACTCCGAATTGGGTGATTCAAATTGGGTTAGATTCAATTTATAAATATCTATCCAAATATGAGCACCCATTTGTATGAAAGTCAATAATAAATTCTGGATAATTCTTTTAAAATTTTCTGTAAAAGAATTATTGAGGGAGTTTGGTTTATCCAAAATTTCCCAAATTTTGCCAGAATATATTTAACTTCTAGGAAATTTTCAGATCATTTGGAGTTTATTTGAATCGGAATTTTCAGAGCTGCTGTGCTCAAAAGTGTCCAGAAACTTTTCAGAAAAAGTTTCCACTTTGGAAAATTCATTCTAGGCAATCCTTAGCTCCAAAAATTCTAGGAAATTTCAGACATGCTATATTTTTCCTACGTGATATTGTAGTTCACTTGATTTGGCATGAAAATGCAAATTACTTCAGCATTAATTCCTTTTAGGATAACTGCTTAGGAAATTATTCTGGGGAAACTACTCAAGTAAAAGTCCTGAATTTTGGATCAAAATACTTTCTGGTGACCATGAACTCACATGGAAATTCTCAGCTCAAGTTGAGTCATATATCTTCCTGTCCTTGTTCTCCATTCTTACGTATATGAGAAAAACATAGGAAATCTTGTGGGAATTATTTGGGACACAAGTTCCATTCACTTTAGCTGTAATTTGGCAAGATAAGTCCCTGTATAGTATAGGAAGTTCTGTAAAAATGGCATCAAATGACAAACATGCAATGGACATGTGAAGGAGTTAAAAATTTTCTTTAACCTAGGCTTGACACCTTTTAACCTGAGTAGGGAACTTCACTCCCTAATTTTGAATTCCTGTCAACCATCACTATGAAGTGGATGGAGGGAATTTAAACACAATTTGAAATCCTTTAAAAGCATTCATGTTCAGATTGTCCAAATGCGCACAAGTGAAGTCGCTAATGCATTCCTTATGTATCGAAGAGCTGCTTGTCCAGATTTGGATATTTTTGGAGCTCGTATACTATTTATTACGAGGAATAACTGAGGGAGAGTTCAAATTCAAATTGGAATTTGAATTCTGAACCAAACGTGCAAAATTTTGAAATCTAATTTCAGATTCAAATTCCTCATAATTTGTTTGGTCTACCATCCAATTTTGGTGGAATTCGGACAAAGGTGGTGCGAGAATCTTAAAGCATAGAGGGGAGAGGGTTTTAGGGGTTGGGGTACCCACATGGCAGTCTCCCGGTTTGCAACCGACCCCCTCGGTTCTTCAGCAAGCACCAGCTCCCGGCCGACCCTGTTCACGACTAGTTCTCGGCGCCAGCTCCTGCTCGCCCATCGATCATCTCGGTTCCTATCCTCCACGTACGAGCACAACCAAATTTTGCTTCTCCCACTGACTCTCGCATTTGCTCGGCTTGCTTCCACGAAGAACACCGCCACCGCCGTATCTCTGTTTCACGATCGCCCTCACCACTCGAAATTCGGTTGGCCGAGCTCCTCACACAGAAAAGCAGCACACACACGTGCTTTAGCCATCTACCATCTCTACTCCTTCGTTCCCTTCTCGTTTGTACTTGGAATTCCGGAGTTGTAGCTGCGCCGCATTGAACACCAAAGACAATGAGTTCGGCTCCCCGTGGGCAGCCCAAACGGGAGGGATCAAGCTCGAACAAGCAACTTCCTCGGTGCACAGGCGACCATAGCTGCTTCTCCCTGAAGCTCATCCCTAGCAATTGATCATAGAGCGAGAATTTGGAGTTTTCATCCTGACAGCCCAACTCGACACCGAGGTAGGAAATGGTGAAATTCACGATCAATTCTTGTTTCTAGCCTTTCAAACTTCGCACATAGGTTCTTGACTTGCTAGCGCACATCCTCAATCAAATTTAAACCGAGGGATGGGATGTAGAGGGAGAAAATCCAAGTCTTGTCTATGGCGCAACGTCGGACCCCGTCGGTCGCACGGTGCCAACGTGGTTGGAGAGCTCCCCGGCCCGGTTGGTTTCCATTTTCAGCTTCTACACAACTCCCTGGTGCTTTAGAGCAAAAAATCCAAAAGTTTAGTATATAATTGAGCTTGCACGGGCTCGCTGGGACCCTAGGTTCCACTGTCGCAGGTGCACACGGTATTCCGGTGATCGCCGGTGGCCGGTGACCCCACAAATGAGTTCAGCTGCCTGGATTAGGGGGGGCGGCGAGTTTGGCCCCGGGAGACGGTCGGAAACTCGGCGATCCTCGCCGGAGACCGCCGCCGCTCTGTTCGGTTTTGCGCGAGGTTGAAGACGCGCGACACGTGGGGCCCGCTGGCAGTGTTTAAACTTTTCTCTGATTTTCAGATTTCCATTTGAATTTAAACAGCCACAACTTTGTGTAGGAGTATCCAAAAACTCCCAAATAAATTGTGCTGGATTACTCTCAGTGAGTACTATCCAGGGGTGCATCCCAATATTTATGAAAATCAATGTATTTGGCTCATTAATTCATTTAGCAAAAAGCTTCGGGAATTTATTACAGGAGTTCAGTTAATTGGAAAATTCCCAAATTTGGGCAGAACCTTCCGCCAGTTATACCTGAACTCCAGTAAAAAGTTTAGAGGTATTGGACCTCATTTGCTTAGATAAATGATGTGTCAATTCTTTATGTCTCTGAAAATTAGGAAAAAGAACAGAGGCATTTTTCCAGCTTTTCTCCAATCCTTGTAAAATCCATATCTCCTTGTAGGAAACTCTAAAAATGGTAAAACCAAGTCGTATTGACAAATGAGAATGTTTACTTCACAAAAAGTCTAATTCTCAGCATGTAAAAACCATAGAATGGGTCTGTTAGATCAAAGGAGCAAATTCACTTAAGAATTTCTTAGGACCACATTCTTTATCATCTTCCTCGGAAATTTGGCAGGCAGGACCTCTGAGGAGTCTTTGAACTCCTGTAGAATTTTTAGAGGTATTAGAATTCATATTCTCCTGTTTTCAGTCAAATCACTTCAAATACTTGCATATGGCTCTCAAATGCCATATGTATTCCTTAGCCCCACAACCCATGGGATTAACACACTTAGAATTTTCTTCTCTAGTATTGTGGATCCACAAACAGAAACCTTGCCGTTGTTTTTCCCTTTTAGTCTTAGTTAATTTGTGCAACCACATTAAATCAGTTTCTAAGTTGCTTTTGAAATATATGTGCATTTGCATCCATAGCTCACGTGACGTTGAAGCCTGACGAGGAGATCAACTCAGAGTTGAGGATCCCCCTCTCGTGACGGACTTGGCGTATTCTCCGGAGGAAGTTTAACTTCATAGAATAACAATACCGTTGAGCAAGGTAAGCCCCGGTTTGCATATAATTACTATTTTAAATTTTGCTTTACCTCCACCACATGTTTATTAGACTTGATATTGTGCATTATATCTAGGATGCTTAAAATACACTTGCCTGGCTATTATAACCCTGAATAGAAGGTCTAGTATAGGATTTGCCTCATCGTAGATGGATAGGATAATATTATAGTTAGACTGGTAGAAGTCGAGTAGTAAAAAGCTACTCACGAGAAAGGTCGAGTAGCGGATGTCTACTCGCGAGAGCAAGTTATTGACAAGAGCACCTCATGAAAAGTGAGATGGGGATGGGGAGTTCTTGTAGGATGGAGCGCTCAAGGTTGTCTCAACCCGCGATAGGTGTGATAATGCTTGGGACCACATTGGGTCTGGGCCGGGATGGTAAGGCCAATGTGGAGGTTGGATATTAGCCCCGTCCATGTCGGTTAAGGACCGCGCCGTATGCGGTCCTGCTGGACAAGTTTGAGCTGTACCGGACATATAGTGGGGTACAGGACCCATGAAACCGATGTAACTCAATGGACCATGATATAGAAACTCATTCTTCGTGTGGGAACGGCGTTGAGAAGGTGGGAGGTGTAAATCCTTTAGCGGGCAACTTCGACGTGTCCACATAGAGGACCATCCTGCTCGGAGCGAGGCATTTTTCTATGTCGGGATGTCGTGTGAAAGGTTGCTGCATACAACGTAAGAGAGTGATTCTTTCGAGGCGGGTGTATGTGTCGTGTATTCTGGGTTGTTATTGATTCGAATCACCGTCGCTCGCGGATGAGGATTGAGCATACTTGCCCACTGCATCGTGACGTAGTAAGAAGAGGAACTAAGTACTTTAACATGTTGTTCATAGCTTAATATTTGTATTGCAACCTTGACTGAAGTATAGATATTGCAAATTAAATTTTTATTCCACCTTAGGCTAGAAACATCGAGATAACCGTTTCTTTTTTGATTGTGGACTTCTGGTGTTGTGAGGCATGAGGACCACTAAAATGAATGCTATGAGGATCTGAATATAAGGTTCAAGTTTAGTCAAGCTTCTTTTTGCAAAGTTCATATCCTTATCTTCTTACTACTCCTGCATGTAAAGTTACATGTTTAGGATTGACGGTTAAGACTTGCTGAGCCTTAGTGCTCACGGTTGCTTCGTAGTTGTTTTTGCAGGTAGCAGGATGCCTGCTATGAAGATGGTTGTTCGGTGAGACGTCGAACCTCACGGTTTGTTTAACTCACCGGAAACCTAACCGCTGCCTTACTTTGGTGAAGCTAGTAGGAAGCGTTCACGGGCTGAACGACTTCTCTTTGGCGTAGTTAGGGTCGAGAGTGAGTAGATGTCCAGCTTTATTTTTCGCTGCGTGTGTATATTATATTGTAAAATAATTATGTTAAGAAATAAAGTTGTTTCCTATGTTCTTACTGTCTTTTCGTGCATGCTGTTGGGTGCCGCATCGCTCGGCACCACCTAGTGCGATTCATGAAGCACGGACCCGGGACGTCCCGCGACAGCGTGGCATCAGATCCGCATGGGATTAGCATGCATAAAAAGAGCATATTTTTGAAAACATAGAAGTATACGAGTATGGAACGTATAGTATGCCCACATAAGGACTATTAGTAATATAGTTATTTAAGGTGGCAAGATGACAGTGTATTAATATTCAGTATTTCAATTCCGTAATGACGCACCTACGTGGAGGTAAGAATTGTAAGGAATTTCGGTTAGCTCCCCCGTACGAGGAAAGTAGTGTGGGATGTCCCGTTCAGGAATGGACGGGAAGTGAATATGTTTTCTAAGACTTTTCATGTCTTAGAGACATATGAAAGGCACTAGCCTCCAGTGCGCAAACCCAGGGGCAAGAGGAGGAGACCCCATCATGTGGTTTGTAACACGAAGTGTGTTCTCTAGGGCGCTTCATGTCCTATGAGGCATACGAAAGCGCTGTTCCACCGGTGTGCTTTATTGCAAAGGTGTGGAGCCCCCGTCGGGTGGTGAATAACCCGATCATATACCTTGAGACGTGGCTTGACTCAAGGACGACCCATATGGCCATGATACGGGGCGTATATTTTTACTATGATATGGACCTGCCTGAAATGACAAACCATTGTGTGCATCACTATTGAGTGAGTTTCTACAGGTACCTTAACCACAAGTAGAACATTGCGTGTAAAAAACGTTTGTGAGTGATCGTGTTAGTGCCACCACTTGAGACATATATGCCGGTATAAAGCCGGTTAGGATTTTAATTTGGTGGGGAAACGTAGTACCGTGATATGTTTTGAACTGCATAAAAAAGGAGGTTTGCAAAGAAAAGAGTAAATTTGGAGTCTAGGGTTCCATTAGGGGTTAATTAACTCCTATATTAAACTAAGAGTCAATTGGGAGTATAGATTTATTCACAAAGACTTAGGAATAACCTCCCCTGTTTTGGCAGAATTTCGCTGAAATTAAATAGGACATAACTTTTGTTTGGTTGAACCAATGGATGTGTGTGATACATTTATGGAAATATTTAGAAGTATTCTACAACTTTTCTGTAGAACTCCAGATCAGAATCATCCTCCAAATGGATGAAATTCTCAGATGAGCGTGAACTGTCCAAAAACAGGGCAGGCACAAATTGCTCTCTGGAAATTTCTGTATTTCGACCATAACTTTCTGTAGATAAATTTCTAAGGTTCAAGTAATACACCGTTGGAAAGCTTGTGATATTTGCTATGACTTTGTAGTTCAAAGTTTCTCCATATTTAGGGTTGGAATTGATGAAATCTTGCGGATAAAACAGCTACTTCCAAAGGAGGTGCTGTCAAAATTGTTCCAGATTGACTTTGTCCTCACTAGGAGAAAGGATAGACGGGAGTGTCTAGATTGTAAGGTGATCCCGGGGGAGTGTGTTGTGACACAACATAAGCTTGTGGTAGCTGACTTTCGCTTCCATACATGTTCTTTGTGGGACAAAGGTGTCAAAATCACAAGAACAAAGTGGTGGAAGTTGAAGGGAGAATCACAAGAATCCTTTAAAAATAGGGTGATCACAGAAGGACCCTGGGCAGAAAATGGAGATGCAGATAGTATGTGGATGAAGATGGCAACTTGCATTAGGAATGTAGCTAGTGAGGTGTTCGGTGTGACAAAGGGAAAGAAACTTATAGATAAAGACACTTGGTGGTGGAATGAGGATGTACAAAAGGCCATTAAGGAGAAGAAGGAGTGTTACAAGAGTTGGCATAATGATAGAAACGCAAGCAACATGCTTAAGTACAAAGAGGCTAAGAAGAATGCAAGGCGGGTTGTGAGTAAGGCAAGAGGACAAACCTATGATAAGTTATATGAGAGACTAGGGACAAAAGAAGGTGAAAAAGACATATACAAGGTAGCAAAAATCCGCGAGAGAAAGATGAGGGATCTCAATCAAGTTAAATGCATCAAAGATGAGACTGACCGCATTCTAGTGAAGGATGAAGAGATTAAGAACAGATGGCGTGATTACTTTAATGGGCTATTCAATGATGGGAATGAGAGCACTATGGTTGAGTTGGATGACTCCTTTGATGACTCCAACAGGCGGTTCGTGCGGAGGATACAAGAGTTTGAGGTTAAGGAGGCCTTAAAAAGGATGAAAGGAGGAAATGCCCTCGTCCCTGACGATGTCCCTATTGAGGTGTGGAGATGTCTTGGGGACGTCGCAATAGTATGGCTCACAAAGCTATTCAACCACATTTTTCGGTCAAACAAGATGCCCGAAGAATGGAGGAAAAGTATATTAGTACCTATCTTCAAAAATAAAGGAGATATTCAAAGTTGTACTAATTATCGAGGTATTAAGCTTATGAGTCATACTATGAAGCTTTGGGAGAGAGTGATTGAACACCGCCTAAGGAAAGTGACCAATGTCACTAAAAACCAGTTTGGTTTTATGCCTGGGAGGTCTACAATGGAGGCGATTTTCTTGCTTCGTCAGCTTATGGAGAGATATAGGGAGCAGAAGAAGGACTTGCATATGGTGTTCATCGACTTGGAGAAGGCGTACGACAAGATACCAAGGTCAGTCATGTGGTGGGCACTAGAGAAACATAAAGTGCCAACAAAGTACATTACCCTTATCAAGGATATGTACAATAATGTTAGGACAAGTGTGCGCGTAAGTGATAGTGAGACTGATGCATTTCCTATCACGGTAGGATTACATCAAGGATCAGCTTTGAGCCCATACATCTTTTCCTTGGTCATGGATGAGGTGTCGAAGGATATACAAGGGGATATCCCTTGGTGCATGCTCTTTGCTGATGATGTAGTGCTGGTAGATGAAACTAGAGATGGTGTTGATAAGAAACTAGAGTTATGGAGACAAACCTTAGAGTCCAAGGGGTTTAGACTTAGTAGGACCAAAACCGAGTATATGAGGTGCGACTTTAGTGGTGTTGGTCGTGAAGAGGGAAATGTTAGTCTACAAGGACAAATAGTACCTAGAAGGGACTCTTTCCGATACTTAGGATCAATGTTACAAAGCAATGGCGATATTGATGAGGATGTTTGCCACAGGATCAAGGTAGGGTGGATGAAATGGCGACAAGCCTCTGGAATCCTATGTGATAGGAAAGTCCCACAAAAGCTAAAAGGGAAGTTCTATAGGACGGTGATCAGACCCGCGATGCTCTATGGGGCGGAATGTTGGCCAACTAAACGGCAACATGTCCAACAAATGAGTGTCACAGAGATGCGCATGCTACGGTGGATGTGTGGGCACACGAGAAGAGACCGAATAAGGAATGAGGCGATTCGTGATAAGGTAGGGGTGGCGCCGATTGAAGAGAAGTTAGTCCAACATCGGCTTAGGTGGTTTGGACATATCCAACGGAGACCTCCAGAAGCACCGGTTAACAGTGGGATTTTAAGAGGTAGAGAAAATATTAGGAGGGGTAGAGGACGACCAAGGTTGACCTGGGAGGAGGCGGTAAAACGAGAATTGAGAGATTGGAATGTATCCAGAGACTTAGCTCATGATAGAACCGCATGGAAAGTAGCAATTCATGTGCCAGAATCGTAGTCTTGTTTTTTTCTTTTCTCTTTTCTCTTTTTCTTTTCCTTTTTTCTTATTTCTTTTCTATTTTCTCTTTTTCCTTTTATTTTTTCCTTTTTTTCTTTTTTTCCTTTTTTCCCCCTTGTTCTCATATCTCTTCCTCTGTTTTACTTCATTGATATTGGGTTTCATGTCTAGCCGACCCCAACAGGCTTGGGATAAAGGCTTGGTTGTTGTTGTTGTTGTTGTTGTTGAAATATCATAACTTTTCATCCATAACTGATATGAAGGAAAATAAATACTCGTTGGATATATATTGAATCTAACTAGAACTTTGATATTCAACTTGAGACATGAAATTGCCATTTTCATATTCATATTCTGGGATTAAGACCAATTGGTCATTCTGAACAGAGTATTGCTTATTGCCCATGTAGCTTAGGACTTGTTGTGGACAGGGATGTTTTGGACTTCTCTAAGTTCCATAACATGTTCTTAAGTTATTTTTAAGTTTTTCTGACTGTTGGAATTAGGGGTTTGGACAAACTTGCTCACGTTGGGTAGATCTCAGAATTGTCGAAACCCTTGTTAGCTTGTGTAATGTTGCAATATTGATGTGATGCTTTTACGGTTATGTTTTCAGTTTAAGTTGAGTTTGACTTTGAATTCTAACCGTAACTTGATCACTCTTGCAGTATGGATCACCCTCATTCCAGGGGTGAGGTTGGTGACTCGAGTCATGGAGGAAATAATTTGCCACGACCACAAGTGCCGACATCATCATCCGGGTTGGTGGAAGTTTTAGGGAAGATGGCTGAGTCTCTCGATCTGTTGGTGCAATAAAGCATACGATAGGAAACACTACAGCGTAATCCCCCGCCAAGCACATATTTGGCTTTCCTGGTGAGACAACCACCGGTTTTCTCGGAGGCGAAAGAACCATTGGAGCCGGCTCATTGGCTTCGATGTATTGAAGCTAAGTTTGATATGCTTGAGTGCGATGAATACCAGAAGCTTCTATTTGCCACTCAACAACTCCACGGAACCGCTGGAGCTTGGTGGGCGGAGTATATCGCTACTTTTCCTGAAGGTCATCGGGTGACGTAGAATGAATTCCGGAACATTTTCCGGGCACATCACATTTGTTCGAGGATTCTTCGAACAAAGTATCAAGACTTTCTGGATTTAAAGCAAGGAGAAAGGAGTATGTATGAGTACTTCAAGGAGTTTGAAGACTTGATGCAATACGCCACTCATATTGTAGACTCGGAAGCTTTGAAGTGTGATTTTTTCTTCTGAGGTTTGAATGTCAATATTAAGGAACAAGTGGTTTTGTTCAATAATGGTATTTACAATGAGTTGGTAAATCCCACTATTATTAAAGAAGACATGCATCTCCATTGTGAAGCGGAGCTGAAGATGAGTATACCGCTGGACAGTGATATCGAGATTCCTCCGGACTATCAAGTACGGTATTACTCGCCAGTCAGGCAAGCAATTCAGCTTGAATTGATCACTTATGAGCCTCCACCTCAACAGCAGCAATCAGATGTTATTCGTGCAACCCTACCGCAACCAGGTATGCACGTTTTATCTCCACCTCGTGTTAGTAGAGAGCTGAGGATTTCTATAGCACGAGATTGTCGTGGAGGTGAGCAGAGCCACACCCGTGTGCCGTATCACAAGTGCTCAGATCAGCACCATGAACATTCAAAGAAGAGTCTTTTAAAAGCTTGCAGGGTTAACTATACTGCTATTGAGGACATTTCAAAAGGCGAACCAGTTTTAGCGGGCATGTTCACTTTACATGAACAGCCCACTTTCGTGTTGTTTGATTCCAGGGCCACCCACAATTTTATAAGCAGAGATTTTGTGCTGAAGAATCATCTTCCATTTAGCATAGTCAAACATCCGTTTCATATCAGCTCACCAGGAGGCAAGATATCAACTGATGAAATGGTCTCTCGGGTACCTTTGTGTTTTGGGTGGAAACATCTATCCTGCGATCCTTATCATACTCAAGGGCCAAAGGATAGATATTATCTTGGGGATGTCATGGTTGACACATTATGGGGCTATCTTTGACATCAGCTCTCGGACTGTTCAACTGAATTCCCCGATACAAGGTTGCAACACATTGAATCTTGCGGATCCATCACAACGAGTTGCAGCAGTGCATTGAAGCTCCTAAGCATCTTGAGGATATTCCAGTGGTATGTGAATATCCAAATGTGTTTCCCGACGACTTACCGGGCATGCCGCCCGAACGTGATGTAGAGTTCAAGATAGAACTAGCACTGGGAACCACACCTATTTCTCGGCGACCATACAAAATTCACCAAAGGAGCTAGCAGAATTGAAGGAGCAGCTGAATGACCTCATGGACAAAGGTTTTATACGCCCAAATTCATCACGTTGGGGCTTTTCAGCACTCTTCAATAAGAAGAAGAACGAAACTTTGAGACTATGTGTAGATTATAGTCCATGAATGCTGTCACTATCCAGAATAAGTATCCACTACCGCACATCGATATTTTGTTTGATCAACTAGTGGGTGCTAAGGTATTCTCCAAGATGGATCTTCAGTCCGGATATCACCAGATAAAAATCCGGGCAGAAGATGTACCTAAGACGGTGTTCTCGACAAGATATGGTCTTTATGAATATCTTGTCATGTCTTTTGTGTTGACAAATGCTCCGGCTCATTTTATGTATCTCATGAACTCCGTGTTCATGCCGGAGTTAGACAAGTTCGTCATGGTTTTCATCGACGACATATTGGTCTACTCTAAATCAGAAGAAGAACACGCTGAACATTTGCGTATTGTACTCCAACGCTTGAGGGATCACAAGCTATATGCAAAGTTCAGTAAATGTGAGTTTTGGATCAGGAAAGTGCCGTTTCTTGGGCTTATTATGCCAGCGGAAGGCATCGCTGTGGACCCAAGTAAAATCGAGCAAGTGCTGAATTGGAAATCTCCACGATCTATTCATGAAGTGAGGAGTTTTCTAGGTCTAGCGGGTTATTACCGGAGATTCATTCCAAACTTCTCCAAATGCGCTAAACCTATGACGGATCTGTTGAAGAAAAGCACCAAATATGATTGGAGCCATTCATGTGAACAAGCTTTTCAAACATTAGTGAAGTATCTCACCACAGCTCCGGTTTTGGCCCAGCCGGACACGACAAAGCCGTTTGACGTTTATTGTGATGCATCCGGCATTGGTCTTGGTTGTATTTTGATGCAAGAAGGACGCGTGGTTGCGTATGGATCACGACAATTATGGGGTCATGAGCAGAATTACCCGACGTATGACCTTG
Organism: Neostapfia colusana; assembly: GCA_030760725.1. Classification (NCBI taxonomy): domain Eukaryota; kingdom Viridiplantae; phylum Streptophyta; class Magnoliopsida; order Poales; family Poaceae; genus Neostapfia; species Neostapfia colusana. The sequence continues at coordinate 63,533,542 of JASWHV010000011.1, forward strand.
AACTAGCTCCCGTGGTCCTTGCATTGAAAATGTGGAGACATTATTTACTAGGCAATCTAGTACATCTCTACACTGACCATAAAAGCTTAAGTACATCTTCACACAAAAAGAACTGAATATGAGGCAGCGAAGATGGCTAGAATTAATCAAGGATTATGAACTTGAAATTGATTACCATCCGGGCAAAGCGAATGTGGTTGCCGATGCACTTAGTCGGAAAGCCCACGTTCACCATTTAGCCATGGCTGCAGATGAAGGAGAACCAATCCTGCGCTTATTTCCCTACGGATTGCTGTTCAATCTTGCTGTCATTCCTACAATCTGATATGAGATTGTAGAGGCTCAGAAGAGAGACAGGGGTATGTCTCACATCCGGAGGAGAGTGGACAGCGGTGAATTAAGAATGTTCTACAAGGATGAAGCGGGTACTCTCTGGTTTAACAACCGCATAGTTGTACCCCGGAATATGAAATTGCAGAGGAAAATATTGGATGAAGCTCATTTGTCCATGTAATCCATTCATACGGGAAGTAATAAGATGTATCAGAATTTAAAATCTAATTTCTGGTGGACACGGATGAAAAAGAGAGATTGCAAAGTACGTATCCAAATATGATACGTGTCGGCGACTTAAAGCCGACCATATGCGGAAAGCCGGACCACTTCAACCGCTGAAGGTTCCAGCATGGAAGTGGGAAGACATATGTATGAACCTCATCGTCGGATTACCCATGACCAGCAAAAAGCATGATTGTATTTGGGTAGTCGTCGATCGTTTGACAAAGATAACTCATTTTATTCCAGTCCATACAAAATATGTGGCAAAGAAATATGCGGAGCTGTTCATCTCGAGAATCGTGTGTTTACACAGGGTTCCCCACACCATCGTTTCGGACCGTGGTGCATCATTCATATCCAGATTTTGGGAGCAACTGCATGCTTAATTGGGAACCAAGTTAATCCGGAGTTCAGCATATCATCCGCAAAATGATGGTCAAACAGAAAGAGTAAATCAGATTCTAGAGGATATGCTACGGGCATGTGTCATCTATCATGGGAAGAATTGGGATGACCACCTACTGTTAGCAGAATTCTCATATAATAACGGTTATCAATCCAGCATCAAAATGGCCCCGTATGAAGCTCTTTATGGCCGGAAGGGCCGCACACCACTGAATTGGTGTGAGTCAGGCGAGAGAGTGGTCTACGGGATTGATCTTGTGAATGAAGCCGAGGAACGATTGCGAGTGATTCAAGCCAACTTAAAGGCTGCTCAATCTCGGCAGAAAAGTTATGCAGACAAAAGACATCGACCTCTCCATTTCGACATCAGGGACCTTGTTTATCTTCGTGTCTCTCCAATTAAAGGGATTCATCATTTCGGAGTGAAGGGAAAGCTTGCTCCGTGATGCATTGGGCCATTTGCTGTCACTGAAATATGCAGACCCGTGGCCTATCGTCTGGAGTTACCGACGTCACTTTCAGGGATTCATAATGTTTTCCACGTTTCTCAGCTGCGAAAACGTCTTAAGTACCCAGCTGAAGTTCGTATGGAGAACATCGAGGATATTCAAACGGATCTCACTTATTCTGAGTATCCGATCCAGATTATCGACGAAAAGACTCGCGCCACAAGAAATCGGACATTGCGATTTTACAAAGTCTTGTGGAGCAACCACACCGCTGATGAAGCCATGTGGGAAAGCGAGGATTTTCTCCGTTTAAATTCCCCGAATTGTTTGTACCATATGTCCAGTAGTGTTTCTTCCTTCCTCTTTATTTTTGTAATCTAAGGACGAGATTCTTTCAAGGGGGGAGGAATGTAACAGCCCTAACTTATGTAAAGTTGTATTTCACGTTATGAAACAAAGTTAAGGCCAAGAAAGACTAAGTATGTGTCACATAAAATGACAAACATGCAATGGACATGTGAGGGAGTTAAAAATTTTCTCCAGCCTAGGCTTGACACCTGTTAATATGAGCAGGGAACTTCACTCCCTAATTTTGAATTCATGTCAACCCTCACTATGAAGTGGATGGAGGGAATTTAAACACAATTTGAAATATTTTAAAAGGATTCATGTTCAGCTGATTATCCAAATGCACACAAGTGAAGTCACTAAAGCATTCCTCATGTAACAAAGAGCTGCTTGTCCAAATTTGGATATTTTTGCAGCACGTATACTATTTATTCCAAGGAATAATTGAGCAAGAGTTCAAATTCAAATTTGAATTTCAATTCTGAACCAAACGTGCAAAATTTTGAAATCTGATTTCAGATTCAAATTCCTCATAATTTGTTTGGTGTAACGTCCAATTTTGATGGACTTTGGACAAAGGCGGTGCAGGAATCATAAAGCACAGAGGGGAGAGGGTTTTAGGGGTTGGGGGACCCACATGGCAGTCTCCCGGTTTGCAACGACCCCCTCGGTTCTTCAGCGTGCGCCAGCTCCCGGACAACCCCGTTTCCGACGAGTTCACGGTGCCAGCTCCTGCTCGCCCGTCGGTCGTCTCCGTTCCTATCCTCCACGCATGAGCACAACCAAATTTCACTTCTCCCACTCGCTCTCGCATTTGCTCGGCTTGCTCCCGTGAAGAACACCACCACCGCTGTATCTCTGTTTCACGAATGCGGTGGCGAGGGTGATCGTGAAACAGTTTATTAGTTAATTTGTGCAACCACATTAAATCAGTTTCTAAGTTGCTTTTGAAATATATGTGCATTTGCATCCATAGCTCACGTGACGTTTAAGCCCGACGAGGAGATCAACTCAGAATTGAGGATCTCCCTCTAGTGACGGACTTGGCGGATTTTCCGGAGGAAGATTAACTTCATAGACTAACAAAACAATTGAGCAAGGCAAGCCCCGGTTTACATATAATTACAGTTTTAAATTTTGCTTTACCTTCACCTCATGTTTATTAGATTTGATATTGTGCATTATGTCTAGGATGCTTGAAACCCACTTGCATGGCTATTATAACCCTGAATAGAAGGTCTAGTGTATGATTTGCCTCATCATAGATGGGTAGGCTAATATTATAGTTAGCCCGATAGAAGTCGAGTAGTAAAAAGCTACTCGCGAGAATGGTCGAGTAGCGGATGTCTACTCGCGAGAGGAAGTTGTTGACAAGAGTACCTCATGAAAAGTGAGATGGGGACAGGGAGTTCTTGTAGGATGGAGCGCTCATGGTTTTGTCAACCCGCGATAGGTGTGACAATGCTTGGGACCACATTGGGTCTAGGTCGGGATGGTAAGGCCAATGTGGAGGTTCGATATTAGCCCCGTCTGTGTCGGTTAAGGACCACGCCGTATGCGGTCCTGCTGGACAAGTTTGATGTGTACCGGATATATAGTGGGGTACAGGACCTATGAAACCGATGTAACTTGATGGACCGTGATATAGAAACTCATCCTTCGCGTGGGGAATGGCGTTGAGAAGGCGGGAGGTGTAAATCCTTTAGTGGGCAACTTCGACGTGTCCACGTAGAGGACCATCCTGCTCGGTGCAAAGAGTTTTTGTATGTCGGGGTGTCGTGTGAAAGGTTGCTGCATACAACGTAAGATAGTGATTCTTTTGAGGCCTGTGTACATGTCATGTATTCCGGGTTGTTATTGATTCAAATCACCGTCGCTCGTGGATGAGGATTGAGCATACTTGCCCATTGCGCCGTGATGTAGTAAGAGGAGGAACTAAGTATTTTAACATGTTGTTCATGGCTTAATCTTTGTATTGCAACCTTGACTGAAGTAGAGATATCGCAAACTAAATTTTTATTCCACCTTAGGCTAGCAACATTGGGATAAGTGTTTCTTGTTTGATTGTGGACTTCCGGGGTTGTGAGGCATGAGGACCACTAGAATGAATGCTATGAGAATCTTAATATAAAGATCAAGTTTACTCAAGCTTCTTTTTGCAATGTTCATATCCCTATCTTTTTACTACTCCTGCATGTAGAGTTACATGTTTAGGATTGACGGTTAAGACTTGCTGAGCTTTAGTGCTCATGGTTGCTTCGTAGTTGTTTTTGCAGGTAGCAGGATGCCTGCTATGAAGATGGTTGTTCGGTGAGATGTCGAACCTCACGGTTTGTTTAACTCACCGGAAACATAACCGCTGCCTTACTTTGGTGAAGCTAGTAGGAAGCGTTCATGGGCTGAACGACTTCTCTTTCGCATAGTTAGGGTCGAGAGTGAGTAGATGTCCAGCTTTATTTTCCGCTGCGTGTGTATATTATGTTGTAAAAGAATTATGTTGAGAAATAAAGTCGTTTCCTATGTTATTACCATCTTTTCGTGCATGCTGTTGGGTGCCGCATCGCACGACACCACCCAGTGCGATTCTTGGAGCGCGGACCCCGGACGTCCCGCTACATAGTGTTCAGGTTCTTTAGTTACACCCAAATCAATTTAGCCATCTCATCATCCCATTAGAAACCATAGCAGATGGTATAACTGAAATACTATGTGCAGATTGGATTTCTCTCCTTAAATTCTTTGCGCAACATAGGAAACATTTCCTTCTTAGCACTCCCACACCATCCTCTGTTCTTAACAAGTTTAAGTTTTAAATTATCTAAGTTGCATTTTGAAACTTGTGCATATACATGTCGATAGGACTTACGACGAAGGCGATCAATGGAGGGGTTCCACGGAGTGAATGCATTGATGTGGATCAGTTGATCAAGCGTCAAGGGAGAGAGTACTCTAACTGAATTATATACTATTAGACCCTGCAAAACAGGCAAGCTCTGGTTTGCATTTAACTGCTATTAAGTTTTTACTTTGTATACACTATGTCGGTTAGGAATGAATTGGGCATTAGGTCTAGATGTTTGATACTCCTCTTGCATGACCAGAAAACCTATGGAGTATTGGGGTAGATGCCCTTCCATCATGTAGAAACTGCCATGCTTAAGTAGGACTCGGCAAAAGTCGAGTGGTTGGACGCTACTCGCATGAATAGGCTATTGGGAGCACAAGGGATTGGTTCAAAAAGTTGTTAGCAAGTTGAAATGAGACCGGGCAGGGTGTCGGAGCAACAGGACATGGGGGCCTGGGTGCGTTAGACCTGTCCGTATTGATTGAGGACCAATCCGTGTACGGCCCCGCTGAACTAGTTTGAATGTACCGAAGGCATATCGGATATATGGGGTCCTATAAACTGATGTAACCTATACCTCCGGGCGTCGAGGCATAATGCACTGATTTATAGATGTAGGTTGAGGGCAGCAAGGTGGAAATCCTCTAACGAGCATAGCGAGATGCTCCGCGTAGGGAACCTCCTGCTTGTTTGGGTGCGACCGGCTCGACGGTTGGGCTGTTTGGTGAAAGGTTGCCCCGTACGACATCGGTTGAGCGTGATGTGTGCAGCTTCGAGTATGGGTGTAAATGACGTGCTATTCAGGTATCCCTGCAGGTGTATATCGGGTCGATTTGCTGGCCCTCGCGGTTATGAGTACCGCTTGTTCACTGTGTCGTGACGTAGAAATTACTTGTACTGAGATAATAATTAATCACCATTGTTTTGAAGTTCATACTAGTAATGTAATGTTATCTTATATGAATAGGTTAGTGCAAATTCAATTCTTTTCCACCATGAGCAAGTTACATCGGGAGAAAGCATTTCTTGTTTGATTGTGGACTCCCGATGTGAGGTGCCCAAGGTTATGCTTAATTTACTGCTAATAATACCTGAAAGTAATCATCCATATTTAGGCGACTTCATATGCAAATTACTATCCTATGTTATGTATTTACCATCATGTACAGTTTCATGATTAGGTTCGGCGGTTAAGTCTTGCTGAGTTTTATTCTCACGTATACCATACTAGTTGTTTTGCAGGTAATAATACTACGCTTATGAGTACGGTTGTCCGATAAGACTCGGAATTCCCCGAGTGATAAACTCATGGAAACCCCTGCCGCTGTTATTGTCATCATTTTGCTAGTGAGAAGAGTCCGCGGGCTGGACGTCTTCTCTGTTGCTTAGCTTACGTACCAGTCTTCCGCTGTAGTCTATTTTGAGAAGTATTTGTAAAATTAACACTTTGTAAGCTTCCGCTTGAGTTATGTAATATGACGCTTTATAATGTGCGCTGTTGGGTGCCGCATCGCATGGCACCACCCAGTGTGATTCCCGGGCGAGCGAGCGACCCCGAGAAGGGGCGCCCGCGATAGAAAAATTGTGTGATATCTTGGCTCCTGGCTTAATAGGATTGATAGAATACTCATACCATCAAGGTATACCTTCTTTTCGGGAAGCCCACCAGCAAAGGACTCCAAGGTTAAGCGTGCTTGGCCCGGAGAAATTTTGGATGGGTGGCTGACTGGGAAGTCTTCTCGGGTACGCACGAGTGAGGACAAAGTGCATAGAAAAGACTAGTGTTGGTATGTGGGGCTAGTCTATGATCCTATATAGCTGTCAGAAATGGTATCGGAGCCGACCCTCGCAGTTTCATGGGTGCGTACGGGTCAGTGAGAAGGTGTAACAGCCCTAACTTTTGTAAAAATTTGATTTCAACTTATGAAACAAAGTTAAGGCGAAGAAAGGCTATAATTGTGTCACATGAAATGATGAACACAAATATGGACAGGTGAGGGAGTTAAAAAAAATTTCTCTAGCCCATGCTCAACACATGTTAACCTAGGGGAAAGAATTACACTCCCAAAACTCTAACTCATGCGCACCTTCTCTATGAGGAGAGTGGAGGAAATTTAAACACAATTTTGATCCTTTTAAAAGGATTCATATTCAGATTGCCAAATACTTGCAAAGGAATTCACCAATGCAATTCCCAGATATTAAGGAGCTTCTGGTCCAAATTGAAATTATTTTGGGCCTCGTATACTATTTATTCCGAGGATTAAATGAAGGCACGTTCAAATTCAAATTTAAATTTGAATTTTGAACCAAACAAACTCAATTTCAAAATCTGATTTCAGATTTGAGTTCCTCGTAATTCTTTTGACCTATCCTCCAAGTTTGAACAAATTTGGAGCTCATTTGCTATTTTAAATCGAAATGGGGGATAAGAGGGAGAATTGTGGCTGTGGACCCCACCGGTCAGTCTCATAAAAATTCAACCGACTCCAGCGACACAGCAGCTCGGTGCCGGCCACCTCCCACGCCACCTCCTGCTGGGTTGATTTTTGCTCGTCCTGATCACCACAGCAAGTGCCACAACCCTCTTTTGCCTCTCCCAGCTCGAGCCCATGGTCTGCTCCCGTGTGTTTGCTCCCGAGAAGAAGAACAGCAGCTCCCCTCTGTTTCTCTGATCGCCAGCAACTAAACCAAGCCACCTTTGCCTGAGCTTCCAACAGCAAAAAGGTTCGCCCATGAGTGCTCTAGCCGGCTGGCCACTTTACTCCACCATCCCGAGCTCATCAGCGCCAACAAACAGAAAAGTTCTGCTGCTCCCGTGTTGAACGTCGGAGGAACCGAAACTGGACGCCATGGACAGCCCAAACAATAAGGGATCACGCCCAAGCAAGCCACCCCATCTGTGCACCAACCAGTCTAGTTGCTCACCTCCAAAGCTCAGCCCTAGCCCTTGATCACAGAGGGAGAATTTCAAGTTTTCCTCCCGGGCGGCAGAAACGGACCTTGAGGTAAGGAATTGTAAAATTCGTCTTCAAATCGTGTTTGATGGGTCTCAAACTTCACACACAGGATGTTATTGAGTGTAGAGTGATCAACCCGAGCTCTTTTAGAGGGTATGCCGCTGGACCCTATCGGGCGCACGGTGCCGATAGGTTTAGAGCCCTCCCCAGCTTGTTTCGACCTCATGCCGGTCTTGTACACGATTCCCTGGTGCTTTAGAGCCCAAGAACCGATCATTTGGTGAAGAATTCACCGTGCAAGGCCTCGCCGGAGCCCTAGGGTTTGCTGTGGCCGGTGCGCCCTGTTTTCCGGCGAGTTTCAGCCGCCGGCGAGCTCACCAACGTGTTCAGCGTGGGGAAATATGGGGGGGCGGCCAGCAGGGGGTCTGGAGATGGCTGGGAAGTGCCCTTCCGGCGACCTCACCGGAGAGGGCCGCCACTGCCCTGTTTGGCGCGAGTCTGGAGGTTAGGGATGACAGGTGGGACCCACTGTCGGCATTTAAACATTTTCTAGATTTTCCCACTCTAGTTCAAACTTTGGAGAGCCATAACTTTGTGTAGGAATGTCCAAAAATTGCGAAACAAATTTTGTTCTCTACAACAGTACTATCAAGAGGTGCAGCCCAATGTTTATGACAATCCCTGGATTTGGCTCATTAATTCATTTAAGGAAATACTTGTATGAATTTTTACAGGAGTTCTGTTTATTGGAAAATTCCCAAATTTGGACAGGACATTCTTCCAAAATTCATTGAACCCCAGTAAAAATTACAGGGGAATTGGACAAAATTTGCTTGGTCAAATGATGTGTTCATTCCTTATGTCTCTGAAAAATGGGAAAATGAACAGAGACAATTTCAGCTTTTCCCCATTCTTTGTAAAATCCATATCTCCATGTAGGAAACTCCAAAAATGGTAAAACCAATTCCTATGGACTCAGGACATTTTGTAATTCACAAAAAGTCTACTTTGCAGCATAGAAAAGCTTAATATCTAGGGGGTAAAGGCAGATTAGTGAAAATCACATAAGGAATTATTGTGATCACCTTGAGCCATTTCATGAGCTCAATTTTTGCACACTGCCTAAATATCTTCCATAGAAGCTGTGGTTAAATTCTCAGCTTCATTGGACCTCTGGAACTTGATCTACCATCTTTTGGTTTAAGTGTTCATATAATGGACTTAATCACATGGTGATTATTAGTATCTCCTTTTCACCTAGCTTTCATCACCTCTACGGTTTAGATCCAACAACAGAAACCTTGCTGTTGTTTATCTCTATTATGTGTGAGTTAACTTGTACAACAGTTTGAATCATTTTCCAAATTACTTTTGAATACATGTGCATAAATCATCTTAATAGCACGTGACGTCGACGTTCGACGAAGACTCGACTCTGCAGCGAGGATCTCCATCTCTTGACGAGTTTGGCGGATTATCTGGAGGAAGACTAACTCCTAGCTTCAAACAAAACCGTTGAGCAAGGCAAGCCCCGGTTTGCATATCGTTACCGTTTTAAATTTTGCTTTACTTCACCTCATGGTTATTAGACTTGATATTGTGCATTATGTCTAGGATGATTGAAACCCACTTACATGGCTATTACATCCCTGATTAGAAGCTTTAGTGTAGGCTTTGCCTCGTTGTAGATGCTAGGCTAATGTTGTAGCTAGCTCGGTAGAAGTCGAGTAGTAAAAAGCTACTCGCGAGAAAGGTCGAGTAATGGAGTTACTCGCGAGAGGTTGATGATAAGAGCACCCTCATGAAAAATGAGATGGGGACGGAGATGTTCCTGTAGGATGGAGCGCTCAAGGTTGGTCTCGACCTGCGATGGGTGTGACAATGCTTGAGACCACATTTGGCCTCGACCGGGATGGTAAGGCAAATGTGGAGGTTGGTTGTAGCCCCGTCCGTGTCGGTTAAGGAACGTATGTATGCGGCCCTGCTGGACAAGATTGAGCTGTACCGGATATATAGTGGGATATGGGACCCATGAAACTGATGTAACTCGATGGACTGTGATATAGAGACTCATCTTTCGCGTGGGAATGGCGTTGAGAAGGCGAGAGGGGTAAATCCTTTAGCGGGCAACTTCTATGTGTCCGCGTAGAGGACCATCCTGCTCGGCGCGAAACGTTTTTCTATGTCGGGGTGTCGTGTGAAAGGTTGCTGCATACAACGTAAGAAAGAGCTCTTGAGAGAGTCTTTCGAGGCGGGTGTATGTGTCGTGTATTCCGGGTTGTTATTGATTCGAATCACCGTCGCTCGCGGAAGAGGATTGAGCATACTTGCCCACTGCGCCGTGACTTTGTAAGAAGAGGAACTAAGTCTCTTAACTTGTTATTTGTGGATTAATCACTGTATTGGAACCTTGACTGAAGTAGATATAGAGCCAACTAAATTTCACTTCCACCTTAGGCAAGCAACATCGGGATAAGCGTTTCTTGTTTGATTGTGGACTTCCGATGTTGTGAGGCGTGAGGAACACTAAAATGAAGGCTAAAAGAATCTGAATATAAGGATCAAGTTTAGTCAAGCTGCATTTTGCAAATTACTATTCCTACTATCTTGCTACCCCTGCATTTAGAATTACATGTTTAGGAGTGACGGTTAAGTCTTGCTGAGCCTTAGTGCTCACGGTTGCTTCTGAGTTGTTTTGCAGGTAGCAGGATGCCTGCTATGAAGAGGGTTGTTCGGTGAGGCGATGAACCTCACGGTTCGTTCCACTCATCGGAAACCTAGCCGCTGCCTTTCTTTGGTGAAGCTAGTAGGAAGTGTTCACGGGCTGAACGACTTCTATTCGGCGTAGTTAGGGTCGAGAGTGAGTAGTTTGTCAAGCTAGTTTTAATTTCCGCTGCATGTGTACTTATGTTGTAAAAGAAATTATCTTGAGTAACAAAATGGTTCCGTTATATTCTTACTCCTCTTTTCGTGCATGCTTTTGGGTGCCGCATCGCACGGCACCACCCACTGCGATCACTAGGCGTCACAGACGTGGTATCAGAGCCGCATTGGGAATAGCACACATGAAAAGAGCATAATTTTGAAAACTTAGGAGTATACGAGTGAGGAACGTATAGTATACCCACATAAGGAGTATTATTAGCATTGTTACTTAAGGTGGCAAGCTAACAGTGTGTTACTCTTCAGTATTTAAATTCAGTAACGACGCACCTACGTGGAGGTAAGAATGGTAAGGAACGCCACCGAAAGCGGATCAATTTCGGTTAGCTCACCCATACGAGGAAATATAGTGTGGGATGTCCCGTTCAGCAATGGACGGGAAGTGAATATGTTTTCTAAGACTCTTCATGTCTTAGAGACATATGAATGGCACTAGCCTCCAGTGCGCAAACCCAGGGCAAGAGGAGGAGACCCCATCATGTGGTTTGTAACACGAAGTGTGTTCTCTAGGACTCTTCATGTTCTATGAGGCATACGAAGGCGCTGTTCCACCGGTGTGCTTTATTTCAAAGGTGTGGAGCCCCCGTCGGGTGGTGAATAACCCGACCATGTACCTTGAGACGTGGCTTGACTCAAGGACGGCCCGTATGGCAATGATACGGGGCGTATGTTTCTACTATGATATGGACCTGCCTGAAATGATAAACCAATGTGTGCATCATTATTGAGTGGTTTTCTGCAGGTACCTTAACCACGTTAGTACATGTCGTGTAGACAACGTTTGTGAGTGATCGTTTTAGTGCCACCATATGAAACGTATATGCCGGTATAAAACCGGTTAGGATTTTAATTTGGTGAGGAAACGTAGTACCGTGACATGTTTTGAACCGCATGAAAAAGAATGTTTGAAAAGGAAAAGAATAAATTTGAAGTCTAGGATTCTATTAGGGGGTAATGAACTCCTATATTGAACTAAGAGTCAATTGGGAGTATAGATTTATTCACAAAGACTTAGGAATAAACCTCCCCTGTTTTCGGCAGAATTTTTGCTGAAGTTGAACAGGGCATAAATTTTGTTTGGTTGAACCAATTGAGGGGAGTGATATATTTCTGGAAATCAATTGAAGTCTTCTACAACTCTTCAGATAGAACTCCAGATCAGAATCACCCTCCAAATGGATGAAATTCTCAGAGGAGTGTGAACTGCCCAAAAATAGGGCAGTCACAACTTGCTCTCTGGAAATTTCTGTATTTCGACCATAACTTTCTGTAGAAAATTTTCTAAGGGTCAAGTAATACACCGTTGGAAAGATTGTGATATATGCTATGACTTTGTAGTTCAAAGTTTCTCCAGATTTGGAGTTTAAAGTGATGAAATCTTGCGGACAAAACAGATACTTTCAAAGGAGGTGCTGTCAAAATTGTTCCAGATTTCTGTTAACTTTCAAATATCACAATTTTTGATCCAGAACATATATGAAGGCAAATGAATACTCTTTGGAAAGATATTGAAGTTAACTATAATTTTGATATTCAACTTGAAATATTTAAATTCTGGGGTTAAGACCAATTGGTCATTCTGAACAGAGTAGTGCTTATCGCCTATGTAACTTAAGACTTGTTGTGGACAGGGATGTTTCAGACTTCTCTAAGCTCCATAACCTGTTCTTGAGTTATTTTTCAGTTTGTCCTACTGTTGGAATTAAGGGTTTGGACAAACTTGCCCACGTTTGATAGATTTCAGAATTGTCGAAACCCTGGTTAGATTATGTGTGATGCATTATTGATGTGATGTTTTTACGGTTATGTTTTCAATTCAAGTTGAGTTTAAACTTTGAATTTTAACTGTAAATTGCTCACTTTTGGAGCATGGATCGTGCTCATTCCAGGAGTGAGGTTGGTGAGTCGAGTCACGGTGAAAGTAATTCGCCACGACAAGAAGTGCCGACATCATCAACCGGATTGGTGGAAATATTGGCAAAGATGGCTGAGTCTTTGGATCTGTTGGTGCGACAAAGCATACGACAGGAGACACTACAGCAAAATCCCCCGCCAAGCACTTATCTGGATTTCTTGGAAAGACAACCACCGGTTTTCTTGGAAGCGAAAGAACCATTGGAGTCGGCTCATTGGCTCCAATGTATTGAAGCCAAGTTTGATATGCTTGAATGCGATGTGTACCAGAATACTTTATTTGCCGCTCAACAACTCCACGGAGCTGCTGGAGCTTGGTGGGCGGAGTACGTCGCTACTCTTCCTGAAGGTCATCGAGTGACGTGGGATGAATTTCGGAATGTTTTCTGGGCACGTCACGTTTGTTCGGGAATTCTTCAAACAAAGTATCAAGACTTTCTGGAATTAAAGCAAGGAGAAAGGAGTGCGTACGAGTACTTCAAGGAGTTTGAAGACTTGATGCAATACGAAACTCATATGGTTGACTCGGAAGCGTTGAAGTGCGACTATTTCTTCCGAGGTTTGAATGTCGCACTTCAGGAACAAGTGACTTTGTTCAATAACGGTATTTACAATGAGTTGGTAAATGCCGCTATCATTAAAGAAGACATGCATCTCCGATGTGAAGCAGAGTTGAAAAGGAGCATACCACCGGATAGTGATATCGAGGTTCCTCCGAACTATCGAGTGCGGTATTACTCGCCAGTTAGGCAACAAATTCAGCCTGTGGTGCAACTCTCACAACCATGGCTGGAGTTGATCACTTATGAGCCTCCACCTCAACAGCAGCGGTCAGAAATTATTCGTGCAACCCTACCGCAACCAGCTACGCACGAATTATCTCCACCTCGTGTTAGTAGAGAGCTGAGGATTTCTACAACACGAAACCGTCGTGGTGCTGAGCAGAGTCACACTCGTGTGTTGTCTCAGCAATGCTCAGATCAGCACCGTGAACCTTCACAGAAGAATCTTTCAAAAGCTGGCAGGAATAATTACACTGCTATTGAGGATATTGCTAAAGGAGAACCAGTTTTGGCGGGCATGTTCACTTTACATGAACAGCCCATTTTTGTTTTATTTGATTCCGGGGCCACCCACAATTTTATTAGCAGAGACTATGTGCTGAAGAATAATCTTCCATTTAGCACAGTTAAGCATCCGTTTTATATCAGCTCACCCGGAGGCAAGATATCAACAGATGAGATGGTCTCTTGGGCACCGTTATGTTTGGGTGGAAATATCTATCCTGCGAGCCTTATCATACTCAAAGGCCAAAGGATTGATATTATCTTGGGGATGTCATGGTTGACACATTATGGAGCTATCTTTGACATCAGCTCTCGGACTGTCCAACTGAATTCCCCAATACATGGTTGCAACATATTGAATATTGTGGATCCATCACAACGAGTTGCAGCGGTGCATCAGATTGAAGCTCCTAAACTTGAGGATATTCCAGTGGTATATGAATATCCAGATGTGTTTCCCGAAGACTTGCCGGGCATGCCGCCCGAACGTGATGTTGAGTTCAAGATTGAACTAGCACCGGGAATAACACCTATTTCTCGGCGACCATACAAAATGGCACCAAACGAGCTAGCAGAATTAAAGGAGCAGCTTAATGACCTCATGGACAAAGGTTTTATACGCCCAAGTTCTTCACCTTGGAGCTGTTCCGCACTCTTCGTGAAGAAGAAGGACGAGACTTTAAGACTATGCGTAGATTATCATCCACTGAATGCTGTCACTATCAAGAATAAGTATCCACTACCGCGCATCGATATTTTATTTGATCAACTAGTGGGTGCTAAGGTATTCTCCAAGATGTATCTTTGGTCCGAGTATCATCACATAAAGATCCGGGCAGAAGATGTACCTAAGACGGCGTTCTCAACAAGATATGGTCTTTACGAATATCTTGTCATGTCCTTTGGGTTGACCAATGCTCCGACTCATTTTATGTATCTCATGAACTCTGTGTTCATGCCGGAGTTAGATAAGTTTGTCGTGGTTTTCATCGACGACATCTTGGTCTATTCAAAGTCAGAAGAAGAACACACTGAACATTTGCGTATTGTACTCCAACGCTTGAGAGATCACAAACTTTATGCAAAGTTCAGTATATGTGTGTTTTGGATCAGCAAAGTGCCGTTTCTTGGGCATATTTTTTCAGCGGAAGGCATCGCTGTGGACCCAAGTAAAATCGAGCAAGTGCTGAATTAGAAATCTCCAACATCTGTTCATGAAGTGAGGAGTTTCCTAGGTTTAGCGGGTTATTATCGAAGATTCATTCCGAACTTCTCCAAAGTCGCTAAACCTATGACGGAGCTGTTGAAGAAAAGCACCAAGTATGATTGGAGCAATTCATGCGAACAAGCTTTTCAAACTTTAGTGAAGTATCTCACTACAGCCCCAGTTTTGGCCCAGCCAGATACCACGAAGCCGTTTGATGTTTATTGTGATGCATCCGGCATTGGTTTGGGTTGTGTGTTGATGCAAGAAGGACGTGTGGTCGCGTATGGGTCCCGACAACTCAGGGGTCATGAGCAGAATTACCCGACGCACGACCTTGAACTAGCTGCAGTGGTCGTAGCGTTGAAAATGTGGAGACATTATCTACTAGGCAATCTAGTACATCTCCACACTGACCACAAAAGCTTGAAGTACATCTTCACACAGAAAGAACTGAATATGAGGCAGCGAAGATGGCTCGAATTGATCAAGGATTACGAACGTGAAATTCATTACCACCCGGGTAAAGCGAATGTGGTTGCCGATGCACTTAGTCGGAAAGCCCACATTCACCAATTAGCCATGGCTGCACATGAAGAAGGAGAACCAAGCCTGCGCTTAGTTCCCTACGGATCTCTGTTCAACCTCGCTCTTATTCCTACGATCTGAGATGAGATTGTAGAGGCTCAGAAGAGAGACAGAGGTATGTCTCACATCCGGAGGAGAGTGGACAGCGGTGAGTTGAAGATGTTCCGCAAAGATGAAGGGGGTACTATATGGTTTAACAACCGCATAGTGGTACCCCGAAACATGAAATTGCGGAGGCAGATACTAGATGAAGCACATTTATCCAAGTACTCCATTCATCCAGGAAGCAACAAGATTATCAGGACTTAAAATCTAAGTTCTGGTGGACACGGATGAAAAGAGAGATTGCAAAGTACGTATCCGAGTGTGATACGTGTCGGCGGGTTAAAGCCGACCATATGAGGAAAGCCAGACCACTTCAACCGCTGAAGGTTCCAACATGGAAGTGGGAAGACATAAGTATGGACTTCATCGTCGGTTTACCCATGACCAGCAACAAGCATGATTCTATTTGGGTAATCGTCGATCGTTTGACCAAGACCGCTCATTTTATTCCAGTCCATACTAAATATGTGGCAAAGAAGTATGCGGAGCTGTTCATCTCGAGAATCGTGTGTTTACACGGGGTTCCCCGCACCATCGTGTCTGACCGAGGTGCGTTATTCGTATCCAGATTTTGGGAGCAACTGCACACTTCCTTGGGAACCAAGTTAATTCGGAGTTCAGCGTATCATCCACAAACTGATGGTCAAACGGAGAGGATAAATCAGATTCTGGAGGATATGCTACGGGCATGTGTCATCAATCATGGGAAGAATTGGGATGACCATCTACCGTTAGCAGAATTCTCATATAATAACGGTTATCAATCCAGCATCAAGATGGCCCTGTATGAAGCTCTTTATGGCCGGAAGTGCCGCACACCGCTGAATTGGTGTGAGTCCAGCGAGAGAGTGGTCTACGGGATTGATTTTGTGAATGAAGCCGAGGAACGAGTGCGAGTGATCGAAGCCAATTTTGAATGTGGCCTAGAGGGGGGTGAATAGGCCTTATAGAGTTTCCTGCACACTTAAAGTAGTTGTCAAAAACATGATTGACCGGACTAGTCCGGTTGTGTGAGCGGACTAGTCCGGTGTGCCTGAAGTGTGTAGATTATATAAGTGTTGTGCAGGAGAATTAACTTATTTAGCAGCGGAAATAAGAACAACAGTTATTCTATTTTGATTTTACAATGTGAGGTGTGATTATGCCTGTGAATGAGACTTAGCAACTCAAATTAGGAAGTTTAGCAACTAGATGTTATAATCAACAAAAACAAGGAGGCATGCGAGACATAAATTTTGCCGAGGTTCGATCTCACAAAGAGATCTAGGTCCTCGTTGAGGAAGCTCACACAGTGCCGGGTCTCTAACCCTTTCCCTCTTCAAGTCACCACACAATGCCGACTTGACTCCACTAGCATGGGTAATCACCGAGTTTGTGGGGCAACCTCACACGTTGAGGGCTCCCACAAGAATTACAATGAGAAAGCGATCAAATACACTCAAAAAGATTACAATGCAGAATATGAGTGTAGAGAAATCAAACCCCAAGAGCTCACAACGAAGGAACGACGATCTCCCAATCCCAAATCCAAGTGTTTGATTGATTTTCACCTTTTTGCACCTTAGATGTGTGGGGAGATGTGTTTTTGGGCTCTTGGGACAGGTGGCGGCGCTAGGGTTTTTGCTTCAAGCAAGATGAGTCGTGTCTTCTCGTTGGAAGGCCGTGGATCACCCATTTATATGGTTTCCAATAAGGTTATCGTTGTAAAACCTAATACCGGACTAGTCCGGTATATGATCAGACTTGTCCGGTCTACTTCCAGTGGGTTAACCGGACTAGTCCGGTCTAAAACCGGACTTGTCTAGTGCTATGTGAAGTGGGGTTCCAGAAAGTTTAGCGGACTAGTCCTGTCGTGGACTAGTCCGCGGTCCTCTAAAGAGGACAACAGAAACATGAGCGGACTAGTCCGGTCTAAAACCGGACTTGTCCGGTTGCATTCCAGTAAGCTGACCGGACTAGTCCGGTCCATGAACGGACTAGTCCGGTGTCCAGTGGATTTTAGTTGATTATTAACCCCTTACTCTTACGAAAAGTCATGAGCTCTTGGGATGTGTCTCTCACACACACCCTATACATTTACATCTACTTTGCTCTTCTAAATTCCACTAAAGTCTTCCTTTTCGGGCAGCACTCTATTTTTCACCCTTTTGTGTGCACCGAGCTAGTTTACTTTGTTTGTCCTGCAATCATTTCATTAGGATCACATATGCTTGTCATCAATTCTCCAAAACCCACAAGGGATACCCTAGATGCACTTTCAATCTCCCCCTTTTTGGTGATTGATGACAACCATTTGAGATATCACAATTAAGAGAAAAAATTGATTTTTCATAATGTGTGCATATATGAGAATAATGAATAACTAACAAGAAAAACTTCTCTCATATACACACACCTTATGGTGGGGTGCCTAACAAATGTGTGATCAACAAAAATGTGATGAACGAGGATAAAAGATAACAACCATAGATGTAAGCATCACACATAAGGTAAATAGTCAAATTACAATAGTTTTAAAAATAAGTACAAGTCCTCGATCACAAGTCCTTAATAACTTATCCTAGATAATCTCTCCCCCTTTGGCATCAAGGCACCAAAAAGGGAAAAATCAAGTGGAATCACTCATCGCCGTTCCCACTTTCACTCTCAGTCCTATCTTCATCTTCCTCTTCACCTTGATCTTCATCATCTTGACCATGTAGAGGGTTAGCAGCTGAACCACCACCAAACCCAAGGGAGCTCAACTCTTGGTCAGTGAAGGTTGGCATTTCAGTGAAGTCTTCAGCTGAGTCCTCAGAAACCTCAAGTGACCCTTGTGGCTCAATTTCCAGTTTGGCACAAATGGCTTGGATGTTGGCTTTTACATATCTTTGATGCTTCTTCCTGGCCAATCTTTCTTCATGTTGCTTAACTTCAACTTTGCGGCAAGAGGCAAAGATAGAAGATAGCATCTTGAAGATGCCACTTGAGGATTCCCGAGTAGAGGAGGTTGCATGAGTGGTAGCTGCAGCCTCAGATCTTGGCTCCTCTTGAGCTCTCTTGGATCTTCTTTCTTCTCCGGGTGAGGCAGGAGCAGAAGGAGCAGAATATATAGTGGGCTTTTGGGGCCTAAGTCTAGTGTGAGGCACATCCTTTACGAACTCCAGTCCTGTCACTTTCTCAATCATGAACATTATGTAGGGTGCATAGCTGCAAGACCGGATGGGATTGATAGAGATATTGACAATGTCATTGTAGATGTAATGCGAATGGACTCATTATCGACTTCAAATGGGAATGTATGGGTTCAACTGTTAGAGACCGGACTTGTCCGGTTTCAGTGTGCGGACTTGTCCGGTGGACCGGACTTGTCCGCATCTGTGCGTCGGACTAGTCCGGCCTGGCATAAGAACCCTAATGTTTCATTTGAATCAAATCTCCTATCTAAGGACACAAAGGCAGGAAAGTGGTAGGAATGAATCTATTGAGGTAATGTACATTCCTTTGAAATCGAAGGAAACTATCTAGAACTAGAAAAGTTGAGATTTTGGTTTTAGGGGGGAATTTACCAAGATTTGAAGATTCGCGTTGAAGGAGCAAGAGTCTATACGGATGAGTCCGGAGAGTAGAATCCACTTGTCGAGGAGAGGCTTTTTCACGGAGAAAACTCCGAGTTTGAGGGCTCAACTCGAAAATCACTTTGGGAGCTAGGGTTTAGAGAGGGGGTGAGACAAAGTGCTTATGAGTGGAGAGGGAGGGGTTTGGTCCGGCCAACTGCTTCTATATGCGATTGATCGGACTAGTCCGGTCATGGTAGCAGACCAGTCCAGTGCCTCTGAATTAACCTAATTGTGTCGTCAGTCCGGACTAGTCCGGTCGACAGCCGGACAAGTCCAGTTCCAACAGACTTGATGCAGATAGTAGAGTTTAGAGGTGATCCAAGGACACTAATTTTGCAAATAATCTTGTAATTACGACCAGTAGGCAAGCAACAATCAAACAATGGTCATATTTCACAAGATTTCTTCATTAAAATAGTTTTCTTAAAAGAAAAAAGAGATGAGGAGCGGTTTTTACAATAAAATGTAACATTTGAGGTTGCAACCAGCTATGCAACGTTTCAAGCCATATTTCGAGAGTCAAGAATGTTAAGTTCATTTCTTAGCTCACAAAACCTTTTCTCATCTAATGGTTTGGTAAAAATATCTGCTAGTTGTTTTTCAGTTCTAACATGTGAAATTTCAATGTCACCTTTTAATGGGTGATCTCTAAGAAAGTGATGATGAATATCTATGTGCTTAGTCCTTGAGTGCTCTACTGGGTTGTGTGCAATTTTTATCGCGCTTTCATTATCACATAGAAGCGGGATATGATTTAGATTGTAGCCGTAGTCTCTAAGGGTCTGTCGCATCCAAAGTAGTTGTGCACAACAACTACCTGCTGCAACATACTCTGCTTCCGCTGTTGAAAGAGCAATAGAGTTTTCCTTTTTAGATGACCAAGAAACTAGGGATCTGCCAAGAAATTGACAGGTCCCTGAAGTGCTCTTTCTATCGACTTTGCATCTTGCATAGTCGGCATCAGAATAACCTATCAAGTTAAACTTGGATCCTTTGGGATACCAAAGGCCCAAGTTTGGTGTGTGCACAAGATACCTTAGGATTCTTTTTACAGCAATTAAGTGACACTCTTTAGGTGCGGCTTGAAACCTTGCACACATGCATACGCTAAGCATAATATCTGGCCTAGATGCACATAAGTAAAGTAAGGAGCCGATCATTGACCTATATACCTTTTGGTCCACATTTGGACCTTCTTCATTGAGATCGAGATGTCCGTTGATTGCCATGGATGTCGTGATGGGCTTGGCTTTGTCCATATTGAATTTCTTGAGGAAGTCCTGTGTGTATTTGGTTTGGCTTATAAATGTGCCTTCTCTTAGTTGCTTCACATGGAATCCCAAGAAGAACTTCAATTCGTCCATCATCGACATCTCGAACCTATCTGTCATAATTTTGCTAAATTCCTCACAGAAAGACTTGTTAGTGGATCCAAAGATAATATCATCAACGTAAATTTGACATACAAATAGATGATCATCAAAATGTTTAGTGAAGAGTGTACAGTCAGCTTTACCAATTTTGAATCCATTTTGAGTTAGAAAATCTCTAAGGCACTCATACCAAGTTTGTGGAGCTTGTTTGAGGCCATAGAGAGCCTTACACAGTTTATAGACGTGGTTAGGATACTCTTGGCCCTTGAATCCTGGTGGTTGCTCCACATAAACTTCCTCCTTTATCGGACCGTTGAGGAAGGCACTTTTGACGTCCATTTGATACAACTTAAAATTATGGTGAGTAGCATATGCCAATAAAATATGAATGGACTCAAGTCTAGCTACGGGAGCGAAAGTTTCGTCGAAGTCCAAACCTTCGACCTGAGAATAACCCTTGGCCACCAGCCTCACTTTATTTCTTGTTACTACTCCATGTTCATCTTGCTTGTTCCAAAAGACCCATTTGGTTCCAACGATGTTTGCCCTTGGTCTTTCCACCAGCTTCCACACTTCATTTCTTTTGAAGTTGTTCAATTCTTCTTGCATTGCCATCACCCAGTTTGGATCCCTTAAGGCTTCGTCTACCCTGTATGGTTCCAGAAAAGAGACAAACGAATAGTATTCACAAAAATTTGCAACGCGAGATCTAGTAGTTACTCCCTTAGCAATATCACCAATGATATTGTTGACAGGATGGCCTCTTTGTACACTCTGATGTACTCTTGGGTGAGGGACTTGTGTAGCTGCTTGTTCTTCATCATCTTCATGTTCATTGTCTCCCCCTAGATCATTGCTTCCATGATTATATTGATCTTCTTGATCTTGTGTAAAAGCTCCCCCTTGATCATTGCTCCCTTGTTGAGGTTCACCTTGTGCATTTGAGTCTTGCGTTTGCTCTTGTGGTAGAATATCACCAAGTGACATTTTCTTCAGTGCTTCACATGGAGCTTCCTCTTTATCTAGCATACACTTATCGACTTGCTCCACTTGTGAGCCGTTAGTTTCATCGAACACTACATCACGTGCTACTTCAACAAGGCCGGACACCTTGTTGAAGACACGATAGGCGTAGGCATTCGATTCATAGCCGAGCAAGAACCCTTCATCGAACTTCGAAGCAAACTTCGAAGCCCTCGGTTTCTTGTTCAGAATAAAACATTTACAACCAAAAACATTGAAATAAGAAACATTAGGCTTTTTACCGGTAAGGAGCTCATATGGAGTTTTCTTCAGTAGTCGGTGAAGGTACAGCCGATTTGTGGCATGACAAGCAGTGTTCACCGCTTCTGCCCAAAATCGATCTGATGTCTTGTATTCGTCCAACATTGTTCTTGCCATTTCAATCAATGTTCTGGTCTTCCTTTCGGCCACCCCGTTTTGTTGAGGAGAGTAGGGTGCCGAGAACTCATGCTTTATCCCTTCTTCATCGAGATACTCTTCAACTTGTGTATTCTTGAATTCTGTCCCGTTGTCACTTCTGAGGTTCTTCACGGTTGGTGAGAATTCGTTCTGGGCTCTTTTCAGGAACTTCTTGAGGATTCCCTGAGTTTCTGATTTATCATACAAGAAAAATACCTAGGTAAATCTTGAAAAATCATCAAAAATTACTAAACCATATGTGTTACCGCCGATACTTATATAAGCAATTGGACCAAATAGATCCACATGAAGAAGTTCCAGTGGTCTTGTAGTGGTCATTATGTTCTTGGCGGGGTGTGGTGCTCCAACTTGTTTTCCCGCCTGGCAAGCGCTGCACGGCCTGTCTTTCTCAAAAACCACATCCTTTAGACCTCGGATGTGACCACCTTTTAGAAGTTTCTGCATATTTCTCATCCCAACATGGGCTAGCCGTCTATGCCACAACCATCCCATGTTGGTTTTAGCAACCAAGCAAGTGTTGATTTCGGCTTTATCTTTGTTGAAATCAACGAGATAAAGCTTTCCCTTCAACATTCCCTTTAATGCAATCGAGCCATCGCTTCTTCTAAAAATGGTCACACCCTCATTAGAGAATAAACAGTTATAACCTTTGTCGCATAGTTGAGATATTGACAAAAGGTTATAATCTAGGGAGTCTACATGTAAAACATTAGATAAAGTGTGTTGAGGAGATATTTCAATGTTACCGCTACCAAGGATCTTTCCTTGGCTGTTGTCTCCAAAGTATATGCCTTCACTTGGATCCTCGTTGTACTCGTACTCCACAAACATATCTCTCTCTCCGGTCATGTGATTTGTGCATCCGCTATCTAGCACCCACTTAGATCCACCAGAGGAGTAAGCCTGCAAAACATAATTATTCCTTGGTTTTAGGTACCCAAGCTTGCTTGGGTCCTCTCAGGTTAGTCACAAGAGTCTTGGGCACCCACGCACAAGTTTTCGAGTTCCTGTGGCGTGGCCTTGTGTATTTAGCAATAACTTTTCCATATTTGTTTTTTCATAAGAACATAGGAAGCATCAAATGTACGAAACAATATTTGTAAATTAGATTCATGTGATTTTTCCTTAACAAAGGTGATTCTTTTCTTTGCATGATTAAGAGTGGATATGTGTTTGTTCCTGTCAAACCAAAGACCATCTTTGACGTTGGGAGGTCTAGTGACCATATATGCGCTACGTGCATATTTGATCTTCTCCTTATCAAAGATGCCGATTTGGGAAGCATACACATCATGAGAAGTTGAAGTATTAGAAATGATATTTTTCTTACTAGAGCATGTGCAGGATCCAATTGTTGTCGAACTCATATCTTTGGAGGAAGAGCTCTTGGAGGAAGATGAATCACTTTGCTTTAGCGACTCAACTTGCACCTCTAGGATCTTGTTAACTCTTGACAAGTTAGCAAGCTCGTCCTTGATTGCAATATGTGAGTCCTCTAGCTTTGAGTAAGTCTCCTTACTCAAGGCTAGCTCAACCTCAAGTGACTTGTTCTTCTCTCTTTCAAGCTCAAGAAGTTTTTCAACCTCTTGATATCTCTTCCTTTCACGGATGAGCATATCTTCTTGTCGGTTGACAAGTTCCACCTTTTCAAAGATTTCGTTCGACAACATCTCCATTTTCTTTAAAGCAATTTTACTTAATCCTCTAAACATTTCTTCATTATCACTAGAGCTATCAAAGTCATCAATAGAGGTATTTAACGCAGGAGAAGTAAGTCGAACCTTTTTCTTGTCTTCTTTAGCCATAAGGCAAGTATGGTTGTTCATATCCCGTCCTCCCATGTTTGGGAAGAGTGTAGATCTCATGGTGGGTTTCTTAACGGCAATGGTGGCCATCTCCTCTTCTTCATCAGAGGAGGACTCATCGTTTGAGTCCCACTCCTTGCCAATGCGAGCCTGATGACCTTGTCTCCTTTTTCTGAAATTTTTGTTCTCATGTGCTTTTGTTTCCTTCTTCTTCTTGTTTTCTTCATAAGTACAGTCCACCATGAAGTGACCGTACTCTCCACAATTATAGCAAGTACGTCGAGCCTTGGATTTTCCTTTATCCTTGCTTTTCCCTTCATTTAAATTGTTGCCATGTCTTCTCCTCATCATGCGCTTGAACTTTTTGATAAAGAGTACCATTTCCTCATCATCTAGGTCGGTACTCACGTTGCTTGTATCTCCGTCATCTTGGTCTTCAAGGGTTTCTTTGAGTTTGGGTCTGCACGTTGCTTTGAGAGCAACTTCTTTCTTTTTGGAAGAGGTGAGCTCGGCTAAGTCTTTGACGTATTGAGCCTCCTTCTCCATCATTTCATGATTTATGATCTTTCCCAATAACTCATCGGGAGTCATTTTGTGAAACCCGGGGCTTTCTCTAATCAATGAGCAAAGTGTGACGTTTCATGGCATGAAGGCTCTAATCATCCTTTTGACCACCTCGTGAGCAGTCCATTTCTTACTTCCATAGGCACGGATTTTGTTGATGAGTGCCTTCATCCGGTTGTACATGTCTTGAGGTGATTCGCCTTCTTCAATAGCAAATCTCCCCAACTCTCCTTCAAGCATCTCAATTTTGGCTTCACGTACAGACCTATTTCCTTCATGAGCTGTTTTGAGTGTATCCCAGATTTCTTTTGCACTCTCTAGTCCATCGATCTTGGTGAATTCTTCTCTGCTCAGTGACGATGTGATTACTGCAACGGCTTGTGCATTTCTGTGAATCTCTTGTTCTTGTTCCGGATTGAGTTCTTCATCCGTGTCTGGGATATCTATTCCTGTGTAGACAATATGCCAAAGACTGGGATTTAAGGATATTAGATGCATTTTCATGTTGTACTTCCACATGGTATAGTAACTTCCGTCAAACTGCGGGGGCCTTCCCATAGGAATGGAGAGATAATGACTATTTGAATTGAGACGGTTGTAGTTTTAAGGATATCGGGAGTAGTCGTGATGACCACTCCCCATCGTCTTTTCTTCCTCTTTTCCCTTTTGTGCCATTAATTTCTTTCTCAGTAGTGCCTTTAGCTGTCTCACTTCTTCATCGTCATGTGGACTTTCTTTCAGCACATCGAAGGCTTTGGCTTCTTGCTCCTCATCGTTGTTGTTCGTCTTCGAGATATCGTTGTTCCTCTCAGAGGCCATTGATCTCTCCGAGATGTGAGTCTCGTTGATGGAGAACTTGGCTCTGATACCAATTGAATGTGGCCTAGAGGGGGGGGTGAATAGGCCTTATAGAGTTTCCTGCACACTTAAAGTAGTTGTCAAAAACTTGATTGACCGGACTAGTCCGGTTGTGTGAGCGGACTAGTCCGGTGTGCCTGAAGTGTGTAGATTGTATAAGTGTTGTGCAGGAGAATTAACTTGTTTAGCAGCGGAAATAAGAACAATAGTTATTCTATTTTGATTTTACAATGTGAGGTGTGATTATGCCCGTGAATGAGACTTAGCAACTCAAATTATGAAGTTTAGCAACTAGATGTTATAATCAACAAAAACAAGGAGGCATGCGAGACACAAATTTTGCCAAGGTTCGATCTCACAAAGAGATCTACGTCCTCGTTGAGGAAGCTCACACAGAGTCGGGTCTCTAACCCTTTTCCTCTTCAAGTCACCACACAAGGCCGACTTGACTCCACTAGCACGAGTAATCACCGAGTTTGTGGGGCAACCTCACACGTTGAGGGCTCCCACAAGAATTACAATGAGAAAGCGATCAAATACACTCAAAAAGATTACAATGCAGAATATGAGTGTAGAGAGATCAAACCCAAGAGCTCACAACGAAGGAACGACGATCTCCCAATCCCAAATCCAAGTGTTTGATTGATTTTCAACTTTTTGCACCTTAGATGTGTGGGGAGATGTGTTTTTGGGCTCTTGGGACAGGTGGCGGCGCTAGGGTTTTTGTTTCAAGCAGGATGAGTCGTGTCTTCTTGTTGGAAGGCCGTGGATCACCCATTTATATGGTTTCCAATAAGGTTATCGTTGTAAAACCTAATATCGGACTAATCCGGTATATGATCGGACTTGTCCGGTCTACTTCCACTGGGTTAACCGGACTAGTCCGGTCTAAAACCGGACTTGTCCAGTGCTATGTGAAGTGGGGTTCCAGAAAGTTTAGCGGACTAGTCCTGTCGCATGGATGGACTAGTCCGTAGTCCTCTAAAGAGGACAACAGAAACATGAGCGGACTAGTCCGGTCTAAAACCGGACTTGTCCGGTTGCATTCCAGTAAGCTGACCGGACTAGTCCGGTCCATGAACGGATTAGTCCGGTGTCCAGTGGATTTTAGTTGATTATTAACCCCTTACTCTTACGAAAAGTCATGAGCTCTTGGGATGTGTCTCTCACACACACCCTATACATTTACATCTACTTTGCTCTACTAAATTCCACTAAAGTCTTCCTTTTCGGGCAGCACTCTATTTTTCACTTTTTTGTGTGCACCGAGCTAGTTTACTTTATTTGTCCTGCAATCATTTCATTAGGATCTCATATGCTTGTCATCAATTCGCCAAAACCCACAAGGGATACCCTAGATGCACTTTGAAATTTAAAGGCTGCTCAATCTCGGCAGAAAATCTATGCAGACAAAAGACGTCGACCTCTTCACTTTGACATTGGGGACCACGCTTATCGTTGTGTCTCTCCGATGAAAGGGGTTCATCGGTTCGGAGTGAAGTGAAAGCTTGCTCCGCGATTCATCGGGCCATTTGCTGTCACTGAGATATGCGGACCCGTGGCCTATCGTCTGGAGTTACCGACGTCACTTTCAGGTATTCACAATGTTTTCCACGTCTCTCAGCTGCGGAAATGCCTTAAGTACCCAACCACAGTTCATATGGAGGACGTTGAGGATCTTCAACCGGATCTCACTTAGTCGGAGTATCCGATCCAGATTATCGATGAGAAGACTCGCGCCACAAGAAATCGGACAATGCGATTTTACAAAGTCTTGTGGAGCAACCACACCGCTGATGAAGCCTCGTGGGAAAGCGAGGAGTTTCTCCATTTAAATTTTCCTGACTTGTTTGTACCATATGTCCAGTAGTCGTTCTCTCTTCTTCTTTCTTTTGTAATCTTGGGACGAGATTCTTTTAAGGGGGGAGGAATGTAACAGCCCTAATATTTGTAAAAATTTGATTTCAACTTATGAAACAAAGTTAAGGCAAAGAAAGGCTATAATTGTGTCACATGAAATGATGAACACAAATATGGACAGGTGAGGGCGTTAAAAAAAATTTCTCTAGCCCGTGCTCAACACATGTTAACCTAGGGGAAAGAATTACACTCCCAAAACTCTAACTCATGCGCACCTTCTATATGAGGAGAGTGGAGGAAATTTAAACACAATTTTGATCCTTTTAAAAGGATTCAGATTCAGATTGCCAAATACTTGCAAAGGAATTCACCAATGCAATTCCCAGGTATTAAGGAGCTTCTGGTCCAAATTGGAATAATTTTGGAGCTCGTATACTATTTACTCCGAGGATTAAATGAGGGCACGCTCAAATTCAAATTTAAATTTGAATTTTGAACCAAACAAACTCAATTTCAAAATCTGATTTCAGATTTGAGTTCCTCGTAATTCTTTTGACCTATCCTCCAAGTTTGAACAAATTTGAAGCTCATTTGCTATTTTAAATCTAAATGGGGGATAAGAGGGAGAATTGTGGCTGTGGACCCCATCGGTCAGTCTCACAAAAATTCAACCGACTCCAGCGACACAGCAGCTCGGTGCCGGCCACCTCCCACGCCACCTCCTGCTGGGTTGATTTTTGCTCGTCCTGATCACCACAGCAAGTGCCACAACCCTCTTTTGCCTCTCCCAGCTCGAGCCCGTGGTCTGCTCCTGTGTGTTTGCTCCCGAGAAGAAGAACAGCAGCTCCCCTCTGTTTCTCTGATCGCCAGCAACTAAACCAAGCCCCCTTTGCCTGAGCTTCCAACAGCAAAAAGGTTCGCCCATGAGTGCTCTAGCCGGCTGGCCACTTCACTCCACCATCCCGAGCTCATCAGCGCCAACAAACAGAAAAGTTCTTCTGCTCCCGTGTTGAACGTCGGAGGAACCGAAACTGGACGCCGTGGACAGCCCAAACCAGAAGGTATCACGCCCAAGCAAGCCACCCCATCTGTGCACCAACCAGTCTAGTTGCTCACCTCTAAAGCTCAGCCCTAGCCCTTGATCACAGAGGGAGAATTTCAAGTTTTCCTCCCTGGCGGCAGAAAAGGACCTTGAGGTAAGGAATTGTAAAATTCGTCCTCAAATCGTGTTTGTTGGGTCTCAAACTTCACACACAGGATGCTAACTGCCTAGCACACCTCCTCCATTGATTTTATACCAAGAAATTGAGTGTAGAGTGAGCAATCCGAGCTCTTTTAGAGGGTATGCCGCTGGACCCTGTCGGGCGCACGGTGCCGATAGGTTTAGAGCCCTCCCCAGCTTGTTTCGACCTCATGCCGGTCTTCTACACGATTCCCTGGTGCTTTAGAGCCCAAGAACCGACCATTTGGTGGAGAATTCACCGTGCAAGGCCTTGCCGGAGCCCTAGGGTTTGCTGTTGTGACGCCCGGCCCGAGAATCGCAGTGGGTGGTGCCGTGCGATGTGGCACCCAACAGCATGCACGAAAAGACGATAAGAACATAACGGAACCATTTTTTTACTCAACATAAGATCTTTTACAACATAAGTACACACGCAGCGGAAATTAAAATTTGCTGGACAAACTACTCACTATCGACCCTAACTATGCCGAAGAGAAGTCGTTCAGCCCGTGAACGCTTCCTACTAGCTTCACCAAAGAAAGGCAGCGGCTAGGTTTCCGATGAGTTGAACAAACCGTGAGGTTCATCGTCTCACCGAACAACCCTCTTCATAGCAGGCATCCTGCTACCTGCAAAAACAACTCAGAAGCAACCGTGAGCACTAAGGCTCAGCAAGACTTAACCGTCACTCCTAAACATGCAACTCTAAATGCAGGGGTAGTAAGACCGTAGGAATAGGAATTTGCAAAATGCAGCTTGATTAAACTTGATCCTTATATTCAGATTCTTATAGCCTTCATTTTAGGGGTCCTCACGCCTAACAACATCGGAAGTCCACAATCAAACAAGAAAGCTTATCCCGATGTTGCTAGCCTAAGGTGGAAGTGAAATTTAGTTGGCTCTATATCTACTTCAGTCAAGGTTCCAATACAGTGATTAATCCACAAACAGCAAGTTAAGAGACTTAGTTCCTCTTATTACTAAGTCACGGCGCAGTGGGCAAGTATGCTCAATCCTCTTCCGCGAGCGACGGTGATTCGAATCAATAACAACCCGGAATACACGACACTGTCGGTACCTGAGATATGGGGTACCCCCGCGCACAGGGTAAAATGCCTAAGGAACTCGCCCTTCTCCGCAGGGAGAGCTCCGAAGGCGCCACGTGTCCGGTGGGGCCGGACCTCCCTCTCCTCAGAGGAGGGCTCCTGGCCCGCCATGTGGCATACAGAAGCCGGACCTCCCCCTCCGCGGGAGAAAGGTCCGAAGGCGCCACGTGTCCAGCGGGGCCGGACCTCCCTCTCCTCAGAGGAGAGCTCCGGGCCCGCCACGTAGCCGACAGAAGCCAGGCCTTCCCCTCCGCGGGGAGAGGTCCGGAGGCTCCACGTGCCCCGCAGGCCGGACCCTTCTCTCCTCAGAGAAGAGCTCCGGACTCGCCACGTGGCCAGAAGAACGGTGCTGCCTGCCCCTGAGCGGTAGGCAGCGGGCGTAAAGGCACCCCATACCTTGCCCGTACAAGGTATTCAAGGCCAGCGTCTTCCCAAGACGCGGTGACGCGGAGCACGCTTCTGTCAGGTGCCGTTGCACCCAGTCGCATCACAGACTGGCGCGCGGTGTCAGAACCTGCCAGCCAATAAACACCGCGACAAGACATCCCATGCCGCCTGCGCCGTCATCAACCACTACGACTACCATGCGGCATGGGCAGGGCGGCAAGACGAAGACTCAGAAGCCTTCGACCAGATACAACTACCGGCATAACTGCAGATACGGTAGATAATAGACAATCTTCCCGGGACCACCTGTCGGGTCCCGGCTCCCCTTGTAAGCCGCCCGAGTCTTGGACTATAAAAGGCTCGGGTAGGCGACGATAGCAAGGGTTCGCACTTTGCAACTCATACGCTAGCCATACACTCTCAAGCTGTAACTCACCCCTGAGCTCAGGCCTCCGGTCCTGAGCAGCAAGCAATACAGCGAGCTCCATAGCTCGCCGTGGACGTAGGGTTTTACGCTCCGGCGGCCTGAACCACGTAAAACTCGCCGTGTCAAGCTCTTACTAACTCGTCCATCTGCGCAAGCTCTCCGCTAGAGACTAGCCCCACCGAAAAAAGAACCTCCACGGGCTGCCCAGTGCAGGTCCGGGGGAAGTGTCGACTGAACACTTCGACATTTGGCGCGCCAGGAAGGGGGCTATTCTCCTAGCGCGACGAGTTTCCTCCGACGAAGATGACCAAGCTTCCTTCAGCGGAAAACTCTCCCCCTCCGCGTTCACGGCGAACCGTGACCACTGGGGAGTACATGTCGACACACTCAGGACGGAGTGTGTCGGCACAAGCTGGTAGCTAGCAGCCGACTCCGGCAACGCCGACTCCGGCTATGCAGGCCCCGACCAGTGTGAGATCTTCTGCAGCGCTGAGCGTACACCATGGAGGTGCGCTAGCTGCAGCAAGAGCGCTGCTGCGCAACCCACCTGCGGGGGATGCGCCCCATTCAGCAACCCAGCAATGGGTCCGCGAGGTGGACCGCCTCGTCGTCGCCGCCGCGAACCCTCGGTTTCGGCGAGGACGGCGCCCAGGACAACCGGCTGTGTCGCTGACGCGCACACCCACGGTTGACGGGCTAACGGCGGATTCCAGCTCCTCCAGGCTCCTGTCGACGGACCTGCGAAGGGAACTGGAACGGTGCCACTTGGGCCAAGATGCCCGGGTGTACCTCGAGCGACGCCGAGAAAGGCGTCGCAACCATGAGGTTGGCGACAGCATGTCATCGGCCTCGACACAACCTGAAGGGCAGGTCTTCGCCACGTGAGCCCTGCCTCACGCATACGCTGCGCAGCATATGCCACAACTATATGCGCCGCAAGCGGCGGCCCCGGTCTATGGTGCAGCCTTGCCAATGCCGGGATACGCGGTGCCAAGTGCGAACCAAGCGTTCGCAGCACCAATACCTGCAGCAGCAGGTGCAGGATGTGCGGCCCTTGCACCCCACCTTCGCTTCGCGAGGTGGCCGCGCAAGTTCCGGCCGCACCTGCCCGAGAAGTACGACGGTAGCGTCAACCCGGCGGAGTTCCTACAGATCTACTCCACCGCCGTACTTGCCGCAGGAGGGGATGAGGCCGTCATGGCCAACTACTTCCCCGTCGCCTTGACCGGCCCAGCTCGGTCTTGGCTCATGAATCTACCTCAGGGGTCCATAACTTCCTGGGGAGAGCTCTGCCGGCAGTTCGTGGCCAACTTCGGCAGCTCATACACCGTCCCGGCACGGAGCTCGACCTCCACGCCATCCAACAACAACCAGGGGAGTCGCTGCGCTCGTTCATCCAGCGGTTCTCCCAGGTGCGAAACACCATCCCACACATCCAGAACGCTTCTGTGGTGGTGGCGTTCCGGCAAGGCGTTCGGGACAGGAAGATGCTCGAGAAGCTCGCGACCAGGGAGGTCCGCGATGTCTCAGAACTCTTTAGCCTGGCGGACAAGTGTGCCAGAGCAGCCGAAGGGCGGAACTGGCACTCTCTGCCCGCCCCCAAGCCAGGGGGTCAGCCGGGATCCGGCGACGCTTCGTACGGAAGCGGCAGGAAGATCAAGAGCGGAGGCGGAAGCAAGATAAAGCCATCAGCCGCGGTCCCCGTTGCCACAACAGCGGCGCCCAGTGGAGCTCGAGGGCCGCGCCCTGACAAGAGGCCGCGACAATCACCGGCCCCAGACGGGGGCCGGGATGAATTATGCCCTGTGCATGGCACCAGTTATCATACCGCTGCCGAATGCCGAGAAATCCAGAAGCTCGCGGAGCGCTTCCGGAAAGGGAAGCAGCCCCTAACTGATGCCCCGCCCTACAGTCAAAGGGAGGGCAAGCAGAAGGTCGAGGCCCGAGACGGCGTCGACCGCCAGGTGGAGTCCTAGGAGCTTCAGCACGCCGTAAAGGCAGTGCACAATCAGGGGAGCTCCAGCTCCAGTGATGACGAGCACCGGAATATGCTCTATGTCATCTTCGGCGGGTCCGCTGACCCCCCGTCCCGAAGCATGGCTAAGGCCTTGCGCCGAGCGGTAGCGTCGGTGGCTCCCCTCCCAGGTGCAGCACCGCACCTCAGGTGGATGGGAACCCCCATCAGCTTCGATGGCACCGACTGCCCCAGGAACATGGCTGGGGCCGGCCAACTGCTGCTCGTGGTGGCCCCCACCATCGCCAACGTGAAGGTGTACCATGTTTTGGTGGATGGCGGGGCTGGACTGAACCTCATCTGTCGCGCAGCCTTCCAGAAGCTGCAGACCCCGATGGCCAAGCTTGCCCCATCGAGCCCGTTCTCAGGGGTAGGGCCGGGACAGGTCGTTCCCTACGGCCACATCAGCCTCCCGGTGACCTTTGGGGCACCGGACAGCTACCGGACAGAGTATATTCTGTTCGACGTGGCCGAGATTGACCTCCCTATCAACGCCATAATTGGCAGGTCAGCCCTGTACCGATTCATGGCAGTAGCCCACTACGGCTACCTTGTCTTGAAGATGCCTACACCAACAGGCGTCCTCAAGGTTTGTGGAGACCATGCTGCCGCAGTATTAGCCTTGGAAAAGCTTCAGGCGCTTACAGCAACTAGAGCGCCAACCCTCGGCAGTGCAGAACCAAACCAGCTCCACCCAAGTGCACGTCACCGTGCCTCTACCACAGCACCCCGCGTGCAACCCCTCGATGAGGACGACGTCCCCACAAGGCTCGTCCGAATCGGCGCCGATGCCACCCAGACCACCCGGGTAGCCGGGGGGCTGGATAGCAAATAGGAAGGCGCGCTCGTTGCCCCCCTCCGGCACAATGTCGATGTGCTGCATGACAGCCGTCGCGGAGGCCAGAGATCCCTAGGGAGGTGATTGAGCACTAATTAAAGGTCTTTCCCGACGTCCAGCCAGTCCGACAGGACGGAAAGACCGCCACCCCCGGTGCTTGGCGAACCATGTTGTCGTCCCGAAGGCCGGCGAGAAGCTCCGGAAGCGCATCGACTACACCAGCCTCAATAAGGCATGCCCTAAAGACCTATTTTCTCTCCCTATGATAGACCAAATAGTAGACTCGATGCCAGGCTGTGATATGCTGTGCTTCCTAAATGCTTACTAGGGTTCCCACCAGACTCCTGTGTCTGGGGAAGTTGAAGGGCACCCTTTACCACAGTAGTCGCCCTGTACTGTTATGTCCCTATGCCTTATGACCTAAGGAATGCTCTCCCTACCTTCGTACGTGCAATACACAAGACCTTAGGAGAGCTAATGGGAGACTCAGTTGGGGTGGGTGTCGAAGGCATTAATTGTCAAGATCAGAAAGGGTTCGTCCCTACTAGATAACCTGGCCTTAGTCTTCGTCCGTCCGACAAATGTGAGCCTAGTATACCCTCTGGAAAACTCTTAGAATACCTGGCCTCACGCCGAGGAGCTAAGGCTAACCCAGAGAGGGTCAAAGCCATTGGCGCGAAGACCAGAAATTCACGGGATCCCTAGCTGCGCCGAGTCGGTGTATGCCGGGGTTAGCAAAGCAAAGCTTCTCTAAAGCCCCCGAGCCCGAAGAGCATCTCCTGCTCTGCATCACGGCGATGGCTGCAGAAGTGAGTGTGGTCCCCACTGCAGAGTGGCTGGACCCCATACCACTGTAACCTGTTTCGCTGCCAAGAAACAAGTACCAAGAAACCCCGGAGGCCCAAACCGGACCTCGGATCCCCGACACAATCTCCCGCAGGACCAGCAGTACCTCCCGGAGGTGCCACGGGACCCCCCCCCCCGGAGGCCCAACAGGACCTCCCGGACGCCCAACGGGACCCCCCGGAGCACCCGGGACATCAGCGGAGCTTCCCGGAAGGTCCAAGGCAGCCTGGGGACCTCCGAATATCAAACACCCGGCGGTCTCCCCAGGCTGAAAGCTATCCTCCACAGCCCCCACGCAACGGACAATGCCGCCAAATGGGCGGCGGAGCTACTGAAGTTTGACCTAGGCTCCCTTTCCCATCATGCAGACATCAGCCGAACACTAGCTGACTTGTGGCTGAAGTAGACGCATGCTCAGGGGGCCACGAAGACGGTGGACCAGGATCCTGAGCCCTGGCCTTCACCAGGCCTTGCCAAGTGCTGCTCATCGATGGCTCCTTGCGAAAACAGGGGGCCGGTGCTAGCGTACTGTTCCTCACGCCATCGGGGGGGGGGGGCAGTCTGGGTATGTGGTGCGTTTCAATTCCAAGGCAGCCAACAACATAGCAAAGTATAAAGTGCCCATCCTCCTTGCTAGTCGTTGGCTCAGGGCAACTCCCAGTCTGGTTATCAACCAAGATGGTGGAGACAGACCTCCTCGCCTTGGACCTGCACCACATACCGCGCGCTAGCAAGGCCGCAGCTGACAACCTTTCAACGAAGACCCCCACCCGAGCCACTGTGCCTGAAGGGGGCCTCAAGAGGACGTTTCCGCGGCCCACAGCCCGGCCCGCCGAGCCGGGCGAAGGGGGCTAGACCAGCACCTCGAAGCTGGCGGTCCCGGCGGCCATGGACGCCGCCAAGGATCATAAGCGTCACTGGGGACTCCGTGCAACCCAGCGCTCAAGATCCAGATGCTCAAGTCAGACCCGATGCATGGATCACGGAGGTCCGGGACTACTTGAAAGACAATATCCTCCCTGATGAACGTGTATCCGCTGAACGGATTGTGCGTATGGCTAAGAGACACATGGCGGTAGAGGGGGATCTCTACCGACGTGGCGCCAACCACATCCTATTGCGGTGCATAACCCAGGGGGAAGGCTGCGACTTGTTCGCTGAGATCCATGGAGGCGAATGTGGGAGTCACTCTTCCTCACGCACGCTTGTCGGTAAAGCCTTTCGGCATGGCTTCTACTAGCCGGCAACACCCCAGGATGCCGTCGAGCTGGTCGAGAGCTGCTAGGCGTGCCTGTTCCACGCCAAGCGGATCCATACACCGGCTTGGACGGTACAGATGGTCCAGCCCACATGGCCATTTGCCATACTGGGACTGGACATCCCGGGCCTGGGACCATTCCCCAGAACCGAGGACGGGGACCCGCTCCCGAACCATCGGAACACGGAACACCGCTGTAAGTTCTACCCCTAGAGCAACAATAGGACAGACCCTTTTTTTTATAATAAATTCCATAAAAGTCCAAGAACAGGGCTTGGAACAGCTAAGCCTCAGGGGACGGTCCAGGACTACGTTCAGCTTCGCCTGGTTCCGACCCCAAGCGCGTAGAGTCTTGCTTCACTTGAGGTGGGTCGTGGCCTACCTATTCGGCCCGCCTTCCCCCATATGGAAATTTATATGAAAAGAAACCTGCCCTACGTTGCTCTTCTTTGGTACTCATTTAATTTACTTATTAATTTTTTATGATTACCCTACTAACGCGTGCTCACTATGCGTTCAACTCCCTCTTCTCATTCTCATATTTAGTCGGAATTTGCTGCCCTGCCAAAGGCGGTTGCGCGGGAGGTACTGGCCGAAAGCCAGGGGGGCCCCAAGCCCCCGGCACTTCGTGCACGGTAGGTCCCAAGCACCATATAAGTGGACGGGGACCGTAAGTCAGATAAGACTAAGAGATAGAGGGGGGGAGCCCCCAAGGAGAATTACTTTTTCCTTACTTGTGTGCAGGACCTCTCAGCCTCAGCTCCCCGCAGGAGTATGGTAGGCGCATCCATCCAATAGAACGCACCTACCAGGGGGCCGCTACGGGATCGCGCAAAGCCAAAAACCCCAAGGTAAGATCAAAGAGCTAGACCTCACAGGGGCGAGGCCCGAAGGCCCCACGTGTCCAGCAGGGCCAGACCTCCCACCTCCTTGAGGGGAGCCCCGGGACCGCCGCGTGGTCTACAGAAGCCGGACCTCCCCCCTCTGCAGGGAGAGTCCCGAGGACTCCACGTGCCCTGCAAGCCCGGACCTCCCCTCAGCCGGGAGCTCCAGGCCCGCCACGTGACCAACAGGCCCGGACCCCCCTCCGATCTCGTGAGGCGGGTCCTGGAGACCTCCGAAACCCTTAGTATACAGTGAGGACCCGGAGAAGGTGTCTATGCAGAGCTTCGAGATTGGTCAAGGCCTCCGAGTCCTTGCGGAGCTAAGGACTCGGTCAGGAAAAGCCAAGAAGAAGACTAGGACATGCAGACACAGAAAGAAACAGGAGTCTGTCCATACGAAGGCTCCACGAGCTGGGCTACAGACTCAACAAAAATAAAAGAGGAAGTACAGGGCCTTGTGGACACGAGGGCAGATGCCTAGGAGTCCCCGGACTCCCGATGAAACCTAGCGGCCACGAGGGCAGCTAAGTCCTCGACTTCGGCCCTGGCAGCTTCCTCCCGATCGGCGACGGGTCCTAGACGAACCGGCCCCAGAGAAAAGGAAGGGTCTCGGCTAACGAAGCACGACAGAACGTGCATAGCAACCTCCTTCGCGAGGCCCCGACCTTCCGCTTCCAGCTCGTCGGTGATCACTGATTCGAGCCGACCTAGCTCGTTGCCGAGAGACTCAATGGCCGGGGCCGTTTCGGACATCGGCCGCGCTGGGGTCTCCACCTGCACAGGGCTGAAACCAAGAGGGGCCAAGGCGGATCCCGCCTTGGCAATGAAACACCAGACCGCCTGGGCCTCGGCAGTCCGCAAGGACTGGAGCCTCTCTACCTCTTGGCGAGCCGCTAGCTCGCGGTCCATCGCCGCCTGACGCTCCTTGGAGAACTGCTCCTCCCTCGCGGTGACAGCCGACTCACAGAGCTCCAGCTCCTCGGACCGAGCCCTTAGCTCCTCCACCTTGGCCCTCAGCCGGGCGGTGGTCTTCTCCTCCTCGGCCGCAGCGGCGCGTTCCCGATCAGCGACGGCGTGCTCCCGACGGGCTACCTGCAGCTGCAACTCCTCCGCGGCGGCGGAACACTCCTTGGCTTTGGCTTCAGCTTGGGCCAGAGCCTCGCGGTAGGTGGCACGAACCCGCTGGGCCTCTGACTCCAAGCGGCTAATGGCCTTCTTCTGAGTGCCAAGCAGAGCACTCATGGCCTCAAGCCTTGACTGCCGTGAGTCAAGGTCCACCCGGGCCCGCTGCTGCCAGCTGAGAAGGCGTTCCTTCTCGCCGGCCAATGCCTTCCGCTCCTGCTCAAAGGCAGATTGGAGCTGCCGGGCGCTGGTCTGGACACGCCCCAGGGCGTCCCACACGGGCGCCGGAGCAGGGGGGATAGGAGTTGCGCCGCTGGACCCCCCTGACGAGTCTAAGACCGGCGGGGGCGCCGGCGCCTCAGCAGCCACGGCGGGGCGCTGTCCTAAGCAGGCCAGGGGGCCAGCAGGCGCACCTACAGCAGCCCTCTCGGTCTCAAGACCTGGCTTCTGGACTGGTGAAGGAGGGCAGGTAGGAGCAGATGCAGCCACCGCGGGAAATGAACCCGCTGGTGCAGAGGGTGCCCCCGTCGATTTGGGAGCCATGGGAGCCGCCACGGTCCCCAGGTGCTGAGGCGCGGAGCTTCCTCTGGTTGAAGGCGGCCGGATAAGAGGCCCGCCCCTGGCAGCCGGTCGGTCCCTGCAAGAAGAAGAAGCCCTCAGAATAAGAGAAGAGGCAAGAGCTCTACTCCTATAAGCCAGAAAGAATAACACTTACTGGGCGGCATGAGCGCTCCAGCAAGCTTGCAGCACTGGCCTCTGGGCTATAGCTGAACCGCCGGGACCAGCGGCTGGAACGGTCGCGGAATGGGACGCCTGGATCTCCAGCGCACTCGCTGACGTCGCCCCACCAACATCCGTCCTGGGAGCCCCTCCGCTTGAGGAAGGATGGTGAGGTACTTGGGCTGATTCGGACGGCTGCTGTCTGGGGAGAGACCCGCCGGGGAGGGACACTCGGGACCTCTTCGGGTCGCCACCCGATGGACCAGCACCTCCGGGAGATGGGAGCAAAGTAGCTCCGGCACCCTGACTCGGCACAGGCGGCACCCTCGGAGGAGACCGGGCGCGTTTCTTCTCTAGATGCCCGGGGGCCGGCTCTTTTCCTTTCCCTTTGTCGGTGGCTTGGGCTCCGTCGGCTCTGGGGGAGGGTTTGACAGCAGCGGATGCCTCATGCCCTGACCCGGGGTGCTCGGTTCCTGGAATTGTGATACCCCAGAAGGCATCCCCGACCTGCCGGACGGCGATCCCGATATCATCAAGGCTCGGCATCTTCCGCAGGAGCTCTGACCTCCTCTGAGGCTCCAAGAAGAGGGGGGTGACAGAGGGCGGAAGAGCGGGGTCGCCACAGGGAATGTAGTCACCGCTCACCTTGCTCATCATCTCGTTCAGATCCTCATCGGAAGGGTCAGAGCCGGGGCCTCTCTCCAGCCTGGTACAGTCCTGCTCGCCGGTGTAGTACCACGCTGGGCCGCTACGCTGCTGCAAGGGAGCAATACGGCGCGACACAAAGTCCATCAGCACCATTAGAGACGTCAGCCCCTCGTTGGCCAAGAACCGGATCCGCTCCAAGACCGGGGTGTACTCCTGCTCCAGCTCAGGGATCTCCTCCCAGAAGCGGCGATCGGTGGTTGGGCTGGCGGTTGGGAGTTGTAGGCGATCGTGCTCGTCGGTCTGCACTACCACCCAGCTCTCCCTCCAGTTTTCCCACCTTGATGCGCTGAAGGGCAGGAGGTATCCGGAGACCTTGGGGTCTTTGCAGTGATGCTGGAAGTAGTATGCCCCCATCTGAGTCTTTGAGCCGCGCCCAGTCGTCCGCAGCACAAAGAAGTGGCGGAAGAGCGTCACGGAGGCGTGCACCCTCACGAACATCTCTCAGAAGTGGACAAAAACAGCAGCCATTGCGAAGGAATTGGGGGAAAGATGGTGGAGCTGGAGACCATATGTCTCCAGCAGGGTGACAAAGAAGGAAGAAATTGGCGGAACGAACCCCGCCAGAGCATAAGCGGTGAAGAAGACTATCTCCCCCTTTTCCAGGACCAGGGGAGAGATCCTCGGCGAAGCCGATGTTTCTGCTCTTCTGAGCGCCAGCCCAGCAGCCTGCGCACTGGCCCGAGCTCGGAAGAGTGAACGAGGCGCGTCGGGAGCAAGTTGGAAGCCATGGCGAAAGAGGGTGCAAGGGCAGGAGATGGGCCCGAGATGGGCCCGGGGGCCACTGTCGGTACGTGAGATATGGGGTACCCCGCGCACAGGGTAAAATGCCTAAGGAACTCGCCCTTCTCCGCAGGGAGAGCTCCGAAGGCGCCACGCGTACGGCGGGGCCGGACCTCCCTCTCCTCAGAGGAGGGCTCCGGGCCCGCCACGTGGCATACAGAAGCCGGACCTCCCCCTCCGCGGGAGAAAGGTCCGAAGGCGCCACGTGTCCAGCGGGGCCGGACCTCCCTCTCCTCAGAGGAGAGCTCTGGGCCCGCCACGTAGCCGACAGAAGCCAGGCCTTCCCCTCCGCGGGGAGAGGTCCGGAGGCTCCACGTGCCCCGCAGGCCGGACCCTTCTCTCCTCAGAGAAGAGCTCCGGACCCGCCACGTGGCCAGAAGAACGGTGCTGCCTGCCCCCGAGCGGTAGGCAGCGGGCGTAAAGGCGCCCCATACCTTGCCTGTACAAGGTATTCAAGGCCCGCGTCTTCCCAAGACGCGGAGACGCGGAGCACGCTTCTGTCAGGTGCCGTTGTGCCCAGTCGCATCACAGACTGGCGCGCGGTGTCAGAACCTGCCAGCCAATAAACACCGCGACAAGACATCCCATGCCGCCTGCGCCGTCATCAACCACTACGACTAGCATGCGGCATGGGCAGGGCGGCAAGACGAAGACTCAGAAGCCTTCGACCAGAGACAACTACCGGCATAACTGCAGATACGGTAGATAATAGACAATCTTCCCGGGACCACCTGTCGGGTCCCGGCTCCCCTTGTAAGCCGCCCGAGTCTTGGACTATAAAAGGCTCGGGTAGGCGACGATAGCAAGGGTTCGCACTTTGCAACTCATACGCCAGCCATACACTCTCAAGCTGTAACTCACCCCTGAGCTCAGGCCTCCGGTCCTGAGCAGCAAGCAATACAGCGAGCTCCATAGCTCGCCGTGGACGTAGGGTTTTACGCTCCGGCGGCCTGAACCACGTAAAACTCGCCGTGTCAAGCTCTTACTAACTCGTCCATCTGCGCAAGCTCTCCGCTAGAGACTAGCCCCACCGAAAAAAGAAACTCCGCGGGCTGCCCAGTGCAGGCCCGGGGGAAGCGTCGACTGAACACTTCGACAGACACATACACCCGCCTCGAAAGACTCTCTCAAGAGCTCTTTCTTACATTGTATGCAGCAACCTTTCACACGACACCCCGATATAGAAAAACGCTTCGCGCCGAGCAGGATGGTCCTCTACGCGGACACATCGAAGTTGCCCGCTAAAGGATTTACACCTCCCGCCTTCTCAACGCCATTCCCACGCGAAGGATGAGTTTCTATATCACGGTCCATCGAGTTACATCGGTTTCATGGGTCCCATACCCCACTATATATCCGGTACAGCTCAATCTTGTCCAGCAGGGCCGCATACATACGGTCCTTAACCGACACGGACGGGGCTACAACCAACCTCCACATTTGCCTTACCATCCCGGTCCAGGCCAAATGTGGTCTCAAGCATTGTCACACCCATCGCTGGTCGAGACCAACCTTGAGCGCTCCATCCTACAGGAACATCCCCGTCCCCATCTCATATTCATGAGGGTGCTCTTATCATTTATCTCTCGCGAGTAACTCCATTACTCGAACTTTCTCGCGAGTAGCTTTTTACTACTCGAATTCTACCGAGCTAGCTACAACATTAGTCTAGCATCTACAACGAGGCAAAGCCTACACTAAACCTTCTAATGAGGGATGTATAGGCATGCAAGTGGGTTTCAGTCATCCTAGACATAATGCACAATATCAAGTCTAATAACATGATGTGAAGTAAAGCAAAATTTAAAACGGTAACGATATGCAAACCGGGGCTTGCCTTGCTCAACGGGTTTGTTAGAAGCTAGAAGTTATTCTTCCTCCGGAGAATCCGCCAAACTCGTCAGGAGATGGAGATCCTCGCTGCAGAGTCGAGTCCTCGTCGAACGTCGACGTCACGTGCTATTAAGATGATTTATGCACATGTATTCAAAAGCAATTTAGAAACTGTTTCAAAAATGTTGTTCAAGTTAACTCACACATAAGATAGATAAACAACAGCAGGGCTTCTGTTGTTGGATCTAAACCTTAGAGAAGATGAAAGCTAGGG
The DNA here is from genome assembly GCA_030760725.1 of Neostapfia colusana. NCBI lineage: Eukaryota > Viridiplantae > Streptophyta > Magnoliopsida > Poales > Poaceae > Neostapfia > Neostapfia colusana. Next base: position 63,574,849 of record JASWHV010000011.1, read on the forward strand.
TGAAAAGAGATACTAGTAATCACCATGTGATTAAGTCCATTATATGAACACTTAAACCTAAAAGATGGTAGCTCAAGTTCCAAAGGTCCAATGAAGCTGAGAATTTAACCACAGCCTCTTTGGAAGGTATTTAGGCAGTGTGCAAAAACTGAGCTCATGAAATGGCTTCATGTGAGCACATCAAATCCTTATGTGGTTTTCACTAATCTACCTTTACCCCCTAGATATTAAGCTTTCCTATGCTGCAAAGTAGACTTTTTGTGAAGTAAAAAATGTCCTGAGTCCATAGGAATTGGTTTTACCATTTTTGGAGTTTCCTTCATGGAGATATGGATTTTACAAAGAATGGGGAAAAGCTGAAATTGTCTCTGTTCATTTTCCCATTTTTCAGAGACATAAGGAATGAACACATCATTTGACCAAGCAAATGAGGTCCAATGCCTCTGAAATTGTTACTGAAGTTCAAGGAATTTTAGAACAATGTCCTGTCCAAATTTGGGAATTTTCCAATAAACAGAACTCCTGTAAAAATTAAGACAAGATTTTTATTAAATGAATTAATGAACCAAATTCAGGGATTTTCATAAACATTGGTCTGCACCTCTGGATAGTACTCTTTGAGAGGAATCCAACGAAATTTGTTTCACAATTTTTGGACACTCCTACACAAAGTTATGGCTCTCCAAAGTTTGAACTAGAGTGCGAAAATCTGGAAAATGTTTAAATGCTGCCAGTGGGTCCCACCTTTCATCCCTAACCTCCAGACTCGCGCCAAACACACCAGTGGCGGCCCCCTCCGGTGAGGTCTCCGGAAAACCAGTTCCCAGCCACCTCCAGACCCCCTGCTGGCCGCCCCCCCATATTTCCCCACGCTGAAACTCGCCGGAAAACAGGGCGCACCGGTCACAGCAAACCCTAGAGCTCCGGCGAGGTCTTGCACGGTGAATTCTCCACCAAATGATCGGTTTTTGGGCTCTACAGCACCAGGGGATCATGTAGAAGACCGGCACGAGGTCTAAACCAGCTGGAGAGGGCTCTAAACCTATCGGCACCGTGCGCCCGATAGGGTCCAGCGGCATACCCTCTAAAAGAGCTCGGATTGCTCACCCTACACTCAAATTTTTGGTCTAAAATCGATGGAGGAGGTGTGCTAGGCAGTTAACATCCTGTGTGTGAAGTTTGAAACCCAACAAACACGATTTGAGGACGAATTTTACAATTCCTTACCTCAAGGTCCGTTTCTGCCGCCCGGGAGAAAAACTTGAAATTCTCCCTCTGTGATCAATGGCTAGGGCTGAGCTTTGGGGGTGAGCAACTAGGCTTGTTGGTGCACAGATGGGGTGTCTTTCTTGGGCGTGATACCTCCTGGTTTGGGCTAGCCACGGTGATCAGTTTCGGTCCTCCGACGTGCAACACGGGAGCAGCAGAAACTTTTCTGTTTCTGGGCGCCGGTGAGCTCGGGATGGTGGAGGGAAGTTGACAGCCGGCTAGAGCACTCAGGGGCGAAGCTTTTTGCTGTTGGAAGCTGGGGCAAAGAGTGCTTGGTTGGCTCTGTCGATCAGAGAAAGCAGAGAGCGGCAGACTCGGTTCTTATCAGGAGGAAAGCAGACGTGAGCTGAGCTGTGAGCAGAAAACTTCGGTTGGGCTACCCGTGGGGAGGATAAGAGCAGGGCACGCCTCGGAGAGCAGGAGCTGGCGAGCCACCCACGTGGTCGGAGCAGCTGCTGTCGCTCGCGCGTGCGTTCGGGAGAAAACAGAGCCGGTTGTTTAACTGTAGTGTATGACATGTGGGTCCGACCCCGTTTATTTGATTTCCACACTGTGCTTTGAGATTTCCACACAAACGTTGTCCAAATCTCACCAAATTTGTAGTATAGGCCAAACATAATGTGAGAAATTTGAATATGAATTCTGATTTAAAAATTGAGCACATTTTGTTCAGTTTCCAAATTCAAATTTGAATTTGAATGTGCTCACAAATATTCCTTCGAATAAGTGGTAGATGAGCTCCAAAATTCTCCAAACTTGGAACTTAGGCTCTCGAATACATGAGAAATGCATCTATGCTCTCACATATAGGCCTTTGGACAATCTGAATAGGAATCCTTTCAAAAGAATTCAAATTGCATTTAAATTCCCTCCACTCTACTCATAGAGGAGGTGCACATGAGTTAGAGTTTTGGGAGCGAAGTTCTTTCCCCTAGGTTAACATGTGTTGGCATGGGCTAGAGGAAAAATTTTAACTCCCTCACATGTCCATATTTGTGTTCATCATTTCATGTGACACGACTATAGTCTTTTATCGCCTTAACTTTATTTCATAAGTTGAAATCAAACTTTACAAAAGTTAGGGCTGTTACATTCCTCCTCCCTTAAAAGAATCTCGTCCTGAGATTACAATAGAAGGAAGAAGGGAGAATGGCTACTGGACATATGGTACAAATAAGTCAGGAAAATTTAAACGGAGAAAATCCTCGCTTTCCTACGTGGCTTCATCAGCGGTGTGGTTGCTCCACAAGACTTTGTAAAATCGCAATGTCCGATTTCTTGTGGCGCGAGTCTTCTCATCGATAATCTGTATCGGGTACTCAGAATAAGTGAGATCTGGTTGAAGATCCTCAATGTTCTCCATATGAACTGTGGTTGGGTACTTAAGACATTTCCGCGGTTGAGAGATGTGGAAAACATTGTGAATACCCGAAAGTGACATCGGTAACTCCAGACGATAGGCCACGGGTCCGCATATCTCAGTGACAGCAAACGGCCCGATGAATCGCGGGGCGAGCTTTCCCTTCACTCTGAACCGATGAACCCCTTTCATCGGAGAGACACGAAGATAAACGTAGTCCCCGATGTCAAAGTGAAGAGGTCGACGTCTTTTGTCTGCATAGCTTTTCTGCCGAGATTGAGCAGCCTTTAAGTTGGCTTGGATCACTCGCACTCGTTCCCCGGCTTCATTCACAAGATCAATCCCGTAGACTACTCTCTCGCCGGACTCACACCAATTCAGCGGTGTGCGGCACTTCTGGCCATAAAGAGCTTCATACGGGGCCATCTTGATGCTGGATTGATAACCGTTATTATATGAGAATTCTGCTAACGGTAGATTGTCATCCCAATTCTTCCCATGATTGATGACACATGCCCGTAGCATATCCTCCAGAATCTGATTTATCCTCTCCGTTTGACCATCAGTTTGCGGATGATACGCTGAACTCCGAAATTAACTTGGTTCCCAAGGAAGCATGCAGTTGCTCCCAAAATCTGGATACGAATAACGCACCTCGATCAGAGACGATGGTGTGGGGAACCCCGTGTAAACACACGATCCTCGAGATGAACAGCTCCGCATACTTCTTTGCCACATATTTGGTATGGACTGGAATAAAATGTGCTGTCTTGGTCAAACGATCGATGATTACCCAAATAGAATCATGCTTGTTGCTGGTCATGGGTAAACCGACGATGAAGTCCATACTTATGCCTTCCCACTTCCATGCTGGAACCTTCAGCGGTTGAAGTGGTCCGGCTTTCCTCATATGGTCGGCTTTAACCCGCCGACACGTATCACACTCGGATACGTACTTCGCAATCTCTCTTTTCATCCGTGTCCACCAGAACTTAGATTTTAAGTCCTGATACATCTTGTTGCTTTCTGGATGAATGGAGTACTTGGATAAATGCGCTTCATCCAATATCTTCCTCCGCAATTTCATATTCCGGGGTACAACTATTCGGTTGTTAAACCAAAGCGTACCCTCTTTATCTTTGCGGAACATTTTCAACTCACCGCTGTCCACTCTCCTCCTGATGTGAGACATACCTCTGTCTCTCTGTTGAGCCTCTACAATCTCATCTCAGATTATAGGAATAAGAGCGAGGTTGAACAGCGATCCGTAGGGAACTAAGCGCAGGCTTGGTTCTCCTTCTTCATGTGCAGCAATGGCTAAATGGTGAACGTGGGCTTTCCGACTAAGTGCGTCGGCAACCACATTCGCTTTGCCCGGATGGTAATGAATTTCAAGTTCATAGTCCTTGATCAATTCTAGCCATCTTCGCTGCCTCATATTCAGTTCTTTCTGTGTGAAGATGTACTTCAAGCTTTTGTGGTCAGTGTAGAGATGTACTAGATTGCCTAGTAGATAATGTCTCCACATTTTCAATGCTAAGACCACTGCAGCTAGCTCAAGGTCGTGCGTCGGGTAATTCTGCTCATGACCCCTGAGTTGTCGGGATCCATACGCGACCACACGTCCTTCTTGTATCAACACACAACCCAAACCGATGCCGGATGCATCACAATAAACATCAAACGGCTTCGTAGTGTCCGGCTGGGCCAAAACTGGAGCTGTAGTGAGATACTTCACTAAAGTTTGAAAAGCTTGTTCGCATGATTTGCTCCAATCATACTTGGTGCTTTTCTTCAACAGCTCCGTCATAGGTTTAGCGACTTTGGAGAAGTTTGGAATGAATCTCCAGTAATAGCCCGCTAAACCTAGGAAACTCCTCACTTCATGAACAGATGTTGGAGATTTCCAATTCAGCACTTGCTCTATTTTACTTGGGTCCACAGCAATGCCTTCCGCTGAAATAATATGCCCAAGAAACGGCACTTTGCTGATCCAAAACTCACATTTACTGAACTTTGCATATAGCTTGTGATCCCTCAAGCGTTGGAGTACAATACGCAAATGTTCAGCGTGTTCTTCTTCTGACTTTGAATAGACCAAGATGTCGTCGATGAAAACCACGACGAACTTATCTAACTCCGGCATGAACACAGAGTTCATGAGATACATAAAGTGAGCCGGAGCATTGGTCAACCCAAAGGACATGACAAGATATTCATAAAGACCATATCTTGTCGAGAACACCGTCTTAGGTATGTCTTCTGCCCGGATTTTTATCTGGTGATACCCGGACCGAAGATCCATCTTGGAAAATAGCTTAGCACCCACTAGTTGATCGAACAAAATGTCAATGCGCGGTAGTGGATGCTTATTCTTGATAGTGACAGCATTCAGTGGACGATAATCTACGCATAGTCTCAAAGTCTCGTCCTTCTTCTTCACGAAGAGTGCGGAACAGCCCCAAGGTGATGAACTTGGGCATATAAAACCTTTGTCCATGAGGTGATTAAGCTGCTCCTTCAATTCTGCTAGCTCCTTCGGTGCCATTTTATATGGTCGCCGAGAAATAGGCGTTGTTCCCGATGCTAGTTCAATCTTGAACTCTACATCACGTTCGGGTGCCATGCCCGGCAAGTCTTCTGGAAACACATCTGGATATTCACATACCACTGGAATATCCTCAAGTTTAGGAGCTTCAATCTGATGCACTGCTGCAACTCGTTGTGATGGATCCACGAGATTCAATATGTTGCAACCGTGTATTGGGGAATTCAGTTGGACAGTCCGAGAGCTGATATCAAAGATAGCTCCATAATGTGTCAACCATGACATTCCCAAGATAATATCAATCCTTTGGCCTTTGAGTATGATAAGGCTCGTAGGATAGATGTTTCCACCCAAACATAAAGGTGCCCGAGAGACCATTTCATCAGTTGATATCTTGCCTCCGGGTGAGCTGATATGAAACGGATGCTTAACGGTGCTAAATGGAAGATTATTCTTCAGCGCATAGTCTCTGCTAATAAAATTGTGGGTGGCTCCGGAATCAAACAACACGAAAGTGGGCTGTTCATGTAAAGTGAACATGCCCGCCAAAACTGGTTCGCCTTTTGCAATGTTCTCAATAGCAGTATAATTAACCCTGCCAGATTTTGAAAGATTCTTCTGTGAAGGTTCACGATGCTGATCTGAGCATTGACGAGGCAACACACGAGTGTGACTCTGCTCAGCTCCACGACGGTTTCGTGTTGTAGAATCCTCAGCTCTCTACTAACACGAGGTGGAGATAACTCGTGCGTAGCTGGTTGCAGTAGGGTTGCACGAATAATTTCTGTCTGCTTCTGTTGAGGTGGAGGCTCATAAGTGATCAACTCCATACGTGGTTGTGAGAGTTGCACCACAGGCTGAATTTGTTGCCTAACTGGCGAGTAATACCGCACTCGATAGTTCGGACGAACCTCGATGTCACTGTCCGGCGGTATACTTCTTTTCAGTTCCGCTTCGCAACGAAGATGCATGTCTTCCTTAATGATAGCGGCATTTACCAACTCATTGTAAATACCGTTATTGAACAAGGTCACTTGTTCCTTAAGTTCGACATTCAAACCTCGGAAGAAATAGTTGCACTTCAACGCTTCCGAGTCAACCATATGAGTTGCGTATTGCATCAAGTCTTCAAACTCCTTGAAGTACTCGTACGCACTCCTTTCTCCTTGCTTTAGCTCCAGAAAGTCTTGATACTTTGTTCGAAGAATTCCTGAACAAATGTGACGTGCCCGGAAAACAGTCCGGAATTCATCCCACGTCACTCGATGACCTTCAGGAAGAGTAGCGATGTACTCTGCCCACCAAGCTCCAGCGGCTCCGTGGAGTTGTTGAGCGGCAAATAAAGTCTTCTAGTACTCATCGCATTCAAGCGTATTGAACTTGGCTTCAATACATTGGAGCCAATGAGCCGACTCCAACGGTTCTTTCGCTTCCGAGAAAACTGGTGGTTGTCTTGCTAAGAAATCCAGATAAGTGCTCGGTGGGGAATTTTGCTGTAGTGTCTCCTGTCGTAAGCTTTGTCGCACCAACAGATCTAGAGACTCAGCCATCTTTGCCAAGATTTCCGCCAATCCGGTTGATGATGTCGGCACTTCTTGTCGTGGCGAATTACTTTCGCCGTGACTCGACTCACCAATCTCACTCCTGGAATGAGCACGATCCATGCTGCAAGAGTGAGCAATTTACGGTTAAAATTCAAAGTTTAAACTCAACTTGAATTGAAAACATAATCGTAAAAACCTCACATCAATAATGCAGCACACAAAATCTAACCAGGGTTCCGACAATTCTGAAATCTATCAAACGTGAGCAAGTTTGTCCAAACCCTTAATTCCAACAATAGTACAAACTGAGAAATAACTCAAGAACATGTTATGGAGCTTAGAGAAGTCTGAAACATCCCTGTCCACAACAAGTCTTAAGTTACATAGGCAATAAGCACTACTCTGTTCAGAATGACCAATTGGTCTTAACCCCAGAATTTAAATATGAAAATGGCAATTTCATATCTCAAGTTGAATATCAAAGTTATAGTTAACTTCAATATCTTTCCAACGAGTATTGATTTGCCTTCATATCAGTTCTGGATCAAAAGTTGTGATATTTCAAAGTTAACAGAAATCTGGAACAATGTTGACAGCACCTCCTTTGAAAGTGGCTGTTTTTTCCACAAAATTTCATCACTTTAAACTCCAAGTCTGGAGAAACTTTGAACTATAAAGTCATAGAATATATCACAGGCTTTCTAACGGTGTATTACTTGACCCTTAGAAATTTTTCTACAGAAAGTTATGGTCGAGATACAGAAATTTCCAGAGAGCAATTTGTGACTGCCCTGTTTTTGGGCAGTTCACACTCCTCTGTGAATTTCATCCATTTGGAGGGTGATTCTGATCTGGAGTTCTACTGAAGAGTTGTAGAATACTTCAATAGCTTTCCATAAATGTATCACTCACCTCCATTGGTTCAACCAAACAAAAGTTATGTCCAGTTCAACTTCAGAAAAAATTTTTTGCTGAAAACAAGGGAGGTTATTCCTAAGTCTTTGTGAATGAATCTATACTACCAATTGACTCTTAGTTCAATATAGGAGTTCATTAACCCCTAAAAGAATCCTAGACTCCAAATTTACTCTTTTTATTTTCAAATCTTCCTTTTTATGCAGTTTCAAAACACATCACGGTACTACGTTTCCTCACCAAATTAAAATCCTAACCGGCTTTATACCCGGCGTATACGTCTCAAGTGGTGGCACTAAAACGATCACTCACAAACGTTGTCTACACGACATGTTCTAACGTGGTTAAGGTACCTGCAGAAAATCACTCAATAATGATGCACACATTGGTTTGTCATTTCAGGCAGGTTCACATCATAGTAAAAACATATGCCCCGTATCATTGCCATACGGGCCGTCCTTGAGTCAAGCCACGTCTCAAGGTACATGATCGGGTTATTCACCACCCGATGGGGGCTCCACACCTTTGCAATAAAGCACACCGGTGGAACAGCGCTTTCGTATGCCTCATAGGACATGCAGAGTCCTAAAGAACACACTTCGTGTTACAAACCGCACGATAGGTCTCCTCCTCTTGCCCCTGGGTTTGCGCACTGGAGGCTAGTGCCATTCATATGTCTCTAAGACATGAAGAGTCTTAGAAAACATATTCACTTCCCGTCCATTGCTGAACGGGACATCCCACACTACTTTCCTCGTATGGGTGAGCTAACCGAAATTGATCCGCTTTGGGTGGCGTTCCTTACCATTCTTACCTCCACGTAGGTGCGTCGTTACTAAATTGAAATACTGAAGAGTAACACACTGTTAGCTTGCCACCTTAAGTAACTATGCTAATAATACTCCTTATGTGGGCATACTATACGTTTCTCACTCGTATACCCCTAAGTTTTCAAAAATAGACCCTTTTCATGCGTGCTATTCCCAATGCGGCTCTGATACCACGCTGTGAAGGCCCGGCCCGGGAATCGCAGTGGGTGGTGCCGTGCGATGCGGCACCCAACAGCATGCACGAAAAGACGATAAGAACATAACGGAACCATTTTTTTTACTCAACATAAGATCTTTTACAACATAAGTACACACGCAGCAGAAACTAAATTTGCTGGACAAACTACTCACTCTCGACCCTAACTACGCCGAAGAGAAGTCGTTCAGCCCGTGAACGCTTCCTACTAGCTTCACCAAAGAAAGGCAGCGGCTAGGTTTCCGATGAGTTGAACAAACCGTGAGGTTCATCGTCTCACCGAACAACCCTCTTCATAGCAGGCATCCTGCTACCTGCAAAAACAACTCAGAAGCAACCATGAGCACTAAGGCTCAGCAAGACTTAACCGTCACTCCTAAACATGCAACTCTAAATGCAGGGGTAGTAAGACCGTAGGAATAGGAATTTGCAAAATGCAGCTTGATTAAACTTGATCCTTATATTCAGATTCTTATAGCCTTCATTTTAGTGGTCCTCATGCCTAACAACATCGGAAGTCCACAATCAAACAAGAAACGCTTATCCCGATGTTGCTAGCCTAAGGTGGAAGTGAAATTTAGTTGGCTCTATATCTACTTCAGTCAAGGTTTCAATACAGTGATTAATCCACAAACACCAAGTTAAGAGACTTAGTTCCTCTTATTACTAAGTCACGGCGCAGTGGGCAAGTATGCTCAATCCTCTTCCGCGAGCGACGGTGATTCGAGTCAATAACAACCCGGAATACACGAAACATACACCCGCCTCAAAAGACTCTCTCAAGAGCTCTTTCTTACGTTGTATGCAGCAACCTTTCACACGACACCCCGACATAGAAAAACGCTTCGCGCCGAGCAGGATGGTCCTCTACGCGGACACGTCGAAGTTGCCCGCTAAAGGATTTACACCTCCCGCCTTCTCAACGCCATTCCCACGCGAAGGATGAGTTTCTATATCACGGTCCATCGAGTTACATCGGTTTCATGGGTCCCATACCCCACTATATATCCGGTACAGCTCAATCTTGTCCAGCAGGGCCGCATACATACGGTCCTTAACCGACACGGACGGGGCTACAACCAACCTCCACATTTGCCTTACCATCCCGGTCCAGGCCAAATGTGGTCTCAAGCATTGTCACACCCATCGCAGGTCGAGACCAACCTTGAGCGCTCCATCCTACAGGAACATCCCCGTCCCCATCTCATGTTCATGAGGGTGCTCTTATCATTTATCTCTCGCGAGTAACTCCATTACTCGAACTTTCTCGCGAGTAGCTTTTTACTACTCGACTTCTACCGAGCTAGCTACAACATTAGTCTAGCATCTACAACGAGGCAAAGCCTACACTAAACCTTCTAATGAGGGATGTATAGGCATGCAAGTGGGTTTCAATCATCCTAGACATAATGCACAATATCAAGTCTAATAAACATGATGTGAAGTAAAGCAAAATTTAAAACGGTAACGATATGCAAACCGGGGCTTGCCTTGCTCAACGGTTTTGTTAGAAGCTAGAAGTTAGTCTTCCTCCGGATAATCCGCCAAACTCGTCACGAGATGGAGATCCTCGCTGCAGAGTCGAGTCCTCGTCGAACGTCGACGTCACGTGCTATTAAGATGATTTATGCACATGTATTCAAAAGCAATTTAGAAACTGTTTCAAAAATGTTTTTCAAGTTAACTCACACATAAGAGAGATAAACAACAGCAAGGTTTCTGTTGTTGGATCTAAACCTTAGAGAAGATGAAAGCTAGGGTGAAAAGAGATACTAGTAATCACCATGTGATTAAGTCCATTATATGAACACTTAAATCTAAAAGATGGTAGCTCAAGTTCCAGAGGTCCAATGAAGCTGAGAATTTAACCACAGCCTCTATGGAAGGTATTTAGGCAGTGTGCAAAAACTGAGCTCATGAAATGGCTTCATGTGAGCACATCAAATCCTTATGTGGTTTTCACTAATCTGCCTTTACCCCCTAGATATTAAGCTTTCCTATGCTGCAAAGTAGACTTTTTGTGAAGTACAAAATGTCCTGAGTCCATAGGAATTGGTTTTACAATTTTTGGAGTTTCCTACATGGAGATATGGATTTTACAAAGAATGGGGAAAAGCTGAAATTGTCTCTGTTCATTTTCCCATTTTTCAGAGACATAAGGAATGAACACATCATTTGACCAAGCAAATGAGGTCAAATGCCTCTGAAATTTTTACTGAAGTTCAAGGAATTTTGGAACAATGTCCTGTCCAAATTTGGGAATTTTCCAATAAACAGAACTCCTGTAAAAATTCAGATAAGATTTTTATTAAATGAATTAATGAGCCAAATTCAGGGATTTTCATAAACATTGGTCTGCACCCCTGGATAGTACTCTTTGAGAGGAATCCAACGAAATTTGTTTCACAATTTTTGGACACTCCTACACAAAGTTATAGCTCTCCAAAGTTTGAACTAGAGTGGGAAAATCTGGAAAATGTTTAAATGCTGCCAGTGGGTCCCACCTGTCATCCCTAACCTCCAGACTCGAGCCAAACACACCAGTGGCGGCCCCCTCCGGTGAGGTCGCCGGAAAACCAGTTCCCAGCCACCTCCAGACCCCGGCTGGCCGCCCCCCCCCCATATTTCCCCACGCTGAACACATTGGTGAGGTCGCCGGCGGCTGAAACTCGCCGGAAAACAGGGCGCACCGGTCACAGCAAACCCTAGAGCTCCGGCGAGGTCTTGCACGGTGAATTCTCCACTAAATGGTCGGTTCTTGGGCTCTACAGCACCAGGGGATCATGTAGAAGACCGGCACGAGGTCTAAACCAGGTGGAGAGGGCTCTAAACCTATCGGCACCGTGCGCCCGATAGGGTCCAGCGGCATACCCTCTAAAAGAGCTCGGATTGCTCACCCTACACTCAATTTCTTGGTCTAAAATCGATGGAGGAGGTGTGCTAGGCAGTTAACATCCTGTGTGTGAAGTTTGAAACCCAACAAACACGATTTGAGGACGAATTTTACAATTCCTTACCTCAAGGTCCGTTTCTGCCGCCCGGGAGAAAAACATGAAATTCTCCCTCTGTAATCAATGGCTAGGGCTGAGCTTTGGAGGTGAGCAACTAGGCTTGTTGGTGCACATATGGGGTGTCTTGCTTGGGCGTGATACCTCCTGGTTTGGACTAGCCACGGTGATCAGTTTCGGTCCTCCGACGTGCAACACCGGAGCAGCAGAAACTTTTCTGTTTCTGGGCGCCGGTGAGCTCGGGGACGGCGGACGGAAGTTGACAGCCGGCTAGAGCACTCAGGGGCGAAGCTTTTTGCTGTTGGAAGCTGGGGCAAAGACTGCTTGGTTGGCTCTGTCGATCAGAGAAAGCAGAGAGCAGCAGACTCGGTTCTTATCGGGAGGAAAGCAGACGTGAGCTGAGCTGTGAGCAGAAAACTTCGGTTGGGCTACCCGTGGGGAGGATAAGAGCAGGGCACGCCTCGAAGAGCAGGATCTGGCGAGCCACCGACGTGGTCGGAGCAGCTGCTGTCGCTCGTGCGTGCGTTCGGGAGAAAACAGAGCCTTGTTGAACTGTGGTGTATGACATGTGGGTCCGACCCCTTTTATTTGATTTCCCCACTGTGCTTTGAGATTCCCACACAAACGTTGTCCAAATCTCACCAAATTTGTAGTATAGGCCAAACATAATGTGAGAAATTTGAATATGAATTCTGATATAAAAATTGAGCACATTTGGTTCAGTTTCCAGATTCAAATTTGAATTTGAATGTACTCACAAATATTCCTTCGAATAAATGGTAGATGAGCTCCAAAATTCTCCAAACTTGGAACTTAGGCTCTCGAATACATGAGAAATGCATCTATGCTCTCACATATAGGCCTTTGGACAATCTGAATAGGAATCCTTTCAAAAGAATTCAAATTGCATTTAAATTCCCTCCACTCTACTCATAGAGGAGGTGCACATGAGTTAGAGTTTTGGGAGCGAAATTCTTTCCCCTAGGTTAACATGTGTTGGCATGGGCTAGAGGAAAATTTTTAACTCCCTCACATGTCCATATTTGTGTTCATCATTTCATGTGACACGACTATAGTCTTTTATCGCCTTAACTTTATTTCATAAGTAGAAATCAAACTTTACAAAAGTTAGGGCTGTTACAGCTGTGGCCGGTGCGCCCTGTTTTCCAGCGAGTTTCAGCCGCCGGCGACCTCACCAACATGTTCAGCGTGGGGAAATATGGGGGGCGGCCAGCAGAGGGTCTGGAGGTGGCTTGGAAGTGCCCTTCCAGCGACCTCACCGGAGAGGGCCGCCACTGCCCTGTTTGGCACGAGTCTGGAGGTTAGGGATGACAGGTGGGACCCACTGTCGGCATTTAAACATTTTCCAGATTTTCCCACTTTAGTTCAAACTTTGGAGAGTCATAACTTTGTGTAGGAATGCCCAAAAATTGTGAAACAAATTTTGTTGGATTCCTCTCAAATAGTACTATCCAGGGGTTCTGTTTATTGGAAAATTCCCAAATTTGGAAAGGACATTTAAGGAAATTCTTGTATGAATTTTTACAGGAGTTCTGTTTATTGGAAAATTACCAAATTTGGACAGGACAGTCTTCCAAAATTCCTTGAACTCCAGTAAAAACTTCAGGGGCATTGGACACAATTTGCTTGGTCAAATGATGTGTTCATTCCTTATGTCTCTGAAAAATGGGAAAATGAACAGAGACAATTTCAGCTTTTCCCCATTCTTTGTAAAATCCATATCTCCATGTAGGAAACTCCAAAAATGGTAAAACCAATTCCTATGGACTCAGGACATTTTGTAATTCACAAAAAGTCTACTTTGCAGCATAGGAAAGCTTAATATCTAGGGGGTAAAGGCAGATTAGTGAAAATCACATAATGAATTATTGTGATCACCTTGAGCCATTTCATGAGCTCAATTTTTGCACACTGCCTAAATATCTTCCATATAAGCTGTGGTTAAATTCTCAGATTCATTGGACCTCTGGAACTTGAGCTACCATCTTTTAGGTTTAAGTGTTCATATAATGGACTTAATCACATGGTAATTATTAGTATCTCCTTTTCACCTAGCTTTCATCACCTCTACGGTTTAGATCCAACAACAGAAACCTTGCTGTTGTTTATCTCTCTTATGTGTGAGTTAACTTGTACAACAGTTTGAATCATTTTCTAAATTACTTTTGAATACATGTGCATAAATCATCTTAATAGCACGTGACGTCGACGTTCGACGAAGACTCGACTCTGCAGCGAGGATCTCCATCTCCTGACGAGTTTGGTGGATTCTCTGGAGGAAGGCTAACTCCTAGCTTCTAACAAAACCGTTTAGCAAGGCAAGCCCCTGTTTGCATATCGTTACCGTTTTAAATTTTGCTTAAATTCACCTCATGGTTATTAGACTTGATATTGTGCATTATGTCTAGGATGATTGAAACCCACTTACATGGCTATTACATCCCTGATTAGAAGGTTTAGTGTAGGCTTTGCCTCATTGTAGATGCTAGGCTAATGTTATAGCTAGCTCGGTAGAAGTCGAGTAGTAAAAAGCTACTCGCGAGAAAGGTCGAGTAATGGAGTTACTCGCGAGAGGTTGATGATAAGAGCACCCTTATGAAAAATGAGATGGGGACGGGGATGTTCCTGTAGGATGGAGCGCTCAAGGTTGGTCTCGACCTGCGATGGGTGTGACAATGCTTGAGACCACATTTGGCCTGGACCGGGATGGTAAGGCAAATGTGGAGGTTGGTTGTAGCCCCGTCCGTGTCGGTTAAGGACCGTATGTATGCGGCCGTGCTGGACAAGATTGAGCTGTACCGTATATATAGTGGGGTATGGGACCCATGAAACCGATGTAACTCGATGGACCGTGATATAGAAACTCATCTTTCGCGTGGGAATGGCGTTGAGAAGGCGGGAGGTGTAAATCCTTTAGCGGGCAACTTCTACGTGTCCGCGTAGAGGACCATCCTGCTCGGCGCGAAACGTTTTTCTATGTCAGGGTGTCGTGTGAAAGGTTGCTGCATACAACGTAAGAAAGAGCTCTTGAGAGAGTCTTTCGAGGCGGGTGTATGTGTCGTGTATTCCGGGTTGTTATTGATTCGAATCACCGTCGCTCGTGGAAGAGGATTGAGCATACTTGCCCACTGCGTCGTGACTTAGTAAGAAGAGGAACTAAGTCTCTTAACTTGTTATTTGTGGATTAATCACTGTATTGGAACCTTGACTGAAGTAGATATAGAGCCAAATAAATTTCACTTCCACCTTAGGCAAGCAACATCGGGATAAGCGTTTCTTGTTTGATTGTGGACTTCCTATGTTGTGAGGCGTGAGGACCACTAAAATGAAGGCTAAAAGAATCTGAATATAAGGATCAAGTTTAGTCAAGCTGCATTTTGCAAATTTCTATTTCTACTATCTTGCTACCCCTGCATTTAGAGTTACATGTTTAGGAGTGACGGTTAAGTCTTGCTGAGCCTTAGTGCTCACGGTCGCTTCTGAGTTGTTTTGTAGGTAGCAGGATGCCTGCTATGAAGAGGGTTGTTCGGTGAGGCGATGAACCTCACGGTTCGTTCCACTCATCGGAAACCTAGCCGCTGCCTTTGTATGGTGAAGCTAGTAGGAAGCGTTCACAGGCTGAACGACTTCTCTTCGGCGTAGTTAGGGTTGAGAGTGAGTAGTTTGTCCAGCTAGTTTTAATTTCCGCTGCGTGTGTACTTATGTTGTAAAAGAAACTATCTTGAGTAACAAAATGGTTCCGTTATGTTCTTACGCCTCTTTTAGTGCATGCTGTTGGGTGCCGCATCGCACGGCACCACCCACTGCGATCACCGGGCGTCACAGAAGGACCCGGTACCATACGGATCAGAGACGTGAGTATGTATGCATGACGCGTGGGTCCTTTGTGTGGGACACGGTATGATACATATGCTGCTAACATGACGTAGGGTATGCGTATGCCAGTACTGAACGTACGGACGTGGCTAAGAGGGGACGTTCCTGTCTTGGCGTCGACCGATGAGGACATCGGTCTTCTAAGGGGGTGGATTGGGTGATATCCTGGTTCCCGACTTAATAGGATTGATAGAATACTCATCAAGGTATACCTTCTTTTCTGGAAGCCCACCTGCAAAGGACTCCAGGGTCAAGCGTGCTTGGCCCGGAGAAATTTGGGGATGGGTGACCAACTGGGAAGTTTTCCCGGGTGCACACGAGTGAGGACAGAGTGTGTAGAAAAGACTAGTGTTGGTATGTGGGGCTAGTCTATGATCCTAGAGAGCTGGCACATTGAGGCTGCCGCGATTGAACATGGTCAGCTTGTCTTTTAGGAGCGGATTTAACCCCTGGTAAAAGTGATCCTGCCTCTTCTCGTCCGTATCAGCATGATACGACGTGTACAAGGCGAGGTCATTGAAGGCAAGGGTATACTCCAGTGCATTCCGGTTGCCCTGCTGCAGGTGTAAAAACTCCTGCGTCTTCTGCTTCATCAAACCCGGCGGAAAGTGATAGGCTCTAAATGCCGTCCTGAATTCCGTCCAGGTCAGAATTTGCTCGGTGGGTTGGGAGGCACAAAAATTGGACCACAATGCGCTTGCGGACCCCATAAGTTGCTGGGCCACAAACTGTGTTTTCTGCTGCTCACTCACTCGGAGCAGCCCAAACTTCATTTCTATTGTGCGGAACCAGTTGTCCGCATCAATGGGTTCATCCGCCCGTGAGAATACTGGGGAATGCGTTGCCAGGAAATCCGAGTAGGAACTTTGTTGGCATTCTTCCCGGTCTTGACGTCTCTCTGGGTGAGACGTATTCTCGATCAGTGTTCGCAGCAGCTCGGTGTGCTGCTGGTGCAAGCCCGCCATAGCCGCAACAATGTCTGCCAGCATAACAGTTGGCGGTGGTGGTGGTTGCTGCTGTACCGAGGATGTGTCGGGCTGCTGGGAGGCCTCTCCTCCCTGACTTGAACCCCCATCTTCCGGGTTGGCGCGAGTATGAGTCATTCTGAAATTCATACGGTGATAGTCAGCACATGTCATACTCGAAAATCTATGAAAAACAATACGTTTGGTAGTGATGAATTAGAAATTTGCACAATTTTCACATATATTGATAAAACAAAATCTTTATACAAGATACATTATTCTCGGATCAAAATTACAGCAACTTTTGAGCACCCAAGAAGTCGTGCTCATGTCGTCACTACATACTCACACGCTACTGTTTTCTAATGCATGTCGCTGTTACAAAATTTACTGCTTACAACCACCCTCGCTGCCCTACTTGGCAATGGAAACTCCCTAGTCGGAGTGCAAGTTGACCTTTTTGGGTCTACCTCCTCCGCTGGTTCTTTTGGTGGCTCTGGATCCATGACCTCATCTTCTGGTTCAGGTTCCGGTATTACCGGAATACCGTGAACCACAGGTACTGCACCTGCAAACGGCAGGCCCACTACTGGAGGTACAAGGTCCTGCAGAGCATTCACCTCATCCATGGCTTGGTTGTAATCCATTTCCCAGTTCTGTCCCACCTTAATCGCTTCATCGTGATTTTGAGTGAGAACTTTGTTTTGCTGGGTCAGGGCCTGGACTTGCTGCTGCAAAGCCGTGATGTCAACACGACTTTTCTTGCCCACCTTCCTTAAACGATGCAACTGATTATCTTGTTTATTCAGCCGTTGTATTGTCGGCAAGAGTCCATTATGAAGTGCACTATGGGCACTCTCGTATTGGTCGCTGCGGTTGGTGATCCCCTTGAGCTTCATGGAAAGATGAGCCGTATGGACAGCATGGCTGTCCATGACGTTCCTTCCCTCCATGAGATAGAGGCTAAGATTGGTCTTTGCTGGGTTGTACCTTGGGCAGTTCTCATCATTTGTCTCAAGGTACCGCTTCCACCACACCTGATTAGCTTGTCCCTCCACTTGAACAAGCGCATATGGAGTGCCCTCCATAGCTCGCACATGTAGTTGGCAGAAGCTTGACATGGCATCGCGGGCTGCCAATTGCCACACGTCCTCCGGGTGTCTACAATTTCACCGTGACGGTGAACGGTGCCCATCCCGGTGGAGTCGGTCCTGCCGGAACATCGACATGTATAACACATTCCTGTTCTCCTCCTCGCCTTCTTCCTTGGCAAGAAAGCGTGGCATTTCCGTATACCCAAAATATTGAAGCATAAGCTTCAACAGATTCAGATACCCGCGGTGTTGAGAACAGTGGGACACCACCCACCCGTTTTCCAATTGTTTATCGGCTTCCATCTGTAGAAAAATATTTGAAAAGTCAAACATTCATTTCAACAGTAAAACAGCGAGTTATAACATAAAACATGCCATTCAACTCATGAAATTTGGAAACTTGAATCAAACTTATCAACAAGTTGATTTCTACTACACTGCCAAAATTGACAGTGTTGACCAATTTCCTTTCTTCCAAGAATTAGACCACACTAAGGGAAAAATCATGTCTGGAGTTCAATACCAAAGTTAAATTTAACTTCAATATCTTTCCAGAATGTATTTTTATTCCCACAGATATGCTCTGGTTCAAAATCTATGAGATGTCAAAATTAACAGAATTTCTGAAGAAAATTGGGCAGCACCTCCCTGCTTTGGGGTATCGAATTGATCCAAGAATTCCAGTTAATTATGTTCCAAATTTGACAAAACTTTCTGTTACAAAGTTTTAACATATCTCATGTGTTTTTCATTAATATATCAGTTACTATTTTTGGATTTTTATGCAGGAAGTTATGGTCATTTTACCGAGAATTCCAGAGAGTTTTAACTGTGCCCTGTTTTCTGGACAGTTTCAACTCTACTGAAGATTTTGACAAGTTAATGGATGAAACACCTCTGGAAATCAATAGAAAAGTTGTAGAAATCTTCAAAAGATTTCCATAAATGTATCATACCACCCTAATGTCGAAAGGACTCAACCTCTACACTCTATATAACTTCAGCATTATTTCAGCTGAGAACAGAGGACTCTGTTCCTAAGGCCATATAAGTTAAAACTTACTTAATTTTGAAACCCAGATCAAGACAAGGAGCCTTAATCAATCTTTTAGTTATCTGGATCAAAATTTCCTCTTTTACAATGAGGTTGGTAATTAAGTGAGTTGTTATGTCAAAGCATCACCCATTCATGCCGGTACTATGTTACCTCACAAAGAAAACCGTATTCCAGATTTAGCCGGCCTTGTTATTTCAGTGGTACTAATCGACCCTTGCACACGTGTTCTACTTGGATACGGATTTGTGGTTAGAGTACCTGCACAAAACCACACAATCATCAGGTTCAGTGTGTCGGCTCCATAAATAGTTTCATACGCCTGTCTGTCGTCAGTCACACGGGCGTTCTCAAGCCAGACACGCCTTGAGACATGTTCACGTTACCGACCACGTAATGGGGTCTCCGCCTACTTGCCCGCAGCACGCAGGGGACTGGCATTGCTCTCATACCCCAAACGACGTGAACAGTCGTAAAGGATACCTAAGCTGGCTGGGTTACCTGCCACCCGTGAGGCTCCACCCTTTAGCTTGTGCGCCCTGGTAGACATCGCAGCCATGCACCCCACAGGACATGGAACGTCCTGAGATGCATGTTTCTGACATAACACATAGGTTAGTAAGCCACTTTTATAGACCAATAACATCCTTATGCGGGCTAATACTCGTTCGTCACTGAGTTTTTGAACTTGAGTATTCTTTAGTGTGCTAAACCTCAACGGAGCTCTGATGCTACGATGTGAGCACCTGGGGGTCCGGACATTCCAGGATCTCGCTGAGGGGTGCAGTAATACGCAGCACCAGATAGCACATGTGTGAAGACATTTATGATTAAAATAGCAGATGCTAAATTATATTACATAATGTGTTTATGAACATAGTTACGTCAAAATATCGTTTATAGACTACAATCACGGGCGTAAACTAAGCAAAAAGGGTTCACGTTCAGCCCGTGAACATGTTCCCACTAGCTACACACACCCCACACCTAACACGGCGGCGTCCACGGCTCCCACTCGATGGTGGTACCCTCTGGGGGACCCGTCTCCTCCTCGGGAGCCTCCTCCACTTCTTACCCACCTGCACAATGCTTCAATAACAAGCAGTGAGCACGAAGGCTCAGCAAGACTGACCCGACACTGCTAAACATGAAACTCTACATGCTGGAATTTAGGTGTACAATGGGAATAAACTTTGCGTAACAACTCGCCTAATTACTTAAATTCTACTTTCAGGTTTTAGCCTCATGTATGTGATAACCTTGTGCTAAGAAACATAGGATGTCCGCAATCAAACATGAAACACATTCCTCCTATGTTTCCTGCCTAAGGTTGAAAAAAACTTTAATTCGCTCTAATCTAAAGCACATCATTAACATAGTAAACTTTACTTCAAAACAGCAAGTTTATATTCATTACAACTATTCTGTTTCTCTACGTCACGTTACAATGAACAAGTGGTACTCACTGACCGTGAGGGACATCGATTAAAATCGATTTACACCTGTAGGGTTACCAGAATAACACGTTGCTGTGAGACCTATGTGTGCTGAATACATTGGTTTTGACGATAAAAGTTTTGAATACTACCAAAACACCTTTTTAACAAGGTCCGACTCTAGGCCCGAGCTCCTGCAAGGTCCGACGATAGGTCCAACTTGTTTTGGGTAGCTCCGGCAAGGTCCGACGTAAGGTCCGACTTGCTTTGTCTAGGTCTGACTTATTTTGGCTAGGTCCGACTTGTTTTTGTTAGCTCCAGTGCTAGGTCCGACTAGCTTTGGTAAGTTCCATGCTTGGTCCGATTAAGCTTTAGTAAGCTCCGCGCTGGGTCGGAATAGCTTTGGTAAGCTCCGGTTCAAGGTCCGGTTAGCTTTGGTAAGGTTCGGAGCTTGATTGCAATGGTTCTACTTTTAACTTGCAATGTTTCAAACTTGCTTTACTCTTATGGAAAGTTTGCTTGGTATTATTTTACTAAGTTTTTGGTGTGTTTTGGTGGTTATGTCTGATATCATTTTGCTATGGTTTACAACATGCTTATGTGAGGTGCTCACGTAAGATGTTGTAGTTTCGGAACTAACGAGAGTCAAGTCGAGGACTTGTGCTCGGAAGTATTGGTTGTTTATTCATGTGCAGTTGTTGTTTGAGTTCAAGACATGACTGGTGATGGGATCCATTGAACTAGTCTTAGGGAGAAGATGAGGCTCAACAACCAAGTTCGGGAGGAATTGTGGTTGAGTTGATCGGGAGGTCGCGCAGCATGTTTGGATCAAGAACAATGCATATGAAAGTATTGTGGACGTTGTTGGAAGGTATTTGCACGTGTGCAAGGAGTGCATGGACGTGAAAACAAGGTTCCAAGGTGTGGTGAAGAGATATGGAAGCGGAGATATGGTTGAAAATGTTCAACCGGCTGGATTTTGCGCTCAGACTGCGGCTGAGGCGGTTATGGTTTGTTTATGGAAAGTTTTGAGTTGGTTATAATAGGATTTCGTGTTAGGCATGAAGTAGAATTGTTTTAGGAATGTTTGGGACGTTCCTAAGATGTTTGGAAGTCTTAAGATTGCTTCTATCTGCGTATAGAAGAGTCTTGAGCAGTATTAGAAAGTTACAGTTTGAATCCAAGTAGGAGTAGGAGTCCTAGTTTGAATTGGATTGGTCATAGAGCTGGTTATATAAGCAAGGGAGGCCAAGGATCGTGGAGAGCACGACTTTGGGGCTGTTCCTCTTGTGTTTTGATAAATAAAATTCGTAATCTAAAGGAACTTTTGTGCCTTGTTCCTCCGACTTGTTTCAGACAAGTTTTTCTCGTCGAGTTTCTGTTCAGCACTACCTTGCTTCGGTGGTTTTATCATAACTCAAGTTTTACAGATCCAATTGATATGATTCTTTTTGGGTTGTCTTTAAAACTTGATTATCTATCATTTGTGAAAATTTCACGGTCATTGAATTTGTGGTTTCTGATCTACACGAGTTTCTTTGCAGTATTCCAAAACTGTTTTTCTCGCGTAGGACAGATTGACCTTTGTTCGATCTTTTAATCGTAACTTGAGTTTCTCAACGGATTTTCATGATTCTTGTTGTGACGTCTTTGTGACTTGATTGTATACAATCTATACTAGTTTTGTCACAGTTGAACATGTTTAGATTAGTCGCACACACGGTTTCTTTAACAGAACGGTTTTTTGCTGAGGGGTGTTTTGTTGCTTCCGCTGAAAAGTTTTTATCTACCATTCACCCCCCTCTGGTAGCTTTACACGTGTACTGCGATCCTACAATTGGTATCAGAGCCAGGTTGCTCTAATCTTTATGATTTGCACATGTTTTGACTAATCATCATGGAGAAATACTCCACCAAACCTTGTGTGTTTAGTGGTATTGATTTTCAGGTTTGGAAGGCACACATGGAAGCTTTCATCCAGGCGCAAGGCTTACGATGTGCCTTCAAACGATCAAGTCACGGCTACAAACATGAGAGATGTCGACAACAACAACAAGGCTTGGAACTTGATCATACAAGGACTAACTCACAGTGAATTCGACCGTGTTGCACACCTCCGATCGGTGTTCGATGTGTGGAGAGCACTTTGTGACTACCACGAAGGATCCAACACGATCAAGGAGGTAAGACAGGATATGTTCAAGAAAGAATACATGCGCTTTGAGATGCAACCCGGTGAGTCCATTGATGACCTCTTTGCTAGCTTTAATAAAATTCTCAGCAACTTGCGTAGCGTCAATGTTAATTTTTCAGATGCTGAAAATGCTAGGCAATTACTAAGTGCATTAGACATGTCAATTTGGGAGATGAAAGTAACATCCATACGTGAATCCACTGTCATGAGTACTCTTACATTAGATGTGCTTTATTCTAAGCTAAAAACTCATGAAATTGACATTATATCACGTAAGAACCCAAATAAGACTATTGCATTTGTCTCACAACGTGATATGCCTAGCTCCAGCCAATCATCTAGCAATACACTTGCTTTGCTGTCTTCACTAACCCTGGAACAGATTGAGGAGTTTCCAGAGGAGGAGCTAGTACTTCTTTCTACTAGGTTCTCAAAAGCATTGCAAAATGTGAGAACTAGAAGGAGAGGAAGCTCCGGAACTCAATGATGCTTTGAATGTGGTAAGACAGGACACTTTCGTACAGATTGCCCTAACCTTTCAGGTCCTTCTAACTGTGATGAAAAGCAGAATAAAGTCAAGTCCTCTTTTGGCAACACCAACAAGAAAAAGAAGGGTTTTACAGGACGCATGATAAACAGTTTCATCACCGCACTTCAAGAACTTCGCTCGAGTGATGTAGACATTGGAAGTGATGAAGATGAAGATGATCTGGCAAACTTGTGCTTCATGGCGGGCAAATCAAAATCAAGTATGGAGGATGCAGAACACAACAGTGACAACGAAGAGGTATGTCCTACTTGCGAAGAAATGTGTGATGCTATTTCTCGTGCCACTATTATTGTTAATAAAATGGACAAAAAACTTAGGGACAATGTTGTTAAAATTGAGTCACTAGAATCTGAAATTAATTGTTTAAAATCCTTGATTCCTGATGATGATTCTTGTTCTTCATGTGATTTAATATATGAACAATTGTCCTCTCTAAGAAGTGCACACACCTCCACACTTGATAAACTTGAACTTGGAATCAAAAAGAACAAAAAGCTTGCTGCACTTAATGATAAAAACTTGAAAGATGCTTGTTGTTCTACAATTGATTTGCATTGTTCTACTTGCGATGATCTTGATAAGAAACTACAAGATGCTATGAAAGAAATTTCTATATTGAACAATGCTTTACGTTCTCATGAAGTCAAATATTGTTCCAATTGTAAATTAAAAGGAAAAAACTTCATGTGAAAATTGCCTTGATCTATCAAATAAACTTGATAACATGCATAAGACATTAGATCGGTTTTGTAATGGGAATAAGAACCTAAACTTGCTGCTGAATTCTTCCAAGTCTTGCAATGATAAAACTGGTTTAGGTTTTGATTCACATGCTCATGCTAAGGAACATCCACCTAAAATTGTAAAATCATTAGGAAGTGGTTTGATTCAAACAGTTCCTAAACAAAAAGAAGTGATTTTTAAATCTCCAGGAGTGTTGTCACATTCGGGTTCAAATAAGTATACTGCATGCTCATCTAGACGTGAACAAAAAGTTAAATTTCATTGTACCTATTGTGGTAGAGATGGTCATGTCATAGATTTTTGTTATAGACTAGCTAAACAACATAAAAAGGAAAGAATGCAAGCTAGATCTTATAACTCTCATGAAAAATTTGCTGCACATACTAAACCGAATGTCAGGAACATGCAACCTGCTGTTATGAGTCAGAAATATTCAAAGTTTACCTCCGGAGCTTCAGTTTTTGCCTGCAGAGCTTCAGTTTTTGCCTCCGGACCTTCTGTTTTTGCCTCTGGAGCTACTGATTTTCGTGCTACACAAGTAACACCTCATAGGTCAGTAGTTAAGAACAAAAAATCTCAAACTTTGACTCATAAACCTGCTGTTCTATCTCAGCTTTCACATGTTATTCCTGCTGGACATCGTGTGACTCAGTACTAGATTCCTAAATGCCTTTTAACTAACCCCAGTATTGAGTCATCGACGTATTGTGCTTCTATGTAGGTTACACGCTTGAGGAAGGAGAACATTTGGATTGTGGATTCAGGTTGCTCATGCCACATGACCGGTAACAAAGAATGGTTCTCCTCTATATCTTTTGTGTCACGTGTAGAGAATATTACTTTTGCCGATAATTCTTCAACTCCTATAATTGCTGAGGGTTCGGTTAGAGTAAATGATCACTACACTTTGAAGGATGTGGCACTTGTCAAAAATTTTTAAATACAACTTGCTTTCTGTTTCACAATTGCAAGATGAAAATCTGGAAATTATTTTTAATAAAAACTGCTGCAAAGTTGTAGGTTCAAATAGTGAGCTTATTTTTAACATGTCTCGGTTTGGAAGAGTTTTTAAAGCTGATTTTGATACGTCTTCCTCTAAGCATAGATGTCTAGTTGCAAATAATTCCAAAGATTTATATTTTTGGCATCGTAGACTTGGTCACGTAGGCTTTGATCATCTCACGCGTGTTAGTGCTCTTGATCGCATACGTGGGCTTCCTAAGCTTAAAGGGGACAAAGAAATTGTGTGATCTTCTTGAAGACATGCTAAGATGGTTGCAGGTTCACATGCTCCTCTCACAATGACCATGACAACTGAACCGGGTCAACTTTTACACCTTGACACCGTAGGACCTTTACGTGTTCAATCCTTCGGAGGTAAATGGTATGTTCTTGTGATTGTTGATTACTATTCTAGATACTCTTGGGATTACTTTATGGCATCTAAGAATGAAGCTTTTAGTCACTTTAGAACTTTTTTCTTAGATTACCAATTGATCACCCAGGATCTTTAAGAGCAATTAGAAGTGATAATGGAACCGAATTTAATGATCAATCGTTTGATCACTTTTGTGCTGAAAATGCAATAGATCATCAATTTTCTTCACCATATGCACCTCAACAAAACGGTGTTGTAGAGAGAAAGAACAGAACCTTAGTTGAGATGGCTAGGACTATGCTTGATGAATATCAAACTCCTAGGAAATTTTGGGCTGATGCAATTGCAACCACTTGTTATGTCTCAAATCGTGTTTTCTTGCGTGCTAAGCTAGGTAAAACACCATATGAGCTCAGGTTTGGACATAGGCCTAGTGTCACACACTTTAGGGTCTTTGGTTGCAAATGATTTGCTAAGAAACATGGAAATCTTGATAAATTTGAAGCTAGATCTGTTGATGGCATGTTTTTTGGTTATCCATCTCATACTAGAGGCTACCGTGTGCTTTTACTTGATACTAACAAAATTGTGGAGACTTGTGAGGTTTCTTTTGATGAAGCTAGCCCAGGTACTAGTTCAAATATTGCAGGTCCGGATCCATATCCGCAGGGGAAGAGTATTTTTGTTAAAGAAGAGGAAGAAGTGGTGCTGCTGCCTAAAAATTCAGCAGCTAATGACATTGTTCCAGCTCCCGATCTTGATTCACAGCCAGCACCGACGACCACCATTGCCGGTCCAGATCCTCCTCACGTCACAAGCTCATCTATTTGTGATGAACATGAAGAAGAAGAAGCTTGTGAAGTGTCCACTCCCCTCCGGATTCTCAAAAGTCATCCTCCACAACAAATTATTGGAAGCTTGCATGAACGAGTTACAAGATCCAGGTTTTTCGACCCCAATTCTCATGCTCATTCTGCTTTTGTTGCTTCTTTTGAACTCAAAGATATATCACACGCACTCACTAATGAATCTTGGATTATTGCCATGCAAGAAGAGTTAGAAAATTTTGAAAGAAATAATGTTTAGAAACTTGTACCTCCACCTCAAGGTCACACTTTAATTGGAACTAAATGGGTGTTTAAAAAAACAAATTGAGGATGGGGTTGTGGTTAGGAATAAGGTTAGGTTGGTTGCTCAAGGTTTTACACAAGTTGAAGGTCTATATTTTGATGAAACTTTTGCTCCTGTTGCTAGATTAGAAGCCATAAGAATTTTATTAGCTTTTGCTGCATCTAAAGGTTTTAAGCTATATCAAATGGATGTTAAAAGTGCCTTTCTTAATGGCTACATAGATGAGGAGGTTTATGTCAAACAACCATCTGGTTTTGAAAATCGAAATTTTCCTAATCATGTTTACAAACTGTCCAAAGCCTTGTGCGGTCTCAAACAAGCCCCTAGAGAATGGTATGATAGGTTAAAAACATTCTTACTTGAAAAGGGGTTTACCATGGGCAAGGTTGATAAAACTCTTTTTGTGCTTAAGCATGGCAATGACTCATTATTCGTTCAAGTGTATGTGGATGATATTATCTCTGGTTGTGCTTATCATGATCTTGTGTCCAATGTTTTCAGCTATGATGAGTTCAGAATTTGAAATGAGTATGATGGGAGAACTAACGTACTTTTTGGGGCTGCAAATCAAGCAAACCGAGGAGGGTACCTTTGTGCATGAAACAAAGTATACAAAAGATCTCCTAAGGCGCTTCAACATGGACAAAAGCAAGCCTCTTCGGACACCAATGGGAACAGAAACAACACTTGAACTTGATGAAGATTGTGATCCCGTTGATCAAAAAGAATATAGAATCATGATCGGATCACTTTTGTATCTCACGGCATCAAGACCGGACATACAGTTCAGCGTATGTCTTTGTGCATGGTTTTAAGCCTCCCCATGTGCTTCACATCGTCAAGCCGTCAAAAAGATTCTCAGGTACTTACATGGAACTCAAGAATTTGGCATTTTTCTTCCTTCTTCCTCAACCATTACTTTGAAAGCTTTTTCCGATGCTGATTTTGGGGGTTGTAGGATTGATAGGAAAAGTACTTCTGGTGCTTGTCATTTTCTTGGTAATTCTCTTGTTGTCTGGCCCTCCAGAAAACAATGTTCAGTTGCACAATCCACAGCCGAATCTGAATATGTAGCTGCTGCTAGTGCTTGCTCACAAATTCTTTGGATTGTTCAAACATTTAAGGACTATGGGGTTGATCTAGATAGTGTTCCACTGTTTTGTGATAACACTAGTGCCATTTGCATTGCTAAAAACCCCGTGCAACATTCGAGAACTAAGGACATTGAAATTAGGTATCACTTTCTCCGTGATAATGTCGAAAAAGGGAACATTGTGCTTCACCATGTAGATACCGAACAATAATTGGCTGACATTTTTACAAAATCTTTGGATTTCACTCGTTTTTGTTACGTTCGTAGTGAAATAGGGGTTATGCATACTCATGGCTTAAATTGAGGGAGAATTTTGAAACTTGGGAAGTCTATGTGTGAATCTGAAATTAAAATAATATGAGCATAGTATTTCATGCATATATGACTTTGTGATTCATTTTTCATACTGAAAGTTCTTACTACATTATTCGTGTTATACATTTTGTAGTTTTTACCATGTCTAGTAATTGAATAATTACTTACACTAAATCTGGTCATGGTCGAACTTTCCTGCTGTTTTGAATTTGTTGCATGCTCCCAAGTGCTTTTAATCATAAAGAATTAATCAAGTAATCAACTCACATGTTGAGTTTTTATGTTCAAATAAAAAAATGAGAAAAGATCAAGAGAATATGCATGCATCGCACTTCTTCTTTTGAGATGGCTTATCATCGCACTTAGATATGAACTTGAAAGGAGTTGTGTACGACTAAAACCATGTCCTTAAGCTTTTGACTGTCAAATGACATAAGCTTGGCTTGGTTGGTTAGAATAAGGCTGATGCTGCATATAATCTCTTGCAAATGTCATAAGATCAAAATTTGTGCTTTAAATGTTAAATAAAATGCAGCAACAACTGTCATGCTTTCAGGTCTTGAAATAGTTAAGTTTGTGAGATCATGACTTGCTTAAATTGAAAATTACACTTGATCTCTAGCATGGCTTACACTACTTATGTATCTCATTGATGTGTTAGTGTAAGTTACTTGATAGTATGATTTGGATGAGCTTTGTTTTATATGTATATGTTATAATGTGCTCATAATAAATTAAAATTTCTCTTTTGTACCTTGCTGAATACATTGTCAAAGGGGGAGAAATTGATCACACATTGCACACGTTCACAAGTGTTTTGGCACGATTCTTCTCAGGAGGAGAATTCTTGGTATTTTTGTTTTATTCTCATTTTATTTCTGATTTACAAAGGGGGGAGAAATTGTTTTCAAAACTTTTCATGTGAATAAGCCAATGTTCGGATTTTAAGTGGTGTTGCCAATGCATTCATCAAGGGGGGGATTGTGAGACCTATGTGTGCTGAATACATTGGCTTTGACGATAAAAGTTTTGAATACTACCAAAACACCTTTTTAACAAGGTCCGACTCTAGGTACGAGCTCCTGCAAGGTCCGACGATAGGTCCGACTTGTTTTGGGTAGCTCCGGCAAGGTCCGACGTAAGGTCCGACTTGCTTTGTCTAGGTCTGACTTATTTTGGCTAGGTCCGACTTGTTTTTGCTAGCTCCAGTGCTAGGTCCGACTAGCTTTGGTAAGTTCCGTGCTAGGTCCGACTAAGCTTTAGTAAGCTCCGGCGCTGGGTTCGACTATCTTTGATAAGCTCCGGTTCCAGGTCTGGTTAGCTTTGGTAAGGTTCGGAGCTTGATTGCAATGGTTCTGCTTTTAACTTGCAATGTTTCGAACTTGCTTTACTCTTAAGGAAAGTTTGCTTAGTATTATTTTACTAAGTTTTTGGTGTGTTTTGGTGGTTATGGCTGATATGATTTTGCTATGGTTTACAACATGCTTATGTGAGGTGCTCACGTAAGATGTTGTAGTTTCGGAACTAACGAGAGTCAAGTCGAGGACTTGTGCTCGGAAGTATTGGTTGTTTATTCATGTGCAGGTGTTGCTTGAGTTCAAGACATGGCTGGTGATAGGATCCATTGAACTAGTCTTAGGGAGAAGATGAGGTTCAACAACCAAGTTCGGGAGGAATTGTGGTTAAGTTGATCGGGAGGTCACGTAGCATGTTTGGATCAAGAACAACGCATATGAAGGTATCATGGACGTTGTTGGAAGGTGTTTGCACGTTTGCAAGGAGTGCATGGACGTGGAAACATGGTTCCAAGGCGTGGTGAAGAGATATGGAAGTGGAGATATGGTTGAAAAGGTTCAACCGGCTGGATTTTGCGCCCAGGCTGCGGCTGAGGCAGTTATGGTTTGTTTATAGAAAGTTTCGAGTTGGTTATAATAGAATTTCGTGTTAGGAACTAAGTAGAGTTGTTTTAGGAATATTTGGGACGTTCCTAAGGTGTTTGGAAGTCTTAATATTGCTTCTATCTGCGTATAGAAGAGTCTTGAGCAGTATTGAAATGTTACAGTTTGAATCCAAGTAGGAGTAGGAGTCCTAGTTTGAATTGGATTGGCCATAGAGCTGGTTATATAAGCAAGGGAGGCCAAGGCTCATGGAGAGCACGACTTTGGGGCTGTTCCTCTTGTGTTTTGATAAATAAAATTCGTATTCTAAAGGAACTTTTGTGCCTTGTTCGTCCGACTTGTTTCAGACAAGTTTTTGTCGTCGAGTTTCTGTTCAGCACTACCTTGCTTCGGTGGTTTTATCATAACTCGAGTTTTACAGATACAATTGATGTGATTCTTTTTGGGTTGTCTTTAAAACTTGATTATCTATCATCTTTGAAATTTTCACGGTCATTGAATTTGTGGTTTCTGATCTACACGAGTTTCTTTGCAGTATTCCAAAACTGTTTTTCTCGCGTAGGACAGATTGACCTTTGTTCGATCTTTCAATCGTAACTTGAGTTTCTCTCAA
Organism: Neostapfia colusana; assembly: GCA_030760725.1. Lineage (NCBI taxonomy): Eukaryota > Viridiplantae > Streptophyta > Magnoliopsida > Poales > Poaceae > Neostapfia > Neostapfia colusana. The sequence continues at coordinate 63,604,881 of JASWHV010000011.1, forward strand.
CGGATTTTCAGGATTCTTGTTGTGATGTCTTCGTGACTTGATTCTCTACAATCTTTACTAGTTTTATCACAGTTGAACACGTTTAGATTAGTCGCACACACGGTTTCTTTAACAGATCAGTTTTCTGCTGAGGGGTGTTTTGTTGCTTCCGCTGAAAAGTTTTTTATCTACCATTCCCCCTCTGGTAGCTTTACACGTGTACTGCGATCCTACAGTCGCATACGCCCGTACTCGATGTTGCCTACAGCAACTATCCTGAACGTCGTATCTGCAACCATCTTTCACCCGTTAGCCAAGTGTGTTGAACTGGTCCTATCGTCTCGAGCAGGAGGTCCCTATGCGGAGCAACATACGTGCCTTCTAGCATATTTACGCCTTGCTGCTCTCAACCAACCCCTTTGGACAATAAGCAATGCCTCAACATCTATCTTCCCGAATTACATCGGTTTCCTAGTTCCCATATAGCCGGTATGTCTTCGATACAGTTCTGGCTTGTTCAAAAGGGCCGCACACGGCTCGGTCCTCAACCGACACAAGCAGAGCTATGACAGCACAGGCGCCCAAAGTCCTGCTGCTCCTAGCCTCTACTCAGTCTCATTTTCATGTCATGTGTCTCATGATTTTTCTCACTAACGGGAGAGATGGAGGCCCCACCTACAGGCTCGATGCCTCCCCCGAGATGGGCCGGGGGGCCACTGTCAGTACCCTGCAGACCAGGTACCCCCGCATAGAGGGTAAAATACAGCCTGCGTCCCACCTCCCTGCTGAGGTGGGCCCTGGCATAGCCACGTGCCCTTGGCCCTGAGGTCATCCCTGGGGCTGCCACGTGCGCTTGAGTTCCAGGGCCGACGCGTGCCCTGGGCTCCGGTTCGAAGCCTCCCCGCTGAGGTGGAACCTGGAGCTGCCACGTGTCTCCTGGCTTAGAGCCTCCTCCCTGCTGAGGAAAGCTCCGGAGCTCACACGTGCCCTGGTCTCCGGTCCGAGCCTCCATACTGAGGTGAGGTCCGGAGCTGCCACGTATATCCTGGCTTAGAGCCTCCTCCCTGCTGAGGAAAGCTCCAGAGCTCAATGTGCCCTGGGCTCTGGTCCGAGCCTTCCCACTGAGGTGAGGTCCGGAGCTGCCATGTGTCTCCTGGCTTAGAGCCTCCTCCCTGCTGAGGAAAGCTCCGGAGCTCACACGTGCCCTAGGCTCCGGTCCGAGCCTCCCCGCTGAGGTGAGTTCCGGAGCTGCCACGTGTCTCCTAGCTCAGAGCCTCCTCACTGCTGAGGAAAGCTCCGGAGCTCAAACGTGCCCTAGGCTCCGGTCCAAGCCTCCCCGCTGAGGTAAGGTCTGGAGCTGCCACGTGTCTCCCTGGGACAAGCTGAAGATAAGAGCCGAACATCCCTCAGGACCTTGCGCTGCCAAGGAACTGGGAGGAGCGGTAGCCACACTACCGGAGTGCCTTACGCTGCTAAGGACCCAGAGGAACAAGCTCATGACATCGGCAAAGAGCTACCTACTTCGCCCAAGTCATTCCGGACCTTTGCGCTACCAAGGGCATGAAGTCTACATCAACAACTCAACACACAAGACTTGAAACAAAGAGTCTTCATTAATAACAGAGTTCTGGCATACAAAAGGGGATACAAGGCAACTGAGGAACCTAGCAGCTACAAGTCGGCCAATATTCCGCTCCATGACATACTTGGTTGTCCCCCAAGCCAACCTCTGCGCAGAGAGTCGGTCACCTGCTATAAGCCTGAGGACGTGCAGTATTTTCGCCTCCTAGGTACAACTGCTGGTCGACTACGTGGAAATCTCGCCGCCACCTCGGTTTCCAAAGTGCAGGTTCAAAACCATCACGCGGGAGAGATGGAGGCCTCACCTACATGCTCAATGTCTCCCCCCAGATGGGCCTGGGGGCCACTGTCGGTACCCTGCAAACCGGGTACCCCCGCGTAGAGTGTAAAATACGGCCTAGGCCCCGTCTCCCTACTGAGGCAGGCCCTAGCATAGCCATGTGCCCTCGGCTCTGAGGTCAGCCCTGGGGCTTCCATGTGCGCTTTAGTTCCAGAGCCGACACGTTCCCTAGGCCCCAGTCCGAGCCTCCCCGCTGAGAGCTCTGGAGCTTTCCTCAGCAGGGAGGAGGCTCTCTGTAAATGTCCCAAAACTTGTATATGAGAAACTGGTGTTGTGAATAAAGTAGGGTTCAAATTCAAGAAAATGTGACATGCAAAAACTTTTCTCAACACGTGAATGTTGTGATATGCAAGAACATAATTTAAGGTCCACTTTTGAATTCAATTGTTCATTTAAATGCAAAGGAGGCCATTTCAAAAGAAGGATGCAAACTGTGGTTGTAAACCTCCCATTTGCAGCCGCCAAATTAAAAGTTTGAATCCATATTTGAATTCTTCAGGTCCAAATTATGAGGGAGGCAAATTTTGAGAAGATTTGGAAGTACTTTGATATTCATGTCAAAGGCGCTTGTGAATTTCATCGGAATTTGAATTCAAATTTAAAACTGATGTAAACACTGTGGATTCTCCAAATGGATGTTGAATTTGTTCTCCATACGATTGAATTATGAAACTTGCCCAAATTTAAGATATTTTAGAAAAGAGGTGGAGCCCAGTGGTCAGTGAGGGGCTAGACTTGCTACTGAAGTAAACCAAGTTCCTCTCTGTTTCACTCGAAGCCACTGAACAGCGCGCGCTCCACCGAGACAGACCCGAGAGCTCCCAGCTCGACACCGAGACCTGCCATAAACCAGATCCCGGTTTCTCCCTCGCTCTGGAGAGCTGCTCGTACGTCTCCTTCACCCTCAGCGTCATCAGTTTGCCTCCATACCCGAAGCCTCGGTAACCTGCTTCTCCCTCGAGAAAAACAGAACCGAAACCTTGCCGCCATCGCCGGTCGATCATGAGTCGGCTGATTGCAAGCAAGATGAGCCTCCCTTGAGTAGCAAAACGGTCCTGGTGGTTCATCCCCGACCTCCTTGATGCACAGCTGCTCGAGTCCGAACCGTTTCCACCCTCGAACAACTTTTTCGTGCGGTGACCTAAAAGAACTGGCACTGGCTCACCGTTGACAGCTCATACCGAGGAGTTTCATGGCTGAGCTAGGGCGCTCCGAGATGCTCCAGATCATCATGCTGCTCCTCCCCAAATTGCAGCTCCAGCCGCGAATCATCGTGCATGAATTCGACGTTTTTCTCCCGGTGCACCACCATGGACCATTCGGTAAGGATCTCCAAAATTTGCGCTTAATTCTCACTTAGGGATCACCAAATCAAGCACAAATGAGCTAGACTCATTGGCGATCCAATTCCCTTTGCAACCGTAGCTTGAATCCGACTGTGAGCGGGCTATTTCAAGTCTTCCCGAGCTCAAACACGGCGGACACCATCGGGCGAACGGTGAAACCCTAGTAGACGCCGTTCCCGAGCTAGTTTGTGCCCATGTCGAGCTTTATTAGGTGTCACTGATGCTTTAGAGCCGCTAAACCGAGGGTTTGGCGGTCAGGAGCAGTGAGCCGAGGTCGCCAAAGATTCACCGAGTCCGCCGCACGCTGCTGACCTAGCTTTGGTCCTCCAGAGCCCACACCGACCCCAAAAATGGCTTCCCCGACCTCCAAAACCTCTGAGCGGCGAGTTTCCAGCCGGGAGAAGGTCGGGAAGCCGAGTCCGGCGAGGTGCCGCCGCTGCCGGCGAGGGGGACGGGCGAGGGCGCGGGAAACCGACCGTGGAGGAAGAAGACCTGGGGCTGGCCCACCTGTCAGCAGTTGTATTTTAAAAACCGGGATCCTCTGTTGCTGGGGATCGGGTATGAATACCTGGGTTGCAAACCTGTGGCCCGTGTGTCCTCGTATCTCATTGGCCGCCATTTACACTGTGGGTCTAGGTAGGTTTTCTGTGGAAAACTAATTCCAAATTTCAAGCAAAGTTTAGAAAATCATAACTTGTGCTAGGAAACTCCAAATTGCGTGATTCAAATTGGGTTAGATTGACCTTGGCAAGATCTATCCAAATGGGAACCCAATTTATATGAAAGTCATAATGTAATTCTGGAAAATTCTTTAAAGCTTTTCAGACAAATAATTTCAGACGGAGTTTGGTTCATCCAAAAAATCCTCAAACTTTGCCAGAATATTCTATAGGATGTTATTGAACTCCTGTAAAAATTTCAGCTCATTTGGAGTTGATTTGGATAGGAGAATTCAGATTTCAAGTTTCTGTGTTCAAATGAATACATAAACATTTTCAGAGAATTTCCAAAACTTGGAAATTCAGTTATGGGCAATTCTTAGCTCCAAAAATCCTAGGAAAATTCATGCAGGCTCTATGATTTATAATTGGAATTGTAGTTCACTAAGTTTGACATGAACATGTGAGTTACTTCAGAATTAATTCCTTTTTGCTTAATTGCTTAGAGAATTGTTCTGAATAACCAACTCAATGAAAAGTGCTAAATTTTGGTCCAGATGACTTTCTTGTGAGAGGGAACTCACATAAAAATTTTCAGATCCTTTGGAGCTCTGGATCACTACTGTTCTGTTTAACCTCTTTAGGTGATTAAAACTCAAGTGAGGAGAACACTTAGCACTTGATCATGTTGCTTAACCCAAACCCAAACCACTAGCACCAGTGTCATTTTAATTCTTAAACAGAGTTCTAGTTTTAAACTTTTCATTAGAACTTGTTAGGAAAACCTTTATAATTAAATACTTGTGCATATTCATAATGTGTAGCATCTACATGAGGACTTGTGAAGTGAAGTGAGATTCAAGGACAAGGTGACCGAATAATCAAGCCTTCTCGACGACACTAACTGAATATACATTATTAGTCAGCTGCAAAACAAAGGTAAGCTCCGGTTTGCATTTAAGTTGTTTATAAAGTTTTTACTCTGTTCACTACTGTAGTTTAGAGTTTGTATGTGCATTAGGTCAGGTATGATTTATACTCCAAATGCATGACCAAAATGAACCCTGGAGTCAAGGGTAGAATAGTGTTCCCCGCTGTAGAATATTTCCATGCTAATAGGTTGTAACATCCGGTAGAAGTCCAGTAGTTGGAATCTACTAGCGAGCTTGTGGCGGACCGGAATCCGCTCATCCAGGATCGCAGAGGGTGGTGCCGCGCGATGCGACACCCGACAGCACAGGTCATAAGAACACATTATATTACATGGGAAAAACAAACTGAATGTACAAAGTAGTACACTTCTCAGTTACAAACTAGGGTCTTTATTACACAGCGGAAGTTTCTTTTATACAACTCACGCCCGCCTATCTAGCAAAAGTGGTTGCCCAGCCCTAGGGCAAACCACACTAGCTGCACTCCTCAGCTCAGCGCGGCGTGTACGGCTCCCACTCAGCCGTGGTCCCCAACGGAGGGTAACCCTCGCCGGTGGACTCGTACTCCGAGTCCGTGGGTGGCTCCTCACCTGAAAAACACTTAAGCAGCAACTGTGAGCACGAAGGCTCAGCAAGGCTTAACCGACTCACCTAAGCATGAAACTCTACATGAGGGGTACAAGGACATAGGATAGCAATGTTGCAGCAAATGGACACGCCTATAAGTTCATCCTTAGTTCATTTTTTAGCAACAAGTTAACAGTTCATGAAGCTGAAATTTAGTGAGCAATATTTGGTGGCACACATGTAGCAATACAATTATAGCATAACAGCAATATGGAATCATAACATTTCATTCCTTAGTCTACGTTATGACGCATTGAACAAGCGGTACTCGTCACCGCGAGGGACGGCGAATCGACTCGATATACACCTGCAGGGAAAACCCAAAGAGCACGTCACGTACGCCCACCCGTGGAGCCGCACAGCACGCTCACTCGATGTCGTACGGAACAACCTTTCACCCAACAGCCCAAACGTCGAACTGGTCGCACCGAAACGAGCAGGAGGTTCCCCACACGGAGCATCTCTCTATGCCCGTTGGCAGATTTCCACCTTACTGCCCTCAACCTACACCTATAAATCGGTGTGCTATGCCTCGACGCCCGGAGGTTTAGGCTACATCGGTTTATAGGGGCCCATATATCCGATATGCCTTCGGTACGTTCAATATATGTTCAGCAGGGCCGCACACGGATCGGTCCTCAATCGACACGGACAGGGCTGCGCACACAAGACTTCCCCTTGCTGCGCCCTAGCCCCTGCCTAGTCTCATTTTCATTACTAAAGTGATCTCACATCACTCAACCGAACCCGTGTGTCCCAAGCCTATCTCGCGAGTAGATTCCAACTACTCGACTTGTACCGAAGCCCTATGAATCTTTAAGCATAGCCTTTCTACTCGAGGTCCTTGACACTACCCTCACTCTTTTAGGAACCTTTGGTTATGCAAGTGGGGTTTCATTCATCCTATACTTAATGCACAATCATACTTCATATGACACATGTACACAAAGTAAAATTTATAAAAAGGTTAATGCAAACCGGGGCTTGCCATGTTGCTGCTGGTCGGGGGTTAGTTCCTCTTCCAGAAGTAGGAAGTCCAGCACTTCCGGAGTCTCTTCTTCAAAGGCTACACGTTAATGAAACACTATATGTTAATTTAAATGCAATGTGAGTCTAGGGTAATACGTCTGCTATTAGTTCTAATAACCAGTCTATAACAACTGGAACTCTGTTTAAGAATTTAAAGATGAACTGGGCGTTGGTGGTTTGGCTTAGACTTAATCCCCCTGGTTAAATGCTAAGTGGTTTTCCCCCTTTTCCATATTAATCCCTCAAGTGGTTAAACAGGACAGGGGTGATCCAGAGCTTCAATGGAGCTGAGAATTTTTGTGTGAGTTCCTTGTCACAAGAAAACTCTCTGGACCAAACAATAGCACTTTTAATGGAGTGGTTTGCTCAGAATAATTCTCTTAGCAAATAAGCAAAGAAGAATTAATTCTGAGGTAATACCACTGTTCATGCCCAACTTAGTGAACTACAATTACAATTATATCTCATAGAGTTTGCATGAATTTTCCTAGTATTTTTGGAGCTAAGATTTGCCCAGAACTGAATTTCCAAGTTTTGGAAATTCTCTGAAAATGTTTCTGTATTCAAATGAACACAGCACCTTCAAATTTGAATTGCTCTGACCAAATCAACTCCAAATGGTCTGAAACTTTTACAGGGCTTCACTAACGTCCTAAAGAACATTATGGCAAAATTTGGGGATTTTTGGATGAACCAAACTTCCTCTAAAATTCTTTTGCTGAAAAGTTTTATAGAATTTTCCAGAATTAAATAGTAGGTTTCATACAAATTGGGTTTCAGATTTGGATTGTACTCCGTTAGAGGAATCCAACAAAATTTGTTTCATAATTTTTGGATTCTCCTACCCCGAGTTGTGGTCCTCCAAAATTTGAACTACAAATTGGACATTTCAAAATGTTTATATATCTGCCAGTGGGTCCCACCAAGCAGGTCTTCCCCTTCCTCGCGCCAAACAGGGGTCCGCGGCGGCGCACTCCGGCGAGTGTCACCGGAACTGCTTTCCCGGCCGTCTCCCGATCTCAGACTCGCCGCCCCCCCCCCATAATTCGTGGCGCTGAACTCGTCGGTGGTGTCGCCGGCGGCCGTAGCTCACCGGAACAGGGCTCCCGACGGTGACAGCGGCGGTTAGGATTCTGGCGTGGTCGGGAATGCGTTACAACGCATCAAAATGATCAGCAAAGGGTCGGAGAGCACCGTGGGAGCTCGAGGGTGATGGAAATGGCCGCCAAACCCCATGAAAAGGTCGGCAACCTAGAGCTCCACGGTGAACCGAGCTATTATTCTATGGCGGCCCGAAAAATAACCCAAACCTGGCCATTTCTGGGTCATTTCCCTTGATTCTTGGTCGAGGAGGGCCGCTAGGGAGTGAGGAAGGTGTGTGTAGGCTCACCCGAGCTGGTTTGGCCGGTGCAGCTAGAATTTTGGGGTAGACCGCGCTCTACCCGAACACACTACGTTTCGGAAGAACTGGAAATACTCTTCATCCGGTGGATCAACCGCTATTTGGCTTGCATCTACATGACCTAGAGAGCACGGCGCACCTTTTTCGTGTAGGATTCCGGCGGTGAAACTGGCCGTGGCGTGCTGTCCACGGGGAGCAGTCCTCGGCTTTCCGCCGGTGGCCTGAGTTCTCAGTGGCGATCGTCGATTTGTGGTCGAGTGCGGTGCTAACACCGCGAGGTGGTGGGATGGTTAGCTAGAGCACACACAGGCACACCCTTTCTGTGTTGGGAGCTCGGGCAAAGGCCGAGCAGACGTCGGCGTACGGTGGAGAGTCGAGGAGCGGCGCCGATGTGCGAGCAGAGCCCGGTGTGCTTGCTGATCGGGAGAAGAAGGCAATACGCTCGGCCCAGCTGCGTGGAGAGGGGGTCACGTAGAGGAGGGGTGAGCTGCTGCCCGGTCGCCAGCGCGAGAGAGGGAATCAGGAGGTGGCCTCCCGGGCGATGGCGCACGCGGCAGCTGGCTGTTCGACCGAAGGTCTTCGGTTGACTGAGAAACAGAGGGAAGACTTGGGGGCTAAGTCTATTTCACCCAATGACATGTGGGCCCCACTGGTCAGTGCTCTACCACCTCTCAAAAGATCTCCAAAACTTGACAAATGATGAATTCAAATGTTGGAAATCTCAAACTGAGCTACATTGGTATGGTTTGGCAAATTTCCCTCAAATTCAAATGTATATTTGAATTCTTTGCATATTTGGATCCTTTTTGGAAAAATGGGTAGCAAACCTTTTCAAAAATTATTGAAACTCTGCCTCCCCACCAATTTGGACCTGAGGAATCCAATTATGCACTTTGATCATTGTTTTAGCTGCTGCAATCATGAATTTGAATGCAACAGTTTGGAATCACCCTCTCATGTGTGGTCATATGTGTAGAATTCCCACTTTGTGAAAATGTAGGTTTCCCCTCTAACCACTCTTTTGATGGAGGTTACTTGCTCTTCCCACTTTTTCACAATCTATCCACAACAAAAACTGTGGTGTTGTGGGTTGAAGAAAAGTTTTTGCAAGTCCCTTTTCTTGGGCTTTTACATCCCTCCCCCTTAAAAGAATCTCGTCCCGAGATTATAAAAGAAGATATAGCGATGTAATAGGGACTTACCCGTACTGAGATGCCATGAACTCCTGGTAATTTGAGTGAAGGAATTCCTCGCTCTCCCACGTCACTTCTTCGGTGGTGTGGTTGCTCCAGAGTATTTTGTAGAACCACAACGTTCTGCTACGCGTGGTTCGGGCTTTCTCATCAAGAATTTCTACCGGATACTCCTCATATGTTAAATCCGGTTTCAGCTCGCCGATGTCTTCGGTAGGAATAGCAGCCGTATGCTTTAAACATTTTCGCAGTTGTGAAACATGGAAAACATCATGGACACCAGCCAGAGATGCCGGTAGCTCCAATCGATACGCCGCTGGTCCGCACTTCTCGGTGATAGCATAGGGTCCAACGAAACAGGGAGCGAGCTTCCCCTTCACACCAAACCGGTGCACGCCCTTCATCGGAGACACGCGGAGGTACACGTGTTCCCCAACGTCAAAGTGCAATGGCCTACGCCTCTTATCAGCGTAGCTCTTCTGCCGGGATTGAGCGGCCTTCAAATTGGCTTGAATTGTCCGAACGCGCTCTTTGGCGTCGTTCACCACATCAACCCCGAATGTGACCCTTTCACCGGACTCGCACCAATTTAATGGGGTGCGGCATTTGCGACCGTAGAGAGCTTCGTAGGGTGCCATCTTGATACTCGCCTGATAGCCATTGTTGTACGAGAATTCCGCCAACGGTAGGTGATCATCCCAGTTCCTACCGTGGTGGATGGCACATGCTCTCAACATGTCTTCTAATACTTGGTTCACCCTCTCTGTTTGCCCATCTGTTTGAGGGTGATAGTCGGAGCTCCTGATCAACTTAGTACCCAATGCAGCGTGTAGCTGCTCCCAAAAGTGAGATACAAATAATGCACCTCGATCTGAGACGATGGTCTTGGGTACCCCGTATAGGCATAGAATCTTCGCTATGTACAGCTCCGCATATTTGCCGGCATTGTAACGTGTATTCACCGAGATGAAGTGAGCCGTCTTGGTTAACCGATCAACGATTACCCATATAAAATCATGCTTGTGGGATGTTAGGGGTAATCCCACAATGAAATCCATGCTCACATCTTCCCATTTCCATGCCGGGATCTTCAGGGGTTGCAAAAGCCCTGACTTCTTCATGTGATCAGCTTTCACTCGTCTACACGTATCGCACTCGGATACGTACTTAGCTACCTCCCGCTTCATCCGTGTCCACCAAAAATTCTTTTTCAAATCTTGGTACATTTTGTTGCTGCCCGGATGAATGGAGTATTTAGACAAGTGAGCTTCATCGAGGATTTTCTTCCTCAGTTCAATGTCCCGGGGTACGACTATGCGGTCGTTGAACCATAGCGTCCCCTCATCATCCTTCCGGAAACATTTAATCTCTCCATTTTCTATCCGTCTCCGGAGATGTGCCATGCCTTTATCATCTTTCTGAGCTGCAATGATGTCCTCCCTAATCGTAGGGATGAGGGCAAGGTTGTACAGCGATCCATACGGAACCAAGTATAAACTTGGCTCTTCCTCCTCCACCGGGGTAATGGTGAGGTGATGGACATGTGATTTCTGACTCAGCGCGTCGGCAACCACATTCGCCTTGCCGGGGTGGTAATGAATCTCAATTTCATAATCTTTGATCAATTCTAACCACCTCCTTTGTCTCATGTTCAGCTCCTTCTGGGTGAAAATATATTTTAAGCTCTTGTGGTCAGTGTAGAGATGCACCAGATTCCCCAGGAGATAGTGCCTCCACATTTTTAGCGCCAACACCACGGCAGCAAGCTCAAGATCATGAGTCGGATAATGCTGCTCATGGTTCCGAAGTTGGCGTGAGCCATATGCGACCACACGTCCTTCCTGCATCAACACGCAGCCGAGCCCAATACCGGACGCGTCGCAATACACGTCGAAGGGCTTTGTTGTATCCGGCTGAGCTAAGACCGGAGCTGTTGTGAGATGCTTCACCAATGCGTGGAACGCTCCTTCACACGCCGTGTTCCAAACATATTTCGTCCCCTTCTTCAGCAATTCTGTCATCGCCTTAGCGAGCTTGGAGAAACTTGGAATGAATCTCCAGTAGTATCCCGCTAACCCGAGGAAGCTTCTGAGTTCATGGACAGATATGGGAGCTTTCCATTTCAGCACTTGCTCTATTTTGCTTGGGTCAACCGCAATGCCTTCAGCTGAGATGATATGTCCCAATAATGGCACTTGGCTGATCCAAAACTCGCATTTACTGAACTTGGCGTAGAGTTTATGGTCTCGCAATCATTGAAGAACGATCCGCAAGTGTTCGGCATGTTCGGCTTCTGTCTTGGAGTAAACCAAGATATCATCGATGAACACTACCACGAACTTGTCCAGCTCCGGCATGAACACTGAGTTCATAAGATACATGAAATGGGCTGGAGCATTTGTGAGACCAAAGGACATGACAAGATATTCATATAATCCATATCTCGTCGAGAAGGCCGTCTTTGGAATATCCTCCGCCCAGATCTTTATCTGGTGATATCCAGAGCGAAGGTCCATCTTTGAGAACACACTTGCCCCCACAAGTTGATCAAACAAAATGTCAATACGGGGCAGTGGGTACTTATTCTTGATGGTGACGGCGTTGAGCGGCCGGTAATCCACACATAGCCTTAAGGTTTCATCTTTCTTTTTAACAAACAGCGCCGAGCATCCCCAAGGCGAGGAACTCGGCCTAATGAAACCCTTACTAAACAGATCATTGAGCTGTTCCTTCAGTTCAGCCAGCTCATTTGGAGCCATTTTATATGGTCTCCGTGATATGGGCGTAGTCCCGGGTGCAAGTTCAATCTTAAACTCGACATCCGGCTCAGGTGGCATGCCCGCAAGATCATCCGGGAACACGTCAGGGTACTCCCGGACTATGGGGATGTCTTCTAACTTGAGAGCTTCAGCATTATTAATTTCTAAAACTTCCCGGACTGGCGTGTCTAACACCATGGAATGCGGACGGTGGAATGGAGAATTTAAGTGAACCGTCCGTTTCCGAGTCTCTAGGACAGCGCCATGGTATTGTAGCCATGACATCTCTAAGATTGCATCAATCTTTTGCCCCATAAGAATTATCAAGGTGGTGGGATATAGTTTCCCACCTAAGCACAGAGGTGCCATTGGAATCATCATATTAGCTGAAATCTTCCCTCTCGGTGAGCAAATCATATAAGTGCAGTCGGTTGGGAAGACTTGCATTTGATGCTTAGCCACATAGGATGCACTTATAAAGCTGTGGGTTGCACCAGAATCAAACAATATGACGATGGCTTGATTGTTGAGAGTAAACGTACCCGCCAGCATGTTATCTCCCTCTGGGGCGTCCTCATTGTCGAGGTTGCGGACACCCCCAGTCCGCTGACTAACTTTCTTCACTGGAGGTCGGCCTCGAGCACCGCCCTGGAACTGGGCTTGCCCGCTGCTCTGCTGCCCCTGGGGACAGTCCTTCGCGAAGTGGCCCACCTGGCCACACGTGAAGCAGGTGAAACGGGGCGGTCCCCCGCTGATCGGTGGACGGAATCCCAGGGCGCGTTGTGGCGGTGGAAACGCTCGGGGTACCGTCTGCTGCTGCTGCTGCTGTCTTGGTGGTGGCATCGGCGGACGGAACGAGGGTGACTGGAACGTACGTCCCCCGAACCGTTGAGGTCGCGCTGGTGGATGCCACTGCTGCCCGGATGGTGTCCGGTACACCATACGGTACTTCTGGGGCACGCCACCACCGCTGCTAGGTGGAGCGCTGCGCTTCCTCTGCTCAGCTGCCAACTCCCGCTGAGCGTCCTCTTGCATGATCGCGGCATTGACTAAGTCGTTGAAGGTGCCGCGATTCCACTGAACGAGGTGCGTCTTCATTTCGGGGTGTAACCCCCGATAGAAGTGCTCCCGCTTCTTCTCCTCCGTGGAGATATAATCTGACGCATACTGCGCCAGATGGTTGAAGGCACGGGAGTAGTCATGGGCACTCCTCCCGCCCTGCTTCAGTTCCAAAAATTCTTGGAACTTCCTCTTCATGATTCCAGGAGGAATGTGATAGGCGCGGAACGCCTCCCGGAACTCTTGTCATTCCTTGGCATGGCCAGCCGGACATGAGGCGACATAATTCGCCCACCACGCACCAGCGGCACCGTGGAGTTGATGTGCTGCGAACAAGGTCTTCTGCCGCTCCGTACATTGGAGCAGCCCGAACTTGGACTCGATGGTCCGCAGCCAGTTGTCCGCCTCCAGTGGTTCTTCGGCTTCGGTGAACACTGGCGGGTGCGTACTCATGAAATCCGAGTACGACACCTCCCAGGACTCACGAGGCCCTCTATCTTGACGCCCCCCCCCCCCCCCCCCCCGCCTGGGACGTATTCTGCACGATCGTGCGGAGCAGGTCCGTCTGCACCTCACGACCTCCCACCAGTGCCGCTATCACATCCGCCAGAGTAAGCGGAGGCGGCGGTGGTGGCTGCTGCTGCGGGGTGCTATTATAGGCCGGTGGCTGGGAGTCATCGCCTCCCCCTTGGCTAGAGCCACCAACCTCGTGCGTGGTCCTAGTGCGAACCATCTGCAACCATACGACAATAAACATCAGTCCCGCAACATATTGCATGCAGCCCAAATGAAAATAGGCGTAACAACATAATGACAACGAGAATATGCGTACATCTCGTAAGTAGATAATGTAATAACTTTGCACAAGTTACACCATTACCAGACCAAACACAAGCTAGTTTAATCCAACTTGATGAACCTCCTTTTTGGAAGCTCACCATAACTAGGTTTGGTCACTACGAGACATTACTATCGCGTTGTCATCACGTATACCACCCTTAGGGTACAACGCCCTCTCCAATGAGTTCAACTGTCACTCCTCTGTCAGAATGATCAGTTTCTACCCATTCCAAGTTTTGATCTGGTTCTGGGCATTTTCATGACTCAAGCTGACTACCAAAGTTAAAGTTAACTTCAGTATCTTTCCAAATAGTATTCATTTGCCCCCAGATCAGCTTTGGTTAAAAGTTGTGTTAATTCAAATTCAACAGAATTTCTGGAAGAATTTTAACAGCACCTCCCTCGGAAGTTGCTGTTTTCAACTCTGATTTCCACTAAATTATGTGCTGAAATTTCAGGAGCTTTGAATTGCAAAGATGTCACACCTCTTCTACTCTTTCTAAAGAGGTATCATATGAAAATTTTAATTTTTTCTACTGGGAGTTATCCTTGAAAAACAGAACAGTCCAGAGAATGTTTTAACACTGTCCTGGTTCTGGACAGTTTACATTCCTCTGGGATTTAAGCCATCTTAAGGTGAATTCAGCTCTGGAAGTCTACAACAAAGTTGTATAGTACTTAAGTACCTTTTCAGAACTATATAGCACACCTCTCTGGGCTAAAAGACCTGCGAGTTATGCCCTGTTGAAGATCAGCAAACTTGCTGTCCAGAACAGAGCACTCTGTTTTGCAGTCTTTTGGAACTACACTCATCCCTTTACAATTTGTCTACCCAACCAGGGTCCTAATTGTTGAACCTAATGATTTTATTTCCTTTTTATCATTATTTTCATGCATATGCCTACAATATCTCGGTACTACGTTCCTCACCAAAGAAAATCCTAACCGGATTATACCGGCATATACGTCTCAAGTGTGGCACTAAACGGTCTCTCGCACACGTTTTCTACACGGATACCTACGTGGTTAGTACCTGCAGAAGACCACACAATAATGGTGCACTCAATGGTTGTTCATTTCAGGCAGGACCATATTTAAAGTAAATACAAACGCCCGTATCATTTCCATACGGCCGTCCTTGAGTTAGGTCACGTCTCAAGGTACGTGATCGTGTTTCAACAACACACGATGGGGAACCCGAGTATGTCATGAACGGGTCGTCACGGTTGGGAATGTTATCAACCCAACGGATACCACCTACTGCCCTGCAGGGCACGCCGATGGCAAGCGCTGTGTATGCCCCCCTGGGCTATTTCCAGACGAACACACTCTCGCGTTACTGACCACGCGATGGGGTCTCCACTTACTTGCCTAATGCACGCTAGGGATCAGCGTTTCATATGAACTCAGGAACATGAAGAGTCCAAGAGTTTCATATTGACGTCTCACACCAAGCTGTGAGACAAGCCCCTGAACCACGTTCCTCGTCAGGGGGAGCTAACCGAAATTGAACCGCTTTCGGTGGCGTTCCTTACCATACTTACCAGAGCGTAGGTGCGTCGTTACCATAATTATAACACATAGGTTAGTCTTTGCCACTTTAAATAACTATGCTACTATAGTCCTTACTTGGGCAACTACTGGATCCTCACCGTAAACCTAAGTTTTCCCATACTACAGTTCTTAAGTACTGTGCTATCCCAAATGCAGCTCTGATACCAGGCTGTGGCGGACCGGAATCCGCTCATCCAGGATCGCAGAGGCTGGTGCCGCGCGATGCGACACCCGACAGCACACGTCATAAGAACATATTATATTACATGGGAAAAACAAACTGAATGTACAAAGTAGTACACTTCTCAGTTACAAACTAGGGTCTTTATTACACAGCGGAAGTTTCTTTTATACAACTCACGCCCGCCTATCTAGCAAAAGTGGTTGCCCAGCCCTAGGGCAAACCACACTAGCTGCACTCCTCAGCTCAGCGCGGCGTGTACGGCTCCCACTCAGCCGTGGTCCCCGACGAAGGGTAACCCTCGCCGGTGGACTCGTACTCCGAGTCCGTGGGTGGCTCCTCACCTGAAAAACACTTAAGCAGCAACCGTGAGCACGAAGGCTCAGCAAGGCTTAACCGACTCACCTAAGCATGAAACTCTACATGAGGGGTACAAGGACATAGGATAGCAATGTTGCAGCAAATGGACACGCCTATAAGTTCATCCTTAGTTCATCTTTTAGCAACAAGTTAACAGTTCATGAAGCTGAAATTTAGTGAGCAATATTTGGTGGCACACATGTAGCAATACAATTATAGCATAACAGCAATATGGAATCATAACATTTCATTCCTTAGTCTACGTTACGACACAGTGAACAAGCGGTACTCATCACCGCGAGGGACGGCGAATTGACTCGATATACACCTGCAGGGAAAACCCAAAGAGCACGTCACGTACGCCCACCCGTGGAGCTGCACAGAACGCTCACTCGATGTCGTACGGAACAACCTTTCACCCAACAGCCCAAACGTCGAACCGGTTGCACCGAAACGAGCAGGAGGTTCCCCACACGGAGCATCTCTCTATGCCCATTGGCAGATTTCCACCTTGCTGCCCTCAACCTACACCTATAAATCGGTGTGCTATGCCTCGACGCCCGGAGGTTTAGGCTACATCGGTTTATCGGGGCCCATATATCCGATATGCCTTCGGTACGTTCAATACTTGTTCAGCAGGGCCGCACACGGATCGGTCCTCAATCGACACGGACAGGGCTGCGCACACAAGACTTCCCCTTGCTGCGCCCTAGCCCTCGCCTAGTCTCATTTTCATTACTAAAGTGATCTCACATCACTCAACTGAACCCGTGTGTCCCAAGCCTATCTCGCGAGTAGATTCCAACTACTCGACTTGTACCGAAGCCCTATGAATCTTTAAGCATAGCCTTTCTACTCGAGGTCCTTGACACTACCCTCACTTTTTTAGGAACCTTTGGTTATGCAAGTGGGGTTTCATTCATCCTATACTTAATGCACAATCATACTTCATATGACACATGTACATAAAGTAAAACTTATAAAAAGGTTAATGCAAACCGGGGCTTGCCTTGTTGCTGCTGGTCGGGGGTTAGTTCCTCTTCCGGAAGTAGGAAGTCCAGCACTTCCTGAGTGTCTTTTTCAATGGCTACACGTTAATGAAACACTATATGTTAATTTAAATGCAATGTGAGTCTAGGGTAATACTTCTGCTATTAGTTCTAATAACCAGTCTCTAACAACTGGAACTCTGTTTAAGAATTTAAAGATGAACTGGGTGTTGGTGGTTTGGCTTAGACTTAATCCCCCTGGTTAAATGCTAAGTGGTTTTCCCCCTTTTCCATATTAATCCCTCAAGTGGTTAAACAGGACAGGGGTGATCCAGAGCTCCAATGGAGCTGAGAATTTTTGTGTGAGTTCCTTGTCACAAGAAAACTCTCTGGACCAAACACTAGCACTTTTCATGGAGTGGTTTGCTCAGAATAATTCTCTTAGCAAATAAGCAAAGAAGAATTAATTCTGAGGTAATACCCCTGTTCATGCCCAACTTAGTGAACTACAATTACAATTATAGCTCATAGAGTTTGCATGAATTTTACTAGTATTTTTGGAGCTAAGATTTGCCCAGAACTGAATTTCCATGTTTTGGAAATTCTCTGAAAATGTTTCTGTATTCAAATGAACACAGCACCTTCAAATTTGAATTGCTCTGACCAAATCAACTCCAAATGGTCTGAAACTTTTATAGGGGTTCACTAACGTCCTATAGAACATTCTGGCAAAACTTGGGGATTTTTGGATGAACCAAACTTCCTCTAAAATTCTTTTGCTGAAAAGCTTTAAAGATTTTTCCAGAACTAAATATTATGTTTCATACAAATTGGGTTTCAGATTTGGATTGTACACCGTTAGAGGAATCCAACAAAATTTGTTTTATAATTTTTGGATTCTCCTACCCCGAGTTGTGGTCCTCCAAAGTTTGAACTACAAACTGGACATTTCAAAATGTTTAAATGTCTGCCAGTGGGTCCCACCCGGCAGGTCTTCCCCTTCCTCGCGCCAAACAGGGGTCCGCGGTGGCGCACTCCGGCGAGTTTCGCCGGAACTTCTTTCCTGGCCGTCTCCCGATCTCAGACTTGCCGCCCCCCGTAATTCGTGGCGCTGAACTCGTCGGTGGTGTCGCCGGCGGCCGTAGCTCACCGGAACAGGGCTCCCGACGGTGACAGCGGCGGTTAAGGTTCCGGCATGGTCGGGAATGCGTTACAACGCATCAAAATGATCAGCAAAGGGTCGGAGAGCACCGCGGGAGCTCAGGGGTGATGGAAATGGCTGCCAAACCCCATGAAAAGGTCGGCAACCTAGAGCTCCACGGTGAAACGAGCTATTATTCTATGGCGGCCCCGAAAACAACCCAAACCTGGCCATTTCTGGGTCATTTCCCTTGATTCTTGGTCAAGGAGGGCCGCTAGGGAGTGAGGAAAGTGTGTGTAGGCTCACCCGAGCTGGTTTGGCCGGTGCAGCTAGAATTTCAGGGTAGACCGCGCTCTACCCGAACACACTACGTTTCGGAAGAACTGGAAATACTCTTCATCCAGTGGATCAACCGCTATTCGGCTTGCATCTACACGACCTAGAGAGCACGGCGCACCTTTTTCGTGTAGGAGTCCGGTGGTGAAACTGGCCGTGGCGTGCTGTCCACGGGGAGCAGTCCTCGGCTTTCCGCCGGTGGCCTGAGTTCTCAGTGGCGATCATCGATTTGTGGTCGAGTGCGGTGCTAACACCGTGAGGTGGTGGGATGGTTAGCTAGAGCACACACAGGCGCACCCTTTCTGTGTTGGGAGCTCGGGCAAAGGCCGAGCAGACGTCGGCATACGGTGGAGAGTCGAGGAGCGGCGCCGATGTGCGAGCAGAGCCCGGTGCGCTTGCTGATCGGGAGAAGAAGGCAATACGCTCGGCCTAGCTGCGTGGAGAGGGGGTCACGTAGAGGAGGGGTGAGCTGCTGCCCGGTCGCCAGCGCGAGAGAGGGAATCAGGAGGTGGCCTCCCGGGCGATGGCGCACGCGGCAGCTGGCTGTTCGACCGAAGGTCTTCGGTTGACTGAGAAACAGAGGGAAGACTTGGGGGCTAAGTCTATTTCACCCAATGACATGTGGGCCCCACTGGTCAGTGCTCTACCACCTCTCAAAAGATCTCCAAAACTTGACAAATGATGAATTCAAATGTTGGAAATCTCAAACTGAGCTACATTGGTATGGTTTGGCAAATTTCCCTCAAATTCAAATGTATATTTGAATTCTTTGCATATTTGGATCCTTTTTGGAAAAATGGGTAGCAAACCTTTTCAAAAATTATTGAAACTCTGCCTCCCCACTAATTTGGACCTGAGGAATCCAATTATGCACGTTGATCCTTGTTTTAGCTGCTGCAATAATGAATTTGAATGCAACAGTTTGGAATCACCCTCTCATGTGTGGTCATATGTGTAGAATTCCCACTTTGTGGAAATGTAGGTTTCCCCTCTAATCACTCTTTTGATGGAGGTTACTTGCTCTTCCCACTTTTTCACAATCTATCCACAACAAAAACTGTGGTGTTGTGGGTTAAAGAAAAGTTTTTGCAAGTCCCTTTTCTTGGGCTTTTACAGAGCTATAGTTCGGGATCACACAGGTATGGTTTAAAGAGGCAAACTAAAGTTTATATTTCCAAAGATGAGACCGGGTAGAGAGTGTAGGCAGCGACAAGACGAGGTCTTGGTCGAGTAGCTCTGCCTGTGTCGGTTAAGGACCGTTCTCGTGTGCGGCCCCACTGAGCAAGTATTGAGTTGTGTACCACATGCTTACTGCTATATGTGACCCAAGAAACTGATGTACCAGGTTAACTGGATTGTAGAGGCATGCCACATCGTCTCATTAGACCTATGAGCCTGAGACGGCGCGACCGGTTCTACAGTTGGGTGTCCTGCGAAAGGTTGCCACATACGACATAATGAAGGACGCCAGATTTGGGTCTTCAGAGGCGGGCGTATGAGTTGATTAATCCGGGCAGTGTTTGATTCGAATCACCGTCCCTTGCGGATATGAGTACCGCTTGCTCACTGTGTTGTGATGTAGTAATCAATTTGTGTGATAACAGTTTGCAAGTTTTATATGCTGCTATGATAATTGGAATTGCATGAAAACCATGTATGAAGTAGTGATAGAGCAAATTAAAGTTAATTTTCCACCTTGGGACAAGTAACATTGGAATGAAGCGTTTCTTGTTTGATTGTGGATTTCCAATGTTGCTCGGCGCAATGTCACTACTGTGATGTCTAAAATCTGAAAGTTAAGGATGAACGTGTAGGCGAGTCTTTATGCAACTTACTTGTTTATTGCCTTAAGTTACCTTCATGTAGAGTTGCACGCCTTAGGAGAGACGGTTAAGTCTTGCTGAGCCTATGAGCTCACGCTTGCTATATGAGTGATTTTGCAGGTTAACATCGATGCTTATGAAGAAGGTTGTCCGGTGAGAATCGGAGAATTCTGAGTCATGTAACACATGGAGAATCCAGCCGCTGCAATGTCTTCGTGTTGCTAGCGAGAGTCCGCGGGCTGGATCTCTTCTCAAATGCTCAATAGTTATTCGACGTGAGCTGATTATAGTCTTCCGCTGTAGCTATTTGATGTAAATTATTTACAAAAAACATCTATAAGCTTCCGCTTTTGATTTATGTAATACATGTTTTCCTTAAATGTGTGCTGTTGGGTGACACATAACACAGCACCACCCAATGTGATTCTCGGGCGAGCGGCACGGCCCTGTGATCGGGTGTCGGTCCCCCTCAGCATGGTATCAGAGCTGCATTGGTAATAGCACTTGGAATAAGGATCATATTACGACAAAAACTTAGGATACGGTGAGGAAATGATATTAGGCCCACATAAGGACTACTATATTAGCCTAATATGAAGGTGGCAACCTAACTTATGTGCTATATCGAAAAATCATGCATATCCGGACGTTCTATGTCTTGGGGTGTGCATGTAAGCGCTGTCCACCAGTGCGCACAAGCTGAAGGGTGGAGCCTCACGGGTGGCAGGTAACCGGCCAGGTTTGGTATCCTCTACGACTCTTCATGTCGTTTGGGGTATTTGAGCAACGCCAATCCCTGGCGTGCTACGGGCAAGTATGGGAGATCCCGTCAAGTGGTTAGTAACGTGAACACGTAGCTCAAGGCGTGTTTGGCTTGAGAACACCTGTGCGAGTGATGATGGACGGGTCTACGAACTGTATTGGGACCGGGTTCGGTGTGCAGCCGAACCTGACGATTGTGTGTGAATTATGTGTCACACCCGGTTTTTCCGAAGAACAACCAAGTGAATATCACATGTATGCCAGGATCATTTTCTCATACATGTGATGACAAATAGTGAAGCATCATTTATTACAAGCCAGGTGTCGAATATAAATAAGTCTTACATGGCAAATGTCTCGATGGACAATAATAAGTTCATCACAAATAAACAAACTAGCAGCGGAATATTATTCTTGAGGGCTCCATCACAGGCGTTGCCCGGGGGTCTCCATGAACCTAGAAACCTTCTTCGGTTCCAAAGTCTTGGTCATTATACACCACCGCATTATCTTGACCTGAGCAGTAATATAAACCAACAAAATATGCAAGGTTGAGTACCAATGGTACTCAGCATGTGTGGGAAAATTATGTCATGCATGGCTATAACAAGGGGGAGGTTGAACTCATGGTTAAAGCACTACGCAATTAATACCTATCACCTTAGCTTATTAAGCACCTACATTACTACACAGGTGAAATGGTCCCAATCTCCCATCCCATCATCATAATCCAATAACCATAACATCATTTCCAATGTTAAGCTCCCTGCTTAACATCCACAACTTCCAAAATCATCAATCCTCTAATCATGAATAAGTCCAAGCCGCTCTTGACCGTGAGCACGGCTGTCATGACAGTTTTGACTCTGTAGAGTTTATACCACTGTACCCACATGTAGTGATTTCATCCCCCGTTGCCGGGTGGACTAAAAGAACTTCCATTATGCCAGTGGCTACGAACCACATTCACACTTCCCAGCTGTGTAGCCAGGAGATCACTACGAAGCCTTTACAAAGGGATTCCCGACGAGCGTGGGCCCACTGAGGTTTCACCCCTAACAGCATACAAGAGGCTCCAACCCCGCTGCAGTGGCCCCCTCTTGAGCCTTGCGGTTCATATGGTAGTCCAGCTGACACCCATTCCCCGCACCATCCAACACACCCATACTACGCCGGGGATACACCTAATTAATTGGCCAAGCTGCCCCATCTCAGCATGTGGTTGGCACTGTAAAGCAAGGTTACATGCTCCATGAACCGGTCCTTAGGATCCAGGCAAGTACTAAACACAAACCCGAGTCTCGTGCACCCAGCACACAACCAAAACATCCAACTTGCCTTGATCCCTACCTCTACATAACTCACAATACCTCATTCAAGAGTATGGTAAAATAAACTGATGATCTCATATCCCAATTATCCCATTCTAAGCATGGCTAAGCATATGCATAATAATAAATGACATGATAAAATAAATCCCAACCCAGGCTACAAGGAAACAAGGTAATGCAATTCTAGGGAAACTTCCTAGCATGGGTTTCATATTTCAATTGACAATGCAAATAATTCTAGCTACACATCCTAGTATAGGATCAAAGTGGTCAAGGACACTTGCCTCCTTCCTGCTGCTCTTGAAATAGGTAGTCCTGATCTTGGAAAGGAATAACTTGCTCTTGAGCAGGTTCTACATCATACCATCACACATAGCAAAAGAAAAACAACAATCCATACGACATGGTTCACACTTCCACTTCATACAAACCACACATTCATATTTATGAAAGTCATTCTCATTTCTATGTGTTGTGGTTACTCTATGTGTGTTGATTTTGGCTTTCATGCACTTTTAAACATGTGCATATGATTTCTACTTTTGTATTCATATTTTATGTTTGTATATATTATATGAGTTTCCAATTTAAACAAATTCCTTATATTCAATTTATACACCTTTTAGCTACCAAGTGTGCATGAAGGGTATTTTTCTTCTCCATATGTGTCTTCATAATTTCTACCAACCCTAAACTGAATTCTTTGGATTTTAGAAACTCCATTTATCATTTACTAGTTGCTATATTTTCAGATTTATTTTCCTATGCATAAATGTGTACTTTATTATGAAAATAGTAAGACACATCATCTAAAGAGAATAGGTTCTGGTCCTAAATAATTTAATAACATATTTTGACCTTTGCCTCTGATGTAAACTATTTCACAATTATTTTCCCTATTTTCTAGAACTATTCTTTACTTAAAAATGTGTCTTTAAATGTGAATAATAAATTAAACAGATTCAGTTCAGCCCAAAATATATTTTTATCTCACTCCAAAGTTTCCTAAATACTGAGAAAGTCTTTAATTTAATTTTGACAATATGTTTGTCCCACTTTTTAATTTTTAAACACTAGCCACATATTCAATTTCCTAAATTAAATACTAAACAGGGCTAAAAAGTTAAACTTACCCTACTACAGGGTCTATAATATTATTTTAAGAATTTTCAGGGGTCTAGCTACACTTATCAGAGGTGTTTTTCCTAATTTTCATTAAGTCCAGGGGCTAAAACTGATTTTTTAAATGAATTTACATGATTTTCTGGAGTTCCAGGGGCTAGATCAGAAGTTTCCGGGGCTAGCTCTTATTTCCCGAGAACCCCAGGGGGTAGCACGTAAGATTTCTAGTCTTTATAACGCGGGGCTGACGTGGACCGTCCGATTTTAAACCGACGGCCGAGATTATAACATCGAACCGGTACACGGGGATTTAAACCCTACCGTGCGATTTAAAATAAATGGCGCACAAGCGGCCACGTCGCTCTGATCGAGCGCGGGCGGCGCTTCCGGCGGCGCACGGCGGCGGGAAGTGGCGATCTCGCCGGAAACTTTTGGATCTTCGGGAATTCTTCCTAGAACTGTGATTTTATGGTATAGATCGGTAGAGGGGAGGTCGGGGATCTCACCTCGGGGGTTTTCTTGAGCTCGGAGGTCCTGGAAGGTGATCGGCGACGAGGTCCGAGGCGAAACCACGGCGAAGCTCGTCGGCGCTGTGTTTACACCGCAAGTCACCGAGTTTTCTGCACCTGCAAGGTTCCCCGGAGGCGGTGGATCAAGACCAGCGAGTTAGTTCAGAATTTCTGAGCTTAGATCAGCCAGAATTCGCCGGAGAAGACTCGGTTCTCACCGGAGGAAAAATCGGCGATCGCGTGGGAAAAACAGAACGAGGCCGGGGTTTTTATAGACGGGGGAGGGCGGCGGGGTGGTTTAGATCATGTCCGCGTCGCCTACGAACAGAATTCAGCGGGGATACGCCGAAATCCCGATCGGTTTTGATTCGGGTGCGAGGGAGTCCGGCGCTGTCGCGAGGTAGACGAAGATCAGGTGGGTCCCGCCTGTCAGTGTGAGGCACCAGCGCGCGCGGCTGCGGGCTGGCGCGGGCGCTGGATGGGCCGGCTGGTGGGTTTCGGCCCACTGGCCGGTTTTTTTCTATTTTCTCTTTTTCTTTTTCTATTTCTTTTCTGATTTGAGTTTAATTTGAATTCCAGTTTGAATTTGAATTTTTGCAAAACATGCAACACGTCCAAAATTTTTTAAATTCCCCTCTTAACATGATTTAGTGTCTTAACAATATTTTTGGGGTGTTACAGCTCTACCCCCCTTAAAAGAAATCTCGTCCTCGAGATTGGTGTTCCTAAGTAAACAATTCCGGAAATTGTGCCTTGAGCTCATCTTCCCGCTCCCAGGTAGCTTCCTCTTCTGAGTGATGCTTCCACTGCACCTTGCACATCCGGATTCTTTTATTTCTGGTGAGGCGTTCCATTGTCTCCAAAATCTTGTATGGTTGCTCGGCATAAGACAAATCCTCAGCTACGCCCACTTCATTCATGGGTAACACCTCTTCAGGCGTCCTCAGGCATTTCTTGAGTTGTGACACATGGAATACATCGTGCACATCCGATAGATGAGCCGATAATTCTAGTTGATACGCCACTTCGCCTTTCCTCTCCAGAACTTGAAAGGGTCCGATGTATCGAGGTGACAACTTCCCTTTCACCTTGAACTGACGAAGTCCTCGGATAGGGGACACCTTGAGATAGACATAGTCTCCCACGTTGAAAACGAGCTCTCTTCTTCGTACATCAGCATAGCTCTTTTGGCATGTCTGTGCTATCCTAAAATTGTTGCGAATTTCCCTTACCTTCGCCTCGGCTTCTTGTAGTACTTCTGGACCAAACACTTTACTTTTCCCCGTTTGGTTCCAAAATAGGGGAGTTCTGCACTTTCTCCCGTACAAGGCTTCAAACGGTGACATCTTCATACTAGCTTGATAGCTGTTGTTATAGGAAAACTCCGCATACGGTAAGTTCTTGTCCCAACTCCTATTGTTTTTGAGTGCACATGCCCTTAGCATATCTTCAAGAATCTGATTGGTTCTTTCCATCTGCCCGTCAGTTTGGGGATGATAGGCAGAACTAAAGTTCAGATGGGTTCCCATGGTTTCGTGCAACTTCTGCCAGAACCTTGAGGTGAACTGTGTCCCTCGATCCGACACAATCTTCTTTGGCACTCCATGGTAACACACGATCCTTGACATGTACAACTCTGCCAATTTGGATCCGCTGTAGCTTTCCTTTACGGGAATGAAGTGAGCTACCTTGGTTAGCCTATCAATGATGACCCATATCGAATCATATCCTGATTGGGTCCTAGGCAATCCCACGATGAAATCCATGCTGATTTCTTCCCATTTCCATTCAGGCACTTTGAGTGGTTGCAATAATCCCGCGGGTCGTTGATGTTCTGCTTTCATCAACTGACATGTGTCACATAGGGCAACATGTTCCGCGACATCTCGCTTCATGCCATACCACCAATACCTGCCCTTGAGGTCCTGGTACATCTTTGTACTCCCAGGATAAATGGAATAGTCGGAATCGTGAGCCTCCTTCAAAATCAATACACGGATCTCCATTACTTCAGGCACACAGATTCTTTTTCCGTGCCACACCGTTCGTTGTTCATCCTCTCTAAAACCTGGAGCTTTATTTTCCTTGATGAGTTGTCCGATCTCTTGTATCTTCTCATCATTCTTTTGGCCCTCGCGTATGTCTCGCTCGAGTGTGGAGTCCACTTCCATGGCGATGGCTTCACCACTATTTACTAGACATAGATTGAGCCTTATAACCTCGTCCTTCAATTCTGCAGACATGTCCTTCAAGCTCAACTTATTGACCTGCACTTTCCGACTTAAAGAATCAGCCACGACGTTTGCTTTCCCAGGATGATAGTTGATGCCTACATCAAAGTCATTAATTAGCTCTAACCATCTCCTTTGTCTGAGATTGAGATCTGGCTGTGTGAAAATGTACTTCAAACTCTTATGATCCGTATACATCTCCGTCCTCTTCCCCCATCAAATAGTGTCACCAAATTTTCAACGCGTGTACCACTGCGGCTAGTTCTAGGTCATGTGTAGGATAGTTTTTCTCGTGCTTCCGAAGCTGCCGGGATGCATATGCCACGACATGCCCTTCTTGCATGAGAACACATCCCAACCCGTTTCCAGAGGCATCGCAGTACACCGTGAAGTTCTTCTGCATATCTGGCATAATGAGCACTGGGGCTGTTGTCAATCTCTTCTTTAGCTCCTGAAAACTCGTCTCGCACTGTGGCGTCCAGGTGAATGTGATTCCCTTCTCCAACAGTTTGGTAAGGGGTCTCGAGATCTTAGAGAATCCCTCAATAAACTGTCGATAGTATCCGGCCAATCCCAAAAAGCTTCGAACTTCCCTGACATTTTCAGGGGTCTTCCACTTCTGTATATCCTCGATTTTGGCAGGATCCACGGAGATTCCTCCCTCCGAGATTATATGTCCTAAGAAGGGAACTCTCTTCAGCCAAAACTCACACTTGCTCAGCTTGGCATATAGTTGGTGTTCTCTCAGCCCCTGCAACACCAACCTTAGATGTTTCTCATGTTCTTCTTCATTTTTGGAGAAGACGAGAATGTCATCTATGAAAACCACCACAAATTTGTCCAGATATTCCATGAATACCTTGTTCATGAGATACATGAAGTATGCCGGGGCATTAGTTAGCCCGAAAGGCATGACAGTGTATTCATACAGTCCGTACCGAGATACGAAAGCTGTCTTGGGAATATCAGATTGTCTTATCTTGAGTTGGTGGTATCCCGACCTGAGATCAATTTTCGAGAACACACAAGCTCCCCTCAACTGATCAAACAAGTCTTCAATACGGGGTAATGGGTACTTGTTCTTGATGGTTACCTCATTCAAGGCACGGTAATCCACACATAACCTTTGGGTTCCGTCCTTCTTGGGCACAAATATCACCGGAGCTCCCCATGGTGAGGAACTAGGGCGAATATACCCCTTCTCCGTCAATTCTCTCAAATGATCCTTGAGTTCTTCTAGCTGCTTGGAGTCCATCCGATAAGGTCTCTTGTATATCGGGGCTATTCTAGGCACTAGCTCAATTGCAAATTCCACTTCACGATCGGGAGGCATACCTGGCAATTCTTCCGGAAAAACATCTGGATATTCCCGGATAATCCTGATCTCCTCCACTTTCACCTCAACTTGATTTAATTTAATGTCCCTCCTAGGCTCGTGTATTGTTATAAACTTTACTCTTGTGCCACTAGGGTGAGTTAGTTCCACCGTTCTGGTCGAACAATGGATGATTCCTTTATGTTTGGTCAACCAATCCATGCCCAAAATAATATCGATCCCTTGGGAATCTATCACTATGAGGTTAGCAGTAAACACTACCCCTTTAATGTCTAGATTCACTTTGGGACACACTTGTCTTGTCCTTATTTCTCCACCTGGAGAGTTTACGGCTAGCATATGGTTCATTTGTGTTGTTGCTAGGTCATACTTCTTAACAAACCCTTGAGCAATAAACG
The DNA here is from genome assembly GCA_030760725.1 of Neostapfia colusana. Taxonomy (NCBI): domain Eukaryota; kingdom Viridiplantae; phylum Streptophyta; class Magnoliopsida; order Poales; family Poaceae; genus Neostapfia; species Neostapfia colusana. Next base: position 63,632,700 of record JASWHV010000011.1, read on the forward strand.
AGTGGGTGGCACCAGAATCAAACAGCAGGGTTGCAAGGTGTAAATTGGCAGGAAACTTACCAACTACCACGTCGGGTGCATCTTGTGCTTTCTCCATAGTGACGTGGTTCACCCGTCCTCTCATTACATTCTGCTGTTGTGGCTGCGCGGGCTTCTTCTTTGGGCACTTATGGGCATAGTGCCCCACTTCACCACAGCTAAAACATTGCACCCCAACCTTAGGTGCTTGGCCTTTGTTGTCTTGGGGTTGGTTCGGAGGTCCTTGCACTGCTGGTCGAGGTGGATATGCGGGGCGAGGCTGCTGTACCAACTGACGTTGCGGCTGTGCTGGTGCTGCCGGAGGCCTGTAGTTCGGGTTGTACCCTCTTGGTGCTGAGTAGGGTACCGCAGCACGACTCGTCTGCCCTGCAGGTTGCTGCATCAGACGTGGGCGGGTGTGGCTCCCTAAAGCTTGATGTGACCACCCGGCCTTCCTCTTATTCTCAGTTTCCAAGGCCTTTAGCTTCCTTTCTACCACAAATGCTCTGTCCACCATCTTTTGGAAGCTTTCATACTCATTTGAGGACATTGCACACTGCATCTCTGCGGTAAGTCCCTCCACGAAACAATCTTGTTTCTGCTCATCAGACTCTATGTCCCGTGGGGCATAGCGGGATAGTTGAGTAAATTTAGTGAGGTATTCCCTCACCGTCATGTTTCCCTGCTGCAGTCCCAAAAACTCTTTCCTCTTGTTTTTGAGATCACCTCTTGGGATGTAATGGTTGCGGAAGCTACGCTTGAACTCTTCCCAAGTGATGTTCTCAGGGTCATGATGGGCGCCCACGTAGGCGGTCCACCAATCAGCAGCAGGTCCATGCAATTGATGAGAAGCAAACAGCACCCTCTCATACCCTTGGCACTGTATGATCCTCATCTTACTTTCAATGGTCTTCAGCCAATCATCTGCCTCCAGAGGTTCAGCAGCACTTGCAAACTTTGGAGGTTGAGTTCCTAGAAACTCACTCAACCTTGGTTGGCGTGGTGCAGCTTGTGGAGGTGGAACTTGATGCAAGTTGGCCACCACTTGAGTCAAGTTCTGGATGGGCTGATTTTGATTCTCCAGCATTTGGTGGAGAGGGTCAACTTCTTCACGGTGACCACCCCTGTCCTGGCCTCCAGAAAGATGAGGGTTGTGTGACAGGCTCTGATGCCACGCTGAGACGGCCCCACGGGACCTCGTCGGGTGGTGCCGTGTTATGCGGCACCCAACAGCACACGGGTCGATGAACATACATCATATTACATAAATAGTTTGCGGAAGCGTACAAGATTGTTTTAGAAATAAGTATATCAGAGTAAACTACAGCGGAAGACTATCACTCTCACGACTCATATCTAAATTAGCAACAAAGAAACGGTCCAGCCCGCGGACGTTTCTTACTAGCAACACGAAGACAATCTGCAGCGGCGAGGATTCTCTTAGAGTAAGCACTCGGAGGTTCCCGAGTCTCATCGGCACCCCTTCTCATAATCAGCAAGTCAAATACCTGCAAAACAACTCGGATAGCATCCGTGAGCATAACGCTCAGCAAGACTTAACCGTCACCCTAGACATGAAACTCTAAGTGAGGTTATGAACCTAACATAGGATGGCATAAGCATAATTAACTCGCCTAAAAGTGAATCCTTACTTTCAGGTATTAATTGCAGCATTTTAAGTAACCCTGGGCACGCTACATCGGGAGTCCACAATCAAACAAGAAACGCTTTCCCCCGATGTAAATTGCTCATGGCATAAAAGAATCGAGTTTGCACTAGCCTATTCATCAAGCTTCCATACAAGGTAGAATAATACTTCACATCAAGATGATTAGATCCTTTCTCATGCAAGTTCTTACTACGTCACGACTGTGAGAACAAGTATGCTCGGTCCATTCCGCGAGCGACGGTGATTCGAATCAATAACACCCGGACTACACGACACGTACGCCCGTGCTCGACGTTGCCTACAACAACCATCACTGACGTCGTACGTGGCAGCCTTTCCCCCGTTTCACCCCCGCTGAATCGATCAAGTCGCCCCGTACAGTAGCTACTCTCATGGTGCACCTTCCGACGTGAGATGTCATCAGAATATTCCCCACATACTGCACACCGGCCGTCCGCCTGAGGCGACCCGAAAAGTCCCAACGACAGCTTCCCGAGGTACATCGGTTTACTGGGTCCCATATAGCCAGCATGAGTCCGGTACACAACTCAAACTTGTTCAACAGGGCCGCATACGGATCGGTCCTTGACCGACACGGACAGGTCTACAGCACCCAGGCCCCTATGTCCTGCTGCTCCTACAACCTTCCGGTCTCAACTTTTAACTTGCTAATTCAATTATGAACCAATCCCGTATGCCCCTGTTGTCCCTAAATCTGCGAGTAGCATCTCACCACTCGACTTCTACCGAACCGTACTTAAGCATGGCAGTTCTACACGGTGAAAGACACCTACCCAATACTCCTTGGGTCATTTGGCTATGCAAGAGGAGTATCAAACACTAGACCTAATGCACAGTTCAATTCTTAACCAAAGGTGAATACAAAATAAAAACTTAACAGCTGTTAAATGCAAACCGGAGCTTGCCTGTTTTGCAGGGTAGTCGTATATAAGCAGTTAGTATCCTTGCAGATCCACCCTTGACTCTCCGGAGCTTGATCCACTTCGATGAATCACTCCTTTGAGCCCCCTTCGTTGTGGTTCCTATTGAGATGCATATGCATATGTTTCATGGGATGTAATGGAAAGAAGTTATAGAATTACTTTCTTAAGAACAGAGGTTGTGTGGAAAAGCCAAGCATGGCTTGGTTTGCCTCTGTTGTGCAAAGAGCAGAATTAAACTAATTTGACCTTAAGGCCCTTAGCTATACACTAACCCTTTTCTCTAATGAACATAATAGATAAGCTGAAAAGATTTGAGTGCAACTGAAGAACAAGAACTCCAATGGCCTCAAAACTTTTACAGCAGGTTCTATACTACCTAAGGATTTAGCTTGCCAAATTGCAGCTAATGTGGAGTCATATTGTGTCCCCCATAATTCTCACAATATCTCTTATGCATTTTTCCCTTATACATAAGTATGGAGAATAAGAACAGGGAGTTCCAGGACTCATCTTGGGCTGATAATTTACATGTGAGTTCTTGATCACATGAGAGTCATCTGGTCCAAAAATTTAGCCCTTTTACTTGGGTAGTTCTCCCAGAACAATTCTTTAAGCATTTGTACTCAATAGAATTAATTCTATAGTAATGTGCATTTTCATGCCCAACTAAGTGAACTACAATTCCAAGTATGTCCCAGTAAGCTTGCCTAAATTTTCCTATGATTTTTGGAGCTATGGATTGCTCAGAACAGATTTTTGAAGTGGGAAACATTTTCTGAAAATGTTTCTGGACTCTTTTGAACACAGTAGTTTGCATTTAGCAAATTCCTACACAAATGATCTTCAAATGAGTTGAAAATTTGCTAGTAGGTCAATAATATGCTAAAGAATATTCTGGCAAAATTTGGGTATTTTTGGATAACCCAAACTCCCTCAAAAATTCTTTTTCAGAAAACATTCAAAGAATTTTCCAGAATATAATATTGACTTTCATAAAAATCTGAGTTCATATTTGGATAGAACTCATAGAGATGAATCCAACCCAATTGGAATCACTCAATTTGGAGTTTTCTACAGGGAGATATGAATTTCCCAAGGATTGAGCTAAGTCTGGAATTATTTCCCTACAGCAAATTCCATTGGGCCCGCTTTTTAAACCCCAGTCAATCAGATTGGGGCCACAGCGGTTCACAGGATTGTACCGCGTAGCCACAAAAGATCCTAGCCACAACAGATCCTCTTTTTAAACTCTACAGGCGCTGACGGCTGGGACCCACCCGGTCGTCTTCTTCCTCCCATTGTTTTCCCGCGCCCGCGCTGCCCCTCGCCGGCCCGACGCCGGAGCTCACCGGCTCGCCTTCTCCGGCCACCGCCCGAGCTGAGGTTTGCCGCCAGGGTGTTTATGATGTCGAGGAACATATCTGCGGGGTCATCTAGGGTTGCCGGTGACCGGAAACACCCCGGCGACGTGCGGCGGTCCTTGCTGCCTTTCGGCACCGTCGACCAGGGCTCCTAGTCCTCTAACCAAGCGACAAACACGTGCTACAGCACCAGTGGTCGATCGCCAAGCTTGGCATGGCCCTCAAATGGCCCTGGACTGGCCGCAAACCGGACGTCACCGTGCGGCCGACCGGTTCCGCCGTGATCACGCTCGGTAGAGCTCAAAATTCGCGGTGCCCAGTTAATGTCATGCCTCGGATGCTAAAGAGGTTATGACCGCCGGCTAGTCCAGCTCCTCCGTGCAAAGTTTGACGAGTTAAGAACGAACAGAAGTGGAGAATTTTGGATTTCCATACCGGATGCTCGGGTTGAAGCCGCCGGAGCAAAACCTCGGAATTCGCCGGCTACACTCCATGACTTGCTCCAAGTTTTGGGTGAGAGCAATAACACAGCAGAATGCTCCTGTGGCCGTGATTGATTGGGCTTGGGAGCTTCTGTGGAGAGCTGTCCACGTGAAGCCGACCGTCGATTCTTTTGAGGTCGCCGCGAAATGGTTGATTGGGGCTCGGGAACGCCGGGACTTGGTGGTTTCTGGGTCGGGGGAAGTGAGCAACGGTTGCGCCTCCGTGTTTAGCCCCTCGGAGGCAGTGGGCGCGATGGTCTCCGCCGGTTTCCCGATCGACCGAGAGCGAACAAGGGAAGAACGGCTGTGCGGCGTTCACGCGAGAGGAGGAGAGCAATCGGGTCTTTGCTCAGCCGAGGACGCGATAACGTCGAAGGAAACCGCCTTCGGTGGCCGCGCGTGGGGGGGGGGGGGGGGGAGGCAGCAGGAGGTGTCGGGTCCAGTTCCCCGGGGGCGCGGTGAAACTCCTCGGTGGCGCCCGAGCAGAACAGAAGCCAAACTCATTTGCTTCCTGGTTAAGTTTAAGCCTCCAGCTCACTGCCATGTGGGTCCCCTCCCACATTCTAACCCCCAAATATTTTCTCAAAGTGATCCTCTCAATTCCCACAATTCTGAGTTTAAAGTGTGGGTTAGAATTTGAATCCTTCCAATTCAGTTTGGATTTGCTTTCCAAATTTGAATTTGGTTGAAGTTTGCAAATTCTCCTCTTTAACCCCTTTTTGAGCCCACCCTATAAATGAAAAGTTTGTGAGCAAAATTTTTTCTATAATCCCAACTATAGGGCTGCATTTTTATTCAAAGTTTTTGCTCACCCTATGTGTGAACTTTGAATTTCAAATCTGAATTTTAAACTTCCATGCAAAGAGGTATTTAACTCCTTATTGGTCCAACACTTTCAATTAAAAAGGTGAACCTCATGTTGGATGTTCATCCATGTATTACCTTGCATGAAGAAAAGTTTTAGCAAGTCCCATTTTTCAGGTCATTGCCACACATATGAACTTAAACTTTAGTTTTTATTCATACACGTTTTTGGGACTTTTACATTCCTCCCCCCTTAAAAGAATCTCGTCCCGAGATTACAAAAGAGGAACGAGACGGGAGAGGTAATTACAAACTGTACAAAGATAAAAGTTCCGGGTAGTTGGTGCGGAGATAATCTTCACTTTCCCACGTCGCCTCTTCCGCGGTGTGATTACTCCACAGCACCTTGAAGAATCTGATCGTCCGGTTCCGGGTTACCCGGGTCTTTTCATCCAAAATCTGGACTGGTCGCTCGGTGTAGGTCAGGTCCGGTTTCAATTCGTCGATGTCCTCAGTGCGAACAGCAGCGGTGAATTCGAGGCACTTCCGCAGCTGTGAAACATGAAATACATCATGAACACCCGCTAGACTTGCCGGTAACTCCAGCCGGTAGGCTACGGGTCCGCACTTCTCCGTGATAGCAAAAGGACCAATAAAACGGGGAGCGAGCTTCCCCTTTACACCGAACCGGTGAATTCCCTTCATCGGGGATACACGAAGATAAACGTGTTCTCCGACGTCAAAATGTAATGGCCTACGCCTCTGATCCGCGTAGCTCTTCTGTCGGGATTGTGCAGCCTTTAAGTTCTCTTGTATCAACCGAACTCGGTCTTCGGCTTCGTTGACAAGATCAATCCCAAACAGAACTCTTTCGCCGGACTCACACCAATTCAGTGGTGTGCGACACTTCCGGCCATAGAGAGCTTCATACGGTGCCATTTTAATACTCGCTTGATAACCGTTGTTGTATGAAAACTCCGCCAGCGGTAGGTGATCGTCCCAATTCCTACCGTGGTGGATGGCACACGCTCTCAACATATCCTCAAGTACTTGATTCACTCTCTCAGTTTGTCCATCAGTTTGAGGGTGATATGCGGAGCTTCTAATTAGCTTGGTGCCCAACGAGGCATGCAGCTGCTCCCAAAACCGAGCAACGAACAACGCACCTCGATCTGAGATGATGGTCTTCGGGACACCATGTGAACATATAATTCTGGAGATGAATAACTCCGCATATTGCCTTGCTCGATAATGAGTGTTTACCGGTATGAAATGAGCTGATTTCGTCAACCGGTCGACGATCACCCATATCGAGTCATGCTTCTTGGATGTGAGCGGTAATCCAACGATGAAGTCCATACTCACATCCTCCCATTTCCATGCCGGTATCTTCAAAGGTTGTAGCGGTCCGGCTTTCCGCATATGATCAGCCTTGACCCGTCTACACGTATCACACTCGGATACGTATTTAGCAATCTCCCTCTTCATCCTCGTCCACCAAAATTTCTGTTTCAAATCTTGGTACATCTTGTTACTTCCGGGATGAATGGAAAACTTTGACAGGTGGGCTTCATCCAAGATCTTCTTCCGGAGTTTCATATTGCGCGGTACCACTATACGGTTGTTAAACCATATTGTACCGTTCTCATCCTTCCGGAAACATTTCACCTCTCCGTTGTCTAGTCTTCTCTGTATGTGAGACATACCTCTGTCTCTTCTTTGAGCCTCAACAATCTCTTCACGGATTGTTGGAATGAGCGCGAGATTATAAAGTGCGCCATACGGAATGACACGGAGGCTGGGTTCTTCATCTCCCAACTCAGCAACCGCTAAGTTGTGAACGTGGAATTTCCGACTAAGCGCGTCGGCAACCACGTTGGCTTTTCCCGGGTGATAGTGGATCTCAATTTCATAATCTTTTATGAGCTCCAACCATCTCCGTTGTCTCATATTCAGCTCCTTCTGCGTGAAGATGTACTTCAGGCTCTTATGGTCGGTGTAGAGGTGAACAAGATTACCCAGTAGGTAATGCCTCCACATCTTCAATGCCAACACCACTGCAGCAAGCTCAAGATCGTGAGTTGGATAATGCTGCTCGTGGTTTCGCAGTTGATGAGACCCATAGGCGACCACACGCCCTTCTTGCATCAGAACGCAGCCGAGACCGATGCTGGATGCATCACAGTATACGTCGAATGGCTTCGTCGTGTCCGGCTGAGCAAGAACTGGAGCCGTTGTGAGATGTTTCACCAAAGTTTTGAATGCGGCTTCACATGCTGCATTCCACATGTATTTAGTGCCCTTCTTCAGCAGCTCCGTCATTGGTTTAGCAATCTTTGAGAAGCTCGGAATAAACCTCCGATAATACCCCGCTAAACCTAAGAAACTTCGGACCTCGTGGACCGATTTGGGAGATTCCCACTTCAGCACTTGTTCAATCTTGCTGGGGTCCACGGCGATACCTTCTGCTGAAATAATATGGCCTAGGAAAGGCACTTGATCGATCCAGAACTCGCACTTGCTGAACTTGGCATATAACTGGTGCTCCCGCAACCGTTGTAGCACAATGCGCAGATGTTCAGCATGCTCTTCTTCAGATTTGGAGTAAACCAATATGTCGTCGATGAATACCACGACGAACTTGTCTAACTCCGGCATGAACACAGAATTCATCAAATACATGAAGTGTGCCGGAGCGTTGGTTAATCCAAATGACATGACGAGGTACTCATAGAGTCCGTATCTCGTCGAGAAAGCTGTCTTCGGTATGTCCTCCGGTCGGATCTTGATTTGATGATAGCCCGACCGAAGATCCATCTTCGAAAATACCTTTGCACCCACAAGTTGATCAAACAGGATGTCGATGCGAGGCAAAGGATACTTGTTCTTGATCTTGACAGCATTGAGAGGACGATAATCAACACATAGCCGTAGTGTTTCGTCCTTCTTCTTAACGAACAGCGCTGAGCAACCCCAAGGTGAAGAACTTGGTCGTATGAAACCCTTGCTCATGAGTTCATTCAGTTGCTCTTTCAACTCCGCTAGCTCGTTAGGTGCCATCTTGTAAGGCCTTCGTGAAATAGGCGTCGTTCCCGGCGCCAGTTCAATTTTGAACTCGACGTCCCGTTCGGGCGGCATGCCCGGTAAGTCATCGGGAAATACGTCGGGATAATCACGTACCACCGGAATATCTTCAAGCTTCAGCCCTTCCGTGTGGTAGGCCTCTACCATATCTGGATCTTCGCTGTCTAAAAACAGCGTGTGCTGTCCTTGAATCGGTGAGTCAATCTGGACAGTCCGGTTACCGATATTGAGAACGGCACCGTGACGATTTAACCAAGACATCCCCAATATAATGTCTGTCTTCTGCCTATCCAACATAATCAGCGATGTTGGGTATATTTTTCCGCCCAAACACAAAGCTGCTCGGGACACAATCTGATTGGCAGAGATATTTCCTCCCGGTGAACGTATAAGAAAACTCGTCGTGGGAGTATTGGTGGATAATTGGTGCTGATCCACGCATGTTTTGCTGATAAAATTATGGGTTGCACCGGAATCAAAAAGTATGAGCACGGGCACGTCTTTTAGAGTGAACATGCCCGCTAACACCGGTGCTCCCTCCGGGACATCCTCAATAGCCAGATGTTGCACACTCCCGGCTTGCAATGCTGTTACATTGACTTGAGCAGGTGGCGGCATACCACGTGATGATGATGGCTGTCTGGTATTCAACAACTTCTCCCGGCATTCCTGCCTAAAATGCCCAAAACGGTGGCAATAAGAACACGGAGGTTTCCCCGGTTCTTCGTTGACTTGTGGTTGAGAAGTTGAGGCACTTGGCTGCAGCAATGATGCGACAGATGTCATTCGTTGCTGAGGCAAAGGTGTTGCTTCAAGACATGACTCTTGAGCAGGAAATCTGTACGGAGTTGATCTCCCTGGTGCTTGCCATATCTCATCGGATGGTGTGTGATACACCACACGGTATTTACGAGGAACGATTGGTGTGTCTTCTTGCACATCCTCCCGGTCCCTCTTCTCTGCTTGACACTCCAGTGTCGCTTGTTCTTGCAGCAGAGCAGCACTGATCAACTCGGTGTAACTGCCTTGATTGAACAAAGCTAACTTCTCTTTTAGCATGGCACTCAAGCCATAGAAAAAGTAGTCACACATTGCAGCTTCGCTCGTCGCATAAGCAGGAGCATATTGTGCCAGAAGGTTGAATCGTCTGACATAATCGAGGACACTCATGTTCCCCTGCTTCAAGTTTCGGAATTCTTGCTGCTGGGCCTTGATAAAACCCATAGGAATGTGATGAGCCCGGAATGCTTCACGAAATTCCGTCCATTCCACTTGATGGCCTTCCGGAACGGTGGCGAGATACGCAAACCACCAATTTCCGGCGGCTCCATGGAGTTGTTGAGCTGCAAATGATGTCTTCTGATACTCGTCGCACTCAAACACTCCAAACTTGGACTCCATAACTCGAAGCCACTGATCAGCTTCCACTGGTTCATGGGCTTCCGTGAAGATTGGCGGTTGTGTTGCCATGAAATCCAAGTAGGCGTTCCGAAGTGGAACGTCCTGTTGTGCACGCTGGAGTAAGCCCTGTTGTACCAAGGCTTGGAGTAGTCTTGTGTTCTCTTGACTTGACTCGACCATCTGAGCCATGACATCCGCCCATACCGTTGATGGCGGTGCCCGTGGTGGAGTCGAGTCATCATCTTCTTGACGAGAACTATCAACCCTACTCGGAGAATGAGTACGCACCATACTGCACAAAGATAATTTTTGAGGGGAGTCAAAACATGATCTCAGCAGTTGTGAAAGTATGTAAAACATGAACATGCTAAAACTTTATGAAAGCATAACAAAATTTCATGTTTACGCATCTTTCTAAAGCCAACATATCCAGTCCCTCATTCGGTACAAAACAGACCTTTCAGTACTTAACCCAGAATTTGATCCAGTTACTAGCATTTTCATAACTCAAGTTGAATACCAAAGTTAAAGTTAACTTCAGTATATTTTCAACGAGTACTCACATGCCCCTAGATCATTTCTGGAACAACATTTAGGATTGTTCAAAGTTGACAGAATTTCTGGCTAAAATTTGCCAGCACCTCCTTTGTATGTGGCTGTCTTCATCACAGTTCTACATACAACTGGGTTACAATTCTGAACAAACTATGAACTACAAAATCGTTGCAAATTTCCTAACCTTTCCAACGGTGTATCATATGACCCTTAGAAATTTTTCTACAGACTGTGACGGCTAATTTACAGCAACATCCAGAGAAGTCTGCAGCTGCTCTGTTTTCTGAACAGTTTGCATTCATCTGGACGTTCAACCAAGTTGGTGTCGGATTTGGCTCTGGAGTTCTACAGAGAAGTTGTAGAGCACTTAATAAACTTTCCAGAACCGTATCAAACACCTCCATTGGGTCAAACTAATCAGAGTTACGCTCTGTTAAAGTTCGGCAAAACTTCTGCCAGAACAGAGCACTCTGTTTTTGAGATCAAAAGAAGCCTAGTAATTCTCTTCTTTGAAACTTAGTTCAAATGAAGAGTTCAGTAACTAATATGTGCTTTATCACATCCATTTTTAGTTTGAAAGTTAGTCATGAATGATTTCTTCATAGGTAAGAATACTATCCAGTGTAGTACGGTTACGATGCACCGTAAGACATATGACAGTACTACGTTGCCTCACCAAAGAAAAACCTAACCGGATTACACCGGCATATACGTATCCTTAGGTGGCACTAAAACGGTCACTCGCAAACGTGTTCTACACGCACTAAGGTTTTCGTGGTTAGTTCCTGCATAAAACAAACTCAATCATCAGGTTCGGCTGCACACCGAACCCGGTATCCATAACAGTTGGTACACCCGGCCGTCATCACTCGCCCAGGTGTTCTCAAGCCAAACACGCCTTGAGCTACGTGTTCACGTTACTGACCACGTGACGGGGTCTCCCAAATTGCACCACACACGCCATGGAAGACGTTGCTCGAATACCCCAAATGACATGAAGAGTCGTAGAGGATACTAAAGCGGGTCGGGTTACCTGCCACCCGTGAGGCTCCACCCTTCAGCTTGTGCGCACTGGTGGACAGCGCATACGTGCATCCCCCAAGACATAATCGTCACGAGATGCACGATTTTCCGACATAACAAATAGGTTAGCTTGCCACCTTCATATTATGCTAATAGTAGTCCTTATGTGGGCCTAGTACCGTTATCTCACCGTATCCTAAGTTTTTGACATAATATGATGCTCAATCCGTGCTCTGTTCCCAACGCGTCTCTGATACCATGTGTGACAGGCTATGATGCCACGCTGAGACGGCCCCACGGGACCTCGTCGGGTGGTGCCGTGTTATGCGGCACCCAACAGCACACGGGTCGATGAACATACATCATATTACATAAATAGTTTGCGGAAGCGTACAAGATTGTTTTACAAATAAGTATATCAGAGTAAACTACAGCGGAAGACTATCACTCTCACGACTCATATCTAAATTAGCAACAAAGAAACGGTCCAGCCCGCGGACGTTTCTTACTAGCAACACGAAGACAATCTGCAGCGGCGAGGATGCTCTTAGAGTAAGCACTCGGAGGTTCCCGAGTCTCATCGGCACCCCTTCTCATAATCAGCGAGTCAAATACCTGCAAAACAACTCGGATAGCATCCGTGAGCATAACGCTCAGCAAGACTTAACTGTCACCCTAGACATGAAACTCTAAGTGAGGTTATGAACCTAACATAGGATGGCATAAGCATAATTAACTCGCCTAAAAGTGAATCCTTACTTTCAGGTATTAATTGCAGCATTTTAAGTAACCCTGGGCACGCTACATCGGGAGTCCACAATCAAACAAGAAACGCTTTCCCCCGATGTAAATTGCTCATGGCATAAAAGAATCGAGTTTGCACTAGCCTATTCATCAAGCTTCCATACAAGGTAGAATAATACTTCACATCAAGATGATTAGATCCTTTCTCATGCAAGTTCTTACTACGTCACGACTGTGAGAACAAGTATGCTCGGTCCATTCCGCGAGCGACGGTGATTCGAATCAATAACACCTGGACTACACGACACGTACGCCCGTGCTCGACGTTGCCTACAACAACCATCACTGACGTCGTACGTGGCAGCCTTTCCCCCGTTTCACCCCCGCTGAATCGATCAAGTCGCCCCGTACAGTAGCTACTCTCATGGTGCACCTTCCGACGTGAGATGTCATCAGAATATTCCCCACATACTGCACACCGGCCGTCCGCCTGAGGCGACCCGAAAAGTCCCAACGACAGCTTCCCGAGGTACATCGGTTTACTGGGTCCCATATAGCCAGCATGAGTCCGGTACACAACTCAAACTTGTTCAACAGGGCCGCATACGGATCGGTCCTTGACCGACACGGACAGGTCTACAGCACCCAGGCCCCTATGTCCTGCTGCTCCTACAACCTTCCGGTCTCAACTTTTAACTTGCTAATTCAATTACGAACCAATCCCGTATGCCCCTGTTGTCCCTAAATCTGCGAGTAGCATCTCACCACTCGACTTCTACCGAACCGTACTTAAGCATGGCAGTTCTACACGGTGAAAGACACCTACCCAATACTCCTTGGGTCATTTGGCTATGCAAGAGGAGTATCAAACACTAGACCTAATGCACAGTTCAATTCTTAACCAAAGGTGAATACAAAATAAAAACTTAACAGCTGTTAAATGCAAACCGGAGCTTGCCTGTTTTGCAGGGTAGTCGTATATAAGCAGTTAGTATCCTTGCAGATCCACCCTTGACTCTCCGGGGCTTGATCCACTTCGATGAATCACTCCTTTGAGTCCCCTTCGTTGTGGTTCCTATTGAGATGCATATGCATATGTTTCATGGGATGTAATGGAAAGAAGTTATAGAATTACTTTCTTAAGAACAGAGGTTGTGTGGAAAAGCGAAGCATGGCTTGGTTTGCCTCTGTTGTGCAAAGAGCAGAATTAAACTAATTTGACCTTAAGGCCCTTAGCTATACACTAACCCTTTTCTCTAATTAACATAATAGATAAGCTGAAAAGATTTGAGTGCAACTGAAGAACAAGAACTCCAATGGCCTCAAAACTTTTACAGCAGGTTCTATACTACCTAAGGATTTAGCTTGCCAAATTGCAGCTAATGTGGAGTCATATTGTGTCCCCCATAATTCTCACAATATCTCTTATGCATTTTTCCCTTATACATAAGTATGGAGAATAAGAACAGGGAGTTCCAGGACTCATCTTGGGCTGATAATTTACATGTGAGTTCTTGATCACATGAGAGTCATCTGGTCCCAAAATTTAGCCCTTTTACTTGGGTAGTTCTCCCAGAACAATTCTTTAAGCATTTGTACTCAATAGAATTAATTCTGTAGTAATGTGCATTTTCATGCCCAACTAAGTGAAGTACAATTCCAAGTATGTCCCAGTGAGCTTGCCTAAATTTTCCTATGATTTTTGGAGCTATGGATTGCTCAGAACAGATTTTTGAAGTGGGAAACATTTTCTGAAAATGTTTCTGGACTCTTTTGAACACAGTAGTTTGCATTTAGCAAATTCCTACACAAATGATCTTCAAATGAGTTGAAAATTTGCTAGTAGGTCAATAATATGCTAAAGAATATTTTGGCAAAATTTGGGTATTTTTGGATAACCCAAACTCCCTCAAAAATTCTTTTTCAGAAAACCTTCAAAGAATTTTCCAGAATATAATATTGACTTTCATAAAAATCTGAGTTCATATTTGGATAGAACTCAGAGAGATGAATCCAACCCAATTGGAATCACTCAATTTGGAGTTTTCTACAGGGAGATATGAATTTCCCAAGGATTGAGCTAAGTCTGGAATTATTTCCCTACAGCAAATTCCATTGGGCCCGCTTTTTAAACCCCAGTCAATCAGATTGGGGCCACAGCGGTTCACAGGATTGTACCGCGTAGCCACAAAAGATCCTAGCCACAACAGATCCTCTTTTTAAACTCTACAGGCGCTGACGGCTGGGACCCACCCGGTCGTCTTCTTCCTCCCGTTGTTTTCCGGCGCCCGCGCTGCCCCTCGCCGGCCCGACGCCGGAGCTCACCGGCTCGCCTTCTCCGGCCACCGCCCGAGCTGAGGTTTGCCGCCAGGGCGTTTATGATGTCGAGGAACATATCTGCGGGGTCATCTAGGGTTGCCGGTGACCGGAAACACCCCGGCGACGTGCGGCGGTCCTTGCTGCCTTTCGGCACCGTCGACCAGGGCTCCTAGTCCTCTAACCAAGCGACAAACACGTGCTACAGCACCAGTGGTCGATCGCCAAGCTTGGCATGGCCCTCAAATGGCCCTGGACTGGCCGCAAACCGGACGTCACCGTGCGGCCGACCGGTTCCGCCGTGATCACGCTCGGTAGAGCTCAAAATTCGCGGTGCCCAGTTAATGTCATGCCTCGGATGCTAAAGAGGTTATGACCGCCGGCTAGTCCAGCTCCTCCGTGCAAAGTTTGACGAGTTAAGAACGAACAGAAGTGGAGAATTTTGGATTTCCATACCGGATGCTCGGGTTGAAGCCGCCGGAGCAAAACCTCGGAATTCGCCGGCTACGCTCCACGACTTGCTCCAAGTTTTGGGTGAGAGCAATAACACAGCAGAATGCTCCTGTGGCCATGATTGATTGGGCTTGGGAGCTTCTGTGGAGAGCTGTCCACGTGAAGCCGACCGTCGATTCTTTTGAGGTCGCCGCGAAATGGTTGATTGGGGCTCGGGAACGCCGGGACTTGGTGGTTTCTGGGTCGGGGGAAGTGAGCAACGGTTGCACCTCCGTGTTTAGCCCCTCGGAGGCAGTGGGCGCGATGGTCTCCGCCGGTTTCCCGATCGACCGAGAGCGAACAAGGGAAGAACGGCTGTGCGGCGTTCACGCGAGAGGAGGAGAGCAATCGGGTCTTTGCTCAGCCGAGGACGCGATAACGTCGAAGGAAACCGCCTTCGGTGGCCGTGCGTGGGGGGGGGCAGCAGGAGGTGTCGGGTCCAGTTCCCCGGGGGGCGCGGTGGAACTCCTCGGTGGCGCCCGAGCAGAACAGAAGCCAAACTCATTTGCTTCCTGGTTAAGTTTAAGCCTCCAGCTCACTGCCATGTGGGTCCCCTCCCACATTCTAACCCCCAAATATTTTCTCAAAGTGATCCTCTCAATTCCCACAATTCTGAGTTTAAAGTGTGGGTTAGAATTTGAATCCTTCCAATTCAGTTTGGATTTGCTTTCCAAATTTGAATTTGGTTGAAATTTGCAAATTCTCCTCTTTAACCCCTTTTTGAGCCCACCCTATAAATGAAAAGTTTGTGAGCAAAATTTTTTCTATAATCCCAACTATAGGGCTGCATGTTTATTCAAAGTTTTTGCTCACCCTATGTGTGAACTTTGAATTTCAAATCTGAATTTTAAACTTTCATGCAAAGAGGTATTTAACTCCTTATTGGTCCAACACTTTCAATTAAAAAGGTGAACCTCATGTTGGATGTTCATCCATGTATTACCTTGCATGAAGAAAAGTTTTAGCAAGTCCCATTTTTCAGGTCATTGCCACACATATGAACTTAAACTTTAGTTTTTATTCATACACGTTTTTGGGACTTTTACAGGTTGCACGCCTCATCGTTGTTGTTGGTGGGATTGGCAGCACGTCCTTTTCCTCTTCCGGCCATTTGGCAGAATCAACCAATGTTAATTTGAAAGCATTTAGTATCATCTTACTACTTTCATTTGTTTGTACTTTGAAGTGTTGAGGCTTTGTTATTCTTCTCTAAGGGTTCACTTTTCACACAAAAATAATGGCAATATTATTTCATGTGGGTTCACACACCAAAACAAAACAATCTAAAGACGAGGCCGTGGACAATTGCTCATGGCTTCCACAACTCACGTGACACACCAAGCATTATCACACCATTAACTTATCTTAACGACTCGCCTATTCGACATCTTGCTGACTAAGGGAGGGAATCTACACTACTCGTTTTCTTGAGCTGGCTCCTCGGGATCTTCCTCTTCATTTCGGCTGCCTTCTGACTCTGCTTTGGGTGGGGAGGCTGCTGGTGGAGAAGTGTGACGACGCCTGATCGCTCGGCGATCTGGGGAGTCAGGAGTCCATGTATCATTCACGGTGACACACAGTTCATTCCCATCTCCTCTTTCTCTCGCCCTCAAACAGGCTCGCAGCAACACCTCCGTTTCCTTCAGGGTGTCCCGGACATCCTGAAGCTCTTGTTGACACTCCTGCAGTCGAGTGCTGAGCATAGAAGCATCTTCCAAGCACAAGTCCATGTGCTCATGGGAAGTCCCTTGCTGCACCGACGGGTACTTGTACTCCGTGGTACCACTCTCACGCTGGAGGACATACATGTACTCAGTTTTGTCCAAGTGGCGACGATAGATGTGACTCTGGCAGGTGATGGCCTTCCAGGTGACATCTTTCTCCGCATCGACCTGTGTTGCTCGACAAGCTGGAGAGTGGTGGATCTTAAGCATCTGATTTTCGTGTATAATCCTCATCTCCGAACTCCATTCTTCCCTCTTCTCACGGATGGTCCTGGTGGAGTTATAGTGGATGATTAGCTTGCCCGTATTGCCGGCTGCTTCGAGCATACGCCGAAGTCGGCGCAATAAGCCTCCTACTGCCAATCCGTAGGAAAGGTACGTCACCGGACGGCTCTCCTCTCTCTCGGCAAGGGCAACTACGGGAACTCTCCCTCCTGTGGACTTGCGAGCAGTACGAATCATGCGAACCATCTAAAACAAAAAGAATTTAAAATTGGGTTAGATAAACTCTCAAACAGAAATCCTATTTTGAATGAAAGTTGGGGTAAGATGAAGAAAGTGACTCATTTAAATAACACTTTTCAATCCACACCTTTGTAAAATAGTTTTTAAGAAAATAGGGCCCTTAAATACGTCCATTTCTACCTAGGTCCACGTTCCTACGGGCAACCTTGGCTCTGATACCACTTCTGTCACACCCGGTTTTTCCGAAGAACAACCAAGTGAATATCACATGTATGCCAGGATCATTTTCTCATACATGTGATGACAAATAGTGAAGCATCATTTATTACAAGCCAGGTGTCGAATATAAATAAGTCTTACATGGCAAATGTCTCGATGGACAATAATAAGTTCATCACAAATAAACAAACTAGCAGCGGAATATTATTCTTGAGGGCTCCATCACAGGCGTTGCCCGGGGGTCTCCATGAACCTAGAAACCTTCTTCGGGTCCAAAGTCTTGGTCATTATACACCACCGCATTATCTTGACCTGAGCAGCAATATAAACCAACAAAATATGCAAGGTTGAGTACCAATGGTACTCAGCAAGTGTGGGAAAATTATGTCATGCATGGCTATAACAAGGGGAGGTTGAACTCATGGTTAAAGCACTACGCAATTAATACCTATCACCTTAGCTTATTAAGCACCTACATTACTACACAGGTGAAATGGTCCCAATTTCCCATCCCATCATCATAATCCAATAATCATAACATCATTTCCAATGTTAAGCTCCCCGCTTAACATCCACAACTTCCAAAATCATCAATCCTCTAATCATGAATAAGTCCAAGCCGCTCTTGACCATGAGCACGACTGTCATGACAGTTTTGACTCTGCAGAGTTTGTACCACTGTACCCACATGTAGTGATTTCATCCCCCGTTGCCGGGTGGACTAAAAGAACCTCCATTATGCCAGTGGCTACGAACCACATTCACACTTCCCAGGTGTGTAGCCAGGAGATCACTACGAAGCCTTCACAAAGGGATTCCCGACGAGCGTGGGCCCACTGAGGTTTCACCCCTAACAGCATACAAGATGCTCCAACCCCGCTGCAGTGGCCCCCTCTTGAGCCTTGCGGTTCATATGGTAGTCCAGCTGACACCCATTCCCCGCACCATCCAACACACCCATACTACGCCGGGGATACACCTAATTAATTGGCCAAGCTGACCCATCTCAGCATGTGGTTGGCACTGTAAAGCCAGGTTACATGCTCCATGAACCGGTCCTTAGGATCCAGGCAAGTACTAAACACAAACCCGAGTCTCGTGCACCCAGCACACAACCAAAACATCCAACTTGCCTTGATCCCTACCTCTACATAACTCACAATACCTCATTCAAGAGTATGGTAAAATAAATTGATGATCTCATATCCCAATTATCCCATTCTAAGCATGGCTAAGCATATGCATAATAATAAATGACATGATAAAATAAATCCCAACCCAGGCTACAAGGAAACAAGGTAATGCAATTCTAGGGAAACTTCCTAGCATTGGTTTCATATTTCAATTGACAATGCAAATAATTCTAGCTACATATCCTAGTATAGGATAAAAGTGGTCAAGGACACTTGCCTCCTTCCTGCTGCTCTTGAAATATGTAGTCCTGATCTTGGAAAGGAATAACTTGCTCTTGAGCAGGTTCTACATCATACCATCACACATAGCAAAAGAAAAACAACAATCCATAAGACATGGTTCACACTTCCACTTCATACAAACCACACATTCATATTTATGAAAGTCATTCTCATTTCTATGTGTTGTGGTTACTCTATGTGTGTTGATTTTGGCTTCCATGCACTTTTAAACATGTGCATATGATTTCTACTTTTGTATTCATATTTTATGTTTGTATATATTATATGAGTTTCCAATTTAAACAAATTCCTTATATTCAATTTATACACCTTTTAGCTACCAAGTGTGCATGAAGGGTATTTTTCTTCTCCATATGTATCTTCAGAATTTCTACCAACCCTACACTGAATTCTTTGGATTTTAGAAACTCCATTTATCATTTACTAGTTGCTATATTTTCAGATTTATTTTCCTATGCATAAATGTGTACTTTATTATGAAAATAGTAAGACACATCATCTAAACAGAATAGGTTCTGGTCCTAAATAATTTAATAACATATTTTGACCTTTGCCTCTGATGTAAACTATTTCACAATTATTTTCCCTATTTTCTAGAACTATTCTTTACTTAAAAATGTGTCTTTAAATGTGAATAATAAATTAAACAGATTCATTTCAGCCCAAAATATATTTTTATCTCACTCCAAAGTTTCCTAAATACTGAGAAAGTCTTTAATTTAATTTTGACAATATGTTTGTCCCACTTTTTAATTTTTAAACACTAGCCACATATTCAATTTCCTAAATTAAATACTAAACAGGGCTAAAAAGTTAAACTTACCCCACTACAGGGTCTATAATATTATTTTAAGAATTTTCAGGGGTCTGGCTACACTTATCAGAGGTGTTTTTCCTAATTTTCATTAAGTCCAGGGGCTAAAACTGATTTTTAAATGAATTTACATGATTTTCTGGAGTTCCAGGGGCTAGATCAGAAGTTTCCGGGGCTAGCTCTTATTTCCCGAGAACCCCAGGGGGTAGCACGTAAGATTTCCAGTCTTTATAACATGGGGCTGACGTGGACCGTCCGATTTTAAACCGACGGCCGAGATTATAACATCGAACCGGTACGCGGGGATTTAAACCCTACCGTGCGATTTAAAATAAACGGCGCACAAGCGGCCACGTCGCTCTGATCGAGCGCGGGCGGCGCTGCCGACGGCGCACGGCGGCGGGAAGCGGCGATCTCACCGGAAACTTTCGGATCTTCGGGAATTCTTCCTAGAACTGTGATTTTATGGTATAGATCGGTAGAGGGGAGGTCGGGGATCTCACCTCGGGGGTTTTCTTGAGCTCGGAGGTCCTGGAAGGTGATCGGCGACGAGGTCCGAGGCGAAACCACAGCGAAGCTCGTCGGCGCTGTGTTTACACCGCAAGTCACCGAGTTTTCTGCACCTGCAAGGTTCCCCGGAGGCGGTGGATCAAGACCAGCGAGTTAGATCGGAATTTCCGAGCTTAGATCAGCCAGAATTCGCCGGAGATGTCTCGGTTCTCACCGGAGGAAAAATCGGCGATCGCGTGGGAAAAACAGAACGAGGCCGGGGTTTTTATAGACGGGGGAGGGCGGCGGGTGGTTTAGATCATGTCCGCGTCGCCTACGAACAGAATTCAGCGGGGATACGCCGAAATCCCGATCGGTTTTGATTCGGGTGCGAGGGAGTCCGGCACTGTCGCGAGGTAGACGAAGATCGGGTGGGTCCCGCCTGTCAGTGTGAGGCAGCAGCGCGCGCGGCTGCGGGCTGGCGCGGGCGCTGGCTGGGCCGGCTGGTGGGTTTCGGCCCACTGGCCGGTTTTTTTCTGTTTTCTCTTTTTCTTTTTCTATTTCTTTTCTGATTTGAGTTTAATTTGAATTCCAGTTTGAATTTGAATTTTTGCAAAACATGCAACACGTCCAAAATTTTTTAAATTCCCCTCTTAACATGATTTAGGGTCTTAACAATATTTTTGGGGTGTTACATTATGCAGGTTTAACCACGAAACCGTAGTACGAGTAGTACACGTTTGCGAGTGACCGTCTTAGCTCCACCTATTATACGGATATGCCAGTATAATCGGGTTAGAATTTTTCTTTTGGTGATGCAATGTAGTACCGACATGATTCTTACGGTGCATCGACACCGTACTAAACTGAATAACCTCTTCCCTTTGAAGAAATGACTCATGAACTAACTTTAAACTAAAAATGGAAGTTTGAAACAAATATTAGTTACTGAACTCTTTTTTTGAGCTAAGATTCAAATGAGAGAATGACTAGGTGTGACGCTTGGTCCCGTAAAACACGGAACCCAGCTAATGCATATGTGTGCCGAGGATGTTCATCACACATATACATGTAATCCACAAACTGAATTCAGAATATAACCATGGATAAATAGTGTTTAAGTAATTTATTACATGAATTCTAGCTTATTCTTGCAGCGGAAGTCTCTAATTTATTCTAGCAGCGGAAGTCTCTAAATGATAGCGGAAGCAACTAAACAGCAGCGGCTCCATCTCCAACTCCACAGGCAATTTGACGGTAGTTCGCACACCTAGTACTCCTCATGATCTTCGAAGTACTCTTCTCCTGTTGCTGATGTTTGTATGATAATGCAAGGGTGAGTACATGTCGTACTCAGCAAGTGCGGGAAAAGTATGACATGTAGCTTACAGCAAGGTAGGGAATAAAAAGGCCCATTGCAGAAAGCAAAGTTTATTTCACAAACATGATAAAAACAGCAACTATCTTTAAGTGAATTTAATCCCAACATATATTTAAGTAAAACAGCAACATACCTCCTTCATAATTCAGAACTTTTCATGTCTCAACCAACCATTAATCTTTCTCAACTTTATCTCATTGCTCATAATAACCATCACATGTTCATATCCATCTCATGATCATATATCCGAAAACCAAACTCATTGTCATGACTCAACAGTCCCGAAACCAATCCCAATAACCATACCATAACCAAATAACCATCCCGAGTTTCCATCCCAAATTTCTTATCTAATCATGTGAGTTGGTCAGGCGCTTGTGACCGTAAGCACGACTATCATGATAGTTCTACACTCTTAAGAGGTGGCACCACTTTAGCCACAAGTTTGTGATTTCGTCACCCGTCGGCGACTGCAGAACCTCTATTATACCAGTACACAACCGTCGGTGTATGACCATGAGATCACAAAATAGCCTTTACAAAGGGGCTACTAGATGTATGGACTCACTAAGGTTTCACCAGCAGGCTCGAATCACCATTCTACCACATACGGGCCCCCTCTTGTGCCATGCAGTTCCCAGGGCAGTCCTCTCTCGACTCCCATTCCCCGCGCCTTCCATGGTCCATAACAACCTAGCAACTTACCTAATTAGTCAGCTAAGCCGCACCCATATTTGGCCTTGTGGTGGCACTGTTTTCCTGGCATGTGTTGGCATGAACCGGTCCTTAGATCTACGACAAGTAAACCACCATCTCATTCTATCACATCCATGAACCAAGCTTGCCTAGATCTCCCCCGATTCTATGCTCATTATCATCATCAAGTTCTCATTATCATTATTCATATGAGTGCATTAGCTAGACACGTTCTATCTCGCTTCCCATATCCCGTAGATTAGCGAAGCAAAAAGGAAAAACGACCATACCCGACTCATTAACTTTCCCGGCGACACGGATGGTTAACAAAACTAGTAAACTCCTATAAAAGGATGTCCCATCAGGTTGATTCAAGCATACATGTTTTCGCAAACAAAACAGTTTTCAAAACATGGGATCAATATGGTCAAGGGCACTTGCCTTATTCCTGTGGCTTTTGTTGCTCACATGTCTCGAAGTCTTGGTGCTGTAGTCCTTCGTAGATAGCTTCCTGAGCTTGTTCTTCTACTCTCGACCACGCGCATACAAAATTATAGCAATCAAACATCATGCACAAACTTTACCCAAGATGCAATGATGTAGATGGATGCAAATCCTATGGTGCTGTTTTATTAAACCAGTTTGTACGTGTTCTTGCGTGTCTTAATGGCTTGCATGGGGTTTTATGGTGAAGAAAGGTGTAAGGATCAAGTGTGGATGTGGTGATGATCTTGACTCAAGATCTAGATCAATTCCACTGTCAAAAACCGATCAACACGTGATCTGTCCACACGAAAAAGCTTCTGTTCTGAAGAAAACAGATGTGTAGAAACCGCGATGATGTCGTAAGATGGTAACGAAGACCTACCTCGGCCTTCCTCTTAGCAATGGCAGCAGGTCAGATCGTCGGCTCTCTTCCGGTGACGGCGAGCGTGACGGGGCTTGTCGGCGGTCTCACCGGTGGCTGAACTCCAGCGAAGGGGGTTAACTCGGCGAGTTGGGGGCTAGGGCCTGTAAGTTGTCGACTTGGGAAAAGGTGTTATGGCCAAGGGGGTTTTCGGGTTCTACTTATAAAAGGAAAAGAAGAGTCCTACTCCGATTGGAGTTCAAATAAGAGTCCTATTCAATTTGTTTTGGATCTTAACAGCTTATCTCCAATTGATTTGGTGCGGTAGAAATTGTGGAAATCGTGTCGGTTCCCTCTGTACCGAGTACTCCCGCGCGCACCGGAGAAAAACCTCTTAAGGATCTCGTCACCTCCGCAGGGTGATCTCCGGAGGCGCCATGTGTCCAGCGGGGGCCAGGCCTCCCTTTTCCTCAGAGGCGAGCTCCGGTTGCGCCACGTGTATGGAGGGACGGGACCTCCCTTCTCCTCAGAGGCGAGCTCCACGTGCGCCAAGTGTCTGGCGGGGCCGGACCTCCCTCTCCCTCAGAGGCGAGCTCTGGGGGCGCCACGTGTTAGTGTTGGGCCTCCCCTCTCCTCGGAGGTGGGCTCCGAGAGTGCCACGTGTCCAGCAGCACTGGACCTCCTTTCTCCTCAGAGACGAGCTCCGAGAGCAACACGTGTCCAACAGTGTAGGACCTCCCTTCTCCTCGGAGGTGAGCTTTGAGGACGATACGTGTCCCGCAATGTCGGACCTCTCGGAGGCGAGCTCCGAGGGTGACATGTGTCCAACAGCGTCGGACCTCCCTTCTCCTCAGAGGTGAGCTCCGAGGACGACACGTGTCCCGCAGTGTCGGAACTCTCAGAGGCGAGCTCCGAGGGTGACACGTGTCCTGTGGGGCCGAACCTCATCCCTTCTGCAGGGGTGAGCTCCGTGGGCAACACGTGTCCCGCAGGGCCGAACCTCATCCCTTCAGCAGGGGTGAGCTCCACGGGCGACACGTGTCCAGCAGGGTTGGACCTCGCCCCTTCTCCTGAGGCGAGCTCCAAGCCTGCCATTTGGCCAGCAGTGCCGGACCTCACCCCCCTCCGCAGAGATGAGCTCCGAAGGCGCCACGTGGCCAGCAGGCCGGTGGGAAGTGTCGACGGCGCTCCTCGGCGAATTGGAATTATCTCTTTTCAGCTATCTTTCTCCCATTTTTATGATTCTTTCCCATTTCTATTTCTTTTATAATGTTTTTCTATATGCAATGCATGAATATGAAATTGAGGGTGTTACAAACCTACCCCCCTTAAACTGAATCTCGCCCTCGAGATTCGATAGAGTAGAGAATAGGTGAAGGAATTCTGCCTTAAGGTCTTCCTCACGCTCCCATGTAGCTTTGGCTTCCGTGTGATGGCTCCACTGTACCTTGCACCAACGGATCACTTTGTTCCTCGTGACCCTTTCCTTCACGTCCAAAATTTGGACAGGGTGCTCTACGTAGGTCAGATCCTCTTGAAGCTCGAGCTCATCCATCGGTACTTGTTCTTCTGGTACTCTCAAGCACTTATTGAGCTGTGATATGTGAAACACATCATGCATGTCGGAGAGGTGCGTTAGGAGCTCTAGCTGATAAGCTACCTCTCCTCGCTTGCCCAAAATCTTAAATGGCCCGATGTAGCGAGGTGCTAACTTGCCTTTGATGTTGAAACATCGTTGGCCATGGATAGGCGATACCTTAAGGTACATGAAGTCTCCTACTTCAAAGGTCAACTTTCCTCGCCTATTGTCCGCATAACCTATTTGTCGTGACTGAGCAGCCTTCAAGTTCTCCCGTATTGTTTGGACTTGCTTCTCGGCGTCTTGCAGCACTTTGGGTCCAAACACTTGGTTCTCTCTGGTCTCATTCCAGAACAGCGGCGTTCTACACCGTCTACCATACAATGCTTCGAAAGGTGACATCTTCAAGCTGGCTTGATAGCTGTTATCGTATGAGAACTCAGCATACGGCAAGCTCCTATCCCAACTAAGCCCATGTTTCAAGGCGCAGTCTCTCAAAATGTCTTCTAAAATTTGATTTGTCCTCTCAGTTTGCCCGTCGGTTTGCGGGTGATAAACGGAGCTGAAATCCAGTCGTGTACCCATAGCTTCATGCAGCTTCTTCCAGAACCTAGAGGTAAATTGGGTACCCCGATCTGAAACTGTCCTCTTTGGAACTCCATGAGGACACACGATTTGCTCCATGTACAGCTCGGCTAGTTCTACGACGTGGTGCATGGTTCTAATAGGAAGAAAATGGGATGTTTTCATCAATCAGTCCACAATAACGCAAATGGAGTCGTAACGTGACTGAGTACGTGGTAATCCGACGATGAAATCCATGCTGATGTCTTCCCACTTCCACTCGGGTACTTTCAATGGTTGCAACAGTCCAGCGGGTATTTGATGTTCGGCCTTCACCCGTTGGCACGTATCGCATAAGGCAACATACTCAGCTATGTCCCTTTTCATACCATCCCACCAATAATAAGTTTTCAGGTCCTTGTACATCTTTGTACTGCTGGGACGTATGGAAAAAGGTGAGTCATGTGCCTCCTTTAATATCGTGTCGCGGATGTGCTTCACGTTAGGCGCACAAATCCTTTTCCCTAACCAAAGCGTACCCTTCTCGTCTTCCTTGAAATCTTTTTTATGCCTTGTCGGATTCTTCCCTTGATCCCCTTGATTTCCTCATCCATTGCTTTGCAATCTCTTATCTCTTGTTCCAGCGAAGAATGGAGTTCCATCATTTCCATCTCGTTCAAGAACTCGAGATGTAACCATTCAATCTCCTTGCGCAGCTCGGGTGGTAGCTCCCGAACCGTGAGTTGGTGACATGCTCCCTTTCGGCTCAATGCATCATCTACTACATTGGCCTTTCCAGGGTGATAGTTGATTCCAACATCATAATCCTTGATGAGTTCCAACCATCGATGTTGCCTCAAATTCAAATCCGTTTGGGTGAATATGTACTTGAGGCTTTTGTGATCCTTATAGATCTCACATCGGTGGCCAAGGATATAATGTCTCCAAATCTTCAAGGCATGTACCACGGCTGCGAGTTCCAAGTCATGTGTGGGGTAATTCAGCTCATGTTTCTTTAGTTGTCTCGACGCATAGGCTACCACTTGTCCTTCTTGCATGAGCACACATCCAAGCCCTTGTCCTGATGCGTCACAATATATGTCAAAGCCCTTGCTCACGTCCGGCAATACCAAAACCGGCGCTGTGGTTACCCTTTTCTTGAGCTCCTCAAAGCTTTCTTGAAACGCTGGTGTCCACTGAAATGCTTTTCCCTTTATTAGCAATTCAGTCATAGGCTTTGTTATTTTGGAGAAATCCTTGATGAACCGGCGATAGTATCCAGCCATCCCAAGGAAACTCCAAATATCCCCAACGTTCTACGGTTTGTTCCACTTCAGAATATCTCCCACTTTTCCGGGATCAACCGATACTCCTTCCTCGAAGATGATGTGGCATAGGAACGATATCTCCTTTAGCCAAAATTGACATTTGCTGAACTTGGCATACAATTGATGCTCTCGCAGTTTCTGCAATGTCAATCTCAAATGTTCTTCATGTTCTTCCTCGCTTTTCGAATAAACCATGATATCGTCAATGAAAACCACGACGAACTTATCCAAATACTCCATGAAGACCTTAATCATGAGGTACATGAAATATACAGGTGCATTCGTTAACCCAAAAGACATAATGGTATATTCATACGAGCCATACCGTGTTCGAAAGGCAGTCTTGGTTATGTCGGAGGGCTTAATCTTCAGCTGGAAGTATCCCGACTGAAGATCAATCTTGGAGAAAATTCGAGCACCTTTCATTTGGTCAAACAGGTCCTCTATAAGGGGCAGCGGGTATTTATTCTTGATCGTCACCTCATTGAGAGACCTTTAATCCATACGCATCCTTTGGGTCCCATCCTTCTTGTCTACGAAGAGCACGGGGGCTCCCCATGGTGACGAGCTCAGGCGTATAAAACCCTTTTCTAGCTGCTCCTGAATTTGCTTCTTAAGTTCCACTAGTTCATTAATGGCCATCCTATATGGCCTCTTCGCTATAGGTGCAGTTCTAGGTACTAAATCAATGGCAAACTCAATGTCCCGGTCAGGTGGCATACCTGGAAGTTCTTCCCGGAACACGTCCGAATATTCTTGAACCACCGGAATGCTTTCCAATGTTGCTTCTTCGACGTGGTTCAACGTTGCCTTCTCGGTTGCCGGTTGGGCTGACTCGAACTCAATACGAGTACCGTGCTCATTTGTCAACTGCACGCTCCACTTGGCACATTGGATCACTCTGTTGTGCTTGCTTAACCAATCCATTCCAAGTATTATATCAAGCCCTTGAGAATCCAAGACAATAAGGTTGGCAAGGAAGTCTACCCCCTTTATTTTAAGGTTTACTTTTGGACATACTATATTAGTCCTCATCTCCACACCGGGAGAATTAACCAACATAGTATATTTCATGTGTGATATGGACAGATTATACTTGGCAACATACTTGGATAATATGAATGAATGTGATGCTCCGGAATAAAATAAAACAGTAGCTGGGTTGGAGATGGCAAGGAACATACCAATTACGACGTCCTCAGCCTGTTGCGCCTCCTCAGCGGAGACATGATTCACGTTGCCACAAGCGTAGTTCTGCTGTCCATGGTTACCTTGATTAGCTCCTCCGTTCGGCCGTGGGTTCTGCTTGGGCGCGTTGGTCGGCTGTCCAAGGCCTTTTCTCGGGCACTGACTTGCAAAGTGTCCCGTCTCTCCGTATGAAAAGCATGCCTTGTTGCCCAAGACAGCAGGAACATTGGGGCGAGGGTGGTTTTGAGCATATGCACCCATGTTGGGGCGGGGCGCGGAAGGTAAAGGCACACGAGGTGCTTGCACAAAAGGACGTTGCTGCGGTGGTGGATTAGGGCGAGGTGGGTTTGCAGGGCGGAAAGTAGAAGCGGACGAGCCATACTGTGGTGCAGCTGGGGGCATGAAACAGGGACGCACATTGCTTCCTTGTGGCTGGTATGGCATCTTCCTCTTGCCCTCTTTATCGATCTCATGGATCTTGCTCTCAACCACTATAGCTTTGTCAACAAGTTTCTGGAAGTTTGCATAGTCATTGTTGAGCAGTTGAACTTGGATCTCATTGTTCAACCCTCTCATGAACAAGTATTGCTTCCTTTGATCCGAGTTGACATCTTCGGGGGCATACCTTGACAGCTGCGTGAACTTGTTGAGGTACTCATTCACGCTCTTCCTGCCTTGGCGGAGACCTTCAAACTCTTGCCTTTTTAGCCTCATGACTCCAACATGGACGTAATGAGAGCGGAAACTCTCTTTGAACTCAGCCCAAGTGATAGTCTCCTAGTCGACATGAGCATTGCAAAGAGCGTCCCACCAGTCAGCGGCTGCTCCCATAAGTTGGTGCGATGCGAAGAGAACTTTCTCCCGATTATTGCACTGAACAATAGCAATCTTCTTCTCCATGGATTTCAACCAATCTTCGGCCTCCATGAGATCATTAGCTTGTACAAAAGTAGGCGGTCGAGTCCTCATGAACTCTCCCAGTCGGTTGTGAGCCGGCGGTGGTGGCAGTGGTGGTGCAGGAACGGGGTTGTTGTTGTTGTTGTTGGCTTGCAGCTGACCGAAAGTTTGGATCATAGTTTTCATGAGCTGGTTCTGCATAGCCATCAACCGTTCAAAGTTGTTTGCACCAGCCCTGGGGTTATCATTCTCAGGAACTTCATCGTGGCCATCCTCTTTGTAAAAGCCCAAGAAAAAGGGACTTGCAAAAATTTTTCATCACCTCACAACACCACAGCTTTTGTTGTAGATATCTTGTGAAGAATTGTGAAGAGCATGTAACCTCCATCAAAAGGGGGATTAGAGGGGAAAGCCTAACTTTCACAAAGTAGGATTTCTACACATGAACATGCAAGGTTGAGCTCACCCTAGACCTTAAATATTCTTGGGAAGGCTCAGGCCAAATTTCATGCAAATCCAACACTTTTTGAGGCACTTTTGGAGACAATTCAAAAAGGGGCCAATTTGAATGTAAGTTCAAATTGCAGCAACTTTCATCACTTGAATTCAAAAGTTGGCTTCATATTCAAACTCAGTACATTTTTCTGAGTTAGTCCACAAATTTTCATCTCCATTGGACTTCATCTTGTCGGGAGCTAAATTTGCAATCAAAACTGAATTTGAATTTCAGTTTAAATGTGAAGCAAACTTGGCCAAACAAAATTCAAATTTTGGAAACCAAATTCAAACTATAACTTGGTGCTTAAGTCTCACAATTAATTGTGAGTAGCTGGGATATTTGCAGCAGAAGGGGAAGAAAGAAATAGAGGGGAGAAAAGGGCCCACTGGTCAGTAGACTTAACACAGAAGCATCCTCAGCCGATTTTCTCTCAACCGAGCACGCGCGCCAGCCAGCCACGGCGTCGGCGCCCGACCACCTCAGCCGGCCAGCTCCTGCTTTGGCGTGGGAGGTGGCACAGCAGGTGTCGCACCCTCCACCGCCCTCAGTGGCCTATAAAAGGCACGAAACCGCCGGCGAGCTCCTGTTTTCATGAACATCAGCAACCAGCCGCCTAATCGCCCGAGTTCCGATCGCTCGCCACCCGAGCTGTGATCATCCTCCGCCCGCGACGTCCATAGTAAAAGTGGAGTGCTAGCTTGTCCTCGAGACCACCGCGCAAACCGTTCCAAGGTTCGACCTTTGTGCGCAGAGAATTTTCCAGTTTAGGGCGGGGAGCTCATTTCAGGACCCAATTAGGTTTAGGATAGATTCAGGAGAATCGTCGGGTGAGAGGTCGAACGGAGCTGTGAAATAGCATCTAGAGGTTCTTGCGCCCCTTCTTGATAAAAAACCAGAAGGAAACCACCGCCGTAACCCTAGGTTGACCATAGAACAGTTTGGCGGAAGAGGGGGTCGCCGGTGAGGTCCGGGTTGCTGGCCGTTTAGATCCCGACCAAGGTCATGCCAGGTTTCCCGAGGTCTCACTGAGCGTGGTGACGTGATTAGCACGCGAAGGAGGTGGTCAGGAGGGAGGGAACGCGTTGCCGAGGTAGCACAGAGGCATAGAGCTCGTCGCCGGCGAGCTACAGCGGTTAGCCGGCGGCGGCATGGTGTCCAGCGTGTTCAGCGTCCGAAATTATGTGGGGGCGGCGAGTCTCACCGTCGCTGGCGAGCTAGATCGCCGGGAACGCCGACCTCGCCGGAGCTCCGGTGGCTCGGGCGGCGGTGTCGGGAGGTAGACGAAGGTGCGGGCCCCATGTGTCAGCCGCTGAGTTAAGCGCGCGCGAGCGCGGTTAGTTTAAATTAAACCGGGCGGGCCCCGCTGTCAGCCTCGGATTAAGCGCGGGAAAGGATTTTCTGTAGGAAAATAATTCATGGATCAGCCCAAACTTTAGAAATTCATAACTTTGGCTAGGAAGCTCCAAATTCAGTGAACCAAATTTTGCTGAACTCAGAATTGTGAGTACCTTACAGCAATACCAATTTCAGCTCATGAAACTAAATAGTTTTCCAGAATTAATTCCCTAAATTTAAACTGTTAGGAATTTTATTTTGAGAATTACTTTATGAAAAATTCTGAGATTTGGTTGAGAGGTTCACTGGAAAATCCTGGAGTCACAGTAAAAGCTTCAGACCCATCCAAGTTCATTTAGTCCCCCTAATGGGGTGATTAAGAAGACTACCCTGGGAAAATAGAAAAATGTACAGAAACATTTTTCAGATTTTCTAAAATCTTGTTTAGGGCATAACTTCCTCTAGGATTCTTCAAATGACATGAAACCAATTCCATCAGAACCATCTCAAATTCCAGTTTCCAGAAAGTAATGGTTGGGGCCATGAAATCCCCTGGAGTTACTTAGAGACTCTAATATTGACCAAATAGGCTTTTATTTGTATAAAGCTCAAATGAACTTTGTTTCAAATGAAACTTGGTCAAGACTGGAGTTAGGACCTTACCAAGCCACCATAAAAATTTCGGAGCCAAAGGGGAGGGCTAGCTAGAGTTATTGTAATTACTTATTCAAGTTCACACATTACATTTGAATTAACATGTAGTATCTCGTTAACGTGTAGTAGCTGAAGGTGAGGAGACTCCGGAAGTGCTCGACTTCCTTCTTCTGTACGAAGCCCTAACCACTGACCAGCAGCAACAAGGCAAGCCCTGGTTTACATTAACCGTTTTATAAAGTTTTGCTTTGTTTACATGTCTAGTGTGAAGTATGAATGTGCATTAGGTGTAGGATGGATGGAACCCCACTTGCATAACCAGAATTTGCCTATAAGAGTGAGGGTAGTGTCTAAGACCTCGAGTAGACAGGCTATGCTTAATGATTCATAGGACTTCGGTACAAGTCGAGTAGTTGGAATCTACTCGCGAGTTTAGGCTTGGGACACACGGGATTGGTTCGAGTGATGTGAGATCACTTTAGTAATGAAAATGAGACTAGGCAGGGGCTAGGGCGCAGCAAGAGGAAGTCTTGTGTGCGCAGCCCTGTCCGTGTCGATTGAGGACCGATCCGTGTGCGGCCCTGCTGAACAAGTATTGAACGTACCGAAGGCATATCGGATATATGGGCCCCGATAAACTGATGTAACCTAAACCTCCGGGCGTCGAGGCATAACGCACCGATTTATAGGTGTAGGCTGAGGGTAGCAAGGTGGAAATCTGCTAACGGGCACCGAGAGATGCTTCGTGTAGGAAACCTCCTGCTCGTTTTGGTGTGACCGGTTCAACGTTTGGGCTATTGGGTGAAAGGTTGTCCTGTACGACATCGAGTGAGCGTGCTGTGCAGCTCCACGGGTGGGTGTACGTGAAGTGCTCTTTGGGTCTCCCTGCAGGTGTATATCGAGTCGATTCGCCATCCCTCGTGGTGACGAGTACCGCTTGTTCACTGCGTCCTAACGTAGATAAATCATGGAATGTTCTGATTAAATTCTGCTGATATGTATAATTGTATTGCTACATGTGTGCCACTAAATATGGCTTACTAAATTTCTTATTCATGAACGGTTAACTTGTGGCTAAAAGATGAACTAAGGATGAACTTGTAGGCGTGTCCCTTTGCTGGAAATGTACCACACCATTGTTGTTGTACACTACATGTAGAGTTTCATGCCTAGGTGAGTCGGTTAAGTCGTGTTGAGCCATCGTGCTCACGGTTGCTGCTTAAGTACTTTTCAGGTGAGGCCCACCCACGGACTCGGGTTACGAGTCCACCGGCGAGGGTTACCCTCCGTCGGGGACCACGGCTGAGTGGGAGCCGTACACGCCGTGCTGAGCTGAGGAGTTTAGCTAGTGTGGGTTGCCCTACGGCTGGGCAACTGACTTTTGCTAGATAGGCGGGCGTGAGTTGTACAAATTAGACTTCCGCTGTGTAATAGAGACACTAGTTTGTAACTGACTAGTGTACTACTTTGTACATTTCAGTTGGTTTTCTATGTAATACAATGTATCCTTATGATGTGTGCTGTCTGGTGTCGCATCGTGCGGCACCACCCTCTGTGATCCTGGATGAGTGGATTCCGGTCCGCCACACTCTTGTGGTTCATGGTTGCCACGGACATTCCTCCTTTGTCGGCTGGCGTTTTCCCTCACCATCTGTGAGAGAGAGTTGAATAGAATAGAAGTTTAGGTTGATCCCCCTAACTATATGCATCAAGGTGGATGGACTAAATATATTTACTTTTATATGAGAATGTGAACAGATGCCGAAGCATCTCACATCTCTCTACTATGTGTGGATATGGACAACGCTGAAGCTTCCCACAACTCACACTAAGCACACAAACACAAACAATCATCACAAAAATTCAACACACCACTCCTATTCACGCTTATTCAATGGGAGTCCTAAATTTAATCATGTGAACTGGTGCTGTTCCCGCCGTGTGACGGGGGTGGTCCATCGGACACCTCAATGGGGTTAAGTGCACCCCCACGTGGTGGTGAACGAGTACTCGTGTTCCGGATCACCGGCATCTATAAATAGGACATGAGAAACTTTAAAGAAGAAAGAAATAACTCCAAAACGTCAGAAGTTATGGAGCAAGGAAGCAAAGGTGTGGCTGTCCAAAAGAAGAGAAAAGAGGGGCTGAAAATAGCACTTTGCGGTGGATGAATTGACAAGGAAGTGCAGCAGCAAGCAATTTTGAAAATAGCAGTTTAGAGGGGTGTGCCTATGTGTTTTAAAGTGTCCATTCTACCTAGGCTTGCGTCCTATGGTAAATGTGGTTCTGATGCCAATCTGTGCCTTCTACCTAGGCTTGCGTCCTACAGTCAACGTGGCTCTGATACCAATCTGTGACGCCCGGTCCCGTAAAACACGGAACCCAGCTAATGCTTATGTGTGCCCAGGATGTTCAGAATATAACCACGAATAATAGGGCTTAAGTACTTTATTACATCAATCTCTAGCTTATTCTTGCAGCGGAATTCTCTAACTTATTCTAGCAGCGGAAGTCTGTAAACGATAGCGGAAGCAACTAAACATCAGCGGCTCCATCTCCAACTCCACAAGCATGTTGACGGTAGTTCGCACACCTAGTACTCCACATGATCTTCGAAGTACTCTTCTCCTATTGCTGATGTTTGTATGATAATGCAAGGGTGAGTACATGGCGTACTCAGCAAGTGTGGGAAAAGTATGACATGTAGCTTACAGCAAGGTAGGGAATAAAAAGGCTCATTGCAGAAAGCAAAGTTTATTTCACAAACATGATAAAAACAGCAACTATCTTTAAGTGAATTTAATCCCAACATATATTTAAGTAAAACAGCAACATACCTCCTTCATAATTCACCACTTTTCATGTCTCAACCAACCATTAATCTTTCTCAACTTTATCTCATTGCTCATAATAACCATCACATGTTCATATCCATCTCAAGATCATATATACGAAAACCAAACTCATTGTCATGACTCAACAGTCCAAGAACCAATCCCAATAACCATAACCAAATAACCATCCTGAGTTTCCATCCCAAATTTCCCATCTAGTCATGTGAGTTGGCCAGGCGCTTGTGACCGTAAGCATGGCTATCATGATAGTTCTACACTCTTAAGAGGTGGCACCACTTTACCCACAAGTTTGTGATTTCGTCACCCGTCGGTGACTGCAGAACCTCTATTATACCAGTACACAACCATCGGTGTATAGCCAAGAGATCACAAAATAGCCTTTACAAAGGGGCTACTAGATGTATGGACTCACTAAGGTTTCACCAGCAGGCTCAAATCACCATTCTCCCACGTACGTGCCCCCTCTTGTGCCATGCAGTTCCCAGGCAGTCCTCTCTCGACTCCCATTCCCCGCGACTTCCACGGTCCATAACAATCTAGCAACTTACCTAATTAGTCAGCTAAGCCGCACCCATATTTGGCCTTGTGGTGGCACTGTTTTCCTGGCATGTGCTAGCATGAACCGGTCCTTAGATCTACGGCAAGTAAACCACCATCTCATTCTACCACATCCACGAATCAAGCTTGCCTAGGTCTCCCCCGATCTATGCTCATTATCATCATCAAGTTCTCATTATCATTATTCATATGAGTGCAGTAGCTAGACACGTTCTATCTCGCTTCCCATATCCCGTAGATTAGCGAAGCAAATAGGGAAAACGACCATACCCGACTCATTAACTTTCCCGGCGACAAGGATGGTTAACAAAACTAGTAAACTCCTACAAAAGGATATCCCATCAAGTTGATTCAAGCATACATGCTTTCACAAAACAAAACAGTTTTTAAAACATGGGATCAATATGGTCAAGGGCACATGCCTTGTTCTCTGTGGCTTTTGTTGCTCACGTGTCTCGAAGTCTTGGTGCTGTAGTCCTTCGTAGATAGCTTCCTGAGCTTGTTCTTCTACTCTCGACCATGCACATATAAAATTATAGCAATCAAACATCATGCACAAACTTTACCCAAGATGCAATGATGTAGATGGATGCAAATCCTATGGTGCTGTTTTATTAAACCAGTTTGTACGTGTTCTTGCGTGTTTTAATGGCTTGCATGGGGTTTTATGGTGAACAAAGGTGTAAGGATCAAGTGTGGACGTGGTGATGATCTTGACTCAAGATCTAGATCAATTCCACCGTCAAAAACCGATCAACATGTGATCTGTCCACACGAAAAAGCTTCTGTTCGAAGAAAACAGATGTGGAGAAACCACGATGATGTCGTAAGATGGTAACGAAGACCTACCTCGGCCTTCCTCCTAGCAATGGCAGCAGGTCAGATCGTAGGCTCTCTTCCGGCGACGGCGAGCGTGACGGGGCTCGTCGGCGGTCTCACCGGTGGCTGAACTCCGACGAAGGGAGTTAACTCGGCGAGTTGGGGGCTAGGGCCTCTAAGTTGTCAACTTGGGAAAAGGTGTTACGGCCAAGGGGCTTTTCAGGTTCTATTTATAAAAGGAAAAGAAGAGTCCTACTCCGATTGGAAATCAAATAAGAGTCCTATTCAATTTGTTTTGGATCTTAACAACTTATCTCCAATTGATTTGGTGCGGTAGAAATCGTCGAAATCGTGTCGGTTTCCTCAGTACCAAGTACTCCCACGCGCACAGGAGAAAAACTGCTTAAGGATCTCGTCACCTCCGCAGGGTGAGCTCCGGAGGCGCCACGTGTCGAGCGGGGGCCAGACCTCCATTTTCCTCAGAGCCGAGCTCCGGGTGCGCCACGTGTCTGGCGGGGCGGGACCTCCCTTCTCCTCAGAGGCGAGCTCCGTGTGCACCATGTGTCTGGCGGGGTTGGACCTCCCTCTC
This sequence comes from Neostapfia colusana, assembly GCA_030760725.1. Taxonomy (NCBI): domain Eukaryota; kingdom Viridiplantae; phylum Streptophyta; class Magnoliopsida; order Poales; family Poaceae; genus Neostapfia; species Neostapfia colusana. Next base: position 63,668,529 of record JASWHV010000011.1, read on the forward strand.
CCTTAGAGGCGAGCTCTAGGGGCGCCACGTGTCACAGTTGGACCGCCCCTCTACTCGGAGGTGGGCTCCGAGAGTGCCACATGTCCAGCAGCGCTGGACCTCCTTTCTCCTCAGAGACGAGCTTCGAGAGCAACACGTGTCCAACAGCGTCGGACCTCCCTTCTCCTCGGAGGTGAGCTCCGAGGACGACACGTGTCCTGCAGTGTCGGACCTCTCGGAGGCGAGCTCCAAGGGTGACACGTGTCCAACAGCGTTGGACCTCCCTTCTCTTCGGAGGTGAGCTCCGAGGACGACACGTGTCCTGCAGTGTCAGACCTCTCGGAGGCGAGCTCCGAGGGTGACACGTGTCCCGCGGGGCTGAACCTCATCCCTTCCGCAGGGGTGAGCTCCGCGGGCGACACGTGTCCTGCGGGACCGAACCTCATCCCTTCTGCACGGGTGAGCTCCGCGGGCGACACATGTCCAGCGGGGTCAGACCTCACCCCTTCTCCTGAGGCGAGATCCGAGCCTGCCACATGGCCAGCAGTGCCGGACCTCACCCCCCTCCGCATGGATGAGCTCTGAAGGTGCCACGTGGCCAGCAGGCCGCGGGAAGTGTCGACGGCGCTCCTCGGCAAATTGGAATTGGCTCTTTTCAGCTATATTTCTCCCATTTTTATGATTCTTTCCCATTTCTATTTCTTTTATAATGTTTTTCTATATGCAATGCATGAATATGAAAGTCAGGGTGTTACACTAGGCTTCAAAGGTTTCAGAAATAGAGTGCTCTGTTCTGGCAGGATTTTTTGCTGGACTTTGACAGAGCATAACTTTGAGTTGCTTTACCCAATTAAGGTTTATGATAAGTTTCTGGAAAGATTTTTAAGTGATCTACAACTTATCTGTAGACCTCCAGAGCAAAATCACATGTTAAGTTGGTGAAAAGTCCAGTTGAAGGCAAACTTTCCTGAACCAGGATATCAGAAAAACCTCTCTGGATCTTTGTGTTTTAAGCCATAACATTCTGTAGAAAAATCCCTAAGGAGCCTATGATACAACGTTGGAAAGGTTATGAAATGTGCAACATTGTTGTATTTCAAAGCGTGCTCAGATTCTTATTGTATTTGATAAAACAACTGTGATAAAGATAGCCACATACAAAGGAGATGCTGGCAAATTTTATCCAGGAATTCTGTCAACTTTGGAAAATCATAACGTTTGATCCAAAGATGACTGAAGTGTGACGCCCTCAATTCTGTGGAAAACCACGGAACCAAGAACTAATGCATATGTGTGCCCAGGATGTTCATCACACATATACATATATTTCACAAACTGAATTCAGAATATATATAACCACGAATAACAGAGTTTATTACAACGTCTCATGAGTCTTGGACTCATGCTTACAGCGGAAGTCTTATTTCTATGCAGCGGAAGTCTTATTTTAATGCGGAAGCAAAAACTAATGCGGAAGCAAAACTAAGCAGAAGTGGCTCTATCTCTACTCCTTCCACAGGCAAGGTTGAGAACAGATCACACGCCATAATGCTCCACTTGGTCTTCATAATAGCCTTCTCTTGCTGTTGATGACGAAATAATAATGCAAGTTTGAGTACAATGATGTACTCAGCAAGTGCGGGAAAACACATGATATGCAGCTCATAAACAAGGTAGGTATAAAAGGCTTATTTGCAGAAAAGCAGATTTGTAAAACCATGATAAAACAGCAACTTATCTTTAGATGTAATCCCAACATGTATTAAATTACCAACATATCTCCATCACTTCCCGTGTTCCATCCGAACATTAACCAATCCTTTATTCATACTCACGAATACCTCCTCGTATTTGCTACCATCTCACCTCGTAATTCAACCTCGTCTCACACCGAGACCAATCTCATGTCATGTCCCAACAGTCATGCAACCATCTCATCACCCAGACTCAACAGTCCCAAGAACTAAACCATAACCAAATCCATAACCAAGAACCTTCCCTATAACCATCCCAACTAATCATGGCAGTTTAGCCAGGTGCTCGTGACCGTAAGCTTGGCTATCATGATAGTTTTTAGACTCTGCAGAGTGTGCACCTCTTCACCCACAAGTTTGTGATTTCGTCACCCGTCGTTGACTGCAGAACCTCCATTATACCATTACACATCCATCGGTGTATGGTCAAGAGATCACAAAATAGCCTTTACAAAGGGGTTACTAGATGTATGGACTCACTGAGGTTTCACCGGCAGGCTTGAATCTCCAATTCTCCCACCCACATGCCCCCTCTTGTGCCATGCAGTTCCCAGGGCAGTCCTCACTCGACTCCCATTCCCCGCGCCTTGCACAGTCCATAGCACTCTAGCAACTTACCTAATTACTCAGCTAAGCCGCACCCATATTTGGCCTTGTTGTGGCAATGTTATCCTGGCATTTGCATGCATGAACCGGTCCTTAGATCTACGCCAAGTAAAACCACCATCTCATGCTACCTCATTCACAAACCCAGGCTTGCCTAGATCTCCCTCCGATCCATGTTCATTAACATCATCAGTTTCTCATTATCATTACGAGTGCAGTTAGCTAGACACATCTATCTCGCTCCCCAATCCCATAGACTCAGCGAAGCATAAAGCAAAAACCATACCCGACTCATAAACTTCCCAGGCGACAAGGGTGGTTTAACCAATACTAGTAAACTCCTAAAAAGAGGTTTCCCATCATGTTTAACTCGCCACACACCCTTTTTGCAAAATAAAATAGTTTTATCCAAACATAGGATCAATATGGTTAAGGGGCACTTGCCTTGTTCTTGCGGTTCCGGTTGTTCTTGGATCTCAAAACCTGGTTGCTGCAGTTCGTCATAGACAGCTCCCTGAGCTTGTCCTGCTAGGTAGGATCACGTGCATACAGGATTCACAGCAATCAATATTTATGCACAAACCTTAAACTAGATGTGATGATGCATATGCATGCTACCTCATGATTAGTTTTATTAGATTGATCTGTACGTGTTCTTGCATGGCCTTGTAGGGACAGGGGTGTTCGGATCAAAGGTGGACGTGGCGATGATCTTGTCTTTAGATCAAACTGATCATCAAGTGATCTGCCCACGAGAAGGCTTCTGTTCGAAAGGAATTGAAGAACAGATGCAAAGAGATGAACACAATGATATTGAAGTCCTACCTCACGTTCTTCGAGGTCCTCCTCGACCGCTCGGTTCTTCTTCGATGATCTCCCTTGTTGCGCTTCAGCTACGGTTTGCTCGGCGAGTTAGGGCTAGGGCTCTAAGTCGTCGGCTCAGGAGTCGAAAGAGAAGTTTGTGGTTTCGGCCAGAGGTTTTGGGTTCTATTTATAATCGGGAAGAGAAGAGTCCTAATCTGATTGTATCTCGAATAAGAGTCTTATTCAGATCTTTGTTGGATCCTAACATCTTATCTTTAGTAACATCGTGGAATTTAGATCGGTTTCTGTTGCGTACCGGTATCTTTTACGCGTAAAACCCACTCCAGAACTCGTTACCTCCGTGATGATGAGCTCCGGAAGCTCCACGTGTCCTCCGGAGCCTGGTATCTCCTCGTCCGCAGAGACGAGCTCCGGTTGTGCTGCGTGTCACGAGCGAGACCTCCCCCTTCTTTGGAGGTGAGCTCCGCGCACGCCACGTGTTGGCGCCGGTCTTCCCTCTCTTCCTTACTCAGGAACATGCCCCGAGGTCGACACGTGTCTGGCAACGACAGAACTCCCGGAGATAAGCTCCTGTGGCGACACATGTTCGATAGATCCGGACTTCTCTGAGATGGGCTCCGAGATCGACACGTACCCCGCGCGACTGGTCCTCTGATTTCCGTGAGGACTAGCTCCGAGGATGACACGTGTCTTGCGGAAATGCCTTTGCTTCCTCTGCAGAGGCTAGCTCTGTGGGCAACACGTGTCCCACAGGATCGGACCTCTCCCCTTTGTGGCGATGAGCCCCGAACCTGCCACATAGCTCTTTTAGCGACGGACCTCTCTTCACTTCGCAGGGACGAGCTCCGATCACGCCACGTGGCCAGCGGCCGCAGTAAGTTGTCTTCGGCGCTCTCGGGCGGGCTTTATTGGCTATTCTTTTGATAATTCTCTCTGTTCCTATTTTTCATTAAAATGTTTCCTCTTCATAGAACATGAACATATACTGACACCCGAGGCGAGGGTGTCACAAATCTACCCCCCTTAAATTGAATCTCGCCCTCGAGATTCGTTAGTAGGAAATAGATGGGGGAATTCCGCCTCGATATCCTCTTCACGCTCCCATGTGGCCTCAGCTTCGGTGTGATGGATCCATTGTACCTTGCACCATCGAATCACCTTGTTTCGGGTGACCCTTTCCTTTACATCCAAGATTCGGACAGGGTGTTCTGCGTAAGTCAGGTCCTCTTGAAGTTCAAGCTCTCCCATTGACACTTGTTCCTCTGGTATTCTCAAGCACTTCTTGAGCTGGAATACATGAAACACGTCATGTACGTCGGAGAGGTGGTTTGGGAGCTCTAGTCGGTAGGCTACTTCTCCTTGCTTGTCCAAAATCTTAAATGGTCCGATGTAGCGAGGTGCTAGCTTGCCTTTGATGTTGAAACGTCGTTGGCCTCGGATAGGTGATACCTTAAGGTATACGAAGTCTCCCACTTCAAAGGTCAACTTCCTACGCCTATTGTCCGCATAGCCTTTCTGTCGTGACTGGGCAGCCTTTAAGTTCTCCCGTATCGTTTGGACCTGCTTTTCGGCTTCTTGTAGTACTTCGGGTCCAAACACCTGGTTCTCTCCAGTCACGTTCCAGAATAGTGGCGTTCTACACCGTCTACCATATAAGGCTTCGAAAGGCGACATCTTTAAGCTAGCTTGATAGCTGTTGTTATAGGAAAACTCAGCATACGGTAAACTCCTATCCCAACTACGCCCACGTTTCAAGGCGCAAGCTCTCAACATGTCCTCCAAAATTTGGTTCGTCCTTTCGGTTTGTCCATCTATTTGTGGGTGGTAGGCGGAGCTGAAATCCAGTCGTGTACCCATGGTTTTCTGCAGCTTCCTCCAAAATCTAGAGGTAAATTGAGAACCTCGATCTGAGACTATCCTCTTCGGAACTCCGTGTCGGCACACGATCTGCTCCATGTACAACTCTGCCAATTGTGCAACGTTATAACTGGTCTTTACCAGAAGAAAATGGGCAGTTTTCGTCAATCGGTCCACAATGACCCAGATGGAGTCGCATCCCGACTGAGTACGTGGTAATGCAACGATGAAGTCCATACTGATGTCCTCCCATTTCCATTCGGGTATTCTCAAAGGTTGCAACAATCCAGCGGGTTTTTGATGTTCGGCCTTTACCCGTTGGCATGTGTCGCATAGGGCAACGTATTCGGCTATATCCCTCTTCATACCATCTCACCAATAACAAGTTTTCAAGTCCTTGTACATTTTGGTGCTTCCTGGATGTATGGAATAGGTTGAATCATGTGCCTCCTTCAATATCATGTCGCGGAGGTGTCTTATGTTCAGCACACAAATCCTTTTTCCTAGCCAAAGCGTACCCTTTTCATCCTCCTTGAAATCCTTCTCTATTCCTTGTCGGATTCTTTCCTTGATCTCCTTGATTTCCTCGTCCGTTGATTGGCCCTCTCTTATTTCTTGCTCCAATGGGGAGTGGATCTCCATTATCTCCACGTTATTCAAGAATCCGAGGTGTAACCGTTCGAACTCCTTCTGTAGTTCGGGTGGTAGCTCCCGAACCGTGAGTTGGTCATAGGCTCTCTTTCTGCTCAATGCGTCCGCTACTACATTGGCCCTCCCGGGGTGGTAGTTGATTCCCACATCATAATCCTTGATGAGTTCTAACCATCGATGTTGCCTCAAATTCAAGTCCGTTAGTGTAAATATGTACTTGAGGCTTTTATGATCCCTATAGATCTCACATCGATGTCCAAGGATATAATGTCTCCAAATCTTCAATGCATGCACCACTGCTGCTAGCTCCAAGTCATGCATAGGATAGTTAAGCTCGTGCTTCTTTAATTGTCGTGAGGCATAGGCTACCAGTTGTCCTTCCTGCATGAGTACACATTCGAGCCCTTTTCTGGATGCGTCACAATATATGTCAAAGCTCTTGCTTACGTCTGGCAATACCAGAACTGGTGTTGTGGTTAGCCTTTTCTTGAGTTCCTCAAAACTATCTTGGCAGGCTTGGGTCCATTGAAAGACTTTTCCCTTCATTAGCAACTCCATCATAGGTTTTGCTATCTTAGAGAAGTATTTAATGAAGTGCCGGTAGTATCCTGCCATCCCAAGGAAACTCCGAATATCCCTCACGCTCTTCGGTTGGTCCCACTTCAGAACATCTCTCACCTTTCCAGGATCAAGTGATACCCCTTCCTTGGAGATAATATGGCCTAGGAAAGATATTTCCTTTAGCCAAAATTGACACTTGTTGAGCTTGGCATACAATTGATGCTCACGCAACTTCTGCAAGGTCAATCTCAGGTGTTCTCCATGCTCCTCCTCACTTTTTGAATACACCATAATGTCATCGATGAAAACCATGACGAACTTGTCCAAGTATTCCATGAAAACCTTGTTCATGAGGTACATGAAGTATGCGGGTGCATTTGTTAACCCAAAAGACATAACGGTATATTCATACGAACCATATCGTGTCCGAAAGGCTGTCTTAGGTACATCAGAGGGCTTAATCATCAGCTGGAAATATCCCGACCGAAGATCAATCTTGGAGAATACTCGGGCTCCTTTCATTTGATCGAACAGGTCCTCTATACGGGGTAGAGGGTATTTATTCTTGATTGTCACCTCGTTGAGAGACCTGTAGTTCACACACATTCTTTGGGTTCCATCCTTCTTGTCCAGGAAGAGTACCAGAGTTCCCCATGGTGACGAGCTTGGACGGATAAAACCCTTCTCCAACTGTTCTTGAATTTGCCTTTTGAGTTCAACTAGCTCGTTGACGGGCATCCTATATGGTCTCTTAGCTATAGGTGCAGTTCCGGGTACCAAATCTATGGCAAACTCGATGTCCTGGTCAGGTGGCATTCCTGGAAGCTCTTTCGGGAACACGTCCGAAAATTCCTGAACCACTGGAATGCTGTCCAATGTTGTTCCTTTGATGTGGTTCAAATTTGCTCGTTCGGTTGTTTGCTGGGCTGACACTCGACACGAATACCGTGTTCGTTTGTCAACTGCACGCTCCTTTCAGCACATTGGATTACTCCATTGTGCTTGATTTACAAATCCATTCTGAGTATGATGTCAATCCCGTGGGAGTCCAAGACAATGAGGTTGGCAAGGAAGTCTACCCCCCTTATTTTAAGGCTTACTCTAGGACATACTCTATTAGTCCTCATTTCTCCTCCGGGAGAATTAACTAACACAGCACATTCTAAGTGGGATACGGGTAGATGATGTTTGGCAACATATTTGGATGATATGAAGGAATGCGATGCTCCGGAATCAAATAAGATGGTGGCTGGGTTGGAGTTGGCAAGGAACATACCAATTGCGACGTCCTCAGCCTGTTGTGCTTCCTCAGCAGTGACATGGTTTACGTGGCCATGAGCATAGTTCTGCGGTCCACGTTTCCCTTGGTTGTCCCCTCCAATTGGTTGCTGGTGCTGCTTGGGCACGTTACCTTGCTGTCCAGGGCCTCTCCTCGGGCACTGGTTAGCGAAGTGGCCTACTTCCCCGCATGCAAAGCATGCCCTGTTGCCTACGGCAGCAGGTACGTTGGGGCGGGGGTTTTGAACAGGAGCACCATTGTTAGGTCGGGGCGCTGGAGGCATGGGCACACGAGGTGCCGGTGCAACGAATTGTTGCTGTGGTGGCTGACCAGGGCGGTACGCAGGAGTGGTCGGTCCATACAGCGGTGCAGGGGGCATGTACCTAGGTCGTACGTTGCTCCCTTGGGGCTGGTATGGCATCTTCCTCTTGCACTCTCGATCGATCTCTCGGATCTTGTTTTCAACCACAATAGCCTTATCAACTAGCTTCTGGAAGCTTACGTAGTCATTGTTGAGGAGCTGAACCTGAATCTCATTGTTCAACCCTCTCATGAACAGGTACTGCTTCCTCTGGTCTGAGTTGACATCTTCGGGGGCGTACCGGGACAGTTGTATGAACTTGTTGAGATACTCGTTCACACTCTTCTGTCCTTGGCGGAGACCTTCAAACTCCTGCCTCTTGAGCATTATTACACCAGCAGGGATGTAGTGAGAGCGGAAACTTTCCTTGAACTCAGTGCAAGTGATTGTCTCCGGGTTGGCATGGGCGTTGCTCAAGGCATCCCACCAGTCAGCAGCGGCTCCCGTAAGTTGGTGCGATGTGAAGAGTACCTTCTCTTGGTCGTTGCACTGAACAATGGCGAGCTTCTTCTCCATGGATTTCAACCAATCATCAGCCTCCATTGGATCGCTTGCTTGAGCAAAGGTGGGTGGTCGAGTCCTCATGAACTCTCCCAACCTGTTATGAGCCGGCGGTGGTGGTGGCGGTGGTGCCGGAACGGGGTTTTGGTTGGCCTGCAACTGACCCAAAGTTTGGGTCATGGTTTGCATAAGCTGGTTTTGCATGGCCATCAACCTTTCCAGATGGTTTTCACCAGCTCCGGGGTTAGCAGGAACTCCCTCGTGGTCATCCTCCTGGACGTTCCTTCGGCTGGCGTTTCCTCTCACCATCTGTGAGAGAGAACGAAATAGAATAGAAGGTTAGAAGGTTAGGTAGGTCCCTTCAACTATATGCATCAAGGTGAGTTAGACTATATATATTAGCCCATATGAGGATGTGATCAAGTGCCGAAGCATTTCACACCTCTTTCTTCTTACGTATGGATATGGACAATGTTTTTGAGACGTCCCACAACTCACATTAAGCACATAATCACACACAATCATTGCAAGGGCTCATACAGCTCCTATTCAAGGATGGTTTCCATAACCCCGCCGTCCCGCTCACTCACGGGGACGGGACACCTCGCCCGGGAATCGCATTGGGTGGTGCCGTGCGATGCGGCACCCAACAACACACATAATAAAGCATCATATTAAATAAAACAAGCGGAAGCTTACAAAGTGTTGATTTTACAAACACTTCTCAAAAATATGTTACAGCGGAAGACTATTACAACTCACGTCTCATACCTATGCTAAGCAACAGAGAAGGCGTCCAGCCCGCGGACCCTTCTCGCTAGCAACACTGTCATGATAGCAGCGGCAGGGGTTGCCATGAGTTCACCACTCGGGGAGTTCCGAGTCTCATCGGGCACCCGTACATATCAGCCTACAGTTATTACCTGCAAAACAACTTATACAGTATCTGTGAGCACGAAGCTCAGCAAGACTGACCCATCACCCTAGCCATGAATCTCTACATGATAGAAATAGAGGGCTGATTACAGAGGTTTGCACAAACGATGATTTTAAGCTAAAGGAGAGCCCTTACTTCAAGTTTTAGGCAACTTTTATAGCCCTCGCGCAACCTACATCGAAACTCCACAATCAAACAAGAAACGCTTCATCTCGATGTCACTTGCCCGAGGTGAAAGTAACTTTAGTGAGCTACCGTAGACTCATACTGACCTTGCGCCATCAACGTCGAGACTCCACAATCAAACAAGAAACGCTTTGCCTCGACGCTACTAGCCCAAGGTGGAAAATAAATTTAGTGATGTGTTGATCATTTCCTCATCTCCAATATGAGGATTACTCACGAAGCATTATTAATTTTTCCCAGTTTATTACTACGTCACGACGCAGAGAACAAGTATGCTCACTACCGCGAGCGACGGTGATTGCAATCAAAAACACCCGGCTGACACGACACGTACGCCCGTACTCGACGTTGCACACAGCAACCGTCACTGACGTCGTACGTGGCAACCTTTCACACGACACCCAAATGTCGAACCGGTCCCACCGACTGGGATTAAGTCTCTCTACGGCAAACCCTCGTAGAGCCGACTTCTCTATCCTTTCAGCATCGGCATCAGACGGTGAGGTATGCCTCGACACCCAGGTTAACATGTTACATCGGTTTCCTGGGTCCAATATTGCCAGTATGCATCCGGTACACATCTCAAACTTGTCCAGCGGGGCCGCACACGAGAACGGGCCTTAATCGACTCAGACATAGACTAGTCTCACAGGACCACTTCCTTGACCTTCCATCCACTGCCCGGTCTCCATTCCCAACTATGAGGATCAATTCCCAACTCTTCCGATTGATCCCTCTTAACCCGTTCCACGAGTAGGAAACTGCCTACTCGAGTTTTGCTTCTTTTAGTCCACTTTGTTAACTTGAGATCATCAGTTATAATAAATTGATAACCTATTCTACATTTGAACTCTATGGTTTTCTGGGTCATGCATTTGGTGTTTCATACCATCTAGACGTAATGCAATAAATAAAATGCTAGACGTATGAAGTGAAACAAATAAAAACTTGTAAATTTGATGCAAATCGGGGCTTGCCTTTGTTTTGCAGGTGACTTATATATATATATATATATATATGCAGTTAGTGGAGACCACTTGACTTGATCTCTTGCCTTCCTCCCTTGATCTCTACACCAATGACTTCAAGGCCCTCACGTAGATGCTACACGTAATGCATATGCACAATTGTTTAATTGTAAAGACTTTGCTACAAGTCGTAATAACAAGTTTTCAAAAACTGGAACTCTGTTTAAGAATTTAAAATGACACTGGTGCTAGTGGTTTAGGTTTGGATCTAAACACATGATTAAGTGCTAAGTGGTTTCCCCCTCTCCTATATTAATCACCTTAAGAGGTTAAACAGAATAGGGGTGATCCAGAGCTCCACTGGAGCTGAGAATTTTCATGTGAGTTCCTTGTAACAAGAAAGTCCTCTGGACCAAAAATTAGCACTTTTCATTGAGTGATTTGTTCAGAATAATTTTCTAAGCAATTAAGCAAAGAAGAATTAATTCTGAGATCCCACCCATGTTCATGCAAAAATTAGTGAACCACAATTTCAATTATAGCTCATAGAGTTTGCATGGATTTTCCTAGCATTTTTGGAGCTAAGACCTGCCCAGAACTGAATTTCCATGTTTTGGAAATTCTCTGAAAATGTTTCTGTATTATTTGAATACAGCATCTTCAAATCTAAATTTCCCTGATCAAATCAACTCCAATTGAGCTGAAACTTTTACAGGGGTTCATTAATACCCTAAATACTATTCTGGCAAAATTTGAGGATTTGTGGATTAACCAAACTCCCTCTAAAACTCTTTTGCTGAAAAGCTTTAAAGTATATTCCAGAATTAAATAATGAGTTTCATACAAATTGGGTGGTAGATTTGGACAGAGCTATTCAATATGAATCCAACCCAATTTGAATCACTAAATTTGGCGATTACTAGCAAGAGTATGAGGTTCTAAAGTTTGGGGAAAAATTCTGAAATTGACCTCTGTTTATTTTTCCCATTTTCAGAGACATAAGGAATTAACACAACATTTGGCCAAGCAAATGAGGTCCAATGCTTCTGAAAATTTTACTGGAGTTCAAGTATTTTTGGAAGACTCTCCTGCCCAAATTTGGGGATTTTCCAATACATAGAACTCCTGGAAAAATTCCCACAAGATTTCCTTCTATGAATTAATGAGCCAAAACTAGGGGTTTTCATAATTATTGGGTTGTACCTCTGGATAGTACTCTCTCAGAGGAATCCAGCAAAATTTGTTTGACAATTTTTGGACATTCCTACACCAAGTTGTGGCTATTTAAACTTTCAACTGAATTCTGAAAACAGATAAAAGTTCAAATGCCTGCTGCTGGGCCCAGGCCACGTGTCACCCTCTGAGACAAAACCACACAGGGCCACAGGGTTTCTCCCGCGCTGTCACAAAGTGATCCGAGTGCCGCAGCCGATCAGAGATTTAAACATCCGTCGCTGACCTGCGGGACCCACGGGTTCATCTTCAACCTTTGGCCAAACAGAGGTCGCGGCGGCGCCCTCCGGCGAGCGTCGCCGGAACGGTCTCACCGGCCCTCTCCCGACCCCCTGCTCGCCGCCCCACCATAACTTGGCCTACTGAACACGTTGAGAGGTTCTCCGGCAGCCATAGATCGCCGGAAAACCTTGCGCACCGGGGTCAGCAACGATTAGGGTTCCGGCGAGCCGGTGCAAGGCGAATTGTCCACCAAATGATCGATTCTTTGTCTCTAGAGCACCAGGGGAACGTGTAGGCGCTAGACTTGGCCCCGAAAACCATCAGCGAGCACTCTAACCCCGTCGGCACCGTGCGGCCGACTTGGCCCGGAAGTTTTCCCGTGGCAAAAACGTGGAATTCTCACCGTACCCATAATTTCTCAACCTAGGATCGGGGAAGGAGGTGCTCTAGCTATAGGGGAACTTCTGTGCGAAGTGTAAAGCACGACCATCAAGAATAAACGCCGAATTGTGCAAATCCTTACCTCGGGGTCGTTTTGGCCGCCCGAGAGTAATTTCCGAAATTATCCTCCGAGGAGCAACGGCTCGGGCTGAGCTTCGGGGAGGAGTAGCTAGGATCACCGGCGCGCCGCTGAGTAAGCTCGCTTGGGCTTGACCTGCCTCGGTTCAGGCTGTCCACGGCGACCGAGCTTGGGTTCATCACCGTTCAACACGGGAGCAACGACATATTGCCGGTTTTCTGTAGACACGAGCATGGGGCTGTGGGGAGAAACTGCTAGCGATCTAGAGCATGCTTGTACAAAGCTTTTTGCTGTGGAGCTCATGACCCAACGGCAACCGGCGGTGGTGTGCGATCGGAAGAACCGAGCGGGCACCGTTGCTTGCGGGAGATCGAAAGAACAGAGCGATGCAAGCTATGGTGAAGAGAAGAATTCGTGTTGTGCCACACGCGTGAGAGATAAGGGCGAGGTGAATCTCGGAACAGCAGGAGCTGGCGGCGGTGACCATTGCCCGAGCTGCTCGGTGTCGCCTGGGGAGACTCCTCGGTGTCGCCCGGGAGGAATTTCCTAGGTGGAGTGAAAGACAGAGAGGAGACTTAGTGTGTAAGTCTAATATCACTATGACATGTGGGTCCCACTGCTCCCTTCTTATCCCATCTCATTTTTCTCACAAATATCCCCACAGTTTGGCAAATAATCTATTCAAATGTTTGAAGTTGCAAATTGAATTGCATTTGGAGAGTTGGCCAAATTTCATCCAAATTCAAATGTGTATTTGAATTCTTTGCACATTTAAATCCTTTTGGGAGAAATGGATAGCATATCTTTTCAAAAATTGATGAAACTTTGCCTACCCCCTAATGTGGACCTAAGGAATCCAAATGTGAACTCTGATCATTGATTTGTCTGCTGCAAATGAGGTTTTTAATACAACAGTTTGAAAACCCTTGTGTTACTCTCATTTGCATTTTTGAATGGCACAATTGGTTCTCAAAATCTGACTTTGGCTTCCTCACACTTATGGGAAAACATCCCAACTTGGTTTTAGATCCCACTTGGGTTCCAAGTCTTCAAACAAATGTTTGAACTTGTGTGAAGAAAGCTCTCATGTGTATTATCACATGTGAAAAATGTTTAAACAATTCCCATTTTTCATACATGTGAAACCAACTTTGCACAAGCCAGAGTTTCTTTTATGCATATTTTGGGACCTTTACAATCCTCCCCAATTAAAAGAATCTCATCCCGAGATTATCAGGTAAAAACGAGAGGGAGGATGATGAAAAATTATAGGTTTTTCGACGTCAAGGGTTGGGATGATTGACACGAAGAAATCCTTCGCTCTCCCATGTCGCTTCAACCTTGGAGTAAGCACTCCCTAAAACTTTATAGAACCACAACGTATGGTCGTGTGTGGTTCGGTCCATTATGTCGATGATCTGAGCCAGTCCCTCCTGATATGTGAGATCTGGCTTCAGTCCTTCGATATTTCCTAGCTGAATGGTGATTGATCACTCGAGGCACTTCGAAGATGTTGTACACACCGGTGATACTTCCATCCGGTATGCAACGGGTGCACATCTTTCTATAACCTTGAATGGACCAGAGAATCGAGATGGGTAGAAACTATGACAAGTGAGCCTCGTCAAAAATCTTTCTCTTTTGACTCCAGGTTACGGGGTACGACAACTTTTGTCTGTAATCACAGGACGCCGTCTCCGTCTTCCCGGAAATACTTCAGTTTTCCCCCACTGTCTATACATCTCCGCAAATGTGACATGCCCTTATCACGTTTCTGGGTTGCCACACTTTCTTCACGGATGGTGGGGATAAAAACTAACTTGTGGAGATCTTTTCGGTGAACCATACGTAATGGTGGCTCGCTCTCTTGCAACGGGGTGATGGTTGGATTACAAACGTGTGACTTACGACTCCCGTCTTCGCCCACGTTAACCTTGCCGGGGTGATAATGGATCTCTATTTCGTAATCCTTTATCAACTCCAACCATCTTTGTTGCCTCATGCTTCACTCCTTCTGAGTGAATATGTACTTGGGGCTCTTGTAATCGATATATGAATGCACGAGGTTACCGAGTAGTTAGTGCCTCCACATTTCGAGTGCAAGTACCACGGCAGTGAACCCTACGTCATGAGTCGGCTAGTGTTGCTCATGATCCCTGAGTTGCCGTGATCCATATACGACCACACTTCGGTCTTGCATCAGCACACATCCTAGCCCAAAGCCGGATGCATCGCAGTACACAACGAACGGTTTTGTTGTGTTTGGCTGCGCCAAAACCGGTGCTGACGTTAAGTGTTTTATTAATGCCTTGAACGCTGCTTTACTTGCTGGACCCAAACATCTTTGGTAGTCTTCTTCAGCAGCTCTGTCCTAGGATTGGCAATCTTCGAGAAGTTTGAAATGAACCTCCGATAATATCCCGCGAGTCCGAGGAATTTTTCCCGTACCTCGTTAATAGACTGCGGGGGCTTCCAATGCAGTACTGGTGTGATATTACTCGGGTCTACAGCGATGCCCTTCGCCGAGATGATATGCCCGAGACAAAGTACTCGTGATATCTAGAATTTTGCACTTGCTGAGTTTCACGTATAGCTTGTGATCCCGCAGCCGTTGCAAGACTATACGCAGGTGCTTCTCGTGTGCTTCCTCTGACTTGGAATAAACCAGTAGGTCGTCGATGAAGACCACGACAAACCTATCCAGCTCCGGCATAAATACCGAGTTCCTTAAGTACATGAACTGAGCTGGAGTGTTGGTAAGGCCAAGGAATATGACAGGTACTCGTAAACTCCGTACCTCGCCGAAAAACTGTCTTCAGAATAGCCTCGGCCCTTATCTCAATCTGATGGTACCCTGATCCTAATTCCATCCTGAAAAAGATCCTTGCTTTGACCAACTGATCAAACAATAAGTCGATCTGTGATAACGGGTACTTATTCTTGATTGTCACAATGTTAAGCGGACGAAAATTAACACTAAGCCGTAGTGTTTCGTCCTCCTTCTCACTTCACAGCACAAAGCAACACCAAGGTCATGAGCTTGGTTGTATAACACATTTTCTCATGGTTTCCCTTAGTTGCTCCTTCAACCGTTCTCTTTGCTGTGCAGGACAAACTCTTCTGTCCTAACCCAGATTTTGATCCGTTTAAAAGCATTTTCATAACTCAAGTCGAATACCAAAGTTAAAGTTAACTTCAGTATTTTTCCCACGAGTACTCAAATGCTTCCAGATCATCTCTGGATCAAAAGTTATGATTTCTCAAAGTTGACAGAATTCCTGGATAAAATTTGCCAGCATCTCCTTTGTATCTGGCTACTTTATCACAGTTGTATATGAAATACAATAAGAATCTGAGCAAACTCTGAACTAAAACAATGTTGCAAATTTCATAAACTTTCCAACGGTGTATTATAGGCTCCTTAAGGATTTTTCTACAAGAAGTTATGGCTTAAAAACAGAAAGGTCCAGAGAGGTTTTTGATACTGTCCTGGTTTTGAACAGTTTGCCTTCAACTGGACTTTTCACCAACTTAAAGTATGATTTGGCTCTGGAGGTCTACAAAGAAGTTGTAGAGCACTTGAAAATCTTTCCAGAACTATGTCATACACCTTAATTGGTTAAAGCTACTCAGAGTTATGCTCTGTTAAAATCCAGCAAAAATTTCTGCCAGAAACAGAGCACTCTGTTTTTGAAATCTTTAAAACCTAGACACTCTCTCATTTGAATCTTAGTTCAAAATAAGAATTCAGTAACTAATATTTATTTCAAACTTCCATTTTTAGTTGAAAGTTAGCTCATGAATCATTCTGCATAGGGAAGGAGTTATTAAGTGTGGTACGGTGTCGATGCACCGTAAGAACAATGTCGGTACTACATTCCTCACCAAAAGAAAAATCCTAATCCGGATTATACCGGCATATCCGTATTATCAGTGGCACTAAGACGGTCTCTCGCACACGCGTACTACACGGGATACGTACATGGTTAGTACCTGCAGAAGATCACTCAATAGTGGTGCACTCAAAGTTTTTCTCATTTCAGGCAGTTCTATAATTGAAAGTAAATACAAACGCCCGTATCATTGTCATACGACCGTCCTTGAGTTAAGTCACGTCTCAAGGTACGTGATCGTGTTTCAACACCACACGACGGGGAACCCGAGTATGTCATGAACGGGTCTTCACGGTTGGGAATGTTATCAACCCAACGGATACCACCTACTGCCCTGCAGGGCACGCCGATGGCAAGCGCTGCGTATGTCCTCCTGGGCTACTTCCAGACGAACACACTCTCGCGTTACTGACCACGCGATGGGGTCTCCACTTACTTGCCTAATGCACGCTAGGGATCAGCGTTTCATATGAACTCAGGAACATGAAGAGTCCAAGAGTTTCATATTAACGTCTCACACCAAGCTGTGAGACCTAGCCCTGAACCACATTCCTCGTCAGGGGAGCTAACCGAAATTGAACCGCTTTCGGTGGCGTTCCTTACCATTCTTATCAAAACGTAGGTGCATTGTTACAGAATCAAAATTCAGAATTATAACAAGTATGTTAGTACTGCCACTTTCAGTAACTATACTACTATAGTCCTTATGTGGGCCTACTATTGTTTCCTCACCGTATCCTAAGTTTTTGTCGTAATACGATCCTTATTCAGTGCGCCGTTACCAATGCGGCTCTGATACCACGCTGTGAGGACCCCGCCGTCCCGCTCACTCACAGGGACGGGACACCTCGCCCGGGAATCACATTGGGCGGTGTCGTGTGATGCGGCACCCAACAGCACACATAATAAAGCATCATATTACATAAAACAAGCGGAAGCTTACAAAGTGTTGATTTTACAAACACTTCTCAAAAATATGTTACAGCGGAAGACTATTACAACTCACGTCTCATACCTATGCTAAGCAACAGAGAAGGCGTCCAGCCCGCGGACCCTTCTCGCTAGCAACAGTGTCATGATAGCAGCGGCAGGGGTTGCCATGAGTTCACCACTCGGGGAGTTCCGAGTCTCATCGGGCACCCGTACATATCAGCCTACAGTTATTACCTGCAAAACAACTTATGCAGTATCTGTGAGCACGAAGCTCAGCAAGACTGACCCGTCACCCTAGCCATGAAACTCTACATGATAGAAATAGAGGGCTGATTATAGAGGTTTGCACAAACGATGATTTTGAGCTAAAGGAGAGTCCTTACTTCAAGTTTTAGGCAACTTTTATAGCCCTCGCGCAACCTACATCGAGACTCCACAATCAAACAAGAAACGCTTCATCTCGATGTCACTTGCCCGAGGTGAAAGTAACTTTAGTGAGCTACCCTAGACTCATACTGACCTTGCGCCATCAACGTCGAGACTCCACAATCAAACAAGAAACGCTTTGCCTCGACGCTACTAGCCCAAGGTGGAAAATAAATTTAGTGATGTGTTGATCATTTCCTCATCTCCAATGTGAGGATTACTCACGAAGCATTATTAATTTTTCGCAGTTTATTACTACGTCACGACGCAGAGAACAAGTATGCTCCCTACCGCGAGCGACGGTGATTGCAATCAAAAACACCCGGCTGACACGACACGTACGTCCGTACTCGACGTTGTACACAGCAACCGTCACTGACGTCGTAGGTGGCAACCTTTCACACGACACCCAAATGTCGAACTGGTCCCACCGACTGGGATTAAGTCTCTCTACGGCAAACCCTCGTAGAGCCGACTTCTCTATCCTTTCAGCATCGGCATCAGACGGTGAGGTATGCCTCGACACCCAGGTTAACATGTTACATCGGTTTCCTGGGTCCCATATTGCCAGTATGCATCCGGTACACATCTCAAACTTGTCCAGCGGGGCCACACACGAGAACGGGCCTTAATCGACTCAGACATAGACTAGGCTCACAGGACCACGTCCTTGACCTTCCATCCACTGCCCGGTCTCCATTCCCAACTATGAGGATCAATTCCCAACTCTTCCGATTGATCCCTCTTAACCCCGTTTCACGAGTAGGAAACTGCCGACTCGAGTTTTGCTTCTTTTAATCCACTTTGTTAACTTGAGATCATCAGTTATAATCAATTGATAACCTATTCTACATTTCAACTCCATGGTTTTCTGGGTCATGCATTTGGGGTTTCATACCATCTAGACGTAATGCAATAAATAAAATGCTAGACGTATGAAGTGAAACAAATAAAAACTTGTAAATTTGATGCAAACCGGGGCTTGCCTTTGTTTTGCAGGTGACTTATATATATATGCAGTTAGTGAAGACCACTTGACTTGATCTCTTGCCTTCCTCCCTTGATGTCTACTCCAATGACTTCAAGGCCCTCACGTAGATGCTACACGTAATGCATATGCACAATTGTTTAATTGTAAAGACTTTGCTACAAGTCCTAAGAACAAGTTTTCAAAAACTGGAACTCTGTTTAAGAATTTAAAATGACACTGGTGCTAGTAGTTTAGGTTTGGATCTAAACACATGATTAAGTGCTAAGTGGTTTCCCCCTCTCCTATATTAATCACCTTAAGAGGTTAAACAGAACAGGGGTGATCCATAGCTCCACTGGAGCTGAAAATTTTCATGTGAGTTCCTTGTCACAAGAAAGTCCTCTGGACCAATAATTAGCACTTTTCATTGAGTGGTTTGTTCAGAATAATTTTCTAAGAAATTAAGCAAAGAAGAATTAATTCTGAGATCCCACCCATGTTCATGTAAAAATTAGTGAACCAAAATTTCAATTATAGCTCATAGAGTTTTCATGAATTTTCCTAGCATTTTTGGAGCTAAGACCTGCCCAGAACTGAATTTCCAAGTTTTGGAAATTCTCTGAAAATGTTTCTGTATTATTTGAATACAGCATCTTCAAATCTAAATTTCCCTGATAAAATCAACTCCAATGGAGCTGAAACTTTTACAGGGGTTCACTAATACCATAAATACTATTATGGAAAAATTTGAGGATTTTTGGATTAACCAAACTCCCTCTAAAATTCTTTTGCTGAAAAGCTTTAAAGAATATTCCTGAATTAAATAATGAGTTTCATACAAATTGGGTGGTAGATTTGGACATAGCTATTCAATATGAATCCAACCCAATTTGAATCACTAAATTTGGGGATTACTAGCAAGAGTATGAGGTTCTAAAGTTTGGGGAAAAATTCTGAAATTGACCTCTGTTTATTTTTCCCATTTTCAGAGACATAAGGAATTAACACCACATTTGGCCAAGCAAATGAGGTCCAATGCTTCTGAAAATTTTACTGGAGTTCAAGTATTTTTGGAAGACTCTCCTGCCCAAATTTGGGGATTTTCCAATACATAGAACTCCTGGAAAAATTCCCAAAATATTTTCCTTCTATGAATTAATGAGCCAAAACTAGGGGTTTTCATAATTATTGTGTTATACCTCTGGATAGTACTCTCTCAGAGGAATCCAGCAAAATTTGTTTGACAATTTTTGGACATTCCTACACCAAGTTGTGGCTATTTAAACTTTCAACTGAATTCTGAAAACAGATAAAAGTTCAAATGCCTGCTGCTGGGCCCAGGCCACGTGTCACCCTCTGAGACAAAACCACACAGGGCCACAGGATTTCTCCCGCGCTGTCACAAAGTGATCCGAGCGCCGCAGCCGATCAGAGATTTAAACATCCGTCGCTGACCTGCGGGACCCACGGGTTCATCTTCAACCTTCGGCCAAACAGAGGTCGCGGCGGCGCCCTCCGGCAAGCGTCGCCGGAACGGTCTCACCGGCCCTCTCCCGACCCCCTTCTCGCCGCCCCACCATAACTTGGCCTACTGAACATGTTGAGAGGTTCTCCGGCAGCCATAGATCGCCAGAAAACCTTGCGCACCGGGGTCAGCAACGATTAGGGTTCCGGCGAGCCGGTGCAAGGCGAATTGTCCACCAAATGATCGATTCTTTGTCTCTAGAGCACCAGGGGAACGTGTAGGCGCTAGACTTGGCCCCCAAAACCATCAGCGAGAACTCTAACCCCGTCGGCACCGTGCGGCCGACTTGGCCCGGAAGTTTTCCCGTGGCAAAAACGTGGAATTCTCACCCTACCCTTAATTTCTCAACCTAGGATCGGGGAAGGAGGTGCTCTAGCTATAGGGGAACTTCTGTGCGAAGTGTAAAGCACAACCATCAAGAATAAACGCCAAATTGCGCAAATCCTTACCTCGGGGTCGTTTTGGCCGCCCGAGAGTAATTTCTGAAATTATCCTCCGAGGAGCATTGGCTTGGGCTGAGCTTCGGGGAGGAGTAGCTAGGATCACCGGCGCGCCGCTGAGTAAGCTCGCTTGGGCTTGACCTGCCTCGGTTCAGGCTGTCCACGGCGACCGAGCTTGGGTTCATCACCGTTCAACACGGGAGCAACGACATATTGCCGGTTTTCTGTAGACACGAGCATGGGGCTGTGGGGAGAAACTGCTAGCGATCTAGAGCATGCTTGTACAAAGCTTTTTGCTGTGGAGCTCACGACCCAACGGCAACCGGCGGTGGTGTGCGATCGGAAGAACCGAGCGGGCACCGTTGCTTGCGGGAGGTCGAAAGAACAGAGCGATGCAAGCTACGGTGAAGAGAAGAATTCGTGTTGTGCCACACGCGTGAGAGATAAGGGCGAGGTGAATCTCGGAACAGCAGGAGCTGGCGGCGGTGACTGTGGCCCGAGCTGCTCGGTGTCGCCCGGGGAGACTCCTCGGTGTCGCCCGGGAGGAATTTCCTCGGCGGAGTGAAAGACAGAGAGGAGACTTAGTGTGTAAGTCTAATATCACTATGACATGGGGGTCCCACTGCCCCTTCTTATCCCATCTCATTTTTCTCACAAATATCCCCACAGTTTGGCAAATAATCCATTCAAATTTTTGAAGTTGCAAATTGAATTGCATTTGGAGTGTTGGGCAAATTTCATCCAAATTCAAATGTGTATTTGAGTTCTTTGCACATTTATATCCTTTTGGGAGAAATGGATAGCAAATCTTTTCAAAAATTGATGAAACTTTGCCTACCCCCTAATGTGGACCTAAGGAATCCAAATGTGAACTCTGATCATTGATTTGGCTGCTGCAAATGAGGTTTTTAATACAACAGTTTGAAAACCCTTGTGTTACTCTCATTTGCATTTTTGAATGGCACAATTGGTTCTCAAAATCTGACTTTGGCTTCCTCACACTTATGGGAAAACTTCCCAACTTGGTTTTAGATCCCACTTGGGTTCCAAGTCTTCAAACAAATGTTTGAACTTGTGTGAAGAAAGCTCTCATGTGTATTATCACATGTGAAAAAAGTTTAAACAAGTCCCATTTTTCATACATGTGAAACCAACTTTGCACAAGCAAGAGTTTCTTTGTATGCATATTTTGGGACCTTTTCAGTTTCCTATACCAAGGTGGTTTCAAGGCCAATATAAGCTATTCACCCTAGGATGCTTCCTTTGGTCAGCGTGGCTTAGCTACCTGTGACTTCTATTTAGGGGTGTAACTTGCTGTTAACCTGTGGCTCTAATATCAATCTAAGGTTTCTATCTAGGCGTGTAACCTACTGTCAACCCCTGGCTCTGATACCAATCTGTGACGCCCTCAATTCTGTGGAAAACCACGGAACCAAGAACTAATGCATATGTATGCCTAGGATGTTTATCACACATATACATATATTTCACAAACTGAATTCAGAATATATATAACCACGAATAACAGAGTTTATTACAACGTCTCATGAGTCTTGGACTCATGCTTACAGCGGAAGTCTTATTTCTATGCAGCAGAAGTCTTATTTTAATGCGGAAGCAAAAACTAATGCGGAAGCAAAACTAAGCAGAAGTGGCTCCATCTCTACTCCTTCCACAGGCAAGGTTGAGAACAGATCACACGCCATAATGCTCCACTTGGTCTTCATAATAGCCTTCTCTTGCTGTTGATGACGAAATAATAATGCAAGTTTGAGTACAATGATATACTCAACAAGTGCGGGAAAACACATGATATGCAGCTCATAAACAAGGTAGGTATAAAAGGCTTATTTGCAGAAAAGCAGATTTGTAAAACCATGATAAAACAGCAACTTATCTTTAGATGTAATCCCAACATGTATTAAATTACCAACATACCTCCATCACTTCCCGTGTTCCATCCAAACATTAACCAATCCTTTATTCATACTCACGAATACCTCCTCGTATTCACTACCATCTCACCTCGTAATTCAACCTCGTCTCACACCGAGACCAATCTCATGTCATGTCCCAACAGTCATGCAACCATCTCATCACCCAGACTCAACAGTCCCAACAACTAAACCATAACCAAATCCATAACCAAGAACCTTCCCTATAACCATCCCAACTAATCATGGCAGTTTAGCCAGGTGCTCGTGACCGTAAGCTCGGCTATCATGATAGTTTTTAGACTCTGCAGAGTGTGCACCTCTTTACCCACAAGTTTGTGATTTCGTCACCCGTCGGTGACTGCAGAACCTCCATTATACCAGTACACATCCGTCGGTGTATGGTCAAGAGATCACAAAATAGCCTTTACAAGGGGGTTACTAGATGTATGGACTCACTGAGGTTTCACCGGCAGGCTAGAATCTCCAATTCTCCCACCCACGGGCCCCCTCTTGTGCCATGCAGTTCCCAGGCCAGTCCTCACTCGACTCCCATTCCCCGCGCCTTCCACAGTCCATAACACTCTAGCAACTTACCTAATTACTCAGCTAAGCCGCACCCATACTTGGCCTTGTGGTGGCACTGTTATCCTGGCATTTGCATGCATGAACCGGTCCTTAGATCTACGGCAAGTAAAACCACCATCTCATGCTACCTCATTCACAAACCCAGGCCTGCCTAGATCTCCCTCTGATCCATGTTAATTAACATCATCAGTTTCTCATTATCATTACGAGTGCAGTTAGGTAGACACATCTATCTCGCTCCCCAATCCCATAGACCCAGCGAAGCATAAAGCAAAAACCATACCCGACTCATAAACTTCCCAGGCGACAAGGGTGGTTTAACCAATACTAGTAAACTCCTAAAAAGAGGTTTCCCATCATGTTTGACTCATCACACACCCTTTTTGCAAAACAAAATAGTTCTATCCAAACATAGGATCAATATGGTCAAGGGGCACTTGCCTTGTTCTTGCGGTTCCGGTTGTTCTTGGATCTCAAAACCTGGTTGCTGCAGTTCATCGTAGACAGCTCCCTGAGCTTGTCCTGCTAGGTAGGATCACGTGCATACAGGATTAACAGAAATCAATATTTATGGACAAACCTTAAACTAGATATGATGATGCATATGCATGCTACCTCATGATTAGTTTTATTAGATTGATCTGTACGTGTTCTTGCATGGCCTTGTAGGGACAGGGGTGTTCGGATCAAAGGTGGACGTGGCGATGATCTTGTCTTTAGATCAAACTGATCATCAAGTGATCTGCCCACGAGAAGGCTTCTGTTCGAAAGGAATTGAAGAACAGATGCAAAGAGATGAACACAATGATATTGAAGTCCTACCTCACGTTCTTCGAGGTCCTCCTCAGGCCGCTTGGTTCTTCTTCGATGATCTCCCTTGTTGCGCTTCAGCGACGGTTTGCTCGGCGAGTTAGGGCTAGGGCTCTAAGTCGTCGGCTCAGGAGTCGAAAGAGAAGTTTGTGGTTTCGGCCAGAGGTTTTGGGTTCTATTTATAATCGGGAAGAGAAGAGTCCTAATCTAATTGTATCTCGAATAAGAGTCTTATTCAGATCTTTGTTGGATCCTAACATCTTATCTTTAGTAACATCATGGAATTTAGATCGGTTTCTGTTGCGTACCGGTATCTTTTACGCGTAAAACCCACTCCAGAACTTGTTACCTCCGTGATGATGAGCTCCGGAAGCTCCACGTGTCCTCCGGGGCCTGGTATCTCCTCGTCCGCAGAGACGAGCTCCGGTTGTGCCGCGTGTCACGAGCGAGACCTCCCCCTTCTTTGGAGGTGAGCTCCGATCCCGACACGTGTTGGCACCGGTCTTCCCTCTCTTCCTTACTCGGGAACATGCCCCGAGGTCGACACGTGTCCGGCAACGACAGACCTCCCGGAGATAAGCTCCTGTGGCGACACATGTTCGATAGATCCGGAATTCCCTGAGATGGGCTCCGAGATCGACACGTACCCCGCGCGACTGGTCCTCTGATTTCCGTGAGGACTAGCTCCGAGGATGACACGTGTCTTGCGGAAATGCCTTTGCTTCCTCTGCAGAGGCTAGCTCCGTGGGCAACACGTCTCCCACAGGATCGGACCTCTCCCCTTTGTGGCGACGAGCCCCGAACCTGCCACGTAGCTCTTTTAGCGACGGACCTCTCTTCACTTCGCAGGGACGAGCTCCGATCACGCCACGTGGCCAGCGGCCACGGTAAGTTGTCTTCGGCGCTCTCGGGGGGGGGGGGGCATTAATGGCTATTCTTTTGATAATTCTCTTTGTTCCTATTTTTCATTAAAATGTTTCCTCTTCATAGAACATGAACATATGCTGACACCCGAGGCGAGGGTGTCACATGAAGGCATATGAATAAGCATTGGAAAGATAAAGAAGTTTACTAAATTTTTGGTATTGAACTCAAGTCAAGAATCTGTAGTTAACTTGATTAAGTTTTGGAGTTTGTGTGAACTGGTCAGGGTAGTCAAGCTGATTAGTTTAGCATACTTATGATCTGTCTAAACATGAATGTGGTTTTGCTTTCATAAAGTTCCTGACGTGTTCATGTTTTAATCATCTTTACTTACTGCTGGGATAGAATTTTGATTGACTCAAAATTTATTTCGTGCAGTATGGTACGCGCACATTCTCAAATGGAGCTTGGAGGTTCGAGTTGAGGTGGGAATGACTCGACTTCATCACAAGAGCCATCGCCAACCGGATTGGCGGAATTTATGGGAAGATGAATGAAACTCTCCAAACTCTAGTTCAGCAAGGAATAAATAGAGAAGCTCAATGTCACATGCCAACCCACAGCACTTATCTGGATTTCTTGGTGACACAGCCGCCGGTATTTTCCGAAGCGGCCGACCATTGTGAAGTAAATCATTGGTTACACATCATTGAGTCCAAGTTTGGGTTGATCCAATGTGATAAACTCCAGAAGACTCTATTTGCTGCTCAGCAGCTTCACAGCTTTGCTGGAGCCTGGTGGGCAGAATACCTTGCTATCCAACCAGAAGGGCATCATGTCACGTGGATGGTGTTCCAGGATGCATTTTGTGCTCGTTTCATTCCTGCGGGCATAATGGAAACAAGTCTTGATGAATTCTGGAATTTAAAACAAGAGGAAATGATTGTTATCGGGTGTGCGCAGGAATTTAATCGCTTAGCTCAATATGTTCCTGATTATGTGAAATCACCAGCTAAGAAGAGTTATCATTTTTACCGAGGGCTGACTGATAGGCTGCGATGTGAGTTGGCTCAAGTTAGCCAAAAATTTTTTGATGAGTTTGTTAGCTGTGCTATCACTAAGGAGTATTATTCCAGTCTCTTCCTTAAAGAAAACAGGGAGAGGGACTCATCACAGGATGAATGCAATCATCTGCCACAAAAGTATAGGTGGGTAATCCGTTCACCTTTCTGTCGAGAGGTTTAGGGTTTAGGGTTTAAGTTTTTGGCACATATTCAAAGTGTTCATCACCACTCAACCCTTCATTTGAGGAAACTTGATGAACACATTTGAAGAGCAAATAACCACCATCAACATGCTCATTAGAGAATAAACTCACAAAATGCAAAGGTGGCATTTCCCACATGCATCATCTAGGGGCTGAGCATATGAAAAACTACAACACCTCGCTAGGAAGGCTCATGCCAAAATTCACCCAAATCCAAATCCTTTTGAGGTCTTTTTGGGTATAACTAGAAAGAGGGTGGTTAGAACTCAAATTCAAACTACTTCCATCCCATGAATTCAAAAGTGGGAGGCATATTCTTACTCAGCACATTTTTGTGAGCTCACACACCAATTTTCACTCCATTTTGAGTTGATATTCACATGAGCTAAGTATAGCAAATTCAAACTCAATTTGAATTTCAAACTGCATATGTGCTGAAAATACATTCAAATACTCCACAATTTGAATTCTATCCAATTCAAATGGCCAGTTGGTATATAATTCAAATGACCAAGGGTATTAGGGGGCTTACTGTTTGTAGCAGTGAGAGGAAGTTAATTTCAGAGGTTAAAAAGGGGGTGGGACCCACATGTCAGCCTCACTAGCAAAATCAACCGACTGGGAGACAGAACACTCGGTTCTCGGGTTGCAGCCGAGCGCGCCACCGAGCGGCTGGCCGGTGCCTGCTCCTGCTGCGTTTCCCCGCGCTGGAGACCATCTGCCCGGCTCCTTATCCCCCCCCCCCCGGCGTGCTCCTGTTAAATATCCCCCGAGCCCACGGCGAGTTCATTCAGTTTCACACCGAGCTCCACCGCAAACCAGCCGCCCTCTCGATTCCGCTCGTGATCAGGCCAATCGCTCGCGAAAATTACCCCCCCCCCACCCCAGTAGCAAAACGGCATCGTGAGCTCATGAGCAACGTCCTAGATGTCGTGTTATCGTGAACCAAATTTTGTTGGTTTCAGCTCTCTGAGTACTTTCCAGCTAATCAAGTTTCACTTATGACAATCTTTATTTCTCCAGAATTAATTCTGCAAATTTAAACTGTCTAGAATTTTAACTGGAGAACCCTCTGGAGGAAAATTCTGAAATTTTGGTAGGATGTTCACCAAAATATCCCTGAGCTACCATAAAAATTTCAGATCCATTTTATCTCATTTGATCCCCCGAATGGGGTGATTAATGAAACTGTTCCAGAGAAAATAGAAAATGTCCAGAAACATTTTCAGAATTTATCTGAAATTGTTTAGCTCATATCTTTAGCTAGGAACCTTCAAATTAAGTGAGACCAACTCCGTTAGAACCCTCTGAAAATTTAGTTTTCAGAAAGTCATTGCTTGCTCCATGAAAATCCCTAGAACAACCTATAAGATCCAATTAAGTTCAAGTACATAATTATTTGTGGATAGCTCAAATGAGCTTTGCTGCAAATGAAACATGGCCAAGTCTCCGTTTAGGTTGTAACCAAACCACATTAAAAATTTCAGAGTCATTGGGTCTGTCTAGTAAGACTTATAGTCGTCACAAGTTTAAATTCAATTCAAATGCATTTAAATTAATAAATATACATGTTACCTCATGTAGTCGCTAAGGTTGAGAAGGAACCCGAAGTCTTAGACTTCGTCACTCTGGAAGAGCAGCTAGCCTATGACCAAGAGCAGCAAGGCAAGCTACGGTTTGCATTAACCTTTTTACAAATTTTTATTGTTTTGAGAACTTACTTTGAGTACCACTTACTTCTTGCATTAGAGTCTTGTTTGAAACCCAAATGCATAGCCAAGAAAACCACGGGTTGGGATTAGGATTGAAAACCCTGTTTAGCTACTGCAATGCTAAGATAGAGTAGGATTCGGTACAAGTCGAGTAGTTGGAACTAATCGCGAGGATAGGCTAGAGGCACTCGACTTGGGTAAAGATAGCAAATGATACACATGGCAAGAAAAATGAGACCGAGCGGAGAGTAAGGGCAGCAGGACTTTAGGGCCTGGGTGCTATAGCTCCGCTTGTATCGACTGAGGACCGAGCCGTGTGCGGGCCTGTTGAACAAGCTAGAACAGTACCGAAGACCTACCGGCTATATGGGAACCGGGAAACCGATGTAACTCGGGTAGCTGGGTGTTGAGGCATAGCTGGTCGTTGAGAGGGTAGGTTGAGAGATCGAGGTGTAAATCGGCTGGCGGCACTGTGGATTGGCGCGCAGAGACCTCTTGCTCGGGACGATTGGATCGGTTCAACATTTGGCTAACGGATGAAAGGTGGTTGCGTACGACGTCCGTGATAGTTGCTGTAGACAACATCGAGTACGGGCGTACGTGATGGGTTATTTGGGTAACCCTGCAGGTGTAAATCGATTATAATCGCCATCCCTCGCGGTCAGTGAGTACCACTTGTTCACTGTACCGTGACTTAGAAAGAACAGGCGAGATACATGTTAAAAGTTTGCTGAATTGAAAGATATATTTTGCTTGTTAATGCCTTGTTGTAATTTAGAGCTAATTAAAGTTCTTTTCAATTTTGGTCAAAGTACATGAGAGAAATGCATTTCTTATTTGATTGCGGCTCTCTAATGTGCCTTAGCGTGAAGTTCTCCACAACCTGCTGCTAAAACTTGAAAGTAAGGTTCCACTAATTGGGCGAGTCCTTTGCAACTTATTTTACCTCATGTACCCTATCAACCGTCATGTAGAAGTTTCATAAATTGGAGAGACGGGTCAGACTTGCTGAGCCATCGTGCTCACTGCTTGTATTTGAAGCTTTTGCAGGGGTTTATGAGGAAGGGACTCCCGAGGAGGAGACGGAACCCTAGGAGGGGAACCCCGTCGAGTGGGAGTCATGCAGGCCGCCGTGTTAGTGTGTGTGCGTGCTAGTGGGGACATGTTCACGGGCTGAACGTGAACTCAATGCATAGTCTACGCCCGTGAGTGTGGACTGGACTATTTTGTTGTATAAATGTTCATAAACTGGTTTATGTAATAAAACTTTGCTTCCGTTTTGTATCTTTGACATGCGTTATCCGGTGCTGTGCAACGCAGCACCCCTCAGCGTGATCCTGGCTCGACAAGGCCGATGGGGTCGTGTCAGCGTGGTATCAGAGCTCCCTTGAGGTTTAACGCACTACAAAGGTCATCTTTTTCAAAAATCCAGTGAGGAACGAGTTAGTAGCCCATATAAGGATGTTATTAGTATATCGAAAGTGGCATACTAACCTATTTTCTTATGTCGGAAAGTCGTGCATCTCGGGACACTTTATGTCTTGGGGGGTGCACGTAAGTGCTGTCCACCAGTGCGCACAAGCTGAAGGGTGGAGCCCCACGGGTGGCAGGTAACCCGACCCGCTTTAATATCCTCTTCGACTCTTCATGTCGTTTGGGGTATTCGAGCAACGTCTGTCCCTGGCGTGCTTTGAGAAATTTGGGAGACCCCGTCACGTGGTCACTAACGTGAACACGTAGCTCAAGGCATGTTTGGCTTGAGAACATTCAGGCGAGTGATGACGGCCGGGTGTACGAACTGTATGGATACCGGGCTCGGTGTGCAGCCGAGTCTGACCATTGTGTGAGTTATCTGCAGGTAGTCTAACCATGAAATGGTAGACGTGTAGCATTCTTGTGCGAGTGACGCTTAGTGCCACTGAATTAACGAAGCCGGCTATGTCCGGTATAGGTTTTTCTTTGTGAGGACGTAGTACCGACATGATCTGGTGACACATCGACGTCACATTCCACTAAATGAACAATTTCATTATAAAACTGGAAAGTCTTAATCCCGAGCACTAAAACTTGATGTAACTCCTTCCCTTGATCAGGATATTCAAAGTTAACAAGTTTTCAACTTATAAGATACTAAGGATAGAGTCCCCTGTTTTCAACTGAAATAAGGCTGAAGTTAATCAGAGGCTAGAGGATGAGTTATTTCGAGGTTGGGGTCATACGATACATTATGGAAAGATTTGGAAGAGCTTTACAACTTTTCTGTTGAAGTCCAGAGGTGTTTCATCCCTTAACCAACCGAAAAATGCAGTAGAGTTGAAACTGTCCAGAAAACAGGGCAGAGCAAACACTCCTGTAAATTGAGCATAACTTCCTGCATAAAAATCTAAAAATAGAAAATGAGGTAGTTCTGAAAATCTTAAGAGAAGAGTTACAACTTTGTAACATAAAGTTTTGTCATATTGGGATTAGAATTAACTGAAATTCTTGGATCAAATCAGTACCTAAAGCAGGGAGGTGCCGTCCAATTTTCTCCAGAAATTCTATCAACTCCGACATCTCATAACTTTTGAACCAAGACAGATATTAGGCTAAGCAAATACTTTCTGGAAATATATTGAAGTTATCTTTAACTTTGATGTTTAGCTCCAGAATTGGTTTTACCTTTAGCATGGTCTAAATCAGGTTGAAATGGAAACTGGTCAGGGCTGTCATAGTGGACAGCAGATCAGCAGTCAAATTTGTTTAAGTTTGAACCATGTTTCCAAGTTTTATGAGTTCAATGACATGTTTTATGTTAGAACTCAATGGGTTACTGTTCAAATAAATATTTGACATTTCTCAAATATGTTTTTACAGATGACAGCGGATAGACAGTTGGAGAACGGGTGGGTGGTGTCCCACTGTTCTCACCACAGTGGCTATCCGGAAGCATTGAGGCAAATGCTTCAATATTTCGGGTACAGAAAGAGGCTGCAGTACTTCTCCAAGGAAGAAGGCGAGGAGGGGAACAAGACGTGGACGATCCATGTCGAAGTTCATGCAGGGCCTACGCCACCCGGTTGGGCGCCGTTCACCGTTACGGTGAGAGGCAGAGAGCCAGAAGAAATGTGGTAAGTGGCAGCCCGCGACACTATGTCCCGTTTCTGCCAACTACACGTGAGAGCTATGGAGAGCACTCCATACGCGCTCGTTCCGGTGGAGGGATGGGCTAGTCACGTGTGGGAAGGGAGGTACATGGAGGCAACAGATCCGGATTGCCCAAGGTACCGTCCCGCGGAGGCAAACCTCAGTCTCCAATTGAGGGCGGGAAAGGCCGTGATGGACAGACAAGCTGTTCATACGGAATGTCTCGCCATGAGGCTCAAGGAGAGCAACAGCCGTGGAGATCATTTCTAGAGTGCTCACAGCGCACTTCGCAATGTTCTCTTTCCGACGATTAAGCGAATGAACGAACAATATAATCAGTTGCATCGTCTGAAGAAGGCGAAGAAGAAAAGCTGTGTCGACATCACGGCTTTGCAACAAAAGGTGCAGGCTCTGACCCAGAAGAACGAGGTCCTTACTCAAGGGCGGGACGACGCTATTGAGGAGGGGCAAGGCTGGGAAGAGGACTACAACCAAGCCATGGATGAGGTGCACGCGTTGTAGGACCTCATACCGCCGGTAATGGGCATACCAGTGGTAGGCGCCGTGCCCGTGGTCTTGGGTCTTCCGGCAATGGGAGAACCCGAGCCAGAAGAGGAGGTTATGAACCCAGAGCCACCAGCAGAGGTACCGGAGGAAGACGACCCGCAGGAGGTTGAGTTCTACTCCGAGTAGGGGGTTACTGTTGCCAAGTAGGGCAGCGAGGGTGATGTAACCCAAACTTTTGTAATCGATGACATGTCGTGTAGACAGTAGTGCATGTATAGGTAGTGACGACATGAGCATGACTTCTCGGGGATCCGAGACTAATGTATCTTGTATAAAGTCCATGCTTTATCAATATATGTAAATGTTGTGCAAATTATTCATGCGTCACTTCAATACCTACTGTTTTATATGGGATTTTAAGTATGACATGTGCTGATCACTGCTGTTTTGAATTTCAGGATGACTCGTACTCGTGCCAACCCAGACGTTGGAGGTTCCAGTCAGGGGGGGGACCTCCCAACAACCTCCCGAGGACTCCTCGGGACAGCAACAGCAACAACCGCCACCGCCACTGCCAACGGTTACTTTGGCTGACATTGTGGCAGCGATGGCGGAATCTCATCAGCAGCATACGGAGTTGCTGCAAACCCTCATTGCAAATACGTCTCGACCAGAGAGGCGTCAAGATTGTGAGGAGCGCCAACAAAGCTCCTACTCCGATTTTCTGGCTACTCATCCCCCGGTATTCTCTAGGGCGGATGAACCCCTCGATGCGGACAACTGGCTCCGCACGATGGAGATGAAGTTCGGTCTGCTCCAAGTGAGTGAGAAGCGCAAGACTCAGTCCGCGGTCCAACAGCTCCAGGGATCCGCGAGCGCGTGGTGGGCAAATTACTGTGCTTCGCAGCCCACCGAGCGAGTTATGACCTGGGCGGAACTCCGGACGGCCTTCAGGGCCTATCACATACCGCCGGGTATCATGAAGAGGAAGACGCAGGAGTTCCTACGCCTGCAACATGTAAGCCAGAACGTGCTGGAATATTCCAGGGCGTTCAATGATCTTGCGCTCTCGTATCACACCGATACCGACGGGAAGCGGCGGGATCATTTCTACCAGG
Source organism: Neostapfia colusana (assembly GCA_030760725.1). Lineage (NCBI taxonomy): Eukaryota > Viridiplantae > Streptophyta > Magnoliopsida > Poales > Poaceae > Neostapfia > Neostapfia colusana. The sequence continues at coordinate 63,701,082 of JASWHV010000011.1, forward strand.
GGCTTAACCCGCTCCTAAAAGACAAGCTGGCGATGTTCAATCGCGGCAGCCCCAATGACATAATTGATGCTGCGATTGTTCATAAAGACTCCGGGAAGGAGTTAGTGGCGGCGGAAAGGAAGCGAAGCGCGCCGCAAAGTAGCGGAGAAGGAGGTGGTCCTTCTCAAAAATACCGGATGGTGAATCGCCCACCATCGGGTCCACGCTGGTAGCCACCACAGAGGTCGATGCCATTCCGCAGTCGGACATATTCTCCACCAGCATTCAGGCCGGCACTGCCAGTACCACCTCCACAGCAACAACAACAACAGCGGGCGATGCCACGTGCATATGCACCTCAGCAGTGCATGCCGGGCTTTCATCCCCCAAGCATCGGACAAGCAGCAGCCACATGCTACAAGTGTGGTCGTCCAGGACACTTCACCAGCAGTTTTCCTGAGAGGCAAGGCGGCGGAGTTGCACTGCAGTTCCCGGGGATGAATCAGCCCCGGAACCCCACTAATGCGCGGCGGGCAAACCCTAGGCCCGGTACTGTCCACCAACTTGCCATAGAGGACGTGCCGGAGGGTCAACCAATCGTTGTGGGTATGTTCCAACTCCACCAGCATCCCACCATAGTATTATTTGATTCAGGAGCCACGCATAGCTTTATTAGCCAAGCTTTCATTGCTAAATACAGCTTGCAAATACTACCCACCGATAGTCCATTTTTGATTTGTTCACCGGGTGGGAAGATTTCAGCAAGCATGATGGTCCCAAAAGCACCATTATGCTTAGAGGGTAGAGTATATCCTACGTCTCTCATAATTTTAGAGGGACAAAAGATCGATTTCATCCTAGGGATGTCGTGGTTAACCCGCCACGGCGCTGTTTTAGACACCGTCCTCCGAGTTGTGCACTTGAACTCAGAAGTGCACGAGTCTCATTCCTTATTTCTGGACAGTACAGAAATAAAACTTCCAAGTGTGTATCAATTCACAACCATCAGATTGGAAGACATTCCAGTAGTCCTTGAGTTCCCTGACGTGTTCCGAGATGATTTACCGGGGATGCCGCCCGACCGAGAGGTGGAGTTCAAGATTGAACTTGCACCGGGAATCATGCCAATATCCCAAAGGCCGTACAAGATGGCACCCAAGGAATTGGCTGAACTGAAGACTCAGCTAACGGACTTGCTGGAGAAGGGTTTTATTAGGCCGAGCTCCTCGCCATGGGGCTGTTCGGCATTATTCGTGAAGAAGAAAGACGAGACGTTGCGGCTTTGCGTGGATTATCGTCCACTAAATGCCATAACCATCAAGAACAAGTACCCGTTGCCACGGATCGACATGTAGTTTGATCAGTTGGTCGAAGCAAAGATCTTTTCCAAGATGCACTTAAGATCCGGGTACCACCAGATTAAAATACGGGCTGAGGATATTCTGAAGACAGCGTTCTCGACGAGGTACGGGCTTTATGAGTACCTGGTCATGTCCTTCGGCCTCACCAACGCTCCAGCTCACTTCATGTATTTGATGAACATGGTATTCATGCCGGAGCTGGACAAGTTTGTCGTGGTCTTCATCGATGACATATTGGTATATTCCAAGTCGGAGGAAGAACACAAGAAGCATCTGCGTATAGTCTTGCAACGGCTGCGGGATGACAAGCTATACGCGAAATTCAGCAAATGCGAATTCTGGATATCGCAAGTGCCTTTTCTCGGGCATATCATCTCAGCGGAGGGCATCGCTGTAGACCCGAGTAAAATCACACAAGTGCTGAATTGGAAGTCCCCATGAACTTTTCACAAGGTACGGAGTTTCCTCAGACTCGCGGGATATTATCGGAGGTTCATTCCGAACTTTTTGAAGATTGCCAAGCCTATGACAGAACTGCTGAAAAAGGCTACCAAATATGTTTGGATTCCAGCATGTGAAGCAGCGTTCAAGGCATTAGTGAAACACTTAACATCAGCACCGGTTTTGGCGCAGCCAGACACAACAAAACCATTTGATGTGTACTGCGATGCATCCGGCATTGGGCTCGGATGTGTGCTGATGCAAGACCAAACAGTGATCGCGTATGGATCACGGCAGCTCAGAAACCATGAGCAGAATTATCCAACTCACGACTTGGATCTCGCTGCTGTGGTACTTGCACTTAAAATGTGGAGGCACTACCTACTCGGTAACCTCGTACATTTATATACCGACCACAAAAGCCTCAAGTACATATTCACTCAGAAGGAGCTGAACATGAGGCAGCAAAGATGGTTAGAGTTGATAAAGGATTACGAAATAGAGATCCATTATCACCCCGGCAAGGCAAACGTAGTGGTGGATGCGTTGAGTCGCAAGTCACACGTCAACAACCTGACCATCACACCGTTGGAAGAGAGCGAGCCACCATTGCATGTGATTCCACATGGCGCTCTCTACAACTTAGCTTTGATCGCCACCATCTGTGAAGAGGTAGCGGCAGCTCATAAACATGACAAGGGCATGTCGCATTTGCGGAGACGTATAGATAGTGGGGAGCTGAAATGTTTCTGGAAAGACGGAGACGGCGTCCTATGGTTCAAGGACCGGATCGTCGTGCCCCGTAACCCGGAGTTACGGAAGAAAATCTTTGACGAGGCTCACTTGTCAAAGTTTTCTATTCACCCCGGCAGCAACAAAATTTATCAAGAACTCAGAAGCAAGTTTTGGTGGACACGGATGAAGCGGGATATCGCAAAGTACGTGTACGAGTGTGATACATGTCGAAGGGTGAAGGCAGATCATATGCGGAAACCGGGACTGCTACAACCACTAGGTGTTCCTGCCTGGAAGTGGGAAGATGTGAGCATGCACTTCATCGTAGGTTTACCCACCACTTTTAAGAAGCATGATTCTGTGTCGGTGGTCGTCGACCGGCTCACCAAAGTTGCCCATTTCATCCCGGTCAACACCAACTACAACACCAAGAAGTATGCTGAACTGTACATCTCACGGATTCTATACTTATACGGCGTATCCAGTACCATCATATCGGATCAGGGCACTTTATTTGTGTCCCGTTTTCAGGAGCAGCTACACGCTGCATTGGGGATGAAGCTGATCTGTAGTTCAGCATACCACCCGCAGACGGATGGACAAACTGAGCGGGTAAACCAAATTTTAGAAGATATGCTACGAGCTTGCGCTATCAACCACGGCAAGAATTGGGATGATCACTAGCCATTGGCCGAGTTCTCGTACAACAATGGGTACCAAGACAGCATCAAGATGGCTCCTTACGAGGTGCTATACGGGAGAAAATGCCGCACACCACTGAATTGGTGTGAGTCTGGTGAAAGGGTTACCTTCGGGATTGATATTGTCAACAACGCGGAGGTAAAGGTTCGGCTGATTCAATCGAACCTAAAAGCCGCTCAATCCCAACAGAAACAATATGCGGACCGGAGAAGACGTCCATTACAGTTCAAAGTCGGGGATCACGTATACCTACGTGTGTCTCCAATGAAGTGCGTGAACAGATTCGGGGTGAGGGGAAAGTTCGCACCCCGATTCATCGGTCCATTTCAGATTACCAAAAGATGTGGATCAGTAGCATACCGGTGTGCACGGCGTCTTTCACATCTTCCAGCTGAGGAAGTGTCTCAAGCTATCAACTACCATTCAGCTGAAGGATATATGACACGACCCCACGGTCTTGTCGAGCCAGGATCACGCTGAGGGGTGCTGCGTTGCTCAGCACCGTATAACACACGTCAAAGGTACAAAGCGGAAGCGAAATTTTATTACATAAACAAGTTCATGAACATGTTTACATCAAAATAAGTACAGTCTACACTCACGGGCGTAGACTACGCATCAAGTTCACGTTCAGCCCTTGAACGTGTCCTTGCTAGCACACACGCACACTAACTCTGCGGCGTGCACGACTCCCACTCGACGGGGTTCCCCTCCTGGGGTTCCGTCTCCTCTTCGGGAGTCCCTTCCTCATAGAACCCTGCAAAAGCTTCAAACACAAGCAGTGAGCACGAAGGCTCAGCAAGTCTGACCCGTCTCACCTAAACATGGAACTTCTACATGAGGGGTGATGGGTTACATGAGGTAAAAAAATCATTTGCAAGGACTCGCCTAATTAGTAGAACCTTACTTTCAAGTTTTAGCAGCAGGTTGTGGAGAACCTTACGCTAAGACACATGAGAGAGCCGCAATCAAACAAGAAACACATTTCTCTCATGTACTTTGCCCAAAGTTGAAAAGAACTTTAATAAGCTCTAGACTACAACAAATCATTAGCAATCAAATCCATCTTTCAATCAGCAACATTTTAACATGCAACTAGCCTGTTCTTTCTACGTCACGGTACAGTGAACAAGTGGTACTCACTGGCCGCGAGGGACGGCGATTATAATCGATTTACACCTGCAGGGTTACCCGAATAACCCGTCACGTACACCCGTACTCGATGTTGCCTACGACAACCATCACGGACGCCGTACGCAACTACCTTTCACCCGTAAGCCGAATGTTGAACCGGTCCAATCGTGCCGAGCAAGAGGTCTCTGCACGCGCATCTCAGTGCCGCCAGCCGATTTACACCTCAAGCTCTCAACCTACCCTCTGAACGACCAGCTATGCCTCAACACCCAGCTATCCGAGTTACATCGGTTTCCCGGTTCCCATATAGCCGGTAGGTCTTTGGTACTGTTCTAGCTTGTTCAACAGGCCCGCACACGGCTCGGTCCTCAATCGACACAAGCGGAGCTATAGCACACAGGCCCCAAAGTCCTGCTGCCCTTACTCTCCGCTTGGTCTCATTTTCTTGCCATGTGTTTCATGTGCTAACACTACCCGAGTCGAGTGCCTCTAGCCTATGCTCGCGAGTAGTTCCAACTACTCGACTTGTACCGAATCCTACACTATCTTAGCATGGCAGTAGCTGACGAGGTTTCCAATCCTAATCCCAACCCATGGCTTTCTTGGCTATGCACTTGGGTTTCCACACAAGACTCTAATGCAAGGAACAATAGTATTCAAATATGTGCTCCAAACAATAAAAATTTGTAAAAAGGTTAATGCAAATCGGAGCTTGCCTTGCTGCTCTTGGTCTTAGGCTAGCTACTCCTCCGGAGTAACGAAGTCTAGGACTTCGGGTTCCTCCTCGACCTTAGCGACTACATGATATACAAGTATATGTATTAATTTAAATGCATTTGATTGAATTTAAATTTGTGAAGTCTATACCGTTACCAGACAGACCCAATGACTGTGAAACTTTTACTGGGGCTTGGTTACAACCTAAACAGGGATTTGGTCATGTTTTAGTTGCAGCAAAGATCATTTGAGCCCTCCACAATTAATTATGTACTTGACCTTAATTGAAGGCTTTTAGGTTGTTCTACAGATTTTCATGAAACAAACTATGACTTTCTGAAAACTAGATTTTCAGAGGGTTCTAATGGAGTTGGTCTCACTTAATTTGAAGGTTCCTAGCTAAAGATATGAGCTAAACAATTTCAGAGAAAATTCTGAAAATGTTTCTGGACATTTTCTATTTTCTCTGGAACAGTTTCACTAATCACACCATTAGGTGGATCAAATGAGCTCAAATGGATCGGAAATTTTTATGGTAGTTCAGGGATATTTTGGTGAACATTCCAGCAAAATTTCAGGATTTTCCTCCAAAGGATTCTCCAGTTAAAATTCCAAACTGTTTAAATTTTAAGGAATTAATTATGGATAATTAAGGATTTTCATGAAGTGAAACTTGATTTGCTGGAAAGTGCTCAGAGAGCTGAATCCAACAAAATTTGGTTCACTCAATTTGGAGCTTCCTAGCCAAAGTTATGAGGATTTGAAGTTTGAATGGAATCTGAAAATCGGGGGAAAAGTTTAAATCTGCCAGGGCCCGCGGGGACACGTGTTAAGCGCGGAGCCAACAGCACACCGCGGCCCACAAGGTTTTTGCGTGCCAGCACACCCGATCCCGGCCGCAGCCCGATCCCGATTTAAAATATCTACCGCTGACAGCTGGGGTCCACCCCCTTCGTCAACCTCTCGCCGCCCGCGCTCTGCCGCCGAGGGACTTCGCCGGAGTGCTCGCCGGCAGCTTCTGCGGAGCTTCAAACTTCATGATCTTGGCCGCCCCTGCCTACTTTCACATGGGGAACAGGATTCTAGGGTCGGCTTGTCATGACAACGGCCGGTGCATGGTCGGCGACGAGCCGCCGCCTCGGAAAGACTTCGGCCGTGTCGGCTGACTTCTCTAGCACCTCAACTACTCGAACAACCAGTCGGGAAGCATCAGTGGACCTCAGGGAAGGTCGACACGAGCTCGAGGCAGCTCGGGAAAAGCCCTAAGTAGGCCCTCACCGTGCGCCCGATGCCTCCCGTTTGTCCCGCCGTCGATAAACTTCGAATTACGCCGGGTACAGAGGTCCTCCGGCCAAAGGTTGTGAAGGCAACTTGTGCGTTACCGTGTCTAGTTTGTGTCAGAGCGGATTGAGGCCCTCTAATCTTTTCTAGAGTACGAATTCGACGGAACCGCACCCGAAGGTCGTTCTGCACACAGAAAGGGGAAAACTGGAAATTCGCCGCCGGTGAGCAAACACTCGGGCTGTGGCTCAGGGGTGAGCAGCACCGGTCACCAGCGCATCCAAGGGTGCCTTGGCTCGGGCATGAAAACGCCCCGGTTGGGCTGTCCACGGGAGCCTGAGGTGCGGCGGTTTTAAGTCACCGAATTGATCTTTCGGTTTATCCGAGATCAATCGGTTTCAGCTGAGCTTTAGCAACAGGGAGGCAGGAGAAGAGTTCCTAGTACCTTGCCATAGCTCGATAGGGGACGGGAAGGCTGTGATCGGCGCTCTCCGATCGATTCCGTGCGGCGGAAGGAATGTTCCGGCGCTGTGTTCTTGCGGGGAAAGAAACTGGCGATGCTCCGGCCGAGGAGGGGGGAAGATGCCTTAAGAAGGCTCTGAACCGCCTTACGCCCACGCGTGGCCAAGCAGCTGCTGGCGCGGTGGCTCCCCTCGGTGGCGATCGCAGCGACGGCTTGGCAACCCGAGTGGAGAAAGTCTCAGTCGGTTGCTTTGAACCAGTGACTGACATGTGGGTTCCACCCCGGGGTTTTAACCTCTGAAATTCACTCCTAATCACTGTTGTAAACAGTGAGCCCCAAAATACCCCAAGTGATTCAAATTATTCACCCATGAGCCATTTGAATTGATTAGAATTAAAATTGGGTTTGAGTTGAATGAATTTCAGCACAAGTTCAGTTTGAAATTCAAATAAAGTTTGAATTTGCCCAACTTAGCTCATGTCAAGATCAACTCCAAATTGAGTGAAATTTGGTGTGTGAGCTCACAAAAATGTGCTGAATAAGAATATGCCTCCCACTTTTAAATTCATGGGATAAAACAGTTTGAATTTAAATATGGTTTCAAACTGCCCTCTTTCTAGCTATACCCAAAATGACCTCAAAAAGGTTTTGAATTTGGGTGAAACTTGGCATGGACATCCATAGCAATGTGTAGGAGTTTTCATATGCCCAGCCCCTCTATATCACATGTGGGAAATACCACTTTTGCAATATGTGAGTTTGTTCTCTAATGAGCATGTTGAAGGTGGTTACTTGCTCTTCATTTGTGTTCATCAACTTACTTCAAATGAGGTGTGTGGTGTGGTTATGAACACTTCAAATATGTGTCAAAAACTGAGGCCCTTACAATATAGAAGAACTGAAACCAGATCTCACGTATCGGGAGGAACCGGTTCAGGTTATAGATGAAAAGGCCCGAACCACACGCAACTGTACGTTGTGGTTCTACAAATTTCTATGGAGTAATCACTCCGTAGACGAAGCGACATGGGAGAGCGAAGGATTTCTTCGCGCTAACTAACCCAACTTTTTCACGTCGCATATACGGTAATTTTCCACCGTTCTCTCTCTCATTTTCACCTTTAATCTCAGAACGAGATTCTTTTAAGGGGGAGGAATATAAGGGCCTAAGTTTTTGGCACATATTCAAAGTGTTCATCACCACTCACACCCATCATTTGAAGAAACTTGATGAACACATTTGAAGAACAAGTAACCACCATCAACATGCTCATTAGAGAATAAACTCACAAAATGCAAAGGCGGCATTTGCCACATGCATCATCTAGGGGCTGAGCATATGAAAAACTCCAACACCTTGCTAGGAAGGCTCATGCCAAAATTCACCCAAATCCAAAACCTTTTGAGGTCTTTTTGGGTATAACTAGAAAGAGGGTGGTTTGAACTCAAATTCAAATTCAAATACTTCCATCCCATGAATTCAAAAGTGGGAGGCATATTCTTACTCAGCACATTTTTGTGAGCTCACACACCAATTTTCACTCCATTTGGAGTTGATCTTCACATGAGCTAAGTATAGCAAATTCAAACTCAATTTGAATTTCAAACTGCATATGTGCTGAAAATACATTCAAATACTCCACAATTTGAATTCTATCCAATTCAAATGGCCAGTTGGTAGATAATTCAAATGACCAAGGGTATTAGGGGTCTTACTGTTTGTAGCAGTGAGAGGATGTTAATTTCAGAGGTTAAAAAGGGGGTGGGACCCACATGTCAACCTCACTAGCAAAATCAACCGACTGAGAGACAGAACACTCGGTTCTCGGGTTGCAGCCGAGCGCGCCACCGAGCGGCTGGCCGGCGCCAGCTCCTGCTGCATTTCCCCACGCTGGAGACCAGCTTCCCGGCTCCTTATCCCTCCCCGGCGTGCTCCTGTTAAATATCCCCCGAGCCCACGGCGAGTTCATTCAGTTTCACACTGAGCTCCACCGCAAACCAGCCGCCCTCTCTATTCCGCTCGTGATCAGGCCGATCGCTCGCGAACACAACCCCCCAGTAGCAAAATGGCATCGTGAGCTCATGAGCAACGTCCTAGACGTCGTGTTGTCCAGTGAGCAGGCGCCCTCGAGCTCAGCCGGGCGTTTTTCCCGGTGAACCGAACGTTGCCGCCATTCGGGCTCTCGTGGACAGCTCGGCACAGCCATCGTCGCATCCACTTATCTACACAAGAAAGGTGCGTCACTGCACGTAGATGGTGTAGCTGAAAGCCATTTGGCATATGATCAATCATCGGTTGAGAATTTCCTTGTTTACCGAAAGCCAGTTCATATGAGCCGAGCTCACCTCCGATTGAAATTTGGACTCCACACACTATTGTTGGTCAAGTCGGTTGTCCAGTAGGTTCTATACATGCTAGCGCACATGCTCGAGAAGGAAGCAAGGAAAATCGTTGAAAATCGGCCATGATATGGCCATTTTCCTCGCCGCCGTTGCAAAGTACCTCGGCTCACCGTCGAGGGTATGGTTGCTGGCGTTTCTAGCTTGCACAAAGCCTTGGTTCATATTCCTCGTGCTCCACTGATGCTCTCCAAGAAATTTCTGATTGATTTGGTGCACGGTGGTGCGAAACCGGCCTCGCCAAAACCCTAGCGGGTGCTGTCACCGGTGCGCGCGGGTTTCCGGCCATCGCCGGTGTCCGGCGAGCTCACAGCCGAGTTCAGGAGGTCGAAAGAGGGGGAGGCGGCGAGTTTCGGGCCGGGAGGTGGCCGGGAACTCGATTTCGGCGAGTCTCACCGGAGACCGCCACCGCCAGGTATTTGGCGCAAGGAGGAAGACGAAGCACTGTGTGCGGGACCCACAGGCAGAAGTTTAAACTTTTCTTCGATTTTCAGTTTTAGTTCAAACTTGAAACCCACATAACTTTGGCTAGGAAGCTCCAAATCGAGTGAACCAAATTTTGTTGGATTCAGCTCTCTGAGTACTTTTCAGCAAATCAAGTTTCACTCCATGAAAATCTTTATTTCTCCAGAATTAATTCTGCAAATTTAAAATGTTTAGAATTTTAAATGGAGAACCCTTTGGAGGAAAATACTGAAATTTCTCTAGGATGTTCACCAAAATATCCCTGAGACACCATAAAAATTTCAGATCCATTTGAGTTCATTTGATCCTCCGAATGGGGTGATTAATGAAACTGTTCCAGAGAAAATAGAAAATATCCCGAAACATTTTCAGAATTTATCTGAAATTGTTTAGCTCATATCTTTAGCTAGGAACCTTCAAATTAAGTGAGACCAACTCCATTAGAACCCTCTGAAAATCTAGTTTTCAGAAAGTCATGGCTTGCGCCATGAAAATCCCTAGAACACCCTATAAGCTCCAATTAAGGTCAAGTACATAATTATTTGTGGAGAGGTGAAATGAGCTTTGATGCAAATGAAACTTGGCCAAGTCTCTGTTTAGGTTGTAACCAAACCACAGTAAAAAATTCATAGACATTGGGTCTTTCTAGTAAGACTTATAGTCGTCACAAGTTTAAATTCAATTCAAATGCATTTAAATTAATACATATACATGTTACCTCATGTAGTCGCTAAGGTTGAGGAGGAACCCGAAGTCTTAGACTTCGTCACTCCGGAAGAGCAGCTAGCCTACGACCAAGAGCAGCAAGGCAAGCTCCGGTTTGCATTAACCTTTTTACAATTTTTTATTGTTTTGAGAACTTACTTTGAGTACCACTTACTTCTTGCATTAGTCTTGTTTGAAACCCAAATGGATAGCCAAGAAAACCACGGGTTGGGATTAGTATTGAAAACCTTGTTTAGCTACTGCAATGCTAAGATAGAGTAGGATTCGGTACAAGTCGAGTAGTTGGAACTACTCGCGAGGATAGGCTAGAGGCACTCGACTCGGGTAAAGATAGCAAATGATACACATGACAAGAAAAATGAGACCGAGCGGAGAGTAAGGGCAGCAGGACTTTGGGGCCTGGGTGCTATAGCTCCGCTTGTGTCGCTTGAGGACCGAGCCGTGTGCGGGCCTGTTGAACAAGATAGAACAGTACCGAAGACCTACTGGCTATATGGGAACCGGGAAACTGATGTAACTCGGGTAGCTGGGTGTTGAGGCATAGCTGGTCGTTCAGAGGGTAGGTTGAGAGCTCAAGGTGTAAATCGGCTGGTGGCACTGTGGATGCGCGCTCAGAGACCTCTTGCTCGGGACGATTGGACCGGTTCAACATTTGGCTGATGGGTGAAATGTGGTTGCGTACGACGTTCGTGATGGTTGCTGTAGGCAACATCGAGTACGGGCATACGTGACGGGTTATTCGGGTAACCCTGCAGCTGTAAATAGATTATAATCACCGTCCCTCGCGGTCAGTGAGTACCACTTGTTCACTATACCGTGACGTAGAAAGAACAGGTGAGATACATGTTAAAAGTTTGCTGATTTGAAAGATATATTTTGCTTGTTAATGCCTTGTTGTAGTTTAGAGCTAATTAAAGTTCTTTTCAACATTGGGCAAAGTACATGAGAGAAATGTGTTTCTTGTTTGATTGTGGCTCTCTCCGTGCCTTAGCGTGAAGTTCTCCACAACCTGCTGCTAAAACATGAAAGTAATGTTCCACTAATTAGGCGAGTCCTTTGCAACTTATTTTACCTCATATACCCTATCAACCTTCATGTAGAAGTTTCATGTATAGGAGAGACGGGTCATACTTGCTGAGCCATCATGCTCACTGCTTGTGTTTGAATTTTTTGCAGGGGTTTATGAGGAAGGGACTCCCGAGGAGGAGACGGAACCCTAGGAGGGGAACCCCGTCGAGTGGGAGTCGTGCACGCTGCAGAGTTAGTGTGCGTGTGTGCTAGCAAGGACACGTTCAAGGGCTGAACGTGAATTTGATGCGTAGTCTACGCCCGTGAGTGTAGACTGGACTTATTTTGATGTACAAATGTTCATAAACCACTTTATGTAATAAAAGTTTTGCTTTCGCTTTGTATCTTTGACGTGCGTTATCCGGTGCTGTGCAACGCAGCACCCCTCAGCGTGATCCTGGCTCGACAAGGACGATGGGGTCGTGTCACATTCTTGGAGTATGATGACTCTTATACTCCACAGAGGTTTTATTTACCTCCACCGCAGCAACAACTTATTTCTCGTGCACCTCAGTACCAACATTGTGCACCAGAATATTATTCAACTCAATATATTGAAGATGATTAAGATGATTTCTCAGCTGAACCGAGTGGTGTCCCACTTCAAATTGACAATGAACACAACGTCAATGAAGCAACTGAACCGAGCAGCAACATGATGTCGGCAGGCCCAGTTCTAAATAATGATCTTGGACAACAAAGAAAAGCCATGTCCAAAGTGGGAACTGTTAACTATGTGTCCGTTGAAGATCTGCCTGAGGGAGGTCCAGTTCTCGCGGGCAGATTCACCTTAAATGACAAGCCGGTTGTCATTCTATTCGACTCTGGTGCAAAACATAACTTCATTAGCAAGGCGACGGTGATCCAGGATCAGATTTCCACAATTATCACAAAGGGTTCTTACCTTATTCATTTGCCCGGGGGAGACATATCAGCTAATGAAGTCATTTCTAGAGCGCCATTATGCTTGGGTCAAAAAATTTATCCTACCACCCTCATTATTCTCGAAGATCAAGGAATCGATGCCATATTATGAATATCATGGTTAAATTTCCATAGGGCTGTTCTGGACATCGAGAACCGGAGTGTTCATTTGGACTCTCCACTTCACGGGCGTCATAGGTTGTATCTCGGCAACGCTGTTTCCGAAGTCCCGGAAGTATGTAATGCCGAAGCTTGCAACTTAGAAGACATTCCGGTAGTCCGTGAATATCCAGACGTGTTTCCCTAAGATCTTCCAGGCTTACCACCTGAGCGTGAGGTGGAATTCAAAATAGAATTGATACCGGGAACCACGGGGATCTCTCGGAGACCATACAAAATGGCTCCGAATGAATTAGCTGAACTGAAGGAGCAACTCAAAGATCTGATGGACAAGGGGTTTATTCGTCCAAGTTCATCACCATGGGGTTGCTCGGCTTTATTTGTGAAGAAGAAGGATGAGACACTGGGGCTATGGGTCGACTATCGTCTGTTAAATGCTGTGACGATAAAGAACAAGTATCCACTACCCAAAATTGATATTCTCTTCGATCAACTAGTGGGTGCTAAAGTCTTCTCCAAGATGGACATAAGGTCGGGATATCATCAAATCAAGATTCGAGCGGAGGATATCCCGAAAACATCATTCTCGACAAGATATGGACTTTATGAGTATCTTGTCATGTTATTTGGGTTGACCAATGCTCCGGCTCATTTTATGTTTCTTATGAACTCAGTGTTCATGCCGGTGTTGGATCAGTTCGTCGTGGTATTCATCGACTATATATTGGTCTATTCCAAATCAGAAGAGGAACACACTAAACATTTGCATATTGCGCTCCAATGATTGAGAGATCACAAGCTCTATGCAAAGTTTAGTAGATGTGAATTCTGGATCAACCAAGTGCCATTTCTTGGACATATTATTTCAGCGGAAGGCATCGCTGTTGATCCAAGTAAGATTGAACAAGTGCTGAAATGGAAGTCTCCAACATCAGTACATGAAGTTCGTAGTTTCTTAGGTTTGGCAGGATATTATCGGAGGTTCATCCCGAGCTTCTCCAAAATCTCTAAACCTATGACGGAGCTACTGAAAAAGGGCATCAAGTATTATTGGAGCAAGCCATGTGAAGAAGCTTTTCAAGTGTTGGTGAAACACCTCACAACAGCCCCGGTTTTAGCTCAACCGGATACAACCAAGCCTTTTGATGTTTATTGTGATGTGTCCGGCATCGGACTTGGTTGCGTACTCTTGCAAGGAGGACGCGTGGTCGCATATGGATCACGGCAATTACGGAATCATGAACAACATTATGCAACTCATGATCTCGAGCTTGCTGCCGTGGTATTTGCTTTGAAGATGTGGAGACACTACTTATTGGGAAATCTAGTTCATCTCTACACCGACCACAAAAGCTTGAAGTACATATCACTCAAAAAGAGTTGAATATGCGACAACTGCGATGGTCAGAACTGATCAAGGACTATGAGATTGAAATTCATTATCATCCGGGCAAGTCAAATGTGGTTGCCGATGCACTCAGCCGGAAATCTCATATTCACAATCTGACCATTACGCCGATAGAAGAGGAAGAGCCAAGTCTCTACTTGGTTCCATATGGAGCTCTACATAATCTAGTCCTCATACCCACATTAGAAGAGGAGGTTATGAAAGCTCAAAAGCGAGACAAGGGCATGTCTCATATTAAAACGAGGTTGAAGAACGGGGAAATCAAATGTTTCCGGTTAGATAATGAAGGTACCATATGGTTCAAGGACCGGATAGTTGTACCCAATGATATGAGGCTGCGGAAGAAAATTTTGGATGAGGCTCACTTGTCCAATTCTTCTATTCATCCGGGCAGCAACAAGATGTACCAAGACTTGAAAACTAAGTTTTGGTGGACCCGGATGAAACGAGAGATTGCTAAATACATATCAGAATGTGATACGTGTCGGCGAGTTAAAGCCGACCACATGAAGAAAGCGGGAACATTGCAACTGCTAAGCGTTCCGGCATGGAAGTGGGAGGATATTAGTATGGGCTTCATTGTCGGACTACCTCTCACGGCTAATAAGCATGAGTTTGGGTGATCATTGATCGGTTGACCAAATCAGCACACTTCATCACAGTACATACGCGATTCCATGCCAAGAAGTATGCAGAGCTGTATATTGCAAGAATACTGTGCCTACATGGAGTTCCCCCGACAATCATGTCCGATCGAGGCGCGTTGTTCGTTGCTCGTTTCAGGGAGAAGCTACATGCCTCACTGAGGACCAAATTGATTAGAATCTCTGCATATCATCCTCAAACCGATGGGCAAACGGAGAGGGTGAACCAAGTTCTCGAAGATATGCTTCGATCTTGTGCCATTCACCACGGTAAAGGATGGGACGATCATCTACCGTTGGTGGAATTTGCTTATAACAATGGTTATCAAGCGAGCATCAACATGGCACCGTATGAAGCTCTCTACGGTCGGAAGTGCCACATACCCTTGAACTGGTGTGAATCTGGCGAGAGAGTTGTTTACGGGATTGATCTTGTAAATGAAGCAGAAGAGCAGGTAAGGCTTATTCAAGCAAATCTTAAAGCCGCTCAGACCAGGCAAAAGAGCTATGCGGATACGAGACGTCATCCTCTGAACTTTCAAGTTGGAGACCACGTATATCTCCTCGTACCTCCTATGAAAGGAATTCACCGATTCGGGGTCAAAGGAAAATTAGCTCCGCGTTTTATCAGTCCCTTTACCATTCGAAAGATGTGGACCCATGGCATACCATCTGGAGTTACCGGCAGCCTTAGCCAGAGTTCATAACGTCTTCCACATATCTCAGTTGAGGAAGTGTTTGAAAGTTCCAACGGAGATTCTCACGGGAGGCATAGCAGATTTGAAGCCAGACCTCACTTATGTTGAGCATCCAACCCGGATAATTGATGAAAAGACTCACGAGACCAGAAACCGGACGCTGCAGTTTTTCAAGGTGCTATGGGAAAATCACGTGTCCGACGAAGCTACATGGGAAAGCGAGAAGTATTTACAGTTCAATCATCCGGAGCTATTGGAGGCTTATGTTCGATAGTCGCCCTCCTCACTTTGTTCTTAATTATGAATCTCGGGACGAGATTCCTTTTTAGGGGGAGGAATGCAGAAGTCCCAAAACTTGTAAATGAGAAACTTGCGTTGTGAATAAAGTTGGGTTCAAATTCAAGAAGATGGGACTTGCAAAAACTTTTCTCAACATGTGAATGTTGTCATATGCAAGAATGTAATTTAAAGTCCACTTTTGAATTCGAATGTTCATTTAAATGCAAAGGAGGCCATTTCAAAAGAAGGATGCAAACTGTGGTTGTAAACCTCCCATTTGCTGCCGCCAAATTAAAATTTTGAATCCATATTTGAATTTTTTAGGTCCAAATTATGAGGGAGGCAAATTTTGAGAAGATTTGGAAGTACTTTGATATTCATGTCAAAGGGGCTTGTGAATTTCATCGGAATATTAATTGAAATTTGAAACTGGTGTAAACACTGCGGATTCTTCAAATGGATGTTGAATTTTGACTCCATATAATTGAATTATGAAACCTGCAAAAATTTAAGATATTTTGGAAAAGAGGTGGGGCCCAGTGGTCAGTGAGGGCTAGACTTGCTACTGAAGTAAACCGAGTTCCTCTCTATTTCACTCGAAGCCACTGAACAGCACACGCGCCACCGAGACAGACCCAAGAGTTCCCAGCTCGACACCGAGACCTGCTGTGAGCCACATCCTGGTTTCTCCCTCACGCTGGAGAGCTGCTCGTGTGTCTCATTCACCCTCAGCGTGATCAGTTTGCCTCCTAACCCGAAGCCTCGGTAGCCTGCTTCTCCCTCGAGAAAAACAGAACCAAAACCTTGCCGCCATCGCCGGTCGATTACGAGTCAGCCGATTCTAAGAGAGCTGAGCCTCCCTTGAGTAGCAAAACGGTCCTGGTGGTTCATCCTCGACCTCCTCGACGCACAGCTGCTCGAGTCCGAGCCATTTCCACCCTAGAACGGCTTTTTCGTGCGGCGACCTAAAACAACCAGCACCGGCTCACCGTGGACAGCTCGTACCGAGGACTTTCACGGCCGAGCTAGGGCGCTCCGAGACGTGCCGGATCATCATGCTGCTTCTCCCCAAATTGCAGCTCACGCCATGAATCATCGTGCACGAATTCGACATTTTTCTCCTGGTGCACCACCGCAGACCTTTCGGTAAGGATCTCCAAAATTCGCGCTTAATTCTCATTAGGGATCTCCAAATCGTGCACAAATGAGCTAGACTCGTTGGCGATCCAATTCCCTTCGCAACCGTAGCTTGAATCCGACTATGAGGATGCTATTTCAAGTCTTCCCAAGCTCAAACATGGCAGACACCGCCGGGCGCACGGTAAAACCCTAGTAGCCGCCCTTCCCGAGCTAGTTTGTGCCCACGTCCAACTTCCTTAGGTGTCACTGATGCTTTAGAGCCGATAAACCAAGGGTTTGGCGGTCGGGAGCAGTGAGCTGAGGTCGCCGAAGCTTCACTGAGTCCACCGCACGCCACCGACCTAGCTTCGGTCCTCTAGAGTCCACACCGACCCCAAAAATGGCTTCCCCGACCTCCAAAACCCCTGAGCGGCGAGTTACCGGCGAGGGGGAAGGGCGCGGGCGCGGGAACCGACCGAGGAGGAAGAAGACCTGGCTGGCCCACCTGTCAGCGGTGTTATTTAAAAAACCAGGATCCTCTTTGGCCGGGGATCGGGTGTGAATACCCGGGTTGCAACCCTGTGGCCCGTGTGTCCTCGTATCTCATTGTCAGCCATTTAAACTGTGGGTCCGGGTGGGTTTTCTGTGGGAAATTAATTCCAGATTTCAAGCAAAGTTTAGAAAATCATAACTTGTGCTAGGAAACTCCAAATTGGGTTAGATTAATCTTGGAAAGATCTATAAAAATTTTGCAACCCAATTTGTATTAAAGTCATTATTTAATTCTGGAAAATTCTTTAAATCTTTTCAGCAAAAGAATTTCAGAGGGAGTTTGGTTCATCCAAAAATCCTCAAGTTTTGCCAGAATATTCTTTAGGATGTTATTGAACTCCTGTAAAAATTTAGCTCATTTGAGTTGATTTGATTAGGATAATTCAGATTTCAAGTTTCTGTGTTCAAATGAATACAGAAACATTTTCAGAGAATTTCCAAAATTTGGAAATTCAGTTCTTGGCAATTCTTAGCTCCAAAAATCCTAGGAAAATTCATGCAGGGTCCATGAACTATAATTGAAATTTTAGTTCACTAAGTTTGACATGAACATGTGAGTTACTTCAGAACTAATTCCTTTTTGCTTAATTGCTTAGAAAATTGTTCTGAATAAACCACTCAATGAAAAGTCCTAAATTTTGGTCCAGATGACTTTCTTGTGACAAGGAACTCACATGGAAATTTTCAGCTCCATTGGAGCTATGGATCACCACTGTTCTGTTTAACCTCTTTAGGTGATTAAAACCCAACTGTGGAGAAAACTTAGCACTTGATCATGTTGCTTAACCCAAACCGAAACCACTAGCACCAGTGTCATTTTAAATTCTTAAACAGGGTTCTAGTTTTAAACTTGTCATCAGAACTTGTTAGCAAAACCTTTACAATTAAATACTTGTGCATATTCATAATGTGTAGCATCTATGTGAGGACTTGTGAAGTGAAGTGAGATTCAAGGACAAGGTGATCGAATAATCAAGTCTCAAGTTATCGACGACACTAACTGGATATACATTCTTAGTAACCTGCAAAACAGCAAGCTCATGTTTGCATTTAAGTTGTTTATAAAGTCTTTACATTGTTCACTACTATGGTTTAGAGTTTGTATGTGCATTAGGTCAGGTATGATTTATACTCCAAATGCATGACCAAAATGAACCCTGGAGTCAAGGGTAGAATAGTGTTCCCCGGTGTAGAATATTGCCATGCTTAATAGGTTGTAACATCTGGTAGAAGCCGAGTAGTTGGAATCTACTCGCGAGCTATAGTTCGGGATCACACGGGTATGGTTTAAAGATGCAAACTAAAGTTTATATTTCCAAAGATGAGACCGGGCAGAGAGTGTAGGCAGCAACAAGACGAGGTCTTGGTCAAGTAGCTCTGCGTGTGTCGGTTAAGGACCGTTCTCGTGTGTGGCCGCGCTGATCAAGTATTGAGTTGTGTACCGGATGCTTACTGCTATATGGGACCCAGGAAACTGATTTACCATGTTAACTGGATTGTAGAGGCATACCACATCGTCTCGTTAGACCTATGAGCCCGAGACGGCGCGACCGGTTCTATAGTCGGGTGTCCTGCGAAATGTTTCCACATACGACGTAATGAAGGACGCCAGATTTGGGTCTTCAGAGGCGGGCATATGTGGCGAGTAATCCGGGCAGTGTTTGATTGGAATCACCGTCCCTCGTGGATATGAGTACTGCTTGCCCACTGTGTTGTGACGTAGTAATCAAGTTGTGTGATAACAGTTTGCAAGTTTTATATGCTGATATGATAATTGGAATTGCATGAAAACCATGTATGAAGTAGTGATAGAGCAAATTAAAGTTAATTTCCCACCTAGGGACAAGTAACATTGGAATGAAGCGTTTCTTGTTTGATTGTGGATTTCCAATGTTGCTCGGCGCAAGGTCACCATTGTGATGTTTAAAATCTGAAAGTCAAGGATGAACGTGTAGGCGAGTCTTTATGAAACTTACTTGTTTATTACCTAAGTTACCTTCATGTAGAGTCGCATGCCTTAGGAGAGACGGTTAAGTCTTGCTGAGCCTATGAGCTCACGCTTGCTATATGAGTGGTTTTGCAGGTTAACATCGATGCTTATGAAGAAGGATGTCTGGTGAGACTCGGAGACTTCCGAGTTATGTAACACATGGAGAACCCAGCCGCTGCAATGTCTTCGTGTTGCCAGCGAGAGGAGTCCACGGGCTGGACCTCTTCTTGAGTGCTCATTAGTTATTCGACGTGAGCAGATTATAGTCTTCCGCTGTAGCTATTTGATGTAAATTATTTACAAAGAACATCTGTAAGCTTCCGCTTTTGATTTATGTAATAGATGTTTCCTTAAATGTGTGCTGTTGTGTGCCGCATAACACGGCACCACCCAATGCGATTCCCGGGCGAGCGGCACCGCCCCATGAACGGGTGTCGGGCCCCCTTACTCTGAGCCAGGAGACACGTGGCAGCTCTGGACTTCACCTCGGTGGGGAGGCTCGGACCGGAGCCCAGGACACGTGTGAGCTCCGAAGCTTTCCTCAGCAAGGAGGAGGCTCTGAGCTAGGAGACACGTGGCAGCTCCGGACCTCACCTCAGAGGGGAGGCTCGGACCGCAGCCCAGGACACGTGTGAGCTCTGTAGCTTTCCTCAGCAGGGAGGAGGCTCTGAGCCAGGAGACGCGTGGCAGCTCCGGGTTCCACCTCAGCGGGGAGGCTTTGGACCGGAGCTCAGGGCACGCGTCGGCTCCGGAACTCAAGCGCATGTGGCAGCCCCAGGGCTGACCTCAGGGCCAAGGACACATGGCTTGCCCGTCTATAGTTGATATGCATGATTAAGAACAAACTGTAAAGGGAAATGCACAGGGTAAGAAAAAACTTTCTTACTTCAGGCTCCCCTCATAGGAGGAAACATGCCGTAAAAGAAGGCAGTGACCCACTCCGAATGACGAGAGTAGCAGAACTCCTCCGGGGCTTAGCTGTTCTAAGCACTGTTCCTAGAGACTATGACACCTTTTCAGACAAAATAAAACCCTACCGTTGTGTTAAGGATAGAACTTACGGGTTCCACAGATTGGGTAGAGGTACCCCATCCTCTGTGGCTAGGCCGATGCACCTGCGGCGGCATACTTGTGCCACTCGGAAGGGACCCTCCCAGCTGGGGGAGAGTTTGTTCCCCCCTTCTTGAGAAAGTATTCACCGAAGCACCAAGTCACCCACCTCGAGCTGTCTACTCTGCACGAGCTGCTTCTGATAACGCCAGAGCGCTTGACAGTATCACGCATTTCAGACAGCTTCTTGCCATCTTTGCTCATTGACAAGGTCGATATCTTCATGCTGGAGATGATCCTGCGTGGCTTCGTTGTACGCTCAGACACGGGATGAGCCCATGGTGATTTCTGGGGGGAGGACGGCCTCAGCCCCATACACCAGGAAGAAGGGTGTTTCCCCTGTCGAGCGATTGAGTGACGTCCGGCTAGCCCATAGTGCACACAGAAGTTCTTCAACCCAATTGGCACCATGCTTATTCAAGCTATTGTAGGTGCGTGTTTTGAGTCCCTTGAGTATCTCGGCGTTTGCCCTTTCGACTTGACCGTTACTCTCTGGGTGAGCAACAGAAGCATAGCAAACTTGGATGCCAAGGTCTTCGTAGCTGTCTTGGAACACTGCACTGGTGAACAGGGTCCCATTGTCGGTGATGATTCTGTTTGGGACCCCAAACTGGCAGATGATCGACTTGATGAACTTGACTGCTGACTGCTTGTTGATTGTTACTACAGGGGTAGCTTCTGGCCACTTGGTGAACTTCTCTACGGTGACATAGAGGTACCGGTACCCTCCGACGGATCTGGGGAATGGTCCCGGGATGTCCAGCCCCCACACAGCGAAGGGCAATGAGGGCAGGATCATCAGCAGCCTCTACGCTGGTGTGTGGATCTGCTTAGCGTGGAACTGGCATGCCTTGCATCTCTTAACCAGGTCGACGTCATCCTGGAAAGCTATCAGCCAGTAAAAGCCAAGCCGGAAGGCTTTACTGACAAGCATGCGGGAAGATGCATGGTTCCCACACTTGCCTCCATGGATTTCTGCGAGCAAGTCGCAGCCCTCCTCCTGGGCAGTTCACCACAATAGGACACCATTAGCGCCACGCTGGTAGAGATCCCCTTCCACCAGCGTGTATCTCTTAGCCGACCGAGCGATCCATTCAGCGCATACACGTTCATCGGGAAGGAAATTGTATTTCAAGTAGTCTCGGATCTCTGTGATCCATGTGTCGGGACCTACTTGAGCACTTGGATCTTGAGCGCCGGGTTGCACGGAGTCCCGGTGACGCTTACAATTCTTTGCGGGCGCCATAGTAGCAGGGCCACCGGGACTGCCAGCATCGAGGTGCTGATCTCGCCCCCTTCGCCTGGTTCGGCCGGCCAGGCGGTAGGTCACAGCAACTTCCTTTCAAAGACATCCTCAGGCACCAGACCCCAAGTGGAAGCCTTTGTTTACAGGTCGCCGGCTATTGTGTTGTTGGCGCGGGGAACATGACACAAATCCAAGGATAAGAAGTCCTTCTACAACTTCTGTACTTGGAGGAGATAGGCTGCAAGCTGTAGATCGTTGCATTGGCACTCTCCCTTGACTTGCTTGATGATCAGCTGAGAATCACCCTTGACCAACAACTGCTGGACACTGAGAGATAGCACGGTTTTTAACCCGAAGATGAGAGCTTCATACTCCGCCATGTTGTTGGTTGCCTTAAAGTCAAGTCACACCATGTACTTGAACTGCTCTCCGGTTGGTATAAGGAGCAGAACCCCCGCTCCGGCACCTTGCTTGTGCGAGGAGCCACCGAAGAAGAGAGTCCAGTAGGGCCCAGTGAAGACCGGAGCTCTGGGCTCTGGTTCACCGATGTCCTGGACCCCTGGCTGGCATGGTGGTGGAGTTCACTCTGCCATAAAGTCAGCTAATGCCTGAATTTTCACTGCATGGCGCGGTAAGAAGTTCAGCTCGAACTCCGCCGACTCCGCAGCCCATTTAGCTATGTTTCCGGTGGCGTTGGGGCTTTGGAGGACGGTTCTTAGCGGGTATGACGTAACCACCGAGATCTTGTGAGATTGGAAGTAGTGGTGCAGCTTCCTTGATGCAACGAGGACTGCATAGAGAAGCTTGTGCACCTCCAGATATCTTGTCTTGTCATCATGGAGGACCTCGCTGATGAAGTAGACCGGACGCTGGATGGTTCGGGCGCTCCTGGAGGGGTCCGAAGCATCTTCTTGTAGAGGTCCGGGACTCGGGGGCCCTGTAAAATCCCAAGAAAAGGGACTTGCAAAAACTTTTCTTCACCCCACAACACCACAGTTTTTGTTGTGGATATCTTAGGAAATATTGTGAAGAGCAAGTAACCTCTATCAAAATAGTGATTAGAGGGGAAAGCCTTCACTTTCACAAAGTAGGGTTTCTACACATGAACATGAGAGGTTGAGCTCACCCCTACGACTTGAAAAGTCTTGGGAAGGTTCAAGCTAAATTTCATGTAAATCCAACACTTTTTGGAGGCATTTTTGGAGGTATTTGAAAAAGGGGCCAATTTGAATGTAAATTCAAATTGCAGCAACTTCCATCACTCAAATTCAAAAGTTAGCTTCATATTCAAACTCAGCACATTTTTCTGAGTTATCCCATTAATTTTCATCCCCATTGGAGTTCATCTTGTCGGGAGCTAAATTTGCAATAATTCAAAACTGAATTTGAATTTCAGTATAAACATGAAGCAGATTTAACCAAACAAAGTTTAAATTTGAGAACTCAAATTCAAACCAATACTTGGGGACTAAGTTTCTCATTCAATGTTTAGTAGCTGGGATATTTACAAAAGAAATGGGGAGGAAAGGATTAGGGGGGAAAGTTGGACCCACAAGGCAGTGGGAGGGAGGTGCAACACCGGACAGCTCTCTGTTTCTCGCCGAAGCAACCTTCCTCCGTGCGCCAGCGAGCTGCTTCCCCGAACGCCACCTCCCGAGCGCCAGCCCACAGCGCACGTCGACGAAGCGGTCGCCCGGCGATATTTCCTCCGGAACCGACTCCCGTCGCGGTCTTGATCGGTCCCGAAACCCTCGACGAAGAAACACCGCCGCACACCCGAAAACTTTCGGTGCTCCGGCGTCCTCCCATCCCAGCAGATAGCAAGCGAGTCTGAGCTCACCCCGAGCTTCGCCGAGGTGTCCTTGACGCGATAGACACGATACCCTGGCGCCCCATCCACGGTAAACTGCCCCCGAGCTCCTTGTTTCCATTCCACACCGGGTAGAGCCGCCGCGACCGAAAACTCCCAGCCCGGCCGCTAGGCTTGATTCCCCGGCAAGTGAGCGGGCCAGGAGGTTCGCCTGGAAGGGTGCTCCCTGTCCAACAACGCCGGCCGCATGCCATGAGGTGTGCTGGCCGGAATTCCAGTTCTTGCCGAGAGCATGTGATATAGCCCGGTTCGGGTAAATCGGCAAATTCGCCTCACACACCGAACCACTCCTCCCCAGACCTAGAAACCCAGTTGTAGACATCCGTGCGGGCACGTGGGATAAAGAACTAGGAAGAACCATCGAGGAAACCCTCAGTTCTTCCAGTTTTTCCAGTTTTCCCCGAAATTGCCCTAGGTTGCACGGTGAGCCCCTAGTTGCTGATGTTTCTCGCGAGATCAGAGCCATGGACGTTGCCCCCTAGGTCATGGCGATGCTGTAGGAGCTAACCGGAGCAAGGTTGGGGCAGTAAACTGCCCTAGCGACGCCGCCGAGGTTACCACAGCTACTGTCACCGTCGCACAAAGGTTTCCGGCCACCCTCGATCCGAGGTAAGGCCAGCAACGTGTTCCTCACGCAAGAATGTGCACTGGCGGCGAGAATCAGCAAGTTCCGAGGGCCGGAACCCCTTCCCGGCGAGAGCTCCGGCGAGCTCGGCGGCGGGGTCGCGCGGGTGGCCGGAGGAAGACGAAGGGGGGGAGGCCCCACTCATCAGCGGCTGCAGATAAATGTGCGGGATCCTCTGTGGTCCAGGATCCAGTGTGGCCGCGCGGGAAGGAGTCTGTGGCCCGGTGTGGCTCGGCTCCAGCGGTCGACACGTGTGCGATGGACCCACCCGTAGGATTTAAACATTTTTGGAATTTCCAGTTTTAGTTCAAACTTCAAATGAATAGAACTTTGGCTAGGAACCTCCAAATTCGATGAACCAAACTTTGCTGAACTCAGAATTCTGAGTACTCTCCAGCAATACCAAATTCAGCTCATGAAAGTGAATAGTTTTCCAGAATTAAATCCCTAAAGTTTAAACTGTTGGGAATTTTATCTGGAGAACTACTTCATGAAAAATTTTGAAATTTGGCTGACAGGTTCATTGGAAAATCCCTGAATCCCAGTAAAATTTTCAGACTCATCCAAGTTAATTTAGTTACCCTAATGGGGTGATTAATAGAACTGCCCTGAGAAAATAGAAAAATGTACAGAAACATTTTCCAGATTTTCTCAAATCTTAATTAGGGCATAACTTTCTATAAAATTCTTCAAATGACATGAAACCAACTCCATTAGAACCATCCTAAATTCTAGTTTCCAGAAAGTAATGGTTGGAGCCATGAAAAACCCTGGAATTACTTAGAGGCTCAAATATTGACCACATAGGCTTTTATTTGTACAAGGTTCAATTGAACTTTGTTTCAAATAAAATTTGTTTTGTCTCTGGTTAGGACTCTACCAATCCACCATACAAATTTCAGAACCAGAGGGGAGGGTTAGCTAGAGTTATTAGTAATTAAGTTTTCCAGTTTACACATTGCATTTAAATTGACACATCGTATTTCATTAAACGTGTAGTCGCTGAAGAAGAGACTCCGGAAGTACTGGACTTCCTCCTTCCGGAAGAAGAGCTAACTACGGACCAGCAGCAGCAAGGCAAGCCCCGGTTTGCATTAACTCTTTCATCAAGTTTTGCGTTGTTCACATAAATTAGGGTGATGTATGAATGTGCATTAGGTGTAGGATGGATGGAACCCCACTTGCATGACCAAAAATTTTCCATAAGGGTGAGGGTAGTGTCTAAGACCTCGAGTAGACAGGCTATGCTTAATGTTTCCTAGGACTTCGGTACAAGTCGAGTAGTTGGAATCTACTCGCGAGTTTAGGCTTGGGACACACGGGTTCGGTTGAGTGATGTGAGATCACTTTAGTAATGAAAATGAGACTAGGCAGGGGCTAGGGCGCAGCAAGAGAGAGTATTGTGTGTGCGGCCCTGTCCGTGTCGATTGAGGACCGATCCGTGTGCGGCCCACGCTGATCAAGTTTGAACGTACCGAAGGCATATCGGATATATGGGCCCCGATAAACCGATGTAGCCTAAACCTCCGGGCGTCGAGGCATAGCACACCGATTTATAGGTGTAGGTTGAGGGCAGCAAGGTGGAAATCTGCCAACGGGCATAGAGAGATGCTCCGTGTGGGGAACCTCCTGCTCGTTTCGGTGCGACCGGTTCGACGTTTGGGCTGTTGGGTGAAAGGTTGTCCCGTACGACATCGAGTGAGATTGCTGTGCAGCTCCACGGGTGGGCGTACGTGACGTGCTCTTTGGGTTTCCCTGCAGGTGTATATCGAGTCGATTCGCCATCCCTCGTGGTGAAGAGTAACACTTGGTCACTGAGTCGTGACGTAGAATAATGTATGAAATATGGTGATTCAATATTGCTGATATGATATAATATTGTATTGCTACATGTTTGCCACCAAATATTGCTTACTAAATTTCAGCTTCTTGAACTGTTAACTTGTTGCTAAAAGCTGAACTAAGGACGAACTTGTAGGCGTGTCCATTTGCTGCAATATCACTATCCTATGTCATTGTACACCTCATGTAGAGTTTCATGTTTAGGTGAGTCGGTTAAGCCTTGCTGAGCCTTCGTGCTCATGGTTGCTGCTTAAGTGTTTTTCAGGTGAGGAGCCACCCACGGACTCGGAGTACGAGTCCACCGGCGAGGGTTACCCTCCGTCGGGGACCACGGCTGAGTAGGAGCCGTACACGCCGCGCTAAGCTGAAGAGTGCAGCTAGTGTGGGTTGCCCTAGGGCTGGGCAGCCGACTTTTGCGAGATAGGTGGGCGTGATTTGTATAGTGTAGACTTCCGCTGTGTAAGATAAATAATATTTTGTAACTGTAGTTTGTACTACTTTGTACAGTTCAGTTGTTTTACCATGTAATATAATGTGTTCTTATGACGTGTGCTGTCGGGTGTCGCATCGCGCGACACCACCCTCTGCGATCCTGGATGAGCGGATTCCGGTCCGCCACAGCCTGGTATCAGAGCTGCATTGGGGATAGCACAGTACTTAAAGACGGTATTTCGGGAAAACTTAGGTTTACGGTGAGGATCCGTAGTGTGCCCAAGTAAGGACTATATTAGCATAGTTACTTAAAGTGGCAATACTAACATATGTGTCATAATTCTGAATTTCAATTATTGTAACGACGCACCTACGCTCTGGTAAGAATGGTAAGGAACGCCACCGAAAGCGGTTCAATTTCGGTTAGCTCCCCTGACGAGGAACGTGGTTCAGGGAGTTGTCTCACAGCTTGGTGTGAGACATAAATATGAAACTCTTGGACTCTTCATGTTCCTGAGTTCATATGAAACTCTGATCCCTAGCGTGCATTAGGCAAGTAAGTGGAGACCCCATCGCGTGGTCAGTAACGTGAGAGTGTGTTCGTCTGGAAGTAGCCCAGGAGGACATATGCAGCGCTTGCCATCGGCGTGCCCTGCCGGGCAGTAGGTGGTATCTGTTGGGTTGATAACATTCCCAACCGTGACGACCCGTTCATGACATACTAGGGTTCCCCGTCGTGTGGTGTTGAAACACGATCACGTACCTTGAGACGTGACTTAACTCAAGGACGGCCGTATGGAAATGATACGGACGTTTGTATTTACTTTTAAATATGGAACTGCCTGAAATGAACAACCTTTGAGTGCATCACTATTATGTGGTCTTCTGCAGGTACTAACCACGTACGTATCCGTGTAGTAAACGTGTGCGAGAGACCGTTTAGTGCCACACTTGAGACGTTTATGCCGGTATAATCCGGTTAGAATTTTCTTTTGTGAGGAACGTAGTACCGACATATTGTAGGCATATGCATGAAAATAATTGATAACAAGGAATTAAAATCATTAGGTTCAACATCTAGGACCCTGGTTGGGTAGACAAATTGGATAGTGATAAGTGTAGTTCCAAAAGACTGAAAAACAGAGTGCTCTGTTTGGGCAGCAAGTTTGCTGTTTTTCAACAGGGCATAACTCACAGGTCTTTTAGCCCAGGGAGGTGTGCTATATAGTTATGGAAAAGTATTTAAGTACTCTACAACTTTGTTGTAGACTTCCAGAGCTGAAACAAACCTTAAGATGGCTTAAATCCCAGAGAAATGTAAACTGTCCAGAATCAGGACAGAGTTAAACACTCTCTGGACTGTCCTGTTTTTCAAACATAACTCCCAGTAGAAAAATATTAAATTGTCATATGATACATCTTTAGAAAGGTTAGAAGATGTGTTACAGCTGTGCAATTCAAAGTTTCTGAAATTCCAGCACAGAATTTAGAGGAAATCAGAGTTGAAAGCAGCAACTTCCCAAAGGAGGTGCTGTTGAAATTCTTCCAGAAATTCTGTTGACTTTGAATTACCATAAATTTTTAACCAGAGCTGATCTGAGGGCAAATGAGTACTCGTTGGAATGATACTGAAGTTAACTTTAACTTTGGTGTTCAGCTTGAGTCATGAAAATGCCCAGAACCAGAACAAAACTTGGAATAGGTAGAAACTGGTCATTCTGACAGAGGAGTGACCGTTGAACTCATTGGAGAGGGTGTTGTACCCTATGGGTGGTATACGTGATGACAACGCGATAGTAATGTTTCGTAGTAACCAAACCTAGTTATGGTGAGCTTCCAAAGAGGAGGTTCATCAAGTTGGATTAAACTAGCTTGTGTTTGGTCTGGTAATGATGTAGCTTGTGCAAAGTTATTACATTATCTACTTACGAGATGTATCGCATGTTTTATTGTCATTATGTTTTTATGCCTATTTTTATTGGACTGCACGCAATATGTTGCGGGACTGATGTTTATTGTCGTATGGTTGCAGATGGTTCGCACTAGGACCACGCACGAGATTGGTGGCTCTAGCCAACAGGGAGGCGATGACTCCCAGCCACCGGCCTACGACAGCACCCCGCAGCAGCAACCACCACCGCCACCTCCGCTTACTCTAGCGGATGTGATTGAGGCACTGGTGGGTGGTCGTGAGGAGCAGACCAACCTGCTCCGCACGATTGTGCAGAATATGTCCCAGGCGGGGGGGGGGGGGGGGGGGCATCAAGACAGAGGGCCCCGTGAGCCCTGTGAAGTGTCGTACTCGGATTTCATGAGTACGCACCCTCCAGTGTTCACCGAAGCTGAAGAACCACTGGAGGCGGACAACTGGCTGCGGACCATCAAGTATAAGTTCGGGCTGCTCCAATGTACGGAGCGGCAGAAGACTCTGTTCGCAGCACAGCAACTCCACGGTGCCGCTGGGGCGTGGTGGGCGAACTATGTCGCCTCACGTCCGGCTGGCCATGCCGTGGAATGGGGAGAGTTCCGGGAGGCATTCCGCGCCTATCATATCCCTCCCGGGATCATGAAGAGGAAGTTCCAAGAATTTTTAGAACTGAAGCAGGGCGGGAGGAGTGCCCATGACTACTCCCGTGCCTTCAACCATCTGGCGCAATATGCGTCAGACTATATCTCCACTGAGGAGAAGAAGCGGGAACACTTCTATCGGGGGTTACACCCCGAGATGAAGACACATCTCGTCCAGTGGAATCGCGGCACCTTCAACGACTTAGTCAATGCCGCGATTATGCAAGAAGACGCTCAGCGGGAGTTGGCAGCTGAGCAGAGGAAGCGCAGCGCTCCGCCCAACAGTGGTGGGAGTGCTCCCCAGAAGTACCGTATGGTGTATCGGACACCATCCGGGCAGCAGTGGCGTCCACCGGCGCGATCTCAACAGTTTGGGGGACGTTCGTTCCAAGCACCCTTGTTCCATCCGCCGATGCCACCACCAAGACAGCAGCAGCAGCAGCAGACGGCACCCCGGGCGTTTCCACCGCCACAACGCGCCCCGGGATTCCGTCCATCGATCAGCGGGGGACCGCCCCGATTCACCTGCTTCACTTGTGTCCAGGCGGGCCACTTCGCGAAGGACTGTCCCCAGGGGCAGCAGAGCAGCGGGCAAGCCCAGTTCTAGGGCGGTGCTCGAGGCCGACCTCTGGTCAAGAAGGTTTGTCAGCGGACTTGTGGCGTAAGCAACCTCGACAACAAGGACGCCCCAGAGGGAGACAACGTGCTGGCGGGTACGTTTACTCTCAACAATCAAGCCATCGTCATATTGTTTGATTCTGGTGCAACCCACAGCTTTATAAGTGCATCCTATGTGGCTAAGCATCAAATGCAAGTCTTCCCAACCGACTGCACTTATATGATCTGCTCACCGGGAGGGAAGATTTCAGCTAATATGATGATTCCAAAGGCACCTCTGTGCTTAGGTGGGAAACTATATCCCACCACCTTGATAATCCTTATGGGGCAAAAGATTGATGCAATTTTAGGGATGTCATGGCTACAATACCATGGCGCTGTCCTAGAGATTCGGACACGGACGGTTCACTTAAATTCTCCATTCCACCGTCCACATTCCATGGTGTTAGACATGCCAGTCCGGGAAGTTTTAGCAATTAATAATGCTGAAGCTCTCAAGTTAGAAGACATCCGCGTAGTCCGGGAGTATCCTGACGTGTTCCCGGATGATCTTCCGGGCATGCCACCTGACCGGGATGTCGAGTTCAAGATTGAACTTGCACCCGGGACTACGCCCATATCACGGAGACCATACAAAATGGCTCCAAATGAGCTGGCTGAACTGAAAGAACAGCTCAATGATCTGTTGAGCAAGGGTTTCATTAGGCCGAGTTCCTCGCCTTGGGGATGCTCGGCGCTGTTTGTAAAGAAGAAGGATGAAACCCTGAGGCTGTGTGTGGACTACCGGCCGCTCAACGCCGTCACCATCAAGAATAAGTACCCACTGCCCCGCATCGACATATTGTTTGATCAACTTGTGGGTGCAAGTGTGTTCTCCAAGATGGACCTTCGCTCTGGTTATTATCAGATCAAGATCCGGGCGTAGGATATCCCGAAGATGGCCTTCTTGACGAGATATGGATTATATGAATATCTCGTCATGTCTTTTGGTCTCACAAACGCTCCAGCCCATTTCATGTATCTCATGAATTTGGTGTTTATGCCGGAGCTGGACAAGTTCGTGGTAGTGTTCATCGACGATATCTTGGTTTATTCCAAGACAGAAGCCGAACATGCCGAACACTTGAGGATCATTCTGCAACGATTGCGAGACCACAAGCTCCATGCCAAGTTCAGTAAATGGGAGTTTTGGATCAGCCAAGTGCCATTCTTGGGACATATCATTTCGGAAGAAGGCATTGCGGTTGACCCAAGCAAAATAGAGCAAGTGCTGAAATGGAAAGCTCCCACTTCAGTCCATGAAGTCAGAAGCTTCCTCGGGTTAGCGGGATACTATCGGAGATTCATTCCAAGCTTCTACAAGCTCGCTAAACCAATGACAGAATTGCTGAAGAAAGGGACGAAGTATGTTTGGAACACGGCTTGTGAAGGCACGTTCCAAGCATTGGTGAAGCATCTCACCACAGCCCCGGTCTTAGCTCAGCCGGATACAACAAAGCCCTTCGATGTGTACTGTGACGCGTCCGGTATCGGGCTAGGCTGCGTGTTGATGCAGGAAGGACGTGTGGTCGCCTATGGCTCACGCCAACTTCGGAACCACGAGCAGCATTATCCTACTCATGATCTTGAGCTTGCTGCCGTGGTGTTGGCGCTAAAGATGTGGAGGCACTATCTCCTGGGGAATCTGGTGCATCTCTACACCGACCACAAGAGCTTGAAATACATTTTCACCCAGAAGGAGCTGAACATGAGGCAAAGGAGGTGGTTGGAGCTGATCAAAGATTATGAGATTGATATCCATTACCACCCCGGAAAGGCGAATGTGGTTTCCGATGCACTGAGTCGGAAGTCACATGTCCATCACCTCACCATTACACAGGTGGAGGAGGAAGAGCCGAGTTTAAACTTGGTTCCTTATGGGTCGCTGTACAACCTTGCCCTCATCCCTACTATTAGGGAGGACATCATGACAGCTCAGAAGACCGATAAAGGCATGGCACATCTCCGGAGACAGATAGACAATGGAGAGATCAAGTGTTTCCGGAAGGATGATGAGGGGACGCTATGGTTTAATGACCGCATAGTCGTACCCCGAGATATGGAGTTGAGGAAAAAGATCCTCGATGAAGCTCACTTGTCCAAATACTCCATTCATCCAGGAAGTAACAAAATGTACCAGGATTTGAAAAAGAAATTTTGGTGGACACGGATGAAACGGGAGGTAGCGAAGTACGTATCCGAGTGTGATACGTGTAGACGAGTGAAGGCGGATCATATGAGGAAATCAGGGCTGTTGCAACCCCTGAAGATCCCGGCGTGGAAATGGGAAGATGTGAGCATGGATTTCATTGTGGGATTACCCCTAACATCCAACAAACATGATTCCATTTGGGTGATCATTGACCGACTAACCAAGTCAGCTCACTTCATCCCCGTGCATACACATTTCCATGCCAACAGATATGCGGAGTTATATATTGCCAGGATTCTATGCTTGCATGGCGTACCCAAAACCATAGTCTCAGACCGAGGTGCATTGTTTGTGTCTTGCTTTTGGGAGCAGTTACACGCTGCATTGGGTACTAAGCTGATCAGAAGCTCCGCTTACCACCCTCAGACAGATGGCCAGACAGAGAGGGTGAATCAAGTTCTGGAAGACATGTTGAGAGCATCTGCCATCCACCATGGTAGGAACTGGGATGATCACCTACCATTGGCGGAATTCTCGTACAACAACGGCTATCAGGCGAGTCTCAAGATGGCACCCTACGAAGCTCTCTACGGTCGCAAATGCCGCACCCCATTAAACTGGTGCAAGTCCGGTGAAAGGGTCACATTCGGGGTTGATGTGGTGAACGACGCCGAAGAGCGCGTTCGGACGATTCAAGCTAACTTGAAGGCCGCTCAATCCCGGCAGAAGAGCTACGCTGATAAGAGGTGTAGACCGTTGCACTTTGACGTCGGTTGACACATGTACCTCCTCGTGTCTCCGATGAAGGGCGTGCACCGGTTCGGTGCGAAGGGGAAGCTCGCTCCCCGTTTCATTGGACCCTATGCTATCACCGAGAAGTGGGGACCAGCGGCGTATCGATTGGAGCTACCGGTATCTCTTGCTGGTGTCCATGACGTTTTCCATGTCTCCCAGCTGAGAAAATGTCTGAAACATACCGCTGCTGTTACTACCGAATATATCGGCGAGTTGCAACCGGACTTGACATATGATGAATACCCGGTGGCAATTCTTGATGAGAAAACTTGGACCACACGTAGCAGAACGTTGTGGTTCTACAAAATACTCTGGAGCAAACACACCGCCGAAGAAGCGACGTGGGAAAGCGAGGAATTCCTTCGCTCAAATTACCCAGAGTTCATGGCGTCTCAACACGGGTAAGTCCCTATTACATCGCTGTCTCTTCTTTTATAATATCGGGACGAGATTCTTTTAAGGGGGGAGGGATGTAAAAGCACAAGAAAAGGGACTTGCAAAAACTTTCCTTCACCCCACAACACCACAGTTTTTGTTGTGGATATCTTAGGAAATATTGTGAAGAGCAAGTAACCTCCATAAAAGAGTGATTAGAGGGGAAAGCCTTCACTTTCACAAAGTAGGGTTTCTACACATGAACATGAGAGGTTGAGATCACCCCTAGGACTTGAAAAGTCTTCGGAAGGTTCAAGCTAAATTTCATGTAAATCCAACACTTTTTGGAGGCATTTTTAGAGGTATTTGAAAAAGGGGCCAATTTGAATGTAAATTCAAATTGCAGCAACTTCCATCACTCAAATTCAAAAGTTAGCTTCATATTCAAACCCAGCACATTTTTCTGAGTTAGCCCATCAATTTTCATCCCATTGGAGTTCATCTTGTCGGGAGCTAAATTTGCAATAATTCAAAACTGAATTTGAATTTCAGTTTAAAAATGAAGCAAATTTAACCCAACAAAGTTTAAATTTGAGAACTCAAATTCAAACCAATACTTGGGGACTAAATTTCTCATTCAATGTTTAGTAGCTGGGATATTTACAATAGAAATGGGGAGGAAAGGATTAGGGGGGAAAGTTGGGCCCACAAGGCAGTGGAAGGGAGGTGCAACACCGGACAGCTCTCTGTTTCTCGCCGAAGCAACCTTCCTCCGTGCGCCAGCGAGCTGCTTCCCCGAACGCCACCTCCCGAGCGCCAGCCCACAGCGCACGTCGACGAAGCGGTCGCCCGGCGATATTTCCTCCGGAACCGACTCCCGTCACGGTCTTGATCGGTCCCGAAACCCTCGACGAAGAAACACCGCCGCACACCCAAAAACTTTCGGTGCCCCGGGGTCCTCCCATCCCAGCAGCTAGCAAGCGAGTCTGAGCTCACCCCGAGCTTCGCCGAGGCGTCCTCGACGCGATAGACACGATACCCCGGCGCCCCATCCACGGTAAACTGCTCCCGAGCTCCTTGTTTCCATTCCACACCGGGTAGAGCCGCCGCGACCAAAAACTCCCAGCCCGGCCGCTAGGCTTGATTCCCTGGCAAGTGAGCAGGCCAGAAGGTTCGCCTGGAAGGGTGCTCCCTGTCCAACAATGCTGGCCGCATGCCATGTGGTGTGCTGGCCGGAATTCCAGTTCTTGCCGATTGCATGTGATATAGCCCGGTTCGGGTAAATCGGCAAATTCGCCTCACACACTGAACCACTCCTCCCCAGACCTAGAAACACAGTTGTAGACATCCGTGCAGGCACGTGGGATCAAGAACTAGGAAGAACCATCGAGGAAACCCTCAGTTCTTCGAGTTTTTTCCAGTTTTCCCCGAAATCGCCCTAGGTCGCACGGTGAGCCCCTAGTTGCCGATGTTTTTCGCGAGATCAGAGCCCTGGACGTTGCTCCCTAGGTCATGGCGATGCTGTAGGAGCTAACCGGAGCAAGGTTGGGGCAGTAAAGTGCCCTAGCGACGCCGCCGAGGTTACCACAGCTACTGTCGCCGTCGCACCAAGGTTTCCGGCCACCCTCGATCCGAGGTAAGGCCGGCAACATGTTCCTCGTGCAGGAATGTGCAGTGGCGACGAGAATCAGCAAGTTCCGAGGGCCGGAACCCCTTCCCGGCGAGAGCTCCGGCGAGCTCAGCGGCGGGGTCGCGCGGGTGGCCGGAGGAAGACGAAGGGGGGAGGCCCCCCTCGTCAGCGGCTGGAGATAAATGTGTGGGATCCTCTGTGGTCCAGGATCCAGTGTGGCCGCACGGGAAGGAGTCTGTGGCCCCGTGTGGCTCGGCTCCAGCGGTCGACACGTGTGCGATGGACCCACCCGCAGGATTTAAACATTTTTAGAATTTCCATTTTTAGTTCAAACTTCAAATGAATAGAACTTTGGCTAGGAACCTCCACATTGGATGAACCAAATTTTGCTGAACTCAGAATTCTGAGTACTTTCCAGCAATACCAAATTCAGCTCATGAAAGTGAATAGTTTTCCAGAATTAAATCCCTAAAGTTTAAACTGTTGGGAATTTTATCTGGAGAACTACTTCATGAAAAATTCTGAAATTTGGCTGAGAGGTTCACTGGAAAATCCCTGAATCCCAGTAAAATTTTCAGACTCATCCATGTTAATTTAGTTACTCTAATGGGGTGATTAAGAGAAATGCCCTGAGAAAATAGAAAAATGTACAGAAACATTTTCCAGATTTTCTCAAATCTTAATTAGGGCATAACATTCTATAGAATTCTTCAAATGACATGAAACCAACTCCATTAGAACCATCCTAAATTCTAGTTTCCCGAAAGTAATGGTTGGAGCCATGAAAAACCCTGGAATTACTTAGAGGCTCAAATATTGACCAAATAGGCTTTTATTTGTACAAGGTTGAATTGAACTTTGTTTCATAAAACTTGGTCACGACTCTGGTTAGGACCCTACCAATCCACCATAAAAATTTCAGAACCAGAGGGGAGGGTTAGCTAGAGTTATTAGTAATTAAGTATTCCAGTTTACACATTGCATTTAAATTGACACATCGTATTTCATTAAATGTGCAGTCGCTGAAGAAGAGACTCCGGAAGTACTGGACTTCCTCCTTCCATAAGAAGAGCTAACTACGGACCAGCAGCAACAAGGCAAGCCCCGGTTTGCATTAACTCTTTTATCAAGTTTTGCGTTGTTCACATAAATTAGGGTGATGTATGAATGTGCATTAGGTGTAGGATGGATGGAACCCCACTTGCATGACCAAAAATTTTCTATAAGAGTGAGGGTAGTGTCTAAGACCTCGAGTAGACAGGCTATGCTTAATGTTTCCTAGGATTTCGGTACAAGTCGAGTAGTTGGAATCTACTCGCGAGTTTAGGCTTGGGACACACGGGTTCGGTTGAGTGATGTGAGATCACTTTAGTAATGAAAATGAGACTAGGCAGGGGCTAGGGCGCAGCAAGAGAGAGTCTTGTGTGCGCGACCCTATCCGTGTCGATTGAGGACCAATCCGTGTGCGGCCCATGTTGATCAAGTTTGAACGTACCGAAGGCATATCGGATATATGGGCCCCGATAAACCGATGTAGCCTAAACCTTCGGGCGTCGAGGCATAGCACAACGATTTATAGGTGTAGGTTGAGGGCAGCAAGGTGGAAATCTGCCAACGGGCATAGAGAGATGCTCCGTGTGGGGAACCTCCTGCTCGTTTCGGTGCGACCGGTTCGACGTTTGGGCTGTTGGGTGAAAGGTTGTCCCGTACGACATCGAGTGAGCGTGCTGTGCAGCTCCACGGGTGGGCGTACGTGACGTGCTCTTTGGGTTTCCCTGCAGGTGTATATTGAGTCGATTCGCCGTCCCTCGCGGTCAAGACCTCAGTTGTGGCAGCGATGTAGAGGAGTAGAGGCTTGCCTTGTTCCGGGGCCACCATGATTGGCAGCGTTGTGAGAAACTTCTTCAGCTCCTGGAACACCTCATCTGCCTCCTCGCTACATACAAATGGACCAGATTTGCGCAGAAGCTTGAAGAACGGAAGAGCACGCTCGACCAGTCTAGAGATAAACCGACTGAGCGCAGCCAAGCATCCGGTAAGCTTCTGCACATCCTTGATGCGGGCAGGGGGCCGCATAAGTTCTATCGCCTTAATCTTCTCTGGGTTAGCTGCTGTGATGCCCTCAATTCTGTGGAAAACCACGGAACTGAAAACTGATGCATATGTGTGCCCAGGATGTTCATCACACATACACATATGTTCCACAAACTGAATTCAGATTATATATTACCACGAATAATAGAGTTTATTAAAATGTCTCATGAGTCCATATGTGTATGT
Organism: Neostapfia colusana; assembly: GCA_030760725.1. Taxonomy (NCBI): domain Eukaryota; kingdom Viridiplantae; phylum Streptophyta; class Magnoliopsida; order Poales; family Poaceae; genus Neostapfia; species Neostapfia colusana. The sequence continues at coordinate 63,737,870 of JASWHV010000011.1, forward strand.
GTGATGACATTGTAATAAACTCTGTTATTCGTGGTAATATATAATCTGAATTCAGTTTGTGAACATATGTGTATGTGTGATGAACATCTTGGGAACACATATGCATCAGTTCTCAGTTCCGTGGTTTTCCACAGAATTGAGGCGTCACAGATTGGTATCAGAGCCACGGTTGACGGTGGGTTACATGCCTAAATAGGAAACACAGATTGGTATCAAAAGCCACGGATGAGGGTAGATTACACACCTAGATACAATCACAGATTGGTACCAGAACCTCGGGTTGATGGTAGGTTACACACTTAGGTAGATCACAGATTGGTAGCTAAGCCACGCTGATCATAGGATGTAATCCTAGGGTGCTTAGATGGCCTTGAAACTACCTTGACATAGAATACAAGCCTAGGAGAAGCCATAGTTGGATCACAAAATTTGCAACACCCTAAGCCATATAGGACCTCCATTGAACAAAGCCTTGAATAGGAGTAGTGTGAGCCCTTGTGATGATTGTTGTGAATTGTGTGCTTAGTGTGAGTCGTGGGACGTCTCAAAACGTTGACCATATCCACACATAAGTAGAAATAGGTGTGAGATGCTTCGGCACTTGTTCACATCCTCATATGGGCTAATATATATGGTCCAACCCACCTTGATGCATATAGTTGAGGGGATCTACCTAACCTTCTAACCTTCTATTCTGTTTCGATCTCTCTCACAGATGGTGAGAGGAAACGCCGGCCGAAGGAACGTCCGTGACAACCAAGAGGATGGCCACGATGAAGTTCCTGTTAACCCCAGAGCTGGTGAGAACCACCTGGAACGGTTGATGGCCATGCAAAACCAAATTATGCAAACCATGATCCAAACTTTGGGTCAGTTGCAGGCCAACAACAACAACCCTTTTCCGGCACCACCGCCACCACCACCGCCGGCTCATAACAGATTGGGAGAGTTCATGAGGACTCGACCACCCACCTTTGCTCAAGCTAATGACCCCATGGAGGCCGACGACTGGTTGAAATTCATGGAGAAGAAGCTTGCCATAGTGCAGTGCAATGACCGAGAGAAGGTCCTCTTTGCGTCGCATCAACTTATGAGAGCTGCCGCTGACTGGTGGGATGCCCTATGCAACGCTCATGTCGACCCGGAGATGATCACTTGGACTGAGTTCAAGGAAAGTTTCCGCTCTCATTACATCCCTGCTGGTGTAATGATGCTCAAGAGACAGGAGTTTGAAGGTCTCCGCCAAGGACAGAGAAGCGTGAATGAGTATCTCAACAAGTTCACACAACTGTCCCGGTATGCCCCCGAAAATGTCAACTCAGACCAGAGGAAGCAATACCTGTTCATGAGAGGGTTGAACAACGAGATCCAGGTTCAGCTCCTCAACAATGACTACACAAGCTTTCAGAAGCTGGCTGACAAGGCTATAGTGGTTGAAAGCAAGATCCGAGAGATCGAGCGAGAGTGCAAGAGGAAGATGCCATACCAGCCCCAAGGGAGCAACGTACGACCTCGGTATGTGCCCGGCCGCACCGCAGTATGGATCGACCACTCCTGCATACCGCCCTAGTCGGCCACCACAGCAACGACCCGTTGCACCAGCACCTCGTGTGCCCATGCCTCCTGTGCCCCGACCTAACATGGGCGCTCCTGTTCAAAACCCCTGCCCCAAAGCACCTGCTGCCGTAGGCAACATGGCATGATTTGCATGCGGGGAAACAGGACACTTCGCGAACCAGTGCTCGAGGAGCGGCCCTGGACACCAAGGCAACGTGCCCAACAGAACCTGCGACCGAACGGAGGGAACAATCAAGGAAACCGGGGACAACAGAACTATGCTCGCGGCAACGTGAACCATGTCTCTGCTGAGGAAGCACAACAGGCTGAGGACGTCGTAATTGGTATGTTCCTTGCCAACTCCAATCCAGGCACCATCTTATTTGATTCTAGAGCATCACATTCCTTCATATTGTAAGGGCCTCAGTTTTTGACACTCATTTGCAGTGTTCATCACCACACCACACACCTCATTTGAGGAAGAATGATGAACACAAATAAAGAGCAAGTAACAATTATCAACATGCTCATTAGAGAACAAACTCACACATTGCAAAAGTGGTATTTCCCACATGTGATATAGATGGGCGGGACATATAAAAACTCCTACACTTTGCTAAGGATGTCCATGCCAAGTTTCACCCAAATTCAAAACCTTTTTGAGGTCAGTTTGGGTATAGATAGGAGGAGGGCAGTTTGAAACCATATTCAAATTCAAACTGTTTTCACCCACTGAAATTAAAAGTGGAAGGCATATTCTCACTCAGCACATTTTTGTTAGCTCACACACCAATTTTCACTCCATTTGGAGTTGATCTTGACATGAGCTAAGGGGGAGAAATTCAAACTTTATTTGAATTTCAAACTGCACTTGTGCTGAAATTCATTCAAACCAAACCTCATTTGAACTTTGATCAATTCAAATGGCTCTTGGGTGAATAATTTGAATTGCCAAGGGTAGAATAGGGTTCACTGTTTACCACAGCTGTTAGGAATAAATTTCAGAGGTTAAAAGAGAAGTGGGACCCACATGTCAGCCTCTGCCTCAAAGCAAACCGACTGAACCACAGTTCAGTCGGTTCCCGGCAGCTGTGCGCGCGCGCCACCGAAGGGGGCAGCCGGCGCCAGCTCCTGCTGCGTGCCCCAAGCCGGAGACCAGCCGGCCGGGCTATTTATTCCCTCCCCGGCGTGCTTCAGTCACCATTTCCCCGAGCTACCGACGTGCGCGACTGCTTTTCCCACTGCCATCGCCGCCGCTCGAGTTCCTGCTTGATCAAGCCGATCGCAGCTCCTTCTTTCCGTTCCAAGGTCCCAGCAAGGTACTAGCTACCATCTTCCATCCTTCCCATTGATAGAAATCGATTGAAACCGAGTGATATCGGCTGTGCCGAAAGATCAAACTCGGAACTGGAAACCGCCGCACCTCGGGCTCTCGTGGACAGCCCAACCTGGGCGTTGTCACGCCCGAGCCAAGACACCCTTGGACACGCAGGTGACCGGTGCTGCTCATCTCCGAGCCACAGCTCGAGTGGTTGCTCACCGGCGGCGAATTTCCACTTTTCCCCTTTCTGTGTGCAGAACGACCTTCGGGTACGATTCTGTTTAATTCGTGCTCTAGAAAGGGATTAGAGGGCCTCAGGCCACTCCCACACGAACTAGACACGGTGACGCACAAGTTGCCTTCACAACTCTGGGCCGGAGAACCTCTGTGCCCGGCGTAATTCAAGGTCTACTAATGGCGGAACGAACGGGGGGTATCGGGCGCACGGTGAGGACCTATTTCGGGCCTTCCCCGAGCTGCCCCGAGTTCATGTCGACCTTCTCTGAGGTCCACTGATGCTCCCCGACCGGTTTCCCAAGTAGCTGAGGCACTAGGAGCATCAGCCGACATGGCCGAAGTCGTTCCGATATGGCGGCTCGTCGCCGACCATGCTCCGGCCGTTGTCATGAGCAGCTGACCCTCGGATCATGTTCCCCAAGTAAAAGTAGGCAGGGGCGACCAGAATCAAGAAGTTTGGAGCGGTACAGCAGCCAGCGGCGAGCTCTCCGGCGAGGTCCCTCGGCGGCGGAGCGCGGGTGTCGCGAGGTTGAAGAAGGGGGTGGACCCCAGCTGTCAGCGGCCGATATTTTGAATCGGGATCCGGCTGCGGCCGGGATCGGGTGTGCTGGCGCGCAAAAGCCTTGTGGGCCGCGGTGTGCTGTCGCTTCGGCGTGCGACGCGTGTCCCCTGGGCCCACGCGCGAGTTTAAACTTTTCCCCGATTTTCAGATTTCCTTCAAACTTCAAATCCTTATAACTTTGGCTAGAAAGCTCCAAATTGAGTGAACCAAATTTTGCTGGATTCAGCTCTCTGAGTACTTTCCAGAAAATCAAGTTTCACTTCATGAAATTCCCTAATTCTCCAGAATTAATTCCTTAATGTTTAAACTGTTAGGAATTTTAACTAGAGAATCCTTTGGCGGAAAATCCTGAAATTTTGCTGGGATGTTCACCAAAATATCATTGAGCTACCATAAAAATTTCAGATCCATTTGAGCTCATTTAGTCCACCTAATGGTGTGATTAGTAAAACTGTTCCAGAGAAAATAGAAAATGTTCAGAAACATTTTCAGGATTTTCTCTGAAATTGTTTAGCTCATATCTTTAGTTAGAGACTTCCAAATTAAGTGAGACCAACTCCATTAGAACCCTCTGAAAATCTAGTTTTCAGAAAGTCATAGTTTGTCTCATGAAAATCCCTAGAACACCCTAAGGGTTCCAATTAAGGTCAAGAACATAATTATTTGTGGAGGGCTCAAATGAGCTTTGCTGCAACTAAAACTTGACCAAGTCTTTGTTTAGGTTGTAACCAAGCCACAGTAAAAGTTTCACAGTCATTAGGTCTGTCTAGTAAGGGTTATAGGCTTCACAACTTCAAAGTTAATACAAAGGCCTCTAAATTAATACATACATTGTTCTTATCATGTAGTCGCTAAGATCGAGGAGGAACCCGAAGTCCTAGACTTCGTTACTCCGGAGGAACAGCTAGCCTACGACCAAGAGCAGCAAGGCAAGCCCCGGTTTGCATTAACCTTTTTACAAATTTTATTGTTTTGAGCACATACTTGTCTCCTTTGTTCTGTGCATTAGAGTCTTGTTTGGAAATCCAACTGCATAGCCAAGAAAACCACGGGTTGGGTTTAGGATTGAAAACCCCGTTAGCCACTGCATTGCTAGGATAGAGTAGGATTCGGTACAAGTCGAGTAGTTGGAACTACTCGCGAGAATAGGCTAGAGGCACATTGCTCGGGTAGAGATAGCACATGAAACACATGGCAAGAAAATGAGACCGAGCGGAGAGTAAGGGCAGCAGGACTTTGGGGCCTGTGTGCTGTAGCTCCGCTTGTGTCGATTGAGGACCGAGCCGTGTGCGGGCCTGTTGAACAAGCTAGAACAGTACCGAAGACCTACCGGCTATATGGGAACCGGGAAACTGATGTAACTCGGGTAGCTGGGTGTTGAGGCATTGCCCGTCGTTCAGAGGGTAGGTTGAGAGCTCGAGGTGTAAATCAGCTGGCGGCACAGAGATGCGCGTGCAGGGACCTCTTGCTCGGGACGATGGGACCGGTTCAATATTTGGCTAACGGGTGAAAGGTAGTCGCGTACGGCGTCCGTGATGGTTGTTGTAGGCAACATCGAGTACGGGCGTACGTGACGGGTTGTTCGGGTAACCCTGCAGGTGTAAATCGATTATAATCGCCGTCCCTCGCGGTCAGTGAGTACCACTTGTTCACTGTACCGTGACGTAGAAAGAACAGGCTAGTTACATGTTAAAATGTTGCTGATTGAAAGTTGGATATTGATTGTTAATGATATGTTGTAGCTTAGTGCTAACTAAAGTTCTTTTCAACTTTGGGCAAAGTACATGAGAGAAATGCGTTTCTTGTTTGATTGCGGCTCTCTCATGTGCCTTAGCATAAAGTTCTCCACAACCTGCTGCTAAAACTTGAAAGTAAGGTTCTACTAATTAGGCGAGTCCTTGCAAATGATTTTTTTTTACCTCATGCAACCCATCACCCTCATGTAGAAGTTCCATGTTTAGGTGAGACGGGTCAGACTTGCTGAGCCTTCGTGCTCACTGCTTGTGTTTGAAGCTTTTGCAGGGTTCTATGAGGAAGGGACTCCCGAAGAGGAGACGGAACCCCAGGAGGGGAACCCCGTCGAGTGGGAGTCGTGCACGCCGCAGAGTTAGTGTGCGTGTGTGCTAGCAAGGACACGTTCGAGGGCTGAACGTGCACTTGATGCTTAGTCTACGCCCGCGAGTGTGGACTAAACTTATTTTGATGTAAACATGTTAATAAACTTGTTTATGTAATAAAGCTTCCGCTTCCGCTTTGTACCTTTGACGTGTGTTATACGGTGTTGTGCAACGCAGCACCCCTCAGCGTGATCCTGGCTCGACAGGACCAGTGGGGTCGTGTCAGCGTGGTATCAGAGCTCGCTTGAGGTTTAACACAGTACAAAGGTCTTCTTTTTCAAAAATCCAGTGAGGAACGAGTTAGTAGCCCGTATAAGGATGTTATTAGTATATAGAAAGTGGCTTATTAACTTATTTGTTATGTCGGAAAATCGTGCATCTCGGGACGTTCATGTCTTGGGGGGTGCACGTAAGCGCTGTCCACCAGTGCGCACAAGCTGAAGGGTGGAGCCCCACGGGTGGCAGGTAACCCGACCTGCTTTGATATCCTCTACGACTCTTCATGTCGTTTGGGGTATTCGAGCAACGTCTGTCCCTGGCGTGCGTGGTGCAACATGGGAGACCCCGTCACGTGGTCTGAAACGTGAACACGTAACTCAAGGCGTGTTTGGCTTGAGAACATCCGGGCGAGTGATGACGGCCGGATGTACCAACTGTATGGATTCCGGGCTCGGTGTGCAGCCGAGTCTGATGATTGGTTGAATTTCTGCAGGTAGCCTTACCACGAAACGGTAGACGTGTAGCATCCGTGTGCGAGTGACGAGTAGTGCCACTAAACTAACGAAGCCGGCTAAGTCCGGTATAGGTTTTTCTTTGTGAGGACGTAGTACCGACATGATCTGGTGACGCATCGACGTCACACCCAACTAAATGAACAACTTCATTTAAAAATTTGAAGGTTTTGATCCAAAGTAGTAAAACTTGATGTAACTCCTTCCCTTGAACAGGATATTCAAAGCTAATAAGTTTTCAACTTATAGGATGTTAAGGACAGAGCACTCTGTTTTCAGCTAAATCAAGGCTGAAGTAATCAGAGGTTAGAGGTTGAGTTCTTTCGAGGTTGGGGTCGTGTGATACATTTCTCGAAAGCTTTGGAGGAGCTTTACAACTTTTCTGTTGAGTTCCAGAGGTGTTTCGTCCCTTAACCACTCGAAAAATGCAGTAGAGTTGAAACTGTCCAGAAAACAGGACAGAGCAAAGACTCTCTGTAAACTCTCTGTAAATTAAGCATAACTTCCTGCTTAAAAATCCAAAAATAGGAAATGAGGTAGTTCTGGAAAGATTATGAGATGGGTTACAACTTTGTAACAGAAAGTTTTGTCAGATTAGGAACAGAATTAACTGGAATTCTTGGATCAAATCAGTACCTAAGGCAGGGAGGTGCTGTCCAATTGTTTCCAGAAATTCTGTTAACTTTGACATCTCATAACTTTTGAACCAGAGCAGATCTTAGGCCAACCAAATACTTTCTGGAAAGCTATTGAAGTTAACTTTAACTTTGATGTTGAGCTCCAGGACTGGTTTTGCTTTTAACCTGGCCTAAATCAGATTGATATGGAAACTGGTCAGGGCTGTCATGGGAACAGCAGATCAGCAGTCAAATTTGTTTAAAAATTTGAACTATGTTTCCAAGTGTTATGGGTTCAATGACATATCTTATGTTATAACTCAATGGTTTACTGTTTAAATAAATATTTGACATTTCTCAAATATATTTTTACAGATGGCAGCAGATAAACGGTTGGAGAACGGGTGGGTAGTTTCCCACTGCTCTGACCGTAGCGGCTACCCGGAAGCATTGTGGCAAATGCTCCAATATTTCGGGTACAACCAAAGGCCGCAATACTTCGCCAAGGAAGAAGGCGAAGAGGGGAACAAGACGTGGACGATCCATGTCGAGGTTTCCGCAGGGCCTACGCCACCCGGTTGGGTGCCATTCACCGTCACGGTGAGAGGAAGACAACCGGAAGGGATGTGGCAAGTGGCAGCCCGTGACACTATGTCACGTTTCTGCCAACTACACGTGCAGGCTATGGAGGGAACTCCATACGCACTGGTTCCGGTGGAGGGACGAGCTCAGCATGTGTGGGAAGAGAGGTACCTAGAGGCAACAAACCCGAGTTGCCCAAGGTACAACCCCGCGGAGGCAAATCTCAGCCTCCAAATGAGGGCGGGAAACGCTGTGATGGACAGCCAAGCTGTTCATACGGAGCATCTCGCCACCAAGCTCAAGGAGAGCACAAGCCGTGGAGATCATTTTGAGAGTGCTCACAGTGCACTCCGCAATGTGCTCCTTCCGACGATCAAGCGACTGAATGAACAACACAATCAGTTGCGTCGTCTGAAGAAGGCAAAGAAGAAGAGCCGTGTTGACATTGCGGCGTTGCAAGAGCTGGTGCAGACCCTAACCCAGCAGAATGAGGACCTTGCTCAAGAGCGGGACGACGCTATTGAGGAAGGACAAGGCTGGGAAGAGGACTACAACCAGGCTATGGACGAGGTGCATGCATTGCAGGACCTCGTGCCCCCGGTGTTAGGCATACCGGTGGTCTTGGGTCTTCCAGCAATGGGAGAACCCGGAATGGGAGAAGAGGTGGTAGATCCAGAGCCACCAGCAGAGGTACCGGAGGAGGACGACCCACAGGAGGTCGAGTTCTACTCCGAGTAGGGGGTTACGGTTGCCAAGTAGGGCAGCTAGGGTAGCGTAACCCAACTTTTGTAATCGGTGACATGTCGTGTAGACAGTAGCGTATGTATAGGTAGTGACGACATGAGCACGACTTCTCGGAGATCCGAGAATAATGTATCTTGTATAAAGTTTATGCTTTATCAATATATGTGAATGTTGTGCAAGCTGATCATGCGTCGCTTCAATACTTACTGCTGTTTATGGAATTTTGAGAAAGACATGTGCTAATTGCTGCTGTGTTGAATTTCAGAATGACGCGTACTCGTGCCAACCCTGATGTTGGAGGTACTAGCCAAGGGGGAGAGACCTCCCAACCGCCTCCCGAGGACTCCTCGGGACAGCAGCAACAGCAACAGCAAACACCGCCACCGCCACTGCCAACGGTTACATTGGCCGACATTGTCGCGGCAATGGCGGGTTCACATCAGCAGCACACAGAGCTGCTGCAAACGTTAATTGCGAATACGTCTCGCCCAGAGAGACGTCAAGATCGCGAGGAGCGCCAACAGAGCTCCTACTCCGACTTCCTGGCGACTCATCCCCCTGTATTCTCAAGGGCGGATGAACCACTTGACGCGGACAACTGGCTCCGCGCCATAGAGATGAAGTTCGGGCTGCTCCAAATCAGCGAGCAGCGCAAGACTCAGTTCGCGGTCCAGCAGCTCCAAGGATCCGCGAGCGCGTGGTGGGCCAACTTTGGTGCTTCACAACCCACCGACCGAGTGATGACCTGGGCGGAGTTTCGGACGGCCTTCCGGGCCTATCATATACCGCCCGGTTTGATGAAGAGGAAGACGCAGGAATTCCTACACCTGCAACAAGGGAGCCGGAACGCGCTGGAGTACTCCAGAGCGTTCAACGATCTCGCACTCTACGCGTCGTATCACGCAGATACGGACGAGAAGCGGCGGGACCACTTTTACCAGGGGCTTAACCCGCTCCTGAAGGACAAGCTGGCGATGTTCAATCGCGGCAGCCTCAACGACATAATTGATGCTGCGATTGTTCAGGAAGACTCCGGCAAGGAGTTGGCGGCGGCAGAGCGAAAGCGAAGCGCGCCGCAGAGCAGCGGAGAAGGAGGCGGTCCTTCTCAGAAGTTTCGGATGGTGAATCGCCCACCATCAGGTCCGCGCTGGCAGCCACCACAGCGGTCGATGCCGTTCCGCGGTCGGCCGTATTTTTCACCGGCATTCCGGCCGGCACTGCCAGCACCACCGCAACAACAGCCGCAGCAGCGGGCGATGCCGCGTGCGTTTGCACCTCCGCAACGCATGCCGGGCTTTCGTCCACCAAGTACTCCACCAGCAGCGGCCACATGTTACAAGTGTGGTCGTCCAGGACACTTCGCGAGCAGTTGCCCGGAGAGGCAAGGCGGCGGAGTGGTACCACAGTTTCCGGGGAGGAATCAACCCCGGAACCCTACTAATGCGCGGCGGGCAAACCCTAGGCCCGGCACTGTCCACCAGCTTGCCATTGAGGACGTGCCGGAGGGCGAGCCAATCCTTGCGGGTATGTTCCAACTCCACCAGCATCCCGCTATAGTACTATTTGATTCAGGCGCCACACATAATTTTATTAGCCAAGCTTTCATTGCTAAACACAGCTTGCCAATACTACCCACCGATAGTCCATATTTAATTTGTTCACCGGGTGGGAAGATTTCAGCAAGCGTAATGGTCTCCAAAGCACCATTATGCTTAGCGGGTAGAGTGTACCCCACGTCTCTCATTATCTTAGAGGGACAGAAGGTCGATGTCATCCTAGGGATGTCGTGGTTAACCCGCCACGGCGCTGTTTTAGACACCGTCCTCCGAGTCGTGCACTTAAACTCAGAAGTGCACGGTTCTCACTCATTATTTCTGGACAGTCCAGAAATAAAACTTCCAAGTGTCTATCAAGCCACAACCATCAGATTGGAAGACATTCCAGTGGTCCGAGAGTTCCCTGATGTATTCCCGGATGATTTGCCGGGGATGCCACCCGATAGAGAGGTGGAGTTCAAGATTGAACTTGCACCGGGAACCATGCCAATATCCCGAAGGCCGTACAAGATGGCGCCCAAGGAGTTGGCGGAACTGAAGATTCAGCTCACGGACCTTCTGGAGAAGGGTTTTATTAGGCCGAGCTCCTCGCCATGGGGTTGTTCGGCATTATTTGTCAAAAAGAAGGATGAAACGTTGCGGCTTTGCGTGGACTACCGTCCATTAAATGCCGTAACCATCAAGAACAAGTACCCGTTACCACGGATCGACATGTTGTTTGATCAGTTGGTCGAAGCAAAGGTCTTTTCCAAGATGGATTTAAGATCCGGGTACCATCAGATTAAGATCAGGGCTGAGGACATTCCAAAGACAGCTTTTTCGACAAGGTACGGACTTTATGAGTACCTGGTCATGTCCTTTGGCCTCACCAATGCTCCAGCTCACTTCATGTATTTAATGAACTCGGTGTTCATGCCGGAGCTGGACAAGTTTGTCGTGGTCTTCATCGACGACATCCTGGTATACTCCAAGTCGGAGGAAGATCACAAGAAACATCTGCGTATAGTCTTGCAACGGCTGCGGGATCACAAGTTATACGCAAAGTTCAGCAAATGCGAGTTTTGGATATCGCAAGTGCCTTTCCTCGGGCATATCATCTCAGCGGAGGGTATCGCTGTGGACCCGAGCAAAATCACGCAAGTGCTGAATTGGAAATCCCCGAGAACTGTTCATGAGGTACGGAGTTTCCTCGGACTCGCGGGATATTATCGGAGGTTCATTCCGAACTTCTCGAAGATTGCCAGGCCAATGACAGAGCTGCTGAAGAAGGCTACCAAATATGTTTGGAGTCCAGCATGTGAAGCAGCATTCAAGGCTTTAGTCAAGCACCTGACATCAGCACCGGTTTTGGCGCAGCCAGACACAACAAAACCGTTCGAGGTGTACTGCGATGCATCCGGCATTGGGCTCGGATGTGTGCTGATGCAAGACCGAAGAGTGGTCGCGTATGGATCACGACAGCTTAGGAACCATGAGCAAAATTATCCAACTCACGATTTGGAGCTCGCTGCCGTGGTACTTGCACTGAAAATGTGGAGGCACTACCTACTCGGTAACCTCGTACATTTATATACCGACCACAAAAGCCTCAAGTACATCTTCACTCAGAAGGAGCTGAACATGAGGCAACGAAGATGGTTGGAACTGATAAAGGATTACGAGATAGAGATCCATTATCATCCGGGCAAGGCAAACGTTGTGGCAGACGCGCTAAGCCGCAAGTCACACGTCAATAATCTGACCATCACACCGTTGGAAGAGAGCGAACCACCACTACATGTGATTCCACATGGAGCTCTCTACAACCTAGCTTTGATCCCCACCATCCGTGAAGAGATAGCGGCAGCCCAGAAGAATGATAAGGGCATGTCACATTTACGGAGACGAGTAGACAGTGGGGAGTTGAAATGTTTCCGGAAGGACGGAGACGGCGTCTTATGGTTCAAGGACCGGATCGTCGTACCCCGAAACCCGGAGTTAAGGAAGAGAATCTTTGATGAAGCTCACTTATCAAAGTTTTCTATTCACCCCGGCAGCAACAAGATGTATCAAGAACTCAGAAGCAAGTTTTGGTGGACACGGATGAAGCGAGAGACGGCAAAATACGTGTCCGAGTGTGATACATGTCGACGGGTGAAGGCAGACCACATGCGGAAACCGGGACTGCTGCAACCACTGGGCATTCCTGCCTGGAAGTGGGAGGACGTGAGCATGGATTTCGTCGTCGGTTTACCCACCACCTTACAGAAACATGATTCTGTGTGGGTGATCGTCGATCGGCTCACCAAAGTTGCCCATTTCATCCCGGTCAACACCAACTACAACGCCAAGAAGTACGCTGAACTGTACATCTCACGGATCCTATGCTTATACGGCGTACCCCGTACCATCGTATCGGACCGGGGCACTTTATTTGTGTCCCGTTTTTGGGAGCAGCTACACGCTGCCCTGGGGACGAAGCTGATCCGTAGTTCAGCCTACCACCCGCAGACGTATGGGCAAACGGAGCGGGTAAATCAAATCCTAGAAGACATGCTACGAGCTTGCACTATCGACCACGGCAAGAATTGGGATGATCACTTGCCATTAGCCGAGTTCTCGTACAACAATGGGTACCAAGCCAGCATCAAGATGGCGCCCTACGAGGCGCTATACGGAAGAAGATGCCGCACACCATTGAACTGGTGTGAGTCTGGCGAGAGGGTTACCTTCGGGATTGACCTTGTCAACAACGCGGAAGAAAAGGTTCGACTAATTCAAGTGAACCTAAAAGCCGCTCAATCCCGTCAAAAACAGTATGCGGACCGGAGAAGGCGCCCATTACAATTCGAGGTTGGAGATCACGTATACCTACGAGTGTCTCCAATGAAGGGCGTAAACAGATTTGGGGTGAGGGGAAAGTTGGCACCCCGATTCATCGGTCCATTCCAGATTACCGAAAGATGTGGATCGGTGGCATACCGGCTAAGATTACCAGAAGCACTTTCCGGTGTGCACGACGTCTTTCACATTTCCCAGCTGAGGAAGTGTCTCAAGCTATCAACTACCGTTCAGCTGGAAGACATTGAAGAACTGCAACCGGATCTCACCTATCGGGAGGAACCGGTGCAGATTATTGATGAAAAGGCCCGAACCACACGCAACCGTACGTTGTGGTTCTACAAGGTTCTATGGAGTAATCACTCCATGGACGAAGCGACATGGGAGAGCGAAGAATTCCTTCGCACTAACTACCCCGACTTTTTCACGTCGCATATTCGGTAATTTTCCACCGTCCTCTCTCTCATTTCACCTTATAATCTCGGGACGAGATTCTTTTAAGGGGGGAGGAATGTAAGGGCCTCAGTTTTTGACACTCATTTGCAGTGTTCATCACCACACCACACACCTCATTTGAGGAAGAATGATGAACACAAATAAAGAGCAAGTAACAATTATCAACATGCTCATTAGAGAACAAACTCACACATTGCAAAAGTGGTATTTCCCACATGTGATATAGATGGGCGGGACATATAAAAACTCCTACACTTTGCTAAGGATGTCCATGCCAAGTTTCACCCAAATTCAAAACCTTTTTGAGGTCAGTTTGGGTATAGATAGGAGGAGGGCAGTTTGAAACCATATTCAAATTCAAACTGTTTTCACCCACTGAAATTAAAAGTGGAAGGCATATTCTCACTCAGCACATTTTTGTGAGCTCACACACCAATTTTCACTCCATTTGGAGTTGATCTTGACATGAGCTAAGGGGGAGAAATTCAAACTTTATTTGAATTTCAAACTGCACTTGTGCTGAAATTCATTCAAACCAAACCTCATTTGAACTTTGATCAATTCAAATGGCTCTTGGGTGAATAATTTGAATTGCCAAGGGTAGAATAGGGTTCACTGTTTACCACAGCTGTTAGGAATAAATTTCAGAGGTTAAAAGAGAAGTGGGACCCACATGTCAGCCTCTGCCTCAAAGCAAACCGACTGAACCACAGTTCAGCCGGTTCCCGGCAGCTGTGCGCGCGCGCCACCGAAGGGGGCAGCCGGCGCCAGCTCCTGCTGCGTGCCCCAAGCCGGAGACCAGCCGGCCGGGCTATTTATTCCCTCCCCGGCGTGCTTCAGTCACCATTTCCCCGAGCTACCGACGTGCGCGACTGCTTTTCCCACTGCCATCGCCGCCGCTCGAGTTCCTGCTTGATCAAGCCGATCGCAGCTCCTTCTTTCCGTTCCAAGGTCCCAGCAAGGTACTAGCTACCATCTTCCATCCTTCCCATTGATAGAAATCGATTGAAACCGAGTGATATCGGCTGTGCCGAAAGATCAAACTAGGAACTGGAAACCGCCGCACCTCGGGCTCTCGTGGACAGCCCAACCTGGGCGTTGTCACGCCCGAGCCAAGACACCCTTGGACGCGCAGGTGACCGGTGCTGCTCATCTCCGAGCCACAGCTCGAGTGGTTGCTCACCGGCGGCGAATTTCCACTTTTCCCCTTTCTGTGTGCAGAACGACCTTCGGGTACGATTCTGTTTAATTCGTGCTCTAGAAAGGGATTAGAGGGCCTCAGGCCACTCCCACACGAACTAGACACGGTGACGCACAAGTTGCCTTCACAACTCTGGGCCGGAGAACCTCTGTGCCCGGCGTAATTCAAGGTCTACTAATGGCGGAACGAACGGGGGGTATCGGGCGCACGGTGAGGACCTATTTCGGGCCTTCCCCGAGCTGCCCCGAGTTCATGTCGACCTTCTCTGAGGTCCACTGATGCTCCCCGACCGGTTTCCCAAGTAGCTGAGGCACTAGGAGCATCAGCCGACATGGCCGAAGTCGTTCCGATATGGCGGCTCGTCGCCGACCATGCTCCGGCCGTTGTCATGAGCAGCTGACCCTCGGATCATGTTCCCCAAGTAAAAGTAGGCAGGGGCGACCAGAATCAAGAAGTTTGGAGCGGTACAGCAGCCAGCGGCGAGCTCTCCGGCGAGGTCCCTCGGCGGCGGAGCGCGGGTGTCGCGAGGTTGAAGAAGGGGGTGGACCCCAGCTGTCAGCGGCCGATATTTTGAATCGGGATCCGGCTGCGGCCGGGATCGGGTGTGCTGGCGCGCAAAAGCCTTGTGGGCCGCGGTGTGCTGTCGCTTCGGCGTGCGACGCGTGTCCCCTGGGCCCACGCGCGAGTTTAAACTTTTCCCCGATTTTCAGATTTCCTTCAAACTTCAAATCCTTATAACTTTGGCTAGAAAGCTCCAAATTGAGTGAACCAAATTTTGCTGGATTCAGCTCTCTGAGTACTTTCCAGAAAATCAAGTTTCACTTCATGAAATTCCCTAATTCTCCAGAATTAATTCCTTAATGTTTAAACTGTTAGGAATTTTAACTGGAGAATCCTTTGGCGGAAAATCCTGAAATTTTGCTGAGATGTTCACCAAAATATCATTGAGCTACCATAAAAATTTCAGATCCATTTGAGCTCATTTAGTCCACCTAATGGTGTGATTAGTAAAACTGTTCCAGAGAAAATAGAAAATGTTCAGAAACATTTTCAGGATTTTCTCTGAAATTGTTTAGCTCATATCTTTAGTTAGAGACTTCCAAATTAAGTGAGACCAACTCCATTAGAACCCTCTGAAAATCTAGTTTTCAGAAAGTCATAGTTTGTCTCATGAAAATCCCTAGAACACCCTAAGGGTTCCAATTAAGGTCAAGAACATAATTATTTGTGGAGGGCTCAAATGAGCTTTGCTGCAACTAAAACTTGACCAAGTCTTTGTTTAGGTTGTAACCAAGCCACAGTAAAAGTTTCACAGTCATTAGGTCTGTCTAGTAAGGGTTATAGGCTTCACAACTTCAAAGTTAATACAAAGGCCTCTAAATTAATACATACATTGTTCTTATCATGTAGTCGCTAAGATCGAGGAGGAACCCGAAGTCCTAGACTTCGTTACTCCGGAGGAACAGCTAGCCTACGACCAAGAGCAGCAAGGCAAGCCCCGGTTTGCATTAACCTTTTTACAAATTTTATTGTTTTGAGCACATACTTGTCTCCTTTGTTCTGTGCATTAGAGTCTTGTTTGGAAATCCAACTGCATAGCCAAGAAAACCACGGGTTGGGTTTAGGATTGAAAACCCCGTTAGCCACTGCATTGCTAGGATAGAGTAGGATTCGGTACAAGTCGAGTAGTTGGAACTACTCGCGAGAATAGGCTAGAGGCACATTGCTCGGGTAGAGATAGCACATGAAACACATGGCAAGAAAATGAGACCGAGCGGAGAGTAAGGGCAGGAGGACTTTGGGGCCTGTGTGCTGTAGCTCCGCTTGTGTCGATTGAGGACCGAGCCGTGTGCGGGCCTGTTGAACAAGCTAGAACAGTACCGAAGACCTACCGGCTATATGGGAACCGGGAAACTGATGTAACTCGGGTAGCTGGGTGTTGAGGCATTGCCCGTCGTTCAGAGGGTAGGTTGAGAGCTCGAGGTGTAAATCAGCTGGCGGCACAGAGATGCGCGTGCAGGGACCTCTTGCTCGGGACGATGGGACCGGTTCAATATTTGGCTAACGGGTGAAAGGTAGTCGCGTACGGCGTCCGTGATGGTTGTTGTAGGCAACATCGAGTACGGGCGTACGTGACGGGTTGTTCGGGTAACCCTGCAGGTGTAAATCGATTATAATCGCCGTCCCTCGCGGTCAGTGAGTACCACTTGTTCACTGTACCGTGACGTAGAAAGAACAGGCTAGTTACATGTTAAAATGTTGCTGATTGAAAGTTGGATATTGATTGTTAATGATATGTTGTAGCTTAGTGCTAACTAAAGTTCTTTTCAACTTTGGGCAAAGTACATGAGAGAAATGCGTTTCTTGTTTGATTGCGGCTCTCTCATGTGCCTTAGCATAAAGTTCTCCACAACCTGCTGCTAAAACTTGAAAGTAAGGTTCTACTAATTAGGCGAGTCCTTGCAAATGATTTTTTTTTACCTCATGCAACCCATCACCCTCATGTAGAAGTTCCATGTTTAGGTGAGACGGGTCAGACTTGCTGAGCCTTCGTGCTCACTGCTTGTGTTTGAAGCTTTTGCAGGGTTCTATGAGGAAGGGACTCCCGAAGAGGAGACGGAACCCCAGGAGGGGAACCCCGTCGAGTGGGAGTCGTGCACGCCGCAGAGTTAGTGTGCGTGTGTGCTAGCAAGGACACGTTCGAGGGCTGAACGTGCACTTGATGCTTAGTCTACGCCCGCGAGTGTGGACTAAACTTATTTTGATGTAAACATGTTAATAAACTTGTTTATGTAATAAAGCTTCCGCTTCCGCTTTGTACCTTTGACGTGTGTTATACGGTGTTGTGCAACGCAGCACCCCTCAGCGTGATCCTGGCTCGACAGGACCAGTGGGGTCGTGTCACATATCATCCAAGTATGTTGCCAAGCATAATCTACCCATAACCCACTTAAAATGTGCTATGTTAGTTAATTCTCCCGGAGGAGAAATGAGGACTAATATAGTATGTCCGAAAGTAAGCCTTAAAATAAGGGGGTAGACTTCCTTGCCAACCTTATTGTCTTGGATTCCCAAGGGATTGACATAATACTCGGGATGGATTGGTTAAGCAAGCACAACGGGGTAATCCAATGTGCTGAAAGAAGCGTGCAGTTGACAAATGAGCACGGTATTCGTGTCGAGTTTGAGTCAGCCCAACAAACAACCGAAAAGGCAATCTTGAACCATGTTGAAGGAGCAACATTGGACAACATTCCAGTGGTTCAAGAATTCTCGGACGTGTTTCCATAGGAGCTTCTAGGTATGCCCCCCGATCGGGACATTGAGTTTGCCATTGATTTGGTACCCAGAACTACACCCATAGCAAAGAGACCCTATAAGATGCCCGTCAATGAACTAGTAGAACTAAAGAAGCAAATCCAAGAGCAGTTGGGGAAGGGTTTTATACGTCCAAGCTCGTCACCATGGGGAGCTCCTGTGCTCTTCGTAGACAAGAAGGATGGGACCCAAAGGATGTTCGTGGACTATAGGTCTCTCAACGAGGTGACAATCAAGAACAAATACCCTCTGCCTTGTATAGATGACCTATTCGACCAAATGAAAGGAGCCCGAGTGTTCTCCAAGATTGATCTTCGGTCGGGATACTTTCAACTGAAGATAAAGCCCTCCGATATACCCAAGACTGCCTTTCGAACACGGTATGGTTCGTATGAATATACCGTCATGTCTTTTGGGTTAACAAATGCACCCGCATACTTCATGTACCTCATGAACAAGGTTTTCATGGAGTATGGATAAGTTCGTCGTGGTTTTCATCGACGACATTATGGTATATTCAAAAAGTGAGGAGGAGCATGAAGAACATTTGAAATTGACCTTGCAGAAAATGCATGAGCATCAATTGTATGCCAATCTTAACAAGTGTCAATTTTGGCTAAAGGAAATATCGTTCCTAGGCCACATTATCTCCGAAGAAGGGGTATCAGTCGATCCCGGAAAAGTGAGGGATGTTCTGAAGTGGGACCAATCGCAAAACTTGAGGGATATTCGGAGTTTTCTTGGGATAGCTGGATACTACCGACGCTTCATTAAGGACTTCTCTAAGATAGCAAAACCTATGACGGAGTTGTTAACGAAGGGAAAAGCCTTTCGATGGACACCAGCATACCAAGAAAGTTTTGAGGAACTCAAGAAAAGGCTAACCACAGCGCCGGTTTTGGTATTGCTGGATGTAAGCAAGAGCTTTGACATATATTGTGATGCATCCAGACAAGGGCTCGAATGTGTGCTCATGCAAGAAGGACAAGTGGTAGCATATTCCTCACGACAAGCACGAGCTTAATTATCCTACACATGACTTGGAGCTAGCAGCAGTAGTGCATGCATTGAAGATTTGGAGACATTATATCCTTGGTCATCGATGTGAGATCTATACGGATCATAAAAGCCTCAAGTACACATTTACACAAACGGGCTTGAATTTGAGGCAACATCGATGGTTGGAACTTATCAAAGATTACGATGTTGGAATCAACTACCACCCTGGGAAGGCCAATGTAGTAGCTGATGCATTGAGCCGGAAGGGAGCATGTCACCAACTTACGGTTCGGGAACTACCACCCGAACTACGTAAGGAGTTCGAACGGTTACACCTCGGATTCTTGAATAACATGGAAATGATGGAGATCCACTCTTCATTGGAGCAAGAGATAAGAGATGGCCAAGCAACGGATGAGGATATCAAGGAGATCAAGGAAAGGATCCGACAAGGAATAGAGAAGGATTTCGAAGAAGATGAGAAGGGTACACTTTGGCTAGGAAAAAGGATTTGTGTGCCTAACGTGAAGCACCTCCACGACATAATATTAAAAGAGGCACATGATTCACCCTATTCCATACATCTCGTAAGTACCAAAATGTACAAGGACTTGAAGACTTGTTACTGGTGGGATGGTATGAAAAGGGATATAGCCGAATACATTGCCCTATGCGACACATGCCAACGGGTGAAGGTCAAACATCAAAGACCCGCTGGATTGTTGCAACCTTTGAAGGTACCAGAGTGGAAGTGTGAGGACATCAGTATGGATTTCATCATCGGATTGCCACGTACTCAGTCAGGTTACGACTCCATCTGGATTATCATGGACCGATTGACGAAAACAGCCCATTTTCTCCCTATAAGGGCCAAGTACAACGTTGCACAATTAGCCGAGTTGTACATGGAGCAGATCGTGTGCCGTCATGGAGTCCCGAGGAGGATAGTCTCAGATCGAGGTTCTCAGTTTACCTCTAGATTCTGGAGGAAGCTGCAGAAAGCTATGGGTACACGACTGGATTTTAGCTCCGCCTATCACCCACAAACCGATGGGCAAACCGAAAGGACATACCAAATTTTGGAGGACATGTTGAGAGCTTGCGCCTTGAAACGTGGGCGTAGTTGGTATAGGAGTTTACCGTATGCCAAATTCTCCTATAACAACAGCTATCAAACTAGCTTCAAGATGTCGCCTTTCAAAGCATTGTATGGTAGGCGGTGTAGAACGCCGCTATTCTGGAACGAGACCGGAGAGAACCAGGTGTTTGGACCCGAAGTGCTACAAGAAGCTGAAAAACAAGTCCAAACGATACGGGAGAACTTAAAGGCCGCTCAGTCACGACAGAAAGGCTATGCGGACAACAGGCGAAGGAAGTTGACCTTCGAAGTAGGAGACTTTGTATACCTTAAGGTATCGCCTATCCGTGGCCAACGATGTTTCAACATCAAAGGCAAGCTAGCACCTCGCTACATCAAACAATTTAAGATTTTGGACAAGCGAGGAGAAGTAGCCTATCAACTAGAGCTCCCAACATATCTCTCTGACGTACATGACGTATTTCATGTGTCCCAGCTCAAGAAGTGCTTGAGAGTACTGGAGGAGCGAGTACCAATGGAAGAGCTTAAACTTCAAGAGGACCTGGCTTATACGGAGCATCCTGTCCGAATTTTGGAAGTAAAGGAAAGGGTCACCAGGAACAAAGTGATCCGATGGTGCAAGGTACAATGGAGCCATCACACTGAAGTTGAAGCCACATGGGAGCGTGAAGAAGACATCAAGACAGAATTTCCTCATCTATTCTCTACTAACGAATCTCGAGGGCGAGATTCAATTTAAGGGGGGTAGATTTGTGACACCCTCATTTTTGGTTTCTGCATATATTCATGATTCATGAAGAGAAAACATCTTAAAAGAAGAAGGAACAGAGAAAAATATAAAAAAGATGGCCAATAAGAGCCGAATCCAGTTCCCAGAGAGCGCCGAAGACAACTTCCGCGGCCCGCTGGCCATATGGCGTGTTCGGAGCTCATCCCTGCGAAGTCGGGAGAGGTCCGCCGCTAAACTGGCTACGTGGCAGGCTCGGGGCTCATCTCCGCTAAGGGGGAGAGGTACGACCCTGTGGGACACGTGTTGCCCCCGGAGCTAGCCTCTGCGGAATAAGAAAAGGCAGTTCCGCATGACACATGTCACCTTCGGAGCTAGTCACCACGGAAATCAGAGGGACAGTCGCGCGGGATACGTATCGATCTCGGAGCTCATCTCCGAGAAGTCTGGTTTTATTGGACATGTGTCGTCACCGGAGCTTATCTCCGGGAGGTCGGTCACTATTGGACACATGTTTACTTCGGAGCTCGTCTCTGAGGAAAAAGGAAAAGTTCGGGGCTACTTGACGCGTGGCATTCACGGAGCTCACCTCCGAAGAGAGGAAGGTCTGGAATAGATACGTGGCACACCCGGAGCTACCTCCGGAGAGAGGGAAGGTCCGGCACTGACACGTGGCGTGTGCGGAGCCACCTCCAAATAGAAAGGAGGTCCCCAACCACCAGAATACGTGGCGCATGCGGAGCTCACCTCGGAAGGAGAAGGGAGGTCTCACTCACTTGATACACAGCACAACGGTAGCTCGTCTCTGCGAAAAGGGAGAGACCAGGCCCCGGTGGACACATGGAGCTTCCAGAGCTCATCACCGCGAAGGTAACGAGTTCTGAAACGGTTTTTGGATTCTATGCGCATAGAAATATCGGTACGGAGAAGAAACCGACCTGAATTCCACAATGTTACCGCACCAAATCAACTAAAGATAAGTTGTTAAGATTCAACGACAATCTGAATAGGACTCTTATTCGGAATACAATCAGATTAGGACTCTTCTTCTCCCGATTATAAATAGAACCCAGAACCCTTGGCCGAAAACCACAAAATTCTTTTCAATTCCTGAGCCGACGACTTAGAGCCCTAGCCCCAACTCACCGAGTAAGCCATTGCTGGAGTTCAGCGAGGAAGATCGCCGGAAGAGAGCCCCAACGATCTGTCTGATCAGAGAAGGACCCCGAGACCGAGAAAACGTAAGGTAGGTCTCCAATACTACCTTACGACATCGTTGTATTTTCTTTTGTAGGATCTAAGAGCAAGTGAAAAGCTACCAGGGGGGGGGTGAATGGTAGATTAAAACTTTTCGCAGAGGAAACAACAAAAACCCCTTAGCAAAAAATCAATCGGTTAAAGAAACCATGTGTGCAAGTGTTTTAAAACGTGTTCAATCGTGAAAAATCAAGTAGAGAGGTAGAGAATCAAGTCACGGATATAATGCAACAAGAATCACTTGAAAACACGAAGTAAAACTTGAGATACAATCAAAACATTAAATGAAGATCAATCTGTTCTACCCGATATAAAACAGATCTGCAACGCTGCAAAGAAACTCGTGTATCTCAAAAACTACATATCCGAAGCTCGTGAAAATTTCACAGACGATATATAATTGAGTTGTGAAGACAACCCAAAAAGAATCACGTCAATCGGATCTGTAAAACTCGAGTTATGAATGAAACACCGAAGCAACGTCGATCTGTCCAGAAACTCGTTGAGAAAGACTTGACGAAAAACAAGTCGGACGAACAAGGCACAAAAGCTTCTCGAAACTATGAACTTTATTCAATAGAAACACAAGAGGAACAGCCCAAAGTTCTCTACCCACGAGAGCTCTGTCCTCACTTGCTTTTATAGCCAGACCTCAGGCTAATCAATCCAATCTAGGACTCCTACTCCTAATTGGACTCGTATCCTAACTTACCGTAACTGCTCAGGACTCTCCTATTCGCAGATAGAAGCAATCATGAGACTTCCAAACACCTTAGTGACGTCCTAAACATTCCTAAAACAACTCAACTTCGTGCCTAGCACGAAATCCTATCATAACCAACTCAAATCTTCCATATTTGAGCCATATCCGACTCAGCCTCAGCCTGAGTACGCAATCCAGCCGGTTGGACCTTTCCGACCAATTCTTTACATCCACTTCTCTTCATCACGCCTTGGAACAATGTTGCAACGTCCATGCACTCATTGCACACGTGCAAACACCTTCCAACGACGTACACGCAACCTTCATATGCACTGCCCTTTTTCCAAACATGCTGCGCGACCTCCCGATCAACTCAACCACAGCTCCTCCCCAACTTGGTTGTTGGAACCTCATCTCCTCCCTGAGACTAGTCCAAGGATCCCGTCACCAGCCATGTCTTGAACTCAAGAAACACCTGCACATGAATAAACAACCAATTCTTCCGAGCACAAGTCCTCGACTTGACTCACGTTAGTTCGAAAACCACAACACCTTACATGAGCACGTCACATAAGCATGTTGCAAACCATATCAAATGATAACAGCCATAACCACCAAAACACATAAAAAACTTAGCAAATTAATACTAAGCAGACCTTCCCATAAAGCAAGTTTGAAACATTGCGAGTTAAAAGAAAAAACAAGACGCTGCAGTTCTACGAGTTGAACTTCATGGGAGCTCCCTAAAAACAAGCTCCGGACCTCACAGAAGCTCTCCGGACCTTGCGTCGGACCTTGCCAACACTTGGCGGACCTAACAAAGAACTTGTCGGACCTTGCCACAGAAGAATGTTTTGGCAATATTCAAAACTTTGAATGTTAATGCTAACTTTTATCCTAATTGCCAATGTATTCAGCACACATAGGTCTCACAATCTCCCCCTTGATGAATGCATTGGCAACACCAATTAAAATCCAAACATTGGCTTATGAAAAGTTTTGAAAAGCTTTGAAAACTCATTTCTCCCCCTTTATTAATTCCTCCCTATTTTTT
This sequence comes from Neostapfia colusana, assembly GCA_030760725.1. NCBI lineage: Eukaryota > Viridiplantae > Streptophyta > Magnoliopsida > Poales > Poaceae > Neostapfia > Neostapfia colusana. Next base: position 63,761,528 of record JASWHV010000011.1, read on the forward strand.
AAAATCAGAGAAGGAAGAAAGTGTATAACATATGCAAAGTGTAAAAAAATCTCTCCTTATACATATTTCTCCCCCTTTGACAATGTATTCAGCAAGGTTCAAAAGAGAAATTTTTAAATGTTATGAGAATATTATAACATATACATACAAAACAAGGCTCATCCAAGTCATACTATCAGGTTACTTACACTATCACATCAATGAGATACATAAAGTAGTGTAAGCCATGCTAGAAATCAAATGTATTTTTCAGTTTAAGCAAGTCATGATCTCCCTTACTCAACTATTTCAAAACCTGAAAACATGACCATTGTTGCTGCATTTTTATTATTCATAATCATTTAAGGCACAAAGTTGATCATATGATATTTGCAAGAGATTATATGCCGCATCAGCCTTATTCTAACCAACCAAGCCAAGCCTATGTCATTTGACAATCAGAAGCTTAAGGTCATTGAAGGTGCCGCGATTGCATTGCACGAGATGAGTTTTCATCTCGGGGTTTAAACCCTGATAAAACTGCTCGCGCTTCTTCTCCTCGGTGGAGATATAATCTGACGCATACTGTGCCAGATGGTTGAACGCACTGGAGTAGTCGTGGGCACTCCTCCCACCTTGCTTCAGCTCCAAGAACTCTTGGAACTTCCTCTTCATCATCCCGGAAGGTATATGATAGGCGCGGAATGTCTCCCAGAACTCCTTCCATTCGGCGGCATGCCAGCAGGTAGTGAGGAGACATAATTCGCCGACCATGCTCCGGCGGCACCGTGAAGCTGCTGCACCGTGAAGAGTCTTCTGCCGCTCCATGCATTGGAGCAGCCCGAACATAGACTCAATTATCCATAGCCAGTTATCGGCCTCAAGTGGTTCCGCCGTTTCGGTGAACACCGGAGGATGTGTACTCATGAAATCCGAGTACGTCGTAGTGTGGGGCTCACGGGGCCCCCTCTCTTGACGCCGCCCGCCTGGGACGTATTCTGCATGATCGTGCGGAACAGGTCGGTCTGCTCCTCACGAGAGCCCACCAGCGCCGGGATCACATCCGCTAGTGTAAGCGGAGGCGGCGGTGGTGGTTGTTGCTGCGGGTTGTTGTCGTAGGCAGGTGGCTGGGAGTCATCACCACCTTGCTGATTAGAGCTCCCGGCCTCGTGCGTGGTCCGGGTACAAACCATCTGCAACCATACGACAATAAAATCAGTACCATAGCAAACTCCATGCAGTCCATAAAATAGGAGTAAAACATAATGATGGTAAACATGCGATACATCTCGTACATGGATAATGTAATAACTTTGCACAAGATACACCATTACCAGACCAAATACAAACTAGTGAAATCCATGTTGATGTACTTCCTCTTTGGAAGTTCATTTCAACTAGATTGGTGACTACGAGACATTAACATCGCTTTGTCATCACATATACTACCCTTTATCTTCAATACGACACAAACATGGTCTCTAGTAAAAAGAACTTGAGTAGGTAATATACTCAAATCTTTCACTAGATGAAGATAACCCCTCATGAGTATGTCCTAACCCATTGTAAGTAATCAAACCCCCAAGGTACAACAATCTCTCAAATGAGTTCAACTGTTCATCCCTCTGCCCAGAATGACCAGTTTCAACATATCCCAGATTTTTTCCTGGCACCTGGAACTTTCATGACTCAAGTTGAATACCAAAGTTAAAGTTAACTTCAGTAGATTTCCAACTAGTATTTATTTGCCATCATATCAGCTCTTGTTAAATAGTTATGATAATTCAAAGTCAACAGAATTTCTGGAAGAATTTCAACAGCGCCTCCTTTGGAAGTTGCTGTCTTCAACTCTAAATTCAACTGAAATCCTTGCTGCAACCGCAATAACTTTGAATTACAAAGATGTAACACATCTTCTAAACTTTCCAAAATTGCATCATATGATAATTTTAGATTTTTCTATAGGAATTTATGCTTGAAAAACAACACCGTTCAGAGAATGCTTTACCTCTGTCCTGTTCCTGGACAGTTTACAATCATCTGGACTTTCAACCAGTTTGATGTGTGATTCTGTTCTGGAAGTCTACAACAAAGTTGTAGAGCACTTAAACATCTTTCCAGAACTATATCCCACACCTCTATTGGCTAAGTAACCTGTGAGTTATGCTCTGTTAAAGTTCAGCAAACTTGCTGCCAAAAACAGAGCACTCTGTTTTTCAAGTCTTTTGAGCTGAACTAGTCAACTTTTTAATTCTTCTACAAACCCAGAGTCCTAAATATTAACACTTGGTTATCTTAGTTCCTTTTTAGCATTGTTTTTAATACACTCATAATTATTACATGTCGGTACTACGTTTCTCAATAAATTAAAATCGTAACCGGCTTACACCGGCATATACGTATCCAACGGTGGCACTAAAACGATCACTCGCAAACATGTTCTACTCGGACTATGGTTTTGTTGTTAGTACCTGCATAAATTCCACACAATCATCAGCTCTGGCTGCACAGCGAACCCGGTCCCAATACAGTTTCATACACCCGTCCGTCATCACTCGCACGGGTGTTCTCAAGCCAAACACGCCTTGAGCTATGTGTTCACGTTACTAACCACGTGACGGGGTCTCCCATACATGCCCGTAGCATGCCAGGGAAGGGCGTTGCTCAAATACCCCAAACGACATGAAGAGTCATAGAGGATATTAAAGCTGGCCGGGTTACCTGCCACCCATGAGGCTCCACCCTTCAGCTTGTGCGCACTGGTGTACAGCGCTTACGTGCACCCCCCAAGACATATGAAGTCCCGAGATGCACGATTTTTCAACATAAGACATAAGTTAGGTTGCCACCTTCATATTAAGCTAATATAGTAGTCCTTATTTGGGCATACTAGCGAATCCTCACCGTAATCCTAAGTTTTCCCGTAATACTGTCCTTATTTAGTGTGCTATCCCCTAAGAAGCTCTGATGCCAGCCTATGACGGACCGGAATCCGTACGTCCAGGATCTCAGAGGGTGGTGCCGCACGATGCGACACCCCACAGCACACATCATAAGGCAACCATTGTATTACACTGAAAACAAACTTAATATGTACATAAAGTAGTACAAACCTTCAGTTTAAATCTAATTACAGAGTTACTACAGCGGAAGATAATTTGTACAACTCACGCTCACCTATCTAGCAAAAGTTGGTTGTCCAGCCCTATGGACAACCCACATTAGCTTCACTCAGCATCAACACGGCGTGTACGGCTCCCACTCAGCTGTAGTCCCCGATGGAGGGTAGACCTCACCGGTAGACTCATACTCCGAGTCCGTGGGGAACTCCTCACCTGCAAACACTCATAGCAGCAACCGTGCGCACGATGGCTCAGCAAGTCTTAACCAACTCACCTACACAGGAAACTCTACATGCAGGTCATAACCAACATAGTATGGTAATTTGCAGCAAAGTACACGCCTACAAGTTCGTCCTTAGTTCATATTTTAGTCACAAGTTAATGGCTCATGAATCAGAAATTTAGTGAGCAATATTTGGTGGTACACATGTAGCAATATAATTTATTCATAGAAGCAGTAATACATAGCAACCATACCATATGTTAACCTACGTCACGACTCAGTGACCAAGTGGTACCCATCACCGCGAGAGACGGTGAATTGACTTGATATACACCTGCAGGGATACCCGAAGAGCACATCACGTACGCCCACCCGTGGAGCTGCACAGCACGCTCGCTCGATGTCGTACGGGACAACCTTTCAACAAACAGCCCAAATGTTCAACCGGTCGCACCCAAATGGACAGGAGGTTCCCTACACGGAGCATCTCTCTATGCCCGTTAGCGGATTTCCACCTTGCTGGCCTCAACCTACACCTATAAATCTTGTGATATGCCTCGACGCCCGGAGGTATAGGTTACATCAGTTTATCAGGGCCCATATATTCGCTATGCCTTCGGTATGTTCAAACTTGATCAGCGTGGGCCACAAACGGATCGGTCCTCAATCGACATGGACAGGGCTACACACACAAGACTTCCTCTTGCTGCATCCTAGCCCCTGCCTAGTCTCATTTTCTTACTAAAGTGATCTCACATCACTCGAACCAATCCCGTGTGTCCCGAATCCTATACTCGCGATTAGATTCCAACTAGTCGACTTGTACCAAAGGCTATTAACATTCAGCAAAGCGTGATATACTTGATGACTTAGACACTACCCTCACTCTTTTTGGGAATAATCTGGCTATACATTTGGGGTTCAGCCATCCTACACCTAATGCACATACATACCTCAAGCTAAATGTGTATATAAGGCAAAACTTTATAAAATTTGTTAAATGCAAACCGGGGCTTGCCTTGTTCCTGCTGGTCAGGTGTTAATGTTTCCTACAGAAGTAGAAAGTCCAAAACCTCCGGGGTCTCTTCGCCTTCAGTGACCATGTAAGCACAGTAACGACATGTCAACTTTCAAATGCAATGTGTTGAAGTTTGTATGTGAAGACTGTAACTCTAGCTAGACGTCTCCTTTGGAACTAAAATATTTATGGTGGCTTGGTAAGGACCTAAGAAGAATCTTGACCAAATTTCATTTGAATCAAAGCCTAAATGAGCTCTGCCCAAATAAAAGTTTAAATGGTCATTACTAGAGCTTCTAAGGATTTCCAGGGATTTTCATGGCTCAAACCATTACTTTCTTGAAACTAGACTTTGAGATGGTTCTAATGGAGTTGGTTTCATGTAATGTGAAGAATCCTAGAGAAAGTTATGCCCTAATCAAGATTTGAGAAAATCTGAAAAATGTTTCTGTATATTTTTCTATTTTCTCAGGGCAGTTCACATAATCACACCATTAGCGGGACTAAATTAACTCAGATGGATCTGAAATTTTTCCTGTGACACAAGGATTTTCAAATGAATATCCTAGCCAAATTTCAGAATTTTTCATAAAAGAATTCTCCAGATAAAATTCCCAACAGTTTGAATTTTAGGGAATTAATTCTGGAAAAAGAATAAGTTTCATGAGCTGAAACTTGTTTTGCTGGATAGTAATTGAAAAGCTGAACCCAACAAAATTTGGACTATCCTAGAAAAATTTATGGGCATTTGAAATGGAACTGAAATCCTGAAATCATTGGAGATGTTTAAAGTTTAATTGTGGGCCTCACTCTTTAAACCGGCCCACTGAGATCGCGGCCACACCACAGCCCATGGGGTTTTACCCGTGCTGCCACACCGAATCCCAGCCGCAACCGGATACCTGTTAGAAAACAGAGGCTGACCGGTGTACCCGGATCCTCCTTCGTCTTCCTCGCGACACCCGCGCTCCCCGCGGCAGCGCCTCGCCGGAGAGCTCGCTGCTGGTCGTTCTACCGCACGACCTTCAACGAAACTTGCCGTCTGTTCCCAACTTCGGTCAAGGAACACGTTGGTGCACTCACGAATGCTTGGTGATGGCCGGAACCATGCTCGTGACTGTAGGATCGAAGTACACGTGTAAAGCTACAAGAGGGGGGTGAATGGTAGATAAAAACTTTTCAGCGGAAGCAACAAAACACCCCTCAGCAGAAAACCTATCTGTTAAAGAAACCGTGTGTGCGACTAATATAAACGTGTTCAACTGTGACAAAACTAGTATAGATTGTATAGAATCAAGTCACAAAGACGTCACAACAAGAATCATGAAAATCCGTTGAGAGAAACTCAAGTTACGATCAAAAGATCGAACAAAGGTCAATCTGTCCTACGCGAGAAAAACAGTTCTGGAATACTGCAAAGAAACTCGTGTAGATCAGAAACAACAAATTAAATGACCGTGAAATTTTCACAGATGATAGATAATAAAGTTATGAAGATAACCCAAAAAGAATCACATCAATTGGATCTGTAAAACTCAAGTTATGATAAAACCACCGAAGCAAGGTAGTGCTGAACAGAAACTCGACGAGAAAAACTTGTCTGAAACAAGTCGGACGAACAAGGCATAAAACTTCCTTTAGAATACGAATTTTATTTATCAAAACACAAGAGGAACAGCCCCAAAGTCGTGCACCACAAGCTCTGGCCTCCCTTGCTTATATAACCAGCCCGAAGGCCAACTCAACTCAAACTAGGACTCCTACTCCTACTTGGATTCAAACTGTAACTTTCCAATACTGCTTAGCACTCTTCTATACGCAGATAGAAGCAATCTTAAGACTTCCAAACACCTTACGCACGTATCCCACATTCCTAAAATAAATCTAATTCGTGACCCACACGAAATCCTATCATAACCAACTCAAAACTTTCCATATTTGAGTCAAACACGACTCAGCCGCAGCCTGAGTCCATAACCTAGTCGGTTGGACCATTCCGACCAATTCTTTACGTCCACATCTCTTCATCACACCTTGGAACCATGCAGCCGCGTCCATGCACTCCTTGCACACGTGCAAACATCTTCCAACAACGTCCAAGATACCTTCATATGCATTGTTCTTGATTCAAACATACTACGCAACCTCCTGATCAACTCAACCACAATTTCTCCCGAACTTGGTTGTTGAACCTCATCTTCTCCCTAAGACTAGTTCAATGGATCCCGTCACCAGACATATCTTGAACTCAAGCAACACCTGCACATGAATAAACAACCAATACTTCCGAGCACAAGAACTCGACTTGACTCTCGTTAGTTCCGAAACTACAACATCTTACGTGAGCACCTCACATAAGCATGTTGTAAACCATAGCAAAATGATATCAGCCATAACCACCAAAACACACCAAAAACTTAGTAAAATAATACTAAGCAAACTTTCCATAAGAGTAAAGCAAGTTTGAAACATTGCAAGTTAAAAGTAGAACCATTGCAATCAAGCTCCGAACCATACCAAATCTAACCAGACCTTGAACCGGAGTTACCAAAGCTAGTCAGACCCAGCGCCGGAGCTTACTAAAGTTTAGTCGGACCTAGCACGGAACTTACCAAAGCTAGTCATACCTAGCACCGGAGCTAGCAAAAACAAGTCGGACCTAGCCAAAATAAGTCAGACCTAGACAAAGCAAGTCGGACCTTACGTCGGACCTTGCTGGAGCTACCCAAAACAAGTCGGACCTATCGTCGGACCTTGCAGGAGCTCGGACCTAGAGTCGGACCTTGTTAAAAAGGTGTTTTGGTAGTATTCAAAACTTTTAGCGTCAAAGCCAATGTATTCAGCACACATAGGTCTCACAATCTCCCCCTTGATGAATGCATTGGCAACACCACTTCAAATCCGAACATTGGCTTATTCACATGAAAAGTTTTGAAAACAATTTCTCCCCCTTTGTAAATCAGAAATAAAATGAGAAGAAAAACAAAAATACTAAAAATTGTCCCCCCGAGAAGAATCTTGTCAAAACACTTGTGAATGTGTGCAATGTGTGATCAATTTCTCCCCCTTTGAGAATGTATTCAGCAAGGTACAACAGAGAAATTTTAATTTATTGTGAGCACATTATAACATATATATATAAAACAAAGCTCATCCAAATCATACTATCAAGTAACTTACACTAACACATCAATGAGATACATAAAGTAGTGTAAGCCATGCTAGAGATCAAGAGTAATTTTCAATTTAAGCAAGTCATGATCTCACAAACTTAACTATTTCAAGACCTGAAAGCATGACACTTGTTGCTGCATTTTATTTAACATTTAAAGCGCAAATTTTGATATTATGACATTTGCAAGAGATTATATGCAGCATCAGCCTTATTCTAACCAACCAAGCCAAGCCTCTGTCATTTGACAGTCAGAAGCTTAAGGACATGGTTTTAGTCATACACAACACCTTTAAAGTTCATATATAAGTGCAATGATAAGCCATCTCAAAAGAAGAAGTGCGATGCATGCATATTGTATTGATATTTTCTCATTTTTTTATTTGAACATAAAAACTCAACATGTGAGTTGATTACTTGATTAATTCTTTATGATTAAAAGCACTTGTGATCATGCAACAAGTTCAAAACAGAAAGAAAGTTCGACCATGAGCAGATTTAGTGTAAGTAATTATTCCAATTACTAGACATGGTAAAAACTACAAAATGTATAACACGACTAATGTACTAAGAACTTTCAGCATGAAAAAGGAATCACAAAGTCATATATGCATGAAATACTATGCTCATATTATTTAATTTCAGATTCACACATAGACTTCCCAAGTTTCAAAATTCTCCCTCAATTTAAGCCATGAGGATGCATAACCCCTATTTCACTACGAATGTAACAAAAACGAGTGAAATCCAAAGGTTTTGTAAAAATGTCAGCCAATTGTTGTTCGGTATCTACATGGTGAAGCACAATGTTCCCTTTTTCGACATTATCACGGAGAAAGTGATACCTAATGTCAATGTGCTTAGTTCTTGAATGTTGCACGGGGTTTCTAGCAATGCAAATGGCACTAGTGTTATCACAAAACAGTGGAACACTATCTAGATCAACCCCATAGTACTTAAGTGTTTGAACAATCCAAAGAATTTGTGAGCAAGCACTAGCAGCAGCTACATATTCAGATTCGGCTGTGGATTGTGCAACTGAACTTTGTTTTCTAGAGGACCAGGCAACAAGTGAATTACCAAGAAAATGACAAGCACCAGAAGTACTTTTCCTATCAATCCTTCAACCCCCAAAATCAGCATCAAAAAAAGCTTTCAAAGTAACGGTTGAGGAAGAAGGAAGAAAAATGCCAAATTCTTGAGTTCCATGTAAGTATCTGAGAGTCCTTTTGACAGCTTGACGATGTGAAGCACGTGGGGAGACTTGAAACCGTGCACAAAGACATAAGCTGAATTGTATGTCTGGTCTTGATGCCGTGAGATACAAAAGTGATCCGATCATGCTTCTATATTCTTTTTGATCAACGGGATCACAATCTTCATCAAGTTCAAGTATTGTTGCTGTCCCCGTTGGTGTCTGAAGAGGCTTGCTTTTGTCCATGTTGAAGTGCCTTAGGAGATCTTTTGTGTACTTTGTTTGGTGCACAAAGGTACCCTCCTTGGTTTGCTTGATTTGCAGCCCCAGAAAGTACGTGAGTTCTCCCGTCATACTCATCTCAAATTCTGAACTCATCATAGCTGAAAACTTGGACACAAGATCATGAGAAGCACAACCAAAGATAATATCATCCACATACACCTGAACGAATAATGAGTCATTGCCATGCTTAAGCACAAAAAGAGTTTTATCAACCTTGCCCATGGTAAACCCATTTTCAAGTAAGAATGTTTTTAACCTATCATACCATGCTCTAGGGGCTTGTTTGAGACCGTACAAGGCTTTGTACAGTTTGTAAACATGATTAGGAAAATTTGGATTTTCAAAACCAGGTGGTTGTTTGACATAAACCTCCTCATCTATGTAGCCATTAAGAAAAGCACTTTTAACATCCATTTGATATAGCTTAAAACCTTTAGATGCAGCAAAAGCTAACAAAATTCTTATGGCTTCTAATCTAGCAACAGGAGCAAAGGTTTCATCAAAATCTAGACCTTCAACTTGTGTGAAACCTTGAGCAACCAACCTAGCCTTATTCCTAACCACAACCCCATCCTCACTTTGTTTATTTTTAAACACCCATTTAGTTCCAATTAAAGTGTGACCTTGAGGTGGAGGTACAAGTTCCAAACATTATTTCTTTCAAAATTTTCTAACTCTTCTTGCATGGCAATAATCCAAGATTCATTAGTGAGTGCGTGTGATATATCTTTGGGTTCAAAAGAAGCAACAAAAGCAGAATGAGCGAGAGAATTGGGGTCGAAAAACCTGGATCTTGTAACTCGTTCATGCAAGCTTCCAATAATTTGTTGTGGAGGATGACTTTTGAGAATCCGCAGGGGACTGAACACTTCACAAGCTTCTTCTTCTTCATGTTCATCACAAATAGATGAGCTTGTGACGTGAGGAGGATCTGGACCAGCAATGGTGGTCGTCGGTGCTGGCTGTGAATCAAGATCAGGAGCTGGAACAATGTCATTAGCTGCTGAATTTTCAGGCAGCAGCACCACTTCTTCCTCTTTTTCAACGAAAATACTCTCCCCCTGCCGATATGGATCCGGACCTGCAATATTTCAACTAGTACCTGGGCTAGCTTCATCAAAAGAAACCTCACAAGTCTCCACAATTTTGTTAGTATCAAGTAAAAGCACACGGTAGCCTCTAGTATGAGATGGATAACCAAGAAACATGCCATGAACAGATCTAGCTTCAAATTTATCAAGATTACCATGTTTCTTAACAAAGCATTTGCAACCAAAGACCCTAAAGTGTGTGACACTAGGTCTATGTCCAAACCTGAGCTCATATGGTGTTTTACCCAGCTTAGCACGCAAGAAAACACGATTTGAGACATGTAGGATCAAAGTACACGTGTAAAGCTACCAGAGGGGGGTGAATGGTAGATAAAAACTTTTCAGCGGAAGCAACAAAACACCCCTCAGCAGAAAACCAATCTGTTAAAGAAAACATGTGTTCGACTAATCTAAACAAGTTAAACTGTGGCAAAACTAGTATAGATTGTAGAGAATCAAGTCACAAAGACGTCACAACAAGAATCATGAAAATCCGTTGAGAAAAACTCAAGTTACGATTGAAAGATCGAACAAAGGTCAATCTGTCCTACGTGAGAAAAACAGTTCTGGAATACTGCAAAGAAACTCGTGTATATCAGAAACCACAAATTCAATGACCGTGAAATTTTCACAGATGATATATAATAAAGTTGTGAAGACAACTCAAAAAGATTCACATGAATTGGATCTGTAAAACTCGAGTTATGATAAAACCACCGAAGCAAGGTAGTGCTGAACAGAAACTCGACGAGAAAAACTTGTCTGAAACAAGTCGGACGAACAAGGCACAAAAGTTCCTTTAGAATACAAATTTTATTTATCAAAACACAAGAGGAACAGCCCCAAAGTCGTGCACCATGAGCTCTGGCCTCCCTTGCTTATATAACCAGCCCGAAGGCTAACTCAACTCAAACTAGGACTCCTACTCCTACTTGGATTCAAACTGCAACTTTCCAATACTGCTTAGGACTCTTCTATACACAGAGAGAATCAATATTAAGACTTCCAAACACCTTAGGAACGTATCCCACATTCCTAAAATAACTCAAATTCGTTATCCACACGAAATCCTATCATAACCAACTCAAAACGTTCCATATTTGAGTCAAACACGAATCAGCCGCAGCCTGAGTCCATAACCTAGTCGGTTGGACCTTTCTGACCAATTCTTTACGTCCACATCTCTTCATCACGCCTTGGAACCATGTTGCCACGTCCATGCACTCCTTGCACACGTGCAAACACATTCCAACAACGTCCACGGTACCTTCATATGCATTGTTCTTGATCCAAACATGCTGCGCGACCACCCGATCAACTCAACCACAATTCCTCCCGAACTTGGTTGTTGAACCTCATCTTCTCCCTAAGAATAGTTCAACGGATCCCGTCACCAGCCATGTATTGAACTCAAGCAACACCTGCACATGAATAAACAACCAATACTTCCGAGCACAAGTCCTCGACTTGACTCTCGTTAGTTCCGAAACTACAACATCTTACATGAGCACCTCACATAAGCATGTTGTAAACCATAGCAAAATGATATCAGCCATAACCACCAAAACACACCAAAAACTTAGTAAAATAATACTAAGAAACTTTCCATAAGAGTAAAGCAAGTTCATAACATTACAAGTTAAAAGCAGAACCATTGCAATCAAGCTCCGAACCTTACCAAAGCTAACCGGACCTTGAACCAGAGCTTACCAAAGCTAGTCAGACCCAGCGCCGGAGCTTACTAAAGCTTAGTCGGACCTAGCACGGAACTTACCAAAGCTAGTCGGACCTAGCACCGGAGCTAGCAAAAACAAGTCGGACCTAGCGAAAATAAGTCAGACCTATACAAAGCAAGTCGGAACTTACGTCGGACCTTGCCGGAGCTACCCAAAACAAGTCGGACCTATCGTCGGACCTTTCAGGAGCTTGGACCTAGAGTTGGACCTTGTTAAAAAGGTGTTTTGGTAGTATTCAAAACTCTTATCGTCAAAGCCAATGTATTCAGCACACATAGGTCTCACAGTGACGGTGACAGCGGTGACTTCAACTCTGGTGATGTCGCCCGAGCTACCCAGGGCCCTATTTTTGGAACGGTATCCTCCTACAGCTCCGTGGTGACATGCTGAGCATGAATCTGAACTCGGTTTGCCACGGAAATGGTCGGAGCTAGGACCTCACCGTCGACCTAGGGCTAAAACGGCAGCGATCGAAAAAACTCAAGGAACAGCAACCCTAGTCGATGGTTTTTGGCGGTTGTTGGTCCTAGATGGCCGTGGGAAGGTGTAGAACGTGTGTAGCTCAGAATCCACTGTGGTGGACAAATCATCACGAATTTTAGAGTTTTGAGTGACTCGGTTCTAGAAATACTGAAAAGTAAACGGGGAAATTCTCCCGCGATAGTGCATGAAATGGTGTAGGGTCTTCACCGTGAGTTCGAGCAGCCTCTGGCCTGTCTATTTGCTGTTGATCGTCGGCCACGAGATTGCTTAGAACGGCGGCGCACCGGGAACCGAGTGGGCAGCCGAGAGAGTGCTGCTTTCGGTTAAGCGTGTGCGAAGGCAGGACAACGACTCGGTGTGAGCGACGTGTAGAGGCTTTAGGGGCAAGAAGGCCACGGCTCTGGTCGCCAGCACACGGTGAAGGCTGAGGCGGTGGCACCGAGAGAAGCTCGGTGGCGGTCGTTGAAGGAACCCGAAGAAACAGAGCCCGGTGAGTTGTTTTGTTCAGTGCATTTTACTGACAGGTGGGCCCATCCTTCCCCCCAATTCTATTCCTTTGTTTGTGCAAATATCTCAGCTACTCAACATTGAAGTGTAGATTTCATCACCAAGGCGTGAGTTGAATTTGATTTCCTCAAATTGAAGTTAGTTTGGCTAAATTTGCTTCACATTCGAATTTGAAATTCAAAATCAATTTTGAATTAATGCAAATTTGGCTCCCGTCAAGATGAACTCCAATGACGATGAAAATTGGTAGACTAACTCAGAAAAATGTGCTGAGTTTAAATATGAAGTTAGCTTTTGAATCCAAGTGATAGAAAATGGCTGAAATTTGAATTTGCATTCAAATAGCCCTTTTTACAAATATTTCCAAAAGTGGCTCAGAAGGGTTTGGATTTGCATGAACCTTGCCATGAGCCCTCCTAAGAATATTTAGGGCCTATGGTGAGCTCAGCCTCTCATGTTTATAGGTGTGAGATCCTACTTTTGGATTTGTGAGTTCTCCCTCTAATTAACCTCTTGATGGTGTTTACTTGCTCTTCACATGTGTTCACAAGTTTTCCACAAAATGAGCTGTGGTGTGGGGATATGATGAACACTAAAGCATGTAAATTCTTGGGATTTAATATCCCTCCCCCCTTAAAAGAATCTCGTCCCGAGATTATAAAAGAAGAGACGAAAACGTAAGAGGAACTACCCGTGATGAGACGTCATGAAGTCCGGTTAGTTTGTGCGAAGGAACTCCTCGCTCTCCCACGTCGCTTCCTCAGCGGTGTGGTTGCTCCACAATATCTTGTAGAACCACAACGTTCGGTTACGCGTGGTCCGAGCCTTCTCCTGAATAATCTCCACTGGATATTCAGCATAAGTCAAATCCGGTTGTAGCTCGCCAATGTCTTCGATGGGAACAGTAGCCGTATACCTCAGACATTTTCGGAGTTGTGAAACATGGAAAACGTCGTGAAGTCTAGAGAGAGAAGCCGGTAGTTCCAGTTGATACACGACTGGTCCACACTTCTCTGTGATGGCACATGGTCCAATAAATCGGAGAGCGAGTTTCCCCTCCATGCCGAGTCGGTGCACGACTTTCATCGGAGATACACGGAGGTACACGTGTTCCCGGACGTCGAAGTGCAGCAGCCTACACCTCTTATCAGTGTAACTTTTCTGTCGGGATTGAGCGGCCTTCAAGTTTGCTTGAATCATCCGAACGCGCTCTTCGGCATCGTTCACCAAATCAATCCCGAGTGTGACCCTTTCACCGGACTCGCACCAGTTCAATGGGGTGCGGCATTTGCGACCGTAGAGAGCCTCATATGGCGCCTTCTTGATACTCGCTTGATAGCCATTGTTATACGAGAATTCCGCCAACGGTAGATAGTCATCCCAATTTCTACCATGGTGGATGGGACACGCTCTCAACTTGTCTTCTAACACTTGAATCACCCTCTCAGTTTGCCCATCTGTCTGAGGGTGATAGGCAGAGCTTCTAATCAGCTTAGTACCCAAAGCAGCGTGCAACTTCACCCAGAAATGAGCCGAGCCACGAACAGTGCCCCTCAATCTGAGATTATGGTCTTGGGTACCCCATGCAAGCATAAGATTCTTGCAACGTACAACTCTGCATACTTGCTGGCATGGTAACGTGTATGCACGGAAATGAAGTGAGCCGACTTGGTTAATCGGTCAACGATTACCCAAATGCAATCATGCTTGTTGGAAGTCAGGGGTAATCCCACAATGAAATCCATGCTCAAATCTTCCCACTTCCATGCTGGGATTTTCAGGGGTTGCAAAAGCCCTGATTTCCTCATGTGGGCCGCCTTCACTCGTCTACACGTATCACACTCGGATACGTACTTTGCAACTTCCCACTTCATCCGTGTCCACCAAAATTTACTCTTCAAATCATAGTACATTTTGTTGCTGCCCGAATGAATGGAGAACTTAGACAAGTGAGCTTCATCAAGGATCATCTTTCTCAGCTCCATATTCCGTGGTACGACTATGCGGTCATTGAACCATAACATCCCCTCATCATCCTTCCGGAAACATTTGATATCCCCGCTGTCTATCCATCTCTGGAGATGTGCATACCCTTGTCAACCTTCTGAGCTGCAATAATATCCTCCCTAATGGTAGGGATGAGAGCAAGGTTGTAGAGTGATCCATATGGAACCAAGTATAAACTCGGCTCTTCCTCTTCCATTATTGTAATGGTGAGGTTATGGACATGTGATTTCCGACTCAGCGCGTCTGCAACCACATTTTCCTTGCCGGGGTGGTAATGAATCTCAATCTCAGAGTCTTTGATTAATTCTAACCACCTCCTTTGCCTCATATTCATCTCCTTCTGGGTGAAGATATATTTTAAGCTCTTGTGGTTGGTGTAGAGATGCACCAAATTCCCCAGGAGATAGTGCCTCCACATTTTCAGCGCCAAAACCACAGCAGCGAGCTCAAGATCATGAGTCGGATAGTTCTTCTCATGGTTTTGAAGTTGGCGTGAGCCATACACGACCACACGTCCTTCTTGCATCAACACGCAGACAAGCCCGATACCGGACGCATCACAATATACTTCAAAAGGCTTGGTCGTATCCAGTTGAGCTAAGACCGGGGCTGTTGTGAGATGCTTCACCAATGCTTGGAACGCTCCTTCACAAGCTGAGTTCCAAACATATTTTTCCCCTTCTTCAATAGTTCAGTAATCGGCTTAGCAAGCTTGGAGAAGCTCGGGATGAACCTCCGATAATATCCCGCTAAACCGAGGAAGCTTCTGACTTCATGGACAGAAGTGGGGGCTTTCCATGTCAGCACTTGTTCAATTTAGCTTGGGTCAACCGCAGTTCCTTCCACTGAAATGATATGTCCCAAAAATGGCACTTGGCTGATCCGAGACTCGCATTTGCTGAACTTGGCATAGAGCTTATGGTCCCGCAATCGTTAAAGGATGATTCGCAAGTGTTCGTTGTGTTCTTCTTCTGACTTGGAGTAAATCAAGATATCATCAATGAACACCACTACGAACTTGTCCAGCTCTGGCATGAACACCGAGTTCATGAGGTACATGAAATGTGCCAGAGCGTTGGTGAGACTAAAAGACATGACGAGATATTCATATAGTCCTTATCTCATCGAGAATGCCGTCTTCGGGATATCCTCCACCCGGATCTTTATTTGATGATACCCGGAGCGGAGGTCCATCTTTTAAAATACACTTGCACCCACTAGTTGATCAAATAGAATGTCAATGTGGGGCAGTGGATATTTGTTGTTGATGGTGACGCGGCATTGAGCGGTCGGTAATCCACACACAACCTTAAGGTTTCATCCTTCTTCTTGACGAACAGCGGCGAGCATTCCCTAGGCGAGGAACTTGGCCTAATGAAATCCTTGCTCAACAAGTCATTGAGCTGTTCTTTCAAGTCAGCCATCTCATTCTGAGCCATTTTATACGGTCTCCACGATATTGGGGTAGTACCGGGTGCAAGTTCAATCTTGAACTCCACATCCCGTTCTGGTGGCATGCCCGGAAGATCATCCGGAAACACGTCGGAGTATTCTCGGACTACGGGGATGTCCTCTAACTTGGGAGCTTCAGTATGATAGGCGGCTGAAACTTCCAGGACTGGATTGTCTAGTATGAGGGAATGCGGACGCTGGAGTGGAGAGTTGAGGTGAACCGTCCATGCTAAAATTTCTAGGACAGCGCCATTGTAACTTAGCCATGACATTCCTAAGATTGCATCAATCTTCTGCCCCTCAAGAATAACTGTAGTAGTGGGATATATCTTCCCACCTAAGCACAATGGTGCTTTTGGAATCATCACATTTGCTAAAATCTTCCCTCCCGGTGAGCAGATCATATATGAGCACTCAGTTGGAAAGACTTTCAGTTGATGTTTAACCACATATAACGCACTTATGAAGTTGTGGGTTGCACCCAAATCAAATAAAATGATGATTGCTTGATTGTTGAGAGTGAACGTACCCGCCAGCACGTTCTCTCCTTCTGGAGCGTCCTCATTGTCGAGGTAACGAACGCCTCCGGCTTGCTGACCTCCCTTCTTGACGGGTGGTCGGCCTCGAACACCGCCCTGATATTGGGCCTACCCGCTGCTTTGCTGCCCTTGTGGACAGTCCTTCGAGAAATGACCCACCTGGCCACACGTGTAGCATGTGTCACGAGGCGATCCTCCGCTGCCCGGTGGACAGAATCCCGGGGTGCGTTGTGGTGGTGGAAACACCTGGAGTACCATCTGCTGCTGCTCTTGCGGTCGCGGTGGTGGCATCGACGGTCCGAATGGGAGTGGCTGAAAAGAACGACCCGCAAACTGTTCAGGTCACACCGGTGGATGCCACTGCTGACCGGATGGTGTCCGATACACCATGCGATTTTTTTGAGGAGCTCCACCCCCGCGGCTTGGTGGAGTGCTGTTCTTCCACTGCTCAGCCGCCAATTCCCGCTGAGCATCCTCCTGCATAATCGCGGCATTGACGAGGTCGTTGAAGGTGCCGTGATTGCATTGCACGAGATGAGTCTTCATCTAGGGGTTTAAACCCTGATAAAACTGCTCGCTCTTCTTCTCCTCGGTGGAGATATAATCCGACGCATACTGCGCCAGATGGTTGAGCGCATGGGAGTAGTCGTGGGCACTCCTCCCGCCTTGCTTCATCTCCAAGAACTCTGGGAAATTCCTCTTCATCATCCCGAGAGGTATATGATAGGCGCGGAACGCCTCCTGGAACTCCTGCCATTTGACTGTGTGGCCAGCAGGTAGTGAGGCGACATAATTCGCCCACCACGCACCGGCGGCACCGTGTAGATGCTGCGCTGCAAAGAGAGTCTTCTGCCGCTCCGTGCATTGGAGCAGACCAAACTTGGACTCAGTCGTCCGCAGCCAGTTATCGGCCTCCAGTGGTCCGCCGCTTCAGTGAACACCGGAGGATGCGTACTCTTGAAATCCGAGTACGTCCTAGTGTGGGGCTCACGGGGCCCCCTCTCTTGACGCCCCCCCCCCCCCCCCCGCCTGGGACGTATTCTGCATGATCGTGCGGAGCAGGTCGGTCTGCTCCTCATGAGAGCCCACCAGCGCTGAGATCACATCCGCTAGTGTAAGCGGAGGCGGCGGTGGTGGTTGTTGCTGCTGGGTGTTGTCCTGGGCAGGTGGCTGGGAGTCATCACCCTCTTGCTGACTAGAGCCCCCGGCCTCGTGCATGGTCCGGATACAAACCATCTGCAACCATACGTCAATAAAATCAGTCCCACAGCAAACTCCATGCAGTCCATAAAATAGGAGTAAAACATAATGACGGTAAACATGCGATACATCTTGTATATGGATAATGTAATAACTTTGCACAAGCTACACCATTACCAGACTAAATACAAACTAGTGAAATCCAAGTTGATGTACTTCCTCTTTGGAAGTTCATCTCAACTAGATTTGGTCAGTACATGACGTTAACATCGCTTTGTCATCACGTATACTACCCTTTATCTTCAATACGACACAAACATGGTCTCTAGTAAAAAGAACTTGAGCAGGTAATATACTCAAACCTTTCACTAGTTGAAGATAACCCCTGATGAGTATGTCCTACACCATTGGAAGTAATCAAACCCCCCAAGGTACAACAATCTCTCAAATGAGTTCAACTGTTCATCCCTCTGCCCAGAATGACCAGTTTCTACATATCCCAGATTTTTACCTAGCACCTGGCATTTTCATGACTCAAGTTGAATACCAAAGTTAAAGTTAACTTCAGTAGATTAATAGTACAGTTACTTAAGGTGGCAAGCTAACAGTGTGTTATTATTCAGTATTTCAATTCTGTAATGACGCACCTACGTGGAGGTAAGCATGGTAAGGAACGTAACCGAAAGCGGATCAATTTCGGTTAGCTCCCCCATACGAGCAAAGTAGTGTGGGATGTCCCATTCAGAAATGGAGGGGAAGTGAATATGTTTTCTAAGACTCTTCATGTCTTAGAGACATATGAAATGCACTAGCCTCCAGTACGCAAACCTAGGGGCAAGAAGAGGAGACCCCATCGTGTGGTTTGTAACACAAAGTATGTCCTCTGGGCCTCTTCATGTCCTATGAGGTATACGAAAGTGCTGTTCCACCAGTGTGCTTAATTGCAAAGGTGTGGAGCCCTCTGTCGTGTGGTGAATAACCCGATCATGTACCTTGAGACGTGGCTTAACTCAAGGACAACCTGTATGGCAATGATACGGGGCGTATGTTTTTACCATGATATGGTCCTGCCTGAAATGACAAACCTTTGTGTGCATCACTATTGAGTGGTTTTATGAACGTACCTTGACCACCTTAGAATAAGTCGTTTAGAAAACGTGTGTGAGTGATCGTTTTAGTGCCACCCCTTGAGATGTATATGCTTGTGTTACGCCGGTTAGGATTTTTGATTTGGTGAGGAAACGTAGTACCGTGATATGTTCTCAACTGCATGAAAAAGGAAGTTTTCAAAGAAATGAGTAAATTTGGAGTCTAGGATTGCATTAGGGGTTAATGGACTCCTATATTGAACTAAGAGTCAATTGGGGTATAGATTCATTCTTAAAGACATAGAAACAATCTCCCCTGTTTTCGGCAGAATTTTTGCTGGACTTGAACAGGATATAACTTTTGAATGGTTTGACCAATGGAGATTAGGGATACATTTATGGAAAGTTTTTGAATTCTTATACAACTTTTCTGTAGAAATCCAGAACACAATCTACCTCCAAATGGATGAAAATCTCGGATGAGTACGCACTGTCCAGAAACAGGGCAGACCAAAAATACTCTCAGGAAATTTCTGTATTCCAACCATAACCTCTTGTAGAAAAATCTCTAAGGGTCAGGTAAAACACTTTTAAAAAGTGTATGATATATGCTACGACTTTGTAGTTCAATGTTTCTTCAGATTCAGATTTGGAGTCGAATAGCATGAAATCTTGCGGACAAAACAGTTACTTTCAGAGGAGGTTCTGTCAAAATTGTTCCAGATTTCTGTCAACTTTGAAATATCATAACTCCTGATACAGAATTGATATGAAGGAAAATAAATACTCGTTGAAAATATATTGAAGGTATCTAAAACTTTGATATTCAACCTGACACATGAAATCGCCATTTTCATATTCAAATTCTGGGATTAAGGCAAAATGGTCATTCTGAACAGAGAATTGCTTATTGCCATGTAACTTGAGACTTGTTGTGGACATGAAGGTTTTTATACTTCTCTAAGTTCCATAACATATTCATTAGTTATCTTTTATCATCCCTTGTTGTCGGTTTAAGTGTTTGACAAACTTGATCAATTATTGGTTGTAATTCAGAATTGTCAAAAACCTTGTTTCCTTCATGTATGCTGCACTTTTGATGTGATGTTTTTGCGGTTAATAATCCTGAGTTCAAGTTGAGTACAATCTTGGATATTAACCATAAATTCCTTATTCTTGCAGTATGGATCATACTCATTCCGGGTATGAGGTTGGTGGTTTCAGACGGGATGGAAATGATTCGTCGCAGCGACGATCACCGCCATCATCAACCGGACTGGCGGAGGTATTGGGGAAAATGGCTGAGTCTCTTGACATGTTGGTGCAACAAGGCATCCGACAGGAGACCTTACAGCATAATCCCACACTGAATACTTATCTGGATTTTCTAGCAAGACAACCACCGGTATTCTCGGAAGCTAAAGAAAACATGGAGGAAGATTATTGGCTACGGATGATTGAATCTAAATTGGGAATGCTCCAGTGTGATGAATATGAGAAGGCTTTATTTTCCACTCAGCATCTTCATGAATCCGCTGGGGCTTGGTGGTCTGAGTATCTTGCTAAAATCGATGAAGGCCATCGGGTGACGTGGACGGAGTTTCGTGATGCTTTCCATGCACGCATATCTTTGTGGGCATCATTCAAACCAGAGTTGAAGAGTTCTATGAACTCAAGCAAGAGGGGATGAGTGTTATGGAGTAATTTACGGAATTTAACCATTTTTAGTACATATGCATCCGCTTATGTAGATAAGGAGATGATGAAGTTTCAGTACTTTTTCCGATGCCTCAACGTGGAGCTTCGGGCGAAAGTGGCACTATTCAATAAAGGGTATAGCGAGTTAGTCAATGCCGCTATGATTCAAGAAAAAGCTGAACTCCAGTATAAGGAAAGTAAGAGGAATAGAAGCTTATCACTGACAAGTATGGATGATTATCATCAGGAACAACCGGTGATATATTGCTTATCATCCGGGTTGGAAATTCAGTCCTTTGATGGACCACCGCAGATCCGATTCCATCCATACTCAACAATGGATGTTCATCCACTGCTGCAGAAGCATAAAATGAGTATTTGTGCACCCCCACCTCAGCAAAGTGCACAAGTTTATCAACCACTTCCATCCTACGAAGGTCCTGAGCTCGCATCGGACGATACTTGTAGTGATGTGGGGCATATCACTCAGGAGTGCCATGTGACCAAACAGAGCAGCAGTAACATGTCATCTCAAGCTGCAAAAAAAATTTCATGGTCAGCCAAAGAGGACAGCACTGAAAGTGGGAAACGTAAACTATATGGCAGTTGAAGATGTTCCTATGGGAGAACCGTGTTTGCGGGTATGTTCGGCCTACGTGATCAGCCCATGTTTGTGTTGTTTGACTTGGGTGCCACACATGATTTTATCATCAAAGATTATGTGGTTAAGCACCAAATACCCTCAACCACCTTGTCTGCATCGTATCAGATTAATTCACCGGGAGGTAGTAGGACCGCGGGCAGGATTGTTGCTCGAGCGCCTATATGTTTGGATCGGCGGATATATCCTACTACTCTTATCATCCTGGAAGGCTTGCGGGTTGACATAATCTGGGGAATGGCTTGGTTGACACATCACCAAGCTATATTTGATATTAGTTTACGAACGGTGCAGCTGAATTCAAAAAGGCGTGGGAAACACACATTGATTCTGAGAAATGTTGCACCCGAAGTTACTGCTGTATACAATGCTGAAGTTATGAAACTGGAAGACATTTCAGTGGTCAGGGAATATCCGGACATGTTTCCCGATGATCTACTGGGCATTCCGCCCCAACGTGAGGTGGAGTTCAAAATTGAACTAGCACCGGGAACCACACCCATCTCTCGGAGGCCGTATAAAATGGCACCGAAGGAACTTGCGGAGCTGAAAGAGCAGCTGAATGACTTGTTAAGCAAAGGCTTTATTCGACCAAGTTTATCACCATGGGGATGCTCCGTGCTGTTCTTCAAGAAAAGGGACGAAACTATGAGGCTATGTGTGGACTATCGTTCGCAAAATGCCATAACTATTAAGAACAAGTATCCACTACCACGTATCGATATGCTTTTTAATCAATTAATGGGTTCTAAAGTTTTCTCGAAGATGGATCTTTGGTCCGGATATCACCAGATAAAAATGCTGGCAGAAGACATATCAAAAATGGCATTCTCGATAAGATACGGGTTATATGAGTATCTCATCATGTCATTTGGACTCAGAAATGCTCCGGCCCATTTTATGTACTTGATGAATTCAGTCTTTATGCCGGAGTTAGACAAGTTCGTCGTGGTCTTCATCGATGATATCTTAGTCTATTCTAAATCAGAGGAAGAACACGCCGAACATCTGCATATTTGTGAAAGCCCAGTTTTACATGGTTAGTGTAGCATCAAAATGGTGGAGGAAATTCAAATTTTTAATCTTTTTGGCAACTAGTCACATACATATGATACTAGTGCAAATTCAAGCCTGAGCTTGCCACTTGGTTCCAAATAATTCAAAGAGCCCTCATGCAAAACTCCATAATTTTGGAAGCATGTTTGCTATTTAAATCTAGGGTGACATAAAAAACCATTGGAATTTAAATTTGAATTTGGAATTCGAACCAAAATTGATCAAATGCAGCATTGAACTCCAAAATTGAATTCTACATATTTGATTTTGCTTCCCTGCAAATACCTATGATATTTGGACAAAGTTTGGTGGTAGAATTAAGAGATCAGAAACACTAAGAGGGAAAGAAAGAGGATGACATGTGGGACCATCTAGTCAGTTACTCAACGAGCATGTCGGTTCCAGTTTTCTCTCTACGGCCGCCACCGTGATGCAGCCACGCGCCACGTCGACGTCTCTGTCTTGGCGCCGAAGTCACCGTTTCCCCGTTGCGGTCGCACTTGAGCCGAGAGCGTCGCAGCTCGGTCGTTGTCTCTGCTCACTCAGTGAAGAAAACACGCACGCTTCCTCTGTTCTTTTCGCCGGACCGAGAAATCGCCGCTCCTATGCTCTATCTGTGTTAGACCGAGTGTTCTTCGGCTGAGCAGGGTCGCCGGAGGTACGGGGTGCTACTGTCCAGCCTAGGAGCAGCCACGCTTCCTCTCTGGCCATGATTGCTTTCCGTTTCTTCCGAGCTACCGCAAGAACCGAAGCCCGTATACATGGTCATTTGTTTCCAAGGTGAATTCATAGTCTAATTGCTTTAGCTCGATGCTTCTACTCAACCTAGCGCAGCTCCTTGACGCAAAACCATCGAAAACCATCCAGAAATGAAGCCGTAATCCGAGTTTTCCCGGCCGCCGATGAACAATCCTAGCCGCACCATCGAGCTACCCCTTGCACGGGTTTTTACCCATATTAGGATGCAAAAACGTGGTCCTCACATTCCCCTGGTGCTTGTGGTGCTCTCCCAACCGGAATATCCTTCTCCCATGCGAGAATGACAGTGCCGTGGTGGAGTTTGCCGCTGCCACCGTCGGGGAGGTATTTCTGGCCACCTAGCATCACCACCGACCCTCCCATATTGTTCCTCGTTGAGTTTTGGGCACAGACGACGAGATTTGAGCCGTTTGGGGCACTTGGCAGCCATTCCGGCGAGTCGCCACCGCTGCTCCGGCGAGGGAACCGCCTGGGCGCGAGGAAGACGACGGAGGGGTGTGGTCCACCTGTTAGTGTCTCAGCTCTGGCGCCGGATCGGGGTGCGGCACGGGATCGGGTGTGGCTGCACTGGTTAACTCTGTAGCCCCCGGTGTTGCCGCAATTTGGCCCAATTTAAAACTGTGGGGCTGGTTGCAATTGTTTGAAATTTTCTATTAGCAAACAATTCCAGAAATTAGCTCATCTTCTAAATTCAATTATGCCTACTAGAATTGCTCCAAAAATTCCAAATAAACTCTGGTAGAATCCTCATGTGCTAAACTTTGCAGTGATGCAATTTCCTAAACATGAAAGTCCAAATATTTCTGTAATTAATTCCTTTGAGCTGATTGCATTGGAAATTAATTACCACTGTTCCTTTAAAGGGAAAATTCCCAATTTCGGTCAGGACAGTTCTTCAAATAACCTTGACCATCAGTAAAAATTTCTAGTTCATTAGGCTTTATTTACTGGGTCAAACAGTCTTCTAATCCTCAGCCTTCAATGAAAGTGCCCCAAAATAAACAGAACATTTTCAGCATTTCATATCAACTTCAAAAATTGATTTTTTCCTGTAGACAACTCGAAAAATTGTGAAACAAATTTTACTAGAAGCAGGGAAACCTTATCTAATTATATCTTCCACTGTTAGCCATGTCAAAACTTCAGATTTGGGATCAAAATTCAGAGAAGCCTTGTACTTGTGGGAATTTTGGAGACCACAAGCTTCCATGAAACTTCTCCAAATTTTGCTCAGATCATACTAATAGAGTCTAGTGTCCAACGGAAAAACCCCAAAGCCAATTAAGAAATGTTAATAGCAGTAGCTAGTAATAGAAATTTAATTCTTATAATTCATGGCTTAAGCATGTGAAACTGAGACCTAGCAGGAGGGAAAGGATGCAGTGAGCAGAGGTCTCACGTGCGTAGCCCTATCGGTGTCGATTGAGGACCGAGCCGTGTGTGGCCCTGCTGGACAAGTTTGAACAGTACCGGATGCATACTGGCATATGGGAACTAGGAAACCGATGTAATTGGTTATCCTGGGTGCTGAGGCTTACCCATCAATTTTATAGGAGTGGGTTGAGGGTAGCAAGGTGTAAATCTGCTGGTGGGCACAGACACGCTCCACGCGGGGACCTCCTGCCCGTTACGGATGGACCGGTTCGGCATTTGGGTTTCCTTCGAAAGGTTGCTGCATACAACAGAGTAGGAAGGTGTGAAGCACCACACTTCTGAAAGTGGGTGTATGTGATGTGTTATCCGAGTGTCTATTGATTGCAATCACCGTCCCTCGCCGTTATTTGAGTACCGCTTGTTCACTTCGCTGTGACATAGTAATAACTGAAAGGGGCCAGAAGAATATGATGCATTGAGTTAATATTGTATTGATACCATGTGTGCTGTAGATGTAGAGCTCATTAAGTTTATCTTCCACTTTGGGCATAACCACATCGGAGGAAAGCGTTTCTTGTTTGATTGTGGACTTCCGATGTGAGGGCTGCCTAAGGCATACTAATCTGCTGCTATAAAACTTAAAGTAAGGATTAACATGTAGACGTGTCTTTGTTGCAATGTCCTTTTAACTATATTACAAATCCCTGCATGTAGAGTTTCATGATTAGGAGTGTCGGTTAAGTCTTGCTGAGCCATCGTGCTCACGGTTGCAATATTTGAGCTGTTGCTGGTGAGAGTTATGAGGAAGGGTTCGAGGATGAGGCGATGCCCCCGTTGGGGTACACGGCCGAGCTGGAGCCCTGCACACCCCCGTGATCGTCGTGTGAGTGTTGCTAGTGTTTAGCGACCCCGGGCTGGACGGCTGCACTTTTGCTTAGTTAGGATGAGAGAATAGTTATGAATAATACTTCCTATGTCTAATTAAGTTTGTAAAAGACTTCTGCTGTTTTTATGTAAAATAAAAGTTTGTATGTTTTCTTAATCTTTTCCTGTGTGCTGTTGGGTGCCGCATCGCACGGCACCACCCTTTGCGACCCCGGAGTGGGAGAACCACGAGGTGGTCCCCACAGACATGGTATCAGAGCCGCATTGGGAGTAGCACGCTCGAAAAGAGCCTATTTTGAAAACTTAGAAGTAGTCGAGTGAGGATTAGTCACTATGCCCACATAAGGTCTATTATAGTAGAAGCTACTTAAGGTGGAAAAGATAACGTATGTGTTATTAATTTGTAACGACACTCTGACGTCAAGTAAGAGGTAAGGTACGCCACCGTAGGCTGATCAATTGTGATAAGCTCTCCATACGAGCAATACTACGGAATGGTTTACTGTGGCTTGGCACGGTAGTGAATATGAGTCTCTGAATCTTCTCATGGTTCTGAGAGCATATGAAAACGCTGATCTCCAGCATGCTTTAGGCAAAAGCTAGAATACCCCATCGTGTTGTAAGCAACACGATAGTATGCAACTCTTGAATGTTCAATGTTCAAAGGGCCATACGTAGCGCTCGCCTTCGGCGTGCCTCAACGGTCATGAGGCAGTAGGTGGTATCCGTTGGATTTATAAAATTCCCAACCATGACGACCCGTTCGTGCCCTACTTGGGTTCCCCGTCGTGTGGTGTGAAAACACGACCATGTACCTTGAGACATGGCTTGACTCAAGGACGATCCATATGGCAATGATACGGATCATATGTTTTTACTATGATATAGACCTGCCTGAAATGTTAAACCCTTGTGTGCATCATTGTTGTGTAGTCTTATGCAGGTACATTAACCACGTTAGAGCATGACGTTTAGAAATTGTCTGTGAGGGACGTTCTTAGTTCCACCATTTGACACGCATATGCCGGAATACCGGCTTAGGATTTTTCTTTGGTGAGGAAACATAGTACCGACATGAGTTATTAGTTGCATAAAAAGGATATTTTTAAAGAAAAGAGTCAAATTGGAGTTTAGGATTCAATTTAGGGGCTATTGAATTCCCATATTGAACTAAGATTCAATTGGGAGTGTAAATTCATTTCCAAAGACTTAGGAACAACCTCCCTTGTTTTCGGCAGAATTTTTGCTTAACTTAAACAGGGTATAACATATGATTGGTTGAACCAATGGAGGTGTGTGATACTATTTTGGAAATGTTTTGAAGTCTTCTACAACTCTTCTGTAGAATTCCAGAACAGAATCCCCCTCCAAATGGATGAAAATCTCATGAGTATGCACTGTACAGAAACAGGGCAGACCAAAAATGCTCTCTGGATTTTTTTGTATTTAACCCCATAGCTTTTTGTATAAAAATTTCTAAGGGTCAAGTAGGACACCATTGGAAAGTGTAGTTAATGTTCTACAACTTTGTAGTTCAGTGTTTTTCTAGATTGGGGGCAGAGATAGTTGGAATTTTGTGAACGAAACAGCCTCTTGCAAAGAATGTGCTGTCAAAATTCCTGTGAAAAATCTGTCAACTTGTAAAAATCATCTAACTCATAAACTAGAAAAGCTATGGAGGAAAATAAATACAATTTGGATTTCTTTTTGAGTCTACTACAACATTGTTGTTGAACTCCAGTCCAGATTTTGCCTCCAAAGTGGTCAAAACAGTTAAATTCTTCAAACTGGTCTGCTGGACCAGAAGCTGGACAGGGAAAACCATGTGTCAAGTTTTCAATTCAAAACAACACGGTTTCACATTTCGATATCGAGTGGCTGTTCTAAAACAGTGAGTTGGAGTCGAAAATATTATGCATTCAACATATCACTTCGAGCGAGGACATGTTTGGGTCTTGTACAATAGCGAGGATTTACGCATGCTAACGCACTTAACATCCCGTGGTGACCCACGATGGTCGAAGTGAACTTTTAATCCATAAAGTTCATTACCTTGGAACTCGATTGTGGGGACATGGTCCAGAGATGTATATGTTGCATAAAGTTTATACTTTATTCATGTGTGTGAATGTTATGCGTATTATTTGTTCCATTCTCGCACTACTATTGTATAGACTGGATGATGTAAATAAACATGTGCTGATCGTTTGAATGGTGTGAATACAGAATGGTGCGTACACGGTCTAGGCAAGAGGAGGGAGGTCCAAGTCAGGTTCGTGGTGATGAGTCTCCACCCCCGGAGCAAACCACGACGCAGCAACAACCACCTCCTCCACCACCAGAACTTCCAAGAAATCTTACGGAGGTTCTCGCCGCAGTACTCGGCTCGCGCGACGAGCAAACCGAGTTGCTGTGGATGCTGATGCAGCAAAATGCGTCCCGTCATGGAGGACGCCAAGACAATGGGCAACGCCAGCCTCAACAGAGTTCATATTCAGACTTCCTGGCGACCCATGCACTGGTCTTTACGGAGGCCGAAGAATCTGCTTTGGATGCGGAAAGTTCATCCGCACTCTCGAGGAGAAGTTCGGTCCACATCGATGTACCAAATACAAGAAGGCGCTGTATGCAGCGCAACAGCTTCAAGGGGAAGCAGGTACATGGTGGGTGAACTACATTGCCTCATTACCAGCTGGCCATGCCGTCACTTGGGCGGATTTCCGGGAGGCATTCCGCACATATCATATACCTCCCGGTGTTATGCAGAGGAAGCTTCAGGAGTTTCTGGAGCTGAAACAAGGTGAGAGGAGTGCTCATGAGTACTCCAGAGCATTCAACCGGCTGGCGCAATATGCACCAGAATTTCTGGGGGCAGAAGAACAGAAGCGGAACACATTATTCCGGGCCTGAATTCAAACATGAAGGTCCATCTCGCCCAAAGTAACGGCGGCACATTCAACGACCTTGTCAATGCCGTGATTGTACAAGAAATGCTCAGCGCGAGTGCGGTTCTGATAAGAGGAAACGCAGCACGTTGGCAAGCAGTAGTGGGGGGGGCACAAAAGTACCACGTGGTGTATCGCTCACCATCCATTCAGAGATGGCAGCCACCGGCGCGACCGCCTCAGTTTCGCGTTCTTTAATTTAATGCTCCAAGCTTCCGATCGTCGTATCCACCATGGCAACAGCAGCAGCAAAGGATGGTCCCGCGTGCGCCTCCATTTCAACCGTGTGCACCGGGATTCCGTCCTAAATTCAGAGGAATCCTGACACCATACACGTGCTTCACGTGTGGCCGTGTTGGGCATATTGCCAAGGACTGCCCCGAGCAGCGACAAGGCAGGGGTTCAGCACCGTATCACGGGGCAAATCAGCCCTGCAACGAGCCCAAGAAACCAGCACCAAAACCCTGCAACGTCCACCACTTAGCCATCAAAGACGTGCCGGAAGGAGAACCCGTCCTTGCGGGTACATTCTCTTAATTAGATCATCCCGTAGTCATATTTTTTGACTCTGGTGCCACCCGTAATTTCATAAGTCAATCTTATGTTATGAAATATCAGTTGCCTATCATCCCACAAAAAGTGCATACTTGATTTGCTCTCCGGGTGGGAAAATAACAGCTGATAGGATGGTCTTTAGAGCACCATTACAAATGGGTGGGAATCTATATCCAACGTCTCTAATTATGTTAGAGAGTCAAAACTCGATGTCATTTTAGGAATGTCATGGCTACATTGCCATGGTGCTGTTCTTGACATCTTTCCACGTGTGGTTCGTTTATATTCTCCACTTCATGAACCACATACTCTCATTCTTGACCGTTCGGTCCAAGAAATTCTAGCCATATACAACATGGAAGCCACAAAGCTCGAGGATATTCGTGCGGTCCGTGAACACCAGGATGTATTTCTGGATGATCTCCCGGGCATGCCACCCGAAATGGATGTCGAGTTCAAGATCGAACTTGTACCCGGGACAACACCGATATCACGGAGACCGTACAAGATGGCTCCGTATGAGCTAGCTGAATTGAAGGAGCAGCTCAATGATATGATGAGTAAGGCTTTCACTCGACCAAGTTCCTCGCCATGGGGATGCCCGGCGTTGTTTATGAAGAAAAAGGATGAAACCTTGAGGTTGTGTGTGGATTACCGACCTCTCAACACCGTCACCATCAAGAATAAATATCCACTGCCCTGCATCGATATTCTCTTTGATCAACTTGTGGGTGTGAGTGGATTTTCAAAGATGGATCTATGCTCTAGATATCACCAAATCAAGATCCGAGCAGAGGATATTCCGAGGGCGGCCTTGTCGACGAGATATGGGTTATATGAATATCTCATCATGTCCTTTGGTCTCACCAGCGCCCCGGCACATTTCATGTACCTTGTAACTTAGTGTTCATGCTGTAGTTGGACAATTCGTGGTGGTGTTTATCGGTGACATCTTGGTTTATTCCAAGTCTGAAGAAGAACACGCTGAACACTTGCATATCGTGCTTCAATGACTGCGACACTATAAGCTTTATGCCAAGTTCAGCAAGTGCGAGTTTTAGATCAGCCAAGTGCCATTTCTTGGTCATATTATTTCTGCAGAAGGCATTGCAGTTGATCCAAGCTAAATCGAACAAGTGCTGAAATGGAAGTCCCCCACCTCTGTCCATGACATCAGAAGTTTCCTCGGTTTAGCAGGGTATTATTGGAGATTCATCCTGAGCTTCTCCAAGCTTGCTAAACCGATAACTGAATTGTTGAAGAAGGGGATCAAATATGTTTGGAGCTCAGCATGTGAAGGAGCTTTCCAAGCATTGGTGAAGCATCTTATAACAGCCCCGGTGTTAGCTCAACCAGATATGACCATGCCCTTTGACGTATATTGTGATGCGTCTGGTATCGAGCTTGGCTGTGTATTGATGCAAGGAGGAAGAGTGGTCGCTTATGGCTCACGTCAACTTCGTAACCATCAGCAGCACTATCTGACTCATGATCTTGAGATTGCTGCTGTGGTGTTGGCATTGGGGGGAACTATTTACTTGGGAACTTAGTGCACCTCTACACCGATCACAAGAGTGTAAAATATATATTCACTCAGAAGGAGTTAAATATGCCACAACGGAGATGGCTAGAGCTGATCAAAGACTATGATATCAAGATTCCCTACCATCCCGGAAGGGCAAACGTGGTTGCTGACGCCTTAAGATGCAAATCTCACGTCAACAATCTGTCCATCACTCTGCTTGAAGAGGAGCCGAGTTTATACTTGGTTCCATATGGGGCATTATATAATCTAGCTCTCGTCCGTACCATATGAGAGGAGATTATGGAAGCTCAGAAGAAAGACGTGGGTATGTCGCACATTCGGAGAAGAATGAAGAATGGTGAAATGAAATGCTTCCGAAGCGATGAACACGGTACTCTATGGTTTAAAGACCGTATAGTGGTACCCCATGACATGAAACTTCGGAAGAAAATCTTGGACGAAGCTCATTTGTCCAAG
The DNA here is from genome assembly GCA_030760725.1 of Neostapfia colusana. Taxonomy (NCBI): domain Eukaryota; kingdom Viridiplantae; phylum Streptophyta; class Magnoliopsida; order Poales; family Poaceae; genus Neostapfia; species Neostapfia colusana. The sequence goes on from JASWHV010000011.1 coordinate 63,792,560, forward strand.
TATTCTATTCATCCGGGCAGCAACAAGATGTACCAAGATCTTAAAACCAGGTTTTGGTGGACGTGGATGAAAAGAGAAATCACAAAGTACGTATCCGAATGCGATACGTGTCGGCGTGTGAAAGCCGACCATATGCGTAAAGCCGGACAGCTGCAACCATTGAACATTCAGGCGTGGAAGTGGGAGGATATCAGCATGGACTTCATAATCGGGTTACCTCTCACCTCCCACAAACATGATTCGATTTGGGTGATTGTAGATCAACTAACCAAGTCGGCTCACTCTATTCCCATACATACAAAGTACGTGGCTAAGCAATATGCGGAGCTGTATATTGCAAGGATCTTGTGCCTGCACGGTGCTCCCCGCACAATTATTATGGATCGCGGTGCGCTGTTCATCGCTCGGTTCTGGGAACAGCTGCACGCGTCATTGGGAACCAAAATGATCGGAAGCTCCACGTATCACCCGGAGACGGATGGTCAAACTGAACAGGTGAATCAAGTGCTTGAAGACATGCTACACGCTTGTGCCATCCACCACGGTGAAAACTGGGACGATCATTTGCTGTTGGCGGAGTTTTCATATAACAATGGCTATCAGGCTAGCATCAAGATGGCGCCGTATGAAGCTCTCTACGGCCATAACTGTCACACACTACTCAACTGGTGTCAGTCCGGCGAGCAAGTTATCTATGACATCGAACATGTGAATGAGGCTGAAGAACGAGTACGAGTAATACAAGCCAATCTTAAGGCTGCTCAATCTCGTCATAAGAGCTGTGCGGATAAAAGACGCCGTCCTCTCCACTTCGACATGGGAGACCAGGTTTATGTCTGTGTGTCTCCGATGAAAGGAGTTCATCATTTTGGAGTAAAAGGAAAGCTTGCTCAGCGATTTATCCGTCCGTTCACCATCATTGAAAAAATGCGGACCCATGGCCTATCGCACGGAGTTAACGGCGCCGCTCGTGGGAATTCACAACGTATTCCACATCTCTCAGCTGATGAAATGCCTCAACCCCTCGGCTGAAATCCGCACCGAATACATAGAAGTTCTCCAACCGGACCTCACCTACTCGGGGTATCTGATCCGGATTATCGATGAAAAGACTCGCGCCACAAGAAACCGGACCTTATGGTTTTACAAGGTCTTGTGGAGTAACGATACCGCTGATGAGGCGACATGGGAAAGCATGGACTATCTACAAGCAAATTATCCGGAATTGCTATCATTGTATACCCGGTAAAGTCTTCCCCCACTTTGGTTTTCTTTTGGAATATCACGGCGAGATTCTTTTTAAGGGGGGAGGAGTGTGAAGGCCCAGTTTTACATGGTTAGTGTAGCATCAAAAAGGTGGAGGAAATTCAAATTTTTAAAAATTGTGGCAACTAGTCACATACATATGATACTAGTGCAAATTCAAGCCTGAGCTTGCCACTTGGTTCCAAATAATTCAAAGAGCCCTCATGCAAAATTCCATAATTTTGGAAGCATGTTTGCTATTTAATTCTAGGGTGACATAAAAAATCATTGGAATTTAAATTTGAATTTGGAATTCAAACCAAACTTAATCAAATGCAGCATTGAGGTCCAAAATTGAATTCTACATATTTTTATTTTATTCCCCTGCAAATATCTAAGATTTTTAGACAATGTTTGGTGGTAGAATTAAGAGATCAGAAACACTAAGAGGGGAAGAGAGAGGATGACATGTGGGACCATCTAGTCAGTTACTCACCGAGCACGTCAGTTCCCATTTTCTCTCTACGGCCGCCACTGCGATGCAGCCGCGCGTCACGGCGACGTCTCTGTATTGGCGCTGAAGTCACTGTTTTTAAGGGCCTAAGTTTTTTAACACATTCAAAGTGTTCATCACACACCACACACCTCATTTGAGGAAAACTTATGAACACCTTTGAAGAGCAAGTAAACACCATCAACATGGTCATTAGAGGATAAACTCACAATATGCAAAAGTGGTATTTCCCACATGCATCATATAGGGGCTGAGCATATAAAAAAATCCTACACCTTGCTAGGAATGCTCATGCCAAATTTCACCCAAATCCAAAACCTTGTGAGGTATTTTTGGGTATAATTATAAAGATGTTAGTTTGAACTTAAATTCAAATTCAAACTCCTTCTACCCCATGAATTCAAAAGTGGGATTCATATTCACACTCAGCACATTTTTGTGATCTCACACACCAATTTTCACTCCATTTGGAGTTGATCTTGACATGAGCCAATTTAAGCAAATTCAAATCCAATTTGAATTTCAAACTGCATATGTGCTATGAATATAGTCAAACACTTCACAATTTGAATTCTACCAACTTCAAATCGGCATTTGGTGGATAATTTAAATTGCAAAGGGTATTAAGGGCACTACTGTTTAGAGAAATGGGAGAAATTAAATTTCAGAGGTTAAAATAGGTGTGGGACCCTCCTGTCAGCCTCCTAGTTGATCAACCGACTGAAGAGTATCGGGACTCGATTTCTCGGGCCACTGCTGCGGTTGCCACCGAGCCAGACGCCGCTGCCACCTTCTGATCGGCAATCTTTGCAACCGGACGACATCGCTGGCCTCTTATCCTCACGCCCGACTCTCCCCGGATATTTTCACCGCTCACAGTTTGATCATTGCATTCCCGAAAGAAAGAACACTGCCACTCAACCAAACTCGCTGTGCCACCGTCGACCAGCCAAAGCAAATGCTTGCACACCGAACTGCGGTTGCACACGAGGTCGCTGACCGTCACTCGAAATGTTCCATCCCTTGTCCACGTGTGATCGGCTTCCGTCGAGCTCCACAGCATCGTTCTTTCTTCATCGGTTCAAACCGAGCCGCCACCACGGGAACAACTCATCTGGCCATCACAGCCCACCTTTCCCTTAGCTGTGAACATCAAATAGGTTCGCCATAGATCCCTCTTTCATTACCGCATGCTCCGGCGGCGTGACATGAGCTGTCGTCTCCGAAATTTCATGGTTTTGTGCCAGCGTACAAAAGAGGCCGCAGGACCACTTCGCGAAATTCGTGCTACACACCACACCACTGATCACCTAACTTAGAGAACTACCTCTAGACGTCCGTGCGAGTATACATGATCCGAAACTTCGGAGAACCGTGGGGTGTATCCACTGTTCTTCGAGTTTTGCTAGGATTTCCGATTTCCGACTTAGGTCACACAGCAACATCCTAGTTGTGGCCGTTTCCCTAAGGTGCACTGATTCTCTACGACCTTTTGCTCGATCATTTAGGGTGCTAGGAAGCCCGCCGACATGGCCGAAGTTCTTCTGAAGCCACCGCTCATCGCCGGCCATGTTATGGTAGTTGTCATGTCGAGCTAAAGCCAGCACCGTGTTCCCCATGTGGGATTAGGCAGCGGCGGCGAAAATCTCAAAGTTTGGCGAACGGCAGAGCCCCTCCGGCGAGGGGGGCGGTGGCCGAGCGCGGGATGTCGGAAGGTTTAAGAAGCCCCCAGTCCCATGTGTCAGCGGGCAGATATTTAAACCGGGGATCAGCTGTGGCAACGGATCGTCTGTGGCTGCACGCGAAAAACTCCGTAGCCCCATGTATCAGCCGCTGAGGAGTCGACACCTAGCCCTGGTCCCATGCGCAGCAATTTAAACTTTTCCCGATTTTCAGTTTCTAGTTCAAACTTCAAACCCACATAACATTGGCTAGAAAGCTCCAAACCGAGTGAACAAAATTTTGTTGGATTCATCTCTCTGAGTACTTTCCAACAAATCAAGTTTAAATTTATGAAAATCCTTATTTCTCCTGAATTAATTCGTCAAAATTTAAACTGTTTAGAATTTTAACTGGGGAACCTTTTAGAGGAAAATTATTAAATCTTGCCAGGATGTTCACCATAATATCCTTGATCCACCATAAAAATTTAAGATCAATTTGAGCTCATTTGATCCACCTAATAGTGTGATTAATAAAACTGTTCCAGAGAAAATGAAAAATGTCCAGAAACATTTTCAGAATTTCTCTGAAATTGTTTAGCTCATATCTTTGGCTAGGAGTCTTCAAATTAAGTAAAACCAACTCCATTAGAAACCTCTGAAAATCTAGTTTTCATAAAGTCATGGTTTGCTCCATGAAACTCCCTAGAACACCCTAAGAGCTCCAATTAAGGCCAAATACACATTTATTTGTGGAGGGCTCAAATGAGCTTTGCTGCCAATGAAATTTGGCCAAGTCTCTCTTTAGGTTGTATCCACACCACAGTAAAAATTTCAGAGTCATTGGGCCTATCTATCAATACTTATAATCTTAACAAATTCAACATCAAATTGAAGGGAACGACTAGAATGCAAACAGTCATTTGGTGCAATCGTGCAAAAATCCCTTCTAAATCACACGATCTACATCCTGCGGTGAGTGTATTTTTACACTTAAACCCTCCCACCTGGCAATATAAGTTAAAAGAATTGAAGTGTGCAGGTGTGAAGGTCTAGATGTAAAAATGCAATCACCGTAGGATAAAAATCGTGTGGTCTAAGAGAGATTTTTGCACGATTGCACCAAATGCCTGTTTGCATTCTAGTCATTCCCCAAATTGAAATGCATTCAAATTGATACATACATGTATTTATTTCATGTAGTCGCTAAGGTTGAGGAGGAGCCCGAAGTCTTAGACTAAATCACTCCGGAGGAACAGCTAGCCTACGACCAACAGCAGCGAGGCAAGCTCCAGTTTGCATTAGCCGTTTTATAATTTTTATTGTTTTGAGAACTTACTTTGAGTATCCAACTTAATTATGCATTAGAGTCTTGTTTGAAAACTCAAATGCATAGCCAAGAACCTGGTTTGGGCTTAGGTTTTTAAACCTTGATTATCTACTGCAATGCTAAGATAGTGTAGGATTCCGTACAAGTCGAGTAGTTGGAACTGCTCGCGAGAATAGGCTAGAGGCACACTACTCGGGTAAAGATAGCAAATGGAAAACATGGCAGAAAAAATTAAACCGAGCGGAGAGTAAGGGCAGCAGGACTTTGTGGCCTGGGTCCCATAGCTCCGCTTGTGTCGATTGAGGACCGAGCCATGTGCGAGCCTGTTGAACAAGCTAGAACAGTACCGAAGACCTACCGGATATATGGGAACCGGAAACCGATGTAACTCGGGTAGCTGGGTGTTGAGACATTGCTTGTCGTCCAGAGGGTAGGTTGAGAGCTTGAGGTGTAAATCGGCTGGTGGCACTGCAGATGCGCGTGCAGAGACCTCTTGCTCTGGACAACAGGACCGGTTCAACATCTGGCTAACGGATGAAAGGTGGTTGCGTACGACGTCCGTGATGGTTGCTGGTAGGCAACATCGAGTACGGGCGTACTTGACAGGTTATTCGGGTAACCCTGCAGGTGTAAATCGATTATAATCGCCGTCCCTGACGGTCAGTGAGTACCACATGTTCACTATACCGTGACGTAGAAAGAACAGGCTAGAGTCATGTAAAAGTTGCTGATTGAAAGCTATACCTTTATGGCTAATGACTTGTTGTAGTTTAGAGCAAATTAAAGTTATTATCAACCATGGGCAAAGCACATGAGAGAAATGCTTTCTTGTTTGATTGCGGCTCTCTTATGTGCCTTAGCGTGAGGTTCTCCACAACTTGCTGCTAAAACTTGAAAGTAAGGATCAACTACTTAGGCGATTCCTTTGCAACTTACTTTCCCATTTACACTGTAATCCAGTATGTAGAAGTTTCATGTATAGGAAAGACGGGTCAGACTTGCTGAGCCATCTTGCTCATTGCTTGTGTTTGAAGCTTTTGCAGAGTGTTATGAGGAGGAGACTCCCGAGGAGGAGACGGACCCCCAAGAGGGAAACCCCGTTCAGTGGGAGTCGTGCACGCTGCCGTGTTAGTGCGTGTGTGTGCTAGAGGGGACACGTTCACGGGCTGAACGTGAACTCTGTGCATAGTCTACGTCTGTGAGTATGGACTGAACTTGTTTTGTTGTAAACATGTTCATAATCTCTTTTATGTAATAAAACTTTGCTTCTGCTTTGTACCTTTTGTGTGTGTTATCCTGTGCTGTGCAACGCAGCACCCTCAGCGTGATCCTGGCTCGACGAGGCCGTGTCACTGTTTCTCTGTTGCGGTTGCACTTGAGCCGAGCGTCGCAGCTCGGTCGTTGTGTCTGCTCACTCGCTGAATAAAACACGCACGCTTCCTCTGTTCTTGCCGCCGGACCGAAAAATCACCGCTCCTCTGCTCTCTCTGCGTTAGACCGAGTGTTCTTTGGCTGAGCAGGGTCGCCGGCGGTATGGGGTGCGACTGTCTAGCCTAGGAGCAGCCGCACTTCCTCTCCAGCCGTGATCGCTTTCCGTTTCTTCCAAGCTACCACAAGAACCGAAGCCCGTCTACTGTGAAATTTGGTTCCAAGGTGAAGTCATAGTATAATTGCTTTAGCTCGATGCTTCTACGCAATCTAGCGCAGCTCCTCGACGCAAAACCATCGGAAACCTTCGAGAAATGAAGCCGTAATCCGAGTTTTCCCGGCCGCCGATGCACAACCCTAGCCACACCGTCGAGCTACCCCTTGCATGGTTTTTTTTACCCATATTAGAATGCAAAAACTTGGTCCTGACATTCCCCTGGTGCTTGTGGTGCTCTCACCAACCGGAATACCCTTCTCCCATGCGAGAACGACGGCGCCGTGGTGGAGTTTGCCGCTGCCACTGTCGGGGAGGTATTTCCGGCCACCTAGCATCACCACCGACCCTCCCAGATTTTTCCTCGTCGAGTTTTGGGCACAGGCGGTGAGATTTGAGCCATTTGGGGGCACTGGGCAGCTATTCCGACGAGTCGCCGCCGCTGCTCCGGCGAGGGAACCGCCCGGGCGCGAGGAAGACGACGGAGGGGCGTGGCCCACCTGTCAGTGTCTCAGCTCAGGCGCGGGATCGGGGTGCGGCATGGGATCGGGTGTGGCTGCACTGGTTACTCCATAGCCCCCGGTGTTGCCGCAATTTTACTGGCCCGATTTAAAACAGTGGTGCCGGTTGCAATTGTTTGAAATTTTCTATTAGCAAACAATTCCAGAAATTAGTTCGTCTTCTAAATTCAATTATGCCTACTAGAATTGCTCCAAAATTTCCAAATAAATTCTGGTAGAATCCTCATCTGCTAAAATTTGCAGTGATACAATTTCCTAAACATGAAAGTTCCAATATTTCTGTAATTAATACCTTTGAGCTGATTGCTTTGGAAATTAATTACCACTGTTCCAGAAATGGGAAAGTCCCAATTTTGATCAGGAAACTTCTTTAAATAACCTTGACCATCAGTAAAAATTTCAATTTCATTAGTTATTATTTACTGGGTCAAACAGTCTTCTAATCCTCAGCCTTCAATGAAAATCCCCCAAAATAAACAGAACCTTTTCAGCATTTCATATCAATTTCAAAAATTCATTTCTCCCAGTAGACAACTCGAAAAATTGTGAAACAAATTTTGCTAGAACCAGGGAAACCTTGTCTAATTAGATATTCCACTTTTATCCATGTAAAAACTGACACGACCCCACGGTCTTGTCGAGCCAGGATCACGCTGAGGGGTACTGCGTTGCACAGCACCGAATAACACACAACAAGGTACAAAGCAGAAGCGAAATTTTATTACATAAAAGGGTTTATGAGCATTTTTACAACAAAATATGTTCAGTCTACACTCTCGGGCTTAGACTACGCATCAAGTTCACGTTCAGTCCGTGAACGTTTCCTTGCTAGCACACACGCACACTAACACGGTGGGCATGCACGACTCCCACTCGATGGGGTTCCCCTCCTGGGGTTCCGTCTCCTCCTCGGGAGTCCCTTTCTCATAGAACCATGCAAAAGCTTCAAGCACAAGCAGTGAGCTTGAAGGCTCAGCAAGACTGACCCGTCTCTCCTAAACATGGAACTTCTACATGAGGGGTGATAGGTACATGAGGTAAAACAAGTTGCAAGGACTCGCCTAATTAGTGGGACCTTACTTTCAAGTTTTAGAAGCAGGTTGTGGAGAACCTTACGCTAAGGCACATGAGAGAGCAGCAATCAGACAAGAAACGCATTTCTCTCATGTACTTTGCCCAAAGTGGAAAGGAACTTTAATTAGCTCTAAACTACAGCAATCATTAACAATCAAAGTCCATCTTTCAATCAGCAACATTTTAACATGTAATTAGCCTGTTCTTTCTACGTCATGGTACAGTGAACAAGTGGTACTCACTGACCGCGAGCGACGGCGATTATAATCGATTTACACCAGCAGGGTTACCCGAATAACCCGTCACGTACGCCCGTACTCGATGTTGCCTACAACAACCATCACGGACGCCGTACGCAACCACCTTTCACCCGTTAGCCAAATGTTGAACCGGTCCAATCGTCCCGAGCAAGAGGTCTCTGCGCACGCATCTAAGTGCCGCCAGCCGATTTACACCTCGAGCTCTCAACCTACCCTCTGAACGACCAGCTATGCCTCAACACCCAGCTATCCGAGTTACATCGGTTTCCCGGTTCCCATATAGCTGGTAGGTCTTTGGTACTGTTCTAGCTTGTTCAAAAGGCCCGCACACAGCTCGGTCCTCAATCGACACAAGTGGAGCTACCGCACACAAGCCCCAAAGTCCTGCTGCCCTTACTCCCCGCTCGGTCTCATTTTCTTGCCCTGTGTTTCATATGCTATCTCTACACGAGTCGAGTGCCTCTAGCCTATCCTCGCGAGTAGTTCCAACTACTCGACTTTTACCGAATCCTACATTATCTTAGCATTGCAGTAGCTAACGGGGTTTTCAATCCTAATCCCAACCCATGGCTTTCTTGGCTATGCAATTGGATTTTCAAACAAGACTCTAGTGCAAGAAATAATGATACTCAAGTAAGTGCTCAAAACAATAGAACTTTATAAAAAGGTGAATGCAAATCGGAGCTTGCCTTGCTGCTCTTGGTCGTAGGCTAGCTGCTCTTCCAGAGTAACGAAGTCTAGGACTTCGGGTTCCTCCTCGACCTTAGCGACTACATGAGGTAACAAGTACATGTGTTAATTTAAATGCATTTGATTTGAATTAACCTTGTGAAGTTTATAAGTCTCACTAGACAAACTCAATTACTCTAAAATTTTTATTGTGGCTTGGTTACAACCTAAACAGAGACTTGGCCAAGTTTTAGTTGCAGCAAAGCTAATTTGAGCCCTCCACAAATAATTATGTACTTGACCTTGATTGGAGCCTTTAGGGTGTTCTAGGGATTTTCATGGAGCAAGCCATGACTTTCTGAAAAATAGATTTTAAGAGGGTTCTAATGGAGTTTGTCTCACTTAATTTGAAGGTTCCCAGCTAATGATATGAGCTAAACAATTTCAGAAGAAATTCTTAAAATGTTTTTGAACATTTTCTATTTTCTCTGGAACAGTTTTATTAATCACACCATTAGGTTGATCAAATGAGCTCGAATGGATCGGAAATTTTTATGGTAGCTCAGGGATAGTTTGGTGAACATCCAGCAAAATTTCAGAATTTTCCTCCAAAGGATTCTCTAGTTAAAATTCCAAACACTTTAAAATTTGAAGAATTAATTCTGCACAAATAAGGATTTTCATGAAGTGAAACTTGATTTGCTGCAAAGTACTCAGAGAGCTGAATCCAATAAAATTTGGTTCACTCGATTTGGAGTTTCCTAGCCCCAGTTATGAGGATTTGAAGTTTGAATGAAATCTGAAAATCGGGAAAAGTTCAAATCACTGCTCGTGGGGCCCGGGGCTACGTGTCAGCTCCTCATCGGACGACACACGGGGATACAAATGATTTCGCACGCAGCCGCACCCGATCCGTGCCACAGCAGATCCCGGTTTTAAAATATCTGCCGCTGAGAGCCGGGGTCCACCCCTTCGTCTTCCTCCGGCCTCCCGCGCTCTGTCGCCGCGATACCTCACCGGAGAGCTTGCCGGCGGCCTCTGTGGTGCTCCAAACTTCATGATTCTGGTCGCCCCTGCCTAACTCAACTCGGGGAACCTGTTTCTGGGCTGAGATTGTCCTGAAAATGGCCGGCACCTGGTCGGCGACGAGCGGTAGCCTCGGAAGAACTTCGGCCGTGTCGGCCGGTCTTCCTAACACCTCAACCGATCGAGCAAAAGGTCGTCGAGCACCAATGGACCCTAGGAAAGGTCGACATGAGCTCCACGGAGCTCGGAAAGGGCTGTGTTGGGCTGTCACCGTGCGACCTAGGCCGGGAATCGGGATTTCTCCTAAAACTCAAAGAACAGCGGTACCCCTCCACGGTTCTTTGCGGTTTCTGTTCCTATGGACTCGTGCGGGCACCTAGAAGTGATCCCCTCCACGAGAAGATGAGTGGTGTGGTGTAGACTACGAATTTTGTGAATTGGTTCGAGCTCCCTTCTTGCACACCATTGCAAAATCATGAAATTCCGACGTGAGCAGCCTATGTCATGCCGCCGGAGCTTGCGGTAATGAAAGAGGGGCCGAAGGCAAACCTTTTTTCTGTTCACAGCTTGGCGAACGGTAGGCTATGGTGGCCGGACGGATCGTTTCCGCGGTGGCGGCTCGAGCTGAACAGGCAGAGAAAAGATCATCACGGTGGGGCTCGGGGAGAATTGCTCCGGGCCTGGAACCGGCGCGAGGGCGTCGAGGATGTCTTGGCGCACCTGGTGCTGGTCTCAGATCGCCGGGAGGATCACTGGATCGGCCGGGCGATGAGGAACCGAGAGCTCATCTGGGCGGCGAGGAGTTTTAGTTTATTGGGAGAGAACATGTCGGGGCAATGGTGGGGAGCACCGGCGACCACTTGGGCGCGTAGATAAAGGCCCCGAGAGTCGGTTCAGTGGCTGGGAGCAGCAAGCAGCTGGTGGCCTCGCCGTTTCTTCTCCGTGGCAGCAGCTCGGTTCAGCGCAAGAACCCGAGTGCAGTGTTCAGTCGGCTGAGTTCTGTTCAGTGGCTGACAAGTGGGTCCCACTCCCCTTTTAACCTCTGAACTTAACTGCATATTACTGTTGTAAACAGTAAGCCTTAATGTACCCATGGTGATTTGAATTATTCACCCCTGAGCCATTTGAATTGGTTAGAATTCAAATTGTGTTTGGTTTGACTAAATTTCAGAACATGTTCAGTTTGAAATTCAAACAAAGTTTGAATTTGCTACACTTAGCTCATGTCAAGATCAACTCCAAATGGAGTGAAAATTGGTGTGTGTGCTCACAAAAATGTGCTGAGTAAGAATATGCCTCCCACTTTTGAATTCATTGTATAAAAACAGTTTGAATTTGAATTTGAGTTCAAACTACCCTCTTTCTAGCTATACCCAAAAGTACCTCAACAAGGTTTTGAATTTGGGTGAAACTTGGCATGGACATTACTAGCAATGTGCAGAAGTTTTTCATATGTCCAGCCCCTAAATGATGCATGTGGGAAATACCACTTTTGCATTTTGTGAGTTTATTCTATAATGAGCATGTTGATAATGGTTACTAGCTCTTCAAATGTGTTCATCAACTTTCTTCAAACGAGGTGTGTTGTGTGGTGATGAACACTTTAAACATGTGTCAAAAACTGAGGCCTTTACATTCCTCTCCCCTTAAAAGAATCTCGTCCCGAGATTATAAGGTGAAAATGAGAGAGGGGACGGTGGAAAATTACCGGATATGCGACGTGAAAAAGTCGGGGTAGTTAGCGCGAAGAAATCCTTCGCTCTCCCATGTCGCTTCGTCCATGGAGTGATTACTCCACAGAACATTGTAGAACCACAACGTACGGTTGCGTGTGGTTCGGGCCTTCTCGTCAATGATCTGAACCGGTTCCTCCCGATAGGTGATACCCGGTTTCAGTTCTTTAATGTCTTCCAGCTGAACGGTAGTTGATAGCTTGAGACACTTCCTCAGCTGGGAAATATGAAATACGTCGTGCACACCGGAAAGTGCTTCTGGTAATTTCAGCCGGTATGCTACCGATCCACATCTTTCGGTAATCTGGAATGGACCGATGAATCGGGGTGCCAACTTTCCTCTCACCCCAAATATGTTTATGCCCTTCATTGGAGATACACGTAAGTATACGTGATCCCCGACTTCGAGTTGTAGTGGGCGCCTTCTCCGGTCCGCATATTGCTTCTGTCGGGATTGGGCTGCTTTTAGTTTTGCTTGAATCAGCCGAACCTTTTTCTCCGTGTTATTGACGAGGTCAATCCCGAAGGTAACCCTTTTGCCAGACTCACACCAATTCAGTGGTGTGCGGCATTTCCTCCCGTATTGCGCCTCGTAAGGCGCCATCTTGATGCTAGCTTGGTACCCATTGTTGTACGAGAACTCGGCTAACGGCAAGTGATCATTCCAATTCTTGCTGTGGTTGATAGCGCAAGCTCGTAGCATGTCCTCTAGAATCTGATTTACCCACTCGGTTTGCCCATCCGTCTGCGGGTGGTATGCTGAACTACGGATCAGCTTCGTCCCCAATGCAGCATGTAGCTACTCCCAAAAATGGGACACAAATAAAGTGCCCCGATCCGATATGATGGTACGGGGTACGCCGTACAAGCAGAGGATTCGCGAGATGTACAGCTCAGCATACTTCTTGGCGTTGTAGTTTGTATTGACCGGGATGAAATGGGCAACTTTAGTGAGCCGGTCGACGATTACCCACACAGAATCATGTTTCTGAAATGTGGTGGGTAAACCGACGGTGATGTCCATGCTCACATCCTCCCATTTCCAGGCAGGAATGCCGAGTGGTTGCAGTCCCGGTTTCCGCATATGATCTGCCTTCACCCTTCGACATGTATCACACTCGGACACGTACTTGGCGATCTTCCGCTTCATCCGTGTCCACCAAAACTTGCTTCTGAGTTCTTGATACATTTTGTTGCTGCCGGGGTGAATAGAAAATTTTGATAAGTGAGCCTCATCAAAAAATTTCTTCCGTAACTCCGGGTTACGGGGTACGACGATGTGGTCCTTGAACCATAGGATGCCGTCTCCGTCTTTCCGGAAACATTTCAGCTCCCCACTGTTTATACGTCTCCGCAAATGCGACATGCCCTTGTCATGTTTCTGAGCTGCCGCTATCTCTTCACGGATGGTGGGTATCAAAGATAGGCTGTAGAGAGCTCCATGTGGAATTACATGCGGTGGTGGTTCGCTCTCTTCCAACGGTGTGATGGTCAGATTGTTGACGTGTGACTTGCGACTCAGCGCATCCACCACTACGTTTGCCTTGCCGGGGTGATAATAGATCTCTATTTCGTAATCCTTTATCAACTCTAACCATCTTTGCTGCCTCATGTTCAGCTCCTTCTGAGTGAATATGTACTTGAGGCTTTTGTGGTTGGTATATAAATGTACAAGGTTACCCCGAGTAGGTAGTGCCTCTACATTTTTAGTGCAAGTACCACGGCAGCGAGCTCCAAGTCGTGAGTTGGATAATTCTGCTCATGGTTTCTGAGCTGCCGTGACCCATACACGACCACTCTTCGGTCATACATCAGCACACATCCGAGCCCAATGCCGGATGCATCACAGTGCACATCGAACGGTTCTGTTGTGTCTGGCTGCGCCAAAACCGGTGCTGATGTCAGGTGCTTCACTAATGCCTTGAACGCTGCTTCACATACTGGACTCCAAACATATTTGGTAACCTTCCTTAGCAGCATAGGCTTTGCAATCTTTGAGAAGTTCAGGATGAACCTCCGATAATATCCCGCGAGCCCGAGGAAACTCCGTACCTCGTGAACAGTTCTCGGGGATTTCCAATTCATCACTTGTGTGATCTTGCTCGGGTCTACAGCAATACCCTCCGCTAAGATGGTATGCCCCAGAAAAGGCACTTGCGATATCCAGAATTTGCATTTGCTGAATTTCGCGTATAGCTTGTGATCCCGCAGCCGTTGCAAGACTATACGCAGATGCTTCTTGTGATCTTCCTCCGACTTGGAATATACCAATATGTCGTCGATGAAGACCACGACAAACTTGTCCAGCTCCGGCATGAATACCGAGTTCATCAAATACATGAAGTGAGCTGGAGCATTGGTGAGGCCAAAGTACATGACCAGGTACTCATAAAGTCCGTACCTCATCGAGAAAGCTGTTTTTGGAATGTCCTCAGCCCGTATTTTAATCTGGTGGTACCCGGATCTTAAATCCATCTTAGAAAAGATCTTTGCTTCGACCAACTGATCAAACAACATGTCGATCCGTGGCAACGGGTACTTGTTCTTGATGGTTACGGCGTTTAGTGGACGATAGTCCATACAAAGCCACAATGTCTCATCCTTCTTCTTCACAAATAATGCCGAACAGCCCCATGGCGAGGAGCTCGGCCTAATAAAACCCTTCCCCAGCAGGTCCGTTAGCTGGGTCTTCAATTCAGCCAATTCCTTGGCACCATCTTGTACGGCCTCCGGGATATTGGCATGGTTCCCGGTGCAAGTTCAATCTTGAACTCCACCTCTCTATCGGGAGGCATCCCCGGTAAATCATTCGGGAACACGTCATGGAACTCTTGGACCACTGGAATATCTTCCAATCTGATGGTTGTGGATTGATAGACACTTGGAAGTTTTATTTCTGGACTGTCCAGAAATAAGGAATGAGATTTGTGCACTTCTGAATTCAAGTGCACAATTCGGAGGACGGTGTCTAAAACAGCGCCATGGCAGGTTAACCATGACATCCCTAAGATGACATCGACCTTTTGTCCCTCTAAAATAATGAGAGACGTAGGGTATACTCTACCCTCTAAGCATAATGGCACTTTTGGAACCATCATGCTTGCTGAAATCTTCCCACCCGGTGAACAAACCAAATAAGGATTATCGGTGGGCAGTATTTGCAAGCTATATCTATCAATGAAAGCTTGGCTAATGAAGCTATGTGTGGCGCCTGAATCAAACAACACTATGGCGGGATGCTGGTGGAGTTGGAACATAACCGCAAGGATTGGCTCACCCTCCGGCACGTCCTCTATGGCAAGTCGGTGGACAGTGCCAGGCCTCGGGTTTGCCCGCCGCGCATTAGTAGGGTTCCGGGGCTGATTCCTCCCCGGAAGTTGCGGTGAAACTCTGCCGCCTTGTCTCTCCGGACAACTGCGGGCGAAGTGTCCTAGGCGACCACATTTGTAGCATGTGACCGCTGCTTGTCCGGTGCTTGGGAGACAAAAGCCCGGCATGCGCTGCTGAGGTGCATACGCACGCGGCATCGCCCGCTATTGCTGTTGTTGTTGCGGAGGTGGTGCTGGCAGTGCTGGCCTGAACGCTGGTGAAGAATAGGGCCGACTGCAGAATGGCATCGACCTCTGTGGTGGCTGCCAGCGTGAACCTGATGGTGGGCGATTCACCATCCGAAATTTCTGAGAAGGACCGCCTCCTTCTCCGCTGCTTTGCGGCGCGCTTTGCTTTCTTTCCACCGCCGCTAAATCCTTGCCGGAGTCCTCCTGAAAAATCGCAGCATCAATTATGTCACTGAGGCTGCCGCGATTGAACATCGCCAGCTTGTCCTTCAGGAGCGGGTTAAGCCCCTGGTAGAAGTGGTCCCGCCGCTTCTTGGTCAGTATCGGCGTGATACGACGCATAGAGCGCGAGATCGTTGAACACCCTGGAGTATTCCAGTGCGTTCCGGCTCCCTTGCTGCAGGTGTAGAAACTCCTGCGTCTTCCTCTTCATCAGATCCGGCGGAATGTGATAGGCCCTGAAGGCCGTCCGGAACTCCGCCCAGGTCATAACTCGGTCGGTGGGCTGTGAAGCACTGTAGTTTGCCCACCACGCGCTCGCGGATCCCTGGAGCTGCTGGACCGCGAACTGAGTCTTGCGCTGCTCACTTATTTGGAGCAGCCCGAACTTCATCTCTATCGTGCGGAGCCAGTTGTCCGCATCGAGGGGTTCATCCGCCCTTGAGAATACCGGGGGATGAGTCGATAGGAAGTCGGAGTAGGAGCTTTGTTGACGCTCCTCATGATCTTGACGTCTCTCTGGTCGAGATGTATTTGCAATAAGGGTCTGCAGCAACTCCGTGTGCTGCTGATGAGAACCCGCCATTGCCGCAACGATGTCGGCCAATGTAACCGTTGGCGGTGGCGGTGTTTGTTGTTGTTGTTGCTGCTGTTGCTGTCCCGAGGAGTCCTCGGGAGGCTGTTGGGAGGTTTCTCCCCCTTGACTAGAACCCCAACGTCCGGGTTGGCACGAGTACGAGTCATTCTGAAATTCAAAACAGCAGCGATTAGAACATGTAATACTTACAAATTCCATATGAAACAGTAGGTATTGAAGCGACACATGAAAAATTTGCACAACATTCACATATATTGATAAAGCATAAACTTTATACAGGATACATTATTCTCGGTCTCCGAGAAGTCGTGCTCATATTGTCACTACCTATACATACGCTTCTGTCTACGTGACATGTCACTGGTTACAAAAGTTTGGGTTACAACATCCTGGTTGCCCTACTTGGCAACGGTAACCCCCTACTCGGAGTAGAACTCGACCTCCTGCGGGTCGTCCTCCTCGGGTACCTCTGCTGGTGGCTCCGGATCTAAAACCTCCTCTCCCATCTCGGGTTCTCCCATTTCTGGAAGACCCAAGACCACTGGTATGCCCACTACCGGAGGTACGAGATCCTGTAACGCGTGGACCTCGTCCATGGCCTGGTTGTGGTCTTCTTCCCAGCCTTGCCCTTCCTCAATAGCATCACCTCGCTCTTGAGTAAGGTCCTCGTTCTGCTGTGTTAGAGTCTGCACCAGTTCTTGCAACGCCACGATGTCGACACGGCTCTTCTTCTTCGCCTTCTTCAGACGATGCAACTGATTATGCTGTTCGTTCAGTCGTTTGATCATCGGAAGGAGCACATTGCGGAGTGCGCTGTGAGCACTCTTGAAATGGTATCCACGGCTTGTGCTCTCCTTGAGCTTTACAGCGAGATGCTCCGTATGAACAGCTTGGCTGTCCATCACAGCCTTTCCCGCCCTCATCTGGAGGCTGAGGTTTGCCTCCGCGGGGCTGTACCTTGGGCAACCCGGATCGGTTGCCTCCCTGTACCTCCCTTCCCACACATGATGAGCCCGTCCCTCCACCGGAACGAGCGCGTATGGAGTGCCCCCCATCGCTCTCACATGTAGCTGGCAGAAACGTGACATGGTGTCACGGGCTGCCACTTGCCACATTCCCTCGGGTTGTCTACATCTCACCGTGACGGTGAACGGCACCCACCCGGGTGGCGTAGGTCCTGCAGGAACCTCGACATGGATTGTCCACGTCTTGTTCCCCTCCTCGCCTTCTTCCTTGGCAAAGTACTGTGCCATCTGGTTGTACCCGAAATATTGAAGCATCAGCCTCAATGCTTCTGGATAGCCGCCGTGGTGAGAACAGTGAGATTCCACCCACCCGTTCTCGAACTGTTTGTCCGCTGTCATGTAAAAATATATTTGAGAAATGTCAAATATTTATTTCAACAGTAAACTATTGAGTTATAACACAAAACATGTCATTGAACCCATAAAACTTGGAAACATAGTTCAAATTTAAACAAATTTGACTGCTGATCTGCTGTCCAACATGACAGCCCTGACCAGTTTCCATTTCAACCTGATTTATGCCATGCTAAAAGCAAAACTAATTCTGGAACTCAACATCAAAATTAAATCTAACTTCAATATATTTCCAGAAAGTATTTTCTTGGCCTAAGATCTGTCCTGGTTCAAAAGTTATGAGATGCCAAATTTAACAGAATTGCTGGAGAAAATTGGACAGGACCTCCCTGCTTTAGGTACTGCTTTGATCCAAGAATTCAAGTTAATTCTGCTCCCAATCTGACAAAACTTTATGTTACAAAGTTGTAACCCATCTCATAAGCTTTCCAGAACTACCTCATTTTGTATTTTTAGATTTTTATGCAGGAAGTTATGCTCAAATTACAGAGAGTGTTTACTCTGCCCCGTTTTCTGGACAGTTTCAACTCTACAGCATTTTTCGACTGGTTGATATATGAAAAACCTCTGGACTCTCAACAGAAAAGTTGTAAAGCTCTTCCGAAGATTTCCAGAAATGTATCATATGACCCCAACCTCGAAAGAACTCAACCTCTAACCTCTGATTAACTTCAGCCTTAATTCAGCTGAAAACAGGGGACTTTGTCCTTAATAGCCTATGAGTTGAAAACTTGTTAACTTTGAATATCCTGATTAGGGAAAGGAGTTACATCAAGTTTTAATGATTTGGATTAAAATTTACAAGTTTTATAATGAAGATTCTCATTTAATGGGGTGTGACGTCGATGCGTCACCAGATCATGTCGGTACTACGTCCTCACAAAGAAAAACCTATACCGGACTTAGCCGGCTTCGTTATTTCAGTGGCACTAAGCATCACTCGCACATTTATACTACACGTATACAGTTTCGTGGTTAGACTACCTGCAGAAACCTCATACAATCGTCAGACTCGGCGGCACACCGAGCCCGGTATCCATACAGTTCATACACACGGCCGTCATCACTCGTCCTGATGTTCTCAAGCCAAACACGCCTTGAGCTACGTGTTCACGTTACTGACCACGTGACGGGGTCTCCCAAATTGCACCACGCATGCCAGGGACAGACGTTGCTCGAATACCCCAAACGACATGAAGAGTCGTAGAGGATGTTAAAGCGTGTCAGGTTACCTGCCACCCGTGAGGCTCCACCCTTCAGCTTGTGCGCACTGGTGGACAGCGCTTACGTGCACCCCCCAAGACATAAAGCGTCCCGAGATGCACGATTTTCCGACATAATCAAATAGGTTAGTATGCCACTTTCTATACACTAATAACATCCTTATATGGGCTACTAACTCGTTTCTCAGCGTATTTTTGAAAAAGATGACCTTTGTAGTGCGTTAAACCTCAAGCGAGCTCTGATACCAACGAGGACACGACCCCACGGTCTTGTCGAGCTAGGATCACGCTGAGGGGTACTGCGTTGCACATCACCGAATAACACACAACAAGGTACAAAGCGGAAGCAAAATTTTATTACATAAACGGGTTTATGAACATTTTTACAACAAAATATGTTCAGTTTACACTCTCGGGCGTAGACTACGCATCAAGTTCACGTTCAGCCCATGAATGTGTCCTTGCTAGCACACACACACACTAACACGGCGGCGTCCACGACCCCCACTCGACGGGGTTCTCCTCCTGGGGTTCCGTCTCCTCACACGCACACAAGCAGTGAGCACAAAGGCTCAGCAAGACCGACCAATCTCTCCTAAACATGGAACTTCTACATGAGGGGTCATAGGTACATGAGGTAAAACAAGTTGCAAGGACTCGCCTAATTAGTGGGACCTTACTTTCAAGTTTTAACAGCAGGTTGTGGAGAACCTTACGCTAGGGCACATGAGAGAGCCGCAATCAGACAAGAAACGCATTTCTCTCATGTACTTTGCCCAAAGTGGAAAGGAACTTTAATTAGCTCTAAACTACAGCAATCATTAACAATCAAAGTCCACCTTTCAATCAGCAACATTTTAACATGTAACTAGCCTGTTCTTTCTACGTCACGGTACAGTGAACAAGTGGTACTCACTGACCGCGAGGGACGGCGATTATAATCGATTTACACCTGCAGGGTTACCCGAATAACCCATCACGTACGCCCGTACTCGATGTTGCCTACAACAACCATCACAGACGCCGTACGCAACCACCTTTCTACCGTTAGCCAAATGTTGAACCGCTCCAATCGTCCCGAGCAAGAGGTCTCTGCACGCGCATCTCAGTGCCGCCAACCGATTTACACCTCGAGCTCTCAACCTACCCTCTGAACGACCAGCTATGCCTCAACACACAGCTACCCGAGTTACATCGGTTTCCCGGTTCCCATATAGCCGGTAGGTCTTCGGTACTGTTCTAGCTTGTTCAACAGGCCTGCACACGGCTCGGTCCTCAATCGACACAAGCGGAGCTACCACACACAGGCCCCAAAGTCCTGCTGCCCTTACTCCACGCTCGGTCTCATTTTCTTGCCGTGTTTCATGTGCTATCTCTACCCGAGTCGAGTGCCTCTAGCCTATCCTCGCGAGTAGTTCCAACTACTCGACTTGTACCGAATCCTACATTATCTTAGCATTGCAGTGGCTAACGGGGTTTTCAGTCCTAATCCCAACCCATGGCTTTCTTGGCTATGCAATTGGATTTTCAAACAAGACTCTAGTGCAAGAAATAATGATACTCAAGTGCTCAAAACAATAGAACTTTATAAAAAGGTGAATGCAAACCGGAGCTTGCATTGCTGCTCTTGGTCGTAGGCTAGCTGCTCTTCCGGAGTAACGAAGTCTAGGACTTCGGGTTCCTCCTCGACCTTAGCATGTGTTAATTTAAATGCATTTGATTTGAATTATACTTGTGAAGTTTATAAGTCTCACTAGACAGACTCAATGACTCTGAAATTTTTACTGTGGCTTGGTTACAACATAAACAGAGACTTGGCCAAGTTTTAGTTGCAGCAAAGCTCATTTGAGCCCCCCACAAATAATTATGTACTTGACCTTAATTGGAGCCTTTAGGGTGTTCTAGGGATTTTCATGGAGCAAGCCATGACTTTCTGAAAACTAGATTTTCAGAGGGTTCTAATGGAGTTGGTCTCACTTAATTTGAAGGTTCCTAGATAAGGATATGAGCTAAACAATTTCAGAGGAAATTCTGAAAATGTTTCTGAACATTTTCTATTTTCTCTGGAACAGTTTTATTAATCACACCATTAGGTGGATCAAATGAGCTCAAATGGATCTGAAATTTTTATGGTAACTCAGGGATATTTGGGTGAACATCCCAGAAAAACCCCAGAATTTTTCTCCAAAGGATTCTCCAGTTAAAATTCCAAACAATTTAAACTTTGAAGAATTAATTCTGGAGAAATAAGGAGTTTCATGAAGTAAAACTTGATTTGCTGGAAAGTACTCAGAGAGCTGAATCCAACGAAATTTGGTTCACTCGAATTGGAGTTTCGTAGCCCCAGTTATGAGGATTTGAAGTTTGAATGAAATCTGAAAATCGGGAAAAGTTCAAATCACTGCGCATGGGCCCGGGGCTACATGTCAGCTCCTCATCGGACGACACACGCGGCTACAAATGATTTCGCACACAGACGCACCCGATCCGTGCCACAGCAGATCCCGGTTTTAAAATATCTGCCGCTGACAGCCGGGGTCTATGTGGCGGACCGGGATCCGCTCATCCAGGATCGCAGAGGGTGGTGCCGCGCGATGCGACCCCCGACAGCACACGTCATAAGAACACAATATATTACATGGGAAAAACAGCTGAAACTGTACAAACAGGTACAAACTTCAGTTACAACTATTGTTCTATTACACAGCGGAAGACTACACTATACAACTCACGCCCGCCTATTTAGCAAAAGTCGGTTGCCCAGCCCTAGGGCAACCCACACTAGCTGCACGTCTCAGCTCAGCGCGGCGTGTACGGCTCCCACTCAGCCGTGGTCCCCGACGGAGGGTAACCCTCGCCGGTGGACTCGTACTCCAAGTCCGTGGGTGGCTCCTCACATGAAAAACACTTAAGCAGCAACCGTGAGCACGAAGGCTCAGCAAGGCTTAAACGACTCACCTAAGCATGAAACTCTACATGAGGGGTACAATGGACATAGGATAGTAACATTTCAGCAAAAGGACACGCCTACAAGTTCATCCTTAGTTCATCTTTTAGCAACAAGTTAACAGTTCATGAAATCTGAAACTTAGTAAGCAGTATTTGGTGGCACACATGTAGCAATACAATTATATCAATCAGCATCATTGAATCCACATATTTCATCCATTAGTCTACGTTACGACGCAGTGAACAAGCAGTACTCTTCACCGCGAGGGACGGCGAATCAACTCGATATACACCTGCAGGGAAAACCCAAAGAGCACGTCACGTACGCCCACCCGTGGAGCTGCACAGCACGCTCACTCGATGTCGTACGGGACAACCTTTCACCCAACAGCCCAAACGTCGAACCGGTCGCACCGAAACGAGCAGGAGGTTCCCCACACGGAGCATCTCTCTATGCCCGTTGGCAGATTTCCACCTTGCTGCCCTCAACCTACACCTATAAATCGGTGTGCTATGCCTCGACGCCCGGAGGTTTAGGCTACATCGGTTTATTGGGGCCCATATATCCGATATGCCTTCGGTACGTTCAATACTTGTTCAGCAGAGCCGCACACGGATCGGTCCTCAATCGACACGGGCAGGGCTGCGCACACAAGACTCACTCTTGCTGCGCCCTAGCCCCTGCCTAGTCTCATTTTCATTACTAAAGTGATCTCACATCACTCAACCGAACCCGTGTGTCCCAAGCCTATCTCGCGAGTAGATTCCAACTACTCGACTTGTACCGAAGTCCTATGACTCATTAAACATAGCCTGTCTACTCGAGGTCCTTGACACTACCCTCACTCTTTTAGGAGCCTTTGGTTATGCAAGTGGGGTTTCATTCATCCTATACATAATGCACATACATACTTTACATGACACATGTAAACAAAGTAAGGCTTATAAA
The DNA here is from genome assembly GCA_030760725.1 of Neostapfia colusana. Lineage (NCBI taxonomy): Eukaryota > Viridiplantae > Streptophyta > Magnoliopsida > Poales > Poaceae > Neostapfia > Neostapfia colusana. The sequence continues at coordinate 63,815,109 of JASWHV010000011.1, forward strand.
AAGGGTTAATGCAAACCGGGGCTTGCCTTGCTGCTGCTGGTCAGGAGTTAGTTCTTCGTCCGGAAGAAGGAAGTCCAGCACTTCCGGAGTCTCTTCTTCAACGGCTACACGTTAATGAAATACTATATGTTAATTTAGATGCAAATGTGAGTCTTAGAGTAAGACCTCTACTATTAGTTATAATAACCAGCCTCTAACCCCTGGAACTTTGTTTAAGAATTTAAATATGAATTCGGGTTGGTGGTTTGGCTTGGACTTAGTCACATGGTGAAATGCTAAGTGGTTTCCCCCCTTTTCCATATCAATCCTCTAATTGGTTAAACAGGACAGGGGTGATCTAGAGCTCCAATGGAGCTGAGGATTTTTGTGTGAATTCCTTGTCACAAGAAAACTCTCTGGACCAAACATTAGCATTTTTCATGGAGTGGTTTGCTCAGAATAATTCTCTTGGCAAATCAGCAAGGAAGAATTTATTCTGAGGTAATACCCCTGTTCATGCTCAACTTAATGAACTACAATTTCAATTATAGCTCATAGAGTTTGCCTGAAGTTTCCTAACATTTTTGGGGTTAAGAATTGCCCAGAACTGAATTTCCAAGTTTTGGAAATTCTCTGAAAATGTTTCTGTATTCAAATGAACACAGCACCTTCCAATTTGAATTGCTCTGACCAAATCAACTCCAAACGGTCTGAAACTCTTACAGGGGTTTACTAGTGTCCTAAAGAACGTTCTGGCAAAATTTGGGGATTTTTGGATGAACCAAACTCCCTCTAAAATTCCTTTGCTGAAAAGCTTTAAAGAATTTTCCAGAATTAATTAATGGGTTTCATACAAATTGGGTTGTATATCTGGACAGAGCTAGGCAAGATGAATCCAACCCAATTTGAATCACTAAATTTGGAGCTTCCTAGCAAAAGTTATGGGGTTCTAAAGTTTACACTAAAACTGGAAATTCCAAAATGTTTAAATCCTGCGGGTGGGACCCACTCCTCGAGCCGGCCCACTCAGAAAGCGGCCACACCGCGGCCCACGGGGTTTTACCCGCGCTTCCGCACCGAATCCCGGCCGCAAACCCGATCCCCGCGCGAGATCAGAGGCTGACCGGTGGACCCGGCCCCCCTTCGTCTACCTCGCGCTCTCCCGCAGTTCCCGCGGCGGCGCTTCGCCGGAGCGCTCGCCGCCGGGCGTTTCCCCGCCCGACCTCCGACAAAACTTGCCGCCTGTGCCTAACTCGACTCGGAGAACACGCTGGTGCCCTCACCGGAGCTCGGCAATGGCCGGAACTATGCCCGCGACGGCGACAGAGCCTACCTCTGCTCCGGTGACGTCGTCCGGGCTACTCCGGGCCTTATTTCTCAAGCGGTTTGCTCCTACAGCTCCACCGTGGCATGCTGCGCACGAATATGAGCTTGGTTGGCCATGGAAATAGCCGGGGCTGGGACCTCACCGTCGACCTAGGCCCGATATCGACTGTTGCTCGAAAAACTTGGATATCCGTGCAAAGGCTCGATGGTTTTCGATGGTTTTGGATCCTAGGTGGCCATGGGGGCGTGTAGAACCTATGCTCAGCCAGGTTTACGCTGTGCAGGACCGATCGCTGCGAATTTCAGCATTTCTGACCACTCGTTTTTGACGAGCACCGAGGACTAGACGGGAAAATACTCCCCCTACAAAGCATGGAAGAGGGTAGGGTCTTCACCGTGAGCTCGAGCAGTCCCCGGCGCGTGTCTTTGCTGTTGAACTCCGGTCGCGAGGTCGCCTGGATCAACGGCGCGACGAGGAGCCGAGGGGAGCGGCGGTGTCGTTTTTCGTTTCGGGTAGGAACGGGCAAAGCGGAGGAGATGAGGCTGGCTCACGTGGGCTGGGGACTTAAACCGCGTCGGGCACGCGGTGCGCTCGGTCGTCGAGCAGGAGGTGGCGAGGTGAGGCGGTCGGACGCCGGTGCTGTCCGCAGCTGGCGCGAGGTGTTCGACCGACGTCGGGAGAAAACAGCCACGCTCGGTTTGGGAAACAGTCCTCCCACTGACTTGTGGGCCCCCTCTCCCCCCCTAATCTCTTTTTCCAAATTCTGCTGCAAATATCTCAGCTACTCTCCATTTAATGAGAGACTTAGCCTCCAAGTATTGGTTTGAATTTGAGTTCTCAAATTCAAACTTTGTTTGGTTAAATTTGCTTCATATTTAAACTGAAATTCAAATTCAGTTTTGAATTCTTGCAAATTTAGCTCTTGACAAGATGAGCTCCAATGGAGATGAAACTTGGTGGGTTTACTCAGAAAAATGTGCTGATTATATATATGGAGCTAACTTTTGAATTTGGGTGATGAAAGTTGCTGCAATTTGAATTTACATTCAAATTGGCCTCTTTTTGAAATAACCCAAAAGTGCCTCAAAAATTGTTGAATTTGCATGAGCTTTGGACTGAACCTTCCCAAGACTTTTTAAATCCTAGGGTGAGCTCAACCTCTCATGTTCATGTGCAGAAACCCTACTTTGTGAAAGTGAAGGCTTTCCCTTCTAATCACTCCTTTGATGGAGGTCACTTGCTCTTCACAATATTTCACAATCTACCCACAACAAAACTGTTGTGTTGTGAGGTGCAGAAAAGTTTTTGCAAGTCCCTTTTCTTGGGCTTTTACATCCCTCCCCCCTTAAAAGAATCTCGCCCCGAGATTATAAAAGAAGAGATAGCGATGTAATAGGGACTTACCCGTGTTGAGCAGCCATGAACTCCGGGTAATTTGAGCGAAGGAACTCCTCGCTCTCCCACGTCGCTTCTTCGGCGCTGTGGTTGCTCCAGAGTATTTTGTAGAACCACAACGTTCTGCTACGCGTGGTCCTGGCTTTCTCATCAAGAATTCCCACCGGATATTCATCATATGTTAAATCTGGTTTCAGCTCGCCGATGTCTTCGGTAGGAACAGCAGTTGTATGCTTCAAGCATTTTCGCAGTTGCGAAATATGGAAAATATCATGGACACCAGCCAGAGATGCCGGTAGCTCCAATCGATACGCTGCTGGTCCACACTTCTCGGTGATAGCGTAGGGTCCAATGAAACGGGGAGCGAGCTTCCCCTTCACACCGAATCGGTGCACGCCCTTCATTGGAGACACGCGGAGGTACACGTGTTCCCCAACGTCAAAGTGCAACGGCCTACGCCTCTTATCAGCGTAGCTCTTCTGTCGGGATTGAGCGGCCTTCAAATTGGCTTGAATTGTCCGAACGCGCTCCTCGGCGTCGTTCACCACATCAACCCCGAATGTGACCCTTTCACCGGACTCGCACCAATTTAATGGGGTGCGGCATTTACGACCGTAGAGAGCTTCATAGGGTGCCATTTTGATACTCGCCTGATAACCGTTGTTGTACGAGAATTCCGCCAATGGTAGGTGATCATCCCAGTTCCTACCATGGTGGATGGCACATGCTCTCAACATGTCCTCCAGGACTTGATTCACCCTCTCTGTCTGGCCATCTGTCTGAGGGTGATAGGCGGAGCTCCTGATCAACTTAGTACCCAATGCAGCGTGTAGCTGCTCCCAAAAGCGAGATACAAATAATGCACCTCGATCTGAGACAATGGTTTTGGGTACCCCGTATAGGCATAGAATCTTCGCTATGTATAGCTCCGCATATTTGCCGGCATTGTAACGTGTATTCACCGGAATGAAGTGAGCCGTCTTGGTTAACCGATCAACGATTACCCATATGGAATCATGCTTGTTGGCTGTTAGGGGTAATCCCACAATGAAATCCATGCTCACATCTTCCCATTTCCATGCCGGGATCTTCAGGGGTTGCAACAGCCCTGATTTCTTCATGTGATCAGCTTTCACTCGTCTACACGTATCGCACTCGGATACGTACTTAGCTACCTCCCGCTTCATCCGTGTCCACCAAAATTTCTTTTTCAAATCTTGGTACATTTTTTGCTGCCCGGATGAATGGAGTATTTGGACAAGTGAGCTTCATCGAGGATCTTTTTCCTCAACTCCATATCTCGGGGTACGACTATGCGGTCATTGAACCACAGCGTCCCCTCATCATCCTTCCGGAAACATTTAATTTCTCCATTGTCTATCCGTCTCCGGAGATGTGCCATGCCTTTATCCGTTTTCTGAGCTGCAATGATGTCCTCCCTAATAGTAGGGATGAGGGCAAGGTTGTACAGCGGTCCATAAGGAACCAAGTATAAACTTGGCTCTTCCTCCTCCACCGGTGTAATGGTGAGGTGATGGACATGTGATTTCCGACTCAGCGCGTCGGCAACCACATTCGCCTTGCCGGGGTGGTAATGGATCTCAATCTCATAATCTTTGATCAGTTCTAACCACCTCCTCTGCCTCATGTTCAGCTCCTTCTGGGTGAAAATATATTTCAAGCTCTTGTGGTCGGTGTAGAGATGCACCAAGTTCCCCAGGAGATAGTGCCTCCACATTTTCAGCGCCAACACCACGGCAGCAAGTTCAAGATCGTGAGTCGGGTAGTGCTGCTCATGGTTCCGAAGTTGGCGTGAGCCATAAGCGACCACACGTCCTTCCTGCATCAACACGCAGCCGAGCCCAATACCGGACGCGTCACAATACACGTCGAAGGGCTTTGTTGTATCCGGCTGAGCTAATACCGTGGCTGTTGTGAGATGCTTCACCAGTGTTCGGAACGCTCCTTCACACGCCGTGTTCCAAACATATTTTGTCCCTTTCTTCAGCAACTCCGTCATCGGCTTAGCGAGCTTGGAGAAACTCGGAATGAACCTCCGGTAGTATCCCGCTAACCCGAGGAAGCTTCTGACTTCATGCACTGAAGTGGGAGCTTTCCATTTCAACACTTGCTCGATTTTACTTGGGTCAACCGCAATGCCTTCAGCTGAGATGATATGTCCCAAGAATGGCACTTGGCTGATCCAAAATTCGCATTTGCTGAACTTGGCGTAGAGCTTGTGGTCTCGCAATCGTTGAAGAACGATCCGTAAGTGTTCGGCATGCTCGGCTTCTGTCTTGGAGTAAACCAAGATATCGTCGATGAACACTACCACGAACTTGTCCAGCTCCGGCATGAACACCGAGTTCATGAGATACATGAAATGGGCTGGAGCATTTGTGAGACCAAGGACATGACGAGATATTCGTATAAGCCGTATCTCGTCGAGAATGCCATCTTCGGGATATCCTCCGCCCGGATCTTGATCTGGTGATATCCAGAGCGAAGGTCCATCTTTGAGAATACACTTGCCCCCACAAGTTGATCAAACAAGATGTCAATACGGGGCAGTGGGTACTTATTCTTGATGGTGACGGCGTTGAGCGGCCGGTAATCCATACACAGCCTCAGGGTTTCATCCTTCTTCTTTACAAATAGCACCGAGCATCCCCAAGGCGAGGAACTCGGCCTAATGAAACCCTTGCTCAACAGATCATTGAGCTGTTCTTTCAGTTCCGCCAGCTCATTTGGAGCCATCTTGTATGGTCTCCGTGATATGGGCGTAGTCCCGGGCGCAAGTTCAATCTTGAACTCGACATCCGGCTCAGGTGGCATGCCCGGAAGATCATCCGGGAACACATCAGGATACTCCCGGACTACGGGGATGTCCTCTAACTTGAGAACTTCAGCATTATTAATTGCTAAAACTTCCCGGACTGGCGTGTCTAACACCATGGAATGCGGACGGTGGAATGGAGAATGTAAGTGGACCGTCCGTGTCCGAGTCTCTAGGACAGCGCCATGGTATTGCAGCCATGACATCCCTAAGATTGCATCAATCTTTTGTCCCATAAGGATTATCAAGGTGGTGGGATATAGTTTCCCACCTAAGCACAGAGGTGCCTTTGGAATCATCATATTAGCTGAAATCTTCCCTCCCGGTGAGCATATCATATAAGTGCAGTCGGTTGGGAAGACTTGCAATTGATGTTTAGCCACATAGGATGCACTTATAAAGCTGTGGGTTGCACCAGAATCAAATAATATGACGATGGCTTGATTGTTGAGAGTAAACGTACCCGCCAGCACGTTGTCTCTCTCGGGGGCGTCCTCATTGTCGAGGTTGCAGACGCCTCCAGTCCGCTGACCAACCTTCTTCACCGGAGGTCGGCCTCGAGCACCGCCCTGGAGCTGGGCTTGCCTGCTGCTCTGCTGCCCCTGGGGACAGTCCTTCGCAAAGTGGCCCGCCTGGCCACACGTGAAGCAGGTGAAACGGGGCGGTCCCCCGCTGATCGGTGGACGGAAACCCGGGGCGCGTTGTGGCGGTGGAAATGCCCGGGGTACCGTCTGCTGCTGCTGCTGTCTTGGTGGTGGCATCGGCGGACGGAACGGAGGTGCCTGAAAGGGACATCCCCGAACCGTTGCAGTCGCGCCGGTGGTTGCCACTGCTGCCCGGATGGTGTCCGATACACCATACGGTACTTCTGGGGAGCGCCACTCCCACCGCTGCTAGGTGGAGCGCTACGCTTCCTCTGCTCAGCTGCTAACTCCCGCTGAGCGTCCTCTTGCATGATGGCGGCATTGAATAGATCGTTGAATGTGCCGCGGTTCCATTGTACGAGGTGGGTCTTCATTTCGGGATGTAACCCCCGATAGAAGTGATCCCTCTTCTTCTCCTCCGTGGAGATGTAGTCTGACGCATACTGCGCCAGATGGTTGAAGGCACGGGAGTAGTCGTGGGCACTCCTCCCGCCCTGCCTCAGTTCCAAAAATTCTTGGAACTTTCTCTTCATTATTCCGGGAGGGATGTGATAGGCGCGGAACGCCTCCCGGAACTCTTGCCATTCCACGGCATGGCCAGCCGGACGTGAGGCGACATAATTCGCCCACCACGCACCAGCGGCACCGTGGAGCTGCTGCGCTGCGAACAGGGTCTTCTGCCGCTCCGTACACGGGAGCAGCCCGAACTTGGACTCGATAGTCCGCAGCCAGTTGTCCGCCTCCAGTGGTTCTTCAGCTTCGGTGAACACTGGAGGGTGCGTACTCATGAAATCCGAGTACGACACTTCGCGGGGCTCACGAGGCCCTCGCTCTTGACGTCCTCCCGCCTGGGACGTATTCTGCACGATCGTGCGGAGCAGGTCGGTCTGCTCCTCACGACCTCCCACCAATGCCGCTATCACATCCGCTAGAGTAAGCGGAGGCGGTGGTGGTGGCTGCTGCTGCGGGGTGCTGTCGTAGGCCGGTGGCTGGGAGTCATCGCCTCCACCTTGGCTAGAGCCACCAACCTCGTGCGTGGTCCTAGTACGAACCATTTGCAACCATACGACATTAAACATCAGTCCCGCAACATTTTGCATGCAGTCCAATAGAACTGGGCGTAAAAACCTTATGACAACCAAACATGCGAAATATCTCGTAAGTAGATAATGTAATAACTTTGCACAAGCTACACCATTACCAGACCAAACACAAGTTAGTTTAATCCAACTTGATGAACCTCCAGTTTGGAAGCTCAACATAACTAGGTTTGGTCACTACGAGACATCACTATCGCGTTGTTGTCATGTATAACACCCTTAGGGTACAACACCCTTTTCGATGAGTTCAACTGTCATTCTTCTGTCAGAATGACCAGTTTCTACCTATTCCAAGTTTTGATCTGGTTCTGTGCATTTTCATGACTCAAGTTGAATACCAAAGTTCAAGTTAACTTCAGTATCTTTCCAACGAGTACTCATTTGCCCCCAGATCAGCTTCGATTAAAAAGTTATGTTAATTCAAAGTCAGCAGAATTTCTGGAAGGATTTTAACAGCACCTCCCTTGGAAGTGGCCGTTTCGAACCCTGATTTCCACTAAATTCTGTGCTGAAATTTCAGGAACTTTGAATTGCAAAGATGTCGCACATCTTCTACTCTTTCTAAGGATGTATTATATGATAATTTTAGATTTTTCAACTGGGAGTTATGTTTGAAAAACAGATCAGTTCAGAGGATGTTTTACTCTGCCCTGGTTCTGGACAGTTTACATTCCTCTGGGATTTCAGCCATCTCAAGGCTAGTTTCAGCTCTGGAAGTCTACAACAAAGTTGTAGAGTACTTGAATACCTTTCCAGAACTATATAGCACACCTCCCTGGGCTAAAAGACCTGTGAGTTATGCCCTGTTGAAGATCAGCAACCTTGCTGTCCCAAAACAGAGCACTCTGTTTTTCATTCTTTTTGGAACTACAATCATCACTATCCCATTCTTATACCCAACCAGGGTCCTAAATGTTGAACCTATAGATTTTAATTCTTCGTTATCATTATACTCATGCATATGCCTACAATATCTTGGTACTACGTTCCTCACAAAAGAAAATCCTCACCGGATCATACCGGCATATACGTCTCGAGTGTGGCACTAAACGGTCTCTCGCACACGTTTTCTACACGGATACAATACGTGGTTAGTACCTGCAGAAGACCACACAATGATGGTGCACTCAAAGTTTGTTCATTTCAGGCAGTTCCATATTTAAAAGTAAATACAAACGCCCGTATCATTGTCATACGGCCGTCCTTGAGCTAAGTCACGTCTCAAGGCACGTGATCGTGTTTCAACACCACACGACGGGGAACCCGAGTATGTCATGAACGGGTCGTCACGGTTGGGAATGTTATCAACCCAACAGATACCACCTACCGCCCTGCAGGGCACGCCGATGGCAAGCGCTGCGTATGTCCTCCTGGGCTATTTCCAGACGAACACACTCTCGCGTTACTGACCACGCGATGGGGTCTCCACTTACTTGCCTAACGCACGCTAGGGATCAGCGTTTCATATGAACTCAGGAACATGAAGAGTCCAAGAGTTCCATATTGACGTCTCACACCAAGCTGTGAGACAAATCCCTGAACCACGTTCCTCGTCAGGGAGAGCTAACCGAAATTGAACCGCTTTCGGTGGCGTTCCTTACCATACTTACCAGAGCGTAGGTGCGTCGTTACATAATTGAAATTCAGAATTATAACACATAAGTTAGTCTTTGCCACTTTAAGTAACTATGCTAATATAGTCCTTACTTGGGCAACTACCGAATCCTCACCGTATACCTAAGTTTTTCCCATAATGCAGTCCTTTAGTACTGTGCTATCCCCCCTGCAGCTCTGATACCAGGTTGTGGCGGACCGGGATCCGCTCATCCAGGATCGCAGAGGGTGGTGCCGCGCGATGCGACACCTGACAGCACACGTCATAAGAACACAATATATTACATGGGAAAAACAGCTGAAACTGTACAAACAGGTACAAACTTCAGTTACAACTATTGTTCTATTACACAGCGGAAGACTATACTATACAACTCACGCCCGCCTATTTAGCAAAAGTCGGTTGCCCAGCCCTAGGGCAACCCACACTAGCTGCACGTCTCAGCTCAGCGCGGCGTGTACGGCTCCCACTCAGCCATGGTCCCCGACGGAGGGTAACCCTCGCCGGTGGACTCGTACTCCGAGTCCGTGGGTGGCTCCTCACCTGAAAAACACTTAAGCAGCAACCGTGAGCACGAAGGCTCAGCAAGGCTTAACCGACTCACCTAAGCATGAAACTCTACATGAGGGGTACAATGGACATAGGATAGTAACATTTCAGCAAAAGGACACGCCTACAAGTTCATCCTTAGTTCATCTTTTAGCAACAAGTTAACAGTTCATGAAATCTGAAACTTAGTAAGCAGTATTTGGTGGCACACATGTAGCAATACAATTATATCAATCAGCATCATTGAATCCACATATTTCATCCATTAGTCTACGTTACGACGCAGTGAACAAGCAGTACTCGTCACCGCGAGGGACGGCGAATCAACTCGATATACACCTGCAGGGAAAACCCAAAGAGCACGTCACGTACGCCCACCCGTGGAGCTGCACAGCACGCTCACTCGATGTCGTACGGGACAACCTTTCACCCAACAGCCCAAACGTCGAACCGGTCGCACCGAAACGAGCAGGAGGTTCCCCACACGGAGCATCTCTCTATGCCCGTTGGCAGATTTCCACCTTGCTGCCCTCAACCTACACCTATAAATCGGTGTGCTATGCCTCGACGCCCGGAGGTTTAGGCTACATCGGTTTATCGGGGCCCATATATCCGATATGCCTTCGGTACGTTCAATACTTGTTCAGCAGGGCCGCACACGGATCGGTCCTCAATCGACACGGGCAGGGCTGCGCACACAAGACTCACTCTTGCTGCGCCCTAGCCCCTGCCTAGTCTCATTTTCATTACTAAAGTGATCTCACATCACTCAACCGAACCCGTGTGTCCCAAGCCTATCTCGCGAGTAGATTCCAACTACTCGACTTGTACCGAAGTCCTATGACTCATTAAGCATAGCCTGTCTACTCGAGGTCCTTGACACTACCCTCACTCTTTTAGGAGCCTTTGGTTATGCAAGTGGGGTTTCATTCATCCTATACCTAATGCACATACATACTTTACATGACACATGTAAACAAAGTAAGGCTTATAAAAAGGGTTAATGCAAACCGGGGCTTGCCTTGTTGCTGCTGGTCAGGAGTTAGTTCTTCGTCCGGAAGAAGGAAGTCCAGCACTTCCGGAGTCTCTTCTTCAACGGCTACACGTTAATAAAATACTATATGTTAATTTAGATGCAAATGTGAGTCTTAGAGTAATACCTCTACTATTAGTTATAATAACCAGCCTCTAACCCCTGGAACTTTGTTTAAGAATTTAAATATGAATTCGGGTTGGTGGTTTGGCTTGGACTTAGTCACATGGTGAAATGCTAAGTGGTTTCCCCCCTTTTCCATATCAATCCTCTAATTGGTTAAACAGGACAGGGGTGATCTAGAGCTCCAATGGAGCTGAGGATTTTTGTGTGAATTCCTTGTCACAAGAAAACTCTCTGGACCAAACATTAGCATTTTTCATGGAGTGGTTTGCTCAGAATAATTCTCTTGGCAAATCAGCAAGGAAGAATTTATTCTGAGGTAATACCCCTGTTCATGCTCAACTTAATGAACTATAATTTCAATTATAGCTCATAGAGTTTGCCTGAATTTTCCTAACATTTTTGGGGTTAAGAATTGCCCAGAACTGAATTTCCAAGTTTTGGAAATTCTCTGAAAATGTTTCTGTATTCAAATGAACACAGCACCTTCCAATTTGAATTGCTCTGACCAAATCAACTCCAAACGGTCTGAAACTTTTACAGGGGTTTACTAGTGTCCTAAAGAACGTTCTGGCAAAATTTGGGGATTTTTGGATGAACCAAACTCCCTATAAAATTCCTTTGCTGAAAAGCTTTAAAGAATTTTCCAGAATTAATTAATGGTTTTCATACAAATTGGGTTGTATATCTGGACAGAGCTAGGCAAGATGAATCCAACCCAATTTGAATCACTAAATTTGGAGCTTCCTAGCAAAAGTTATGGGGTTCTAAAGTTTACACTAAAACTGGAAATTCCAAAATGTTTAAATCCTGCGGGTGGGACCCACTCCTCGAGCCGGCCCACTCAGAAAGCGGCCACACCGCGGCCCACGGGGTTTTATCCGCGCTTCCGCACCGAATCCCGGCCGCAAACCCGATCCCCGCGCGAGATCAGAGGCTGACCGGTGGACCCGCCCCCCCTTCGTCTACCTCGCGCTCTCCCGCAGTTCCCGCGGCGGCGCTTCGCCGGAGCGCTCGCCGCCGGGCGTTTCCCCGCCCGACCTCCGACAAAACTTGCCGCCTGTGCCTAACTCGACTCGGAGAACACGCTGGTGCCCTCACCGGAGCTCGGCAATGGCCGGAACTATGCCCGCGACGGCGACAGAGCCTACCTCTGCTCCGGTGACGTCGTCCGGGCTACTCCGGGCCTTATTTCTCAAGCGGTTTGCTCCTACAGCTCCACCGTGGCATGCTGCGCACGAATATGAGCCTGGTTGGCCATGGAAATAGCCGGGGCTGGGACCTCACCGTCGACCTAGGCCCGATATCGACTGTTGCTCGAAAAACTTGGATATCCGCGCAAAGGCTCGATGGTTTTCGATGGTTTTGGATCCTAGGTGGCCGTGGGGGCGTGTAGAACCTATGCTCAGCCAGGTTTACGCTGTGCAGGACCGATCGCTGCGAATTTCAGCATTTCTGATCACTCGTTTTTGTCGAGCACCGAGGACTAGACGGGGAAATACTCCCCCTACAAAGCATGGAAGAGGGTAGGGTCTTCACCGTGAGCTCGAGCAGTCCCCGGCGCGTGTCTTTGCTGTTGAACTCCGGTCGCGAGGTCGCCTGGATCAACGGCGCGACGAGGAGCCGAGGGGAGCGGCGGTGTCGTTTTTCGTTTCGGGTAGGAACGGGCAAAGCGGAGGAGATGAGGCTGGCTCATGTGGGCTGGGGACTTAAACCGCGTCGGGCACGCGTGCGCTCGGTCGTCGAGCAGGAGGTGGCGAGGTGAGGCGGTCGGACGCCAGTGCTGTCCGCAGCTGGCGCGAGGTGTTCGACCGACGTCGGGAGAAAATAGCCACGCTCGGTTTGGGAAACAGTCCTCCCACTGACTTGTGGGCCCCCTCTCCCCCCCCTAATCTCTTTTTCCAAATTCTGCTGCAAATATCTCAGCTACTCTCCATTTAATGAGAGACTTAGCCTCCAAGTATTGGTTTGAATTTGAGTTCTCAAATTCAAACTTTGTTTGGTTAAATTTGCTTCATATTTAAACTGAAATTCAAATTCAGTTTTGAATTCTTGCAAATTTAGCTCTTGACAAGATGAGCTCCAATGGAGATGAAACTTGGTGGGTTTACTCAGAAAAATGTGCTGAGTATAGATATGGAGCTAAATTTTGAATTTGGGTGATGAAAGTTGCTGCAATTTGAATTTACATTCAAATTGGCCTCTTTTTGAAATAACCCAAAAGTGCCTCAAAAATTGTTGAATTTGCATGAGCTTTGGACTGAACCTTCCCAAGACTTTTTAAATCCTAGGGTGAGCTCAACCTCTCATGTTCATGTGCAGAAACCCTACTTTGTGAAAGTGAAGGCTTTCCCTTCTAATCACTCCTTTGATGGAGGTCACTTGCTCTTCACAATATTTCACAATCTACCCACAACAAAACTGTTGTGTTGTGAGGTGCAGAAAAGTTTTTGCAAGTCCCTTTTCTTGGGCTTTTACAGTCTACCCCCTTCATCTTCCTCCCGCCTCCCGCGCTCTGCCGCCGCGTACCTCGCCGGAGAGCTCGCCGGCGGCCTCTGTGGTGCTCCACACTTCATGATTCTGGTCGCCCCTGCCTAACTCCACTCGAGGAACCTGTTTCTGGGCTCAGCTTGTCCTGAAAATGGCCGGCACCTTGTCGGTGACGAGCGGTAGCCTCGGAAGAACTTCGGCCGTGTCGACCGGTCTTCCTAACACCTCAACCGATCGAGCAAAAGGTCGTCGAGCAACAATAGACCCTAGGAAAGGTCGACATGAGCTCCACGGAGCTCGGAAAGGGCTGTTTTGGGCTGTCACCGTGCGACCTATGCCGGAAATCGGGATTTCTCCTAAAACTCGAAGAACAGCGGTACCCCTCCACGGTTCTTCGCGGGCACCTAGAAGTGACCCCCTCCACGATAAGATGAGTGGTGTGGTGTAGACTACGAATTTTGTGAATCGGTTCGAGCTCCCTTCTTGCACACTGTTTCGAAATCATGAAATTCCGGTGTGAGCAGCCTATGTCATGCCGCCGGAGCTTGCGGGAATGAAAGAGGGGCCGAAGGTGAACCTTTTTGCTGTTCACAGCTCGGCGAACGGTAGGCTGTGGTGGCCGGACAGATCGTTTCTGCGGTGGCGGCTCGAGCTGAACCGGCAGAGAAAAGATCGGTGCGGTGGGGCTCGGGGAGAACTGCTCCGGGCCTGGAACCGGCGCGAGGGCGTCGAGGATGTCTTGGCGCACCTGGTGCTGGTCTCAGATCGCCGGGAGGATCACTGGATCGGCCGGGCAATGAGGAACAGAGAGCTCAACTGGGCGGCGAGGAGTTTCAGTTTGTTGGGCGAGAACGTGTCGGGGCAATGGTGGGGAGCACCGGCGACCGCTCGGGCACGTAGATAAAGGCCCCGAGAGTTGGTTCAGTGGCTGGGAGCGGCAAGCAGCTGGTGGCCTCGCTGTTTCTTCGCCTTGGCGGCAGCTCGGTTCAGCGCAAGAACCCGAGTGCAGTGTTCAGTCGGCTGAGTTCTCTTCAGTGGCTGACAAGTGGGTCCCACTCCCCTTTTAACCTCTGAACTTAACTCCATATTACTGTTGTAAACAGTAAGCCCTAAAATACCCATGGTGATTTGAATTATTCACCCCTGAGCCATTTGAATTGGTTAGAATTCAAATTGGGTTTGGTTTGACTAAATTTCAGCACATGTTCAGTTTGAAATTCAAACAAAGTTTGAATTTGCTACACTTAGCTCATGTGAAGATCAACTCCATATGGAGTGAAAATTGGTGTGTGAGCTCACAAAAATGTGCTGAATAAGAATATGCCTCCCACTTTTGAATTCATGGGATAAAAACAGTTTGAATTTGAATTTGAGTTCAAACTACCCTCTTTCTAGCTATACCCAAAAGTACCTCAACAAGGTTTTGAATTTGGGTAAACTTGGCATGGACATTACTAGCAATGTGCAGGAGTTTTTCATATGTCCAGCCCCTAAATGATGCATGTGGGAAATACCACTTTTGCATTTTGTGAGTTTATTCTCTAATGAGCATGTTGATAATGGTTACATGCTCTTCAAATGTGTTCATCAACTTTCTTCAAATAAGGCGTGTTGTGTGGTGATGAACACTTTAAACATGTGTCAAAAACTGAGGCCTTTACAAAAACTTCAGATTTGGGATCAAAATTCGGAGAAGCCTTGTACTTGTGGGAATTTTGGAGACCACAAGCTTCCGTGAAACTTCTCCAAATTTTGCTCAGATCATCCTTATAGAGTCTAGTGTCCATTGGAAAAACACCAAAGTCAATTAAGAAACCTTAATAGCAGTAGCTAGAAATAGAAGTTTAATTCTTATAATTCATTAGCACTTATACACATATTTTGCTGCATATCATATAGTGACTGAAGTTGAGGACACCCTGGAGCCGTTGGAAGTCCTTCCACCAGACGTTAACTTTCTGTATAACTCGTAACCAGGCAAGCCCCAGTCTGCATTTAATTATTTTTGCAAAGTTTTCATTTGTATCACTTATATCTAGGGTGAAATGCTTGCACTAGAGTTAAGGTGATTGAAACCCCACTTGCATGACATTTAAATCCTATGGAGGGTTGGGTAGTTTACAACTTGACAAGTAGAGAATGCCATGCTAATATTCTTAGGATCTCGGTAGAAGTCGAGTAGTTGGAATCTACTAGCAAGATAAGATCTTATCACACGGGATGGAAAGAAGAAGAGAATTTCTTAAGCATGTGAAACTGAGACCCAGCAGAGGGAATAGGATGCAGTGAGCGGAGGACTCATGTGCATAGACCTGTTGGACAAGTTTGAACAGTACCAGATGCATACTGGCATATGGGAACCATGAAACCGATGTAATTGGTTAACCTGGGTGCCGTGTTTACCCAACCGTTTTATAGGAGTGGGTTGAGGGTAGCAAGGTATAAATCTGCCGGTGGGCACAGACACGCTCCACGCGGGGACCTCCTGCCCGTTACGAATGGACTGGTTCGGCATTTGGATTTCCTTTGAAAGGTTGCTGCATACAACAGAGTAGGAAGGTATGAAGCACCACACTTCTGAAAGTGGGTGTATGTGAAGTGTTATCCGGGTGTCTATTGATTGCAATCACCACCCCTCACGGTTATTTGAGTGCCGCTTGTTCACTGTGCTGTGACGTAGTAATAACTGAAAGAAGCCAGAAGAATATGATGCATTGAGTTAATATTGTCTTGATACCATGTATGCTGTAGATGTAGAGCTCATTAAGTTTATCTTCCACTTTGGGCATAACCACATCGGAGGAAAGCGTTTCTTGTTTGATTGTGGACTTCCGATGTGAGGGCTGCCTAAGTCATTCTAATCTGCTGCTATATAACTGAAAGTAAGGATTAACATGTAGGTGTGTCTTTGTTGCAATGTCCTTTTTCCTATATTACAAATATCTGCATGTAGAGTTTCAAGATTAGGAGTGTCGGTTAAGTCTTGCTGAGCTATCGTGCTCACGGTTGCAATATTTGAGCTGTTGCAGGTGAGAGTTATGAGGAAGGGTTCGAGGATGAGGCGATGCCCCCATCAGGGTACATGGCCGAGCTGGAGCCCTGCACACCGCCGTGATCATCGTGTGAATGTTGCTAGTTTGTAGCATCCCCGGGCTGGAAGGCTGCACCTTTGCTTAGTTAGGATGAGAGAATAGTTATGAATAATATTTACGCTGTGTAATTAAGTTTGTAAGAGACTTCTGCTGTTTTTATGTAAATAAAAGTTTGTATGTTGTTCTTAATCTTTTCCTGTGTGCTGTTGGGTGCCGCATCGCACGGCACCACCCTTTGCGATCCTGGAGTGGGAGAACCACGAGGTGGTCCCCACAATATTGTGCTCCAACACCTATGGGATCACAAGCTATATGCAAAATTCAGCAAGTGTGAGTTTTGGATCAACCAAGTGCCATTTCTTGGGCACATTATTTCCGCGGAGGGCATTGCGGTTGATCTGAGCAAGATCATCCAAGTGCTGAATTGGAGTCAGCCAAAATCAGTGCACGAAGTACGTAGTTTTCTCGGTTTAGCGGGTTACTACCGGAGATTCATTCCAAATTCCTCCAAATCTCTAAACCGATGACGGAACTTCTGAAGAAGGGCAAGAACTATGTGTGGAGTGAAGCATGTGAGGAGGTATTCAAAGCATTGGTAAAGCACCTCACAACAGCCCCAGTGTTGGCGCATCCCGATACTGTGGCGGACCGGAATCCGCTCATCCAGGATCGCAGAGGGTGGTGCCGCACGATGTGACACCCGACAGCACACATCATAAGAACGATATCGTATTACATAGAAAACCAACTGAAATGTACAAAGTAGTACAAGACTTCAGTTACAAACTAGTGTTTAGATTACTACAGTGGAAACTAAGTTTATACAACTCACACCATCTACCTAGCAAAAGTCGGTTGCCCAGCCCTATGGGCAACCCACACTAGCTGCACATCTCAACTCAGCGCGGTGTGTAAGGCTCCCACTCAGCCGTGGTCCCTGACGGAGGGTAGCCCTCGCTGGTGGACTCGTAACCCGAGTCCGTGGGTTGGTCATCACCTGAAAAAAACTTATAGCAGCAACCGTGAGCACGATGGCTCAACAAGACTTAACCGACTCACCTAGGCATGAAACTCTACATGCAGTTTACAACGAACATGCGATGGTAAGTTTCAGCAAATGGACATGCCAACAAGTTCATCCTTAGTTCATCTTTTAGCCACAAGTTGACAGTTCATGAATATGAAACTTAGTAAGCAATATTTGGTGGCACACATGTAACAATACAATTATACATATCAGCAGAACTGAATCATAACATTCCATAATTTATCTACGTCATGATGCAGTGAACAAGCGGTACTCATCACCGTGAGGTACGGCGAATCGACTCGATATACACCTGCAGGGATACCCGAATAGCACGTCACATACGCCCACAATCGGAGCTGCACAGCACGCTCCACTGATGTCGTACGGGACAACCTTTCACCAAACAGCCCAAACGTCGAACCGGTCGCGCCGAAACGAGCAGGAGGTTCCCTACACGGAGCATCTCTCTATGCCCGTTAGCAGATTTCCACCTTGCTGCCCTCAGCCTACACCTATAAATCGGTACGTTATGCCTCGACGCCCGGAGGTATAGGTTACATCGGTTTATCGGGGCCCATATTCTGATATGCCTTCGGTACGTTCAATACTTGTTCAGCAGGGCTGCACACGGATCGGTCCTCAATCGACACGGACAGGGCTGTGCCCACAAGACTTCCTCTTGCTGCGCCCTAGCCCCAGCCTAGTCTCATTTTCTTTCTAAAGTGATCTCACATCACTCGAACCGATCCCGTGTGTCCCGACACCTAAACTCGCGAATAGATTCCAACTACTCGACTTGTACCAAAGTTCTATGAATCGATAAGCATAGCCTGTCTACTCGAGGACTTAGACACTACCCTCCCTCTTGTAGGAAAAATCTGTTTATGCACTTGGGTTTCATCCATCCTACACCTAATGCACATACATACCACATGCTAAGTATACATAAAGCAAAACTTTGTAAAATAGGTTAATGCAAACCAGGCCTTGCCTTGTTGCTGCTGGTCAAATGTTAGGGCTTCTTCCGGAAGGAGAAAGTCAAGCACCTCCGGGGTCTCCTCGCCTTCAGCGACTAGACGTAAATCATATACTATATGTAAATTTGAATGCAATGTTTTAAATTGACCATATAAATACCATAACACTAGCTAGCCCTCCCCTTTAGCTCTGAAATTTTTATGGTGGCTTGGTAGGGTCCTAACCAGAGTCTTTACCAAGTTTTATTTGAGATAAAGTGCATTTGAGCTTTGTACAAATAAAAGCCTATTTGGTCATTAGTAGAGCCTCTAAGAAATTCCAGGGATTTTCATGGCTCCAACCATTTCTTTCTGGAAACTAGAATTTGAGATGGTTCTAATTGAATTGTTTTCATGTCATTTGAAGCATTCTAGATGAAGTTATGCCCTAAACAAGATTTGAGAAAATCTGAAAAATGTTTCTGTACATTTTCTATTTTCTCAGGTCAGTTTAATTAATCACACCATTAGCGGGACTAAATGAACATGGATGGGTCTGAAATTTTTCCTGTGTCTCAATGATTTTCCAATGAACCTCTCAGATAAATTTTAGAATTTTTCATAAAGTAATTCTCCAGATAAAATTCCCAACACTTTAAATTTTAGGGGATTAATTCTGTAAAACTATCAAGTTTCATGAGATGAAATTTGTGTTGCTGGAAAGTACTCAAAAAGCTGAATTCATCAAAATTTAGTTCACTAAATTTGGAGCTTGCTAGCAAAAGTTATAGCTAGTTGAAGTTTGAACCAAAACTGGAAAATCCCAGAAATGTTTAAACTCTGCGTGCGGGCCCCACAACACAGTGCTTTCTTTCTCCTCGCGCCAATGGCCGGCTGCGGCGGTTCTCTCCGGCGAGCTCCTCGGAACCCGCCTTCCCGACCTCCTCCAGACCGGAAACTTGCCGCCTCCGCCTTTTGGACCACGGCCAACTCATCCCCGTGGTCGGCCGGGGACCCCGGTCACCGGAAACCCTTCGACGACGGGCGGCAGTGGCGGTTGGAGTCTGGCAACATCGCACTCATGCTAGGAGGGCTCAAACACTTCGGTCCTTCTTCCTAGAGCACCATGGTGGCATTCTACGCACCGGCATGAGCTCAAACTAGCTCAACCGAGGCTGCAACTACGAGCTCATCGGGGACCTAGGGTGAAAATCGGCGCCGATGCAAAAAATCTCAAAGAAAATCGCCAAAACTGGATGGAACTCGATGTTTCTTGATCCTAGAGAAGCGTGGGGAAGTCTAGATCATATCTATAGCTCGGTACAATGGATGGTGGCTTGATTGCTACGAATTTCGGAATTTCGTGTGGCTCGGTTCTAAGCATACCGATGCACTAATCAACCAAATTCTCTGCCGATCGTGCGAGAGGGAGAGTGAGGTCGGCATGGTTGTGATCAGCACCTTGGAGCGGACCTTTTTCGTGTAGTTCGTTAGGCACGAAAGTGCCTGTGCCGCCCGGGCACCGGTGATCAGAGAGGTCGACCGGAGGTGGAGTGCTTCGGTGAGTGAAGGAGACGGGAGCGAGGGGACGAGTTCACGTGGCCTGGGCGTGTATTGATCACAGCAGCCGGTACTTCCAGGCGCAGCACAGGAATGCAGTGTCTTTCTCGCTCGGGCACGGGAGTAGGAGGTGGCGCGCGGGTGAACGTCGGCTGCCGAGTGAACTCACACGAATTGACTTTGGGTCTAAGTCTTCTGCCCAGTGGGCCCCCTTTTCCCTCTTTTTTTTCTCTCCATTTTTTTGTTTGGGCTAGCAACTGAACTCCAAATTTGATCAAGCTTGGAGAACAAGCCAATAGGAATATGAGAAACACAATGGTGCTCACAAATTTGAATTTCAGTGAAGTCAGAATATAAAACTGAAGTTCAAATTCAAATTTGAATTGTCTCCCGTTTAAATTCCAACAATTTGGAAATCTTTCCAAAATGGCTGAAAGCCGCGGTGCGGTCAACGCAGATCTTGAGGACGCCACTCAAGGATGGCATCTTCAAGACCAAATAGCCATAGTGGGTACCGCCATGAATCAGTACAGAGCTGCGCTGCCGATTATGGCATTGGAGGGGAGGCTGACCTCCACAACATCAAAGATGACACTCTCCGTATGGTAGTTCTTAGGCGTCCCGTATGTCACTGGGAGGGAGATACTACCGCACGGGAAGATGGAATCCCGACCTGCTCCCGAGAATGGTCTCGAGGGGGTAAGCTGGGACATAGGGATCTGCAGCTTCTTGAAAGCTGCAGGACTGATAACGCTGAGGGCCGCCCCGCCATCGATCAACACATGGTTGAGCTTCACGTTGGAGATGGTTGAGGCGACGAGGAGAGGCAGCTGCCCAGTGCCTGCCATGTTCTTGGGTCAGTCGGAGGCATCGAAGCTGATCGGCGTCTCCATCCATTTGTGATGTGGCACCAGCCCCGATACTGGAGTGGCGGCCGCCACTGCTCGACGGAGGGTCTTGACGGCCCGTCTAGACGAGACATCGGAAGAACCCCGTACATCACACAGAGTGTGCCGGCCACTTGGCTGCCGACTTGGCCAGACCTGTCCGTTCTGGGGCAGGGGCTGGCCTCATCGTCTCCCTCCTGGAGACGACGGCGAGTTGTGCGGAAGGCTCGCCATGAGAATTGATGTTCACCATGGTCGCAAGGAGAGAGCGTAAAACCCCTCTACCTGGCGCGCCAAGTGTCAGAGTGTGAGCTGTGCCACTCCTCCGGTCTGCTCGGAAGCAGCCCATGAGGTTCTTTTTTTTCAGAGGGGGCTTGGCACCCTTCGCGATCTGGGCTCGAGGGAGCCGATGAACACTGGCATTTAAGTGGTTCGGGCCACCGGAGCGTAAAATCCTACGTCCACAGGTGTGCTTGTTCTATTGCCTTGGCGTGAGTGCTTGCACATAGTGTGATCTGGAGAGTGGGGAATCGGAACCCCTTGCAGGGTGGTCACCCCGGTCCTTTTGTAGTTCAAGGCCAGGGTGGTTACAATGAGGCCTGGGGCCCGACAGGTGGCCCCAAAGCTTTGAGTGTCCAATACATGATCTAGGGCTTGTCCTCTTAGTAGAGTGGCCGGTGGGGGAGTTAAGTCCCTCCGTCCGGCGCGCCGAGTGCCCCTAACAGCATGTCTGGTGATGATGAGGACACCGTCTTGTCACCGTGTCTCCTCGCCCTGCTTGGGCGGCTTAGTTCTGTTGGGTGGCACTGTACTGCTGTCACGCCCCGCCATCCTGTCTTGTCACTGTAATGGCAAACCGGCAAGGGACGGAGGCGTGCGTAGTGAGCCAAGCTCCTGGGGAAGGCGTGAGCCTTGAATGCAAAGCTTGACTGCGCACTTCCTTCTTGACTTCGTCGACCCACGACCCACGAAGGATCATGGGGCACGCGGCGGCTCTGGAGCTCTTGTCGACGGGCTTGGTGTCAGGGGACATGTGGCGGCTCCGGAACTTATCCCAGCGGGGAGACTTGGACCGGAACCCAGGGCACGCGTCAGCTCTGGAGCTATCCTCAGCCGGGAGGCGGCTCGGATCCGGAGGACACGTGTCAGTTCTGGACCTCACCTCAACGGGGAGGCTCGGAACGGAGCCCGGGACATGTGTCGACACCGGAGCTGTCCTCAGCGGGGAGGCGGTACAGAGCAGGGGACACTTGGCAGCTCCGGACCTCACCTCAGCGGGGATGCATCAGGTCGGAGCCCAGGGAAAGTGTCAGCTCCGAAGCCCAAGCGCACGAGGTAGCCCTAGGGCTGACCATGGGGCCCAGGGCACGTGGCTTATGCTGGGGCCCGCCTCAGCAGGGACGTGGGGCACAGGCTGTCTTTTACCCACTACGCGGGGGTACCCGGTCTTAAGAGTACCGAGAGGTTTCAAATCCAAAAGTCGGCTACATGCAATAAAGGGATTAAACCACAACATTTTAAATTTGAGCACAAGAGGGAGTTAATCAACGAATTCCGAACTCAACTTTCAGAATTTGCTCGCACCCAAACCTCCCGCATAGCCGCTTGACCATCGATGCCGTGGAACGCCCGAACCCGACGGTCTCCGCTCTCAACAACCATAGCAAAGTTGTGCGCCAGCTCCTTCATGAGCTAACAGTGCAACCCATTTCATGGTTTGTCCTTTATACGTGGTGAATTTCATAGTTTAGCATCGGGACTCTTTTCAGGATCCGATTAGGTCTAGGAGGAATTTGAGCCGATCATCGCGGGGAAAGCCAAACAGGGTTTAGAAATTGCTTCTAGAGATCCTTGTGCCCCTCCTCAATCGAAAACCGGTAAGAAAAATCCACCGAAAACCTAGGACCCCCGAGGAGAAGTTCGGTGGAAGAGGGGGTCACCGGTGAGGTCCAATTTCCCGGCTTTTCGGGTTCAAACCAAGGTCATGCCGAGCTTCCCGAGGTTGCCCTTAACGTGGTTATGCGGTTAGCCCACGAAGAGGGTGGCCGGAATGGCGGGAATACATCGCCGATGAGGTGCAGTGACGTAGCTCTCGTCGCCAGTGAGCTACGGCGGTTAGCCTCCGGCAGCAACATGTCCGTCGTGTTCAGCGTCCAAGTTTAGGTGGGGGGGGGGGGGGGGCGAGTTTCACCGTTGCCGGCGAGCAAGATTGCTTGAAACGACGACCTTGTCAAAGTTCTGGCAGCTCAGGGCAGCGGCGTCGCGATGTTAAAGAAGACCTCGGTCCCACATGTCAGTCACCGAGCGGAGAGCATGCGTGGCGGTTTAATTTAAACTTAACGCGCGGGGCCTGCTGTCAGCGTCTGATTAGGCGCGGGAAAGATTTTCCGTGGGAAAATAAATCCGAATTCAGCCCAGACTTTAGAAATTCATAAATTTGTGTAAAATTGTCTAAATTTAGAGAACCAAATTTTTTGGATTCATCTCTCCGAATACTATCTATCAAAGTAAGTTTCATTCCTTGAAACACATTCTTTTTCAGAATTCATTCCCTAAAATTGAAAATGTTAGGACTTCTAACTGTTGATTCACCTGGTGGAAAATTCTCAAATTTGGCTAGGATGTTCATCTTAATATCCTTGAGTCTCATGCCAAATTACAGATCCATATGAGTTCATTAGGTCCACTTAATTATGTGATTAAGTGAACTGCCCTGAGAAAATTCAAAAATGTACAGAAACATTTTTCAGAATTTTCTCTAACCTTTCTATAGCCATAACTTTCTCTAGGATTCTTAAAATGACATGAAACCAACTCCATTAGAGCCATCACAGACTCTAGTTTCCAGAAAGTAATGGCTTACTTCATGAAAATCACTAGGAAACCGTAGAAGATCTAATTATGGCATGTAATATATTTATTTGTGCAGGGCTCAAATGAGCTTTGCCTCAGATGAAAATTGGCCAAGTCTCTGTTTAGGTTGTGACCAGACCACTGTAAAAATTTCAGTGTCATATGTGAGGTCTAGCTATAGTTATAGTCTTCATATTCTATATTGGACACATTTCCATTTGAATTTGACATACATTGTTATTTCCATTTTGTGTAGTCGCTGAAATCGAACAGGCCCCGGAGATCTTGGATTGTATCCCTCCGAAGGAAACTTTAGTCGATGACCAGCAGCAATGCAAGCTCCGGTTTGCATTAAACTTATTTACAATGTTTTATTTTTCTCCCTTACTTTATGAGTTAAGTGCTTTGGGCTTTAGAGTCTTGATTGAAAACCCAGTTGCATAGCCAAGAGAACTAGGGGGTTTGAGTCTAAGTTTTGAACCTTGAGTAGCCACAGCAATGCTCCAAATGGTATAGGATTTGGTACAAGTCGTGTAGTCGGAACTACTCACGAGAATAGGCGTAGGGGTGCACACTCGGTTAGTGAGATAGATCATGAGACAAATGACATGAAAATGAGATCGAGCAGAGGATAGGAGCTGCAGGACTTTAGGGTCCTGTGATGCTATAGCTCTGCTTGTGTCGGTTGAGGACCGACCCTGTGCGGGCCTGTTGAACAAGCTAGAACTGTACAGAAGACATACCGGCTATATGGGAACCGGGAAACAGATGTAATTTGGGTAGCTGGATGTTGAGGCATTTCTTGTCGTCCAAAGCGGTAGGTTGAGAGAAGCAAGGTGTAAATCTGCTAGTGGGCACATAGGTTGCTCCGCGTAGGGGCCTCCTGCTCGGGACGATAGGACCAGTTCAACACTCGGCTAACGAGTGAAAGGTGGTTGCGTACGACGTCCGGGATGGTTGTTGTAGGCAACATCGAGTACGGGCGTACATGACATGTTATTCAGGTAACCCTACAGGTGTAAATCGATAATAATCGCCGTCCCTCACGGTCAGTGAGTACCACATGTTCACTGTACCGTGACAGAGAGAACAGGATAGTTGTCATGAATTAAAGTTGCTATTTTTGAAGTAATACTTGGAATGTTAATGATGTGCTTTAGAATAGAGCAAATCAAATTTCTTATCAACCATAGGCAGGAAACATAGGAGGAATGTGTTTCTTGTTTGATTGCGGACTTCCTATGTTGCTTAGCACAAGGTTATCACTTACATGAGGGTAAAACCTTAAAATAGGATTCAAGTAATTAGGCGAGTCTTTATGCAAAGCTTTCTATTGTATACCTACATTCCAGCATGTAGAGTTCCTTGTTTTAGCGCATCGGCTCAGTCTTGCTGAGCATTCATGCTCACTGCTTGTTGTTGATGTGTGGGCAGGGGGTTATGAAGAGGAGGAGGCTGCCGAGGAGGAGACGGGTCCCCCAGAGGCAACTACTGTCGAGTGGGAGTCGTGCACGCCGCCATTTGGATAGTGGGTTGTGTGTGTGCTAGTGGAACACGTTCACGGGTTGGACGTGAACTCTTTTTGCTTAGCCTACGCCCGTGAGAGTAGGCTATAAACGGTGTTTTGTTGTAAACTATGTTCTGAAACAAGTTTATGTAATATAACTTAGCTTCCGCTGTATGTCTTCACATGTGTGTCATTCGGTGTTGTCTATCGCAGCACTCCTCAGCGAGATTCTGGGATGTCGGGACCCCGGGTCCTCACATTCTATCATGACAAAACATCCACCATATGAAAAGCATAAAAAGGATAGTAATATGGGAAAGTAAACATCACAGGCATATGATCATATCACATTGTGAACAATATGGCCTTCTAGAATCATAGTGGTCTTCATTGTCATGGTTCCATCATGATCACGCTGCCATGTCTTCCTTCTTGTGGTGATCACCATCGCCACCATGCTTGAATACATCTCCATAAACATAAAAGGAGCTAATACAACTAATAGCTACAAAATAAACTACATGAGAGATCAAGCATCACAGGTCGATGCGCAGGTCATTATACAATTATGTGACAACCTCAACCCGATTGTGTTTAATTCGCAACACGCAGGCTGCCCAAATGTTATACACAGATCATCACATCACATTAAGGCCATACCATTCACATCATTCCACGCAAAAATGAGTCAATCGTAAAATGATTTATATCGCGAAACGACTCTATGATATCACTATAGCCAAACGGAATTACATAGATCGCATCTATGAAATCACTATGAAAATCTCACCAGATTGGTCAAATCAACCCGAATCCGAGCCATTCAGAATGCCTCGATTTTCAATGTGACTGGTTATTCGGGAGAAGATCGCGACACATGACCGTGGTCTGCTGGCTCAATCTGTTAGCTATGTACACGATTAGTCTCGATGGTGATTCTAGCGGGTAGGAACAGGTTGTGCACAGCGCAGAGAAGGAGCACGAACTAACCACTACAGGATTCCTGTCAACATACGACGGCTAAAACCGTCGTATATAAAGCAGAAGCCGTCGTATATAGTTTATATACGACGGCAGTTGTTTATATACGACGGTTTGCGGCCGTCGTATATAATTTGTCGTATATATAGTTATATACGACGGAGCCGTCGTATATAACAGTATATATACGACAGCCGCTTATATACAACGGCCCGTTTCGTGGACTTGGCCCAGTGGACCAGGGCCATTATATACGACGGCTGGGCCCTGGCTGTCGTATATAAGCCCTTATATACGACAGCCGCTGGGCCCTGGCTGTCGTATATAAGGTCTTATATACGACAGCCTGGACCAGCCGTCGTATATAATTTAGGCTTATATACGACGGCCCTGTATAGCGGCCGTTGTATATAAACTATACAGGCCATCGTATATTAGCTTTTCCATTTTTTTTTAAAAAAATAGAAAACGTCTAACCTGGCTCGATGGCCAGCTACACATACAAAGACAACAAAAAACAGTTTGATATATAAATTCACAACAAAGTGCAATAGTACACATCGACAATCACAAAGTTTGACATCCACACAAATGAAAACAAAATCACAAATCTATTGATTACTAGCCCCTCCACTACCTCCGGGAGGGAAGAAGTCATCCTGCCGCGGCGAACCTGGCGCCCTTAGCTGTGGCGATGGAGTCTGAGCCTCCGTCCCTGATCCCTGCGAAACAAAGTGACATATGTACAAGTTTATAATTGTTTTTCTAGTTTCATTAGGATTCTTAGCGGTTGGGGCTTCCACTTAATCTAACTTTCTTTTTATACCTGTACTCCAGGAAACTGCTCCTGTGGTGGCGACGGCGCCAGCACGAACGGAGGTGGCTGCCACAACGGTACCTGGATTTGCTTCCCTTGCTGTCGAGCTAGCGCCTGCCATTTCAAACATTACAATTTACAAAACTAATTGAAATGCAATGTAATTAAAATATAATTGTATGTTTCTTACTTCCATTGCCGCTTGCATCTGTGCCATATAGGACGCATGGTACGCCATGACAGCCCTGTTGTTCTCTCGCTCTCTCGCCAAGGCCTCCTCCTACCGAGCCAAGCTCTCCCGAAGCGCCATGACTTCGAGATCTCTCTCGGTGACACGGCGGTTGGAGGAGCCTGCAGCCGAAGACTGCAAGGAGCTGCCTCTCGCAGGTCGTGCCTCCCTAGAGTTGACGACTCCAGAGAATATGGCAAGCCTAAAAAAACGAATCAATTCAAGGTAAAATTAAATAATCTTGAATTGAAAACAATGAAAGTAAATGAATTCACCTTCCGTGTGCTTTTCCACCTCCGCTTGCATACGCGGCTTGAGGGTCGATGTTCGGGGAGTTTTCCCAATCGAACCCTTTGCCGTGTATCCTCACAGCCTCTTGCCCATACCTAGTCTGAAAAACAATGAAATTATGTAAGTTCAACAACATATATAGTGTCAAATAATTTCAGAGGTCATGAAACTTACCAGGCGCTCTGCTGCGTACTGACTACACTGCTCCGGCTGAGAAGGGTCAGCGTGACCTCTCCTATAGACCGTAGTAGCACTCGGTCGCACGCCGGTCTCCTTTTTCTGTGAACATATGTTAGTACGAACAATACTACATTATGAATATAATAAAAACTACCAAGAAACTTACCATCCGTTTAGCCATTCGCACAAAACCTTGGATGCCCATACCGTGCTTCCCTGAGCTCCCTCTGGCATCTCGAGCCTTCTTGGACTTAGCGATGAACTCATCGCTAGCCCAATACCTGCAAAGGGCTCGGTAATCTTCAGTTCGTCCCTGTAACCAAGGGACACTAACCTGCACACATGCGTAGTTCATTAGGTGTTACTTAGCAATATTAATATGAACAATTTAAAGATTACACAACCTACCTCTGCGTATTGCTCCTCCGTCAAGTACGTCTCGGAGGCGTCTCTGAACGACCCAACCTCGTGGTCGTGGAGCTTTGAGTAGTCGTTAACTACTTGACTCCGAGCGTTCGAAAGCATTTGCATAACAAGCTTCCGAGCGTTCACTTCAAACACGGAGCGGGCGTGATCCATCTGCTCAGCCGGGTCCTCAAGGCGGTACCTGAGCTGTAGGAAGCCAACACAGTTTGACATATACACACATTAATATTTGAAGGAACATAAAGAATTTAAACTTCAAATATTTATGAAAGTTACTTACCCAAAAATCTGCCCACACGACTCCCTGTAGGTTGTCGTTCTCTGGGTGAGGAACGCGCGCGTAGTCGTCCCACGACGTAGCTGCACGTCCACCAATCGCACCGGGGTAGTGCAGACGCACTAAGTTCCCGATGCAACCGTTCACCGTCCTGTGGTGTTTCTGCCCGTCGTACGAGAGGTCCTCCCAAGAACTAAAAAGTTGTTTGTTAAGTCATTAAGTAAGATCATAGTCTTTGAGAACAAATAGAAATGAATACTTTAGTAATATGTTACCTGTCTCCAACCGGATGAATAATTACCGGCTCTCTAGGAATAGGTGGAGGACCAACAAAGTTACTCCTCCTCGTGCGTCTCCTCCGCTGCGGCACCACGTCTGGTGACCCAGAAGGCTGGTCACCGGACGTGTCCTCAGGCTGGGTGCCCTCGGGCTCGCTGGGCAGACTACCCTGGGGGTGGCTGCCGGAGGGCTGGCTACCAGAGTGCTCGCTGCCCGAGGGCACGCTGCGCTGCGTACCCGTCTCCTGAGGTGCCGCTCTGGCCTTGGACTCATAGTCCGAATCAGACTACAATGGTAAAGTAAGTAAGCTAAATTGAAAAAGTGATTTTAATAATTTTGTGCAATGTAGAAAAATTTACCTCTGTACGCTGCAAACTGACAACCCTGTCCCGCAACTCTGGACACGCACTTAACAGCTGAGTGCGTCTGCTCCCACTGTAAGTGGAACCGTAGAAGTAGTCGTCCCTCTCCTGCGAGGGGAGGAAACCCCTCACACTCGGCGCCTTCTTCCCCTTTGAACCCTTTGAACCCTTGCTTGACGACATCCTAATCAGTTCAAAAAGTAATTACTCCTAATCAGTTTCAAAAGTAATGTGAGCGATAATTAATGTCACTTTCATTTAAAAGAACATTACTCGTAATCAGTTTCAAAATTCATCAACATCATGATCATCAACATCGCGATCTGTCGTCTTGAGCTGTTTACATTTCCACTTTCGCATTGTAGATGTCTCTACATCTGCAACGTCTCCTACTAAGTTATCGAGTCCTGCACCAGACTCGACGATAAAAGAGTCTGGCAACTCTTCGTCTTGATAAACTTCTTCAATGTCTCCACTATCATGATAACCATCATCTCCAGGAGTATACAAGCGCTCACGAGGATTCACTTTATATACCACCCACCAAGTGCTAAGCTTCTTACATGGATAAGGTAGATAATACACTTGTTCCACTTGATGTGCAAGAACGTATGTATCTAAACCTCGTAAGCGTTCGTTGTGATTCACTTCCACCATGCCAAATTGATTTTCTCGAGTTCCATGATTGTTATCAAACCAATCACAATCAAAGAACACCACTCGAAGTTCTTTATTGCCAGCGAAAGTAAATTCCAGAATTTTGTTAATGATTCCATAGTAATTGGTTTCTTTCCTTTGTGAGTCGATTGCTCTCGTCACAACTCCGCAATTTGATGTTGCTGCGAGAGGACGAAGAGTTTCGAATTGAGTTGTACGGAATTGGAAGCCATTTACGTCATATCGACCATAGCTTCTAACTTTCACTAATCCATAAGATAGTTGTCGTAAATCTTGATGGATGTTTGTGTTCGCTAATACATAAGCTCGAAACCAGGATAAGAAATTTGGCCCTCTATTAATTCCAGCCCGTCGCATCGTTTCTACTTGCTTTCTCGTTGGTTGATGCTTATGTTTCTAGTTTTGGTTGTGGAACTCACTGTACACACAAAACACATGCCATCGACATTAGCATACATGTATTGGTAAATACAATAATCATCATAAATGTAAGAGAAACACTTACTCGAAATATTTCTCCATGCCATCGATATTAGCATATATCTAGAGTAAAGCAGCAGTCCTATGACAATCAAAGTAGCTTATCTTGCAACCGTATGTAAGTCGAAAATACTCTGTGTCAGACGCACATATGGGACACGACAAACGACCATGTGTGCTCCATCCAGAAAACATGCCGTACGCAGGGAAATCATGGACAAACCACAAATAAGCAGCTCGAAGGTTGAATTTCTGCTTCTTGTAACAGTCATACGCTTCAACTCCAATCCACAACGTTTTCAATTCTTCAATCAATGGTTTCAACATCACATTGATACGTGATCCCGGATGATCTGGTCCTGGTATAATGAGGCTAAGAAACATAAACTCGTACTTCATACAAAGAGAAGGTGGTAGGTTGTACGGAATAACAAAGACGGGCCAACAGGAGTATGGTGTGGCATTTGTACTGAAAGGTGAAAAACCATCCGTCGCTAACCCGATGCGAACATTTCTCGCATCACTAGCAAAAGCAGGATCAAAAGAGTCCAAAGACTTCCATGCATCACCGTCCGACGGATGAGTCAACACATCTTTGTTCTCACGCACACCTTCTTTGTGCCATCTCATGTGTCTGGCAGATCTTTTAAGAAAGAAACAGCCGCTTCAACCGAGGTGTCACAGGCAAGTAACGCAATTGCTTATGTGCAACTTCTGTCATTACTTTATCACCATCGTCATTGACAACTTCGACAAACCTCGATTTTCCACACTTTAAACAATTCTTCTCTTTGTCATGCTCTTTCCAAAATAGCATGCAGTTATCTGGACACACGTCAATTTTTTCATATTTCATACCCAATCCAGATAGTAATTTCTTTGAGTGATACATATCTTTGGGCAGTTTATGAGGTTGTGGAAGAGCATCGCTGATAAGTTTCATCATGTCATTGTAGCAATTATTAGAGAAGAAATACTTAGATTTGATTGCCATAAATCTGGTCATGAAAGTAAGAAGAGTCATTTCAGTATGATCATGCAACACCTCTTCAGAAGCTTTCAAGAGATTAAAGAATGTGTCTGCCTCATTTGTCGGCGGATCCTCCATTTGTATATCTTGTAACATCTCATCGATCCTGTCAACACCCGGACAATCATCATCATCTACATGAACGGCTCGAGGAGCAGACTCACCGTGGAAACTCCAGACCTCATATTATGGCATGTAACCGTTTTTGCACAAGTGTAATGACAATGTCGTTTTGTCCAAAAACTTAGTATTCCGGCATTTCGCACATGGACAACGAACTTTATCGGTCGTAGACAACGAGAACACTCGATCAATAAAGTCGTCTGTCCCGGCATACCACTCATCTGAGTGACCAGTTGCCTTGTTCCAACTGGTATACATCCAACTACGGTCTTCACTCATGTTTAACTCAGCAGTTTTAAGTCAAAGAATTTATAGTTAGTTTATTATTTATTTATATTACGAACCTATATCTATTGGAAAGGATAGATCCTAAACCCACCCAAGAGTGACCGAGACGAACATGCTTATAACAAGACACGAGGTCTAGATTCAGACGAAATTTCGGCAGCATAACCCCGCTGTTCTCCAACTGCACGTCCAAAAATGGAGCAGCGGAGAACATTAGGGTGACGCTGTCGAAACTACGTCCAAATCTAAACCCCGCGTCTCATTATAAGCACGCCCTCTCTGTCACTCCTAGGCTGTCCAAAAAGGGACAATTCCGAACCTACACGCCTCACATGCGTAACACGTGTGAGACGGGCTGGTTCGAAACGGGTGACGCATATTGTAAAGGTTTACGTCAATCTTTCATTTTTGAGTGATTTCAAAGAGAGAGAGGAAAGAACAATAGAGAGAAGGAAAGAACCATAGTTGTTAAGGCATCGCTTAAGCGTCACTTAAGCGGTAAGGCGCCTGGGGATCGTAAGGCGTCCCATCGCCTTAGATCCCGGCGTAAGGTAGGTGAATATGGCGGCGGCGCTTGCACACAAGGGAGGCGGCGGCGGCGCCCGCACACAGGATCTTGTGTTCGTATGAAGTTGAGCGCCGGCAGATCCGCGGCAGCCGGTCAATGGAGGCCGACGAGTGCCGGCAGATCGACAGTCCCGCGGCGGAGGAGGCCGAGCGCCGAAGGGGGGGAGGGGGGAGGGGAGGGGGAGGGGGGGTAGGGCGAGGCGGCCTAGGTTGTTCACATCGTGCTTTTGTAGACGTATACGTTACCACTAAATGGGTTGTATCGGGCCCTAAGCCCATTTATGTACATATAGTACTTTTAAACACTCAAACAATCGAAACAATAATCAATTAAACTATTAACTCATATGCATTAATCATCTAAGCAATTAACAACTCATCTAAACAAACATAATTACCGTAGTTAACAAACTTATCAATTCTAAGCAATTAAAAAAACACCTAGCTAGCAATTCAAATAAACATGTGCAATAATTAAACCTAAGCATATCAATTCATCTAAAGCTAAGAAATTATCCACCTGTCGGGCGGGTGGCGGCCGGGGCGCCGGCTGTCGGGGGCGGCCGGGGTGGCGGCTGGCGGCGGCGGGCGGGCGGCGGGTGGCGGTCGGGGCGCCGGCTGGCGGGCGGGGGGCGGCCGGGGCGGCGGCCGGGGCTGCGGCCGCTGGGGCGGGCGGGGGGCGGCCGGGGCGGCGGCCGGGCGGCGCCTGGCGGGCGGCGGCCGGGTGGCGGCCGGGCGGCGCTTGGAGGGCGGCGGCCGGGTGGCAGGCGGGGGCGCCGGCTTGCGGGGGCGGCGGCGGGCGGGCGACGGCCGAGCGCTGGCTAAGCCGCGGGGGGGGGGGGGGGGGGGGGGGGGAGGGGGATGGGAGGCCGAACGGCGCGGGGGGGGGGGGGGGGGGAGGGGGGGTAGGGCGACGCGGCCTAGGTTGTTCACATCGTGCTTTTGTAGACGTATACGTTACCACTAAATGGGTCGTATCGGGCCCTAAGCCCATTTATGTACATATAGTACTTTTAAACACTCAAACAATCGAAACAATAATCAATTAAACTATTAACTCATATGCATTAATCATCTAAGCAATTAACAACTCATCTAAAAAAACATAATTACCGTAGTTAACAAACGTATCAATTCTAAGCAATTAAAAAAACACCTAGCTAGCAATTCAAATAAGCATGGGCAATAATTAAACCTAAGCATATCAATTCATCTAAAGCTAAGAAATTATCCACCTGTCGGGCGGGTGGCGGCCGGGGCGCCGGCTGTCGGGGGCGGCGGCTGGCGGTGGGTGGCGGCCGGGGCGCCGGCTGGCGGGCGGGGGGGCGGCCGGGGCTTTGGCCGCTGGGGCGCCGACTGGCGGGGGTGGCCGGGGCGGCGGCCGGGGCTGCGGCCGCTAGGGCGGCCGGGGGGCGGCCGGGGTGGCGGCCACGGGGCGGCCGGGGGGGGGGGCGGCCGGGTGGCAGGCCGGGGCGCCGGCTTGCGGGGGTGGCCGGGGCGGCGGCCGGGGGGGGGGGGGGGGGGGGGGGGGGCGGGGCGGCGTCGGGCGGGCGGCGGCCGGGCGCGGGCGGGTGGCGGGCGGGCAGCGGCGGGCGGCTCGGGCTCGGGTCGGCGTGGGCGTGAATGCCCGCGCCGACCCGAGCCCCCGCGGGTATATAAGCCTTATTTACGACGGCCCATGTTGTGTTAGCAGCAGAGCAGTAGTATAAAATACTGCCAGTATACGGCAGCTGTGCCATGTCTGCCGATTTCAGTCGGATTTAATGGGCAGGGGATTTAGTTTTTCTATTCGTCTATGCGCTGCGGTGGTGGTGGGGGGGGGGGTCTGTGTGTGTGCTCGAGCATGGCGGCGAGAGCATGCAGGTCAGAGATAGCCAGTCCATCCATCCACTCCACTCGGAGGTCGTAGCAGCAGGTCGAGAACACAGGGGAGCAGCACAGCTACCTCTAACCTCTCCAAGTACGGTACGGAGAAGCAGCAGTCTGAACTGAACTGAACTACTAGCTGTTGACAAAAGAAAAGATCCAAGGAAGCCAGCAGCAAGCAGTTCGTTACCTGTCCCTGGTGAGGATCCGAGCCGGGGGGGCTGCCGGGGCGGCGGCCGGGGGGCGGCCGGGCGGCGCCTGGCGGGCGGCGACCGGGTGGCAGGCCGGGGCGCCGGCTTGCGGTGGCGGCCGGGGGGCGGCTGGGGCGGCGGCTGGTGGCGGCGGCCGGGCGGCGGTTGGCGGCGGCGGGCGGGCGGCGGCGGGCGGCTCGGGCTCGGGTCAGCGCGGGCGTGAATGCCCGCGCCGACCCGAGCCCCCACGGGTATATAAGCCTTATTTACGACGGCCACACCATGGGCCATCGTAAATAAGACTTATTTACGACAGCCTCGGTGTGGCTGTCATATATAACTTCTATAATACGACAGCCTAGGGTTGGCTGTCGTATATAACTGCTATATACGACAACCTAGGGTTGGCTGTCGTATATAACACTTATATATGACAGCCACGTACTAAACGACGGCTGTGCTGTCGTTTATAAACTTATATACGACAGCTTCGGCTGACCGTCATATGTAAGTTTATATACGACAGCTAGCCGTCGTATGTTATACTGGCTGTCGTATGTTGCCCTGTTTCCTGTAGTGAACCCTTTAGTCATACGATCGCAATCTACTCTAACCAATTCCAAATCAAAAAAACTGCGCAATAAAAATTCATCATATGAACATGTCTGCAGTAGATCGCATCTACTAACAAGATCCAGAACAAAAACTACGCAAGTCATACCGCTGTTGGGAAATTGGTGGTACGCTACACTAGCAATTCTACCGCATCACCCAGGAAACATGCTAGTACAGAGGTCATAGATCGTTACCACTAGACGTGCAGCGCAGAAGAAGATCTAGTCATAGATGAGCGTCGGTGTAGGGGAAGTAGACGACCATGTTCATCTCCTCATTGTCCTAGTCACAGCAGTGGGTAGACGATCACGTTCGTAGCTGATCAGTGCAGCAGTAGCAGCAGCGCCTCCACAGAGTCCACACGTACGGGGAGGAACGCCAAGCGCCGCTTTACTAGCACCGCGCGCGCAGCAAGGGTTTCAGCTTGAGGCCTGTGAGGGTGGTGACTAGGGCTGTCACGTAGCGGGTGATTCACCCCTAACCCTACCCTTCATATTTATAGGCACTCTAGTGGGCTTGTAGGTCGCAGATCCATTAGTATCATAATTGCTAATGGATCAAATATCCAACAGGTCTTAATCCGAATTGTTATGATTGACTCTTGGGCATATCACCAACAAGAGCGACGTTAACTGCATCAACTTATGCTCCTACTCGACGATCGACGCGTTTTGTACTGATCAACTCATGAAGAACATGGCAGATGCATCTAGGAGGAAGGCCGACAGCAAGGCCGTCGACCTGAGCAACGTCATCAACGTGCAACTTGAAGATCTCTCGCAGGAGGACCGCGAACTCATCCAAGAGGAGTTGGAGCAGAAGATCAATAGGAGAAGATGGCACGACTACAGTCCAAGTTGGCGTGCTTCCAAAAGACTTGGGGAGGCATTGTCCAAAAAGGCGACACACGTGAAGCATCTAAGCGCAAGGTAAGCACACAAATCTCCCTCTAAGATATTGTACACCTTGTGTATGTGTCAGTAGCGAGCAAGTATGGCGCGAATGTTGAGCATATGGCATCTACGTTTGCGGATAGCCTCAATAGTTCGTTCGACATGATTAAGACATATGTTAAGCAAAACATAGATAGGAACCTACATTGGCAGATCTGATCTACTATACAACATGTCCAGGATGAGGTGGGTGGCAAACGCTTGGATCTTAACACGAGTAGCATGGCGGCAAACGTAGCTAGCACCTCGTCATCTTGCTTGCCGCCACCATTCGTCCCAGCCAGGCAACCCATAGCGAACATACAACAACCATACCACCAAACCGCCACATATGGTCCTGCCTTACCTCCCATCGGGAGTGGTGTACCGCTTGGGCCCATGCCCGATGCGTTCCCCCCCCCCCCTAGCACAACCACAAGTTACACCTTGCAACTTGCCTGACCCTCCCAACACTCCATAATAAGATCTTAGGGACCAAGTAACTAGGATGCTCAGGGATCTTGGGATAACAGCCAAAGGATACATCAGAGCCTACCAAAAGCCTTACCCCGACTACTTTAATACTGTCCCATATCCCAGAGGGTTTAGGGTGCCTTACTTAGCCAAGTTCAGTGGGAGGACTCAAATACCACTCAGGAACACATCAGCCAGTTCCTTATCCAATTTAGCAACGTAGGAATCACGGACATACACAAGATTGATTGTTTCCCTCATCCCTAACCGGCACAGCATTTAAATGGTTCACATCGCTACCTCCCAACTCTATCACCACTTGGCTATGTTTAGAACAAAGGTTTTGTAAGGGCCTAAGTTTTTGCACACATTCAAAGTGTTCATCACACCACACACACCTCATTTGAGGAAACTTTATGAATACATTTGAAGAGCAAGTAAACACCATCAACATGGTCATTAGAGAATAAACTTACAAAATGCAAAAGTGGCATTTCCCACATGCATCATATAGGGGCTTATCATATGAAAAACTCCTACACCTTGCAAGGAATGCTCATGCCAAATTTCACCCAAATCCAAAACCTTTTTGAGGTATTTTTGGGTATAACTAGAAAGAGGCTAGTTTGAACTAAATTCAAATTCAAACTACTTCCATCCCATGAATTCAAAACTGGGAGGCATATTCATACTCAGCACATTTTTGTGAGCTCACACACCAATTTTTACTCCATTTGGAGTTGATCTTGACATGAGCTAAGTTTAGCAAATTCAAACTCAATATGAATTTGAAACTGCATATGTGCTGAAAATATATTCAAACACCTAACAATTTGAATTCTATCAACTTCAAATGGGCATTTGTTATATAATTCAAATTCTAGAGGGTATTAGTGGGATTACTATTTGGAGCAGTAGAGGGAAGTTAATTTCAGAGATTAAAACTGGAGTGGGACCCACATGTCAGCCTCACTAGAAATTTTAACCGACTGAAGAAGCTCATCCTGGTTTCTTGCGCCTGATCGAGCTGCCGCCACGGCGAGGAGCCGCAGGGACAGCAGCTGCTTGCTGCCCCTGGCCACTGAACCGCCTCACTGCTCCTCTTATCTCCGCAGCTGAGCCGACCAGAGGCAGCACCGATCAGTCTTCGCCTCTCGCTCGAGAAAAATGCTACCTCGCCACCGCTCTCTCGGAATTGATCGGAGAACCAACGATCACAGCCTCCCCACTCCCTCCAAGCTGCAAAACAGTACTAGAGACTCTCCTCTTCCTTCCCCGTCATAGGAACTAACCGAGTCCGGTTGATCTTGCCCCACACCGAAAGCTTTTCCGGTGACCTAAAGTTTTCCGCACCTCGGGCTCCCGAGGACAGCCCAAACGGCAAGGTGTCAAGCCCAAGCTAAGGCGTCCCCGGACATGTTAGGGTCTGGTGTTGCTCACCCCCGAACCACAGCCCGAATTTTTGATCACCGGCGACAAATTTCAGTTTTCCCTTTCATTCAGTGCAGACCGACCTTTGGGTGAGGATCCACCAAATTCTCGTTCCATAGTTTTTTAGAAATCCTCAAACTGCACCTGCACGAGCTAGGATTGGTAGCGATCAACTTTCCTTCACGGTCCTAGCAAGAAAACCTTGGTAGACCGGCCATTTCTAGCTTTTCTACCGGCACTAATGGCGGAATCCGTCGAGCGCACAGTGAGAGCTCAACTAGGACCTCTCCCGAGCTGCCTCGAGCCCATGCCGAACTTCCCTAGGTTGCACTGATGCTCTACGACCGATAGCTCGATCTTTTGGGGTGCTAGGAAGTCCGGTCCACACGGCCGAAGTTCTTCCGAAGCCGCCCCTCGTCGCCGGCCATGTCCGGTAATTGTCACGTCGAGCTGAGCCCAGCACCGTGTTCCCCGTGTGGGATTAGGCAGAGGCGGAAAAGATCATGGAGTTTGGCACACGGAAAAAGCCCTCCGATGAGCACTCCAGCGAGGGGGCGGCGGTCGAGCGCGGGAGGCCGGAGGTAGACGAAGCTCCCGGTCCCACGTGTCAGCAGCCGGATATTTATACCGGGGATCAGCTGTGGCACTGGATCGGATATGGCTGCACGTGAAATACTCCGTAGCCCCATGTGTCGGCCGCTGAAAAGTTGACACGTAGCCCCGGTCCCATGCGCAGCGATTTAAACATTTCCCCGATTTTCAGATTTAGTTCAAACTTCAAACCCCACATAACTTTGGCTAGGAAACTCCAAATCAAGTGAACCAAATTTTGTTGGATTCAGCTCTCTGAGTAATTTCCAACAAATCAAGTTTCACTCTATGAAAATCCTTAGTTCTCCAGAATTAATTCTTCAAAATTTAAACTGTTTAGAATTTTAACTGGGGAACCCTTATAAGGAAAATTCTGAAATTTTTGCTAGGATGTTCACCAAAATATCACTGAGCCACCATAAAAATTTCAGAACCATTTGAGCTCATTTGATCCACCTAAAGGTGTGATTAATAAAACTGTTCCAGAGAAAATAGAAAATGTCCAGAAACATTTTCAGAATTTCTCTGAAAATTGTTTAGCTCATATATTTAACTAGGAACCTTCAAATTATGTGAGACCAACTCTATTAGAACCCTCTTAAAATCTAGTTTTTAGGAAGTCATGGCTTGTTACATGAAAATACCTAGAACACCCTAGGAGCTCCAATTAAGGCCAAGTACATAATTATTTGTGGAGGGCTCAAATGAGCTTTGCTGCAAATGAAACTTTGGCCAAGTCTCAGTTTAGGTTATATCAAAACCACAGTAAAAATTTCAGAGTCATTAGGTCTGTCTAGCAAAACTTAGAGTTTTCACAAGTTGCATTTGAATTGACACATATTTGTATTTATCATATGGAGTCGCTAAGGTTGAGGAGGAACCCGAAGTGTTAGACTTCGTCACTCCCGAGGAACAGCTAGCTTATGACTAAGAGCAGCAGGGCAAGCTCCGGTTTACATTAACCCTTTTACAAATTTTACTGTTTTGAGAACTTACTTTGAGCATCCACTTAATTCTTGCATTAGAGTCTTGTTTGAAACCCAAATGCATAGCCCAGAAAAACCGGGGTTGGGATTAGGTTTGAAAATCTTGTTAACTACTGCAATGCTAAAATAGTGTAGGATTGGATACAAGTCGAGTAGTTGGAACTACTCGCGAGGATAGGCTAGAGGCACATTGCTTGGGTAAACATAGCCAATGAAACAAATGGCAAGAAAAATGAGACCGAGCGGAGAGTAAGAGCAGAAGGCCTTTGGGGCCTGGGTGCCATAGCTCCGCTTGTGTCGATTGAGGACCGAGCCATGTGCAGGCCTGCTGAACAAGATAGAACAGTACCGAAGATCTACCTGCTATATGGGAACCAGGAAACTGATGTAACTCGGGTAGCTGGGTGTTGAGGCATTGCCTGTTGTTCAGAGGGTAGGTTGAGAGCTCGAGGTGTAAATCGGCTGGCGGCACTGAGGATGCGCGTGCAGATACCTCTTGCTCAGGACGATAGGACCGGTTCAACATTTGGCTAACGGGTGAAAGGTAGTTGCGTACGACCTCTATGATGGTTGCTGTAGGCAACATCGAGTACAGGTGTACTTGACGAGTTATTCGGGTAACCCTACAGGTGTAAATCGATTATAATCGCCGTCCCTCGCGGTCAGTGAGTACCACTTGTTCACTGTACCATGACATAGTAAGAACAGGCTAGCTACATGTTAAAAGTTTGCTGATTTGAAAGCTATACAGTGCTTGTTAATGGCTTGCTGTAGTTTAGAGCTAATTAAAGTTCTTTTCGACCTTAGGAAACGTACATGAGAGAAATGTGTTTCTTGTTTGATTGCGGCTCTCTCATGTGCCTTAGCGTGAGGTTTTCCACAACCTGCTACTAAAACATGAAAGTAAGGTTCAAATAATTAGGTGAGTCCTTTGCAAATTATTTACCTCGTGTACCCTAAACCTTCATGTAGAAGTTTCATGTATAGGAGAGACGGGTCAAACTTGCTGAGCCATCGTGCTCACTGCTTGTGTTTGAGGCTTTTGCAGGGGTTTATGAGGAAGGGACTCCCGAGGAAGAGACGGAACCCAAAGAGGGAAACCCGTCGAGTGGGAGTCGTGCACAACGCCGTGTTAGTGTCTGTGCGTGCTAGCGGGGACACGTTCATGGGATGAACGTGAACTCAATGAATAGTCTACGCCCGTGAGTGTAGACCGAATATTTTGTTATAAAAATGTTCATAAACTGGTTTATGTAATAAAACTTTGCTTCCGCTTTGTATCTTTGATGTGCGTTATCCGGTGCTGTGCAACGCAGCACCCCTCAGCGTGATCCTGGATCGACAAGGCCGCGGGGCCGCGTCAGCGTGGTATCAGAGCTTGCTTGAGGTTTAACGCACTACAAAGGTCATCTTTTTCAAAAATTCGGTGAGGAACGAGTTAGTAGCCCATATAAGGATGTTATTAGTGTTAGAAAGTGGCATACTAACCTATTTGTTTATGTCGGAAAATCGTGCATCTCGGGACGTTTTATGTCTTGGGGGGTGCACGTAAGCGCTGTCCACCAGTGCGCACAAGCTGAAGGGTGGAGCCCCATGGGTGGCAGGTAACCCGACCCGCTTTGATATCCTCTACGACCCTTCATGTCGTTTGGGGTATTCGAGCAACGCCTTTCCCTGGTGTGCTTCGGGCAAGTTTGGGAGAATCCGCCACATGGTCAGTAATGTGAACACGTAGCTCAAGGCGTGTTTGGCTTGAGAACACCCATGCGAGTGATGATGGACGGGTCTATGAACTGTATGTATACCGGGCTTGGTGTGCAGCCGAGTCTGAAAATTGTTTGAGTTATTTGCAGGTAGTCTGACAACAAATTGGTATATGAGTAGCATCCGTGTGCGAGAGATATTTAGTGCCATTGAACTAACGA
The DNA here is from genome assembly GCA_030760725.1 of Neostapfia colusana. Lineage (NCBI taxonomy): Eukaryota > Viridiplantae > Streptophyta > Magnoliopsida > Poales > Poaceae > Neostapfia > Neostapfia colusana. The sequence goes on from JASWHV010000011.1 coordinate 63,856,104, forward strand.
AGCCGGCTAAGTCCGGTATAGGTTTTTCTTTGTGAGGAATGTAGTACCGACATGATCTGGTGATGCATCGACGTCACACCCCAATAAATAAGCAATTTAAGTGAAAAACTGGAATGTTTTAATCTAGAGCACTAAAACTTTGATGTAACTTCTTCCCTTAACCAGGATATTCAAAGTTAACAAGTTTTCAACTTATAGGAAACTAAGGACAGAGTCCCCTGTTTTCAGCTGAAATAAGGCTGAAGTTAATCAGAGGTTAGAGGTTGAGTTCTTTCGAGGTTGGGGTCATATGATACATTTCTGGAAAGCTTTGGAAGAGCTTTACAACTTTTCTGTTTATGTACAGAGGTGTTTCATCCCTTAACCAATCGAAAAATGCAGTAGAGTTGAAACTGTCCAGAAAACAGGGCAGAGCAAACACTCTGTAACTCTCTATAAATTGAGCTTAAATTCCTGCATAAAGTACAAAAATAGAAAATCAGGTATTTCTGAAAAGTTCATGAGATGGGTTACAACTTTGTAACAGAAAGTTTTGTCAAATTTGGTGTAGAATTAACTGGAATTCTTGGATCAAATCAGTACCTCAAGCAGGGAGGTGCTCTCCAATTTTCTCCAGAAATTCTGTCAACTTTGACATCTCATAACTTTTGAACCATGACAGATATTAGGCCAAGCAAATACCTTCTGGAAATCTATTGAAGTTAGCTTTAACTTTGATGTTGAGCACCAAAATTGGTTTTGCATTTAGCATGGTCTAAATCAAGTTGGGATGGAATCTGGTCAGGGCTGTCAGTTTGGGCAGCAGACCAGCAATCAAATTTGTTTAAGTTTGAACTATGTTTCCAGATTTTATTAGTTCAATGACATGTTTTATGTTATAACTCAACGGTCTACTGTTCAAATAAATATTTGACATTTCTCAAATATGTTTCTACAGATGACAGAGGATAGACAATTGGAGAACGGATGGGTGGTATCCCACTGTTCTCACCGCAGTGGTTATCCGGAGGCGTTGAAGCAGATGTTTCAATATTTCGGATATGTGGAGAAGCTGCAGTATCTCACCAAGGAAAAAAGCAAGGAGGGAAACAAGACGTGTACAATACACGTCGAAGTTCCTGCAGGACCCGCGCCACCCGGTTGGGGATGTGGCAAGTGGCAGCTCGCGACACCATGTCGCGTTTCTGCCAACTACACATGAGAGCTATGGAGGGCACTCCATACACGCTCATTCCGGTGGAGGGACGAGCTAATCATGTGTGGGGGGAAAGGTACATGGAGGCAACAGATCCGGGTTGCCCAAGGTACAATCCCGCGGTGGCGAATCTCAGCCTCAAGTTGAGGGCAGGAAAAACCGTGATGGACAGCCAAGCTGTTCATACGGATTGTCTTGCTGCAAAGCTTAAGGAGAGCACCAGCCGTGGAGAACATTTCGAGAGTGCTCACAGCGCACTTCGCAATGTTCTCCTTCTGACGATAAAGCGACTGAATGAATAACATAATCAGTTGCATCATCTGAAGAAGGCAAAAACTAAAAGCCGTGTCGACATAACGGCTTTACAACAACAAGTGCAGGCCCTGACCCAGCAGAATGAGGTCCTCACTCAAGAGCGGGATGACGCTACTGAGGAGGGGCAGGGCTGGGAAGAGGACTACAACCAGGCCATGGATGAGGTGCACGCGTTGCAGGACCTCATACCTCCGGTAATGGGCCTACCAATGGTAGGTACCGTACCCGTAGTTTAGGTATCCCGGCGATGGGGAACCAGAACCGGAAGAGGAGGTCATGGACCTGGAGCCACCAGCAGAGGTAGTGGAGGAGGACGACCCGCAGGAGGTCGAGTTCTACTCCGAGTAGTAGGTTACCGTTGCCAAAGTAGGGCAGCAAGGCGGTGTAAGGAAAACTTTGGTAATCGGTGACATGTCGTGTAGACAGTAGTATATGTATAGGTAGTGACGACATGAGCACGAATTCTCGGAGAACCAAGAATAATGTATCTTGTATAAAGTTTATGCTTTATCAATATAAGTGAGTGTTGTGCAAGTTATTCATGCGTCACTTCAATACCTACTGTTTCATATGGAATTTTAAGTATGACATGTGCTGATCGCTGTTGTTTTGAATTTCAGAATGACTCGCGCTCGTGCCAACCCAGACGTTGGGGGTTCCAGTCAGGGGGAGAGACCTCCCAACAGCCTCCTGAGGATTCCTCGGGACAGCAACAGCAACAACCACCACCGCCACTGCCAACGGTTACATTGGCCGACATCGTTGCGGCGATGGCGGGTTCTCATCAGCAGCACATGGAGTTGCTGCAGACCCTTATTGCGAATACGTCTTGACCAGAGAGGCATCAAGATTGCGAGAATCGCCAAAAAGCTTCTACTCCGATTTCCTGGCTACTCATCCCCCGGTATTCTCAAGGGCAGATGAACCCCTCGATGCGGACAACTGGCTCCGTACGATGTAGATGAAGTTCGGGCTGCTCCAAGTGAGTGAGCAGCGCAAGACTCAGTTCGCGGTCCAACAACTTCAAGGATCCGTGAGCGCTTGGTGGGTGATCTACTGTGATTCGCAACCCACCGAATGAGTTATGACCTGGGCGGAATTCCGGATGGCCTTCAGGGCCTCTCACATACCGCCGGGTATTATGAAGAGGAAGACGCAGGAGTTCCTTCGCCTGCAGCAAGGAAGCAGGAACGTGCTGGAATACTGTCACACCCGGTTTTTCGGAAGAACAACCAAGTGAATATCACATGTATTCCAGGATCATTTTCTCATACATGTGATGACAAATAGTGAAGCATCATTTATTACAAGCCAGGTGTCGAATATAAATAAGTCTTACAAAGCATATGTGTCGATGGACGATAATAAGTTTATCACAAATAAATAAACTAGCAGCGGAATATTATTCTTGTGGGCTCCATTACAGGCGTTGCCCGGGGGGACTCCATGAACCTAGAAACCTTCTTCGGGTCCAAAATCTTGATCATTAAACACCACTTCATTATCTTGACCTGAGCAGCAATATAAACCAACAAATATGCAAGGTTGAGTACCGATGGTACTCAGCAAGTGTGGGAAAATTTTGTCATGCATGGCTAGAGCAAGGAGAGGTTGAACTCATGGTTAAAGCACTACGCCATTAATACCTATCACCTAAGCTTATTAAGCACCTACATTACTACATAGGTGAAATGGTCCCAATCTCCCAACCCATCATCATAAACAAATAACCATAACATCATTTCCAATGTTAAGCTACCCGCTTAACATTCTTAACATCCAAAGCCATCACTCCTCTAATCATGAATAAGTACAAGCCGCTCTTGACCGTGAGCACGGCTGTCATGACAGTTTTGACTCTGCAGAGTTTGTACCACTGTACGAACATGTAGTGATTTCATCCCCCGTTGCCGGGTGGACTAAAAGAACCTCCATTATGCCAGTGGCTACGAACCACATTCACACTTCCCAGGTGTGTAGCTAGGAGATCACTAAGAAGCCTTTACAAAGGGACTCCCCACGAGCGTGGGCCCACTGAGGTTTCACCCCTAACAGCATACAAGAGGCTCCAACCCTGCTGCAGTGGCCCCCTCTTGAGCCTTGCGGTTCATATGGTAGTCCAACTGACACCTACTCCCCGCACCATCCAACACACCCATACTACGCCGGGGATACACCTAATTAATTGGCCAAGCTGCCCCATCTCAGCATGTGGTTGGCACGGTAAAGCCAGGTTACATGCTCCATGAACCGATCCTTAGGATCCAGGCAAGTACTAAACACAAACCCGAGTCTCGTGCACCCAGCACACAACCAAAATATCCAACTTGCCTTGATCCCTACCTCTACATAACTCACAATATCTCATTCAAGAGTATGGTAAAATAAACTGATGATCTCATATTCCAAATATCCCATTCTCAGCATGGCTAAACATATGCATAATAATAAATGACATGATAAAATAAATCCCAACCCATGCTACAAGGAAACAAGGTAATGCAATTCTAGGGAAACTTCCTAGCATGAGTTTCATATTTCATTTGACAATGCAAATAATTCTATCTACACATCCTAGCATAGGATCAAAGTGGTCAAGGACACTTGCCTCCTTCCTGCTGCTCTTGAAATGGGTAGTCCTGATCTTGGAAAAGAATAACTTGCTCTTGAGCAGGTTCTACATCATACCATCACACATAGCAAAAGAAAAACAACAATCCATAAGACATAGTTCACACTTCCACTTCATACAAACCACACATTCACATGTAACAAAGCCATTCACAACTTCTATATGTTGTGTCTACTCTATGTGTGTTGACCTTTGCTTACATGCACTTTTAATCATGTGTATATGATTCCTACTTTTGTATTCACATTTATGCTTGCATACTTTATATATGAGTTTCCAATTTAAATAAATTCCTTATATTCAATTACTACACCTTTTAGCTACAAAGTATGCATGAAAGATATTTTCCTTCTCCATGTGTCTTCAGAATTTCTACCAACCCTAAACTGAATTCTTTTGATTTTAGAAACTCCATTTATCATTTACTAGTTGCTATATTTTCAGATTTATTTCCTATGCCTAAATGTGAACTTTATTATGAAAATAACAAGACACATCATCTAAACAGAATAGGTTCTGATCTAAAATATTTAATAATATATTTTTGACCTTTTCCTCTGATGTAAACTATTTTACATTTATTTTCCCTACTTTCAGAACTATTCTTTACTTAAAAATGTGTCCCTATAACTAATTAAATGTGAATAACAAATTAAACAGATTCATTTCAGCCAAAAATCTATTTTTATCTCACTCCAAAGTTTTCTAAGTACTGAGAATGTTTTTAATTTAAATTTGACAATATGTTTGTCCCACTTTTTAAATTTCAAATACTAGCCACATATTCAATTTCTTAAATTTAATACTAAAACAGGGTTAAAAAGGTAAACTCACCCCACTACAGGGTCTATAATATTATTTTAACAATTTTCAGGGGTCTAGCTACTCATAACAGAGGAGTTTTCCTAATTTTTATTAAGTCCAGGGCTAAAACTGATTTTTAAATGAATTTACATGATTTTCTGAAGTTCCAGGGGCTAGATCAGAAGTTTCCGGGGCTAGCTCTTATTTCTAGAGAACCCCATGGGGTAGCACGTAAGATTTCCAGTCTTTATAACGCGGGGCTGACGTGGACCGTCCGATTTAAAACAGAAGGCTGAGATTATAACGTCGAACCGGTATGCGGGGATTTAAACCCTTGCCGTGCGATTTCAAATAAACGACGCACAAGCGGCCACGTCGCTCTGATCGAGCGTGGGCGGCACTGCCCGGCGGCGCACGGCGGCGGAAGGCCGCGATCTCGCCGGAGAGTTTCGGATCTTCGGCAATTCTTCCTAAAACTGTGATTTTATCGCATAGATCGGTGGAGGGGAGGTCGGGGATCTCACCTCGGGGGTTTTCTTGAGCTCGGAGGTCCTGGAAGGCGGTCGGCGACGAGGTACGAGGTGAATTCACGGCGAGGCTCGTCGGCGCTGTGTTTGAACCGCAAACAACCGAGTTTTCTGCACTTGCGAGGTTCCCCGGAGGCGGTGGATCAAGACCAGCGAGTTAGATCGGAATTTCCGAGCGTAGATCGGCCAGAATTCGCCGGAGGGGCTCGGGTTCTCACCGGAGTAAAAACGGCGGATCCCGTGGGAAAAACAGAACGAGGCCGGGGTTTTTATAGACGGGGGAGGGCGGTGGGTTTGTTTAGATCGAGTGGGAGTCCTCTGGAACCAGAATTCGGCCGGAAATCCGGTCGGCTGCGATCGCGCGCGCGGGTGAACAGTCCGAGTTTCGGAATATCGAGGGTTAGGGATGACAGGTGGGTCCCACCTGTCTGAGAGAGAGAGCGCGGGCGCGCGGCTACGGGCTGGCGCGGGGGCAGGGTGGGCCGGCTGGTAGGTTTTGGCCCACTGGCCGGTTTTTTTCTGTTTTTGTTTTTCTTTTTCTATTTCTTTTCTGTTTTGAGTTTAATTTGAATTCCAGTTTGAATTTGAGTTTTTGCAACACATGCAACACATCCAAAAAATTTTAAACTCCCCTCTGAACAGGATTTTTGGGTGTCACAGCTCTACCCCCCTTAAAATAAATCTCGTCCTCGAGATTGTTGGTTCTAAGAAAATAATTCCGGAAATTGTGCCTTAAGCTCATCTTCTCGCTCCCAGGTGGCTTCCTCTTCTGAGTGATGCTTCCACTGCACCTTGCACATCCGGATTCTTTTATTTCTGGTGAGGCGTTCCATTGTCTCCAAAATCTTGTATGGTTGCTCGGCATAAGACAAATCCTCAGCTACGTCCACTTCATTCATGGGTAACACCTCTTCAGGCGTCCTCAGACATTTCTTGAGTTGTGACACATGGAATACATCGTGCACATCCGATAGGCAAGCCGGTAATTCCAGTTGATACGCCACTTCGCCTTTCCTCTCCAGAACTTGAAAGGGTCCGATGTATCGAGGTGACAACTTCCCTTTCACCTTGAACCGACGAAGTCCTCGAATAGGGGACACCTTGAGATAGACATAGTCTCCCACATTGAAAACGAGCTCTCTTCTTTGTACATCGGCATAGCTCTTTTGGCGTGTCTGTGCTATCCTCAAGTTGTTGCGAATTTCCCTCACCTTCGCCTCGGCTTCTTGGAGTACTTCTGGACCAAACACTTTACTTTCCCCTGTTTGGTTCCAAAATAGGGGAGTTCTGCACTTCCTCCCGTACAAAGCTTCAAACGGTTACATCTTCATACTAGCTTGATAGCTGTTGTTATAGGAGAATTCCGCACACGGTAAGTTCTTGTCCCAACTCCGATTGTTTTTGAGTGCACATGCCCTCAGCATATCCTCAAGAATCTGATTAGTTCTTTCCGTTTGCCTGTCAGTTTGGGGATGTTAGGCAGAGCTAAAATTCAGATGGGTTCCCATGGTTTCATGCAGCTTCTGCCAGAACCTCGAGGTGAACTGTGTCCCTCGATCTGACACAATCTTCTTCGGCACTCCATGGTAACACACAATCTTTGACATGTACAACTCTGCCAATTTGGATCCGCTGTAGCTTTCCTTCACGGGGATGAAGTGAGCTACCTTGGTTAGCCTGTCGATGATGACCCATATGGAATCATATCCTGATTGGGTCCTAGGCAATCCCACTATGAAATCCATACCGATTTCTTCCCATTTCCATTCAGGCACTTTGAGTGGTTGCAATAATCCCGCGGGTCATTGATGTTCGGCTTTCACCAACTGACATGTGTCACATAGGGCAACATGTTCCGCGACATCTCGCTTCATACCATACCACCAATACCTGCTTTTGAGGTCCTGGTACATCTTCGTACTCCCAGGATAGATGGAATAGTCGGAATCGTGAGCCTCTTTCAAAATCAATTCACGAATCTCTTTTACTTCAGGCACGTAGATTCTCTTCCCATGCCACACCGTACCTTGTTCATCCTCTCTGAAACAGGAGCTTTATTTTCCTTGATGAGTTGCCTGATTTCTTCTATCTTCTCGTCGTTCTTTTGACCATTGCGTATGTCTTGCTCTAGTGTGGAGTCCACTTCCATGGTGATGGCTTCACCACTATTCACAAGGCATAGATTGAGCCTTATAACCTCATCCTTCAATTCTGCCGGCATGTCCTTCAAGCTCAACCTATTGACCTGCACTTTCCGACTTAAAGCATCGGCCACGACGTTTGCTTTCCCAGGATGATAGTTGATGCCCACATCAAAGTCATTGATTAGCTCTAACCATCTCCTTTGTCTGAGGTTGATGTCTGACTGTGTGAATATGTACTTCAAACTCTTATGATCCGTATATATCTCGGTCCTCTTCCCCATCAAATAGTGCCGCCAAATTTTCAACGCGTGTACCACTGCGGCTAGTTCTAGGTCATGTGTAGGATAGTTCTTCTCGTGCTTCCGGAGCTGTCGGGATGCATAAGCCATGACATGCCCTTCTTGCATGAGAACACATCCCAACCCGTTTCCAGAGGCATCGCAGTACACCGTGAATTTCTTCTGCATATTTGGCATAACCAGCACTGGGGCTGTTGTCAATCTTTTCTTTAACTCTTGAAAACTCGTCTCGCACTGTGGCGTCCATGCGAATGTGATTCCCTTCTCCAACAGTTTGGTGAGGGGTCTCGAGATCTTAGAGAATCACTCAATAAACCGTCGATAGTATCCAACCAATCCCAAGAAGCTTCGAACTTCCCCGACATTTTCAGGGGTCTTCCACTTCTGTATATCCTCGATTTTGGCAGGATCCACGGAGATTCCTCCCTCCGAGATTATATGTCCTAAGAAGGGAACTCTCTTCAGCCAAAACTCACACCTGCTCAACTTGGCATATAGTTGGTGTTCCCTCAGCCTCTACAACTCCAACCTTAGATATTTCTCATGTTCTTCTTCATCTTTGGAGAAGACGAGAATGTCATCTATGAAAACCACCACAAATTTGTCCAGATATTCCATGAATACCTTGTTCATGAGATACATGAAGTATGCCGGGGCATTAGTTAGCCCGAAAGGCATGACAGTGTATTCATACAGTCCGTACCGAGATACGAAAGCTGTCTTGGGAATATCAGATTGCCTTATCTTAAGTTGGTGGTATCCCGATCTGAGATCAATTTTCGAGAACACACAAGCTCCCCTCAACTGATCAAACAAGTCTTCAATGCGGGGTAATGGGTACTTGTTCTTGATGGTTACCTCATTCAAGGCACGGTAGTCCATGCATAACCTTTGGGTTCCGTCCTTCTTGGGCACAAATATGACCAGAGCTCCTCAAGGTGAGGAACTAGGACGAATATAACCCTTATCCGTCAATTCTCTCAAATGATCCTTGAGTTCTCCCAGCTGCTTGGAGTCCATCCGATAAGGTCTCTTGTATATCGGGGGTGTTCCAGGCACTAGCTCGATTGCAAATTCCACTTCACGATCAGGAGGCATACCTGGCAACTCCTCCGGAAAAACATCTGGATATTCCCTGATAATCCTGATCTCCTCCACTTTCACCTCAACTTGATTTAATTTAACGTCCCTCCTAGGCTCTTGTATTGTTATAAACTTTACTTTTGTGCCACTAGGGTGCGTTAGTTCCACCGTTCTGTTCGAACAATGGATGATTCCTTTATGTTTGGTCAACCAATCCATACCCAAAATAATATCTATCCCTTGTGAATCTATCACTATGAGGTTAGCAGTAAATACTACCCCATTAATGTCTTGGTTCACTTTGGGACACAATTGTCTTGTCCTTATTTCTCCACCTGGAGAGTTTACTGCTAGCATATGGTTCATTTGTGTTGTTGCTAGATCATGCTTCTTAACAAACCCTTGGGCAATGAACGAGTGGGTAGCACCAGAATCAAACAGCAGGGTTGCAATGTGTAAATTGGCAGGAAACTTACCAACTACCACATCGGGTGCCTCTTGTGCTTCCTCCATAGTGACGTGGTTCACCCGTCCTCTCATTACATTCTGCTGTTGTGGCTGCGTGGGCTTCTTCTTTGGGCACTTATGGGCGTAGTGCCCCACTTCACCACAGCTAAAACATTGCACCCCGACCTTAGGTGCCTGGCCTTTGTTGTCTTGGGGTTGGTTTGGAGGTCCCTGTACTGCTGGTCGAGGTGGATATGCGGGGCGAGGCTGCTGTACAAACTGACGTTGCGGCTGTGCTGGTGCTGCCGGAGGCCTGTAGTTCGGGTTGTACCCTCTTGGTGCTGAGTAGGGTACCGCAGCACGGTTCGTCTGCCCTGCAGGTTGCTGCATCAGACGTGGGCGGGTGTTGCTCCCTGAGGCTTAATGCGACCACCCTGCCTTCCTCTTATTCTCATTTTCCAAGGCCTTCAGCTTCCTTTCTACCACAAACGCTCTGTCCACCATCTTTTGGAAGCTTTCATACTCATTTGAGGACATTGCACACTGCATTTCTGCGAAGTCCTTCCACGAAACAATCTTGTTTCTGCTCATCAGTCTCTATGTCTCGTGGGGCATAACGGGATAGTTGAGTAAATTTAGTGACGTATTCCCTCACCGTCATGTTTCCCTGCTGCAGTCCCAAGATATCCTTCCTCTTGTTTTTGAGTTCACCTCTTGGGATGTAATGGTTGCGGAAGCTACGCTTGAACTCTTCCCAAGTGATGTTCTCAGGGTCATGATGGGCGGCCACATAGGCGGTCCACCGATCAGCAGCAGGTCCATGCAATTGATGAGAGGCAAACAGCACCCTCTCGTACCCTTGGCACTGTATGATCCTCATCTTGCTCTCAATGGTCTTAAGCCAATCATCTGCCTCTAGAGGTTCAGCAGCACTTGCAAACTTTGGAGGTTGAGTTTCTAGAAACTCACTCAACCTTGGTTGGCGTGGTGCAGCTTGTGGAGGTGGAACTTGATGCAAGTTGGCCACCACTTGAGTCAAGTTCTGGATGAGCTGATTTTGATTCTCCATCATTTGGTGGAGGGGATCAACTCCTTCACGGGACCACCCCTGTCCTGGCCTCCAGAGAGATGAGGGTTGGAGGCCTCATCGTTGTTGTTGGCGGGGTTGGCAGCACGTCCTTTTCCTCTTCTGGCCATCTAGCATGATCAACCAAATGTTAATTTAAAGTATTACGTATTATCTTACTACTTTCACTTGTTTGTACTTTTAAGTGTTGAAGCTTTGTTATACTTTTTTGAGGTTTCATATCTCACACGAAAATAAATGCAATATTATTTCATGTGGGTTCACACACCAAAGCAAGACAATTTGAAGACGAGGCTGTGGACAATTGCTCATGGCTTCCACAACTCACGTCACACACCAAGCATTAACACACCATTAACTAACGTAACGACTCGCCTACTCGACATCCTTCTAATTTAAGGGAAAGGTTCTACGCTACTCATATTCACTGAGCTGGCTCCTCGGGGTCTTCCTCATCATTGCGGCTGCCTTCTGACTCTGCTTTGGGTGGGGAAGCTGCTGGTGGAGAAGTGCAACGACGCCTAATCGCCCGGCGATCTGGGGAGTCAGGAGTCCATGTTTCATTCATGGTGACACACAGTTCATTCCCATCTCCTCTTTCTCTCGCCCTTAGCAGGCTCGCAGCAATGCCTCCTTTTCCTTCAGGGTGTCCCGAACATCCTGAAGTTCTTGCTGACACTCCTGCAGTCGAGTGTTGAGCATAGCAGCATCCTCCAAGCACAAGTCCATGTGCTCATGGGAAGTCCCTTGCTGCACTGGCGGGTACTTATACTCCGTTGTACCACTCTCACGCTGGAGGACATACATGTACTCAGTCCTGTCCAGGTGGCGACGATAGATGTGACTCTGGCAGGTGATGGCCTCCCAGGTGACATCCTTCTCCGCTTCGACCTGTGTTGCTTGACAAGCTGGAGAGCGGTGGATCTTGAGCAGCTGATTTTCATGGATAATCCTCATTTCTGAACTCCATTCTTCCCGCTTCTCCCGGATGGTCCTGGTGGAGCTATAGTGTATGATTAGCTTGCCCGTATTGCCGGCGGCTTCGAGCATACGTCGAAGACGGCGCAACAAGCCTCCTACTGCCAATCCGTAGGAAAGGTACGTCACCGGACGACTCTCCTCTCTTTCGGCAAGGGCAACTACGGAAACTCTCCCTCCTGTGGACTTGCGAGCCGTGCGAATCATGCGAACCATCTAAAACAAAAAGCATTTAAACTTAGGTTAGTTAAACTTTTAAACAAAAATTCTATTTTGAATGGAAGTTGGGGTAAGATGAAGAAAGTGACTCCATTAAATAACACTTTTCAACACACACCTTGTAAAATAGTTTTTAAGAAAATAGGGCCCTTAAATACGTCCATTTCTACCTAGGTCCACGTTCCTACGGGCAACCTTGGCTCTGATACCACTTCTGTCACACCCGGTTTTTCCGAAGAACAACCAAGTGAATATCACATGTATGCCAGGATCATTTTCTCATACATGTGATGACAAATAGTGAAGCATCATTTATTACAAGCCAGGTGTCGAATATAAATAAGTCTTACAAAGCATATGTCTCGATGGACGATAATAAGTTCATCACAAATAAATAAACTAGCAACGGAATATTATTCTTGTGGGCTCCATTACAGGCGTTGCCCGGGGGACTCCATGAACCTAGAAACCTTCTTCGGGTCCAAAATCTTGATCATTAAACACCACTTCATTATCTTGACCTGAGCAGCAATATAAACCAAAAAATATGCAAGGTTGAGTACCGATGGTACTCAGCAAGTGTGGGAAAATTTTGTCATGCATGGCTAGAGCAAGGAGAGGTTGAACTCATGGTTAAAGCACTACGCCATTAATACCTATCACCTTAGCTTATTAAGCACCTACATTACTACATAGGTGAAATGGTCCCAATCTCCCAACCCATCATCATAATCAAATAACCATAACATCATTTCCAATGTTAAGCTCCCCGCTTAACATTCTTAACATCCAAAGCCATCACTCCTCTAATCATGAATAAGTCCAAGCCGCTCTTGACCGTGAGCACGGCTGTCATGACAGTTTTGACTCTGCAGTGACACGACCCCATTGGTCCTGTCGAGCCAGGATCACGCTGAGGGGTGCTGCGTTGCACAGCACCGTATAACACACGTCAAAGGTGCAAAGCGGAAGCGGAAGTTTTATTACATAAACAAGTTTATGAACATGTTTACATCAAAATAAGTTCAGTCTACACTCGCGGGCGTAGACTAAGCATCAAGTGCACGTTCGGCCCTCGAACGTGTCCTTGCTAGCACACACACACACTAAAACTCTGCGGCGTGCACGACTCCCACTCGACGGGGTTCCCCTCCTGGGGTTCCGTCTCCTCTTCGGGAGTCCCTTCCTCATAGAACCCTGCAAAAGCTTCAAACACAAGCAGTGAGCACGAAGGCTCAGCAAGTCTGACCCGTCTCACCTAAACATGGAACTTCTACATGAGGGTAATGGGTTGCATGAGGTAAAAATCATTTGCAAGGACTCGCCTAATTAGTAGAACCTTACTTTCAAGTTTTAGCAGCAGGTTGTGGAGAACCTTACGCTAAGGCACATGAGAGAGCCGCAATCAAACAAGAAACGCATTTCTCTCATGTACTTTGCCCAAAGTTGAAAAGAACTTTAATTAGCTCTAAGCTACAGCATATCATTAACAATCAATATCCAGCTTTCAATCAGCAACATTTTAACATGTAACTAGCCTGTTCTTTCTACGTCACGGTACAGTGAACAAGTGGTACTCACTGACCGCGAGGGACGGCGATTATAATCGATTTACACCTGCAGGGTTACCCGAACAACCCGTCACGTACGCCCGTACTCGATGTTGCCTACAACAACCATCACGGACGCCGTACGCGACTACCTTTCACCCGTTAGCCAAATATTGAACCGGTCCCATCGTCCCGAGCAAGAGGTCTCTGCACGCGCATCTCTGTGCCGCCAGCCGATTTACACCTCGAGCTCTCAACCTACCCTCTGAACGACGGGCAATGCCTCAATACCCAGCTACCCGAGTTACATCAGTTTCCCGGTTCCCATATAGCCGGTAGGTCTTTGGTACTGTTCTAGCTTGTTCAACAGGCCCGCACACGGCTCTGTCCTCAATCGACACAAGCGGAGATACAGCACACAGGCCCCAAAGTCCTGCTGCCCTTACTCTCCGCTCGGTCTCATTTTCTTGCCATGTGTATCATGTGCTATCTCTACCCGAGCAATGTGCCTCTAGCCTATTCTCGCGAGTAGTTCCAACTACTCGACTTGTACCGAATCCTACCCTATCCTAGCAATGCAGTGGCTAACGAGGTTTTCAATCCTAAACCCACCCCATGGTTTTCTTGGCTGTGCAGTTGGGTTTCCAATCAAGACTCTAATGCAAAGAACAATATTCAAAGATGTGCTCAAAACAATAAACATTTGTAAAAGGTTAATGCAAACCGGGGCTTGCCTTGCTGCTCTTGGTCGTAGGCTAGCTGTTCCTCCGGAGTAACGAAGTCTAGGACTTCGGGTTCCTCCTCGACCTTAGCGACTACATGATAGAAGCAATACATGTATTAATTTAATGCATTTGTATTAAGTTTGAAGTTGTGAAGTCTATAACCTTTGCTAGATAGACCTAATGACTGTGAAACTTTTACTGTGGCTTGGTTACAACCTAAACAAAGACTTGGTCAAGTTTTAGTTGCAGCAAAGCTCATTTGAGCCCTCCACAAATAATTATGTCCTTGACCTTAATTGGAACTCTTAGGGTGTTCTAGGAATTTTCATGAGACAAACTATGACTTTCTGAAAACTAGATTTTCAGAGGGTTCTAATGGAGTTGGTCTCACTTAATTTGGAAGTCTCTAACTAAAGATATGAGCTAAACAATTTCAGAGAAAATTCTGAAAATGTTTCTGAACATTTCCTATTTTCTCTGGAACAGTTTTGCTAATCACACCATTAGGTGGACTAAATGAGCTCAAATGGTTCTGAAATTTTTATGGTAGTTCAAGGATATTTTGGTGAACATCTCAGCAAAATTTCAGGATTTCCCTCCAAAGGATTCTCCAGTTAAAATTCCTAACAGTTTAAACTTTAAGGAATTAATTCTGGAGAAATAAGGAATTTCAGAAGTGAAACTTGATTTTCTGGAAAGTACTCAGAGAGCTGAATCCATCAAAATTTGGTTTACTCAATTTGGAGCTTTCTAGCCAAAGTTATAAGGATTTGAAGTTTGAAGGAAATCTGAAAATCGGGGAAAAGTTTAAACTCGCGCGTGGGCCCAGGGGACACGCGTCGCACGCCTAGGCGATGGCACACCGCGGCCCACAAGGATTTTGCGCGCCAGCACACCCGATCCCGGCCGCAGCCGGATCCCGATTCAAAATATCGGCCGCTGACAGCTGGGGTCCACCCCCTTCTTCAACCTCGCGACACCCGCGCCCCGCCGCCGAGGGATCTCGCCGGAGAGCTCGCCGCCGGCTGCTGTACAGCTCCAAACTTCATGATTCTGGCCGCCCCTGCCTACTTTTACTTGGGGAACAGGATCCGAGGGTCAGCTGCTCATGACAACGGCCGGAGCATGGTCGGCGACGAGCCGCCATATCGGAATGACTTCGGCCGTGTCGGCTGACTCCCCTAGTACCTCAGCTACTTAGGAAATCGGTCGGGGAGCATCAGTGGACCTCAGAGAAGGTCGACATGAGCTCGAGGCAGCTCGGGGAAGGCCCGAAATAGGTCCTCACCGTGCGCCCGATACCCCCCGTTCGTTCCGCCATTAGTAGACCTTAAATTACGCCGGGCATAGAGGTTCTCCGGCCCAGAGTCGTGAAGGCAACTTGTGCGTTACCGTGTCTAGCTCGTGTGGGAGTGGCCTGAGGCCCTCTAATCCTTTCTAGAGCACGAATTAAACAGAATCGTACCCGAAGGTCGTTCTGCACACAGAAAGGGGAAAAGTGGAAATTCGCCGCCGGTGAGCAACCACTCGAGCTGTGGCTCGGGGATGAGCAGCACCGGTCACCCGCGCGTCCAAGGGTGCCTTGGCCCGGGCGTGACAACGCCCAGGTTGGGCTGTCCACGAGAGCCCGAGGTGCGGCGGTTCCAAGTTCCGAGTTTGATCTTTCGGCACAGCCGATATCAATCGGTTTCAACCGAATTCTAGCAATGGGGAGGATGGAGGAAGGTCTCTAGTACCTTGCTGGGGCTCTGGAGTGGAAGGAGGGAGCTGCGATCGGCGTCCTCCGATCAAGTCTGAGCTGTGGAAGTTTTCGACCGGCGCTGAGTTCTTGCGGAGAAGAACTGTGGTGCCTCGGCCGAGGAGGGGGCAGGCGCCTTAAGAAGGCTCTGCACCGCCTCATGCCCGCGCGTGGGCAAGCAGCTGGTGGCGCGGTGGCTGGCCTCGGTGGCGATCACCGCTGCGGCTCGGCGACCCGAGTGAAAAGTCTCAGTCGGTTTGTGTTGAAGTAGAGGCTGACATGTGGGTCCCACCCCTCCTTTTAACCTCTGAAATTTACTCCTAACAACTGTGGTAAACAGTGAATCCTATATTACCCTTGGCCATTCAAATTATTCACCCATGAGCCATTTGAATTGATCAAAGTTCAAATGAGGTTTGGTTTGAATGAATTTCAGCACAAGTTCAGTTTGAAATTCAAATAAAGTTTGAATTTCTCCCCCTTAGCTCATGTCAAGATCAACTCCAAATGGAGTGAAAATTGGTGTGTGAGCTCACAAAAATGTGCTGAGTAAGAATATGCCTTCCACTTTTAAATTCATGGGATAAAAACAGTTTGAATTTGAATATGGTTTCAAACTGCCCTCTTCCTATCTATACCCAAAATGACCTCAAAAAGGTTTTGAATTTGGGTGAAACTTGGCATGGACATCCTTAGCAAAGTGTAGGAGTTTTCATATGTCCAGCCCATCTATATCACATGTGGGAAATACCACTTTTGCAATGTGTGAGTTTGTTCTCTAATGAGCATGTTGATAATTGTTACATGCTCTTCATTTGTGTTCATCATTCTTGCTCAAATGAGGTGTGTGGTGTGGTGATGAACACTGCAAATGGGTGTCAAAAACTGAGCCCCTTACATTCCTCCCCCCTTAAAAGAATCTCGTCCCGAGATTATAAGGTGAAAATGAGAGAGAGGACGGTGGAAAATTACCGGATATGCGACGTGAAAAAGTCGGGGTAGTTAGTGCGAAGGAATTCTTCGCTCTCCCATGTCGCTTCGTCCATGGAGTGATTACTCCACAGAACCTTGTAGAACCACAACGTACGGTTGCGTGTGGTTCGGGCCTTTTCATCAATGATCTGCACCGGTTCCTCCCGATAGGTGAGATCCGGTTGCAGTTCTTCAATGTCTTCCAGCTGAACGGTAGTTGATAGCTTGAGACACTTCCTCAGCTGGGAAATGTGAAAGACGTCGTGCACACCGGAAAGTGCTTCTGGTAATCTCAGCCGGTATGCCACCGATCCACATCTTTCGGTAATTTGGAATGGACCGATGAATCGGGGTGCCAACTTTCCTCTCACCCCAAATCTGTTTACGCCCTTCATTGGAGACACTCGTAGGTATACGTGATCTCCAACTTCGAATTGTAATGGGCGCCTTCTCCGGTCCGCATACTGTTTCTGTCGGGATTGAGCAGCTCTTAGGTTCGCTTGAATCAGTCGAACCTTTTCTTCCGCGTTGTTGACAAGGTCAATCCCGAAGGTAACCCTCTCGCCAGACTCACACCAGTTCAGTGGTGTGCGGCATTTCCTGCCGTATAGCGCCTCGTAGGGCGCCATCTTGATGCTGGCTTGGTACCCGTTGTTGTACGAGAACTCGGCTAACGGCAAGTGATCATCCCAATTCTTGCCGTGGTCGATAGCGCAAGCTCGTAGCATGTCTTCTAGGATTTGATTTACCCGCTCAGTTTGCCCATCCGTCTGCGGGTGGTAGGCTGAACTACGGATCAGCTTCGTCCCCAAGGCAGCGTGTAGCTGCTCCCAAAAACGGGACACAAATAAAGTGCCTCGGTCCGATATGATGGTACGGGGTACGCCGTATAAGCATAGGATCCGTGAGATGTACAGTTCAGCGTACTTCTTGGCGTTGTAGTTGGTGTTGACCGGGATGAAATGGGCAACTTTGGTGAGTCGATCGACGATCACCCACACAGAATCATGTTTCTGTAAGGTGGTGGGTAAACCGACGACGAAGTCCATGCTCACGTCCTCCCACTTCCAGGCAGGAACGCCCAGTGGTTGCAGCAGTCCCGGTTTCCGCATGTGGTCTGCCTTCACCCTTCGACATGTATCACACTCGGACACGTATTTTGCAGTATCTCGCTTCATCCGTGTCCACCAAAACCTTCTTCTGAGTTCTTGATACATTTTGTTGCTGCCGGGGTGAATAGAAAACTTTGATAAGTGAGCCTCATCAAAGATTTTCTTCCGTAACTCCGGGTTTCGGGGTACGACGATCCGGTTCTTGAACCATAGGACGCCGTCTCCGTCCTTCCGGAAACATTTCAACTCCCCACTGTCTACACGTCTCCGCAAATGTGACATGCCCTGGTCATTCTTCTGGGCTGCCGCTATCTCTTCACGGATGGTGGGGATCAAAGCTAGGTTGTAGAGAGCTCCGTGTGGAATCACATGTAGTGGTGGTTCGCTCTCTTCCAACGGTGTGATGGTCAGATTATTGACGTGTGACTTGCGGCTCAGCGCATCTGCCACAATGTTTGCCTTGCCCGGATGATAATGGATCTCTATCTCATAATCCTTTATCAGTTCTAACCATCTTCGTTGCCTCATGTTCAGCTCCTTCTGAGTGAATATGTACTTGAGGCTTTTGTGGTCGGTATATAAATGTACGAGGTTACCGAGTAGGTAGTGCCTCCACATCTTCAGTGCAAGTACCACGGCAGCGAGCTCCAAGTCGTGAGTTGGATAATTTTGCTCATGATTCCTAAGCTGCCGTGATCCATACGCGACCACTCTTCGGTCTTGCATCAGCACACATCCGAGCCCAATGCCGGATGCATCGCAGTACACATCGAACGGTTTTGTTGTGTCTGGCTGCGCCAAAACCGGTGCTGATGTCAGGTGCTTGACTAAAGCCTTGAATGCTGCTTCACATGCTGGACTCCAAATATATTTGGTAGCCTTCTTCAGCAGCTCTGTCATTGGCTTGGCAATCTTTGAGAAGTTCGGAATGAACCTCCGATAATATCCCGCGAGTCCGAGGAAACTCCGTACCTCATGAACAGTTCTCGGGGATTTCCAATTCAGCACTTGCGTGATCTTGCTCGGGTCCACAGCGATACCCTCCGCTGAGATGATATGCCCGAGGAAAGGCACTTGCGATATCCAAAACTCGCATTTGCTGAATTTTGCGTATAACTTGTGATCCCGCAGCCGTTGCAAGACTATACACAGATGTTTCTTGTGATCTTCCTCCGACTTGGAATATACCAGGATGTCGTCGATGAAGACCACGACAAACTTGTCCAGCTCCGGCATGAACACCGAGTTCATTAAGTACATGAAGTGAGCTGGAGCATTGGTGAGGCCAAAGGACATGACCAGGTACTCATAAAGTCCATACCTTGTCGAGAAAGCTGTCTTGGGAATGTCCTCCGCCCTTATCTTAATCTGATGGTACCCGGATCTTAAATCCATCTTGGAAAAGATCTTTGCTTCGACCAACTGATCAAACAACATGTCGATCCGTGGCAACGGGTACTTGTTCTTGATGGTTACGGCATTTAATGGACGGTAGTCCACGCAAAGCCGCAGCGTCTCATCCTTCTTTTTGACAAATAATGCCGAACAGCCCCATGGGGAGGAGCTCGGCCTAATAAAACACTTCTCCAGAAGGTCCGTGAGCTGAGTCTTCAGTTCAGCCAACTCCTTGGGCGCCATCTTGTACGGCCTTCGGGATATTGGCATGGTTCCCGGTGCGAGTTCAATCTTGAACTCCACCTCTCTATCGGGTGGCATCCCCGGCAAATCGTCCGGGAATACATCAGGGAACTCTCGGACCACTGGAATGTCTTCCAATCTGATGGTTGTGGCTTGATAGACACTTGGAAGTTTTATTTCTGGACTGTCCAGAAATAATGAGTAAGAACCGTGCACTTCTGAGTTTAAGTGCACGACTCGGAGGACGGTGTCTAAAATAGCGCCGTGGCGGGTTAACCACGACATCCCTAGGATGACATCGACCTTCTGCCCCTCTAAGATAATGAGAGACGTGGGGTACACTCTACCCGCTAAGCATAATGGTGCTTTGGAGACCATTACGCTTGCTGAAATCTTCCCACCCGGTGAACAAATTAAATATGGACTATCGGTGGGTAGTATTGGCAAGCTGTGTTTAGCAATGAAAGCTTGGCTAATAAAATTATGCGTGGCGCCTGAATCAAATAGTACTATAGCGGGATGCTGGTGGAGTTGGAACATACCCGCAAGGATTGGCTCGCCCTCCGGCACGTCCTCAATGGCAAGCTGGTGGACAGTACCGGGCCTAGGGTTTGCCCGCCGCGCATTAGTAGGGTTCCGGGGTTGATTCCTCCCCGGAAACTGTGGTGCCACTCCGCCGCCTTGCCTCTCCGGGCAACTGCTCGCGAAGTGTCCTGGACGACCACACTTGTAACATGTGGCCGCTGCTGGTGGAGTACTCGGGGGACGAAAGCCCGGCATGCGTTGCGGAGGTGCAAACGCACGCGGCATCACCCGCTGCTGTTGTTGTTGTTGCGGTGGTGCTGGCAGTGCCGGCCGGAATGCTGGTGAAGAGTACGGCCGACCGCGGAACGGCATCGACCGCTGTGGTGGTTGCCAGCGTGGGCCTGATGGTGGGCGATTCACCATCCGAAACTTCTGAGAAGGACCACCTCCTTCTCCACTACTCTGCGGCGCGCTTCGCTTTCGCTCTGCCGCCGCCAACTCCTTGCCGGAGTCCTCCTGAACAATCGCAGCATCAATGATGTCGTTGAGGCTGCCGCGATTGAACATCGCCAGCTTGTCCTTCAGGAGCGGGTTAAGCCCCTGGTAAAAGTGGTCCCGCCGCTTCTCGTCCGTATCTGCGTGATACGACGCGTAGAGCGCGAGATCGTTGAACGCCCTGGAATATTCCAGCGCGTTCCGGCTCCCTTGTTGCAGGTGTAGGAACTCCTGCGTCTTCCGCTTCATCAAACCGGGCGGTATATGATAGGCCCTGAAGGCCGTCCGGAACTCCGCCCAGGTCATCATCGGTGGGTTGTGAAGCACAAAAGTTGGCCCACCACGCGCTCGCGGATCCTTTGAGCTGCTGGACCGCGAACTGAGTCTTACACTGCTCGCTGATTTGGAGCAGCCCGAACTTCATCTCTATGGCGTGGAGCCAGTTGTCCGCGTCAAGTGGTTCATCCGCCCTTGAGAATACAGGGGGATGAGTCGCCAGGAAGTCGGAGTAGGAGCTCTGTTGGCGCTCCTCACGATCTTGACGTCTCTCTGGGCGAGACGTATTCGCAATTAACGTTTGCAGCAGCTCTGTGTGCTGCTGATGTGAACCCGCCATTGCCGCGACAATGTCGGCCAATGTAACCGTTGGCAGTGGCGGTGGTGGTGTTTGCTGTTGCTGTTGCTGCTGCTGTCCCGAGGAGTCCTCGGGAGGCGGTTGGGAGGTCTCTCCCCCTTGGCTAGTACCTCCAACATCAGGGTTGGCACGAGTACGCGTCATTCTGAAATTCAACACAGCAGCAATTAGCACATGTCTTACTCAAATTTCCATAAACAGAAGTAAGTATTGAAGCGACACATGATTAACTTGCACAACATTCACATATATTGATAAAGCATAAACTTTATACAAGATACATTATTCTCGGATCTCTGAGAAGTCGTGCTCATGTCGTCACTACCTATACATACGCTACTGTCTATACGACATGTCACCGATTACAAAAGTTGGGTTACCCTACCCTAGCTGCCCTACTTGGCAACCGTAACCCCTACTCGGAGTAGAACTCGACCTCCTGTGGGTCGTCCTCCTCCGGTACTTCTGCTGGTGGCTCTGGATCTACCACCTCTTCTCCCATTCCCGGTTCTCCCATTGCTGGAAGACCCAAGACCACCGGTATGCGTAACACCGGGGGCACGAGGTCCTGCAATGCATGCACCTCGTCCATAGCCTGGATGTAGTCCTCTTCCCAGCCTTGTCCTTCCTCAATAGCGTCGTCCCGCTCTTGAGAAAGGTCCTCATTCTGCTGGGTTAGGGTCTGCACCAGCTCTTGCAACGCCGCGATGTCAACACGGCCCTTTTTCTTTGCCTTCTTCAGACGACGCAACTGATTGTGTTGTTCATTCAGTCGCTTGATCGTCGGAAGGAGCACATTGCGGAGTGCACTGTGAGCACTCTCAAAATGATCTCCATGGCTTGTGCTCTCCTTGAGCTTGGTGGCGAGATGCTCCGTATGAACAGCTTGGCTGTCCATCACAGCGTTTCCCGCCCTCATTTGGAGGCTGAGATTTGCCTCCGCGTGGTTGTACCTTGGGCAACTCGGGTCTGTTGCCTCCAGGTACCTCTCTTCCCACACATGCTGAGCTCGTCCCTCCACCGGAATGAGTGCGTATGGAGTTCCCTCCATAGCCTGCACGTGTAGTTGGCAGAAACGTGACATAGTGTCACGGGCTGCCACTTGCCACATCCCTTCCGGTTGTCTTCCGCTCACCGTGACGGTGAATGGCACCCAACCGGGTGGCGTAGGTCCTGCGGAAACTTCGACATGGATCGTCCACGTCTTGTTCCCCTCTTCGCCTTCTTCCTTGGCGAAGTATTGCGGCATCTGATTGTACCCGAAATATTGGAGCATTTGCCGCAATGCTTCCGGGTAGCCGCTACGGTCAGAGCAGTGGGAAACTACCCACCCGTTCTCCAACCGTTTATCTGCTGCCATCTGTAAAAATATATTTGAGAAATGTCAAATATTTATTTGAACAGTAAACTATTGAGTTATAACATAAGATATGTCATTGAACCCATAACACTTGGAAACATAGTTCAAATTTTTAAACAAATTTGACTGCTGATCTGCTGTTACCATGACAGCCCTGACCAGTTTCCATATCAACCTGATTTAGGCCAGGCTAAAAGCAAAACCAGTCCTGGAGCTCAACATAAAAGTTAAAGTTAACTTCAATAGCTTTCCAGAAAGTATTTGGTTAGCCTAAGATCTGTCCTTGTTCAAAAGTTATGAGATGTCAAAGTTAACAGAATTTCTGGAAACAATTGGACAGCACCTCCCTGCTTTAGGTACTGATTTGATCCAAGAATCCCAGTTAATTCTGTTCCTAATCTGACAAAACTTTCTGTTACCAAGTTGTAACCCATCTCATAAGCTTTCCAGAACTACCTCATTTCCTATTTTTGAAATTTTTAAGCAGGGAGTTATGCTTAATTTACAGAGAGTTTACAGAGAGTCTTTGCTCTGTCCTGTTTTCTGGACAGTTTCAACTCTACTGCATTTTTCGAGTGGTTAAGGGATGAAACACCTCTGGAACTCAACAGAAAAGTTGTAAAGCTCTTCCAACACTTTCCAGAAATGTATCATACGACCCCAACCTCGAAGGAACTCAACCTCTAACCTCTGATTAACCTCAGCCTTGATTCAGCTGAAAACAGAGTGCTCTGTCCTTAACATCCTATAAGTTGAAAGTTTGTTAATTTTGAATATCCTGTTCCAGGGAAGGAGTTACATCAAGTTTTACTACTTTGGATCAAAACCTTCAAGTTTTTCAATGAAGTTGTTCATTTAGTTGGGTGTGACGTCGATGCGTCACCAGATTTTGTCGGTACGACGTCCTCACAAAGAAAAAACCTATACCGGACTTAGCCGGCTTCGTTAGTTCAGTGGCACTACTCGTCACTCGCACACGGATGCTACACGTCTACCGTTTCGTGGTAAGGCTACCTGCAGAAATTCAACCAATCATCAGACTCGGCTGCACACCGAGCCCGGAATCCATACAGTTGGTACATCCGGCCGTCATCACTCGCCCGGATGTTCTCAAGCCAAACACGCCTTGAGTTACGTGTTCACGTTTCAGACCACGTGACGGGGTCTCCCATGTTGCACCACGCACGCCAGGGACAGACGTTGCTCGAATACCCCAAACGACATGAAGAGTCGTAGAGGATACTAAAGCGGATCGGGTTACCTGCCACCCGTGGGGCTCCACCCTTCAGCTTGTGCGCACTGGTGGACAGCGCTTACGTGCACCCCCCAAGACATGAACGTCCCGAGATGCACGATTTTCCGACATAACAAATAGGTTACTAAGCCACTTTCTATATACTAATAACATCCTTATACGGGCTACTAACTCGTTCCTCACTGGATTTTTGAAAAAGAAGACCTTTGTACTGTGTTAAACCTCAAGCGAGCTCTGATACCAACGCTGACACGACCCCATTGGTCCTGTCGAGCCAGGATCACGCTGAGGGGTGCTGCGTTGCACAGCACCGTATAACACACGTCAAAGGTGCAAAGCGGAAGCGGAAGTTTTATTACATAAACAAGTTTATGAACATGTTTACATCAAAATAAGTTCAGTCTACACTCGCGGGCGTAGACTAAGCATCAAGTGCACGTTCGGCCCTCGAACGTGTCCTTGCTAGCACACACACACACTAACTCTACGGCGTGCACGACTCCCACTCGACGGGGTTCCCCTCCTGGGGTTCCGTCTCCTCTTCGGGAGTCCCTTCCTCATAGAACCCTGCAAAAGCTTCAAACACAAGCAGTGAGCATGAAGGCTCAGCAAGTCTGACCCGTCTCACCTATACATGGAACTTCTACATGAGGGTAATGGGTTGCATGAGGTAAAAATCATTTGCAAGGACTCGCCTAATTAGTAGAACCTTACTTTCAAGTTTTAGCAGCAGGTTGTGGAGAACCTTACGCTAAGGCACATGAGAGAGCCGCAATCAAACAAGAAACGCATTTCTCTCATGTACTTTGCCCAAAGTTGAAAAGAACTTTAATTAGCTCTAAGCTACAGCATATCATTAACAATCAATGTCCAGCTTTCAATCAGCAACATTTTAACATGTAACTAGCCTGTTCTTTCTACGTCACGGTACAGTGAACAAGTGGTACTCACTGACCGCGAGGGACGGCGATTGTAATCGATTTACACCTGCAGGGTTACCCGAACAACCCGTCACGTACGCCCGTACTCGATGTTGCCTACAACAACCATCACGGACGCCGTACGCGACTACCTTTCACCCGTTAGCCAAATATTGAACCGGTCCCATCGTCCCGAGCAAGAGGTCTCTGCACGCGCATCTCTGTGCCGCCAGCCGATTTACACCTCGAGCTCTCAACCTACCCTCTGAACGACGGGCAATGCCTCAATACCCAGCTACCCGAGTTACATCAGTTTCCCGGTTCCCATATAGCCGGTAAGTCTTCGGTACTGTTCTAGCTTGTTCAACAGGCCCGCACATGGCTCGGTCCTCAATCGACACAAGCGGAGCTACAGCACACAGGCCCCAAAGTCCTGCTGCCCTTACTCTCCGCTCGGTCTCATTTTCTTGCCATGTGTATCATGTGCTATCTCTACCCGAGCAATGTGCCTCTAGCCTATTCTCGCGAGTAGTTCCAACTACTCGACTTGTACCGAATCCTACCCTATCCTAGCAATGCAGTGGCTAACGAGGTTTTCAATCCTAAACCCACCCCATGGTTTTCTTGGCTGTGCAGTTGGGTTTCCAATCAAGACTCTAATGCAAAGAACAATATTCAAAGATGTGCTCAAAACAATAAACATTTGTAAAAGGTTAATGCAAACCGGGGCTTGCCTTGCTGCTCTTGGTCGTAGGCTAGCTGTTCCTCCGGAGTAACGAAGTCTAGGACTTCGGGTTCCTCCTCGACCTTAGCGACTACATGATAGAAGCAATACATGTATTAATTTAATGCATTTGTATTAAGTTTGAAGTTGTGAAGTCTATAACCTTTGCTAGATAGACCTAATGACTGTGAAACTTTTACTGTGGCTTGGTTACAACCTAAACAAAGACTTGGTCAAGTTTTAGTTGCAGCAAAGCTCATTTGAGCCCTCCACAAATAATTATGTCCTTGACCTTAATTGGAACTCTTAGGGTGTTCTAGGAATTTTCATGAGACAAACTATGACTTTCTGAAAACTAGATTTTCAGAGGGTTCTAATGGAGTTGGTCTCACTTAATTTGGAAGTCTCTAACTAAAGATATGAGCTAAACAATTTCAGAGAAAATTCTGAAAATGTTTCTGAACATTTCCTATTTTCTCTGGAACAGTTTTGCTAATCACACCATTAGGTGGACTAAATGAGCTCAAATGGTTCTGAAATTTTTATGGTAGTTCACGGATATTTTGGTGAACATCTCAGCAAAATTTCAGGATTTCCCTCCAAAGGATTCTCCAGTTAAAATTCCTAACAGTTTAAACTTTAAGGAATTAATTCTGGAGAAATAAGGAATTTCATGAAGTGAAACTTGATTTTCTGGAAAGTACTCAGAGAGCTGAATCCAGCAAAATTTGGTTCACTCAATTTGGAGCTTTCTAGCCAAAGTTATAAGGATTTGAAGTTTGAAGGAAATCTGAAAATTGGGGAAAAGTTTAAACTCGCGCGTGGGCCCAGGGGACACGCGTCGCACGCCTAGGCGATGGCACACCGCGGCCCACAAGGATTTTGCGCGCCAGCACACCCGATCCCAGCCGCAGCCGGATCCCGATTCAAAATATCAGCCGCTGACAGCTGGGGTCCACCCCCTTCTTCAACCTCGCGACACCCGCGCCCCGCCGCCGAGGGATCTCGCCGGAGAGCTCGCCGCCGGCTGCTGTACAGCTCCAAACTTCATGATTCTGGCCTCCCCTCCCTACTTTTACTTGGGGAACAGGATCCGAGGGTCAGCTGCTCATGACAACGGCCGGAGCATGGTCGGCGACGAGCCGCCATATCGGAATGACTTCGGCCGTGTCGGCTGACTCCCCTAGTACCTCAGCTACTTGGGAAATCGGTCGGGGAGCATCAGTGGACCTCAGAGAAGGTCGACATGAGCTCGAGGCAGCTCGGGGAAGGCCCGAAATAGGTCCTCACCGTGCGCCCGATACCCCCCGTTCGTTCCGCCATTAGTAGACCTTAAATTACGCCGGGCACAGAGGTTCTCCGGCCCAGAGTCGTGAAGGCAACTTGTGCGTTACCGTGTCTAGCTCGTGTGGGAGTGGCCTGAGGCCCTCTAATCCTTTCTAGAGCACAAATTAAACAGAATCGTACCCGAAGGTCGTTCTGCACACAGAAAGGGGAAAAGTGGAAATTCGCCGCCGGTGAGCAACCACTCGAGCTGTGGCTCGGGGATGAGCAGCACCGGTCACCCGCGCGTCCAAGGGTGCCTTGGCCCGGGCGTGACAACGCCCAGGTTGGGCTGTCCACGAGAGCCCGAGGTGCGGCGGTTCCAAGTTCCGAGTTTGATCTTTCGGCACAGCCGATATCAATCGGTTTCAACCGAATTCTAGCAATGGGGAGGATGGAGGAAGGTCTCTAGTACCTTGCTGGGGCTCTGGAGTGGAAGGAGGGAGCTGCGATCGGCGTCCTCCGATCAAGTCTGAGCTGCGGAAGTTTTCGGCCGGCGCTGAGTTCTTGCAGAGAAGAACTGTGGTGCCTCGGCCGAGGAGGGGGCAGGCGCCTTAAGAAGGCTCTGCACCGCCTCATGCCCGCGCGTGGGCAAGCAGCTGGTGGCGCGGTGGCTGGCCTCGGTGGCGATCACCGCTGCGGCTCGGCGACCCGAGTGAAAAGTCTCAGTCGGTTTGTGTTGAAGTAGAGGCTGACATGTGGGTCCCACCCCTCCTTTTAACCTCTGAAATTTACTCCTAACAACTGTGGTAAACAGTGAATCCTATATTACCCTTGGCCATTCAAATTATTCACCCATGAGCCATTTGAATTGATCAAAGTTCAAATGAGGTTTGGTTTGAATGAATTTCAGCACAAGTTCAGTTTGAAATTCAAATAAAGTTTGAATTTCTCCCCCTTAGCTCATGTCAAGATCAACTCCAAATGGAGTGAAAATTGGTGTGTGAGCTCACAAAAATGTGCTGAGTAAGAATATGCCTTCCACTTTTAAATTCATGGGATAAAAACAGTTTGAATTTGAATATGGTTTCAAACTGCCCTCTTCCTATCTATACCCAAAATGACCTCAAAAAGGTTTTGAATTTGGGTGAAACTTGGCATGGACATCCTTAGCAAAGTGTAGGAGTTTTCATATGTCCAGCCCATCTATATCACATGTGGGAAATACCACTTTTGCAATGTGTGAGTTTGTTGTCTAATGAGCATGTTGATAATTGTTACTTGCTCTTCATTTGTGTTCATCATTCTTGCTCAAATGAGGTGTGTGGTGTGGTGATGAACACTGCAAATGGGTGTCAAAAACTGAGGCCCTTACATGCAGATTTGTACCACTGTACCCACATGTAGTGATTTCATCCCCCGTTGCCGGGTGGACTAAAAGAACCTCCATTATGCCAGTGGCTACGAACCACATTCACACTTCCTAGGTGTGTAGCCAGGAGATCACTACGAAGCCTTTACAAAGGGATTCCCGACGAGTGTGGGCCCACTGAGGTTTCACCCCTAACAGCATACAAGAGGCTCCAACCCCGCTGCAGTGGCCCCCTCTTGAGCCTTGCGGTTCATATGGTAGTCCAGCTGACACCTACTCCCCGGACCATCCAACACACCCATTCTACGCCGGGGATACACCTAATTAATTCGCCAAGCTGCCCCATCTCAGCATGTGGTTGGCACGGTAAAGCCAGGTTACATGCTCCATGAACCGGTCCTTAGGATCTAGGCAAGTACTAAACACAAACCCGAGTCTCGTGCACCCAGCACACAACCAAAACATCCAACTTGCCTTGATCCCTACCTCTACATAACTCACAATATCTCATTCAAGAGTATGGTAAAATAAACTGATGATCTCATATCCCAAATATCCCATTCTCAGCATGGCTAAGCATATGCATAATAATAAATGACATGATAAAATAAATCCCAACCCATGCTACAAGGAAACAAGGTAATGCAATTCTAGGGAAACTTCCTAGCATGAGTTTCATATTTCATTTGACAATGCAAATAATTCTATCTACACATCCTAGCATAGGATCAAAGTGGTCAAGGACACTTGCCTCCTTCCTGCTGCTCTTGAAATGGGTAGTCCTGATCTTGGAAAAGAATAACTTGCTCTTGAGCAGGTTCTACATCATACCATCACACATAGCAAAAGAAAAACAACAATCCATAAGACATAGTTCACACTTCCACTTCATACAAACCACACATTCACATGTAACAAAGCCATTCACAACTTCTATATGTTGTGTCTACTCTATGTGTGTTGACCTTTGCTTACATGCACTTTTAATCATGTGTATATGATTCCTACTTTTGTATTCACATTTATGCTTGCATACTTTATATATGAGTTTCCAATTTAAATAAATTCCTTATATTCAATTACTACACCTTTTAGCTACCAAGTATGCATGAAAGATATTTTCCTTCTCCATATGTGTCTTCAGAATTTCTACCAACCCTAAACTGAATTCTTTT
Source organism: Neostapfia colusana (assembly GCA_030760725.1). NCBI lineage: Eukaryota > Viridiplantae > Streptophyta > Magnoliopsida > Poales > Poaceae > Neostapfia > Neostapfia colusana. Next base: position 63,885,292 of record JASWHV010000011.1, read on the forward strand.
GATTTTAGAAACTCCATTTATCATTTACTATATTTTCTATGCCTAAATGTGAACTTTATTATGAAAATAACAAGACACATCATCTAAACAGAATAGGTTCTGATCTAAAATATTTAATAATATATTTTTGACCTTTTCCTCTGATGTAAACTATTTTACATTTATTTTCCCTACTTTCAGAACTATTCTTTACTTAAAAATGTGTCCCTATAACTAATTAAATGTGAATAACAAATTAAACAGATTCATTTCAGCCAAAAATCTATTTTTATCTCACTCCAAAGTTTTCTAAGTACTGAGAATGTTTTTAATTTAAATTTGACAATATGTTTGTCCCACTTTTTAAATTTCAAATACTAGCCACATATTCAATTTCTTAAATTTAATACTAAACAGGGTTAAAAAGGTAAACTCACCCCACTACAGGGTCTATAATGTTATTTTAACAATTTTCAGGGGTCTAGCTACTCATAACAGAGGAGTTTTAACTAATTTTTATTAAGTCCAGGGCTAAAACTGATTTTTAAATGAATTTACATGATTTTCTGAAGTTCCAGGGGCTAGATCAGAAGTTTCCGGGGCTAGCTCTTATTTCCAGAGAACCCCAGGGGGTAGCACGTAAGATTTCCAGTCTTTATAACGCGGGGCTGACGTGGACCGTCCGATTTAAAACAGACGGTTGAGATTATAACGTCGAACTGGTATGCGGGGATTTAAACCTTTACCGTGCGATTTAAAATAAACGGCGCACAAGTGGCCACGTCGCTCTGATCGAGCGCGGGCGGCGCCGGCGGCGCACGGCGGTGGAAGGCGGCGATCTCGCCGGAGAGTTTCGGATCTTCGGCAATTCTTCCTAAAACTGTGATTTTATGGCATAGATCGGTGGAGGGGAGGTCGGGGATCTCACCTCGGGGGTTTTCTTGAGCTCGGAGGTCCTGGAAGGCGGTCGGCGACGAGGTCCGAGGTGAATTCACGGCGAGGCTCGTTGGCGCTGTGTTTGAACCGCAAACCACCGAGTTTTCTGCACCTGCGAGGTTCCCCGGAGGTGGTGGATCAAGACCAGCGAGTTAGATCGAAATTTCCGAGCGTAGATCGGCCAGAATTCACCGGAGGGGCTCGGTTTCTCACCGGAGTAAAAACGGCGGATCGCATTGGAAAAACAGAACAAGGCCGGGGTTTTTATAGAAGGAGGAGGGCGGTGGGTTTGTTTAGATCGAGTGGGAGTCCTCCGGAACCAGAATTCGGCCGGAAATCCGGTCGGTTGCGATCGCGCGCGCGCGGGTGAACAGTCCGAGTTTCGGACGATCGGGGGTTAGGGATGACAGGTGGGTCCCACCTGTCTGAGAGAGAGAGAGCGCGGGCGCGCGGCTGCGGGCTGGCGCGGGGGCAGGGTGGGCCGGCTGGTGGGTTTCGCCCCACTGGCCGGTTTTTTTTCTGTTTTCCTTTTTCTTTTTCTATTTTATTTCTGTTTTGAGTTTAATTTGAATTCCAGTTTGAATTTGAATTTTTGCAACACATGCAACACGTCCAAAAATTTTTAAACTCCCCTCTGAACAGGATTTTTGGGTGTCACAAATACTCCAGGGCATTCAACGATCTTGAACTCTACGCTTCTTATCACACCGATACCGACGAAAAGCGGTGGGATCATTTTTACCAGGGGCTTAACCCGCTCCTGAAGGACAAGCTGGCGATGTTGAATCGCGGCAGCCTCAATGATATTATTGATGCTGCGATTATTCAGGAGGACTCCGGCAAGGAGTTAGTGGCGGCGGAGAGGAAGCGAAGCACGCCGCAAAGCAGCAGAGTAGGAGGTGGTCCTTCTCAAAAATACCAGATGGCGAATCGTTCACCATCGGGTCCACGCTAGCAGCCACGACAGAGGCCAATGTCATTCCGCAGTCGGGCATATTATCCACCGGCATTCAGGCCGGCACTGCCAGTACCACCTCCGCAGCAACAACAGCAGCAGCGGGCGATGCAGTGTGTGTATGCACCTCAGCAGCGCATGCCGGGATTTCATCCCCCAAGCACTGGCCAGGCGACAGCCACATGCTACAAATGTGGTCGCCCAGGACACTTCGCCAACAACTGTCCTGATAGGCATGGCGGCGGAGTGGCACCGCAATTTACGGGGAGGAATCAGCCCCGGAACCCCACTATTGTGTGGTGGGCAAATCCTAGGCCCGACACTGTCCACCAACTTGCCATAGAGGACGTGCCGGAGGGAGAGCCAATCCTTGCGGGTATGTTCCAACTCCACCAACATCCCGCCATAGTATTATTTGATTCAGGCGCCACGCATAATTTTGTTAGCCAAGCTCTCATTGCTAAACACAGCTTCCAAATACTACCCACTGAAAGTCCAATTTGATTTGTTCACCGGGTGAGAAGATTTCAGCAAACATGATTGTTTCTAAAGTACCATTATGCTTAGTGGGTAGAGTATACCCTACTCTCTCATAGTTTTAGAGGGACAGAAGGTCGATGTCATCCTAGGGATGTCGTGGTTAATCCACCACGCGCGCTGTTTTAGACACCGTCCTCCGAGTCGTGCATTTGGACTCAGAAGTGCACGAGTCTCACTCTTTATTTCTGGACAGTCCAGAAATAAAACTTCCAAGTGTATATCAATCCACAACCATCAGATTGGAAGATATTCCGGTAGTCCGTGAGTTCCCTGACGTGTTCCGGATGATTTACAGGGGATGTCGCCCGATCGAGAGGTGGAGTTCAAGATTGAACTTGCACCGGGAACTATGCCAATATCCCGAAGGCCGCACAAGATGGTGCCCAAGGAATTGGCTGAACTGAAGACGCAGTTAACGGACCTGCTGGAGAAGGGTTTTATTAGGACGAGCTCCTCGCCATGGGGCTGTTCGGCATTATTCGTGAAGAAGAAAGACGAGACGTTGCGGCTTTGCGTGGACTGTCGTCCACTAAATGCCGTAACCATCAAGAACAAGTACCCGTTGCCACGGATCGACATGTTATTTGATCAGTTGGTCGAACCAAAGATCTTTTCCAAGATGGACTTAAGATCCTGGTACCACAAGATTAAGACACGGGCTGAGGATATTCCGAAGACGGCTTTCTCGACGAGCTACGGGCTTTAAGTGTACCTGGTCATGTCCTTCGGCCTCACCAACACTCCAGCTCATTGCATGTATTTGATGAATTCGGTATTCATGCCGGAGCTGGACAAGTTTGTCGTGGTCTTCATCGATGACATATTGGTATATTCCAAGTCGGAGGAAGAACACACGAAGCATCTGTGTATAGTCTTGCAACGGCTGCGGGATCACAAGCTATACGCGAAATTCAGCAAGTGCGAATTCTGGATACCGCAAGTGCCTTTTCTCGGGCATATTATCTCAGTGGAGGGCATCGCTGTAGACCCGAGTAAGATCACACAAGTTCTGAATTGGAAGTCCCCGAAAACAGTTCACGAGGTACGAAGTTTCCTCGGACTCGCGGGATATTATCGGAGGTTCATTCCGAACTTCTCGAAGATTCCCAAGCCTATGACAGAGCTGCTGAAGAAGGCTACCAAATATGTTTGGAGTCCAGCATGTGAAGCAGCGTTCAAGGCATTAGTGAAGAACCTAACATCAGCACAGGTTTTGGCGCAGCCAGACATAACAAAACTGTTCGATGTGTACTGCGATGCATCCGGCATTGGGCTCAGATGTGTGCTGATGCAAGACCGAAGGGTGGTCGCGTATGGATCACGGCAGCTTATAAACCATGAGCAGAACTCATGACTTGGAGCTTGCTGCCGTGGTGCTCGCACTTAAAATGTGGAGGCACTACCTACTCGGTAACCTCGTGCATTTATATACCGACCATAAAAGCCTCAAGTACATATTCACTCAGAAAGAGCTGAACATAAAGCTTGTGATCTCTCAAACGTTGGAGTACAATACGCAAATGTTCAGCATGTTCTTCTTCTGACTTTGAATAGACCAAGATGTCGTCGATGAAAACCACGACGAACTTGTCTAACTCCGGCATGAACACAGAGTCATGAGATACATAAAATGAGCCGCAGCATTGGTCAACCCAAAAGTTATGACAAGATATTCATAAAGACCATATCTTATCGAGAACGCCGTCTTAGATACATCTTCTGCCCGGATTTTTATCTGGTGATACCCGGACCGAAGATCCATCTTGGAGAATACCTTAGCACCCACTTGTTGATCGAACAAAATATCGATGTGCAGTAGTGGATACTTATTCTTGATAGTGACAGCATTCAGTGGACGATAATGTAAAGTCCCAAAAATGTGTATGAATAAAAACTAAGGTTTGAGTTCATATGTGTGGCAAAGACATGAAAAATGGGACTTGCTAAAACTTTTAGTCATGCAAGGTAATACATGGATGAACATCCAACATGATGTTCACCTTTTTATTTAAAAGTGTTGAACCAATAAGGAGTTAAATACCTCTTTGCATGTAAGTTTAAAAATAAGATTTGAAATTCAAAGTTCACACATGTAGTGACCAAGGACTTTGATTAAAACTGCAGCCACATAGTTGGAATTATAGGGAGGAGTTTGATCCCCAACTTTCTATTTGTAGGGTGGGCTCAAAAAGGAGTTAAATAGAAGAATTTGCAAACTTCACCCAAATTCAAATTTGGCAAGCAAATTCAAACTGAATTGGAAAGATTCAAATTCTAACCCACATTTTAAAACTCAGAATTGTGGGAATTAAGAGGATCAGCTTAAACAGATATTTGGGAGGTACATGTGGAGTGGGACCCACATGTCATAGAGCTAAAGGAAGAAACCTTGCACCCTAAGTCTCAGCCCAGTGGGGAAATTCACCGAACAACACGTGATCCCCGGGCAGCTCCCACCGTGGAGCCAAGGGGACGCTCGGCAGCGCCACCAGCTGCTTCTTTCCCCCACGCGCGGCCACTGAAGGCGGTTCCTTCGACATTATCGTGCCTCAGCCGAGCGAAGACCCAGTTGTTCTCCTCCCCTCGCGAGCGCATGAACAGCGGCTGTTTCTCGCCGCCGCTCTCTCGGTCCGATCGAAGAAACGGCGAAGCAATCGTGTCTTCCCTCCCCTGAGCTGCTAAACATCGCCATGATCTCGGCCTCCACCTCCCTGACCCGCAAGCAAGCGAGCTGCGGCCCTCAGTGCCCGAGAACAACCGCCGCCGCGGCGACCTAGCTCAAAAACGTGATCGGACGCTGGTGGACAGCCCTCCACAGCGGGTTTCATGGCCCAGTTATCACAGCTACGGACGCGCACGGGTGCGGTGCTTCTCTCAGCCCAAGCTCAGGCCATACCGTGAAGCATCGACGGCGAATTTCGAGGTTTTGCTCCGGCGACCTCATTCCGAGCATCCGGTATGGATTCAACAAATTCCCTCTCTCTGATCCTTCCTAGGTCCTCAAATCTTTCACGTAGCATCTGGATTAGCTAGCGATCATTTTTCCTTTTGCATGCAGCGCATGAAAACGCCTCAGATCGACGAATTTTGAGCTTTTCTTGGGTGGTTCACGGCGGACCCATTCGGTCGCACGACGACGACCTAGTTCCAGCCATTTACGACCTAGTTTGAGGTCTTGTCGATCTTCCTAGAGGTACGCTGGTGCTAAAGGGCTCGTCGGCACAAGTTTTTGAGGGCTGGGGACCTCTGGCGACGCTGCCGAACTACCACAGAGGCAGTTACACGTCGCCGGCCATGTTCCGGTCGTCGGCCGCCCTAGCAAACCCCACAACCTGTTTTCTCGAGGCACTAAACCCCCTGGCGGCGAGTTGTAGCTCCGGCGGTGGCCGGGAAGGCAGGTCCGGCGAGCTCCGGCCTCGGGCCGGCGAGGGGCAGCGCGGCCTCAAGCGAGGAAGCCGGAGGAAGAAGAAGACATGTGGCCAGCCCCATCTGTCAGCAGCAGAAAATTTAAACCCGCGATCGGGTGTGGCTGAGATCCCGTGTGTTGGCGCGCTGAGACGCTGTGGCCCGGTGTGGCTTCGTTTCTATTGGCTGGAATTCAAAACTGTGGGTCCATCCGAAATTTCTGTAGGAAAATAATTCCAGACTTAGCTCAATCTTTGGAAATTCATATCTCCCTGTAGAAAACTCCAATTTGAGTGATTCCAATTGGGTTGGATTCATCTCTCTGAGTTCTATCCGAATATGAACTCAGATTTGTATGAAAGTTAATATTATATTCTGGGTAATTCTTTGAATTTTTTCTGAAAAAGAATTATTGAGGGGGTTTGAATTATCCAAAAATTCCCAAATTTTGCCAGAATATTCTTTAGCATATTATTGACCTACTAGCAAATTTTCAGCTCATTTGAAGATCATTTAAGTAGTAAGTTGCTAAATGCAAACTACTGTGTTCAAAAGAGTCCAGAAACATTTTCAGAAAAATGTTTCCCACTTCTAAAATCTGTCCTGAGCGATCCATAGCTCCAAAAATCATAGGGAAATTTAGGCAAATTCTCTGAGACATACTTGGAATTGTAGTTCACTTAATTGAGCATGAAAATGCACATTACTCCAGAATTAATTCTTTTGAATGCAAATGCTTAAAGAATTATTCTGGGAGAACTACTCAAGAAAAAGGGCTGAATTTTGGACCAGATTACTCTCATGTGATCAAGAACTCACATGTAAATTATCAGCCCAATATGAGTCTTTTAACTTCCTGTTATTATTCTCCATACTTGTGTATATGTGGGAATACATAAGAGATATTGTGAGAATTAGGGAGCACACAATATGACTCCACATTAGCTGCAATTTGGCAAGCTAAATCCTTATGTAGTATAGAACCTTCTGTAAAAGTTTTGAGGCCATTGGAGTTTTTGTTCTTCAGTTGCACTCAAATCCTTTCAGCTTATCTATTATGTTCATTAGGGAACATGATTAGTGCATAGCTAAAGCCTTTAGGACAAATTAGTTTATTTCTGTTCTTTGCATAACAGAGGCAAACCAAGCCATGCTTGGCCTTTCCACACAACCTCTGTTCCTAAGAAAGTAATTCTATAACTTCTTTCCATTACATTCCATGAAACATATACATATGCATTTCAATAGGAACCACAACGAAGTGGACTCAAAGGAATGATTCATCGAAGTGGATCAAGCTCCGGAGAGTCAAGGGTGGATCTGCAAGGACACTAACTGTTATATACGACTACCCTGCAAAATAGGCAAGCTCCGGTTTGCATTTAACAGCTGTTAAGTTTTTTTCTTTTGTATTCACTTTCGGTTAAGATAATCACTGTTCATTAGGTCTAGTGTTTGATACTCCTCCTGCATAACCAAATGACCCATGGAGTATTGGGTAGGTGTCTTTCACCGTGTAGAACTGCCATGCTTAAGTACGGTTCGGTAGAAGTCGAGTGGTGAGATGCTACTCGCAGTTTCAGGAATAACAGGGGCATACGGGATTGGTTCATAAATGAAGTAGCAAGTTAAAGTTGAGACCGGAAGGTTGTAGGGGCAGCAGGACATAGGGGCCTGGGTGCTGTAGACCTGTCCCTGTCGGTCAAGGACCGATCTGTATGCGGCCCTGTTGAACATGTTTGAGTTGTGTACCGGACTCATGCTGGCTATATGGGACCCAGTAAACCGATGTACCTCAGGAAGCTGTCGTTGGGACTTTTCGGGTCGCCTCAGGCGGACGGCCGGTGTGCAGTATGTGGGGCATATTCTCATGACATCTCACGTCGGAAGGTGCACCATGAGAGTAGCTACTATACGGGATGACTTGATCGATTCAGCGGGGGTAAAACGGGGGAAAGGCTGCCACGTACGATGTCAGTGATGGTTGTTGTAGGCAACATCGAGTACGGGCGTACGTGTCGTGTAGTCCGGGTGTTATTGATTTGAATCACCGTCGTTAGCAGAATGGACCGAGCATACTTGTTCTCACAGTCGTGACATAGTAAGAACTTGCATGGGAAAGGAACTAATCATATTGATGTGAAGTAGTATACTAGCGTTGTATTGGATCTTGATGAATAGGCTAGTGCAAACTCGATTCTTTTATACCATGAGCAATTTACATCGGGAGAAAGCGTTTCTTGTTTGATTGTGGACTCCCGATGTGGCGTGCCCAGGGTTATGCTGCAATCAATACCTGAAAGTAACGATTCACTTTTAGGCGAGTTTAATTATGCTTATGCCATCAAATGTTAGGTTCATAACCTCACTTAGAGTTTCATGTTTAGGGTGACGGTTAAGTCTTGCTGAGCGTTATGCTCACGGATGCTATCCGAGTTGTTTTGCAGGTAATGGACTCGATGCTTATGAGAAGGGGTGCCGATGAGACTCGGGAACCTCTGAGTGCTTACTCAAAGAGCATCCTCGCCGCTGCAGATTGTCTTCGTGTTGCTAGTAAGAAACGTCCGCGGGCTGGACCGTTTGTTTGTTGCTAGTTTAGATATGAGTCGTGAGAGTGATAGTCTTCCGCTGTAGTTTACTCTGATATAACTATTTGTAAAACATTTTTGTACGCTTCCGCTAAACTATTTATGTAATATGATGTGTGTTCATCGACCCGTGTGCTGTTGGGTGCCGCATAACATGGCACCACCCGATGAGGTCCTGGCTGTCATCAGCTGGTATCAGAGCTGCATTGGGAACAGAGCACGGATTGAGCATCATATTATGTCAAAAACTTAGGATACGGTGAGATAACGGTACTAGGCCCACATAAGGACTACTATTAGCATAATATGAAGGTGGCAAGCTAACTTATTTGTTATGTCAGAAAATCGTGCATCTCGGGACGGTTTATTTCTTGGGGGGGTGCACGTATGCGCTGTCCACCAGTGCGCACAAGCTGAAGGGTGGAGCCTCACGGGTGGCAGGTAACCCGACCCACTTTAGTATCCTCTACGACTCTTCATGTCGTTTGGGGTATTCGAGCAACGTCTTCCCTGGCGTGCGTGGTGCAATTTGGGAGACCCCGTCACGCGGTCAGTAACATGAACACGTAGCTCAAGGCGTGTTTGGCTTGAGAACACCTGGGCGAGTGATGACGGCCGGGTGTATGAACTGTATGGATACCGGGTTCGGTGTGCAGCCGAACCTGATGATTGAGTATGGCTTATGTAGGTGCTAACCACGAAAACCTTAGTGCGTGTAGAACACGTTTGCGAGTGACCGTTTTAGTTCCACCTAATGATATGTGTATGCCAGTGTAATCCGGTTAGGTTTTTCTTTGGTGAGGCAACGTAGTTTTTGTTTTTGTTCTTCAGTTGCACTCAAATCCTTTCAGCTTATCTATTATGTTCATTAGGGAACATGATTAGTGCATAGCTAAAGCCTTTAGGACAAATTAGTTTATTTCTGTTCTTTGCATAACAGAGGCAAACCAAGCCATGCTTGGCCTTTCCACACAACCTCTGTTCCTAAGAAAGTAATTCTATAACTTCTTTCCATTACATTCCATGAAACATATACATATGCATTTCAATAGGAACCACAACGAAGTGGACTCAAAGGAATGATTCATCGAAGTGGATCAAGCTCCGGAGAGTCAAGGGTGGATCTGCAAGGACACTAACTGTTATATACGACTACCCTGCAAAATAGGCAAGCTCCGGTTTGCATTTAACAGCTGTTAAGTTTTTTTCTTTTGTATTCACTTTCGGTTAAGATAATCACTGTTCATTAGGTCTAGTGTTTGATACTCCTCCTGCATAACCAAATGACCCATGGAGTATTGGGTAGGTGTCTTTCACCGTGTAGAACTGCCATGCTTAAGTACGGTTCGGTAGAAGTCGAGTGGTGAGATGCTACTCGCAGTTTCAGGAATAACAGGGGCATACGGGATTGGTTCATAAATGAAGTAGCAAGTTAAAGTTGAGACCGGAAGGTTGTAGGGGCAGCAGGACATAGGGGCCTGGGTGCTGTAGACCTGTCCCTGTCGGTCAAGGACCGATCTGTATGCGGCCCTGTTGAACAAGTTTGAGTTGTGTACCGGACTCATGCTGGCTATATGGGACCCAGTAAACCGATGTACCTCAGGAAGCTGTCGTTGGGACTTTTCGGGTCGCCTCAGGCGGACGGCCGGTGTGCAGTATGTGGGGCATATTCTCATGACATCTCACGTCGGAAGGTGCACCATGAGAGTAGCTACTATACGGGATGACTTGATCGATTCAGCGGGGGTAAAACGGGGGAAAGGCTGCCACGTACGATGTCAGTGATGGTTGTTGTAGGCAACATCGAGTACGGGCGTACGTGTCGTGTAGTCCGGGTGTTATTGATTTGAATCACCGTCGTTAGCAGAATGGACCGAGCATACTTGTTCTCACAGTCGTGACATAGTAAGAACTTGCATGGGAAAGGAACTAATCATATTGATGTGAAGTAGTATACTAGCGTTGTATTGGATCTTGATGAATAGGCTAGTGCAAACTCGATTCTTTTATACCATGAGCAATTTACATCGGGAGAAAGCGTTTCTTGTTTGATTGTGGACTCCCGATGTGGCGTGCCCAGGGTTATGCTGCAATCAATACCTGAAAGTAACGATTCACTTTTAGGCGAGTTTAATTATGCTTATGCCATCAAATGTTAGGTTCATAACCTCACTTAGAGTTTCATGTTTAGGGTGACGGTTAAGTCTTGCTGAGCGTTATGCTCACGGATGCTATCCGAGTTGTTTTGCAGGTAATGGACTCGATGCTTATGAGAAGGGGTGCCGATGAGACTCGGGAACCTCTGAGTGCTTACTCAAAGAGCATCCTCGCCGCTGCAGATTGTCTTCGTGTTGCTAGTAAGAAACGTCCGCGGGCTGGACCGTTTGTTTGTTGCTAGTTTAGATATGAGTCGTGAGAGTGATAGTCTTCCGCTGTAGTTTACTCTGATATAACTATTTGTAAAACATTTTTGTACGCTTCCGCTAAACTATTTATGTAATATGATGTGTGTTCATCGACCCGTGTGCTGTTGGGTGCCGCATAACATGGCACCACCCGATGAGGTCCTGGCTGTCATCAGCTGGTATCAGAGCTGCATTGGGAACAGAGCACGGATTGAGCATCATATTATGTCAAAAACTTAGGATACGGTGAGATAACGGTACTAGGCCCACATAAGGACTACTATTAGCATAATATGAAGGTGGCAAGCTAACTTATTTGTTATGTCAGAAAATCGTGCATCTCGGGACGGTTTATTTCTTGGGGGGGTGCACGTATGCGCTGTCCACCAGTGCGCACAAGCTGAAGGGTGGAGCCTCACGGGTGGCAGGTAACCCGACCCACTTTAGTATCCTCTACGACTCTTCATGTCGTTTGGGGTATTCGAGCAACGTCTTCCCTGGCGTGCGTGGTGCAATTTGGGAGACCCCGTCACGCGGTCAGTAACATGAACACGTAGCTCAAGGCGTGTTTGGCTTGAGAACACCTGGGCGAGTGATGACGGCCGGGTGTATGAACTGTATGGATACCGGGTTCGGTGTGCAGCCGAACCTGATGATTGAGTATGGCTTATGTAGGTGCTAACCACGAAAACCTTAGTGCGTGTAGAACACGTTTGCGAGTGACCGTTTTAGTTCCACCTAATGATATGTGTATGCCAGTGTAATCCGGTTAGGTTTTTCTTTGGTGAGGCAACGTAGTTTTTGTTTTTGTTCTTCAGTTGCACTCAAATCCTTTCAGCTTATCTATTATGTTCATTAGGGAACATGATTAGTGCATAGCTAAAGCCTTTAGGACAAATTAGTTTATTTCTGTTCTTTGCATAACAGAGGCAAACCAAGCCATGCTTGGCCTTTCCACACAACCTCTGTTCCTAAGAAAGTAATTCTATAACTTCTTTCCATTACATTCCATGAAACATATACATATGCATTTCAATAGGAACCACAACGAAGTGGACTCAAAGGAATGATTCATCGAAGTGGATCAAGCTCCGGAGAGTCAAGGGTGGATCTGCAAGGACACTAACTGTTATATACGACTACCCTGCAAAATAGGCAAGCTCCGGTTTGCATTTAACAGCTGTTAAGTTTTTTTCTTTTGTATTCACTTTCGGTTAAGATAATCACTGTTCATTAGGTCTAGTGTTTGATACTCCTCCTGCATAACCAAATGACCCATGGAGTATTGGGTAGGTGTCTTTCACCGTGTAGAACTGCCATGCTTAAGTACGGTTCGGTAGAAGTCGAGTGGTGAGATGCTACTCGCAGTTTCAGGAATAACAGGGGCATACGGGATTGGTTCATAAATGAAGTAGCAAGTTAAAGTTGAGACCGGAAGGTTGTAGGGGCAGCAGGACATAGGGGCCTGGGTGCTGTAGACCTGTCCCTGTCGGTCAAGGACCGATCTGTATGCGGCCCTGTTGAACAAGTTTGAGTTGTGTACCGGACTCATGCTGGCTATATGGGACCCAGTAAACCGATGTACCTCAGGAAGCTGTCGTTGGGACTTTTCGGGTCGCCTCAGGCGGACGGCCGGTGTGCAGTATGTGGGGCATATTCTCATGACATCTCACGTCGGAAGGTGCACCATGAGAGTAGCTACTATACGGGATGACTTGATCGATTCAGCGGGGGTAAAACGGGGGAAAGGCTGCCACGTACGATGTCAGTGATGGTTGTTGTAGGCAACATCGAGTACGGGCGTACGTGTCGTGTAGTCCGGGTGTTATTGATTTGAATCACCGTCGTTAGCAGAATGGACCGAGCATACTTGTTCTCACAGTCGTGACATAGTAAGAACTTGCATGGGAAAGGAACTAATCATATTGATGTGAAGTAGTATACTAGCGTTGTATTGGATCTTGATGAATAGGCTAGTGCAAACTCGATTCTTTTATACCATGAGCAATTTACATCGGGAGAAAGCGTTTCTTGTTTGATTGTGGACTCCCGATGTGGCGTGCCCAGGGTTATGCTGCAATCAATACCTGAAAGTAACGATTCACTTTTAGGCGAGTTTAATTATGCTTATGCCATCAAATGTTAGGTTCATAACCTCACTTAGAGTTTCATGTTTAGGGTGACGGTTAAGTCTTGCTGAGCGTTATGCTCACGGATGCTATCCGAGTTGTTTTGCAGGTAATGGACTCGATGCTTATGAGAAGGGGTGCCGATGAGACTCGGGAACCTCTGAGTGCTTACTCAAAGAGCATCCTCGCCGCTGCAGATTGTCTTCGTGTTGCTAGTAAGAAACGTCCGCGGGCTGGACCGTTTGTTTGTTGCTAGTTTAGATATGAGTCGTGAGAGTGATAGTCTTCCGCTGTAGTTTACTCTGATATAACTATTTGTAAAACATTTTTGTACGCTTCCGCTAAACTATTTATGTAATATGATGTGTGTTCATCGACCCGTGTGCTGTTGGGTGCCGCATAACATGGCACCACCCGATGAGGTCCTGGCTGTCATCAGCTGGTATCAGAGCTGCATTGGGAACAGAGCACGGATTGAGCATCATATTATGTCAAAAACTTAGGATACGGTGAGATAACGGTACTAGGCCCACATAAGGACTACTATTAGCATAATATGAAGGTGGCAAGCTAACTTATTTGTTATGTCAGAAAATCGTGCATCTCGGGACGGTTTATTTCTTGGGGGGGTGCACGTATGCGCTGTCCACCAGTGCGCACAAGCTGAAGGGTGGAGCCTCACGGGTGGCAGGTAACCCGACCCGCTTTAGTATCCTCTACGACTCTTCATGTCGTTTGGGGTATTCGAGCAACGTCTTCCCTGGCGTGCGTGGTGCAATTTGGGAGACCCCGTCACGCGGTCAGTAACATGAACACGTAGCTCAAGGCGTGTTTGGCTTGAGAACACCTGGGCGAGTGATGACGGCCGGGTGTATGAACTGTATGGATACCGGGTTCGGTGTGCAGCCGAACCTGATGATTGAGTATGGCTTATGTAGGTGCTAACCACGAAAACCTTAGTGCGTGTAGAACACGTTTGCGAGTGACCGTTTTAGTTCCACCTAATGATATGTGTATGCCAGTGTAATCCGGTTAGGTTTTTCTTTGGTGAGGCAACGTAGTACCGACATATGTCTTACGGTGCATCGTCACCGTACTACACTGGATAGTTTTCTTTCCTAGGAAGAAATCATTCATGACTAACTTCCAAACTTAAAATGGATGCGATAAAGAACATATTAGTTACTGAGCTCTTCATTTGAACTAAGTTTCCAAAAAGAGACTTGTTAGGTTTCTTTTGATCTCAAAGACAGAGTGCTCTGTTCAGACAGAAAATTTCTGGGCTTTAACAGAGCGTAACTCTGATTAGCTTGACCCAATGGAGGTGTTTGATACAGTTCTGGAAAGTTTATTGAGTGCTATACAACTTTTCTGTAGAACTCCATAGCCAAATCAGATATCAAACTGGTTGAATGTCCAGTTGAATGCAAACTGTTCTGAAAACAGAACAGCTACAACCTTCTCTGGATGTTTCTGTAAATTAGCCGTCACAGTCTGTAGAAAAATTTCTAAGGGTCATATGATACACCGTTGGAAAGGTTAGGAAATTTGCAACAATTTTGTAGTTCATAGTGTGTTCAGAATTGTACTTCATTTGTATGTAAAACTGTGATGAAAACAGCCACATACAAAGGAGGTGCTGGCAAATTTTATCCAGAAATTCTGTCAACTATGAACGATCATAACTTTTGTTCCAGAAACGATCTAGGGGCATATGAGTACTCGTTGAAAAGATAATGGAGTTAACTTTATCTTTGGTATTCAACTTGAGTTATGAAAATGCTAGTAACTGGATCAAATTCTGAGTTAAGTAATGAAAGGTCTGTTCGGTACAGGATGAGGGACTGAATATGTTGGCTTTAGAAAGATGTGTAAACATGAAATTTTGTTATGCTTTCGTAAAGTTTTAGCATGTTCATGTTTTACATACTTTCACATACTGCTGAGATCATGTTTTGACTCCCCTCAAAAATTATCTTTTTGCAGTATGGTGCGTACTCATTCTCCGAGTAGGACTGAAGGTTCTCATCGAGGCGATGATGACTCGACTCCACCACGGGCACCGCCATCAACGGTATGGGCGGATATTATGGCTCAGATGGTCGAGTCAAGTCAAGAGAACACAAGACTACTCCAAGCCTTGATACAACAGGGCTTACTCCAACGTGCACAACAGGACGTTCCACCTCGGAACGCCTATTTGGACTTTTTGGCGACACAACCGCCAATTTTCATGGAAGCCAATGAACCAGTGGAAGCTGATCAGTGGCTTCGAGTTATGGAGTCCAAGTTTGGAGTGTTTGAGTGCGACGAATATCAGAAGACATTATTTGCAGCTCAATAGCTCCACGGAGCCGCCGGAAATTGGTGGTTTACTCATCTCGCCACCGTTCTGGAAGGCCATCAAGTGGAATGGACGGAATTTCGTGAAGCATTCCGGGCTCGTCACATTCCTTTGGGTTTTATTAAGGCCCAACAGCAAGAATTCAGAAACTTGAAGCAGGGGGACATGTGTGTCCTCGATTATGTTAGAAGATTCAACCTTCTGGCACAATATGCTCCTGCTTATGCGACGAGCGAAGCTGCAATGTGTGACTACTTTTTCTATGGCTTGAGTGCCATATTAAAGGAGAAGTTAGCTTTGTTCAATCAAGGCAGTTACACCGAGTTGATCAGTGCTGCTCTGCTGCAAGAACAAGCGACACTTGAGTGTCAAGCAGAGAAGAGGGACCGGGAGGATGTGCTAGAAGACACACCAGTTGTTCCTCGCAAATACCGTGTGGTGTATCACACACCATCCGATGCAAGGTGGCAAGCGCCAGGGAGATCAACTCCGTACAGATTTCCTGCTCAAGAATCATGTCTTGAAGCAACACCTTTGCCGCAGCAATGAATGACACCTGTGGCATCATTGCTGCAGCCAAGTACATCAACTTCTCAACCACAAGTCAACGAAGAACCGGGGAAACCTCCGTGTTCTTATTGCCACCGTTCAGGGCATTTTAGGCAAGAATGCCGGGAGAAGTTATGAACACCAGACAGCCATCATCATCATGTGGTATGCCGCTACCTGCTCCAGTCAACATAACAGCATTGAAATCCGGGAGTGTGCAACATCTGGCTATTGAGGATGTCCCGGAGGGAGCACCGGTGTTAGCAGGCATGTTTACTCTCGAAAACATGCCCGTGCTGGTACTTTTTGATTCCGGTGCAACCCACAATTTCATCAGCAAAGCATGCGTGGATCAGCACCAATTATCCACCAATACTCCCACAATGAGTTTTCTTATACGTTCACCGGGGGGAAATATCTCTGCCAATCAGATTGTGTCCCGAGCAGCTTTGTGTTTGGGCAGAAAAATATACCCAACATCGCTGATTATGTTGGATAGGCAGAAGATAGACATTATATTGGGGATGTCTTGGTTAAATCGTCACGGTGCTGTTCTCCATATCGGTAACCGGACTGTCCAGATTGACTCACCGATTCACGGACAGCACACGCTGTTTTTAGACAGCGAAGATCCAGATATGGTAGAGGCCTACCACACGGAAGCGCTGAATCTTGAAGATATCCCGGTGGTACGTGATTATCCCGACGTATTTCTTGATGACTTACCGGGCATGCCGCCCGAACGGGACGTTGAGTTCAAGATTGAACTGGCGCCGGGAACGATGCCTATCTCACGAAGGCCTTACAAGATAGCACCTAACGAGCTAGCGGAGTTGAAAGAGCAACTGAATGAACTCATGAGCAAGGGTTTCATACGACCAAGTTCTTCACCTTGGGGTTGCTCAGCGCTGTTCGTTAAGAAGAAGGACGAAACACTACGGCTATGTGTTGATTACCGTCCTCTAAATGCTGTCACGATCAAGAACAAGTATCCTTTGCCCCGCATCGACATCCTGTTTGATCAACTTGTAGGTGCAAAGGTATTTTCGAAGATGGATCTTCGGTCGGGATATCATCAAATCAAAATCTGACCGGAGGACATGCCGAAGACAGCTTTCTCGACGAGATACGAAATCTATGAGTATCTCGTCATGTCATTTAGGTTAACCAACGCTCCGGCACACTTCATGTACTTGATGAATTCAGTGTTCATGCCGGAGTTAGACAAGTTCGTCGTGGTATTCATCGACGACATATTGGTTTACTCCAAATCAAAAGAAGAGCTCGCTGAACATCTGCGTATCGTGCTACAACGGTTGCGGGAGCACCAATTATATGGCATAAGTTCAGCAAGTGCGAGTTCTGGATCGATCAAGTGCCTTTCCTAGGCCATATTATTTCAGCTGAAGGCATTGCCGTGGACCCCAGTAAAATTGAACAAGTGCTGAAATGAGAATCTCCCAAGTCAGTCCACGAGGTCCAAAGTTTCCTAGGTTTAGCGGGGTATTATCAGAGGTTTATTCTGAGCTTCTCAAAGATTGCTAAACCAATGACAGAGCTGCTAAAGAAGGGCACTAAATACATGTGGAATGCAGCATGTGAAGCCGCATTCAAAACTTTGGTGAAACAGCTCACAACAGCTCCAGTTCTTGCTCAGCCGGACACGATGAAGCCATTTGATGTATATTGTGATGCATTCGGCATCGGTCTCTGCTGCGTTCTGATGCAAGAAGGGCGTGTAGTCACCTATGGGTCTCGTCAACTGCGAAACCACGAGCAGCATTATCCAACTCATGATGTTGAGCTTGCTGCAGTGGTGTTGGCGTTAAAAATGTGGAGGCATTACCTACTGGGTAATCTTGTTCACCTCTACACCGACCATAAAAGCCTGAAGTATATCTTCACGCAGAAGGAGCTAAATATGAGGCAACGGAGATGGTTGGAGCTCATCAAGTATTATGAAATTGAGATCCACTATCATCCGGGGAAAGCAAACATGGTTACCGACGCGCTTAGTCGGAAAGCCCACGTTCACAACTTAGCGGCTGCTGAGTTGGAAGAAGAAGAACCAAGCCTCCGTGTCATTCCGTATGGCGCGCTTTATAATCTCGCGCTCATTCCAACGATCCGTGAAGAGATTGTTGAGACTCAAAGAAGAGACAGAGGTATGTCTCACATACGGAGAAGACTAGACAACGAAGAGGTCAAATGTTTCCGGAAGGATAAGAACGGTACGATATGGTTTAATGACCGTATAGTGGTACCGCGCAATATGAAACTCCGGAAGAAGATCTTGGATGAAGCCCACCTGTCGAAATTTTCCATTCATCCCGGAAGTAACAAGATGTACCAAGATTTGAAATAGAAATTTTGGTGGACGAGGATGAAGAGGGAGATTGCTAAATACGTATCCGAATGCGATACGTGTAGACGGGTCAAAGTGGATCATATGCGAAAAGCTGGACCGCTACAACCTTTGAAGATACCGGCATGGAAATGGGAGGATGTGAGTATGGACTTCATCGTCGGATCACCGCTCACATCCAGGAAACATGACTCGATATGGGTGATCGTCGACCGGTTGACGAAATCGGCTCATTTCATACCGGTGAACACTCATTATCGAGCAAAGCAATATGCGGAATTATTCATCCCCAGAATTATTTGCTCACATGGTGTCCCGAAGACCATCATCTCAGATCGAGGTGCGCTGTTTGTTGCTCGTTTTTGGGAGCAGCTGCATGCCTCGTTGGGCACCAAGCTAATTAGAAGCTCCGCATATCACCCTCAAACCGATGGACAAACTGAGAGGGTGAATCAAGTGCTCGAGGACATGTTGAGAGCGTGTGCCATCCACCACGGTAGGAATTGGGACGATCACCTACCGCTGGCGGAGTTTTCATACAACAACGGTTATCAAGCGAGTATTAAAATGGCACCATATGAAGCTCTCTACGGCCGGAAATGTCGCACACCACTGAATTGGTGTGAGTCCAGCGAAAGAGTTCTGTTTGGGATTGATCTTGTCAACGAAGCCGAAGACCGAGTTCGGTTGATACAAGAGAACTTAAAGGCTGCACAATCCCGACAGAAGAGCTACGCTGATCAAAGCGTAGGCCATTACATTTTGACGTCGGAGAACACGTTTATCTTCGTGTATCTCCGATGAAGGGAATTCACTGGTTCGGTGTAAAGGGGAAACTCGCTCCCCGTTTTATTGGTCCTTTTGCTATCACGGAGAAGTGCGGACCCGTAGCCTACCGGCTGGAGTTACCGGCAAGTCTAGCGGGTGTTCATGATGTATTTCACGTTTCACAGCTGCGGAAGTGCCTCAAATTTACCACTGCTGTTCGCACCGAGGACATCGACGAATTGAAACCATACCTGACCTACACCGAGCGACCGGTTCAGATTTTGGATGAAAAGACCCGGGTAACCCGGAACCGGACGATCAAATTTTACAAGGTGCTGTGGAGCAATAATACCACGGAAGAGGCGACGTGGGAAAGTGAAGATTATCTCCGCACCAGCTACCCAGAACTTTTATCTTTGTACAGTTTGTAACTGCCTCTCCCGTCTCGTTCCTCTTTTGTAATCTCGGGACGAGATTCTTTTAAGGGGGGAGGAATGTAAAGTCCCAAAAATGTGTATTAATAAAAACCAAGGTTTGAGTTCATATGTGTGGCAAAGACATGAAAAATGGGACTTGCTAAAAAATTTCTTCATGCAAGGTAATACATGGATGAACATCCAACATGAGGTTCACCTTTTTATTTAAAAGTGTTGAACCAATAAGGAGTTAAATACCTCTTTGCATGTAAGTTTAAAAATCAGATTTGAAATTCAAAGTTCACACATGTAGTGACCAAGGACTTTGATTAAAACTGCAGCCACATAGTTGGAATTATAGGGAGGAGTTTGATCCCCAACTTTCTATTTGTAGGGTGGGCTCAAAAAGGAGTTAAAGAGAAGAATTTGCAAACTTCACCAAAATTCAAATTTGGCAAGCAAATTCAAACTGAATTGGAAAGATTCAAATTCTAACCCACATTTTAAAACTCAGAATTGTGGGAATTCAGAGGATCAGCTTGAACAGATATTTGGGAGGTACATGTGGAGTGGGACCCACATGTCATAGAGCTAAAGGAAGAAACCTTGCACCCTAAGTCTCAGCCCAGTGGGGAAATTCACCGAACAACACGTGAGCCCCGAGCAGCTCCCACCGTGGAGTCATGGGGACGCTCGGCAGCGCCACCAGCTGCTTCTTTCCCCCACGCGTGGCCACCGAAGGCGGTTCCTTTGACGTTATCGTGCCTCAGCCGAGCGAAGACCCAGTTGTTCTCCTCCCCTCGTGAGCGCACGAACAGCGGCTGTTTCTCCCCACCGCTCTCTCGGTCCGATCAAAGAAACAGCGAAGCAATCGTGTCTTCCCTCCCCTGAGCTGCTAAACATCGCCGTGAGCTCGGCCTCCACCTCCCTGACCCACAGGCAAGCGATCTGCGGCCCTCAGTGCCCGAGAACAACCGCAGCCGCGGCGACCTAGATCAAAAACGTGATCGGACGCTCGTGGACAGCCCTCCACAGCGGGTTTCACGGCCGAGTTATCACAGCTACGGACGCGCATGGGTGCGGTGCTGCTCTCAGCCCAAGCTCAGGCCATACCGTGAAGCATCGACGGCGAATTTCGAGGTTTTGCTCCGGCGACCTCATTCCGAGCGTCCGGTATGGATTCAACAAATTCCCGCTCTCTGATCCTTCCTAGGTCCTCAAATATTGCACGTAGCAGCTGGATTAGCCAGCGATCATTTTCCCGTTTTGCATCCAGCGCATGAAAACGCCTCAGATTGACGAATTTCGAGCTTTTCTTGGGTGGTTCACGGTGGACCCATTCGGTCGCACGACGACGACCTAATTCCAGCCATTTCCGAGCTAGTTTGAGGTCGTGTCGATCTTCCTAGAGGTACGCTGGTGCTGTAGGGCTCGTCGGCACAAGTTTTTGAGGGCTGGGGACCTCGGGCGACGCTGCCGAACTACCACAGAGGCAGTTACACATCGCCGGCCATGTTCCGGTCGTCGGCGGCCCTAGCAAACCACACAACCATGTTCCTCGGGGCCCTAAACCCCCGGGCGGCGAGTTGTAGCTCCGGCGGTGGCCGGGAAGGCAGGTCCGGCGAGCTCCGGCGTCGGGCCGGCGAGGGGCAGCGCGGGCGCGAGCGAGGAAGCCGGAGGAAGAAGAAGACGCGTGGGCCCCATATGTCAGCAGCAGAAAATTTAAACCCGGGATCGGGTGTGGCCGGGATCCCGTGTGTTGGCGCGCTGAGACGCTGTGGCCCAGTGTGGCTTCGTTTATATCGGCTGGAATTCAAAACTGTGGGTCCAGCCGAAATTTCTGTAGGAAAATAATTCCAGACTTAGCTCAATTTTTGGAAATTCATATCTCCCTGTAGAAAACTCCAATTTGAGTGATTCCAATTGGGTTAGATTCATCTCTCTGAGTTCTATCTGAATATGAATTCATATTTGTATGAAAGTTAATATTATATTCTGGGTAATTCTTTGAAGTTTTTCCGAAAAAGAATTATTGAGGGGGTTTGGTTATCCAAAAATTCCCAAATTTTGCCAGAATATTCTTTAGCATAGTATTGACCTACTAGCAAATGTTCAGCTCATTTGAATTTCATTTAAGTAGGAATTTGCTAAATGCAAACTACTGTGTTCAAAAGAGTCCAGAAACATTTTCAGAAAATGTTTCCCACTTCTAAAATCTGTCCTGAGCAATCCATAGCTCCAAAAATTATAGGGAAATTTAGGCAAACTCTCTGAGACATACTTGGAATTATAGTTCACTTAATTGAGCATGAAAATGCACATTACTCCAGAATTAATTCTTTTGAATGCAAATGCTTAAAGAATTATTCTGGGAGAACTACTCAAGAAAAAGGGCTGAATTTTGGACCGGATTACTCTCATGTGATCAAGAACTCACATGTAAATTATCAGCCCAAGATGAGTCCTTGAACTCCCTGTTATTATTCTCCATACTTGTGTATATGTGGGAATACATAAGAGATATTGTGAGAATTAGGGAGGACACAATATGACTCCACATTAGCTGCAATTTGACAAGCTAAATTCTTAGGTAGTATAGAACATGCTGTAAAAGTTTTGAGGCCATTGGAGTTCTTGTTCTTCAGTTGCACTCAAATCCTTTCAGCTTATCTATTATGTTCATTAGGGAACATGATTAGTGTATAGCTAAAGCCTTTAGGACAAATTAGTTTATTTCTGTTCTTTGCACAACAGAGGCAAACCAAGCCATGCTTGGCTTTTCCACACAACCTCTGTTCCTAAGAAAGTAATTCTATAACTTCTTTCCATTACATTCCATGAAACATATACATATGCATTTCAATAGGAACCACAACGAAGGGGACTCAAAGGAGTGATTCATCGAAGTGGATTAAGCTCCGGAGAGTCAAGGGTGGATCTGCAAGGACACTAACTGTTATATACGACTACCCTGCAAAACAGGCAAGCTCCGGTTTGCATTTAACAGCTGTTAAGTTTTTTTTTCTTTTGTATTCACTTTCGGTTAAGATATGAACTGTGCATTAGGTCTAGTGTTTGATACTCCTCCTGCATAACCAATTGACCCATGGAGTATTGGGTAGGTGTCTTTCATCGTGTAGAACTGCCATGCTTAAGTACGGTTTGGTAGAAGTCGAGTGGTGAGATGCTACTCGCAGTTTCAGGAATAACAGGGGCATACGGGATTGGTTCATAAATGAAGTAGCAAGTTAAAGTTGAGACCGGAAGGTTGTAGGGGCAGCAGGACATAGGGGCCTGGGTGCTGTAGACCTGTCCCTGTCGGTCAAGGACCGATCTGTATGCGGCCCTGTTGAACAAGTTTGAGTTGTGTACCGGACGCATGCTGGCTATATGGGACCCAGTAAACCAATGTACCTCGGGAAGCTGTCGTTGGGGCTTTTCGGGTCGCCTCAGGTGGACGGCCGGTGTGCAGTATGTGGGGAATATTCTCATGACATCTCACGTCAGAAGGTGCACCATGAGAGTAGCTACTGTACGGGGCGACTTGATCGATTCAGTGGGGGTGAAACGGGGGAAAGGCTGCCACGAACGACATCAGTGATGGTTATTGTAGGCAACATCGAGTACGGGCGTACGTGTCGTGTAGTCCGGGTGTTATTGATTCGAATCACCGTCGCTCATAGAATGGACCGAGCATACTTGTTCTCACAGTCATGAAGTAGTAAGAACTTGCATGGGAAAGGAACTAATCATATTGATGTGAAGTATTATACTAGCGTTGTATTGGATCTTGATGAATAGGCTAGTGCAAACTCAATTCTTTTATGCCATGAGCAATTTACATCGGGAGAAAGTGTTTCTTGTTTGATTGTGGACTCCCGATGTGGCGTGCCTAGGGTTACTTAAAATGCTGCAATTAATACCTGAAAGTAAGGATTCACTTTTAGGCGAGTTTAATTATGCTTATGCCATCCTATGTTAGGTTCATAACCTCACTTAGAGTTTCATGTTTAGGGTGACGGTTAAGTCTTGCTGAGCGTTATGCTCACGGATGCTATCCGAGTTGTTTTGCAGGTAATGGACTCGATGCTTATGAGAAGGGGTGCCGATGAGACTCGGGAACCTCCGAGTGCTTACTCAAAGAGCATCCTCGCTGCTGCAGATTGTCTTCTTGTTGCTAGTAAGAAATGTCCACAGGCTGGACCGTTTCTTTGTTGCTAGTTAAGATATGAGTCGTGAGAGTGATAGTCTTCCGCTGTAGTTTACTCTGATATAACTATTTGTAAAACATTCTTGTACGCTTCTACTAAACTATTTATGTAATATGATGTGTGTTCATCGACCCGTGTGCTGTTGAGTGCCGCATAACACGGCACCACCCGATGAGGTCCTGGCTGTCATCAGATAATCTACGCATAGTCTCAAAGTCTCGTCCTTCTTCTTCACGAAGAGTGTGGAACAGCCCCAAGGTGATGAACTTGGTCGTATAAAACCTTTGTCCATGAGGTCATTAAGCTGCTCCTTCAATGATGCTAGCTCCTTCGGTGCCATTTTGTATGGTCGCCGAGAAATAGGTGTCGTTCCTGGTGCTAGTTCATTCTTGAACTCTACATCACGTTCGGGCGGCATGCCCGGCAAGTCTTTGGGAAACACATGTGGATATTCACATACCACTGGAATATCCTCAAGTTTAGGAGCTTCAATCTGATGCACCGCTGCAACTCGTTGTGATGGATCCACAAGATTCAATGTGTTGCAACCGTGTATTCGGGAATTCAGTTGGACAGTGCTAGAGCTGATATCAAAGATAGCTCCATAATGTGTCAACCATGACATCCCCAAGATAATATCCATCCTTTGGCCTTTGAGTATGATAAGGCTCACAGGATATAAGTTTCCACCCAAACATAAAGGTGCCCGAGAGACCATTTCATCAGTTGATATCTTGCCTCCGGGTGAGCTGATATGAAACGGATACTTAACTGTGCTAAATGGAAGATTATTCTTCAGCACATAGTCTCTGCTAATAAAATTTTGGGTGGCCCCGGAATCAAACAAAATGAAAGTGGGCTGTTCATGTAACATGAACATGCCCGCTAAAACTGGTTCACCTTTAGCAATGTCCTCAATAGCAGTGTAATTAACCCTGCCAGCTTTTGAAAGATTCATCTTTGAAGGTTCACGGTGCTGATCTGAGCATTGATGAGATGACACATAAATGTGGCTCCGCTCAGCTCCACGATGGTTTCGTGCTGCAGAAATCCTCAGCTCTCTACTAACACGAGGTGGAGATAATTCGTGCGTAGCTGGTTGCGGTAGGGTTGCACGAATAATTTCTGACCGCTGCTGTTGAGGTGGAGGCTCATAAGTGAGTAACTCCAGCCATGGTTGTGAGAGTTGCACCGCAGGCTGAATTAGTTTCCTAACTGGCGAGTAATACCGCACTCGATAGTTCAGACGAACCTCGATGTCACTGTCTGGCGGTATACTTCTTTTCAGCTCTGCTTCACAACGAAGATGCATGTCTTCCTTAATAATATCGGCATTTACCAACTCATTGTAAATACCGTTATTGAACAAGGTCACTTGTTCCTTAAGTTCGACATTCAAACCTCGGAAGAAATACTCGCACTTCAACGCTTCCGTATCTACCATATGAGTGTCGTGTTGCATCAAGTCTTCAAACTCTTTGAAGTACTCGTACGCACTCTTTTTCCCTTGCTTTAGCTCCAGAAAATCTTGATACTTTGTTCGAAGAATTCCCGAACAAACGTGACGTGCCCGGAAAACATTCCGGAATTCATCCCACGTCACTCGATGACCTTCAGGAAGAGTAGCGATGTACTCCACCCACCAAGCTCCAGCGGCTCCGTGGAGTTGTTGAGCGGCAAATAGAGTCTTCTGATATTCATCACACTCAAGCATATCGAACTTGGCATCAATACATTGGAGCCAATGAGCCGACTCCAACGGTTCTTTCGCTTCCGAGAAAACCGGTGGTTGTCTTGCTAAGAAATCCAGATAAGCGCTTGGCGGGGGATTTGGCTGTAGTGTCTCCTGTCGCATGCTTTGTCGCACCAACAGATCTAGAGACTCAGCCATATTTGCCAAGATTTCCGCCAATCCGGTTGATGATGTCGGCACTTCTTGTCGTGGCGAATTACTTTCGCAGTGACTCGACTCACCAACCTCACTCCTGGAAGGAGCATGATCCATGCTGCAAGATTGAGCAATTTACGGTTAAAATTCAAAGTTTAAACTCAACCTGAATTCAAAAACATAACCGTAAAAGCATCACATAGATATTGCAGCACTACACAATCTAACCAGGGTTTCGAAAATTCTGAAATCTATCAAACGTGAGCGAGGTTGTCCAAACCCTTAATTCCAATAGTCAGAAAAACTCAAAAATAACTCATGAACATGTTATGGAGCTTAGAGAAGTCTAAAATATCCCTGTCCACAACAAGTCCTAAGTTGTAAAGGTCCCAAAAATATGAACACAAAGAAACTTAGGTTTGCACAAAGTTAGTTCATATGTAGAAAAAAAATGGGACTTGTTTAAACTTTTTCACATGTGATAATACACATGAAAGCTCCCTCTACACAAGTTCAATGGTTATTTGAAAACATGGAACAAGAAGGAATTTGAAACCAAGTAGGGAAGTACCCCTATGTGGGAGAGAGCTAAATTCAGATTTTGGAGCAAGTTGGTTCCACTCAAAAATTCAAATGAGATTAATACAATGGTTTTTTAAAACTGTTGTATTAAAAATCTCATTTGCAGCAGCCAAATCAAGGATCAGGTGTTATATTTGAATTCTTTAGGTCCAAATTAAGGGGAAGGCGAAGTTTCATGAATTTTTTGAAGATATTTGCTACCCATTTTTCCAAATAGACCTAAATGTGTAATGAATTCAAATACCTATTTGAATTTGGATGAATTGTGCCCAATTATTCAAATGCAGTTTAATTTTCAACTCCACACAGTTGAATTTCATCATTTGCAGATTGTTGTGATATTTTGGAGAGATAAGGGGGAGATGGGACCCACATGTCATAGGTACCAAAATATCTACACAAAAGAGATGGGTCTCTGTTTTGCTGCCTTCAGGGGAGCGACAGCAGCTGCTCGGGACAGCACACCCGCAGCTGGTCGGCCGCCCCCGCAACCGACTCCAGCGCCGATACAGCCCCCCCCCCTCAGCGCCCTCATCCATCCACAACGTGCTCCCCCTCTGCTCGCAGTCAGAGCACCTCCCTCACGCCGAGCCGAGCGAGAACCCCGCCGCCATCACCGATCGCTCGGCAGCCAGCTCAAACGGACATGAGCAGCAGCTGGTCAGTAGCCAAATAGCACCGGCGCAGCTCCCTCTCCCTTTTCAGCGCGTCCCTGAACGGTGATCAGCTGTCCAACCCCGGGAGCAACGCGGCCGCGCGAAGGCCGAACATGACCCGATGAGGAGACTTCCGCGGGCAGCCCAACCGAGCGCTTGTCACGGCCAAGTACCGGCGCCCCTGGACGCGCCAAGGTACCGTGCTGCTTCCCTCCCAACCTCAGTGTAACACCCCAAAAATCTTGTTAAGAACCTAAATCATGTTAAGAGGGGAATTTAAAATTTTTTGGACGTGTTGCATGTTTTGCAAAAATTCAAATTCAAACTGGAATTCAAATTAAACTCAAAACAGAAAAGAAATAGAAAAAGAAAAAGGAAAACAGAAAAAAAAACCGGCCAGTGGACCGAAACCCACCAGCCGGCCCACCCAGCACCCGTGCCAGCCCGCAGCCGCGCGCGCCCTTTCCACTCACTGACAGGCGGGGCCCGCCAGATCTTCTTCTACCTCGCGCCAGCGCCGGACTCTCTCACGCGAATCAAAACCGATCGGGATTTCTGCGAATCCCAGCCGAATTCCGCTCGGGGGCGACGCAAACTCAATCTAAACCAACCAGCCGCCCTCCCCCGTCTATAAAAATCCCGGCCTCGTTCTGTTTTTCCAACACGATCCGCCGATTTTCCTCCGGTGAGAGCCGAGACTTCTCCGGCGAATTCTGGCCGATCTAAGCTCGGAAATTCCGATCTAACTCGCTGGTCTTGATCCACCGCCTCCGGGGAACCTTGCAGGTGCAGAAAACTCGGTGACTTGCGGTGTAAACACAGCGCCGACGAGCCTCGCCGTGAATTCACCTCGGACCTCGTCGCCGATCACCTTCCAGGACCTCCGAGCTCAAGAAAACCCCCGAGGTGAGATCCCCGACCTCCCCTCCACCGATCTGTACCATAAAATCACAGTTCTAGGAAGAATTCTCGAAAATCCGAAAGTCTCCGGCGAGATCGCCGCTTCTCGCCGCCGGCAACGCCGCCCGCGCCCGGTCAGAGCGACGTGGCCGCTTGTGCGCCGTTTATTTTAAATCGCACGGTAGGGTTTAAATCCCCGCGTACCGGATCGACGTTATAATCTCAGCCGTCGGTTTAAAATCGGACGGTCCACGTCAGCCCCGCGTTATAAAGACTGGAAATCTTACGTGCTACCCCCTGGGGTTCTCGGGAAATAAGAGCTAGCCCCGGAAACTTTTGATCTAGCCCCTGGAACTTCAGAAAATCATGTAAATTCATTTAAAAATCAGTTTTAGCCCCTGGACTTAATAAAAATTAGGAAAAACCCCTCTGATAAGTGTAGCTATACCCCTGGAAATTCTGAAAATAATGTTATAGACCCTGTAGTGGGGTGAGTTTACCTTTTTAGCCCTGTTTAGTATTTAATTTAGGAAATTGAATATGTTGCTAGTGTTTAAAAATTAAAAAGTGGGACAAACATATTGTCAAAATTTAATTAAAGACTTTCTCAGTATTTAGGAAACTTTGGAGTGAGATAAAAACATATTTTGGGCTGAATTGAATCTGTTTAGTTTATTATTCACATTTAGGGATACATTTTTAAGTAAAGAATAGTTCTGAAAATAGGAAAAATAAATGTAAAATAGTTTACATCAGAGGAAAAGGGCAAAAATATATTAGTAAATATTTTAGGTCAGAACCTATTCTGTTTAGATGATGTATTTTGTTATTTTCATAATAAAGCTCACATTTAAGCATAAGAAATAAATCTGAAAATATAGCATCTAGTAAATGATAAATGGAGTTTCTAAAATCCAAAGAATTCAGTTTAGGATTGGTAGAAATTCTGAAGACACATATGGAGAAGAAAAATACCTTTCATGCATACTTGGTAGTAAAAAGGTGTAGTAGTTGAATATAAGGAATTTATTTAAATTGGAAGCTCATATATGTATAGTAGGTAAGTATAAATGTGAACACAAAAGTAGGAATCATATACACATGATTAAAATTGCATGCAAGCCACAAATCAACACACATAGAGTAACCACAACACATATAATGGTGAATGACTTTCATAAATGTGAATGTGTGGTTTGTATGAAGTGGAAGTGTGAACTATGTCTTATGGATTGTTGTTTTTCTTTTGCTATGTGTGATGGTATGATGTAGAACCTGCTCAAGAGCAAGTTATTCCTTTCCAAGATCAGGACTACCCATTCCAAGAGCAGCAGGAAGGAGGCAAGTGTCCGTGACCACTTTGATCCTATACTAGGATGTGTAGGTAGAATTATTTGCATTGTCAATTGAAATATGGAACCCATGCTAGGATGTTTCCCTAGAATTGCATTACCTTGTTTCCTTGTAGCTTGGGTTGGGATTCATTTTGTCATGTCATTTATTATTATGCATATGCTTAGCCATGCTTAGAATGGGATATTTGGGATATGAGATCAGCAGTTTATTTTACCATACTGTTGAATGAGATATTGTGAGTTATGTAGAGGTAGGGATCAAGGCAAGTTGGATGTTTCGGTTGTGTGCTGGGTGTACGAGACTCGGGTTTGTGTTTAGTACTTGCCTGGATCCTAAGGACCGGTTCATGGAGCATGTAACCTGGATTTACAGTGCCAACCACATGCTGATATGGGGCAGCTTGGCCAATTAATTAGGTGTATCCCCGGCGTAGTATGGGTGTGTTGGATGGTGCGGGGAGTAGGTGTCAGTTGGACTACCATATGAACCGCAAGGCTCAAGAGGGTGCCACTGCAGCGGGGTTGGAGCCTCTTGTATGCTGTTAGGGGTGAAACCTCAGTGGGTCCACGCTCGTCGGGAATCCCTTTGTAAAGGCTTCGTAGCGATCTCCTGGCTACACACCTGGGAAGTGTGAATGTGGTTCGTAGCCACTGGCATAATGGAGGTTCTTTTAGTCCACCCGGCAACGGGGGATGGAATCACTACATGTGGGTACAGTGGTACAAACTCTGCAGATTCAAAACTGTCATGACAGCCGTGCTCACGGTCAAGAGCGGCTTGGACTTATTCATGATTAGAGAAGTGATGGTTTTTTGGAAGTTGTGGATGTTAAGCGGGGAGCTTAACATTTGAAAATGATGTTATGGTTATTTGGTTATGATGATGGGAAGGGAGATTGGGACCATTTCACTTGTGTAGTAATGTAGGTGCTTAATAAGCTAAGGTGGTAGGTATTAATTGCGTAGTGCTTTAACCATGAGTTTAACCTTCCATTGTTCTAGCCATGCATGACATAACTTTCCCACACTTGCTGAGTACCATCGGTACTCAACCTTGCATATTTGTTGGTTTATATTGCTGCTCAGGTCAAGATAATGAGGTGGTGTATAATGACTAAGACTTTGGACCCGAAGAAGGTTTCTATGTTCATGGAGACTCCCGGGCAACACCTGTGATGGAGCCCTCAAGGATAATTTTTCTACTGCTAGTTTATTTACTTGTGATGAACTTAATATTGTCCATCGAGACATTTGCTATGTAAGACCTATTTATATTTGACACCTGGCTTGTAATAAATGATGCTTCACTATTTGTCATCACATGTATGAGAAAATGATCCTGGCATACATGTGATATTCACTCGGTTGTTCTTCAGAAAAACCGGGTGTGACAGAAGTGGTATCAGAGCCAAGGTTGCCCGTAGGAACGTGGACCTATGTAGAAATGGACGTATTTAAAGGTCCTATTTTCTTAAAAACTATTTTTACAATGTGTGTGTTAAAAAGTGTTATTTAATGAGTCGCTTTCTTCATCTTACCCCAATTTTCATTCAAAATAGGATTTTTGTTTAAAAAGTTTAACTAATCTAAGTTTAAATGCTTTTTGTTTTAGATGGTTCGCATGATTTGCACCGCTTGCAAGTCCATAGGAGGGAGAGTTCCCGTAGTTGCCCTTGCCGAAAGAGAGGAGAGCCGTCCGGTGACGTACCTTTCCTACGGATTGGCAGTAGGAGGCTTGTTGCGCCGTCTTCGACGTATGCTCGAAGCCGCCGGCAATACGGGCAAGCTAATCATACGCTATAACTCCACCAGGACCATCCGTGAGAAGAGGGAAGAATGGAGTTCAGAGATGAGGATTATACACGAAAATCAGCTGCTTAAGATCCACCACTCTCCAGCTTGTAGAGCGACACAGGTCGATGCGGAGAAAGATGTCACCTGGGAGGCCATCACCTGCCAGAGTCACATCTATCGTTGCCACTTGGACAAAACTGAGTACATGTATGTCCTCCAGCGTGAGAGTGGTACCACGGAATACAAGTACCCGCCGGTGCAGCAAGGGACTTCTCATGAGCACATGGACTTGTGCTTGGAGGATGCTTCTATGCTCAGCACTCGACTGCAGGAGTGTCAACAAGAGCTTCAGGATGTCCGGGACACCCTAAAGGAAACGGAGGCGTTGCTGCGAGCCTGCTTAAGGGCGAGAGAAAGAGGAGATGGGAATGAACTGTGTGTCACCGTGAATGATACATGGACTCCTGACTCCCCGGATCGCCGAGCGACCAGGCGTCGTCGCACTTCTCCACCAGCAGCCTCCCCACCCAAAGCGGAGTCAGAAGGTAGCCGCAATGATGAGGAAGATCCTGAGGAGCCAGCTCAAGAAAACGAGTAGTGTAGAATCCTTCCCTTAGTTAGCAAGATGTCGAATAGTCGAGTCGTTACGTTAAGTTAATGGTGTGTTAATGCTTGGTGTGTGACGTGAGTTGTGGAAGCCATGAGCAATTGTCCACAGCCTCGTCTTTAGATTGTTTTGCTTTTGTGTGTGAACCCACATGAAATAATATTGCATTTATTTTTGTGTAAGAAATGAACCCTCAGAAAAATATAACCAAGCCTCAACACTTCAAAGTACAAACAAGTGAAAGTAGTAAGATAATACTAAATGCTTTCAAATTAACATTGGTTGATTCTGCCAGATGGCCGGAAGAAGAAAAGGACGTGCTGCCAACCCCGCCAACAACAACGATGAGGCATGCAACCCTCATCATTCTGGAGGCCAGGACTGGGGTGGTCGCCGTGAAGGAGTTGATCCCCTACACCAAATGCTGGAGAATCAGAATCAGCTCATCCAGAACTTGACTCAAGTGGTGGCCAACTTGCATCAAGTTCCACCTCCACAAGCTGCACCACGCCAACCAAGGTTGAGTGAGTTTCTAGGAACTCAACCTCCAAAGTTCGCAAGTGCTGCTGAACCTCTGGAGGCAGATGATTGGCTTAAGACCATTGAGAGCAAGATGAGGATTATACAGTGCCAAGGGTATGAGAGGGTGCTGTTTGCCTCTCATCAATTGCATGGACCTGCTGCTGATTGGTGGACCGCCTACGTGGCCGCTCATCATGACCCTGAAAACATCACTTGGGAAGAGTTCAAGTGTAGCTTCCGCAACCATTACATCCCAAGAGGTGAACTCAAAAACAAGAGGAAGGAGTTTTTGGGACTGCAGCAGGGAAACATGACGGTGAGGGAATACCTCACTAAATTTACTCAACTATCCCATTATGCCCCACGGGACATAGAGACTGATGAGCAGAAACAAGATTGTTTCGTGGAGGGAGTTACCGCGGAGATGCAGTGTGCAATGTCCTCAAATGAGTATGAAAGCTTCCAAAAGATGGTGGACAGAGCATTTGTGGTAGAAAGGAAGCTAAAGGCCTTGGAAAATGAGAATAAGAGGAAGGCCGGTTGGTCACATCAAGCCTCGGGTAGCAACACCCGCCCCCGTCTGATGCAGCAACCAGCAGGGCAGATGAACCGTGCTGCGGTACCCTACTCAGCACCAAGAGGGTACAACCCGAACTACAGGCCTCCGGCAGCACCAGCACAGCCACAACAGCAGAATGTGATGCGAGGACGGGTGAACCACGTCACTATGGAGGAAGCGCAAGAGGCACCCGACGTGGTAGTTGGTAAGTTTCCTGCCAATTACACCTTGCAACCCTGCTGTTTGATTCTGGTGCTACCCACTCGTTCATTGCTCAAGGGTTTGTTAAGAAGCATGACCTAGCAACCACACAAATGAATTATATGCTAGCAGTAAACTCTCCAGGTGGAGAAATAAGGACAAGACAAGTGTGTCACAAGGTGAATCTAGACATTAATGGGGTAGTGTTTACTGCCAACCTCATAGTGATAGATTCACATGGGATAGATATTATCTTGGGTATGGATTGGTTGACAAAACATAAAGGAATCATCCATTGTTCGACCAGAACGGTGGAACTAACTCACCCGAGTGGCACAAGAGTAAAGTTTATAGCAATACAAGAGCCTAGGAGGGACATTAAATTAAATCAAGTTGAGGTGAAAGTGGAGGAGATCAGGATTATCCGGGAATATCCAGATGTTTTTCCGGAAGAATTGCCTAGTATGCCTCCCGATCGTGAAGTGGAATTTGCAATTGAGCTAGTGCCTGGAACAGCCCCGATATACAAGAGACCTTATCGGATGGACTCCAAGCAGCTAGAAGAACTCAAGGATCATTTGAGAGAATTGACGGAGAAGGGGTATATTCGCCCTAGTTCCTCACCATGGGGAGCTCCGGTGATATTTGTGCCCAAGAAGGATGGAACCCAAAGGTTATGCGTGGATTACCGTGCCTTGAATGAGGTAACCATCAAGAACAAGTACCCATTACCCCACATTGAAGACTTGTTTGATCAGTTGAGGGGAGCTTGTGTGTTCTCGAAAATTGATCTCAGGTCGGGATACCACCAACTCAAGATAAAGCAATATGATATTCCCAAGACAGCTTTCGTATCTCGGTACGGACTGTATGAATACACTGTCATGCCTTCCGGCCTAACTAATGCCCCGGCATACTTCATGTATCTCATGAACAAGGTATTCATGGAATATCTGGACAAATTTGTGGTGGTTTTCATAGATGACATTCTTGTCTTCTCCAAAGATGAAGAAGAACATGAGAAACATCTAAGGTTGGTGTTGCAGAGGCTAAGAGAACACCAACTATATGCCAAGTTGAGCAAGTGTGAGTTTTGGCTGAAGAGAGTTCCCTTCTTAGGACATATAATCTCGGAGGGAGGAATCTCCGTGGATCCTGCCAAAATCGAGGATATACAGAAGTGGAAGACCCCTGAAAATGTTGGGGAAGTTCGAAGCTTCTTGGGATTGGCTGGATACTATCGACGGTTTATTGAGGGATTCTCTAAGATCTCGAGACCCCTCACCAAACTGTTGGAGAAGAGAATCACATTCACATGGACGCCACAGTGCGAGACGAGTTTTCAGGAGCTAAAGAAAAGATTGACCACAGCCCCAGTGTTGGTTATGCCAGATGTAAAGAAGAATTTCACAGTGTACTGCGATGCCTCTGGAAATGGGTTGGGATGTGTTCTCATGCAAGAAGGGCATGTCGTGGCATATGCATCCCGGCAGCTTCGGAAGCACGAGAAAAACTATCCTACACATGACTTAGAACTAGCCGCAGTGGTACACGCATTGAAAATTTGGCGGCACTATCTGATGGGGAAGAGGACCGAGATATATACGGATCATAAGAGTTTGAAGTACATTTTCACACAGACAGATCTCAACCTCAGACAAAGGAGATGGTTAGAGCTAATCAATGACTTTGATGTGGGCATCAACTATCATCCCGGGAAAGCAAACGTCGTGGCCGATGCTTTGAGTCGGAAAGTGCAGGTCAATAAGTTGAGCTTGAAGGACATGCCTGCAGAATTGAAGGACGAGGTTATGAGGCTCAATCTATGGCTAGTAAATAGTGGTGAAGCCATCGCCATGGAAGTGGACTCCACACTAGAGCGAGGCATACGCGAGGGTCAAAAGAATGATGAGAAGATACAAGAGATCAGACAACTCATCAAGGAAAATAAAGCTCCGGGTTTTAGAGAGGATGAACAAGGAACAGTGTGGCACGGGAAAATAATCTGTGTGCCTGAAGTAAAGAAGATCCGTGAATTGATTTTGAGGGAAGCTCACGATTCTGACTATTCCATTCATCCTGGGAGTACGAAGATGTACCAGGACCTCAAAGCAGGTATTGGTGGTATGGCATGAAGCGCAATGTCACGGAACATGTTGCCCTATGTGACACATGTCAGTTGGTGAAAGCAGAACATCAACGACCCGCGGGATTATTGCAACCACTCAAAGTGCCTGAATGGAAATGGGAAGAAATCAGCATGGATTTCATCGTGGGATTGCCTAGGACCCAATCAGGGTATGATTCGATATGGGTCATCATTGATAGCCTAACCAAGGTAGCTCACTTCATCCCCGTGAAGGAAAGCTACAGCGGATCCAAATTGGCAGAGTTGTACATGTCAAGGATCGTGTGTTACCATGGAGTGCCAAAGAAGATAGTGTCAGATCGAGGGACACAGTTCACCTCAAGGTTCTGGCAGAAGTTGCATGAAACCATGGGAACCCATCTGAATTTCAGCTCTGCCTATCATCCCCAAACTGACGGGTAGACGGAAAGAACTAATCAGATCCTTGAGAATATGTTGAGAGCTTGTGCACTCAAAAACAATCAGAGTTGGGATAAGAACTTACCATATGCGGAGTTTTCCTATAACAACAGCTATCAAGCTAGTGTGAAGATGTCACCGTTTGAAGCTTTGTACGGGAGGAAGTGCAGAACTCCCCTATTTTGGAACCAAACAGGGGAAAGTAATGTGTTTGGTCCAGAAGTACTACAAGAAGCCGAGGCGAAGGTGAGGGAAATTCGCAATAACTTGAGGATAGCACAAACACGCCAAAAGAGCTATGCCGATGTATGAAGAAGAGAGCTCGTTTTCAACGTGGGAGACTATGTCTATCTCAAGGTGTCCCCTATCAGAGGACTTCGTCGGTTCAAGGTGAAAGGGAAGTTGTCACCTCGATACATCGGACCCATTCAAGTTTTGGAAAGGAAAGGCGAAGTGGCGTATCAACTAGAGTTACCGGCTCGTCTATCGGATGTGCACGATGTATTCCATGTGTCACAACTCAAGAAATGCCTGAGGACGCCTGAAGAGGTGTTACCCATGAATGAAGTGGACGTAGCTGAGGATTTGTCTTATGCCGAGCAACCATACAAGATTTTGGAGACAATGGAACGCCTCACCAGAAATAAAAGAATCCGGATGTGCAAGGTGCAGTGGAAGCATCACTCAGAAGAGGAAGCCACCTGGGAGCGGGAAGATGAGCTCAAGGCACAATTCCGGAATTGTTTTCTTAGAATCACCAATCTCGAGGACGAGATTTCTTTTAAGGGGGGTAGAGCTGTAACACCCCAAAAATCTTGTTAAGAACCTAAATCTTGTTAAGAGGGGAATTTAAAAATTTTTGGACGTGTTGCATGTTTTGCAAAAATTCAAATTCAATCTGGAATTTAAATTAAACTCAAAACAGAAAAGAAATAGAAAAAGAAAAAGGAAAACAGAAAAAAAAACCGGCCAGTGGACCGAAACCCACCAGCCGGCCCACCCAGCACCCGCGCCAGCCCGCAGCCGCGCGCGCCCTTTCCACTCACTGACAGGCGGGGCCCGCCAGATCTTCTTCTACCTCGCGCCAGCACCGGACTCTCTCACCCGAATCAAAACCGATCGGGATTTCTGCGAATCCAAACCGAATTCCGCTCGGGGGCGACGCAAACTCGATCTAAACCAACCAGCTGCCCTCCCCCGTCTATAAAACCCCCGGTCTCGTTCTGTTTTTCCCACGCGATCCGCCGATTTTCCTCCGGTGAGAGCCGAGACTTCTCCGGCGAATTCTTGCCGATCTAAGCTCGGAAATTCCGATCTAACTCGCTGGTCTTGATCCACCGCCTCCGGGGAACCTTGCGGGGGCAGAAAACTCGGTGACTTGCGGTGTAAACACAGCGCCGACGAGCCTCGCCATGAATTCACCTCGGACCTCGTCGCCGATCACCTTCCAGGACCTCCGAGCTCAAGAAAACCCCCGAGGTGAGATCCCCGACCTCCCCTCCACCAATCTGTACCATAAAATCATAGTTCTAGGAAGAATTCTCGAAAATCCGAAAGTCTCCGGCGTGATCGCCGCTTCCCGCCGCCGTGCGCCGCCGGCAGCGCCGCCCGCGCCCGGTCAGAGCGACGTGGCCGCTTGTGCGCCGTTTATTTTAAATCGCACGGTAGGGTTTAAATCCCCGCGTACCGGTTCGACGTTATAATCTCAGCCGTCGGTTTAAAATCGGACGGTCCACGTCAGCCCCGCGTTATAAAGACTGGAAATCTTACGTGCTACCCCCTGGGGTTCTCGGGAAATAAGAGCTAGCCCCGGAAACTTTTGATCTAGCCCCTGGAACTTCAGAAAATCATGTAAATTCATTTAAAAATCAGTTTTAGCCCCTGGACTTAATAAAAATTAGGAAAAACCCCTCTGATAAGTGTAGCTATACCCCTGGAAATTCTGAAAATAATGTTATAGACCCTGTAGTGGGGTGAGTTTACCTTTTTAGCCCTGTTTAGTATTTAATTTAGGAAATTGAATATGTTGCTAGTGTTTAAAAATTAAAAAGTGGGACAAACATATTGTCAAAATTTAATTAAAGACTTTCTCAGTATTTAGGAAACTTTGGAGTGAGATAAAAACATATTTTGGGCTGAATTGAATCTGTTTAGTTTATTATTCACATTTAGGGATACATTTTTAAGTAAAGAATAGTTCTGAAAATAGGAAAAATAAATGTAAAATAGTTTACATCAGAGGAAAAGGGCAAAAATATATTAGTAAATATTTTAGGTCAGAACCTATTCTGTTTAGATGATGTATTTTGTTATTTTCATAATAAAGCTCACATTTAAGCATAAGAAATAAATCTGAAAATATAGCATCTAGTAAATGATAAATGGAGTTTCTAAAATCCAAAGAATTCAGTTTAGGATTGGTAGAAATTCTGAAGACACATATGGAGAAGAAAAATACCTTTCATGCATACTTGGTAGTAAAAAGGTGTAGTAGTTGAATATAAGGAATTTATTTAAATTGGAAGCTCATATATGTATAGTAGGTAAGTATAAATGTGAACACAAAAGTAGGAATCATATACACATGATTAAAATTGCATGCAAGCCACAAATCAACACACATAGAGTAACCACAACACATATAATGGTGAATGACTTTCATAAATGTGAATGTGTGGTTTGTATGAAGTGGAAGTGTGAACTATGTCTTATGGATTGTTGTTTTTCTTTTGCTATGTGTGATGGTATGATGTAGAACCTGCTCAAGAGCAAGTTATTCCTTTCCAAGATCAGGACTACCCATTCCAAGAGCAGCAGGAAGGAGGCAAGTGTCCGTGACCACTTTGATCCTATACTAGGATGTGTAGGTAGAATTATTTGCATTGTCAATTGAAATATGAAACCCATGCTAGGATGTTTCCCTAGAATTGCATTACCTTGTTTCCTTGTAGCTTGGGTTGGGATTCATTTTGTCATGTCATTTATTATTATGCATATGCTTAGCCATGCTTAGAATGGGATATTTGGGATATGAGATCAGCAGTTTATTTTACCATACTGTTGAATGAGATATTGTGAGTTATGTAGAGGTAGGGATCAAGGCAAGTTGGATGTTTCGGTTGTGTGCTGGGTGCACGAGACTCGGGTTTGTGTTTAGTACTTGCCTGGATCCTAAGGACCGGTTCATGGAGCATGTAACCTGGATTTACAGTGCCAACCACATGCTGATATGGGGCAGCTTGGCCAATTAATTAGGTGTATCCCCGGCGTAGTATGGGTGTGTTGGATGGTGCGGGGAGTAGATGTCAGTTGGACTACCATATGGACCGCAAGGCTCAAGAGGGGGCCACTGCAGCGGGGTTGGAGCCTCTTGTATGCTGTTAGGGGTGAAACCTCAGTGGGCCCACGCTCGTCGGGAATCCCTTTGTAAAGGCTTCGTAGCGATCTCCTGGCTACACACCTGGGAAGTGTGAATGTGGTTCGTAGCCACTGGCATAATGGAGGTTCTTTTAGTCCACCCGGCAACGGGGGATGGAATCACTACATGTGGGTACGGTGGTACAAACTCTGCAGATTCAAAACTGTCATGACAGCCGTGCTCACGGTCAAGAGCGGCTTGGACTTATTCATGATTAGAGAAGTGATGGTTTTTTGGAAGTTGTGGATGTTAAGCGGGGAGCTTAACATTTGAAAATGATGTTATGGTTATTTGGTTATGATGATGGGAAGGGAGATTGGGACCATTTCACTTGTGTAGTAATGTAGGTGCTTAATAAGCTAAGGTGGTAGGTATTAATTGCGTAGTGCTTTAACCATGAGTTCAACCATCCATTGTTCTAGCCATGCATGACATAACTTTCCCACACTTGCTGAGTACCATCGGTACTCAACCTTGCATATTTGTTGGTTTATATTGCTGCTCAGGTCAAGATAATGAGGTGGTGTATAATGACCAAGACTTTGGACCCGAAGAAGGTTTCTAGGTTCATGGAGACCCCCGGGCAACACCTGTAATGGAGCCCTCAAGGATAATTTTTCCGCTGCTAGTTTATTTACTTGTGATGAACTTAATATTGTCCATCGAGACATTTGCTATGTAAGACCTATTTATATTCGACACCTGGCTTGTAATAAATGATGCTTCACTGTTTGTCATCACATGTATGAGAAAATGATCCTGGCATACATGTGATATTCACTCGGTTGTTCTTCGGAAAAACCGGGTGTGACACTCTGGCCATGTAGTGAAGCACCGCGAGAGAATTTGGAAAAGTTTCTCCGGCGTACCCGAATCAACCTTCCGGCACGGTAATCCCAAATTCCCCCCTCAATTCTCAATCTTTGTTCATCACAGTTTCCACGAAGCGTCCAAAGTAGTAGGCGATCCTTTGCTCTTCACGTTTCTAGCCGCAAACTGCACCTAGAGCGAGTATTTCGGGGTTTTCTACCGGCAACCGAACCGGGGGACCGCGGTCGCACGGTTAAAGCTTATTTGCCATAGTTCCTGAACGTTTTTGAGGCTAGGTCGAGCTTCCCCATCATTCACTGGTGCTGTAGCACCATTTTTCCGAACTGTTAGCGCACTAGGATGGCCGGCCGACGTCGCCGATGAGGTGCCGGGCTGCCGCAGCGTCGCTAGCTACCGTAGAGGCTTTGCCGGCTCGGGGAATCCTCACCATCGTGCTCAGCAGGGCAGGTTAGTCCCTGGCGGCGAGCAAGGGCTCAGGCAGAGGCTGGGAGATCGGTTTCCGGCGATCTCCGGCGAGGGCGGCGGCGCGGGCACCCTGAGCGCGGGAACTGACCCGGGGTGGAAGAAGGGGTCGGCGGGCCCAGTCGTCAGTGAGCAAAAGTTTAAAACACTGATCTTCTGTGGCTGTGGGATCCAGTGTGACTGCACAGAGGAATATGTGTGGTCCCGTGTGCCTTTGTTTCTGGGAAGTGACACGTAGCCCGGACCCACTGTCAGCGTTTTAAACATTTTAGGGTTTTTAGTTTCCAGTTCAATCTTTGAAGAGCCGTAACTTTGTGTAGGAATGTCCAAAAATTGTGAAACAAATTTTGTTGAATTCCTCTAAAAGAGTACTATCAAAGGGTGCAGTCCAATATTTATGAAAATCCCTGGATTTGGCTCATTAATTCATATAAAGAAAAACTAGTAGGATTTATTCCAGGAGTTCTATATATTGGAAAATGTCCAAATTTGGGCAGGAGGTTTTCCAAAAAATACTTGAACTCCAGTAAAAATTTCAGAGGCATTGGACCTAATTTGCTTGGTCAAATGTGGTGTTAATTCCTTATGTCTCTGAAAATTCGAAAATAGAACAGATCTCATTTTCAGATTTTCCCCAATTCATGTGAAGCTCATATCTTTGTGTAGAAACCTCCAAATTTAGTGATTCAAAATGGGTTAGATTCAGATTGACAAACTCTAACCCAATATGCTACCCAATTTGTATGAAAGTCCTTATTTAATTCTGGAAAATTCTTTAAAGCTTTTCAGCAAAAGAATTTTTGAGGGAGTTCGGTTTATCCAAAAATCCTAAAACTTTGCCAGAATAATCATTAGGATGTTATTGAACTCGTGTAAAACTTTCAGCTCATTTTGAGTTGAATTATGTTGGAGAATTAAGATTGCAATGTACTGTATTCAAATGAATACAGAGACTTTTCAGAAATTGTCCCAGAGTTAGAAAAATCATTTCAGGGCAATTCTTAGCTCTAAAAATCCTAGAAAAAATTTATGCAGACTCTATGAACTATAAGTGAAATTGTAGTTCATTAAGTTGGGCATGAACATGGGAGTTAGTTCAGAATTAATTTCTTTGTGCTTAAGTGCTTAGGGAATCATTCTGAATAAAACCCTCAATGAAAAGTGTTCATTTTTGGTCCAGAGCACTTTCATGTGACCAGGAACTCACATACAAATTTTCATCGCAAATTGAGTCTTGAGTCTCCCTGTCCTTGTTTTCCTTTCTATTGGATATGAAGAACAACATGGGGGTTAGTGTGGAGATTGTGGGAGACACAATGTCCTTTCACTTTAGCTGCAATTTAGCGAGCTAAGTCCCTGTGTAATATATGACTTCCTGTAAAAATTTCGAAGTCATTAGAGATTAGGATCTTTAGTTATGTCCAATTTATTAGAGCTCATCCTATATTTCCCTAGACACTTGGTTAGAGATGTAATGAAACATCTAAGGTAGATTTAGTTTCTTTAAGTTCTTTGCACAACAGAGGCAACCACTTCATTCTAGGATCTCTACACAACCTATGTTCTTAAGAAGTTTTAATCTCTAAGCCTTTAAATTACGTTATAAAATACTATGCATATACATGTCGATAGGGTTCACGATGAAGGACTTCGACGGAGCCATTTCTTGACGTGTGGATCAGTGGAGCAAGTTCAGAGAGGTCAAGGGATTGAAGATCACTAACTTCTATTATATACTAATACCCTACAAAGCAGCCAAGCTCCTGTTTGCATTAACCTTTTTACATATTTTTATTGTTTGAGCACATACTTGAGTACTTTATTCCTTGCATTAGATTCTTGTTTGGAAACCCAATTGCATAGCCAAGAACACCATGGGTTGGGTTTAGGATTGCAAACCCCGTTAGCTACTGCAATGCTAGTGTAGGATTCGGTACAAGTCGAGTAGTTGGAACTACTCGCAAGCATAGGCTAGAGGCACTCGACTCGGGTAGTGTTAGCACATGAAACACATGGCAAGAAAATGAGACCAAGCGGAGAGTAAGGGCAGCAGGACTTTGGGGCCTGTGTGCTGTAGCTCCGCTTGTGTCGATTGAGGACCGAGCCGTGTGCGGGCCTGTTGAACAAGCTAGAACAGTATCGAAGACCTACCGGCTATATGGGAACCGGGAAACTGATGTAACTCAGGTAGCTGGGTGTTGAGGCATAGCTGGTCGTTCAGAGGGTAGGTTGAGAGCTCGAGGTGTAAATCGGCTGGCGGCACTGAGATGCGCGTGCAGAGACCTCTTGCTCGGGACGATTGGACCGGTTCAACATTTGGCTAACGAGTGAAAGGTAGTTGCGTACGGCGTCCGTGATGGTTGTTGTAGGCAACATCGAGTACGGGCGTACGTGACGGGTTGTTCGGGTAACCCTGCAGGTGTAAATCGATTATAATCGCCGTCCCTCACGGTCAGTGAGTACCACTTGTTCACTGTACCGTGACGTAGAAAGAACAGGCTAGTTACATGTTAAAATGCTGCTGATTGAAAGATGGACTTGATTGCTAATGATTTGCTGTAGTTTAGAGCTAACTAAAGTTCTTTTCAACTTTGGGCAAAGTACATGAGAGAAATGCGTTTCTTGTTTGATTGCGGCTCTCTCATGTGCCTTAGCGTGAGGTTCTCCACAACCTGCTGCTAAAACTTGAAAGTAAGGTTCCACTAATTAGGCGAGTCCTTTGCAAATGATTTTTCCTCATGTACCCATCACCCCTCATGTAGAAGTTCCATGTTTAGGTGACGGGTCAGACTTGCTGAGCCTTCGTGCTCACTGCTTGTGTTTGAAGCTTTTGCAGGGTTCTATGAGGAAGGGACTCCCGAATAGGAGACGGAACCCCAGGAGGGTAACCCCGTCGAGTGGGAGTCGTGCACGCCGCAGAGTTAGTGTGCGTGTGTGCTAGCAAGGACACATTCGAGGGCTGAACGTGCACTTGATGCTTAGTCTACGCCCGCGAGTGTAGACTGAACTTATTTTGATGTAAACATGTTCATAACTTGTTTATGTAATAAAATTTCCGCTTCTGCTTTGTACCTTTGACGTGTGTTATCCGGTGCTGTGCAACACAACACCCCTCAGCGTGATCCTGGCTCGACAAGACCAACGGGGTTGTGTCAGCGTTGGTATCAGAGCTCGCTTGAGGTTTAACACAGTATAAATGTCTTCTTTTTCAAAAATCCAGTGAGGAACGAGTTAGTAGCCCGTATAAGGATGTTATTAGCATATAGAAAGGGGCATATTAACCTATTTGTTATGTCGGAAAATCGTCCATCTCGGGACATTCATGTCTTGGGGGGTGCACGTAAGCGCTGTCCACCAGTGCGCATAAGCTGAAGGGTGGAGCCCCACGGGTGGCAGGTAACCCGACCCGCTTTAGTATCCTCTACGACTCTTCACGTGGTTTGGGGTATTCGAGCAACGTCTGTCCCTGGCGTGCATGGTGCAACTTGGGAGACCCCGTCACGTGGTCTGAAACGTGAACACGTAACTCAAGGCCTGTTTGGCTTGAGAACATCCGGGCGAGTGATGACGGCCGGGTGTACGAACTGTATGGATTCCGGGCTCAGTGTGCAGCCGAGTCTGATGATTGTTTGAGTTTCTGCAGGTAGCCTGACCATGAAACGGTAGACGTGTAGCATCCGTGTGCGAGTGACGTTTAGTGCCATTGAAATAACGAAGCCGGCTAAGTCCGGTATAGGTTTTTCTTTGTGAGAACGTAGTACCGACATAATCTGGTGACGCATCGATGTCACACCCCATTAAATGAACAAATTCATTTAAAACTTGAAGATTTTGGTCTAAAGTAGTAAAAATTGATGTAACTCCTTCCCTTAAACAGGATATTCAAAGTTAACAAGTTTTCAACTTATAGGTTGTTAAGGACAGAGCACTCTGTTTTCAGCTGAATCAAGGCTGAAGTTAATCAGAGGTTAGAGGTTGAGTTCTTTCGAGGTTGGGGTCATATGATACATTTATGGAAAGCTTTGGAAGAGCTTTACAACTTTTCTGTTGAGGTCCAGAGGTGTTTCATCCCTTAACCAATCGAAAAATGCAGTAGAGTTGAAACTGTCCAGAAAACAGGGCAGAGCAAACGCTCTCTGTAAACTCTCTGTAAATAGAGCATAACTCTGAAAAGATTGACCCAATGAAGGTGTATGATACAGTTCTGGAAAGGTTTTTAATTGCTCTACCACTTCTTTGTAGAACTCCAGAGCAACATCACACGCCAAATTGGTTGAATGTCCAGTTGAATGCAAACTGTTCAGAAAACAGGACACATGCAAATCTCCCTGGATGTTTCTGTAAAACACTTATAACATTCAGTAGAAAAATCCTTTAGTGTCATATGTCACACTGTTAGAAGGGTTATGAGATAAGCAACATTGTTGTAATTCAGAGTTTTTTCAGATTCCTATTGTATTTGCATATACAACTGTGATAAAACCAGCCACATACAAAGGAGATGCTGGCAAATTTTATCCAGGAATTCCATCAACTTTGAGAAATCATAACTCCTGATCCAAAAGTGATATAGAAACATGTGAATACTCGTTGGAAAGATATTGGAGTTAACGTTAACTTTGGTATACAACTTGAGTAATGAAAATGCTTCTAACAGGATCAAAGTCTAGATTTAGTGCATCAAGGTCTGTTCTGTACAAAGGAGGAAAATGAGTGATATCGTGCAGGCTAGTACAAGTTATGTGCCCCAAAAGCACCTCTTGGTGTTTCGAACGCCATTCAGTGGAATGGAGGCCCCTGTACGATTAACTCCTTAGAGGTTGATTGCTGGTCAAGTACTACAACTTGCACCACCTCCAGAGCAGCAGCATCAGACGGTGGTTTGTACTCCATCGCTGCAGCTATATGTATCTGGCTTCCAACCACAAGTTAGAGAAGAGCCGGAGAGACATCCGTGCTCTACTTGTGATCGGATGGGCCATTATGCTATATGGAGGAAAATTCAAGGTTGCGGATCATCATACTTTTAATGATCAGATCCGTAACTATATCTGCAGAAAAGAGGGCAGACAAG
Organism: Neostapfia colusana; assembly: GCA_030760725.1. Taxonomy (NCBI): domain Eukaryota; kingdom Viridiplantae; phylum Streptophyta; class Magnoliopsida; order Poales; family Poaceae; genus Neostapfia; species Neostapfia colusana. The sequence continues at coordinate 63,930,279 of JASWHV010000011.1, forward strand.
GGGCAACATTCACTACACAGTGAGTGATGATGTTCCAGAAGGAGAAGCCGTGTTAGCAGAGATGTTTCTCTGAATCGGCTACCAGTATTAATTCTCTTGGACTTAGGTGCCACACCTAGCTTTGTTAGTCCATATTTTGTGGCTCAACATCAGCTCCAAACCACTTTTACAAAGAGGTAATACCTCATATCATTGCCGGGGCAGCATTACAAGAAGTGATGTTGTTTTCCGAGCACCTCTTTGTTTGCGGGTTAGACTATAACCCACGACCCTCCTTATTCTTGGGGTCTGAAGATCGACATTACTTTGGGGATGTCGTGGTTGAATTACCACAAAACGGGTTACAACATCAGTGTTAAACCGTTAAGCTCAAACTCCCCTCGGCACGGTCTTCATGCATTAGTTCTGGGTGTCAGTCGGCAACAGATTGCAATATTGAACCACTCGGAAACTGTTAGATAGAGGGCAGTCCGGTGGTACGTAAATTCAGGAGGTGTTTCCCAATTGTTTACCGGGCATACCGCCCGAACAGGACACAGAGTCCAAGATTGAACTTGCACCAGGAACGCCACTGAGTTCACGAAGGCCGTACAAAATGGCACCCAATGAAGGAGCAACATGGAAGACACCGCTGAATAACCCTATGAGCAAAGGTTTTATACGACTGGGTCGTTACCTTAGGGTTATTCAGTATTGTTTGCAAAGGAGAAGCACGAAACACTACCACTTTGCGTAGTGCTCGTCTGCTGAACACTGTGACAATCAAGAACTAGTACCCGTTACCACAGATTGACGTATTGTTTGATCAGTTGGTAAGGCAAGGATATTTTTCCAGATAGACTTAAGATCCAGGTACCATCAGATTGAGATGCGGGCTGAGGATATTCTAAAAGACAGCTTTTCGATGAGGTACGGTGTTTATGAGTACCTTGTCATGTTCCTTGGTTCCACCAACGCTCCAGCTCACTTCATGTATCTAATGAACTCGGTATTAATGCCGGAGCTGGAAAAGTTTGTCGTGGTCTTCATCGACGACATCCTGGTATATTCCAAGTCGGAGGAAGATCACAAGAAACATCTGCGTATAGTCTTGCAACGGCTGCGGGATCACAAGTTATACACAAAATTCAGCAAATGCGAGTTTTGGATATCGCAAGTGCCTTTCCTCGGGCATATCATCTCAGCGGAGGGTATCGCTGTGGACCCGAGCAAGATCACTCAAGTGCTGAATTGGAAATCCCCGAGAACTGTTCACGAGGTATGGAGTTTCCTCGGACTCACGGGATATTATCGGAGGTTCATTCCGAACTTCTCGAAGATTGCCAAGCCAATGACAGAGCTTCTGAAGAAGGCTACCAAATATGTTTGGAGTCAAGCATGTGAAGCAGCATTCAAGGCTTTAGTCAAGCACCTGACATCAGCACCGGTTTTGGCGCAGCCAGACACAGCAAAACCGTTCGATGTGTACTGCGATGCATCCGGCATTGGGCTCGGATGTGTGCTTATGCAAGACCGAAGGGTGGTCACATATGGATCACGGCAGCTTAGAAACCATGAGCAAAATTATCCAACTCACGACTTGGAGCTCACTGCCGTGGTACTTGCACTAAAAATGTGGAGGCACTACCTACTCGGTAACCTCGTACATTTATATACCGACCACAAAAGCCTCAAGTACATATTCACTCATAAGGAGCTGAACATGAGGCAATGAAGATGGTTAGAACTGATAAAGGATTATGAGATAGAGATCCATTATCATCCGTGCAAGGCAAACGTAGTGGCAGATGCGCTGAGCCGCAAGTCACACGTCAATAATCTGACCATCACACCATTGGAAGAGAGCGAACCACTACTACATGTGATTCCACACGGAGCTCTCTACGACCTAGCTTTGATCCCCACCATCCGTGAAGAAATAGCGGCAGCCCAGAAGAACGACAAGGGCATGTCACATTTGCGGAGACGTGTAGACAGTGGGGAGTTAAAATGTTTTCGGAAAGACGGAGACGACATTCTGTGGTTTAAAGGACAGAATTGTCGTACCCCGTAAACCGGAATTTGGAAAGTAAATTTTTAGACGGGGTTCACTTGTTAAGGTTTCTATTCACCCTGATTCATCGGTCCATTTCAGGTTTTGAGAAGATGTGGCTCCGTTGCATACCGGCTGGAATTACCAACAATATTCCCCGGTGTGTATGACATCTTCCATGATTCTCAGCTGAGGAAGTGTCTTAAGTGTTTAATCACTACTCAGCTAGGGAACATCGAGGAACTGAAACCAGATCTCACGCATCAGGAGGGACTAGTTCAGATCATCGACATAAAGGACCGAACCACACGCAAATATACGTTGTGGTTCTAGAAATATTTATGGAGTGGTTACTCCAAGGTTGGAGCGACATGGGAGAGCGGAGGATTTCTTCGCGTCAATTATCCCGACTTTCGACGTCGCACATCCTATGATTTTTCCACCGTCCTCCCTGTCATTTTTTTCTTATAATCTCGGGACGAGATTCTTTTAAGGGGGCAGGAATGTAGAGGTCCCAAAAATTTGAACACAAAGAAACTTAGGTTTGCACAAAGTTAGTTCATATGTAGAAAAAAATGGGACTTGTTTAAACTTTTTCACATGTGATAATACACATGAAAGCTCCCTCTACACAAGTTCAATGGTTATTTGAAAACATGGAACAAGAAGGAATTTGAAACCAAGTAGGGAAGTACCCCTAGGTGGGAGAGAGCTAAATTCAGATTTTGGAGAAAGTTGGTTCCACTCAAAAATTCAAATGAGATTAATACAATGGTTTTTTTAAAACTGTTGTATTAAAAATCTCATTTGCAGCAGCCAAATCAAGGAGCAGGTGTTACATTTGAATTCTTTAGGTCCAAATTAAGGGGAAGGCAAAGTTTCATGAATTTTTTGAAGATATTTGCTACCCATTTTTCCAAATAGACCTAAATGTGTAATGAATTCAAATACCTATTTGAATTTGGATGAATTGTGCCCAATTATTCAAATGCAGTTTAATTTTCAACTCCACACAGTTGAATTTCATCATTTGCAGATTGTTGGGATATTTTGGAGAGATAAGGGGGAGATGGGACCCACATGTCATAGGTACCAAAATATCTACACAAAAGAGATCGGTCTCTGTTTTGCTGCCTTCAGGGGAGCGACAGCAGCTGCTCGGGACAGCACACCCGCACCTGGTCGGCCGCCCCCGCAACCGACTCCAGCGCCGATACAGCCCCCCCCCCCCCTCAGCGCCCTCATCCATCCATAACGTGCTCCCCCTCTGCTTGCAGTCAGAGCACCGAGGTTCTTCCTCTCCCTCACGACGAGCCGAGCGAGAACCCCGCCGCCATCACCGATCGCTCGGCAGCCAGCTCAAACGGACGCGAGCAGCAGCTGGTCAGTAGCCAAATAGCACCGGCGCAGCTCCCTCTCCCTTCTCAGCACGTCCCTGACCGGTGATCGGCTCTCCAACCCCGTGAGCAACGCGGCCGCGCGAATGCCGAACATGACCCGATGAGGAGGCTTCCGCGGGCAGCCCAACCGAGCGCTTGTCACGGCCAAGTACCGGCGCCCCTGGACGCGCCAAGGTACCGTGCTGCTTCCCTCCCAACCTCAGGCCATGTAGTGAAGCACCGCGAGAGAATTTGAAAAAGTTTCTCCGGCGTACCCGAATCAACCTTCTGGCATGGTAATCCCAAATTCCCCCTCAATTCTCAATCTTTGTTCATCACAGTTTCCACGAAGGGTCCAAAGTAGTAGGCGATCCTTTGCTATTCACGTTTCTAGCCGCAAACTGCACCTAGAGCGAGTATTTCGGGGTTTTCTACCGGCAACCGAACCGGGGGACCGCGGTCGCACGGTGAAAGCTTATTTGCCATAGTTCTCGAACGTTTTTGAGGCTAGGTCGAGCTTCCCCATCATTCACTGGTGCTGTACCACCGTTTTGCCGAACTGTTAGCGCACTAGGATGGCCGGCCGACGTCGCCGATGAGGTGCCGGGCTGCCGCAGCGTCGCTAGCTACCGTAGAGGCTTTGCCGGCTCGGGGAATCCTCACCATCGTGCTCAGCAGGGCAGGTTAGGCCCTGGCAGCGAGCAAGGGCTCAGGCAGAGGCCGGGAGATCGGTTTCCGGCGATCTCCGGCGAGGGCGGCGGCGCGGGCACCCTGAGCGCGGGAACTGACCCGAGGTGGAAGAAGGGGTCGGCGGGCCCAGTCGTCAGTGAGCGAAAATTTAAAACCCTGATCTTCTGTGGCTGTGGGATCCGGTGTGACTTCACAGAGGAATATGTGTGGTCCCGTGTGCCTTTGTTTCTGGGAAGTGACACGTAGCCCAGACCCACTGTCAGCGTTTTAAACATTTTAGGGTTTTTAGTTTCCAGTTCAATCTTTGAAGAGCCGTAACTTTGTGTAGGAATGTCCAAAAATTGTGAAACAAATTTTGTTGAATTCCTCTAAAAGAGTACTATCCAAGGGTGCAGTCCAATATTTATGAAAATCCCTGGATTTGGCTCATTAATTCATATAAAAAAAATTTTGTAGGATTTATTCCAGGAGTTCTATGTATTGGAAAATGTCCAAATTTGGGCAGGATGTTCTCCCAAAAATACTTGAACTCCAGTAAAAATTTCAGAGGCATTGGACCTCATTTTCTTGGTCAAATGTGGTGTTAATTCCTTATGTCTCTGAAAATTTGAAAATAGAACAGATCTCATTTTCAGATTTTTCCCAATTCATGTGAAGCTCATATCTTTGTAGAAACCTCCAAATTTAGTGATTCAAATTGGGTTAGATTCATATTGACAAAATCTATCCAAATATGCAACCCAATTTGTATGAAAGTCCTTATTTAATTCTGGAAAATTCTTTAAAGCTTTTCAGCAAAAGAATTTTTGAGGGAGTTTGGTTTATCCAAAAATCCTAAAACTTTGCCAGAATAATCATTAGGATGTTATTGACCTTCTGTAAAACTTTCAGCTCATTTGGAGTTGAATTATGTTGGAGAATTAAGATTGCAATGTACTGTATTCAAATGAATACAGAGACTTTTCAGAAATTGTCCCAGTGTTAGAAAAATCATTTCAGGGCAATTCTTAGCTCTAAAAATCCTAGAAAAATTTATGCAGACTCTATAAACTATAAGTGAAATTGTAGTTCATTAAGTTGGGCATGAACATGGGATTTAGTTCGGAATTAATTTCTTTGTGCTTAAGTGCTTAGGGAATTATTCTGAATAAAACCCTCAATGAAAAGTGTTCATTTTTGGTCCAGAGCACTTTAATGTGACCAGGAACTCACATGCAAATTTTCATCGCAAATTGAGTCTTGAGTCTCCCTGTCCTTGTCTTCCTTTCTATTGGATATGAAGAACAACATGGGGGTTAGTGTGGAGATTGTGGGAGACACAATGTCCTTTCACTTTAGCTGCAATTTAGCGAGCTAAGTCCCTGTGTAATATATGACTTCCTGTAAAAATTTCGAAGTCATTAGAGATTAGGATCTTTAGTTATGTCCAATTCATTAGAGCTCATCCTATATGTCCCTAGACACTTGGTTAGAGATGTAATGAAACATCTAAGGTAGATTTAGTTTCTTTAAGTTCTTTGCACAACAGAGGCAACCACTTCATTCTAGGATCTCTACACAACCTCTGTTCTTAAGAAGTTTTAATCTCTAAGCCTTTAAATTACGTTATAAAATACTATGCATATACATGTCGATAGGGTTCACGATGAAGGACATCGACGGAGCCATTCCTTGACGTGTGGATCAGTGGAGCAAGTTCAGAGAGGTCAAGGGATTGAAGATCACTAACTTCTAATATATGCTAATACCCTACAAAGCAGCCAAGCTCCGGTTTGCATTAACCTTTTTATAAATTTTTATTGTTTGAGCACATACTTGAGTACTTTATTCCTTGCATTAGAGTCTTGTTTGGAAACCCAATTGCATAGCCAAGAACACCATGGGTTGGGTTTAGGATTGCAAACCCCGTTAGCTACTGCAATGCTAAGATAGTGTAGGATTCGGTACAAGTCGAGTAGTTGGAACTACTCGCGAGCATAGGCTAGAGGCACTCGACTCAGGTAGTGTTAGCACATGAAACACATGGCAAGAAAATGAGACCAAGCGGAGAGTAAGGGAAGCAGGACTTTGGGGCCTGTGTGCTGTAGCTCCGCTTGTGTCGATTGAGGACCGAGCCGTGTGCGGGCCTGTTGAACAAGCTGGAACAGCACCGAAGACCTACCGGCTATATGGGAACCGGGAAACTGATGTAACTCAGGTAGCTGGGTATTGAGGCATAGCTGGTCGTTCAGAGGGTAGGTTGAGAGCTCGAGGTGTAAATCGGCTGGCGGCACTGAGATGCGCGTGCAGAGACCTCTTGCTCGGGACGATTGGACCGGTTCAACATTTGGCTAACGAGTGAAAGGTAGTTGCGTACGGCGTCCGTGATGGTTGTTGTAGGCAACATCGAGTACGGGCGTACGTGACGGGTTGTTCGGGTAACACTGCAGGTGTAAATCGATTATAATCGCCGTCCCTCGCGGTCTGTGAGTATCACTTGTTCACTGTACCGTGACGTAGAAAGAACAGGCTAGTTACATGTTAAAATGCTGCTGATTGAAAGATGTTCTTGATTGCTAATGATTTGCTGTAGTTTAGAGCTAACTAAAGTTCTTTTCAACTTTGGGCAAAGTACATGAGAGAAATGTGTTTCTTGTTTGATTGCGGCTCTCTCATGTGCCTTAGCTTGAGGTTCTCCACAACCTGCTGCTAAAACTTGAAAGTAAGGTTCCACTAATTAGGCGAGTCCTTTGCAAATGATTTTTCCTCATGTACCCATCACCCATCATGTAGAAGTTCCATGTTTAGGTGAGACGGGTCAGACTTGCTGAGCCTTCATGCTCACTGCTTATATTTGAAGCTTTTGCAGGGTTCTATGAGGAAGGGACTCCCGAAGAGGAGACGGAACCCCAGGAGGGGAACCCCGTCGAGTGGGAGTCGTGCACGCTGCAGAGTTAGTGTGCGTGTGTGCTAGCAAGGACACGTTCGAGGGCTGAACGTGCACTTGATGCTTAGTCTACGCCTGCGAGTGTAGACTGAACTTATTTTGATGTAAACATGTTCATAACTTGTTTATGTAATAAAATTTCTGCTTCCGCTTTGTACCTTTGACGTGTGTTATCCGGTGCTGTGCAACGCAGCACCCCTCAGCGTGATCCTGGCTCGACAAGACCAACGGGGTCGTGTCATAATTTACATAGGCAATAAGCACTACTCTGTTCAGAATGACCAATAGGTCTTAATCCCAGAATTTGAATATGAAAATGGCAATTTCATGTCTCATGTTGAATATTAAAGTTATAGTTAACTTCAATATCTTAACAGAAATCTGGAACAATTTTGTCAGCACCTCCTTTGAAAGTGGCTGTTTTGTCCGCAAGATTTCATCACTTTAAACTCCAAATCTGGAGAAACTTTGAACTACAAAGTCATAGCATATATCACAAGCTTTCCAATGGTGTATTACATGACCCTTAGAAATTTATCTATAGAAAGTTATGGTTGAAATACAGAAATTTCAAGAGAGCAATTTGTGCCTGCCCTGTTTTTGGACAGTTCACACTCACCTGAGAATTTCATCCATTTGGAGGGTGATTCTTGTAAGGGCCTCAGTTTTTGACACACATTTGCAGTGTTCATCACCACACCACACACCTCATTTGAGGAAGGATGATGAACACAAATAAAGAGCAAGTAACAATTATCAACATGCTCATTAGAGAACAAACTCACACATGGCAAAAGTGGTATTTTCCACATGTGATATAGATGGGCTGGACATATGAAAACTCCTACATTTTCGCTAAGGATGTCCATGCCAAGTTTCACCCAAATTCCAAACCTTTTTGAGGACATTTTGGGTGCAATTAGAAAGAGGGCAGTTTGAAACCATATTCAAATTCAAACTGTTTTTACCCCATGAATTTAAAAGTGGGAGGCATATTCTTGCTCAGCACATTTTTGTGAGCTCACACACCAATTTTCACTCCATTTGGAGTTGATCTTGACATGAGCTAAGTGGGGGAAATTCATACTTTATTTGAATTTCAAACTGAACTTGTGCTGAAATTCATTCAAACCAAACCTCATTTGAACTTTGCTCAATTCAGATGGCTCATGGGTGAATAATTTGAATTGCCAGGGGTAGTATGGGGTTCACTGTTTACAACAGTGATTAGGAGTAAATTTCAGAGGTTAAAATGGGGAGTGAGACCCACATGTCAGCCTCTACTTCAACACAAACCGACTGAAACACAGCTCAATCGGTTCCCGGGCGCAGTGTGCGCGCGCCACCGAGGGGCAGCCGGCGCCAGCTCCTGCTGCGCGTCCCAAGCCAGAGACCAGTCGCCGGGCTACTTATCCCCTCCCCGGCGTGCTCCGATCGCCCATTCCCCGAGCTGCCAACATACTCGGCCTGTTCTTCCACTGCAACCGCCGCCGCTCGAGCTCACGCTTGATCAAGCCCGATCACCCGCGAGCACAGCCTCCTCCACAGCAAAACGGCACCGGGGGATCGTAAGCAACCTCCTAGGCACCGTGTTGGCCAGTGAGCAAGCGTCCTCGAGCTGTACCGAGCCGTTTCTCCGGCGAGCCGAGCATCGCCGCCGATCGGGCTCTCGTGGACAGCACAGCACAGCCGTTGTCACGTCCTCTTCTCTACACAAGAAAGGTGCGTGATTGTATGTAGATGGAGTAGCCGAAAGCCGTTTGGCGATTGATCAACCCTCGGCCGAGAATTTCCAAATTTACTCTTGATCAGTTCATAAGGACCGAGCTCACCTTCGGGTGAAATTCGTGCTCTATGCACGAGGGTTGGACGAGCTTGTTACCTAGTAGCTTCTACGCACGATAGCGCCCACGCTCGAACTGGAATTAGAGAAAACCATCGAGAATCGGCCATGATATGGCTGTTTTCCCCGCCGCCATGGCTGAACACCTCGGCTCACCGTCGAGATCATAGTTGCCGGTATTCCTAGCTTCCACCCAGCCCGGGTTCGTGTTTCCCACGCTCTACTGATGCTCTCCGACCGATTCCCGGTCGACTTGGTGCACGGGAGAGCGGGACCGACCTCACCGGAACCCTAGTAGGTGCTGTCACCGGTGCGCACGGGTTTCCGGTCATCGCCGGCGGCCAGCGACCCCACCATCGGGTCCAGAGGGTCGGAAAAAGGGCAGGCGGCGAGTTTCGGGCCGAGGGGTGGCCGGGAACTTAGTTCCGGCGAGGGTCGCCGGAGATCACCGCCGCCGCGCAGTTGGCGCGAGGAGGGAGACGACGCACTGTGTGCGGGGCCCACAAGCCAGAGTTTAAACTTTTTCCCGAATTTTAGTTTCAGTTCAAACTTCAAATCCTTATAACTTTGGCTAGAAAGCTCCAAATTGAGTGAACCAAATTTTGCTGGATTCAGCTCTCCGAGTACTTTCCAGCAAATCAAGTTTCACTTCATGAAAACCCTTAATTTTTCCATAATTAATTCCTCAAAATTTAAAACGTTAGGAATTTTAACTGGAAAATCCTGTGGAGGAAAATCCTGAAATTTTGCTGGGATGTTCACCAAAATATCCCTGAACTACCATAAAAATTTCAGATCCATTTGAGCTCATTTGACCCACCTAATTGTTTGATTAGTGAAACTGTTCCAGAGAAAATAGAAAATATTCAGAAACATTTTCAGAATTTTCTCTGAAATTGTTTAGCTCATATGTTTAGTTAGGAACTTCCAAATTAAGTGAGACCAACTCCATTAGAACCCTCTGAAAATCTAGTTTTCAGAAAGTTATAGTTTGTTTCATGAAAATTCCTAGAACACCCTAAGAGTTCCAATTAAGGTCAAGGACATAATTAATTGTGGAGGGCTCAAATGAGCTTTGCTGCAACTAAAACTTGACCAAGTCTCTGTTTAGGTTGTAACCAAGCACAGTAAAAGTTTCACAGTCATTAGGTCTGTCTAGCAAGGGTTATAGACTTCACAACTTCAAAGTTAATACAAATGCATTTAAATTGATACATATATTGCTCTTATCATGTAGTCGCTAAGGTCGAGGAGGAACCCGAAGTCCTAGACTTCGTAACTCCGGAGGAGCAGCTAGCCTACGACAAAGAGCAGCAAGGTAAGCTCCGGTTTGCATTACCTTTTTACAAATTTTTATTGTTTTGAGCACATACTTGTTTCCTTTGTTCTGTGCATTAGAGTCTTGTTTGGAAATCCAACTGCATAGCCAAGAAAACCACGGGTTGGGTTTAGGATTGCAAACCCCGTTAGCTACTGCAATGCTAAGGTAGAGTAGGATTCGGTACGAGTCGAGTAGTTGGAACTACTCGCGAGAATAGGCTAGAGGCACATTGCTCGGGTAGAGATAGCACATGATACACATGGCAAGAAAATGAGACCCAGCGGAGAGTAAGGGCAGCAGGACTTTGGGCCTGTGTGCTGTAGCTCCGCTTCTGTCGATTGAGGACCGAGCCGTGTGCGGGCCTGTTGAACAAGCTAGAACAGTACCGAAGACCTATCGGCTATATGGGAACCGGGAAACTGATGTAACTCGGGTAGCTGGTTATTGAGGCATTGCCCGTCATTCAGAGGGTAGGTTGAGAGCTTGAGGTGTAAATCGGCTGGCGGCACGTAGATGCTCGTGCAGAGACCTCTTGCTCGGGACGATGGGACCGGTTCAATATTTGGCTAACGGGTGAAAGGTAGTCGCGTACGGCGTCCGTGATGGTTGTTGTAGGCAACATCGAGTACGGGCGTACGTGACGGGTTGTTCGGGTAACCCTGCAGGTGTAAATCGATTATAATCGCCGTCCCTCGCGGTCAGTGAGTACCACTTGTTCACTGTACCGTGACGTAGAAAGAACAGGCTAGTTACATGTTAAAAAGTTGCTGATTGAAAGATGGACTTGATTGCTAATGACTTGCTGTAGTTTAGAGCTAACTAAAGTTCATTTCAACTTTGGGCAAAGTACATGAGAGAAATGCGTTTCTTGTTTGATTGCGGCTCTCTCATGTACCTTAGCGTAAGGTTCTCCACAACCTGCTGCTAAAACTTGAAAGTAAGGTTCTACTAATTAGGCGAGTCCTTGCAAATGATTTTTACCTCATGTAACCCATTACCCTCATGTAGAAGTTCCATGTTTAGGTGAGACGGGTCAGACTTGCTGAGCCTTCGTGCTCACTGCTTGTGTTTGAAGCTTTTGCAGGGTTCTATGAGGAAGGGACTCCCGAAGAGGAGACGGAACCCCAGGAGGGGAACCCCGTCGAGTGGGAGTCGTGCACGCTGCAGAGTTAGTGTGCGTCTGTGCTAGCAAGGGCACGTTCAAGGGCTGAACGTGCACTTGATGCTTAGTCTACGCCCGCGAGTGTAGACTGAACTTATTTTGATGTAAACATGTTTCATAACTTGTTTATGTAATAAAATTTCGCTTCCGCTTTGTACCTTTGACGTGTGTTATACGTTGCTGTGCAACGCAGCACCCCTCAGCGTGATCCTGACTCGACAAGACCAATGGGGTCGTGTCAGCGTGGTATCAGAGCTCGCTTGAGGTTTAACACAGTACAAAGGTCTTCTTTTTCAAAAATCCAGTGATAGTAGCCCGTATAAGGATGTTATTACCATATAGAAAGTGGCATATTAACCTATTTGTTATGTCGGAAAATCATGCATCTCGGGACGTTCATGTCTTGGGGGGTGCACGTAAGCGCTGTCCACCAGTGCGCACAAGCTGAAGGGTGGAGCCCCACGGGTGGCAGGTAACCCGACCCGCTTTGATATCCTCTACGACTCTTCATGTCGTTTGGGGTATTCGAGCAACGTCTGTCCCTGGCGTGCGTGGTGCAACTTGGGAGAGCCCGTCACGTGGTCTAAAACGTGAACACGTAACTCAAGGCGTGGTTGGCTTGAGAACATCCGGATGAGTGATGACGGCCGGGTGTACTAACTGTATGGATTCCGGGCTCGGTGTGCAGCCGAGTCTGATGATTGTTTGAGTTTCTGCAGGTAGCCTGACCACGAAACGGTAGACGTGTAGCATCCATGTGCAAGTGACGTTTAGTGCCACTGAAATAACGAAGCCGGCTAAGTCCGGTATAGGTTTTTCTTTGTGAGGACGTAGTACCGACATGATCTGGTGACACATCAGCGTCACACCCAACTAAATGAACAAATTCAATTAAAACTTGAAAGTTTTGATCCAAAGTAGTAAAAATTGATGTAACTCCTTCCCTTGAACAGAATATTCAAAGTTAACAAGTTTTCAACTTATAGGTTGTTAAGGACAGAGCACTCTGTTTTTAGCTGAATCAAGGCTGAAGTTAATCAGAGGTTAGAGGTTGAGTTCTTTCGAGGTTGAGGTCGTATGATACATTTCTGGAAATATTTGGAAGAACTTTACAACTTTTCTGTTGAGGTCCAGAGGTGTTTCATCCCTTAACCACTCGAAAAATGCAGTAGAGTTGAAACTGTCCAGAAAACAGGACAGAGCAAAGACTCTCTGTAGACTCTCTGTAAAATAAGCATAACTTCCTACATAAAAATCCAAAAATAGAAAATGAGGTAGTTCTGGAAAGCTTATGAGATGGGTTACAACTTTGTAACATAAAGTTTTGTCATATTAGGAACAGAAGTAACTGGGATTCTTGGATCAAATCAGTACCTAAGGCAGGGAGGTGCTGTCCAATTGTTTCCAGAAATTCTGTTAACTTTGACATCTCATAACCTTTAAACCAAGACAGATCATAGGCCAAGCAAATACTTTCTGGAAAGCTATTGAAGTTAGCTTTAACTTTGATGTTGAGCTCCAGAATTAGTTTTGCCTTTAACATGGCCTAAATCAGGTTGAAATGGAAACTGGTCAAGGCTGTCATGGGAACAGCAGATCAGCAGTCAAATTTGTTTAAAATTTGAACTATGTTTCCAAGTTTTATGGGTTCAATGACATGTCATATGTTATAACTCAATGGTTTAGTGTTTAAATAAATATTTGACATTTCTCAAATATATTTTTACAGATGGCAGCAGATAAACAGTTGGAGAACGGGTGGGTAGTTTCCCACTGTTCTGGCCGTAGCGGCTACCCGGAAGCATTGTGGCAAATGCTCCAATATTTCGGGTACAATCAGATGCCGCAGTACTTCGCCAAAGAAGATGGCGAAGGGGGGAACAATACGTGGACGATCCATGTCGAGGTTCCTGCAGGACCTATGCCACCCGGTTGGGTGCCATTCACCGTCACGGTGAGAGGAAGACAACCGGAAGGGATGTGGCAAGTGGCAGCCCGTGACACTATGTCACGTTTCTGCCAACTACACGTGCAGGCTATGGAGGGCACTCCATACGCACTCGTTCCGGTGGAGGGATGAGCTCAGCATGTGTGGGAAGAGAGGTACCTGGAGGCAACATACCCGAGTTGGCCAAGGTACAACCCCGCGGAGGCAAATCTCAGCCTCCAAATGAGGGCGGGAAACGCCGTGATGGACAGCCAAGCTGTTCATACGGAGCATCTCACCACAAAGCTCAAGGAGAGCACAAGCCGTGGAGACCATTTCGAGAGTGCTCACAGCGCACTCCGCAATGTGCTCCTTCCGACGATCAAGTGACTGAATGAACAGCACAATCAGTTGCATCGTCTGAAGAAGGCAAAGAAGAAGAGCCGTGTTGACATCGCGGCGTTGCAAGAGCTGGTGCAGACCCTAACCCAGCAGAATGAGGACCTTGCTCAAGAGGGGGCGACGCTATCGAGGAAGGCCAAGGCTGGGAAGAGGACTACAACCAAGCTATGGACGAGGTGCATGCTTTGCAGGACCTCGTGCCCCCGGTGTTGGGCGTACCGGTAGTCTTAGGTCCTCCAGCAATGGGAGAACCCGGGATGGGAGAAGAGGTGATAGACCCAGAGCCACCAGCAGAGGTACCGGAGGAGGACGACCCACAGGAGGTCGAGTTCTACTCCTAGTAGGGGGTTACGGTTGCCAAGTAGGGCAGCTAGGGTAGCATAACCCAACTTTTGTAATCGGTGGCATGTCGTGTAGACAGTAGCGTATGTATAGGTAGTGACGACATGAGCATGACTTCTCGGAGATCCGAGAATAATGTATCTTGTATAAAGTTTCTGCTTTATCAATATATGTGAATGTTGTGCAAATTAATCATGTGTCACTTCAATACCTACTGTTGCGTATGGAATTTTAAGTAAGACATGTGCTAATTGCTGCTGTTTTGAATTTCAGAATGACGCGTACTCGTGCCAACCCTGATGTTGGGGGTACCAGTCAAGGGGGAGAGACCTCCCAACCACCTCCCGAGGACTCCTCGGGACAGCAGCAGCAACAGCAACAGCAAACACCGCCACCGCCACTGCCAACGGTTACATTGGCCGACATTGTCGCGGCAATGGCGGGCTCGCATCAGCAGCACACAGAGTTGCTGCAGACTCTCATCGCCAATACCTCTCGCCCAGAGAGACGTCAAGATCGTGAGGAGGGCCAACAGAGCTCCTACTCCAACTTCCTGGCGACTCATCCCCCTGTATTCTCAAGGGCGGATGAACCACTTGACGCGGACAACTGGCTCCGCGCCATAGAGATGAAGTTCGGGCTGCTCCAAATCAGCGAGCAGCGCAAGACTCAGTTCGCGGTCCAGCAGCTCCAAGGATCCGCGAGCGCGTGGTGGGCCAACTTCTGTGTTCACAACCCACCGACCGAGTGATGACCTGGACGGAGTTCCGGACGGCCTTTAGGGCCTAGCATATACTGCCAGGTCTGATGAAGAGGAAGACGCAGGAGCTCTTACACCTTCAACAAGGGAGCCGGAACGTGCTGGAATACTCCAGGGCGTTTAACGATCTCGCGCTATATGCGTCGTATCATGCTGATACCGACGAGAAGCGGCGAGACCACTTTTACCAGGGGCTTAACCCGCTCCTGAAGGACAAATTGGCGATGTTCAATCGCGGCAGCCTCAACGACATCATTGATGCTGCGATTGTTCAGGAGGACTCCGGCAAGGAGTTAGCGGCGGCGGAGAGAAAGCGAAGCGCACCGCAGAGCAGTGGAGAAGGAGGCGGTCCTTCCCAGAAGTTTCGGATGGTGAATCGCCCACCATCAGGTCCACGCTGGCAACCACCACAGCGGTCGATGCCGTTCCGCAGTCGGCCGTACTCTTCACCGGCATTCCGGCTGGCACTGCCAGCACCACCGCAACCACAACAGCAGCAACGGGCGATGCCGCGTGCGTTTGCACCTCAGCAACGCATGCCGGGCTTTCGTCCACCGAGTACTCCACCAGCAGCGGCCACATGTTACAAGTGTGGTCGTCCAGGACACTTCGCGAGCAGTTGCCCGGAGAGGCACGGCGGCGGAGTGGCACCACAGTTTCCGGGGAGGAATCAACCCCGGAACCCTACTAATGCGCGGCGGGCAAACCCTAGGCCCGGCACTGTCCACCAACTTGCCATTGAGGACGTGCCGGAGGGCGATCCAATCCTTGCGGGTATGTTCCAACTCCACCAGCATCCCGCTATAGTACTTTTTGATTCAGGCGCCACGCATAATTTTGTTAGCCAAGCTTTCATTGCTAAACACAGTTTGCCAATACTACCCACCGATAGTCCATATTTAATTTGTTCACCGGGGAGGAAGATTTCAGCAAGCGTAATGGTCTCCAAAGCACCATTATGCTTAGCGGGTAGAGTGTACCCCACGTCTCTCATTATCTTAGAGGGACAGAAGGTCGATGTCATCATAGGGATGTCGTGGTTAACCCGCCACGGCGCTGTTTTAGACACCGTCCTTCGAGTCGTGCACTTAAACTCATAGGTGCACGGTTCTCACTCATTATTTCTGGACAGTCCAGAAATAAAACTTTCAAGTGTCTATCAGTCCACAACTATCAGATTGGAAGACATTCCAGTGGTCCGAGAGTTCCCTGATGTATTCCCGGATGATTTATCGGGAATGCCACCCGATAGAGAGGTGGAGTTCAAGATTGAACTTGCACCGGGAACCATGCCAATATCCCGAAGGCCGTACAAAATGGCACCCAAGGAGTTGGCTGAACTGAAGACTCAGCTCACGGACCTTCTGGAGAAGGGTTTTATTAGGCCGAGCTCCTCGCCATGGGGCTATTCGGCATTATTTGTCAAGAAGAAGGATGAGACGTTGCGGCTTTGCGTGGACTACCGTCCATTAAATGCCGTAACCATCAAGAACAAGTACCCGTTGCCACGGATCGACAATGTTGTTTGATCAGTTGGTCGAAGCAAAGATCTTTTCCAAGATGGATTTAAGATCCGGGTACCATCAGATTAAGATAAGGGCGGAGGACATTCCAAAGACAGCTTTCTCAACAAGGTACGGACTTTATGAGTACCTCTCCATTTTTAACAATATTGTTTTCGACCCTGATTGAGAAATTGGTATATGAAAGTGAAAATGATTTGGCCTTTTTTCTAATGTATCCCATCGTTTTCATCCTTATCACTAGTTAAAATGTGGAATCCATTATGGAAATGGGGTGTTTTTGAATCATGGCCAATGTGGAAAGAGTATTGCTTGTGATCGTGCAATCATCTCAAGTCCACACAATTTTTATTCTATGGTCACTGTACTTTTTCATTTTTAATACCGTTTACCTAGCAACAATATCTACACTTCATATATTTTTTAATTTGTGTTGCCAAGTGAAGGAACTTAAGTGAAAAAATACAGTAGCCGTAGAATAGAGATCGTATGGACTTGAGAAGTTGTGTCCAAGATTACACCAAACTAGTGATTGCATCTCACTCTCATGACAGAATGGCTTTTTATCGGTTTCATTACCATTTGCCTTCACATGGAACTATGTGAATCATGTTTTTTAGTAGCATATAAAGTTGCCTTGGTTTCCAAAGACGCAGAATAAGCGTGTGTCGGAAACAGTAGGAACATGCAGATCTATGAGAAATGGATTATACCCTTGCAGGAAACCAACTACAGAAGTGAGATGCAGATGACTCCTTTAAAGCGGGATCCATCAATCCATCTCTGACGATGGTGGGCAATAAAAATTCGGTGTTCAGTCAAGAGAGAGATTTTAGTTCCTTAGAGACCAACCAGTTCAGGGACAAGGAATGGAGTTTTGAAAAATTTTATGCTGTGGTTGAAAACAATATAAAAAATAGGTAGGAAGGACATAGTGATGGACCCTGATGGAATTTAAGATGGCGTTGATGGAGGATCAGATCTATTCCAGCAAAGAACTTTCAATGTGGATGATTTCTTTGCAGAGATGGTGAAACCTTCTGGCTCAAATTCAAGCCCATGTAATGCCCCACAACTGAAAAATGATTGGGCCTAGTGCTGTCCTCTTGGCTGGCCAGCGGTGGAACCAGAAAATTTTAGATATTTTAATAATAGATGATTATTTATTTATTTAATAAAAATAACGGATGTTTTCAAAATTGTAAAACTAGACATATGCCGCCTGCTCACTAGGCGACAGGCTGAAGTGGTGCTGCTGTCGCCTAATAAACAGACAACAGAATGTTATCGCCCAACAAACGGGCTACATGACATCATGTCAGCGCCCCTCACCCGTCACTGGACGACAGATGTGTCACATTAGCCTGTAGCCCAATGAACAGCCGATAGGTTGTCTAGTATTCAATTTTTGAATCTACCTGGTTATTTTTATTAAATGAATAAAAAACTGATTATTAATAAAAAATTCAGAATATCTCCAAAGAAAGACGTCTAACTTGGTCCAGAGATTTATCACTGGTAAGGAATTTTCTGCATTTAAAATTGCAAGGCCAGTAAATCCGATGCAGCATGTCCATGCCATGGTCCACTCATGGATCTAGTGGGGCTGCCTGATGACCTGACTATTGGTCATAGGATGACATATCCTAATGGGTGCCTAGAGTTGTCATTAGTACCAATGTTAAATAAAACTCAAGCTAAAATGACTCTTGAAATACCTAAGCCTCTTTATTAGATACAACCAGTACACACTCACCCACACTCACAGACACACACCCACACACATACAGCTCTATAATACATGTCTTCACGCGTAAGAGACACTAAACAATTATTCTAGACGAGTCCTAGTAAGATCCTAGGTTTGAGTCAGGAACTGAACCGTGGTGGCAGCAGTCATAATCAAGCCGTCTTTGCACTAGACTACAGCCCACTTCTCAAAATAGCTAATTCATCTAATGGGATGACTTCCACTGCACATGCTTGTCTGTTGCACAGTGGTGACAGTGCAGTGATGAAGAAGATAAGCAAAAGGAGGCGTAGAGCCCATGTGGAGTTTATTAAAATTTACATTGATAAGCAATGGGGAAATTGATAAAAAAACGTGAGTCAGCAGCCAGGTCGCTTTTGTAGAAATAGGTTTGTGTGTGCATGTGCAATTTGTCATTACAGACATGTTCATCGTTACAAGCATTTATTCTATATATATTTGTCATGTGTATCAGGTTCACATCAGAGATTAAAGCACAGCTTGAAAATCTCAAGGAGGAGAACAAATGTCTTCAGGCTGAGAAGGTATTTGATTGATATTCTCTTACAACATCTACGGTTACCATATTTTCAGAATTAGGACTTGAAAATAAAGCATATTGTATTGTTCCTTCTCTTTATATACACCGTATCTATGTAATGATGATCCTTTTTCAACGGTATCAAAATATTAGCAATTTGTAGTTTTTTTAGCTGGCGATGGAGAAGGCAATGGAACAGTTGAAGGTGGAAATGACATTCAAAAAAGAGTGGTCGTGCAATGCATTGGCGCAGAGACACCTGCGTGTGGTGAAGTACTGAAGTGGCGTCTCTCTACACGCCCTCTTTAATCTTTATCTGCTTCCTGGTTTAATATTTGTGTGCTGAACGCATGATAGAAATCTAATACGTGTTGCACACGAGGAAAGTTACAACACATTTGTTTAGCTGAGGCCAGCTTATGTTTTTATAATGAGCCCCCAGCTGTTGGACGGCACAGCCTAATTACTTACCTGATATTTCACCATTGAGAAAATAAGAACAATTTAATCCTCTCTTGATGCAACGGTTGAAAGGGTATGGCAATCCACATGTCTTCACGCGTAAGACACACTAGAAAATTATCCTACACGATTCCTAGTGAGACCTTGGGTTTGATTCAGGAATTGAACCATAGTGGCAGGACTCACACCCAAGGCGTCTTTACCAGTAGGCTACAGCCCACTTCTGGAAATAGGTAATTTATTTTATGGGATGACTTCCATTGCACATGCTAGTCTGTTGCAGCGGTGACAGTGTAGTGATGGAGAAGATAAGCAAAAGGAGACGTAGAGCCCATGATGTGGAGTTTGTTGAGATTAACATAGATAAGCGAATGTAGAAAATAAAAAAATGTGAGCTGGCCGCCAGGTCGCTTGCTTAGAAGCTGGTATGTATGTGCAATTTATCATTACACACATATGTGTGCAATTTATCATTACAAGCATTTATTCTATATATATTTTCTATGTGTATCAGGTTCAAATCATGGAGCTTGAAGCAACACTTGAAAATTTTCAGGAGGAGAACAAACGTCTTCAGGCCGAGGAGATGTTTGATGATATCCACCTAAAAATCTATGATTACCTATTTTCAGAATTAGGACTTGAAAATAAAGCATATTGTATTGTTCCTTCTCTGAAGATATCCCATATCTATGCAATGATGATCCTTTTTTAATGATATCAGATATCAGCAATATTAGTGGGTTTTTCGCTGGCGGTGGAGAAGGCAATGGAAGAGCTGAAGGTGGAAATGATATTAAAAAAGAAAAGTGGCCCTGAACTGCGTAGAGGCACCAGCGTGTGGTGATGTATCGAAGTGGCGTCTCTATACACACCCTCCGTATCTGCTTCCTGGTGTAAGATTTCTGCGGTGAACGCGTGATAGAAATCTAATACGTGTTGCGCACGAGCAAATTTACAACACTTCTGTTTGGACCATGCCAGCTTTTGTTTTTATAATGAGCCCCCCTGCTGATGAATGACATAGTCGAATTGCTTAGCCGATGTTTCGCCATTGAGAAAATAAGAATAGTTTAATCCTCTCTTGATGCGACGGTTGAAAGGGTATGGTAATCCACACACGCTAAGCGCAGCCCTAGACATGTGCCCGATACGTTTGAGACTTGGACTGTTCATTAAGAATCGGAGCATGGCCGAGCCCGTACGAGCTGATTGTATATGTGGCTGTGCATAACGAGTAATGTCATTCTTTTTCACTTCACCGATCAACAAATAGTCCACCCACTCAGCTGCTATTAGTGTATTACTGATACCCTTTTGTGAGCTCGATCATTCGCGACGAAAACATATCGAATATTTTTCAGATCATCGGGTACCTTTTTGAAAAAAAAGCTGATCCAATTTCATTGTCAACGGATTATATCCTGAATCGGACAGAATTCAGATCAGTACTTTTGGATATCGGATCGGAAATGGTTTTGACAAACATCCAACCAAATAGTTGGATATCCGTATTAATTCGGATATATTCAAATAATATCCGTTTAAAATCTGAACCTCAACCATACCTAATTTGACATATTCCACCTTATCAGTTTTATTACCATTTGCCTTCACATGGAAGTAGGTGAATCATGTTTTTTTAGTAGCATATAAAATTGCTTTGGATTCCAAAGACGCACAATAAGTGTATGTCGGAAACAGTAGAAACATGAAGATCTATGAGAAAGATTCTACTCTTGCAAGGAACCAACCATAGAAGTGAGATGCAGATGACTCCTTTAAAGCGGGATCCATAAATCCCCTCTGTGACAATTGTGGGCAATTGAAATTCGGTGTTCAGTCAAGAGAGAGATTTTAGTTCCTTAGACATCAAGCAGTTAAGTGACAAAGAATTGAGTTTTGAGGAATTTTATGCTGCAGTTGAAAACAATATAAAAATGGGCAGGAAAGACATAGTGATGAACCCTGGTGGAATTGAAGATGGCGTTGATGGAGGATCAGATCTATTCAGCAAGGACCTTTCAATGTGGATGATTCTTTTTTTCAGATATGGTGCAACCTTCTGAGGCTCAAGTTCAAGCCCATGTAATGCCCCACAACCGAACAATAGATTGGGCCTAGTGCCGTCCTAGCCCCTGGCCAGCGGGTGGAATCAGAAAATTTCAGAATTTTTTATTAATAAATAATTTTTATTCCTTTAATATAAATACTGGCCCTTTTCAAAAATTGTAAAACTAGGCATCTGTCGCCTGTTCACTAGGCAATATGTTGACGTTGTGATGTTGTCGCCCAATGAACAGGCCACAGATTGTTGTCACCCGATGAACAGGCTACAAGACGTCACATCAGCACCTCTCGCTCGTTCATTGGACGACAGATGTGTCACGTGGAGCCTGCCGCCAAATGAACGGGCGATAGGGTATCTATTTTTGCTATTTTTGAAGTCACTCCGTTATTTTTATTAAACAAATAAAAAACATTTAATAATAAAGATTTCAGAAATCTCCAAAGAAAGACACCTAACTTGGTCCAGAGACTCATCACCGGTAAGGAATTTTCTGCATTTAAAATTTCACCTAGGCCAGAAAATCGGATGCAGCATGTCAATCGCCATGGTACACTTGTGGATCTAGTGGGGCTGCCCAACGTACATGACTAATGGTCATGGGATGACATTTCCTAATGGATGCCTAGAGATGCCATTAGTACCATTGCCAAATCAAGCTAAAGCTGAAATGACTCTTGAAATACCTATTTTTTTTCCAAGCCTCTTTATTGAGCACAACCGTAGTACACACTCATCCACACACACAAACACACACCTACACACATCCAGCTCTATAGTACATGTCTTCTAAGACATGTCTTCACGCGTAAGACACACAAAAAATATTCTATATGAGTCCTAGTGAGACTTGGGTCTGATTCAGACATTGAACCGTGGTGGCAGGACTCACATCCAAGCCGTCTTTGCCACTAGACTACAGCCCACTTCTTGAAATAGCTAATTCATCTGATGGGATGACTTCCATTGCACATTCTAGTCTGTTGCACCGTGGTGACAGTGTAGTGATGAAGAAGATAAGCAAAAGGAGTAGAGCCCATGATGTGGAGTTTGTTAAGATTAACATAGATAAGCAAATGGAAAAAATGATAACAAAAATTTGAGCCGGCAGCCAGGTTGCTTGCGTGGAAGCAGATATGTGTGTGCAATTTATCATTAAAAGCATATATTCTATATATATTTGCCATGTGTATCAGGTTCACATCATGGATCGTGAAGTACAACTTGAAAATCTCGAGGAGAACAAACTTCTTCATGCTGTGGAGTGACACGACCCATCGGCCTTGTCGAGCCAGGATCACGCTGAGGGGTGCTGCGTTGCACAGCACCAGATAACACACATTAAAGGTACAAAACAGAAGCAAAGTTTTATTACATAAACAGGTTTATGAACACTTTTACAACAAAATATGTTCGGTCCACACTCATGGGCGTAGACTACACATTGAGTTCACGTTCAGCCCGTGAACATGTCCCCGCTAGCACGCACACACACTAACACGGCGGCGTGCACGACTCCCACTCGACGGGGTTCCCCTCCTGGGGTTCCATCTCCTCCTCGGGAGTCCCTTCCTCATATACCCCTGCAAAAGCTTCAAACACAAGCAGTGAGCACGATGGCTCAACACGACTGACCCGTCTCTCCTATATATGGAACTTCTACATGATGGTTACAGGGTACATGAGGTAAATAATTTGCAACGGACTCGCCTAATTATTTGAACCTTACTTTCAATGTTTTAGCAGCAGGTGGTGGAGAACCTTACGCTAAGGCATATGAGAGAGCCGCAATCAAACAAGAAATGTATTTCTCTCATGTACTTTACCCAAAGTTGAAAAGAACTTTAATTAGCTCTAAACTACAACAAGACATTATCAAGCAAGGTATATCTTTCAAATCAGCAAACTTTTAACATGAATCTAGCATGTTCTTTCTACGTCATGGTACAGTGAACAAGTGGTACTCACTGACCGCGAGGGACCGCGATTATAATCGATTTACACCTGCAGGGTTACCCGAATAACCTGTCATGTACGCCCGTACTCGATGTTGCCTACAGCAACCACCACGGACGTCGTACGCAACCACCTTTCACCTGTCAGCCAAATATTGAACCGGTCCTATCGTCCTGAGCAAGAGGTCTCTGCGCGCGCATCCACAGTGCCGTCAGCCGATTTACACCTTGAGCTCTCAACCTACCCTCTGAACGACAGGCAATGCCTCAATACCCAGCTACCCGAGTTACATCGGTTTCCCGGTTCCCATATTGCCGGTAGGTCTTTGGTACTGTTCTAGCTTGTTCAACAGGCCCGCACACGGCTCAGTCCTCAATCGACACAAGTGGAGCTATAGCACCCAGGCCCCAAAGTCCTGCTGCCCTTACTCTCCGCTCGGTCTCATTTTTCTTGCCATGTGTTTCATTTGCTATTTTTACCCGAGCGATGTGCCTCTAGCCTATTCTCGCGAGTAGTTCCAACTACTCGACTTGTACCGAATCCTACTCTATTTTAGCATTGCAGTGGCTAACAAGGTTTTCAATCCTAATCCCAACCCATGGTTTTCTTGGCTATGCATTTGGGTTTCAAACAAGACTCTAATGCAAGAGATAAGTGGTACTCAAAGGCTGTTCTCAAAACAATAAAAATTTGTAAAAAGGTTAGTGCAAACCGGAGCTTGTCTTGCTGCTCTTGGTCGTAGGCTAGCTTCTCTTCCGGAGTAACGAAGTATAAGACTTCGGGTTCCTCCTCAACCTTAACGACTACATGAGATAACAAGTATATGTATCAATTTAAATGCTTTTGCATTGAATTTAAACATGTGATGACTAGTCTTACTAGACAGACCCAATGACTCTGAAATTTTTACTGTGGTTTGGTTACAACTTAAACAGAGACTTGGCCAAGTTTCATTTGCAGCAAAGCTCATTTGAGCTTTCCACAAATAATTATGTACTTGACCTTAATTAGAGCTCTTAGGGTGTTCTAGAGATTTTCATGGAGCCAGCCATGACTTTCTGAAAACTAGATTTTCAGAGGGATCTAATGGAGTTGATCTCACTTAATTTGAAGGTTCCTGTCTAAAGATACGAGCTAAACAATTTCAGAGAAATTCTAAAAATGTTTCTGGACATTTTCTATTTTCTCTGGAACAGTTTTATTAATCGCACCATTAGTTGGATCAAATGAGCTCCAATGGATCTGAAATTTTTATGGTAGCTCAGGGATATTTTGGTGAACATCCCAGCAAAATTTCTTAAATTTCCTCCAAAGGGTTCTCCAGTTAAAATTCTAACCAGTTTGAATTTTGCAGAATTAATTCTGGAGAAATAAGGATTTTCATGAAGTGAAACTTGTTTTGCTGGAAAGTACTCAGAGAGCTGAATCCAACAAAATTTGGTTCACTCGATTTGGAGTTTCATAGCCAAATTATGTGGGTTTGAAGTTTCAACTAAATCTGAAACTCGGGAAAAAGTTTAAACCGCTGCGCGTGGGACCGGGGGCTAAGTGTCAACTTCTCAGCGGTCACTACAGGGGGCTACGGAATCCTTCGCGTGCAGCCGCACCCGATCCGGTGCTACAGCGAATCCTGGTTTTAAAATATCTGCCGCTGACACGTGGGACCGGGGGCTTCGTCTACCTCCGGCCTCCCGCGCTCGGCCGCCGCGACCCCTCGCCGGAGAGCTCGCCGGTGGCCTCTGGCGTGCACCAAACTCTATGATTTTGGCTGCCTCTGCCTAAATCAACCCAGAGAACACGATGCTGAGCTCAGCTCGTCATGATAATCACCGGCACATAGTCGGCGACGAGCGGCGGCTTCGGAAGAACTTCGGCCGTGTCGGCCGGCCTCCCTAGCACCCCAAACGATCGAGCACAAGGCCGTAGAGCATCAGTGGACCCTAGGAAAGACCGACATGAACTCGAAGCAGCTCGGGAGAGTTCCTAAGTAGGCTCTCACCGTGCGCCCGATGCTTCCCGCATAAGCCGCCGTTGGCAAGCTTCGAAATACGCCATGTACGAAGGTTCTCATGCTAGGTGTTGTGAAGCTAACTTGTGTGCCACTAAGCCTAGATCATGTAGGAACAGTTTGAGGGTCTCTAAACAACTATAGGGTGAGAATTTAGTGGATACGCACCCGAAGGTCGGTCTGCGCTGAGTGAAAGGGAAAACTGAAATTCGCCGCCGGTGATCAAACGCTCGGGCTGTGGCTCGGGGGTGAGCAGCACCAGTCCCTAACGCGTTCGAGGATGCCTTATCTTGGGAGTAACATCCTCCCGTTTGGGCTGTCCACGGGAGCCCGAAGTGCGGCGAACTTAGGTCACCGAAAAGAACCCTCGGTAGGGGCGAGATCAACCGAGTTCAGCCACTTTCCAGCAACGGAGAAAAAGAAGGAGATCCTCTCGTACCGTTTTGCAGCTTGGAGGGAGTGGAGCGGCTGTGTAAAGGTCCCAAAATATGCATACAAAGAAACCCTTGTTTACACAAAGATGGTTTCATGTGTATGAAAAAATGGGACTTGTTTAAACTTTTTCACATGTGATAATACACATGAGAGCTTTCTTCACATAAGTTCAAATATTTATTTGAAGACTTGGAACCCAAGAGGGATCTAAAACTAAGGTGGGAAGTTCCCATATGTGTGAGAAAGCTAAAGTTTGATTTTAAGAACAAATTGTTCCACTCAAAATTTCAAATGAGAGTAATGCAAGGGTTTCTAAACTGTTGTATTAGAAGTCTCATTTGCAGCAGCCAAATCAAGGATCGAGTTTCACATTTGGATTCCTTAGGTCCAAATTAGGGGGTAGGCAAAGTTTCATCAATTTTTGAAAAGATTTGCTATCCATTTCTCCCAAAAGGACTTAAATGTGCAAAGAATTCAAATGCACATTTGAATTTGGATGAAATTTGCCCAACTCTCCAAATGCAATTCAACTTGCAACTTCAAACATTTGGATGGATTATTTGCCAAACTGTGAAGATAATTGAGAGCTGTTGAGAGGGGATAAGGGGGAAAGTGGGACCCACTTGTCATATGGCAAAAAAGATCTCAGTGTGCAGTCTTCAGTTCTCTACTCGCTGGTCACCGTGACAGGGCTGAAGACTCCCCGGACGACACCACGGGAGCTGCTCCGAGCCACCTCCTGCTCTTTGCACCGGTCGCTGGCAGCACGCGGTGCCCTCCCTACGTGATTTTCCCGCACAGCCGAGGCAGCCACCGAGTGTTTTTCTTCCTCACGCGCTCACCTGACCCAAACACGCTGCTGCGCCTCGGTCGATCGCCGCTGAGCCATTCCCACCAGTTGAACGCCGGCTGGACCATCCCAGAGCTGCACCAAAGTCTCCCCGACGTCCTCAACGTCTTCTCAGCTCGTCCCCGGACTTTCCCCGCTGCTGCTGAGCCATATTTCTCCCGGCAAAACAGAGCTACGGTGCCTCCCCGTCTCCATGTCGCCTGGCCATCTCCGAGCCTCTCCGACGTGCTCCAAAGCTCACAGAGGTGTGCCAACCATTCTAGATACTCATCCCATCGTCCCCCTGCTCTCCCCCGACGCTGGCTCACCGGAATTCGATTTTTTGCACCGGCGCACGTATAGAACAGACCTTTGGTAAATCTTGAAATTCACCCAAAACGCTTGATCATCCCTCCTACAATTCAAACCACAGCAACTATATGCCCTAGCGCCCTCCCACGCTGAGAACCAAAGAAAACCGATCATCACAGGCCCCGGGCGACGAGAATTCGCCGCCGGCGGCAAAAACGGGTCGGGTCTCCGGTGACCGCCCTATTCCCGCCAATTGCTGCACAAACTGAGGTGCGTTCTATGCTCCACGAGATCTGGTGATGCTTTAGGGCAAGGTTGCTCGCCGGGAGAAGATTCGGACGTGCCAGAACGCGTTGATGCCGAGCTCCCGAGTCGCCCCACCGGTGCCGACCTGTTTTCGGCCGTTTTCATGCGCGGAAACATTGCCCGGCAGCTGCGCCATGTTCCAAGGAGCATGTAGGGATCCGCGGAGCTCATTTGGTGGAGAAATGAGAGAGAACGAGCAGCGCCACGCTTTCTGCCGGTGTGCACCCGCGGGCTCTGGCGGAAGGTTGAAGAAGCACCAGACCGTGGGCCCCATGTTTGACTGCTCTGTTTAAAATCAAACAGAGAGCTGTTCAAACTTGGAAAATGCATAACTCCGTGTAGAAAGCTCCAAAAATAGTAAGATAAATTTTGTTGGATTCCTCTAAGAGCGTACTATCCAGGGGTACAGCCCAATATTTATGAAAATCCCTGGTTTTGGCTCATTAATTCATATAAGGAAAATTTGTAGGAATTTTTCCAGGAGCTCTGTGTATTGGAAAATTCCCAAATGTGGGCAGTAGATTCCTCCAAAAATACTTGAAATTCAGTAAAATTTTCAGAAGCATTGGACCTCATTTGCTTGGCCAAATGTGGTGTTAATTCCTTATGTCTCTGAAAATTGGAAAATAAACAGAGTTCAATTTCAGAATTTTTCCCCAAACTTTAGAACCTCATAACTCTTGCTAGGAAGCCCCAAATTTAGTGATTCAAATTGGGTTGGATTCATATTGAATATCTCTGTCCATATATACAACCCAATTTGTATGAAACTCATTATTTAATTCTGGAAAATTCTTTAAACCTTTTCAGAAAAAAAAATTCTTGAGGGAGTTTGGTTCATCCAAAAACCATCAAATTTTGCCAGAATAGTCTTTAGGGTGTGTTAGTGAACCCATGTAAAAGTTTCAGCTCAATTAGAGTGATTTTATCAGGGCAATTCAGGATTTAAGTTGCTGTGTTCAATTGGATACAGAAACATTTTCAGGGAATTTACAGAGCTTGGAAATTCATTTCTGAGAGATTCTTAGCTCCAAAAATCCTAGGAAAATTCATGAAAGCTATATGAACTATAATTGAAATGGTAGTTCGCTAATTTTGGCATGAACATGGATGTGATCTCAGAATGAATTCTTCTTTGCTTAATTGCTTAGAAAATTGTTCTGAACAAACCACTCAATGAAAAGTGCTAATTTTTGGTCCAGAGGATTTTCTTGTGACAAGGAACTCACATGAAAATTCTCAGCTCCATTGGAGCTCTGGATCACCCCTGTTCTGTTTAACCTCTTAAGGTGATCAATATAGAAGAGGGGGAAACCACTTAGCACTAATCATGTGCTTAGATCCAAACCCAAACCACTAGCACCAGAGTCATTTTAAATTCTTGAACAGAGTTCAAGTTTTGAAACTTGTTATTAGAACTTGTAACAAAGTTTTACAATTAAACATATATGCTTATTCATCACGTGTAGTATCTACGTGGAGGAGTTGAAGTCAGCGGAGTAGAAATCAAGGAAGGAGGAAAGCAGTTGATCAAGCCTCAAGTGGTCTTCACTAACTGATTTATATATATAAGTCCCCTGCAAAACAAAGGAAAGTCCCGGTTTGCATCAAACTTACAAGTTTTTATTTGTATTCACATCATATTGTCTAGCATTTGTTTATTGCATTACGTCTAGATGGTATGAAACTGCAAATGCATGACCCAGAAAACCCTGGAGTTTAATGTAGGATATGTTATCAATTGATTATAACTGCTGATATCAACAAAAAATGGATTAAAAGAGGCATAACTCGAGTGGGCAGATTCCTACTCATGAACCGGGATTTAGGGGGATCAATCGGAAGAGTTGGGAATGGAGACCGGGCAGTGGATGGAAGGTAGAGGACGTGGTCCTATGAGCCTAGTCTATGTCTGAGTTGATTAAGGACCGTTCTCGTGTGCGGCCCTGCTGGACAAGTTTGAGATGTGTGCCGGATGCATACTAGCTATATGGGACCTAGGAAACCGATGTAACATGTTAACCTAGGTGTCGAGGCATACCTCACCGTCTGATGCCGATGCTGAAAGGATAGATAAGTCGTCTCTACGAGGGTTTGCCGTAGAGAGACTTAATCCCAGTCGGTGGGACCGGTTCGACATTTGGGTGTCGTGTGAAAGGTTGCCACGTACGACGTCAGTGATGGTTGCTGTGTGCAACTTCGAGTACAGGCGTACGTGTCGTGTCAGCCGGGTGTTTTTGATTGCAATCACCGTCGCTCGCGGTAATGAGCATACTTGTACACTGAGTCGTGACGTAGTAATAAACTGGGAAACGTTTAATATGCTTCGTGAGTAATCCTCATAATGGAGATGAGGAACGACCAACACTTCACTAAATTTTATTTCCACCTTGCGCTAGTAGCGTTGAGGCAAAGCGTTTCTTGTTTGATTGTGGAGTCTCAACGTTGATAGCGCAAGGTCAGTATGAGTCTAGGATAGCTCACTAAAGTTACTTTCACCTCGGGCAAGTGACATCGAGATGAAGCGTTTCTCGTTTGATTGTGGAGTCTCGATGTAAGTTGCACGAGGGTTATAAAAGTCACTTAACACTTGAAGTAAGGACTTTCCTTTAGCTCAAGTTCATCGTTTGTGCAAACTTCTATAATCAGCCCTCTATTTTCATCATGTATAGTTTCATGACTAGGGTGACGGGTTAGTCTTGCTGAGCTTCGTGCTCACAGATACTGCATGAGTTGTTTTGCAGGTAATAACAGTATGCTGATATGTACGGGCGTCCGATGAGACTCGGAGATCTCCGAGTGGTGAACTCATGGCAGCCCTTGCCGCTGCTATTGTGATAGTGTTGCTAGCGAGAAGGGTCCGCGGGCTGGACACCTTCTCTGTTGCTTAGCATAGGTATGAGACGTGAGTTGTAATAGTCTTCCGCTGTAGAATATTTTGAGAAATATTTGTAAAATTTACACTTTATAAGCTTCCGCTTGATTTATGTAATATGATGCTTTATTATGTGTGCTGTTGGGTGCCGCATACGGCACCACCCAATGCGATTCCCGGGCGAGGTGCCCCGTCCCCGTGAGTGATCGGGACGGCGGGCCCTCACAGCGTGGTATCAGAGCCGCATTGGTAATAGCACACGGAATAAGGATCGTATTACGACAAAAACTTAGGATACGGTGAGGAAACGGTATTAGGCCCACATAAGGACTATAGTAGTATAGTTACTTAAGGTGGCAGTACTAACGTACTTGTTATAATTCTGAAATTTTGATTATGTAACGACGCACCTACGCTCAGGTAAGAATGGTAAGGAACGCCACTGAAAGCGGTTCAATTTCGGTTAGCTCCCCTGACGAGGAATGAGGTTCAGGGATAGATCTCACAGCTTGGTGTGAGACGTTAATATGAAACTCTTGGACTCTTCATGTTCCTGAGTTCATATGAAACACTGATCCCTAGCGTGCATTAGGCAAGTAAGTGGAGACCCCATCGCATGGTCAGTAACGCGAGAGTGTGTTCGTCTGGAAATAGCCCAGGAGGACATACGCAGCGCTTTCCATCGGCGTGCCCTGCAGGGCAGTAGGTGGTATCCATTGGGTTGATAACATTCCCAACCGTGATGACCCGTTCATGATATACTCGGGTTCCCCGTCATGTGGTGTTGAAACACGATCACGTACCTTGAGACGTGACTTAACTCAAGGACGGCCGTATGGCAATGATACGTGTGTTTGTATTTACTTTCAAATATGGAACTGCCTGAAATGAAACAACCTTTGAGTGCACCACTATTGAGTGTTCTTCTGCAGGTACCAACCACGTACGTATCCCATGTTGCAAACGTGTGCGAGAGAACGTTTAGTGCCACTGATAAAACGGATATGCCGGTATAATCCAATTTAAGATTTTCTTTTGGAGAGGCCACGTAGTACCGACATGCTTCTTACGGTGCATCGACACCGTACTACACTAATAATCCTCTTCCCTATGAAGAAATGACTCATGAAACTAACTTTCGAATAAAAATGGAAGTTTGAAATAAGTATTACTTACTGAACTCCTATTTTTAGCTAAAATTCAAATGAGAGAAGGTTTAGGTCTCAAAGACTTCAAAAACAGAGTGCTCTGTTTCTGCCAGGAATTCTTGCTGGACTTTAACGGAGCATAACTCTGAGTAGCTTGATCCAATTAAGGTTTATGATACAGTTCTGGAAAGCTTTTCAAGTGCTCTCAACTTTCTTGTAGACCTTCAGAGCAAAATCACACGTTAATTTGGTGACAAGTTCAGTTTAAGACAAAACTGTCCAGAACCAGGACAGCAGAAAAACCTCTCTGGACCTTTCTGTTTTTAAGCCATAACTTCCTGTAGAAAAATCCCTAAGGAGCCTGAGATACACCTTTAGAAAGGTCATGAGATATGCAACATTGTTGTAGTTCAGAGTTTGCTCAGATTCTTACTGTATCTTCATATACAACTGTGATAAAGTAGCCACATACAAAGGAGATGCTGGCAAGTTTTATCCAGGAATTCTGTCAACTTTGAGCAATCATAACTTTGATCCAGAAGTGATATGGAGGCATTTGAATACTCGTTGGAAAGATATTGAAGTTAAATTTAACTTTTGTATTCAACTTGAGTTATGAAAATGCTTCTAAACGGATCAAAATCTAGGTTAGGACAGAAGAGTCTGTTCTTCACAGCAAAGAGAACGGTTGAAGGAGCAACTAAGTGAACTCATGAGTAGATGAGTTATACGACCAAGCTCATGATCTTGGGGTTGCTCTGCGCTGTGTAGTAGGAAGAAGGACGAAACACCACGGCTTAGTGTTAATTTTCATCCGCTTAACATTGTGTCAATCAAGAATAAGTACCCGTTACCACAGATCGACTTATTGTTTGATCAGTTGGTCAAAGCAAGGATCTTTTCCAGGATGGACTTAGGGTCAGGGTACCATCAGCTTGAGATAAGGGCTGAGGCTATTCTAAAGACAGTTTTTCGACGAGGTACGGAGTTTCCTCGGACTCGCGGGATATTATCGGAGGTTCATTTCGAACCTCTCGAAGATTGCCAAGCCTAGGACATAGCTGCTGAAGAAGGCTACCAAATAGGTTTGGAGTCCAGCATGTAAAGCAGCGTTCAAGGCATTAATAAAACACTTAACATCAGCACCGGTTTTGGCGCAGCCAAACACAACAAAACCGTTCGTTGTGTACTGCGATGCATCCGGCTTTGGGATAGGATGTGTGCTGATGCAAGACCAAAGGGTGGTCGTATATGGATCACGGCAACTCAGGAATCATGAGCAACACTATCCGACTCATGATTTAGGACTCCCTGCCGTGGTACTCGCACTCAAATGTGGAGGCACTACCTACTCGGTAACCTCGTGCATTTATATATCGACGAAAGAGCCTCAAATACATATTCACTCAGAAGGAGTGGAACATGAGGCAGCAAAGATGGTTGGAGTTGATAAAGGATTACGAAATAGAGATCCATTATCATCCCGGCAAGGTTAACGTGGGCGAATGCGGGAGTCGCCAGTCACACGTTCATAATCCAACTATCACCCCGTTGGAAGAGAGCGAGCCACCAAGACGTATGGTTCACCTTAGAGCTCTCTACAATTTAGCTGTGAAATCCCAAAATTCTAGCAAGTGGAGCTGCAGTTCACACCGAGAAAAGGAGAGGGAATTTAAACTTTTGAATTTAACGGTGTGAGCTTCAAGTCTAAACTTCAACTTGCGAAAATTCCCGAACACAGAGATCTAAAGCTATCATTTGGTTCTCCACACATCCAATAATAGCCTGGCAAATTTTTAGAGCACTTGAAAAGGATTTCCTATTTGTTGGAATTTAAACGGGAGAAAATTCGAATTTGAATTTAAATCTCAGTTTCAAATTCCGACTTCACCGAAATTAAAATTTGAGTGCACCATTGTGTTCCTCATATTTCTTTTGGCCTATCCTCCAAGTTTGATCAAATTTGGAGCCCGTTTGCTATTTTAAACGGAATTGGGGATAAGAGGGGAGAAATAGGGCCCACATGTCAGTAGACTTTACCCTCAAGTCTTCTGTTTTTCGCTCAGACCGCACGCACGCGCCACACCTCCGACTTCCAGCGCCTACCAACGTACTCCCGATGCCACCTCCTGCTGGATCGTCCTTTACTTGTTCTGATCACCACAGTGAGTGCAGCAACGCCATTTTGCTTCTCTCAGCCGAGCACCAGCTCTCTGTTTATCCTCACGAGCAGAACTCTGCCGCTGTTCTTCTCCCTGTCACACGGCCACCACCACAGCCCGATTGCTCGAGCCCCCAACAGCAAAGAGCTGCGCCCAAGAGTGCTCTAGCCGGCCAGCAACTTTTCCCCACGGCCCCGAGCTCGTTGGCACCGGAAAACAGCAAAGGTCTGCAACTCTCGGGTGAACGCCGAAAAAACTGAACTGGTCGCCGTGGCCAGCCCAAACCAGCAGTGATCACGCCCAAGCAAGCCACCCCATAGGTGCACATACAAGCCTAGTTCCTCACCTCCAAAACTCAGCCCAAGCCATTGATCACAGAGGGAGAATTTGAAGTTTTTCTCCCGGGCGGCCGAAACTGACCTTGAGGTAAGGAATTGCAAAATTCGTCCTCAATTCGTGTTGGTTGTGTTTCAAACTCCGCACACAAGTTCTTAACTTCCTAGCACACCTCCTCCATCGATTTTAGACCAAGAAATTGAGTGTGGAGCGAGGAATTTGAGTTCTTTTTGAGGGTATACCACTGAACCATGTCGGGTGCACGGTGCCGATAGGTTTGGAGCTCTCCCCGACCTGTTTAGACCTTATGTCGGTCTTCTCCATGATGCCCTGGTGCTTTAGAGCTCAGGAACCGACCATTTGGTGGAGAAATCACCGTGCACGACCTCGCCGGAGCCCTAGGGTTTGCTGTTGCCGGTGCGCCCCATTTTCCGGCGAGTTTCAGCCGCCGGCGACCTCACCAATGAGTTCAGCATGGTGGAAAATGGGGGGGGGGGGGGGGGGGCAGCCAGCAGGGGGTCCGGAGGTGGCTAGGAAGGTCATTTCCGGCGACCTCACCGGAGGGAGCCGCCCCTGCTCTCTTTGGCGCGTGGCTGGAGGTTAGGAATGACGAGTGGGACCCACTGTCAGCATTTAAACATTTTCCAGATTTTCCCATTTCAGTTCAAACTTTGGAGAGCCATAACTTTGTATAGGAGTGTCCAAAAATTGTGAAACAAATTTTGTTGGATTCCTCTCAAAGAGTACTATCCATGGGTGCAGCCCAATATTTATGAAAATCTCTGGATTTGGGCCATTAATTAATTAAATAAAATCTTGGAGGAATTTTCACAGGAGTTCTGTGTATTGGGAAATTCCCAAATTTCGGCAGGACACTATTCCAAAAATCCTTGAACTCCAGTAAAATTTTCAGAGGCATTGGACTTCATTTGCTTGTCCAAATGTTGACTCAATCTTGTATGTCTCTGAAAATTAGGAAAAGTAGCAGAAAGGTTTTCAGCTTTTACCTCCAACTTCTAAAATCCATATCTCTATGTAGGAAGCTCCAAAAATGGTGAAACCAAGTCCTATGGACTCATCAGACTCTCAAGTTTCTGAAAAACCAAATTTGGAGCATGACAAGACACTATAATTGCCATAGGATTTCAGAGAAGCCAAATAGTAAGAAAATTCCCTAGGCCACATCTTCCATCAACTTTGTCTGAAATTTTGCAAGCCATGCCTCTGTATGATCTATGGTCCACTGTAAAAAATTTCAGAGCAAATTGAGATCATCTTCTCCAGTTTTCTGTTGGTTCCTTCTACTACCTTTCTTATGTCCATTATAAATAGATCTTTGCATTTTCTTCAACAAACATCCACTGCCCACCTAAATATATCCTCTGTTTCTGTCTATAACAGAGCTCTTCACTCACTTTAGAGTTGGTCTAAACCATTCTTAGTTTCTAAAACACATTTGTTTTATAATTCTGTTACTCCTATTAAAACTGTGCATATTCATATCGGTAGGAAACACGACGAAGGAGGTCGACGAGCAACTTGACTCAGAGAAGCAAGTTGAGGCTTAACTCATCGCCAAGCTACTGACTTAAAAGTAGAAATAAACCTGCAGCAACATAAGGAAAGCCCCGGTTTGCATTTAACAGCTTTTAGTTATATTTTACTTTGTATCACTTCTATTGGTCTAGCATGTATTGTGCATTAGGTCAAGGTGATTGATACTCCAAATGCATGACCCACAAACCCTTGGAGTACAGGGTAGAACAGGTTATCTTCGTGTAGATTCTGCTAGGCTTGAGTTGTATAGGATCCGGTACAAGTCGGGTAGTTGGAAGCTATCCACGAGTTTAGGATGTTGGGTACAGCGGGGTATGATTCTAGAAAATGAAAGTTCTGGAAATGGAAAATGAGACCGAGCAGAGAGTAGGAGCAGCAGGACGTGGGGCCTGTGTGACTGTAGCTCTGTTTGTGTCGGTTAAAGACCGATGCTTATGCCGCCCTGCTGAGCAAGTTTGAACAGTACCGGATGCATGTCGGATATATGGGACCCGATAAACCGATGTAACTCAGGTACTCTCGTGTCGAAACTTATACGGCCGTCCTTTGGGTGTTGGTGTCAGAGGTGTAAACCCGCTAGCGGAACAACTTCGACGTGTTCCGTGTAGTGGCCCTTCTGATGGGTCGGCGGAAGTGGTTCGGCATTGGAGTGACGGGTGAAAGGTTGCTGCATACAACGTAAGAAAGAGCTCGCGTGAGTCTTTCGAGGCGGGTGTATGTGTCGTGTATTCCGGGTGTGTTCTTATTGCAATCACCGTCCCTCACGGTTATATGAGTACCACTTGTTCACTGAGTTGTGACGTAGTAATAAATTCCAGATAAAGTGTGATGAATCATTGCTGATGTGAAGTTCTTAAATTCATTGTATTGCCAACCATGTATGCTGTAGTTGTAGAGCTCATTAAGTTTATTTTCCTCTTTGGGCATCACCACATCGGAGGAAAGCGTTTCTTGTTTGATTGTGGACTTCCGATGTGAGGGCTGCCTAAGGCAAAATAATCTGCTGCTATAAACATGAAAGTAAGGATCAACATTTAGGCGTGTCGTTATTGCATCATACCTTTCCAATGTTAGTAATCTATGCACGTAGAGTTCCATGTTTAGGAGTGTCGGTTAAGTCTTGCTGAGCCATCGTGCTCACGGTTGCATTATTAGTGTTTTGCAGGTTATAAAATTTGCTATGAAGATGGTTGTTCGGTGAGCCATCAGAGACTCACCGGAAACCCTGCCGCTGCACCCATCTTTGTGGAAGCTAGTAAGAAGCGTCCGCGGGCTGGACGTCTTCTCTTTTGCTTAGTTAGGACCGAGAGTGAGTGTGTATGTATATTCTGCTGCGTGTACCCTCGTGGTACATTATTTTGTAAAAGACACTATGTTGATAAATAAAGGACACTGTACGTTTATGGTTCTTTTCGTGTATGCAGTTGGGTGCCGCATCGCACGGCACCACCCAATGTGTATCCTGGAGTGTGGATCCCAGAAGAGGGTTCCTCACAGGCGTGGTATCAGAGCCGCATTGGGAATAGCACGCATGAAAAGAGCTTATTTTCGAAAACTTAGAAGTATACGAGTGAGAAACGTATAGTATGCCCACATAAGGACTATTAGAAGCATAGTTACTTAAGGTGGCAAGCTAACAGTGTGTTAATATTCAGTATTTCAATTCTGTAACGACGCACCTACGTGGAGGTAAGAGGTAAGGTACGCCACCGCAGGTGGATCAATTGCGGTAACTCGCCATACGAGTAATAGTATGGAATGGTATACCGTGGCTTGGCACGGTAGTTAATATGAGTCTCTGAACCTCTCTATGGTTCTGAGAGCATATGAAAACGCTGATCTCCAGCGTGCTTTAGGCAAAAGTGAGAATACCCCATCGTGTGGTAAGCAACACGATAGTATGCAACTCTTGAACATTCAATGTTCATAGGGCCATACGCAGCGCTCGCCATCGGCGTGCCTCAACGGTCATGAGGCAGTAGGTGGTATCCATTGGGTTGATAACATTCCCAACCGTGACGACCCGTTCACGCTCTACTCGGGTTCCCCGTCGTGTGGTGTTAAAACGCGACCATGTACCTTGAGACGTGACTTGACTCAAGGACGGCACGTATGGCAATGATACGGGGCGTATGTTTTTACTATGATATGGACCTGCCTGAAATGGAAAACCATTGTGTGCATCACTATTGATTGTTTTTCTGCAGGTACCTTAACCACGTTAGCACATTCCATTTAGAACACGTGTGTGAGTGATCGTTTTAGTGCCACCCCTTGAGACGTATATGCCGGTGTAACGCCGGTTAGGATTTTTTATTTGGTGAGGAAACGTAGTACCATGAAATGTTCCTAACTGCATGGAAAAGAAAGTTTTCAAAGAAAAGAGTAAATTTAGAGTCTAGGATTTCATTAGGGGTTAATGAACTCCTATATTGAACTAAGAGTCAATTGGGAGTATAGTTTCCATTTCAAACCATTAGAAACAACCTCTCCTGTTTTCAGCAGAATTTTTTCTGAATTTGAACAGGGCATAACTTTTGATTGGTTGAACCAATGGAGGTGAAGGATACATTTCTGGAAAGGTTTTGAAGTCTTCTACAATTTTTCTGTAGAACTCCAGAACAGAATCCCCCTGCAACTGGATGGTAATCTCAGATGAGTGTTAACTGTCCAAAAACAGGGCAGACCAAAAATACTCTCTGAAATTTTCTGTATTTCGACCATAACTTCTTGTAGAAAAATATCTATGGGTCATGTGATACACCGTTGGAAAGCTTGTGATATGTGCTACGACTTTGTAGTTCAAAGTTTCTACAGATTTGGTGTAGAACTTTATGAAATATTCCGGACAAAACAGACACTTTCAGAGGAGGTGCTGTCAAAATTGTTCCAGATTTCTGTCAACTTTGAAAGGTCACAACTCCTTATCCAGAATTGGTATGAAGGCAAATAAGTACTCGTTGGAAAGATATTGAAGTTACATATAACTTTGATACTCACCTTGAGACATGAAACTGCCATTTTCATAATCAAATTCTGGGAATTAGGTCAAATGGTCATTCGGAACAGAGCATTGTTCATTGCCCATGTAACTTGAGACTTGTTATGGACATGAAGATTTTTATACTTCTCTAAGTTCCATGACATATTCATTAGTCATCTTTCATCATTCCTTGCTGTTGATTTAAGTGTTTGACAAACTTGAACAATCTTTGGTCGCATTTCAGAATTGTCAAAAACCTTGTTTCCTTTATATATGCTGCACAGTTGATGTGATGCTTTTGCGGTTAATAATTTCGAGTTAAAGCTGAGTACACTCCTGGATATTAACCGTAAATTGCTCACTCTTGCAGTATGGATCATACTCATTCTGGGTATGAAGTTGGTGGTTTCAGTCGGGAAGGAAATGATTCGTCACAGCGACGATCACCGCCATCATCAACCAGACTGGCGGAGGTGATGGGGAGAATGGCTGAGTCTCTCGAGTTTTTGGTGCAGCAAGGCATCCGACAAGAGATCTCCCAGCTAAACCCCACACTGAATATGTATCTGGATTTTCTAGCAAGACAACCACCGGTATTCTCTGAAGCTAAAGAATCCTTGGAGGCAGATCATTGGCTCCGAGTGATTGAATCTAAATTGGGAATGCTCCAGTGCGATAAATATGAGAAGGCTTCATTTGCCGCTCAGCAACTTCATGGATCCGCTGGGGCTTGGTGGTCTGAATATCTTGCTAAGATCGCTGAAGGTCATCGTGTGACGTGGATGGAGTTTCGTGAGACTTTCCGTGCACGTCATATTTGTGAGGGCATTGTCAAAACAAGAATTGAAGAGTTCTATGAACTCAAACAAGAAGGCATGAGTGTCATGAAGTACTTTACGGAATTTAACCGTTTAGTACAATATGCATCCGCTTATGTGCATAATGAGACAATGAAGTGTCATTACTTCTTCCGAGGCCTCGATGTGAAGCTTCGGACAAAAGTGGCACAATGCAATAAAGGGAATTATAGCGAGTTAGTCAATGCCGCTATGATTCAAGAAATAGCTGAACTCGAGCACAAGGAAAGTAAGAGGAAGAGAAAATTATCACTGGCAAGTACGGATGATTATCATCAAGAACAATCGGTGATATATTGCTTACCATCCGAGGTGGAAATTCAGTCCTTTGATGGGCCACCTCAGATGCAATACTGTCCATATTCACCCATGGAGGTTAAGCCACTGCTGCAACAGCAGCAAATGAGTATTTGTGCACTCTCACCTCAGCAAAGTGCACAAGACTATCAACCACTTCCATATGGCGAAGATCCTGAGCTCGCATCGTATAACACTTGTAGCGATGTAGAGCATATTCCTCAGGAGGGTCAAGTGACCCAGCAAAGCAGCAGTCACGTGTCATCTCAAGCGGCAAAGAAATTTCATGGTCAGCCAAGGAGGACACCACTGAAGGTGGGGAACGTAAACTATATGGCAGTTGAAGACGTTCCCGTAGGAGAACCCGTGTTGGCGAGCATGTTCAGCCTACGTGATCAGCCCACGCTCGTGTTGTTCGACTCAGGTGCTACACATGATTTTATCAGCAAAGATTATGTGGTTAAGCACCAAGTACCATCAACGACCTTGGCCGCATCATATCATATTAATTCACCGGGAGATAGTAGGACAGCGGGCAGAATTGTTGCTCGAGCACCTATATGTTTGGATGGGCGAATATATCCTACTACTCTTATCATCCTAGAAGGCTTGCGGATTGACATCATATTGGGAATGGCTTGGTTGACGTACCACCAAGCTATCTTTGATATTAGTTCACGAACGGTGCAGCTGAATTCAAAGAAGCACGGGCAACACACGTTGATTCTGAGAAATGTTGCACCGGAAGTCACTGCTGTACACACCGTTGAAGCTAAGAAACTGGAGGACATTCCAGTGGTCCGGGAATATCCGGACGTGTTTCCCGATGATCTACCGGGCATGCCGCCCGATCGTGAAGTGGAGTTCAAAATTGAACTAGCACCAGGAACCACACCCATCTCTCGGAGGCCGTATAAAATGGCACCGAAGGAACTCGCGGAGCTGAAGGAGCAGCTGAACGATTTGTTAAGCAAAGGCTTCATTCACCCCAGTTCATCATCATGGAGATGCTCCGCGCTGTTCGTCAAGAAAAAGGACGAGAATCTGAGGTTATGTGTGGACTATCGTCCGCTAAATGCCGTAACTATCAAGAACAAGTATCCACTACCACGTATCGATATGCTTTTTGATCAACTAGTGGGTGCTAAGGTTTTCTCGAAGATGGATCTTCGGTCCGGATATCACCAGATAAAAATCCGGGCGGAAGACATACCAAAGACGGCATTCTCAACGAGATACGTGTTATATGAGTATCTTGTCATGTCATTCGGACTCACTAATGCTCTAGCTCATTTTATGTACTTGATGAATTCGGTCTTCATGCCAGAGCTGGACAAGTTCGTCGTGGTCTTCATCGACAATGTTCTGGTATATTCTAAGTCGGAAGAAGAACATGTCGAACATCTGCATATTGTGCTCCAACGCCTACCGGGTCACAAACTGTATGCGAAATTCAGCAAGTGCGAGTTCTGGATCAATCAAGTGCCATTTCTTGGGCACATTATTTCTGCGGAGGGCATTGCAGTTGATCCGAGCAAGATCGTCCAAGTGCTGAATTGGAGTTCACCAAAGTCAGTCCACGAAGTCCGTAGCTTTCTCGGTTTAGCGGGTTACTACCGGAGATTCATTCCGAATTTCTCCAAGGTCTCTAAACCGATGACGGAACTTCTGAAGAAAGGCAAAAA
This sequence comes from Neostapfia colusana, assembly GCA_030760725.1. Lineage (NCBI taxonomy): Eukaryota > Viridiplantae > Streptophyta > Magnoliopsida > Poales > Poaceae > Neostapfia > Neostapfia colusana. Next base: position 63,971,153 of record JASWHV010000011.1, read on the forward strand.
ATATGTGTGGAGTGAAGCATGTGAGGAGGCGTTCAAAGCATTGGTAAAGCACCTCACAACAGCCCCAGTGTTGGCGCAGCCCGATACAACTAAGGCTTTTGATGTTTATTGCGATGCATCCGGCATCGGCCTTGGCTGCGTGCTTATGCAAGAAGGGCGAGTGGTCGCATATGGATCCAGGCAGCTTCAGAATCATGAGCAGAATTATCCGGCACATGATCTCGAGCTAGCTGCTGTGGTTCTTGCTCTAAAGATGTGGAGGCACTATTTGCTTGGAAACTTAGTCCACCTCTACACCGACCACAAGAGTTTAAAGTACATCTTCACACAAAAGGAATTAAATATGAGGCAGCGAAGATGGTTAGAGTTAATCAAGGATTATGAACAGGAGATTCATTACCATCCTGGAAAAGCGAATGTGGTTGCCGACGCACTTAGTCGGAAATCACATGTGCATAATCTAAACATGGCTGCAATGGAAGAGGAAGAACCGAGCCTGCGCTTGGTTCCTTATGGGTCATTGTTTATCCTTGCCCTCATTCCTACAATTCGCGATGAAATTGTAGCGGCTCAAAAGAAAGATAAGGGCATGGCCCATCTCCAGAAGAGAATAGACAAGGGAGAAGCTAAGTGCTTCTGGAAATATGAGAATGATACGCTATGGTTCAAGGACCGTATAGTCGTACCGAGGAACATGAAGCTTCGTAAGAAGATATTAGACGAAGCTCATCTATCAAAATTTTCCATTCATCCCGGAAGCAACAAGATGTACCAAGATTTGAGAAACAAGTTTTGGTGGACACGGATGAAGTGGGAAATAGCTAAATACGTATCCGAGTGTGATACGTGTCGAAGGGTGAAAGCAGATCACATGAAGAAACCTGGTTTGCTGCAGCCCCTTCATATTCCAACATGGAAGTGGGAAGATGTGAGTATGGATTTCATTGTTGGACTGCCGCTCACATCTCAAAAGCATGATTCGGTTTGGGTAATCGTTGACCGATTAACCAAGTCAACACACTTCACACCGGTGAATGTGGGATCCAATGCCAAGAAATATGCGGAGTTATACATTGAACGGATATTATGCCAGCATGGAGTTCCAAGAATAATAGTTTCAGATCGTGGTGCACTGTTTGTTTCTCGTTTCTGGGAACAGCTGCACGCATCTTTGGGAACCAAATTGCTTAGAAGCTCCGCATATCACCCTCAAACCGATGGACAAACCGAGAGGGTGAATCAAGTCTTGGAAGATATGTTGAGAGCGTGTGCCATCCACCACGGTAAGAACTGGGATGCTTATCTACCGTTGGCGGAATTCTCGTACAACAACAGCTATCAAACGAGTATCAAGATGGCACCGTATGAGGCTCTCTACGGCCGGAGATGTCGCACACCGCTGAATTGGTGCGAATCCGGTGAAAGAGTGACATTCGGGATTGACCTTGTCAATGATGCCGAAGAACGAGTTCGGGTCATACAAGCAAATTTAAAAGCTGCTCAATCTCGACAGAAGAGTTATGCAGACCAGCGACGTCGACCGCTGAACTTCAACGTCGGAGAGTACGTATATCTCCGCGTATCTCCAATGAAGGGAGTTCACCGATTCAGTGTAAAAGAGAAGCTCGCTCCCCGGTTTATTGGTCCATTTGCTATCACGGAGAAATGTGGACCCATAGCTTACCGAGTTGAGCTACCGACGAATCTCGCTGGGGTGCATAATATATTTCACGTCTCTCAGCTTCGGAAATGTCTCAAGAATACCACTGCTGTCCGCAATGAAGATCTCGGGACATTGCAACCAGATATCTCTTATGCCGAGCATCCAATCCGAATTATTGACGAAAAGTCTCGGTCGACAAGGAATCGGACGCTCCAATTCTATAAGGTATTACGGAGCAATCATACCGCGGAGGAAGCAACATGGGAGAGTGAAGAATACCTCCGTTCGAACTACCCGGGCTTGCTGTCCGCTAATATAAGGTAATTCCTTCTCTACCGCTTGTCTCTTCTTTTGGAATCTCGGGATGAGATTCTTTTTAAGGGGGGAGGGATGTGAAATCCCAAAATTCTAGCAAGTGGAGCTGCAGTTCACACCAAGAAAAGGAGAGGGAATTTAAACTTTTGAATTTAACGGTGTGAGCTTCAAGTCTAAACTTCAACTTGCGAAAATTCCCGAACACAGAGATCTAAAGCTATCATTTGGTTCTCCACACATCCAATAATAGCCTGGCAAATTTTCAGAGCACTTGAAAAGGATTTCCTATTTGTTGGAATTTAAACGGGAGAAAAATCGAATTTGAATTTAAATCTCAGTTTCAAATTCCGACTTCACCGAAATTAAAATTTGAGTGCACCATTGTGTTACTCATATTTCTTTTGGCCTATCCTCCAAGTTTGATCAAATTTGGAGCCCGTTTGCTATTTTAAACGGAATTGGGGATAAGAGGGGAGAAATAGGGCCCACATGTCAGTAGACGTAACCCTCAAGTCTTCTGTTTTTCGCTCAGACCGCACGCACGCGCCACACCTCCGACTTTCAGCGCCTACCGACGTACTCCCGATGCCACCTCCTGCTGGATCGTCCTTTACTTGTTCTGATCGCCACAGTGAGTGCAGCAACGCCATTTTGCTTCTCTCAGCCGAGCACCAGCTCTCTGTTTATCCTCACGAGCAGAACTCTGCCGCTGTTCTTCTCCCTGTCACACGGCCACCACCAGAGCCCGATTGCTCGAGCCCCCAACAGCAAAGAGCTGCGCCCAAGGGTGCTCTAGCCGGCCAGCAACTTTTCCCCACGGCCCCAAGCTCGTTGGCACCGTAAAACAGCAAAGGTCTGCAACTCTCGGGTGAACGCCGAAAAAACTGAACTGGTCGCCGTGGCCAGCCCAAACCAGCAGTGATCACGCCCAAGCAAGCCACCCCATAGGTGCACATACAAGCCTAGTTGCTCACCTCCAAAACTCAGCCCAAGCCATTGATCACAGAGGGAGAATTTCAAGTTTTTCTCCCGGGCGGCCGAAACTGACCTTGAGGTAAGGAATTGCAAAATTCGTCCTCAATTCATGTTGGTTGTGTTTCAAACTCCGCACAAAAGTTCTTAACTGCCTAGCACACCTCCTCCATCAATTTTAGACCAAGAAATTGAGTGTGGAGCGAGGAATTTGAGTTCTTTTTGAGGGTATACCACTGAACCATGTCGGGTGCACGGTGCCGATAGGTTTGGAGCTCTCCCCGACCTGTTTAGACCTTATGTCGGTCTTCTCCATGATGGCCTGGTGCTTTAGAGCTCAACAACCGACCATTTGGTGGAGAAATCACCATGCACGACCTCGCCGTAGCCCTAGGGTTTGCTGTTGCCGGTGCGCCCCATTTTCTGGCTAGTTTCAGCCGCCGGCGAACTCACCAATGAGTTCAGCATGGTGGAAAATGGGGGGGCAGCCAGCAGGGGGTCCGGAGGTGGCCAGGAAGGTCATTTCTGGCGACCTCACCGGAGGGAGCCGCCCCTGCTCTGTTTGGCGCGTGGCTGGAGGTTAGGGATGACGAGTGGGACTCACTGTCAGGATTTAAACATTTTCCAGATTTTCCCATTTCAGTTCAAACTTTGGAGAGCCATAACTTTGTATAGGAGTGTCCAAAAATTGTGAAACAAATTTTGTTGGATTCCTATCAAAGAGTACTATCCAGGGGTGCAGCCCAATATTTATGAAAATATCTGCATTTGGCTCATTAATTAATTAAATAAAAACTTGGAGGAATTTTTACAAGAGTTCTGTGTATTGGAAAATTCCCAAATTTCGGCAGGATACTATTCCAAAAATCCTTGAACTCCAGTAAAATTTTCAGAGGCATTGGACTTCATTTGCTTGTCCAAATGTTGATTCAATCTTGTATGTCTCTGAAAATTAGGAAAAGTAGCAGAAAGGTTTTCAGCTTTTACCTCCAACTTCTAAAATCCATATCTCTGTGTAGGAAGCTCCAAAAATGGTGAAACCAATTCCTATGGACTCATCAGACTCTCAAGTTTCTGAAAAACCAAATTTGGAGCATGACAAGACACTATAGTTGCAATAGGATTTCAGAGAAGCCAAATAGTAAGAAAATTCCCTAGGCCACATCTTCCATCAACTTTGTCTGAAATTTTGCAAGCCATACCTCTGTATGATCTATGGTCCACTGTAAAAAATTCAGAGCAAATTGAGATCATCTTCTCCAGTTTTCTGTTGGTTCCTTCTACTACCTTTCTTATGTCCATTATAAATAGATATTTGCATTTTCTTCAACAAACATCCACTGCCCACCTAAATATATCCTCTGTTTTTGTCCATAACAGAGCTCTTCACTCACTTTAGAGTTGGTCTAAACCATTCTTAGTTTCTAAAACACATTTGTTTTATAATTCAGTTACTCCTATTAAAACTGTGCATATTCATATCGGTAGGAAACACGACGAAGGAGGTCGACGAGCAACTTGACTCAGAGCAGCAAGTTGAGGCTTAACTCATCGCCAAGCTACTGACTTAAAAGTAGAAATAAACCTGCAGCAACATAAGGCAAGCCCCGGTTTGCATTTAACAACTTTTAGTTATATTTTACTTTGTATCACTTCTATTGGTCTAGCATGTATTGTGCATTAGGTCAAGGTGATTGATACTCCAAATGCATGACCCACAAACCCTTGGAGTACAGGGTAGAACAGGTTACCTTCGTGTATATTCTGCTAGGCTTGAGTTGTATAGGATCCGGTACAAGTCGGTTAGTTGGAAGCTACCCGCGAGTTTAGGATGTTGGGTACAGCGGGGTATGATTCTAGAAAATGAAAGTTCTGGAATGGAAAATGAGACCGAGCAGAGAGTAGGAGCAGCAGGACGTTGGGCCTGTGTGGCTGTAGCTCTGTTTGTGTCGGTTAAGGACCGATGCGTATGCCGCCCTGCTGAGCAAGTTTGAACAGTACCGGATGCATGTCGGATATATGGGACCCGATAAACCGATGTAACTCAGGTACTCTCGTGTCGAAACTTATACGGCCGTCCTTTGGGGGTTGGTATCAGAGGTGTAAACCCGCTAGCGGAGCAACTTCGACGTGTTCCGTATAGTGGCCCTTCTGATGGGTCGGCGGAACTGGTTCGGCATTGGAGTGACGGGTGAAAGGTTGCTGCATACAACGTAAGAAAGAGCTCGCGTGAGTCTTTCAATGCGGGTGTATGTGTCGTGTATTCCGGGTGTGTCCTGATTGCAATCACTGTGCCTCGCGGTTATATGAGTACCACTTGTTCACTGAGTTGTGACGTAGTAATAAATTCCAGATAAAGTGTGATGAATGATTGCTGATGTGAAGTTCTTAAACTCATTGTATTGCAAACCATGTATGCTGTAGTTGTAGAGCTCATTAAGTTTATTTTCCTCTTTGGGCATCACCACATCGGATGAAAGCGTTTCTTGTTTGATTGTGGACTTCCGATGTGAGGGCTGCCTAAGGCAAAATAATCTGCTGCTATAAACATGAAAGTAAGGATCAACATTTAGGCGTGTCGTTATTGCATCATACCTTTCCAATGTTAGTAATCTCTGCACGTAGAGTTCCATGTTTAGGAGTGTCGGATAAGTCCTGATCAGCCATCGTGCTCACGGTTGCATTATTAGTGTTTTGCAGGTTATAAAATTTGCTATGAAGATGGTTGTTCGGTGAGCCATCAGAGACTCACCGGAAACCCTGCCGCTGCACTCATCTTTGTGGAAGCTAGTAAGAAGCGTCCGCGGGCTGGATGTCTTCTCTTTTGCTGAGTTAGGACCGAGGGTGAGTGTGTATGTATATTCTGCTGCGTGTACCCTCGTGGTACATTATTTTGTAAAAGACACTATGTTGATAAATAAAGGACTTTGTACGTTTATGGTTCTTTTCGTGTATGCTGTTGGGTGCCGCATCGCACGGCACCACCCAATGTGTATCCTGGAGTGTGGATCCCAGAAGGGGGTTCCTCACATTAGCTTTCATCTCCACCATCCGCGAAGAAAACGTGGCAGCCCAGAAACGTGATAATGGCATGTCACATTTGCGGAGATGTATAGACAGTGGGGAAACTGAAGTATTTCCGGAAAGACGGAGACGACGTCCTGTGATTACGTACAGAATCGTCATACCCCATAACCTGGAGTCGAGAGAGAAAGATTTTTTATGGCGCTCACTTGTCAAAGTTTCTATTCACCCCCAATTCGTCGGTCCATTCCAGGTTTTCGGAAAATTGTGGATCCGTTGCATACCGGCTGGAATTGCCAGCAATTCACTGGTATGTGTGACATCTTCCACATTTCTGAGCTGAGGAAGTGCCTCTAGTGTTCAACCAATATTCAGCTGGGGAATATCGAATGACTGAAACCAGATCACACACATCAGGAGGGACTGGTTCGGATCATCGACATAACGGACCGAACCACACGTGACCATACGTTGTGGTTCTATAAAGTTTTAGGGAGTGATTACTCCAAGGTTGAAGCGACATGGGAGAGCGAAGGATTTATTCGCACCAATTATCCAAACTCTTGACGTCGCACATCCTATGAACTTCCGCCATCCTTCCTCTCATTTTTACCCTGTAATCTCGGGACAAGATTCTTTTAAGGGGGGAGGATTCTAAAGGTCCCAAAATATGCATACAAAGAAACCCTTGTTTGCACAAATATGGTTTCATGTGTATGAAAAAATGGGACTTGTTTAAACTTTTTCACATGTGATAATACACATGAGAGCTTTCTTCACATAAGTTCAAATATTTATTTGAAGACTTGGAACCCAAGAGGGATCTAAAACTAAGGTGGGAAGTTCCCATATGTGTGAGGAAGCTAAAGTTTGATTTTGAGAACAAAGTGTTCCACTCAAAAATTCAAATGAGAGTAATGCAAGGGTTTCTAAACTGTTGTATTAGAAGTCTCATTTGCAGCAGCCAAATCAAGGACCGGGTTTCACATTTGGATTCCTTAGGTCCAAAAATTAGGGGGTATGCAAAGTTTCATCAATTTTTGAAAAGATTTGCTATCCATTTCTCCCAAAAGGACTTAAATGTGCAAAGAATTCAAATGCACATTTGAATTTGGATGAAATTTGCCCAACTCTCCAACTGCAATTCAATTTGCAACTTCAAACATTTGGATGGATTATTTACCAAACTGTGGAGATAACTGAGAGCTGTTGAGAGGGGATAAGGGGGAAAGTGGAACCCACTTGTCATATGGCAAAAAAGATCTCAGTGTGCAGTCTTCAGTTCTCTACTCACTGGTCACCGTGACAGAGCTGAAGACTCCCCGGGCGACACCACGGGAGCTGCTCCGAGCCACCTCCTGCTCTTTGCACCGGTCGCTGGCAGCACGCGGTGCCCTCCCTACGTGATTTTCCCGCACAGCCGAGGCAGCCACCGAGTGTTTTTCTTCCTCACGCGCTCACCCGACCCAAACACGCTGCTGCGCCTCGGTCGATCGCCGCTGAGCCATTCCCACCATTTGAACGCCGGCTGGACCATCCCAGAGCTGCGCCAAAGTCTCCCCGACGTCCTCAACATGTTATCAGCTCGTCCCCGGCCTTTCCCCGCTGCTGCTGAGCCATATTTTTCCCGGCAAAACAGAGCTACGGTGCCTCCCCGTCTCCACGTCGCCTGGCCATCCCCGAGCCTCCCCGACGTGCTCCGAAGCTCACAGAGGTGCGCCAAGCAGTCTAGATACTCATCCCGTCGTCCCCCTGCTCTCCCCCGACGCCGGCTCGCTGGAATTTGATTTTTTGCACCGGCGCACGTATAGAACAGACCTTTGGTAAATCTTGAAAATTCACCCGAAATGCTTGATCATCCCCTCCTACAATTCAAACCACAGCAACTGTATGCCCTAGCGCTCTCCCACGCCGAGAACCAAAAAAACTGATCATCACAGGCCCCGGGCGACGAGAATTTGCCGCCGGCGGCTAAAACGGGTCGGGTCTCCGGTGACCGCCCTATTCCCGCCAATTGCTGCACGAACTGAGGTGCCTTCTATGCTCCACGAGCTCTGGTGATGCTCTAGGGCAAGGTTGCTCGCCGGGAGAAGCTTCCGATGTGCCAGAACGCGTTGATGCCGAGCTCCCGAGCCGCCCCACCAGTGCCGACCTGTTTTCGGCCGTTTTCATGCGCGAAAACCTTGCCCGGCAGCTGCGCCATGTTCCAAGGAGCATGTAGGGTGAAACCGGAGCTCATTTGGTGGATAAATGAGAGAGAACAAGCCGCGCCACGCTTTCTGCCGGTGTGCACCCACGGGCTCTGGTGGGAGGTTGAAGAAGCACCTGACCGTGGGCCCCACGTGTGACTGTTCTGTTTAAAATCAAACGGAGAGCTGTTCAAACTTGGAAAATGCATAACTCCGTGTAGAAAGCTCCAAAAATAGTAAGATAAATTTTGTTGGATTCCTCTAAGAGAGTACTATCCAGGGGTACAGCCCAATATTTATGAAAATCACTGGTTTTGGCTCATTAATTCATAGAAAATTTGTAGGAATTTTTCCAGGAGCTCTGTGTATTGGAAAATTCCCAAATGTGGGCAGTAGATTCCTCCAAAAATACTTGAACATCAGTAAAATTTTCAGAAGCATTGGACCTCATTTGCTTGGCCAATGTGGTGTTAATTCCTTATGTCTCTGAAAATTGGAAAATAAACAGAGTTCAATTTCAGAATTTTCCCCAAATTTTAGAACCTCATAACTATTGCTAGGAAGCCCCAAATTTAGTGATTCAAATTGGATTGGATTCATATTGAATATCTCTGTCCAAATCTACAACCCAATTTGTATGAAACTCATTATTTAATTCTGGAAAATTCTTTAAACCTTTTCAGAAAAAGAATTCTTGAGGGAGTTTGGTTCATCCAAAAACCCTCAAATTTTGCCAGAATAGTCTTTAGGGTGTGTTAGTGAACCCCTGTAAAAGTTTCAGCTCAATTGGAGTGATTTGATCAGGGCAATTCAGGATTTAAGTTGCTGTGTTCAATTGGATACAGAAACATTTTCAGGGAATTTCCAGAGCTTGGAAATTCATTTCTGAGAGATTCTTAGCTCCAAAAATCCTAGGAAAATTCATGCAAGCTATATGAACTATAATTGAAATGGTAGTTCACTAAGTTTGGCATGAACATGGATGCGATCTCAGAGTTAATTCTTCTTTGCTTAATTGCTTAGAAAATTGTTCTGAACAAACCACTCAATGAAAAGTGCTAATTTTTGGTCCAGAGGGTTTTCTTGTGACAAGGAACTCACATGAAAATTCTCAGCTCCATTGGAGCTTTGGATCACCCCTGTTCTGTTTAACCTCTTAAGGTGATCAATATAGAAGAGGGGGAAACCACTTAGCACTAATCATGTGCTTGGATCCAAACCCAAACCACTAGCAACAGAGTTATTTTAAATTCTTGAACAGAGTTCTAGTTTTGAAACTTGTTGTCAGAACTTGTAGCAAAGTTTTACAATTAAACATATATGCTTATTCATCACATGTAGTATCTACGTGGAGGAGTTGAAGTCAGCGGAGTAGAAATCAAGGAAGGAGGAAAGCAGTTGATCAAGCCTCAAGTGGTCTTCACTAACTGATTTATATATATAAGTCCCCTGCAAAACAAAGGAAAGTCCCGGTTTGCATCAAACTTACAAGTTTTTATTTGTATTCACATTATATTGTCTAGCATTTGTTTATTGCATTACGTCTAGATGGTATGAAACTCCAAATGCATGACCCAGAAAACCCTGGAGTTTAATGTAGGATATGTTATTAATTGATTATAACTGCTGATATCAACAAAAAATGGATTAAAAGAGGCATAACTCGAGTGGGAAGATTCCTACTCATGAACCGGGATTTAGGGGGATCAATCAGAAGAGTTGGGAATTGATCCCCATAGTTGAGAATGGAGACCGGGCAGTGGATGGAAGGTAGAGGACGTGGTCCTGTGAGCCTAGTCTATGTCTGAGTCGATTAAGGCCCGTTCTTGTGTGCGGCCCCGCTGGACAAGTTTGAGATGTGTACCGGATGCATACTAGCTATATGGGACCCAGTAAACCGATGTAACATGTTAACCTAGGTGTCAAGGCATACCTCACCGTCTGATGCCGATGCTGAAAGGATAGATAAGTCGGCTCTACGAGGATTTGCTGTAGAGAGACTTAATCCCAGTCGGTGGGACCGTTCGACATTTGGGTGTCGCGTGAAAGGTTGCCACGTACGACGTCAGTGATGGTTGTTGTGTGCAACTTCGAGTACGGGCGTACGTGTCGTGTCAGCCGGGTGTTTTTGATTGCAATCACCGTCACTCGCGGTAGTGAGCATACTTGTACACTGAGTCGTGACGTAGTAATAAACTGGGAAACGTTTAATATGCTTCGTGAGTAATCCTCATAATGGAGACGAGGAACGACCAACACATCACTAAATTTTATTTCCACCTTGCGCTAGTAGCATTGAGGCAAAGCGTTTCTTGTTTGATTGTGGAGTCTCAACGTTGATAGCGCAAGGTCAGTATGAGTCTAGGATAGCTCACTAAAGTTACTTTCACCTCGGGTAAGTGACATCGAGATGAAGCGTTTCTCGTTTGATTGTGGAGTCTCGATGTAAGTTGCGCGAGGGTTATAAAAGTCGCTTAACACTTGAAGTAAGGACTTTTCTTTAGCTCAAGTTCATCGTTTGTGCAAACTTCTATAATCAGCCCTCTATTTTCATCATGTAGAGTTTCATGACTAGGGTGACGGGTTAGTTGTGGCGGACCGGGATCCGGTCATCCAGGATCGCAGAGGGTGGTGCCGCGCGATGCGACACCCGACAGCACACGTCATAAGAACACATTATATTACATGGGAGGACAAACTGAATGTACAAAATAGTACACTTCTCAGTTACAAACTAGGGTCTTTTTTACACAGCGGAAGTTTCTTTTATACAACTCACGCCCGCCTATCTAGCAACAGTGGTTTCCCAGCCCTAGGGCAACCCACACTAGCTGCACTCCTCAGCTCAGCGCGGCGTGTACGGCTCCCACTCAGCCGTGGTCCCCGACGGTGGGTAACCTTCGCCGGTGGACTCGTACTCCGAGTCCGTGGGTGGCTCCTCACCTGTAAAACACTTAAGCAGCAACCGTGAGCACGAAGACTCAGCAAGGCTTAACAGACTCACCTAAGCATGAAACTCTACATGAGGTGTACTATGACATAGGGTAGCAATGTTGCAGCAAATGGACACGCCTACAAGTTCATCCTTAGTTCAGCTTTTAGCAACAAGTTAACTGTTCATGAAGCTGAAATTTAGTGAGCAATATTTGGTGGCACACATGTAGCAATACAATTATATCATAACAGCAATATGGAATCATAACAGTTCATTCATTAGTCTATGTTACGACGCAGTGAACAAGCGGTACTCGTCACCGCGAGGGACGGCGAATCGACTCGATATACACCTGCAGGGAAAACCCAAAGAGCACGTCACGTACGCCCACCCGTGGAGCTGCACAGCACGCTCACTCGATATCGTACGGGACAACCTTTCACCCAATAGCCCAAATGTCGAACCGGTCGCACCGAAACGAGCAGGAGGTTCCCCACACGGAGCATCTCTCTATGCCCGTTGGCAGATTTCCACCTTGCTGCCCTCAGCCTACACCTATAAATTGGTGCGTTATGCCTCGACGCCCGGAGGTTTAGGATACATCGGTTTATCGGGGCCCATATATCCGATATGCCTTCGGTACGTTCAATACTTGTTCAGCAGGGCCGCACACGGATCGGTCCTCAATCGACACGGACAGGGCTGCGCACACAAGACTTCCTCTTGCTGCGCCCTAGCCCCTGCCTAGTCTCATTTTCATTACTAAAGTAATCTCACATCACTCAACCGAACCCATGTGTCCCAATGCCTATCTCGCGAGTAGATTCCAACTACTCGACTTGTACCGAAGTCCTATGACTCATTAAGCATAGCCTGTCTACTCGAGGTCCTTGACACTACCCTCACTCTTTTAGGAACCTTTGGTTATGCAAGTGGGGTTTCATTCATCCTATACCTAATGCACATACATACTTCATATGACACATGTAAACAAAGTAAGACTTATAAAAGGGTTAATGCAAACCGGGGCTTGCCTTGTTGCTGCTGGTCAGGGGTTAGTTCTTCGTCCGGAAGAAGGAAGTCCAGCACTTCCGGAGTCTCTTCTTCAATGGCTACACGTCGAATATAATACTACATGTAAATTTTAATGCAATGTGTAAACTTGAATACTTATTTACTACTAACTCTAGCTAGCCCTCCCCTTTGGTTCTGAAATTTTTATTGTGGCTTGGCAGGGTCCTAACCAGAGTCTTGACCAAGTTTCATTTGAAACAGAGTTTATTTGCACCTTGTACAAATAAAAGCCCATTTGGTCAATATTTGAGCCTCTAAATAATTCCAGGGGTTTTCATGGCTCCAACCATTACTTTCTGGAATCTAGACTTCAAGATGGTTCTAATGGAGTTGGTTTCATGTCATTTGAGGAATTCTACAGAAAGTTATGCCCTAATTAAGATTTGAGAAAATATGAAAAATGTTTCTGTATATTTTTCTATTTTCTCAGGGCAGTTCTCTTAATCACCCCATTAGGGTAACTAAATGAACTTGGATCAATCTGAAAATTTTACTGATATTCAGGGATTTTCCAATGAACCTTTCAGCCAAATTTCAGAATTTTTCATACAGTAGTTCTCCCGATAAAATTTCCAACAGTTTAAACTTTAGGGATTTAATTCTAGAAAACTATTCACTTTCATGAGCTGAATTTGGTATTGCTGGAAAGTACTCAGAATCCTGAGTTCAGCAAAATTTGGTTCATTGAATTTGGAGCTTCCTACACCAAATTATGAATTTCTAAACTTGAGCTAATCCCTGAATTATTTTCCTACAGAAAATCCCCTCCCGCGCTAAACCAGAGGCTGACAGCGGGGCCCGCCCGTTTAAATTGAACTAATCGCGCACTCGCGCGTGATTAGCACAGGGGCTGACAGGTGGCGACATCGCGCACTCCCTTCGTCTACCTCCCGACATCGCCGCCCCAAGCCGCCGGAGCTCCGGCGAGGTCAACGTTCCCGGCGATCTAGCTCACCGGAGCCGACGAGACTCGCCGCCCCCACGTAATCTCGGGTGCTGAACCCGCTGGACACCATGTCGCCGCCGGCTAACCGCCATAGCTCGCCGGCGACGAGCCCTATGCCTCTGTGCTACCTCGGCAACGTGTTCCCGCCCTTCTGACCATCTCCTTCGTGCGCTAATCGCGTCGCCACACTCAGGGAAACCTCGGGAAACTCGGCATGAGCTCTGTTGGGCCCTAAACGGCCGGCAACCCAGACCTCACCGGCGACCCCCTCCTCCGCCATACTGTCCCAGGGTGAACTTAGGGTTCCGGCAGTGATTTCCTTCCGGTTTTCGATCGAGAAGGGTCGCTAGAACCTCTAGATGCTCTCTCACAGCTCCGTTCGACCTCCCACCCACTAAGCTTCCCGAATTTCTCCTAAACCTAATCGGGTCCCGAAAGGATCTACCCTTCCTAAACTGGAAAATTCTCCGCGCACAAAGGTCGAACCTTGGAACGGTTTGCGTGGTGGTCTTGAGGACGAGCTAGCGCTTCACTTTCCTATGTAGGTCAAAGCCGGAAGATGATCACAGCTGGGGTGGCATACGATCGGAGCTCGGGCGACTAGGCTTCTGGTTACGGAACTCGCGAAAATCAGCAACTCGCCGGCGGTCTCTGGCCTTTTATAGGCCCCTGAGGCCAGTGGAGAGCGCGACACCTGCTGTGCCACCTCCTCTGCCGAAGCAGGAGCTGGCCGGCCGAGGTGGTCGGGCGCCGACGCTGGCTGCAGCTGGCGAGCGCGCTCGGTCGAGGAAGTCGGCTGAGGAGACTTCTGTGCTAAGTCTACTGACCAGTGGGCCTCCCCTCTAATTCTTTTGTTTTTCCAAATTTCTGAATTCTGTTGTGCCAAAATATCCTCAGCTACTCACAATTTAATGTGAGACTTAGTCACCAAGTCTTGGTTTAAATTTGAATTATCAAATTTGAACTGTGTTTGGCTAAATTTGCTGCATGTTTAAACTGAAATTCAAATTCAGTTTTGAATTCTTGCAAATTTAGCTCTTGACAAGATGAACTCCAATGAGGATGAAAATTGGTGGGCTTACTCAGAAAAATGTGCTGAGTTTGAATATGAAGCTAACTTTTGAATTTGAGTGGTGAAAGTTGCTGCAATTTGAATTCACATTCAAATTGGCCTCTTTTTCAATCACCTCCAAAAGTGCCTCAAAAAGTGTTGGATTTACATGAAATTTGGCTTGAACCTTCCCAAGACTTTTCAAGTCCTAGGGGTGAGCTCAAGCTCTCATGTTCATGTGTAGAAATTCTACTTTGTGAAAGTGTAGGCTTTCCCCTCTAATTACCCTTTTGATGGAGGTTACTTTCTCTTCACACTTTTTCCTAAGATATCCACAATAAAAACTGTGGTGTTGTGAGGTGAATAGAAAATTTTGCAAGTCCCTTTTCTTGGGCTTTTACATTAGTCATGCTGAGCTTCGTGCTCACAAATACTGCATGAGTTGTTTTGCAGGTAATAACAGTACGCTGATATGTACGGGCGTCAGATGAGACTTGGAGGTCTCCGAGTGGTGAACTCATGGCAGCCCTTGCCGCTGCTATTGTGATAGTGTTGCTAGCGAGAAGGGTCCGCGGGCTGGACACCTTCTCTATTGCTTAGCATAGGTATGAGACGTGAGTTGTAATAGTCTTCCGCTGTAGAACATTTTGAGAAGTATTTGTAAAATTTACACTTTGTAAGCTTCCGCTCGATTTATGTAATATGATGCTTTATTATGTGTGCTGTTGGGTGCCGCATCGCACGGCACCACCCAATGCGATTCCTGGGCGAGGTGCCCCGTCCCCGTGAGTGATCGGGACGGCGGGCCCTCACAGGCTGTGATCACGGGCTTTTCTGATCAACCGAAAGGGCGGCGGCGAGAGCTGCGTTTCTTGCGCGAGGGAGCAGAGAAACAGCCGAATGCCTCTCGCGCCGGCTCGGGCTCGGGGATAAGAAGGCAGGGGTGACGTCGGTCGACGCGGCTAGCCCGAGCAGGAGCTGTCCTGGCGACCAGCTCGGATGAAGCCCGAGAAACCGAGTGTTGAATCTTCAGTCGGTTGAATTTGCTATAGAGGCTGACATCTGGGTCCCACCTGGGGTTTAACCTCTGAAAATAAATTTTCCCCACTGCTCTAAAGAGTAGATACCCGATTAACCTTGGTCATTTGAATTATCTACCCCTAGGCCATTTGAATTGGAGAGAATTCAAATTGGGTTTTGTTTGACTAAATTTCAGCACATATGCAGTTTGAAATTCAAATGAAGTTTAAATTTGCTAAACTTAGCTCATGTCAAGATCAACTCTAAATGGACCGAAAATTGGTGGGTGAGCTCACAAAAATGTGCTGAGCAAGAATATTCCTCCCACTTTTGAATTCATGGGATGGAAACAGTTTGAATTTGAATTTGAGTTCAAACCACCCTCTTTCTAGTTATACCCAAAAAGACCTCAAAAGGTTTTGGATTTGGGTAAATTTTGGCATGAGCCTTCCTAGCACGGTGTTGGAGTTTTTCATATGCTCAGCCCCTAGTTGATGCATGTGGGAAATGCCACTTTTGCATTTTGTGAGTTTATTCCCTAAAGAGCATGTTGATGGTGGTTACTTGCTCTTCAAATGTGTTCATCAAGTTTCTTCAAATGAAGGGTGTGTGTGGTGACGAACACTTTCACATGTGCCAAAAACTTAAGCCCTTACATTCCTCCCCCATTAAAAGAATCTCGTCCCGAGATTATAAGGTGAAAATGAGAGAGAGGACGGTGGAAAATTACCGTATATGCGACGTGAAAAGGTCGGGATAGTTAGCGTGAAGAAATCCTTCGCTCTCCCATGTCGCTTCGTCCACGGAGTGATTACTCCATAGAACTTTGAAGGACCACAATGTGCGGTTGCGTGTGGTTCGGGCCTTTTCATCTATAATCTGAACCGGTTCCTCCCGATACGTGAGATCCGGTTTCAGTTCTTCTATATCCTCCAGCTGAATGGTAGTTGACATCTTGAGACACTTCCTCAGCTGGGAGATGTGAAAGACGTAGTGCACACCAGAAAGTGCTTCTGGTAATTTCAGCCGGTATGCTACCGATCCACATCTTTCGGTAATCTGAAATGGACCGATGAATCGGGTGGCCAACTTTCCCCTCACCCGAAATCTATTCACGACCTTCATTGGAGACACACGTAGGTATACGTGATCCCCGACTTCGAACTGTAATGGGCGTCCTCTCCGGTCCGCATATTGTTTCTGTCGGGATTGGGCGGCTTTTAGGTTCGCTTGAATCAGCCGAACCTTTTCCTCCGCGTTGTTGACAATATCAATCCCGAAGGTGACCCTTTCGCCAGACTCACACCAATTCAGTGATGTGCGGCATTTTCTCCCGTATAGCGCCTCGTAAGGCGCCATCTTGATGCTGGCTTGGTACCCATTGTTGTACGAGAACTTGGCCAACGGCAAGTGATCATCCCAATTCTTGCTGTGGTTGATAGCGCAAGCTCGTAGCATATCTTCTAAAATTTGGTTTACCCGCTCAGTTTGTCCATCCATCTGCGGGTGGTATGCTGAACTATGGATCAGCTTTGTCCCCAATGCAGCGTGTAGCTGCTCCCAAAAACGGGACACAAATGAAGTGCCCCGATCCGATATGATGGTACAGGGTACGCCGTACAAGCATAGGATCCGTGAGATGTACAGTTCAGCGTACTTCTTGGCGTTGTAGTTGGTGTTGACCGGGATGAAATGGACAACTTTGGTGAGCCGGTCAATGATCATCCAAAAAGAATCATGTTTCTGAAAAGTGGTGGGTAAACCGACGATGAAATCCATGCTCACATCCTCCCACTTCCAGGCAGGAATGCCCAGTGGTTGTAGCAGTCTCGGTTTTCGCATATGATCTGCCTTCACCCTTCGACATGTATCACACTCGGACACGTACTTTGCGATCTCCCGCTTCATTCGTGTCCACCAAAACTTGCTTCTGAGTTCTTGATACATTTTGTTGCTTCTGGGGTGAATAGAAAACTTTGACAAGTGAGCCTCATCAAAGATTTTCTTCCGTAACTCCGGATTACGGGGTACAACGATCCGGTCCTTGAACCATAGGACGCCATCTCTGTCTTTCCGGAAACATTTCAGCTCCCCACTGTCTATACGTCTCCGCAAATGAGACAAGCCCTTGTTATTTTTCTGGGCTGCCGCTATCTCTTCACGGATGGTGGGGATCAAAGCTAAGTTGTAGAGAGCTCCATGTGGAATCACATGCAGTGGTGGTTCGCTCTCTTCCAACGGTGTGATGGTCAGATTGTTGACGTGTGACTTGCAGCTCAGCGCATCCGCCACTACGTTTGATTTGCCGGGGTGATAATGGATCTATATTTCGTAATCCTTTATCAACTCTAACCATCTTCGCTGCCTTATGTTCAGTTCCTTCTGAGTGAATATGTACTTGAGGCTTTTGTGGTCGGTATATAAATGTACGAGGTTACCGAGTAGGTAGTGCCTCCACATTTTAAGTGCAAGTACCACGGCAGCGAGCTCCAAGTCTTGAGTTGGATAATTCTGCTCATGGTTTCTGAGCTGTCGTGACCCATATGCGACCACCCTTAGGTCTTGCATCAGCACACATCCGAGCCCAATGCCGGATGCATCGCAGTACACATCGAACGGTTTTGTTGTGTCTGGCTGCGCCAAAACCGGTGCTGATGTTAGGTGTTTCACTAATGCCTTGAACGCTGCTTCACATGTTGGACTCCAAACATATTTGGTCGCCTTCTTCGGTAGCTCCGTCATAGGCTTGGCAATCTTCGAGAAGTTCGGAATGAACCTCCGATAATATCCCGCGAGTCCGAGGAAACTCCGTACCTCGTGAACAGTTCTCGGGGATTTCCAATTCAGCACTTGTGTGATCTTACTCGGGTCTACAGCGATGTCCTCCGCTGAGATGATATGCCCGAGAGAAGGCACTTGCGGTATCCAGAACTTGCACTTGCTGAATTTTGCGTATAGTTTGTGACCCCGCAGCCGTTGCAAGACTATATGCAAATGCTTCTTGTGCTCTTCCTCCGACTTGGAATATACCAATATGTCATCAATGAAGACCACGACGAACTTGTCCAGCTCCGGCATGAATACCGAGTTCATCAAATACATGAAATGAGCTGGAGCATTGGTGAGGCCGAAGGACATGACCAGGTACTCATAAAGTACGTACCTCGTTGAGAAAGCCGTCTTCGGAATATCCTCAGCCCGTATTTTAATCTGGTGGTACCCGGATCTTAAATCCATCTTGGAAAAGATCTTTGCTTCGACCAACTGATCAAACAAAATGTCGATCCGTGGCAACGGGTACTTGTTCTTGATGGTTACAGCATTTAATGGACGATAGTCCATGCAAAGCCGCAACGTCTCATCTTTCTTCTTCACGAATAATGCCGAACAGCCCCATGGCGAGGAGCTCGGCCTAATAAAACCCTTTTCTAGTAGGTCTGTTAGCTGGGTCTTCAGTTCAGCTAACTCCTTGGGCGCCATCTTATACGTCCTTCGGGATATTGGCATGGTTCCCGGCGCAAGTTCAATCTTGAACTCCACCTCTCTGTCGGGCGGCATCCCCGGTAAATCATCCGGGAACACATCAGGGAACTCTCGGACCACTGGAATATCTTCCAATCTGATGGTTGTGGATTGATACACGCTTGGAAGTTTTATTTCTGGACTGTCCAGAAATAAGGAATGTGACTCGTGCATTTCTGGGTGTAGATGCACGACTTGGAGGACGGTGTCTAAAACAGCGCCGTGGTGGGTTAACCACGACATCCCTAAGATGACATCGACCTTCTGTCCCTCTAGAACTATGAGAGACGTAGGGTATACTCTACCCGCTAAGCATAATGGTACTTTAGAAACCATCATGCTTGCTGAAACCTTCCGATCCGGTGAACAAATCAAATATGGGCTACCGGTGGGTAGTATTTGCAAGTTGTGTTTAGCAATGAAAGCTTGGCTAATAAGATTGTGCGTGGTGCCTGAATTAAATAATACTATAGCGGGATGCTGGTGGAGTTGGAACATACCCGCAAGGATTGGTTCACCCTCCGGCACGTCCTCTATGGCAAGTTGGCGGACGGTGCCGGGCCTAGGGTTTACCCGCCGCACATTAGTAGGGTTCCGGGGATGATTCCTCCCCGTAAGTTGCGGTGCAACTCCGCCGCCTTGCCTCTCCGGACAACTGCTGGTGAAGTGTCCCGGACGACCACACTTGTAGCATGTGGCTGCTGCTTGTCCGGTGCTTGGGGGACAAAATGTGACGCCCTCAATTCTGTGGGAAAACCACGGAACCGAGAACTAATGCATATATGTGCCCAGGATGTTCATCACACATACACATACGTTCCACAAACTGAATTTATATATTGCCACGAATAACAGAGTTTATTACAATACCTCATGAGTCTTGGACTCATGCTTACAGCGGAAGTATTATTTCTATGCAGTGGAAGTCCTTATTTAAATGCGGAAGCAAAAACTAATGCGGAAGCATAACTAAGAAGAAGTGGCTCCATCTCTACTCCCTCCACAGGCAAGGTTGAGAATAGATCACACGCCATAATGCTCTACTTGGTCTTCATAGTAGCCTTCTCTTGCTGTTGATGAAGAAATAATAATGCAAGTTTGAGTACAATGATGTACTCAGCAAGTGCGGGAAAACATATGATATGCAGCTCATAAACAAGGTAGGTATAAAAAGGCTTATTTGCAGAAAAGCAAACTTGTAAATCCATGATAAAACAGCAACTTAACTTTAGATGAATGTAATCCCAGCATGAATTAAATTACCAACATACCTCCATCACTTCCCGTGTGCCATCCAAACATTAACCAATCCTTTATTCATACTCACGAATACCTCCTCGTATTCGCTACCATCTTACTTCGTAAAACAACCTTATCTCACACCGAGACCAATCTCATGTCATGTCTCAACAGTCATGCAACCATCTCATCATCTGGACTCAACAGTTCCAAACCAATAACCATAACCAAGAACCCTCTCAATAACCATCCCAATAACCATCCCATCTAATCATGGCAGTTTAGCCAGGTGCTCCTGACCGTAAGCTCGGCTATCATGATAGTTTTAATAACTCTGCAGAGTTTGCACCTCTTTACCCGCAAGTTTGTGATTTCGTCACCCGTTGGCGACTGCAGAACCTTCATTATAACAGTACACAACCGTTGGTGTATGGTCAAGAGATCACAAAATAGCCTTTACAAAGGGGTTACTAGATGTATGGACTCACTAAGGTTTCACCGGCAGGCTAGAATCTCCAATTCTGCCACCCACGGGCCCCCTCTTGTGCCATGCAGTTCCCAGGGAAGTCCTCACTCGACTCCCATTCCCCGCGCCTTCCACAGTCCATAACACTCTAGCAACTTACCTAATTACTCAGCTAAGCCGCACCCATACTTGGCCTTGTGGTGGCACTGTTATCATGGCATGTGCATGCATGAACCGGTCCTTAGATCTACGGCAAGTAAAACCACCATCTCATGCTACCTCATTCACAAACCCAGGCTTGCCTAGATCTCCCTCCGATCCATGTTCATTAACCTCATTAGTTACTTATTATCAGTACGAGTGCAGTTAGCTAGACACATCTATCTCGCTTCCCAATCCCATGGACTCAGCGAAGCATAAAGCAAAAACCATACCCGACTCATAAACTTCCCACGCGACAAGGGTGGTTTAATCAAAACTAGTAAACTCCTATAAAAGGGTTTCCCATCATGTTTGACTCAGTACGCACACCTTTTCGAAAAAACAAACAGTTTTTCCCAAAGTATAGGATCAATATGGTCAAGGAGCACTTGCCTTGTTCTTGCGGTTCCGGTTGTTCTTGATTCTCAAAACCTTGTTGCTGCAGTTTGTCGTAGACAGCTCCCTGAGCTTGTCCTGCTAGGTAGGATCACGTGCATACAGGATTCACAGCAATCAATATTTATGCACAAACCTTAAACTAGATGCGATGATGCATATGCATGCTGTCTCATGATTAGTTTTGTTAGATTGATCTGTACGTGTTCTTGCATGGCCTTACATGGGCAGAGGTGTTCGGATCAAAGGTGGACATGGCGATGATCTTGTCTTTAGATCAAACTGATCATCAAGTGATCTGCCCACGAGAAGGCTTCTGTCCGTAAGGAATTGAAGAACAGATGCAAAGAGATGAACACAATGATGTCGTAAGGTGGTATTGAAGTCCTACCTCACGCTCTTCTTGTCTTCGAGTTCCTCCTCAGACCGCTTGGTTCTCCTCCGATGATCTCCCTTGTTGCGCTTCGGTGATGTTTTGCTCGGCGAGTTAGGGCTAGGGCTCTAAGTCGTCGGCTCAGGAGTTGAAAGAGAAGTTTGTGGTTTCGGCCAGAGGTTTTGGGTTCTATTTATAATCGGGAAGAGAAGAGTCCTAATCTGATTGGATCCCGAATAAGAGTCTTATTCAAATCTTTGTTGGATCCTAATCGTCTTATCTTTGGTAACATTGTGGAAATTTAGATCGGTTTCTGTTGCGTACCGGTATCTTTACGCGTAAAAACCGCTCCAGACTTGTTACCTTCGTGGTGGTGAGCTCCAGAGGCTCCACGTGTCCTTCCGGGGCCTGGTATCTACTTCTCCGCAGAGACGAGCTCCGGTTGTGCCACGTGTCAATCGACCGAGACCTCCCCCTCTTTTGGAGGTGAGCTCCGCGCACGCTACGTGTTGGCGCCGGTCTTCCCTCTCTTCCTTCCTCAGGAACATGCTCCGAGGTCGACACGTGTCTAGCAGCGAAAGACCTCCCGGAGATAAGCTCCGGTGGCGACACGTGTTCGATAGATCCGGATTCCTCTGAGATGAGCTCCGAGATCGACACGTATCCCGCGTGACGGGTCCTCTGATTTCCGCGAGGACTAGCTCCGAGGATGACATGTGTCCTACGAAAAATGGCCTTGCTTCTTCCGTAGAGGCTAGCTCCGTGGGCAACACGTGTCCCACAGGGTCGAACCTTTTTCCAATTACGGAGGTGACCCCCGAGCCTTCCACGTAGCCAGTTTAGCGGCGGACCTCTCTTCACCTCGCAGGGACGAGCTCCGAACACGCCACATGGCCGGTTGGCCGTGGAAGTTGCCTTCGGTGCTCTCTGAGGGCTTTATTGGCTATCCTTTTGATATTTGTCATTGTTCCATCTTTTCTTAAAATGTTTTCTTCTTGATTACTCATGAACATATGCTGACACCCGAGATGAGGGTGTCACAAATCTACCCCGTTAAACTGAATCTCGCCCTCGAGATTCGTTAGTAGAAAATAGATGGGGAAATTCTGCCTTGATATCCTCTTCACGCTCCCATGTGGCCTCAGCTTCGGTGTTATGGCTCCATTGTACCTCGCACCATCGAATCACCTTGTTTCGGGCGACCCTTTCCTTTACGTCCAAGATTCGGACAGGGTGTTCTGCGTAAGTCAGGTCCTCTTGAAGTTCAAGCTCCCCATTGACACTTGTTCCTCTGGTACTCTCAAGCACTTCTTGAGCTGGGATACATGAAACACGTCATGTACGTCCGAGAGGTGGTTTGGGAGCTCTAGTTGATAGGCTACTTCTCCTCGCTTGTCTAAATTTTAAAGGGTCTGATGTAGCGAGATGCTAGCTTGCCTTTGACGTTGAAACGTCGTTGGCCTCGGATAGGCGATACCTTAAGGTATACGAGGTCTCCTACTTCAAAGGTCAACTTCCTACGCCTATTGTCTGCATAGCCTTTCTGTCGTGACTGAGCAGCCTTTAAGTTCTCCCGTATCGTTTGGACCTGCTTTTCAGCTTCTTGTAGTACTTCGGGTCCAAACATCTAGTTCTCTCCAGTTTCGTTCGAGAACAGCGGCGTTCTACACCGTCTACCATATAAGGCTTCGAAAGGCGACATCTCCAAGCTAGCTTGATAGCTGTTGTTATAGGAGAACTCGACATACGGTAAACTCCTATCCCAACTACGCCCACGTTTCAAGGCGCAAGCTCTCAGCATGTCCTCCAAAATTTGGTTCGTCCTTTCGGTTTGTCCATCTGTTTGTGGGTGATAGGCGGAGCTAAAATCCAGTCGTGTACCCATGGCTTTCTGCAGCTTCCTCCAGAATCTAGAGGTAAACTGAGAACCTCGATCTGAGACTATCCTCTTCGGAACTCCGTGACGGCACACGATCTGCTCCATGTACAACTCTGCCAATTGTGCAACGTTGTAACTGGTCTTTACCGGAAGAAAATGAGCGGTTTTCGTCAACCTGTCCACAATTACCCAGATGGAGTCGTATCCTGACTGAGTACGTGGTAATCCGACGATGAAATCCATACTGATGTCCTCCCATTTCCATTCGGGTATCCTCAAAGGTTGCAGCAATCCAGCGGGTTTTTGATGTTCGGCTTTTACCCGTTGGCATGTGTCGCATAGGGCAACGTATTCGGCTATATCCCTCTTCATACCATCCCACCAATAGCAAGTTTTCAAATCCTTGTACATTTTGGTGCTCCCTGGATGTATGGAATAGGGTGAATCATGTGCCTCCTTCAATATCATGTCGCGAAGGTGTCTTATGTTTGGCACACAAATCCTTTTTCCTAGCCAAAGCGTACCCTTTTCATCCTCCCTGAAATCCTTCTCTATCCCTTGTCGGATTCTTTCCTTGATCTCTTTGATCCGCTCGTCCGTTGCTTGGCCCTTTCTTATTTCTTGCTCCAATGGGGAGTGGATCTCTATTATCTCCACGTTATTCAAGAATCCGAGGTGTAACCGTTTGAACTCCTTACGTAGTTCGGGTGGTAGCTCCCGAACCATGAGTTGGTGGCATGCTCCCTTTCTGCTCAATGCGTCAGCTACTACATTGGCCTTCCCGGGGTGGTAGTTGATTCCCACATCATAATCCTTGATGAGTTCTAACCATCGACGTTGCCTCAAATTCAAATCTGTTTGGGTAAATATGTACTTGAGGCTCTTATGATCCGTATAGATCTCACATCGATGGCCAAGGATATAATGTCTCCAAATCTTCAATGCATGCACTACTGCTGCTAACTCCAAGTCATGTGTAGGATAATTAAGCTCGTGCTTCTTTAATTGTCATGAGGCATAGGCTACCACTTGTCCTTCCTGCATGAGCACACATCCGAGCCCTTGTCTGGATGCGTCACAATATATGTCAAAGATCTTGCTTACGTCTGGCAATACCAGAACTGGTGTTGTGGTTAGCCTTTTCTTGAGTTCCTCAAAACTTTCTTGGCAGGCTTGTGTCCATTGAAAGACTTTTCCTTTCATTAGCAACTCCATCATAGGTTTTGCTATTTTAGAGAAGTTTTTAATGAAGCACCGATAGTATCCTGCCATCCCAAGGAAACTTCGAATATCCCTCACGCTCTTCAGTTGGTCCCACTTCAGAACATCTCTCACCTTTCCAGGATCAACCGATACCCCTTCCTTGGAGATGATGTGGCCTAGGAAAGATATTTCCTTTAGCCAAAATTGACACTTGTTGAGCTTGGCATACAACTGATGCTCGCGCAACTTCTGCAAGGTCAATCTCAGATGTTCTTCATGCTCCTCCTTACTTTTTGAATACACCATAATGTCATCGATGAAAACCACGACGAACTTGTCCAAGTATTCCATGAAAACATTGTTCATAAGGTACATGAAGTATGCGGGTGCATTCGTCAATCCAAAAGACATAACGGTATATTCATACGAACAATACCGTGTCCGAAAGGCTGTCTTAGGTATATCGGAGGGCTTAATCTTCAGCTGGAAGTATCCCGACCGAAGATCAATCTTGGAGAACACTCGGGCTCCTTTCATTTGATTGAACAGGTCCTCTATACGGGGCAGAGGGTATTTGTTCTTAATTGTTACCTCGTTGAGAGACCTATAGTCCACGCACATCCTTTGGGTCCCATCCTTCTTTTCCACGAAGAGTACCGGAGCTCCCCATGGCAACGAGCTTGGACGGATAAAACCCTTCTCCAACTGTTCTTGAATTTGCTTCTTGAGTTCAACTAACTCGTTGACGGGCATCCTATATGGTCTCTTAGCAATAGGTGCAGTTCTGGGTACCAAATCTATGGCAAACTCGATGTCCCGGTAAGGTGGCATTCCTGGAAGTTCTTCCGGGAACACGTACGAAAATTCCTGAACCACTGGAATGCTGTCCATTGTTGTTCCCTCAACATGGTTCAAATCTGCCCGTTCAGTTGTTTTCTGAGCTGACTCAAACTCGACACGAATGCCGTGTTCGTTTGTCAACTGCACGCTCCTTTCAGCACATTGGATTACTCCATTGTGCTTGCTTAACCAATCCATTCCGAGTATGATGTCAATCCCATGGGAGTCCAAAACAATAAGGTTGGCAAGGAAGTCTACACCCCTTATTTTAAGGCTTACTTTAGGGCATACTACATTAGTCCTCATTTCTCCTCCGGGAGAATTTACTAACATAGCACATTCTAAGTGGGATACGGGTATATGATGTTTGGCAACATATTCGGATGATATGAAGGAATGTGATGCTCCAGAATCAAATAAAATGGTGGCTGGGTTGGAGTTGGCAAGGAACATACCAATGGCGACGTCCTCAGCCTGTTGTGCTTCCTCAGCAGTGACATGGTTAACGTGGCCACGAGCATAGTTCTGCGGTCCACGGTTCCCTTGGTTGTCCCCTCTGTTTGGTCGCTGGTTCTGCTTGGGCACGTTACCTTGCTGTCCAGGGCCTCTCTTTGGGCACTGGTTAGCGAAGTGGCCTACTTCCCTGCATGCAAAGCATGCCCTGTTGCCTATGGCAGCAGATACATTGGGGCGGGGGTTTTGAACAGGGGCGCCATTGTTAGGCCGGGGCGCAGGAGGCATGGGCACACGAGGTGCCGGTGCAACGAATCGTTGCTGTGGTGGCTGATCAGGGCGGTACGCAGGAGTGGTCGGTCCATACTGCGGTGCAGGGGGCATGTACCTAGGTCGTACGTTGCTCCCTTGGGGCTGGTATGGCATCTTCCTTTTGCACTCTCGCTCGATCTCTCGGATCTTGTTTTCCACCACAATAGCCTTATCAACTAGCTTCTGGAAGCTTACGTAGTCATTGTTGAGGAGCTGAACTTGGATCTCATTGTTCAACCCTCTCATGAACAGGTACTGCTTCCTCTGATCTGAGTTGACATCTTCGGGGGCATACCGGGACAGTTGTATGAACTTGTTAAGATATTCATTCACACTTTTCTGTCCCTGGCGGAGATCTTCAAACCCCTGCCTCTTGAGCATCATTACACCAACAGGGATGTAGTGGGAGCGGAAACTTTCCTTGAACTCAGTCCAAGTGATTGTCTCCGGGTTGGCATGGGCGTTGCTCAAGGCATCCCACCAGTCAGCAGCGGCTCCCATAAGTTGGTGCGACGCAAAGAGAACCTTCTCTCGGTCGTTGCACTGAACAATGGCGAGCTTCTTCTCCATGGATTTCAACCAATCATCGGCCTCCATTGGATCGCTTGCTTGAGCAAAGGTGGGTGGTCGAGTCCTCATGAACTCTCCCAACCTGTTATGAGCCGGCGGTGGTGCCGGAACGGGGTTTTGGTTGGCCTGCAACTGACCCAAAGTTTGGATCATGGTTTGCATAAGCTGGTTTTGCATGGCCATCAACCTTTCTAGGTTGTTCTCGCCAGCTCCGGGGTTAACGGGAACTTCCTCGTGATCATCCTCTTGGTTGTCACGGACGTTCCTTCAGCCGGCGTTTCCTCTCACCATCTGTGAGAGATGTCAAAAATAGAATAGAAGGTTAGAAGGTTCGGTAGGTCCCTTCAACTATATGCATCAAGGTGGGTTGGACTATATATATATATTAGCCCTTATGAGGATGTGGTCAAGTGCCAAAGCATTTCACACCTCTTTCTTCTTACGTATGGATATGGACAACGTTTTTGAGACGTCCCACAACTCACACTAAGCACACAATCACAAATAATCACCACAAGGGCCCACACGACTCCAATTCAAGGATGTTTCCTATGTCAAGGTGGTTTTAAAGGCCAATCTAAGCTATTCACCCTAGGACGCTCGTGACTCCTATTTAGGGGTGCAACCCGTAGCTCTATTATCTATCTAAGGCTTTCTATCTAGGCGTGTAACCTATTGTCAACCCGTGGCTCTGATACCAATATGTGACACCCTCAATTCTGTGGGAAAACCACGGAACCGAGAACTAATGCATATGTGTGCCCAGGATGTTCATCACACATACACATACGTTCCACAAACTTAATTTATATATTGCCACGAATAACAGAGTTTATTACAATACCTCATGAGTCTTGGACTCATGCTTACAGCGGAAGTATTATTTCTATGCAGCGGAAGTCCTTATTTAAATGCGGAAGCAAAAACTAATGCGGAAGCATAACTAAGCAGAAGTGGCTCCATCTCTACTCCCTCCACAAGCAAGGTTGAGAATAGATCACACGCCATAATGTTCTACTTGGTCTTCATAGTAGCCTTCTCTTGCTGTTGATGAAGAAATAATAATGCAAGTTTGAGTACAATGATGTACTCAGCAAGTGAGGGAAAACACATGATATGCAGCTCATAAACAAGGTAGGTATAGAAAGGCTTATTTGCAGAAAAGCAAACTTGTAAATCCATGATAAAACAGCAACTTAACTTTAGATGAATGTAATCCCAGCATGAATTAAATTACCAACATATCTCCATCACTTCCCGTGTTCCATCCAAACATTAACCAATCCTTTATTCATACTCGCGAATACCTCCTCGTATTCGCTACCATCTTACTTCGTAAAGCAACCTTGTCTCACACCGAGACCAATCTCATGTCATGTCTCAACAGTCATGCAACCATCTCATCATCCGGACTCAACAGTTCCAAACCAATAACCATAACCAAGAACCCTCTCAATAACCATCCCAATAACCATCCCATCTAATCATGGCAGTTTAGCCAGGTGCTCGTGACCGTAAGCTCGGCTATCATGATAGTTTTAATAACTCTGCAGAGTTTGCACCTCTTTACCCACAAGTTTGTGATTTCGTCACCCGTCAGCGACTGCAGAACCTCCATTATACCAGTACACAACCGTCGGTGTATGGTCAAGAGATCACAAAATAGCCTTTACAAAGGGGTTACTAGATGTATGGACTCACTAAGGTTTCACCGGCAGGCTAGAATCTCCAATTCTCCCACCCACGGGCCCCCTCTTGTGCCATGCAGTTCCCAGGGCAGTCCTCACTCGACTCCCATTCCCCGCGCCTTCCACGTCCATAACACTCTAGCAACTTACCTAATTACTCAGCTAAGCCGCACCCTTACTTGGCCTTGTGGTGGCACTGTTATCCTGGCATGTGCATGCATGAACCGGTCCTTAGATCTACGGCAAGTAAAACCACCATCTCATGCTACCTCATTCACAAACCCAGGCTTACCTAGATCTCCCTCCGATCCATGTTCATTAACCTCATTAGTTACTTATTATCAGTACGAGTGCAGTTAGCTAGACACATCTATCTCGCTTCCCAATCCCATGGACTCAGCGAAGCATAAAGCAAAAACAATACCCGACTCATAAACTTCCGAGGCGACAAGGGTGGTTTAATCAAAACTAGTAAACTCCTATAAAAGGGTTTCCCATCATGTTTGACTCAGTATGCACACCTTTTCGCAAAAACAAACATTTTTCCCAAAGTATAGGATCAATATGGTCAAGGAGCACTTGCCTTGTTCTTGCGGTTCCGGTTGTTCTTGATTCTCAAAACCTTGTTGCTGCACTTTGTCGTAGACAGCTCCCTGAGCTTGTCCTGCTAGGTAGGATCACGTGCATACAGGATTCACAGCAATCAATATTTATGCACAAACCTTAAACTAGATGCGATGATGCATATGCATGCTGTCTCATGATTAGTTTTATTAGATTGATCTGTACGTGTTCTTGCATGGCCTTACATGGGCAGAGGTGTTCGGATCAAAGATGGACGTGGCGATGATCTTGTCTTTAGATCTAACTGATCATCAAGTGATCTGCCCACGAGAAGGCTTCTGTCCGAAAGGAATTGAAGAACAGATGCAAAGAGATGAACACAATGATGTCGTAAGGTGGTATTGAAGTCCTACCTCATGCTCTTCTTGTCTTCGAGGTCCTCCTCAGACCGCTTGGTTCTCCTCCGATGATCTCCCTTGTTGCGCTTCGGCGATGTTTTGCTCGGCGAGTTAGGGCTAGGGCTCTAAGTCGTCGGCTCAGGAGTTGAAAGAGATGTTTGTGGTTTCGGCCAGAGGTTTTGGGTTCTATTTATAATCGGGAAGAGAAGAGTCCTAATCTGATTGGATCCCGAATAAGAGTCTTATTCAAATCTTTGTTGGATCCTAATCGTCTTATCTTTGGTAACATTGTGGAAATTTAGATCGGTTTCTGTTGCGTACCGGTATCTTTACGCGTAAAAACCACTCCAGACTCGTTACCTTTGTGGTGATGAGCTCCGGAGGCTCCACGTGTCCTTCCGGGGCCTGGTATCTACTTCTCCGTAGAGACGAGCTCCGGTTGTGCCACGTGTCAATCGACCGAGACCTCCCCCTCTTTTGGAGGTGAGCTCCGCGCATGCCATGTGTTGGCGCCGGTCTTCCCTCTCTTCCTTCCTCAGGAACATGCTCCGAGGTCGACACGTGTCTAGCAGCGAAAGACCGCCCGGAGATAAGCTCCGGTGGCGACACGTGTTCGATAGATCCGGATTCCTCTGAGATGAGCTCCAAGATCGACACATATCCCGCTCGACGGGTCCTCTGATTTCCGCGAGGACTAGCTCCGAGAATGACATGTGTCCTACGAAAAATGCCCTTGCTTCTTCCGCAGAGGCTGGCTCCGTGGGCAACACGTGTCCCACAGGGTCGAACCTTTTTCCAATTACGGAGGTGACCCCTGAGCCTTCCACGTAGCCAGTTTAGCGGCGGACCTCTCTTCACCTTGCAGGGACGAGCTCCGAACACGCCACGTGGCTGGTTGGCTGCGGAAGTTGCCTTCGGTGCTCTCTGAGGGCTTTATTGGCTATCCTTTTGATATTTGTCATTGTTCCATCTTTTCTTAAAATGTTTTCTTCTTCATTACTCATGAACATATGCTGACACCTGAGATGAGGGTGTCACACAAAAGCCCGGCATGCGCTGCTGAGGTGCATACGCACGCGGCATCGCCTGCTGCTGTTGTTGCTGCGGAGGTGGTACTGGCAGTGCCGGCCTGAATGCTGGCGGAGAATATGTCCGACTGCAGAATGGCATCGACCTCTGTGGTGGCTGCCAGCGTGGACCCGATGGTGGGCGATTCATCATCTGATATTTTTGAGAAGGACCACCTCCTTCTCCGATGCTTTGCGGCATGCTTCGCTTCCTTTCCGCCGCCACTAACTCCTTACCGGAGTCCTCCTGAACAATCGCAGCATCAATTATATCATTGAGGCTGCCGCGATTACACATCGCCAATTTATCTTTCAGGAGCGGGTTAAGCCCCTGGTAGAAATGATCCCGTCGCTTCTCGTCGGTATCGGCGTGATAAGAAGCGTAGAGCGCAAGATCATTGAACGCCCTGGAATATTCCAGTGCGTTCCGGCTTCCTTGTTGCAGGCGTAGGAACTCCTGCGTCTTCCTCTTCATGATACCCGACGGTATGTGATAGGCCCTGAAGGCCGTCCTGAATTCCGGCCAACCCAGAACGCACGGATCCCTGAAGCTGTTGGACCGAGAATTGAGTGTTACGCTGCTGACTCACTTGGAGCAGCCCGAACTTCGTCTCCATCGTGCGAAGCCAGTTGTCCACATCGATGGGTTCATCCGCCCTTGAAAATACCGGGGGATGAGTAGCCAGAAAGTCGGAGTAGGAGCTCTGTTGGCACTCCTCACGATCTTGACGCCTCTCTGGTCGAGACGTATTTGCAATGAGAGTTTGCAGCAACTCCGTGTGCTGCTGATGAGAGCCTGCCATTGCTGCCACGATATCAGCCAATGTAACCATTGGCGGTGGCGGTTGTTGCTGTTGCTGTTGCTGTCCCGAGGAGTCCTCGGGAGGCTGTTGGGAGGTCTCTCCCCCCTGACTGGAACCCCTAACGTCCGGGTTGGCACGAGTACGAGTCATTCTGAAATTCAAAACAGCAGCGATCAGCACATGTCATACTTAAAATTCCATATGAAGCAGTAGGTATTTGAAGTGACACGTGAATAATTTGCACAACATTCGCATATGTTGATAAAGCATAAACTTTATACAAGATACATTAGCCTCGGATCTCCGAGAAGTCGTGCTCATGTCGTCACTACCTATACATATACTACTGTTTACACGACATGTCATCGATTACAAAAGTTTGGGTTACATCACCCTTGCTGCCCTACTTGGCAACAGTAACCCCTACTCAGAGTAGAATTCGACCTCCTGCGGGTCGTCTTCCTCCGGTACCTCTGTTGGTGGCTCTGGGTCCACAACCTTCTCTTTCGGCTCGGGTTCTCCCATTGCCGGAAGACCCAAGACCACGGGCACGGCGCCTACCACCGGTATGCCCATTACTGGCAGTACGAGGTCCTGCAACGCGTGCACCTCGTCCATGGCTTGGTTGTAGTCCTCTTCCCAGCCTTGTCCCTCCTCAATAGCATCGTCCCGCTCTTGAGTAAGGACCTCATTCTTCTGGGTCAGAGCCTGCACCTGTTGTTGCAAAGCCGTGATGTCGACACAGCTTTTCTTCTTCGCCTTCTTCAGACGATGCAACTGATTATACTGTTTGTTCAGTCGCTTAATCGTCGGAAGGAGAACATTGCGGAGTGCGCTGTGAGAACTCTCGAAATGATCTCCACGGCTTGTGCTCTCCTTGAGATTTGCAGCAAGACAATCCGTATGAACATCTTGGCTGTCCATCACGGCTTTTCCTGCCCTTATCTGGAGACTGAGGTTCGCCTCCGTGGGGTTGTACCTTGGGCAACCCGGATCTGTTGCCTCCATGTACCTCCCTTCTCACACGTGATTAGCCCGTCCCTCCACCGGAACAAGCGCATATGGAGTTCCCTCCATAGCTCTCACGTGTAGTTGGCAGAAACGTGACATAGTGTCGCGGGCTGCCACTTGCCACATCTCCTCCGGCTGTCTGCCTCTCACCATGATGGTGAACGGCACCCAACTGGGTGGCGTAGGTCCTGCAGGAACTTCGACATGGATCATCCAAGTCTTGTTCCCTTCCTCGCCTTCTTCCTTGGTGAAGTACTGTGGTATCTTGCTGTACCCTAAATATTGAAGCATTTGCCTTAATGCTTCCGGATAGCCGCTGCAGTGAGAACAGTGGGACACCACCCACCCGTTCTCCAACTGTCTATCCGCTGTCATCTGTAAAAACATATTTGAGAAATGTCAAATATTTATTTGAACAGTGAACCCTTGAGTTATAACATAAAACATGCCATTGAACTCATAAAACTTGGAAACATAGTTCAAACTTAAACAAATTTGACTGCTGATCTGCTGCCCAATATGACAGCCCTGACCAGTTTCCATTTCAACCTGATTTAGACCATGCTAAATGCAAAACCAATTCTGGAGCTCAACATCAAAGTTAAAGATAACTTCAATAGCTTTCCACAAAGTATTTGCTTGGCCTAAGATCTGTCCTGGTTCAAAAGTTATGAGATGTCAGAGTTGATAGAATTTCTGGATAAAATTGGATAGCACCTCCCTGCTTTAGGTACTGATTTGATCCTAGAATTCCAGTTAATTCTACTCCCAATCTGACAAAACTTTCTGTTACAAAGTTGTAACCCATCTCATAAAATTTTCAGAACTACCTTATTTTCTATTTTTGGATTTTTATGCAGGAAGTTATGCTCAACTTACAGAGAGTTATAGAGAGTGTTTGCTCTGCCCTGTTCTCTGGACAGTTTCAACTCTACTGCATTTTTCGATTGGTTAAGGGATGAAACACCTCTGTACTTCAACAGAAAAGTTGTAAAGCTCTTCCAAAGCTTTCCAGAAATGTATAATATAACCCCAACCTTGAAAGAACTCAACCTCTAACCTCAGATTAACTTCAGCCTTAATTCAGCTGAAAACAGGGGACTCTGTCCTTGAAGGAAAATAGGCGATGCGCTACTCTAGCAATTCGACCGTATCACCCAGGAAACATGCGAGTAAGAAGGTCATGGATCGTTACCACTAGACGCGCAGCGCAGCGGATCGTAGATGCGCGTCGTAGCCGATCAGCGCAGCAGTAACAGCAGTGCCTCCACGGAGTCCACACGTACAGGGAGGAACGTCGTGCGTCGGTGTGCTAGCACCGTGCGCGTGGCAGGGGTTTCGGCGGCTGACCTGTGAGGGGCGGCGGCTGGGACTGCTATCTGGTGGAGACCTCTGTCCCTAACCCTACCCCTCATATTTATAGGCGCGCTAATGGGCCTTTGGGTCACAGGCCCATTAGTACCCTAATTTCTTATGGATCAAATATCCATCAGGCCTTTATCCGAATTGTTATGATTGCCTCTTGGGCATATCACCAACAATCTCCCACTTGCACTAGAGACAATCATATAGCCAAGTTTTTCAATATCCCATCCCCTTAAGTGTGTGACCCATTAGGTTCATGTACAGTCGGTTATGAATGAAAACCGTTTTCAAACACAAGTCAGAAGAGGTACCTAGCAGGACATACTGACTCCCGAATGTACATAAAGATCATATCGGCTGAACCTAGATACATTCACATGCTAATTCCTTTGCCACACGATATCAGTCAAGCTCAAGGCGAGATATGTGCCATCCTTGTGATAGCTCGACCATTCACTCGATCAAATAGTGGATTCAATCTATGACCAACTTTTAGTCATAATGATTAACTCTTTAATCATTTTGGCATGACCATGCACTTTCAATCCAACTATCTCGAGGGACCCCGAGATATCTCTCCTGTTATTTAGGAGGGGCAAATCCCATCTTGATCCGCACACATCTCATTCCATGCTTCATCGTGCACCTGAAGACTATTTTTATGACCACCCAGTTACGGAGTAGCATTTGATAGTTTCAAAGTGCACAACTACACATAGTGAGAAACAATGGCGATCTCAGGTCAAAGAATCTAGCAGGTGTATCACTCAAGATCAACTGATGGCACATATGTAAATAACAATCCCAACAGTGTCTCGGAATGGGTCTATCCAACACCATGTTCACTAACATGTGTTCACATTATTAATTTGATATCTCCATATCTATGATCCGTGAAACGTGATCATCAATTAATACATGTGCTAGTCTGCGTACTATCATTATCTCATATAACGATGTAGACTAGGGATCATTTTGAGTAACATTATAATGAACAAAGAGTCTCACGAACAAGTCACATACTTGATGATCAATGTGAATAATAGTTACTCAAATAGTACATAAACATAGCTATGACACAAGTCTCCCACTACACACTAGGATCACTGATGTAAGTATCTAATACCCATACATCTCGTGTGCGTCTCATGCTTTGATTGTGGAAGAGGCTTTGTCAACGGATCTGCCATATTTAAATCCGTATGCACCTTGCATATATTCACATCACCTTGGTCGATAATCTCTCGAATCAGATGATAGCGTCGTAGTATATGTTTGGATCTTTTGTGTGATCTAGGCTCCTTTGCCTGTGCAATGGCTCCATTATTGTCGCAATAGAGATCCACAGGTTCGGACGCACTAGGAACAACACCCAACTCAGAAACAAATTTTCTGATCCAAACAGCTTCCTTTGCAGCTTCAGAAGCTTCAATATACTCCGCCTCCGTCGTTGAATCTGCTACTGTGTCTTGCTTGGAACTTTTCCAACTCACTGCCCCTCCATTGAGGCAGAACACAAAACCGGATTGCGATCTAGAGTCATCCTTATCTGTTTGGAAGCTAGCATCGGTGTAACCTCTTACAACGAGCTCTTCTTCACCTCCAAACACTAGGAATACATCCTTAGTTCTTCTCAAGTACTTAAGAATGTTTTTGACAACTGTCCAATGAGCCTCACCATAATCTGATTGATACCTGCTCGTAACACTTAGAGCATAGGATACATCTGGGCGTGTACACAACATGGCATACATGATAGATCCAATAGCCGAAGCATAAGGAATCGCTCTCATCCTCTTTTGCTCATCAGGCGTCGAAGGACACTGACTTTTGCTTAGAGTGATGCCATGTGACATTGGCAAGAAATCTTTCTTAGAATCTTGCATATTGAACCGATTCAATATCTTGTCAATATATGTGTCTTGGCTTAATCCAATTAACATTTTAGATCTATCTCTATAGATCTTTATGCCCAAAATGTACGCTGTCTCTCCTAAATTCTTCATTGAGAAACTTTTCCTTAATGAGGATTTAAAAGCATCTAGTACTGAAATGTCATTTCTGATCAACAATATGTCATCTACATATAGGACCAGAAATATAAGTGCGCTCCCACTAACCTTCTTGTAAATACAAGGTTCTTCTACGTTCTTGATGAAACCAAACCCTTTGACCACTTCATCAAAACATAGATTCCAACTCCGAGATGCTTGCTTCAATCCATAGATGGACTTTTGAAGTTTGCATATTTTTCTAGCATTTTTAGGATCGACAAAACCCTCAGGTTGTATCATGTACACATCCTCAGTTAGACTCCCATTAAGAAAGGTTGTTTTGACATCCATCTGCCATATTTCATAATCAAAATATGCTGCAATTGCTAGGAGAATCCGAACAGACTTTAGCATAGCGACGGGCGAAAATGATTCATCATAATCAACACCTTGAATTTGTTTGAAACCTTACGCCACCAATCGTGCTTTATAGATGTGAACTTTTCCATCCATATCAGTCTTTTTCTTGAAAATCCATTTGCAATCGATCGGTCTCACACCATCGATTGGATCAACCAAGTTCCAAACTTGATTCTCATGCATGGATTCTATTTCGGATTCCATGGCTCCAAGCCATTTCTCAGAGTCGGGCCCCATTGTTGCTTCAGTGTAGGTCGCAGGCTCATTATTGTCCAACAATACCATGTCCTGTGGTTCCGTGGTTAGGAGTGTCAACTTTTCAGTTGCACGACGTACTCTTGTAGACCTTCGTGGGGCTGGTGTTTCATCAAGTGGTTGTACAACATCTTGTACATCCTGTATAGGATTAGAGGGTGCCGAAACATTGTCAGATATTTCTTGAATTTCTTCAAGATGCACCTTGCTCCCACTAACTCCTTTTGAGAGAAACTCTTTCTCCAAGAAGACACCATTGCGAGCAGTAAACACTTTACCCTCTGTTTTATTATAAAAATAATATCCTTTGGTTTCCCTAGGATATCCCAGAAAGAAGCATTTGTCTGATTTGGGAGTAAGTTTGTCTGACGTCAAACGTTTGACATAAGCATCACATCCCCAAACTTTGAGGAAAGACAATCCGGGGCGGTTCCCGCTCCACATCTCATATGGTGTCTTCTCAACAGACTTAGTTGGGACTCTGTTTAGTGTAAACGCAGCAGTTTCAAGAGCATAACCCCAAAAGGATAGTGGAAGATCAGTTTGGCTCATCATCGACCTAACCATGTCTAACAAGGTTCGGTTCCTCCGCTCGGACACCCCATTCCATTGGGGCGTTCCAGGTGGAGTCAACTGTGGAACAATTCCACATTGTTTTAAATGATCATAAAATTCATGGCTCAAATATTCACCCCCACGATCAGGTCGTAGAAGTTTAATTGTCTTGCCCAACTGATTTTGTACTTCATTCTGAAATTCTTTGAACTTTTCAAAAGATTCAGACTTGTGCCTCATTAGATAGACATATCCATATCTACTAAAGTCATCGGTAAAAGTAATGAAATACTGAAAACCACCTCTAGCTACCGAACTCATTGGTCCACATACATCAGTATGTATAAGTCCCAACAAGTCACTTGCCCTCTCACTTTGACCAGTGAAGGGTGCTTTGGTCATCTTCCCAAGCAAACAAGACTCGCATGTGTCAAGTGATTCAAAATCAAATGAACTTAACAAACCATCTTTATGGAGTTTCTCAATGCGTTTCTCATTTATATGACCTAAGCGACAATGCCAAATAAAAGTGGGATTTAGATCATTTCGTCGAGCCCTTTTTGTATTAGTGTTATAGACTGTTTTATTCTCAAGATCAAGAACATATAATCCATTCACTAATGGACATTGAGCATAGAAAATATTATTATAATAAATAGAACAACATTTGTTCTTTATTATAATCTCATAACCATTAACTTCTTCCAAACATGAAAAAGATATAATGTTCTTGCTCAAAGAAGGAATGCAATAACAATTATTTAATTCCAAAACTAATCCTGAGGGTAATGACAAGTGATAAGTTCCGACAGCTATGACAGCAAACTTTGCTCCATTGCCGACCCGAACATCCAACTCGCCTTTTGCAAATCTTCTAGTCTCACTTAGACCCTGCAACGATTTGCAAGTGTGAATCATTGATCCGGTATCAAATACCCATGATTCAGTAGAAGATGTAGCAATATTGATTTCTATAACATTTATACCTGAAGTGGAAGTCTCACTCCCTTTCTTCTTCTTGTCCTCCAAGTACTTCTTGCAGTTCCTAGACCAATGCCCCTTAGCATGACAGTGGAAGCATTCATCATTAGGAGAAGGGCCTGATTTGCCCTTTGGCTTTGAGCTTGAAGACTCATTGGGAACCTTTCCCTTGCCTTTAGGATGCATCACACGCTTCCTCTTTTTATTCTCCTTTTGAACCATCATTACATGAGTGGTGTTTTTCTTAATGCTTTCCTCGGCTGTTTTAAGCATCCCATGCAATTCAGCTAACGTTTTCTCCATGCCATTCATTTGATAATTCAATATAAATGGCTCATAGCTCGGTGGGAGTGACTGGAGAATAACGTCAATAGCCAAGTCATCCTTGAGTTCAGAACCAAGTTTGTCCAAAGTCTCAATGTAACCAATCATCTTGATTACATGGGGACTGACCGGGCTACCTTCTGCCAGCTTGCATGAGAACAAGGACTTTGAGATGTTGTACCCCTCAGCCCTTGCTTGGTTCTCAAACATTCCACGTAGTCCCTGAATCATAGAATAAGCATCTGCATGCTCATATTGTTTCTGTAGATCAGGGGACATTGTGGCAAGCATGAGGCAGCTTGCATTAAGCGCATCATCGCAGTGCTTCTCATAAGTCCTCCGAGTTGCGGCATTTGCATCATCGGGGAGGTCATTGGGGTATGGTTGCTCAAGAACATACTCAATTTTCTCTTGCCTAAGAACAATTCTTAGGTTGCGGTACCAATCAATAAAGTGAGCTCCATTGAGCTTTTCTTTCTCAAGCACAGATCGCAAATTGAAACCGGAATTGTTACTAGCAGACATGATCTACAATAGAAAATAAATATGCAAGGTTTTAGCACTATGTTATGTACCAATCTTTTATTAACAGTTTAATAAAAGACACCACCACTATATGAGCATCGTCCTCCCTCTAACGACATATAGTGGTCCAAGATCCATATTCACTAATTCCTAGTGAGCTTTGGCTTCACTGCTAGAAAATTAGTGACATAGGTAAACAACCATTGTTAATCATATCTCTATATGATTCTTGTTTGTTTGGTGACATCCAATGCCCCGGCTCCCAACACTATGCCATAAAGCCCAAAACCGTTTTGATAGCCTTGTTGAGTAAAACAATACTATACATGTGAATGTCCAACATTCACCCTATTCATTATGATAGATGACGGTATTTTGCTTTGGCAAACCTACCATACAACGATCAAAACAACATAGGTGCAGCTATAGGTAAATGGCATCAAATACTCAACTTTTCCGAGGGAAGCTATTCTATCATGACAAAACATCCACCATATGAAAAGCATGAAAAGAATAGTAAAACATCACAGGCATACGATCATATCATATATGTGGATAGTATGGCCTTTAGGATCATAGTGGTCTCCATCACCATGGTTCCATCATGATCTACACCGCCATGTCTTCCTTCTTATGGTGATCACCATCGCCATCATGCTTGAGGTTTCTCAATGAATATAAAAGAAGCTAATACATCTAATAGCTATCAAATAAATTACATGAGAGATCAGACATTACAGGGCGACACGCAGGTCGTTATACAAATATGTGAGAACCTCAACCCAGTTGTGTTAAATTTGCAACACGCAGGATGCACGAATTTTACACACAGATTATCACATCATATTTAGGCCATACCATTCACATCATTCCCTGCAAAAACAAGTTAAGCGTAGGACGATGTCTATCGCGAAACAACTTAATGATGTCACTATAGCAGACAACAACGGCGGTCTATGAAATCACTATGAAAATCTCATCGAATTGATCAGATCAACCCGAATCTGAGCCATTCAGAATGCCTCAATTTTCATTGTGACGGGTTATCCACGAGAAGATCGCGACACATGACCGTGATCTGTTGGCTCAATCTGTTAGCTATGTACACTATTAGTCCCGATGGTGATTCCAGCCGGTAGGGACAGGTTGCGCACACAGTAGAGAAGGAGCACGAACTAATCCTTTATTAGTCATATGATGGCAATCTACTCTAACCAATTCCAAACCCCAAAAGCCGAACTATAAAAATTCATCATATGAACTTGTCTGCAGTAGATCGCATCTAAGATCCAGACCAAAAACTACGCAAATCGGCTCTGATACCACTGAAGGAAAATAGGCGCGCTACTCTAGCAATTCTACCGTATCACCCAGGAAACATGCGAGTAAGAAGGTCATGTATCGTTACCACTAGACGCGCAGCGCAGCGGATCGTAGATGCGCGTCGTAGCCGATCAGCGCAGCAGTAACAGCAGCGCCTCCACAGAGTCCACACGTATAGGGAGGAACGCCGTGCGTCGGTGTGCTAGCACTGTGCGCGCGGCAGGGGTTTCGGCGGCTGATCTGTGAGGGGCGGCGGCTGGGACTGCTATCTGGTGGAGACCTCTGTCCCTAACCCTACCCCTCATATTTATAGGCGCGCTAATGGGCTTTTAGGTCACAGGCCCATTAGTACCCTAATTTCTTATGGATCAAATATCCATCAGGCCTTTATCTGAATTACTATGATTGCCTCTTGGCCATATCACCAACAGTCCTTAGTATCCTATAAGTTAAGAACTTGTTAACTTTGAATATCCTGATTAAGGGAAGGAGTTACATCAAGTTTTAGTACTCTAGATTAAAACTTTCAAGTTTTACAATGCAGTTGCTCATTTAGTGGGGTGTGACGTCGATGCGTCACCAGAGCATGTCGGTACTACGTCCTCACAAAGAAAAACCTATACCAGACTTTAGCCGGCTTTGTTAGTTCATTGGCACTGAACGTCTTTCACACACGGATGCTACACGTTTACCGTTTCGTGTTCATACTACCTGCAGATAACTCACACAATCGTCAGACTTGGCTGCACACGGATCCCGGTATCCATACAGTTCGTACACCCGGCCTTCATCACTCGCCCGAATGTTCTCAAGCCAAACACGCCTTGAGCTACGTGTTCACATTACTGACCATGTGACGGGGTCTACCAAATTGCCCAAAGCACGCCAGGGACAGACGTTGCTCGAATACCCCAAACGACATGAAAAGTCGAAGAGGATATTAAAGCGGGTCGGGTTACCTGCCACCCGTGAGGCTCCACCCTTCAGATTGTGCGCACTGGTGGACAGCGCTTACATGCACCCCCCAAGACATAAAGCGTCTCGAGATGCACGATTTTCTGACATAAGCAAATAGGTTAGCATGCCACTTTCTATACACTAATAACCTCCTTATATGGGCTACTAACTCGTTCCTCACTGGATTTTTGAAAAAGATGACCTTTGTAATGCGTTAAACCTCAAGCGAGCTCTGATACCACGCTGACACGACCCCATCGGCCTTGTCAAGCCAGGATCACGCTGAGGGGTGCTGCGTTGCACAGCACCGGATAACACACATCAAAGGTACAAAGCGGAAGCAAAGTTTTATTACATAAACAGGTTTATGAATACTTTTACAACAAAATATGTTCGGTCCACACTCACGGGTGTAGACTACGCATCGAGTTCACGTTCAGCCCGTGAACGTGTCCCCGCTAGCACGCACACACACTAACACGGCGGCGTGCACGACTCCCACTCGACGGGGTTCCCCTCCTGGGGTTCCGTCTCCTCCTCGGGAGTCCCTTCCTTATAGACCCCTACAAAAGCTTCAAACACAAGCAGTGAGCACGATGGCTCAGCAAGACTGACCCGTCTCTCCTATACATGAAACTTCTACATGATGGTTACAGGGTACATGAGGTAAATAATTTGCAACGGACTCGCCTAATTATTTGAACCTTACTTTCAATGTTTTAGCAGCAGGTGGTGGGGAACCTTACGCTAAGGCACATGAGAGAGCCGCAATCAAACAAGAAACGCATTTCTCTCGTGTACTTTGCCCAAAGTTGAAAAGAACTTTAATTAGCTCTAAACTACAATAAGACATTAACAAGCAAGGTATATCTTTCAAATCAGCAAACTTTTAACATGAATCTAGTATGTTCTTTCTACTTCATGGTACAGTGAACAAGTGGTACTCACTGACCGCGAGGGACGGCGATTATAATCGATTTACACCTGCAGGGTTACCTGAATAACCCGTCGCGTATGCCCATACTCGATGTTGCCTACAGAAACCATCACGGACGTCGTACGCAACAACCTTTCATCCGTCAGCCAAATATTGAACCGGTCCTATTGTCCCGAGCAAGAGGTCTCTGCGTGCGCATCCACAGTGCCGCTAGCCGATTTACACCTCAAGCTATCAACCTACCCTCTGAAAGACAGGCAATGCCTCAATACCCAGCTACCCGAGTTACATCAGTTTCCCGGTTCCCATATAGCCGGTAGGTCTTCGGTACTGTTCTAGCTTGTTCAACAGGCCTGCACATGGCTCGGTCCTCAATCGACACAAGCGGAGCTATAGCACCCAGGCCCCAAAGTCCTGCTGCCCTTACTCTCCGCTCGGTCTCATTTTTCTTGCCATGCGTTTCATTTGCTATTTTTACCCGAGCGATGTGCCTCTAGCCTATTCTCGCGAGTAGTTCCAATTACTCGACTTGTACCGAATCCTACTCTATCTTAGCATTGCAGTGGCTAACGAGGTTTTCAATCCTAATCCCAACCCATGGTTTTCTTGGCTATGCATTTAGGTTTCAAACAAGACTCTAATGCAAGAGATAAGTGGTACTCAAAGGAAGTTCTCAAAACAATACAAATTTGTAAAAAGGTTAATGCAAACCGGAGCTTGCCTTGTTGCTCATAGTCGTAGGCTATCTGCCCTTCCGGAGTGACGAAGTCTAAGACTTCGGGTTCCTCCTCAACCTTAGCGACTACATGAGATAACAAGTATATGTATCAATTTAAATGCTTTTGAATTGAATTTAAACATGTGACGACTATAAGTCTTACTAGACAGACCCAATGACTCTGAAATTTTTACTGTGGTTTGGTTACAACCTCAACAGAGACTTGGCCAAGTTTCATTTGCAGCAAAGCTCATTTGAGCTTTCCACAAATAATTATGTACTTGACATTAATTAGAGCTCTTAGGGTGTTCTAGGGATTTTCATGGAGCCAGCCATGACTTTCTGAAAACTAGATTTTCAGAGGGTTCTAATGGAGTTTGTCTCACTTAATTTGAAGGTTCCTGTCTAAATATATGAGCTAAACAATTTTAGAGAAATTCTAAAAATGTTTTTGGACATTTTCTATTTTCTCTGGAACAGTTTTATTAATCACACCATTAGGTGGATCAAATGAGCTCAAATGGATCTGAAATTTTTATGGTAGCTCTGGGATATTTTGGTGAACATCCCAGCAAAATTTCAGAAATTTCCTCCAAAGGGTTCTCCAGTTAAAATTCTAACCATTTTCAACTTTGCAGAATTAATTCTGGAGAAATAAGGATTTTCATGAAGTGAAACTTGATTTGCTGGATATTACTCAGAGATCTGAATCCAACAAAATTTGGTTCACTCGATTTGGAGTTTCCTAGCCAATGTTATGTGGGTTTGAAGTTTGAACTAATTCTAAAACTCGGGAAAAAGTTTAAACCGCTGCGCGTGGGACCGGGGGCTACGTGTCAACTTCTCAGCGGTCGCCACACGGGGTTACGGAATCCTTCGCGCGCAGCCGCACCTGATCCGGTGCCACAGCAAATCCTGGTTTTAAAATATCTGCCGCTGACGCGTGGGACTGGGGGCTTCGTCTACCTCCGGCCTCCCGAGCTCGGCCGCCGCAACCCCTCGCTGGAGAGCTCGCCGGTGGCCTCTGCCGTGCACCAAACTCTATGATTTTGGCCGCCTCTGCCTAAATCCACCTGTAGAATACGATTCTGGGCTCAGCTCATCATGAAAACCACCGGCACATAGTCGGCGACGAGCGGCGGCTTCGGAAGAACTTCGGCCGTGTCGGCCAGCCTCCCTAGCACCCCAAACGATCGAGCACAAGGCCGTAGAGCATCAGTGGACCCTAGGAAAGACCGACATGAGCTCGAAGCAGCTCGGGAGAGTTCCTAAGTAGGCTCTCACCGTGCGCCCGATGCTTCCCGCATAAGCCGCCGTTGGCAAGCTTCAAAATATGCCATGTACGAAGGTTCTCATGCTAGGTGTTGTGAAGCTAACTTGT
The DNA here is from genome assembly GCA_030760725.1 of Neostapfia colusana. Lineage (NCBI taxonomy): Eukaryota > Viridiplantae > Streptophyta > Magnoliopsida > Poales > Poaceae > Neostapfia > Neostapfia colusana. The sequence continues at coordinate 64,015,062 of JASWHV010000011.1, forward strand.
GCGCCACTAAGCCTAGATCGTGTAGGAACAGTTTGAGGGTCTCTAAACAACTATAGGGTGAGAATTTGTTGGATACGCACCCGAAGGTCGGTCTGCGCCGAGTGAAAGGGAAAACTGAAATTCGCCGCCGGTGATCAAACACTCGGGCTGTGGCTCGGGGGTGAGCAGCACCAGTCCCTAACGCGTCCGGGGACGCCTTAGCTTGGGCGTAACACCCTCCTGTTTGGGATGTCCACGGGAGCCCGAAGTGCGGCAAACTTAGGTCACCGAAAAGAACCCTCGGTAGGGGCGAGATCAACCGAGTTCAGCCACTTTCCAGCAACGGGGAAAAAGAAGGAGATCCTCTCGTACCGTTTTGCAGCTTGGAGGGAATGGAGCGGCTGTGATCACGGGCTTTTCCGAACAACCGAAAGGGCGGCGGCGAGAGCTGCGTTTCTTGCGAGGGAGCAGAGAAACAGCCGAATGCCTGGATAAGAAGGCGAGGGCGATGTCGGTCGACGCGGCCAGCTGGAGCAGGAGCTGTCCCGGTGACCAGCTCGGTGGCGCCCTCGGATGAAGCCCGAGAAACCGAGTGTTGAATCTTCAGTCGGTTGAATTTGCTATAGAGGCTGACATGTGGGTCCCACCCAGGGTTTAACCTCTGAAATTAAATTTTCCCCACTGCTCTAAACAGTAGAGACCCAATTAACCTTGGTCATTGAATTATCTACCCCTGGGCCATTTGAATTGGAGAGAATTCAAATTGGGTTTTGTTTGACTAAATTTCAGCACATATGCAGTTTGAAATTCAAATGAAGTTTGAGTTTGCTAAACTTAGCTCATGTCAAGATCAACTCCAAATGGAGCGAAAATTGGTGGGTGAGCTCACAAAAATGTGCAGAGCAAGAATATGCCTCCCACTTTTGAATTCATGAGATGGAAACAGTTTGTATTTGAGTTCAAACCACCCTCTTTCTATTTATACCAAAAAGAGCTCAAAAGTTTTTGGATTTGGGTAAATTTTGGCATGAGCCTTCCTAGCACGGTGTTGGAGTTTTTCATATGCTCAGCCCCTAGATGATGCATGTGGGAAATGCCACTTTTGCATTTTGTGAGTTTATTCCCTAATGAGCATGTTGATGGTGATTACTTGCTCTTCAAATGTGTTCATCAAGTTTCTTCAAATGAAGGGTGTGTGTGGTGACGAACACTTTGAACATGTGCCAAAAACTTAAGGCCTTACATGGAGATATTTGATTGATATTCTCTTAAAAAATCTATCATTACCTATTTTGAGAATTAGGACATGAAGATAAAGCATATTGCATTATTCCTTCTCTAGATATATCTACACTTTATATATTTCTTAATTTGTTTTGCCAGATAAAGTAACTTATGTGAAAAAAATGCAGCAATAGTAGAATCAAGATCGTGTGGACTTGAGAAGTTGCTTGCACGAGTACACCAAACTAGTGATTGCATCTCACTGTCATGATAGAATGCCTCTTTATTGGTTTCATTACCATTTGCCTTCACATGGAAGTATGTGAATCATGTTTTTTAGTAGAATAGAAAGTTGCTTTGGTTTCCAAAGCCGCACAAAAAGCGTGTGTCGAAAACAGAAGAAACATGGAGATCTATGAGAAAGAGATTCTACCCTTGCGGGGAACCAACAACAGAAGTGAGATTCAGATGACTCCTGTAAAGTGGGATCCATCAATCACCTCTCTGACGATGGTGGGCAATCAAAATCCGGCGTTCAGTCAAGAGAGAGATTTTAGTTCCTTATACACCAACCAGTTAAGGGACAAAGAATGGAGTTTTGAGGAATTTGATGTTGTGGTTGAAAGCAATATAAAAAACGGACAGAAAGGACATAGTGATGGACCCTGGTGGAATTGAAGGTGGCCTTGATAGATGATCAGATCTATTCCAGCAAAATCTTTCAAAGTGGGTGATTTCTTTTTGCAAAGATGGTGCAACCTTCTGAGGCTCAAGCTCAAGCCCATGTAATGTCCCACCAACTGAACAAGATTGGGCCTAGTGATGTTGTCGCCACTGGCCAACGGGTGGAACCAGAAAATTTCAGATTTGTTTATTATTAATAGATGATTGTTTATTTATTTAATAAAAATAATGGATGTTTTCAAAAATTGTAAAACTAGACATCAGTCTCTGTTCACCAGGCGACAAGCTGACGTGGTGCTGTTGTCGCCCAATGAACAGGCAACAGACTAGCCCAACGAACAGGTGAAAAGTCATCACGTCAGTGCCTCTTGCTTGTTGATTGGACGAAAAATGTTTCATGTTAGACTGTGGTCCAATGAACGGGCAATAGAGTGTTCAGTTTTGCAATTTACGAATCCACCCGGTTATGTTTATTAAATAAAAGAATTAAGAAAATCTACAAAAAAGACACCTAACTTGGTCCAGGGACTCATCAATGGTAAGGAATTTTTTGCTTTTGAAATTGCACCTAGGTTAGAAAAATCTGAATTATCCGATGCAGCATGTCAAGTGCCATGGTCCACTCGTAGATCTAGTGGGGCTGCCCAATGTACGTGACTGTTAGTAATGGGATGACATTTCCTAATGGATGCCTAGAGATGCCCTAAGTACCATTGCCAAATTGTCACACCCAGTTTTTCCGAAGAACAACCGAGTGAATATCACATGTATGTCAGGATCATTTTCTCATACATGTGATGACAAATAGTGAAGCATCATTTATTACAAGCCAGGTGTCAAATATAAATAAGTCTTACATAGCAAATGTCTCGATGGACAATAATAAGTTCATCACAAGTAAATAAACTAGCAGCGGAATATTATTCTTTAGGGCTCCATCACAGGCGTCGCCCGGGGGTCTCCATGAACCTAGAAACCTTCTTCGGGTCCAAAGTCTTGGTCATTATACACCACCTCATTGTCTTGACCTGAGCAGCGATATAAACCAACAAATATGCAAGGTTGAGTACCAAGGGTACTCAGCAAGTGTGGGAAAATTATATCATGCATGGGTAAAACAAGGAGAGGTTGAACTCATGGTTAAAGCACTACGCAATTAAATACCTATTACCTTAGCTTATTAAGCACCTACATTATGACACAGGTAAAATGGTCCCAATCTCCCATCCCATCATCATAATCCAATAACCATAACATCATTTCCAATGTTAAGCTCCCCGCTTAACATTCACAACTTCCAAAACCATCACTCCTCTAATCATGAATAAGTCCAAGCCGCTCTTGACCGTGAGCACGGCTGTCATGACAGTTTTGACTCTGCAGAGTTTGTACCACTGTACCCACATGTAGTGATTTCATCCCCCGTTGCCGGGTGGACTAAAAGAACCTCCATTATGCCAGTGGCTATGAACCACATTCACACTTCCCAGGTGTGTAGCCAGGAGATCACTACGAAGCCTTTACAAAGGGATTCCCGACGAGCGTGGGCCCACTGAGGTTTCACCCCTAACAGCATACAAGAGGCTCCAACCCCGCTGCAGTGGCCCCCTCTTGAGCCTTGCGGTTCATATGGTAGTCCAGCTGACACCTATTCCCCGCACCATCCAACACACCCATACTACGCCGGGGATACACCTAATTAATTGGCCAAGCTGCCCCATCTCAGCATGTGGTTGGCACTGTAAAGCCATGTTACATGCTCCATGAACCGGTCCTTAGGATCCAGGCAAGTACTAAACACAAACCCGAGTCTCGTGCACCTAGCACACAACCAAAACATCCCACTTGCCTTGATCCCTACCTCTACATAATTCATAATATCTCATTCAATAGTATGGTAGAAATAAATTGATGATCTCATATCCCAAATATCCCATTCTAAGCATGGCTAAGCATATGCATAATAATAAATGACATGATAAAATAAATCCCAACCCAAGCTACAAGGAAACAAGGTAATGCAATTCTAGGGAAACTTCCTAGCATGGGTTTCATATTTAACTTGACAATGCAAATAATTCTATCTACACATCCTAGCATAGGATCAAAGTGGTCAAGGACACTTGCCTCCTTCTTGCTGCTCTTGAAATGGGTAGTCCTGGTCTTGGAAAGAAATAACTTGCTCTTGAGCAGGTTCTACATCATACCATCACACATAGCAAGAGAAAAACAACAATCATAAGACATAGTTCACACTTCTACTTCATACAAACCACACATTCACATTTATGAAAGTCCTTCACCATTATATGTGTTGTGGTTACTTTATGTGTGTTGAGTTGTGGCTTGCATGCACTTTTAATCATGTGTATATGATTCCTACTTTTGTGTTCACATTTATACTTACATACTATAGATATGAGTTTCCAATAAATTTCTTATATTCAACTACTACACCTTTTCACTACCAAGTATGTATGAAAAGTATTTTTCTTCCCCATATGTGCCTTCATAATTTCTACCAACCCTAAACTGAACTCTTTGGATTTTAAAAACTCCATTTATCATTTACTAGTTGCTATATTTTCAGATTTATATTCCTATGCATAATTGTGTACTTTATTATGAAATTAGTAATACACATCATCTAAACAGAATAGGTTCTGGTCCTAAATAATTTAATAACATATTTTGACCTTTGCCTCTGATGTAAACTATTTCATAATTATTTTCCCTATTTTCTATAACTATTCTTTACTTAAAAATGTGTCCCTAAATGTGAATAATAAATTAAACAGATTCAATTCAGCCCAAAATATGTTTTTATCTCACTCCAAAGTTTCCTAAACACTGAGAAAGTCTTTAATTAAATTTTGACAATATGTTTGTCCCACTTTTTAATTTTTAAACACCAGCCACATATTCAATTTCCAAATTTAAATACTAAACAGGACTAAAAAGTTAAACTTACCCCACTACAGGGTCTATAATATTATTTTCAGAATTTCTAGGGGTCTAGCTACACTTATCAGAGGTGTTTTTCCAAATTTTTATTAAGTCCAGGGGCTAAAACTGATTTTTAAATGAATTTACATGATTTTCTGGAGTTCTAGGGGCTAGATCAGAAGTTTCCGGGGCTAGCTCTTATTTCCCGAGAACCCCAGGGGGTAGCACGTAAGATTTCCAGTCTTTATAACGCGGGGCTGACGTGGACCGTTCGATTTTAAACCGACGGCTGAGATTATAACGCCGAACCGGTACGCGGGGGTTTAAACCCTACCGTGCGATTTAAAATAAACGGCGCACAAGCGGCCACGTCGCTCTGATCGAGCGCGGGCGGCGCTTCCGGCGGCGCACGGCGGCGGGAAGCGGCGATCTCGCCGGAAACTTTTGGATCCTCGAGAATTCTGCCTGGACTGTGATCTTATGGCATAGATCGGTAGAGGGGAGGTCAGGGATCTCACCTCGGGGGTTTTCTTGAGCTCGGAGGTCCTGGAAGGTGATCGGCGGCGAGGTCTGAGGAAAAACCACGGCGAAGCTCGTCGGCGCTGTGTTTACACCACAAGTCACCGAGTTTTCTGCACCTGCAAGGTTCCCCGGAGGCGGTGGATCAAGACTAGCGAGTTAGATCGGAATTTCCGAGCTTAGATCGGCCAGAATTCGCCGGAGAAGTCTCGGTTCTCACCGGAGTAAAAATCGGCGATCGCGTGGGGAAAACAGAACGGGGCCGGGGTTTTTATAGACAAGAGAGGGCGGCGTGTCGGTTGTGATCGAGTTTGAGTCGTCCGGGACCAAAATTCGGCTGGGGGACGCGGTTTCCAGGGGGTAGTTTGATTCGGGAGAGAGAGGTGTCCCGGGGTCGGCCGATCGCGCGCGAGGAAGAAGATGACGGCGGGCCCCGCATGTCAGTGAGAGGGAGAGGCGCGCGGCTGTGGGCTGGCGGGGAAAAATGGTGGGCCGGCTGGTGGGTTCGGCCCACTGGCCGGTTAGGTTTTAGTTTTCTTTTTTTTTTCTATTTCTTTTCTGATTTGAGTTTAATTTGAATTCCAGTTTGAATTTAAATTTTTGCAAAACATGCAACACGTCCAAAAATTTTTAAATTCCCCTCTTAACATGATTTAAGGTTTTGAATCAAAATTTTGGGGTGTTACAGCTCTACACCCCTTAAAAGAAATCTCGTCCTCGAGATTGGTGTTTCTAAGAAAACAATTCCGGAAATTGTGCCTTGAGCTCATCTTCCCGCTCCCAGGTGGCTTCCTCTTCTAAGTGATGCTTCCACTGCACCTTGCACATCCGGATTCTTTTATTTCTGGTGAGGTGTTCCATTGTCTCCAAAATCTTGTATGGTTGCTCGGCATAAGACAAATTCTCAGCTACATCCACTTCATTCATGGGTAACACCTCTTCAGGCGTCCTCAGACATTTCTTGAGTTGTGACACATGGAATACATCGTGCACATCCGATAGATGAACCGGTAACTCTAGTTGATACGCCACTTCGCCTTTCCTTTCCAAAACTTGAAAGGGTCCGATGTATCGAGGTGACAACTTCCCTTTCACCTTGAATCGACGAAGTCCTCTGATAGGGGACACCTTGAGATAAACATAGTCTCCCACGTTGAAAACGAGCTCTCTTCTTCGTACATCGGCATAGCTCTTTTGGCGTGTCTGTGCTATCCTCAAATTGTTGCGAATCTCCCTCACCTTCGCCTCGGCTTCTTGTAGCACTTCTGGACCAAACACTTTACTTTCTCCTGTTTGGTTCCAAAATAGGGGAGTTCTGCACTTCCTTCCATACAAAGCTTCAAACGGTGACATCTTCATACTAGCTTGATAGCTGTTGTTATAGGAAAACTCCGCATACGGTAAGTTCTTGTCCCAACTCCTATTGTTTTTGAGTGCACATGCTCTTAACATATCTTCAAGGATCTGATTGGTTCTTTCCGTCTGCCCGTCAGTTTAGGGATGATAGGCAGAGCTGAAGTTCAGATGGGTTCCCATGGTTTCATGCAACTTCTGCCAAAACCTCGAGGTGAACTGTGTCCCTCGGTCTGACACTATCTTCTTTGGCACTCCATGGTAACACACGATCCTTGACATGTACAACTCTGCCAATTTGGATCCGCTGTAGCTTTCCTTCACGGGGATGAAGTGAGCTACCTTGGTTAGCCTATCAATGATGACCCATATTGAATCATACCCGGATTGGGTCCTAGGCAATCCCACGACAAAATCCATGCTGATTTCTTCCCATATCCATTCAGGCACTTTGAGTGGTTGCAATAATCCCGCGGGTCGTTGATGTTCTGCTTTCACCAACTGACATGTGTCACATAGGGCAACATGTTCCGCGACATCTCGCTTCATGCCATACCACCAATACCTGCTCTTGAGGTCCTGGTACATCTTCGTACTCACAGGATGAATGGAATAGTCGGAATCATGAGCCTCCTTCAAAATCAATTCACGGATCTCCTTTACTTCTGGCACACAGATTCTTTTCCCGTGCCACACCGTTCCTTGTTCATCCTCTCTAAAACCAGGAGCTTTATTTTCCTTGATGAGCTGTCTGATCTCTTGTATCTTCTCATCATTCTTTTGGCCCTCGCGTATGTCTCGCTCGAGTGTGGAGTCCACTTCCATGGCGATGGCTTCACCACTATTTACTAGACATAGATTGAGCCTTATAACCTCGTCCTTCAATTCTGCAGGCATGTCCTTCAAGCTCAACTTATTGACCTGCACTTTCCGACTCAAAGCATCGGCCACGACGTTTGCTTTCCCGGGATGATAGTTGATGCCCACATCAAAGTCATTGATTAGCTCTAACCATCTCCTTTGTCTGAGGTTGAGATCTGGCTGTGTGAAAATGTACTTCAAACTCTTATGATCCGTATATATCTCTGTCCTCTTCCCCATCAAATAGTGTCGCCAAATTTTCAACGCGTGTACCACTGCGGCTAGTTCTAGGTCATGTGTAGCATAGTTTTTATCGTGCTTCCGAAGCTGCCGGGATGCATAAGCCACGACATGTCCTTCTTGCATGAGAACACATCCCAACCAATTTCCAGAGGCATCGCAGTACACTGTGAAATTCTTCTGCATATCTGGCATAACCAACACTGGGGCTGTTGTCAATCTCTTCTTTAGCTCCTGAAAGCTCATCTCGCACTGTGGCGTCCAGGTGAATGTGATTCCCTTCTCCAACAGTTTGGTGAGAGGTCTCGAGATCTTGGAGAATCCCTCAATAAACCGTCGATAGTATCCAGCCAATCCCAAAAAGCTTCGAACTTCCCGACATTTTCAGGGGTCTTCCACTTCTGTATATCCTCGATTTTGGCGGGATCTACGGAGATTCCTCCCTCCGAGATTATATGTCCTAAAAAGGGAACTCTCTTCAGCCAAAACTCACACTTGCTCAACTTGGCATATAGTTGGTGTTCTCTCAGCCTCTGCAACACCAACCTTAGATGTTTCTCATGTTCTTCATCTTTGGAGAAGACGAGAATGTCATCTATGAAAACCACCACAAATTTGTCCAGATATTCCATGAATACCTTGTTCATGAGATACATGAAGTATGCCGGGGCATTGGTTAGCCCGAAAGGCATGACAGTGTATTCATACAGTCCGTACCGAGATACGAAAGCTGTCTTGAGAATATCAGATTGCCTTATTTTGAGTTGGTGGTATCCCGACCTGAGATCAATTTTCGAGAACACACAAGCTCCCCTCAACTGATCAAACAAGTCTTCAATGCGAGGCAATGGGTACTTATTCTTGATGGTTACCTCATTCAAAGCACGGTAATCCACGCATAACCTTTGGGTCCCGTCCTTCTTGGGCACAAATATCACCGGAGCTCCCCATGGTGAGGAACTAGGGCGAATATACCCCTTCACCGTCAATTCTCTCAAATGATCCTTTAGTTCTTCTAGCTGCTTGGAGTCCATCCGATAAGGTCTCTTGTATATCGGGGCTGTTCCCGGTACTAGCTCAATTGCGAATTCCACTTCACGGTCGGGAGGCATACCTGGCAACTCCTCCGGAAAAACATCTGGATATTCCCTGATAGTCCTGATTTCCTCAACTTTCATCTCCACTTGATTTAATTTAATGTCCCTCCTAGGCTCGTGTATCGTTATGAACTTTACTCTTGTGCCACTAGGGTGAGTTAGTTCCACCGTTCTGGTCAAACAATGGATGATTCCTTTATGTTTGGTCAACCAATCCATACCCAAAATAATATCTATCCCTTGTGAATCTATCACTATGAGGTTAGCAGTAAATACTACCCCATTAATGTCTAGGTTCACTTTGGGACACACTTGTCTTGTCCTTATTTCTCCACCTGGAGAGTTTACAGCTAGCATATGGTTCATTTGTGTGGTTGCTAGGTCATGCTTCTTAACAAACCCTTGAGCAATGAACGAGTGGGTAGCACCAGAATCAAACAGCAGAGTTGCAAGGTGTAAATTGGTGGGAAACTTACCAACTACCACGTCGGGTGCCTCTTGTGCTTCCTCCATAGTGACGTGGTTCACCCGTCCTCTCATTACATTCTGCTGTTGTGGCGGCGCAGGCTTCTTCTTTGGGCATTTATGGGCGTAGTGCCCCACTTCACCACAGCTAAAACATAGCACCCCAATCTTAGATGCCTGGCCTTTGTTGTCTTGGGGTTGGTTTGGGGGTCCTTGCACTGCGGGTCGAGGTGGATATGCGGGGCGAGGCTGCTGCACAAACTGACGTTGCGGCTGTGCCGGTGCTGCGGAAGGCCTGTAGTTTGGGTTGTACCCTCTTGGTGCTGAATAGGGTACCGCAGCACGGCTCGTCTGCCCCGTAGGTTGCTGCATCATACGTGGGCGGGTGTTGCTCCCTGAGGCTTGATGTGACCACCCGGCCTTCCTCTTATTCTCATTTTCCAGGGCCTTTAGCCTCCTTTCTACCACAAATGCTCTGTACACCATCTTTTGGAAGCTTTCATACTCATTTGAGGACATTGCACACTGCATCTCTGCGGTAAGTCCTTCCACGAAACAATCTTGTTTCTGCTCATCAGTCTCTATGTCTCGTGGGGCATAACGGGATAGTCGAGAAAATTTAGTGAGGTATTCCCTCACCGTCATGTTTCCCAGCTGCAGTCCCAAAAACTCCTTCCTCTTGTTTTTGAGTTCACCTCTTGGGATGTAATGGTTGCGGAAGCTACGTTTGAACTCTTCCCAAGTGATGTTCTCAGGGTCATGATGGGCGGCCACGTAGGCGGTCCACCAATCAGCAGCAGGTCCATGCAATTGATGAGAGGCAAACAGCACCCTCTCATACCCTTGGCATTGTATGATCCTCATCTTACTTTCAATGGTCTTCAGCCAATCATCTGCCTCCAGAGGTTCAACAGCACTTGCAAACTTTGGAGGTTGAGTTCCTAGAAACTCACTCAACCTTGGTTGGCGTGGTGCAGCTTGTGGAGGTGGAACTTGATGCAAGTTGGCCACTACTTGAGTCAAGTTCTGGATGAGCTGATTCTGATTCTCCAGCATCTGGTGGAGGGGATCAACTCCTTCACGGCGACCACCCTGGTCCTGGCCTCCAGAAAGATGAGGGTTGCATGCCTCATCGTTGTTGTTGGCGGGGTTGGGAGCACGTCCTTTTCCTCTTCCGGCCATCTGGCAGAATCAACCAATGTTAATTTGAAAGCATTTAGTATCATCTTACTACTTTCATTTGTTTGTACTTTGAAGTGTTGAGGCTTTGTTATACTTTTACGAGGGTTCATATCTCACACCAAATAAATGCACTATTATTTCATGTGGGTTCACACACCAAAGCAAAACAATCTAAAGACGAGGCTGTGGACAATTGCTCATGGCTTCCACAACTCACGTCACACACCAAGCATTAACACACCATTAACTACGTAACGACTCGACTACTCGACATCCTTCTAATTTAAGGGAAAGGCTCTACGCTACTCGTTTTCTTGAGCTGGCTCCTCGGGATCTTCCTCCTCATTTTGGCTGCCTTCTGACTCTGCTTTGGGTGGGGAGGCTGCTGGTGGAGAAGTGCGACGACGCCTGATCGCTCGGTCCATGTATCATTCACGATGACACACAGTTCATTCCCATCTCCTCTTTCCCTCGCCTTTAAGCAGGCTCGCAGCAACGCCTCCGTTTCCTTCAGGGTGTCCCGGACATCCTGAAGCTCTTGTTGACACTCCTGCAGTCGAGTGCTGAGCATAGCAGCATCCTCCAAGCACAAGTCCATGTGCTCATGGGAAGTCCCTTGCTGCACTGGCGGGTACTTGTACTCCGTGGTACCACTCTCACGTTGGAGGACATACATGTACTCAGTTTTGTCCAAGTGGCGACGATAGATGTGACTCTGGCAGGTGATAGCCTCCCAGGTGACATCTTTCTCCGCATCTACTTGTGTCGCTCTACAAGCTGGAGAGTGGTGAATCTTAAGCAGCTGATTTTCGTGTATAATCCTCATCTCCGAACTCCATTCTTCCCTCTTCTCACGGATGGTCCTGGTGGAGTTATAGTGGATGATTAGCTTGCCCGTGTTGCCGGCGGCTTCGAGCATACGCCGAAGACGGCGCAATAAACCTCCTACTGCCAATCCGTAGGAAAGGTACGTCACCGGATGGCTCTCCTCTCTTTCGGCAAGGGCTACTACGGGAACTCTCCCTCCTGTGGACTTGCGAGCGGTGCGAATCATGCGAACCATCTAAAACAAAAAGAATTTAAAATTAGGTTAGATAAACTCTCAAACAAAAATCCTATTTTGAATGAAAGTTGGGGTAAGATGAAGAAAATGACTCCTTAAATAACACTTTTCAACCCACACCTTGGAAAATAGTTTTTAAGAAAATAGGGCCCTTAAATACGTCCATTTCTACCTAGGTCCACGTTCCTACGGGCAACCTTGGCTCTGATACCACCTCTGTCACACCCAGTTTTTCCGAAGAACAACCGAGTGACTATTACATGTATGCCAGGATCATTTTCTCATACATGTGATGACAAATAGTGAAGCATCATTTATTACAAGCCAGGTGTCGAATATAAATAAGTCTTACATAGCAAATGTCTCGATGGACAATAATAAGTTCATCACAAGTAAATAAACTAGCAGCGGAATATTATTCTTTAGGGCTCCATCACAGGCGTCGCCCGGGGGTCTCCATGAACCTAGAAACCTTCTTCGGGTCCAAAGTCTTGGTCATTATACACCACCTCATTGTCTTGACCTGAGCAGCGATATAAACCAACAAATATGCAAGGTTGAGTACCAAGGGTACTCAGCAAGTGTGGGAAAATTATATCATGCATGGGTAAAACAAGGAGAGGTTGAACTCATGGTTAAAGCACTACGCAATTAAATACCTATCACCTTAGCTTATTAAGCACCTACATTATGACATAGGTGAAATGGTCCCAATCTCCCATCCCATTATCATAATCCAATAACCATAACATCATTTCCAATGTTAAGCTCCCCGCTTAACATTCACAACTTCCAAAACCATCACTCCTCTAATCATGAATAAGTCGAAGCCGCTCTTGACCGTGAGCACGGCTGTCATGACAGTTTTGACTCTGCAGAGTTTGTACCACTGTACCCACATGTAGTGATTTCATCCCCCGTTGTCGGGTGGACTAAAAGAACCTCCATTATGCCAGTGGCTACGAACCACATTCACACTTCCCAGGTGTGTAGCCAGGAGATCACTACGAAGCCTTTACAAAGGGATTCCCGACGAGCGTGGGCCCACTGAGGTTTCACCCCTAACAGCATACAACAGGCTCCAACCCCGCTGCAGTGGCCCCCTCTTGAGCCTTGCGGTTCATATGGTAGTCCAGCTCACACCTATTCCCCGCACCATCCAACACACCCATACTACGCCGGGGATACACCTAATTAATTGGCCAAGCTGCCCCATCTCAGCATGTGGTTGGCACTGTAAAGCCAGGTTACATGCTCCATGAACCGGTCCTTAGGATCCAGGCAAGTACTAAACACAAACCCGAGTCTCGTGCACCCAGCACACAACCAAAACATCCCACTTGCCTTGATCCCTACCTCTACATAATTCATAATATCTCATTAAAGAGTATGGTAGAAATAAATTGATGATCTCATATCCCAAATATCCCATTCTAAGCATGGCTAAGCATATGCATAATAATAAATGACATGATAAAATAAATCCCAACCCAAGCTACAAGGAAACAAGGTAATGCAATTCTAGGGAAACTTCCTAGCATGGGTTTCATATTTAACGGACAATGCAAATAATTCTATCTACACATCCTAGCATAGGATCAAAGTGGTCAAGGACACTTGCCTCCTTCTTGCTGCTCTTGAAATGGGTAGTCCTGGTCTTGGAAAGAAATAACTTGCTCTTGAGCAGGTTCTACATCATACCATCACACATAGCAAGAGAAAAACAACAATCATAAGACATAGTTCACACTTCTACTTCATACAAACCACACATTCACATTTATGAAAGTCCTTCACCATTATATGTGTTGTGGTTACTTTATGTGTGTTGAGTTGTGGCTTGCATGCACTTTTAATCATGTGTATATGATTCCTACTTTTGTGTTCACATTTATACTTACATACTATAGATATGAGTTTCCAATAAATTTCTTATATTCAACTACTACACCTTTTCACTACCAAGTATGTATGAAAAGTATTTTTCTTCCCCATATGTGCCTTCATAATTTCTACCAACCCTAAACTGAACTCTTTGGATTTTAAAAACTCCATTTATCATTTACTAGTTGCTATATTTTCAGATTTATATTCCTATGCATAATTGTGTACTTTATTATGAAATTAGTAATACACATCATCTAAACAGAATAGGTTCTGGTCCTAAATAATTTAATAACATATTTTGACCTTTGCCTCTGATGTAAACTATTTCATAATTATTTTCCCTATTTTCTATAACTATTTTTTACTTAAAAATGTGTCCATAAATGTGAATAATAAATTAAACAGATTCAATTCAGCCCAAAATATGTTTTTATCTCACTCCAAAGTTTCCTAAACACTGAGAAAGTCCTTAATTAAATTTTGACAATATGTTTGTCCCACTTTTTAATTTTTAAACACTAGCCACATATTCAATTTCCAAATTTAAATACTAAACAGGACTAAAAAGTTAAACTTACCCCACTACAGGGTCTATAATATTATTTTCAGAATTTCTAGGGGTCTAGCTACACTTATCAGAGGTGTTTTTCCAAATTTTTATTAAGTCCCGGGGCTAAAACTGATTTTTAAATGAATTTACATGATTTTCTGGAGTTCCAGGGGCTAGATCAGAAGTTTCCGGGGCTAGCTCTTATTTCCCGAGAACCCCAGGGGGTAGCACGTAAGATTTCCAGTCTTTATAACGCGGGGCTGACGTGGACCGTTCGATTTTAAACCGAGGGCTGAGATTATAACGCCGAACCGGTACGCGGGGGTTTAAACCCTATCGTGCGATTTAAAATAAACAGCGCACAAGCGGCCACGTCGCTCTGATCGAGCGCGGGCGGCGCTGCCGGCGGCGCACGGCGGCGGGAAGGGGCGATCTCGCTGGAAACTTTCGGATCCTCGAGAATTCTGCCTGGACTGTGATCTTATGGCATAGATCGGTAGAGGGGAGGTCAGGGATCTCACCTCAGGGGTTTTCTTGAGCTCGGAGGTCCTGGAAGGTGATCGGCGGTGAGGCCCGAGGCAAAACCACGGCGAAGCTCATCGGCGCTGTGTTTACACCGCAAGTCACCGAGTTTTCTGCACCTGCAAGGTTCCCCGGAGGCGGTGGATCAAGACCAGCGAGTTAGATCGGAATTTCCGAGCTTAGATCGGCCAGAATTCGCCGGAGAAGTCTCGGTTCTCACCGGAGTAAAAATCGGCGATCGCGTGGGGAAAACAGAACGGGGCCGGGGTTTTTATAGACGGGAGAGGGCGGCGTGTCGGTTGTGATCGAGTTTGAGTCGTCCGGCACCAAAATTCGGCTGGGGGACGCGGTTTCCAGGGGGTAGTTTTGATTCGGGAGAGAGAGGTGTCCCGGGGTCGGCCGATCGCGCGCGAGGAAGAAGATGACGGCGGGCCCCGCATGTCAGTGAGAGGGAGAGGCGCGCGGCTGTGGGCTGGCGGGGAAAAATGGTGGGCCGGCTGGTGGGTTCGGCCCACTGGCCGGTTAGGTTTTAGTTTTCTTTTTTTTTCTATTTCTTTTCTGATTTGAGTTTAATTTGAATTCCAGTTTGAATTTAAATTTTTGCAAAACATGCAACACGTCTAAAAAATTTTAAATTCCCCTCTTAACATGATTTAAGGTTTTGAATCAAAATTTTGGGGTGTTACACAAATCAAGCTAAAAGCTGAAATGACTCTTGAAATACCTATTTTTTCAAGTCTCTTTATTGGGTACAACCATAGTACACACTTACCCACACACACAGAGACACACACTCACACACATCCAGCTCTATAGTACATGACTTCTAAGACATGTCTTCACGTGTAAGACACACTAAAAATTATTCTAGACTGAGTCCTAGTGAGACCCTGGGTTTGATTCAGGAATTGAACCGTGGTGGCAGGACTCGCACCCAAGCCGTCTTTGCCACTAGGATACAGCCCACTTCTCAAAATAGCTAATTTATCTGATGGGATAACTTCCATTGCATATACTAGTCTGTTGCAGTGGTGACAATGTTGTGATGGAGAAGATATGCAAAAGGAGGCTAAAATCCCATAATGTGGAGTTTGTTGAGATTAACATAGATAAGCAAATGTTCAAAATGATAAAAAAATACATGAGTCGGCTGCCAGGTCTCTTGCGTAGAAGAAGGTGTGTGTGTGTGTGTGCAGTTTATCATTACACACATGTGTGTGCAATTTATCATTACACACATGTGTGTGCAATTTATTATTATAAGCATTTATTCTATATATATTTGCCATGTGTATCAAGTTCACACCATGGAGCTTCAAGAAAAACTTGAAAGTCTCCAGGAGGATAACAAACGTCTTCAGGCTGAGGAGGTATTTGATTGATATTCTTCTAAAAATATATGATTGCCTATTTTATGGATTAGGACTTGAAAATAACACATATTGTTTGTTCCTTCTCTGGATATATCCCGTATCTGTGCAATGATGATCCCTTTTCAACGGTATCAAAATATCAGCAATATTTGTGGTTTTTTAGCTGGCGGTGGAGAAGGCAATGTAATAGTTGAAGGTGGAAATGACATTCAAAAAAGAGTGGTCATGCAATGCACCGGTGCAGAGACACCTGCGTGTTGTGAAGTACTGAAGTGGCGTCTCTATACACGGCCTCCTTATTTGCTTCTTGGTTTAAGATTTGTGCAGTGAACACGTGATAGAAATCTAATATGTGTTGCACACGAGAAAATTTACAACACTTCTGTTTCGACCAGGCCAGCTTTTGTTTTTTATAATGAGCCCCCCTACTGTTGAATGGCATAGTCTATTTGCTTATCTGATATTTCGCCGTTGAGAAAATAAGAATAGTTTAATCCTCTCTTGATGCAATGGTTGAAAGGGTATGGTAATCCAGCACAGCCCTACACGTGTGCCTGATACGTTTGAGAGCTATAAGAGCTGTATATGTGGCTGTGCATAACGAGTAATGTCGTTATCGTTGTCACTTCATTGGTCAGCAATTAGTACACCCAATCCGTCGCTATCAGTTTATTACTGATACCCTTCTGTGAGCTCGATCATTAGCGATGAAAATGGATAGGATATTTTTCAGATCATCCGCTACCTTTTAGAAAAAAATGGTCCAATTTTGTTTTCATCGGATTTTATTCAGAATTGGGCAGAATCTGGATCAATAATTTTAGATATCGGATCGGAAATGACTTTGACAAACATCCAACTGAATAGTTGGATATCCATATTTATTCGGATATATTCGAATAATATCCGCTTAAAATCCGAACTTCAACCAGACTTAATTTGACCCCAATACTCTACATCCCCGATCGGCCAACCCCAATACGCCTCGACAGCACTGCCCACCAGGCTGACCCCAATACTCCCTGTCACCACCGCCAACCTGTTTTTTATACTTTCGGCATATTCGATACCGAATCAGTTTTTTGACAATATTGTTTCCAATCCTGGTTTAGAAATTGCTATATGAAAGTGAAAATGATTTGGCCTTTTTATTTTCTAACTGTATCCCACTGTTTTCGTCCCTATCAATCATCGATTGGAATGTGGAGGCTGTTGTGGAAATGGGGTGTTTTTGAATCGTGTATGCCTCAGAATCATGTTTATTTAGTAGCATATAAAGTTGCTTTGGATTCTAAAGGCACACAATAAGTGTGTGTCAAAAACAGTAGAAACATGAAGATCTATGAGTAAGAGATTCTACCCTTGCAAGGAAACCAACCACATAAGTGAGATGCAGATGACTCCTTTAAAGCAGGATCCATCAATTCCCTCTCTGATGATTGTGGGCAATCAAAATTTGGCGTTCAGCCAAGAGAGAGATTTTAGTTCCTTAGACACCAACCAGTTAAGTGACAAAGAATGGAGTTTTGAGAAATTTTATGCTGCGGTCGAAAGCAATATAAAAAATGGGTCAGAAGGACATAGTGATGGACCTTGGTGGAATTGAAGATGGCGTTGATAGAGGATCAGATCTATTCTAGCAAGAACCTTTCAATCTGGATAATTTTTTTTTTGTGGAGATGGTGCAACCAGTTGAGGCTCAAGTTGAAGCCCATGTAATGCCCACAACAGAATAATAGATTGGGCCTAGTGCTGTCCTCACCGCTGGCCAACAGGTGGAACTGGAAAGTTTCAGATTTTTTATTGATAGATGATTGTTTATTCATTTAATAAAAATAATGGATGTTTTCAAAATTGTAAAACTAGACATCTGTCGCATGTTCACTAGGCGACAGGCTGACGTGGTGTTGCTATCGCCCAATGAACAGCAACATGCTGTTGTCTCCCAACGAACAGGCGAAAAGACATCACGGCAGCGCCACTCGCTCGTTCACTGGACAACTGTGAGACCTATGTGTGCTGAATACATTGGCTATGACGATAAAAGTTTTGAATTCTGCCAAAACACTCTTTTTGTTAAGGTCCGACTCTAAGTCCGAGCTCCAACAAGATCTGACGTAAGGTCCGACTTGCTATGGCTAGGTCCAACATGTGTTTGATTAGCTCTGATGGTAGGTCCGACTAACTTTGGTAAGTTCCAACGCTAGGTTCTGCTAGCTTTGGTAAGCTCCGGCTCAAGGTACGGTTAGCTTTGGCAATGTCCGGAGCTTAATCGCAATGGTTCTGTTTTTACCATGCAAATGTTTTGAACTTGCTTTACATCTATGGAAAGTTTGCATAGTATTCTTTTACTAAGTTTTTGAAGTATTATGGCTGTTTACGGTGGTTAACATGTTGCTATGGTTTACAACATGTTTATGTGAGGTGTTCATGTAAGGTGTTGTGGTTTTTGGAACTAACGTGAGTCAAGTCGCGCACTTGTGCTCGAAAGTATTGGTTGTTTATTCATGTGCAGGTGTTGCTTGAGTTCGAGATATGTCTGGTGATGGGATCCATTGAACTAGTCTTAGGGAGAAGGTGAGGTTCAACAACCAAGTTCGGGAGGAATTGTGGTTGAGTTGATCGGGAGGTCGCGCAGCATGTTTGGATCAAGAACAATGCAAATGAAGGTATTGTGGACATCATTGAAAGGTGTTTGCACGTGTGCAAGGAGTGCATGGACATGGCAACAGGGTTCCAAGGCGTGATGAAGACATGTAGACGTAAATAATTGGTAGGAAAGGTCCAACCGGCTGGATTATGGACTCAGGTTGCTGCTTAGTCGGTTATGGCTCAAATATGGAAAGATTTGAGTTGGTTATGATAGGATTTCATGTGGGACACGAAGTTGAGTTGTTTTAGGAATGTGGGATACGTTCCTAAGGTGTTTAGAAGTATTAAGATTGCTTCTATTTGCGTATAGAAGAGTTTTGAGCAGTTATGGAAAGTTTCGATACAGAAACTGAGTAGGATTAGAATCCTAGTTCGAATTGGGTTGGCCTCCGGGCTGGTTATATAAGAAAGGGAGGCCAGAGCTCATGGCAAGACGACCTTGGGCTGCTACTTTTATGTTTTGATCAATAAGATTCGTAATTTAGAGGAGCTTTTGTGCCTTGTTCGTCCGACTTGTTTTTGTCAAGTCTTTCTCGTCGAGTTTCTGGACAGCACGACAGTGCTTCGGTGTTTTGATCATAAATCGAGTCTTACAGATCCAATTGACATGATTATTTTTGGGTTGTCTTCAAAACTTGATTATCTATCATCTGTGAAAATTTTACGATCATTGGATTTGTAGTTTCTGATATACACGAGTTTTTTTTCAGTGTTGCAGATCTGGTTTTTACTAGAGTAGAACAGATTGACCCTCATTTGATCTTTTGATCATAACTTGAGTTTTTCTTGACGGATTTCCGTGATTCTTGTTGTCGTGTCTTCGTGACTTGATTCTCTATAATATATACCACTTTTGTCATGGTTGAACACATTTAGATCAGTCACATACACGGTTTATTTAACAGATCAATTTTCTACCGAGGGGTTTTTTTGTTGCTTCCGCTAAAAAGTTTAAATCTACCGTTCACCCCCCTTTGGTAGCTTTTCACGTTCTCTTCGATCCTACAATTGGTATCAGAGCCATGGTACTCTAATCTTTGTGATTTGCACGTGTTTTGACTAATCATCATGGAGAAATACTCCGCAAAACCATGTTCAGTTGCATTGATTTTCAGGTTTGGAAGGTACGAATGGAGGCTTTCATCCAGGCGCAAGGCTTCGAAATATGGGAAAAGGTGTACAAGCCTTATAACGTGCCGCCAAATTATCAAGTCATGGCTACGAACATGAGAGATGTCGACAATAACAACAAAGCACGGAACTTGATCATACAAGGATTAACTCAAAGTGACTTCGACCGTGTTGCACATCTCCGATCTGCATACGATATGTGGAAAGCACTTTGTAGCTACCACAAAGGATCCAACACGATCAAGGAGGTAAGAAAAGATATGTTCAATAAAGAATACATGTGCTTCGATATGCAACCCGGTGAGTCAATCGATGACCTCTTTGCCCGCTTCAATAAAATTCTCAGCAACTGCATAGTATCAACGTTAATTTTTCAGATGCTGGAAATGCTAGGTAATTACTAAGTGCATTAGACATGTCAATTTGGGAGATGAAAGTTACATCTATTTGTGAATCTACTGTCATGAGTACACTTACATTAGATGTGCTATATTCTAAGTTAAACACTCATGAAATTGACATAATATCACGTAAGAACCCCAACAAGTCTCTTGCATTTGTCTCACAACGCGACATGCCTAGCTCTAGTCAATCTTCATCTTGTTGTACACTTTATTTGCTGTCCTCTCTAACTCTTGAACAGATTGAAGAGTTTCTAGAGGAAGAACTTGCACTCATCTCTACTCGGTTCTCAAAAGCATTGCAAAATGTGAGAACTAGAAGGAGAGGAAGTGTCGTACCTCAATGATGCTTTGAATGTGGTAAGACAGGACATTTTTGTAGGGATTGCCCTAGCCTTTCAGATCCTACTTCCCGTGATGAAAAGCAAACTAGGACGAAGCACTCCTCTGCAAACGATAAGAAAAAAGGAGAAGTGTTTTATAGGGCGCCAATTGGTAAATAGTTTTATCTCCGCACTTCAAGAACTTGGCTCGAGCGATGTGGACATCGGAAGTGACGAAGATGAAGATGATTTGGCAAACTTATGCTTCATGGCGGGCAAGTCAAGTTCAAGTATGGAGGAGGCAGAAAACAACAACGACAATGAAGAGGTATGTCCTACTTGCGAAGAAATGTGTGATGCTATTTCTCGTGCCACTGTTATAGTTAAGAAAAAGGATAAAAAGCTTAGGTATAATGCTGTTAAAATTGAGTCACTAGAATCTGAAATTAATCGTTTGAAATCTTTGATTCCTAGTGATGATTCTTGTTCCTCATGTGATTTAATATATGAACAATTGTCCTCTCTAAGAAGTGTACATACCTCCACACTTGATAAACTTGAGTTAGAGATTCAAAAGAACAGAGAGCTTGCTACACTTAATGATAAAAACATGAAAGATGTTTGTTGTTCTACAATTGATTTACATTGTTCTACTTGTGATGATCTTAACAAGGAACTACAAGATGCTATGAATGAAATTTCTATATTGAACAATGCTTTACATTCTCATGAAGTTAAGTACTGTTCCAATTGCAAACTAAAAGGAAAAACTTCATGTCAAAACTGCCTAGACTTGTCTAAGAAACTTGATGACATGAATAGGACACTAGAGCGGTTTTATAATGGGAATAAGAATCTGAACTTGCTGTTGAATTCTTCTAAATCTTGCAGTGATAAAACTGGTTTAGTTTTTTATTCCCATTCTCATGCTAAAGCACATCCACCTAAAATTGTAAAGTCATTAGGAAGTGGTTTGATTAAAACAGTTCCTAAACAAAAAGAAGTGGTTTTTAAATCTGCAGGAGTGTTGTCTCATTTGGTTTCAAATAAACATGTTGTCTGCTCATCTAGACATTAACATAAAGTTAAATTTAATTGTACCTACTGTGGTAGAGATGGTCATGTCATAGATTTTTGTTATAGACTAGCTAAGCAACAGAAAAAGGAAATAATGATTGCTAGATCACATAACAATGGTGCAAAACCTGTTGTGTGTGCTGAACCAAATGTTAGGAATATGCAACCTGCTGTAATGAGTCAAAAACATGCAAAGTTTGCTTTCGGACCATCTCATACTAGAGGCTACCGTGTGCTTTTACATGAGACTAACAAAATTGTGGAGACTTGTGAGATTTCTTTTGATGAAGCTAATCCAGGTACTAGCTCTAATATTGCAGGACTAGACCCATATCCGCATGGGGAGAGTATTTTCATCGAAGAAGATGAAGAAGTGATGCTGCTGCCTAAAAATTTAGGAGCTAATGACATTGTTCCAGCTCCTGATTTTGATTCACAACCAGCACCGACGACCACCATTGCTGGTCCAGATTGTCCTCAAATCACAAGTTCTTCAATTTATGATGAACATGAAGAAGAAGGAGCTTGTGAATTGTCTACTCACCTCCGGGTCCTCAAAAGTCATCCTTCACAACAAATGATTGGAAGCTTGCACTAACGAGTCACATGGTTTAGGTTTCGTGATCCAAACTCACACGCTCATTCTGCATTTGTTGCTTCTTTTGAACCCAAAGATATATCACACGCACTCACTAATGAATCTTGGATTATTGCCATGCAAGAAGAGTTAGAACTTTGAAAGAAATAATGTTTGGAAACATGTACCTCCACCTCAAGCTCACACTCTAATCGGAACTAAATGGGTGTTTAAAAATAAACAAAGTGAGGATGGGGTTGTGGTTAGGAATAAGGCTAGGGTGGTTGTTCAAGGTTTCATACAAGTTGAAGGACTAGATTTTGATGAAACTTTTGCTCCTGTTGCTAGATTAGAAGCCATAAGAATTTTGTTAGCATTTGCTGCATCTAAAGGTTTCAAGTTATATCAAATGGATGTTAAGAGTGCTTTTCTTAATGGCTACATAGATGAGGAGGTTTATGTCAAGCATCCACTGGGTTTTGAAAATCTAAATTTTTCTAATCATGTTTACAAACTGTCCAAACCCTTGTATGGTCTTAAACAAGCCCCTAGAGCACGGTATGATAGGTTAAAAACATTCTTACTTGAACAGGGGTTTACCATGGGCAAGGTTGATAAAACTCTTTTTGTGGTTAAGCATGGCAATGACTCATTATTCGTTCAAGTGTATGTGGATGATATTATCTTTGGTTGTGCTTTTCATGATCTTGTGTCCAGGTTTTCAGCTATGATGAGTTCATAACTTGAGATGAGTATGATGGGAGAACTCACATACTTTTTGGGGCTGCAAATCAAGCAAACCAAGGAGGGTACTTTTGTGCATCAAACAAAGTATACAAGAGACCTTCTTAAGTGCTTCAACATGGACAAAAGCAAGTCTCTTCGGACACCAATGGGTACAGCAACGACACTTGAACTTGACGAAGATGGTGAACCTGTAGATCAAAAAGAATATAGAAGTATGATTGGATGATTTTTGTACCTCACGGCTGTAAAGGTCCCAAAAATTATGAATACAAAGAAACACTTGTTTGCAAAGTTTTGTTTCATATGGGAGAAATTTGGGACTTGTTAAAAACTTTTCCACATGTGATAACACACATAAGGATTTTTCTTCACACAAGTCAAATGTTTATTTGAGAACTTGGAACCCTAGAGGGGTCTAAAACAAGGATGGGAAGTTCCCATATGTGTGAGAAAACAAAAATCAGATTTGGAACAATGTGTTCAAAATAAAATTCAAATGAGAGCAACACTAGGAATTTCCAAACTGTTGTGCTACAAATCTCATTTGCAACAGCCAAATTAAAAATCAGATTTCATATTTGAATTCCTTGGGTCCAAATTAGGGGGTGTGCAAAGTTTCATGATTTATGAAAATAATTTGCAACCCATTTTCCAAAATGGACTTTAAATGACAAAGAATTCAAACACTTATTTCAATTTGGATGAAACTTGCCCAATTATCCAAATGCATACCAGATTTGAATTTCCACAATTGAATTCCATCAATATTCACATTGGGGAGATATTTTAGAGGGGATAAGGAGGACTGACATGTGGGACCCACATGTCATTGGGAGCACGGAAATTGCAAAAGATCTTCAGTCCTCAGTCTTCATTTGCTCTCCTCCCACGCGAAGCAACGGCCGAGCCGCCTTCCCTCCGCTCGACACCGAGCTCGGCCGACGCCTCCACCTCCTGCTGGGTTCTTCGCGCTGGAGAGCTGCTGGACGTCGGTGGCTACCGCCTCACCGCCTCTCCCGCCTCTTAACCGAAGCCACGGCGCTGTTCTTCTCTCTCTCACACCGGAAGACAGAAAACACAGCCGCCCTGCTTCGATCGATCGGGAGCTCGGGAAATTCTAGTGAGCAGCGCCTCTGAGCAGCAAAACAACACCACCAACGTCCCCACGACCTCCTCGAGCCATCACCCAGTGTGTTCGTGCCCTCTACGCCGAGAACCTTGAGTTTCCGCGGCAGCCGAACACCCTGGCGGCGACGTGCTCCCATGGACAGCCTCCTCCAGAAAGTTTCACGACCAAGCGAGGCCACTTTTGGACGCGCAGGAGCTCCGTGCAGCTTCCACCCGACGCACAGAGCCTGCCTCGGCCTCTCGACGGCGAATTTTGAAGATCCTCTCCGGCCGGTGAAAACCAACCTTCCGGTATGATTCTGTAAAATTCCTGATCAATTGTTGTTTAGACACCACGAGACTTCGCACACACCGGCTAGACATGTAGGCGCACCAGTTCTCTTTTGAAACCTCGCATGAAACACCCTGTGCACGGTGCAATTTCAAGCTTTCCGAAGGCGGCTATGGCGGGAAGATGCGGCTGCACGGTGAACCCTAAGTTAGAGCCATCTCCGAGTCATTTCCTTTCCACGTCGATGATCCTTAGCGCCCTATGATGCTCTAGAGCTTGGAAACCGAAGCCTAGAAGGCTTAGGGCGTCGGGGCGACGTCGCCGGACTTCGTCCGAACCGTTGCGCCGTCGCGGGCTAGTTTGGGGGCCCTGCCAGCTCAAGAAAACCCCATCAGCGTGTTCCTCACGTTGAATTAGGGGCTGGCGGCAAGTTTCATCGACAGAGGTGGCCGGACGACTGATCCCGGGGCTGCTCCGGCGAGCCCGGCGGCGGGATCGCGCGGGAGCGCGAGGTTGAAGAAGACCTCGCCGGTCCTGCATGTCAGCGGCTCAGGGGAGCGGGCTGGATATTCTGTGGCGCGGGATCAATTGTAACAGCGCGGGAAATAACCCTGTGACCCTGTGTGGCGCGCTCCCGGCAGAAGACACGTGTCCCTGGTCCCACAGTCAGGTTTAAACTTTTCCCGGATTTATTCAAATCCCAGATTTTTCCCCAAACTTTAGAAGAGCATAACTTTTTCTAGGAACCTCCAAATTTAGTGATTCAAATTGGGTTAGATTCAGATTGACAAACTCTATCCAAATATGCAACCCAATTTGTATGAAAGTCTTTATTTAATTCTGGAAAATTCTTTAAAGCTTTTCAGCAAAAGAATTTTAGAGGGAGTTTGGTTTATCCAAAAATCCTCAAATTTAGCCAGAATATTCTTTAGGGTGTTATTAGACTCCTTCAAAAGTTTCAGCTCATTTGGAGTTGAATTGATCAGGGTAATTCAGATTGTAAGTTCCTGTATTCAAATGAATACAGAAAATATTTTCAGAGAATTTCCAAAACTTGTAAATTCAGTTCTGGGAAATTCTTAGCTCCAAAAATCCTAGGAGAATTCATGTAGACTCTATGAACTATAATTGAAATTTTGGTTCACTGAGTTTGACATGAACATGGGTGTTACCTCAGAATTAATTCATCTTTGACTAAACCTTTAGAGAATTATTCTGAATAAACCACTCCATGAAATGTGCTAAATTTTGATCCAGAGGACTTTCTTGTGACAAGGAACTCACATGAAAATTCTAAGCTCCATTATAGCTCTGGATCACCACTGTCATGTGTAATCTCTTAAGGTGATCAACACTTAAGTGGGAAAAGCACTTAATAATTGATCTTAGTGTTTAAGCCCAACCCAAACCACTAGCACCATGTCATTTTAAATTCTTAAATAGAGTTCCAGTTTTAAAACTGTCATTAGATCTTATGAGCAAAAGCTTTTCAATTAAATACATATGCATGATCATATCGTGTAGCATATACGTGAAGAAGGTGAGAAGAACTTGAGGTGAAGATCAAGGAGGGAGGAAAACAAGTGATCAAGCTCCAAGTGATCGTCACTAACTGATTGTAACCTTAGTCACCTGCAAAACAGGCAAGCCCCGGTTTGCATTTGAACAGATTTATAAAGCATTTTCATTTGTAGAGATCATAGCTTTGCATCGTTGATTGCATTACGTCTAGAAGATATTGAAAACCCCACTTGCATGACCAGAAACACCTAAGAGAGAAAGGGTAGAATAGCAACTCCTCGAGGGAATTTGGCTACGCTAATGTTAGTAGGAAAGGTCCGGTAGAAAACGAGTAGTTGGAATCTACTCGCGAGTTTAGGGCTGGTGTACATGGAACGGGTCCAATTTAGAGAAGATGAGGAAAGTTCACACATAAGAAATGGAGACCGGGCAGGGAGGTTTAGATGCAGCAGGTTGCAGGCCGTGCGTGCATAGCCCTGCCTGTATCGGTTAAGGCCCGTCCGTGCTTGGCCCTGTTGGACAAGTTTGAGTTGTGTACCAGGCGCATACTGGCTATATGGGACCCAGGAAACCGATGTACCTTGGGAGATCCATAGTGGAACTTTTCCAACTGCCTTAGGCTTTCGGCGTCAGGGTAGCAGGAGGTACCTCGCTCAAGAACATACCACAGCGGGTATGTACCTTGAGGGAGCTTGCGTACTCGGGGCTGTTGGACTGCGTCCAATGTGGAAGATCTTGGGAAAGGTGGCCGCGTACAACGTCAGTCGAGGTTGCTGCCGGCAACTCGGAGTACGGGTGTACGTGTCATGTAGTCCGGGCGTGTACTGATTCGAATCACCGTCGCTCGCGGTTATATGAGCATACTTGCCCACTGCGTCTTGACGTAGTAAGAACTGAACTGGTTATTCTTTTGAACTTGATAAGGCTGTGCTATAACTTGTATTGCAACCATGATTGAATTAGAGATAGGCTCATTAAAGTTTACTTTCACTTTGTGCAAGGAGCATCGCAACAAAGCATTTCTTGTTTGATTGTGGAGTTGCGATGCTTTTCGTCTCAAGGTCTACACAATAAGGCTTAAAATATGAAAGTTAAGGATCAACTTTAGGCGAGTCCTTTATGCAAATCTAGCCGACCCAATTGTAACCGTCGTTCATGTAGAGTTTCTTGTTTAGGAGAGACGGGTCAGACTTGCTGAGCCTATGTGCTCACGCTTGCTATATAAGTGGTTTTGCAAGTTAACAACGATGCTGAAAAGAAGGTTGTCTCCGGTGAGACTCGGGGACTCCCGAGTCAGGTAACACATGGAGAACCCAGCCGCTGCTGCTTGTCTTCGTGTTGCTAGCGAGAGGAGTCCGCGGGCTGGACTTCATCTCGAGTGCTTTTAGTTATTCGACGTGAGTTGATATAGACTTCCGCTGTAGTTACTTGATGTAAAGTATTTACAAAGGAAAAACTTGTAAGCTACCGCTATTGTTTTATGTAATACATTGTTCCTCATATGTGTGCTGTTGGGTGCCGCACAACACGGCACCACCCAATGCGATTCCCGGGCGAGTGGCCTGTCTCGGTTGACGGGTCCACCTCAGCTGGTATCAGAGCTGAGCCCTGTCTCAGTCGGTACCGCGCCTGTCTCAGCTGGTATCAGAGCCGCATTGGTAATAGCACACGGAATAAGGAAGGTATTACGACAAAAATTTAGGTTACGGTGAGGATACGGTACTAGGCCCACATAAGGATTACTATTAGAATAATATAAGGGTGGCAAGCAAACTTATTTGTTATGTCGGAAAATCGTGCATCTCAGGACGAGTTATGTCTTGGGGGGTGCACGTAAGCGCTGTCCACCAGAGCGCACAAGCTGAAGGGTGGAGCCCCACGGGTGGCAGGTAACCCGACCCGCTTTAGTATCCTCTACGACTCCTCATGTCGTTTGGGGTACGCGAGCAACGTCTGTCCCAGGCGTGCGTGGTGCAACTTGGGAAACCCCGTCACGTGGTTAGTAACGTGAACACGTAGCTCAGGGCGTGTTTGGCTTGAGAACACCTGTGCAAGTGATGACGGACAGGTGTAAGGACTGTATGGATACCGGGTTCGGTGTGCAGCCAGACCTGACGATTGAGTGTGACTTATGCAGGTTTAACCACGAAACCGTAGTACGAATAGTGCACGTTTGCGAGTGACCGTTTTAGTGCCACCTAAGATACGTTTATGCCGGTATAATCCGGATAGGATTTTCTTTTGGTGAGGCTACGTAGTACCGACATGCTTCTTACAGTGCATCGACGCCGTACTAAACTTTATAACTCCTTTCTTTGAAGAAATGACTCATGAACTAACTTTCAACTAAAAACGAATGTTTGAAACAAATATTAGTTACTGAACTCTTATTTTGAGCTAAGATTCAAATGAGAGGAAGACTAGGCTTCAAAGATTTCAAAAACAGAGTGCTTTGTTTTTGGCAGAAATTTTTGCTGGATTCAACAGAGCATAACTCTGGGTAGCTTAACCCAATTAAGGTGTATGATACAGATCTGGAAAGATTTTCAAGTTATCTACATCTTCCTTGTAGACCTCCAGAGCTAAATCACATGCTAAATGAGTAGAAAGTCCAGAGTAAGGTAAACTGTCCAGAACCAGGACAGTAACAAAACCTCTCTGGACCTTTCTGTTTTTAAGCCATAACTTTCTGTAGAGAAACCCTTAAGAAGCCTATGGTACACCATTGGATAGGTTATGAAATGTGCAACATTGTTGTAGTTCAAAGTTTGTTCAGGTTCTTATTGTATTTACATATACAACTGTGATAAAATCAGCCACGTACAAAGGAGGTGCTGGCAAATTTTATCCAGGAATTCTGTCAAATTTGGAAAATCATAACTTTAAATCTGGAGACGATCTGGAGGCATATGAGTACTCGTTAGAAAGATACTGAAGTTAACTTTGACTTTGGTATTCAACGGGAGTTATGAAAATGCCCTTAACTAGATCAAAATCTGGAGATAGTGCATAAAGGTCTGTCCTGTACAGATAGGCTGGATAGCTATGCCCACTAAGGAATTATGTAAACATGGATTTTGTTACTGCTTTCATAAAGTTTTGACATATTTTTTTTTATTAGTCTCACATACTGCTGGGTTCTTGTTTAACTCTTCGCAACTACATTTTTGCAGTATGGTTCGTAACTGCTCTAGGAGTAGGGCCGGAAGTTCTCGTCGAGGCGGTGATGCTTCCATTCCACCGTCGGAACCACCATCTACGGGATGGATGGATCTTATGAATCGAGTTGTCGAGTCTAATCAAGAGAATGCTAGGCTACTCCAAGAAGCAACACAAGAACACACACGCTTACTCCAAGCTTTGGTACAGCAAGGCGTACTCCAGAACACGCAACAAGTCGTTCCACCTCGGAACGCTTATCTGGACTTCTTGGCGACTCAACCTCCAATTTTTACTGAAGCCACCGAACCTGTGGAAGCAGATCAATGGCTTCGTGTCATGGAGTCTAAATTTGGAGTATTCAAGTGTGATGAATACCAGAAGACAAAGTTTGCCGCTCAACAACTCCATGGAGCCGCCGGAAACTGGTGGGTGGATCATATTGCCACCATTCCGGATGGCCATCAAGTGACATGGTAAGAGTTTTGTGAAGCCTTTCGTACATGTTACATACCACTAGGTATTGTCAAAGCAAAGCGGGAGGAATTTTTGGTCTTGAAGCAAGGGGACATAAGTGTCCCCGAGTATGTCAGGAAATTTAATCTTTTGGCCCAATATGCTCCCGAATATGTGGCGAAAGAAGAGGCACGGTGTGACCTATTCTTCCATGGCCTGAATGCCATATTACGGGAGAAGCTGGCCATACATAATAACGGCAGTTACACCGACATGGTCAATGCGGCTTTCATTCAAGAGAAGCCGACACTTGAGTGGCAAGCCGAGAAGAGAAAGATGAGTGAGATCGAGCAGGTCAGCACAAGTTATGTGCCTCAAAAGTACCGTTTGGTGTATCAAACGCCACCCGGTGAAAGATGGAGGCCACCTGTACGATCAACTCCTCAGAGATTGATTGCTGGTCAAGTTCTACAACTTGCACCACCTCCACAGCTGCAGCATCAGACGGTGGTTTGTGCTCCATCGCTGCAGCCATATGTACCTAGCAGTCCACCGCAAGTCAACGAAGAACCGGAGAGGCATCCGTGTCTTACTTGTGGGCGTACAGGCCATTATGCTAGGCAATGTTCGAAGGGAATTCGAGGCTACGGGTCATCATATTTACAACAATACGATCCGTACCTTAATCTGCAGATAGGAGGGCAGATAAGGGGCAATATTCACTATACTGTGATTGATGATGTTCCGGAAGGAGAAGCCGCTTTAGCAGGGATGTTTTCTCTGAATCAGCTACCAGTTTTAGTTCTCTTTGATTCCGGTGCCACACACAACTTCATTAGCAAATCTTTTGTGGCTCAACATCAGCTCCAAACCGTTTATACAAAGAGGCAATACCTCATATCTTCGCCCGGGTGCAGCAGTACCGCAAGAGAGGTTACCTCAGAATTAATTCATCTTTGACTAAACCCTTAGAGAATTATTCTGAATAAACCACTCCATGAAATGTGCTAAATTTTGATCCAGAGGAATTTCTTGTGACAAGGAACTCACATGAAAATTCTCAGCTCCATTAGAGCTCTGGATCACCACTGTCATGTGTAATCTCTTAAGGTGATCAACACTTAAGTGGGAAAAGCACTTAATAATTGATCTTAGTGTTTAAGCCCAACCCAAAACCACTAGCACCAGTGTCATTTTAAATTCTTAAACAGAGTTCCAGTTTTAAAACTGTCATTAGATCTTATGAGCAAAAGCTTTTCAATTAAATACATATGCATGATCATATCGTGTAGCATATACGTGAAGAAGGTGAGAAGAACTTGAGGTGAAGATCAAGGAGGGAGGAAAACAAGTGATCAAGCTCCAAGTGATCGTCACTAACTGATTGTAACCTTAGTCACCTGCAAAACAGGCAAGCCCCGGTTTGCATTTGAACAGTTTTATAAAGCATTTTCATTTGTAGAGATCATAGCTTTGCATCGTTGATTGCATTACGTCTAGAAGATATTGAAAACCCCACTTGCATGACCAGAAACATCTAAGAGAGAAAGGGTAGAATAGCAACTCCTCGAGGGAATTTGGCTACGCTAATGTTAGTAGGAAAGGTCCGGTAGAAGACGAGTAGTTGGAATCTACTCGCGAGTTTAGGGCTGGTGTACTTGGAACGGGTCCAATTTAGAGAAGATGAGGAAAGTTCACACATAAGAAATGGAGACCGGGCAGGGAGGTTTAGATGCAGCAGGTTGCAGGCCGTGCGTGCATAGCCCTGCCTCTGTCGGTTAAGGCCCGTCCGTGCTTGGCCCTGTTGGACAAGTTTGAGTTGTGTACCGGGCGCATACTGGCTATATGGGACCCAGGAAACCGATGTACCTTGGGAGATCCATAGTGGAACTTTTCCAACTGCCTTAGGCTTTCGGCGTCAGGGTAGCAGGAGGTACCTCGCTCAAGAACATACCACAACGGGTATGTACCTTGAGGGAGCTTGCGTACTCGGGGCAGTTGGACTGCGTCCAATATGGAAGATCTTGGGAAAGGTGGCCGCGTACAACGTCAGTCGAGGTTGCTGCCGGCAACTCGGAGTACGGGTGTACGTGTCGTGTAGTCCGGGCGTTTACTGATTCGAATCACTGTCGCTCGCGGTTATATGAGCATACTTGCCCACTGCGTCTTGACGTAGTAAGAACTGAACTGGTTATTCTTTTGAACTTGATAAGGCTGTGCTATAACTTGTATTGCAACCATGATTGAATTAGAGATAGGATCATTAAAGTTTACTTTCACTTTGTGCAAGGAGCATCGCAACAAAGCGTTTCTTGTTTGATTGTGGAGTTGCGATGCTTTTCGGCTCAAGGTCTACACAATGAGGCTTAAAATATGAAAGTTAAGGATCAACTTTAGGCGAGTCCTTTATGCAAATCTAGCCGACCCAATTGTAACCGTCGTGCATGTAGAGTTTCTTGTTTAGGAGAGACGGGTCAGACTTGCTGAGCCTATGTGCTCACGCTTGCTATATAAGTGGTTTTGCAGGTTAACAACGATGCTGAAAAGAATGTTGTCCGGTGAGACTCGGGAACTCCCGAGTCAGGTAACACATAGAGAACCCAGCCCCTGCTGCTTGTCTTCATGTTGCTAGCGAGAGGAGTCCGCGGGCTGGACTTCATCTCGAGTGCTTTTAGTTATTCGACGTGAGTTGATATAGACTTCCGCTGTAGTTACTTGATGTAAAGTATTTACAAAGGAAAAACTTGTAAGCTACCGCTATTGTTTTATGTAATACATTGTTCCTCATATGTGTGCTGTTGGGTGCCGCACAACACGGCACCACCCAATGCGATTCCCGTGCGAGTGGCCTGTCTCGGTTGACGGGTCCGCCTCAACGGCATCAAGACCGGACATACAATTCAGCGTATCTCTTTGTGCATAATTTCAAGCTTCCCCACGTGCTTCACATCGTCAAGCCATCAAAACAATTCTCAGGTACTTACATGGAACTCAAGAATTTGGGATTTTTCTTCCTTCTTCCTCAACCGTTACTTTGAAAGCTTTTTCGGATGCTGATTTTGGGGTTGTAGAATTGATAGGAAAAGTACTTCGGGTGCTTGTCATTTTCTTGGTAATTCACTTGTTGCTTGGTCCTCTAGAAAATAAAATTCAATTGCACAATCCACAGCCGAATCTGAATATGTAGCTGATGCTAGCGCATGTTCACAAATTCTTTGGATTGTTCAAACACTTAAAGACTATGGGGTTCATCTAGATAGTGTTTTACTATTTTGTGATAACACTAGTGCCATTTGCATTGCTAAAAACCCCGTGTAACATTCGAGAACAAAGCACATTGATATTAGGTATCACTTTCTCCGTGATAATGTTGGAAAAGGAAACATTGTGCTTCACCATGTAGATACCAAACAACAATTGGCTGACATTTTTACAAAACTTTTGGATTTCACTCGTTTTTGTTTCCTTTGTAGTGAAATAAGGGGTTATGCATCCTCGTGGCTTAAATTGAGGGGAAGTTTTGAAACTTGAAAGTCTATGTGTGAATCTGAATTTAAAATAATGAGCATAGTATTTCATACATATATGATCTTGTGATTCCTTTTATATGCTGAAAGTTCTTACTACATTACTCATGTTATACATTTTGTAGTTTTTACCATGACTAGTAATTAGAATAATTATTTACACTAAATCTGGTCATGATCGAACTTTTTTGCTGTTTTAAACTAGTTGCATGCTCACAAGTGCTTTTAATAATGAAAAAATAATAATCAACTATTCACATGTTGAGCTTTTGTGTTGAAATGAAAAATTTAGAAAAAGATCAAGAGAATGTGCATGCATCGCACTTTTTCTTTTGAGATGGCTTATCATTGCACTTAGATATGGACTTAGAAGAAGTTGTATATGACTAAAACCATGTCCTTAAGCTTATGGGGTTGTTAAATGACATAGGCTTGGCTTGGTTGGATACAATAATGCTGATGCGGCATATAATCTCTTGCAAATGTCATATGATCTGAATTTGTGATTTGAAAAATATTTAAAATGCAGCAACAAGTGTCGTGCTTTCAGGTCTTGACATAGCTAAGTTTGTGATATCATGATTTGCTTAAATTGAAAATTACACTTGATCTCTAGCATGGCTTACACTACTTTATGTATCTCATTGATGTGATAGTGAAAGTTACTTGATAGTATGGCTTGGATGATCTTTGTTTTATATGTATATGTTATAAATATGCTCATAACAATTAAAATTTCTCTTTTGAACCTTGCTGAATACATTGTCAAAGGGGGGAAATTGATCACACATTGCACGATTCACAAGTGTTTTGGCACGATTCTTCTAAGGGGGAGAGTTTTTGTTTTTCTTCTCATTTTATTTATGATTTACAAAGGGGGGGAATATGTATAGGGGGAGAATTTTTTGTTTCAAAATTTCGTTCTCATTTCATTGTTTTCAAAACTTTTCATGTGAATAAGCCAATGTTCGAATTTTAAGTGGTGTTGCCAATGCATTCATCAAGGGGGAGATTGTGAGACCTATGTGTGCTGAATACATTGGCCATGACGATAAAATTTTGAATTCTACCAAAACACTATTTTTGTCAAGGTCCGACTCTAGGTCCGAGCTCCGACAAGATTCGACGTAAGGTCCAACTTGCTATGGCTAGGTCCGACATGTGTTTGGTTAGCTTCGGCGGTAGGTCCGACTAACATTGGTACGTTCCAACGCTAGGTTCTGCTAGCTTTGGTAAGCTCCGGCTCAAGGTCTGGTTAGCTTTGGCAAGGTCCGGAGCTAAATTGCAATGGTTCTGTTTTTTCCATGCAAATGTTTCGAACTTGCTTTACATCTATGGAAAGTTTGCTTAGTATTCTTTTACTAAGTTTTTAAAGTATTATGGCTGTTTACAGTGGTTAACATTTTGCTATGGTTTGCAACATGCTTATGTGAGGTGTTCACGTAAGGTTTTGTGGTTTTCGGAAATAACGTGAGTCAAGTCGCGGACTTGTGCTCGAAAGTATTGGTTGTTTATTCATGTGCAGGTGTTGCTTGAGTTCAAGATATAGCTAGTGACGGGATCCATTGAACTAGTCTTAGGGAGAAGATGAGGTTCAACAACCAAGTTCGGGAGGAATTGTGGTTGAGTTGATCGGGAGGTCGCGCAACATGTTTGGATCAAGAACAATGCATATGAAGGTATCGTGGACGTCGTTGGAAGGTGTTTGCACGTGTGCAAGGAGTGCATGGACGTGGAAACATGGTTCCAAGGCGTGATGAAGAGATGTGGACGTAAAGAATTGGTAGGAAAGGTCTAACCGTCTAGATTATGGACTCAGGCTGTCGCTGAGTCGGTTATGGCTCAAATATGGAAAGATTTGAATTGGTTATGATAGGATTTCGTGTGGGACACAAAGTTGAGTTGTTTTAGGAATGTGGCATACTTCCTAAGGTGTTTAGAAGTCTTAAGATTGCTTCTATCTGCGTATAGAAGAGTCTTAAGCAGTTATGGAAAGTTTCGATACAGAAACTGAGTAGGATTAGAATCCTAGTTTTAATTGGGTTGGCCTCTGGGCTGGTTACACTACAGGAAACCTAACACATTAAGACGGCCAAGTTATTTATGATGGCTAGCTGTCGTAAGTAACCTAACTTACGACGGCACACATCGATCGTCGTAAGTAAACTAACTTACGACGGCCTTAGGCCCATGGCCGTTGTAAGTTAAGGGACCGCCGTAAGTTACACATAACTTACGACGGCCGTATCCCTAAGCCGTCGTATGTTAAAGAGATGTCGCAAACTAAGAGTTACTTATGATGTCTTAGGTTACAGCCATCATAAGTTGCGGGTTTTAACCGCCGCCCCGGGTCCGGGCTCGGGCTCATTCAGACCGAGCCCGCCGCCGTGCCTCTGCCCCATGCCGCCGCTGCCCCAACGCCACCGCCGCCGCCCCCAGCGCCGCCGCCGCCCCGCGCACCGCGGCCCCGCGCCGCTGCTGCCACCGCCCCACGCCGCCGCCGAGGTAACCCGGCCCCCCGCGCCACCACCTCGAGGTCCCCCGGCCCCCCATGCCGCCCCTGCTGCACGCCGCCCCGAGGTCCCCCGGCCTCCCCACGCCGCCCCGCGCTCCCCCGGCCGCGCCGCCGCCCGAGCGCCACCGCCGCGCGCCTCCCCGCGTCATCCCGACGCCGCCGCCCTGCGCCTCCCCGCCACGGCCACTAGGCCCCAAG
Source organism: Neostapfia colusana (assembly GCA_030760725.1). NCBI lineage: Eukaryota > Viridiplantae > Streptophyta > Magnoliopsida > Poales > Poaceae > Neostapfia > Neostapfia colusana. The sequence goes on from JASWHV010000011.1 coordinate 64,050,690, forward strand.
CCCGCTCCGCTTCACCGCCACTTCGAGGTACGTTTTATTTAGTAATTAATTTAGTTAATTTAGTTTGTTTAGGAATTAATTTAGTTTATGTAGTTCATTTAGTAATTAATTTAGTTCGTGTAGTAATTAATCTAGTTTATTTAGTTCATTTACTAAGTAATTTAGTTCATTTTATTTCATTTAGTAATTAATTTAGTTAATTTAGTAAGTAATTTAGTTCATTTAGTTTTTTTATTAATTAGTTTAGTTAATGATTTAATTTATTACTTATTAGATTACTTAATTTTTGTTTTTTGATTATTAAGTTAGTTTTATATTTCTTTTAAAATTTTGAGTTAGTTGATTATTAAGTTAGTAATTTTTATTTAATTTAATTGCTTGAGTGTATAATATCGATATATATATATATATATATATATATATATATATATATAAACAGGATTCGGGCCTGAGACGGGCCATTTAAAGGTCAATGGCCATAGCCATGGCCGCCGCCGAGACAACCGTTGGGAACCGTGTGGTTTCGATCAAGAAGCGTCGTTGGTACAACGGTCGGAACCTTGGCCGAGGGAATTTAATGTATGACTTACGACGGTTGGAACCTTGGCCGTGGTAAGTAAGTAAACCGTCAGAATTTAATACCTATTTACGCGCTGAGCCGCGCCGCCTCCGCCCCACCATTTTCGAGCGTGCAGTTGGAGAACAGCGGGGTTATGCTGTCGAAATTTCGTCTGAATCTAGACCCCGTGTCTTGTCATAAGCACATTCCTCTCGGTCACTCTTGGGTGGGTTTAGGACGTATCATTTCCAATAGATGTAGGGCTGTGACATAAATAAATTATAAAGTAACCATAATTTCCTTGACATTAAACTGTAGATTCAAACATGGGTGAGGACCGTAGTTGGATGTATATCGGTTGGAAGAACAGTTCTGGTGGTCACTCGGATGAGTGGTTCGCCAAGACAGATGCTTTTGTAGATCAAGCCTTTTCATTGTCAATGATCGGTAAGGTGCGGTGCCCATGTACGAAATGCCGGAATATCAAGTTTTTGGACAAAATGACGGTCTCGATACACTTGTGTCAAAATGGTTACGTGCCACATTATGAGGTGTGGACCTTCCACGGTGAGACAACTTCTCAAATTGTACAAGAAGTGGAAGAGGAAAATGATGATAACACGGAGATTGATAGGATGGATGACATGCTTGAAGCTATACAACTAGAGTTTACGGAGGATCCTCCTACAACGGAGGTTGAAGCGTTCTTCAAGCTTCTCAAAGTTTCAGAAGAGCCGCTGCATGAACACACTGAAGTGACCCTCCTCACTTTCATGACTAGACTTATGGCAATTAAGTCTAAGTGCTTTTTTAATAACTGTTACAACATCATCATCAAATTGATCAGTGATATCCTTCCATAGCCTCATAAAGTACCTAAAGATATGTATCAGGCGAAGAAATTGCTTTTCGGTCTCGGTATGAAATATGAGAAGATTAATGTGTGTCCAAACAATTGCATGCTTTTCTGGAAAGAGCATGCAAAAGAGAAGTAATGCTTAAAATGTGGTGAATCAAGGTAATTTGTTGAAGTTGTTAATAATGATGGTGATAATGTGATGACAGAAGTCGCACGTAAGCAACTTCGTTACTTATCCGTGACACCTCGGTTGAAGCGGTTGTTTCTATCAAAAAGAACGGCTAGACACATGAGATGGCATAAAGAAGGTGTACATGAGAACAATGGAGTCATGATACACCCGGCCGACGGTGAGACATGGAAGACGCTTGACCGGTTCGATCCAGACTTCAGTCGTGATGTAGAAATGTTCGAATCGGGTTGGCGACAGATGGATTCTCACTGTTCAGTACAAACGCCACATCATACTCCTGTTGGCCCGTCTTTGTCATTCCGTACAACCTACCATCAGCTCTTTGTATGAAGTACGAGTTCATGTTCCTTACCCTCATTATACCTAGGCCGGATCATCCTGAGCCACGTCTCAACGTGATGTTGAAACCGTTGATCGAAGAATTGAAAATATTGTGGACAGGAGTCGAAGCGTATGACTGTTACAAGAAGCAGAAATTCAACCTTCGAGCTGCTTATTTGTGGTCCGTACATGATTTCTCGGCATACGGTATGTTTTCTGGATGGAGCACTCATGGTCGTTTGACGTATCCGATATGTGCTTCTGACACGGACTGTTTTTGACTTACTCATGGAGGAAAGATATGCTACTTCGATTGTCACAGACGTTGGCTGCCTCTGAATCACATGTTTAGGTAAAAGAGGAATGTCTTTAAAAAAGACACTGTTGTCACTAAAGGACCACCAAAACGTCTAAACAGATCAGAAATATCTGATATGCTGGACAAACTGGTGCCAGATAAAGGGCGTCCTGGATATTTTCTCGGTTACGAAGAGGATCAGAATTGAACTCATATATGTGGACTATGGGAGCTACCATATGTGAAGTCGTTGATACTAATGCACAACATTGATGTCATTCATCAAGAGCATAATATGGGCGAATGTATCATAAGCACGTACATGGACATGACAGGTAAAACAAAAGATAATATAATGGCTCAAAAGGACCTGGCAGAGCTTTGTAACCGTCCAACTCTTGAGCTCTCTGAAAGTGGTGCTAAACCACGTGCTTCTTTCTGTCTTCGACCTAAAGAAAAGAAAGAAGTACTCAAATAGTTGAAAATTTTGAAATTCCCAGATGGTTATGTAGCTAGTCTGAAATGAGTCGTGAATATCAAAACGGGAAAGCTGAGAGGGTTGAAGAGTCATGATTATCACATAATTTTGGAAAGACGTCTACCTATTATGTTTCGGAGCTATTTTGATGATGCGGTGTGGAAGGTGCTAGCCGAGCTTAGTCACTTCTATAGACAACTCTGTGCAAAAGAAATCACGATAGAGATGACGCGTAAATTGGAGAAGGAGATACCGGTACTATTATGTAAGATGGAGAAAATTTTTCCTCCAGGGTTCTTCAATCCAATGCAACATCTCCCCATCCATCTTCCATTTGAAGCTAAAGTTGGAGGTCCTGTGCAGTATAGGTGGATGTATCATATTGAAAGAGCACTAAAAACCAATGGTTCGTAACAGGGCAAAGGTAGAAGGATGAATCACCGAAGCATTTACTCTTAAAGAAGTATGATACTTTTCAAGTGTTTACTTTGCAGAGGAAAACAATGTCAACACTTCGGCAATGCGGTACAATGTGGATGAGCAACCTCCTTATAGTGATCTCTCTATTTTTGCAACAAGAGGCACTACTGTTGGTAGTTCCACGTCCTACAACTCTACCGCAGAAGAAAGGAGTGATGCTTTCCTCTACATGTACGCGAATATAGATGAGATGGACAAATATTTCGAGTAAGTGTTTGTCTTACATTTATCCTAATCGCCGTATTTTGTAACACATCTATTCTAAAAAGTTTTCTTTTTGTACAGTGAGTTTCACAAGCAAAATTGGACACATAGGTATCAACCTACAAGCAAACACGTAGAAGTGATGCAACTGAAGGAATAGATGGAGGACCTAATTTCCTATCCTGGTTTCGAGATCATGTAATATTTTCTCGTTAACATGGCAACATTTTCTCATTAACTGTTCATTCACGGGCCAGGGACACCACAAGCAGGTTAACGGTGTCATCGGGGCTTTAGTGCGTTTGCACTATCCCAGTGTCATTGATGGTGTCCCTGCTTTGTCGTGGAACGACTACGCTCATGTCTTGCATGAGGTGCACGACACCATTCAGGGGGCCGTGTGGAACGATTTTATGGTAAATTTAAATGTTTATACTCTTCAACTAATTTAAATTGTTAATGCATATTGATTAAATGTTTGTTTTCTTAAAGCTGAGGTACCAGTTAGAGGAAACGAGCGAAAGCATGCTGGAGCACGCGACAGTCGTGTTCCACACAAACGCTCGGAAGCTCGTGACGCAGGCGTTGTCGTACGCTCGCATACAAGCCGTTAACAACTACTAGAAATGGCATCAACAACACCAGGAACGGGGTCCCTTAAGAAGAGACTCCGACACATACTTAATTAAATGAGATTATAGCACAGGGGCCGGACTAGTCTGGCTCAGGGGCGGACTAGTCGGTCAGACTACTGAAAAGCCTAAACTTGATTTTTATGGGTTTTTCTTCAGATTTTAATTTAACAAAATGCAGATAAACTATCTAGCAATCTAATATAAGAAATATGACAAAGTATTGAGGTGGATTGCAAAATTGTAACCTGAAATATTATAAGAGCGAAATGATCGAACAAACCCTAAGCAATTCTAATGATCAATGAAATGTAAGTGCAAAATGACACGAAGATTTTTGCCCGAGGTTCAATTCCACTCAGGAATCTACGTCCCCATTGAGGAGTCCTTAAAGGACCGGGTTTAACAACCCTTCCCTCACCATGTCACCACTAAGGCCAACCCGGTTCTTCACTATCTCAAGGGTGAACTTACAAAGTGTTGAGGCTGCTCATAATCTAAGGCTCCCACTTGATCACGTCCACAAAACTCCACGAATCTCACAAGCCACAGGTCACAAAGACTCACACCAGGTGCACGAGATCACTCCGAGAGCCAAAACATTAAGTTCTTCCTTCTCCTCTCCTCAGACACCGAAATCCACTTAAGAATTGGTTCTAGAGGGTGAGTAGGCAAGAGAGAAGGCTTAGGGGGACTCTAGGATCGTTGTGGCGGCGCTAGGGTTACAGGTTATTCTAAATGAAGTCGGAGCATATCCTTTTATAGAAGTCCCGAAGCCAACCGTTGCCACCTACCAAAAGTCCGGACTAGTCCGCCTAACACCGGACTAGTCCGATCTCACACATGAACTATTTGTCCGGGTGAGAACAGACAAGTCTGGAGGACCCGGACTAGTCCGGCCACTAAGCCTGACAAGTCCGGTCCACCAAGACTTAGCCGTGGGAGCTCTCATGTCACAACCATACGGACTAGTCCGCCTCAGAACGGACTAGCTCGAACTCACACAGAGACTGGTTGTCCAGGTGAAAACGGACTAGTCTGGCTAGCCCGGACTAGTCCGGCCACTGAGGCGGACAAGTTCGGCATACCAGGACTTAGTTCCGAAACACTCTCACCAAGAGAGAAACGGAATAGTCCGTCCCCAAACGGACGAGTCCAAAATCAGTCAGGAACTCTTAGTCCGTCCCAAAATGGACTTAGCCGTAGGACTTCCGGACTAGTCCGACCTCTTCCCCGGACAAGTCCGGCCTGCCCAACTTTACCTCTCTACCTCTCTCCACTAAGGATTTGACTCTCTTCTATGATCTCGATGCACCTTACACACACACTTTTTCTTTTACACGACTAGCCTACTAAAGACTCAAGTGAAACCCTAATTTCTACTCTTCGAGTCTTCGACGCTGTTCTTCATCTTTTTCCTTTTTGAGAGTTTAGGTGTCCGCCTTGGAAATATCCTATGCTTATGTTCATCTCAGCTCATTAGTCTCTTAATTGTCGTCATCAATCATCCAAAACCCATGGGGATACCTAGATGCACTTACAATCTCCCCCTTTTTGGTGATTGATTACAACACATTAAGTTTCAACATAAGAGGTAAACATTTGATTTTCATAACATGTGTTTGTATGCATAACTCCCCCTGGATGTATGCAACAGTAAAAGAGGGGTCTTGACATACATTCACATGTTATGGTGGGGTGCCTACGTGTTGTGCCAAAAAAATGTGAGAAGACAATAGGCATAAAACAGCCATAAAATCCAACACGTAGTGTTACACAAAAGATAGTCATGCGTAAAACATAAAACATAGATAGCCATGTCTAAAAGAGTCATGTCCAAAAGATCTATTACGAGACTGGAAGATGATAAAAAATAGGACATCCTTTTTCACATTTCTCCCCCTTTGGCATCAAGGCACCAAAAAGGAAAGTAGGGAGGAAGATACGCCTAAGTCTACTCGTCATCTTCTTCGTCTTCTTCTTCATCGCCATTTTCATCGCTCTCCGTAGCCTCCGTATCCTCTTCTTTTTCGTCGGCGGTGGTGGATGGAGGCACGGCCTTGGAAGAGCTTCCATCTTCCATGAACTAGCCGAGCTCATCAGCGGTGAACTCAGGATATGGAGTGAGTTCCCCATCACTTTCCTCAGGGGGAGACATGGGTACCTCAAGCTTGTCACACACAGCCTTGAGGTACTTCTCCTGACGCCTCTCCATGCGTCGCGTACGGACCTCCACACGCCGACAGGAGGCGAAAAGTGCGTTGAAGCACTTGAAGAATCCGCTCATGGACTGCGGAGGAGGAGATGATGGGGGAGCCGCTGAGATAGAAGAGGCCGCTGAGCTGGATGGAGGTTGAGCATTTTTCCTCCTTGAGGGTTCTGGCAGAATGGGGGGTAGCTGAGGACGGAGAGGTCGATGAGTGACATACTTGACAAAGACTATCCCCGACACCTTCTCAATTAGGCACATGATGTACGGTGGATAACCACATGAGCGGTTGGGAGTGTGAGAGATGTTGAAGATGTCATCATAAATGTGCTCAACAAGGTTGAACTTATCTTCACCATCTATCAAGAGGAGGAGATGCCTTAAGTTTCCTTGAATTAGCCCTACATCTCCATCCTTGGGGGCAATGGTCCTCCTCAGAATCCGGTTGATGTTCCTAGCAAGCCCGGCCTCATAGGGAACATGACTAGGATACATATATTCAAGCTGATCCCTGTCCACTGCCTTTAGATTGGAAATGATAATATCATGATCCAAGTGCTCCTCAAGGCCAAGTATCTATGCAAACCTCTCATAGGTGACTGAGTACTGCTCTCCATGAGTCATCCAGGTGATTTTCTGGTCACCGTAGGTGGAGAAGTACACAGTGGTGTAGAACTGCACAATTACCTCAATGTTCCGGTCATACTTGAAGCTCATGATTTCCTTGATTCCATGGCGCTCTACGGCTTCAATCACTGCATCAAAAGCTTTGTGCTCTCTTTTGGCCATGTAGTCCCAATCTACCCATTGAGCTTGAGTGACTGGGGTCTTCATTTTCAGGTACACCAAGCGATAGTAATCGCAGTGAAAGTCACACCAAAACCTAGGGTCGGCTGTGTGCTTCTCATAGTCATAGACTTTATCTATCCTTAGCCTTCTCGCCTTTTCAGCCCTCTTTCCTTTGAATACAAATGCTGGATTGTTGGGCTGCCGGTTTGGGTCTCTAGCAGGGGCAGCCATCTTTAAGGGGCCGATGGGCTTCGGTTGCCCTTTCTCTCAAATTTTTATCCCTCCTGCTCTGTTTGTCAGTGCTTTTGCAGTTGCCTTTTTGTTCTTGGGCTCCTCAGGAAGTGGAGCCTTACCCTTCTTTGGATCATGAGGAACCCTACCCTCGGATTCCTTTTCCTTCTCCTTTTCCCGCCCTTTATCTCCCAAGGTGACCAACCTCTTTCTCTTGGGCTCTGAGGCACTAGCAGCTTGGGAGCTCTGGGCTTCACGTTCGGTCCTTTTCTTTCTCCGTTGATCCTTCAAGGATTCTTCAACGGCTTGGGCAATTGTGCTTCCTCGGTTGAGTTCAAGCTTCTTCTTTGTTCTTGCCTATCAACGGACGGCTTCTTTAGCCGCTTGGGCCTCCTTTGCTGCCCTTTCTTCGGCAATGCGCCGATGAAGGGCTTGTCGAGCCTCCTCGTCCGTGGGACTTGGAAGGGCAGAGCTTTGGTCGGAGTTTGACATATTTCCTGAGAGACAAGATATTAGAGGTCAAGGAAGTGGAATATTGCAAGAGAATTCATGAAAAATGGCTAAAATTGGAGTTTGTTCTGTGTAAACTGGACTTGTCTGTTAAAGGACCGGACTGGTCCGCTCGAGAATGGATTTGTCTGCCCAAAACCGGACTTGTCTGGGTTATACTGGAGGAACCCTAACCCTAACAATTTTTCACAAGAACTTCAAATTAAGTTGCAATACTCCTAGGCTATGATCGCATCGGCACTAGGAACAACATTTGTGAAGAGGTTTCTATCAAAAGAACTAAGAGTGAAGAAAAGGAAGGATTTTTGGTTAGGTCAAGAATACCTCTTGAAATCTTCAAATGTGATGAATTTGGAGTTGAAACTTGAGCAACGATGCTCGGGGAAGGGTTTCCGCACTCCTTAGGTCTCCAATACGTGGATTGGATAATATTTTTGGTGGAGGAAAGCAAAAATCGCCAATTTGTGGGCGCTTCCGGCTTGAGAGAGGATGTGAGCGGACTAGTCTGTGAAGAGAGAAGTCTGGCCGCCCCTGGGAGGTTAAGTCCCCAGGGGTCGGACTAGTCCGGATTAGGCGTCTGGACAAGTCCGGTTGGCGGACCAGAGCCGGACTTCTCTGGGGGCCGGAATTGTCCGGCCTGCCCAGGCGGACTAGTCCGGTTTGGACTTGTCCACTGCGAAGTCTGACCCTGCCACGTGGCCACTGCCAGGGTGAGCTCCGAAGGAACCACGTGTCCAGTGGGGACGGGCCTCCCCTCTCCTCAGTGGCAAACTCCGAGGATGCCACGTGTCGGGTGGGGCCGGATCTCCCCTCTCCTCAGAGGCGAGCTCCGAGGGTGCCACGTGTCCGGCGGGGCCGGACCTCCCCTCTCCTCAGAGGCGAGCTCCGAGGGTGCCACGTGTCCGGTGGGGCCGGACCTCCCCTCTCTTCAGAGGCGAGCTCCCGTGGCGACACGTGTCCAGCAGGCCGGGACATCTCCTCAGAGGCGAGCTTCGGTGGTGACATGTGTCCAGCGGGTCTGGACCTCTCCTCTCCTTAGTGGCAAGCTTCAGTGGTGACACGTGTCCAGCGGGCTGGAGCCTCTCCTCTCCTCAGAGGCGAGCTCCGGTGGTGACACGTGTCCCGTGGTGCTGGACCTCATCCCTTCCACAGCGGTGAGCTCCGGTGGCGACGCGTGTCCCGCGGGGCCGGACCTCATCCCTTTCGCAGGGGTGAGCTCCAAAGTCGACACGTGTCTGGAAGGGCCGGACTAGTCCGGCTTGTTGTCCGGATAAGTTCTGTTGGCAGACCAGAGCCGGACTTCTCTGAGGCCGGACAGTCCGGCCTCCCAGGCGGACTAGTCTGGCTACAAGCTGAAGTTCATATAATTTGAGTTTTAGCTCAAGAATATGATCCTTTTATACAAGTTTTTGCAAATATCTTTGGCAAACATGGTCAGCAAGCATACATCAAACAAACAATGACCATATTTGACAAAGAGCCCTTTTGAACATAGTTTTCATAGAGTAAGAGAGATTAGGATAGTATGTTGAAAACATGCGGTTTTTGAAGTTTATAAACAAGCAACAGACAGATGTGCACACTTCAAGCAACATTTCGAGAATCTAAGATATTTAGTTCACTCCTTAGGTCACAAAAGTGTTTCTCATCAAGGGGTTTTGTGAAGATGTCCGCCAATTGCTTCTCACTCCTAACATGAGAGATAACGATATCTCCCTTTGTGAGACCTATGTGTGGTGAATACATTGGCAATTAGGATAAAAGTTAGCATTAACATTCAAAGTTTTGAATATTGCCAAAACATTCTTCTGTGGCAAGGTCCGACAAGTTCTTTGTTAGGTCCGCCAAATGTTGGCAAGGTCCGACGCAAGGTCCGGAGAGCTACTGCAAGGTCCAGAGAGCTTCTGTGAGGTCCGGAGCTTGTTTTTAGGGAGCTCCCGTGAAGTTCAACTCGTAGAACTGCAGCGTCTTGTTTTTGCTTTTAACTCGCAATGTTTCAAACTTGCTTTATGGGAAGGTTTGCTTAGTATTAATTTGCTAAGTTTTTGTTGTGTTTTGGTGGTTATGGCTGTTATCATTTGATATGGTTTGCAACATGCTTATGTGACGTGCTCATGTAAGGTGTTGTGGTTTTTGAACTAACGTGAGTCAAGTCGAGGACTTGTGCTTGGAAGAATTGGTTGTTTATTCATGTGCAGGTGTTGCTTGAGTTCAAGACATGGCTGGTGACGGGATCCTTGGAGTAGTCTCAGGGAGGAGATGAGGTTCCAACAACCAAGTTCGGGAGGAGCTGTGGTTGAGTTGATCGGGAGGTCGCGCAGCATGTTTGGATCAAGGGCAGTGCATATGAAGGTTGCGTGTACATCGTTGGAAGGTGTTTGCACGTGTGCAAGGAGTGCATGGACGTGGCAACATTGTTCCAAGGCGTGATGAAGAGAAGTGGACGTAAAGAATTGGTCGGAATGGTCCAACCGTCTGGATTGCGTACTCAGGCTGAGGCTGAGTCGGATATGGCTCAAATATGGAAGATTTGAGTTGGTTATGATAGGATTTCGTGCTAGGCACGAAGCTGAGTTGTTTTAGGAATGTTTAGGATGTTCCTAAGGTGTTTGGAAGTCTCACGATTGCTTCTATCTGCGAATAGGAGAGTCCTGAGCAGTTATGGTAAGTTAGGATACGAGTCCAATTAGGAGTAGGAGTCCTAGATTGGATTGTTTAGCCTGAGGGCTGGCTATAAAAGCAAGGGAGGCCAGAGCTCTCGTGGGTAGAGAACTTTGGGATGTTCGTCTTGTGTTTCTATTGAATAAAGTTCATAGTTTCGAGGATCTTTTGTGCTTTGTTCGTCCGACTTGTTTTTCGTCAAGTCTTTCTCGCCGAGTTTCTGGACAGACCGACGTTGCTTAGGTGTTTCGTTCATAAATCGAGTTTTACAGATCCGATTGATGTGATTCTTTTTGGGTTGTCTTCACAACTCAATTATCTATCATATGTGAAATTTTCACGAGCTTCGGATCTGTAGTTTTTGAGATACACGAGTTTCTTTGCAGAGTTGCAGATCTGTTTTATATCGGGTAGAACAGATTGATCTTCGTTTAATGTTTTGATCGTATCTCAAGTTTTACTTCGTGTTTTCAAGTGATTCTTGTTGCATTAGATCAGTGAATTGATTCTCTACCTCTCTACTTGATTTGTCATGGTTGAACACGTTTGAAAACACTTGCACACACGGTTTATTTAACCGATTGATTTTTTGCTGAGGGGTTTTTGTTGTTTCCGCTGCGAAAAGTTTTAATCTACCATTCACCCCCCCTCTGGTAGCTTTTCACGTGCTCTTCGATCCTACAATTGGTATCAGAGCCAAGGTGCTCTAATCTTTGTGATTTGCACGTGTTTTGACTAACCATCATGGAGAAGTACTCCGCAAAACCTTGTGTGTTCAATGGCATCGATTTTCAGGTTTGGAAGGCGCGGATAGAGGCCTACATACAGGCGCAAGGCTTCGCCATATGGGAAAAGGTCTACTGGAACTTCGATGTACCACCCAACGATCAAGTTACGGCTGCGAACATGAGAGATGCTGACAACAACAACAAGGCTCGCAACTTGATCATCCAAGGATTGACTCAAAGCGACTTCGACCGTGTTGCACACCTCCGATATGCATATGATGTTTGGAAAGCTCTTTGTGACTACCATGAAGGATCCAATACGATCAAGGAGGTAAGGCAAGATATGTTCAAGAAAGAATACATGCGTTTTGAGATGCAACCCGGTGAGTCAATTGACGACCTTTTTGCTCGCTTTAATAAAATTCTCAGCAACTTGCGTAGTGTCAATGTTAACTTTTCAGATGCTGAAAATGCTAGACAATTGTTAGGAGCATTAGATATGTCAATTTGGGAGATGAAATTTACATCTATTCGTGAATCTACTGTCATGAGTTCTCTTACTTTAGATGTGCTTTATTCTAAATTGAAAACTCATGAAATTGACATCATCTCACGTAAAAACCCCAACAAGTCTATTGCATTTGTTTCGCAACGTGACATGTCTAGTTCTAGTCAATCATCATCTAGTGGTGCACTCTCTTTGCTGTCCTCTCTAACCCTTGAACAGATTGAAGAGTTTCCATAGGAGGAGCTTGCACTCATCTCTACTCAGTTCTCAAAAGCATTGCAAAATGTGAGAACTAGAAGGAGAGGAAGCTCCGGACCTCAACGATGTTTTGAATGTGGTAAGACAGGACATTTTCGTACGGAGTGTCCTAACCTTTCAGGTCCGACTTCACGTGAAGAAAAGCAAACAAGGCCGAAGAAATCATTTGCAAAGAATAAGAAGAAGAAAGATTTATCAATGCGCAACATAGTGCATAGTATGATCTCTGCACTTCAAGATTTCAGCTCAAGTGATGTGGACACCGGTAGTGATGAAGATGAAGAAGCTACGGCAAATATGTGCTGCATGGCGAGCAAGTCAAGTTCAAGCTCCGAGGAGGCAGAACACAACAGCGACGATGAAGAGGTATGTCCCACTTGCGAAGAAATGTGTGATGCTATTTCTCGTGCCACTGTTATATTAAAGAAAAAGGATAAAAAACTTAGGAACAATGCTGTTAAAATTGAATCACTAGAATCTGAAATTAATCGTTTAAAAACTTTAATTCCTAGTGATGATTCTTGTTCCTCATGTGATTTGATTTATGAACATATATCCTGTTTAAGAAGTGCACACGCATCTACACTTGATAAACTTGAACTTGAAATTGAAAAGAACAAAGAGCTTGCTGCACTTAATGATAAAAATTTGAAAGATGCTTGTTGTTCTACAATTGATTTGCATTGTTCTTCATGTGATGATCTGAATAAGAAACTAAATGATGCTATGAATGAGATTTCTATTTTGAACAATGCTTTACGTGTGCATGAAGTTAAATATTGTTCAAATTGCAAACTAAAAGGAAAAACTTCATGTGAAAACTGCTTTGATCTGTCCAATAAACTTGATGACATGCATAGGACACTAGATCGGTTTTCTAATGCAAATAAGAACCTAAACTTGCTGCTGAATTCTTCCAAGTCTTGTAATGATAAAACTGGTTTATGTTTTAATTCTCATGCTCATGCTAAGGCACACCCACCTAAAGTTGTAAAGTCATTAGGAAGCGGTTTGATTCAAACAGCTCCGAGACAAAAAGAGGTGATTTTCAAATCTGCAGGAGTACTGTCCCATTCGGGTTCTAATAAACGTGTTGCTTGCTCATCTAGACATGATAATAAGGTTATTTTTCATTGTACCTATTGTGGTAGAGATGGTCATGTCATGGATTTTTGTTATAGACTAGCTAAACACGATAAGAAACAAAGAATACTTGCTAGATCACATAACAACCAAGCAAAATCTGCTAGACCTGCTGTTTTTTGTGCTACATATAACACATCTTCTAAGTCAGTAGTTGGGAACAAAAAATTTCGATGTTTGGCTCATAAACCTACTGTATCTTCTCAGCTTTCACGTGTAATTCCTGCTGGACGTCGTGTGACTCAGTGCTGGATTCCTAAAAGTCTTTTAACTAACCCCAGTATTGAGTCATCGACGTATTGTGCTGCTGTGTAGGTTTCACGTTTGAGGAAGGAGAACATTTGGATTGTGGATTCAGGTTGCTCACGCCACATGACCAGTAACAAAGAATGGTTCTCCTCTCTCTCTTTTGTGTCACGTGTAGGAAATGTTACTTTCGCCGATAACTCTTCTACTCCCATAATTGCTAAAGGTTCGGTTAGAGTAAACAATCTCTACACTTTGAAAGATGTGGCACTTGTTAAAAATTTGAAATACAACTTGCTTTCGGATTCACAATTGCTAGATGAAAATCTAGAGGTTAGCTTTGCTAAAAATTGCTGCAAGGTTGTAGATTCAAAAGGTGAGCTTTTGTTTAACATGTCTAGGTTTGGAAGAGTTTTTAAAGCTGATTTTGATTTGTCAACTTCTAAGCATTGGTGTCTAGTTGCTAATGATACAAAGGATCTATATTTTTGGCATCGTAGACTTGGTCACATAGGATTTGATCATCTCACTCGTGTTAGTGCTCTCGATTGCATACGTGGGCTGCCGAAGCTTAAAAAGGACAATGATATTGTGTGCTCTTCTTGTAGACATGCTAAGTTTGTTGCAGGTTCACATGCTCCTCTCACAATGACCATGACAGCTGAACCGGGACAACTTTTACATCTTGACACAGTAGGTCCGGCAAGTGTTCAATCCTTCGGAGGTAAATGGTATGTGCTTGTGATTGTTGATGATTATTCCAGATATTCTTGGGTTTATTTTATGGCATCTAAGAATGAAGCTTTTAGTCATTTTAGAACTTTATTTCTTAGATTATCTATTGATCACCCAGGATCATTAAAAGCAATTAGAAGTGATAACGGAACTGAATTTAAAAACCAATCCTTTGATCACTTTTGTGCTGAAAATGGAATAGATCATCAATTCTCTTCACCCTATGTACCACAACAAAATGGTGTTGTACAAAGAAAGAACAGAACCTTAGTTGAGATGGCTAGGACTATGCTTGATGAATATCAAACTACTAGGAAATTTTGGGCTGATGCAATTGCAACCGCTTGTTATGTCTCAAATCGTGTTTTCTTGCGTGCTAAGCTTGGAAAAACCCCATATGAGCTCCGGTTTGGACAAAGGCCTAGTGTTACACACTTTAGGGTTTTTGGTTGCAAATGCTTTGTTAAGAAACATGGTAATCTTGATAAATTTGAAGCTAGATCTGTTGATGGCATGTTTCTTGGTTATCCATCTCATACTAGAGGCTACCGTGTGCTTTTACTTGACACTAACAAAATTGTGGAGACTTGCAAGGTGTCTTTTGATGAAGCTAGCCCAAGTACTAGCTCCGATATTGCAGGTCCGGATCCATATCCGCAGGGGGAGAGTATTTTTATTGAAGAAGATGAAGAAGTGGTGCTGCTGCCCGAAAACTCGGAAGTAAATAACGATCAAGCTGCTGATTTTGCACCACAACCAGCACCAACAGTCACTACTGCTGGTTTGGACCTTCCTCAATCAACAAGCTCTCCAAATCAAAGGTCCGAACATGAAGAAGAAGGTGCTTGTGAAGTGTCTACTCCCCTCCGAGTACTCAAAAGTCATCCTCCACAACAAATCATTGGAAGCTTGCATGAACGAGTCACTCGGTCCAGGTTTTGCGATCCAAACTCTCATGCTCATTCTGCTTTTGTTGCTTCTTTTGAAACCAAGGATATATCACACACACTCACTAATGAATCTTGGATTAATGCCATGCAAGAAGAGTTAGAAAATTTTGAAAGAAATAATGCTTGGAAACTTGTACCTCCACCTCAAGGTCACACATTAATTGGAACTAAATGGGTATTTAAAAATAAGCAAAGTGAGGATGGGGTTGTGGTTAGAAATAAAGCTAGGTTGGTTGCTCAAGGTTTCACTCAAATTGAAGGTCTAGATTTTGATGAAACATTTGCTCCTGTTGCTAGATTAGAAGCTATAAGAATTTTATTAGCATTTGCTGCATCTAAAGGTTTCAAGTTATATCAAATGGATGTTAAAAGTGCTTTTCTTAATGGCTACATAGAGGAGGAGGTTTATGTTAAACAGCCACCGGGTTTTGAAAATCCAAATTTTCCTAATCATGTTTACAAACTGTCCAAAGCCTTGTACTCTAAAACAAGCCCCTAGAGCATGGTATGATAGGTTAAAAACATTCTTACTTGAAAAGGGGTTTACCATGGACAAGGTTGATAAAACTCTTTTTGTACTTAAGCATGGCAATGACTCATTATTCGTTCAAGTGTATGTGGATGATATTATCTTTGGTTGTGCTTCTCATGATCTCGTGTCCAAGTTTTCAGCTATGATGAGTTCAGAATATGAGATGAGTATGATGGGAGAACTCACATACTTTTTGGGGCTGCAAATCAAGCAAACAAAAGAAGGAACTTTTGTGCATCAATCTAAGTATACAAAGGACCTTCTTAAGCGCTTCAACATGGACAAATGCAAGCCTCTCCAGACACCAATGGGAACAGCAACAACACTTGAACTTGATGAAGATGGTGACCCGGTCGATAAAAAAGTATACAGAAGTATGATTGGATCACTTTTGTATCTCACGGCGTCAAGACCGGACATACAATTCAGCGTATGTCTTTGTGCACATTTTCAAGCTTCTCCACGTGCTTCACATCGCCAAGCCATCAAAAGGATTCTCAAGTACCTACATGGAACTCAAGAATTTGGCATTTTTCTTCCTTCTTCCTCAACCGTTTCTTTGAAAGCTTTTTCGGATGCTGATTTTGGGGGTTGTAGGATTGATAGGAAAAGTACTTTGGGTGCTTGTCATTTTCTTGGTAATTCACTTGTTGCTTGGTCCTCTAGAAAACAAAGTTCAGTTGCACAATCCACGGCCGAATCTGAATATATAGCTGCGGCTAGCGCTTGCTCACAAATTCTTTGGATTGTTCAAACACTTATGGACTATGGGGTTGAATTAGATAGTGTTCCACTGTTTTGTGATAACACTAGTGCAATTTGTATTGCTAAAAACCCCGTGAAACACTCTAGAACTAAGCACATTGACATTAGGTATCACTGTCTTCGTGATAATGTTGAAAAATGAAATATTGTGCTTCACCATGTCGATACCGAACAACAATTGGCTGATATTTTTACAAAACCTTTGGATTTCACTCGTTTTTGTTTCATTCGTAGTGAAATAGGGGTTATGCATCCTCATGGCTTAAATTGAGGGGGAGTTTTTGAAACTGTGAAAGTCTATGTGTGAATCTGAAACTAAAATAATATGAGCATAGTATTTCATACATATATGACTTTGTGATTCCTTTTACAGGCTGAAAGTTCTTACTACATTACTCATGTTACACATTTTGCAGTTTTTGCCATGACTAGTAATTGGAATAATTACTTACACTAAATATGATCATGATTCGACTTTCTTGCTGTTTTGAACTTGTTGCGTGCTCACAAGTGCTTTTAATCATAAAAAATTAATCAAGTGATCAGCTCACATGTTGAGTTTTCAAATAAAAAATTGAGAAAAGATCAAGAGAATATGCATGCATCGCACTTCTTCTTTTAAGATTGCTTATCATTGCACTAAGATATGAACTTGGAAGGAATTGTGTATGACTAAAACCATGTCCTTAAGCTTCTGATTGTCAAATGACATAGGCCTGGCTTGGTTGGTTAGAATAAGGCTGATGCGGCATATAATCTCTTGCAAATATCATATAATCAACTTTGTGCCTTAAATGATTATGAATAATAAAAATGCAGCAACAAGTGTCATGTTTTCAGGTTTTGAAATAGTTGAGTAAGGGATCATGACTTGCTTAAACTGAAAAATACATTTGATCTCTAGCATGGCTTACACTACTTTATGTATCTCATTGATGTGATAGTGTAAGTAACCTGATAGTATGACTTGGATGAGCTTTGTTTTGTATGTATATGTTATAATATGCTCATAACATTTAAAAATTTCTCTTTTGAACCTTGCTGAATACATTGTCAAAGGGGGAGAAATATGTATAAGGAGAGATTTACACTTTCTTCCTTCTCTGATTTTAAAAAATGGGGAGAATTAATAAAGGGAGAGAAATGAGTTTTCAAAGCTTTTCAAAACTTTTCATAAGCCAATGTTCAGATTTTAATTGGTGTTGCCAATGCATTCATCAAGGGGGAGATTGTGAGACCTATGTGTGCTGAATACATTGGCAATTAGGATAAAAGTTAGCATTAACATTCAAAGTTTTGAATATTGCCAAAACATTCTTCTGTGGCAAGGTCCGACAAGTTCTTTGTTAGGTCCACCAAGTGTTGGCAAGGTCCGACGCAAGGTCCGGAGAGCTTCTGTGAGGTCCGGAGCTTGTTTTTAGGTAGCTCCCGTGAAGTTCAACTCGTAGAACTGCAGCGTCTTGTTTTTGCTTTTAACTCGCAATGTTTCAAACTTGCTTTATGGGAAGGTTTGCTTAGTATTAATTTGCTAAGTTTTTAGTGTGTTTTGGTGGTTATGGCTGTTATCATTTGATATGGTTTGCAACATGCTTATGTGACGTGCTCATGTAAGGTGTTGTGGTTTTCGAACTAACGTGAGTCAAGTCGAGGACTTGTGCTCGGAAGAATTGGTTGTTTATTCATGTGCAGGTGTTGCTTGAGTTCAAGACATGGCTGGTGACGGGATCCTTGGACTAGTCTCAGGGAGGAGATGAGGTTCCAACAACCAAGTTCGGGAGGAGCTGTGGTTGAGTTGATCGGGAGGTCGCGCAGCATGTTTGGATCAAGGGCAGTGCATATGAAGGTTGCGTGTACGTCATTGGAAGGTGTTTGGACATGTGCAAGGAGTGCATGGACGTGGCAACATTGTTCCAAGGCGTGATGAAGAGAAGTGGACGTAAAGAATTGGTCGGAAAGGTCCAACCGGCTGGATTGCGTACTCAGGCTGAGGCTGAGTCGGATATGGCTCAAATATGGAAGATTTGAGTTGGTTATGATAGGATTTCGTGCTAGGCACGAAGTTGAGTTGTTTTAGGAATGTTTAGAACGTTCCTAAGGTGTTTGGAAGTCTCATGATTGCTTCTATCTACGAATAGGAGAGTCCTGAGCAGTTATGGTAAGTTAGGATACGAGTCCAATTAGGAGTAGGAGTCCTAGATTGGATTGTTTAGCCTGAGGGCTGGCTATAAAAGCAAGGGAGACCAGAGCTCTCGTGGGTAGAGAACTTTGGGCTGTTCCTCTTGTGTTTCTATTGAATAAAGTTCATGTTTCGAGGAGCTTTTGTGCTTTGTTCGTCCGACTTGTTTTTCGTCAAGTCTTTCTCGCCGAGTTTCTGGACAGACCGACGTTGCTTCGGTGTTTCGTTCATAACTCGAGTTTTACAGATCCGATTGACGTGATTCTTTTTGGGTTGTCTTCACAACTCAATTATCTATCATCTGTGAAATTTTCACGAGCTTCGGATCTGTAGTTTTTGAGATACACGAGTTTCTTTGTTGCGTTGCAGATCTGTTTTATATCGCGTAGAACAGATTGATCTTTGTTTAATGTTTTGATCGTATCTCAAGTTTTACTTCTTGTTTTCAAGTGATTCTTTTTTATTAGATCCGTGACTTGATTCTCTACCTCTCTACTTGATTTGTCACAGTTGAACACATTTGAAAATAGTTGCACACACGGTTTCTTTAACCGATTGATTTTTTGCTGAGGGGTTTTGTTGTTTCCGCTGCGAAAAGTTTTAATCTACCATTCACCCCCCCTCTGGTAGCTTTTCACGTGCTCTTCGATCCTACACCCTTGATAGAGTGATCTCCCAGGAAATGGTGATGGATATCAATATGTTTGGTTCTAGAATGTTCCAAGGGATTGTGAGCAATCTTGATGGCACTCTCATTGTCAAATAGGAGTGGAATATGGCTCAAAGTGTAACCATAGTCCCTAAGAGTTTGTCGCATCCATAGGAGTTGTGCACAACAACTCCCGGCTGCGACGTACTCGCTTCGGCTGTGGATAAGGCAATGGAGTTTTGTTTCTTTGAAGACCACGAAACCAAGGACCTACGAAGAAATTGACAAGTCCATGACGTGCTCTTCCTATCTACCTTACAACCGGCATAATCGGCATCGGAGTATCCAATGAGATTGAAATTGGATCCCTTGGGATACAAAAGTGCTAGATTAGGAGTGTGAACCAAATATCTAAGAATCCAATTAACGGCCGTCAAGTGGCACTCCTTGAGCGGCTTGGAACCGTGCACAAATACACACACTAAGCATTATGTGGGTCTAGATGCACAAAGGTAAAGCAAAGAGCCTATCATGGAACGAAATACCTTTTGGTCCACACTTGGACCATTTTCATTAAGGTCAAGATGTCTGTTGGTTCCTATGGGAGTCTTGATGGGTTTGGCTTTGTCCATGTCGAACCTCTTAAGTATGTCTTGAGTATACTTGGTTTGACTTATGAACGTTCCCTCCTTGAGTTGTTTAACTTGGAATCCTAGGGAGAACTTCAATTCCCCCATCATTGACATCTCGAACCTTTCAGTCATTATCTTTGAAAACTCATCACAAAAAGCTTTGTTAGTAGAACCAAATATAATGTCATCGACATATATTTGGCACACGAATAAATCATCATTAAAATGCTTAGTGAAGAGTGTAGTCTTCTTTTCCTATCCTAAAACCATTTTTAATAAGAAAATCTCTAAGACACTCATACCAAGGTCTAGGAGCTTGTTTGAGGCCATAAAGGGCTTTCCGAAGTTTAAATACATGGTTAGGATACTTATCATCCTCAAATCTAGGTGGTTGCTCCACGTACACTTCCTCCTTGATTGGACCGGTTAGGAAAGCACTTTTCACATCCATTTGGTATAGCTTGAAATCATGATGAGTTGCAAAAGCAAGCAAGATACGAATTGATTCAAGCCTAGCTACAGGAGAGCAAAAGTTTCATCATAATCCAAACCTTCTACTTGTGCATATCCCTTTGCAACAAGTCTTGTCTTGTTTCTTATTACAACCCCATACTCGTCTTGCTTGTTGCGGAATACCCATTTGGTTCCCACAACATTTGCGTTGGGTCGCTTCACAAGTTCCCACACTTGATTTCTTTCAAAATTATTGAGTTCCTCTTGCATGGCCACCACCCAATTCGGATCTTGTAGTTCTTCTTCTACCTTGCGGGGCTCCAAAGAGGAAACAAAAGAGTAATGCTTACAAAGATTAGCTATTCGAGAGCGAGTGGTCACCCATTTGGAGATATCTCCTAGTATGTTGTCAGTGGGATGATCCCGTTGAACACTTTGGTGCACTCTTGGATGAGGTGGTTGAACTCTTTGATCTTCATCTTCATTGTCACTCTTTTCTTCATCTCCCCCTTGATCCAATCCTCTATCTTGACATTGATTGTTTTGATCTTGTTGAGGTTGGCCTTGCTCATCTTGAGCTTGATCATGGGAGGGAGACATATTCTCGTTTGTTGGAAGATCATTTGAGTCTTGAGGATGTTCTTGAGGAAAATTTTCTCCAAGTCCATCCTTTTAAGTGCTTCTTGTGGAGCCTCTTATTTATCTAGCACACTTTGATCAACTTGCTCCACTTGGGAGCCATTAGTCTCATCAAACACTACGTCTCTCGCTATTTCAACAATTCTGGAAGTTTTGTTGAAAACACGATAGGCGTAGATGTTTGAGTCATAACCAAGCAAGAAACCTTCATCAGACTTTGAAGCAAACTTCGAAGTCCTAGGCTTCTTGTTGAGAATATAACACTTGCTCCCAAAGACACGAAAATAAGAGATGTTTGGTTTGTTACCGGTTAGAAGTTCATAAGACGTATTCTTCAAAAGTCGATGAAGATACAACCGGTTTATGGCATGGCAAGCGGTGTTAACCGCTTCCGCCCAAAACCGGTCCGACGTCTTGTACTCATCAAGCATGGTTCTTGCCATCTCAATTAGAGTTCTATTCTTCCTCTCAGCAACCCCTTTTGTTGAGGGTAGTAGGGGGCTGAAAACTCATGCTTGATGCCTTCTTCATCCAAGTATTCTTCCACTTGAGTGTTCTTGAACTCGGTGCCGTTATTGCTCCTTATGTTCTTAATTCTTAAGGAGAACTCGTTTTGAGCTCTTCTCAAGAATTTCTTGAGCACACCTTGAGTTTCTCCTTTGTCATACAAAAAGAACACCCAAGGGAAACGAGAATAATCATCTACAATAACAAGACTATATTTGTTACCGCCGATGCTTATGTAGGCGATTGGACCGAAGAGGTCCATGTGAAGTAGCTCCAAAGGTCTTGTAGTTGTCATGACATTTTTGGATGGATGTTGAGCTCCAACTTGCTTTCCGGCTTGACAAGCACTACATGGTCTATCCTTATCAAAAACAACATTCTTCAAGCCTCGAATGTGTTCTCCCTTGAGAAGTTTTTGCAAGTTCCTCATCCCAACATGGGCTAGCCTTCTATGCCACAGCCATCCCATGTTGGTCTTCTCCATTAAGCACGTTTCAAGTTGAGCTTTATCCGTGGTGAAATCCACAAGGTAAATCTTTCCCTTGAGTGCGCCCTTAAAGGCGATTGAGTCATTGCTTCTTCTCGAGACAGTCACACCCTCGTTAGTGAACATGCAATTATAACCTTTATCACATAATTGTGATATGGATAGAAGGTTATAATCAAGGGAGTCAACATGCAAAACATATGATGGGGAGGGATAGCAATTTTACCTTGCCAAGGATTTTCCCTTGGCTATTGTCCCCAAAGGATATTCCTTCACTTGGACCTTCGTTTTCCTCATATTCTACAAACATATTTCTCTCTCCGGTCATATGGTTTGTGCATCCACTGTCTAGCACCCATTTTGATCCACCGGAGGAGTATGCCTACAAAATAGAGTTATGCCTTACCTTTTGGTACCCAAGCAGAGTTGTGTCCTTTCATGTTAGTCAAGAGGCACTTGGGCACCCACACACACGGTTTTGGACTCTTGCGGAGTGGCCCAACATACCTAGCATAGATCTTTACAAATTTGTTTCTCAATAAAACATATGAGGCATCAAAATCATGGAACAAAGGATGAGATTTATTTTTAGGCATGTTAGATGAGTTTGCAATGTTCTTTACATTTTCTTTGTTGGATAAACCTTCCTTGACAAATACAATCAAGTCTTTTCCCTTCTTGGGAGTTTTAGCATGTTGCCTCCACTCCCAAGAATAGCCAAGACCATCTTTGACATGTGGAGGTCTTACATTGATATATGCACTTCGTGCATATGCCACTTTTTCCTTGTCAAAGATACCACCTTTCGGTGACTTCTTGTTTTGTGCCAACTTGAGTTCATCTTTGAGTTTTAGGATTAAGTTTGAGCACTTGCAAGTTTGAGTTGCTTCGGGAGATTTCTTTGAGGAGGGTGAACCCATAGAGGAAGAAGGTGCATTGATCTTGAGAGATTCAACTTGTGTTTCAAGGATCTTATTGACTTTAGTTAAGTTAACAATTTCATCCTTGAGCACAACAGTTGTGTCTTCAAGATTTGAGCAAGTTTCCTTGCTCAAAGCGAGTTCACGCTCAAGTGCCTTGCTTCTTTCCCTTTCAACCTCAAGGAGCTCTTCAAGCTCATGACATCTCTCCTTTTCAAGGATGAGCATGTCTTCTTGACGGTTGATGAGTTCATCCTTCTCAAAGATTTCTTCCGACAACAATCTCATCTTTTTCAAGGTGCTCCTACTTAGATCCTTGAGCATGGATTCATTATCACTACTACTATCAAAGCTATCAAGTGAAGAAGTAGAGGAGGATGGTTTAGATTTAACCTTTCTTCTTCCTTCCTTAGCCATGAGACATGTAGATTTAAAGTCTTCAATGTTTGGGAATAGCTTGCTCCTTCCAATGGCAAGTGTTGCCACTTTCTCTTCATCCTCGGAGGATGAGTCTTCGTTTGAGTTCCATTCCTTCCCAAAGTGAGCATGTCCTGATGGCTTCTTCTTCTTGAAGAATTTTTTCTCTTGAGACTTGCCATCTTTCTTCTTCTTACTCTCTTCATATGGACAATCCACAATGAAGTGTCCATATTCACCACAGTTGTAGCATGCTCTTTTCGTCTTGGGCTTGAACCTTTCCTTGTTCTTGTTCTCATAATGGTTGCCCCCCTTCCATCTTCTCATTATCCTCTTGAACTTGTTGATGAAAAGCGCCTCTTCTTCATCGGTGTCGAGGCTCTCATCATCACTTGCTTCGAAGTCTTGTGATGAGGATGTTGCTTTGAAAGCAACATCTTTCTTCTTTGAGGAGGCGAGCCTTTGGAGGTCGCTGTAGAACATGGCTTCCTTCTCCATCATCTCGTTGTTGATGATTCTTCCAAGCACTTCCTCCGGGCTCATTTGAGCATATCTCGGGCTCTCACGGATCAAGGAGCAAAGAGCAATGTTTCGAGGCATGAATGCCCGAAGCATCCTCTTCACCACCTCATGATCCGTCCACCGGGTGCATCCATAAGATCGGATCTTGTTGATGAGAACCTTGAGACGGTTGTACATGTCTTGTGGGGATTCACCATCCATGATAGTGAACCTCCCAAGCTCTCCTTCAATCATATCGATCTTGGCTTCCCTAATGACTCGGTTTCCTTCATGCGTTGTCTTGAGTGTGTCTCATATGTCTTTGGCCACCTCCAATCCATCGACTCGGTTGAACTCTTCTTGAGTCAAGGATGAGGTGATCATTCACTTGCTTGAGCATTACGATGAAGTAGAATGGCTTGCTCCAGGGTAACGTCTTCTTCATTTCTTGGAAGATGGACACCTGTTAATACAATTTTCCACAAGCTAGGGTTTAAGGATATTAGATGCATCTTCATATTATGCTTCCACATTGAGTAATCATTTCCATCGAATTGAGGATGTTTGCCAAGAGGAATAGATAAGTAGTGATTGTTAGAAGTTAATCATTCATAGTTGAAAGGATATTTGCAGTAGTCTGGTTGACCACTCCTTTCTTGATCCTTCGGCTTCTTCTCTTTACTTGAGTGACATAGCTTCTCGCGAAGTCGTGACTTGAGCTGGCAAACTTCTTCATGGTCACTCGAGTGGTCTTGCAGCACATCCGTGTTCTGTTTCTTGTCATATGTGTTGTCACCTTGTGACGTCGACAGAATCTCGTATCCCTCCACTCCGGCCATCTTCTCTACGAGTGGTTGGACTCTTGATGGTGAGACCTGCTCTGATACCAATTGAAATTGCCTAGAGGGGCGGTGAATAGGCTAAAATTCCTGAAATGACTTAATTAAATGAGATTAGAGCATAGGGGCCGAACTAGTCTAGCTCAGGGGCGGACTAGTCTGGTCAGACTGCTGAAAAGCCTAAACTTGATTTTTATGGGTTTTTCTTTAGAGTTTAGTTTAACGAAATGTAGATAAACTATCTAGCAATCTAATATAACAAATATGATAAAGTAATGAGGTGGATTGCAAGATTGTAACCTGAAATATTATAAGAGCGAAATGATCGAACGAACCCTAAGCAATTCTAATGATCAATGAAATGTAAGTGCAAAATGACACGAAGATTTTTGCCCGAGGTTCGATTCCACTCAGGAATCTACGTCCCCATTGAGGAGTCCACAAAGGATTGGGTTTAACAACCCTTCCCTCACCAAGTCGCCACTAAGGCCAACCCGGTTCTTCACTATCTCAAGGGTGAACTTACAAAGTGTTGGGGTTGCTCACAATCAGGCTCCCACTTGATCACGTCCACAAAACTCCACGGATCTCACAAGCCACAGGTCACAAAGACTGACACCAAGTGCACAAGATCACTCCGAGAGCCAAAACACGAAGTTCTTCCTTCTCCTCTCCTCACACACCTAAATCCACTCAAGAATTGGTTCTAGAGGGTGAGTAGGCAAGAGAGAAGGCTTAGGGGGACTCTAGGATCGCTGTGGTAGCGCTAGGGTTCCAGGTTTTTCTAAATGAAGTCGGGGAATCTCCTTTTATAGAAGTCCCAAAGCCAACCGTTGCCACCTACCGAAAGTCCAGACTAGTCCGCGTCACACCAGACTAGTCCGATCTCACACAGAGAACTATTTGTCCGGGTGAGAACGGACAAGTCTGGAGGACCCGGACTAGTCCGGCCACTAAGGCGGACAAGTCCGGTCCACCAAGACTTAGCCATGGAAGCTCTCATGTCACAACCATACGGACTAGTCCCCCTCAGAACGGACTAGCCTGAACTCACACAGAGACTGGTTGTTCGGGTGAAAACGGACTAGTTTGGCTAGCCCAGACTAGTCCGGCCACTGAGGCGGACAAGTTCGATCTACCAGGACTTAGTCCCGAAACACTCTCACCAAGAGAGAAATGGACTAGTCCGTCCCCCAACGGACGAATCCGAACTCAGTCAGGAACTCTAAGTCCGCCCCAAAACGGACTAAGCCGTAGGACTTCCGGACTAGTCCGGCCTCTTCCCCGGACAAGTCCGGCCTACCCAACTTTACCTCTCTACGTCTCTCCACTAAGGATTTGACACTTCTAACGCTTTGAGCTCTCTTCTATGATCTCAATGCACTTGACACACACACTCTTTCTTTTACACGGCTATCCTACTAAAGACTCAAGTAAACCCCTAATTTCTACTTTTCGAGTGCTCGACGTCGTTCTTCATCTTTTTCCTTTTTGAGAGTTTAGGTGTCCGCCTTGGAAATATCTTGTGCTTATGATCATCTCAGCTCATTAGTCTCTTAATTATCGTCATCAATCATCCAAAACCCACGGGGATACCTAGATGCACTTACAACACCATTTCAATGTTTTTAAGGAAAAGTACGGGCAGGAGGTCGTCAAAATACACGGTGAAGGGTACGATTGGGAAAATGCGCCAATCGACCATCAAGCCATGTATGCAAGCGACGGCGGGAAGGCCCATGGCCGGCGAGTTAGTTTCTTTGATTTATGTTTTTAACTTTTCCTTCTTTTACTTATTATTTTTCTTTCTTTTGTACGTTTGCCATTTTTGATGGAGTTATCGACTCAAGGTCGGCGCGACCATCGAGAGGCACTTCATCGACACAAGCTTCGTCAGTTGGCCATCGAGTGGCCGTCTCTCGCAGAGGGACATGGAGTTCCGTGCCATGCAGGAGAGGCTGACGCAGACCCAGGAGGAGCTCGACAAGACGAGGGCCATCCAGGAGTACCAAGCCAACTACATGACCTAGATGCATGCAGCAATGGAGGTAAGTAATTTAAATTACTGTAGTTTACTTTCATAGCATTTAAGTAATATGCATGTTCTAATATTTTGCAATTATAGGACTTAGCTCGACAGAACGGCCAGCAGATCGTGATTCCTGCGTGGCAGCCGCCACAGGTGAACCTGTTACAGGAGCCCGCAGCACAGGTGCCTCCGGTACAGGTAATAAACTCTTTAATATTGTATTATTCATTTAACATAGGGAGAGAGGGAGATATAGAGAGATATAAAGTGGTATAGAAGGGAGAGAGAGAGGGAGTGCGAGAGAGGGTGAGAGTGAAATGGAGAGACGGAGTGTTACAATAGAGGGAGAGAGAGAGTGCGAGAGAGAGGGTGAGAGTGAGAGTGACAGAAAAAGGGGATGGATGGTACAAAGATAGAGGAACAGAGTGAGAGAGAAGATGAAAAGTAGAGAGAGACAAAGAGAGTGAGAAAAAAGGGAAAGACATGGATATTTGATCGAAAATATGTCTAACTACTCATGTGCTTTGTAGGATTCAGCGACGGAGGCTTCGACTCCATCGCCACAGCTACCGGTTCCGGAAGGGACGCGCGGAGACGGTTTCTTCAACTCCGGAGGTAGTCAAGGGGATAGTGTGTTGCCCTATTGTGTTTTGTGTTGTGTTTGATGTGTATGCTTCTATTTAAGACTATCTAATGCTTCTATGAGTTTATATTTTCTATATTGTCTGTTCTATGAGCTCGCCATCGAGCTAGGTTAGTCAGTTTTTTGTTTTTTTTAAAAAAATTACAAACATAACTTACGACGGCCACTGCCTAGAAGCCGTCGTAAGTTAGCCTCTGTTACTTATGACGGTCACTAGAATCGTCGTAAGTTAGCCTCAGTTACTTACGATGGCACTGAGCAAGCTGTCGTAAGTGAAGTGGCTTGGGCCACCACGTGGCCTAGGCCGTTACTTACGACGGATGCATGATGCCGTCGTAAGTTAGCTTATTTACGACAAAATAGTTACCTCGGCTCGTCACCATCGTAAGTAATGGAATACCGTCGTAAGTTAGCTACTTACGACGGTTTATGACTTACTTACGACGGTTTCGGCCGTCGTAAGTCAGTCGTATCTCTGTAGCGTTATATAAGCAAGAGAGGCCAGAGCTCGTGGCAAGACAGCCTTGGGCTGTTCCTTTTATGTTTTGATCAATAAATTTCGTAATTTAGAGGAGCTTTTGTGCCTTGTTCGTCCGACTTGTTTTTGTCAAGTCTTTCCCGTCGAGTTTATAGACAGCACGACAGTGCTTCGGTGTTTTGATCATAACTCGAGTTTTACAGATCCAATTGGCGTGATTTTTTTGGGGTTGTCTTCAAAACTTTATTATCTATCATCTATGAAAATTTTACGGTCATTAGATTTGTAGTTTCTGATCTACATGAGTTAATTTGCAGTGTCGTAAATTTGGTTTTTACTCGAGTAGAACAGATTGACCCTCGTTTGATCTTCGATCATAACTTGAGTTTTTCTTGACGGATTTCCGTGATTTTTGTTGTTGTTTCTTTGTGACTTGATTCTCTATAATATATACCACTTTTGTCACGGTTGAACACATTTAGATCAGTCGCATACACAGTTTCTTTAACAGATCAATTTTCTGCCGATGGGGTTTTTTGTTGCTTCCGCTAAAAAGTTTAAATCTACCATTCACCTCCCTCTGGTACCTTTTCACGTGCTCTTCGATCCTACAACGACGGATGTGTCACGTTATGCTGTCACCCAATGAACGGGTGATAGGGTGTCTTGTTTTGAAATTTTTGAATCCATCCGGTTATTTTTATTAAATGAATAAAAAAACATTTAATAATAAAAAATCTGAAAATCTCCAACAAAGACATCTAACTTGGTCTAGGGACTCGTCACTGGTAAAGAATTTTCTGCATTTGAAATTGCACCTAGGCCAGAAAATCTGATGCAGCATGTCAATAGCCATCGTACACTCGCGGATCTAGTGGGCTGCCCAATGTACGGACTATTCGTCATGGGATGACATTTCCTAATACATGCCTTGAGATGCCATTAGTACTATTGCCAAATCAAGCTCAAGCTGAAATGACTCTTGAAATACCTATTTTTCAAGCCTGTTTATTGGGTACAAACGTAGTACACACTCACCCACACACGCAGACACACACCCACACACATCCAGCTCTATAGCACATGACTTTTAAGACATGTCGTCACGCGTAAGACACACTAAAAAATTATTCTAGATGAGTCCTTGTGAGACCGTAGGTTTGATTAAGAAATTGGACTGTGGTGGCAGGACTCACACCCAAGCCATCTTTGCGAGTAGGCTACTACCCACTTCTCGAAATAGCTAATTCATCAGATGGGATGACTTTAAGTGCACATGCTAGTCTGTTGCACAGTGGTGACAATGTAGTGATGAAGAAGATAAGCAAAAGGAGGCGTACAGCCCAAGATGTGGAGTTTGTTAAGATTAACATAGATAAGCAAATGGATAAAATGATAAAAAATGTGAGTTCACAGCAATTTATCATTACACACATGTATGTGCAATTTATATATATTTGCCATGTGTATCAGATTCACATCATGGAGCTTGAAGCACAACTTGAAAATCTCGAGGAGAACAAACGTCTTCAGGTGTTGAGGTATTTGATTGATATTTTCTTAAAAATCTATGATTACCTATTTTCATAATTAGGACATGAAAATAAAGCATATTGTATTGTTCCTTCTCTGGATATATCCTGTATATATGCAATGATAATCCTTTTTCAATGATATCAAAATATCAGCAATATTTGTGGTATTTTAGCTGGCGGTGGAGAATGCAATGGAACAGTTGAAGGTGGAAATGAAATTCGAAAAAGAGTGGCCGTGCAATGCACCGGTGCAGAGATACCTACGTGTGGTGAAGTGCTGAAGTGGCGTCTCTATACATGCCCCCATTATCTGCTTCATGTTTTAAGATTTGTGCGGTGAACGCATGGTAGAAATTTAATACATGTTGCACACGAGAAAATTTACAACACTTCTGTTTGGACGAGGCCAGATTTTTGTTTTTATAATGAGCTCCTCTGCTGTTGAACGGCATAGACGAATTGCTTAGCCGATATTTTGCCATTGAGAAAATAATAATAATAATTTAATCCACTCTTGATGGAACGGTTAAAAGGGTATGGTAATCCTCACACGCTAAGCGCAGCCTTACACATGTGCCCAATACGTTTGAGAGACTTGGCCTATTCAAGAAGAATCGGAGCATGGATGAGCCCGTACGAACTGATAGTATATGTAGTTGTGCATAACGTGTAATACTATTCTCGTTGTCACTTCACCGGTTAACAATTAGTCCACCCACTTCGTCTCTATCAGTTTATTACTGATACCCTTTTGTAAGCTCGATCATTAGCGATGAAACGTATAGGATATTTTTTATCATCCGGTACCATTTTTTCAAAAACAATTGATCAAATTTTGTTTTAATCGGATTTTATCTGGAATTGGACAGAATTCGGATCAATAATTTTGGATATCGGATCGTAAATGGTTTTGACAAACATACAACATAATATTCAGATATCCATATTTATTAGGATATATTTAAATAATCTGTTTGAAATCTGAACCTCAACAAGACTTAATTTGACCCCTTGCGCCTTAGCCCAACAACCACCCGTAACCCTAATCCCTTCCGTCATTCTAGTCAATCCAACAATCCCTGTCCCCGATCGGCCAACCAAAATACGCCTCGACAGCACTGCCCACCATGCGACCCCAATAGTCCCTATCACCACCGCCAACCCACCATGCTATCCTATGATCAGTTTTTATTAGATCAGTTTGTACGTGTTCTTGCATTGTTTGCATGGATTTTATGATGAACAGGGGTGTTCGGATCAAATGTGGACGTGGCGATGATCTTGACTCTAGATCAGACCGATTAACACGTGATCTGTTCACGAAAAGCTTCTGTTCGAAAGGAATCAAAGAATAGATGCAAAGAAAATGCGACGATGTCGTAAGGTGGTATTGGAGACCTACCTTATGTTCTTCTTAGTCTCGAGGTCCTTCTCTTAGCAAGACAGATCTTTGGGCCCTCTTCCGGCGATCTTCCTCGACTGAACTCCGGCGAAGGGTTTATTCGACGAGTTGAGGCTAGGGCTCTAAGTCGTCGGCCCAGGAGTTGGAAAAGAAGTTCGTGGTTTTGGCCAAACGTTCTGGGTTCTATTTATAATCAGGAAGAAGGAGTTCTAATCTGACTGGACTTCGAATAAGAGTCCTATTTAAATTGTCGTTGAATCTTAATAACTTAACTTTAGTTGATTTGGTGCGGTAACATTGTGGAATTCATGTCGGTTTCCTCTCTGTACCAGTATTTCCACGCGTACAGAATCCAAAAACCGTTCCAGACTTGTTACATCCGCGGTGATGAGCTCCAGAAGCTCCACGTGTCCACCGGGGCCTGGTCTCCCCCTTTCCGCAGAGACGAGCTAGGGTTGTGCCGCGTGTCAAGTGAGCGAGACCTCCCTCTCCTTCGGAGGTGAGCTCCGCGTGCGCCACGTATCCTGGCGGTCGGGACCTCCTCTCTATTCGGAGGTGGCTCCGTGCACGCCACGTGTCAGTTCCGGACCTTCCCTCTCTTCGGAGGTGGCTCCGGGTGTGCCACGTGTCCTAACAGCGCCAGACTTCCTTTCTTCTCAGAGATGAGCTCCGAGGTTGACACGTGTCCAACAGTGACGGACCTCCCGGAGATAAGCTCCGGTGGCGACACGCGTCTACTAGAACTGGACCTCTCGAAGGTGAGCTCCGAGATCGATACGTACCCCGCGCGACTGGTCCTCTGATTTCCGTGGTGACTAGCTCCGAAGGTGACAAGTGTCCTGCGGGCTGGCCTTGCCTCTCCGCAGAGGCTAGCTCCGGGGGCAACACGTGTCCCATGGGGTCGGACCTCTCCCCCTTTGCGGGTATGAGCCCCGAGCCTGCCATGTAGCCAGTTTAGCGGTGGACCTCTCCCCATTTGCGGAGATGAGCTCCGATGGCGCCACATGACCAGTGGGCCGCGGGAGTTGTCTTCGACGCTCTTGGTGAACTGGACTTTGCTCTTTTTGGCTGTTTTTTTATTCTTTCTCTATTCCCACTTCTTTTAAAATGTTTTCTCTACATGAAACATGAATACATGCAGAAACCAAAAATGAGGGTGTCACAAATCTACCCCCCTTAAATTGAATCTCGCCCTCGAGATTCGTTAGTAGAGAATAGATGAGAGAATTCTGCCTTGATGTCTTCTTCACGCTCCCATGTGGCTTCAGCTTCGGTGTGATGGCTCCATTGTACCTTGCACCATCGGATCACTTTGTTCCTTGTGACCCTTTCCCTTACGTCCAAAATTCGGACAGGGTGCTCCGCATAAGTCAGGTCCTCTTGAAGTTCAAGCTGTTCCATTGGTACTTGCTCCTCTGGTACTCTCAAGCACTTCTTGAGCTGGGATACATGAAACACGTCATGTACGTCGGAGAGATATGTTGGGAGCTCTAGTTGATAGGCTACTTCTCCTCGCTTGTCCAAAATCTTAAATGGTCCGATGTAGCGAGGTGCTAGCTTGCCTTTGACGTTGAAACATCGTTGGCCAAGGATAGGTGATACCTTAAGGTATACGAAGTCTCCTACTTCGAAAGTCAACTTCCTTCTCCTATTGTCCGCATAGCCTTTCTGTCGTGACTGAGCAGCCTTTAAGTTTTCCCGTATCGTTTGGACTTACTTTTCAGCTTCTTGTAGTACTTCGGGTCCAAACACCTGGTTCTCTCTGGTTTTGTTCCAAAACAGCAGTGTTCTACACCGTCTACCGTACAATGCTTCGAAAGGCGACATCTTCAAGCTAGCTTGATAGTTGTTGTTATAGGAGAATTCGGCGTACGGTAAACTCCTATCCCATCTACGCCCACGTTTCAAGGCGCAAGCTCTCAACATGTCCTCAAAATTTGGTTTGTCCTTTCGGTTTGTCCATCGGTTTGTGGGTGATAGGCGGAGCTAAAATCTAGTCATGTACCCATAGCTTTCTGCAGCTTCCTCCAGAATCTAGAGGTAAACTGAGAACCTCGATCTTAGACTATCCTCCTCGGGACTCCATGACGGCTCATGATCTGCTCCATGTACAACTCGGCTAATTGTGCAACGTTGTACTTGGCCCTTACAGGGAGAAAATGGGCTGTTTTTGTCAATCGGTCCACGATAACCCAGATGGAGTCATAACCCGACTGAGTACGTGGCAATCCGACGATGAAATCCATACTGATGTCCTCCCACTTCCACTCGGGTACCTTCAAGGGTTGCAACAATCCAGCGGGTCTTTGATGTTTGGCCTTCACCCGTTGGCATGTGTCGCATAGGGCAACATATTCGGCTATGTCCCTTTTCATACCATCCCACCAATAACAATTCTTCAAGTCCTTGTACATTTTGGTACTTCCGGGATGTATGGAATAGGGTGAACCATGTGCCTCTTTTAATATCATGTCGTAGATGTGCTTCACGTTAGGCACACAAGTCCTTTTTCCTAGCCAAAGCGTACACTTCTCATGTTCTTTGAAATCCTTCTCTATTCCTTGTCGGATCCTTTCCTTGATCTCCTTGATCTCCTCATCCGTTGCATGGCCATCTCTTATCTCTTGCTCCAATGAAGAGTGGATCTCCATCACTTCCATCTTGTTCAAGAATCCGAGGTGTAATCGTTCGAACTCCTTGCGTAGTTCGGGTGGTAGCTCCCAAACCGTGAGTAGGTGACATGCTCCCTTTCGGCTCAATGCATCAGCTACTACATTGGCCCTTCCAGGGTGGTAGTTCATTCCAACATCGTAATCCTTGATGAGTTCCAACCATCGACGTTGCCTCAAATTCATGTCCGATTGTGTAAATATGTACTTGAGGCTTTTATGATCCGTATAGATCTCACATCGGTGACCAAGGATATAATGTCTCCAAATCTTCGATGCATGCACTACTACTGCTAGCTCCAAGTAATGTGTAGGACAATTAAGCTCGTGCTTCTTTAATTGTCGTGAGGCATAGGCTACCACTTGTCCTTCTTGCATGAGCACACATCCGAGCCCTTGTCTGGATGCGTCACAATATATGTCGAAACTCTTACTCACATCCGGCAATACCAAAACCGGTGCTGTGGTTAGCCTTTTCTTGAGTTCCTCAAAACTTTCTTGGCACGCCGATGTCCACTGGAACGCTTTCCCTTCGTTAGCAACTCCGTCATAGGTTTTGCTATCTTAGAGAAGTCCTTGATGAAGCGTCGGTAGTATCCAGCCATCCCAAGAAAACTCCGAATATCCCTCACGTTTTGCCGTTGGTTCCACTTCAGAACATCTCCCACTTTTCCGGGATCAACCGATACTCCTACCTTGGAGATAATGTAGCCTAGGAATGATATCTCCTTTAGCCAAAATTTACACTTGTTAAGCTTGGCATACAATTGATGCTCGTGCATTTTCTGCAAGGTCAATCTCAAATATTCTTCATGCTCCTCCTCACTTTTTGAATACACCATAATGTCGTCGATGAAAACCACGATGAACTTATCCAATACTCCATGAAAACCTTGTTCATAAGGTACATGAAGTATGCGGGTGCATTTGTTAACCCAAAAGACATGACGGTATATTCATACGAACCATACCGTGTTCGAAAGGCAGTCTTGGGTATATCGGAGGGCTTAATCTTCAGCTGGAAGTATCCCAACCGAAGATCAATCTTAGAGAACACTCGGGCTCCTTTCGTTTGGTCGAATAGGTCCTCTATACGAGGCAGAGGGTATTTGTTCTTGATTGTCACCTCATTGAGAGACCTATAGTCCACACACATCCTTTGGGTCCCATCCTTCTTGTCTACGAAGAGCACAGGAGCTCCCCATGGTGACGAGCTTGGACTTATAAAACCCTTCTCCAACTGCTCCTGAATTTGCTTCTTGAGTTCCACTAGTTCATTGGTGGGCATCCTATAGGGTCTCTTTGCTATGGGTGCAGTTCCGGGTACCAAATCAATGGCAAACTCAATGTCCCGATCAGGTGGCATACCTGGAAGCTCTTCCGGGAACACGTCCGAGAATTCTTGAACCACTAGAATGCTGTCCAATGTTGCTCCTTCGACGTTGTTCAAAATTGCCTTCTTGGTTGTTTGTTGGGCTGACTCAATCTCGATACGAATACCGTGCTCGTTTGTCAACTGCACGCTTCTCTCAGCATATTGGATTACTCCGTTGTGCTTGCTTAACCAATCCATCCCGAGTATTATGTCAATCCCATGGGAATCCAAGACAATGAGGTCGGCAACGAAGTCTACCCCCCTTATTTTAAGGCTAACTTTCGGACATACTATATTAGTCCTCATCTCTCCACCGGGATAATTAACTAACATAGCACATTTTAAGTGTGATATGGGTAGATTATGCTTGGTAACATACTTGGATGATATGAAGGAATGTGATGCTCCAGTATCAAATAAAATGGTGGCTGGGTTGGAATTGGCAAGGAACATACCAATTTTGACGTCCTCAGCCTGTTGTGCTTCCTCAGCAAAGACATGGTTCACGTTGCCGCGAGCATAGTACTGCTGTCCGCTGTTTCCTTGATTGTCCCCTCCGTTCGGTCATGGGTTCTGCTTGGGTCGGGGCACAGGAGGCAAAGGCACACGAGGTGCTTGTGCAACGGGTTATTGCTGTGGTGGCTGACTAGGGCGGTATGTAGGAGCGGTCGATCCATACTGTGGTGCAGCTGGGGGAATGTACCGAGGTCGTACGTTGCTCCCTTGAGGCTGGTATGGCATCTTCCTCTTGCACTCTCGCTCGATCTCTCGGATCTTGCTTTCAACCACTATAGCCTTGTCAACCAGCTTCTGGAAGCTCGCGTAGTCATTGTTGAGGAGCTGAACCTGGATCTCATTGTTCAACCCTCTCATGAACAGGTATTGCTTCCTCTGGTCTGAGTTGACATCTTCGGGGGCATACCAGGACAGTTGTGTGAACTTGTTGAGATACTCATTCACGCTTCTCTGTCCTTGGCGGAGACCTTCGAACTCCTATCTTTTGAGCATCATTAAGCCAGCAGGGATGTAGTGAGAGCGGAAACTCTCTTTGAACTCAGTCCAAGTGATCGTCTCCAGGTCGACATGAGCGTTGCATAGGGCATCCCACCAGTCAGCGGCAGCTCCCATGAGTTGGTGCGACGCAAACTGAACCTTCTCTCGGTCATTGCACTGCACTATGGCAAGCTTCTTCTCCATGGATTTCAACCAGTCGTCGGCCTCCATGGGGTCGTTAGCTTGAGCAAAGGTGGGTGGTTGAGTCCTCATGAACTCTCCCAGTCTGTTATGAGCCGGCGGTGGTGGTGGCGGTGGTGCCGGAATGGGGTTGTTGTTGTTGGCCTGCAACTGACCCAAAGTTTGGATCATGGTTTGCATAAGTTGATTCTACGTGGCCATCAACCGTTCCAGGTTGTTCTCACCAGCTCCGGGGTTAACAGGAACTTCATCGTGGCCATCCTCTTGGTTGTCACAGACGTTCCTTTGGCCGGGGTTTCCTCTCACCATCTGTGAGAGAGAACGAAATAGAATAGAAGGTAAGAAGGTTAGATACATCCCCTTAACTATATGCATCAATGTGGATTGGACTATATATATAATCCCATATGAGGATGTGAACAAGTGCCGAGGCATCTCACACCTCTTTCTACTTATGTGTGGATATGGACAATGCTTTTAGACGTCCCACAACTCACACTAAGCACATAATCAAAAACAATCATCACAAGGGCTAACACAACTCCTATTCAAGGCTTGTTCAATGGGGGTCCTATATGGCTTAGGGTGTTGCCAATCTGTGATCCAACTATGGCCTTTCCTAGGCTTGCATCCTATGTCAGCGTGACTTAGCTACAAATCTGTGTCTAATACCAATTTGTGATCTATCTAAGCGTGTAACCTACCGTCAACACGTGGCTCTGATACCAGTCTGTGATGCCCTCAATTCTGTGAAAACCACGGAACCGAGAACTGATGCATATGTGTGCCCAGGATGTTCATCACACATATACACGTCATCCACAAACTGAATTTTAGAATATATATGACCACGAATAACAGAGTTTATTACAATGTCTCATGAGTCCTGGAGTCATGCTCACAGCGGAAGTCTTAATCTAACAGCGGAAGTCTTTATTCTAATGTCGAAGCAATCTAAGCAGCAGCAGCTCCATCTCTACTCCATCCCCTCAGGCAAGGTTGAGGACAGATTACACGCCTAATGCTCCACCTGGTCTTCCTAGTAATCTTCTCCAGTTGCTGATGATGAAACAATAATGCAAGTTTGAGTACAATGATGTACTCAGCAAGTGCGGGAAAAATATAATATGTAGCTCACAACAAGGTAGGTATAAAAAGGCTCATTGCAGAAAGCAAAGTTATTTATCAAAACCATGATAAAACAGCAACTTATCTTTAAGCGAATGTAATCCCAACATGTACTAAAATACCAATCATACCTCCATTATGTTCATTACCTTCCATGTCCCAACCAGACATTAATCAACCTCATTCTTGCTCACGAATACCTTCTTGTATTTGCTACCATCTCACGAATACCATCTCGTATTCGCTACCATTTCATCTCATAAACAATTTCGTCTCACACCGAGACCAACCTCGTTGCCATGACTCAACAGTCATGCAACCCATCTTATCACCCGGACTCAACAGTCCCAAAAACAAAACCAAACCTTCCAAAACCATAACCAATAACCATAGCCAATAACCATCCCAACTAATCATGGAAGTTGGCCAGGCACTCGTGACCGTAAGCTCGGCTATCATGATAGTTTTAGACCCTGCAGAGTTTGCAACTCTTTACCCACAAGTTTGTGATTTCGTCACCCGTCGGCGACTGCAGAACCTCCATTATACCAATATACAACCGTCGGTGTATGGCCAAGAGATCACAAAATAGCCTTTACAAAGGGGTTACTAGATGTATGGACTCACTATGGTTTCACTGGCTGGCTAGAATCTCCAATTCTCCTACCCACGGGCCCCTCTTGTGCCATGCAGTGCCCAGGGCAGTCCTCACTCGACTCCCATTCCACGCGCCTTCCACGGTCCATAACAATCTAGCAACTTACCTAGTTACTCAGCTAAGCCGCACCCATACTTGGCCTTGTGGTGGCACTGTTATCCTGGCATCTGCTCGCATGAACCGGTCCTTAGATCTACGGCAAGTAAGTCACCATCTCTTTCTACCTCATTCACAAACCCAGGCTTGCCTAGATCTCCCTCCGATCCATGTTCATTAACAACATCAGTTTCTCATAAATCTTACGAGTGCAGTTAGCTAGACACATCTATCTCGCTTCCCGTAATCCCATGGACTCAGCGAAGCATAAAAGTAAAAACCATACCCGACTCATGAACTCTCCTGGCGACAAGGGTGGTTTAACCAAAACTAGTAAACTCCTATAAAAGGGTTTCCCATCATGTTTGACTCAGGACACACACCTTTTCGCAAAATAAAATAGTTTCCCAAAGCATAGGATCAATATGGTCAAGGGGCACTTGCCTTGTTCTTGCAGTTCCTGTTCCTCTTGGATCTCGAAACCTTGTTGTGGCAGCTCGTCGTAAACGGCTCCCTGAGCTTGTCCTTCTATACGCAATCACGCACATACAAGATTCACAACAATCAATATCATGCACAAACTTTAACTAGATGCGATGATGCATATGCATGCTATCCTATGATCAGTTTTTATTAGATCAGTTTGTACGTGTTCTTGCTTGGTTTGCATGGATTTTATGATGAACAGGGGTGTTCGGATCAAATATGGACGTGGCGATGATCTTGACTCTAGATCAGACCGATCAACACAGGGTCTGTTCACGAAAAGGTTCTGTTCGAAAGGAATCAAAGAACAGATGCAAAGAAAATGCGACGATGTTGTAAGGTGGTATTGGAGACCTACCTTATGTTCTTCTTAGTCTTGAGGTCCTTCTCTTAGCAAGACAGATCGTTGGGGCCCTCTTCCGGTGATCTTCCTCGACTGAACTCTGGCGAATGGTTTATTTGGCGAGTTGGTGCTAGGGCTCTAAGTCGTCGGCTCAGGAGTTGGAAAAGAAGTTTGTGGTTTCGGCCAAAGGTTCTGCGTTCTATTTATAATCGGGAAGAAGGAGTTCTAATATGATTGGATTTCGAATAAGAGTCCTATTCAAATTGTCGTTGAATCTTAACAACTTAACTTTAGTTGATTTGCTGCGGTAACATTGTGGAATTCATGTCGGTTTCCTCTCCGTACCGGTATTTCCACGCGTACAGAATCCAAAAACCGCTCCAGAACTCGTTACTTCCGCGGTGATGAGCTCCGGAAGCTCTACGTGTCCACCAGGGCCTGGTTTCCCCCTTTCCGCAGAGACGAGCTCCGGTTGCGCCGCATGTCAAGCGAGCAAGACCTGCCTCTCCTTCGGAGGTGAGCTCCGCATGCGCCACATATCCTGGCGGTCGGGACCTCCTCTCTATTCGGAGGTGGCTCCACGCA
Organism: Neostapfia colusana; assembly: GCA_030760725.1. NCBI lineage: Eukaryota > Viridiplantae > Streptophyta > Magnoliopsida > Poales > Poaceae > Neostapfia > Neostapfia colusana. The sequence goes on from JASWHV010000011.1 coordinate 64,089,820, forward strand.
CGCCACATGTCACTGCCGAACCTTCCCTCTCTTCGGAGGTGGCTCCGGGTGTGCCACGTGTCCTAACAGCTCCAGAATTCCTTTCTTCTCAGAGACAAGCTCCGAGGTTGACACGTGTCCAACAGTGACGGACCTTTTGGAGATAAGCTCCGGTGGCGACACGCGTCGCACTAGAACTGGACCTCTCAGAGGTGAGCTCCGAGATCAATACGTACCCCGCGCGACTGGTTCTCTGATTTCCGCTGTGACTAGCTCCGAAGGTGACACGTGTCCTGCGGGCTGGCCTTGCTTCTCCGCAGAGGCTAGCTCCGGGGGCAACACGTGTCCCACGGGGTCGGACCTCTCCCCCTTTGCGGGGATGAGCCCCGAGCCTGCTACATAGCCAGTTTAGTGGTGGACCTCTCCCCATTTGCGGAGATGAGCTCCGAAGGCGCCACGTGGCCAGCGGGCCGCGGGAGTTGTCTTTGGCGCTCTTGGTGAACTGGATTTTACTCTTTTTGGCTATCTTTTTTATTGTTTCTCCATTCCCACTTCTTTTAAAATGTTTTCTCTACATGAAACATGAATACATGCAGAAATAAAAAGTGAGGGTGTCACAGCTCTGCTGCCCCTGGGGACAGTCCTTCGAGAAATGGCCCGCCTGGCCACACGTAAAGCAAGTGTAGCGAGGCGGTCCTCCGCTGATCGGCGGACAGAAACCCGGGGCGCGTTGTGGCTGTGGAAACGCCCGGGGTACCATCTGCTGCTGCTGCTGTTGTTGCGGTCGTGGTGGTGGCATCGGCGGTCGGAATGGGGGTGGCCGAAAAGAACGACCCCCGAACTGCTGAGGTCGCGCCGGTGGATGCCATTGCTGACCGGATGGTGTCCGATACACCATGCGGTATTTTTGGGGAGCTCCACCCCCACTGCTGAGTGGAGTGCTGCGCTTTCGCTGCTCAGCCGCCAATTCTCGCTGAGTGTCTTCTTGCATGATTGCGGCATTAACGAGATCGTTGAAGGTGCCGCGATTGCATTGAACGAGATGCGTCTTCATCTCGGGGTGTAACCCCAGATAGAAGTGCTCCCGCTTCTTCTCCTCGGTGGAGACGTAATACGACGCATATTGCGCCAGATGGTTGAAGGCATGGGAGTAGTCATGGGCACTCCTCCCGCCCTGCTTCAGCTCCAAGAACCCTTGGAACTTCCGCTTCATTATCCCGGGATATGGTGACACGACCCCATTGGTCCTGTCGAGCCAGGATCACGCTGAGGGGTGCTGCGTTGCACAGCACCGTATAACACACGTCAAAGGTGCAAAGCGGAAGCGGAAGTTTTATTACATAAACCGTTTTATGACCTGTTTACATCAAAATACGTTTAGTCCACACTCGCGGGCATAGACTAAGCATCAAGTGCACGTTCAGCCCTCGAACGTGTCCTTGCTAGCACACACGCACACTAACTCTGCGGCGTGCACGACTCCCACTCGACGGGGTTCCCCTCCTGGGGTTCCGTCTCCTCTTCGGGAGTCCCTTCCTCATAGAACCCTGCAAAAAGCTTCAAACACAAGCAGTGAGCACGAAGGCTCAGCAAGTCTGACCCGTCTCACCTAAACATGGAACTTCTACATGAGGGTAATGGGTTGCATGAGGTAAAAATCATTTGCAAGGACTCGCCTAATTAGTAGAACCTTACTTTCAAGTTTTAGCAGCAGGTTGTGGAGAACCTTACGCTAAGGCACATGAGAGAGCCGCAATCAAACAAGAAACGCATTTCTCTCATGTACTTTGCCCAAAGTTGAAAAGAACTTTAATTAGCTCTAAGCTACAGCATATCATTAACAATCAATGTCCAGCTTTCAATCAGCAACATTTTAACATGTAACTAGCCTGTTCTTTCTACGTCACGGTACAGTGAACAAGTGGTACTCACTGACCGCGAGGGACGGCGATTATAATCGATTTACACCTGCAGGGTTACCCGAACAACCAGTCACGTACGCCCGTACTCGATGTTGCCTACAACAACCATCACGGACGCCGTACGCGACTACCTTTCACCCGTTAGCCAAATATTGAACCGGTCCCATCGTCCCGAGCAAGAGGTCTCTGCACGCGCATCTCCGTGCCGCCAGCCGATTTACACCTCGAGCTCTCAACCTACCCTCTGAACGACGGGCAATGCCTCAATACCCAGCTACCCGAGTTACATCAGTTTCCCGGTTCCCATATAGCCGGTAGGTCTTCGGTACTGTTCTAGCTTATTCAACAGGCCCGCACACGGCTCGGTCCTCAATCGACACAAGCGGAGCTACAGCACACAGGCCCCAAAGTCCTGCTGCCCTTACTCTCCGCTCGGTCTCATTTTCTTGCCATGTGTATCATGTGCTATCTCTACCCGAGCAATGTGCCTCTAGCCTATTCTCGCGAGTAGTTCCAACTACTCGACTTGTACCGAATCCTACTCTATCCTAGCAATGCAGTGGCTAACGAGGTTTGCAATCCTAAACCCAACCCGTGGTTTTCTTGGCTATGCAGTTGGATTTCCAAACAAGACTCTAATGCACAGAACAAAGGAAACAAGTATGTGCTCAAAACAATAAAAATTTGTAAAAAGGTTAATGTAAACCGGAGCTTGCCTTGCTGCTCTTGGTCGTAGGCTAGCTGTTCCTCCGGAGTAACGAAGTCTAGGACTTCGGGTTCCTCCTCGACCTTAGCGACTACATGATAGAAACAATACATGTATTAATTTAATGCATTTGTATTAAGTTTGAAGTTGTGAAGTCTATAACCTTTGCTAGATAGACCTAATGACTGTGAAACTTTTACTGTGGCTTGGTTACAACCTAAGCAGAGACTTGGTCAAGTTTTAGTTGCAGCAAAGCTCATTTGAGCCCTCCACAAATAATTATGTCCTTGACCTTAATTGGAACTCTTACGGTGTTCTAGGAATTTTCATGAGACAAACTATGACTTTCTGAAAACTAGATTTTCAGAGGGTTCTAATGGAGTTGGTCTCACTTAATTTGGAAGTCTCTAACTAAAGATATGAGCTAAACAATTTCAGAGAAAATTCTAAAAATGTTTCTGAACATTTTCTATTTTCTCTGGAACAGTTTTACTAATCACACCATTAGGTGGACTAAATGAGCTCAAATGGATCTGAAATTTTTATGGTAGTTCAAGGATATTTTGGTGAACATCTCAGCAAAATTTCAGGATTTTCCTCCAAGGGATTCTATAGTTAAAATTCCTAACAGTTTAAATTTTAAGGAATTAATTCTGGAGAATTAAGGAATTTCATGAAGTGAAACTTGATTTTCTGGAAAGTACTCAGAGAGCTGAATCCAGCAAAATTTGGTTCACTCAATTTGGAGCTTTCTAGCCAAAGTTATAAGGATTTGAAGTTTGAAGGAAATCTGAAAATCGGGGAAAAGTTTAAATTCGCGCGTGGGCCCAGGGGACACGCGTCGCACGCCTAGGCGATGGCACACCGCGGCCCACAAGGATTTTGCGCGCCAGCACACCCGATCCCGGCCGCAGCCGGATCCCGATTCAAAATATCGGCCGCTGACAGCTGGGGTCCACCCCCTTCTTCAACCTCGCGACACCCGCGCCCCGCCGCCGAGGGACCTCGCCGGAGAGCTCTCCGCCGGCTGCTGTACAGCTCCAAACTTCTTGATTCTGGCCGCCCCTGCCTACTTTTACTTGGGGAACAGGATCCGAGGGTCAGCTGCTCATGACAACGGCCGGGGCATGGTCGGCGACGAGCCGCCATATCGGAATGACTTCGGCCATGTCGGCTGACTCCCCTAGTACCTCAGCTACTTGGGAAATCAGTCGGGGAGCATCAGTGGACCTCAGAGAAGGTCGACATGAGCTCGAGGCAGCTCGGGGAAGGCCCGAAATAGGTCCTCACCGTGCGCCCGATACCCCCCGTTCGTTCCGCCATTAGTAGACCTTAAATTCCGCCGGGCACAGAGGTTCTCCGGCCCAGAGTTGTGAAGGCAACTTGTGCGTTACCGTGTCTAGCTCGTGTGGGAGTGGCCTGAGGCCCTCTAATCCTTTCTAGAGCACGAATTAAACAGAATCGTACCCGAAGGTCGTTCTGCACACAGAAAGGGGAAAAGTGGAAATTCGCCGCCGGTGAGCAACCACTCGAGCTGTGGCTCGGGGATGAGCAGCACCGGTCACCCGCGCGTCCAAGGGTGCCTTGGCTCGGTCGTGACAACGCCCAGGTTGGGCTGTCCACGAGAGCCCGAGGTGCGGCGGTTCCAAGTTCCGAGTTTGATCTTTCGGCACAGCCGATATCAATCGGTTTCAACCGAATTCTAGCAATGGGGAGGATGGAGGAAGGTCTCTAGTACCTTGCTGGGACTCTGGAGTGGAAGGAGGGAGCTGCGATCGGCGTCCTCCGATCAAGTCCGAACTGCGGAAACTTTCGGCCGGTGCTGGGTTCTTGCGGGAAAACACGTCGGTACCTCGGCCGAGGAGGGGGGCAGGCGCCTTAAGAAGGCTCTGCACCGCCTCATGCCCGCGCGTGGGCAAGCAGCTGGTGGCGCGGTGGCTGGCCTTGGTGGCGATCACCGCTGCGGCTCGGCGACCCGAGTGAAAAGTCTCAGTCGGTTTGTGTTGAAGTAGAGGCTGACATGTGGGTCCCACCCTTCCTTTTAACCTCTGAAATTTACTTCTAATCACTGTTGTAAACAGTGAACCCCATACTACCCTTGGCAATTCAAATTATTCCCCCATGAGCCATTTGAATTGATCAAAGTTCAAATGAGGTTTGGTTTGAATGAATTTCAGCTCAAGTTCAGTTTGAAATTCAAATAAAGTTTGAATTTCTCCCCCTTAGCTCATGTCAAGATCAACTCCAAATGGAGTGAAAATTGGTGTGTGAGCTCACAAAAATGTGCTGAGTAAGAATATGCCTTCCACTTTCAAATTCATGGTATAAAAACAGTTTGAATTTGAATATGTTTCCAAACTGCCCCCTTCCTATCTATACCCAAGATGACCTCAAAAAGGTTTTGAATTTGGGTGAAACTTGGCATGGACATCCTTAGCAAAGTGTAGGAGTTTTTCCTATGTCCAGCCCATCTATATCACATGTGGGAAATACCACTTTTGCAATGTGTAAGTTTGTTCCCTAATGAGCATGTTGATAATTGTTACTTGCTCTTCATTTGTGTTCATCATTCTTCCTCAAATGAGGTGTGTGGTGTGGGGATGAACACTACAAATGGGTGTCAAAAACTGAGGCCCTTACATATGGTAGGCGCGGAACGCCTCCCGGAATTCTTCCCACTCCACGGCATGGCCAGCCGGCAGTGAGGCGACATAGTTCGCCCACCACACACCAGCGCACCGTGAAGCTGCTGCACCGCGAACAGAGTCTTCTGCCGCTCCGTACATTGGAGCAGGCCGAACTTGGACTTAATTGTCCGCAGCCAGTTGTGGGCCTCCAGGGGTTCTGCTGCTTCTGTGAACACCGGAGGGTGCGTACTCATGAAAACCGAGTACGTCACAACATGGGGCTCATGAGGCCCCCTCTCTTGACGCCCCCCCCCCCCCCCCCCGTCTGGGACGTATTCTTCATGATCGTGCAGAGCAGGTCGGTCTGCTCCTCACGACCACCCACCAGTGCCGCAATCACATCCGCTAGCATAAGCGGAGGCGGCGGTGGTGGTTGTTGCTGCAGGGTGCTGTCGTAGGCAGGTGGCTGAGAGTCATCACCCCCCTGCTGGCTAGAGCCACCAATCTCATGCGTGGTCCGAGTGCGAACCATCTGCAACCATACGACAATATACATCAGTCCCGCAACATACTTCATGCAGTCTAATAAAATAGGCGTAAAACATAATGACAGTAAAATATGCGATACATCTCGTATGTAGATAATGTAATAACTTTGCACAAGCTACACCATACCAGACCAAATACAACCTAGTTAAATCCAACTTGACAGAGTTCCTCTTTGGAAGTTCATCACAACTAGGTTTGGTCACTACGAGACGTTAAAATCGCTTTGTCATCACGTATACTACCCTTTTATCTTCAATACGACACAAACATGGTCTCTAGCAAAAGAAACTTGAGTAAGACATATACTCAAATCTTTCACTAGTGGAATATAACCACTCATGAGTATGTTCTACCCCATTGGAAGTACTTAAACCCCTTAATACAATAATTTCTCAAATGAGTTCAACTGTCATCTTTCTGCCAGAATGACCAGTTTCTACATATTCCAGATTTTGATCTGGTTCTGGGCATTTTCAAGCCTCAAGCTGAATACCAAAGCTAAATTTAACTTCATTATCTTGCCAACGAGTATTTATTTGCCCTTAGATGATCTCTAGTTTAAGAGTTATGGTAATTCAAAGTCAACAGAATTTCTGGAAGAATTTCAACAGCACCTCCTTTGGAAGTTGCTGTTTTCAACTCTAATTTCAGCTTAATTCCGTGCTGCAATTGCAGAAAATTTGAATTACAAAGATGTAACACACCTCCTACCCTTTCCAAACATGTATCATATGATAATTGTATATTTTCTACAGTAAGTTATGCTTGAAAAACAGAACAGTCCAGAGAGTATTTTAAATCTGTCCTGGTTCTGGACAGTTTACATTCATCTGGAATTTAAGCCATCTTAATGTGTAATTCAGCTCTGGGAGTCTACAACAAAGTTGTAGAGTGCTTAAACACCTTTCCAGAACTATATCCCACACCTCCATTGGCTAAATGATCTGTGAGTTCTGCTCTGTCAAAGTTCAGCAAACTTGCTGCTCAAAACAGAGCACTCTGTTTTTCAATCCCTTTGACTACACTGATCAACTATTAAATTTTTCTACCCAACCAGGGTCCTAAATGTTGAAAATAAGTGATTTTAATTCCTTGTTATCATTATCTTTCATGCACATGCCTATGATATGCCGGTACTATGTTCCTCGCAAAAAGAAAAATCCTAACCGGATTATACCGGCATATACGTCTCAATTGTGGCACTAAACGGGCCCTCGCACACGTATACTACACAGGATACATTTGTGGTTAGTACCTGCAGAAGCACACCCAATAATGATGCATTCAAAAGTTATTTTAATTTCAGGCAGGTCCATATTTGAAAGTAAATACAAACGCCCGTATCATTGCCATAGGGCCGTCCTTGAGTTAAGCCACGTCTCAAGGTACGTGATTGTGTTTTAACACCACACAACGGGGAACCCGAGTAGAGCGTGAACGGGTCGTCACGGTTGGGAATTTTATCACCCCAACAGATACCACCTACTGCCCTGCAGGGCACGCCGATGGCAAGCGCTGCGTATGTCCTCCTGGGCTATTTCCAGACGAACACACTATCGCGTTACTGACCATATGATGGGGTCTCCAGTTACTTGCCTAATGCACGCTAGGGATCAGCGCTTCATATGAACTCAGGAACATGAAGAGTCCAAGAGTTTCATATTGACGTCTCACACCAAGCTGTGAGACCTATCCCTGAACCACATTCCTCGTCAGGGGAGCTAACTGAAATTGAACCGCTTTCGGTGGCGTGCCTTACCATTCTTACCTGAGCGTAGGTGCGTCGTTACAGAATCACAATTGAGAATTATAACACATATGTTAGTCTTGCCACTTTAAGTAACTACGCTAATATACTCCTTACTTGGGCGAACTAGCGATTCCTCACAGTAAACCTAAGTTTTCCCGTAATACAGTCCTTAATTAATGTGCTATCCCCAATGTGGCTCTGATACCAGCCTGTGGCGGACCAGAGTCTGCTCATCCAGGATCACAGAGGGTGGTGCCGCACGATGCGACACCCGACAGCACACATCAAAAGGAAACATTGTATTACAGAGAAAACCAACTGAAATGTACAAAGTAGTACAATACTTCAGTTACAAACTAGTATTTATATTACAACAGCGGAAGATAAGTTTGTACAACTCACGCCCATTTACCTAGCAAAAGTCGGTTGCCCCGCCCTAGGGCAACCCACAGTAGCTACACTCCTCCAGCTCTGTGCGGCGTGTACAGCTCCCACTCAGCCGTGGTCCCCGACGGAGGGCAACCCTCACCGGTGGACTCGTAACCTGAGTCCGTGGGATACTCCTCACCTGAAAAACACTTATATCAGCAACCGTGAGCACGATGGCTCAACAAGACTTAACCGACTCACCTAGGCATGAAACTCTACATGCAGTTTACACAAACATGGGATAGTAATTTCAGCAAATGGACACGCCTACAAGTTTATCCTTAGTTCATCTTTTACCCATAAGTTAACAGTTCATGAATCGGAAATTTAGTAAGCAATATTTGGTGGCACACATGTAGCAATACAATTATACATATAAGCAGTATTAAATCATAACATTACATAGTTTATCTACGTTACGATGCAGTGAACAAGCGGTACTGGTCACCGCAAGGGACGGCGAATCGACTCGATATACACCAGCAGGGATACCCGAATAGCACATCACGTACACCCACCCGTGGAGCTGCACAGCACGCTCACTCGATGCCGTATGGGACAACCTTTCACCCAACAGCCCAAACGTCGAACCGGTCGCACCGAAACGGATAGGTGGTTCCCTACACGAAGCATCTCTCAATGCCCGTTAGCAGATTTCCACCTTGCTTCCCTCAACCTATACCTATGAATCGTGTGCTATGCCTCGACGCCTGGAGGTTTAGGTTACATCGGTTTATCGGGGCCCATATATCCGATATGCCTTCGGTACGTTCAATACTTGTTCAGCAGGGCCACATACGGATCGGTCCTCAATCGACATGGACAGGGCTGCGTACACAAGACTTCCTCTCGCTGCGCCCTAGTCCCTGACTAGTCTCATTTTCATTACTAAAGTTATCTCACATCACTCGAACCAATCCTGTGTGTCCCAAGCCTAACTCACGAGTAGATTCAAACTACTCGACTTGTACGAAGTTCTATGAATCATTAAGCATAGCCTGTCTACTCGAGGACTTAGACACTACCCTCACTCTTATAGGAAAAAGCTGTTTATGCACTTGGGTTTCATCCACCCTACACCTAATGCACATTCATATACCTCATACAAAGTATATAACAAAGCAAAACTTTATGAAATGGGTTAATGCAAACCAGGGCTTGCCTTGTTGCTGCTGGTCAGTTGTTAGGACTTCGTCCGGAAGAAGAAAGTGGAGTACTTCCGGGGTCTCCTCGTGTTCAGCGACTACACGTAAATGATATACTATATGTCAATTTACAAGCAATGTTTAGAACTCAATAAGTAATTACCATAACTCTAGCTAGCCTTCCCTTTTGGCTCTGAAATTGATATGGTGGCTTGGTAGGGTCCTAACCAGAGTCTTGACCAAGTTTCATTTGAAACAAAGTTCATTTGAGCCTTGTACAAATAAAAGCCTATTTGGTCAATATTAGAGCCTCTAAGGAATTCCAGGGGTTTTCATGGCTCCAACCATTACTTTCTGGAAACTAGAATTCGAGATGGTTCTAATGGAATTGGTTTCATGTCATTTGAAGAATCCTAGATGAAGTTATGCCCTAAACAAGAATTGAGAAAATCTGAAAAATGTTTCTGTACATTTTTCTATTTTCTCTGGGCAGTTCACTTAATGACACCATTAGGGGGACTAAATCTACTTGGATGGGTCTGAAACTTTTACTGTGACTCAAGGATTTTGCAGTGAACCTCCCAGCCAAATTTTAGAATTTTTCATAAAGTAATTCTCCAAATAAAATTCCTAACAGTTTAAATTTTAGGGAATTAATTCTGGAAAACCATTAAATTTCATGAGCTGAAATTTGTGTTGCTGGAAAGTAATCAAAGAGCTGAATCCAGCAAAATTTAGTCCACTAAATTTGGAGCTGCCTAGCAAAAGTTATATGCAATTGAAGTTTGAACTAAATCTGAAAATTTAAATAAAGTTTAAACCAGGTGGTGGGGTCCCCGGGCTACTTGTCAGCACCGCAGCCAAACCACACAGGGGTCCGCAGAGTCTCCCGCATAGCGGCATGAGATCCCGGGGCCACAGCCGATCTGGTGTTTAAACTATTAGTCGCTGACACGCGGGACCCACCGAGTCTTCTTTCTCCTCGGTTTATTTCCCGCCCCGCGTTGCTACCTCGTCGGACCTTCACCCGAGCTCGCAGGGTCGGCGTTTACGGCCGACTCTCAGCCTGAAGCTCGCCGCCTCTGGGTTTGCAGCCACTGGGAACCGTTTGGTGGTGTCTGCGTGGGCGCTAGGGAACCGGAAACGTGCCAACGACGTGTGGCGGCCTCGGGAGTGGTCCGGCGCCGTCAGCCGGTGGTTCTAGCCCACAAACCACCCGAGTGATCAGCTCTAGAGCACTCTGGGCAGCTCGGGAAATTTGGCAAGGATGTAAGCAAGCACGGAAACAACTGCTATCATACTTTCACCGTGCGCCCGAGAGTTGGAGTGCCATTTGAGCTCAGAAGGACACGAAATACCTCGCACACCGTTGGTTCCTAGCTAGAGCTGTGAAGGAAAATCGACCACTAGCAAGCCTAGTTTGAGTGTGCATGATTTGGTGGCCTAAGGACGAAAATTGTGGATGAATTTGACAGATTCTTACCCGGAGGTTCAAGTGTATGCGGCGGGAGAAAAACGTCAAATTGAAGCTCGATGATCCACCGTTTGAGTTGCGACTTGGCGAGGAGCAGTGCGAAGATCCGGCGCATCTCAGAGTGACCTAGCTCGGCCTTGAAAGTCTTCGGTCCGAGCTGTCCACAGTGAGCCGGTGTCGGATGTTTTTCTCAGTCACCACCAAGAGCTGCCGAGCTAGGTTTAGGAGGCTGAAACTCGAATGTCTTTGGGCCGAGGAAGTAGAGAACGAGCAACTGGTGTGGTTTTTGGCTAGTAGAGGCGCTGTACGCGAAGGTTTTGCCGAATTATCGATTGAAGTCGAGCGGCGGCGGTCTGTTCGGTTCAGCGCGAGGGCGACGTGAGCAGTGAAGGGATTCACGTGGCTGCGCGTGCTATGACCGCTGCAGCCGGTGTCCTCTTCGCTCAGGCGCGGGAACAGGAGGTGGCGCGCTGCGCTCGATCGACATCGGTGAGAAACAGGCACTGCTCCGGTGTGACTTTGCTCTCCCACTGACCTGTGGGCCCCTCACTCTCCTCTCTATTTCTTTTCCAATCCTAGCTGCAAATATCCCATCTACTGACTTAAAATTGTAAACTTAGCCACCAAGTCAGTGATTAAATTTGAATTTACCAAATTAAAATTGGTTTGGCTGAATTTGCTTCACAGTTGAATTTGAAATTCAAATTCAGTTTTGAATTAGTGCAAATTTAGCTCCCGACAAGATGAAGTCCAATGGGGATGAAAATTGGTGGACTAACTCAGAAAAATGTGCTGAGTTTGAATGTGCTGAGAACGCGGCTGGCGCAACCGTGTGCTCTTCAGAGTCCTCGGCCGACCCGTCTTTGTGAGATCATGAAGGAGCTGAAGGTCGAGGGCGGGGTACTGAGATAGCATGACACCCAGCACAACTCGGGCCCCGCAGAAGACCCCGGCTTCGCCGACGGCCATCTGCCGACCATCCACTTCGCTGAGCGCACTGGTCAGCCGGTCTGCAAGCTCGACTCTGGACTGGTCCCCGAGAACCAGGTCACATATCAACTGCCAACCGCCCCGGAGTCCGTCGAGCTCCGACTGAAGCTCCACAAAGCACTGAGGAACCTGCCGATGCCGCGCGCGACTCTGGGGAAGCAAGGCCCTCTGAAGTGGTCACCAGCATCGGGCCCAGCATCCTATCACAAGATGCGGCCACCGAACTGACGGGGACCTGGCCACCCATTCATTCACGGGGCCATGCCACTCACCCGGGAGTCGCATTGGGTGGTGCCGTGTTATGCGGCACCTAACAGCACACATATAAGGAAACATGTATTACATCAATCAAAAGCGGAAGCTTACAAAGGTTCTTTGTAAATAATTTACATCAAATATCTACAGAGGAAGACTATAGTCAGCTCAGGTTGAATAACTAATGAGCACTCGAGAAGAGGTCCAGCCCGCGGACTCCTCTCACTAGCAACACGAAGACATTTCAGCAGCTGGGTTCTCCATGTGTTAAACGACTCGGATGTCTCCGAGTCTCACTGGACAACCTTCTTCTTAGCATTGATGTTAACCTGCAAAACCACTCATATAGCAAGCGTGAGCACATAGGCTCAGAAAGACTGATCCGTCTCTCCTAAACAAGAAACTCTACATGCACGACGGATTAGAAATAGGTTAGATAACTTTGCATAAAGGACCCGCCTACAGTTGATCCTTAACTTTCAGATTTTAAGCCTCATTGTAAAGACCTTGAGCCGAACAGCATCACAACTCCACAATCAAACAAGAAACCCTTTGTTGTGATGCTTCTTGCACAATGTGAAGTAAACTTTAATCAGCCTATCTCTACTTCAAGCATGATTGCAATACAAGTTACATCACAGCCTTATCAAGTTCAAATAAAACCAGTTCAGTTCTTACTACGTCAAGACACAGCGGGCAAGTATGCTCATATGACCACGAGCGACGGTGATTCAAATCAGTACACGCCCGGACTACATGACACGTACACCCATACTCTGAGTTGCCGGCAGCAACCTCGACCGATGTTGTACGCGGCCACCTTTCCCAAGTTCTTCCACACAGGATGCAGTCTAACTGCCCCGAATAGCAAGCTCCCTCAAGGTACATACCCACAGTGATATTGTCGGTACCTGAGATATGGGGTACCCCCGCTCACAGGGTAAAATGCCTAAGGAACTCGCCCTTCTCCGCAGGGAGAGCTCCGAAGGCGCCACGCGTCCGGCGGGGCCGGACCTCCCTCTCCTCAGAGGAGAGCTCCGGGCCCGCCACGTGGCATACAAAAGCCGGACCTCCCCCTCCGCGGGAGAGAGGTCCGAAGGTGCCGCGTGTCCAGCGGGGCCGGACCTCCCTCTCCTCAGAGGAGAGCTCCGGGCCCGCCACGTGGCCAACAGAAGCCGAGCCTCCCCCTCCGCGGGGAGAGGTCCGGAGGCTCCACGTGCCCCGCGGAGCTGACCCTCCTCTCCTCTAAGAAGGGCTCCGGGCCCGCCACGCGGCAGCAGAACGACGCTGCCTGCCCCGAGCGATAGGCAGCGGGCGTAAAGACGCCCCATACCTTGCCCGTACAAGGTATTCAAGGCCCGCGTCTTCCCAAGACGCGGAGGCGCGGAGCACGCCTCTGTCAGGTGTCGTTGCGCCCAGTTGCATCACAGACTGGCGCGCGGTGTCAGAACCTGCCAGCCAATAAACACCGCGACAAGACACCCCATGCCGCCTGCGCCGTCATCGACCACTACGACTAGCATGCGGCATGGGCAGGGCGGCAAGATGAAGACTCAGAAGCCTTCGACCAGAGGCAACTACCGGCATAACTGCAGATACGGTAGATAATAGACAATCTTCCCGGGACCACCTGTCGGGTCCCGACTCCCCTTGTAAGCCGCCCGAGTCTTGGACTATAAAAGGCTCGGGTAGGCGTCGATAGCAAGGGTTCGCACTTTGCAACTCATACGGTAGCCATACACTCTCAAGCTGTAACTCACCCCCGAGCTCAGGCCTCCGGTCCTGAGCAGCAAGCAATACAGCGAGCTCCATAGCTCGCCGTGGACGTAGGGTTTTATGCTCCGGCGGCCTGAACCACGTAAAAGTCGCCGTGTCAAGCTCTTACTAACTCGTCCATCTGCGCAAGCTCTCCGCTAGAGACTAGCCCCACCGAAAAAAGAACCTCCGCGGGCTGCCCAGTGCAGGCCCGGGGGAAGTGTCGACTGAACACTTCGACAGATATGTTCTTGAGCGAGTTACCTCCTGCAATCCTGACGCTGAAAGCCTAAGACGTTAGAAAAGTTCCAATTTGGATCTCACAAGGTACATCGGTTTCCTGGGTCCCATATAGCCAGTATGCGCCCGGTACATAACTCAAACTTGTCCAAGAGGGCCAAGCATGGACGGGCCTTAACCGACACAGGCAGGGCTATGCACGCACGGTCCGCAACCTGCTGCATCTAAATCTCCCTGCCCATTCTCCATTTCTTAAGTGTGAACTTTCCTCAATGTTTCTATTCTTGACCCGCTCCGATAAAACCAAGCCCTAAACTCACAAGTAGATTCCAACTACTCGACTTCTACTGGACCTTTCCTACTAACATTTAGTGTAGCCAAATCCCACTCGAGGAGGTGCTACTCTACCCTTTCTCTCTTAGGACATTCTGGTAATGCAGTTGGGTTTTCAATATCAACTAGACCTAATGCAATCAAACATTCAAAGCTATGATCTCTAAAAATGGAAATACTTTATAAAACTGCTCGAATGCAAACTGGGGCTTGCCTGTTTTGCCGGTGACTATTATATATTCAGTTAGTGAAGATCACTTGAGGCTTGATCACTCGCTTCCCTCCCTCTTTGATCTCCACCTTGATCACTTCAAATTCTTCACGTCGATGCTACACGTTATGAGTATGCACAGGTATTTAATTGTAAAGCTTTTGCTAATAAGCTCTAATTACAAGTTTAAAACTGGAACTCTGTTTGAGAGTTTAAAATGACACTGGTGCTAGTGGTTTGGGTTTGGTTTAAGCAACATGATGAAGTGCTAAGTGTTTTCCCCACTTGTGTGTTGATCACCTTAAGAGGTTAAACAGAACAGTGGTGATCCAGAGCTCCAATGGAGCTGAAAATTTTCATGTGAGTTCCTTGTCACAAGAAAGTCATCTGGACCAAATAATTAGCACTTTTCACTGAGTGGTTTATTCAGAACAATTCTCTAAGCAATTAAGTAAAAAAGAATTAATTCTGAAGTAATTCACATGTTCATGTCAAACGTACTGAACTACAATTTCAATTATAGTTCATAGAGCCTGCATGAATTTTCCTAGGATTTTTGGACCTAAGTATTTCCCAGAACTGAATTTCCAAGTTTTGGAAATTCTTTGAAAATGTTTCTGTATTCATTTGAACACAGCAACTTGAAACCTGAATTCTCCTAAACAAATCAACTCCAAATGAGCTGAAACATTTACAGGAGTTTAATAACATCCTAAAGAATATTCTGGCAAAAAATTGAGGATTTTCGGATGAACCAAACTCCTTCTAAAATTCTTTTGCTGAAAAGTTTTAAAGAATTTTCCAGATTTAAATAATGAATTTCATACAAATTGAGTTCCATATTCGGATATAGTTTTTCAATATGAATCTAACCCAATTTGAATAACTAAATTTGGAGTTTCCTAGAAAAATGTTATGTCTTTTTAAAGTTTGGGGAAAATCTGGAATTCAATTTAAACCGGGAAAAGTTTAAACCTGACTGTGGGTCCAGGGGGCACGTGTCACATGCTGGAAAACTGACAAACGGGCCACAGGGATCTCTCCCGCATTTGCACAGTGTGATCTAAGGCCACATAAGATCTTTTCCCTCTGAATTCATACACTGACGCGTGGGACCGACCTCTCCTTCGTCTAACTCCAGCCCCCTGCGCGGGCGTGCCGCCGAGGTCACCGGAGCTCACCGGATACCGCCTCTCCGTCCATCTCTCACACCCAAACTCGCTGCTAGCCCCTAGAAACATGTGAGGAACATGATGGGAGCACTTCCCCCGGCCGGCGACGGCTGTAACCTAGCTCGCACCGATGTGGCGGCTCGGTGAAGCTTCGGCGATGTCGCCTGCCGTTCTAGCCCCTCACAGTCGATGAACATCGGTCCTAAAGCAACAGTGGGTGATGGTGGTGCTTGACATGAACTCCAAATGGACCGGGTTTGGCTCTAAGGTGGGTCTCACCGTGCTCCGAAGCTTCCTGCCACGGCCGCCGTCGGGAAAGCTCAAAATACACCGGTTACACGTGGTTTCATGCTAGGTTTGCGAAGCAAACTCGTGCGCCATCGAGTCTAGCTCCTGTGAGTGCAATTTCGTGGGCTCTAAACAAGAATCAATCAGGAATTTGGAGTTTCCTTTCTGAAGGTGGTTTTGCACCGGCCGGAAGAAAATTGGGAAATACTCCAGCGACGATCAAGCACTTGGCTTGAGCTTCGGAGGTGAGCAGCGTGGAGTCTTGGCGTGTCCAATGGTGCCCTTGTTTGTCCGTGAAAGGCTCTCTGTAGGGCTGCCCATGAGAGCACCTTCCCTCAGCTATGGTTCGGCCGCCGCGGGAAAACTCTTTTCTTGGTGTGTGGAGGCCTAGCACACTGGGAGAGGGTGCGAGGAGGTCATGGAGGTTGCTGTGGTGTTGTTTTGCTACTCTGCTGGGGCTTGCTCGCGATCTCGTAGGTGGCCGAGCGATCGAAGGAGCAGCGGGAGCCTCTGTTCGGTTTCTTGTGCGAGGGAGAGGAAACATAGACGTGCTCGGTTCTGTGGGCGAAGAGGAGCACGGCAGTGAAGCGGTGAGGTTGCCGAGGGAAGTGCCAGCGCGAGTAAACTGCAGAGGAGAGGCGGTTCTTGGCGCCCTCGGTGTCACACGGTCACTGCTTGCCTCTGTCTCGGGTGGAACCGACTGAAGATGCAAAACAGAGACAGCACACTTCAATTGAAGATCTTTTGCAAGCTTAACTTCCTCAATGACATGTGGGTCCCACAATCAGCTTCCTCTTATCCTCTAAAATATCTACCAGAATTTGCAAATGATGAAATTAAATTGTGGGAGTTCAAATCTGATGTGCATTTGAATGATTGGGCAAGTTTCATCCAAATTCAAATGTGTATTTAAATTCTTTGCAAATTTAAGTCCTTTTGGAAAATGTATAGAAAATAATTTCAAAAATTCATGAAACTTTTCATACCCACTAATTTGGACCTAAGGTATTCAAATATGAAATATGATTTTAAATTTGGCTGCTGAAAATGAGCTTTTTAACACAACAGTTTGAAATTCATTGTGTTGCCCTCATTTGAAATTGGAGTTGAACAAAGTTTGTTCCCAAAATCTGAATTTAACTTTCTCACACACATGAGAACATTCCTATCTTGGGTTCAAATCACTTTTGGTTCCAAGTTTTCAAATAAATAATTGACTTGTGGGAAGAGAGCTCTCATGTGCATTATCAAATGTGAAAGTTTAAACAAGTCCTATTTTTCATACACATGAAACCAATGTTTGTTCAAACTTGAGTTTCTTTGTATTCACATTTTTGGGACCTTTACACGAACGCTGAGTATTCTCCAGCTTACACTCCGCAGCGGAAAGACGAGCATGAAGATCCTCGACGTCCCTCTCACGAGCTTCAGCCAAATCTCCAGCGACAGTGATACGCCCCCGCGTCTCTATACAGAGCGTACCACAAGGGGGTCAGATCAGCGCGGACTCATAAAGCCAAAAGAAGGATAAGAAGAAAGGACCAACCTGTCATCTGGTCCCTTTTCTTCTCCCTAACGACCAGGGCTTCCTGAACTTCCTGGTCGTGGCCCGCCAGCTCTTTCGCAGCCTGAGCTGCGTTTCCTCACGTGGCCTCAGCGACAGCACGTAGGCGGCTTAGCTCGATAGACGATGACGCGCCCCCTCAACCACAACCGCCACCGCTCGAGCCACTTCCTCTACGGCGACCTGAGCTATCTTGAGCTCCGCCCGCACCTCAGCCAGCTCGGCCTCCGCGCAACGTCAACGACCCTCCCTCTCATGGAGAAGTCGCGAGTCTTCAGCAGCACGGCGAACCAGATCCTGCCGACAATAAGGAGACTCCTCGTCAAAATCACAGAGCCTATGACAAGAAGGAGTAGGGGAGAAAAGTCTCACCAGCCTGCTCAGAGGTACCCCTCATAATTGCCCGAGGATGGCGTCTAGACGATTGCACTCCACCGAGAGACTCGACTGAATGCTGATGAGTTGGGAATAAAGGGAGTCCAGGTCTCTTTCTTCCCGCCTCCGTTCATCCGACCCCGGGCACCGCTGGCCTTGGCTCCAGTGACCCCCACGCCCAGGGTCGACTGGCACTCCGGCATCAGGAGTCGAGGAAGGGCGTGGCCTGACCCCCCGAGGAGGGACAGAGATCGATCAGGGGCCGGGATAGGCCCCCCCTCCTCCGGCCCGGTTACTGGTGAAGAGGACCTCCTCGCAAGGCCCTCAGCCAGAGCTTCGACACTCGGAGGAGCCCTGAGCGCTGGGACGGACCTCCTACGTGAAAGCGTGGGTCCAAAAACCGAATCAAAAAGGAGATGACGCAGCAGGAGAAAGAAGAAAGTTACCTCCCCCAATGCATAAGAATGGTGCATGATTCGCATGACAAGGTCGCACTATCCGGGAATGAGAAATGGCAGGCAGCAGAACAAGAGCCGGAGCCGCCACCGCGGCAGAGGCGGGAGCTGGAACGACCCAAACCTCCGAGCTTAAAGCACCCAAGGACACGGAGACGCGCTCGACGAGAACCGCCAGTTGGGCTCGGCGCTCGACTGACCTCCCTGCAATGCTCAACCGCCCATCCGCCATAATCCCCCGCTAAAGGGCAAGGACACCCCAACGACCCGAGCGTACAGCACACGGGCCTTGAAAGGCCACCGATGTGCCCCTCGCAGGGGTGCTCGGTGGGGTCAGCTCTCGTCCTCTCCTTCGACCCCCGATCATGATCGGGTGCGGACGCCCGCTTCACCAGCACCTGAGCAGCGGAGGCCGGGACTTCAGCCGGGCCAACGCCACTCTCCTTCAGTCGCTGTCATCCTCCAACGATGATTCTGGGAGAGTTTCACTGGCCGCCCGCGTTGCACGCCTTCGCTTTTTGTGCCGGATCAGGCAAATTTCGGCCTCGTACTTTTTCTGCTTCTTGGCAGCCTCCAAAGCTGCCCGCGACGCATGCTTCTCCCGGTCTTCAGGTACCATGGGAAGGCTGATGATGCCTCACATCCCGCGGAGATTCAGAGAAGCCACGTTGAGAGGGGGGGTCTGGGGGAGCAGGGCTCGCCTGCGTCTGGCCCCAGGGTCATCCGGAAGCGACGGGACATCTCTTCCTGGGAACGCTCTTCGCCCAACTCCCGGGATGGATCACTCGGCCCCCGGTAGAAATTCAGAGTATGGGGCCGGTCTCAGATTGGAAGCACCCTCCGCTTAAGAAAGGTCTGGAGAGGATGGGCGCCCAAAAGGCCGCTGTTCTTTATACCCCGGACATGCTGAAGGATTGGGTCGAGCTTTCCCATCTCCCTGCTCAGGGTCCCCCACTTCCAGGAATCTTGTTCCCGGGGAGGCCTGCCAGAGAAAGGAGGAAGGGCCGGAGCGTCGTTCTTGATATAGAACCATTGACGTTCCCACCTGATTATGAGAGGAGGCTGGCATGTGCTGATGAAGTCCGTTCACCCCCAGCGCTGCTCGATGATGGCTCCCCACATGGACAGAAGCACATCCTGACGATGGCAGCACATGGAAGAAGTGCCTCCATAGCACTAAATGAGGAATCTTTAAAGGAACAAAATTTTGGACTTGCAAAACTGTTCATCACACACACTCCACAGCTCATTTGTGGTAATCACATGAACACATTTGAAGAGCAAGTAACCACCATCAATAGGATGATTAGAGGAAGAACTCACAAAATTCAGAAGTGGTATTTTCCACATGAACTCTTTGGGGGCTGAGCTCACAGTTACATCCTAAACTTTCTTAGGAATTCTCATGCCAATTTTCATGCAAATCTAAACCTTTTTGAGGTACTTTTGGATACAATTATTAACCAAGCTAGTTTGAACTCAAATTCAAACTACTTCCATAACATGAATTCAAAAGAGGGATTCATATTCACACTCAGCAAATTTTTATGAGCTCATCCACCAATTTTCACCCTATTTGGATTGATCTTGACATGAGCCATTTGGAGCAAATTCAAACTAAATTTGAATTTAAAATTGCACATTTGATGCAATTTCATTCAAACCATTTCACACTTTGAATTATTAAAATTCAGATGGTCATTGGGTGGTTGATAAAAATTTAGAATACATGAGGGTCCCAAATAATGTGCAACAGTAGAAAGTTAATTTTTGAGGACAAAATTAGCAAGTGGGACCCCCTGTCAGTCACCAAGGTGAACTAAACCGACTCCACAGCGCGTCGCCCGGTTTCTTGCGTCCGCCCGCGTGAGTGCCACGGCGAGCAGAAGCTGCTCTCGGCCGCTGAGAAACGGCCGACGTCCCCCAGCCACTTATCTTCGAGCTCGGAACGCCACAAACTCATTTTGTTCACCGCTCTTCATTTCCTCACACCGAAACAGAGCCGCCGTCGACGCTCTCTCTGCCGCACCACCTCCACCGTCGACCGGCCAACACAGAAGCTTTTACAGTGAACTGAGGCCACAAACAGGATCGCCAATGACTCCTCGACATCCTCAACGCATCCCTGAGTTGATTCCCAGCGTCTGTCAAGCTGTACCCAGCGATCTTCTTCCTCTGGACAGAGCACGACCACCAGTAGAAATCTTCATCGCCCGGCTGTACTGAAGCTTTTC
The DNA here is from genome assembly GCA_030760725.1 of Neostapfia colusana. NCBI lineage: Eukaryota > Viridiplantae > Streptophyta > Magnoliopsida > Poales > Poaceae > Neostapfia > Neostapfia colusana. The sequence goes on from JASWHV010000011.1 coordinate 64,110,273, forward strand.
CGACTCGGACAAATGGTCACAGAGGTTAGCAACCAACCCTACTTCATCCTCCTAGACCCGGTTAAGCTAGCTCAATGCCGGTGAGCTGGAATTTCAGTTTTGCTTTTGGCCGCCGTGTAGTACCGCGAAAACCAAAACCAGATATTCACCCCAATCACTTTATCATCGGATTGTCTGGTTTAACTAGAGCTAGGGTAGCATGTAACAATCTCCAGCGAGCATAGCGCCGTGTTTTCACCGCCGCCAGTGAAAAAGCCTCGGGTCACCGGTCAAGTCTACCTTCCCAGCGATCTCCGGCCAAGAGGGGGCCAGCGTTAGCTTCCCCGTGCCCCAGTGGTGCTGAACGACCTTTCAGTTGGTCGTGTTCGCTGCCGAGTCGTGCTATCACCGTCGGACCCGAGCTTAACTCCACCGGCGCCGTCGCTGACGGGTTTTCCGGCGATGCCGAGGGGCAAGATGATGTCCGGTGTGTGTACCACAATCCTAGGAAGGTGTAGGAAGAAACCAAGTCGAAAATCATCCATTGTAGGCCACGAACGAGCTGCGCCAGTGCCGCTGACTGGCGCGCGCTCGGGCCTTGGCGGGAGGTAGATGAAGACACTGTGGCGTGGATCCCAGTGTCAGTAGTTTAAACATTTCAGGTTTAATTTTTCAGTTTTGCCTCAAAAACTTTAGAAGCCCATAACTTTTGCGAGGAATGTCCAAATTCAGTGAACCAATTTTTGTTGGATTCAGATCTCTGAGTACATTCCAGCAAAATAAGTTTCTGTCCTTGAAACACATTATTTTTCCATAATTAATTCCCTAAAATTTCAACTGTCGGGAATTTTAACTGGAGATCCACTTTGTGGAAAATTCTCGCATTTTTCCAGGATGTTCCTTTTAATATACTTGAGTCACATGAAAATTTTCACATCCATCCGAATTCATTTAGTCCACTTAATTGTGTGATTAAGTGAACTGCCCCTGAGAAAATGAAAAATGTACAGAAACATTTTTCAGAAATTTCTCAAACTTCATTAGCTCAAAACATTCTCTGGGATTATCCAAATTACATGAAATCAACTCCATTAGAACCATCATAAACTCTAGTTTCCAGAAAGTAATGGCTTGATCCATGAAAATCCCTAGAAAACCTTAGAAGCTCAAATATTAGCCTTTTATACATTGATTTGTGCAGGGCTCAAATGAGCTTTGCTTCAAATGGAATTTGGCCAAGTCTCTGTTTAAGTTGTCACCAAGCCACAGTAAAAATTTTAGAGTCAAAAGGGCTGTCTAGCGAGACTTACAGTCTTCACATTCTATACGAGTTCAATGTTTTGTGCATTAGAGTCTTGTTTGCAAATCCAGTTGCATAGCCAAGAGAACCAGGAGGTTTGAGTCTATGTTTTGTACCTCGAGTAGCCACAGCAATGCTTATAATGGTATATGATTTGGTACAAGTCGAGTAGTTGGAACTACTCGCGAGAATAGGCATAGAGGCACACCACTCGGTTAGTGAAATAGACAATGAACCACATGGCATGAAAATGAGACCGAGCCGTGTGGTTGCCGACGCACTGAGTCGGAAGTCACATGTTCATAACCTCACCATTACCCCGGTGGAGGAGGAAGAGCCGAGTTTATACTTGGTTCCTTATGGGTCGCTTTACAACCTTGCCCTCATCCCTACTATTTGGGAGGACATCATTGCAGCTCAGAAGATTGATAAGGGTATGGCACATCTCCGGAGACGGATAGACAATGGAGAGATCAAGTGTTTCTGGAAAGATGATGAGGGGACGCTATGGTTCAATGACCGCATAGTCGTACCCCAGGATATGGAGTTGAGGAAAAAGATCCTCGATGAAGCACACTTGTCTAAATACTCCATTCATCCGGGCAGCAACAAGATGTACCAAGATTTGAAAAAGAAATTTTGGTGGACACGAATGAAGCGGGAGGTAGTGAAGTTCGTATCCGAGTGCGATACGTGCCGACGAGTGAAAGCTGATCATATGAAGAAATCAGGGCTGCTGCAACCCCTGAAAATTCCAGCATGGAAATGGGAAGATGTGAGTATGGATTTCATTGTGGGATTACCCCTGACTTCCAACAAACATGATTCCATTTGGGTAATCGTTGACCGGTTAACCAAGACGGCTCACTTCATCCCGGTGAATACACGTTACAATGCCGGCAAATATGTGGAGCTATACATAGCAAAGATTCTATGCTTATATGGGGTACCCAAGACCATCGTCTCAGATCGAGGTGCTTTATTTGTATGTCGCTTTTGGGAGCAGGTACACGCTGCTTTGGGTACTAAGCTGATTAGGAGCTCCGCCTACCACCCTCAGACAGATGGCCAAACAGAGAGGGTGAATCAGGTTCTGGAAGACATGTTGAGAGCATGTGCCATCCACCACGGTAGGAACTGGGATGATCACCTACCGTTGGCGGGATTCTCGTACAATAACGGCTATCAGGCGAGTATCAAGATGGCACCCTACGAAGCTCTCTACGGTCGTAAATGCCGCACCCCGTTAAACTGGTGTGAGTCCGGTGAAAGGGTCACATTCGGGGTTGATGTGGTGAACGACGCCGAAGAGCGTGCTCGGACGATTCAAGCTAATTTGAAGGCCGCTCAATCTCGGCAAAAGAGCTACGCTGATAAGAGGCATAGACCGCTGCACTTTGAGGTCGGGGAACACGTGTACTTCCGCGTGTCTACGATGAAGGGCGTGCACCGGTTCGGTGTCAAGGGGAAGCTCGCTCCCTGTTTCATTGGGCCCTATTCTATCACCAAGAAGTGTGGACCAGCGGCATATAGACTGGAGCTATCGGCATCTCTTGCTGGTGTCCATGACGTTTTCCATGTCTCACAACTGAGAAAATGTCTGAAGCATACTGCTGCTGTTCCTACCGAAGACATCAGTGAGCTGCAACCGGATTTAACGTATGATGAATATCCGGTGGCGATTATTGATGAGGAGGCCCGAACCACGCGTAGTCGAACGTTGTGGTTCTACAAAATACACTGGAGCAACCACACCGCCGAAGAAGGGATGTGGGAGAGCGAGGAATTTCTACGCTCCAATTATCCGGAGTTCATGGCGTCTCAACATAGGTGAGTCCCTATTACATCGCCATCTCTTCCTTCATAATCTCGGGACGAGATTCTTTTAAGGGGGGAGGGATGTAAAAGCCCAACCGGATTCAATCAATTTTTCCAGGATGTCCCTTTTTATATACTTGAGTCACATGAAAATTTTCACATCCATCCGAATTCATTTAGTCCACTTAACTGTGTGATTAAGTGAACTGCCCCTGAGAAAATGAAAAATGTACAGAAACATTTTTCAGAAATTTCTCAAACTTCATTAGCTCAAAACATTCTCTGGGATTATCCAAATTACATGAAATCAACTCCATTAGAACCATCATAAACTCTAGTTTCCAGAAAGTAATGGCTTGATCCATGAAAATCCCTAGAAAACCTTAGAAGCTCAAATATTAGCCTTTTATACATTGATTTGTGCAGGGCTCAAATGAGCTTTGCTTCAAATGGAATTTGGCCAAGTCTCTGTTTAAGTTGTCACCAAGCCACAGTAAAAATTTTAGAGTCAAAAGGGCTGTCTAGCGAGACTTACAGTCTTCACATTCTCACTTCAACAAAGTGCATTTAAATTTGACATACATTTTTTCAATCAATTTCTTGTAGTCGCTAAAGTCGCCAAATCAATTTTAACGTATGATGAATATCCGGTGGCGATTATTGATGAGAAGGCCCGAACCACGCGTAGTCGAACGTTGTGGTTCTACAAAATACACTGGAGCAACCACACCGCCGAAGAAGCGACGTGGGAGAGCGAGGAATTTCTACGCTCCAATTATCCGGAGTTCATGGCGTCTCAACATAGGTGAGTCCCTATTACATCGCCATCTCTTCCTTCATAATCTCGGGACGAGATTCTTTTAAGGGGGGAGGGATGTAAAAGCCCAAGAAAAGGGACTTACAAAAACTTTTCATCACCTCACAACACCACAGTTTTTGTTGTGGATATCTTGTGAAAAATTGTGAAGAGCAAGTAACCTCCATCAAAAGAGTGATTAGAGGGGAAAGCCCTAACTTTCACAAAGTAGGATTTCTACACATGAACATGGGAGGTTGAGCTCACCCCTAGGACTTGAAAAGTCTTGGGAAGGTTCATGCCAAATTTCATGCAAATCTAACACATTGTGAGGCACTTTTGGATACAATTCACAAAGAGGCCAATTCGAATGCAAATTCAAATTGCAGCAGCTTTCATCACTCAAATTCAAAAGTTAGCATCATTGTCGGTACCCGCGATATGGGGTACCCCCGCGCACAGGAGAAAATGCCTCAGGATCTCGCCCTTCTCCGCAGGGAGAGCTCCGAAGGCGCCACGCGTCCGGCAGGGCCGGACCTCCCTCTCCTCAGAGGAGAGCTCCGGGCTCGCCACATGGCCTACAGAATCCGGACCTCCCCCCCTCCGCGGGGGAGAGGTCCGAAGGCGCCACATGTCCAGCGGGGCCGGACCTCCCTCTCCTCAGAGGAGAGCTCCAGGCTCGCCACGTGGCTGGCAGAAGCCGGACCTCCCCCTCCGCGGGAGAGGTCCGTAGGCTCCACATGTCCTGCGGGGCTGGACCCCCCTCTCCACTGAGGAGGGCTCCGGGCCCGCCACGTGTCCAGCAGAACAGCGCTGCCTGCCACCGAGCGGTAGGCAGCGGGCGTAAAGACGCCCCATACCTTGCCCGTACAAGGTATTCAAGGCCCGCGCCTTCCCAAGACGCGGAGCACGCCTCTGTCAGGTGCCGTTACGCCCAGTCGCATCACAGACTGGCGCGTGGTGTCAGACCCTGCCAGCCAATAAACACAGCGACAAGACATCCCCTGCCGCTCCCGCCGTCATCAACCACTATGACTAGCATGCGACATGGGCAGGGCGGCAAGACGAAGACTCAGAAGCCTTCGCCAGAGACAACTACCGACATAACAGCAGATACGATAGTCGGCAGGCAATCTCAACAGAACCACCTGTCGGGTCGTGGGCCCCCTTGTAAGCCGCACGAGCCTTGGACTATAAAAGGCTCGGGTAGGCGACGTTAGCGAGGGTTCGCACTCCAGCAACTCACACCCTAGGTGTAACTCATCCCCAAGCTCATGACTCCGGTTCTGAGCAGCAAGCAATACAGCGAGCACCTCTGCTCACCGTGGACATAGGGTTTTACGCTCCGGCGACCCGAACCACGTAAAACTCGCCGTGTCAAGCTCCTCCCTCACTCGTCCCTACGCTTAAGCTCTCCGAAAGCGACTAGCCCCTCCGAAAAAGAACCTCCGCGGGCTGCCCAGAGCAGGTCCGGGGGAAGTGTCGACCGCACACTTCGACATTTGGCGCGCCAGGTAGGGGGCTTTTTCCCTTGCGCGACGAGTTTCTGCCGACGAAGATGACCAAGCTTCCTTCACCGGCAAGCTCCCTCCCCCACGTTCACGGCGAACCGTGTCCAGCGGTGAATACGTGTTGACGCACTCAGGACGGAGTGTGTCGGCGCAAGCTGGAAGCCAGCAGCCGACTCCGGCAACGCCGACTACGGCAATGCAGGCTCCAACTAGCGTGAGATCTTCTGCAGCGCTGAGCGTTCCCCGCGGGGATGCGCTATCTGCAGCAAGAGCGCTACTGCACAATCCGCCTGCTGGGGACGCGCCTCAGGAAGTGACCCAGCAGTGGATCCGCGAGGTAGACCGTCTCGTCGTCGCCGCCGCAAACCCTCGACTTTGGCGGGGATGACGCTCCGGCCAACCGGCTGTGTCGCTGACGCGCACGCCAACGGTTGACGGACAGACGGCGGATTCCAGCTCCACCAGGCCTCAGTCGACGGCCTGAGGACAGAGCTGGAATGGTGCCACTTGGGCCAGGATGCCCAGGTGTACCTCGAGCGACGTCGAGAAAGGCGTCGCAACCAAGAGGCTGGTGACAGCAGGACGTCTGCCTCGACCCAACCTGGGGAGCAGACCTTCGCCACGCGATCTCTGCCCCAGGCATACGCCGCGCAGCATATGCCACAGCCATCTGCCCTGCAAACGGCGTCCCCGGTCTATGGCGCAACCTTGCCCATACCGGGGTACGCTGTGTCGGCGGCGAACCAAGCGTTCGCGGCACCAACGCCTGCAGCAACAGGAGCAGGATGTGCGGCCCTAGCGCCCCACCTTCGTTTCGCGAAGTGGCCGCATAAGTTTCGGCCGCACCTGCCCGAGAAGTACGACGGCAGCGTCAACCCGGCGGAGTTCCTCCAGATCTACTCCACCGCCGTACTTGCCGCAGGAGAGGATGAGGCCGTCATGGCCAACTACTTCCCCGTCGCCTTGACCGGCCCAGCCCGGTCTTGGCTATGAACCTCCCCCAGGGGTCCATAACTTTCTGGGGAGAGCTCTGCCGGCAGTTCACCGCCAACTTCGGCAGTTCCTACACCCGGCCTGGCACGGAGCTCGACCTCCACGCCATCCAGCAACAACCTGGGGAGTCGCTGCGCTCCTTCATCCAGCGGTTCTCCCAGGTGCGGAACACCATCCCACACATCCAAAACGCTTCTGTGGTGGTGGCGTTCCGGCAAGGCGTTCAGAACAAGAAGATGCTCGAGAAGCTCGCGACCAGAGAGGTCCGCGACGTCTAATAGCTCTTCAGCCTGGTGGACAAGTGCGCCAGAGCAGCCGAAGGGCGGAACTGGTACTCACTGCAAGCCTCCGGGTCAGGAGGGCAGCCAAGATCTGGCGCCGCTTCCTATGGAAGCGGCAGGAAGATCAAGAACAGGGGCGGTGGCAAGATGAAACCGCCGGCCGCGGCCCCCGTTGCCGCAGCAGCGGCACCCAGTGGAGCTCGGGGGTCGCGCCCCGACAAAAGGCCGCGACAGTCACTGGCTCCAGACGGGGGCCAGGGTGAGCTATGCCCCGTGCATGGCACCAGTTACCATACTGCTGCTGAGTGTCGGGAAATCCAGAACCTCGCGGAGCGCTTCCGGAAAGGGAAGCAGCTTCTAACTGATGCCCCACCCTACTGTCAAAGGGAGGGCAAGCAGAAGGTCGACGCCCCAGACGACGTCGACCACCAGGTGGAGTTCCAGGAGCCTCAGCGCGCCGTGAAGGCGGTGCACAATCATGAGAGCTCCAGCTCCAGTGATGACGAGCGCCGGAAGATGCTCTATGTCATCTACGGTGGGTCCGCTGACCCCTCGTCCCGAAGCGCGGTTAAGACCTTGCGCGAGCGGTAGCGTCGGTGGCTCCCCTCCCGAGTGCCGCACCGCACCTCAGGTGGATGGGAACCCCCATCAGCTTCGATGCCACCGACTGCCCCAGGAACATGGCTGGGGCCGGCCAACTACCGCTCTTGGTGGCCTCCACCATCGCCAACGTGAGGATGTACCATGTTTTGGTGGATGGCGGGGCTGGACTGAACCTCATCAGTCGTGCAGCTTTCCAGAAGCTGCAGATACCGATGGCCAAGCTCACCCCATCGAGCCCGTTCTTAGGGGTAGGGCCGGGACAGGTTGTTCCCTACGGCCACATCAGCCTCCCGGTGACCTTTGGGGCACCGGACAGCTATCAGACAGAGTACATTCTGTTCGACGTGGCGGAGATCGACCTCCCCTTCAACGCCGTAATTGGCAGGCCAGCCCTGTACCGATTCATGGCAGTAGCCCACTACGGCTACCTCGTCTTGAAGATGCCTACACCAACAGGCGTCCTCAGGATTCGTGGAGACCGCACTGCCGCAGTGTCAGCCTTGGAAAAGCTCCAAGTGCTCACAACAGCTAGGGCACCAACCCCCGGCAGTGCAGAACCAAACCGGCTTCACCCAAGTGCACGCCACCGTGCCTCTACCACAGCACCCCATGTGCAACCCCTCGACGAGGGCGACGTCCCCCTGAGGCTCGTCCAAATCGGCGCCGATGCCACCCAGACCACCCGGGTAGCCGGGGGCCTGGATAGCAAATAGGAAGGCACGCTCGTCACCTTCCTCCGGCACAACATCGACGTGTTTGCATGGCAGCCGTCGCAGATACTGGGGATCCCTAGGGAGGTGATCGAGCACCACCTAAAGGTCTTCCCCGACGCCCGGCCAGTCCAACAGAAGCCCCGCAAGCAGTCCATCGAGCGGCAAAACTTCATCAGCGAAGAAATCAAGAAGCTGCTTGACGCTGGCTTCATACGGGAAGTCCACCACCCCCGGTGGTTGGCGAACCCTGTTGTTGTCCCGAAGGCCGGCGGGAAGCCTCGGATGTGCATCGACTACACCATTCTCAATAAGGCATGTCCTAAAGATCCATTCTCTCTCCCTAGAATAGATCAAATAGTAAACTCGACATCAGGCTGCGATATGCTATGCTTCCTAGACGCTTACTCGGGTTTCCATCAGATCCCTATGTCTAGAAAAGATGAAGAGCACACCTCCTTCATCACAGTAGACGGTCTGTACTGTTATGTCTCTATGCCTTATGGCCTAAAGAACGCTCTCCCTACCTTCGTACGTGCAATGCACAAAACCTTCGGGGAGCTGATAAGAGACTTAGTTGAGGTGTATGTCGATGACATCGTTGTTAAGGTCAGGCAGAGTTCATTCCTACTAGATAACCTGGCCTTAGTCTTCGATAAACTGCGCTCTACGCGTACCAAGCTGAACCCCGACAAGTGTGTGTTCGGTGTATCCTCTGGAAAACTCTTACGATTCCTGGTCTCACACCGAGGAATTGAGGCTAACCCAGAGAAGATCAAAACCATCGACTTGATACGGCCCCCCGCCCGCATCAAAGAAGTCCAGAACTCACGGGATGCCTAGCCGCGCTGAGTCAGTTTATACCGAGGTTAGCGGAGCAAGCGCTCCCCTTCTTTAAGCTCCTGCGCAAATCCGGACCATTTGCTTGGACCGACGAAGCAGAAGAAGCTTTCCAGGAGCTGAAGCAACTCCTGACGACCCTACCCGTAATGGTAGCCCCCGAGCCCGACGAGCATCTGTTGCTCTACATCGCGGCAACGGCTGAAGTGGTGAGTATGGTCCTCGTAGCAGAGCGGCCGGACCCCTCATCGCCACAGCCCGCTCCGGTAGCGGGAGACAGGCGCCAGGAAACTCCGAAGGTCCAAGACGACCCCCCGGGTCTCCGAGGCAACCCCCCGGAGGTCCAAAACGGACCCGGACCCCCAAAACAACCTCCCGGAGGACCAGCAGGACCTCCCGGAGGTGCAACGGGACCCCCCGGAGGTCCAACGGAACCTCCTGGATGTCCAACGGGACCTCCCGGAGCTCCCGGGAAATCAGCGGGACCTCCCGGAGGTCCAAGACGGCTCGGGAGCCTTCGAGTATCAGCTCCCGGCAGCCTCCCTGGGACCACCCACCTCCCGCAGGCCTGAGCCCATGGATCAAGATATCTCTGACCTGGGAGGGAGGGTCCGGACCATCCAGAGGCCTGTCTACTACATCAGCGAGGTCCTCCATGACGCCAAGACAAGGTACCTGGAGGTCCATAAGCTGCTGTATGCAGTGCTCGTGGCTTCCAGGAAGCTCCGCCACTACTTCCAAGCCCACCGGGTCTCGGTGGTCACCTCCTATCCGCTGAAGGCTGTCCTCCACAGCCCCCACGCGAATGGCAATGTCGCCAAATGGGCAGTGGAGCTGGTGGAGTTTGAGCTGGACTTCCTTCCTCGTCACGCAGTCAAGAGCCAAGCACTGGCTGACTTCGTAGCTGAGTGGACGCCAACGAAGGCTGACCCAGGGGGCCATGAAGACGGTGAACCAGGGCCCTGAGCTCCGGCCTTCACCGGGCCTTACTGGACGCTCTTCTTCAACGGCTCCTAACGAAAGCAGGGGGCCGGTGCTGGCGTACTGCTTCTCATGCCATCGGGGGAGCAGTTTGGGTATATGGTGCGTCTCAATTTCAAGGCAACCAACAACATGGCAGAGTATGAAGCACTCATCTTTGGCCTAAAGACAGCCCTGTCTCTAGGCGCTCACCAGTTGTTGGCACAGGGTGACTCCCAGCTAGTTATCAAGCAAGTTAAGGGTGAATGCTCCTGCAATGACCCACAGCTAGCTGCTTATCTGCTCCATGTGCAGATGTTGGAGAAAGACTTACTTGCCTTGGACCTGCGCCACGTACCGCGCGCTGGCAATGCCACAGCTGACGACCTCTCAACGAAGGCATCCACTGGAGCCCCTGTGCCCGAAGGAGTCTTCGAGAGGACGTTGCTGTGGCCCACAGCCTGGCCCACCGAGCCGGGCGAAGGGGGCTGGACCAGCACCTCGAAGCTGGCGGTCCCGGCGTCCCTGCAGCCATGGACGCCGCCAAGGATCGTAAGCGTCACTGTGGACTCCGTGCAACCCAGCGCTCAAGATCCAGACGCTCATATCAGACCCGATGCATGGATCACGGAGATCCGGGACTACTTGAAAGACCATATTCTCCCTGATGAACGTGTATCCGTTGAACGGATCGTGTGCATGGCTAAGAGATACGCGTTGGTAGAAGGGGATCTCTACCGATGTGGCGCCAACCACGTCCTATTGCGATGCATAACCCAGGGGGAAGGCTGCGACTTGCTCGCTGAGATCCATGGAGGCGAATATGGGAGTCACTCTTCCTCACGCACGCTTATCGGTAAAGCCTTCCGGCATGGCTTCTACTGGCCGACAGCACTCCAGGATGCCGTCAAGCTGGTCGAGAGCTGCAAGGCGTGCCAGTTCCACGCCAAGCAGATCCATACACCGGCTCAGACGGTACAGATGATCCTGCCCTCATGGCCGTTTGCCGTATGGGGGCTGGACATCCTGGGACCATTCCCTAGAGCCGTCGGGGGATTCCGGTACCTCTATGTCGCCATCGACAAGTTCACCAACTGGCCGGAAGCCACACCAGTCACCACCATCAACAAGCAATCCACAGTAAAGTTCATCAAGTCGATTGTCTGCCGGTTCGGGGTCCCAAACAGGATCATCACCGACAATGGGACCCAATTCACCAGTGCAGCGTTCCAAGTAAACTGCGGAGACCTCGGCATCAAGGTGTGCTATGCCTCTGTTGCTCACCCAAAGAGCAATGGGCAAGTTGAGAGGGCCAACGCCGAGATTCTTATGGGCCTCAAGACTCGCACATATGCCAACCTGAAGAAACATGGTGCCAATTGGGTGGATGAGCTTCCGAACACACTATGGGCTAACCGAACATCCCAGAGCCGGGCCACCGGAGAGACACCATTCTTCATGGTGTATGGGGCCGAAGCCGTGCTTCACCCAGAGATCACCATGATGTAAAGGTCCCAAAATTATGAATACAAAGAAACACTTGTTTGCAAAGTTTTGTTTCATATGAGTGAAATTTGGGACTTGTTAAAACTTTTCCCCACATGTGATAACACACATGAGGGTTTTCTTCACACAAGTTCAAATGTTTATTTGGAAACTTGGAACCCAAGAGGGGTCTAAAACAAAGATGGGAAGTTCCCATATGTGTGAGAAAACAAAAATCAGATTTGGAACAATTTGTTCAAACTAAAATTCAAATGAGGACAACACAATGGAATTCAAAACTGTTGTGCCGAAAATCTCATTTGCAGCAGCCAAAATAAAAATCAGATTTCATATTTGAGTTCCTTGGGTCCAAATTAGGGGGTGTGTAATGTTTCATGATTTATGGAAATGAATTGCAACCCATTTTCCAAAATGGACTTTAAATAACAAAGAATTCAAACACCCATTTGAATTTGGATGAAACTTGCCCAATTGTCCAAATGCATACCAGATTTGAATTCCCACAATTGAATTCCATCAATATTCAAATTGGGAGACATTTTAGAGGGGATAAGGAGGACTGACATGTGGTACCCACCTGTCATTGGTAGCACTGAAAATTGCAAAAGATCTGCAGTCCACAGTCTCTGTTTGATTTCCTCCCACGCGAAGCAACGGCCGAAGCCGACTTCCCTCCGCTCGACACCAAGCTCAGCTGCAGCCACCTCCTGCTGGCTCCACTTCGCGCTGGAGAGCTGCTGGACGTCGGCAGCTACCGCCTCGCGCCCTCTCCCGCCTCTTAACCGAAGCCACGGCGCTGTTTCCTCTCTTCCTCGCACCGAGAGACAGAAACGCGGCCACTCTTCTTCGATCGCCCGGGTACTCGAGCAGAGCAAGTGAGCAGCGCCTCTGAGCAGCAAAACAACACCACCATCGTCCCCACGACCTCCTCGAGCCATCGCCAAGTGCGTTCGTGCCCTCTACGCCGAGAACATCGAGTTCCCGCGGCGGCCGAACAACCCGGCGGCGACGTGCTACCGTGGACAGCCTTATCCAGAGCTTGTCACGACCAAGCAAGGCCACTCTGGGTCACGCAGGAGCTCCGTGCAGCTTCCACCCGAAGCACAGAGCCTGCCTCGGCCTCTCGACGGCGAATTTTGAAGATCCTCTCCGGCCGGTGAAAACAAACCTTCCGGTATGATTCTGTAAAATTCCCGATCGATGGTTGTTTAGACACCATGAAACTTCGCACACACAAGCCAGACATGTAGGCGCACCAGTTCTCTTTTGAAACCTCGCATGAAACACCCTGTGCACGGTGCAATTTCAAGCTTTCCGAAGGCGGCTATGGCGGGAGGGTGCGGGTGCACGGTGAACCCTAGGGTAGAGCCACTCCCGAGCCCATATGCGGCCATGCCAAGCTTGGACAACCTCCACTGGTGCTGTAGAACCTTTCCAGGGGACTTCTGGCGGGCTAGAGCATCGGGGCAACGTTGCCGGACTCCCTCAGGGCCGCTGCACCGGTGCGGGGTGGTTTAGGAACCTCGCCGGTCTGGGGAAGTCCCACCATCGTGTTCCTCGGGTTAAAATAGGGCCTGGCGGCAAGTAACAGCTCAGGAGTTGGTCAGAGCGACGAAAACCGGCGAACTCCGGCGAGCCCGGCGGCGCAGAAGCGAGGGGGCGGGAGGTAGACGAAGGTGCTACCGGCCCCACGCGTCAGTCACCCGGCAACAGTGCGCTGGATTCTCTGTAACACGGGATCAACTGTGACAGCGCGGGAAACGATTCTGTAGCCCGTGTGGCACTCCCTCAGCAGCTGACACGTGCCCCATGGCCCCACAGTCAGGTTTAAACTTTTCCCGAATTTATTCAAATCTCAGATTTTTCTCCAAACTTTAGAAGAGCATAACTTTTGCCAGGAACCTCCAAATTTAGTGATTCAAATTGGGTTAGATTCAGATTGACAAACTATATCCAAATATGCAACCCAATTTGTATGAAAGTCTTTATTTAATTCTGGACAATTCTTTAAAAATTTTCAGCAAAAGAATTTTAGAGGGAGTTTGGTTTATCCAAAAATCCTCAAATTTTGCCAGAATAATATTTAGGGTGTTATTAGACTCCTGTAAAAGTTTCAGCTCATTTGGAGTTGAATTGATCAGGGTAATTCAGATTGTAAGTTCCTGTATTCAAATGAATACAGAAACATTTTCAGAGAATTTCCAAAACTTGTAAATTCAGTTCTGGGAAATTCTTAGCTCCAAAAATCCTAGGAATTCATGTAGACTCTATGAACTATAATTAAAATTGTGGTTCACTGAGTTTGACATGAACATGGGTGTTACCTCAGAATTAATTCATCTTTGACTAAACACTTAGAGAATTATTCTGAATAAACCACTCCATGAAAAGTGCTAAATTTTGGTCCAGAGGACATTCTTGTGACAAGGAACTCACATGAAAATTCTCAGCTCCATTAGAGCTCTGGATCACCACTGTCATGTGTATACATATGCATGATCATATCATGTAGCATATACGTGAAGAAGGTGAGAAGGACTTGAAGTGAAGATCAAGGAGAGAGGAAAACAAGTGATCAAGCTCCAAGTGATCGTCACTAACTGATTGTAACATTAGTCACCTGCAAAACAGGCAAGCCCCAGTTTGCATTTGAACAGTTTTATAAAGCATTTTCATTTGTAGAGATCATAGCTTTGCATCGTTGATTGCATTACGTCTAGATGATATTGAAAACCCCACTTGCATGACCAGAAATACCTAAGAGAGAAAGAGTAGAATAGCACCCCCTCAAGTGGATTTGGCTACGCTAATGTTAGTAGGAAAGGTTCGGTAGATGTCGAGTAGTTGGAATCTACTCGCGAGTTTAGGGCTGGTTTACTCGGAACGGGTCCGAATTATAAAAGATGAGGAAAGTTCACACATAAGAAATGGAGACCGGGCAGGGAGGTTTAGATGCAGCAGGTTGTAAGCCGTGCGTGCATAGCCCTGCCTGTGTCGGTTAAGGCCCGTTCGTGCTTGGCCCTGTCGGACAAGTTTGAGTTGTGTACCTGGAACATACTGGCTATATGGGACCCAGGAAACCGATGTACCTTGGGAGATCCATAGTGGAACTTTTCCAACTGCCTTAGGCTTTCGGCGTCAGGGTAGCAGGAGGTACCTCGCTTAAGAACATACCACTGCGGGTATGTACCTTGAGGGAGCTTGCGTACTCGGGGCAGTTGGACTGCGTCCAATGTGGAAGATCTTGGGAAAGGTGGCCGCGTACAACGTCAGTCGAGGTTGCTGCCGGCAACTCGGAGTACGGGTGTACGTGTCATGTAGTCCGGGCGTGTACTGATTCGAATCACCATCGCTCGCGGTTATATGAGCATACTTGCCCACTGCATCTTGACGTAGTAAGAACTGAACTGGGTATTCTTTTGAACTTGATGTGCTATAACTTGTATTGCAACCATGATTGAATTAGAGATAGGCTCATTAAAGTTTACTTTCACTTTGTGCACGGAGCATCGCAACAAAGCGTTTCTTGTTTGATTGTGGAGTTGCGATGCTTTTCGTATCAAGGTCTGCACAATGAGGCTTAAAATCAGAAAGTTAAGGATCAACTTTAGGCGAGTCCTTTATGCAAATCTAGCCGACCCAATTGCAACCGTCGCGCATGTAGAGTTTCTTGTTTAGGAGAGACGGGTCAGACTTGCTGAGCCTATGTGCTCACGCTTGCTATATAAGTGGTTTTGCAGGTTAACAACGATGCTGAAAAGAAGGTTGTCCGGTGAGACTCAGGGACTCCCGAGTCAGGTAACACATGGAGAACCCAGCCGCTGCTGCTTGTCTTCGTGTTGCTAGTGAGAGGAGTCCACGGGCTGGACTTCATCTCGAGTGCTCTTAGTTATTCGACGTGAGTTGATATAGACTTCCGCTGTAGTTACTTGATGTAAAGTATTTACAAAGCAAAACTTGTAAGCTTCCGCTATTGTTTTATGTAATACAGTGTTCCTCATATGTGTGCTGTTGGGTGCCGCACAACACGGCACCACCCAATGCGATTCCCTGGCGAGTGGCCTGTCTCGGTTGGACGGGCCGCGTCAGCGTGGTATCAGAGTTGAGCCCTGTCTCAGTCGGTACCGCGCCTGTCTCAGCTGGTATCAGAGCTGAGCCCTGTCTCAGTCGGTACCGCGCCCGTCTCAGCTGGTATCAGAGCCACATTGGTAATAGCACACGGAATAAGGAAGGTATTACGACAAAAATTTTGGTTACGGTGAGGATACGGTACTAGGCCCACATAAGGATTACTATTAGCTTAATATGAAGGTGGCAACCTAACTTATTTGTTATGTTGGAAAATCGTGCATCTCAGGACGATTTATGTCTTGGGGGTTGCACGTAAGCGCTGTCCACCAGTGCGCACAAGCTGAAGGGTGGAGCCCCACGGGTGGCAGGTAACCCGACCCGCTTTAGTATCCTCTACGACTCCTCATGTCGTTTGGGGTACTCGAGCAACGTCTGTCCCAGGCGTGTGTGGTGCAATTTGGGAAACCCTGTCACGTGGTTAGTAACGTGAACACGTAGCTCAAGGCGTGTTTGGCTTGAGAACACCTGTGCGAGTGACGACGGACGGGTGTAAGAACTATATGGATACCGGGTTCGGTGTGCAGCCGGACCTGACGATTGAGTGTGACTTATGCAGGATTAACCACGAAATCTTAATACGAATAGAACACGTTTGCGAGTGATCGTTTTAGTGCCACCTAAGATACGTTTATGCCGGTATAATCCGGATAGGATTTTCTTTTGGTGAGGCTACGTAGTACCGACACGCTTCTTACGGTGCATCGACGCCGTACTAAACTTAATAACGCCTTCCTTCAAAGAAATGACTCATGAACTAACTTTCAACTAAAAATGGAAGTTTGAAACAAATATTAGTTACTGAACTCTTATTTTTAGCTAAGATTCAAATGAGAGGAAGACTAGACTTCAAAGATTGCAAAAACAGGGTGCTCTGTTTTCAGCGGGAATTCTTGCTGGACTTTAACAGAGCATAACTCTGAGTAACTTGACCCAATTAAGGTGTATGATACAGTTCTGGAGAGATTTTCGAGTACTCTACAAATTCTTTGTAGACCTGCAGAGCCAAATCATATGCTAAATGGGTAGAAAGTTCAGAGGATGGTAAACTGTCCAGAACCAGGACAGCAACAAAACCTCTCTGGACCTTTCTGTTTTTAAGCCATAACTTTCAATAGAGAAACCCTTAAGAAGCTTATGATACACCATTGGATAGGTTATGAAATGTGCAACATTGTTGTAGTTCAAAGTTTGTTCAGGTTCTCATTGTATTTACATATACAACTGTGATAAAATCAGCCACGTACAAAGGAGGTGCTGGCAAATTTTATCCAGGAATTCTGTCAACTTTGGAAAATCATAAATTTAAATCCGGAGATAATATGGAGGCATATGAGTACTCGTTGGAAAGATAGGGAAGTTAACTTTAACTTTAGTATTCAACTCGAGATGTGAAAATGCTTTTAACTAGATCAAAATCTGGAGATAGTGGATAAAGGTCTGTCCTGTACAGATAGGCTGAATAGCTATGCCTACTAAGGAGTTGTGTAAACATGAATTTTGTTACTGCTTTCATAAAGTTTTGACATAAACATGTTTCCATTAGTCTCACATATTGCTGAGTTCTTGTTTGACTCATCTCAACTACATTTTGCAGTATGGTTCGTACTCGCTCTAGGAGTAGGGCCGGAAGTTCTCGTCGAGGTGGTGATGCTTCTATTCCACCATCGGAACCACCATCCACGGGATGGATGGATCTTATGACTCGAGTCGTCGAGTCTAATCAAGAGAACACTAGGCTAATCCAAGAAGCAACGCAAGAACACACACGCTTCCTCCAAGCTTTGGTACAACAAGGCGTACTCCAGAACACGCAACAAGTCGTTCCGTCTCAGGACGCTTATCTGGATTTCTTGGCGACTCAACCGCCAATTTTTACTGAAGCCACCGAACCTGTGGAAGCAGATCAATGGCTTCGTGTCATGGAGTCAAAATTTGGAGTATTCGAGTGTGATGAATACCAGAAGACAAAGTTTGCTGCTCAACAACTCCATGGAGCCGCCGGAAACTGGTGGGTGGATCATCTTGCCACCATTCCGGAGGACCATCAAGTGACATGGAGGGAGTTTTGTGAAGCCTTTCGTACTCGTTACATACCACTAGATATTGTCAAGGCAAAGCAGGAGGAATTTTTGGGCTTGAAGCAAGGGGACATGAGTGTCCTCGAGTATGTTAGGAGATTTAATCTTTTGGCCCAATATGCTCCCGAATGTGTGGCGAAAGAAGAGGCACGGTGTGACCTATTCTTCCATGGTCTGAGTGCCATATTACGGGAAAAGCTGGCCGTACACAATAACGGCAGTTACACCGACATGGTCGATGCGGCTTTCATTCAGGAGAAGCCGACACTTGAGTGGCAAGCCGAGAAGAGAAAGATGAGTGAGATCAAGCAGGCCAGCACAAGTTATGTGACTCAGAAGTACCGTTTGGTGTATCAAACGCCATCCGGTGAAAGATGAAGGCCACCTGTACGATCAACTCCTCAGAGATTGATTACTGGTCAAGTTTTACAACTTGCACCACCTCCACAGCCGCGGCATCAGACGGTGGTTTGTGCTCCATCGCTGCAGCCATATGTACCTAGCAGTCCACCGCAAGTCAACAAAAAACAGGAGAGACATCCGTGTCTTACTTGTGGGCGTAAGGGCCATTATGCTAGGCAATGTCCGGAGGGAACTCGAGGCTACGGGTCATTATATTTACAACAATACGACCCGTACCTCAATCTGCAGATAGGAGGGCAGATAAGGGGCAACATTCACTATACTGTGATTGATGATGTTCCGGAAGGAGAAGCCGCTTTAGCAGGGATGTTTTCTGTGAATCAGCTACCGGTTTTAGTTCTCTTTGATTCCGGTGCCACACACAACTTGATTAGCCAATCTTTTGTGGCTCAACATCAGCTCCAAACAGTTTATACAAAGAGGCAATACCTCATATCTTCGCCCGGGGGCA
This sequence comes from Neostapfia colusana, assembly GCA_030760725.1. Classification (NCBI taxonomy): domain Eukaryota; kingdom Viridiplantae; phylum Streptophyta; class Magnoliopsida; order Poales; family Poaceae; genus Neostapfia; species Neostapfia colusana. The sequence continues at coordinate 64,128,653 of JASWHV010000011.1, forward strand.
GGAGTACCGCAAGTGAGGTTGTCTCCCGAGCACCTCTTTGTTTGGGGGGGGGGGGTAGAATATACCCTACGACTCTCATTATTCTGGAGGGTCTGAAGATCGACATCATTTTGGAGATGTCGTGGTTGAATTACCGCAGAGCGGTTCTTAACATCAGCTCTTGGACCGTTGAGCTCAACTCCCCACAGCACGGTCTTCATATATTAATTCTGGGCGCCAGACGGCAGCAGATTGCAACAGTGAACCATACGGAAGCTGTCAAGATAGAGGACATTCCGGTGGTACGTGAGTATCCGGATGTATTTCCCGAGGATTTACCAGGCATGCCGCCCGAACGAGACGTTGAGTTCAAGATTGAACTCATACCGGGAACAACACCGATATCACGAAGGCCGTACATGATGGCACCCAATGAACTGGCAGAATTGAAGACACAGCTGAATGACCTAATGAGCAAGGGCTTTATACGACCGAGTTCATCACCTTGGGGTTGTTCAGCGTTGTTTGTCAATAAGAAGGACGAAACACTACGGCTTTGTGTTGATTATCATCCTTTGAACACCGTTACCATCAAGAACAAGTATCCACTACCTCGCATTGATATGCTCTTCGATCAATTAGTGGGTGCGAAGGTATTTTCGAAGATGGATCTTCGGTCCGGGTATCACCAGATTAAAATCCGGGCAGAAGATATTCCGAAGATGGCATTCTCAACAAGATACGGGCTGTATGAGTATCTCGTTATGTCTTTTGGTTTGACCAACGCCCCGGCACACTTTATGTACCTAATGAATTTAGTATTCATAACGGAGTTGGATAAATTCGTCGTTGTCTTCATCGACGATATCTTGGTGTACTCCAAGTCAGAGGAAGAACATGCTGAACATCTGCATATTGTGCTACAAAGATTGCGAGATCATCAGCTCTATGCAAAATTCAGCAAGTGTGAATTCTGGATTAATCAAGTACCATTTCTCGGACACATTATTTCAGCGGAGGGCATCGCTGTAGATCCGAGTAAGATTATCCAAGTGCAGAAATGGGAGTCACCAAAGTCAGTACATGAAATCCGTAGCTTCCTCGGTTTAGCGGGTTATTACCGGAGGTTTATTCCGAGTTTTTCCAAGATTGCTAAACCGATGACGGAATTATTAAAGAAGAATACCAGATTTGTGTGGGGTGCTGCGTGTGAACAAGCTTTCAAGACCTTAGTGAAGCATCTCACAACAGCCCCAGTTCTTGCTCAGCCGGATACGACAAAGCCATTCGACGTTTATTGCGATGCATCTGGCATCGGTCTTGGCTGCGTGCTGATGCAAGAAAGACGAATGGTCGCTTATGGATCTCGTCAACTCAGAACTCACGAGCAGCATTATCCAACTCATGATCTTGAGTTAGCTGCCGTGGTCCTTGCTTTGAAGATGTGGAGGCATTACTTGCTCAGAAATCTTGTACAGCTCTACACCGACCACAAGAGCTTGAAGTACATCTTCACTCAGAAAGAATTGAACATGTGGCAACGAAGATGGCTAGAGCTCATTAAGGACTATGAACTAGAGATTCATTATCATCCAGGAAAGGCGAATGTGGTCGCCGATGCACTCAGTCGTAAGGCGCATATCCATCACCTAACTATTGCTGAATTGGATGATGAAGAAGCAAACCTCCGTGTCATCCCGTATGGAGCTCTCTATAATCTCGCTCTCATTCCTACTATCCGAGAGGGGATCATGAAAGCTCAATGAAAAGACAAGGGTATGTTTCACATACGGCGAAGGATAGACAACGGAGAAATGAAGTGCTTCCGGAAGGACGATGAAGGTACTTTGTGGTTCAACGACCGCATTGTAGTACCCCGGGATATGGGACTACGGAAGAAAATTTTGGATGAAGCTCATTTGTCCATGTTATCCATTCATCCAGGCAGTAATAAAATGTACCATGATCTCCGGAAGAAGTTTTGGTGGACATGTATGAAACGTGAAGTTTCAAAGTACGTTTCAGAGTGTGATACGTGTCGAAGAGTCAAGGCCGACCACATGATGAAGTCAGGCCTGTTGCAGCCATTGCAAGTACCGGCATGGAAGTGGGAAGATTTGAGTATGGACTTCATCGTCCGGTTGCCGATGACCTCCCACAACCATGATTCGATTTGGGTAATCGTGGACCGGTTAACCAAATCAGCACATTTCATCCCTGTGCATACTAGGTGTAACGCAAAGCAGTATGCGGAGCTGTAAATAGCACGGATCTTGTGCTTACATGGAGTTCCCCGTACCATTGTGTCAGATAGAGGATCGCTGTTCGTAGCCCGTTTCTGGGAACAGCTACATCCATCCTTGGGGACGAAGTTGATTAGGAGCTCTGCGTATCACGCTCAAACCGATGGGCAAACTGAGAGGGTGAATCAAATGCTGGAAGATATGCTAAGAGCATGTGCCATCCACCACGGTAAGAGCTGGGATGATCACTTACCGCTGGCGGAGTTCTCATACAAAAACGGATATCAGACGAGCATCAAAATGGCACCATATGAAGCTCTATACGGCCGGAAGTGCCGTACGCCATTGAACTGGTGTGAGTCCGGTGAACGAGTAACGTTCGGGGTTAATCTTGTCAATGAAGCCGAAGAGAGAGTTCGGATAATACAAGAGAACCTCAAAGATGCCCAATCTCATCAAAAGAGCTACGCGGACCAGAGACGTCGACCGCTGCATTTCGAAGTCGGAGAGCATGTGTATCTTCATGTGTCTCCGATGAAAGGGATTCATCGGTTCGGTGTCAAGGGGAAACTTGCTCCCCGATTCATCGGTCCGTTTACTATCACAGAGAAGTGCGGAACTGTAGCCTACCGGCTGGAACTACCGGCAAGCCTTGCCGGTATTCACGACATATTTCATGTGTCCCAGCTGCGTGAGTGTGTAGGATCGAAGAGCACGTGAAAAGCTACCAGAGGGGGGTGAATGGTAGATTAAAACTTTTCGCAGCGGAAACAACAAAAACCCCTCAGCAAAAAATCAATCGGTTAAAGAAACCGTGTGTGCAAGTGTTTTCAAACATGTTCAACCGTGAAAAATCAAGTAGAGAGGTAGAGAATCAAGTCAAGGATCTAATGCAACAAGAATCACTTGAAAACACGAAGTAAAACTTGAGATAGGATCAAAACATTAAATGAAGATCAATCTGTTCTACCCGATATAAAACAGATCTAAACGCTGCAAAGAAACTCGTGTATCTCAAAAACTACAGATCCAAAGCTCGTTAAAATTTCACATATGATAGATAATTGAGTTGTGAAGACAACCCAAAAAGAATCACGCCAATCGGATCTGTAAAACTCGAGTTATGAACGAAACACCGAAGCAACGTCGGTCTGTCCAGAAACTCGGCGAGAAAGACTTGACGAAAAACAAATCGGACGAACAAGGCACAAAAGCTCCTCGAAACTACGAACTTTATTCAATAGAAACACAAGAGGAACAGCCCAAAGTTCCCTCCCCACGAGAGCTCTGGCCTCCCTTGCTTTTATAGCCAGCCCTCAGGCTAAACAATCCAATCTAGGACTCCTACTCCTAATTGGACTCGTATCCTAACTTACCATAACTGCTCAGGACTCTCCTATTCACAGATAGAAGCAATCGTGAGACTTCCAAACACCTTAGAAACGTCCTAAACATTCCTAAAACAACTCAACTTCGTGCCTAGCACGAAATCCTATCATAACCAACTCAAATCTTCCATATTTGAGCCATATCCGACTCAGCCTCAGCCTGAGTACGCAATCCAGCCAGTTGGACCTTTCCGACCAATTCTTTACGTCCACTTCTCTTCATCACGCCTTGGAACAATGTTGCCACGTTCATGCACTTCTTGCACACGTGCAAACACCTTCCAACGACATACACGCAACCTTCATATGCACTGCCCTTGATCCAAACATGCTGCGCGACCTCCCGATCAACTCAATCACAGCTCCTCCCAAACTTGGTTGTTGGAACCTCATCTCCTCCCTGAGACTAGTCCAAGGATCCCATCACCAGCCATGTATTGAACTCAAGCAACACCTGCACATGAATAAACAACCAATTCTTCCAAGCACAAGTCCTCGACTTGACTCACGTTAGTTCGAAAACCACAACACCTTACATGAGCACGTCACATAAGCATGTTGCAAACCATATCAAATGATAACAGCCATAACCACCAAAACACACCAAAAACTTAGAAAATTAATACTAAGCAAACCTTCCCATAAAGCAAGTTTGAAACATTACGAGTTAAAAGCAAAAACAAGACGCTGCAGTTATACGAGTTGAACTTCACGGGAGCTCCCTAAAAACAAGCTCCGGACCTCACAGAAGCTCTCCGGACCTTGCAGGAGCTCTCCGGACCTTGCGTCGGACCTTGCCAACACTTGGTGGACCTAATAAAGAACTTGTCGGACCTTGCCACAGAAGAATGTTTTGGCAATATTCAAAACTTTGAATGTTAATGCTAACTTTTATCCTAATTGCCAATGTATTCAGCACACATAGGTCTCACAATCTCCCCTTGATGAATGCATTGGCAACACTAATTAAAATCCGAACATTGGCTTATGAAAAGCTTTGGAAAGCTTTGAAAACTCATTTCTCCCCCTTTATTAATTTATCCCCATTTTTTAAAATCAGAGAAGGAAGAAAGTGTATAACATATGCAAAGTGTAAAAAAAATCTCTCCTTATACATATTTCTCCCCCTTTGACAATGTATTCAGCAAGGTTCAAAAGAGAAATTTTTAAATGTTATGAGCATATTATAACATATACATACAAAACAAAGCTCATCCAAGTCATACTATCAGGTTACTTACACTATCACATCAATGAGATACATAAAGTAGTGTAAGCCATGCTAGAGATCAAATGTATTTTTCAGTTTAAGCAAGTCATGATCTCCCTTACTCAACTATTTCAAAATCTGAAAACATGACACTTGTTGCTGCATTTTTATTATTCATAATCATTTAAGGCACAAAGTTGATCATATGATATTTGCAAGAGATTATATGCCGCATCAGCCTTATTCTAACCAACCAAGCTAAGACTATGTCATTTGACAATCAGAAGCTTAAGGACATGGTTTTAGTCATACACAATTCCTTCCAAGTTCATATCTTAGTGCAATGATAAGCAATCTCAAAAGAAGAAGTGTGATGCATGTATATTCTCTTGATCTTTTCTCAATTTTTTATTTGAAAACTCAACATGTGAGCTGATCACTTGATTAATTTTTTATGATTAAAAGCACTTGTGAGCACGCAACAAGTTCAAAACAGCAAGAAAGTTCGATCATGACCAGATTTAGTGTAAGTAATTATTCCAATTATTAGTCATGGCAAAAACTACAAAATGTATAACATGAGTAATGTAGTAAGAACTTTCAGCCTGTAAAAGGAATCACAAAGTCATATATGTATGAAATACTATGCTCATATTATTTTAGTTTCAGATTCACACATAGACTTTCAAAGTTTCAAAAACTCCCCCCCAATTTAAGCCATGAGGATGCATAGCCCCTATTTCACTACGAATGAAACAAAAACGAGTGAAATCCAAAGGTTTTGTAAAAATATCAGCCAATTGTTGTTCGGTATCGACATGGTAAAGCACAATGTTTTCTTTTTCAACATTATCACAAAGAAAGTGATACCTAATGTCAATGTGCTTAGTTCAAGAGTGTTTCACGAGGTTTTTAGCAATACAAATTGCACTAGTGTTATCACAAAACAGTGGAACACTATCTAAATGAACCCCATAGTCCTTAAGTGTTTGAACAATCCAAAGAATTTGTGAGAAAGCGCTAGCCGCAGCTACATATTCAGATTCGGCCGTGGATTGTGCAACTGAACTTTGTTTTCTAGAGGACCAAGCAACAAGTGAATTACCAAGAAAATGACAAGCACCCGAAGTACTTTTCCTATCAATCCTACAACTCCCAAAATTAGCATCCGAAAAAGCTTTCAAAGAAACGGTTGAGGAAGAAGGAAGAAAAATGCCATATTCTTGAGTTCCATGTAGGTACCTGAGAATCCTTTTGATGGCTTGGCGATGTGAAGCACGTGGAGAAGCTTGAAAACGTGCACAAAGACATACGCTGAATTGTATGTCCGGTCTTGACGCCGTGAGATACAAAAGTGATCCAATCATACTTCTGTATTATTTTTTATCGACCGGGTCACCATCTTCGTCAAGTTCAAGTGTTGTTGCTGTTCCCATTGGTGTCCGAAGAGGCTTGCATTTGTCCATGTTGAAGTGCTTAAGAAGGTCCTTTGTATACTTAATTTGATGCACAAAAGTTCCTTCTTTTGTTTGTTTGATTTGCAGCCCCAAAAAGTATGTGAGTTCTCCCATCATACTCATCTCAAATTCTGAACTCATCATAGCTGAAAACTTGGACACGAGATCATGAGAAGCACAACCAAAGATAATATCATCCACATACACTGGAATGAATAATGAGTCATTGCCATGCTTAAGTACAAAAAGAGTTTTATCAACCTTGCCCATGGTAAACCCCTTTTCAAGTAAGAATGTTTTTAACCTATCATACCATGCTCTAGGGGCTTATTTTAGACCGTACAAGGCTTTGGACAGTTTGTAAACATGATTAGGAAAATTTGGATTTTCAAAACCCGGTGGCTGCTTAACATAAACCTCCTCCTCTATGTAGCCATTAAGAAAAGCACTTTTAACATCCATTTGATATAACTTGAAACCTTTAGATGCAGCAAATGCTAATAAAATTCTTATAGCTTCTAATCTAGCAACAGGAGCAAATGTTTCATCAAAATCTAGACCTTCAATTTGAGTGAAACCTTGAGCAACCAACCTAGCTTTATTCCTAACCACAACCCCATCCTCACTTTGCTTATTTTTAAATACCCATTTAGTTCCAATTAATGTGTGACCTTGAGGTGGATGTACAAGTTTCCAAACATTATTTCTTTCAAAATTTCTAACCCTTCTTGCATGGCATTAATCCAAGATTCATTAGTGAGTGCGTGTGATATATCCTTGGGTTCAAAAGAAGCAACAAAAGCAGAATGAGCATGAGAGTTTGGATCGCAGAACCTGGACCGAGTGACTCGTTCATGCAAGCTTCCAATGATTTGTTGTGGATGATGATTTTTGAGTACTCGGAGGGGAGTAGACACTTCACAAGCACCTTCTTCTTAATGTTCGGACCTTTGATTAGGAGAGCTTGTTGATTGAGGAAAGTCCGAACCAGCAGTAGTGACTGTTGGTGCTGGTTGTGGTGCAAAATCAGCAGCTTGATCGTTATTTACTTCCGAGTTTTCGGGCAGCAGCACCACTTCTTCATCTTCTTCAATAAAAATACTCTCCCCCTGCGGATATGGATCCGGACCTGCAATATCGGAGCTAGTACTTGGGCTAGCTTCATCAAAAGAAACCTCGCAAGTCTCCACAATTTTGTTAGTGTCAAGTAAAAGCACACGGTAGCCTCTAGTATGAGATGGATAACCAAGAAACATGCCATCAACAGATCTAGCTTCAAATTTATCAAGATTAGCATGTTTCTTAACAAAGAATTTGCAACCAAAAACCCTAAAGTGTGTAACACTAGGCCTATGTCCAAACCGGAGCTCATATGGGGTTTTTTCAAGCTTAGCACGCAAGAAAACACGATTTGAGACATAACAAGTGGTTGCAATTGCATCAGCCCAAAATTTCCTAGGAGTTTGATATTCATCAAGCATAGTCCTAGCCATCTCAACTAAGGTTCTGTTCTTTCTTTGTACAACACCATTTTGTTGTGGTACATAGGGTGAAGAGTATTGATGATCTATTCCATTTTCAGCACAAAAGTGATCAAAGGATTGGTTTTTAAATTCAGTTCCGTTATCACTTCTAATTGCTTTTGATGATCCTGGGTGATCAATAGATAATCTAAGAAATAAAGTTCTAAAATGACTAAAAGCTTCATTCTTAGATGCCATAAAATAAACCCAAGAATATCTAGAATAATCATCAACAATCACAAGCACATACAATTTACCTCCGAAGGATTGAACACGTGCCGGACCTACTGTGTCAAGATGTAAAAGTTGTCCTGGTTCAGCTGTCATGGTCATTGTGAGAGGAGCATGTGAACCTGCAACAAACTTAGCATGTCTACAAGAAGAGCACACAATATCATTGTCCTTTTTAAGCTTCGGCAGCCCACGTATGCGATCGAGAGCACTAACACGAGTGAGATGATCAAAGCCTATGTGACCAAGTCTACGATGCCAAAAATATAGATCCTTTGTATCATTAGCAACTAGACACCGATGCTTAGAAGTTGACACATCAAAATCAGCTTTAAAAACTCTTCCAAACCTAGACATGTTAAACAAAAGCTCACCTTTTGAATCTACAACCTTGCAGCAATTTTTAGCAAAGCTAACCTCTAAATTTTCATCTAGCAATTGTGAAACCGAAAGCAAGTTGTATTTCAAATTTTTAACAAGTGCCACATCTTTCAAAGTGTATAGATTGTTTACTCTAACCGAACCTTTAGCAATTATGGGAGTAGAAGAGTTATCGGCGAAAGTAACATTTTCTACACGTGACACAAAAGAGAGAGAGGAGAACCATTCTTCGTTACCGGTCATGTGGCGTGAGCAACCTGAATCCACAATCCAAATGTTCTCCTTCCTCAAACGTGAAACCTACACAGCAGCACAATACGTCGATGACTCAATACTGGGGTTAGTTAAAAGACTTTTAGGAATCCAGTACTGAGTCACACGACGTCCAGCAGGAATAACACGCGAAAGCTGAGAAGGTACAGCAGGTTTATGAGCCAAACATCGAAAAATTTTGTTCCCAACTACTGACTTAGAAGATGTGTTATATGTAGCACAAAAAACAGTAGGTCCGGGAGCAAGTTTTTGACTCATTACAGCAGGTTGCAAGCTCCGAACATTCGGTCTAGCAGATTTTGCTTGGTTGTTATGTGATCTAGCAAGTATTCTTTGTTTCTTATCGTGTTTAGCTAGTCTATAACAAAAATCCATGACATGACCATCTCTACCACAGTAGGTACAATGAAAAATAACCTTATTATCATGTCTAGATGAGCAAGCAACACGTTTATTAGAACCCGAATGGGACAGTACTCCTGCAGATTTGAAAATCACCTGTTTTTGTCTAGGAGCTGTTTGAATCAAACCGCTTCCTAATGACTTTACAACTTTAGGTGGGTGTGCCTTAGCATGAGCATGAGAATTAAAACCTAAACTAGTTTTATCATTACAAGACTTGGAAGAATTCAGCAGCAAGTTTAGGTTCTTATTTGCATTAGAAAACCGATCTAGTGTCCTATGCATGTCATCAAGTTTATCGGACAGATCAAAGCAGTTTTCACATGAAGTTTTTCCTTTTAGTTTGCAATTTGAACAATATTTAACTTCATGCACACGTAAAGCATTGCTCAAAATAGAAATCTCATTCATAGCATCATTTAGTTTCTTATTCAGATCATCACATGAAGAACAATGCAAATCAATTGTAGAACAACAAGCATCTTTCAATTTTTATCATTAAGTGCAGCAAGCTCTTTGTTCTTTTCAATTTCAATTTCAAGTTTATCAAGTGTAGATGCGTGTGCACTTCTTAAATAGGATAATTGTTCATAAATTAAATCACATGAGGAACAAGAATCATCACTAGGAATCAAAGTTTTTAAACGATTAATTTCAGATTCTAGTGATTCAATTTTAACAGCATTGTTCCTAAGTTTTTTATCCTTTTTCTTTAATATAACAGTGGCACGAGAAATAGCATCACACATTTCTTCGCAAGTGGGACATACCTCTTCATCGTCGCTGTTGTGTTCTGCCTCCTCGGAGCTTGAACTTGACTTGCTCGCCATGTAGCACATATTTGCCATAGCTTCTTCATCTTCATCACTACAGGTGTCCACATCACTTGAGCCGAAATCTTGAAGTGCAGAGATCATACTATGCACTATGTTGCGCATTGATAAATCTTTCTTCTTCTTATTCTTTGCAAATGATTTCTTCGGCCTTGTTTGCTTTTCTTCACGTGAAGTCGGACCTGAAAGGTTAGGGCACTCCGTACGAAAATGTCCTGTCTTACCACATTCAAACCATCGTTGAGGTCCGGAGCTTCCTCTCCTTCTAGTTCTCACATTTTGCAATGCTTTTGAGAACCGAGTAGAGATGAGTGCAAGCTCCTCCTCTGGAAACTCTTCAATATGTTCAAGGGTTAGAGAGGACAGCAAAGAGAGTGCACCACTAGATGATGATTGACTAGAACTAGACATGTCACGTTGCGAAACAAATGCAATAGACTTGTTGGGGTTTTTACGTGAGATGATGTCAATTTCATGAGTTTTCAATTTAGAATAAAGCACGTCTAAAGTAAGAGAACTCATGACAGTAGATTCACGAATAGATGTAACTTTCATCTCCCAAATTGACATATCTAATGCTCCTAACAGTTGTCTAGCATTTTCAGCATCTGAAAAGTTAACATTGACACTACGCAAGTTGCTTAGAATTTTATTAAAGCGAGCAAAAATGTCGTCAATTGACTCACCGGGTTGCATCTCAAAACGCATGTATTCTTTCTTGAACATATCTTACCTTACCTCCTTGATCGTATTGGATCCTTCATGGTAGTCTCAAAGAGCTTTCCAAACATCATATGCAGATCGGAGGTGTGCAACACGGTCGAAGTCGCTTTGAGTCAATCCTTGGATGATCAAGTTGCGAGCCTTGTTGTTGTTGTTGTCAACATCTCTCATGTTCGCAGCCGTAACTTGATCGTTGGGTGGTACATCGAAGTTCCGGTAGACCTTTTCCCATATGGTGAAGCCTTGCACCTGTATGTAGGCCTCCATCCGCGCCTTCCAAACCTGAAAATCGATGCCATTGAACACACAAGGTTTTGCGGAGTACTTCTCCATGATGGTTCGTCAAAACACGTGCAAATCACAAAGATTAGAGCACCTTGGCTCTGATACCAATTGTAGGATCGAAGAGCACGTGAAAAGCTACCAGAGGGGGGTGAATGGTAGATTAAAACTTTTCGCAGCGGAAACAACAAAAACCCCTCAGCAAAAAATCAATCGGTTAAAGAAACCGTGTGTGCAAGTGTTTTCAAACGTGTTCAACCGTGACAAATCAAGTAGAGAGGTAGAGAATCAAGTCACGGATCTAATGCAACAATAATCACTTGAAAACACGAAGTAAAACTTGAGATACGATCAAAACATTAAACGAAGATCAATCTGTTCTACCCGATATAAAACAGATCTCAACGCTGCAAAGAAACTCGTGTATCTCAAAAACTACAGATCCGAAGCTCGTGAAAATTTCACAGATGATAGATAATTGAGTTGTGAAGACAACCCAAAAAGAATCACGTCAATCGGATCTGTAAAACTCGAGTTATGAACGAAACACCGAAGCAACGTCGGTCTGTCCAGAAACTCGGCGAGAAAGACTTGACGAAAAACAAATCGGACGAACAAGGCACAAAAGCTCCTCGAAACTATGAACTTTATTCAATAGAAACACAAGAGGAACATCCCAAAGTTCCCTACCCACGAGAGCTCTGGCCTCCCTTGCTTTTATAGCCAGCCCTCAGGCTAAACAATCCAATCTAGGACTCCTACTCCTAATTGGACTCGTATCCTAACTTACCATAACTGCTCAGGACTCTCCTATTCGCAGATAGAAGCAATCGTGAGACTTCCAAACACCTTAGGAACGTCCTAAACATTCCTAAAACAACTCAACTTCGTGCCTAGCACGAAATCCTATCATAACCAACTCAAATCTTCCATATTTGAGCCATATCGGACTCAGCCTCAGCCTGAGTACGCAATCCAGCCGGTTGGACCTTTCCGACCAATTCTGTACGTCCACTTCTCTTCATCACGCCTTGGAACAATGTTGCCACGTCCATGCACTCCTTGCACACGTGCAAACACCTTCCAACGACGTACACGCAACCTTCATATGCACTGCCCTTGATCCAAACATGCTGCGCGACCTCCCGATCAACTCAACCACAGCTCCTCCCGAACTTGGTTGTTGGAACCTCATCTCCTCCCTGAGACTAGTCCAAGGATCCCGTCACCAGCCATGTCTTGAACTCAAGCAACACCTGCACATGAATAAACAACCAATTCTTCCGAGCACAAGTCCTCGACTTGACTCACGTTAGTTCGAAAACCACAACACCTTACATGAGCACGTCACATAAGCATGTTGCAAACCATATCAAATGATAACAGCCGTAACCACCAAAACACACCAAAAACATAGCAAATTAATACTAAGCAAACCTTCCCATGAAGCAAGTTTGAAACATTGCGAGTTAAAAGCAAAAACAAGACGCTGCAGTTCTACGAGTTGAACTTCACGGGAGCTCCCTAAAAACAAGCTCCGGACCTCACAGAAGCTCTCCGGACCTTGCAGGAGCTCTCCGGACCTTGCGTCGGACCTTGCCAACACTTGGCGGACCTAACAAAGAACTTGTCGGACCTTGCCACAGAAGAATGTTTTGGCAATATTCAAAACTTTGAATGTTAATGCTAACTTTTATCCTAATTGCCAATGTAATCAGCACACATAGGTCTCACAAAGTGTCTCAAGTTTACCGCTGCCATCCGCACCGAAGACATCGACGAGTTGAAGCCGGATCTCACCTATGTCGAGCAACCTGTACAGGTTATCGACGAAAAGACCCGGACCACCAGAAACCGGACTTTGAAATTTTACAAAGTCCTGTGGAGTAATCATACCCCGGAAGAGGCGACGTGAGAGACCGAAGATTACATCCACAAGAACTATCCGGAGCTTTTGTCATAAACTTGTAATTACCTCCCGTCTCGTTCTTCTTTCTGAATCTCGTGACGAGATTCCTTCTAAGGGGGGAGGAATGTAAAGGTCCCAAAATTATGAATACAAAGAAACACTTGTTTGCAAAGTTTTGTTTCATATGAGTGAAATTTGGGACTTGTTAAAACTTTTCCCCACATGTGATAATACACATGAGGGTTTTCTTCACACAAGTTCAAATGTTTATTTGGAAACTTGGAACCCAAGAGGGGTCTAAAACAAAGATGGGAAGTTCCCATATGTGTGAGAAAACAAAAATCAGATTTGGAACAATTTGTTCAAACTAAAATTCAAATGAGGACAACACAATGGAATTCAAGACTGTTGTGCTGAAAATCTCATTTGCAGCAGCCAAAATAAAAATCAGATTTCATATTTGAGTTCCTTGGGTCCAAATTAGGGGGTGTGTAAAGTTTCATGATTTATGGAAAGGAATTGCAACCCATTTTCCAAAATGGACTTTAAATAACAAAGAATTCAAACACCCATTTGAATTTGGATGAAACTTGCCCAATTGTCCAAATGCATACCAGATTTGAATTCCCACAATTGAATTCCATCAATATTCAAATTGGCGAGACATTTTAGAGGGGATAAGGAGGACTGACATGTGGGACCCACCTGTCATTGGGAGCACTGAAAATTGCAAAAGATCTGCAGTCCACAGTCTCTGTTTGATTTCCTCCCACGCGAAGCAACGGCCGAAGCCGACTTCCCTTCGCTCGACACCGAGCTCGGCCGCAGCCACCTCCTGCTGGCTCCACTTCGCGCTGGAGAGCTGCTGGACGTCGGCAGCTACCGCCTCGCGCCCTCTCCCGCCTCTTAACCGAAGCCACAGCGCTGTTTCCTCTCTTCCTCGCACCGAGAGACAGAAACGCGGCCGCTCTTCTTCGATCGCCCGGGTACTCGAGCAGAGAAAGTGAGCAGCGCCTCTGAGCAGCAAAACAACACCACCATCATCCCCACGACCTCCTCGAGCCATCGCCAAGTGCGTTCGTGCCCTCTACGCCGAGAACATCGAGTTCCCGCGGCGGCCGAACACCCCGGCGGCGACGTGCTCCCGTGGACAGCCTCCTCCATAGCTTGTCACGACCAAGCAAGGCCACTCTGGGTCGCACAGGAGCTCCGTGCAGCTTCCACCCGAAGCACAGAGCCTGCCTCGGCCTCTCGACGGCGAATTTTGAAGATCCTCTCCGGCCGGTGAAAACCAACCTTCCGGTATGATTCTGTAAAATTCCCGATCGATGTTGTTTAGACACCACGAAACTTCGCACACACAAGCCAGACATGTAGGCGCACCAGTTCTCTTTTGAAACCTCGCATGAAACACCCTGTGCACGGTGCAATTTTAAGCTTTCCGAAGGCGGCTATGGCGGGAGGGTTTGGGTGCACGGTGAACCCTAGGGTAGAGCCACTCCCGAGCCCATATGCGGCCATGCCAAGCTTGGCCAACCTCCACTGGTGCTGTAGAACCTTTCCAGGGGACTTCTGGCGGGCTAGAGCATCGGGGCAACGTTGCCGGACTCCCTCAGGGCCGCTGCACCGGTGCGGGGTGGTTTAGGAACCTCGCCGGTCTGGGGAAGTCCCACCATCGTGTTCCTCGGGTTAAAATAGGGCCTGACGGCGAGTAACAGCTCGGGAGTTGGTCGGAGCGACGAAAACCGGCGAACTCCGGCGAGCCCAGCGGCGCAGAAGCGCGGGGGCGGGAGGTAGACGAAGGTGCTACCGGCCCCATGCGTCAGTCGCTCGGCAACAGTGGGCTGGATTCTCTGTAAAACGGGATCAACTGTGACAGCACGGGAAACGATTCTGTAGCCCGTGTGGCACTCCCTCAGCAGCTGACACGTGCCCCATGGCCCCACAGTCAGGTTTAAACTTTTCCCGAATTTATTCAAATCTCAGATTTTTCTCAAAATTTTAGAAGAGCATAACTTTTGCTAGGAACCTCCAAATTTAGTGATTCAAATTGGGTTAGATTCAGATTGACAATCTATATCCAAATATGCAACCCAATTTGTATGAAAGTCTTTATTTAATTCTGGAAAAAATTTTAAAGCTTTTCAGCAAAAGAATTTTAGAGGGAGTTTGGTTTATCCAAAAATCCTCAAATTTTTCCACAATATTCTTTAGGGTGTTATTAGGCTCCTGTAAAAGTTTCAGCTCATTTGGAGTTGAATTGATCAGGGTAATTCAGATTGTAAGTTCCTGTATTCAAATGAATACAGAAACATTTCCAGAGAATTTCCAAAACTTGTAAATTCAGTTCTGGGAAATTCTTAGCTCCAAAAATCCTAGGAAAATTCATGTAGACTCTATGAACTATAATTGAAATTGTGGTTCACTGAGTTTGACATGAACATGGGTGTTACCTCAGAATTAATTCATCTTTGACTAAACCCTTAGAGAATTATTCTGAATAAACCACTCCATGAAAAGTGCTAAATTTTGGTCCAGAGGACTTTCTTGTAACAAGGAACTCACATGAAAACTCTCATCTCCATTAGAGCTTTGGATCACCACTGTCATGTGTAATCTCTTAAGGTGATCAACACTTAAGTGGGAAAAGCACTTAACATTTGATCTTAGTGTTTAAGCCTAACCCAAACCACTAGCACCAGTGTCATTTTAAGTTCTTAAACAAAGTTCCAGTTTTAAACTGTCCTTAGATCTTATTAGCAAAAGCTTTCCAATTAAATACATATGCATGATCATATCGTGTAGCATATACGTGAAGAAGGTGAGAAGAACTTGAAGTGAAGATCAAGGAGAGAGGAAAACAAGTGATCAAGCTCCATGTGATCGTCACTAACTGATTGTAACATTAGTCACCTGCAAAACAGGCAAGCCCCGATTTGCATTTGAACAGTTTTATAAAGCATTTTCATTTGTAGAGATCATAGCTTTGCATCGTTGATTGCATTACGTCTAGATGATATTGAAAACCCCACTTGCATTAAGAGAGAAAGGGTAGAATAGCACCCCCTCGAGTGGATTTGGCTACGCTAATGTTAGTAGGAAAGGTTTGGTAGATGTCGAGTAGTTGGAATCTACTCGCGAGTTTAGTGCTGGTTTACTCGGAACGGGTCCGAATTAGAAAAGATGTGGAAAGTTCACACATAAGAAATGGAGACCGGGCAGGGAGGTTTAGAGGCAGCAGGTTGTAGGCCGTGCGTGCATAGCCCTGCCTGTGTCGGTTAAGGCCCGTCCGTGCTTGGTCCTGTCGGACAAGTTTGAGTTGTGTACCTGGCACATACTGGCTATATGGGACCCAGGAAACCGATGTACCTTGGGAGATCCATAGTGGAACTTTTCCAACTGCCTTAGGCTTTCGGCGTCAGGGTAGCAGGAGGTACCTCGCTTAAGAACATACCACTGCAGGTATGTACCTTGAGGGAGCTTGCGTACTCGGGGCAGTTGGACTGCGTCCAATGTGGAAGATCTTGGGAAATGTGGCCGCGTACAACGTCAGTCGAGGTTGCTGCCGGCAACTCGGAGTACGGGTGTACATGTCGTGTAGTCCGGGCGTGTACTGATTCGAATCACCGTCGCTCGCGGTTATATGAGCATACTTGCCCACTGCGTCTTGACGTAGTAAGAACTGAACTGGGTATTCTTTTGAACTTGATAAGGCTGTGCTATAACTTGTATTGCAACCATGATTGAATTAGAGATAGGCTCATTAAAGTTTACTTTCACTTTGTGGAAGGAGCATCGCAACAAAGCGTTTCTTGTTTGATTGTGGAGTTGCGATGCTTTTTGGCTCAAGGTCTGCACAATGAGGCTTAAAATCTGAAAGTTAAGGATCAACTTTAGGCGAGTCCTTTATGCAAATCTAGCCGACCCAATTGCAACCGTCGTGCATGTAGAGTTTCTTGTTTAGGAGAGACGGGTCAGACTTGCTGAGCCTATGTGCTCACGCTTGCTATAAAAGTGGTTTTGCAGGTTAACAACGATGCTGAAAAGAAGGTTGTCCGGTGAGACTCGAGGACTCCCGAGTCAGGTAACACATGGAGAACCCAGCCGCTGCTGCTTGTCTTCGTGTTGCTAGCGACAGGAGTCCGCGGGCTGGACTTCATCTCGAGTGCTCTTAGTTATTCGACGTGAGTTGATATAGACTTCCGCTGTAGTTACTTGATGTAAAGTATTTACAAAGCAAAACTTGTAAGCTTCCACTATTGTTTTATGTAATACATTGTTCCTCATATGTGTGCTGTTGGGCGCCGCACAACACGGCACCACCCAATGCGATTCCCGAGCGAGTGGCCTGTCTCGGTTGGACGGGCCACGTCAGCATGGTATCAGAGTTGAGCCCTGTCTCAGTCGGTACCGCGCCCGTCTTACATGAAGTCTCACCATGTCTGGGCTTACGACGAAGTCGCGCAGGACAACCTCCGGCGTGGAGAAATCGACCTCGTCGACGAGGTCCGATTGCATGCAGCACTCCGTAACGGACGGTACAGACAAGTGCTCCGCCGCTACCAACAGAGGTCTGTACGTGCCCGGGAGCTGCAGGAAGGCGACCTGGTGCTGCGGCGCATACTTTCTCGCGAAGGAACCCACAAACTCTCCCCTAGTTGGGAAGGTCCCTTCCGAGTCACAAAAGTGTGCCATCCCGGGTGCATACGCCTTTCCACCGAGGATGGGGACCCGCTCCCGAATCCGGAACATATAACACCTCCGTAAGTTCTACCCCTAGAGCAACAATAGGACAGACTCTTCTTTTTGTAATAGATTCCATAAAGTCCAGGAACAGTGCTCGGAGCAGCTAAGCCTCAGGGGACGGTCCAGGACTACGTTCAGCTTCGCCTGGTTCCGACCCCAAGCGTGTAGAGTCTTGCTTCCCTTCTTAATGGGGCGGGTCGTGGCCTTCATGTTTAGCCTGCCTTCCCCCTATGGAAATTTATATGAAAAGAAACCTGTCCTACATTGCTCTTCCTTGGTGCTCATTCAATTTACGTATTAAATTTTTATGACTGCACTTCTGGCGCATGCTCACCATGCGCTCAGCTCCCTCTTCTCATTCTCACCTTTAGTCGGCATTTGCTGCCCTACCAAAGGCGGTTGCGTTGGAGGTACCTACCGATAGCCAGGGGGACCCTGAGCTCCCGGCACTTCGCGCACGGTAGTCCCCAAGCACCGTATAAGTGGATGGGGACTGTAAGCCAAATAAGACTATGAGATAGAGGAGGGGGAGCCCCCAAGGAGAATTACGTTTCCCTTACATGTGTGCAGGACCTCTCGGCCTCAGCTCCCCGCAGGAGTATGGTAGGTACATCCATCCAATGGAACGCACCTACCAGGGGGCCGCTACGGGATCGCGCAAGACCGAAACTCCAAGGTAAGACCGAAGAACCCAGACCTCACCACTTCCGCAGGGGCGAGACCCGAAGGTCCCACGTGTCCAGCGGGGCCGGACCTCCCTCTCCTTGGGGGGGAGCTCCGGGCCCGCCACATGGCCTACAGAAGCCGGACCTCCTCCCTCCGCGGGGAGAGGTCCGAAGGCTCCACGTGCCCCGCAAGCCCAGACCTCCCTCTCCTTAGAGGGGAGCTCTAGGCCCGCCACGTGCCCATTCTCATGGGGCGGATCCTGGAGACCTCCGGGGCCCTTAATATAGTAAGGACCCGGAGAAGGTGTCTGTGCAGAGCTTCGAGATTGGTCAAGGCCTCCGAGTACCGGCGGAGCTAAGGACTCGGCCAGGTAAAACCAGGAAGAAGACTAAAGCATGCAGACACAGAAGAAAACAAGAGTCTGTTCATACAAGGCTCCATGAGCTGGGCTACGGACTCAACAAAAATAAAAAGGAGGTATAGTTCCTTGTGGCCACGGGGGCAGATGCCTAAGAGTCCCCGGACTCCCGTTGGAACCTAGAGGCCACAAGGGCGGCCATGTCCTCGACCTCGGCCCTGGCAGCTTCCTCCTGCTCGGCAACGGGTCCTAGACGGACTGGCTCCAGAGAGAAGGAAGGGTCTTGGCTCCGGAAGCACGCCAGTACGTGCCTAGCGACCTCCTTCACCAGGCCCCGTCCTTCCACCTCAAGCTCGTCGGCGATCACCTCTTCGAGCCGGCCCAGCATGCCGCCGATGGACTCAAGTGCCGGGATTGCCTCGGACATCTCCTGCGCCGGAGCCTCCATCCGCGCCGGGCTGAAACCAAGAGGAGCCAAGGCGGACCCCGCCTTGGCAATAAAGCCCCAGACCGCTTGGGCCTCGGTAGACCGCGAAGACTGGAGCTTCTCTACCTCTTGGCGAGCCGCCAGCTCGCGATCCAACGCCGCCTGGCGCTCCTAGGAGAATTGCTCCTCCCTCACGGCAGCAGCCGACTCAAGGAGCTCCAGCTCCTCGGCCCGAGCCCTCAGCTTGCCCTCTTTGGCCTTCAGCCGTGCGGCAATCTTCTCCTCCTCGGCCGCTGCAGCACGTTCCCGATCGGCGACGGCGCACTCTCGACGAGCTACCTGCAGCCGCAACTCCTCCGCAGCGGCAGAACGCGCCTCGGCTTTGGCTTCAACATGGGCCAGGGCCTCGCGGTAGGAAGCGTGAAGCCGCCGGGTCTCTGACTCCAGGCGGCTGATGGCTTTCTTCTGAGTGTCAAGCAGAGCACTCATGGCCTCAAGTCTTGACTGCCTCGAGTCAAGCTCCTCCCTAGCCTCCTGGGTTCGCTGCTGCCAGCTAAGAAGGCGTTCCCTCTCTCCGGCCAGCGCCCCCCGCTCCCGCTCGAAGGCGGCCTGGAACTGTCAGGCGCTGGTCTGGACACGCCCCAGGGCATCCCACATGGGCGCCGGGACAGAGGGGACAGGAGTCATGCCCCTGACCCCCCCAGTCGAGTCTAAGACCGGCGGAGGTGCCGGTGCCTCAGCAACCGGAGCGGGACGCTGTCCTGAGGGAGCCATTGGGCCAGCAGGTGCACCTACAGCGGCCCTCCCAGTCTCAGGACCGGATTTCTGGGCTGGTGAAGGAGGGCGGACAGGTACGGCTGCGGCCACCACGGAGGGTGAACTCTCCGGCACAGAGGAAGCCCCCGCCGACTTGGGGGCCATGGGAACCACCGCGGTTCCCAGATGTTGTGGTGCGGAGCCTCCACCAGTTGGAGATGGCCGGGTAAGAGGCCTGCCCCCGGCAGCCGGTCGGTCCCTGCAAGAAAAGAAAGCTCTCAGACTAAGAGAGGGGACGAGAACGCTGCTCCTACAAGCCAGAAGGAGCAACACTTACTGGGCGACATGAGCGCTCCAACGGGCTTGTAGCACCGGCCTCTGGGCCGTAGTTGAACCACCAGGACCTGCGGCTGGAACGGTCATGGGCCGTGGCGTCTGGACCCCCAGCACACTCCCCAGCGTCGCCCCACCAGCGTCCGTCCTAGAAGCCCCTCCGCTTGAGGAAGGATGACGAGGCGCTTGGGGTTCTTCGGACTGCCGCTGTCCGGGAAGAGACCCGCTGGGGTGGGACACCCGGGGCCTCTTCGGGTCGCCACCCGATGGACCAGCACCCCCGGGAGATGGGTGCAAGGGTGCTCTGGCTCAATGACTCGGCGCAGGCGGCGCCCTCGGAGGAGACCGGGCGCGTTTCTTCTCTGGATGCCCGGGGGCCGGCTCCTTCCCCTTCCCCTTGTCGGCGGCTTGAGTTCCGCCGGCTCTTGGGACGGGTAGGGCAGCGACAGGCGCCTCGCGCCCCGATCTGGAGTGCTCGGTTCCTGGGATCGAGATACCCCGGAAGGCATCCCCAACCTGCCGGACGGCGATCCCGATGTCGTCGAGGTTCGGCATCTTCCGCAGTAGCTCTGACCTCCTCTGTGGCTCCAAGAAGAGGGGAGTGGCAGAGGACGGAAGGGCGGGGTCGCCACTGGGAATGAAGTCACCGCTCACCTTGCCCACCATCTCGTACAGCTCCTCGTCGGAAGGATCAGAGCCGGGGCCCCTCTCCAGCCTGGTATAGTCCTGCTCGCCAGTGTAGTACCACGCTGGGCGACTGCCGTGCTGCAAGGGCGCAATACGGCGCGACATGAAGTCCATCAGCACCATCAGGGACGTTAGCCCCTCGTTGGCCAAGAACCAGATCCGCTCCAAGACCGGTGCGTACTCCTGCTCCAACTCTGGGACCTCCTCCCAGAAGTGACGCTCGGTGGTTGGGCCAGCGGTCGGGAGCTGTAGGCGATCGTGCTCGTCGGTCTGCACGACCACCCAGCTCTCCCTCCAGTTTTCCCACCTTGACGCGCTGAAAGGCAGAAGGTACCCGAGACCTTTGGATCCTTGCAGCGATGCTGGAAGTAGTACGCCCCCATCTGGGTTTTCGAGCCGCGTCCAGTCGTCCGCAACACGAAGAAGTAGCGAAAGAGCGTCACAGAAGCGTGCACCCCCACGAACATCTCACAGAAGTGGACGAAGACAGCGGCCATTGCGAAGGAGTTGGGAGAGAGGTGGTGGAGCTGGAGCCCATACGTCTCCAGCAATGTGACAAAGAAGGAAGAAATTGGCGGGACGAACCCCGCCAGAGCATAGGCAGTAAAGAAGACCATCTCCCCCTTTTCCAGGAGCAGGGGGAGAGATCCCCGGCGGAGCCGGCGTTTCTGTTCCTCCGTGTGCCAGCCCAGAAGCCTGCGCACTGTCCCAAGCTCGGCGCAACGAACGAGGCGCGTCGGGAGCAAGTTGGAAGCCATGGCGGGGGAGAGCTCAAGGACAGGAAGACCAGGGCGCAAGAGTTCAAGGAAAGAGCGAGCGCTAGGAAATGTGAAGGGAAGCCGCGATGCGGGTAAGATCCCCTTTTAAAACTTTCTAGGAACGATTCGAGGTGATTCGAAAACCTTCGAATACGCCGCATCGGCAACCGCTTCGGCTCCAAGACCGAGCGCCGATGACAGGTGGACCCAAGCCGCCCAGCCGAAGCGGTGGGTCAAGGAGTCAGTCTCCCAAGAAGATGAGCCGGCAAGGCACTCCAGCGGTTCCCGAAGAAAGCGCCGCAACGTGCAGAAGTGGCAGCCTTGGTAACTGCCACAGTAAAAGCAACCATCAAGTGGGCGCACGCTCCCACGATCCCGCGACTGTTCGTGCTCCGGCAGCGGTCAATGCGGGACTTAGAGAAAGTGCGCGGAACAGAAGAGACGGAGGTCCCACCTCGGGCTCGTTACCTCCCCCAAGATGGGCCCGGGGGCCACTGTCGGTACCCGCGATATGGGGTACCCCCGCGCACAGGGGAAAATGCCTGAGGATCTCGCCCTTCTCCGCAGGGAGAGCTCCGAAGGCGCTACGCGTCCAGCGGGGCCGGACCTCCCTCTCCTCGGAGGAGAGTTCCGGGCTCGCCACGTGGCCTACAGAAGCCGGACCTCCCCCCTCTGCGGGGGAGAGGTCCGAAGGCGCCACGTGTCCAGCGGGGCCGGACCTCCCTCTCCTCAAATGAGAGCTCCGGGCTCGCCATGTGGCCGACAGAAGCCGGACCTCCCCCTCCACGTCGTCTGAAGAAGGCAAAGAAGAAGAGCCGTGTTGACATCGCGGCGTTGCAGGAGCTGGCGCAGACCCTAACCCAGCAGAATGAGGACCTTGCTCAAGAGCGGGACGACGCTATTGAGGAAGGACAAGGCTGGGAAGAGGACTACAACCAGGCTATGGACGAGGTGCATGCATTGCAGGACCTCGTGCCCCCGGTATTGGGCGTACCGGTAGTCTTGGGTCTTCCAGCCATGGGAGAGCCCGGAATGGGAGAAGAGGTGGTAGACCCCGAACCACCAGCCGAGGTACCGGAGGAGGACAACCCACAGGATGTCGAGTTCTACTCCGAGTAGGGGGTTACGGTTGCCAAGTAGGGCAGCTAGGGTAGCGTAACCCAACTTTTGTAATCGGTGACATGTCGTGTAGACAGTAGCTTATGTATAGGTAGTGACGACATGAGCACGACTTCTCGGAGATCCGAGAATAATGTATCTTGTATAAAGTTTATGCTTTATCAATATATGTGAATGTTGTGCAAGTTAATCATGCGTCGCTTCAATACCTACTGCTGTTTATGGAATTTTGAGTAAGACATGTGCTAATTGCTGCTGTGCTGAATTTCAGAATGACGCGTACTCGTGCCAACCCTGATGTTGGAGGTACTAGCCAAGGGGGAGAGACCTCCCAACCGCCTCCCGAGGACTCCTCGGGACAGCAGCAGCAACAGCAACAGCAAGCACCGCCACCGCCACTGCCAACGGTTACATTGGCCGACATTGTCGCGGCAATGGCGGGTTCACATCAGCAGCACACAGAGCTGCTGCAAACGTTAATTGCAAATACGTCTCGCCCAGAGAGACGTCAAGATCGTGAGGAGCGCCAACAGAGCTCCTACTCCGACTTCCTGGCGACTCATCCCCCTGTATTCTCAAGGGCGGATGAACCACTTGACGCGGACAACTGGCTCCGCGCCATAGAGATGAAGTTCGGGCTGCTCCAAATCAGCGAGCAGCGCAAGACTCAGTTCGCGGTCCAGCAGCTCCAAGGATCCGCGAGCGCGTGGTGGGCCAACTTCTGTGCTTCCCAGTCCACCGACCGAGTGATGACCTGGGCGGAGTTCCGGACGGCCTTCAGGGCCTATCATATACCGCCCGGTTTGATGAAGAGGAAGACGCAGGAGTTCCTACACCTGCAACAAGGGAGCCGGAACGCGCTGGAATATTCCAGGGCGTTCAACGATCTCGCGCTCTACGCGTCGTATCACGCAGATACGGACGAGAAGCGGCGGGACCACTTTTACCAGGGGCTTAACCCGCTCCTGAAGGACAAGCTGGCGATGTTCAATCGCGGCAGCCTCAACGACATCATTGATGCTGCGATTGTTCAGGAGGACTCCGGCAAGGAGTTGGCGGCGGCAGAGCGAAAGCGAAGCGCGCCGCAGAGCAGCGGGGAAGGAAGCGGTCCTTCTCAGAAGTTTTGGATGGTGAATCGCCCACCATCAGGTCCACGCTGGCAACCACCACAGCGGTCGATGCCGTTCCGCGGTCGGCCGTACTCTTCACCGGCATTCCGGCCGGCACTGCCAGTACCACCGCAACAACAGCAGCAGCAGCGGGCGATGCCGTGTGCGTTTGCACCTCCGCAACGCATGCCGGGCTTTCGTCCCCCGAGTACTCCACCAGCAGCGGCCACATGTTACAAGTGTGGTCGTCCAGGACACTTTGCGAGCAGTTGCCTGGAGAGGCAAGGCGGCGGAGTGGCACCACAGTTTCCGGGGAGGAATCAACCCTGGAACCCTACTAATGCGCGGCGGGCAAACCCTAGGCCCGGCACTGTCCACCAGCTTGCCATTGAGGACGTGCCGGAGGGCGAGCCAATCCTTGCGGGTATGTTCCAACTCCACCAGCATCCCGCTATAGTACTATTTGATTCAGGCGCAACGCATAATTTTATTAGCCAAGCTTTCATTGCTAAACACAGCTTGCCAATACTACCCACCGATAGTCCATATCTAATTTGTTCACCGGGTGGGAAGATTTCAGCAAGCGTAATGGTCTCCAAAGCACCATTATGCTTAGCGGGTAGAGTGTACCCCACGTCTCTCATTATCTTAGAGGGGCAGAAGGTCGATGTCATCCTAGGGACGTCGTGGTTAACCCGCCACGGCGCTGTTTTAGATACCATCCTTCGAGTCGTGCACTTAAACTCAGAAGTGCACGGTTCTCACTCATTATTTCTGGACAGTCCAGAAATAAAACTTCCAAGTGTCTATCAAGCCACAACCATCAGATTGGAAGACATTCCAGTGGTCCGAGAGTTCCCTGATGTATTCCCGGACGATTTGCCGGGGATGCCACCCGATAGAGAGGTGGAGTTCAAGATTGAACTTGCACCAGGAACCATGCCAATATCCCGAAGGCCGTACAAGATGGCGCCCAAGGAGTTGGCTCAACTGAAGACGCAGCTCACGGACCTTCTGGAGAAGGGTTTTATTAGGCCGAGCTCCTCGCCATGGGGCTGTTCGGCATTATTTGTCAAAAAGAAGGATGAAACGTTGCGGCTTTGCGTGGACTACTGTCCATTAAATGCCGTAACCATCAAGAACAAGTACCCGTTGCCACGGATCGACATGTTGTTTGATCAGATGGTCGAAGCAAAGATCTTTTCCAAGATGGATTTAAGATCCGGGTACCATCAGATTAAGATAAGGGCGGAGGACATTCCAAAGACAGCTTTCTCGACAAGGTATGGACTTTATGAGTACCTGGTCATGTCCTTTGGCCTCACCAATGCTCCAGCTCACTTCATGTACTTAATGAACTCGGTGTTCATGCCGGAGCTGGACAAGTTTGTCGTGGTCTTCATCGACGACATCCTAGTATACTCCAAGTCGGAGGAAGATCACAAGAAACATCTGCGTATAGTCTTGCAACGGCTGCGGGATCACAAGTTATACGCAAAGTTCAGCAAATGCGAGTTTTGGATATCGCAAGTGCCTTTCCTCGGGCATATCATCTCAGCGGAGGGTATCGCTGTGGACCCGAGCAAGATCACGCAAGTGCTGAATTGGAAATCCCCGAGAACTGTTCATGAGGTACGGAGTTTCCTCGGACTCGCGGGATATTATCGGAGGTTCATTCCGAACTTCTCGAAGATTGCCAATGACAGAGCTGCTGAAGAAGGCCACCAAATATGTTTGGAGTCCAGCATGTGAAGCAGCATTCAAGGCTTTAGTCAAGCACCTGACATCAGCACCGGTTTTGGCGCAGCCAGACACAACAAAACCGTTCGATGTGTACTGCGATGCATCCGGCATTGGGCTCGGATGTGTGCTGATGCAAGACCGAAGAGTGGTCGCGTATGGATCACGGCAGCTTAGGAACCATGAGCAAAATTATCCAACTCACGACTTGGAGCTCGCTGCCGTGGTACTTGCACTGAAGATGTGGAGGCACTACCTACTCGGTAACCTCGTACATTTATATACCGACCACAAAAGCCTCAAGTACATATTCACTCAGAAGGAGCTGAATATGAGGCAACGAAGATGGTTATAACTGATAAAGGATTACGAGATAGTGATCCATTATCATCCGGGCAAGGCAAACGTTGTGGCAGATGCGCTGAGCCGCAAGTCACACGTCAATAATCTGACCATCACACCGTTGGAAGAGAGCGAACCACCACTACATGTGATTCCACACGGAGCTCTCTACAACCTAACTTTGATCCCCACCATCCGTGAAGAGATAGCGGCAGCCCAGAAGAATGACAAGGGCATGTCACATTTGCGGAGACGTATAGACAGTGGGGAGTTGAAATGTTTCCGGAAGGACGGAGACGGCGTCCTATGGTTCAAGGACCGGATTGTCGTACCCCGAAACCCGGAGCTACGGAAGAAAATCTTTGATGAGGCTCACTTATCAAAATTTTCTATTCACCCCGGCAGCAACAAAATGTATCAAGAACTCAGAAGAAGGTTTTGGTGGACACGGATGAAGCGAGAGACGGCAAAATACGTGTCCGAGTGTGATACATGTCGAAGGGTGAAGGTAGACCACATGCGGAAACCGGGACTGCTACAACCACTGGGCGTTCCTGCCTGGAAGTGGGAGGACGTGAGCATGGATTTCATCGTCGGTTTACCCACCACCTTGCAGAAACATGATTCTGTGTGGGTGATCGTCGATCGGCTCACCAAAGTTGCCCATTTCATCCCGGTCAACACCAACTACAACGCCAAGAAGTACGCTGAACTGTACATCTCACGGATCCTATGCTTATACGGCGTACCCCGTACTATCATATCGGATCGGGGCACTTTATTTGTGTCCCGTTTTTGGGAGCAGCTGCACGCTGCCTTGGGGACGAAGCTGATCCATAGTTCAGCCTACCATCCGCAGACGGATGGACAAACGGAGCGGGTAAATCAAATCTTAGAAGACATGTTACGAGCTTGCGCTATCAACCACGGCAAGAATTGGGATGATCACTTGCCGTTAGCCGAGTTCTCGTACAACAATGGGTACCAAGCCAGCATCAAGATGGCGCCCTACGAGGCGCTATACGGGAGAAAATGTCGCACACCATTGAACTGGTGTGAGTCTGGCGAAAGGGTTACCTTCGGGATTGACCTTGTCAACAACGCGGAAGAAAAAGTTCGACTAATTCAAGCGAACTTAAAAGCCGCTCAATCCCGTCATAAACAGTATGCGGACCGGAGAAGGCGCCCATTACAATTCGAAGTTGGAGAGCACGTATATCTACGGGTATCTCCAATGAAGGGCGTAAACAGATTTGGTGTGAGAGGAAAGTTGGCACCCCGATTCATCGGTCCATTCCAGATTACCGAAAGATGTGGATCAGTGGCATACCGGTTGAAATTACCAGAAGCACTTTCCGGTGTACACAACGTCTTTCATATTTCCCAGCTGAGGAAGTGTCTCAAGCTATCAACTACCGTTCAGCTGGAAGACATTAAAGAACTGCAACCGGATCTCACCTATCGGGAGGAACCGGTGCAGATTATTGATGAAAAGGCCCGAACCACACGCAACCGTACGTTGTGGTTCTACAAGGTTCTATGGAGTAATAACTCCATGGATGAAGCGACATGGGAGAGCGAAGAATTCCTTTGCACTAACTACCCCAGCTTTTTCACGTCGCATATCCGGTAATTTTCCACCGTCCTCTCTCTCATTTTCACCTTATAATCTCGGGACGAGATTCTTTTAAGGGGGGAGGAAATGTAAGGGCCTCAGTTTTGACACACATTGGCAGTGTTCATCACCACAGCACACACCTCATTTGAGGAAGGATGATGAACACAAATGAAGAGCAAGTAACAATTATCAACATGCTCATTAGAGAACAAACTCACACATTGCAAAAGTGGTATTTTCCACATGTGATATAGATGGGCTGGACATATGAAAACTCCTACACTTTACTAAGGATGTCCATGCCAAGTTTCACCCAAATTCAAAACCTTTTTGAGGTCATTTTGGGTATAGTTAGGAAGAGGGCAGTTTGAGATCATATTCAAATTCAAACTGTTTTTATCCAATGAATTTAAAAGTGGGGGGCATATTCTTACTCAGCACATTTTTGTGAGCTCACACACCAATTTTCACTCCATTTGGAGTTGAACTTGACATGAGCTAAGGGGGAGAAATTCAAACTTTAATTGAATTTCAAACTGAACTTGTGCTGAAATTCATTCAAACCAAACCTCATTTGAACTTTGATCAATTCAAATGGCTCATGGGGGAATAATTTGAATTGCCAAGGGTAGTATGGGGTTCACTGTTTACAACAGTGATTAGAAGTAAATTTCAGAGGTTAAAAGGAAGGGTGGGACCCTCATGTCAGCCTCTACTACAACACAAACCGACTGAGACTTTTCACTCGGGTCGCCGAGCCGCAGCGGTGATCGCCACCGAGGCCAGCCACCGCGCCACCAGCTGCTTGCCCACGCGCGGGCATGAGGCGGTGCAGAGCCTTCTTAAGGCGCCTGCCCCCCTCCTCGGCCGAGGTACCGACGTGTTTTCCCGCAAGAACCAGCACCGGCCAAAAGTTTCCGCAGTTCGGACTTGATCGGAGGACGCCGATCGCAGCTCCCTCCTTCCACTCCAGAGTCCCAGCAAGGTACTAGAGACCTTCCTCCATCCTCCCCATTGCTAGAATTCGGTTGAAACCGATTGATATCGGCTGTGCCGAAAGATCAAACTCGGAACTTGGAACCGCCGCACCTCGGGCTCTCGTGGACAGCCCAACCTGGGCGTTGTCACGCCCGAGCCAAGGCACCATTGGACACGCGGGTGACCGGTGCTGCTCATCCCCGAGCCACAGCTCGAGTGGTTGCTCACCGGCGGCGAATTTCCACTTTTCCCCTTTCTGTGTGCAGAACGACCTTCGGGTACGATTCTGTTTAATTCGTTCTCTAGAAAGGATTAGAGGGCCTCAGGCCGCTCTCACACGAGCTAGACACGGTAACGCACGAGTTGCCTTCACAACTCTGGGCCGGAGAACCTCTGTGCCCGGCGTAATTTGAGGTCGACTAATGGCGGAACGAACGGGGGGGGTATCGGGCGCACGGTGAGGACCTATTTCGGGCCTTCCCCGAGCTGCCTCGAGCTCATGTCGACCTTCTCTGAGGTCCACTGATGCTCCCCGACCGATTTCCCAAGTAGCTGAGGTACTAGGGGAGTCAGCCGACATGGCCGAAGTCATTCCGATATGGTGGCTCGTCGCCGACCATGCTCCGGCCGTTGTCATGAGCAGCTGTCCCTCGGATCCTGTTCCCCAAGTAAAAGTAGGCAGGGGCGGCCAGGATTAAGAAGTTTGGAGCTGTACAGCAGCCGGCGGCGAGCTCTCCGGCGAGGTCCCTCGGCGGCGGGGCGCGGGTGTCGCGAGGTTGAAGAAGGGGGTGGACCCCAGCTGTCAGCGGCCGATATTTTGAATCGGGATCCGGCTGCGGCCGGGATCGGGTGTGCTGGCGCGCAAAATCCTTGTGGGCTGCGGTGTGCCATCGCCTAGGCGGGCGACGCGTGTTCCCTGGGCCCACGCGCGAGTTTGAACTTTTCCCCGATTTTCAGATTTCCTTCAAACTTCAAATCCTCATAACTTTGGCTAGAAAGCTCCAAATTGAGTGAACCAAATTTTGCTGGATTCAGCTCTCTGAGTACTTTCCAGAAAATCAAGAATCACTTCATGAAATCCCTTAATTCTCCAGGATTAATTCCTTAAAGTTTAAACTGTTAGGAATTTTAACTGGAGAATCCTTCGGAGGAAAATCCTGAAATTTTGCTGAGATGTTCACCAAAATATCCTTGAACTACCATAAAAATTTCATATCCATTTGAGCTCATTTAGTCCACCTAATGGTGTGATTAGTAAAACTGTTCCAGAGAAAATAGAAAATGTTCAGAAACATTTTCAGAATTTTCCCTGAAATTGTTTAGCTCATATCTTTAGCTAGAGACTTCCAAATTAAGTGAGACCAACTCCATTAGAACCCTCTGAAAATCTAGTTTTCAGAAAGTCATAGTTTGTCTCATGAAAATTCCTAGAACACCCTAAGAGTTCCAATTAAGGTCAAGGACATAATTATTTGTGGAGGGCTCAAATGAGCTTTGCTGCAACTAAAACTTGACCAAGTCTCTGTTTAGGTTGTAACCAAGCCACAGCAAAAGTTTCACAGTCATTAGATCTATCTAGCAAAGGTTATAGACTTCACAACTTCAAAATTAATACAAATGCATTTAAATTGATACATATGTTTCTTATATCATGTAGTCGCTAAGGTCGAGGAGGAACCCAAAGTCCTAGACTTCGTTACTCCGGAGGAACAGCTATCCTACGACCAAGAGCAGCAAGGCAAGCCACGGTTTGCATTAACCGTTTTACAAATATTTATTGTTTTGAGCACACCTTTGAATATTGTTCTTTGCATTAGAGTCTTGATTGGAAACCCAACTGCACAGCCAAGAAAACCATGGGTTGGGTGTAGGATTGCAAACCCCGTTAGCCACTGCATTGCTAGGATAGAGTAGGATTCGGTACAAGTCGAGTAGTTGAAACTACTCGCGAGAATAGGCTAGAGGCACATTGCTCGGGTAGAGATAGCACATGATACACATGGCAAGAAAATGAGACCGAGCGGAGAGTAAGGGCAGCAGGACTTTGGGGCCTGTGTGCTGTAGCTCCGCTTGTGTCGATTAAGGACCGAGCCGTGTGCGGGCCTGTTGAACAAGCTAGAACAGTACCGAAGACCTACCGGCTATATGGGAACCGGGAAACTGATGTAACTCGGGTAGCTGGGTATTGAGGCATTGCCCGTCGTTCAGAGGGTAGGTTGAGAGCTCGAGGTGTAAATCAGCTGGCGGCACAGAGATGCGCGTGCAGGGTCCTCTTGCTCGGGACGATGGGACCGGTTCAATATTTGGCTGACGGGTGAAAGGTAGTCGCGTACGGCGTCCGTGATGGTTGTTGTAGGCAACATCGAGTACGGGCGTACGTGACGGGTTGTTCGGGTAACCCTGCAGGTGTAAATCGATTATAATCGCCGTCCCTCGCGGTCAGTGAGTACCACTTGTTCACTGTACCGTGACGTAGAAAGAACAGGCTAGTTACATGTTAAAATGTTGCTGATTGAAAGCTGGACATTGATTGTTAATGATATGTTGTAGCTTACAGCTAATTAAAGTTCTTTTCAACTTTGGGCAAAGTATATGAGAGAAATGCGTTTCTTGTTTGATTGCGGCTCTCTCATGTGCCTTAGCGTAAGGTTCTCCACAACCTGCTGCTAAAACTTGAAAGTAAGGTTCTACTAATTAGGCGAGTCCTTGCAAATGATTTTTACCTCATGCAACCCATTACCCTCATGTAGAAGTTCCATGTTTAGGTGAGACGGGTCAGACTTGCTGAGCCTTCGTGCTCACTGCTTGTGTTTGAAGCTTTTGCAGGGTTCTATGAGGAAGGGACTCCCGAAGAGGAGACGGAACCCCAGGAGGGGAACCCCGTCGAGTGGGAGTCGTGCACGCCGCAGAGTTAGTGTGCGTGTGTGCTAGCAAGGACACGTTCGAGGGCTGAACGTGCACTTGATGCTTAGTCTATGCCCGCGAGGGTAGACTGAACTTATTTTGATGTAAACATGTTCATAACCTTGTTTATGTAATAAAACTTCCGCTTCCGCTTTGCACCTTTGACGTGTGTTATACGGTGTTGTGCAACGCAGCACCCCTCAGCGTGATCCTGGCTTGACAGGACCAGTGGGGTCATGTCAGCGTGGTATCAGAGCTCGCTTGAGGTTTAACACGGTACAAAGGTCTTCTTTTTTTCAAAAATCCAGTGAGGAACGAGTTAGTAGCCCGTATAAGGATGTTATTAGCATATAGAAAGTGGCTTGTTAACCTATTTGTTATGTCGGAAAATCGTGCATCTCGGGACGTTCATGTCTTGGGGGGTGCACGTAAGCGCTGTCCACCAGTGCGCACAAGCTGAAGGGTGGAGCCCCACGGGTGGCAGGTAACCCGACCCGCTTTAGTATCCTCTACGACTCTTCATGTCGTTTGGGGTATTCGAGCAACGTCTGTCCCTGGCGTGCGTGGTGCAATATGGGAGACCCCGTCACGTGGTCTGAAACGTGAACACGTAACTCAAGGCGTGGTTGGCTTGAGAACATCCGGGCGAGTGATGACGGCCGGGTGTACTAACTGTATGTATTCCGGGCTCGGTGTGCATCCGAGTCTGATGATTGTTTGAGTTTCTGCAGGTAGCCTTACCACGAAACGGTAGACGTGTAGCATCCGTGTGCGAGTGACGAGTAGTGCCACTGAACTAACGAAGCCGGCTAAGTCCGGTATAGGTTTTTCCTTTGTGAGGACGTAGTACCGACATAATCTGGTGACGCCTCGACGTCACATCCAATTAAATGAACAACTTCATTTAAAAACTTGTAGGTTTTGATCCAAAGTAGTAAAACTTGATGTAACTCCTTCCCTTGAATAGGATATTCAAAGCTAACAAGTTTTCAACTTATAGGATGTTAAGGACAGAGCACTCTGTTTTCAGCTGAATCAAGGCTGGAGTTAATCAGAGGTTAGAGGTTGAGTTCTTTCGAGGTTGGGGTCGTATGATACATTTCTGGAAAGCTTTGGAGGAGCTTTACAACTTTTCTGTTGAGTTCCAGAGGTGTTTCATCCCTTAACCACTCGAAAAATGCAGTAGAGTTGAAACTGTCCAGAAAACAGGACAGAGCAAAGACTCTCTGTAAACTCTCTGTAAATTAAGCATAACTCCCTGCTTAAAAATCCAAAAATAGGAAATGAGGTAGTTCTGGAAATCTTATGAGATGGGTTACAACTTTGTAACAGAAAGTTTTGTCAGATTAGGAACAGAATTAACTGGGATTCTTGGATCAAATCAGTACCTAAGGCAGGGAGGTGCTGTCCAATTGTTTCCAGAAATTCTGTTAACTTTGACATCTCATAACTTTTGGAACCAGGACAGATCTTAGGCCAACCAAATACTTTCTGGAAAGCTATTGAAGTTAACTTTAACTTTGATGTTGAGCTCCAGGACTGGTTTTGCTTTTAACCTGGCCTAAATCAGATTGATATGGAAACTGGTCAGGGCTGTCATGGTAACAGCAGATCAGCAGTCAAATTTGTTTAAAAATTTGAACTATGTTTCCAAGTGTTATGGGTTCAATGACATATCTTATGTTATAACTCAATGGTTTACTGTTTAAATAACTATTTGACATTTCTCAAATATATTTTTACAGATGGCAGCAGATAAACGGTTGGAGAACGGGTGGGTAGTTTCCCACTGCTCTGACCGTAGCGGCTACCCGGAAGCATTGTGGCAAATGCTCCAATATTTCGGGTATAACCAGATGCCGCAATACTTCGCCAAGGAAGAAGGCGAAGAGGGGAACAAGACGTGGACGATCCATGTCGAGGTTCCCGCAGGACCTACACCACCCGGTTGGGTGCCATTCACCGTCACGGTGAGAGGAAGACAACCGGAAGGGATGTGGCAAGTGGCAGCCCATGACACTATGTCACGTTTCTGCCAACTACACGTGCAGGCTATGGAGGGAACTCCATACGCACTCATTCCGGTGGAGGGACGAGCTCAGCATGTGTGGGAAGAAAGGTACCTGGAGGCAACAGACCCGACTTGCCCAAGGTACAACCCCGCGGAGGCAAACCTCAGCCTCCAAATGAGGGCGGGAAACGCTGTGATGGACAGCCAAGCTGTTCATACAGAGCATCTCGCCACCAAGCTCAAGGAGAGCACAAGCCATGGAGATCATTTCGAGGGTGCTCACAGCGCACTCCGCAATGTGCTCCTTCCGACGATCAAGCGACTGAATGAACAACACAATCAGTTGCGTCGTCTGAAGAAGGCAAAGAAGAAGAGCCGTGTTGACATCGCGGCGTTGCAGGAGCTGGCGCAGACCCTAACCCAGCAGAATGAGGACCTTGCTCAAGAGCGGGACGACGCTATTGAGGAAGGACAAGGCTGGGAAGAGGACTACAACCAGGCTATGGACGAGGTGCATGCATTGCAGGACCTCGTGCCCCCGGTATTGGGCGTACCGGTAGTCTTGGGTCTTCCAGCCATGGGAGAGCCCGGAATGGGAGAAGAGGTGGTAGACCCTGAACCACCAGCCGAGGTACCGGAGGAGGACGACCCACAGGAGGTCGAGTTCTACTCCGAGTAGGGGGTTACGGTTGCCAAGTAGGGCAGCTAGGGTAGCGTAACCCAACTTTTGTAATCGGTGACATGTCGTGTAGACAGTAGCTTATGTATAGGTAGTGACGACATGAGCACGACTTCTCGGAGATCCGAGAATAATGTATCTTGTATAAAGTTTATGCTTTATCAATATATGTGAATGTTGTGCAAGTTAATCATGCGTCGCTTCAATACCTACTGCTGTTTATGGAATTTTGAGTAAGACATGTGCTAATTGCTGCTGTGCTGAATTTCAGAATGACGCGTACTCGTGCCAACCCTGATGTTGGAGGTACTAGCCAAGGGGGAGAGACCTCCCAACCGCCTCCCGAGGACTCCTCGGGACAGCAGCAGCAACAGCAACAGAAAACACCGCCACCGCCACTGCCAACGGTTACATTGGCCGACATTGTCGCGGCAATGGCGGGTTCACATCAGCAGCACACAGAGCTGCTGCAAACGTTAATTGTGAATACGTCTCGCCCAGAGAGACGTCAAGATCGTGAGGAGCGCCAACAGAGCTCCTACTCCGACTTCCTGGCGACTCATCCCCCTGTATTCTCAAGGGCGGATGAACCACTTGACGCGGACAACTGGCTCCGCGCCATAGAGATGAAGTTCGGGCTGCTCCAAATCAGCGAGCAGCGCAAGACTCAGTTCGCGGTCCAGCAGCTCCAAGGATCCGCGAGCGCATGGTGGGCCAACTTCTGTGCTTCCCAGTCCACCGACCGAGTGATGACCTGGGCGGAGTTCCGGACGGCCTTCAGGGCCTATCATATACCGCCCGGTTTGATGAAGAGGAAGACGCAGGAGTTCCTACACCTGCAACAAGGGAGCCGGAACGCGCTGGAATATTCCAGGGCGTTCAACGATCTCGCGCTCTACGCGTCGTATCACACAGATACGGACGAGAAGCGGCGGGACCACTTTTACCAGGGGCTTAACCCGCTCCTGAAGGACAAGCTGGCGATGTTCAATCGCGGCAGCCTCAACGACATCATTGATGCTGCGATTGTTCAGGAGGACTCCGGCAAGGAGTTGGCGGCGGCAGAGCGAAAGCGAAGCGCGCCGCAGAGCAGCGGGGAAGGAAGCGGTCCTTCTCAGAAGTTTCGGATGGTGAATCGCCCACCATCAGGTCCACGCTGGCAACCACCACAGCGGTCGATGCCGTTCCGCGGTCGGCCGTACTCTTCACCGGCATTCCGGCCGGCACTGCCAGTACCACCGCAACAACAGCAGCAGCAGCGGGCGATGCCGCGTGCGTTTGCACTTCCGCAACGCATGCCGGGCTTTCGTCCCCCGAGTACTCCACCAGCAGCGGCCACATGTTACAAGTGTGTTCGTCCAATACACTTCGCGAGCAGTTGCCTGGAGAGGCAAGGCGGCGGAGTGGCACCACAGTTTCCGGGGAGGAATCAACCCCGGAACCCTACTAATGCGCGGCGGGCAAACCCTAGGCCCGGCACTGTCCACCAGCTTGCCATTGAGGACGTGCCGGAGGGCGAGCCAATCCTTGCGGGTATGTTCCAACTCCACCAGCATCCCGCTATAGTACTATTTGATTCAGGCGCCACGCATAATTTTATTAGCCAAGCTTTCATTGCTAAACACAGCTTGCCAATACTACCCACCGATAGTCCATATCTAATTTGTTCACCGGGTGGGAAGATTTCAGCAAGCGTAATGGTCTCCAAAGCACCATTATGCTTAGCGGGTAGAGTGTACCCCACGTCTCTCATTATCTTAGAGGGGCAGAAGGTCGATGTCATCCTAGGGATGTCGTGTTAACCCGCCACGGCGCTGTTTTAGACACCGTCCTTCGAGTCGTGCACTTAAACTCAGAAGTGCACGGTTCTCACTCATTATTTCTGGACAGTCCAGAAATAAAACTTCCAAGTGTCTATCAAGCCACAACCATCAGATTGGAAGACATTCCAGTGGTCCGAGAGTTCCCTGATGTATTCCCGGACGATTTGCCGGGGATGCCACCCGATAGAGAGGTGGAGTTCAAGATTGAACTTGCACCAGGAACCATGCCAATATCCCGAAGGCCGTACAAGATGGCGCCCAAGGAGTTGGCTGAACTGAAGACGCAGCTCACGGACCTTCTGGAGAAGGGTTTTATTAGGCCGAGCTCCTCGTCATGGGGCTGTTCGGCATTATTTGTCAAAAAGAAGGATGAAACGTTGCGGCTTTGCGTGGACTACCGTCCATTAAATGCCGTAACCATCAAGAACAAGTACCCGTTGCCACGGATCGACATGTTGTTTGATCAGTTGGTCGAAGCAAAGATCTTTTCCAAGATGGATTTAAGATCTGGGTACCATCAGATTAAGATAAGGGCGGAGGACATTCCAAAGACAGCTTTCTCGACAAGGTATGGACTTTATGAGTACCTGGTCATGTCCTTTGGCCTCACCAATGCTCCAGCTCACTTCATGTACTTAATGAACTCGGTGTTCATGCCGGAGCTGGACAAGTTTGTCGTGGTCTTCATCGACGACATCCTAGTATACTCCAAGTCGGAGGAAGATCACAAGAAACATCTGCGTATAGTCTTGCAACGGCTGCGGGATCACAAATTATACGCAAAGTTCAGCAAATGCGAGTTTTGGATATCGCAAGTGCCTTTCCTCGGGCATATCATCTCAGCGGAGGGTATAGCTGTGGACCCGAGCAAGATCACGCAAGTGCTGAATTGGAAATCCCCGAGAACTGTTCATGAGGTACGGAGTTTCCTCGGACTCGCGGGATATTATCGGAGGTTCATTCCGAACTTCTCGAAGATTGCCAAGCCAATGACAGAGCTGCTGAAGAAGGCCACCAAATATGTTTGGAGTCCAGCATGTGAAGCAGCATTCAAGGCTTTAGTCAAGCACCTGACATCAGCACCGGTTTTGGCGCAGCCAGACACAACAAAACCGTTCGATGTGTACTGCGATGCATCCGGCATTGGGCTCGGATGTGTGCTGATGCAAGACCGAAGAGTGGTCGCGTATGGATCACGGCAGCTTAGGAACCATGAGCAAAATTATCCAACTCACGACTTGGAGCTCGCTGCCGTGGTACTTGCACTGAAGATGTGGAGGCACTACCTACTCGGTAACCTCGTACATTTATATACCGACCACAAAAGCCTCAAGTACATATTCACTCAGAAGGAGCTGAATATGAGGCAACGAAGATGGTTAGAACTGATAAAGGATTACGAGATAGAGATCCATTATCATCCGGGCAAGGCAAACATTGTGGCAGATGCGCTGAGCCGCAAGTCACACGTCAATAATCTGACCATCACACCGTTGGAAGAGAGCGAACCACCACTACATGTGATTCCACACGGAGCTCTCTACAACCTAACTTTGATCCCCACCATCCGTGAAGAGATAGCGGCAGCCCAGAAGAATGACAAGGGCATGTCACATTTGCGGAGACGTGTAGACAGTGGGGAGTTGAAATGTTTCCGAAAGGACGGAGACGGCGTCCTATGGTTCAAGGACCGGATTGTCGTACCCCGAAACCCGGAGCTACGGAAGAAAATCTTTGATGAGGCTCACTTATCAAAATTTTCTATTCACCCCGGCAGCAACAAAATGTATCAAGAACTCAGAAGAAAGTTTTGGTGGACACGGATGAAGCGAGAGACGGCAAAATACGTGTCCGAGTGTGATACATGTCGAAGGGTGAAGGCAGACCACATGCGGAAACCGGGACTGCTACAACCACTGGGCGTTCCTGCCTGGAAGTGGGACGACGTGAGCATGGATTTCATCGTCGGTTTACCCACCACCTTGCAGAAACATGATTCTGTGTGGGTGATCGTCGATCGGCTCACCAAAGTTGCCCATTTCATCCCGGTCAACACCAACTACAACGCCAAGAAGTACGCTGAACTGTACATCTCACGGATCCTATGCTTATACGGCGTACCCCGTACTATCATATCGGATCGGGGCACTTTATTTGTGTCCCGTTTTTGGGAGCAGCTGCACGCTGCCTTGGGGACGAAGCTGATCCATAGTTCAGCCTACCATCCGCAGACGGATGGACAAACGGAGCGGGTAAATCAAATCTTAGAAGACATGTTACGAGCTTGCGCTATCAACCACGGCAAGAATTGGGATGATCACTTGCCGTTAGCCGAGTTCTCGTGCAACAATGGGTACCAAGCCAGCATCAAGATGGCGCCCTACGAGGCGCTATACGGGAGAAAATGTCGCACACCATTGAACTGGTGTGAGTCTGGCGAAAGGGTTACCTTCGGGATTGACCTTGTCAACAACGCGGAAGAAAAAGTTCGACTAATTCAAGCGAACTTAAAAGCCGCTCAATCCCGTCATAAACAGTATGCGGACCGGAGAAGGCGCCCATTACAATTCGAAGTTGGAGAGCACGTATATCTACGGGTATCTCCAATGAAGGGCGTAAACAGATTTGGTGTGAGAGGAAAGTTGGCACCCCGATTCATCGGTCCATTCCAGATTACCGAAAGATGTGGATCAGTGGCATACCGGTTGAAATTACCAGAAGCACTTTCCGGTGTACACAACGTCTTTCATATTTCCCAGCTGAGGAAGTGTCTCAAGCTATCAACTACCGTTCAGCTGGAAGACATTAAAGAACTGCAACCGGATCTCACCTATCGGGAGGAACCGGTGCAGATTATTGATGAAAAGGCCCGAACCACACGCAACCGTACGTTGTGGTTCTACAAGGTTCTATGGAGTAATCACTCCATGGATGAAGCACATGGGAGAGCGAAGAATTCCTTCGCACTAACTACCCCAGCTTTTTCACGTCGCATATCCGGTAATTTTCCACCGTCCTCTCTCTCATTTTCACCTTATAATCTCGGGACGAGATTCTGTTAAGGGGGGAGGAAATGTAAGGGCCTCAGTTTTGACACACATTGGCAGTGTTCATCACCACACCACACACCTCATTTGAGGAAGGATGATGAACACAAATGAAGAGCAAGTAACAATTATCAACATGCTCATTAGAGAACAAACTCACACATTGCAAAAGTGGTATTTTCCACATGTGATATAGATGGGCTGGACATATGAAAACTCCTACACTTTACTAAGGATGTCCATGCCAAGTTTCACCCAAATTCAAAACCTTTTTGAGGTCATTTTGGGTATAGTTAGGAAGAGGGCAGTTTGAGATCATATTCAAATTCAAACTGTTTTTATCCAATGAATTTAAAAGTGGGGGCATATTCTTACTCAGCACATTTTTGTGAGCTCACACACCAATTTTCACTCCATTTGGAGTTGAACTTGACATGAGCTAAGGGGGAGAAATTCAAACTTTAATTGAATTTCAAACTGAACTTGTGCTGAAATTCATTCAAACCAAACCTCATTTGAACTTTCATCAATTCAAATGGCTCATGGGGGAATAATTTGAATTGCCAAGGGTAGTATGGGGTTCACTGTTTACAACAGTGATTAGAAGTAAATTTCAGAGGTTAAAAGGAAGGGTAGGACCCACATGTCAGCCTCTACTACAACACAAACCGACTGAGACTTTTCACTCGGGTCGCCGAGCCGCAGCGGTGATCGCCACCGAGGCCAGCCACCGCGTCACCAGCTGCTTGCCCACGCGCGGGCATGAGGCGGTGCAGAGCCTTCTTAAGGCGCCTGCCCCCCTCCTCGGCCGAGGTACCGACGTGTTTTCCCGCAAGAACCAGCACCGGCCGAAAGTTTCCGCAGTTCGGACTTGATCGGAGGACGCCGATCGCAGCTCCCTCCTTCCACTCCAGAGTCCCAGCAAGGTACTAGAGACCTTCCTCCATCCTCCCCATTGCTAGAATTCGGTTGAAACCGATTGATATCGGCTGTGCCGAAAGATCAAACTCGGAACTTGGAACCGCCGCACCTCGGGCTCTCGTGGACAGCCCAACTTGGGCGTTGTCACGCCCGAGCCAAGGCACCCTTGGACGCGCGGGTGACCGGTGCTGCTCATCCCCGAGCCACAGCTCGAGTGGTTGCTCACCGGCGGCGAATTTCCACTTTTCCCCTTTCTGTGTGCAGAACGACCTTCGGGTACGATTCTGTTTAATTCGTGCTCTAGAAAGGATTAGAGGTCCTCAGGCCGCTCTCACACGAGCTAGACACGGTAACGCACGAGTTGCCTTCACAACTCTGGGCCGGAGAACCTCTGTGCCCGGCGTAATTTGAGGTCGACTAATGGCGGAACGAACGGGGGGGTATCGGGCGCACGGTGAGGACCTATTTCGGGCCTTCCCCGAGCTGCCTCGAGCTCATGTCGACCTTCTCTGAGGTCCACTGATGCTCCCCGACCGATTTCCCAAGTAGCTGAGGTACTAGGGGAGTCAGCCGACATGGCCGAAGTCATTCCGATATGGCGGCTCGTCGCCGACCATGCTCCGGCCGTTGTCATGAGCAGCTGACCCTCGGATCCTGTTCCCCAAGTAAAAGTAGGCAGGGGCGGCCAGGATCAAGAAGTTTGGAGCTGTACAGCAGCCGGCGGCGAGCTCTCCGGCGAGGTCCCTCGGCGGCGGGGCGCGGGTGTCGCGAGGTTGAAGAAGGGGGTGGACCCCAGCTGTCAGCGGCCGATATTTTGAATCGGGATCCGGCTGCGGCCGGGATCGGGTGTGCTGGCGCGCAAAATCCTTGTGGGCCGCGGTGTGCCATCGCCTAGGCGGGCGACGCGTGTTCCCTGGGCCCACGCGTGAGTTTAAACTTTTCCCCGATTTTCAGATTTCCTTCAAACTTCAAATCCTCATAACTTTGGCTAGAAAGCTCCAAATTGAGTGAACCAAATTTTGCTGGATTCAGCTCTCTGAGTACTTTCCAGAAAATCAAGTTTCACTTCATGAAATCCCTTAATTATCCAGGATTAATTCCTTAAAGTTTAAACTGTTAGGAATTTTAACTGGAGAATCCTTTAGAGGAAAATCCTGAAATTTTGCTGAGATGTTCACCAAAATATCCTTGAACTACCATAAAAATTTCAGATCCATTTGAGCTCATTTAGTCCACCTAATGGTGTGATTAGTAAAACTGTTCCAGAGAAAATAGAAAATGTTCAGAAACATTTTCAGAATTTTCTCTGAAATTGTTTAGCTCATATCTTTAGTTAGAGACTTCCAAATTAAGTGAGACCAACTCCATTAGAACCCTCTGAAAATCTAGTTTTCAGAAAGTCATAGTTTGTCTCATGAAAATTCCTAGAACACCCTAAGAGTTCCAATTAAGGTCAAGGACATAATTATTTGTGGAGGGCTCAAATGAGCTTTGCTGCAACTAAAACTTGACCAAGTCTCTGTTTAGGTTGTAACCAAGCCACAGCAAAAGTTTCACAGTCATTAGATCTATCTAGCAAAGGTTATAGACTTCACAACTTTAAAATTAATACAAATGCATTTAAATTGATACATATGTTTCTTATATCATGTAGTCGCTAAGGTCGAGGAGGAACCCGAAGTCCTAGACTTCGTTACTCCGGAGGAACAGCTAGCCTACGACCAAGAGCAGCAAGGCAAGCCCCGGTTTGCATTAACCGTTTTACAAATATTTATTGTTTTGAGCACATCTTTGAATATTGTTCTTTGCATTAGAGTCTTGATTGGAAACCCAACTGCACAGCCAAGAAAACCATGGGTTGGGTGTAGGATTGCAAACCCCGTTAGCCACTGCATTGCTAGGATAGAGTAGGATTCGGTACAAGTCGAGTAGTTGAAACTACTCGCGAGAATAGGCTAGAGGCACATTGCTCGGGTAGAGATAGCACATGATACACATGGCAAGAAAATGAGACCGAGCGGAGAGTAAGGGCAGCAGGACTTTGGGGCCTGTGTGCTGTAGCTCCGCTTGTGTCGATTGAGGACCGAGCGGTGTGCGGGCCTGTTGAACAAGCTAGAACAGTACCGAAGACCTACCGGCTATATGGGAACCGGGAAACTGATGTAACTCGGGTAGCTGGGTATTGAGGCATTGCTCGTCGTTCAGAGGGTAGGTTGAGAGCTCGAGGTGTAAATCAGCTGGCGGCACAGAGATGCGCGTGCAGGGACCTCTTGCTCGGGACGATGGGACCGGTTCAATATTTGGCTGACGGGTGAAAGGTAGTCGCGTACGGCGTCCGTGATGGTTGTTGTAGGCAACATCGAGTACGGGCGTACGTGACGGGTTGTTCGGGTAACCCTGCAGGTGTAAATCGATTATAATCGCCGTCCCTCGCGGTCAGTGAGTACCACTTGTTCACTGTACCGTGACGTAGAAAGAACAGGCTAGTTACATGTTAAAATGTTGCTGATTGAAAGCTGGACATTGATTGTTAATGATATGTTGTAGCTTAGAGCTAATTAAAGTTCTTTTCAACTTTGGGCAAAGTACATGAGAGAAATGCGTTTCTTG
Organism: Neostapfia colusana; assembly: GCA_030760725.1. Lineage (NCBI taxonomy): Eukaryota > Viridiplantae > Streptophyta > Magnoliopsida > Poales > Poaceae > Neostapfia > Neostapfia colusana. The sequence continues at coordinate 64,171,119 of JASWHV010000011.1, forward strand.
TTTGATTGCGGCTCTCTCATGTGCCTTAGCGTAAGGTTCTCCACAACCTGCTGCTAAAACTTGAAAGTAAGGTTCTACTAATTAGGCGAGTCCTTACAAATGATTTTTACCTCATGCAACCCATTACCCTCATGTAGAAGTTCCATGTTTAGGTGAGACGGGTCAGACTTGCTGAGCCTTCGTGCTCACTGCTTGTGTTTGAAGCTTTTGCAGGGTTCTATGAGGAAGGGACTCCCGAAGAGGAGACGGAACCCCAGGAGGGGAACCCCGTCGAGTGGGAGTCGTGCACGCCGCAGAGTTAGTGTGCGTGTGTGCTAGCAAGGACACGTTCGAGGGCTGAACGTGCACTTGATGCTTAGTCTACGCCCGCGAGGGTAGACTGAACTTATTTTGATGTAAACATGTTCATAACCTTGTTTATGTAATAAAACTTCCGCTTCCGCTTTGCACCTTTGACGTGTGTTATACGGTGCTGTGCAACGCAGCACCCCTCAGCGTGATCCTGGCTTGACAGGACCAGTGGGGTCGTGTCAGGTCTCACTCAAGTTTCTTTTACTAGAGACCATGTTTGTGTCGTATTGAAGGTAAAAGGGTGGTATACGTGATGACAATGCGATAGTAACGTCTCATAGTGACCAAACCTAGTTGTGGTGAGCTTCCAAAGAGGAGGTTCATCAAGTTGGATTGAAATAGCTTGTGTTTGGTATGGTAATGGTGTAGCTTGTGCCAAGTTATTACATTATCTACATACGAGATGTATCGCATGTTTTATTGTCATTATGTTTTTACGCCTATTTCATTTGACTGCATTGAAATATGTTGCGGGACTGATGTTTATTGTCGTATGGTTGCAGATGGTTCGCACTAGGACCACGCACGAGGTTGGTGGCTCTAGCCAACAGGGGGGCGATGACTCCCAGCCACAGGCCTACGACAGCACCCCGCAGCAGCAGCAACCACCGCCGCCTCCGCTTAATCTAGCGGATGTGATAGCGGCACTGGTGGGAGGTCGTGAGGAGCAGACCGACCTGCTCCGCAAGAACGTGCAGAATACGTCCCAGGCGGGGGGACGTCAAGAGAGAGGGGGCCCCGTGAGCCCCGTGAGGTGTCGTACTCGGACTTCATGAGTACGCACCCTCCAGTGTTCACAGAAGCTGAAGAACCACTGGAGGCCGACAACTGGCTGCGGACCATCGAGTCCAAGTTCGGGCTGCTCCAATGCACAGAGCGGCAAAAGACTTTGTTCGCAGCGCAGCAACTTCACGGTGCCGCTGGTGCGTCGTGGGCGAACTATGTCGCCTCACGTCCGGCTGTCCATGCCGTGGAGTGGGAAGAGTTCCGGGAGGCGTTCCACGCCTATCATATTCCTCCCGGGATAATGAAGAGGAAGTTCCAAGAATTCTTGGAGCTGAAGCAGGGCGGGAGGAGTGCCCATGACTACTCCCGTGCCTTCAACCACCTGGCGCAATATGCGTCAGACTACGTCTCCACCGAAGAGAAGAAGCGGGAGCACTTCTATCAGGGGTTACACCCCGAAATGAAGACGCATCTCGTGCAATGGAATCGCGGCACCTTCAACGACCTCGTCAATGCCGTGATCATGCAAGAGGACGCTCAGCGGGAGTTGGCAGCTGAGCAGCGGAAGCGCAGTGCTCCACCCAGCAGTGGGGGTGGCGCTCCTCAAAAGTACCGCATGGTGTATCGGACACCATCCGGACAGCAGTGGCGTCCACCGGCGCGACCTCAACCGTTCGGGGGACATTCTTTCCAAGCACCCCCGTCCGACCGCCGATGACACCACTGAGACAGCAGCAGACGGCACCCCAGGCGTTTCCACTGCCACAACGTGCCCCGGGTTTCCGTCCACCGATCAGCGGGGGACCGCCCCGTTTCAATTGCTTCACGTGTGTCCAGGCGAGCCACTTCGCGAAGGACTGTCCCCAGGGGCAGCAGAGCAGTGGGCAAGCCCAGTTCCAGGGCGGTGCTCGAGGCCGACCTCCGGTCAAGAAGGTTGTTCAGCGGACTGGGGGCGTCCGCAACCTCGACAATGAGGACGCCCCGGAGGGAGACAACGTGCTGGTGGGTACGTTCACTCTCAATGACCAAGCGATCATCATTTTATTCGATTCTGGTGCAACCCACAGTTTTATAAGTGCATCCTATGTGGCTAAGCATCAAATGCAAGTCTTCCGAACCGACTGCACTTATATGATCTGCTCACCGGGAGGGAAGATTTCAGCAAATATGATGATCCCAAAGGCACCTCTGTGCTTAGGTGGGAAACTATATCCTACCACCTTGATAATCCTTACGGGGCAAAAGATTGATGCAATCTTAGGGATGTCATGGCTACAATACCATGGTGCTGTCCTGGAGACTCGGACACGGACGGTTCATTTAAATTCTACATTCCACCGTCCGCATTCCATGGTGTTAGACACTATAGTCCGGGAAGTTTCAGAAATTAATATTGCTGAAGCTCTCAAGTTAGAGGACATCCCCGTAGTCCGGGAGTACCCCGACGTGTTCCCGGATGATCTTCCGGGCATGCCACCTGAGCGGGACGTCGAGTTCAAGATCGAACTTGCACCCATGACTATGCCCATATCACGGAGACCATACAAAATGGCTCCAAATGAGCTGGCTGAACTGAAAGAACAGCTCAATGATCTGTTGAACAAGGGTTTCATTAGGCCGAGTTCCTCGCCTTGGGGATGCTCGGTACTGTTCGTGAAGAAGAAGGATGAAACCTTGAGGCGTGTGTGGACTACCGGCTGCTCAACGCCGTCACCATCAAGAATAAGTACCCACTGCCCCGCATCGACATATTATTTGATCAACTTGTGGGTGCAAGTGTGTTCTCCAAGATGGACCTTCGCTCTGGATATCATCAGATAAAGATCAGGGCGGAGGATATCCCGAAGACGGCCTTCTCGACGAGATATGGATTATATGAATATCTCCTCATGTCCTTTGGTCCCACAAACACCCCAGTCCATTTCATGTATCTCATGAACTCAGTTTTCATGCCGGAGCTGGACAAGTTCGTGGTAGTGTTCATCGATGATATCTTGGTTTACTCCAAGACAGAAGCCGAACATGCCGAACACTTGAGGATCGTTCTTCAACGATTACTAGACCACAAGCTCTATGCCAAGTTCAGCAAATGCGAGTTTTACATAAGCCAAGTCGTACCCTGGTGGACATCATTGCAGCTCAGAAGATTGATAACGGTATGGCACATCTCCGGAGATGGATAGACAATGGAGAGATCAAGTGTTTCCGGAAATATGATGAGGGGACGCTATGGTTCAATGACCGCATAGTCGTACCCCGGGATATAGAGTTGAGGAAAAAGATCCTCGATGAAGCACACTTGTCTAAATACTCCATTCATCCGGGCAGCAACAAGATGTACCAAGATTTGAAAAAGAAATTTTGGTGGACACGGATGAAGCGGGAGGTAGCGAAGTACGTATCCGAGTGCGATACGTGCCGACGAGTGAAAGCTGATCATATGAAGAAATCAGGGCTGCTGCAACCCCTGAAAATTCCGTCATGGAAATGGGAAGATGTGAGTATGGATTACCCCTGACTTCCAACAAACATGATTCCATTTGGGTAATCGTTGACCGGTTAACCATCACTTCATCCTGGTAAATACACGTTACAATGCCGGCAACTATGCGGAGCTGTACATAGAAAAGATTCTATGCTTATATGGGGTACCCAAGAACATCGTCTCAGATCGACGTACTTTATTTGTATCTCGCTTTTGGGAGCAGCTACACGCTGCTTTGGGTACTAAGCTGATTAGGAGCTCCGCCTACCACCCTCAGACAGATGGCCAAACAGAGAGGGTGAATCAGGTTCTGGAAGACATGTTGAGAGCATGTGCCATCCACCACGGTAGGAACTGGGATGATCACCTACCGTTGGTGGGATTCTCATACAACAACGGCTATCAGGCGAGTATCAAGATGGCACCGTACGAAGCTCTCTACGGTCGCAGATGCCGCACCCCGTTAAACTGGTGCGAGTCCGGTGAAAGGGTCACATTCAGGGTTGATGTGGTGAACGACGCCGAAGAGCGCACTCGTACGGTTCAAGCTAATTTGAAGGCCGCTCAATCCCGGCAAAAGAGCTACGCTGATAAGAGGCGTAGACCGCTGCACTTTGAGGTCGGGGAACACGTGTACCTCCGCGTGTCTCCGATGAAGGGCATGCACCGGTTCGGTGTCAAGGGGAAGCTCACTCCCCGTTTCATTGGGCCCTATGCTATCACCGAGAAGTGTGGACCAGCAGCGTATAAACTGGAGCTACCGGCATCCCTTGCTGGTGTCCATGACGTTTTCCATGTCACACAACTGAGAAAATGTCTGAAGCATACCGCTGCTATTCCTACCGAAGACATCGGCGAGCTGCAACCGGATTTAACGTATGATGAATATCCGGTGGCGATTATTGATGAGAAGGCCCGAACCACGCGTAGTCGAACGTTGTGGTTCTACAAAATACTCTGGAGCAACCACACCGCCGAAGAAGCGACGTGGGAGAGCGAGGAATTTCTACGCTCCAATTATCCAGAGTTCATGGCGTCTCAACACAGGTGAGTCCCTATTACATCGCTATCTCTTCCTTCATAATCTCGGGATGAGATTCTTTTAAGGGGGGAGGGATGTAAAAGCCCAAAAAAGGGACTTGCAAAAACTTTTCATCACCTCACAACACCACAATTTTTGTTGTGGATATCTTGTGAAAAATTGTGAAGAGCAAGTAACCTCCATCAAAAGAGTGATTAGAGGGGAAAACCCTAACTTTCACAAAGTAGGATTTCTACACATGAACATGGGAGGTTGAGCTCACCCCTAGGACTTGAAAAGTATTGGGAAGATTCATGCCAAATTTCATGCAAATCCAACACATTGTGAGGCACTTTTGGAGACAATTCACAAAGAGGCCAATTTGAATGCAAATTCAAATTGCAGCAGCTTTCATCACTCAAATTCAAAAGTTACCTTCATATTCAAACTCAGCACATTTTTCTGAGTTAGCCCACCAATTTTCATCCCCATTGGAGTCCATCTTGTCAGGAGCTAAATTTGCAAGAATTCAAAACTGAATTTGAATTTCAGTTCAAATGTGAAGCAAATTCAGCCAAACCAAGTTCAAATTTGAGAACTCAAATTCAAACTAAGACTTGGGAGCTAAGACTCTCATTCAATGGACAGTAGCTGGGATATTTACAGGAGAATTTGCAAAAAGAGGATTAGGGGGAGAGTTGGGCCCACAAGTTAGTGGGAGGGCTGTGCAAACAACCGGACAGCTCTCTGTTTCTCGCCGAAGCAAACGCTCACTGTGCGCCAGCGAGCTGTTTCCCCGGACGCCAACTCCCGAGCGCCCAGTCCACAGTGTGCATCGACGAGGCGGTCGCCCAAGGATATTTTCCCCTCCGGAACCGACTCCCGTCGCTTCCTTGACCGTTCCCGAGCCCTCGACGCAGAAACACCGCCGCGCACTCCCGAACTTTCGGTTCTCCGGCGTCCTCCTGTCTCTGCAGCTAGCACGCGAGTCTGAGCTCACCCAGAGCTTCGCCGAGGCTTCCTCGACATGATCGAGACGATACCCCGGCACCCCATCCACGGTAAACCACCCCCGAGCTCTCTGTTTTCATTGCACACCAGGTAGAGCCGCCGCAACCAAAAACTCCTAGCCCGGCCGCTAGGTTTGATCCCCCGTCGAGTTGAGCGGGCAAGGAGGTTCGCCTGGGAGTGTACTCCCTGTCCAACAACCCCGGCCGCATGCCATGGGGTGTGCTCGCCGGAATTCCAGTTCTTGCCAAGGACATGCGATATAACCCGGTTCGGTTAAATCGGAAAATTCGAGATGATGAGTCGAGAAATCGTTCCCCAGCTGCGAAAACAAGCTAGAAACATCCGTGCGCAACCCTACGGCCAAGAACCACGAGAAACCAGCGAGAAACCACCGAGTTCCACGGGTTTTCCGTTCAACACCGGGTTTAGACCTAGGTCGCACGGTGAAGTCCAGTTTGCCACAGCTTTGAGCAAGATCAGAAGCTGGGTCGTTGTTCCGTAGGTTGTGGTGGTGCTGTAGGAGCCGTCAGAGGGGACTGTGAGGCATGGCGGCGCCATACCGACGTCGCCGGAACCCTCCCGTGGACTGTCACCGTCGCGCGACTGGTTCCGGTGATCACCGACCGGCGACAAGGGCAGAAACGGGTTCCCCGAGGAATTTCAGGCAGGGGCGGCCAATTTGATCAAGCTCCGGTCACGGGAACGGCCTCCCGGCGAGTACTCCGGCGAGGTGGGCGGCGGGGAGCTGCGGGAACGAGAGGTTGAAGAAACCCCGCTGCCCCCATGTGTCGGCCTCTGCTAAAAATGCCCCGGATCTGCTGTGGCAGCTAGATCCCGTGTGACTACGCGAAAAACTCTGCGGACCCCCGTGCGGGATGACTGAGGTGCTGACACATAGCCAGGGGACCCCACCCGACAGTTTAAACTTTATTTGAATTTTCAGATTTGGTTCAAATTTCAAATGCATAGAACTTTTGCTAGGTAGCTCCAAATCCAGTGAACCAAATTTTGCTGAACTCATAATTCTGAGTACTTTCCAGCAATACTAATTTCAGCTCATGAAACCTAATAGTTTTCAAGAATTAATTCCCTAAAGTTTAAAGTGTTGGAAATTTTATCTGGAGAATTACTTTATGAAAAATGCTGAAATTTGGCTGAGAGAGTCATTGGAAAATCCTAGAGTCACAGTAAACTTTTCAGACTCATCCAAGTTAATTTAGTCCCCCTAATGGGGTGATTAAGAGAACTGCCCTGAGAAAATAGAAAAATGTACAGAAACATTTTTCAGATTTTCTCAAATCTTAATTAGGGCATAACTTTTAGTAGAATTCTTCAAATAACATGAAACCAACTCCATTAGAACCATCTTAAATTCTAGTTTCCATAAAGTAATGGCTGGAGCCATGAAAACCCCTGGAATTACTTAGAGGCTCAAATATTGACCAAATGGGCTTTTATTTGTACAAGGTTCAAATGAACTCTGTTTCAAATGAAAATTGGTCAAGACTCTGGTTAGGACCTTACCAATCCACCATAAAAATTTCAGAACTAAAGGGGAGGGCTAGCTAGAGTCATTAGTAATTATGTATTCAAGTTTACACATTACATTTAAATTGACATGTAGTATTTCATTAACGTGTAGTCGCTGAAGGCGAGGAGACTCCGGAAGTGCTTGACTTCCTCCTTCCGGACGAAGACCTAACTACTGACCAGCAGCAACAAAGCAAGCCCCGGTTGGCATTAAGCCTTTTATAAAGTTTTACTTTGTTTACATACGTAGTGTGAAGTATGTATGTGCATTAGGTGTAGGATGGATGAAACCCCAAATGCATAACCAGATGTTTTCCCTAAGAGTGAGGGTAGTGTCTAAGGCCTCGAATAGACAGGGTATGCTTAATGATTCATAGGACTTCGGTACAAGTCGAGTAGTTGGAATCTACTCACGAGTTAGGCTTGGGACACACGGGATTGGTTCGAGTGATGTGAGATCACCTTAGTAATAAAAATGAGACTTGGCAGGGGCTAGGGCGCAGCAAGAGGGAGTCTTGTGTGCGCAGCCCTGTCCGTGTCGATTGAGGACCAATCTGTGTGCGGCCCTGCTGAACAAGTATTGAACGTACCGAAGGCATATCAGATATATGGGCCCCGATAAACCGATGTAGCCTAAACCTCCGGGCGTCGAGGCATAGCACACCGATTTATAGGTGTAGGTTGAGGGCAGCAAGGTGGAAATCTGCTAACGGACATAGAGAGATGCTCCGTGTAGGGAACCTCCTGTCCGTTTCGGTGCGACCGGTTCGACGTTTGGGCTGTTGGGCGAAAGGTTGTCCCGTACGGCATCGAGTGAGCGTGCTGTGCAGCTCCACGGGTGGGCGTACGTGACGTGCTCTTTGGGTTTCCCTACAGGTGTATATCGAGTCGATTCACTGTCCTTCACGGTGATGAGTACCGCTTGTTCACTGCGTTGTAACGTAGATAATTTATGGAATGTTATGATTCAATATTGCTGTTATGATATAATTGTATTGCTACATGTGTGCCACCAAATATTGCTTACTAAATTTCAGATTTACGAACTGTTAACTTGTGGCTAAAAGATGAACTAAGGATGAACTTGTAGGCGTGTCCATTTGATGCACTGTTACTATCCTATGTTCATTGTACACATCATGTAGAGTTTCATGCCTAGGTGAGTCGGTTAAGTCTTGTTGAGCCATCGTGCTCACGGTTGCTGCTTAAGTGTTTTTCAGGTGAGGAGCCACCCACGGACTCGGGTTACGAGTCCACCGGCGAGGTTTACCCTCCGTCGGGGACCACGGCTGAGTGGGAGCCATACACGCCGCGCTGAGCTGAGATGTGCAGCTAGTGTGGGTTGCCCTAGGGCTGGGCAACCGACTTTTGCTAGATAGGCGGGCGTGAGTTGTATAATTTAGACTTCCGCTGTGTAATATAAACAATAGTTTGTAACTGAAGTTTGTACCTGTTTGTACAGTTCCAGTTGGTTTTCCCATGTAATATATTGTGTCCTTATGACGTGTGCTGTCAGGTGTCGCATCGTGCGGCACCACCCTCTGCGATCCTGGATGAGCGGATCTCGGTCCGCCACACATCAGAGCTTCGCTGAGGGTTTAACGCACTGAAAAAGGCTAAATTTTCAAATAACTCAGGGAGGATCGAGGATTAGCCCACATAAGGATGTTATTAGTGTATACACAAGTGGCAACACTAACCTATTTGCTATGTCAGAAAATCATGCATCTCAGGACTTTCTTTGTCTTGGGGGGTGCATGTATGCGCTGTCCACCAGTGCGCACAATCTTAAGGGTGGAGCCTCACAGGTGGCAGGTAACCTGGCCAGCTTAGGTATCCACTACGAGTCTTCATGTTGTTTGGGGTATGTGAGCAACGCCAGTCCCTGGGGTGCTACAGGCAAGTAGGTGGAGACCCCGTCACGTGGTTGGTAACGTGAACACGTAGCTCAAGGCATGTTTGGCTTGAGAACGCCCGTATGACTGACGACAGACGGGCGTAGGAAACTGTTATGGAGCCGGGTTCAGTGTGCAGCTGAACCTGATGATTGTGTGGTTTTATGCAGGTATTCTAACCACGAATTAGTATCTTAGTAGCACATGTGTGCGAGAGTCACGTAGTTTCACTGAATTAACAAAGCCGGCTAAATCCGGTATAGGGTTTTCTTTGTGAGGAAAGTAGTACCGGCATACTTGGGTGACGTTTCGACGTCACACACCACTAATGATGAATATCATTGTAAAAGATGAAAATTATGATCCAGATAACCAAAAGATTGATTGAACTTCCTCTCTTGATCTTCATTTCAAAAGTAAGCAATTTTCAACTTCTGTAAGACTAGGAACAGAGTCATCTGTTTTGAGCTGAAATAAGGCTGAAGTTATACAGAATATAGAGGTCGAGTTCTTTCGACTTTGGGGTGGTATGATACATTTCTGGAAATATTTTGAAGAGTTATACAACTTTTATATGTATTCCCAGAGGTTTTTCATCCATTAACTTGTCAAAATATGCAGTAGAGTTGAAACTGTCCAGAAAACAGGGCAGAGTAAATACTCTCTGTAATTCTCTGTAAAACGACAATAACTTCTAGAATAAAAATCCAATAATAGTAAATGAGACATTTCTGAAAATTTAATGAGATATGTTACAACTTTGTAACAGAAAGTTTTATCAAATTATGTGCAGAAGTAACTGAAATTGTTGGATCAAGTCAGTACCTCAAGCAGGGAGGTGCTGCCCAATTTTCTCCAGAAATTCTGTCAACTTTGACATCTCATAACATTTGAACAGGAGCAGATTTTAGTGAATACAAATACATTATGGAAAGCTGTTGAAGTTAACTTTAACTTTGGTGGGGAACTCCAGAACTTACTTTGCCCTTCACATGTTTTAAATCTGGGTAGAACGGAAACTGGTCAGCACTGTCAATTTTGGGCAGTGCAGTGGCAATTAACTTGTTGATAAGTTGGATTCATGTTTCCAAATTTTCTGAGTTCAATGACATGTTTGATGTTAGAACTCGCTGTTTTACTGGTGAAATGAATATTTGAACTTTTCAAATATGTTTCTACAGATGGAAGCGGATAAACAACTGGAGAACGGATGGGTGGTGTTCCACTGTTCTCAACGCCGCGGGTATCTGGACTTGTTGAAGCTGATGCTTCAATATTTCGGATATGTGGAGATGCCGTGCTTCCTTGCCAAGGAATGAGGCGACAAGGAGAACACAACATGGATCAAACATGTCAATGTTCCGGCAGGACCGACTCTACTGGGATGGGCATCGTTCAACGTCACTGTGAAAGGGAGCTACCCGGAGGACATGTGGCAAGTGGCAGCCCGCGATGCCATGTCAAGTTTTTGCCAGCTACACGTGCGAGAAATGGAGGGCACTCCATATACGATTGTTCCAGTTGAGAGACGAGCAAATCATGTGTGGTGGGATCGGTACTTTGCGGCAACTGATCCAAATTGCCCAAGGTACAATCCAGCGGAGGAAAATCTTAGACTCCATCTTATGGCAGGAAGGAATGTGATGGACATCCAAGCTGTCCATACCGCTTGACTTGCCATGGAGCTCAAGGAGAGCACTAGCCGCCGCGACCATTACGAGAGTGCCCATAATGCACTCTGTAATGTGCTTCTACCAACGATACAGCGACCGAATGAGCAGCATAATTATTTGCGTCGGTTGAGGAAGGCGGGGAAGAAAAGCTGTGTCGACATCATGGCTTTGAAGCAGCAAGTCCAGACTTTGACCCAGCAGAACGAAGTCCCCACTCAAGAGTGTGATGACGCGATTGAGGAGGAACAGAACTGGGAGATGGACTACAATCAGGCCATGGATGAGGTGAATGCTTTGCAGGACCTTGTACCTCAGGTAGTGGGCCTACCAATGGTAGGTGTAGTACCTGTGGTTCTCGGCATTCCGGTGATACCGGAACCTGAACCTGAAGATGAGGTCATGGACCCTGAGCCACCAGCAGAACCAGTGGAGGAGGAAGACCCGCAGGAGGTCGACTTCCACTCCGACTAGGGAGTTTCCGTTGCCAAGTAGGGCAGCGAGCGTGGTTGTATGTAATAACTTTTGTAGCAGTGACATGTCGTATAAAACAGTAGTGTGTGAGTATGTAGTGACGACATGAGCACGACTTCTCTGATGTCCAAGAATAATGTATCTTGTATAAAGTTTTTGCTTTATCAATATATGTGAATGTTGTGCAAAGTTCTCATTCATCACTGCAATACGTACTGTTTTTCATGGAATTTTAAGTATGACATGTTCTGATCATCGCTTTTTTGAATTTTAGAATGACTCACACTTGCGCCAACCCAGAGGATGGGGGTTATAGTCAGGGGGGAGAAGCCTCCAAACTGTCTCCCGAGACATCCTTGGGACAGCAGCAGCAATAACCACCACCGCCTCCAACGGTCACGTTGGCAGACATAGTTGCGGCCATGGCAGGCTCGCACCAGCAGCACACCGAGTTGTTGTGAACATTGATCAAGAATACGTCTCTTCCAGAGAGACGTCAAGACCAGAAAGAAAGTCAGCAAAGTTCTTACTCAGATTTTCTCACGACACATCCCCCGCTATTCTTGCGGGCGGATGAGCCCATCGATGCGGACAACTGGCTGCGCAGAATGGAAATGGACTTCAGGCTGCTCCGAGTGAGTGAGAAGCAGAAGACCCAATTCATGGCCCAGCAACTTATGAGGTCCGCGAGCGCTTGGTGGGCAAACTTTTGTGCCTCCCAATCCACCGAGCGAGTTTTGACCTGGACAGAGTTCTGGACGGCCTTGAAGGCCTATCATATTCCACTGGGCCTAATGAAGAGGAAGATGCAGGAGTTTTTACACCTGCAGCAAGGCAACCGGAATGCACTGGAATATGCCCGTGCCTTCAACGATCTCGCCTTATATGCTTCGTATTACGCTGATACGGATGAGAAGAGGTGGGACTTCTTTTACCAGGGGCTTAATCTGCTCCTGAAGGACAAGCTTGCGATGTTCAATGGCGGCAGCCTCAATGAAATGATTGATGCTGCGATTGTTCAAGAAGACACTGGAAAGGAGTTAGCTGTGGCAGAGAAGAAGTGTTGCATGCCACAGAGCGGCGGAGAGGGAGGTGGTCCTCCCCAAAAATATCGGATGGTGTATCGCACACAATCGGGTCAACGCTGGCAGCCAGCACAGCGTCCAATGCAGTTTCGCAATCGGCCGTATCCACACCGGCGCTCCGACCGGCATTACGAGCACCTCCGCAGCAACAACAGCAACAGCAGCGGGCGATGCCGCGTGCGTTTGCACCTCAGCAGCGTATGCCGGGCTTTCATCCCCAAGGCAGCGGCCAGCCACCGTACGTTTGCTATGCGTGCGGTCGATCGGGGCATTTTCTGAAGGATTGCCCCGAAAAGCAAGGCAACCGAGTGGCACCACCATTCCCGGGGAGAAATCAGCCCAAAATAACAACAACGCACGCCGTGCGAACCCCAAACCCGGCAACGTCCACCAGCTCGCCATTGAGGACGTGCCAGAGGGAGAACAATTCTGGCGGGTATGTTCAAACTCCACCAATACCCCGCCATTGTTTTATTTGATACGGGTGCCACTCATAATTTCATTAGCAATGGTTATGTTGCTAAGCATAGTCTACAAATACTACCCACTGAAAATCCTTACTTGATTTGTTCACTGGGTGGGATGTAACACCCCAAAACCTGTTAAGAGGGGAATTTAAAATTTTTTGGACGTATTGCATGTGGTGCAGAAATTCAAATTCAAATTGGAATTCAAATTCAACTCAAAACAGAAAAGAAAAAGAAAAATAAAAAGAAAAAAAAACAAAATCCCCGGCCAGTGGGCCGAAACCCACCAGCCGGCCCACCCGCCCCCGCGCCAGCCTGCAGCCGCGCGCTCCCCTCTCTCTCTCACTGACACGCGGGACCTGCGTGTCATCACTCACCTCCCGCTTGCGCCAACAGCCGGACTCCTCCGCGCGCGCCCGATCGCTACCGACTCCGGAAATCCGCGTCCCCAGCCCGACTCCCGGTCCCGGACGACTCCGGCTCGATCTAAACAGACACGCCGCCCTCCCTCATCTATAAAAACGCCGGCATCGCCCCGTTTTCCCCCCACAATCGGCTGTTTTTCCTCCCGGTGAGAACCGAAGCTCCGATCACCGTTTTCTCTCGATCTCTGCTCGGATTTTCCGATCTAACGCGCCGATCGTGTTCCACCACCTCCGGGGAATCATGCAGGTGCAGAAGACTCGGTGGTTTGCACTCTAGGCACAGCTCCGATGAGCACCACAGTGATTCCATCTCGGACCTCGTCGCCGACCGCCTTCCAGGACCTCCGAGCTCAAGAAAAACCCCGAGGTGAGATCCCCGACCTCCCCTCTACCGATCTATGCCATGAAATCCCAGTTTTAGGAAGCATAGACGAAGATCCAAAGTTTTCCGGCGAGATCGCCGCCTCCTGCCACCGCGCGCCGCCGGGCGGCGCCGCCCGCGGACGGTCAGAGTGACGTGGCCACTTATGCGCCGTCTATTTTAAATTGCACGGTAGAATTAAAACCCGCGCGTACCGGTTCGGTGATCTAATCTGAGCCGTCTGTTTTAAATCGGACGGTCCACGTCGGCACCGCATTATAAAGGCCGGGATTCTTACGCGCTACCCCCTGGGGATCTTGGAAAATACGAGCTAGCCCCGGAAACTTCTGATCTAGCCCCTGGAACTTCAGAAATTCATGTAAATTCAATTAAAAATCAGTTTTAGCACCTGGACTTAATAAAAATTAGGAAAACCCATCTGTTATGTGTAGTTAAACCCCTGGAAATTTATGAAATAATATAATAGACCCTGTAGTGGGGTGAGTTTACCTTTTTAACCCTATATGATATTAAATTTAGGAATTTGAATATGTGGTTAGGATTTAAAATTTAAAAGGTGAGACAAACACATTGTAAATTCAAATTTAAACTCTCCTAGCACTTGGAAAAACTTAGAATGAACTAAAAATAAATTTTAGGCTAAAATAAAATCTGATTAAGTGTAGTTCATATTTATTAGATCTAGAAACACATTTTTAGGCTAGGAAATAATTCTGAAAATTGGTAAAATAAATTTAAATTAGTTCACATCAGAGGAGAAGTTCAAAAATATATTATTTAATATTTTAGATCAGAACCTATTCTGTTTATATGAGGTGTCTTACTATTTTCATAATAAAGTTCACATTTAGGCATAGAAAATAAATCTGAAAATATAGGAAAATAGGTATGCATAACTAGGAAATGATAAATGAAGTTTTCAAATCCAAAGATTTCAGTTTAGGATTTGGTAGAACATCTGAAAGCCCATTTGGAGTAGGAAAATACCTTCCATGCAAACTTGGTAGTTAAGAAGTATATTAATTAAATATAAAGAGTTTATTCAAATTGAAAATTCATATATAGTGTGCAAACAGAAATCTGAAATACAAAAGTTAGAAATCATATACATATGTTTAAAAGTGCATGAAGGCTAAAAATCAACACAGCTAGAGTAAAACACAACACTTAGAAATGTGAATGACTATCATATGTATGAATGTGTGGGGTGAAAGTGTGAACTATGTCTTATGGATTGTTGTTTTCTTTTGATATTTGTGTTGGCATGAGTAGAACCTGCCCTAGAGCATGTTCTTCCCTTCCAAGATCAGGACTATCCATTCCCAGAGCATCAGGAAGAAGGCAAGTGTCCTTGACCACTTTGTTCCTATACTAGGATGTGTAGATAGAATTATTTGCATTGTCAATTGAAATATGAAAACCATGCTAGGAAGTTTCCCTAGAATTGCATTACCTTGTTTTCCTTGTAGCTTGGGATGGGATTTTGCTTTATTATGGCATTCATTAATATTACTTATGCTTAGCCATGCTTAGAATGGAATAAGTGGGATATGGTATCATCAACTTGCTTACCTTATTCTTGAATGAGATATTATGAGTTATGTAGAGGTAGGGATCAAGGCAAGTTGGATGTTTTGGTTGGTGCTGGGTGCGCGAGACTCGGGTTTGTGTTTAGTACTTGCCTGGATCCTAAGGACTGGTTCATGGAGCATGTAACCTGGCTTTACCGTGCCAACCACATGCTGAGATGGGCAGCTTGGCCAATTAATTAGGTGTATCCCCGGCGTAGTATGGGTGTGTTGGATGGTGCGGGGAATAGGTGTCAGCTGTACTACCATATGAACCGCAAGGCTCAAGAGGGGGCCACTGCAGCGGGGTTGGAGCCTCTTGTATGCTGTTAGGGGTGAAACCTCAGTGGGCCCATGCTCGTCACGAATCCCTTTGTAAAGGCTTTGTAGTGATCTCCTGGCTACACACCTGGGAAGTGTGAATGTGGTTCATAGCCACTGGCATAATGGAGGTTCTTTTAGTCCACCCGGCAACGGGGGATGAAATCACTACATGTGGGTACAGTGGTGCAAACTCTGCAGAGTCAAAACTGTCATCACAGCCGTGCTCACGGTCAAGAGCGGCTTGGACTTATTCATGATTAGAGGATGATGGATTGGGAAGTTGTGGATGTTATGCGGGGAGCTTAACATTGGAAATCATATTACGGTTATTTGATTACGATGATGGGATGGGAGATTGGGACCATTTCACATGTGTAGTAATGTAGGTGCTTAATAAGCTAAGGTGGTAGGCAATAATTGCGTAGTGCTTTAACCATGAGTTCAACCTCTCCTTGTACTAGCCATGCATGACATAACTTTCCCACACTTGCTGAGTACCATCGGTACTCAAACTTGCATATTTGTTGGTTTATATTGCTGCTCAGGTCAAGAGAATGATGTGGTGTTTAATGATCAAGACTTCGGACCCGAAGAAGGATTCTAGGTTCATGGAGTCCCCCGGGCAACGCCTGTGACGGAGCCCACAAGAATAATATTCCGCTGCTAGTTTATTTACATGTTATGAACTTATTATCGTCCATCGAGACGTATGCTTTGTAAGACATATTTATATTCGACACCTAGCTTGTAATAAATGATGCTTCACTATTTGTAATCACATTTATGAGAAATTGATCCTAGCATACATGTCATATTAACTCGGTTGTTCTTCGGAGAAACCGGGTGTGACAGAAGTGGTATCAGAGCCAAGGTTGCCCGTAGGAACGTGGACCTAGGTAGAAATGGACGTATTTAAGGACCCTATTTTCTTAAAAAACTATTTTACAAGGTGTGGGTTGAAAGGCGTTATTTAATGGGGTCACTTTCTTCATCTTACCCGAACTTTTATTCAAAATAGGATTTGTGTTTAAAATTTTATCGAACTTAAGTTTAAATGCTTTATGTTTTAGATGGTTCGCATGATCCGCACCGCTCGCAAGTCCACCGGAGGGAGAGTTCCCGTAGTTTCCCTTGCCCTGAGAGAAGAGAACCGTCCGGTGACGTACCTCTCCTACGGATTGGCAGTAGGAGGCCTGTTGCGCCGTCTTCGACGCATGCTCCAAGCCGCCGGCAATACGGGCAAGCTAATCATACACTACAGCTCCACCGGAACCATCCGTGAGCAGCGGGAAGAATGGAGTTCAGAAATGAGGATTATCCATGAAAATCAGCTGCTCAAGATCCACTGCTCTCCAGCTTGCCGAGCGACACAGGTCGATGCGGAGAAGGATGTCACCTGGGAGGCAATCACCTGTCAGAGTCACATCTATCGTCGCCACCTGGACAGGACTGAGTACATGTATGTCCTCCAGCGTGAGAGTGGTACAACGGAGTACAAGTACCCGCCAGTGCAGCAGGGGACTTCCCATGAGCACATGGACTTGTGCTTGGAGGATGCTGCTATGCTCAGTACTCGACTGCAGGAGTGTCAACAGGAGCTTCAGGATGTACGTGACACCCTGAAGGATACTAAGGCGTTGCTTCGAGCCAGCTTAAGGGCGAGAGAAAGAGGAGATGGGAATGAACTGTGTGCCACCGTGAATGACACATGGACTCCTTACTCCCCAGATCACCGGGTGAGTAGGCGTCGCCGCACTTCTCCACCAGCAGCCTCCCCACCCAAAGGGGAGTCAGAAGGCAGCCGCAATAACGAGGAAGATCCCAAGGAGCCAGCTCAGTGATACGAGTCGTGTAGAGTCCTTCCCCATAGTTCAGCATGTTATCGAGTAGGCGAGTCAATACCTTAGTTAATGGTCTGTTAATGTGGTGTGTGACGTGAGTTGTGGAAGCCATGGGCAATTGTCCACAACCTCGTCTTCAGGTTGCTTTGCTTTGATGTGTGAACCCCTATGAAATTAAAAGTGCATTTATTTTTGCGTGAGACATGAACCCTCAGAAAATATAAATACAATAAGGTCTCAAAATTTTAAAGTTTAAACAAATAAAATTTGTAAGTTAATACGTAATGCTTTAAATTGACATTTGGTTGATCATGATAGATGGCCGGAAGAGGAAAGGGTCATGGTGCCAACCCCGCCAACAACAACGATGAGGCCAGCAACCCGCATCTTTCTGGAGGACAAGACAGGGGTGGTCACCGTGAAGGACTTGATCCCATCCACCAAATGCTTGAAAATCAGAATCAGCTCATCCAGAGCCTAACTCAAGTGGTGGCCAACTTGCACCAAGTTCCACCTCGACAAGATGCACCACGCCAACCAAGGTTGAGTGAGTTTCTAGGGACTCAACCTCCAAAGTTTGCAAGTGCTGCTGAACCTCTGGAGGCAGATGACTGGCTAAAGACCATTGAGAGCAAGATGAGGATCATACAATGCCAAGGGTATGAGAGGGTGCTGTTTGCATCTCACCAATTGCATGGACCTGCTGCTGATTGGTGGACCGCTTACATGGCCGCCCATCATGGCCCTGAGAACATCACTTGGGAAGAGTTCAAGCGTAGCTTCCGCAACCATTACATACCAAGGGGTGAACTCAAAAACAAGAGAAAGGAGTTCTTGGGGCTGCAGCAAGGAAACATGACTGTGAGGGAATACCTCACTAAATTCACCCAACTATCCCGTTATGCCCCACGAGACATAGAGACTGATGAGCAGAAACAGGACTGCTTTGTGGAAGGACTTACAACGGAAATGCAGTGTGCAATGTCCTCCAACGAGTATGAAAGTTTCCAAAAGATGGTGGTCAGAGCATTTGCTGTGGAAAGGAAGCTGAAGGCCTTGGAAAATGAAAACAAGAGGAAGGCGGGATGGTCACACCAAGCCTCGGGTGGCAACACCCGCCCACGTCTGATGCAGCAACCCGCAGGGCAGACGAGCCGTGCTGCGGTACCCTACTCCGCACTAAGAGGGTACAACCCGAACTTCAGGCCTCCGTCAGCACCAACACAGCCACAATGGCAGTTGGTACATCAGCCTCGCCCCACATATCAACCTCGACCAGCAGTACAAGGACCCCCAAACCAACCCCAAGACAACAAAGGCCAGGCACCTAAGGTTGGGGTGCAATGCTTTAGCTGTGGTGAAGTGGGGCACTATGCCCATAAGTGCCCAAAGAAGAAGCCCGTGCAGCCGCAACAGCAGAATGTGATGCGAGGACGGGTGAACCATGTGACCATGGAAGAAGCGCAAGAGGCACCCGACGTGGTAGTTGGTAAGTTTCCTGCTGATTTACACATTGCAACCCTGTTGTTTGATTCTGGTGCTACCCACTCGTTCATTGCCCAAGGGTTTGTTCAGAAGCATGATCTAGCAACAACACAAATGAACCATATGCTAGCAGTAACTCTCCAGGTGGAGAAATAAGGACAAGACGAGTGTGTCCCAAGGTGAATCTATACATTAATGGGGTAGTATTTACTGCCAACCTCATAGTGATAGATTCACAAGGGATAGATATTACTTTGGGCATGGATTGGTTGACCCAACATAAGGGAATCATCCATTGTTCGACCAGAATGGTGGGACTAACTCACCCTAGTGGCACAAGAGTAAAGTTCATAACAATACAAGAGCCTAGGAGGGACATTAAATTAAATCAAGTTGAGGTGAAAGTGGAGGAGATCAGGATTATCAAGGAATATCCAGATGTTTTTCCGGAGGAGTTGCCAGGTATGCCTCCCGATCGTGAAGTGGAATTTGCGATTGAGCTAGTGCCTGGAACAGCTCCGATATACAAGAGACCTTATCGGATGGACTCCAAGCAGCTGGGAGAACTCAAGGATCATTTAAGAGAATTGACAGGTAAGGGGTACATTCGTCCTAGTTCCTCACCATGGGGAGCTCCATTGATATTTGTGCCCAAGAAGGACGGAACCCAAAGGTTATGCGTAGACTACCGTGCCTTGAATGAAGTAACCATCAAGAACAAGTATCCATTACCCCGCATTGAAGACTTGTTTGATCAGTTGAGGGGAGCTTGTGTGTTCTCGAAGATTGATCTCAGGTCGGGATACCACCAACTTAAGATAAGGCAAACTGATATTCCAAAGACAGCTTTCGTATCTCGGTACGGACTGTATGAATACACCGTCATGCCTTTCGGGCTAACTAATGCCCCGGCATACTTCATGTATCTTATGAACAAGGTATTCATGGAATATCTGGACAAATTTGTGGTGGTTTTCATAGATGACATTCTCGTCTTCTCCAAAGATGAAGAAGAACATGAGAAACATCTAAGGTTGGTGTTGCAGAAGCTGAGAGAACACCAACTATATGACAAGTTGAGCAAATGTGAGTTTTGGCTGAACAGAGTTCCCTTCTTAGGACATATAATCTTGGAGGGAGGAATCTCCGTAGATCCTGCCAAGATCGAGGATGTAAAGAAGTGGAAGACCCCTGAGAATGTCCGGAAGGTTCGAAGCTTCTTAGGATTGGCTGGGTATTATCGACGGTTTATTGAGGGATTCTCCAAGATCTCGAGACCCCTCACCAAACTGTTGGAGAAAGGAATAACATTTACATGGACGCCGCAGTGCGAGACGAGTTTTCAAGAGCTAAAGAAAAGATTGATGACAGCCCCAGTGCTAGTTATGCCAGACATGCAGAAGAACTTTTCGGTGTACTGCGATGCCTCTGGAAACGGGTCGGGATGTGTTCTCATGCAAGAGGGGCATGTCGTGGCTTACGCATCACGGCAGCTCCGGAAACACGAGAAGAACTATCCTACACATGACCTAGAACTAGCCGCAGTGGTACACGTGTTGAAGATTTAGCGGCACTACTTGATGGGGAAGAGGACAGAGATATATACGGATCATAAGAGCTTAAAGTACATTCACACAGCCAGATCTCAACCTCAGACAAAGGAGATGGTTAGAGCTGATCAACGACTTTTATGTAGGCATCAACTATCATCCTGGGAAAGTGAACATCATGGCAGATGCTTTAAGCCGGAAGGTGCAGGTCAATAGGTTGAGCTTGAAGGACATGCCTACAGAATTGAAGGAAGAGGTTATAAGACTCAACCTATGCCTGGTGAATAGTGGTGAAGCCATCGCCATGGAAGTGGACTCCACATTAGAGCAAGACATACGCGATGGTCAAAAGAATGATGAGAAGATACAAGAAATCCGACAACTCATCAAGGATAATAGAGCCCCTGGTTTCAGAGAGGATGAACAAAGTACGGTGTGGCACGGGAAAAGAATCTGTGTGCCTGAAGTGAAGGAGATCCGCGAATTGATTTTGAAGGAGGCTCATGATGCCGACTATTCCATTTATCCTGGAAGTACTAAGATGTATCATGACCTCAAGAGCAGATATTGGTGGTATGGAATGAAGTGAGATGTCGCGGAACATGTTGTCCTATATGACACATGTCAGTTGGTGAAAGCGGAACATCAACGACCCGTGGGATTATTGCAACCCCTCAAAGTGCCTGAATGGAAATGGGAAGAAATCGGTATGGATTTCATAGTGGGATTGCCTAGGACCCAATCAGGATATGATTCGATATGGGTCATCATCGACAGGCTAACCAAGGTAGCTCATTTCATCCCCGTGAAAGAAAGCTACAGCGGATCCAAATTGGCGGAGCTGTACATGTCAAGGATCGTGTGTTACCATGGAGTGCCAAAGAAGATAGTGTCAGATCGAGGGACACAGTTCACCTCAAGGTTCTGGCAGAAGCTGCATGAAACCATGGGAATCCATCTGAATTTTAGTTCTGCCTATCATCCCCAAACTGATGGGCAGACGGAAAGATCCAATCAGATCCTTGAGGACATGCTGAGAGCGTGTGCACTCAAAAACAGTCGGAGTTGGGATAAGAACTTACCGTATGCGGAGTTCTCCTATAACAACAGCTATCAGGCTAGTATGAAGATGTCACCCTTTGAGGCTTTGTATGGGAGGAAGTGCAGAACTCCACTATTTTGGAACCAAACAGGGGAAAGTAAAGTGTTTGCGCCCGAGGTACTACAAGATGCCGAGGCGAAAGTGAGGGAAATCCGCAACAACTTGAGGATAGAACAAACGTGACAAAAGAGCTATGCCGATGTACAGAGAAGAGAGCTCGTTTTCAACGTGGGAGACTATGTCTATCTCAAGGTGTCCCCTATCCGAGGACTTCGTCGGTTCAAGGTGAAAGGGAAGTTATCACCCCGATACATCGGACCCTTTCAAGTTCTGGAGAGGAAAGGCGAAGTGGCATATCAACTAGAACTACCGGCTCGCCTATCAGATGTGCATGACGTATTCCATGTGTCACAGCTCAAGAAATGTCTGAGGACGCCTGAAGAGATGTTACCCATGAATGAGGTTGACGTAGCTGAGGATCTGTCTTATGCCGAGCAACCATTCAAGATTTTGGAGACAATGGAACGCCTCACAAGAAATAAAAGAATCCGGATGTGCAAGGTGCAGTGGAAGCATCACTCGGAAGAGGAAGCCACATGGGAGCGAGAAGACGAGCTTAAGGCACAGTTTCCGGAATTATTTTCCTAGAACCACCAATCTCGAGGACGAGATTTCTTTTAAGGGGGGTAGAGCTGTAACACCCCAAAACCTGTTAAGAGGGGAATTTAAAATTTTTTGGACGTATTGCATGTGGTGCAGAAATTCAAATTCAAATTGGAATTCAAATTCAACTCAAAACAGAAAAGAAAAAGAAAAAGAAAAAAAACAAAACCCCCGGCCAGTGGGCCGGAACCCACCAGCCGGCCCACCCGCCCCCGCGCCAGCCCGCAGCCACGCGCTCCCCTCCCTCTCTCACTGACACGCGGAACCCGCGTGTCATCCCTCACCTTCCGCTCGCGCCAACAGCCGGACTCCTCCGCGCGTGCCCGATCGCAACCGACTCCGGAAATCCGCATCCCCAGCCCGACTCCTGGTCCCGGACGACTCCGGCTCGATCAAAACAGACACGCCACCCTCCCTCGTCTATAAAAACGCCGGCATCGCCCCGTTTTCCCCCACGATCGGCTGTTTTTCCTCCCGGTGAGAACCGAAGCTCCGATCACCGTTTTCTCTCGATCTCTGCTCTGATTTTCCGATCTAACGCGCCGATCGTGTTCCACCGCCTCCGGGGAATCACGCAGGTGCAGAAGACTCGGTGGTTTGCGCTCTAGGCACAGCTCCGACGAGCACCGCAGCAATTCCATCTCGGACCTCGTCGCCGACCGCCTTCCAGGACCTCCGAGCTCAAGAAAAACCTCGAGGTGAGATCCCCGACCTCCCCTCTACCGATCTATGCCATGAAATCCCAGTTTTAGGAAGAATAGACGAAGATCCGAAGTTTTCCGGCGAGATCGCCGCCTCCCGCCGCCGCGCGCCGTCGGGCGGCGCCGCCCGCGCACGGTCAGAGCGACGTGGCCGCTTATGCGCCGTCTATTTTAAATCACACGGTAGAATTAAAACCCGCGCGTACCGGTTCGGCGATCTAATCTGAGCCGTCTGTTTTAAATCGGACGGTCCACGTCAGCCCCGCATTATAAAGGCCGGGATTCTTCTGCGCAACCCCCTGGGGATCTCGGAAAATACGAGCTAGCCCCGGAAACATCTGATCTAGCCCCTGGAACTTCAGAAATTCATGTAAATTTAATTAAAAATCAGTTTTAGCCACTGGACTTAATAAAAATTAGGAAAACCCTCTGTTATGTGTAGTTAGACCCCTGGAAATTTATGAAATAATATAATAGACCCTGTAGTGGGGTGAGTTTACCTTTTTAACCCTATATGATATTAAATTTAGGAATTTGAATATGTGGTTAGGATTTAAAATTTAAAAGGTGAGACAAACACATTGTAAATTCAAATTTAAACTCTCCTAGCACTTGGAAAACCTTAGAATGAACTAAAAATAAATTTTAGGCTGAAATAAAATCTGCTTAAGTGTAGTTCATATTTATTAGATCTAGAAACACATTTTTAGGCTAGGAAATAATTCTGAAAATTGGTAAAATAAATTTAAATTAGTTCACATCAGAGGAGAAGTTCAAAAATATATTATTTAATATTTTAGATCAGAACCTATTCTGTTTAGATGAGGTGTCTTACTATTTTCATAATAAAGTTCACATTTAGGCATAGAAAATAAATCTGAAAATATAGGAAAATAGGTATGCATAACTAGGAAATGATAAATGAAGTTTTCAAATCCAAAGATTTCAGTTTAGGATTTGGTAGAAGATCTGAAAGCCCATTTGGAGTAGGAAAATACCTTCCATGCAAACTTGGTAGTTAGGAAGTATATTAATTAAATATAAAGAGTTTATTCAAATTGAAAATTCATATATAGTGTGCAAAGAGAAATCTGAAATACAAAAGTTAGAAATCATATACATATGTGTAAAATTGCATGAAGGCTAAAAATCAACACAGCTAGAGTAAAACACAACACTTAGAAATGTGAATGACTATCATATGTATGAATGTGTGGGGTGAAAGTGTGAACTATGTCTTATGGATTGTTGTTTTCTTTTGATATGTGTGTTGGCATGAGTAGAACCTGCCCCAGAGCAAGTTCTTCCCTTCCAAGATCAGGACTATCCATTCCTAGAGCAGCAGGAAGAAGGCAAGTGTCCTTGACCACTTTGTTCCTATACTAGGATGTGTAGATAGAATTATTTGCATTGTCAATTGAAATATGAAACCCATGCTAGGAAGTTTCCCTAGAATTGCATTACCTTGTTTTCCTTGTAGCTTGGGATGGAATTTTTCTTTATTATGTCATTCATTCATATTACTTATGCTTAGCCATGCTTAGAATGGGATAAGTGGGATATGATATCATCAACTTGCTTACCTTATTCTTGAATGAGATATTATGAGTTATGTAGAGGTAGGGATCAAGGCAAGTTGGATGTTTTGGTTGGTGTTGGGTGCACGAGACTCGGATTTGTGTTTAGTACTTGCCTGGATCCTAAGGACCGGTTCATGGAGCATGTAACCTGGCTTTACCGTGCCAACCACATGCTGAGATGGGGCAGCTTGGCCAATTAATTAGGTGTATCCCCGGCGTAGTATGGGTGTGTTGGATGGTGCGCGGAATAGGTGTCAGCTGGACTATCATATGAACCGCAAGGCTCAAGAGGGGGCCATTGCAGCGGGGTTGGAGCCTCTTGTATGCTGTTAGGGGTGAAACCTCAGTGGGCCCACGCTCGTAGGGAATCCCTTTGTAAAGGCTTCGTAGTGATCTCATGGCTACACACATGGGAAGTGTGAATGTGGTTCGTAGCCACTGGCATAATGGAGGTTCTTTTAGTCCACCCGGCAACGGGGGATGAAATCCATGTGGGTACAGTGGTGCAAACTCTGCAGAGTCAAAACTGTCATGACAGCCGTGCTCACGGTCAAGAGTGGCTTGGACTTATTCATGATTAGAGGATGATGGATTGGGAAGTTGTGGATGTTAAGCGGGGAGCTTATCATTGGAAATGATATTACCGTTATTTGATTATGATGATGGGATGGGAGATTGGGACCATTTCACCTGGGTAGTAATGTAGGTGCTTAATAAGCTAAGGTGGTAGGCAATAATTGTGTAGTGCTTTAACCATGAGTTCAACCTGTCCTTGTTCTAGCCATGCATGACATAACTTTCCCACACTTGCTGAGTACCATCGGTACTCAAACTTGCATATTTGTTGGTTTATATTGTTGCTCAGGTCAAGAGAATGATGTGGTGTTTAATGATCAAGACTTCGGACCCGAAGAAGGATTCTAGGTTCATGGAGTCCCCCGGGCAACGCTTGTGACGGAGCCCTCAAGAATAATATTCCGCTGCTAGTTTATTTACATGTTATGAACTTATTATCGTCCATCGAGACGTGTGCTTTGTAAGACGTATTTATATTCGACACCTGGCTTGTAGTAAATGATGCTTCACTATTTGTCATCACATGTATGAGAAATTGATCCTGGCATACATGTGATATTCACTCGGTTGTTCTTCGGAGAAACCGGGTGTGACATGGGAGAATTTCAGCAAGCGTGATGGTTCCAAAAACACAATTATGCCCAGGAGAAGAGTATACCCTACGTCTCTCATAGTATTAGAGGGACAAAAGGTCAACGTCATCTAAGGGATGTCGTGGCTAAACCGCCACGGTGCTGTTCTAGACGTCGTCCTTCGAGTCGTGCATTTGATTCCAGAGGTGCACGAGTCTCATTCTCTATTTCTGGACAGTCCAGAAATAAAACATCCAGCCTTATACCACTCTACCACCATCAGCCTGGAAGATATTCCAGTAGTCCATGAGTTTCCCCGACGTATTCCCGGATGATCTACCAGGTATGCCACCCGACCGTGAGGTGGAGTTCAAGATTGAACTTGCATCGGGAACAATGCCAATATCCAGAAGGCCGTACAAGATGGCACCGAAGTAATTGGCGGATTTGAAAACACAATTGACGGACCTGCTGGACAAGGGTTTTATTAGGCTAAGCTCCTCGCCATGGGGCTGTTTGGCATTATTCGTCAAGAAGAAGAACGAAACGTTGCGGCTTTGCGTGTACTATCATCCACTAAATACCGTTACAATCAAGAACAAGTACCCATTGCCCCGCATCAACATGTTATTTGATCAATTGGTCGAGGCAAAGATCATTTCCAAGATGAATTTAAGATCAGGGTACCATCATATTAGGATCAGGGCTGAGGACATACCGAAGACGGTTTTTTCGACGAGGTACGGGTTCTATGGGTACCTTGTCATGTCCTTCGGCCTCACCAATGCTCCAGCTCATTTCATGTGCTTGATGAACTCGGTATTTATGCCGGAGCTGGACAAGTTTGTCGTGGTCTTCATCTACGACATTTGGTTTATTCCAAGTCAGAGGAAGAGCACGCAAATCACATGCAACAGCTGCGAGATCACAAGCTGTACGTTAAATTAAGCAAGTGCGAATTCTGGATATCGCAAGTACCCTTCCTCGGGCATATCATCTCAGCTGAGGGAATCGATGTAGACCCGAGCAAGATTTTATATGTGCTGAATTGGAAATCCCCGAGGTCTATACATGAGGTACAAAGTTTACTCGAACTCGCGGGATATTATCAGAGGTTCATTTCGAACTTCTCGAGGATTGCAAAACCTATGAACAAACTGCTGAAGAAGACTTCTAAATATATCTGGAGTCCAGCATGTGAAGCGGCATTTAGGCTTTGGTGAAGCACCTAACATCAGCACTGGTTTTGGCGTAACCAGACACAACAAAACCGTTCGATGTGTTTTTGCGATGCATCCGGCATTGGACTTGGATGTGTTCTGATGCAAGATTAAAGAGTGGTTGTGTATGGATCATGGCAGCTCCAGAATCATGAGCAAAACTATCCAACCATGACTTAGAAATCGCTGCCGTGGTACTCGCACTCAAGATGTGAAGGCATTATCTACTGGGAAACCTCATACATCTATACACCGACCACAAGAGCCTCAAATACATATTCACTCAGAAGGAGTTGAACATGAGGCAGCGATGATGGTTAGAGTTGATAAAGGGTTACAAAATAGAGATCCATTATCATCCCGGCAAGGCAAACATAATGGCTGATGCGCTGAGCCGCAAGTCACACGTCCATAACCTTACCATCACACCGGTTGAACAGAGTGAACCAAATCTGTATTTGGTCCCACATGGAGCTCACTACAACTTGGCTCTTGTCACCACCATCCGTGAAGAGATAGCGGTCACCCAGAAAAATGAAAAGGGTATGTTGCATTTGCGTAGACGAGTAGATAGTGGGGAGCTGAATTGTTTCCGGAAGGACGGAGACGGTGTTCTGTGGTTCAAAAACAGAATACTCGTATCCCGTAACCCGGAACTACGGAAGAAAATTTCTGATGAGGCTCACTTGTCAATGTTTTCTGTTCACCCCGGCAGCAACAAGATGTATCAAGAACTCAAAAGAAAATTTTGGTGGACACGAATGAAGCGGGATATCGCTAAATATGTCCCCGAATGCGAAACATGTCGTAGGGTGAAAGCTGACCACAAGAAGAAACCGGGACTGTTGCAACCACTAGGCATTCCTGTCTGGAAGTGGAAGGACGTGAGCATGGATTTCATTGTCGGTTTACCCACAACCTTTCAGAAACATGATTCAGTTTGGGTAATCGTTGACTGGCTTACGAAGTCTGCCCATTTTATCCCGGTCAACACCAACTACGATGCCAAGAAGTATGCTCAGCTGTATATCTCACGGATTATGTTCACATGGCGTACCCCGCACCATCATCTCGGATCGAGGCACCTTATTTTTGTCTCATTTTTGGGAGCAGCTACATGGAATGTTGGGTACAAAACTGATCCGTAGTTCAGCATACCACCCGCAGACGGATGGGCAAATCGAGCGGATAAACCAAATCCTGGAATATATGTTACGGGCTTGTGCTATAAATCACGGTATGAATTGGGATGATCACTTACCGTTAGCCGAGTCCTCGTACAACAATGGGTACCAGGACAGCATCAAGATGGCACCCTACGAGGCGCTATACGGAAGAAAATGCCGCACACCGCTGAATTGGTGTGAGTCTGGCGAGAGGGTCATCTTAGGGATTGATCTTGTCAACGAAGAGAAAGTTCAGATTATTCAATCAAACTTAAACGCCGCCCAATCCCGACAAAAGCATTATGCGTACAGAAGAAGATGCCCTCTACAATTTGATGCCGGGGATCACGTGTAGCTACGTGTGTCTCTGATGAAGGGTGTAAACAGATTCGGGGTCAGAGGAAGGTTGGCACCCCGATTCATTGGTCCATTCAAGGTTTTGGAAATGTGTGGATCCGTTTCATACAGGCTGGAATTACCAGCAACACTCTCCGGTGTGCACGACATCTCTTAACTGAGGAAGTGCCTTAAGTATTCAACCACAGTCCAGCTGGGAGACATCGAGGAACTGAAACCGGATCTCACGTATAGGGAGGAACCGGTTCAGATCATCGACGAGAAGGCCCGAACCACACGTAACCGGACGTTGTGGTTCTACAAGATATTGTGGAATAATCACTCCGCAGATGAAGCAACATGGGAAAGCGAGGAGTTTCTTCGCACCAATTATTCAGAATTTTTGACGTTGCACATCAGATAATTCTCCATCATCCTCTCTCATTTTTTTACCTTATAATATCGGGACGAGATTCTTTTAAGGGGGTAGGAATGTAAATGACCAAAATTTTGGACATGCAAAAGTGTTCATCACACACACTCCACAGCTCATTTGTGGTAATCACATGAACACATTTGAAGAGCATGTAACCACCGTCAATAGGATGATTAGAGGAAGAACTCACAAAATCCAAAAGTGGAATTTTCCACATGAAGTCTTTAGAGTCTGAGCTCACAATTACATCCTAAACTTTCTTAGGAATGCTCATGCTAATTTTAATGCAAATCCAAACTTTTTTAAGGCACTTTTGGATACAATTGTTAACAGAGCTAGTTTGAACTCAAATTAAAATTCAAACTACTTCCATTACATGTATTCAAAAGAGGGATTCATATCCACACTCAGAACATTTTTATGAGCCCATCCACCAATTTTCATTCTATTTGGGATTGATCTTGACATCAGCCATTTGGAACAAATTCGAAGTGAATTTGAATTTCAAAATGTACATTTGCTGCAATTTCATTCAAACCATTTCACACTTGAATTATTCAAATTCAAATAGTCATTGGGTGGTTTGATCAAAGTTTATAGGGCATGAGGGTCCCAAATAATGTGCAACAGTAGAAACTTAATTGTGGAGGACAAAATTAGCAAGTGGGATCCCCTGTCAGAGAGGTGAACTAAACCGACTCCACAGCGCGTTGCCCGATTTCTTGCACGCGCCCGCGCGAGTGCCACGGTGAGCAGCAGCTGCTCTCAGCCACTGAGCGACGGAAGACGTCCCCATCCCCTTATCTTCGAGCTTGGGACGCCACAAACTCATTTCATTTGCTGCTCTTCATTTCCACGCACCAAAAAAGAGCCACCGTCGCCGCTCTCTCAGCCGCACTACCTCCACCGTCGACCGGCCAACACAGAAGCTTTCACGGCGAGCTGACGCCATGAACAGGATCACCAACAACCCCTCGACATCCTCGACGCAGCCCTGAGTTGATTCCCGGCGTCTGTCGAGCTGTACCCAGCAATCTTCTTCCTCGGGACAGAGCACGACCGCCGGTAGAAATCTTCATCGCCCGACTGCACCGAAGCTTCTCTGGCTCGTACAAACAGTCACAGAGGTTAGCAACCGACCCTAATTCATCCTCCTAGACCTGGTTAAGCTAGCTCAACGCCGGTGAGCAAGAATTTCAGTTTTGCTTTCAGCTGCCGTGTAGAACCGCGAAAACCAAAACCAGAAATTCGCCCCAATCATTTGATCATCGGATTGTCTGGTTTAACTAGAGCTAGGGTAGCACCTAACGATCACCTGGTCGAATCTTAGCAACGATGATCCATCCGGCGAGCGTAGCGCCGTGTTTTCGCTGCTGCCGGTAAAAAAGCCTTGGGTCACCGGTGAAGTCTACCTTCCTGGCGATCTCCGGCCAAGAGGGGGCCACGGTTAGCTTCCCCGTGCCCCAGTGGTGCTGTACGACCTTTCAGTTGGTCGTGTTCACCGCCGAGTCGTGCTATCACTGTCGGACCCGAGCTTAACTCCGCCGCCGCTGTCTCCGACAGGTTTTCCGGTGACGCCGAGGGGCAAGATGATGTACGGCGTGTGTACCACGATCGCAGGAAGGTGTAGGAAGAAACCGTGTCAAAAACCATCCATTGTAAGCCGAGAACGAGCTGCGCCAGTGCTGCTGATCGGCGCGAGCTCGGGCCTCGGCGGGAGGTAGATGAAGACACTTTGGCGTAGGTCCCAGTGTCAGTAGTTTAAACAATTCAGGTTTAATTTTTCAGTTTTCCCTCCAAAACTTTAGAAGCACATAACTTTTGCTAGGAATGTCCAAATTAAGTGAACCAATTTGTTGGATTCATCTCTCCGAGTACTTTCCAGCAAAACAAGTTATCTTTCCAGAATTAATTCCCTCAAGTTTAAACTGTTGGGAATTTTAACTGGACATCCACTTTGTGAAAAAATCTCAAATTTTACCAGGATATTCCTTTTAATATACTTGAGTCAAATGAAAAATTTCAGATCCATCCGAATTCATTTAGTGCACTTAATTGTGTGATTAAGTGAACTGCCCCTGAGAAAATGAAAAATGTACAGAAACATTTTTCAGAAATTCCTCAAATTTCATTAGCTCATAACTTTCTCTAGGATTCTCCAAATTACATGAAACCAACTCCATTAGAACTATCATAAACTGTAGTTTCCTGAAAGTAATGGCTTGCTCCATGAAAATCCCTAAAAACCTTAGAAGCTCAAATAATGGCCTTTTATACATTGATTTGTGCAGGGCTCATATGAGCTTTGCCTCAAATGAAATTATGGCAAGTGTCTGTTTAAGTTGTCACCGAGCCACAGTAAAAATTTCAGAGTCAAAAAGGGCTGTCTAGCTAGACTTACAGTCTTCACATTCTCACGTCAACACAAATGCATTTAAATTTGACATACATTTTTTCATTCAATTTCGTGTAGTCGCTAAAGTCGAAGAAGACCCAGAGATTCTGGATTTTATCCCTCCGGAGGAAACTTTAGTCGAGGACCAGCAGCAAGGCAAGCTCCGGTTTTGCATTAACCTTAATTTTAAAGTCTTGTCTTTTTCACTTACTTTACGAGTTCAATGTTTTGTGCATTAGTCTTTTTGCAAATACAGTTGCATAGCCAAGAGAACCATGGGGTTTGAGTCTAAGTTTTGAACCTCGAGTAGCCACAGCAATGCTTACAATGGTATAGGATTTGGTACAGGTCGAGTAGTTGGAACTACTCGCGAGAATAGGCATAGAGGCACACCACTCAGTTAGTGAAATAGACAATGGACCACATGGCATGAAAATTAGACTGAGCAGAGGGTAGGAGCAGCAGGACTTTGGGGTCCTGTGACGCTGACGCTCTGCTTGTGTCGGTTGAGGACTGAGCCATGTGCGGACCTGTTCAACAAGCTAGAACTGTACCGAAGACATACCGGCTATATGGGAACCAGGAAACCAATGTAATTCGGGTAGCGGGATGTTGAGGCATTGCTTGTCGTCCAAAGGTGTTGGTTGAGAGCAGCAAGGTGTAAATCCGCTAGCGGGCACGTAGGTCGATCTGCGTAGGGACCTCCTACTCAGGACGATAGGACCGGTTGAACACTTTGCTAACAAGTGAAAGGTGGTTGCGTACGATGTCCCGGATGGTTGTTGTAGGCAACATCGAGTACGGGCATACGTGACGTGTTATTCGGGTAACCCTGCAGGTGTAAATCGATTATAATCGCCGTCCCTCACAGTCAGTGAGTACCACTTGTTCGCTGTACCGTGACGTAGAAAGAACAGGCTAGTTGTCATGAATGAAAGTTGCTGATTTGAAGTAAGACTAGGATTGCTAATGATGTGATGTAGAATATAGCAAACAAAAGTTCTTTTCAGCCTTAGGCAAGAAATATAGAAGGAATGCTTTTCTTGTTTGATTGCGGACTTTCTATGTTCCTTAGCACAATGTTTCCACTCACTTGAGGCTAAAACCTGAAAATAGGAATCAAGTAATTCGGTGAGTCTTTATGAAAAACTTTTCCATTATATACCTAATCTTTCCAGCATGTAGAGTTTCATGTTTAGCGGTGACGGGTCAGTCTTGCTGAGCGTTCGTGCTCACTGCTTGTTGTTAAAGTGTTTGCACTGAATTATGAGGAGGAAGAGGCTCCCGAATAGGAGATGGGTCCCCTAGAGTGGGAGCCGTGCACGCCGCCGTATTAGTGGGTTGCCTGTGTGCTAGCGAGGACACGTTCATGGGCTGAATGTGAACTCTTTTTGCTTATTCTACGCCCGCGAGTTTAGACTATAACGCTATTTTGTTGTTATTCTGTAAATAAACAAGTTCATGTAATAAAACTTAGCTTCCGCTGTATGTCTTTGATGTGTGTTATCCGGTGTTGTCTATTGCAACACCTCTCGGCGAGATCCTGGAATATCGGGACCATCGGGTCCTCACAGAATCATCCCCAGATAGGCTTCACACAAGATGATGAATAGCGAAACTTGAAGCATGCCGTCCGGCGTCAGGTGGTGAAGCTCCAGTCCGTACTCGTACAGCAAGCCGCGAAAGAAGTGCTGCGCCGGCAGACCAAGCCCACACAGGTGAAACACGCTCAGCAACACAACCTCGTTGGCCCGAGGAGCGGGAAGTGGCTCATCTGTGCGAAGCGGATGGCGTGGACATCACACTCCGACAGCAGCCCCATCTCCTGGAGGACGGTGACGCGGCTCTAGCAGAATTCTGACTTCCACCAAGGGAAAGTAGCGCCTTCTCTTCTCTCTGGAAAAGGCACCAGGAAGAAGGAGCAACGACAGGACAAAGACGAAAAGGGCAGAGGAAGACAGGAGTGCTGGCTACACAGGGCAGAGGAGTGTAAAGGCAAAACAGGTAAACCCGAAATACAATTCAGGAGGAAGAAATATAAAGCAGGCGAAGTGACACCTAAACTGGCAACCATCAGATGGCAGGCAACCGTTCATGACTGCCTTGGAGAAACCATCGCTGTAATTCCACCCAACTGCCCCCGGATCAAAACCGCTTGGGCTACAAGGGAGCCGAGTCGAGCGGCGCCTCCTCATTTTTCCCACGGCGGAACCATCCAAAAAGGCATGAAGACCCCACTGGACAGCGACCGTTTGGCTTCACGACGCAAGACCATGCTCACGATACCGGAGTTGAGTCGAGTGGTGCCTCCTCAACCCCGCTGGACGTGGAGGACACGAAGGACAACACGGCTATTGGAGGAAGGTAAGTCTCTAGCCCACTATATGGGATCAAAAAGTCCCGGGTACGTAGGCTGGCCAGCGAAAGGCTCAGAGGCTGCCCGGGACAACCCTGAGTGAGGGGCAAGAGACGCAAGGTGGTCCGCGATAGAGACAACTACGGGCAGGACGAATCCGCCTGACACCTCTAAAATTGTAGTTGAGTCCCAGCCCTGTGAGTGTCGAGGTAACCCCTCGAATGGTCAGCAGCGAGCCGCCCGGGCTAGCGACGAGCTCAGGAACCACACACACGCCTCAAGCAGGGATTTAATGAAACGCAGGCACCAAGCTCCAACCAGGAAGCCCATCAGTGCGAAGCAGGGTCAATAGTTCCAACCGTCCACAACGAACAGGACGAATGGGTTTGACTTGGCTCTACCCGGTATGCATCTCATCGGGCTCGGGGGTTCTACCATCGAGGAAAGCCCCCGATTGACCCGACCCCTCCAAGCCACGAACCTGTTCGTGGATGGGGGGTGAGGCGAACTCTCTATGACGACAACCCGGACCCTCGAAAGGGGGCACGGGGGTTTGCCATAGGGTCCTAGCAGGAACGACCAAAGGTCGTGACCGGCCGCTGAAGATCCATTTGTAGCGACTGCAAAGGTTGAGTCAAGTACTAACGATTTTCCCTTTCTTTTCAGCTGTGCAGGATCGAAGCCATCCAGCGTTCACCCCCTGACCGATCGGCAAGATCGCTCAGAGGCTTGGGGGATACTGACGGGGTTCCCGATTCCCATCCTTGGGGGAAGCGGGAGGCCATGCCTCGAGGAGCGATGAAGGAGCAAGCTTGAGCCCGAGCGCAGGAGAAGATGGAAGGTTTAGGACGGAGAGCCCAGACCCGACCTCTATGGAAAGCCGTGAGCCTCACCCAGATGAAG
The DNA here is from genome assembly GCA_030760725.1 of Neostapfia colusana. Lineage (NCBI taxonomy): Eukaryota > Viridiplantae > Streptophyta > Magnoliopsida > Poales > Poaceae > Neostapfia > Neostapfia colusana. The sequence goes on from JASWHV010000011.1 coordinate 64,205,415, forward strand.
GGTGCATCCCGCGGGGAAGGCCCAAACCCAACCTCGGGTAGGTAGGAAGCAGGTGGCCTTCATTGCGGAGCAGGCGCCGCCCAGGCCAAGTGGGAAGGCACTCGAGCGCCACCCCTTGCCATGGCATTGAACACCCATCACCTCCAATCGGACCGAAGAGGAGAAGTACATGGGGTGCGCTAGCGGCCCGGTATGGTCTACCTCGATGACAAGACGGGAGCAGGTGTGACGGCAGGCTACGAATACGGTAACCCCATCTAGTGACTATGTCGAACGTACGACGGGACACGCTGTCCCTGTTGCCATGACTTTTTCACCACTTGTAATACGAGAGGAAGAGGGTGATATAAAGAGAGAGGCCGGTCGATCCCCTAGTGACATGCTCTCTCACTTGTAAGAATCACTCCCATTCTTGAGAAGGAACAGCGAGACACCCCAGGCTGGATGTAGGGCATCTTCCCTGAACCAGGATAATTCCCTTGTGTTCTTAGCTAGGCCAACTCGAGAAAGAACGCGTGGTACATTAGTTACTAGTCAGAAATCCGAACGCCAACAAACCTTTTGCAGGAGTATGCTGATGTCTTTCCAAAGGACATACCACCAGGTCGACCCCCCCCCCCCGAAGAATCGAACACCAGGTTGACCTCATTCCGGGTGCAGCACTATGTGTTGTTCCTGTTCTTCTTGTGCCCAAGAAAGATGGTTCATGGTGTATTAGTGTTGATTGTCGTTCCATTAAAAAAATTACAATCAGATATCAGCACCCCATTCCTCGATTAGATGATATGCTTGATGAACTAAGTGAAGCAAGCCTTTTTGCTAAGATCGATTTGTGTAGCGTAGTGGGTATCATCAGATTCGTATGAAGTTGGGGATCAATGAAAAACAGCTTTTAAAACAAAGTTTAGTTTGTATAAATGGTTAGTTATGCCTTTTGGGTTAACTAATACACCTAGCACATTCATGAGACTTATGAATGAAGTTCTGCGTACCTTCATAGGCAAATTTGTTGTCGTCTATTATGATGATATATTTATTTATAGCAAATTTTTAGAGGATCATCTTGATCATTTGCATGCTGTTCTTAAGCTTTACGTAATGCACGTTTATTTGGAAATCTGGACAAGTGCATCTTTTGCAGAAACCGTGTATCTTTTCTTGTCTATGTTGTCACAGCTCAAGGTGTTGAGGTGGATCAAACCAATATTGATTCCATTCAGAATTGGCCTACTCCAGCCACCATCACACAGATTTGGAGTTTCCTGGGACTTGCTGGAGTTTATCACAGATTTGTTCTTAATTTAAGCACCATTGCTGCCCCGCTGAATGAGCTCACAAAGAAAGGTGCTCCTTTACTTGGATACCCTAACAAGAAGGGGCATTCATGATTTTGAAAGGTAAGTTGACCCATGCACCATTACTTCAGTTTCCTGATTTCAATAAGATGTTTGAGTTGGAATGTGATGCAAGTGGCATTGGACTAGGTGGTGTGCTACTGCAAGAAGAAAAATCAGTAGCATACTTTAGTGAAAATTGAATGGTGCTAGTCTGAACTTTTCCACTTATGACAAAGAATTACTTGCTCTAGTCCGCACTCTACAAACATGGCAGCACTATTTTTGGCCTAGGGAATTTATAGATTCATTCTGATCATGTACCTTTAAAGCATATCAAAAGTCAATCAAATCTGAATCGTCGGCATGCTAAGTGGGTTGAATTCATTGAGTCTTTTCCTTATGTTATCAAACATAAAAAAGGAAAAGAACATGTAATTGCAGATCTTCATCTCGTCGTTACTCTATGCTCTCACAACTTGATTTCAAGATTTTTGGGCTTGAAACTATGGAATAGTAGTATATGTTTGATCCATATTTTAAGGATGCAATGCTGATATGCAAGGATGGGAAAGCGTGGGCAAAGTTCTTCCAGATGATGGGTTCTTATTTTGTGCTAACAAATTATGCATTTCAGCCAGTTCTGTTCTTCTTTTGTTGTTACACGAAACACATGTTCGTGGACTCATGGGACATTTTGGAGTTAAAAAGATTGAAGCTATTATTTCTAATCACTTCTTTTTGCCAAAGATGAGACGTGATGTGGAGAGGTTTGTTGCTCGCTGCCCCACCTGTCAACGCGCAAAATCACGACTTGAACCCCATTGTTTGTATATTCATTTACCTGTTCCACATGCTCCTTGGTTGGATATTTCAATGGATTTTGTTTTAGGATTGCCTAGAACTAAGAAGGGGAGAGATAGTGTCTTGATCGATTTTCTAAAATGACACATTTCATACCATGTCACAAGAGTGATGATGCCACCCATGTTGCTGATTTATTCTTTCATGAGATTGTTCATCTACATGGTGTTCCAAGTACTATAGTTTCTGACCGTGATGCAAAATTTCTTAGTAATTTCTGGAAAACCTTGTGGAATAAATTGGGAACCAAAATACTTTTTAGCACTACATGCCAACCTCAATCTGAGGGACAAGCTGAAGTTGTTAATAGAACTTTATCTACAATGCTTCGAGCTATTTTAAAGACAAATATGAAAATGTGGGAGGAATGTTTACCTCATATTGAATTTGCTTATACCAATTCAGTACATTCCACTACAAAAATATCTCCTTTTAAAGTTGTATATGGTTTCCTTCCTCGTGCTCCTATTGATTTATTGTCTAAAGCACCTTTGGGGGATACATATATTGATGCACATCAACGTACTGATCTCATACATAAGATACATGAGCAAACTAGGGACAACATTGAGCGAATGAATGCAAATAATCAGATTTCTGGTAGTAAAGGAAGAAAACAAGTTTAATTTGAACCAGGTGATTTGGTTTGGCTGCATTTAAGGATCAATTTCCTACTCTACGTAAATCCAAGTTGATGCATCGTGCTGATGGGCCTTTCAAAATCAAGATAAATGATAATGCTTATAAATTTGACCTCCCAAAATAATATGGTGTCTCCCCTACTTTTAATGTTATAGATTTGAAGCACTATGTTGGTCAAGCGAAGCAGATTCCGTCGAGGATGACTTCACTTTAGGAAGGGGAGGATGATGAGGACATGACTCATTCAGGTTCAACCACTGCATCTACTTCCTCAACAACTCCAATAATGATGCAAGGACTAATGACTCGAGCTCTTGCACGTGAATTTAACTACATCCTTCTGCTTACAAATTAAGTACCCGAATAAAGTCAAGTGGATGAATAGGGTGCTGTGCATCATATCTTGAGGCTGGGGCCATGTAATAAAGAGAGATTTAGGCAAATAAGGAAAGGAATAAGGGAAATCTCGTCCAACCTTTACTGCTGGACGAATTTCCTTCTTTCTTCCCCTATTTGAAGACAGATGTACTATAATAAGGAAAGAAATAGAGGAAATCATATCCTGCCTTACTGTTGGATGAATTTCCCTCTTTCTTTCCCTACTAAAAGGTAGTTTATCTCAGAAAAAGAAAGGGGGTAAAGGATATCACGCCCTGCCATTGTTGTTGGAAAAATTTCCCTCTTCCCTCCCCTATTTAAGTAGACCAAGAGTTCCTTGAGAAGACAGATTTTCCTTTTGTTCCAGTTTAACCTTTGAGTGAACTCTGTTCTTCAGTTGTGTCCAGCGACCACATGTAAGGCAGTATTGTAAACCCCACACTTGAGAGAATAAAATTTTGCCTACATCTAATTTTTTTCTTGCCCGTTGATTGCTTGCAGGAATTGAACCTCGTGTTCAGGTTGATCCTGCGATTCTAGCAAGGTCAATAACCATTCGGAGTTGGTTCAACGATTGCTAATGTGCCATGACTTGTTCGTTCGTAGTTGGATTGTGAGAGTCTCCTCCTCAACTCGATAGTTACCCACCTCATCGAAAAATCGGGCACTCCAAGCCTATCAGGATTGGCCTTAAATCTGCTAAGAATCAAAGTTATGAACACTAAGTCAGGGTAAATATATACTTTAGCATACATAAGACTTTTGACAGTAGAATCATATAGAACTGACTTCATTTGATCCATCTAATATTGGTTACTAGACACTGAAAGTTGCCAAACTTATTACCCTTGACTATAAGAGCAGGCGAAGATTTACTCACATACATTCTGTACTTATTGAGTACACTTTCTAAGTATGTCTTTTGTGATAAACCTAACACCCACTTACTTCTATGTTGGTGAATCTCAATACCTAGAACGTAGGATGCTTCACCAAGATCCTTTATATTGAAGTTGGAGAACAAAAACTTTTAGTTTCTAATATTAAATCAATATCACTACTCGCAAGTAGTATGCAATCTAAATAAATTTCTCATTCTTAAACATAGCATATATGCAATTGTGCTCATCATTCTCTTTAAATTCAAACTTTCTTATAGTCTCATCGAACTTGAGATACCATTGCCTACAGGACCGTATAAGTCCATAGATGGACTTGCGTAATCGGCATCCCATATGTTACTTACCCTTAATAAGAAAACCTTATGGTTGTGTTGTATAGACGTCCTCATATAGATCCCCATTGACGAAAGTCGTTTTTTGCATGCATCTGATGTAATTCTTAACCACAATGTGCCACTAAGGCCATAATTATTCTAAATGAATTCTTACTAGGGACGGGTGAGAACGTCTCACTATAATCTATGCCTTCTATTTCCGTTTAGAGTCATGCTTAATCTTGTAGACTCACTTACAGTCTACTGTTTTGGCTTAGGGATTTCAACTAATTCCCAAACTTTATTGGCACTGATAGACCTCATATCATCCTCTATGTCTTTACGCCATTCGGATGATTGAGGACTTCTCATGGCTTCTTTAAATGAGGTGGTATCATCATCCATTTCAATTTCTTCCTTCATGTAGACCTCAAAATCGCTAGGAATAGCCGATTTTCTTACTATTTGAGATCTTCTAATTAGCATATTATCTTTTATTTGAGAGTATTGTTGCTCCTCGTCATTAGCAGCGACTGACTAAACAGGCTAACAAAATTGAGCCAGTTCATGCAGAAAACGAGCATCACTTACTATCAGTGTTGCCGATGAGGAACTAACAATAGGCGTTGAAACAACAGCAACAAGCACTATTTGTTCAACTACAACAGTTATCGAGAAATATGGTTCTTAAATATTTGAAGTGGGTGCATACACCCGATTCTTCTCTAGATCCATTTCTCATGGTACCATACTCTCAATTGATCATGGCATCCTCTACACACTTTTCCTCAGCAGGACAGCCCCATAAACAAAAATAACTAAGTGTGGGCTTACATCGTGTCCACAAGTCTTCTATTTTCGGCACCAACTTAATTGTTACCCGATCAAGAATATAAATGTTGGCTTTTAATGCCTCCATCCATATGCTAATCATACTTCTTACCATGTCCATTAGCGTACAGTTATGCTGTTCCTCTACCCTGTTTTGCTGAGGCTCGTTCGGTGTAGAATATTGGGCGGTTATGCCATTTTCTAGAAAAACCTTGCAAAAGGTATAGGAATTTGTCCATACGGGGTATGACAATTGTATTACTCCCCTCCATAGCCGGATCTTACTATCTTATTTTTTAAATTATGCTGATTTCTACTTCAAGCTTAAATATTCTAAATTTATCCAATGATTTGGATCTTTTCTTAACTGGATAAATATAGCCATAACGAGGGTAATCATCTATAAATGTTATGAATAAATCATACCCATCTATGGATGATACATAAAATGGACCACAAATGTCCGTGTAAATTATTTCTCAAAATTCTCATACTACGTTTAGCATTTTAATAATTTTCTTAACATATCTTCCTTTAATGCAATCAATGCGTGTACAGTGGCCCTTTTCTCTCTTTTTATGGCCCTCATAGGGGACCCCGCGAAGAATTATAAACATGTACAGTGGTACCTGAGTCAATTCACCAAGTAGATTGTGGATAATATAAAAACAGTGATTCATCAACAAAAGTGGTAAAATCATTACCGTTCTTACAACACCACTTTACAAATCCAACATAGTACTTTTGATTAGTAACCCTTCTTCTTACAAAATTTGCACTGATTATCATCCTTCACATCCTTTTGTGAATCATGCTAAGGAGCCTTACCCTTATCATCATGCTTATATGAGGTGCCATGTAACTTAAATATATGCTTAGAATAATTTTTGTTGAAATAATTATTCTGAGCCTTACCCACAACCGCCGCCCTTTCTCTCTGATTTAAACAAACCAGCAACCCCCAATTCTCTTCTCCACACGCGAACAAGTTCTCATCAGTTAATTCGCCACTAATCTCCATTGCCCTGTTAATTCCACCCTTTTTCTTCCTCTATGATCACTTCATCAGCATTGGTTCATCATAGGAAGATCTCCGGCAAGCAACCATCAAAGATCCTTGGTTCTAGTGCTCTTGCGATGAAGCCCGACTACCACCGCTGCCCCTCGTCGTTGCCAACACATTTCCGGTCTGTTCTTATTAAAGAAACCGCCCTAGCTGAGTTCCTCGTGTTTCCCTCCACCAGATTTGGTAGAAAAAATCGAGCATTAGTGTGTTCAGATGAAGTTTTGCATTTTCCGACGAGTTCACTGCCGCATGCCGCCGATCCTCGCCGCCCCACCATTTCCAGTATTTCCCCATCAACCTAATCGGCACTACACGTTCGTGGTGATTTAGGGAAAATTGTAAGTAACAGAATAAGGAATATTCATAGCCCTAGCGACGCCACCTCGACGATCGCCGTCAGTTGCCGCTGCCCGTTGACGCCGATCAACTTCCGAACCATATCGGACGCTGAAACCACCCTAGAATCAGCCTCAAAGCCTGTTGCTAATATTCAAGAACAAGTTTTTGACATCTGTGAGCAGCAAGCAGAAGGCAAGTGTCCTTGACCATATTGCTCCTATTTTAGGAAATTAGATATATTAATTGCATGATGTCTTAATATAAAAACTATGTTAGTATGTTGCCTAGTTTTCCATATTATTCCTTGAAGCCTTGGTGGGAATTATTTGGAATAGTTAATTGTCGTTAAATTGTGCTTAGCCATGCTCAAAATATTTAGAATATGGTTGTTATGCATATTACTTGATATATTGGAATATTCATGAGACATAATGGTGTGTCATAGAAATAGGAATCTATACATGCTGGTTGTTCGGTATGGTGTTGTGTGCACGAGACTCAGGATAGTGATAGTGCCTGTCTTAGATTCTAAGGACCGGTTTATGAAATAGTTAACCCGGCTTTACAATGTCACCACAAGGCTGCGATGGGGCAGCTTGGCCAATTAATTAGGTGTTGTTCTGGCATAGTATGGGTTATTGGAAGGTGCATGGAATGGGAGGCAGAGGGACTGCCCTGGGATCCGCAAGGATCAAGAGGGGATTCTGCAGGGGAGGGTGTACTCTTGGGAACTGCAGCGGGTGAAATATTTGTGGGCTTGTTCTTGCAAGTAGACCCTTTGTAAAGGCCTTGTAGTTATCTCCTGATAACACACCAAAGGAAGTGTTTAATGTGGCTAACAACCACGGGTATAGGGAGGTTCTTTTAGTCACTTGAGGACAGGGTATGAAATCACAACTTGTGGGTAAAGTAGTACTATCTCTGTAGAGGATAAAAACTGTCATGACAGCCGTGCTCACTGTTAAGAGCGGATTGGACTTGTTCATGATTAGTAAACATTAAAATGGATTGGTTGGGAATGTTAGGTGGTGTAACCTAACATTGATGGTTTAATTATCAGAACGATGGAATTCTAATCACTTAGTATTATAAGTTGCTAATTAAATCTAAGGAACTAGGATTAATGCTTAGTGCTTAACTTAAGTCAGCCTTCCTTGCTATTGGCCTACATAACATCTCTTTCGTACACATGTTGAGTACCATTGGTACTTAAACTTGCTTTTGCTGGACTTTAAATGCTGCCCAGGCTATGGTGATGACTTGGAGTACAACGAGGATGAATTCGAACCAAAAGAGTTGTACTAGGATGGCGTGACCACCGGGCAACGCCTGTGCATGGAGCACCACGTGCTGACTTCCGCTGTTGTGTCGTTTGTGTAATAATACTTTTGTTTAGTCTTTTAATGACATATTTGTAATATTTTTCTACAAGCTGAACTTGGCTTCTAATATATAATGGTATTTCACTTTTGTCGGCACATGTATGAATCAACTAATCCTAGCATACATGTGAGATACGATCGGTTGTTCTTTATTGAAAACCAGGTGTGACATGGATTCCAGGATTCGAAGCCGATACTGTGAGACCTTTATTACCACTACCCGATGATGCTTAAGTCAAACTATTAATGAATGAGAACAGTAAATCTGGTATATTACCTCTGTGCGGGCATTTTTCCATGAACAATTGGATGACGCTATTTTGCAAATTCCAATAATTAGATATGGTGGTGAAGACTTTGTGTTGTGGCCTCATAAATATTTTTGAATGTATTCAGTCAAATTAGCATATAATTTAGCCAGAGTGGATTCCTTCTTCCAAACACGTGATCGATCTGGCTGCGGATCTGTTTCGGGTTGGCAACCGGAAACAAAACATTGGGAAAAATTGTGCACTATTTAAGTTCCTAATAATATGAAGATTATGTTGTGGCGAATGGTACACAATTGTCTATGCACTGGTCCACAGTTACTTCATAGAAATATTGCTGCATAAAATAAATGCACCCGCTGCAGCCAAGAAGATAGCTTGGAGCATATCTTCTTGAGGTGTCCCTATTCTGTTGAGGTGTGGAGACTGATAAATGAACACTCTCATATTACATTATGCAAAAAGGAACTGATCAATGTGAAACAATGGTTTTTTTGATTTTCTTGACCGGGAAACAAAGGTCCATGCCGTAGTCATGTCTGTCACTTGTTGGCACATTTGGTAGGCTCGTAACAAAACCAAAAATAATGTAGATGTTCTGAATCCTATCCGTGTGGCTGTCAAGATTTTTGCTTATGTTGACATGATTCTAAGACATTGTTTCAAGCATAAGAAGTCAAACAGCATGAATATTCAATCATCAAGTACTCAATGGAACATGTGCCACGAAGATCATGTATGTATCCATGTAGATGCTGCTTTATTTTTTATCTACCAATGTATGGGATGGGAAGCAGTAATTCGTAACCAGATGAGATAACATCTCCTCTCATGTACTGAAGGTTTGAATATATTCCCCAAACCTGAAATAGCTGAAGGCATCACGATCCATCAAGCAATAATGATTTCTAAGGATCATGGGTTCTTCAAGATAATAGTATTCTCTGATTGCCTTTCTATGATTCAAGAATTATTTCCACAATACAAGATCGGTCTCAAGTAGGCTCTATTGTAACTGGTATCAAATCTCTTGCTGCAGGATTTTAATCATGTTCATTTAAGTATTCCTGTCAGAATTAAAATGTAGTGGTACATATCCTAGCTAGATCTTTATGTAGGTGTTATTCCGGATTGTATCCGAGAAGAACATTGTAATGATGTTACTTAATTAATGAATGTACTTTTTTCTCAAAAATTATGAAGGGGTGGCACAAGGTTGTGACGTGATTCCAACATATTTTGACTATGAAAATGAAGGTTGAACATGTTTGGAAGGTGTGTACACGTGTGCAAAGAGTGCATGAACATCGCAAATTGGTTCCAAGATGTGGTGAAGGTGTTTGAACGTGTGTGGAGGTTGTTACAAGTTTGTGGCGGGATTATAGCACGTTCGGACGTTAAAAAGTTGGTCTAAAATAGGTTTGGACATGAATCCGAGTTGGAGTCTGAATCAGGTGGGTTCAGACGTGTGTTTTGTCAGAAAATCAGGTTGTTTTGGCCAGAAAACAGTTGATTCCTAGTTGGTTGCAAGTTTAGGCTGGAGAGTCCAATTTACAGTCAGATTTTGAGTTGTTCGTGTCCATAACTCTTGTGTTTGTGCCCAAAGAGTTTTGGAAGGTTAGTATTCTGATCTATGTGCCAATAAATAGAGTCCAAGTAGATTAGGATGTGTCGTTTTTGAACATGACTTCTTTGGATGTGTACTAGTTGGTTTTGCTAGCCTGAGGGCTGTAGATATAAATAGAGGGGACTTGGCTACGAGTGAGGAATCACCTGCAGCTGGCTTTCATTTGTTTTTCCGAGTAAAAATCATGGTTTGTGACAAGCTTTTTGGTTGTGATCACCTGGGTCGTTTTATTCAAGTTTTGCCCGTAGGTTTCGCTATGACTGACTTTGCTTTACTATTTTAGGCATAACTTTCGCTCTATCCTTCGAACTGACGTAATTCTTTTTGTGTTACCTTCACAACTCAATTTTGTATAATCTGTGAACATTTCAAGGTTAGTGTACTCACGATTCAAGCCTAACATGAGAGTTTTGCTGCATTCCAGATTGGATCTTTGCTCACATAGATCAGATTGACTTTTGCTAACATTTTTTTATCATAACTTGAGTTCTACTGCATCAATTAGGTGATTCTTTTTGTAGTTGCTTACTAACTAATTTATCTATAATCTAAAATGTTTTGATTACGTTTTCTATTGAGGAACCTACTCGGACACACGTATTTTTGGGACTGATCAGAATTTGTTGAGGGGTTAAGTCTTCCGCTGAATTTTTTGTTTCATCTACCATTCATCCCCTTGGTAGCTGATCTAGTATCGTTCGATTGTACCAGTGGTATTAGAGATAAGTGGCATTAATCAAACAATCTTTACCAGTTTTTAGATTAGATTTAGTGGAGAGAAATTCTAAAAAACCATGTGTGTTCGATGGCATTGATTTTCAGATTTATTCAGGCAAAGGGCTTTGCCATCTGGTTGAAAGTTTTCAAACCTTTCATTGTGCCGTCAAACAAATATGTGACAGTTGCTAACATGATGGAAGTTGACAACAATTACCAGGCATGAAATTTTATCATCTAAGGACTGACCCAAGACGACTTTGATCGTGTTGTCCACATATATCATCATACGACATGTGGAAGGATTTATACAACTACCATGAAGGTTCAACACGATCAAGAATGTACGACAAGATATGTACAAGAATTGGTATATATTATTTGAGATGAGCCTGAGTGAGTCATTGGATGATTTTTTTCATGCTTTAACAAAATTTGCAGAAACTTGCTTAGTTTAAATATTGTTTAAACAGATGCTAAGAATGCTAGTCAATTGTTGAGTGCACTAGACATGTCAATTGGGAGGATGAAAGTAACCTCTATACTCATGAACTTGAAATAATCGCACGTAAAAACCCAAAACAAGTATTTTGAATTTGTTTCAACACGTGATATGCTGAGCTCTAGCGAATCTTCATCATGTGTTACACTTGCATTGCTGTCCTTTCTAATACTTGAATAGATTGAGGAGTTTCCGGAGGAGAAGCTAGCACTTCTCTCAAATCGGTTGACAAAAGCATTGCAAAACGTGGGAACTAGGAGGAGAGGAAGTGGTGGCTCTCAAAGATGCTTCATATCTGGTCAGTCAGGACATTTTTTTGTACAAATTGTCCTAACTTTTCAGGTTCTACATCCCGGGATGAAAACACAGCTAGGTTGAAGCCCTCCTCCAACAACAATATCAATAAAAAGAAAGGGTTTGTGAACCACAAGATGCTCCACTGTGTTATCTCCGTGCTAGAACAAACCAGCATGGACACCAAAATTTATTAAGATGAAGAAACTTCACCCAAGAACAAGAACAAGAAGCAAACATTGGTGAGTTTCTGTCTCATGGAAAGCCAAGCTAGCTCAAGCATCATGGAGAATGACAACAGCAAGGATAACGAGCTAGACCCCTCCTACGAAGACTTTTCGAATGTTGTTGTTCGTCTTGGCCCAGTTCTCGAGAAAACAACAAGGAACTTAGGAAGTACAATGCTAAAATTGTCTCACTGGAATCTAAAATTGAACGTTTAAAAATTTTGATTCCTAATGATGATTCTTGTACTTGTTGTGATCAATTGTCCTCTCTTAGAGATGTGATTGTCTCTACACTTAATCAACTTGAGCTTGAGATTGAAAAGAATAAATCTAGCTGTAACAAGTTGCAAAGACATGAAAGATGCTAGCTGTTCAATTGATTTGCTTTGTACTAGTTGCCATGATCATAATGTGAAATTGCATGATTCTAGGACAGAAATTTTTTCTTTGAATATTGTTTTGCATACACATTATGCTCATTCTTGTTCTAATTGCAAATTAAAAGAAAAAAATTCTTGTGAAAATTGCCTAGATCTGTCAAAGAAACTTGATAACATGCATCGGACTCGAGCGATTTTGTAGTGGAAATAAGAACCTAAACTTGCTTTTGAATTCTTGTAAGTCTAGCTATGATAAAACTGGTTTAGGTTTTGATTCTCATGCTCATGCTAAGGCTAACTCACCCATGGTTATTAAGTCACTAGGAAATGGTTTGATTGAAACAATTTCTAAGCAAAAAAGTGTTTTTTAGGTCGACGGGGATGTTGTCTCATTCGTATGTCAAGAAACAGGTTGCTTGCTCATCTAGACATGAACATATGGTTAAATTTCATTGTACGTTCTGTGGTAGGGATGGTCATGTCATAGATTTTTATTATAGACTAGCTAACCAACATAAAAAGGAGAAAAAGATACCTAGATCTCAAAACAACCGAGCTACACATTTTATTCAGAATGTCAGACTCACACTCCTATTGTGTTAAGTCAAAAACATGCAAAGTTTGATCCCAAATCTACTATTTTTTGTACTACACATGGCACACCTTATTGGTCAGTAGTTGGGAGAAAAAATCACGTGTTTTAACTCATAAACCTGCAATTATTCCTCAGATTTCTTGTTCTATGCCTTCTGTTCATCATTTCATAAACTTCTGGATATCTAAACGTTATCTAACTAACCCCAGCACCGAGAAAACGATGAGTTTTGTCTCCTTCTAAGCTGCTTCTCAAGAAAGGAGAACTTTTTGTGCTAAAGCAACTACGGATGCTTTCAACTTGTGTCTGGGTATAAAAAGTTTGGTTCTCCTCTCGCATTCATGCATCTTGTACATAATGTACGACAAATTAGAAGATGTTTTTCAACTCTGGCTGTTACATGAGATTGATCAGGAACAACTGCTTCATCTCAACCCCCTTGGACAATCACGTGTTCACTTTTTATGAGATTCAAGTGGTTAATTTTTGTGAGATTCAAGTGCATATACTCAGGGGGAGTGTATGCTTTGTCAAGATGATGCGGGAGGATTTGTTTCTAATGAAGTTCAAATATTCAAAAACCATTATTCCAAGCTTCTCACGTGTAACAAATCATCAAGTCGTCAAAAGGATACTAAGGTACTTACATGGAACCCAAGAATTTGACATTTTTCTTCCTTCTTTCTCAACTGTTACTTTGAGAGCTTTTTTGGATGCTGATTTTGGGGTCATAGGTTTGATAAGATTAAGGTGCTTGTCGTTTCTTGGGTAACTCACTTGTTGCTTGGTCCTCTACAAAACAAAGTTCAGTTGCACATTCCACTGCCGAAGCTGAATATGTAGCTACTCCTAGCGCTAGTTCTCAAGTTCTTTGGATTGTTCAAACACTTCAGAACTATGAGATTGATTTAGATAGTGTCCCACCGTTTTGTGATAACACTAGTGCTATTTGCATTGCTAAAAATTCCGTGCAACACTCCAGAACTGAGCATATTGATATTAGGTATCACTTTCTTCGTTATAATGTTGAAAAAGAAACATTTTGCTTCACCATTTAGATACCGAACAACATTTGGCTGATATTTTCACAGAACCTTTAGATTTCACTCATTTTTCTCACATTAAGGGTGAATTATGGGTTTTGCACTCTCATGGTTTGAATTAAGGGTGAGTTTTGACATTTGGCAAGTCTATGTGTGAATCTGAACTTAAAAATAATATGAGAATAGTGTATCATATATATATATATATATATATATATATATATATATATATATATGATTTGTAATTCCTTACGCATGCTGAAATTTTATTACTACATTCGCTCATGTTTATATATTTTGTAGTTTTTGCCTTTACTAGCAATTAGAATAAGAACTTACACTAAATCTGGTCATGATCAAACTTTCTTTACCATTTTAATCTTATTGCATGTTAACAAGTGCTTTCAATGTTGAGAAATTGAACATACAACAGAACATATGCTGAGCTTTTATTATCAAAGTAAAAAACTAGGATGATCAAGAGAATATGCATGCATCACATTTCTTCTTTTGGGAATACTTATCTTTTCACTTAGATATGAACTTGAAAGGAGTTGTGTATGACTAAAACCATGATCTTAAGCTTATGGTTATTCATTGACATAGGCTTAACTTGGTTGGCTAGCATAAGGCTCATGGTTGTTGGTATTTACTAACGTCTACAAATCATCCAGACTATTGATGCCAGCAATACTTGTGACAACTAGGCTAACCTAGGGCCAAAGCAAGATGAGCTCTACAAACACACGGAAAATACCACTATAGCATTTCACCAAAGAGTATTCACTAGAGTATCGTATTTCTCAAAAAAAAGGTGAAGTGTGGAAAAATTATGGATAGAATAGGGTGTTTTAGCATGGAACCAAGTAAGATGGATACAAGGATATCAAGGGTAGTGTGACACACACTGAAGCAATCTACTCTAAAGGAAAGATAGTCCTAGTGAGAGTTAGGTTAAGGAAAGATGGTTGTTCCTGATGTGCTTTGAATATGCATATGCATAGCCTAATAGTGTACATATGGGTATGCTAGTGGTGAATACTTGAGCTTAGTGGTCCAACATTTCTGGCACGGGCTTACCCCTTGTAACACCTAAGATACTCCTGCTAAGATTTTGTGGCATAGCCGAACGCAGGGAGTACAAAAGATGGATAGGGATGTTACCACCTGCCGCCTACCCCTTCAATCCTATTAATACATGAGTTAAGGTTGGTTCTCGAAGGGCGGATCTGGCGCAATGGTAGTGTGTCTCCACTTGTGTCCTGAGGTTTTGGGTTCGAAGCAGCCTCTCTGCAAAAGCAGGGGTAAGGCTGTCTAGAAATAACCCTTCCCCAGACCCCACATGCGTGGGAGCCTTCGGCACTGGCTATGCCCTTTTTTTTAAGGTTGGTTCTCGCCAGCAGAACTGCCTTCAGGGAGTCAATACGTGAATGATAACCGGGTTTGGGGGAGTGACCAGGTCGATCAAACTAGGGGTTCAATTAAAACTGGCTCAATCTCCTTTGCCTGGGTTTTCCTCCTGGTGGCTTCCATGTAGTCCCTCAGGTGTTTCCAAGGCGATACGCCGTTATATTCCCTCGGATACCCCTGTAGGTGGGCCATTGGATCCATGGGCTGCCACGTGTTGTCCTCTAATTGGTTAGAATTGTATAATTAAGGATTGCTCCCCTAAATCTTCCTCACTTTCGTATATATTACCTGCATTCACAATTTTTTTCCAAGTACAAGTGGAACTACGTTATTTCTAAAGATTATGCGTGCAAGAAATGTTTACTCCTTCACATAATTGAATTATATTGACGGACAAAATTGGTACTTAATGACCATCAGCAAACTCCCTGAAGCTTAACCTTTGCTCATCCCGAACCAAAAATCAGGGCTTAGGTTGTTGATCAGGATTTGCTAATATGTTCTAGTATTCAATAGTACCAAATGCACAACAAAATATTGTACCTTCTATTGAATAAATTGGCAATGGTACTCACCCTTTACCTTAGTCAATACGCTGTGTACGCTTCTCCTCTTCTTGGGTGGTTGAAAGATAGAAAAACAAATCAAACATGCATCATCTAAATATTAAGTTCCACTTAAATTCCTGAGAGTTTCAAATGGTTTTTAATTTTCAAGTTCCTCAACTGATAACTCAAAAACTCATATTTGTAAGTGCAACTTTCCTCACCAAGGCAATGTCTCTTTTGATCCTACGTCTAAGTATGCTTTTTGTGGAGCTTGGTAGGGAACAAGAGTAGGCATAATTGCATCACATATTTTACTAAGTCAAAAGAGTAATCCTTAGGAGAAAACAAATCATACTTTAGATCAAGATGTACTTGTGTGATGGATGTTATGCGGAGGTGTAATATGACTCCTTTTCATGAACTCTCTTTATTGTAAGGATGAAACATGGCTACTTATTTTCTCTTTCTTTTTCTTTCTTTTTTCATGCTCATGTATTGTGAGCATGCATTTTCTTTCTTTTTTCTTGTAGCCATGTCTTCTACCCCTTTTTTTAATTTTTTTCAAAGATAGTGTCTGACATGAAAAATATGGAGTATCTTTTGTTGTGGAGTGGTATTATGGATGAATTTGCTAACTTCTAGTGTAGAAGTTTAGCATGTGCATGTGATATCTTGATCATATAAGTATGAAAAGAATCTCACATAGGTTTATACTAGTTTGAGTGGCTCAATGTGAAAGTAAATAGCATACGCATAAGGTTTATCCATCGATATATCATATGGCTTTCGTAGGAAGTTCTAATCAAGTGAGGAAACATTCAAAGTTGAACCAATTTGCATTTCTCTGGATATTAAGTTTCACTTTGATTAGGATTTTAACAGCTCTAATTGCTATATCATATATCAAAACAACCTAGAATTAGATGTAAGCTTAAAACCAATAAACTCAATAGTTGGAGAATACTAAATTGTATACTAGGGACTAAAGAAAATAAAACAAAGTAACTATTCATCATTTCAACATGCAAAGATATACATTCTTACCGCACATCTTTTATTTAAATTAAATCCTATCCTAAATTTTTATATTTTTTAGATGCAAATTATGTGGAAAAGGGAAATGATATGCAAGGTGAGATGTGATACAAGTTACCTCAAGTGGAGGTTCTCTCTTAAGCTTGTTCTTGGTCAAGGTCCGCGATAGGGTTAAGTCGTGAGGTCAGCCTATCCTTGTTGCAGCGTGGCTTCAATGATGGAGGGTTGAGTGTCGATGTTATGGTTCCTTCCATGGGTGCCAGGAATGTGGTTAAAGAGCATGTTTGTAGATGCCACTCGATCTGCATATCAAGGCCTTCCGTTGCTTGTGATCTGTGATTCCTTGGCTAGGGTCATGATAACCTTGAGCCACATAGGAAAAACGTGCACAACAATGGAGGCCATCTCCTTGAGCTTAAATGGGTGCTAGAATAATTGGGAGCATATTGACCCCACTTATTCATAACAAACCATTGGTCTCTTGTGGAGGGTTTCCATGAAAAACCTCCGGCCTCGTATAGCTATGGTTAACCCTCGGGCTTATTTTTCGACAGGTTACAACCATGCTCGTTGTAAAAGCCCAAGAAAAGGGACATGCAAAAACTTTTCATCACCTCACAACACCACAGTTTTGTTGTGAATATATTGTGAAGAGCAAGTAACCTCCATCAAAAGGGTGTTGGTTCAAACTTTCCACACATATGATAACACATGAGAGGTTGTTCTAAAACCAACTTAGAGTCATTTACATGTTTGGACCCTAGTTGGATTAAGACCACTGAGTTGAAGTACTCAAGTGCAATGGGAGGGTTAAAAATCAGAATGTGAACTAATGTCCAACTCAAAATTCAAATGAGGGGAGGACATAATGGTAATTCAAAACTGTGGTATTCAAACTCTTGGTTGCAGCAGCTAACACAAGAATCAAAGTGCATATTTGGATTCCTTAGGTCCAAATTTGTGGGGAGGCAAAGTTTCAATAATTTTTGAAAAGGTTTGCTACCCATTTTTCCAAAAAGCATCCAAATGTGCAAAGAATTCAAATATACATTTGAATTTGGAGGAAATTTGTCTAACTATGCAAATGTAGCTCAGTTTGAGACTCCAAACATTTGAATTCATCACTTGACAAGTTGTTGGAGATCTTTTGAGGGATGGGGGAGCACTGACTAGTGGGACCCACTTGTCATTGGGGGAAACTAAACAATTGCAAAAAGTCTTCAGTAAAAGCACACGGTCTCTGTTTGATTACCTCCCACGCGAAGTAACTCGGGCAGCCGACGCCTCTGCGAGTGACACCGAGAGGAAGCCGGCAGCCACCTCCTCTGGATTTCCCGTGCGCTGGAGAGCTGCCTGGACGTCCTTGCCCCCACTGCCGTGCCCCTGTTATCCCACGGTACCTAAGAACGGCGCTGTCCTTTTCCCCCTCGCGCGAGAAACAGACGAAGCTGCCGACGCCGTCCGCTCGATCGATCACTACCCTAGCTTGCGTGCAAAGCTCCGGTTGAGCAGCCAAACAACACCACGGGCTCTCCTCCAACATCCCCACACCATTTCTACGTGAGTTCCGCCTCCATAAACCGAGGCAAACCAATTTCAGTGGTGGCCGCCATAGGACCGAGAACAAGTGCTCTCGTGGACAGCTCCAACCGCGGCATGTCACGGCCAAGCTAGGCCATTTCTGGAAGCACACGACGTCCCAGCAACTCACCCCCGAAGCTCAGGATCAACCGTGGATCATCGGCAGAGAATTTTGAGGTTTCCTTCTGAACGGTGCAGAACCACCTTCTGGTAAGAAACCCGCAAATTCCTGACGTATACTTGCTTAAAGCATATCAAACTGCACTCACAGGAGCTAGACGTGACGGCGCCCAAGTTCACATCGCAACCCTAGCATGATTTTGGATGTAGCCGGCGTATTTCCCGGTTTTCCAACCGCGGTTATGGCGGGAAGGATCGGGCTCACAGTGACAGCTAGGTTAGAGCTCTCCCCGAGCCTTTGCATGGCCCTGTCGACCTTCCCTGAGATCCCCCGGTGCTGAAGAGCCCTTCCACCGAGGTTTTGGTGGGCTAAGTTGGCCGGGTGACATAGCCGAAGTGATCCCGAGCCGCTGCACCGTCGCCGGCTAGGTTTGGGCCACCGCCGGCTGGAGAAGATTGTGCCCTCGTGTTCAGTGCACAAATTTAGGCCCTGGCGGCGAGGGAGAGTGTGGTAGCTGGCCGGACGGCAAGTTTTAGCGCGGCTCCGGCGAGCCCGGCGGCGCGCGGGCACGGGAAAAGGAGCTGGCGCGAGGAAGAAGACGAGTCGGCCGAGCCCGCTTGTCAGACGCTCAATACACAGTGTGGGGATTTTCTGTTGCAACGGATCATCTGTGACAACGCGGAGAACAGTCCTGTGGCCCCGTGTGGTGTAGCCGAGGTGGTGACACATGGGGGCCGGGCCTGCTGTCAGGGATTTGAACTTTTCCCGGTTAATTCGAATTCCAGAATTTCCCCAAACTTTAGAACATCATACTTTAGCTTGGAAGCTCCAAATTTAGTGAGTCAAATTGGGTTGGATTCATCTTGCATAGCTCTATCCAAATATGCAACCCAATTTATATGAAACCCAATATTTAATTCTGGAAAATTCTTTAAAGCTTTTCAGCAAAAGAATTTTAGAGGGAGTTTGGTTCATCCAAAAATCCTCAAATTTTGCCAGAATATTCTTTAGGATGTTAGTGAACCCCTGAAAAAGTGTCAGACCATTTGGAGTTGATTTGATCAGGGCAATTCAGATTTGAAGGTGCTGTGTTCAATTGAATACAGAAACATTTTCAGAAAATTTCCAAAACTTGGAAATTCAGTTCTGGACAAACCTTAGGTCCAAAATGCTAGGAAAATTCATGCAAACTCTATGAGCTATAATTCAAATTTTAGTTCACTAAGTTGGGCATGAACAGGGGTGTTACCTCAGAATTAATTCTTCTTTGCTTATTTGCTAAGAGAAATATTCTGAACAAACCACTCAATGAAAAGTGCTAATTTTTGGTCCAGAGGGTTTTCTTGTGATAAGGAACTCACACAAAAATTCTCAGCTCCATTGGAGCTCTGGATCACCCCTGTTCTGTTTAACCACTTGAGGTGATCAATATGGAAGAGGGGGAAAACCACTTAGCACTTAATCATGTGCTTAGGTCCAAACCCAAACCTCTAGCCCTAGTTTCATTTTAAATTCTTAAACAGAGTTCCAGTTGTTAAAAACTTGTTATTAGAACTTGTAGCAGAAACATTACAATAAACTTATGTGCATATTCATTAACATGTAGTATTTCATTAACGTGTAGCCACTGAAGGCGAGGAGGCTCCGGAAGTGCTCGACTTCCTCCTTCCGGAAGAAGAACTAACTACTGAACAGCAGCAACAAGGCAAGCCCCGGTTTACATTAAGCTTTTTATAAGTTTTACTTTGTTTACATGTGTCGTATGAAGTATGAATGTGCATTAGGTATAGGATGGATGGAACCCCACGTGCATAACCAAAAGTTTCCTATAAGAGTGAGGGTAGTGTCTAAGACCTCAAATAGAAAGGCTATGCTTAATGATTCATAGGACTTCGGTACAAGTCGAGTAGTTGGAATCTACTCGCGAGTTAGGCTTGGGACACACGGGATTGGTTCGAGTGATGTGAGATCACCTTAGTAAAGAAAAATGAGACTTGGCAGGGGCTAGGGCGCAGCAAGAGGAAGTCTTGTGTGCACAGCCCTGTCCGTGTCGATTGAGGACCGATCCGTGTGCGGCCCACGCTGACCAAGTTTGAACGTACCGAAGGCATATCGGATATATGGGCCCCGATAAACAGATGTAACCTAAATCTCCGGGCGTCGAGGCATAACGCACCGATTTATAGGTGTAGGCTGAGGGCAGCAAGGTGGAAATCTGCTAACGGGCATGGAGAGATGCTCCGTGTAGGGAACATCCTGCTCGTTTCGGTGAGACCGGTTCGACGTTTGGGCTGTTTGGTAAAAGGTTGTCCCGTACGGCATCGAGTGAGTGTGCTGTGCAGCTCCACGGGTGGGCGTACGTGACGTGCTCTTTGGGTTTCCCTGCAGGTGTATATCGAGTCAATTCACCGTCCCTCGCGATGAAGAGTACCACTTGGTCACTGAGTCGTGACGTGGGCTAATGTATGAAAAATGATGATTCAATATTGCTGTTATGATATGATTGTATTGCTACATGTGTGCCACTAAATATTGCTTACTAAATTTCAGATTCCTGAACTGTTAACTTGTTGCTAAAAGATGAATTAAGGATGAACTTGTAGGCGTGTCCATTTGCTGCAATGTTACTATCCTATGTTCATTGTACACCTCATGTAGAGTTTCATGCTTAGGTGAGTCGGTTAATTCTTGTTGAGCCCTCGTGCTCACGGTTGCTGCTTAAGTGTTTTTCAGGTGAGGAGCCACCCACGGACTCGTAGTATGAGTCCACCGGCGAGGGTTACCCTCCGCTGGGGACCACGGCTGAGTGGGAGCCATACACGCCGTGCTGAGTTGAGACGTGCAGCTAGTGTGGGTTGCCCTAGGGCGGGGCAACCGACTTTTGCTAGATAGGCGGGCGTGAGTTGTACAAACGAAACTTCTGCTGTGTAATAAAGACTCTAGTTTGTAACTGAGCAGTGTACTCCTTTGTACATTCAGTTTGTTTCCCATGTAATATAATGTGTCCTTATGATGTGTGCTGTCGGGTGTCGCATCGTGCGGCACCACCCTCTGCGATCCTGGATGAGCGGATCCCGGTCCGCCACAGCCTGGTATCAGATCTGCATTGGGGATAGCACAATACTTAAGGACTGTATTACGGGAAACATAGGTTTACGGTGAGGATTCGGTAGTTGCCCAAGTAAGGACTATATTAGCATAGTTACTTAAAGTGGCAAAGACTAACCTATGTATTATCATTCTGAATTTTAATTATGTAACGACGCACCTACGCTCTGGTAAGATTGGTAAGGAACGCCACCGGAAGCGGTTCAATTTCGGTTAGCTCCCCTGACGAGGAACGTGGTTCAGGGATAGGTCTCACAGCTTGGTGTGAGACGTCAATATGAAACTCTTGGACTCTTCATGTTCCTGAGTTCATATGAAACGCTGATCCCTAGCGTGCATTAGGCAAGTAGGTGGAGACCCCATCGCGTGGTCAGTAACGCGAGAGTGTGTTCATCTGGAAATAGCCCAGGAGGACATACGCAGCGCTTGCCATCGGCGTGCCCTGCAGGGTATTAGGTGGTATCTGTTGGGTTCATAACATTCCCAACTGTGATGACCCGTTCATGACATACTCGGGTTCCCTGTCGTGTGGTGTTGAAACACGATCACGTCCCTTGAGACGTGACCTAACTCAAGGACGGCCTTATGACAATGATACGGGCGTTTGTATTTACTTTCAAATAGGATCTGCCTGAAATAAACAACCATTGAGTGCATCAATATTGTGTGGTCTTCTGCGGGTACTAACCACGTATGTATCCGTGTAGTAAACGTGTGCGAGAGACCGTTTAGTGCCACACTTGAGACGTATATGCCGGTATAATCCGGTTAGGATTTTCTTTTGTGAGGAACGTAGTACCGATATATTGTAGGCATATGCATGAAAATAATTATAACAAGGAATTAAAATCATTAGGTTCAACATTTAGGACCCTGGTTGGGTAGACAAATTGGTTAGTGGTGAGTGTAGTTTCAAAAAGACTGAAAAACAGAGTGCTCTGTTTTGGGCAGCAAGTTGCTGATCCTCAACAGAGCATAACTTACAGGTCTTTTAGCCCAGGGAGGTGTGGTATATAGTTATGAAAAGGTATTTAAGTACTCTACAATGTTGTTGTAGACTTCCAGAGCTGAAACTCACCTTAAGATGGCCTAAATTCCAGAGGAATGTAAACTTTCCAGAACCAGGACAAAGTGAAACACTCTCTGGACTGTTCTGTTTTTCAAACATAACTCCCAGTAGAAAAATCTAAAATTGTCATATGATACATATTTAGAAAGGGTAGAAGATGTGTTACATCTTTGCAATTCAAAGTTTCTGAAATTTCAGCACAGAATTCAGTGGAAATCAGAGTTGAAAACAGCAACTTCCCAAGGGAGGTGCTGTTGAAATTCTCCCAGAAATTCTGTTGACTTTGAATTACCATAACTTTTTAACCAGAGCTGATCTGAGGGCAATAAGTACTCGTTGGAAATATACTGAAGTTAACTTTAACTTTGGTATTCAGCTTGAGTCATGAAAACGCCCATAACCAGATCAAAACCTGGAATATGTAGAAACTGGTCATCCTGACAGAGGAATGACAGTTGAACTCATGTGGGAGATTGTGGTACCCTGGGGTGGGGTGGGTTTGAATACTTCCAATGGGCTAGAACATACTCATGAGAGGTTATCTTCAACTAGTGAAAGATTTGAGTATAGGTCTCACTCAAGTTTCTTTCATTAGAGACCATGTTTGTGTCGTATTGAAGGTAAAAGAGGGGTATACGTGATGACAAAGCGATAGTAACGTCTCGTAGTGACCAAACCAAGTTGTGGTGAGCTTCCAATGAGGAGGTTCATCAAGTTGGATTAAACTAGCTTGTATTTGGTCTGGTAATGGTGTATCTTGTGCAAAGTTATTACATTATCGACATACGAGATGCATCGCATGAATTTATTGTCATTATGTTTTTACGCCTATTTTTATTGGACTGCATGCAATATGTTGCGGGACTGATGCTTATGGTTGTATGGTTGCAGATGGTTCGCACTAGGACCACGCACGAGGTTGGTGGCTCTAGCCAACAGGGAGGCGATGACTCCCAGCCACCGGCCTACGACAGCACCCCGCAGCAGCAGCCAACACCGCCGCCTCCGCTTACTCTAGCGGATGTGATAGCGGCACTGGTGGGGGGTCGTGAGGAGCAGACCGACCTGCTCCGCACGATCGTGCAGAATACGTCCCAGGAGGGGGCATCAAGAGATGGGGCCTCGTGATCCCCGTGACATGTCGTACTCGGACTTCATGAGTACGCACACTCCAGTGTTCACTGAAGCAGAAGAACCACTGGAGGCCGACAACTGTCTGCGGACCATCGAGTCCAAGTTCGGGCTGCTCCAATGCATGGAGCGGCAAAAGACTCTGTTCGCAGCGCAGCAGCTTCACAGTGCCGCTGGTGCGTGGTGGGCGAACTATGTCGCCTCACGTCCGGCTGGCCATGCCGTGGAGTGGGAAGAGTTCCAGGAGGCGTTCCGTGCCTATCACATTCCTCCCGGGATAATGAAGATGAAGTTCCAAGAAATCTTTGAGCTGAAGCAGGGCGGGAGGAGTGCCCATGACTACTCAATATGCGTCAGACTACATCTGCACTGAGGAGAAAAAGCGGGAGCACTTCTATCGTGGGTTACACCCTGAGATGAAGACACATCTCGTTCAGTGGAATCGCGGCACCTTCAACGACCTCGTCAATGCCGCGATCATGGAAGAGGACGCTCAGCGGGAGTTAGCAGCTGAGCAGTGGAAGCGCAGCGCTCCACCCAGCAGTGGGGGTGGCGCGCCTCAAAAGTACCGCATGGTGTATCGGACACCATCCGGGCAGCAGTGGCGTCCACCGGCGCGACCGCAACAGTTCGGGAGATGTTCTTTCCAAGCACCCCCGTTCCGACCGCCGATGCCACCACCGAGAAAGCAGCAGCAGCAGCAGCAGACGGCAACCCGGGCGTTCCCACCGCCACAACGCGCCCCGGGTTTCCGTCCACCAATCAGCAGGGGACCGCCCCGTTTCACTTGCTTCACGTTTGGCCAGGCGGGCCATTTCGCGAAGGACTGTCCCCAGGGGCAGCAGAGCAGCGGGCAAGCCCAGTTCCAGGGTGGTGCTCGAGGCTGACCTCTGGTCAAGAAGGTTGGTCAGCGGACTGGGGGCGTCCGCAATCTCGACAATGAGGACGCCCCGGAGGGAGACAACGTGCTGGCGGGTACGTTCACTCTCAACAATCAAACCATTATCATACTTTTTGATTCTGGTGCAACCCACAACTTCATAAGTGCATCGTATGTGGTTAAGCATCAGCTGAAAGCCTTTCCAACCGAGTGTTCTTATATGATCTGCTCATCGGGAGGAAAGATTTCAGCAACTATGATGGTTCCAAAAGCACCACTGTGCTTAGGTGGGAAGATATATCCCACCACTATGATTATCCTTGAGGGGCAGAAGATTGATGCAATCTTGGGAATGTCATGGCTAAGCTACCATGGTTCTGTCCTGGAAACCCTATCATGGACGGTTCACCTCAACTCCCTATTACACCGTCCGCAGTCCCTCTTATTAGATAACCCAGTCCGGGAGATTTCAGCGATCAACAATACTGAAGCTCTCAAGTTAGAGGACATCCCCGTACTCCGGGAGTACCCCGACGTGTCCCCGGATGATCTTCCGGGCATGCCACCGGAGCGGGATGTCGAGTTCATGATCGATCTGGCACCCGGGACTACGCCCATATCACGGAGACCATACAAGATGGCTCCGAACGAGCTGGCTGAATTAAAAGAACAGCTCAATGATCTGTTGAGCAAGGGTTTCATTATGCCGAGTTCATCGCCTTGGGGATGCTCGGCGCTGTTCGTAAAGAAGAAGGATGAAACCTTGAGGCTGTGTGTGGATTACCGGCTGCTCAACGCCATCACCATCAAGATTAAGTACCCACTGCTCCGCATCGACATATTGTTTGATCAACTTGTGGGTGCCAGTGTGTTCTCCAAGATGGACCTTCACTCTGGATATCATCAGATAAAGATCCGGGCGGAGGATATCCCGAAGACGGCCTTCTCAACGAGATATGGATTATATAAATATCTCATCATGTCTTTTGGTCTCACAAACGCTCCGGCCCATTTCATGTATCTCATGAACTCGGTGTTCATGCCGGAGCTGGACAAGTTCGTGGTAGTGTTCATCGATGATATCTTGGTTTACTCCAAGACAGAAGCCGAACATGCCGAACACTTGAGGGTCGTTCTTCAACGATTGCGAGACCACAAGCTCTACGCCAAGTTCAGCAAATGCGAGTTTTGGATCAGCCAAGTGCCATTCTTGGGCCATATCATCTCCGCGGAAGGCAATGCGGTTGACCCAAGCAAGATAGAGCAAGTGCTGAAATAGAAGGCCCCCACTTCAGTTCATGAAGTCAGAAGCTTACTCGGGTTAGCGGGATACTATCGGAGATTCATTCCAAGCTTCTCCAAGCTCGCTAAACCGATGACAGAATTGATGAAGAAGGGAACGAAATATGTTTGGACCACGGCGTGTGAAGGAGCGTTCCAAGCATTGGTGAAGCATCTCACGACAGCCCCGGTCTTAGCTCAACCGGATACAACCAAGCCCCTTGACGTGTATTGTGACGCGTCCGGTATTTGGCTCGGCTGCATGTTGATGCAGGAAGGACGTGTGGTCACATATGGCTCACGCCAACTTCGGAACCATGAGCAGCATTATCCCACTCATGATATTGAGCTTGCTGCCGTGGTATTGGCGCTAAAAATGTGGAGGCACTATCTCCAGGGGAATCTGGTGCATCTCTACACCGATCACAAGAGCTTGAAATACATTTTCACCTAGAAGGAGCTGAATATGAGGCAAAGGAGGTGGTTAGAACTGATCAAATATTATGAAATTGAGATTCATTACCACCCCGGCAAGGCGAATGTGGTTGCCAATGCACTGAGTCGGAAATCACATGTCCATCACCTCACCATTACACCGGTGGAGGAGGAAGAGCCGAGTTTATACTTGGTTCCTTATGGGTCACTTTACAATCTTGCTCTCATCCCTACTATTAGGGAGGACATCATTGCAGCTCAGAAGACTGATAAAGGCATGGCACATCTCCGGAGACGGATAGACAATGGGGAGATCAAGTGTTTCTGGAAAGATGATGAGGGGACGCTATGGTTCAATGACCGCATAGTCGTACCCCGGGATATGGGATTGAGGAAAAAGATCCTCGATGAAGCTCACTTGTCTAAATACTCCATTCATCCGGGCAGCAACAAAATGTACCAAGATTTGAAAAAGAAATTTTGGTGGACGCGGATGAAGCGGGAGGTAGCGCAGTACGTATCCGAGTGTGATACGTGTAGACGAGTGAAGGCTGATCATATGAGGAAATCAGGGCTGTTGCAACCCTGAAGATTCCAGCATGGAAATGGGAAGATGTGAGCATGAATTTCATTGTGGGATTGCCAGTAACTTCCAACAAGCATGATTCCATTTGGGTGATCGTTGACCGACTAACCAAGTCGGCTCACTTCATTCCCGTGCATACACATTTCCATGCCAACAGATATCCGGAGTTATACATTGCCAGAATCCTATGCTTGCATGGCGTACCCAAGACCATAGTCTCAGACCGAGGTGCATTGTTTGTATCTCGCTTTTGGGAGCAGTTGCACGCTGCTTTGGGTACTAAACTGATTAGAAGCTCCGCCTACTACCTTCAGACAGATGGCCAGACAGAGAGGGTGAATCAAGTTCTGGAAAACATGTTGAGAGCATGTGCCATCCACCATGGTAGGAACTGGGGTGATCACCTACCATTGGCGGAATTCTCGTACAACAACGGCGATCAGGCGAGTATCAGGATGGCACCCTACGAAGCTCTCTACGGTCGCAAATGCTGCACCCCATTAAACTGGTGCGAGTCCGGTTAAAGGGTCACATTCGGGGTTGATGTGGTGAAGGACGCCGAAGAGCGTGTTCGGATGATTTAAGCCAACTTGAAGTCCGCTCAATCCCGGCAGAAGAGCTACACTGATAAGAGGCGTAGGCCGTTGCACTTTGACGTCGGTGAACACGTGTACCTCCATGTGTCTCCGATGAAGGGCGTGCACCGGTTCGGAGTGAAGGGGAAGCTCGCTCCCCGTTTCATTGGACCCTATGCTATCACCGAGAAGTGTGGACCAGCGGCGTATAGACTGGAGCTACCGGCATCCCTTGCTGGTGTCCATGACGTTTTCCATGTTTCGCAACTGTGAAAATGTTTAAAGCATACAGCTGCTGTTCCTACCGGATTTGACATATGATGAGTATCCGGTGGCAATTCTTGATGAGAAAGCCTGAACCATCCGTAGCAGAACGTTGTGGTTCTACAAGATACTCTGGAGCAACCACACCGCCGAAGAAGCGACGTGGGAGAGCGAGGAATTCCTTCGCTCAAATTACCCGGAGTTCATGGCATCTCAGCGCGGGTAAGTCCCTATTACATCGCTGTCTCTTCTTTTATGTTCTCGGGGTGAGATTCTTTTAAGGGGGGATGGATGTAAAAGCCCAAGAAAAGGGACTTGCAAAAACTTTTCATCACCTCACAACACCACAGTTTTGTTGTGAATATATTGTGAAGAGCAAGTAACCTCCATCAAAAGGGTGTTGGTTCAAACTTTCCACACATATGATAACACATGAGAGGTTGTTCTAAAACCAACTTAGAGTCATTTACATGTTTGGACCCTAGTTGGATTAAGACCACTGAGTTGAAGTACTCAAGTGCAATGGGAGGGTTAAAAATCAGAATGTGAACTAATGTCCAACTCAAAATTCAAATGAGGGGAGGACATAATTGTAATTCAAAACTGTGGTATTCAAACTCTTGGTTGCAGAAGCTAACACAAGAATCAAAGTGCATATTTGGATTCCTTAGGTCCAAATTAGTGGGGAGGCAAAGTTTAAATAATTTTTGAAAAGGTTTGCTACCCATTTTTCCAAAAAGGATCCAAATGTGCAAAGAATTCAAATATACATTTGAATTTGGGGGAAATTTGTCCAACTATACAAATGTAGCTCAGTTTGTGACTCCAAACATTTGAATTCATCACTTGCCAAGTTGTTGGAGATCATTTGAGGGATGGGGGAGCACTGACTAGTGGGACCCACTTGTCATTGGTGGAAACTAAACAATTGTAAAAAGTCTTCAGTAAAGCACACGGTGTCTGTTTGATTACCTCCCACGCGAAGTAACTCGGGCAGCCGACGCCTCTGCGAGTGACACCGAGGGGCAGCCGGCAGCCACCTCCTCTGGATTTCCCATGCCCTGGAGAGCTGCCTGGACGTCCTTTCCCCCACTGCCGTGCCCCTGTTATCCCACGGTACCGAAGAACGGCGCTGTCCTTTTTCCCCTCGCGCGAGAAACAGCCGAAGCTGCCGATGCCGTCCGCTCGATCGATCACTACCCTAGCTTGCGTGCAAAGCTCCGATTGAGCAGCCAAACAACACCACGGGCTCTCCTCCAACATCCCCACACCATTTCTACGTGAGTTCCGCCTCCACAAACCGAGGCAAACCAATTTCAGTGGCGGCCGCCATAGGACCGAGAACAAGTGCTCTTGTGGACAGCTCCAACCGCGGCGTGTCACGGCCAAGGTAGGCCATTTCTGGAAGCGCACGACGTCCCGGCAACTCACCCCCGAAGCTCAGGATCAACCGTGGATCATCGGCAGAGAATTTTGAGATTTTCTTCCGAACGGTGCAGAACCACCTTCTGGTAAGAAACCCGCAAATTCCCGATGTATACTTGCTTAAAGCATATCAAACAGCACTCACAGGAGCTAGACGTGACGGTGCCCAAGTTCACTTCGCAACCCTAGCTTGATTTTGGCTGTAGCCGGCGTATTTCCCGGTTTTCCAACCACTGTTATGGCGGGAAGGATCGGGCTCACGGTGACAGCTAGGTTAGAGCTCTCCCCGAGCCTTTGCATGGCCCTGTCGACCTTCCCTGAGATCCCCCGGTGCTGAAGAGCCCTTCCACCAAGGTTTTGGCGGGCTAAGTTGGTTGGGTGACATAGCAGAAGTGATCCCGAGCCGCTGCACCGTCGCCGGCTAGGTTAGGGCCACCGCCGGCCGGAGAAGATGGTGCCATCGTGTTCAGCACATGAATTTAGGCCTTGGCGGCGAGGGAGAGCATGGGTGCTGGCCGGACGGCAAGTTTCAGCGCGGCTCCGGCGAGCACAGCGGCGCGCGGGCGCCGGAAAAGGAGCTGGCGCGAGGAAGAAGAAGAGTCGGCCGGGCCCGCTCGTCAGACGCTCAATACACAGTGTGGGGATTTTCTGTTGCACCGGATCATCTGTGACAACGCGGAGAACAGTCCTGTGGCCCCGTGTGGTGTAGCCGAGGTGGTGACACATGGAGGCCAGGCCCGCTGTCAGGGATTTGAACTTTTCCCGGTTAATTCGAATTCCAGAATTTCCTCAAACTTTAGAACCTCATAACTTTTGCTAGGAAGATCAAAATTTAGTGATTCAAATTGGGTTGGACTCATCTTGCATAGCTCTACCCAAATATGCAACCCAATTTGTATGAAACCCATTATTTAATTCTGGAAAATTCTTTAAATCGTTTCAACCAAACAATTTTAGAGGGAGTTTGGTTCATCCAAAAATCCTCAAATTTTGCCAGAATATTCTTTAGGATGTTAGTGAACCCCTTTAAAACTTTCAGACCATTTGGAGTTGGTTTGATCAGGGCAATTCAGATTTGAAGGTGCTGTGTTCAATTGAATACAGAAACATTTTCAGAGAATTTCCAATACTTGGAAATTCAGTTCTGGACAAACCTGAGCTCCAAAATTGCTAGGAAAATTCATGCAAACTCTATGAGCTATAATTCAAATTTTAGTTCACTAAGGTTGGCATGAACAGGGGTGTTACCTCAGAATTAATTCTTCTTTGCTTATTTGCTAAGAGAATTATTCTGAACAAACCACTCAATGAAAAGTGCTAATTTTTTATCCAGAGGGTTTTCTTGTGACAAGGAACTCACACAAAAAATCTCAGCTCCATTGGAGCTCTGTATCACCCCAGTTCTGTTTAACCACTTGAGGTGATCAATATGGAAGAGGGGGAAAACCACTTAGCACTTAATCATGTGCTTAGGTCCAAACCCAAACCACTAGCCCCAGTTTCATTTTAAATTCTTAAACAGAGTTCCCGTTGTTAAAAACTTGTTATTAGAACTTGTAGCAGAAACATTACAATAAACTTATGTACATATTCATTAACATGTAGTATTTCATTAACATGTAGTCACTGAAGGTGAGGAGGCTCCGGAAGTGCTCAACTTCCTCCTTCTGGAAGAAGAACTAACTACTGACCAGCAGCAACAAGGCAAGCCCTGGTTTACATTAAGCTTTTTATAAGTTTTACTTTGTTTACATGTGTCGTATGAAGTATGAATGTGCATTAGGTATCGGATGTATGGAACCCCACGTGCATAACCAAAAGTTTCCTGTAAGAGTGAGGGTAGTGTCTAAGACCTCAAATAGACAGGCTATGCTTAATGATTTATAGGACTTCGGTACAAGTCGAGTAGTTGGAATCTACTCGCGAGTTAGGCTTGGGACACACGGGATTGGTTCGAGTGATGTTAGATCACCTTAGTAAAGAAAAATGAGACTTGGCAGGGGCTAGGGTGCAGCAAGAGGAAGTCTTGTGTGCGCAGCCCTGTCTGTGTCGATTGAGGACCGATCCGTGTGCGGCCCACGCTGATCAAGTTTGAACGTACCGAAGGCATATCGGATATATGGGCCCCGATAAACCGATGTAACCTAAACCTCCGGGCATCGAGGCATAACGCACCGATTTATAGGTGTAGGCTTAGGGCAGCAAGGTGGAAATCTGCTAACGGGCATAGAGAGATGCTCCGTGTAGGGAACCTCCTGCTCGTTTCGGTGCGACCGGTTCGACATTTGGGATGTTGGGTAAAAGGTTGTCCCGTATGGCATCGAGTGAGCGTGCTGTGCAGCTCCACGGGTGGGTGTACGTGACGTGCTCTTTGGGTTTCCCTGCAGGTGTATATCGAGTCGATTCGCCGTCCCTCGCGGTGAAGAGTACCACTTGGTCACTGAGTCGTGACGTAGGCTAATGTATGAAAAATGATGATTCAATATTGCTGTTATGATATAATTGTATTGCTACATGTGTGCCACCAAATATTGCTTACTAAATTTCAGATTCCTGAACTGTTAACTTGTTGCTAAAAGATGAATTAAGGATGAAATTGTAGGCGTGTCCATTTGCTGCAATGTTACTATCCTATGTTCATTGTACACCTCATGTAGAGTTTCATGCCTAGGTGGGTCGGTTAAGTCTTGTTGAGCCCTCGTGCTCATGGTTGCTGCTTAAGTGTTTTTCAGGTGAGGAGCCACCCACGGACTCGGAGTACGAGTCCACCGGCGAGGGTTACCCTCCGCCGGGGACCACGTCTGAGTGGGAGCCGTACACGCCGCGCTGAGTTGAGACGTGCAGCTAGTGTGGGTTGCCCTAGGGCGGGGCAACCGACTTTTGCTAGATAGGCGGGCGTGAGTTGTACAAAAAAAAACCTCCGCTGTGTAATAAAGACTCTAATTTGTAACTGAGCAGTGTACTCCTTTGTACATTCAGTTTGTTTCCCATGTAATATAATATGTCCTTATGATGTGTGCTGTCGGGTGTCGCATCGTGCGGCACCACCCTCTGCGATACTGGATGAGTGGATCCCGGTCCGCCACACTCGTTTACTCCTTGGCCAAGAGATGTTGACATAGAACCTATGGGGCTTCATTCAACGATTGACTTCTTGTATGCTTGCATAGAAATATTACTCCTGCAAGCTTCCCCTCTTGGATGGAGAGGAATGGTTAGCTCTTGGTACTTGTAGAAATGAATTTCTAGGTTAGGTAACCGAATTTCATTTGTACATCCAAGAAAGAGAAACAACAAAAATCCATCAAGCCCAATTTCATATGAGTATGAGTGCATCCATAACCAATATACCATTCATTGAATAAAATTGAAGCTTTATAAATAGATCAATTTGCACATTTTCTAAAGCTCATACTCATAGCAATGCAACTGATGGATGTATACCCTATGGGTCCCTTCATCTTGAAATTTTCTAACCATCATAGGTTTTGTAAGAGCAACTTTTATCTTTTAGATCATGAGAAAACAAGATTCTCAATGTTATCCTTCCCAAACATAGCTAATACCCTTCCTAGGAATTTGGAATTTAGTGATTCCATATGTGCATGAGATTCAAATTAATGTTATGGACATCACTTATTCCTATGTTGCTACATGTCAGTTTACCCATTAAGTAATGCCAAAATCTTTGTGTACTAAACCTAGAAAAAAATAAATTGGCCAAATATATTAAACAATGCTTATGGGATTTTGGTACTTTTTTAGTTTCTTTCAAGTATGGTGATATTACTTATGAAAGCCAAAATGTTACATATCAATTACTTTCGTGAGGGTGCACAGGGATTAAATGAGGATGAGGCGGAATCCTTCCTCATCAATGCAAGCAAGTCATTCAATCTAATGTAAACGAAACGATGGAAAATTCTAAATTCGTACCCCTTTTGAAGCACAATTCAGGGTCGAAGGCCCTTGTGTTAGAAACACATGGCCTTTGAGTGTAGCCTTGTGACGGGGTAATGGACCCCAGGTACCGGAAGAATGGTGGAACAGCCGAACTAATGAAGCTGTGTGACCCCGTCACAACGACCAAGCCGCTCGAAGCACGCTCGTGCCGGGCCCTGGCTCAGGGCCCGGGCGTGGGGCTCCGCAACAATATACTCCAACCCCGAGGTCGGAACAAGACACCAAACCGCCGCTGGTGAGGTTGGGACGGGAGGACCGACCCCCAAGGTCGGTCCGCGGTGTCAGCCCGCAAAAGACGGAAGACTTCAACATTGACATGAGAGGACAAAGGAAAGACTTCAAGACGATGCAATAGGCCACACGCGAGGGAACAGGCACGATGCCTACCACTGTCATCATCCAACCCGTCCCATCCCGTGCAGAAGCGTAGTGGCGGAAAGTTAATATCGACTACGGACAAGACCAAAGCGAGCATACTCATTACCCCTGTACTGTGGCTTGGTAGACTAGGCTCCGACGCCTTTATGTAAGCTCCCGCCCCATTTATGAGGAGGCAGCGGTAGGCGGAGGCGAAGGGGATATAAAAGGGAGAGCCAAGGCACATACTCGGGGGGGGGGGAGGAGGGCGGACATAGAAGAAACACAAGAACACATGAGAGAATCCTGGTTGTAACATCAGTTGTACAAGTCACATGGGATAATACAAGGCCGACGAACCCCCGAGCTGGACGTAGGACACATTGTTCGAACCGGGATAAACCCCTGTCTTTGTTAGCTAGCCATCCAGAGAAAGAGCGTGAGGCATTCGATTACTAGCCAGAAATCCGAACGCCGACAGTTGGTGCGCCAGGTAGGGGGCATCCCACATTTCTTCGTTGCTCCTAATGATGGTTTTCACAAGCTTAAGCTTAATCACCGACAGGAAGTCCCATCTCGACAGCCCCGAGTTCGCCGTCGCCACCAACAGCGAACTCGGTGCAGAAGTCGCCTCCACGCTACATCAGGTTTTCCGTCCTGAAATACGGGAATCCGCCGCCAGCGACAATGGAGTCCCCCCGTCGGACAGATGACATGGCCATCGATGCCCTCTACGAATCCCTCGAAGATCACTCCATGGGCACGGTCGGTCAGCCATCGCCATTTCTCCTCTCACTTCTGGAAGACACAACAGGAGGCGACTACAACACCGACACAGGATCCGACAAGGACTTTCGCCCTCCCCACAATCACAACATCGCGAGGACTGGCAACGCTTCTCCGACTGTTCTTTTTGCTAGCGCCTCTCCTCTATCGACATTCACGCGATGGGAAGCACTACAACGAACAGCCAACAGCCGCGTGAGGACTAGCCAAGCAGCTTGAGGTGCGCCACGCGCTCAAGACAGGAAGGGTGCAGTTAGAGGCAGACGGGGCCGTGTTCGATGCCCTACAAAGTCCCCACCCCGACTCAGAGGGAGCGTGGATGTGCAGTAGCCAGGCACGGGCAAGAGCCACTGTCAACGCGCACGTCCCATCGCGCTTAGAGCAACTGAGCCGGAACGTGGCGACCGGGGTTGCCATGCTGCGCATCCTCTCAGAACACGAAGACCCGAAGACGCGGTGCATGTATCAAGATCTCTGCTCGATGCTGGAGGGGACCACGTCACAACCCGTCGAAAGCTTGCTTACCCGCCGGCGAAAGGTGTCCTCTCGTGTTCACCCCCACGGGCGCATCAAGGGCGCCATGAAGACACTGCAGACCTGCGCGCCGAGCCACGTCCTTGGAACTCCCCAGCCTGAAGCAAGCCGCAAAGTTCTGATACATGGGCCCAGCGACCTCGTACAAAATAACGCCGGGAACTTGCCCACCATCATTACCAACCGTGCCTCGACAAAAGGGACAGTTGGGGCAGTATCCGGGCAGGCAGTCTCAATGGTCCCTTGCACGAGTGAAGGCACAGCGTTGTGTCTGCAAGGCAAGAAGAGAGGGACGTCCGGTGCCGTCAAAAGACGATGCCAAGCCAGGCCAAACTCAGGCCCGGGCGCCAGGGCCGGGTGCCACGAAGGCAAGAAGCCAGCCCAGACACAAACTGACCACTTCGAGTGGCTGCTCGGAAAGTCGTGCACCAATCGCGCCTTCCAGGTAAAACACGCCCTCAGGGATTGAGCCCTCCTCAAGCATTTCTTCGCAGAGGGTTCCGATCTCCCAAGTGACAGAGGTTGATGAGCCCACATGGGTGACCGCCGGGTGAGAGGGAGCCTACTTCCTCCAACATGACCATTGGCCCCAGCGGCACTCATGCCAAAAGAAGCCACTGGCGACGGAAGCCAGCGGCCGAGGAGGTCAACGTCGTCAAGCCAGTCGGACTAGGATGCCGGACAGCGTGCACTGCCAGGATCTGTACCTCCGAAGAAGTTGAGGCCGACGACACTGCCAAACACAAGGCGAAGAGCAGTTAAGCGCGGCGTCTGACAACCCCTCGTAAGAGGAGCCCGAGCCTGGCCATAGTCCCAGAGGATCATCAAGGCAGCCGACCTCCCAGCCAAAGCGGCCAGCCGACAAGTGTATTCTCCCGTCGCTGCCTTCACCAAAGGGGAAGATACACCCGAGCCTCCTGCTCGAGTCGAATGACCCCCAGTCGAGGAAATAGGAGACCTCACCCTCCAGCAGAAGTCGGCAGTATTTTGCCCAGCGCGCACTAAATCTCCAGACCACACCCCAGGAAGCTTCCCATCTACTGGGGACTCGACCTCCCCGACTCCCCCTCAACAGGACACCCAGGGGCTCTTTCGCCTCCCTCGCGATCAGCAACAAGCTGACAAGGCAAAAAGGAAGCCCCCGACGCCGCCCTCCTGGAAGCAAAAAGTGACCATCAAGCACTCGGCTTTTGCTGACTACGATGATCCCGACCTCATGCTTTTAAGGTCAACAACCCTGCTCTCCGAAGACCCCGACTGATGAGGATGGACGCAAGCCGCCCTCCTCACAGGAAGGCTCGAACACGGCAGCAGACGCTCTCCGACCCGGCACACGCCGATGAAAGACACCAATGGGAACATCTTCCCCAACAATGGATACCGAACATCCCAGAGCTCCGCACGCGCCAGTTCCGACCTCCGAGCAACAGAAAGCAAGTTGGGAAACCAAAAGATAAGTGCTCACACCCCGCCTCCTTTTCTTTTGTCGTCGAACCATTACTCGCATGTCGAATATAGACCCTATCGCCCGGTCTCAAGCCTGGGCGGATTATTTCGCCATGAAAACCGAAACTCCTGACCCCAAACAATGAGAGATCTGTCAACAATACGGAAGAGCAAGTTCAGGATATTCAATCAAACTTGAAATCCGCCCAGTCCCGACAAAAGCATTATGTGCACCGTGGAAGACGCCCTCTACAATTTGAAGTCAGTGATCACGTGTACCTACGTGTATCTCCGATGAAGGAGGTAAACAGATTCGGGGTCAGAGGAAAGTTGGCACCCCGATTCATCGGTCCATTCAAGGTTTTGGAAAAGTGTGGATCCGTTGCATACCGGGTGGAATCACCAGCGACACTCTCTGGTGTGCACGACATCTTCCACATATCTCAGTACCGGAAGTGCCTCAATTTTTCAACCACAATCCAGCTGGGAGACATCGAGGAACTGAAATCGTATCTCACGTATCGGGAGGAACGGGTTCAGATCATTGACGAGAATGCCCGAAGCACACGTAACTGGACGTTGTGGTTCTACAAAGTATGGTGGAGCAATCACCACTAGGATGAAGCGACGTGGGCAAGTGAGGAGTTTCTTCACATCAATTATCCTGAATTTTTAACTTGCATGTCCGGTAAATCTCCACCATCCTCTCTCTCTTTTTAACCTTATAATCTCAGGATGAGATTCTTTTAAGGGGGGAAGAATGTAAAGGCCCAAGTTTTTCACTTGCTAAAGTGTTCATCACCTCACACACCACAGCTCGTTTGATCTTGACATGAGCTAGTTTGAGCAAATTCAAGTTGAATTTGAATTTCAGATTGCATATTTGTGGTAATTTCACTCAAACCACTTTGCGCTTTGAATTATTCAACACCAAATGTTCATTATGTGGATTGAGAAAAATTCAAAGGGCATGATAGTCCTAAAATTTGTGCAACAGTGAAATTGATTTTTTGAGGACGAAAATGGGGTGGTGGGAGCCCTCTGTCAGCCACACACCTGAGAGAAACTGCCTCTCAACCGAGTTGCTCTGTTCTTCGGGCCTCCCACGTGAGCGCCACCAAGCTGCAATCGATCGTCCACCTCCTCGTGCTTCCATCACGCTGGATACCAGCCTCTCGGTGCTCTTATCAGCCCAGTAAGCGATCATTTACCTGCACAAACCGAGTTTCCTTCGCTCCTCACGCGCTCACCCGAAAAACACACCGAGCTCCCTCCTCCTCTGCCATCTCCGGCGCTCTGACCTTCAGTGATGTTTGGCGCCCAACTGAGCCGTCCAGAAGCTGAGCCATCATCTACTCGACATCCTCGACGTGTCCCCAGCTCGTGCCCGGCGTCCTCCGGGCTGCACCGCGCCATTTCTTCCTCCTCGGTTCCGCACAAAGCCGCGCCTCACGATCATCATCGCCCGGCCAACTCAGAGCCTCTCCAGCTTGATCAAACCATCCAAAGGTGCACCACGATGTCTAGTTCCTACTCCCAGACCTACTTGCTCGTTATGCACATCGGCTGGCCGTAATTCGGAGTTTTGTGCCGCTAGACATGTAGAACCAAGGGCAAACCAAACGGGAAATTCTCCAAACATGCTTGAATGTTCTTTCCTCTGATCAATGCATAGGAAATAGAGGTACTAGCGATCCCACCGCCCAAAACCAGGGTAAAATAGCTCACCCTATGAGCTGTGCAACGAAATCTCGCCGCCGCCGACCAAAATGGCTTGGTTCACTGTCGAGCTTGTATTTCCGGTCGGTTGCCGCGGGATTTGGGTGTATCATCATGTTCTATGACCTCTAGTGATGCTTTACGGAAACTAAGGTCATCGAGTTAGGCACTCGTCGCGATGTTCACCGTCGGCACTGCTGACCGCCTGTAACACCCTCAAATTCATTTCCATGCATTGCATACATTTCTCTCATGTAGAGAAGCATTATAAAAGAAGTAGAAATAGATAAAGAACCCTAAAAATTGAGAAAGAACTATGGAAATGGAGAAAAACCATAGAAATGGAGAAAGAATCATAGAAATGGAGGAAGGAATCATAGAAATGGAGGAAAAACCACAGAAATGGAGAAGGGAATATAGAAAGGAAGAATGGGGCATAGAAATGGAGAAGTGAAATATAGAAATGGAGAATGGGGCATATAAATGGAGAGGGAAATGCAGAAATGGAGAATGGGACATAGAAATGGAGAGGGGAATGTAGAAATGGAGAATGGGACACAGAAATGGTAAGGAATGGGAAAAAGATAGCTGAAATGAGCCATTCCCAAATTTCCTCAAAATTTCCCCAGAATTTCCAAATTCCCCAATTCCACGAAATGGGAATTTTCCCCACATTTGGGGGGATTAAATCCCTAAGGCTGCCGCACCCAACAAAAGGGGATAAGTTGGTTGAGTTCCAAATTGACTAGGACTCTTGTTTGAGTTACAATTGGAGTAGGACTCCTCTTCCCCCCCCCCCCCCTTATAAATACAACCCCCAGCCCCCCCCCCCCCTAGCCGCAGCCCTCCCCCCCCAAGTCACTGAGTTGGAGGCCCTTCCCCCTCGAAGTCGCCGAGTTGGCACCCCCCTCGATGGGGTTTGGTCGCTGGAGAGCCCCGCCGTCTCCGAAGAAGAAGCCCGATGATCTGTCCTGCCCTAATCTTCCATAGAAAAATTCCCTGCTGCTACCACTGCTAGGAGGAAGGCCCTGCCACCAAAAGGAAGTGAGGTAGGTCCCCATTACCCATCTTACAACGTCACCCCCTTCGAGCAGAAACTTTTGCGTGTGGACATATCATGTTTTGATCGATTTTTCATGGTGGAATTGATCTAGATCTTGTGTTAAGATCATCACCACATACACACTTGATCCCTACACCCTTGTTCATTATAAAACCCTACGAAAGACCATTAAAACATGCAAGAACACGTACAACTGGTTCTATAAAACTGCACTATAAGATTTGCATTCATCTAGCCTATTGCATCTTGAGTAAAGTTTGAGCATGATGATTGATTGCTGTAAATTTTGTATGTGCGTTATCATAAGTATAAGGACAAGCTCAAGAGACAATCTACAATGAACTACAGCACCAAGACTTCGAGACGCTTGAGCAACACGAGCCACGGGAGCAAGGCAAGTGCCCCTTGACCATATTGATCCCATGTTTTGAAACTGTTTTGTTTGTGAAAACATGTATGCATTAGTCAATTTGATGGGACACCCTTTTTATAGGAGTTTACTAGTTTTGTTAACCATCCTTGTAGCCGGGAAAGTTATTGAGTCAGGTATGGTCGTTTTTTATTTTTTTTGCTTCGCTTAACTTACGGGAGACGGGAAGCTGAAATAAAACATTGTTAGCTACTGCACTCAGGATAATAAAGATGATGATAACTTGATGATGTTGATGAGCATGGAATCGGGGAGATCTAGGCAAGATTGGTTCGTGGATGTTGCTGAATGAGATGGTAGTTTACTTGCCGTGGATCTAAGGACCGGTTCATGCGAGAATATGCTAGGAAAACAGTGCCACCACAAGGCCAAATATGGGTGCGGCTTAGCTGATTAATTAGGTGTGTTGCTAGCTTGTTATGGACCGTTTGATGGTGCGGGGAATGGGAGTTGAGAGGGACTGCCCTGGGAACTGCATGACACAACAAGGGGCCCATGGGTGGGAGAATGGAGATTCGACCCTGCTGGTAGAACCTCAGTGGGTCCGTACATCTAGTAGCCCCTTTGTAAAGGCTATTTTGTGATCTCTTGGCCATACACCGATGGTTGTGTACTGGTATAATGGAGGTTCTCTAGTCGCCGACGGGTGAAAAAATAACAAACTTGTGGGTAAAGTGGTGCCACCACTGCAGAGTGTAAAACTATCATGATAGCCGTGCTTCCGGTCAAAAGCACCTGGCCAACTTCCATGATTAGAGAAAAAACTTGGGATGTTTATTCGGGATGGTTGTGGTACGGTCATTAAGATTGGTTGTGGGATTGTTTTGAGTCGTAACAATGGGTTTGGTTTCGGTTATATGAATATGAGATGGTTATGAATATTTATGAGTATGAGATGAACTTGAGAAAGATTATTGGCTGGT
Organism: Neostapfia colusana; assembly: GCA_030760725.1. Taxonomy (NCBI): domain Eukaryota; kingdom Viridiplantae; phylum Streptophyta; class Magnoliopsida; order Poales; family Poaceae; genus Neostapfia; species Neostapfia colusana. Next base: position 64,245,791 of record JASWHV010000011.1, read on the forward strand.
TGAGACTTGATAAATGGTGATTTATGATGAAAGAATATTGCTGGTTTACTTGGTTATATTGGGATTTAATTCATCTAGACTTAGTTGCTGTTTTACCATGTTTGTGAAATAAAATTTGCTTGCTGCAATGAGCCTTTTTATTCCATACCTTGTTGTAAGCTACATGTCATACTTTTCCCGCACTTGCTGAGTACGACATGTACTCACCCTTGCATTACCACATATACATCAGCTACAGGAGACGAGTACTTCGAGGACCATGTGGAGTACTAGGCGTGCTAACTACTATCAACATGCCTGTGGAGTAGAAGTTGGAGCCTGCTGTTTAGTTATTTCCGCTGTCGTTTAGAGACTTCCGCTGCAAGAATAAGTTAAAGATTCATGAGGGAGAGATTGAGTTATTGTAATAAAGTAGTTAAACACTATTTATTCGTGGTTATATTCTGAATTCAATTTTGTGGATTACATGTGTATGTGTGATGAACATCCTGGACACACATGCATTCACTTGGTTCATTTCTCGGAACCGGGTGTCACAGATTGGTATTAGAGCCACGTTGACCGTAGGATGCAAGCCAAGGTAGAATGGACACTCTAAAACACATAGGGACACCCCTCTAAACTGTTATTTTCAAAAATTGTCTTGCTGCTGCACTTTATTTGTCAATTCAGCCACCGCAAAGTGCTATTTTCAGCCCCTCTTTTTCTCTTCTTTGGACAGCAACACTTTTGCTTTCTTGCTTCATAATTCTGAAGTTTTGGAGTTATTTCTTCCTTCTCTATGGATTCTCATGTCCTATTTATAGATGCCGGTGATTAGGAGCACAGCAGGCATAAGGACTCGTCCACCACCACGTGGGAGTGCACGTAACCCTATTAAGGTGTCCGATGGACCGTATTGGTAGAAGGTGAAGATTGAACCTCATGGTGAAGATGGAGTCAATATCTCTATGCATGAGGAAGAGGATCCGGAAGAGGTGGAACCATTCGAAGACGACATGGAGGATGATCCACAAGAACGGCATTGGTACACACCTCAGGAGGAGTTTCACACGGGCTTACACCCCGTGGAGCCTCATGAAGCTATGTCGGAAGGAGATGAATCCGAAGAGGAGCCACCCCTTGCTGAGGCCAATAATGAAGGTGATGAATGGGCCAACCATTCAGTTCAAGAATTTTGGTCCGACGGAATGGAAGGAGGACACATATCCAAGGGGCTCAAAGAGTTTCTGGATTGCTGCAGCCTATACCCGGAATATCTTCTAAAGAAAGTCCCTCGTCTCGGACATGAAGAGTGGAAGGCTGAAGTAACCATCCTATCTAACGGTAGGGTTGTCACCCGGCACTTCGCACCCACATGGAGAGCTACAAGGGCAGAAGCTATCGATGATGTTGCATGGGATGCACTCACCGAACTGTGCTACGCCTTCCGTGAGCAGCTTGAGGACACCACTTTTGAGCTGCACCCGTATCGGAAGAGTGGTACAAGGGAGATCATTGGACCCCATGTAGGAGATCTTTCCCACCCACAAGCTGCTGACAAGTCTCAGAGGTTGCTCGTGGAGTTAGGAAACCGCTATGCAAGCGCATAAGAAGAGATCCATTACCTCTGCAAGAAGCTTTATTTGCTGGAGAAACAAGAGGAGACTCGTGCCAACGCGGAACAAACGGAGCACCGGCGTCATCTATCCCTACATGGACAGCCGACTCATCATGGCATACGCCCATGTATGGACCACCCCCATCACACGGCGAGAACAGCACTGGTTCTCACGATTAAGTTTAGGTTTCCATTGAATAAAGCTGTAATAGGAACATTTAGATCGCCGTGAGTTAAATTAGAGTAGTGTGCCGGAATTTTTGTGATGATTGCTTGATTTGTGTGCTGATGTGTGTTGTGAGACGCTTCGGCGAATGTCCACATCCACACATAGTGGAGAGATGAGGACTAATATAGTATGTCCAAACGTAAACCTTAATATAAGGGGGGTAGACTTTCTTGCCAACCTTATTGTCTTGGATTCCCAAGGGATTGACATAATACTTGGAATAGATTGGCTAAGCAAGCACAACGGAGTTATTCAATGTGCTGAGAGGATCGTGCAGCTTACAAGTGAGCACGGTACTCGTATTGAGTTCGAGGCAGCCCAACCGGCAACTGAGAAGGCAGTGCTGAACCACGTCGAAGAAGCGACATTGGAAAGCATTCCGATGGTTCAAGAATATTCAGATGTGTTCCCTGAAGAACTTCCAGGTATGCCACCTGACCGGTACATTGAATTTCCTATTGATTTGGTACCCGGAACTGCACCTATAGCGAAGAGGCCGTATAGGATGCCCGCTAATGACTAGTAGAGCTCAAGAAGCAAATTCAGGAGCAGCTAGAAAAGGGTTTTATACGCCCAATCTCGTCACCATGGGGAGCCCCCGTGCTCTTCGTTGACAAGAAGGATGGGACACAAAGGATGTGTGTGGATTATAGGTCTCTCAATGAGGTGACGATCAAGAATAAATACCCGCTGCCCCATATAGAGGAACTGTTCGACCAAATGAAAGATGCCTGAATTTTCTCCAAGATTGATCTTCGGTCGGGATACTTCCAGCTGAAGATTAAGCCCTCTGATATACCCAAGACTGCATTTCGAACACGGTATGGTTCATATGAGTATACTGTTATGTCTCTTGGGTTCACAAATGCACCCGCATACTTTATGTACCTCATGAATAAGGTCTTCATGGAGTACTTGGATAAGTTCGTCGTGGTTTTCATCGATGATATCATGGTGTATTCAAAGAGCGACGAAGAACACGAAGAACACTTGAGGTTAACATTGCAAAAACTGTAAGAGCATCAATTTTATGCCAAGTTCAGCAAGTGTCAATTTTGGCTAAAGGAAATATCGTTCCTAGGCCACATTTTCTCCGAAGGAGGAGTATCGGTTGATCCTGGAAAAGTGGGAGATGTTTTGAAGTGGAACCAACTGCAGAATGTAAGAGATATTCGGAGTTTCCTTGGGATGGCTGGATGCTACCGCCGGTTCATCAAGGATTTCTCCAAAATAGCAAAGCCCATGACTGAATTGCTGATGAAAGGGAAAGCATTTCAGTGGACACAGGTGTGTCAAGACAGCTTTGAAGAACTAAAGAAGAGATTAACAACAGCGCTGGTTTTGGTATTGCTGGACGTGAGCAAGAGTTTTGACATATACTGTGACGCATCAAGACAAGGGCTTGGATGTGTGGTCATGCAAGGAGGACAAGTGGTATGCAATGCATCGAGACAACTAAAGAAACATGAGCTGAATTACCCCACACGTGACTTGGAACTTGCAGCCGTGGTAGATGCCTTGAAGATTTGGAGGCATTATATCCTTGGCCACCGATGTGAAATCTATACGGATCACAAAAGCCTCAAGTATATATTCACGCAAAAGGATCTGAATTTGAGGCAACGTCGATGGTTGGAACTCATCAAGGATTATGATGTTGGAATCAACTATCACCACGGAAAGGCCAATGTAGTAGCTGATGCGTTAAGCCGAAAAGGAGCATGTCACCAACTCACGGTTCAGGAGCTGCCACCCGAGCTGTGCAAGGAGTCGAACGGTTACATCTCAGGTTCTTGAACGAGATGGAGGTGATAGAACTGAACTCCTCGCTGGATCAAGAGAAACGAGATGGCCAAGCAACGGATGAGAAAATTAAGGAAATCAAGGAAGGAATCCTACAAGGCATAGAAAAGGATTTCAAGGAAGACAAGAAAGGCACGCTTTAGTTAGGAAAAAGGATTTGTGTGCCTAATGTGAAGCACATCCGCGACACGATATTAAAGGAGGCACATGACTCACCTTATTCTATACATCTCGGATGTACAAAGATGTACAAGGATCTGAAAACTTGCTATTGGTAGGACGGTATGAAAAGGGACATAGCTGAATATGTTGCCTTATGGGGCACGTGCCAACGAGTGAAGGCCGATGTGACGCCCTCAATTCTGTGGGAAAACCACGGAACCAAGAACTAATGCATATGTGTGCCCAGGATGTTCATCACACATACACATACGTTCCACAAACTGAATTCAGATTATATATTACCACGAATAACATAGTTTATTACAACGTCTCATGAGTCTTGGACTCATGCTTACAGCGGAAGTCTTATTTCTATGCAGCGGAAGTCTTATTTCTAATGCGGAAGAAAAAACTAATGCGGAAGCAAAACTAAGCAGAAGTGGCTCCATCTCTACTCTTTCCACAGGCAAGGTTGAGAATAGATCACAGGTCATAATGCTCCACTTGGTCTTCATAATAGCCCTCTCTTGCTGTTGATGACGAAATAATAATGCAAGTTTGAGTACAATGATGTACTCAGCAAGTGCGGGAAAACACATGATATGCAGCTCATAAACAAGGTAGGTATAAAAGGCTTATTTGCAGAAAAGCAGATTTTGTAAAACCATGATAAAACAGCAACTTATCTTTAGATGTAATCCCAACATGTATTAAATTACCAACATACCTTCATCACTTTCTGTGTTTTATCCGAACATTAACCAATCCTTTATTCATACTCACGAATACCTCCTCGTATTCGCTACCATCTTTCCTCGTAAATCAACCTCGTCTCACACCGAGACCAATCTCATGTCATGTCCCAACAGTCATGCAACCATCTCATCACCCAGACTCAACAGTCCCAACAACTAAACCATAACCAAATCCATAACCAAGAACCTTCCCTATAACCATCCCAACTAATCATGGCAGTTTAGCCAGGTGCTCATGACCGTAAGCTCGGCTATCATGATAGTTTTAGACTCTGCAGAGTTTGCACCTCTTTACCCACAAGTTTGTGATTTCGTCACCCGTCGGTGACTGCAGAACCTCCATTATACCAGTACACATCCATCGGTGTATGGTCAAGAGATCACAAAATAGCCTTTACAAAGGGGTTACTAGATGTATGGACTCACTAAGGTTTCACCGGCAGGCTAGAATCTCCAATTCTCCCACCCACGGGCCCCCTCTTGTGCCATGCAGTTCCCAGGGCAGTCCTCACTCGACTCCCATTCCCCGCGCCTTCCACAGTCCATAACACTCTAGCAACTTACCTAATTACTCAGCTAAGCCGCACCCATACTTGGCCTTGTGGTGGCACTGTTATTCTGGCATGTGCATGCATGAACCGGTCCTTAGATCTACGGCAAGTAAAACCACCATCTCATGCTACCTCATTCACAAACCCAGGCTTGCCTAGATCTCCCTCCGATATATGTTCATTAACATTATCAGTTCTCGTTATCATTACGAGTGCAGTTAGCTAGACACATCGATCTCGCTCCCCAATCCCATAGACTCAGCGAAGCATAAAGCAAAAACCATATCCGACTCATAAATTTCCCAGGTGATAAGGGTGGTTTAATCAATACTAGTAAACTCCTAAAAAGAGGTTTCCCATCATGTTTGACTCATCACACACCCTTTTTGCAAAACAAAATAGTTTTATCCAAAAATAGGATCAATATGGTCAAGGGGCACTTGCCTTGTTCTTGCGGTTCCGGTTGTTCTTGGATCTCAAAACCTAGTTGCTGCAGTTCGTCGTAGACAGCTCCCTGAGCTTGTCCTGCTAGGTAGGATCACGTGCATACAGGATTCACAGCAATCAATATTTATGCACAAACCTTAAACTAGATGTAATGATGCATATGCATGCTATCTCATGATTAGTTTTATTAGATTGATCTGTACGTGTTCTTGCATGGCCTTATAGGGACAGGGGTGTTCGGATCAAAGGAGGACGTGGCGACGATCTTGTCTTTAGATCAAACTGATCATCAAGTGATCTGCCCACGAGAAGGCTTCTGTTCGAAAGGAATTGAAGAACAGATGTAAAAAGATGAACACAATGATATTGAAGTCCTACCTCACGTTCTTCGAGGTCCTCCTCAGACCGCTCGGTTCTTCTTCGATGATCTCCCTTGTTGCGCTTCAGTGATGGTTTGCTTGGCGAGTTAGGGCTAGGGCTCTAAGTTGTCGGCTCAGGAGTCGAAAGAGAAGTTTGTGGTTTCGGCCAGAGGTTTTGGGTTTTATTTATAATCGTGAAGAGAAGAGTCCTAATCTGATTGTATCTCGAATAAGAGTCTTATTCAGATCTTTGTTGGATCCTAACATCTTATCTTTAGTAACATCATGGAACTTAGATCGGTTTCTGTTGCGTACCGGTATCTTTTACGCGTAAAATCCGCTCCAGAACTTGTTACCTCCGTGATGATGAGCTCCGGAAGCTCCACGTGTCCTTCGGGGCCTGGTATCTCCTCGTCCGCAGAGACGAGCTCCGGTTGTGCCGCGTGTCACGAACGAGACCTCCCCTTTCTCCGGAGGTGACCTCCGCGCACGCCACGTGTTGGCGCCGGTCTTCCCCCTCTTCCTTCCTTAGGAACATGCCCCGAGGTCGACACGTGTTCGGCAATGACAGTCCTCCCGGAGATAAGCTCCGGTGGTGACACGTGTCCAATAGATCCGGACTTCTCTGAGATGGGCTCCGAGATCGACTCGTACCCCGCGCGACTGGTCTTCTGATTTCCGCGAGGACTAGCTCCGAGGATGACACGTGTCTTGCGGAAATGCCCTTGCTTCTTCTGCAGAGGCTAGCTCCGTGGGCAACACGTGTCCCCTAGGATCGGACCTCTCTCCCTTTTGCGGAGACGAGCCCTGAACCTGCCACATAGCTCTTTCAGCGGCGGATCTCTCCCCACCTCGCAGGGACGAGCTCCGAACACGCCACGTGGCCCGCGGCCGCGGTAAGTTGTCTTCGGCGCTCTCGGAGGGCTTTATTGGCTATTCTTTTGATAATTCTCTCTGTTCCTATTTCTCATTAAGATGTTTCCTCTTCATAGAACATGAACGTATGCTGACACCCGAGGTGAGGGTGTCACAAATCTACCTCCTTAAATTGAATCTCGCCCTTGAGATTCGTTAGTAGGAAATAGATGGGGAAATTCCGCCTTGATATCCTCTTCACGCTCCCATGTGGCCTCAGCTTCGGTGTGATGGCTCCATTGTACCATGCACCATCGAATCACCTTGTTTCGGGTGACCCTTTCCTTTATGTCCAAGATTCGGACAGGGTGTTCTGCATAAGTCAGGTCCTCTTGAAGTTCAAGCTCTCCCATTGACACTTGTTTTTCTGGTATTCTCAAGCACTTCTTAATTTGGGATACATGAAACACGTCTGAAAATTCCTGAACCACTGGAATGTTGTCCAATGTTGTTCCTTCGACGTGGTTCAAATTTGCCCGTTTGGTCGTTTGCTGGGCTGACTCAAACTCGACACGAATACCGTGTCCGTTTGTCAACTGCACGCTCCTTTCAGCACATTGGATTACTCCATTGTGCTTGCTTAACCAATCCATTCCGAGTATGATGTCAATCCCGTGGGAGTCCAAGACAATAAGGCTGGCAAGGAAGTCTACCCCTATTATTTTAAGGCTTACTCTAGGACATACTATATTAGTCCTCATTTCTCCTCCGGGAGAATTAACTAACATAGCACATTCTAAGTTGGATACGGATAGATGATATTTGGCAACATATTGGGATGATATGAAGCAATGCGATGCTCCGGAATCAAATAAAATGGTGGCTGGGTTGGAGTTGGCAAGGAACATACCAATTGCGGCGTCCTCGGCCTGTTGTGCTTCCTCAGCAGTGACATGGTTTACGTGGCCACGAGCATAGTTCTGCGGTCCAAGGTTCCCTTGGTTGTCCCCTCCGTTTGGTTGCTGGTTCTGCTTGGGCACGTTACCCTGCTGTCCAGGGCCTTTCCTCGGGCACTGGTTAGCGAAGTGGCCTACTTCCCCGCATGCAAAGCATGCCCTGTTGCCTACGGCAGCAGGTACGTTGGGGCGGGGTTTTTGAACAGGGGCACCAATGTTAGGTCGGGGCGTTGGAGGCATGAGCACACGAGATGCTGGTGCAACGAATTGTTGCTGTGGTGGCTGACCAGGGCGGTACGCAGGAGTGGCCGATCCATACTGCGGTGCAGAGGGCATGAATCTAGGTCGTACGTTGCTCCCTTGGGGCAGGTATGGCATCTTCCTTTTGCACTCTCGCTCGATCTCTCGGATCTTGTTTTCAACCACAATAGCCTTGTCAACCAGCTTCTGGAAGCTTACGTAGTCATTGTTGAGGAGCTGAACCTGGATCTCATTGTTCAGCTCTCTCATGAACAGGTACTGCTTCCTCTGGTCTGAGTTGACATCTTCGGGGGCGTACCGGGACAGTTGTATGAACTTGTTGAGATACTCGTTCACACTCTTCTGTCCTTGGCGGAGACCTTCAAACTCCTGCCTCTTGAGCATCATTACACCAGCAGGGATGTAGTGAGAGCGGAAACTTTCCTTGAACTCAGTCCAAGTGATTGTCTCCGGGTTGGCATGGGCGTTGCTCAAGGCATCCCACCAGTCAGCAGCGGCTCCCGTAAGTTGGTGCGATGCGAAGAGAACCTTCTCTCGGTCATTGCACTGAACAATGGCGAGCTTCTTCTCCATGGATTTCAACCAATCATCGGCCTCCATTGGATCGCTTGCTTGAGCAAAGGTGGGTGGTCGAGTCCTCATGAACTCTCCCAACCTGTTATGAGCAGGCGGTGGTGGTGGCGGTGGTGCCGGAACGGGGTTTTGGTTGGCCTGCAACTGACCCAAAGTTTGGATCATGGTTTGCATAAGCTGGTTTTGCATGGCCATCAACCTTTCCAGATGGTTTTCACCAGCTTCGGGGTTAGCAGGAACTCCCTCGTGGTCATCCTCCTGGACGTTCCTTCGGCTGGCGTTTCCTCTCACCATCTGTGAGGGAGAACGAAATAGAATAGAAAGTTAGAAGGTTAGGTAGGTCCCTTCAACTATATGCATCAAGGTGAGTTAGACTATATATATTAGCCCATATGAGGATGTGACCAAGTGTCGAAGCATTTCACACCTCTTTCTTCTTACGTATGGATATGGACAACATTTTGGAGACGTCCCACAACTCACATTAAGCACATAATCACACACAATCGTTGCAAGGGCTCATACAACTCCTATTCAAGGATGGTTTCCTATACCAAGGGGGTTTCAAGGCCAATCTAAGCTATTCACCCTAGGATGCTTCCTTTGGTCAGCGTGGCTTAGCTACCTGTGACTTCTATTTAGGGGTGTAACTTGCTGTTAACCCGTGGCTCTAATCAATCTAAGGTTTCTATCTAGACGTGTAACCTACTGTCAACCCGTGGCTCTGATACCAATCTGTGACGCCCTCAATTCTGTGGGAAAACCACGGAACCGAGAACTAATGCATATGTGTGCCCAGGATGTTCATCACACATACACATACGTTCCACAAACTGAATTCAGATTATATATTACCACGAATAACAGAGTTTATTACAACGTCTCATGAGTCTTGGACTCATGCTTACAGCGGAAGTCTTATTTCTATGCAGCGGAAGTCTTATTTCTAATGCGGAAGCAAAAACTAATGCCGAAGCAGAACTAAGCAGAAGTGGCTCCATCTCTACTCCTTCCACAGGCAAGGTTGAGAACAGATCACACACCATAATGCTCCACTTGGTCTTCATAATAGCCCTCTCTTGCTGTTGATGACGAAATAATAATGCAAGTTTGAGTACAATGATGTACTCAGCAAGTGCGGGAAAACACATGATATGCAGCTCATAAACAAGGTAGGTATAAAAGGCTTATTTGCAGAAAAGCAGATTTTGTAAAACCATGATAAAACAGCAACTTATCTTTAGATGTAATCCCAACATGTATTAAATTACCAACATACCTTCATCACTTCCTGTGTTCCATCCGAACATTAACAAATCCTTTATTCATACTCACGAATACCTCCTCGTATTCGCTACCATCTTTCCTCGTAAATCAACCTCGTCTCACACCGAGACCAATCTCATGTCATGTCCCAACAGTCATGCAACCATCTCATCACCTAAACTCAACAGTTCCAACAACTAAACCATAACCAAATCCATAACCAAATCCATAACCAAGAACCTTCCCTATAACCATCCCAACTAATCATGGCAGTTTAGCCAGGTGCTCGTGACCGTAAGCTCGGCTATCATGATAGTTTTAGACTCTGCAGAGTTTGCACCTCTTTACCCACAAGTTTGTGATTTCGTCACCCGTCGGTGACTGCAGAACCTCCATTATACCAGTACACATCCGTCGGTGTATGGTCAAGAGATCACAAAATAGCCTTTACAAAGGGGTTACTAGATGTATGGACTCACTAAGGTTTCACAGGCAGGCTAGAATCTCCAATTCTCCCACCCACGGGCCCCCTCTTGTGCCATGCAGTTCCTAGGGCAGTACTCACTCGACTCCCATTCCCCGCGCCTTCCACAGTACATAACACTCTAGCAACTTACCTAATTACTCAGCTAAGCCGCACCCATACTTGGCCTTGTGGTGGCACTGTTATCTTGGCATGTGCATGCATGAACCGGTCCTTAGATCTACGGCAAGTAAAACCACCATCTCATGCTACCTCATTCACAAACCCAGGCTTGCCTAGATCTCCCTCCGATCCATGTTCATTAACATTGTCAGTTCTCCTTATCATTACGAGTGCAGTTAGCTAGACACATCTATCTCGCTCCCCAATCCCATAGACTCAGCGAAGCATAAAGCAAAAACCATACCCGACTCATAAACTTCCCAGGCGACAAGGGTGGTTTAACCAATACTAGTAAACTCCTAAAAAGAGGTTTCCCATCATGTTTGACTCATCACACACCCTTTTTTAAAACAAAATAGTTTATCCAAACATAGGATCAATATGGTCAAGGGGCACTTGCCTTGTTCTTGCGGTTCCGGTTGTTCTTGGATCTCAAAACCTGGTTGCTGCAGTTCGTCATAGACAGCTCCCTGAGCTTGTCCTTCTCGGTAGGATCACGTGCATACAGGATTCACAGCAATCAATATTTATGCACAAACCTTAAACTAGATGTAATGATGCATATGTATGCTATCTCATGATTAGTTTTATTAGATTGATCTGTACGTGTTCTTGCATGGCCTTATAGGGACAGGGGTGTTCGGATCAAAAGTGGACGTGGCGACGATCTTGTCTTTAGATCAAACTGAACATCAAGTGATCTGCCCACGAGAAGGCTTCTGTTCGAAAGGAATTGAAGAACAGATTCAAAGAGATGAACACAATGATATTGAAGTCCTACCTCACGTTCTTCGAGGTCCTCCTCAGACCGCTCGGTTCTTCTTCGATGATCTCCCTTGTTGCGCTTCAGCGATGGTTCGCTTGGCGTGTTAGGGCTAGGGCTCTAAGTCGTCGGCTCAGGAGTCGAAAGAGAAGTTTGTGGTTTCGGCCAGAGGTTTTGGGTTCTATTTATAATCGGGAAGAGAAGAGTCCTAATCTGATTGTATCTCAAATAAGAGTCTTATTCAGATCTTTGTAGGATCCTAACATCTTATCTTTAGTAACATCGTGGAACTTAGATCGGTTTCTGTTGCGTACCGGTATCTTTTACGCGTAAAATCCGCTCCAGAACTTGTTACCTCCGTGATGATGAGCTCCGGAAGCTCCACGTGTCCTTCGGGGCCTGGTATCTCCTCGTCCGCAGAGACGAGCTGTAAAAGTCCCAAAAACGTGTATGAATAAAAACTAAAGTTTAAGTTCATATGTGTGGCAATGACATGAAAAATGGGACTTGCTAAAACTTTCTTCATGCAAAGTAATACATGGATGATCATCCATGATGAGGCTCACCTTTTTATTTAAAAGTGTTGAACCAATAAGGAGTAAATACCTCTTTGCATGTAAGTTTAAAATTCAGATTTGAAATTCAAAGTTCACACATAGGGTGAGCAAAAACTTTGAATAAACATGCAACCCTATAGTTGGGATTAGAGGGAAAAGTTTGCTCTCAAACTTTTCAATTGTAGGGGGCTCAAAAAGGAGTTAAAGAGGAGAATTTGCAAACTTCAACCAAATTCAAATTTGGGAAGCAAATTCAAACTGAATTGGAAGGATTCAAATTCTAAACCCCATTTTAAAACTCAGAATTGTGGGAATCAAGAGGATCAGCTTGAGAAGATATTTGGGGAGGAACTGTGGAGTGGGACCCACATGTCATAGAGCTAAAAGAGGAGCCTTGCACCTTAAGTCTCAGCCCCAGTGGGGAAAATCGTCGAGCAGCACGTGGGCCAAGAGCTGCTCCCACCGTGGAGCCACGGGGGCGCTCGGCAGCGCCACCAGCTGCTGCATTTCCCCAAACACGGCGCCCAGAGGCGGTTTTGCGACCTGATAAACCCCCCCTGGACGAAGCAAAGGCCGTCCCTTCTTCTCTCCTCGCGAGCGCACGGCCAGCGACCGTCTTCCCCGCCGCCTCTCGGTCCGAGCGGAAGAACGGCGAAACCACCACGCTCTTTCCTCCCCTGACCTGCTAAACAGCACCGCGAGCTCGGCCTCCACCTCCCTGACCCACAAGCCAGCGAGCTGCGGCCTCCAGTGCCCGAGAACAACCGCCGCCGCGGCGACCTAAGCCGAGGAAGTGATCGGGCGCTCGTGGACAGCCCTCCACAACGGGTTCCACGGCCGAGCGATCATACCTACGGACGCGCACGGGTGCGGTGCTGCTCTCAGCCCAAGCTCAGGCCATACCGTGAAGCATCGCCGGCGAATTTCGAAGTTTTGCTCCGGCGACCCCATTCCGAGCTTCCGGTATGACTCTTTCAAATTCTTACCCTCTGATCCTCCTTAAGTCATCAAATTTGGCACATGGACGCTGGATTAGACGGCGGTCATTTCTCCTTTAGGATCCAGCGCATGAAAACACCTCAGCACGACGGAATTCGAGCTCGACTAGAGGTGTTCATGGCGGACCCATTCGGTCGCACGGCGACAACCTATTTACAGCCGCTCCCGAGCCATTTTGAGGTCATGCCGATCTTCCTAGAGCTGCGCTGGTGCTGTAGGGCTCGTCGGCACAAGCTTTTGAGGGCTGGAGACCCCGGGCGACGCTGCCGGACTTCCACAGAGGCAGTTACACGTCGCCGGCCATGTTCCGGTCGTCGGCGGCCCTAGCAAACCCCACAGCCCTGTTCCTCGAGGCCCTAAACCCCCTGGCGGCGAGTTGTAGCTCCGGCGGTGGCCGGGAAGGCCGTTCCGTCGAACTTCCGGTTACTCCGGCGAGGGGGAGCGCGCGGGCGCGAGAGAGGAAGCCGGAGGAAGAAGACGGAGCGTGGGCCCCGCCTGTCAGCAGCTCAGAATTCAAATCCGGGATCGGGTGTGGCCGGGATCCCGTGTGCTGGCGCGAAAAACCCCGTGGCCCCGGTGTGGCCCAGTTCTGATTGGTTGGAATTCAAATAAGCGGGCCCAGTGGGATTTTCAATAGGAAAATAATTCCAGACTTAGCTCAATCTTTAGAAATTCATATCTCCCTGTGGGAAACTCCAATTTGAGTGATTCCAATTGGGTTGGATTCATCTCTCTGAGTTCTATCCAAATATGAACCCAGATTTCTATGAAAGTCAATATTATATTCTGGAAAATTCTTTGATGGTTTTCTGAAAAAGAATTATTGAGGGAGTTTGGGTTATCCAAAAATACCCAAATTTTGCCAGGATATTCTTTAGCATATTGTTGACCTTATAGCAAATTTTCAGCTCATTTGAAGATCATTTGAGTAGGAATTTGCTAAAAACAATCTGCTGTGTTCATAAGAGTCCAGAAACATTTTTAGAAAATGTTTCCCACTTCAAAAATCTGTTCTGAGCAATCCATAGCTCCAAAAATCATAGGAAAATTTAGGCAAGCTCTCTGGGACATACTTGGAATTGTAGTTCACTTAGTTGGGCATGAAAATGCACATTACTACAGAATTAATTCTATTGAGTACAAATGATTAAAGAATTGTTCTGGGAGAACTACCCAAGTAAAAGGGCTGAATTTTGGACCAGATGACTCTCATGTGATCAAGAACTCACATGTAAATTATCAGCCCAAGATGAGTCCTGGAACTCCCTGTCCTTATTCTCCATACTTATGTATAAGGGAAAAATACATAAGAGATATTGTGAGAATTATGGAGGATACAATATGACTCCACATTAGCTGCAATTTGGCAAGCTAAATCCTTAGGTAGTATAGAACCTGCTGTAAAAGTTTCGAGGCCATTGGAGTTCTTGTTCTTCAGTTGCACTCAAATCTTTTCAGCTTATCTATTATGTTCATTAGAGAAAAGGGTTAGTGTATAGCTAAGGGCCTTAAGGTCAAATTAGTTTAATTCTGTTCTTTGCACCACAGAGGCAAACCAAGCCATGCTTGGCTGTTCCACACAACCTCTGTTCTTAAGAAAGTAATTCTATAACTTCTTTCTATTACATTCTATAAAATATGTGCATATGTATTTCAATAGGAACCACAACGAAGGGGACTCAAAGGGGTGATTCATCAAAGTGGATCAAGCTCCGGAGAGTCAAGGGTGGATCTGCAAGGACACTAATTGTTATATACGACTACCCTGCAAAACAGGCAAGCTCCGGTTTGCATTTAACAGCTGTTAAGTTTTTATTTTGTACTCACTTTCGGTCAAGATATGAACTGTGCATTAGGTCTAGTGATTGATACTCCTCTTGCATAGCCAAATGACCCATGGAGTATTGGGTAGGTGTCTTTCACCGTGTAGAACTGCCATGCTTAAGTACGGTTCGGTAGAAGTCGAGTGGTGAGATGCTACTCGCAGATTTAGGAACAACAGGGGCATACGGGATTGGTTCGTAAATGAATTAGCAAGTTAAAGTTGAGACCGGAAGGTTGTAGGAGCAGCAGGACATAGGGGCCTGGGTGCTGTAGACCTGTCCGTGTCGGTCAAGGACCGATCCGTATGCGGCCCTGTTGAACAAGTTTGAGTTGTGTACCGGACTCATGCTGGCTATATGGGACCCAGTAAACCGATGTACCTAGGGAAGCTGTCGTTGGGACTTTTCGGGTCGCCTCAGGCGGACGGCCGGTGTGCAGTATGTGGGGAATATTCTCATGACATCTCACGTCGGAAGGTGCACCATGAGAGTAGCTACTGTACGGGGCGACTTGATCGATTCAGCGGGGGTGAAACGGGGGAAAGGCTGCCACGTACGACGTCAGTGATGGTTGTTGTAGGCAACGTCGAGTACGGGCGTACGTGTCGTGTAGTCCTGGTGTTATTGATTCGAATCACCGTCGCTCGCGGAATGGACCGAGCATACTTGTTCTCACAGTCGTGACGTAGTAAGAACTTGCATGAGAAAGGAACTAATCATATTGATGTGAAGTATTATACTACTGTTGTATTGGATCTCGATGAATAGGCTAGTGCAAACTCGATTCTTTTATGCCATGAGCAATTTACACCGGGGGAAAGCGTTTCTTGTTTGATTGTGGACTCCCGATGTAGCGTGCCCAGGGTTACTTAAAATGCTGCAAGTAATACCTGAAAGTAAGGATTCACTTTTAGGCGAGTTAATTATGCTTATGCCATCCTATGTTAGGTTCATAACCTCACTTAGAGTTTCATGTCTAGGGTGACGGTTAAGTCTTGCTGAGCGTTATGCTCACGGATGCTATCCGAGTTGTTTTGCAGGTAATTGACTCGCTGATTATGAGAAGGGGTGCCGATGAGACTCGGGAACCTCCGAGTGCTTACTCTAAGAGCATCCTCGCCGTTGCAGATTGTCTTCGTGTTGCTAGTAAGAAACGTCCGCGGGCTGGACCGTTTCTTTGTTGCTAGTTTAGATATGAGTCGTGAGAGTGATAGTCTTCCGCTGTAGTTTACTCTGATATACTTATTTGTAAAACATTCTTGTACGCTTCCGCAAACTATTTATGTAATATGATGTATGTTCATCGACCCGTGTGCTGTTGGGTGCCGCATAACACGGCACCACCCGACGAGGTCCCGTGGGGCCGTCTCAGCGTGGTATCTGAGCCGTTTCACATGGCATCAGAGCCTGTTACGCATGGCATCAGAGCTGCGTTGGGAACAGAGCACGGATTGAGCATCATATTATGTCAAAAACTTAGGATACGGTGAGATAACGGTACTAGGCCCACATAAGGATTACTATTAGCATATTATGAAGGTGGCAAGCTAACCTATTTGTTATGTCGGAAAATCGTGCATCTCGGGACGTTTATGTCTTGGGGGGTGCACGTATGCGCTGTCCACCAGTGCGCACAAGCTGAAGGGTGGAGCCTCACGGGTGGCAGGTAACCCGACCTGCTTTAGTATCCTCTACGACTCTTCATGTCGTTTGGGGTATTCGAGCAACGTCTTCCCTGGTGTGCGTGGTGCAATTTGGGAGACCCCGTCACGTGGTCAGTAACGTGAACACGTAGCTCAAGGCGTGTTTGGCTTGAGAACACCTGGGCGAGTGATGACGGCCGGGTGTACCAACTGTTATGGATACCGGGTTCGGTGTGCAGCCGAACCTGATGATTGAGTTTGTTTTATGCAGGAACTAACCACGAAAACCTTAGTGCGTGTAGAACACGTTTGTGAGTGACCGTTTTAGTGCCACCTAAGGATACGTATATGCCGGTGTAATCCGGTTAGGTTTTTCTTTGGTGAGGCAACGTAGTACTGTCATATGTCTTACGGTGCATAGTCACCGTACTACACTGGATAGTATTCTTACCTATGAAGAAATCATTCATGACTAACTTTCAAACTAAAAATGGATGTGATAAAGCACATATTAGTTACTGAACTCTTCATTTGAACTAAGTTTCAAAGAAGAGAATTACTAGGCTTCTTTTGATCTCAAAAACAGAGTGCTCTGTTCTGGCAGAAGTTTTGCCGAACTTTCACAGAGCGTAACTCTGATTAGTTTGACCCAATGGAGGTGTTTGATACGGTTCTGGAAAGTTTATTAAGTGCTCTACAACTTTTCTGTAGAACTCCAGAGCCAAATCCGACACCAACTTGATTGAACGTCCAGATGAATGCAAACTGTTCAGAAAACAGAGCAGCTGCAGACTTCTCTGGATGTTGCTGTAAATTAGCCGTCACAGTCTGTAGAAAAATTTCTAAGGGTCATATGATACACCGTTGGAAAGGTTAGGAAATTTGCAACGATTTTGTAGTTCATAGTTTGTTCAGAATTGTACCCCAGTTGTATGTAAAACTGTGATGAAAACAGCCACATACAAAGGAGGTGCTGGCAAATTTTAGCCAGAAATTCTGTCAACTTTGAACAATCCTAACTTTTGTTCCAGAAATGATCTAGGGGCATGTGAGTACTCGTTGAAAATATACTGAAGTTAACTTTAACTTTGGTATTCAACTTGAGTTATGAAAATGCTGGTAACTGGATCAAATTCTGGGTTAAGTACTGAAAGGTCTGTTTTGTACCGAATGAGGTACTGGATATGTTGGCTTTAGAAAGATGTGTAAACATGAAATTTTGTTATGCTTTCATAAAGTTTTAGCATGTTCATGTTTTACATACTTTCACATACTTCTGAGATCATGTTTTGACTCCCCTCAAAAATTATCTTTGTGCAGTATGGTGCGTACTCATTCTCCGAGTAGGGTTGATAGTTCTCGTCAAGAAGATGATGACTCGACTCCACCACGGGCACCGCCATCAACGGTATGGGCGGATGTCATGGCTCAGATGGTCGAGTCAAGTCAAGAGAACACAAGACTACTCCTAGCCTTGGTACAACAGGGCTTACTCCAGCGTGCACAACAGGACGTTCCACTTCGGAACGCCTACTTGGGTTTCTTGGCGACACAACCGCCAATCTTCACGGAAGCCCATGAACCAGTGGAAGCTGATCAGTGGCTTCGAGTTATGGAGTCGAAGTTTGGAGTGTTTGAGTGCGACGAGTATCAGAAGACATCATTTGCAGCTCAACAGCTCCATGGAGCCGCCGGAAATTGGTGGTTTGCGTATCTCGCCACCGTTCCGGAAGGCCATCAAGTGGAATGGACAGAATTTCGTGAAGCATTCCGTGCTCGTCACATTCCTATGGGTTTTATCAAGGCCCAACAGCAAGAATTCAGAAACTTGAAGCAGGGGGACATGAGTGTCCTCGATTATGTCCGAAGATTCAACTTTCTGGCACAATATGCTCCTGCTTATTCGACGAGCGAAACTGCAATGTGTGACTACTTTTTCTATGGCTTGAGTGCCATACTAAAAGAGAAGTTAGCTTTGTTCAATCAAGGCAGTTACACCGAGTTGATCAGTGCTGCTCTGCTGCAAGAACAAGCGACACTGGAGTGTCAAGCAGAGAAGAGGGACCGGGAGGATGTGCAAGAAGACACACCAATCGTTCCTCGTAAATACCGTGTGGTGTATCACACACCATCCGATGAGATATGGCAAGCACCAGGGAGATCAACTCCGTACAGATTTCCTGCTCAAGAGTCATGTCTTGAAGCAACACCTTTGCCTCAGCAACGAATGACATCTGTCGCATCATTGCTGCAGCCAAGTGCCTCAACTTCTCAACCACAAGTCAACGAAGAACCGGGGAAACCTCCGTGTTCTTATTGCCACCGTTTTGGGCATTTTAGGCAGGAATGCCGGGAGAAGTTGGTAAACACCAGACAGCCATCATCCTCAGGTGGTATGCCGCCACCTGCTCCAGTCAACATAACAGCATTGCAATCCGGGAGTGTGCAACATCTTGCGATTGAGGATGTCCCGGAGGGAGCACCGGTGTTAGCGGGCATGTTTACTCTCAAGGACGTGCCCGTATTGGTACTTTTTGATTCAGGTGCAACCCACAATTTTATCAGCAAAACATGCGTGGATCAGCACCAATTATCCACCAATACTCCCACAACGAGTTTTCTCATACGTTCACCGGGAGGAAATATCTCTGCCAATCAGATTGTGTCCCGAGCAGCTTTGTGTTTGGGCGGAAAAATATACCCAACATCGCTGATTATGTTGTATAGGCAGAAGATAGACATTATATTGGGGATGTCTTGGTTAAATCGTCACGGTGCCGTTCTCAATATCGGTAACCGGACTGTCCAGATTGACTCGCCGATTCACGGACAGCACACGCTGTTTTTAGACAGCGAAGATCCAGATATGGTAGAGGCCTACCACACGGAAGCGCTGAAGCTTGAAGATATTCCGGTGGTACGTGATTATCCCGACGTATTTCCCGATGACTTACCGGGCATGCCACCCGAACGGGACGTCGAGTTCAAAATTGAACTGGCGCCGGGAACGACGCCTATTTCACGAAGGCCTTACAAGATGGCACCTAACGAGCTAGCGGAGTTGAAAGAGCAACTGAATGAACTCATGAGCAAGGGTTTCATACGACCAAGTTCTTCACCTTGGGGTTGCTCAGCGCTGTTTGTTAAGAAGAAGGACGAAACACTACGGCTATGTGTTGATTATCGTCCTCTCAATGCTGTCACGATCAAGAACAAGTATCCTTTGCCTCGCATCGACATCCTGTTTGATCAACTTATGGGTGCAAAGGTATTTTCGAAGATGGATCTTCGGTCGGGCTATCATCAAATCAAGATCCGACCGGAGGACATACCGAAGACAGCTTTCTCGACGAGATACGGACTCTACGAGTACCTCGTCATGTCATTTGGATTAACCAACGCTCCGGCACACTTCATGTATTTGATGAATTCTGTGTTCATGCCGGAGTTAGACAAGTTCGTCGTGGTATTCATCGACGACATATTGGTTTACTCCAAATCGGAAGAAGAGCACGCTGAACATCTGCGTACTGTGCTACAACGGTTACGGGAGCACCAATTGTATGCCAAGTTCAGCAAGTGCGAATTTTGGATTGATCAAGTGCCTTTCCTTGGCCATATTATTTCAGCAGAGGGCATTGCCGTGGACCCCAGCAAAATTGAACAAGTGCTGAAGTGGGAATCTCCCAAGTCAGTCCACGAGGTCCGAAGTTTCCTAGGTTTAGCAGGGTATTATCGGAGGTTCATTCCGAGCTTCTCAAAAATTGCTAAACCAATGACGGAGCTGCTGAAGAAGGGCACTAAATACATGTGGGATGCAGCATGTGAAGCCGCATTCAAAACTTTGGTGAAACATCTCACAACGGCTCCAGTTCTTGCTCAGCCGGACACGACGAAGCCATTCGACGTATACTGTGATGCATCCGGCATCAGTCTCGGCTGCGTTCTGATGCAAGAAGGGCGTGTAGTCGCCTATGGGTCTCGTCAACTGCGAAACCACGAGCAGCATTATCCAACTCACGATCTTGAGCTTGCTGCAGTGGTGTTGGCATTGAAGATGTGGAGGCATTACCTACTGGGTAATCTTGTTCACCTCTACACCGACTATAAGAGCCTGAAGTATATCTTCACACAGAAGGAGCTGAATATGAGACAACGGAGATGGTTGGAGCTCATAAAAGATTATGAAATTGAGATCCACTATCACCCGGGAAAAGCCAACGTGGTTGCCGACGCGCTTAGTCGGAAAGCCCACATTCACAACTTAGCGGTTGCTGAGTTGGAAGATGAAGAACCAAGCCTCCGTGTTATTCCGTATGGCGCGCTTTATAATCTCGCGCTCATTCCAACAATCCGTGAAGAGATTGTTGAGGCTCAAAGAAGAGACAGAGGTATGTCTCACATACGGAGAAGACTGGACAACGGAGAGGTGAAGTGTTTCCGGAAGGATGAGAACGGTACAATATGGTTTAACGACCGTATAGTGGTACCGCGCAATATGAAACTCCGGAAGAAGATCTTGGATGAAGCTCACCTGTCAAAGTTTTCCATTCATCCCGGAAGTAACAAGATGTACCATGATTTGAAACAGAAATTTTGGTGGACGAGGATGAAGAGGGAGATTGCTAAATACGTATCCGAATGCGATACGTGTAGACGGGTCAAGGCTGATCATATGCGGAAAGCCGGACAGCTACAACCTTTGAAGATTCCGGCGTGGAAATGGGAGGATGTGAGTATGGACTTCATCGTCGGATTACCGCTCACATCCAGGAAGCATGACTCGATATGGGTGATTGTCGACGGGTTGACAAAGTCGGCTCATTTCATACCGGTGAACACTCATTATCGAGCAAGGCAATATGCGGAGTTATTCATTTCCAGAATTATTTGCTCACATGGTGTCCCAAAGACCATCGTTTCAGATCGAGGTGCGTTGTTCGTTGCTTGGTTTTGGGAGCAGCTGCATGCCTCGTTGGGCACCAAGCTAATTAGAAGCTCCGCATATCACCCTCAAACCGATGGACAAACTGAGAGGGTGAATCAAGTGCTCGAGGACATGTTGAGAGCATGTGCCATCCACCAAGGTAGGAATTGGGACGATCACCTACCGCTGGCGGAGTTTTCATACAACAACGGTTATCAAGCGAGTATTAAAATGGCACCGTATGAAGCTCTCTATGGCCGGAAGTGTCGCACACAACTGAATTGGTGTGAGTCCGGCGAAAGAGTTCTGTTTGGGATTGATCTTGTCAACGAAGCCGAAGACCGAGTTCGGTTGATACAAGAGAACTTAAAGGCTTCCCAATCCCGACAGAAGAGCTACGCCGATCAAAGGCGTAGGCCGTTACATTTTGATGTCGGAGAGCACGTATATCTTCGTGTATCTCCGATGAAGGGAATTCACCGGTTCGGTGTAAAGGGGAAACTCGCTCCCCGTTTTATTGGTCTTTTTGCTATCACGGAGAAGTGCGGGCCCGTAGCCTACCGGCTGGAGTTACCAGCAAGTCTAGCGGGTATTCATGATGTATTTCATGTATCACAGCTGCGGAAGTGCCTCAAATTCACCGCTGCTGTTCGCACTGAGGACATCGACGAATTGAAACCGGACCTGACCTACACCGAGCGACCGGTCCAGATTTTGGATGAAAAGACCCGGGTAACCCGGAACCGGACGATCAGATTCTTCAAGGTGCTGTGGAGTAATCACACCGCGGAAGAGGCGACGTGGGAAAGTGAAGATTATCTCCGCACCAACTACCCGGAACTTTTATCTTTGTACAGTTTGTAATTACCTCTCCCGTCTCGTTCCTCTTTTGTAATCTCGGGACGAGATTCTTTTAAGGGGGAGGAATGTAAAAGTCCCAAAAACGTGTATGAATAAAAACTAAAGTTTAAGTTCATATGTGTGGCAATGACATGAAAAATGGGACTTGCTAAAACTTTCTTCATGGATGATCATCCATGACGAGGCTCACCTTTTTATTTAAAAGTGTTGAACCAATAAGGAGTAAATACCTCTTTGCATGTAAGTTTAAAATTCAGATTTGAAATTCAAAGTTCACACATAGGGTGAGCAAAAACTTTGAATAAACATGCAACCCTATAGTTGGGATTAGAGGGAAAAGTTTGCTCTCAAACTTTTCAATTGTAGGGGGCTCAAAAAGGAGTTAAAGAGGAGAATTTGCAAACTTCAACCAAATTCAAATTTGGGAAGCAAATTCAAACTGAATTGGAAGGATTCAAATTCTAAACCCCATTTTAAAACTCAGAATTGTGGGAATCAAGAGGATCAGCTTGAGAAGATATTTGGGGAGGAACTGTGGAGTGGGACCCACATGTCATAGAGCTAAAAGAGGAGCCTTGCACCTTAAGTCTCAGCCCCAGTGGGGAAAATCGTCGAGCAGCACGTGGGCCAAGAGCTGCTCCCACCGTGGAGCCACGGGGGGCGCTCGGCAGCGCCACCAGCTGCTGCATTTCCCCAAACACGGCGCCCAGAGGCGGTTTTGCGACCTGATAAACCCCCCCTGGACGAAGCAAAGGCCGTCCCTTCTTCTCTCCTCGCGAGCGCACGGCCAGCGACCGTCTTCCCCGCCGCCTCTCGGTCCGAGCGGAAGAACGGCGAAACCACCACGCTCTTTCCTCCCCTGACCTGCTAAACAGCACCGCGAGCTCGGCCTCCACCTCCCTGACCCACAAGCCAGCGAGCTGCGGCCTCCAGTGCCCGAGAACAACCGCCGCCGCGGCGACCTAAGCCGAGGAAGTGATCGGGCGCTCGTGGACAGCCCTCCACAACGGGTTCCACGGCCGAGCGATCACACCTACGGACGCGCACGGGTGCGGTGCTGCTCTCAGCCCAAGCTCAGGCCATACCGTGAAGCATCGCCGGCGAATTTCGAAGTTTTGCTCCGGCGACCCCATTCCGAGCTTCCGGTATGACTCTTTCAAATTCTTACCCTCTGATCCTCCTTAAGTCATCAAATTTGGCACATGGACGCTGGATTAGACGGCGGTCATTTCTCCTTTAGGATCCAGCGCATGAAAACACCTCAGCACGACGGAATTCGAGCTCGACTAGAGGTGTTCATGGCGGACCCATTCGGTCGCCCGGCGACAACCTATTTACAGCCGCTCCCGAGCCATTTTGAGGTCATGCCGATCTTCCTAGAGCTGCGCTGGTGCTGTAGGGCTCGTCGGCACAAGCTTTTGAGGGCTGGAGACCCCGGGCGACGCTGCCGGACTTCCACAGAGGCAGTTACACGTCGCCGGCCATGTTCTGGTCGTCGGCGGCCCTAGCAAACCCCACAGCCCTGTTCCTCGAGGCCCTAAACCCCCTGGCGGCTAGTTGTAGCTCCGGCGGTGGCCGGGAAGGCTGTTCCGTCGAACTTCCGGTTACTCCGGCGAGGGGGAGCGCGCGGGCGCGAGAGAGGAAGCCGGGGGAAGAAGACGGAGCGTGGGCCCCGCCTGTCAGCAGCTCAGAATTCAAATCCGGGATCGGGTGTGGCCGGGATCCCGTGTGCTGGCGCGAAAAACCGCGTGGCCCCGGTGTGGCCCAGTTCTGATTGGTTGGAATTCAAATAAGCGGGCCCAGTGAGATTTTCAATAGGAAAATAATTCCAGACTTAGCTCAATCTTTAGAAATTCATATCTCCCTGTGGAAAACTCCAATTTGAGTGATTCCAATTGGGTTGGATTCATCTCTCTGAGTTCTATCCAAATATGAACCCATATTTCTATGAAAGTCAATATTATATTCTGGAAAATTCTTTGAAGGTTTTCTGAAAAAGAATTATTGAGGGAGTTTGGGTTATCCAAAAATACCCAAATTTTGCCAGAATATTCTTTAGCATATTGTTGACCTTATAGCAAATTTTCAGCTCATTTGAAGATCATTTGAGTAGGAATTTGCTAAAAACAATCTGCTGTGTTCATAAGAGTCGAGAAACATTTTTAGAAAATGTTTCCCACTTCAAAAATCTGTTCTGAGCAATCCATAGCTCCAAAAATCATAGGAAAATTTATGCAAGCTCTCTGGGACATACTTGGAATTGTAGTTCACTTAGTTGGGCATGAAAATGCACATTACTACAGAATTAATTCTATTGAGTACAAATGATTAAAGAATTGTTCTGGGAGAACTACCCAAGTAAAAGGGCTGAATTTTGGACCAGATGACTCTCATGTGATCAAGAACTCACATGTAAATTATCAGCCCAAGATGAGTCCTGGAACTCCCTGTCCTTATTCTCCATACTTATGTATAAGGGAAAAATACATAAGAGATATTGTGAGAATTATGGAGGATACAATATGACTCCACATTAGCTGCAATTTGGCAAGCTAAATCCTTAGGTAGTATAGAACCTGCTGTAAAAGTTTTGAGGCCATTGGAGTTCTTGTTCTTCAGTTGCACTCAAATCTTTTCAGCTTATCTATTATGTTCATTAGAGAAAAGGGTTAGTGTATAGCTAAGGGCCTTAAGGTCAAATTAGTTTAATTCTGTTCTTTGCACCACAGAGGCAAACCAAGCCATGCTTGGCTGTTCCACACAACCTCTGTTCTTAAGAAAGTAATTCTATAACTTCTTTCTATTACATTCTATAAAATATGTGCATATGTATTTTAATAGGAACCACAACGAAGGGGACTCAAAGGGGTGATTCATCAAAGTGGATCAAGCTCCGGAGAGTCAAGGGTGGATCTGCAAGGACACTAATTGTTATATACGACTACCCTGCAAAACAGGCAAGCTCCGGTTTGCATTTAACAGCTGTTAAGTTTTTATTTTGTACTCACTTTCGGTCAAGATATGAACTGTGCATTAGGTCTAGTGATTGATACTCCTCTTGCATAGCCAAATGACCCATGGAGTATTGGGTAGGTGTCTTTCACCGTGTAGAACTGCCATGCTTAAGTACGGTTCGGTAGAAGTCGAGTGGTGAGATGCTACTCGCAGATTTAGGAACAACAGGGGCATACGGGATTGGTTCGTAAATGAATTAGCAAGTTAAAGTTGAGACCGGAAGGTTGTAGGAGCAGCAGGACATAGGGGCCTGGGTGCTGTAGACCTGTCCGTGTCGGTCAAGGACCGATCCGTATGCGGCCCTGTTGAACAAGTTTGAGTTGTGTACCGGACTCATGCTGGCTATATGGGACCCAGTAAACCGATGTACCTCGGGAAGCTGTCGTTGGGACTTTTCGGGTCGCCTCAGGCGGACGGCCGGTGTGCAGTATGTGGGGAATATTCTCATGACATCTCACGTCGGAAGGTGCATCATGAGAGTAGCTACTGTACGGGGCGACTTGATCGATTCAGCGGGGGTGAAACGGGGGAAAGGCTGCCACGTACGACATCAGTGATGGTTGTTGTAGGCAACGTCGAGTACGGGCGTACGTGTCGTGTAGTCCGGGTGTTATTGATTCGAATCACCGTCGCTCGCGGAATGGACCGAGCATACTTGTTCTCACAGTCGTGACGTAGTAAGAACTTGCATGAGAAAGGAACTATCATATTGATGTGAAGTATTATACTACTGTTGTATTGGATTTCGATGAATAGGCTAGTGCAAACTCGATTCTTTTATGCCATGAGCAATTTACATCGGGGGAAAGCGTTTCTTGTTTGATTGTGGACTCCCGATGTAGCGTGCCCAGGGTTACTTAAAATGCTGCAAGTAATACCTGAAAGTAAGGATTCACTTTTAGGCGAGTTAATTATGCTTATGCCATCCTATGTTAGGTTCATAACCTCACTTAGAGTTTCATGTCTAGGGTGACGGTTAAGTCTTGCTGAGCGTTATGCTCACGGATGCTATCCGAGTTGTTTTGCAGGTAATTGACTCGCTGATTATGAGAAGGGGTGCCGATGAGACTCGGGAACCTCCGAGTGCTTACTCTAAGAGCATCCTCGCCGCTGCAGATTGTCTTCGGTTGCTAGTAAGAAACGTCCGCGGGCTGGACCGTTTCTTTGTTGCTAGTTTAGATATGAGTCGTGAGAGTGATAGTCTTCCGCTGTAGTTTACTCAGATATACTTATTTGTAAAACATTCTTGTACGCTTCCGCAAACTATTTATGTAATATGATGTATGTTCATCGACCCGTGTGCTGTTGGGTGCCGCATAACACGGCACCACCCGACGAGGTCCTGTGGGGCCGTCTCAGCGTGGTATCTGAGCCGTTTCACATGGCATCAGAGCCTGTTACACGAGCTCCTATTGTGCCGCGTGTCACGAGCGAGACCTCCCCTTTCTCCGGAGGTGAGCTCCGCGCACGCCACGTGTTGGCGCCGGTCTTCCCCCTCTTCCTTCCTCAGGAACATGCCCCGAGGTCGACACGTGTTCGGCAACGACAGTCCTCCCGAAGATAAGCTCCGGTGGCGACACGTGTTCGATAGATCCGGACTTCTCTGAGATGGGCTCCGAGATCGACTCGTACCCCGCGCGACTGGTCTTCTGATTTCCGCGAGGACTAGCTCCGAGGATGACACGTGTCTTGCGGAAATGCCCTTGCTTCTTCTGCAGAGGCTAGCTCTGTGGGCAACACGTGTCCCCTATGATAGGACCTCTCTCCCTTTTGCGGAGACGAGCCCCAAACCTGCCACATAGCTCTTTCAGCGGCGGACCTCTCGCCACCTCGCAGGGACGAGCTCCGAACACGCCACGTGGCCCGCGGCCGGGGTAAGTTGTCTTCGGCGCTCTCGGAGGGCTTTATTGTCTATTCTTTTGATAATTCTCTCTGTTCCTATTTCTCATTAAGATGTTTCCTCTTCATAGAACATGAACGTATGCTGACACCCGAGGCGAGGGTATCACAGCCGAACATCAAAGACCCGCTGGATTGTTGCAGCCATTGAAAGTACCCGAGTGGAAGTGGGAAGACATCAGCATGGATTTTGTAGTCATATTGCCACGTACTCGGTCAAGCTATGACACCATTTTGGTTATTGTGGACCGGTTGACGAAAACAGCCCATTTCCTTCCTGTTAGAACCACGTACCGCGTCGCACAACTAACCAAGCTGTATATGGAGCAAATCGTGTGTCGCCATGGAGTTCCTAAGAGGATAGTTTCAGATCGGGGTTCTCAATTTACCTCTAGGTTCTGGAAGAAGCTGCATGAAGCCATGGGTACACGACTGAATTTCAGCTCCGCTTATCACCCGTAAACCGACGGGCAAACTGAGAGGACAAATCACATTTTGGAAGACATATTGAATGCTTGTGACTTGAAACATGGGTGTAGTTGAGATAGGAGCTTACCGTATGCTGAATTCTCATACAACAACAGCTATCAAGCCAGCTTGAAGATGTCACCTTTCAAAGCACTGTATGGTAGACGATGTAGAACACCGCTGTTCTGGAATTGGACCGGAGAAAGCCAAGTATTCGGACCCGAAGTGTTGCAAGACGCCAGAAAGCATGTCCAAACGATACGTGAAAACTTGAAGGCTGATCAGTCATGACAAAAAGGTTATGCGGACAATAGGCGAAGAAGATTGACCTTCAAAGTGGGAGACTTTGTGTATCTTAAGGTATCGCCTATCCGAGACCAACGACGGTTCAACGTCAAAGGCAAGTTAGCACCTCGCTACATCGGGCCATTCAAGATTTTGGGCAAGCGAGGAGAGGTATGATATCAACTAGAGCTGCCAACGCACCTCTCCGACGTGCATGACGTGTTTCACGTATCCCAACTCAAGAAGTGCTTAAGAGTACCGGAAGAACATGTACCGGTGGATGAGCTTGAACTTCAAGAGTATCTGACCTACGCGGAACACCCCGTCAAAATTTTGGACGTGAAGGAAAGGGTCACGAGGAACAAAGTGATCGGTTGGTGCAAGGTACAATGGAGCCATCACACGGAAGCCGAAATTACATGGAACGTGAGGAAGATCTCAAGGCAGAATTCCCTCATCTATTCTCCACTCTATCGAATCTCTGAGGGCGAGATTCAGTATAAGGGGGTAGGTTTGTAACACCTTCAAATTCATTTCCATGCATTGCATACATTTTTCATGTAGAGAAGCATTATAAAAGAAGTAGAAATGGAGAAAAACCATAGAAATGGAGAAAGAACCATAGAAATGGAGGAAGGAACCATAGAAATGGAGGAAAAACCACAGAAATAGAGAAGGGAATATAGAAATGGAGAATGGGGCATAGAAATGAAAAAGGGAAATATAGAAATGGAGAATGGGGCACAGAAATGGAGAGGGGAATGTAAAAATGGAGAATGAGACATAGAAATGGTGAGGAATGGGAAAAGATAGCTGAAATGAGCCATTCAAAAATTTCCCCAAATTTTCCGCAAAAATTCCAAATTCCCCAATTCCACAAAAGGGGAATTTTCCCCAAATTTGGGGGGATTAAATCCCCAAGGCTGCCGCACCCAACAAAAGGGGATAAGTTGGTTGAGTTCCAAATTGACTAGGACTCTTGTCTGAGTTCCAATTGGAGTAGGACTCCTGTCCCCCCCTTATAAATACAACCCCCAGCCTCCCCCTAGCCGCAGCCTTTTTCCCCCTAAGTTGCCAAGTTGGAGGCCCTTCCCCCTCCAAGTCGCCGAATTGGCACCCCCCTCGCCGGAGTTTGGTCGCCGATGAGCCCCGCCATCGCCGGAGAAGAAGCCCTATGATGTGTCCTGCCCTAATCTTCCATAGAAAAATTCCCTGCTGATGCCATTGCTAGGAGGAAGGCCCTGCCACCAAAATGAAGTGAGGTAGGTCTCCATTACCCATCTTACGACGTCGCCGCTGTTTGTACGCATCCGTTTTCTTGACCCCCTTCGAGCAGAAACTTTTGCGTGTGTACAGATTATGTTTTGATCGATTTTTACGGTGGAATTGATCTAGATCTTGTGTCAAGATCATCACCACATACACACTTGATCCCTACACCCTTGTTCATCATAAAACCCTATGGAAGCCCATTAAACTTGCAAGAACACGTACAAACTGGTTCTATAAAACTGCACTATAGAATTTGCATTCATCTACCCCATGGCATCTTGAGTAAAGTTTGAGCATGATGATTGATTGCTGTAAATTTTGTATGTGCATTATCGTAAGTATAAGGACAAGCTCAAGAGGCCGTCTACGATGAACTACAGCACCAAGACATCGAGACACTTGAGTAACACGAGCCATGGGAGCAAGGCAAGTGCCCCTTGACCATATTGATTCCATGTTTTGAAACTGTTTTGTTTGCGAAAACGTGTATGCTTGAGTCAACTTGATGGGACACACTTTTTACAGGACTTTACTAGTTTTGTTAACCATCCTTGTGGCCGGGAAAGTTATTGAGTCGGGTATGGTCGTTTTTCTTTTTTTTGCTTCGCTTAACTTACGGGATACGGGAAGCTGAAATAAAACATGGTTAGCTACTGCACTCATGAGATTAAAGATGGTGATAACATGATGATGTTGATGAGCATGGAATCAGGGACATCTAGGCAAGATTGGTTCGTGGATGTTCCTGAATGAGATGGTGGATTACTTGCCGTGGATCTAAGGACCGGTTTGTGCGAGAATATGCCAGGAAAACAGTGCCACCACAAGGCCAAATATGGGTGCGGCTTAGCTGATTAATTAGGTGTGTTGCTAGCTTCTTATGGACTGTTTGATGGTACGGGGAATGGGAGTTGAGAGGGACTGCCCTGGGAACTGCATGACACAACAAGGGGCCCATGGGTGGGAGAATGGAGATTCGACCCTGCTGGTAGAACCTCAGTGGGTCCGTACATCTAGTAGCCCCTTTGTAAAGGCTATTTTGTGATCTCTTGGCCATACACCGTTGGATGGTGCGGGGAATCGGAGTCGAGAGGGACTGCCCTGGTAACTGCATGGCACAAGAGGGGGCCCATGGTGTCACACCCGGTTTTTCCGAAGAACAACCAAGTGAATATCACATGTATGCCAGGATCATTTTCTCATACATGTGATGACAAATAGTGAAGCATCATTTATTACAAGTCAGGTGTCGAATATAAATAAGTCATTACATAGCAAATGTCTCGATGGACAATAATAAGTTCATCACAAGTAAATAAACTAGCAGCGGAATATTATTCTTGAGGGCTCCGTCACAGGAGTTGCCCGGGGGTCTCCATGAACCTAGAAACCTTCTTCGGGTCCAAAGTCTTGGTCATTATACACCACCTCATTATCTTGACCTGAGCAGCAATATAAACCAACAAAATATGCAAGGTTGAGAACCAATGGTACTCAGCAAGTGTGGGAAAATTATATCATGCATAGCTAGAACAAGGAGAGGTTGAACTCATGGTTAAAGCACTACGCAACTAATACCTATCACCTTAGCTTATTAAGCACCAACATTACTACACAGGTGAAATGGTCCCAATCTCCCATCCCATCATCATAATCCAATAACCATAACATCATTTCCAATGTTAAGCTCCCCGCTTAACATCCACAACTTCCAAAACCATCAATCCTCTAATCATGAATAAGTCCAAGCCGCTCTTGACCGTGAGCACGGCTGTCATGACAGTTTTGACTCTGCAGAGTTTGTACCACTCTACCCACATGTAGTGATTTCATCCCCCGTTGCCGGGTGGACTAAAAGAACCTCCATTATGCCAGTGGCTACGAACCACATTCACACTTCCCAGGTGTGTAGCCAGGAGATCACTACGAAGCCTTTACAAAGGGATTCCCGACGAGCGTGGGCCCATTGAGGTTTCACCCCTAACAGCATACAAGAGGCTCCAACCCCGCTGCAGTGGCCCCCTCTTGAGCCTTGCGGTTCATATGGTAGTCCAGCTGACACCTATTCCCCGCACCATCCAACACACCCATACTACGCCGGGGATACACCTAATTAATTGGCCAAGCTGCCCCATCTCAGCATGTGGTTGGCACTGTAAAGCCAGGTTACATGCTCCATGAACCGGTCCTTAGGATCCAGGCAAGTACTAAACACAAACCCGAGTCTCGTGCACCCAGCACACAACCAAAACATCCAACTTGCCTTGATCCCTACCTCTACATAACTCGCAATATCTCATTCAAGAGTATGGTAAAATAAACTGATGATCTCATATCCCAAATATTCCATTCTAAGCATGGCTAAGCATATGCATAATAATAAATGATATGATAAAATAAATCCCAACCCAAGCTACAAGGAAACAAGGTAATCAATTCTAGGGAAACTTACTAGCATGGGTTTCATATTTCAATTGACAATGCAAATAATGCTAGCTACACATCCTAGCATAGGATCAAAGTGGTCAAGGACACTTGCCTCCTTCCTGCTGCTCTTGAAATGGGTAGTCCTGATCTTGGAAAGGAATAACTTGCTCTTGAGCAGGTTCTACATCATACCATCACACATAGCAAAAGAAAAACAACAATCCATAAGACATAGTTCACACTTCCACTTCATACAAACCACACATTCACATTTATGAAAGTCATTCGCAATTATATGTGTTGTGGTTATTCTATGTGTGTTGATTTGTGGCTTGCATGCACTTTTAATCATGTGTATATGATTCCTACTTTTGTGTTCACATTTATACTTACATACTATATATATGAGTTTCCAATTTAAATAAATTCCTTATATTCAATTACTACACCTTTTAGCTACCAAGTATGCATGAAAGGTATTTTCCTTCTCCATATGTGTCTTCAGAATTTCCACCAACCCTAAACTGAATTCTTTGGATTTTAGAACTCCATTTATCATTTACTAGTTGCTATATTTTCAGATTTATTTCCTATGCCTAAATGTGAACTTTATTATGAAAATAATAAGACACATCATCTAAACAGAATAGGTTCTGATCTAAAATATTTACTAATATATTTTTGACCTTTTTCCTCTGATGTAAACTATTTTACAATTATTTTCCCTATTTTCCAGAACTATTCTTTACTTAAAAATGTGTCCCTAAATGTGAATAATAAATTAAACAGATTCATTTCAGCCCAAAATATATTTTTATCTCACTCCAAAGTTTTCTAAATACTGAGAAAGTTTTTAATTTAATTTTGACAATATGTTTGTCCCACTTTTTAAATTTTAAACACTAGCCACATATTCAATTTCCTAAATTAAACATTAAACAGGGCTAAAAAGGTAAACTCACCCCACTACAGGGTCTATAATATTATTTTAAAAATTTTTAGGGGTCTAGCTATACATAACAGAGGAGTTTTCCTAATTTTTATTAAGTCCAGGGACTAAAACTGATTTTTAAATGAATTTACATGATTTTCTGAAGTTCCAGGGGCTAGATCAGAAGTTTCCGGGGCTAGCTCTTATTTCACGAGAACCCCAGGGGGTAGCACGTAAGATTTCCAGTCTTTATAACGCGGGGCTGACGTGGACCGTCCGATTTTAAACCGACGGCTGAGATTATAACGTCGAACCGGTACGCGGGGATTTAAACTCTACCGTGCGATTTAAAATAAACGGCGCACAAGCGGCCACGTCGCTCTAACCGAGCGCAGGCGGCGCTGCCCGGCGGCGCACGGCGGCGGGAGGCGGCGATCTCGCCGGAGAGTTTCGGATCTTCGGGAATTCTTCCTAGAACTGTGATTTTATGGCATAGATCGGTGGAGGGGAGATCGGGGATCTCACCTCGGGGGTTTTCTTGAGCTCGGAGGTCCTGGAAGGCGGTCGGCGACGAGGTCCGAAGTGAAACCACGGCGAAGCTCGTCGGCGCTGTGTCTGAACCGCAAGTCACCGAGTTTTCTGCACCTGCAGGGTTCCCCGGAGGTGGTGGATCAAGACTAGCGAGTTAGATCGGAATTTCCGAGCGTAGATCGGCCAGAATTTGCCGGAGAAGGCTCGGGTTCTCACCGGAGTAAAAACGGCGGATCGCGTGGGAAAAACAGAACGAGGCCGGGGTTTTTATAGACGGGGGAGGGCGGTGGGTTTGTTTAGATCGAGTGGGAGTCCTCCGGAACCAGAATTCGTCCGGAAATCCGGTCGGTTGCGATCGCGCGCGCGATTGAATAGTCCGAGTTTCGGACGATCGGGGGTTAGGGATGACAGGTGGGTCCCACCTGTCTGAGAGAGAGAGCGCGGGCGCGCGGCTGCGGGCTGGCGCGGGGGCAGGGTGGGCCGGCTGGTGGGTTTCGGCCCACTGGCCGGTTTTTTTCTGTTTTCCTTTTTATTTTTCTATTTCTTTTCTGTTTTGAGTTTAATTTGAATTCCAGTTTGAATTTAAATTGTTGCAAAACATGCAACACGTCCAAAAATTTTTAAATTCCCCTCTTAACATGATTTTGGGTCTTAACAAGATTTTGGGGTGTTACAGCTCTACCCCCCTTAAAAGAAATCTCGTCCTCGAGATTGGTGGTTCTAAGAAAACAATTCTGGAAATTGTGCCTTGAGCTCATCTTCCCGCTCCCAGGTGGCTTCCTCTTCTGAGTGATGCTTCCACTGCACCTTGCACATCCGGATTCTTTTATTTCTGGTGAGGCGTTCCATTGTCTCCAAAATCTTGTATGGTTGCTCGGCGTAAGACAAATCCTCAGCTACGTCCACTTCATTCATGGGTAACACCTCTTCAGGCGTTCTCAGGCATTTCTTGAGTTGTGACACATGGAACACATCGTGCACATCCGATAGACGAGCCGGTAACTCTAGTTGATACGCCACTTCGCCTTTCCTTTCCAGAACTTGAAAGGGTCCGATGTATCGAGGTGACAACTTCCCTTTTACCTTGAACCGACGAAGTCCTCTGATGGGGGACACCTTGAGATAGACATAGTCTCCCACGTTGAAAACGAGCTCTCTTCTTTGTACATCGGCATAGCTCTTTTGGCGTGTCTGTGCTATCCTCAAATTGTTGCGAATTTCCCTCACCTTCGCCTCGGCTTCTTGTAGTACTTCTGGACCAAACACTTTACTTTCCCCCGTTTGGTTCCAAAATAGGGGAGTTCTGCACTTCCTCCCGTACAAGGCTTCAAACGGTGACATCTTCATACTAGCTTGATAGCTGTTGTTATAGGAAAACTCCGCATACGGTAAGTTCTTGTCCCAACTCCAATTGTTTTTGAGTGCACATGCCCTCAGCATATCTTCAAGGATCTGATTGGTTCTCTCCGTATGCCCGTCAGTTTGGGGATGATAGGCAGAACTAAAGTTCAGATGGGTTCCCATGGTTTCGTGCAACTTCTGCCAGAACCTTGAGGTGAACTGTGTCCCTCGATCCGACACAATCTTCTTTGGCACTCCATGGTAACACACGATCCTTGACATGTACAATTATGCCAATTTGGATCCGCTGTAGCTTTCTTTCACGGGGATGAAATGAACTACCTTGGTTAGCCTGTCGATGATGACCCATATTGAATCATATCTTGATTGGGTCCTAGGCAATCCCACTATGAAATCCATACCGATTTCTTCCCATTTCCATTCTGGCACTTTGAGTGGTTGCAATAATGCCGCGGGTCGTTGATGTTCTGCTTTCACCAACTGACATGTGTCACATAGAGCAATATGTTCCGTGACATCTCGCTTCATGCCATACCACCAATACCTGCTCTTGAGGTCCTGGTACATCTTCGTACTCCCAGGATGAATGGAATAGTCAGAATCGTGAGCCTCCTTTAAAATCAATTCACGAATCTCCTTTACTTCAGGCACACAGATTCTTTTCCCGTGCCACACCGTTCCTTGTTCATCCTCTCTGAAACCAGGAGCTTTATTTTCCTTGATGAGTTGTCTGATCTCTTGTATCTTCTCGTCATTCTTTTGACCCTCGCGGATTTCTTGCTCGAGTGTGGAGTCCACTTCCATGGCGATGGCTTCCCCACTATTTACCACACATAGATTGAGCCTTATAACCTCGTCCTTCAATTCTGCAGGCATGTCCTTCAAGCCCAACTTATTGACCTGCACTTTCCGACTTAAAGCATCGGCCACGATGTTTGCCTTCCCAGGATGATAGTTGATGCCCACATCAAAGTCATTGATTAGCTCTAACCATCTTCTTTGTCTGAGGTTGAGATCTGGCTATGTAAAAATGTACTTCAAACTCTTATGATCCGTATATATCTCTGTCCTCTTACCCATCAAATAGTGTCGCCAAATTTTCAACGCATGTACCACTGCGGCTAGTTCTAAGTCATGTGTAGGATAGTTTTTCTCGTGCTTCCGAAGCTGCCGGGATGCATATGCCACGACATGCCCTTCTTGCATGAGAACACATCCCAACCTGTTTCCAGAGGCATCGCAGTACACTGTGAAATTCTTCTGCATATCTGGCATAACCAACACTGGGGCTGTTGTCAATCTCTTCTTTAACTCCTGAAAACTCGTCTCGCACTGCGGCGTCCATGTGAATGCGATTCCCTTCTCCAACAGTTTTGTGAGGGGTATCGAGATCTTGGAGAATCTGTCAATAAACCGTCGATAGTATCCAGCCAATCCCAAGAAGCCTCGAACTTCCCCGACATTCTCAGGGGTCTTCCACTTCTGTATATCCTCGATTTTGGCAGGATCCACGGAGATTCCTCCCTCCGAGATTATATGTCCTAAGAAGGGAACTCTCTTCAGCCAAAACTCACACTTGCTCAACTTGGCATATAGTTGGTGTTCTTTCAGCCTTTGCAACACCAACCTTAGATGTTTCTCATGTTCTTCTTCATCTTTGGAGAAGACGAGAATGTCATCTATGAAAACCACCACAAATTTGTCCAGATATTCCATGAATACCTTGTTCATGAGGTACATGAAGTATGCCGGGGCATTAGTTAGCCCGAAAGGCATAACAGTGTATTCATACAGTCCATACAGAGATACGAAAGCTGTCTTGGGAATATCAGATTGCCTTATCTTAAGTTGGTGGTATCCCGACCTGAGATCAATTTTCGAGAACACACAAGCTCCCCTCAACTGATCGAACAAGTCTTCAATGCGGGGTAATGGGTACTTATTCTTGATGGTTACCTCATTCAAAGCACGGTAATCCACGCATAACCTTTGGGTTCCGTCCTTCTTGGGCACAAATATCACCGGAGCTCCCCATGGTGAGGAACTAGGATGAATATACCCCTTCTCCGTCAATTCTCTTAAATAATCCTTGAGTTCTTCTAGCTGCTTGGAGTCCATCCGATAAGGTCTCTTGTATATCGGGGCTGTTCCAGGTACTAGCTCAATTGCGAATTCCACTTCACGATCGGGAGGCATACCTGGCAACTCCTCCGGGAAAACATCTGGATATTCCCTGATGGTCCTGATTTCCTCAACTTTCACCTCAACTTGATTTAATCTAATGTCCCTCCTAGGCTTGTGTATTGTTATGAACTTTACTCTTGTGCCACTAGGGTGAGTTAGTTCCACCGTTCTGGTCGAACAATGGATGATTCCTTTATGTTTTGTCAACCAATCCATACCCAAGATAATATCTATCCCTTGTGAATCTATCACTATGAGGTTAGCAGTAAATACCACCCCATTAATGTCTAGGTTCACTTTGGGACACACTTGTCTTGTCCTTATTTATCCTCCTGGATAATTTACTGCTAGCATATGGTTCATTTGTGTTGTTGCTAGGTCATGCTTCTTAACAAACCCTTGAGCAATGAACGAGTGGGTAGCACCAGAATCAAACAGCAGGGTTGCAAGGTGTAAATTGGCAGGAAACTTACCAACTACCACGTCGGGTGTCTCTTGCGCTTCCTCCATAGTGACGTGGTTCACCCGTCCTCGCATCACAGTCTGCTGTTGTGGCTGTGCGGGCTTCTTCTTTGGGCATTTATGGGCGTAGTGCCCCACTTCACCGCAGCTAAAACATTGCACCCCAACCTTAGGTGCCTGGCCTTTGCTGTCTTGGGGTTAATTTGGAGGTCCCTGTACTGCTGGTCGAGGTGGATATGCGGGGCGAGGCTGCTGTACAAACTGACGTTGTGGCCGCGCTGGTGTTGCGGGAGGCCTGTAGTTCGGGTTGTACCCTCTTGGTGCCGAGTAGGGTACCGCAGCACGGTTCGTCTGCCCTGCAGGTTGCTGCATCAGACGTGGGCGAGTGTTGCTCCCTGAGGCTTGATGTGACCACCCGGCCTTCCTCTTGTTCTCATTTTCCAAGGCCTTCAGCTTCCTTTCCACCACAAATGCTCTGTCCACCATCTTTTGGAAGCTTTCATACTCATTTGAGGACATCGCACACTGCATTTCGGCGGTAAGCCCTTCCCGAAACAATCCTGTTTCTGCTCATCAGTCTCTATGTCCCGTGGGGCATAACGGGATAGTTGAGTAAATTTAGTGAGGTATTCCCTCACCGTCATGTTTCCCTGCTGCAGTCCCAAAAACTCCTTCCTCTTGTTTTTGAGTTCACCTCTTGGGATGTAATGGTTGCGGAAGCTACGCTTGAACTCTTCTCAAGTGATGTTCTCAGGGTCATGATGGGCAGCCACGTAGGCGGTCCACTAATCAGCAGCAGGTCCATGCAATTGATGAGAGGCAAACAACACCCTCTCATACCCTTGGCACTGTATGATCCTCATCTTGCTCTCAATGGTCTTAAGCCAATCATCTGACTCCAGAGGTTCAGCAGCACATGCAAACTTTGGAGGTTGAGTTCCTAGAAACTCACTCAACCTTGGTTGGCGTGGTGCAGCTTGTGAAGGTGGAACTTGATGCAAGTTGGCCACCACTTGAGTCAAGTTCTGGATGAGCTGATTTTGATTCTCCAGCATTTGGTGGAGATGATCAACTTCTTCACGGCGACCACCCCTGTCCTGGCCTCAAGAAAGATGAGGGTTGCAGGCCTCATCGTTGTTGTTGGCGGGGTTGACAGCACGTCCTTTTCCTCTTCCGGCCATCTGGCATGATCAACCAAATGTTAATTTAAAGTATTACGTATTATCTTACTACTTTCACTTGTTTGTACTTTAAAGTGTTGAAGCTTTGTTATACTTTCCTAGTGTCTCATATCTCTCACAAAAATAAATGCAATATTATTTCACGTGGGTTCACACACCAAAGCAAGACAATCTGAAGACGAGGCTGTGGACAATTGCTCATGGCTTCCACAACTCACGTCACACATCAAGCATTAACACACCATTAACTAACGTAACGACTCGACTACTTGACATCCTTCTAATTTAAGGGAAAGGCTCTACGCTACTCGTTTTCTTGAGCTGGCTCCTCGGGATCTTCCTCATCATTTCGGCTGCCTTCTGACTCTGCTTTGGGTGGGGAGGCTGCTGGTGGATAAGTGCGATGACGCCTGATCGCTCGGTGATCTGGGGAGTCAGGAGTCCATGTATCATTCACGGTGACACACAGTTCATTCCCATCTCCTCTTTCTCTCGCCCTGAAGCAGGCTCGCAGCAATGCCTCCGTTTCCTTCAGGGTGTCCCGAACATCCTGAAGTTCTTGCTGACACTCCTGCAGTCGAGTGCTGAGCATAGCAGCATCCTCCAAGCACAAGTCCATGTGCTCATGGGAAGTCCCTTGCTGCACTGGTGGGTACTTGTACTCCGTGGTACCACTCTCACGCTGGAGGACATACATGTACTCAGTCCTGTTCAGGTGTCGACGATAGATGTGACTCTGGCAGGTGATGGCCTCCCAGGTTACATCCTTCTCCGCATCGACCTGTGTCGCTCTGCACGCTGGAGAGCGATGGATCTTAAGCAGCTGATTTTCGTGTATAATCCTCATCTCTGAACTCCATTCTTCCCTTTTCTCACGGATGGTCCTGGTGGAGTTATAGTGGATGATTAGCTTGCCCGTATTGCCGGCGGCTTCGAGCATACGTCGAAGACGATGCAACAAGCCTCCTACTGCCAATCCGTAGAAAAGGTACGTCACCGGACGGCTCTCCTCTCTTTCGGCAAGGGAAACTACGGGAACTCTCCCTCCTGTGGACTTGCGAGCGGTGCGAATCATGCGAACCATCTAAAACAAAAAGCATTTAAACTTAGGTTAGATAAACTTTTTAAACAAAAATCCTATTTTGAATGAAAATTGGGGTAAGATGAAGAAAGTGACTCATTAAATAACACTTTTCAACACACACCTTGTAAAAATAGTTTTTAAGAAAATAGGGCCCTTAAATACGTCCATTTCTACCTAGGTCCACGTTCCTACGGGCAACCTTGGCTCTGATACCACTTCTTGTCACACCCGGTTTTTCCGAAGAACAACCAAGTGAATATCACATGTATGCCAGAATCATTTTCTCATACATGTGATGACAAATAGTGAAGCATCATTTATTACAAGCCAGGTGTCGAATATAAATAAGTCTTACATAGCAAATATCTCGATGGACAATAATAAGTTCATCACAAATAAATAAACTAGCAGCGGAATATTATTCTTGAGGGCTCCGTCACAGGAGTTGCCCGGGGGTCTCCATGAACCTAGAAACCTTCTTCGAGTCCAAAGTCTTGGTCATTATACACCACCTCATTATCTTGACCTGAGCAGCAATATAAACCAACAAAATATGCAATGTTGAATACCAATGGTACTCAGCAAGTGTGGGAAAATTATATCATGCATAGCTAGAACAAGGAGAGGTTGAACTCATGGTTAAAGCACTACGCAACTAATACCTATCACCTTAGCTTATTAAGCACCAACATTACTACACAGGTGAAATGGTCCCAATCTCCCACCCCATCATCATAATCCAATAACCATAACATCATTTCCAATGTTAAGCTCCCCGCTTAACATCCACAACTTCCAAAACCATCAATCCTCTAATCATGAATAAGTCCAAGCCGCTCTTGACCGTGAGCACGGCTGTCATGACAGTTTTGACTCTGCAGAGTTTGTACCACTGTACCCACATGTAGTGATTTTATCCCCCGTTGCCGGGTGGACTAAAAGAACCTCCATTATGCTAGTGGCTACGAACCACATTCACACTTCCCAGGTGTGTAGCCAGGAGATCACTACGAAGCCTTTACAAAGGGATTCCCGACGAGCGTGGGCCCACTGAGGTTTCACCCTAACAGCATACAAGAGGCTCCAACCCTGCTGCAGTGGCCCCCTCTTGAGCCTTGCGGTTTATATGGTAGTCCAGCTGACACCTATTCCCCGCACCATCCAACACACCCATACCACGTCGGGGATACACCTAATTAATTGGCCAAGCTGCCCCATCTCAGCATGTGGTTGGCACTTTAAAGCTAGGTTACATGCTCCATGAACCGGTCCTCAGGATCCAGGCAAGTACTAAACACAAACCCGAGTCTCGTGCACCCAGCACACAACCAAAACATCCAACTTGCCTTGATCCCTACCTCTACATAACTCGCAATATCTCATTCAAGAGTATGGTAAAATAAACTGATGATCTCATATCCCAAATATTCCATTCTAAGCATGGCTAAGCATATGCATAATAATAAATGACATGATAAAATAAATCCCAACCCAAGCTACAAGGAAACAAGGTAATCAATTCTAGGGAAACTTCCTAGCATGGGTTTCATATTTCAATTGACAATGCAAATAATGCTAGCTACACATCCTAGCATAGGATCAAAGTGGTCAAGGACACTTGCCTCCTTCCTGCTGCTCTTGAAATGGGTAGTCCTGATCTTGGAAAGTAATAACTTGCTCTTGAGCAGGTTCTACATCATACCATCACACATAGCAAAAGAAAAACAACAATCCATAAGAAATAGTTCACACTTCCACTTCATACAAACCACACATTCACATTTATGAAAGTCATTCACAATTAGATGTGTTGTGGTTATTCTATGTGTGTTGATTTGTGCTTGCATGCACTTTTAATCATGTGTATATGATTCCTACTTTTGTGTTCACATTTATACTTACATACCATATATATGAGTTTCCAATTAAATAAATTCCTTATATTCAATTACTACACCTTTTAGCTACCAAGTATGCATGAAAGGTATTTTCCTTCTCCATATGTGTCTTCAGAATTTCCGCCAACCCTAAACTGAATTCTTTGGATTTTAGAACTCCATTTATCATTCACTAGTTGCTATATTTTCAGATTTATTTCCTATGCCTAAATGTGAACTTTATTATGAAAATAATAAGACACATCATCTAAACAGAATAGGTTCTGATCTAAAATATTTACTAATATACTTTTGACCTTTTTCCTCTGATGTAAACTATTTTACAATTATTTTCCCTATTTTCCAGAACTATTCTTTACTTAAAAATGTGTCCCTAAATGTGAATAATAAATTAAACAGATTCATTTCAGCCCAAAATATATTTTTATCTCACTCCAAAGATTTCTAAATACTGAGAATGTTTTTAGTTTAATTTCGACAATATGTTTCTCCCACTTTTTAAATTTTAAACACTAGCCACATATTCCATTTCCTAAATTAAACATTAAACAGGGCTAAAAAGGTAAACTCATCCCACTACAGGGTCTATAATATTATTTTAAAAATTTTCAGGGTTCTAGCTATACATAACAGAGGAGTTTTTCCTAATTTTTATTAAGTCCTGGGACTAAAACTGATTTTTAAATGAATTTACATGATTTTCTGAAGTTCCAGGGGCTAGATCAGAAGTTTCTGTGGCTAGCTCTTATTTCCCGAGAACCCCAGGGGGTAGCACGTAAGATTTCCAGTCTTTATAACGCGGGGCTGACGTGGACCGTCCGATTTTAAACCGACGGCTGAGATTATAACGTCGAACCTGTACGCGGGGATTTAAACTCTACCGTGCGATTTAAAATAAACGGCGCACAAGCGGCCACGTCGCTCTAACCGAGCGCAGGCGGCGCTGCCCGGCGGCGGGAGGCGGCGATCTCGCCGGAGAGTTTCGGATCTTCAGGAATTCTTCCTAGAACTGTGATTTTATGGCATAGATCGGTGGAGGGGAGGTCGGGGATCTCACCTCGGGGGTTTTCTTGAGCTCGGAGGTCCTGGAAGGCGGTCGGCGATGAGGTCCGAAGTGAAACCACGGCGAAGCTCGTCGGCGCTGTGTTTGAACCGCAAGTCACCGAGTTTTCTGCACCTGCAGGGTTCCCCGGAGGCGGTGGATCAAGACTAGCGAGTTAGATCGGAATTTCCGAGCGTAGATCGGCCAGAATTCGCCGGAGAAGGCTCGGGTTCTCACCGGAGTAAAAACGGCGGATCGCGTGGCAAAAACAGAACGAGGTCGGGGTTTTTATAGACGGGGGAGGGCGGTGGGTTTGTTTAGATCGAGTGGGAGTCCTCCGGAACCAGAATTTGGCCAGAAATCCGGTCGGTTGCGATCGCGCGCGCCCGGGTGAACAGTCCGAGTTTCGGACAATCGGGGGTTAGGGATGACAGGTGGGTCCCACCTTTCTGAGAGAGAGAGAGCGCGGGCGCGTGGCTGCGGGCTGGCGCGGGGGCAGGGTGGGCCGGCTGGTGGGTTTCGGCCCACTGGCCAGTTTTTTTCTGTTTTCCTTTTTCTTTTTCTATTTCTTTTCTGTTTTTAGTTTAATTTGAATTCCAGTTTGAATTTAAATTGTTGCAAAACATGCAACACGTACAAAAAATTTTAAATTCCCCTCTTAACATGATTTTGGGTCTTAACAAGATTTTGGGGTGTTACACATGGGTGGGAGAATGGAGATTCGAGCCAGCCGGTGAAACCTCAGTGGGTCCGTACATCTAGTAGCCTCTTTGTAAAGGCTATTTTGTGATCTCTTGGCCAAACACGGATGGTTGTGTCACCAACTGATGACAAAATCATGAACTTTTGGATAAAGTGGTGCCACCTCTGCAGAGTGTAAAACTATCATGATAGCCTGTAACACCCTCAATTTCATATTCATGCATTGCATATAGAAAAACATTATAAAAGAAATAGAAATGGGAAAGAATCATAAAAATGGGAGAACAATAGCTGAAAAGAGCCAATTCCAATTCGTCGAGGAGCACCATC
Source organism: Neostapfia colusana (assembly GCA_030760725.1). Taxonomy (NCBI): domain Eukaryota; kingdom Viridiplantae; phylum Streptophyta; class Magnoliopsida; order Poales; family Poaceae; genus Neostapfia; species Neostapfia colusana. The sequence goes on from JASWHV010000011.1 coordinate 64,288,900, forward strand.
GACACTTCCCGCGGCCTGCTGGCAACGTGGCACCTTCGGAGCTCATCCCTGCAGAGGGGGTGAGGTCCGGCACTGCTGGCCACGTGGCAGGCTCGGAGCTCACCTTAGGAGAAGGGGCGAGGTCCGACCCCGCTGGACACATAATGCCTTCGGAGCTAGTCTGCGGAGGAGCGAGGCTCAGCCCTGCGGGACACATGTTGCCCTCGGAGCTAGTCTCTGCGGAGAAGCGAGGCTCAGCCCCACGAGACATGTGTCGACTTCAGAACTCACCCCTGCGGAAGGGATGAGGTCCGCCCCACGGGACACGTGTCTCTCTTGGAGCTCACCTCCGAGAGGACCGCCCCGCTGGACACGTGTCGCTCTCGGAGCTCGCCTCCGAGAGTTCCGGCCCCGCTGGACACGTGTCATCCTTGGAGCTCACATCCGAGGAGAAGGGAGGTCTGACACTGTTGGACACATGTCACTCTCGGAGCTCACCTCCGAGAAGAGAGGTCCGACGCTGTTGGACACGTGGCGACCTCGGAGCTCGTCTTTGAAAAGAAAGGAAGTCCGGCTCCGCTGGACACATGGCACTTTCAAAGCCCACCTCTGAGGAGAGGGGAGGTCCGACACTGACATGTGGCGCCCCCAAAGCTTGCCTCTGAGGGAGAGGGAGGTCCCGCCCGCCAGACACGTGGCGCACACAGAGCTCGCCTCTGAGGAGAAGAGAGGTCCCGCGCACCAGACATGTGGCGCACGCGGAGCTCGTCTCTGAGGAAAAGAGAGGCCCGGCCCCCGCTGGAAACATGGCGCCTCCGGAGCTCACCCTGCGGAGGTGACGAGATCCTTAAGCGATTTTTCCCTGTGCGCGATGTAACACCCAAAAATCTGTTAAGAGGGGAATTTAAAAAATTTTGGACGTATTGCATGTGGTGCAGAAATTCAAATTGGAATTCAAATTCAAGTCAAAACAGAAAAGAAAAGGAAAAAGAAAAAGAAAACCCCAGGCCAGTGGGCTGAAACCCACCAGCCGGCCCACCATTTCCCACGCCAGCCCACAGCCGCGCGCCCCTCTCTCCCTCTCACTGACACGCGGAGCCCGCGTGTCATCCCTCACCTATCGCTCGCGCCAACAACCCGGACTCCTCCGCGCGCCCGAATCAAAACTAACCCCGGAAACCCGCGTCCCCCAGCCGAATTCTGGTCCCGGACGACTCCAGCTCAATCCCAACAGACTGCCGCCCTCCCTCGTCTATATAAACGCCGGCATTGCCCCGGTTTTTCCACCCCGATCGACTGTTTTTCCTCCCGGTGAGAACCCGAGCTTCTCCAGCCGTTTTCTCTCGATCCTTGCTCAGATTTTCTGATCTAACGCGCCGATTATGTTCCACCGCCTCCGGGGAATCACGCAGGTGCAGAAAACTCGGTAGTTTGCACCCTAGACACAGCTCCGACGAGCACCGCGGCGGTTCCACCTCGGACCTCGTCGCCGACCGCCTTCCAGGGCCTCCGAGCTCAAGAAAAACCCCGAGGTGAGATCCCCGACCTCCCCTCTACCAATCTATGCCATGAAATCCCAGTTTTAGGAGGTATAGACGAAGATCCGAAGTTTTCCGGCGAGATCGTCGCCTCCTGCCGCCGCGCGCCGCCGGGCAGCACGGGCTGGCTCCGGCCAGGGCGACGTCGCTGCTTGTGCGCCGTCTATTTTAAATCGCACGGTAGACATAAAACCCCCGCGTACCGGTTCGGTGATCTAATCTCAGCCGTCTATTTTAAATCGGACGGTCCACATCAGCCCCGCGTTATAAAGGCCGGTATTCTTACGCGCTACCCCTGGGGATCTCGGAAAACACGAGCTAGCCCCGGAAACTTCTGATCTAGCCCCTGGAACGTCAGAAATTTGTGTCAATTCAATTAAAAATCAGTTTTAGCCCCTGGACTTAATAAAAATTAGGAAAACCCCTCTGTTATGTGTAGTTAGACCCCTGGAAATTTATGAAATAATAAATTAGACCCTGTAGTAGGGTGGATTTACCTTTTTGACCCTATATGATATTAAATTCAGAAAATTGAATATGTGATTAGGATTTAAATTTAAAAAGGTGAGGCCAACACATTGTAAATTGAAATTTAAACTCTCCTAGCACTTGGAAAACTTTAGAATGGGTTAAAAGTAGATTTTAGGCTGAATTGAAATCTGTCTAAATGGGGTTCATATTTATTAGTTCTAGAAACATATTTTAGGCTAGGAAATAATTCTAAAAACTAGTAAAATATATTTAATTTGTTCCACATCAGAGAGGAAGTTCAAAAATATATTATTTAATATTTTAGATCAGAACCTATTCTGTTTAGATGATGTGTCCTACTATTTAATATTAAAACTCACTTTTAGGCATAGAAAATAAATCTGGAAAATAAAGGAAAATAGGTATGCATACTAGAAAATGATGAATGAAGTCTCCAAATCCAAAGACTTCAGTTTGGGATTTGGTAGAAGGTCTGAAAGCCCATTTGGGATAGGAAATTACCTTCCATGCAAACTTGGTAGCTAAAGAGTGTATTGAAGAATTTGTTTAAATTGGAAATTCATATATAGTGTGCAAACAGAAATCTGAATACAAAAGTTAGAAATCATATACATATGCTTAAAAGTTCATGTAGGCCAAAAATCAACACATGTCTTATGGATTGTGAATGGCTTTCTTAGATATGTATGTGTGGTTTGTATGAAGTGAAAGTGTGAACTATGTCTTATGGATTGTTGTTTTTCTTTTGCTATGTGTATTGGCACGAGTAGAACCTGCCCCAGAGCAAGTTCTCCCCTTCCAAGACCAAGATTTTCCATTCACAGAGCAGCAGGAAGAAGGCAAGTGTCCTTGACCACTTTGATCCTATACTAGGATGTGTAGATAGAATTATTTGCATTGTCAATTGAAATATGAAACCCATGCTAGGAAGTTTCCCTAGAATTGCATTACCTTGTTTCCTTGTAGCTTGGGTTGGGATTTATTTTATCATGTCATTTATTTATATGCTTATGCTTAGCCATGCTTAGAATGGGATAATTGGGATATGGGATCATCAATTTATTTACCTTACTCTTTAATGAGATATTATGAGTTATGTAGAGGTAGAGATCGAGGCAAGTTGGATGATTTGGTTGGTGCTGGGTGCACGAGACTCGGGTTTGTGTTTAGTACTTGCCTGGATCCTAAGGACCGGTTCATGGAGCATGTAACCTGGCTTTACCGTGCCAACCACATGCTGAGATGGGGCAGCTTGGCCAATTAATTAGCCGTATCCCCGGCGTAGTATGGGTGTGTGTGATGGTGCGGGGAATAGGTGTCAGCTGGACTACCATATGAACCGCAAGGCTCAAGAGGGGGCCACTGCAGCGGGGTTGGAGCCTCTTGTATGCTGTTAGGGGTGAAACCTCAGTGGGCCCACGCTCGTCGGGAATCCCTTTGTAAAGGCTTCGTAGTGATCTCCTGGCTACACACCTGGGAAGTGTGAATGTGGTTCGTGGCCACTGGCATAATGGAGGTTCTTTTAGTCCACCCGGCAACGGGGATGAAATCATGTCACACCCGGTTTTTCCGAAGAACAACCAAGTGAATATCACATGTATGCCAGGATCATTTTCTCATACATGTGATGACAAATAGTGAAGCATCATTTATTACAAGCCAGGTGTCGAATATAAGTAAGTCTTACATAGTAAATGTCTCGATGGACAATAATAAGTTCATCACAAGTAAATAAACTAGCAGCGGAATATTATTCTTTAGGGCTCCATCACAGGCGTTGCCCGGGGGTCTTCATGAACCTAAAATCCTTCCTCGGGTCCAAAATCTTGGTCATTATACACCACCTCATTATCTTGACCTGAGCAGCAATATAAACCAACAAATATGCAAGGTTGAGTACCAATGGTACTCAGCAAGTGTGGGAAAATTATATCATGCATGGCTAGAACAAGGAGAGGTTGAACTCATGGTTAGAGCACTACGCAATTAATACCTATCACCTTAGCTTATTAAGCACCTTCATTACTACAGGTGAAATGGTCCCAATCTCCCATCCCATTATCATAACCAAAAAATCATAACATCATTACCAATGTTAAGCTCCCCGCTTAACTTCCAAAACCATCAATCCTCTAATCATGAATAAGTCCAGGCCGCTCTTAACCGTGGGCACGGCTGTCAAGACAGTTTTGACTCTGCAGAGTTTGTACCACTGTACCCACAAGTAGTGATTTCATCCCCCGTTGCCGGGTGGACTAAAAGAACCTCCATTATGCCAGTGGCTACGATCCACATTCACACTTCCCAGGTGTGCGGCCAAGAGATCACTACGAAGCCTTTACAAAGGGATTCCCGACGAGCGTGGGCCCACTGAGGTTTCACCCCTAACAGCATACAAGAGGCTCCAACCCCGCTGCAGTGGCCCCCTCTTGAGCCTTGCGGTTCATATGGTAGTCCAGCTGACACCTACTCCCCGCACCATCCAACACACCCATACTACGCCGGGGATACACCTAATTAATTGGCCAAGCTGCCCCATCTCAGCATGTGGTTGGCACTGTAAAGCCGGGTTACATGCTCCATGAACCGGTCCTTAGGATCCAGGCAAGTACTAAACACAAACCCAAGTCTCGTGCACCCAGCACACAACCAAAACATCCAACTTGCCTTTATCCCTACCTCTACATAACTCACAATGTCTCATTCAAGAGTATGGTAATATAAACTGATGATTCTCATGTCCCAAATATCCCATTTTAAGCATGGCTAAGCATATGCATGTAAATAAATGACATGACAAAATGAATCCCAACCCAAGCTACAAGGAAACAAGGTAATGCAATTCTAGGGAAACTTCCTAGCATGGGTTTCATATTTCATTTGACAATGCAAATAATTCTATCTACACATCCTAGCATAGGATCAAAGTGGTCAAGGACACTTGCCTCCTTCTTGCTGCTCTTGAAATGGGTATTCTTGGTCTTGGAAATGAATAACTTGTTCTTGAACAGGTTCTACTTCATACCATCACACATAGCAAAAGAAAAACAACAATCCATAAGACATAGTTCACACTTACACTTCATACAAACCACACATTCACATTTATGAAATTCATTCACCATTATATGTGTTGTGTTTCAGTTTTAAATAAATTCCTTATATTAAACTACTACACCTTTTCACTACCAGGTATGTATGAAAAGTATTTTTCTTCTCCATATGTGCCTTCAGAATTTCTACCAACCCTAAACTGAATTCTTTGGATTTTAGAAACTCCATTTATCATTTACTAGTTGCTATATTTTCAGTTTTATATTCCTATGCATAATTGTGTATTTTATTATGAAATTAGTAATACACATCATCTAAACAGTATAGGTTCTGGTCCTAAATGATTTAATAACATATTTTGACCTTGGCTTCTGATGTAGACTATTTCATAATTATTTTCCCTATTTTTCTATAACTATTCCTTACTTAAAAATGTGTCCTTATACTAAATAATGTGAATAATTAAATGAAACAGATTCATTTCAGTCCAAAAATATATTTTTACCTCACTCCAAAGTTTTCTAAGTACTGAGAAAGTTTTTAATTAATTTTGACAATTATGTTTGTCCCACTTTTTAATTTTTAAACACTAGTTACATATTCAATTTTCTACCTTAAATACTAAACAGGGCTAAAATAATGAATTCACCCCATTACAGGGTCTATAATATTATTTCCATAATTTCCAGGGGTCTAGCTACACTTATCAGAGGTGTTTTTCCTAATTTCTATTAAGTCCAGGGGCTAAAACTGATTTTTAAATGAATTTACATGATTTTCTGGAGTTCCAGGGGCTAGATCTGAAGTTTCCGGGGTTAGCTCTCAATTCCAGAGAACCCCAGGGGGTAGCACGTAAGAATTCCAGTCTTTATAATGCGGGGCTGACGTGGACCGTCTGATTTTAAACCGACGGCTGAGATTATAACATCGAACCGGTACGCGGGGTTTTAAAGTCTACCGTGCGATTTAAAATAAACGGCGCACAAGCGGCCACGTCGCTCTGATCGAGCGCGGGCGGCGCTGCCGGCGGCGCACGGCGGCGGGAAGCGGCGATCTCGCCGGAAAGTTTCGGATCCTCGAGAATTCTGCCTAGAACTGTGATCTTATGGCCTAGATCGGTAGAGGGGAGGTCAGGGATCTCACCTCGGGGGTTTTCTCGAGCTCGGGGGTCCTGGAATGTGCTCGGCGGCGAGGTCCGAGGCAAAACCACGGCGAAGCTCGTCGGCGCTGTGTTTGCACCGTAACTCTCCGAGTTTTCTGTACCTGCAAAGTTCCCCGGAGGCGGTGGATCAAAACCAGCGAGTTAGATCAGAGTTTCCGAGCTTAGATCGGCCAGAATTCACCGGCGAAGTCTCGGTGCTCACCGGAGTGAAAATCGGCGATCGCGTGAGGAAAACTGATCGGAGCTGGGGTTTTTATAGCCGGGGGAGGGCGGTGGGTCTGTTGTGATCGAGTTGGAGTCCTCTAGGTCCAGAATTCGGCTGCGGGACGCGATTTCCCGATCGGTTGCGATCGCGCGCGCGGGAGAGAGTCCGGGGTCGCGGGGTTAGGGATGACATGTGGGTCCCACCCGTCAGCGAGGGGCAGCGCGGCACGCGCGGGGGCGGGCTGGCTCGGGGGTTGCTGGGCCGGCTGGCGGTTTCGGCCCACTGGCCAGTTTTTTTCCCGTTTTCCTTTTTCTTTTTCCATTTCTTTTCTGTTTTGGGTATAATTTTGAATTCCAGTTTGAATTTGAATTTTTGCAAAACATGCAACACGTCCAAAAATTTTTAAATTCCCCTCTGAACATGGTTTTGGGTTTTGAATCAAAATTTGGGGTGTTACAGCTCTACCCCCCTTAAAAGAAATCTCGTCCTCGAGATTGGTGTTTCTAAGAAAACAATTCCGGAAATTGTGCCTTAAGCTCATCTTCCCGTTCCCAGGTGGCTTCCTCTTCTGAGTGATGCTTCCACTGCACCTTGCACATCCGGATTCTTTTATTTCTGGTGAGGCGTTCCATTGTCTCCAAAATCTTGTATGGTTGCTCGGCATAAGACAAATCTTCAGCTACATCCACTTCATTCATGGGTAACACCTCTTCAGGCGTCCTCAGGCATTTCTTGAGTTGTGACACATGAAATACTTCGTGCACGTCCGATAGATGAACCGGTAACTCTAGTTGGTACGCCACTTCGCCTTTTCTTTCCAAAACTTGAAAGGGTCCGATGTATCGAGGTGACAACTTCCCTTTCACCTTGAACCGACGAAGTCCTCTGATAGGGGACACCTTGAGATAAACATAGTCTCCCACGTTGAAAACGAGTTCTCTTCTTCGTACATCAGCATAACTCTTCTGGCGTGTTTGTGCTATCCTCAAGTTGTTGCGAATCTCCCTCACCTTCGCTTCGGCTTCTTGTAGCACTTCTGGACCAAACACTTTACTTTCTCCTGTTTGGTTCCAAAATAGAGGAGTTCTGCACTTCCTTCCATACAAAGCTTCAAACGGTGACATCTTCAGACTAGCTTGATAGCTGTTGTTATAGGAAAACTCCGCATACGGTAAGTTCTTGTCCCAACTCCTATTGTTTTTGAGTGCACATGCTCTTAACATATCTTCAAGTATCTGATTGGTTCTCTCCGTCTGCCCGTCAGTTTGGGGATGATAGGCAGAGCTGAAGTTCAGATGGGTTCCCATGGTTTCATGCAGCTTTTGCCAAAACCTCGAGGTGAACTGTGTCCCTCGGTCCGACACTGTCTTCTTTGGCACTCCATGGTAACACACAATCCTTGACATGTACAATTCTGCCAATTTGGATCCGCTGTAGCTTTCTTTCACAGGGATGAAATGAGCTACCTTGGTTAGCCGATCAATAATGACCCATATTGAATCATACCCGGATTGGGTCCTAGGCAATCCCACGACAAAATCCATGCTGATTTCTTCCCACTTCCATTCAGGTACTTTGAGTGGTTGCAGTAATCCCGCGGGTCGTTGATGTTCTGCTTTCACCAACTGACATGTGTCACATAGGGCAACATGTTCCGCGACATCTCGCTTCATGCCATACCACCAATACCTGCTCTTGAGGTCCTGGTACATCTTCGTACTCCCAGGATGAATGGAATAGTCGGAATCGTGAGCCTCCTTCAAAATTAATTCACGGATCTCTTTTACTTCTGGCACACAGATCCTTTTCCCGTGCCACACCGTTCCCTGTTCATCCTCTCTAAAACCAGGAGCTTTATTTTCCTTAATGAGCTGTCTGATCTCTTTTATCTTCTCATCATTCTTTTGGCCCTCGCGTATGTCTTGCTCGAGTGTGGAGTCCACTTCCATGGCGATGGCTTCACCACTATTTACTAGACATAGATTGAGTCTTATAACCTCGTCCTTCAATTCTGCAGGCATGTCCTTCAAGCTCAACTTATTGACCTGCACTTTCCGACTCAAAGCATCGGCCACGACGTTTGCTTTCTCGGAATGATAGTTGATGCCCACATCAAAGTCATTGATTAGCTCCAACCATCTCCTTTGTCTGAGGTTGAGATCTGGTTGTGTGAATATGTACTTCAAACTCTTATGATCCGTATATATTTCTGTCCTCTTCCCCATCAAATAGTGCCGCCAAATTTTCAACGCGTGTACCACTGCAGCTAGTTCTAGGTCATGTGTAGGATAGTTCTTCTCGTGCTTCCGAAGCTGCCGGGATGCATATGCCACGACATGTCCTTCTTGCATGAGAACACATCCCAACCCATTTCCAGAGGCATCGCAGTACACTGTGAAATTCTTCTGCATAACTGGCATAACCAGCACTGGGGCTGTTGTCAGTCTCTTCTTTAGCTCTTGAAAGCTCGTCTCGCACTGTGGCGTCCAGGTGAATGTGATTCCCTTTTCCAACAGTTTAGTGAGAGGTCTCGAGATCTTGGAGAATCCCTCAATAAACCGTCGATAGTATCCAGCCAATCCCAAAAAGCTTCGAACTTCCCCGACATTTTCAGGGGTTTTCCACTTCTGGATATCCTCGATTTTGGCGGGATCTACGGAGATTCCTCCCTCCGAGATTATATGTCCTAAAAAGGGAACTCTCTTCAGCCAAAACTCACACTTGCTCAACTTGGCATATAGTTGGTCTTCTCTCAGCCTCTGTAACACCAACCTTAGATGTTTCTCATGTTCTTCTTCATCTTTGGAGAAGACGAGAATATCGTCTATGAAAACCACCACAAACTTGTCCAGATATTCCATGAATACCTTGTTCATGAGGTACATGAAATATGCCGGGGCATTGGTTAGCCCAAAAGGCATGACAGTGTATTCATACAGTCCGTACCGAGATACGAAAGCTGTCTTGGAAATATCTGATTGCCTTATCTTGAGTTGGTGGTATCCCGACCTGAGATCAATTTTCGAGAACACACAAGCTCCCCTCAACTGATCAAACAAGTCTTCAATGCGGGGTAATGGGTACTTGTTCTTGATGGTTACCTCATTCAAGGCACGGTAATCCACGCATAACCTTTGGGTTCCGTCTTTCTTGGGCACAAATATCACCGGAGCTCCCCATGGTGAGGAACTAGGGCGAATATACCCCTTCTCCGTCAATTCTCTCAAATGATCCTTGAGCTCTTCTAGCTGCTTGGAGTCCATTCGATAAGGTCTCTTGTATATCGGGGCTGTTCCCGGTACTAGCTCAATTGCGAATTCCACGTCACGGTCGGGAGGCATACCTGGCAATTCCTCCGGAAAAACATCTGGATATTCCCTGATGGTCCTGATTTCCTCAACTTTCACCTCCACTTGATTTAATTTAATGTCCCTCCTAGGCTCGTGTATCGTTATGAACTTTACTCTTGTGCCATTGGGGTGAGTTAGTTCCACCGTTCTGGTCGAACAATGGATGATTCCTTTATGTTTGGTCAACCAATCCATACCCAAAATAATATCTATCCCTTGTGAATCTATCACTATGAGGTTAGCCGTAAATACTACCCCATTAATGTCTAGGTTCACTTTGGGACACACTTGTCTTGTCCTTATTTCTCCACCTGGAGAGTTTACCGCTAGCATATGGTTCATTTGTGTGGTTGCTAGGTCATGCTTCTTAACAAACCCTTGAGCAATGAACGAGTGGGTAGCACCAGAATCAAACAGCAGAGTTGCAAGGTGTAAATTGGCAGGAAACTTACCAACTACCACGTCGGGTGCCTCTTGTGCTTCGTCCATAGTGACGTGGTTCACCCGTCCTCTCACTGCATTCTGCTGTTGTGGCGGCGCAGGCTTCTTCTTTGGGCATTTATGGGCGTAGTGCCCCACTTCACCGCAGCTGAAACATTGCACCCCAATCTTAGGTCCTTGGCCTTTGTTGTCTTGGGTTTGGTTCGGGGGTCCTTGCACTGCTGGTCGAGGTGGATATGCGGGGCGAGGCTGTTGCACAAACTGACGTTGCGGCTGTGCTGGGGCTGCAGGAGGCCTGTAGTTTGGGTTGTACCCTCTTGGTGCTGAATAGGGTACCGCAGCACGGCTTGTCTGCCCCGTAGGTTGCTGCATCATACGTGGGCGGGTGTTGCTCCCTGAGGCCTGATGTGACCATCCCGCCTTCCTCTTATTCTCATTTTCCAGGGCCTTTAGCTTCCTTTCTACCACAAATGCTCTGTCCACCATCTTTTGGAAGCTTTCATACTCATTGGAGGACATTGCACACTGCATCTCTGCGGTAAGTCCTTCCACGAAACAATCTTGTTTCTGCTCATCAGTCTCTATGTCTCGTGGAGCATAACGGGATAGTTGAGTAAATTTAGTGAGGTATTCCCTCACCGTCATGTTTCCCTGCTGCAGTCCCAAAAACTCTTTCCTCTTGTTTTTGAGCTCACCTCTTGGGATATAGTGGTTGCGGAAGCTACGCTTGAACTCTTCCCAAGTGATGTTCTCAGGGTCATGATGGGCGGCCACGTAGGCGGTCCACCAATCAGCAGCAGGTCCCTGCAATTGATGAGAGGCAAACGGCACCCTCTCATACCCTTGGCATTGTATGATCCTCATCTTGCTTTCAATAGTCTTCAGCCAATCATCTGCCTCCAGAGGTTCAGCAGCACTTGCAAACTTTGGAGGTTGAGTTCCTAGAAACTCACTCAACCTTGGTTGGCGTGGTGCAGCTTGTGGAGGTTGAACTTGATGCAAGTTGGCCACCACTTGAGTCAAGTTTTGGATAAGCTGATTTTGATTCTCCAGCATTCGGTAGAGAGGATCAACTTCTTCACGGCGACCACCCCGGTCCTGGCCTTCAGAAAGATGAGGGTTGCATGCCTCATCATTGTTGTTGGTGGGGTTGGCAGCACGTCCTTTTCCTCTTCCGGCCATCTGGCAGAATCAACAATTGTTAATTTGATACCGTTTAGTATCATCTTACTACTTTCATTTGTTGGTACTTTAAGGTGTTGAGGCTTTGTTAAAATTTTACGAGGGTTTATATCTCACACCAAATAAATGCACTATTATTTCCTGTGGGTTCACACACCAAAGCAAAACAATCTGAAGACGAGGCTGTGGACAATTGCTCATGGCTTCCACAACTCACGTCACACACCAAGCATTATCACACCATTAACTTCGTAACGACTCGACTACTCGACCTCTTGCTAGCTAGGGGAAAGATTCTACACTACTCGTCCTCTTGAGCTGGCTCCTCAGGATCTTCCTCCTCATTTCGGCTACCTTCTGACTCTGCTTTGGGTGGGGAGGCTGCTGGTGGAGAAGTGCGACGACGCCTGATTGCTCGGCGTTCCGGGGAGTCAGGAGTCCATGGATCACTCACGGTGACACACAGTTCATTCCCATCTCCTCTTTCTCTTGCCTTTAAGCAAGCTCGCAGCAACGCCTCCGTTTCCTTCAGGGTGTCTCGGACATCCTGAAGTTCTTGTTGGCACTCCTGCAGTCGAGTGCTGAGCATAGCAGCATCCTCCAAGCACAATTCCATGTGCTCATGGGAAGTCCCTTGCTGCACCGGTGGGTACTTGTACTCCGTGGTACCACTCTCACGTTGGAGGACATACATGTACTCAGTTTTGTCCAAGTGGCGACGATAGATGTGACTCTGGCAGGTGATGGCCTCCCAGGTGACATCTCTCTCTGCATCAACTTGTGTTGCTCGACAAGCTGGTGAATGGTGGATCTTCAGCAGCTGATTCTCGTGTATAATCCTCATCTCCGAACTCCATTCTTCCCTCTTCTCACGGATGGTCCTGGTGGAGTTATAGTGGATGATGAGCTTGCCCGTATTGCCTACGGCTTCGAGCATACGTCGAAGACGACGCAACAAGTCTCCTACTGCCAATCCGTAGGAAAGGTACGTCACGGGGCGACTCTCCTCTCTTTCGGCAAGGGCAACTACGGGAACTCTCCCTCCCGTGGACTTGCGAGCAGTGCGAATCATGCGAACCATCTAAAACAAAAGAATTTAAAATTAGGTTAGATAAATTCTCAAACAAAAATCCTGTTTTGAATGAAGTTGGGGTAAGATGGAGAAAATGACTCCTTTAATAACACTTTTCCACCCACACCTTGGAAAATAGTTTTTAATAAAATAGGGCCCTTAAATACGTCCATTTCTACCTAGGTCCACGTTCCTACGGGCAACCTTGGCTCTGATACCACCTCTGTCACACCCGGTTTTTCCGAAGAACAACCAAGTGAATATCACATGTATGCCAGGATCATTTTCTCATACATGTGATGACAAATAGTGAAGCATCATTTATTACAAGCCAGGTGTCGAATATAAGTAAGTCCTACATAGTAAATGTCTCGATGGACAATAATAAGTTCATCACAAGTAAATAAACTAGCAGCGGAATATTATTCTTTAGGGCTCCATCACAGGCGTTGCCCGGGGGTCTTCATGAACCTAAAATCCTTCCTCGGGTCCAAAATCTTGGTCATTATACACCACCTCATTATCTTGACCTGAGCAGCAATATAAACCAACAAATATGCAAGGTTGAGTACCAATGGTACTCAGCAAGTGTGGGAAAATTATATCATGCATGGCTAGAACAAGGAGAGGTTGAACTCATGGTTAAAGCACTACGCAATTAATACCTATCACCTTAGCTTATTAAGCACCTTCATTACTATAGGTGAAATGGTCCCAATCTTCCATCCCATTATCATAACCAAATAATCATAACATCATTACCAATGTTAAGCTCCCCGCTTAACTTCCAAAACCATCAATCCTCTAATCATGAATAAGTCCAGGCCGCTCTTAACCGTGAGCACGGCTGTCAAGACAGTTTTGACTCTGCAGAGTCTGTACCACTGTACCCACAAGTAGTGATTTCATCCCCCTTTGCCGGGTGGACTAAAAGAACCTCCATTATGCCAGTGGCTACGATCCACATTCACACTTCCCAGGTGTGCGGCCAAGAGATCACTACGAAGCCTTTACAAAGGGATTCCCGACGAGCATGGGCCCACTGAGGTTTCACCCCTAACAGCATACAAGAGGCTCCAACCCCGCTGCAGTGGCCCCCTCTTGAGCCTTGCGGTTCATATGGTAGTCCAGCTGACACCTACTCCCCGCACCATCCAACACACCCATACTACGCCGGGGATACACCTAATTAATTGGCCAAGCTGCCCCATCTCAGCATGTGGTTGGCACTGTAAAGCCGGGTTACATGCTCCATGAACCGGTCCTTAGGATCCAGGCAAGTACTAAACACAAACCCAAGTCTCGTGCACCCAGCACACAACCAAAACATCCAACTTGCCTTGATCCCTACCTCTACATAACTCACAATGTCTCATTCAAGAGTATGGTAATATAAACTGATGATTCTCATGTCCCAAATATCCCATTTTAAGCATGGCTAAGCATATGCATGTAAATAAATGACATGACAAAATGAATCCCAACCCAAGCTACAAGGAAACAAGGTAATGCAATTCTAGGGAAACTTCCTAGCATGGGTTTCATATTTCATTTGACAATGCAAATAATTCTATCTACACATCCTAGCATAGGATCAAAGTGGTCAAGGACACTTGCCTCCTTCTTGCTGCTCTTGAAATGGGTATTCTTGGTCTTGGAAATGAATAACTTGTTCTTGAACAGGTTCTACTTCATACCATCACACATAGCAAAAGAAAAACAACAATCCATAAGACATAGTTCACACTTACACTTCATACAAACCACACATTCACATTTATGAAATTCATTCACCATTATATGTGTTGTGTTTCAGTTTTAAATAAATTCCTTATATTAAACTACTACACCTTTTCACTACCAGGTATGTATGAAAAGTATTTTTCTTCTCCATATGTGCCTTCAGAATTTCTACCAACCCTAAACTGAATTCTTTGGATTTTAGAAACTCCATTTATCATTTACTAGTTGCTATATTTTCAGATTTATATTCCTATGCATAATTGTGTATTTTATTATGAAATTAGTAATACACATCATCTAAACAGTATAGGTTCTGGTCCTAAATGATTTAATAACATATTTTGACCTTGGCTTCTGATGTAGACTATTTCATAATTATTTTCCCTATTTTTCTATAACTATTCTTTACTTAAAAATGTGTCCTTATACTAAATAATGTGAATAATTAAATGAAACAGATTCATTTCAGTCCAAAAATATATTTTTACCTCACTCCAAAGTTTTCTATGTACTGAGAAAGTTTTTAATTAATTTTGACAATTATGTTTGTCCCACTTTTTAATTTTTAAACACTAGTTACATATTCAATTTTCTACCTTAAATACTAAACAGGGCTAAAATAATGAATTCACCGCATTACAGGGTCTATAATATTATTTCCATAATTTCCAGGGGTCTAGCTACACTTATCAGAGGTGTTTTTCCTAATTTCTATTAAGTCCAGGGGCTAAAACCGATTTTTAAATGAATTTACATGATTTTCTGGAGTTCCAGGGGCTAGATCTGAAGTTTCCAGGGCTAGCTCTCAATTCCAGAGAACCCCAGGGGGTAGCACGTAAGAATTCCAGTCTTTATAATGCGGGGCTGACGTGGACCGTCCGATTTTAAACCGACGGCTGAGATTATAACATCGAACCGGTACGCGGGGTTTTAAAGTCTACCGTGCGATTTAAAATAAACGGCGCACAAGCGGTCACGTCGCTCTGATCGAGCGCGGGCGGCGCTGCCGGCGGCGCACGGCGGCGGGAAGCGGCGATCTCGCCGGAAAGTTTCGGATCCTCGAGAATTCTGCCTAGAACTGTGATCTTATGGCCTAGATCGGTAGAGGGGAGGTCAGGGATCTCACCTCGGGGGTTTTCTCGAGCTCGGGGGTCCTGGAATGTGCTCGGCGGCGAGGTCCGAGGCAAAACCACGGCAAAGCTCGTCGGCGCTGTGTTTGCACCGTAACTCTCTGAGTTTTCTGTACCTGCAAAGTTCCCCGGAGGCGGTGGATCAAAACCAGCGAGTCAGATCAGAGTTTCCGAGCTTAGATCGGCCAGAATTCACCGGCGAAGTCTCGGTGCTCACCGGAGTGAAAATCGGCGATCGCGTGAGGAAAACTGATCGGAGCTGGGGTTTTTATAGCCGTGGGAGGGCGGTGGGTCTGTTGTGATCGAGTTGGAGTCCTCTAGGTCCAGAATTCGGCTGCGGGACGCGATTTCCCGATCGGTTGCGATCGCGCGCGCGGGAGAGAGTCCGGGGTCGCGGGGTTAGGGATGACATGTGGGTCCCACCCGTCAGCGAGGGGCAGCGCGGCGCGCGTGGGGGCGGGCTGGCGCGGGGGTTGCTGGGCCGGCTGGCGGTTTCGGCCCAATGGCCAGTTTTTTTTCCCGTTTTCCTTTTTCTTTTTCCATTTCTTTTCTGTTTTGGGTATAATTTTGAATTCCAGTTTGAATTTGAATTTTTGCAAAACATGCAACACGTCCAAAAATTTTTAAATTCCCCTCTGAACATGGTTTTGGGTTTTGAATCAAAATTTGGGGTGTTACAAATCACTACATGTGGGTACAGTGGTGCAAACTCTGCAGAGTCAAAACTGTCATGACAGACGTGCTCACGATCAAGAGCGGCTTGGACTTATTCATGATTAGAGGATGATGAATTGGGAAGTTGAGGATGTTAAGCGGGGAGTTTAACATTGGAAATGATGTTATGGTTATTTGATTATGATGATGGGTTGGGAGATTGGGACCATTTCACCTATGTAGTAATGTAGGTGCTTAATAAGCTAAGGTGATAGGTATTAATTGCGTAGTGCTTTAACCATGAGTTCAACTTCTCCTTGCTCTAGCCATGCATGACATAACTTTCCCACACTTGCTGAGTACCAACGGTACTCAAACTTGCATATTTGTTGGTTTAAATTGCTGCTCAGATCAAGGGGATGATGTGGTGTTCAATGACCAAGACTTCAGACCCGAAGAAGGATTCTAGGTTCATGGAGTCCTCCGGGCAACGCATGTGACGGAGCCCACAAGATTTATATTCCGCTGCTATTCCATTTACATGTTATGAACTTATTATCGTCCATCGAGACGTAGGCTTTGTAAGACATATTTATATTCGACACCTGGCTTGTAATAATTGATGCTTCACTATTTGTCATCACATGTATGAGAAAATGATCCTGGCATACATGTGATATTCACTCGATTGTTCTTCGGAGAAACTGGGTGTGGCAGAAGTGGTATCAGAGCCAAGGTTGCCCCTAGTAACGTGGACCTAGGTAGAAATGGATGTAGTTAAGGACCTTATTTTCTTAAAAACTATTTTACAAAAGTGTGGGTCGAAGGTGTTATTTAATGGGGTCACTTTATTCTTCTTACCCCAACTTTTATTCAAAATACAATTTTTGTTTAAAATCTTATCTAACTTAATTTTAACTGCTTTATGTTTTAGATGGTTCGCATGATTCGCACCACTCGCAAGTCCACCGGAGGGAGAGTTCCGGTAGTTGCCCTTGCCTTGAGAGAGGAGAATCGCCCGGTGACGTACCTCTCCTACGGATTGGCAGTAGGAGGCTTGTTGCGCCGTCTTCGACGTATGCTCCACACCGCCGGCAATACGGGCAAGCTAATCTAGACTACAGCTCCACCCGGACCATCCGTGAGAAGCGGGAAGAATGGAGTTCAGAAATGAGGATTATCCATGAAAATCAGCTGCTCAAGATCCACCGCTCTCCAGCTTGTCGAGCGACACAGGTCGATGCGGAGAAGGATGTCACCTGGGAGGCCATCACTTGCCAGAGTCACATCTACCGTCGCCACCTGGACAGGACTGAGTACATGTATGTCCTCCAGCATGAGAGTGATACAACGGAGTACAAGTACCCACCAGTGCAGCAGGGGACTTCCCATGAGCACATGGACCTGTGCTTGGAGGATGCTGCTATGCTCAGCACTTGACTGCAGGAGTGTCAGCAGGAGCTTCAGGATGTTCGTGACACCTTGAAGGAGACCGAGGCATTGCTTTGAGCCAGCTTGAGGGCGAGAGAAAGAGGAGATGGGAATGAACTTTGTGTCACCGTGAATGACACATGGACTCCTGACTCACAAGATCGCCGGGCGAGCAGGCATCGCCGCACTTCTCCACCAGCAGCTTCCCCACCTAAAGCGGAGTCAGAGGGCAGCCACAATAATGAGGAAGATCACGAGGAGCCAGCTCAGTGATACGAGTCGTGTAGCGTCCTTTCCCATAGTTTGGCAGGTTATCGAGTAGGCGAGTCAATACCTTAGTTTAATGTGTTAATGTTTGGTGTGTGACGGGAGTTGTGGAAGCCATTGGCTTTTTGTCCACAACCTCGTCTTCAGGTTGTTTTGCTTTGATGTGTTAACCCCTATGAATTTAAGAGTGCATTTATTTCGCGTGAGGCATGAAACCCTCAGAAAATATAAATATAATAAGGTCTCAAAATTTTTAAGTTTAAACAAGCAAATTGGGAAGTTAATACGTAATACTTTAAATTGACATTTGGTTGATCACGATAGATGGCCGGAAGAGGAAAGGGTCGTGGTGCCAACCCCGCCAACAACAACGATGAGGCCGGCAACCCTCATCTTTCTGGACGACAAGACAGGGGTGGTCGCCATGAAGGAGTTGATCCCATCCACCAAATGCTTGAAAATCAGAATCAGCTCATCCAGAGCCTAACTCAAGTGGTGGCCAACATGCATCAAGTTCCACCTCCACAAGCTTCAGCACGCCAACCAAGGTTGAGTGAGTTTCTAGGGACTCAACCTCCAAAGTTTGCAAGTGCTGCTGAACCTCTGGAGGGAGATGATTGGCTAAAGACCATTGAGAGCAAGATGAGGATCATACAATGCCAAGGGTATGAGACGGTGCTGTTTGCCTCTCACCAATTGCATGGACCTGCTTCTGATTGGTGGACCGCTTATGTAGCAGCTCATCATGACCCTGAGAACATCACTTGGGAAGAGTTCAAGCGTAGTTTCCGCAACCATTACATACCAAGGGGTGAACTAAAAAACAAGAGAAAGGAGTTCTTGGGGCTGCAGCAGGGAAACACGACCGTGAGGAAATAGCTCACTAAGTTCACCCAACTATCCCGTTATGCACCACGGGACATCGAAACTGATGAGCAGAAACAGGACTGCTTTGTGGAAGGACTTACTGCAGAGATGCAATGTGCAATGTCCTCCAACGAGTATGAAAGCTTCCAAAAGATGGTAAACAGAGCATTTGTTGTGGAGAGGAAGCTGAAGGCCATGGAAAACGAAAACAAGAGGAAGGCGGGATGGTCACACCAAGCCTCGGGTAGTAACACACGCCCACGTCTGATGCAGCAACCCGCAGGGCAGACGAGCCGTGCTGCGGTACCCTACTCAGCACTGAGAGGGTACAACCCGAACTTCAGGCCTCCGTCAGCACCAGCACAGCCACAACGTCCGTTTGTACAGCAGCCTCGCTCCACATATCAACCTCGACCAGCAGTACAAGGACGCCCAAACCAACCCCAAGACAACAAAGTCCAGGCACCTAAGGTAGGGGTGCAATGCTTTAACTATGGTGAAGTGGGGCACTACGCCCAAAAGTGCCCAAAGAAGAAGCCCGTGCAGCCGCAACAGCAGAATGTGATGCGAGGACGGGTGAACCACGTGACCATGGAGGAGGCACAAGAGGCACCCAACGTGGTAGTTGGTAAGTTTCCTGCCAATTTACACATTGCAACCCTGTTGTTTGATTCTGGTGCTACCCACTCGTTCATTGCTCAAGGATTTGTTAAGAAGCATGATCTAGCAACCACACAAATGAATCATATGCTAGCAGTGAACTCTCCAGGTGGAGAAATAAGGACAAGATAAGTGTGTCCCAATGTGAGTCTAGACATTAATGGGGTAGTATTTACTGCCAACCTCATAGTGATAAATTCACAAGGGATAGATATTATTTTGGGTATGGATTGGTTGACCAAACATAAAGGAATCATCCATTGTTCGACAAGAACGGTGGAACTAACTCACCCTAGTGGCACAAGAGTAAAGTTCATAACTATACAAGAGCCTAGGAGGGACATTAAACTCAATCAAGTTGAGGTGGAAGTGGAGGAGATAAGGATCATCAGGGAATATCCAGATGTTTTTCCGGAGGAGTTGCCAGGTATGCCCCCCGATCGTGAAGTGGAATTCGCGATTGAGCTAGTGCCTGGAACAGCTCCGATATACAAGAGACCTTATCGGATGGACTCCAAACAGCTGGAAGAACTCAAGGAACATTTAAGAGAATTGACCGAAAAGGGGTACATTCGTCCTAGTTCCTCACCATGGGGAGCTCCAGTGATATTTGTGCCCAAGAAGGACGGGACCCAAAGGTTATGCGTAGACTACCGTGCATTGAATGAGGTAACCATCAAGAACAAGTACCCACTACCCCGTATTGAAGACTTGTTTGATCAGTTGAGGGGAGCTTGTCTGTTCTCGAAAATTGATCTCAGGTCGGGATACCACCAACTTAAGATAAGGCAAACTGATATTCCAAAGACAGCTTTCGTATCTCGGTACGGACTGTATGAATACACAGTCATGCCTTTCGGGCTAACTAATGCCCCGGCATACTTCATGTATCTCATGAACAAGGTATTCATGGAATATCTGGAAAAATTTGTGGTGGTTTTCATAGATGACATTCTCGTCTTCTCCCAAGATGAAGAAGAACATGAGAAACATCTAAGGTTGGTGTTGCAAAAGCTGAGAGAAAACCAACTATATGCCAAGTTGAGCAAGTGTGAGTTTTGGCTAAAGAGAGTTCCCTTCTTAGGACATATAATCTCGGAGGGAGGAATCTCCGCAGATCCCGCCAAGATTGAGGATGTACAGAAGTGGAAGACCCCTGAGAATGTCGGGGATGTTTGAAGCTTCTTAGGATTGGCTGGATACTATCGACGGTTTATCGAGGGTTTCTCCAAGATTTCGAGACCCCTCACCAAATTGTTGGAGAAGGGAATCACATTCAAATGGACACCGTAGTGCGAGACGAGTTTTCAGGAACTGAAGAAAAGATTGACAACAGCCCCAGTGCTAGTTATGCCAGATATGCAGAAGAACTTTTCGGTGTACTGCGATGCCTCTGGAAACGGGTTGGGATGTGTTCTCATGCAAGAGGGGCATGTCGTGGCTTATGCGTCCCGACAGCTCCGGAAACATGAAGAGAACTATCCTACACATGACCTAGAGCTAGCTGCAGTGGTACACGCGTTAAAGATTTGGCGGCATTACTTGATGGGGAAGAGGACAGAGATATATACGGATCATAAGAGCTTAAAGTATATTTTCACACAGCCAGATCTCAATCTCAGACAAAGAAGATGGTTTGAGCTAATCAACGACTTTGATGTGGGCATCAACTATCATCCTGCGAAAGCGAACGTCGTGGCGGATGCTCTAAGCCGGAAAGTGCAGGTTAATAGGTTGAGCTTGAAGGACATGCCTACAGAATTGAAGGAAGAGGTTATAAAACTCAATCTATGTCTGATGAATAGTGGTGAGGCCATCGCAATGGAAGTGGACTCCACATTAGAGAAAGACCTCCGCAATGGTCAGAAGAATGACGAGAAGATACAAGAGATTAGAGAACTCATCAAGGAAAATAAAGCCCCTGGTTCAGAAAGGATGAACAAGGTACGGTGTGGCACGGGAAAAGAATCTGTGTGCCTGAAGTGAAGGAGATCCGTGAATTGATTTCGAAGGAAGCTCATGATTCCGACTATTCCATTCATCCTGGGAGTACGAAGATGTATCATGACCTCAAGAGCAGGTATTGGTGGTATGGCATGAAGCGAGATGTCGCGGAACATGTTGCCTCATGTGACACATGTCAGTTAGTGAAAGCAGAACATCAACGACCCGCGGGATTATTGCAACCACTCAAAGTGCTTGAATGGAAATGGGAAGAAATCGGTATGGATTTCATAGTGCGACTGCCTAGAACCCAATCGGGATATGATTCGATATGGGTCATCATCGACAGGCTAACCAAGGTAGCTCACTTCATCCCCGTGAAAGAAAGCTACAGAGGATCCAAATTGGCAGAATTATACATGTCAAGGATCGTGTGTTTCCATGGAGTGCCAAAGAAGATAGTGTCAGATCGAGGGACACAGTTCACTTCAAGGTTCTGGCAGAAGTTGCATGAAATTATGGGGACTCATCTGAATTTTAGTTCTGCCTATCATCCCCAGACTGACTGGCAGATGGAAAGAACCAATTAGATCCTTGAGGATACGTTGAGAGCGTGTGCGCTCAAGAACAACAGGAGTTGGGATAAGAACTTACCGTATGAGGAGTTCTCCTATAACAAAAGCTATCAGGCTAGTATGAAGATGTCACCATTTGAGGCTTTGTATGGGAGGAAGTGCAGAACTCCCCTATTTTGGAACCAAACGGGGGAAAGTAAAGTGTTTGGGCCCGAAGTACTACAAGAAGCCGAGGCGAAAGTGAGGGAAATCCGCAACAACTTGAGGATAGCACAGACACGACAAAAGAGCTATGCCGATGTACGGAGAAGAGAGCTCGTTTTCAACGTGGGGGACTATGTCTACCTCAAGGTGTCCCCTATCTGAGGACTTCGTCGGTTCAAGGTGAAAGGGAAGTTATCACCTCGATACATCGGACCCTTTCATGTTCTGGAGAGGAAAGGCGAAGTGGCATATCAACTAGAACTACCGGCTTGCCTATCAGATGTGCATGACGTATTCCATGTGTCACAGCTCAAGAAATGTCTGAGGACGCCTGAAGAGATGTTACCCATGAATGAGGTTGACGTAGCCGAGGATCTGTCTTATGCCGAGCAACCGTTCAAGATTTTGGAGACAATGGAACGCCTAACAAGAAATAAAAGAATCCGGATGTGCAAGGTGCAGTGGAAGCATCACTCGGAAGAGGAAGCCACATGGGAGCGAGAAGACGAGCTTAAGGCACAGTTTCCGGAATTGTTTTCCTAGAACCACCAATCTCGAGGATGTGATTTCTTTTAAGGGGGGTAGAGCTGTAACACCCAAAAATCTGTTAAGAGGGGAATTTAAAAAATTTTGGACGTATTGCATGTGGTGCAGAAATTCAAATTCAAATTGGAATTCAAATTCAAATCAAAACAGAAAAGAAAAGGAAAAATAAAAAGAAAAAGAACCCCCCCCCGACCAGTGGGCCGAAACCCACCAGATGGCCCACCATTTCCCGTGCCAGCCCACAGCCGCGCGCCCCTCTCTCCCTCTCACTGACACTCGGGGCCCGCGTGTAATCCCTAACCTCTCGCTCGAGCCAACAACCCGGACTCCTCCGCGTGCCCGAATCCAAACTAACCCCGGAAACCCGTGTCCCCCAGCCGAATTCTGGTCCCGGACGACTCCAGCTCGATCCCAACAGACCACCGCCCTCCCTCGTCTATATAAACGCCGGCATTGGCCCGTTTTTTCCACCCCGATCGACTGTTTTTCCTCCCGGTGAGAACCTGAGCTTCTCCAGCCGTTTTCTCTCGATCCTTGCTCAGATTTTCTGATCTAACGCGTCGATTATGTTCCACCGCCTCCGGGGAATCACGCAGGTGCAGAAAACTCGGTAGTTTGCGCCCTAGACACAGCTCCGACGAGCACCGCGGCGGTTCCACCTCGGACCTCGTCGCCGACCGCCTTCCAGGGCCTCCGAGCTCAAGAAAAACCCCGAGGTGAGATCCCCGACCTCCCCACTACCGATCTATGCCATGAAATCCCAATTTTAGGAGGTATAGACGAAGATCCGAAGTTTTCCGGCGAGATCGCCGCCTCCCGCCGCCGGGCAGCGCGGGCTGGCTCCGGCCAGGGCGACGTGGCCGCTTGTGCGCCGTCTATTTTAAATCGCACGGTAGACATAAAACCCCCGCGTACCGGTTCGGCGATCTAATCTCAGCCGTCTATTTTAAATCGGACGGTCCACATCAGCCCCGCGTTATAAAGGTCGGTATTCTTACACGCTACCCCCTGGGGATCTCGGAAAACACGAGCTAGCCCTGGAAACTTCTGATCTAGCCACTGGAACTTCAGAAATTAGTGTAAATTCAATTAAAAATCAGTTTTAGCTCCTGGACTTAATAAAAATTGGGAAAACCCCTCTGTTATGTGTAGTTAGACCCCTGGAAATTTATGAAATAATAAATTAGACCCTGTAGTAGGGTGGATTTACCTTTTTGACCCTATATGATATTAAATTCAGAAAATTGAATATGTGATTAGGATTTAAATTTAAAAAGGTGAGGCCAACACATTGTAAATTCAAATTTAAACTCTCCTAGCACTTGGAAAACTTTATAATGTGTTAAAAATAGATTTTAGGCTGAATTGAAATCTGTCTAAATGGGGTTCATATTTATTAGTTCTAGAAACATATTTTAGGCTAGGAAATAATTCTAAAAACTAGTAAAATAAATTTATTTTGTTCCACATCAGAGAGGAAGTTCAAAAATATATTATTTAATATTTTAGATCTGAACCTATTCTGTTTAGATGATATGCCCTAGTATTTAATATTAAAACTCACTTTTAGGCAAAGAAAATAAATCTGGAAAATAAAGGAAAATAGGTATGCATAACTAGAAAATGATGAATGAAGTCTCCAAATCCAAAGACTTCAGTTTGGGATTTTGGTAGAAGGTCTGAAAACCCATTTGGGATAGGAAATTACCTTCCATGCAAACTTGGTAGCTAAAGAGTGTATTGAAGAATTTGTTTAAATTGGAAATTCATATATAGTGTGCAAATAGAAATCTGAATACAAAAGTTAGAAATCATATACATATGCTTAAAAGTGCATGTAGGCCAAAAATCAACACATCTAGGATAACCACAACACTTAGAAATGTGAATGACTTTCTTAGATATGTATGTGTGGTTTGTATGAAGTGAAAGTGTGAACTATGTCTTATGGATTGTTGTTTTTCTTTTGCTATGTGTATTGGCATGAGTAGAACCTGCCCCAGAGCAAGTTCTCCCCTTCCAAGACCAATATTTTCCATTCTCAGAGCAGCAGGAAGAAGGCAAGTGTCCTTGACCACTTTGATCCTATACTAGGATGTGTAGATAGAATTATTTGCATTGTCAATTGAAATATGAAACCCATGCTAGGAAGTTTCCCTAGAATTGCATTACCTTGTTTCCTTGTAGCTTGGGTTGGGATTTATTTTATCATGTCATTTATTTATACGCTTATGCTTAGCCATGCTTAGAATGGGATAATTGGGATATGAGATCATTAATTTATTTACCTTACTCTTTAATGAGATATTATGAGTTATGTAGAGGTAGAGATCGAGGCAAGTTGGATGATTTGGTTGGTGCTGGTTGCACGAGACTCGGGTTTGTGTTTAGTACTTGCCTGGATCCTAAGGACCGGTTCATGGAGCATGTAACCTGGCTTTACCGTGCCAACCACATGCTGAGATAGGGCAGCTTGGCCAATTAATTAGGTGTATCCCCGGCGTTGTATGGGTGTGTTGAATGGTGCGGGGAATAGGTGTCAGCTGGACTACCATATGAACCGCAAGGCTCAAGAGGGGGCCACTGCAGCGGGGTTGGAGCCTCTTGTATGCTGTTAGGGGTGAAACCTCAGTGGGCCCACGCTCATCGGGAATCCCTTTGTAAAGGCTTCGTAGTGATCTCCTGGCTACACACCTGGGAAGTGTGAATGTGGTTCGTGGCCACTGGCATAATGGAGGTTCTTTTAGTCCACCCGGCAAGGGGGGATGAAATCACTGCATGTGGGTACAGTGGTGCAAACTCTGCAGAGTCAAAACTGTCATGACAGCCGTGCTCACGGTCAAGAGCGGCTTGGACTTATTCATGATTAGAGGATGATGAATTGGGAAGTTAAGGATGTTAAGCGGGGAGCTTAACATTGGAAATGATGTTATAGTTATTTGATTATGATGATGGGTTGGAAGATTGGGACCATTTCACCTATGTAGTAATGTAGGTGCTTAATAAGCTAAGGTGATAGGTATTAATTGCGTAGTGCTTTAACCATGAGTTCAACCTCTCCTTGCTCTAGCCATGCATGACATAACTTTCCCACACTTGCTGAGTACCAACGGTACTCAAACTTGCATATTTGTTGGTTTAAATTGCTGCTCAGGTCAAGGGGATGATGTGGTGTTCAATGACCAAGACTTCGGACCCGAAGAAGGATTCTACGTTTATGGAGTCCTCCGGGAAACACCTGTGACGGAGCCCACAAGATTTATATTCCGCTGCTATTCTATTTACATGTTATGAACTTAATATCGTCCATCAAGACGTAGGCTTTGTAAGACATATTTATTTTCGACACCTGGCTTGTAATAATTGATGCTTCACTATTTGTCATCACATATATGAGAAAATGATCCTGGCATACATGTGATATTCACTCGGTTGTTCTTCGGAGAAACCGGGTGTGCGAGCACCCTGTACTGAATAAACCGACATGATTTCTTCCACGATTGCTGCCGCACCAAATCAATTGAGGATAAATTTTTAAGATCCAAAACAAATTGAATAGGACTCTTATTTGAAATCCAATCGGAGTAGGACTCTTCTTTCACCCCTTATAAATAGAACTCAAAACCCCCTGGCCGCAACCACGTACCTATTTTCCACCTCTCGAGTCGACGACTTGGAGGCCCTAGCCCCCAACTCGCCGAGTTAACCCCCTTAGCCGGAGTTCAGCCACCGGTGAGACCGCCGACGCGCCCCGTCACGCTCGCCATCGCCGGAAGAGGGCTGATGATCTGTCCTGCTGCCATTGCTAGGAGGAAGGCCGAGGTAGGTCTTTGTACCCATATTACGACCTCGTCACGGTTTCTTCACATTTATTTTCTCCATTCCCTTCGAAAAGAAGTTGTTTCGTGTGGACAGATTACGTTTGATCGGTCTTTGGCGGTGGTATTGATCTAGATCTTGAGTCAAGATCATCACCACGTCCACACTTGATCCTTACATCCATGTTCATCATAGAACCCCATGCAAGCCATTAAAACATACAAGAACACGTACAAACAGGTCTAATAAAACAACATCATAGGATTTGCACCATTGCATCTTGAGCAAAGTTTGTGCACGATGTTTGATTGCTATAGTTTTGTATGTGTGTGGTCGTGAGTAGAAGGACAAGCTCAGCGAGCCATCTACGAAGAATTACAGCACCAAGACTTCGAGACACGTGAGCAACAAAAGCCACAGGAACAAGGCAAGTGCTCCTTGACCATATTGATCCCATGTTTTGAAGAGTTTTGTTTGCGAAAACGTGTTTGCTTGAGTCAACTTGATGGGAAACCCTTTTATAGGAGTTTACTAGTTTCGTTAACAATCCTTGTCGCTGGGAAAGTTGATGAGTCGGGTATGGTCGTTTTTCCTTTTTGCTTCGCTTAGCTTATGGGATACGGGAAGGCGAAGTAGAACATGTCTAAGTACTGCACTCATATGAATAATAATGACGAGAACTTGATAATAATAAAGAGCATAGAATCGGGGGAGATGTAGGCAAGCTTGGTTCGTGAATAAGGTAGAATGAGAAGGTGGTTTACTTGCCGTACATCTATGGACCGGTTCATGCCAGCACATGCCAGGAAAACAGTGCCACCACAAGGCCAAATATGGGTGCAGCTTAGCTAACTAATTAGGTAAGTTGCTAGATTGTTATGGACCGTGGAAGGCACGGGGAATGGGAGTTGAAAGAGGACTGCCCTGGGAACTGCATGGCACAAGAGGGGGCCCGTAGGTGGGAGAATGGTGATTCAATCCTCCTGGTGAAACCTTAGTGAGTCCATACATCTAGTAGCCCCTTTGTAAAGGCTATTTTGTGATCTCTTGGCCATACACCGATGGTTGTGTACTGCTATAATGGAGGTTCTACAGTCGACGACGGGTGATGAAAACACAAACTTGTGGGTAAAGTGGTGCAACCTCTTAAGAGTGTAAAACTATCATGATAGCCGTGCTTACGGTCACAAGCGCCTGGCCAACTCACAGGATTAGATGGGTAGTTGATGATTATTCTAGATATTCTTTGGTTTTCTTTATGACATCCATGAATGAAGTTTTTAGTCACATTAGAAGTTTATTTCTTAGACCATCACTTGACCACCAAGGATCTTTAAAAGCAATTAGAAGTGATAATGAAATCGAGTTGAAAAATCAATCGTTTGATCACTTTTGTGCTGAATAAGGAATAGATCATCAATTTTCTTCACCATATGTGCCTCAACAAAATGGTGCGGTAGAAAAAAAAAAGAACAGAACTTTAGTTGACATGGCTAGGACTATGCTTGACGAATATCAAACTCCTAAAAATTTTTGGGTAGATCCAGTTGCAATAGCTTGTTATGTCACAAATTTTGTTTTCTCGAGAGCCAAGCTAGGAAAAACACCATATGAGCTTCGGTTAAGATATAGGCCTAGTGTCACACACTTTAGGGTCTTTGGTTGCAAGTGTTTTGTAAATAAGCATGATAATCTTTATAAGTTTGCAGCTAAATCTATTGATGACATGTTTCTTGATTATCTGTCTCACACTAGAGGCTATCGTGTGTTTTTACTTGACACTAACAAAATTGTGGAGACTTGCAAGATTTCTTTTGATGGAGCTAGCCCACGTACTAGATATAACATTGCAGGTCCAGGTGCATATCCTAAGGGGAAGAACATTTTTATTGAAGATGAAAAAGAAGTGGAGCTGCTGCCTAAAAATTCAGAAGCTAATGATGCCTTTCTAGCTCTTGTTTTCTATTCACAACCAGCTCAAACATCCAATACAGCTGGTCCTAATCATTCACAAGCCGCAAGCTCTTCTGCCGATGATGAACATGAAGAAGTTTGTGAAGTCTCTACTCCTTTATTAGAAGCTTTAAGGAAAGGGTGACGCAGTCCAAGTTCCTTGATTCAAACTCGCATGCTCATTCTGTTTTTTTGGAGCCCAAAGGTGTGTCACACGCACTCAGTAATAAATTATGGATCATTGCCATGCAAGAAGAGTTAGAAACTTTTGAAAAGAAATAAAGTTTGGAAACTTGTTCCTCCACCTCAGTCACACTTTGATAGGAACTAAATGGGTGTTTAAGAACAAACAAAGTGATGTTGGAGTTGTGGTAAAGAACAAAGCTATGTTGGTTGCTCAAGGTTTCACACAAATAGAGGGTTTATACTTTGATGAAACTTTTGCTCCTGTTGCTAGATTTAAAGCCATAATAGTTTTGTTAGCATTTTCTGTATTTAAATGTTTTAAGTTGTATCAAATGGATTTTAAAAGTGCTTTTCTTCATGGCTATATAGATGAGGAGGTTTATGTCAAGCAACCACCCGGTTTTGAAAATTCAGTTTTTCCTAATCATACTTACAAACTGTAGAAAGCCTTGTATGGTCTTAAACAAGCCCCTAGAGTATGAAATGATAGGCTCAAAACATTTTACTTGATAGGGGGTTTACTATGGGCAAGGTAGATAAAACTCTTTTTGTACTTAAGCATGGCAATGACTCGCTATTCGTTCAAGTGTATGTGAATGATATTATCTTTGGGTGCATATCTCATGATCTTATGTCCAAGTTTTTAGCTATCATGAGTTAGAATTTCAGATGAGTATGATGGGAGAGCTCACATACTTTTTGGGGCTGCAAATCAGGGAAGGAACCTTTGTGCATCAAACGAAGTATACAAAAGACCTCCCGAGATGCTTTAACATGGAAAACAACAAGTCTATTCGGACGCCAATGGGAGCAACAACAACACTTGAGCTTGATGAAGATGGTGAACTCGTAGATCAAAAAGAATATAGAAGTATGATCGGGTCGCTTTTGTACCTCACAACATCAAGACCGGATATACAATTCAGCGTATGTCTATGTGCATGATTCCAAACTTCTCCATGCATCACATCTTCAAGACGTTAAAAGGATACTAAGGTACTTACATGGAACCCAAGAATTTGAAGTTTTTCTTCCTTCTTCATCAACCGTTACTTTAAGAGCTTTTTCGTATGCTGATTTTGGGGTTGTAGAATTGATAGGAAAAGTACTTCGGGTGTTTGTCATTTCTTAGGTAACTCACTTGTTGCTTGGTCCTCTGAAAAACAAAGTCCAGTTGCGCAATCCACTGCTGAATCTGAATATGTATCTGCTGCTAGTACATGTTCTCAAATTCTTTGCATTGTTCAAACACTTAAGTACTACGGGATTGATTTAGATAGTGTTCCGCTGTTTTGGTGATAACAATAGTGCTATTTGCATTGCTAGAAATCTCATTGCAAGCACATTGATATTAGGTATAACTTTCCTCGTGACAATGTTTAAAAAGGAAATATTATGCTTCATCATGTAGATATTCACGAAACCTTTAGAAGATTTCACTTGTTTTTCCTACATTCGGGGTGAACTAGAGGTTATGCATCCTTATGACTCCAATTGAGGGAGAGTTTTGACACTTGGGAAGTCTATATGTGAACCTGAACTTAAAAATAGTATGAGCATAGTGTTTCGTACATATATGCTTTGTGATTTCTTGTACATGCTGAAAGTTTCATACTACATAAACTCATGTTTATACATCTTGTAGTTTTTGCCATGGCTAGCAATTGGAACAAATACTTGCACTAAATCTGATCATGGTCAAATCTTCTTTGCTGTTTTCATGATCAAAATAGTATGAGCATAGTGTTGCATACATATATGACTTTGTGATTTTTGTACATGCTGAAAGTTTCATAGTACATTCACTCATGTTTATACATCTTGTAGTTTTTGCCATGACTAGCAATTGGAACAAATTCATGCACTAAATCTGATCATGATCAAACCTTATTTGCTGTTTTCATCTTGTTGCATGCTCAAAAGTGCTTGGGATGTTGAGAAATTGAACATACAACAGCCACATGCTAATCTTTTATGATCAAGGTGAAAAAACTAGAAAGATCAAGAAAGTATGCATGGATCACACTTCTTCTTTTGACATTGTTTATCATTGAACTTAGATATGAACTTGAAATTAGTTGTATATGACTAAAACTATGTTCTTAAGCTTCTGATTGTCCATTGACATAGGCTTGCCTTGATTGGTTAGATTAAGGCTGATGTTGCATATAATCTCTTGCAAAATACATGCATTTTTTCTTTTGTAACGAAAAATAATGAAAAATGTAGCAGTATGTGTCATGATTTCAAATTTTAAAATAGTTGAGTTAGTGAGATCATGGTTGCTTAAATTGAAATATATTTCATATTTAGCATGACTTACACTACTCTATGTATTTCATTGAAGTGATAGTGCAAGTTACTTGATAGTATGGCTTGGATGAGCTTTGTTCTATATGTATATGTCATATTATGCGAATATTAGATTTAAAATTTCTTCTTTTTCTATCTTGATGAATACATTGTGAAAGAGGGAGAAACTTGGTCACACATTGCACATTCACAAGTGCTTTACACGTTCTACCCAAAGGAATAACATCCGTAGGGGGAGAATTTGATAAAGGGGGGAGTTTCTTCACAAAGGGGGAGCATTTTTTGTTTTTGTCAAAACGTTTCATAAAATGTGAATGAATGTGAATGGTCCAATGTTTGGTTCCAGCTGGTATTGCCAATGCATTCATCAAGGGGGAGATTGTAAGACCTAGGTGCTGAATACATTAGCAATGGAGTGTTAGAGTGAGATTCATGTAAAGTTTTGAGCATTTACGTAGTGTTTGACGTGTGGTTTGACATAGGAAGTGTTAAATCTGTTTTTGACATGTGGGATAGTATGTTTGGTGCTCATTAACTGACTTTTGTTGTGGTTATGGTGGTTTGAATTTGAGCAACATGTTTGTGTGAGGCTGCCATGCAAAGTGTTGTGGTGTGTACTAACGAGAGTCAAGTCGTGGACTTGTGACCGCAAAGAATTGGTTGTTTTCTCATGTCCAGGTGTTGCTTGATGTTAAGACATGGCTGGTGATGGTGATCCTTGAACTAAAGTTAGGAAGAAGTTGAGGTTTCAACAACCAAATTCAGGAGGAATTGTGGTTGAGGCGATCAAAGGTGCATGCAACATGTTTGGATCAAGAACGGTGCATATGAAGGTGTTTGGGACGTGTCAAATGGTGTTGCAGACATGTGTTGAAGTCATGGGCACAAGTGCATGGATGGTACAAGGTTGTGACATGATTCCAACATGTTTAGACGATGGAAAGTAAAGGCTGAACGTGTTTGGAAGGTTTGCACGTGTGCAAGGAGTGCATGGACGTGGCAACATGGTTCTCA
The DNA here is from genome assembly GCA_030760725.1 of Neostapfia colusana. Lineage (NCBI taxonomy): Eukaryota > Viridiplantae > Streptophyta > Magnoliopsida > Poales > Poaceae > Neostapfia > Neostapfia colusana. The sequence continues at coordinate 64,320,681 of JASWHV010000011.1, forward strand.
AGCGTGGTGAATGTATTTGAACGTGTGTGGAGATTGTCACATGTTGTGGCATGGTGAAAACATGTTCGGACATGAGAATGTTGGTTTTAGGTAGGTTCGGACGTGAGTCCGAGTTGTAGTCAGAATCAGGTGGTTGTTATCTTAGGAAATCAGGGCTGTTTTGGGCAGAAAACGACTGATTTGAAGTTGGTTCCGAGTTTGGGCTGGAGAATCCAAGTTAAGGTCGGATTTTTAGTTGTTTGTATCCATAAACTCTTGTGGCTGCATCCAAAGAGTTTTAGAAGGCTAGAACTTTTATCTATGTGCCAATAGATAGAGTCCAAGTAGGTTAGGAGGTGTCTTAGTTGAACAGGACTCCTTTGGAGGTGTCCTAGTTGGTTTTGGTAGCCTGAGGGCTGTGGAGATAAATAGAAGGGATATCGGAGGACTCTGGTGGATTGATCGCCACCAGCGCCGGCGCTGGGAGAAGGGCCAGCCACAGCGGCAAGAAGCCCTGGTAAGGGATTAATAATTTTCTTGCTTACCCTCTAATACAAACTATGCAGTTGCCTTTATAATTCAGGCATCCTTATTCTTTACAGGTTCTGTTACAACATAACCACACAAAATCTTATTAGCACTCCTAATCTTTCGTACTTCTATTTCTAACCTATAACCAACTCAACTGTATTTATTTGACCCCTCCGCTCCTTTCATATTTGCGCCCATAATATTTATCTATAACATAAAGCCTCCACAAATAAAGAAGGAATATAGTCCTAAGTTGGTTTATAAAATAGCTAATAATTAGGAGTCCTAAGTCAGATTAGATTATTATGAGTCGGGCTATATAATGCCAACATTGGATTAAGATAAAACAAGAACAATTTAGAATTCAGAGCGTTTAAGGGAGGGTGAGTATACCTTGTTCATTGCTTCTCATCTCTTTAACATCAACATCTTGGTATTTAGAGCTATGTTTTTTTATCCAAATGAACATCAATTCCCTCCAATACCATCCAAGAAGGCCTTTCGCTCCTTCTTGTCGCATGGCCATGGCCGAATCTAGCAAGAAGTTCACTGCCTAGCAAACCAATGTTTTACCGGTTCATGCTGATCTTAACACTCCCAAAGGTGATACAGCCAAGGGTTGCTGTCAACCATCTTCAGTCATCCAAGATCGACTCTGGGGCTTCATCAAGGAGATCAACCCGAACTTCCTGGGTAGCAGCAACGTGATCCTGATCACTGCCCAAATCTGCAGAAGCTCGTTTTTTCAAACTCATGATGGATTGCAAGATCCATCACCATGGCTTAATCGGTGCGAACAATTTTTTCAAGCCTAGGAGACACAAGGCTGATAAAATTTGGCTCGCAATGTTTTACATGATCGGCGACGCACGACAATGTACTATGCTTGGAATGCAATCAGGACCTGCCCACCTGGGATCAATTCATCAATCAGCGCTTTGGTCTACCAACTTCAAACAATCTGTTGGGAGAATTGATCCAAATTCGACGCGAGGGACCAAGTTTCCTACCTTGATGGCCCATTGCGAGAGTGTTTCAAGAAGCAGCATATCAACATCCTCACGGTCGGCCTGCAGAATCCATTGAAGACATCGAGCTGCACTGAAAATGGGATGAGAGGATCCAATATGCCAGCATTGACCTGCTAGCAATATGCACGTCATCCCCCTCCACTTTCATCATCCAGATTGGTGCTGTTGTCGTCCTTAGCTTTGCCAGTAACCACGATCGAGGATACAACAACAGTACCGCCACTGACGGTATGCGTTTCAAGTGCCTCACCGCTGTGGAGATGGCTGCCAAACGAGAGCAGGGGAATGCTACAGGTGCAAAAGGACATTCTCTTGAGGACACTTGAAGGTTTGCCCCATGAAAGGTGTGTATTTATTGCAACTCGATGAGAACATGGAATTGAAAGAAGATGAAGACTCACTGGGGATCTCGCTCCACGCTCACGGGCATCATCACTTCGGGAATGATGCAGCTTGATGTCAAAATGCAACTTTGACTCACTCCTTCCTCTCTGTAGCCGACTCGACATCTCAAGCTCCAACCTATTGAGCGCCTTGGTTTGCAGGTCAGGGTGACCAATAGTGTCTGCGTGAATAGCCTAGGGGTGTACAATGTGGTCCATGTTTTCAACAACAAAGAAGAATTTGTTATAGAGCTCTTTGTTATTCTCTTGGAAGGCTATGACATGGTGCTTGGAGTTCAGTGGTCGCGATCCCTTGGCCCAATTCTCTATAATTTTGCCTGTATGAGTTGCTGGCTTGATGATCATCGTGTGGGCTAAAATTACATCACAACTGGTCTCGCATCCTAGCAGCACAAACAATGTTAGGGCCAGACTTAATGATGGTGTTGATTGAAGAGATTTATGATATTTTCAAACTACCAACTGGTGTATTGCTGTCAAACATAGCCAGTTGTGGTGCAGCCCTATCTCTAACCTCACTCTGTCAAGGATGAAATTGAGAGGAAGTGCCGAGATATGTTACAGCAGGGCATCATCCACATCATCACCTCAGACTTCTCATTATAGGTATTGTTGATCAAGAAACACAATGCAGCATGATGATTCTGCGTTGACTACCTGATCTTGAACTTAAAAATGATCCCCGACCTATTTGAATCCTGGTGGCTGAAGAACTTTTCGACCACCTCTGTGGTACCATGTTTTTTACCAAGCTCAAATTATGTAGCGACTATCACCAAGTACTCATGTACGCTGATGATGTGAAGAAGGCAACGTTCCAGGCACATCACGGGCCTTCATGTTCCTTGTGATGTCGTTCGGCCTCATGAACGCACCGGAAACCTTCCAGGCACTCATGAATGACGTCATGGAAGATTTCAATTGGTGATTCATTCTTGCTTTCTTTGATGACATATTAATTTATAGTTACCCCAGGGTGTCACTATAGATGTTGACAAGGTACAAGACGTCCAGAATTGTCTGACCCCACGACCACGGAGGGTTGTATGTGGCTTTCTGGGACTCACTGGCTACTACAGGAAGTTCATATGCAACTATGATGATATCGCAACACCTTTAACCCAGCTTTGTGAGTGTGAGATATTCTAGTGGACACTAGAGGCCCCACAACTGCGAAGAAATTACAACACCTTTAACTAAGCTTGGCAAGCAGAAGATGTGTCTGTGAACACCAGAGGTTGAGGCAACCTTCATCAAGCTTAAAGTGGCACTCACCACGACGCCAGTTCTATAGCTTTTGGGTTTCAATGCTCCATTTGTGGTGGATTGCGATGCACCTGGTGTGGGGAGGTTTTGTGTCAAGGAAGAGGCCCTATTGCTTTCTACAGTCATGCCATCACACCACACCATGCCAAGCTTGTTGCATATGAATGGGAACTCAATGGACTGGTTAAGCCTGTCGGTCACTGGTAGCCTTACTTGTGGGTGACTGTTCATCGTTTGTATTGATAATTACAGTCTGAAGTTCCTGCTGTATCAGTGCCTATCGGCCATCTATTTGGCTATAAATTCATGTGGAACTCAGACCAGGACACCAAAGTATGGCGGATAATGCTCTGTCTTGATGCGACGAGGAAGCAATGGTGCTCCATCCTTTCTCACTGCCTGACTTTGAGCTGTTTGAGCAATTACCAGAAATTGTGGCCAAACAAGTATAAATTGCAGTAGATACTTCTTCAGCTGCGTGGACATTGAAAGATGATGTGTGCATCACAAAGGGCACATCTTTATGCCGCAGTCATCAATGCTGTGGCCACAAGTCCTTGCATGGGCTAAAGACACGGGTCATGAGGTAATTCAAAAGGGCGATTCGTCTTCAGTCTTCCTTCTATGTGCCTCATGATAATAAATTGGTCCACGAATTCATCCGTGGGTATGTCATCTGTCAACACAGTAAAACACAGCATATTCATCTGGTAGGGGTTCTTCAGCCACTCAATGTCATGCACACCATCTGGGCGGATATTGCGATGCATTTTGTGGAAGGATCTCCAAAGGAGGTATGATAGGCAATGTTGCTTACCATAGCGGATCATTTTTCAAAGTATGTGCACTTCATCATGTCCAACTATCCATATACGGCCATGTCTGTGGCACGGGCCTTATTTGATCAAGTGGCGTGACTTCACGACATCCCATATCCCATTGCGAGTGATAGAGAACCGGTCTTTACTGGCAACTTCTGGCAATAGATGCTTAGATTGTCTTCTTCTTGTTGAGATAACCTAGCTGTCTAAACTTACTGCAATAATTTGTTTTTCCATTCTGAAACTGCAAGTGTGCTAGGTCTCAGTTGTTGGAGAAATAGTCTCCAGGTCTTTCTCATTCGGTTTGCAGTGTGAGTGTGTGCTAAACACTATCATGTCCGTGGTGGCACGAGAAAAACGAATCATGGATCATGTGGACACATTGAGTTTGTTATCGTCTTTGTTAAAAGAAGAAAACTGGTGCTGCAGTAAGAGAGCATGCCTGGAAAAACTTTGCCTCTCTGTTCTTCTGTGTGTGAGCGATCAGAAAAGAAACAGAGGCATCGTAGGCTAGCTTTCCTCATCAAAACCACGTGATCGCGTTGTGTACTCCAGGTCTGATCCCCTACATTTGGCATCAGAGCCAGGCTTTCAGAGTGTTCGTGGCGGCAGCGCTGTTGGTGGCGAGGAGGTGGCGGTGTGACCATCAGGCATGGGCGATTCTTCTCCCAGAAGCGACGGCGGGAAGAAGAAGATGGATGAGGATGTTGGTGCCGTCGTTGTTCGATCTACGTCAAGAAGCATGCCGATAATTTACCCGCAACTCACCGACACCAATTACGGCGTGTGGGCCGTAAAGATGAGGATGATCATGCGCACCCTCGGTTGCTGGTCTGCGATCGACGGCAAGGGTGTGTATGACCAGGCCAAGGATGAGGACGCATTCACCATGCTCTCGCAGTCGCTCCCAGATGCAATGGTTATGACCATTCCGGAGTACGACAATGCAGCTGATGCTTGGGAGGCAATCCGGAAGATGCGTGTCGGAGAGGATTGTGTCAAGAAAGCCAGGGTGAAGCAACTGAAGAGAGAGCTGGATCGGGTGCAGATGAGCGACGGCGAGACCGTTGCAGCCTTCCGGCAGAAGCTGACCACACTCGTCGCCGAAATTCGTTTACTAGGTGAGAAAATGAGACAAGTCAGGGGCTAGGATGCAGCAAGAGGAAGTCTTTTGTGCGTAGCCCTGTCCGTGTCGATTGAGGACCGATCCGTGTGCGGCCCCGCTGAACAAGTTTGAATGTACCGACGGCATATCTGATATATGGGGTCTGATAAACTGATGTAACCTATACTTCAAGGCGTAGAGGCATAACGCACCGATTTATATGTGTAGGTTGAGGGAAGTAAGGTGGAAATCCGCTAACAGGCATAGAGAGATGCTCCGTGTAGGGAACCTCATGTCCGTTTGGGTGCGGCCGGTTCGACGTTTGGGCTGTTTGGTGAAAGGTTGTTCCGTACGACATCGAGTGAGCATGCTGTGCAGATCCACGGATGGGCGTATGTGACGTGCTATTCAGGTATCCCTGCCGATGTATAACGAGTCGATTCACCGTCCCTCGCGGTTATGAGTACCGCTTGTTCACTGTGTTGTGACGTAGGTTAACATATGGAATGTTATGATTCAATATTGCTGATATGAATAACTTGTATTGTTACATGTGTGCCACTAAATATTGCTTACTAAATTTCAGATTCATGAAACGTTAACTTGTGGCTAAAAGATGAACTAAGGATGAACTTGTAGGCGTGTCTGTTTGCTGCAAATTATCATCCTATATTCGGTATGACCTGCATGTAGAGTTTCATGTGTAGGAGAGTCAGTTAAGACATGCTGAGCCATCATGCTCACAGTTGCTTCTATAAGTGTTTGCAGGTGAGGAGTACCCTACGGACTCAGAGTACGAGTCCATCAGTGAGGGCTACCCTCCGTTGGGGACTAGCTGAGTGGGAGCCGTACACGACGCGCAGAGGCTGAGTGCAGCTAGTGTGGGTTATCTGTAGGGCCGGGCACCCAATTTTTCCTAGTTAGGTGTTGGCGTGAGTTGTATAAAAACCTTCCGTTGTAGTAGACTCTGTAGAGTAGTTGTAACTGAAGAGTGTACTACTTTTGTACATAATTTAGTAGGTTTCAATGTAATACGATGTTCCTTATGACGTGTGTGCTGTCGGGTGTCGCATCGTGCGGCACCACCCGCTGATATCCTGGGATGTACGGATTTTGCTCCGTCACAGTCTGGCATCAGAGCTGCTTAGGTTATAGCACACTAAATAAGGACAGTATTACGGGAAAACTTAGGATTACGGTGAGGAATCGCTAGTATGCCCAAATAAGGACTATATTAGTATAGTTACTTAAAGTGGCATGACTAACATACTTGTCATAATTCTGAATTTTGATTATGTAAGGACGCACCTACGCTCAGGTAAGCATGGTAAGGAACGCCATCGAAAGCGGTTCAATTTTGGTTAGCTCCCCTGACGAGGAAAGCAGTTCAGGATACAGGTCTCACAGCTTGATGTGAGACGTTAATATGAAACTCTTGAACTCTTCATGTTTCTGAGTTCATATGAAATGCTGGTCCCTAGCGGGCATTAGGCAAGAAAGTGGAAACCCCATCGTGTGGTCGGTAACGCGATAGTGTGTTCTTCCAGAAATAACCTAGGTGGACATACGCAGCACTTGACATCGGCGTGCCCTGCAGGGCAGTAGGTGGTATCTGTTGGGTTGATAAAATTCTCAACCGTGACGACCCGTTCGCACTCTACTCGGGTTCCCCGTCATGTGGTGTGAAAACTCGACCGTGTACCTTGAGACGTGGCTTCACTCAAGGATGGCCATATGAAAATGATACGGGCATATGTATTTACTTTCAAACATGGACCTGCTTGAAATGACAACAACCTTTGAGTGCATCAATATTGAGTGTTCTTCTGCAGGTGCTAACCACATACGTATCCCGTGTAGTATGAGACGCACCAAAATCCGTATGGCCAGGATCTCAGAGGGTGGTGCCGCACGATGTGACACCCGACAGCACACATCATAAGGAAACCATTGTATTACATTGGAAACAAACTGACTATGTACAAAAGGTAGTACATACCTTCAGTTTACGCATAATTACAGAGTTACTACAGCGGAAGATAATTTATACAACTAACGCCCACCTAACTAGCAAAAGTCGGTTCTCCAGCCCTACGAACAACCCGCACTAGCTGCACTCATCTTCAGTGTGGCGTGTACGGCTCCCACTCAGCCGTGGTCCCTGACGGAGGGTAGCCCTTGCCAGTGGACTCACACCCCGAGACCGTGGGGTAGTCCTCACCTGCAAACACTCATAGCAGCAACCGTGAGCACGATGGCTCAGCAAGTCTTAACCAACGCTCCTACACATGAAACTCTACATGCAGGACATAACCAACATAGGATGGCACATTGCAGCAAAGGACACGCCTACAAGTTCATCCTTAATTCATCTTTTGTAGCCACAAGTTAACGGTTCATGAAACTCAAATTTAGTGAGCAATATTTGGTGTCACCCCTGTATCAATACAAGTTAATAACATCAGCAATATTGAATCATAACATTCCATATATTAACCTACATCACGACATAGTGAACAAGGGGTACTCATAACCGTGAGGGACGGCGAATCGACTCGATATACACCTTCATGGATACCCGAATAGCACGTCATGTACGCCCACCCGTGGAGCTGCACAGCATGCTCACTCGATGTCGTACGGGACAATCTTTCACCAAACAGCCCAAACGTCGAACCGGTCGCACCCAAACAGACAGGAGGTTCCATACACAGAGCATCTCTCTATGCTCATTAGCGGATTTCCACCTTGCTGCCCTCAACCTACACCTATAAATCAGTGTGCTATGCCTCGACGCCCAGAGGTATAGGTTACATCAGTTTATCGGGGCCCATATATTCGATATGCCTTCGGCACATTCAAACTTGTTCAGCGGGGCCGCACACGGTGCGATCCTCAATCGACACGGACAGGGCTACGCACAAAAGACTTCCTCTTGCTGCGTCCTAGCCCCTGTATAGTCTCTATTTATTCTTTCTAAAAAAAATTCTCACAACTCGAACCAATCCTGTGTGTCCCGAATCCTATACTCGCGAGTAGATTTCAACTACTGGATTTGTTCCAAAGTCTATAAACATTAGGCACAGCATGAACTACTCGACGACTTAGACACTACCCTCACTCTTGTTGGAATAATCTGTTTATGCATTTGGGGTTTCATCCATCCTACACCTAATGCACATACATACTTCACACCGACTGTATATAAAGCAACTTATAAATTTTGTTAAATACAAACCGGAACGAAGGTCCATCTTTGAAAACACACTTGCACCGATAAGTTGATCAAATAGGACGTCAATGCGGGGCAGTGGATATTTGTTCTTGATGAGGGCGGCGTTGAGCGGTCGGTAATCCACACACAACCTCAATGTTTCATCCTTCTTCTTGACGAACAGCGCTGAGCATCCCCAAGGCGAGGAACTCGGTCTAATGAAACCCTTGCTCAACAAATCATTGAGCTGTTCTTTCAACTTAGCCAGCTCGTTCATAGCCATTTTGTACGTTCTCCGCGAGTCCCGGGTGCAAGTTCAATCTTGAACTCCACATCCCGTTCAGGTGGCATGCCCTGGAGATCATCCGGGAACACGTCGGGATACTCTCGGACCACGGGGATGTCCTCTAACTTTGGAGCTTCAGTGTTATAGGCTGCTGAAACTTCCGGGACTGGATTGTCTAGTATGAGGGAATGTGGATGGTGGAGTGGAGAATTGAAGTGAACCATCCGTGATAAGGTTTCCAGGACAGCTAACGTAGCCATGATATTCCTAAGATTGCATCAATCTTCTGTCCCTCAAGAATAATCATAGTGGTGGGATATATCTTCCCACCTAAGCACAGTGGTGCTTTCAGAATCATCACATTTGTTGAAATCTTCCTTCCGTTGAGCAGATCATATATGAGCACTCGGTTGGAAAGACTTGCAGTTGATGCTTAACCACATATGATGCACTTATGAAGTTGTGGGTTGCACCAGAATCAAATAAAATGATGATTGCTTGATCGATGAGAGTGATTGTACCCGCCAGCACATTTTCTCCTTCCGGGGTGTCCTCATTGTCGATGTAACGCACGGCCCCGGTTCGCTGACCTTCCTTTTTGATTGGTGGTCGGCCTCAAGCACCGCCCCTATATTGGGCTTGCCCGCTGCTTTGCTTCCCCTGGGGACGGTCCTTCGAGAAATGACCCGCTTGGCCACACGTGTAGCATGTGTAGCGAGGCGGTCCTCCGCTGACCTGCGTACGGAATCCCGGGGCGCATTGTGGTGGTGGAAACGCCCGGGGTACCATATGCTGCTGCTGTTGCAGTTGTGGTGGTGGCATCGGCGGTCGGAATGGGGGGTGGCTGAAAAGAACGACCCCCAAACTGTCAAGGTCGCACCGGTTGATGCCACTGCTGACCGGATGGTGTCCGATACACCATGTGGTATTTTTTAGGAGCTCCACCCCCGCTGCTCGGTGGAGTGCTGCGCTTCCGCTGCTCAGCTGCAAATTCCCGCTGAGCATCCTCTTGCATAATCGTGGCGTTGACGAGGTCGTTGAAGGTGCCGCGATTGCATTGCACGAGATGCGTCCTCATATCGGGATTTAATCCCCGATATAATTGCTCTCGCTTCCTCTCCTCAGTGGAGATATAATCTGATGGATACTGCACCAGATGGTTGAACGCAGAGGAGTAGTCGTGGGCACTCCTCCCGCCTTGCTTCAGCTCCAGGAATTCTTGGAACTTCCTCTTCATTATCCCGGGAGGTATGTGATAGGCGCGGAACCCCTCCCAGAACTCCTGCCATTCGACGGCGTGGCCAGCAGGTAGTGAGGCGACATAGTTCGCCCACCACACACCGGTGGCACCGTGAAGCTGCTGCACCACAAAGAGAGTCTTCTGCCGCTCCGTGCATTGGAGAAGCTCGAACTTGGACTCAATCGTCCGCAGCCAGTTACCTGCCTCCAGTGGTTCCGCCGCTTCGGTGAACACCGGAGGATGCGTACTCATGAAATCCGAGTATGTCATGATGTGGGGCTGAAGAGGCTCCCTCTCTTGACGCCCCCCGCCTGGTACGTATTCTGCACGATTGTGTGGAGGTCTGCTCCTCACGAGAGCCCACCAGCGCTGATATCACATCCGCTAGTGTAAGCGGAGGCGGCGGTGGTGGTTGTTGCTGCGGGGTGTTGTCATAGGCAGGCGGCTGGGAGTCATCACCCCCTTGCTTCCTAGAGCCCCCGACCTCATGCGTGGCCCGAGTACGAACCATCTGCAACCATACGACAAAAAAATAAGTCCCCCAGCATACTTCATGCAGTCCATAAACTAGGAGTAAAACATAATGACGGTAAACATGCGATACATCTCGTACATGGATAATGTAATAACTTTGCACAAGCTACACCATTACCAGACCAAATACAAACTAGTGAAATCCAAATTGATGGACTTCCTCTTTGGAAGTTCATCTCAACTAGATTTGGTCACTACGAGACGTTAATATCGCGGGGTCATTATGTATACTACCATTTATCCTCAATACGACACAAACATGGTCTCTAGCAAAAGAACTTGAGTAAGAAATATACTCAAATCTTTCACTAGTTTAAGATAACAACTCATGAGTATGTTCTACCCCAATGGAAGTAATAAAACCCCACTAGATACAACAATCTCTCAAATGAGTTCAACTGTTCATTCTTCTGCCCAGAATGAGCAGTTTATACTTATCCCAGATTTTTACCTGGTACATTGCATTTTCATAACTCAAGTTGAATACCAAAGTTAAATTTAACTTCAGTTTATTTCCAACAAGTATTGACTTGCCCCCAGATCAGCTCTGGTTAAAAAGTTATGCTAATTCAATGTCAACAGAATTTCTGGAAGAATTTCAACAGCACCTCCTTTGGAAGTTGCTGTTTTCAACTCTAAATTCCATTGGATTCTGTGCTGCAACTGCAGAAACTTTGAATTACAAAGATGTAAAACATCTCCTAAATTTTCCAAAAATGTATCATATTATAATTTTAGATTTTCTACAGGAAGTTATGCTTGAAAAACAGAACAGTCCAGTGAGTATTTTAAATCTGTCCTTGTTCTGGACAGTTTACCATCATCTGGAATTTCAACCAGTTTGATGTGTGATTCTGTTCTGAAAGTCTACAACAAAGTTGTAGAGCACTTAAACCTCTTTACATAAATATATCCCACATCTCCGTTGGCTAAGTAACCTGTGAGTTATGCTCTGTTAAAGTTCAGCAAACTTGCTGCCAAAACAGAGCACTCTGTTTTCCAATTCCTTTGGGCTGAACTAATCAACTTTTGAACTTTTCTACAAGACCAGAGTCCTAAAGATCAACACTTAGTTATATTAGTTCCTTTTTTAAAATTGTTTTTAATGCAATCGTAATTAGTACATGTTGGTACTACATTGCTCACAAAATAAAAAATCCTAACCGGCCTACACCGGCATATACATATCCAAGGATGGCACTAAGACGATCACTCGCAAACGTGTTCTACTAGGACTAGGTTTCTTTGTTAGTACCAGCATATATTACAAACAATCGTCAGGTCTGGCTGCACACCGAACCCGGTCCCAATACAGTTTCAAACACCCCTACGTCATCACTCGCCGGGTGTTCTCAAGCCAAACACGCCTTGAGCTACGTGTTCACGTTACTAACCACGTGACGGGGTCTCCCATACTTGACCGTAGCACGCCAGGGAAGGGCATTGCTCGAATACCCCAAACGACATGAAGAGTCGTAGAGGATACTAAATCTGGTCGGGTTACCTGCCACCCGTGAGGCTCCACCCTTCAACTTGTGCGCACAGATGGACAGCGCTTACGTGCACCCCCCATGACATATGAAGTCCTTATATGAACGATTTTCTGACATAACACATAAGTTAGATTGCCACCTTCATATTAGGCTAATATAGTAGTCCTTAATTGGCCATACTAGCGAATCCTCACCGTAATCCTATGTTTTCCCGTAATACTGCCCTTATTTAGTGTGCTATCTCCAAAGCAGCTCTGATGCCAGCCTGAGACGGACCAAAATCCGTACACCCAGGATCTCAGAGGGTGGTGCCGCACGATGCGACACCCGACAGCACACATCAAAAGGAAACCATAGTATTACATTGGAAAAACTGAATATGTACAAATGGTAGTACAAACCTTCAGTTTACAACTAATTACAGAGTTACTACAGCGGAAGATAATTTATACAACTCACACCCGCCTAACTAGCAAAAGTCGGTTGTCCAGCCCTACGGACAACCCGCACTAGCTGCACTCATCTTCAGCACGGCGTGTACGGCTCCTACTCAGCCGTGGTTCCCGACGGAGGGTAGCCCTTGCCGGTGGACTCATACCCCGAGTTCATGGGATAGTCCTCACCTGCAAACACTCGTAGCAGCAACCGTGAGCACAATGGCTCAGCAAGTCTTAACCGACGCTCCTACACATGAAACTCTACATGCAGGACATAACCAACATAGGATGGCACATTGCAGCAAAGGACACGCCTACAATTTCATCCTTAATTCATCTTTCTTAGCCACAAGTTAACGGTTCATGAAACTGAAATTTAGTGAGCAATATTTTGTGGCACCCCTGTAACAATACAAGTTAATCATATCAGAAATATTGAATCATAACATTCCATATATTAACCTACGTCACGACAAAGTGAACAAGCGGTACTCATAACCGTGAGGGACGGTGAATCGACTCGATATACACCTGCAGGGATACCCGAATAGCACGTCACGTACGCCCACCCGTGGAGCTGCACAGAATGCTCACTTGATGTCGTACAGGACAACCTTTCACCTATCAGCCCAAACATCGAACCGTTCGCACCCAAATGGACAGGAGGTTCCCAACACGGAGCATCTCTCTATGCCCGTTAGCGGATTTCCACCTTGCTGCCCTCAACCTACACCTATAATTCGGTGTGTTATGCCTCGACGCCCGGAGGTATAAGTTACATCAGTCTATCGGGGCCCATATATCCGATATGCCTTTGGTACATTAAAACTTGTTCAGCGGGGACGCAGACGGATCGGTCCTCAATCGACACGAACAGGGCTACACGCACAAGACTTCCTCTTGCTGCGTCCTAGCCCCCGTCTAGTCTCCATTTATTCTTTCTAAAAGTTTTGCCACAACTCAAACCAATCCCGTGTGTCCCGAATCCTATACTCGCGAGTAGATTCCAACTACTCGACTTGTTCCGTAGTCTATAAACATTAAGCACAGCATGAACTACTCAAGGACTTAGACACTCCCCTCACTCTTGTTGGAATAATCTGGTTATGCATTTGGAGTTTCATCCATCCTACACCTAATGCACATACATACTTCACCCCAAGTGTATATAAAGCAAATTATAAAATTTCTTAAATGCGAACCGGGGCTTGCCTTTTTGCCACTGGTCAGATGTTAGTATCTCGTCCAGAAGTAGGAAGTCCAAAACTCCGGGGTCTCTTCGCCTTCAGTGACTACACGTAAGCACATTAACGATATGTCAATTTAAATGTAATGTGTTAAATTTAGTATGTAAAGACCATAACTCTATCTAGACATCCCCTTTGGCTCTGAAATATTTATGGTGGCTTTGTAAGGTCCTAACAAGAGACTTGACCAAATTTCATTTGAAAGTTCATTTGAGCTCTGCACAAATAAAAGTCTAAATGGTCATTACTCGAGCTTCTATGGATTTCCTGGGATTTTCATGGATCAAACCATTACTTTATGGAAATTAGAGTTTTCGATGGTTCTAATGGAGTTGGTTTCATGTCATTTGAAGAATCCTAGAGAAAGTTATGCCTTAATCAAGATTTGAGAAAAATCTGAAAAATGTTTCGGTACATTTTTCTATTTTCTCAGGGCAGTTCACTTAATCACACCATTAGGGGGACTAAATGAACTTCGATGGATCTGAACTTTTTCCTGTGACTCAAGGGTTTTCAAATGAACCTCCTAGCCAAATTTCAGGATTTTCCATAAAAGAATTCTCCAGATAAAATTCCCAACAGTTTAAATTTATGGAATTAATTCTGGAAAATTAATAAGTTTCATGAACTGAAACTTGTTTTGCTGGATAGCATTAAAAAATCTGAATCCAACAAAATTTGGTTCACTCATTTTGGAGCTCCCTAGCAAAAGTTATGGCTAGTTAAAGTTTGAAAAAAATCTGAAAATCTTAGAAATGTTTAAACCCTGCACGTGGGCCCCACCCATGCCTTTCTTCTTCCTCGCGCGCTTCCGAGCTCTGCGGCGCTCTCTGGCGAGGTCCGGTGGAAGGGAATTCCCGGGCTCCTCTAGGGCTAAAGCTCGCCGTCCTTGCCTAACAGAGCACGAGGAACTCATCCCCGGGGTCGGCCGAAGCTCTAGGTGGCCGGAAAGTGGTCAGCCACGGGCCACGGCTACGGAACAACTCCGGTGACGTCGCCCGGCTCCTACATAGGCTCTTTCCTAGCAACCCTTGTCCCTACTGCTCCGTGGTGACATGCTAAGCACAGACCTGGCGCTGGTTCACCGTGAAAACGGCCGGAGATGGGAGCTCACCGACGACCTAGGTCCCATATCGGTGGCGGCTCGGATTTTTCGAAGAACAGCACCTACACTTGATGATTTTCAGTGTTTCTTGATCCTATATGGCCGTGGGAACATGTAGAACGTATGGGTAGCTCGGCATACGCTGTGGTGAGCTAATCCCCGCGAATTTCGGAGTTTGGAGCAGCTCGGTTCTATGAACACGGAAAATAACCAGGGAAATTCTCCCACGATGATGCATGAAACGACGAGCGGTTTGTACTGGCATGACAAGCATCTTACGGCGGTCTGTTCTTGTGTTGATCGTCGGGCACGAGAGGGCTTGTATCGCCCGGATGCCGGGAAGCCGAGGGTGTCGGACGGCGGTGAACGGGAGAGCTGAGCGATGAAATGATCGGGAGCAAACAAGGGCCTGCTCACGTGGGCAAGAGGTGTGCTGCTCGCTTCACACGACACCTCCCCTGTTCTAGCACGAGGTGGCGCTCCCACCGCTGCTCGGTCGAGCTGCAGTCCACAGTGGCGCGCCCGGGAAACAGAGGCGGTTCTCTCAGCTTCTGTGACTGACCTGTGGGCCCTCTCTCCTCCTTCTCTCTTTTCTTTTTTGTTTTCACTGCAAAGATCTCAGCTACTCACAATTGAAGGTGAGACTTAGCTACCAATTCATGGGTTGAATTTGACTTCCTCAAATTAAAGTTGGTTTGGTTAAATTTGCTTCACATTTGAATTTGAAGTTCAAATTCAGTTTTAAATTAATGCAAGTTTAGCTCCTGACAACATGAACTCAAATGAGGATGAAAATTGGTGGACTAGCTCAGAAAAATGTGCTGAGTTTGAATATAAAGTCAACTTTTGAATCCAAGTGATGAAAGTAGCTGAAATCTGAATTTGCATTCAAATTAGCCCTTTTTACAAATGTCTCCAAAAGTGCCTCAAACTAATTTGGATTTGCATGAGAGTTTCATGAGCACCCCTAACAATGTTTAGGGCATAACGGTAAACTCCTCTCATGTTTATGTGTGTGAGCTCATACTTTTTGGATTTATGGGTTTTTCCTCTAATCACCTTCTTGATGGTGTTTACTTGCTCTTCGCTAATGTTCATGAGCTATCCACCAAATGAGCTGTGGTGTGGTGATGTGATGAACATTTTAGCAAGTCAATTCTTGGGCTTTTACATAGTACACATTTGCGAGAGACCGTTTTAGTGCCGCAGTTGAGACGTATATGCCGGTATAGTCCGGTTAGGATTTTACATTTTGTGAGGAACGTAGTACGGACATGTACTAACAATGATTGCATTAAAAAAAAGTTGAAAAGAACTAAGATAACTAAGTTTTAATCTTTAGGGCGCTGGTTTTGAAGAACAATTCAAAATTTGATTAGGTTAGCTCAAAGGACTCAAAAAACAGAGTGCTCTGTTTTGGGCAGCAAGTTTGCTGAACTTTAACAGAGCATAACTCACAGGTACTTAGCCAATGGAGGTGTGGATTATATTTCTGGAAAGGGGTTGAAGTGCTCTACAACTTTGTTGTATACTTCCATAACAGAATCACACATCAAACTGGTTGAAATTCCAGATGATTGTAAACTGTCCAGAACCAGGACAGATTTAAAAACACTCTCTGGACTGTTCTGTTTTTCAAGCATAACTTCCTTTAGAGAAATCTAAAATTATCATATGATATATTTTTGGAAAGGTTAGGAGATATGTTACATCTATGTAATTCAAAGGTTTTGCAGTAGCAACACGGGATTTAGTGGAATTTTAAGTTGAAAACAGCAACTTCCAAAGGAGATGCCGTTGAAATTCTTCCAGAAATTCTGTTGACTTTGAATTATCATAACTTCTTAACCAGAGCTGAACTGGGGGCAAATAAATACTCGTTGGAAAGATACTGAAGTTAAATTTAAATTTGGTATTCAGCTTGAGTTATGAAAATGCCATGTACCAGGTCAAAATCTGGGATATGTAGAAACTGGTCATTCTGGGCAGAGGAATGAACAGTTGAACTCAATTGAGAAATTGTTGTACCTATTGGAGTTTTATTACAACCAATGGGGTAGGCAATACTCATGAGTAGTTATCTTCAACTAGTAAAAGATTTGAGTACATTACTTACTCAAGTTCTTTTGCTAGAGACCATGGTTTTGTCGTATTGAAGATAAAGAGTAGTATACATGATGACAAAGCGATATTAACGTCTCGTAGTGACCAAATCTAGTTGAGATGAACTTCCAAAGAGGAAGTCCGTCAATTTGGATTTCACTAATTTGTATTTGGTCTGGTAATGGTGTATCCTGCACAAAGTTATTACATCATCCATGTACGAGATGTATCGCATGTTTACCGTCGTTATGTATTACTCCTATTTTATGGACTGCGTAGAGTATGCTATGGGGCTAATGTTATTGTCGTTATGGTTGCAGATTGTTCGTACCTGTACCATGCACGAGGTCGGTGGCTCTAGTCAACAAGGGGGTGATGACTCCCAGCCACCTGCCTACAACAACACCCCGCAGCAACAACCACCACCACCTCCTCCGCTTATACTAGCGGACGTGATTTCGGCGCTGGTCGGCTCTCGTGAGGAGCAGACCGACCTGCTCCGCACGATTGTGCAGAATACGTCCCTGGCGGGGACGTGTCAAGAGAGGGGGCCTTGTGAGCCCCACATCACTACATACTCTCTTTGCGGCGGAACCACTGGAGGCAGACAACTGGCTGCGGACGATCGAGTCCAAATTTGGGCTGCTCCAATGCACAGAGTGGCAGAAGACTCTCTTTGCGGCACAACAGCTTCATGGTGTCGCCGGTGCGTGGTGGGCAAATTATGTCGCCTCACTACCTTCTGGCCACACCGTCGAATGGCAGGAGTTCCGGGAGGCGTTCCGCGCCTATCACATACCCCCCGGGATGATGAAGAGGAAGTTCCAAGAGTTCTTGGAACTGAAGCAAGGCGGGAGGAGTGCCCACGACTACTCCCATGTGTTCAACCATCTGGCGCAGTATGCATCGGATTACATCTCCACTGAGGTGAAGAAGCGCGAGCAGTTCTATCGGGGGTTAAACCCCAAGATGAAGATGCATCTCGCGCAATGCAATCATGGCACCTTCAACGACCTCGTGAATTCCGCAATTATTCAAGAGGATGCTCAGTGGGAATTTGCGGCTGAGCAGCGGAAGCGCAGCGCTCCACCGAGAAGCAGGGGTGGAGCTCCTCAAAAATACCACATGGTGTATCGGACACCATCAGATCAGCAGTGGCATCCACCGGCACGACCTCAGCAGTTTGTGGGTCATTCTTTTCAGCCACCCCCATTCCAACTGCCGATGCCACCACCGCGACCGCAACATGGTGTATGGGAAGATGTAAGAATGGATTTCATTGTGGGATTACCCATGACTTTTAACAAGAATGATTCCATTTGGGTAATCGTTGACCGGTTAACCAAGTCGGCTCACTTCATCCTGGTGCATACCAACTACCATGCTAGCAAGTATGCGGAGTTGTACATTGCAAAGATCTTGTGCTTGCACGGGTACCCAAGACCATAATCTCAGATCAAGGGGCACTATTTGTGGCTCGTTTCTAGGAGCAGTTGCAAGCTGCATTGGGTAGCAAACTGAGTAGAAGCTCCGCTTATCACCCTCAGACCGATGGGCAAACTGAAAGGGTGAATCAAGTGTTAGAAGATATGTTAAGAGTGTGTGTCATCCACCACGGTAGAAATTGGGATGATCATCTACTGTTGGCGGAATTCTCGTACAACAATGGCTATAAAGTGAGTATTAAGATGGCACCATATGAGGCTCTCTACGGTCGCAAATGCCGCGCCCCATTGAACTGGTGCGAGCCCGTTGAAAGGGTCACATTCAGGATTGATTTAGTGAACGACGCCGAATAGCACATTCGGATGATTCAAGCATACTTGAAAGCCGCCCAATCCCGACAGAAGAGTTACGCTGATAAGGGGCGTAGGCCGCTGCACTTTGACGTCGGGGAACATGTGTACCTCCGTATGTCTCCGATGAAAGGTGTGCACCAATTCGGCGTGAAGGGGAAACTTTCTCCCGGATTTATTGGACCCTATGCTATCACCGAGAAGTGTGAACCAGTGGCGTATCGACTGGAACTACCGGCATCTCTCGCTGGTGTTCACGACGTTTTCCATGTCTCACAACTCCGGAAATGTCTGAAGTATACGGCTGCTGTTCCCACCGATGACATTAGCGAGTTGCAACCAGATTTGACCTATGCTGAGTATCCGGTGGAGATTATTGATGAGAAGGCTCGGAGTACGCGTAACCGAACACTGTGGTTCTACAAGATATTGTGGAGCGACCACACTGCTGAGGAAGCGACGTGGGAGAGCGAGAATTTCCTTCGCTCAAACTACCCGGATTTCATGGCATCTCATCACGGGTAATTCCTCGTACATCTTCATCTCTTCTTTTGTAATCTTGGGATGAGATTCTTTTAAGAGGGGAGAGATGTAAAAGCCCAAGAATTTACTTGTTAGAGTGATCATCACATCACCACAAACCATCTCATGAACAGATGTGAAGAGCAAGTAAACACCATCAAATGGTGGATTAGAGGGAGAACTCACAAATACAAAAGTAGGGTCTCATAACTATAAACATGAGGGGCTGAGCTCTCCATTAGGCCCTAAACTTTATGGTGAATGCTCAGGCCAAGTTTCATGCAAATCCAAACCATTTTGAGCCACTTTTGGATGCAATTGCAAAAAGGGCTATTTGAATGCAAATTCAAATTTCCGCCACTTTCATCACTTGGATTCAAAAGTTGTCTTTATATTCCAACTCAGCACATTTTTCTGAGTCAGTCCACCAATTTTCATCCTCATTGGAGTTCATCTTGTCAGGAGCTATATTTGGATTAATTCAAAAATGGATTTGAATTTCAAATTCTAATGTGAATCAAATGTGGCCAAACAAACTCAATTTTGAAGAATTAAAATTCATTCCCTGACTTGGTGGCTAAGTCTACCTTTTAAGTGTGAGTAGCTGAGATATTTGCAGCAAGAAATGGAAAAGAATTAGAGGGGAGGGGTGGGACCCACTGGTCAGTGACTGAGTTCACACTGAACCGACTCAAACAGAGGGAAGCACACGTGGGCTACCGTCGAGCGCTCAGGGGAAGCCAGCTCGCTCGGTTAGCTCCACCTCACGGTAAAAACGTCGGCTCAAAGTCCAGCACATGAGCTGTGTCAACCGTGCTCTTCATTCCCGAATGAAAACCAGCTCACACCGCGCAGTTGTAACACCCCAAAACCTATTAAAAAGGGGAATTTAAAATTTTTGGACGTATTGCATGTGGTGAAACAATTCAAATTCAAAATGGAATTCAAATTTGAATCAGAACAGAAAAGAAAAAGGAAAAAGAAAAATGGCCAGTGGGCCGAAACCCACCTCAGCCGGCCCAAAGCCCGCTACCGCTCCCCCTCCCCCTCTCTCTGACGCGCGGGGCCCACGTGTCATATTCTTCCCCGCGCGCCCCCAACCGCCACCGCTACTCCCGTGCCCGATCGCACCTGCCGCTGCCGAAACCCGCGCTCGCACACCACGATCTTCGGTCCCGGGCACTCCAGCGTGATCTCAACCGACCCCGCCGCCCTCCCTCGCCATTTAAACGCCAAAAATCCGCCCTTTCCTCCCCGATCGGCCACAACCAACGCAAGGTGAGAACCGCCGCCGCTGCTGCCCTTTTTCCGGCTTTCTCTTTCGTTCTTCCCCACGCTAACGTGCTTGCAGTGCTTGACCTCGTCCAGAGAAGCTCATCGCCGAAGAAAATCCGAGGAGGATCAACCCCATTGCTCACCCCTACCGAAGATCACCTTCGGTCGCCGCTCCTCGCCGCCGTTGAGCCCTCCCGACCCCTTCGGATCCAAGAAAACTGCACTGGTGAGCTCTCCTGTCTTCCCTCTGCCGGTTGCTACCAAAAAGGGCGGGTGTTAGCGTCTGTAGATGAAGATCTACGACCTTGCCGGCGAGATCGCGCCTCTTCTGCCGTGCGCCGCCGCGTGCATGGGCGAGCTCCGGCCAGGAGCGACGTGGCCTCTTGTGAGCCGTCTATTTCAAATCGTGTGCCGCATAATAGGAACCGGGCGTACCCCTTCGCGTTATAATCTCAGCCGTCTGTTTTAAATCCAACGGCCCACGTCAGCCCCGCGTTATAAAGGCCAGGAATCTTACGCGCTACCCCCTGGGGATCTCGGAAAACACGAGCTAGCCCCAGAAACTTCTGATCTAGCCCCTGCACCTTCAGAAATTCATGTAAATTCATTTAAAAATCAGTTTTAGCACCTAGACTTAATAAAAATTGGGAAAACCTCTCTTTTTTGTGTAATTAGGCCCCTGAAAATTTAGGAAATAGTAAAATAGACCCTGCAGTAGGGTGGATTTGCCCTTTTGACCCTATAGGGTATTAAAATTCAGAAATTTGAACATATGAATAGAATTTAAATTCAAAGGGTGATGTAAACACATGTGCAAATACAAATGTAAATTTTCCTAGCACATGGAAAACATTTAGAATAAGTTGAAAACTGATTTTAGGCTGAAATGAAATCTGACTAAGTGCTGTTTACTTTTATTATTTCTGGAAATTCATTTTTTGGCTAGAAAATAATTCTGAAAATGGGTAAAATAAATTTAATTTGATCCCCATCAGAGAGGAAGTTCAAAGATATTTTATTGAACATTTTAGATCAGAACCTATTCTAGGTGATATGTCTTACTATTTTAATATTAAAGTTCACTTTTAGGCATAGAAAATAAATTTGAAAATATAGGAAAATAGGTATGCATAATTAGAAAATGTTAAATGAGGCCTCCAAATCCAAAAACTTCAAATTAAGATTTTGTAGAAGATCTGAAAACCTATTTGGAGTAGGAAATTATCTTTCATGCAAATTTTGTGGCTAAGAAGTGTATTAATTAAATATAGAGAATTTGTTCAAATTGGAAATTCATATATAGTGTGCAATTAGAAATCTGAATACAAAAGTTAGAAATAATATATATGTTTAAAAGTACAGCCGCAGCGTCAGTTTGTGCAGCAGCCACACCCCACTTATCAACCACGACCAGCAGGACAAGTGCCACAGAACCAACCCCAAGATAACAAAGGCCAGGCATCTAAACTTGGGGTGCAATGCTTCAACTGTGGTGAAGTGAGGAACTACGCTCATAAGTGCCCAAAGAAGAAGCCCATTCAGCCACAGCAGCAGAATGTGATGCGAGGACGGGTGAACCACGTAACCATGGAGGAAGCGCAAGAGGCACCTGACGTGGTAATTGGTAAGTTTCCTGCAAATTTACACATTGCAACCCTACTGTTTGATTCTGGTGCTACCCACAAGTTCATTGCTCAAGGGTTTGTTAAGAAGCACGATCTAGCAACAACACAAATGAACCATATGTTAGCAGTGAACTCTCCAGGGGGAGAAATAAGAACAAGACAAGTGTGTCCCAAGGTGAATCTAGACATCAATGGGGTAGTATTTACTGCAAACCTCATAGTGATAGACTCCCAGGGGATAGATATTATTTTGGGTATGGATTGGTTGACCAAACATAAAGGTATCATCCACTGTTCGACAAGAACGGTGGAACTAACTCACACTAGTGGCACAAAAGTGAAGTTCGTAGCCGTGCAAGAACTTAGGAGGGACATTAAACTCAATCAAGTTGAGGTGGAAGTGGAAGAAATAAGGATTATCAGGGAATATCCAGATCGTGAAGTGGAATTCGCGATTGAACTAGTACCTGGAACAGCCCCAATATACAAGAGGCCTTATTGGATGTACTCCAAACAGCTGGAAGAACTCAAAGAACATATAAGAGAATTGACAGAGAAGGGGTATATTCGTCCTAGTTCCTCACCATGGGGAGCTCCAGTGATATTTGTGCCCAAGAAGGATGGACCAAAGGTTATGCGTAGACTACCATGCGTTGAATGAAGTAACCATCAAGAACAAGTACCCATTACCCCGCATTGAAGACTTATTTGATCAGTTGAGGGGAGCTTGTGTGTTCTCAAAAATTGATCTTAGGCCGGGATACCACCAACTGAAGATAAGGCAAACTGACATTGCAAAGACAGCTTTCGTATCTCGGTACGGGCTGTATGAATACACCGTCATGCCGTTCGGGATAACTAACGCCCTGGCGTATTTCATGTATCTCATGAACAAGGTATTCATGGAATATCTGGACAAATTGGTGGTGGTTTTTATTGATGACATTCTCGTCTTCTCCAAAGATGAAGAAGGACATGAGGAACATTTAAGATTGGTGTTGCAAAAGCTGAGAGAACACCAACTATATGCCAAGTTGAGTAAGTGTGAGTTTTGGCTGAACAGAGTTCCCTTCTTAGGACATATAATCTCAGAGGGAGGAATCTCCGTAGATCCTGCCAAGATCGAGGATTTGCAGAAGTGGAAGACCCCTGAGAATGTCGGGGAAATTCGAAGCTTCTTAGGGTTGGTTGGGTATTATCGACAGTTCATTGAGGGTTTCTCCAAGATCTCGAGACCCCTCACCAAATTGTTATAGAAGGGAATCACATTCACATGGACACCAGAGTGTGAGACGAGTTTTCAAGAGCTGAAGAAAAGATTCATAACAGCCCCAGTGCTAGTTATGCCAGATATGTAGAAGAATTTTTTGGTGTACTGCGATGCATCTGGACACGGGTTGGGATGTGTTCTCATGCAAGAGGGGCATGTCGTTTCCTATGCGTCCCGGCAGCTCTGAAAACACGAGAAGAACTATCCTATGCATGACCTAGAGCTAGCCGTAGTGGTCCACGCATTGAAGATTTGGCGGCATTACTTGATGGGAAAGAGGATAGAGATATATATAGATCATAAGAGCTTAAAGTATACTTTCACACAACCCGATGTCAACCTCAGACAAAGGAGATGGTTAGAGCTAATCACCGACTTTGATGTGGGCATCAACTATCATCTTGGGAAAGCGAACGTTGTGGCTGATGCTTTAAGCCGGAAGGTGCATGTCAATATGTTGAGCTTAAAGGACATGCCTATGGAATTGAAGGAAGAAATTGCAAAACTCAATCTATGTCTGGTAAATAGTGGTGAGGCCATCGCCATTGAGGTGGACAACACATTGGAGCAAGACATACACAACAGTCAGAAGAATGATGAGAAGATACAATAAATCAGAGAACTCATCAAAGAGAATAAAGCTCCTGGGTTTAGAGAGGATGAACAAGGTACGGTGTGGCATGGGAAAAGAATCTGTGTGCCTGAGGTGAAGGAGATCCGTGAATTGATTTTGAAGGAGGCTCATGATTCCGACTATTCCATTCACCCTGGGAGTACGAAGATGTATCATGACCTCAAGAGCAGATATTGGTGGTATGGCATGAAGCGAGATGTCGCGGAACATGTTGCCCAATGTGACACATGTCAGTTGGTGAAGGCAGAGCATCAACGACCCGCAGGACTGTTGCAACCATGACTTCATAGTGGGACTGCCTAGGACCCAATCGGGATATGATTCGATATGGGTCATCATCGACAGACTGACTAAAGTAGCTTATTTTATCCCCGTGAAAGAAAGCTATAGCGGATCCAAGTTGGCAGAATTGTACATATCAAGAATCGTGTGTTTTCATGGAGTGCCATAGAAGATAGTGTCAGACCGAGGGACACAGTTCACCTCTAGGTTCTGGCAGAAGTTACATGAAACCATGGGAACTCATCTGAATTATAGTTCTGCCTATCACCCCCAGACTGATGGGCAGACCGAAAGGACCAATCAGATCCTTGACGATATGTTGAGAGCTTGTGCACTCAAGAACAATAGGAGTTGGGATAAGAACTTACCGTATGCAGAGTTCTCCTACAACAACAGTTATCAGGCTAGTATGAAGATGTCACCATTTGAGGCGTTGTACGGGAGGAAGTGCCGAACTCCACTATTTTGGAAACAAACTAGGGAAAGTAAATGTTTCGCCCTGAGGTACTACAAGAAGCCGAGGCGAAAGTGAGAGAAATCCGCAACAACTTGAGGATAGCCCAGACCCGACTAAAGAGCTATGCCGATGTACGGAGAAGAGAGCTTGTTTTCAATGTGGGAGACTATGTTTATCTCAAGGTGTCCCCTATCCGAGGACTTCGTCGGTTCAAGGTGAAAGGGAAATTATCACCTCGATACATCGGACCCTTTCAGATTCTAGAGAGGAAAGGCGAAGTGGCATATGAGCTAGAACTACCGGCTCACCTATCAGATGTGCACGATGTATTCCATGTGTCACAACTCAAGAAATGTTTAAGAACACCTGAAGAGATGTTACTCATGAATGAGGTGGACGTACGAGAGGATCTTTCTTATGCCGAGCAACCGGTCAAGATTTTGGAGACAATGGAATGCCTCACAAGAAATAAAAGAATCCGAATGTGCAAAGTGCAGTGGAAGCATCACTCGGAAGCAGAAGCCACATGGGAGCGAGAAGATGAGCTCAAGGCGCAGTTTCCGGATTTGTTTTCCTAGAGTCACCAATCTCGAGGACGAGATTTCTTTTAAGGGGGGGTAGAGTTGTAACACCCCCAAACATGTTAAAAAGGGGAATTTAAAATTTTTGGACGTATTGCATGTGGTGAAACAATTCAAATTCAAAATGGAATTCAACAGAACAGAAAAGAAAAAGGAAAAAGAAAAACAGCCAGTGGGCCGAAACCCACCTCAGCCGGCCCAAAGCCCGTGACCGCTCCCCCCTCCCCCTCTCTCTGACACGTGGGGCCCGCGTGTCATCTTCTTCCCTGCGCGTGCCCCCAACCGCCACCGCTACTCGCGCGCCCGATCGCACCCGCCGCTCCCGAAACCCGCGCTCGCACACCCCGATCTTCGGTCCCGGGCACTCCAGCGTGGTCTCAACCGACCCCGCCGCCCTCCCTCGCCATTTAAACGCCGAAAATCTACCCCTTCCTCCCCGATCGGCCACAACCGACGCAAGGTGAGAACCGCCGCCGCTGCTGCCCTTTTTCCGGCTTTCTCTTCCGTTCTTCCCCATGCTAACGTGCGTGCAGTGCTTGACCGCCTCCAGAGAAGCTCATCGCCGATGAAAATCCGAGGAGGATCGATCCCATCGCTCTCCCACCGAAGATCACCTTCGGTCGCCGCTCCTCGCCGCCGTTGAGCCCTCCCGACCCCTTCGGATCCAAGAAAACTGCACTGGTGAGCTCTCCTGTCTTCCCTCTGCCGGTTGCTACCAAAAAGGGCGGGTGTTAGTGTCTGTAGATGAAGATCCGCGACCTTGCCGGCGAGATCGCGCCTCTTCTGCCGTGCGCCGCCGCGCGCATGGGCGAGCTCCGGCCAGGAGCGACGTGGCCTCTTGTGAGCCGTTTATTTTAAATCGTGTGGCGCATAATAGGAACCCGGCGTACCCCTTCGCGTTATAATCTCAGCCATCTGTTTTAAATCTAATGGTCCACGTCAGCCCCGCGTTATAAAGGACTGGAACCTTACGTGCTACCCCCTGGGGATCTCGGAAAACACGAGCTAGCCCCGGAAACTTCTGATCTAGCCCCTGGACCTTCAGAAATTCATGTAAATTCATTTAAAAATCAGTTTTAGCCCCTGGACTTAATAAAAATTGGGAAAACCTCTCTTTTTTGTGTAATTAGGCCCCTGAAAATTTAGGAAATAGTAAAATAGACCCTGCAGTAGGGTGGATTTGCCCTTTTGACCCTATAGGGTATTAAATTCAGAAATTTGAACATATGAGTAGAATTTAAATTCAAAGGGTGATGTAAACACATGTGCAAATACAAATGTAAATTTTCCTAGCACCTGGAAAACATTAGAATGAGTTGAAAACTGATTTTAGGCTGAAATGAAATCTGACTAAGTGCTGTTTACTTTTATTATTTCTGGAAATTCATTTTTTGCCTAGAAAATAATTCTAAAAATGGGTAAAATAAATTTAATTTGATCCCCATCAGAGAGGAAGTTCAAAGATATTTTATTGAACATTTTAGATCAGAACCTATTCTGTTTAGGTGATATGTCTTACTATTTTAATATTAAAGTTCACTTTTAGGCATAGAAAAGAAATCTGAAAATATAGGAAAATAGGTATCATAATTAGAAAATGTTAAACGAGGTCTCCAAATCCAAAAACTTCAAATTAAGATTTTGTAGAAGATCTAAAAACCTATTTGAAGTAGGAAATTATCTTTCATGCAAATTTTGTGGCTAAGAAGTGTATTAATTAAATATAGAGAATTTGTTCAAATTGGAAATTCATATATAGTGTGCAATTAGGAATCTGAATACAAAAGTTAGAAATAATATATATGTTTAAAAGTGCATGTAGGCCTAAAATCAACACACCTAGGATAACCACAACACTTAAAAATGTGGATGACTTTCATATGTATGTATGTGTGGTTTGCATGAGTGGAAGTGTGGACTATAGCTTATGGAATGTTGTTTTCTTTTGCTATGTGTGTAATGGCATGAGTAGAACCAGCCCCAGAGCAGGTTCTCACCTTTCAATATCAAGACTTTCCATTCCCAGAGCAGCAGGAAGAAGGCAAGTGTATTTGACCACTTTGATCCTATACTAGGATGTGTAGTTAGAATTTAATTGCATTGTCAATTTGGAATATGATGCCCAAGCTAGGAAGTTTCCCTAGATTTTCATTATCTTACTTCCTTGTAGACTAGTTTCGGATTTATTTTATTATGTCATTCATTCATATTATTTATGCTTAGCCATGCTTAGA
The DNA here is from genome assembly GCA_030760725.1 of Neostapfia colusana. Lineage (NCBI taxonomy): Eukaryota > Viridiplantae > Streptophyta > Magnoliopsida > Poales > Poaceae > Neostapfia > Neostapfia colusana. Next base: position 64,348,153 of record JASWHV010000011.1, read on the forward strand.
ATGGGATAAGTGGGATATGAGATCATCAACTTATTTACCTTACTCTTGAATGAGATATTATGAGTTATGTAGAGGTAGGGATCGAGGCAAGTTGGATGATTTGGTGGTGCTGTGTGCACGAGACTCGGGTTTGTGTTTAGTGCTTGCCTTGATCCTAAGGACCGGTTCATGGAGCATGTAACCTAGCTTTACCATGTCAACCACATGCTGAGATGGGGCAGCTTGGCCAATTAATTAGGTGTATCTCCGGCGTAGTATGGGTGTTTGGATGGTGCGGGGAATAGGTGTTAGCTGGACTACCATATGAACCGCAAGGCTCAAGAGGGGGCCACTGTAGCGGGGTTGGAGCCTCTTGTATGCTGTTAGGGGTGAAACCTCAGTGGGCCCACGCTCGTCGGAAATCCCTTTGTAAAGGCCTCGTAGTGATCTCCTGGCTACACACCTGGGAAGTGTGAACGTGGTTCGCGGCCACTGGCATAATGGAGGTTCTTTTAGTCCACCCGACAACGGGGGATGAAATCACAACATGTGAGTACAGTGGTGCAAACTCTGCAGAGTCAAAACTGTCATGACAGCCGTGCTCACGGTCAAGAGCGGCTTGGACTTATTCATGATTAGAGGATGATGAATTGGGAAGTTGAGGATGTTAAGCGGGAAGCTTAACATTGGAGATGAGATTTTGGTTACTTTATATTGATGATGGGTGAGGGATTGGGATCATTTCACCTATGTAGTGATGTAGGTGCTTAATAAGCTAATGAGATAGGTATTAATTGCGTAGTGCTTTAACCTTGAGTTCAACCTGTCCTTGCTCTAGCAATGCATGACATAACTTTCCCCCACTTGTTGAGTACCAACGGTACTCATGCTTGCTTTTCTGTTGGTTTAAATTGCTGCTCAGGTCAAGGGGATGACGTGGTGTTCAATGACCAAGACTTCGGACTCGAAGAAGGATTCTAGGTTCACGGAGTCCCCCGGGCGACACCTGTGATGGAGCCCACAAGATTTATATTCCGCTGCTGTTTTATTTACATGTTATGAACATATTATCGTCCATCGAGACATTATGTTATGTAAGACTTATTTTATATTCGAAGACATGGCTTGTAATAAATGATGCTTCACTATTTGTCATCACATGTATGAGAGAATGATCCTGGCATACATGTGATATTCACTCGGTTGTTCTTTGGACAAACCGGATGTGATAGAAGTGGTATCATAGCCAAGGTTGCCCGTAGGAATGTGGACCTAGGAAGAAATGGACGTATTTAAGGACCCTATTTTCTTAAAAACTATTTTACAAAAGGTGTGGGTTGAAAGTGTTATTTAATGGGGTCACTTTGTTTGTTCATCTTGCCCCAACTTGTATTCAAAATATAATCTTTATTTAATTCTTATCTAACTTAATTTTAAATGCTTTATGTTTTAGATGGTTCGCATGGTCCGCACCGCCCGTAAGTCCACCGGAGGGAGAGTTCCTGTAGCTGCCCTTGCCTTGAGAGAGGAGAACCGCCCGGTGACGTACCACTGCTACGGGTTGGCAGTAGGAGGCTTGTTGCGCCGTCTTCGGCGTATGCTCCACGCCGCCGACAAATGTTGGCAAGCTAATCATGCACTACAGCTCCACCAGGACCATCTGTGAGAAGCGTGAAGAATGGAGCTCAGATATGAGGATTATCCATGAAAACCAGCTACTTAAGATCCACCGCTCTCCAGCTTGTCGGGCGACTCAGGCCGATGCTGAGAAGGATGTCACTTGGGAGGCCATAACCTGCTAGAGTTACATCAACCATCGCCACCTGGAAAGGACTGAGTACATGTATGTCCTCCAGCGTGAGAGTGGCACCGCGGAGTACAAATACCCGCCAGTGCAGCAGGGGACTTCACATGAGCACATGGACCTGTGCCTGGAGGATGCAGCTATGCTTAGCACTCGACTGCAGGAGTGCCAGCAGGAGCTTCAGGATGTTCGAGACACCCTAAAGGAGACTGAGGCGTTGCTTCGCGACAGCTTGAGGGCGAGAGAAAGAGTAGATGGGAATGAACTGTGTGTCACCGTGAATGACACGTGGACTCCTGACTCCCCAGACCGCCGGGCGAGCAAGCGTCGCCGCACTCCTACACCAGCAGCTTCCCCACCTAAAGCTGAATCAGAGGGCAGCCGCAATGATGAGGAAGACCCCGATGAGCCAGCTCAGTGATACGAGTTGTTAGAATTAATTCCCTTATTTCCGCATGATTATCGAGTAGTCGAGTCAATAACCCCTCTATTTGCTTGTTAGTGTTGGTGTGTGACGTGAGTTGTGGAAGCCATAGGCACTTGTCCACAACCTCGTCTTTAAGTTGCTTTGCATTGGTGTGTGAACCCCTATGAATCAATAGTGCATTTATTTTCGCGTGAGACATAACGCTCAAAGATCTATGTGAAATCTTCAGAAATTGTCTAGATATTAAGGCCTCAAAAGTTTAAACAAGCAATTTGGGAAGTTAATATGTAATGATTAAAGATAACATTTGGTTGATCATGATAGATGGCTGGAAGAGGAAAAGGTCGTGGTGCCAACCCCAACAACAACAAAAACGATGAGGCCGCCAATCCTCACCTTCCTGGAGGGCAAGACAGGGGTGATCGCCGTGAAGGAGCTGATCCTATCCACCAAATGCTCGAAAATCAGAATCAGCTCATCCAGAGTCTAACTCAAGTGGTGGCCAACTTGCACCAAGCTCCACCCCCACAAGCTGCACCACGTCAACCAAGGTTGAGTGAGTTTCTGGGAACTCAACCCCAAAGTTTGCAAGTGCTTCTGAACCTCTGGAGGCAGATGACTGGCTAAAGACCATAGAGAGCAAGATGAGGATCATACAATGCCAAGGGTATGAGAGGGTGCTGTTTGCCTCTCACCAATTGCATGGACCTGCTGCTGATTGGTGGACCGTTTACGTCGGTGCCCATCACGACCCCGAGAACATCACTTGGGAAGAGTTCAAGCACAGTTTCCGCAACCACTACATACCCAGGGGTGAACTCAAGAACAAGAGGAAGGAGTTCTTGGGACTGCAGCAAGGCAACATGACTGTGGGGGAATACCTCACCAAGTTCACCCAACTATCCCGTTATGCACCACCGGACATCAAAACCGATGAGCAGAAACAGGACTGTTTTGTGGAAGGACTTACCATGGAGATGCAATGTGCAATGTCCTCCAACGGGTATGAAAGCTTCCAAAAGATGGTAGACAGAGCATTTGTCGTGGAGAGGAAGCTGAAGGCCTTGGAGAATGAAAACAAGAGGAAGATGGGATGGTCACACCAAGCATCAAGCAGCAACACACGCCCACGTCTGATGCAGCAACCGGCAGGGCAGACGAGCCGTGCTGTGGTACCCTACCCGACACCAAGAGGGTACAACCCGAACTTCAGACCTCCATCAGCACCAGTACAGCCGCAACGTCAGTTTGTGCAGCAGCCACGCCCCACTTATCAACCTTGACCAGCAGGAAAAGGGCCACAGAACCAACCCGAAGATAACAAAGGCCAGGCACCTAAAGTTGGGGTGCAATGCTTCAATTGTGGTGAAGTGGGGCACTACGCTCATAAGTGCCCAAAGAAGAAGCCCATTCAGCCACAACAGCAGAATGTGATGCGAGGACGGGTGAACCACGTAACCATGGAGGAAGCGCAAGAGGCACCTGACCTGGTAATTGGTAAGTTTCCTGCAAATTTACACATTGCAACCCTACTGTTCGATTCTGGTGCTATCCACTCGTTCATTGCTCAAGGGTTTGTTAAGAAGCACGATCTAGCAACAACACAAATGAACCATATGTTAGCAGTGAACTCTCCAGGGGGAGAAATAAGAACAAGACAAGTGTGTCCCAAGGTGAATCTATACATTAATGGGGTAGTATTTACTGCAAACCTCATAGTGATAGACTCCCAAGGGATAGATATTATTTTGGGTATGGATTGGTTGACCAAACATAAAGGTATCATCCACTGTTCGACAAGAACGGTGGAACTAACTCACACTAGTGGCACAAAAGTGAAGTTCGTAGCTGTGCAAGAACCTAGGAGGGACATTAAACTCAATCAAGTTGAGGTGGAAGTGGAAGAGATAAGGATTATCAGGGAATATCCAGACGATTTCTGGAGGAGTTGCCAGGTATGCCTCCAGATCGTGAAGTGGAATTCGCGATTGAACTAGTACCTGGAACAGCCCCAATATACAAGAGGCCTTATCGGATGGACTCCAAACAGCTGGAAGAACTCAAAGAACATATAAGAGAATTGACAGAGAAGGGGTATATTCGTCCTGAATACTCACCATGGGGAGCTCCAGTGATATTTGTGCCCAAGAAGGACGGAACCCAAAGGTTATGCGTAGACTACCGTGATTTGAATGAAGTAACCATCAAGAACAAGTACCCATTACCTCGCATTGAATACTTATTTGATCAGTTGAGGGGAGCTTGTGTGTTCTCGAAAATTGATATCAGGTCGGGATACCACCAACTGAAGATAAGACAAACTGACATTCCAAAGACAGTTTTCGTATCTTTCATGTATCTCATGAACAAGGTATTCATGGAATATCTGGACAAATTCGTGGTGGTTTTTATTGACGACATTCTCGTCTTCTCCAAAGATGAAGAAGAACATGAGGAACATTTAAGATTGGTGTTGCAAAAGCTGAGAAAACACCAACTATATGCCAAGTTGAGTAAGTGTGAGTTTTTGCTGAAGAGAGTTCCCTTCTTAGGACATATAATCTCGGAGGAAGGAATCTCCGTAGATCCTGCCAAGATCGAGGATGTGCAGAAGTGGAAGACCCCTGAGAATGTCAGGGAAATTTGAAGCTTCTTAGGGTTGGCTGGGTATTATCGACGGTTCATTGAGGGTTTCTCCAAGATCTCGAGACCCCTCACCAAATTGTTAGAGAAGGGAATCACATTCACATGGACACCGGAGTGTGAGACGAGTTTTCAAAAGCTGAAGAAAAGATTGACAACAACCCCAGTGCTAGTTGTGCTAGATATGCAGAAGAATTTTTCGGTGTACTGTGATGCATCTGGACACGGGTTGGGATGTGTTCTCATGCAAGAGGGGCATGTTGTTGCCTATGCGTCCTGGCAGCTCCGAAAACACGAGAAGAACTATCCTACGCATGACGTAGAGCTAGACGCAGTGGTCCACGCATTGAAGATTCGGCAGCATTACTTGATGGGAAAGAGGACAGAGATATATACAGATCATAAGAGCTTAAAGTATATTTTCACACAGACTAATCTCAACCTCAGACAAAGGAGATGGTTAGAGCTAATCACCGACTTTGATGTGGGCATCAACTATCATCCTGGGAAAGCGAACGTTGTGGCTGATGCTTTAAGCCGGAAGGTGCATGTCAATATGTTGAGCTTAAAGGACATGCCTATGGAATTGAAGGAAGAAATTGCAAAACTCAATCTATGTCTGGTAAATAGTGGTGAGGCCATCGCCATGGAGGTGGACTCCACATTGGAGCAAGACATACGCAACGGTCAGAAGAATGATGAGAAGATACAAGAAATCAGAGAACTCATCAAAGAGAATAAAGCTCCTGGGTTCAGAGAGGATGAACAAGGTACGGTGTGGCATGGGAAAAGAATCTGTGCGCCTGAGGTGAAGGAGATCCGTGAATTGATTTTGAAGGAGGCTCATGATTCCGACTATTCCATTCACCCTGGGAGTACGAAGATGTATCATGACCTTAAGAGCAGATATTGGTGGTATGGCATGAAGCGAGATGTCGCGGAACATGTTGCCCTATGTGACACATGTCAGTTGGTGAAAGCAGAGCATCAATGACCCGTGGGACTGTTGCAACCACTCAAAGTGACTGAAAGGAAATGGGAAGAAATAGGTATGGACTTCATAGTGGGACTGCCTAGGACCCAATCGGGATATGATTCGATATGGGTCATCATCGATAGACTGACTGAAGTAGCTCATTTCATCCCCGTGAAAGAAAGCTACAGTGGATCCAAGTTGGCAGAATTGTACATGTCGAGAATCGTGTGTTTTCATGGAGTGCCAAAGAAGATAGTGTCAGACCGAGGGACACAGTTCACCTCCAGATTCTGGCAGAAGTTACATGAAACCATGGGAACTCATCTGAATTTTAGTTCTACCTATCACCCCCAGACTGACGGGCGGACGGAAAGAACCAATCAAATCCTTGAGGATATGCTGAGAGCTTGTGTAAAATCCCCAAAAGTGGTAGCAAGAAAATTCTGCTCATGTGCACTTATGAAAAATGAGGAGAATTAAAACTTTGAATTATAATGGGGTAAGTTCAAAGTGAGGGTTTAGACTTCCCAAAACTTCCAAACATGGGGATCTAAATGCACAGCTTGCATCTTCATAGTCCAAATATTCACCCTTCCAAATTTCAGCTCATTTGGAGGAGTTTCAATATTTATTTGGAATTAAAAGGAAGAGCCCTCTAATCTGAATTTCAAATTCAGTTTCAAATTCCAATTCCCTCAGTTTGAAAATTGGGTTTCACAAATGTGTTCTCCATCTTTGAATGAGCAGCCATGCCAAAAATTGGAAATTTTGGAACTGGTTTGCTATATTTTTGAGGCAATACAAAGTGGAGAATTCAAACTCATTTTCAAATTCAAATGATCAAACCACATTAAAATTCTACACCAGAATTCAAACCATTTGAATTCTGCAAATTCAAACTTAACTTTGGGATGAAGTATAGCCTTAATTGTTGAGTAGCTGGGGGAGAAATATCTGTGGAAATTGAATAAAAATCTGAGGTGGTGGGACCCACATGTCAGCCACACAGTTTCCTTTTTCATCTCTGTTTTCCCTTCGGTTGATCACCGAGCTGCCACCGAGCTGTGCTTCCCTCTACAGAGCAGCTTGCAGAGACTTGCTCCAAAAGGCAGAATTTGGGGCGTGGTGATTGCTATCCAAAGCAGCTGCCCAAACCAATTTCTATTCCCTGCCTCCAACTGGTTTCCTCAGGTGCTCGAGCGTCCAGCGAAGGAAAAACAGTGCGCCCCCTCTCTGTGCTCGTGGTTCAGCAGCCCTCCAGCCCCTCCTAGCACCGGTTGAGCCACCCAGGAGCTGCGCCGGCGCCTCCTCAACGTGTTCCACCGCTCCTCAGCTCATCCCCGAGCTCCCCTCGCAGTGCCGAGCCGTTCTTCACTGGTAGAACACAGAGCACGTCGCCCCTCACTGCTCCTCACGTTCCAGCCGCTCCAACGCCTCTCCTGCACGTCCAGCACCTCCCTAAGGTGCGCCAAGGTGTGTAGATCATGCTACCACAGTCCCCTTGCCCTTCCCCATCACTGTCTCGCCGGAATTTAGGTTTTGGCGCCGGTACACGTGAAGAACCGACCCACACCAAAACTGGAAATTCGTCCAACGTGGTTGATCATCGGTTCTACAATTCAAGCCACAAAAACTAGTGACCCTAGCGCCCTCCCACGCCAAAGCACACATCAAACCGTCCACCACAGGCCCCGGGTGACAGTGATATCGCCGGCGGCGGCAAAAACGGGTCGGTCCTCCGGTGAACCCTATGTTCCGGCCATTTGCTGCAAGTTTTAGCCTGCGTTCCATGTTCCCCGATCATTGGTGATGCTTTAGGGCAAGGTAGCTCGCCGGGAGAAGCTTCGGATGCGCCAGAACGCGTTGATGCCGAGCTCCCGAGCCGCCCCACCGGTGTCGGCCTGTTTTCGGCCGTTTTCATGCGTGGAAACCTTGCCCGGAAGCTGCGTCATGTTCCCAGGAGCATGTAGGGCGAAACCGGAGCTAATTTGGTGGAGAAATGAGGGAGAACGAGCCATGCCACGATTTGAACTGGTGTGCACGCGCGCCTCTGGCGGGAGGTTGAAGAAGGACCTGACCAGTGGGCCCCCCTGTTAAGTCTCTGTGTAGATTTTAAACAGAGAGCTATCACAGTTTGAAAAATTCATAACTTTGTGTAGACAGATCCAAAAAGGGTGAGACAAATTTTGTCTGAATCCTTAGGAGGAGTACTTTACAGAGGAACAAATTGCATGCTATGAAAATTCCTAAGAATTTCTGTAGAATTGTTTTTAGTAAATCCTTTAGGGATTTATTACAGGAGCAATTCTTTATGAAATATTCCCAAATTTGTGTAGCAAGTCATTTTCATAGTGCCTGACCTCCAGTAAAAATTTTAGGATTTTTGGAGCTTATTTAGAGGGCTTAATCAGTAGGTTATCTCAGGATTAAATAAATTATCTAAAAATCATAGAATTGATTTCCAGAAAATTGGTTCAAACTTCATACCTCCATAACTCTCTGTAGGGATGTCCAAAATTTGTGAAACAAATTTTGTTGGATTTCTCTCAGTCAGTACTCTGCAGAAATGCAAAGAAATTGATCTGAAGATCTCTGGATATTTCTCCAAGATTCATCAAAGTTAAATATTTGGGAATTTAGTCCAGAATATCTCTGTTATGGACTTTCTTCAAATTTGGCCAGGAAGTTCCTCATGATATTACTGATCTCCAGTAAAAATTTGAGCTTCATTGGAGTTCATTTGCTATGTCAAATTACCTTCCAAAGTTCAACCTTTATTTGGAAAATTCAAATTTAAACAGAAACTTTTCAGAACTCCTGTTCAACTTCAAAAATTCATATCTCTCTGATGGTAGCCCCAAAAATGGTGAAACAAATTTTGTTAGAACCATGGAGACTTACCCTAATCAGATATTCCATTTCTAGCTATGTAAAAGCTCCTGATTTGGGCTCAAAATTCAGATAAGCATTGTACTTGTAGGAATTTTAAAGACTACATTATGCAATGACATGTCTCCAAATTTGGCTCAAGTCATCCTTAGAGAGTCTAGTATCCACTTAAAAATTCCCAAAGCCAATTAAGGATCTTAAATAGCAGTAGCTATGAATAGAAGTTCAATTTCTATAAACCTTTAATACTTACACATGTATTTTATTACATTTCATCATAGTGACCGAAGTTGAGGATACGCCGGAGCCTTTGGACGTCCTGCCACCAGAAGCTCACTTCTTCTCTGACTCGCAACCAGGCAAGCCCCGGTTTGCACTTAAGTACCTTTTATAAAATTCTTTATTTGTATCACTTATGTCTAGGGTGAATGTTTGCATTAGAGTTAAGGTGTTTGAAACCCCACTTGCACAACCTTTTAAATCCTATGAAGGGTTGGGTAGCTTACAGAGCCGACGAGTAGACAAGGCCCCACTAATATGCTTAGGACCTCGGTAGAAGTCGAGTAGTTGGAATCTACTCGCGAGGTAAGGTTTATCACACGGTTTGGTCAGAATAGAAAATGGCTTAAGAGTGGTAAAAATGAGACCCAGCAGGGGGGATAGGAAGCAGTGAGCCGAGTTGTGTGCGGGCCTGCTGAACAAGTATCGAACAGTACCGGATGGCATACTGACATAAGCAGGAAACCGATGTAAATGGTTAACCTGGGTGCCGAGGCTTACCCAACCGTAAACAGGAGTGGGTTGAGGGTAGCAAGGTATAAATCTGCCGGTGGGCATAGTCACGCTCCACGCGGGGACCTCCTACCCGTTACGGATGACCGGTTCGGTGTTTGGGTTGCCTTTGAAAGGTGGTTGCATACAACAGAGTTGGAAGGGGTGTGGAATCACGCTTCTGAAAGTGGGTGTATGCAACGTGTTGTCCGGGTGTCTCCTGATTGCAATCACCGTCCCTCGCGGTTATTTGAGTACCGCTTGTTCACTGTTTCGTGACGTAGTAAGAAGTGAAGTAAGCCAGTTGAATGATAATATGCTGTGATGATATATTAATGTTTTAGAAACCATGTATGCTGTAGATGTAGAGCTAATTAAGTTTACTTTCCGCTTTGGGCATCACCACATCGGAGGAAAGCGTTTCTTGTTTGATTGTGGACTTCCGATGTGAGGGCTGCCTAAGGCACATGAATTTGACGCTATAAAACTGAAAGTAAGGATCAACTTATAGGCATGTCTTTGTCGCAAATTCCTTTTCCTATCATACACCTCACTGCATGTAGAGTTCCATGCCTAGGTCAGACGGTTAAGCCTTGCTGAGCCATTGTGATCACGGTTGCAATATTTGAGCTGTATGCAGGTGAGAGCTATGAGGAGGGTTCCGAGGATGAGGCGATGCCCCCGTCAGGGTACACGGCCGAGATGGAGCCCTGCACGCCGCCGTGATCTCCGATTTCATGCTGCTAGCGTGTAGCATCCCCGGGCTGGACGGCTGCACTTTTGCATAGTTAGGATGAGAGGCTACTATTGTACATTACTTCCGCTGTATAGTTATATTTTGTAAAAGACTTCCGCTGTTTTATATTAAATAAAAGTTTGTATGTTGTTCTTTATTCTTTTCTGGTGTGCTGTTGGGTGCCACATCGTACGGCACCACCCTATGCGATCCTGGAGTGGGTGAACCACGGGGTGGTCCCCATAGATGTGGTATCAGAGCCGCATTGGGAATAGCACGCTCGAAAAGAGCCTAATTTTGAAAACTTAGAAGTAGTCGAGTGAGGATTAGTCTTTAAGCCCGCATAAGGTCTATGATAGTAGTAGTTACTAAGGTGGAAAAGCTAACTTATGTGTTATACATTCTGTAACGACGCTCCGACGTCAGGTAAGAGGTAAGGTACGCCACCGCAGGCGGATCAATTGCGGTAACTCGCCATACGAGTAATAGTATGGAATGATATACCGTGGCTTGGCACGGTAGTGAATATGAGTCTCTGGACCTCTCTATGGTTCTGAGAGCATATGAAAACGCTGATCTCCAGCGTGCTTTAGGCAAAAGTGAGAATACCCCATCGTGTGGTAAGCAACACGATAGTATGCAACTCTTGAACGTTCAATGTTCAAAGGGCCATACGCAGCGCTCGCCATCGGCGTGCCTCAACGGTCATGAGGCAGTAGGTGGTATCCGTTGGGTTGATAAAAATTCCCAACCGTGACGACCCGTTCGCGCTCTACTCGGGTTCCCTGTCGTGTGGTGTGAAAACACGACCATGTACCTTGAGGCGTGGCTTGACTCAAGGACGATCCGTATGGCAATGATACGGACCGTATGTTTTTCATATGATATGGAACTGCCTGTAATGTTAAAAACCTTTGTGTGCACCATTATTGTGTGTTCTTCTGCAGGTACATTGACCACGTTAGTGCATGACGTGTAGAAACCGTTTGTGAGTGACGTCTTTAGTTCCACCATGTGACACGTATATGCCGGAATACCGGTTTAGAATTTTTCTTTGGTGAGGAAACGTAGTACCGACTGCATAAAAGTTTATTTTCAAAGAAAAGAATCACAATGAAGTATAGGAATTCATTCAGGGGTTAGTAAACTCCTATATTGAACTAAGAGTCAATTGGGAGTATAGGTTCAATCTCAAAAGCTTAGGAACAATCTCCCCTGTTTTTGGCAGAAATTTTTCTGAACTTGAACAGGGCATAACTTAAGATTGGTTGAACCAATGGAGGTGTGGGATACCATTCTGGAAAGGTTTAGAAGTCCTCTACAACTTTTCTGTAGAGCTCCAGAACAAAATCTCCCTCCAAAGGGATGAAAATCTCAGATGAGTAGGTACTGTCCAGAAACAGGGCAGACCAAATGCTCTCTGGAATTTTCCGTATTGTGACCAAAACACTTAGTTTCACCATTCGACGTCCAGTGGCTGTTGTAAAACAGCGAGTCGGAGTCGAAGGGTTTATGCATTTGACACAATACTTCGAGTTAGTACATGTTTGGGTCGAATACAATAGCGAGGAATTGCGCATGCTAACACACTTAACATCCCGTGGTGACCCCGATGGTCGAAATGAACTTTTAACCCATAAAGTTCAATACTTTGTAACTCGATCGTATGACACGGTCCAGAGATGTATATGGTGCATAAAGTTTATACTTTATCCATATGTGTGATTGTTATGCGCATTGTTTATCCCATTCTCGCATTACTATTGTATACACTGGATGAGCTAAACCCACATGTGCTGATCGTTTGAAGTATGAATGCAGAATGTTGCGGACACGTTCAACGCAAGAGGAGGGAGGTCCGAGTCAAGTTCGTGATGATGAGTCTCCACCTCCGGAGCAGACCACGACGCAGCAGCAACCACCTCCTCCACCGCCAGAACATCCAAGGAATCTTGCGGAGGTTCTCGCCGCAGTGCTCGGCTCGCGCGACGAGCAAACTGAGTTACTGCAGATGTTGGTGCAGCAGAATGCGTCCCATCAGGGAGGACGCCAAGACAATGGGCAACGCCAGCCCCAACAAAGCTCGTATTCAGAATTCATGGCGACCCATCCACCGGTCTTCACGGAGGCCGAAGAACCTTTGGAGGCGGACAGCTTTATCCGCACTCTGGAGGCAAAGTTCGGGCTGCTACGATGCACTGAACATCAGAAGGCGCTGTACGCAGCGCAACAGCTTCAAGGAGAAGCCGGTACCTGGTGGGCGAACTACACCGCCTCCTTACCGGCTGGCCATGCCGTCACATGGATGGAGTTCCGGGAGGCGTTCCGCGCCTATCACATACCTCCCGGTGTGATGGAAATGAAGCTCCAGGAGTTCCTGGCGCTACGACAAGGCGAGAGGAGTGCTCATGAGTACTCCAGGTTATTCAACCGGCTGGCGCAGTATGCGCCAGGATTTGTGGGCACGGAAGACAACAAGCGTAATGCGTTCTTCCGGGGCCTGAACTCCAAGATGAAGGTCCATCTCGCCCAGAGCAATCGCGGCACAATCAACGACCTAGTTAATGCCGCGATTCTACAGGAGAATGCTCAGCGCGAGCGCGGTTCTGACAAGAGGAAACGCAGCGCGCTGACGAGCAGCAGTGGTGGAATGCCATAGAAACACCGCGTGGTATATCGTTCACCATCCAGTCAGAGATGGCAGCCACCGGCGCGACCGCCTCAGTTTCGCGGTCGGCAATATAATGCGCCGGGCTTTCGACCGACGTATCCACCACAGCAACAGCATCAGCAAAGGATGGTCCCGCATGCGCCCCAGTTTCAACAGCGTGCACCGGGATTCCGTCCTCAAGTCGGCGGGACCCCGACACCTTACACGTGCTATACGTGTGGCCGTGTCGGGCACATTTCGAGGGACTGCCCCGAGCCGCGACAGGGCAGGGGTGCAGCACCATATCAGGGTGCTAATCAGCCCCGCAATCAGCCCAAGAAACCAGCACCAAAACCCGGCAACATCCACCACTTAGCTATCGAAGACGTACCGGAAGGCGAACCCGTCCTCGCGGGTACGTTCTCTTACCTGGATCATCCCGTAGTCATACTTTTTGACTCCGGTGCCACCCATAATTTCATAAGTCAGTCTTATGTTATTAAATATCAACTGCCTATCATTCCCACAAATAATTCATATTTGATATGTTCTCCAGGTGGGAAAATAACAGCTGATAGAATGGTCTATAGAGCACCATTACAGTTGGGTGGGAATCTATATCCGACTTCTCTAATCATGTTAGAGAGTCAAAAACTTGATGTCATTTTAGGAATGTCATGGCTACATCGCCATGGTGCTGTTCTTGACATCATTCCACGTTGGTTCGTTTAAACTCTCCACTTCATGAACCACATGTTCTTATTCTTGACCGTTTGGTTCAAGAAACCCCAGCCACATATAACACGGAAGCCACGAAACTTGAGGATATTCGTGTGATCCGTGAATACCCGGATGTCTTTCCGGATGATCTTCCAGGCATGCCACCCGAAAGAGATGTCGAGTTCAAGATTGAACTCGTACCTGGGACGACACCAATCTCACGGAGACCATATAAGATGGCTCCGAATGAGCTGGCTGAACTAAAGGAGCAGCTCAACGATTTGATGAAGAAGGGTTTCATTCGACCGAGTTCCTCGCCATGGGGATGCTCGGCGCTGTTTGTGAAGAAGAAGGATGAAACCTTGAGGTTGTGTGTGGACTACCGACCTCTCAACGCCGTCACCATCAAGAATAAATATCCACTGCCCCGCATCGATATTCTCTTCGATCAACTTGTGGGTGCGAGTGTATTTTCCAAGATGGATCTTCGCTCCGGATATCATCAAATCAAGATCCGAGCGGAGGATATCCCAAAGATGGCCTTCTCGATGAGATATGGGTTGTATGAATACCTCGTCATGTCCTTTGGTCTCACCAACGCCCCAGCACACTTCATGTATCTCATGAACTCAGTGTTCATGCCGGAGTCGGACAAGTTTGTGGTGGTGTTCATAGACGACATCTTGGTTTACTCCAAGACTGAAGAAGAACACGCCAAACACTTGCATATCGTACTTCAGCAATTAAGAGACCATAAGCTTTATGCTAAGTTCAGCAAGTGCGAGTTTTGGATCAGCCAAGTGCCATTCCTTGGTCACATTATTTCTGCAGAAGGCATTGCAGTTGATCCAAGCAAAATTGAACAAGTGCTGAAATGGAAGTCCCCCACATCAGTCCATGAAGTCAGGAGTTTCCTCGGGTTAGCAGGATATTATCGGAGATTCATACCAAATTTCTCCAAGCTTGCTAAGCCAATGACTGAACTGTTGAAAAAGGGGATCAAATATGTTTGGAGCTCAGCATGTGAAGAAGCTTTCCAAGCATTAGTGAAGCATCTTACAACAGCTCCAGTGTTAGCTCAACCGGATACATCCAAGCCCTTTGACGTATATTGTGATGCGTCTGGCATCGGGCTTGGCTGTGTATTGATGCAAGGAGGAAGAGTGGTCGCCTATGGCTCACGTCAACTTCGTAACCACGAGCAGCACTATCTGACTCATGATCTTGAGCTCGCTGCTGTGGTATTGGCCTTGAAGATGTGGAGGCACTATTTGCTTGGGAACTTAGTGCACCTCTACACCGACCACAAAAGTCTGAAATATATATTCACTCAAAAGGAGTTGAATATGCGGCAACGGAGATGGCTAGAACTGATCAAAGACTATGAGATCGAGATTCACTACCATCCCGGGAGGGAAAACGTGGTTGCCGATGCCCTAAGCCGCAAATACCATGTCAACAGTCTGTCCATCACCCCACTTGAAAAGGAGGAGCCGAGTCTGTACTTGGTTCCATATGGGGTGTTGTATAATCTTGCTCTCGTCCCTACAATACGAGAGGAGATTATGGAAGCGCAGAAGAAAGACGTGGGAATGTCGCACATTCGGAGAAGAATGAAGAATGGCGAAATGAAATGCTTCCGAAGAGATGATAACGGTACACTATGGTTTAAAGACCGTATAGTGGTACCCCGCGACATGAAGCTTCGGAGGAAAATATTGGACGAAGCTCATTTGTCCAAGTATTCTATTCATCCGGGCAGCAACAAGATGTACCAAGATCTGAAAACAAGGTTTTGGTGGACGCGGATGAAAAGAGAAATTGCAAAGTACGTATCCGAATGTGATACGTGTCGGCGGGTGAAAGCCGACCATATGCGTAAAGCCGGACAGCTGCAACCGTTGAACATTCCGGCGTGGAAGTGGGAGGATATCAGTATGGACTTCATAGTTGGATTACCTCTCACGTCTCACAAACATGACTCGATTTGGGTGATAGTCGATCGACTAACCAAGTCGGCTCATTTAATTCCCGTACATACCAGTTACGTGGCCAAGCAATATGCGGAGCTTTATATTGCAAGAATCTTATGCTTGCACGGTGTTCCCCGCTCCATTATTTCAGATCGTGGTGCGCTGTTTGTCTCTCGGTTTTGGGAACAGCTGCACGCATCATTGGGGACCAAACTGATCCGAAGCTCCGCGTATCACCCGCAGACAGATGGTCAAACTGAACGGGTGAATCAAGTGCTTGAAGACATGCTACGCGCTTGTGCCATTCACCACGGCAAGAATTGGGACGATCATTTGCCGTTGGCGGAGTTTTCTTACAACAATTGCTATCAAGCTAGCATCAAGATGGCGCCGTATGAAGCTCTCTACGGCCGGAAATGTCGCACACCTCTCAACTGGTGCGAGTCCGGCGAGCGAGTCATCTACGACATTGAACTGGTGAATGAAGCTGAAGAACGAGTGCGAGTGATACAAGCCAACCTCAAGGCTGCTCAATCTCGTCAGAAAAGCTATGCGGATAAAAGACGCCGTCCTCTCCACTTCAACATCGGGGACCATGTGTATGTCCGTGTGCCTCCGATGAAAGGAGTTCACCGTTTCAGAGTGAAGGGTAAACTTGCGCCGTGGTTCATTGGTCCGTTCATCATTATTGAAAAATGCAGACCCGTGGCCTATCGCCTAGATTTACCAGCATCGCTCGCAGGCATTCACAACGTCTTCCACATCTCTCAGCTGAGGAAATGCCTCAAACCCTCAGCTGAAATCCGCACTGAAGACATAGAAGTTCTTCAACCGGACCTCACGTACACGGAGTATCCAATCCGGATCATCGATGAAAAGACTCGTGCCACAAGAAACCGGACCTTATGGTTCTACAAGGTCTTGTGGAGTAACCATACCGCTGATGAGGCGACATGGGAAAACGAGGATTATCTACGAGCGTATTATCCGGACTTGCTATCATCATATACCCGGTAAGGTTTTCCCCACTTTACTTTTCCTTTGGAATCTCGGGACGAGATTCTTTTTAAGGAGGGAGGGATGTAAAATCCCCAAAAGTGGTAGCAAGAAAATTCTGCTCATGTGCACTTATGAAAAATGAGGAGAATTAAAACGTTGAATTATAATGGGGTAAGTACAAAGTGAGGGTTTAAACTTCCCAAAACTTCCAAACATGGGGATCTAAATGCACAGCTTGGATCTTCATAGTCCAAATATTCACCCTTCCAAATTTCAGCTCATTTGGAGGAGTTTCAATATTTATTTGGAATTAAAAGGAAGAGCCCTCTAATCTGAATTTCAAATTCAGTTTCAAATTCCAATTCCCTCAGTTTGAAAATTGGGTTTCACAAATGTGTTCTCCATCTTTGAATGAGCAGCCATGCCAAAAATTGGAAATTTTGGAACTGGTTTGCTATATTTTTGAGGCAATACAAAGTGGAGAATTCAAACTCATTTTCAAATTCAAATGATAAAACCACATTCAAATTCTACACCAGAATTCAAACCATTTGAATTCTGCAAATTCAAACTTAACTTTGGGATGAAGTATAGCCTTAATTGTTGAGTAGCTGGGGGAGAAATATCTGTGGAAATTGAATAAAAATCTGAGGTGGCGGGACCCATATGTCAGCCACACAGTTTCCTTTTTCATCTCTGTTTTCCCTTCGGTTGATCACCGAGCTGCCACCGAGCTGTGCTTCCCTCCACAGAGCAGCTTGCAGAGACTTGCTCCCGAAGGCAGAATTTGGGGCGTGGTGATTGCTATCCAAAGCAGCTGCCCAAACCAATTTCTATTCCCTGCCTCCAACCGGTTTCCTCAGGTGCTCGAGCGTCCAGCGAAGGAAAAACAGTGCGCCCCCTCTCTGTGCTCGTGGTTCAGCAGCCCTCCAGCCCCTCCTAGCACCGGTTGAGCCACCCAGGAGCTGCGCCGGCGCCTCCTCAACGTGTTCCACCGCTCCTCAGCTCATCCCCGAGCTCCCCTCGCAGTGCCGAGCCGTTCTTCACCGGTAGAACACAGAGCACGTCGCCCCTCACTGCTCCTCACGTTCCGGCCGCTCCAACGCCTCTCCTGCACGTCCAGCACCTCTCTAAGGTGCGCCAAGGTGTGTAGATCATGCTACCACAGTCCCCTGTTGGAATCCGTTATGATCTCCAACTCGGAAAAACGGTCCAACGGCTGATCCGTTTTTTCCTCCCTTTCGCGCTCTGATCGGGGGCGTTGGCCGTTTTCCTTGGCCGAGGGCCCCCTTCCTCACGCGCAATATTATAAGGGCGAGCCGGGTGAGGCACGGGAAAGAAAAGGAAAAGGTTTTCTGTGCTCCTCAAAACGTCGCCCAACAAAGATAGCCGATCCGATCTAACGGAGGCGCGGAGAGGAGGGAAGGACCCCGGCGAGATCAACTTTCGTGCAACTCCGAAGTCCACCAACCTCATCTACGTCAAGCAAAATCATGGCTACTTCATCTACATCCGAAGGTATGAAAAGACCATATCCATTCTCGTCCTTTTGTTTTGTGCAATATATAGTTTAGGATTGGTCTATTCTATTTTGTTTCCCGTCGATCTAGAGGTTAGTCGATCCTTAGGATACTACAATGGCATCAAGAGCCACCTAACACTCTAGATCTCATTCGGGATTTTCGTATTACATCCACAACACATAGAAGCAAGAATCGTAAAAAGAAGATGAACATATCGCGGAAGAGTAGCAAATAAAAAAAATCAAAAAGAAAGACCGCGATTTAGGCAATAGCACAAAAAAAAAGGCTCTCCTAAGGCGGCTGCTCACACAAGTCGAGCTAGCTACACCGCGAGGGCCTCCGCATGACAAAGCCATCCTTCCATTTTTATTTCTCTACATCCGAAGTGTTGTTGCGGCTGTGGAGGAAGGAGAGAAAGGGATGGGAAAAAATGAGGCTAGGGTTTCAGCTGGGGCTGTCAAACACCTTCTTTTATAGCCCCGAAAATGAAGCTCCACCGTTAGATTAAAAAGAACGGCTGAGATCGACTAGGGTTTGTGTTTATGGGCCAAAAATTGAGGGTGGCGGCCCAACTGTTCGAACCAGCCACCCTCCAGCCCTAACGGGCGCGCCGCCACCTAACCGGGCGCGCCGCCGGTTTTCGCGGGCGCAACCAAACCCTAACGGGCGCGCCGCCGCTGCTGGAAACCCTAACGGGCGCCGTCGGGCTTATCGGGCGCGCACCTGGAAACTCTAACGGGGCGCGCACCTGGCTCGGACCGGACGCGCCGCAGCTGCTGGAAAGCCTAACGGGCGGTGGGGGCGCGCGGCCCAGAAAGGGCGGGGTGGTTGCTACTGGACCGCACCTGGCTCGGACCAGACGCGCTGCTGGAAAGCCCAACGGGCGGTGGGGGCGCGCGGCCCAGAAAGGGCGGGGTGGTTGCTACTGGACCTCTTTAACTAAAAATAAATATGTTGTTGAACCTGTGGTTCGAACCCGCAACCTCACAGGTTAGAGTCAGCAGCTCTACCAACTGAGCTGATGTCGTTTTTTGTTTAGTTACGGTTCTTAATATTTAAGTAATCAGAGAAAGATTTAGTTTTTGGGCTGAAAATTGTTATTATATGTTTAACATAAGTTTATAGTATTTTTATGTCATGTAAATAGCAATTTTCATGATAAATAAATTTTCAGTCATATTTAATTTTATTGTTGTGAATAATTAAGAATAATTTAGTATGTTTTAAGCTTCCGCTGTTGTAATTAAGTTTATTAGTTTCCTAATTAAACTTTAATTGAGAAATTTGATTAGGAGAAATTTAATTAAGTCTTTTGTTAATTGAGTAATAGTAATTTTGTTAAGTAGCCAACGTGAACAACAAAATTTACTATATATTGAGTTTAATTTAAGTTATTTGATTCATGAAAATTTTATTTGAGTAACCAACGCGAAAGAATAAAATTTACATGTTTATATTTTTGAATGACGTGTTTCGTTGAATAACCAACGCGAAAAACAAAACACGGCATTTTTATCGCTTTAAGTATTTTATTCATAAAGGATTTCGTTGAGTAACCAATGCGAAAGACGAAATGTGTTATGTTTTTGAATGTTGTATTTTGTGGAGTAACCAACGCGAAAATCAAAACACAACATTCTCTATTGTTTAAGTTTATAGTATATTTACTTATATGCAATTTTATGAAGGTTCCTCCGCTTTGTCTTCAGCACTGAGTTTTATTTCCAACATTGAACCACTCAATGGTTCAAATTATGGTACTTGGAAAGAAAAATTGGAGATTGCTTTGGCTATATCTGAAATTGATTATGCGCTGATGACACCTTGCCCCACTGAGCCTCAGGTCCCTTCACCTACTGCTGGAGAGACTGATGAGTCTTTCGAGCTTAGAAAGGGACAATACCTAAGTTTAAAGGATAAGTATGATAAGGATCTTCCTAAGTGGATTGCCTCAAACAGAAAGTGTTTGATGGTGATTAGGGGGACAATCACTGAGGCCATTCGAGGAGCGATTCCCGAATGTGACACTGCTCTTGAGTACCTCCGTAAGGTGGAAAGTCAGTTCACTGGCTCTTCAAAGGCTACAGCGAGCATGCTTATCAAGAAGCTCGTTACTGAGAGGTACACTGGAGGTGGTGTGCGTGAGCACATCCTTAAGATGACTAACTTAGCCACGAAGCTCAATCCAATGAACTTAGGAATCACTGATGAGTTGCTTGTGCACCTCATTTTTGCTTCACTACCTAAGGAGTTTGAGGCCTTCGTGATCAATTACAACTCTCAGCTAGAGCAGTGGAACTTAGAGAAGTTGATTGCCATGTGCGTTCAAGAAGAAGAACGCATTAAGTCCCAGAGGGGTGGTGACTCTGTCAACTACGCCAAAGGGAAAGGTAAAGGGAAGATCTATTTTGGTTCTCCCAAAGGTGCTTCTTTTAAGTCACATGGCACTTCTTCTACTGATAAGGGCAAGGGTAAGGCTCCACTTCAGCATCCTCTTCAGAAGGATATGAAAGTGGACAAGGATCAGTGTAGGTTTTGTAAGGAGAAAGGACACTACCAAAAGGATTGCGTGGGCTTCCTGAAGTGGTGTTGCAAGAATGGTAATGATTTTGTGACTTTTGTTAATGAATCCCTGTTTTTAGATTATTCTCGATCTACTTGGTGGATTGATTCAGGTGCCACGGTGCACGTTTGTAATTCTCTACAGGGATTAAATATGAAGAGGACCCTAAGAAGAGGGGAAAAGGCCATTAAAGTCGCTGATGGCCGTGAAGCTCAAGTTGAAGCAGTTGGAGATCTCCCACTTAGACTTAGAGATGGCTTTGTACTTAGGCTTCATAATGTCCTCTATGTACCCTCTTTAGAGAGAAATTTGATTTCAGTTTCATGTTTGGATGATTCAGGTTATGTGTGCCATTTTGGCAATGATAAATGTTCTATTACATTTAATAATAAAGTTGTGGGTCTTGCATTCCGACAAGACATGTTATATTTGTTATCCTTACATGACGGTATCAATGTTATAAGTAATGATCAAATTTCTTCTCAGAACGACCTAGTATTCAACAAGCGCAAAAGAATTGATTCTGAAACATCATCGAAATTGTGGCATTGTCGTTTATGCCATATTTCGAGGGGGAGAATTGAACGTTTAGTTTCCCAATCAATTCTTCCCAACCTAGACTTTTCGGATTCACAAGAATGCATTGATTGCATTAAAGGCAAATTTGTTAAAAAAATTAGGAAAGACGCCAAACGTAGCACGGGAATATTAGAATTAGTTCACACAAACATTTGTGGTCCATTCCCAATAGTCTCCATAGATGGTTATGACTCGTTCATAACGTTTACGGATGACTATACTCGTTATGGCTACATTTATCCAATCAAGGAGCGATCCGAAGCGTTGGATAAATTTAAGATATTTAAGGCCGAAGTAGAAAACCAGCACAACGTTAAGATCAAGGTAGTAAGATCTGATCGTGGAGGGAAGTACTACGGTCGACATACCCCGTATGGCCAAATTCCTGGACCTTTTGCAAGGTTTCTACAGGAAAACGGCATAGTAGCCCAGTATTCTACGCCGGGCGAGCCTCAGCAAAACGGTGTAGCGGAACGGAGAAACCGTACGCTCATGGATATGGTAAGAAGTATGTTAAGTTATTCGACACTTCCGGTTAGCTTATGGATGGAGGCGTTAAAAACTGCCATTCATGTGCTTAATCGTGTGCCGAGTAAATCAGTGCCTAAGACGCCGTATGAAATGTGGACAGGACGTAAGCCCTCATTAGGATATTTGCACGTGTGGGGCTGTCCAGCTGAGGCTAAAATATTCAACCCAAACGTTGGTAAGTTGGACTCTAGAACTATTAGTTGCCATTTTATTGGCTATCCAGAAAAAAGTAAGGGATATCGATTCTATTGTCCAGATAGATACACTAAGTTCATAGAGACAAGGCATGCTATCTTTTTAGAAGATGTCATGATCAGGGGGAGTATGGTAAGACGAGAGGTAGATCTTGAGGAGAAGCGGGTGTACGCACCCACTCCCATGATTGAAGAACCATATTTCTCGATACCTACTGTTGTTGAACCATCTGTGCCAGTCACTAATGATTCAACACCTGTTGTTAGTCCTTCATCGGCAACGGAAGAAGTAAGAGAGGCTCAGCCTTCCAAGGCTATGGAGCAAGTTGCCGAATATGATGAAGCGCAACAACAGCCTCAACCAGAAGATGATGCGCCAATTAGAAGATCTCAACGAGTAAGAAAATCGGCCATTCCGGACGATTATGAGATCTATTTGAGTGAAGGAATTCAAATGGAGGATGATCCCACCTCGTTTGAAGATGCTATGAGAAGACCACAATCATTTGAGTGGCGTAAAGCCATGGAGGATGAGATGAGGTCCATGGACGCAAACAAGGTCTGGGATTTAGTCGAGATTCCTCGAGGAGCCAAGACAGTAGGTTGTAAGTGGGTCTACAAGATCAAACGTGACTCCAAAGGGAAAATAGAAAAATATAAGGCCAGACTTGTAGCGAAGGGATTCACTCAAAGAGAAGGCATAGATTATAATGAGACGTTCTCACCCGTCTCTACTAAGGATTCTTTTAGAATCATTATGGTATTAGTAGCGCATTATAATTTAGAGTTACATCAGATGGATGTAAAAACGGCTTTTCTCAATGGGGATCTGTACGAGGACGTCTATATGACACAACCGAAAGGTTTTGTCATTAAGGGTAAGGAACACATGGGATGCCATTTAAGAAA
The DNA here is from genome assembly GCA_030760725.1 of Neostapfia colusana. NCBI lineage: Eukaryota > Viridiplantae > Streptophyta > Magnoliopsida > Poales > Poaceae > Neostapfia > Neostapfia colusana. Next base: position 64,371,019 of record JASWHV010000011.1, read on the forward strand.
GTCCATCTATGGACTCAAACAAGCCTCACGGCAGTGGTATCTAAAGTTCGATGAGACAATTAGAAAGTTTGGGTTCAAGGAGAATGAGGAGGATAATTGCATTTATGCTAAATTTAGGAATGGGAAATTCATTTTCCTTGTTCTCTATGTGGATGACATACTACTTGCGAGTAGCGATGTCAATCTACTGCTAGAGACTAAGAGGTTTTTATCCTCCAACTTTGATATGAAGGATCTAGGTGAAGCATCCTATGTGTTGGGGATCGAGATTCACCGAGATCGTGTTAAGGGGGTTTTAGGTTTATCTCAGAAAGCATACTTAGAAGGTGTACTCAAGAAGTACGGCATGTATATGAGTAAACCTTCACCTGCTCCAATAGTCAAGGGCGATAAGTTTGGGAACTTTCAGTGTCCCAGGAACCAATACGAGATCGATCAAATGAAATCGGTTCCATATGCTTCTGCTGTCGGAAGCCTTATGTATGCTCAAGTATGTACTCGCCCTGACTTAGCGTTCGTAACCGGGATGCTTGGCAGATATCAGGCCAATCCAGGGATTGATCACTGGAAGGCAGTAAAGAAAGCATTAAGGTATGTGCAAGGCACAAAAGGCCTCATGTTAACGTATAGTAAGTCAGACCTACTCGAGGTAGTGGGATACTCAGACTCAGATTTTGCGGGTTGTGTGGATACTAAGAAATCCACGTCAGGTTACATATTCACCCTCGCAAATGGAGCTATATCGTGGAAGAGCTCCAAACAAACTGTCACTGCATCTTCCACAATGCATGCCGAGTTTGTTGCTTGTTATGAGGCCACGGGGCAGGCATTATGGTTCAAGAAATTTCTACCCGGTCTTAGAGTGGTCGACAGCATTGAAAAACCACTTAAGTTATACTGCGACAATGAACCCGCAGTATTGTACTCTCACAACAACAAGTCGAGTGGTGCTGCCAAACACATCGACATTAAGTTTTATGTTGTGAAAGATAAAATCCAGGATCATACTATTAGTCTTGAGCATATTAGAACCAAACATATGCTTGCGGATCCGCTTACTAAAGGTCTTCCTCCCAATGTGTTCAGAGAACACGTAGCCGTCATGGGATTAAGGGAAAACCTATGATCATCTGGATGCTTAGGGGCCAAACTAAGAATAAGGTTGTTTCTAAGTGTAAGATGTATTGTGGTCATCGAGTCAGATAGTACGTAAATGGCTATTTTGATGCGATGTGCTCAGTATGTCGAACATGAATAAATAAACAATAAGTTAAGTATTAAGGAATTAAGTAAGTTTTGATAAGGTTGAGCTTTGGAGATCAAGGGGGAGAATGTTGGAATCCGTTATGATCTCCAACTCGGAAAAACGGTCCAACGGCTGATCCGTTTTTTCCTCCCTTTCGCGCTCTGATCGGGGGCGTTGGCCGTTTTCCTTGGCCGAGGGCCCCCTTCCTCACGCGCAATATTATAAGGGCGAGCCGGGTGAGGCACGGGAAAGAAAAGGAAAAGGTTTTCCGTGCTCCTCAAAACGTCGCCCAACAAAGATAGCCGATCCGATCTAACGGAGGCGCGGAGAGGAGGGAAGGACCCCGGCGAGATCAACTTTCGTGCAACTCCGAAGTCCACCAACCTCATCTACGTCAAGCAAAATCATGGCTACTTCATCTACATCCGAAGGTATGAAAAGACCATATCCATTCTCGTCCTTTTGTTTTGTGCAATATATAGTTTAGGATTGGTCTATTCTATTTTGTTTACCATCGATCTAGAGGTTATTCGATCCTTAGGATACTACATCCCCTTGCCCTTCCCCATCACTGTCTCGCCGGAATTTAGGTTTTGGCGCCGGTACACGTGAAGAACCGACCCACACCAAAACTGGAAATTCGTCCAACGTGGTTGATCATCGGTTCTACAATTCAAGCCACAGAAACTAGTGACCCTAGCGCCCTCCCACGCCAAAGAACACATCAAACCGTCCACCACAGGCCCTGGGCGACGAGAAATCGCCGGCGGCGGCAAAAACGGGTCGGTCCTCCGGTGAACCCTATGTTCCGGCCATTTGCTGCAAGTTTTATCCTGCGTTCCATGTTCCCCGATCATTGGTGATGCTTTAGGGCAAGGTAGCTCGCCGGGAGAAGCTTCGGATGCGCCAGAACGCGTTGATGCCGAGCTCCCGAGCCGCCCTACCGGTGCCGGCCTGTTTTCGGCCGTTTTCATGTGTGGAAACCTTGCCCGGCAGCTGCGTCATGTTCCCAGGAGCATGTAGGGCGAAACCGGAGCTAATTTGGTGGAGAAATGAGGGAGAACGAGCCATGCCATGATTTGAACTGGTGTGCACGCGCGCCTCTGGCGGGAGGTTGAAGAAGGACCTGACCAGTGGGCCCCCTGTTAAGTCTTTGTGTAGATTTTAAACAGAGAGCTATCACAGTTTGAAAAATTCATAACTTTGTGTAGACAGCTCCAAAAAGGGTGAGACAAATTTTTTCTGAATCCTTAGGAGGTGTACTTTACAGAGGAACAAATTGCATGCTATGAAAATGCCCAGGAATTTCTGTAGAATTGTTTTTACTAAATCCTTTAGGGATTTATTACAGGAGCAATTCTTTATGAAATATTCCCAAATTTGGGCAGCTAGTCCTTTTCATAGTGCCTGACCACCAGTAAAAATTTTAGGATTTTTGGAGCTTATTTAGAGGGCTTAATCAGTAGGTTATCTCAGGATTAAATAAATTATCTAAAAATCATAGAATTGATTTCCAGAAAATTGGTTCAAACTTCATACCTCCATAACTCTCTGTAGGGATGTCCAAAATTTGTGAAACAAATTTTGTTGGATTTCTCTCAGTCAGTACTCTGCCGAAATGCAAAGAAATTGATCTGAAGATCTCTGGATATTTCTCCAAGATTCATCAAAGTTAAATATTTGGGAATTTAGTCCAGAATATCTCTGTTATGATTTCTTCAAATTTGGCCAGGAAGTTCCTCATGACATTACTGATCTCCAGTAAAAATTTGAGCTTCATTGGAGTTCATTTGCTAGGTCAAATTATCTTCCAAAGTTCAACCTTTATTTGGAAAATTCAAATTTAAACAGAAACTTTTCAGAACTCCTGTTCAAATTCAAAAATTCATATCTCTCTGATGGTAGCTCCAAAAATGGTGAAACAAATTTTGTTAGAACCATGGAGACTTACCCTAATCAGATCTTCCATTTGTAGCTATGTCAAAGCTCCTGATTTGGGCTCAAAATTCAGATAAGCATTGTACTTGTAGGAATTTTAAAGACTACATTATGCAATGACATGTCTCCAAATTTGGCTCAAGTCATCCTTAGAGAGTCTAGTATCCACTTAAAAATTCCCAAAGCCAATTAAGGATCCTAAATAGCAGTAGCTATGAATAGAAGTTCAATTTCTATAAACCTGTAATACTTACACATGTATTTTATTACATTTCATCATAGTGACCGAAGTTGAGGATACGCCGGAGCCTTTGGACGTCCTGCCACCAGAAGCTCACTTCTTCTCTGACTCGCAACCAGGCAAGCCCCGGTTTGCTTTTAAGTACCTTTTATAAAATTCTTTATTTGTATCACTTATGTCTAGGGTGAATGTTTGCATTAGAGTTAAGGTGTTTGAAACCCCACTTGCACAACCTTTTAAATCCTATGAAGGGTTGGGTAGCTTACAGAGCCGACGAGTATACAAGGCCCCGCTAATATGCTTAGGACCTCGGTAGAAGTCGAGTAGTTGGAATCTACTCGCGAGGTAAGGTTTATCACACGGTTTGGTCAGAATAGAAAATGGCTTAAGAGTGGTAAAAATGAGACCCAGCAGGGTGGATAGGAAGCAGTGAGCGGAGGTCTCACGTGCGTAGCCCTGTTGGTGTCGATTGAGGACCGAGTCGTGTGCAGGTCTGCTGAACAAGTATCGAACAGTACCGGATGGCATACTGACATAAGCAGAAAACCGATGTAAATGGTTAACCTGGGTGCCGAGGCTTACCCAACCGTAAACAGGAGTGGGTTGAGGGTAGCAAGGTGTAAATCTGCCGGTGGGCACAGTCACGCTCCACGCGGGGACCTCCTACCCGTTACGGATGGACCGGTTCGGTGTTTGGGTTGCCTTTGAAAGGTGGTTGCATACAACAGAATAGGAAGGGGTGTGGAATCACGCTTCTGAAAGTGGGTGTATGCAACGTGTTGTCCGGGTGTCTCCTGATTGCAATCACCGTCCCTCACGGTTATTTGAGTACCGCTTGTTCACTGTTTCGTGACGTAGTAAGAAGTGAAGTAAGCCAGTTGAATGATAATATGCTGTGATGATATATTAATGTTTTAGAAACCATGTATGCTATAGATGTAGAGCTAATTAAGTTTACTTTCTGCTTTGGGCATCACCACATCGGAGGAAAGCGTTTCTTGTTTGATTGTGGACTTCCGATGTGAGGGCTGCCTAAGGCACATGAATTTGACGCTATAAAACTGAAAGTAAGGATCAACTTATAGGCGTGTCTTTGTCACAAATTCCTTTTCCTATCATACACCTCACTGCATGTAGAGTTCCATGCCTAGGTCAGACGGTTAAGCCTTGCTGAGCCATTGTGCTCACGGTTGCAATATTTGAGCTGTATGCAGGTGAGAGCTATGAGGAGGGTTCCGAGGATGAGGCGATGCCCCCGTCAGGGTACACGGCCGAGATGGAGCCCTGCACGCCGCCGTGATCTCCGGTTTCATGCTGCTAGCGTGTAGCGCCCCCGGGCTGGACGGCTGTACTTTTGCATAGTTAGGGTGAGAGGCTACTATTGTACATTACTTCCGCTGTATAGTTATATTTTGTAAAAGACTTCCGCTGTTTTATATTAAATAAAAGTTTGTATGTTGTTCTTTATTCTTTTCTGGTGTGTTGTTGGGTGCCGCATCGTACGGCACCACCCTATGCGATCCTGGAGTGGGTGAACCACGGGGTGGTCCCCACAGCTTGTGCACTCAAGAACAATAGGAGTTGGGATAAGAACTTACCGTATGCAGAGTTCTCCTACAATAACAGTTATCAGGCTAGTATGAAGATGTCACCATTTGAGGCGTTGTACGGGAGGAAGTGCCAAACTCAACTATTTTGGAACCAAACTGGGGAAAGTAAAGTGTTTGGGCCTGAGGTACTACAATAAGCCGAGGCGAAAGTGAGGGAAATCCGTAACAACTTGAGGATAGCCCAGACCCGACAAAAGAGCTATGCCGATGTACGGAGAAGAGAGCTCGTTTTCAATGTGGGAGACTATGTTTATCTCAAGGTGTCCCCTATCTGAGGACTTCATTGGTTCAAGGTGAAAGGGAAATTATCACCTCGATACATTGGACCCTTTCAGATTCTGGAGAGGAAAGGCGAAGTGGCATATCAGCTAGAACTACCGGCTCGCTTATCAGATGTGCACGATGTATTCCATGTGTCACAACTCAAGAAATGTTTAAGAACACCCGAAGAGATGTTACCCATGAATGAGGTGGACGTACAAGAGGATCTTTCTTATGCCGAGCAACCGGTCAAGATTTTGGAGACAATGGAATGCCTCACAAGAAATAAAAGAATCCAAATGTGTAAAGTGCAGTGGAAGCATCACTCGGAAGCAGAAGCCACATGGGAGCGAGAAGACGAGCTCAAGGCACAGTTTCCGGATTTGTTTTCCTAGAGTCACCAATCTCGAGGACGAGATTTCTTTTAGGGGGGTAGAGTTGTAACACCCCCAAACCTGTTAAAAAGGGGAATTTAAAATTTATGGACGTATTGCATGTGGTGAAACAATTCAAATTCAAAATGGAATTCAAATTTGAATCAGAACAGAGAAAAAAAGGAAAAAGAAAAAGGAAAACATCCAGTGGGCCGAAACCCACCTCAGCCGGCCCAAAGCCCGCGACCGCTCCCCCCTTCCCCTCTCTCTGACGCGCGGGGCCTGCGTGTCATCTTCTTCCCCGCGCGCGCCCCCAACCGCCACCGCTACTCCCGCGCCCGATCGCACCCGCTGCTCTGAAACCCGCGCTCGCACACCCCGATTTTCGGTCCCGGGCACTCCAGCGTGATCTCAACCGACCCGCCGCCCTCCCGACCCCTTCGGATCCAAGAAAACTGCACTGGTGAGCTCTCCTGTCTTCCCTCTGCCGGTTGCTACCAAAAAGGGCGGGTGTTAGCGTCTGTAGATGAAGATCCGCGACCTCGCCGGCGAGATCGCGCCTCTGCCTCGTGCGCCGCTGCGCGCATGGGCGAGCTCCGGCCAGGAGCGACGTGGCCTCTTGTGAGCCGTCTATTTTAAATCGTGTGCCGCATAATAGGAACCCGGCGTACCCCTTCGCGTTATAATCTCAGCCGTCTATTTTAAATCCAACGGCCCACGTCAGCCCCGCGTTATAAAGGCCGGGAATCTTACGCGCTACCCCCTGGGGATCCTGGAAAACACGAGCTAGCCCTGGAAACTTCAGATCTAGCCCCTGGACCTTCAGAAATTCATGTAAATTCATTTAAAAATCAGTTTTAGCCCTTGGACTTAATAAAAACTGGGAAAACCTCTCTTTTTGTGTAATTAGGCCCCTGAAAATTTAGGAAATAGTAAAATAGACCCTGCAGTAGGGTGGATTTGCCCTTTTGACCCTATATGGTATTAAATTCAGAAATTTGAACATATGAGTAGAATTTAAATTCAAAGGGTGATGTAAACACATGTGCAAATACAAATGTAAATTTTCCTAGCACCTAGAAAACATTTAGAATGAGTTGAAAACTGATTTTAGGCTGAAATGAAATCTGACTAAGTGCTGTTTACTTTTATTATTTCTGTAAATTCATTTTTTGGCTAGAAAATAATTCTGAAAATGGGTAAAATAAATTTAATTTGCCCCATCAGAGAGGAAGTTCAAAGATATTTTATTGAACATTTTAGATCAGAACCTATTCTGTTTAGGTGATATGTCTTACTATTTTAATATTAAAGTTTACTTTTAGGCATAGAAAATAAATCTGAAAATATAGGAAAATAGGTATGCATAATTATAAAATGTTAAATGAGGTCTCCAAATCCAAAAACTTCAAATTAAGATTTTGTAGAAGATCTGAAAACCTATTTGGAGTAGGAAATTATCTTTCATGCAAATTTTGTGGCTAAGAAGTGTATTAATTAAATATAGAGAATTTGTTCAAATTGGAAATTCATATATAGTGTGCAATTAGGAATCTGAATACAAAAGTTAGAAATAATATATATGTTTATAAGTGCATGTAGGCCTAAAATCAACACATCTAGGATAACCACAACACTTAAAAATGTGGTTGACTTTCATATGTATGTATGTGTGGTTTGCATGAGTGGAAGTGTGGACTATAGCTTATGGAATGTTGTTTTCTTTTGCTATGTGTGTAATGGCATGAGTATAACCTGCCCCAGAGCAGGTTCTCACCTTTCAAGATCAAGACTTTCCATTCCCAGAGCAGCAGGAAGAAGGCAAGTGTATTTGACCACTTTGATACAATACTAGGATGTGTAGTTAGAATTTAATTGCATTGTCAATTTGGAATATGATGCCCAAGCTAGGAAGTTTCCCTAGATTTTCATTATCTTACTTCCTTGTAGCCTGGGTTGGGATTTATTTTATTATGTCATTCATTCATATTATTTATGCTTAGCCATGCTTAGAATGGGATATGAGATCATCAACTTATTTACCTTACTCTTGAATGAGATATTATGAGTTATGTAGAGGTAGGGATTGAGGCATGTTGGATGATTTGGTTGGTGCTGTGTGCACGAGACTCGGGTTTGTGTTTAGTGCTTGCCTGGATCCTAAGGACCGGTTCATGGAGCATGTAACCTGGCTTTACCGTGCCAACCACATGCTGAGATGGGGCAGCTTTGCCAATTAATTAGGTGTATCTCCGGCGTAGTATGGGTGTTTGGATGGTGCGGGGAATAGGTGTCAGCTGGACTACCATATGAACCGCAAGGCTCAAGAGGGGGCCACTGCAGCGGGGTTGGAGCCTCTTGTATGCTGTTAGGGGTGAAACCTCAGTGGGCCCACGCTCGTCAGAAATCCCTTTGTAAAGGCCTCGTAGTGATCTCCTGGCTACACAATTGGGAAGTGTGAACGTGGTTCGCGGCCACTGGCATAATGGAGGTTCTTTTAGTCCACCCGGCAACGGAGGATGAAATCACTACATGTGGGTACAGTGGTGCAAACTCTGCAGAGTCAAAACTATCATGACAGCCGTGCTCACGGTCAAGAGCGGCTTGGACTTATTCATGATTAGAGGATGATGAATTGGGAAGTTGTTGATGTTAAGCGGGAAGCTTAACATTGGAGATGAGATTTTGGTTACTTGATATTGATGATGGGTGAGGGATTGGGACCATTTCACCTATGTAGTGATGTAGGTGCTTAATAAGCTAAGGTGATAGGTATTAATTGCGTAGTGCTTTAACCATGAGTTCAACCTCTCCTTGCTCTAGCCATGCATGACATAACTTTCCCCCACTTGCTGAGTACCAACGGTACTCAAGCTTGCTTTTCTGTTGGTTTAAATTGCTGCTCAGGTCAAGGGGGTGACGTGGTGTTCAATGACCAAGACTTCGGACCCGAAGAAGGATTCTAGGTTCACGGAGTCCCCTGGGCGACACCTGTGACGGAGCCCACAAGATTTATATTCCGCTGCTGTTTTATTTACATGTTATGAACATATTATCGTCCATCGAGACATTATGTTATGTAAGACTTATTTTATATTCGAACACTTGGCTTGTAATAAATGATGCTTCACTATTTGTCATCACATGTATGAGAGAATGATCGTGGCATACATGTGATATTCACTCGGTTGTTCTTTGGACAAACCGGGTGTGACAACCGTGCTTTGCTTCCTCTCGTGAGCTTCTCGCCGCCGCTCTCTGATCACCGGTGACCGGCCGATCCCAGCTGCTTCACGCACCGCCACCAGACAAGAAAAGGTGCGCCTGATTGTGAGGAAGCTGTAGGAGAAGACCGTTTGCCGTTTCATGCAGTGTAGAGTGAGAATTCCTAGTTTCCCTTCACGGTGTGTATTAGGGTTAGCGATCAGTCGACGGTGAAATTCGTGCAACCGCCGGTCGAGCTGCAGCCCACACACGCTCTAGAGATCTTTGCGCTTTTCCTCGATCAAGAACCAGCAAGAAAGACCCACCAGAACCCTAGTTTTACCGAGGAACAGTTCGGTGGAAGAGGGGGTCGCCGGTGAGGTCTGGTTTTCTGGCTGTTTGGGTCCCAACCGAGGTCATGCCGAGCATCCCGAGGCTGCCCTGGACGTGGTGACGCGATTAGCGCACGAAGGGGGTGGTCGGAATGATGGGAACATGTTGCCGAGGGGGCACAGTCGCGTAGCGCTCGTCACCGGCAAGCTACGGTGGTTAGCCGGTGGCAGCAAGGTATCCAGCGTGTTCAGCGTCCGAAGTTAGGTAGGTGCGGCGAGTTTCACCATCGCCGGCGAGCTAGGTCGCCGGGAAGGCCGACCTCGCCAGAACCTTCGGCGGCTCGGGGCGGCGGCGGCGTGAGGTATACCAAGGACTGGGACCCACGTGTCAGCCACAGTGCTAAGCATGCACGGTTAGTTTAAATTAAATGGGTGGGCCCCGCTGTCAGTCGCTGTTAAGCCGCGTGAAGGGATTTTCTTTATGAAAATAATTCATGACCAAACTTTAGAAATTCATAACTTTGTGTAGAATTGTCCAAATTTAGTGAACCAAATTTTTTTGGATTCAGATCTTCGAGTACTATCCAGCAAAACAAGTTTTTCAGTTTATGAAACTTATTATTTTTGCAGAATTAGTTCCCTAAAATTCAAACTGTTGGGAATTTTATCTGGAGATTTCCTTTATGGAAAATTCTAAAATTTAGCTAGGATGTTCATTTCAAAATCCTTGAGTCACAGGAAAAAATTCAGATCCATCTAAGTTCATTAGACCCTCTAATGGTGTGATTAATTGAACTGCCCTGAGAAAATAGAGAAGTGTACAGAAACATTTTTCAGAATTTTCTCAAATCCTGATTAGGGCATAACTTTCTCTATGATTATTCAAATTACATGAAACCAACACCACTAGAACCCTCTCAAACTCTAGTTTCCAGAAAGTAATGGTTTTATCCATGAAAATCCCTGGAAATCCTTGGAAGCTCTAGTAATGACCATTTAGACTTTTATTTGTATAGGGCTCTAATAAGCTTTGTTCCAAATGAAATTTGGTCAAGTCTCTGTTTAGGTTCTTACCAAGCCACAGTAAAAATTTCAGAGCCAAAGGGGATGTATAGCTAGAGTTATGGTCTTTATATACTAAATTCAACACATTGCATTTAAATTGACATGTCGTTAAATTGCTTACGTGTAGTCGCTGAACGTGAGGAGACCCCGGAGGTTTTGGACTTCATGCTTTCGGAGGAGACACTAACCCCTGAACAGCAGCAACAAGGCAAGCCCCAGTTTGCATTTAACAAGTTTTATAAAGTTTTGCTTTATATTCACTTAGCTTGAAGTATGTGTGTGCATTAGGTGTAGGATGATTGAAACCCCAAATGCATAACCAGATTATTCCAAAGAGAGTGAGGGTAGTGTAAAAGTCCTAGAAGTAGATAATGCTTTGCTTAATGTTTATAAACTTCTGTACAAGTCGAGTAGTTGGAATCTACTCGCGAGTATTGGAGTGGTTCGAGATGTGAGACAACTTTAACAAGAACAAAATGAGACTAGGAAGGGGCTAGGACGCAGCAATAGGAAGTCTTGTGTGCATAGCCCTGTCAGTGTCGATTGAGTACCGATCCGTGTGCGGCCCCGCTGAACAAGTTTGAATGCAGAAGTGCACGAATCTCATTCTTTATTTCTGGACAGTCCAGAAATAAAACTTCCAAGCGTCTATCAGTCCACCACCATCAGATTGGAAGATATTCCAGTGGTCCGAGAGTTCCCTGATGTGTTCCCGAGCGATTTACCGGGGATGCCGCCCGATAGAGAGGTGGAGTTCAATATTGAACTTGCACCGGGAACCATGCCAATATCTTGAAGGCCGTACAAGATGGCGCCCAAGGAATTGGCTGAATTGAAGACCCAACTAACGGACCTGCTGGAAAAGGGTTTTATTAGGCCGAGCTCCTCGCCATGGGGCTGTTCGGCATTATTCGTAAAGAAGAAGGATGAGATGTTGCGGCTTTGCATGGACTATAGTCCATTAAATGCCGTAACCATCAAGAACAAGTACCATTGCCACGGATCGACATGTTGTTTGATCAGTTGGTCGATGCAAAGATCTTTTCCAAGATGGACTTAAGATCCGGGTACCATCAGATTAAGATAAGGGCTGAGGATATTCCGAAGACGGCTCTCTCGACGAGGTACGGACTTTATGAGTACCTGGTCATGTCCTTCGGCCTCACGAACGCTCCAGCTCACTTCATGTATCTAATGAACTCGGTATTCATGCCAGAGCTGGACAAGTTTGTCGTGGTCTTCATCGACGACATATTGGTATATTCCAAGTCGGAGGAAGATCACAAGAAGCATCTGCGTATAGTCTTGCAACGGCTGCGGGATCACAAGTTATACGCGAAATTCAGCAAATGCGAGTTCTGGATATCGCAAGTGCCTTTTCTCGGGCATATCATATCAGCAGAGGGCATCGCTGTAGACCCGAGCAAGATCACACAAGTGCTGAATTGGAAATCCCCGAGAACTGTTCATGAGGTACGGAGTTTCCTCGGACTCGCGGGATATTATCAGAGGTTCATTCCGAACTTCTCGAAGATTGCCAAGCCTATGACGGAGCTGCTGAAGAAGGCTACCAAATATGTGTGGAGTCCAGCATGTGAAGCGGCATTCAAGGCTTTAGTCAAGCACCTAACATCGGCACCGGTTTTGGCGCAGCCAGACACAACAAAACCGTTCGATGTGTACTGCGATGCATCCGGCATTGGGCTCGGATGTGTGCTGATGCAAGACCGAAGAGTGGTCGCGTATGGATCACGGCAGCTTAGGAACCATGAGCAGAATTATCCAACCCACGATTTGGAGCTCGCTGCCGTGGTGCTTGCACTGAAAATGTGGAGGCACTACCTACTCGGTAACCTCGTACATTTATATACGGACCACAAGAGCCTCAAGTACATATTCACTAAGAAGGAGCTGAACATGAGGCAGCGAAGATGGTTAAAGTTGATAAAGGATTACGAAATAGAAATCCATCATCACCCCGGCAAGGCAAACGTAGTGGCGGATGCGCTGAGTCGCAAGTCACACGTCAACAATCTGACCATCACACCGTTGGAAGAGAGCGAACCACCACTGCATGTAATTCCACACGGAGCTCTCTACAACCTAGCTTTGATCCCCACCATCCGTTAAGAGATAGCGGCAGCTCAGAAACATGACAAGGGCATGTCGCATTTGCGGAGACGTGTAGACAGTGGGGAGCTGAAATGTTTCCGAAAAGACGGAGACGGCGTCCTGTGGTTCAAGGACCGGATCGTCGTACCCCGTAGCCCGGAGTTACGGAAGAAAATTTTTGATGAGGCTCACTTATCAAATTTTTTTATTCACCCCGGAAGCAAAAAAATGTATCAAGAACTCAGAAGCAAGTTTTGGTGGACACGGATGAAGCGGGAGATCGCCAAGTACGTGTCCGACTGTGATACATGTCGAAGGGTGAAGGCAGATCATATGCGGAAACCGGGACTGCTACAACCACTGGGCGTTCCTGCCTGGAAATGGGAGGATGTGAGTATGGACTTCATCGTCGGTTTACCCACCACCTTTCAGAAACATGATTCTGTGTGGGTGATCGTCGACCGGCTCACCAAAGTTGCCCATTTCATCCCGGTCAACACCAACTACAACGCCAAGAAGTACGCTGAACTGTACATCTCACGGATCCTATGCTTTTACGGCGTACCCCGTACCATCATATCAGATCGGGGCACTTTATTTGTGTCCCTTTTTGGGAGCAGCTACACGCTGCCTTGGGGACGAAGCTGATCCGTAGTTCAGCATACCACCCGCAAACGGATGGGCAAACCGAGCGGGTAAATCAGATCCTATAAGACATGCTACGAGCTTGCGCTATCAACCATGGCAAGAATTGGGATGATCACTTGCCGTTAGCCGAGTTCTCGTACAACAATGGGTACCAAGCCAGCATCAAGCTGGCACCTTACGAGGCGCTATACGGGAGGAAATGCCGCACACCACTGAATTGGTGTGAGTCTGGTGAAAGGGTCACCTTCGGGATTGACCTTGTCAACAACGCGGAGGAAAAGGTTCGGCTGATTCAAGCGAACCTAAAAGCCGCCCAATCCGGAAAGAAACAGTATGCGGACCGGAGAAGGCGTCCACTACAATTCGAAGTCGGGGATCACGTATACCTACGTGTGTCTCCAATGAAGGGCCTAAACAGATTCGGGGTGAGAGGAAAGTTGACACCCCGATTCATCGGTCCATTCCAGATTACCGAAAGATGTGGATCAGTAGCATACCGGCTGAAATTACCAGAAGCACTTTCCGATGTGCACGACGTCTTTCACATTTCCCAGCTGAGGAAGTGTCTTAAGCTATCCACTACCGTTCAGCTGGAGGACATTGAAGAACTGAAACCGGATCTCACCTATCGGGAGGAACCGGTTCAGATCATTGACGAGAAGGCCCGAACCACATGCAACCGTACGTTGTGGTTCTACAAAGTTCTATGGAGTAATCACTCCTTGGACGAAGCGACATGGGAGAGCGAATGATTTCTTCGCGCTAACTACCCCGACTTTTTCACGTCGCATATCCGGTAATTTTCCACCGTCCTCTCTCTCATTTCTACCTTATAATCTCGGGACGAGATTCTTTTAAGGGGGGAGGAATGTGAGGGCCTCAGTTTTTGACACATGTTTAAAGTGTTCATCACCACACACATACCTCATTTGAAGAAAGTTGATGAACACATTTGAAGAGGAAGTAACCACCATCAACATGCTCATTAGGGAACAAACTCACAAAATGCAAAAGTGGTGTTTCCCACATACATCATAGAGGGGCTGGGCTTTGGGAAAACTCCTACACATTGCTAGGAATGTCCATGCCAAGTTTCACCCAAATTCAAAACCTTTTGAGGTCATTTTGGGTATAGCTAGAAAGAGGGCAGTTTGAAACCACATTCAAATTCAAACTGTTTTTATCCTATAAATTCAAAAGTGGGAGACATGTTCTTACTCAGCACATTTTTGTGAGCTCACACACCAATTTTCACTCCATTTGGAGTTGAGCTTGACATGAGCTAAGTGGAGCAAATTCAAACTTTATTTGAATCTCAAACTGAACATGTGCCAAAATTTATTCAAACCAAACCCAATTTGAATTCTAATCAATTCAAATGGCTCAAGGGTAGATAATTCAAATCACCATGGGCTTTGTGGGAACTACTGTTTACAACAGTGAAATGAAGTTAAGTTCAGGGGTTAAAATTGAGAGTGGGGCCCACATGTCATAGAGCTAAGAGGTATGACTTGCACACAAAGTCACAGCCTCCGTGGGAGAATTCTACCGAGAAGCTGCCGGGTGTGCCACCGAGAAGGAACCGGCGCCACCACCTGCTTCCTACTTCGCGCGCTGGCAACCAGGGCGGCCTTCTCGTGCCCCCACACGACCCTCACCGCCTCAGCCGAGCGAAGACCCGGTTGCCTTCTTATCCTCATGGGCGACATCGAGCAGCGCCGTTCTTTCCCCCGAGCTCTCGGTTGATCGGGAAAACAGAGCAAACAATCGCGCCCTCGCCCCCCCCCCCCGAGCTGCTAGGCAATGCTATCAGCTCAAGCACCACTCTCCCGACGCCTAGACCACCGAGTTTCGGCCTTTGTTCCCGTGATCAACGACGACCGCCGCGACTTAGTTCAAGAACGGCGATCGGTCTCACGTGGGCAGTGCACCACAGCCACTTTCACGGCTGAGCAAGGGTGGCAAAAGGAGCGCACGGACTCCACGCTGCTTCCGCCTGAAGCTCAAGCCACGTCGTGAGCTCTCGCCGGCGAATTCCGAGATTTTGCTCCGGCGGCCTCAATCCGAGCTTACGGTACAGTTCTTTAAAATTCTCCTTCTCTACTCCTCCTTAAGTCATCAAACTTTGCACACGTATGCTGGATTAGCCAGCGATCAATTATCCTTTAGCATCCATTGCATGAAAACGCCTCGGGGGCGGAATTCAAGCCCCACTAGGAGTGTTTGTCGTGGACCCATTCGGTCGCACGGTGAAACCATATTTGCGGACACTCCCGAGCTACTCTAAGGTTGTGCCGAGCTTCCTTGAGCTGCGCTGGTGGTGTAGAGCCCATCGGTGCAAGTGTTGGCGGGCTGGAGACCTCGGGCGACGGCGCCGAACCGCCACCGTAGCCACCGCACGTCGCCGAGCTGGTTCCGGCCACCAGCAGCCCAAGCAGAGCCCACCATCGTGTTCCTCGGTGCCCTAAACCCCCTGGCGGTGAGTCTCTAGCTGGGCGGCGGCCGGAAACGCCGGTCCGGCGAGCAGCCGTCTGCTCCGGCGAGGGGGGAGCGCGCGGGCGCGAGGAAGAGGGCGGGAGGAAGAAGAAGACGCGGGGCCCGGCCGTCAGCGGCTCATATTTTAAATTGGAATCGGGTTGCGGCTCGGATCCAGTGTGCTGGCGCGCAAAAACTCCGTAGACCCCGTTGTGCCGACGCGCACAACACGTGTCCCCGTGGCCCACCAGCAGATTTAAACTTTTTCCCGAATTTCAGTTTTAGTCCAAACTTCAAATCCTCATAACTTTGGCTAGGAAGCTCCAAATCAAGTGAACCAAATTTTGTTGGATTCAGCTCTCTGAGCTATTTCCAGAAAATGAAGTTTCACTTCATGAAAATCCTTTTTTCTCCTGAATTAATTCCTCAAAATTTAAACTGTTTGGATTTTTAACTGGAGAATCCCTTGGAGGAAAATTCTGAAATTTTGCTGGGATGTTCACCAAAATATCCCTGAACTACCATAAAAATTTCAGATACATTTGAGCTTATTTGATCCACCTAATGGTGTGATTAGTGAAACTGTTCC
Source organism: Neostapfia colusana (assembly GCA_030760725.1). NCBI lineage: Eukaryota > Viridiplantae > Streptophyta > Magnoliopsida > Poales > Poaceae > Neostapfia > Neostapfia colusana. The sequence goes on from JASWHV010000011.1 coordinate 64,387,114, forward strand.
AGAGAAAATAGAAAATGTTCAGAAACATTTTCAGAAATTTCCCTGAAATTGTTTAGCTCATATATTTAGCTAGTAACCTTCAAATTAAGTGAGACCAACTCCATTAGAACCCTCTGAAAATCTAGTTTTCATAAAGTCATGGCTTGTTCCATGAAAATCCCTAGAGCACCTAAGAGTTCCAATTAAGGTCAAGGGCATAATTATTTGTGGAGGGCTCAAATGAGCTTTACTGCAACTAAAACTTGACCAAGTCTCTGTTTAGGTTGTAACCAAGTCACAGTAAAAGTTTCACAGTCTTTGGGTCTGTCTAGTGAGACTTAGAAGGTTCACAAGTTTAAAACCCAATTCAAATGCATTTAATTAATACATGTACTTCTTATATCATGTAGTCGCTAAGGTCGAGGTGGAACCCGAAGTCCTAGACATCGTTACTCCGGAGGAGCAGCTAGCCTACGACCAAGAGCAGCAAGGCAAGCTCCGGTTTGCATTAACCTTTTACAAATTTTTATTGTTTTGAGCACTTACTTGAGTATCGTAAATTCTTGCATTAGAGTCTTGTTTGGAAACCCAATTGCATAGCCAAGAAAACCATGGGTTGGGTTTAGGATTGCAAAACTCCGTTAGCTACTGCAAAGCTAAGTTAGGGTAGGATTCGGTACAAGTCGAGTAGTTGGAACTACTCGCGAGCATAGGCTAGAGGCACTCGACTCGGGTAGAGATAGCACATGATACACATGGCAAGAAAGATGAGACCGAGCGGAGAGTAAGGGCAGCAGGACTTTTGGGCCTGTGTGCTGTAGCTCCGCTTGTGTCGATTGAGGACCGAGCCATGTGTGGGCCTGTTGAACAAACTAGAACAGTACCGAAGACCTACCGGCTATATGGGAACCGGGAAACCGATGTAACTCGGGTAGCTGGGTGTTGAGGCATAGCTGGTCGTTCGGAGGGTAGATTGAGAGCTCGAGGTGTAAATCGGCTGGCGGCACTGAGATGCGCGTGCAGAGACCTCTTGCTTGGGACAATTGGACCGGTTCAACATTTGGCTGATGGGTGAAAGGTGGTTGCGTACGGCGTATGTGATGGTTGCTGTAGGCAACATCGAGTACGGGCGTACGTGACGGGTTATTCGGGTAACCCTGCAGGTGTAAATCGATTATAATCGCCGTCCCTCGCGGTCAGTGAGTACCACTTGTTCACTGTACCGTGACGTAGAAAGAACAGGCTAGTTACATGTTAAAATGTTGCTGAGTGAAAGATGGACTTTGATTGTTAATGATTTGTTGTAGCTTAGAGCTAATTAAAGTTCTTTTCAACTTTGGGAAAAGCACATGAGATAAATGTGTTTCTTGTTTGATTGCGGCTCTCTCATGTGCCTTAGCGTAAGGTTCTCCGGAACCGGCTGCTAAAACTTGGAAGTAAGGTTCCACTAATTAGGCGAGTCCTTTGCAACTTGTTTTACCTCATGTACCCATCACCCCTCATGTATAAGTTCCATGTTTAGGAGAGACGGGTCAGTCTTGCTGAGCCTTCGTGCTCACTGCTTGTGTTTGAAGCTTTTGCAGGGTTCTATGAGGAAGGGACTCCCGAGGAGGAGACGGAACCCCAGGAGGGGAACCCCGTCGAGTGGGAGTCATGCACGCCGCCGTGTTAGTGTTTGTGCGTGCTAGCAAGGACACGTTCATGGGCTGAACGTGAACTTGATGTGTAGTCTACGTCCGTGAGTGTAGACTGGACATATTTTGATGTAAAAATGTTCATAAACCAGTTTATGAAATAAAAATTTTTTGCTTCCGCTTTGTACCTTTGATGTGTGTTATTCGGTGCTGTGCAACGCAGCACCCCTCAGCATGATCCTGGCTCGACAAGACTGTGGGGTCGTGTCAGTAGGTTGAGGGCATCAAAATGGAAATCCGCTAATGGGCATAGAGATGCCCCGTGTAGGGAACCTCCTGTCCGTTTGGGTGCAACCGGTTCGATGTTTGGGCTGTTTGGTGAAAGGTTGTTCCGTACGACATCGAGTGAGCGTGCTGTGCAGCTCCACGGATGGGCGTATGTGATGTGCTATTCGGGTATCCCTGCAGGTGTATAACGAGTCGATTTGCCATCCCTCGTGGTTATGAGTACCGCTTGTTCACTGTGTCGTGACGTAGGTTAACATATGGAATGTTATGATTCAATATTGCTGATATGAATAACTTTTATTGTTACATGTGTGCCACTAAATGTTGCTTACTAATTTCAGGTTCATGAACCATTAACTTGTGGCTAAAAGATGAACTAAGGATGAAACTGTAGGCTGCGGGGGACCCGCCGCCGAGGGACGCCCCGCTAGGACCTCGTCGGGTGGTGCCGTGATATGCAGCACCCAACAGCACACGGGTCGATGAAACACATCACATTATATAAATCATTTGCGGAAGCATACAAGAGTATTTTACAAATACTTATCTCAAAATAAGCTGCAGCGGAGGACTATAACTCTCACGACTCATTTCTAACTTAGCAACAAAGAAACAGTCCAGCCTGCGGACGTTTCTTACTAGCAACACGAAGAACAATATGCAGCGGCGAGGATGCTCTTGACTAACCACTCGGAGGTTCCCGAGTCTCATCGGCATCTCTTCATAAGCATGAAGTCAATCCTGCAAAACAACTCGGATAGCATCCGTGAGCATAACGCTCAGCAAGACTTAACCGTCACCCTAGCCATGAAACTCTACATGAGGTTATGGACATAAAGTAGGATGGCATAATGCATAATTAAACTCGCCTAAAAGTGAATCCTTGCTTTCAGGTATTATTTACAGCAATTGAAGTAACCTTGGGCACGCCACATCGGGAGTCCACAATCAAACAAGAAACGCTTTCCCCCGATGTAATTTGCTCACGGCATAAAAGAATCGAGTTTGCACTAGCTAATCATCAAAGATACATCACAAAGATAGTATAAATTTCAAACCAATGTGATTAGTTCCTTTCTCATGCATGTTATTAGTACATCACGACTGTGAGAACAAGTATGCTCGGTCCATTCTGCGAGCGACGGTGATTCGAATCAATGACACCCAGACTACACGACACGTACGCCCGTACTAGACGTTGCCTACAGCAACCATCACTGACGTCGTACATGGCAGCCTTTCTCCCGTTTCACCCCCGTTGAATCGATCAAGTCGCCCCGTACAGTAGCCACTCTCATGGTGCACCTACCGACATGAGATGTCATGAGAATGTTACCCACATAATGCACAGCGGCCGTCTCGCCTGAGGCGACCCGAAAAGGCTCAACACAAGCTTCCCGAGGTACATCGGTTTACTGGGTCTCATATAGCCAGCATGAGTCCGGTACACAACTCAAACTTGTTCAATAAGGCCGCATACGGATCGGTACTTGACAGACACGGACAGGTCTATAGCACCCAGGCCCCTATGTCCTGCTGCCCCTACAACCTTCTGGTCTCAACTTTAACTTGCTACACATTTTCTGAACCAATCCTGTATGCCCCTGTTGTTCCTGATCATGCGAGTAGCATCTCACCACTCGACTTCTACCGAACTTTACTTAAGCATGGCAGTTCTACATGGTGAAAGACGCTTACCCAATACTCCATGGGTTCATTTGGTCATGCAAGAGGAGTGTCAAACAACTAGACCTAATGCACATTTCATATCTTAACCGAAAGTGAATACAAAGTAAAAACCTAAAAGCTATTAAATGCAAACCGGAGCTTGTCTGTTTTGCAGTGGAGTAGTAATATGCAGTTAGTGATCCTTGCTGATCAACCCTTGATTCTCCGGAGTTTGATCCACTTCAATGAATCACTCCTTCGAATCCCCTTCGTCGTGATTCCTATTGAAATTTATATGCACAAGTTTTATAGAATGTAATGGAAAGAATTATAGAATGGATTTCTTAGGAACAGAGGTTGTGTGGAGAAGCCAAGAATGGCTTCGTTCGCCTCTGTTGTGCAAAGAAACAGGAATAACTAACTTGGCCTTAATGTTTTAACTATACACTAACTATTTTCCTTAATGAACATAATAGATGAGCTGAAAAGAATTGAATGCATCTGAATAACAAGAACTCCAATGGCCTCAAAACTTTTACAGCAGGTTCTATATTACCTAGGGATTAAGCTTGCCAAATTGCAGCTAATATGGAATACAAATGTGTTCTTCGTAATTCCCATAATGCTCTTATGTATTTTTCCCACATACAAAAGCATGGAGAACAAAAACAGGGAGATCGAATGCTTCACTTGAGCTGATAATTTATATGTGAGTTCCTGGTCACATGAAAGTAATTTGGTCTAAAATTCAGACCTTTTACTTGAGTAGTTCCTCCAGAACAATTCCTTAAGCATTTCTACTCAAAAGAATTAATTCTGAAGTACTGTGCATTCATGCCCAATTTAGTGAACTACAATTTCAAGTATGTCTCAGAGAGCTTGCCTAAATTTTCCTATGATTTTTGGAGCTATGGATTAACCAGAATAGATTTTATATGTGGGAAACATTTTCTGAAAATGTTTCTGGACTCTTATGAACACAGCAGATAGTATTTAGCAATTTCCTACTCAAATGGTTTTCAAATGAGCAGAAAACTTGCTAGAAGGTCAACACTATGCTAAAGAATATTCTGGCAAAATTTGAGGATTTTTGGATAAACCAAACTCCCTCAATAATTCTTTTTCAGAAAAACTTCAAAGAATTTTCCAGAATACAATATTGATTTTGGTACAAATTTGAGTTCATATTTGGATAGATCTTTGCAAAAGGAATCCAACCCAATTGTAATCACTCAATTTGGAGATTCCTACACAAAGATATGATTTTCCAAAGTTTGAGTAATCTCTGGAATTATTTTTCCCTACTGAAATTCAGTTGGTCCCACTGTTTAAACGCCAGCCAATAGGAAATGGGCCACACCGAGTTCACAGGGTTCTCAGCGCGCCAGCACACCGGATCCAGGCCACAGCCGATCGAAGATTTAAATTTCACAGCCGCTGACAGCCGGGGCCCACGGCTTTCTTCTACCTCCAGCCGCCCCTTCGCGCGCGCGCATGTTCCCCTCGCCGGAGCAAACTAGTGCTCGCCGGCCGCCCGTTTCCGGCCACCATCCAAGCTGGGGCTCGCCGCTAGGGCGTTATTGAGGCCGGGGAACACGACTGTGGGGTTTGCTAGGGCTGCCAGTGACCGGAGATACCTCGGCGACGTGCGGCGGCCTCGGTTGAAGTTCAGCGCCGTCGCCCGAGGTTTCTAGCCCGCCAAAACATTGACCAACTCATGCTACAGCATACTTGGAGCTTGAGGAAGACCGACATGGCCTCAAAAGTGACTGCAACTGGGTTGGCATCATACGCCCGATTGGGTCCGCTGTGATTACGCTCGGTAGACCTCGGAATCCTCTGCTCCGGGGTGATTTCATGCTAGGGTTGCTGAAAGGAAAATGACCGCCGGCTAGTCCAGCTTGTGTGTGCCTAGTTTTTGACGACCTAAGGAGGATTAGAGAGTGGGAATTTGAAGAACTCGTACCGGCCGTTCAGTTTGCACTCACTGGAGCAAAATCTTCAAATTCGTCGGCTACGCTCCACGGTTTGGCCCGAGCTTCGGTTGAGAGCAGCACCACAATAGCGCGCTCCCATGGCCATACTTGATCGGGCGTGAAAGCTTCTATGGAACTCTGTCCACGCCAAGCCGATCACCGTTCTTCTTTAGGTCGCCGCTGTGAAAACTGTTCCAGGGCAAAGAAGGCCAGAGCTCAGTGGTTTGGGTGTCGGGGAAGTCGAAGCTGAGCTCATGGTGCTGTCTAGCAGCTCGGGGTGGAGAGGGACGCGAGTTTTCTTCGGTTTCCCGGAGGATCGCTGAGTAGAGGAGGCGAGGAGGTTCTGCTCGTGCGCTCGCGAGGAGAAGAAAGCAAATGAGTTTTCCTTCGGTCAGGGGAGTGGATCACGTCAAAGAAACGAGTGAAACCGACGCTGGGCGCCAGCGCGTGGGAGGAGGGAGCAGGAGGTGGCGCCGCTGCCCCTCGGTGGCACACGGGTGAGAGAACTGCTCGGTTGAGTTGAAACAGAGCTATACTTAGTGTGCAAGTCTCCAATTTCAGCTTAATGACATGTGGGTCCTACCCCACATTTTCCTCGCAAAATATCTCCTCTTGTTGATCTTCCCAAATTCCACAATTCTGAGTTTGAAAGGTGGGCTAGAATTTGAATTAGCCAATTTCAGTTTGAAATTGCATAGCAAATTTGAATTTGGTTGGCATTAGAAAATGCCACTATTTGATTCCTTTTTGAGTCCACCCTAAAAATGAAAAGTTTGCCACCTAACCTTTTTCCAAAATTCCCAAACTATATGGCTGCATAAGTATTCAAATTCTTTAGCAAAAAATTGGTGTGAACTTTGAAGTATGAAATCTGATTTTTAAACTTTCATGCAAAGAGGTATTCAAATCCTTATTGGTTCAACACTTTCAAATAAAAATGTGAGCCTCATTTTGATTGCTCATCCATGTATCACTTTGCATGAAGAAAAGTTTTAGCATGCCCCATTTTTCATGCCTTTGCCACACATATGAATTCAAACCTCGGTTGTGTTCATATATATTTTGGGACTTTTACGTTCCTTCCCCCAGAATCTCGTCCCGAGATTACAAAAGAAGAAAGAGATGGGCGAGGTAATTACAAACTGTACAAAGTTAAAAGTTCCGGATAATTGCGGAGATAATCTTCACTTTCCCACGTCGCCTCTTCCACGGTATGATTACTTAACAGCACCTTGAAAAATCTGATCGTCCGGTTCTGGGTTACCCGGGTCTTTTCATCCAAAATCTGAACCGGTAACTCGGTGTAGGTAAGGTCCGGTTTCAATTCATCGATTTCCTCGGTACAGACAGCAGCTGTGAATTTGAGGCACTTCCGCAGCTGTGACACATGAAATACATCATGAACACCCGCCAGACTTGCCGGTAGCTCCAGCCGATAGGCTACGGGCCCGCACTTCTCTGTTATAGCAAAAGGACCTATAAAACGGGGAGCGAGTTTCCCCTTTACACCGAACCGGTGAATTCCCTTCATCGGAGATACACAAAGATAAACGTGCTCTCCAATGTAAAAATGCAATGGCCTACGCCTTTTATCAGGGTAGCTCTTCTGTCAGGATTGTGCAGCCTTCAAATTCTCTTGTATCAACCGAATTTGGTCTTCGGCTTCGCTCACAAGATCAACTCCATACAGAACTCTTTCGCCGGACTCACACCGATTTAGCGGTGTGCGACACTTCCGGCCGTAGAGAGCTTCATACGGTGCCATTTTAATACTCGCTTGATACCCATTGTTGTATGAAAACTCCGCCAACGGTAAGTGATCATCCCAATTCTTACTGTGGTGGATGGCACACACTCTCAACATGTCCTCAAGCACTTCGTTCACCCTCTAAGTTTGTCCATCGGTCTGAGGGTGATATGCGGAGCTTCTAATCAGCTTGGTGCCCAACGAGGCATGCAGCTGCTCCCAAAAACGAGCAACAAACAGCGCACTTTGATCTGAAACGATGGTCTTTAGAACACCATGTGAACATATAATTCTTGAGATGTATAACTCCGCATATTGCCTTGCTCGATAATGAGTGTTCATCGGTATGAAATGAGCTGATTTTGTCAACCGGTCGACGATCACCCATATCGAGTCATGCTTCCTGGATGTGAGTGGTAATCCGTCGATGAAATCCATACTCACATCCTCCCATTTCCATGCCGGTATTTTCAGCAGTTGTAGCGGTCCGGCTTTCCGCATGTGATCTGCCTTGACCCGTCTACACGTATCACATTCGGATACGTATTTAGCAATTTCCCTCTTCATCCTCATCCACCAAAATTTCTGTTTTAAATATTGGTACATCTTGTTACTGCCGGGATGAATGAAAAACATAGACAGGTGGGATTCATCCAAGATCTTCTTCCGGAGTTCCATATTACGCGGTATCACTATACGGTCGTTAAACCATATCTTACCGTTCTCATCCTTCGGAAACATTTCACTTCTCCGTTGTCTAGTCTTCTCTGTATGTGAGACATACCCCTGTCTCTTCTTTGAGCCTCAACAATCTCTTCACGGATCGTTGGAATGAGCGCGAGATTATAAAGCGCGCCATACGGAATGACACGGAGACTCTGTTCTTCATCTTCCAACTCAGCAGCCGCCACGTTGTGAACGTGGGCTTTCCAACTAAGCGCGTCGGCAACCACGTTGGCTTTCTCCGGATGATAGTGGATCTCAATTTCATAATCTTTGATGAGCTCCAACCATCTCCTTTTTCTCATATTCAGCTCCTTCTGCGTGAAGATATACTTCAAGCTTTTTATGGTCGGTGTAGAGGTGAACAAGATTACCAAGCAGATAATGCCTCCACATATTTAACGCCAACACTACAGCAGCAAGCTCAAGATCATGAGTGGGATAATGCTGCTTGTGGTTTGCAGTTGACGAGACCCATAGGCGACTACACGCCCTTCTTGCATAAGCACACAGCCGAGACCGATGCCGGATGCATCACAATATACATCAAATGGCTTCGTTGTGTCCGGCTGAGAAAGAACTGGAGCTGTTGTGAGATGTTTCACCAAAGCCTTGAATGCGGCTTCACATGCTGCATTCCACATGTATTTAGTACCCTTCTTCCGCAGCTCCGTCATTGGTTTAGCAATTTTTGAGAAGCTCAGAATGAACCTCCGATAATACCCCGCTAAACCTAGGAAACTTCGGACCTCGTGGACTGATTTGGGAGATTCCCACTTTAGCACTTGTTCAATTTTTCTGGGGTCCACGGCAATGCCCTCTGCTGAAATAATATGGCCTAGGAAAGGCACTTGATCAATCCAAAACTCGCACTTTCTGAACTTGGCGTATAATTTGTGCTCCCTCAGCTGTTGTAGCACAGTACGCAAATGTTCAACATGTTCTTCTTTAGATTTGGAGTACGCCAATATGTCGTCGATGAATACCACGATGAACTTGTCTAACTCTGGCATGAACACCGAATTCATCAAGTAAATGAAGTGTGCCGGAGCGTTGGTTAACCCAAATGACATGACGAGGTAATCATAGAGTCCGTATCTCGTCGAAAAAGCTGTATTCGGTATGTCCTTCGGTCGGATCTTGATTTTATGATAGCCCGACCGAAGATCCATCTTCTAAAATACCTTTGCACCCACAAGTTGATCGAACAAGATGTCAATGCAGGGCAAGGGATACTTGTTCTTTATCGTGACAACATTTAGAGGACGATAATCAACACATAGCCGCAGTGTTTCGTCCTTCTTCTTAACGAACAGCGCAGAGCAACCCCAAGGTGAAGAACTTGGTCGTATGAAACCCTTGCTCATGAGTTCATTCAGCTGCTCTTTCAACTCTGCTAGCTCGTTAGGTGCCATCTTGTAAGGCCTTCATGAGATAGGTGTTGTACCCGGCGCCAGTTCAATCTTGAACTCGACATCCCGTTCGGGCGGCATGCCCGGTAAATCATCGGGAAATACGTCAGGATAATCACGTATCACTGGAATATCTTCAAGTTTAAGCGCTTCCATGTGGTAGTCCTCTACCGTATCCGGGTCTTCGTTGTCTAAAAACAGTGTGTGCTGTCCGTGAATCGGCGAGTCAATCTGGATAGTTCGGTTACCGATATTATCCGTGAATCGGCGAGTCAATCTGGACAGTCCGGTTACCGATATTGCGAACGGCACCATGACGATTGAACCAAGACATCCCCAATATTATGTCTATCTTCTGCCTATCCAACATAATCAGCGATGTTGGGTATATTTTTCTGCCCAAACACAAAGCTGCTCGGGACGCAATCTGATTAGCAGAGATATTCCCTTCCGGTGAGCGTATAAGATAACTTGTTGTGGGAGTATTGGTGGATAATTGGTGCTGATCCACACATGATTTGCTGATAAAATTGTGGGTTGCACCAGAATCAAAAAGTACAAGCACGGGCACGTCTTTGAGAATGAACATGCCCGCTAACACCGGTGCTCCCTCCGGGACATCCTCAACAGCAAGATGTTACACACTCCCGGATTGCATTGCTGTTATATTAACTTGTGCAGGTGGCGGCATACCACCTGATGATGCTGGTTGTATGGTGTTCAACAACTTCTCCCGGCATTCTTGCCTAAAATGCCCAGAACGGTGGCAAGATAAGCGAACCACCAATTTCCGGCGGCTCCATGGAGCTGTTGAGCTGCAAATAATGTCTTCTGATACTCATCGCACTCAAACACTCCAAACTTGGACTCCATAAACCGAAGCCACTGATCAGCTTCCACGGTTTCATTAGCTTCTGTGAAAATTGGCGGTTAAGTCACCAAGAAGTCCAAATGGGCGTTCCGAGGTGGAACGACCAGTTTTGTACATTGGAGTAAGCCCTGTTGTACCAAGGCTTGGAGCAGTCTTGTATTCTCTTGACTTGACTTGACCATCTGAGCCATGACATCCGCCCATACCGTTGATGGCGGTGCCCGGGGTGGAGTCGAGTCATCACCGTCGCGGCGAGAACCTTCAGCCCTACTTGGAGAATGAGTACGCACCATACTGCAAAAGAATAATTTTGAGGGGAGTCAAAACTTTATCTCAGCAGTATGTGAAAGTATGTAAAACATGAACATGCTAAAACTTTATGAAAGCATAACAAAATTTCATGTTTACACATCTCCCTAAAGCCAACAGAATCAGTCCCCTATTCTGTACAGAACAGACCTTTCTGTACTTAACCCAGATTTTGATCCGGTTAGAAGCATTTTCATAACTCAAGTTGAATACTAAAGTTAAAGATAACTTCATCATCTCTCCAATGAGTACTCACATGCCCATATATAATTTTTGGATCAAAAGTTATGATTGTTCAAAGTTGACAGAATTTCTGGATAAAATTTGCCAGCATCTCCTTTGTATGTGGCTGTTTTCATCACAGTTGTACATAAAAAGGGAATACAATTCTGAACAAACTATGAACTACAAAATTGTTTCAATTTCATAACTTTTCCGTTGGTGTATTATATGACCCTTAGGGATTTTTCTACAGAATGTTATGGTCAATTTACAGAAACATCCAGAGAAGGCTGCAGCTGTTCTGTTTTCTGAACAGTTTGCATTCATCTGGACATTCAACCAAGTTGGCATCTGATTTTGCTCTGGAGGTCTACTGAAAAGTTTTATAGCATTTAAAAACCTTTCCAGAACTGTAGCATACACCTCTATTGGGTCAAGCTACTCAGAGTTATGCTCTGTCAAAGTACAGCAAAAATTTCTGCCAGAACAGAGCACTCTGTTTTTTTAGATCAAGAGAAGTCTAGCAAGTCTCTTCTTTGGAGCTTAGTTCAAATGAAGAGCTCAGTAACTAATATGTGCTTTCCAACATCAATTTTTAGTTTGAAAGTTAGTCATGAATGATTTCTTCATAGGAAAGACGACTATCCAGTGTAGCACGGTGGCGATGCACCGTAAGACATTTGACGGTACTACGTTGCCTCACAAAAGAAAAACCTAACCGGATTACACCGGCATATATGTATCCTTAGGTGGCACTAAAACGGTCACTCGCAAACATGTTCTACACTTACTAAGGTTTTTGTGGTTAGTACCTACATAAATCACACTCAATCATCAGGTTCGGCTGCACACCGAACCCGGTCCCAATACAGTTGGTACACCCGTCCGTCATCACTCGCCCAGGTGTTCTCAAGCCAAACATGCCTTGAGCTACGTGTTCACATTACTAACCACGTTACGGGGTTTCCCATACTTGCCAGAAGCACGACAGGGAAGGGCGTTGCTCAAATACCGCAAACGACATGAAGAGTCATAGATGATATTAAAGCGAATCGGGTTACCTACCACCCGTGGGGCTCCACCCTTCAGCTTGTACGCACTGGTGGACAGCACTTACGTGTACCCCCCAAGACATTGAACGTCCCAAGATGCATGATTTTCCGACATAACAAATAGGTTAGATTGCCACATTCATAATATGCTAATATAGTAGTCCTTATGTGGGCCTAGTACCGTTATCTCACTGTATCCTAAGTTTTTAACGTAATATGATGCTCAATCCATGCGCTATCCCCAATGCAGCTCTGATAATAAGCTGCAGGGGACCCGCCGCCGAGCGACGCCCCGCCAGGACCTTGTCGGGTGGTGCCGTGATATGCGGCACCCAACAGCACACGGGTCGATGAAACACATCACATTACATAAATCATTTGCGGAAGCGTACAAGAGTATTTTACAAATACTTATCTCAAAATAAGCTACAGCGGAGGACTATAACTCTCACGACTCATTTCTAACTTAGCAACAAAGAAACAGTCCAGCCCGCGGATGTTTCTTACTAGCAACACGAAGAACAATATGCAGTGGCGAGGATGCTCTTGAGTAACCACTCGGAGATTCCCGAGTCTCATCGGCATCCTTCATAAGCATGAAGTCAATCCTCCAAAACAACTCGGATAGCATCCGTGAGCATACCGCTCAGCAAGACTTAACCGTCACCCTAGCCATGAAACTCTACATGAGGTTATGGACATAAAGTAGGATGGCATAATGCATAATTAAACTCGCCTAAAAGGGAATCCTTACTTTCAGGTATTATTTGCCGCAATTTAAGTAACTTTTGGCACGCCACATCGGGAGTCCGCAATCAAACAAGAAACGCTTTCCACCAATGTAATTTGCTCATGGCATAAAAGAATCGAGTTTACACTAGCTAATCATCAAAGATACATCACAAAGATAGTATAAATTTCAAACCAATGGGATTAGTTCCTTTCTCATGCATGTTCTTACTACGTCACGACTGTGAGAACAAGTATGCTCGGTCCATTCCGCGAGCGACGGTGATTCAAATCAATAACACCCGGAATACACGACACGTACGCCCGTACTCGACGTTGCCTACAGCAACCATCACTGACGTCGTATGTGGCAGCCTTTCTCCCGTTTCACCCCTGTTGAATCGATCAAGTCACCCCATACAGTAGCCACTCTCATGGTGCACCTACCGACATGAGATGTCATGAGAATGTTACCCACATACTGCACACCGGCCGTCTCGCCTGAGGCGACTCGAAAAGGCTCAACGCAAGCTTCCCGAGGTACATCGGTTTACTGGGTCCCATATAGCCAGCATGAGTCCGGTACACAACTCAAACTTGTTCAACAGGGCTGCATACGGATCGGTCCTTGACCGACACGGACAGGTCTATAGCACCCAGGCCCCTATGTCCTGCTGCCCCTACAACCTTCCGGTCTCAACTTTAACTTGCTACACATTTTCTGAACCAATCCGGTATGCCCCTGTTGTTCCTGATCATGCGAGTAGCATCTCACCACTCGACTTCTACCGAACCTTACTTAAGCATGGCAGTTCCACACGGTGAAAGACGCCTACCCAATACTCCATGGGTTCATTTGGTCATGCAAGAGGAGTGTCAAACAACTAGGCCTAATGCACATTTCATATCTTAACCGAAAGTGAATACAAAGTAAAAACTTAAAAGCTGTTAAATGCAAACCTGAGCTTGCCTGTTTTGCAGTGGAGTAGTAATATATGCAGTTAGTGATCCTTGCTGATCAACCCTTGATTCTCCAGAGTTTTATCCACTTCAATGAATCACTCCTTCGAATCCCCTTCGTCATGATTCCTATTGAAATTTATATGCACAAGTTTTATAGAATGCAATGGAAAGAATTATAGAATGGATTTCTTAGGAACAGAGGTTGTGTGGAGAAGACAATAATGGCTTGGTTCGCCTCTGTTGTGCAAAGAAACAGGAATGACTAACTTGGCCTTAATGTTTTAACTATACACTAACTATTTTCCTTAATGAATATAATAGATGAGCTGAAAAGAATTGAGTGCATCTGAAGAACAAGAACTCCAATAGCCTCAAAACTTTTACAGCAGGTTCTATACTACCTAGGTATTTAGCTTGCCAAATTGCAGCTAATATGGATTACAAATGTGTTCTCCATAATTCCCATAATGCTCTTATGTATTTTTCCCACATACATAAGCATGGAGAACAAGAACAGGGAGATCTAATGCTTCACTTGAGCTGATAATTTATATGTGAGTTCCTGGTCCCATGAAAGTAATTTGGTCCAAAATTCAGACATTTTACTTGAGTAGTTCCTCCAAAACAATTCCTTAAGTATTTCTACTCAAAAGAATTAATTCTGAAGTACTGTACATTTTCATGCCCAATTTAGTGAACTAAAATTTCAAGTATGTCTCAGAGAGATTGCATAAATTGTTCTATTATTTTTGAAGCTATGGATTGCCCAGAATAGATTTTATAAGTGGGAAACATTTTCTGAAAATGTTTCTGGACTCTTATGAACACAGCAGATGGTATTTAGCAATTTCCTACTCAAGTTGTATTCAAATGAGCTGAAAATTTTCTAGGAGGTCAACACTATGCTAAAGAATATTCTGGCAAATTTTGAGGATTTTGGGATAAACCAAACTCCCTCAATAATTCTTTTTCATAAAAATTTCAAAGAATTTTTCAGAATACAATATTGACTTTGATACAAATTTGAGTTCATATTTGGATAGATCTATGCAAAAGGAATCCAACCCAATTGGAATCACTCAATTTGGAAATTACTACACAATGATATGATTTTCCAAAGTTTGAGTAATCCCTGGAATTATTTTTCCCTACTGAAATTCGGTTGGTCCCACTGTTTAAACGCCAGTCAATAGGACATGGGCCACACCGAGTTCACAGGGTTCTCAGTGTGCCAGCACACCGGATCCAGGCCACAGCCAATCAAAGATTTAAATTTCACAGCTGCTGACAGCCGGGGCCCATGGCTTTCTTCTACCTCCGGCCGCCCCTTCGCACGCGCGCGTGTTCCCCTCGCCGGAGCAAACTGGTGCTCCCCGGCCGCCCGTTTCCGGCCACCATCCTAGCTGGGGCTCGCTGCTAGGGCGTTATTGAGGCCGAGGAACATGACTGTGGGGTTTGCTAGGGCTGCCGGTGACCGCGGATACCTCGGCGACGTGCGGCGGCCTCGGTTAAGTTCGACGCCATCGCCCGAGGTTTCTAGCCCGCCAAAACGTCGACCAACTAACGCTACAGCATCCTTGGAGCTTGAGGAAGACCGACATGGCCTCAAAAGTGCTCAAAAGTGTCTGCAACTGGGTTGGCATCGTGCGCCCGATCGGGTCCGCTGTGATTACGCTCTGTAGACCTCGGAATCCTCTGCTCCGAGGTGATTTCATGCTAGGGTTGCTGAAAGGAAAATGATCGCCGGCTAGTCCAGCTTGTGTGTGCCAAGTTTGATGACCTAAGGAGGATTAGAGAGTGGGAATTTGAAGAACTCATACCGGCCGTTCGGTTTGCACTCGCCGGAGTAAAATCTTCAAATTCATCGGCTATGCTCCACGGTTTGGCCCGAGCTTCGGTTGAGAGAAGCACCACAATAGCGCGCTCCTGTGGCCGTACTTGATCTGGTGTGAAAGCTTCTGTGGAACGCTGTCCACGTGAAGCCGATCACCGTTCTTCTTTAGGTCGCCGCTGTGAAAACTGTTCTAGGGCAAAGGAGGCCGGAGCTCAGTGGTTTGGGTGTCGGGGAAGTGGAAGCTGAGCTTGTGGTGCTGTCTAGCAGCTCGGGGTGGAGAGGGGCGTGAGTTTTCTTCGGTTTCCCAGAGGATTACCGAGTAGCGGAGGTGAGGAGGTTCTGCTCGTGCGCTCGCGAGGAGAAGAAAGCAAATGAGTTTTCCTTCGGTCAGGGGAGTGGATCACGTCAAAGAAATGAGTGAAACTGACTCTGCGCGCCAGGGCGTGGGAGGAGGGAGCAGGAGGTGGCGCCGCTGCCCCTCGGTGGCACACGGGTGAGAGAACTGCTCGGTTGAGTTGAAACAGAGCTATACTTAGTATGCAAGTCTCCAATTTCAGCTCAATGACATGTGGGTCCTACCCCACATTTTCCTCCCAAAATATCTGCTCGTGTTGATCTTCCCAAATTCCACAATTCTGAGTTTGAAAGGTGGGCTAGAATTTGAATTCGCCAATTTCAGTTTGAATTTGCATAGCAAATTTGAATTTGGTTGGCATTAGAAAATGCCTCTATTTGATTCCTTTTTGAGCCCACCATAAAAATGAAAAGTTTGCCACCTAACCTTTTTCCAAAATTCCCAAACTATATGGCTGCATAAGTCTTCAAATTCTTTAGCCACAAATTGGTGTGAACTTTGAAGTATGAAATCTGATTTTTAAACTTTCATGCAAAGAGGTATTCAAATCCTTATTGGTTCAACACTTTCAAATAAGAATGTGAGACTCATTTTGAATGCTCATCCATGTATCACTTTGCATGAAGAAAAGTTTTAGCAAGTCCCATTTTTCATGCCTTTGCCACACATATGAACTCAAACATCGGTTTTATTCATATACATTTTGGGACTTTTACGTAGGCGTGTCCATTTGCTGCATGTAGAGTTTCATGTGTAGGAGAGTTGGTTGAGACTTGCCGAGCCATCGTGCTCATGGTTGCTGCTATAAGTGTTTGCAGGTGAGGAGTACTCCACGGACTCGGAATACGAGTTCACCGGCGAGGGCTACCCTCCGTCTGGGACTACGGCTGAGTGGGAGCCGTACACGCCGCGCTGAGGCTGAGTGGAGCTAGTGTGGGTTGTCCGTAGGGCCGGGCAACCAACTTTTGCTAGTTAGGTGTTGGCATGAGTTGTATAAAAACCTTCCGCTGTAGTAGACTCTGTAGAGGAGTTGTAACTGAAGAGTGTGCTACTTTTGTACATAATTCAGTAATTTTCAATGTAATAATATGTTCCTTATGACGTGTGTGCTGTCGGGTGTCGCATCATGCGGCACCACCCTCTAAGATCCTCGGATGTATGGATTTCGGTCCGTCACAGTTCACGGGCTGAACATGAACTCTTTTACCTAGTCTACGCCCGTGAGAGTAGACTTCACGTATTTTGTTGTAAACATGTTCAAAAACAGTTTATTGTAATAAAACTTTTGCTTCCGCTTTGTACCTTTTTGTGTGTTATCCGGTGTTGTGCAACGCAGCACCCCTCAGCATGATCTGGGATAGTCGAGACCGTCGGGTCCTCGCAGTATCGGGCGGAGGCTCGAGCATGGGATCCCTAGGGCATCGAGGGTCCCAACATAGAGGATGTTGAGACCGCTTCCCCCGTCCATTAAAACCCTGCTCAGGCGTTTTGGACCTATGACCGGGTCCATGACCAAGGGAAAGCGCCGGGTTGTGGAATGAGGCCGGGGTGATCCGATCAGTCAAAAATGACCGCGGTTTTGGACCACCGGAGGAAGGTTGGGATGGCGGGAGCGGCGATACTGACCTCTCGGGTTGTCAACTTCTGCCACTGGTGGCTTTTGTAGGCCTGACTGCCTCCGAAGATCATTATGCAGCCCTCCAGCATGGAGAAGCTTGCCTCGTCGGGCTCGGGACTCATATCGGCGGGCCTCTTGCCTTTGTTGTCTGCAGCGAGCGACTCTGTGCTGATGAAACACTTCAGCAGGGCGCAGTTTTTGAGGATGTGTCTTACCGGGTAGGTGTGGTTTGTGCACGGCTTCTCGGAGAGTTTCTCGAAGTAGTTTGTCACTTGCTCGCATCCTCTTGTCGCCTTTGCGGGGTGCCTCTTTTCTCCCTGCATCGGGGTTCTTCGGCTTTCATTTTTTGCAGATGGCCCCAACTGCCTCCTTGCCAGAGCCGTGGTTCATGGCGATGTCAAGGTGGTTCCTCGTGCTTCTTGGCTTGACGCAGCCGAGCTTGTGTACGAGGGACTCACAGGTCGTCCCTGAGAGCAAGGCCACGACGACGTCGGCATCGACGACGTCGGGGAGCTCTTACACTTCTTCTAGAAGTGCCGGATGTATTGTCATAGGGTCTCATACGGCTTCTGTCGGCAACCCTTGAGGTCCCAGGAGTTGCCAGGACGCGCGTACGTCCCCTGGAATTTGCCGATGAATGTTTCCCTGAGCTCGGCCCAGTTTTGGATGCTGTCGGGTGGAAGGTACTCGAGCTATGCGTGTGCTGGCTTGTCTAGGTAGATGGGGTGGTATTGGATGATGAAGTTGTCATCCTTCACCCCGCCAGCTCAGCAGGCCAGGCGATAGTCCTCCAGCCATACGCCGGGGTTGGTCTCCCCGCCGTACTTCCCGATGTCGGTCGGGGCCCAAAACCTTTGCGGAAAGGGGGCATTGTGTATCCTCGTTCCGAATGCCTTGGGCCTCGGGAGGCCAGGGCTCAGGCTCCAACCTCTTCCATGGTCGTGGTTGTTAATCCTGCGAGGCTGTAGAGTCCTAGGGTCGGGAGGTGAATCCATGGGGCCCTCCCAAGTTTGCCGATGTGAAAGCCCATTTTTACACAGTTGGCTAGCACCAAAAGGTGGAGGAAATTCAAATTTCTAAACTTTTTGGCAACCAGTCATACACATATATTACTAGTGCAAATTCAAGTCTGAGCTTGCCACTTGGTTCCAAATAATTCAAATAGCACTCATGCAAAATTCCATAATTCTGGAAGCATGTTTGCTATTTAATTCTAGGGTGACATGAAAAACCAATGGAATTGAAATTTGAATTTGGAATTCGAACCAAACTTGATCGAATGTAGAATTGAATTCTACACATTTGATTTTGCTTCCCTACAATTATCTAGGATTTTTGGACAAAGTTTGGTGGCAGAATTAAAACATAGAAACAGTAGGAGGGAAAGAGAGAGGATGACATGTGGGACCCCTTTGTCAGCCACTCGCCGAGCACGTCGGTTCCAGTTTCGCTCCTACTGCCGCCACCGCGGTGAAGCCTGCGAGCCACCGTGACACCTCTGGCTTGGCGCCGAAGACACCACCTCCCCGAGCATTCGTGTTTAAGCCGAGCGCAGCAGCTCTGTCACCGTTCCTACTCGCCCAGTGAAGAAAAACGAGTGTGCTGCCTCTGTTCTTGCCACCAGACAAAAATCGCTGCTCCTCCGCTCTCCACGCGCTAGACCGAGCATTTCTCCGGATGAACAGCATCACTGACGGTACGGGGTGCAACTGTTGAGCCTAAGAGCAGCCGTGTTCCCTCTCCGGGCCCAATACCCTTCATCTTATTCCGAGCTGCCGCAAGAACTGAAGCTCGTCTATTCTGAAATTTGGTTCCGAGGTGAAGTCATAGTCTAATCGCTTTAGCTTGATGCTTCTACACAACCTAGCGTAGCTCCTAGACCAAGACACATCGGAAACCGTCGAGAAAGTGAGCTGTAATCCGAGTTTTCCCGGCCACCGACGTGCAACCATAGCCGCACCGTTGAGCTACCCTTTGCAAGGATTTTTAACTGTTATAGGATGCAAAACCTTGATCCCCATATCACCTTGGTGCTCGAGGTGCCCTCCCCGACCGGAATACCCTTCTCCTGAGTGAGAACGACGGTGCCGTGGTGATGTTTGCCGCTGCCACCATCGAGGAGGTATCTCCAGCCACCTAGAGTTGCCACCGACCTCACCAGGTTGTTCTTCGTCGAGTTTTGGGCACAGGCGGTGAAGGACGAGCCATTTGGAGCATTGGGAAGCGTCACCGGCGAGTCGCCACCGCTGCTACACCGAGGGAGCCACCCGAGCAGGAGGAAGACGACGGAGGGGCGTGGCCCACCTGTCGGTGTCTCATCTCCTGTGTGGGATCCAGATGTGGCACAGGATCGGGTGTGACTGCACTGGTTAAACCTATGGCCCCAGGTGTTGCCGCAATACCACTGGCCCGACTTAAAACAGTGGGCCCGGGTGGGATTATTTGAAGTTTCCTATTAGCAAACAATTCAAGAAATTAGCTCATCTTCTAAATTCAATTATGCCTAGTAGAATTGCTCCAAAAATTTCAAGTAAATTCTGGTAGACTGCTCATGTTCCAAATTTTGCAGTGGTGCAATTTTATAAACATGAAAGTCTCAGTATTTAATTCCTTTTAGCTAATTGCTTGCTAAATTACTTACCATTGTTCTAGTAATGGGAAAATTCCGAATTTTGGTCAGAACACCCACTCAAATACCCTTGACCATCAGTAAAGATTAAAGTTCATTGGACTTTGTTTACTGGGTCAAACAGTCCTCTAATTTCAGTCTTCATTGGAAATTCCAAAATAAACAGAAATCATTTCAGCCTTTTCCACCAACTTCAAATTTCCATTTCTCCCTGTAGAGAAATCGAAAAATTATGAAATAAACTTTGCTAGAACCAGGGAGACCTTCTCTATCTAGATCTTTCACTGTTAGATATGTCAAAGCTTCAGATTTGAGATCAAAATTTAGAGAAGCTAAGTACTTGTGGGAGATGTAGAAACCACAAGCCTCGAGACTTGTTCCATTTTTGTTCAGACCCTCCTCATGACCTATAGTCTCCACTCGAAGAATTCCAAAGCCAATTAAGAATATTAGTAGTAGTAAATGTCCTTAGAAGCTTACTTCTTATACATGATCATTACTTATACATATTTTATGCATACTATATAGTGACTGAAATCGAAGACGCTCTGGAGGCCTTGGAGATCCTACCTCCAGAAGCTAACTTTCCATTTGAATCACACCCAGGCAAGCCCCGGTTTGCATTTAATTACTTTTGCAAAGTTTTGCTTTGTATCACTTATGTCTAGGATGAAATATTTGCATTAGAGTTAAGGTGATTGAAACTCCACTTGCATGACCTATAAATCCTATGGAGTATTGGGTAGTCTACAGCTCGATGAGTAGACAATGTCGTGCTAATGTTCTTAGGATTTCGGTAGAAGTCGAGTAGTTGGAATCTACTCGCGAGATAGGATTTTAATCACACGGGATAGAATGAATCAAAGAATGGCTTAAGAATGTGAAATTGAGACCCAGCAGTGGGATAGGATACAGTGAGCTGAGGTCTCACGTGCGTAGCCCTGTTGGTGTCGATTGAGGACCGAGCCGTGTGCGACCCTGCTGGACAAGTTTGAACAGTACTGGATGCATCCTGGCCATATGGGAAACAGGAAACCGATGTAATTGGTTAACTTGGGTGCTGAGGCTTATCCAACAGTTTTATAGGAGTGGGTTGAGGGTAGCAAGGTGTAAATCTGCCAGCAGGAACAGACACGCTCCGCGCAGAGACCTCCTGCCCGTTACGGATGGACCAGTTCGACATTTGGGTTTCCTTTCAAAGGTTGCTGCATAACAACAGCGTAGGAAAGTGTAATGCACTACACTCCTGAAATGGGTGTATGTGACGTGTTATCCGGGTGTCTATTGATTGCAATCACCATCCCTCACGGTTATTTGAGTACCGCTTGTTCACTGTGTTGTGACGTAGTAATTACTGAAAGAGACCAGAAGAATATGATGCATTGAATTATCATTGTATTGCAACCATGTGTGCTTTAGATGTAGAGCTCACTAGATTTATATTCCACTTTGGGCAAAACCACATCAGAAGGAAGCATTTCTTGTTTGATTGTGAAATTCCGATGTAAGGGCTGCTCAAGGTATATGAAACTGCTGCTGTAAAACTGGAAATAAGGATTAACATATAGGTGAGTTTTTTATTGCAATGTCACTTCCTATGTTAAGAATCCCTGCATGTAGAGTTTCATATTTAGGAGTGACGAATCAGTCTTGTTGATCCATCGTGCTCATGGTTGCTATATTAAGCTGTTGCAGGTAAGACATATGAGGAAGGGCCCGAGGATGAGGCGATGCCCCCGTCGGGGTACACGGCCGAGTTGGAGCCCTGCACGCCGCCGTGATCTCCGGATAGGTGCTGCTAGTGTGTGGCGTCCCCAGGCTGGACGGCTACACTTTTGCATAGCTAGGCTGAGAGTTTAGCTATGACTATATACTTCCGCTATACATTAAGTATTGTAAAAGACTTCCGCTGTTTTATGTAAATAAAAGTTTATATGTTTTTGTATTCTTTTCATGTGTGTTGTTGGGTGCTGCATCGCATGGCACCACCCTCTGTGATCCCGGAGTTGGAGGACCTCAGGTCCCCCACAGATGTGGTATCAGAGCCGCATTGGGAATAGCACGCTCGAAAAGAGCCTATTTTGAAAATTTAGAAGTAGTCGAGTGAGGATTAGTCACTATGCCCACATAAGGTCTATTAGAGTAGTAGCTACATAAGGTGGAAAAGCTAACATACTTGTTGTACATTTTGCAACAACGCTCCAACGTCAGGTAAGAGGTAAGGTACACCACCGCAGGCGGATCAACTGTGGTAAGCTCGCCATACGAGCAGTGGTATGGGATGGTTTGCTGTGGCTTTGTATGGTAGTGAATATGAGTCTCTAAACCTTCTCATGGTTCTGGGAACATATGAAAACGCTGATCCCCAGCATGCTTTAGGCAAAAGCGAGGATAACCCATCGTGTGGTAAGAAACACGATAGTATGCAACTCTTGAATGATCAATGTTCAAAGGGCCATATGCAGTGCTCGCCATCGGCGTGTCTCAACGGTTATGAGGCAGTAGGTGGTATCTGTTGGGTTGATAAAATTCCCAACCGTGACAACCCATTCGCGCTCTACTCTGGTTCCCCGTCATGTGGTGCAAAAAAGCGACCATGTACCTTGAGACGTGGCATGACTCAAGGATGATCCATATGGAAATGATACAAACCGTATGTTTTTACAATGATATGGACCTGCCTGCAATGATAAACACTTGTGTGCCTCATTATTGAGTGGTTTTGTGCAGGTACATTGACCACATTAGAGCATGGCGTTTAGAAATCGTTTGTGAGTGGCGTTCCTAGTTTTACCAGTTGACATGTATATGCAGGAATACTGGTTTAGGATTTTCTTTGGTGAGAGAATAGTATCAGCATTGCATTCCGGTTTCCTCGCACACATTGATGATCATATCCGTGCCGGAGGTGCTGTCAAAAAATTTCCAGAAAAACTGTTAACTTGTAAAAATCCTAACTCCTAAAGCATAAATGCTATGGAGGCAAATAAATACATTCTGGATTCATTTTTGAGTTTACTACAACTATGTTGTCGAACTCCTGTCCAGATTTTGCCTCCAAATTGGTAAAAACATTTAAATTACCTAGACTGGTTAGCTGGACCAGAATCTGGACAGTGAACCTATGTTTGATTTTCCAAATTCAAACAACTTGGTTTCCCGTCTTGATGTTCAGCAGCTGTTTTTAAAACAGTGGATTGAGTTCGAGTATATGATGCATTCCACACATCACATCGAGAAATAACATGTTTGGTCTTGTACAATAGTGTAGGATCGAAGTACACGTGTAAAGCTACCACAGGGGGGGGTGAATGGTAGATAAAAACTTTTCAGCGGAAGCAACAAAACACCCCTCAGCAGAAAACCGATCTGTTAAAGAAACCGTGTGTGCGACTAATCTAAATGTATTCAACTGTGAAAAAACTAGTATAGATTATATAGAATCAAGTCATGAAGACTTCACAACAAGAATCATGAAAATCCGTTGAGAGAAACTCAAGTTACGATCAAAAGATCGAACAAAGGTCAAACTGTCCTACGCGAGAAAAACAGTTCTGGAATACTGCAAAGAAACTCGTGTAGATCAGAAACCACAAATTCAATGACTGTGAAATTTTCACAGATGATAGCTAATCAAGTTGTGAAGACAACCTAAAAATAATCACATCAATTGGATCTGTAAAACTTGAGTTACGATAAAACCACCGAAGCAAGGTAGTGCTGAACAGAAACTCGAAGAGAAAAACTTGTCTGAAACAAGTCGGACGAACAAGGCACAGAAGTTACTTTAGAATACGAATTTTATTTATCAAAACACAAGAGGAACAGCCCCAAAGTCGTGTGCCCACAAGCCTTGGCATCCCTTGCTTATATAACCAGCCCTAAGGCCAACCCAATTTAAACTAGGACTCCTACTCCTACTTGGATTCAAACTATAACTTTCCAATACTGCTCAAGACTCTTCTACACGCAGATAGAAGCAATCTTTAGACTTCCAAACACCTTAGTAACATCCCAAACATTCCTAAAACAACTCAAATTCGTGACCCACATGAAATCCTATCATAACCAACTCAAAACTTTCCATATTTGAGTCAAACACGACTCAGCCGCAGCCTGAGTCCATAACCTAGTCGGTTGGACCTTTCCGACCAATTCTTTACGTCCACATCTCTTCATCACGCCTTGGAACCAAGCAGCCACGTCCATGCACTCCTTGCACACGTTCAAACATCTTCCAACAACGTCCAAGATACCTTCATATGCATTGTTCTTGATTCAAACATACTGCGCAACCTCCCGATCAACTCAACCACAATTCCTCCCGAACATGGTTGTTGAACCTCATCTTCTCACTAAGACTAGTTCAATGGATCCTGTCACCAGCCATGTCTTGAACTCAAGCAACACCTGCACATGAACAAACAACCAATACTTCCGAGCACAAGTCCTCGACTTGACTCTCGTTAGTTCCGAAACTACAACATCTTACTTGAGCACCTCACATAAGCATGTTGTAAACCATAGCAAAATGATATCAGCCAGAACCACCAAAATACACTAAAAACTTAGTAAAATAATACTAAGCAAAATTTCCATAAGAGTAAAGCAAGTTCGAAAAGTTGCAAGTTAAAAGCAGAACCATTGCAATCAAGCTCCGAACCTTACCAAATCTAACCGGACCTTGAACCGGAGCTTACCAAAGCTAGTCGGACCTAGAGCCGGAGCTTACTAAGCTTAGTCGGACCTAACACGGAACTTACCAAAGCTAGTCGGACCTAGCACCGGAGCTAGCATAAACAAGTCGGACCTAGGCAAAATAAGCCAGACCTAGACAAAGCAAGTCGGACCTTACGTCGAACCTATCGTTGGACCTTGCAGGAGCTCGGACCTAGAGTCGGACCTTGTTAAAAAGGTGTTTTGGTAGTATTCAAAACTTTTATCGTCAAAGCCAATGTATCCAGCACACATAGGTCTCACAATCTCCCCCTTGATGAATGCATTGGCAACACCACTTAAAATCCGAACATTGGCTTATTCACATGAAAAGTTTTGAAAACAATTTCTCCCCCTTTGTAAATCAGAAATAAAATGAGAAGAAAAACAAAAATACCAAAATTTCTCCCCCTGAGAAGAATCATGCCAAAAAACTTGTGAATGTGTGCAATGTGTGATCAATTTCTCCCCCTTTGATAATGTATTCAGCAAGGTACAAAAGAGAAATTTTAATTTGTTATGAGCACATTATAACATATACATATAAAATAAAGCTCATCCAAATCATACTATTAAGTAACTTACACTATCACATCAATAAGATACATAAAGTAGTGTAAGCCATGCTAGAGATCAAGTGTAATTTTCAATTTAAGCAAGTCATGATCTCACAAACTTAACTATTTCAAGACCTGGAAACATGACACTTGTTGCTGCATTTTATTTATCATTTAAAGCACAAATTTTGATCTTATGACATTTGCAAGAGATTATATGCAGCATCAGCCTTATTCTAACCAACCAAGCCAAGCCTATGTCATTTGACAGTCAGAAGCTTAAGGACATGGTTTTAGTCATACACAACTCCTTTCAAGTTCATATCAAAGTGCAATGATAAGCCATCTCAAAAGAAGAAGTGCGATGCATGCATATTCTCTTGATCTTTTCTCATTTTTTTATTTGAACATAAAAACTCAACATGTGAGTTGATTACTTGATTAATTCTTTATGATTAAAAGCACTTGTGAGCATGCAACAAGTTCAAAACAGCAAGAAAGTTCGACCATGACCAGATTTAGTGTAAGTAATTATTCCATTTACTAGACATGGTAAAAACTACAAAATGTATAACACGAGTAATGTAGTAAGAACTTTCAGCATGAAAAAGGAATCACAAAGTCATATATGCATGAAATACTGTGCTCATATTATTTTAATTTCAGATTCACACATAGACTTCCCAAGTTTCAAAATTCTCCCTCAATTTAAGCCATGACGATGCATAACCCCTATTTCACTATGAATGTAACAAAAACAAGTGAAATCCAAAGGTTTTGTAAAAATGTCAGCCAATTGTTGTTCGGTATCTACTTGTTGAAGCACAATGTTACCTTTTTCGATATTATCACGGAGAAAGTGATACCTAATGTCAATGTGCTTAGTTCTCGAATGTTGCACGGGGTTTTTAGCAATGCAAATGGTACTAGTGTTATCACAAAACAGTGGAACACTATATAGATCAACCACATAGTCCTTAAGTGTTTGAAAAATCCAAAGAATTTGTGAGCAAGCACTAGCAGCAGCTACATATTCAGATTCGGCTGTGGATTGTGTAACTGAACTTTGTTTTCTAGAGGACCAGACAACAAGTGAATTACCAAGAAAATGACAAGCACCAGAAGTACTTTTCCTATCAATCCTACAACCCCCAAAATCAGCATCGGAAAAAGCTTTCAAAGTAACGGTTCAGGAAGAAGGAAGAAAAATGCCAAATTCTTGAGTTCCATGTAAGTACCTGAGAATCCTTTTGACGGCTTGACGTTGTGAAGCACGTGGGGAGGCTTGAAACCCTGCACAAAGACATACACTGAATTGTATGTCCGGTCTTGATGCCGTGAGATACAAAAGTGATCCGATCATGCTTCTATATTCTTTTTGATCAACGGGATCACAATCTTCATCAAGTGTAACACCCCAAAAATATTGTTAAGACCCTAAATCATGTTAAGAGGGGAATTAAAAAATTTTTTGGACGTGTTGCATGTTTTGCAAAAATTCAAATTCAAACTGGAATTCAAATTAAACTCAAATCAGAAAAGAAATAGAAAAAGAAAAAGAGAAAACAGAAAAAAACCGGCCAGTGGGCCGAAACCCACCAGCCGGCCCAGCCAGTGCCCGCGCCAGCCCGCAGCCGCGCGCGCTGCTGCCTCACACTGACAGGCGGGACCCACCCGATCTTCGTCTACCTCGCGACAGCGCCGGACTCCCTCGCACCCGAATTAAAACCGATCGGGATTTCAGCGTATCCCCGCTGAATTCTGTTCGTAGGCGACGCGGACATGATCTAAACCACCCCGCCGCCCTCCCCCGTCTATAAAAACCCCGGCCTCGTTCTGTTTTTCCCACGCGATTGCCGATTTTTCCTCCGGTGAGAACCGAGACTTCTCCGGCGAATTCTGGCTGATCTAAGCTCGGAAATTCCGATCTAACTCGCTGGTCTTGATCCACCGCCTCCGGGGAACCTTGCAGGTGCAGAAAACTCGGTGACTTGCGGTGTAAACACAGCGCCGACGAGCTTCGCCATGGTTTCGCCTCGGACCTCGTCGCCGATCACCTTCCAGGACCTCCGAGCTCAAGAAAACCCCCGAGGTGAGATCCCCGACCTCCCCTCTACCGATCTATACCATAAAATCACAGTTCTAGGAAGAATTCCCGAAGATCCGAAAGTTTCCGGCGAGATCGCCGCTTCCCGCCGCCGTGCGCCGCCGGCAGCGCCGCCCGCGCTCGATCAGAGCGACGTGGCCCTTGTGCGCCGTTTATTTTAAATCGCACGGTAGGGTGAAATCCCCGAGTACCGGTTCGATGTTATAATCTCGGCCGTCGGTTTAAAATCGGACGGTCCACGTCAGCCCCGCGTTATAAAGACTGGAAATCTTACATGCTACCCACTGGGGTTCTCGGGAAATAAGAGCTAGCCCCGGAAACTTCTGATCTAGCCCCTGGAACTCCAGAAAATCATGTAAATTCATTTAAAAATCAGTTTTAGCCCCTAGACTTAATAAAAATTAGGAAAAACTCCTCTGATAAGTGTAGCTAGGCCCCTGGAAATCCTGAAAATAATATTATAGACCCTGTAGTGGGGTGAGTTTACCTTTTTAACCTTGTTTAGTATTAAATTTAGGAAATTGAATATGTGGCTACTATTTAAAATTTAAAAAGTGGGACAAACATATTGTCAAATTTAAATTAAAAACTTTCTCAGTACTTAGAAAAACTTTGGAGTGAGATAAAAATAGATTTTTGGCTGAAATGAATCTGTTTAATTTATTATTCACATTTATTAGTTACAGGGACACATTTTAAGTAAAGAATAGTTCTGAAAATAGGGAAAATAAATGTAAAATAGTTTACATCAGAGGAAAAGGTCAAAAATATATTAGTAAATATTTTAGATCAGAACCTATTCTGTTTAGACGATGTGTCTTGTTATTTTCATAATAAAGTTCACATTTAGGCATAGGAAATAAATCTGAAAATATAGCAACTAGTAAATGATAAATGAAGTTTCTAAAATCCAAAGAATTCAGTTTAGGGTTGGTAGAAATTCTGAAGACACATATGGAGAAGGAAAATACCTTTCATGCATACTTGGTAGCTAAAAGGTGTAGTAATTGAATATAAGGAATTTATTTAAATTGGAAACTCATATATAAAGTATGCAAGCATAAATGTGAATACAAAAGTAGGAATCATATACACATGATTAAAAGTGCATGTAAGCCAAAGGTCAACACACATAGAGTAAACACAACACATAGGAGTTGTGAATGGCTTTGTTACATGTGAATGTGTGGTTTGTATGAAGTGGAAGTGTGAACTATGTCTTATGGATTGTTGTTTTTCTTTTGCTATGTGTGATGGTATGATGTAGAACCTGCTCAAGAGCAAGTTATTCCTTTCCAAGATCAGGACTACCCATTTCAAGAGCAGCAGGAAGGAGGCAAGTGTCCTTGACCACTTTGATCCTATGCTAGGATGTGTAGATAGAATTATTTGCATTGTCAAATGAAATATGAAACCCATGCTAGGAAGTTTCCCTAGAATTGCATTATCTTGTTTCCTTGTAGCTTGGGTTGGGATTTATTTTATCATGTCATTTATTATTATGCATATGCTTAGCCATGCTTAGAATGGAATATTTGGGATATGAGATCATCAGTTTATTTTACCATACTCTTGAATGAGATATTGTGAGTTATGTAGAGGTAGGGATCAAGGCAAGTTGGATGTTTTGGTTGTGTGCTGGGTGCACGAGACTCGGGTTTGTGTTTAGTACTTGCCTGGATCCTAAGGACCGGTTCATGGAGCATGTAACCTGGCTTTACTGTGCCAACCACATGCTGAGATGGGGCAGCTTGGCCAATTAATTAGGTGTATCCCCGGCGTAGTATGGGTGTGTTGGATGGTGCGGGGAGTAGGTGTCAGCTGGACTACCATATGAACCGCAAGGCTCAAGAGGGGGCCACTGCAGCGGGGTTGGAGCTTCTTGTATGCTGTTAGGGGTGAAACCTCAGTGGGCCCACGCTCGTCGGGAATCCCTTTGTAAAGGCTTCGTAGTGATGTCCTGGCTACACACCTGGGAAGTGTGAATGTGGTTCGTGGCCACTGGCATAATGGAGGTTCTTTTAGTCCACCCGGCAACGGGGGATGAAATCACTACATGTGGGTACAGTGGTACAAACTCTGCAGAGTCAAAACTGTCATGACAGCCGTGCTCACGGTAAAGAGCGGCTTGGACTTATTCATGATTAGAGGATTGATGATTTTAAAAGTTGTGGATGTTAAGCGGGGAGCTTAACATTGGAAATGATGTTATGGTTATTGGATTATGATGATGGGATGGGAGATTGGGACCATTTCACCTGTGTAGTAATGTAGGTGGTTAATAAGCTAAGGTGATAGGTATTAATTGCGTAGTGCTTTAACCATGAGTTCAACCTCTCCTTGATCTAGCCATGCATGATATGATTTTCCCACACTTGCTGAGTACCATTGGTACTCAACCTTGCATATTTTGTTGGTTTGTATTGCTGCTCAGGTCAAGATAATGCGGTGGTGTATAATGACCAAGACTTTGGACCCGAAGAAGGTTTCTAGGTTCATGGAGACCCCTGGGCAACGCCTGTGATGGAGCCCTCAAGAATAATATTCCGCTGCTAGTTTGTTTATTTGTGATGAACTTATTATTGTCCATCGAGACATTTGCCATGTAAGACTTATTTATATTCGACACCTGGCTTGTAATAAATGATGCTTCACTATTTGTCATCACATGTATGAGAAAATGATCCTGTCATGCATGTGATATTCACTTGGTTGTTCTTTGGAAAAACCGGGTGTGACAGAAGTGGTATCAGAGCCAAGGTTGCCCGTAGGAACGTGGACCTAGGTAGAAATGGACGTATTTAAGGGCCCTATTTTCTTAAAAACTATTTTACAAAGGTGTGGATTGAAAAGTGTTATTTAAATGAGTCACTTTCTTCATCTTACCCCAACTTTCATTCAAAATAGGATTTTTGTTTGAGAGTTTATCTAACCCAATTTTAAATTCTTTTTGTTTTAGTTGGTTCGCATGATTCGTACCGCTCGCAAGTCCACAGGAGGGAGAGTTCCCGTAGTTGCCCTTGCCGAGAGAGAGGAGAGCCGTACGGTGACGTACCTTTCCTACAGATTGGCAGTAGGAGGCTTATTGCACCGACTTCGGCGTATGCTCGAAGCCTCCGGCAATACGGGCAAGCTAATCATCCACTATAACTCCACCAGGACCATCCGTGAGAAGAGGGAAGAATGGAGTTCGGAGATGAGGATTATACACGAAAATCAATTGCTTAAGATCCACCACTCTCCAGCTTGTCGAGCAACACAGGTCGATGCGGCGAAAGATGTCACCTGGGAGGCCATCACCTGCCAGAGTCACATCTATCGTCGCCACTTGGACAAAACTGAGTACATGTATGTCCTCCAGCGTGAGAGTGGTACCACGGAGTACAAGTACCCGCCGGTGCAGCAAGGGACTTCCCATGAGCACATGGACTTGTGCTTGGAAGATGCTTCTATGCTCAGCACTCGACTGCAGGAGTGTCAACAAGAGCTTCAGGATGTCCGGGACACCCTGACGGAAACGGAGGCGTTGCTGCGAGCCTGTTTGAGGGCGAGAGAAAGAGGAGATGGGAATGAACTGTGTGTCACTGTGAATGATACATGGACTCCTGACTCCCCAGATCGCCGAGCGATCAGGCGTCGTCGCACTTCTCCACCAGCAGCCTCCCCACCCAAAGCAGAGTTAGAAGGCAGCCAAAATGAAGAGGAAGATCCCGAGGAGCTAGCTCAAGAAAACGAGTAGTGTAGAGTCCCTCCCTTAGTCAGCAAGATGTCGAATAGGCGAGTCGTTAAGATAAGTTAATGGTGTGATAATGCTTGGTGTGTGACGTGAGTTGTGGAAGCCATGAGCAATTGTCCATGGCCTCGTCTTTAGATTGTTTTGTTTTGGTGTGTGAACCCACATGAAATAATATTGCCTTTATTTTTGTGTGAAAAGTGAACCCTTAGAGAAGAATAACAAAGCCTCAACACTTCAAAGTACAAACAAATGAAAGTAGTAAGATGATACTAAATGCTTTCAAATTAACATTGGTTGATTCTGCGAGATGGCCGGAAGAGGAAAAGGACGTGCTGCCAACCCCGCCAACAACAACGATGAGGCGTGCAACCCTCATCTTTCTGGAGGCCAGGACAGGGGTGGTCGCCGTGAAGAAGTTGACCCTCTCCACCAAATGCTAGAGAATCAAAATCAGCTCATCCAGAACTTGACTCAAGTGGTGGCCAACTTGCATCAAGTTCCACCTCCACAAGCTGCACCACGCCAACCAAGGTTGAGTGAGTTTCTAGGAACTCAACCTCCAAAGTTTGCAAGTGCTGCTGAACCTCTAGAGGCAGATGATTGGCTGAAGACCATTGAAAGTAAGATGAGGATCATACAGTGCCAAGGGTATGAGAGGGTGCTGTTTGCTTCTCATGAATTGCATGGACCTGCTGCTGATTGGTGGACCGCCTACGTGGCCGCCCATCATGACCCTGAGAACATCACTTGGGAAGAGTTCAAGCGTAGCTTCCGCAACCATTACATCCCAAGAGGTGAACTCAAAAACAAGAGGAAAGAGTTTTTGGGACTGCAGCAGGGAAACATGACGGTGAGGGAATACCTCACTAAATTTACTCAACTATCCCGCTATGCCCCACGGGACATAGAGACTGATGAGCAGAAACAAGATTGTTTCGTGGAGGGACTTACCGCAGAGATGCAGTGTGCAATGTCCTCAAATGAGTATGAAAGCTTCCAAAAGATGGTGGACAGAGCATTTGTGGTAGAAAGGAAGCTAAAGGCCTTGGAAACTGAGAATAAGAGGAAGGCCGGGTGGTCACATCAAGCTTCAGGGAGCCACACCCGCCCACGTCTGATGCAGCAACCTGCTGGGCAGACGAGCCGTGCTGTGGTACCCTACTCAGCACCAAGAGGGTACAACCCGAACTACAGGCCTCCGGCAGCACCAGCACAGCCGCAACGTCAGTTGGTACAGCAGCCTCGCCCCGCATATCCACCTCGACCAGCAGTGCAAGGACCTCCGAACCAACCCCAAGACAACAAAGGCCAAGCACCTAAGGTTGGGGTGCAATGTTTTAGCTGTGGTGAAGTGGGGCACTATGCCCATAAGTGCCCAAAGAAGAAGCCCGCGCAGCCACAACAGCAGAATGTAATGAGAGGACGGGTGAACCACGTCACTATGGAGGAAGCACAGGATGCACCCGACGTGGTAGTTGGTAAGTTTCCTGCCAATTTACACCTTGCAACCCTGCTGTTTGATTCTGGTGCCACCCACTCGTTTATTGCTCAAGGGTTTGTTAAGAAGTATGACCTAGCAACAACACAAATGAACCATATGCTAGCCGTAAACTCTCCAGGTGGAGAAATAAGGACAAGACAAGTGTGTCCCAAAGTGAATCTAGACATTAATGGGGTAGTGTTTACTGCTAACCTCATAGTGATAGATTCCCAAGGGATCGATATTATTTTGGGCATGGATTGGTTGACCAAACATAAAGGAATCATCCATTGTTCGACCAGAACGGTGGAACTAACTCACCCTAGTGGCACAAGAGTAAAGTTCATAACAATACACGAGCCTAGGAGGGACATTAAATTAAATCAAGTTGAGGTGAAAGTGGAGGAGATCAGGATTATCCGGGAATATCCAGATGTTTTTCCGGAAGAATTGCCAGGTATGCCTCCCGATCGTGAAGTGGAATTTGCACTTGAGCTAGTGCCTGGAACAGCCCCGATATACAAGAGACCTTATCGGATGGACTCCAAGCAGCTAGAAGAACTCAAGGATCATTTGAGAGAATTGACGGAGAAGGGGTATATTCGCCCTAGTTCCTCACCATGGGGAGCTCCGGTGATATTTGTGCCCAAGAAGGACGGAACCTAAAGGTTATGCGTGGATTACCGTGCCTTGAATGAGGTAACCATCAAGAACAAGTACCCATTACCCCGTATTGAAGACTTGTTTGATCAGTTGAGGGGAGCTTGTGTGTTCTCGAAAATTGATCTCAGGTCGGGATACCACCAACTCAAGATAAGGCAATCTGATATTCCCAAGACAGCTTTCGTATCTCGGTACGGACTGTATGAATACACTGTCATGCCTTTCGGGCTAACTAATGCCCCGGCATACTTCATGTATCTCATGAACAAGGTATTCATGGAATATCTGGACAAATTTGTGGTGGTTTTCATAGATGACATTCTCGTCTTCTCCAAAAATGAAGAAGAACATGAGAAACATCTAAGGTTGGTGTTGCAGAGGCTGAGAGAACACCAACTATATGCCAAGCTGAGCAAGTGTAAGTTTTGGCTCAAGAGAGTTCCCTTCTTAGGACATATAATCTCGGAGGGAGGAATCTCCGTGGATCCTGCCAAAATCGAGGATATACAGAAGTGGAAGACCCCTGAAAATGTCGGGGAAGTTCGAAGCTTTTTGGGATTGGTCGGATACTATCGACGGTTTATTGAGGGATTCTCTAAGATCTCGAGACCCCTTACCAAACTGTTGGAGAAGGGAATCACATTCACCTGGACGCCACAGTGCGAGACGAGTTTTCAGGAGCTAAAGAAGAGATTGACAACAGCCCCAGTGCTCATTATGCCAGATATGCAGAAGAACTTCACGGTGTACTGCGATGCCTCTGGAAATGGGTTGGGATGTGTTCTCATACAAGAAGGGCATGTCGTGGCATATGCATCCCGGCAGCTTCGGAAGCACGAGAAAAACTATCCTACACATGACCTAGAACTAGCCGCAGTGGTACACGCGTTGAAAATTTGGCGACACTATTTGATGGGGAAGAGGACGGAGATGTATACGGATCATAAGAGTTTGAAGTACATTTTCACACAGCCAGATCTCAATCTCAGACAAAGGAGATGGTTAGAGCTAATTAATGACTTTGATGTAGGCATCAACTATCATCCTGGGAAAGCAAACGTCGTGGCCGATGCTTTAAGTCGGAAAGTGCAGGTCAATAAGTTGAGCTTGAAGGACATGCCTGCAGAATTGAAGGACGAGGTTATAAGGCTCAATCTATGTCTAGTAAATAGTGGTGAAGCCATCGCCATGGAAGTGGACTCCACACTCGAGCGAGACATACGCGAGGGTCAAAAGAATGATGAGAAGATACAAGAGATCAGACAACTCGTCAAGGAAAATAAAGCTCCAGGTTTTAGAGAGGATGAATAAGGAACGGTGTGGCACGGAAAAAGAATCTGTGTGCCTGAAGTAAAGGAGATCCGTGTATTGATTTTGAAAGAGGCTCACGATTCCGACTATTCCATTCATCCTAGGAGTACGAAGATGTACCAGGACCTCAAGGGCAGGTATTGGTGGTATGGCATGAAGCGAGATGTCGCGGAACATGTTGCCCTATGTGACACATGTCAGTTGGTGAAAGCAGAACATCAACGACCCGCGGGATTATTGCAACCACTCAAAGTGCCTGAATGGAAATGGGAAGAAATCAGCATGGATTTCATCGTGGGATTGCCTAGGACCCAATCAGGATATGATTCGATATGGGTCATCATTGATAGGCTAACCAAGGTAGCTCACTTCATTCCCGTAAAGGAAAGCTACAGCGGATCCAAATTGGCAGAGTTGTACATGTCAAGGATCGTGTGTTACCATGGAGTGCCAAAGAAGATTGTGTCGGATTGAGGGACACAGTTCACCTCAAGGTTCTGGCAGAAGTTGCACGAAACCATGGGAGCCCATCTGAACTTTAGTTCTGCCTATCATCCCCAAACTGACGGGCAGACGGAAAGAACCAATCAGATCCTTGAAGATATGCTAAGGGCATGTGCACTCAAAAACAATAGGAGTTGGGACAAGAACTTACCGTATGCGGAGTTTTCCTATAACAACAGCTATCAAGCTAGTATGAAGATGTCACCGTTTGAAGCCTTGTACGGGAGAAAGTGCAGAACTCCCCTATTTTGGAACCAAACGGGGGAAAGTAAAGTGTTTGGTCCAGAAGTACTACAAGAAGCCGAGGCGAAGGTAAGGGAAATTCGCAACAATTTGAGGATAGCACAGACACGCCAAAAGAGCTATGCTGATGTACGAAGAAGAGAGCTCGTTTTCAACGTGGGAGACTATGTCTATCTCAAGGTGTCCCCTATCCGAGGACTTCGTCGGTTCAAGGTGAAAGGGAAGTTGTCACCTCGATACATCGGACCCTTTCAAGTTCTGGAGAGGAAAGGCGAAGTGGCGTATCAACTAGAATTACCGGCTCATCTATCGGATGTGCATGATGTATTTCATGTGTCACAACTCAAGAAATGCCTGAGGACGCCTGAAGAGGTGTTACCCATGAATGAAGTGGACGTAGCTGAGGATTTGTCTTATGCCGAGCAACCATACAAGATTTTGGAGACAATAGAACGCCTCACCAGAAATAAAAGAATCCGGATGTGCAAGGTGCAGTGGAAGCATCACTCAGAAGAGGAAGCTACCTGGGAGCGGGAAGATGAGCTCAAGGCACAATTTCCGGAATTGTTTTCTTAGGAACACCAGTCTCGAGGACGAGATTTCTTTTAAGGGGGGTAGAGCTGTAACACCCCAAAAATATTGTTAAGACCCTAAATCATGTTAAGAGGGGAATTTAAAAAATTTTTGGACGTGTTGCATGTTTTGCAAAAATTCAAATTCAAACTAGAATTCAAATTAAACTCAAATCAGAAAAGAAATAGAAAAAGAAAAAGAGAAAACAGAAAAAAACCGGCCAGTGGGCCGAAACCCACCAGCCGGCCCAGCCAGCGCCCGCGCCAGCACGCAGCCGCGCGCGCTGCTGCCTCACACTGACAGGCGGGACCCACCCGATCTTCGTCTACCTCGCGACAGCGCCGGACTCCCTCGCACCCGAATCAAAACCGATCGGGATTTCGGCGTATCCCCGCTGAATTCTGTTCGTAGGCGACGCGGACATGATCTAAACCACCCCGCCGCCCTCCCCCGTCTATAAAAACCCTGGCCTCGTTCTGTTTTTCCCACGCGATCGCCAATTTTTCCTCCGGTGAGAACCGAGACTTCTCCGGCGAATTCTGGCTGAACTAAGCTCGGAAATTCCGATCTAACTCGCTGGTCTTGATCCACCGCCTCTGGGGAACCTTGCAGGTGCAGAAAACTCGGTGACTTGCGGTGTAGACACAGCGCCGATGAGCTTCGCCGTGGTTTCGCCTCGGACCTCGTCGCCGATCACCTTCCAGGACCTCAGAGCTCAAGAAAACCCCCGAGGTGAGATCCCCGACCTCCCCTCTACCGATCTATACCATAAAATCACAGTTCTAGGAAGAATTCCCGAAGATCCGAAAGTTTCCGGCGAGATCGCCGCTTCCCGCCGCCGTGCGCCGCCGGCAGCGCCGCCCGCGATCGATCAGAGCGACGTGGCCGCTTGTGCGCCGTTTATTTTAAATCGCACGGTAGGGTTAAATCCCCGCGTACCGGTTCGATGTTATAATCTCGGCCGTCGGTTTAAAATCGGACGGTCCACATCAGCCCCGCGTTATAAAGACTGGAAATCTTACGTGCTACCCCCTGGGGTTCTCGGGAAATAAGAGCTAGCCCCGGAAACTTCTGATCTAGCCCCTGGAACTCCAGAAAATCATGTAAATTCATTTAAGATCAGTTTTATCCCTTAGACTTAATAAAAATTAGGAAAAACTCCTCTGATAAGTGTAGCTAGACCCCTGGAAATTCTGAAAATAATATTATAGACCCTGTAGTGGGGTGAGTTTACCTTTTTAACCCTGTTTAGTATTAAATTTAGGAAATTGAATATGTGGCTACTATTTAAAATTTAAAAAGTGGGACAAACATATTGTCAAATTTAAATTAAAAACTTTCTCAGTACTTAGAAAAACTTTGGAGTGAGATAAAAATAGATTTTTGGCTGAAATGAATCTGTTTAATTTATTATTCACATTTATTAGTTACAGGGACACATTTTAAAGTAAAGAATAGTTCTGAAAATAGGGAAAATAAATGTAAAATAGTTTACATCAGAGGAAAAGGTCAAAAATATATTAGTAAATATTTTATATCAGAACCTATTCTGTTTAGATGATGTGTCTTGTTATTTTCATAATAAAGTTCACATTTAGGCATAGGAAATAAATCTGAAAATATAGCAACTAGTAAATGATAAATGAAGTTTCTAAAATCCAAAGAATTCAGTTTAGGGTTGGTAGAAATTCTGAAGACACATATGGAGAAGGAAAATACCTTTCATGCATACTTGGTAGCTAAAAGGTGTAGTAATTGAATATAAGGAATTTATTTAAATTGGAAACTCATATATAAAGTATGCAAGCATAAATGTGAATACAAAAGTAGGAATCATATACACATGATTAAAAGTGCATGTAAGCCAAAGGTCAACACACATAGAGTAAACACAACACATAGGAGTTGTGAATGGCTTTGTTACATGTGAATGTGTGGTTTGTATGAAGTGGAAGTGTGAACTATGTCTTATGGATTGTTGTTTTTCTTTTGCTATGTGTGATGGTATGATGTAGAACCTGCTCAACAGCAAGTTATTCCTTTCCAAGATCAGGACTACCCATTTCAAGAGCAGCAAGAAGGAGGCAAGTGTCCTTGACCACTTTGATCCTATGCTAGGATGTGTAGATAGAATTATTTGCATTGTCAAATGAAATATGAAACCCATGCTAGGAAGTTTCCCTAGAATTGCATTATCTTGTTTCCTTGTAGCTTGGGTTGGGATTTATTTTATCATGTCATTTATTATTATGCATATGCTTAGCCATGCTTAGAATGGAATATTTGGGATATGAGATCATCAGTTTATTTTACCATACTCTTGAATGAGATATTGTGAGTTATGTAGAGGTAGGGATCAAGGCAAGTTGGATGTTTTGGTTGTGTGCTGGGTGCACGAGACTCGGGTTTGTGTTTAGTACTTGCCTGGATCCTAAGGACCGGTTCATGGAGCATGTAACCTGGCTTTACCGTGCCAACCACATGCTGAGATGGGGCAGCTTGGCCAATTAATTAGGTGTATCCCCGGCGTAGTATGGGTGTGTTGGATGGTGCTGGGAGTAGGTGTCAGCTGGACTACCATATGAACCGCAAGGCTCAAGAGGGGGCCACTGCAGAGGGGTTGGAGCCTCTTGTATGCTGTTAGGGGTGAAACCTCAGTGGGCCCACGCTCGTCGGGAATCCCTTTGTAAAGGCTTCGTAGTGATCTCCTGGCTACACACCTGGGAAGTGTGAATGTGGTTCGTGGTCACTGGCATAATGGAGTTTCTTTTAGTCCACTCGGCAACGGGGGATGAAATCACTACATGTGGGTACAGTGGTACAAACTCTGCAGAGTCAAAACTGTCATGACAGCCGTGCTCACGGTCAAGAGCGGCTTGGACTTATTCATGATTAGAGGATTGATGATTTTGGAAGTTGTGGATGTTAAGCGGGGAGCTTAACATTGGAAATGATGTTATGGTTATTGGATTATGATGATGGGATGGGAGATTGGGACCATTTCACCTGTGTAGTAATGTAGGTTCTAAATAAGCTAAGGTGATAGGTATTAATTGCGTAGTGCTTTAACCATGAGTTCAACCTCTCCTTGATCTAGCCATGCATGATATTATTTTCCCACACTTGCTGAGTACCATTGGTACTCAACCTTGCATATTTTGTTGGTTTATATTGCTGCTCAGGTCAAGATAATGGGGTGGTGTATAATGACCAAGACTTTGGACCCGAAGAAGGTTTCTAGGTTCATGGAGACCCCCGGGCAACGCCTGTGATGGAGCCCTCAAGAATAATATTCCGCTGCTAGTTTGTTTATTTGTGATGAACTTATTATTGTCCATCGAGACATTTGCCATGTAAGACTTATTTATATTCGACACATGGCTTGTACTAAATGATGCTTCACTATTGTCATCACATGTATGAGAAAATGATCCTGGCATACATGTGATATTCACTTGGTTGTTCTTCGGAAAAACCGGGTGTGACATCAAGTTCAAGTGTTGTTGTTGTTCCCATTGGTGTCCGAAGAGGCTTGCTTTTGTCCATGTTGAAGCGCCTTAGGAGATCTTTTGTATACTTTGTTTGATGCACAAAGGTACCCTCCTTGGTTTGCTTGATTTGCAGTCCCAAAAAGTACGTGAGGTCTCCCATCATACTCATCTCAAATTCTGAACTCATCATAGCTGAAAACTTGGACACAAGATCATGAGAAGCACAACCAAAGATAATATCATCCACATACACTTGAATGAATAATGAGTCATTGCCATGCTTAAGCACAAAAAGAGTTTTATCAACCTTGCCCATGGTAAACCCCTTTTGAAGTAAGAATGTTTTTAACCTATCATACCATGCTCTAGGGTTTTGTTTGAGACCGTACAAGGCTTTGGACAGTTTGTAAACATGATTAGGAAAATTTGGATTTTCAAAACCAGTTGGTTGTTTGACATAAACCTCCTCATCTATGTAGCCATTAAGAAAAGTACTTTTAACATCCATTTGATATAGCTTAAAACCTTTAGATGCAGCAAAAGCTAACAAAATTCTTATGGCTTCTAATCTAGCAACAGGAGCAAAAGTTTCATCAAAATCTAGACCTTCAACTTGTGTGAAACCTTGAGCAACCATCCTAGCCTTATTCCTAACCACAACCCCATCCTCACTTTGTTTATTTTTAAACACCCATTTAGTTCCAATTAAAGTGTGACCTTGAGGTGGAGGTACAAGTTTCCAAACATTATTTCTTTCAAAATTTTCTAACTCTTCTTGCATGGCAATAATCCAAGATTCATTAGTGAGTGCGTGTGATATATCTTTGGGTTCAAAAGAAGCAACAAAAGCAGAATGAGCATGAGAATTGGGGTCGAAAAACCTGGATCTTGTAACTCGTTCATGCAAGCTTCCAATAATTTGTTGTGGAGGATGACTTTTGAGAATCCGGAGGGGAGTGGACACTTCACAAGCTTCTTCTTCTTCATGTTCATCACAAATAGATGAGCTTGTGACGTGAGGAGGATCTGGACCAGCAATGGTGGTCGTTGGTGCTGGCTGTGAATCAAGATCAGGAGCTGGAACAATGTCATTAGCTGCTGAATTTTTGGGAAGCAGCACCACTTCTTCCTCTTCAACGAAAATACTCTCCCCCTGCGGATATGGATCCGGACCTGCAATATTTGAACTAGTACCTGGGATAGCTTCATCAAAAGAAACCTCACAAGTCTCCACAATTTTGTTAGTATCAAGTAAAATCACACGGTAGCCTCTAGTATGAGATGGATAACCAAGAAACATGCCATCAACAGATCTAGCTTCAAATTTATCAAGATTACCATGTTTCTTAACAAAGCATTTGCAACCAAAGACTCTAAAGTGTGTGACACTAGTCCTATGTCCAAACCTGAGCTCATATGGTGTTTTACCTAGCTTAGCATGCAAGAAAACACGATTTGAGACATAACAAGCGGTTGCAATTGCATCAGCCCAAAATTTCCTAGGAGTTTGATATTCATCAAGCATAGTCCTAGCCATCTCAACTAAGGTTCTGTTCCTTCTCTCTATAACACCGTTTTGTTGAGGTACATATGGTGAAGAAAATTGATGATCTATTGCATTTTCAGCATAAGAGTGATCAGACGATTGATTTTTAAATTCAGTCCCATTATCACTTCTAATTGCTTTTAAAGATCCTGGGTGATCAATTAATAATCTAAGAAATAAAGTTCTAAAGTGACTAAAAGCTTCGTTCTTAGATACCATAAAGTAAACCTAAGAGTATCTAGAATAGTCATCAACAATCATAAGAACATACCATTTACCTACGAAGGATTGAACACGTGAAGGTCCTACGGTGTCAAGGTGTAAAAGTTGACCCGGTTCAGTTGTCATGGTCATTGTGAGAGGAGCATGTGAACCTGCAATCATCTTAGCATGTCTACAAGAAGAGCACACAATTTCTTTTTCCCCTTTAAGCTTAGGCAGCCCACGTATGCGATCAAGAGCAGTAACACGCGTGAGATGATCAAAGCCTACGTGACCAAGTCTACGATGTCAAAAATATAAATCTTTGCAATCATTTGCAACTAGACATCTATGCTTAGAGGAAGATATATCAAAATCAGATTTAAAAACTCTTCCAAACCGAGACATGTTAAAAATAAGCTCACTATTTGAACCTACAACTTTGTAGCAGTTTTTATTGAAAATAATTTCCAGATTTTCATCTAGCAATTGTGAAACAGAATGCAAGTTATATTTCAAATTTTTAACAAGTGCCACATCCTTCAAAGTGTAGTGATCATTTACTCTAACCGAACCCTTAGCAATTATAGAAGTTAAATAATTATCGGCAAAAGTAACATTCTCTACACGTGGCACAAAAGAGAGAGAGGAGAACCATTCTTTGTTACCGGTCATGTGGCATGAGCAACCTGATTCCACAATCCAAATGTTCTCCTTCCTCAAGCGTGTAACCTACATAGAATCACAATACGTCAATGACTCAATACTGGGGTTAGTTAAAAGGCATTTAGGAATCCAGTACTGAGTCACACGACGTCCAACAGGAATAACATGCGAAAGCTGAGATAAAACAGCAGGTTTATGAGTCAAAGTTTGAGATTTTTTGTTCTTAACTACTGACCTATGAGGTGTTACTTGTGTAGCACGAAAATCAGTCGCTCCGGAGGCAAAAACAGAAGGTCCGGAGGCAAAAACTGAATCTCCGGAGGTAAAAACTGAAGCTCCGGAGGTAAACTTTGAATATTTCTGACTCATAACAGCAGGTTGCATGTTCCTGACATTCGGTTTAGTATGTGCAGAAAATTTTGCATGAGAGTTATAAGATTTAGCTTGCATTCTTTCCTTTTTTATGTTGTTTAGCTAGTCTATAACAAAAATCTATGACATGACCATCTCTACCACAATAGGTATATTGAAATTTAACTTTGTGTTCAAGTCTAGATGAGCATGCAGTATGCTTATTTGAACCCGAATGTGACAACACTCCTGCAGATTTAAAAACCACTTCTTTTTGTTTAGGAACTGTTTAAATCAAACCACTTGTTAATGATTTTATAATTTTAGGTGGATGTTCCTTAGCATGAGCATGTGAATCAAAACCTAAACCAGTTTTATCATTGCAAGACTTGGAAGAATTCAGCAGCAAGTTTAGGTTCTTATTCCCATTACAAAACCGATCTAATGTCCTATGCATGTTATCAAGTTTATTTGATAGATCAAGGCAACTTTCACATGAAGTTTTTCCTTTTAATTTGCAATTGGAACAATATTTAACTTCATAAGAACGTAAAGCATTGTTCAATATAAAAATTTCTTTCATAACATCTTGTAGTTTCTTATCAAGATCATCGTAAGTAGAACAATGCAAATCAATTGTAGAATAACAAGCATCTTTCAAGTTTTTATCATTAAGTACAGCAAGCTTTTTGTTCTTTTCGATTTCAAGTTCAAGTTTATCAAGTGTGGAGGTGTGTGCACTTCTTAGAGAGGATAATTGTTCATATATTAAATCACATGAGGAACAATAATCATCACTAGGAATCAAGGATTTTAAATGATTAATTTCAGATTCTAGTGACTCAATTTTAACAGCATTGTCCCTAAGCTTTTTGTCCTTTTTCTTAACAATAATAGTGGCACGAGAAATAGCATCACACATTTCTTCGCAAGTGGGACATACCTCTTCGTTGTCACTGTTGTGTTCTTCATCCTCCATACTTGATTTTGATTTGCCCGCCATGAAGCACAAGTTTGCCAGATCATCTTCATCTTCATCACTTCCAATGTCTACATCACTCGAGCCAAGTTCTTGAAGTGCGGTGATGAAACTGTTTATCAGTTTGCGTCATGTAAAACCCTTCTTTTTCTTGTTGGTGTTGCCAAAAGAGGACTTGACTTTATTCTGCTTTTCATCACGGTTAGAAGGATCTGAAAGGTTAGGGCAATCTGTACGAAAGTGTCCTGTCTTACCACATTTAAAGCATCGTTGAGGTCCGGAGCTTCCTCTCCTTCTAGTTCTCACATTTTGCAATGCTTTTGAGAACCTGGTAGAAAGTAGTACTAGCTCCTCCTCTAGAAACTCCTCAATCTGTTCCAGGGTTAGTGAAGACAGCAAAGCAAGTGTATTGCTAGATGATTGGCCGGAGCTAGGCATATCACGTTGTGAGACAAATGCAATAGTCTTATTTGGTTTCTTGGGTGATATAATGTCAATTTCATGAGTTTTTAGCTTAGAATAAAGCACATCTAATGTATACTCATGACAGTGGATTCACGTATGGATGTTACATTCATCTCC
Source organism: Neostapfia colusana (assembly GCA_030760725.1). Classification (NCBI taxonomy): domain Eukaryota; kingdom Viridiplantae; phylum Streptophyta; class Magnoliopsida; order Poales; family Poaceae; genus Neostapfia; species Neostapfia colusana. The sequence continues at coordinate 64,430,829 of JASWHV010000011.1, forward strand.
CAAATTGACATGTCTAATGCACTTAGTAATTGCCTAGCATTTTCAGCATCTGAAAAATTAACATTGACGCTACGCAAGTTGCTGAGAATTTTATTAAAGCGAGCAAAGAGGTCATCAATGGACTCACCGGGTTGCATCTCAAAGCGCATGTATTCTTTCTTGAACATATCCTGTCTTACCTCCTTGATCATGTTGGATCCTTCGTGGTAGTCACAAAGTGCTCTCCACACATCGTACGCCGATCGGAGGTGTCCAACACAGTCGATGTCGCTCTAAATTAGTCCTTGTATGATCAAGTTCCGACCCTTGTTGTTGTTGTCGACATCTCTCATGTTTGTAGCTGTGACTTCATCGTTTGAAGGCACATCGTAGGGCTTGTACACCTTTTCCCATATTGCAAAGCCTTGCGCCTGGATGAAAGCTTCCATGCGTGCCTTGCAAACCTGAAAATAAATACCACTAAACGCACAAGATTTGGCGGAGTATTTCTCCATGATGATTAGTCAAAACACGTGCAAATCATAAAGATTAGAGCAACCTGGCTCTGATACCAATTGTAGGATCGAAGTACACGTGTAAATCTAACAGAGGGGGTGAATGGTAGATAAAAACTTTTCAGCGGAAGCGACAAAACACCCCTCAGCAGAAAACCGATCTGTTAAAGAAACCGTGTGTGCGACTAATCTAAACGTGTTCAATTATGACAAAACTAGTATAGATTGTATAGAATCGATTCACGAAGATGTCACAACAAGAATCATGAAATCCGTTGAGAGAAACTCAAGTTACGATCGAAAGATCGAACAAAGGTCAAACTGTCCTACGCGAGAAAAACAGTTCTGGAATACTGCAAAGGAACTCGTGTAGATCAGAAACTACAAATTCAATCACCGTGAAATTTTCACATATGATAGGTAATCAAGTTGTGAAGACAATATAAAAAGAATCACATCAATTGGATCTTTAAAACTCGAGTTACGATAAAACCACCGAAGCAAGGCAGTGCTGAACAGAAACTCGACGAGAAAAATTTGTCTGAAACAAGTCGGACAAACAAGGCACAAAAGTTCCTTTAGAATACGAATTTTATTTATAAAAACACAATAGGAAGAGCCCCAAAGTCGTGTGCCCACGAGCCTTGGCCTCCCTTGCTTATATAACCAGCCCTAAGGCCATCCCAATTCAAACTAGGACTCCTACTCCTACATGGATTCAAACTGTAACTTTCCAATACATTTCAAGACTCTTCTACACGCAGATAGAAGCAATCTTAAGACTTCCAAACAACTTAGTAACGTCCCAAACATTCCTAAAACAACTCACATTCGTGACCCACACGAAATCCTATCATAACCAACTCAAAACTTTCCATATTTGAGTCAAACATGACTCAGCCACAGCCTGAGTGCATAACCTAGTCGGTTGGACCTTTCCGACCAATTCTTTACGTCCACATCTCTTCATCACGCCTTGGAACCATGCAGCCACGTCCATGCACTCCTTGCACACGTGCAAACATCTTCCAACGGCGTCCAAGATACCTTCATATGCATTGTTCTTGATTCAAACATACTGCAACCTCCCGATCAACTCAACCACAATTCCTCCCGAACTTGGTTGTTGAACCTCATCTTCTCCCTAAGACTAGTTCAATGGATCCCGTCACCAGCCATGGGTTGAACTCAAGAAACACCTGCACATGAATAAACAACCAATACTTCCGAGCACAAGTCCTCGACTTGACTCTCGTTAGTTCCGAAACTACAACATTTTACGTGAGCACCTCACATAAGCATGTTGTAAACCATAGCAAAATGATATCAGCCATAACCACCAAAACACACCAAAAACTTAGTAAAATAATACTAAGCAAACTTTCCATAAGAGTAAAGCAAGTTCGAAACATTGCAAGTTAAAAGCAGAACCATTGCAATCAAGTTCCGAACCTTACCAAAGCTAACCGGACCTTGAACCGGAGCTTACCAAAGCTAGTCGGACCCAGCGCCAGAGCTTACTAAAGCTTAGTCGTACCTAGCACGGAACTTACCAAAGCTATTCGTACCTAGCACCGGAGCTAGCAAAAACAAATCGGACCTAGCCAAAACAAGTCAGACCTAGACAAAGCAAGTCGGACCTTACGTCGGACCTATCGTCGGATCTTGCAGGAGCTCGGACCTAGAGTCGGACCTTGTTAAAAAGGTGTTTTGGTAGTATTCAAAACTTTTATCGTCAAAGCCAATGTATTCAGCACACATAGGTCTCACAAATAGCGAGGATATACGCATGCTAACGCACTTAACATCCCGTGGCGACCCACGATGGTCGAAATGAAATTTCGATCCATAAAGTTCATTACTTGCAACTCGATTGTGGTGACATGGTCCAGGGATGTATATGTTGTATAAAGTGTATACTTTATCCGTATGTGTGAGTGTTATGCGTATCACTTGTTTCATTCTCGCACTACTATTGTATAGACTGGATAAAGTAAACAAACATGTGCCGATCGTATGGAATAATGTGGATGCAGAATGGTGCGTACACGTTCGACACATGAGGAGGGAGGCCCTAGTCAGGGTCATGGTGAAGAGTCTCCACCCTCGGAGCAAACCACGACGCAGCAACAACCACCTCCTCCACCACCAGAACTTCCAAGAACTCTCGCGGAGGTTCTCGCTGCAGTACTCGGCTCCGCGACGAGCAAACCGAGCTGCTGCTGTAACACCCCAAAACCTGCTAAAGAGGGGAATTTAAAAATTTTGGACGTATTGCATGTGGTGAAGCAATTCAAATTCAAACTGGAATTCAAATTTAAATCAAAACAGAAAAAGAAAAGGAAAAGGAAAAAAGAAAAACGGCCAGTGGGCCGAAACCCATCTCAGCCGGCCCAAAACCCGCGCGTGCTTCTCCCCCTCTCCCTCTCTCTGACACGCAGGACCCGTGTGTCATCTCCTTCCCCGCGCGCCCCCAACCGCTCCGGTTCTTCCGCAACGATCGCGCGCCCCGCGCCGGATTCCGCACACTCGACCCAACCCCGAATCCCTCACTCCGTTCTGCTCGATCGCAACGAACCCCCGTGCTCCCGGCCCTGATAAAAACAGATGACCCCGCCGCCCTCCCCTCGCACGAGCAGTTTCTCTCCCGGTGAGCGCCGCCGCCATTGAGTTTAGAAATTCTCGAGGGCATCGCCGCTTCCCTCTGTCAAACCGATCTCGTGACCTCGTAGCACCGCGTACAAGCTGTAGACACCGACCCCGGAGGGAAACACCGCCGGAAACGACCAACCTGACGCTCGCCGGTGAGTACCGCCGCCGCTCGCCGGTGAAACCTTCGAATTACACGGTTTCGATCCACCCTAATCATCGGTGTGCCATCTCTAGACCCCAGTGAAGTGTCACGACCCGAGAGCTCGAAGGGATCACCGCCCCAACTGCCACATCGACATGCACCGAAGACCATCGCCGTTGAAGCTCGCCGCCGACCCCATCTAGCCATGTAGGGATTAAGAAAACCACTGAGGTGAGGCCCTCTTCCTCCCCTCTGCCGTTTGCTACCAAAAAGGGCGGGTGTTAGCGTCTGTAGATGAAGATCCGCAACCTCGCCGGCGAGATCGCACCGCTACCGCCGTGCGCCGCCGCGCGCGCGGGCGAATTCCGGCCAGGAGCGATGTGGCCTCTTGTGGGCCGTCTATTTTAAATCGCACGGCAGAAATTAAATCGGCGCATACCCCTCCGGCGATCTAATCTGAGCCGTCTGTTTTATATCCAACGGCCCACGTCAGCCCCGCATTATAAAGGCCAGGAATCTTAGGCGCTACCCCCTGGGGATATCGGAAAATACGAGCTAGCCCCGGAAACTTCTGATCTAGCCGCTGGACCTTCAGAAATTCATGTAAATTCATTTACAAATAAGTTTTAGCCCCTGGACTTAATAAAAATTAGGAAAACCTCTCTGTTTTGTGTAATTATGCCCCTGAAAATTTAGGTAATAGCAAATTAGACCCTGCAATAGGGTGGGTTTGCACTTCAGACCCTATAGGATATTAAATTCAGAAATTTGAACATGTGATTAGGATTTGAATTCAAATGGTGATGCAAACACATGTGCAAATACAAATTTAAATGTTCCTAGCACTTGGAAAACCTTTAGAATGAGTTAAAAACTTATTTTAGGCTGAAATGAGATCTGACTAAGTACTGCTTATTTTTATTATTTCTAGAAACACATTTTTAGGCTAGGAAATAATTCTGAAAATGGGTAAAATAAATTTAAATCGGTTCCCATCAGAGAGGAAGTTCAAAAATATTTTATTGAACATTTTAGATCAGAACCTATTCTGTTTAGGTGATATGTCTTACTAGTTTAATATTAAAGTTCACTTTTAGGCATAGAAAATAAATCTGAAAATATAGGAAGAATAGGTATGCATAATTAGAAAATGTTAAATGAGGTCTTCAATTCCAAAAACTTCAAATTAAGATTTTGTAGAAGATCTGAAAACCTATTTGAAGTAGGAAACTTTCTTCATGCAAAATTTTGTGGCTAAGAAGTGTATTAATTAAATATAGAGAATTTGTTCAAATTGGAAATTCATATATAGTGTGCAATTAGAAATCTGAATACAAAAGTTAGAAATGACATATATGTTTAAAAGTGCATGTAGACCTAAAAGCAACACATCTAGGGTAACCACAACACTTAGAAATGTGAATGACTTTCATATGTATGTATGTGTGGTTTGCATGAGTGAAAGTGTGGACTATGGCTTATGGATTGTTGTTTTCTTTTGCTATGTGTATTGGCATGAGTAGAACCTGCCCCAGAGCAAGTTCTCACCTTTCAAGACCAAGACTTTCCATTACAAGAGCAGCAGAAAGAAGGCAAGTGTCCTTGACCACTTTGATCCTATACTAGGATGTGTAGTTAGAATTTAATTGCATTATCAAATTGGAATATGATACCCAAGCTAGGAAGTTTCCCTAGATTGTCATTATATTACTTCCTTGTAGCCTGGGTTGGGAATTATGTTATTATATCATTTATTTACATACTTATGCTCAGCCATGCTTAGAATGGGATAAGTGGGATATGAGATCATCAACTTATTTACCTTACTTTGAATGAGATATTATGAGTTATGTAGAGGTAGGGATCGAGGCAAGTTGGATGATTTGGTTGGTGCTGTGTGCACGAGACTCGGGTTTGTGTGTAGTGCTTGCCTGGATCCTAAGGACCGGTTCATGGAGCATGTAACCTGGACTTACCGTGCCAACCACATGCTGAGATGGGGCAGCTTGGCCAATTAATTAGGTGTATCCCCGACGTAGTATGGGTATTTTGGATGGTGCGGGGAATAGGTGTCAGCTGGACCACCATATGAACCGCAAGGCTCAAGAGGGGGCCACTGCAGCGGGGTTGGAGCCTCTTGTATGCTGCTAGGGGTGAAACCTCAGTGGGCCCATGCTCGTCGGGAATCCCTTTGTAAAGGCCTCGTAGTGATCTCCTGGCTACACACCTGGGAAGTGTGAACGTGGTTCGCGGCCACTGGCATAATAGAGGTTCTTTTAGTCCACCCGGCAACGGGGGATGAAATCACTACATGTGGGTACAGTGGTGCAAACTCTGCAGCGTCAAAACTGTCATGACAGCTGTGCTCACGGTCAAGAGTGGCTTGAATTTATTCATGATTAGAGGATGATGAATAGGGAAGTTGAGGATGTTAAGCGGGAAGCTTAACATTGGAGATGAGATTATGGTTACTTGATATTGATGATGGGTTGAGGGATTGGGACCATTTCACCTATGTAGTAATGTAGGTTCTTAATAAGCTAAGGTGATAGGGATTAATTGCGTAGTGCTGTAACCATGAGTTCAACCTCTCCTTGCTCTAGCCATGCATGACATAACTTTCCCACACTTACTGAGTACCAACGGTACTCAAACTTGCTTTTCTGTTGGTTTAAATTGCTTCTCAGGTCAAGGGGATGATGTGGTGTTCAATGACCAAGACTTCGGACCCGAAGAAGGATTCTAGGTTCACGGTGTCCCCCGGGCAACGCCTGTGACAGAGCCCACAAGATTTATATTCCACTGCTACTTTATTTACATGTTATGAACATATTATCGTCCATCGAGACGTATGCTATGTAAGACTTATTTATATTCGAACACTTGGCTTGTAATATAATGATGCTTCACTATTTGTTGTCACATGTATGAGAAAATGATCCTGGCATACATGTGATATTCACTCGGTTGCTCTTTAGAGAAACCGGGTGTGACAGAAGTGGTATCAGAGCCAAGGTTGCCCGTAGGAACGTGGACCTAGGTAGAAATGGACGTATTTAAGGACCCTATTTTCTTAAAAACTATTTTACAAAGATGTGGGTTGAAAGTATTATTTAATGGGGTCACTTTATTCACCTTGTCCAAACTTTTATTCAAAATACAATCTTTATTTAATTCTTATCTAACTTAATTTTTAAATGCTTTATGTTTTAGATGATTCGCATGATCCGCACCGCCCGCAAGTCCACCGGAGGGAGAGTTCCTGTAGTTGCCCTTGCCTTGAGAGAGGAGAACCGTCCGGTGATGTACCACTCCTACGGTTGGCAGTAGGATGCTTGTTGTGCCGTCTTCGGCGTATGCTCCACGCCGCCGGCAATGTGGGCAAGCTGATCATACACTACAGCTCCACCCGGACCATCCGTGAGAAGTGGGAGGAATGGAGCTCAGAGATGAGGATTATCCATGAAAATCAGCTGCTCAAGATCCACCGCTCTCCAGCTTGTCGGGCGACACAGGCCGATGCTGAGAAGGATGTCGCCTGGGAGGCCATCACCTGCCAGAGTTACATCAACCGTCGCCACCTGGATAGGACTGAGTACATGTATGTTGTCCAGCGTGAGAGTGGCACCGCGGAGTACAAGTACCCGCCGGTGCAGCAGGGGACTTCCCATGAGCACATGGACCTGTGCTTGGAGGATGCTGCTATGCTGAGCACTCGACTGCAGGAGTGCCAGCAGGAGCTCCAGGATGTTCGTGACACCCTGAAAGAGACTGAGGCGTTGCTTCGCACCAACTTGAGGGCGAGAGAAAGAGGAGATGGGAATGAACTGTGTGTCACCGTGAATGACACGTGGACTCCTGACTCCCCAGACTGCCGGGCGAGCAAGCGTCGCCGCACTTCTCCACCAGCAGCTTCCCCACCTAAAGCGGAATCAGAGGGCAGCCGCAATAATGAGGAAGACCCTGACGAGCCAGCTCAGTGATACGAGTTGTTTAGAGTCATTTCCCTTATTTCAGCAGGTTATCGAGTAGTCGAGTCAATACCCTATTTATTTGTGTGCTAATGTTTGGTGTGTGACATGAGTTGTGGAAGCCATGGGCATTTGTCCACAACCTCGTCTTTAGGTTGCTTTGCTTTGGTGTGTGAACCCCTATGAATCAATAGTGCAATTATTTTCGCGTGAGACGTGACGCCCAAAGATCTACATGTAATATTCAGAAATCGTGTAAATATTAAGGCCTCAAAAGTTTAAGTTTAAACAAGCAATTTGGGAAGTTAATACGTAATGCTTTAAGTTAACATTTGGTTGATCATGATAGATGGCTGGAAGAGGAAAGGGCCGTGGTGCCAACCCCAACAACAACAACGATGAGGCCAGCAATCCTCACCTTTCTGGAGGACAAGACAGGGGTGGTCGCCGTGAAGGAGCTGATCCCCTCTACCAGATGATCAAAAATCAGAATCAGCTCATCTAGAGTCTAACTCAAGTGGTGGCCAACTTGCACCAAGCTCCACCCCCACAAGCTGCACCACGTCAACCAAGGTTGAGTGAGTTTCTAGGAACTCAACCCACGAAGTTTGCAAGTGCTGCTGAACCCCTGGAGGAAGATGATTGGCTAAAGACCATGGAGAGCAAGATGAGGATTATACAATGCCAAGGGTATGAGAGGGTGTTGTTTGCCTCTCACCAATTGCATGGACCTGCTGCCGATTGGTGGACCGCTTGCGTGGCAGCCCATCACGACCCCGAGAACATCACTTGGGAAAAGTTCAAGCGCGGCTTCCACAACCACTACATACCAAGGGGTGAACTCAAAACAATAGAAAGGAGTTCTTGGGACTGCAGCAAGGCAACATGACTGTGAGGGAATACCTCACCAGGTTCACCCAACTATCCCGTTATGCACCACGGGACATCGAAACTGATGAGCAAAAACAGGACTGTTTTGTGGAAGGACTTACTATGAAAATGCAATGTGCAATATCTTCCAATGAATATGAAAGCTTCCAAAAGATGGTAGACCGAGCGTTTATCGTGGAAAGGAAGCTGAAGGCCTTGGAGAATGAAAACAAGAGAAAGGTGGGATGGTCACACCAAGCATCAAGTAGCAACACACGTCCACGTCTGATGCAGCAACCTGCAGGGCAGACGAGCCGTGTTGTGATACCCTACTCAGCACAGAGAGGGTACAACCCGAACTTCAGGCCTCCATCAGCACCAGTACAGCCGCAGCATCAGTTTGTGCAACAGCCACGCCCCACTTATCAACCTCGACCAGCAGAACAAGGGCCACAGAACCAACCCCAAGATAACAAAGGCTAGGCACCTAAAGTTGGGGTACAATGCTTCAACTGTTGTGAAGTGGGGCACTACGCCCATAAGTGCCCAAAGAAGAAGCCCATGCAGCCACAGCAGCAGAATGTGATGCGAGGACGGGTGAACCACGTGACCATGGAGGAAGCGCAAGAGGCACCTGACGTGGTAATTGGTAAGTTTCCTGCAAATTTACACATTGCAACCCTATTGTTCGATTCTGGTGCTACCACTCGTTCATTGCTCAAGGGTTTGTTAAGAAGCATGATCTAGCAACAACACAAATGAACCATATGTTAGCAGTGAACTCTCCAGGGGGAGAAATAAGGACAAGACAAGTCTGTCCCAGGGTGAATCTAGACATTAATGGGGTAGTATGTACTGCAAACCTCATAGTGATAGACTCACAAGGGATAGATATTATTTTGGGTATGGATTGGTTGACCAAACATAAAGGAATCATCCATTGTTCGACAAGAACGGTGGAACTAACTCACCCTAGCGGCACAAAAGTGAAGTTCATAGCCGTGCAAGAACCTAGGAGGGACATTAAACTCAATCAAGTTGAGGTGGAAGTGGAAGAGATAAGGACTATCAGGGAGTATCCAGATGTTTTTCTGGAGGAGTTGCCAGGTATGCGTCCCGACCATGAAGTGAAATTCGCGATTGAACTAGTGCCCGGAACAGCCCCAATATACAAGAGGCCTTATCCGATGGACTCCAAACAGCTGGAAGAGCCCAAGGAACATTTAAGAGAATTGACAGAGAAGGGGTATATTCGTCCTAGTTCCTCACCATGGGGAGCTCCAGTGATATTTGTGCCCAAGAAGGACGGAACACAAAGGTTATGCGTAGACTACCGTGCGTTGAACGAAGTAACCATCAAGAACAAGTACCCATTACCCCGCATTGAAGACTTATTTGATTAGTTGAGGGGAGTGTGTGTATTCTCAAAAATTGATCTCAGGTCAGGATACCACCAACTGAAGATAAGGCAAACTGACATTCCAAAGACAGCTTTCATATCTCGGTACGGGCTGTATGAATACACCGTCATGCCGTTCGGGCTAACTAATGCCCCGGCATATTTCATGTACCTCATGAACAAGGTATTCATAGAATATCTGGATAGATTTGTGGTGGTTTTCATTGATTACATTCTCATCTTTTCCAAAGATGAAGAAGAACATGAGAGACATTTAAGACAGGTGTTGCAAAAGCTGAGAGAACACCAACTATATGCCAAGCTGAGCAAGTGTGAATTTTGGCTGAAGAGAGTTCCCTTCTTAGGACATATAATCTCGGAGGGAGGAATCTTTGTAGATCCCGCCAAGATCGAGGATGTGCAGAAGTGGAAGACCCCTGAAAATGTCGGGGAAATTCGAAGCTTCTTAAGACTGGCTGGGTATTATCGATGGTTCATTGAGGGTTTCTCCAAGATCTCGAGACCCCTCACCAAAATGTTAGAGAAGGGAATCACATTCACATGGACACCGGAGTGTGAGACGAGTTTTCAAGAATTGAAGAAAAGACTGACAACAGCCCTAGTGCTAGTTATGTCGGATATGCAGAAGAATTTTTTGGTGTACTGCGATGCATCTGGACACGGGTTGGGATGTGTTCTCATGCAAGAGGGGCATGTCGTGGCTTATGCGTCCCGGCAGCTCCGAAAACACGAGAAGAACTATCCTACGCATGACCTAGAGCTAGCCGTAGTGGTACACGCATTGAAGATTTGGCGGCATTACTTGATGGGAAAGAGGACAGAGATATATACGGACCATAAGAGCTTAAAGTACATTTTCACACAGCCAGATCTCAACCTCAGACAAAGGAGATGGTTAGAGCTAATCAACGACTTTGATGTGGGCATCAACTATCATCCTGGGAAAGCAAACGTCGTGGCTGATGCTTTAAGCCGGAAGGTGCAGGTCAACATGTTGAGTTCAAAGGACATGCCTACAGAATTGAAGGAAGAGATTGCAAAACTCAATTTATGTCTGGTGAATAGTGGTGCGGCCATCGCCATGGAAGTGGACTCCACCTTGGAGCAAGACATACGCAACGGTCAGAAGAATGATGAGAAGATACAAGAAATTAGAGAACTCATCAAAGAGAATAAAGCTCCTGGGTTCAGAGAGGATGAACAAGGTACGGTGTGGCATGGGAAAAGAATCTGTGTGCCTGATGTGAAGGAGATTCGTGAACTGATTTGGAAAGAGGCTCATGATTCCAACTACTCCATTCATCCTGGAAGTACGAAGATATATCATGACCTCAAGAGCAGATATTGGTGGTATGGCATGAAGCGAGATGTCGCGGAACATGTCGCCCTATGTGACACATGTCAGCTAGTAAAAGCAGAACATCAAAGACCCGCGGGACTGTTGCAACCACTCAAAGTGCCTGAATGGAAATGGGAAGAAATAGGTATGGATTTCATAGTGGGACTGCCTAGCACCCAATCGGGATATGATTCGATATGGGTCATCATCGACAGGCTAACTAAGATAGCTCGTTTCATCCCCGTGAAAGAAAGCTACAGTGGATCCAAATTGGCAGAATTGTACATGTCAAGAATCGTATGTTTTCATGCAGTGTCAAAGAAGATAGTGTCAGAACGAGGGACACAGTTCACCTCAAGGTTCTGGCAGAAGTTACATGAAACCATGGGAACTCATCTGAATTTTAGTTCTGCCTATCACCCCGAGACTGACGGGCAGACGGAAAGAACCAATCAAATCCTTGAGGATATGCTGAGAGCTTGTGCACTCAAGAACAATAGGAGTTGGGATAAGAACTTACCGTATGCGGAGTTCTCCTACAACTATCAGTCTAGTATGAAGATATCACCATTTGAGGCATTGTATGGGAGGAAGTGCAGAACTCCACTATTTTGGAACCAAACAGGGGAAAGTAAAGTGTTTGGGCCCGAGGTACTACAAGAAGCCGAGGCGAAAGTGAGAGAAATTCGCAACAACTTGAGGATAGCCCAGACCCGACAAAAGAGTTATGCCGATGTACGGAGAAGAGAGCTTATTATCAACGTGGGGGACTATGTCTATCTCAAGGTATCCCCTATCCGAGGACTTCATCGGTTCAAGGTGAAAGGGAAATTATCACCTCGATACATCAGACCCTTCTAGATTCTGGAGAGGAAAGGCGAAGTGGCATATCAACTAGAACTACTGGCTCGCCTATCAGATGTGCACGATGTATTCCATGTGTCACAACTCAAGAAATGTTTAAGAACACCCGAAGAGATGTTACCCATGAATGAGGTGGACGTACGAGAGGATCTTTCTTATGCCGAGCAACCAGTCAAGATTTTGGAGACAATGGAACGCCTCACAAGAAATAAAAGAATTCGAATGTGCAAGGTGCAGTGGAAGCATCACTCGGAAGCAGAAGCCACATGGGAGCGAGAAGACGAGCTTAAAGCACAGTTTCCGGATTTGTTTTCCTAGAATCACCAATCTCGAGGATGAGATTTCTTTTAAGGGAGGTAGAGCTGTAACACCCCAAAACCTGCTAAAGAGGGGAATTTAAAAAATTTGGACGTATTGCATGTGGTGAAGCAATTCAAATTCAAACTGGAATTCAAATTTAAATCAAAACAGAAAAAGGAAAGGAAAAGGAAAAAGAAAAATGGCCAGTGGGCCGAAACCCATCTCAGCCGGCCCAAAACCCGTGCGCGCTTCTCCCCCTCTCCCTCTCTCTGACACGCGGGACCCGCGTGTCATCTCCTTCCCTGCGCGCCCCCAACCGCTCTGGTTCTTCCGCAACGATCGCGCGCCCCGCCCCGGATTCCGCGCACTCGACCCAACCCCGAATCCGTCGCTCCATTCTGCTCGATCGCAACAAACCCCCGTGCTCCTGGCCCTGATAAAAACAGATGACCCCCGCCGCCCTCCCCTCGCACAAGCAGTTTCTCTCCCGGTGAGCGCCGCCGCCGTTGAGTTTAGAAATTCCTGAGGGCATCGCCGCTTCCCTCTGTCAAATCGATCTTGTGACCCCGCAGCACCGCGTACAAGCTGTAGACGCCGACCCCAGAAGGAAACACCGCCGAAAATGACAAACCCGACGCTTGCCGGTGAGTACCGCCGCCGCTCGCCGGTGAAACCTTCGAATTACACGGTTTCGATCCACCCTAATCATCGGTGTGCCATCTCTAGACCCCAGTGAAGCGTCACGACCCGAGAGCTCGAAGGGATCACCGCCCCAACTGCCACTTCGACGTGCACCGAAGACCATCGCCGTTGAAGCTCGCCGCCGACCCCATCTAGCCACGTAGGGATCAAGAAAACCACTGAGGTGAGGCCCCCTTCCTCCCCTCTGCCGTTTGCTACCAAAAAGGGCGGGTGTTAGCATTTGTAGATGATGATCCGCAACCTCGCCGGCGGGATCGCACTGCTGCCGCCGTGCGCTGCCGCGCGCGCGGGCGAATTCCGGCCAGGAGCGACGTGGCCTCTTGTGGGCCGTCTATTTTAAATCGCACGACAGAAATTAAATCGGCGCATACCCCTTCGGCGATCTAATCTGAGCCGTCTATTTTAAATCCAACGGCCCACGTCAGCCCCGCATTATAAAGGCCGGGAATCTTACGCGCTACCCCCTGGGGATCTCGGAGAATACGAGCTAGCCCCGGAAATTTCTGATCTAGCCTCTGGACCTTCAGAAATTCATGTAAATTCATTTTAAAATCAGTTTTAGCCCCTGGACTTAATAAAAGTTAGGAAAACCTCTCTGTTTTGTGTAATTAGGCCCCTGAAAATTTAGGAAATAGCAAATTAGACCCTGCAGTAGGGTGGGTTTGCACTTCAGACCCTATGGGATATTAAATTCAGAAATTTGAACATGTGATGAGGATTTGAATTCAAATGGTGATGCAAACACATGTGCAAATACAAATTTAAATTTTCCTAGCACTTGGAAAACCTTTAGAATGAGTTAAAAACTGATTTTAGGCTGAAATGAGATCTGACTAAGTACTGCTTATTTTTATTATTTCTAGAAACACATTTTTAGGCTAGGAAATAATTCTGAAAATGGGTAAAATAAATTTAAATTGGTTCCCATCAGAGAGGAAGTTCAAAAATATGTTATTGAACATTTTAGATCAGAACCTATTCTGTTTAGGTGATATGTCTTACTAGTTTAATTTTAAAGTTCACTTTTAGGCATAGAAAATAAATCTGAAAATATAGGAAGAATAGGTATGCATAATTAGAAAATGTTAAATGAGGTCTTCAATTCCAAAAACTTCAAATTATGATATTGTAGAAGATCTGAAAACCTATTTGGAGTAGGTAACTTTCTTTCATTCAAAATTTTGTGGCTAAGAAGTGTATTAATTAAATATAGAGAATTTGTTCAAATTTGAAATTCATATATAGTGTGCAATTAGAAATCTGAATACAAAAGTTAGAAATGATATATATGTTTAAAAGTGCATGTAGACCTAAAAGCAACACATCTAGGGTAACCACAACACTTAGAAATGTGAATGACTTTCATATGTATGTATGTGTGGTTTGCATGAGTGGAAGTGTGGACTAGCTTATGGATTGTTGTTTTCTTTTGCTATGTGTATTGGCATGAGTAGAACCTGCCCCAGAGCAAGTTCTCACCTTTCAAGACCAAGACTTTCCATTCCCAGAGCAGCAGGAAGGAGGCAAGTGTCCTTGACCACTTTGATCCTATACTAGGATGTGTAGTTAGAATTTAATTGCATTGTCAAATTGGAATATGATACCCAAGCTAGGAAGTTTCCCTAGATTGTCATTATCTTACTTCCTTGTAGCCTGGGTTGGGAATTATGTTATTATATCATTTATTTACATACTTATGCTCAGCCATGCTTAGAATGGGATAAGTGGGATATGAGTCCATCAACTTATTTACCTTACTTTTGAATGAGATATTATGAGTTATGTAGAGGTAGGGATCGAGGCAAGTTGGATGATTTGGTTGGTGCTGTGTGCACGAGACTCGGGTTTGTGTTTAGTGCTTGCATGGATCCTAAGGACCGGTTCATGGAGCATGTAACCTGGCTTTACCGTGCCAACCATATGCTGAGATGGGGCAGCTTGGCCAATTAATTAGGTGTATCCCCGGCGTAGTATGGGTGTTTTGGATGGTGCGGGGAATAGGTGTCAGCTGGACCACCATATGAACCGCAAGGCTCAAGAGGGGGCCATTGCAGCGGGGTTGGAGCCTCTTGTATGCTGTTAGGGGTGAAACCTCAGTGGGCCCACGCTCGTCGGGAATCCCTTTATAAAGGCCTCGTAGTGATCTCCTGGCTACACACCTGGGAAGTGTGAACGTGGTTCGCGGCCACTGGCATAATGGAGGTTATTTTAGTCCACCCGGCTATGGGGGATGAAATCACTACATGTGGGTACAGTGGTGCAAACTCTGCGGAGTCAAAACTGTCATGACAGCCATGCTCACGGTCAAGAGCGGCTTGGACTTATTCATGATTAGAGGATGATGAATTGGGAAGTTGAGGATGTTAAGCGGGAAGTTTAAAATTGGAGATGAGATTATGGTTACTTGATATTGATGATGGGTTGAGGGATTGGGACCATTTCACCTATGTAGTAATGCAGGTGCTTAATAAGCTAAGGTGATAGGGATTAATTGCGTAGTGCTGTAACCATGAGTTCAACCTCTCCTTGCTCTAGCCATGCATGACATAACTTTCCCACACTTGCTGAGTACCAACGGTACTCAAACTTGCTTTTCTGTTGGTTTAAATTGCTGCTCAGGTCAAGGGGATGATGTGGTGTTCAATGACCAAGACTTCGGACCCGAAGAAGGATTCTAGGTTCACGGAGTCCCCCGGGCAACGCCTGTGACGGAGCCCACAAGATTTATATTCCGCTGCTGCTTTATTTACATGTTATGAACATATTATCGTCCATCGAGACGTATGCTATGTAAGACTTATTTATATTCGAACACTTAGCTTGTAATATAATGATGCTTCACTATTTGTTGTCACTTGTATGAGAAAATGATCCTGGCAACATGTGATATTCACTCGGTTGCTCTTTAGAGAAACCGGGTGTGACAGCTGCGGACGTTGGTGCAGCAAAATGTGTCCCATCAAGGAGGACGCCAAGATAATGTGCAACGCCAGCCCCAACAGAGTTCGTATTCGGACTTATTGGCAACCCATCCACTGGTCTTCACAGAGGCCGAGGAGCCTCTGGAGGCGGAAAGCTTTAGCCGTACCCTCGAGGCGAAGTTCGGTCTACTTCGGTGCACCGAACATCAAAAGGCGCTGTTTGCAGCACAGAAACTGCAAGGAGCCACCGGTACATGGTGGGCGAACTACATCGCCTCACTACCGGCTGGCCATGCTGTCACTTGTGCAGAATTCCGGGAGGCATTCTGCGCCTACCATATACCTCCCGGGATTATGCAGCGGAAGCTTCAGGAGTTCCTGGAGCTCAAACAAGGCGAGAGGAGTGCTCATGAGTACTCCAGGGCATTCAACCAGTTGGTGCAGTATGCGCCAGAGTATGTTGCAATGGAGGACCAGAAGCGGAATACATTCTTTCGCGGTCTAAACCCCAAAATGAAAGTCTACCTCACCCAATGCAACCACAGCACATTCAATGATATAGTCAATGCCGCAATCCTACAAGAAGATTCTCAGCGTGAGCTCATTTCTGACAAGAGGAAACGCAGCGCGCCTTCGAGCAGCAGTGGTGGGACTCCACAGAAGTACCGCATGGTCTATCGCTCACCATCCGGTCCAGAGGTGGCAGCCACCGGTGCGACCGCCGCAGTTTTGTGGTCATCAAATCAATGCGCCCAGTTTCCGACCGTCGTATCCACCAGAGCAACAGCAGCAGCAAAGGATAGTCCCACGTGCGTCTCCATTTGAACCACGTGCACCGGGATTCCGTCCACCGTTCGGGGGGAACCCGACACAACACACGTGCTTCACGTGTGGCCGTGCCGGGCATTTTGCAAAGGACTGCCCCGAGCAGCGACAAGGCAGGGGTCAAGCACCGTATCAGGGTTCAAATCAGCCCCACAACCAGCCCAAGAAACCAGCACCAAAACCCGGCAACGTCCACCACCTAGCTATCGAAGACGTGCCAGAAGGCGAACCCGTCCTCGTGGGTATGTTTTCTCTTCTTGATCATCCCGTAGTCATACCTTTTGACTCCAGTGCCACCCATAACTTCATAAGTCAACCTTATGTCATTAAATACCAATTACCTATCATTCCCACAAAAAGTTCATATTTGATTTGCTCTCCTGTTGGGAAAATAACAGCTGATAGGATGGTCTATAGAGCACCATTGCAAATGGGTGGGAATCTATATTCGACTTCTCTAATTATATTAGAAAGTCAAAAACTCGATGTCATTTTAGGAATGTCATGGTTACACTGTAAAGGTCCCAAAAATATGAATACAAAGAAACTCAAGTTTGCACAAATATTTGGTTTCATGTGTATGAAAAGTGGGACTTATTTAAACTTTCACATGTGATGATGCACATAGAGCTCTCTCTACACAAGCTTATGTTTATTTACATGCTTGGGCCCAAAGTGGATTAAAATCACAGACTTGAAGTCTCATGTGCAATGGAATGTTTAAAAATCAGACTGTGAACACCATTTGTTCAATGCAAATTTCAAATGATGGCAACACAAGGGATTGCAAACTGTTATGTTAAAAAGCTCATTTGCAGCAGCCAAACCAAAAACCAGATTCCATTTTTGAATTCCTTAGGTCCAAAATAGTGGGTATGCAAAGTTTCATGAATTTTTGGGATGTTTTGCTACCCATTTTCCAAAAGGACTTAAATTCGCAAAGAATTCAAATACATATTTGAATTTGGATGAAATTTGCCCAATTATCCAAATGCAGTTAAGTTTTCAACTCCAAACAATTGAATTTATCATTTGCCAAATTTTGGAGATATTTTAGAGGATAAGAGGGAGCTGACTGTGGGACCCACATGTCATTGGGGCAGTAAAACTTGCAATTGAAGTTTCAGTACACAATCTCTGTTTCTCCTCTCTGTTTCACTCGGGCAGACCGAAGTCTTCACCGGTGGACACGGAGACCCACTGAGGACAGCTCCCAGCTGTTTCCCTCATGCTGGTGAGCTACTTCCCGGTCTCATCACTTCATTCCGTGCTCTGTTTGCCCACATAACAGAGAACCGTCTCTGTTTTCTTGCTCTCTCGCGCTCAAGAACAGAGCAGCTGCCGCCACACCTCAGTAGCTCGGGAGCCAGTGTTTCTCTCACGTGCAAGCCTCAGGAAGTAGCAATACGGCACCACGGTAACCTCCACGACCTCCTCGGACCATAACTGAGTGAGCTCGGCATCCACAACCCCGCGCACACCGTGTTCCCACGGCGGCCGAACTACAACCGAAAGGAGGACGCACGTGGACAGCCCTACAGAGAACTTTTCACACCCGAGCAAGAGTACCTTTGGATGCGCCAAGACTCCATGCTGCTCACCTCCAAAGCTTAGCTCGAGTGGTGGATCACCGCCGACGAATTTCTGATTCTTCGTCCGGCCGGCACAAAACATCCTTCGGGTAAGGAAACTCCAAATTCTCGATCAATACTTGCTTAGAGCCCACAAAAACTGCACATGCACGAGATAGACTTGCTAAGGAACATTTCTGCTTCGCAACCCTAGCATGAAATCACATGCAGCCGGTGTATTTAGAGGTTTTCCGATGGCGCACCGCCGTTTTCATCTCGGGCGCATGGTGAGATCAGGGTTAGAGCCATTCCTGAGCTGTTTTGATTGCATGTCAACCTTACTAGCAACCACCGGTTCTCTAGGGCTTGGAAACCGAAGGTTTGAGGGTTTAAGCTAGCGGGTAGACGTCGCCGAAACTACACCGAGCCACCGCACCATCGCGAGCTAGATTAGAGCCAACGCCAGTGTGGGGAAAGCTCACCAACGTGTTCAGCACGTGGAATAAGGGGCTAGCAGCGAGTGGGAGCTCAGGATATGGTCGGGGAGGTGGTTTCCGAGGAGCTACGGCGAGCTCGGCGGCGTGGGCACGCAGGAGAGGTGCGAGGTTGAAGAAGGGGCCGGGCCCGCGTGTTAGTAACTCGGTGAGAAGGGGCTGGATCTTCTGTGGCACCGGATCAACCTGTGACTGTGCGGGGATAACTCTGTGGTCCCGTGTGTCTTCGTCTCATGAAGTGACACGTAGCACCGGGCCCACTGTCAGGGATTTAAATTTTTCCCGGTTTAATTTGAATTACAGATTTTGATCAAACTTTAGAAGGACATATCTTTTGCTAGGAAACTCCAAATTTAGTGATTCAAATTGGGTTAGATTCAGGTTGACAAACTCTATCCAAATATGCAACTCAATTTGTATGAAAGTCAATAATAATTCTGGAAAATTCTTAAAGCTTTCCAGCAAAAGAATTTTAGAGGGAGTTCGGTTTATCCAAAAATCCTCAATTTTTCCATAATATTCTTTAGGATGTTATTGAACTTCTGTAAAAGTCTCAGCTTATTTGGAGTTATTTTGATTAGGAGAATTCAGATTTCAAGTTGCTGTGTTCAAATGTATACAGAAACAGTTTCAGAAAAAAGCCCCAAACTTAAAAAATCTGTTCTGGGCAACCCTTAGCTCCAAAAATCCTAGGAAAATTCACTCAGGCTCTATGAACTATAATTCAAATTTTAGTTCACTAAGTTTGACATGAACATGTGAGTTACTTCAGAATTAATTCCTTTTTGCTTAATTGCTTAGAGAATTGTTCTGAATAAACCAATTAGTGAAAAGTGCTAATTTTTGGTCCAGATGACTTTCTTGTGACAAGGAACTCACATGAAAATGTTCAGCTCCATTGGAGCTCTGGATCATCACTTTTATGTCTATCCTCTTTAGGTGATCAAAACACAAGTGATGAAAAACTCTTATCACTTGATCATGTTGCTTAACCCAAACCTTAGCACCAGTTTCATTTTAAATTCTTAAACAGAGTTCTAGTTTTAAACTTATCATTAGGCTTGATAGCAAAAGCTTTACAAATAAATACATATGCATATTCATATCGTGTAGTCGTCGACGTGAGGACTTCTGAAGGAAGTGAAGTTGGATAAAGGAGCAAGGTGATCAAACCTCAAGTGATCATCACTAACTCATCGTATACAATCTTAGTCACGTGCAAAACAGGCAAGCCCCGGTTTGCATACAAGCATTTTTATAAAGCCTTTTCATTTCTAGAGATCATAGCTTTGAATGGTTGATTGCATTAGGTTTAGATGATATTGAAAACCTAATTGCATGACCAGAATTACCTAAGCGATAAAGGGTAGATTAGCACCTCCTCGAGTGGTTTTGGGCTACGCTAATTGTTACTTTGGAAGGACCGGTAGAAGTCGAGTAGTTGGAATCTACTGGCGAGTTTAGGGCTTGGTTTCATCAGAGCGGGGCGTGAATAGAATCATTGAGGAAAGTTCACAAGTAAGAAATGGAGACCGGGCAGGGAGATTTAGATGCAGCAGGCTGCGGACCGTGCGTGCATAGACCTGCCTGTGTCGGTTAAGGCCCGTCCGTACTTGGCCCTGTTGGACAAGTTTGAGTTGTGTACCGGGCACATACTGGCTATATGGGACCCAGGAAACCGATATACCTTGTGAGATCCACATTGGAACTTTTCTAATCGGCTTAGGCTTTCGGCGTCAGTACAGCAGGAGGTAACTCGCTCAAGAACATATCACTGCAGGTATGTACCTTGAGGGAGCTTGCTGTTCGGGGCGATTGGACTGCGTCCTATGTGGAAGAACTTGGGAAAGGTGGCTGCGTACAACATCAGTCGGGGTTGCTGACGGCAACTCGGAGTATGGGTGTACGTGTCGTGTAGTCCGGGCGTGTACTGATTCGGATCACCGTCGCTCATGGTCATATGAGCATACTTGTCCACTGCATCTTGACGTAGTAAGAACTGAAGTGAATTCCTTTGAATTTGATAAGTATTGTTATTTAAGTTGTATTGCAACCATGCTTGAATTAGAGATAGTACCAATTAAACTTTACTTCACTTTGTGCAAGAAGCATTGCAACAAAGTGTTTCTTGTTTGATTGTGGAGTTGCGGTGCTGTTCGGCTCAAGGTCTTTAAAATGAGGCTTAAAATCTGAAAGTTAAGGATCCACTGTAGGCGAGTCCTTTCTGCAATGTCGGCTAACCTATTTCAATTCGTCGTGCATGTAGAGTTTCTTGTTTAGAGGAGACGGATCAGTCTTGCTGAGCCTATGTGCTCACGCTTGCTATATGAGTGGTTTTGCAGGTTAACATCGATGCTAAGAAGAAGGTTGTCCGGTTAGACTCGGAGACTTCCGAGTCGTTTAACACATAGAGAATCCAGCCGCTGCAGTTGTCTTCATGTTGCTAGCGAGAAGAGTCCGCAGGCTGGACATCTTTTAGAGTGCTTAGGTGTGAGACCTATGTGTGCTGAATACATTGGCTATGATGATAAAAGTTTTGAATTCTGCCAAAACACTCTTTTTGTCAAGGTCCGACTCTAGGTCCGAGCTCCGATAAGATCCGACATAAGGTCCGACTTGCTATGGCTAGGTCCAATATGTGTTTGGTTAGCTCCGGCGGTAGGTCCGACTAGCTTTGGTAAGTTCCGGTGCTAGGTTCTACTCGCTTTGGTAAGCTCCGGCTCAAGGTCCGGTTAGCTTTGGCAAGGTCCGGAGCTAAATCGCAATGGTTCTGTTTTTACCATGCAAATGTTTCGAACTTGCTTTACATCTATGGAAAGTTTGTTTAGTATTCTTTTACTAAGTTTTTGAAGTGTTATGGCTGTTTACGGTGGTTAACGTTTTGCTATGGTTTGCAACATGCTTATGTGAGGTGTTCACGTAAGGTGTTGTGGTTTTCGGAACTAACGTGAGTCAAGTCGTGGACTTGTGCTCGAAAGTATTGGTTGTTTATTCATATGCAGGTGTTGCTTGAGTTCAAGATATGGCTGGTGACAGGATCCATTGAACTAGTTTTAGGGAGAAGATGAGGTTCAACAACCATGTTCCGGAGGAATTGTGGTTGAGTTGATCGGGAGGTCGCGCAGCATGTTTGGATCAAGAACAATACATACGAAGGTATCGTGGACGTTGTTGGAAGGTGTTTGGATGTGTGCAAGGAGTGCATGGACGTGGCAACATGGTTCCAAGGCGTGATGAAGAGATGTGGACGTAAAGAATTGGTAGGAAAAATCCAACCGGCTGGATTATGGACTCAGGCTGCGGCTGAGTCGGTTATGGCTCAAATATAGAAA
The DNA here is from genome assembly GCA_030760725.1 of Neostapfia colusana. Classification (NCBI taxonomy): domain Eukaryota; kingdom Viridiplantae; phylum Streptophyta; class Magnoliopsida; order Poales; family Poaceae; genus Neostapfia; species Neostapfia colusana. The sequence goes on from JASWHV010000011.1 coordinate 64,452,726, forward strand.
AATTTGAGTTGGTTATGATAGGATTTCGTGTGGGACACGAAGTTCAGTTGTTTTAGGAATGTGGGATACGTTCCTAAGGTGCTTGGAAGTCTTAAGATTTCTTCTATCTGCGTATAGAAGAGTCTTGAGCAGTTATGGAAAGTTTCAGTTTAGAAAATGAGTAGGATTAGAGTCCTAGTTTGAATTGGATTGGCCTCCTGGCTGGTTATATAAGCAAGGGAGGCCAGGGCTCTTGGTTAGACGACCTTGGGCTGTTCCTCTTATGTTTTGATCAATATTGTAATTTAGAAGAGCTTTTGTGCCTTGTTCGTCCGACTTGTTTTTGTCAAGTCTTTCTCGTCGAGTTTCTGGACAGCACAACAGTGCTTTGGTATTTTGATCATAACTCGAGTTTTGCAGATCCAATTGACGTGATTCTTTTTGGGTTGTCTTCACAACTTTACTATCTATCATTAGTGAAAATTTCACGGTCATTGGAGTTGTAGTTTATGATCTACACTAGTTTCTTTGCAGTGTTTCAAATCTTGTTTTTACTCGAGTAGAACAGATTGACCCTCGTTTCATCTTTCGATCATAACTTGAGTTTTTCTTGACGGATTTCTGTGATTCTTCTTGTAGTGTCTTCATGACTTGATTCTACAAAATATATCCACGGTTGAACACATTTAGATCAGTCGTATACACGGTTTCTTTAACAGATCGATTTTCTGCCGAGGGGGTTTTTGTTGCTTCCGCTAAAAAGTTTAAATCTACCATTCACCCCCCTATGGTAGCTTTTTCACGTGCTCTTCGATCCTAAAATTGGTATCAGAGCCACGGTGCTCTAATCTGTGTGATTTTCATGTGTTTTGACTAATCATCATGGAGAAATACTCCGCAAACCTTGTGTGTTCCCTGACATTGATTTTCAGTTTCGGAAGGCACGAATGTTGGCTTTCATCCAGGCGCAAGGCTTCACAATATGGGAAAAGGTGTACAAGCCTTATGACGTGCCGCCAAACGATCAAGTCACGACTATGAACATGAGAGATGTTAAAAACAACAACAAAGCACGGAACTTGATCAAACAAGGATTAACTCAAAGTGACTTTGACCGTGTTGCACACCTCCGATCTGCATACGATGTGCGGAAAGCACTTTGTGACTACCACGAAAGATCCAACACGATCAAGGATGTAAGACAAGATATGTTCAAGAAAGAATACATGCGCTTCGGATGCATCCCGGTGAGTCAATCGATGACCTCTTTGCTCGCTTAAATAAAATTCTCAGCAATTGCGTAGTGTCAACGTTAGGTTTTCAGATGCTGAAAATGCTAGGCAATTACTAAGTGCATTAGACATATCAATTTGGGAGATGAAAGTTACATCTATTCGTGAATCTACTGTCATAAGTACACTTACATTAGATGTGCTATATTCTAAGTTAAAAACTCATGAAATTGACATAATATCACGTAAGAACCCCAACAAGTCTCTTGCATTTGTTTCACAACGTGACATGCCTAGCTCTAGTCAATCTTCATCTTGTGGAACACTTTCTTTGTTGTCCTCTCTAACCTTTGAACAGATTGAAGAGCTTCCAGAGGAAGAACTTGCACTCATCTCTACTCGGTTCTCAAAAGCATTGCAAAATGTGAGAACTAGAAGGAGAGGATTTGCCGGACCTCAAAAATGCTTCGAATGTGGTAAGACGGGACATTTTCGTACGGATTGCCCAAACCTTTCAGTTCCTACTTCCTGTGATGAAAAGCAAACTAGGACGAAACACTCCTATGCAAAACGATAAGAAAAAGAAGAATGTGGGGAACCCCTTCCGGGATCCACACTCCAGGATACACATTGGGTGGTGCCGTGCGATGCGGCACCGAACAGAATACACGAAAAGAACCATAAAGTACAAAGTATTTTATTTCTCAAGATAATGTCATTTACAAAATATTTTACCATGAGAGTACACGCAGCGGAATATACATACATACTTACTCTCGGTCCTAACTATGCAAAAGAGAAGACGTCCAGCCCGCGAACGCTTCTTACTAGCTTCCACAAAGATGAATGCAGCGGCAGGGTTTCCGGTGAGTCTCTGATGGCTCACGAACAACCATCTTCATAACAAATTTTATAACCTGCAAAACATTAATAATGCAACCGTGAGCATGATGGCTCAGCAAGACTTAACTGACACTCCTAAATCATGAAACTCTACATGCAGGGATTAATAACATAGGAAGAGTATGATGCAATAAAGACACGCCTACATGTTAATCCTTACTTTGTTTAATAGCAGCAGATTATTATGCCTTAGGCAGCTCTCACATCGGAAGTCCACGATCAAACAAGAAACGCTTTCCTCCGATGTGGTGGTGCCCGAAGTGGAATATAAACTTAGTGAGATCTACAACTATAGCATACATGGTTGGCAATACAATGAACTTAAGAACTTCACGACAGCAATGATTCATTTCACTTCATCTAGAAGTTGTTACTACGTCACAACGCAGTGAACAAGTGGTACTCATATAACCGCGAGGGACGGTGATTCGAATGAGGACCCACCCAGAATACACGACACATACACCCGCCTCGGAAGACTCACACAAGAGCTCTTTCTTACGTTGTATGCAGCAACCTTTCACCCATCACTCCAATGTCGAACCAGTTCTGCCGACCCATCAGAAGGGCCACTACCCGAAACACGTCAAAGTTGCTCCGCTAGCGGGTTTACACCTCTGACACCAACCCCCAAAGGACGGCCGTATAAGTTTCGACACGAGAGTACCCGAGTTACATCGGTTTCTAGACCCCATAATTCCAGTATGCATCCGGTACTGTTCAAACTTGCTCAGCAGCGCGGCATACGCATTGGTCCTTAACCGACACAAACAGAGCTACGGCAACACCGGCCCAACATCTTACTGCTCCTACTCTCTGCTCAGTCTCATTTTCCTTCCCAGAATTTTCATTCTCTAGAATCATACCCCGCTGAACCAACATTCTAAACTCGCGAGTAGCTTCTAACTACCCTAACTTGTACCGGATCCTATACAACTTAAGCCTAGCCAAAGCTACACAAAGGTAACCTGTTCTACCCTTCAACTCCAAAGGTTTGTGGGTCATGCATTTGGAGTATCAATCACCTTGACCTAATGCACAATACATGCTAGACCAATACAAGTGATACAAAGTAAAAATATAACTAAAAGCTGTTAAAAATGCAAACCGGGGCTTGCCTTATGTTGCTGCAGGTTTATTTCTAACTTAAAGTCAGTAGCTTTGCGACGAGTAAAGCTTCAAGTTTCTGTTCTGAGTCGAATGCCTCGTCGAGCTCCTTCGTCGTTTTTCCTGCCGATATGAACATGCACAGTTTTATGTTGCAAGTAAATACATTATAAAACAAAAGTGTTTTATGACTTAAGAATGATTTCAACCAACTAAGACTCGAGATTTGGGTTCTGGTTATGGGTTGGACAGAGAAAGAACCATTTTGGATCAATGGAGGTCTTTGGAATAAAGTTCAAAGAAATAGCTAATGGACATAAGTATGAAGCTGGACATAATTGGCAGAAAACTGGAGAAGTAAGATGTGGCCTAGGGAATTTTCTTAACTATTTGGCTTCTCTGAATTCCTATGACAATTATACTGTCTTGTCGTGCTCCAAATTTGGTTTTTCAGAAACTTGGGAGTCTCATGAGTCCATAGGACTTGGTTTCACCATTTTTGGAGCTTCCTACACCGAGATATGGATTTTAGAAGTTGGAGCTAAAAGCTGAAAAATCTTTCTGTTATTTTTCCTAATTTTCAGAGATATACAAGATTGAATCAACATTTGGCCAAGCAAATGAAGTCCAATGCCTCTGAAAATTTTACTGGAGTTCAAGGATTTTTGGAAGAATGGCCCAGATTTGGGAATTTTCCAATAAACAGAACTCCTGTACAAATTCCTACAAAATTTTCCTTAAATGAATTAATGAGCCAAATCCATGAATTTTCATAAATATTGGGCTACACCCCTGGATAGTAATCTTTGAGGTGAATCCAACAACATTTATTTCACAATTTTTGGAGATTCCTACACCAAGTTATGGCTCTCCAAAGTTTGAACCGAATTAGGAAAATCTGAAAAAGTTTAAACACTGCCCATGGGCCCCACCTGTCACACCTCATCTTTAACCTCGCGCCAGACAGGGCCAGTGGCGGCTCTCTCCGGCGAGGGTCACCGGACCGGCCTTCCCGGCTACCTCCCGACCCCCTGCTGGCCGCCCCCCCCCCCCCATTTTCCGTCACCCTGAACATGTTGGTGAGGTCACCGGCGGCCGAATCTCACCGGAAACCATGGTGCACCGGCAACAGCAAGACCTAGGGCTCCGGCGAGGTCGTGCACGGTGAATTCTCCACCAAATGATTGTTTCTTGGGATCTAAAGCACTAGGGAATCGTGTAGAAGGTCGACATAAGGTTCAAACGAGCCGGGGAGCACTCCAAACCTATCGGCACCTTGCGCCCGACATGGTCCAGCGGTATTCCCTCGAAAAGAACTCGGATTTCTTGCCCTATACCTAATTTCTTGCCCTAAAATCGATGGAGGAGGTGTGCTAGGCAGTTAAGAACTTGTGTGCAGAGTTTGGAACACATCCAACACGAATTGAGGATGAATTTTGCAATTTCTTACCTCGGGGTCAGTTTGTGCCACCCGGGAGAAAATCTTGAAATTCTCCCTCTGTGATCAATGGCTAGGGCTGAGTTTTGGAGGTGAACAACTAGTCTCGTGGGTGCACCTATGAGTAAGCTCGTTTCGGCTTGAACTTTCTCGGGTTGAGCTATCCACGGTGACATAACTCAGTTCTTCAGTGTTTGCTCGAGAGCTGCAGAACCTTTGCTGTTTTCCGGTGCAAACAGGCTCGGGACAGGGGAGGAAAAGGGCTGGCCGGCTAGAGCACTGGTCGGCGCAGCTTTTTCGTGTGGAGAGCTCAAGCATCGGAACTTGGTTGCTATGGTGTGATCAGCGAAGAACAGAGAATGGCGGCTGCGTTTTTGTGTCGGTGTGAGCGAGGAGAAACGGGGAGAGCGAGGGAAATGGCTCACGTGGGAGGGCAACGTGCTAAACACTCCACTAGGCGTTTTCATCCGTGAGCAGGAGCTGGCGGGCGCAACGTTGGTTGACGCCGCTGAGCAGGAGGTGGCGCCTTCCTGTGAAGGACAAACAGAGCACAGCGTGGCAATTTCAATTGAGTCTCTGTCCAGTGGGGTCCACACAGCCACAATTCTTCCTCTTATCGCTCAATTCGATTTTAAATAGTAAATGAGCTCCAAATTTGATTAAACTTGGAGGATAGGTCAAAAGAATTATGAGGAACACGAATCTGGAATAAGATTTTAAAATTGAGTTTGTTTGGTTCAAAATTCAAATTCAAGTTTGAATTTGAACGTGCCCTCATTTATCCATTTGAATAAATAGCAAATGATCTCCACAATTATTCCAATTTGGACCAGAAGCTCATCAATACCTGGAAATTGCATTGGTGAATTCATTTGCAAGTATTTGGCAATCCGAATATGAATCCTTTTAAAAGGATCAAAATTGTGTTTAAATTTCCTCCAATCTCCTCATAGAGAAGGTGCACTTGAGTTAGAGTTTTGGGAGTGATATTCTTTCCCCTAGGTTAACATGTGTTGAGCATGGGCTAGAGAAAATTTTTAACTCCTCACATGTCCATTTGTGTGTTCATCATTTCATGAGACACAATATAGTCTTTCTTTGCCTCACTTTGTTTCATAATGTGAAATAAAACTTTACAAAAGTTAGGGCTGTTACATTCCTCCCCCTTAAAAGAATCTCGTCCCGAGATTATAAAAAGAAAGAGGAAGGAAGAAAAACTACTGGACATATGGTACAAACAAGTCTGGAAATTTAAATGGAGAAAATCCTCGCCTTCCCACGTGGCCTCATCAGCGGTGTGGTTGCTCCATAAGACTTTGTAAAATCGCAATGTCCGATTTCTTGTGGCGCGCGTCTTCTCATCGATAATCTGTATCGGGTACTTAGAATAAGTGAGATCCGGTTGAAGATCCTCAATGTTCTCCATATGAACTGCAGTTGGGTACTTAAGACACTTTCGCAGCTGAGAGATGTGGAAAACATTGTGAATACCCGAAAGTAACGTCAGTAGCTCCAGATGACAGGCCACGGGTCCACATATTTCAGTGACAACAAACGGCCGATGAATCGCGGAGCTAGTTTTCCCATCACTCCAAAATGATGAACCCCTTTCATCGGAGAGACACGAAGATACACGTGGTCCCTGATGTCGAAGTGGAGATGTCGACGTCTTTTATCTGCATAGCTCTTCTACCGAGATTGAGCAGCCTTTAAGTTGGCTTGAATCACTCGCACTCGTTCCTCGGCTTCATTCACAAGATCAATCCCGTAGACTACCCTTTCGCTGAACTCACACTAATTCAGTGGTGTGCGGCACTTCTGGCCATAAAGAGCTTCATACAGGGCCATCTGGATGCTGGATTGATAACCGTTATTATATGAGAATTCTGATAACTGTAGATGGTCATCCAAATTCTTGTAACAGCCCTAACTTTTGTAAAGTTTGATGTCGGCTCATAAAACAAAGTTAAGGCAATAAAAGGCTATAATTGTGTCACATGAAATGATGAACACACATATGGACATGTGAGGGAGTTAAAAATTTTCTCTAGCACATTCTCAACACATGTTAACCTAGGGGAAAGAATTAGATTTCTGAAAACTCTAACTCATGTGCACCTTCTCTATGAGTAGAGTGGGGGAAATTTAAATATAATTTGAATTCTTTTGAAAGGATTCCTATTCAGATTGTACAAAGGCCCATATGTGAGAGCATAGATGCATTTCTCATGTATTCAAGAGCCTAAGTTTCAAATTTGGGGAATTTTAGGTTTCATATACTATTTATTCTGAGGATTAAATGAGGTCACGTTAAAATTCAAACTTAAATTTGAATTTTGAACCAAACATACTCAATTTCAAAATCTGATTTCAGATTTGAGTTCCTCATAATTCTTTTGGTCTATCCTCCAAGTTTGATCACAATTGGAGCTCATTTGCTATTTTAAATCGAAATGGGGGATAAGAGGGAGAATTGTGGCTGTGGACCCCACCAGTCAGTCTCACAAAAATGCAAACCGACTCAGTTTTCTCTCTCGGGTGCACACAAGCGTGACAGAGCGCCGGAGCCGACCTCGCCCGTGCCACCTCCTGTTGTGAGCCACCGCTCAGTCTGATCAGCTACAAAGGGCGTGCACCAGAGCTCTTTTGCTTCTTCCACTCACGCTCGCTCTCTCTGTGATTTGCTCCCGTGAACAAGAACAGCTCGCCGCTCTCTGTTTTCCCAAGCACACCATAGCAACGAATCCCCCTTTTGCCCGAGCTTCCACAGCAAAAAGGTTCACCCCTGAGTTCTCTAGCCGGCTGTGAACTTCCCTCCGCTGTTCCATGCTTGCTGGCGCCTAGAAACAGAAGAGTTTCTGCTGCTCCCGTGTTGCACGTCGGAGGACCGAAACTGGACGCCGTGGACAGCCCAAACCAGGAGGGATCACGCCCAAGCAAGCCACCCCATCTGTGCACCAACAAGTCTAGTTGCTCACCTCCAAATCTCAGCCCCAGCCATTGATCACAGAGGGAGAATTTCAAGTTTTTCTCCCGGGCGGCAGAAACGGACCTTGAGGTAAGGAATTGTAAAATTCGTCCTCAATTCGTGTTTGTTGGGTCTCAAACTTCACACACAGGTTGTTAACTGCCTAGAACACCTCCTCCATCGATTTTAGACCAAGAAATTGAGTGTAGAGTGAGCAGTCCGAGCTCTTTTAGAGGGTATGCCGCTGGACCCTATCGGGTGCACGGTGCCGATAGGTTTAGAGCCATCTCCAGCTGGTTTAGACCTCATGCCGGTCTTCTACATGATCCCCTGGTGCTGTAGAGCCCAAGAACCGACCATTTGGTGGAGAATTCACCGTGCAAGACCTCGCCGGAGCTCTAGGGTTTGCTGTGGCCGGTGCGCCCTATTTTCCGGCGAGTTTCAGCCGCCGGGGACCTCACCAACGTGTTCAGCGTGGGGAAATATGGGGGGGCGGCCAGCAGGGGGTCTGGAGGCGGCTGGGAACTTGTTTTCCGGCGACCTCACCGGAGGGAGCCGCCACTGGTGCGTTTGGCGCGAGTCTGGAGGTTAGGGATGACAGGTGGGACCCACTGTCAGCATTTAAACAATTTCCAGATTTTCCCACTCTAGTTCAAACTTTGGAGAGCCATAACTTTGTGTAGGAGTGTCCAAAAATTGTGAAACAAATTTTGTTGGATTCCTCTCAAAGAGTACTATCCAGGGGTGCGGACCAATTTTATGAAAAGCTCTGAATTTGGCTCATTAATTCATTTAAGAAAAATCTTGTCTGAATTTTTACAGGAGTTCTGTTTATTGGAAAATTCCCAAATTTTGACAGGACATTGCTCCAAAATTCCTTGAACTTCAGTAAAAATTTCAGAGGCATTGGACCTCATTTTCTTGGTCAAATGATGTGTTCATTCCTTATGTCTCTGAAAAATGGGAAAATAAACAGAGACAATTTCAGCTTTTCCCCATTCTTTGTAAAATCCATATATCCATGTAGGAAACTCAAAAAATGGTAAAACCAATTCCTGTGGACTCAGGACATTTTATATTTCACAAAAAGTCTATTTTGCAGCATAGGAATGCTTAATATCTAGGGGGTAAAGGCAGATTAGTGAAAACCACATAAGGAATTATTGTGATCACCTTGAGCCATTTCATGAGCTCAATCTTTGCACACTACCTAAATATCTTCCATAGAGGCTGTGGTTAAATTCTCAGCTTCATTGGACCTCTGGAACTTGATCTACCATCTTTTAGGTTTAAGTGTTCATATAATGGACTTAATCACATGGTGATTATTAGTATCTCTTTTCACCCTAGCTTTCATCATCTCTAAGGTTGTAGATCCAACAACAGAAACCTTGCTGTTGTTTATCTCTCTTATGCGTGAGTTAACTTGTACAACAACAGTTTTGAATCATTTTCTAAATTGCTTTTGAATACATGTGCATAAATCATCTTAATACCTCACATGACGTCAACGTTCGACGAGGACTCAACTCCGCAGCGAGGATCTCCATCTCGTGACGATCTTGGCGGATTCTCCGGAGGAAGACTAACTCCTAGCTTCTAACAAAACCGTTGAGCAAGGCAAGCCCCGGTTTGCATATCGTTACCGTTTTAAATTTTGCTTTACTTCACCTCATGTTGATTAGACTTGATAATGTGCATTATGTCTAGGATGATTGAAACCCACTTGCATGACTATTACATCCCTGATTAGAATGTTTAGTGTAGGCTTTGCCTCGTTGTAGATGCTAGGCTAATGTTGTAGCTAGCTCGGTAGAAGTCGAGTAGTAAAAAGCTACTCGCGAGAAAGTTCGAGTAATGGAGTTACTCGCGAGGGATAAATGATAAGAGCACCCTCATGAATATGAGATGGGGACGGGGATGTTCCTGTAGGATGGAGCGCTCAAGGTTGGTCTCGACCTGCGATGGGTGTGACAATGCTTGAGACCACATTTGGCCTGGACCGGGATGGTAAGGCAAATGTGGAGGTTGGTTGTAGCCCCGTCCGTGTCGGTTAAGGACCGTATGTATGCGGCCCTGCTGGACAAGATTGAGCTGTACCGGATATATAGTGGGGTATGGGACCCATGAAAACGATATAACACGATGGACCGTGATATAGAAACTCATCCTTCGCGTGGGAATGGCGTTGAGAAGGCGGGAGGTGTAAATCCTTTAGCGGGCAACTTCGACGTGTCCGCGTAGAGGACCATCCTGCTCGGCGCGAAGCATTTTTCTATGTCGGGGTGTCGTGTGAAAGGTTGCTGCATACAACGTAAGAAAGAGCTCTTGAGAGAGTCTTTCGAGGCGGGTGTATGTGTCGTGTATTCCGGGTTGTTATTGATTCGAATCACCGTCGCTCGCGGAAGAGGATTGAGCATACTTGCCCACTGCGCCGTGACTTAGTAAGAAGAGAAACTAAGTCTCTTAACTTGCTGTTTGTGGATTAATCACTGTATTAGAACCTTGACTGAAGTAGTTATAGAGCCAACTAAATTTCATTTCCACCTTAGGCTAGCAACATCGGGATAAGCGTTTCTTGTTTGATTGTGGACTTCCGATGTTGTGTGGCGTGAGGACCACTAAAATGAAGGCTATAAGAATCTGAATATAAGGATCAAGTTTAGTCAAGATGCATTTTTCAAATTCCTATGCCTACTCTTTTACTACCCCTGCATGTAGAGTTGCATGTTTAGGAGTGACGGGTAAGTCTTGTTGAGACTTAGTGCTCACGGTTGCTTCTGAGTTGTTTTTGCAGGTAGCAGGATGCCTGCTATGAAGAGGGTTGTTCGGTGAGACGATGAACCTCACAGTTTGTTCAACTCATCGGAAACCTAGCCGCTGCCTTTCTTTGGTGAAGCTAGTAGGAAGCGTTCAAGGGCTGAATGGCTTCTCTTCGGCGTAGTTAGGGTCGAGAGTGAGTAGTTTGTCCAGCAAATGTTAATTTCCGCTGCGCGTGTACTTATGTTGTAAAAGATCTTATCTTGAGAAAAAAATGGTTCCGTTATGTTCTTATCGTCTTTTCGTGCATGCTGTTGGGTGCCGCATCGCACGGCACCACCCACTGCGATTCCCGGGCCGGGCCTCACAGGCGTGGTATCAGAGCCGCATTAGGAATAGCACGCATGAAAAGAGTCTATTTTTGAAAACTTAGGAGTACACGAGTGAGGAACGTATAGTATGCCCACATAAGGATTATAAATAGCATAGTTACTTAAGGTGGCAAGCTAACAGTGTGTTACTCTTCAGTATTTCAATTCAGTAACGACGCACCTACGTGGAGGTAAGAAAGGTAAGGAACGCCACCGAAAGCGGATCAATTTCGGTTAGCTCACCCATACGAGGAAAGTAGTGTGGGATGTCCCGTTCAGCAATGTACGGGAAGTGAATATGTTTTCTAAGACTCTCCATGTCTTAGAGACATATGAATGGCACTAGCCTCCAGTGCGCAAACCCAGGGGCAAGAGGAGGATACCCCATCGTGTGGTTTGTAACACGAAGTATGTTCTCTAGGACTCCTCATGTCCTATGAGGCTTACGAAAGCGCTGTTCCACCGGTGTGCTTTATTGCAAAGGTGTGGAGCCCCCGTCGGGTGGTGAATAACCCGATCATGTACCTTGAGACGTGGCTTGACTCAAGGACGGCCCGTATGGCAATGATACAGGGCGTATGTTTTTACTATGATATGGACCTGCCTGAAATGATAAACCAATGTATGCATCATTATTGAGTGATTTTCTGCAGGTACCTTAACCACGTTAGAACATGTCGTGTAGAAAACGTTTGTGAGTGATCGTTTTAGTGCCACCACTTGAGACGTATAAGCCGGTATAAAGCCGGATAGGATTTTAATTTGGTGAGGCAACGTAGTACCGTGATGTGTTTTGAACTGCAAGAAAATGAAGGTTTGAAAAGAAAAAGAGGAAATTTGGAGTCTAGGATTTCATTAAGGGTTAATGAACTCCTATATTGAACTAAGAGTCAATTGGGAGTATTTATTTATTCACAAAGACTTAGGAATAACCTCCCCTGTTTTCAGCAAAGAAATTTTGCTGAAGTTGAACAGGACATAACTTTTGTTTGGTTGAATCAATGGAGGTGAGGGATACATTTCTGGAAAGCTATTCAAGTGTTCTACAACTCTTCAGTAGAACTCCAGATTAGAATCACCCTCCAAATGGATGAAATTCTCAGAGGAGTGTGAACTGCCCAAAAACAGGGCAGTCACAAATTGCTCTCTGGAAATTTCTGTATTTCGACCATAACTTTCTATAGAAAAATTTCTAATGGTCAAGTAATACACCGTTGGAAAGCTTGTGATATGTGCTACGACTTTGTAGTTCAAAGTTTCTCCAGATTTGGAGTTTAAAAGTGATGAAATCTTGCGGACAAAACAGCTACTTTCAAAGGAGGTGCTGTCAAAATTGTTCCAGATTTCTGTTAACTTTGAAATATCACAATTTTTTATCCAGAACATATATGAAGGCAAATGAAGACTCGTTGGAAAGATATTGAAGTTAACTATAACTTTGATATTCAACTTGAGACATGAAATTGCCATTGTCATATTCAAATTCTGGGATTAAGACCTATTGGTCATTCGGAACAGAGTAGTGCTTATTGCCTATGTAACTTAAGACTTGTTGTGGACAGGGATGTTTCAGACTTCTCTAAGCTCCATAACATGTTCTTGAGTTAATTTTCAGTTTGTCCTACTGTTGGAATTAAGGGTTTGGACAAACTTGCTCACGTTTGATAGATTTCAGAATTGTCGAAACCCTGGTTAGATTATGTGTGCTGCATTATTGATGTGATGCTTTTACGGTTATGTTTTCAATTCAAGTTGAGTTTAAACTTTGAATTTTAACCATAAATTGCTCACTCTTGCAGCATGGACCATGCTCATTCCAGGAGTGAGGTTGGTGACTTGAGTCACGGCGAAAGTAATTCGCCACGACAAGAAGTGCCGACATCATCAACCGGATTGGCGGGAATCTTGGCAAAGATGGCTGAGTCTCTGGATCTGTTGGTGCGACAAAGCATACGACAGGAGACACTACAGCAAAATCCCCCGCCAAGTACTTATCTGGATTTCTTAGCAAGACAACCACCGGTTTTCTCGGATGCGAAAGGACCGTTGGAGTCGGCTCATTGGCTCCAATGTATTGAAGCCAAGTTCGATACGCTTGAGTGCGATGAATATCAGAAGACTCTATTTGACGCTCAACAACTCCACGGAGCTGCTGGAGCTTGGTGGGCGGAGTACATCTCTACTCTTCCTGAAGGTCATCGCGTGACGTGGGATGAATTCCGGGATGTTTTCCGGTCACGTCACGTTTGTTCGGGAATTCTACGAACAAAGTATCAAGACTTTCTGGAGTTAAAGGAAGGCGAAAGGAGTGCGTACGAGTACTTCAAAGAGTTTGAAGACTTGATGCAATACGCAACTCATATGGTTGACTCGGAAGCGTTGAAGTGCGAGTATTTCTTCCGAGGTTTGAATGTCGAACTTAAGGAACAAGTGACCTTGTTCAATAACGGTATTTACAATGAGTTGGTAAATGCCGCTATCATTAAGGAAGACATGCATCTTCGTTGTGAAGCGGAGCTGAAAAGAAATATACCGCCAGACAGCGATATTGAGGTTCGTCCGAACTATCGAGTGCGATATTACTCGCCAGTTAGGCAACAAATTCAGCCAGTGTTGCAACTCTCACAACCACGGCTGGAGTTGATCACATATGAGCCTCCACCTCAACAATAGCGGACAGAAATTATTCGTGCAACCCTACCGCAACCAGCTACGCACGAATTATCTCCACCTCGTGTTAGTAGAGAATTGAGGATTTCTACAACACGAAACCGTCGTGGTGCTGAGCAGAGTCACACTCGTGTGTTGTCTCAGCAATGCTCAGATCAGCACCGTGAACCTTCACAGAAGAATCGTTCAAAAGCTGGCAGGGTTAATTACACTGCTATTGAGGATATTGCTAAAGGCGAACCAGTTTTGGCGGGCATGTTCACTTTACATGAACAGCCCATTTTTGTGTTATTTGATTCCGGGGCCACCCACAATTTTATTAGCAGAGACTATGTGCTGAAGAATAATCTTCCATTTAGCACAGTTAAGCATCCATTTCATATCAGCTCACCCGGAGGCAAGATATCAACAGATGAGATGGTCTCTCGGGCACCGTTATGTTTGGGTGGAAATATCTATCCTGCGAGCCTTATCATACTCAAAGGCCAAAGGATTGATATTATCTTGGGGATGTCATGGTTGACACATTATGGAGCTATCTTTGACATCAGCTCGCGGACTGTCCAACTGAATTCCCCAATACACGGTTGCAACACATTGAATCTTGTGGATCCATCACAACAAGTTGCAGCAGTGCATCAGATTGAAGCTCCTAAACTTGAGGATATTCCAGTGGTATGTGAATATCCAGATGTGTTTCCCGAAGACTTGCCGGGCATGCCACCCGAACGTGATGTAGAGTTCAAGATTGAACTAGCACCGGGAACAACACCTATTTCTCGGCGACCATACAAAATGGCACCGAAGGAGCTAGCAGAATTGAAGGAGCAGCTTAATGACCTTATGGACAAAGGTTTTATACGCCCAAGTTCATCACCTTGGGGCTGTTCCGCACTCTTCGTGAAGAAGAAGGACGAGACTTTGAGACTATGCGTAGATTATCGTCCACTGAATGCTGTCACTATCAAGAATAAGTATCCACTACCGCGCATTGACATTTTGTTCGATCAACTAGTGGGTGCTAAGGTATTTTCCAAGATGGATCTTCGGTCCGGGTATCACCAGATAAAAATCCGGGCAGAAGACGTACCTAAGACGGCGTTCTCGACAAGATATGGTATTTATGAATATCTTGTCATGTCCTTTGGGTTGACCAATGCTCCGGCTCACTTTATGTATCTCATGAACTCTGTGTTCATGCCGGAGTTAGACAAGTTCGTCGTGGTTTTCATCGACGACATTTTGGTCTATTCAAAGTCAGAAGAAGAACACGCTGAACATTTGCGTATTGTACTCCAACGCTTGAGAGATCACAAGCTATATGCAAAGTTCAGTAAATGTGAGTTTTGGATCAGCAAAGTGCCGTTTCTTGGGCATATTATTTCAGCGGAAGGCATCGCTGTGGACCCAAGTAAAATCTAGCAAGTGCTGAATTGGAAATCTCCAACATCTGTTCATGAAGTGAGGAGTTTCCTAGGTTTAGCGGGTTATTACCGGAGATTCATTCCCAACTTCTCCAAAGTCGCTAAACCTATGACGGAGCTGTTGAAGAAAATCACCAAATATGATTGGAGCGATTCATGTGAACAAGCTTTTCAAACTTTAGTGAAGTATCTCACTACAGCTCCAGTTTTGGCCCAGACGGACACCACGAAGCCTTTTGATGTCTATTGTGATGCATCCGGCATTGGTTTGTGTTGTGTGTTGATGCAAGAAGGACGTGTAGTCGCGTATGGATCCCGACAACTCAGGGGTCATGAGCAGAATTACCCGACGCACGACCTTGAACTAGCTGCGGTGGTCTTAGCTTTGAAAATTTGGAGACATTATCTACTAGGCAATCTAGTACATCTCTACACTGACCACAAAAGCTTGAAGCACATCTTCACACAGAAGGAACTGAATATGAGGCAGCGAAGATGGCTCGAATTATCAAGGATTACAAACTTGAAATTCATTACCACCCGGGTAAAGCGAATGTGGTTGCCGATGCACTTAGTCGGAAAGCCCACATTCACCATTTAGCCATGGCTGCACATGAAGAAGGAGAACCAAGCCTGCGCTTAGTTCCCTACGGATCACTGTTCAACCTCGCTCTTATTCCTACAATCCGAGATGAGATTGTAGAGGCTCAGAAGAGAGACAGAGGTATGTCTCACATCCGGAGGAGAGTGGACAGTGGTGAATTGAAGATGTTCTGCAAAGATGAAGAGGGTACTATATGGTTTAACAACCGCATAGTGGTACCCCGAAACATGAAATTGCGGAGGAAGATATTGGATGAAGCACATGTATCCAAGTACTCCATTCATCCGGGAAGCAACAAGATGTACCAGGACTTAAAATCTATGTTCTGGTGGACACAGATGAAAAGAGAGATTGCGAAATACGTATCCGAGTGTGATACGTGTCGGCGGGTTAAAGCCGACCATATGAGGAAAGCCGGACCACTTCAACCGCTGAAGGTTCCAGCATGGAAGTGGGAAGACATAAGTATGGACTTCATCGTCGGTTTACCCATGACCAGCAACAAGCATGATTCTATTTGGGTAATCGTCAATTGTTTGACCAAGACAGCACATTTTATTCCAGTCCATACCAAATATGTGGCAAAGAAGTATGCGGAGCTGTTCATCTCGAGAATCGTGTGTTTACACGGGGTTCCCCGCACCATCGTGTCTGACCGAGGTGCGTTGTTCGTATCCAGATTTTGGGAGCAACTGCATGCTTCCTTGGGAACCAAATTAATTCAGAGTTCAGCGTATCATCCGCAAACTGATGGTCAAACGGAGAGAGTCAATCAGATTCTGGAGGATATGCTACGGGCATGTGTCATCAGTCATGGAAAGAATTGGGATGACCATCTACCGTTAGCAGAATTCTCATATAATAACGGTTATCAATCCAGCATCAAAGATGGCCCCGTACGAAGCTCTTTATGGCCGGAAGTGCCGCACACCACTGAATTGGTGTGAGTCCGGTGAGAGAGTGGTCTACGGGATTGATCTGGTGAATGAAGCTGAGGAACGAGTGTGAGTGATTCAAACCAATTTAAAGGCCGCTCAATCTCGGCAGAAAAGCTATGCAGACAAAAGACGTCGACCTCTTCACTTTGACATCGGGGACCATGTGTATCTTCGTGTCTCTCCGATGAAAGGGGTTCATCGGTTTGGAGTGAAGGGAAAGCTTGCTCCGCGATTCATCGGGCCGTTTGCTGTCACTGAGATATGCGGACCCGTGGCCTATCGTCTGGAGCTACCAGCATCACTTTCGGGTATTCACAATGTTTTCCACGTCTCTCAGCTGCGGAAATGTCTTAAGTACCCAACTGCACTTCATATGGAGAACATTGAGGATCTTCAACCGGATCTCACTTATTCTGAGTATCCGATACAGATTATTGACGAGAAGACTCGCGCCACAAGAAATCGGAAATTGCGATTTTACAAAGTCTTGTGGAGCAACCACACCGCTGATGAAGCTACGTGGGAAAGCGAGGAATTTCTCTGTTTAAATTTTCCAGACTTGTTTGTACCATATGTCCAGTAGTCATTCTCCCTTCTTCTTTCTTTTTGTAATCTCGGGACGAGATTCTTTTAAGGGGGAAGGAATGTAACAGCCCTAACTTTTGTAAAGTTTGATGTCGGCTCATAAAACAAAGTTAAGGCAATAAAAGGCTATAATTGTGTCACATGAAATGATGAACACACATATGGACATGTGAGGGAGTTAAAAATTTTCTCTAGCACATTCTCAACACATGTTAACCTAGGGGAAAGAATTAGATTTCCGAAAACTCTAACTCATGTGCACCTTCTCTATGAGTAGAGTGGGGGAAATTTAAATATAATTTGAATTCTTTTGAAAGGATTCCTATTCAGATTGTACAAAGGCCCATATGTGAGAGCATAGATGCATTTCTCATGTATTCAAAAGCCTAAGTTTCAAATTTGGAGAATTTTAGGTTTCATATACTATTTATTCCGAGGATTAAATGAGGGCACGTTCAAATTCAACCTTAAATTTGAATTTTGAACCAAACATACTCAATTTCAAAATCTGATTTCAGATTTGAGTTCCTCATAATTCTTTTGACCTATCCTCCAAGTTTGATCACAATTGGAGCTCATTTGCTATTTTAAATCGAAATGGGGGATAAGAGGGAGAATTGTGGCTGTGGACCCAACCAGTCAGTCTCACAAAAATGCAAACCGACTCAGTTTTCTCTCTCGGGTGCACACAAGCGTGACAGAGCGCCGGAGCCGACCTCGCCCGTGCCACCTCCTGTTGTGAGCCACCGCTCAGTCTGATCAGCTACAAAGGGCGTGCACCAGAGCTCTTTTGCTTCTTCCACTCACGCTCGCTCTCTCTGTGATTTGCTCCCGTGAACAAGAACAGCTCGCCGCTCTCTGTTTTCCCAAGCACACCATAGAAACGAATCCCCCTTTTGCCCGAGCTTCCACAGCAAAAAGGTTCACCCCTGAGTTCTCTAGCCGGCTGTGAACTTCCCTCCGCTGTTCCATGCTTGCTGGCGCCTAGAAACAGAAGAGTTTCTGCTGCTCCCGTGTTGCACGTCGGAGGACCGAAACTGGACGCCGTGGACAGCCCAAACCAGGAGGGATCACGCCCAAGCAAGCCACCCCATCTGTGCACCAACAAGTCTAGTTGCTCACCTCCAAATCTCAGCCCCAGCCATTGATCACAGAGGGAGAATTTCAAGTTTTTCTCCCGGGCGGCAGAAACGGAACTTGAGGTAAGGAATTGTAACATTCGTCCTCAATTCGTGTTTGTTGGGTCTCAAACTTCACACACAGGTTGTTAACTGCCTAGAACATCTCCTCCATCGATTTTAGACCAAGAAATTGAGTGTAGAGTGAGCAGTCCGAGCTCTTTTAGAGGGTATGCCGCTGGACCCTATCGGGTGCACGGTGCCGATAGGTTTAGAGCCATCTCCAGCTGGTTTAGACCTCATGCCGGTCTTCTACATGATCCCCTGGTGCTGTAGAGCCCAAGAACCGACCATTTGGTGGAGAATTCACCGTGCAAGACCTCGCCGGAGCTCTAGGGTTTGCTGTGGCCGGTGCGCCCTATTTTCCGGCGAGTTTCAGCCGCCGGGGACCTCACCAACGTGTTCAGCGTGGGGAAATATGGGGGGGCGGCAGGCAGGGGGTCTGGAGGCGGCTGGGAACTTGTTTTCCGGTGACCTCACCGGAGGGAGCCGCCACTGGTGCGTTTGGCGCGAGTCTGGAGGTTAGGGATGACAGGTGGGACCCACTGTCAGCATTTAAACAATTTCCAGATTTTCCCACTCTAGTTCAAACTTCGGAGAGCCATAACTTTGTGTAGGAGTGTCCAAAAATTGTGAAACAAATTTGTTGGATTCCACTCAAAGAGTACTATCCAGGGGTGCAGACCAATTTTATGAAAATCCATGAATTTGGCTCATTAATTCATTTAAGAAAAATCTTGTCTGAATTTTTACAGGATTTCTGTTTATTGGAAAATTCCCAAATTTTGACAGGACATTGCTCCAAAATTCCTTGAACTTCAGTAAAAATTTCAGAGGCATTGGACCTCATTTGCTTGGTCAAATGATGTGTTCATTCCTTATGTCTCTGAAAAATGGGAAAATGAACAGAGACAATTTCAGCTTTTCCCCATTCTTTGTAAAATCCATATCTCCATGTAGGAAACTCCAAAAATGGTAAAACCAATTCCTGTGGACTCAGGACATTTTGTATTTCACAAAAAGTCTACTTTGCAGCATAGGAATGCTTAATATCTAGGGGGTAAAGGCAGATTAGTGAAAACCACATAAGGAATTATTGTGATCACCTTGAGCCATTTCATGAGCTCAATCTTTGCACACTGCCTAAATATCTTCCATAGAGGCTGTGGTTAAATTCTCAGCTTCATTGGACCTCTGGAACTTGAGCTACCATCTTTTAGGTTTAAGTGTTCATATAATGGACTTAATCACATGGTGATTATTAATATCTCTTTTCACCCTAGCTTTCATCATCTCTAAGGTTGTAGATCCAACAACAGAAACCTTGCTGTTGTTTATCTCTCTTATGCATGAGTTAACTTGTACAACAACAGTTTTGAATCATTTTCTAAATTGCTTTTGAATACATGTGCATAAATTATCTTAATACCTCACGTGACATCGACGTTCGACGAGGACTCAACTAACTCCTAGCTTCTAACAAAACCGTTGAGCAAGGCAAGCCCCGGTTTGCATATCGTTACCGTTTTAAATTTTGCTTTACTTCACCTCATGTTGATTAGACTTGATAATGTGCATTATGTCTAGGATGATTGAAACCCACTTGCATGACTATTACATCCCTGATTAGAAGGTTTAGTGTAGGCTTTGCCTCGTTGTAGATGCTAGGCTAATGTTGTAGCTAGCTCGGTAGAAGTCGAGTAGTAAAAAGCTACTCGCGAGAAAGTACGAGTAATGGAGTTACTCGCGAGGGATAAATGATAAGAGCACCCTCATGAATATGAGATGGGGACGGGGATGTTCCTGTAGGATGGAGCGCTCAAGGTTGGTCTCGACCTGCGATGGGTGTGACGATGCTTGAGACCACATTTGGCCTGGACCGGGATGGTAAGGCAAATGTGGAGGTTGGTTGTAGCCCCGTCCGTGTCGGTTAAGGACCGTATGTATGCGGCCCTGCTGGACAAGATTGAGCTGTACCGGATATATAGTGGGGTATGGGACCCATGAAACCGATGTAACACGATGGACCGTGATATAGAAACTCATCCTTCGCGTGGGAATGGCGTTGAGAAGGCGGGAGGTGTAAATCCTTTAGCGGGCAACTTCGACGTGTCCGCGTAGAGGACCATCCTGCTCGGCGCGAAGCGTTTTTCTATGTCGGGGTGTCGTGTGAAAGGTTGCTGCATACAACGTAAGAAAGAGCTCTTGAGAGAGTCTTTCGAGGCGGGTGTATGTGTCGTGTATTCCGGGTTGTTATTGATTCGAATCACCGTCGCTCGCGGAAGAGGATTGAGCATACTTGCCCACTGCGCCGTGACTTAGTAAGAAGAGAAACTAAGTCTCTTAACTTGCTGTTTGTGGATTAATCACTGTTTTGGAACCTTGACTGAAGTAGTTATAGAGCCAACTAAATTTCATTTCCACCTTAGGCTAGCAACATCGGGATAAGCGTTTCTTGTTTGATTGTGGACTTCCGATGTTGTGAGGCGTGAGGACCACTAAAATGAAGGCTATAAGAATCTGAATATAAGGATCAAGTTTAGTCAAGATGCATTTTGCAAATTCCTATGCCTACTCTTTTACTACCCCTGCATGTAGAGTTGCATGTTTAGGAGTGACGGGTAAGTCTTGTTGAGCCTTAGTGCTCACGGTTGCTTCTGAGTTGTTTTTGCAGGTAGCAGGATGCCTGCTATGAAGAGGGTTGTTCGGTGAGACGATGAACCTCACAGTTTGTTCAACTCATCGGAAACCTAGCCGCTGCCTTTCTTTGGTGAAGCTAGTAGGAAGCGTTCACGGGCTGAACGGCTTCTCTTCGGCGTAGTTAGGGTCGAGAATGAGTAGTTTGTCCAGCAAATGTTAATTTCCGCTGCGCGTGTACTTATGTTGTAAAAGATCTTATCTTGAGAAAAAAATGGTTCTGTTATGTTCTTATCGTCTTTTCGTGCATGCTGTTGGGTGCCGCATCGCATGGCACCACCCACTGCGATTCCCGGGCTGGGCCTCACAATTCTTCCCATAATTGATGACACATGCTCGTAGCATATCCTCCAGAATCTTATTTACCCTCTCCATTTGACCATCAATTTGCGGATGATACGCTGAACTCTGAATTAGCTTGGTTCCCAAGGAAGCATGCAGTTGCTCCCAAAATCTGGATATGAATAACGCACCTCGATCAGAAACAATGGTGCGGGGAACCCCATGTAAACACACGATTCTTGAGATGAACAGCTCCGCATACTTCTTTGCCACATATTTAGTATGGACTGGAATAAAATGAGCTGTCTTGGTCAAACGATCGACGATTACCCAATTAGAATCATGATTGTTGCTGGTCATGGGTAAACCGATGATGAAGTCCATACTTATGTCTTCCCACTTCCATGCTGGAACCTTCAGCAGTTGAAGTGGTCCGGCTTTCCTCATATGGTCGGCTTTAACCCGCCGACACGTATCACACTCGGTTACGTACTTTGCAATCTCTCTTTTCATCCGCGTCCACCAGAACTTAGATTTCAAGTCATGGTACATCTTGTTGCTGCCTGGATGAATGGAAAATTTTGATAAATGAGCTTCGTCTAATATCTTCTTATGAAGCTTCATGTCCCGCGGTACGACTATACGGTTTTTTAACCATAGTGTACTATTCTCATCTTTCCGGAAGCACTTAGCTTCTCCTTTGTCTATTCTCTTCCCGATATGGGCCATGCCCTTATCTTTCTTTTGAGCCTCTACAATTTCATCACGAATTGTAGGAATGAGGGCAAGGTTAAACAATGACCCATAAGGAACTAAGCGCAGGCTCGGTTCTTCTTCTTCCATTGCAGCCATGGTTAGGTTATGAACATGTGATTTCCGACTAAGTGCGTCAGCAACCACATTCGCTTTTCCAGGATGATAATGAATCTCCAGTTCATAATCCTTGATTAACTCTAACCATCTTCGCTGCCTCATATTTAGCTCCTTTTGTGTGGATGTATTTTAAACTCTTTTGGTTGGTGTAGAGGTGAACTAAGTTTCCAAGCAAATAGTGCCTCTACATCTTTAGAGCAAGAACCACAGCAGCTAACTCGAGATCATGTGTCGGATAATTCTGCTCATGATTCCGAAGCTGCCTGGATCCATACGCGACCACTCGCCCTTCTTGTATAAGCACGCAGCCAAGGCCGATGGCGGATGCATCACAATAAACAGCAAAAGCCTTAGTTGTATCGGGCTGCGCCAAGACTGGGGCTGTTGTGAGGTGCTTTACCAACGCTTTGAACGCCTCCTCACATACTTCACTCCACACATATTTGTTGCCTTTCTTCAGAAGTTCCATCATCAGTTTAGATACCTTGGAGAAATTTTGAATGAATCTCCGGTAGTACCCCGCTAAACCGAGAAAACTACGGACTTCTTGGACTGACTTTAGTGAACTCCAATTCAGCACTTGGACGATCTTGCTCGGATCAACCGCAATGCCCTCCGCAGAAATAATGTTCCCAAGAAATGGCACTTGGTTGATCCAGAACTCACACTTGCTGAATTTTGCATATAACTTGTGATCCCGTAGGCGTTGGAGCACAATATGCAGATGTTCGGCGTGTTCTTCCTCCGACTTAGAATATACCAAGATATCATCAATGAAGACCACAACGAACTTGTCCAGCTCCGGCATGAAGACTGAATTCATCAAGTACATAAAATGAGCCGGAGCATTAGTGAGTCTGAATGACATGATGAGATACTCATATAATCCATATCTCGTCGAGAATGCTGTCTTGGGTATGTCTTCCGCCCGGCTTTTTATCTAGTGATATCTGGACCGAAGATCCATCTTTGAAAAAAACTTAGCACCCACCAGTTGATCGAAAAGCATATCGATGCGTGGTAGTGGATACTTGTTCTTGATTGTCACGGCATTGAGCGGACGATAGTCCACACATAACGTCAGAGTCTCATCCTTTTTCTTGACGAACAGCACGGAGCATCCCCACGGTGATGAACTGGGGCGAATGAAGCCTTTGCTTAACAAATCATTCATCTGCTCCTTCAGCTCTGCGAGTTCCTTCGGTGCCATTTTATATGGCCTCCGAGATATGGGTGTGGTTCCCGGTGCTAGTTCAATTTTGAACTCCACTTCACATTCGGGCGGCATGCCCGGTAGATCATCGGGAAACACATCCGGATATTCCCGGACCACTGGAATGTCCTCCAGTTTCTTAGTTTCAACGGTGTGGACAGCAGTGACTTCCGGTGCAACATTTCTCAGAATCAACGTGTGTTGCCCGTGCTTCTTTGAATTCAGCTGCACCGTTCGTGAACTAATATCAAAGATAGCTTGGTGATGTGTCAACCAAGCCATTCCCAAGATGATGTCAATCTGCAAGCCTTCCAGGATGATAAGAGTAGTAGGATATATCCGCCCATCCAAACATATAGGCACTCGAGCAACAATTCTGCCGGCTGTCCTACTACCTCCCGGTGAATTAATATGATATGATGCGGCCAAGGTGGTTGATGGTACTTGGTGCTTAACCACATAATCTTTGCTGATAAAATCATGTGTAGCACCTGAGTCAAACAACACGAGCGTGGGCTGATCATGTAGCCTGAACATGCTTGCCAACACGGGTTCTCCCACGGGAACGTCTTCAACTGCCATATAGTTTACGTTCCCCACTTTCAGTGTTGCCCTCCTTGACCGACCATGGAATTTCCTTGCAACTTGAGATGACATGTGACTGCTGCTTTGCTGGGTCATGGGACCCTCCTGAGGAATATGTTCTACATCGCTACAAGTACCGTATGATGCGAGCTCAGGATCTTCATAATATGGAGGTGGTTGATATTCTTGTGCACTGTGCTGAGGTGGGGGTGCACAAATACTCATTTGTTGCTACGGCAGCAGTGGCTGAACATCCATGGGTGGACAGTATTGCCTCTGAGGTGGTCCGTCAAAGGACTGAATTTCCACCCCCGATGGTAAGCAATATATCACCGGTTGTTCTTGATGATAATCACCCGTACTTGCCAGTGATAATTTTCTTTCCTTATGCTCGAGTTCAGCTATTTCTTGAATCATAGCAGCATTGACTAACTCACTATAATCCCCTTTATTGCATTGTGCCACTTTTGTACGAAGCTCCACATTGAGGCCTCAGAAGAAGTAATGACACTTCATCGTCTCCTTATGTACATAAGCGGATGCATATTGTAATAAACGGTTAGATTTCGTAAAGTACTCCATAACACTCATGCCTCCTTGTTTGAGTTCATAGAGCTCTTCAATTCTGGTTTTGATGATGCCCTCACAGATATGACGTGCACGGAAAGCATCACGAAACTCCGTCCACGTCACACGATGGCCTTCAGCGATCTTAGCAAAATATTTAGACCACCAAGACCCAGCGGATCCATGAAGTTGCTGAGCGGCAAATAAATCCTTCTCATATTCATCACACTGGAGCATTCCCAGTTTGGATTCAATCACTCGGAGCCAAAGATCTGCCTCCAAGGCTTCTTTAGCTTCCGAGAATACCGGTGGTTGTCTTGCTAGAAAATCCAGATAAGTGTTCCTTGTGGGGTTTTGCTGTGAGGTCTCTTGTCGTATGCCTTGCTGCACCAACATCTCAAGAGACTCAGCCATTCTTCCCAACACTGCCGCCAATCCGGTTGATGATGGCGGTGATCGTCACTGCGACGAATCATTTCCATCACGGCTGGAACCACGAACTTCATAACCAGAATGAGTATGATCCATACTGCAAGAGTGAGCAATTTACGGTTAATATCCAAGAGTGTACTCAGCTTTAACTCGAAATTATTAACCGCAAAAGCATCACATCAACGGTGCAGCATATATGAAGGAAACAAGGTTTTTGACAATTCTAAAATATAACCAATGTTGCTCAAGTTTGTCAAACACTTAAATCAACAACAAGGAATGAGGGAAGATAACTAATGAATATGTCATGGAACTTGAGAAGTATAAAAATCTTCATGTCCACAACAAGTACTAAGTTACATGGGCAATGAGCAATGCTCTGTTCAGAATGACCATTAGGACTTAATCCCAGAATTTGATTATGAAAATGGCAGTTTCATATCTCACGTTGCATATCAAAGTTTAAGATAACTTCAATATCTTTTCAACACATATTTATTTGCCTTCATATCTGTTGGAAAATAGAAGATGCGCTACTCTAGCAATTCGACCGTATCACCTAGGAAACATGCGAGTAAGGAGGTCCTGGATTGTTACCACTAGACGCGCAGCGAGCGGATCGTAGATGCGCGTCGGTGTAGGAGAAGTAGACGATCACGTTCGTCTCCTCCTGAATCCTCGTCACAAGAACGTCGTCACGTCACAGTAGCCGATCAGCGCAGCAGTAACAGCAGCACCTCCATGGAGTCCACACGTACAGGGAGGAACGTCGTGCGTCGGTGTGCTAGCACAGCGTGCGCGACAGGGGTTTCGGCGTGTGGCCTGTGAGGGGCGGCGGCTAGGGCTGTTACGTGGTGGAGTCATCTGCCCCTAACCCTACCTCTCATATTTATAGGCGCGCTAATGGGCTTTTAGGTCATAGACCCATTAGTACCCTAATTTCTTATGGATCAAATATCCATCAGGCCTTTATCCGAATTGTTATGATTGCCTCTTGGGCATATCACCAACAATCTCCCACTTGCACTAGAGACAATCATATAGCCAAGTTTTTCAATATTCCATCCCCTTAAGTGTGTGACCTGTTAGGTTCATGTACAGTCGGTTATGAATGAAAACCGTTTTCAAACACAAGTCGGTAGAGGTACCTAGCAGGACATACTGACTCCCGAATGTACATAAAGATCATATTGGCTGAACCTAGATACATTCACACGCTAATTCTTTTGCCACACGATACCAGTCAAGCTCAAGGCGAGATACGTGCCATCCTTGTGATAGATCGACCATTCACTAGATCAAATAGTGGATTCAATCTATGACTAACTTTTAGTCATAATGATTAACTCCTTAATCACTTTGGCATGGTCATGCACTTTCCAATCCAACTATCTCGAGGGGCCCAGAGATATCTCTCCTGTTATTTAGGAGGGGAAAATCCCATATTGATCGGCACACATCTCATTCCATGCTTCATCATGTACCTGAAGACTATTTTTATGACCACCCAGTTATGGAGTAGCGTTTGATAGTTTCTGTGGCAGACCGGGATCTGCTCATCCAGGATTGCAGAGGGTGGTGCCGCACGATGCGACACCCGACAGCACACATCATAAGGATACATTGCATTACATAGAAAACAAACTGAAACTGTACAAAGTAGTACACTGTTCAGTTACAAACTGAAACTGTACAAAGTAGTACACTGTTCAGTTACAAGCTAAGGTATACATTACACAGCGGAAGTTTTTATTTATACAACTCACGCCTGCCTATCTAGCAAAAGTTGGTTGCCCAGCCCTAGGGCAACCCACACTAGCTGCACTCCTCAGCTCAGCATGGCGTGTACGGCTCCCACTCAGTCGTGGTCCCCGACGGAGGGTAACCCTCGCCGGTGGACTCGTAACCCGAGTCCGTGGGTGGCTCCTCACCTGAAAACACTTAAGCAGCAACCATGAGCATGATGGCTCAACAAGACTTAACCGACTCACTTAGGCATGAAACTCTACAAGCAGTTTACACAAACATGGGATAGTAATTTCAGCAAATGGACACGCCTACAAGTTCATCCTTAGTTCATCTTTTAGCCACAAGTTAACAGTTCATGAATCTGAAATTTAATAAGCAATATTTGGTGGCACACAGGTAGCAATACAACTATACATATCAGCAGAATGGAATCATAACATTTCATGATTTATCTACGTTACAACACAGTGAACAAGCAGTACTCGTCACCGCGTGGGACGGCGAATCGACTCGATATACACCTGCAGGGAGACCAAAAGAGCACGTCAGTACGCCCACCCGTGGAGCTGCACAGCACGCTCACTCGATGTCGTATGGGACAACCTTTCACCCAACAGCCCAAACGTCGAACCGGTCACACCGAAACGAGCAGGAGGTTCCCTACACGGAGCATCTCGCTATGCCCGTTAGCAGATTTCCACCTTGCTTCCCTCAGCCTACACCTATAAATCGGTGCGTTATGCCTCGACACCCGGAGGTACAGGTTACATCGGTTTATCGGGGCCCATATATCAGATATGCCTTCGGTACGTTCAATACTTGTTCAGCAGGCCGCACACGGATCGGTCCTCAATCGACACAGACAGGGCTGCGCACACAAGACTTCCTCTTGCTGCGCCCTAGCCCCTGCCTAGTCTCATTTTCATTACTAAAGTGATCTCACATCACTCGAACCAATCCCGTGTGTCCCAAGCCTAAACTCGCAAGTAGATTCCAACTACTCGACTTGTACCGAAGTCCTATGAATCATTAAGCATAGCCTGTCTGCTCGAGGTCTTAGACACTACCCTCACTCTTATAGGCAAATTCTGGTTATGCAAGTGGGGTTCCATCCATGCTACACCTAATGCACATTCATACTTCACACTAGACATGTAAACAAAGCAAAACTTTATAAACAGGTTAATGCAAACCGGGGCTTGCCTTGTTGCTGCTGGTCAGATGTTAAGGCTTCATTCGGAAGGAGGAAGTCGAGCACTTCCGGAGTCTCCTCGCCTTCAGCGACTACACATTAACGAGATACTACATGTCAATTCAAATGCAATGTTTAGAATTGAATAAGCAATTACTATAACTCTAGCTAGACCTCCCCTTTGGTTCTGAAATTTTTATGTTAACTTGGTAGGGTCCTAACCATAGTACTGACCAAGTGTCATTTGAAACAAAGTTAATTTGAGCCTTGTACAAATAAAAGCCTATTTGGTCAACATTAGAGCCTCTAAAGAATTCCAGGGGTTTTCATGGCTCCAATCATTACTTTATGGAAACTAGAATTTAAGATGGTTCTAATGGAACTGTTTCTTGTCATGTGAATAATTATAGAAGAAATTATCCCTAAACATGATTTGAGAAAATCTGAAAAATGTTTCTGTATATTTTTCTATTTTCTCAGGGCAGTTCCATTAATCACCCATTAGGCGGACAAAATGAACTCGTATGGGTCTGAAAGTTTTACTGTGACTCAAGGATTTTCCAGTGAACCTCCCAGCCAAATTTCAGAATTTTTCATAAAGTAATTCTTCAGATAAAATTCCCACCAGTTTAAATTTTAGGGAATTAATTCTGGAAAACTATTAGGTTTCATGAGCTGAAACTTGTTTTGCTGGATAGTACTCAAAAAGATGAGTTCAGAAAAATTTGGTTCACTGAATTTGGAGCTTCCTAGCAAAAGTTCTATGCATTTGAAGTTTGATCTAAACTGGAAAATCCTGAAATGTTTAAACTCTGCGGGTGGGGCCACTCTTTAAACCGGCCCACTGAGGACGTGGCCACACCGCAGCCCACGGGGTTTTACCCGCGCTTCCGCACTGAATCCCGGCCGCAAACGGATCCCCGCGCTTCCGCCCTGAATCCCGGCCGCAAACGGACCCCCCCCTTCATCTACCTGGCGCCATCCCGCAACTCCCGCGGCGGTGCTTCGCCAGAGTTCTCGCCGCCGGCCGTTTGACTGTACGACCTTCGACGGGTCTCACCACCTGGGCTTAACTTGGCTCGGAGAACATGCTGGTGCCCTCACCGAAGCTTGGCGATGGCCGGAACCATGCCCGCGACAGTGGCAGCGGCTCTCTCTACTCCGGCGATGTCGTCCGAGCTACTCAGGGCCTTATTTTCCAAATGGTTTGCTCCTACAGCTCCGCGGTGGCATGCTGAGCACGAAACTGAGCTCGGTTGGCCATGGAAACGGCCGGAGCTAGGACCTCACCGTCGACCTAGGGCTAAAACGGCGGATGCTCGAAAAACATGAATAGCAGCGCCAAGACTCGATGGTTTTCGATGGTCTTTGATTCTAGGTGGCCGTGGGAACGTGTAGAACATATGCTTGGCTGGGTTTACGCGGTGGTGGACCGATCACCACGAATTTCGGATTCTTTGCTAGCTCGGTTCTTTGAACACCGAGAACTAACCGTGGAAATACTCTCTCTACAGGGCACGAGAGGAGGTAGGGTTTTCACCGTGAGTTAGAGCTCTCCGGCGCGTCTCTTTGCTGTTGATCTTCGGTCGCGAGGACGCCTGGATCAGCGGCGCAACGAGGACCCGAGAAGAGCGGCCGGTGAAGTTTTTCGTTTCGGCTGTGTGCGGGCAGAGCGGAAGGGATGAGGCCGGCTTTACTTGGGCGGGCGGTTTAACCGCGTGTTGCACCCGATGCCTTTGGTCACTGAGCAGGAGATGGCAGGGGTGAGGCGGTCGGGCACCGACGTCTGCCGTGCGCTGGCGCATTTTCTCGGCCGAGGGAGGAAAAATCACTGAGGAAGCTTCTCTGTTAAGGCTGCTGACAAGTGGGGCCTCCCCTCTAATTCCTTTTCAAATTTTTCATTTCTGTTTGTACAAAAATATCCCCAGCTACTCACAATTGAATGTGAGACTTAATCACCAAGTCACAATTTGAATTTTGGTTTCCCAAATTTGAAATTTGTTTGGCTAAATTTGCCTCATATTTGAACTGAAATTCAAATTCAGTGTTGAATTATTGCAAATTTAGCTCCCGACAAGATGAACTCCAATGGGGATGAAAACTGGTGGGCTAACTCAGAAAAATGTGCTGAGTTTGAATATGAAGCCAACTTTTGAATCCAAGTGATGAAAGGTGCTGCAATTTGGATTTACATTCAAATTGGCCCCTTTTTCAAATGCCTCCAAAAGTGCCTCAAAAATGTTGGATTTGCATGAAATTTGGCCTGAACCTTCCCAAGACTATTTAAGTTCTAGGGGTGAGCTCAACCTCTCATGTTCATGTGTAGAAATTCTACTTTGTGAAAGTTAGGGCTTTCCCCTCTAGTCACCCTTTTGATGGAGGTTACTTGCTCTTCAGAATTCTTCACAAGATATCCACAACAAAAGCTGTGGTGTTGTGAGGTGATGAAAAATTTTTGCAAGTCCCTTTTCTTGGGCTTTTACATCCCTCCCCCCTTAAAAGAATCTCGTCCTGAGATTACAAAAGAAGAGACAGCGATGTAATAGGAACTCACCCGTGCTGAGACGGCATGAACTCCGGGTAATTTGAGCGAAGGAATTCCTTGCTTTGCCACGTCGCTTCTTCGGCGGTGTGGTTACTCCAGAGTGTCTTGTAGGACCACAACGTTTGGCTACGCGTAGTCCAAGCTTTATCATCAATAATTTCCACCGGATATTCATCATATGTCAAATCCGGTTGCAACTCGCTGATGTCTTCCGTGGGAACAGCAGCCGTATGTTTCAGACATTTTTGCAGTTGTGAAACATGGAAAACGTCGTGAACACCAGAAAGAGATGCCGGTAGCTCCAGTCTATACGCCGCTGGTCCACACTTCTCGGTGATAGCATAGGGTCCAATGAATCGGGGAGCGAGTTTCCCCTTCACACCGAACCAGTGCACGCCCTTCATCGGAGATATACGGAGGTACACGTGCTCTCCGACGTCAAAGTGCAGCGGTCTACGCCTCTTATCAGCGTAGCTTTTCTGCCGGGATTGAGCGGCCTTCAGGTTGGCTTGAATCATCCGAACGCGCTCTTCGGCGTCGTTCACCACGTCAACCTCGAATGTGACACTTTCACCGGACTCGCACCAGTTTAATGGGGTGCAGCATTTGCAACCGTAGAGAGCTTCGTAGGGTGCCATCTTGATACTCGCCTGAGAGCCGTTATTGTACGAGAATTCCGCCAACGGTAGGTGATCATCCCAGTTCCTACCATGGTGGATGGCACACGCTCTCAACATGTCCACTAGTACTTGGTTCACCCTCTCTGTTTGTCCATCTGCCTGAGGGTGATAGGCGGAGCTCCTAATCAGCTTAGTACCCAATGCAGTGTGCAACTGCTCCCAAAAGCGAGATACAAATAATGCACCTCGGTCTGAGACTATGGTCTTGGGTACTCCATATAAACACAACGATTACCCAAATGGAATCATGCTTGTTGGAAGTCAGGGGTAATCCCACAATGAAATCCATGCTCACATCTTCCCATTTCCATGCTGGGATTTTCAGGGGTTGCAGCATGTCACACCCGGTTTCTCCGAAGAACAACCAAGTGAATATCACATGTATGCCAGGATCATTTTCTCATACATGTGATGACAAATAGTGAAGCATCATTTATTACAAGCCAGGTGTCAAATATAAATATGTCTTACAACGTATACGTCTCGATGGATGATAATAAGTTCATAACATGTAAATAAAATAGCAGCGGAATATTATTCTTGTGGGCTCCGTCACAGGCGTTGCCTGGGGGACTCCATGAACCTAGAATCCTTCTTCGGGTCCGAAGTCTTGATCATTAAACACCACATCATCCCCTTGACCTGAGCAGCAATTTAAACCAACAAATATGCAAGGTTGAGTACCATTGATACTCAGCAAGTGTGGGAAAGTTATGTCATGCATGGCTAGAGCAAGGAGAGGTTGAACTCATGGTTAAAGCACTACGCAATTAATACCTACCACCTTAGCTTATTAAGCACCTACATTTCTACACAGGTGAAATGGTCCCAATCTCCCATCCCATCATCATAATCAAATAACCATAACATCATTTCCAATGTTAAGCTCTCCGCTTAACGTCCACAACTTCCAAAGTTATCATCCTCTAATCATGAATAAGTCCAAGCCGCTCTTGACCGTGAGCACGGCTGTCATGACAGTTTTAACTCTGCAGAGTTTGCACCACTGTACCCACATGTAGTGATTTCATCCCCCGTTGCCGGGTGGACTAAAAGAACCTCCATTATGCCAGTGGCTACGAACCACATTCACACTTCCCAGGTGTGTAGCCAGGAGATCACTATGAAGCCTTTACAAAGGGATTCCCGACGAGCGTGGGCCCACTGAGGTTTCACCCCTAACAGCATACAAGAGGCTCCAACCCCGCTGCAGTGGCCCCCTCTTGAGCCTTGCGGTTCATATGGTAGTCCAGCTGACACCTACTCCCCGCACCATCCAACACACCCATACTACGCCGGGGATACACCTAATTCATTGGCCAAGCTGCCCCATCTCATAATGTGGTTGGCACGGTAAAGCCAGGTTACATGCTCCATGAACCGGTCCTTAGGATCCAGGCAAGTACTAAACACAAACCCGAGTCTCGTGCACCCAGCACCAACCAAATCATCCAACTTGCCTCGATCCCTACCTCTACATAGCTCATAATATCTCAATCAAGAGTAAGGTAAATAAGTTGATGATCTCATATCCCACTTATCCCATTCTAAGCATGGCTAAGCATAAGTAATATGAATGAATGACATAGTAAAATAAATCCCAACCCAAGCTACAAGGAAACAAGATAATGCAATTCTAGGGAAACTTCCTAGCATGGGTTTCATATTTCAATTGACAATGCAAATAATTCTATCTACATATCCTAGCATAGGATCAAAGTGGTCAAGGACACTTGCTTTCTTCCTGCTGCTCTGGGAATGGATAGTCCTGATCTTGGAAAGGAAGAACTTGCTCTGGAGCAGGTTCTACTTATACAATCACACATAGCAAAAGAAAACAACAATCCATAAGACATAGTTCACACTTTCACTTCATACAAACCACACATGCATTTATGAAAGTCATTCACATTTCTATGTGTTGTGGTTACTCTATGTGTGTTGATTTTTGGGCTTACATGCACTTTTAAACATGTACATATGATTTCTAACTTTTGTATTCAGATTTATATTTGTACACTATATATGAATTTCCAATTTAAACAAATTTCTTATATTCAATTAATACACATCTTAGCTACCAAGTAGGCATGGAAGGTATTTTCCAACTGCAAATGGGTTTTCAGATCTTCTACCAAATCCTAAACTGAAATCTTTGGGTTTTGGAGATTTCATTTATCATTTTCTAGTTATGCATACCTATTTTCCTATATTTTAAGATTTATTTTCTATACCTAATTGTGAACTTTATTATGAAAATAGTAAGACACATCATCTAAACAGAATAGATTCTGATCTAAAATAGTAAATAATATATTTTTGAACTTCTCCTCTGATGTGAACTATTTTACATTTATTTTACAAATTTTCAGAATTATTTCCTAGCCTAAAATGTGTTTCTAGACCAAATAAACATGAACACACCCAAACAGATTTCATCTCAGCCTAAAATTTATTTTTAGCTCATTCTAAAATTTTCCAATTGTTAGTGGAGTTTAAACTTGAATTTACAATGTGTGTGCCTCACCCTTTTAAATTTAAATCTTAATTACAAATTCAAATTCCTAAATTTAATATTATATAAGGTTAAAAAGTAAACTCACCCCACTACAGGGTCTATTATATTATTTCATAAATTTCCAGGGGTCTAACTACACCTAACAGAGGTGTTTTACTAATTTTTATTAAGTCCAGGGGCTAAAACTGATTTTTAATTGAATTTACATGAATTTCTGAAGTTCCAGGGGCTAGATCAGAAGTTTCCAGGGCTAGCTCGTGTTTTCCGAGATCCCCAGGGGGTAGCGCGTAAGAATCCTGGCCTTTATAACGCGGGGCTGACGTGGACCGTCCGATTTAAAACAGACGGCTGAGATTATAACGTCGAACCGGTACGCGGGGATTTAAATTCTACCGTGCGATTTAAAATAGACGGCGCACAAGCGGCCACGTCGCTCTGATCGAGCGCGGGCGGCGCTGCCCGGCGGCGCGCGGCGGCGGGAGGCGGCGATCTCGCCGGAGAGCTTCGGATCTTCGTAAATTCTTCCTAAAACTGGGATTTTATGGCATAGATCGGTAGAGGGGAGGTCGGGGATCTCACCTCGGGGGTTTTCTTGAGCTCCGAGGTCCTAGAAAGCGGTCGGTGACGAGGTCCGAGGTGAATTCACGGCGAGGCTCGTCGGCGCTGTGTTTGAAGCGCAGACCAACGAGTTTTCTGCACCTGCGTGGTTCCCTGGAGGCGGTGGATCAAGATCAGCGCGTTAGATCAGAAATCCCGAGCGAAGATCGAACGAAATTGGCCGGAGAAACTCGGGTGCTCACCGGAAAGAAAAGCGGCTGATCGTGGGTGAAAATCGGGAAGATGCCGGTGTTTATATAGCTGGGGAGGGGCGGCGTTCGGTTGTGGTCGAGTTTGCGTCGTCCAGAACCGAAATTCGGCTGGGATACGCGAGTATCCGGGGCGGTTTTGATTCGGAGGTGAGAAGAGTCCCGGCCGGCCGAGCGCGGGCGCGAGGAGGAAGAAGGATGGCGGGCCCCGCGTGTCAGTGGGAAAGAGGGGGGCGCGCGGCTGCGGGCTGGCGCGGGGTGAGTGGGCCGGCTGGTGGGTTTCGGCCCACTGGCCGGGGAGGTTTATTTTTTCTTTTTCTTTTTCATTTCTGTTTTGAGTTTAATTTGAATTCCAGTTTGAATTTGATTTTTTTGCACCACATGCAATACGTCCAAAAATTTTTAAATTCCCCTATTAACAGGTTTTGGGGGTGTTACAGCTCTACCCCCCTTAAAATAAATCTCGTCCTCGAGATTGGTGGTTCTAAGAAAACAATTCCGAAAATTGTGCCTTAAGCTCGTCTTCTCGCTCCCAGGTGGCTTCCTCTTCCGAGTGATGCTTCCACTGCACCTTGCACATCCGGATTCTTTTATTTCTTGTGAGGCGTTCCATTTTCTCCAAAATCTTGGATGGTTGCTCGGCATAAGACAGATCCTCAGTTACGTCAACCTCATTCATGGGTAACATCTCTTCAGGTGTTCTCAGACATTTCTTGAGCTGTGACACATGGAATACATCGTGCACGTCCGATAGGCGAGCCGGTAATTAGTTGATACGCCACTTCGCCGTTCCTCTCCAGAACTTGAAAGGGTCCGATGTATCGAGGTGACAACTTCCCTTTCACCTTGAACCGACGAAGTCCTCGGATAGGGGACACCTTGAGACAGACATAGTCCCCCACGTTGAAAACGAGCTCTCTTCTTCGTACATCGGCATAGCTCTTTTGTCATGTCTGTGCTATCCTTACGTTGTTGCGAATTTCCCTCACTTTTGCCTCGGCTTCTTGTAGTACTTCGGGTCCAAACACTTTGCTTTCCCCCGTTTGGTTCCAAAATAGGGGAGTTCTGCACTTCCTCCCATACAAAGCTTCAAACGGCGACATCTTCATACTAGCCTGATAGCTGTTGTTATAGGAGAACTCCGCATACGTTAAGTTCTTGTCCCAACTCCGATTGTTTTTGAGTGCACACGCTCTCAGCATATCCTCAAGAATCTGATTGGTTCTTTCCGTCTGCCCGTCAGTTTGGGGATGATAGGCAGAGCTAAAATTCAGATGGGTTCCCATGGTTTCATGCAACTTTTGCTAGAACCTTGAGGTGAACTGTGTCCCTCGATCCGACACTATCTTCTTGGGCACTCCATGGTAACACACGATCCTTGACATGTACAACTCCGCCAATTTGGATCCGCTGTAGCTTTCTTTCACGGGGATGAAAGGAGCTACCTTGGTTAGCCTGTCGATGATGACCCATATCGAATCATATCCTGATTGGGTCCTGACACGACCTCAAAGGTCCTGTCGAGCCAGGATCACGCTGAGGGGTGCTGCGTTGCACAGCACCGGATAACACACGTCAAAGGTACAAAGCGGAAGCGGAATTTTTATTACATAAACAAGTTATGAACATGTTTACATCAAAATAAATTCAGTCTACACTCGCGGGCATAGACTAAGCATCAAGTGCACGTTCAGCCCTCGAATGTGTCCTTGCTAGCACACACACACACTAACTCTGCGGCGTGCACGACTCCCACTCGACGGGGTTCCCCTCCTGGGGTTCTGTCTCCTCTTCGGGAGTCCCTTCCTCATAGAACCCTGCAAAAGCTTCAAACACAAGCAGTGAGCACGAAGGCTCAGCAAGTCTGACCCGTCTCACCTAAACATGGAACTTCTACATGAGGGGTAATGGGTTACATGAGGTAAAAATCATTTGCAAGGACTCGCCTAATTAGTAGAACCTTACTTTCAAGTTTTAGCAGCAGGTTGTGGAGAACCTTACGCTAAGGCACATGAGAGAGCCGCAATCAAACAAGAAACACATTTCTCTCATGTACTTTGCCCAAAGTTGAAAAGAACTTTAGTTAGCTCTAAAGTCCTGCTGCCCTTACTCTCCGCTTGGTCTCACTTTCTTGCCATGTGTTTCATGTGCTAACACTACCCGAGTCGAGTGCCTCTAGCCTATGCTCGTGAGTAGTTCCAACTACTCGACTTGTACCGAATCCTACACTATCTTAGCATGGCAGTAGCTAACCGGGTTTACAATCCTAAACCCAACCCATGGTGTTCTTGGCTATGAAATTGGGTTTCCAAACAAGACTCTAATACAAAGAATAAAGTAAACAAGTATGTGCTCAAAACAATAAAAATTTGTAAAAAGGTTAATGCAAACCGGAGCTTTGGGGGTGTTACACAACAGCCCTGATTTCCTCATATGATCAGCTTTCACTCGTCTCCACGTAACACACTCGGATACGTACTCCGCCACTTCCTGCTTCATCCATGTCCACCAAAATTTCTTTTTCAAATCTTGATACATTTTGTTGCTGCCCAGATGAATGGAGTATTTAGACAAGTGAGCTTCATCAAGGATCTTTTTCCTCAGCTTCAGATCCCGCGGTACGACTATGCGGTTATTGAACCATAGCATCCCCTCATCATCCTTCCGGAAACATTTGATCTCCCCGTTGTCTATCCGTCTCCAGAGATGTGCCATGCCCTTATCAACCTTCTGAGCTGCCATGATGTCCTCCCTAATAGTAGGGATGAGGGCAAGGTTGTAGAGCGATCCATAAGGAACCAATTATAAACTCGGCTCTCCCTCCTCCACCGGTGTAATGGTGAGGTTATGGACATGTGATTTCCGACTCAGCGCGTCGGCAACCACATTCGCCTTGCCGGGGTCATATTGAATCTCAATCTCATAATCTTTGATTAATTCTAACCACCTTCTTTGCCTCATATTCAGCTCCTTATGGGTGAAAATGTACTTCAAGCTCTTGTGGTCGGTGTAGAGATGCACCAAGTTCCCTAAAAGATAGTGCCTCCACATTTTCAGCGCCAACACCACAGCAGCAAGCTCCAGATCATGAGTTGGATAGTGCTGCTCATTGTTCTGAAGTTGGCGTGAGCCATATGCGACCACATGTCCTTCCTGCATCAACACGCAGCCGAGCCCAATACTGTACGCATCACAATACACGTCGAAGGGCTTGGTTGTATCCGGTTGAGCTAAGACCGGGGCTGTTGTGAGATGCTTCACTAATGCTTGGAACGCTCCTTCACAAGCCGTGTTCCAAACATATTTTGTTCCCTTTTTCAGTAACTCTGTCATCGGCTTAGCAAGCTTGGAGAAGCTTGGAATGAATCTCCGATAGTATCCCGCTAAACTGAGGAAGCTTCTGACTTCATGGACTGAAGTGGGAGCTTTCCATTTCAGCACTTGTTCTATTTTGCTTGGGTCAACCGCAATACCTTCCGCTGAGATGATATGTCCCAGAAATGGCACTTGGCTGATCCAAAACTCACGTTTGCTGAACTTGGCGTAAATCTTGTGGTCTCGTAATCGTTGAAGAACGATCCTCAGAAGTTCGGCATGTTCTGCTTCCGTCTTGGAGCAAACCAAGATATCATCAATGAACACCACAACGAACTTGTCCAGCTCCAGCGTGAACACCGAGTTCATGAGATACATGAAATGTGCCGGAGAATTCGTGAGACCAAAAGACATGACGAGATATTCATATAAGCCATATCTCGTCGAGAAGGCCGTCTTCGGGATATCCTCTGCCCGGATCTTTATCTAATGATATCCAGAGCGAAGGTCCATCTTGGAGAACACACTTGCACCCACAAGTTGATCAAACAAAATGTCAATGCGGGGCAGCGGGCACTTATTCTTGATGGTGACGGCGTTGAGCGGCCGGTAGTCCACACACAGCCTCAAGGTTTCATCCTTCTTCTTCACGAACAGCGCCGAGCATCCCCAAGGCGAGGAACTCGGCCTAATGAAACCTTTGCTCAACAGATCATTGAGCTGCTCTTTCAGTTCAGCCAGCTCGTTCGGAGCCCTTTTGTATTGCCTCCGGGAGATAGGAATAGTCCCGGGTGCAAGCTCGATCTTGAACTCGACATCCCGCTCAGGTGGCATGCCCGGAAGATCATCCAGAAACACGTCGTGGTATTCTCAGACTACGGGAATGTCCTCTAACTTGAGAGCTTCAGTATTATTAATTTCTGAAACTTCCCGGACTGGATTATCTAATATGAGGGACTGCGGACGGTGTAGTGGGGAGTTGAGGTGAACCGTCCGTGATAAAATTTCCAGGACAGCGCCATGGTAGCTCATCCATGACATGCCTAAGTTTGCATCAATCTTTTGCCCCTCAAGAAAAATCATAGTGGTGGGATATATCTTCACAACTAAGCATAATGGTGCTTTTGGAACCATCATAGTTGCTGAAATCTTTCCTCCCGGTGAGCAGATCATATAAGAACACTCGGTTGGAAAGGCTTCCCGTGACACCCTCAATTCTGTGGAATAACCATGGAACCGAAAACTAATGCATATGTGTGCCCAGGATGTTCATCACACATACATATATGTTCCACAAACTGAATTCAGAATATATATAACCACGAATAACAGAGTTTATTACAATGTGTCATGAGTCTTGGACTCATGCTCACAGAGGAAGTCTTATTTCTATGCAGCGGAAGTCTTTATTCTAATGCGGAAGCAATTTAACTAATGCGGAAGCAATTCTAGGCAGCAATGGCTCCAACTCTACTCCATTCCCACAGGCAAGGTTGAGAACAGATCACACGCCTAATGCTCCCCTTGGTCTTCATAGTAATCTTCTCCTGTTGCTAATGATGAAATAATAATGCAAGATTTACTATAATGATGTACTCAGCAAGTGCGGGAAAATATGATATGTAGCTCATAACAAGGTAGGTATAAAAAGGCTCATTGCAGAAAGCAAAGTTATTTATCAAAACCATGGTAAAACAGCGACTCATCTTTAAGTGAATGTAATCCCAACATGTATTAAAATACCAATCATACCTCCATTATGTTCATACCCAGTCATCAATCAACCTCATACTCGCTCACGAATACCTCCTCGTATCCGCTACCATCTCACGAATACCATCCTGTATTCGCTACCATTTCATCTCATAAAACAATTTCGTCTCCCACCGAGACCAACCTTGTTGCCATGACTCAACAGTCATGCAACCATCTTATCACCCGGACTCAACAGTCCCAAAACCAAACCATAACCAAACCATCCAAAACCATAACCAATAACCATCCCAATAACCATCACAACTAATCATGGCAGTTGGCCAGGCGCTCGTGACCGTAAGCTCGGCTATCATGATAGTTTTAAGAACTCTGCAGAGTTTGCACCTCTTTACCCACAAGTTTGTGATTTCGTCACCCGTCGGCGACTGCTGAACCTCCATTATACCAGTACACAACCGTCGGTGTATGGCCAAGAGATCACAAAATAGCCTTTACAAAGGGGCTACTAGATGTATGGACTCACTAAGGTTTCACCGGCAGGCCAGAATCTCCAATTCTCCCACCCACAGGCCCCCTCTTGTGCCATGCAGTTCCCAGGGCAGTCCTCACTCGACTCCCATTCCCCACGCCTTCCACAATCCATAACAAACTAGCAACTTACCTAATTACTCAGCTAAGCCGCACCCATACTTGGCCTTGTGGTGGCACTGTTATCCTGGCATGTGCATGCTTGAACCGGTCCTTAGATCTACGGAAAGTAAACCACCATATCATGCTACCTCATTCACAAACCCATGCTTGCCTACATCTCCCTCCGATCCATGTTTATTAACAACCAGTTTCTCATTATCATTATGAGTGCAGTTAGCTAGACACATCTATCTCGCTTCCCAATCCCATGGACTCAGCGAAGCATAAAAGTAAAAAACCATACCCGACTCATAAACTTCCCCGGCGACAAGGGTGGTTTAACCAAAACTAGTAAACCCCTATTAAGGGTTTCCCATCATGTTTGACTCAGTACACACACCTTTTCACAAAACAAAACAGTTTTACCCGAAACATAGGATCAATATGGTCAAGGAGCACTTGCCTTGTTCTTGCGGTTCCGGTTGCTCTTGGATCTCGAAACCTTGTTGTTGCAGCTCGTCGTAAACAGCTCCCTGAGCTTGTCCTGCTATACAGGATCACGCACATACAAGATTCACAACAATCAATATCATGCACAAACTTTAACTAGATGCGATGATGCATATGCATGTTATCCTATAATGCAGTTTTATTAGATCGGTTTGTACATGTTCTTGCATGGCTTTATGATGAACAGAGGTGTTCGGATCAGATGTGGATGTGGAGATGACCTTGTATTTAGATCAACCCGATCAACAAGTGATTTGTTCACGAGAAAGCTTCTGTTCGAAAGGAATTGAAGAACAGATGCAAAGAAAACACAACGATGTCGTAAGGTGGTATTGGAGACCGACCTTACGTTCTTCTTGGTCTCGGGTCCTTCTCTGATCAGACAGATCGTTTGGCTCTCTTCCGGCGATCTTCCTTGCTGATCTCCGACGATGGCTTACTCGGCGAGTTGGGGCTAGGGCTCTAAGTTGTCGGCTCAGGAGTTGGAAAAAGAAGTTTGTGGTTTCGGCCAAAGGTTCTGGGTTCTATTTATAATCGGGAGAAGAAGAGTCCTAATCTGATTGTATTCCGAATAAGAGTCCTATTCAGATCGTCGTTGAATCCTAACATCTTATCTTTTAGTTGATTTGGTGCGGTAACATTGTGGAATTCAGGTTGGTTTCTTCTTCATACCGATATTTCTATGCGTACAGAATCCAAAACCGCTCCAGAACTCGTTACCTCCTCGGTGATGAGCTCCTGAAGCTCCACGTGTCCATCGAGGCCTGGTCTCTCCTTTTCCGCAGAGACGAGCTCCGTTTGTGCCGCGTGTCAAGCGAGCAAGACCTCCCTCTCCTTCGGAGGTGGGCTCCGCGTGTGCCTCGTATCCTGACGGTTGGGACCTCCTCTTTTATTCGGAGGTGGCTCCGCGCACGCCACGTGTCAGTGCCGGACATCCCCTCTCTCCAGAGGTGGCTCCAGCGCCAGACTTCCTTTCTTCTTAGAGACGAGCTCCGAGGTTAACAAGTGTCCAACAGTGACGGACTTTCCGGAGATAAGCTCCGGTGATGACGCGTGTCCAATAGAACCGGACCTCTCGGAGGTGAGCTCCGAGATTGACACGTATCCCGCGCGACTGGTCCTCTGATTCCCGCGGTGACTAGCTCCGAGGGTGACATGTGTCCTGCGGAAATGCCTTTGCTTCTTCCGCAGAGGCTAGCTCCGGGGCAACACGTGTCCCACAGGGTCGGACCTCTCCTCCTTAGCGGAGATGAGCCCCGATCCTGCCACGTAGCCAGTTTAGCGGCGGACCTCTCCCCACTTCGCAGGGATGAGCTCCAAACACGCCACGTGGCCAGCGGGCCGCGGTAAGTTGTCTTCGGCGCTCTCGGTGAACTGGATTCGGCTCTTATTGGCTACCTTTTGATATTTTTCTCTGTTCCTACTTCCTTTAAAATGTTTTCTCTTCATGAAACATGAATATATGCAGAAACCAGAAATGAGGGCGTCACACTTCCAGTTGATGCTTAACAACATATGATGCACTTATAAAGTTGTGGGTTGCACCAGAATCAAATAATACGATGATGGCTTAATCATTGAGAGTGAACGTACCCGCCAGCACGTTGTCTCCCTCTGGGACGTCCTCCTTGTCGAGGTTGCAAACGCCCCCACTCCGCTGACCAACCTTCTTGACCGGAGGTCGTCCTCGAGCACCGCCCTGGAACCGGGCATGCCCGCGGCTCTGCTGCCCCTGGGGACAGTCCTTCACGAAATGGCCCGCCTGGACACACGTGAAACAAGTGTAGCGGGGGGGTCCTCCGCTGGTCGGCGGACGGAAACCCGGGGCGCTTTGTGGCGGTGGAAACGCCCGGGGTGCCATCTGCTGCTGCTGTTGCGGTCGCGGTGGTGGCATCGGCAGTCGGAATGGGGGTGACTGAAAAGAACGACCCCCGAACGGTTGAGGTCACGCCGGTGGATGCCACTGCTGTCCGTATGGCGTCCGATACACCATGCGGTACTTCTGGGGAGCGCCACCCCACTGCTGGGTGGAGTGCTGCACTTCCGCTGCTCAGCTGCCAGTTCTCGCTGAGCGTCTTCTTGCATGATTGCGGCATTGACGAGGTCGTTGAAGGTGCCGCGATTCCATTGAACGAGATGCGTCTTCATCTCAGGGTGTAACCCCCGATAGAAGTGCTCCCGTTTCTTCTCCTCTGTGGAGACGTAATCCGACGCATATTGCACCAGATAGTTGAAGGCACGGGAGTAGTCATTGTGGCGGACCGGAATCCGCTCATCCAAGATCACAGAGGGTGGTGCCGCGCGATGCGACACCCGACAGCACACGTCATAAGGACAGAATATATTACGTGGGAAAAACAAACTGAATGTACACAGTAGTACACTTCTCAGTTACAAACTAGGGTCTTTATTACACAGCGGAAGTTTCTTTTGTACAACTCACGCCCGCCTATCTAGCAAAAGTCGGTTGCCCAGCCCTAGGGCAACCCACACTAGCTGCACGTCTCAGCTCAGCACGGCGTGTACGGCTCCCACTCAGTCGTGGTCCCCGACGGAGGGTAACCCTCGCTGGTGGACTCGTACTCCGAGTTCGTGGGTGGCTCCTCACCTGAAAAACACTCAAGCAGCAACCGTGAGCACGATGGCTCAACAAGACTTAAGCGACTCACCTAAGCATGGAACTCTGCATGAGGGGTACAATGAACATAGGAGAGTTACATTGCATCAATGGACTCGCCTACAAGTTCATCCTTAGTTCATCTTTTAGCCACAAGTTAACAGTTCGGAAATCTGAAATTTAGTAAGCAATGTTTGGTGGCACACATGTAGCAATACAATTATATCATAACAGCAATATTGAATCATAACATTTCATACATTAGTCTATGTTATGACACGGTGAACAAGCGGTACTCGTCACCGCGAGGGACGGCGAATCGACTCGATATACACATGCAGGGAAACCCAAAGAGCACGTCATGTACGCCCACCC
Source organism: Neostapfia colusana (assembly GCA_030760725.1). Lineage (NCBI taxonomy): Eukaryota > Viridiplantae > Streptophyta > Magnoliopsida > Poales > Poaceae > Neostapfia > Neostapfia colusana. The sequence goes on from JASWHV010000011.1 coordinate 64,496,185, forward strand.
GTGGAGCTGCACAGCACGCTCACTCGATGTCGTACGGGACAACCTTTCACCCAATAGCCCAAACATCGAACCGGTCGCACCGACACGAGCAGGAGGTTCCCCACACGGAGCATCTCTCTATGCCCGTTGGCAGATTTCCACCTTGCTGCCCTCAACCTACACCTATAAATCGGTGTGCTATGCCTCGACGCCCGGAGGTTTACGCTACATCGGTTTATCGGGGCCCATATATCCGATATGCCTTCGGTACGTTCAATACATGTTCAGCAGGGCCGCACACGGATCGGTCCTCAATCGACACGGACAGGGCTGCGCACACAAGACTTCCTCTTGCTGCGCCCTAGCCCCTGCCTAGTCTCATTTTCATTACTAAAGTGATCTCACATCACTCAACTGAACCCGTGTGTCCCAAGCCTAAACTCGGGAGTAGATTCCAACTACTCGACTTGTACCGAAATCCTAGGAATCATTAAGCATAGCCTGTCTACTCGAGGTCTTAGACACTACCCTCACTCTTATGGAAAATTTCTGGTCATGCAAGTGGGGTTTTCATTCATCCTACACCTAATGCACACATACATTTCACACTACGTATGTACACAAAGTAAAACTTAAAAAAAAGCTTAATGCAAACCGGGGCTTGCCTTGTTGCTGCTGGTCAGGGGTTAGTCTTCTTCCGGAAGTAGGAAGTCAAGTACCTCCGGAGCCTCCTCGCCTTCAGCGACTACACGTTAATAAAATACTACATGTTAATGAATATGCACATGAGTTTATGGTAATGCTTCTGCTATTAGTTATAATAACCAGTTTCTAACAACTGGAACTCTGTTCAAGAATTTAAAATGAAACTGGGGGTTAGTGGTTTGGGCTTGGACCTAAGCATATGGTTAAGTGCTAAGTGGTTTTCCCCCCCTTCCATATTAATCCTTTAAGTGATTAAACAGGACAGGGGTGATCCAGAGCTCCAATGGAGCTGAGAATTTTTATGTGAGTTTCTTGTCACAAGAAAACTCTCTGGATCAAAATTTAGCACTGGTCATTGAGTGGTTTGTTCAGAATAATTCTTTTAGCAAATAAGCAAAGAAGAATTAATTCTGAGGTAACACCCCTGTTCATGCCCAACTTAGTGAACTACAATTTCAGTTATAGCTCATGGAGTTTGCATGAATATTCCTAGCATTTTTTTGGAGCTAAGGTTTGTTCAGAACTGAATTTCCAAGTTTTGGAAATTCTCTGAAAATGTTTCTGTATTGAAATGAATACAGCACTTCAAATTTGAATTGCCCTATACAAATCAACTCCAAACGGTCTCAAACTTTTACAGGGGTTCACTAACATCCTAAAGAACATTCTGGCAAAATTTGGGGAGTTTTGGATGAACCAAACTCCCTCTAAAATTCTTTTCCTGAAAAGCTTTACAGAATTTTCCAGAATTAAATAATAGGTTTCATACAAATTAGGTGGCATATTTGGATAGAGCTAGGCAAGATGAATCCAAACCAATTTGAATCACTAAATTTGGAGCTTCCTAGCAAAAGTTATGGGGTTCTAAAGTTTGAACTAAATCTGAAATTCTAAATAAACCGGGGAAAAATTTAAACTCTGACCGTGGGCCTGACACACACGTGTCACCGCTGGAGCTGAGCCACACGGGGCTATAGACCCCTTCCCGTGCAGTCACACTTGATCCCGGGGCCACAGTAGATCTGGGTTTTAAACTTCCCGTCGCTGACACGTGGGGCTCACGGGTCATCTTCTTCCTTGCGTTCCCGCGCCCGCGTGCCACCGGGCTCGCCGGAGACACGCTGATACTTGCCGCCCGGCCAACTCTCACGCTCTCGCTCACCGCCAGGGCCTAGTTCCACCTGCTGAACATGCTGGCAACCTCTCCCCCGACCGGCGGTGGCTCTAACCTAGCCGGCGACGGTGCAGCGGCTCGGCAACCCTTCGGTCACGTCGCCCGGCCAGCTTAGCCCGCCAAAACACCGTTGAACCGGTGCTATAGCCCCAGGGAATCTCAGGGAAGGTCGACAAGGTCATGCAATGGCTCGGGGTGAGCTCTAACCTAGCCGTCACCGTGAGCCCGACCCTTACCGCCATAACCGCGGTTGGAAAACCGGGAAATACGCCGGCCACAGCCAAAATTAAGCTAGGGTTGCGAAGAAAACTTGGGTGCCATCAATTCTAGCTCCTGTGAGTGCCGTATGCCGTGCTCTAAGCAAGTATATATCGGGAATTTACGGGTTTCTTACCAGAAGGTGGCTCTGCACCGTTCGGAGGGAAATCTCAAATTTCTCTGCCGATGATCTACGGTTGATCCTGAGCTTCGGGGGTGAGTTGCCTGGACATCGTGCGCTTCCAGAAATGGCCTACCTTGGCCGTGACACGCCGCGGTTGGAGCTGTCCACGAGAGCACTTGCTCTCGGTTCTATGGCGGCCGGCTGGGAAATTGGTTTACCTCGGTGTGTGGAGACGAAACTCACGTAGGAATGGTGTGGGGATGTTGGAGGAGAGCCCATGGTGCTGTTTGGTTGCTCAACCGAAGCTTTGCACGCGAGCTAGGGTGGTGACCGATCGAGCGGATGGCGTCGGCAGCTCGGGCTGTTTCTTGCGCAAAGGGAAAGGAACAGGCGACATTCTTCGGTACCGTGGGATAGCAGAGGCGCAGCAGTGGGGCAAAGACGCCAGGCAGCTCTCCAGCACACGGGAATTCCACAGGAGGTGGCTGCCGGCTGCTCCTCGGTGTCACCCACAGAGGCGTCGGCTGCTCGGTTTACTTCGCGTGGGAGGTAATCAAACAACGACCATGTGCTTCACTGAGGACTTTTGCAATTGTTTAGTTTCCCCCAATGACATGTGGGTCCCACTAGTCAGTGCTCCCCCACCTCTCAAAAGATCTCCAAAAATTTGGCAAGTGATGAATTCAAATGTTTGGAGTTTCCAGCTGAGCTACATTTGTATGGTTGGGCAAATTTCCCTCAAATTCAAATGTATATTTGAATTCTTTGCACAGTTGGATCCTTTTTGGAAAAATGGGTAGCAAACCTTTTCAAAAATTATTGAAACTTTGCCTCCCCACTAATTTGGACCTAAGGAATCCAAGTATGCACTTTGATTCTTGTGTTAGCTACTGCAACCTAGAGTTTGAATACAACAGTTTTGAATCACCATTATGTCCTTCCCTCATTTGAATTTTGAGTTGGACATTAGTTCAAATTCTGATTTGCAAATCCCCTCATTGCACTTGAGTTCTTCAACTCAGTGGTCTTAAACCATCAAGGGTCTGAACGTGTAAATGACTCTAAGTTGGTTTTTGAACACCCTCTCATGTGTTATCATATGTGTAGAAAGTTTGAACTAATACCCTTTTGATGGAGGTTACTTGCTCTTCACAATTCTTCACCAGATATTCACCACAAAACTGTGGTGTTGTGAGGTGATGAAAAGTTTTTGCAAGTCCCTTTTCTTGGGCTTTTACATCCCTCCCCCTTAAAAGAATCTCGTCCCGAGATTATAAAAGGAAAGATAGCGATGTAGTAGGGACTTACCCGTGTTGAGAAGCCATGAACTCTGGGTAATTTGAGCGAAGGAATTCCTCGCTCTCCCACGTCGCTTCTTCGGCGGTGTGGTTGCTCCAGAGTATCTTGTAGAACCACAACGTTCTGCTACGCGTGGTTCGGGCTTTCTCATCAAGGATTTCCACCGGATACTCATCATATGTCAAATCCGGTTTCAGCTCGCCGATGTCTTCGGTAGTAACAGCAGCGGTATGTTTCAGACATTTTCTCAGCTGAGAGACATGGAAAATGTCATGGACACCAGCAAGAGATGCCGGTAGCTCCAGTCTATACGCCGCTGGTCCACACTTCTCGGTGATAGCATAGGGTCCAATGAAACGTGGAGCGAGCTTCCCCTTCACACCGAACCGGTGGACGCCCTTCATCGGAGACACGGAGGTACACGTGTTCACCGACGTCAAAGTGCAACGGTCTACGCCTCTTATCAGCGTAGCTCTGCTGCCGGGATTGAGCGGCCCTCAAATTCGCTTGAATCGTCCGAACGCGCTCTTCGGCGTCGTTCACCACATCAACCCCGAATGTGACCCTTTCACCGGACTCGCACCAATTTAATGGGGTGCGGCATTTGCAACCGTAGAGAGCTTCATAGGGTGCCATCTTGATACTTGCCTGATAGCCGTTGTTGTACGAGAATTCCGCCCACGGTAGGTGATCATCCCAGTTTCTACCGTGGTGGATGGCACCTGCTCTCAACATGTCTTCTAATACTTGGTTCACCCTCTCTGTTTGCCCATCTGTTTGAGGGTGATAGGCGGAGCTCCTGATCAGCTTAGTACCCAATGCAGCGTGTAGCTGCTCCCAAAAGCGAGATACAAGTAATGCACCTCGATCCGAGACGATGGTCTTGGGTACCCCGTATAAGGACAAAATCTTTGCTATGTACAGCTCCGCATATTTGCCGGCATTGTAACGCGTATTCACCAGGATGAAGTGAGCCGTCTTGGTTAACCGATCAACGATTACCAAAATGGAGTCATGTTTGTTGGAAGTTAGGGGCAATCCCACAATGAAATCCATGCTCACATCTTCCCATTTCCATGCCGGGATCTTCAGGGGTTGCAACAGCCCTGATTTCTTCATGTGATCAGCTTTCACTCGTCGGCACGTATCACACTCGGATACGTACTTCGCTACCTCCCGCTTCATCCGTGTCCACCAAAATTTCTTTTTCAAATCTTGGTACATTTTGTTGCTGCCCAGATGAACAGAGTACTTAGACAAGTGAGCTTCATCGAGGACTTTCTTCCTCAGCTCCATATCCCGGGGTACGACTATGCGGTCATTGAACCACAGCGTCCCCTCATCATCCTTCCGGAAACATTTGATCTCCCCGTTGTCTATCCGTCTCCGGAGATGTGCCATGCCTTTATCATCTTTCTGAGCTGCAATGATGTCCTCCCTAATAGTAGGGATGAGGTCAAGGTTGTACAGTGATCCATAAGGAACCAAGTATAAACTCGGCTCTTCCTCCTCCACCGGTGTAATGGTGAGGTTATGGACTTGTGATTTCCGACTCAACGCGTCGGCAACCACATTCGCCTTGCCGGGGTGGTAATGGATCTCAATTTCATAATCTTTGATCAGTTCTAACCACCTCCGTTGCCTCATATTCAGCTCCTTCTGGGTGAAAATATATTTCAAGCTCTTGTGGTCGGTGTAGAGGTGCACCAGATTCCCTAGGAGATAGTGCCTCCACATTTTCAGCGCCAAAACCACTGCAGCAAGCTCAAGATCATGAGTGGGATAATGCTGCTCGTGGTTCCGAAGTTGGCGCGAACCATATGCGACCACACGTCCTTCCTGCATCAACACGCAGCCAAGCCCAATACCGGACGCGTCGCAATACACGTCGAAGGGCTTTGTTGTATCCGGCTGAGCTAAAACCGGGGCTGTGGTGAGATGCTTCACCCATGCTTGGAATGCTCCTTCACACGCCGTGTTCCAAACATATTTTGTTCCCTTCTTCAGCAATTCTGTCATCGGCTTAGCGAGCTTGGAGAAGCTTGGAATGAATCTCCGATAGTATCCCGCTAACCCGAGGAAGCTTCTGACTTCATGAACCGGTGTGGGAGCTTTCCATTTCAGCACTTGTTCTATTTTGCTTGGGTCAACTGCAATGCCTTCTGCTGAGATGATATGTCCCAAGAATGGCACTTGGCTGATCCAAAACTCGCATTTACTGAACTTGGCGTAGAGCTTGTGGTCTCGCAATCATTGAAGAACGATCTGCAAGTGTTCGGCATGTTCGACTTCTGTCTTGGAGTAAACCAAGATATCATCGATGAACACTACCACGAACTTGTCAAGCTCCGGCATGAACACCGAGTTCATGAGGTACATGAAATGGGCTGGAGCGTTTGTGAGACCAAAAGACATGACGAGATATTCATATAATCAATATCTCGTCGAGAAGGCCTTCTTCGGTATATCCTCCGCCCGGATCTTTATCTGATGATATCCAGAGCGAAGGTCCATCTTTGAGAACACACTTGCCCCCACAAGTTGATCAAACAAAATGTCAATGCAGGGCAGTGGACACTTATTCTTGATGGTGACGGCGTTGAGCGGCCGGTAATCCACACACAGCCTCAGGGTTTCATCCTTCTTCTTAACAAACAGCGCCGAGCATCCCCAAGGCGAGGAACTCGGCCTAATGAAACCCTTGCTCAACAGATCATATAGGTGCAGTCAGTTGGGAAGACTTGCATTTGATGCTTATCCACATATGATGCACTTATAAAGCTGTCGGTTGCACCAGAATCAAACAGTATGATGATTGCTTGATTGTTGAGAGTAAACGTACCCGCCAGCACGTTGTCTCCCTCTGGGGCGTCCTCATTGTCGAGGTTGCGGACGCCACCAGTCCGCTGACCAACCTTCTTGACCAGAGGTCGGCCTCGAGCACCACCCTGGAACTGGGCTTGCCCGCTGCTCTGCTGCCCCTGGGGACAGTCCTTCGCGAAGTGGCCCGCCTGGCCACACGTGAAGCAGGTGAAACGGGGCGGTCCCCCGCTGATCGGTGGACGGAAACCCGGGGCGCGTTGTGGTGGTGGAAACGCCCGGGGTGCCGTCTGCTGCTGCTGCTGCTGTCTTGGTGGTGGCATCGGCGGACGGAACGGAGGTGACTGAAACGAACGTCCCCCGAACCGCTGAGGTCGCGCCGGTGGATGCCACTGCTGCCCGGATGGCGTCCGATAGACCATCCGGTACTTCTGGGGAGCGCCACTCCCACCACTGGTTGCAGCGCTGCGCTTCCGCTGCTCAGCTGCCAACTCCCGCTGAGCATCCTCTTGCATGATCGCGGCATTGACTAGGTCATTGAAGGTGCCGCGATTTCACTGAACGAGATGTGTCTTCATTTCGGGGTGTAACCCCCGATAGAAATGTTCCCGTTTCTTCTCTTCAGTGGAGATGTAGTCTGACGCGTATTGCGACAGATGGTTGAAGGCACGGGAGTAGTCATGGGCACTCCTCCCGCCCTGCTTCAGCTCCATGAATTCTTGGAACTTCCTCTTCATGATCCCGGGAGGAATATGATAGGCGCGGAACGCCTCCTGGAACTCTCCCCATTCCACAGCATGGCCAGCCGGACGTTAGGCGACACAATTCGGCCACCACGCACCAGCGGCACCGTGTAGTTGCTGCACTGCAAACAGAGTCTTCTGCCGCTCCGTACATTGGAGCAGCCCGAACTTAGACTCGATGGTCCGCAGCCAGTTGTCAGCCTCCAGTGCTTCTTTAGATTCGGTGAACACTGGAGGGTGCATACTCATGAAGTCCGAGTACGACACCTCACGGGGCTCACGAGGCCCTCTGTCTTGACGTCCCCCCGCCTGGGACGTATTCTGCACGATCGTGCGGAGCAGGTCGGTCTGCTCCTCACGACCACCCACCAGTGCCGCAATCACATCCGCTAGAGTAAGCGGAGGTGGAGGTGGTGGCTGCTGCTGCGGGGTGCTGTCGTAGGCCGGTGGCTGGGAGTCATCGCCTCCCTGCTGGCTAGAGCCACCAACCTCGTGTGTGGTCCTAGTACGACCATCTGCAACCATATGACAATAAACATCAGTCCCGCAACATATCGCATGCAGTCCAATAAAATAGGCGTAAAAACATAATGACAATGTAACATGCGATACATCTCGCATGTAGATAATGTAATAACTTTGCACAAGCTACACCATTACCAGACCAAATACAAGCTAGTTCCATCCAACTTGATGAACCTCCTCACTGGAAGCTCACCACAACTAGGTTTGGTCACTACGAGACGTTACTATCGCGTTGTCATCACGTATACCACCCTTTTATCTTCACTACGACACAAACATGGTCTCTAGTAAAAGAACTTGAGTGAGACCTATACTCAAATCTTTCACTAGTTGAAGATAACCTCGCAGGAGTATGTTCTACCCTATTGGAAGTACTCAAACCCCCTCTAGGGTACAACAACCTCTCAACTGAGTTCACTGTCATTCCTCTGTCAGAATGACCAGTTTCTACATATCCCAGATTATGATCTGGTTCTGTGTATTTTCATGACTCAAGCTGAATACCAAAGTTAAAGTTAACTTCAGTATCTTCCCAACGAGTACTTATATGCCCTCAGATCAGCTTTAGTTAAAAAGTTATGGTAATTCAAAGTCAGCAGAATTTCTGGGAAACTTTCAACGGCACCTCCCTTGGAAGTTGCTGTTTTCAACTCGGGTTTCCACTGGAATCTGTGCTGAAATTTCAGAAACTTTGAATTGCAAAGATGTGACACATCTTATACCCTTTCTAAGGATGTATCATATGAAAATTTTAGATTTTTCTACTGGGAGTTATAATTGAAAAAGAGAACAGTCCAGAGAATGTTTCACTCTGTCCTGGTTCTGGACAGTTTACATCCCTCTGGGTTTTAAGCCATCTTAAGGTGAGTTTCAGCTCTGGAAGTCTACAACAAAGTTGTAGAGTACTCAAATACCTTTCCAGAACTGCATACCACACCTCCCTGGGCTAAGAGACCCGTGAGTTATGCCCTGTTGAAGATCAGCAACTTGCTGCCCAAAACAGAGCACTCTGTTTTTCAGTCTTTTTGAAACTACACTCACCACTAACCAATTTGTCTACCCAACCAGGGTCCTAAATGTTGAACCTAATGATTTTAATTCCTTGTTATAATTATTTTCATGCATATGCCTACAATATATCGGTACTACGTTCCTCACAAAAGAAAATCCTAACCGGATTATACCGGCATATACGTCTCAAGTGTGGCACTAAACGGTCTCTCGCACACGTTTTCTACACGGATACATACGTGGTTAGTACCTGCAGAAGACCACACAATAATGATGCACACAAAGGTTGTGTTTGCATTTCAGGCAGGACCATATTTGAAATTTAAATACAAACGCCCGTATCATTGCCATACGACCGTCCTTGAGTTAAGTCACGTCTCAAGGTACGTGATCGTGTTTCAACACCACACGACGGGGAACCTGAGTATGTCATGAACGGGTCGTCACGGTTGGGAATGTTATCAACCCAACAGATACCACCTACTGCCCTGCAGGGCATGCCGATGGCAAGCGCTGCGTATTTCCTCCTGGGCTATTTCCAGACGAACACACTCTCGCGTTACTGACCACACGATGGGGTCTCCACTTACTTGCCTAATGCACGCTAGGGATCAACGTTTCATATGAACTCAGGGACATGAAGAGTCCAAGAGTTTCATATTGACGTCTCACACCAAGCTGTGAGACCTATCCCGGAACCACGTTCCTCGTCAGGGGAGCTAACCGAAATTGAACCGCTTTCAGTGGCATTCCTTACCATACTTACCAGAGCGTAGGTGCGTCGTTACATAATTTAAAATTCATAATTATAACACATAGGTTAGTATTTGCCACTTTAAGTAACTATGCTAATATAGTCCTTACTTGGGCAACTACTGAATCCTCACCGTAATCCTAAGTTTTCTCATAATACAGTCCTTAAGTACTGTGCTATCCTCAATGCGGCTCTGATACCAGGCTGTGGCGGACTGGAATCCGCTCATCCAGGATCACAGAGGGTGGTGCCGCGCGATGCGACACCCGACAGCACACGTCATAAGGACACAATATATTACATGGGAAAAACAAACTGAATGTACACAGTAGTACACTTCTCAGTTACAAACTAGGGTTTTATTACACATTGGAAGTTTCTTTTGTACAACTCACACCCGCCTATCTAGCAAAAGTCGGTTGCCCAGCCCTAGGGCAACCCACACTAGATGAACGTCTCAGCTCAGCACTGTGTGCACGGCTCCCACTCAGCCGTGGTCCCCGACGGAGTGTAACCCTCACCGGTGGACTCGTACTCCGAGTCCGTGGGTGGCTCCTCACCTGAAAAACACTCAAGCAGCAACCGTGAGCACGATGGCTCAACAAGACTTAACCGACTCACCTAAGCATGGAACTCTACCTGAGGGGTACAATGAACATAGGAGAGTAACATTGCATCAATGGACACGCCTACAAGTTCATCCTTAGTTCATCTTTTAGCCACAAGTTAACAATTCGGAAATCTGAAATTTAGTAAGCAATGTTTGGTGGCACACATGTAGCAATACAATTATATCATAGCAGCAATATTGAATCATAACATTTCATACATTAGTCTACGTTACGACGCAGTGAACAAGCGGTACTCGTCACCGCGAGGGACGACGAATCGACTCGATATACACCTGCAGGGAAACCCAAAGAGCACGTCACACACGCCCACCCGTGGAGCTGCACAGCACGCTCACTCGATGTCGTACGGGACAACCTTTCACCCAACAGCCCAAACGTCGAACCGGTCGCACCGAAACGAGCAGGAGGTTCCCCACATGGAGCATCTCTCTATGCCCGTTGGCAGATTACCACCTTGCTTCCTTCAACCTACACATATAAATCGGTGTGCTATGCCTCGACGCCCGGAGGTTTAGGCTACATCGGTTTATCGGGGCCCATATATCCGATATGCCTTCGGTACGTTCAATACTTGTTCAGCAGGGCCGTAAACGGATCGGTCCTCAATCGACATGGACAGGGCTGCGCACACAAGACTTCCTCTTGCTGCTCCCTAGCCCCTGCCTAGTCTCATTTTCATTACTAAAGTGATCTCACATCACTCGACCGAACCCGTGTGTCCCAAGCCTAAACTCGCGAGTAGATTCCAACTACTCGACTTGTACCGAAGTCCTAGGAATCATTAAGCATAGCCTGTCTACTCGAGGTCTTAGACACTACCCTCACTCTTATGGAAAATTTCTGGTCATGCAAGTGGGGTTTTCATTCATCCTACACCTAACGCACACATACATTTTGCACTACGTATGTACACAAAGTAAAACTTTATAAAAGGCTCAATGCAAACCAGGGCTTGCCTTGTTGCTGCTGGTCAGGGGTTAGTTCTTCTTACGGAAGTAGGAAGTCGAGTACCTCCGGAGCCTCCTCGCCTTCAGCGACTACACATTAATAAAATACTACATGTTAATGAATATGCACATGAGTTTATGGTAATGCTTCTGCTATTAGTTCTAATAACCAGTTTCTAACAACTGGAACTCTGTTCAAGAATTTAAAATAGAACTGGGGGTTAGTGGTTTGGGCTTGGACCTAAGCATATGGTTAAGTGCTAAGTGGTTTTTTCCCCTTTCCATATTAATCTTTTAAGTGATTAAACAGGACAGGGGTGATCCAGAGCTCCAATGGAGCTGAGAATTTTTGTGTGAGTTCCTTGTCACAAGAAAACTCTCTGGATCAAAATTTAGCACTGGTCATTGAGTGGTTTGTTCAGAATATTTCTTTTAGCAAATAAGCAAAGAAGAATTAATTCTGAGGTAACACCCCTGTTCATGCCCAACTTAGTGAACTACAATTTCAATTATAGCTCATGGAGTTTGCATGAATTTTCCTAGCCTTTTTTTGGAGCTAAGGTTTGTTCAGAACTGAATTTCCAAGTTTTGGAAATTCTCTGAAAATGTTTCTGTATTCAAATGAACACAGCACCTTCAAATTTTAATTTCCCTATTCAAATCAACTCTAAATGGTCTGAAACTTTTACAGGTGTTCACTAACATCCTAAAGAACATTCTGGCAAAATTTGGGAAATTTTGGATGAACCAAACTCCCTCTAAAATTCTTTTTTCTGAAACGATTTACAGAATTTTCCAGAATTAAATAATAGGTTTCATACAAATTGGGTGGCATATTTGGATAGAGCTGGGCATGATGAATCCATCCCAATTTGAATCACTAAATTTGAAGCTTCCTAGCAAAAGTTATGGGGTTTTAAAGTTTGAACTAAATCTGAAATTCTAAATAAATCGGGGAAAAATTTAAACTCTGACCGTGGGCCCGACACACACGTGTCACCGCTGGAGCTGAGCCACACGGGGCTACAGACCCCTTCCTGCGCAGTCACACTTGATCCCGGGGCTGCAGTAGATCTGGGTTTTAAACTTCCCGTCGCTGACACGTGGGGCCCACGGGTCGTCTTCTTCCTCGCGTTCCCGCGCCCGCGCGCCACCGGGCTCGCCGGAGACACGCTGATACTTGCCGCCGGCTAACTCTCGCGCTCTCCCTCGCCGCCAGGGCCTAGTTCCACCTGCTGAACATGCTGGCACCCTCTCCCCCGACCGGCGGTGGCTCTAACCTAGCTGGCGATGGTGCAGCGGCTAGGCAACCCTTCGGTCACGTCGCCCGGCCAGCTTAGCACGCCAAAACACCGTTGAAACGGTGCTATAGCCCCAGGGAATCTCAGGGAAGGTCGACAAGGTCATGCAATGGCTTGGGGAGAGCTCTAACCTAGCCGTCACCGTGAGCCCGACCCTTCCCGCCATAACCGCGGTTGGAAAATCGGGAAATATGCCGGCCACAGCCAAAATTAGGCTAGGGTTGCGAAGCAAACTTGGGCGCCGTCAAGTCTAGCTCCTGTGAGTGCCGTAGGACGTGCTCTAAGCAAGTATACATCGGGAATTTACGGGTTTCTTACAAGAAGGTGGCTCTGCACCGTTCGGAGGGAAATCTCAAATTTCTCTGCCGATGATCTACGGTTGATCCTGAGCTTCGGGGGTGAGTTGCCTGGACGTCATGCGCTTCCAGAAATGGCCTAACTTGGCCGTGACACGCCGCGGTTGGAGATGTCCACGAGAGCACTTGCTCTCGGTTCTATGGCGGCTGGCCAGGAAATTGGTTTACCTCGGTGTGTGGAGGCGAAACGCACGTAGGGATGGTGTGGGGATGTTGGAGGAGAGCCCGTGGTGCTGTTTGGTTGCTCAACCGAAGCTTTGCACGCGAGCTAGGGTGGCGATCGATCGAGCGGACGGCGTCGGCAGCTCGGGCTGTTTCTTGCGCGAAGGGAAACAGAGGCGCAGCAGTGGGACAAAGACGCCAGGCAGCTCTCCAGCGCATGGGAATTCCAGAGGAGGTGGCTGCCGGCCGCTCCTCGGTGTCACCGCAGAGGCGTCGGCTGCTCGGTTTACTTCGCGTGGGAGGTAATCAAACAACGACCGTGTGCTTCACTGAGGACTTTTGCAATTGTTTAGTTTCCCCCAATGACAAGTGGGTCCCACTAGTCAGTTCTCCCCCACCTCTCAAAAGATCTCCAAAAATTTTGCAAGTGATGAATTCAAATGTTTGGAGTTTCCAGCTGAGCTACATTTGTATGGTTGGGCAAATTTCCCTCAAATTCAAATGTATATTTGAATTCTTTGCACATTTGGATCCTTTTTGGAAAAATGGGTAGCAAACCTTTTCAAAAATTATTGGAACTTTGCCTCCCACTAATTTGGACCTAAGGAATCCAAGTATGCACTTTGATTCTTGTGTTAGCTACTGCAACCAAGAGTTTGAATACAACAGTTTTGAATCACCATTATGTCCTTCCCTCATTTGAATTTTGAGTTGGACATTAGTTCAAATTCTGATTTGCAAATCCCCTCATTGCACTTGAGTTCTTCAACTCAGTGGTCTTAAACCATCTAGGGTCCGAACATGTAAATGACTCTAAGTTGGTTTTTGAACACCCTCTCATGTGTTATCATATGTGTAGAAAGTTTGAACTAATACCCTTTTGATGGAGGTTACTTGCTCTTCACAATTCTTCACCAGATATTTACCACAAAACTGTGGTGTTTTGAGGTGATGAAAAGTTTTTGCAAGTCCCTTTTCTTGGGCTTTTACAGTCATGGGCACTCCTCCCGCCCTGCTTCAGTTCCAAGAACTCTTGGAACTTCCTCTTCATTATCCCGGGAGGGATATGGTAGGCGCGGAACGCCTCCCGGAATTCTTCCCACTCCACGGCATGGCCAGCCGGACGTGATGCGACATAATTCGCCCACTACGCACCAGCGGCACTGTGAAGATGCTGCGCCGCGAACAGAGTCTTTTGCCGCTCCGTGCATTGGAGCAGCCCGAACATGGACTCGATTGTCCGCAGCCAGTTTTCGGCCTCCAGTGGTTCTGCGGCTTCTGCGAACACCGGAGGGTGCGTACTCATGAAGTCCGAGTACGTCACATCACGGGGCTCACGAGGCCCCCTCTATTGACGCCCCCCCTGCCTGGGACGTATTCTGCACGATCGTGCGTAGCAGGTCGGTCTGCTCCTCACGACCACCCATCACTGCCGCTATCACATCCGCTAGGGTAAGCGGAGGCGGCGGTGGTGGTTGTTGTTGCTGCGGGGTGCTGTCGTGGGCAGGTGGCTGGGAGTCATCTCCTCCCTGCTGGCTAGAGCCACCAATCTCATGCGTGGTCCGAGTGCGAACCATCTGCAATCATACGACAATAATTATCTGTCCCGCAACAAACTTCATGCAGTCTAATAGAATAGGCGTAAACATAATGACATTAAAACATGCGATGCATCTCGTAGGTAGATAATGTAATAACTTTGCCCAAGCTACACCATTACCAGACCAAATACAAGCTAGTTAAATCCAACATGATGGACTCCCTCTTTGGAAGTGCATATCAACTAGGTTTGGTCACTACGAGACGTTGAAATCGCTTTGTCATCACGTATACCACCCTTTTATCTCCAATACGACACAAACATGGTCTCTAGCAAAAGAAACTTGAGTAAGACATATATTCAATCATTCAATAGTTGAAGATAACCACTCATGAGTATGTTCTACCCCATTGGAAGTACTTAAACCCCCTAGGGTACAACAATCTCTCAAATGAGTTCAACTGTCCTCCCTCTGTCAGAGTGACCTGTTTCAACGTATCCCAGATTTTGATCTGGTTATATGCATTTTCATGACTCAAGATGAATACCAAAGTTAAAGTAAACTTCAGTATCTTTCTAACGAGTATTTATTTGCCGTCAGATCAGCTCTGGTTTTAAAGTTATGGTAATTCAAATCCAACAGAATTTCTGGAAGAATTTCAACAGCACCTCCCTTGGAAGTTGCTGTTTTCAACTCTGGTTTCTACTAAGTTCTGTGCTGCAAATACAGAAACTTTGAATTACCAAGATGTAACACATCTCCTTACCTTTCTAAAGATGTATGATATGACAATTTTTTATTTTTCTACTGGAAGTTATGCTTGAAAAACAGCTCAGTCCAGAGAGTGTTTTTGACTCTGTCCGGGTTCTGGACAGTTTACATCCCTCTGGAATTCAGGCCATCTTACTATGCGATTCAGCTCGGGAAGTCTACAACAAAGTTGTAGAGTGCTTAAACACCTTTCCAGAACTACCTCCCACACCTCCATTGGCCAAATGATCTGTGAGTTATGTTCTGTTAAGATTCAGCAAACTTGCTGCCCAAAATAGAGCACTCTGTTTTTCAATCCTTTAGAGCTGCACTGATCCACTATCAATTTTTTCTACCCAACCAGGGTCCTAAATGTTGAAACTTAGTAATTTTAATTCCTTGATATCATTATTTTCCATGCACATGCCTATAATATGTCGGTACTACGTTCCTCACCAAAGAAAATCCTAACGGATTATACCGGCATATACGTCTCCAGTGTGGCACTAAACGGGCTCTCGCACACGTATACTACACGAGATACATACGTGGTTAGTACCTGCAGAAGACCACACAATAATGACGCATGCACATGCCTATAATATGTCGGTACTATGTTCCTACTCTCTGCTCGGTCTCATTTTCTTTTTCAGAACTTTCATTCGCTAGAATCATACCCCGCTGAACCAACATCCTAAACTCGCGAGTAGCTTCCAACTACCCGACTTGTACCGGATCCTATACAACTTAAGCCTAGCCGAAGCTACACAAAGGTAACCTGTTCTACCCTTTAACTCCAAGGGTTTGTGGGTCATGCATTTAAAGTATGAATCACCTTGACCTAATGCACAGTACATGCTACACCAATACAAGTGATACAAAATAAAAATATAACTAAAAGCTGTTAAATGCAAACCGGGGCTTGCCTTATGTTGCTGCAGGTTTATTTCTAACTTAAAGTCAGTAGCTTTGCGACGAGTAAAGATTCAAGTTTCTGTTCTGAGTCGAATGCCTCGTCGAGCTCCTTCGTCGTTTTTCCTACCGATATGTGCATGCACAGTTTTATGTTGCAAGTAAAGACATTATAAAAAAAAATATGACTTAAGAATGATTTCAACCAACTAAGACTCGAGATTTGGGTTCTGGTTATGTGTTGGACAGAGAAAGAACCATTTTGGATCAATGGAGGTCTTTGGAATAAAGTTCAAAGAAATAGCCAATGGACATAAATATGAAGCTGGACATAATTGGCAGAAAACTGGAGAAGTAAGATGTGGCCTAGGGAATTTTCTTAACTATTTGGCTTCTCTGAATTCCTATGGCAATTATACTGTATTTTCATGCTCCAAATTTGGTTTTTCAGAAACTTGGGAGTCTCATGAGTCCATAGGACTTGGTTTCACCATTTTTGGAGCTTCCTACACAGAGATATGGATTTTAGAAGTTGGAGCTAAAAGCTGAAAAGTCTTTCTGTTATTTTTCCTAATTTTCAGAGACATACAAGATTTAATCAACATTTGGCCAAGCAAATGAAGTCCAATGCCTCTGAAACTTTTACTGGAGCTCAAGGACTTTTGGAGGAATGGCCTGCCAAAAATTTGGGAATTTTCCAATAAACAGAACGCCTGTAAAAAATCTTACAAAAAATTTACCTTAAATGAATTAATGAGCCAAATCCATGAATTTTCATAAATATTGGGCTGCACCCCTGGATAGTAATCTTTTAGGGGAATCCAACAAAATTTATTTCACAATTTTTGGAGGTTCCTACACAAAGTTATGGCTCTCCAAAGTTTGAACCGAATTAGGAAAATCTGAAAAAGTTTAAACACTGCCTGTGGGCCCCACCTGTCACTCCTCATCTTCAACCTCGCGCCAGACAGGGCCAGTGGCAGCTCTCTCCGGCGAGGGTCACCGGACCGGCCTTCCCGGCCACCTCTCGACCCCCTGCTGGCCGCCCCCCCCCCCCATTTTCCATCACCCTGAACATGTTGGTGAGGTCGCCGGCGGCCGAATCCCACCGGAAACCATGGCGCACCGGCAACAGCAAGACCTAGGGCTCCGGCGAGGTCTTGCACGGTGAATTCTCCACCAAATGATCGGTTCTTGGGCTCTAAAGCACCAGGGAATCGTGTAGAAGGTCGACATAAGGTTCAAACGAGCCGGGGAGCGCTCCAAACCTATCGGCACCTTGCGCCCGACATGGTCCAGCGGTATTCCCTCGAAAAGAACTCGGATTTCCTACTCTATACCTAATTTCTCGCCCTAAAATTGATGGAGGAGGTGTGCTAGGCAGTTAAGAACTTGTGTGCACAGTTTGGAACACATCCAACACGAATTGAGGACGAATTTTGCAATTTCTTACCTCGGGGTCAGTTTGTTCCGCCCGGGAGAAAATCTTGAAATTCTCCCTCTGTGATCAATGGCTAGAGCTGAGTTTTGGAGGTGAGCAACTAGGCTCGTGGGTGCACCTATGAGTAAGCTCGTTTGGGCTTGAACTTGCCCGGGTTGAGCTGTCCACGGCGACACAACTCGGTTCTTCAGTGTTTGCTCGAGAGCTACAGAACCTTTGCTGTTTTCCGGTGCAAACAAGCTCGAGACATAGGAGGAAAAGGGCTGGCCGGCTAGAGAACTTGTGGGCGCAGCTTTTTCGTGTGGAGAGCTCAAGCAATCTGTACTTGGTTGCTATGGTGTGATCAGCGAAGAACAGAGAGCGGCGGCTACGTTTTTGCGTTGGTGTGAGCGAGGAGAACCGGGGAGAGCGAGGGAAATGGCTCACGTGGGAGGGAAACGTGCTAAACACTCCACTCGGCGTTCTCATCCGTGAGCAGGAGCTGGCGGGCGCAACGTTGGTTGACGCCGGTGAGCAGGACGTGGCACCCTCCCGTGAAGGACAAACAGAGCATAGCGTGGCAATTTCAATTGAGTCTCTGTCCAGTGGGGTCCACACAGCCACAATTCTTCCTCTTATCCCTCAATTCGATTGTAAATAGTAAATGAGCTCCAAATTTGATAAAACTTGGAGGATAGGTCAAAAGAATTATGAGGAACACGAATCTAGAATCAGATTTTAAAATTGAGTTTGTTTGGTTCAAAATTCAAATTCAAGTTTGAATTTGAACGTGCCCTCATTTATCCCTTTGAATAAATAGCAAATGATATCCACAATTATTCCAATTTGGACCAGAAGCTCCTCAATACCTGGAAATTGCATTGGTGAATTCATTTGCAAGTATTTGGCAATCTGAATATGAATCCTTTTAAAAGGATCAAAATTGTGTTTAAATTTCCTCCACTCTCATAGAGAAGGTGCACATGAGTTAGAGTTTTGGGAGTGAAATTCTTTCCCCTAGGTTAACATGTGTTGAGCATGGGCTAGAGAAAATTTTGAACTCCCCCCACATGTTCATTTGTGTGTTCATCATTTCATGTGACACAATTATAGTCTTTCTTTGCCTCACTGTGTTTCATAATGTGAAATAAAACTTTACAAAAGTTAGGGCTGTTACAAAGAAGGGTTTTATAGGACGCCAATTGGTAAATAGTTTTATCTCCGCACTTCAAGAATTTGGCTCGAGCGATGTGGACATCGGAAGTGACGAAGATGAAGATGATTTGGCAAACTTATTCTTCATGGCGGGCAAGTCAAGTTCAAGTATGGAGGAGGCAGAACACAACAGCGACAATGAAGAGGTATGTCCTACTTGCGAAGAAATGTGTGATGCTATTTCTCATGCCACTGTTATAGTTAAGAAAAAGGACAAAAAGCTTAGGGACAATGTTGTTAAAATTGAGTCACTAGAATCTGAAATTAATCGTTTGAAATCTTTGATTCCTAGTGATGATTCTTGTTCCTCATGTGATTTAATATATGAACAATTGTTCTCTCTAAGAAGTGCACATACCTCCACACTTGATAAACTTGAGTTAGAGATTAAAATAATAGAAAGCTTGCTGCACTTAATGATAAATACTTGAAAGATGCTTGTTGTTCTACAATTGATTTGCATTGTTCTACTTGTGATGATCTTAATAAGAGACTACAAGATGCTATGAATGAAATTTCTATATTGAACAATGCTTTACGTTCTCATAAAGTTAAGTATTGTTCCAATTGCAAACTAAAAGGAAAACCTTCATGTCAAAACTGTCTAGACTTGTCTAAGAAACTTGATGACATGAAGAGGACACTAGAGTGGTTTTATAATGGGAATAAGAATCTGAACTTGCTGTTGAATTCTTCTAAATCTTGCAATGATAAAATTGGTTTAGGTTTTGATTCCCATGCTCATGCTAAAGCACATCCACATAAAATTGTAAAGTCATTAGGAAGTGGTTTGATTAAAACAGTTCCTAAACAAAAAGAAGTGGTTTTTAAATCCGCAGGAGTGTTGTCTCATTCGGTTTCAGATAAACATGTTGTCTGCTCATCTAGACATGAACATAAAGTTAAATTTCATTGTACCTACTGTGGTAGAGATGGTCATGTCATAGATTTTTGTTATAGACTAGCTAAGCAACAGAAAAAAGAAAGAATGATTGCTAGATCACATAACAACTGTGCAAAACCTGTTGCATGTGCAGAACTGAATGTTAGGTATATGCAACCTGCTGTAATGAGTCAAAAACATGCAAAGTTTGCTTCCGGACCTACTGTTTTTAGTGCTACTCATGTAACACCTCGTAGGTCAGTAGTTGGGTACAAAAATCCTCAAATTTTGGCTCATAAACCTGCTGTTTTGTCTCAGCCTTTGCGTGTTACTTCTGCTAGACGTTGTGTGACTTAGTACTGGATTCCTAAATGCCTTTTGACTAACCCCAGTATTGAGTCATCGACGTATTGTACTTATATGTAGGTTACACGCTTGAGGAAGGAGAACATTTGGATTGTGGGTTCAGGATGCTCACGCCACATGACCGGTAACAAAGAATGGTTCTCCTCCCTCTCTTTTGTGTCACATGTAGAAAATGTTACTTTTGCCGATAATTCTTCAACTCCTATAATTGCTAATGGTTCGGTTAGAGTAAATAATCACTATAATTTAAAAGATGTGGCACTTGTTAAAAATTTGAAATACAAATTGCTTTCTGTTTCAAAATTGCTAGATGAAAATCAGGAACTTCGGTTTCTGTACCTCAACAAAACTGTGTTGTAGAGATAAAGAACGGAACCTTAGTTGAGATGGCTAAGACTCTTCTTGTTGAATATCAAACTCCTACAAAATTTTGGGCTGATGCAATACAACTGCTTGTTATGTCTCAAATTCTATTTTCTTGCATGCTAAGCTAGGTAAAAGACCATATGAACTTCGGTTTTGACATAGGCCTAGTGTCACACACTTTCAGGACTTTGGTTGCAAATGCTTTGTTACGAAACATGGTAATCTTGATAAATTTGAACCTAGATCTGTTGATGGCATGTATCTTGGTTACCCATCTCATACTAGAGGCTACCGTGCGCTTTTACATGACACTAACAAAATTGTGGAGACTTGTGAGGCTTCTTTTGATGAAGCTAGCCAAGGTACTAGCTCTAATATTGCAGGACCAGACCCATATCCGCTGTGGAAGAGTATTTTCATCGAAGAAGATGAAGAAGTGACTCTGCTGCCCAAAAATTCAGGAGCTAATGACATTGTTCCAGCTCCTGATTTTGATTCACAACCAGCACCGATGACCACCATTGCTGGTCCAGATCGTCCTCAAATCACAAGTTCTTCAATTTGTGATGAACATGAAGAAGGAGCTTGTGAATTGTCTACTCCCCTCCAGGTTCTCAAAAGTCATCCTCCACAACAAATGATTGGAAGCTTGCACGAACGAGTCACACGGTCTAGGTTTTGTGATCCAAACTCTCACGCTCATTCTGCATTTGTTGCTTCTTTTGAACCCAAAGATATATCACACGCACTCACTAATGAATCTTGGATTATTGCCATGCAAGAAGAGTTGGAAGATTTTGAAAGAAATAATGTTTGGAAACTTGTACCTCCACCTCAAGGTCACACTCTAATCGGAACTAATTGGGTGTTTCAAAATAAACAAGGTGAGGATGGGGTTGTGGTTAGGAATATGGCTAGGTTGGTTGCTCAAGTATTCACACAAGTTGAAGGACTTGATTTTGATGAAACTTTTGCTCCTGTTGCTAGATTAGAAGGCATAAGAATTTTTATAGCATTTGCTGCTTCTAAAGGTTTCAAGTTATATCAAATGGATGTTAAAAGTGCTTTTCTTAATGGCTACACAGATGAGGAGGTTTATGTCAAGAAACCACCGGGTTTTGAAAATCCAAATTTTCCTAATCATATTTACAAACTGTCCAAAGCCTTGTATGGTCTTAAACAAGCCCCTAGAGCATGGTATGATAGGTTAAAAACATTCTTACTTGAAAAAGGATTTACCATGGGCAAGGTTGATAAAACTCTTTTTCTGCTTAAGCATGGCAATGACTCATTATTCGTTCAAGTGTATGTGGATGATATTATCTTTGGTTGTGCTTGTCATGATCTTGTGTCCAAGTTTTCAGCTATGATGAGTTCAGAATTTGAGATGAGTATGATGAGAGAACTCACATACTTTTTGGGGTTGCGAATCAAGCAAACCAAGGAGGGTACTTTTGTTCATCAAACAAATTATACAAGAGACCTTCTTAAGCGCTTCAACATGGACAAAAGCAAGTCTCTTCGGACACCAATGGGTACAGCAACGACACTTGATCTTGATGAATATGGTGAACCCGTGGATCAAAAAGAATATAGAAGTATGATTGAATCACTTTTGTACCTCACGGCATCAAGACCGTACATACAATTCAGCTTATGTCTTTGTGCACGATTTCAAGCTTCCCCACGTGCTTCACATCGTCAAGCCATCAAAAGAATTCTCAGGTGCTTACATGGAACTCAAGAATTTTGGATTTTTCTTCCTTCTTCCTCAACCGTTACTTTGAAAGCTTTTTCGGATGCTGATTTTGAGGGTTGTAGAATTGATAGGAAAAGTACTTCGGGTGTTTATCATTTTCTTGGTAATTCACTTGTTGCTTGGTCCTCTAGAAAAAAAATCAGTTGCACAATCCACAGCCGAATCTTAATATGTAGTTGCTGCTAGCGCTTGCTCACAAATTCTTTGGATTGTTCAAATACTTAAGGACTATGGGGTTGATCTAGATAGTGTTCCAATATTTTGTGATAACACTAGTGCCATTTGCATTGCTAAAAACCCCGTGCAACATTCTAGAACAAAGCGCATTGACATTAGGTATCACGTTCTCCGTGATAATATTGAAAAAGGAAACATTGTGCTTCACCATGTAGATACCGAACAACAATTGGCTGACATTCTTACAAAACCTTTGGATTTCACTCGTTTTTGTTTCATTCGTAGTGAAATAGCGGTTATGTATCCTCATGGCTTAAATTGAGGGGGAGTTTTGAAACTTGGGAAGTTTATGTGTGAATCTGAATTTAAAATAATATGAGCATATTATTTCATACATATATGACTTTGTGATTCCTTTTATATGCTGAAAGTTCTTACTACATTACTCATGTTATACATTTTGTAGTTTTTACCATGACTAGTAATTGGAATAATTATTTACACTGAATCTGGCCATGATTGAACTTTCTTGCTATTTTAAACTTGTTGTATACTCACAAATGCTTTTAATAATGAAAAAATAGTCAATCAACTATTCACATGTTGCGCTTTTATATTCAAATGAAAATTTGAGAAAAAGATCAAGAGAATATGCATGCATCGCACTTCTTCTTTTGAGATGGCTTATCATTGCACTTAGATATGAACTTGGAAGAAGTTGTGTATGACTAAAACCATGTCCTTAAGATTCTGATTGTCAAATGACATAGGCTTGGCTTGGTTGGTTAGAATAAGGCTGATGCGGCATATAATCTCTTGCAAATATCATATGATCTGAATTTGTGCTTTGAAAAATAACTAAAATGCAGCAACAAGTGTCATGCTTTCAGGTCTTGACATAGTTAAGTTTGTGAGATCATGACTTGCTTAAATTGAAAATTACACTTGATCTCTAGCATGGCTTACACTACTTTATGTATCTCATTGATGTGATAGTGTAAGTTACTTGATAGTATGACTTAGATGAGCTTTGTTTTATATGTATATGTTATAAATATGCTCATAACAATTAAAATTTCTCTTTTGAACCTTGCTGAATACATTGTCAAAGGGGGAGAAATTGATCACGCATTGCACGATTCACAAGTGTTTTGGCACGATTCTTCTCAGGGGGAGAATTTTTGTTTTTCTTCTCATTTTATTTCTGATTTACAAAGGGGGGGAATATGTATAGGGGGAGAAATTTTTGTTTCGAAATTTCTTTCTCATTTGATTGTTTTCAAAACTTTTCATGTGAATAAGCCAATGTTCGGATTTTAAGTGGTGTTTCCAATGCATTCATCAAGGGGGAAATTGTGAGACCTATGTGTGTTGAATACATTGGCTATGACGATAGAAGTTTTGAATTCTGCCAAAACACTCTTTTTGTCAAGGTCCGACTCTAGGTCTGAGCTCCGACAAGATCCGACGTAAGGTCCGACTTGCTATGGCTAGGTCCGACATGTGTTTGGTTAGCTCCGGCGGTAGGTCCGACTAGCTTTGGTAAGTTCCGGTGCTAGGTTCTGCTAGCTTTGGTAAGCTCCGGCTCAAGGTCCGGTTAGTTTTGGCAAGGTCCGGAGCTAAATCGCAATGGTTCTGTTTTTACCATGCAAATGTTTTGAACTTGCTTTACATCTATGGAAAGTTTGCTTAGTATTCTTTTACTAAGTTTTTGAAGTGTTATGGCTGTTTACGGTGGTTAACATTTTGCTATGGTTTGTAACATGCTTATGTGAGGTGTTCACGTAAGGTGTTGTGGTTTTTGGAACTAACGTGAGTCAAGTCGCGGACTTGTGCTTGAAAGTATTGGTTGTTTATTCATGTGCAGGTGTTGCTTGAGTTCAAGATATGTCTGGTGACGGGATCTATTGAACTAGTCTTAGGGAGAAGATGAGGTTCAACAACCAAGTTCGGGAGAAATTGTGGTTGAGTTGATCGGGAGGTCACGCAGCATGTTTGGATCAAGAACAATGCATATGAAGGTATCATGGACGTCGTTGGAAGATGTTTGCACGTGTGCAAGGAGTGCATGGATGTGGTAACATGGTTTCAAGGCGTGATGAAGAGATGTGGACGTAAAGCATTGGTAGGAAAGGTCCAACCGGCTGGATTATGGACTCAGGCTGTGGCTGGGTCGGTTATGGCTCAAATATAGAAAGATTTGAGTTGGTTATGATAGGATTTCATGTGGGATACGAAGTTCAGTTGTTTTAGGAGTTTAGGATACGTTTCTAAGGTGTTTGGAACTCTTAAGATTGCTTCTATCTGCGTATAGAAGAGTCTTGAGCAGTTATGGAAAGTTTCGATTCAGAAACTGAGTAGGATTAGAGTACTAGTTTGAATTGGGTTGGCCTTCGGACTGGTTATATAAGCAAGGGACGCAAGAGATCGTGGTTAGATGACCTTGACTGTTCCTATTATGTTTTTATAAATAAAATTCGTAATTTAGAGAACCTTTTGTGCCTTGTTCGTCCGACTTGTTTTTGTCAAGTCTTTCTCGTCGAGTTTCTGGACAGCACGACAGTGCTTCGGTGTTTTGATCATAAATCGAGTTTTATGGATCCAATTGACATGATTTTTTTTAGATTGTCTTCACAACTTGATTATCTATCATCTGTAAAAATTTCACGGTCATTAGATTTGTAGTTTCTGATATACACGAGTTTCTTTGCAGTGTTGCAGATCTGGTTTTTACCCGAGTAGAACAGATTGACCCTCGTTTGATCTTTCGATCATAACTTGGGTTTTTCTTTGACGGATTTCTGTGATTCTTGTTGTCGTGTCTTCTTGACTTGATTATATGTAATATATATCACTTTTTTCATGATTTAACACATTTAGATTAGTCGCATACACGGTTTCTTTAACAGATCGATTTTCTGCCGAGGGGGTTTTTGTTGCTTCCGCTAAAAAGTTTAAATCTACCATTCACCCCCCTCTGGTAGCTTTTCACGCGCTCTTCGATCCTACATTAGTTGTTATTCAATGTGAGATGAATATAGTCTTCCGTTGTAGCTATTTGATGTAAATTATTTATAAAGAACATTTGTAAGCTTCCGCTTTTGATTTATGTAATACATGTTTCCTTATATGTGTAATGTTGGGGGCCGCATATCACGGCAGCACTCAATGTGATTCTCGGGCGAGCGGCATGGCCCCGTGATCAGGTGTCGGGCCCTCTCAGCATGGTATCAGAGCCGCATTGGGAGTAGAGCACGGAATAAGGATCGTATTACGACAAAAACATATGATACGGTGAGAAAACAGTACTAGGCCCACATAAGGACTAGTATATTAGCCTAATAAGAAGGTGGCAACCTAACTTATGTGTTATGTCAGAAAATCATGCATCTCGGGACGTTCTATGTCTTAGGGGGTGCATGTAAGCGTTGTCCACCAGTGCGCACAAGCTGAAGGGTGGAGCCTCACGGGTGGCAGGTAATTCGGCCAGCTTTAGTATCCTCTACGACTCTTCATGTCATTTAGGGTATTCGAGCAACGCTCTTCCTTGGCGTGCTATGGGCTAGTATGGGAGACCCCGTCACATGGTTAGTAACGTGAACACGTAGCTCAAGGCGTGTTTGGCTTGAGAACACAAGTGCGATTGTGTATGACTTATACAGGTTTAACCACGAAACCGTGGTACGAGTAGCACAAGTTTGCGAGTGACCGTTTTAGTGTCACCTATGATACGGATATGCCAGTATAATCCGTTTAGGTTTTTCTTTTGTGGGGCAACGTAGTACCGACTTCTTTCTTACGGTGCAACGATGCCGTACTAAACTCAATAACCTCTTCCCTATGAGGAAATGACTCATGAACTAACTTTCAACTAAAATGGAAGTTTGAAACAAATATTAGTTACTGAACTCTTATTTTGAGCTAAGATTCAAATGAGAGAATGACTAGGCTTCAAAGAATTGCAAAAACAGAGTGCTCTGTTTCTGGTAGAAATTCTTGCTAGACTTGGACAGAGCATAACTCTGAGTATCTTTACCCAATTAAGGTGTCTGATACAGTTCTGGAAATATTTTGAAGTGCTATACAACTTCTTTGTATACCTCCAGAGCAAAATCACACGCTAAATTGGTGGAAAGTCCAGTTGAAGGTAAACTGTCCAAAATCAGGACAGAAGCAAAACTTCTCTAGATATTTCTGTATTTAAGCCATAACTCTCTGTAGAAAATTTCCTAAGAAGCCTATGATACACCGTTGGAAAGGTTATGAAATGTGCAACATTGTTGTAGTTCAAAGTTTGTTCAGATTATTATTGTATTTGCATATACAACTGTGATAAAAATAGCCACATACAAAGGAGATGCTGGCAAATTTTATCCAGGAATTCTGTCAACCTTGGCAAATCATAACTTTTGATCCAGAGATAATCTGATGGCATATGAATACTCGTTGGAAATATATTGAAGTTAAATTTAACTTTTGTATTCAACTTGAGTTATGAAAATGCCGTTAACTGGATCAAAATCTGGATTTAGTGCATAAAGGTATGTTCTGTACAGATAGGCTGGTTAGCTATGCCTACTCTAAGGAGTTGTGTAAACATGGATTTTGTTACTGCTTTCATAAAGTTTTGACATGATTTTCATGTTTTCATTAGATTCACATACTGCTGAGTTCGTGTTTAACTCATCTCGAATTGTATTTTGCAGTATGGTTCGTACGTGTTCCTCGAGTAAGGCCGGGAGTTCTCGCCGAGGCGGTGATAAATCTATTCCACTGTCGGAACCTCCATCTGCGGGATGAATGGATCTTATGACACGAGTTGTCGAGTCTAACCAAGAGAACTCCAGGCTACTCCAAGAATCAACTCAAGAGAACACACGCTTACTCCAAGCCTTGGTACAGCAAGGCATACTTCAACACACGCAACAAGTCGTTCCACCTCAGAACGCTTATCTGGATTTCTTGGCAACTCAACCGCCAATCTTTACTGAAGCTGCCGAACCTTTGGAAGCAGATCAGTGGCTTCGTGTCATGGAGTCTAAGTTTGGAGTATTCGAGTGTGATGAAGTTCAGAAGACAAGGTTTGCCGCTCAGCAACTCCATGGAGCCGCCGGAAACTGGTGGGTTGAACATCTCGTCACCATTCCGGAAGGTCATCAAGTAACATGGAGTGAGTTCTGTGAAGCCTTTCGTACTCGTCACATATCAAAAGGTATTATCAAGACAAAGCAGGAGGAGTTTATGATGTTGAAGCAAGGGGACATGAGTGTCCTCGAGTATGTCTATAGGTTTAACCTTTTGGCTCAATATGCTCCCGAGTATGTGGCGAAAGAAGAGGCACGGTGTGATTTATTCTTCCATGACCTGAGTGCCATATTACAGGAGAAGTTGGCCGTGTTCAACAAAGGCAGTTACACCGACATGATCGATGCGGCTCTCATCCAAGAAAAGCCGACACTCGAGTGGCAAGATGAGAAAAGAAAAATGAGTGAAATCAAGCAGGCCAGCACAAGTTATGTGCCCCAAAAATACCGTTTGGTGTACCGAACGCCATCCGGTGAAGGATGGAGGTCACCTGTATGATCAACTCCTCAGACGATCAACCACCTGTACAAAATTTCATTAATTAGGCAATCTTTCAAGGCTCAACATCAGCTCCAAACCATTTTTACAAAGAGTCAACACCTCATATCTTAAGTACAAAGAGGCTAAGAAGAATGCAAGGCGGGTTGTGAGTAAGGCAAGAGGACAGACCTATGATAAGTTATATGAGAGACTAGGGACAAAAGAAGATGAAAAGCACATATACAAGGTAGCAAAAATCCGCGAGAGAAAGATGAGGGATCTCAATCAAGTTAAATGCATCAAAGATGAGACTGACCGCTTTCTAGTGAAGGATGAAGAGATTAAGAATAGATGGCATGATTACTTTAATGGGCTATTCAATGATGGGAATGGGAGCACTATGGTTCAGTTGGATGACTCCTTTGATGACTCCAACAGGCGGTTCATGCGGAGGATACAAGAGTTTGAGGTTAAGGAGGCCTTAAAAAGGATGAAAGGAGGAAAGGCCCTCGGCCCTGACGATGTCCCTATTGAGGTGTGGAGATGTCTTGGGGACGTCGCAATAGTATGGCTCACAAAGCTATTCAACCACATTTTTCGGTCAAACAAGATGCCTGAAGAATGGAGGAAAAGTATATTAGTACCTATCTTCAAAAATAAAGGAGATATTCAAAGTTGTACTAATTATCGAGGTATTAAGCTTATGAGTCATACTATGAAGCGTTGGGAGAGAGTGATTGAGCACCGCCTGAGGAATGTGACCAATGTCATTAAAACCAGTTTGGTTTTATGCCTAGGAGGTCTACAATGGAGGCGATTTTCTTGCTTCGTTAGCTTATGGAGAGATATAGGGAGCAGAAGAAGGACTTGCATATGGTGTTCATCGACTTGGAGAAGGCGTACGACAAGATACCAAGGTCAGTCATGTGGTGGGCACTAGAGAAACATAAAGTGCCAACAAAGTACATTACCCTTATCAAGGATATGTACAATAATGTTAGGACAAGTGTGCGCGTAAGTGATAGTGAGACTGATGCATTTCCTATCACGGTAGGACTACATCAAGGATCAGCTTTAAGCCCATACATCTTTTCCTTGGTGATGGATGAGGTGTCGAAGGATATACAAGGGGACATCCCTTGGTGCATGCTCTTTGCTGATGATGTAGTGCTGGTAGATGAAACTAGAGATGGTGTTGATAAGAAATTAGAGTTATGGAGACAAACCTTAGAGTCCAAGGGGTTTAGACTTAGTAGGACCAAAACTGAGTATATGAGGTGTGACTTTAGTGGTGTTGGTCGTGAAGAGGGAAATGTTAGTCTACAAGGACAAATATTACCTAGAAGGGAC
Source organism: Neostapfia colusana (assembly GCA_030760725.1). Lineage (NCBI taxonomy): Eukaryota > Viridiplantae > Streptophyta > Magnoliopsida > Poales > Poaceae > Neostapfia > Neostapfia colusana. Next base: position 64,525,279 of record JASWHV010000011.1, read on the forward strand.
TCTTTCCGATACTTAGGATCAATGTTACAAAGCAATGGCGATATTAATGAGGATGTTTGCCACAGGATCAAGGTAGGGTGGATGAAATGGCGACAAGCCTCTGGAATCCTATGTGATAGGAAAGTCCAACAAAAGCTAAAAGGGAAGTTCTATAGGACGGTGATCAGACCCACGATGCTCTATGGGGCAGAATGTTGGCCAACTAAACGGCAACATGTCCAACAAATGAGTGTCGCAGAGATGCGCATGCTACGGTGGATGTGTGGGCACACGAGAAGAGACCGAATAAGGAATGAGGCGATTCGTGATAAGGTAGGGGTGGCACCGATTGAAGAGATGTTAGTCCAACATCGACTTAGGTGGTTTGGACATATCCAACGGAGACCTTCAGAAGCACCGATTAACAGTGGGATTTTAAGGGGTAGAGAAAATATTAGGAGGGGTAGAGGACGACCAAGGTTGACCTGGGAGGAGGCGGTAAAACGAGATTTGAGAGATTGGAATGTATCTAGAGACTTAGCTCATGATAGGACCGTATGGAAAGTAGCAATTCATGTGCCAGAATCGTAGTCTTGTTTTTTTTCTTTTTTCTTTTTTCTTTTCTCTTTTCTCTTCTCTTTTTCCTTTTTATTTTTTTCCTTTTTTCCTTTTTTTCTTTTTTCTTTTTTTCTCTTTTTTTTCTTTTTTCCTTGTTCTCATATCTCTTTCTCTCTTTTACTTCATTGATATTGGGTTTCATGTCTAGCCGACCCCAACAGGCTTGGGATAAAGGCTTGGTTGTTGTTGTTGTTGTTGTTGTTGTGCAACACCTCATATCTTCGCCCAGCTGCAGCAGTACCACAAGTGAGATGGTCTCCTGAGCACCTCGTTGTTTGGATGGTAGAATATACCCCACGACTCTCATTATTCTTGATTCTGAAGATTGACTTCATTTTGGGGATGTTGTGGTTGAATAATCACGCCCTTCAACATGTATTGTGATGCGTCCGGTATCAGGCTTGGCTGTGTGTTGATGCAAGAAGGACGAGTTGTCACCTATGGCTCACATCAACTTTATAACCACGAGCAGCAGTATCCGACTCATGGTCTTCAGGGACTACGTGGAATGTTTGAGAACCAAGCAAGGGCTGAGAGGTACAACATCTCAAAGTCCTTGTTCTCATGCAAGCTGGCAGAAGGTAGCCCGGTCAGTCCCCATGTAATCAAGATGATTGGTTACATTGAGACTTTGGACAAACTTGGTTCTGAACTCAAGGATGACCTGGCTATTGACGTTATTCTCCGGTCACTCCCACCGAGCTATGAGCCATTTATATTGAATTATCAAATGAATGGCATGGAGAAAACGTTGGCTGAATTGCATGGGATGCTTAAAACAGCCGAGGAAAGCATTAAGAAAAACACCACTCATGTGATAATGGTTCAAAAGGAGAATAAAAAGAGGAAGCGTGTGATGCATCCTAAAGGCAAGGGAAAGGTTCCCAATGAGTCTTCAAGCTCAAAGCCAAAGAGCAAATCAGGCCCTTCTCCTAATGATGAATGCTTCCACTGTCATGCTAAGGGGCATTGGTCTAGGAACTGCAAGAAGTACTTGGAGGATAAGAAGAAGAAAGGGAGTGAGACTTCCACTTCAGGTATAAATGCTATAGAAATCAATATTGCTACATCTTCTAGTGGATCATGGGTATTTGATACCGGATCAATGATTCACACTTGCAAATCGTTGCAGGGTCTAAGTGAGATTAGAAGATTTGCAAAAGGCGAGTTGGATGTTCGGTCGGCAATGGAGCAAAGGTTGCTGTCATAGCTGTCGGAACTTATCACTTGTCATTACCCTCAGGATTAGTTTTGGAATTAAATAATTGTTATTGCATTCCTTCTTTGAGCAAGAACATTATATCTTCTTCATGTTTGGAAGAAGTTAATGGTTATGAGATTATAATAAAGAACAAATGTTGTTCTATTTATTATAATAATATTTTCTATGCTCAGTGTCCATTAGTGAACGGATTATATGTTCTTGATCTTGAGGATAAAACAGTTTATAACATTAATACAAAAAGGGCTCGACGAAATGATCTAAATACCACTTTTATTTGGCATTGTCACTTAGGTCACATAAATGAGAAACGCATTGAGAAACTCCATAAAGATGGTTTGTTAAGTTCATTTGATTTTGAATCACTTGACACATGAGAGTCTTGTTTGCTTGGGAAGATGACCAAAGCACCCTTCACTGGTCAAAGTGAGAGGGCAAGTGACTTGTTGGGACTTATACATACTGATGTATGTGGACCAATGAGTTCGGTAGCTAGAGGTGGTTTTCAGTATTTCATTACTTTTACCGATGAATTTAGTAGATATGAATATGTCTATCTAATGAGGCACAAGTCTGAATCTTTTGAAAAGTTCAAAGAATTTCAGAATGAAGTGCAAAATAAGTTGGGCAAGACAATTAAACTTCTACGATCTGATTGTGGGGGTGAATATTTGAGCCAGGAATTTTATGATCATTTAAAACAACGTGGAATTGTTCCACAGTTGACTCCACCTGGAACGTCCCAATGGAATGGGGTGTCCGAGCGGAGGAATCGAACCTTGTTAGACATGGTTAGGTCGATGATGAGTCAGACTGATCTTCCATTATCCTTTTGGGGTTATGCTCTTGAAACTGTTGCGTTTACACTAAACAGAGTCCCAACTAAGTCTGTTGAGAAGACACCATATGAGATGTGGACCGGGAAACGTCCCGGATTGTCTTTCCTCAAAGTTTGGGGATGTGATGCTTATGTCAAACGTTTGACGTCAGACAAACTTACTCCCAAATCAGAAAAATGCTTCTTTGTGGGATATCCTAGGGAAACCAAAGGATATTATTTTTATAATAAAACGGAGGGTAAAGTGTTTACTGCTCGCAATGGTGTCTTCTTGGAGAAAGAGTTTCTCTCAAAAGGAGTTAGTGGGAGCAAGATGCATCTTGAAGAAATTCAAGAAATACCTGAAAATGTTTCGGCACCCTCTAATCCTATACAGGATGTACAAGATGTTGTACAACCACTTGATGAAACACCAGCCCCACGAAGGTCTACAAGAGTATGTCGTGCAACTGAAAAGTTGACACTCCTAACCACGGAACCACAGGACATGGTATTGTTGGACAATAATGACCCTGTGACCTACACTGAAGCAACAATGGGACCCGACTCTGAGAAATGGCTTGGAGCCATGGAATCCAAAATAGAATCCATACATGAGAATCAAGTTTGGAACTTGGTTGATCCAATCGATGGTGTGAGACCGATCGATTGCAAATGGATTTTCAAGAAAAAGACTGATATGGATGGAAAAGTTCACATCTATAAAGCACGATTGGTGGCAAAAGGTTTCAAAAAAATTCAAGGTGTTGATTATGATGAAACATTTTCTCCTGTCGCTATGCTAAAGTCTGTTCGGATTCTCCTAGCAATTGCTGCATATTTTGATTATGAAATATGGCAGATGGATGTCAAAACAGCCTTTCTTAATGGGAGTCTGACTGAGGATGTGTACATGACACAACCTGAGGGTTTTGTCGATCCTAAAAATGCTAGAAAAATATGCAAACTTCAAAAGTTCATCTATGGATTGAAGCAAGCATCTCAGAGTTGGAATCTACGTTTTGATGAAGTGGTCAAAGGGTTTGGTTTCATCAAGAACATAGAAGAACCTTGTATTTACGAGAAGGTTAGTGGGAGCGCACTTATATTTCTAGTCCTATATGTAGATTACATATTGTTGATCGGAAATGACATTCCAGTACTAGATGTTGTTAAATCCTCATTAAGGAATTCTTTTTCAATTAAGGATTTAGGAGAGGCAGCGTACATTTTGGGCATAAAGATCTATAGAGATAGATCTAAAAGGTTAATTGGATTAAGCCAAGACACATATATTGACAAGATATTGAATCGGTTTAATATGCAAGATTCTAAGAAAGGTTTCTTGCCAATGTCACATGGCATCACTCTAAGCATAAGTCAGTGTCCTTCGACGCCTGATGAGCAAAAGAGGATGAGAGCGATTCCTTATGCTTCGGATATTGGATCTATCATGTATGCCATGTTGTGTACACGCCCTGATGTATCCTATGCTCTAAGTGTTACAAGCAGATATCAATCAGATTATGATGAGGCTCATTAGACAGTTGTCAAAAACATTCTTAAGTACTTGAGAAGAACTAAGGATGTATTCCTAGTGTTTGGAGGTGAAGAAGAGCTCGTTGTAAGAGGTTACACCGATGCTAGCTTCCAAACAGACAAGGATGACTCTAGATCGCAATCCGGTTTTGTGTTATGCCTCTATGGAGGGGCAGTGAGCTGGAAAGTTCCAAGCAAGACACAGTAGCAGATTCAACGACGGAGGCGGAGTATATTGCAGCTTCTGAAGCTGCAAAGGAAGCTGTTTGGATCAGAAAATTTGTTTCTGAGTTGGGTGTTGTTCCTAGTGCGTCCGGACCTGTGGATCTCTATTGCGACAATAATGGAGCCATTGCACAGGCAAAGGAGCCTAGATCACACAAAAGATCCAAACATATACTACGACGCTATCATCTGATTCGAGAGATTATCGACTGAGGTGATGTGAATATATGCAAGGTGCATACGGATTTGAATATGGCAGATCCGTTGACAAAGCCTCTTACACTATCAAAGCATGAGACGCACACGAGATCTATGGGTATTAGATACTTACATCAGTGATCCTAGTGTGTAATGGGATACTTGTGTCATAGCTATGTTTATGTACTATTTGAGTAACTATTATTCACATTGATCATCAAGTATGTGAATTGTTCGTGAGACTCTTTGTTAATTATAATGTTACTCAAAATGATCCCTAGTCTACATCGTTATATGAGATAATGATAGTACGCAGACTAGCACATGTATTAATTGATTATCACGTTTCACGGATCATAGATATGGAGATATCAAATTAATAATGTGAACACATGTTAGTGAACATGGTGTTGGATAGACCCATTCCGAGACACTGTTGGGATTGTTATTTATATATGCGCCATCAGTTGGTCTTGAGTGATACACCTGCTAGATTCTTAGACCTGAGATCGCCATTGTTTCTCACTATGTGTAGTTGTGCACTTTGAAACTATCAACGCTACTCCGTAACTGGGTGGTCATAAAAATAGTCTTCAGGTGCATGATGAAGCATGGAATGAGATGTGTGCGGATCAAGATGGGATTTGCCCCTCCTAAATAACAGGAGAGATATCTCTGGGCCCCTCGAGATAGTTGGATTTAAAGTGCATGGCCATGCCAAAATGATTAAAGAGTTAATCATTATGACTAAAAGTTAGTCACAGATAGAATCCACTATTTGATCGAGTGAATGGTCGAGCTATCACAAGGATGGCACGTATCTCGCCTTGAGCTTGACTGGTATCGTGTGGCAAAGGAATTAGCATGTGAATGTATCTAGGTTCAGCCGATATGATCTTTATGTACATTCGGGAGTCAGTATGTCCTGCTAGGTACCTCTACTGACTTGTGTTTGAAAACGGTTTTCATTCATAACCGACTGTGCATGAACCTAACGGGTCACACACTTAAGGGGATGAAATATTGAAAAACTTGGCTATATGATTGTCTCTAGTGCAAGTGGGAGATTGTTGGTGATATACCCAAGAGGCAATCATAACAATTCGGATAAAGGCCTGATGGATATTTGATCCATAAGAAATTAGGGTACTAATGGGCCTATGACCTAAAAGCCCATTAGCGCGCCTATAAATATGAGGGGTAGGGTTAGGGACAGATGACTCCACCACATAGTAGTCCCAGTCGCCGCCCCTCACAGGTCAGCCGCCGAAACCCCTGCCACGCGCGCGGTGCTAGCACACCGACGCACGGCGTTCCTCCCTGTATGTGTGGACTCCGTGGAGACGCTGCTGTTACTGCTGCGCTGATCGGCTACGACGCGCATCTACAATCCGCTGCGCTGCGCGTCTAGTGGTAACGATCCATGACCTTCTTACTCGCATGTTTCCTGGGTGATACGGTCGAATTGCTAGAGTGCGCATCGCCTATTTCCCTACAGAGCGATGGTGATTCGAATCAATACACGCCCGGACTACATGACACGTACACCCATACTGCGAGTTGCCGGCAGCAACCTTGACTGACATTGTACGCGGCCACCTTTCCCACGTTCTTCCACACAGGACACGGTCTAACTGCCTCGAGTGGCAAGCTCCCTCAAGGTACATACCCGTAGTGATATGTTCTTGAGCGAGTTATCTCCTGCTACCCTGACGCCGGAAGCCTAAGACGGTTAGAAAAGTTCTAATGTGGATCTCCCGAGGTATATCGGTTTCCTGGGTCCCATATAGCCAGTATGCGCCCTGTACACAACTCAAACTTGTCCAACAGGGCCAAGTACGGACCGGCCTTAACCGACACAGGCAGGGCTATGCACTCATGGTCCGCAGCCTGCTGCATCTAAACCTCCCTGCCCGGTCTCCATTTCTTACTTGTGGACCTTCCTTGATGTTTCTAGTCTTGACCCGCTCCGATAAAATCAAGCCCTAAACTCGCGAGTAGATTCCAACTACTCGACTTCTACCGGACCTTTCCTACTAACATTTAGCGTAGCCAAATCCCACTCGAGGAGGTGCTAGTCTACCCTTTCTCTCTTAGTAATTTCTGGTCATGCAATTGGGTTTTCATTATTGACTAGACCTAATGCAATCAAACATACAAAACTATGATCTCTAGAAATGAAAATACTTTATAAAACTGCTCGAATGCAAACCGGGGCTTGCCTGTTTTTGCATGTGACTAATATAAACAGTTAGTGAAGATCACTTGAGGCTTGATCACTCGCTTTCCTCCCTCCTTGATCTTCACTTCAATTCCTTCACACGTTCTCACGTAGATGCTACACGATATGAATATGCATATGTGTTTAATTGTAAAGCTTTTGCTAATAAGCTCTAATGACAAGTTTAAAAACTGGAACTCTGTTTAATAATTTAAAATGACACTGGTGCTAGTGGTTTGGGTTGGGTTTAAACAATATGATCAAGTGCTAAATGTTTTCCCCACTTGTGTGTTGATCACCTTAAGAGGTTGAACAGAACAGTTGTGATCCAGAGATCCAATGGGGCTGAAAATTTTCATGTGAGTTCCTTGTCACAAGAAAGTCATCTGGACCAAAATTTAGCACTTTTAACTGAGAGGTTTATTCAGAATAGTTCTCTAAGTAATTAAGCAAAGAGGAATTAATTCTGAGGTAACACCCATGTTCATGTCAAACTTAGAGAACTACAATTTCAATTATAGTTCATGGAGCCTGCATAAAGTTTTCTAGGGTTTTTGGAGCTAATAATTGCCCAGAACTGAATTTCCAAGTTTTGGGAATTCTCTGAAAATGTTTCTGTATTCATTTGAACACAACAACTTGACATCTGAATTCTCCTAACCAAATCAACTCTAAATGATCTGCAATTTTTACAGGAGTTCAATAGCATCCTAAAGAATATTCTGGCAAAATTTGAGGATTTTTGGATAAACCAAACTCCCTCTAAAATTCTTTTTCTGAAACATTTTAAAGAATTTTCCAGAATTAATAATGACTTTCATACAAATTGGGTTGCATATTGGGATAGAGTTTTTCAATCTGAATCTAACCCAATTTGAATCACTAAATTTGGAGTTTCCTAGTAGAAGTTATGGTCTTCTATAGTTTAAAGGAAATCTGCAATTTGAATTAATCTGGGGAAAAATTCAAATGCTGACGGTGGGTCCAGGGGGCACTGTCACTCTCTGAACCGACGACACACGGGCCACAGAGTTATTTCCCGCGCAGACACAACTTATCCGGTGTTATAGAGGATCTGGCCTCTCCCTCCCGAGCAACTGACACGCGGGCCCGGCAGCTTCTTCGTCTACCTCCCGCCGCCGCGTGACTGTGCCGCCGTGCTCGCCGGAGCTTGCCGGTTTTCGACTCTCCGGCCACCTTCCGAGCTGCCACTCGCCGCTACCCCCTTATCCCATGTTCTGAACACGTTGGTCAGCTTTATCCACACCGGCGTTGGCTCTAACCTAGCTCGCGGCGGCTCGGTGGAGGTTTGGCAACGTCGCCCCGACGTGCTAGCCCGCCAAACTCGATGGATTTTGACCCTACAGCACCAGTGATGGCTAGAGAAGCTCGGCATGGTGGTGAAAAGGCTCGGGAATAGCTCTAACCACGATGTCACCGTGCGCCCGAAACTTCCTGCCATTTGCGCCGTTAGAAAAGCTCGGAATACACCGGCTACACGTGGTTTCATGCTAGGGTTATGAAGCAAACTTGTGCGCCATCGAGTCTAGCTCCTGTGTGTGAAGTTTTGTGGCCTCTAAACAAGAATCAATCGGGAATTTCATGAATTCATACCCGAGGGACGTTTTACACCGATCAGGACAAAAACTGGAATTCCGCCGGCGACGATCCATGGTTGGACTTGTGCTTCGGAGGTGAGCTGCGTGGAGGCTCGGCGCGTCCAACGGTGCCCTTGTTTGGCCATGACAAGCTCTGGGTGAGGCTGTCCATGAGAGCACTGTGTCTCGGTTTTGTTTCGGCCGCCGCGGAAGAACTGATTTCTCGGTATGAGGAGGCCCTGCTCACTCGGGGATGGTGCGATAAGTACGTGGGGAGTCCCGTGGTGCCTTTTGCTGCTCAGCCGAGGCTTGCTTGCAAGTTTGGTGGGTGGCTGAGCGATCGGAGGGGTGCGGCGATGGCTCTGTTGTTTTCTTGTGTGAGGGAGAAGAACCGAAGAATCACACAGAGAGCTCGCCAGCGCAAGAAAATCAAGGAGGAGGTGTCTGTCGGTGCTGCTCGGTGTCACACAGTGGAGCTGCGGCTCTGCCTCGGTGAACCGACTGAAGGAGCCAAACAGAGACTGTGCACTGCAAATGAAGATCTTTTGCAAACTAAACTTCCTCAATGGCATGTGGGTCCCACAAATAGCTCCCTCTTAGCCTCTAAAATATCTCCCAAAATTTGCAAATAATGAAATTGAATTTTGGGAGTTCAAATCTGAGGTGAATTTGGATAATTGGGCAAGTTTCATCCAAATTCAAATGGGTATTTGAATTCTTTGCAATTTAAAGTCCTTTTTGGAAAATGAGTTGCAAAAAATTTCAAAAATTCATGAAACTTTGCATACCCACTAATTTGGACCTAAGGAATTCAAATATGAAATCTGATTATTGGTTTGGCTGCTGCAAATGAAATTTTTAACACAACAGTTTGAAATATATTGTGTTGCCCTCATTTGAAATTTGGGTTGAACAAATTTGTTCCAAAATCTGAATTTAGATTTCTCACACATATGGGAACTTCCCACCTTGGTTTCAAATCCCCTTTGGGTTCCAAGTTTTCAAATAAATAATTGAACTTGTGTGAAGAGAGCTCTCATGTGTATTATCACATGTGAAAAGGTTTAAACAAGTCCCATTTTTCATACATGTGAAACCAACTTTGTGCAAACATGAGTTTCTTTGTATTCAAATTTTTGGGACCTTTACACGGGCTCTCTGTCCTATCCGTTCTGTCTTCTCCCGTGCTCGAGCTCAGGATTGCTCCTTTGTCGCTCGTCGAGCGGTGGCCTCCCACATCCCCCAAGGGGTCGGAATCGGGAACCCCGTCAAGGTTAGTGAGCGAAGAAGGAATAGAAGGAGGCATATCATCTGAAGAAAACATAACTTGAGTGCACATAAAAGCATAGCCATCAACTGGATTATCAGACAATACATCTAAATCAACTTTAGTAGCTAGCAAAACAGGACCCTTTAATTTTATTTCAGTTGGGGTTGTATGAGAGTAGGGTTGCTGTTTCTGAAACTCTTGTTGTAACACCTGATCTGTAGAAGCATGTGCTTGAGTATTTTTCCTATTGTCGCTAGAAAGTTTATCAATTTGTCTGGGGTCATGGGATGCAGCACAACTCAGTTGCCCTTGAAAAAGAGGGTATATTTATTAGTGTGAGCATTGTGAACACAATCAGTATCATATTGCCATGGATGACCTAGTAACATAGAGCAGGCTTGCATGGTTACAACGTCACAATCTATATAGTCATTGTATGAACCCATAGCAAGTACACGAACTGAATGTGTGACTTTCAGCTTAAACGTGTCTTTCAGCTTACCACGTTGGTTCAGCCACTAGATGTAATATGGTTGAGGGTGAGGGCGAGTTGATAGAGCTAGCTTCTCGACCATGTCTGTACTTGCCAAATTGTTACAGCTGCCACCATCTATGATGATGCGAACAGCGCGCTGCTTTACCACACCTTTGGTTTGAAACAAGTTGTGGCATTGATTCTTGTCGGTTGTGGCTATTTGAGTACTGAGCACACGCTGTACTACAATACTTAAAAACATATCTGAGGCATTTGCAGCAACATGTTCTTCTTCACCCTCATTTCCTGCAGCATTAGATGCAAGCATAGCACATGTTTCATCATCAAAATCACTTGCTGAATCATACTCACCATTATCACACAGCAACAAGACTCTCTTGTTGGGGCAATCACGTATCAGATGTCCATATCACTTGCAGGGGTGGCGATGGGTGTCTCTAGCACGTCCTGATGAAGCAACAGATGTACTTGATGTTGTCCCATGATTGCCAGCTTTTTGTGTTGCAGAAATCTGTTGTGTTGGAGGGGACACCACCATAGGTTGCTTGTTATTTGTTGGCGAAGCTGTAGTCAAGTTTGAAACTGGAGTGGATGCTGAGTTAAGCTTCCAGGAGCTTGTGCGACCTGCTGAATAATTAGTCCGGTTTCCTGTTTGACGTCCCTGCACTTCACGTTCAGCTTTGCATGCAAGATGAAACAATCGAGTAATGCTATTGTATTCCTTGTAATCAAGAACGTCCTGAATTTCACGGTTTAGGCCTCCCAAAAACCGTGTCATAGCTGAATCGATATTTTCAACTAAACCACAATGTAACATACCAATTTACAATTCCTGGAAATATTCTTCCACAGATTTAGTGCCTTGATGTAGGCGTTGTAGTTATTAAGCATGTCACGAGCATAGTATGATACAACAAATATATGTCGCATGAGTAGTTCTAAAGCAGTCCAGGATGTGGGTATGTTATTAAGGTGCATAGTGCAATGTTCTCGCCACCGTAAAGATGCAAAGTCTGTAAACTCACTAGTGGCAGCCTTAACCTGATTATTTATAGGAACATCATTGCATGCAAACTTCTGATCAACAGCCAACTCCCAGTCAAGGTAAGCATCAGGATTATACTTGCCATTGAATGCAGTTATAGTCAATTTAATTTAGCAAAAGAATCGTCCTGATTACGTACGTCGTGTCGGTGCTACTGCAGATTCCGCCCTCGTTGATTTGCTGGGTGCCATCGATGACCCAGAGCATTGTTGCTGTCGGTGCTTTTACCACTGGCTAGTAATCGAATGCTTCGCGTTTTATGTCTGGATGGCTAGCTAACAAAGATAAAGATTTATACTGGTTCGGAGAACTTGTCCTACGTCCAGTATGGGGTGTTTGTTGATCTTGTATTAGCTAAGGCGGTTTGAGGAACCTCGGTTACAAGCGAGGATGTCCCATTTGCGTGAACGAAGAGAAAACCTAAGTGTCGAGCGTGTGCGTGAGCTGTGTTCACAGTGCAAGGGGACGTTCCGGGCCTCCTGTTCTATAGCCCGGACGCCTATACCTACTCGGCGGCTCCTCATAAATGGGGCGGGGGTTTACATGGTGTGTCAGCTCCTAAGGTGGCCCAAATCGGTACAGGGGCGATGAGTACACCTGCTCCATATAGTCTACAGTCCACGTCTACTTTTTGTCCGTCCCTGCACACCCGCGCTGAGCGGGACGGATCGGGTGGTGATGTTGGCCCGACGTCATGCTTGTCTTGTCGCGTGTGGCTTCCAACTCTATCTTAAATCCCTTCTATCATTCCGTTGCATCGGCATTTGAGTCTTCCGCCTGCTCCTGATCCAGACTCTAGCCCGGATTGCTTCTGTCTTCCATCCTTGCCGTCCGGGCTTGGAGGTCGGTCATTGCTCCCATCTCGTGGGTTGGTCTTTGATAGCGCCCCCTCGGGCGCCCACCCCTTGTCGTGACCCGTGAAGCCACGTGTCTTTGTGCGGCTGGTCGGTTGACTGATTCTTGGGTACCCGGGGTATGTTACTCCGTCAGTTGTTATTGGAAAGATCATCATGTTTGGTACCACCAGCTTAATCAGCATCATTATAGTCATCAACCGCACTTTGGATGCGTTGTTTCTTTACAGCATTAGCATCCTGTTTGGACAAAGCTTGAAGTTGTGTCATGATGTTAGTCAAATTGTTGTTGATGGTGGCTTGTGCGGCCTTCATCTCTTTGAGTGTAGAATTTGTTGTAATTTGCTTGGTCTCCGGCTGTCCCAAACGCTCATTGGTTGTTTGAATATCATCATCAAGTCCTTTGACCAGAAAGCACATTTGCTGCTCAAAATGATGTATCATGCCCTTTGTTCAAGGAGAATGACCCTTGTTCTTAGTGGAATCATCTGAGGAGCCTGTCATTGTAAATACAAGCAAACAAAGAACACAAGGCTGTATTGCCTCTAACAAAACGTGGTTTTGTTAATATTACAACTCTAAAACCGTTTTCAAAATCTTAGATGCCCTTACCATGCAAACAGGGGTGATCTGTATCCAATGGTATGACCGGTGAAGATTGGATGGAGCAATTGCCTCGCAACGCAAACCGGCTCGTTGTAGAAATCTGTGTGGCTGTAGAAATGTTTACTTTGTAGCAAGGATTAGCACGATCAAATCAGTAAATGCAAGTTGAATAAATGTTCAAATATGCTCATGAATTGCTGGTCAAACCAAGGTTTGAAATGTTCCAATAGAGTTGTATGCAAAGAAAAATGTGACCTGATGCAATGAAGGAAGAATACCACACCAAGTACTAGGATGTTAGGGCACGTCGAAGTGTTTTCCTGCGACACTTCCCCTGGTCTGCCTAGCAGCCCGAGGAGGTTCTTTTTTCGGAGGGGCTAGTGGAACTTGAAGGTCGGAGCATGACGGCGAGGCTGAACACCGGGATTTACATGCTTCGGGCTGCCGGAGTGTAATACCCTACGTCCACGGGTGTGCTTGTTTTATTACCTACGCGTACGAGTGTCTGAGGGAGTCGGGGTTGCAAAGTTGCGAACCCCTTCTATGGTGGTCGTCCCGACCCTTTTATAGTCCAGGGTCGGGGCAGTTACAATGCGGCCCGGGGCCCGACAGGTGGCCCGCACTATCTGTGCTATACATAATCTAGGCATTTACAGCTATACGTATTGTCGCTGTCGGTGGAGTTACGGTTTGCCGCCTGTCCCGCCGGGCGCCTCTGTCCGGGTAGCAGGTGGTGAAGAAGTACCTATCTTGTCGCTGCGTCCCCTCGGTCTGCTGGGCGGCTCAAACGCCGTCGGGTGGCTCTGTTGTGCCATCACGCCTCGCCGCCCTATCTTTCACCGTAATGCCGAACAGACAAAGGACGGAGGCGTGCGCCATGCGTCATGCTTTTGGGGAAGGCGTGAACCTTGAATGCATGGTCTGCCAGCGTATCTTCCTCTTTACTCTTCATCCATCTGGCCGTTGCTTGTCAGCGTGGCATCCGAGTGGCTAGCCCCCGTGCCACGCGCCTCTGCCGGAGCTGTCTTGCGGGGTAGCGCGGGGTCCGGAGTTGTTAGACATGTGGAAGCACCGGAGCCCTCCCAAGCTGGAGGTCGGGCCTGGGGCCGTAGGATGCGTGGCACCTCCGGAGCCCTCCTTGACGGGGAGGTACACCTAGAGTTGTTACCCACGTGGCAGCACCGGAGCCCTCCCAAGCTGGAGGTCGGCCTAGGAGCCATAGGACATGTGGCTCCTTTGGAGTTATCCTTGACGGGAAGCATGGCTCGGAGGTTCCGGACACGTAGCAGCGCCGGGGACCTTCCTAGCGGAAGGTCGGGCCCGGCACCACTAGACACGTGGTGGCTACAGAGCCATCCCCGGTTGGTAACGAGTCACAGAGCCAGAAGACACTTGGCAGCCTCAGAGTCCTCCTTAGCAGGTGGTCGGACTCAAGACTCAGGACACGTGTCAACTCCAGACTACGAGCGCACGTGGCAGCCCCAGGGTTGTCCATAGGGCCAGGGCACGTGGCCTATGCTGGGACCCGCCCAGCAGGAAGGCGGGGCCCATGCTGTCTTTCACGCACTATGCGGGGGTATTCGGTCTTGAGGGTACCGACAGGCACTGATTGTTTACAAAACATAGAGTGTATGTATTCAGAAAAAAATGCAATGTAAACAGCCCCTGGCATGAGTAGTATTCAATGGCTAGTCTAAAATGATGAACGGAATAATGAAACTGGAAACCTTCCTTTAAAATGTGGCTAATGAAGTAGTGATACAAACATAAATCAAGAAACATGTGAATGTTTCCATCTTTTTTCTTTTTTGCACTCTTCTTTTGTATGTTTTTTTCTTTTTATTCTTTTTTTACCATGCCTTTTTTCTGAACTCTATTACTTATGTCACGTTGATCCTTGATTGTAACAATTATGGGTGCACCTTTAATCAAGGGATACAGGATATATGCTCAATCAATCTTTTCTTGTAGCAGAGAACACAATATATCTGGTAAATATCACTTTCCTTGTTGGTATCGCTGTGCGGAGTGATGGCGTGGGTAGGGCAAAGAAAAAATGGAGAAGTGACCAGCAATATAGAACAATGATGGACATAAATTCAACAATGCATATTACTGAAATAAAGATGCAGTGACACAATGGTCTTGGACAAATTGTTTTACCCTATTGTGTATGTATATTTCTTTTAGTTTTATGTGGACTGTAGGAATGAAAATAAACTGAAGTATGGGTAAATCTCACCGAGAAACCTGAAATCTGATACCACTTGATAGGCTTGGAGTGCCCGATCTTTCGATGGGGTGGGTAACTATCGACTTGAGGAGGAGACTCTCACGATCCGACTAAGAAAGGACAAGTCGTGGCGCCTTAGCAATCGTTGAACCAACTCCGAATAGTTATTGACCTTTCTGGAATAGAAGAATCAACCTGAACACGAGGTTTAGTTCCTGCAAGCAATCGATGGGAAAGCAAGAACGAGATGTAGGCAAAACTTTATTCTCTCAAATGTGGGGTTTACAATACTGTCTTACAAGTGGTCGTTGAACATAACTGAAGAACAGAGTTCGCTCAAAGGCTAAACTGAAACAAAAGAAAAACCCTCCCTCTCAAGGAACTCTTGGCCTACTTAAATAGGGGAGAGAAGAGGGAAATTCGTCCAGCAACAAAGGTAGGACGTGATCTCCCTTATTCACTTTCTTTTCTGAGATAAAATACCTTCTAGTAGGGAAAGAAAGAGGGAAATTCATCTAGAAACAAGACGATATGATTTCCTCTATTTTTTCTTCATTATAGTACATCTATCTTTAAATAGAAGAAGAAAGGGGGAAATTCATCCAACAGCAAAGGTTGGACGATATTTCCCTTATTCCTTTCCTTATTTGCCTAAATCTCTCTTTATTACATGGCCCTTGCCTCAAGATTTGGTGCATAACACTCTATTCATCCACTTGACTTTATTTTGGTCCTTCATTTATAAGCAGAAGAACGTAGTTAAATTCACGTGCACGAGGGTACGTGGCAGCTCCAGGGTTGTCCATGGGGCCAGGGCACGTGGCTTATGCTGGGACCCGCCCAGCAGGAAGGCGGGGCCCAGGCTGTCTTTCACCCACTACGCGGGGGTACATGGTCTTGAGGGTATCGACAGTAGTTCCCGGGCCCATCTCGGGGGAGGTATTGAGCCTGCAGGTGGGTCCTCCATCTTTCCCGTGTGGTGGCGATATTTTTCACGAAGTGAATGAGTGGTCGTACATGAGAGATGGAGAGGTTGCTTGTCTTTGGGGTAGTGGGCGCACTTAGTCAAAGCGGCAGTGCATCGTCGTGTTTACTCTGATTTGACCGGTTACAGCGAGGCAGCCGAGGGGTTGCCTCAGGGCAATTACCATGACCACCCGTGAACCGCAGGAGCACTGCGCTGCTTCCTTCGGGAACCGTCGGACGTCCTCGAGTTTTACTCGTCTGACCCGTTGGTGCCTAACTGGTGGTCCTGGGCCCTACCTGTCATTGGCGAGCGCTAGAGCGACGCGCTCGAGGGGTCTCCTCGGGTCATTTACTATGGCAACTGATGAGTCGGTCGCACCGTTCTCCTCGGGAACCGCTGAACGTTCCCGAGGAGTTATCCTCCCATCCCCCAGTGGCTGACGGGTGGACTGAATCCAGCCCATCGTTGGGGGTGGCGAATAGCCCACGACGTGCAGCGGTGGTGACCCGATCACCGCGCCTGTTGCGCTGCCTGAGGACGTGGACGGGTATAAAAGGAGCCCTTGCGGTGTAGTACGGCACCCCTCCTCACCATGTGGCCTTTGTTCTCTTGCGTGCTGGAAGTCGCTACTTCCAGACGCTCTCGCCCACCAGATGCTTCCTCACTGGTAGCCATCTTCGTCCACTTCTGCGAGATGTTCGTGTGTGTGTGTCCTCCGGTGAGGGTCTGTGACGCACCCCACTCCTTGACGGCCTTGGATAAAGGCACAAGCCATCCTGATGGTGTGCCTATGGTATGGGAGGCCGTCGGGGACAAGTTCCTCGACTCACCGTGAACCCCTACACCAGCGTCAAGAGGGGCTGCCTGCTGGTACCAGAGGAAGGTTAGGTCCAGAGTGATCAAGCCTTTCTCCAGGTACTGTGGTAGACAGCAAAATCTGCCGTAGATGGCGATTTTGCCCACTCGACAATGGATGTTAATGTTGCATCGGTCCAGCATGCATTGCTGCTGACCTGGTGGTGTTTGGCCCACGCGACACTGGTTGCCATCGTTGCCTCAGTCCAGCGTGCATTACTGCCGACCTTGGTCTAATAGAAGATGGCTGTCTCACTTTACAGAGATCGGCTCGGGGAACATCCAAGCAGGCCACGGAGCAGAAGACTACTCGATTTGCAGCTGCTGAGTTCCCTTAGTTGTCTTGTATCCCCTTTTGTACGCCAAACTCTATTATTAATGAAAGTAACTCTGTTTCAAGCCCTTTATTGTCTTGTCTTGTATTTCTGTGTTGATGAATGAAAAAGTTGTTCTGCTGGTCTTCCCTCCATCAGTTACATGGCGCAGGGTCCGGTAGGAGGGACCACTTTTTAGCTTTCGTGAGGCCCTCTGGTCCTTGATGCCGCAAGGATCGGGGGCTCTCTGAGTCGCCGAAGTGGTTGGTGTTTCCCGGTTGCTTGAAGTAGATATGTATCCGCTTCCTCTTGCGTTTTGCCGAGGTCCGGGCGACTTGCTTGGTTTGACCAGTCGCAATGGCCCCCGGCAAAAGAGTGACAGTGCAAGACACAAGCTCCGGAGCCTTTGGGAGGTGGCAGCTTTTGGGTTTCCGAGATTGACCCCCTGGGAGAGTTGGGTTTCCGGCCCCACAGACCAGAGCCTTGTGGCTTGCACAGACACTTAGAAGAAAGGGATAACCATGCTATGTAGTTGCATTTTCTCTGCTCGATGGCCCCATTATGTCTTGTGGTCTTCTCCTAAACTACGGGACCTGGCTAATTCAATGTAGTAGCGTCTGGACCCTGGTTACCATCCTTTCTGGGGCGTATGCCATCCGGACCCCCCACACTTGGGTGTTGCGCTGGAAGGGGTAGGATACGCACACTTTAGGGCGCAGGGCCAGCCAAGTATGCTACACACCCTGGACCTCCCGCTGGCCAGACACTCCGAAGAAGGGAGGCGTCCTTCCATCGCCACCGGACCCAAGTAGGAAGATAACCAGAGGGTTTGGAGACAACACAGGTGCTTTAGGTATTTCCGCCTTGTAGCTAGACAGCATAACTTTGCCCAAGAGCGAGACAGAGAAACACAACTACGTATACGTCGAGGGGTGCGCAGAAAATATATGCAAGCTTAATAGGAAAAGACTTAGCTGACGTAGGTAGCACTTTGCCAATGTCGCAAGCCTGTTCCTGTGGGCTCTTAGTGGCGTAAGGACCCAGGGCATCCTGGTAAGGTGGCTACCGCTCCTTCTGGGTCCCCAATAACGCAAGGACCTGAGGGGAGTTCGGCCTTTGTCTTCAGCTTGCCGTAGCTGGCACTCCGAGTCTTCTGCTCGCTGCTGGAGTGGTCCGATGTCCTCCTCACGTGGTTCATCATGATGGCCCCCTGTTAGGTGTGGCCACTTAATGGGGGCGCACCTACCAAGTAGGCTATATGAGGCAAGGCGTCAGCTTCGGACCTCTGGGGGGGGGTCCGGAACGCCACGGAGCTATTCGGACGGTCCTCAGCCAAGCTACGGGGCTTGGGTAATTCGATGTGGTCGTCCAGGATGTGGTTGAGGCCTTGCTCAGGGGTATGACCCACCTGGCTCCCCGGCACTGAGTTGTAGCACCAGGGTGTTCAGCCCCCATATTGTGAATGGTCATGAGGGTGGGATCATCTGCGGTGTCTGCACCGGTGTGTGGATCTGTTTGGTATGAAACTGGTACGCCTTGCATCTCTTGACCAGCTCGACAGCGTCCAAAAGGGCTATCGGCTAGTAGAAGCCATGTCGGAAGGCTTTACCGGCCAGAGTGTGGAATGAAGCATGGTTGCCGCACTCGCCCCCATGGATCTCTGCGAGTAGCTCGCAGCCCTCCTCCCGGGTTATGCACCGCAATATAACACTGTTGGCACCACACCTGTAGAGATCTCCATCTACCAGTGTGTATCTCTTAGCCATACGAATGTTCCGTTCAGCGATTACACGTTCATCGGGAAGGATATTGACTTTCAAGTAGGCCCCGACCTCCATGATCCATGCATCGGATCCTACTTGAGCTTGTGGATCTTGGGCACCGGGTTGCACGGAGTCCCCGGTGACACATATGATCCTTGGTGAGCGCCATGGTTGCAGGGCCACCGGTACTGCCAGCTTTGAGGTGTTGGGCTCGCCCCCTTTGCCGGGTTTGGCAGGCCAGGCTGCATGACGCATTATCTTCCTTTCAAAGGTGCCTTCAGGGACCGGAGCCCATGCAGAGGCTTTTATTGAAAGGTCGTCTGCCACCATGTTGTTGGCGCGGAGGATATGTCACTACTTCAAAGCATGAAATTCCTTCTCCATCTCTTGCATACGGATAAGGTAGGCAGCTAGTTGTGGATCATTGTAGGAGTACTCACGCTCGACTTGTTTGATGGCGTGTTGTGAGTCTCCTTTAACTAGCACCTGCCACATGTCTAGAGAAGGGGTAGTACTCAAGCCAAATATGAGGGCTTTGTACTCTGCCATGTTGTTAGTAGCCTTGAAGTCAAGGTGCACCATGTGCTTGAATTGCTTTCCCGCTCACGAGATGAGCAGGACCCCCGCTCTGGCACCTTGTTTGTGCGAGGAGCCGTCGAAGAGAGTGTCTAGTGGGGTCCGGTGAATACCGGGGCTCTAGGCTCCGGGTCACCGTCGTCTTGGCCCCCTGGGTGGCATGGAAACAGAGCCCACTCCACCACTAGTGTGTAGGACTAGTGTGTGTAAGGCGGGCTCCAAACATACCATTTATAGTTAATATGCACAAGCCAGCATAAACTGTAATGGAGTGCACAAGACAGGATATATTTTTTCTTATTTCTAGCTTCCCTCGGGCGATAGGAGGCAACGGGCCGTATAAGAAGGCAGCGACTCGCACCGGATACTAAGAGTAACTGGACCCCTCCGGGACTTTAGCTGCTTTAAGCACTGTTTCTAGTCTCTATGACACCCCTACAAGAAAGAGAAAAAGAAAAAACATCGTACCACTACCTTAAGGGTAGAACTTACAGAGTTGTCCTATGACCTGTGGTCTGGGTAGAGGTACCCATTTCCTGCAACAAGGCGGGCGCACCTGGAGCGGCATGCTTGTACTGGTCAGGAGGGACCCTCCCAGCTGCGGGGAAGGTTTGTCATCCTTCCTTGAGAAAGCATTGGTCGAGGCACCAGGTAGCCCTATCTTGGGCCACCTACTCTTCACGACGGAAGAGGGAACACATGGTTAGGCATGGAGCGTCTTGCGTCCCTCACTGTGGTCGGAGTCGGAGCCCTCATCTTGGTCATAGATGGCCTTCAACGCCCGCTTGGCGTCTTGGAACTCCATCTCCTGGCCCGTGCTGAACTACCGGTCCGCCTTCTGCTTGCCCTCCCGCTGGCGGAAGGGTGTGCCGTCCTGGCACTGCTGCCGGAGCTCCCGGAAGCGCTTCGCCAGCCTCACTCCCGGCATTCGCTGGCACTATGACGGTTGGTGTTGTGTACCGGTCACCTCTGGTAGCCGTCGTTGCTACCGGACGGCTGTCATGGGCGCTTGTCGGTGCGTGGCCCTTGGCCCCCTACAGTGTGGGCCCCGGCTAGCGGTTTGTCCTTGCTACCAGTCTTCTTCTTCTTCTTGCCGCCAAGGCTCTCCCTGGCGGGCTCACCCCCCTTGTTAGGCGGTGTGTGCTAGTTACGGCCCTCCGCGACCCTAGCACACTTGCCCGCCAAGCTAAAGAGCTCGGAGACATCCTGCACGTCGTGCGTGGCAAACTTCTCGAGCATCTTCTTATCGCAGACACCCTGTCGGAAGGCAACGACAACGGGGGCGTTGGTGATGCGAGGGATGGTGTTCCTAACATGGGAGAAACGCTTGATGAAGGAGCGCAGCGACTCTCCCGGTTGCTGTTGCAGGGCGTGAAGGTCGGCCTCCAAGCCCGGTCGAGTGTAGGAACTCCCGGAGTTGGCCATAAACTGACGGCACAACTCTTCCTAGAAGGTTACAGACTCCTGGGGCAAGTTCATGAGCCATGACCGGGCCGACCCAGTCAAGGCTAAGGGGAAGTAGTTGGCCATCATGGCCTCATCCCCTCCTGCAGATAGGATGGCAGTGAAGTAGATCTGCAAGAACTCGACGGGTTTGACTGTCCCGTCAAACTTCTCTGGCAAGTTCAGCCAGAACTTGCACGGCCACACCGCCCTACGAAGGTGTGGAGCCAGAGCCATGCAGCCCCCAACCGAGCCTGGGGAGATGGGGTTCTGGCCCGCATAGATGGAGCGCATGGTACCCGGGGTACCATACTCCTCCCCGAGGCTATGACGCCACTCGTGCTGTCGCTCGATGGTGATGCGGCCATCTTCTTTCTGACGATGGCGGCAGCCTAGGTTGCCCCTGAGGTCTGAGGTGGGGAGCCTGGATGTCGCCGTCAAGTGGGTTGTCACCGCCCTGTAATCCCTCGTTAGGGCACGGGGCGGCAGCTGCACGGTTTCTGGCCACCGTCTTTGGTGGCAAAGCGAGTTAAGCGCGGCAACAACCAGGTGGTCGACGTCGTTGTGCCACTGCTCAGCAGCATACGTGGAAGCTCCTACGCTCGGGGTTGTGAAGGAGCACGTGGGCTGCTTACAGCGCACTCTCTGGGCTGGCCTCAGTCGGTGCTTGCGACGCCGTCGCCACCGAGGGCTGCCAAGAAGCAACAGGCACCATCACCGTGGGGACTGGCGCGGGTGCAGACGGCCCCGCTCTTGGACCTGAGGATGCTTCCTGCTCGCTCTGCCGCGAGCGGCGCGAGGGGCGGGAAGAACCTCCGAAAGATTGGATGTTCACCATTGTGGTCTTCTCAAACAGCTTCAAGAACCAAAAGCCTCGCCCTACCTGGAGCACCAAATGTCGAAGTGTTTTCTTGCGACACTTCCCCCGGTCTGCCTGAGCAGCCTCGGAGGTTCTTTTTTCGGAGGGCCTAGTAGAACCTGAAGGTCGGAGCACGACGGCGAGGGTGAACACCGTGATTTAACGTGTTCCGGACGCCGGAGCGTAATACCCTACATTCACGGGTGTGCTTGTTGTATTGCCTGCGCGTATGAGTGTGTGAGGTAGTCGGGGTTGCAAAGTTGCAAACCCATTCTGCGGTGGCCGCTCCGACCCTTTTATAGTCCAAGGTCGGGCAGTTACAATGCGGCCCGGGGCCTGACAGGTGGCCCCGCGGCTATCTGTTCCTATACATAATCTAGGCATTTACAGCTATACGTATTGTCGCAGTCGGTGGAGTTACAGTTTGCCGCCTGTCCCGCCGGGCGCCTTTGTCTGGGTAGAAGGTGGTGAAGAAGTACCCGTCTTGTCGCTGTGTCCCCTCGGTCTGCTGGGCGTCTAAGTACCGTTGGGTAGCTCTGTTGCGCCATCACGCCTCGCCGCCCTGTCTTTCAACGTAATGGGGAACAGATAGAGGATGGAGGCATGTGCCATGCACCATGTTTCTGGGGAAGGCGTGAACCTTGAATGCATGGTCTGTCAGCGTATCTTCCTCTTTACTCTTCGGCCATCTGCCTGTTGCTTGTCGGCATGGCATCTGGGCGGCTGGCCCCCGGGCCATGCGCCTCTACCGAGGCTGTCTTTCGGAGTAGCGAGGGGTCCGGAGTTGTTAGACACGTGGCAGCAACAGGGCCCTCCCAAGCTGGAGGTCGGGCCCGAGGACGTATGATCCGTGGAACCTCCGGAGCCCTCCTTGACGGGGAGGTACACCTGAAGTTGCTGCCCACGTGGCAGCACCGGA
This sequence comes from Neostapfia colusana, assembly GCA_030760725.1. Taxonomy (NCBI): domain Eukaryota; kingdom Viridiplantae; phylum Streptophyta; class Magnoliopsida; order Poales; family Poaceae; genus Neostapfia; species Neostapfia colusana. The sequence continues at coordinate 64,547,896 of JASWHV010000011.1, forward strand.
GCCCTTCCAAGCTGGAGGTCGGCCTCGGAGCCATAGGACATGTGGCTCCTTTGGAGCCATCCTTGATGGGAGGCACGGCTCGGAGGTTCCAGACATGCAGCAGTGTCGGGGCCCTTCCTAGCGGAAGGTCGGGCCCGGCACCACTGGACACGCGGTGGCTCCGGATCCATCCCCGGTTGGTAACGAGGCACAGAGCCAGAAGACACAAGGCAGCCTTGGAGTCCTCCTTAGCAGGTGGTCGTTCTCGAGACTTAGGGCACGTGTCAACTCCAAACTCCAAGCGCACGTGGCAGCCATAGGGTTGTCCATGGGGCCAGGGCACGTGGCTTATGTTGGGACCCGCTCAGTAGGAAGGCGGGGCCCAGACTGTCTTTCACCCACTATGTGTGGGTACCCGGTCTTGAGGGTACCGACATGCACTAATTGTTTACAAAACATAGAGCGTATGTATTCAGAAAAAATGCAATGTAAACAGCCTCTAGCTTGATTAGTATTCAATAGCTAGTCTAAAATGATGAACGGAATAATGAAACTGGAAACTTTTCTTTAAAATGTCGCTAATGAAGTAGTGATACAAACATAAATCAAGACACGTGTGAATGTTTCGATGTTTTTTCTTTTTTGCACTCTTTTTTGTATGGTTGTTTCTTTTTCTTTTTATTCTTTTTTTACCATGCCTTTTTCTGAACTCTATTACTTATGTCACGTTGATCCTTGATCGTAACAATTATGGGTGCGCCTTTAATCAAGGGAAACAGGATATATGCTCAATCAATATTTCCTTGTAGCAGAAAACACAATATATCTGGTAAATTTCACTTTCCCTGTTGGTATCGCTGTGTGGAGTGATGCCGTGGGTAGGGCAAAGAGAAAATGGAAAAGTGACCAGCAATATAGTACAATGATGAACATAAATTCAACAATGCATATTACTGAAATAAAGATGCAGTGACACAATGGTCTTGGACAGATTGTTCTACCATATTGTGTATGTATATTTCATTTAGTTTTATGTGGACTGTAGGAATGAAAATAAACTGAAGTATGGGTAAATCTCACCGAGAAACCTGAAATCTGATACCACTTGATAGGCTTGGAGTGCCCGATCTTTTGATGAGGTGGGTAACTATCGACTTGAGGAGGAGACTCTCATGATCCGACTACGAAAGGACAAGTCGTGGCGTCTTAGCAATCGTTGAACCAACTCTGAATAGTTATTGACCTTGCTGGAATAGCAGAATCAACCTGAACACGAGGTTTAGTTCCCGCAAGCAATCGACGGGCAAGCAAGAACGAGATGTAGGCAAAACTTTATTTTCTCAAGTGTGGGGTTTACAATACTGTCTTACAAGTGGTTGTTGAACATAACTGAAGAACAGAGTTCGCTCAAAGGCTAAATTGAAACAAAAGAAAAACCCTCCCTCTCAAGGAACTCTTGGTCTACTTAAATAGAGGAGAGAAGAGGGAAATTCGTCTAGCAACAAATGTAGGACTAGCAACAAAGGTAGGACGTGACCTCCCTTATTCACTTCCTTTTCTGAGATAAATATTTTTAGTAGGGAAAGAGAGAGGGAAATTCATCTAGCAACAAGGCAAGATATGATTTTCTCTATTTGTTTCTTTATTATACTACATATATCTTTAAATAGGAGAAGAAAGGGGGGAATTCATCCAACAGCAAAGGTTGGATGATATTTCCCTTATTCCTTTCCTTATTTGCCTAAATCTCTCTTTATTACATGGCCCCCGCCTCAAGATTTGGTGCACAACACTCTATTCATCCACTTGACTTTATTTTGGTCCATTTATAAGGAGAAGGACATAGTTAAATTCACGTGCACGAGCTCAGGTCATTGGTTCTTGCATCATTATTGGAGTTATTGAGGAAGTAGATGTAGTGGTTGAATCTGAATGATTCATGCCCTCATCATCATCATCCAGTGATTGATCAGTAAAAGGCAGTTAAGAAAGTATTGAGATATGTGCAAGGCATAAAAGGACTCATGTTTATGTACAGTACCCACTCGAAATAGTGTTATACTCAGACCCAAATTTGCGGGTTTTGTGAATACTAAGAAATCCACGTCAGGTTATATATTCACCATCGCAAATGGAGCTATCTCGTGGAAAAGCTCTAAACAAACCGTCACTACATTGTACATAGTGCATGTCGAGTTTGTTGTTTGTTATGAGTCCATCGGGCAGACATTTTGGTTTAAGAAATTTTTACTCGGTTCTAGAGTGGTCGACAACATCGATAAATCACTCAAGTTATACTGTGACAATAAGCATGTGGTATTGTACTCTCATAACAATAAGTTGAGTGGTGCTGTCAAACACATCGACACTAAATTTTATGTTGTGAAAGACAAAATCCAATATCAAACCATTGGTCTTGAGCTTATTAGAACAAGCTTATGCTTGCGGATCCGCTTACAAAAGGTCTTTCACCCAATGTGTTCAGAGAACACGTAGCTGGAATGCAATTAAGAGAGAGACTATGATCACCCGGATAACTAGGGGTCATCTGAGTGTAAGGTTGTTTCTAAGTATAAGATGTATTGTAGTCATCGAGTCAGATAGTACGCAACTGGTTATTCTGATGTGACGTGCTCAGTGTTTTAAAAATGAAGAGATGAACATTAAGTTTAGTTTTAAGAAATTAAGTTTTGGTAAGCATTATCCATGGAGACTAAGGGGAGAATGGTGGAGTTGGATGTGATCTCTGTTCTGGAACGGCCCGACGGCCACCCCGATTTTTTCTCCCCAAGTGCCCTGATGGGGGGCGCCGGTCATTTTTCTAGTCGTGGGCCCCCTTCCTCTCGCGCAACATAAATATGGGTGTACTGGTGGGACATGGAAGCCAAGGTTTGTCGTGCCTCAACACAGCACCCGAAATCCAAAGCCCAATCGAAAGCCCGACCTGATGTAATACATCACGAAATGGAAGAAAGGACCCCGGTTCCGCCGCTATCGACACCGACGCCATGGAACCCGTGCACCGTCGCCTCGACTTCAGCATAGCTGCTATGGTGTCTACATCCTCTACACTCGGAGGTGTGTTGCCCTATTCCATTCTCGTTCACGTTTTCATTCAAGTTGATTAGTTAGGGTTCATTTTATTCCATTACGTCTTGAAAGATCTAGTATTTAGGCAATCCCTAAGTTTAAACATCTTCCACTGCCACGAAGGACCAACTTAATGGTTTGGTTTTTGATAGTGTCCTCCACGACAAGTGACACTTATGTGGAAGGAAACAACCAGGGAGCAGGTGCTGACGCTTAAGGCTGATTACATGGTCACCTTCAGGTCGTTCTTCCAGCAAGGCTTCATGCCTTCGACGTGTGCATTCTTCTGCGGGCTCCTATTCTACTACGACATCGAGTGGGTGAACCATAGCCCCAACTCGAACTTGCACATCGCCATTTTCATTTACATGTATGAGGTCTTCCTGAGGATCAACCCTCATTTTAATCTCTTCCGGGAGATTTGTGTTGAAGTCGCGGCCAAACAAGAACCACCCGACAGTGATCAGAGGCATTGATCTTCAACTCTGAGTCAAGAACAAGTACATCAACGTCCCTCTAGCGACAAACGAATAAAGGTTGACACTCAGAGTGATTAAATTGCCGGACCAACCGGGCTGATTATTCGAGCCAAAGGTCGACTCGACCAATGAAGCCTTGGAATTTTAGCGAAGCGATCATTACTCATTTGATTAGCTACTTTAGTAACCTATAGCGACCCGGCCCATGCAATGGATATTGGAAATCCCAATATTGTCCCGTTCAACCTTCACCCTAAGGTCTTGTTTGGATAGAGGAGAATACTCTAGTTTTGGAGTGGATTGGAATGGATTAAAATAAAAATTAGTTAATTTTCCACTCCTATTTACTTTAACCAAACAAGACTAGTTGACCTATCTCCCCTCCCAAGCAGCTGGTGGGGACTATGTTAAAGCAAGACACGCCCCCATCGGCATCATTGCATCAAGAGATCCAACTGGATGGTACCATTTATTTTAATCTTAAATTTTGTTTTCTTTAAAGTTGTAGCACAATATATGATGAATATAAAAAAAAGTCAAGCGGGTGACTCTTGCAAAAAGTCCAACTTTCCCTAAGCATTCTTCAAGCGGATCTGCTTCGAGTGCCCTGAAGCCCATCCCACTCAATCTGCATTGGAACTGATTAAGGGAGCTCTCAGAGTCCTTGAAGGAATTGCACCGTTCGAAGCCCATTAGCCCCCAAGTACTGAAAACTCTCAAACGAGCGAGGGAACTGCTTGAAGCGCAGATCACCAAATGCCGGCTGTGTTTGTTGGTGACCCACACCACAGTGAAGAGGCACAACAATCATCTCTGAGCCAGCCTCCAAGGTTGAATGAAGAATCGTCTGGTTCTCCTGCAAATGAAGAGTCCACCTATGCCGAGATATGGTAAACAGGCTCAGTGTTGGGAAATAGGCGATGCGCTACTCTAGCAATTCAATCGTATCACCCAGGAAACATGCGAGTAAGAAGGTCATGGATCGTTACCACTAGACGCGCAGCGCAGCGGATCGTAGATGCGCGTCGGTGTAGGAGAAGTAGACGATCACGTTCATCTCCTCCTGACTCCTCGTCACAGGAACGTCGTCACGTCACCGTAGCCGATCAGCGCAGCAATAACAGCAGCGCCTCCACGGAGTCCACACGTACAGGGAGGAACACCGTGCGTCGGTGTGCTAGCACCGCGCGCTCGACAGGGGTTTCGGCGTGTGGCCTGTGAGGGGCGGCGGCTAGGGCTGTTATGTGGTGGAGTCATCTGCCCCTAACCATACCCCTCATATTTATAGGCGCGCTAATGGGCTTTTAGGTCACATGCCCATTAGTACCCTAATTTCTTATGGATCAAATATTCATCAGGCCTTTATCCGAATTGTTATGATTGGCTCTTTGGTATATCACCAACAATCTCCCACTTGCACTAGAGACAATCATATAGCCAAGTTTTTCAATATTCCATCCCCATAAGTGTGTGACCCGTTAGGTTCATGTACATTCGGTTATGAATGAAAACCGTTTTCAAACACAAGTCAGTAGAGGTACCTAGCAGGACATACTGACTCCCGAATGTACATAAAGATCATATTGGTTGAACCTAGATACATTCACATGCTAATTCCTTTGCCATATGATACCAGTCAAGCTCAAGGCGAGATACGTGCCATCCTTGTGATAGCTCGACCATTCACTCGATCAAATAGTGGATTCAATCTATGACTAACTTTTAGTCATAATGATTAACTCCTTAATCACTTTGGCATGGACATGCACTTTCCAATCCAACTATCTCGAGGGGACCATAGATATCTCTCCTGTTATTTAGAAGGGGCAAATCCCATCTTCATCTACACACATCTCATTCCATGTTTTATCATGTACCTGAAGACTATTTTTATGATCACCCAGTTACGGAGTAGCGTTTGATAGTTTCAAAGTGTACAACTACACATAGTGAGAAACAATGGCGATCTGAGGTCTAAGAATCTAGCAGGTGTATCACTCAAGACCAACTGATGGCACATATGTAAATAACAATGCCAACAGTGTCTCGGAATGGGTCTATCCAACACTATATTCACTAACATGTGTTCACATTATTAATTTGATATCTCCATATTGTCACACCCGGTTTCTCCGAAGAACAACCGAGTGAATACCAATGTATGCCAGGATCATTCTCTCATACATGTGATGACAAATAGTGAAGCATCATTTATTACAAGCCAGGTGTTGAATATAAATAAGTCTTACATAGCATACATCTCGATGGACGATAATAAGTTCATAACATGTAAATAAAACAGCAGTGAAATATAAATCTTGTGGGCTCCGTCACAGGCGTTGCCCGGGGGACTCCATGAACCTAGAAACCTTCTTCGGGTCCAAAGTCTTGATCATTAAACACCACATCATTCTCTTGACCTGAGCAGCAATATAAACCAACAAATATGCAAGGTTGAGTACCGATGGTACTCAGCAACTGTGGAAAGTTATGTCATGCATGGCTAGAACAAGGATAGGTTGAACTCATGGTTGAAGCACTACGCAATTAACACCTACTACCTTAGCTTATTAAGCACCTACATTACTACACAGGTGAAATAGTCCCAATCTCCCATCCCATCATCATAATCAAATAACCATAACATCATTTCCAATGTTAAGCTCCCCGCTTAACATCCACAACCTCCAAGGTCATCATCCTCTAATCATGAATAAGTCCAAGCCGCTCTTGACCGTGAGCACGGCTGTCATGACAGTTTTGACTCTGCAGAGTTTGCATCACTGTACCCACATGTAGTGATTTCATCCCCCGTTGTCGGGTGGACTAAAAGAACCTCCATTATGCCAGTGGCTACGAACCACATTCACACTTCCCAGGTGTGTAGCCAGGAGATCACTACGAAGCCTTTACAAAGGGATTCCCGACGAGCGTGGGCCCACTGAGGTTTCACCCCTAACAGCATACAAGAGGCTCCAACCCCGCTGCAGTGGCCCCCTCTTGAGCCTTGCGGTTCATATGGTAGTCCAGCTGACACCAACTCCCCGCACCATCCAACACACCCATACTACGCCGGGGATACACCTAGTTAATTAGCCAAGCTGCCCCATCTCAGCATGTGGTTGGCACGGTAAAGCCAGGTTACATGCTCCATGAACCGGTCCTTAGGATCCAGGCAAGTACTAAACACAAACCCGAGTCTCGTGCACCCAGCACCAACCAAATCATCCAACTTGCCTTGATCCCTACCTCTACATAACTCATAACATCTCATTCAAGAGTAAGGTAAATAAATTGATGATCTCATATCCCAATTATCCCATTCTAAGCATGGCTAAGCATAAGCATAATAATAAATGACATGATAAAATAATTCCCAACCCAAGCTACAAGGAAACAAGGTAATACAATTCTAGGGAAACATCCTAGCATGAGTTTCATATTTCAATTGACAATGCAAATAATTCTATCTACACATCCTAGTATAGGATCAAAGTGGTCAAGGACACTTGCCTTCTTGCTGCTGCTCTGGGAATGGATAGTACTGATCTTGGAAGGGAAGAACTTTCTCTGGGGCAGGTTCTACTCATGCCAACACACATAGCAAAAGAAAACAACAATTCATAAGACAGGGTTCACCCTTTCACTTCATACAAACCACACATACATACCTATGAAAGTCATACACATTACTAAGTGCTGTGGTTATCCTAGATGTGTTGATTTTCGTCCTACATGCACTTTTAAACATATGTATATTATTTCTAACTTTTGTATTCAAATTTCTGTTTGCACACTATATATGAATTTCCAATTTAAACAAATTCTTTAATTCACTCTTTAGCTACCAAGTTTACATGGAAGGTAATTTCCTACTCCAAATGGGTTTTCAGATCTTCTACCAAATCCTAAACTGAAGTATTTGGATTTGGAGACTTCATTTATCATTTTCTAGTTATGCATACCTATTTTCCTATATTTTCCAGATTTATTTTCTATGCCCAAAAGTGAGTTTTAATATTAAATAGTAGGACATATCATCTAAACAGAATAGGTTCTGATCTAAAATATTAAATAATATATTTTGGAACTTCTCCTCTGATGTGAACTAATTTAAATTTATTTTACTAATTTTCAGAATTATTTCCTAACCTAAGATTGTGTCCCTATAACTAATAAATGTGAACAATCAATTAAACAGATTCATTTCAGCTTAAAATCTACTTTTAACTCATTCTAAATTTTTCCAAGTGCTAGGAGAGTTTTAATTTGAATTTACAATGTGTTTGTCTCACCTTTAAAATTTTAAATCCTAATCAAATATTCAAATTCCTAATATCATATAGGGTTAAAAAGGTAAACTCACTGCACTACAGGGTCTATTATATTATTTCATAAATTTCCAGGGGTCTAGCTACACATAACAGAGGGATTTTCCTAATTTTTATTAAGTCCAGGGGCTAAAACTGATTTTTAAATGAATTTACATGAATTTCTGAAGTTCTAGGGGCTAGATCAGAAGTTTTCGGGGCTAGCTCGTATTTTCCGAGATCCCCAGGGGGTAGCGCGTAAGAATCCCTACCTTTATAATGCAGGGCTGATGTGGACCATCCAATTTAAAATAGACGGCTGAGATTAGATCACCGAACCGGTACGCGGGGGTTTTATTTCTACCGTGCGATTTAAAATAGACGGCGCACAAGCGGCCACGTCGCTCTGACCATGCGCGGGCAGCGCTGTCCGGCGGCGCGCGGCGGCGATCTCGCCGGAAAACTTCGGATCTTCGTCTATACTTCCTAAAACTGGGATGGCATAGATCGGTAGAGGGGAGGTCGGGGATCTCACCTCGGGGTTTTTCTTGAACTCGGAGGTCCTGGAAGGCGGTCGGCGACGAGGTCCGAGATGGAATCGCTGCGGTGCTCGCCGGAGCTGTGCCTAGAGCGCAAACCACCGAGTCTTCTGCACCTGCGTGATTCCCCGGAGGCGGTGGAACACGATCGGCGCGTTAGATCGAAAAATCCGAGCAGAGATCGAGAGAAAACGGTGATCAGAGCTTCGGTTCTCACCGAGAGGAAAAACAGCCGATCGCGGGTGAAAATTGGGACGATGCCAGTGTTTATATAGCCGGGGGAGGGCGGCGTTCGGTTGTGATCGAGTTTGCGTCGTCCAGAACAGAAATTCGTCTGGGATACGCGAGTATCCGGGGTGGTTTCGATTCGGGGGAGAGAGGAGTCCCGGTCGGCCGAGCGCGCACGCGAGGAGGAAGAAGATGGCGGGCCCACACGTCAGTGAGAAGAAAACGGGGCACGCGGCTGCGGGCTGGCGCGGGGTGAGATGGGCCGGATGGTGGGTTTCGGCCCACTGGCCGGTTTTTTTTCTGTTTTTCTTTTTCCATTTCTTTTCTGGTTTCAATTTGAATTTGAATTCCAAACTAATTTGAATTTCTGCACCACATGCAATACGTCCAAAAAATTTTAAATTCCCCTCTTAACAGGATTTTGGGGTGTTACAGCTCTACCCCCTTAAAAGAAATCTCGTCCTCGAGATTGGTGGTTCTAGGAAAACAATTCTGGAAACTGTGCCTTAAGTTCGTCTTCTCGCTCCCATGTGGCTTCCTCTTCCGAATGATGCTTCCACTGCACCTTGCACATCCAGATTCTTTTATTTCTTGTGAGGCGTTCCATTGTCTCCAAAATCTTGGATGGTTGCTCAGCAAAAGACAAATCCTCGGCTACGTCAACCTCATTCATGGGTAACATCTCTTCAGGCGTCCTTAGACATTTCTTGAGCTGTGACACATGGAATACATCATGCACATCCGATAGGCGAGCCGGTAGTTCCAGTTGATATGCCACTTCACCTTTCCTCTCCAGAACTTGAAAGGGTCCGATATATCGAGGCGATAGCTTCCCTTTCACCTTGAACCGATGAAGTCCTCGGATAGGGGACACCTTGAGGTAGACATACTCCCCCACGTTAAAAACGAGCTCTCTTCTCCGTACATCGGCATAGCTCTTTTGTCGTGTTTGTGCTATCCTCAAGTTGTTGCGGATTTCCCTCACTTTCGCCTCGGCTTCTTGTAGTACTTCGGGTCCAAACACTTTACTTTCCCCTTTTTGGTTCCAAAATAGTGGAGTTCTGCACTTCCTCCCATACAAAGCTTCAAACGGTGACATCTTCATACTAGCCTGATAGCTGTTGTTATAAGAGAACTCCGCATACGGTAAGTTCTTATCCCAACTCTGAGTGTTTTTGAGTGCACACGCTCTCAGCATATCCTCAAGGATCTGATTGGTTCTTTCCGTCTGCCATCAGTTTGGGGATGATAGGCAAAACTAAAATTCGGATGGGTTCCCATGGTTTCATGCAACTTCTGCCAGAACCTTGAGGTGAACTGTGTCCCTCGATCCGACACTATCTTCTTTGGCACTCCATGGTAACACACGATCCTTGACATGTACAACTCTGCCAATTTGGATCCGCTGTAGCTTTCTTTCACGGGGATGAAATGAGCTACCTTGGTTAGCCTGTCGATGATGACCCATATCGAATCATATCCTGATTGGGTCCTAGGCAATCCCACTATGAAATCCATATCAATTTCTTCCCATTTCCATTCAGGCACTTTGAGTGGTTGTAATAATCCCGCGGGTCGTTGATGTTCCGCTTTCACCAACTAACATGTGTCACATAGGGCAACATGTTCCGCGACATCTCTCTTCATGCCATACCACCAATAACTGCTCTTGAGGTCCTGGTACATCTTCGTACTCCCAGGATGAATGGAATAGTCGGAATCGTGAGCCTCCTTCAAAATCAATTCACGGATCTCCTTTACTTTAGGCACAAAGATTCTTTTCCCATGCCACACCGTACCTTGTTCATCCTCTCTGAAACCAGGGGCTCTATTTTCCTTGATGAGTTGTCTGATTTCTTGTATCTTCTCGTCATTCTTTTGACCATCGCGTATGTCTTGCTCTAGTGTGGAGTCCACTTCCATGGCGATGGCTTCACCACTATTCACCAGGCATAGATTGAGTCTTATAACATCGTCCTTCAATTCTGCAGGCATGTCCTTCAAGCTCAACCTATTGACCTGCACTTTCCGGCTTAAAGCATCTGCCATGACGTTTGCTTTCCCAAGATGATAGTTGATTCCCACATCAAAGTCATTGATTAGCTCTAACCATCTCCTTTGTCTGAGGTTGAGATCTGGCTGTGTGAAAATGTACTTTAAACTCTTATGATCCGTATATATCTCTGTCCTCTTCCCCATCAAGTAGTGCTGCCAAATTTTCAACGCGTGTACCACTGCGGCTAGTTCTAGGTCATGTGTGGGATAGTTCTTCTCGTGTTTCCGGAGCTGCCGGGATGCGTAAGCCACGACATGCCCTTCTTGCATGAGAACACATCCCAACCCGTTTCAAGAGGCATCGCAGTACACCGAAAAGTTCTTCTGCATATCTGGCATAACTAGCACTGGGGCTGTTGTCAATCTTTTCTTTATCTCCTGAAAACTCGTCTTGCACTGCGGCGTCCATGTGAATGTGATTCCCTTCTCCAACAGTTTGGTGAGAGGTCTCGAGATCTTGGAGAATCCCTCAATAAACCGTCGATAGTATCCAGCCAATCCCAAGAAGCTTTGAACTTCCCCGACATTCTCAGGGGTCTTCCACTTCTGTACATCCTCAATCTTGGCGAGATCTACGGAGATTCCTCCCTCCGAGATTATATGTCCTAAGAAGGGAACTCTCTTCATTCAAAACTCACACTTGCTCAACTTGGCGTATAGTTGGTGTTCTCTCAGCTTCTGCAACACCAGCCTTAGATGTTTCTCATGTTCCTCTTCATCTTTGGAGAAGACGAGAATGTCATCTATGAAAACCACCACAAATTTGTCCAGATATTCCATGAATACCTTGTTCATGAGATACATGAAGTATGTCGGGGCATTAGTTAGCCCGAAAGGCATGACGGTGTATTCATACAGTCCGTACCGAGATACGAAAGTTGTCTTTGGAATATCAGTTTGCCTTATCTTAAGTTGGTGGTATCCCGACCTGAGATCGATTTTCGAGAACACACAAGCTCCCCTCAACTGATCGAACAAGTCTTCAATGCGGGGTAATTGGTACTTGTTCTTGATGGTTACCTCATTCAAGGCACGGTAGTCTACGCATAACCTTTGGGTTCCGTCCTTCTTGGGCACAAATATCACTGGAGCTCCCCATGGTGAGGAACTAGGACGAATGTACGCCTTCCCTGTCAATTCCCTTAAATGATCCTTGAGTTCTCCCAGTTGCTTGGAGTCCATCCGATAAGGTCTCTTGTATATCGGAGCTGTTCCAGGCACTAGCTCAATCGGGAATTCTACCTCACGATCGGGAGGCATACCTGGCAACTCCTCTGGAAAAACATCTGGGTATTCCCTAATAATCTTGATCTCCTCCACTTTCACCTCAACTTGATTTAATTTAATGTCCCTCCTAGGCTCTTATAGTGTTATGAACTTTACTCTTGTGCCACTAGGGTGAGTTAGTTCCACCATTCTAGTCGAACAATGGATTATTCCCTTATGTTTGGTCAACCAATCCATGCCCAAACTAATATCTATCCCTTGTGAATCTATCACTATGAGGTTGGCAGTAAATACTACCCCATTAATGTATAGATTCACCTTGGGACACACTTGTCTTGTCCTTATTTCTCCACCTGGAGAGTTTACTGCTAGCATGTGGCTCATTTGTGTGGTTGCTAGATCATGCTTCTTAACAAACCCTTGAGCAATGAACGAGTGGGTAGCGCCAGAATCAAACAACAGGGTTGCAATGTGTAAATTGGCAGGAAACTTACCAACTACCAAGTCGGGTGCCTCTTGCGCCTCCTCCATGGTGATGTGGTTCACCCGTCCTCGCATTACATTCTGCTGTTGCGGCTGCACGGGCTTCTTCTTTGGGCACTTATGGGCGTAGTGCCCCACTTCACCACAGTTAAAGCATTGCACCCCAACCTTAGGTGCCTGGCCTTTGTTATCTTGGGGTTGGTTTGGGGGTCCTTGTACTGCTGGTCGAGGTTGATATATAGGGCGAGGCTGCTGTCCAAACTAACGTTGTGGCTGTGTTGGTGCTGACGGATGCCTGAAGTTCGGGTTGTACCCTCTCGGTGCAGAGTAGGGTACCGCAGCACGGCTCATTTGCCCTGCGGGTTGCTGCATCAGACGTGGGCGGGTGTTGCTACCCGAGGCTTGGTGTGACCATCCGACCTTCCTCTTGTTTTCATTTTCCAAGGCCTTCAGCTTCCATTCTACAACAAATGCTCTGTCCACCATCTTTTGGAAGCTTTCATACTCGTTGGAGGACATTGCACACTGCATTTCTGCGGTAAGTCCTTCCACGAAACAATCCTGTTTCTGCTCATCAGTCTCTATGTCCCGTGGGCCATAACGGGATAGTTGAGTGAATTTAGTGAGGTATTCCCTCACAGTCATGTTTCCTTGCTGCAATCCCAAGAACTCCTTCCTCTTGTTCTTGAGTTCACCCCTTGGTATGTAATGGTTGCGGAAGCTACGCTTGAACTCTTCCCAAGTGATGTTCTCAGGTTCATGATGGGCGGCCACGTAAGTGGTCCACCAATCAGCAGCAGGTCCATGCAATTGGTGAGAGGCAAACAGCACCCTCTCATACCCTTGGCATTGTATAATCCTCATCTTGCTCTCAATGGTCTTTAGCCAATCATCTGCCTCCAGAGGTTCAGCAGCACTTGAAAACTTTGGAGGTTGAGTCCCTAGAAACTCACTCAACCTTGGTTGGCGTGGTGCAGCTTGTGGAGGTGGAGCTTGGTGCAAGTTGGCCACCACTTGAGTCAGGTTCTGGATGAGCTGATTTTGATTCTCAAGCATTTGGTGGATGGGATCAACTCCTTCACGGCGACCACCCCTGTCTTGGCCTCCAGAAAGATGAGGGTTGCCGGCCTCATCGTTGTTGTTGGCGGCGTTGGCACCACGACCCTTTCCTCTTCCGGCCATCTATCATGATCAATCAAATGTCAATTTAAAGCATTACGTATTATCTTACCAATTTTACTTGTTTACACTTTGAAATGTTGAGGCCTTGTTGTATTTATATTTTCTGAGGGTTCATGTCTCATGCAAAAATAAATGCACTATTAGTTTCATAGGGGTTCACACATCAAAGCAAAGCAACCTGAAGACGAGGTTGTGGACAATTGCTCATGGCTTCCACAACTCACGTCACACACCACACATTAACACACCATTATCTAAGGTATTGACTTGCCTACTCGATAACCTACTGAACTATGGGGAAATACTCTATGCGACTCGTATCACTGAGCCGGCTCCTCGGAATCTTCCTCATTATTGCGGCTGCCTTCCGACTCCGCTTTGGGTGGGGAGGCTGCTGGGGGAGAAGTACGACGACGCCTGATCGCCCAACGATCTGGGGAGTCAGAAGTCCATGTGTCATTTACGGTGACACACAGTTCATTTCCATCTCCTCTTTCTCTCACCCTCAAGCTGGCTCGAAGCAACGCCTCGGTCTCCTTCAGGGTGTCACGAACATCCTGAAGCTCCTGCTGACACTCCTGCAGTCGGGTGCTGAGCATAGCAGCATCCTCCAAGCACAGGTCCATGTGCTCATGGGAAGTTCCTTGCTGCACTGGCGGGTACTTGTACTCCGTCGTACCACTCTCACGCTGGAGGACATAAATGTACTCAGTCCTGTCCAGGTGGCGATGGTAGATGTGACTCTGGCAGGTGATGGCCTCCCAGGTGACATCCTTCTCCGCATCGACCTGTGTCGCTCGACAAGCTGGAGAGCGGTGGATCTTAAGCAGCTGATTTTCATGGATAATCCTCATTTCCGAACTCCATTCTTCCCGCTTCTCCCGGATGGTCCGGGTGGAGCTATAGTGTATGATTAGCTTGCCCGTATTGCCAGCGGCTTGGAGCATGCGTCGAAGACGGTGCAACAAGCCTCCTACAGCCAATCCGTAGGAGAGATACGTCACCGGACGGCTCTCCTCTCTCAGGGCAAGGGCAACTACGGGAACTCTCCCTCCGGTGGACTTGCGAGTGGTGCGGATCATGCGAACCATCTAAAACATAAAGCATTCAAACTTAAGTTAGATAAAATTTTAAACAAAAACCCTATTTTGAATAAAAGTTGGGGTAAGATGAAGAAAGTGACCCCATTAAATAACACTTTTCAACCCACACCTTGTAAAATAGTTTTTAAGAAAATAGGATCTTTAAATAGGTCCATTTCTACCTAGGTCCACGTTCCTACGGGCAGCCTTGGCTCTGATACCACTTACTGTCACACCCGGTTTCTCCGATGAACAACCGAGTGAATACCACATGTATGCCAGGATCATTCTCTCATACATGTGATGACAAATAGTGAAGCATCATTTATTACAAGCCAGGTGTTGAATATAAATAAGTCTTACATAGCATACGTCTCGATGGACGATAATAAGTTCATAACATGTAAATAAAATAGGAGCGGAATATAAATCTTGTGGGCTCCGTCACAGGCGTTGCCCGGGGGACTCCATGAACCTAGAAACCTTCTTCGGGTCCAAAGTCTTGATCATTAAACACCACATCATTCTCTTGACCTGAGCAGGAATATAAACCAACAAATATGCAAGGTTGAGTACCGATGGTACTCAACAAGTGTGGAAAGTTATGTCATGCATGGCTAGAACAAGGAGAGGTTGAACTTATGGTTGAAGCACTACGCAATTAACACCTACTACCTTAGCTTATTAAGCACCTACATTACTACACAGGTGAAATAGTTCCAATCTCCCATCCCATCATCATAATCAAATAACCATAACATCATTTCCAATGTTAAGCTCCCCGCTTAACATCCACAACCTCCAAGGTCATCATCCTCTAATCATGAATAAGTCCAAGTCGCTCTTGACCGTGAGCACGGCTGTCATGACAGTTTTGACTCTGCAGAGTTTGCACCACTGTACCCACATGTAGTGATTTCATCCCCCGTTGCCGGGTGGACTAAAAGAACCTCCATTGTGCCAGTGGCTACGAACCACATTCACACTTCCCAGGTGTGTAGCCAGGAGATCACTACGAAGCCTTTACAAAGGGATTCCCGACGAGCGTGGGCCCACTGAGGTTTCAACACTAACAGCATACAAGAGGCTCCAACCCCGCTGCAGTGGCCCCCTCTTGAGCCTTGCGGTTCATATGGTAGTCCAGCTGACACCTACTCCCCGCACCATCCAACACACCCATACTACGCCGGGGATACACCTAATTAATTGGCCAAGCTGCCCCATCTTAGCATGTGGTTGGCACGGTAAAGCCAGGTTACATGCTCCATGAACCGGTCCTTAGGATCCAGACAAGTACTAAACACAAACCCGAGTCTCGTGCACCCAGCACCAACCAAATCATCCAACTTGCCTTGATCCCTACCTCTACATAACTCATAACATCTCATTCAAGAGTAAGGTAAATAAATTGATGATCTTGTATCCCAATTATCCCATTCTAGGCATGGCTAAGCATAAGCATAATAATAAATGACATGATAAAATAAATCCCAACCCAAGCTACAAGGAAACAAGGTAATGCAATTCTAGGGAAAAATCCTAGCATGAGTTTTATATTTCAATTGACAATGCAAATAATTCTATCTACACATCCTAGTATAGGATCAAAGTGGTCAAGGACACTTGCCTTCTTCCTGCTGCTCTGGGAATGGATAGTCCTGATCTTGGAAAGGGAAGAACTTGCTCTGGGGCAGGTTCTACACATGCCAACACACATAGCAAAAGAAAACAACAATCCATAAGACAGGGTTCACACTTTCACTTCATACAAACCACACATACATACCTATGAAAGTCATTCACATTACTAAGTGTTGTGGTTATCCTAGATGTGTTGATTTTCGGCCAACATGCACTTTTAAACATATGTATATTATTTCTAACTTTTGTATTCAGATTTCTGTTTGCACACTATATATGAATTTCCAATTTAAACAAATTCTTTAATTCACTCTTTAGCTACCAAGTTTACATGGAAGGTAATTTCCTACTCCAAATGGGTTTTCAAATCTTCTACCAAATCCTAAACTGAAATCTTTGGATTTGGAGACTTCATTTATCATTTTCTAGTTATGCATACCTATTTTACTATATTTTCCAGATTTATTTTCTATGCCTAAAAGTGAGTTTTAATATTAAATAGTAGGGCATATCATCTAAACAGAATAGGTTCTGATCTAAAATATTAAATAATATATTTTGGAACTTCTCCTCTGATTTGAACTAATTTAAATTTATTTTACTAATTTTTAGAATTATTTCCTAACCTAAGATTGTGTCCCTATAACTAATAAATGTGAACAATCAATTAAACAGATTCATTTCAGCTTAAAATCTACTTTTAACTCATTCTAAAGTTTTCCAAGTGGTAGGAGAGTTTTAATTTGAATTTACAATGTGTTTGTCTCACCTTTAAAATTTTAAATCCTAATCACATATTCAAATTCCTAGTATCATATAGGGTTAAAAAGGTAAACTCACCCCACTACAGGGTCTATTATATTATTTCATAAATTTCCAGGGGTCTAACTACACATAACAGAGGGGTTTTCCTAATTTTTATTAAGTCCAGGGGCTAAAACTGATTTTTAAATGAATTTACATGAATTTCTGAAGTTCCAGGGGCTAGATCAGAAGTTTCCGGGACTAACTCGTATTTTCTGAGATCTCCAGGGGGTAGCGCGTAAGAATCCCGGCCTTTATAATGCAGGGCTGATGTGGACCGTCCAATTTAAAATAGACGGCTGAGATTAGATCGCCGAACCGGTACGCAGGGGCCCCACACGTCAGTGAGAAGAAAACGGGGCGCGCGGCTGCGGGCTGGCGCGGGGTGAGGTGGGCCGGCTGGTGGGTTTCGGCCCACTGGCCGGTTTTTTTCTGTTTTTCTTTTTTCTTTTTCCATTTCTTTTCTGGTTTGAATTTGAATTTGAATTCCAAATAATTTGAATTTCTGCACCACATGCAATACGTCCAAAATTTTTTAAATTCCCCTATTAACAGGATTTTGGGTGTTACAGCTCTACCCCCCTTAAAAGAGATCTCGTCCTCGAGATTGGTGGTTCTAGGAAAACAATTCTGGAAACTGTGCCTTAAGTTCGTCTTCTCGCTCCCATGTGGCTTCCTCTTCCGAATGATGCTTCCACTGCACCTTGCACATCCGGATTCTTTTATTTCTTGTGAGGCGTTCCATTGTCTCCAAAATCTTGGATGGTTGCTCGGTATAAGACAGATCCTCGGCTACGTCAACCTCATTCATGGGTAACATCTCTTCAGGCGTCCTTAGACATTTCTTGAACTGTGACACATGGAATACATCATGCACATCCGATAGGCGAGCCGGTAGTTCCAGTTGATATGCCACTTAGCCTTTCCTCTCCAGAACTTGAAAGGGTCTGATATATCGAGGCGATAGCTTCCCTTTCACCTTGAACCGACGAAGTTCTCGGATAGGGGACACCTTGAGGTAGACATAGTCCCCCACGTTGAAAACGAGCTCTCTTCTCCGTACATCGGCATAGCTCTTTTGTCGTGTTTGTGCTATCCTCAAGTTATTGCGGATTTCCCTCACTTTCGCCTCGGCTTCTTGTAGTACTTCGGGTCCAAACACTTTACTTTCCCCTTTTTGGTTCCAAAATAGTGGAGTTCTGCACTTCCTCCCATACAAAGCTTCAAACGGTGACATCTTCATACTAGCCCGATAGCTGTTGTTATAAGAGAACTCCGCATACGGTAAGTTCTTATCCCAACTCCGAGTGTTTTTGAGTGCACACGCTCTCAGCATATCCTCAAGGATCTGATTGGTTCTTTCCGTCTGCGTACTATCATTATCTCATATAACAATGTAGACTAGGGATCATTTTGAGTAACATTATAATTAACAAAGAGTCTCACGAACAAGTCACATACTTGATGATCAATGTGAATAATAGTTACTCAAATAGTACATAAACATAGCTATAACACAAGTCTCCCACGTACACACTAGGATCACTGATGTAAGTATCTAGTACCCATAGATCTCGTGTGCGCCTCATGCTTTGATTGTGGAAGAGGCTTTGTCAATGGATCTGCCACATTCAAATCTGTATGCACCTTGCATATATTCACATCACCTCAGTCGATAATCTCTCGAATGAGGTGATAGCGTCGTAGTATATGTCTGGATCTTTTGTGTGATCTAGGCTCCTTTGCCTGCATAATGGCTCCATTATTGTCGCAATAGAGATCCATAGGTCCAGACGCATTAGGAACAACACCCAACTCAGAAACAAATTTTCTGATCCAAACAACTTCCTTTGCAGCTTCAGAACCTGCAATATACTCCGTCTCCGTCGTTGAATCTGCTATTGTGTCTTGCTTGGAACTTTTCCAGCTCATTGCCCCTCCATTGAGGCAGAACACAAAACCGGATTGCGATCTAGAGTCATCCTTGTCTGTTTGGAAGCTAGCATCGGTGTAACCTCTTACAACGAGCTCTTCTTCACCTCCAAACACTAGGAACACATCCTTAGTTCTTTTCAAGTACTTAAGAATATTTTTGACAACTGTCCAATGAGCCTCACCATAATCTGATTGATATCTGCTCATAACACTTAGAGCATAGGATACATCTGGGCGTGTACACAACATGGCATACATGATAGATCCAATAGCCGAAGCATAACGAATCGCTCTCATCCTCTTTTGCTCATCAGACGTCGAAGGACACTGACTTTTACTTAGAGTGATGCCATGTGACATTGGCAAGAAATCTTTCTTAGAATCTTGCATATTGAACCGATTCAATATCTTATCAATATATGTGTCTTGGCTTAATCCAATTAGCCTTTTAGATCTATCTCTATAGATCTTTATGCCTAAAATGTACGCTGCCTCTCCTAAATCCTTCATTGAGAAACTTTTTCTTAATGAGGATTTAACAACATCTAGTACTGGAATGTCATTTTCGATCAACAATATGTCATCTACATATAGGACCAGAAATATAAGTGTGCTCCCACTAACCTTCTTGTAAATACAAGGTTCTTCTACGTTCTTGATGAAACCAAACCCTTTGACCACTTCATCAAAACGTAGATTCCAACTCTGAGATGCCTGGTTCAATCCATAGATGGACTTTTGAAGTTTGCATATTTTTCTAGCATTTTTAGGATCGACAAAACCCTCAGGTTGTGTCATGTACACATCCTCAGTCAGACTCCCATTAAGAAAGGTCGTTTTGACATCCATCTGCCATATTTCATAATCAAAATCTGCAGCAATTGCTAGAAGAATCCGAACAGACTTTAGCATAGCATCGGGCGAAAATGTTTCATCATAATCAACACCGTGAATTTGTTTGAAACCTTTCACAACCAATCGTGCTTTATAGATGTGAACTTTTCTATCCATATCAGTCTTTTTCTTGAAAATCCATTTGCAATCGATCGGTCTCACACCATCGATTGGATCAACCAAGTTCCAAACTTGATTCTCATGCATGGATCCTATTTCGGATTCTATGGCTCCAAGCCATTTCTTAGAGTCGGGTCCCATTATTGCTTCAGTGTAGGTCACAGGCTCATTATTATCCAACAATACCATGTCCTGTTGTTCCGTGGTTAGGAGTGTCAACTTTTCAGTTGCACGACGTACCCTTGTAGACCTTCGTGGGGCTGGTGTTTCATCAAGTGGTTGTACAACATCTTGTACATCCTGTATAGGATTAGAGGGTGTCGAAACATTTTCAGGTATTTCTTGAATTTCTTCAAGATGCACCTTGCTCCCACTAACTCCTTTTGAGAGAAACTCTTTCTCCAATAAGACACCATTGCGAGCTGTAAACACTTTACCCTCCATTTTATTATAAAAAATAATATCCTTTGGTTTCTCTAGGATATCCCACAAAGAAGCAGTTGTCTGATTTGGGAGTAAGTTTGTCTGACGCAAACGTTTGACATAAGCATCACATCTCCAAACTTTGAGGAAATACAATCCGGGACGTTTCCCGGTCCACATCTCATATGGTGTCTTCTCAACAGACTTAGTTGGGACTCTGTTTAGTGTAAACACGGCAGTTTCAAGAGCATAACCGTAAAAGGATAGTGGAAGATCAGTCTGGCTCATCATCGACCTAACCATGTCTAATAAGGTTCGGTTCCTCCGCTCGGACACCCCATTCCATTGAGGCGTTCCAGGTGGAGTCAACTGTGGAACAATTCCACATTGTTTTAAATGATCATAAAATTCATGGCTCAAATATTCACCCCCACGATCAGATCGTAGAAGTTTAATTGTCTTGCCCAACTGATTTTGTACTTCATAATTGAAATTCTTTGAACTTTTCAAAAGATTCAGACTTGTGCTTTATTAGATAGACATATCCATATCTACTAAAGTCATTGGTAAAAGTAATGAAATACTGAAAACCACCTCTAGCTACCGAACTCATTGGTCCACATACATCAGTATGTATAAGTCCCAACAAGTCACTTGCCCTCTCACTTTGACCAGAGAAAGGTGCTTTGGTCATCTTCCCAAGCAAACAAGACTCGCATGTGTCAAATGATTCAAAATCAAATGAACTTAACAAACCATCTTTATGGAGCTTCTCAATGCGTTTCTCATTTATATGACCTAAGCGACAATGCCAAATAAAAATGGGATTTAGATCATTTCGTCGGGCCCTTTTTGTATTAATGTTATAGACTATTTTATCCTCAAGATCAAGAACATATAATCCATTCACTAATGGACATTGAGCATAGAAAATATTATTATAATAAATAGAACAACATTTGTTCTTTATTATAATCTCATAACCATAAAATTCTTCCAAACATGAAGAAGATATAATGTTCTTGCTCAAAGAAGGAATGCAATAACAATTATTTAATTCCAAAACTAATCCTGAGAGTAATGACAAGTGATAAGTTCTGACAGCTATGACAGCAACCTTTGCTCCATTGCCGACCTGAACATCCAACTCGTCTTTTGCAAATCTTCTAGTCTCACTTAGACCCTGAAACGATTTGCAAGTGTGAATCATTGATCCGGTATCAAATACCCATGATTCACTAGAAGATGTAGCAATATTAATTTCTCTAACATTTATATCTGAAGTGGAAGTCTCACTCCCTTTGTTCTTATTATCCTCCAAGTACTTTTTGCAGTTTCTAGACCAATGCCCCTTAGCATGACAGTGGAAGCATTCATCATTAGGAGAAGGGCCTGATTTACCCTTTGGCTTTGAGCTTGAAGGCTCATTGGGTACCTTTCCCTTGCCTTTAGGATGCGTCACACGCTTCCTATTTTTATTCTCCTTTTGAACCATCATCACATGAGTGGTGTTTTTCTTAATGCTTTCCTTGGCTGTTTTAATCCTCCCATGCAATTCAGCCAACGTTTTCTCCATGCCATTCATTTGATAATTCAATATAAATGGCTCATAGCTCGGTGTGAGTGACTGGAGAATAACGTCAATAGCCAGGTCATCTTTGAGTTCAGAACCAAGTTTGTTCAAAGTCTCAATGTAACCAATCATCTTGATTACATGGGGACTGACCGGGCTACCTTTTGCCAGCTTGCATGAGAACAAGGACTTTGAGATGTTGTACCTCTCAGCCCTTGATTGGTTCTCAAACATTCCACGTAGTCCCTGAATTATAGAATAAGCATCTGTATGCTCATATTGTTTCTGTAGATCAGGGGACATTGTGGCAAGCATGAGGCAGCTTGCATTAAGCGCATCATCGCAGTGCTTCTCATAAGTCCTGTGAGTTGCGGCATTTGCATCATCGGGGAGGTCATTGGGGTATGGTTGCTCAAGAACATACTCAGTTTTCTCTTGCCTGAGAACAATTCTCATGTTGCGGTACCAATCAATAAAGTTAGCTCCATTGAGCTTTTCTTTCTCAAGCACAGATCGCAAATTGAAACCGGAATTGTTACTAGCAGATATGATCTACAATAGGAAATAAATATGCAAGGTTTTAGCACTATGTTATGTACCAATATTTTATTAATAGTTTAATAAAAGACACCACCACTATATGAGCATCGTTCCTCCCTCTAACGACATATAGTGGTCCAAGATCCATATTCACTAATTCCTAGTGAGCTTTGGCTTCACTGCTAGAAAATTAGTGACATAGGTAAACAACCGTTGTTAATCATATCTCTATATGATTCTTGTTTGTTTGGTGACATCCAATGCCCCGGCTCCCAACACTATGCCATAAAGCCCAAAACCGTTTTGATAGCTTTGTTGAGTAAACCAATACTATGCATGTAAATGTCCAACATTCACCCGATTCATTATGATATATGACGGTATTTTTATTTGACAAACCTACCATACAACGATCAAAACAACATAGGTGCAGCTATAGGTAAACGACATCAAATACTCAACTTTTCCGAGGGAAGCTATTCTATCATAATAAAACATCCACCATTTGAAAAGCATGAAAAGAATAGTAAAACATCACAGGCATACGATCATATCATATCTGTGAATAGTATGGCCTTTAGGATCATAGTGGTCTCCATTATAATCTACACCGCCATGTCTCCCTTCTTATGGTGATCACCATCACCATCATGCTTGAGGTTTCTCAATGAATATAAAAGAAGTTAATACATCTAATAGTTATTAAATAAATTACATGAGAGATCCATACAGGGCGACACGCAGGCTGCACGAATTTTACACACAGATCATCACATCACATTTAGGCCATAACATTCACATCATTCCCTACAACAACATGTTAAGCGTAGAACGATTTCTATCGCGAAACAACTAAATGATGTTACTATAGCAGACAGCAACGGCGGTCCGCTAGCCGTTTAGCGGGCGGGGGGTCGAGGGGGGAGCCGCCTCCCGTGGGTTTCAGGGCAGCGCCCTGAACACCAAACAGAAATACATAGATCGCATCTATGAAATCAATATGAAAATCTCATCGAATTGATCAAATTAACCCGAATCTGAGCCATTCAAAATGCCTCAATTTTCATTATGACTGGTTATTCACGAGAAGATTGCGACACATGACCGTGATCTGTTGGCTCAATCTATTAGCTATGTACACTATTAGTCCCGATGGTGATTCCAGTCGATAGCGACAGGTTGCACACATAGCAGAGAATGAGCACGAACTAATCCTTTAGTCATATGATGGCAATCTACTCTAACAAATTCCAAACCCCAAAAGTCGAACAATAAAAATTCATCATATGAACTTGTCTACAGTAGATTGCATCTAAGATCCAGACCGAAAACTACGCAAGTCGGCTCTGATAACACTGTTGGGAAATAGGCGATGCACTACTCTAGCAATTCAACCGTATCACCCAGTAAACATTCGAGTAAGGAGGTCATGGATCGTTACCACTAGACGTGCAGCGCAGCGGATCGTAGATGCGTGCCGGTGTAGGAGAAGTAGACGATCACGTTCGTCTCCTCCTGAATCCTCGTGATAGGAACGTCGTCACGTCACTGTAGCCGATCAGCGTAGCAGTAACAGCAGCGCCTCCACGGAGTCCACACGTAACGGGAGGAACGCCGTGCGTCGGTGTGCTAGCATCGTGCGCACGACAGGGGTTTCAGCGTGTGACCTGGGAGGGGCGGCGGCTAGGGCTGTTATGTGGTGGAGTCATCTGCCCCTAACCCTACCCCTCTTATTTATTGGCGCGCTAATGGGCTTTTAGGTCACAGGCCCATTAGTACCCTAATTTTTTATGGATCAAATATCTATGGGGCCTTTATCCGAATTGTTATGATTGCCTCTTGGGCATATCACCAACACCCAGAGCATAGGATCTTTCATAATTTATTTGATTTGTTAGATTAAAAATAAATATAAATTTGGGGTGATCCTAATCTGATCTGGCGTTTCTTATTATTATTTATTTTTTGAGCCCATTACCAGTCCTACCTATGCCCATCGAATTGAACCAGAGGAGGCCCCCATTGAGCAGGGGGAAATAGCATGACAGGAATGACACCAAATTGTGTGCTCAAGAAAAATTAAAAAATATATATTCCTTTTTCACATAAAAGATGTATATAGTCAGTTGTGTATGTGATTATAAATAATGCAAACTAAAATATATTTCATGCGTTGCTTCCATCTTAGATAGCACACATTTTTCCCAAGATATGCACAGGAAAGCAAAGTCAGAATTGATAGTCAATGGTGGCTGTCATCGCCCGTAGCCACTCTAGGTCACTCCCGCGCTCACACGGGAGAAAAAGGGCCTTCTGAAGCTAGAGTACCATATATTGCTCCCTCCAGAAAAAAGGTAGCACAATCTTCGTTGCTTCTAAGCCTGCTGCACCTCCGCACGACCTCCTAATGCAAGGAAGTGCCAATGCTCGATCGACAGTAGTTGTACCACAACAAAATCGAGCACACTCCTTGACTTGCACGCTCGGTTGTCGAGCAGAAAGCAAAAAAGGGAAGAAAAAACTCACTATATATACCTGTAAGTTATACTCTTCCTTACCCTCCTCCATCAACCCGATCAATAAATCCACTCCAATCTCTGGTTCTCTTTCCTGCCTTGATCATATTATGAGCACTAGACCGGAGGGACGTGGCGCCCATTCCGAATCTAGACCATCACTGCTCTAGCATTTCTTTTCCATTCAAAATCATAGCTGCAAATCTAAAAAATTCATAATATTAATCAATAATTAGACCAAATCAATCGATTATACCACTGTCTTCTACACAGCCGAACATTACGGCGATGGGTGACGTGCTGCTGGCTATTGGGAAAGAAGCAGCAATGCAAAAACACATTTGTATGTTTACGTGTTTCAACCAAGAAAACATATTTTGTCTTGACCATTCTTTATCAATCATCAGACTTTCTTGATTTTGCTTAGACAATTCTGCATTTTTTATTTCAATTAAGTCTACTTCACCCATCACCTATCCAGGTCTGTCTAATGTGAAGTGTGAACGAGAGCATGTGAATGAGAGGGTTGTGAGTGATGCTTTAAATCTGTATTTCAAAAGAGTCTGAAGATTGTTTATGGGCCAAGTAAGAGAGAGGAGACATAAGAAAGATATGATAATAAAATGACATAGTGACATGTTATCGCCCAAGTGTATTGCCGCATAGTCAAAACCGACTATAAAACCATTTAGGGGCTATTTAGATGGTTTGAGATAGTTTGTTATGTGGAATATATTGTTTTATAATTGATACGGTGAAGTATACAAACATCAATAGGTGAATGGGATAAATAGAATTTGTCGAAGTGTACAAACGACATTTTCCCCAGTACCGCTACTGGAGCAGCCCATGGAGGTTCTTTGATTTGAGGGGCTAATCATCCCTAGATCGATCAAGCTTGAGGGAGAAGGCGAACACGAGGATTTACGTGGCTCGGACCGCCGGAACGTAAAACCCTATGTCCATGGGATAATTGTTGTATTGCTTGTATGTATGTGTGTGTTTGCTGGTTTCGAACCGAACACTTTCACTACAGGAAAAAACACCATTTATGAAGGCTAAACTAATTTATGACGGTCTTAGAGTTAGCCGTCGTAAACAACGTTATTTACCACAGCCGGATGTGGCCGTCGTAAATAGAGTCTAACTTACGACGGTCTGGTGACAACCATCATTTACGACGGCCAACCCTAAGGCAGTCGTAATTAATTTGGCCGTCTTAAATAACGTGTTATTTATGACGGCCCGATCACTGAACATCGTAAATTACGGGTTTATGCCCGCCCGGGCCGGGGTCGGCGCGGGCATTCACGCCCGCGCCGACCCCGACCCGCCGCTGCCGTCGCACCTGCGCCGACACCACCGTCGCCAGCGCACCGCCCCCGCACGTCGCTCCGCCACCGTCCGCGCCCCGGCCGGCCTCGCCGCCGCAGCCCGCGCCACCATCGCCGCTCGGCCCCGAGCCTGCCCCGCACTTTGCGCCACTTCCAGGTAAGTGTAATCTAATTTTTACTTAATTTAGTTACTTAACTATACTTCAGGTTATAATCAAGTTAGTTTAGTATTTATTTATTTTATTATTAAGTTTGTTTATTATTAATATGTTTATTATTTATTTAGTTTATTACCTAGTTAGTTTATTATTTAATTTAGTTTAATAATCTTGGTGAGTGTTTATTTGTTTAATTAGTTAGTTGAATGATTAGTTGGTTAGTTAAATTACTTAGTTCATTGATTAGTTCAGTTATTTAAATATTTAGTTGTAAATTGTCTTTGTTTATAATTTAGTGTGTTCATTTGTTAATTATCTATTTAATTTTATTATTTAGTTGAAATTATTATAAAATTGAGTGTAATTATTTGCTTCATGACGGTTTAATTAGCTATATACACCGTTATGAGAGCACATATAATATGTTATTTAGGACGGTAGTAGGACAGTAATTAGTATGACAACCGTCGAAGCGGGCACGGAGGTGAACAAGACCGGTGAGGACGCCAAGCACTCGTTGGTGCCGCCGCTACGCCCCCCCCCCCGGTTTGGATGCTAAGTCGCACTCCTCGCGCCCCCGCTGGGATACTAAGTCGTGATTAGTCATCCATGTCGGTCGCTGACGGTAGATCAGGGATAACGACGCGATCAGGACAACTAGAAAACTAGTCGTCCGACTAGTCGATCGATTAGGGCTAAAAAAACCTGGACGACTACAGGCTCGACTATTAGTCGACTAGGGTCGACTAGTCGCCCTTGTCGATAACTAGTCAACCTAGTCGCTCCTAAGACGACTAGAGGCAATTAGTCGACTTAAAAATCTTGGCATGAACGCAGACCCGCGCGTTGACGGTCACCCCTATTTTTCTCCCACCCTCTCTCTGTTATTCTTTCCTCTCTCTCTCTCTTGTAAATTACTCAAAACTGAATAGTAACGTAAGCCTTTAGAATATGCATCACCTATTTGGACCGGCCGATCTCACATGTGTTACACATGTGAGCCGGTTAGGTTCAGAATTGTCCCTTTTGAACAGCCTAGGAGTGACCGAGGGGGCGTGCCTATGACGCGACATGAGTCTGAATCCGGACGAGATTTCGACAGCATAACCCGAATGTTCTCCGCTGCACCATTATCGGGAGTGCAGTTGGAGAACAGCGGGGTTATGCTGCCGAAATTTTGTCTGGATTCGGACCTGGCATCATGTTAGAAGCATGTTCCTCTCGGTCATTCTTGGGTGAGTTTAGGACCTCTCCGTCCCAATAGAAGTGGGTTCGTGACATATAGTAAAATATAAATTAACGATATTTTTCCGTCTTTAATCTGTAGCCTCAAACATAGATGAAGACCGTAGTTAGATGTATACTGGTTGGAACAAGAAAGGTGGTCACTCAGATGAATGGTTCGCAAAGACAGATGCTTTTGTAGATCGAGCTTTTTTGTTGTCGACGATCGATAAGGTATGGTGCCCAAGTACGAAATGCCGAAACACAAAATGGTTTTATAAAATGACTCTTTCGATACATTTGTGTCAAAACGGTTACATGTCACATTATGAGGTGTGGAGCTTTCACGATGAGACGGGTTCTCGAGACGTACAAGAAGTGCAAGGGGATGAAGACAACACGAGGGTTGATTGGATGGAAGAGATGCTACAAGCTATTGAACCAGAGGCCACGGAGGATCCTCCAACAACGGAGGTAGAAGCGTCCTTCAAGCTTCTTAAATCTTCAGAAGAGCCGCTTCATGAACAAACTGAAGTGACTCTCCTTACGTTCATCCCCAGATTTACGACAATTAAGTCTAAGTACTTCTTTCCAATAATTGTTACAACGACCTAATCAAATTGATCGGCAATATCTTTCCACAACCCCACAAAGTGCCTAAAGATATGTATCAGTCAAAGAAATGGTTGTCTGGTCTCGGTATGAAATACGAGAAGATTGATATGTGTCTAGACAATTGTATGCTTTTTTGGAAAAAATATGCGAAAGAGAACTAGTGCTTAAAATATGGTAAATCAAGGTTTGTCGAAGTTGTTAACGACGATGGTGATAATTTGATGATAGAAGTCGCACATAAGCAACTTCGTTACTTACCACTGACACCGAGATTGAAGCGGTTGTTTATTTCAAAAAGAACAACTAGACACATGATATAGCACAAAGAAGGTGTATGTCAGAAGAATGGAGTCATGACACACCCATCCGATGGTGAGGCATGGAAGGCGCTGGATCTCTTCGATCCAGACTTTGCCAGTGATTTGAGAAATGTGCGCATCGGGTTGGCGATAGATGGCTTCTCGCCGTTTAGTACAAACGCCACGCGATAGTCGTGTTGGCCCGTTTTTGTTATTCCATACAACCTACTACCAGGTCTTTGTATAAAGTATGAATTCAGGTTTCTTTGCCTCATCATACTGGACCTGATCATCCTGGGTCACGTCTAAACATGATGTTGAAACCGTAGATTGAAGAACTGAAAATTTTGTGGACAAGAGTCGAAGCGTATGATTGTTATAAGAAGCAAAAATTCAACATGCGGGCTGCTTACTTATGGTCCATCCATGATTTTCCAGCATACAATATGTTTTCTATATGGAGCACTCATGGTCGTTTGACGTGCTCGATATGTGCTTCGGACACGGATTGCTTTCGACTTACTCATGGAGGCAAATATGCTACTTCGATTGTCATAGACGTTGGTTGGCTCAAAATCGCGTGTTTCGACAACACAA
Organism: Neostapfia colusana; assembly: GCA_030760725.1. Taxonomy (NCBI): domain Eukaryota; kingdom Viridiplantae; phylum Streptophyta; class Magnoliopsida; order Poales; family Poaceae; genus Neostapfia; species Neostapfia colusana. The sequence continues at coordinate 64,577,223 of JASWHV010000011.1, forward strand.
GAATGTCTTTAGAAAGGACACAGTTGTAACAAAAGGACCACCGAAACGTCAAAACAGGTCAGAAATTTCTGATATGTTGGACAAACTGGTTGCAGATGAAAGTCATCCTGGATATTTTGTAGGTTACGGAGAGGAACACAATTGGACTCATATAGAAATTTGGAGGCTCTCGTATGTGAAGTCCTTGATGTTAATGCACAACATTGATGTTATGCATCAGGAGCATAACATGGGCGAATATATAATAAGCATATGCATGGATATGACGGATAAAATGAAAGACAATAGAAAGGCTCGAAGGGATCTGGACGAGCTTTGTAATCGTCCAACTCTTGAGCTCTCCAAAAGCGGTGGTAAGCCACATGATTCTTTCTATATTCGATCTAAAGAAAAGAAAGAACTAATGAAATGGTTGAAAAGTTTGAAATTACTAGATGGTTATGCAGCTAGTCTGAAACGGGTCGTGAATGTGAAGACGGGAAAACTCATTGGGTAGAAAAGTCTTGATTATCACATTATCATGGAAAGACTCATACCTATTATGTTTCACGGCTATTTTGATGATACGGTGTGTAAGGTGTTAGCCGAGCTTAGCTATTTCTATAGACAGCTCTGTGCTAAAGAAATCATAGTATATATGGTGAATAAGTTGGAGAAGGAGATACCAGTACTATTATGTAAGATGGAAAAAATTTCCTCCAGGTTTCTTCAATCCAATGCAACATCTCCTTATCCATCTTCCATTCGAGGCTAAAGTGGGTGGTCCTGTGTAATATAGATGGATGTATCACATTGAAAGATCACTTAGATATCTGAAGCCAATGGTTGGCAACTGAGCAAGGGTGGAAGGTTGCATCGCCGAAGCATTTACCCTTAAGAAAGTGGGATACTTTTCAAGTGTTTACTTTGTAGAGGAACACAATGTAAATATTTCGGCGATGCGATACAATATGGATGAACATCCACCTTGCAGTGATCTCTGTATTTTTGCAATGAGGGGCACTACCATTGGTGGTAGCTGGAGCTACAATTATACCGCAGATGAAAGAACGGTTGTTTTCCTCTACATGTATGCTAATGTAGATGGGATGGACAAATATTTCGAGTAAGTTTTTGTCCTTACATTGATGCTTATCATCATATTATGCAACATTTATATTCATGGAAGTTTTTGTCCGTCTAGTGAGTTCCACAAGCAAAATGGGACACATAGCCATCAACCTACGAGCAAACAAATAGAAATGATGCGATGTGACGAAATAAATGGGTGACCTAATTTCCTTTCCTGGTTCCAAGAATATGTAACATTTTCTCATTAACTTATGAGTATTTATAATGTATTCTTATAACTTATAAGTATTATAAAGTATTCTTATAACTTCATAATTTAGATAGTGCGTGAAATAACTCGACGTCCATGAAGACCTGCGATAATTGTCCTATGGATTGGTTATGGCCGATACGTCAACGGGTTTTTATTTTGTACAACTCAATTTGAAGCTCTTCGTCCTCTCGCGGCAACATGTAATACCGGATTTCTGATGAGGGCAATCAACTCTCAAGGCCGCGAAACTAATTACTATAGGATCATTAACAAAATCCTTGAATTTACTTTTGCTGGAAATAAGAAACTTCAAGTCGTCTTCTTTGATTGTGATTTGTTTGACAACAATCATGAAACACAACAAAACAAATTTGGCATGGTGGAAGTCAAACACAATGAACGACTACGAAGCTACGATACATTTGTTCGTGCACATCAAGTGGAGCAAGTGTATTATTTACCTTATCCGTGTCAAAAGCATAATGCTTGATGAGTGGTACATAAGGTGAATCCTCGTGAGCGATTATATACTCTAAGAGATGATGGCTATCATGATATCAATATATTGATGAGGCTTTTCAAGAACAAGAGTTACCAGACTCGTTTTACGTCGAGCCTGGTGTTGAACTCGATCACTTAGTTGGAGACGCTGACAATGTAGAGACTTCTGATATGCGCAAACAAAAACGAAACAAATTACGAAACAAGATCGATGGTCTAGTTTAAGGAGTAGGATTTGTGATGTTAATGAATTCTGAAACTGACTAAGTAACTTTTTGTTTACTAAATTATCATAACTTTGTATATTTTCTTAGCATATTTATCAATTACTCCTTACAACAGGATGTTGTCAGAGAAGGAAAAAGGGAAGGGAGCTAGCTAGGGGCTTCCTCAAGCAAGAACGAGACAAATTTTTAGGGCCAGTTCGTCAGGTGAGAGCAGACACTCTCAGCTAATGAGACACGTCCTAGACCTAGCGGGCACACCTGTGGCCTTACAGCGCACGGAGGTACATTTCCAATGGAAATTACGTTATCTTATATATCACTTACCAATTAACTATTCTTATCAATTCTTCAATTTTGCAGTCTGACTCAGAGTCATATGAGTCAGAGTAAGAGGCTAGGGCGCCGCCTGTGACGGACCGAAATTCGTACATCCAGGATCTCAGAGGGTGGTGTCACTCGATGCGACACCCGATAGCACACATCATAAGGAAACATGGTATTACATTGGAAACAAACTGAATATATACAAAAGGTAGTACAAACCTCCAGTTTCACACCTAATTACAGAGTTCTGCATCGGAAGCTAATTTTTACAACTCACATCCACCTACTAGCAAAAGTCGGTTGTCCAGCCCTACGGACAACCCAAACTAGCTGCACTCATCTCCAGCGCGGTCTGTACGGCTCCCACTCAGCCGTGGTACCCGATGGAGGGTAGCCCTCGCCGGTAGACTCGTAACCCGAGTCCGTGGGGTTGTCCTCACCTGCAAATACTCGTAGCAGCAACCGTGAGCACGATGGCTCAGCAAGTCTTAACCAACGATCCTACACATGAAACTCTACATGCAGGACATAACCAACATAGGATGGCACATTACAGCAAAGGATACGCCTACAAGTTCATCCTTAATTCATCTTTAAGCCACAAATTAACGGTTCAGGAATCTGAAATTTAGTGAGCAATATTTGGTGGCACACATGTAGCAATACAAGTTTTTCATAACAGCAATATTGAATCACATCATTTCATATGTTAACCTACGTCACGACAAAGTGACCAAGTGGTAATCATCACCGCGAGGGATGGCGAATCGACTTAATCTACACCTGCAAGGATACCCGAATAGCACGTCACGTACGCCCACCCGTGGAACTGCACAACACGCTCACTCGATGTCGTACGGGACAACCTTTCACCAAACAGCCCAAATGTCGAACCGGTCGCACCCAAATGGACAGGAGGTTCCACGAAGCATCTCTCTATCCCCGTTAGCAGATTTCCACCTTGCTGCCCCCAACCTACACCTATAAATTGGTGCGTTATGCCTCGACGCCCTGAGGTATAGGTTACATCAGTTTATCAGGGCCCATATATCCGATATGACTTCGGTACGTTCAAATTTGATCAGCGTGGGCCGCACACGGATTGGTCCTCAATCGACACAGACAGGGCTGCGCCCACAGGACTTCCTCTTGCTGCGCCCTAGCACCTGCCTAGTCTCATTTTCTTACTAAAGTGATCTCACATCACTCGAACCAATCCCGTGTGTCCCGAAGCCTATACTCGCGAGTAGATTCCAACTACTCGACTTGTACCGAAGTTTATACACATTAAGCAGAGCCTAAACTACTCGAGGACTTAGACACTACCATCACTCTTGTTGGAATGATTTGGTTATGCATTTGGGTTTTCATCCATCCTACAACTAATGCACATAAATACCTCAAGCTAAATGTGTATATAAAGTAAAACATTATAAACATTGTTAAATGCAAACCGAGGCATGCTTTATTTCTGCTGGTCAGATGTTAGCGTCTCGTCCGGAAGTAGGAAGTCCAACACTTCCGGGTCTCCTCGCCTTCAGCGGCTACACGTAAGCCCATTAATGAAATGTCAATTTAAATGCAATGTGTGAGATTTAATATGTAAAGACCACAACTCTAGCTAGACCCCCCCCTTTGGCTCTGAAATTTTTATGTTAACTTGGTAAGTACCTAATAAGAGACTTTACCAAATTTCATTGAACCTAATCTCATTTGGGGTCTGCACAAATAAAAGTCTAATTGGTCATTACTAGAGCTTCTAAGGATTTCTAGGGATTTTCATCGATCAAACCATTACTTTCTGGAAACTAGAGTTTTTGATATGGTTCTAATGGAGTTGGTATCATGTAATTTAAAGAAACCAAGAGGAAGTTATGCCCTAAACAAGATTTGAGAAAATCTGAAAAATGTTTCTGTACATTTTTCTATTTTCTCATGGTAGTTCACTTAATCACACCGTTAGGGGGATTAATTAACTTTGATGGACTTGAAATTTTCCTCTGACTCAAGAATTTTCCAATGAACATCCTAGCCAAATTTCGGAATTTTCCATAACATAATTCTCCAGATAAAATTCCCAACATTTTAAAATTGAGTAAATTAATTCTGGAAAAATAATAAGTTTCATAAGCTGAAACTTGTTTTGCTGGATAGTACTCTCAGAGATGAATCCAACAAAATTTGGTTCACCCAATGTGGAGCTTTCTAGTCAAAGATATGGATTTATGAAGTTTGGGTAAAAGTCTGAAAATGGCTCTGTTTATTTTTCATATTTTTCAGAGACATAAAGAATTGACACCACATTTGTCCAAGCAAATGAATTCCAATGCCTCTGAAATTTTTACTGGAGTTCAAGGATTTTGGGAATAATGTCCGGCCCAAATTTGGGAATTTTCCAATAAACAGAACTACTGTAATAAATCCTATTAAATTTTTATATGAATTAATGAGCCAAATCTAGGGATTTTCATAAAAATTGGGGTACACCCCTAGATAGTACTCACTGAGAGGAATCCAATGGAATTTATTTGACAATTTTTGGGGGTTCCTACTAAGAGTTATGAGCAAAGGAAGTTTGAACTATATCTGGAAAATGAGGAAAAGTTTAAACTCTGGCGCGCGGACCTCACGCCACAGCTTCTTCTTCCTCGCGCGCGGCAACAATCGGTCGGTGGCGCTCTCCGGCGAGCTCCACAAAAAATGCCTTCCCGACCTTCCCTTGCCCCAAAACTCGCCGCCTCCCCCTTTTGGACCACGGGCAACACATCCATGGGGTCGACCGAGGGCCCCGTTCACCGGAAACCTTTTCGGCGACGGGTAGCAGCGGCGGCTAACCTTCGGCGGCATCGTACTCCCTCCACAGTGGCTCAAACTCTTCGGTTTTTGTTCCTAGAGCACTGTGGTGGCATCCTCATCACCGACATGCGCTCAAATCAGCTCAAAAGAGGCTGCAAATACGAGCTCATCGGCGACCTAGGGCCAAAACCGGCGCCGGCTCAAAATTCTCGAAGAACAGCGCCAAAACTCGATGAAATTCGATGGTTCTTGATCCTAGAGAAGCGTGGGAGTGTCTAGATCATGTTTGTGGCTCGGCCTAAGTGATGGTAGAATGATTACGATGAATTTTGAAGGTTTGTGCGGCTCGGTCTTATGAACACCGAAGCACTCAACGGCAAAATTTGTTCTCAATATTGCACGAGAGGAGGATTGGTTTGCACCGTGAGTTCAAGCGGTTGAAGTGGTCCTCTTTGCTGTAGAGAGTTCTTCATGAAATGGTTCGTAGCGCCCGGGTGCCGGTTAGCCGAAGTGTGTCGAGAGCGTGTGCGAGTTTGCTTCGGTTGTGTGAGAAGAAGGTGAACAGCGCGAGGGAAAGAAACGGGTCACGGCAGAAGCTACACGCTTCTTCCTTTGGTCACCGGTTTCCCGTGAGCAGGAGGTGGCATGAGAAGAGGCGGTCGGGCTGCGGACGTCGGGAGGTGGCGGTCACACGGTGAAACAGAGTCGGTTGAAGCCTCCACCATATGACATGTGGGGTCCACTTCTCCCCCTTATCCCCCAATTCCGTTTAAAATAGCAAACAAGCTCCAACTTTGATCAAACTTGGAGAATAGAGCAAAAGAAATGTGAGGAACACAATGGTGCATTAAAATTTGAATTTCGGTGAAGTTGGAATTTGAAACTGAAATTTAAATTCAAATTCAAATTGTTGCCCGTTTTAATTCCAAAAAATAGGAAATACTTTCCAAATGAGCCGAAAATTTGTTGGGCTATTATCAGATGTGGGGAGAATCAAATGGTAGATTTAGGTCTCCGTGTTTGGACATTTTTGCACGTTTACTTTAGCATTTGGAGCTCACACCGTTGTATTCAAAAATTTAAATTCCCTCTCATTTTCTCGGTGTGACTTGCAGCTCCACTTGCTAGAATTTAGTGGTTTCACGCCGTCACAGCCTTCGGGGATGCCTATGGCTGCCGTGGAAGCGCCTAGCTTGGAGCCGCCTAGCGTGGAGCCTTCGGGCTCTAGTGGTGACCAGCCTTTCGGGTCACCAGACGTGGTCCCAGAGCATATGCGGCGGACGAGGAGGACACACTTTATGTCTTCTTCTCTAGTTCATATGGAGCGGATCACTATTCACCCGTCAGAGACATGTAAGCAAACTATCACATAATATTCATCTTTTAGGTTCTGTTTGTTGGTACATTAATTAGTTCACTAAATCCTTTCATCTCCTAGTGCGACTGCTGTTCACGGGTCAGGGGCACCATAGACAGGTGTCCGGTTGCATCGGCTCTTTAGTGTGTCTGCACTATCCCGGTGTGATTGACGAGGTCCCTGTGACGTGGTGGGACGACTACGCTCGTGACTCTCACGAGGCGCACAACAACTTCAGGGGGTTGTGTGGGCGGATTTTATGGTAAGCTTGCTTAATAAAATTTTATAAATTAGTATTCTTCAACTTGATTAAATTTTTAATGCATATCTCTTCAATATTTGTTTTCTTATATCTAAGGTACAGTTTAGAGGACACAAGCCAGAGCATGTTGGACCATGCTAGAGCCGTGTTCAACAGGAACACGCGAAAGCTTGTAATGCAAGCGTTATCGTACGCTCGTATTAAAGCCGTGAACGAGTATCTCAAGCGGTACCAAAAGTACCAGTTGGGGCCATTTAGGAGGGCCTCAGGCACGTACTTGACGGAGGAGCAGTACGCGGAGGTAAATTGCTTGTGTTCAATTATTTCAATACTTAGTTATGTAAATGGTATGTCAATGACATAATAAATATGTGCAGGTCAGTATTTCTTGGCCAAAGGGTCACCCCGAAGCATACCGAGCTCTCTGCCAGATGTGGGCTGGCAATGCTTTCATCGCTGAGTCCAAGAGGGCTCGTGGATGTAGAGGTTCCCACTAAAAGCACTCCTATGGTCCTGATGGCCATGTGCGTTTGGCTAAATGCATGGTAAGAATAATAACCCTTCTTTATATGTCTTCATAATATAATTAGCATACTAACACATATCTAGAGGACCGCGAGACCGGTCAGGTACCGACCGCCACTTAAGTCTGGAAGTGGGGTCACAAGGACCCATCCCATCCTGGGGAGTGCAGTCACGTCGCGGCCAATCAACTGGTAAGTTATTAAAACTCATTAATTCAATTGTTACTAATACAATTGTTGTTACTAATATGCAATGTTACTGCTTTTAGGAAAAGTATGGGCGAGAGGCCGTGAGGATACACGGGGAAGGGTACGATTGAGAAAACACACCAATCGACCTCAAGTCGTTTACGCTAGCGGAGGCGGGAAGGCACATTGATGGTTAGTTAGTCATTTTCTTTGTTTCTTTAAAATCTTGGTTCTTCTAATTATTATTCTTTTATTCTTTTGTATTTTTTGCCATTTTCTATGGAGTTGTCGACTCGAGGGTAGCGCGGCCTTCGATCATCACTCCATCGACCGAGAGTTCCTCTGTCGGCCAGACAACTCATCGTCTCTCCTAGAGCAAGATAGAGGAGCTCCATAGGGAGAGAGACGAGATCCAGAGAGGGATAGGAGCTCCAGAGGGAGAGGAATCTAGCCCGAGCCACACACGACAGGCCGCCTACATGGCAAATTACATGGCTCAGATGCAGGCGGCACTGTTCCGCTGTCACACCTCGCCACCCTGTCTTGTAACCATAATGGCGAACGGACGAAGGACGGAGGCGTGCACCGTGTGCCATGCTTCTGGGGAAGGCGCGAGTCGTGATTGCTCGTCCTGACAGCGCACTTCCTCCTTGACTTCTAAGGCCCATGGCCCATGATGGATCATGGTACACGTGGCGGCTCTGGAGCCCCCCTCAGCAGGGAGGAGGGGTTGAAAGCCTGGATACATGTGGCAGCTCCGGACCTCACCTCAGCCGAGTGGCTTGGTCTAGGGCCAAGGGCACGTGGCGACTCCGGAGCCCTCCTCAGAGGGGAGGAAGGGCTCAAAGGCCGGATACACATGGCAGCTTCAGACCTCACCTCGAACGGGAGGCTTGGTCCGGGGCCAAGGACACGTGGCGGCTCCGGAGCCCTACTCAGTGGGGATGAAAGGCTCAAAGTCCGGATACACGTGGCAGCTCCAGACCTCACCTCAGCAAGGAGGCTTGGTCCGGGGCCAAGGGCACGTGACGGCTCCGGAGCCCTTCTCAGTGGAGAGGAAGGGCTCAGAGCCTGGATACATGTGGCAGCTCCAGACCTTACCTCAGCAGGGAGGCTTGGTCCAGGGCCAAGGGCACGTGGTGGCTAAGGAGTCCTCCTAAGCTGGGAGGAAGGGTTCAGAGCTCGGATACACGTGGCAGCTCTGGACCTCACCTCAATAGGTATGCTTGGTCCAGGGCCAAGAGCATGTGGTGGCTCCGGAGCCTGGGCACACGTGGCAGTGCCAGACCCTGCCTCAGCGGGGAGGCTAGGTCCGGGGCCAAGGGCACATGGCCGTGTCAGGGCCCGCCTCGAGAGGGAGGCAGGGCCTGAGCTGTCTTCAATCCTCAACATGGGGGTACTCGGAATGCAGGGTACCAACAGTGGCCCCCGGGCCCATCTCGGGGGAGGCGACAATCCCACAGGTGGGGCCTCCATCTTTCCCTCCCGCATGGTTTCTTGGAATCTGCACTTTGGAAGAAGAAGTGATGACTGGCATAGTGGGTGAGTGGTTGTACCTGGTAGACGAAAAGGATGCACGTCCTTGGCGTAATGGGTGTACTCAACAGTCGAAACGGCAACACGTCCTCGGCACAGTGGTCGTGTGTCCGCCCTTGACTAGAGAGTAGTGGTGACGTTCTTGAGAGGTTACGCCTGGGCATTGATTGCAGCGGTTCATGGATCGACCGCTGCAGTTCCACCATGCTGCTTTTCTTGGGAACCGCCAGAGCTTTGTTCCTGAGACGCAGCCCGCCGAACCCCCAGTGTCTGACAGGTGGACCTAGGTCCCACCCGCATTGGGAGTGCGGGCAGTGCGCCGTAGTGGCAACTCAAGCGTCGCGCCTGATGCCCTGCCGAAGGCAGCAGGCATAGAAAAGGAAGACTTTCGGTGAAGGGTGATCTCTTCCTTTCCTGCCTCCTTGCACCTTGTGATCTTCACCTTCCATCTTTGCGCTCGAAGCCTTTGCTCCCAAGCACTCACAACCACCGCTTGTTGCCATGGCTTCTTGCCTTCGCTCCTCCCGGCTCCGCACTAATGAGGAGCTCGGGCATGTAAGGTGCCAGCTCGGTTGGCAGTCAGTCGAGTTTGACAAAAATATTCGTCACGGGAAGACCCCGCCCACCAACATGCGACCTGATGAGGTGGTCCTCTTCACCTCGTACGTGTTGTACAGGTTCGCGCTCCGAGCGTCGTCCTTCCTCCTAACGCTGCTAGAGGTATACGGGCTAGTGGACGCAGACAATCGCACTAGTGGCGGTCTTCATCCGCTTCTGCGAGATGTTTGTGTGCGTGCGACCCTCGGTGCGGCTCTTCAGGGTGTTCTTCTCCTTGAGGGCGCCAGGGCGAAGCACAGGCCACCTAGGGGCCCATTACTTCTAGCACCGGGGGAGGAACTCTGTGTCGTGCATCGCGCCCTTGTCTCCCGGGAAGTGGGAGCACTGAGGGAGGACTGGGTGATCACCCAGACTGACATCCACGATCACCTGGAGCTGTCGAGCGGCCCCCAATCGGTGAAGAAGCCATCGGGGATGAGATCCCCGACCTGTAGGACGCCTACACACCAGTGCTGGAGAGAATCAAGTACCTGACGGAGGAAGGCTTGACGCCGCTGATGGTCTTTATCGAATTTTTGTTACACCAGATCACTCCTCTCCAATAGCGCACCTGGCCTGCCTGGCTGTACAACGGGGAGGGTGACGTCACTCGATTGGCCCGCGGAGCTGGGTCATCGTCGGATTGGGCGATGTTGGGCGTGATACTGCAGATGCTTTCCTGCGAACCGATCTCCGATGACTCCATTAATCGGGCAGCGATCTGTCAGCTCGTCTGCCTCAACAAGTAGGCGCGGTTGAGGCTGCTGAGGGAGCTGCCAACACTGGACGACTTTAATTTCGTGGTGCGGCACGTTGGTGATGCTTCACGGGGCATGGAGATCAGCGGAGGAGGCGGTGCCAGTGACCAGATGACGTCCGTGCCTGACCCACTCCCAACAAGAGAAAGGGGTGGGCGTCGGTTGGTGTACTTGCACCTGCAATGCACCCTCACTCGCTACCCAATGACGCCACGGAGTCGAGCAAGGCGCTAAAGAGGAAGCTGGTCCGCTCCGACAGAAGCTCCATGTCAGGCCCCCATGCGGGAGGTCCTCAGGCTTCCTGCGGCCCTGCGTCAGGCTCGGAGACTGGTGCCGGTGGCATTTCCTGAACTTTTTCTGCCGGGGTAGCCCGGACTGGCGCAGGGAAGTCGCCTGGTGCTGCTGCCGCTTTGAGGAGGGCCCCTGACACGCCTAGGATGCAGAAGAAGTCCTTTGGCATGTTACCGACTCGGAAGCAGTTGGTGGGGAAGGCTCTTGATGCAACGCTGGCAACGACGAAGGTCCTTGCAGTGTCGTTGGCTCTGCAGCTAATGGGGGCAACCCCGGTAAGGGCATGCCTCCGGTTCATTAGGTGCCACAGGTAGCAGGGAAGACTCGCGTTGCGCCGCCTACAACGGCAAAGGCTCATTAGGTTCCACCGGTTCCGAAGCCGGCGTGGGCGAGTGGCTCCAGCCCTCCATGCAAGAAGCTCCACTCGTTGTGGAACTTCCAAGCCTCCAGGTACGACGCAACCATTTAGGGTAGGTTGCGCGCAGGATTGATGGCTTGAGTAATTGATGTTGACGCTTCTTCTCGCAGGGCTTCTCCGCAGATTGCTCCTCCTCCTTCGCAGCAACCCAGGAGCTAGAGCTCCTTCATCGCCCAAGCTCCAATATCGGCGGCTGTGCCGGAGCCTGCGCCTGGACCGGCTTTGGATGCTGACATCCGGGCCTGCAAGGCTAGCCGGCCAGCGGACGTAGACGTCTCTGGTGGTGGTGCTGCTGCTGCGAGGCAGGTTGCATGCCCTCCTCCTTCACCTCCACAGGCTGCCGTGGTGGTAGCCTCATCGAAAGATGATGAGCCTGAGGAGGTCAAGGCAATTCCTCGCTCGCAGATGCCGGAGACCATCCTGCTCCCAAGGGCCATGAGAGCGGCTCACTCTAGCTTGGACCAGGTGCAGGAGGTGCTCGACCCAGAGTGGGCGAAGCTGGGTCCGAGTGGGAGCGCCTCCGGGACTGGGGCAACCTACTGAAGGAGCGGGTCCAGTCTGCCAGGGAGAAGGCCCGGGTGCGGGAGGAGCAGCTGGAGCTGATCGTGGAGACCCTCGAGCTGAAGGAGGTCATCGTCGCTAAGCTCATGAAGCGGGTGGTGAACCTCCTGGCTGAGGCCAAGGACCTCCACGCCGCCGCTGATCCGTGCACTGAAGCTCTGTCAGGGCTTCGGGGGATGCTTCTGCGACGGAAGCAAGAGGTGCAAGCGAAGGAGAGAGACCTCTCCACCCGCCAAGCCGCCTGTGAGGGAGAGCGGGAGCACCTAAGGAAGCGGCTGCAAAGCGTCTACGACCGAGAGCTCGCTGTTGTGACTAGGGAGTCTGACCTGGACAGCCGGGCTGTAGAGCTGGCAGCCAAAAAGAAGGAGCTCGTTGCCCGGGAGCAGGAGCTGGCGAGCAATGACTTGGTGGTGGAGCTAGCCACCACCACCAAGTTGGTTGAGGAACTCCGGGCTTCTCACACCGTCGATGCAGATAAGGTCTGGGACTTCCTTGGCTGTGTGGAGATGACACTAGAACCCTTCGGCTCTAACCCTCTAGCTCTAGTGGCCCAGTGCAAGAGGTGAGCCAGGTGCTCCTTGCTCTAGACTCCACCGGGACCAAGCTACTAGCGCTGGAGGGCGTCGTCATGGAGCAGCTGGAAGTCGAGGGCAAGGCCCTGGCTCAAAAGGTAGCCGAGCATGTGCTCACATGCTTCCGGAGCCAAAGACCCCAGCATCTCCTTCGACGCGATGGCGCAGGGCACCTATGCAGAGATGCCGGAGGCGACCAAGTCTTTTGTGGAGGAGGTCGCCCAACTTGTAGCTGCTAGGTTCCAGCGCCAGTAGGACCTTTGGTTCCTGCTCGCTTTGTATGCCCCTCTGTATGCCGGAGCCTCTTCCTTGAATAAAGACTTGTTGCTGAAGTCTTGTGTTGTGTTGTTGATGTAGACTTCGGGCCCTTGGCAGCGCAAGGGTCCGGAATGACTTAGTCGAGGTAGGTAGCTCTTTTACAATGTCGTGAGCTTGTCCCTCCGGGTCCTTAGCAACGCAAGGACCCATAGGGGCTCCGGCAGTGTGGCTAACTCGTCCTCCTGAGTCCTTGGTAGCGCAAGGACCCGAGGGAACCTCGACCTTGTCGTTAGCTTGTTGTGGTTGGAGCTTCGAGTTCTCCACTTGTCATCATGGCATCTCCGACGTCCTACCTTCGTGGTTCACCGTGATGTCCCCCAGGTAGGTGTGGCCCTTAGGTTGGGGTGCACCTACCAAGCAGACTGGTTGGGGAAGGACGTCAGCAACGGGCCCCCTGAGGGGTCCTAGACTCCAAGGACCTGCTCGTACCTACATACATGGCAGAGAAAAGGGAGTAGTCATGCTCTCTGATCACTTTTCCTGCTTCTTGTTTTGCTGTGGCTTATGGTCCTTAGCCAAGCTATGGGGCTTGGGTAATTCGGTGTGAAGGCATCCAAGTTATTGTTATAACCTTGTTCAGGGTTATGAGCCATCCGGCTCATCGGTACTTAGTTGTAGCGCTGGAGAGGCAGAGTGTGCGCGCTTAGGGTACGGAACCGGACTAAGCAGGCTACACACCCTAGACCTCCAGCTGGCATTAGCCTTTAACGGGAGGGCCATTCAGCGCCATGGGGCCCCCAAGCAATGGGACAACCCAAGGACCATGCGTACGCCACAGGTACCTCAAGTGGACCCGCCTATAGAAGGATATCACGGCTCCTACAATGGGTAAGCATAAAAAAAGTGACTGGACGCACGGCCGGAGCGGTATGAAAAGAAAGCACAAAAATGAAAGGGGCGATATCCGGGGTCCGGTTACTCTCTTGTCCATAGGTGCGTACCTTCCAGCCCCCCAAGTACTCAGTTGTAGCCCTGGGGAGGCAGTGCGACATGCATAGGGTAAAGAACCAAGCTCAGCAGGTTGCGCGCCCTAGACCTCCCACGGGCGTTAACCTTTCAGCGAGGGGACCTTCTAGCGCCACATGACCTAGAAAGAATATGTGGGACAGGCTGTAGACGTGCCATTTACAGTTCATATGCATGAGTAAGCATAAACTGTAAAGAGGGGGAGGGTAGGAGACGCAGGGTAAGATAAATTTTTTCTCATATCAGGTTTTATTCATAGGAGGAAACAGGTCGTACAAGAAGACAGTGACCTGCTCCGAATGACAAGAGTAGCAGAACTCCTCCAGAGTTTAGCTATTCTAAGTGCTGCTCCTAGACTCTATCACACCCTTATAGAGAAAAAGGAACCCTACTGCTGCACTAGGGATAGAACTTATGGAGGTGCTCTATATTCCATGGATTGGGTAGAGGTACCCCATCATCCATGGCTAGGCGGACGCACCCGGGGCGGCATAGTTGTGTCACTCGGAAGGGGTCCTCCTACCTGGGGGAGAGTTTGTTCGCCCCTTCATGAGAAATATTCAGCGAAGCACCAGGTTGCCCACCTCGAGTTGTCTACTCCGCACGAACTGCTGCTGATAACGTTGGACCGCCTGGCGGTACAGTGCGTTTCGAGCAGCTACTTGCCAACTTTGCTCATCAACAAGGTCGATATCTTCATGATGGGGCTGGTCCATTTTCTATTTTCTCTGGAACAGTTTTATTAATCACACCATTAGGTGGATCAAATGAGCTCAAGTGGATCTAAAATTTTAATGGAAGCTCAGGGATATTTTGGTGAACATCCCTGCAAAATTTCAGAATTTTCCTCCAAAGGATTCTCCAGTTAAAATTCTAAACAGTATAAATATTGAAGAATTAATTCTGGAGAATTAAGGATTTTTATGAAGTGAAATTTGATTTGCTGGAAATAATCAGAGAGCTGAATCCAACCAAATTTGGTTCACTTGATTTGGAGTTTCCTAGCCAAAGTTATGTAGATTTAAAGTTTGAACAAAATCTGAAAATCGGGAAAAGTTCAAACTGCTGCGCGTGGGACCCGGGGTTACGTGTCAGCTACTCATCGAACGACACACGCGGCTACTGAGTCTTGTGATCGCAGCCGCATCTGATCCGGTGCCACAGCAGATCCCAGTTTTAAATTTCCACCGCTGACAGCCGGGACCCACCGGCTTCTTCTTCCTTTTGCTGTTTTTCGCGCGCCCGCGCGCTCAGCTTGCCGGAGCTAACTTCCCATCGCCGGTTCGCCGGTTCCGGCCACAGATCGAGCTGAGTTTCGCCGCCAGGGGGTTTGCAACGTCAAGGAACACGGTGGTGGTGTTATCAAGGGCTGCCGGTTACCGAAAGATGGCCGGCGACGTGTGGCGGCTTCGGTTGAGCTTCGGCAGTGTCGGCCGCGGTTCTCAGCCCGTCAAAAGTTCGACCGACTAGCCCTACAGCACCAGGGCACGACCAGGAAGCTCGGCGCAACCTCGAACTAGCTCGGGAGTGGCCAAAAATATGGTCTCACCGTGCAACCGAATAAGTCCGCGAAGAACACCCTCGGAAAAGCTCGGATTACGTTGCCCCGATGGGTTTTCATGCAACGGATGCTAAAGGGGTTTCGATCGCTGGCTTGTCCAGCTGCTACATGCAAGATTTGAGGACCTATGGAGAATCAGAGAGGGAGAATTTGCAGAAACCGTACCGTATGCTCAGGTTGAACTCGCTGGAGCCAAATCTTCAAATTCGTCGTCGGTGCGGCACGATCTGCTCCAAGACTTGGAGGAGAGTAGCACCACCGTGGCACGCTCCCATAGCTGTGATCGCTTGGCCGTGAAAACCCCTGTGGAGGGCTGTCCACGAGCGCCCGATCGTCAGCTGAAGCTTGGTCACGGTGGAGCGGACTGTGGAAGGGTGAGGGAGGCCAAAGCTCGTCGGCTTCCGGGTCGGGGAGGTGGAGGCTGAGCTCAGGGTAGTGTTTAGCAGCTCGGGAAGGGATGGAGCGGTGATTTCTTCTGATTTCCCGAGCAGGCCGAGGCAGCGGAGGGAAACGAGCTTCGCTCGGTGTTCGCACGCGAGGAGGAGAAAGCAAACGAGGTTTGCTTCGGTCAGAGGGCGTGGATCACGTTAAGAAGGCGATCAGAACCGAGCTGGCGCTCGCGCGTGGGAGCAAGCAGCTGGTGGCGCGGCAGGCTCCTCGGTGGCGCCCGGCAGCTCTCGGTGGGTTTGAGAAAAGATCAGGAATTTGCTTCAGTTGCAAGTTTTGATCTGCCCCTCTATGGCATGTGGGGCCCACCCCCTTTTAACCTCTGAAATTAACTTTTCTCCACTGCTCTAAACAGTGAAGACCAAATTAACCTCAGGCATTTGAATTATCTACCCCTGGGCCATTTGAATGGTATAGAATTCAAATTGGTTTGTGTTTGACTAAATTTCAGCACATATGCAGTTTGAAATTCAAATAAAGTTTGAATTTGCTAAACTTAGCTCATGTCAAGATCAACTCCAAATGGAGTGAAAATTGGTGTGTGAGCTCACAAAAATGTGCTGAGTAAGAATATGCCTCCCACTTTTGAATTCATGGGATGGAAGTAGTTTGAATTTGAATTTGAGTTCAAACAACCCTCTTTCTAGTTATACCCAAAAAGACCTCAAAGGGTTTTGGATTTGGGTGAATTTTGGCATGAGCCTTCCTAGCAAGGTGTTGGAGTTTTTCATATGCTCAGCCCCTAGATGATGCATGTGGGAAATGCCACTTTTGCATTTTGTTAGTTTATTCTCTAATGAGCATGTTGATGGTGGTTACTTGCTCTTCAAATGTGTTCATCAAGTTTGTTCAAATGAAGGGTGTGTGTGGTGATGAACACTTTGAATATGTGTCCAAAACTTAGGCCCTTACAGCCACGAACAGGCTCCTAGCAGCCGAGCGCCGGGGAGCCGAGAGGGTGTCGAGCGGTGCGGTTCTTCGGTCGTGCGAGGGAGGACGGTGGAGAGGTGAGTGAACGGTTCACGTGGCCAAGCGTGCATTGATCATTGCAGCCGGCGCTTCCACAGCATAGCACGAGGGTGTGTGGTGTCTCCCTTGCTCGGGCACGGGAGCAGGAGGTGGCGCGCGGTTCAGTTCGGCTGCCCAGTGAAAATCAGCGAAGATTAACTTCGGTGTTAAGTCTACTAACCATTGGGCCCCCTATTCGCTCTTCTTTTCTTTCCAATTCCTTTTGAGCTAGCAAACAAACTCCAAATTTGATCAAACTTGGAGGATAAGCCAAAAGGAATATGAGGAACACAATGGTGCTCTCAAATTTGAATTTCAGTAAAGTCAAAATTTGAAACTGAAGTTTGAATTCAAATTCAAATTGTCTCCCGTTTAAATTCCAACAAATAGCAAATCTTTTCCAAATGAGCTGAAAATTTGCCGGGCTACCCGTGGATGTGTGAAGAACCAAATGGTAAATTTAGGTCTTCATGTTTGGACATTGTTACACGTTTGGAGCTCACATCTTCAAAGTCAAAAGCTTAAATTCTCTCTCATTTTCTCGGTGTGAATTCCAGCTCTACTTTCTAGACTTTTGGGGATTTAACATTCCTCCCCCCTTAAAAGAATCTCGTCCCGAGATTACAAAAGAAGAGACAAAGATGTGAGAAGAATTACCCGTGATGAGCTGCCATGAAATCCGGGTAGTTTGAGCGAAGGAACTCCTCGCTCTCCCACTTCGCTTCTTCAGCGGTGTGGTTGCTCCACAGTATCTTGTAGAACCACAGCGTCCGGTTACGCGTGGTTCGAGTCTTCTCATCAATAATCGCCACAGGATATTCAGCATCCGTCAAATCCTGTTGCAGCTCGCCAATGTCTTCGGTGGGAACAGCAGCCGTATACTTCAGACATTTCCATAGTGGTGAAACATGGAAAATGTCGTGAACACCAGCGAGCGACGCCGGTAGTTCTACTCGATATTCCATTGGTCCACACTTCTCGGTGAGAGCATAGGGTCCAATAAATCGGGGAGCGATTTTCACGTTCACGCCAAATCGATGCACGCCATTCATCGGAGATACATGGAGGTACACGTGTTCCCCGACGTCGAAGTGTAGCGGCCTACGCCTATTATCAGCGTAACTTTTCTACCAGGATTGAGCGGCCTTCAAATTGGCTTGAATAATCCGAACGCGCTCTTCGGCGTCGTTCACCACATCAACCCCGAACGTGACCCTTTCACCAGACTCGCACCAGTTCAATGGGGTGCAGCATTTGCCACCGTAGAGAACCTCATATGGTGCCATCTTGATACTTGCTTGATAGCCATTGTTGTACAAGAATTCCGCCAACAGTAGATGATCATCCCAATTTCTACCGTGGTGGATGGCACACGCTCTCAACATGTCTTCAAACACTTGATTCACCCGCTCAGTTTGCCCATCTGTCTGAGGGTGATAGACGGAGCTTCTAATCAGCTTAGTACACAAAGCAGCGTGCAAATGATCCCAGAAACGAGCCACGAACAGTGCCCCTCGACCTGAGATTATCATCTTGGGTACTCCATGCAAGCATATAATTCTTGCAATGTACAGCTCCGCATACCTGCTGGCATGGAAATGTGTATGTACGAAAATGAAGTGAGCCGACTTGGTTAACCGATCAATGATTACCCAAATTGAATCATTTGTTGGAAGTAAGGGGTAATCCCACAATGAAATCCATGCTCACATCTTCCCACTTCCATGTTGGAATTTTCAGGGGTTGTAACAGCCCTGATTTTCTCATGTGATCCGCTTTCACTCGTCTACACGTATCACACTCGGATACGTATTTAGCCACTTCTCGCTTCATCCGTGTCCACCAAAATTTTATTTTCAAATCTTGGTACATTTTGTTGCTGTCCGGATGAATGGAGAATTTAGACAAGTGAGCCTCATCAAGGATCTTCTTCCTCAGCTCCATATTCCGGGGTACGACTATGCGGTCATTGAACCACAACGTCCCCTCATCATCTTTCCGGAAACATTTGATATCCCCACTGTCTATCCGTCTCCATAGATGTGCCATGCCCTTGTCAACTTTATGAGCTGCAAGATATCCTCCCTAATGGTAGGGATGAGAGCAAGGTTGTAGAGTGATCCATAAGGAACCAAGTATAAACTCGGCTCTTCCTCTTCCACCGGTGTAATGGTGAGGTTATGGACATGTGACTTCCGACTCAACGCGTCGGCAACCACATTTGCCTTGTCGGGTGGTAATGAATCTAAATATCATAGTCTTTGATTAATTCTAACCACCTCTTTTGCCTCATATTCAGCTCCTTCTGGGTGAAGATATATTTTAAGCTCTTGTTGTCGGTGTAGAGATGCACCAAGTTCCCCAATAGATAGTGCCTCCACATTTTCAGCGCCAATACCACAGCAGCGAGCTTAAGATCATGAGTCGGATAGTGCTGCTCATGGTTTCGAAGTTCGCATGAGCCATACGCAACCACACGTCCTTCTTGCATCAACACGCAGCCGAGCCCGATACCAGACGCATCACAATACACGTCGAAGGGCTTGGTCGTATCCGGTTGAGCTAAGACCGGGGCTGTTGTGAGATGCTTCACCAAAGCTTGGAATGCTCCTTCACATGCTGAGTTTCAAATATATTTTGTTCCCTTTTTCAATAATTCTGTCATTGGCTTAGCAAGCTTGGAGAAGCTTGGAATGAATCTCCCGTAATATCCCGCTAAACCGAGGAAGCTTCTGACTTCATGGACAGAAGTGGGGGCTTTCCATTTCAGCACTTGCTCAATTTTGCTTGGGTCAACCACAATGCCTTCCGCTGCGATAATATGTCCCAGAAATGTCACTTGGCTTATCCAAAACTCACGTTTGCTGAACTTAGCATATAGCTGATGGTCTTGCAGTCGTTGAAGGTCGATTCTCAAGTGTTCAGCACGTTCTGCTTCTGACTTGGAGTAAACCAAGATATCATCAATGAACACCAAAACGAACTTGTCCAGCTCCGGCATGAACACCGAGTTCACGAGATACATGAAATGTGCCGGAGCATTAGTGAGACCAAAAGACATGATGAGATATTCGTATAGTCCATATCTCGTCGAGAAGGCCGTCTTCAGGATATCCTCCGCTCGGATTTTTATTTGATGATACCTGGAGCAAAGGTCCATCTTGGAGAACACACTTGCATCCACAAGCTGATCAAACAGGATGTCAATGCGGGGCGTGGATATTTGTTTTTGATGGTGACGGTGTTGAGCGGCCGGTAATTCACACACAGCCTCAAGGTTTCATCCTTCTTCTTGACGAACAGCGCCGAGCATCCCCAAGGCGAGGAACTCGGTCTAATGAAACCCTTCTCAACAAATCATTGAGTTGTTCTTTCAACTCAGACAGCTCGTTCGGGGCCATTTTATACGGTCTCTGTGATATGGGAGTAGTCCCGGGTGCATGTTCTATCTTGAACTCCACCTCCCATTAAGGTGGCATGCCCGGAAGATCATCCGGGAACACGTCGGGATACTCTCGGACTACAGGGATGTCCTCTAACTTGGAATCTTCAGTATTATAGGCGGCTGAAACTTCCGGGACTGGATTGTCTAATATGAGGGACTGCGGACGGTGTAGTGGGGAGTTGAGGTGAACCGTCTATGATAATGTTTCTAGGACAGTGCCATGGTAACTTAGCCATGACATCCCTAAGATTGCATCAATCTTCTGCCCCTCAAGAATAATCATAGTAGTGGGATATATCTTCCCACCTAAGCTCAGTGGTGCTTTTGGAATCATCATATTTGCTGAAATCTTCCCTCCCGGTGAGCAGATCATATAAGAGCACTCGGTTGGAAAGACTTCCAGTTGATGCTTAACCACATATGATGCACTTATGAAGTTCTGGGTTGCATCAGAATCAAATAAAATGATGATGGCATGATCGTTGAGAGTGAACGTATCTGCCAGCACGTTTTCTCCCTCCGCGGCGTCCTCATTGCTGAGGTTGCGAACGCCCATGGTTCGCTGACCTCCCTTCTTGACCGGAGGTCGGCCTCAAGCACCGCCCAGATATTGGGCTTGCCTGCTGCTCTGCTGCCCCTGGGAACAGTCCTTCCAGAAATGACCCGCCTGGCCACACTGTAGCAGGTGTAGCGAGGCGGTCCTCCGCTGATCGGCGGACGGAATCCCGGGGCGCATTGTGGCGTTGGAAACGCCCGGGGTACCATATGCTGCTGCTGCTGCTGTTGCGGACGCGGTGGTGGCATCGGCGGTGGGAATGGGGGTGGCTGAAAAGAACGACCCCCAAACTGCTGAGGTCGCACCGGTGGATGCCACTGCTGACCGGATGGTGTTCGATACACCATGCGGTATTTTTGAGGAACTCCACCCCCGCTGCTTGGTGGAGTGCTTCACTTTCTCTGCTCAGCCGCCAATTATCGCTGAGCATCCTCTTGCATGATCGCGGCGTTAACGAGGTCGTTGAAAGTGCCGTGATTGCATTGTACGAGATGCGTCTTCATCTCGGGATTTAACCCCCGATAGAACTGCTCTCGCTTCCTCTCCTTGGTGGAGTCATAATCCGACGCATACTGCGCCAGATGGTTGAACACACAGGAGTAGTCGTGGGCACTCCTCCCGCCCTGCTTCAGCTCCAAGAATTCTTGGAACTTCCTCTTCATTATCCCGGGAGGGATATGATAGGCGCGGAGCGTCTCCTGGAATTCATCCAATTCCACGGCGTGGCCAGCAGGTAGTGAGACGACATAGTTCGCCCACCACGCACCGGTGGCACCGTGAAGCTGCTGAGCTGCGAAGAGAGTCTTCTGCCGCTCCGTGCATTGGAGCAGCCCGAACTTGGACTCGATCGTCCTCAGCCAGTTGTCTACCTCTAGTGGTTCTGCAGCTTCGGTGAACACCGGAGGATGCGTATTCATAAAATCCGAGTATGTCGTAGTGTGGGGCTCACGAGGCCCCCTATATTGATGCCCCCCCCTGCCGGGGACGTATTCTGCACGATCGTGCGGAGCAGATCGGTCTGCTCCTCACGATTGCCCACCAGTGCTGCGATCACATCTGCTAGTGTAAGTGGCGGTGGTGGTTGTTGCTGCGGGGTGTTGTCATAGGCAGGTGGTTGGGAGTCATCGCCCCCTTTCTGACTAGAGCCACCGACCTCATGCGTGGCCCGAGTACGAACCATTTGCAACCATACGACAATAAAATCAGTCCCACAACATACTTCATGCAGTCCAATAAAATAGGCGTAAAAACATAATGACAATAAACATGCGATACATCTCGTAAATAGATAATGTAATAACTTTGCACAATCTACACCATTACCAGACCAAATACAAACTAGTTAACTCAACTTGATGGACCTCCTCTTTGGAGATTCATCTAAACTAGATTTGGTCACTACGAGACGTTAATATCTGTTTGTCATCACGTATACTACCCTTTATCTTCAATACGACACAAACATAGTCTCTAGCAAAAGAAACTTGAGTAGGAAATATACTCAAAACTTTCACTAATTGAAGATAACAATTCATGAGTATGTTTTACCCCATTGGAATTAATCAAACCCCCCTAAGGTACGACACTCTCTTAAATGAGTTCAACTGTCCATCCCTCTGCCCAGAATGACCAGTTTCTACATATCCCAGATTTTGACCTGGTACATGACATTTTAATAACTCAAGTTGAATACCAAAGTTAAAGTTAACCTCAGAATCTTTCAAACGAGTATTTGTTTGCCTTCAGATCAGCTCTGGTTAAAAAGTTATGATAATTCAATGTCAACAGAATTTCTGGAAGAATTTCAACCGCACCTCCCTTGGAAGTTGCTGTTTTTAACTCTAAATTCCACTGAATTCCGTGCTGCAATTGTAGAAACTTTGAATTACAAAGATGTAACACATCTCCTACCCTTTCCAAGAATGTATCATATGATAATTTTATATTTTTCTACAGGAAGTTATGCTTGAAAAACAGAACAGTCCAGAGAGTATTTTAAATTTGTCCTGGTTCTGGACAGTTTACATTCCTCTGGGATTTAAACCAGTTTGATGTGTGATTCTGCTCTGGAAGTCTACAACAAAGTTGTAGAGAACTTAAACTCCTTCCCAGAACTATATCCCACATCTCCATTGGCTAAATAACCTGTGGGTTATGCTCTGTTAAAGTTCAGCAAACTTGCTGCCAAAACAGAGCACTTTGTTTTTCAATCCCTTTTGAACTAAACTAATCAACTGTTGATTTTTCTATCCCACCAGGGTCCTAAATATTGAAACTTGGTTATATTCGTTCCTTGTTACCATTATACTTAATGCAAATGCTTATGATATGTCGGTACTACGTTCCTCACAAAAAGAAAATCCTAACCGGATTATACCGGCATATACGTCTCAATGGTGGCACTAAACGGTCTCTCGCACACGTGTACTACACGGGATACATACGTGGTTAGTACCTCCAGAAGAACACTAAATAGTAATGCACTCAAAGGTTGTTGTCATTTCAAGCAGGTTCATATTTGAAAGTAAATACATATGCCCGTATCATTGCCATACGGCCGTCCTTGAGTTAAGCCACGTCTCAAGGTACGTGATCGTGTTTTCACACCACACGACGGGGAACCCGAGTAGAGCGCAAATGGGTCGTCACGGTTGGGAATTTTATCACCCCAACAGATACCACCTACTGCCCTGCAGGGCACGCCGATGGCAAGCGCTGATTATGCCTTCCTATGCTATTTCCCAAAAAAACACACTATCGTGTTACCGACCACATGATGGGGTTTCCACTTTCTTGCCTAATACACGCAAGGGACCAGCTTTTCATATGAACTCAGGAACATGAAGAGTCGAAGAGTTTCATATTGAAGTCTCACACCAAGCTGTAAGACCTATCCCTAAACCACATTCCTCGTCAGGGGAGCTACCGAAATTGAACCGCTTTCGGTGGCGTTCCTTACCCTTTTTACCTGAGCTACGGTGCGTCGTTACATAATCAAAATTCAGAATTATAATACATATGTTAGTCATGCCAGTTTAAGTAACTATACTAATATAGTCCTTACTTGGGCATACTAGCGAATCGTCACCGTAATTCTAAGTTTTCCCATAATACAGTCATTAATTAAAGCAGCTCTGATGCCCGCCTGTGACAGACCAAAATCCGTACGTCCAGGATCTCAGAAGGTGGTGCAGCGCGATGCGACACCTGAAAGCACACATCATAAGGCAAACATTGTATTACATAGAAAAACAAACTGAATATGTACAAAGTAGCACAAGCCTTCAGTTTACATCTAAATACAGAGTGTACAACTGCGGAAGCTAAATTTTTACAACTCACGCCCACCTAACTAGCAAAAGTCGGTTGTCCATCCCTATGGACAACCCACACTAGCTCCACTCCTCAGCTCAGCGCGGCGTGTATGGCTCCCACTCAGCCGTGGTCCCTGACGGAGGGTAGCCCTCGCCGGTGGACTCATACCCCGAGTCCGTGGGGTAGTCCTCACCTGCAAACACTCATAACAGCAACCGTGAGCACAAGGGCTCAGCAAGGCGTAACCGACTCACCTACACAGGTACCTCTACATGCAGGTCATAACGGAAATAGGATGATAAATTGCAGTAAATGGACGCGCCTACAAGTTCATCCTTAGTTCATCTTTTAGCCATCAAATTAACGGTTTAGGAATCTGAAATTTAGTGAGCAATATTTGGTGGCACACAAGTAGCAATACAAGTTAATCATAACAGCAATATTGAATCACATCATTTCATATTAACCTACGTCACGACTCTGTGACCAAGTGTTACTCATTACCGCGAGGGATGGCGAATCGACTCGATATACACCTGCAGGGATACCCGAAGAGCACGTCACATACGCCCACCCGTGGAGCTGCACAGCACACTCACTTGATGTCGTACGGGACAACCTTTCACCAAACATCCCAAACGTCGAACCGGTCGCACCCAAACGGACAGGAGGTTCCCTACACGGAGCATCTCTCTATGCCCGTTAGCGGATTTCCACCTTGCTGCCCTCAACCTACACCTATAAATTGGTGCGTTATGCCTCGACGCCCGGAGGTATAGGTTACATCGGTTTATCGGGGCCCATATATCCGATATAATCAGCGTGGGCTGCACACGGATCGGTCCTCAATTGACACAGACAGGGATGTGTCCACAAGACTTCCTCTTGCTGCGCCCTAGCCCCTGCCTAGTCTCATTTTCTTACTAAAGTGATCTCACATCACTCGATCCAACCCCGTGTGTCCCAAAGCCTATACTTGCGAGTAGATTCCGACTACTCGACTTGTACCGAAGTCTATAAACATTAAGCACAGCATGAGCTACGCGAGGACTTAGATACTACCCTCACTCTTGTTGGAATAATCTGGCTATGCATTTGGGTTTCATCCATCCTACACCTAATGCACATAAATACCTCAAGCTAAGTATGTATATAAAGCAAAACTTTATAAACTTTGTTAAATGCAAACCGGGGCTTGCCTTGTTGCTGCTGGTCGGATGTTAGTGCTTCGTCTGGAAGTAGGAAGTCCAAAACTTCCGGGGTCTCTTCGCCTTCAGCGACTGCACGTAAGCAATGTTCGATATGTCAATTTAAATGCAATGTGTTAAATTGAATATGTAAAGACCATAACTCTAGCTAGCCCTCCCCTTTGGATCTGAAATTTTATGGTAGCTTGGTAGGATCCTAATTAGAGACTTGACCAAGTTTCATTTGAAACAAATTCATTTTAGCTCTGTACAAATAAAAGTCTATTTGGTCATTACTAGAGCTTCTAAGGATTTGCAGGAATTTTCATGGCTCAAACCATTACTTTCTGGAAACTAGAGTTTGAGATGATTCTAATGGAAGTGGTTTCATGTCATTTGAAGAATTCTAGAGGAAGTTATGCCCTAAACAAGATTTGAGAAAATCTGAAAAATGTTTCTGTACATTTTTTCCATTTTCTCAGGGCAGTTCACTTAATCACACCAATAGGGGGACTAAATGAACTTGGATGGATCTGAAATTTTTCCTAAATCAAGATTTTCAAATGAACATCCTAGCCAAATTTCATAATTTTCCATAAAATAATTCTCCAGATAAAATTCCCAACAGTTTAAACTTGAGGGAATTAATTCTGGAAAAAGTATAAATTTCATGAGCTGAAACTTGTTTTGCTGGATAGTAATCGAGGAGATGAATCCCGCAAAATTTGGTTCACTCAATTTGGAGCTTCCTAGTCAGAGATATGGATTTACAAGTTTGGAGAAATTCTCTGAAAAAGGCCTCTATTATTTTTCCTATTTTTCAGAGACGTAGATGATTGAAACAACATTTGGCCAAGCAAATGGAATCCAATGCCTCTGAAATGTTTACTGGAGTTCAAGGATTTTTGGAAGAATGTCCTGCCCAAATTTGGGAATTTTCCAATACACATAACTCCTGTAAAAATTCCTACAAGGTTTTCCTTAATTGAATTAATGAGCCAAATTGTGAGGGACCGCTGCCGAGCGATGCCCCACCAGGACCTCGTCGGGTGGTGCCGTGATATGCGGCACCCAACAGCACACGGATCGATGAAACACATCACATTACATAAATTATTTGCGGAAGCGTACAAGAGTATTTTACAAATACTTATCTCAAGATAAGCTACAGCGGAAGACTATAACTCTCACGACTCATTTCTAACTTAGCAACAAAGAAAAAGTCCAGCCACCGGACGTTTCTTACTAGCAACACGAAGAACAATCTACAGCGACGAGGATGCTCTTGAGTAACTACTCGGAGGTTCCCGAGTCTCATCGGCATCCCTTCATAAGCACAAAGTCAATCTTGCAAAATAACTTGGATAGCATCCGTGAGCATAACGCTCAGCAAGACTTAAGCGTCACCCTAGTCATGAAACTCTACATGAGGTTATGGACATAAAGTAGGATAGCATAATGCCTAATAACTCACCTAACAGTGAATCCTTACTTTCAAGTATTATTTGCAGCAAATTAAGAGTAACCTTGGGCACGCCACATCGAGAGTCCATAATCAACCAAGAAACGCTTTCCCCCGATGTAATTTGCTCACGGCATGAAAGAATCGAGTTTGCACTAGCTATTCATCAAAGATACATCACAAAGATAGTATAAACTTCAAACCAATGTGATTAGTTCCTTTCTCATACAAGTTCTTACTACGTCATGACTGTGAGAACAAGTATGCTCGGTCCATTCCGCGAGCAACGGTGATTCGAACCAATAACACCCGGACTACATGACACATACGCCCGTACTCAAAGTTGCCTACAGCAACCATCACTGACATCGTACGTGGCAGCCTTTCTCCCGTTTCACTCCCGTTGAATCGATCAAGTCGCCCCGTATAGTAGCCACTCTCATGGTGCACCTACCGACATGAGATGTCATGAGAATGTTACCCACATACTGCCCACCGGCCGTCTCGCTTGAGGCAACCCAAAAAGGCTCAACGCAAGATTCCCAAGGTACATTGGTTTACTGGGTCCCATATAGCCAGCATGAGTTCGGTACACAACTCAAACTTGTTCAACAGGGACGCATACGGATCGGTCCTTGACCGACATGGACAGGTCTATAGCACCCAGGCCCCTATGTCCTGCTGCCCCTACAACCTTCCGGTCTCAACTTTAACTTGCTACACATTTTCTGAACCAATCCCGTATGCCCGTGTTGTTCCTGATCATGCGAGTAGCATCTGACCACTCGACTTCTACCGAACCTTACTTAAGCATGGCAGTTCTACACGGTGAAAGACACCTACCCAATACTCCATGGGTTCATTTGGTCATGCAATAGGAGTATCAAACAATTAGACCTAATGCACATTTCATATATTAATTGAAATTGAATACAATGTAAAAATTTAAAAGCTGTTAAATGCAAACCGGAGCTTGCCTGTTTTGCAGGGTAGTAGTATATAAGCAGTTAGTGATCCTGGTTGATCAACCCTTGATTCTCCGGAGTATGATCCACTTCAATGAATCGCTCCTTCGAATCTCCTTCGTCTTGAATCCTAATGAAATGTATATGCACAATTTTTATAGAATGTAATGGAAAGAAGTTAAGACTTGATTTCTTAGGAACAGAGGTTGTGTGGAAATTCCAAGAATGGCTTGGTTTGCCTCTGTTGTGCAAAGAAACAGGAATGAACTAACTTGGTCTTAATGCTTTAGCTATACGCTAACTTCCTTAATGAACATAGGAGATGAGCTGAAAAGATTTGAATGCAACTGAAGAACAAGAACTCCAATGGCCTCAAAACTTTTACAGCATGTTCTATACTAACCAGGGATTTAGCTTGCCAAATTGCAGCTAATGTGGAGTTAAATTATGTCTACCATAATTCTCCCAATGTCTCTTATGCATTTTCCCCATATACATAAGCATGGAGAAGAAGCACAGAGAGTTATAATGCTCAACTTGAGCTGATAATTTACATGTGAGTTCCTGGTCACATGAGAGTCAATTGGTCCAAAATTCAGACCTTTTCCTTGAGTAGTTCCTCCAGAACAATTCTCTAAGCATTTCTAACCAAAGGAATTAATTCTGAAGTAAGGTGCATTTTCATGCCCAATTAAATGAACTACAATTTCAAGTATGTCTCAGAGAGATTGCCTAAATTTTCCTATGATTTTTTGAGCTAGGAATTGCCCAGAATAGATTTTTCAAGTGGGCAACATTTTCTGAAAATGTTTCTGTACCCTTATGAACAAAGCAGTTTGTATTTAGCAAATTCCTACTCAAATGATCTTCAAATGAGCTGAAAAATTTGCTAGAAGGTCAACAATATTCTGGAAAAATTTGATGATTTCTGGATAAACCAAACTCCCTCAATAATTCTTTTTCACAAAATCTTGAAAGAATTTTCCAGAATTTAATATTGACTTCCATACAAATTTGAGTTCATGTTTGGATAGATCTTTGAACAAGGAATCCAATCCAATTGGAACCACTTAATTTGGAGGTTCCAACAAAGAGATATGATTTCCCGAAGTTGGAACAATCTCTGGAATTATTTTGCTACGGAAAATCAGCTGGGTCCACGTGTTTAAACCTCAGCCAATAGAATTGAAGCAACACCGGGTTCACAGGGTTTTCGGCGCGCCAGCACAGAGGATGCGGGCCACAGCCGATCCCAGTTTAAATCTTTCTGCCGCTGACTGCCGGGGCCCGCACCTTCTTCTTCCTACCGCCCCTGTTTCACGCGCGCACCGCCTCCACCTCGCCGGAGCGAACTGCAGCTCGCCGGATCGCCGCTGCCAGACACCGCCCGAGCTGAAACTCGCCGCCAGGGGGTTATGGAGGCTGGGGAACATGACTTGGGGTTTGCTAGGACCGCCGGTGACCGGAAATACCTCGGCGACGTGCGGTGGCCTCGGTTGGAGTTTGCCGCCGTCGTCCGTGGGTTCTAGTCCTCCAAACAAGCAACAAAAACGTGCTACAGAACCAGTGGATGATCACAGAGCTCGGCAAGGCCTTGAACTGGCTCGGGAATGGTGGCAAAGGGGGTTTCACCGTGCGACCGATTAGTTCCGCGAAAAACACCCTCGGAAGAGCTCGGAATATGCCGCCCTGAGGTGGTTTCATGCTAGGGTTGCTAAAGGAGATATGATCGCCGGCTAGTCCAGCTTCTATGTGCAAAGTTTGACGTGCTAAGAACGAATAGAAGTGGAGAATTCAGGATTCCCGTACTGGATGCTTGGGTTGAAGCCGCCGGAGTAAAAACTTCAAATTCGCCGGCTACGCTCCATGGTTTGCTCCAAGATTTGGGTGAGAGCAGCACCACAGAAGCACGCTCCTGTAGCCGTGCTTGATCAGGCTTGAAAACCACCGTAGATGGCTGTCCACGGGCACCCGGTCGTCGGTTTGAGATAGGTCACGGCGGGTGAGGTTGTTCACATGGAAAAGAGGTCGGAGCATGCGAGTTTCTGGATTGGGAAGGTGAGAACTGAGCTCGTGGCGCTGTCTAGCAGCTCAGGGTGGAGAGGGCGCAAGTTTTTCTGCTGATTCCCGATTATATCCGAGGCTCGGCGTTGAGATAGCTCTGCGGCCGTGTTTCTCGCGAGGAGGAGAAGACAAAGGCACTTTGCTACGTCTGAGAGGAGTGGATCACGTTGAACGCATGATGGAAGCCTTCACTCGATAGCCAGCGTGGGAGAGGGAGCAGGAGGTGGCGTGGCAGCCTCCTCGGTGGCGCCCGGGTGAGCCCTCGGTGGGTTCGAGTGAAACAGAGGCTTTTGCTTCCTCTGCAAGTAAAAAGTTGTGCACTGACATGTAGGTCCCACCCCACATTTTCCTCCCAAATTATCTGCTCATGTTGATCTCTCAAATTCCAAAGTTTGGAAGTTTAACTGTGGACTAGCATCTGAATTTCCCGCAAATCCAGTTTGAATTCGCATAGCAAATTTGAAATTCGGTTGAACTTTGGAAATGCTTCTATTTAACTCCTTTTTTAGCCCACCTCCAAATCAAAATTTTGTGATCCAACTTTTTCCAAAATTTCCAAACTATATGGCTGCATGGTTAATCAAAGTTTTGGGCCACCCATTTTGTGAACTTTGAATTTAAAATATGATTTTTAAACTTTCATGCAAAGAGGTATTTGAATCCTTATTGGTTCAACACCTTCAAATAAAAATGTGAGCCTCATTTTGGATGATCATCCATGTATTACTTTGCATGAAGAAAAGTTTTAGCAAGTCTCATTTTTCATGCCTTTGCCACACATATGAATTCAACCTCGGTTTTATTCATGCACATGTTTGGGACTTTTACACAAATCTAGGGATTTTCATACCAAGAGGGATGCACCCCTTTATAATACTCACTGAGAGGAATCCAATGGAATTTATTTCACAATTTTTGGAGGTTCCTATCAAAAGTTATGATCAATAGAAGTTGAACAAAACTGAAAATTGGGAGAAATGTTTAAATTCTTGCGCATGGGCCCACAGCACAGTTCTTTCTTCCTCCTCGCACCAACAGCCGAGCTGCGGCGGCGCTCTCTGGCGAGCCCTGCGGAATGTTCCTTCCCGCCCTTTCCTTGCCCCCAAACTCGCCGCCTCCTCCTTTTGGACCACGGGCAACTCATCCCCGTGGTCGGCCGAGGACTCCGATCACCGGAAACCCTTCGGCGACGGGCGGCAGCGGCGGTTGGACTTCGGCGGCGTCGCACTCATGCTAGGAGGGCTCAAATCCTTCGGTTTTTCTTCCTAGAGCACCGTGGTGGATCCCTTGTCACCGGCAGGAGCTCACATCAGCTCAAAAG
The DNA here is from genome assembly GCA_030760725.1 of Neostapfia colusana. Lineage (NCBI taxonomy): Eukaryota > Viridiplantae > Streptophyta > Magnoliopsida > Poales > Poaceae > Neostapfia > Neostapfia colusana. The sequence goes on from JASWHV010000011.1 coordinate 64,608,075, forward strand.
AGACTGCAAATACGAGCCCATCGGCGACCTAGGGCCAAAACCGGTACCGGTGCAAAATTCTTGAAGAACAGCGCCAAAACTCGATGAAAATCGATGGTTCTTTATCCTAGAGGAGCATGGGAGAGTCTAGATCATGTCTATAGCTCGGTACACGTGATGGTGGAAGGATAACAACAAATTTGGAACATTGGTGCGGCTCGGTTCAATGAGTACCGACGCAATAATCGGCAAAATTCACCCCGATCGTGCGAGAGAGAAGGGGAGGTCAGCACAGTTGTGTTCAGCACCTTATGGCGGACCTTTTTCATGTAGGGCGTCGGCCACGAATGGGCTCCTAGCAGCCGGGCGCCGGTAAGCAGAGAGGGTGTCGGGCGGTGCAGTTCTTCGGTCGTGCGAGGGAGGACGGAAGAGGTGACTGAATGGTTCACGTGGCCAAGCGTGCATTGATCACTGCATCTGGCGCTTCCACGGCATAGCACGAGGGTGTGTGGTGTCTCCCTTGCTCGGGCGCGGGAGCAGGAGGTGCCGTGCGGTTGAGTTCGGCTGCCGAGTGAAAACCGGCGAAGATTAACTTAGGTGTTAAGTCTACTGACCAGTGGGCCACCTATTCCCTCTTTTTTTTTCCAATTCCTTTTGTGCTAGCAAACAAACTCCAAATTTGATCAAACTTGGAGGATAAGCCAAAAGGAATATGAGGAACACAATGGTGCTCTCAAATTTGAATTTCAGTGAAGTCGGAACTCAAATTCAAATGAATGTGTGAAGAATTCAAATTCAAAAGGAAATCAAGTTTGAATTCAAATTCGAATTGTCTCCCGTTTAAATTCCAACAAATAGGAAATCTTTTCCAAATGAGCTTAAAATTTGCCGGGCTACCCATGGATGTGTGAAGAACCAAATGGTAAATTTAGGTCTTCGTGTTTGGACATTGTTACACATTTACTTTAGCACTTGGAGCTCACACCTTCCAATTCAAAAGTTTAAATACTCTCTCATTTTCTCGGTGTGAATTACAGCTCCACTTGCTAGATTTTGGGGATTTCACAGCTTCCCCTGCTGGGTTTTGGCCTCTGTCGAAGCTCTGCCCTGCCTCGCCGTCGCCAGAGAAGAAGACCCCGGCATTCTGCCCTAGCCGCAGCTTGACAATTCTCCAAGGAAAAACCCCAGCTGGTGCCATTGGAAGGAAAAGGGTCCTGCCGCAAGGAGGAAAGGAGGACGAAGAGAGGTAGGTCCCCGTTACCCCTCTTACCACGTCACCGCTGTTGCTACGCACCCGTTTCTCTCCACCCCCTGCGAGCAGAAATTTATGCACGTGCGTAGACCACGTTTCGGCTAAGTTTTGACGGTGGGATTGATCTACAACTTGAGTTAAGATCATAACCACGTCCACATTTAATTCCAGCAGCCTTGTTCATCGTAAAACCCCGTGGAAGCTTACTAAAACTTGAAGAACATGGCAAACTGATCACTATAAACTGCACTATAGGAATTGCATTCATCTACCTCATTGCATCTTGAGTAAAGCTTGTGGATGACAATGATTGCTGTAATTTTTGTATGTGCGTGGTCGTATGTAGAAGGACACGCTGAAGAGGCCGTCTACGAGGAACTACAGCACCAAGACATCGAGACGCTTGAGCAACACGAACTGCGGGAGCAAGGCAAGTGCCCCTTGACCATGTTGAACCTAAGTTTTCAAACTGTTTTGTTTGTGAAAACTGCATGCTCGTGTCAACTTGATGGGAAACCCATTAGTAGGAGTTTACTAGAATTGTTAGCCACCCTTGTCACTGGGAAACTTGTCGAGTCGGGTGTGGTCGTTTTTCTCTTTTGCATCGCATAGCTTACGGGATTTTTGGGAAAAAACTGAAAAATAAACATGTTTAGCTACTGCACTCATAAAGATTAAAGATGATGAGAACATGATGATGTTAATGAGCATGGAATCGGGGAGATCTAGGCAGGCTCGGTTCGTAGATTGTGCTGAATGAGATGGTGGTTTTGCTTGCCCTAGATCTAAGGACCGGTTCATGCCAGAACATGCCAGGAAAACAGTGCCGCCACAAGGCTAAATACGGGTGCGGCTTAGCTGACTAATTAGGTGTGTTGCTAGCTTTTTATGGACCATTGGATGGCACGGGGAATGGGAGTCGAGGAGGACTGCCCTGGGAACTGCATGGCACATGAGGGGGCCCGTTGGTGGGAGAATGGAGATTCGAGCCTGCCGGTGAAACCTCAGTGGGTCCGTATATCCTAGTAGCTCCTTTGTAAAGGCTATTTTGTGATCTCTTGTCCATACACCGACGGTTGTGTAGTGGCAGAATGGATGTTTTCTCTAGTCACTGACGGGTGACGAAATCATGAACCTGTGGGTAAAGTGGTGCCACCTCTGCAGAATGTAAAACTATCATGATAGCCATGCTTTCGGTTACAAGCACCTGGCCAACTTCCATGATTAGTGGCAAAATTTTGGATGTTTATTCGGGTATGGTTGTGGTATGACCATTGGGATTGGTTTTGGGACTGATTGGTCATGAATATGAGGTTTGATTCAGTTATATGAATATATGTTGATCATGAATATTGTGAATGTGAGATGAACTTGAGAAAGAGCATTGGATGGTTGATAAATGATGAATTATGATGGTATGGAACATGAGGAATGATGAATTACTTGGTTATATTGGGAATTACCTCACCTAGATATAGTTTATGTTTTTGTCATGTTTGTGAAATAAAATTTGCTTGCTGCAATGAAACCGTTTATTTCCTACCTTGTCTTAAGCTACATGTCATACTTTTCCCGCACTTGCTGAGTACAACATGTACTCACCCTTGCATTCCCACATATACTTCAGCTACAGGAGAAGAATACTTTGAAGAGCAGGTGGAGTACTAGGCATGCGCACTACCGTCAACATGCCTGTGGAGTTGGAATAGAGCCCCATCGTCCTTAGTTTATTTTCCGCTGTCGTTAGAGTCTTCTACTGCAGAATAAGTTAGAGTCCATGATTGAGACATTGAGTTATTGTAATAAAGTACTTAAACATTATTTTTACGTGGTTATATTCAGAAATTTTGTTTGTGAAGTACATGTGTATGTGTGATGAACATACTGGGCACACATGCGCATTCATTTGGTTCATTTTTCAGAACCGGGTGTCACAGTTCTCCCGACAAAGGGTTCGCAACCCAGCGACTCCCACACTCATACGCACAAGAAATACAACAAACACTCCCGTAGATGTAGGGTACTATGCTCCAGAGGCCCGAACCACGCAAATCTCGGTGTTCACCCGTTCTCTCAAGCTGGATCGCGCTAGGGACGCCAAGCCCCTCCAAACAAAGAACCTCCGCGGGCTGCTCCAAAAGCAGGTAGGGAGGAGTGTCGCAGCTCACACTCCGACATTTGGCATGCCCGGTAGGGGGCTTTTCGCGCTCTCTATGCGACCAAACCTCTCTCGTTGAGACTTCTCGCCATACATGCCGCCGTCTCCAAGTAGGAGACGACGAGGCCACCTCCCGCTCCATGGCAGGTAGGACTAGCCGGGCCGACAACCAGTCGGCCGGCATGCCTGTGGCGCCCACGGTACCCAAGTCTGGCCAGGCCAGTGACCAGACGGTCGGCGCCCCCTCAGTGCCCTTGGTGCTAGCGGATGCTACTTCACGGCACCCCACTACCCCAACGGCTGCGATAGTGCCACCGTGTCCAACCCCGGCGAGCATGCTAGCAGCAGCGCGCACTTCTCCACAACCCTCCGGGTGAAGGTACCACCCCCGAGGCGGCAGAGCAGTGGCAACACGACGTCGACCACCTCGTTACCGCAGCCATCAACTCTCCTGCCTACAGGAGACAGTGAGCTAAACCCTCACTGGCCCAGTCGCGTACGCTGACGATGGCCCGTGGGACGGCAGCTACGCGCGTGACAGTCACAGCCGATCTCAGGGTTGAGCTAAACCGTCGCCATGCAAGAGAGGATGGTGGTATCACCATCGAGCGACGCCGAGGGAGGCATCGCAACCTCGAAGAAGAGTACGGCTTCCTAAGCACTGTACCAGCAGGACGCGCACCGCAAGCCCCTGCCTCTCCAGGAGCAGTATCAAGCTGCATGGCGCTCGTCCCACACCTTCACATGGTGGTGTGGCCTCCCATGTTCCGGCCCCACTTGCCAGAGAAATACGACGGGACGGTCAACCCCTCCGAGTTGCTGCAGATCTACTCCACCTCCATCCTTGCTGCAGGAGGGGATGAGGTCGTCATGGCCAACTACTTCCCCGTGGCCCTGACCAGCACTGCCTGGTCATGGCTCATGAACCTTCCCCCATGCTCCATCACGTCCTGGGAAGAGTTGTGTTGGAGATTCACAGCCAACTTCAGGAGTTCCTACATGCGCCCTGGCACCGAGCTCGACCTCCACGCCGTGCGTCAGCGCTATCTGGAGTCGTTGTGATCCTTCATCCAGCAGTTATCCCAGGTTAGGAACACCATCCCTGCATCTCCAATGCCTCCATCGTCGTCGCCTTCTGGCGGGGCGTTCGTGACAAGAAGATGCTCGAGAAGCTTGCCACGCACGACGTCCAGAACGTCTCCAAGTTCTTCAGTCTGGCTGACAAGTGCGCCAAGGTGGCAGAAGGCCGAGACTGGCACTCACGACCTGCCTCCGCGGCAGGGAGTGCTGGAGAATCTGTTGCTCTGCGCAGCAGCAAGAAGAACAAGACCAGAGGCAAGAACAAGACCAGAGGCAAGAACAAGCCTGTGGCCGGGGCACCCATGCCGCCCATGCAGCAGCCGGTGGGGGCCGAGCCCCATGCACTGACAAGCGTCCACGACCGTCGTCTGCCAGCAACGACAGCTAGTGATGCCCGGTGCATAACTCCAACCGTCACGGCGCCAGCAACTACCGTGAGATCAAGAAGCTTGCAGAGCGCTTCCGTGAGCTGCAACAGTAGCAGCCATGTCAAGACGGCACACCCTCCCGCCAGCAGGAGGGCAAACAAAAGGCCAAACCTGAGGCTAGCACTGAGCAGGAGATGGAGTATCAAGACACCGAGCGGGCACTTGAAAGCCGTCTACAGCCAGTCCGACTCCATCTCCAGCGCCGACAACAAGCGACGCAAGATGCTCCACGTCTGACTAGACGTCTCCCCCCACCATGCGACAAGGGAAAAACTCTCTTACACTAGTGTACGGGGTCGAGGCCGCCCTCCCCACGGAAACCACAATGGGCTCATCCAAGGTCCTAGCATACGGTGATGCAACGCAGGACCAGCACCTGCGTGAAGATATCGACCTCGTCGACAAGAAAACGTGCTACACCGCCAAATGCTCTGGCGATATCAGCAGCGGTATGTGTGGAGTAAACAGCCCAAGGTGGGGCCACCTGGTGCTTCGACGAATACTTTATCGAGAAGGGATGACAAACCCTCCCCCAGCTGGGAGGGTCCCTTCCGAGAAACACAAGTATGCCACTCCAGGTGCGTCCACCTAGCCACGGAAGATAGGGTACCTTTACCCAATCCAAGAACATAGAACGCCCCTGTAAGTTCTACCTTTAGCGCAGCGGTAGGATTCTATTTTCTCTGAAAGGGTGTCATAGAGTCTAGGAACAGCGCTTAGAACAGCTAAACTCCGGAGGAGTCCTGCTACTCTTGTCATCCGGAGCGGGTCGATGCCTTCTTGTACGGTCTGTCTCCTCCTATGAAGGAAGCCAGAAATGAGAAAAATCTGTCTTACCCTGCGTACTCTTTACAGTTTGTGCTCACTCATGCATGGCCTAGGAATTTCTGTAGAATTCCTTTTAATTATTCCTTTAGGGGTTAATTCCAGGAATAAGGTTTGATTAAATATTTCAATTTTTGATCAGAAGCTCTTTCTCATAGTTCCTGAGCTCCAGTAAAAATCTTAGGATTTTTGGAGAGGATTAAGGGGGATTAATCAGTAGGTTTTCTCAGGTTTATTTAAATGGGCTGAAAAAATCACAGAAACTAATTCCAGAAAATAGAATTGAACTTCAATCCTCCATTCTGGCAAGTAGAAGACATAGAAAATTTTGAAACAAACTTTCCTAGGAACCTTAGGTCCATAACTATTGGGATACCAAATTTTTCAATATGATCAAGGCTAGTTAAATTCCTATAAATCATTGAAGGTTAAATCGGCCAAGAATTTTGGTGGCCATCTTCTTCCTCAAAAGTTTCTGAAAATTTTATCATACTCCTATCATGAGTTTAGAAAGGCCCTGTAAAAATTTCAACCATAGATTCCTCTGTGTTCATCTGTTTTGCTTCTGGAGTGATATAGCACATTAATTCCTATTATAAACGTATTTCGTTTATTTGATCATTTCGATAGAAATATTGCTCGAGAAGACTTCGGAGGCCTCTGACTTGAATTCTATTTACAGAAGCTCTAGTCGAGATCAACACTAAAGTAAGCTTCGGTTTGCATTTAAGTTGTTTATAAAGTTTTTACTTTGTTCACTACTATGGGTTAAAGTTTGTATGTGCATTAGGTCAGGAATGATTTATACTCCAATTGCATGACCAAAAAAAGGAACCCTGGAGTCAAGGGTAGAAGAAGTATTCCACTGTAGAAGGTTGCCATGCTAAATAGATTATGACATCCGGTAGAAGTCAAGTAGCTGGAATCTACTCGCGAGCAATAGTTCGAAATCACACGAGCTAAAGTTTATATTTCTAAAGAAGGAGGGTTAGGAAGCGACAAGACGAGGTCTTGGTCGAGTAGCTCTGCCTGTGTCGGTTAAGGACTGAGCCGTGTGCGGCCCTGGGAGCAAGTATTGAGTTGTGTACTGGATGCTTAATGCTCTATGGGACCAAGGAAACCGATGTACTAGGTCAACTGGATTGTAGAGGCATACCACATCGTCTCGTTAGACCTATGAGCCCGAGACAGTGTGACCGGTTCTACAGTCGGGTGTCCTGTGAAAGGTTGCCACATACGACGTAATGAAGGACGCCAGATTTGGGTCTTCAGAGGCGGGCGTATGTGTCGACTAATCTGCGCAGTGTTTGATTTGAATCACCGTCCCTCGCGGATATGAGTACCGCTTGCTCACTGTGTTGTGACGTGTTGTATGATAACAGTTTGCAAGTTTGATATGCTGTTATGATAATTTGAATTGCATGAAAACCATGTATGAAGTAGAGATAGAGCAAATTAAAGTTATTTTCCACCTCGAGACAAGTAACATTGGAATGAAGCCTTTCTTGTTTGATTGTGAAGCTCCAATGTTGCTCGGCGCAAAGTTATTACTATGATGGCTAAAATCTGAAAGTTAAGGATGAACTCGTAGGCGAGTCTTCATGCAATTTCCTTGTTTATTGTCTTAAGTTACCTTCATGTAGAGTTGCATGCCTTATGAGAGACGGTTAAGTCTTGCTGAGCCCTTGTGCTCACTTTTTTTGTGGCAGCTCTCTAAGATCATAGACTAGTCCCACATACCAACACTAGTCTTTTCTGTGCACTTTGTCCTCACTCTTGCGCACCAGAGAAGACTTCCCAGTCGGTCACCCATCCCCAAATTTCTCCGGGTCAAGCACGCTTAACCCTAGAGTCCTTTGCAGGTGGGCTTCCGGAAAAGAAGGTATACCTTCATGGTACGAGTACTCTATCAATCCTATTAAGCTTGGAGCTAGGATGTCACAATCCACACCCCTTAGAAGACCGACGTCCTCGTCGGTCAACGCCAAGACAGGAACGTCCCCTCTTAGCCACGTCCATACGGTCAGTACTGGCATACGCATACCGTCCGTCCTGTTAGCAGCATACGTACCATACCATGTCCCACACAGAGGACCCACGCGTCATGCGTACGTACCCACGCCCCTGACACGTACGGTACCGTATCCTTCTCACTGACCCGTATGCACCTGTAATACTGCGAGGGTCGGCTCTAATACCATTTGTGGCAGCTATCTAAGATCATAGACTAGCCCCACATACTAACACTAGTATTTTCTGCGCACTTTGTCCTCACTCGTGCGCACCCGAGAAGACTTCCTGGTCGATCACCCATCCCCAAATTTCTCCAGGCCAAGCACGTTTAACCCTAGAGTCCTTTGCAGGTAGGCTTCAGAGAAAAGAAGATATACCTTGATGGTATGAGTACTCTATCAATCCTATTAAGCCGGGAGCCAGGATGTTACAATATCAACTGTGACGGACCGAAATCCGTACACTCCAGGATCATAGAGGGTGGTGGCGCACGATGCGACACCCGACAGCACACAATAAGAAAAACATGATATTACATTGAGACTTGCTGAATTTGTACAAAAGTAGTACAAACTTTCAGTTTACATCTAATTTACAGAGTCTACTGCAGCGAAAGTATTTGTACAACTCACGCCTACACCTAACTAGCAAAAGTTGGTTGTCCGGCCCTACGGAAAACCAGCACTAGCTCCACTCAGCATCACTGCGGTGTGTACGGCTCCCACACAGCCATAGTCCCCGACGGAGGATAGCCCTCGCCGGTGAACCCGTACTCCGAGTCCGTGGGGTTCTCCTCACCTGCAAACACTCATAGCAGAAACCGTGAGTACAATGGCTCAGCAAGTCTTAACCGACTCTTCTACACATGAAACTCTACATGCAAGTCATACTCAAAAATAGGATGGCAGTTTGCAGCAAAGGACATGCCTACAAGTTCATCCTTAATTCATATTTTACCCACAAGTTAACGGTTCACAAATCTGAAATTTAGTGAGCAAGATTTGGTGGCACACATGTAGCAATACAAGTTATTCATAACAGCAGTAATGTATAAAAATCATTCCATCGGTTTACTATGTCACGACACAGTGAACAAGTACTCATAACCGTGAGGGACGGTGAATCGACTCATTATACATCTGCAGGGATACCCGAATAGCACGTCAAGTATGCCCATACTCGGAGCTGCACACAGCACGCTCACCCTACGTCATACGGAACAACCTTTCACCAAACAGCCCAAACGTCAAACCGGTCGCACCCAAATGGACAGGAGGTTCCCTACACGGAGCATCTCTCTATGCCGTTAGTGGATTTCCACCTTTCTGCCCTCAACCTACACCTATAAATCGGTGCGTTATGCCTCAACGCCCGGAGGTATAGGTTACATCAGTTTATCGGACTCCATATATCTGATATGCCTTCGGTACATTCAAACTTGTTGAGCGGGGCCGCACATGGATCAGTACTCAATCAACACGGGCAGGGCTACACGCACAAGAGTCCCTATTGCTGTGTCCTAGTCCCTGCCTAGTCTCATTTTTCTTACTAAAGTTGTCTTACATCTCGAACCAATCCCGTATGTGGCGAACCCTTTACTCGCGAGTAGATTCCATCTACTCGACTTGTACCGAAACCTATTTTTCATTAAGCAAGGCATATACTACACGAGGACTTAGACACTACCCTCACTCTCTTTAGGATAATCTGGTTATGCAATTAGAGTTTCATCCATCCTAAACTTAATGCACAAACATACCTCAGACTAAGTGAATATAAAGCAAAACTTGATAAACTTTGTTAAATGCAAACCGGGGCTTGCCTTGTTGCTGCTGGTCAGAAGTTAAAGTCTCCTCCAGTGGTATGAAGTCCAAGGTCTCCGGGGTTTCCTCGCGTTCAGCGACTACATGTAATCAATTTAACGATATATCAAATTAAATGCAAATGTGTTGAATTTAGCATATCAAGACCATAACTCTAGCTAGACATCCATTTTGGTTCTGAAATTTTTACAGTGGCTTGGTAAGAACCTAACCAGAGACTTTGCCAAATTTCATTTGAAATAAAGCTCATTTGAGCCCTGCACAAACAATGGTCTAAATGGACATTACTAGAGCTTCTAAGAATTTCCAGGGATTTTCATGGATCAAACCATTACTTTCTGGAAACTAGAGTTTTAGATGGTTCAAATGGAGTTGGTTTCATGTAATTTGACGAATCCTAGAGAAAGTTATGCCCTAATCAAGATTTGAAAAATTCTGAAAAATGTTTCTATACATTTTTCTATTTTCTCAGGGCAGTTTACTTAATCACACCATTAGGGGGGACTAAATGAACACGTATGGATCTGAAATTTAGCATGAGACTCAAGGATATTACAATGAACATCCTAGCCAAATTTGAGCATTTTCCACAAAGTGGATCTCCAGGGAAAATTCCCAACAGTTTAAAATTTAGAGAATTAATTCTGGAAAACTAAATACTTTCAAAGGATGAATCCTGTTGGAAAGTAATCAGAGAGCTCAATCCAACAAAATTTGGTTCATTAAATTTGGTCACTTCTGCACAAAGTTATGAATTTCTGAAGCTTGGGCTAATTCCTGATTTATTTTCCTATAGAAAATTCTTTCGCGTGCCTAAACAGAGACTGACAGCGGGCCCCGCGCGCTTAATTTAAACTAACCCACCACGCGCGCTCAGCTCTGTGACTGACACGTGGGACCAGGGGTCTTCATCTACCTCACGACGCCGCCGCCCCGAGCCGCCAGAGCTCCGACGAGATCGGCGTTCCCGGCGACCTAACTTGCCGGCGACGGTGAAACTCGCCGCCCCCACTTAACATTGGATGCTAAACATGATGGACACCTTGCTGTCGCCGGCTAACCGCCGTAGCTCGCCGGCGATGAGTGCTATGCCACTGTGCCGCATCAGCCATGTGTTCCCGTCGCTCCGGCCACCCTCTTCGCGCGCTAATCGCGTCACCACGTTCAAGGCAGCCCTGGGAAGCTCGGCATGACCTCGGTTTGGACCCAAACAGTCAGAAAACCAGACCTCACCGGCAACCCCCTCTTCCACCGAACTGTTCCTTGTTGAAACTAGGGTTCCGGTGGGTCTTTCTCACCGATTTTTGATCGAGGAGGAGCGCAAGGACTTCTAGGACGTATGTGGTGTGCACCTCGAGCGGCGGTTGCCTCTGTGCAACGAATTTTGCCGTCGACCAATCGCTAACACTAATACACATCGTGGAGTGAATTGACAATTACTCACTCTACACCGCATGAAGCAGCCAGGATCGGCCAGTCACCGGTGGACAGAGAGAGGCGGAAGGAAACTCACGAGCGGGAGCAACGAACGGCGCAGTGTGACCTGTTTTTCACTCAGGAACGAAGAGAAAGGTCGAAGCAGCTCGTGTGCTGGACTTTGAGCCGAACTTGTCACCATGAGGTGGATTCCCCCGAGCGTGCTGGCAGCCTGCGGTCGATCGTCGGTCGCTCGCGAGAGCTGTGCTTGGCTTGAGTCAGTTCAGTGCAATTTCATTCACTGACCAGTGGGCCCTCCTCCCCTTTCATCTCTTTTCTTTTGTTTTTACTGCAATTAAATTGTAGACTTAGTCACCAAGTCATGAGCTGAATTTGATTTCCCTAAATTTTAGCTGGTTTAGCTAAATTTGCGCCACACTTGAATTTTAATTTCAAATTCATTTTTAAATTAATTCAAATATAGCTCCCGACAATATGAACTCCAATGAGGATGAAAATTTGTGGAGTAACTCAGAAAAATGTGCTGAGTTTGAATGTGATGTCACCTTTTGAATCCAAGTGATGAAAGTAGCTGAAATTTGAATTTGCATTCAAATTAGCCCTTGCAATTGTATCCAAAAGTGCCTCAAAAGGGTTTGAACTTGCATGAAACCTGGCATGAGTATTCCTCATAATGTTTAGGCCTAATTGTGAGCTCAGCCCCTCATGTTTAAATGTGGTAAACTCTACTTTTGGGATTTGTGAATTTTTCCTCTAATCATCTATTGATGATAGTTACTTGCTCTTAACATGTGTTCATGAGATCACTACAAGAGGAGCTATGGTGTGATGATGTGATGAACACTTAAGCAAGTGAAATCTTGGGCTTTTACATCAACTGTAAATGGCATGTACGGAGCCTGTCCTACGCACTTGTCCTAGGTCCCATGGCACTGGAAGGTCTCCACGCTGTAAGGTTAATGACCGCGGGAGGTCCAGGATGCGCAGCCTGCTTAGCCTGGTTCCGTAGTCTAGGCCTGACGGACTGTCTCCCCTGCGCTACAACTGAGTACTTGGAGGCCAGAAGGTACACGCCTACGGACAAAAAAGTACACTCATAAGGATCAAATTTACAAAGATCCCATTGTATTCCAGAAGCTCGTAACATTGGTCCCGATAAGCCCCAATTTACAGCTTCTTCTCAGCTAATAAAACCCACTCCTTCAACTCGTTCTAAAAAATAGGATTCTGTGTAATAAGTTGTTGATATTCAACAACTTCTCAACCGGATCCGGGACATTGCCCCCTTTCTTTTTTTGTGCTTTCTTTCTATACTGCTCTGGTCGTATGACCAGCTACTTTTTCCTGTGCTATCCTTCTGCATGCGGGTCTGCTTGAGGTACCTGTGATGTACACGGGGGTCCTGTGGTTCACTCATTGCTCGGGGGCCCTACAGCGCCGAATGGTCCCTCCCTCGAAAGGCTTACACCAGTAGGATGTCCAAGTTGTGTAGCCTGCTTTGCCTGGTTCCGTACTCAGGCGTGCGCACCCTGCCTCTTCATCGCTATAGCTCAGTACAGGGGAACCGGATGGCCCGTACCCCTGGTTTTAACCATAAATTGGGATCCTTTGGTTGTCTCATTGCCTGGGGGCCCTATGGTGCTGAATGGTTGTGAGACCTATGTGTGCTGAATACATTGGCTTTGACGATAAAAGTTTTGAATACTAACAAAACACCTTTTTAACAAGGTCCAAGCTCCTGCAAGGTCCGACGATAGGTCTGACTTGTTTTGGGTAGCTCCGGCAAGGTCCGACGTAAGGTCCGACTTGCTTTGTCTAGGTCTGACTTATTTTGGTAGGTCCGACTTGTTTTTGCTAGCTCCGGTGCTAGGTCTGACTAGCTTTGGTAAGTTCCGTGCTAGGTCCGACTAAGCTTTAGTAAGCTCCGACGCTGGGTCTGACTAGCTTTGGTAAGCTCTGGTTCAAGGTCTGGTTAGCTTTGGTAAGATTCGGAGCTTGATTGCAATGGTTCTGCTTTTAACATGCAATGTTTCAAACTTGCTTTACTCTTATGGAAAGTTTGCTTAGTATTATTTTACTAATTTTTGGTGTGTTTTGGTGGTTATGGCTGATATCATTTTGCTATGGTTTACAACATGCTTATGTGAGGTGCTCACGTAAGATGTTGTAGTTTCGGAACTAACGAGATTCAAGTCGAGGACTTGTTCTTGGAAGAATTGGTTGTTTATTCATGTGCAGGTGTTGCTTTAGTTCAAGACATGGCTGGTGACGGGATCCATTGAACTAGTCTTAGTGAGAAGATGAGGTTCAACAACCAAGTTCGGGAGGAATTGTGGTTGAGTTGATCGGGAGGTCACGCAGCATGTTTGGATCAAGAACAGTGCATATGAAGGTATCATGGACGTTGTTGGAAGGTGTTTGCATGTGTGCAAGGAGTGCATGGACGTGGAAACATGGTTCTAAGGCATGGTGAAGAGATATGGAAGTGGAGATATTGTTGAAAAGGTTCAACCGGCTGGATTTTGCGCTCAGGCTGCGGCTGAGGCGGTTATGGTTTGTTTATGGAAAGTTTCGAGTTGGTTATAACAGGATTTCGTGTTAGGCATGAGTTTTAGGAATGTTTGGGACGTTCCTAAGGTGTTTGGAAGTCTTAAGATTGCTTCTATCTGCGTATAGAAGAGTCTTGAGCAGTATTGGAAAGTTACAGTTTGAATCCAAGTAGGAGTAGGAGTCCTAGTTTGAGTTGAGTTGGCCTTCGGGCTGGTTATATAAGCAAGGGAGGCCAGAGCTCATGGTGCACGACTTTGGTGATGTTCCTCTTGTATTTTTATAAACAAAATTCGTATTCTAAAGTAACTTTTGTGCCTTGTTTGTCCGACTTGCTTCAGACAAGTTTTTCTCGTCGAGTTTCTGTTCAGCACTACCTTGCTTCGGTGGTTTTATCATAACTCGAGTTTTACAGATCCAATTGATGTGATTCTTTTTGGGTTGTCTTCACAACTCGATTATCTATCATCTGTGAAAATTTCACTGTCATTGAATTTGTGGTTTCTGATCTACAAGAGTTTATTTGCAGTATTCCAGAACTGTTTTTCTCGCGTTGGACAGATTGACCTTTGTTCGATCTTTCGATCGTAACTTGAGTTTCTCTCAACGGATTTTCATGATTCTTATTGTGACGTCTTCGTGACTTGATTCTCTACAATCTATACTAGTTTTGTCACAGTTTAACACGTTTAGATTAGTTGCACACATGGTTTCTTTAACAGATCGGTTTTCTGCTGAGGGGTGTTTTGTTGCTTCCGCTGAAAAGTTTTTATCTACCATTCACCCCCCTCTGGTAGCTTTACATGTGTACTTTGATCCTACAATTGGTATTATAGCAAGGTTGCTCTAATCTTTGTGATTTGCACGTGTTTTGACTAATCATCATGTATAAATACTCCACCAAACCTTGTGTGTTTAGTGGTATTGATTTTCAGGTTTGGAAGGCACGCATGGAAGCTTTCATCCAGGTGCAAAGCTTTGCAATATGGGAAAAGGTGTACAAGCCTTACGATGTGCCTTCAAACGATCAAGTCACGGCTACAAACATGAGAGATATCAACAACAACAACAAGGCTCGGAACTTTATCATACAAGTACTAACTCAGAGCGACTTCGACCGTGTTGCACACCTCCGATCGGCGTACGATGTGTGGAGAGCACTTTATGACTACCACGAAGGATCCAACACGATCAAGGAGGTAAGACAGGATATGTTCAAGAAAGAATGCATGCGCTTTGAGATGCGACCCAGTGAGTCCATTGATGACCTCTTTGCTCGCTTTAATAAAATTCTTAGCAAATTGTGTAGCGTCAATGTTAAATTTTCAGATGCTGAAAATGCTAGGCAATTACTAAGTGCATTAGACATGTCAATTTGGGAGATGAAAGTAACATCCATATGTGAATCCACTGTCATGAGTACTCTTACATTAGATGTGCTTTATTCTAATATAAAAACTCATGAAATTGACATTATATCACGTAAGAACCCAAATAAGACTTGCATTTGTCTCACAACGTGATATGCCTAGCTCTGGACAATCATCTAGCAATACACTTGCTTTGCTGTCTTCACTAACCCTGGAACAGATTGAGGAGTTTCCAGAGGAGGAGCTAGTACTTCTTTCAACTAGGTTCTCAAAAGCATTGCGAAATGTGAGAACTAGAAGGAGAAGAAGCTCCGGACCTCAACAATGCTTTGAATGTGGTAAGACAGGACACTTTCGTACAGATTGCCCTAACCTTCCAGGTCCTTCTAACCGTGATGAAAAGCAGAATAAAGTCAAGTCCTCTTTTGGCAACACCAACAAGAAAAAGAAGGTTTTCACAGGACGCAAACTGATAAACAGTTTCATCACCGCATTTCAAGAACTTGGCTCGAGTGATGTAGACATTGGAAGTGATGAAGATGAAGATGATCTGGCAAACTTGTGCTTCATGGCGGGCAAATCAAAATCAAGTATGGAGGATGCAGAACACAACAGTGACAACGAAGAGGTATGTACTACTTGCAAAGAAATGTGTGATGCAATTTCTCGTGCCACTATTATTGTTAAGAAAAAGGACAAAAAGCTTAGGGACAATGCTGTTAAAATTGAGTCACTAGAATCTGAAATTAATCGTTTAAAATCCTTGATTCCTAGTGATGATTCTTGTTCCTCATGTGATTTAATATATGAACAATTGTCCTCTCTAAGAAGTGCACACACCTCCACACTTGATAAACTTGAATTTGAAATCGAAAAGAACAAAAAGCTTGCTGCACTTAATAATAAAAACTTGAAAGATGCTTGTTGTTCTACAATTGATTTACATTGTTCTACTTGCGATGATCTTGATAAGAAACTACAAGATGCTATGAAAGAAATTTCTATATTGAACAATGCTTTACGTTCTCATGAAGTTAAATATTGTTCCAATTGCAAATTAAAAGGAAAAACTTCATGTGAAAATTGCCTTGATCTATCAAATAAACTTGATAACATGCATAGGACATTAGATCGGTTTTGTAATGGGAATAAGAACCTAAACTTGCTGCTGAATTTTTCCAAGTCTTGCAATGATAAAACTGGTTTAGGTTTTGATTCACATGCTCATGCTAAGGAACATCCACCTAAAATTGTAAAATCATTAGGAAGTGGTTTGATTCAAACAGTTCCTAAACAAAAAGAAGTGGTTCTTAAATCTGCAGAAGTGTTGTCACATTCGGGTTCAAATAAGCATACTGCATGCTCATCTAGACATGAACACAAAGTTAAATTTCATTGTACCTATTGTGGTAGAGATGGTCATGTCATAGATTTTTGTTATAGACTAGCTAAACAACATAAAAAGGAAAGAATGCAAGCTAGATCTTATAAGTTTCATGCAAAATTTGCTGCACATACTAAACCGAATGTCAGGAACATGCAATCTGCTGTTATGAGTCAGAAATATTCAAAGTTTACCTCCGGAGCTTCAGTTTTTGCCTCTGGAGCTTCAGTTTTTGCCTCCGGACCTTCAGTTTTTGCCTCCGGAGCTACTGATTTTCGTGCTACACAAGTAACACCTCATAGGTCAGTAGTTAAGAACAAAGAACTCAAACTTTGACTCATAAACCTGCTGTTTTATCTCAGCTTTCGCATGTTATTCCTGCTGGACGTCGTGTGACTCAGTACTGGATTCCTAAATGCCTTTTAACTAACCCCAGTATTGAGTCATCGACGTATTGTGCTTCTATGTAGGTTACACGCTTGAGGAAGGAGAACATTTGGATTGTGGATACAGGTTGCTCACGCCACATGACCGGTAACAAAGAATGGTTCTCCTCTCTCTCTTTTGTGTCACGTGTAGAGAATGTTACTTTTGCCAATAATTCTTCAACTCCTATAATTGCTAAGGGTTCGGTTAGAGTAAATGATCACTACACTTTGAAGGATGTGGCACTTGTCAAAAATTTGAAATATAACTTGCTTTCTGTTTCACAATTGCTAGATGAAAATCTGGAAAATATTTTCAATAAAAACTGCTGCAAAGTTGTAGGTTCAAATAGTGAGCTTATCTTTAACATGTCTCGGTTTGGAAGAGTTTTTAAAGCTGATTTTGATATGTCTTCCTCTAAGCATAGATGTCTAGTTGCAAATGATTCTAAAGATTTATATTTTTGGCATCGTAGACTTGGTAACGTAGGCTTTGATCATCTCACACGTGTTAGTGCTCTTGATCGCATACGTGGGCTGCCTAGGCTTAAACGGGACAAAGAAATTGTGCGCTCTTCTTGTAGACATGCTAAGATGGTTGCAGGTTCACATGCTCCTCTCACAATGACCATGACAACTGAACCGGGTCAACTTTTACACCTTGACACCGTAGGACCTTCACGTGTTCAATCCTTCGGAGGTAAATGGTATGTTCTTGTGATTGTTGATGACTATTCTAGATACTCTTGGGTTTACTTTATGGCATCTAAGAATGAAGCTTTTAGTCACTTTAGAACTTCATTTCTTAGATTATCAATTGATCACCCAAGATCTCTAAGAGCAATTAGAAGTGATAATGGAACCAAATTTAAAAATCAATCGTTTGATCACTTTTGTGCTGAAAATGCAATAGATCATCAATTTTCTTCACCATATGTACCTCAACAAAACGGTGTTGTAGAGAGAAAGAACAGAACCTTAGTTGAGATGGCTAGGACTATGTTTGATGAATATCAAACTCCTAGGAAATTTTGGGCTGATGCAATTGCAACCGCTTGTTATGTCTCAAATCGTGTTTTCTTGCGTGCTAAGCTAGGTAAAACACCATATGAGCTCAGGTTTGGACGTAGGCCTAGTGTCACACACTTTAGGGTCTTTGGTTGCAAATGCTTTGTTAAGAAACATGATAATCTTGATAAATTTAAAGCTAGATCTGTTGATGCCATATTTCTTTATTATCCATCTCATACTAGAGGCTACCGTGTGCTTTTACTTGATACTAACAAAATTGTGGAGACTTGTGAGGTTTCTTTTGATGAAGCCAGCCCAGGTACTAGTTCAAATATTGCAGGTCCGGATCCATATCCGCAGGGGGAGAGTATTTTCGTTGAAGAAGAGGAAGAAGTGGTGCTGCTGCCCGAAAATTGAGCAGCTAATGACATTGTTCCAGCTCCTGATCTTGATTCACAGCCAGTACCGACGACCACCATTGCTGGTCCAGATCCTCCTCACGTCACAAGCTCATCTATTTGTGATGAACATGAAGAAGAAGAAGCTTGTGAAGTGTCCACTCCCCTCCGGATTCTCAAAAGTTATCCTCCACAACAAATTATTGGAAGCTTGCATGAACGAGTTATAGGATCCAGGTTTTTTGACCCCAATTCTCATGCTCATTCTGCTTTTGTTGCTTCTTTTGAACCCAAAGATATATCACGCGCACTCACTAATGAATCTTGGATTATTGCCATGCAAGAAGAGTTAGAAAATTTTGAAAGAAATAATGTTTGGAAACTTGTACCTCCACCTCAAGGTTACACTTTAATTGGAACTAAATGGGTGTTTAAAAATAAACAAAGTGAGGATGGGGTTGTGGTTAGGAATAAGGCTAGGTTGGTTGCTCAAGGTTTCACACAAGTTGAAGGTCTAGATTTTGATGAAACTTTTGCTCCTGTTGCTAGATTAGAAGCCATAAGAATTTTGTTAGCTTTTGCTGCATCTAAAGGTTTTAAGCTATATCAAATGGATGTTAAAAGTGCTTTTCTTAATAGCTACATAGATGAGGAGGTTTATGTCAAACAACCACCTGGTTTTGAAAATCCAAATTTTCCTAATCATGTTTACAAACTGTCCAAAGCCTTGTACGGTCTCAAAGAAGCCCCTAGAGCATGGTATGATAGGTTAAAAACATTCTTACTATAAAAGGGGTTTACCATGGGCAAGGTTGATAAAACTCTTTTTGTGCTTAAGCATGGCAATGACTCATTATTCATTCAAGTGTATGCGGATGATATTATCTTTGGTTGTGCTGCTCATGATCTTGTGTCCAAGTTTTCAGCTATGATGAGTTCGGAATTTGAGATGAGTAGGATGGGAGAACTCACGTACTTTTTGGGGCTGCAAATCAAGCAAACCAAGGAGGGTACCTTTGTGCATCAAACAAAGTATACAAAAGATCTCCTAAGGCGCTTCAACATGGACAAAAGCAAGCCTCTTCGGACACCAATGAGAACAGCAACAACACTTGAACTTGATGAAGATTGTGATCCCGTTGATCAAAAAAATATAGAAGCATGATTGGATCACTTTTGTATCTCACGGCATCAAGACTGGACATACAATTCAGCGTATGTCTTTGTGCACGGTTTCAAGCCTCCCCACGTGCTTCACATCGTCAACCGTCAAAAGGATTCTCAGGTACTTACATGGAACTCAAGAATTTGGTATTTTTCTTCCTTCTTCCTCAACCGTTGCTTTGAAAGCTTTTTCCGATGCTGATTTTGGGGGTTGTAGGTGTTGGACTGTGTAGAATTGTGTGTTGGGCTTGGCCCATGTACCAGCCCACCTATGTAATTATATATATGTACCCTACCCCCCTAAGATTAGTTAAGCATTCATTTATCCTCTAATATGGTATCAGCCTTGATCCTAACCCTAATCCCACCACCCTAGCCGCCACCACCTAATCCCACATCTGCCGCCGCCACCTAACCCTATGGCGCGGCCTCCTCTACCGCCGGCCGTCGGCGGCGCGGCCACCCCTCCCCAGCCGCCGCCGGCCACCGGACCCCTGGCCAACACCTCTCTCCCGCAGCAGCTGCCCCCTACCCTCCCTATGGCGCGGCCTCCTCAGCCACCGCCGGACGCCGGCCCCCTGGTCGGCGGGCCACTGGCCGGCGCGGCTGCACCGCCCTGGCCCGGCGCTGCTGCGCCGCTGCAGCAGCTGGCCGACGCGCCCCTTCTGTCCGGCGCGCCTGTGCTGCCTGCACCACCTGCGCCGCTGCAGCAGCTGGCTGGCGCGCCTGCGCTGCCTGCACCACCTGCACCGCCGGCTGCCGGCTCCTTCCTGGCCGGCGTGCCACTGCCCGGCGCGCAGCCTGCCACCGGTCCGATGGCAGGCGGCCCACTCGCTGCTCTACCTCGACGCACGTACGACTCAGCGCCTGGTCCGGCAGCCGGTTCCTCTCTTGCCGGCCCTACTACCGTTGCCTTCATGACGGGCTCCAGACTAGATGGTCCCGCTGTTACTGCCATCGCTGCTCACAGCGCGGCCATTGCTCCACCCTACGGCGTCGACAGTACCGCCTCGACGGCTGCGGACACCTCCGGCATCTTCGCAGCCCTCGCTGCCTCTCGCGAACGCGAGCGGGCACTTGCTCTTGCCCTGGAGCAAGAGCGCGCTTTGGCAGCTGCTCTGTCTCACCAGATCCAGGAGAGCGTTCACCGACCGCTGAGCGCTGCACACGAGACTACCTCGGACACCAGTGCGCACTCCGCATACTCGGCGTCTCTCGTCGCCGCTCTACACGCTCAGGCGGCTGGAAATCAGAACATTCGGACACTGGTGCCAATCGTCCTGAGTTCTAACTCCACCACCTACGCCCGCTGGCGTAACGTGTTCCTTCTCACATTGAGGCGGTACCAGCTTGAGGACCACGTCCAGCGGGATGTCACCCCATGGGACGACTCTTGGATCAGCATGGACAGCTTGGTCCTATCCTGGATCCTTGGGTCTCTCTCCGACGAGCTACACGACCTGGTCAGACAGCGCGGCGGTGGCACCGCGTGCCGGGCCTGGCAGACACTGGAGCACCACTTCTTGGGGAACCGTGCTACTAGGGCTCTTCACATCAACGCACGGTTCCATACTACAGTCCAGGGTGACCGCTCCATCTCTGCCTACTGTGGGGAGATGAAGAGCATGGATGACTCCTTGCGCAACATTGGCGAGCCGGTCGCCGACAGCACACTTGTACTTCGGGTCCTTCAGGGCCTGAATGAGCGCTACAGCCACCTCCGCTCCTGGCTTCTACGTGTGGAGCCCCCACCGACCATTGAGAAGGTCTGTGTAAGGGCCTCAGTTTTTGACACACATTTGCAGTGTTCATCACCACACCACACACTTCATTTGAGACAGGATGATGCACACAAGTGAAGAGCAAGTAACAATTATCAACATGCTCATTAGAGAACAAACTCACATATTGCAAAAGTGGTATTTCCCACATGTGATATAGATGGGCTGGACATATGAAAACTCCTACACTTTGTTAAGGATGTCCATGCCAAGTTTCACCCAAATTCAAAACCTTTTTGATGTCATTTTGGGTATAATTAGGAAGAGGGCAGTTTGAAACCATATTCAAATTCAAACTGTTTTTATCCCATGAATTTAGAAGTGGGAGGCATATTCTTACTCAGCACATTTTTGTGAGCCCACACACCAATTTTCACTCCAGTTGGAGTTGATCTTGACGTGAACTAAGTGGGGCAAATTCAAACTTCATTTGAATTCAAAACTGCACTTGTGCTGAAATTCACTCAAACCAAACCCAATTCGAATCCTATTCAATTCGAATGGCTCAAGGGTGAATAATCTGAATCACCAGGGGTATTATGGGGTTCACTGTTCACTACAGTGATTAGGAGTAAATTTCAGAGGTTAAAACCCCGGGTGGGACCCACATATCATAGAGGGAAGAAGGAGAAACTTGCAACCAAAGTCAGAGTCTCGGTGGGAAATTCCACCGAGCAGCTGTCGGCTGTGCCACTGAGCAGCTACCGGCGCCACCAGCTGCTTCCCTCCCCGTGGGCTGGCGCCCAGGGCGGCTTGCTCGCGCCCCCATGCGACCGGCACCGCCTCAGCCGAGCAGGAGTCGGCCGGCTTTATCTTCTCGCGGGCGAACCTGGGCAGCGGCATTGTTTCTCTCCGCAGCTCTCTGCTCAATCGGAAAAACCAGCAAAACAACCTCCTTCGTTCCTAAGCTGCTAGACAGCCACCGGAGGTCGCGCACCACCCTCCCAACGCCTGGACCACCGGGCTTCGGCCCCTGTTCCCATGACCAACGACGGCCGCCGCAGTTTAGCTGAAGGACGGCGATCGGTCTCACGCGGGCAGCACGCTGCAACCACTTCCACGGCCGAGCAAGGGCGGCAACAGGAGCGCACGAACTCCATGTTGCTTCCACCTGAAGCTCAAGCCACACCGTGAACTCTCGCCGGCGAATTCTCAGTTTTTGCTCCGGCAACCTTAAACTGAGCTTCCGGTACGGCTTCCTTAAATTCTCGCTCTATGATCTTTCGGAGGTCATCAAATCTTGCACATAGACGCTGGACTAGCCGGCGATCAAGTTCTTTTCTGCATCCGTATCGTGAAAATGTCTAGGAGTGACGAATTTCGAGCTCGATCAAGGGCGGTCATGGCGGGCGCGATCGGTCACACGGTGCCAACCAACTTGCCGCCATCCCTGAACCCTTTGGACACCTTGTCGAGCCTCCTAGAGGTACACTGATGCTGTAGGACCGTTTGTTCGAGGTGTTGGCGGGTTAGGACCCACGGTCGACAGCGCCGAACCTCAACCGAGGCCGCGGCACGTCGCCGAGCTATTTCCGGTCACCCCCAGCCCGACCTGACACCACCGACGTGTTCCTCGACGTCGACAATCCCCTGGCGGCGAGTTTCAGACCATGGGAGGTTCGGCAGCGGTGAGCCAGCGAGCCCCGAGTCTGCTCCGGCGAGGTCGGCGGCGCGGGCGCGAGAGAACGGCGGAAGGAAGACGAAGCCAGCTGACCCACGTATCAGCGGCTGAAGAATTTAAATCGGGATCGGGTGTGGCCAGGGATCCGCTGTGCTGGCGCGCAAATACCCTGTGAGCTCCGGTGTGCCGGACACCTCCGCGCTCGACACGTGTGGTATCTCCGATGTGCCGGACACCTCCGCGCTCGACACGTGTGGTATCTCCGGTGTGCCGGACACCTCCGCGCTTGACACGTGTCCCCGCGGACCCCCGCGAGATTTAAACTGTTTCCCCGATTTTCAGAATTCTTCCAAACTTCAAGTCCTCACAACTTTAGCTAGGAACCTTCAAATTAAGTGAAACCAACTCCATTAGGACCCTCTGAAAATCTAGTTTTCAGAGAGTCATAGTTTGCTTCATGAAAATTCCTAGAACACCCTAAGAGTTCCAATTAAGGCCAAGGACATAATTAATTGTGGAGGGCTCAAATGAGCTTTACTGCAACTAAAACTTGACCAAATCTCTGTTTAGGTTGTAACCAAGCAACAGTAAAAGTTTCACAGTCATTAGGTCTGTCTAGTAAGGGTTATAGACTTCACAACCTCAAAGTTAATACAAATTTAAATTGATACATATATTACTCTTATCATGTAGTCGCTAAGGTCGAGGAGGAACCCGAAGTCCTAGACTTCGTAACTCCGGAGGAGCAGCTAGCCTACGACCAAGAGCAGCAAGGCAAGCTCCGGTTTGCATTAACCTTTTTACAAATTTTTATTGTTTTGAGCACATACTTGTTTCCTGTATTCTGTGCATTAGAGTCTTGTTTGGAAGCCCCACTGCATAGCCAAGAGAACCATGGGTTGGGTTTAGGATTGCAAACCCCGTTAGCTACTGCATTGCTAGGATAGAGTAGGATTCGGTACAAGTCGAGTAGTTGGAACTACTCGCGAGAATAGGCTATAGGCACATTGCTCGGGTAGAGATAGCACATGATACACATGGCAAGAAAATGAGACTGAGCGGAGAGTAAGGGCAGCAGGACTTTGGGGCCTGTGTGCTATAGCTCCGCTTGTGTCGATTGAGGACCGAGCCGTGTGCGGGCCTGTTGAACAAGCTAGAACAGTACCGAAGACCTACCGGCTATATGGGAACCGGGAAACTGATGTAACTCGGGTAGCGTGGTGTTGAGGCATAGCTGGTCGTTCAGAGGGTAGGTTGAGAGCTCGAGGTGTAAATCGGCTGGCGGCACTGAGATGCGCGTGCAGAGACCTCTTGCTCGGGATGATTGGACCGATTCAACATTTGGCTAACGGGTGAAAGGTAGTCGCGTACGACGTCCGTGATGGTTGTTGTAGGCAACATCGAGTACGGGCGTACGTGACGGGTTGTTCGGGTAACCCTGCAGGTGTAAATCGATTATAATCGCTGTCCCTCGCGGTCAGTGAGTACCACTTGTTCACTGTACCGTGACGTAGAAAGAACAGGCTAGACACATGTTAAAATGTTGCCGAATGAAAGATGGACATTGATTGTTAATGATATGCTGTAGACTAGAGCTAACTAAAGTTCTTTTCAACTTTGGGTAAAGTACATGAGAGGAATGCGTTTCTTGTTTGATTGCGGCCCTCTCATGTTCCTTAGCGTAAGGTTCTCCACAAACCTGCTGCTAAAACTTGAAAGTAAGGTTCTACTAATTAGGCGAGTCCTTGCAACTGATTTTTACCTCATGTAACCCATTACCCTCATGTAGAAGTTCCATGTTTAGGTGAGACGGGTCAGACTTGTTGAGCCTTCGTGCTCACTGCTTGTGTTTGAACCTTTTGCAGGGTTCTATGAGGAAGGGACTCCCGAAGAGGAGACGGAACCCCAGGAGGGGAACCCCGTCGAGTGGGAGTCGTGCACGCCGCAGAGTTAGTGTGCGTGTGTGCTAGCAAGGACACGTTCGAGGGCTGAACGTGCACTTGATGCTTAGTCTACGCCCGCGAGTGTGGACTGAACTTATTTTGATGTAAACATGTTCAGAAACTTGTTTATGTAATGAAATTTCCGCTTCCGCTATGTACCTTTGACGTGTGTTATACGGTGCTGTGCAACGCAGCACCCCTCAGCGTGATCCTGGCTCGACAGGACCAATGGGGTCGTGTCAGCGTGGTATCAGAGCTCGCTTGAAGTTTAACACAGTACAAAGGTCCTCTTTTCAAAAATCTAGTGAGGAACGAGTTAGTAGCCCGTATAAGGATGTTATTAGCATATAGAAAGTGGCATATTAACCTATTTGCTATGTCGGAAAATCGTGTATCTCGGGACGTTTATGTCTTGGGGGGTACACGTAAGCGCTGTCCACCAGTGCGCACAAGCTGAAGGGTGGAGCCCCACGGGTGGCAGGTAACCCGACCCGCTTTGATATTCTCTACGACTCTTCATGTCGTTTGGGGTATTCGAGCAACGTCTGTCCCTGGCGTGCGTGGTGCAACTTGGGAGACCCCGTCACGTGGTCTGAAACGTGAACACGTAACTCAAGGCGTGTTTGGCTTGAGAACATCCGGGCGAGTGATGACGGCCAGGTGTACTAACTGTATGGATTCCGGGCTCGGTATTGACACGACCCCAAGGTCCTGTCGAGCCAGGATCACGCTGAGGGGTGCTGCGTTGCACAGCACCGTATAACACACGTCAAAGGTACAAAGCGGAAGCGGAAGTTTTATTACATAAACAGTTATATGAACATGTTTACATCAAAATAAGTTTAGTCCACACTCGCGGGCGTAGACTAAGCGTCAAGTACACGTTCAGCCCTTGAACGTGTCCTTGCTAGCACACACACACACTAACTCTGCGGCGTGCACGACTCCCACTCGACGGGGTTCCCCTCCTGGGGTTCCGTCTCCTCTTCGGGAGTCCCTTCCTCATAGAACCCTGCAAAAGCTTCAAACACAAGCAGTGAGCACGAAGGCTCAGCAAGTCTGACCCGTCTCACCTAAACATGGAACTTCTACATGAGGGTAATGGGTTGCATGAGGTAAAAATCATTTGCAAGGACTCGCCTAATTAGTGGAACCTTACTTTCAAGTTTTAGCAGCAGGTTGTGGAGAACCATGCGCTAAGGCACATGAGGGAGCCGCAATCAAACAAGAAACGCATTTCTCTCATGTACTTTGCCCAAAGTTGAAAAGAACTTTAGTTAGCACTAAGCTACATCATATCATTAACAAGCAATGTCCATCTTTCAATCAGCAACATTTTAACATGTAACTAGCCTGTTCTTTCTACGTCACGGTACAGTGAACAAGTGGTACTCACTGACCGCGAGGGACGGCGATTATAATCGATTTACACCTGCAGGGTTACCCGAACAACCCGTCACGTACGCCCGTACTCGATGTTGCCTACAACAACCATCACGGACGCCGTACGCGACTACCTTTCACCCGTTAGCCAAATATTGAACCGGTCCCATCGTCCCGAGCAAGAGGTCCCTTCACGCGCATCTCTGTGCCGCCAGCTGATTTACACCTCGAGCTCTCAGCCTACCCTCTGAACGACGGGCAATGCCTCAATACCCCGCTACCCGAGTTACATCAGTTTCCCGGTTCCCATATAGCCGGTAGGTCTTCGGTACTGTTCTAGCTTGTTCAACAGGCCCGCACACGGCTCGGTCCTCAATCGACACAAGCGGAGCTACAGCACACAGGCCCCAAAGTCCTGCTGCCCTTACTCTCCGCTCGGTCTCATTTTCTTGCCATGTGTATCATGTGCTATCTCTACCCAAGCAATGTGCCTCTAGCCTATTCTCGCGAGTAGTTCCAACTACTCGACTTGTACCGAATCCTACTCTATCCTAGCAATGCAGTGGCTAACGAGGTTTTCAATCCTAAACCCAACCCATGGTTTTCTTGGCTATGCAGTTGGGTTTCCAATCCAGACTCTAATGCAAAAAACAATATTCAAAGATGTGCTCAAAACAATAAACATTTGTAAAAAGGTTAATGCAAACCGGGGCTTGCCTTGCTGCTCTTGGTCGTAGGCTAGCTGTTCCTCCGGAGTAACGAAGTCTAGGACTTCGGGTTCCTCCTCGACCTTAGCGACTACATGATAAGAACAATGTATGTATTAATTAAATGCCTTTGTATTAACTTTGAAGTTGTGAAGTCTATAACCCTTGCTAGACAGACCTAATGACTGTTAAACTTTTACTGTGGCTTGGTTACAACCTAAACAAAGACTTGGTCATGTTTTAGTTGCAGTGAAGCTCATTTGAGCCCTCCACAAATAATTATGTCCTTGACCTCAATTGGAACTCTTAGGGTGTTCTAGGAATTTTCATGAGACAAACTATGACTTTCTGAAAACTAGATTTTCAGAGGGTTCTACTGGAGTTGGTCTCACTTAATTTGGAAGTCTCTAACTGAAGATATGAGCTAAACAATTTCAGAGAAAATTCTGAAAATGTTTCTGAACATTTTCTATTTTCTCTGGAACAGTTTTACTAATCACACCCTTAGGTGGACTAAATGAGCTCAAATGGATCTGAAATTTTTATGGTAGTTCAAGGATATTTTGGTGAACATCTCAGCAAAATTTCAGGATTTTCCTCCAAAGTATTCTCCAGTTAAAATTCCTAACAGTTTAAACTTTAAGGAATTAATTCTGGAGAAATAAGGAATTTCATGAAGTGAAACTTGATTTTCTGGAAAGTACTCAGAGAGCTGAATCCAGCAAAATTTGGTTCACTCAATTTGGAGCTTTCTAGCCAAAGTTATAAGGATTTGAAGTTTGAAGGAAATCTGAAAATCGGGAAAAAGTTTAAACTCGCGCGTGGGCCCAGGGGACACGCGTCGCACGCCGAGGCGACGGCACACCGCGGCCCACAATGATTTTACGCGCCAGCACACCCGATCCCGGCGGCAGCCGGATCCCGATTCAAAATATCGGCCGCTGACAGCTGGGGTCCACCCCCTTCTTCAACCTCGCGACACCCGCGCTCCGCCGCCGAGGGACCTCGCCGGAGAGCTCGCCGCTGGCTGCTGTACAGCTCCAAACTTCTTGATTCTGGCCGCCCCTGCCTACTTTTACTTGGGGAACCTGACCCGAGGGCCAGCTGCTCATGACAACGGCCGGAGCATGGTCGGCGACGAGCCGCCATATCGGAACGACTTCGGCCATGTCGGCTGACTCTCCTAGTACCTCAGCTACTTGAGAAATCGGTCGGGGAGCATCAGTGGACCTCAGAGAAGGTCGACATGAACTCGAGGCAGCTCGGGGAAGGCCTGAAATAGGTCCTCACCGTGCGCCCGATACCCCCCGTTCGTTCCGCCATTAGTAGACTTGAATTACGCCGGGCACAGAGGTCCTCCGGCCCAGAGTTGTGAAGGCAACTTGTGCGTTACCGTGTCTAGCTCGTGTGGGAGTGGCCTGAGGCCCTCTAATCCTTTCTAGAGCACGAATTAAACAGAATCATACCCGAAGGTCGTTCTGCACACAGAAAGGGAACAAATGGAAATTCGCCGCCGGTGAGCAACCACTCGAGCTGTGGCTCGGGGATGAGCAGCACCGGTCACCTGCGCGTCCAAGGGTGCCTTGGCTCGGGCATGACAACGCCCAGGTTGGGCTGTCCACGAGAGCCCGAGGTGCGGCGGTTTCCAGTTCCGATTTTTATCTCTCGGCACAGCCGATAGCACTCGGTTTCAATCGACTTCTAGCAATGGGGAGGATGGAGGAAGGTCTCTAGTACCTTGCTGGGACCCTGGAGTGGAAGGAGGGAGCTGCGATCGGCCTGATCGATCGGGAGCTCGAGCGGCGGTGATGGCAGTGGAAAAACGGCCGAGTATGCCGGCAGCTCGGGGAGTGAGTGATCGGAGCACGCCGGGGAGGGAATAAATAGCCTGGCGGCCGGTCTCCGGCTTGGGGCGCGCAGCAGGAGCTGGCGCCGGCTGCCCACCTTCGGTGGCGCGCGCACACAGCAGCCGGGAACCGACTGAACTGTGGTTCAGTCGGTTTGTTTTGAGGCTGAGGCTGACATGTGGGTCCCACCCCTCTTTTAACCTCTGAAATTTACTCCTAACAGCTGTGGTAAACAGTGAACCCTATTCTACCCTTGGCAATTCAAATTATTCACCCAAGAGCCATTTGAATTGATCAAAGTTCAAATGAGGTTTGGTTTGAATGAATTTCAGCACAAGTTCAGTTTGAAATTCAAATAAAGTTTGAATTTCTCCCCCTTAGCTCATGTCAAGATCAACTCCAAATGGAGTGAAAATTGGTGTGGGAGCTCACAAAAATGTGCTGAGTAAGAATATGCCTTCCACTTTCAAATTCATGGCATAACCACAGTTTGAATTTGAATATGTTTTCAAACTGCCCCTTTCCTATCTATACCCAAGATGACCTCAAAAAGGATTTTGAATTTGGGTGAAACTTGGCATGGACCTCCTTAGAAAAGTGTAGAAGTTTTCATAGGTCCATCCCATCTATATCTCATGTGGGAAATACCCCTTTTGCAATGTGTAAGTTTGTTCTCTAATGAGCATGTTGATAATTGTTACTTGCTCTTCATTTGTGTTCATCATTCTTCCTCAAATGAGGTGTGTGGTGTGGTGATGAACACTGCAAAGGAGTGTCTAAAACTGAGGCCCTTACATTCCTCCCCCCTTAAAAGAATCTCGTCCCGAGATTATAAGGTGAAAATGAGAGAGAGGATGGTGGAAAATTACCGGATATGCGACGTGAGAAAGTCGGGGTAGTTAGTGCGAAGGAATTCTTCGCTCTCCCATGTCGCTTCGTCCATGGAGTGATTACTCCACAGAACCTTGTAGAACCACAACGTACGGTTGCGTGTGGTTCGGGCCTTTTCATCAATAATCTGCACCGGTTCCTCCCGATAGGTGAGATCCGGTTGCAGTTCTTCAATGTCTTCCAGCTGAACGGTAGTTGATAGCTTGAGACACTTCCTCAGCTGGGAAATGTGAAAGACGTCGTGCACACCGGAAAGTGCTTCTGGTAATTTCAGCCGGTATGCCACCGATCCACATCTTTCGGTAATCTGGAATGGACCGATGAAGCGGGGTGCTAACTTTCCCCTCACCCCAAATCTGTTTACGCCCTTCATTGGAGATACTCGTAGGTATACGTGATCTCCAACTTCGAATTGTAATGGGCGCCTTCTCCGGTCCGCATACTGTTTTTGACGGGATTGAGCGGCTTTTAGGTTCGCTTGAATCAGTCGAACCTTTTCTTCCGCGTTGTTGACAAGGTCAATCCCGAAGGTAACCCTTTCGCCAGACTCACACCAGTTCAATGGTGTGCGGCATTTTCTTCCGTATAGCGCCTCGTAGGGCGCCATCTTGATGCTGGCTTGGTACCCATTGTTGTACGAGAACTCGGCTAACGGTAAGTGATCATCCCAATTCTTGCCGTGGTCGATAGCGCAAGCTCGTAGCATGTCTTCTAGGATTTGATTTACCCGCTCGGTTTGTCCATCCGTCTGCGGGTGGTAGGCTGAACTACGGATCAGCTTCGTCCCCAAGGCAGCGTGTAGCTGCTCCCAAAAACGGGACACAAATAAAGTGCCCCGGTCCGATACGATGGTACGGGGTACGCCGTATAAGCATAGGATCCGTGAGATGTACAGTTCAGCGTACTTCTTGGCGTTGTAGTTGGTGTTGACCAGGATGAAATGGGCAACTTTGGTGAGCCGATCGACGATTACCCACACAGAATCATGTTTCTGTAAGGTGGTGGGTAAACCGACGATGAAATCCATGCTCACGTCTTCCCACTTCCAGGCAGGAACGCCCAGTGGTTGCAGCAGTCCCGGTTTCCGCATGTGGTCTGCCTTCACCCTTCGACATGTATCACACTCGGACACGTATCTTGCAGTCTCTCGCTTCATCCGTGTCCACCAAAACTTTCTTCTGAGTTCTTGATACATTTTGTTGCTGCCGGGGTGAATAGAAAACTTTGATAAGTGAGCCTCATCAAAGATTTTCTTCCGTAACTCCGGGTTTCGGGGTACGACGATCCGGTCCTTGAACCACAGGACGCCGTCTCCGTCCTTCCGGAAACATTTCAACTCCCCACTGTCTACACGTCTCCGCAAATGTGACATGCCCTTGTCATTCTTCTGGGCTGCCGCTATCTCTTCACGGATGGTGGGGATCAAAGCTAGGTTGTAGAGAGCTCCGTGTGGAATCACATGTAGTGGTGGTTCGCTCTCTTCCAACGGTGTGATGGTCAGATTATTGACGTGTGACTTGCGGCTTAGCGCGTCCGCCACAACGTTTGCCTTGCCCGGATGATAATGGATTTCTATCTCGTAATCCTTTATCAGTTCTAACCATCTTCGTTGCCTCATGTTCAGCTCCTTCTGAGTGAATATGTACTTGAGGCTTTTGTGGTCGGTATATAAATGTACGAGGTTACCGAGTAGGTAGTGCCTCCACATCTTTAGTGCAAGTACCACGGCAGCGAGCTCCAAGTCGTGAGTTGGATAATTTTGCTCATGGTTCCTAAGCTGCCGTGATCCATACGCGACCACTCTTCGGTCTTGCATCAGCACACATCCGAGCCCAATGCCGGATGCATCGCAGTACACATCGAACGGTTTTGTTGTGTCTGGCTGCGCCAAAACCGGTGCTGATGTCAGGTGCTTAACTAAAGCCTTGAATGCTGCTTCACATGCTGGACTCCAAACATATTTGGTAGCTTTCTTCAGCAGCTCTGTCATTGGCTTGGCAATCTTCGAGAAGTTCGGAATGAACCTCCGATAATATCCCGCGAGTCCGAGGAAACTCCGTACCTCATGAACAGTTCTCGGAGATTTCCAATTCAGCACTTGCGTGATCTTGCTCGGGTCCACAGCGATACCCTCCGCTGAGATGATATGCCCGAGGAAAGGCACTTGCGATATCCAAAACTCGCATTTGCTGAACTTTGCGTATAACTTGTGATCCCGCAGCCGTTGCAAGACTATACGCAGATGTTTCTTGTGATCTTCCTCCGACTTAGAGTATACTAGGATGTCGTCGATGAAGACCACGACAAACTTGTCCAGCTCCGGCATGAACACCGAGTTCATTAAGTACATGAAGTGAGCTGGAGCATTGGTGAGGCCAAAGGACATGACCAGGTACTCATAAAGTCCGTACCTTGTCGAGAAAGCTGTCTTTGGAATGTCCTCCGCCCTTATCTTAATCTGATGGTACCCGGATCTTAAATCCATCTTGGAAAAGATCTTTGCTTCGACCAACTGATCAAACAACATGTCGATCCGTGGCAACGGGTACTTGTTCTTGATGGTTACGGCATTTAATGGACGGTAGTCCACGCAAAGCCGCAACGTTTCATCCTTCTTTTTGACAAATAATGCCGAACAGCCCCATGGCGAGGAGCTCGGCCTAATAAAACCCTTCTCCAGAAGGTCCGTGAGCTGAGTCTTCAGTTCAGCCAACTCCTTGGGCGCCATCTTGTATGGCCTTCGGGACATTGGCATGGTTCCTGGTGCAAGTTCAATCTTGAACTCCACCTCTCTATCGGGTGGCATCCCCGGGAAATCATCCGGGAATACATCAGGGAACTCTCGGACCACTGGAATGTCTTCCAATCTGATGGTTGTGGCTTGATAGACACTTGGAAGTTTTATTTCTGGACTGTCCAGAAATAATGAGTGAGAACCGTGCACTTCTGAGTTTAAGTGCACGACTCGAAGGACGGTGTCTAAAACAGCGCCGTGGCGGGTTAACCACGACATCCCTAGGATGACATCGACCTTCTGCCCCTCTAAGATAATGAGAGACGTGGGGTACACTCTACCCGCTAAGCATAATGGTGCTTTGGAGACCATTACGCTTGCTGAAATCTTCCCACCCGGTGAACAAATTAAATATGGACTATCGGTGGGTAGTATTGGCAAGCTGTGTTTAGCAATGAAAGCTTGGCTAATAAAATTATGCGTGGCGCCTGAATCAAATAGTATTATAGCGGGATGCTGGTGGAGTTGGAACATACCCGCAAGGATTGGCTCGCCCTCCGGCACGTCCTCAATGGCAAGCTGGTGGACAGTGCCGGGCCTAGGGTTTGCCCGCCGCGCATTAGTAGGGTTCCGGGGTTGATTCCTCCCCGGAAACGGTGGTGCCACTCCGCCGCCTTGCCTCTCCGGGCAACTGCTCGCGAAGTGTCCTGGACGGCCACACTTGTAACACGTGGCCGCTGCTGGTGGAGTACTTGGTGGACGAAAGCCCGGCATGCGTTGCGAAGGTGCAAACGCACGCGGCATCGCCCGCTGCTGCTGTTGTTGTTGCAGTGGTGCTGGCAGTACCGGCCGGAATGCCGGTGAAGAGTACGACCGACTGCGGAACGGCATCGGCCGTTGTGGTGGTTGCCAGCGTGGACCTGATGGTGGGCGATTCACCATCCGAAACTTCTGAGAAGGACCGCCTCCTTCTCCGCTGTCTGCGGCGCGCTTCGCTTTCGCTCTGCCGCCGCCAACTCCTTGCCGGAGTCCTCCTGAACAATCGCAGCATCAATTATGTCGTTGAGGCTGCCGCGATTGAACATCGCCAGCTTGTCCTTCAGGAGCGGGTTAAGCCCCTGGTAAAAGTGGTCCCGCCTCTTCTCGTCCGTATCTGCGTGATACGACGCGTAGAGCGCGAGATCGTTGAACGCCCTGGAATATTCCAGCGCGTTCCGGCCCCCTTGTTGCAGGTGTAGGAGCTCCTGCGTCTTCCTCTTCATCAGACCTGGCGGTATATGATAGGCCCTGAAGGCCGTCCGGAACTCCGCCCAGGTCATCACTCGGTCGGTGGGTTGTGAAGCACAAAAGTTGGCCCACCACGCGCTCGCGGATCCTTGGAGCTGCTGGACCGCGAACTGAGTCTTGCGCTGCTCGCTGATTTGGAGCAGCCCGAACTTCATCTCTATGGCGCGGAGCCAGTTGTCCGCGTCGAGTGGTTCATCCGCCCTTGAGAATACAGGGGGATGAGTCGCCAGGAAGTCGGAGTAGGAGCTCTGTTGGCGCTCCTCACGATCTTGACGTCTCTCTGGGCGAGACGTATTGGCGATGAGAGTCTGCAGCAACTCTGTGTGCTGCTGATGCGAGCCCGCCATTGCCGCGACAATGTCGGCCAATGTAACCGTTGGCAGTGGCGGTGGCGGTGTTTGCTGTTGCTGTTGCTGCTGCTGTCCCGAGGAGTCCTCGGGAGGCGGTTGGGAGGTCTCTCCCCCTTGGCTAGTACCTCCAACATCAGGGTTGGCACGAGTACGCGTCATTCTGAAATTCAACACAGCAGCAATTAGCACATGTCTTACTCAAAATTCCATAAACGGCAGTGGGTATCGAGGCGACGCATGATTAACTTGCACAACATTCACATATATTGATAAAGCATAAACTTTATACAAGATACATTATTCTCGGATCTCCGAGAAGTCGTGCTCATGTCGTCCTACCTATACATACGCTACTGCCTACACGACATGTCACCGATTACAAAAGTTGGGTTACGCTACCCTAGCTGCCCTACTTGGCAATCGTAACCCCCTACTCGGAGTAGAATTCGACCTCCTGTGGGTCGTACTCCTCCGGTACTTCTGCTGGTGGCTCTGGATCTACCACCTCTTCTCTCATTCCGGGTTCTCCCATTGCTGGAAGACCCAAGACCACCGGTATGCCTAACACCGGGGGCACGAGGTCCTGCAATGCATGCACCTCGTCCATAGCCTGGTTGTAGTCCTCTTCCCAGCCTTGTCCTTCCTCAATAGCGTCGTCCCGCTCTTGAGCAAGGTCCTCATTCTGCTGGGTTAGGGTCTGCACCAGCTCTTGCAACGCCGCGATGTCAACACGGCCCTTCTTCTTTGCCTTCTTCAGACGACGCAACTGATTGTGTTGTTCATTCAATCGCTTGATCGTCGGAAGGAGCACATTGCGGAGTGCACTGTGAGCACCCTCGAAATGATCTCCACGGCTTGTGCTCTCCTTGAGCTTGGTGGCGAGATGCTCCGTATGAACAGCTTGGCTGTCCATCACAGCGTTTCCCGCCCTCATTTGGAGACTGAGATTTGCCTCCGCGGGGTTGTACCTTGGGCAACTCGGGTCTGTTGCCTCCAGGTACCTTTCTTCCCACACATGCTGAGCTCGCCCCTCCACCGGAACGAGTGCGTATGGTGTGCCCTCCATGGCCTGCACGTGTAGTTGGCAGAAGCGTGACATGGTGTCACGGGCTGCCACTTGCCACATCCCTTCCGGTTGTCTTCCTCTCACCGTGACGGTGAATGGCACCCAACCGGGTGGCGTAGGCCCTGCAGAAACTTCGACATGGATCGTCCACGTCTTGTTCCCCTCTTCGCCTTCTTCCTTGGCGAAGTATTGCGGCATCTGGTTGTACCCGAAATATTGGAGCATTTGCCACAATGCTTCCGGGTAGCCGCTACGGTCAGAACAGTGGGAAACTACCCACCCGTTCTCCAACCGTTTATCTGCTGCCATCTGTAAAAATATATTTGAGAAATGTCAAATATTTATTTAAACAGTAAACCATTGATTTATAACATAAGATATGTCATTGAACCCATAACATTTGGAAACATAGTTCAAATTTTTAAATAAATTTGACTGCTGATCTGCTGTTACCATGACAGCCCTGACCAGTTTCCATATCAATCTGATTTAGGCCAGATTAAAAGCAAAACCAGTCCTGGAGCTCAATATCAAAGTTAAAGTTAACTTCAATAGCTTTCCAGAAAGTATTTGGTTGGCCTAAGATCTGTCCTGGTTCAAAAGTTATGAGATGTCAAAGTTAGCAGAATTTCTGGGAAACAATTGGACAGCACCTCCCTGCCTTAGGTACCGATTCGATCCAAGAATTCCCAGTTAATTCTGTTCCTAATCTGACAAAACTTTCTGTTACAAAGTTGTAATCCATCTCATAAGCTTTCCAGAACTACCTCATTTTCTATTTTTGGATTTTTATGCAGGAAGTTATGCTTAATTTACAGAGAGTCTACAGAGAGTCTTTGCTCCGTCCTGTTTTCTGGACAGTTTCAACTCTGCTGCATTTTTCGAGTAGTTAAGGGATGAAACACCTCTGGACCTCAACAGAAGAGTTGTAAAGCTCTTCCAACGCTTTCCAGAAATGTATCATACGACCCCAACCTCGAAAGAACTCAACCTCTAACCTCTGATTAACTTCAGCCTTGATTCAGCTGAAAACAGAGTGCTCTGTCCTTAACATCCTATAAGTTGAAAATTTGTTAACTTTGAATATCCTGTATAAGGGAAGGAGTTACATCAAGTTTTACTACTTTGGATCAAAACCTTCAAGTTTTTAAATGAAGTTGTTCATTTAGTTGGGTGTGACGTCGATGCGTCACCAGATTATGTCGGTACTACGTCCTCACAAAGGAAAAACCTATACCGGACTTAGCCGGCTTCGTTAGTTCAGTGGCACTACTCGTCACTCGCACACGGATGCTACACGTCTACCGTTTCGTGGTAAGGCTACCTGCAGAAACTCAAACAATCATCAGACTCGGCTGCACACCGAGTCCGGGATCCATACAGTTCGTACACCCGGCCGTCATCACTCGCCCGGATGTTCTCAAGCCAAACACGCCTTGAGTTACGTGTTCACGTTTCAGACCACGTGACGGGGTCTCCCATGTTGCATCACGCACGCCAGGGACAGACGTTGCTCGAGTACCCCAAACGACATGAAGAGTCGTAGAGGATACTAAAGCGGATCGGGTTACCTGCCACCCGTGGGGCTCCACCCTTTAGCTTGTGCGCACTGGTGGACAGCGCTTACGTGCACCCCCCAAGACATGAACGTCCCGAGATGCACGATTTTCCGACATAACAAATAGGTTAATATGCCACTTTCTATATACTAATAACATCCTTATACGGGCTACTAACTCGTTCCTCACTGGATTTTTGAAAAAGAAGACCTTTGTACTGTGTTAAACCTCAAGCGAGCTCTGATACCACGCTGACACGACCCCAAGGTCCTGTCGAGCCAGGATCACGCTGAGGGGTGCTGCGTTGCACAGCACCGTATAACACACGTCAAAGGTACAAAGCGGAAGCGGAAGTTTTATTACATAAACAGTTATATGAACATGTTTACATCAAAATAAGTTTAGTCCACACTCGCGGGCGTAGACTAAGCGTCAAGTACACGTTCACCCCTTGAACGTGTCCTTGCTAGCACACACACACACTAACTCTGCGGCGTGCACGACTCCCACTCGACGGGGTTCCCCTCCTGGGGTTCCGTCTCCTCTTCGGGAGTCCCTTCCTCATAGAACCCTGCAAAAGCTTCAAACACAAGCAGTGAGCACGAAGGCTCAGCAAGTCTGACCCGTCTCACCTAAACATGGAACTTCTACATGAGGGTAATGGGTTGCATGAGGTAAAAATCATTTGCAAGGACTCGCCTAATTAGTGGAACCTTACTTTCAAGTTTTAGCAGCAGGTTGTGGAGAACCATGCGCTAAGGCACATGAGGGAGCCGCAATCAAACAAGAAACGCATTTCTCTCATGTACTTTGCCCAAAGTTGAAAAGAACTTTAGTTAGCACTAAGCTACAGCATATCATTAACAAGCAATGTCCATCTTTCAATCAGAAACATTTTAACATGTAACTAGCCTGTTCTTTCTACGTCACGGTACAGTGAACAAGTGGTACTCACTGACCGCGAGGGACGGCGATTATAATCGATTTACACCTGCAGGGTTACCCGAACAACCCGTCACGTACGCCCGTACTCGATGTTGCCTACAACAACCATCACGGACGCCGTACGCGACTACCTTTCACCCGTTAGCCAAATATTGAACCGGCCCCATCGTCCCGAGCAAGAGGTCCCTGCACGCGCATCTCTGTGCCGCCAGCTGATTTACACCTCGAGCTCTCAGCCTACCCTCTGAACGACGGGCAATGCCTCAATACCCCGCTACCCGAGTTACATCAGTTTCCCGGTTCCCATATAGCCGGTAGGTCTTCGGTACTGTTCTAGCTTGTTCAACAGGCCCGCACACGGCTCGGTCCTCAATCGACACAAGCGGAGCTACAGCACACAGGCCCCAAAGTCCTGCTGCCCTTACTCTCCGCTCGGTCTCATTTTCTTGCCATGTGTATCATGTGCTATCTCTACCCGAGCAATGTGCCTCTAGCCTATTCTCGCGAGTAGTTCCAACTACTCGACTTGTACCGAATCCTACTATATCCTAGCAATGCAGTGGCTAACGAGGTTTTCAATCCTAAACCCAACCCATGGTTTTCTTGGCTATGCAGTTGGGTTTCCAATCCAGACTCTAATGCAAAAAACAATATTCAAAGATGTGCTCAAAACAATAAACATTTGTAAAAAGGTTAATGCAAACCGGGGCTTGCCTTGCTGCTCTTGGTCGTAGGCTAGCTGTTCCTCCGGAGTAACGAAGTCTAGGACTTCGGGTTCCTCCTCGACCTTAGCGACTACATGATAAGAACAATGTATGTATTAATTAAATGCCTTTGTATTAACTTTGAAGTTGTGAAGTCTATAACCCTTGCTAGACAGACCTAATGACTGTGAAACTTTTACTGTGGCTTGGTTACAACCTAAACAAAGACTTGGTCATGTTTTAGTTGCAGTGAAGCTCATTTGAGCCCTCCACAAATAATTATGTCCTTGACCTCAATTGGAACTCTTAGGGTGTTCTAGGAATTTTCATGAGACAAACTATGACTTTCTGAAAACTAGATTTTCAGAGGGTTCTACTGGAGTTGGTCTCACTTAATTTGGAAGTCTCTAACTGAAGATATGAGCTAAACAATTTCAGAGAAAATTCTGAAAATGTTTCTGAACATTTTCTATTTTCTCTGGAACAGTTTTACTAATCACACCCTTAGGTGGACTAAATGAGCTCAAATGGATCTGAAATTTTTATGGTAGTTCAAGGATATTTTGGTGAACATCTCAGCAAAATTTCAGGATTTTCCTCCAAAGGATTCTCCAGTTAAAATTCCTAACATTTTAAACTTTAAGGAATTAATTCTGGAGAAATAAGGAATTTCATGAAGTGAAACTTGATTTTCTGGAAAGTACTCAGAGAGCTGAATCCAGCAAAATTTGGTTCACTCAATTTGGAGCTTTCTAGCCAAAGTTATAAGGATTTGAAGTTTGAAGGAAATCTGAAAATCGGGAAAAAGTTTAAACTCGCGCGTGGGCCCAGGGGACACGCGTCGCACGCCGAGGCGACGGCACACCGCGGCCCACAATGATTTTACGCGCCAGCACACCCGATCCCGGCCGCAGCCGGATCCCGATTCAAAATATCGGCCGCTGACAGCTGGGGTCCACCCCCTTCTTCAACCTCGCGACACCCGCGCTCCGCCGCCGAGGGACCTCGCCGGAGAGCTCGCCGCTGGCTGCTGTACAGCTCCAAACTTCTTGATTCTGGCCGCCCCTGCCTACTTTTACTTGGGGAACCTGACCCGAGGGCCAGCTGCTCATGACAACGGCCGGAGCATGGTCGGCGACGAGCCGCCATATCGGAACGACTTCGGCCATGTCGGCTGACTCTCCTAGTACCTCAGCTACTTGAGAAATCGGTCGGGGAGCATCAGTGGACCTCAGAGAAGGTCGACATGAACTCGAGGCAGCTCGGGGAAGGCCTGAAATAGGTCCTCACCGTGCGCCCGATACCCCCCGTTCGTTCCGCCATTAGTAGACTTGAATTACGCCGGGCACAGAGGTCCTCCGGCCCAGAGTTGTGAAGGCAACTTGTGCGTTACCGTGTCTAGCTCGTGTGGGAGTGGCCTGAGGCCCTCTAATCCTTTCTAGAGCACGAATTAAACAGAATCGTACCCGAAGGTCGTTCTGCACACAGAAAGGGAACAAATGGAAATTCGCCGCCGGTGAGCAACCACTCGAGCTGTGGCTCGGGGATGAGCAGCACCGGTCACCTGCGCGTCCAAGGGTGCCTTGGCTCGGGTATGACAACGCCCAGGTTGGGCTGTCCACGAGAGCCCGAGGTGCGGCGGTTTCCAGTTCCGATTTTTATCTCTCGGCACAGCCGATAGCACTCGGTTTCAATCGACTTCTAGCAATGGGGAGGATGGAGGAAGGTCTCTAGTACCTTGCTGGGACCCTGGAGTGGAAGGAGGGAGCTGCGATCGGCCTGATCGATCGGGAGCTCGAGCGGCGGTGATGGCAGTGGAAAAACGGCCGAGTATGCCGGCAGCTCGGGGAGTGAGTGATCGGAGCACGCCGGGGAGGGAATAAATAGCCTGGCGGCCGGTCTCCGGCTTGGGGCGCGCAGCAGGAGCTGGCGCCGGCTGCCCACCTTCGGTGGCGCGCGCACACAGCAGCCGGGAACCGACTGAACTGTGGTTCAGTCGGTTTGTTTTGAGGCTGAGGCTGACATGTGGGTCCCACCCC
Organism: Neostapfia colusana; assembly: GCA_030760725.1. NCBI lineage: Eukaryota > Viridiplantae > Streptophyta > Magnoliopsida > Poales > Poaceae > Neostapfia > Neostapfia colusana. The sequence continues at coordinate 64,648,226 of JASWHV010000011.1, forward strand.
TCTTTTAACCTCTGAAATTTACTCCTAACAGCTGTGGTAAACAGTGAACCCTATTCTACCCTTGGCAATTCAAATTATTCACCCAAGAGCCATTTGAATTGATCAAAGTTCAAATGAGGTTTGGTTTGAATGAATTTCAGCACAAGTTCAGTTTGAAATTCAAATAAAGTTTGAATTTCTCCCCCTTAGCTCATGTCAAGATCAACTCCAAATGGAGTGAAAATTGGTGTGGGAGCTCACAAAAATGTGCTGAGTAAGAATATGCCTTCCACTTTCAAATTCATGGCATAACCACAGTTTGAATTTGAATATGTTTTCAAACTGCCCCTTTCCTATCTATACCCAAGATGACCTCAAAAAGGATTTTGAATTTGGGTGAAACTTGGCATGGACCTCCTTAGCAAAGTGTAGAAGTTTTCATAGGTCCAGCCCATCTATATCTCATGTGGGAAATACCCCTTTTGCAATGTGTAAGTTTGTTCTCTAATGAGCATGTTGATAATTGTTACTTGCTCTTCATTTGTGTTCATCATTCTTCCTCAAATGAGGTGTGTGGTGTGGTGATGAACACTGCAAAGGAGTGTCTAAAACTGAGGCCCTTACAGGTATGCAGCCGAATCCGATGATTGTTTGAGTTTCTGCAGGTAGCCTGACCATGAAACGGTAGACGTGTAGAATTCGTGTGCGAGTGACATTTAGTGCCACTGGAGTAACGAAGCCGGCTAAGTCCGGTATAGGTTTTCTTTGTGAGGACGTAGTACCGACATAATTTGGTGACGCATCGACGTCACACCCCACTAAATGAACAACTTCATTGTAAAACTTGAAAGTTTTGATCCAAAGTAGTAAAACTTGATGTAACTCCTTTCCTTGTACAGGATATTCAAAGTTAACAAGTTTTCAACTTATAGGATGTTAAGGACAGAGCACTCTGTTTTCAGCCGAATCAAGGCTGAAGTTAATCAGAGGTTAGAGGCCGAGTTCTTTCGAGGTTGGGGGTCATGTGATACATTTCTGGAAAGCTTTGGAAGAGTTTTACCACTTTTCTGTTGAGGTCCAGAGGTGTTTCATCCCTTAACCACTCGAAAAATACAGTAGAGTTGAAGCTGTCCAGAAAACAGGGCAGAGTAAAGACTCTCTGTAGACTCTCTGTAAATTGAGCATAACTTCCTGCATAAAAATCCAAAAATATAAAATGAGGTAGTTCTGGAAAGCTTATGAGATAGGTTACAACTTTGTAACAGAAAGTTTTGTCAGATTAGGGACAGAATTAACTGGAATTCTTGGATCAAAACAGTACCTAAAGCAGGGAGGTGCTGCCCAATTGTTTCCAGAAATTCTGTTAACTTTGACATCTCATGACTTTTGAACCAGGACAGATCTTAGGCCAAGAAAACACTTTCTGGAAAGATATTGAAGTTAACTTTAACTTTGATGTTGAGATCCAGAATTGGTTTTGCCTTCAACATGGCCTAAATTAGGTTGAAATGGAAACTGGTCAGGGCTGTCATGGGAACAGCAGATCAGCAGTCAAATTTGTTTAAAATTTGAACTATGTTTCCAAGTTTTATGGGTTTAATGACATATCTTATGTTATAACTCAATGGTTTACTGTTTAAATAAATATTTGACATTTCTCAAATATAATTTTTACAGATGACAGCAGATAAGCAATTGGAGAACGGGTGGGTGATGTCCCACTGTTCTCACCATAGCGGCTACCTGGAAGCATTGTGGCAAATGCTCCAATATTTCGGGTACAACCAGATGCCGCAATACTTCGCCAAGGAAGAAGGCGAAGAGGGGAACAAGACATGGACGATCCATGTCGAAGTCCCTGCAGGACCTACGCCACCCGGTTGGGTGCCATTCACCGTCACGGTGAGAGGAAGACAACCGGAAGGAATGTGGCAAGTGGCAGCCCATGACACCATGTCACGTTTCTGCCAACTACACGTGCAGGCTATGGGAGGCACTCCATACGCACTCGTTCCGGTGGAAGGACGAGCTCAGCAGGTGTGGGAAGAGAGGTACCTGGAGGCAACGGATCCGAGTTGCCCAAGGTACAACCCCGCGGAGGCAAATCTCAGCCTCCAGATGAGGGTGGGAAACGCCGTGATGGACAGCCAAGCTGTTCATACGGAGCATCTCGCCACAAAGCTCAAGGAGAGCACAAGCCATGGAGACCATTTCGAGAATGCCTACGGCGCACTCCGCAATGTGCTCCTTCCGACGATCAAGCGACTGAATGAACAGCACAATCAGTTGCGTCGTCTGAAGAAGGCAAGGAAGAAGAGCCGTGTTGACATCGCGGCGTTGCAAGAGCTGGTGCAGACCCTAACCCAGCATAATGAGGACCTTGCTCAAGAGCGGGACGATGCTATTGAGGAAGGACAAGGCTGGGAAGAGGACTACAACCAGGATATGGACGAGGTGCATGCATTGCAGGACCTCGTACCTCCGGTGTTGGGCATACCGGTGGTCTTGGGCCTTCCAGCAATGGGAGAACCCGGATTGGGAGAAGAGGTGGTAGATCCAGAGCCACCAGCAGAGGTACCGGAGGAGGACGGCCCACAGGAGGTCGAGTTCTACTCCGAGTAGGGGGTTACAGTTGCCAAGTAGGGCAGCTAGGGTAGTGTAACCCAATTTTTGTAATCGGTGACATGTCGTATAGACAGTAGCGTATGTATAGGCAGTGACAACATGAGCACGACTTCTCGGAGACCCGAGAATAATGTATCTTGTATAAAGTTTATGCTTTATCAATATATGTGAATGTTGTGCAAATTAATCATGTGTCATTTCAATACCTACTGTTGTTTATGGAATTTTAAGTAAGACATGTGCTAAGTGCTGCTGTGTTGAATTTCAGAATGACGTGTACTCGTGCCAACCCTGATGTTGGAGGTACTAGCCAAGGGGGAGAGACCTCCCAACCACCTCCCGAGGACTCCTCGGGACAGCAGCAGCAACAGCAAACACCGCCACCGCCACTGCCAACAGTTACATTGGCCGACATCGTCGCGGCAATGGCGGGCTCGCATCAGCAGCACACAGAGTTGCTGCAGACTCTTATCGCTAATACGTCTCGCCCAGAGAGACGTCAAGACCGTGAGGAGCGTCAACAGAGCTCCTACTCCGACTTCCTGGCAACTCATCCCCCGGTATTTTCAAGGGCGGATGAACCACTTGACGCGGACAACTGGCTCCGCGCCATAGAGATGAAGTTCGGGCTGCTCCAACTCAGCGAGCAGCGCAAGACTCAGTTCGCGGTCCAGCAGCTCCAAGGATCCACGAGCGCGTGGTGGGCCAACTTCTGTGCTTCACAGCCCACCGACCGAGTGATGACCTGGACGGAGTTCCGGACGGCCTTCAGGGCCTATCATATACCGCCAGGTTTAATGAAGAGGAAGATGCAGGAGTTCTTACACCTGCAGCAAGGGAGCCGGAACGCGCTGGAATACTCCAGAGCATTCAACGATCTCGCGCTTTACGCGTCATATCACGCTGATACAGACGAGAAGCGGCAAGACCATTTTTACCAGGGGCTTAACCCGCTCCTGAAGGACAAGTTGGCGATGTTCAATCGCGGCAGCCTCAACGACATCATTGATGCTGCGATTGTTCAGGAGGACTCCGGTAAGGAGTTGGCGGCGGAAGAGCGAAAGCGAAGCGCGCCGCAGAGCAGCGGAGAAGGAGGCGGTCCTTCTCAGAAGTTTTGGATGGTGAATCGCCCACCATCAGGTCCACGCTGGCAGCCACCACAGCGGTCGATGCCGTTCCGCAGTCGGCCGTATTCTTCACCGGCATTCCGGCCGGCACTGCCAGTACCACCGCAACAACAACAACAGCAGCGGGCGATGCCGCGTGCGTTTGCACCTCAGCAACGCATGCCGGGCTTTCGTCCATTGAGCACTCCACCAGCAGCGGCCACATGTTACAAGTGTGGTCGTCCAGGGCACTTCGCGAGCAGTTGCCCAGAGAGGCAAGGCGGCGGAGTGGCACCACAGTTTCCGGGGAGGAATCAACCCCGGAACCCTACTAATGCGCGGCGGGCAAACCCTAGGCCCGGCACCATCCACCAGCTTGTCATTGAGGACGTGCCGGAGGGCGAGCCAATTCTTGCGGGTATGTTCCAACTCCACCAGCATCCCGCGATAGTACTATTTGATTCAGGCGCCACGCATAGCTTCATTAGCCAAGCTTTCATTGATAAATATAGCTTGCAAATACTACCCACCGATAGTCCCTATGTGATCTGTTCACCGGGTGGGAAAATTTCAGCAAGCATGATGGTCCCAAAAGCGCCATTGTGCTTAGAGGGTAGAGTTTACCCTACGTCTCTCATAATTTTAGAGGGACAAAAGGTCGATGTCATCTTAGGGATGTCGTGGTTAACCCGCCACGGTGCTGTTTTAGACACCGTCCTCCGAGTCGTGCACTTGAAATCAGAGGTGCACGAGTCTCACTCATTATTTCTGGACAGTCCAGAAATAAAACTTCCAAGTGTCTATCAGTCCACTACTACCAGATTGGAAGATATTCCAGTGGTCCAAGAGTTTCCTGACATATTCCCGGATGATTTGCCGGGGATGTCACCCGATAGAGAGGTGGAGTTCAAGATTGAACTTGTACCTGGAACCATGCCAATATCCCGAAGGCCGTACAAGATGGCGCCCAAGGAGTTGGCTGAACTGAAGACTCAGCTCACGGACCTTCTGGAAAAGGGTTTTATTAGGCCGAGCTCCTCGCCATGGGGTTGTTCGGCATTATTTGTCAAGAAGAAGGATGAGACGTTGCGGCTTTGCGTGGACTATCGTCCATTAAACGCCGTAACCATCAAGAACAAGTACCCGTTGCCACGGATCGACATGTTGTTTGATCAGTTGGTCGAAGCAAAGATCTTTTCCAAGATGGATTTAAGATCCGGGTACCATCAGATTAAGATAAGGGCTGAGGACATTCCGAAGACGGCTTTCTCGACGAGGTACGGACTTTATGAGTACCTGGTCATGTCCTTCGGCCTCACCAATGCTCCAGCTCACTTCATGTACTTAATAAACTCGGTATTCATGACGGAGCTGGACAAGTTTGTCGTGGTCTTCATCGACGACATCCTAGTATATTCCAAGTCGGAGGAAGATCACAAGAAACATCTGCGTATAGTCTTGCAACGGCTGTGGGATCACAAGTTGTACGCAAAATTCAGCAAATGCGGGTTTTGGATATCGCAAGTGCCTTTTCTCGGGCATATCATCTCAGCGGAGGGTATCGCTGTGGACCCGAGCAAGATCACCTCAAGTGCTGAATTGGAAATCCCCGAGAACGGTTCATGAGGTACGGAGTTTCCTCAGACTCGCGGGATATTATCGGAGGTTCATTCCGAACTTCTCAAAGATTGCCAAGCCAATGACAGAGCTGCTGAAGAAGGCTACCAAATATGTTTGGAGTACAGCATGTGAGGCAGCATTCAAGGCTTTAGTCAAGCACCTGACATCAGCACCGGTTTTGGCGCAGCCAGACACAACAAAACCGTTCGATGTGTACTGCGATGCATCCGGCATTGGGCTCGGATGTGTGCTGTTGCAAGACCGGAGAGTGGTCGCGTATGGATCACGGCAGCTTAGGAACCATGAGCAGAATTATCCAACTCACGATTTGGAGCTCGCTGCCGTGGTACTTGCACTAAAAATGTGGAGGCACTACCTACTCGGTAACCTCGTACATTTATATACCGACCACAAAAGCCTCAAGTACATATTCACTCAGAAGGAGCTGAACATGAGGCAACGAAGATGGTTAGAACTCATAAAGGATTACGAGATAGAAATCTATTATCATCCGGGCAAGGCAAACGTAGTGGCAGATGCGCTGAGCCGCAAGTCACACGTCAACAATCTGACCATCACACCGTTGGAAGAGAGCGAACCACCACTACATGTGATTCCACATGGAGCTCTCTACAACCTAGCTTTGATCCCCACCATCCGTGAAGAGATAGCGGCAGCCCAGAAGAATGATAAGGGCATGTCACATTTGCGGAGACGTGTAGACAGTGGGGAACTGAAATATTTCCGGAAGGACGGAGACGGCATCCTATGGTTCAAGGACCGGATCGTCGTACCCCGAAACCCGGAGTTACGGAAGAAAATCTTTGATGAGGCTCACTTATCAAAGTTTTCTATTCACCCCGGCAGCAACAAGATGTATCAAGAACTCAGAAGCAAGTTTTGGTGGACACGGATGAAGCGAGAGACTGCAAAATACGTGTCCGAGTGTGATACATGTCGAAGGGTGAAGGCAGACCACATGCGGAAACCGGGACTGCTACAACCACTGGGCCTTCCTGCCTGGAAGTGGGAGGACGTGAGCATGGACTTCATCGTCGGTTTACCCACCACCTTGCAGAAACATGATTCTGTGTAGGTGATCGCCGATCGGCTCACTAAAGTTGCCCATTTCATCCCGGTCGACACCAACTACAACGCCAAGAAGTACGCTGAACTGTACATCTCACGGATCCTATGCTTGTACGGCGTACCCCGTACTATCATTTCGGATCGGGGCACTTTATTTGTGTCCCGTTTTTGGGAGCAGCTACACGCTGCCTTGGGGACGAAGCTGATCCGTAGTTCAGCATACCACCCGCAGACGGATGGGCAAACGGAGCGGGTAAATCAAATCTTAGAAGACATGCTACGAGCTTGCGCTATCAACCACGGCAAGAATTGGGATGATCACTTGCCGTTAGCCGAGTTCTCGTACAACAATGGGTACCAAGCCAGCATCAAGATGGCACCTTACGAGGCGCTATACGGTAGGAAGTGCCGCACACCATTGAACTGGTGTGAGTCTGGCGAAAGAGTTACCTCCAGGATTGATCTTGTCAACAACGCGGAAGAAAAGGTTCGATTGATTCAAGCGAATCTAAAAGCCGCTCAATCCCGACAGAAACAGTATGCGGACCGGAGAAGGCGCCCATTACAATTCGAAGTTGGAGATCACGTATATCTACGGGTGGCTCCAATGAAGGGCGTAAACAGATTTGGGGTGAGAGGAAAGTTGGCACCCCGATTCATCGGTCCATTCCAGATTACCGAAAGATGTGGATCAGTGGCATACCGGCTGAAATTACCAGAAGCACTTTCCGGTGTGCACGACGTCTTTCACTTTTCCCAGCTGAGGAAGTGTCTCAAGCTATCAACTACCGTTCGGCTGGAAGACGTTGAAGAACTGCAACCGGATCTCACCTATCGGGAGGAACCGGTGCAGATTATTGATAAAAAGGCCCGGACCACATGCAGCCGTACGTTGTGGTTCTACAAGGTTCTATGGAGCAATCACTCCATGGACGAAGCGACATGGGATAGCGAAGAATTCCTTCGCACTAACTACCCCAACTTTTTCACGTCGCATATCCGGTAATTTTTCCACTATCCTCTCTCTCATTTTCACCTTATAATCTCGGGACGAGATTCTTTTAAGGGGGAGGAATGTAAGGGCCTCAGTTTTTGACACACATTTGCAGTGTCCATCACCACACCACACACTTCATTTGAGACAGGATGATGCACACAAGTGAAGAGCAAGTAACAATTATCAACATGCTCATTAGAGAACAAACTCACATATTGCAAAAGTGATATTTCCCACATGTGATATAGATGGGCTGGACATATGAAAACTCCTACACTTTGTTAAGGATGTCCATGCCAAGTTTCACCCAAATTCAAAACCTTTTTGAGGTCATTTTGGGTATAATTAGGAAGAGGGCAGTTTGAAACCATATTCAAATTCAAACTGTTTCTATCCCATGAATTTAAAAGTGGGAGGCATATTCTTACTTAGCACATTTTTGTGAGCCCACACACCAATTTTCACTCCAGTTGGAGTTGATCTTGACGTGAACTAAGTGGGGCAAATTCAAACTTCATTTGAATTCAAAACTGCACTTGTGCTGAAATTCACTCAAACCAAACCCAATTCGAATGGCTCAAGGGTGAATAATCTGAATCACCAGGGGTATTATGGGGTTCACTGTTCACTACAGTGATTACGAGTAAATTTCAGACGTTAAAACCCCGGGTGGGACCCACATATCATAGAGGGAAGAAGGAGAAACTTGCAACCAAAGTCAGAGTCTCGGTGGGAAATTCCACAGAGCAGCTGTCGGCTGTGCCACCAAGCAGCTACCGGCGCCACCAGCTGCTTCCCTCCCCGCGCGCTGGCGCCCAGGGCGGCTTGCTCGCGCCCCCAAGCGACCGGCACCGCCTCAGCCGAGCAGGAGTCGGCCGGCTTTATCTTCTCGCAGGCGAACCCGGGCAGCGGCATTGTTTCTCTCCGCAGCTCTCTGCTCAATCGGAAAAACCAGAAAAACAACCTCCTTCGTTCCTAAGCTGCTAGACAGCCACCGGAGGTCGCGCACCACCCTCCCAACGCCTGGACCACCGGGTTTCGGCCCCTGTTCCCATGACCAACGACGGCCGCCGCAGTTTAGCTGAAGGACGGCGATCGGTCTCATGCGGGCAGCACGCTGCAACCACTTCCACGGCCGAGCAAGGGCGGCAACAGGAGCGCACGAACTCCACGTTGCTTCCACCTGAAGCTCAAGCCACGCCGTGAACTCTCGCCGGCGAATTCTCAGTTTTTGCTCCGGCAACCTTAAACTGAGCTTCTGGTACGGCTTCCTTAAATTCTCGCTCTATGATCTTTCGGAGGTCATCAAATCTTGCACATAGACGCTGGACTAGCCGGCGATCAAGTTCTTTTCTGCATCCGTAGCGTGAAACTGTCTAGGAGTGACAAATTTCGAGCTCGATCAAGGGCGGTCATGGCGGGCGCGATCGGTCAAACGGTGCCGACCAACTTGCCGCTATCCCTGAACCCTTTTGACACCTTGTCGAGCCTCCTAGAGGTACACTGATGCTGTAGGACCGTTTGTTCGAGGTGTTGGCGGGTTAGGACCCACGGTCGACAGCGCCGAACCTCAACCGAGGCCGTGGCACGTCGCCGAGCTATTTCCGGTCACCCCCAGCCCGACCTGACACCACCGATGTGTTCCTCGACGTCGACAACCCCCTGGCGGCGAGTTTCAGACCATGGGAGGTCCGGCAGCGGCGAGCCGGCGAGCCCCGAGTCTGCTCCGGCGAGGTCGGTGGCGCGGGCGCGAGAGAACGGCGGAAGGAACACAAAGCCGGCTGACCCACGTATCAGCGGCTGAAGAATTTAAATCGGGATCGGGTGTGGCCAGGGATCCGCTGTGCTGGCGCGCAAATACCCTGTGAGCTCCGGTGTGCCGGACACCTCCGCGCTCGACACGTGTGGTATCTCCGATGTGCCGGACACCTCCGCGCTCGACACGTGTGGTATCTCCGGTGTGCCGGACACCTCCGCACTCGACACGTGTCCCAGCGGACCCCCGCGAGATTTAAACTGTTTCCCCGATTTTCAGAATTCTTCCAAACTTCAAGTCCTCACAACTTTAGCTAGGAACCTTCAAATTAAGTGAAACCAACTCCATTAGGACCCTCTGAAAATCTAGTTTTCAGAGAGTCATAGTTTGCTTCATGAAAATTCCTAGAATACCCTAAGAGTTCCAATTAAGGTCAAGGACATAATTAATTGTGGAGGGCTCAAATGAGCTTTACTGCAACTAAAACTTGACCAAATCTCTGTTTAGGTTGTAACCAAGCCACAGTAAAAGTTTCACAGTCATTAGGTCTGTCTAGTAAGGGTTATAGACTTCACAACCTCAAAGTTAATACAAAATTAAATTGATACATATATTGCTCTTATCATGTAGTCGCTAAGGTCGAGGAGGAACCCGAAGTCCTAGACTTCGTAACTCCGGAGGAGCAGCTAGCCTACGACCAAGAGCAGCAAGGCAAGCTCCGGTTTGCATTAACCTTTTTACAAATTTTTATTGTTTTGAGCACATACTTGTTTCCTGTATTCTGTGCATTAGAGTCTTGTTTGGAAGCCCCACTGCATAGCCAAGAGAACCATGGGTTGGGTTTAGGATTGCAAACCCCGTTAGCTACTGCATTGCTAGGATAGAGTAGGATTCGGTACAAGTCGAGTAGTTGGAACTACTCGCGAGAATAGGCTAGAGGCACATTGCTCGGGTAGAGATAGCACATGATACACATGGCAAGAAAATGAGACCGAGCGGAGAGTAAGGCAGCAGGACTTTGGGGCCTGTGTGCTATAGCTCCGCTTGTGTCGATTGAGGACCGAGCCATGTGCGGGCCTGTTGAACAAGCTAGAACAGTACCGAAGACCTACCGGCTATATGGGAACCGGGAAACTGATGTAACTCGGGTAGCTGGGTGTTGAGGCATAGCTGGTCGTTCAGAGGGTAGGTTGAGAGCTCGAGGTGTAAATCGTCTAGCGGCACTGAGATGCGCGTGCAGAGACCTCTTGCTCAGGACGATTGGACCGGTTCAACATTTGGCTAACGGGTGAAAGTTAGTCGCGTACGGCGTCCGTGATGGTTGTTGTAGGCAACATTGAGTACGGGCGTACGTGACGGGTTGTTCGGGTAATCCTGCAGGTGTAAATCGATTATAATCGCCGTCCCTCGCGGTCAGTGAGTACCACTTGTTCACTGTACCGTGACGTAGAAAGAACAGGCTAGACACATGTTAAAATGTTGCCGAATGAAAGATGGACATTGATTGTTAATGATATGCTGTAGACTAGAGCTAACTAAAGTTCATTTCAACTTTGGGCAAAGTACATGAGAGGAATGCGTTTCTTGTTTGATTGCGGCCCTCTCATGTGACTTAGCGTAAGGTTCTCCACAAACCTGCTGCTAAAACTTGAAAGTAAGGTTCTACTAATTAGGCGAGTCCTTGCAACTGATTTTTACCTCATGTAACCCATTACCCTCATGTAGAAGTTCCATGTTTAGGTGAGACGGGTCAGACTTGCTGAGCCTTCGTGCTCACTGCTTGTGTTTGAACCTTTTGCAGGGTTCTATGAGGAAGGGACTCCCGAAGAGGAGACGGAACCCCAGGAGGGGAACCCCGTCGAGTGGGAGTCGTGCATGCCGCAGAGTTAGTGTGCGTGTGTGCTAGCAAGGACACGTTCGAGGTCTGAACGTGCACTTGATGCTTAGTCTACGCCCGCGAGTGTGGACTGAACTTTTTTTGATGTAAACATGTTCATAAACTTGTTTATGTAATGAAATTTCCGCTTCCGCTTTGTACCTTTGACGTGTGTTATACGGTGCTGTGCAACGCAGCACCCCTCAGCGTGATCCTGGCTCGACAGGACCAATGGGATCGTGTCAGTCTGGTCCGATCTTGAGCTCGAGGAGATCACGACTGGTGGACCTGCTACCTCTGGACCTGCCACAGCCTTCTATGGCTCTGGGCAGCCCTCACGTCCACTGACTTCTGGAGGACCACCACCGCGACCACCTACTCTGTCTACCGCCCTGAGTGCCTCTGCTGGCTCTGGGAGTGGTAATCATCGATGTCGCAGCAGGAGGCGCACAGGACGAGGTGATGGCGGCACTTCTGTGTCCACTACTCCTACTGGTGGTGGTCCTGGTGGTACCGGCTGGGGAGGTGCGCCTTGGCCCACACCTTACAACCCGTGGACTGGCCAGATCACTATGTGGCCTGGACCGTCTCCGGGTATTCTTGGGGCGCCCCCGACTTCTTCTGCTCCTCGCCAGCCACGTCCTTAGCCGGCGTACGTAGCCCACCCGGGTTATGGAGGAATCGGTCGCATAGCGGCTGGATCGCCGACTTCGCTCTATGGCGGTACTGATTACCCTGCTGGGTACTCGGAGCCACCAGCACCTTACCAGGAGCCACCCCTGGGATGGGACCGCCAGTCACTGGCATCGTCGTTCAGCACCATGCACCTTACACCGCCGGCTACTCATTGGGTGGCTGATTCTGGCGCCTCCTACCACACCACTCCAGACGCTGGTATTCTCTCTTCTACCCACCCACCTCATCCCTCGTTTCCTTCATCGATCGTTGTTGGAAATGGATCTGTTCTTCCAGTCACCTCAGTAGGTGACTCGGGTTCCCCGGGTTCATTCCATCTTAACAATGTTCTTGTCGCTCCAGACATTATTCAGAATTTGCTTTCCATTCGTCGCTTTACCACTGATAACAATGCTTCTGTTGAGTTTGATCCTTTTGGTTTGTCTGTGAAGGATCTTTCCACCCGACGCCTTCTTCTTAGATGTGACAGTACGGGGCCCCTGTACACTCTTCGACTTCCTACTTCCGCTGCATCTCCGTCCTTTGCCCTGGCTACGACAGCTTCGTCTACTACTTGGCACCGCCGGCTTGGTCACCCTGGCGCTGATGCTATGTCCAAGCTGTCTAGTAGTTCAGTTATCTCGTGTACTAGGGGCGCACATGAGTCATTATGTCACGCTTGTCAGCTTGGTCGCCATGTTCGGCTTCCATTTCCTACTTCTGTGACTCATGTGGAACACATTTTTGATCTTATTCACTGCGACTTGTGGACATCTCCAGTTATCAGTGTCTCTGGTTTTAAATATTATTTGGTGATGCTCGATGATTTCTCACATTTCTCTTGGACTTTTCCCTTACGTTTAAAATCTGAGACATTTGGCATTCTCTCTCACTTCTTTGCTTGGGTTTCCACCCAGTTTGGACGCACTGTCAGTGGTCTCCAGTGTGACAACGGACGCGAGTTTGACAACTCGAGGCTCCGTGACTTCCTCCTTGCACGTGGCATCCAGTTGCGCATGTCTTGTCCATACACATCTCCCCAGAATGGCAAGGCTGAGCGCATGCTTCGCACCACTAATGATGTCATGCGCTCCTTGATGTTTCAGGCCTCTATCCCTGCTCGGTACTGGGTAGAGGCACTCCACACTTCCACCTTTCTCCTTAATCGTCTTCCCACCAAGGCGATTCAGGCACCTACCCCATTTTTTGCCCTGTATGGCACTACCCCTCTCTACGACCACCTTCGTGTCTTCGGGTGCGCCTGCTACCCTAATCTTTCCGCCACAACTCCACATAAGCTTGCGCCCCGCTCTACTAGGTGTGTCTTTCTTGGGTACTCCCTTGATCATAAGGGGTATCGGTGCCTTGATCTCACTACCCACCGTATTTTGATCTCTCGGCACGTCGTCTTCGACGAGTCCTCTTTTCCCTTTTCTTCCTCCACCTCTGCTTGAGCTGCAGAGCTGGACTCTCTTTTTACTACTAACACCGAGGCTGCTCCACCACAGCTGCCTTGGCCTTTTTCTGCAGGTACGTTACCCACCGGGTCACGGGTGGTCCAGGCTCCCACGGCGTCGACTGCTGCACCTTACGCAGCGCCGGCACCTGTGGCGACTCCGGCTGTGCCTACTACAGCCACGACACAGCGGTCCACTGACCCTGCTCTTGTCTACCAGCGACGATCGCAGGTTGGTGCCCATGTTCCGTCGACCCTGGGGACGACTGCCGCGCCACGCGTGGCACCAGCGTCTCCTCCTGCTGCGCCACGCGCAGCCCCGGCGTCTCCTCCTGCCGCGCCACATGCAGCCCCGACGTCTCCGGCCTTGACTCCCGCGCCACGCGTGGCCCCGGCGTCTCCTCCTACTACTGCACCATGCGTGGCCCCGTCGTCTCCGGCCTCGACTACTGCACCTCACTTAGCCCCGGCGTCTCCGACCTTGACTCCCACGCCACGCGCGGCCCCGGCGTCTCCGACTCCTCCCGCGCCATGCGCGACCCTGGCTTCCCCGACGTCACGCGCTGCGCCACGCGCGGCCCCGGTTCCGCGGTTTGCCGATCCTGCTCTTGTCTACCAGCGACGAGAGCGGGTTGGTAACTCTATGCCTGCTCGTCCCGAGCCCTCGGTTACCACCCACCGCTGCTCCACCGGGACCCTGGACACGTTCACCCGATGGTGACTAGACGTGCCGCTGGGGTTCTCCGGCCTACTGAGTGTTTTTCCGGAGTGGTTCTCTCTTCGACGACGCCGACACCGTCCACTTCCTCTTCGGTATCACCTATACCGACTTCCGTCCGTAGCGCCCTCGCCGACCCTCACTGGCGCCGCGCTATGGAGGAAGAGTATGCGGCCCTACTTGCCAACCGGACTTGAAACCTTGTTCCTCGTCCTCCTCGTGGCAATGTTGTCACAGGCAAGTGGGTCTTCACGCATAAGAGGAAGGCGGATGGCTCACTGGAGAGATATAAGGCCCGTTGGGTACTTCGGGGATTCACTCAGCGCCCTGGAGTGGACTACGACGAGACCTTCAGTCCGGTGGTAAAGCCAGCGACAGTGCGGACAGTCCTGTCGTTGGCTCTCTCGCGTTCTTGGCCAGTCCACCAGCTGGACGTCAAGAATGCCTTTCTTCACGGTACTCTGACGGAGACGGTGTATTGCTCTCAGCCGACAGGGTGCGTTGATTCAGCTCATCCAGCCATGGTCTGCAAGCTGAACAAGTCCTTGTACGGTCTGAAGCAGGCACCTCGAGCCTGGTATAGCAGGTTCGCCTCCTTCCTGGTCTCCTTGGGCTTCGTTGAAGCCAAGTCGGACACGTCACTCTTTGTTTATCAACGGGAGGATGACACTTCCTACCTCCTTCTCTACGTCGACGACATTGTGCTGACGGCGTCCAGCCCTACACTCCTTCAGCGGATTATCTCTGCTCTCCAGCAGGAGTTCGCTATGAAGGACTTGGGCTTGCTTCACCACTTCCTGGGGATTGCAGTCGAGGACAGACCAGGCGGCCTAATTCTTCACCAGCGGCAGTATTGTCTGGACATCCTCGAGCGTGCGGGTATGGCTGAGTGTAAGCCATGCTCCACACCGGTGGATACCCAGGCAAAGATCTCTTCTGCTGATGGGACTCCTGTCAGCGACCCGACTGCCTACAGGAGTATTGCAAGTGCACTACAGTATCTCACCTTCACGAGGCCAGACATCTCCTACGCGGTTCAGCAGGTGCGCTTGCACATGCACGACCCGTGGGAGCCGCACCTCACCGCTGTGAAGCGGATTCTTCGGTACATGCGCGGCTCCATTGACTACGGCCTTCTACTTCGACGTGACTCTCCCTCTGAGTTGGTGGTCTACACCGACGCTGACTGGGCGGGATGCCCAGATACCCGCCGCTCCACCTCTGGCTACACCGTCTTCCTAGGGGGGAATCTTGTCTCCTGGTCCTCGAAGCAGCAGCCCGTGGTTTCTCGCTCCAGTGCTGAGGCGGAGTACCGCGCTGTGTCTAACGGCGTGGCAGAGGCGTCTTGGCTCCAGTAGCTACTTCAGGAGCTCCACTCTTCCGTCGCCCGGAGCACGTTGGTCTACTGTGACAATGTCAGCACCGTCTACCTCTCCACCAACCCCGTCCAGCACCAGCACACGAAACATGTGGAGATTGATCTCCATTTTGTTCGTGAGCGGGTTGCACGAGGCGAGGTTCGAGTTCTCCACGTGCCGACGACGTCACAGTTCGCCGACATCTTCACGAAGGGACTCCCGTCGTCGCTGTTTTCTGAGTTTCGGTCCAGTCTCAACATCTGTTGTGGCTAGATGTTGGGACTGCGGGGGGGGGGGGTGTTGGACTGTCTAGAATTGTGTGTTGGGCTTGGCCCATGTACCAGCCCACCTATGTAATTATATATATGTACCCTACCCCCCTAAGATTAATTAAGCATTCATTTATCCTCTAATAGTAGGATTGATAGGAAAAGTACTTATGGTGCTTGTCATTTTCTTGGTAATTCACTTGTTGCCTGGTCCTCTAGAAAAAACAAAGTTCAGTTGCACAATCCACAGCCGAATCTGAATATGTAGCTGCTGCTAGTGGTTGCTCACAAATTCTTTGGATTGTTTAAACACTTAAGGACTATGGAGTTGATCTAGATAGTGTTCCACTGTTTTTTGATAACACTAGTGCCATTTGCATTGCTAAAAACCCCGTGCAACATTCGAGAACTAAGCACATTGACATTAGGTATCACTTTCTCCGTGATAATGTCAAAAAAGGGAATATTGTGCTTCACCATGTAGATACCGAACAACAATTGGCTGACATTTTTACAAAACCATTGGATTTCACTCGTTTTTGTTACATTCGTAGTGAAATAGGGGTTATGCATCCTCATGGTTTAAATTGAGGGAATATTTTGAAACTTGGGAAGTCTATATGTGAATCTGAAATTAAAATAATATGAGCATAGTATTTCATGCATATATGACTTTGTGATTCCTTTTTAATGCTGAAAGTTCTTACTTACATTACTCGTGTTATACATTTTATAATTTTTACCATGTCTATTAATTGGAATAATTACTTACATTAAATCTGTTCATGGTCGAACTTTCTTGCCGTTTTGAACTTGTTGCATGCTAGCAAGTGCTTTTAATCATAAAGAATTAATCAAGTAATCAACTCACGTATTGAGTTTTTGTGTTCAAATAAAAAAATGAGAAAAGATCAAGAGAATATGCATGCATCGCACTTCTTCTTTTGAGATGGCTTATCATTGCACTTAGATATGAAATTGAAAGGAGTTGTGTATGACTAAACCATGTCCTTAAGCTTCTGATGTCAAATGACATAGGCTTGGCTTGGTTGGTTAGAATAAGGCTGATGCTGCATATAATCTCTTGCAAATGTCATAAGATCAAAATTTGTGCTTTAAATGTTAAATAAAATGCAGCAACAAGTGTCATGCTTTCATGTCTTGAAATAGTTAAGTTTGTGAGATCATGACTTGCTTAAATTGAAAATTACACTTGATCTCTAGCATGGCTTACACTACTTTGTGTATCTCATTGATGTGTTAGTGTAAGTTACTTGATAGTATGATTTGGATGAGCTTTGTTTTATATGTATATGTTATAATGTGCTCATAACAAATTAAAATTTCTCTTTTGTACCTTGCTGAATACATTGTCAAAGGGGGAGAAATTGATCACACATTGCACATATTCACAAGTGTTTTGGCACGATTCTTCTCAGGGGGATAATTTTTGGTATTTTTGTTTTTCTTCTCATTTTATTTCTGATTTACAAAGGGGAAGAATTTTTTTTCAAAACATTTCATGTGAATAAGCCAATGTTCGGATTTTAAGTGGTGTTGCCAATGCATTCATCAAGGGGGAGATTGTGAGACCTATGTGTGCTGAATACATTGGCTTTGATGATAAAAGTATTGAATACTACCAAAACACCTTTTTAACAAGGTCCGACTCTAGGTCCGAGCTCCTGCGAGGTCCGACGATAGGTCCGACTTGTTTTGGGTAGCTCCGGCAAGGTCCGACGTAAGGTCCGACTTGCTTTGTCTAGGTCTGACTTATTTTGGCTAGGTCCAACTTATTTTTGCTAGCTCCGGTGCTAGGTCCGACTAGCTTTGGTAAGTTCTGTGCTAGATCCACTAAGCTTTAGTAAGCTCTGGCGCTGGGTCCGACTAGCTTCAGGTAAGCTCCGGTTCAAGGTCCGGTTAGCTTTGGTAAGGTTCGGAGCTTGATTGCAATGGTTCTGCTTTTAACTTGTAATGTTTCGAACTTGCTTTACTCTTATGGAAAGTTTGCTTAGTATTTTACTAAGTTTTTGGTGTGTTTTGGTGGTTATGGCTGATATCATTTTGCTATGGTTTACAACATGCTTATCTGAGGTGCTCACGTAAGATGTTGTAGTTTTTGAACTAACGAGAGTCAAGTTGAGGACTTATGCTCGGAAGTATTGGTTGTTTATTCATGTGCAGGTGTTGCTTGAGTTCAAGACATGGCTGGTGACAGGATCCATTGAACTAGTCTTAGGCAGAAGATGAGGTTCAACAACCAAGTTTAGGAGGAATTGTGGTTGAGTTGATCGGGAGGTCGCACAACATGTTTGGATCAAGAACAATGCATATGAAGGTATCGTGGACGTTGTTGGAAGGTGTTTGCATGTGTGCAAGGAGTGCATGGACGTGGCAACATGGTTCCAAGGCGTGGTGAAGAGATATGAAAGTGGAGATATGGTTGAAAAGGTTCAACCGGCTGGATTTTGTGCTCAGGCTGCGGCTGAGGCGGTTATGGTTTGTTTATGGAAAGTTTCGAGTTGGTTATAACAGGATTTCGTGTTAGGCATGAAGTAGAGTTGTTTTAGTAATGCTTGGGACGTTCCTAAGGTGTTTGGAAGTCTTAAGATTACTTCTATCTGCATATAGAATAGTCTTGAGCAGTATTGGAAAATTACAGTTTGAATCCAAGTAGGAGTAGGAGTCCTAGTTTGAGTTGAGTTGGCCTTCGGGCTGGTTATAAAAGCAAGGGAGGCCAGAGCTCGTGGTGCACGACTTTGGGGCTGTTCCTCTTGTGTTTTGATAAACAAAATTCGCACTCTAAAGGAACTTTTGTGCCTTGTTTGTCCGACTTGTTTCAGACAAGTTTTTCTCGTTGAGTTTCTGTTCAGCACTACATTGCTTCGGTGGTTTTATCATAACTCGAGTTTTACAGATCTAATTGATGTGATTCTTTTTGGATTGTCTTCACAACTTGATTATCTATCATCTGTGAAAATTTCGCGGTCATTGAATTTGTGGTTTCTGATCTCCATGACTTTCTTTGCAGTATTCCAGAACTGTTTTTCTCGCGTAGGACAGATTGACCTTTGTTCGATCTTTCGATCGTAACTTGAGTTTCTCTCAACGGATTTTCATGATTCGTGTTGTGATGTCTTCGTGACTTGATTCTATACAATATATACTAGTTTTGTCACAGTTGAACACATTTAGATTAGTCTCACACACAGTTTCTTTAACAGATCGGTTTTCTGCTGAGGGGTGTTTTGTTGCTTCCGCTGAAAAGTTTGTATCTACCATTCACCCCCCCTCTGGTAGATTTACACGTGTACTTCGATCCTACAATGGTCCCTTCCCCAAAAGACTTACGCCAGAGGGAGGTCCAGGGTGTGTAGCCTGCTTTGCCTGGTTCCGTACCCCAAGCGTGCACACCCTGCCTCTCCAGCGCTATAGCTCAGTACCGGGGAACCGGACGGCTCATACCCCTAGGCAAAGATTTAACCATAGAACGGACGATCCACATCGAATTACCCAATCCTCACAGCTCAGCTGAGGACCGTAAGCCGCAGCAAAACTAACAACAGGAAAGGCTGGCCAGAGAGCATGACTACTCCCTTTCTTCTGCCATGCATGTCTGCAGGTCCAAACAGGTCTTTGGTGTCCCAGAACTCTCAGGAGGATTGATGCTGACATTCTGCCTCCTCCGGTCTACTTGGTAGGTGCACCCCAACTCAAGGGCCACACCTACCAAGGGGCCATCACGTTGAACCATGCGGGCAGGATGTCGGACGTCTGCAGTACCAAGCAGAAGACTCAGGGCTCCGGCTACGGCAAGCTAAAGACACTGGCCGAGATTCCCTAGGGTCCTTGCGCTGCCAAGGACCCTAGATGTGTGTTAGAGACACTGTCGGAGCTCTCTGGGTCCTTACGCTCCTAAGGACCCGAAGGAACAAGCTCGGGACATAGGCAAAGAGCTATCCACCTCGGCTAAGTCATTTTGGACCTTTGCGCTGCCAAGGGTCTGAAGTCTACACCAACAACTCAAGACAACACAAGACTTGACGCAAAAACATCTTTATTGATGGCAAAGCTCCGGCATACAAAGGGTGATACAAGGAGAAAGGGAAACCTAGAAGCTACCCGAGCTAGAACCTAGCAGTTACAAGTCGGGTGACCTCCTGCTCTATGGCAGACTTGGGTGTCCCTGACAGCTCTGCCCTGTGGACGATGACGTCCAGTGTCGGGTGGGCCAGATGCGCTGCCGAAGAAGGACGATCTGGCAGGGACCGGAACAAGGTGAAGACCTTCAGGGAGGTCAAGCCTTCCTCTACAAAGTATCTGATCCTCCCCAACATCGGGTGAAGAAACCATGCGAATCGGGGATCTTGTCCCTGACAGCTTCACCTGCCATCAGCAAGCCATCCGGATGGCTTGTGCTTCTATCCGGGACCGTCACGGAGAAGGACACTCTGAAGAGCCGCACTGAAGGCTGCACGCAAATGAACATCTCGTAAAAGTGGATGAAGACGGCCACCGGTGCGAGGCATGAGGCGTAAGGTGGATATGAGTGCAGGGAAGCCAAGGCTTCCAGCGCGCAAGAGGAAGAAAAGACCGCAAGGTGCAGGAAGGCACCGCCCTTCTCCAGAAGGCCTCCTTTTATACGCCGCGAGCTATCCACTTCCACCAATGATGGGTAGGACCTAGGCCCACTAGTCAGATGCTGGGAGCCAGGCGGGTAACCTCTATGGAACATCTAGTGGTTCCCGAGAAGAGTGGTGTGGTGGAACTGCAGCGGCCGACCCAAGGGCAGCTGCAGTAAATACCTCGGGGCAACCCCTCTAGCATGTCAACACGACCCCCCAGTCAAGGGAAGACACACGTCCACTACACTGACGATTTGCCGCCGCTTTGACTGCCAAGTACGCACATTACATCGAGGACGAGTGGCCCTTTCGTCTCCCAGGTACAACCACACACCCACTATGCTAGAATCTCGCCACCACTTCGGTTTCCAAAGTGCAGGCTCAAAAATCACCACGTGGGAAAGATGGAGGCCCCACCTGCGGGCTCGCTGCCTCCGGGCCACTGCCAGAACCCTGCAGAATGGATACTCCCGCGTGGAGGGAAAAAGACAGCCCAAGCCTCGTCTCCTAGCTAAGGTGGGTTCCAATGTAGCCGCTTGCCCTTGGCCCCGAGGTCAGCCGTGGGGCTGCCACATGTGCTTCGGCTATGAAGCCCACACGTGCCCCTGGTTCCAGTCCGAGCCTCCTCGCCGAGGTGAGGTCTTGTGCTGCCACGTGTCGGTGAGCTCTGAACCTCCTCCCTGCTGACGAGGGCCCCGGAGCTGACACGAGCCCTTGGCTCCGGTCCGAGCCACCCTGCTGAGGTGTGGTCAAGAGCTGCCACGTATCGGTGGGCTTCAAACCTCCTCGCTGCTGAGGAGGTTTTGATCCAACACGCGCCCTTGGCTCTGGCTTGAGCCTCCCTGCTGAGGTGAGGTCCGGAGCTGCCACGTGTCAGTGGGCTCTGAACCTCCTCCCTGCCGAGGAGGGCTCCGGAGCTGACACGTGCCCTTGGCTCTGGTCCAAGCCTCCCCGCTGAGGTGAGGTCCGGAGCTGCCACGCATCGGTGGGCTCTGAACCTCCTACCTGCTGAGGAGGGCTCTGAAGTCGAGACGTGCCCCTGGCTCTAGTCCGAGCCTCCTTGTTGAGGTGAGGTCTGGAGCTACCACATGCCGGTGGGCTCCGAACCTCCTCCCTGGTGAGGAGGGCCCCAGAGCCGACACGTGCCCTTGGACCCAGACCAAGTCTCCCCGCTGAGGCAAGGTCCGGAGCTGCCACTATATCCCGGCTCCGAATCCACCAACGAGAGCTCTGGAGCCACCACGTGCCTCAGGATCCATCGTGGGCCGTGGGTCGATTAAGTCAAGGAAGAAGTGCGTTGTCAGACCGTGCATTCAAGGCTCACACCTTCCCAGAAAGTATGACGCATGGCGCATGCCTCCGTCCTTCGCCTGTTCGCTATTACGGTGACAAGACAGGGTGGCGAGGCGTGCAACGGCACAGAGCCACCCAGTAGAGCTGTAAAGGTCCCAAAAAGTATGAATACAAAGAAACACTTGTTTGCAAAGTTTTGTTTCATATGGGAGAGATTTGGGACTTGTTAAAAAACTTTTCCACATGTGATAACACACATGAGGGTTTTTCTTCACACAAGTTCAAATGTTTATTTGAAAACTTGGAACCCAAGAGGGGTCTAAAACAAAGATGGGAAGTTCCCATATGTGTGAGAAAACAAAAATCAGATTTGGAACAATTTGTTCAAACAAAAATTCAAATGAGAACAACACAATGGAATTCAAAACTGTTGTGCTAAAAATCTCATTTGCAGCAGCCAAAATAAAAATCAGATTTCATATTTGAATTCCTTGAGTCTAAATTAGGGGGTGTGCAAAGTTTCATGATTTATGGAAATAGTTTGCAACCCATTTTGCAAAATGGACTTTAAAAGACAAAGAATTCAAATGCATGTTTGAATTTGGATGAAACTTGCCTAATTATCCAAATCCATATCAGATTTAAACTTCCACAATTGAATTCCATCAATATTCAAATTGGGGAGATATTTTAGAGGGGATAAGGAGGACTGACATGTGGGAGCCACATGTCATTGGGAGCACTGAAATTGCAAAAGATCTGAAGTCCACAGTCTCTGTTTGATCTCCTCCCACGCGAAGCAACGGCCGAAGCCGCCTTCCCTCCGCTCGACACCGAGGGCCAGCCGGCGGCCAGCTCCTGCTGGGTTTTATCGTGCTGGAGAGCAGCCTGGGTGCCCTTAAACGCTGCCGTGCTCCCTTTCTCCCTCATCCCCGAACCCTCGGCCTGTTCTTCCTCCTCGCGCAAGAAAAACTGACCGAGCGCTGCCGCCGAGCTCTCGGCCGATCGGCCAGCACATACACCGCGTGAGGACTTTAGCTGAGCAGCAAAATCACACAACAGCACCTTCCCCGACCTCCTCGCACCATCACCGAGGGACTTCGTTCTCTGCACACCGAGTTCACCCAGTTTCCGCGGCGGCCGCCACACAACGGCGACACCCTGTTCCCGTGGACAGCCTCCTCCAAAGCTTGTCACGACCAAGCAAGGCCACTCTGGGTCGCGCAGGAGCTCCGTGCAGCTTCCACCCGACACACAGAGCCTGCCTCGGCCTCCCGACGGCGAATTTTGAAGATCCTCTCCGGCCGGTGAAAACCAACCTTCCGGTATGATTCTGTAAAATTCCCGATCAATTGTTGTTTAGACACCACGAGACTTCGCACACACCGGCTAGACATGTAGGCGCACCAGTTCTCTTTTGAAACCTCGCATGGAACACCCTGTGCACGGTGCAATTTCAAGCTTTCCGAAGGCGGCTATGGCAGGAAGATGCGGGTGCACGGTGAACCCTAAGTTAGAGCCATCCCCGAGCCATTTCCTTTCCACGTCGATGATCCCTAGCGTCCGCCGGTGCTCTAGAGCTTGGAAACTGAAGCCTCGAAGGCTTAGGGCGTCGGGGCGACGTCGCCGGACTTCGTCCGAACCGTTGCGCCGTCGCGGGCTAGTTTGGGAGCCCTACCGGCTCGAGCAAACCCCACCAGTGTGTTCCTCACGTTGAATTAGGGGCTGGCGGTGAGTTTCAGCAGTTGAGATGGCTGGACGACTGATCCCGGAGCTTCTCTGCCGAGCCCGGCGGCGGGATCGCGCGGGAGCGAGAGGTGGAAGACGACCTCCCCGGGCCCGCGTGTCAGCGACTCGGGGAAAACGGGCCGGATACTCTGTGGCGCGGGATCGGCTGTGACAGCGCGGGAAATAATTCGGTAGCCCGTGTGGCACTTCCTCAGCAGCTGACACGTGCCCCATGGCCCACAGTCAGGTTTAAACTTTTCCCCGGATTTATTCAAATTCCAGATTTTTGCCCAAACTTTAGAAGAGCATAACTTTTGCTAGGAACCTCCAAATTTAGTGATTCAAACTGGGTTAGATTCAGATTGACAAACTCTATCCAAATATGCAACCCAATTTGCATGAAAGTCTGTATTTAATTCTGGAAATTCTTTAAAGCTTTTCAGCAAAAGAATTTTAGAGGAAGTTTGGTTTATCCAAAGTTCCTCAAATTTTGCCAGAGTATTCTTTAGGGTGTCATTAGACTCCTGTAAAAGGTTCAGCTCATTTGGGGTTGAATTAATCAGGGTAATTCAGATTGTAAGTTCCTGTATTCAAATGAATACAGAAAACATTTTCAGCGGATTTCCAAAACTTGTAAATTCAGTTCTGGGAAATTCTTAGCTCCAAAAATCCTAGGAAAATTCATGTAGACTCTATGAACTGTAATTGAAATTGTGGTTCACTGAGTTTGACATGAACATGAGTGTTACCTCAGAATTAATTCATCTTTGACTAGACACTTAGAGAGTTATTCTGAATAAACCACTCCATGAAAAGTGCTAAATTTTGGTCCAGAGAACTTTCTTGTGACCAGGAATTCACATGAAAATTCCCAGCTCCATTGAAGCTCTGGATCACCACTGTCATAGGTAACCTCTTAAGGTGATCAACACTTAAATGGGAAAAGCACTTAATAATTGATCTTAGTGTTTAAGCTCAACCCAAACCACTAGCACCAGTGTCATTTTAAATTCTTAAACAGAGTTCCAGTTTTAAAACTGTCACTAGATCTTGTGAGCAAAAGCTTTTCAATTAAATACATATGCATGATCATATCGTGTAGCATATACGTGAAGAAGGTGAGAAGGACTTGAAGTGAAGATCAAGGAGGGAGGAAAACCAGTGATCAAGCTCCAAGTGATCATCACTAACTGATTGTAACCTTAGTCACCTGCAAAACAGGCAAGCCCCAGTTTGCATTTGAACCGTTTTATAAAGCATTTTCATTTGTAGAGATCATAGCTTTGCATCGTTGATTGCATTACGTCTAGATGATATTGAAAACCCCACTTGCATGATCAGAAACACCTAAGAGAGAAAAGGGTAGAATAGCAACTCCTCGAGGGAATTTGGCTACGATAATGTTAGTAGGAAAGGTCCGGTAGAAGACGAGTAGTTGGAATCTACTCGCGAGTTTAGGGCTGGTGTACTCGGAACGGGTCCAATTTAGAGAAGATGAGGAAAGTTCACACATAAGAAATGGAGACCGTGCAGGGAGGTTTAGATGCAGCAGGTTGTAGGCCGTGCGTGCATAGCCCTGCCTGTGTCGGTTAAGGCCCGTCCGTGCTTGGCCCTATTGGACAAGTTTGAGTTGTGTACCGGGCACATACTGGCTATATGGGACCCAGGAAACCGATGTACCTTGGGAGATCCATAGTGGAACTTTTCCAACTGCCTTAGGCTTTCGGCGTCAGGGTAGCAGGAGGTACCTCGCTCAAGAACATACTACAGCGGGTATGTACCTTGAGGGAGCTTGCTTACTCGGGGCAGTTGGACTGCGTCCAATGTGGAAGATCTTGGGAAAGGTGGCCGCATACAACGTCAGTCGAGGTTTCTGCCGGCAACTCGGAGTACGGGTGTACGTGTCGTGTAGTCTGGGTGTGTACTGATTCAAATCACCGTCGCTTGCGGTCATATGAGCATACTTTCCCACTGCGTGTTGACGTAGTAACAATTGGAAGTGTTTATCTTTGAACTTGATAAGGCTGTGCTATAACTTGTATTGCAACCATGATTGAATCAGAGATAGGCTCATTAAAGTTTACTTTCACTTTGTGCAAGGAGCATCGCAACAAAGCGTTTCTTCTTTGATTGTGGAGTTGCGATGCTTTTCGGCTTAAGGTCTGCACAATGAGACTTAAAATATGAAAGTTAATGATCAACTTTAGGCGAGTCCTTTATGCAAATCTAGCCGACCCATTTGAAACCATCGTGCATGTAGAGTTTCTTGTTTAGGAGAGACGGGTCAGACTTGCTGAGCCTATGTGCTCACGCTTGCTATATAAGTGGTTTTGCAGGTTAACAATGATGCTGAAAAGAAGGTTGTCCGGTGAGACTCGGGGACTCCCGAGCCAGGTAACACATGGAGAACCCAGCCGCTGTTGTTGTCTTCGTGATGCTAGCGAGAGGAATCCGCGGGCTGGATTTCATCTCGAGTGCTTTTAGTTAGTCGACGTGAGTTGATATAGACTTCCGCTGTAGTTACTTGATGTAAAGTATTTACAAAGAAAAACTTGTAAGCTTCCGCTATTGTTTTATGTAATACATTGTTCCTTGTATGTGTGCTGTTGGGTGCCGCACAACATGGCACCACCCAATGCGATTCCTGGGCAAGTGGCCTGTCTCGGTTGACGTGTCCGCCTCAGCTGGTATCAGAGCCGCATTGGTAATAGCACACGGAATAAGGAAGGTATTACGACAAAAATTTAGGTTACGGTGAGGATACGGTACTAGGCCCACATAAGGATTACTATTAGCTTAATATGAAGGTGGCAACCTAACTTATTTGTTATGTCGGAAAATCGTGCATCTCGGGACGCTTCATGTCTTGCGGGGTGCACGTAAGCGCTGTCCACCAGTGCGCACAAGCTGAAGGGTGGAGCCCCACGGGTGGCAGGTAACCCGACTCGCTTTAGTATCCTCTACGACTCTTCATGTCGTTTGGGGTATTCGAGCAACGTCTGTCCCAGGCGTGCGTGGTGCAATTTGGGAAACCCCGTCACGTGGTTAGTAACGTGAACACGTAGCTCAAGGCGTGTTTGGCTTGAGAACACCTGTGCGAGTGATGACGGACGGTGTAAGAACTGTATGGATACCGGGTTCGGTGTGCAGCCGGACCTGACGATTGAGTGTGACTTGTGCAGGATTAACCACGAAACTGTAGTACGTATAGTACACGTTTGCGAGTGACCGTTTTAGTGCCACCTAAGATACGTTTATGCCGGTATAATCCGGATAGGATTTTCTTTTGGCGAGGCTACGTAGTACCGACATGCTTCTTACGGTGCATCGACGCCGTACTAAACTTATTAACCCCTTTCCTTTGAAGAAATGACTCATGAACTAACTTTCAAATAAAAATGGAAGTTTGAAACAAATATTAGTTACTGAACTCTTATTTTGAGCTAAGATTCAAATGAGAGGAAGATTAGACTTCAAAGATTTCAAAAACAGAGTGCTCTGTTTTCAGCAGAAATTTGTGCTGGACTTTAACAGAGCATAACTCTTTGTAGCTTGACCCAATTAAGGTTTATGATATAGTTCTGGAAAGATTTTCAAGTGATCTACAACTTCTTTGTAGACCTCCAGAGCTAAATCACAAGCTAAATGGATATTCAATTCAGAGGAAGGTAAACTGTCCAGAACCAGGACAACAACAAAACCTCTCTGGACCTTTCTGTTTTTAAGCCATAACTTTCTGTAGAAAAACCCTTAAGAAGCTTATGATACACCATTGGACAGGATATGAAATGTGCAACATTGTTGTAGTTCAAAGTTTGTTCAGGATCTTATTGTATTTACATATACAAGTGTGATAAAATCAGCCACGTACAAGGGAGGTGCTGGCAAATTTTATCCAGGAATTCTGTCAATTTTGGAAAATTATAACTTTTAATCCGGAGATGATCTGGGGGCATATGAGTACTCGTTGGAAAGATACTGAATTTAACTTTGACTTTGGTATTCAACCTGAGTTATGACTCGAGTTGTACAGATAGGCTGAATAACTATGCCTACTAAGGGTTGTGTAAACATGAATGTTGTTACTGCTTTAATAATGTTTTGACATAATCATGTTTCCATTAGTCTCACATACTGCTGAGTTCTTGTTTAACTCATCTCAACTACATTTTGCACTATGGTTCGTACTCGCTCTAGGAGTAGGGCCGGAAGTTCTCATCGAGACGGTGATGCTTCTATTCCACCGCTGGAACCACCATCCACAGGATGGATGAATCTTATGACTCGAGTTGTCGAGTCTAACCAAGAGAACACTAGGCTACTCCAAGAAGCAACGCAAGAACACACACGCTTACTCCAAGCTTTGGTACAGCAAGGCGTACTCCAGAACACGCAACAAGTCGTTCCGTCTTGGGACGCTTATCTGGATTTCTTGGCGACTCAACCACCAATTTTTACTGAAGCCACCGAACCTGTGGAAGCAGATCAATGGCTTCGTGTCATGGAGTCAAAATTTGGAGTATTCAAGTGTGATGAATACCAGAAGACAAAGTTTGCCGCTCAGCAACTCCATGGAGCCGCCAGAAACTGGTGGGTGGATCATATTGCCACCATTCCGGAGAACCATCCAGTAACATGGAGTGAATTTTGTGAAGCCTTCCGTACTCGTTACATACCACTAGGTATTGTCAAGGCAAAACGGGAGGAATTTTTGGGCTTGAAGCAAGGGGACATGAGTGTCCTCGAGTATGTCAGAAGGTTTAATCTTTTGGCCCAATATGCTCCCGAGTATGTGGCGAAAGAAGAGGCACGGTGTGACCTATTCTTCCATGGCCTGAGTGCTATATTACAGGAAAAGCTGGCCGTACACAATAACGGCAGTTACACCAACATGGTCGATGCGGCTTTCATTCAAGAGAAGCCGACACTTGAGTGGCAAGCGGAGAAGAGAAAGATGAGTGAGATCGAGCAGGCTAGCACAAGTTATGTGCCTCAAAAGTATTGTTTGGTGTATCGAACGCCACCCGGTGAATGATGGAGGCCACCTGTACGATCAACTCCTCAGAGATTGATTACTGGTCAAGTTCTACAACTTGCACCACCTCCACTGCCGCAGCATCAGACGGTGGTTTGTGCTCCATCGCTGCAGCCATATGTACCTAGCAGTCCACCGCAAGTCAACGAAGAACCGGAAAGGCATCCGTGTCTTACTTGTGGGCGTAAGGGCCATTATGCTAGGCAATCCGGAGGGAATTCAAGGATGCGGGTCATCATATTTACAACAATACGACCCATATCTTAATCTGCAGATAGGAGGGCAGATAAGGGGCAATATTCACTATACGGTGATTGATGATGTTCCGGAGGGAGAAGCCGCTTTAGCAGGGATGTTTTCTCTGAATCAGCTACCAGTCTTAGTTCTCTTTGATTCCGGTGCCACACACAACTTCATTAGCCAATCTTTTGTGGCTCAACATCAGCTCCAAACAGTTTATACAAAGAGGCAATACCTCATATCTTTGCCGGGGGCAGCAGTACCGCAAGCGAGGTTGTCTCCCGAGCACCTCTTTGTTTGGGGGGTAAAATATACCCTACGACCCTCATTATTCTTGAAGGTCTGAAGATCGACATCATTTTGGGGATGTCGTGGTTGAATTACCACAGAGCGGTTCTTAACATCAGCTCCAGAACCGTTGAGCTCAACTCGCCACAGCACGGTCTTCATATATTAATTCTGGGCGCCAGACAGCAACAGATTGCAACAGTAAAACACATGGAAGTTGTTAAGATAGAGGACATTCCGGTGGTACGTGAGTATCCGGATGTATTTCCTGAGGATTTACCGGGCATGCCGCCCGAACGGGACATTGAGTTCAAGATTGAACTTATACCGGGAACGACACCGATATCACGAAGGCCGTACAAGATGGCACCCAATGAACTGGCAGAATTGAATACACAGCTGAATGACCTAATGAGCAAGGGCTTTATACGACCAAGTTCGTCACCTTGGGGTTGTTCAGCGTTGTTTGTCAAGAAGAAGGACGAAACACTACGGCTTTATGTTGATTATCGTCCTTTGAACGCCGTTACCATCAAGAACAAGTATCCACTACCTCGCATTGATATGCTCTTCGATCAATTAGTGGGTGCGAAGGTATTTTCGAAGATGGATCTTCGGTCCGGATATCATCAGATTAAAATCCGGGCAGAAGATATTCCGAAGACGGCATTCTCAACGAGATACGGGCTGTATGAGTATCTCGTTATGTCTTTTGGTTTGACCAACGCCCCGGCACACTTTATGTACCTGATGAATTCAGTGTTCATGCCGGAGTTGGATAAATCCGTTGTTGTCTTCATCGACGATATCTTGGTGTACTCCAAGTCAGAGGAAGAACATGCTGAACATCTGCATATTGTGCTACAAAGATTGCGAGATCATCAGCTCTATGCAAAATTCAGCAAGTGTGAATTCTGGATTAATCAAGTACCTTTTCTCGGACACATCATTTCAGCGGAGGGCATCGCTGTAGATCCGAGTAAGATTATCCAAGTACAGAAATGGGAGTCACCAAAGTCAGTACATGAAATCCGAAGCTTCTTCGGTTTAGCGGGTTATTACCGGAGGTTCATTCCGGGTTTCTCCAAGATTGCTAAACCGATGACGGAATTATTAAAGAAGAACACCAGATTTATGTGGGGTGCTGCATGTGAACAAGCTTTCAAGACGTTAGTGAAGCATCTCACAACAGCCCCAGTTCTTGCTCAGCCGGATATGACAAAGCCATTCGATGTTTATTGCGATGCATCTGGCATCGGTCTTGGCTGCGTGCTGATGCAAGAAAGACGAGTGGTCGCTTATGGATCTCGTCAACTCAGAACTCACGAGCAGCATTATCCAACTCATGATCTTGAGTTAGCTGCCGTGGTCCTTGCTTTGAAGATGTGGAGGCATTACTTGCTCGGAAATCTTGTACACCTCTACACCGACCACAAGAGCTCGAAGTACATCTTCACTTAGAAAGAATTGAACATGAGGCAACGAAGATGGCTAGAGCTCATTAAAGACTATGAACTAGAGATTCATTATCATCCAGGAAAGGCGAATGTGGTCGCCGATGCGCTCAGTCGTAAGGCGCATATTCATCACCTGACTATTGCCGAAATGGATGATGAAGAACCAAGCCTCCGTGTCATCCCATATGGAGCTCTCTATAATATTGCTCTTATTCCTACCATCCGAGAGGAGATCATTGAAGCTCAACGGAAAGACAAGGGTATGTCTCACATACGGCGAAGGATAGACAACGGAGAAATGAAGTGCTTCCGGAAGGATGATGAGGGTACTTTGTGGTTTAATGACCGGATGGTAGTACCCCGGGATATGGGACTACGGAAGAAAATTTTGGATGAAGCCCATTTGTCCAAGTTTTCCATTCATCCGGGCAGTAATAAAATGTACCAAGACCTCCGGAAGAAGTTTTGGTGGACACGTATGAAACGTGAAGATGCAAAGTACGTTTCAGAGTGTGATACGTGTCGAAGAGTCAAGGCCGACCATATGAAGAAGTCCGGCCTGTTGCAGCCATTGCAAGTACCGGCATGGAAGTGGGAAGACTTGAGTACGGACTTCATCGTCGGGTTCTTGATGATCTCCCACAACCATGATTCGATTTGGGTAATCGTGGACCGATTAACCAAATCAGCACATTTCATCCCTGTGCATACTAGGTATAACGCAAGGCAGTATGCAGAGCTGTACATAGCACGGATCTTGTGCTTACATGGAGTTCCCCGTACCATTGTGTCAGATAGAGGATCGCTGTTCGTAGCCCGTTTCTGGGAGCAGCTACATGCATCCTTGGGGACAAAGTTGATTAGAAGCTCTGCGTATCACCCTCAAACCGATGGGCAAACTGAGAGGGTGAATCAAATACTAGAGGATATGCTGAGAGCGTGTTCCATCCACCACGGTAAGAGCTGGGATGATCACTTACCGCTGGCAGAGTTCTCGTACAACAACGGATATCAGACGAGCATCAAAATGGCACCATATGAAGCTCTATACGGCCGGAAGTGCCGTACACCATTGAATTGGTGCGAATCCGGTGAACGAGTAACGTTCGGGGTTGATCTTGTCAATGAAGCCGAAGAGAAAGTTCGGATAATACAAGAGAACCTCAAAGCTGCCCAATCTCGTCAAAAGAGCTACGCGGACCAGAGACGTCGACCACTGCATTTCGAAGTCGGAGAGCACGTGTATCTTCGTGTGTCTCTGATGAAGGGGATTCATCGGTTCGGTGTCAAGGGGAAACTCGCTCCCCGATTCATCGGTCCGTTTACTATCACGGAGAAGTGCAGAACTGTTGCCTACCGGCTGGAACTACCGGCAAGCCTTGCCGGTATTCACGACATGTTTCACGTGTCCCAGCTGCAGAAATGTCTTAAGTTTACCGCTGCCATCCGCACTGAAGACATTGATGAGTTGAAGCCGGATCTCACCTACGTCGAGCAACCTATTCAGATTATCGACGAAAAGACCCGGATCACCCAGAACCGGACTTTGAAATTTTACAAAGTCCTGTGGAGTAATCATACCCCGGAAGAGGCGACGTGGGAATCCGAAGATTACATCCGCAAGAACTATCCGGAGCTTTTGTCGTAAACCTTGTAATTACCTCCCACCTCGTTCTTCTTTTGAATCTCGGGACGAGATTCCTTTTTAAGGGGGGAGGAATGTAAAGGTCCCAAAAAGTATGAATACAAAGAAACACTCGTTTGCAAAGTTTTGTTTCATATGGGAGAGATTTGCGACTTGTTAAAAACTTTTCCACATGTGATAACACACATGAGGGTTTTTCTTCACACAAGTTCAAATGTTTATTTGAAAACTTGGAACCCAAGAGGGGTCTAAAACAAAGATGGGAAGTTCCCATATGTGTGAGAAAACACAAATCAGATTTGGAACAATTTGTTCAAACAAAAATTCAAATGAGAACAACACAATGGAATTCAAAACTGTTGTGCTAAAAATCTCATTTGCAGCAGCGAAAATAAAAATCAGATTTCATATTTGAATTCCATGAGTCCAAATTAGGGGGTGTGCAAAGTTTCATGATTTATAGAAATAGTTTGCAACCCATTTTGCAAAATGGACTTTAAAAGGCAAAGAATTCAAATGCATGTTTGAATTTGGATGAAACTTGCCCAATTATCCAAATCCATATCAGATTTAAACTTCCACAATTGAATTCCATCAATATTCAAATTGGGGAGATATTTTAGAGGGTATAAGGAGGACTGACATGTGGGACCCACATGTCATTGGGAGCACTGAAATTGCAAAAGATCTGAAGTCCACAGTCTCTGTTTGATCTCCTCCCACGCGAAGCAACGGCCGAAGCCGCCTTCCCTCCGCTCGACACCGAGGGCCAGCCGGCGGCCAGCTCCTGCTGGGTTTTATCGTGCTGGAGAGCAGCCTGGGTGCCCTTAAACGCTGCCATGCTCCCTTTCTCCCTCATCCCCAAACCCTCGGCCTGTTCTTCCTCCTCGCGCAAGAAAAACTGACCGAGCGCTGCTGCCGAGCTCTCGGACGATCGGCCAGCACATACACCGCGTGAGGACTTTAGCTGAGCAGCAAAATCACACAACAGCACCTTCCCCGACCTCCTCGC
This sequence comes from Neostapfia colusana, assembly GCA_030760725.1. Lineage (NCBI taxonomy): Eukaryota > Viridiplantae > Streptophyta > Magnoliopsida > Poales > Poaceae > Neostapfia > Neostapfia colusana. The sequence continues at coordinate 64,681,073 of JASWHV010000011.1, forward strand.
ACCACCACCGAGGGACTTCGTGCTCTCCACACCGAGTTCACCCAGTTTCCGCGGCGGCCGCCACACAATGGCGACACCCTGTTCCCGTGGACAGCCTCCTCCAAAGCTTGTCACGACCAAGCAAGGCCACTCTGGGTCGTGCAGGAGCTCCGTGCAGCTTCCACCCGACGCACAGAGCCTGCCTCAACCTCTCGACGGCGAATTTTGAAGATCCTCTCCGGCCGGTGAAAACCAACCTTCCGGTATGATTCTGTCAAATTCCCGATCAATTGTTGTTTAGACACCACGAGACTTCGCACACACCGGCTAGACATGTAGGCGCACCAGTTCTCTTTTGAAACCTCGCATGGAACACCCTGTGCACGGTGCAATTTCAAGCTTTCCGAAGGCGGCTATGGCAGGAAGATGCGGGTGCACGGTGAACCCTAAGTTAGAGCCATCCCCGAGCCATTTCCTTTCCACGTCGATGATCCCTAGCGTCCGCCGGTGCTCTAGAGCTTGGAAACTGAAGCCTTGAAGGCTTAGGGCGTCGGGGCGACGTCGCCGGACTTCGTCCGAACCGTTGCGCCGTCGCGGGCTAGTTTGGGAGCCCTACCGGCTCGAGCAAACCCCACCAGTGTGTTCCTCACATTGAATTAGGGGCTGGTGGCAAGTTTCAGCAGTTGAGATGGCCGGACGACTGATCCCGGAGCTTCTCCGGCGAGCCCGGCGGCGGGATCGCGCGGGAGCGAGAGGTGGAAGACGACCTCCCCGGGCCCGCGTGTCAACGACTCGGGGAAAATGGGCCGGATACTCTGTGGCGCGGGATCGGCTGTCACAGCGTGGGAAATAATTCGGTAGCCCATGTGGCACTTCCTCAGCAGCTGACACGTGCCCCATGGCCCACAGTCAGGTTTAAACTTTTCCCCGGATTTATTCAAATTCCAGATTTTTCCCCAAATTTTAGAAGAGCATAACTTTTGCTAGGAACATCCAAATTTAGTGATTCAAATTGGGTTAGATTCAGATTGACAAACTCTATCCAAATATGCAACCCAATTTGTATGAAAGTCTTTATTTAATTCTGGAAAATTCTTTAAAACTTTTCAGCAAAAGAATTTTAGAGGGAGTTTGGTTTATTCAAAGTTCCTCAAATTTTGCCAGAGTATTCTTTAGGGTGTTATTAGACTCCTGTAAAAGGTTCAGCTCATTTGGGGTTGAATTAATCAGGGTAATTCAGATTGTAAGTTACTGTATTCAAATGAATACAGAAAACATTTTCAGCGGATTTCCAAAACTTGTAAATTCAGTTCGGGGAAATTCGTAGCTCCAAAAATCCTAGGAAAATTCATGTAGACTCTATGAACTATAATTGAAATTGTGGTTCACTGAGTTTGACATGAACATGAGTGTTACCTCAGAATTAATTCATCTTTGACTAGACACTTAGAGAATTATTCTGAATAAACCACTCCATGAAAAGTGCTAAATTTTGGTCCAGAGGACTTTCTTGTGACCAGGAACTCACATGAAAATTCCCAGCTCCATTGAAGCTCTGGATCACCACTGTCATAGGTAACCTCTTAAGGTGATCAACACTTAAGTGGGAAAAGCACTTAATAATTGATCTTAGTGTTTAAGCTCAACCCAAACCACTAGCACCAGTGTCATTTTAAATTCTTAAACAAAGTTCCAGTTTTAAAACTGTCACTAGATCTTGTGAGCAAAAGCTTTTCAATTAAATACATATGCATGATCATATCGTGTAGCATATACGTGAAGAAGGTGAGAAGGACTTGAAGTGAAGATCAAGGAGGGAGGAAAACCAGTGATCAAGCTCCAAGTGATCGTCACTAACTGATTGTAACCTTAGTCACCTGCAAAACAGGCAAGCCCCGGTTTGCATTTCAACCGTTTTATAAAGCATTTTCATTTGTAGAGATCATAGCTTTGCATCGTTGATTGCATTACGTCTAGATGATATTGAAAACCCCACTTGCATGACCAAAAACACCTAAGAGAGAAAAGGGTAGAATAGCAACTCCTCGAGGGAATTTGGCTACGCTAATGTTAGTAGGAAAGGTCCGGTAGAAGACGAGTAGTTGGAATCTACTCGCGAGTTTAGGGCTGGTGTACTCGGAACGGGTCCAATTTAGAGAAGATGAGGAAAGTTCACACATAAGAAATGGAGACCGGGCAGGGAGGTTTAGATACAGCAGGTTGTAGGCCGTGCGTGCATAGCCCTGCCTGTGTCGGTTAAGGCCCGTCCGTGCTTGGCCCTGTTGGACAAGTTTGAGTTGTGTACCGGGCACATACTGGCTATATGGGACCCAGGAAACCGATGTACCTTGGGAGATCCATAGTGGAACTTTTCCAACTTTCTTAGGCTTTCGGCGTCAGGGTAGCAGGAGGTACCTCGCTCAAGAACATACCACAGCGGGTATGTACCTTGAGGGAGCTTGCGTACTCGGGGCAGTTGGACTGTGTCCAATGTGGAAGATCTTGGGGAAGGTGGCCGTGTACAACGTCAGTCGAGGTTGCTGCCGGCAACTCGGAGTACGGGTGTACGTGTCGTGTAGTCCAGGCATGTACTGATTCGAATCACCGTCGCTCGCGGTCATATGAGCATACTTGCCCACTGCGTGTTGACGTAGTAATAATTGGAAGTGTTTATCTTTGAACTTGATAAGGCTGTGCTATAACTTGTATTGCAACCATGATTGAATCAGAGATAGGCTCATTAAAGTTTACTTTCACTGTGTGCAAGGAGCATCGCAACAAAGCGTTTCTTGTTTGATTGTGGAGTTGCGATGCTTTTTGGCTCAAGGTCTGCACAATGAGGCTTAAAATATGAAAGTTAAGGATCAACTTTAGGCGAGTCCTTTATGCAAATCTAGCCGACCCATTTGAAACCATCGTGCATGTAGAGTTTCTTGTTTAGGAGAGACGGGTCAGACTTGCTGAGCCTATGTGCTCACGCTTGCTATATAAGTGGTTTTGCAGGTTAACAACGATGCTGAAAAGAAGGTTGTCCGGTGAGACTCGGGGACTCCTGAGTCAGGTAACACATGGAGAACCCAGCCGTTGCTGTTGTCTTCGTGATGCTAGCGAGAGGAGTCTGCGGGCTGGACTTCATCTCGAGTGCTTTTAGTTAGTCGACGTGAGTTGATATAGACTTCCGCTGTAGTTACTTGATGTAAAGTATTTACAAAGAAAAACTTGTAAGCTTCCGCTATTGTTTTATGTAATACATTGTTCCTTGTATGTGTGCTGTTGGGTGCCGCACAACACGGCACCACCCAATGCGATTCCCGGGCGAGTGGCCTGTCTCGGTTGACGGGTCCGCCTCAAGAGCGAGAAGACGCGGCGACAAGACGGCGTCTTCATCATCACCTGCCACAAGGACAGGGGCGCTCAGTGCGCCAGGCGACAAGACTTAACTCCTCACCGACTACTCTACTCAGGGTAGTGAAAACCCTACATCATATATCATTCACATACATTGCCCTATATAGAACTACATGCTGTTATTTCTAATTTCCAGCTCAAATTCAAATACAAACAGCACAAACACAATTTGCACCTGCTCAGATTCAAATAAACATTCACACAACAATAATAAAATATAAGTATCATATACATACAATGCAAGTTTACATGTATATCTCAATCGTAGTTCACATGTACACATATTTTACAAGTTTCTCTAAAAACTAGTTGAATGATCATAGTCACATAGTTCTGGCACATCGGCATGTGGACCTGTGTCACCGAAGAATAATCCTCTTTGGTGAATAGTTTCACGACACATGAACAAACAAAGTTCACTCATAATCCTATCGACTCCTTTGACCATATCCCTAGCAATTGGCCAATTACTGTTCACATTCGTGTACTGCAATGAAAACATAATAAAAGTATTAGAATACTATAGTGATAATGAAAATGTAACTTGAAAGTAAGAAAATACAATATCGATAGTAAGGATAACTTACATCCTCATGGTTCACTCTATATTCACCGGTGACATGAATATTCTCGCCGACATAATATCCGCAGAGGACACTACCAGGAGGCTGCTTGGCACAAGGAAAAAATGTCAGTACGTGCAGTACGGTCCTATCCGTAGGTTTCTCACTGTCAAGTTGTTTCCAGTAGAACGTCCAAGCACTGTCATATAAGAATTGCCAACCTTCATACGTGTGTATATAACAGTATAGAATATCGGTACCTTTTTAAAATGGTAATGAAATCTTTGTACCTGCTTTGCTCAAAATCGGCCTAGTCCATGACCGAAGCTGAACCATGCTTTGGGTTGATGAAGATACAAATGTAGTGATTACTACACACGTACAAACACACATGTTAAGCTAAAGATTAAAAATAATTGCAATTTCAACGTCATGTATCGAACTTACTCGAAGTGATACGGAGCCTTTATGAGGTCCTTGCCATCTTTGACAAAGTTAAACATGGCTCGTCCTATGTAGGTTGTCACTTCCATCATTCTATTCTCTATCGTTTCATTGATTGTCTATGTAATTTTTTTGTGTCATGTGCCGGTATTGGGCTGAATCCCGCTTCACCGTCACATCGAAATTCGACTTGGTAATCCTTGTCGGGTCAAGGATGCGTGTCTTGCCCTTCACTTTTTCATTATCCATCTATTGCATCCTAAAGAATATGTCGGGAATCATTATAAAATCATGCAATGTATGCATGTAGTAAGAAAAGCAAGTATGAAAGATTAGAGACACTTACAAGCACTAGATGAGTAAAAAGTTAAGTTCGAGCATTCCTTGATTGAACAAACCCCACAGATCTTCAAAACAATTGGTTGTTTATTGTTTCCTCCTCTGCCCCAAAATGCTTGTTCCGGCATACAAAATATCGTATTTTTTGCTGCACATCATGGACCACTCGTGCATTCTTCTGTTTGGGAAAGGTTGTTTGCTAAGTTGTACCGTTGTCATGATCGGCTTCCCATTCTCAAATTCAGGAGGGACGTCCTCCTTCTTGTATATCGGGATCCCATTTTTAGCACAACAAGAGTCCCGACTATGAACTTATCCATCTTCTTCCCACGTCTCATTATTTTGTATTTTTGGCACTATGAAGCATGGGATGTTGTTGAATTTTGTTTCTTCATCTTTTCCAGATACTTTGTCACTGACTCTCAAGGTTCCTTGTTTTGGTATGAGCAAACTTGCATATGAATTGTGGGAGGAGCAGTTGTTTGAAGTTGGACGGTTTCAGCATGCTCTAAAACTGCTTCAACCTGAGGTTCAACTTCTTCAGCGTGCTGCTGTACTGCTTTAACCTGTTGTTGAAATGGTTGCTCTTGTTTATCTTTACTATCATCCTCGCTAGGAGATAGAGGGATTGGTTGCTCGTGAACCTTCAGCGTAGAAGACTGCGGGGTTGAGGTCTTCCGAGATGCGACAATGGGGTTTGACATTGGCTCATCGTCCAACATGATGTCGCGTCGATGCCAAAGGATTAACTTGTTGACAGCATGTCCCAGTGTCGTGATCCCCTCAGAAGTGTTGTGGTCTATTTCATTATGTTCAAAACTATTGTCAATAATCTCAAGAACTTACACCACATCATAGTACATAGGAAGGGAATTATCGTTGAAGACTTGATATGGTTTTGCCATAGAAGTGACAACCATTTTTGTTTTTTCCCTGTTCTACCGATGGGGACGAGAAGATGACAAGATTTGTCCTCAACGATATCATCGACAGGGAAGGCAGTTGGCACTAATCCTACGCTGCTAGGCAGGGAACTTGGAGATAGCAAAGCCACATTTTCATTGGGCACCAATAATTTATTCTCAAACGGCAATTTTCCTGTTTCTCTAAGTTCATGCCATATTTGTTGTACAGAGGCCTTGACCTTTTCTTCAATCGTATCTTCAAGTGTCTTATTGAATTTATCATATTTTCTATATGACGCTGCATCATTCGAGAACCCCTCTTTCCAGGACATTTGAATAAGATTGCTCGGACCCGTCCACTGTGTTCAGGATTGCCTAGAGCAGCAATAAGTTGGTCCATCTCTCTCATCGGTTTGAAGAGGCCCTTTTCTTGCTTTTCAATTATATTTGATAATCTTGTCCTTACTTTGGACACAGATTCAGGCTTTGTAAGTTGGCCCTCGTTGGTCAAACCTGACCGAGCTAACAACCATCGCCTAGTTCGCTCATCGCAGCCTTTTAGCGGGTCAGGATTGCCCATGCCAACAGTGTCCTCTATTATCTTATGTCATTTCTCAATTTTTGGGGCATATCCGGTAGACCCCAAGCGATGGCGGTAAGTGTTCTTCTTCGCAAGCTTAGACCTAGCTTGACTTAGGGCTATAATCTCAGGTGTGGTCTTTTCACGAACAAATTCATCCCACTGAGGTTGCGTAATTTTTCCCATCTTCTTAGGGCTAGGGACCTTATTATCTTTAACATAAACATTCATCTCACTCTTCCAGCCACAAACCTTCCTGCCACAAGAGATCAATGTTGCTTTCTTTACAAGTTCTTCCGTGCCTTTTGAGAACTTGAATTGTTTCTTCAACCTCTCCCACAACTCGTTCTTGCCCGCCTTAGGGAATTTTTTCCAATTGTACGTTGTGATCGGCACGAGCACTCTAACGAGATAACCGCAGGCATTTCAGTACTTTGTAAAAGCATCAAGTGGTTCTCGGGGAAGCCCACCTTCACTGATTCTTGTTATGTATATGATGCCTTCTGGACCCTTATTTGCACCTCGTTGCCCTCGTTTTCGCTTTTGTGAACTTGAGGATTCAGCCATTAGAGAATCTTCTGCGTGTTTAGGAGCAGAAGTCACCTCGTTCTCTTGAAAGCTAGATATAAAAGAACTAAAAGACTTTATTTACTTGACACGGAAGATTAACTTAAACAATAATATTTGCGATATGTTAGACCGGACAAGTACCATACTGTGGGGACCGGGGGTTCTCACTTCCTAGGAATCACATTGGGTGGTGTCGCGTGATGCGACATTCAACAGCACACATAGTAAAGGAACCATATTACACATAGCATTGCTGAACTTTACAAAGTATCCAGTTTACAGATAATTTACATCAAAATAAACTACAGCGGAAGATAAGACTACAACTCTCGTACTCAGTCTAACTAGGCAAAAGAGAGGTTATCCAGCCCGCGGCCGCTCCTCACTAGCAACACGACAACATACAGCAGCGGCAGGGTTTTCCATGAGTTTACCACTCGGAGGGTTCCGAGTCTCATCGAACAACCATAATCTTAAGCATAGTGGTTAGTACCTGCAAAACAACTAGTGTAGCAACTATGAGCACGAAGGCTCAGCAAGACTTAACCGTTTCACCTAAACATGAAACTCTACATGAGGGTAATGACATAAACATAGGATAACAATTTGCATAATGGACGTGCCTAAATGTGGATCCTTCTTTTTAGATTTTATTAGCAGCAGATTAATAACCTTGGGCACTTCCACATCGCAAGTCCACAATCAAATAAGAAACGCTTCATCTCGATCTTAATTGCTCAAGGTGGAAAAAAAATTAAGGTTGCACTAATCTCATCCATACAAGATAACAATACAATGAGAGTATAAAGTTCATAACAGCAGTGATTAGTTCTTATCTCAAATGCAAGTAATTACTACGTCACGATTGTGAGAACAAGTATGCTCAAATATCCGTGAGCGACGGTGATTCAAATCAAAAGACGCCCGGACTACACGACACATACGCCCGTATTGGAAGTCACATCAGTGCACTTGACGGACGTCGTACGTGACAACCTTTCCCAAGTTCCACCTACGCTGAATCAATTCAATCATCCAGGACAGTGGCCCACCTCATGGTGCACCCTCTGACGTGAAGATGTCATGAGCGATTTACCCACTACTGTGCTACGGCCGAACACCTGATGTGACCGAAAAAGAATCAACACAGCCTTCCCAAGGTACATCGGTTTACTGGGTCCATATATCCAGCATGCTTCCGGAACACAACTCAAACTTGTCCAACAGGACCGCACACGGATCGGTCCTCAACCGACACGGGCAGGGCTAATGCTCACAGGCCCCTATGTCCTGTTGCCCCTACAACCTGCCCGGTCTCAACTTCATATTACTAAACCAATTCTCGAACCAATCCCGTGTGCACCAATTCCTAGTCATGCAAGTACATTCCAACTACTTGACTAATACCAAATCCTTTACAACATTAAGCATAGCAGTTTCTACGCAAGGAAATGACAACTACACAATTACTCTATAGGATTCTTTGGTCATGCAAGTAGAGTATCAAATCATCTCTACATAATTCATATCTCAGTCCTAACCAACATAGTGTATACAAAGCAAATACTTAATAGCTATTAAATGCAAACTGGGGCTTACCTTTGTTTTGCAGGTGACTAGTATTATATATATATATATATCAGTTAGCTTGCTTCTAGTATTATATATATCAGTTTGCTTGCTTCTGTCACTTGACGCTTAATCACTTAATCTTCTTGATTCTTGATTCAAGCTTCAATTGCTTAACAAAACTCCACGTCAACACTACATGTTATGAATTTGCATGCACAAGCAAGTATAAGAATTTTAGTCTAAACATGGTCAAACTGAAAGAATAAAAGAAATGAGATTAGAACAGGAGTTGATGTGATGAGGAGTTCTAAACTTGTAATTGATTTGATAGAAGAAAGGATTCCAACAATATTCTTGAGAGTTCTCATATACATAAGAATGGATAACAAGTACAGGAAGATCCAAGGCTCAACTGTGGGGACCCCGTCCCGACAGTCCAGGAATCGCATTGGGTAGTGCCGTGCGATGTGGCACCAAACAGCACACATCCGAAAACACACATACACAACAATATATGTCTGTCATACATATTATTGTCTCATTTTACAAATAATGTACAAGTGTACATTGCAGCGGAAGATAAGAATACACTCACGGACTATAGCCTATGCTAAGCAAAATGAAGCTATCCTGCCCGCGAATGCTTCACACTAGCACCACCTCAAAACCCGGCGGCGTGCAGGGTTCCAAGTGAGACTCACACCCCTCGTTCAGTGCTGCCCTGCTCGGATGTCCCTTCATCCCTAATGTTGCCTTATGCAACGTTACCTGCAAAACAATGGATCAACAAACCGTGAGCATATGCTCAGCAAGACTTAACCGAAAACCTACACATGGAACTCTAAATGATGGAAATAGAGGGCTGAATAAATAAGTTTGCATAAAAGATGAACTTGAGCTAACAGAGAGTCCTTACTTCCAGTTTTAAGCAACTTTTATAATCCTCGCACAATTTTACATCGAGACTCCACAATCAAAAAAGAAACGCTTCATCTCGGTGCTACTTGCCCGAGGAGAAGGTAAATTTAGTGAGCTACCCTAGACCCATACATACCTTGCGCCATCAACGTCGAGACTCCACAATCAAACAAGAAACGCTTGACGCCACTAGCCCAAAGTAGAAAGTAAATTTAGTGAATGGTTCTCATCATCCCTCATCTCCAATATGAGGATTAATAACGAAGCATGCTTCTTCCCCCAGTTTCTTACTACGTCACGACGCAGAGAACAAGTATGCTCACTACCGCGAGCGACGGTGATTCGAATAAATAACACCCGGATGACACGACATATATGACCGCCCGAGATAGGTAATCAACCAATCCCTTCAACGTCGTATGTTGCAACCTTTCACACGACACCCAAATGTCGAACTGGTCCCACCGACTTAGAGTAAGTCTCACTATGGCAAACACTCGTAGAGCCGACTTCTCCCTCCTTTCAATATCTGCATAAGATGGTGGGGATTGCCTTGACACCCAGGTTAACATGTTACATCGGTTTCCTGGGTCCCTATGGCTAGTATGCATTCGGTACACAACTCAAATTTGTCCAGCAGGGCCGCACACGAGAACGGGCCTTAAACGACTCAGACAGAGACTAGGTTCACAAAACCACATCCTCGAGCCTTCCATCCATACTGCCCGGTCTCATTTCCCCAATTAAGTGGATCAATTCCCAACTCTTCCGATTGATCCCCCTTAATCCCGGTTCACGAGTAGGAAACGGCCTACTTGAGTTATGTCTCTTTTAATCCACTTTTCTTAACTTGATCACAGCAGTTATATTTAATTGAAAACCTACTCCAAATAAAACTCCAGGTATTTATTGGATCATGCATGTGGAGTGTCATACAGACCTAGCCGTAATGCAAACTAATATTCTAGACAATATAAAGTGTACACAAATAAAAACTTGTAAATTTGGATGCAAAACGGGGCCTGCCTTAGTGTTTATCCTGACTAAAGTTTCTGTCAATAGAAGCAAGTCAGCGGCCTCCGAAGTCTTCGCGAGATGTTTCGCTATCGAAATGATCAAATAAACGATGCGTCATATTATGAATTTAAGTGAGATATACAACCTCAGAGCTCCTGTGGTTGAAATTTTTACAGGGGCTTTCTAATCTCATGATAGGGGTATGGTAAAATTTTCAGAAGTTTTTGAGGAAGGAGATGGCCACAACAACTCTTGGCCGATCTAACTTAATTTGATTTACAGGAACTACACTGGACTTCTTCATAGGGAGTAATCTGATATTCTAAGAAGTCTGGTCCTAAGGTTTCTAGAAAAAAATGTTCCAAAATTTTCTAAGCCTTTTTGCTGGCGAGAATTGCTTGGTGAAGCTTATTCTATTCTCTGGAATTAGTTTCTATGATTTTCCAGCCCATTTAAATAAACCTGAGAAAACCTACTGATTAAACCCTCTTAATCAGCTCCAAAAATCCTAAAGTCTTTTACTGGAGATCAGGAACTAGGAAAAAGATTTGCTTCCCAAAATTGGGAATGTTTCATAAAGGTTCCTAAAATTTATCCCTAAAGGAATAACTAAAAAGAACTCTACAGAATTTTCTGGGCATTTTGATAGTAAGCACTTTGTTTCTATGCAAAGTACTCCTTATGAGGAATCCAACAAATTTTGTCTCACTGATTTTGGAGCTTTCTACACCAAGTTATGGGCATGCAAAGTTGCACCCTTTTCTGGATTTATTTTACACAGAGAAATTCAAACATGGGGCGCCCGGTTCAGGTCTGTCTTCAACCTCCCGCCAGAGCGTGCGCGTGCACCGGAACAGAGGGGTGGCCCCGTTCTCTCTCAATTCTCAACCATTTCGGTTCTGGTTTAGTCTACACGCTCCTCAGAATTCCACACAGCTTCCGGGCAAGGTCGTGCATCGGGGAATCACCGGGAACACGGTCGACACCGGTGGTGGCGCTCAGTAATGCGGCGTCGGTGAGGAACATGTCCTTCCCGAGCCAAAATTCATGAGAAAATGTGCCATATACCATCACTAGCGCACGTAGAACCTGATTCCACCACCCAACTGAGCCGAAAACGTCGGCAACATGGGTTGTCACCGTGCACCGACGCTATTGTGAGATGTTTCTTTAGAGTTTGAAATGCTGTTGTGAGATCAAACGGCTTTGTCGTATCCGGTTGGGCTAGAACCGATGTTGTTGTGAGATGTTTCTTTAGAGTTTGAAATGCCTCTTCACAGGCCTCCGTCCATACATACTTGCTGTTCTTCGTCAATAATTCTGTCATTGGCTTAGCCACCTTCGAGAAGCTAGGAATAAATCTCTGGTAATACCCCGCTAGTCCTAGGAAACTGCAGATTTGATGAACCGATGTCAGAGACTCCCACTTCAATACTTGCTCAACTTTGGTTGAATCTATAGCTACACCCTCCACTGAAATAATGTGGCCTAAGAATGGTACTTTGCTGATCCAAAATTCACACTTGCTGAATTTGGCATACAACTTATGTTCTCGCAATCGTTGGAGCACAATATGGAGATGTTTTGGGTGCTCCTCCTCCGATTTTGTGTATACGAGAATGTCATCAATGAATACCACGATGAACTGATCCAACTCTGGCATGAATACAGAATTCATGAGGTACATAAAATGTGCGGGTGCATTCGTCAGACCGAAATACATGACTAGATACTCATAGAGCCCGTATCTAGTCTAGAATGCTGTCTTCGGTATATCCTCCGCTCTGGTCTTTATTTGATTATAACCGGACCTCTAATCCATCTTGGAGAATACTTTGGCACCCACCATTTGATCAAACAATACATTGATCCGTGGCAGTGGATATTTATTTTTGATCGTCACTGCATTCAATGGCCGATAGTCCACACATAACCGTAGCAATTCATCCTTTTTCTTCACAAAGAGGGCCGAACAGCCCCATGGTAATGAGCTTGGCCTGATGAATCCTTTGTCCATTAAATCTTTTAGCTGCTCTTTCAGTTCAGCTAATTCCTTCGGAGACATTTTGTACGGCCTCCGAGATATCGGTGTGGTTCCCGGTGCTAACTCGATCCTGAATAACACGTCTCTTTCACGTGGCATCCTAGGAAGATCGTCGGGAAACACATCTGGTTACTCACGGACCACTGGAATATCTTCCAGTTTCATGGTCACACTGTGGTACGCAACTGGAATTTCAGAATCCACGTCTTCAAGTATGAGTGTATGAAGACCGTAGAACGGAGAGTCCAATCGAACAATCTGTGGACCGATGTCAAGAACAGCCCCGTGGTCGGTGTGGTTCCCGGTGCTAACTCGATCCTGAATACCACGTCTCTTTCACGTGGCATCCTAGGAAGATCGTCGGGAAACACATCTGGCTACTCACGGACCACTGGAATATCCTCCAGTTTCATGGTCACACTGTGGTACACAACTGGAATTTCAGAATCCACGTCTTCAAGTATTAGAGTATGAAGACCGTAGAACGGAGAGTCCAATCGAACAATCTGTGGACCGATGTCAAGAACAGCCCCGTGGTAGTTCATCCACGCCATTCCTAGGATCACATCGATCTTCTTCCACTCTAACACAATTAGGGTTGTGGGGGTACAATTTCCCACCTAAGCACAGGGGTGCTTTGACCGCTACTTCATTAACAGCTATTTTTCCACCAGGTGAGCTGATAAGATAGTGATCCTTTGGTGTAGTTGTAGAAAGCTCAGCTTTGCACACAAATAATCTACTTATGATATTGTGTGTGGCTCCAGAGTCGAATAAAATCACTACGGTTAGTTCATTGAGTGTGAACGTTCCCGCTAGCACAGGTGCACCTTCCGGCATATTTTCTAGAGCTGTATGATAGATGCACCCGGACTTTGGTCCTGTTCCTTGGAGCTGAGCACGGGATTGATTTATACCCTGCTCTGGTGTATTTCCTCTGTGCCATATCCTTTCTGGCACCTCCTGCTGATGTGACCCAAATAACCGCACGTGAAGCATGGTTTCTCAGCCGGTTTTATGTTACTGTGAGTACGGACACTGGGTGCATTCTGTTGTGGCACGAACGCGTGAGGAACAGAATATTGCGGCTGCATATACCGTTGTTGCAGCTGTCCGAATTCAGAATATGAAGTTGAACGACTTGAATATTATGGGGATCGTCTAGCCAGCTGCATCAGCTGACAGTTCAAGGTACTATCTACCACCCGGTATTTCTGAGGAGCAATATGCTACTATCCGGTGCTATACTGTTCTTTCTTTTCTCAGCCTGAACTTCTCGCTGAGCATCTTCAACCATGATGGCAGCACTCATCAATTTGTTGAAGTTACTTCGATCTGCTATGACCAGTCTTTCTTTTATCTTGGGATTGAGGCTGCGAAAGAACCATTCACATTTTTGTGCCCCAGTGTTCACATAGTCAGGCGCATACTGTGTCAGTTTGTTGAACGCCCGCGAATGCTCGTACGCATCCCTCCCTCCTTGTTTTAACACTAGAAACTCCTTGAGTTTCCGCTGAATTATTCCGAAAGGAACATGATAAGCAAGAAATGCCTTCCGAAATTCCGCCCATGTGAACTGATGTCCAGCTGGTAGGGAGGCGAGTTGATTTGTCCACCATGCACTAGCGGACCCGAGAAATTTTTGCGCCATGTACAAAACTTTCTGATGTTCGGTGCATTGGAGCAACCCGAACTTAGACTCGATGGTATGGATCCATCTATCCGCCACCAGAGGATCCTCGGCTTCTATGAAAACCAGTGGTTGAGTCGTCAAGAACTCAATGTATCAACTCGTTTGAGGTTGGCGAAAATCTTTGTCTTGACACCCCCTTGACAGGATGTATTCATCACAAGGGTGCGGAGCAAGTCGGTTCGCTCATCGCTTGCACCCGTCACGGCAGCTAGAATGTCCGCCATTGTGACCCTAGGTTAAGGTCCTGGTGGCTGCTGCTGTTGCGGAGCTCGATGCTCCGAATGTGGAGAGTCATCCCCACTGGAACCATCCAATTCACCCATGGAAGGAGTTCGCACCATTCTGCATTGCAAGAGTTCATTATCAGCTTTAATACTATCTCTTGATTTATTCCATAAACAAAGTAGTGCAATTCTGATAATGAAATCTTAACATGTAAGCAAAATGATTTATTTGCGAACTCTGTATAACTAACAACAATGGTTTCAGAAATAACTGGAATAATCACAGTTATGGTCATTCTGGGTCAGATTGACCGGTCCTCAAACAAACCAGATTTTTGTTGTCAAAAAAATAGTTTCATGGTTTGGGTTAAATACCAAAGTTGTAGATAACCTCAGTACCTTTCCATAAAATAGTTATTTGCCTCTAATAAGTTCTAGATCAGAAATTATGAGCTTAGGTTGACAAAAATTCTGGAGGAATTTCAGCAGCACCTCCCCTGTAAGTGCTCATTTTGGGTCAACTTTTCCATACAGTTTGAAACGTATATGGACCAAACTCATAATTACAAAATTTGAGAACAATTCTTAAGATTCCCAGAATAGTGAGATTTCACATTTTACAATTCCTTTGCAGGAAGTTATAAGCAAAATCCAAATCAGTACAGAAACTATACACAGCCTTTGGGTACTCTGGACAGTTTCACTTGTACTGCGAGTTTCACCTCTTTGCAGGAAGATTCTGCCCTGAGGTTGAACAGAAACATTGTAAAGAACTTCGCAAGCTTTTAAAAATGTATTTATATGACCTCTTTGCATTCCTGGATCAAAATATATGATGGTTCAAATTTAACAGAATTTTGGGCAGGATTTTGACAGCACCTCCCCAGAGGTACCTAGTTTCAATCCACAATTCAAATTAATTCTGCACCAGTTTTGGCAAAACTTTGAATTACAAAGTTGTAGCATATCTCATTACGTTTCCATAATTGTATCACAATACCATTAGCGATTTTTCCACAGAGAGTTATGGTGGAATTACAGAGACTCTGTTTCAGGTTCTACCCATTTGTAGCAGTTTCTGTTTCTAAGGTTTTTGACCAACATTAAATGTGTTTCTGTTCTGGAGGTTTATAGCAAAGTTTTAGAGGACATCTCTACCTTTACAAAACTGTATCACAAACTACCATTGGTCTTTTTTACAATTAGTAACACCCTATGTAAGTTTCAGCAAAAACACTGCCAAAACAGGGGACTCTGTTTTTGGGTCTCTCTATACTCACATATGCTTGAGTTGGTTTCTAAAGAAGTTTTAACTACCTCATTTGAACTGTATTCATTCAAATCTTAAAGAATTTTTATACTTATGAGATGAGTGATGTACTGATGCAATCTTCAACATCCGGCATCTACGTTCTATTAGTGGCACTAAAATCATTCACTCGCAAACGTACTCTACTTGTAATACGGATACATGGTTAGGGTACCTGCATAAAACCACTGAATGATGAGGCACACAAAGGATTCTCATTTCAGGCAGGTCCATATCACAATAAAAACATACACCCCGTATCATTTCTATATGGGCCGTCCTTGAGTCAAGTCACGTCTCAAGGTACATGGTCGTGTTTTTACACCACACGACATGGAACCCGAATAGAGCGCAAACGGGTCGTCACGGTTGGGAATTTCATCAACCCAACAGATACCACCTACTGCCCTGCAGGGAACACCGATGGCGAGCGCTGCATATGTCCTCCTAGGCTATTTCCAGAAGAACACACTGTCGTGTTACCGACCACACAATGGGGTTTCCACTTTCTTGCCTAATGCACGACAGGGATCGGTGTTTCATATGAGCTCGGCAATATGAAGAGATCAAGAGTTTCATATTGACGTCTCATATCGAGCTATGAGACTTATACCCTAAACCACTTTCCTCGTCAGGGAAGCTAATCAAAATTGATCCACTTTCGGTGGCATGCCTTGCCTCTTATCTGGTCGACGGTGCGTCGTTACAGAATAGAGTAACAAGTATGTTAGTTTGCCACCATACATCACTTATGCTAATAGTAAACTTTTTGGGGGCCTAGTACCGAATTCTCACTCGTAGACTCTAAGTTTTTGAAAATACGTGTCTTTTTAGATGCGCTATTCTCAATGCGGCTCTGATACCACGCCTGTGGGGACCCCGCCTCGACAGTCCAGAAATCGCATTGGGTGTTTGCCGTGCGATGCGGCACCCAACAGCACTCATCTGAAAAAACACACATACACAACAATATATGTCTGTCATACATATTATTATCTCATTTTACAAATAATGTACAAGTGTACATTGCAGCGGAGGATAAGAATACACTCACGGACTATAGCCTATGCTAAGCAAAATGAAGCCATCCTGCCCACGGATGCTTCACACTAGCACCACCTCAAAACCCGGCGGCTTGCAGGGTTCTAAGTAAGACTCACGCCCCTTGTTGGGTGCTGCCTCGCTCGGATCTCCCTTCCTCCCTAATGTTGCCTTATGCAATGTTACCTGCAAAACAATGGATCAACAAAGCGTGAGCTTATGCTCAGCAAGACTTAACCGAAAACCTACACATGGAACTCTAAACGATGAAAATAGAGGGCTGAATGAGAAAATTTGCATAAAAGATGAACTTGAGCTAACAGAGAGTCCTTACTTCCACTTTTAAGCAACTTTCACAATCCTCACACAATTTTACATCGAGACTCCACAATTAAACAAGAAACACTTCATCTCATGCTACTTGCCCGAGGAGAAGGTAAATTTAGTGAGCTACCCTAGACCTACACATACCTTGCGCCATCAATGTCGAGACTCCACAATCAAACAAGAATTGCTTCGTTTCGACGCCACTAGCCCAAAGTAGAAAGTAAATTTAGTGAATGGTTTTCATCATCCCTCATCTCCAATATGAGGATTAATCACGAAGCATGTTTCTTTCCCCCAGTTTATTACTATGTCACGATATAGATAACAAGTATGCTCACTACCGCGAGAGACCTTGATTCGAATCAAAGACACCCGGATGACACGACACATATGCCCGTCCGAGACAGGTGATCAACCAATCCCCTCAACGTCGTATTTTGCAACCTTTCACACGACACCCAAATGTCGAGCCGGTCCCACCGACTTGGAGTAAGTCTCACGACGGCAAACCCTCTTAGAGCCGATTTCTCTCTCCTTTCAGCATCTGCCTAAGACATTGGGGATTGCCTCGACACCCAGGTTAACATGTTACATCGGTTTCCTGGGTCCCATATAGCCAGTATGCATCCGATACACAACTCAAACTTGTCCAGCAGGGCCACACATGAGAACAGGCCTTAAACGACTCGGACAGAGACTAGGTTCACAGGACCACATCCTTGAGCCTTCCATCCATACTGCCCGGTCTCATTTCCCCAATTAAGTGGATCAATTCCCAACTCTTCCGATTGATCCCCCTTAATCCCAGTTCACGAGTAGGAAATGGCCTACTCGAGTTATGCCTCTTCTAATCCACTTTTCTTAACTTGATCACAGAGGTTATAATTAAGTGAAAACCTACTCTAAATAAAACTCCAGGAATTTATTGGCTCATGCATGTTGAGTGTCATACAAACCTAGCCATAATGCAAACTAATTTCTAGACAATATAAAGTGTATACAAATAAAAACTTGTAAATTTGGATGCAAACTGGGGCTTTCCTTAGTGTTGATCCCGACTAAAGTTTCTATCAATAGATGCAAGTCAGCGGCCTCCAAAGTCTTCGCGAGATGTATCGCTATCGAAATGATCAGATAAATGATGCGTCATATTATGAATTTAAGTGAGATATACAAATACAGAGCTAAACTATATGAAGACAGCAGCTTCTGTGCTTGAAATTTTTACAGGGGCTTTCTAATCTCATGATAGGTGTATGGTAAAATTTTCTGAGGAAGGAGATGGCCACAATAATTCATGGACGATCTAACTTAATTTTATTTACAGGAACTAAACCAGACTTTTTCATAAGAAGTAATCTGATATTCTAAGCATTCTGGTCCTAAGGTTTCCAGGAAAAATTGTTCCAAAATTTGCTAAGCCTTTTTGCTGGCCAGAATTGCTTGGTGAAGCTTATTTTGTTTTCTAGAATTAGTTTCTGTGATTTTTCAGCCAATTTAAATAAACCTTAGAAAACCTACTGATTAAGCCCTCTTAATCAGCTCCAAATATTCTAAAATTTTTACTAGAGATCAGGAACTAGGAAAAAGATTTGCTTCCCAAAATTGGGAATATTTCATAAAGAATTGTTCCTGGAATTAATCCCTAAAAGAATAATTAAACAAGTTCTATAGAATTCGCTGGGCATTTTGATAGCAAGCACTTTGTTTCTATGCAAAGTACTCCTTATCAGGAATCCAACAAAATTTGTCTCACTAATTTTGGAGCTTTCTACACCAAGTTATGGGCTTGCAAAGTTGCACCCTTTTCTGGATTTATTTTACACAAAGAAATTCAAACGTGGGGCTCCCGGTTCAGGTCTGTCTTCAACCTCCCGCCAGAGCGTGCGTGTGCGCCGGAACAGAGGGGTGGCACACCCCGTTCTCTCTCAATTCCCAACCATTTCCACTCGGGTTTAGCTCTACACGCTCCTCAGAACTCCACACAGCTGCCGGGGAAGGTCGTGCATCGGGGAATCGCCGGGAACACGGTCAACACCGGTGGTGGCGCTCAGTAACGGGAGGCCAATGAGGAACATGGCCTTCCCGAGCCTAAATCAATGAGAAAATGTGCCGTACACCATCAGTAGCGCACATAGAACCTGATTCCACCACCGAACCGAGCCGAAAACATCGGCAACATGGCTGCCACCGTGCACCGACGCATTTTTGGCCGCGGCGGCGAATTCTCGTCGCATGGGGTGTGTGGTGGCCGGTTTGCTTTGGGCTTCGGCGTGGGTGGTCGCTAGGGCTGCTAGTAGCTGTAGTTTGAACCATAAGAGTTATGATCAAGCGAGTTGAAAGAATTTCCCGATATAAGCTTGATCGGATCTTCACGTGCACCGGTGCAAAACTCCAAATTATGGCTAGCCGGCGGTGGGAAGAGCCTGGGGGTTTCGGTATGAGCAACTAGACATCGTGGTGCACCTTAAATTTGCTTTGATCGAGCCGGGGGGGGGGGGGGGGGTACGGGAGCGTCTGAGCGACGTGGAACCGAGAGGCGCGGCGTTGCTCTGTTTCCGGAGAAAGCAACGGCACGGCCACGGTGGAGGAAGGCCGGGGACGAGCTGAAGATGGGTGGAAAACATCGAGGAGAGGACGGTGCAGCTCCTGGGCGGTTCAACCGGGCGTGAAACCTGCCGGAAGCCGATCGGCGATGATCAACCAAGAGGCGGCGCCGTTTTGCTTCGGTTGCGTGCGAGGAAACGGTTATTTTTTTTGGTTTAACATGTGAAGAGGGTTTGTGAGCAGGGAAATGGGACTTTGGTTGGGCAGCATCGATGCATATTGACCAAGAACGCCGTGGAGTGAGCTGCCTTCGGGAGCAAGTCTCAAGCAGCTCAGTGGATTCCTCGGTGTCGAGCTCGCAGAGAAAGAAACACTGAGGGTACTCTGTTCCAATGATGTGCGGGTCCCACCGGCAGTCTTCCCCCCCCCACACATCAGTGGCTCCAAAAAATCAAAAAGTTATAACAATTTCCGAAAATTGAATTTGATTCTCCGTGGCTTTAACCCTCGCTTGTGCTCGCATTTGAAACGCCAGATTTATTTTCTTTCCGGCTAAATTGTAATTATAACCTTCCTTTATTTCATGTTGCCATCCTTTGAAATTGAAAACCCTAATTACAATTGAATTTGACCCTGCAGATTTAAATTCTACAAAGAGCTATACATGCTGAACTTGAGGCTTTTACATCAACTTGAGCTGAAACTATGCATGTGACTTCCTTGTCACAAGAAAGAATTTTGGACCAAGTTTCAGGATTATTCATTGAGTAGTTCATCCAGAATAATTCACTAAGCAGTTATGCTAAAAGGAATTAATTCTGCATAAATATGCATTTTCATGCAAATTGCATGGAAGTACCATTTCAATCATACCTCAGAGAATATGCATGAATTTTCCTGGAATTTTTAGAGCTAAGAACTTACTAGGATGTATTTTACAAGTGTTTAGCTTTTTCTGAAAATGTTTCTGGACATTTTTTAGTAAAGTAGTTTGTACTCTGAAATTTTCTACTCAAATCAACTCCGAATGAGGTGAAACTTTGAAAGGAGTTCAATAATATGCTAAAGAGTATTCTGGTAAATTTTGGGAATTTTTGGATGAACCAAACTCCCTCAATAATTCTTTTACTGAAAAACTTCAAAGAATTATCCAGAAATATTATTGACTTTCATACCAATATAACTGGATATTTGATATATTCTTTCAAACTGAGTCTAGTCCAATTTGAATCAATAAATTTGGAGATTCCTAGTAAAAGTTATGAATTTCCAAAGTTTGTAATGAATCTAGAATTTCTTTTCTATTGGAAATCCATTGCACAGTAGCTGGGCCCACTGATTTTAAAACCAGCCCTCAGGTGCGAGGACACACAGGGCCACAGGGTTTTAACTCGGGTATCCACACTAGATCCGCAGACACAGAAGATCCTGGTTTACTTTTAATAGCCACTGACGGGTGGGCCCGCCCCCCTTCTTCTTCTTCCTCCCGCACTTCCCTGCGCGCGTACCCCTCGCCGGCAGCGGCGGTGACGCCACTGGTCTTCGGTTCCCGGCTGTCTCCTGCCTGGAAACTCGCTGCTAACGCCTAAAACCTGGTGAGGAACACGCCCGTGCCCTCACCGGAGGTCGGCGATGACTCTAACACCTCGTGCAACGGGAGGCGGTCGTTTCTTTACTCCGGCCACGTCGGACCACCTTCCTAGACCTCCAAACTCGAGGACTTTTGGCTCTACAGCATCAGTGGAGCATGTAGAAGCTGGACATGGATGCCAAAGTGCTCGGGGAGATCGCAACCTAGGTTGTCACCGTGAGGCCGAAGGGTACTGACGGTTTGCCCTTGGGAAAACTCGAAATTATCCATTTACACCCGATTTTAAGCCATGGTTTTGAAGGATCACTAGCTAGTTAAGTCTAGGTGTGCGCAATATGATGAACTGAAAACACAAATTGAGGTCGAATTGCACGAAATCATAACAAGAGGTCGGGTTGCATGGTCCGGGAGAAAAACTCTGAATTTGAGCTCGATGATTCACGGCTCGTACTGTGGTTTGGGTGGAGCAACTTGAGTCTCCGGCGCGCCTCTTGGTGGGCTTACTCGAGCTTGAAACACCTCGGTTCGGGCTGTCCACGGTGGCTCCGAGCATCGGTGGTGTTTGGTTGTCGTGAGGAAGAGGTAGAAGAGCGTTAGGGTTGTGCAACCAACGACCGCCGGGGCTGGCTATATGCGGTGGTGAAGCAGGTCTCCAGCGCGGCTTAAGCAACTGGGAGGTGGAAGCATTGCTATCCCTCGGTGGCGCGCGGTGAGGAGCTCGGTGGTATTCGAGAGAGAACAGGAGAACCGACTGCAATTTGCTTTGTGTAGCTGACATGTGGGTCCCACTCGAATTTCTTCCTCTCTCTCCACTGATGGCTCCACTTTAACTCCCCCAAAAGATCTTCAGCCATGTTAATCCACTAAATTTGAAAATCCTGAAGTTTAAAAGTGGCCTGGAGTTTGAATTACCCTAATTCGGATCGCATTTCTAATTTGAATTCAGCCCTAATTTGAGAATAATCATATTTAAATCAACATGGTGTTTAAATCAACATTGGGTTAAAACATTCAAATGAACACTTGAGCCAGTTTTGTTTGACACCCATGTGCATCATCACATTTAGAAAGTTTTTGTATGTCCCATTTTCATGAACTCGAAACATAACGATATTCAACATTTAAGTTATTGCCTTTATGTTTTTGGGACTTTTACACATACCTCATCGGCGGGATTATATTCCGGGTCAAGTCCTTTGAAGTTCTTTAGTTTTAATCATCAGCTGAGCAAAAGAATCTTGTGGACTTTGATACGATCCATCACTACTGGACTCATTACCGAATTGGTCTGAGTTCCAATCAATATTCCGGCCTTCCTTGTTACCGGCAGCGTCGCCTTGCGAGACGGTCTTCTTAGAGCCTTCCATGTTAGTACTGATAAGACGAGAAAGTGATTGCTTATCATCTTATTTTAGAATAAACTGAAGTTATAGAAGGATAACCCTAGTCATATAATCGGTTCTAGTCACCTAATCACTGACTTGGTCGACTAGGACAACTAATCATCGACTTGGTCGACTAGGACGACTAGCCGTCCAAGATGCCTAATCATCTTACGTCAACGCCGAAGTCCAGCCATCGCGCCTCACCGCCGAACTCTCGTCTCCAGCCATTTCACTGCCCGCGCAATACCTTGCTAAGATTCCTCTCGTTCCACTCTCCGTTTCTTCCCATTTTCCGTCGAGTTTGTGCTACCGGAGCGCCACTTTGGCCAACTCCGGTGAGCTCCGGCCATGGCGCCGCCACCTTCTTCACCGTCGGCCGCCACAAACCTCACCAGACACGTGACTGCTAACCTCACCCCTGTGTAGACCTAAGAGGAGAATCCATACCATTTATGAAGCATAAGTGTGACTGATTTAATCTTAGCATCATTTTTATGAGTAAACTATACATATTATGGTTCGAATTCAGCAATCAAGTCAAATGCATAATCAAACAATATGTCAGAACTACGTTTCCTCCAAAAAAACTAACAAAATTATAACTGGCATACATATAATTCACTAAGTCGGTCACTCGCAAAGGATTTCTACTCGCACTACGATTCATGTGGTTACTGTAACTACAGAAAAAGTATCACAAAACAGATTTTCCAATCATAAAACTTGACAAACAACAAAATAAATTCACAAATAACCAAGTAAATATCCAAAACAATACAAAAGAATATGAAGAATATGTCAGTTCAGTGCTCATTTCTAGATGGGGGGAGGGGGGAGGAAGGAGGCGGCAGCGTTTACCTAGCAGCAGACGGGAGAAGGAGGGAGGCAGCGGCGTGTACCTGGCGGCGGACGGGAGGAGGAGGGAGGCAGTGTTGGCGCGTGATGGAGGTGGCGGAAGCGTGACGGAGACGATGGCGGAGCGGCGCTCGGCGGCAAGGCGTTTGTGAAAAGTTTTGACAGCCTAACGGCGTCGTTTCAAATACCAGGACTTAGTTTTCGGGGGGTGTGGCTATGTGGCTTTATAGAGCTGGCATTTTCATAGCGGCTGTAAACAAGAACCGCCTGTGAATATAGATTTTCACAGGTGGCTCTTAAAGCAACCGCCTTTGAAGATGTACTATCGCAGGCGGTTTAAATTAAGAGTGCCTGTGAAAATATGCCATGACATTAGAAATTCTTATCTTATTTATTATCCCCTCATTTTCACAAATATATAAAACATACATTATAATCTGTCAAGTTCATTTAACTCTGAAGTATATTTTTTGTCCACATAACACTGAATATAGTATACTTCAGGTTTAATCTTATATATTTCATCTCTTATATCTCTTTTTTTATGTAAAGTTTGGACATTTGGATGTGAGCAAATAACAGTAAAGAAATAACTTAGATAATCCTATTGAAATCTGAACTTGAATGGGTTATTTGTTTATAATGATGCATGAAAAAGTTTATGAAACAAAACATAAACAAAGAGAAACAATAATCAAAATTTTGTTAAATTATTTGCACAGGCGGGAAGAAATAGTAGCCGCCCGTGAAGATGTATTATCGTAGGCGTTTTCAAACAAAGACCGCCTATGATAATATGCCTTGACATTTTAAATTTTATCTTATATATCATCCCTTCATTTTTACAAATATATAAACAAACACTATAATATGTAAAGTTCATTTAACATTAAAGTATATTATTTGTCCCACATAACACGGAAGTATAATATAATTCAGGTTTAATCTTATATGCCTTCCCTTCTATCTCTTTTGTTTGTAATGTTTGGACATTTGGATGTGAGTGAATAACAGTAAAGAAATAACTTTGAGTATCGTATTGAAATTTGAACTTGAATTGGTTATTTGTTTAAAATGATGCATAAAAAAGTTTATAAAAACAATACATATAAAAAAGAGAAACAATAATCAAGAGTTTGTTAAATTATTTTCATGGGCAGGCAGAAACAGTAGCCGCCTGTGAAGATGTATTATCGCAGACGGTTTCAAACAAAGGCCGCCTGTGAAAATATGCCTTGAAATTTGAAATTCTTATCTTATATATCATCTCTTCATTTTTACAAATATATAAACATACACCATAATATATAAAGTTCATTTAACTCTTAAGTATAGTATTTGTCCACATAACACTGAAGTATAATATACTTCAGGTTTAATCTTATATGTTATCCCTTATATCTCTTGTGTTTGTAAAGTTTGGACATTTGGAAGTGATCAAATAGCAGTAAAGAAATAACTTTGAGTATCCTATTGAAATCTGAAGTTCAATTGGTTATTTTGGTTATAACGATGCATGAAAAAGTTTATGAAAACAAAACATATACGGAGAGAAAAATAGTAAAAAATTTGTTAAATTATTTTTACGGGCGGGCACAATGGTAGCCGCCTCAGGAGACAATTCCCTCCTATTAAATCCAAATATTTTAGTCCAATATCAATTTCACAAACATAGGTGGCCCTTAGTGATAACCGTGTGTGGAGATTTACTTCAGAGGCAGTATGTCATAATAACCGCATGTGAAGATTTTTTATCACAGGCGGTTTTAATAATGGCCGTCTGTGAAGTATGTGGGACAGATCGCTTCGCGGCTCAATCACTGCATTCATTGGATACCCTTATAACTTCTCGCCAAAGAGTTTATCGATCGTGCTCACAATTTAGTAACTCCCTTAATCAGAACCAAGAGTGCTCCTGCTCATACGTGTTCTTCCAATGGCCAACTGTCCTCTCGATCCCACCAGTTTCATCCCGCCTCTAGTCACTATTGAAGATGGAGGAGTTCATAGGGTTGTCCATCGTTCTTGTTTTCTGTCAGGAGATATCACTCGGTGTGTCGGTACCCCGCAGACCGGGTACCCCTGTGTAGTGGGTAAAAGACAGCCTGGGCCCTGCCACTCCGTTGAGGCAGGCCCCAGCAACTTGAGCTCCGGAGCTTACACGTGCCCTAAGCTCCGGTCTGAGCCTGCCCGCTGAGGTGAGGTCTGGAGCTACCACGTGTCCCCTAGCTCAGAGCCACCTCCCCGCTGAGGACAACACCAGAGCTGACACGTGCCCTGGGCTCCGGCCCGAGCCTCCCTGCTGAGCTGAGGTCCGGGGCTGCCACGTCTCCCCTAGCTCCGAGCCACCTCCCTGCTGAGGACAGCTCCGGTGCTGACACGTGCTCTGGGCTGCGGTCACAGCCTCCTGCTGAGGTGAGGTCCGGAGCTGCCACGTGTCCCCTGGCTCAGAGCCACCTCCCCACTGAGGACAGCTCCGGTGCTGACATGTGCCCTGGGCTCCGGTCCAAGCCTCCCCGCTGAGGTGAGGTCCGGAGCTGCCACGTGTCCCCTGGCGCCAAACCTGTCGATAAGAGCTCTAGAGCCACCACGTGCCCCACGATCTGTCGTGGGCTGTGGGTCGACGAAGTCAAGAAGGTAGTGCGCTGTCAGGCTTCGCATTCAATGCTCGTGCCTTCCCCAGAAGAATGGTGCACTGAGCACGCCTTCGTCCTCTACCCGTTCGCCATTACGGTGATAAGACAGGACGACAAGGCGTGACAGCAGCACAATGTCGCCCAACGGCATGAAGCCGCCCAAGCAGGACGAGAAGACACGGTGACAAGACGGCGTCTTCATCATCACCTGACATGTGGTCAGGGGCACTCAGTGCGCCGGGCGGCGGGACTTAACCCCCCCTCCCCGTCGACCACTCTACTCAGAGGACAAAGGCCTAGATCATGTATAGGGTACACATAGCATTGGGGTCACCTATCAGGCCCCAAGCCACATTGTAACCACCCCCGCCATGAACTATAAAGGGACCGGGGTGACCACCCTGCAAAGGTTTTGCACCCAGCACCCTCTCACGAACATACGAGCAAACAATACAGCAAGAACTCCCGTGAACATAGGGTAATACGCTCTGGTGGCCCGAACCATGTAAATCCCGGTGTTCATAAGCTCCCTCAGGCCCAGGTCGCATAGGGCGCCAAGCCCCCTCTGGAAAAAAATGAACCTCGTGGGCTGCTTCCGAGCAGGCTGGGAACAGTGCTGCAGCTCTCACACTCCAACATTTGGCGCACCAGGTAGGGGGGCTTTCCGTGCTCTCCACGCGACCATGGTGAACATCACCTCCCAAGGCGAGCCTAATCGCTCAGCTCACCGTCATCTCCAGACGGGAGATGAAGAGGCTACCTCCCATTCCAGAGTGGGCAGGTCTGGCCAGGCCGGCGATCAGACGACCGTCGTGCCAGCGGCACCACCAGCACCCAAATCCGGCCGAACCGGCGGCCAGAATGCTGGTGTCCCTGTGGTTCCCACGGTGCCCAGGTCAGGACGAGCCAGTGACCGCACGGACATTGTGCCGCCGGTGCTCGCGTCGCCAGAGGCCGCTTCCTCTCGGCTGCCCTCTACTCCAACGGTGGCGACAGCTCCACCGTGACTGAGCCCGCGGAGCGTGCTGGCTACAGCACGCGCTCTGCTTCACAACCCTCTGGGCGAGGGTGCCACCGGCGAGGCGGCAGAACAGTGGCGACACAATGTCAACCATCTCGTCGCTGCTGCCATGAACTCTCCTGCCTACAGGAGACAGCAGGCTGAACCCTTGCTGGCCCAGTCGCGTATGCCGACGGTGGCTCTTGAGGTGACAGCCCCGCGCACAGCGGCCACAGCTGACCTCAGGGTCGAGCTGAACCGCCACCTCGCAAGTGAAGACGGTCACACCACCATCGAGTGACTCTGCGAGAGGCGTCACAACCTCGAAGGAGGATGAGTCCCGATCTTCCGAGAGGTAGGGTAAACTTGATTGGGTGGAGATCTCGACGTTGATGATCCAAGGCTCCGAACGAATGAAACCCCGCAATCACTACACCACTGCTCCGTTGGTTATCACCCGTGTCACACAAATGACCTCGCCACGAAGGCTTATCCCTGCAAGCGCAATCAAGAACACAAGCAAGAACAGAGAAGTTGCAATCAAAACTGAATTGATCACGAATTTGGGGTCTCACAACCGATGATCGGTGACACTGTTCAATGACAGATTGTAACTAAGCAAAACCCGACCCTAATGTGGTGACGTCTTCTGTATAAAAAGGAGTTTAGGGGCGTGCAAGACTCCTGGATGCAACCCTAATGGGCTTCCACACAATGCACGGGCCAGCAGCCCAAAAGGCGGTGGCGCAGCACCAGACAGATTCTGGACGCCCACTTGTTTCGCTGATTCCCGTCAACTTAGAAGGAATTTTGAGGTGGGGCTGGTTCCAATGGAAGCTTTATGAAATCACGGTTCCAACCATATATACAACGTCCAAATCCGACTCCATATGTATCCGGGACGTCAGTTTTGGTGAAGGCAGCTCCTTGAACCCGAGGTGGAGTCGAAGTCGAGTTGTACTTGGGCTCCTCCTTGGTGTGCACGTCCAATCTCCTCCTCCTTGACTCCTTGGACTCCTCCCAGCCCTTGCTGGTCCTCTCCGTTGTTCCTAATCAATAAAACATGCATGGAAACAAGCGTAAGTTCTGAAAAACAATTGACAAGGTTAGAACGTACCTGGAGATCCAATTGTCGTGCACGTGCTCTAGTGATCGGTCCTTGCATTGTATGCAAAGGAGAGATGTCCTCATCATCCTCCCCCTCTTGAATTGGAGTCGTCCTCGGCTCAAGCTCATCTTCCTCACCCAAGTATGGCTTCAAATTTGAAAGGTTAAATGTGGGACTAACCCCAAACTCGGGAGGCAACTCAAGTTTATATGCATTGTCATTTATCTTCTCAAGAACCTTAAAAGGTCCAGCAGCACGTGGCATGAGTTTGGACTTTCTCAAATCCGGGAACCTATCTTTTCTCAAATGAACCCACACCAAATCACCGGGTTCCAATTTTACCTCCTTCCTACCTTTACTAGCAGCAATGCGATACTTTTCATTCATTTTTTCAATTTGTAACTTAGTAGTTTCATGCAACTTAAGAATAAATTCAGAACGTTGTGTAGCATCTAAGTTCACAATTTCAGTATGTTGTAAAGGTAGCAAATCAATTGGAGAACGAGGATTGAAACCATAGACTACCATAAACAGACTTAACTTGGTTGTGGAGTGAATAGATCTGTTATAAGCAAACTCAATATGTGGCAAACACTCCACCCACAACCTCAAATTGTCTTTCAAAACAGCCCGCAACATAGTAGATAGGTACGATTAACTACCTCTGTTTGCCCATCAGTTTGTGGATGACAAGTAGTAGAAAATAGCAACTTTGTTCCCAATTTATACCATAAAGTTCTCCAAAAGTGACTCAAAAACTTAGCATCCCTATCAGAAACAATAGTATTGGGAACACCATGCAAACGCATAACCTCATTAAAGAACAAATCAGCAACATGTGAAGCATTATCGGTCTTGTGGCAGGGTATAAAATGAGCCAGTTTAGAGAAACGATCAACAACCACAAAGACACTATCCCTCCCCCTCTTTGTTCTAGGCAATCCTAAAACAAAGTCAATAGAAATATCCTCCCAAGGTGCACTATGAACCGGAAGAGGGATATAAAGACCATGTGGGTTAAGTCGAGACTTAGCTTTGTTGCATCTCGTGTAACGTGAAACGTAGCGCTCCACATCACGCCTCATTCGTGGCCAAAAGAAGTGAGCGGCCAGCACATCCTCTGTCTTTTTAACACCAAAATGTCCCATCGAACCACCTCGATGCGCTTCCTGCAACAACAAAAGACGAATGGAGCTAGCTGGAACACACAACTTGTTAGCACGGTAGAGAAGGCCTTCACGCAGCAGGAATTTTTGCCACGTTCTTCCCTCTCTACAATTTTCAAAGGCATATTTGAAGTCCAAATCAGTAGCATATGACCTCTTTATGGTTTCCAAACCAAAGATTTTATGAGAAAGTTGGGACAGCATGGTATAACGTCTAGATAAAGCATCGGCAATCACATTGTCTTTCCCTTTCTTATGTTTAATGATGTAAGGAAATGATTCTATGAACTCAATCCATTTAGCATGACATTTGTTCAGATTAGCTTGTCCTTCAAGATATTTCAAAGACTCATGATCTGAATGTATGACAAATTCTTTAGACCATAGGTAATGTTGCCAAGTTTGCAAGACACGCACTAAAGCATAAAGTTCTTTGTCCTATGTAGAATAATTCAGTGATGGCCCATGTAATTTTTCACTAAAGAAGGCAACATGTTTACCTCCTTGAATTAACACTCCTCCAATGCCCATTCCGCTCACGTCACATTCAAGCTTGAAGGTCTTCTCAAAATCAGGAAGTTGCAGCAATGGTGCTTGTGTGAGCTTCGACTTGAGAACATCAAAAGCTTGTTGTTTTGCTGGTCCCCATCGAAACGGCACTCTATGCTTTGTCAACTCGTGGAGATGTGCCGTAATGGTGCTGAAATCCCACACGAAACGCCGGTAGAAACCTGCGAGACCAAGAAAACTCCGAACATTTGTGACCGTAGTCGGAAGTGGCCAGCTCGTGATGGCAACAATCTTTGTCTCGTCCACCTCAATGCCCTGTGAAGTAACAACATACCTAAGAAAAGACACACGATCGGTGCAAAAGGTGCACTTCTCAAGGTTACCATATAAACGTGCATCGCGCAAGACATTAAAAACAGCACGCAAATGTTCAAGATGCTCATCATATGACTTGCTGTAAATAAGGATATCATCAAAGTAAACCACCACAAATTTACCAATGAAAGCACGTAAAACCTCATTCATCAACCTCATGAAAGTGCTGGGCGCATTAGTTAACCCAAATGGCATGATTAACCATTCATAAAGTCCGAATTTAGTTTTAAAAGCAGTTTTCCATTCATCACCTAAAGCCATACGAATCTGATGATACCCACTACGCAAATCAATCTTGGAGAAAATAACAGAACCACTCAACTCATCAAGCATGTCATCCAATCTAGGAATAGGATAGCGATAACGAATGGTAATGTTATTGATGGCTCTACAATCAACACACATGCGCCAAGTGCCATCTTTTTTTGGAACCAAAAGAACAGGAACAGAACAAGGACTAAGGCTCTCACGAATGTACCGGCGGTCCAGAAGATCTTGCACTTGTCGCTGAATTTCCTTAGTCTCGTCGGGGTTGGTCCTGTAGGCAGCACGGTTTCGCAAGCTCGCCCCTGGAACCAAATCAATCTTGTGCTCAATGCCTCG
Source organism: Neostapfia colusana (assembly GCA_030760725.1). NCBI lineage: Eukaryota > Viridiplantae > Streptophyta > Magnoliopsida > Poales > Poaceae > Neostapfia > Neostapfia colusana. The sequence goes on from JASWHV010000011.1 coordinate 64,711,782, forward strand.
CACAGGTGGTAATCCAGGGGGTATCTCTGATGGAAAAACATCCATATATTCCTGCAAAAGGTTAGCAACAGCAGGTGGCAAGACAATGGATGTATCCTCAATGGAATATAAAGAATGTTTGCACACTAAAGCATAGCAAGTTCCATTAGAGGCATATAAATCATCAAGATCAGATTTAGTTGCAAGCAAAATAGGATTTTTCAACTTAATAGGTTGCTGAATTTCAGAATTGAAAACACCCTTTTGCTTCGCATTATTCTTTTTCTCCTGCCCAAATTGTACAATTTCAGTGGGACTCATAGGACGCAACACAATTTTCTTGCCCTTATGCATGAGAGTATACTTATTAGATCGACCATGGTGAATAGCATCAGTATCAAACTCCCAAGGACGTCCCAACAAAAGAGAACAAGCATCCATAGGTACCACATCAAAATCAGCAAAATCATGATAAGAACCAATGGAAAAATGTATCCTTGCTGTTTGTGTTACCTTAACCTTACCATTGTTGTTAAACCATTGAATGTGATAAGGGTGGGGATGCTCCCGTGTGGTCAAGCCAAGCTTCTTGACCACCTCAACATTAACCAAATTGTTGCAGCTACCACCATCAATGATGGTATGTACACGGCAGTCCTTGACGACGAGAACCATGTTGAAAAGGTTGTGACGTTGGCGGTTGTCGTCCTCTCGAACCGTGGCACTCAAAGGCTCAAAGCTCGCTGCACAATCAAAGTCCTATAGTTGTTTGTCGCAGATGTACCAAGAACCTCCTCAGCACCATCATCCGAACCTGAAATGTTAGTTGCAATAATATTTTCATCTTCAATATCAGAAGCACTAACATACCCACCATCAGCAGTGGTAATGATCGCCCGTTTGCTGGGGCAATCTCGTTGCATATGGCCAAGTCCCTGGAAGCGGTGGCACTTGATGTCGGAGCTACAACTTGTCGAAGTGTTGGGTGCAGCCACCTTTGCTGCAACACCTCGAGGCATCTGGGACTTGCTGTTATCTTGTCCCCGTGATGTAGAAGGTGTGATGCTGCTGCGTACAACACCCGTGGAGGGTGGTGTAGAAGCACGTACGTTCGAGGATGGTGCTGCTTTGGATGGCACCGGAAATTGTCGTGGTGTGAAGGTGTTGTTCCGCCACTGCTGTTGGCGACCCTGCACTTCTTTTTCTGCTAACATAGCAAGTTGAAATAAACGTTGAATAGAATGATATTCCTTGTAGTCAACTATGTCCTGGATCTCACGCCGCAAGCCCCCATAAAACCTAACAATTTGGTCTTCCTGATCCTCAACTACCCCACAACGAAGCATACCTTTCTGCAACTATTGGTAGTACTCTTGGACAGTCATGTCACCCTGATCAAAGCGTTGCAATTTCTTAAGAAGATCACGTCTATATGAAGGAGGAACAAACCTAGCGCGCATCTCTTCTTTTAATGCAGCCCATGTCTGTGGTGTATTACGTGTATTGACAAGTTCATTCCACCAAATTATAGCAAAAATCTTTAAACTCACTAGTGGCTTGTCTAACTCTATGTCACTCAGGAACAAGATGAGAGCTAAATTTTTGATCTACCGTCATCTCCCAATCCAAGTAAGTCTCAGCATCATAAGATCCATAAAATGTTGGAATAGAAAACTTAATCTTAGCATAAGGATCATTATCTTGTTCAGGAGCATGAGGACGAGGTCTACCTCCCATACCTTGACGATTTCGTCGCGGGCGACGGCGCTGCTGTGCATCAACCTCATCATTATTGAAGTCATCCTCTGTGTCGTAGTGAGCATGTGCATCACCATCAAGGATGATAGAGGGTGTAGCTTGTTGGGGAAGACGAGTCTCCATCTCGTCCAACCGTGTGGTCAGACTAGCAACACTTGTATGGAGCCTCTGAAAGGTGGCTGTTGCAGTGGTCTGGTAATTGTTGAAAGCTTCGGTCATTGCCCGCATCATGTCCCTTAGTTTCATATGGGACACACACTCATCATCATCCGGAGGTGTAGAACCAGAGGTCTTATCCATAGGCTTCTTTCCTTTGTTAGTACAAAACAGAAACAAAGACAAAAACATCGTGAAGAACCCTATTACTATGCTCTCCGAAGTGGGTGGAAAATCGATCAATAAGATGCATCTTACCCCACTCTTACAAGTTTCTTACCAGCACTGCAGGTGGCCAACGGTGACCGGTGTGAAGCAAGCAGAGAGTGGGTGTGATTGCAAAGGTTACCTGTTCTGCTCGAGAGAAGGTGGAGCTTGGAAGGCTCAAATGCAGTATATGTATGTGGCACACAAGTTAGTAACAGATAGCAATGTTGAATAAGTGTCCAAAGAATTTCACCTAGTTGCTGGCCTAAGAATGTATTAGAACAGTTGTAGCAACAAGCAAGGACAAGGATGAATGATGATGAACAACAAGGATAATATCAGCAAGTATCCAGCACTCACACAGAAATAGCACAACTAGAAAACTCCTTAGCCTCCTGTTTTTGTCTTGAAGCACTAGTAGAAATCAAAATATCTTTTTTTTTCTCTTTATTTTTTTGATATTTTTTCTCAACCAAGGGCACAAGAATAGAAACAGCACCAAGTATTAGCTCAAACCGATGAAAGATGAGATCGGCACAAATTCAGGAGCGATTGGAAAAAAATGGTGCTGGAACTTCGGAGTTCGAAATGAGGGCCTTCTTAATTTTTTTAATCTTTTTTGAAAACGTTGTGACCGGCGTAGCTGGTGCATCGTATGTGGAATTTTTCCAGACCTTCCCGAGAAAAAAAAATGCGCCTCAGTCGGAGTTACGAGCGAAAAGTTATGCCCGTTTTAAGGAGGATACCCCGAATCAGGTTTTGGTGGTGGTGGAAACTGCAACAGAAACGAATCGGTGGATGGAATTTTTTTTGTAGATTGGTTTTTTGTAGATGGCAGCGGATGGAAGAAACAAAACTGAACCAAAACAAATCTAAACCAGCAACCAGACTCAACCTACGACATGAACTCAGAACTACGGACTCCAAAACTAAATTGTGCAAAAGGTTGAGCGGGGGTTGTAGGTCAGGGAAACTAAAAATTTTTTTGTGGCTTTTTGTGGATGATAGGACTGAAACAAAATAAATCTAAAGGGCACACAAGTATACCTCACGGTGAACCTGGAAATATGATACCAATTGATAGGAGGATGAGTCCCGATCTTCCGAGAGGTAGGGTAAACTTGATTGGGTGGAGATCTCGACGTTGATGATCCAAGGCTCCGAACGAACGAAACCCCGCAATCACTACACCACTGCTCCATTGGTTATCACCCGTGTCACACGAATGACCTCGCCACGAAGTCTTATCCCTGCAAGCGCAATCAAGAAAACAAGCAAGAACAGAGAAGTTGCAATCAAAACTGAATTGATCACGAATTTGGGGTCTCACAACCGATGATCGGCGTCACTGTTCAATGACAGATTGTAACTAAGCAAAACCCGACCCTAATGTGGTGATGGCTGCTGTATAAAAAGGAGTTTAGGGGCGTGCAAGACTCCTGGACGCAACCCTAATGGGCTTCCACACAGTACACGGGCCAGCAGCCCAAAAGGCGGTGGCGCAGCACCGGACAGATTCTGGATGCCCACTTGTTTCACTGATTCCCATCAACTTAGAAGGAATTTTGAGGTGGAGCTGGTTCCATTGGAATATTTATGAAATCACGGTTCCAACCATATATAGAACGTCCAAATCCGACTCCGTATGTGTCCGGGACGTCAGTTTTGGTGAAGGCAGCTCCTGGAACCCGAGGTGGAGTCGAAGTCGAGTTGTACTTGGGCTCCTCCTTGGTGTGCACGTCCTATCTCCTCCTCCTTGACTCCTTGGACTCCTCCCAGCCCTTTCTGGTCCTCTCCATTGTTCCTAATCAATAAAACATGCATGGAAACAAGCGTAAGTTCTGAAAAACAATTGACAAGGTTAGAACGTGCCTGGAGATCCAATTGTCGTGCACGTGCTCTAGTGATCGGTCCTTGCGTTGTATGCAAAGGAGAGATGTCCTCATCAACGCTGGTGTCCCTGTGGTGCCCACGGTGCCCAGGTCAGGATGAGCCGGTGACCGCACGGACATTTTTCTGCCGGCGCTCGCGTCACCAGAGGTCACTTCCTCTCGGCCGACCTCTACTCCAACGGTGGCGACAGCTCCGCCGTGACTGAGCCCCCGGAGCGTGCTGGCTACAGCACACGCTCTGCTTCACAACCCTCCGGGCGAGGGTGCCACCGCCGAGGCGGCAGAACAGTGGTGACACAATGTCAACCATCTCGTCACTGCTGCCATGAACTCTCCTGCCTACAGGAGACAGCAGGCTGAACCCTTGCTGGCCCAGTCGTGTATGCCGACGGTGGCCCTTGAGGTGACAGCCCCGCGCACAGCGGCCACAGCTGACCTCAGGGTCGAGCTGAACCGCCACCTCACAAGTGAAGATGGTCACACCACCATCGAGTGACTCTGCGAGAGGCATCGCAACCTCGAAGGAGAGTACCGCTTTCCGAGCGCCGTACCAGCGGGCCGCGCTCCGCCTACCCCTGCCTCTCCTGGGGCAGTGGGGGGCTGCATGTCACTCGCCCCGCACCTTCGTGTGGTGGTCTGGCCACCCAAGTTCTGGCCCCACTTGCCGGAAAAATACGACGGGACAGTCAATCCTGCCAAGTTCCTGCAGATCTACTCCACCTCCATCCTAGCTGCAGAAGGGGATGAGGCCGTCATGGCCAACTACTTCCCCGTCGCCGTGACCGGCACTGCTCGGTCATGGCTCATGAACCTTCCCCCAGGCTCCATCACGTCGTGGGAAGAGTTGTGCTGGAGGTTTCAGCCAACTTTGGGACTTCCTACACGCGCCCTGGCACCTAGCTTGACCTCCACGCTGTGTGTCAGCATGATGGGGAGTCGCTGTGATCCATCATCCAGCGTTTCTCCCAGGTTAGGAACACCATCCCCTGCATCTCCAATGCCTCCGTCATCGTCGCCTTCCGGCAAGGCGTCCGCGACAAAAAAGATGCTCGAGAAGTTGTCCACGCACGATGTGCAAGACGTCTCCGAGCTCTTCAGCCTGGGCAATAAATGTGCCAGGGTGGCGGAAGGCCGAGACTGGCACTCACGACCTGCCTCCACGGCAGGGAGTTCCGGAGAGGCTGCTGCTCCACGCAGCAGCAAGAAGAACAAGACCAGAGGTAGGAACAAGCCTCTGGCCAGGGCATCCACTGCTGCTCTAGCAGCGGATGGTGGAGGCCGAGCCCCGCGCTCTGACGAGCGCCTGTGACCGTCGTCTGCCAGCGACTACGGCCAGTGGTGCCCGGTGCACAACAACGACCATCACGGCACTAGCGACTGCCGCAAGATCAAGAAGCTTGTGGAACGCTTTCGTGAGCTGCAACAATAGCGGCCGCACCAAGACGTTGCACCCTCCCACCAGCGGAAGGGAAAACAAAAGGCCGAACCCGAGGCCAGCACTGAGCAGGAGCTGGAGTATCAAGACTCCCAGAGCGCATTTAAAGCCGTCTGCTGCCGCTCTGACTACGACTCCAGCGCCGAAAGTGAGCGACGCAAGATGCTCCACTCCTAACCAAGCGCCCCCCCCCCCCCCCCGCCACCTGTCGTGCGACAAGGGAAACGCCCTCTTACACTGGTGTAGGGGTTCGAGGCTGCCCTCCCCCCAAAACACAACAAGGGCTCATTCCACGTCCAGACATACGACAAAGCCACATAGGATCAGCTTCTTCATGAAGAAATCAGCCTCGTCGATGAGGTAACATGGCTAGAGGCTGCTCGAAATGCGCTACACTGCTTGGCGCTCCGGTGATATCAGCAATGGTACGTGCAGAGTAGACAGCCCAAGGCAGGGCCATCTGGTGCCTCGGCTAAATACTTTCTCAGAAGGGGTGACAAACCCTACCCTAGCTGAGAAGGTCCCTTCTGAGCAACATAAGTGCGCTGCCCCAGGTGCACCCACCTAGCCACGGGGGATGGGTACCTCTACCCAATCCACAGAACATAGAACACCCATGTAAGTTCTATCCTCATCACAGTGGTAGGGCATTTTTTTCTTTTTCTCTTTCTTTGTAAAGGTGCCATAGTGTCTCGGAAAAACGCTTAGAACAGCTAAGCTCCAGAGGGGTCCTGCTACTCTTGTCATATGGGGCGGATCGCTGCCTTCTTGCACGGCTTGTTTCCTCCTATCACCCGAAGGAAGCCAGAAATAAGAAAAAATGTGTCCTACCCTGCGTACCTTATTTACAGTTCGTGCTTGCTCATGCATACCAACTGTAAATGGCATGTCTGGAGCCTGTCCTACACACTTGTCCTAGGTCTCGTGGCACTGGAAGGTCTCCTCGCTGATAGGTTAACGCCCGCGGGAGGTCCAGGGTGTGTAGCCTGCTATGCCTGGTTCCGTACCCCTAGAGTGCACATCCTGCCTCCCCTTCGCTACAACTGAGTACTTGGGGGCCGAAAAGAACACGCCTACGGACAAGTAACCGGACCCCGGACATTGCCTCCGCACTTTTCGTGCTTTCTTTCCATACCGCTCCGGCCGTGTAGCCAGTCACTTTTCCTTGTGTTCAACCGTAGCAAGGGCTGTGCTATCCTTATACAGGCGGGTCTGCTTGAAGTACCTGTGGCATACTGGGGTCCTGCGGTTGTCTCGTTGCTCGGGGGCCGTATGGCGCCAAATGATCCCTCCCCCAAAAAGCTTACGCCAGTTGGAGGTCCAGGGGTGTAGCCTGCTATGCCTAGTTCGGTACCCCTAGCGTGTGCACCCTGCCTCTCCAGCGCTACAGCTCAGTATCGGGGAGCCATATGGCTCATACCCCCGAGCAATGTCCTGACTGTAACTTGGGGACCTTTGGTTGTCTCATTTCCTGGGGGCCCTATGGCGCCGAATGGCCTTCCCTTGAAAGGCTTACGCAAGCGGGAGGTCCAGGGTGTGTAGCCTTCTATGCCTGGTTCCGTACCCCTAGCGTCCTGCCTCATCCGGTGGTAGGTGCGCCCAAACACAAGGGCCACACCTACCAGGGGGCCATCACGGTGAACCACGTGAGCAGGACGCTGAACCATTGCAGCAGCGAGCAGAACACTTGGAGCACCAGCTACGACAAGCTGAAGACAAGGGTCAAACTTCCCTCGGGTACTTACACCGTCGAGGACCCGGAAGGAGTGGTAGCCACACTACCAGAGCGCCCTGGGTCCTTACGCTGCTAAGGACCAAAAGGAACAAACTCGAGACATCGGCAAAGAGCTATTTACGTCGGCTAAGTCATTCCGGACCTTTGCGCTGCCAAGGGTCTGAAGTCTACATCAACAACTCAAGACAACATAAGACTTGAAACAAAAAGTCTTCAATAACAACAGAGCTCCGGCATACATAGGAGGATACAAGGCAAGCGGGAGACCTAGGATCTATCCGCGCTAGAACCTAGTAGCTACAAGTCGGGCGTCTTCCTCCACGGAAAACTTCGCCGCCCCCGATAGCTCTGCGTTGTGGCCCTGCACCACAAGTTCCAAGGAGATGCTGGGGTCACAGCTCCAAAGGCAAGTGAGGACATGCCCTGCCACCATCTGGGCAAGGGCTTTGCCTTCGGCCTCTAGATGCTACCCCATGACGTTCTCCAATGTCAAGAGCTTCTCCCCGACTGAGTCTAGGGCAAGGAGCACCTGGCTCACCTCCTGGACCAGCCGCCCGGGGCGCAAGGCGCCGAAGCCGAACGGTTCCAGAGCCGCCTCTGTGCGGCCGAGGAAGTTCCAGAGCTTCTATGCCTCAGCGGCACGAGAAGCTCGGAGATCTTCGACCTCCTAGGCAGAAGAAGGAAGCTCCCCGCCGAACTCCTCCTCGCCAGCTCCTGTTCCCGAGCGGCTAGCCCCTGCTACAGAGCAACCAGGGCCTGCTTCCTGGTGGCCAGCCGTGCAGCCCGCTCCTCCAGGTCAAACTCCATGGACGCAGTGGATAGCTCCCGGTAATGGAGGCTCCAGAGCCACTCCTCCAGGCGCCCTCGCTCCTCCTCATAGGCGGCCAGACAGTCGGAGAGCTCCCTCTCCCTCGCCTCCTCCTCCTCCTCCCGACGAAGGAGCATATCTCGGAGCTCCTTCAGTGGCATGAGATGAGCATCGGCGGAAGCATAGAGGCTCTCAGCCTCTGCCTGGAGGTTCGCCGCATTCATTTGGAGGGCCATGACGGCGGCCTCTGTCTCCTCCAGCACCTCCTTCCGAGCCTGAGCCTTCGCCCTGGCGGACTGGACCCGCGCCTTCAGCGGGTTATCCCGGTCTTGGAGGTACTCCCGCTCGGACCTCAGCTCGGCCCACTCTTGCTCGAGCGCGTCCTGCATTTGGTCCAGACTAAAGCGAATGGCCCTTGCGGCCTTAGGGACCGGGACAGCCTTCAGCATTGTCAGGCGACGTACTGCCTCGACACCCTCCAGCTCTTCGCCAACCGGTGTGGTTGTCACCACGGCAACTTGCGGAGGGACGGGAGGAGGGCTAGAAACCTGCCCAGCAGCAGCCGCACTGCTACCAGTGGCGTCCGTGTGACACCCGGTTCCGAAAATAGAACCAAGTGAATGCATACGTGTGCCCAGGATGTTCATCACACATACACATATAATCAACAAACTGAATTCAGAATATAACCACGAATAAATAGTGTTGAAGTACTTTATTACAATGACTCAATGTCTCACTTATGAATCTCTAACTTATTCTTGCAGCGGAAGTCTCTAAACGGCAGCGGAAATAACTAAACAGCAGGCTCCAGTCTTCAACTCCACATGCATGTTGATGGTAGTTCGCACGCCTAGTACTCCAGATGGTCCTCGAAGTACTCATATCCTGTAGCTGATGTTTATGTGGTAATGCAAGGGTGAGTACATGTCGTACTCAGCAAGTGCGGGAAAGTATGAATTGTAGCTTTCAACAAGGTAGGAAATAAAAAGGCTCATTGCAGCAAGCAAATTTTATTTCAAAAACATGGTAAAAACAGCAACTATTTCTAGGTGAAATTTATCCCATCATAATCAAGTAATTCAGTAACATTCTCTCATCATAATTCATCATTTATCAAGTCTCATCCAGCCATTAATCTTTCTAAAGTTCATCTCATTCTCATAAATATTCATAACCATCTCATATTCATATAACCAAAACCAAACTCATTGTCATGACTCAAAACAGTCCCAAAACCAATCCCAATGACCATACCATAACCATACCGAATAACCATCCCAAGTTTTCCCTCTAATCATGTGAGTTGGCCAGGTGCTTGTGACTGGAAGCATGGCTATCATGATAGTTTTACACTCTGCAGAGGTGGCACCACTTTACCCACAATTTGTGATTTCGTCACCCGTCAGCGACTGCAAAACCTCCATTATACCAGTACACAACCGTCGGTGTATAGCCAAGAGATCACAAAATAGCCTTTACAAAGGGGCTACTAGATGTATGGACCCACTGAGGTTTCACCGGCATGCTCGAATCACCATTCTCCCACCCACAGGCCCTCTCTTGTGCCATGCAGTTCCCAGGGAAGTCCCTCTCAACTCCCATTCCCTGCGCCATCCAACGGTCCATAACAAGCTAGCAACACACCTAATTAGTCAGCTAAACCGCACCCATATTTGGCCTTGTGGTGGCACTGTTTTCCTGGCATGTGCTGGCATGAACTGGTCCTTAGATCTACGGCAAGTAAACCACCATCTCATTCAGCAACATCCATGAACCAATCTTGCCTAGATATCCCCAATTCCATGCTCATCAACATCATCAAGTTATCATCATCTTTATTCTCATGAGTGCAGTAGCGAACCATGTTTTAATTCAGCTTCCCGTATCCCATAAATTAAGCGAAGCAAAAAGGAAAATCGACCATACCCGACTCATCAATTTTTCCGGCGACAAGGATGGTTAACAAAACTAGTAAACTCCTATAAAAGGATGTCCCATCAAGTTGACTCAAGCACACGAGTTTTCGCAAACAAAACAGTTTCGAAACATGGGATCAATATGGTCAAGGGGCACTTGCCTTGCTCCCGTGGCTCTTGTTGCTCAAGTGTCTTGAAGTCTTGGTGCTGTAGATCCCAGTAGATGGCCTCTTGAGCTTGTCCTTCTACTCACGACCACGCACATACAAAATTTACAACAATCAATCATCATGCATAAACTTTACTCAAGATGCAATGAGGTAGATGAACGCAAATCCTATGGTGCTGTTTTATTAAACCAGTTTGTACGTGTTCTTGCATGTTTTAACGGGCTTTCATGGGGTTTTATGATGAACAAAGGTGTAGGGATCAAGTGTCGACGTGCTGATGATCTTGACCCAAGATCTAGATCAATTCCACCATCAAAAACCGATCAAAATACGATCTGTCCACACACAAAAATTTCTGCTCGAAGAGGGCGAAGAAAACAGATGCGTAGAAACAGCGGTGACGTCGTAAGATGGGTAATGGAGACCTACCTCACTTCCTCCTTGTGGCAGGGTCTTTCTCCTAGCAATGGCAGCAGCGGAGAATTTTTCTATGGAAAATTTTGGTAGGACAGATCGTCGGGCTTCTTCTCCGGCAATAGCGGGGCTCGACGGCGGGGCTCGACGGCGGCCAAACTCCGGCAAGGGGGGGTGGCCAACTCGGTGAGTTGGGGGGGGGGGAGGGGCTCCAAGTTGGCGACTTGGAGGGGGAGGGGGAGGCTGTGGCCAAAAGGGGGGCTGGGGTTGTATTTATAAGGGGGAAAAAGAGGAGTCCTACTCCAACTGGAACTCAACCAAGAGTCCTACTCAATTTGGAACTCAACCAACTTATCCCTTTAGTTGGGTGTGGCAGCCTTGGAGATTTCATCCCCCCAAATGTTGGGAAAAATTCCCCTTTTGTGGAATTGGGAATCTGGAAATTTTGGGGAAAGTTTGGGGAAATTTAGGAATGGCTCATTTCAGCTATCTTTTTCCCATTCCTCACCATTTCTATGTCACTTGTTCCATTTCTGCATTCCCCTCTCCATTTCTATGTCCCATTCTCCATTTCTACATTCCCCTCTCCATTTCTATGTCCCATTCTCCATTTCTATGCCCCATTCTCCATTTCTATATTTCCCTTCTCCATTTCTATGCCCCATTCTCCATTTCTATATTTCTTTCTCCATTTCTGTGGTTTTTCCTCCATTTCTATGGTTCCTTCCTCCATTTGCATGGTTCTTTCTCCATTTCTATAGTTCTTTCTCCATTTCTATGGTTCTTTCTCCATTTCTAGGGTTCTTTCTCCATTTCTACTTCTTTTATAATGCTTCTCTACATGAAAAATGTATGCAATGCATGGTAATGAATTTGAGGGTGTTACAGTCCGCGCCCGCCGGTTGGATGGCCTCAGGGGCCCGAGTGCTGACATCCGAAGCTGCCCCAGGCACAGGCTCAGGCACTGCCGCCGGTGTTGGAGCATCGGCAGAAAGGGAGCTCCGGCTCACGGACTGCTGCAGGAGAGGAGGAGCAGAGGTGCTCTGCTGCGGAGCCCTATAAAAAGAAGCACCAGGCGTCAACTACGCCATCCAGCGGCTCAGTACCAGCCCCATGAGGTGGAGTCGTACTTGGAGGCCTGAAAGTTCCACTCCGCACGGAGCTTCTTATGTGCGAGGCTCGAGCCACTCGCCCCCGCCGACGTTGAGGTCGCCTCTGCTGGCTTTGGAGCTGGCGGAACCTCGGGGGTCTTCGTCGATGAAGACACCACATCAGGAGCCTTCCCTGCCGAGGACCTCGACGCCGAAGATGCGCCTTGAGCTGGGGCGGCCCTCAACGGCTGAGAAGCCAACGACGTTGCTGGGGCCCACCTTGAAGCTCCAGCAGCACCAGACGCCCTTCCCGTGGCCGCTGGGACAGCCCTGGCAGCGGCAGCTCCAGAGCTGCCCCCGGCGCCAGTCGCTGAGCCCAGTGCAGGACCACGGGAAGCCTGGGGACCCCTCGCCAGGGGGCCGGAGATGAAGCTTCCGTCAGGACGGGCTAGCTTCCTCTTTGATGCCCTGCCTCACTCTGGGGCATCCTTGGGTGGTGAATGAGGGCGCGCCTTAGCCACGAGCCTTCCTGCCGACTCCTTCCTCCTTTTTGGAAGTGAGTCCGGTGCAGGCTCTGCCTGGCCACTGGCGCCGTCCGCTCCAGGGATCTCGATGCCCCGCGAGGGATCCCCAATCTGCCGCACTGCAACGTCGATGTCGTCCAGCATCGGCAGTTCTCTCAGAAGCCTCGACCGTGCCTGCGGGTCGAGGTAGACGGGCTGGCAGCTCGCCGGCGGGGTGATGGAGTCGTCAGTAATCGAGTCACAGGAGAGCTTCTGCCGCATAGTCTCCAACACCTCCCGATCCAGTGACGACCCTGCTCCGCGTGCCAACCGGGTCATGTCGCCCTCCCCGGTGTACTGCCACGCAGCCTGGACGCGCTGTTGGAGAGGGGCGATCTGGCGGGACATGAAGTAAGCCAGAACCATCAGCGAGGTCAGGCCTTCCTCCGCCAAGTACCTGATCCTCTCCAGCACCGGTGTGTAGGCATCCTGCAGGTCGGGGATCTTATCCCCAATGGCCACCTCAGCCATCAGCGGGCCACCCGGCATCTCCGGGTGGTCATGGGCGTCAGTCAGGGCAATCACCCAGTCCTCCCTCCAGTGCTCCCATTTCTCGGGAGTGAAGGGTGTGATGTAGGGCGCGGAGTGCCTCCCTCGGTGCTGGAAGTAATAAGCCTCCAGTTGGCTTGTGCTTCTCCCCGAGGCCCTCAAAGAGAAGAACACCCTGAAGAGCCGCACCAAAGGTCGTACGCACACAAACATCTCGCAGAAGTGGACGAAGACAGCCACTAGCGCGAGGGCGTGCGGCGTAAGGTGCTGCAACTGGAGCCCATACACCTCTAGCAGGGTGAGGAGGAAGGACGACGCCGGGAGTGCGAACCCGGACAACATGTACGAGGAGAAGAGTACCACATCGCCAGGTCGCATGTCAATCAGCGGGACCCTCCCACAACGGATCTTGACGTTGAATGTGGCCGATTGCCAGCCGAGCAGGCGCCTCACAACAGCGATGTCGCCATCACTGCTGATCCTGGACGAACGTAGGCCGGAAGACATGGGGGCAAGGAAAGATTGTGAGCACTGGGGAGTGGAGGCTTAGAGCACACAAGAGGAAGGTGAAGATTGCAAAAGGCAGAAGGGAACCGTCCTTCTCCGGAAGGATTCCCTTTATACGCCTGTAACCTCTGGCAAGGCAACAGGCGTGACGTTTGGGTTTCCATTGAGCCACGCCGTGGGTTGCCTGCCTCCCCCAACGAGGGGTAGGACCCAGGTCCACCCGTCAGACACTTGGGGCCAGGCAGGTAACTTCCCGGGAACGTTCGGCGGTTCTCGAGAAAAGTGGTGAGGTGCAACTGTAGCGGTCAACCCAAGAGCTGCCGCAGTAAATGCCCCGGGGCAATCCCTCGAGCACGTCATCACGACCCACTAGTAAAGAGCAAGCACGTGTCCACTACGCCGATGATGTTCTGCCACTTCGATTGCCGAGTTGTAAGGGCCTTAGTTTTGACACATAATTGAGGTGTCCATCACCACATACACACACACACACCTCATTTGAGGAAAGATGATGAACACAAATGAAGAGCAAGTAACCACCATCAACATGCTCATTAGAGAACAAACTCACACATTGCAAAAGTGGTATTTTCCACATGTGATATAGGTAGGCTGGACATATGAAAACTCCTACACATTGCTAAGAATGTCCATGCCAAGTTTCACCCAAATTCAAAACCTTTTTGAGGTCATTTTGGGTATAGCTAGAAAGAGGGCAGTTTGAAACCATATTCAAATTCAAACTGTTTTTATCCCATGAATTTAAAAGTGGAAGGAATATCCTTATTCAGCACATTTTTGTGAGCTCACACACCAATTTTCACTCCATTTGGAGTTGATCTTGACATGAGCTAAGTGGGACAAATTCAAACTTTATTTGAATTCAAAACTGAACTTGTGCTGAAATTCATTCAAACCAAACCCAAGTTGAACTTAGATCAATTCAAATGCCTCATGAGTGAATAATTTGAATCACCATGGGTATTTTGGGGCTCACTGTTTACAACAGCGATTAGGAGTAAATTTCAGAGGTTAAAATTGGAAGTGGGACCCACATGTCAGCCACTACTCCAACTCAAACCGACTGAAACTCAGCTCGGGATCTTGCGCCGGACTGAGCAGCCGCCACGGCGAAGAGGCGACCGGGACACCACATGCTTGCCGCCCCGACGTGCTGAACCGCCTCACGGCCCCCTTATCTACGCCACCGCCCTGATCGGAGCGATCACCGCCCACTCTGCTGCCTCCTCGCATCAGAACCGCGCCATCGCTGCCGATCACTCGGAGCTGATCAGGGAAGCTTGATCATGGCCTCTCCGTCCCCTCCAGAGCCACGGCAAGGTACTAGAAACCTTCCTCCGTCTTCCCCACTGTTAGAATTCAGCTGAAACCGATTGATATCGGCTATGCCGAAAGATCACTTCGGTGACTTAAAACCACCGCACCTCGGGCTCCCGTGGACAGCCCAACCGGGGCGTTGTCATGCCTGAGCCAAGGCACCCTTGGACGCGCTGGTGACCGGTGCTGCTCACCCCCGAGCCACAGCCCGAGTGGTTGCTCAACGGCTGCGAATTTCCAGTTTTCCCCTTTCTGTGTGCAGAACAACCTTCGGGTGCGGGTCCGTCGAATTTGTACTCTAGAAAGGATTAGAGGGCCTCAATCCACTCTCACATAAACTAGACACGGTAACGCACAAGTTGCCTTCACAACCTTTGGCCGGAGAACCTCTGCAACCAGCGTATTTCAAAGTAGTTGAGGACCTACTTCGGGCCTTCCCCGAGCTGCCTCGAGCTCGTGTCGACCTTCCCTGAGGTCCACTGATGCTTCCCGACCGGTTCCTCGAGTAGTTGAGGTGCTAGGGGAGTCAGCCGACACGGCCGAAGTTGTTCCGAGACGGCGGCTCGTCGCCGACCATGTGGCGGCCATTTTCATGGCGAGCTGGCCCCAGAATCCTGTTCCCCGAGTGAAAGTAGGCAGGGGCGGCCAAAATCGTGAAGTTTGGAGCTTTACAGAAGCCGGTGGCGAGCTCTCCGGCGAAGTCCCCTGGCGTCAGAGCGCGGGTGTCGCGAGGTTGAAGAAGGGGGTGGACCCAAGCTGTCAGCGACCGATATTTTAAATCGGGATCGGGCTGCGGCCGGGATCGGCTGTGCTGGCGCGCAAATACCCTGTAGGCCTCAGTGCGCCGGACACCTCCGCGCTCGACACGTGTCCCCGCGGGCCCCCGCGAGTTTAAACTTTTCCCCCGATTTTCAGAATTCTTCCAAACTTCAAATCCTCATAACTTTGGCTAGAAAGCTCCAAATCGAGTGAACCAAATTTTGCTGGATTCAGCTCTCTGAGCACTTTCCAGAAAATCAAGTTTCACTTCATGAAAACCCTTATTTCTCCAGAATTAATTCCTCAAAGTTTAAAGATTTAGGAATTTTAACTGGAGAATCCTTTGGAGGAAAATCCTAGAATTTTGCTGGGATGTTCACCAAAATATACCTGAACTACCATAAAAATTCCAGACCCATTTGAGCTCATTTGATCCACCTAATGGTGTGATTAGTGAAACTGTTCCAGAGAAAATAGAAAATGTTCAGAAACATTTTCAGAATTTTCTCTGAAATTGTTTAGCTCATATCTTTAGCTAAGAGCATTCAAATTAAGTTAGACCAACTCCATTAGAACCCTCTGAAAATCTAGTTTTCAGAAAGTCATAGTTTGTTTCATGAAAATCCTTAGAACACCGTAAAAGCTTTCAATTAAGGTCAAGTACATGATTAATTGTGGAGGGCTCAAATGAGCTTTGCTGCAACTAAAACTTGACCAAGTCCCTGTTTAGGTTGTAGCCAAGCCACAGTAAAAATTATACAGTCATTCGGCTTGTCTAGTAAGAGTTATAGACTTCACAAGTTTAAAAGTTAATACACTGCATTTAAATTAATACATGTATTGCTTCTATCATGTAGTCGCTAAGGTCGAGGAGGAATCCGAAGTCCTAGACTTCGTTACTCCGGAGGAACAGCTAGCCTACGACCAAGAGCAGCAAGGCAAGCTCCGGTTTGCATTAACCTTTTACAAGTTTTATTGTTTTGAGCACATACTTGATTGCGTTATTCTTTGCATTAGAGTCTTGTTTGGAAACCCAACTGCATAGCCAAGAAAACCATGGGTGGGGTTTAGGATGGCAGACCCCGTTAGCTACTGCAATGCTAAGATAGAGTAGGATTCGGTACAAGTCGAGTAGTTGGAACTACTCGCGAGCATAGACTAGAGGCACTCGACTCGGGTAGTGATAGCACATGAAACACATGGCAAGAAAATGAGACCAAGCGGAGGGTAAGGGCAGCAGGACTTTGGGGCCTGTGTGCTGTAGCTCCGCTTGCGTCGATTGAGGACCGAGCCATGTGCGGGCCTGTTGAACAAGCTAGAACAGTACCGAAGACCTACCGGCTATATGGGAACCGGGAAACCGATGTAACTCGGGTAGCTGGGTATTGAGGCATTGCCCGTCGTTCAGAGGGTAGGTTGAGAGCTTGAGGTGTAAATCGGCTGGCGGCACTGAGATGCGCGTGCAGAGACCTCTTGCTCGGGACGATGGGACCGGTTCAATATTTGGCTGACGGGCGAAAGGTGGTTGCGTACGGCGTCCGTGATGGTTGTTGTAGGCAACATCGAGTACGGGCGTACGTGACGGGTTGTTCGGGTAACCCTGCAGGTGTAAATCGATTATAATCGCCGTCTCTCGCGGTCAGTGAGTACCACTTGTTCACTGTACCGTGACGTAGAAATAACAGGCTAGTTACATGTTAAAATGTTGCTGATTGAAAGATGGACTTGATTGCTAATGACTTGCTGTAGTTTAGAGCTAACTAAAGTTCATTTCAACTTTGGGCAAAGTACATGAGAGAAATGTGTTTCTTATTTGATTGCGGCTCACTCATGTACCTTAGCGTAAGGTTCTCCACCACCTGCCGCTAAAACTTGAAAGTAAGGTTCTACTAATTAGGCGAGTCCTTGCAAATGATTTTTACCTCATGTAACCCACCACCCCTCATTTAGAAGTTCCATGTTTAGGTGAGACGGGTCAGACTTTCTGAGCCTTCGTGCTCACTGCTTGTGTTTGAAGCTTTTGCAGGGTTTTATGAGGAAGGGACTCCCGAAGAGGAGACGGAACCCCAGGAGGGGAACCCCGTCGAGTGGGAGAAATGCACGCCGCAGAGTTAGTGTGCGTGTGTGCTAGCAAGGACACGTTCAAGGGCTGAACGTGGACTTGATGCGTAGTCTACACCCGTGAGAGTAGACTGGAACTATTTTGATGTAAACATGTTCATAAACTTGTTAATGTAATAAAATTCCGCTTCCACTTTGTACCTTTGACGTGTGTTATCCGGTGCTGTGCAACACAGTACCCCTCAGCGTGATCCTGGCTCGACAAGACCGTGGGGTCATGTCAGCGCTGGTATCAGAGCTCGCTTGAGGTTTAACGCACTACAAAGGACATGTTTTTCAAAAATCTAGTGAGGAACGAGTTAGTAGCCCGTATAAGGATGTTATTAGCATATAGAAAGTGGCATATTAACTTATTTGATTATGTCAGAAAATCGTGCATCTCGGGACGTGTATGTCTTGGGGGGTGCATGTAAGCGCTGTCCACCAGTGCGCACAAGCTGAAGGGTGGAGCCCCACGGGTGGCAGGTAACCCGACCCGCTTTGATATCCTCTACGACTCTTCATGTCGCCTGGGGTATTCGAGCAACGTCTGTCCCTGGCGTGCGTGGTGCAATTTGGGAGACCCCGTCATGTGGTCTGAGATGTGAACACGTAACTCAAGGCGTGTTTGTCTTGAGAACATCCGGGCGAGTGATGACGGCCGGGTGTACGAACTGTATGGATTCCGGGCTCGGTGTGCAGCCGAGTCTGACGATTGTTTGAATTTCTGCAGGTAGCCTGACCACGAAACGGTAGACGTGTAGCATCCGTGTGCGAGTGACGTTTAGCGCCACTGAACTAACGAAGCCGGCTAAGTCCGGTATAGGTTTTTCTTTGTGAGGACATAGTACCGACATAATCTGGTGACGCATCGACGTCACACCCCATTAAATGAATAAATTCATTTAAAACTTGAAGGTTTTGATCTAAAGTAGTAAAACTTGATGTAACTCCTTCCCTTGAACAGGATATTCAAAGTTAACAAGTTTTCAACTTATAGGTTGTTAAGGACAGAGCACTCTGTGTTCAGCTGAATCAAGGCTGAAGTTAATCAGAGGTTAGAGGTTGAGTTCTTTCGAGGTTGGGGTCGTATGATACATTTCTGGAAAGCTTTGGAAGAGCTTTACAACTCTTCTGTTGAGGTCCAGAGGTGTTTCATCCCTTAACCACTCGAAATATGCAGTAGAGTTGAAACTGTCCAGAAAACAGGACAGAGTAAAGACTCTCTGTAAACTCTCTGTAAATTAAGCATAACCTGTTTACAAATCCAAAAATAGAAATTGAGGTAGTTCTGGAAAGATTATGAGATGGGTTACAACTTTGTAACAGAAAGTTTTGTCAGATTAGGAACAGAATTAACTGGAATTCTTGGATCAAATCAGTACCTAAAGCTGGGAGGTGCTGTCCAATTTTCCCCAGAAAATTCTGTTAACTTTGACGTCTCATAACTTTTGAACCAGGACAGATCTTAGGCCGAGCAAATACTTTCTGGAAAGCTATTGAAGTTAGCTTTAACTTTTATGTTGAGCTCCAGAATTGGTTTTGCTTTCAACATGGCCTAAATAAGGTTGAAATTGAAACTGGTCAGACCTATCATGGGAACAGCAGATCAGCAGTCAAATTTGTTTAAAATTTGAACTATGTTTCCAAGTTTTATGGGTTCAATGACATGTCTTATGTTATAACTCAGAGGTTTACTGTTTAAATAAATATTTGACATTTCTCAAATATATTTTTACAGATGACAACAGATAAGCAATTGGAGAACGGGTGGGTGGTGTCCCACTGTTCTCACCGTAGCGGCTACCCGGAAGCATTGTGGCAAATGCTCCAATATTTCGGGTACATCCAGATGCCGCAGTACTTCGCCAAGGAAGAAGGCGAATAGGGGAACAAGACATGGACAATCCATGTCGAGGTCCCTACAGGACCTACGCCACCCGGTTGGGTGCCGTTCACCGTCACGGTGAGAGGTAGACAGCCGGAAGGGATGTGGCAAGTGGCAGCCCGTGACACCATGTCACGTTTCTGCCAACTACACGTGCAGGCTATGGAGGGCACTCCATACGCGCTCGTTCCGGTGGAGAGACGGGCTCAGCATGTGTGGGAAGAGAGGTACCTGGAGGCAACGGACCCGAGTTGCCCAAGGTACAACCCCGCGGAGGCAAACCTTAGCCTCCAGATGAGGGCGGGAAACGCTGTGATGGACAACCAAGCTGTTCATACAGAGCATCTCGCCACAAAGCTCAAGGAGAGCACGAGCCGTGGAGACCATTTCGAGAGTGCTCACAGCGCACTCCGCAATGTGCTCCTTACGACGATCAAGCGACTGAATGAACAGCACAATCAGTTGCATCGTCTGAAGAAGGCAAAGAAGAAGAGCTGTGTCGACATCGCGGCGTTACAGGAACTGGTACAGAATCTGACCCAGCAGAACGAGGACCTTGCTCAAGAGCAAGATGACGCTATTGAGGAAGGCCAAGGATGGGAAGAGGACTACAACCAGGCTATGGACGAGGTGCATGCTTTACAGGACCTCGTACCTCCGGTATTGAGTATACCGGTGGTCTTGGGTCTTCCAGCAATGGGAGAACCCGGGATGGGAGAAGAGGTGGTAGATCCAGAGCCACCAGCAGAGGTACCGGAGGAGGACGACCCACAGGAGGTCAAGTTCTACTCCGAGTAAGGGGTTACAGTTGCCAAGTAGGGCAGCTAGGGTAGCGTAACCCAACTTGTGTAATCGGTGACATGTCGTGTAGACAGTAGCGTATGTATAGGTAGTGACGACATGAGCACGACTTCTCGGAGACCCGAGAATAATGTATCTTGTATAAAGTTTATGCTTTATCAATATATTTGAATGTTGTGCAAATTAATCATGTGTCACTTCAATACCTACTGTTGCATATGGAATTTTAAGTAAGACATGTTCTAATCGCTGCTGTTTTGAATTTCAGAATGACGCATACTCGTGCCAACCCTGATGTTGGGGGTACTAGCCAAGGGGGAGAGACCTCCCAACAGCCTCCCGAGGACTCCTCGGGACAGCAGCAGCAACAGCAACAGCAAGCACCACCACCGCCACTGCCAACGGTTACATTGGCTGACATCGTCGCGGCAATGGCGGGTTCACATCAGCAGCACACGGAGTTGCTGCAAACGCTGATCGCCAATACGTCTCGCCCAGAGAGACGTCAAGATCGTGAGGAGCGTCAACAGAGCTCCTACTCCGACTTCCTGGTGACTCATCCCCCAGTATTCTCAAGGGCGGATGAACCTCTTGACGCGGACAACTGGCTCCGCGCGATAGAGATGAAGTTCGGGCTGCTCCAGATAAGCGAGCAGCGCAAGACTCAGTTCGCGGTCCAGCAGCTCCAAGGATCCGCGAGCGCGTGGTGGGCCAACTTCTGTGCTTCACAGCCCACCGACCGAGTGATGACCTGGACGGAGTTCCGGACGGGCTTCAGGGCCTATCATATACCGCCAGGTTTGATGAAGAGGAAGACGTAGGAGTTCTTACACCTGCAACAAGGGAGCCGGAACGCGCTGGAATACTCCAGGGAGTTCAACGATCTCGCGCTTTACGCGTCATATCACGCAGATACTGACGAGAAGCGGCGGGACCACTTTTACCAGGGGCTTAACCCGCTCCTGAAGGACAAGTTGGCGATGTTCAATCGCGGCAGCCTCAACGACATCATTGATGCTGCGATTGTTCAGGAGGACTCCGGCAAGGAGTTAGCGGCGGTGGAGCGAAAGCGAAGCGCGCCGCAAAGCAGCGGAGAAGGAGGCGGTCCTTCTCAGAAGTTTCAGATGGTGAACCGCCCACCATCAGGTCCACGCTGGCAGCCACCGCAGCAGTCGATGCCATTCCGCAGTCGGCCGTACTCTTCACCGGCATTCAGGCCGGCACTGCCAGCACCACCTCCGCAACAACAGCAGCAGCGGGCGATGCCACGTGCGTATGCACCTCAGAAGCGCATGCCGGGCTTTCGTCCCCCGAGCACTACACCAGCAATGGACACATGTTACAAGTGCGGTCGTCAAGGACACTTCGCGAGCAGTTGCCCGGAGAGGCAAGGCAGCGGAGTTGCACCGCAGTTTCCGGGGAGGAATCAACCCCGGAACTCTACTAATGCGCGGCGGGCAAACCCTAGGCCCGGCACCGTCCAGCAGCTTGCCATAGAGGACGTGCCGGAGGGCGAGCCAATCCTTGCGGGTATGTTCCAACTCCACCAGCATCCCGCTATAGTACTGTCTGATTCAGGCGCCACGCATAATTTTATTAGCCAAGCTTTCATTGCTAAACACAGCTTGCCAATACTACCCACCGATAGTCCGTATTTAATTTGTTCACCGGGTGGGAAGATTTTAGCAAGCGTAATGGTTTCCAAAGCACCATTATGCTTAGCGGGTAGAGTGTACCCCACATCTCTCATTATCTTAGAGGGACAGAAGGTCGATGTCATCCTAGGGATATCGTGGTTAACCCGCCACGGCGCTGTTTTAGACAACGTCCTTCGAGTCGTGCACTTAAACTCGGAGGTGCACAGTTCTCACTCCTTATTTCTGGACAGTCCAGAAATAAAAATTCCAAGTGTCTATCAAGCCACAACCATCATATTGGAAGATATTCCAGTGGTCCGAGAGTTCCCTGAGGTCTTCCCAGACGATTTACCGGGGATGCCGCCCGATAGAGAGGTGGAGTTCAAGATTGAACATGCACCGGGAACCATGCCAATATCCCTAAGGCCGTACAAGATGGCGCCCAAGGAGTTGGCTGAACTGAAGACTCAGCTCACGGACCTCCTGGAGAAGGGTTTTATTAGGCCGAGCTCCTCGCCATGGGGTTGTTTGGCATTATTTGTCAAGAAGAAGGATGAGACGTTGCGGCTTTGTGTGGACTATCGTCCATTAAATGCCGTAACCATCAAGAACAAGTACCCGTTGCCACGGATCGACATGTTGTTTGATCAGTTGGTCGAAGCAATGATCTTTTCCAAAATGGACTTAAGATCCGGGTACCATCAGATTAAGATAAGGGCTGAGGACATTCCGAAGACGGCTTTCTCGACGAGGTACGGACTCTATGAGTACCTGGTCATGTCCTTCGGCCTCACCAATGCTCCAGCTCACTTCATGTACTTGATGAACTCGGTATTCATGCTGGAGCTGGACAAGTTTATCGTGGTCTTCATTGACGACATCTTGGTGTATTCCAAGTCGGAGGAAGATCACAAGAAACATCTGCGTATAGTCTTGCAACGGCTGCGGGATCACAAGTTATACGCGAAATTCAGCAAATGCGAGTTTTGGATATCGCAAGTGCCTTTTCTCGGGCATATCATCTCAGCGGAGGCTATCGCTGTAGACCCTAGCAAGATCACTCAAGTGCTGAATTGGAAATCCGCGAGAACTGTTCACGAGGTACGGAGTTTCCTCGGACTCGCTGGATATTATCGGAGGTTCATTCCGAACTTCTCAAAGATTGCCAAGCCAATGACAGAGCTGCTGAAGAAGGCTACCAAATATGTTTGGAGTCCAGCATGTGAAGCAGCATTCAAGGCTTTAGTCAAGCACCTGACATCAGCACCGGTTTCGGCGCAGCCAGACACAACAAAACCGTTCGATCTGTACTGCGATGCATCCGGCATTGGGTTCGGATGTGTGCTGATGCAAGACCGAAGAGTGGTCGCGTATGGATCACGGCAGCTTAGAAACCATGAGCAGAATTATCCAACCCACGATTTGGAGCTCGCTGCCGTGGTGCTTGCACTGAAAATGTGGAGGCACTACCTACTCGGTAACCTCGTACATTTATATACCGACCACAAAAGCCTCAAGTACATATTCACTGAGAAGGAGCTGAACATGAGGCAACAAAGATGGTTAGAATTGATAAAGGATTACGAAATAGAGATCCATTATCATCCGGGCAAGGCAAACGTAGTGGCAGATGCGCTGAGCCGCAAGTCACACGTCAACAATCTGACCATCACACTGTTGGAAGAGAGTGAACCACCACTTCATGTGATTCCACATGGAGCTCTCTACAACCTAGCTTTGATCCCCACCATCCATGAAGAGATAGCGGCAGCTCAGAAACATGACAAGGGCATGTCGCATTTGCAGAGACGTGTAGATAGTGGGGAGCTGAAATGTTTCTGGAAGGACGGAGACGGCGTCCTATGGTTCAAGGACCGGATCGTCGTACCCCGACACCCGGAATTACGGAAGAAGATCTTTGATGAGGATCACTTATCAAAATTTTCTATTCACCCCGGCAGCAACAAGATGTATCAAGAACTCAGAAGCAAGTTTTGGTGGACACGGATGAAGCGTGATTGCAAAATACGTGTCCGAGTGTGATACATGTCGAAGGGTGAAGGCAGACCATATGCGGAAACCGGGACTGCTGCAACCACTGGGCATTCCTGCCTGGAAATGGGAAGATGTGAGCATGGATTTCATCGTCGGTTTACCCACCACTTTTCAGAAGCATGATTCTGTGTGGGTGATCGTCGATCGGCTCACCAAAGTTGCCCATTTCATCCCGGTCAACACCAACTACAATGCCAAGAAGTACGCTGAACTGTACATCTCACGGATCCTATGCTTGTACGGCGTACCCCGCACCATCATATCGGATCGGGGCACTTTATTTGTGTCCCGTTTTTGGGAGCAGCTGCACGCTGCCTTGGGGACGAAGCTGATCCGTAGTTCAGCATACCACCCGCAGACGGATGGACAAACCGAGCCGGTAAATCAGATCTTAGAAGACATGCTACGAGCTTGCGCTATCAACCACGGCAAGAATTGGGATGATCACTTGCCGTTAGCCGAGTTCTCGTACAATAATGGGTACCAAGCCAGCATCAAGATGGCACCCTACGAGGCGCTATACGGGAGAAAATGTCGCACACCATTGAACTGGTGTGAGTCTGGCGAAAGGGTTACCTTCGGGATTGACCTTGTCAACAACGCGGAATAAAAGGTTCGACTGATTCAAGCGAACCTAAAAGCCGCCCAATCCCGTCAGAAACAGTATGCGGACCGGAGAAGGCGCCCATTACAATTCGAAGTTTGAGATCACATATATCTACGGGTGTCTCCAATGAAGGGCATAAACAGATTTGGGGTAAGAGGAAAGTTGGCACCCCAATTCATCGGTCCATTCCAGATTACCGAAAGATGTGGATCAGTGGCATACCGGCTGAAATTACCAGAAGCACTTTCCGGTGTGCACGACGTCTTTCACATTGCCCAGCTGAGGAAGTGTCTTAAGCTATCAACTACTGTTCAGCTGGAAGATATTGAAGAACTGCAACCGGATCTCACCTATCGGGAGGAACCGGTGCAGATTATTGATGAAAAGGCCCGAACCACACGCAACCGTACGTTGTGGTTCTACAAGATTCTATGGAGTAATCACTCCATGGACGAAGCGACATGGGAGAGCGAAGGATTTCTTCGCGCTAACTACCCCGACTTTTTCACATCGCATATCCGGTAATTTCCACCGTCCTCTCTCTCATTTTCACCTTATAATCTCAGGACGAGATTCTTTTAAGGGGGGAGGAATGTAAGGGCCTTAGTTTTGACACATAATTGAGGTGTCCACCACCACACAAACACACACACCTCATTTGAGGAAAGATGATGAACACAAATGAAGAGCAAGTAACCACCATCAACATGCTCATTAGAGAACAAACTCACACATTGCAAAAGTGGTATTTTCCACATGTGATATAGGTAGGCTGGACATATGAAAACTCTTACACATTGCTAAGAATGTCCATGCCAAGTTTCACCCAAATTGAAAACCTTTTTGAGGTCATTTTGGGTATAGCTAGAAAGAGGGCAGTTTGAAACCATATTCAAATTCAAACTGTTTTTATCCCATGAATTTAAAAGTGGGAGGCATATCCTTATTCAGCACATTTTTGTGAGCTCACACACCAATTTTCACTCCATTTGGAGTTGATCTTGACATGAGCTAAGTGGGACAAATTCAAACTTTATTTGAATTCAAAACTGAACTTGTGCTGAAATTCATTCAAACCAAACCCAAGTTGAACTTTGATCAATTCAAATGGATCATGAGTGAATAATTTGAATCACCATGGGTATTTTGGGGCTCACTGTTTACAACAGTGATTAGGAGTAAATTTCAGAGGTTAAAATTGGAAGTGGGACCCACATGTCATCCACTACTCCAACTCAAACCGACTGAAACTCAGCTCGGGTTCTTGCGCCGGAATGAGCAGCCGCCACGGCGAAGAGGCGACCGGGACACCACCTGCTTGCCGCCCCGACGTGCTGAACCGCCTCACGGCCTCCTTATCTACGCCACCGCCCTGATCGGAGCGATCACCGCCCACTCTGCTGCCTCCTCGCATCAGAACCGCGCCATCGCTGCCGATCACTCGGAGCTGATCAGGGAAGCTTGATCACCGCCTCTCCGTCCCCTCCAGAGCCACGGCAAGGTACTAGAAACCTTCCTCCGTCTTCCCCGCTGTTAGAATTCAGCTGAAACCGATTGATATCGGCTATGCCGAAAGATCACTTCGGTGACTTAAAACCACCGCACCTCGGGCTCCCGTGGACAGCCCAACCGGGGCGTTGTCACGCCCGAGCCAAGGCACCCTTGGACGCGCTGGTGACCGGTGCTGCTCACCCCCGAGCCACAGCCCGAGTGGTTGCTCACCGGCGGCGAATTTCCAGTTTTCCCCTTTCTGTGTGCAGAACGACCTTCGGGTGCGGGTCCATCGAATTCGTACTCTAGAAAGGATTAGAGGGCCTCAATCCGCTCTCAAATAAACTAGACACGGTAACACACAAGTTTCCTTCACAACCTTTGGCCGGAGAACCTCTGCAACCGGCGTATTTCGAAGTTTACCAACGGCGCAACAGACGGGAGGCATCGGACGCACGGTGAGGACCTACTTCGGGCCTTCCCCGAGCTGCCTCGAGCTCGTGTCGACCTTACCTGAGGTCCACTAATGCTTCCCGACCAGTTCCTCGAGTAGTTGAGGTGCTAGGGGAGTCAGCCGACACGGCCGAAGTTGTTCCGAGACGGGGCTCGTCGCCGACCATGTGGCGGCCATTTTCATGGCGAGCTGGCCCCAGAATCCTGTTCCCCGAGTGAAAGTAGGCAGGGGCGGCCAAAATTGTGAAGTTTGGAGCTTTACAGAAGCCGGCGGCGAGCTCTCCGGCGAAGTCCCCCGGCGGCAGAGCGCGGGTGTCGCGAGGTTGAAGAAGGGGGTGGACTCCAGCTGTCAGCGACCGATATTTTAAATCGGGATCGGGCTGCGGCCGGGATCGGCTGTGCTGGCACGCAAATACCCTGTGGGCCTCAGTGCGCCGGACACCTCCGCGCTCGACACGTGTCCCCGCGGGGCCCCGCGAGTTTAAACTTTTCCCCTGATTTTCAGAATTCTTCCAAACTTCGAATCCTCATAACTTTGGCTAGAAAGCTCCAAATCGAGTGAACCAAATTTTGCTGGATTCAGCTCTCTGAGCACTTTCAGGCAAATCAAGTTTCACTTCATGAAAACCCTTATTTCTCCAGAATTAATTCCTCAAAGTTTAAACTGTTAGGAATTTTAACTGGAGAATCCTTTGGAGAAAAATCCTGGAGTTTTGCTGGGATGTTCACCAAAATATACCTGAACTACCATAAAAATTTCAGGCCCATTTGAGCTCATTTGATGCACCTAATGGTGTGATTAGTGAAACTGTTCCAGAGAAAATAGAAAATGTTCAGAAACATTTTCAGAATTTTCTCTGAAATTGTTTAGCTCATATATTTAGCTAGGAGCATTGAATTAAGTGAGACCAACTCCATTAGAACCCTCTGAAAATCTAGTTTTCAGAAAGTCATAGTTTGTTTCATGAAAATCCTTAGAACACCCTAAAAGCTTTCAATTAATGTCAAGTACATGATTAATTGTGGAGGGCTCAAATGAGCTTTGCTGCAACTAAAACTTGACCAAGTCTGTATTTAGGTTGAAACCAAGCCACAGTAAAAATTTCACAGTCATTGGGCTTGTCTAGTAAGAGTTATAGTCTTCACAAGTTTAAAAGTTAATACAACTGCATTTAAATTAATACATGTATTGCTTCTATCATGTAGTCGCTAAGGTCGAGGAGGAACCCGAAGTCCTAGACTTCGTTACTCCGGAGGAACAGCTAGCCTACGACCAAGAGCAGCAAGGCAAGCTCCGGTTTGCATTAACCTTTTACAAGTTTTATTGTTTTGAGCACATACTTGATTGCGTTATTCTTTGCATTAGAGTCTTCTTTGGAAACCCAACTGCATAGCCAAGAAAACCATGGGTGGGGTTTAGGATGGCAGACCCCGTTAGCTACTGCAATGCTAAGATAGAGTAGGATTCGGTACAAGTCGAGTAGTTGGAACTACTCGCGAGCATAGGCTAGAGGCACTCGACTCAGGTAGTGATAGCACATGAAACACATGGCAAGAAAATGAGACCAAGCGGAGGGTAAGGGCAGCAGGACTTTGGGGCCTGTGTGCTGTAGCTCCGCTTGCGTCGATTGAGGACCGAGCCATGTACGGGCCTGTTGAACAAGCTAGAACAGTACCGAAGACCTACCGGCTATATGGGAACCGGGAAACCGATGTAACTCGGGTAGCTGGGTATTGAGGCATTGCCCGTCGTTCAGAGGGTAGGTTGAGAGCTTGAGGTGTAAATCGGCTGGCGGCACTGAGATGCACGTGCAGAGACCTCTTGCTCGGGACGATGGGACCGGTTCAATATTTGGCTGACGGGCGAAAGGTGGTTGCGTACGGCGTCCGTGATGGTTGTTGTAGGCAACATCGAGTACGGGCATACGTGACGGGTTGTTTGGGTAACCCTGCAGGTGTAAATCGATTATAATTGCCGTCCCTCGCGGTCAGTGAGTACCACTTGTTCACTGTACCGTGACATAGAAAGAACAGGCTAGTTACATGTTAAAATGTTGCTGATTGAAAGATGGACTTGATTGCTAATGACTTGCTGTACTTTAGAGCTAACTAAAGTTCATTTCAACTTTGGGCAAAGTACATGAGAGAAATGCGTTTCTTGTTTGATTGCGGCTCTCTCATGTACCTTAGTGTAAGGTTCTCCACCACCTGCCGCTAAAACTTGAAAGTAAGGTTCTACTAATTAGGCGAGTCCTTGCAAATGATTTTTACCTCATGTAACCCACCACCCCTCATTTAGAAGTTCCATGTTTAGGTGAGACGGGTCAGACTTGCTGAGCCTTCGTGCTCACTGCTTGTGTTTGAAGCTTTTGCAGGGTTTTATGAGGAAGGGACTCCCAAAGAGGAGACGGAACCCCAGGAGGGGAACCCCGTCGAGTGGGAGTCGTGCACGCCGCAGAGTTAGTGTACGTGTGTGCTAGCAAGGACACGTTCAAGGGCTGAACGTGGACTTGATGCGTAGTCTATGCCCGTGAGAGTAGACTGGAACTATTGTGATATAAACATGTTCATAAACTTGTTTATGTAATAAAATTTGGCTTCCGCTTTGTACCTTTGACGTGTGTTATCCGGTGCTGTGCAACGCAGTACCCCTCAGCGTGATCCTGGCTCGACAAGACCGTGGGGTCGTGTCACGAGTACTCCCACTACACCAAGGATGTGCAGCCTTTTCGTCTCCCAGATACAACCACTGGTCCACTACGCGAAAATCTCTCCACCACTTCGGTTTCTAAAGTACAAGTTCAAAACCACCACGCGTGAGAGATGGGGGCCCCACCTACGGGCTTGATGCTTCCCCCGAGATGGGCCCGGGGGCCACTGTCGGTACCCTGCAGACCGTGTACCCCCGCGTAGTGGGAAAATGACAGCCTGGCCCCGCCTCTCCGTTGAGGTGGGCCCCAACATAGCCACATGCCCTTGGCCCCATGGTCAGCCCTGGGGTTGCCACGTGCGCTTGAGCTACGGAGCTGACACGTTCCCTAGGCTCCGGTCTGAGCCTCCCATCTGAGGTGAGGTCCGGAGCTACCACGTGTCCCCGGGCTCAGAGCCACCTCCCCGCTGAGGACAACACCAGAGCTGACACGTGCCCTGGGCTCTGGCCCGAGCCTCCCCGCTGAGGTGAGGTCTGGCGCTGCCACGTGTCCCC
This sequence comes from Neostapfia colusana, assembly GCA_030760725.1. Classification (NCBI taxonomy): domain Eukaryota; kingdom Viridiplantae; phylum Streptophyta; class Magnoliopsida; order Poales; family Poaceae; genus Neostapfia; species Neostapfia colusana. The sequence continues at coordinate 64,741,239 of JASWHV010000011.1, forward strand.
TGGCTCTGAGCCACCTACCTGCTGAGGACAGCTCCGGTGCTGACACGTGCCCTGGGCTGAGGTCCGAGCCTCCCCACTGAGGTGAGGTCCGGAGCTGCCACGTGTCCCCTGGCTCAGAATCACCTCCCAGCTTAGGACAGCTCCGGTGCTGCCACGTGCCCAAGGCTCCGGTCCGAGCCTCTCCGCTGAGGTGAGGTCCGGAGCTGCCACATGTCCCCTAGCACCAAACCCGTCGATAAGAGCTCCAGAGCCGCCACGTGCCCCACGATCCGTTGCGGGTCGTGGATCAACGAAGTCAAGAAGGAAGTGCGCTGTCAGGCTTCACATTCAAGGATCGCGCCTTCCCTAGAAGCATGGTGCACTGTGCACGCCGTCGTCCTCTGCCCTTTCGCCATTACGGTGACAAGGCAGAATGATAAGGCGTGACAGCAGCACAATGCCGTCCAACGGCACGAAGCCTCCCAAGCATGGCGAGAAGACGCGGCGACAAGACGGCGTCTTCATCATCACCTGACACGCGGTCAGGGGCGCTCGATCAGTACGCCGAGCGGCGGGACTTAACTCCCACGTCGACCACTCTACTCGGAGGACGAAGCCCTAGATCATGTATAGGGTACACATAGCATTGGGGCCACCTGTCTGGCCCCAAGCCACATTGTAACCACTCCGGCCTTGAACTATAAAGGGACCAGGGTGACCACCCTGCAAAGGGTTCGCACCTAGCACCCTCTCACGCACATACAAGCAAACAATACAGCAAGCAATCTGTGGATGTAGGGTATTAAGCTCTGGCGACCCGAACCACGTAAATCCCGGTGTTCATCCGCTCCCTCGAGTCCAGGTCGCGTAGGGCGTCAAGCCCCCTCCAGAAAAAAAGAACCTCGTGGGCTGCTTCCGAGCAGGGCGGGAGGGGTGTCACAGCTCTCACACTCCGACACAGTGCAATGAAGAAATGGTCATTGCCGTCACAGAAGAGGTATTGTCTCCTAAACAAAAAAGTGGTCTTTTGGATGAGAGTGTTCAATACCTACAGAATACCTTGCATCTAGAAGTCATAAACTTCAGTTCTCATCCTTTCGGAATTGGTTTGTTTCGTTTAAAGTGCCCTTATAACAGATATCCTGTGATTGCGGTAAACCCTCACCAAGTCAGAAATCACCTTTTCCAATTTGTTAATCATGATGAAATTTTCCTGAACATCAGGCATACCATCTTTACTAAGAAAGTATGGTTTTATTTCTCGGCATTTCTTTGGATTTAAGGAATGATAGGCACATCAAACAAGTTTGTTCAACTTTCGGACGGTTATTGGACTAGGAAAAGAATGATACTTCCCTGGCTCGAGTTTTAGCATTTGTTATGGTTGAGAATATCTTGGATATCCCTCGTAGCATTGTGATAAAATTTGGGATGGTGTGGAGGGGACGGCTGTTCTTGGACGATCCAAATTTATCCCCTCACTTCTAGTTTTGCTGATGTTGCTGCGGTTGATGAGATTGATCCTCCTTCTCACAATGGTAATCCCCATCCTTCGGTTGGTCCGATAGTCTCAGGACCAGTGCAACAGAGAGAAAATATCATCCTAGAACAGAGTGTGCATGTCGGACCTTCACACATATCATCACCAGTGCAACAGAGGGAAAATATTGGTACCCAGGAAATTATTAGTCCTATTCTTATCTTTGAACCTCCTGTGACTGCATGTTTCAAAAGGAAAAGAGAAAAAAGTTGCACCAGTCTCTCCTCCAGACTTGCCTCCTTCTTGTGTCCCTCCTCTGCCTCTGATGATAGCAGCTTGTGTAGATAAATGGTTGCATACTGAAAAACATCAGTTTAAAGATCAGGATCAGGTATCTTTTCAAGTGCAGCTTATCATGAAAGAATCAAAAGTCAGGATTCTAAGAGTTAAAGCATTAGCGCTACCTTTGTTTAGACAAACAGTTGCCTCATTGTGAGTCTAGCAAGGCTCGTCGTATCCTCACCAGAACCAAGGCAAAACAAACAGTTATCATGATCAAAAAGCCACAAGGCAACCATGATTCAAATGGCCACAAGACAACCCAGAAGTGGATAAGGGATAGCAAGGTCAAGTTTGTCAAGCGTAAACATACTGAAGGTACTTCTTTGACATGACTCGAATTTTAAATTTTCTGATTTAAATGATATTATTATAATGCTAATGATGTTCTCCATGAAATAGCAGTGGAAGTCAAGTCTGAAGATGATGGAGCGTCGTCCGACTCAACTTGAGGAGGAAGAATATGGGGATAGGTCATCGAAGTTGAAGCTAATAACATCTAAAAGAAGGCCTATCGTTTAGTTATTTAGAATGAAAATTTTTCAATATCACTATGTTGTTGTTGTTTGTTGTTATACTATTTTTTGAAGTATGCTACATGTCAGAAACTATGGTAGATTAACATGTTCTGTATTTTGTCTAAACCTTATATATGGATTGTTTTCAGAAAAGTTAATTATAATGTTCTGTGAGTTGTATTGTATTAAAAATGTTAATTATTCTGTTATGTGTGTTTTGCTATACATATGGACAAAGTTAATTATTCTATTATAGGTGTATTGTATGAAAAAATTTCACACGCGGCTGTAAGAAAAAACCGCCTGTGAAGGGTAGCTTCACAGGTGGCTGCTGCCCGTGAATGGTAGTTTCACAAGCGGCTGTTAGAACAACCGCCTGTGAAAGGTAGATTCACAGGCGGCTGTTAGAACAACTGCCTGTGAAAGTAATATTTCACAGGCGGTTTTAAAAAGGTCCGCCTGTGGAAAGACCGTGCTATTGAGCGCGGCCCAACATTTTCACAGGTGGTCCTTAAAAACCGTCGTCTGTGAAGTTCTATTTTCATAGGTGGTGTAGCATAAAACCGCCTGTGAAACTAGGATTTAGTCCCACCTCGTGTAACTATCTCGCCCGCGTCCATCTTATAAGCTTGGATGTCTCTGTTGTCTCGAACTCACTTGAACTCTCACTGATCTACGCCAGGACTCTCGGATCACCAATGGGCCTGTGGCGCTATTGTGCGGCTGGGCCTGACTTGCCTGCTTGCAGTGCTTCACGCACTTGCGGCTCTGTTGGACCTGGCTGCCACTGTTGTTGTCCAAACTTTTTTAAATCACAATGATACATTTAGGGAATTCCATTCAAATTTGAACTCACGACTCTCTTGGGACTGGCTGCCCCTACTGTTGACCAAATTTTTAAAATCACGATGATACATTTAAGGAATTCCATTCAAATTTGAACTCGGCTCTCTTGGGTGTGGCTGCCCCTGCTGTTGACCAAATTTTTTTAAATCACAATTATACATAGTAGGGAGTAGTTTGAACTTCAGTCCAAATATTTGAATTTGATAGGAAGGAATTTATGTTCAGAGGGGTAGTGCACCTCGCCTTAAAAGTTGGGTAGAACGCCCTCAACATTTCGATGAGGGACAAAAGTTCCAAAGCTGGAGCAGGCATCTTCACACGCGGTCCATAATAATCGCCACCTGTGAAGTGTAGTTTACACAGGTGGTTTCTTAAAATAACCCCCAGTGATATTGGAGGTGGGATTTAGTCCCACCTCGTGTTCCTAACTCGCCCTCATCCATCTTATAAGTTTGCATCGAACTCACTTAGACTGTCACCACTCAATTCGCCAGAACTCTCTGTTCTCCCATGGGCCTGTTGTGATGTTGGGCTGTTGGGCCTGACTTACCTGCTTGTTGTGCTTAGCACACTCGCGGCTCTATTGGACCTAGCTGCCTCTGCTGTTGCCCAATTTTTTAAAATCACAATTATGATATAAGTTTACATGAACTTAGGATGGTAAACAGTTCTTTGTTGCATATAACAAGGTTTAATACATATGAAAAAAAATCTAATGAAAGAAAAAGATTATGATAACATAAGCCATTAAATATTACATTGTTTATTACGCTATGTTCAATATTAAGAATTTATACAATATGTGTCAAATTTATTTCATACAATTTTTTCTGCATTGACATCTTCTCGCATGTAGGGTTCAAATCCTTTTTTATTTTTTGTCTACAAGCTTGATGTTTTCTGGACCGGTGAAGAGGGAAATTTCTTCATATTGATTATATTCCTCTTCATTATCTCTCACATTCTTAACTCCAACAATATTTTGCTTCCCATGAACAACTACGTGCACCTTCTCAGCTCCTGGATCTTGTACATAAAAAACTTGTACAACGTGATTGGCGAGAACCCTTAGGCCATCTGTCGAAGTGTGTGGTCGACACTTCCCCCGGACCTGCTCTGGGCAGCCCGCGGAGGTTCTTTTTCGGAGGGGCTAGTCGCTTACGGAGAGCTTAAGCGTTTGGGATGAGTGAGGGAGAAGCTTGACACGGCGAGTTTTACGTGGTTCGGGCCGCCGGAGCGTAAAACCCTACGTCCACGGTGAGCAGAGGTGCTCACTGTATTGCTTGTTGCTCAGACGAAGTCCTGAGCTTGAGGGTGAGTAATGCCTAGAATGCGGGTTCACAGAGTTCGAACCCTTGCTAACGTTGCCTACCCGAGCCTTTTATAGTCCAAGGCTCGAGCGGCTTACAAGGGGGGCCCGGGACCTGACAGGTGGTCCCGGGGAGATTGCCTACCGACTACCATATCTGCAGTTATGTCGGTAGTTGTCTCTAGCGAAGGCTTCCGAGTCTTCGTTCTGCCGCCCAGCCCATGCCGCAAGCTAGTCGTAGTTGTTGATGACGGCGGGGGCGGCAGGGGATGTCTTGTCGCTGTGTTTATTGGCGGGCAGGCTCTGACACGGCGCGCCAGTCTGCGATGCGACTGGGCGCAACGGCACCTGACAGAGGCGTGCTCTGCGTCTTCGCGTCTTGGGAAGACGCGGGCCTTGAATACCTTGTACAGGCAAGGTATGGTGCGTCTTTAGGCCTGCTGCCTACCACGCGGGGGCAGGCAGCGCCGTCCTGCTGGCCACGTGGCGAGCCCGGAGCTCTCCTCTGAGGAGAGGGAGGTCCGGCCCCGCGGGACACGTGGAGCCTTCGGACCTCTCCCGCGGAGGGGGGAGGTCCGGCTTCTGTTGGCCACGTGGAGGGCCCGGAGCTCTCCTCTAAGGAGAGGTAGGTCCGACCCCGCGGGACACGTGGCGCCTTCGGAGCTCTCCCCACGGAGGTGGGAGGTCTGGCTGCTGCTGGCCACATGGTGGGCCCGGAGCTCTCCTGTGAGGAGAGGGAGGTCCGGCCCCGCTGGACACATGGCGCCTTCGGAGCTCTCCCTGCGGAGAAGGGCAAGATCCTTAGGCATTTTCCCTTGTGCGTGGGGGTACCCCATATCGAGGGTACCGACAATGGCCCCCAGGCCCATCTCGGGGGAGATAGCGAGCCCGAGGTGGGGCCTCCGTCTCTTCCGTTCCGCGCACTTTCTCTAAGTCCCGCATTGACCGCTGCCAGAGCACGAACAGTCGCGGGATCGTGGGAGCGTGCGCCCACTTGATGGTTGCTTTTACTGTGGCGGTTCCCAAGGCTGCCACTTCTGCATGTTATGGCGCTTTCTTCAGGAACCGCCGAAGCGCCTTGCGGGCTCGTCTCCTTGGGAGACTGACTTCCTGACCCACCGCTTCAGCTGGACGGCTTGGGTCCACCTGTCATCGACGCTCGGTCTTGGAGACGAAGCGGTTGCCCATGCGGTGTATTCAAAGAGTTTCGAATCGCTTCGAATCGTACCTAGAAAGTTTTAAAAGGGGATCTTACCCACATCGCGGCTTCCCTTCGCACTTCCCAGCACTTGCACTTGGATTCTTGCGCCTTTGTCTTCCTGTCCTTGAGCTCTCCCCTGTCATGGCTTCCAACCCGCCCCCAGAGAAGAAACACGCTCGATCTCCTCCGGTGGCGGCATCTGTGCCAAGTCGGGGAGCCAGGGTGCCTACACCGCCTGCTTCTGGAGATGGCGCTCCGTCCGGTGGCGACTCCAAGAGGTCCCGGGCTCATCATTCCGACGAGACTCCTCTTACGCGACAACAGGCCGAAGGTTCCCGGACGTCGTGTCCTCCTTCCTCAAGCGATGGAGTCTCCAGGGAACCTGCTGATGCATCGAGGGGAGCTTCTGGAGCATCCCCTGCTCCGTCAGTCCAGGCGACTGCGGAGCGGCCATCGGCGGCGACGGCGGGCTCTGGTGGTTCTACCCCGGCTCGGAAGTCGGGGTTCAGGGCCCGTTGGAGTGCTCGCGTTTCTCGGCCGTCCCGGACTGATGGGGAGTCTGCGCTGTGGCGCTCGGAAACTAGGACAGCTGCCGCGGCACCCAAGCCAGCGCGAGTTCCTCCTGTTCCGGTCTGCCCGGATTCTATGTCGGCGTCAACTCCTCCTGCCGAGACAGTTATTGCGACCCCCGAACCAGTGCAGGTCAGCTTTGTACCAGGTGGTCCGGCTTCTATTTCAGCGTCGACTCCCTCCACTCGTCCCTCTCCACCGGCTGAGGAGCCAGCTGTCAGAGAGCGCTCGGCGGGTCCGGCTGTAGAAGTCTCGGTGCCAGCTTCCCCTGACTGGCGTCTTATCCCGGTCCCCGGTGCGTCGTCTTTCCTTGTGGATGATGTGATGGAGGAGGTTGGGGGCGTTGCTCCGGCCTCTGCTGCCCCACTGCCCCTGGCGGATGCCTTCGTGCTTGCCCAAGCGAGCGTCCGGCAGGTTCTGGCCGCGCCTGGTCGTGAGCGAGAGTAGCAGGAGGTTGAGAGGGATCGCCTCCTCACCTGGGGGAATCTTTTGCGGGAGCGGACCGCGAAGGTCAAGGGTGAGCTTGGCTCTAGGCGGGAGTCGCTTGACATCATGAGAGCGCTCCTCGACCGGCAGAAGTGGGCTGTTGACCGCCTGGACTCCGAGACGCGGCGGCTCCACAGGGAGGTCGTTGAGGCGCATGCCTAGGACGAGGAGAGCCTCTCTTCCATGGAAGAGATACGGCAGAGGCTGGAGTGCCGTAAGCACGCCGTTGAGGACCAGGAGCGCTCCGTGGCAGCCGAGGCGGAGAGGGTCGCTGCACGGCTGGCGGCAGGCGAGGGCGACCTGCGCGCTCGGGCCAAGGAGCTAGAGGCCCGGAAGGCAGACCTCGCCATGAGGGAAGAGTAGGTCTCCCAGGAACGCCAGGCGATCCTGGATCTGGAGTTGGCTGCCGACTTCCGGGCTTCTGAGTTGGAGCGGCTTGCCCAGACTCTCCGCCTTTGGGAAAGCTCACCGGCGGCCAAGGAGAAGGAATTCTCCGAGGGAAGGCACGACGCCCTGCGGGCGGCGCGCCGCGAGGTAGAGGACCTCTTGGCCTTGTGGTCCTCCGAGGCCCGTGCGGTCTCGAGCTTCGTCGATCAGGCGGGGTCCGCCTTGGTCCCTCTTGGCTTCAGCCCGGTGAAGGCGGCGGCTCCTGCGCTGAATGTGGCCGAAGTGATCCCCTGCGCTGAATGCGGCGGTTCTTTGAAGTTTTCTGAAGCACACCCGATATCCGGCCTAGCTCACCGATGAGGTCGTAGTTACCGCCGTTTTCACGGGGATCGGTGTCCATGTCCGTGACCAGCAGGTGTCAGCGGAGCTCCCCGAGCAAACCACATCGAAAAAGGTGCATGGGATGCCGAGTGGGACGTCGCCGGTGAGCTCCCGGCTGCTGTTGCCGTCGGGAGCACTGTTCCGGTGGTTGTCAAGTTCTGGCGAGGGCACCACCGTGTTCCTCAGGCCGAGATAGGCACTGGCGGCGAGATTCAGCAAGCTCCGAGGACCGGAACCCCTCTCCGGCGAGAGCTCCGGCGAGCTTGGCGGCGGGGTCGCGCGGGTGGCCGGAGGAAGACGAAGGGGTAGGCCCCACGCGTCAGCGGCTGGAGATAAATGGGTGGGATTCTCTGTGGTCCGGGATCCAGTGCGGCCGCGTGGGAAGGAGTCTGTGGCCCCGTGTGGCGCGGCTCCAGCGGCCGACATGTGGGCGGTGGACCCACCCGCAGGATTTAAACATTTTTGGCATTTCCAGTTTTAGTGCAAACTTCAAATGCGTAGAACTTTGGCTAGGAAACTCCAAATTCGATGAACCAAATTTTGCTGAACTCAGAATTCTGAGTACTTTCTGGCAATACCAAATTCAGCTCATGAAAGTGAATAGTTTTCCAGAATTAAATCCCTAAATTTAAACTGTTGGGAATTTTATCTGGAGAACTACTTTATGAAAAATTCTGAAATTTGGCTGAGAGGTTCATTAGGCAATCCCTGAATCCCAGTAAAATTTTCAGACTCATCCAAGTTCATTTAGTTACCCTAATGGGGTGATTAAAAGAACTGCCCTGAGAAAATAGAAAAATGTACAGAAACATTTTTCAGATTTTCTCAAATCTTAATTAAGGCATAATTTTCTGTAGAATTCTTCAAATGACATGAAACCAACTCCATTAGAACCATCTTAAAGTCTAGTTTCCAGAAAGTAATGGTTGGAGCCATGAAAACCCCTGGAATCATCCAGAGGCTCAAATATTGACCAAATGGGTTTCTATTTGTACAATGTTCAAATGAACTTTGTTTCATATAAAACTTGGTCACAACTCTGGTTAGGACCCTACCAGTCCACCATAAAAATTTCAGAACCAAAGGGAAGGGCTAGCTAGAGTTATTAGCAATGATGTATTCCAGTTCACACATGGCATTCAAATTAACATATAGTATTGTATTAAACGTGTAGCCATTGAAGAAGAGACTCCGGAAGTGCTGGACTTCCTCCTTCCGGAAGAGGAACTAACCCCTGACCAGCAGCAACAAGGCAAGCCCCAGTTTGCATTAACCTTTTTTTATAAGTCTTACTTTGTTTACATGTGTCATGTGAAGTATGTATGTGCATTAGGTATAGGATGAATGAAACCCCACTTGCATAACCAAAGGTTCCTAAAAGAGTGAGGGTAGTGTCAAGGACCTCGAGTAGACAGGCTATGCTTAATGAGTCATAGGACTTCGGTACAAGTCGAGTAGTTGGAATCTACTCGCGAGATAGGCTTGGGACACACGGGTTCGGTTGAGTGATGTGAGATCACTGTAATAATAAAAATGAGACTAGGCAGGGGCTAGGGCGCAGCAAGAGTGAGTCTTGTGTGCGCAGCCCTGCCCGTGTCGATTGAGGACCGATCCGTGTGCAGCCCTGCTGAACAAGTATTGAACGTACCGAAGGCATATCGGATATATGGGCCCCGATAAACCGATGTAGCCTAAACCTCCGGGCGTCGAGGCATAACGCACCGATTTATAGGTGTAGGCTGAGGGCAGCAAGGTGGAAATCTGCCAACGGGCATAGAGAGATGCTCCGTGTGGGGAACCTCCTGCTCGTTTCGGTGCGACCGGTTCGACGTTTGGGCTGTTGGGTGAAAGGTTGTCCCGTACGACATCGAGTGAGCGTGCTGTGCAGCTCCACGGGTGGGCGTACGTGACGTGCTCTTTGGGTTTCCCTGCAGGTGTATATCGAGTCGATTCGCCGTCCCTCGCGGTGACAAGTACCGCTTGTTCACTGCGTCATAACGTAGATAATTTATGGAATGCTGTGATTCAATATTGCTGTCATGATATAATTGTATTGCTACATGTGTGCCACCAAATACTGCTTACTAAATTTCAGCTTCATGAATTGTTAACTTGATGCTAAAAGATGAACTAAGGATGAACTTGTAGGCGTGTCCATTTGCTGCAACATTGCTATCCTATGTAATTGTACACCTCATGTAGAGTTTCATGCTTAGGTGAGTCGGTTAAGCCTTGCTGAGCCTTCGTGCTCATGGTTGCTGCTTAAGTGTTTTTCAGGTGAGGAGCCACCCACGGACTCGGAGTACGAGTCCACCGGCGAGGGTTACCCTCCGTCGGGGACCACGGCTGAGTGGGAGCCGTACACGCCGCGCTGAGCTGAGGAGTGCAGCTAGTGTGGGTTGCCCTAGGGCTGGGCAACCACTTTTGCTAGATAGGCGGGCGTGAGTTGTATAAAAGAAACTTCCGCTGTGTAATAAAAGACCCTAGTTTGTATCTGAGAAGTGTACTATTTTGTACAATCAGTTTGTTTTCCCATGTAATATAATGTGTTCTTATGACGTGTGCTGTCGGGTGTCGCATCGCGCGGCACCACCCTCTGGGATCCTGGATGAGCGGATTCCGGTCCGCCACAGCCTGGTATCAGAGCTGCAGTGGGGATAGCACAGTACTTAAGGACTGCATTATGGGAAAACTTAGGTATACGGTGAGGATTCGGTAGCTGCCCAAGTAAGGACTATACTAGCATAGTTACTTAAAGTGACAAAGACTAACTTACGTGTTATAATTCTGAATTTCAATTATTGTAACGACGCACCTACTCTCTGGTAAGTATGGTAAGGAACGCCACCGAAAGTGGTTCAATTTCGGTTAGCTCTCCCTGACGAGGAACGTGGTTCAGGGATAAGTCTCACAGCTTGGTGTGAGACGTCAATATGAAACTCTTGGACTCTTCATGTTCCTGAGTTCATATGAAACGCTGATCCCTAGCGTGCATTAGGCAAGTAAGTGGAGACCCCATCGCGTGGTCAGTAACGCGAGAGTGTGTTCGTCTGGAAGTAGCCCAGGAGGACATACGCAGCGCTTGCCATCGGCGTGCCCTGCAGGGCAGTAGGTGGTATCTGTTGGGTTGATAACATTCCCAACCGTGACGACCCGTTCATGACATACTCGGGTTCCCCGTCGTGTGGTGTTGAAACACGATCACGTGCCTTGAGACGTGACTAACTCAAGGACGGCCGTATGACAATGATACGGGCGTTTGTATTTACTTTCAAATATGGAACTGCCTGAAATGAACAACCTTTGAGTGCATCACTATTGTGTGGTTTTCTGCAGGTACTAACCACGTATGTATCCGTATAGAAAACGTGTGCGAGAGACCGTTTAGTGCCACACTTGAGACGTATATGCCGGTATGATCCGGTTAGGATTTTCTTTTGTGAGGAACGTAGTACCAAGATATTGTAGGCATATGCATGAAAATAATGATAACAAGGAATTAAAATCTATAGGTTCCACATTTAGGACCCTGGTTTGGTATAAGAATGGGATAGTGATAAGTGTAGTTCCAAAAAGACTGAAAAACAGAGTGCTCTGTTTTGGGACAGCAAGGTTGCTGATCTTCAACAGGGCATAACTCACAGGTCTTTTAGCCGAGAGAGGTGTGCTATATAGTTCTGGAAATGAATTGAAGTACTCTACAACTTTGTTGTAGACTTCCAGAGCTGAAACTCACCTTAAGATGGCTTAAATCCTAGAGGAATGTAAACTGTCCAGAACCAGGACAGAGTAAAACATTCTCTGGACTGTTCTGGTTTCAAACATAACTCCCAGTAGAAAAATCTAAAATTATCATATAATACATCCTTAGAAAGAATAGAAGATGTGTGACATCTTTGCAATTCAAAGTTCCTGAAATTTCAGCACAGAGTTCAGTGGAAACTCGAATTGGAAGCAGCAACTTCCAAGGGAGGTGCTGTTAAAATTCTTTCAGAAATTCTGCTGACTTTGAATTGGCATAACTTTTTAACCAAAGCTGATCTGGGGGCAAATGAGTACTCTTTGGAAAGATACCGAAGTTTACTTTAACTTTGTTGTTTAGCTTGAGTCGTGAAAATGCCCAGAACCAGATCAAAACTAGGAATAGGTAGAAACTGGTCATTCCGACAGAAGAATGACAGTTGAACTTATTGGAAAGGGTGTTGTACGCTAAGAGTGGTATACGTGATGACAACGCGATAGTAATGTCTCGTGGTGGCCAAACCTAGTTATGGTGAGCTTCGAGAGGGGAGGTTCATCAAGTTGGATTAAACTAGCTTGTGTTTGGTCTGGTAATGGTGTAGCTTGTGCAAAGTTATTACACTATCTACTTACGAGATGTATCGCATGTTTTTATTGTCATTATGTTTTACACCTATTCCATTTGGACTGCATGCACTCTCTTGCGGGACTGATGTTATTGTCGTATGGTTGCAGATGGTTCGCACTAGGACCACGCACGAGGTTGGTGACTCTAGCCAAGGGGGAGGCGATGACTCCCAGCCACCGGCCTACGACAGCACCCCGCAGCAGCAGCCACCACCGCCGCCTCCGCTTACACTAGCGGATGTGATAGCGGCACTGGTGGGAGGTCGTGAGGAGCAGACCGACCTGCTCCGCACGATCATGCAGAATACGTCCCAGGCGAGGGGACGTCAAGAGCGAGGGCCTCGTGAGCCCCGCGAAGTGTCGTACTCGGATTTCATGAGTACGCACCCTCCAGTGTTCACCGAAGCTGAAGAACCACTGGAGGCTGACAACTGGCTGCCGACCATCGAGTCCAAGTTTGGGCTGCTCCAGTGTACGGAGCGACAGAAGACCCTGTTCGCAGCACAGCAGCTCCACGGTGCCGCTGGTGCGTGGTGGGCGAACTATGTCGCCTCACGTCCGGCTGGCCATGCCGTGGAATGGCAAGAGTTCCGGGAGGCGTTCCGCGCCTACCACATTCCTTCCAGAATAATGAAGAGGAAGTTCCAAGAATTCTTGGAGCTGAAGCAGGGCGGGAGGAGTGCCCACGACTACTCCCGTGCCTTCAACCATCTGGCGCAGTATGCGTCAGACTATATCTCCACGGAGGAGAAGAAGAGGGAGCATTTCTATCGGGGGTTACACCCTGAAATGAAGACACACCTCGTTCAGTGGAATCGCGGCACATTCAACGACTTAGTCAATGCCGCGATCATGCAAGAGGACGCTCAGCAGGAGTTGGCAGCTGAGCAGAGGAAGCGCAGCGCTCCACCTAGCAGCGGTGGTGGCGCGCCTCAGAAGTACCGTATGGTGTATCGGACACCATCCGGGCAGCAGTGGCGTCCACCGGCGCGACCTCAACAGTTCGGGGGACGTTCGTTCCAAGCACCCCCGTTCCGTCCGCCGATGCCACCACCAAGACAGCAACAGCAACAGCAGCAGCAGACAGTACCCCGGGCGTTTCCACCACCACAACGCGCCCCGGGTTTCCGTCCACCGATCAGCGGGGGACCGCGCCGTTTCACCTGCTTCACGTGTGGCCAGGCGGGCCACTTCGCGAAGGACTGTCCCCAGGGGCAGCAGAGCAGCGGGCAAGCCCAGTTCCAGGGCGGTGCTCGAGGCCGACCTCCGGTGAAGAAGGTTGGTCAGCGGACTGGAGGCGTCCGCAACCTCGACAATGAGGACGCCCCAGAGGGAGACAACGTGCTGGCGGGTACGTTTACTCTCAACCATCAAGCCATCGTCATATTGTTTGATTCTGGTGCAACCCACAACTTCATAAGTGCATCATATGTGGTTAAGCACCAGCTGGAAGTCTTTCCAACCGAGTGTTCGTATATGATCTGCTCACCGGGAGGAAAGATTTCAGCAACGATGATGGTTCCAAAAGCACCACTGTGCTTAGGTGGGAAGATATATCCCACCACTATGATTATCCTTGAGGGGCAAAAGATTGATGCAATCTTAGGAATGTCATGGCTAAGCTACCATGGCACTGTCCTGGAAACCCCATCACGGACGGTTCACCTCAACTCCCCATTACACCGTCCGCAGTCCCTCCTATTAGATAATCCAGTCCGGGAAGTTTCAGTGATCCACAATACTGCAGCTCTCAAGTTGGAGGACATCCCCGTAGTCCGGGAATATCCCGATGTGTTCCCGGATGATCTTCCGGGCATGCCACCTGAGCGGGATGTCGAGTTCAAGATCGAGCTCGCACCCGGGACTACGCCCATATCACGGAGACCATACAAGATGGCTCCAAATGAGCTGGCGGAACTGAAAGAAAGCTCAATGATCTGTTGAGCAAGGGTTTCATTAGGCCGAGTTCCTCGCCTTGGGGATGCTCGGCGTTGTTCGTGAAGAAGAAGGATGAAACCCTGAGGCTGTGTGTGGATTACCGGCCGCTCAACGCCGTCACCATCAAGAATAAGTACCCACTGCCCCGCATCGACATATTGTTTGATCAACTTGTGGGTGCAAGTGTATTCTCCGAGATGGACCTTCGCTCTGGATATCACCAGATAAAGATCCGGGCGGAGGATATCCCAAAGACGGCCTTCTCGACGAGATATGGATTATATGAATATCTCGTCATGTACTTTGGTCTCACAAATGCTCCAGCCCATTTCATGTATCTCATGAACTCGTTGTTCATGCCGGAGCTGGACAAGTTCGTGGTAGTGTTCATCGACGATATCTTGGTTTACTCCAAGACAGAAGCCGAACATGCCGAACACTTGCGGATCGTTCTTCAACGATTGCGAGACCATAAACTCTACGCCAAGTTCAGTAAATGCGAGTTTTGGATCAGCCAAGTGCCATTCTTGGGACATATCATCTCAGCTGAAGGCATTGCGGTTGACCCAAGCAAAATAGAGCAAGTGCTGAAATGGAAAGCTCCCACTTCAGTCCATGAGGTCAGAAGCTTCCTCGGGTTAGCGGGATACTATAGGAGATTCATCCCAAGCTTCTCCAAGCTCGCTAAACCGATGACGGAATTGCTGAAGAAAGGGACGAAATATGTTTGGAACACGGCGTGTGAAGGAGCGTTCCGAGCATTGGTGAAGCATCTCACCACAGCCCCGGTCTTAGCTCAGCCGGATACAACAAAGCCCTTCGACGTGTATTGTGACGCGTCCGGTATTGGGCTCGGCTGCGTGTTGATGCAGGAAGGACGTGTGGTCCCTTATGGCTCACGCCAACTTCGGAACCATGAGCAGCACTACCAGACTCATGATCTTGAACTTGCTGCCGTGGTGTTGGCGCTGAAAATGTGGAGGCACTATCTCCTGGGGAATTTGGTGCATCTCTACACCGACCACAAGAGCTTGAAATACATTTTCACCCAGAAGGAGCTGAACATGAGGCAACGGAGGTGGTTAGAATTAATCAAGGACTATGAGATTGAGATTCACTACCACCCCGGTGACACGACCCCATTGGTCCTGTCGAGCCAGGATCACGCTGAGGGGTGCTGCGTTGCACAGCACCGTATAACACACGTCAAAGGTGCAAAGCGGAAGCGGAAGTTTTATTACATAAACCGTTTTATGACCTGTTTACATCAAAATACGTTTAGTCCACACTCGCGGGCGTAGACTAAGCATCAAGTGCACGTTCAGCCCTCGAACGTGTCCTTGCTAGCACACACGCACACTAACTCTGCGGCGTGCACGACTCCCACTCGACGGGGTTCCCCTCCTGGGGTTCCGTCTCCTCTTCGGGAGTCCCTTCCTCATAGAACCCTGCAAAAAGCTTCAAACACAAGCAGTGAGCACGAAGGCTCAGCAAGTCTGACCCGTCTCACCTAAACATGGAACTTCTACATGAGGGTAATGGGTTGCATGAGGCAAAAATCATTTGCAAGGACTCGCCTAATTAGTAGAACCTTACTTTCAAGTTTTAGCAGCAGGTTGTGGAGAACCTTACGCTAAGGCACATGAGAGAGCCGCAATCAAACAAGAAACGCATTTCTCTCATGTACTTTGCCCAAAGTTGAAAAGAACTTTAATTAGCTCTAAGCTACAGCATATCATTAACAATCAATGTCCAGCTTTCAATCAGCAACATTTTAACATGTAACTAGCCTGTTCTTTCTACGTCAAGGTACAGTGAACAAGTGGTACTCACTGACCGCGAGGGACGGCGATTATAATCGATTTACACCTGCAGGGTTACCCGAACAACCCGTCACGTACGCCCGTACTCGATGTTGCCTACAACAACCATCACGGACGCCGTACGCGACTACCTTTCACCCGTCAGCCAAATATTGAACCGGTCCCATCGTCCCGAGCAAGAGGTCTCTGCACGCGCATCTCCGTGCCGCCAGCCGATTTACACCTCGAGCTCTCAACCTACCCTCTGAACGACGGGCAATGCCTCAATACCCAGCTACCCGAGTTACATCAGTTTCCCGGTTCTCATATAGCCGGTAGGTCTTCGGTACTGTTCTAGCTTGTTCAACAGGCCCGCACACGGCTCGGTCCTCAATCGACACAAGCGGAGCTACAGCACACAGGCCCCAAAGTCCTGCTGCCCTTACTCTCCGCTCGGTCTCATTTTCTTGCCATGTGTATCATGTGCTATCTCTACCCGAGCAATGTGCCTCTAGCCTATTCTCGCGAGTAGTTCCAACTACTCGACTTGTACCGAATCCTACTCTATCCTAGCAATGCAGTGGCTAACGGGGTTTTCCATCCTAAACCCAACCCATGGTTTTCTTGGCTATGCAGTTGGGTTTCCACTCAAGACTCTAATGCAAAGAACAATATTCAAAGATGTGCTCAAAACAATAAACATTTGTAAAAAGGTTAATGCAAACCGGGGCTTGCCTTGCTGCTCTTGGTCGTAGGCTAGCTGTTCCTCCGGAGTAACGAAGTCTAGGACTTCGGGTTCCTCCTCGACCTTAGCGACTACATGATAGAAACAATACATGTATTAATTTAATGCATTTGTATTAAGTTTGAAGTTGTGAAGTCTATAACCTTTGCTAGATAGACCTAATGACTGTGAAACTTTTACTTTGGCTTGGTTACAACCTAAATAGAGACTTGGTCAAGTTTTAGTTGCAGCAAAGCTCATTTGAGCCCTCCACAAATAATTATGTCCTTGACCTTAATTGGAACTCTTAGGGTGTTCTAGGAATTTTCATGAGACAAACTATGACTTTCTGAAAACTAGATTTTCAGAGGGTTCTAATGGAGTTGGTCTCACTTAATTTGGAAGTCTCTAACTAAAGATATGAGCTAAACAATTTCAGAGAAAATTCTGAAAATGTTTCTGAACATTTTCTATTTTCTCTGGAACAGTTTTACTAATCACACCATTAGGTGGACTAAATGAGCTCAAATGGATCTGAAATTTTTATGGTAGTTCAAGGATATTTTGGTGAACATCTCAGCAAAATTTCAGGATTTTCCTCCAAAGGATTCTCCAGTTAAAATTCCTAAGAGTTTAAATTTTAAGGAATTAATCCTGGAGAATTATGGAATTTCATGAAGTGAAACTTGATTTTCCGGAAAGTACTCAGAGAGCTGAATCCAGCAAAATTTGGTTCACTCAATTTGGAGCTTTCTAGCCAAAGTTATAAGGATTTGAAGTTTGAAGGAAATCTGAAAATCGGGGAAAAGTTTAAATTCGCGCGTGGGCCCAGGGGACACGCGTCGCACGCCTAGGCGATGGCACACCGCGGCCCACAAGGATTTTGCGCGCCAGCACACCCGATCCCGGCCGCAGCCGGATCCCGATTCAAAATATCGGCCGCTGACAGCTGGGGTCCACCCCCTTCTTCAACCTCGCGACACCCGCGCCCCGCCGCCGAGGGACCTCGCCGGAGAGCTCGCCGCCGGCTGCTGTACAGCTCCAAACTTCTTGATTCTGGCCGCCCCTGCCTACTTTTACTTGGGGAACAGGATCCGAGGGTCAGCTGCTCATGACAACGGCCGGAGCATGGTCGGCGACGAGCCGCCATATCGGAATGACTTCGGCCATGTCGGCTGACTCCCCTAGTACCTCAGCTACTTGGGAAATCGGTCGGGGAGCATCAGTGGACCTCAGAGAAGGTCGACATGAGCTCGAGGCAGCTCGGGGAAGGCCCGAAATAGGTCCTCACCGTGCGCCCGATACCCCCCGTTCGTTCCGCCATTAGTCGACCTCAAATTACGCCGGGCACAGAGGTTCTCCGGCCCAGAGTTGTGAAGGCAACTCGTGCGTTACCGTGTCTAGCTCGTGTGAGAGCGGCCTGAGGCCCTCTAATCCTTTCTAGAGCACGAATTAAACAGAATCGTACCCGAAGGTCGTTCTGCACACAGAAAGGGGAAAAGTGGAAATTCGCCGCCGGTGAGCAACCACTCGAGCTGTGGCTCGGGGATGAGCAGCACCGGTCACCCGCGCGTCCAAGGGTGCCTTGGCTCGGGCGTGACAACGCCCAGGTTGGGCTGTCCACGAGAGCCCGAGGTGCGGCGGTTCCAAGTTCCGAGTTTGATCTTTCGGCACAACCGATATCAATTGGTTTCAACCGAATTCTAGCAATGGGGAGGATGGAGGAAGGTCTCTAGTACCTTGCTGGGACTCTGGAGTGGAAGGAGGAAGCTGCGATCGGCGTCCTCCGATCAAGTCCGAACTGCGGAAACTTTCGGCCGGTGCTGGGTTCTTGCGGGAAAACACGTCGGTACCTCGGCCGAGGAGGGGGGCAGGCGCCTTAAGAAGGCTCTGCACCGCCTCATGCCCGCGCGTGGGCAAGCAGCTGGTGGGGCGGTGGCTGGCCTCGGTGGCGATCACCGCTGCGGCTCGGCGACCCGAGTGAGAAGTCTCAGTCGGTTTGTGTTGAAGTAGAGGCTGACATGTGGGTCCCACCCTTCCTTTTAACCTCTGAAATTTACTTCTAATCACTGTTCTAAACAGTGAACCCCATACTACCCTTGGCAATTCAAATTATTCCCCCATGAGCCATTTGAATTGATCAAAGTTCAAATGAGGTTTGGTTTGAATGAATTTCAGCACAAGTTCAGTTTGAAATTCAAATAAAGTTTGAATTTCTCCCCCTTAGCTCATGTCAAGATCAACTCCAAATGGAGTGAAAATTGGTGTGTGAGCTCACAAAAATGTGTTGAGTAAGAATATGCCTTCCACTTTTAAATTCATGGTATAAAAACAGTTTGAATTTGAATATGTTTTCAAACTGCCCCCTTCCCATCTATACCCAAGATGACCTCAAAAAGGCTTTGAATTTGGGTGAAACTTGGCATGGACATCCTTAGCAAAGTGTAGGAGTTTTTCCTATGTCCAGCCTATCTATATCACATGTGGGAAATACCACTTTTGCAATGTGTAAGTTTGTTCCCTAATGAGCATGTTGATAATTGTTACTTGCTCTTCATTTGTTTTCATCATTCTTCCTCAAATGAGGTGTGTGGTGTGGGGATGAACACTACAAATGGGTGTCAAAAACTGAGGCCCTTACATTCCTCCCCCCTTAAAAGAATCTCGTCCCGAGATTATAAGGTGAAAATGAGAGAGAGGACGGTGGAAAATTACCGGATATGCGACGTGAGAAAGTCGGGGTAGTTAGTGCGAAGGAATTCTTCGCTCTCCATGTCGCTTCGTCCATGGAGTGATTACTCCATAGAATCTTGTAGAACCACAACGTACGGTTGCGTGTGGTTCGGGATTCTCATCAATAATATGCACCGGTTCCTCCCGATAGGTGAGATCCGGTTGCAGTTCTTCAATGTCTTCCAGCTGAACGGTAGTTGATAGCTTGAGACACTTCCTCAGCTGGGAAACGTGAAAGACGTCGTGCACACCGGAAAGTGCTTCTGGTAATTTCAGCCGGTATGCTACCGATCCACATCTTTCGGTAATCTGGAATGGACCGATGAATCGGGGTGCCAATTTTCCTCTCACCCCAAATCTGTTTACACCCTTCATTGGAGACACCCGTAGATATACGTGATCTCCAACTTCGAATTGTAATGGGCGCCTTCTCCGGTCCGCATACTGTTTCTGTCGGGATTGAGCAGCTCTTAGGTTCGCTTGAATCAGTCGAACCTATTCTTCCGCGTCGTTGACAAGGTCAATCCCGAAGGTAACCCTTTCGCCAGACTCACACCAGTTCAATGGTGTGCGGCATTTTCTCCCGTATAGCGCCTCGTAGGGCGCCATCCTGATGCTGGCTTGGTACCCATTGTTGTACGAGAACTCGGCTAACGGCAAGTGATCATCCCAATTCTTGCCGTGGTCGATAGCGCAAGCTCGTAGCATGTCTTCTAGGATTTGATTTACCCGCTCAGTTTGCCCATCCGTCTGCGGGTGGTAGGCTGAACTACGGATCAGCTTCGTCCCCAAGGCAGCGTGTAGCTGCTCCCAAAAACGGGACACAAATAAAGTGCCCCGGTCCGATACGATGGTACGGGGTACGCCGTATAAGCATAGGATCCGTGAGATGTACAGTTCAGCATACTTCTTGGCGTTGTAGTTGGTGTTGACCGGGATGAAATGGGCAACTTTGGTGAGCCGATCGACGATCACCCACACAGAATCATGTTTCTGTAAGGTGGTGGGTAAACCCACGACGAAATCCATGCTCACGTCCTCCCATTTCCAGGCAGGAATGCCTAGTGGTTGCAGCAGTCCCGGTTTCCGCGTATGGTCTGCCTTCACCCTTCGACATGTATCACACTCGGACACGTATTTTGCAGTCTCTCGCTTCATCCGTGTCCACCAAAACTTTCTTCTGAGTTCTTGATACATTTTGTTGCTGCCGGGGTGAATAGAAAATTTTGATAAGTGAGCCTCATCAAAGATTTTCTTCCGTAGCTCCGGGTTTCGGGGTACGACAATCCTGTCCTTGAACCATACGACGCCGTCTCCGTCCTTCCGGAAACATTTCAACTCCCCACTGTCTACACGTCTCCGCAAATGTGACATGCCCTTGTCATTCTTCAGGGCTGCCGCTATCTCTTCACGGATGGTGGGGACCAAAGCTATGTTGTAGAGAGCTCCGTGTGGAATCACATGTAGTGGTGGTTCGCTCTCTTCCAACGGTGTGATGGTTAGATTATTGACGTGTGACTTGCGGCTTAGCGCGTCCGCCACAACGTTTGCCTTGCCCGGATGATAATGGATCTCTATCTCGTAATCCTTTATCAGTTCTAACCATCTTCGTTGCCTCATGTTCAGCTCCTTCTGAGTGAATATGTACTTGAGGCTTTTGTGGTCGGTATATAAATGTACGAGGTTACCGAGTAGGTAGTGCCTCCACATCTTCAGTGCAAGTACCACGGCAGCGAGCTCCAAGTCGTGAGTTGGATAATTTTGCTCATGGTTCCTAAGCTGCCGTGATCCATACGCGACCACTCTTCGGTCTTGCATCAGCACACATCCGAGTCCAATGCCGGATGCATCGCAGTACACATCGAACGGTTTTGTTGTGTCTGGCTGCGCCAAAACCGGTGCTGATGTCAGGTGCTTGACTAAAGCCTTGAATGCTGCTTCACATGCTGGACTCCAAACATATTTGGTAGCCTTCTTCAGCAGCTCTGTCATTGGCTTGGCAATCTTCGAGAAGTTCGGAATGAACCTCCGATAATATCCCGCGAGTCCGAGGAAACTCCGTACCTCATGAACAGTTCTCGGGGATTTCCAATTCAGCACTTGCGTGATCTTGCTCGGGTCCACAGCGATACCCTCCGCTGAGATGATATGCCCGAGGAAAGGTACTTGCGATATCCAAAACTCGCATTTGCTGAACTTTGCGTATAACTTGTGATCCCGCAGCCGTTGCAAGACTATACGCAGATGTTTCTTGTGATCTTCCTCCGACTTGGAATATACCAGGATGTCGTCGATGAAGACCACGACAAACTTGTCCAGCTCCGGCATGAACACCGAGTTCATTAAGTACATGAAGTGAGCTGGAGCATTGGTGAGGCCAAAGGACATGACCAGGTACTCATAAAGTCCGTACCTTGTCGAGAAAGCTGTCTTTGGAACGTCCTCCGCCCTTATCTTAATCTGATGGTACCCGGATCTTAAATCCATCTTGGAAAAGATCTTTGCTTCGACCAACTGATCAAACAACATGTCGATCCGTGGCAACGGGTATTTGTTCTTGATGGTTACGGCATTTAATGGACGGTAGTCCACGCAAAGCCGCAACGTTTCATCCTTCTTTTTGACAAATAATGCCGAACAGCCCCATGGCGAGGAGCTCGGCCTAATAAAACCCTTCTCCAGAAGGTCCGTGAGCTGAGTCTTCAGTTCAGCCAACTCCTTGGGCGCCATCTTGTACGGCCTTCGGGATATTGGCATGGTTCCCGGTGCAAGTTCAATCTTGAACTCCACCTCTCTATCGGGTGGCATCCCCGGCAAATCGTCCGGGAATACATCCGGGAACTCTCGGACCACTGGAATGTCTTCCAATCTGATGGTTGTGGCTTGATAGACACTTGGAAGTTTTATTTCTGGATTGTCCAGAAATAATGAGTGAGAACCGTGCACCTCTGAGTTTAAGTGCACGACTCGAAGGACGGTGTCTAAAACAGCGCCGTGGCGGGTTAACCATGACATCCCTAGGATGACATCGACCTTTTGCCCCTCTAAGATAATGAGAGACGTGGGGTACACTCTACCCGCTAAGCATAATGGTGCTTTGGAGACCATTACGCTTGCTGAAATCTTCCCACCCGGTGAACAAATTAGATATGGACTATCGGTGGGTAGTATTGGCAAGCTGTGTTTAGCAATGAAAGCTTGGCTAATAAAATTATGCGTGGCGCCTGAATCAAATAGTACTATAGCGGGATGCTGGTGGAGTTGGAACATACCCGCAAGGATTGGCTCGCCCTCCGGCACGTCCTCAATGGCAAGCTGGTGGACAGTGCCGGGCCTAGGGTTTGCCCGCCGCGCATTAGTAGGGTTCCAGGGTTGATTCCTCCCCGGAAACTGTGGTGCCACTCCGCCGCCTTGCCTCTCCGGGCAACTGCTCGCGAAGTGTCCTGGACGACCACACTTGTAACATGTGGCCGCTGCTGGTGGAGTACTCGGGGGACGAAAGCCTGGCATGCGTTGCGGAGGTGCAAACGCACGCGGCATCGCCCGCTGCTGCTGCTGTTGTTGCGGTGGTACTGGCAGTGCCGGCCGGAATGCCGGTGAAGAGTACGGCCGACCGCGGAACGGCATCGACCGCTGTGGTGGTTGCCAGCGTGGACCTGATGGTGGGCGATTCACCATCCGAAACTTCTGAGAAGGACCGCCTCCTTCTCCACTGCTCTGCGGCGCGCTTCGCTTTCGCTCTGCCGCCGCCAACTCCTTGCCGGAGTCCTCCTGAACAATCGCAGCATCAATTATGTCGTTGAGGCTGCCGCGATTGAACATCGCCAACTTGTCCTTCAGGAGCGGGTTAAGCCCCTGGTAAAAATGGTCTCGCCGCTTCTCGTCTGTATCCGCGTGATACGACGCGTAGAGCGCGAGATCGTTGAACGCTCTGGAGTATTCCAGCGCGTTCCGGCTCCCTGAGCAAGGTCCTCATTCTGCTGGGTTAGGGTCTGCACCAGCTCTTGCAACGCCGCGATGTCAGCACGGCTCTTCTTCCTTGTCTTCTTCAGACGACGCAACTGATTGTGTTGTTCATTCAGTCGCTTGATCGTCGGAAGGAGCACATTACGGAGTGCGCTGTGAGCACCCTCGAAATGATCTCCACGGCTTGTGCTCTCCTTGAGCTTGGTGGCGAGATGCTCCGTATGAACAGTTTGGCTGTCCATCACAGCGTTTCCCGCCCTCATTTGGAGGCTGAGGTTTGCCTCCGCGGGGTTGTACCTTGGGCAAGTCGGGTCTGTTGCCTCCAGGTACCTTTCTTGCCACACATGCTGAGCTCGTCCCTCCACCGGAACGAGTGCGTATGGAGTTCCCTCCATAGCCTGCACGTGTAGTTGGCAGAAACGTGACATAGTGTCATGGGCTGCCACTTGCCACATCCCTTCCGGTTGTCTCCCTCTCACCGTGACGGTGAATGGCACCCAGCCGGGTGGCGTAGGTCCTGCAGGAACTTCGACATGGATCGTCCACGTCTTGTTCCCCTCTTCGCCTTCTTCCTTGGCGAAGTATTGCGGCATCTGGTTGTACCCGAAATATTGGAGCATTTGCCACAATGCTTCCGGGTAGCCGCTACGGTCAGAGCAGTGGGAAACTACCCACCCGTTCTCCAACCGTTTATCTGCTGCCATCTGTAAAAATATATTTGAGAAATGTCAAATATTTATTTAAACAGTAAACCATTGAGTTATAACATAAGATATGTCATTGAACCCCTAAAACTTGGAAACATAGTTCAAATTTTGAACAAATTTGACTGCTGATCTGCTGTTCCCATGACAGCCTTGACCAGTTTCTACATCAACCTGATTTAGGCCATGTTAAGGGCAAAACCAATTCTTGAGCTCAACATCAAAGTTAAAGTTAACTTCAATAGCTTTCCAGCCGGTATTTGCTTGGCCTAAAACCTGTCCTGGTTCAAAGGTCATGAGATGTCAAAGTTAACAGAATTTCTGGAAACAATTGGACAGCACCTCCCTGCCTTAGGTACTGATTTGATCCAAGAATCCCAGTTAATTCTGTTCCTAATCTGACAAAACTCTCTGTTACAAAGTTGTAACCCATCTCATAATCTTTCCAGAACTACCTCATTTCCTATTTTTGGATTTTTAAGCAGGAAGTTATGCTTAATTTACAGAGAGTTTACAGAGAGTATTTACTCTGTCCTGTTTTCTGGACAGTTTCAACTCTACTGCATTTTTCGAGTGGTTAAGGGATGAAACACCTCTGGAACTCAACAGAAAAGTTGTAAAGCTCCTCCAAAGCTTTCCAGAAATGTATCATACGACCCCAAACTCGAAAGAACTCAACCTCTAACCTCTGATTAACTTCAGCCTTGATTCAGCTGAAAACAGAGTGCTCTGTCCTTAACATCCTATAAGTTGAAAGTTTGTTAACTTTGAATATCCTGTTCCAGGGAAGGAGTTACATCAAGTTTTACTACTTTGGATTAAAACCTTCAAGTTTTTAAATGAAGTTGTTCATTTAATTGGATGTGACGTCGAGGCGTCACCAGATTATGTCGGTACTACGTCCTCACAAAGGAAAAACCTATACCGGACTTAGCCGGCTTCGTTAGTTCAGTGGCACTACTCGTCACTCGCACACGGATGCTACACGTCTACCGTTTTGTGGTAAGGCTACCTGATGAAATTCAATCAATCATCAGACTCGGCTGCACACCGAGCCTGGAATCCATACGGTTTGTACACCCGGCCGTCATCACTCGCCCGGATGTTCTCAAGCCAAACACGCCTTGAGTTACGTGTTCACGTTTTAGACCACGTGACGGGGTCTCCCATGTTGCACCACGCACGCCAGGGACAGACGTTGCTCGAATACCCCAAACGACATGAAGAGTCGTAGAGGATACTAAAGCGGGTCGGGTTACCTGCCACCCGTGGGGCTCCACCCTTCAGCTTGTGCGCACTGGTGGACAGCGCTTACGTGCACCCCCCAAAACATGAACGTCCCGAGATGCACGATTATCCGACATAACAAATAGGTTAACAAGCCACTTTCTATATGCTAATAACATCCTTATACGGGCTACTAACTCGTTCCTCACTGGATTTTTGAAAAAGAAGACCTTTGTACTGTGTTAAACCTCAAGCGAGCACTGATACCACGCTGACACGACCCCATTGGTCCTGTCGAGCCAGGATCACGCTGAGGGGTGCTGCGTTGCACAGCACCGTATAACACACGTCAAAGGTGCAAAGCGGAAGCGGAAGTTTTATTACATAAACCGTTTTATGACCTGTTTACATCAAAATACGTTTAGTCCACACTCGCGGGCGTAGACTAAGCATCAAGTGCATGTTCAGCCCTCGAACGTGTCCTTGCTAGCACACACGCACACTAACTCTGTGGCGTGCACGACTCCCACTCGACGGGGTTCCCCTCCTGGGGTTCCGTCTCCTCTTCGGGAGTCCCTTCCTCATAGAACCCTGCAAAAAGCTTCAAACACAAGCAGTGAGCACGAAGGCTCAGCAAGTCTGACCCGTCTCACCTAAACATGGAACTTCTACATGAGGGTAATGGGTTGCATGAGGCAAAAATCATTTGCAAGGACTCGCCTAATTAGTAGAACCTTACTTTCAAGTTTTATCAGCAGGTTGTGGAGAACCTTACGCTAAGGCACATGAGAGAGCCGCAATCAAACAAGAAACGCATTTCTCTCATGTACTTTGCCCAATGTTGAAAAGAACTTTAATTAGCTCTAAGCTACAGCATATCATTAACAATCAATGTCCAGCTTTCAATCAGCAACATTTTAACATGTAACTAGCCTGTTCTTTCTACGTCACGGTACAGTGAACAAGTGGTACTCACTGACCGCGAGGGACGGCGATTATAATCGATTTACACCTGCAGGGTTACCCGAACAACCCGTCACGTACGCCCGTACTCGATGTTGCCTACAACAACCATCACGGACGCCGTACGCGACTACCTTTCACCCGTCAGCCAAATATTGAACCGGTCCCATCGTCCCGAGCAAGAGGTCTCTGCACGCGCATCTCCATGCCGCCAGCCGATTTACACCTCGAGCTCTCAACCTACCCTCTGAACGACGGGCAATGCCTCAATACCCAGCTACCCGAGTTACATCAGTTTCCCAGTTCCCATATAGCTGGTAGGTCTTCGGTACTGTTCTAGCTTGTTCAACAGGCCCGCACACGGCTCGGTCCTCAATCGACACAAGCGGAGCTACAGCACACAGGCCCCAAAGTCCTGCTGCCCTTACTCTCCGCTCGGTCTCATTTTCTTGCCATGTGTATCATGTGCTATCTCTACCCGAGCAATGTGCCTCTAGCCTATTCTCGCGAGTAGTTCCAACTACTCGACTTGTACCGAATCCTACTCTATCCTAGCAATGCAGTGGCTAACAGGGTTTTCCATCCTAAACCCAACCCATGGTTTTCTTGGCTATGCAGTTGGGTTTCCACTCAAGACTCTAATGCAAAGAACAATATTCAAAGATGTGCTCAAAACAATAAACATTTGTAAAAAGGTTAATGCAAACCGGGGCTTGCCTTGCTGCTCTTGGTCGTAGGCTAGCTGTTCCTCCGGAGTAACGAAGTCTAGGACTTCGGGTTCCTCCTCGACCTTAGCGACTACATGATAGAAACAATACATGTATTAATTTAATGCATTTGTATTAAGTTTGAAGTTGTGAAGTCTATAACCTTTGCTAGATAGACCCAATGACTGTGAAACTTTTACTGTGGCTTGGTTACAACCTAAATAGAGACTTGGTCAAGTTTTAGTTGCAGCAAAGCTCATTTGAGCCCTCCACAAATAATTATGTCCTTGACCTTAATTGGAACTCTTAGGGTGTTCTAGGAATTTTCATGAGACAAACTATGACTTTCTGAAAACTAGATTTTCAGAGGGTTCTAATGGAGTTGGTCTCACTTAATTTGGAAGTCTCTAACTAAAGATATGAGCTAAACAATTTCAGAGAAAATTCTGAAAATGTTTCTGAACATTTTCTATTTTCTCTGGAATAGTTTTACTAATCACACCATTAGGTGGACTAAATGAGCTCAAATGGATCTGAAATTTTTATGGTAGTTCAAGGATATTTTGGTGAACATCTCAGCAAAATTTCAGGATTTTCCTCCAAAGGATTCTCCAGTTAAAATTCCTAAGTGTTTAAATTTTAAGGAATTAATCCTGGAGAATTATGGAATTTCATGAAGTGAAACTTGATTTTCTGGAAAGTACTCAGAGAGCTGAATCCAGCAAAATTTGGTTCACTCAATTTGGAGCTTTCTAGCCAAAGTTATAAGGATTTGAAGTTTGAAGGAAATCTGAAAATCGGGGAAAAGTTTAAATTCGCGCGTGGGCCCAGGGGACACGCGTCGCACGCCTAGGCGATGGCACACCGCGGACCACAAGGATTTTGCGCGCCAGCACACCCGATCCCGGCCGCAGCCGGATCCCGATTCAAAATATCGGCCGCTGACAGCTGGGGTCCACCCCCTTCTTCAACCTCGCGACACCCGCGCCCCGCCGCCGAGGGACCTCGCCGGAGAGCTCGCCGCCGGCTGCTGTACAGCTCCAAACTTCTTGATTCTGGCCGCCCCTGCCTACTTTTACTTGGGGAACAGGATCCGAGGGTCAGCTGCTCATGACAACGGCCGGAGCATGGTCGGCGACGAGCCGCCATATCGGAATGACTTCGGCCATGTCGGCTGACTCCCCTAGTACCTCAGCTACTTGGGAAATCGGTCGGGGAGCATCAGTGGACCTCAGAGAAGGTCGACATGAGCTCGAGGCAGCTCGGGGAAGGCCCGAAATAGGTCCTCACCGTGCGCCCGATACCCCCCGTTCGTTCCGCCATTAGTCGACCTCAAATTACGCCGGGCACAGAGGTTCTCCGGCCCAGAGTTGTGAAGGCAACTCGTGCGTTACCGTGTCTAGCTCGTGTGAGAGCGGCCTGAGGCCCTCTAATCCTTTCTAGAGCATGAATTAAACAGAATCGTACCCGAAGGTCGTTCTGCACACAGAAAGGGGAAAAGTGGAAATTCGCCGCCGGTGAGCAACCACTCGAGCTGTGGCTCGGGGATGAGCAGCACCGGTCACCCGTGCGTCCAAGGGTGCCTTGGCTCGGGCGTGACAACGCCCAGGTTGGGCTGTCCACGAGAGCCCGAGGTGCGGCGGTTCCAAGTTCCGAGTTTGATCTTTCGGCACAGCCGATATCAATCGGTTTCAACCGAATTCTAGCAATGGGGAGGATGGAGGAAGGTCTCTAGTACCTTGCTGGGACTCTGGAGTGGAAGGAGGAAGCTGCGATCGGCGTCCTCCGATCAAGTCCGAACTGCGGAAACTTTCGGCCGGTGCTGGGTTCTTGCGGGAAAACACGTCGGTACCTCGGCCGAGGAAGGGGGCAGGCGCCTTAAGAAGGCTCTGCACCGCCTCATGCCCGCGCGTGGGCAAGCAGCTGGTGGCGCGGTGGCTGGCCTCGGTGGCGATCACCGCTGCGGCACGGCGACCCGAGTGAGAAGTCTCAGTGGGTTTGTGTTGAAGTAGAGGCTGACATGTGGGTCCCACCCTTCCTTTTAACCTCTGAAATTTACTTCTAATCACTGTTGTAAACAGTGAACCCCATACTACCCTTGGCAATTCAAATTATTCCCCCATGAGCCATTTGAATTGATCAAAGTTCAAATGAGGTTTGGTTTGAATGAATTTCAGCACAAGTTCAGTTTGAAATTCAAATAAAGTTTGAATTTCTCCCCCTTAGCTCATGTCAAGATCAACTCCAAATGGAGTGAAAATTGGTGTGTGAGCTCACAAAAATGTGTTGAGTAAGAATATGCCTTCCACTTTTAAATTCATGGTATAAAAACAGTTTGAATTTGAATATGTTTTCAAACTGCCCCCTTCCCATCTATTCGCAAGATGACCTCAAAAAGGCTTTGAATTTGGGTGAAACTTGGCATGGACATCCTTAGCAAAGTGTAGGAGTTTTTCCTATGTCCAGCCTATCTATATCACATGTGGGAAATACCACTTTTGCAATGTGTAAGTTTGTTCCCTAATGAGCATGTTGATAATTGTTACTTGCTCTTCATTTGTTTTCATCATTCTTCCTCAAATGAGGTGTGTGGTGTGGGGATGAACACTACAAATGGGTGTCAAAAACTGAGGCGCTTACACCCGGCAAGGCGAATGTGGTTGCCGACGCGCTGAGTCGGAAATCACATGTCCATCACCTCACCATTACACAGGTGGAGGAGGAAGAGCCAAGTTTATACTTGGTTCCTTATGGATCGCTGTACAACCTTGCCCTCATCCCTACTATTAGGGAGGACATCATTGCAGCTCAGAAAGATGATAAAGGCATGGCACATCTCCGGAGATGGATAGACAATGAAGAGATTAAATGTTTCCAGAAAGATGATGAGGGGGCGCTATGGTTTAATGATCGCATAGTCGTACCCCGAGATATGGAACTGAGGAAGAAAATCCTCGACGAAGCCCACTTGTCTAAATACTCCATTCATCCGGGCAGCAACAAAATGTACCAAGACTTGAAAAAGAAATTTTGGTGGACACGGATGAAGCGGGAGGTAGTTAAGTACGTATCCGAGTGCGATACGTGTAGACGAGTGAAAGCTGATCACATGAAGAAATCAGGGCTGCTGCAACCCCTGAAGATTCCGGCATGGAAATGGGAAGATGTGAGCATGGATTTCATTGTGGGATTACCCCTAACATACAACAAGCATGATTCCATATGGGTAATCGTGGATCGGTTAACCAAGACGGCTCACTTTATTCCGGTGAATACACGTTACAATGCCGGCAAATATGCG
The DNA here is from genome assembly GCA_030760725.1 of Neostapfia colusana. Taxonomy (NCBI): domain Eukaryota; kingdom Viridiplantae; phylum Streptophyta; class Magnoliopsida; order Poales; family Poaceae; genus Neostapfia; species Neostapfia colusana. The sequence goes on from JASWHV010000011.1 coordinate 64,771,168, forward strand.
GAGCTATACATAGCGAAAATTCTATGCGTATACGGGGTACCCAAGACCATTATCTCATATCTAGGTGCATTATTTTTATCTCGCTTTTGGGAGCAGCTACACGCTGCATTGGGTACTAAGTTGATTAGGAGCTCCGCTTATCACCCTCAAACAGATGGCCAGACAGAGAGGGTGAATCAAGTTCTGGAAGACATGTTGAGAGCATGTGCCATCCACCATGGTAGGAACTGGGATGATCACCTACCATTGGTGGAATTCTCGTACAACAACGGCTATCAGGCGAGTATCAATATGGCACCCTACGAAGCTCTCTACGGTCGCAAATGACGCACCCCATTAAATTGGTGCGAGTCCGGTGAAAGGGTCACATTCGGGGTTGATGTGGTGAACGACGCCGAAGAGCGCGTTCGGGTGATTCAAGCTAACTTGAAGGCTGCTCAATCCCGACAAAAGAGCTACGCTGATAAGAGGCGTAGACCGTTGAATTTTGACGTTGGGGAACACGTGTACCTCCGTGTGTCTCCAATGAAGGGCGTGCACCGGTTTGGTGTGAAGGGGAAGCTCGCTCCCCGTTTCATTGGACCCTACGCTATCACCGAGAAGTGTGGACCCGCGGCATATCGATTGGAACTACCGGCATCTCTGGCTGGTGTCCATGATGTTTTCCATGTTTCGCAACTGCGAAAATGCTTGAAGCATACAGCTGCTGTTCCTACCGAAGACATCGGCGAGCTGAAACCGGATTTAACATATGAGGAGTATCCGGTGGGAATTCTTGATGAGAAAGCCCGAACCACGCGTAGCAGAACGTTGTGGTTCTACAAAATACTCTGGAGCAACCACACCGCCGAAGAAGCGACGTGGGAGAGCGAGGAGTTCCTTCGCTCAAAGTACCCGGAGTTCATGGCTTCTCAACACGGGTGAGTCCCTACTACATCGCTATCTCTTCTTTTGTAATCTCGGGACGAGATTCTTTTAAGGGGGGAGGGATGTAAAAGCCCAAGAAAAGGGACTTGCAAAAACTTTTCTTCACCTCACAACACCACAGTTTTCATTGTGGATATCTTAGGAAATATTGTGAAGAGCAAGTAACCTTCATCAAAAGAGTGATTAGAGGGGAAAGTCTTCCTTTTCACAAAGTGGGATTTGGACATAGGAACATGAGAGGTTGAGCTCACCCCTAGAACTTAAAAAGTCTTGGGAAGGTTCAGTCCAAGTTTCATAGAAATCCAACACTTTTTGACGCACTTTTTGGGTTATTTGAAAAAGAGGCCAATTTGAATGTAAATTCAAATTGCAGCAACTTTCATCACCCAAATTCAAAGGTTAGCTTCATATTCAAACTCAGCACATTTTTCTGAGTAAGCCCACCAATTTTCATGTCCATTGGAGTTCATCTTGTCAAGAGCTAAATTTGCAAGAATTCAAAACTGAATTTGAATTTCAGTTTAAACATGCAGCAAATTTAGTCAAACACAGTTCAAATTTGAGAATTAAAATTTAAACCAAGACTTGGTGACTAAGTCTCACATTAAATTGTGAGTAGCTGGTAGGATAATTAGCAAAAACAGAAAAGAAGTATTATAGAAAAAGGAATAAAGGGGAGGCCCACAGGTCAGTGGCACACACGAGGGGCAGTCGGTTGCTGCAGCCGACCTTGACTTCGCGCGCAAGCAAGGGACCGGCGGCGAGCCACCGAGGCAGCAATTGGCAACCTCACGGTGTCAAACCGCGGCTCAAAGGCCAGCACACAGCCCACGCCGCCTTCCTCCTGCTTTCCAAACGAGAACCCCCCCTACCGAGCTTCTTTCTCGACTCCGCGTGAGCACAGAAACACCGTCCTCTCTGATCGCCGGCGTCCGGCCAGCACAGGCGCGCTCGTGCCCGACGAGCAACACCAGAAAGAACCGCCTTAAGGTGCTGATTCTTCTAGTCCCTACCGCTCTTCATTTCATGGGCTGTCGAGGGAGTATTTCGCCGGGAAAGCTTCGGGGGTCTTGAGACCGAGCTCCCACAAAATCCCAAAAATCGTGGGGGTTAGCTCATCACCGGGCAAACCGAGTCACGCACACGCTCTATACACTGCCACGACCACCTAGGATCGAAAACCAGTAAGAACCGTGGGCTAGGTTTACGGTTATTTGAAGTTTTCTGAAGCACAGCCGATATCCGGCCTAGGTCACCGATGAGGTCGTAGTTACCGCCGTTTTCATGGGGATCGGTGTCCATGTCCGTGACCAGCAGGTGTCATCGGAGCTCCCCGAGCAAACCACATCGAAAAAGGTGCATGGGATGCCGAGTGGGACGTCGCCGGTGAGCTCCCGGCCGCTGTTGCCGTCGGGAGCACTGTTCCGGTGGTTGTCAAGTTCTGGGGAGGGCACCACCGTGTTCCTCAGACCGAGATAGGCACTGGCGGCGAGATTCAGTAAGCTCCGAGGACCGGAACCGCTCTCCGGCGAGAGCTCCGGCGAGCTTGGCGGCGGGGTCGCACGGGTGGCCGGAGGAAGACGAAGGGGTAGGCCCCACGCGTCAGCGGCTGGAAATAAATGGGTGGGATTCTCTGTGGTCCGGGATCCAGTGCGGCCGCGCGGGAAGGAGTCTGTGGCCCCATGTGGCGCGGCTCCAGCGGTCGACACGTGGGCGGTGGACCCACCCGAAGGATTTAAACATTTTTGGAATTTCCAGTTTTAGTGCAAACTTCAAATGCATAGAACTTTGGCTAGGAAACTCCAAATTCAATGAACCAAATGTTGCTGAACTCAGAATTCTGAGTACTTTCCAGCAATACCAAATTCAGCTCATGAAAGTGAATAGTTTTCCAGAATTAAATCCCTAAATTTAAACTGTTGGGAATTTTATCTGGAGAACTACTTTATGAAAAATTCTGAAATTTGGCTGAGAGGTTCATTAGACAATCCCTGAATCCCAGTAAAATTTTCAGACTCATCCAAGTTCATTTAGTTACCCTAATGGGGTGATTAAGAGAACTGCCCTGAGAAAATAGAAAAATGTACAGAAACATTTTTCAGATTTTCTCAAATCTTAATTAGGGCATAATTTTCTGTAGAATTCTTCAAATGACATGAAACCAACTCCATTAGAACCATCTTAAAGTCTAGTTTCCAGAAAGTAATGGTTGGAGCCATGAAAACCCCTGGAATCATCCAGAGGCTCAAATATTGACCAAATGGGTTTCTATTTGTACAAGGTTCAAATGAACTTTGTTTCAAATAAAACTTGGTCACAACTCTGTTTAGGACCCTACCAGTCCACCATAAAAATTTCAGAACCAAAGGGAAGGGCTAGCTAGAGTTATTAGCAATGATGTATTCCAGTTCACACATGGCATTCAAATTAACATATAGTATTGTATTAAACGTGTAGCCATTGAAGAAGAGACTCCGGAAGTGCTGGACTTCCTCCTTCCGGAAGAGGAACTAACCCCTGACCAGCAGCAACAAGGCAAGCCCCGGTTTGCATTAACCTTTTTTTATAAGTCTTACTTTGTTTACATGTGTCATGTGAAGTATGTATGTGCATTAGGTATAGGATGAATGAAACCCCACTTGCATAACCAAAGGTTCCTAAAAGAGTGAGGGTAGTGTCAAGGACCTCGAGTAGACAGGCTATGCTTAATGAGTCATAGGACTTCGGTACAAGTCGAGTAGTTAGAATCTACTCGCGAGATAGGCATTGGGACACACGGGTTCGGTTGAGTGATGTGAGATCACTTTAGTAATGAAAATGAGACTAGGCAGGGGCTAGGGCGCAGCAAGAGGAAGTCTTGTGTGCACAGCCATGTCCGTGTCGATTGAGGACCGATCCTTGTGCGGCCCTGCTGAACAAGTATTGAACGTACCGAAGTCATATCGGATATATGGGCCCCGATAAACCGATGTAGCCTAAACCTTCGAGCGTCAAGGCATAACGCACCGATTTATAGGTGTAGGCTGGGGGCAGCAAGGTGGAAATCTGCCAACGGGCATAGAGAGATGCTCCGTGTGGGGAACCTCCTGCTCGTTTCGGTGCGACCGGTTCGACGTTTGTGCTGTTGGGTGAAAGGTTGTCCCGTACGACATCGAGTGGGCATGCTGTGCAGCTCCACGGGTGGGCATACGTGACGTGCTCTTTGGGTTTCCCTGCAGGTGTATATCGAGTCGATTCGCCGTCCCTCGTGGTGACGAGTACCGCTTGTTCACTGCATCGTAACGTAGATAATTTATGGAATGCTGTGATTCAATATTGCTGTCATGATATAATTGTATTGCTACATGTGTGCCACCAAATACTGCTTACTAAATTTCAGCTTCATGAATTGTTAACTTGATGCTAAAAGATGAACTAAGGATGAACTTGTAGGCGTGTCCATTTGCTGCAACATTGCTATCCTATGTAATTGTACACCTCATGTAGAGTTTCATGCTTAGGTGAGTCGGTTAAGCCTTGCTGAGCCTTCGTGCTCACCGTTGCTGCTTAAGTGTTTTTCAGGTGAGGAGCCACCCACGGACTCGGAGTACAGTCCACCGGCGAGGGTTACCCTCTGTCGGGGACCACGGCTGAGTGGGAGCCATACACGCCGCACTGAGCTGAGGAGTGCAGCTAGTGTGGGTTGCCCTAGGGCTGGGCAACCACTTTTGCTAGATAGGCGGGCGTGAGTTGTATAAAAGAAACTTCCGCTGTGTAATAAAAGACCCTAGTTTGTAACTGAGAAGTGTACTATTTTGTACAATCAGTTTGTTTTCCCATGTAATATAATGTGTTCTTATGACGTGTGCTGTAGGGTGTCGCATCGCGCGGCACCACCCTCTGCGATCCTGGATGAGCGGATTCCGGTCCGCCACAACGGGGAGGTCCGGATCTGCTGGCCATGTGGCGGGCCCGGAGCTCCCCTTAGGGGGGAGGGAGGCCCGTCCCCGTGAGACACGTGGAGCCTCCGGAGCTCACCCCTGAGGATGGGGCGAGACCCAGCTCTGCCGGCCACGTGGTGGATCCGGAGCTACCCACTGAGCAGGGGGGGGGGGGGCTCCGACCCCGCCAGGTACGTGGGGCCTCCGGAGCCCGCCCCTGCGGAGGGGGCGGGGTCTGGATCTCTCGGTCTTGCACGGTCCGTAGCGGCCCCCTGGTAGGTGTGGCCAATTGCTTGGGTACTCCTACCATAATCCTGCGGGGAGCCAAGGCCGAAGGGTCCTGCACACAAATAAGGGAAACGTAATTCTCCTTGGGGCTCCCCCTTCCCGATCTCATAGTCTTATTTGGCTTACGATCCTGATCCGGTGCACGGTGCTTGGGAATTTTAGTGCGCGACATGCCGGGGGTTCTGGGACCCCTGGCCATCGGCAGGTATCTCAAACACAACCGCCCCAGGCAGGATAGCAAATGCCAACTAGAGGTGAGAATAGGAAAAGGGGACTGAATGTATAGTGAACATACCCAGGAAGTGCGGTCATAAAAATTAATACGTAATTTGAATGAGTATAAGGGAAGAGCAAAGTAGGACAGGTTCTTTCCCTATAAATTTCCATAGGAGGAAGGCAGGCTAAACATGGAGGCAGCGACCCGCCCCATTAAAAAGGGAAGCAAGACTCTGCGCGCTTAGGGTCGGAACCAGGCCAAGCTGAACGTAGTTCTGGACCGTCCCCTGAGACTTAGCTGCTCCGGGCGCTGTTTCTGGACTCTATGGGATCTATTACAAAGATGAGATTGTCCTACTATTGCTCTAAGGGTAGAACTTACGGAGGTGTTCGATGTTCCAGGGGTTCGGGAGCGGATCCCCATCCTCGGTGGAAAGGTGTACGCACCCAGGGCGGCACACTTTCGTGACTCGGAAGGGGCCTTCCCAGCTGGGGGAGAGTTTGTGGGTCCCTTTGCGAGAAAGTATGCGCCGCAACACCAGGTCGCCTTCCTGCAGCTCCCGGACACGCACAGACCTTTGGTGGTAGCGCCGGAGCGCTTGTCTGTATCGTGCGTTGCAGAGTGCTGCATGTAACTGGACCTCGTCGACGAGGTCGAGGTCTTCACGCCGGAGGTTGTCCTGCACGGCTTCGTCGTAAGCTCGGACACGGTGAGACTTCATGGTGATCTCTGGGGGAAGCACAGCCTCGACTCCGTACACCATGAAGAAGGGTGTCTCTCCGGTGGCCCGGCTCTGGGATGTCCGGTTATCCCATAGTATGCTCGGAAGCTCGTCCACCCATTTGGCGCCATGTTTCTTCAAGCCATCATAGGTGCAGGTCTTGAGGCCCCGAAGAATCTCGCCGTTGGCCCTCTCAACCTGTCCTCACGGAGGCATAGCACACCTGGATGCCGAGGTCTTCGCAGTATTCTTGGAACGCTGTAGGATCGAAGAGCACGTGAAAAGCTACCAGAGGGGGGGTGAATGGTAGATTAAAACTTTTCACAGCGGAAACAACAAAAACCCCTCAGCAAAAATCAATCGGTTAAAGAAACCGTGTGTGCAAGTGTTTTCAAACGTTTTCAACCGTGACAAATCAAGTAGAGAGGTAGAGAATCAAGTCACGGATCTAATGCAACAAGAATCACTTGAAAACACGAAGTAAAACTTGAGATACGATCAAAACATTAAACGAAGATCAATCTGTTCTACCCGATATAAAACAGATCTGCAATGCTGCAACGAAACTCGTGTATCACAAAAACTACAAATCCGAAGCTCGTGAAAATTTCATAGATGATAGATAATTGAGTTGTGAAGACAACCCAAAAAGAATCACGTCAATCGGATCTGTAAAACTCGAGTTATGAACGAAACATCGAAGCAACGTCGGTCTGTCCAGAAACTCGGCGAGAAAGACTTGACGAAAAACAAATCGGACGAACAAGGCACAAAAGCTTCTCGAAACTATGAACTTTATTCAATAGAAACACAAGAGGAACAGCCCAAAGTTCTCTACCCACGAGAGCTCTGGCCTCCCTCGCTTTTATAGCCAGCCCTCAGGCTAATCAATCCAATCTAGGACTCCTACTCCTAATTGGACTCGTATCCTAACTTACCGTAACTGCTCAGGACTCTCCTATTCGAAGATAGAAGCAATCGTGAGACTTCCAAACACCTTAGGAACGTCCTAAACATTCCTAAAACAACTCAACTTCGTGCCTAGCACGAAATCCTATCATAACCAACTCAAATCTTCCATATTTGAGCCATATCCGACTCAGCCTCAGCCTGAGTACGCAATCCAGCCGGTTGGACCTTTCCGACCAATTCTTTACGTCCACTTCTCTTCATCACGCCTTGGAACAATGTTGCCACGTCCATGCACTCCTTGCACACGTGCAAACACCTTCCAATGACGTACACGCAACCTTCATATGCACTGCCCTTGATCCAAACATGCTGCGCGACCTCCCGATCAACTCAACCACAGCTCCTCCCGAACTTAGTTGTTGGAACCTCATCTCCTCCCTGAGACTAATCCAAGGATCCCGTCACCAGCCATGTCTTGAACTCAAGAAACACCTGCACGTGAATAAACAACCAATTCTTCCGAGCACAAGTCCTCGACTTGACTCACGTTAGTTCGAAAACCACAACACCTTACATGAGCACGTCACATAAGCATGTTGCAAACCATATCAAATGATAACAGCCATAACCACCAAAACACACCAAAAACTTAGCAAATTAATACTAAGCAAACCATCCCATAAAGCAAGTTTGAAACATTGCGAGTTAAAAGCAAAAATAAGACGCTGCAGTTCTACGAGTTGAACTTCACGGGAGCTCCCTAAAAACAAGCTCCGGACCTCACAGAAGCTCTCCGGACCTTGCCAACACTTGGCGGACCTAACAAAGAACTTGTCGGACCTTGCCACTGAAGAATGTTTTGGCAATATTCAAAACTTTGAATGCTAATGCTAACTTTTATCCTAATTGCCAATGTATTCAGCACACATTGGTCTCACAAACGCTGCGTTGGTAAACTGGGTCCCGTTGTCAGTGATGATTCTGTTCGGGACCCCAAACCGGCAGACGATGGACTTGATGAATTTTATTGCGGACTGCCTGTTGATGGTGACGACGGGTGTGGCTTCCGGCCACTTGGTGAACTTGTCAACGGCTACGTAGAGGTACCGGAATCCCCCAGCGGCTCTGGGGAATGGTCCCAGGATGTCCAAACCCCACACGGCGAACGGCCATGAGGGCGGGATCATCTGTACCGCCTGAGCCGGTGTATGGATCTGCTTGGCGTGGAACTGGCACGCCTTGCAGCTCTCGACCAGCTTGACGGCATCCTGGAGTGCTGTCGGCCAGTACAAGCCATGCCGGAAGGCTTTACCGACAAGCGTGCGTGAGGAAGAGTGACTCCCACATTCGCCTCCATGGATCTTAGCGAGCAAGCCGCAGCCTTCCCCCTGGGTTATGCACCACAATAGGACGTGGTTGGCACCAAGCCAGTAGAGATCCCCTTCTACCAGCGCGTGTCTCTTAGCCATGCGCACGATCCGTTCAGCGGATACACGTTCATCAGGGAGGATGTTATATTTCAAGTAGTCCCGGATCTCCGTGATCCATGCATCAGGTCTGACTTGAGCTTCTGGATCTTGAGCGCTGGGTTGCACGGAGTCCCCAGTGACGCCTACGATCCTTGGCGGCGTCCATGGTTGCAGGGCCGCCGGGACCGCCAGCTTCGAGGTGCTGGTCCAGCCCCCTTCGTACGGCTCGGTGGGCCGCAGCAACGTCCTCTCGAAGACTCCTTCGGGGACAGGGGCTCCGGTGGAGGCCTTCGTTGAGAGGTCGTCAGCTGCGGCATTGCCAGCGCGCGGTATATGGCGCAGGTCCAAGGCAAGGAAGTCTTTCTCCAACATCTGCACGTGGAGCAGATAAGCAGCTAGCTGTGGGTCATTGCAGGAGCATTCACCCTTAACTTGCTTGATAACCAGCTGGGAGTCGCCCTGTGCTAACAACTGGCGAGTGCCCAGAGACAGGGCTGTCTGTAGGCCAAAGATGAGTGCTTCATACTCTGCCATGTTGTTGGTTGTCTTGAAATTGAGACACATCATGTACCCAAACTGCTCCCCCGATGGCATGAGAAGCAGTACGCCGGCACCGACCCCCTGCTTTCGCGAGGAGCCGTCAAAGAAGAGCGTCCAGTGAGGCCCGGTGAAGACCGGAGCTCGGTGCTTTGGTTCACCGTCTTCGTGGCCCCCTGGGTCAGCCTTCGTTGGCGTCCACTCAGCCACGAAGTCAGCCAGCACTTGGCATTTGACTGCATGGCAAGGAAGGAAGTCCATCTCAAACTCCGCCAGCTCCGCTGCCCATTTAGTGACATTGCCAGTCGCATGGGGGCTGTGAAGGATCGTCTTCAGCGGATAGGAGGTGACCACCGAGACCCGGTGGGCCTGAAAGTAGTGGCGGAGCTTCCTGGACGCCACGAGCACTGCATACAGCAGCTTGTGGACCTCCAGGTACCTTGTCTTGGCGTCATGGAGGACTTCGCTGACGTAGTAGATAGGCCTCTGGATGGTCCGGACCCTCTCTCTCAGGTCAGAGAGGTCTTCATCCATTGGCTCAGGCCTGCCGGAGGTGAGTGGGTCCAGGGGGGCTTCTGGGAGTTGGGACTCGAAGGCTCCTAAGCCGCTTTGGCCTTCCGGGAGGCCCCTATGGTTTTCCGGGAGCTCCAGGAGGTCCCGCTGGATCTTCGAGAGGTCCCGTTGGGCCCCCGGGGGGTCCCGTTGGACCTCCGGGAGCTTGTCTTGGAGGTCCGGGGGTCCACCCCAGACCTCCGGGGGGTTGTCTTGGAGGTCCGGGGGGCGGTCCTGGACCTCCGGGAGGTTTCCTTGGAGGTCCGAGAGGCCATCTTGGACCTCCGGGGTTTCCTGGCGTCTGTCTCCCGCTACCGGAGCAGGCTGTGATGACGAGAGGTCCGGCCGCTCTGCGACGAGGACCATACTCACCACTTCAGTTGTCCCCGTGATGTAGAGCAACAAACGCTCTCCGAGCTTGGGGGCTACCATGATAGGTAGGGTCGTCAGGAGTTGCTTCAACTCCTAGAAAGCTTCTTCTGCTTCGTCAGTCCAAGCAAATGGACCGGATTTGTGCAGGAGATTAAAGAAGGGGAGCGCCCACTCTGCTAGCCTCGGTATAAACCGACTTAGCACGGCTAGGCATCCCGTGAGTTTCTAGACTTCTTTGATGCGGGCGGGAGGCCGCATCAAGTCGATGGCCTTGATCTTCTCTGGGTTGGCCACAATTCCTCGGTGTGAGACCGGGAATCCTAAGAGTTTCCTAGAGGATACGCCAAACACACATTTGTCGGGGTTCAGCTTGGTGCGCGTGGAGCGCAATTTGTCAAAGACTAAGGCTAGGTTATCTAACAAGGATGAACTCTGCCTGACCTTGACAACGATGTCATCGACATACACCTCAACTAAGTCTCTTATTAACTCTCCAAAGGTTTTGTGCATTGCACGTACAAAGGTGGGGAGAGCATTCTTTAGGCCATAAGGCATAGAGACATAACAATACAGGCCATCTACTGTGATGAAGGAGGTGTGCTCTTCATCTTCTCTAGACATAGGGATCTGATGGAAACCCGAGTAGGCGTCTAGGAAGCACAGCATATCGCAGCCTGATGTCGAGTCTACTATTTGATCTATTCTGGGGAGAGGGAATGGATCTTTGGGACATGCCTTATTGAGACTGGTGTAGTCGATGCACATCCGGAGCTTCCCACCGGCCTTCGGGACAACGACGGGGTTCGCCAACCACCGGGGCTGATGTACTTCCCGTATGAAGCCAGCATCCAGCAGCTTCTTGATCTCTTCTCGGATGAAGTTCTGCCGCTCGATGGACTGCTTGCGAGGCTTCTGTTGGACTGGCCAGGCGTCGGGGAAGATCTTCAAGTGGTGCTCAATCAACTAGCTAGGGATCCCCGGCATCTGCGACGGCTGCCATGCAAACACGTCGACGTTGTGCCGGAGGAAGGTGATGAGTGTGCCTTCCTATTTGCTATCCAGGCCCCCGGCTACCCGGGTGGTCTGGGCGGCGTCGGCGCCAACTTGGACGACCTTCAGGGGGACGTCGACCTCGTCAAGGGGTTGCACATGGGGTGCAGCGGCAGAGGCACGGTGGCGTGCACTCGGGTGGAGCCGGTTTGGTTCCGCACTGCCAGGGGCTGGTGCTCGTGCTGTCGCAAGTGCCTGGAGCTTTTCCAAGGCCGACCTTGTGGCAGTGCGGTCCCCACGAATCCTAAGGATGCCTGTTGGTGTAGGCATCTTTAAGATTAGGTAGCCGTAGTGGGCTGCTGCCATGAACCGGTACAGGGCTGGCCTGCCGATTATTGCATTGAAGGGGAGGTCAATCTCCGCTACGTCGAACAGAATGTACTCCGTCTGATAGCTGTCCGGTGCCCCAAAGGTCACCGGAAGGCTGATGTTGCCGTAGGGGACGACTTGTCCCGGACCTACCTGTAACACCCCAAAACCTGTTAAGAGGGGAATTTAAAAAATTTTGGACGTATTGCATGTGGTGCAGAAATTCAAATTCAAATTGGAATTCAAATTAAACTCAAAACAGAAAAGAAAAAGAAAAAGAAAAAACAAACCCACCCGGCCAGTGGGCCGAAACCCACCAGCCGGCCCACCCACCCCCGCACCAGCCCGCAGCCGCGCGCCCCCTCTCCCTCCCACTGACATGCGGGGCCCGCCTGTCATCCCCGACCCCCCGCTCGCGCCAACCCCAGACTCTTCCGTGCGCGCGATCGTAACCAACTCGGAATTCCGCGTCCCTCAGCCCGACTCTCGGTCCCAGAAGACTCAAACTCGATCTAAACAAACCCGCCGCCCTCCCTCATCTATAAAAACGCCGGCATCGCCCCGTTTTTCCCCCACGATCAGCCGTTTTTCCTCCCGGTGAGAACCAGAGTTTCTCCGGTCAATTTCTCTCAATCTTCGCACGGGATTTCTGATCTAACGCGCTGATCTTGATCCACCGCCTCCGGGGAAACATGCAGGAGCAGAAAACTAGGTAGATTTCGTCCTAGACACAGCTCCGACAAGCATCGCCGCTGTTCCAACTCGGACCTCGTCGTCGACCACCTTTCGGGACCTCCGAGCTCAAGAAAAACCCCGAGGTGAGATCCCCGACCTCCCCTCTACCGATCTATGCCATGAAATCCCAGTTTTAGGAAGAATTGATGAAGATCCGAAGTTTTCCGGCGAGATCGCCGCCTCCCGCCGCCGCGCGCCGCCCGCGCTCGATCAGAGCGACGTGGCCGCTTGAGGGCCGTCTATTTTAAATCGCACGGTAGAATTTAAATCCCCGCGTACTGGTTCGACGTTATAATCTCAGTCGTCTGTTTTAAATCGGACGGTCCACATCAGCCCCGCGTTATAAAGACCGGGATTCTTACGCGCTACCCCCTGGGGATCTCGGAAAATACGAGCTAGCTCCGGAAACTTCTGATCTAGCCCCTGGAACTTCAGAAATTCATGTAAATTCAATTAAAAATCAGTTTTAGCCCCTGGACTTAATAAAAATTTGCAAAACCCCTCTGTTATGCATAGTTAGGCCCCTGGAAATTCTTAAAATAATATAATAGACCCTGTAGTGGGGTGAGTTTACCTTTTTAACCCTATGTGATATTAAATTTAGGAATTTGAATATGTGATTAGTATTTAAAATTTAAAAGATGGGGCAAACACATTGTAAATTTAAACTTTCCTAGCACTTGGAAAACTTTGGAGTGAGATAAAAATAGATTTTTAGCTGAAATGAATCTGTCTAATTGATTGTTCACCTTTATTAGTTATAGGGACACATTTTTAGGCTAGGAAATAATTCTGAAAATTTATAAAATAAATTTAAATTAGTTCACATCAGAGGAGAAGTTCAAAAATATATTATTTAATATTTTAGACCAAAACCTATTCTGTTTAGATGAGGTGTCTTACTATTTTCATAATAAAGTTCACCTTTAGGCATAGGAAATAAATCTGAAAATATAGCAAGCTAGGTATGAATAACTAGAAAATGATAAATGAAGTTTCCAAAATCCAAAGAATTCAGTTTAGGATTGGTAGAAGGTCTGAAACCCATTTGGAGTAGGAAATTACCTTGCATGCACTCTTGGTAGCTAAAGAGGGTATTAAAGAATTTGCTCAAATTGGGAATTTATGTATAGTGTGCAAATAGAAATCTGAATACAAAAGTTAGAAATAATATACATATGTTTAAAAGTGGATATAGGTCAAAAATCACCACACATAGAGTAACCACAACCTTTAGAAGTGTGAATGGCTTTCACAAGAGTGAATGTTTGGTTTGTATGAAGTGAAGGTGTGAACTATGTCTTATGGATTGTTGTTTTCTTTTGCTATGTGTGATGGTATGAGTAGAACCTGCCCCAGAGCAAGTTCTTCCCTTCCAAGAACAAGACTTTCCATTCCTAGAGCAGCAGGAAGAAGGCAAGTGTCCTTGACCACTTTGATCCTATACTAGGATGTGTAGATAGAATTATTTGCATTGTCAATTGAACTATGAAACCCATGCTAGGAAGTTTCCCTAGAATTGCATTATCTTGTTTCCTTGTAGCTTGGGTTGGGATTTGTTTTATTATGTCATTCACTCATATTACTTGTGCTTAGCCATGCTTAGAGTGGGATAACTGGGATATGAGATCATAAGTTTATTTACCATACTCTTGAATGAGATATTATGAGTTATGTAGAGGTAGGGATTGAGGCAAGTTGGATGATTTGGTTGGTGCTGGGTGCACGAGACTCGGGTTTGTGTTTAGTACTTGACTGGATCCTAAGGACCGGTTCATGGAGCATGTAACCTGGCTTTACCGTGCCAACCACATGCTGAGATGGGGCAGCTTGGCCAATTAATTAGGTGTATCCCCGGCGTAGTATGGGTGTGTTGGATGGTGCGGGGAATAGGTGTCATCTGGACTACCATATGAACTGCAAGGCTCAAGAGGGGGCCACTGCAGCGGGGTTGGAGCCTCTTGTATGCTGTTAGGGGTGAAACCTCAGTGGGCCCATGCTCGTCGGGAATCCCTTTGTAAAGGCTTCGTAGTGATCTCCTGGCTACACACCTGGAAGTGTGAATGTGGTTCGTGGCCACTGGCATAATGGAGGTTCTTTTAGTCCACCCGGCAACGGGGGATGAAATCACTACATGTGGGTACAGTGGTGCAAACTCTGCAGAGTTCAAACTGTCATGACAGCCGTGCTCACGGTCAAGAGCGGCTTGGACTTATTCATGATTAGAGGATGATGGCTTTGGAAGTTGAGGATGTTAAGCGAGGAGCTTAACATTGGAAATAATGATATGGTTATTTGATTATGATGATGGGATGGGAGATTTGGGACCATTTCACCTGTGTAGTAATGTAGGTGCTTAATAAGCTAAGGTGGTAGGCAATAATTGCGTAGTTCTTCAACCATGAGTTCAACCTCTCCTTGTTCTAGCCATGCATGACATAACTTTCCCACACTTGCTGCGTACCATCGGTACTCAAACTTGCATATTTGTTGGTTTATATTGCTGCTCAGGTCAAGAGAATGATGTGATGTTTAATGATCAAGACTTCGGACCCGAAGAAGGATTCTAGGTTCATGGAGTCCCTCAGGCAACGCCTGTGACGGAGCCCACAAGAATAATATTCCGCTGCTATTTTATTTACATGTTATGAACTTATTATTGTCCATCGAGACATATGCTATGTAAGACATATTTATATTCGACACCTGGCTTGTAATAAATGATGCTTCACTATTTGTCATCACATGTGTGAGAAAATGATCCTGGCATACATGTGATATTCACTCGGTTGTTCTTCGGAGAAACCGGGTGTGACACTACCCCTGAGAACGGGCTCGACGGGGTGAGCTTGGCCATCGGGATCTGCAGCTTCTGGAAAGCTGCACGGCTGATGAGGTTCAGCCCAGCTCCGCCGTCTACCAAAACGTGGTACATCCTCACGTTGGCGATGGTGGGCGCTACCAAGAGCGGTAGTTGGCCGGCCCCAGCCATGTTCCTGGGGCAGTCAGTGGCATCGAAGCTGATGGGGGTTCCCATCCACTTGAGGTGTGATGCGGCACCTGGGAGTGGAGCCACCGACGCTACCGCTCGGCGCAAAGTCTTAACCGTGCTTCGGGACGAGGGGTCAGCGGACCCGCTGTAGATGACGTAGAGCCTCTTTCGATGCTCGTCATCACTGGAGCTGGAGTCCTCATGGTTGCACACCGCCTTCACGGCGCGCTGAGGCTCCTGGAACTCCACTTGGTGGTCGACGTTGTCTGGGGCGTCGGCCTTCCGCTTGCCCTCCCTTTGTCGGAAGGGTGGGGCATCAGTCCGCAGCTGCTTCCCTTTGCGGAAGTGCTCCGCGAGCTTCTGAATCTCCCGGCACTCGGCAGCAGTATGGCGACAGCTGCCGTGCACGGGGCATAGCTCGCCTTGGTCACCATCTGGAGCTGGTGACTATCGCTGCCTTTTGTCAGGGCGCGGCCCCCGAGCTCCACTGGGTGCCGCTGCTGCGGCAACGAGAGCTGCGGCCGGTGACTTCATCTTGCCACCGCCCCGGTTCTTGGTCTTCTTGCTGCCTCCATAGGAAGCAGCGCCAGATCCGGGCTGTCCTCCTGACTCGGAGGCTGGCAGGGAGTGCCAGTTCCGCCCTTCTGCTGCTCTGGCGCACTTGTCCGCCAGGCTGAAGAGCTCTGAGACGTCGCGGACCTCTCTGGTCGCGAGCTTCTCAAGCATCTTCTTGTCCCGGACGCCTTGCCGGAACGCCACCATCACAGAAGCATTTTGGATATGTGGGATGGTGTTCTGTACCTCGGAGAACCGCTGGATGAAGGAGCGCAGCGATTCCCCAGGTTGTTGCTGGATGGTGTGGAGGTCGAGCTCCGTGCCAGGCCGGGTGTAGGAACTGCCGAAGTTGGTGGTGAACTGCCGGCAGAGCTCTCCCCAGGAGGTTATGGAACCCTAGGGGAGGTTCATGAGCCAAGACCGGGCTGGGCCGGTCAAGGCGACGGGGAAGTAGTTGGCCATGACGGCCTCGTCCCCTCCCGCAGCTAGGACAGCAGTGGAGTAGATCTGGAGGAACTCCGCCTGGTTGATGCTGCCGTCGTACTTCTCGGGCAGGTGCGGCCGAAACTTGCGCAGCCACCTCGCGAAGTGAAGGTGGGGCGCCAGGGCCGCACATCCTGCTCCTGTTGCTGCAGGCGTTGGTGCCGTGAACGCTTGGTTCGCTGCTGGCACTGCGTACCCCGGTATTGGCAAGGCTGCGCCATAGACCGGGGACACCATTTGCAGGGCATATGGCTGTGGCATATGCTGCGTGGCGTATGCCTGGGGCAGAGATCACGTGGCGAAGGTCTGCGCCTCAGGCTGGGTCGAGGCTGACGTCATGCTATCGCCGGTCTCTTGGTTGCGACGCCTTTCACGTCGTAGCTCGAGGAACACTCGGGCATCTTGGCCCAAGTGGCATCGTTCCAGCTCTGTCCTCAGGTCTGTCGATGGGAGCCTGGTGGAGTTGGTCCACCGTCTGCCCGTCAACCATTGGCGTGCGCGTCAGCGACACAGCCGGTTGGCCGTGGCGTCGTCCCCGCCGAAGTCGAGGGTTTGCGGCGGCGATGACAAGATGGTCTTCCTCGCAGATACAATGCTGGGTCGCTGACTGAGGCGCGTCCCCAGCAGGTGGATTGTGCAGTAGCACTCTTGCTGCAGCTAGCGCGCCCCCGTGGGGAACGCTCAGCGCTGCAGAAGATCTCACGCTAGCTGGAGCCTGCATTGCCGGAGTCGGCGTTGCCGGAGTCGGCTGCTGGCTTCCAGCTTGCGCCGACACACTCCGTCCTGAGTGTGTCGACACGTATTCCCTGCTAGTCACGGTCCGTCGTGAACACGGGGGAGGAGAGCTTGCCGCTGAGGGAAGCTTCGTCATCTTCGTCGGCAGAAGCTCGTCGCGCAAGGGAAAAAACCCCTACCTGGCGCGCCAAATGTCGAAGTGTGTGGTCGACACTTCCCCCGGACCTGCTCTGGGCAGCCTGCGGAGGATCTTTTTCGGAGGGGCTAGTCGCTTACGGAGAGCTTAAGCGTTTGGGACGAGTGAGGGAGAAGCTTGACACGGCGAATTTTACGTGGTTCGGGCCGCCGGAGCGTAAAACCCTACGTCCACGGTGAGCAGAGGTGCTCGCTGTACTGCTTGTTGCTCAGAACCGAAGTCCTGATCTTGA
This sequence comes from Neostapfia colusana, assembly GCA_030760725.1. Taxonomy (NCBI): domain Eukaryota; kingdom Viridiplantae; phylum Streptophyta; class Magnoliopsida; order Poales; family Poaceae; genus Neostapfia; species Neostapfia colusana. The sequence continues at coordinate 64,788,370 of JASWHV010000011.1, forward strand.
GGGTGAGTAATGCCTAGGATGCGGGTTCACAGAGTTCGAACCCTTGCTAACGTTGCCTACCCGAGCCTTTTATAGTCCAAGGCTCGAGCGGCTTACAAGGGGGGGGCCCGGGACCCGACAGGTGGTCCCGGGGAGATTGCCTGCCGACTACCGTATCTGCAGTTATGTCGGTAGTTGTCTCTAGTGAAGGCTTTCGAGTCTTCGTTCTGCCGCCCAGCCCATGCCGCAAGCCAGTTGTAGTGGTTGATGACGGCGGGGGCGGCAGGGGATGTCTTGTCGCTGTGTTTATTGGCGGGCAGGCTCTGACACGGCGCGCCAGTCTGCGATGCGACTGGGCGCAACGGCACCTGATAGAGGCGTGCTCCGCGTCTTCACCTCTTGGGAAGGTGCAGGCCTTGAATACCTTGTACGGGCAAGGTATGGTGCATCTTTATGCCTGCTGCCTACCGCGCGGGGGCAGGCAGCGCCTTCCTGCTGGCCACGTGGCGGGCCTGGAGCTCTCCTCTGAGAAGAGGGAGGTCCGGCCCCACGGGACACGTGGAGCCTTTGGACCTCTCCCCCGGAGGGGTGAGGTCCGGCTTCTGTTGGCCACGTGGCGGGCCCGGAGCTCTCCACTGAGGAGAGGGAGGTCCGGCCCCGCGGGACACGTGGCGCCTTCGGAGCTCTCCCCACGGAGGGGGAAGGTCTGGCTGCTGCTAGCCACGTGGCGGGCCCGGAGCTCTCCTCTGAGGAGAGGGAGGTCCGGCCCCGCTGGACATGTGGCGCCTTCGGAGCTCTCCCTGCGGAGAAGGGCGAGATCCTTAGGCATTTTCCCTTGTGCGCGGGGGTACCCCATATCGAGGGTACCGATAGTGGCCCCCGGGCCCATCTCGAGGGAGATAACGAGCCCGAGGTGGGGCCTCCGTCTCTTCCGTTCCGTGCACTTTCTCTAAGTCCCGCATTGACCGCTACCGAAGCACGAACAGTCGCGGGATCGTGGGAGCGTGCGCCCACTTGATGGTTGCTTTTACTGCAGCGGTTCCCAAGGCTGCCACTTCTGCATGTTGCGGCGCTTTCTTCGAGAACCGCCGAAGCGCCTTGCTGGCTCGTCTCCTTGGCAGACTGACTTCCTGACCCACCGCTTCAGCTGGACGGCATGGGTCCACCTATCATCGGCGCTCGGTCTTGGAGCCGAAGCGGTTGCCCATGCGGTGTATTCGAAGAGTTTCAAATCACTTCGAATCGTACCTAGAAAGTTTTAAAAGGGGATCTTACCCGCATCGCGACTTCCCTTTGCACTTCCCAGCACTTGCACTTGGATTCTTGTGCCTTTGTCTTCCTGTCCTTGAGCTCTCCCCTGTCATGGCTTCCAACCCACCCCCAGAGAAGGAACGTGCTCGATCTCCTTCGGTGGCGGCATCTGTGCCAAGTCGGGGAGCCAGGGTGCCTGCACCTCCTGCTTCTGGAGATGGCGCTCCGTCTGGTGGCAACTCCAAGAGATCCCGGGCTCATCATCCCGACGGGACTCCTCTTACGCGACAACAGGCCGAAGGTTCCCGGACGTCGCGTCCTCCTTCCTCAAGCGGTGGAGTCTCCAGGGAACCTGCTGATGCGTCGAGGGGAGCTTCTGGAGCGTCCCCTGCTCCGTCAGTCCAGCCGACTGTGGAGCGGCCGTCGGGGGCGACGGCGGGCTCTGGTGGTCCTACCCTGGCTCGGAAGTCGGGGTTCAGGGCCCGTTGGAGTGCTCGCGTTTCTCGGCCGTCCCCGACTGATGGGGAGTTTGCGCCGTTGCGCTCGGAAACCGGGACAGCTGCCGCGGCACCCACGCCAGCGCGAGTTCCATAGGCATTTTCCCTTCGGAGCTCTCCCTGCGGAGAAGGGTGAGATCCTTAGGCATTTTCTCTTGTGCGCGGGGGTACCCCATATCGAGGGTACCGACACCATCTTTATAGCCCATTTTCTTTAAGTCCACCAAGGTGAGCTCGTAATTGTCCACTTCCACACCATCAGGGTGTTTGACCCATTGGCACTCAAACACGGGTATTTGCATTCTTTCGCCATAATCGAGTTCTCATATTTCCTCTATGAACCTGAATTATGTTGTCTTCTGCCCTAGTGGATCATAAGCCTCTATACGAATTTTACTATTTTTTTGCAACACACTTACTGTCTTTTGCCATAGTGTAAAATATGTACCCATTGATGTCATATGCTTGCCATGACATCACCAAAGCGGATGGGCCAGAAGCTAACTTCATCATTATTGCCTCTTCTATGTAGTCTACGTATGCTATATTTTTTGTCCATTAAGCATTAAGTGAAACGACTTTTGTGCTCTATCATGATCCACTCCTGTCCGCGGCCTTGGTTTTCTCTGCGAAGGTCGATTTGGTGTTCCTCGATGTACTACTCAGCTATCGCGAGCTGTTATAATACACCAAAATATGCACAATGTACTAATTTGTAATCCTAAACGATGAATGTTTTTCTACCCACTTTGCCTCTCCCACGTAGTCTACCCTCATGTACTGTTATAGGCACACCTATCTATTTTCCATCTCTGATGTAATCAGTGCAACTCTCAATCACTTCTTCCGTAGTGTAGACTTCCATAATTAAACCCTGTGGCTGAGCAAGATTCTGCACATAACCCTTTAATACTGCTAAATATTACTCCAATGGAAACATATGATGTAAATATAGTAGCCCAAATGTTTTAATCTGGTCCATGAGATGTATGATTAGGTGTACTTGCATATCAAAAAAGGATGGTGGGAAACACATCTCAAGCCTGCACATAGTCTCGATGATGTACGTTTTCAGATAGTCTAAGTCTTCACAATATATCACCTTTTGTAATACTGCATTGAAGAAGTAACACAAACGTGTGATCACAATTTTTATATGCAATGGTTTGATGATCCTTATTGCAATGGCGAGGAACACTATCATCATTATATAACAATCGTGAGAATTGTAGCCAAATAGAGACAAGTCATTCATCGAGACTAGTTTGCTGATATTTGATGAGGAACCCGTGGGCACTTTTACCCCACGCACTACTAAAACAAGCTTCATCTCAGGCGGCTCTAAACATATTATCACATGTGGTTTTCAAAATCCCCTGAAATGAAGAGCCTGTGATAATCAGCAATTTTCACAGGTGGAAACTTAAACCGCATGTGAAAAAGTTTATCACAGGCGGTTCTATACCTACGACTAGCCGCGTGTGAAGACTCTTTATCAAAGGCGGGTTGTAAAATAAGAGTATCCACCTGTGATAACTCCATTATCGCAGGCGGTTCAATTCCTACTACTAGCCGCCTATGAAGAATCTTTATCACAGGCCGTTTGTAACGTAAAGAGTATCCGCCTGTGTAACTCTATTATCACAGGCGGTTCTATACCTACGACTAGCCGCCTGTGAAGACTCTTTATCACAAGTGGTTCGTAACGTAACAGTATCCGCTTGTGATAACTCCATTATCGCAGACGGTTCAATAGCTAGTACTAGACGCCTGTGCAGAATCTTTATCACATGCGGTTTGTAACGTAAAGAGTATAGGCCTATTTAACTCTATTATCACAGGTGGTTCTTTACCTTGTGAAGAATCATTATCACAGGCGGTTTGTAACGTAATAGTATCCACCTGTGTAACTCTATTATCACAGGCGGTTCTTTACCTACGACTAGCTGGCTGTGAAGAATCTTTATCAAATGTGGTTTGTAACGTAAGATTATCCGCCTGTGTAACTCTATTATCGCAGGCAGTTCTTTACCTACGACTAGCCGCCTGTAAAACTATATTATCACAGGCAGTTCGTTACCTACGATAAGCCGTCTGTGAAATTATATTATCACAGGCGGTTTGTTAGGTACTACATGTTGTTATTCCAGGTCAATTTCATATGCACATTCACACAGAGTAGAAACAATATATTCTGACAAGCATCATTGACACAATATTACCAAACATTCATCTCATATACATATATGTAAGTACAATAAATCTAAATTCATATACCAAATTGATGATCAATATACTGGCAAAATTCTGGCACATTAGCTGTTACACCTGCGTCATCGAAGAACTAACCTTTTCGGTGGAAAATTTCGCAACGCATGAAGGTACACAGTTCATTTACAATCTTCTCGGCTCCTCCACCAAGCATATCTCTAGAAACCGGCCATTCTTTGTCCACATTCTTCGCGTGCTGCAATGAAACACATAACAAGGTTTATAATGTGTTGGTGACAACGATAACATAATAGTATTAAAATATGCTAGTTATAATGAAAATGAAACTCAAAAGTAAGGAAAATACAATATTGACATTAAGGATAACTTACATCCTCACGATTCACTCTATATTCGCAGTCGGTCCGAAGATGCTCACATATATAATACCCGCATAAGATGCTCCCAGAAGGCTGCTTGGGACAAGGATAATATGTTGATATATGCAATGCATCCATATTAGCAGGTATCTGACCGCCACGTTTTTTGCATAAAACCGCCCAGCGTTGTCATACAAGGAATGCCATATAAGAGTTGCAAACCTATATATATGTGTGTATATTAAAAGTATCGAATAACCGTACTTTCTCAAAATGTCAAGGAAATCTTTGTAAGTATCTTGTGAGTAATCGATTGAGTCCAAGACCGTTTCCAAACCCTGTGTTGGCTTGATGAAGATCATTATGTAGTGTTTACTGCACACATACAAACACACGTGTTAAGTTAATAATTAGCAATAATTGCTATTTCCATGTCATGTATCAAACTTACTCAAAATGGTGCGGAGCCTTTACGAGGTCCTTGCCATCTCTGATAAAGTTAAACATGGCAAGTCCTATGTAGGCTGCAACCTTTGTCTTTTTATCCCTCTTTTGACCTGCAAATGATTTTCAAATTATTTTTTTGTCATGCGCTTGTACTGTTCTGGGTCCCGTTGCACCTGAAAGTCGAAATTCAACTTTGCAATCACCGTAGGGTCAAGGATACATGTCTTGGACTTTAGCTTTTCATTATCCATGTATTGCATCCTATTGAATAAGTACGGAATTGTTATAGTCTCATGACATGTGTATGCGTGTAGTTAGAAAAGCAAATACGAAATATTAGAGGCACTTACAAGCACCAGATGAGTAGCAGGTTGATTTCGAGCATGCCTTGATAGAAAAGGCTTCATAGATCTTCAAAGAGAAGGGCTCATTTATCTTCTCCAACACTCCAGAATGCTTCTTTTGGCACACAAAATGTGACGTAACAAATGTCATATTTTGTGCTGGCAGTGATGTACCACTCGAGCATTCTTCTGAGCAGGAAATGTTGTTTGCTAAGCTATGTCGATGTCATGAACGACTTCCCATTCTCATATTCAGGAGGAACATCCTAAATCTTGTATACCGGAACTCTTGGTTTAACTAAAGCCATCTCCCGAGTATATTTCACACCTTCTTCTTCCCACTCCTCAATATTTTCTAATGCTGGCTCATGTGAAGCACGAGATGCATTAGATTTTGAAATATTTTCCTTCATTTTTCCAAATATTCTGACACTTCTTTAGAAGGTTCCTTAATTTTGTATGAGCTAACTTTCACAGGAACTAACCGAGGAGTAGTCGTCGGAAGTTGGACATTGGCCTGTTGTTGAACCTATTGTTCAACTGATTGCTCTTTACTACCAGCAGCTTGCTCTTGTACTGCTTCAAGCTGTGGTTCAACTGGTTGCTCTTGGTTATCTTTACTAGCAAGGTTACTATCATCCTTGCTGGAACATAGCGGGAGTGGATCTACCTGGACTTTCGGCGAAGAAGACGGGGCTGCAGTCTTTCGAGATGCGACGGGGCTAGACCTGGGCTCATCGTCCAACAACACGATATCGCGTCGGTGCCAAAGGATTAACTGGTTATCTTCCTGCCCTAGAGTCATCATCCCCTCAGGTGTAATGTGGTCTATTTCATAATGTTCATAATCATTATCAATGATCTGAAGAACTTGCACCACGACATAATACAACAGAAGTGGATTGCCGTTGAAGACAAGGTTCGGCTTTGCCATAGCAGCGGCAACCTGTTTTGTTTTGTTCCCTGCTTTGCCGATCGGGACAAGAAGATAACAAGATATGTCCTTAACAATATCATCGACAGGGAACTTATGGGTTGACCCTGAGCCTGGCACATAATCTACGCTGCTAGTGTAGGAAGTTGGAGATATCAAATGCTCCATGGCCAGGGGAACCATTGCTCTATTCTGTGGAGTTAATTGTCCCGATTTTATAAGTTCATCTATTCTTTCTTTCACAGATGCCTTAACATTTTGATCAATCGTATCTTCAATTGTCTTCTTGAACTTGTCACATCTTCTATATAACTCTTTATCGTTTGGGAAACCATCTCTCTAGGACATCTGAGAAGAGATTGCTCGAACCCGTCCACCATGTTCAGATTGCCTAGGATAGCGGTAAGTTGGTCATTCTCCCTCTTCATCTTGAAGAGACCCTTCTGTTGCTTTTCAATTACTTATTTCATTTTTTGCTCTACTTGTATGATAGAGTCGGGCTTTTCAAGTTTGCCCTCGCTGGTCAAACCTGACCGAGCTAAGACCCACCACTTAGTTCTCTCATCGCAGCCTTGTAGCGGGTCTGGATTTCCCTTACTGACAGTTTCCTCTAATATTTTATTCCATTTCTCGACTTTGGGGGCATATCCGGCAGACCCCAAGCAATAATGGTATTTGTTCTTTTTAGCAAGTTTTGACCTAGATTCACTTAGGGCTTTAGCCTTAGGTGTGATCTTTTGATGAACAAATTCTTGCCACTGAGCTTGTGTGATTTTCCCATCTTCTTCGGGCTAGGGACCTTATTGTCCTTAACGTAATCATTCATTTCACTCTTCCAACCATGAAACTTTTTGCCGCAAGAGACCATTGTTGTTTTCTTTAAAGCTTCTTCCGTGCCTTTTGGGAACTTGAATTGTTTCTTTAACTTCTCCCACAATTCATTCTTGTCCGTCTCTCCCACAATTCATTCTTGTCCGTCTCAGAGAATTTTCTCCAATTCTCGGTTGTGATCGGCACAAGCTCTCTAACAAGACAACCGCATGCATTTTGGTACTTTGTAACTAACTACAATGGTTCTTGGGGAAGTCCACCTGGAACAACAATTGTTATGTAGATGATGCGGTTCAATGGACCCTCATTGGGACCTCGTTGCCCTCGTTTTTGCTTGACTGAATTTGAGGATTCAACCATTGGAGATCCTTCTACGATTTTAGGAGCCGAAATCACCTCGCCGTTGTCTTGGCAATTAAGATAGGTAGAAAAGAATTATAAGGCTTCATATACTTGACAACCAACATTAACTTAAACTGCTGGAGTTAAGATTCGTGATCGATACCTCATCGGCAGGATCATATTCCGGGTCATGATCCGCTGAAGTCTTTTTAATTTTTATATTTGGAAAAGTATCCGATGGACTGTGATACGAGCCTGAACTGCTGGAGTCACTAAACTCAACATCGTCGGCTTCATTGTTACTACCAGCACCGGAATTCTTAGGGCTTTCCATGTTAGAACTTGAAAACTAACATAATGGGTTTCTTGTTATAGTACTCAGTGAGTACAAAGACATCCTAATATGTAAAATCACCTCCATATATAAAATAGAGTGAACATGGTGGATTTACAAAGACAACATGTATCCCTGTTATAGTACTCCGTGATTACAAAGACAACATGGACTACCTGTTAGCACAACAAGACTATCTCTTTTAACACAACTATTCTAAAAAACTAATTGGTGCAGGTATGAACACACACAGAAAATGTAGAAGAAATAATTGCGCTAAATTTGCTTTGCTTTCTGATGTAAACAATTAATTTGCTCTCTAAACAATTTGCTCTCTGGTCCACCTTCAAACAAAATATAAACAATTAATGTAAGCAATTGTCAAGGTCTCTAAACAAGTAATCTAAACAATCTAAAAGGGGGGGCTCGGCGTAGTGGGAGAGCGCCGATGATGGGGGGCGGTGGGGGTAGATGCCGAGAAGGAGGAGGCGGCGCGGGGAGGATTAAGGCGTGGGGGTGTGGTGGTGATGGTGCCGGAGGGGGACGGAAAAGGAGGGAGGGAGGCGGCGGCTGTAAGGGCCTCAGTTTTTGACACATAATTGAAGTGTTCATCACCACACACACACAACTCATTTGAGGAAAGATGATGAACACAAATGAAGAGCAAGTAACCACCATCAACATGCTCATTAGAGAATAAACTCACATATTGCGAAAGTGGTATTTCCCACATGTGATATAGGTGGGCTGGACATATGAAAACTCCTACACATTGCTAAGGATGTCCATGCCAAGTTTCACCCAAATTCAAAACCTTTTTGAGGTCATTTTGGGTACAGTTAGAAAGAGGGCAGTTTGAAACCATATTTAAATTCAAACTGTTTTTATCCCATGAATTTAAAAGTGGGAGGCATATTCTTATTCAGCACATTTTTGCGAGCTCACACACCAATTTTCACTCCATTTGGAGTTCATCTTGACATGAGCTAAGTGGGACAAATTCAAACTTTGTTTGAATTTCAAACTGAACTTGTGCTGAAATTCATTCACAACAAACCCAATTTGAATTCTAATCAGTTCAAATGGCTCATGGGTGAATAATTTGAATCACCATGGGTATTTTGGGGCTCACTGTTTACAACAGTGATTAGGAGTGAATTTCAGAGGTTAAAACCCCGGGTGGGACCCACATGTCAGCCACAGAAGCAAAAGAAACCGACTGAGAGCTCAGCTCGGGTAATCGCGCGCGCTGCAGCTGCCGCCACGGTGAAGAAACGGCGAAGCCACCAGATGCTTGCCGATCTCAGCCGCAGAACCGACTCCCTGGGTCCTTATCTACCCGCCCGAGCGGTCACCGGTGCCTTCCACCGCTGCCTCGTCGCACTTCCACCCAAAACGCCGAAACACCTCGCCGCCCGAGTGAACATTCGGTTCCTCATCGCCCGGCCAATCCAGTGACCCTCCCGGCGATCTGAGACCAGCACCGGGTGCGCCAAGCCATCTTCAACGCCCTCGCATCGGTTCCAGACCATGCGCGGTCTTCCCCGAGCTCCACGCGGCGATCTTGTCTCTGCCGGTTCAGCTCGAGCCGCCGCTGCGGGAACCGTCCTTCCGGCTACCACAGCCCACCGTCCACGGAGCTGTGAACAGCAAAGAGGTTCGCCTCCAACCCCTCTTTCATTTCCGCAAGCTCCGGCTGCGTGACAAGCACTGCTCCGGCCGGAATTTCATATTTTCGCGACGGTGTGCAAAAGTGAGGTCGGTACCGATCAGAGAAATTCGTAAGCCACACTGCATCACTCATCCTCTTGTAGAGAGGATCACTTCTAGTATCCCGTGAGGATCCATAGGAGCAAGAACCACGAAGAACCGTGAAGGGAAACCGTTGTTCTTCGAGCTTTAGTAGAAATCCCAATTTCCGGCCTAGGTCGCACGGCGACATCCCAAGACAGCCTCTCCCGAGCTCCGTAGAGCTCATGTCGACCTTTTCTGTGGTCCACTGATGCTCGACGACCCTTAGCTTGATCGGGGGAGGTGCTAGGAATGGTGGACAACGCGACTGAAGTTCTCCCGAGGCTGCGGCTCGTCGCCGACCAGGTGGCGGCCGTTGTCATGACAAGCTGACCCCAGAATCCTGTTCCCCGAGTGAAAGTAGGCAGGGGCGGCCAAAATCGTGAAGTTTGGAGCTTTACAGAAGCCGGCGGCGAGCTCTCCGGCGAAGTCCCCCGGCGGCAGAGCGCGGGCGTCGGGAGGTTGAAGAAGGGGGTGGACCCCAGCTGTCAGTGACCGATATTTTAAATCGGGATCGGGCTGCGGCCGGGATCGGCTGTGCTGGCGCGCAAATACCCTGTGGGCCTCAGTGTGCCGGACACCACGCGCTCAACACGTGTCCCCGCGGGCCCCCGCGAGTTTAAACTTTTCCCCCGATTTTCAGAATTCTTCCAAACTTCAAATCCTCATAACTTTGGCTAGAAATCTCCAAATCGAGTGAACCAAATTTTGTTGGATTCAGCTCTCTGAGCACTTTCCAACAAATCAAGTTTCACTTCATGAAAACCCGTGTTTCTCCAGAATTAATTCCTCAAAATTTAAACTGTTAGGAATTTTAACTGGAGAATCCTGTGGAGGAAAATCCTGAAATTTTGCTGGGATGTTTACCACTATATCCCTGAACTACCATAAAAATTTCAGACCCATTTGAGCTCATTTGATCCACCTAATGGTGTGATTAGTGAAACTATTCCAGAGAAAATAGAAAATGTTCAGAAACATTTTCAGAATTTCTCTGAAATTGTTTAGCTCATATCTTTAGCTAGGAACATTCAAATTAAGTGAGACCAACTCCATTATAACCCTCTGAAAACCTAGTTTTCATAAAGTCATAGTTTGTTTCATGAAAATCCTTAGAACACCCTAAAAGCCTTCAATTAAGGTCAAGTACATGATTAATTGTGGAGGGCCCAAATGAGCTTTGCTGCAACTAAAACTTGACCAAGTCTCTGTTTAGGTTGTAACCAAGCCACAGTAAAAATTTCACAGTCATTGGGCTTGTCTAGTAAGAGTTATAGATTTCACAAGTTTAAAAGTTAATACAACTGCATTTAAATTAATACATGTATTGCTTCCATCATGTAGTCGCTAAGGTCGAGGAGGAACCCGAAGTCCTAGACTTCGTTACTCCGGAGGAACAGCTAGCCTACGACCAAGAGCAGCAAGGCAAGCTCCGGTTTGCATTAACCTTTTTGCAAATTGTTATTGTTTTGAGCACATACTTGAATACTATTATTTCTTGCATTAGAGTCTTGTTTGGAAACCCAAGTGCATAGCCAATAAAAACATGGGTAGGGTTTAGGATTGCAAAACCCCGTTAGCTATTGCGAAGCTAAGATAGTGTAGGATTCGGTACAAGTCGAGTAGTTGGAACTACTCGCGAGCATAGGCTAGAGGCACTCGACTCGGGTAGAGATAGCACATGATACAAATGGCAAGAAAAATGAGACCGAGCGGAGAGTAAGGGCAGCAGGACTTTGGGGCCTGTGTGTTATAGCTCCGCTTGTGTCGATTGAGGACCGAGCCGTGTGCGGGCCTGTTGAACAAGCTAGAACAGTACCGAAGACCTACCAGATATATGGGAACCGGGAAACCGATGTAACTCGGGTAGCTGGGTATTGAGGCATTGCCCGTCGTTCAGAGGGTAGGTTGAGAGCTCGAGGTGTAAATCAGCTGGCGGCACTGAGATGCGCGTGCAGAGACCTCTTGCTCGGGACGATGGGACCGGTTCAATATTTGGCTGACGGGCGAAAGCTGGTTGCGTACGGTGTCCGTGATGGTTGTTGTAGGCAACATCGAGTACGGGCGTACGTGATGGGTTGTTCGGGTAACCCTGCAGGTGTAATCGATTATAATCACCGTCCCTCGCGGTCAGTGAGTACCACTTATTCACTGTACCGTGACGTAGAAAGAACAGGCTAGTTACATGTCAAAATGTTGCTGATTGAAAGATGGACTTGATTGCTAATGACTTGATGTAGTTTAGAGCTAACTAAAGTTCATTTCAACTTTGGGCAAAGTACATGAGAGAAATGCGTTTCTTGTTTGATTGCGGCTCTCTCATGTATCTTAGCGTAAGGTTCTCCACAACCTGCTGCTAAAACTTGAAAGTAAGGTTCTACTAATTAGGCGAGTCCTTGCAAATGATTTTTACCTCATGTAACCCACCACCCCTCATTTAGAAGTTCCATGTTTAGGGAGACGGGTCAGACTTGCTGAGCCTTCGTGCTCACTGCTTGTGTTTGAAGCTTTTGCAGGGTTCTATGAGGAAGGGACTCCCGAAGAGGAGACGGAACCCCATGAGGGGAACAACGTCGAGTGGGAGTCGTGCACGCCGAAGAGTTAGTGTGTGTCACACCCGGTTTTTCCGAAGAACAACCAAGTGAATATCACATGTATGCCAGGATCTTTTTCTCATACATGTGATGACAAATAGTGAAGCATCATTTATTACAAGCCAGGTGTCGAATATAAATAAGTCTTACATAGCAAATGTCTCGATGGACAATAATAAGTTCATCACAAGTAAATAAACTAGCAGAGGAATATTATTCTTGAGGGCTCCTTCACAGGCGTTGCCCGGGGGTCTCCATGAACCTAGAAACCTTCTTCGGGTCCAAAGTCTTGGTCATTATACACCACCTCATTATCTTGACCTGAGCAGCAATATAAACCAACAAAATATGCAAGGTTGAGTACCGATGGTACTCAGCAAGTGTGGGAAAGTTATGTCATGCATGGCTAGAACAAGGGGAGGTTGAGCTCATGGTTAAAGCACTACGCAATTAATACCTATCACCTTAGCTTATTAAGCACCTACATTACTACACAGGTGAAATGGTCCCACTCTCCCATCCCATCATCATAATCAAATAACCATAACATCATTTCCAATGTTAAGCTCCCCGCTTAACATCCACAACTTCCAAAACCATCAATCCTCTAATCATGAATAAGTCCAAGCCGCTCTTGACCGTGAGCACGGCTGTCATGACAGTTTTGACTCTGCAGAGTTTGTACCACTGTACCCACATGTAGTGATTTCATCCCCCGTTGCAGGGTGGACTAAAAGAACCTCCATTATGCCAGTGGCTACGAACCACATTCACACTTCCCAGGTGTGTAGCCAGGAGATCACTACGAAGCCTTTACAAAGGGATTCCCGACGAGCGTGGGCCCACTGAGGTTTCACCCCTAACAGCATACAAGAGGCTCCAACCCCTCTGCAGTGGCCCCCTCTTGAGCCTTGCGGTTCATATGGTAGTCCAGCTGACACCTACTCCCCGCACCATCCAACACACCCATACTACGCCGGGGATAAACCTAATTAATTGGCTAAGCTGCCCCATCTCAACATGTGGTTGGCACTATAAAGCCAGGTTACATGCTCCATGAACCGGTCCTTAGGATCCAGGCAAGTACTAAATACAAACCCGAGTCTCGTGCACCCAGCACACAACCAAAACATCCAACTTGCCTTGATCCCTACCTCTACATAACTCACATTATCTCATTCAAGAGTATGGTAAAATAAACTGATGATCTCATATCCCAAATATCCCATTCTAAGCATGGCTAAGCATATGCATAATAATAAATGACATGATAAAATAAATCCCAACCCAAGCTACAAGGAAACAAGGTAATGCAATTCTAGGGAAACTTCCTAGCATGGGTTTCATATTTCAATTGACAATGCAAATGATTCTAGCTACACATCCTAGTATAGGATCATAGTGGTCAAGGACACTTGTCTCCTTCCTGCTGCTCTTGAAATGGGTAGTCCTGATCTTGAAAAGGAATAACTTGCTCTTGAGCAGGTTCTACATCATACCATCACACATAGCAAAAGAAAAATAACAATCTATAAGACATAGTTCACACTTCCACTTCATACAAACCACACATTCATATTTATGAAAGTCATTCACAACTATATGTGTTGTGGTTACTGAATGTGTGTTGATTTGTGGCTTGCATGCACTTTTAATCATGTGTATATGATTCCTACTTTTGTATTCACATTTATGCTTGCATACTTTATATATGAGTTTCCAATTTAAATAATTTTTCTTATATTTATTTACTACACCTTTTTGTTACCAAGTATGCATGAAAGGTATTTTTCTTCTCCATATGTGTCTTCAGAATTTCTACCAACCCTAAACTGAATTCTTTGGATTTTAGAAACTCCATTTATCATTTACTAGTTGCTATATTTTCAGATTTATTTTCCTATGCCTAAATGTGTACTTTATTATGAAAATAGTAAGACACATCATCTAAACAGAATAGGTTCTGGTCCTAAATAATTTAATAACATATTTTGACCTTTGCCTCTGATGTAGACTATTTTACAATTATTTTCCCTATTTTCCAGAACTATTCCTTACTTAAAAATATGTCCCTAAATGTGAATAATAAATTAAACAGATTCATTTCAGCCCAAAATATATTTTTATCTCACTCCAAAGTTTTCTAAATACTGAGAAAGTTTTTAATTTAATTTTGACAATATGTTTGTCCCACTTTTTGATTTTTAAACACTAGCCACATATTCAATTTCCTAAATTAAATACTAAATAGGACTAAAAAGGTAAACTCACCCCACTACAGGGTCTATAATATTATTTTAACAATTTTCAGAGGTCTAGCTATACATAACAGAGGAGTTTTTCCTAATTTTTATTAAGTCTAGGGGCTAAAACTGATTTTTAAATGAATTTACATGATTTTCTGAAGTTCCAGGGGCTAGATCAGAAGTTTCCGGGGCTAGCTCTTATTTCCCGAGAACCCCAGGGGGTAGCACGTAAGATTTCCAGTCTTTATAACGCGGGGCTGACGTGGACCGTCCGATTTTAAACCGACGGCTGAGATTATAACGTCGAACCGGTACGCGGGTATTTAAACTCTACCGTGCGATTTAAAATAAACGGCGCACAAGCGGCCACGTCGCTCTAACCGAGCGCAGGCGGCGCTGCCCGGCGGCGCACGGCGGCGGGAGGTGGCGATCTCGCCGGAGAGTTTCGGATCTTCGGGAAATCTTCCTAGAACTGTGATTTTATGTCATATATCGGTAGAGGAGAGGTCGGGGATCTCACCTCGGGGGTTTTCTTGAGCTCGGAGGTCCTGGAAGGCGGTCGGCGACGAGGTCCGAAGTGAAACCACGGCGAGGCTCGTCGGCGCTGTGTTTGAACCGCAAGTCACCGAGTTTTCTGCACCTGCAGGGTTCCCCGGAGGCGGTGGATCAAGACCAGCGAGTTAGATCAAATTTCCGAGCGTAGATCGGCCAGAATTCGCTAGAGAAGGCTCGGGTTCTCACCGGAGAAAAATCTGCGGATCGCGTGGGAAAAACAGAACGAGGCCGGGGTTTTTATAGACGGGGAAGGGCGGCGGGGTGGTTTATATCGAGTTTGCGTCGCCCCCGAGCGAAATTCGGCTGGGATTCGCAGAAATCCGGATCGATTTGGATTCGGGGTGAGAGAGTCCCGGCGCGACGCGAGGTAGAAGAAGGGCTGCCGGGCCCCGCCTGTCAGTGGGAGGAAAGAGCGCGCGGGGCTGCGGGCTGGCGCGGTTGCTGGGTGGGCCGGCTGGTGGGTTTCGGCCCACTGGACGGTTTTTTTCTGTTTTCTTTTTTTCTTTTTCTATTTCTTTTCTGTTTTGAATTTAAATTGAATTCCAGTTTGAATTTAAATTGTTGCAAAACATTCAACACATCCAAAAAATTTTAAATTCCCCTCTTAACATGATTTAGGGTCTTAACAAGATTTTTGGGGTGTTACAGCTCTACCCCCCTTAAAAGAAATCTCGTCCTCGAGATTGGTGGTTCTAAGAAAACAATTCCGGAAATTGTGCCTTGAGCTCATCTTCCCGCTCCCAGGTGGCTTCCTCCTCTGAGTGATGCTTTCACTGCACCTTGCACATCCGGATTCTTTTATTTCTGGTGAGGCATTCCATTGTCTCCAAAATCTTGTATGGTTGCTCGGCATAAGACAAATCCTCAGCTACGTCCACTTCATTCATGGGTAACACCTCTTCAGGCGTCCTCAGGCATTTCTTGAGTTGTGACACATGGAATACATCGTGCACATCTGACAGACGAGCCGGTAACTCTAGTTGATACGCCACTTCGCCTTTCCTTTCCAGAACTTGAAAGGGTCCGATGTATCGAGGTGACAACTTCCCTTTCACCTTGAACCGACGAAGTCCTCTGATAGGGGACACCTTGAGATAGACATAGTCTCCCGTGTTGAAAACAAGCTCTCTTCTTCGTACATCGGCATAGCTCTTTTGGCGTGTCTGTGCTATCCTCAAGTTGTTGCGGATTTCCCTCACCTTCGCCTCGGCTTCTTGTAGTACCTCGGGACCAAACACTTTACTTTCCCCTGTTTGGTTCCAAAATAGGGGAGTTCTGCACTTCCTCCCATACAAAGCTTCGAACGGTGACATCTTCATACTAGCCTGATAACTGTTGTTATAGGAGAATTCCGCATACGGTAAGTTCTTGTCCCAACTCCGATTGTTTTTGAGTGCACATGCCCTCAGCATATCCTCAAGAATCTGATTGGTTCTTTCCGTCTGCCCGTCAGTTTGGGGATGATAGGCAGAGCTGAAATTCAGATGAGTTCCCATGGTTTCGTGCAACTTCTGCCAGAACCTTGAGGTGAACTGTGTCCCTCGATCCGACACAATCTTCTTTGGCACTCCATGGTAACACATGATCCTTGACATGTACAATTCCGCCAATTTGGATCCGCTGTAGCTTTCTTTCACGGGGATGAAATGAGCCACCTTGGTTAGCCTGTCGATGATGACCCATATTGAATCATATCCTGATTAGGTCCTAGGCAATCCCACTATGAAATCTATACCGATTTCTTCCCATTTCCATTCAGGCAATTTGAGTGGTTGCAATAATCCCACGGGTCGTTGATGTTCTGCTTTCACCAACTGACATGTGTCACATAGAGCAACATGTTCCGCGACATCTCGCTTCATGCCATACCACCAATACCTTCTTTTGAGGTCCTGGTACATCTTCGTACTCCCAGGATGAATGGAATAGTCAGAATCGTGAGCCTCCTTCAAAATCAATTCACGAATCTCCTTTACTTCAGGCACACAGATTCTTTTCCCGTGCCACACCGTTCCTTGTTCATCCTCTCTAAAACCAGGAGCTTTATTTTCCTTGATGAGTTGTCTGATCTCTTGTATCTTCTCGTCTTTCTTTTGACCCTCGCGGATGTCTCGCTCTAGTGTGGAGTCCACTTCCATGGCGATAGCTTCACCACTATTCACAAGGCATAGATTGAGCCTTATAACCTCGTCCTTCAATTCTGCAGGCATGTCCTTCAAGCTCAACTTATTGACCTGCACTTTCCGACTTAAAGCATCGGCCACAATGTTTGCTTTCCCAGGATGATAGTTGATGCCCACATCAAATTCATTGATTAGCTCTAACCATCTCCTTTGTCTGAGTTGAGGTCTGGCTGTGTAAAAATGTACTTCAAACTCTTATGATCCGTATATATCTCTGTCCTCTTCCCCATCAAATAGTGTCGCCAAATTTTCAACGCGTGTACCACTGCGGCTAGTTCTAAGTCATGTGTAGGATAGTTTTTCTCGTGCTTCCGAAGCTGCCGGGATGCATATGCCACGACATGCCCTTCTTGCATGAGAACACATCCCAACCCGTTTCCAGAGGCATCGCAGTACACTGTGAAATTCTTCTGCATATCTGGCATAACCAACACTAGGGCTGTTGTCAATCTCTTCTTTAACTCCTGAAAACTCGTCTTGTACTGCGGCGTCCATGTGAATGCGATTCCCTTCTTCAACAGTTTGGTGAGGGGTCTTGAGATCTTGGAGAATCCCTCAATAAACCGTCGATAGTATCCAGCCAATCCCAAGAAGCTTCGAACTTCCCCGACATTCTCAGGGGTCTTCCACTTCTGTATATCCTCGATTTTGGCAGGATCCACGGAGATTC
Organism: Neostapfia colusana; assembly: GCA_030760725.1. NCBI lineage: Eukaryota > Viridiplantae > Streptophyta > Magnoliopsida > Poales > Poaceae > Neostapfia > Neostapfia colusana. Next base: position 64,805,959 of record JASWHV010000011.1, read on the forward strand.
CTCCCTCCGAGATTATATGTACTAAGAAGGGAACTCTCTTCAGCCAAAACTCACACTTGCTCAACTTGGCATATAGTTGGTGTTCTCTCAGCCTCTGCAACACCAACCTTAGATGTTTCTCATGTTCTTCTTCATCTTTGGAGAAGACGAGAATGTCATCTATGAAAACCACCACAAATTTGTCCAGATATTCCATGAATACCTTTTTCATGAGATACATGAAGTACGCCGGGGCATTAGTTAGCCCGAAAGGCATGAAAGTGTATTCATACAATCCGTACCGAGATACGAAAGCTGTCTTGGGAATATCAGATTGCCTTATCTTGAGTTGGTGGTATCCCGACCTGAGATCAATTTTCGAGAACACACAAGCTCCCCTCAACTGATCAAACAAGTCTTCAATGCGGGGTAATGGGTACTTGTTCTTGATGGTTACCTCATTCAAGGCACGGTAATCCACGCATAACCTTTGGGTTCCGTCCTTTTTGGGCACAAATATCACAGGAGCTCCCCATGGCGAGGAACTAGGGCGAATATACCCCTTCTCCGTCAATTCTCTCAAATGATCCTTGAGTTCTCCCAGCTGCTTGGAGTCCATCCGATAAGGTCTCTTGTATATCGGGGTTGTTCCAGGCACTAGCTCAATTGCGAATTCCACTTCACGATCGGGAGGCATACCTGGCAACTCATCCGGAATACATCTGGATATTCCCTGATGGTCCTGATCTCCTCAACTTTCACCTCAACTTGATTTAATTTAATGTCCCCCCTAGGCTCTTGTATTGTTATAAAACTTTACTCTTGTGCCACTAGGGTGAGTTAGTTCCACCGTTCTAGTTGAACAATGGATGATTCCATTATGTTTGGTCAACCAATCCATACCCAAAATAATATCTATCCCTTGTGAATCTATCACTATGAGGTTAGCAGTAAATACTACCCCATTAATGTCTAGGTTCACTTTGGGACACACTTGTCTTGTCCTTATTTCTCCACCTGGAGAGTTTACGGCTAGCATATGGTTCATTTGTGTGGTTGCTAGGTCATGCTTCTTAACAAACCCTTGAGCAATGAACGAGTGGGTAGCACTAGAATCAAACAGCAGGGTTGCAAGGTGTAAATTGGCAGGAAACTTACCAACTACCACGTCGGGTGCCTCTTGCGCTTCCTCCATAGTGACGTGGTTCACCCGTCCTCGCATCACAGTCTGCTGTTGTGGCTGTGCGGGCTTCTTCTTTGGGCATTAATGTGCGTAGTGCCCCACTTCACCGCAGCTAAAACATTGCACCCCAACCTTAGGTGCCTGGCCTTTGCTGTCTTGGGGTTGATTTGGAGGTCCCTGTACTGCTGGTCGAGGTGGATATGCGGGGCGAGGCTGCTGTACAAACTGACGTTGTGGCTGCGCTGGTGCTGCGGGAGGCCTGTAGTTCGGGTTGTACCCTCTTGGTGCCGAGTAGGGTACCGCAGCACGGTTCATCTGCCCTGCAGGTTGCTGCATCAGACGTGGGCGGGTGTTGCTCCCTGAGGCTTGATGTGACCACCCGGCCTTCCTCTTGTTCTCATTTTTCAAGGCCTTCAGCTTCCTTTCCACCACAAATGCTCTGTCCACCATCTTTTGGAAGCTTTCATACTTATTTGAGGACATCGCACACTGCATTTCGGCGGTAAGCCCTTCCATGAAACAATCCTGTTTCTGCTCATCAGTCTCTATGTCCCGTGGGGCATAACGGGATAGTTGAGTAAATTTAGTGAGGTATTCCCTCACCGTCATGTTTCCCTGCTGCAGTCCCAAAAATTCCTTCCTCTTGTTTTTGAGTTCACCTCTTGGGATGTAATGGTTGCGGAAGCTACGCTTGAACTCTTCCCAAGTGATGTTCTCAGGGTCATGATGGGCAGCCACGTAGGCGGTCCACCAATCAGCAGCAGGTCCATGCAATTGATGAGAGGCAAACAACACCCTCTCATACCCTTGGCACTGTATGATCCTCATCTTGCTCTCAATGGTCTTAAGCCAATCATCTGCCTCCAGAGGTTCAGCAGCACTTGCAAACTTTGGAGGTTGAGTTCCTAGAAACTCACTCAACCTTGGTTGGCGTGGTGCAGCTTGTGGAGGTGGAACTTGATGCAAGTTGGCCACCACTTGAGTCAAGTTCTGGATGAGCTGATTTTGATTCTCCAGCATTTGGTGGAGAGGATCAACTTCTTCACGGCGACCACCCCTGTCGTGGCCTCCAGAAAGATGAGGGTTGCAGGCCTCATCGTTGTTGTTGGCGGGGTTGGCAGCACGTCCTTTTCCTCTTCCGGCCATCTGGCATGATCAACCAAATGTTAATTTAAAGTATTACGTATTATCTTACTACTTTCACTTGTTTGTACTTTAAAGTGTTGAAGCTTTGTTATACTTTCCTAGTGTCTCATATCTCTCACAAAAATAAATGCAATATTATTTCATGTGGGTTCACACACCAAAGCAAGACAATCTGAAGACGAGGCGGTGGACAATTGCTCATGGCTTCCACAACTCACGTCACACACCAAGCATTAACACACCATTAACTAACGTAACGACTCGACTACTCGACATCCTTCTAATTTAAGGGAAAGGCTCTACGCTACTCGTTTTCTTGAGCTGGCTCCTCGGGATCTTCCTCATCATTTCGGCTGCCTTCTGACTCTGCTTTGGGTGGGGAGGCTGCTGGTGGAGAAGTGCAACGACGCCTGATCGCTCGGCGATCTGGGGAGTCAGGAGTCCATGTATCATTCACGGTGACACACAGTTCATTCCCATCTCCTCTTTCTCTCGCCCTCAAGCAGGCTCGCAGCAATGCCTCCGTTTCCTTCAGGGTGTCCCGAACATCCTGAAGTTCTTGCTGACACTCCTGCAGTCGAGTGCTGAGCATAGCAGCATCCTCCAAGCACAAGTCCATGTGCTCATGGGAAGTCCCTTGCTGCACTGGTGGGTACTTGTACTCCGTGGTACCACTCTCACGCTGGAGGACATACATGTACTCAGTCCTGTTCAGGTGTCGATGATAGATGTGACTCTGGCAGGTGATGGCCTCCCAGGTGACATCCTTCTCCGCATCGACCTGTGTCGCTCGACAAGCTGGAGAGCGGTGGATCTTAAGCAGCTGATTTTCGTGTAAAATCCTCATCTCTGAACTCCATTCTTCCCTTTTCTCACGGATGGTCCTGGTGGAGTTATAGTGGATGATTAGCTTGCCCGTATTGCCGGCGGCTTCGAGCAGACGTCGAAGACGGTGCAACAAGCCTCCCACTGCCAATCTGTAGGAAAGGTACGTCACCGGACGGCTCTCCTCTCTTTCGGCAAGGGCAACTACGGGAACTCTCCCTCCTGTGGACTTGCAAGCGGTGCGAATCATGCGAACCATCTAAAACAAAAAGCATTTAAACTTAGGTTAGATAAACTTTTTAAACAAAAATCCTATTTTGAATGAAAATTGGGGTAAGATGAAGAAGCTGACTCATTAAATAACACTTTTCAACACACATCTTGTAAAAATAGTTTTTAAGAAAATAAGGCCCTTAAATACGTCCATTTCTACCTAGGTCCACGTTCCTACGGGCAACCTTGGCTCTGATACCACTTCTTGTCACACCCAGTTTTTCCGAAGAACAACCAAGTGAATATCACATGTATGCCAGGATCATTTTCTCATACATGTGATGACAAATAGTGAAGCATCATTTATTACAAGCCAGGTGTCGAATATAAATAAGTCTTACATAGCATATGTCTCGATGGACAATAATAAGTTCATCACCAGTAAATAAACTAGCAGCGGAATATTATTCTTGAGGGCTCCGTCACAGGCGTTGCCCGGGGGTCTCCATGAACCTAGAAACCTTCTTCGGGTCCAAAGTCTTGGTCATTATACACCACCTCATTATCTTGACCTGAGCAGCAATATAAACCAACAAAATATGCAAGGTTGAGTACCGATGGTACTCAGCAAGTGTGGGAAAGTTATGTCATGCATGGCTAGAACAAGGGGAGGTTGAACTCATGGTTAAAGCACTACGCAATTAATACCTATCACCTTAGCTTATTAAGCACCTACATTACTACACAGGTGAAATGGTCCCACTCTCCCATCCCATCATCATAATCAAATAAACATAACATCATTTCCAATGTTAAGCTCCCCGCTTAACATCCACAACTTCCAAAACCATCAATCCTCAAATCATGAATAAGTCCAAGCCGCTCTTGACCGTGAGCACGGCTGTCATGACAGTTTTGACTCTGCAGAGTTTGTACCACTGTACCCACATGTAGTGATTTCATCCCCCGTTGCCGGGTGGACTAAAAGAACCTCCATTATGCCAGTGGCTACGAACCACATTCACACTTCCCAGGTGTGTAGCCAGGAGATCACTACGAATCCTTTACAAAGGGATTCCCGACGAGCGTGGGCCCACTGAGGTTTCACCCCTAACAGCATACAAGAGGCTCCAACCCCGCTGCAGTGGCTCCCTCTTGAGCCTTGCGGTTCATATGGTAGTTCAGCTGACACCTACTCCCCACACCATCCAACACACCCATACTACGCTGGGGACACACCTAATTAATTGGCCAAGCTGCCCCATCTCAGCATGTGGTTGGCACTGTAAAGCCAGGTTACATGCTCCATGAACCGGTCCTTAGGATCCAGGCAAGTACTAAACACAAACCCGAGTCTCGTGCACCCAGCACACAACCAAAACATCCAACTTGCCTTGATCCCTACCTCTACATAACTCACAATATCTCATTCAAGAGTATGGTAAAATAAACTGATGATCTCATATCCCAAATATCCCATTCTAAGCATGGCTAAGCATATGCATAATAATAAATGACATGATAAAATAAATCCCAACCCAAGCTACAAGGAAACAAGTTAATGCAATTCTAGGGAAACTTCCTAGCATGGGTTTCATATTTCAATTGACAATGCAAATAATTCTAGCTACACATCCTAGTATAGGATCAAAGTGGTCAAGGACACTTGCCTCCTTCCTGCTGCTCTTGAAATGGGTAGTCCTGATCTTGAAAAGGAATAACTTGCTCTTGAGCAGGTTCTACATCATACCATCACACATAGCAAAAGAAAAACAACAATCTATAAGACATAGTTCACATTTCCACTTCATACAAACCACACATTCATATTTATGAAAGTCATTCACAACTATATGTGTTGTGGTTACTCTATGTGTGTTGATTTGTGGCTTGCATGCACTTTTAATCATGTGTATATGATTCCTACTTTTGTATTCACATTTATGCTTGCATACTTTATATATGACTTTCCAATTTAAATAATTTTCCTTATATTTATTTACTACACCTTTTTGTTACCAAGTATGCATGAAAGGTATTTTTCTTCTCCATATGTGTCTTCAGAATTTCTACCAACCCTAAACTGAATTCTTTGGATTTTAGAAACTCCATTTATCATTTACTAGTTGCTATATTTTCAGATTTATTTTCCTATGCCTAAATGTGTACTTTATTATGAAAATAGTAAGACACATCATCTAAACAGAATAGGTTCTGGTCCTAAATAATTTAATAACATATTTTGACCTTTGCCTCTGATGTAGACTATTTTACAATTATTTTCCCTATTTTCCAGAACTATTCCTTACTTAAAAATATGTCCCTAAATGTGAATAATAAATTAAACAGATTCATTTCAGCCCAAAATATATTTTTATCTCACTCCAAAGTTTTCTAAATACTGAGAAAGTTTTTAATTTAATTTTGACAATATGTTTGTCCCACTTTTTAATTTTTAAACACTAGCCACATATTCAATTTCCTAAATTAAATACTAAATAGGGATAAAAAGGTAAACTCACCCCACTACAGGGTCTATAATATTATTTTAACAATTTTCAGGGGTCTAGCTATACATAACAGAGGAGTTTTTCCTAATTTTTATTAAGTCCAGGGGCTAAAACTGATTTTTAAATGAATTTACATGATTTTCTGAAGTTCCAGGGGCTAGATCAGAAGTTTCCGGGGCTAGCTCTTATTTCCCGAGAACCCCAGGGGGTAGCACATAAGATTTCCAGTCTTTATAACGCGGGGCTGACGTGGACCGTCCGAATTTAAACCGACGGCTGAGATTATAACGTCGAACCGGTACGCGGGTATTTAAACTCTACCGTGCGATTTAAAATAAACGGCGCACAAGCGGCCACGTCGCTCTAACCGAGCGCAGGCGGCGCTGCCCGGCGGCGCACGGCGGCGGGAGGCGGCGATCTCGCCGGAGAGTTTCGGATCTTCGGGAATTCTTCCTAGAACTGTGATTTTATGGCATAGATCGGTAGAGGAGAGGTCGGGGATCTCACCTCGGGGATTTTCTTGAGCTCGGAGGTCCTGGAAGGCGGTCGGCGATGAGGTCCGAAGTGAAACCACGGCGAGGCTCGTCGGCGCTGTGTTTGAACCGCAAGTCACCGAGTTTTCTGCACCTGCAGGGTTCCCCGGAGGCGGTGGATCAAGACCAGCGAGTTAGATCGGAATTTCCGAGCGTATATCGGCCAGAATTCGCCGGAGAAGGCTCGGGTTCTCACCGGAGAAAAATCTGCGGATCGCGTGGGAAAAAACAGAATGAGGCCGGGGTTTTTATAGACGGGGAAGGGCGGCGGGGTGGTTTAGATCGAGTTTGCGTCGCCCGCGAGCGAAATCAGCTGGGATTCGCAGAAATCCGGATCGGTTTGGATTCGGGGTGAGAGAGTCCCGGCGCCGCGCGAGGTAGAAGAAGGGCTGGCGGGCCCCGCCTGTCAGTGGGAGGAAAGAGCGCGTGCGGCTGCGGCTGGCGCGGTTGCTGGGTGGGCCGGCTGGTGGGTTTCGGCCCACTGGCCGGTTTTTTCTGTTTTCTTTTTTCTATTTCTATTTCTTTTCTGTTTTGAATTTAAATTGAATTCCAGTTTGAATTTAAATTATTGCAAAACATGCAACACGTCCAAAAAAATTTAAATTCCCCTATTAACATGATTTAGGGTCTTAACAAGATTTTTGAGGTGTTACAGTGTGCGTGTGTGCTAGCAAGGACACGTTCAAGGGTTGAACGTGGACTTGATGCGTAGTCTACGCCCGTGAGTGTAGACTGGAACTATTTTGATGTAAACATGTTCATAATCTTGTTTATGTAATAAAGTTTTGCTTCCGCTTTGTACCTTTGACGTGTGTTATCCGGTGCTGTGCAACGCAGCACCCCTCAGCGTGATCCTGGCTCGACAAGACCTTTGGGGTCGTGTCAGCGCTGGTATCAGAGCTCGCTTGAGGTTTAACACAGTACAAAGGTCATCTTTTTTCAAAAATCCAGTGAGGAACGAGTTAGTAGCCCGTATAAGGATGTTATTAGCATATAGAAAGTGGCATACTAACCTATTTGTCTATGTCGGAAAATCGTGTATCTCGGGACGTTTATGTCTTGGGGGGTACACGTAAGCGCTGTCCACCAGTGCGCACAAGCTGAAGGGTGGAGCCCCACGGGTGGCAGGTAACCCGACCCGCTTTAATGTCCTCTACGACTCTTCATGTCGTTTGGGATACTCGAGCAACGACTGTCCCTGGCGTGCGTGGTGCAATTTGGGAGACCCCGTCACGTGGTCTGAAACGTGAACACGTAACTCAAGGCGTGTTTGGCTTGAGAACATCCGGGCGAGTGATGACGGCCAGGTGTACGAACTGTATGGATTCCGGGCTCGGTGTGCAGCCGAGTCTGACGATTGTTTGAGTTTCTGCAGGTAGCCTGACCACGAAACAGTAGACGTGTAGCATCCATGTGCGAGTGACGTTTAGTGCCACTGAGTTAACGAAGCCGGCTAAGTCCGGTATAGGTTTTTCTTTGTGAGGACGTAGTACCGACATATCTGGTGACGCATCGATGTCACACCCCATTAAATGAACAACTTCATTTAAAAACTTGAAGGTTTTTGATCCAAAGCAGTAAAACTTGATGTAACTCCTTCCCTTGAACAGGATATTCAAAGTTAACAAGTTTTCAACTTATAGGTTGTTAAGGACAGAGCACTCTGTTTTCAGCTGAATTAAGGCTGAAGTTAACCAGAGGTTAGAGGTTTAGTTCTTTCGAGGTTGGGGTCGTATGATACATTTCTGGAAAGCTTTGGAAGAGCTTTACAACTCTTCTGTTGAGATCCAGAGGTGTTTCATCCCTTAACCACTCGAAAAATGCAGTAGAGTTGAAACTGTCCAGAAAACAGGACAGAGTAAAGACTCTCTGTAAATTAAGCATAACTTCCTGTTTAAAAATCCAAAAATAGAAAATGAGGTAGTTCTGGAAAGCTTATGACATGGGTTACAACTTTGTAACATAAAGTTTTGTCAGATTAGGAACAGAATTAACTGGGAGTCTTGGATTGAATCAGTACCTAAAGCAGGGAGGTGCTGTCCAATTTTCTGCAGAAACTCTGTTAACTTTGACATCTCATAACTTTTGAACCAAGACATATCTTAGGCCAAGCAAATACTTTATGGAAAGCTATTGAAGTTAGATTTAACTTTGATGTTGAGCTCCAGAATTGGTTTTGCCTTCAACATGGCCTAAATCAGGTAGAAATGGAAACTGGTCAGGGCTGTCATGGGAACAGCAGATCAGCAGTCAAATTTGTTTAAAATTTGAACTATGTTTCCAAGTTTTATGGGTTCAATGACATGTTTTATGTTATAACTCAGAGGTTTACTGTTTAAATAAATATTTGACATTTCTCAAATATATTTTTACAGAAGACAACAGATAAGCAATTGGAGAACGGGTGGGTGGTGTCCCACTGTTCTCACCACAGCGGCTATCCGGAAACATTGAGGCAGATGCTTCAATACTTCGGATACAACCAGATGCCGCAGTACTTCGCCAAGGAAGAAGGCGAAGAAGGGAACAAGACGTGGACGATCCATGTCGAAGTCCCTGCAGGACCTACACCACCCGGTTGGGTGCCGTTCACCGTCACGGTGAGAGGTAGACAGCCGGAAGGGATGTGGCAAGTGGCAGCCCGTGACACTATGTCACATTTCTGCCAACTAGACGTGCAGGCTATGGAGGGCACTCCATACACGCTCGTTCCGGTGGAGGGATGGGCTCAGCATGTGTGGGAAGAGAGGTACCTAGAGGCAATGGACCCGAGTTGCCCAAGGTACAACCCCGCGGAGGCAAACCTTAGCCTCCAGATGAGGGCGGGAAACGCCGTGATGGACAGCCAAGCTGTTCATACGGAGCATCTCGACACAAAGCTCAAGGAGAGCACGAGCCGTGGAGACCATTTCGAGAGTGCTCACAGCGCACTCCGCAATGTGCTCCTTCCGACGATCAAGCGACTGAATGAACAACACAATCAGTTGCATCGTCTGAAGAAGGCAAAGAATAAGAGCCGTGTCGACATCGCGGCATTGCAAGAACTGGTACAGAATCTGACCCAGCAGAACGAGGAACATACTCAAGAGCAGAACGACACTATTGAGGAAGGGCAAGGCTGGGAAGAAGATTACAACCAGGCTATGGACGAGGTGCATGCATTGCAGGACCACGTACCTCCGGTGTTAGGTGTACCGGTGGTCTTGGGCCTTCCAGCAATGGGAGAACCCGGGATGGGAGAAGAGGTGGTAGATCCGGAGCCACCAGCAGAAGTACCGGAGAAGGACGACCCGCAGGAGGTCGAGTTCTACTCCGAGTAGGGAGGTTACGGTTGCCAAGTAGAGCAGCTAAGGTAGTGTAACCCAAATTTTGTAATCGGTGACATGTCGTATAGACAGTTGTGTATGTATAGGTAGTGACGACATGAGCACGACTTCTCGGAGATCCAAGAATAATGTATCTTGTATAAAGTTTATGCTTTATCAATATATGTGAATGTTGTGCAAATTAATCATGTGTCACTTCAATACCTACTGTTACATATGGAATTTTAAGTAAGATATGTGCTAATTGCTGCTGTTTTGAATTTCAGAATGACGCGTACTCATGCCAACCCTGATGTTGGGGGTACTAGTCAAGGGGGAGAGACCTCCCAACCACCTCCCGAGGACTCCTCGGGACAGCAGCAGCAACAGCAACAGCAAACACCGCCACTGCCAACGGTTACATTGGCCGACATCGTCGCGGCAATGGCGGGTTCACATCAGCAGCACATGGAGTTGCTGCAAACTCTCATTGCGAATACGTCTCGTCCAGAGAGACGTCAAGATCGTGAGGAGCGTCAACAGAGCTCCTACTCCGACTTCCTGGCGACCCATCCCCCAGTATTCTCAAGGGCGGATGAACCTCTTGATGCGGACAACTGGCTCCGCGCAATAGAGATGAAGTTTGGGCTGCTCCAGATAAGCGAGCAGCGCAAGACTCAGTAAGCGGTCCAGCAGCTCCAAGGATCCGCGAGCGTGTGGTGGGCCAACTTCTGTGCTTCACAGCCCACCGACCGAGTGATGACCTGGACGGAGTTCCGGACGGCCTTCAGGGCCTATCACATACCGCCAGGTTTGATGAAGAGGAAGACGCAGGAGTTCTTACACTTGCAACAAGGGAGCCGGAACGCGCTGGAATACTCCACGGCGTTCAACGATCTCGCGCTCTACGCATCGTATCACGCAGATACGGACGAGAAGCGGCGGGACCATTTTTACCAGGGGCTTAACCCGCTCCTGAAGGACAAGTTGGCGATGTTCAATTGCGGCAGCCTCAACGACATCATTGATGCTGCGATTGTTCAGGAGGACTCCGGCAAGGAGTTAGCGGCGGCTGAGCGAAAGCGAAGCGCGCCGCAAAGCAGCGGAGAAGGAGGCGGTCCTTCTCAGAAGTTTCGGGTGGTGAATCGCCCACCATCAGATCCACGCTGGCAGCCACCACAGCCGTCGATGCCGTTCCGCCGTCGGCCGTACTCTTCACCGGCATTCAGGCCGGCACTGCCAGCACCACCTCCGCAACAACAGAAGCAGTGGGCGATGCGGCCTGCGTATGCACCTCAGCAGCGCATGCTGGGCTTTCGTCCCCCGAGCACTCCACCAGAAGCGGCCACATGTTACAAGTGTGCTCGTCCAGGACACTTCACGAACAGTTGCCCGGAGAGGCAAGGCGGCGGAGTGGCACCGCAGTTTCCGGGGAGGAATCAACCCCGGAACCCTACTAATGCGCGGCGGGCAAACCCTAGGCCCGGCACCGTCCACCAGCTTGCCATAGAGGACGTGCCGGAGGGCGAGCCAATCCTTGCGGGTATGTTCCAACTCCACCAGCATCCCGCTATAGTACTGTTTGATTCAAGCGCCACGCATAATTTTATTAGCCAAGCTTTCATTGCTAAACACAGCTTGCCAATACTACCCACCGATAGTCCATATTTAATTTGTTCACCGGGTTGGAAGATTTCATCAAGCGTAATGGTCTCCAAAGCACCATTATGCTTAGCGGGTAGAGTGTACCCCACGTCTCTCATTATCTCAGAGGGACAGAAGGTCGATGTCATCCTAGCGATGTCGTGGTTAACCCGCCACGGCGCTGTTTTAGACACCATCCTTCGAGTCGTGCACTTAAACTCAGAAGTGCACGGGTCTCACTCATTATTTCTGGACAGTCCAGAAATAAAAATTCCAAGTGTCTATCAAGCCACAACCATCAGATTGGAAGATATCCCAGTGGTACGAGAGTTCCCTGACGTATTCCCAGACGATTTGCTGGGGATGCCGCCCGATAGAGAGGTGGAGTCAAGATTGAACTTGCACCGGGAACCATGCCAATATCCCGAAGGCCGTACAAGATGGCGCCCAAGGAGTTGGCTGAACTGAAGAATCAGCTCACGGACCTCCTCAAGAAGGGTTTTATTAGGCCGAGCTCCTCGCCATGGGGTTGTTCGGCATTATTTGTCAAGAAGAAGGATGAGACGTTGCGGCTTTGTGTGGACTATCGTCCATTAAATGCCGTAACCATCAAGAACATGTACCCGTTGCCACGGATCGACATGTTGTTTGATCAGTTGGTCGAAGCAAGGATCTTTTCCAAGATGGATTTAAGATCCGGGTACCATCAGATTAAGATAAGGGCTGAGGACATTCCAAAGACAGCTTTCTCAACAAGGTACGGACTTTATTAGTACCTGGTCATGTCCTTCGGCCTCACCAATGCTCCAGCTCACTTCATGTACTTGATGAACTCGGTATTCATGCCGGAGCTGGACAAGTTTGTCGTGGTCTTCATCGACGACATCCTGGTATATTCCAAGTCGGAGGAAGATCACAAGAAACATCTGCGTATAGTCTTGCAACGGCTGCGGGACCACAAGTTATACGCGAAATTCAGCAAATACGAGTTTTGGATATCGCAAGTGCCTTTTCTCGGGCATATCATCTCAGCGGAGGGTATCGCTGTGGACCCGAGCAAGATCACTCAAGTGCTAAATTGGAAATTCCCGAGAACTGTTCACAAGGTACGGAGTTTCCTTGGACTCGCGGGATATTATCGGAGGTTCATTCGGAACTTCTCGAAGATTGCCAAACCAATGACAGAGCTTCTGAAGAAGGCTACCAAATATGTTTGGAGTCCAGCATGTGAAGCAGCGTTCAAGGCTTTAGTTAAGTACCTGACATCAGCACCGGTTTTGGCGCAGCCAGACACAACAAAACCGTTCGATGTGTACTGCGATGCATCCGGCATTGGGCTCGGATGTGTGCTGATGCAAGACCGAAAAGTGGTCGCGTATGGATCACGGCAGCTTAGAAACCATGAGCAAAATTATCCAACTCACGACTTGGAGCTCGCTGCCATGGTACTTGCACAGAAAATGTGGAGGCACTACCTACTCGGTAACCTCGTACATCTATATACCGACCACAAAAGCCTCAAGTACATATTCACTCAGAAGGAGCTGAACATGAGGCAACGAAGATGGTTAGAACTGATAAAGGATTACGAAATAGAGATCCATTATCATCCGGGCAAGGCAAACGTAGTGGCGGATGCACTGAGCCGCAAGTCACACGTCAACAATCTGACCATCACACCGTTGGAAGAGAGCGAACCACCACTACATGTGATTCCACACGGAGCACTCTACAACCTAGCTTTGATCCCCACCATCCGTGAAGAGATAGCGGCAGCCCAGAAGAATGACAAGGGCATGTCACATTTGCGGAGACGTGTAGACAGTGGGGAGCTGAAATGTTTCCGGAAGGACGGAGACGGCGTCCTATGGTTCAAGGACCGGATCGTCGTACCCCGTAACCCGGAATTACGGAAGAAAATTTTTGATGAGGCTCACTTATCAAAATTTTCTATTCACCCCGGCAGCAACAAGATGTATCAAGAACTCAGAAGCAAGTTTTGGTGGACACGGATGAAGCGAGAGACTGGAAAATACGTGTCCGAGTGTGATACATGTCGAAGGGTGAAGGCAGACCACATGCGGAAACCGGGACTGCTGCAACCAATGGGCATTCCTGCCTGGAAGTGGGAGGACGTGAGCATGGATTTCATCGTCGGTTACCCACCACTTTTCAGAAACATGATTCTGTGTGGGTGATCGTCGATCGACTCACCAAAGTTGCCCAATTCATCCCGGTTAACACAAACTACAACGCCAAGAAGTATGCTGAACTGTACATCTCACGGATCCTATGCTTGTACGGCGTACCCCGTACCATCATATCGGATCGGGGCACTTTATTTGTCTCCCGTTTTTGGGAGCAGCTGCACGCTGCCTTGGGGACGAAACTGATCCGTAGTTCAGCATACCACCCGCAGACGGATGGGCAGACGGAGCGGGTAAATCAGATCCTAGAAGACATGCTACGAGCTTGCGCTATCAACCACGGCAAGAATTGGGATGATCACTTGCCGTTAGCCGAGTTGTCGTACAATAATGGGTACCAAGCCAGCATCAAGATGGCACCTTACGAGGCGCTATACGGTAGGAAGTGTCGCACACCATTGAACTGGTGTGAGTCTGGCGAAAGGGTTACCTTCGGGATTGACCTCGTCAACAACGCGGAAGAAAAGGTTCAACTGATTCAGGTGAACCTAAAAGCCGCTCAATCCCGTCAGAAACAGTATGCGGACCGGAGAAGGCGCCCATTACAATTCGAAGTTGGAGATCACGTATATCTACGGGTATCTCCAATGAAGGGCGTAAACAGATTTGGGGTGAGAGGAAAGTTGGCACCCCGATTCATTGGTCCATTCCAGATTACTGAAAGATGTGGATCAGTAGCATACCGGCTGAAATTAGCAGAAGCACTTTCCGGTGTGCACGACGTCTTTCACATCTCCCAGCTGAGGAAGTGTCTTAAGCTATCAACTACCGTTCAGCTGGAAGATATTGAAGAACTGCAACCAGATCTCACCTATCGGGAGGAACCGGTGCAGATTATTGATGAAAAGGCCCGAACCAGAAGCAACCGTACGTTGTGGTTCTACAAGGTTCTATGGAGTAATCACTCCGTGGACGAAGCGACATGGGAGAGCGAAGAATTTCTTCGCGCTAACTACCCCGACTTTTTCACGTCGCATATCCGGTAATTTTTCACCGTCCTCTCTCTCATTTTCACCTTATAATCTCGGGACGAGATTCTTTTAAGGGGGGGGGAATGTAAGGGCCTCAGTTTTTGACACATAATTGAAGTGTTCATCACCACACACACACACCTCATTTGAGGAAAGATGATGAACACAAATGAAGAGCAAGTAACCACCATCAACATGCTCATTAGAGAACAAACTCACATATTGCGAAAGTGGTATTTCCCACATGTGATATAGGTGGGCTGGACATATGAAAACTCCTACACATTGCTAAGGATGTCCATGCCAAGTTTCACCCAAATTCAAAACCTTTTTGAGGTCATTTTGGGTACAGGTAGAAAGAGGGCAGTTTGAAAACATATTTAAATTCAAACTGTTTTTATCCCATGAATTTAAAAGTGGGAGGCATATTCTTATTCAGCACATTTTTGTGAGCTCACACACCAATTTTCACTCCATTTGGAGTTCATCTTGACATGAGCCAAGTGGGGCAAATTCAAACTTTATTTGAATTTCAAACTGAACTTGTGCTGAAATTTATTCACAACAAACCCAATTTGAATTCTAATCAGTTCAAATGGCTCATGGGTGAATAATTTGAATCACCATGGGTATTTTGGGGCTCACTGTTTACAACAGTGATTAGAAGTGAATTTCAGAGGTTAAAACCCCGGGTGGGACCCACATGTCAGCCATAGAAGCAAAAGAAACCGACTGAGAGCTCAGCTTGGGTAACCGCGCGTGCTGCAGCTGCCGCCACGGTGAAGAAACGGCGAAGCCACCAGCTGCTTGCCGATCTCAGCCGCGGAACCGACTCCCTGGGTCCTTATCTACCCGCCCGAGCGGTCACCGGCGCCTTCCACCGCTGCCTCGTCGCACTTCCACCCAAAACGCCGAAACACCTCGCCGCCCGAGTGAACCTTCGGTTCCTTATCGCCCGGCCAATCCAGTGACCCTCCCGGCGATCTGAGACCAGCATCGGGTGCGCCAAGCCATCTTCAACGCCCTCGCATCGGTTCCAGACCCTGCACGGTCTTCCCCGAGCTCCACCGCGGCGATCTTGTCTCTGCCGGTTCAGCTCGAGCCGCCGCTGCGGGAACCGTCCTTCCGGCTACCACAGCCCACCGTCCACGGAGCTGTGAACAGCAAATAGGTTCGCCTCCAACCCCTCTTTCATTTCCGCAAGCTCCGGCGGCGTGACAAGCACTGCTCCGGCCGGAATTTCATATTTTCGCGACGGTGTGCAAAAGTGAGGTCGGTACCGATCCGAGAAATTCGTAAGCCACACTGCATCACTCATCCTCTTGTAGAGAGGATCACTTCTAGTAGCCCGTGCGGATCCATAGGAGCAAGAACCACGAAGAACCGTGAAGGGAAACCGCTGTTCTTCGAGCTTGAGTAGAAATCCCGATTTCCGGCCTAGGTCGCATGGTGACAGCCCAACACAGCCTTTCCCGAGCTCCGTAGAGCTCCTGTCGACCTTTCCTGTGGTCCACTAATGCTCGACGACCCTTAGCTTGATCGGGGGAGGTGCTAGGAAGGGTGGACAACGCGACCGAAGTTCTCCCGAGGCTGCGGCTCGTCGCCGACCAGGTGGCGGCCGTTGTCATGACGAGCTGACCCCAGAATCCTGTTCCCCGAGTGAAAGTAGGCAGGGGCAGCCAAAATCGTGAAGTTTGGAGCTTTACAGAAGCCGGCGGCGAGCTCTCCGGCGAAGTCCCCCGGCGGCAGAGCGCGGGCGTCGGGAGGTTGAAGAAGGGGGTGGACCCCAGCTGTCAGCGACCGATATTTTAAATCGGGATCGGGCTGCGGCCGGGATCAGCTGTGCTGGCGCGCAAATACCCTGTGGGCCTCGGTGTACCGGACACCTCCGCGCTCAACACGTGTCCCCGCTGGCCCCCGCGAGTTTAAACTTTTCCCCCAATTTTCAGAATTCTTCCAAACTTCAAATCCTCATAACTTTGGCTAGAAAGCTCCAAATCGAGTGAACCAAATTTTGTTGGATTCAGCTCTCTGAGCACTTTCCAGCAAATCAAGTTTCACTTCATGAAAACCCGTGTTTATCCAGAATTAATTCCTCAAAGTTTAAACTGTTAGGAATTTTAACTGGAGAATCCTGTGGAGGAAAATCCTGAAATTTTGCTGGGATGTTCACCACAATATCCCTGAACTACCATAAAAATTTCAGACCCATTTGAGCTCATTTGATCCACCTAATGGTGTGATTAGTGAAACTGTTCCAGAGAAAATAGAAAATGTTCAGAAACATTTTCAGAATTTCTCTGAAATTGTTTAGCTCATATCTTTTGCTAGGAACATTCAAATTAAGTGAGACCAACTCCATTAGAACCCTCTGAAAACCTAGTTTTCATAAAGTCATAGTTTGTTTCATGAAAACCCTTAGAACACCCTAAAATCCTTCAATTAAGGTCAAGTACATGATTAATTGTGGAGGGCTCAAATGAGCTTTGCTGCAACTAAAACTTGACCAAGTCTCTGTTTAGGTTGTAACCAAGCCACAGTAAAAATTTCACAGTCATTGGGCTTGTCTAGTAAGAGTTATAGACTTCACAAGTTTAAAAGTTAATACAACTGCATTTAAATTAATACATGTATTGCTTCCATCATGTAGTCGCTAAGGTCGAGGAGGAACCCGAAGTCCTAGACTTTGTTACTCCGGAGGAACAGCTAGCCTACGACCAAGAGCAGCAAGGCAAGCTCCGGTTTGCATTAACCTTTTTGCAAATTTTTATTGTTTTGAGCACATACTTGAATACTATTATTTCTTGCATTAGAGTTTTCTTTGGAAACCCAAGTGCATAGACAGGAAACCATGGGTAGGGTTTAGGATTGCAAAACCCCGTTAGCTATTGCGAAGCTAAGATAGTGTAGGATTCGGTACAAGTCGAGTAGTTGGAACTACTTGCGAGCATAGGCTAGAGGCACTCGACTCGGGTAGAGATAGCACATGATACACATGGCAAAAAAAATGAGACTGATCAGAGAGTAAGGGCAGCAGGACTTTGGGGCCTGTGTGTTATAGCTCCGCTTGTGTCGATTGAGAACCGAGCCGTGTGCGGGCCTGTTGAACAAGCTAGAACAGTACCGAAGACCTACCGGATATATGGGAACCGGGAAACCGATGTAACCCGGTTAGCTGGGTATTGAGGCATTGCCCGTCGTTCAGAGGGTAGGTTGAGAGCTCGAGGTGTAAATCGGCTGGCGGCACTGAGATGCGCGTGCAGAGACCTCTTGCTCAGGACGATGGGACCGGTTCAATATTTGGCTGACGGGCGAAAGGTGGTTGCGTACGGCGTCCGTGATGGTTGTTGTAGGCAACATCGAGTACGGGCGTACGTGACGGGTTGTTCGGGTAACCCTGCAGGTGTAATCGATTATAATCGCCGTCCCTCGCGGTCAGTGAGTACCACTTGTTCACTGTACCGTGACGTAGAAAGAACAGGCTAGTTACATGTTAAAATGTTGCTGATTGAAAGATGGACTTGATTGCTAATGACTTGCTGTAGTTTAGAGCTAACTAAAGTTCATTTCAACTTTGGGCAAAGTACATGAGAGAAATGCGTTTCTTGTTTGATTGCGGCTCTCTCATGTATCTTAGCGTAAGGTTCTCCACAACCTGCTGCTAAAACTTGAAAGTAAGGTTCTACTAATTAGGCGAGTCCTTGCAAATGAGTTTTACCTCATGTAACCCACCACCCCTCATTTAGAAGTTCCATGTTTAGGGAGACGGGTCAGACTTGCTGAGCCTTCGTGCTCACTGCTTGTGTTTGAAGCTTTTGCAGGGTTCTATGAGGAAGGGACTCCCGAAGAGGAGACGGAACCCCATGAGGGGAACCCCGTCGAGTGGGAGTCATGCACGCCGCAGAGTTAGTGTGTGTCACACCCGGTTTTTCCGAAGAACAACCAAGTGAATATCACAATCAAGGGCTGAACGTGGACTTGATGCGTAGCCTACGCCTGTGAGTGTAGACTGGAACTATTTTGATGTAAACATGTTCATAAACTTGTTTATGTAATAAAATTTCGCTTCCGCTTTGTACCTTTGACGTGTGTTATCCGGTCCTGTGCATCGCAGCACCCCTCAGCGTGATCCTGGCTCGACAAGACCTTTGGGGTCGTGTCAGCGGCGAGGGCGAGGATGACATTTGGCCGACGGTGAGGAGGGAGGCGGCACGGGGAGGGGGGACGGAAGGAGGTTGCGTGGGGAACAGAGAAGGGAGGAGGGAGAGAAGGGAGGAAAGAGGCGGACGTACATAGATGGCAACGGCGACAGCGACGAATCTCGGCGGCGAGGACGAAGCTCGGCGGCGAGGGTTTTGGCGGCAAAGGAAAATTTTGGCAGCCTGACGGCATCTAAGTGAAATCTCCATGGTTGGGTTTTTTCGAGGAGACCGAGCGGCCTTATAAAGGCACAGATTTTCACAGCCGGCTCTTAGTTAAATACCTCCTATAAAGATGTATTAGTGCAGGTGGTTTGTAAATTGTAATTTAGAACCGCCTGAGTGACCTAGTATAGGTGCGGTTTCACAGGCGGCTCTTAGTTAAACACCGCCTGTGAAAAATGTTTAAATTATATTTGTCCGTTGCCACTTCGCGCGCAGAGATAATAAATGTGCATCGTTGCCACAATGAACATATAGAACTGCAATCACATAGCAATTTAGATATAAACATTAACATTTCATAGTTTATACATATTGTGTGCCATCTAAACTACATATTTCAGACTTGAATTCCTATGAAGCTCCCATCGATCGATCTAAACTGTACCGTCGAGCTTGCTCCCAAACACGTCTCTTATATTCCTCTGGATCCTGAAAATAACATTGACATTCTTTAAAATTGACAAATGACGGATGAGGAACGATATATAACCTAGGTTGCCAACTTACACAAAGTTACTAACCTTGATAAGTAGATTATAGCAATCATTTTCAACATCGGGCGTATTTGGATGATGAAGCAAACGCTGAACTTCAAGTAGTAAAATTCTGACATTAATACTAGGACACCACCCCTACGAAATATCAATTTAAGCAACATAAGAAACCACTTCAAATAAGTTCGGCAACAATTACTAAATACTTGAGCAAAATAAGTCTATCTTACAATCTCTTGATCAAGAACCCCAAGGCAGAGAAATCCTGAGCAATGGACATTCGGGTGGAAGAAACAAGGTGGAAAGGCGCATCTTGGAGGTACCAAGGGAAAGTAATCCGAGAAGTAGATTGTCAGTGGGTAGTAATCAGCTTCCCAGTCAGTCTAGAAAGGAAATTCATTAATAAGGGGATGATGATTATACTGGATTGTGCTTATTCTTCATGACTTACCCCTTCTTTACCGGGGACGATGCATTGCCACTTCATTAAGTCTCCCGACTCAGGCTTCACAGAGAAACCCTACGTAGAGAAATTAGACAACAAATGATGCAAATGGCGATCCATAAAATTGAAAATACCAAAAACAAACAAGACGGAAAAGCAAAACTATAGAGCGACTGGTGTGCCATATGTACATACATGGGGGTGGTTCTTGCGCCATGCCAAGCGCTCCTCCTTGAGTCGGCCACACGCCAAGTCGTTAACAAAGTTCTTAGCCATGAACAACAATGACGATGTAGAATAGGAGGGAGTAGTGACGGCGACGACGACGACGGCGATGGCAAACAGTGGACGGCAGGTGACGGTCGCACTAGAGTTGGTCGATCACTAAAGGGTTTGAAGAGAGAGCAGCTGGAGTTGGACAGAAAGGAAATGCGCAGCCCGAGGAGGAGGTACGGAGAACTTAATTGTGGTCGGTGGTGAAGAGACGGGCGAGATAAAAGCATGTCTTCCATTATTGACAAAGGGAGACGAGTGGCCCGAGGAGGAAGTGCTGCGGAGAACTTAATTTTGGCCGGTGCAGTGGTTCAGAGAAGTGTGACCGGCGTGCGAGACCCTCCTCCCTCCTCAAAGATGAATTAAACACCGCCTACGAAGATATATTATCACTGGCGATTTTTAATATAGATCCGCTTGTGAAAAAAGAGAGAGCGGCTGGATTTGGACAGAAGGGAAACATGTGGCCTGAGGAGGAGGAGGTGGAGGTGCGGAGAACTTAATTACGGCCGGTGGTGAAGGGACGGGCGAGATAAAAGCGCGTATTTCCATTGTTGACACAGGGAGATGAGCGGCCCGAGGAGGAAGAGCTGCAGAGAACTTAATTTTCTCCCTCCTCGATGGTGAATTAAACACCGCCTACGAAGATGTATTATTGCAGGCAGTTTTTAATATAGAACCACCTGAGAAAAAGTTTACTAAGTTTACTAAAATTAAGATTAATGAGAACAGTAACATCTTGTTAGAAGAGTAACAGTGAACAAACATAACGTAACATCGTGACCAGAGTAACACGGGACACATCATGGATAACATACCTACAAGTGTTTTTACTTTTTCTTTAATATTGGATAGAGCATACCAATAATTATACCAGCAAGAAAACAACAGGAAAATGTTGCATCAGGATCATCGTTAAGTAAGAGGAAAACAAAGTAGGATTACCATGGGCACATCCATCTGAGAAAGTATTTCAGAAGAGGCTATTAAGGGTACTGCACAAACATCCAGTCCAAATACATTGTCCACATACATTGTTCAGAACAGAATAACTAATATGAAAGCACGTCGAGGAGTTATCACATCTAGCCATGATTCCTCGCCATTCGACAGTGCCGGCTCTTCTTATCACAATGTCTTTCGGAATCGGAGAGCCTAACTTTCACAACATGACGTTGGATGGAGTTGATGTCTTCCCATTTCCATTTGCGCTTCAAGTTGGGACAGACAGGGCATATCAGGTAGCCGCTGGGGTGCTCGATGACACGCAGATCGTCGCCACGTGGGACTGGCAATTTGTAGCCATGATACCTGTCATCATCAGAGTCCATGCTGACGTACCCTGGCGAGGGGCACTGCTCCCTGACCGGAGATGGCGAGGAAGCCTGATGGGAGAGCAGCAGCACGCAAATCTCGTAAGAGGTAAACGCATCGATGCAGGCATACTCCACCTGCTAAGGCGACAGGATCACCTTATCCCACTTATCACACTCGATGTCCTTCGCCTTGTCTCTGTGCACATTCATCACCTCGAGCGTCAGGGTCTTGAGCGACGCTGACATGAGTTCCGACCGATGCAGCAACTTCACGGCGAGGTCCCGGAGCTCAACCACATTTGCTACCTCGAAACCATAGTCCTCGCGCAGCCGCTTTACGTCGCTACTGATACTTACGTCAGAAAATCTGTTAGGTGAAGAAGTTTTTTAGGGCACTCTCTGGAACATAGTACGTGTGAATGATTTGGAAGACGAGGCTATGGCGGACCACACAGAGCTGCGGGACAGCCGTCTTGTATGACTTGTGTCCGTCCGGGTTCTTGACGTCGTACCACTCTGTGTCCAGACCGACGATGAGGGGCTCCAGGTTGTTCCCGCAAACCTACAAAAGGAAGCGCTCGATATCGATGCCAAAGGACATGATGGTGGTCTCGATCACTGTGCCGTTCTACATGACCTTGGTGGTATAGGTCGCCAACATTGTTGGCGGAGCCACCGGGACCAGAGACGACGACCATAGGGAGCGGTTCACCTGCGGGCCACCAGAATGTTGCATCTTGGCTTCCTGGTTGTTCGCCGGCGGGCCTCCATAAGGTTGTCGCTTGGCTCCAGCACTTGACTCCGGGAGCGCCAGCGACATGCATTTTCCACCTGGATCATGATCACCAGCGGGGAGGCGAGACGAGGATCCTACAGATGCCATAGTTGTGAAGAGCGAGGAAGATGGAAGGGCGCTGCGAGGAAGATGAGGAAGGGCGATGCGAGGAAGAATAAGGAAGGACGCTGCGAAGAAGGTGAGAAAGGGTGCGGCAACTGCTTATTATAACGGCGTTTCAGATTTTAGCTGTTGCAGCACCGTCGACGAGGCGCCATAACTGAATGATGGATAATTTGAATTTTGCCATGTTGGATTGCTTAAAAAATTAAGAAAATTTATACATGTCTAAATAAGACAATATGTTCATACAAACCAACTTTTAGTGAAAGATGCATTTTTTAGGAGATATGACAATCTGAATAATATGTGCATATAAATTAATACTATATTTACCAAAATACAACAATGTTACCTATAAAAGTTTTAAACTTTTTGTTCTATCTGGTATATATTATATTTTTGAAGAATATAGAAAAAGAATCATCGAGTTTGGACTTAATTTGCAGAATCTGTACATGTTTGAGTGTTTACATTGGAATCTAGATAAAAAATGAAGCAAAGGAAGAAGAAACTGAAGAGCACACCTATAGAGAGGCAATTAGCGCAGGCGGTTTTTAGTAGAGAACCGCCTATGAAACAAGGTTACTCAGTTTAGAATTAATTAATATCCTTGATCAAATAAGGGGATTTGTAAAAGTCTAAATTCCAATTTCTTGTAATATGATTTAATATTAAAGGTGCCCATTAAATTTCACTTGGAAAACCCTCTGAAATTGGTCAAAACATGAAAAACAAATAAATAGGATATTTGTCATTTTTTATCTTGCATAATACATTGATTTTGTGAGTGCATTTTTCGATGGGACTTTTTACTCATCATACCAACCTCTATGATTTTTTTCAGATTTTTACAAAATTGTTTGACTCAATGTGTGTTCAAAATTTGAAAAATGCCTCATATGTATATGAGCATTTCATTAGAATGATGGATAATTTGAATTTTGCCATGTTGGATTGTTTAAAAAAATTAGAAAAATTCATACATGTATAAATAAGACAATATGTTCATAAAAACCAACTTTCAGTGGAAGATCCTTTTTTAGAAGATATGACAATCTGAATAATATGTGCATATAAATTAATGCTATATTTACCAAAACATAACAATGTTACCTATATAAGTTTTAAACTTGTTCCATCTGGTATATATTAATTTTTGAAGAATATAGAAAAAAGAATTATCGAGTTTAGACTTAATTTACAGAATCTATATATGTTTGAGTATTTACGTTAGAATCTAAATAAAAAATAAAGCAAAGAAAGAAGAAACTGAAAAGCGGACCTATGAAGAGGAGATTATCGTAGGCGGTTTTTAATATAGAACTGCCTGTGAAACAAGTTTACTAAGTTTATAATTAATTAATATTCTTGATCAAATAAAGGGGGCTTGTAAAAGCTCAAATTCCAATTTCTTGTAATATGATTTAGTATTACAAGTGCCCAATAAATTGCACTTAGAAAAAACTTTAAAATTGGTCAGAACATGGAAAATAAATAAATAGGATATTTTGTCATTTTTGTATCTTGCATAATACAATGATTTTGTGAGTGCATTTTTCTATGCGACATTTTAGTCATCATACCAACCTCTATGATTTTTTTCAGATTTTCACAAAATTGTTTGAATCAATGTGTGTTTAAAATTTAAAGAATGCCTCATATGTATATAAGCATTTCATTAGAATGAGGAATAATTTGAATTTTTCCATATTGGATTCTTTAAAAAATAACAAAATTTATACATGTATAAATAAGACAATATGTTCATAAAAACCGACTTTTTGGGGAAGATCCATTTTTTAAAGATATGACAATCTGAATAATATGTGCATATAAATTAATGTTATTTTTACCAAAATATAACAATGTTAAGTTTTAAACTTTTGATTCCATCTGGTATATATTAATTTTTTAAGAATATAGAAAAATGAATCATCGAGTTTGGACTTAATTTGCAGAATCTATACATGTTTGAGTATTTACATTGGAATCTAAATAAAAAATAAAGCAAACGAAGAAGAAACTGAAGAGCAGACTTATGGAGAGGTAATTATCGCAGGCGGTTTTTAATCTAGAACCGCGTGTGTAACAAGTTTACTAAATTTAGGATTAATTAATATCCTTGATCAAAATAAGGGGGTTTGTAAAAACCCAAATTCCAATTTTTTGTAATATGATTTAGTATTACAGGTGCACATTAAATTTCACTTGGAAAAAGCTCTGAAATCGGTTAGAACATGGAAAACAAATAAATAGGATATTTATCATTTTTGTATCTTGTATAATATATTGATTTTGTGAGTGTATTTTTCTATGAAACTTTTTAGTCATCATACCAACCTCTATGATTTTTTTCAAATTTTTATCAAATTGTTGGAATTAATGTTTGTTCAAAATTTGAAGAATGCCTCATATATATATGAGCATTTCATTAGAATGAGGGATAATTTGAAATTTGCCATGTTAGATTGTTTTAAAAAAATAACAAAATTCATACAGTATAAATAAGACAATGTGTTCATAAAAACCGACTTTCAGTGGAAGATCCATTTTTTAGGAGATATGGCAATCTGAGTAATATGTGCATATATATATATATATATTAATGCTATATTTACCAAAACATAACAATATTACCTATATAAGTTTTAAACTTTTTGTTCCATCTGGTACGTATTAATTTTTGAAGAATATAGAAAAAATAATTATCAAGTTTGAATTTAATTTGCAGAATCTATACATGTTTGAGTATTTATATTGGAATCTAAATAAAAATGAATCAAAGGAAGAAGAAACTGAAGAGCAGACCTATGAAGAGGCAATTATCGCAGGCGGTTTTTAATATAGAAGCTTCTTAATACCCGACTGTGATAATGGACGACTATATAAAGCACCGCTCGGGCACCGCAAAAACCTAACTCGGGAGATTTCACATCGACGCCGTTAGGCTGCCAGAAATACATTTGCCCCTTGCCGCTGCCGCAACCATCTTGGCCGTCGCCGTCTCCACCGTCCTCTCCCTCACTGCCAAGCCCACGTCGCCGTCCTCACCCTCGCCTCCAAGCGCGCGCACGTCGTTGTCCTCGGCTCCTAGTGCCATCACTGTACGCTAGCTTTATGAACCTCGTGTTCAACTTTCAGCCTTCACTTGCATTGAAGAAATGGTTACTATCATATTTTTATTTTTACAGTTTGACATAGAAGATGGACCGCTGAGCATGGATGAACAACATGCCAAGACCTGATCCTATGTACATTCAAAATGTTGCAAACTTTATTAAAGCATCCAAGAGACATGCGAAGATGTAAAAGATAGATGACATATTATGTCCATGTATCGACTATGAAAATAAGATTGGTTGGATAGATACTATAGTAATCCAATCTCATTTGGTGAAAAGGGGTTTCAAAAAAGACTATACAATATGGACAGAGAATGGTGAGTTAGATACTAATGAGATGGATAAAAATGATGAGAGGGGTTCTGATGACGATAATGCTCATATCGATTATGGTAGTGACAATCAAGATGATGATGATGAGTTTGATTGTGAGGAGATGTTGCGTCACATCGAACCACATCTATTGATTTCTATGGGAGCAAGTAAAGCTTTAAGTAAAATAGAGACATTGCGAAATACGGCGACGAAGCTCTTATATGATGAATCAAAGGGTTGTGATAAAGAGTTTACTACATGGCGTGCAGTCCTAGAACTACTAAAGTTAAAAGCCACACACGGATGGTCCGGTTGTAGTTTCTCTAATCTTTTGAATCTTTTGGCAGAAATTCTTCCAAATTCCAATAAACTGCCCAGAAGCACTTATAAAGCGAAGGAACTTCTTTGCCCGATGTCACCGGGTGTGACAAAAATACACGCTTTTGTGAACCATTGTATTCTGTATCGCAAAGAGCATGAGCTTGCAACTAGATGCCCCATCTGCGGTGTCAGTAGATACAAGAAGGACTACAATCTCCAGTATGTTACCAATATGAATGAGACCCTGAAGAATAAGAAGAATATTATTGGCTCTGAAGGTGATGATGACGATACTTCTGATGATGCAAGCGTGAAGAATAAGAGAAAAATTCCTGCCTTGGTGATGTGATACCTTCCAGTAACTGATCTCTTGAAGCGTTTTTCTCAAACCCTAGGGGGGCTGAACTTATGCGTTTGCATTCCGAGCAGCGCAGAAAGAATGAAAAACATATTCGACACCCTGGTGATGCAACCCAGTGGAAAATTTTGGTATTCAGTATCCATAGTTTGCAAAGGAACTCAGAAATGTAAGGTTTACCTTGGGTGCGGACGGAATGAATCCGTTTGGTGAAAAAAGGAGCATACATAGCACATGACCCGTGGTATTAACGATGTACAACTTACCGACGTGGTTGTGTCACAAAAGGAAATATATTTTGTTATCTATTCTTATACAAGGTCCGAAACAATCCGACATCGAAATTGATGTGTTCTTGGAACTTCTAATAGAAGATATGGCGAAACTGTGGAATGAAGGGGTACATACTTGGGATAAGTACAAGTGGGAGTATTTCACGCTAAGAGCAATGATATTCGTTACTGTGCATGATTATCCCGGACTGTTTACATTATCGGGACAAATGGAAGGGAAGAAAGGTTGTGTAAGGTGCGTGGATCGAACTGGATTTTTGTACCCCACTTCATCCAGAAAGACGGTGTACATGAGACACCAGCGGTTCTTGATGGATACACACAAGTTAAGGAAGATGAAACAATAATTTGATAACACAATCAAAAAAGATACTGCACCAAACCTTAAAGTGGAAAACTCGTGTTTGAAATGGTCAAGAACATTCAGGTTGCTTTTGGTAAGGGCAAAAAATGTAAAGGAATAAAGAGAAAGAAAACTACGTCTTTGGGTGATACAACTGACACGGCTTTACAATCATTTTTTTTCAAGTATCTTCCGTACTGGAAGAACCTGGAAATTTGCAATTGTATGGATGTGGTGCAAGTTACAGAGAATGTATTTGACAGCATCATTGGAACCTTGTTGGACATGTCGAGGAAAACAAAGGACGGATTAAAATTGCGTATGTACCTAGTAAATCTTGATATGACACCAGAGCTTCACCCGGTAGAAAAGGCTAACGGGAAGCATTACCTTCCCCCAGCCAGCTACAACTTCACACTACAGGAGAAAAAGGCAATTTGCGAATGCTTGCATGGGATTAGAGTGCCCACGAGTTTCTCATCCAATATCCTCAAACTAGTCTCGATGAAATACTTGTCTTTATTCAGCTATAATTCTCACGACTGTCATATGATGATGACAGTGTTCCTTGCCATTGCAATAAGGGTCATCAAACCTGAGCATGTAAAAGTTGTCATCACACACTTGTGTTACTTCTTCAATGCAGTATCGCAAAAGGTGATAGCCTCGGAATACTTAGACTATTTGAAAATGTACATCGTCGAGACTATGTGCAAGCTTGAGATGTGTTTCCCACTATTCTTTTTCGATATGCAAGTACACCTAATCATACATCTTGTTGATCAGAAAAAGTATTGGGGCCACTATATTTACATCATATGTTTCCGTTGGAGAGATATTTAGGAGTATTAAAGGGTTATGTGCAGAATCGTGCTCACCCAGAGGGTAAATTATGGATGGATACACTACTGAAAAAGTGATTGAGGGTTGTGCTGATTACATCAAAGATAGAAATAAGTGTGCCTATACAAGTACATGAGGGTAGACTATGTGGGAGAGGTAAAGTGGATAAGAAAACCTTTATAGTTCAGTATTACAAATTAGTACACTATGCATATTTTGGTGTACTACAACAGCTCGCAATAGCTGAGTCGTACATCGAGGAACACGAAATTAAGCTTCGCAGAAAAAACCAAGGCCGCACAGAGGGCTAGATCATGAAAGAGCATAGAAGATGTTTCACTAAATGGTTAATGGACAAAAATATACAATACGGAGACTCTGATGAAGAGGCAACGATGAAGAAGTTAGCTTCTGGCCCATCTGCTTTGGTGATATCATGGCAAGCATATGACATCAATGGTTACACATTTTACACTAAGAAAAAAGACGGTAAGAGTGTTGCACAAAATAGTGGTGTTCGTATAGAGGCTTATGATCCACAAGGTTAGAAGACCACATACTTCGGGTTCATAGAGGAAATATGGTAACTCGATTATGGCAAAAGAATGCAAATGCCCGTGTTTAAGTGCCAATGGGTCAAACATTCTGATGGTGTGAAAGTGGACAACTACGGGCTGACACTGGTAGACTTGAACAAAGTGGGTTATAAAGATGATCCGTGGGTCACCGATGTGTTGTACAAGTTTTTTATGTACAGGATTCAGGAAGATGCACGTAGTTGTTTCTGGAAAGCAAAATACTGTTGACGATGAGAATGTGGGAGATAATGAAGAGGACTATAATCAATATGAAGATATGTACAACATCAAGCGCGTAGAAAGAAGCAATAAAAAGGATTTGGAACCCTACATGCAAGAAGATGGCAATGCTGGAAAAAATGTATAGAATATATTTTATATATTTGTAATATTGTACTGAAGATTTAATATTTTAATTTGACAAATTTTATCTTTTAATATTTGAATTTTGACATGTTGTAATGCTTTAAAAAATTAACAAAATTCATGTAGTGAAATATTGGCTTTGAGTTGGCCGTAGACTTCAAAAGTGAAATACACTGCGCTTGAAGCTATGGTTGGTTGAGTGTTGCTTCATCTCTATGTGTACGTGTGAGCTCTGTTTTTCCGCTGTTCATGTGCGTATATAATTTTCCTCTATTTTTCCTTCAAGTAAAGATTGCATGTGAAAACATTTTGAATAACGTGCACAAGGGGTGGCCCCTGGCCGACGTGACAATCCCTGGCACGAGATCACCACTTCCGAGACCTGTCATCATCGAGCTGCCAGTTGGAGGGGCTCCAGAGGCTCAAGCTAGGAGTTGTCACTTCCTCCATCAAGCTCCACGTACATCAACCAGCCATAAACTGATGCTGGTGGGAGCAGTGGCTCGGAGCCGATCCATGAAACCGACTGATGGATAATAGAGCTTTTGGAGAGAAGGCAAGTTGTGCATGAGATGTTGCATTTGTAAACCTTGACATTTTGTGGCCCTGTAATGCATGCTACCATGTGACACATATTTTGTTGCTAGAACTTTTGCAGACTGGTGCATGCTACAATTTTCGCAGGCAGTTCTATACCTACAACTAGCCGCATGCGAAGAATATTTATCACAGACGGTTTGTAATGTAAAGAGTATCCGCCTGCGAAGAATCTTTATCGCAGGCGGTTCTTTATCTACGGCTGTCCGCCTATGAAGATTGTTTATCACAGGCGGTTTGTAATATAAAGAGTATCTGCCTGTGAAGAACCCTTACCGTAGGCATTTCTTTATCTACGGGTCCACCTGTGAATGTTTATCGCAGGCGGTTTGTAACGTAATATTATCCGCCCATGTAACTCTAAGGGTGCATGTACTACGCGCATGGCACATTCCCCTCGCGCGCGTGTGTGGTAACCGAAAAGGTAAGGCTCACACGCCAGGTCGCTTCGCCACCTGTATTAATGGCCAATATTTCAAGCGGCTCCAACTCCACGGTCCGTTTGTATCACACGGTCGTTTCCATTTGCGCACAAAATTCAAAGCGATCCAACATCTCCTTCTCTGCACCATTATAACTTGCACCTTCCCCTTCTCTAGAGTCTGCACCACCATCACAGTCTTCCTCTTCCCTCTAGACTTCGTCTTTCTCGCTGCACCGTAGCCCTAGTCTCAATGGCACCATCGATGAAGCGCTCCCGACCATGCTCTCCAGTCGCCGAGCCTCCGTCCATAGCTCCAACCGCACCTCCGTCCCCAGCTCAAACCATGCCTCCTCGGCTCCAACCGTGGCTCCGTCCTGGGCTCCAACCACACCTCCGCCGCCTTCCTGGGCAGAAGAGAGAGTGCACCTGCTTAGGAAAGTCACTTTGCTAGAGCAGAGTTTGGTTACCCTCAGGGCACAGGCAGACGACGATGACCTATCACTGTTGCGCCGACAGATGGCGAAGGATGTATTTAACAGTACATCTGATGTCATGGTTCTTCTGTGTCTTGGTCGCCTTCCACTGTACTGGAATGGGCACCATAGCCCACTACCTCTTCGGGTTAAGCGCAGTGGCCGGGTACTCTTGACGCGATGCGGGAGACGGTCGGTGAGGTGCTTGGGGTGGAAGGCAACAGGAAGTTGGTGGAGGCGATCACCGAAGAGTGTGGGATTTCTCCGCCACTGGAGGACTAGGCTATCGTCTGTTATTTTCTTTAGTTGTTTGTAAAAATTTAATTCTTAATGAATGTGTTTTTGATGATGAATGTCTGTTATCGATTATCGAATTGTTTGTCGTCTTTTTGTTTGATGCTAAATGTGGTTGATGTATACCGGGCCGCGATGTTTGGTGGCTTCGAATTGGTGTCAAAGGCGCGTTTCGACCCCCTCGGTATTAATGGCCAATATTACAGGCGGCTCCCTACTCCCGGTCGTTTTAGCCGCATGTATTAATACGGCTTCGAATTGAATTCAAAGGCGCGTTCCCCTTGGTATTAATGGCCAATATTACAGGCGGCTCCTACTCTCGGTCGCTTCAGCCACCTGTATTAATGGCCCATATTGCAGGCAGCTCCTACTCTACGGTCTGTCTGTGAAAATTGATATGTTTACACAGGCGATTTGTCGTTGCAAGCCGTATGTGATGTTTATTCATCACACACGGCTATTAAATCATTCGACATCACAACCACATTTTTTTACGAACCGCCTGGGTCTGAAAAACGAGACGCCTGTGACAATGGTTTTTATAGTAGTGACGCAAGCATTCGCAAATTTCTTTTTTCTCCTGTAGTGTCAAGTTGTAGCTAGCTGGTGGAAGGTAATGCTTCCCATTGCCTTTTTCTATTGGCTGAAGCTCTAGTCTAATGTTAAGATTTACTAGGTCCATACGTGATTTTAATCCGACCTTTGTCTTCCTCGGCGTGTCCAGCAAAGTTCCAATTATGCTGTCAAATACGTTCTTTGTAACGTGCATCAAATCAATACTATGGAAAATTTCCAGTTCCTTCCAGTACAGAAGATATTTAAAAAAAATTGATTGTTTCTTGAAAGTTGTGTCAGTTATGTCAGCTGAAGGTGTAGTTTTCTTTCTCTTTGTACCTTTATTTTTCCCCTTACCGAAAACAACCTGAATATTCTTGACCATTTTAAACACGAGTTTTTCACTATAAGGTTTTGGTGCAGTACCTTTTTCGGTTTTGTTATTAAATTGTTTTTTCATCTTCCGGTACTTGTGTGTATCTATCAAAAACCGCCGGTGTCTCATGCACGCAAACTTTCTAGATGAAGTGAGGTACAGAAAACCAGTTCCATCCAGACACCTTACACAACCTTCCTTCCCTTTCGTTTGTCCTGATAATGTAAAGAGTCTTCGATATTCCTGGACGGTAATGAATATCGTTGCCCTTAGCGTGAAATACTCTCGCTTGTACTCGTCCCATGTATGTACCCCTTCATTCCACAACTTCGCCATATCCTCCTTTAGAGGTTCCAGGAACACATCGATTTCGACGCCAGCTTGTTTCAGACCTTCGATAAGAATAGATAACAAAATGTACCTCCTCTTGTGACACAACTAGGTCGGTAGGTTGTACATCGTTAAGACCACGAGCCATGTGCTGTGTATGCTCCTTTTTCACCAAATGGATTCATTCCATCTCTACCCAAAGAAAACCTTGCATTTCTGATTTCCTTTACAAAGTCAAGATAATTAATTTCAAAATTTTCCATTGTGTTGCATTACTAGGGTGCCGAATCTATTTGTCATTCTTCGTGCGCTGCTCAGAATGCCAACTCATAAGTTCGGCCTCCCTAGGGTTTGAGAACATACGCTTCAAGCGATCAATTACTGGAAGGTACCACATCACCAAGGCAGGAATCTTTCTCTTATTCTTCCCGTCCGCATCATTAGAACTATCATCATCACCCTTAGGGTCAATAGAACTCTTCTTATTTTTCTGGGTCTTATTCATGTTGGTAATATACTGGTGATTGTAGTCCTTTTTGTATCTACTAACACCGCAGACCGGGCATCTCATTCCCACCTCATGCTCTTTACGAATAGAATACAATGGTTTGGACAAGCGTGTATTTTTGTCACACCTAGTGACATCGGACATAAAAGTTTCTTCGCTTCATAAGTGCTTCTGAGCAGTTTATTGGTATTTAGAAGAATTTTTGCCAAAAAAAATAAAGGATCAGTGAAACTACAATTGGACCATCCGTGGGTGGCCTTCAGTTTTAGTAGTTCTAGGATTGCACGCAACGTAGTAAACTCTTTATCACAACCTTTTGATTCATCATATAAAGCTCATTTGACGCACTCCGTAATATCTCCATTTTACTTAAACATTTACTTTTTCCCATAGAAATCAGCACATGTGGTTCCATGTGACGCAACATCTCCTCACAATCGACTCTTCATCGTCGTCATCATCATAATTGTCACGACCATAATCGATATGAGCATTATCCCTGTTTGAATATCTGACACCTTTTTCATCATCATTATCCACTTCACGTGTATCTAACTCACCATGATCTATCCATATTGTGTAGTTTTTTCTTAAAACCTCTTTTCACCAAGTGTGATTGGAGTACTACAGTATCTGTCCAAACAATCTTGTTTTTGCAGTCGATACAAGGACATAATATATAATATATCTTTTGCATCTTCGCATATCCTTTGGACGCTTCAATAAAGTTTGCAATATTTTGAATGTAAGTAGGATCAGGTCTTGACTTATTGTACATCCACGATCGGTCTATCTTCTATGTCAAACTATACAATATAGGATATATGCAATGTAGGATTTATACAATGTAGCATAAATAAAAATTTGAAAATGTAGGATATATACAATGTATTATAAATAAAAATTTGAAAATATAGGATATATACAATATAGGAAGACATACCTTTTTGGAGACAAAAATCTTTAAAAATATTCTAAATTTAGCTTAATTCGAATTTTAGGTCTTCTAAATCCTTAAAAATTTATGGAGAAACTAAATTTCAAAAATTAAGACCTCAAATTGTACCCAAAGGAGAAAAAACAAAGCAAGATCATATGCTTATCTTATAGAGAGGTAAATCTTTGATATAAACTCTAATTTAACTCTTATCCGAGACCTACAAAATATAGAAAATTTGGTGCAAAATGTAAATTACAAATTTGAGTCCATAAATCGCATCAAAAAGAAGGGGAAAATAAAGCAAAAGCATAGAATAACAATAAGGAGACATACCTCTAAAAAGATTTGGAAACAAAACCGTCCCCCCTGAAATTTGGAAAAATATCGTCCGTCGTGGCTGTAGCTAGCTCAGCCGCGCTCGGACATAACCCGTGAAGGCTATATATACACTTTTTTCATTGGTTGTCGACATAAGGAACCGCATGTCATAACTACAATGTCGCAGACGGTTCCAGACAAAGAACACTTGTGAAAACAAGTGTATTTTTACAGGTGGTACGTGAAGAAAAACCGCTTAGATATTATCAATTATCACAGGCGGTTTTCTATAACGACCGCCTGTTTTAACAAGCCTATTTTCACAGGCGGTTCTTTAACTAAAATCACCTGAGATATTGTTCATTTTTATAGGTGGTCTGTATCTAAGACCGCCTATGAAAATCTTGATGTTTTCATAGTCGGTTCTATATTCAAGACCGTATGTGATACTTAATTATCACAGGCAGTTTTTTACATCACATGTGTTTTTTTAACAGATCGTCTGTACAAGAAATGGAAGTGGCATGTAAAAATGCTTTTTGTAGTAGTGCTGTCTACTGAATCAATGCACTGAATCATGACCTCATCAGATAACAATGCTCAAAGATCTAATCGTTCATTGTTTTGAGTTAAGCGGGAATGAATACATTTGGTCAGAAAATATCCACGTAATATTGTACTTCAATGTGTTACGGCTCAATAGATGAGACAGTAAGCGATGAACAAGTTGTACTCACCCTCCCTCAGAAGCACTGAGTTCTAAATTGTTCTTGCTTATTTACTCATCCTCTGCCAACATTACATAGCCCTGCTCCAAACAACTCATCCGATTGAGGACTCCTATCAATTTAAGACTAGGACATGTATCAATCTAAGACTACTGACCTAAGACTAGAACTCTATTCCTTCTTTGATTGTGAGGGCTTTCCTTGGCCCGGTGATGGTAAGTCAAAGCGTCCATAACACTTCCCCCACCTGGCAAAGCAGCTTGTCCACGAGTTGAAATTCTGGATAATCTGCCTTGAAGTCTACAAGCTTGAGCCATGTCGCTTCAACTATATAGCTTGATCCGGAACAATTGGCGGTAACATGGTCATGGCATTAGGAAGATTCCCTTCAAACATTTTCATGAAAAACACATGTAACGAATCCTGTATACGTCCTTAGCTGAAAGACGAACGTGGTAAGAAACCTGCTCAATTCACCCCACAATCTCATATCAACCAAAGTACTTGGGGCTCAATTTAGATCAGGCCCCATCTCGAATAGTTATCGTCATGCGTTGATTCGAACGAAGCATATCCTTTTGCAAATTTCAACCTATCTGTATCCTCCATCATACACCACCATCATATGATCTCAAGTTTGCAACAGAAGTTCATGGATTTATGCCAGGAAAAGAATGCTTTCCTGCATTTGTCTTTCTACTGCCATGGTTTTGGCCTAGCCAGGCTGAAACGGGATCAGTTGTGGCGGTTCCCGGTCATATACAACTTGGAACGGAGTGGCCTTAAGCGCAGTCTTGTAGGATGTGTTGAAGCAACATTCAGCCCATGGCAGCCAACAAAGTCAACTCTTGGGTTGATCTCCAGCAAGACAATGTAGACAAACGTCAAGCACTCTGTTCATCACTTTTGATTAACCATCTATCTATGGAAGGGAGGTGAATATTAGATGAGGCTTAGAAGTGTAGGGGATCAGACCTGGAGTACACAACACGATCACGTGGTTTTGATGAGGAAAGCTAGCCTACGATGCCTCTGTTTTTTTTTCTGATCCCTCACACACAGAAGAACAGAGAGGCAAAGTTTTTCCCGACGTGCTCTCTAACTGCAGCACCAGTTTTCTTCTTTTAACAAGGACGATAAGAAACTCAACGTGTGCACATCACCCACGATCCGTTTTTCTCGTGCCTCCACGGACGTGATAGTGTTTAGCACACACTCGCACTGCAAACCGAATGAGAAAGACCTAGAGACTATTTCTCCAACAACTGAGACCCAACCACAACGTGAACACAGCACGTTTCAGGCACATTTGCAGTTTCAGAATGAAAAAACAAATTATTGCAATGAGTTTAGACAGCTAGATTATTTCAACATTTCACCCCCTTAATCTTGATGTCTGAACCAACCTGCTTAACACCAATCTTCTCTCTCATATACTGAATCTGATTTTCGATAGAGGATTTGTCAGAATATCAGCTAACTGATCTGTAGTTCTCACATGCTCAACTGTCAGTTTTCCGTCTTCAACTGGATTTCTCACTAAATGATAACGCACATCAATGTGCTTGCTCCTCTAATGGAATACTGGATTTTTGCATAATAATATGGCTGACTGATTATCAATCTTGAGCACCGACCTCTCAGCTTCACAATCAAACAGTTCACCAATTAGCCTGCTTAGCCAAATTCCTTGGCATGCGGCAGATGCAGCTGCTACATATTCAGCCTTACAAGAGGACTGAACAACTATGCTTTGCTTCTGTGAAACCCAGGATACTAGACAGTTTTCATAGAAATACAGCACCCCCGCAGTACTCTTTCGATCATCCGCATCACCAGCTAAATCACTGTCACAATAACCAAACAATTTAGGCTTCTCAGCATATTAACTGTAACTGCGGCCGAGTGTGATAGTATATTTTATGTATCTCAATATGTGTTTCACAGCACTCATGTGTTCCTTTGTTGGCCTTTCCATAAACCTACTGACATAACCAACTGGGAAACTCAAATCAGATCTAGTGTGTAGCAGATATCTCAAACTACCAACTACACTTCTGTACCGAGTAAAATCATCTTCTTCTGCCTGACTGGCTTTGCTC
This sequence comes from Neostapfia colusana, assembly GCA_030760725.1. NCBI lineage: Eukaryota > Viridiplantae > Streptophyta > Magnoliopsida > Poales > Poaceae > Neostapfia > Neostapfia colusana. Next base: position 64,842,509 of record JASWHV010000011.1, read on the forward strand.
AGTTTCAACTTAGGTTCCATGGGTGCATGAGTTGGGTTGCATGTAAAAAACTTTTTATCACCTCACAACACCACAGTTTTGTTGTGGATAGATTGTGAAAAAGTGTGAAGAGCAAGTAACCTCCATCAAAAGAGTGGTTAGAGCGGAAAGCCTACACTTTCACAAAGTGGGAATTTTACACATGACACATGGGAGGGTGATTCAAAACTGTTGCATTCAAACTCATGGTTGCAGCATCTAAAACAAGAATCAAAGTGCATAATTGGATTCCTCAGGTCCAAATTAGTGGGGAGGCAGAGTTTCAATAATTTTTGAAAAGGTTTGCTACCCATTTTTCCAAAAAGGATCCAAATGTGCAAAGAATTCAAATATACATTTGAATTTGGGGGAAATGTGATCAACCATACAAATGTAGGTCAGTTTAAAACTCCAAACATTTGAATTCATCCCTGGCCAAGTTTTGGAGATCTTTTGAGGGGTGGGGGAGCACTGACAAGTGGGTCCCACATGTCATTGAGGAGGTTGAAATTGCACAAAAGTCAACAGCCTTAGGGGCTAAGTGTTGCACTCGGAACAGAGCCGAGGATCCACCGTGACACACCGAGAAACGCCGGGCGCCACCTCCTGCTCTCCCCTCGCGCACTGGCGAGCTCCTCGTGGGGGCGTAGTAACTCCCAGCTGTGCCCCAGCTCGCCACATCCACGAGCCGACCCCCAGCCACCGCCCTCTCGCACGACAGAGCGCCGAGGAGCCGCCGCTGTGATCCATTCACCCGGGAGCGATCGTCTCTCGCGTACCAACGTCGGCAACTCAGCAAACCAGCGTCCCCAGACCTCTCACGCACTTCCCACACCACTTCCGGTCGAGCTGAGCCACCACAAACCGCGCAAACGACGTTCTTCGCGGCAGCCGGGAAGAACCGAGCCAAGGTGCTCTCGTGGGCAGCTCGGCAGAGGGCTTGTCACGACCAAGAAGGAGCGGTTTTGGACGCGCCTAGGCTCCACGCTGCTCGACCCCTAAGCCTAGAACCGGTGACCGATCATCGCCGACGAATTTCGCAAAGCACTTCCGGCCCGTGCAGAACTACCTTCGGGTAAGAAAACCACAAATTCCCAACATATACTTGCTTAGAGTTTATCAAACTGCACTCACAGGAGCTAGACTTGACGGCGCACAAGTTTGCTTCGCAACCCTAGCTTAATTTTGGCTGTAGCCGGCATATTTCCCGGTTTTCCAACCGCGGTTATGGCGGGAAGGGTCGGGCTCACGGTGACGGCTAGGTTAGAGCTCTTCCTGAACCCTGGCATGGCCTTGTCGACCTTCTCTGAGATCCCCCGGTGCTGTAGAGCCCTTCCACCGAGGTTTTGGCGGGCTGAGTTGGCCGGGTGGCATAACCGGAGGGAGTCCGAGCCGCTGCACCGTCGCCGGCTAGGTTAGGGCCACCGCCGACCGGAGCAGTCGGTGCCATCGTGTTCGGCGCACGAAAGTAGGCCCAGGCGGCGAGTTTCCGGCCGAGAGGTGGTCAGGAAGCCAAGTCCGGCGAGCTTCAGAGGTGTGCCGGCGAGGGGGCGGCGCGGGGAAAAGAGCGGGCGCGAGGAAGAAGACAAGCCGGCCGGGCCCGCTCGTCAGTCCCTCGATGCACAGCGTGAGGATTTTCTGTTGCACCGGATCAGCTGTGACCACGCGGAGAACAGTCCTGTGGCCCCGTGTGGCGCAGCCGAGGTGGTGACACGTGGGGGCCAGGCCCGCTGTCAGGAATTTGAACTTTTTCCCGGTTATTTCAAATTCCAGAATTTTCCCAAACTTTAGAACCCCATAACTTTTGCTAGGAAGCTCCAAATTTAATGATTCAAATTGGGTTGGATTCATCTTGCGTAGCTCAGTCCAAATATGCAACCCAATCTTATGAAACCTATTATTTAATTCTGGAAAATTCATTAAATCTATTCAGCAAAAGAATTTTTGAGAGAGTTTGGTTCATCCAAAAATCCCTAAATTTTGCCAGAATGTTCTTTAGGAGGTTAGTAAACCCCTGTAAAAGTTTCAGACCATTTGGAGTTGAGTTGATCAGAGCAATTCAAATTTGAAGGTGCTGTGTTCATTTGAATACAGAAACATTTTCAGAGAATTTCCAAAACTTGTAAATTCAGTTCTGAGCAAATATTAGCTCCAAAAATGCTAAGAAAATTCATGCAAACTCTATGAGCTATAATAGAAATTTTAGTTCACTAAGTTGGGCATGAACAGGGGTGTTACCTCAGAATTAAGTCTTCTTTGCTTAATTCCTAAGAGAATTATTCTGAGCAAACCATCCAAGGAAAAGTGCTAATAATTGGTCCAGAGGGTTTTCTTGTGACAAGGAACTCACACAAAAATTCTCAGCTCCATTGGAGCTCTGGATCACCCTGTCCTGTTTAACCACTTGAGAGATTAATATGGAAATAGGGGTAAAACCACTTAGCACTTAACCATGTACTTACGTCCAAACCCAAACCACTAAACCCCAGTTCCATTTTAAATTCTTGAACAGAGTTCCAGTTGTTAGAAACTGGTTATTAGAACTAATAGCAACAGTATTACAATAAACTTGTATGCATATTCATTAACATGTAGTATTTCAATAACGTGTAGTCGCTGAAGGCGAGGAAGCTCCGGAGGTTCTCGACTTCCTGCTTCCAGAAGAAGAACTAACCCCTGATCAGCAGCAACAAGGCAAGCCCCGGTTTGCATTAACCTTTTTATAAGTTTTACTTTGTTTACATGTGTCATATGAAGTATGATTGTGCATTAGGTATAGGGTGGATGGAACCCCACTTGCATAACCAGAATTTTTCCCTAAGAGTGAGGGTAGTGTTTAAGACCTCGAGTAGAAAGGCTATGCTTAAAGATTCATAGGGCTTCGGTACAAGTCGAGTAGTTGGAATCTACTCGCGAGATAGGCTTGGGACACACGGGTTCGGTTGAGTGATGTGAGATCACTTTAGTAATGAAAATGAGACTAGGCAGGGGCTAGGGCGCAGCAAGAGGAAGTCTTGTGTGCGCAGCCCTGCCCGTGTCGATTGAGGACGGATCGTGTGCGGCCCTGCTGAACAAGTATTGAACGTACCGAAGGCATATCGGATATATGGGCCCCGATAAACCGATGTAGCCTAAACCTCCGGGCGTCGAGGCATAGCACACCGATTTATAGGTGTAGGTTGAGGGCAACAAGGTGGAAATCTGCCAACGGGCATAGAGAGATGCTCCGTGTGGGGAACCTCCTGCTCGTTTCGGTGCGACAGGTTCGACGTTTGGGCTGTTGGGTGAAAGGTTGTCCCGTACGACATCGAGTGAGTGTGCTGTGCAGCTCCACGGGTGGGCGTACGTGACGTGCTCTTTGGGTTTCCCTGCAGGTCTATATCGAGTCGATTCACCGTCCCTCGCGGTGACGAGTACCGCTTGTTCACTGCGTCGAAACGTAGACTAATGTATGAAATGTGATGATTCAATCTTGCTGTTATGATATAATTGTATTGCTACATGTGTGCCACCAAATATTGCTTACTAAATTTTAGCTTCCTGAACTGTTAACTTGTTGCTAAAAGATGAACTATGGATGAACTTGTAGGCGTGTCCATTTGCTGCAACATTACTATCCTATGTCATTGTACAACTCATGTAGAGTTTCATGCTTAGGTGAGTTGGTTAAGTCTTGTTGGGCCATCGTGCTCACGGTTGCTGCTTTAGTGTTTTTCAGGTGAGGAGCCACCCACGGACTCGGAGTACGAGTCCACCGGCGAGGGTTACCCTCCGCCGGGGACCACGGCTGAGTGGGAGCCGTACACGCTGCGCTGAGCTGAGGAGTGCAGCTAGTGTGGGTTGCCCTAGGGCTGGGCAACCGACTTTTGCTAGATAGGCGGGCGTGAGTTGTATAAAAGAAACTTCTGCTGTGTAATAAAAGACCCTAGTTTGTAACTGAGAAGTGTACTACTTTGTACATTCAGTTTGTTTTCCCATGTAATATAATGTGTTCTTATGACGTGTGCTGTCGGGTGTCACATCGTGCGGCACCACCCTCTGCGATCCTGGATGAGCGGATCCCGGTCCGCCACAGCCTGGTATCAGAGCTGCATTGGGGATAGCACAATACTTAAGGACTGTATTATGGGAAAACTTAGGTTACGGTGAGGATTCGGTAGTTGCCCAAGTAAGGACTATATTAGCATAGTTACTTAAAGTGGCAAAAACTAACCTATGTGTTATAATTCTGAATTTTAATTATGTAACGACGCACCTACGCTCTGGTAAGAATGGTAAGGAACGCCACCAAAAGCGGTTCAATTTCGGTTAGCTCCCCTGACGAGGAACGTGGTTCAGGGATTGGTCTCACAGCTTGGTGTGAGACGTCAATATGAAACTCTTGGACTCTTCATGTTCCTGAGTTCATATGAAACGCTGATCCCTAGCGTGCATTAGGCAAGTAAGTGGAGACCCCATCGCGTGGTCAGTAACTCGAGAGTGTGTTCGTCTGGAAGTAGCCCAGGAGGACATACGCAGCGCTTGCCATCGGTGTGCCCTGCAGGGCAGTAGGTGGTATCTGTTGGGTTGATAACATTCCCAACCGTGACGACCCGTTCATGACATACTCGGGTTCCCCGTCGTGTGGTGTTGAAACACGATCACGTACCTCGAGACGTGACCTAACTCAAGGACGGCCGTATGACAATGATACGGGCGTTTTTATTTAATTTTAAATATGAATCCTGCCTGAAATGAAACCAACCATTGAGTGCACCATTATTGTGTGATCATCTGCAGGTACTAACCACGTATGTATCCGTGTAGTAAACGTGTGCGAGAGACTGTTTAGTGCCACATTTGAGACGTATATGCCGGTATAATCCGGTTAGGATTTTCTTTTGTGAAGAACGTAGTACCGAGATATCATAGGCATATGCATGTGAAATAATGATAACAAGGAATTAAAAATCCCTAGGTTCAACAATTAAGACCCTGGTTGGGTATAAGAATGGGATAGTGGAGCAGGATAGCCAAAGGGATGAAAAACAGAGTGCTCTGTTTTGGGCAACAAGTTTGCTGATCTTCAACAGGGCATAACTCACAGGTCTTTTAGCCCAAGGAGGTGTGGGATATAGTTATGGAAAGGTATTTAAGTGCTCTACAACTTTGTTGTAGACTTCCAGAGCTGAAACACAGCTTAAGATGGCTTAAATCCCAGAGGCATGTAAACTGTCCAGAACCAGGACAGAGTTAAAACATTCTCTGACTGTTCTGTTTTTCAAACATAACTCCTAGTAGAAAAATAAAAAAAAAATTCATATGATACATCCTTAGAAAGAGTAGAAGATGTGTGACATCTTTGCAATTCAAAGTTTCTGAAATTTCAGCACAGAATGTAGTGGAAATCAGAGTTGAAACCAGCGACTTCCCAAGGGAGGTGCTGTTAAAATTCTTCCAGAAATTCTGCTGATTTGAATTAGCATAACTTTTTAACCAAAGCTGATCTAAGGGCAAATAAGTACTCGTTGGAAAGATACTGAAGTTAACTTTAACTTCGGTATTCAGCTTGAGTCATGAAAATGCCTAGAACCAGATCAAAAACTTAGAATAGTTAGAAACTGGTCATTCTGATAGAGGAGTGACAGTTGAACTCATTGGAGAGGGTGTTGTACCCTAAGGGTGGTATACGTGATGACAACGCGATAGTAATGTCTCGTAGTGACCAAACCTAGTTATGGTGAGCTTCCAAAGAGGAGGTTCATCAAGTTGGATTAAACTAGCTTGTGTTTGGTCTGGTAATGGTGTAGCTTGTGCAAAGTTATTACATTATCTACTTACGAGATGTATCGCATGTTTTATTGTCATTATGTTTTTACGCCAATTTTTATTGGACTGCACGCAATATGTTGCGGGACTGATGTTTATTATCGTATGGTTGCAGATGGTTCGTACTAGGACCACGCACGAGGTTGCTAGCTCTAGCCAACAGGGAGGCGATGACTCCCAGCCACCGGCCCATGACAGCACCCCGCAGCAGCAGCCACCACCGCCGCCTCCGCTTACTCTAGCGGATGTGATAGCGGCACTGGTGGGAGGTCGTGAGGAGCAAACCGACCTGCTCCGCACGATCGTGCAGAATACGTCCCAGGCGGGGGGGCGTCAAGACAGAGGGCCTCGTGAGCCCCGTGAAGTGTCGTACTCGGATTTCATGAGTACGCACCCTCCAGTGTTCACTGAAGCTGAAGAACCACTGGAGGCTGACAATTGGCTGTGGACCATCGAGTCCAAGTTCGGGCTGCTCCAATGTACGGAGCGGCAGAAGACTCTGTTCGCAGCGCAGCAACTCCATGGTGCCGCTGGTGCGTGGTGGGCGAACTATGTCGCCTCACGTCCGGCCGACCATGCCGTGGAATGGGAAGAGTTCCGGGAGGCGTTCCGCGCCTATCACATTCCTCCCGGGATCATGAAGAGGAAGTTCCAAGAATTTTTGGAACTGAAGCAGGGCGGGAGGAGTGCCCATGACTACTCTCGTGCCTTCAATCATCTGGCGCAGTATGCGTCAGACTATATCTCCACTAAAGAGAAGAAGCGAGAACATTTCTATCAGGGATTACACCCCGAAATGAAGACACACCTCATTCAGTGGAATCACGGCACTTTCAATGACCTGGTCAATGCCGCGATCATGCAAGAGGACGCTCAGCAGGAGTTGGCAGCTGAGCAGAGGAAGCACAGCGCTCCACCTAGCAGCAGTGGCGGCGCGCCTCAGAAGTACCGTATGGTGTATCGGACACCATCCGGGCAGCAGTGGCACCCACCGGCGCGACCGCAACGTTTTGCGGGACGTCCTTTTCAGTCACCTCCGTTCCGTCCTCCGATGCCACCACCAAGACAGCAGCAGCAGATGGTACCCCGGGCGTTCTCACCACCACAACGCGCCCGGGATTCCGTCCACCGATCAGCGGGGGACCGCCCCGATTCACTTGCTTCACGTCAGGCGGGCCACTTCGCGAAGGACTGTCCCCAGGGGCAGCAGAGCAGGGGGCAAGCCCAGTTCCAGGGCGGCGCTCGAGGCCAACCTCCGGTGAAGAAGGTTGGTCAGCGGACTGGGGGCGTCCGCAACCTCGACAATGAGGACGCCCCGGAGGGAGACAACGTGCTGGCAGGTACATTTACTCTCAACAATCAAGCTATCATCATACTGTTTGATTCTGGTGCAACCCACAGCTTTATAAGTGCATCCTATGTGGCTAAGCATCAAATGCAAGTCTTCCCAACCGACTGCACTTATATGATCTGCTCACCGGGAGGGAAGATCTCAGCTAATATGATGATTCCAAAAGCACCTCTGTGCTTAGGTGGGAAACTATATCCCACTACCTTGATAATCCTTATGAGGAAAAAGATTGATGCAATATTAGGGATGTCATGGCTACAATACCATGGCGCTGTCTTGGAGACTCGGACACGGACGGTTCATTTAAACTCTCTATTTCACCGTCCACATTCCATGGTGTTAGACATGCCAGTCCGGGAAATTTCAGCAATTAATAATGCTGAAGCTCTCAAGTTAGAGGACATCCCCGTAGTCCGAGAGTACCCCCACGTGTTCCCGGATGATCTTCTGGGCATGCCACCTGAGCGGGATGTTGAGTTCAAGATTGAGCTTGCACCCGGGACTATGCCCATATCACGGAGACCATATAAAATGGCTCCGAATGAGCTGGCTGAACTGAAAGAACAGCTCAATGATCTGTTGAGCAAGGGTTTCATCAGGCCGAGTTCATCGCCTTGGGGATGCTTGGTGCTGTTCGTGAAAAAGAAGGATGAAACCTTGAGGCTGTGTGTGGATTACCGGCCACTCAATGCCGTCACCATCAAGAATAAGTACCCACTGCCCCGTATTGACATTTTGTTTGATCAACTTGTGGGGGCAAGTATGTTCTCAAAGATGGACCTTCGCTCTGGATATCACCAGATCAAGATCCGGGCGGAGGATATCTCGAAGACGCCCTTCTCGACGACATATGGATTATATGAATATCTCGTCATGTCCTTTGGTCTCACAAATGCTCCAGCCCATTTCATGTATCTCATGAACTCGGTGTTCATGCCGGAGCTGGACAAGTTCGTGGTAGTGTTCATCGACGATATCTTGGTTTACTCCAAGACAGAAGCCGAGCATGTCGAACACTTGCGAATCGTCCTTCAACGATTGCGAGACCACAAGCTCTACTCCAAGTTCAGTAAATGCAAGTTTTGGATTAGCCAAGTGCCATTCTTGGGACATATCATCTCAGCAGAAGACATTGCGGTTGACCCAAGCAAAATAGAGCAAGTGCTGAAATGGAAAGCTCCCACTTCAGTCCATGAAGTCAGAAGCTTCCTCGGGTTAGCGGGATACTATCGGAGATTCATTCCAAGCTTCACCAAGCTCGCTAAGCCGATGACAGAATTGCTGAAGAAAGGGACTAAATATGTTTGGAACACGGCATGTGAAGGAGCATTCCAAGCATTGGTAAAGCATCTCACCACAGCCCCGGTCTTAGCTCAGACAGATACAACAAAGCCCTTCGACGTTTATTATGACGTGTCCGGTATTGGGCTCGGCTGCGTGTTGATGCAGGAAGGACGTGTGGTCGCATATGGCTCACGCCAACTTCGAAACCATGAGCAGCATTATCCTACTCATGATCTTGAGCTTGCTGCCGTGGTGTTGACACTAAAAATGTGGAGGCACTATCTCCTGGGGAATCTGGTGCATCTCTACACCGACCACAAGAGCTTGAAATACATTTTCACCCAGAAGTAGCTGAACATGAGGCAAAGGAGGTGGTTAGAATTAATCAAGGACTATGAAATTGAGATCCATTACCACCCCGGCAAGGCGAATGTGGTTGCCGACGCGCTGAGTCAGAAGTCACATGTCCATCACCTCACCATTACACCAGTGGAGGAGGAAGAGCCGAGTTTATACTTGGTTCCGTATGGATCGCTGTACAACCTTGCCCTCATCCCTACTATTAGGGAGGACATCATTGCAGCTCAGAAGACGGATAAAGGCATGGCACATCTCCGGAGACGGGTAGACAATGGAGAGATTGAATGTTTCTGGAAAGATGATGAGGGGACGCTGTGGTTCAATGACCACATAGTCGTACCCTGGGATATGGAGCTGAGGAAAAAGATCCTCGATGAAGCTCACTTGTCTAAATACTCCATTCATCCGGGCAGCAACAAGATGTACCAAGATTTGAAAAAGAAATTTTGGTGGACACGGATGAAGCGGGAGGTAGCGAAGTACGTATCCGAGTGCGATACGTGTAGATGAGTGAAAGCTGATCACATGAAGAAATCAGGGCTGCTACAACCCCTGAAGATCCCGGCATGGAAATGGGAATATGTGAGCATGGATTTCATTGTAGGATTACCCCTAACTACCAACAAACATGATTCTATTTGGGTAATCGTCGATCGGTTAACCAAGACGGCTCACTTCATCTCGGTTAATACACGTTACCGTGCCGGCAAGTACGCGGAGCTGTACATAGCAAAGATTCTGTGCTTATACGGGGTACCCAAGACCATCGTCTCGGATCGAGGTGCATTATTTGTATCTCGCTTTTGGGAGCAGCTACACGCTGCATTGGGTACTCCACTGATTAGAAGCTCCGCCTACCACCCTCAAACAGATGGCCAGACAGAGAGGGTGAATCAAGTTCTGGAGGACATGTTGAGAGCATGTGCCATCCACCACGGTAGGAACTGGGACGATCACCTACCGTTGGTGGAATTCTCGTACAACAACGGCTATCAGGCGAGTATCAAGATGGCACCCTATGAAGCTCTCTACGGTCGAAAATGCCGCACCCCATTAAATTGGTGCGAGTCCGGTGAAAGGGTCACATTCGGGGTTGATGTGGTGAACGACGCCGAAGAGCACGTTCGTGCAATCCAAGCTAACTTGAAGGCCGCTCAATCCTGACAAAAGAGCTACGCTGATAAGAGGCGTAGACCGTTGCACTTTGACATCGGTGAACACGTGTACCTCCGCGTGTCTCCGATGAGAGGCGTGCACTGGTTCGGTGTAAAGGGGAAGCTCGCTCCCCGTTTCATTGGACCCTATGCTATCACCGAGAAATGTGGACCAGCTGCGTATAGACTGGAGCTACTAGCATCCCTTGCTAGTGTCCATGATGTTTTCCATGTTTCGCAACTGCGAAAATGTTTAAAGCATACAGCTGCTGTTCCTACTGAAGACATCGGCGAGCTCAAACCGGATTTGACATATGCTGAATATCCGGTGGCAATTCTTGATGAGAAAGCCCGAGCCACGCGTAGCAGAACATTGTGGTTCTACAAGATACTCTGGAGCAACCACACCGCCGAAGAAGCGACGTGGGAGAGCGAGGAATTCCTTCGCTCAAATTACCCGGAGTTCTTGGCATCTCAGCACGGGTAAGTCCCTATTACATCGCAATCTCTTCTTTTGTAATCTCGGGACGAGATTCTTTTAAGGGGGAGGGATGTAAAAGCCCAAGAAAAGGGACTTGCAAAAACTTTTTATCACCTCACAACACCACAGTTTTGTTGTGGATAGATTGTGAAAAAGTGTGAAGAGCAAGTAACCTCCATCAAAAGAGTGGTTAGAGGGGAAAGCCTACACTTTCACAAAGTGGGAATTTTACACATGACACATGGGAGGGTGATTCAAAACTGTTGCATTCAAACTCATGGTTGCAGCATCTAAAACAAGGATCAAAGTGCATAATTGGATTCCTCAGGTCCAAATTAGTGGGGAGGCAGAGTTTCAATAATTTTTGAAAAGGTTTGCTACCCATTTTTCCAAAAAGGATCCAAATGTGCAAAGAATTCAAATATACATTTGAATTTGGGGGAAATGTGATCAACCATACAAATGTAGGTCAGTTTAAAACTCCAAACATTTGAATTCATCCCTGGCCAAGTTTTGGAGATCTTTTGAGGGGTGGGGGAGCACTGACAAGTGGGTCCCACATGTCATTGAGGAGGTTGAAATTGCACAAAAGTCAACAGCCTTAGGGGCTAAGTGTTGCACTCGGAACAGAGCCGAGGCTCCACCGTGACACACCGAGAAACGCCTGGCGCCACCTCCTGCTCTCCCCTCGCGCGCTGGCGAGCTCCTCGTGGGGGCGCAGTAACTCCCAGCCGTGCCCCTGCTCGCCACATCCACGAGCCGACCCCCAGCCACCGCCCTCTCACACGACAGAGCGCCGAGGAGCCGCCGCTGTGATCCATTCACCCGGGAGCGATCGTCTCTCGCGTACCAACGTCGGCAACTCAGCAAACCAGCATCCCCAGACCTCTCACGCACTTCCCACACCACTTCCGGTCGAGCTGAGCCACCACAAACCGAGCAAAGGACGTTCTTCGCAGCAGCCGGGAAGAACCGAGCCAAGGTCCACTCGTGGGCAGCTCGGCAGAGGGCTTGTCACGACCAAGAAGGAGCGGTTTTGGACGCGCCTAGGCTCCACGCTGCTCGACCCCAAAGCCTAGAACCAGTGACCAATCATCGCCGACGAATTTCGCAAAGAACTTCCAGCCGGTGCAGAACAACCTTCGGGTAAGAAAACCACAAATTCCCAACATATACTTGCTTAGAGTTTATCAAACTACACTCACAGGAGCTAGACTTGACGGCGCACAAGTTTGCTTCGCAACCCTAGCTTAATTTTGGCTGTAGCCGGCATATTTCCCGGTTTTCCAACCACGGTTATGGCGGGAAGGGTCGGGCTCACGGTGACGGCTAGGTTAGAGCTCTTCCCGAACCCTGGCATGGCCTTGTCGACCTTCTCTGAGATCCCCCGGTGCTGTAGAGCCCTTCCACCGAGGTTTTGGCGGGCTGAGTTGGCCGGGTGGCATAACCGGAGGGAGTCCGAGCCGCTGCACCGTCGCCGGCTAGGTTAGGGCCACCGCCGACCGGAGCAGTCGGTGCCATCGTGTTTGGCGCACGAAAGTAGGCCCAGGCGGCGAGTTTCCGGCCGAGAGGCGGTCGGGAAGCCAAGTCCGGCGAGCTTCAGAGGTGTGCTGGCGAGGGGGCGGTGCGGGAAAAAGAGCGGGCGCGAGGAAGAAGACGAGCCAGCCGGGCCCGCTCGTCAGTCCCTCGATGCATAGCGTGGGGATTTTCTGTTGCACCGGATCAGCTGTGACCACGCGGAGAACAGTCCTGTGGCCCCGTGTGGCGCAGCCGAGGTGGTGACACGTGGGGGCTGGGCCCGCTGTCAGGAATTTGAACTTTTCCCCGGTTAATTCAAATTCCAGAATTTCCCCAAACTTTAGAACCCCATAACTTTTGCTAGGAAGCTCCAAATTTAATGATTCAAATTGGGTTGGATTCATCTTGCATAGCTCTGTCCAAATATGCAACCCAATCTTATGAAACCTATTATTTAATTCTGGAAAATTCATTAAATCTATTCAGCAAAAGAATTCTTGAGAGAGTTTGGTTCATCCAAAAATCCCTAAATTTTGCCAGAATGTTCTTTAGGAGGTTAGTAAACACCTGTAAAAGTTTCAGACCATTTGGAGTTGAGTTGATCAGAGCAATTCAAATTTGAAGGTGCTGTGTTCATTTGAATACAGAAACATTTTCAGAGAATTTCCAAAACTTGGAAATTCAGTTCTGAGCAAATCTTAGCTCCAAAAATGCTAAGAAAATTCATGCAAACTCTATGAGCTATAATTGAAATTAGTTCACTAAGTTGGGCATGAACAGGGGTGTTACCTCAGAATTAAGTCTTCTTTGCTTAATTCCTAAGAGAATTATTCTGAGCAAACCATTCAAGGAAAAGTGCTAATAATTGGTCCAGAGGGTTTTCTTGTGACAAGGAACTCACACAAAAATTCTCAGCTCCATTGGAGCTCTGGATCACCCTGTCCTGTTTAACCACTTGAGAGATTAATATGGAAAAGGGGGTAAAACCACTTAGCACTTAACCATGTACTTAGGTCCAAACCCAAACCACTAAACCCCAGTTCTATTTTAAATTCTTGAACAGAGTTCCAGTTGTTAGAAACTGGTTATTAGAACTAATAGCAACAATATTACAATAAACTTGTATGCATATTCATTAACATGTAGTATTTCAATAACGTGTAGTCGCTGAAGGCGAGGAAGCTCCGGAGGTTCTCGACTTCCTGCTTCCAGAAGAAGAACTAACCCCTGACCAGCAGCAACAAGGCAAGCCCCAGTTTGCATTAACCTTTTTATAAGTTTTACTTTGTTTACATGTGTCATATGAAGTATGATTGTGCATTAGGTATAGGGTGGATGGAACCCCACTTGCATAACCAGAATTTTTCCCTAAGAGTGAGGGTAGTGTTTAAGACCTCGAGTAGAAAGGCTATGCTTAAAGATTCATAGGGGTACAAGTCGAGTAGTTGGAATCTACTCGCGAGATAGGCTTGGGACACACGGGTTCGGTTGAGTGATGTGAGATCACTTTAGTAATGAAAATGAGACTAGGCAGGGGATAGGGCGCAGCAAGAGGAAGTCTTGTGTGCGCAGCCCTGCCCATGTCGATTGAGGACCGATCCGTGTGCGACCCTGCTGAACAAGTATTGAACGTACCGAAGGCATATCGGATATATGGGCCCCAATAAACCGATGTAGCCTAAACCTCCGGGCGTCGAGGCATAGCACACCGATTTATAGGTGTAGATTGAGGGCAGCAAGGTGGAAATCTACCAACGGGCATAGAGAGATGCTCCGTGTGGGGAACCTCCTGCTCGTTTCGGTGCGACTGGTTCGACGTTTGGGCTGTTGGGTGAAAGGTTGTCCCGTACGACATCGAGTGAGCGTGCTCTGCAGCTCCATGGGTGGGCGTACGTGACGTGCTCTTTGGGTTTCCCTGCAAGTGTATATCGAGTCGATTCGCCATCCCTCGCGGTGACGAGTACCGCTTGTTCACTGCGTCGTAACGTAGACTATTGTATGAAATGTGATGATTCAATCTTGCTGTTATGATATAATTGTATTGCTACATGTGTGACACCAAATATTGCTTACTAAATTTTAGCTTCCTGAACTGTTAACTTGTCGCTAAAAGGTAAACTAAGGATGAACTTGTAGGTGTGTCCATTTGCTGCAACATTACTATCCTATGTCATTGTACAACTCATGTAGAGTTTCATTCTTAGGTGAGTCGTCTTGTTGAGCCATCGTGCTCACGGTTGCTGCTTAAGTGTTTTTCAGGTGAGGAGCCACCCACGGACTCGGTTACCCTCCGTCGGGGACCACGGCTGAGTGGGAGGCGTACACGCCGCGCTGAGCTGAGGAGTGCAGCTAGTGTGGGTTGCCCTAGGGCTGGGCAACCGACTTTTGCTAGATAGGCGGGCGTGAGCTATATAAAAGAAACTTCCGCTGTGTAAAATAAATACTAGTTTGTAACTGAAGTTGTACCTTTTTATACAGTTCAGTTTGTTTTCCCATGTAATATATTGTGTTCTTATGACGTGTGATGTCGGGTGTCGCATCGCGCGGCACCACCCTCTGCGATCCTGGATGAGCGGATTCCGGTCCGCCACATTGCATTCAGACATGCCCATTTTATCCAGAATTCGAGCTGCATAACTAGATTGACACAGAGTGATACCTTTCTCAGACTGAGCCACCTCTATGCCTAAATAGTAACTGAGCAGACCCAAATTTTTCATGCTAAACTTAGACTTCATCTGCTTCTTGAAGTCCTCAATGGTCTGTTCACTTCCACCTGTGATTACAAGGTCATCCACATACACTCCCACTATCAGAACTGAATCACCTACCCTTTTCTTGTATAAGCCAGATTCAGAAGGACATTTTTTAAACTGCAGTTCTGTCAGTGTTGCATCTTGCTTGAAGTTCCATGCTCTTGGAACCTGCTTCAGACCATACAAAGCCTTGTGCAATTTATACACTTTGGTGTTTTGTTCTGCTATTTCAAAACCAGGTGGCTGGCTGACATGCACTTCTTCAGTTAGCTCTCCATTTAGAAAAGCAGACTTGACATCCATCTGTTTTATTTTCCACCAAAACTGAGCAGCAACTGCAATGAGCAATCTGATAGATTCCAGTCTGGCTACAGGAGCAAACACTTCCTCATAATCAACAACTTGTCGTTGGGCATACCCCTTTGCAATCAATCTTGCTTTGTGCCTGATGATTTTGCCATCTGGATCTTTCTTCTGTTTATAGACCCATTTACGCCCGATAGGCCTCTGCCCTTTTTATAGATCACACAGTGTCCATGTGTTGTTTTGTATGATAGACCCCAGTTCTTCCATCATTGCTAGTTTCCAACATCGTCCTTCATTGCCTCTGTATGTGTAGATGGTTCCTCCAAACCAAACAGACAAAGACCAGAATATGCTGCATCAACTTCAGTCGTTTTTTCATAGATGCCACCAAGGAAACGTTTTCCTTGTGGGCCTTGAGATGGTTCAGAACAGGGTGAGTTTAGGGGAACCTGGCATGCTAGAGTGAGTCTCTAGAGATAATGTCTGATCAAGCAAGAATGGGATTGGATTTCCAGCACCTGCCTGTTTCATCTTGGTTTCCCGCCAAGGTGCTGCCAAGCCATCAGAATCTACTGTATTTTTCTTCACGACTGGAGTTTCAGCTGGTTTCTCTGTCTTGTTCTCCTCGTTCCCCTGTTTCTGCTCACCTGAATACTGAATAATTAGTGGAAGTTGATTAGAGTCTTGTGCTGATCCCGACGAACTCCAATCCCATGGTCTGTCCTCTTCAAAAATCACCTCCCGTGCAACGACCAACTTCTTGTGTTCAGGGTCATGCAATCGATAGGCTTTCGATCCACTTTCATATCCTATGAACACCATCTGTCTGCTTCTGTTCGACAGTTTTGACAGTCCCGGGTCAATATTTTTCACGTGAGCCGTACACCCAAACGTAGGTTAGTGATGCATTGAAGGTTTTCTCCCATGCAGTGCTTCGTAGGATGTCATTCCCTTTACACTTTTTGTTGGAGCTCGGTTCAGCAGATACACTGCTGTTAGTACAGCTTCTCCCCAAAACCTTGCAGGCATACCCATGCTCTTGAGAAGGCTCCTTGTCATGCCCACCATGGTTTGACTTCTGCGTTCAACCACACCATTATGTTGGGGAGTATAAGGTGCAGTTCAGAAATGTTTGATACCTTGAGCAGCACAGTACTTGTTGAATTCATCTGAATTAAACTCACCCCCCTGTCGGTGTGCAGTGCCTTGAGTTTCAGACTCTTTTCTAACTCTGCTGCTGCTTGCACTTTCTTGATTGCCTGAAATGCTTCATCCTTACTCTGCAGTAGCATTATCCACATATATCTTGAGTAGTCATTAACCAACAGCAGAAAATACTGCTTTCCACCTAGTGTGGCCGGCGTGATCGGGCCACAAAGATCACCATGCCATAGTTCAAGTTGCTGTTCTGCACGATACACTGACTAAGCTGGGAATGGCAAGCACTTCTGTTTTGCGATCATGCAACCATCACAGATTTGATCAACCTGCTTGAGATGTGGCATCCCCACAACCATGTTCTCAGTCATCACTGAACACGACGATCTGAAGTTTATGTGCCCATATCTCATATGGCATAGTCATGCATCCTCCTTTGCATGTGCAAGCATGCACACTGGCTCTGACTGTTGTATCTTGAGAATGTACATTCGGTTTTTAGACCTTGGTACTCGCGCAAGTACCTTTCTCTGTCTATCCCAAATGGTCATGAGACCATTTTCACCGGTGAACTTGCATCCATTCTCCTCTAACTGTCCAAGACTTATAATGTTATTCTTCATCCTTGGAATGTAATACACGTCAGATAACACACGATGCTCGCCGGTCACACACTGCATTAGTACAGCACCTCGACCACAAATTGCTACTGCTGAGCCATCCTCAAATTTCACATTTCCATGCACAGAGTGATCCAACTCGACAAATTTCTCAGGATTCACTGTCATATGGTTACTAGCTTCTGAATCTAGATACCATGAGATATCATTGTTGCCCGAGAGCTTGGGAACTACTTTTTTCTTCATTTAGGAACACCTGTTCGGACAAAGTGTTTGTCTGCTCCATCAGTTCACAGGCCTCCAGCATTAACAGTGCTGGATCTTCATCCTCTGTTGAGCAAGATTTGCCTTCTCGCGCTTGGGCTCGGGACAATCTGACTGAAAATGTCCCTTCTCATTGCAATTATAGCATCTGACTTTGGCAATGTCGAATTTTCCTTTCTTCTTCTCCTTGCCTCGGTCGCCTTTGCTATACTTGGTACGATCAGTTTTCCTACCAATTTTCTTCTTGACAGGTCCCCCTGAACTTCCTGCACCTGCGCTACCCTTCTTGCTCTGCATGAGGTTCTCCAGTGCCCGGGTCACAAGCATGAGTTGCTCATCTTTCTCGCTGCTCCGCCGACATTGCCGACCATTCTCATATGCTGCCAGTCTTCCCACTGCCTCGACACAGGCATCGTGGAAAGATCGCCCCACTTTTCAATGGTATTGACTACATATGCAAATATATCTGGTACTGCATTGAACATCACCTCTATCACATATTCATCATCAATTTTCTCACCTAGTAAACGAATTTCGGCGACGAGTGTGGTCAGCTTCTGCCGGAAGGCTGCAACGGTCTCGCCGTCGCTCATCTGCATCCGATCCAGCTCTCTCTTCAGTTGCTTCACCCTGGCTTTCTTGACACAATCCTCTCCGACACGCATCTTCCAGATTGCCTCCCAAGCATCAGCTGCATTGTCGTACTCCGGAATGGCCATAACCATTGCATCTGGGAGTGACTGCGAGAGCATGGTGAATGCGTCCTCATCCTTGGCCTGGTCATACACACCCTTGCCGTCGATCGCAGACCAGCAACCGAGGGTGCGCATGATCATCCTCATCTTTACGGCCCACACGTCGTAATTGGTGTCGGTGAGTTGCGGGTAAATTATCGGCACGCTTCTTGACGTAGATCGAACAACGACGGCACCAACATCCTCATCCATCTTCTTCTTCCCGCCGTCGCTTCTGGGAGAAGAATCGCCCATGCCTGATGGTCACACCGCCACCTCCTCGCCACCAACAGCGCTGCCGCCACGAACGCTCGGAAAGCCTGGCTCTGATGCCAAATGTAGGGGATCAGACCTGGAGTACACAACGCGATCACGTGGTTTTGATGAGGAAAGCTAGCCTACGATGCCTCTGTTTCTTTTCTGATCGCTCACACACAGAAGAACAGAGAGGCAAAGTTTTTCCAGGCATGCTCTCTTACTGCAGTACCAGTTTTCTTCTTTTAACAAAGACGATAACAAACTTAACGTGTCCACATCATCCATGATCCGTTTTTCTCGTGCCACCACGTACATGATAGTGTTTAGCACACACTCACACTGCTAACCGAATGAGAAAGACCTGGAGACTATTTCTCCAACAACTGAGACCTAGCACACTTGCAGCTTCAGAATGGAAAAAACAAATTATTGCAGTAAGTTTAGACAGCTAGGTTATCTCAACAAGAAGAAGACAATCTAAGCATCTATTACCAGAAGTTGCCAGTAAAGACCGGTTCTCTATCGCTCACAATGGGATATGGGATGTCGTGAAGTCACGCCACTTGATCAAATAAGGCCCGTGCCACAGACATGGCCGTATATGGATAGTTGGACATGATGAAGTGCACATACTTTGAAAAACGATCCGCTATGGTAAGGAACATTGCCTATCATACCTCCTTTGGAGATCCTTCCACAAAATGCATCGCAATATCCACCCAGATGGTGTGCATGACATTGAGTGGCTGCAGAACCCCTACCAGATGAATATGCTGTGTTTTACTGTGTTGACAGATGATATACCCACGGATGAATTCGTGGACCAATTTATTATCATGAGGCACATAGAAGGAAGACTGAAGACGAATCACCCTTTTGAATTACCTCATGACCCATGTCTTTAGCCCATGCAAGGACTTGTGGCCACAGCATTGATGACTGCAGCATAAAGATGTGCCCTTTGTGATGCACACATCATCTTTCAATGTCCACGCAGCTTAAGAAGTATCTACTGCAATTTCTACTTGTTTGGCCACAATTTCTGGTAATTGCTCAAACAGCTCAAAGTCAGGCAGTGAGAAAGGATGGAGCACCATTGCTTCCTCGTCGCATCAAGACAGAGCATTATCCGCCATACTTTGGTGTTCTGGTCTGAGTTCCACATGAATTTATAGCCAAATAGATGGCCGATAGGCACTGATACAGCAGGAACTTCAGACTGTAATTGTCAATACAAACGATGAACAGTCACCCAAAAGTAAGGCTACCAGTGACCGACAGGCTTAACCAGTCCATTGAGTTCCCATTCATATGCAACAAGCTTGGCATGGTGTGGTGTGATGGCATGACTGTAGAAAGCAATAGGGCCTCTTCCTTGACACAAAACCTCCCCACACCAGGTGCATCGCAATCCACCACAAATGGAGCAATGAAACCCAAAAGCTATAGAACTGGCATCGTGGTGAGTGCCACTTTAAGCTTGATGAAGGTTGCCTCAACCTATAGTGTTCACAGATACATCTTCTGCTCGCCAAGCTTAGTTAAAGGTGTTGTAATTTCTTCGCAGTTGTGGGGCCTCCAGTGTCCACTAGAATATCTCACACTCACAAAGCTGGGTTAAAGGTGTTGCGATATCATCATAGTTGCATATGAACTTCCTGTAGTAGCCAGTGAGTCCCAGAAAGCCACATACAACTCTCCGTGGTCGTGGGGTCAGACAATTCTGGACGTCTTGTACCTTGTCAACATCTATAGTGACACCCTGGGGTAACTATAAATCAATATGTCATCAAAGAAAGCAAGAATGAATCACCAATTGAAATCTTCCATGACGTCATTCATGAGTGCCTGGAAGGTTTCCGGTGCGTTCATGAGGCCGAACGACATCAGAAGGAACATGAAGGCCCGTGATGTGCCTAGAACGTTGCCTTCTTCACATCATCAGCGTACATGAGTACTTGGTGATAGTCGCTACATAATTTGAGCTTGGTAAAAAACATGGTACCACAGAGGTGGTCGAAAAGTTCTTCAGCCACCAGGATTCAAATAGGTCGGGGATCATTTTTAAGTTCAAGATCAGGTAGTCGACGCAGAATCGTCATGCTGCATTGTGTTTCTTGATCAACAATACCTATGATGAGAAGGCTGAGGTGATGATGTGGATGATGCCCTGCTCTAACATATCTCGGACTTCCTCTCAATTTCATCCTTGACAGAGTGAGGTTAGAGATAGGGCTGCACCACAACTGGCTATGTTTGACAGCAATACACCAGTTGGTAGTTTGAAAATATCATAAATCTCTTCAATCAACACCATCATTAAGTCTGGCCCTAACATTGTTTGTGCTGCTAGGATGCGAGACCAGTTGTGATGTAATTTTAGCCCACACGATGATCATCACGCCAGCAACTCATACAGGCAAAATTATAGAGAATTGGGCCAAGGGATCGCGACCACTGAACTCCAAGCACCATGTCATAGCCTTCCAAGAGAATAACAAAGAGCTCTAGAACAAATTCTTCTTTGTTGTTGAAAACATGGACCACATTGTACACCCCTAGGCTATTCACGCAGACACTATTGGTCACCCTGACCTGCAAACCAAGGCGCTCAATAGGTTGGAGCTTTAGATGTCGAGTCGGCTACAGAGAGGAAGGAGTGAGTCAAAGTTGCATTGTGACATCAAGCTGCATCATTCCCGAAGTGATGATGCCCGTGAGCGTGGAGCGAGATCCCCAGTGAGTCTTCATCTTCTTTCAATTCCATGTTCTCATCGAGTTGCAATAAATACACACCTTTCATGGGGCAAACCTTCAAGTGTCCTCAAGAGAATGTCCTTTTGCACCTGTAGCATTCCCCTGCTCTCGTTTGGCAGCCATCTCCACAGCGGTGAGGCACTTGAAACGCATACCGTCAGTGGCGGTACTGTTGTTGTATCCTCGATCGTGGTTACTGGCAAAGCTAAGGACGACAACAGCACCAATCATGATGACGAAAGTGGAGGGGGATGACGTGCATATTGCTAGCAGGTCAATGCTGGCATATTGGATCCTCTCATCCCATTTTCAGTGCAGCTCGATGTCTTCAATGGATTCTGCAGGCCGACCGTGAGGATGTTGATGTGCTGCTTCTTGAAACACCCTCGCAATGTGCCATCAAGGTAGGAAACTTGGTCCCTCGCGTCGAATTTGGATCAATTCTCCCAACATATTGTTTGAAGTTGGTAGACCAAAGCGCTGATTGATGAATTGATCCCAGGTGGGCAGGTCCTGATTGCATTCCAAGCATAGTACATTGTTGTGCGTCGCCGATCATGTAAAACATTGCGAGCCAAATTTTATCAGCCTTGTGTCTCCTAGGCTTGAAAAAATTGTTCGCACCGATTAAGCCATGGTGATGGATCTTGCAATCCATCATGAGTTTGAAAAAACGAGCTTCTGCAGATTTGAGCGGTGATCAGGATCACGTTGCTGCTACCCAGGAAGTTCGGGTTGATCTCCTTGATGAAGCCCCAGAGTCGATCTTGGATGACTGAAGATGGTTGACAGCAACCCTTGGCTGTATCACCTTTGGGAGTGTTAAGATCAGCATGAACCGGTAAAACATTGGTTTGCTAGGCAGTGAACTTCTTGCTAGATTCGGCCATGGCCATGCAACAAGAAGGAGCGAAAGGCCTTCTTGGATGGTATTGGAGGGAATTGATGTTCATTTGGATAAAAAAACATAGCTCTAAATACCAAGATGTTGATGTTAAAGAGATGAGAAGCAATGAACAAGGTATACTCACCCTCCCTTGAACGCTCTGAATTCTAAATTGTTCTTGTTTTATCTTAATCCAATGTTGGCATTATATAGCCCGACTCATAATAATCTAATCTGACTTAGGACTCCTAATTATTAGCTATTTTATAAACCAACTTAGGACTATATTCCTTCTTTATTTGTGGAGGCTTTATGTTATAGATAAATATTATGGGCGCAAATATGAAAGGAGCGGAGGGGTCAAATAAATACAGTTGAGTTGGTTATAGATTAGAAATAGAAGTACGAAGAATTAGGAGTGCTAATAAGATTTTGTGCGGTTATGTTGTAACAGAACCTGTAAAGAATAAGGATGCCTGAATTATAAAGGCAACTGCATAGTTTGTATTAGAGGGTAAGCAAGAAAATTATTAGTCCCTTACCAGGGCTTCTTGCCGCTGTGGCTGGCCCTTCTCCCAGCGCCGGCGCTGGTGGCGATCAAGCCACCAGAGTCCTCCGATATCCCTTCTATTTATCTCCACAGCCCTCAGGCTACCAAAACCAACTAGGACACCTCCAAAGGAGTCCTGTTCAACTAAGACACCTCCTAACCTACTTGGACTCTATCTATTGGCACATAGATAAAAGTTCTAACCTTCTAAAACTCTTTGGATGCAGCCACAAGAGTTTATGGATACGAACAACTAAAAATCCGACCTTAACTTGGACTCTCCAGCCCAAACTCGGAACCAACTTCAAATCAGCCGTTTTCTGCCCAAAACAGCCCTGATTTCCTAAGATAACAACCACCTGATTCTGACTACAACTCGGATTCACGTCCGAACCTACCTAAAACCAACATTCTCATGTCCGAACGTGTTGTCACCACGCCACAACTCGTGACAACCTCCACACACGTTCAAATACATTCACCATGCTTGAGAACCATGTTGCCACGTCCATGCACTCCTTGCACACGTGCAAACCTTCCAAACACGTTCAGCCTTTACTTTCCGTCGTCTAAACATGTTGGAATCATGTCACAACCTTGTACCATCCATGCACTTGTGCCCATGACTTCCACACATGTCTGCAACACCATTTGACACGTCCCAAACACCTTCATATGCACCGTTCTTGATCCAAACATGTTGCATGCACATTTGATCGCCTCAACCACAATTCCTCCTGAATTTGGTTGTTGAAACCTCAACTTCTTCATAACTTTAGTTCAAGGATCACCATCACCAGCCATGTCTTAACATCAAGCAACACCTGCACATGAGAAAACAACCAATTCTTTGCGGGCACAAGTCCACGACTTGACTCTCGTTAGTACACACCACAACACTTTGCATGGCAGCCTCACACAAACTTGTTGCTCAAATTCAAACCACCATAACCACGACAAAAGTCAGTTAATGAGCACCAAACATACTATCCCACATGTCAAAAACAGATTTAACACTTCCTATGTCAAACCACACGTCAAACACTACGTAAATGCTCAAAACTTTACATGAATCTCACTCTAACACTCCATTGCTAATGTATTCAGCACGTAGGTCTTACAATCTCCCCCTTGATGAATGCATTGGCAATACCAGCTGGAACCAAACATTGGACCATTCACATTCATTCACATTTCATGAAAAGTTTTGACAAAAACAAAAAATGCTCCCCCTTTGTGAAGAAACTCCCCCCTTTATCAAATTCTCCCCCTACGAATGTTATTCCTTTGGGTAGAACGTGTAAAGCACTTGTGAATGTGCAATGTGTGACCAAGTTTCTCCCCCTTTGACAATGTATTCATAAAGATAGAAAAAGAAGAAATTTTCAATCTAATATTCGCATAATATGACATATACATATAGAACAGAGCTCATCCAAGCCATACTATCAAGTAACTTGCACTATCACATCAATGAAATACATAGAGTAGTGTAAGTCATGCTAAATATGAAATATATTTCAATTTAAGCAACCATTATCTCATTAACTCAACTATTTTAAAATTTGAAATCATGACACATACTGCTACATTTTTCATTATTTTTTGTTATAAAAGAAAAAATGCATGTATTTTGCAAGAGATTATATGCAACATCAGCCTTAATCTAACCAATCAAGGCAAACCTATGTCAATGGACAATCAGAAGCTTAAGAACATAGTTTTAGTCATATACAACTAATTTCAAGTTCATATCTAAGTTCAATGATAAACAATGTCAAAAGAAGAAGTGTGATCCATGCATACATTCTTGATCTTTCTAGTTTTTTCACCTTGATCATAAAATATTAGCATGTGGCTGTTGTATGTTCAATTTCTCAACATCCCAAGCACTTGTGAGCATGCAACAAGATGAAAACAGCAAATAAGGTTTGATCATGATCAGATTTAGTGCATGAATTTGTTCCAATTGCTAGTCATGGCAAAAACTACAAGATGTATAAACATGAGTGAATGTACTATGAAACTTTCAGCATGTACAAAAATCACAAAGTCATATATGTATGCAACACTATGCTCATACTATTTTGATCATGAAAACAGCAAAGAAGGTTTGACCATGATCAGATTTAGTGCAAGTATTTGTTCCAATTGCTA
Source organism: Neostapfia colusana (assembly GCA_030760725.1). Lineage (NCBI taxonomy): Eukaryota > Viridiplantae > Streptophyta > Magnoliopsida > Poales > Poaceae > Neostapfia > Neostapfia colusana. The sequence goes on from JASWHV010000011.1 coordinate 64,866,929, forward strand.
GCCATGGCAAAAACTACAAGATGTATAAACATGAGTTTATGTAGTATGAAACTTTCAGCATGTACAAGAAATCATAAAGTCATATATGTACGAAACACTATGCTCATACTATTTTTAAGTTCAGGTTCACATATAGACTTCCCAAGTGTCAAAACTCTCCCTCAATTGGAGTCATAAGGATGCATAACCTCTAGTTCACCCCGAATGTAGGAAAAAAAAGTGAAATCTTCTAAAGGTTTCATGAATATCTACATGATGAAGCATAATATTTCCTTTTTAAACATTGTCACGAGGAAAGTTATACCTAATATCAATGTGCTTGCAATGAGATTTCTAGCAATGCAAATAGCACTATTGTTATCACCAAAACAGCGGAACACTATCTAAATCAATCCTGTAGTACTTAAGTGTTTGCACAATCCAAAGAATTTGAGAACATGGACTAGCAGCAGCTACATATTCAGATTCAGCAGTGGATTGCGCAACTGGACTTTGTTTTTCAGAGGACCAAGCAACAAGTGAGTTACCTAAGAAATGACAAATACCCGAAGTACTTTTCCTATCAATTCTACAACCCCCAAAATCAGCATACAAAAAAGCTCTTAAAGTAACGGTTGATGAAGAAGGAAGAAAAACTTCAAATTCTTGGGTTCCATGTAAGTACCTTAGTATCCTTTTAACGTCTTGAAGATGTGATGCATGGAGAAGTTTGGAATCATGCACAGACATACGCTGAATTGTATATCCGGTCTTGATGTTGTGAGGTACAAAAGCGACCCGATCATACTTCTATATTATTTTTAATCTACGAGTTCACCATCTTCATCAAGCTCAAGTGTTGTTGTTGCTCCCATTGGTGTCCGAATAGACTTGTTGTTTTCCATGTTGAAGCATCTCGGGAGGTCTTTTGTATACTTCGTTTGATGCACAAAGGTTCCTTCCCTGATTTGCAGCCCCAAAAAGTATGTGAGCTCTCCCATCATACTCATCTCAAATTCTAACTCATCATAGCTAAAAACTTGGACATAAGATCATGAGATATGCACCCAAAGATAATATCATTCACATACACTTGAACGAATAGTGAGTCATTGCCATGCTTAAGTACAAAAAGAGTTTTATCTACCTTGCCCATAGTAAACCCCCTATCAAGTAAGAATGTTTTGAGCCTATCATTTCATACTCTAGGGGCTTGTTTGAGACCATACAAGGCTTTCTACAGTTTGTAAGTATGATTAGGAAAAACTGAATTTTCAAAACCGGGTGGTTGCTTGACATAAACCTCCTCATCTATATAGCCATGAAGAAAAGCACTTTTAAAATCCATTTGATACAACTTAAAACATTTAAATACAGAAAATGCTAGCAAAATTATTATGGCTTTAAATCTAGCAACAGGAGCAAAAGTTTCATCAAAGTATAAACCCTCTATTTGTGTGAAACCTTGAGCAACCAACATAGCTTTGTTCTTTACCACAACTCCAACATCACTTTGTTTGTTCTTAAACACCCATTTAGTTCCTATCAAAGTGTGACTGTGAGGTGGAGGAACAAGTTTCCAAACTTTATTTCTTTTCAAAAGTTTCTAACTCTTCTTGCATGGCAATGATCCAGAATTTATTACTGAGTGCGTGTGACACACCTTTGGGCTCCAAAAAAACAGAATGAGCATGCGAGTTTGAATCAAGGAACTTGGACTGCGTCACTCTTTCCTTAAAGCTTCTAATAAAGGAGTAGAGACTTCACAAACTTCTTCATGTTCATCATCGGCAGAAGAGCTTGCGGCTTGTGAATGATTAGGACCAGCTGTATTGGACGTTTGAGCTGGTTGTGAATAGAAAACAAGAGCTAGAAAGGCATCATTAGCTTCTGAATTTTTAGGCAGCAGCTCCACTTCTTTTTCATCTTCGATAAAAATGTTCTTCCCCTTAGGATATGCACCTGGACCTGCAATGTTATAGCTAGTACGTGGGCTAGCTCCATCAAAAGAAATCTTGCAATTCTCCACAATTTTGTTAGTGTCAAGTAAAAACACACGATAGCCTCTAGTGTGAGACAGATAATCAAGAAACATGTCATCAATAGATTTAGCTGCAAACTTATAAAGATTATCATGCTTATTTACAAAACACTTGCAACCAAAGACCCTAAAGTGTGTGACACTAGGCCTATATCTTAACCGAAGCTCATATGGTGTTTTTCCTAGCTCGGCTCTCGAGAAAACAGGATTTGTGACATAACAAGCTATTGCAACTGGATCTACCCAAAAATTTCTAGGAGTTTGATATTCGTCAAGCATAGTCCTAGCCATGTCAACTAAAGTTCTGTTCTTTTTTTTCTACCGCACCATTTTGTTGAGGCACATATGGTGAAGAAAATTGATGATCTATTCCTTATTCAGCACAAAAGTGATCAAACAATTGATTTTTCAACTCGATTTCATTATCACTTCTAATTGCTTTTAAAGATCCTTGGTGGTCAAGTGATAATCTAAGAAATAAACTTCTAATGTGACTAAAAACTTCGTTCATGGATGTCACAAAGAAAACCAAAGAATATCTAGAATAATCATCAACTATCACAAGTACTTACCTTTGACCTCCAAATGATTGAACACGTGAAGGACCAACAGTATCAAGATGTAGAAGTTGTCTCAGTCCTGTTGTCATGGTTAGTGTGAATGGAGCGTATTTACCTGCAAGCATCTTGGCATGTCTACAAGAAGAGCACACAATATTGTTGTCTCCTTTAAGCTTAGAGAGCCCACACGTATGCGATCTAGACAACTAACACGTGTTAGGTGATCGAAACCAACGTGACCAAGTCTACGATGCCAAAAATATAGATTCTTTGAAATAATTATCAACTATACACCTATGCTTAGAAGATGACAAATCAAAATCAGTTTTGAAAACCCTTCCAAACTGAGACATGTTAAAGATAAGCTCACCTTTCAAGTCTACAACTTTGCAACTTTTTTCAATGAGACTAACCTCTAGATTTCCATCTAGCAATTGTGAAATAGAAAGAAAGTTGTATTTTAAGTTTTCAACAACTGCCATATCTTTCAAAGTGTAGTGATTGTTAACCCTAACAGAACCCTTAGCAAATGACAGGAGTTGAAGAATTATCGACAAATGTAACATCTTCTACACGTGACACATAAGTGAGGGAGGAGAACCATTCTTTGTTACCAGTCATGTGGTGTGATCATCCTGAATCCACAAGCCAAATATTCTCATTTATCAAGTGTACAACCTACACAGCAGCAAAACACCTCAATGACTCAATACTGGAGTTAGTAAGAAGACATTTAGTAATCCAGTACTGAGTCACACGATGTCCAGCAGAAAAAAAATACAAAAACTAAGAAAATACAGCAGGTTTATGAGCCAAAACATGAGAATTATTGCGTCCATCTACTGACCTACAAGTTGTAGAATGTGTAGCACGAAAACCAGTAGGTTTGGGATTAAAATTTGCATATTTTCGACTTAACACAGCAGGGTGAGTGCGTCTAACATTATAAACAGAAAGTATAGCTCGGTTGCTATGAGATCCAACTATATTTTTCTCCTTTAACTGTTGTCTAGCTAGTATATAATAAAAATCTATGGCATGTCCATCTCTACCACATAATCTACAATGAAATTTCTTTTTATGTTGATGTCTAGATGAGCTAGCAACCTGTTTCCTAGAATCTGAATGAGATAACAGCCCTTCTGACCTAGAAACCACCTCTTTTTGCTTAGGAACTGTTTTAATCAAACCACTTCCTAGTGACTTTATAACCATGGGTAGATTAGCTTTAGCATGAGTGTGTGAATCAAAACCTAGATAATTTTATCATTACTAGACTTACAAGAATTCAGAAGCAAGTTTTGGTTCTTATTCTCACTACAAAACTGCTCTAGAGTTCTATGCATGTCATCTAGTTTCTTGGAAAGATCTAGGCAGTTTTCACATGACGTTTTTTGCTTTTATTTTACAATTAGAACAAGAATGAACCTCATGTGTACGTAAAGCATCATTCAAAGAAAAAATCTCTGCCCTAGCATCATGAAATTTCACATTAAGATCATGGCAACTAGAACAGCACGAATCAGTTGAACAACTAGCATCTTTCATGTTTATGCTACTTGTTACAGCTAGATTTTTAATCTTTTCAATATCAAGCTCAAGTTGATTAAGTGTAGAGGCATGAAAATGTATAAGAGGGGATAATTGATCATAAATCAGCTTATAAGAAGTACAAGAATCATCACTAGAAATCAATGATTTCAAACATCCAATTTCAGATTCTAGTGAGTCAATTTTAGCATCGTATTTCCCAAGTTTCTTGTTCTTCTTCTCAAGAAGAGTGCCAAGATGACAAACAGCATTAGAAAGATCTTCATAGGAGGGATTTACCTCGTCATTGTCGTTGTTCAGTCCAGCCTCTATCATGCTTGAGATTGAGTTGCTTGCCATGATACACAAAATCGCTAAAGTTTGCTTCTTGCTGTTGTTCTTGGGCAAAAAGTATCCTTATCATGGTCACTTTCGGTGTCCACATCGCTCATGTTGATCTGTCCTAGTGCAGAGAGGACACGGTGCACCACCTTACGGTTAACAAACCTTTTCTTGTTGTTGTTCTTGGAGGACGGCTTGAACCTAGCTGTCTTTTCATTCCCAGATGTAGAACCTGAAAAGTTAGTGCAATTTACACGCAAATGTCCTGGCACCCCACATTCAAAGCATATTTGAGAGCCGCCACTTCCTCGCCTCCTAGTTCTCACGTTTTGCAATGCTTTTGAGAACCGATTTGAGAGAAGTGCTAATTCCTCCTCAACAAACTCCTCAGTCAGTTCAACGGTTAGAGAGGACAGCAAAGCAAGTGTACCACATGATGAAGATTAGCTGGAGCTAGACATATCACGTTGTGAAATAAATGCAGGAGACATGTTGGGGTTTTTACGTGAAATTATGCCAAGTCCATAAGTTTTTAACTTGGAATACAGGGATCCCGCAAATGTATGACGGTCAATATTATTTACGACGGTTATAGGTTTAGCCGTCGTAAATAAAATTATTTATGACAGCCAAGTTTGGCCATCGTAAATAAAAGCTTGTTTACGACAGCCTAACTACGACGGCTATGGTTAGGCCGTCGTAAATACGTTTATTTACAATGGCTTGGCCCAGGGCCGTCATAAACAAGGGGTATACACCCACGAGCCTGGGGTCGGCGCGGGCATTCACGCCCGCACCGATCCCAAGCCCGCAAACCGCCGCCCCCACCCGCCGCCCCGAGCCCCGCCGCCCCCAAGCGCCGTCGCCCCCGAGCGTCACCGCCCCTGAGAGCCGTCGCCCCTGAGCGTCGCTGCCCCCCGAGTTCCCGACCCCTGGTGCCTCCCCCGCCCCCGGCTCCCGGTCCCGTCCTTCCCGGCACCGCCTCTGACGCCGTCGTTGCCGCCCAAGTATGTTTTTTATTTGTGTAATTAGTTTATTATTATAATAGATGGAAAATGTGTTAGATAACATTTGTTTAGATAATTTCCTAGTTTATAGATGTAGGTTAATTTCCTAGTTGACGGCTACAATTTGAAAATAAAGGAACCATGTGATAACGCAACAATTTGTTTTATTATTAGCAATCTTTTAGTTGTAAATTGATTTAGTTTAATTTGTCGTTTAATTACTTGTATAATTAGGCATATTTTCAAGTTGTCTGACTAATCTTGATTAGTCACAGTTAGTCGTCCTTATCGCTCGGATGACCACGATTAGGTCCTTTGACCCGATTAGGGTGACTAGAAACCTAGTTGTCGCTGCCGTGCAGGACTTCGCCGCTGCCGCCGCCGCTAGAGAGTAGTGAGAAGAGAGAAAACTAGTTAGGGTTAGGTTAGGATGAAGTGGAAAGTTTTATATACCCGAGTGAAATGAGGACCGTCAGATCTCATCCAATAGCTTACATCAACTGGACTTCTTCCACGGTCCAGCTCAGCCCAGCCAAACATCAATCTGTCCTCGACACTAGCCTCTTCTGCCATCCGACTTCCTCCGTCGTCGTCTCCACCGCCACACGCCACCTCTAGCTTCCGCTGCCTTCAAGCTCCGTCTTCTAGCCTCCGCCCTCCTCTGCCCCGCTTGACTGACCGTCGGGCCCTTGTGCGTCGCCTCTAGCCTCTGCGATTGCCCGTCACGGGCTGCTGTGTGGTCCCCTGTGTGCCGCCTCAGCCTCCACCACCGGGCTGCTGCTTGGTCCCCTGTGCGACGTCTCAGCCTCCACACTGGGACGTTGCCTGGTCCCCTGTCTGCCACCCCCGCTATATCATCACTACAACATACTAGAGTACGACTGAAGGACGACTAGGCATCGATTAGGGTCGATTGGTCGCCCTAATAGATGACTAATCGTCCTGGTCAACCTGGTCACCCTTTAGGCGACTAGGGTCGACTAAACAATTTGAAAACTTTGATAATTAGGTGTATTAGTTAGTGTAGTTGTTAACTATATGTTTTATATGTTCATTTAGTTTTAAATAGTATTTAGTTTTTCAATGAGTTCTATGTTAGGTGTTAATTAGATTTTATATTAAGTAATATATTATGTTGTTAGTTTAATTGTTGTTATTTGTTTTATTTTTTATTTAGTTGAAAATTGTTTGAAAATTGAGTATTAATTATTTGCTTCACGACGGTTAGCTATATACACCGTCGTGAGAGCATGTAGTACAATAATTAATAGTAGGACATCAGTCGAGCCGGGCTTTGAGGCGAACGGTGGCTCTGCAGACAGAAAAACGGGGACAGGGCCGTCATAAACAATGGGTATATACTCGCGGACCCGGGGTCAGCACGGGCATTCACGCCCACGCCGACCCCGAGCCCGTGAACCGCCAACCGCCGACGACCCCACCTGCCACTGCCCCAACCCCCGTCGCCGCCCAAGCGAATAATTTACGGATGTGAAGCGCTCGTTGGAATGCGGCGGTGTACACGAGACATAGACTAGCGATCTCCTAACTTTTCTCTTTCTTTTTCTATTTCTTTCCTCTGTCTCTCATTGGAACACATGAAAACTTTCATAAATATGTTTTTTTACGATGGTATTGGAATGAATCATAACTGAGTAATGTAACCTATGCAGCACCCGTTTCAAACCGTCAAGTGTTGCTTGCGCTACGCACATGACACGTGTAGGTTTGGAATTTTCCCTTTTTTGGATAGCCTCGGAGTGACTGAGAGAGGTTGCTTATGGCGAGACGCGAGAGGTCTGGATATTATGAAGTTTCGATTGTATAACCCTGATGTTTTCTGCTGCACCATTTTGGACGTGCAGTTGGAGAAATGCGGGGTTATTCTGCCAAATTTCATCGGGATCCGGACCACACGTCTCTTTGTAAGCAAGCTCTCTCGGTCACTCTTGGGTGGGTTTAGGAGACATCCTTCCTAATAGAGATGTAGACGCGTGATATCTAACATTGAATTTGGTTTTTAGGCTCAAATATGGGTGAAGACCGTAGTTGGATGTATACTGGTTGGAAAAAGAATGGAAGTCACTCAGATGAGTGGCTGACCAAGACTACAGCTTTTGTGGACCGTGCTTTTTCGTTAGCCAAGATAAATAAGGTGCGGTGTCCATATAGCAAATGTCAGAATCTGAGGTGTTTGGACAAGAGAACACTTTCACTAGACTTGTGCTGATACGGTTTGGTGTCACATTATAAGGTGTGGGTCTTTCACGGCGAATCAGCGCCTAAACCAATAGAAGAAGAGGAAGAGGATGCTTATAGCATGGGAGTTGATAGGATGGACGAGATGTTTGAATCTTTACAACAAGAATTTAACGAAGACTCTCCTACACCGGAGGTTGAAGCGTTCTTCAATCTTCTCAAAGCCTCAGAAGAACCGCTACATGAGCACACAAAAGTGACACTCCTTTCTTTCTTGACACGACTTGGCAATTAAGTCTAAGTATTTTTTACAAATAATTGCTACAACGATCTTGTCAATTGATCAGCGATATTCTTCCAAAGCCTCATAAAGATCCTAAAGACATGTACCAGTCAAAGAAAATTCTTTTAGGTTTGGGTATGAAATAAGAGAAGATTTATATATGCCCAGACAACGGCATGCTTTTCTGGAAAGAGCATGACAAAGAGAACAAGTGCTTACAGTGTGGTAAATTGAGGTTTGTCAAAGTTGTTAACGACGACGATGTCAAGGTGATGACATAAGTTGCACATAAGCAACTTCGTTACTTCCCCGTCACACCTCGGTTGAAACGATTGTTTCTCTCTAAAAGTATTGCCAGACATATGAGGTGGCACAAAGGTGTGCGTGACAATGATCTAGTAGTTGTGCACCCGTCCGACAGTGATGCATGGAAGGCACTAGACAGCTTCGATGCATACTTTGCTAGTGATGCAAGAAATGTTCGCATCGGTTTAGCGACAGATGAATTCTCACCTTCCAGTACAAATGTCGCACCTTACTCATGTTGGTCGGTTTTTGCTATTCCGTACAACCTATCACCTACTCTTTGTATGAAATATGAGTTCATGTTCCTTTGTTTCATTCTACTTAGACCAGATCATCCTGATCCACGCCTGAACGTGATGTTGCAACCCCTAATCGATGAGTTGAAACAGTTGTGGACTGGAGTTGAAGCGTACGACTGTTACAAAAAGCGGAAATTCAACCTTCGAGTTGCGACTATTGGTCCGTCCATGATTTCCTGGCATACGACATGTTTGTTGGCTGGAGCGTCCACGGATGTTTGACATGTCCAATATGTGCTTCATACACGGATTGTTTTCGTCTTACTCATGGTGGAAAGATCTGCTACTTTGATTGTCATAGACGTTGGTGACCCCTGAATTACGTGTTTAGGCAACAGAAGAATGCTTTCAAAAAGAACACTATTGTGACGAAGAGACCGCCGAACTGTTTAAGTGGGTCAGAAATTGCTAATATGTTGGAGAAACTTGTGTTAGATAAAGATCGTCCGGGATTTTTTATAGGTTACGGAGAGATACACATTTGGACTCATTGATGTGGATTATTGGACCTACCGTACGTCAAGCATTTATTTTTATGCACAATATTGTTATCATGCACCAGGAGCGTAACATGGGCGAATACATCATAAGCACGTGCATGGATATGTCTGGTAAAACAAAAGACAATATAAAAGCTTGAAAGGACTTGGCAGAGCATTGTAATCGTCTAACGCTTGAGCTCTCTGAAAGTGGTGGCAAGCCACGTGCTTCTTTCTGTCTTAAACCGAACCAAAAGAAAGAAGTTCTGAATTGGTTGAAAGAGTCAAAATTCTCCGATGGCTATGCTACCAGATTGAGATGAGCAGTTAATGTTAGGATGGGAAAACTAACTGTATTAAAGAGTCATGATATCACATAATCATGGAAATACTCCCGCCCGTTATGTTTTGGGGCTACCTTGATGATGCAGTTAGAAAAGTGTTAGCCGAGCTTAGCTATTTTTATAGACACCTATGTGCTAAAGAAATCACGATACAAATGATGGAGAAGTTAGAAAATGAGATACCAATTCTTTTACGTAAGATGGAAAAATATTTCCTCCGGCATTTTTCAATCCAATGCAGCATCAATTTATTCATCTGCCGTATGAAGCTAAAGTGGGCGGCCCTGTGCAATATAGGTGCATGTATCACATTGAAAGAGCTCTAAGATATCTTAAATCAATGGTTAGCAATAGGGCTAGAGTTGAAGGGTGCATCGCTGAAGCATTTACTCTTAAGGAGGTAGGATACTTTTCAAGTGTTTACTTTAGAGAGGAAAATAATATCAATGCTTCTACATGCGGTACAATGTGGACGAAGATCCTCCATGTAGTGACCAATCAATTTTTGCGACGAGGGGCACCCCTGTCAGTAGTAGCACGAGCTATAATTGTATCGTAGATGAAAGGAAGGTTGCTTTGTTGTATATGTATGCTAATACAGATGGGATGGACAAATATTTTTGAGTAAGTATTTGTTCTACTTCTATTCTACGTAGCATTCTTTACTATACCTTAATGCTAATATTCATGTTTTTCGGATAGCGCGTTTCACAAGCAAAATTAGACACTTACATATCAACCGACAAGCAAGCAGGTAGAAACGATACAACGAGATGGAATTAATGGAGGGCCTAATTTTTTATCTTGGTTTTGAGATCAAGTAACATTTTCTTGTCACTTCTCTATCCTGAATTATATAGTCATATGTAAAAATATTCTTATAAGTTCATATTATGGACAGGTGTAAAAAATGCCGATGTCCATCAAGACTTGCGACAACTATCTTACGGATTATTCAAAGTTAGAATGTACGGTTGATGCGACGTCAACGGGTTCTGATTCCGTTCGACTCAATTTGAATCTTTTCGTCCTCTTGCGCAACGGCTAATACCGGAATTGTGACGAGAGCAATCGATGTTGAAGGACATGAAACAAATTACTATGAGATTATTAACAAAATCCTCAAATTCAACTTTGCCGGCAATAACGAAGTTAAAGTAGTTTTCTTTGATTGTTACTGGTTTGATAACCACAACGGAACCCGTGAAAACAATTTGGCATGGTTGAAGTGAAACACAACAAAAGGCTGTGAGGGTACGACTCTTTTGTCCTTGCGGACTAAGTTGAGAAAGTGTACAATCTACCTTATTCATGCCAAAAGATGAGTGCTTGGTGAGTCGTACATAAGGTCAATCCTCATAAACGTTTATTTACCCCAAGTGATGTTGGGTACCATGATACTCCAACGTCTGTTGGTGAGTTCGATAATGTTTACCAAGAATAAGATTTCCCAGCCTCATTTATCGTTGAGTCTGATCAAGAGCTCGATGATTTAGTTGGAGATGCCGATGATGTACAGACTCGCAAGAAGCGCAAACGAAAACCAGTCACTAAAACAATTTGATGGTCTGGTTTAAGGAGTAGAGTAAATGAGCGAGATTCTGATGACTTTTAAAATTAATACACGTAATGCTTTTTTCATTTAATATTCATGTTTGTACATTTTATAATAACTAATTCTGATGACTTTTAAAATTAATACAAGTAATGCTTTCTTCATTTAATATTCATGTTTGTACATTTTATAATAACTATACTTATCAAACTATCGTTGCCATAGGATGTCATCACACAAGGGTAAGGGGAAAAAGAGGATCGTGAAGAGGTTTCTCAGCAATGCGAGCATGATGGCTCGCACACGAGACGTGACGGACACCCTTTTTCAAGGTAGTAGCTTTGGAGAGAGCAGACGGTCTCAGTTGTTGAGACACATGCCCTCAGAGCCGTCATGCAGACCTGTTGCCTTTCAGTGGACCGAGGTAATATGACTTAATAGTCTTATTCCATTACATTATTAATTAATCTATTTATATTTCTTAGAATTATTATAATATTGCGGGATGACTCAGAGTCAGGGTCAGAGGTCGAGGCTCCTCCTATGCCACAGTCAGCTGACCACCAGTTTGGGTCAGCTGACCACCCTTCTGGGTCGGCGGACCACCCTTCCGGGTCATCTGAGGACACAAAGCACAAAGAAAGCGACGGACGAGGAGGAGCCACTATATCCTAGAGAAAAACAATGTTGTCGGCTATTCACCCTGTTGGCGATAGGTAAGAAGCCCTTACGTTGTACCTTTAGAAAATTATGTAGTGCTATAACTCTTTGATGCATTTGTTCTTGCAGTGGATGGGAGGACACTACCTTCGAGGGTACAGGACGTCGTGCATTTGCACTACCCTGGTGAGGTCACTTGCAGCGGTGACGAGCGTATCCCTGCCAAGTCATAGGATGATTATGCTCGTGCTACTGACCTGACGTATGGAACTGCTTAGGGTGTAGTGTGGGCCAACTTCTGGGTAAGTATGTTTAATACATGTTTTAAATTTGGTTCTTCAATAATTATAATGTTTAACACTTAGGTTTCTATCTTCTTGTAGAGACGGTACCGTTTGGTGGATCCAGCGGATGCCGACCATGCGAGAGTCGTCTTCAACAAGAACGCCAGGAAGCTTGTTACGCAGGCAATCTCCTATGCCTGTATTGAAGCAACAAACGATTACTTGAAGAGACATCAAAGGCAGGAGTTTGCAGCATTCAGAGACGGCCCCGACACATACTTGACAGAGGAGCAGTACACTGAGCTAAACTAGTAGTGTTTTACTTAGGAGTCTGATTTTGTAATGTCAACGTTATTTCAATTAATTACTAAATGCATGCAGGTAGGGATTTGTTGGTTGGAGGACCGTTCGCAGGCTTACCGGGCCCTTTGTCGCCTGTGGTCCAGCGAGACTTCATCGCCAAGTCCAAGAGGGCCCGACAGTGCAGAGGCTCTACCGGAGGCCATACGTATGGTCCGGATGGCCATCTACGTCTTGCTAGATGAATGGTAAGTAAAATACGTTCAAAACTTTATTTATACTATATTTATGCTACTGACTCGTATTTACAGGAAAACGAGCTCGGTGGACCACTGAGTGACGTTTAGGTGTATAAAAGAGGTCACACAGCAAGTGACCTTTCACAGCCAGACAAGCTGTGCACTCTGGTGGCCACAATAATACTGGTGAGTCCTTGAACTAACATGTTACTTTACTTGTAGCTAACATCGCTACTGACGCGTTATTATGTATTGCTTGTATTTGTAGGAGAAGTATGGGGAGGAGGCGGTGAAGATTCGCGGCCAAGATTTTGATTGGCGGAATGCACCAATCGATGTGAACGTCGTGTATGCGCCATGGACGGTGAGATGCTACCTGTCTATTTTTTTGTCAATTCGACTTACATTATCTAACTCTTAATCTTTTTGTATAGTTTTACCATTTTTGATGGAGCGGTTGACTCGAGGGAGGCAAGGCCTTCGAGGGACTTCTCCTGACAGTCTTCGTCTGCTGGACCCAGCCATCTGCGAGGGAACTGGAGCTTCTAAGTGCACAGGAGGAGCTACGCCGGATACAGTAGAAGCTCCAGGAGCAAGCAACCTTATTGAAGGCCACTCAAGACTCTCAAGCCACCTACAACGCATAGATACAAGCGGCGATACAGGTAATCGATTAAATACAAAGAAATTATATAATTTCATTACTATTCTTGTTCTAATGTTTTTCTATCACAGGCTTTAGCACAGCAGCACAGACAACAAATTACCATTCCCACATGGCCGCCGCCGATGCCGGAGCCACAGGTGCCATCTTCTGTGGCACAGGTAAGCACCGTTTCTTCAAAATATCGTATATTAGATTACTATAGCAAACTAGGATAAATTTAGTCAACCATAGCAAAACTTAGCCAAATATAGCTATAATTGTCCAAACTTAGTCAAACAAAGCTATAATTGCTCAAACATATCGAAATTTAGATATAATTGCTCAAACATAGTCAAACTTAGCTATAAATACTTAAACATAGCTAAAATTAGTCAAACTTAGTCATATTTTCTTAAACATAGCCATAATTGCTCTTACATCTTACAGGGATAGGCGGTGGAGGCTAAGACTCCATCGCCTGTGCTACGGGGACCTGGAACACAACGTGAGGACGATATTCCGGGCTCCGGAGGTAGCGGACATGGGGGTGTGTAGTGTCGTTGGTTATGTTTGGTAGTATTGTATTATGAACTGATTGTATTTTGATATAATATATATATATATATATATATATATATATATATATATATTTGTATCTGCCTGTGAGCTGGCCATCATACCAGGTTAGCATTTTTCTATTATTTTTTAAATTGCATCCCTTATTTATGACGGCCTTGAGACGTCCGTCGTAAATAAGCCTCTGTTGTTTATGACGGACGGCTATAGGCTGTCGTAAATAAGGCTCTTTTATTTACGACGGCCAGCTGCACGCCATCGTAAACAACCTTCCAGAGGATGCCAGCTAGCACCTTCTCAGTTAATTACGACGGCCAGCTTTGAACATCGTAAATAACTTATTTACGATGGGAGCCGTCGTAAATAAGCTTATTTATGATCAAATAGTTGTGATGGCCGTTTGCCGTCGTAAATAAGTGAAAACCGTCTTAAATTAGTTAATTACGACGGTTTAGGCCGTCGTAAATGTGGAACATTGCTGTAGTGCATGATACACAAACTCGTTAAAGTTTGCTTCATGCTGTTGTTCTTGGGCAAAGTGTCCTTATTATGATCACTTTCGGTGTCCACATCACTCATGTTGATCTGTCCTAGTGCAGAGAGGACACGGTGCACCACCTTATGGTTAACAAACCTTTTCTTGTTGTTGTTCTTGGAGGAGGGCTTGAACCTAGCTCTCTTTTCATCCCCGGATGTAGAACCTGAAAAGTTAGCGCAATCTGCACACAAATGTCCTGACTCTCCACATTCAAAGCATATTTGAGAGCCGCCACTTCCTCGCCTCCTAGTTCTCACGTTTTACAATGCTTTTGAGAACCGATTTGAGAGAAGTGCTAATTCCTCCTCAGTGAACTCCTCAATCAGTTCAGCTGTTAGAGAGGACAGCAAAGCAAGTGTACCACATGATGAAGATTAGCTAGAGCCATACATATCACGTTGTGAAACAAATGCAGGAGACATGTTGATATTTTTACGTGAAATTATGTCAAGTTCATAAGTTTTTAACTTGGAATACAGCACGTGTAATGTAAGTATACTCGTGATAGTAGATTCACGTATAGAGATGACTTTCATCTCTCAAATTGATATGTCTAATGCACTGAACAATCTGCTAGCATTCTCAGCATCTGAATAAACAACATAGACACTACACAGGTTGCCGAGAATTTTGATAAAGGGTGCGAAAAAAATCATCTAACGACTCACCAGGGTTCATCTCAAAGCTCATGTACTCCTTCTTGTACATGTCCTATTGTACTTCCTTGATGGTGTTGGATCCTTCATGGTAGTGATACAAAGCATTCCACACATCATATGCTGACTTTAAGTGAGCAACACGATCAAAGTCGTCTTAGGTCAGGCCCTGGATGATCAAATTTTGTGCCTTATAGTTGTTGTCGACTTCCTTCTTGTTAGCAGTTGTTACATCTTCGTTTGATGGCACAACATAGGGCTTGAAGACTTTCTCCAGGATAGCAAAGTCTTTCGCTTGAATGTAAACCTCCATCCGAGCCTTCCAAACCTGAAAATTAATGCCATCAAACACATACGATTTTGCAAAATATCTCTCCATTAAATCTAATATAAAAACCAGCAAAGATTATTAGTTTAATGCAACATGGCTCTAATACCACTTGTAGGATTGAAGTACACAATATCAGCTACCAGAGGGGGGTGAATGGTAGATGATACAAAAATTCCAGTGGAAGACTCAACCCTCATCCAAAAACCAATCTGTCTGAAACACACGTGTGTGCGAGTAGGTTCTTTAACCTCAAACGTGATAAAAACTTTAGATATTGTAGATTAACGAGTTAGAAAGCCAGTGAAACAAGAATCACCTCAACTGATTGGCTATAACTCAAGTTACTAAAATGTGAGAAAAGGTCAGTCTGATCTACCCGAGCGAGGAACCAATCTAGTAAGTTGCAGAAACTCGTGTGTAAATTGTGAACCGTGATTCCAATGAGCGAAATATTCACAAATGTAGACAATTGAGTTGTGAAGATAACACAAAAAGTATCACGTCAATTGGATGGGTAGAACAAAAGTTATGGCTCAAAACGTTATCAAAGGTCGGGCTGAAAATAAACGGGCATGACCAAAAAAATACGTATGAAGAAAAACAGCATGCGAACGGCAAAAAAATGAATTTTTCGGATCACGATACAAAATTTTGGCACAAACGATGACTTTTACTCCAAAACACATGAAAGTGAGCTGGAAGGGATGTCTCACTCTTAGCCAAGTCCCTTCTATTTGTATCCACAGCCCTCAGGCTATCAAACAAACTAGGACACCTGCAAAAGAGTCCTGTTCAACCAAGACACCTGTAAGGATCGAAACGCCCAAGAGGGGGGGGGGGTGAATTGGGCTTTTTAAAATTTTAGAGCAATTTAAAACTTTAATGGTTGAAGCCCAATTCCCTATGCAAACTCACTACGCAAGCAAGAGAGTTAAGTGCGGAATAGTAAAAGCGTAATAGTAAGGGGTGAGGAGAGAAATGCAAACTCCCGCGGAGACTCGGAGACACGGCGATTTTTCCCGTGGTTCAGTAAGATCACAAAAATCTTCCTACGTCCACGTTGTGGCACCCACCAAAGGGTATAGCCACTCCCAAGTCACCAAGACGAGGGAATCCACTATCTTTCTCCGTTCGCCTTCTCCGGCAAGGTGGAGCTCAAGCCTTGTACAACGGTGATCCTCCGGGCTTCCACAAACACCTTGGTAAGCTCCGGAGTGATCTCTTCTTCCTCCAACTTTTGCAAGGTGAGAGAAGTCACCAAGACACTCTCTCTCACTAGCCTAGAGATTCCAATCACCAAGAATGGACGCACACAAGCTTCTCTCTAGCTAGATATAACCTATAGTTGGAGTACAAGAGGTTTTGAAGTGTGGAAGTGGTAGCTCTTGGTCTTGAATGCTTGAGAATGTGTAGTGAGGCTCTGGAGATCAAGACTTATCGAAATGGCCGGTTGGAGGGGTATTTATAGCCAGCCCACACGAGATAGCCATTGGAAAAGTGGGCAGACTTTTTCAGTGAACATCGGATCCTCCGATGCACCCCTTTATATGAGCATCGGTCGAATTCCAAATTAGCTGATGTCACGTGTCAGATGTGACCGTTGGATATAACCGTTGGATCTTTTAATCGACCGATTTTACTTCAATTTATCATCGGATGATCCGGTGAGTTGATCTTCAGAATTGTGTCAGAAATATTGTCTCTGTTGAATTTGACCGATGTACACTTACTTCATCATCGGATGATCCGGTGTGTACTTCTTCAGAATAACTCAGATATCATCCTTCGGGTGAAATCAACCGATGTGCCACTTCCTTCACATCGGATGATCCGGTGTGTACTGGGCTCTGAGGTCTTCTTCTTCTGCCAACTCAAACTCGACCGATGTAGTCATTTTGCAAGACATCGGATGATCCGGTGAGTGCAACTTGTTTGCTTCGAGTTGTTGTGAGTTGATCTTTTGGAATCTTCTTGAGTGACCTCTTTGACACTTGTTTGTAATGATATTATGATGAAGTGTAAGCTTCTTGTGTTGCCAATTTTGATAGATTCGTTGTATGAGTTCTTTATTTAGTTTTCATGAGTATCGAATAACCCCTTAGAATAGATCGTTGAGGGGTCTCCATTTGTATCCAATGAGCAGTAGATGGTGTGAATAAATAGTTCATTAACGTTTGATATGATATACGTGAAACCTTGCATCCACAAATTCATTAGTAATAACGAACGGTTGTCATTAATCACCGAAACCATACCTCACGGGGGCCTAGATGCTTTCAATCTCCCCCTTTTTGGTGATTGATGACAACACAACGAGTAGAGCGTGGAATTAATGGTATTAAAACGCAATGCTCAAAAAGGAATATAACACGTACAAATTGCAACACAAGTGGCTCGAAGGCTCAAATAATAAACGATAAAGCGTAAGAGCACAAAGTACCCGGAGTACAATAATAGTAAATAATAATAACGGTCAATCTCAAATAAAGTAGCAAAAGGATGGACAATCTCAAATATAGTAGCAAAAGGATAGACAATCTCAAATATAGTAGCAAAAGGATAGACAATCTCAAATATAGTAGCAAAAGGATAGACACTCCCCCTAGAACGGAGCTAACCCTCCCCCTGACTCTAACTCTTCTCCCCCTTTGACATCAAGACACCAAAAAGGAAAGTCGAGTGACTACGACTCAGGCGCGCTCCTGGCGATGGTGAAGCGGTCGGCGTCGACGATGCTGTCGCCAGAGCTGCTGGAGGTGGAGGTCGCTGGTGCTGGAGCTGGAGCGGGGGGAGCTGGAGCTGGAGCGGGAGCTGTGGGGGCTGGAGCTGGAGCTGGAGCTGCTGGGGGATCCGCTGAGACTGCTGGCGCCGGTGGAGAGGACACTGCCGGAAAAGGTGAGGGCTGGAGCGACGTCGGCGGCAGTACTGGACCTGGTGCTAGTGGGGGTGCACCTGGAGCCTGACTGAGTCCCAGGTGCTGAGGTGGAAGAGCGACTCCAGTCTGCTGGTAGAGGTTGGTGACCAACCCCAGGATGCCCATCAACATCTGATGAGTCTGCTGCTGCTGGTCCAGAGTGCGTCGCGTCATCTGGTGACGAGGTTGGTGAACCTGTCGGTGTCCTCTCGCCTCTGACGGGCGATCTCCAGCTGCATCTCCTGCTGCTGCCTCTGAAGCTGCTCCTGTCGAGCTGCCTGCAGCTCCTGCTGCTGAGCCATCCGCTGAAGTAAGGTGGTGAGCTCTGACGGCTGAGTCACCTGAGCCTCTGACACTGGAGGAGGTGTAGGTGGTGGAGCTGCTGAGCCTCCTGCCTCTGCGTCGTGCTGCCTCGGTGAGGGAGGAGCAGGAGGGAAGTACTCCTCGACACTGTCGCTGGTGTCGCTGTCCGACCATACGTGCTGTAGGTCTCCTCCCTGAGCCTCTGCCTGTGCCAGCTCTGCGTCCTCTTGAGTCAGCTATGCCCAGTCCTCCTCTGACAGTCTGGCTCGAACCTCACGCTCGACGGGGCGGCCAAGGCGGCGGTCTCCCGGAGTGGGGACTCGGTAGTGGCTGAACCGGGTCACGTGCATCTCCGTCAGCTGAGAGACTCCTGGAGTGTCCTCTGGAACCAGCTGGTGAAGAAGGTGACAGATCCAGTGACCGAAGACCAGCTGTCGTAGCATCCCAACTCCGTCGGTGATCACGTCCTCCATCTCGTAGATCAGAATGTCTACTATGTCGAACTCCATCCCGTTCATCACATAGAACAGGATGGTCTGCTGAAGGCTCGTGAAACCCTCCAAGTAGCCGGACCTCGGTAGCAGGGTACGCCTGAGGACGTGGTGAACTGTCCGAGCTGCTGGGGTGAGAAGCGTTGGCACCCTCGGCTGGTCTGGAGTGAACGGCTGAGTGAACAGACCTCTGATCTCCTCAAAAGGCGGTGCCACTCCTCTAGTCAGTGGTCTCCTCGGCGGGTCTGCGTCTCCGTAGACTATCTGGTGCAGGCACGTAGTAGAGAGCTCCACACCAAGCAGTCTGCCCAACAGGTCTTGAGATACGTCGTGGATCCGCCCCATGAACATGAAGTGAATCGAGCGACGGCCCTCAGAGACGTAGAGTGTCGCGTAGAACACTCTGACCCACTCCTCGACGTAGGCACTCCGCTGGTGCGAGAGTAGGTCCACAAGGCCTCTGTATCTCTCAAAAAGGGGCCTGATCCCGTGTCTGCCACTGCAAGCTGATCCCAGTCAATGCTGTTATGCTGGAATAGCTTGTGACCCCGACGCCTGTAAGTCTCGTACAGGGACGCCTGTGTCAGGGTCCAGAAGCGGGAGTCCACTCGAGCGTCCCTAGGCCGTGGGAACCACTCCTCGATCAATGCTGACCATCTGAGCTTCTTTAGTTGCCTTGCCTTCATCTTCCTGTAGTCAGTGAGTCTGACCTCTTCGGCAACTCGGACTGCTGTGTCCATCAGGTGGATGGCCCTTTCGGCCTCTCTGTCCTCGGCGCGGTCAGCCGCAGAGGGGCGCCGACTCGCCGTAGGAGTCTGTCCACCTCCATGAGTCCTCGGGGTGCGCCGGCGGATGAGAGGCGGCACCTCGGTCTCCTCCTCGTCGGAGCCCTCGGGAGGCACCGGCTGGATCGGAGGCTGCTCCTGCCTCTGCCGGGACTCACGGATCCGTAAGGAACCGCGATGGCCGCGCTCACGCTCCTCGGCGGCGCGAGCGGCCAACTCCGCACGACGCGTCCTTGGACATCTTGCGCTTCTTCGCGGCGGGCTCCTCAATAGCCTTCCCCTTTCCTTTGCGATCGCGACCCATCTTAGCGACGAACGGCGAAGTACGGGGAAACCCTAGCGGAGAGGGTGATGCGGGCCGGCGGCGAGTGGTGGAGGGGAGACGGCGAGGGAGGCGATCTGCGGCGGCGCGGTGGAACGGCGGCTGCGCTGGCACGGGCTGACGGTGGCGCCTGGAGCCGGCGTGCGCGGAAGAGGCGGCGGTGGCGGCTGCTGGAAGGCGGCGGAGAGGCGGCGGCAGCGGCGCCTGGGGGAGGGCGGCGGCGGCGGTGCTTGGGGGGCGTGAGGACGGCGGCGAGGGCATCGGGCGGCGGCGGAGCTCGGGGAAAGAAAAAGAAAAAGCCGAAGGGCGGCCAAACTGCTTTTTAAACTGTACGGGCAAACCCTAGCCGCGCATAAAACACCGGATGGACCGATGATCATCGGAGGATGCATCGGTCGAGTTCAACAGAGAGTTGTTCCAAAAACTCTCTTTGAACACCGGATGGACCGACGTTGAGGTGGCGATCATCGGTCGATTTCTGCAGGGCACCAGGAAAACTGAACACCGGATGCTCCGATGTCTTCTGAAATGAACTCATCGGTTGATTTGTGACATCTGACTTGAACTGAAGCACCAATTGATCCGATGATCTGCTGGCCCTGGCATCGGATAATCCGATGACTACAGAAAACCTAAGACTGCCCATATGTGTCCTTGGACTTAAACACACAAAGATAAGGATGGGTCCTCGGACTTTTTGGGCAACTCCTAACCTCTAATATAAGGCTTTAAATATAGTGCCACATATTGGCTAAGCCCTTAAGCAAAAGAGAACACACAAGGTTAGGAGTGAAACCATGAAAATGTAAGGCCCATGCTTTGTGAGCTAGAGTATAGAAAACTTCTATCTCTTTAAAGCATGTACCTTTAGAATTTTGCTCTATCCACATCATATGAGTTGAGGTATTGCATTTTGAACAAGTCTCCTTCTCATGATGTGGGTTCCCCTTTGTGACAATCTACCGTATGCAATGCCAAACAAAATAATGCAGGATATTAAATGAGTGCAAGTCTATATGGCAGGAATCATGCAGGGCGTAATGTAAGTCTTATCTTGTCAAGTTTAAACCTGCCAAAGGCTTCCTCAGGGAAAACTATTTCGAGTTTGCCCCTATCCTTTGGGAGTTAGACAAGACCTATTTGATATGCAACCTTACATGAACATGGCAACTTACATGACGTTAGATGCATCTAGCACATTTAATTCACTTCTAAGTCTAGAAAAAGTTTTCTCATCAAGTGGTTTAGTGAAGATATCCGCCAATTGTTCTTCAGACCTAACACCTTGCAAAGAGATGTCTCCTTTAGCCTCATGGTCCCGTAAGAAGTGATGGCGAATATCTATGTGCTTAGTGCGGGAGTGTTGAACGGGGTTTCTAGCTATCTTAACCGCACTTTCATTGTCACAAAGGAGAGGCACACAATCAAATTTAATTCCAAAGTCCAAAAGGGTTTGCTTCATATATAGAATTTGGGCACAACATGCACCGGCCGCTATATACTCTGCCTCCGCGGTGGACAAAGCCACGGAGTTTTGCTTTTTGCTCGACCAAGATACTAGGGAACGCCCAAGTAAGTGGCACCCACCGGAGGTACTCTTACGATCCACACGGCATCCGGCAAAGTCCGAATCCGAGTAACCCAAGAGATGGAAACTAGCGTTCTTGGGGTACCACAAACCTACACTTGGGGTATGCTTGAGATACCTAAGTATCCTAAAGACCGCCTTACGATGCGATTCTTTAGGTGCCGCTTGAAAGCGAGCGCACAAGCACACACTAAACATGATATCGGGCCTAGATGCGGTAAGATATAACAATGAACCAATCATGGAACGGTAATGAGATTGATCAATAGGTTTACCGTCCATGTCCGCGTCGAGATGACAATTTGTCGCCATTGGAGTACTTCTTGAGCTACAATCTTTCATTTCAAACTTCTTCAAGAGGTCTTTGGTATACTTCTCTTGGTAGATGAAAGTCCCCTATTGAAGTTGCTTGATTTGAAATCCTAGGAAGAAATTGAGCTCTCCAATCATTGACATCTCGAACTCCCTAGACATCATGGTGCCAAACTCAAGGCTAAGAGATTTGTTAGTTGAGCCAAAAATAATGTCATCAACGTAAATTTGACAAAGAAATAAATCCCCGTTGATGTCTTTGGTGAAGAGTGTGGTATCAACCCTCCCGATCTTGAATCCCTGCATGACTAGGAAATCCCTTAGACGTTCATACCATGCCCTAGGTGCTTGTTTGAGCCCGTATAGCGCCTTGTGTAACCTATACACATGGTTAGGATTCCTCGGATCTTCAAACCCGGGAGGTTGCTCAACGAAAACAAGCTCGTTAATATAACCATTGAGGAAGGCACTTTTCACATCCATTTGGTAAAGCATAATATTGTGATGTGAAGCAAAAGCAAGGAGTATGCGAATAGCTTCTAACCGTGCGACCGGGGCAAATGTCTCTCCAAAATCTAGTCCTTCAACTTGTGAAAAACCCTTGGCCACAAGCCTTGCCTTGTCGCGGACCACCACGCCATTCTCGTCTTGTTTGTTGCGGTACACCCACTTCGTTCCGATGACGTTCTTGTCCTTAGGTCGCTCCTCCAATACCCAAACTTTATTGCGGGTGAAGTTGTTGAGTTCTTCTTGCATAGCCATCACCCAATTGGTATCTTGGAGTGCTTCCTCAATATTTGTGGGTTCTACACACGAAACAAAGGAGTAGTGCTCACAAAATGAAGCAACATGGCGAGAACGAGTACTTACTCCCCGTGACGGACTTCCGATGATTTGATCCATCGGATGTGCCTTGGAGATGCGCCCATGCCTCATAAGAGGTTGTGAGGCACTTGGTGGTGGTGAGGCATCTTGCTCGTCTTGTGGTTGGACTTGACCTTAGACTTCTTCTTCTTCTTGGTGTTGTGTGGCATGTGAATCTTGCATTGGCAATGGATCATTTTTCTCTTCTTCTTCATCAATTTGAGGCGCCATGGAGGTGTTGATGTTGGAACTTGAGGCTCCCCCTTGATCATGGCTCTCCTCAACTTCGGGCTTGATGTCTCCTATGGTCATGTTCTTCATAGCTTCTCGTAGAGGCTCATCATCTATATCATCATGACCAAAACTCTCCTCTTGGGAGCCATTAGTCTCATCAAACTCAACATCACAACATTCTTCAACTAACCCGGAGGTTTGGTTGAATACTCGATATGCTTTTGAGTTTGACGCATAACCAAGAAAGATACCAACGTCACACCTTCTTTCAAACTTACCGAGCCTTCTCTTGCGGTAGATGTAGCACTTGCACCCGAAGACTCGGAAGTAGGAGATGTTGGGCTTTCTCCCAATGAGAAGCTCATATGGGGTCTTTTGAAGTAGTCGATGAAGATAGACCCTATTTGCGGCATGGCACGCCGTGTTGATTGCTTCGGCCCAAAACTTCTCCGACGTGCCATAGTCATCAAGCATTGCTCTTGCAAGGGTGATGAGAGTCTTGTTCTTCCTTTCAACGACACCATTTTGTTGAGGGGTGTATGTGGCCGAAAACTCGTGCTTCACGCCTTCACGATCACACCACTCCCCAATGTTGTAGTTCTTGAACTCGGTGCCGTTGTCACTCCGGACCTTGATGATGGGAAGTTGAAATTCCCTTTGAGCTCGTTTAGCGAAGGTCTTGAAGATTTCCGGAGTTTCACCCTTGTCGCCTAGGAACAATGTCCAAGCATAGCGAGAGTAGTCATCAACAATAACAAGACAATAGAGGTTACCGCCAAGGCTTTGATACGTGGACGGTCCGAAGAGGTCCATGTGAAGTAGTTCAAGTGGCTTGGAGGTTGACACCATTGTCTTCAACGGATGGTGTGAGGCAACTTGCTTCCCGGCTTGACATGCGCTACAAAGCTTGTTCTTCTCAAATGTGACATCCTTCACGCCGGTCACCATCCCAAGCTTGAATGACTTCTTGAGCTTGCTCATCCCAATGTGAGCAATGCGGCCGATGCCATAGCCATCCCAAACTAGTCTTGGTGAAAAGACAAGTGATCAAGCTAGCATCCTTGTTAGAGAAGTCCACCAAGCAAAGATGTCCATGCCGAAAACCTTTGAATATTAGTTCTTTGCTTAATTCACTAGTCACCACAACACCATTCTTGTCAAATGTGCACGTTAGTCCAAGATCACATAATTGTGCAATGGAAAGCAAATTGAAACTAACAGACTTAACGTAAAGCACATTAGAGATAGACAAATCATGAGAAATAGCAACTTTACCCAAACCAATTACCTTCCCCTTTGAG
The DNA here is from genome assembly GCA_030760725.1 of Neostapfia colusana. NCBI lineage: Eukaryota > Viridiplantae > Streptophyta > Magnoliopsida > Poales > Poaceae > Neostapfia > Neostapfia colusana. The sequence goes on from JASWHV010000011.1 coordinate 64,891,197, forward strand.
TTATCACCAAAGGTGACTTGTTCATGATTGCCGGGGTTTTCTATGGAGGTGAACATACCATCATTGCCGGTCATATGTTGAGTGCACCCACTATCGAGTACCCAATGCTTTCCTCCGGTTTTGTAGTTCACCTACACACATGAAGTTAGTTTTTGAGTTTAGGAACCCAAGCCAACTTAGGTCCTTGTATGTGTGATACAAGTGTTTTTGGAACCCAAAGTTGCTTGGGGAGCTTCCCCTTCATGCCCTTGATGTCTTTGCCGATGAACCTTGCCTTCACTTTTCCACTTACTTTGCTCAATAGATAGTGATAATCATTGAACGTAGATTTGTAGTTAGGAGGCAATTTGGGAGAAGGACGGTTGGGAAGAGGACACTCCCTCGTGTGATGTCCGGTGACCTCACAATGTTGGCAATATGACCCAACTTCCTTGATGAAGCTTGTCCTAAGCTCCGGTGAGGGCACCTTTCCTTTGTTGGGTACCGGGAAGGATCCAAGTCCTCTCTTGTTGAAGCTTTTCGCTTGTTGGTAGAGGATTTCCTTGTGCTTGTCCTCCCCCTTAGAGAGTCTTGCCACACTAGTGCGAAGACTTTCAATTTCGTCCATTAGCTCCCTCTCCCTAGGGCTTGCTTTCAAAGGCAAAGACTTATCCAAAACATTAGTGGCAGGTGAATTAGATGATATTTTGCCATCAAGGGTTTCTTTCTTTGTGTTTTTCAATCTAAGTTCAATAGCTTCATAAGCACGGTTAAGCACTTCATGTTCTTGAACCAACTCATTGTGCTTTGCCAAGAGTGCTAAGTTAGCTAAGTCAAGCTCATGATACTTAAGCTTGATTGTAGCATTTTCATCCTCGATTTGTTTGATATTTGATTTGAGCGTGTCATGCTCTTTAAGTATGGTTACATACTTGTCATGCAAATCGAGGTTAGCACTTTCAAGCTTAGCACGAGCTAGCTCAAGAGCCTTAACCTTAGCCTTTTCCCTTTTTATCATGGCATGATATTCATTAATCATAGATGCTAATTCATCGGGTGAAAGCTCCTCATCATCATCGATAGAGTCTTCACATACCTTTGAGTTACCTTTCGCCATTAGGCACATAGGAGGTGGACGAAGAGGTGAGTCATCCTTGTTGACGATGGCGAGGCCCGCCAAGTTTTCTTCATCTTCACTATCTTCGTCGCTTGACTCTTCATCCGTGATCCACTCATTTGCTTCACACATGAAGACCTTTTGAGGCCCTCTTCTTTTCTTTGGAAAGAGCTTGGTTTTCTTGCCTTTGTCAAATTTCTTCTTTCCAAAGGAGCGCTTGGGCTTGACCTCCTCTTCATCATCACTTTCTTCTAGCTTGTGATGCTTGCCAATTTCCTTTCTTTTGTCCGGTCTTGGACAATCATATGATATGTGGCCTAGATCACCACAATTGTAGCACGTCTTGTTTTCACCTTTTCTTGGCAAGAAGGCTTTCTTTTTGGGATCAAAAGAGTATCCCTTCTTTGCAATCTTGGAGTTGAGGCGTGAGAATTTTCTCATCATCAAAGCAAGCTCATCATCATCATCTTTGCTTGTTTCTTGCTCTTCTTCACTTGAGCTAGGCTCAACCACTTTCTTCTTCTTGGGAGTTGTCTTCTTGGTTGAAGCCTTGAGAGCAATGGTTTTTGATGATGACTCCTCCATCATTCCAAGTACGCTCATCTCATGAGCATGGATTTCTCCAATGAGCTCCGAAACTTCAATGTTGTCTAGTGACTCTTTTTGGAGCATTGAATTGATAATGTTTGTACTTGGGCTTGGGTAGAAGCATGAGGATCTTGCGATTTATAAGTCCCTTGCCAAGAGAAGCAATATCAAGTGCGTTAATTTCCTCAATGAGCACATTTAAACGAGAAAACATTTGATTAACGTTTTCATGAGGAAACATCTTAAATTCATCATATTTTGATTTAAGCATGTGATATTTAAGTTCTTTGACACGAGATGAGCCCTCATGTATTTCAACTAGACATGCCCAAATTTCACATGCTTTTTCCTTGCTAGCAATCCTAGCAAAAACATCTTGACTAATGCATTCATATATGGCATTTCTAGGCTTAGCATCCCATTTTAATTGGTCTCCAACATAGTCAAGATTCCCAAACCCCGCATGGGTCGCTTCCCACACTTCGGGAGCAATTGCCTCAAGGTAAGCGCGCATGCGTGCTTTCCAATAAGCAAAATTCTTGCCCTCGAAGGTAGGAACCGAACCCCCATTCTTGGCCATTTTTGCTCTCTAGCAATGAAGCTAGAATGATCCAATGAGCAACCAAGCTCTGATACCAATTGTAAGGATCGAAACGCCCAAGAGGGGGGGTGAATTGGGCTTTTTGAAATTTTAGAGCAATTTAAAACTTTAATGGTTGAAGCCCAATTCCCTATGCAAACTCACTACGCAAGCAAGAGAGTTAAGTGCGGAATAGTAAAAGCGTAATAGTAAGGGGTGAGGAGAGAAATGCAAACTCCCGCGGAGACTCGGAGACACGGCGATTTTTCCCGTGGTTCGGTAAGATCACAAAAATCTTCCTACGTCCACGTTGTGGCACCCACCAAAGGGTATAGCCACTCCCAAGTCACCAAGACGAGGGAATCCACTATCTTTCTCCGTTCGCCTTCTCCGGCAAGGTGGAGCTCAAGCCTTGTACAACGGTGATCCTCCGGGCTTCCACAAACACCTTGGTAAGCTCCGGAGTGATCTCTTCTTCCTCCAACTTTTGCAAGGTGAGAGAAGTCACCAAGACACTCTCTCTCACTAGCCTAGAGATTCCAATCACCAAAAATGGACGCACACAAGCTTCTCTCTAGCTAGATATAACCTATAGTTGGAGTACAAGAGGTTTTGAAGTGTGGAAGTGGTAGCTCTTGGTCTTGAATGCTTGAGAATGTGTAGTGAGGCTCTGGAGATCAAGACTTATCGAAATGGCCGGTTGGAGGGGTATTTATAGCCAGCCCACACGAGATAGCCGTTGGAAAAGTGGGCAGACTTTTTCAGTGAACATCGGATCCTCCGATGCACCCCTTTATATGAGCATCGGTCGAATTCCAAATTAGCTGATATCACGTGTCAGATGTGACCGTTGGATATAACCGTTGGATCTTTTAATCGACCGATTTTACTTCAATTTATCATCGGATGATCCGGTAAGTTGATCTTCAGAATTGGGTCAGAAATATTGTCTCTGTTGAATTTGACTGATGTACACTTACTTCATCATCGGATGATCCGGTGTGTACTTCTTCAGAATAACTCAGATATCATCCTTCGGGTGAAATCAACCGATGTGCCACTTCCTTCACATCGGATGATCCGGTGTGTACTGGGCTCTGAGGTCTTCTTCTTCCGCCAACTCAAACTCGACCGATGTAGTCATTTTGCAAGACATCGGATGATCCGGTGAGTGCAACTTGTTTGCTTCAAGTTGTTGTGAGTTGATCTTTTGGAATCTTCTTGAGTGACCTCTTTGACACTTGTTTGTAATGATATTATGATGAAGTGTAAGATTCTTGTGTTGCCAATTTTGATAGATTCGTTGTATGAGTTCTTTATTTAGTTTTCATGAGTATCGAATAACCCCTTAGAATAGATCGTTGAGGGGTCTCCATTTGTATCCAATGAGCAGTAGATGGTGTGAATAAATAGTTCATTAACGTTTGATATGATATACGTGAAACCTTGCATCCACAAATTCATTAGTAATAACGAACGGTTGTCATTAATCACCGAAACCATACCTCACGGGGGCCTAGATGCTTTCAACACCTCCTAACCTAATTGGACTCTTATCGATTGGCACATAGATCAGGGTTCTAAGATTCAAAAACTCTTTGCGTGCAGCCACAAGAGTTTATAGACACAAACAACTCAAAATCCGACCTTAACTTGGACCCTCCAGCCTGAACTCACAACCAACTCCAAATCAGCCATTTTCTGGTCAAAACAGCCTTATTTCCTAAGATAACATGCGTCTGAACCACCTGATTCCGACTACAACTCAGATTCATGTCTGAACCTACCTAAAACCAACTTTATCATGTTCGGGCATGCTGGAATCACGCTACAAATTGTGACAACCTCCACACACATTCAAACACCTTCACCACACCTTGGAACTATGTTGCCACATCCATGCACTCCTTGCACACGTGCACACCTTCCAAACACGTTCAACCTTCACTTTTCATTGTACAAATATGTTAAAATCATGTCACAACCTTGTGCCATCCCTACACTTGTGCCCATGACTTCCACACATGTTTGCAACTACATTTGACACGTCCCAAACACCTTCAGATGCACCATTCTTGATCCAAACATACTGCATGACACCTTTGATCGTCTCAACCACAATTCCTCCAAAATTTAGTTGTTGAACCACAGCTTCTCCGTAAGTTTAGTTCAAGGATCACCATCACCGGTCAGTAATTGACCTCAAGCAATTCCTGGACATGTGAAAACAACCAATTCTTTACGAGCACAAGTCCACGACTTGACTCTCATTAGTCCACACCACAAAACTTTGCATGGCAGCCTTACACAAACATGTTGCTCAAATTCAAACCACCATAACCACAACAGAACTCTGTTAATGAGCATCAAACGTACTATCCCACACGTCAAAAACAAGTTTAATACTTCCCATGTCAAACCACATGTCAAGCATCACGTGAATGCTCAAAACTTTACATGAACCTCACTCTAACACTCCGTTGCCAATGTATTTAGCACCTAAGTCTTACAGATGATCTCCTAGATGACGCCCCAGAGTCGATTTTGGATGACTGAAGATGGTTAACAGCATAGAGTCGATTTTGGATGACTGAAGATGGTTAACAGCATCCATCCATTTTGCAAACGACCATGAGTTTGGATAGGGCCTATGAGCAGTGCCTGTTATATGAAGATGACAGAAAGATGCCTCATTAAAAGTCTGTGAGTTTTTAAATTGGCAACCCTATCAGCTAGTAAAGGACAGACGGTTCAGGGTTCTACAACTTGATCTAGACCTTGATTCTGACATTTGACTGCTGAAGGTATGGCGGCAAAAAGGGCCAATGGAGAGTGCTACAATTGCACAGAAAAGTATACTCCAGAACACAAATGCAGTGCCAAAAGTATTTTTTTGTTAGAATTAGATGAAGGTCAAGAACTTGATTGTACAGCAGACGAATTGGGAATATCTTTCCATGCTCTTACTGTAATTGGTGTTCCTAATACAATACAACTGCTAATACAGCTTGGGGATAGAAAAATAAGAGCCTTGGACTCAGGATCTACTCATACTTTTATCAACGAATCATTTGCAGCAGAACTCAAGTTGCCAATAACCAGCAGACAGGCTGAAAGTCACAGTAGCCATGGGTTAAAAGTCACAGTAGCCAATGGGGGTCAAATGGCTAGCAGAGGTGTATGTGCAAAAACAGAAGTTTCTATTCAGGGAGAAGTTTTTATAATTGATTGTTTTGTACTGCCTTTGCAAGGTTTTGAGGTGGTTCTTGGAGTAAAATGGTTGCAGACTCTGGGACCAATTTTGTAGAATTTTGAAGCCCTCATAATGACCTTCTGGCGTCATAATAGAGCTATTATGGGGGAAGGCATGAAAGGAAGACAGAATAATGTTGTTCTATCTCTTACAGGGTCACAACTGATGGAGGTGCTTTTGCAAGAGTATGAGGATCTGCTTGTTGCTTCTCATGAGCTACCACCACAGCATCAATAAGACCACCATATTCATCTTCATCCAGGGACATTGCCTGTAGCACTTCGATCATATCGCTATCCACTGCTTTTGAAGGGTGAAATAGAGAGACAATGAGATGAGACGCTGCAATAAGGTATTATTCACCATAGCATATCACCTTTCTCATTTCCGCTGCTCTTAATTAAAAACAGTGATGGTAGTTGGAGGTTATGCATGGATTATAGGGCTTTAAATGAGCGCACTGTTGACATATGAATTGTTGGATGAATTGAAAGCTGCAAAAGATTTTACCAAGTTGGATCTTTGTAGTAGGTATCATCAAGATCGTATGCATGAAGAGATATTGAAAAAACGCCATTTAGAACCCAACATGGTCATTTTGAGTATTTCTCTGGGCTGATCTGCCCCTGGCCCAGGGCGGCCAGAACTGGGCCGAGTGGGCTGGTCTGCCCTAGCCTAGGCCGGGCCCCCTTTCTAGAAGAAATCTGAGTTTAATCTTCTTAGAGATAGACTAAAAGATCCTTTTGTAATAGATTAGGACTCTTGTAAGGGGGGGCTCTATATACAAGCCAAAACACCCCAAAATTTAGAGAGTTGAACAAAAAGAAAAAGTTCCTCCAGTTTTTCTGCCCTAGCCGCCTCTCTCCCCTGCTGCAGCCACCGCCCCCTCTTCCTCTCCAAGTTGGCGCCACCACCAGAAACCCTAGCCGCCACCAGGGGCTAGGGTCTGCCGCCGCCCAGGTCTCCAGCCACCCAAGACTGCTGCTGTTCCAGCCACCACCAGGACCCCTGCTGTACCAGCCGGCGCTAGGGCATCATCTTCCCCAAGCTGCTGCCTCCCTCCTCAACCCTAGCCCCACCAGGTTTTGTTCAGCAGCCATCAAAGCCTGAGTTCAGATTGATCTGCTAGGGCAGATCAGTTTGTACAGCAAGAACAGAGAAGTTTTGGGGCTGGAATTGCAACATTCGTGGTATCAGAGCCGGTTTCAACCCTATGCTGAATTCTGCAAAATGTCGTCTACACCTACAAGCAGCGGTAGCACCATCAGCCATGGCACACCCTCACTGGCAGCTCGTGAGATGAACATCGGGACGGGGTGTGACGCCCTCAATTCTGTGGAAAAACCACGGAACCGAGAACTAATGCATATGTGTGCCCAGGATGTTCATCACACATACACATACGTTCCACAAACTGAATTCAGATTATATTTTACCACGAATAACAGAGTTTATTACAATCACCTCATGAGTCTTGGACTCATGCTCACAGCGGAAGTCCTTATCTCTAAGCAGCGGAATTCTTATTTATATGCGGAAGCAAAACTAATGCGGAAGCAAAACTAAGCAGAAGTGGCTCCATCTCTATTCCCTCCACAGGCAAGGTTGAGAACAGATCACACGCCATAATGCTCTACTCGGTCTTCATAGTAGTCTTCTCTTGCTGTTGATGGAGAAATAATAATGCAAGTTTGAGCACAATGATGTACTCAGCAAGTGCGGGAATAACACATGATATGCAGCTTATAAACAAGGTAGGTATAAAAGGCTTATTTGCAGAAAAGCAAGTTTATAAAACCATTGATAAAACAGCAACTTAACTTTAGATGAATGTAATCCCAGCATGTATTAAATTACCAACATACCTTCATCACTTCCCGTGTTCCATCCGAACATTAACCAATCTTTTATTCATACTCACGAATACCTCCTTGTATTCGCTACCATTTCTCCTCATAAAACAACCTTGTCTCGCACCGAGACCAATCTCATGTCATGACCCACCAGTCATGCAACCATCTCATCTCCCGGACTTAACAGTCCCAAACCAAACCATAACCAATAACCATAACCAAGATCCTTCCCAATAACCATTCCAGTAACCTTCCCAATAATCATCCCATCTAATCATGGCAGTTTAGCCAGGTGCTCGTAACCGTAAGCTCTGCTATCATGATAGTTTTAATAACTCTGCAGAGTTTGCACCTCTTTACCCACAAGTTTGTGATTTCGTCACCCGTCGGCGACTACAGAACCTCCATTATACCAGTACACAACCGTCGGTGTATGGTCAAGAGATCACAAAATAGCCTTTACAAAGGGGTTACTAGATGTATGGACTCACTAAGGTTTCACCGGCAGGCTAGAATCTCCAATTCTCCCACCCACGGGCCCCCTCTTGTGCCATGCAGTTCCCAGGGCAGTCCTCACTCGACTCCCATTCCCCGCGCCTTCCACAGTCCATAACACTCTAGCAACTTACCTAATTACTCAGCTAAGCCGCACCCATACTTGGCCTTGTGGTGGCACTGTTATCCTGGCATGTGCATGCATGAACCGGTCCTTAGATCTACGGCAAGTAAAACCACCATCTCATGCTACCTCATACACAAACCCAGGCTTGCCTAGATCTCCCTCCGATCCATATTCATTATTAACATTAGTTTCTCATTATTATTATGAGTGCAGTTAGCTAGACACATCTATCTCGCTTCCCAATCCCATGGACTCAGCGAAGCATAAAACAAAAATCATACCCGACTCATAAAACTTCCCAGGTGACAAGGATGGTTTAATCAAAACTAGTAAACTCCTAAAAAAGGTTTTCCCATCATGTTTGACTCAGCACACACACCTTTTCGCAAAACAAAATAGTTTTACCCAAAACATAGGATCAATATGGTCAAGGAGCACTTGCCTTGTTCTTGCGGTTCCGGTTGTTCTTGATTCTCAAAACCTTGTTGCCGCAGCTCGTCGTAGACAGCTTCCTGAACCTGTCCTGCTATGTAGGATTCACGTGCATACAAGATTCACAGCAATCAATATTATTCACAAAACCCTAAACTAGATGCGATGATGTACATGCATGCTATCCTATGATTAGATTGATTTGTACGTGTTCTTGCATGGCTTGCATGGTCAGAGGTATTCGGATCAAAGGTGGTTGTGGCGATGATCTTGTTTTTAGATCAAACTGATCATCGAGTGATCTGTCCACGAAAAGGCTTCTGTTCGAAAGGAATCGAAGAACAGATGCAAAGAGATGAACAACATGATGTCGTAAGGTGGTATTGAAGTCCTACCTCACGTTCTTCTTGTCTTTGAGGTCCTCCTCAGACCGCTTGGTTCTTCTCCGATGATCTCCCTTGTTGTACTTCGGTGATGTTTTGCTCGGCGAGTTAGGGCTAGAGCTCTAAGTCGTCGGCTCAGGAGTTGAAAGAGAAGTTCGTGATTTCGGCCAGAGGTTTTGGGTTCTACTTATAATCGGGAAGGGAAGAGTCCTAATCTGATTGGATCCCGAATAAGAGTCTTATTCAGATCTTGTTGGATCCTGACGTCTTATCTTTGGTAACGTTGTAGAGTTTGGATCGGTTTTCGTTGCGTACTGGTATCTTTACGCGTAAAAACTGCTCCAGACTCGTTACCTCCGTGATGATGAGCTCCGGAAGCTCCACGTGTCCTTCCGAGCCTGGTTTCTCTTCTCCCACAGAGACGAGCTCCGGTTGTGCCGCGTGTCACGAGCGAGACCTTCCTCTTCTTCGGAGACGAGCTCCGCGCACGCCACGTGTGGGTGCTGGTCTTTCCGCCTCTTCCTTCCCTCAGGGACATGCCCCGAGGTCGACACGTGTTCAGCGGCGACGGACCTCCGGAGATAAGCTCCGGTGGTGACACGTGTTCAATAGATCCGGACTTCTCGGAGATGAGCTCCGAGATTGACACGTATCCCCCGCAACTGGTCCTCTTATTTCCGCGAGGACTAGCTCCGTGGATGACACGTGTCCTATGAAAAATGCCTTTGCTTCGTCCGCAGAGGCTATCTCCGTGGCAGCACGTGTCCCACAGGGTCGGACCTCTTTCCAATTGCGGAGGTGACCCCCGAGCCTTCCACGTAGCTAGTTTAATGGCGGACTTCTCCCAATCTCTCGGGAATGAGTTTCGAACACGCCACGTGGTCTGCTGGTCGTGGAAATTGCCTTCGGTGCTCTCGGAAAGCATTATTGGCTATCTTTTTGATACTTGTTTCTGTTCCCTCTTTTTTAAAAAATGTTCTTTTTCTTCATAAACATGAACATATGCTGACACCCGAGATGAGGGTGTCACAAATCTACCCCCCTTAAATTGAATCTCGCCCTCGAGATTCGTTAGTAGAAAATAGATAGGGGAATTCAGCCTTAATATCCTCTTCACGCTCCCATGTGGCTTCAGCTTCAGTGTGATGGCTCCATTGTACCTTGCACCATCGAATCACTTTGTTTCGGGTGACCCTTTCTTTTACGTCCAAGATTTGGATAGGGTGTTCTGCGTAAGTCAGGTCCTCTTGAAGTTTAAGTTCTCCCATTGACACTTGTTCCTCTGGTATTCTCAAGCACTTCTTGAGCTGAGATACATGAAACACGTCATGTACGTCGGAGAGGTGGTTTGGGAGCTCTAGTTGATAGGCTACTTCTCCTCGCTTATCCAAAATCTTAAATGGTCCGATGTAGCAAGGTGCTAGCTTGCCTTTGACATTAAAACGTCGTTGACCTCGGATAGGCGATACCTTAAGGTATACGAAGTCTCCAACTTCAAAGGTCAACTTCCTTCGCCTGTTGTCCGTATAGCCTTTCTGTCGTGACTGAGCAGCCTTTAAGTTCTCCCGTATCGTTTGGACTTGCTTTTCAGCCTCTTGTAGTACTTCGGGTCCAAACACCTGGTTCTCTCCAGTCTCGTTCCAGAACAGTGACGTTCTACACCGTCTACCATATAAGGCTTCAAAAGGCGACATCTTCAAGCTAGCTTGATAGCTGTTGTTATAGGAGAACTCTGCATACGGTAAACTCCTATCCCAACTACGCCCACGTTTCAAGACACAAGCTCTCAACATGTCTTCCAAAATTTGGTTCGTCCTTTCGGTTTGCCCATCTGTTTGTGGGTGATAGGCAGAGCTAAAATCTAGTCGTGTACCCACGGCTTTCTGCAGCTTCCTCCAGAATCTAGAGGTAAACTGAGAACCTCGATCTGAGACTATCCTCTTCGGAACTCCATGACGGCACATGATCTGCTCCATGTACAACTCTGCCAACTGTGTAACGTTGTAACTGGTCTTTACCGGAAGAAAATGGGCGGTTTTCGTCAACCGGTCCACAATGACCCAGATGGAATCGTATCCTGACTGAGTCCTTGGCAGTCCGACGATGAAGTCCATACTGATGTCTTCCCATTTCCATTCAGGTAATTTCAAAGGTTGCAACAATCCAGTGGGTTTTTGATGTTCGGCTTTTACCCGTTGGCATATGTCGCATAGGGCAACGTATTCGGCTATATCCCTTTTCATACCATCCCACCAATAGCAAGTTTTCAAGTCCTTGTACATTTTGGTGCTCCCCGGATGTATGGAATAGGGTGAATCATGTGCCTCCTTCAATATTATGTCGCGAAGGTGTCTTAGGTTTGGCACACAAATCCTTTTTCCTAGCCAAAGCGTACCCTTTTCATCCTCTTTGAAATCCTTCTCTATCCCTTGTTGGATCCTTTCCTTGATTTCCTTGATCCCCTCGTCCGTTGCTTGTCCCTTTCTTATTTCTTGCTCCAATGAGGAGTGGATCTCCATCATTTCCATGCTATTCAAGAATCCGAGGTGTAACCATTCGAACTCCTTACGTAGTTCGGGTGGTAGCTCCCGAACCGTGAGTTGGTGGCATGCTCCCTTTCTGCTCAATGCATCAGCGACTACATTGGCCTTCCCGGGGTGGTAGTTGATTCCCACATCATAATCCTTTATAAGTTCTAACCATCGACGTTGCCTCAAATTCAAGTCCGTTTGTGTAAATATGTACTTGAGGCTTTTATGATCCGTATAGATCTCACATCGATGACCAAGGATATAATGTCTCCAAATCTTCAATGCATGCACCACTGCTGCTAACTCCAAATCATGTGTAGGATAGTTAAGTTCATGCTTCTTTAATTGTCGTGAGGCATAGGCTACCACTTGCCCTTCCTGCATGAGTACACATCCGAGCCCTTGTCTGGATGCGTCACAATATATGTCAAAGCTCTTGCTTACGTCTGGCAATACCAGAACTGATGCTGTGGTTAGCCTTTTCTTGAGTTCCTCAAAACTTTTTTGGCAGGCTTGTGTCCATTGAAAGACTTTTCCCTTCATTAGCAACTCCGTCATAGGTTTTGCTATTTTAGAGAAGTCTTTAATGAAGCGCCGGTAGTATCCTGCCATCCCAAGGAAACTCCGAATATCCCTCACGCTCTTCGGTTGGTCCCACTTCAGAACATCTCTCACCTTTCCAGGATCAACCGATACCCCTTCCTTGGAGATGATGTGGCCTAGGAAAGATATTTCCCTTAGCCAAAATTGACACTTGTTGAGCTTGGCATACAACTGATGCTCTTGCAACTTCTGCAAGGTCAATCTCAGATGTTCTTCATGCTCCTCCTTACTTTTTGAATACACCATAATGTCGTCGATGAAAACCACGACGAACTTGTCCAAGTACTCCATGAAAACCTTATTCATAAGGTACATGAAGTATGCGGGTGCATTCGTCAATCCAAAAGACATAACGGTATATTCATATGAACCATACCGCGTCCGAAAGGTTGTCTTAGGTATATCGGAGGGCTTAATCTTCAGCTGGAAATATCCCGACCGAAGATCAATCTTGGAGAACACTTGGGCTCCTTTCATTTGATCAAACAGGTCCTCTATACGGGGCAGAGGGTATTTATTCTTGATTGTTACCTTGTTGAGATACCTGTAGTCCACGCACATTCTTTGGGTTCCGTCCTTCTTGTCCACGAAGAGTACCGGGGCTCCCCATGGTGACGAGCTTGGCCGGATAAAACCCTTCTCCAACTGTTCTTGAATTTGCTTCTTTAGTTCAACTAACTCGTTGACGGGCATCCTATATGGTCTCTTAACTATGGGTGCAGTTCCAGGTACCAAATCTATGGCAAACTCAATGTCCCGGTCAGGTGGCATACCTGGAAGTTCTTCCGGGAACACATCCAAAAATTCCTGAACCACTGGAATGTTGTCCAGTGCTACTCCTTCAACATGGTTCAGATCCGCTCGTTCAGCCGCTTGCGGGGCTGACTCAAACTCGACACGGATACCGTGTTCGTTTGTCAACTGCACGCTTCTCTCAGCGCATTGGATTACTCCATTGTGCTTGCTTAACCAGTCCATTCCGAGTATGATGTCAATTCCGTGGGAGTCCAAAACAATAAGGTTGGCAAGGAAGTCTACCCCCCCTTATTTTAAGGCTTACCTTAGGACATACTATACTAGTCCTCATTTCTCCTCCGGGAGAATTAACTAACATAGCACATTCTAGGTGGGATACGGGTAGATGATGTTTGGCAACATATTTGGATGATATGAAGGAATGCGATGCTCCGGAATCAAATAAAATGGTGGCCGGGTTGGAGTTGGCAAGGAACATACCAATTGTGACGTCCTCAGCCTGTTGTGCTTCCTCAGCAGTGACATGGTTAACGTGGCCACGAGCATAGTTCTGCGGTCCACGGTTCCCTTGGTTGTCTCCTCCGTTTGGTCGCTGGTTCTGCTTGGGCACGTTACCTTGCTGTCCAGGGCCTCTCTTCGGGCACTGGTTAGCGAAGTGGCCTACTTCCCCGCATGCAAAGCATGCCCTGTTGCCTACAGCAGCAGGTACGTTGGGGCGGGGGTTTTGAACAGGAGCGCCATTGTTAGGCCGGGGTGCAGGAGGCATGGGCACACGAGGTGCCGGTGCAACGGGCCGTTGCTGTGGTGGCTGACCAGGGCGGTACGTAGGAGTGGTCGATCCATACTGCGGTGCAGGGGGCATGTATCTAGGTCGTACGTTGCTCCCTTGGGGCTGGTATGGGATCTTCCTTTTGCACTCGCGCTCGATCTCTCGGATCTTGTTTTCTACCACAATAGCCTTATCAACTAGCTTCTGGAAGCTTACGTAGTCATTGTTGAGGAGCTGAACCTGGATCTCATTGTTCAACCCTCTCATGAACAGGTACTGCTTCCTCTGATCTGAGTTGACATCTTCGGGGGCATACCGGGACAGTTGTATGAACTTGTTGAGGTATTCGTTCACACTTTTCTGCCCTTGGCGGAGACCTTCAAACTCCTGCCTCTTGAGCATCATTACGCCAACAGGGATGTAGTGGGAGCGGAAACTTTCCTTGAACTCAGTCCAAGTGATTGTCTCCGGGTTGGCATGGGCGTTGCTCAAGGCATCCCACCAGTCAGCAGTTGCTCCCATCAGTTGGTGTGACGCAAAGAGAACCTTCTCTCGGTCGTTGCACTGAACAATGGCAAGCTTCTTCTCCATGGATTTCAACCAATCATCGGCCTCCATTGGATTGCTTGCTTGAGCAAAGGTGGGTGGTCGAGTCCTCATGAACTCTCCCAGCCTGTTATGAGCCGGCGGTGGTGGTGCCGGAACGGGGTGTTGGTTGGCCTGCAACTGACCCAAAGTTTGGATCATGGTTTGCATAAGCTGGTTTTGCATGGCCATCAACCTTTCTAGGTTGTTTTCGCCAGCTCCGGGGTTAGCAGGAATTTCCTCGTGGTCATCTTCCTGGACGTTCCTTCGGCTGGCGTTTCCTCTCACCATCTGTGAGGGGGAACGAAATAGAATAGAAGGTTAGGTAGGTCCTTTCAACTATATGCATCAAGGTGAGTTGGACTATATATATTAGTCCTTATGAGGATGTGATCAAGTGCCGAAGCATTTCACTCCTCTTTCTTCTTACGTGTGGATATGGACAACGTGTTTAAGACGTCGCACAACTCACACTAAGCACATATTCACAAATAATCATCACAAGGGCCCACTCAACTCCTATTCAAGGATGGTTCCCTATGCCAAGGTGGTTTCAAAAGCCAATCTAAGTTATTCACCCTAGGATGCTTCCTTTGGTAAGTTTGGCTTAGCTACCTATGACTCCTATTCAGGGGTGTAACTTGCTGTCAACCCGTGGCTCTAATATCAATCTAAGGCTTCTATCTTTAGGCGTGTAACCTACTGTCAACCCGTGGCTCTGATACCAATCTGTGACGCCCTCAATTCTGTGGAAAAACCACGGAACCGAGAACTAATGCATATGTGTGCCCAGGATGTTCATCACACATACACATACGTTCCACAAACTGAATTCAGATTATATTTTACCACGAATAACAGAGTTTATTACAATCACCTCATGAGTCTTGGACTCATGCTCACAGCGGAAGTCCTTATCTCTAAGCAGCGGAATTCTTATTTATATGCGGAAGCAAAACTAATGCGGAAGCAAAACTAAGCAGAAGTGGCTCCATCTCTATTCCCTCCACAGACAAGGTTGAGAACAGATCACACGCCATAATGCTCTACTCGGTCTTCATAGTAGTCTTCTCTTGCTGTTGATGGAGAAATAATAATGCAAGTTTGAGCACAATGATGTACTCAGCAAGTGCGGGAATAACACATGATATGCAGCTTATAAACAAGTTAGGTATAAAAGGCTTATTTGCAGAAAAGCAAGTTTATAAAACCATTGATAAAATAGCATATTAACTTTAGATGAATGTAATCCCAGCATGTATTAAATTACCAACATACCTTCATCACTTCCCATGTTCCATCCGGACATTAACCAATCTTTTATTCATACTCACAAATACCTCCTCGTATTCGCTACCATTTCTCCTCATAAAACAACCTTGTCTCGCACCGAGACCAATCTCATGTCATGACCCACCAGTCATGCAACCATCTCATCTCCCGGACTTAACAGTCCCAAACCAAACCATAACCAATAACCATAACCAAGATCCTTCCCAATAACCATTCCAGTAACCTTCCCAATAATCATCCCATCTAATCATGGCAGTTTAGCCAGGTGCTCGTAACCGTAAGCTCGGCTATCATGATAGTTTTAATAACTATGCAGAGTTTGCACCTCTTTACCCACAAGTTTGTGATTTCGTCACCCGTCGGCCACTGCAGAACCTCCATTATACCAGTACACAACCGTCGGTGTATGGTCAAGATATCACAAAATAGCCTTTACAAAGGGGTTACTAGATGTATGGACTCACTAAGTTTTCACCGGCAGGCTAGAATCTCCAATTCTCCCACCCACGGGCCCCCTCTTGTGCCATGCAGTTCCCAGGGCAGTCCTCACTCGACTCCCATTCCCCGCGCCTTCCACAGTCCATAACACTCTAGCAACTTACCTAATTACTCAGCTAAGCCGCACCCATACTTGGCCTTGTGGTGGCACTGTTATCCTGGCATGTGCATGCATGAACCGGTCCTTAGATCTACGGCAAGTAAAACCACCATCTCATGCTACCTCATACACAAACCCAGGCTTGCCTAGATCTCCCTCCGATCCATGTTCATTA
This sequence comes from Neostapfia colusana, assembly GCA_030760725.1. Classification (NCBI taxonomy): domain Eukaryota; kingdom Viridiplantae; phylum Streptophyta; class Magnoliopsida; order Poales; family Poaceae; genus Neostapfia; species Neostapfia colusana. The sequence continues at coordinate 64,907,314 of JASWHV010000011.1, forward strand.
TTAACATCAGTTTCTCATTATTATTACGAGTGCAGTTAGCTAGACACATCTATCTCGCTTCCCAATCCCATGGACTCAGCGAAGCATAAAACAAAAACCATACCCGACTCATAAAACTTCCCAGGTGACAAGGATGGTTTAATCAAAACTAGTAAACTCCTAAAAAAGGTTTTCCCATCATGTTTGACTCAGCACACACACCTTTTCGCAAAACAAAATAGTTTTACCCAAAACATAGGATCAATATGGTCAAGGAGCACTTGCCTTGTTCTTGCGGTTTCGGTTGTTCTTGATTCTCAAAACCTTGTTGCCGCAGCTCGTCGTAGACAGCTTCCTAAACCTGTCCTGCTATGTAGGATTCACGTGCATACAAGATTCACAGCAATCAATATTATTCACAAAACCCTAAACTAGATGCGATGATGTACATGCATGCTATCCTATGATTAGATTGATTTGTACGTGTTCTTGCATGGCTTGCATGGTCAGAGGTATTCGGATCAAAGGTGGTCGTGGCGATGATCTTGTTTTTAGATCAAACTGATCATCGAGTGATCTGTCCACGAAAAGGCTTCTGTTCGAAAGGAATCGAAGAACAGATGCAAAGAGATGAACAACATGATGTCGTAAGGTGGTATTGAAGTCCTACCTCACGTTCTTCTTGTCTTCGAGGTCCTCCTCAGACCGCTTGGTTCTTCTCCGATGATCTCCCTTGTTGTACTTCGGCGATGTTTTGCTCGGCGAGTTAGGGCTAGAGCTCTAAGTCGTCGGCTCAGGAGTTGAAAGAGAAGTTCGTGATTTCGGCCAGAGGTTTTGGGTTCTACTTATAATCGGGAAGGGAAGAGTCCTAATCTGATTGGATCCCGAATAAGAGTCTTATTCAGATCTTGTTGGATCCTGACGTCTTATCTTTGGTAACATTGTAGAGTTTGGATCGGTTTTCGTTGCGTACTGGTATCTTTACGCGTAAAAACTGCTCCAGACTCGTTACCTCCGTGATGATGAGCTCCGGAAGCTCCACGTGTCCTTCCGAGCCTGGTTTCTCTTCTCCCACAGAGACGAGCTCCGGTTGTGCCGCGTGTCACGAGCGAGACCTCCCTCTTCTTCGGAGATGAGCTCCGCGCACGCCACGTGTGGGTGCCGGTCTTTCCGCCTCTTCCTTCCCACAGGGACATGCCCCGAGGTCGACACCTGTTCAGCGGCGACGGACCTCCGGAGATAAGCTCCGGTGGTGACACGTGTTCAATAGATCCGGACTTCTCGGAGATGAGCTCCGAGATTGACACGTATCCCCCGCAACTGGTCCTCTTATTTCCGGGAGGACTAGCTCCGTGGATGACACGTGTCCTATGAAAAATGCGTTTGCTTCTTCCGCAAAGGCTATCTCCGCGGCAGCACGTGTCCCACAGGGTCGGACCTCTTTCCAATTGCGGAGGTGACCCCCGAGCCTGCCACGTAGCTAGTTTGAGGGCGGACTTCTCCCAATCTCTCGGGAATGAGTTCCGAACACGCCACGTGGTCTGCTGGTCGTGGAAATTGCCTTCGGTGCTCTCGGAAAGCATTATTGGCTATCTTTTTTATACTTGTTTCTGTTCCCTCTTTTCTAAAAAATGTTCTTTTTCTTCATAAACATGAACATATGCTGACACCCGAGATGAGGGTGTCACACGGGGTTCCCCGTGCTCACCAAGACCAACTACGCGGAGTGGGCTGTCATGATGAAGATCAAGCTGAAGGCACGGCTGCTTTGGAAGGCCGTGGAGGGGAACGTGAGCGAGCAGGAAGATATGATGGCGCTTGACATCTTGGTCAGCATTGTCCCGCCGGAGATGATCACGACGATCGGAGAAAAGAGGACGGCGAAGGAGGCATGGGACACGATTGCCATCATGCGGGTCGGGGCCGACCGCGTGAAGAAGACGACGGCGCAGCAACTCCGGAAGGAGTTCGAAGACGCTGTCTTCAAGGATGGCAAAAGCGTGGAGGACTTCTCCCTCCGCCTGAGCTGCATGCTATCACGGCTTGCATCGCTAGGAGAGGAGATAGGAGAAGAGAGGGTCGTGGAGAAGCTCCTGCGAAGCGTTCCAGAACGCTTCCAACAGATCGTGGTGGCGATCACGACACTGCTGGACGTGTCGACCCTCACCTTGTCGGAGGTGACGGGGCATCTCAGGGCGGCTGAGAACGCCTTCGACTCGACGCAGCGGAAGGAAGGAGTACACAACGGGCAGCTACACCTCACTCGGGAGGAGTGGGAGGCACAACAGAAGGAGGAGTGGTCTACCCAGTCTGCAGGTTCTTGTAAGAGGGGCGGCCGAAAGGGCCCGCCCAAGAAGAACGGAGGCAAGAAGGGAGGTTCTAGGAAGGATATTCCACGGGACCAGTGCAGGAAGTGCGGGAAGAAGGGCCACTGGGCCAGAGAATGTCGATCGAAGCCTAAGGAGGAGCCGCAGCAACAGGCTTTCGTGGCGAAGGCGGAAGAGGAGGGCGCCTTGTTTATGACAAGGGTGGCCTCTGTATAGGAGGAGCATGTACAGGAACTTCCTACGGGCCCACTGGAGATAGTGGAGGGACGTTTCTTCGCTCACCGCAGCAACGACGACGACTTTGACGACACTCGTTGGTACCTCGACACGGGCGCGACCAACCATATGATGGGTTCGCGCGCTGTCTTCTCTGAGCTCGACGAAAACGTTGTCGGAACCATCAAGTTCGGCAACAACTCCGTCGTGCGTATCTAGGGGAAGGGTGCGGTCCTATTCGCCGCCAAGACGGGTGAGCACAGGAGGCTTACCGGCGTCTACCTCATCCCGCGCCTCACCACCAACCTCATCAGCGTCGTCCAGCTGGATGAAGATGGCTACAGCATCACGGTGCAAAGAGTAATGCACATATGGGATGAGCAGCAGTGTCTCCTCACATGAGTTCAGCGTGATGACAGCAAGCTGTACTCCCTCAGGCTCAACATCACACGACCGGTTTGCCTAACCACGAGGTGTGATGATGTTGCGTGGCGTTGGCACGAACGCTACAGACACGTCGGCTTCCAGGCTTTTCGGAAGTTGACACGAGAGGAGATGGTGCTCGGGCTTCCGCAAACGATGACGAACGCGACGATGACGATCCCAAATCCTCATGACTCCATCATTGATCTCCACGCGCGAACCGTTCTCATCCAGCTGGCCTAGGCTGATGATAGAGTTCCTCAACGCGGGGATGTAGTAGACTCTGACGAGCAGCTTGTGCTCACCAGACTTGGCGGTGAGGATGACGGAGCCGACGCCCTTGATCTCCACACCAGAGGCGTCCCCAAACTTGACGGAGCCTCGAACATTGGGGTCGAACTCAGTGAAGAACTCTCGTCGACCAGTCATGTGATGGGTGGCGCCGGTGTCGAGGCACCACCCGTCAGTCTTGTCGTTGCTGGAGCCATCACCGAGAAAGGTGTGTGCTCTTGGCTCATCGATGTGGAGGAGAGCGGCTGCGGCCGATGCCACTGGAGGTGGCTCGATGCTTGCGTGCGCCAGGAGCAGATCCGGCTCCTCCTCCTCCACGTGTGCGACATGGGCCTGGCCACGTCGTTGCTACTGACACTCCCTGCCCAATGACTAAGCTCGCCACAGTTGTGGCAGGTGTTGTCTCATACTGGCTTCCAGTTGCCGGCGGCGTCGCTTTGGGTGCCTCCGTGGGTGCCCCCCTCGGCACGTCTTTGCGCCCCAGCTTGGGCACCTCTGTGCCCCTTGCTTGGCTTGCCGCGCTTGCGGCCGCCTTTTGAGGAGGAGGGCTCCCCCTTCTTCCTGTCACCTTGGCAGGCCTCCCACTGCTCCCGAGTGTGATGTAACTTCCCGTCGAAGGTGATAGGCCCTGAGAGAGGCTGAGATTCGTCGCTGTCGATGACCTTGAGGCGGCCTATCGCCTCTTCGATCGACATCGTGGAGAGGTCCAGCAGAGACTCGATCGAGCGAGCGATCTGCTTGTACTTCTCGGGGATGCAACGGAAGAGTTTCTCGACGGCTTTCTCCTCGTTGTAGGTGTCGTCGCCAAACTGCACCATCTTCTGCAGTAGTGTGTTGAGACGAAGAGCAAAGTCATCAACATCCTCACCTGGTTTGAAGGTCAGGTTCTCCCACTCCTTGCGGAGTGCCTGCAGTGTGGCCTTGCGGGCGCGGTCGCTGCCGATACGTGCCGCAGCGATGGTGTCCTAGGCCTCCTTAGCAGTCCACTTATTGGAAAGCGAGAACTGCATCTCGGGCGGTACTGGAACAATGAGAGCATCCAGCGTCCGTCGATCCTCGTAGTAGTCGACGTCGCCGTATCGAACTGCTTCCCACATGTGCCGCACATGGAGCCGTATCCTCATCACCGCAGCCCACTCGACGTAGTTTGTCTTGGTGAGGGTAGGCCACCCACCGCCGGGACCAACGTCCCTAACATTGGCTTGGATCCCGTGGAGACCATGGTACCTGTTCGGAGAGGGAGAGTCGCGCCGCCTGTAAATGCCTCGATCTTCGTCGACCCAACCATCCCTGCCGGGAGCGTCGCCAGCGCATCCGCGTCCGCGCCCGTCTGGGCTACAACAGCCGCGCTTATGGGGGTGCGCGTCTGCCCACTGTGGCGTCTGTGGTCGTGCTACCTTCCTCGCCAGCCTGAGGTCTTCGTTGGTGCCACCATCGGTAGAATCAGAGCCTCTGTCGCTACCGCTACACAGAGCCTCAAGCTCTGTTGCAGCCGCACGCGCTGCATCCACAGCCGCTGCTGCTTCTACTTCCGCCTTCGCTGCTGCCAGTTCCGCCGCCGCCAGCCTCGCCGCTCTCGCTGCAGCCTCTATCGCTGCTCGCTCGCGTTCTTCTGCCGCGGCGACCTCGGCCTCCTGCCGATGCCGCGCGCTCGAAGCGACCGAGTGCTGAGACTGTCCTTCGGACATGGTGCGCTAGTGGGGGAGTGCTGTGTGGGGAAGAGGTTGTCTCAGACAAGATGTTGCTTGTCTGTGCAGAAGAGGAGGAATGAGTTGAAACAACCGGTGTTATTGCTGCCGGCTGAAGACAAAGAGAGGCGTGGGAAGGAGATGAGCAGGAGATGTCTGGGCTACAGGATAGAACGGCTCTGATACCACTTGTTAGTATCTGAAGTATTACTCTCATGGAGAGGATGACACTAAGAGTTGGGAAATTTTTCTTATTTCATTCCACACACAATGTCATGCCCAACCTAGGGGTTGGGGTTACATATTTATAGCTAAGACAGCCAAGCATATACCTAGATGTTAATCTAAGATGTTGTCCTATTAAAGGACTAATATGTTGTCCTCTTGGTCTAAGATACTGTCCTACCAAAGGACTAAGATGATGTCCTACCAAAGGACTAATATGATGTCCTCTTGGTCTAAGATGTTGTCCTACCAAAGGACTAAGATGTTGTCCTACTAAGGACTGAGATGATGTCCTAACTAGGGGCCACACAGACCAAGAGTATAAGACTTATTCCTTCAGAATGTGTCATGTCCTCGTCAGGGCACTTGCCTTCTAATGGTTGTGAGCCTCCTCTCACACTACGCAGCGTAAAAGGAAGGCATGCCACCAACGTGAAAACCCAGTCACAACACTTCCTAGTCCAATCACTTAGGCACAACAGTGAGGGAAAGACCCTAGCACCACCGCGCCCCCATAGACGCCTAGGCCGTCTCCAACGCTGTCGCTTATCTGCATTGATGCATCAATTGCGTCACATCCATGCATCGATTATTGTCCTCATCAAGTGTGAAGGTATAATTAAGATCCAATTGATTTATGCTATGAGTACCCACTAGATCACGCTATTAGCGACTGATATTTCTATCAATTATGTCAGAGTCAGGTCTAATAGCTAATCTAGTTGAGGAAGAAAATAAGATTAAAGAATAAAATTAGAAATCATATCAGATTTAATGGAGTGGGTTTTTGATGCGCTTGACTTCACGGCGATGAGACAAACCCAGTCGTCCCGCTCATGCCAACGCTGTTAGGCGCAGCCCCGCTGAAGTCCTGCTTCAGCTTTGAGCTAGACCTCCCGTGTAGCTTTGCACAACAGCAGTCAGCAGCAGCAGCACCTAGCAGCGGGAGCCGCGCTGCACAGGCTAGCCTTGAGCTACTCGCATCTACTACGTACACCCTCCGGTGCACAAAAAATTGTCGTTCTACACAGAAGCCATGAGTGCACAAAAAATTGACGTTGAAGCAGAACTGAGGAGTTTGTCTCGTGAAAAAACGTAATAAACGCGTGGTAATGTGTGTGGCTAGGAATTGAACTTGCATGAGAGGTCTCGGAAGTAGTGAAGTAGATCAGTCAAGCTATTAAAGGGACTATGATAGTAATGAAAAGAAAGTTTATTTAATACTTCCTTGGTATGCGAGAACATGTCCAAAACGACAATTTTTTGTGCACCGGAGAGAGTACGTGCTTAGCACCAAAGGCTTCGCCCACGCGGCAGCCATGCCCTCGTGCTTCTGCACCTCACCTCACGCGTGGACTCAGGCCGCCTCAATCACTTAGACCACCTGGCGCCCACCGCCCCAGTGCTCGGGCGTGCCACTGCTGATGGCTTCGGGCTGCTCGCCCACGCGCTGTGCCGCGCGACCACGTACCAGGGCGCCCGGCTTTCGGTGGCTAGCCACTCGGCGCACTCGCCTCACGCGCAGCCGGCTCGAGCGTTGGCCGCTGCCGTGGCCTACCCGGCATCAAGCGGAAGGCACTGCCTGCTGCTCCGCTCAGATCCCGCGCCGCTCAGCCCACGTACACGTGCCGTAAAAGGCAGATCAGGATCGGGCTTTCCGCTGCACCGCCCACAACTCTATCCGTAAGAATCAGGAGAGGAAAGAGGAATAGAGGAAATCAGAGCGTTTTAGGTTCGACCTAATTTTTATTCTGTCCGAATTGAATCTGCACCGTCCATTTTGATCAACGCCTCAGATAGGACCAAGTTGTTAGATAGGCTGCGGGGCTCAGTGGGCTGCGGACTAGATGGGTCGTTGGCCATGCGCTGGCTTAAGTTCTGGGCTGTCAGTTTTTCATTTAGAAAATAAAAAAGTGGTTCAGTTTTGGGTCTTGGGACAAATTCAGTATGGGCCGCCCAGTTTACTCATATAACTTGGAAAATAAATAGTTAGTGGGCTCAAATTTATTTTGTGCAGATTTGTTAAGAACTTATACAACAACAACAACAACAACCAATCCTTTATCCCAAGCCTGTTAGGGTCGGTTAGACATGAAACCCAATATCAATGAAGTAAAAGAGAGGAAGAGATATAAGAACAAGGAAAAAAGAAAAAAAAAGAAAAAGAGAAAAGAAAAAAAGAAAAAAGAAAAAGAGAAAAGAAAAAAAAGAAAAAGAAAAAAGAAAAAAAAAAGAGAAAAACAAGACTATGATTCTGGCACATGAATTGCTACTTTCCATGCGGTCCTATCATGAGCTAAGTCTCTAGATACATTCCAATCTCTCAAATCTCGTTTTACCGCCTCCTCCCAGGTCAACCTTGGTCGTCCTCTACCCCTCCTAATATTTTCTCTACCTCTTAAAATCCCACTGTTAACCGGTGCTTCTGGAGGTCTCCGTTGGATATGTCCAAACCACCTAAGTCGATGTTGGACTAACTTCTCTTCAATCGGCGCCACCCCTACCTTATCACGAATCGCCTCATTCCTTATTCGGTCTCTTCTCGTGTGCCCGCACATCCACCGTAGCATGCGCATCTCTGCGACACTCATTTGTTGGACATGTTGCCGTTTAGTTGGCCAACATTCCGCCCCATAGAGCATCGCGGGTCTGATCACCGTCCTATAGAACTTCCCTTTTAGCTTTTGTGGGACTTTCCTATCACATAGGATTCCAGAGGCTTGTCGCCATTTCATCCACCCTACCTTGATCCTGTGGCAAACATCCTCATCAATATCGCCACTGTTTTGTAACATTGATCCTAAGTATCGGAAAGAATCCCTTCTAGGTACTATTTGTCCTTGTAGACTAACATTTCCCTCTTCACAACCAACACCACAAAAGTCACACCTCATATACTCGGTTTTGGTCCTACTAAGTCTAAACCCCTTGGACTCTAAGGTTTGTCTCCATAACTCTAATTTCTTATCAACACCATCTCTAGTTTCATCTACTAGCACTACATCATCAGCAAAGAGCATGCACCAAGGGATATCCCCTTGTATATCCTTCGACACCTCATCCATCACCAAGGAAAAGATGTATGGGCTCAAAGCTGATCCTTGATGTAGTCCTACCGTGATAGGAAATGCATCAGTCTCACTATCACTTACGCGCACACTTGTCCTAACATTATTGTACATATCCTTGATAAGGGTAATGTACTTTGTTGGCACTTTATGTTTCTCTAGTGCCCACCACATGACTGACCTTGGTATCTTGTCATACGCCTTCTCCAAGTCGATAAACACCATATGCAAGTCCTTCTTCTGCTCCCTATATCTCTCCATAAGCTGACGAAGCAAGAAAATCGCCTCCATTGTAGACCTCCCAGGCATAAAACCAAACTGGTTTTTAGTGACATTGGTCACTTTCGTCAGGCGGTGTTCAATCAATCTCTCCCAAAGCTTCATAGTATGACTCATAAGCTTAATACCTCGATAATTAGTACAACTTTGAATATCTCCTTTATTTTTGAAGATAGGTACTAATATACTTTTCCTCCATTCTTCAGGCATCTTGTTTGAACGAAAAATGTGGTTGAATAGCTTTGTGAGCTATACTATTGCCACGTCCCCAAGACATCTCCATACCTCAATAGGGACATCGTCAGGGCCGAGGGCCTTTCCTCCTTTCATCCTTTTTAAGGCATCCTTAACCTCAAACTCTTGTATCCTCCGCACGAACTGCCTGTTGGAGTCATCAAAGGAGTCATCCAACTCAACCATAGCGCTCCCATTCCCATCATTGAATAGCCCATTAAATTAATCACGCCATTTATTCTTAATCTCTTCATCCTTCACTAGAATGCGATCAGTCTCATCTTTGATGCATTTAACTTGATTGAGATCCCTCATCTTTCTCTCGCGGATTTTTGCTACCTTGTATATGTCCTTTTCACCTTCTTTTGTCTCTAGTCTCTCATATAACTTATCATAGGCCTGTCCTCTTGCCTTACTCACAACCCGCTTTGCATTCTTCTTAGCCTCTTTGTACTTAAGCATGTTGCTTGCGCTTCTATCATTATGCCAACTCTTGTAACACTCCTTCTTCTCCTTAATGGCCTTTTGTACATCCTCATTCCACCACCAAGTGTCTTTATCTATAAGTTTCTTTCCCTTTGTCACACCGAACACCTCACTAGCTACCTTCCTAATGCAAGTTGCCATCTTCATCCACATACTATCTGCATCTCCATTTTCTGCCCAGGGTCCTTCTGTGATCACCCTATTTTTAAAGGATTCTTGTGATTCTCCCTTCAACTTCCACCACTTTGTTCTTGTGATTTTGACACCTTTTTCCCGCAAAGAACATGTATGGAAGCGAAAGTCAGCTACCACAAGATTATGTTGTGTCACAACACACTCCCCCGGGATCACCTTACAATCTAGACACTCCCGTCTATCCATTCTCCTAGTGAGGACAAAGTCAATCTGGCTAGAGTGTTGGGCACTACTAAAGGTCACTAGGTGAGATTGCCTCTTCCTAAAGAGGGTGTTAGCTATCAACAGATCATAGGCTACGGCAAAGTCTAGGATGTCCTTACCCTCTTGATTTCTATCGCCGCATCCAAAACCTCCATGTACTCCCTCAAATCCTAGGTTAGTTGCACCCACATGACCATTGAGATCTCCCCCTATGAGGAGTTTCTCGGTTATCGGTACACTACTAACCATATCCTCCAAGTCCTCCCAAAATTGCCTCTTAGCACTCATGTTGAGCCCAACTTGTGGGGCATAAGCACTAATGACGTTCAAGACAATGTCCCCAATTACTATCTTGATTAAGATGATCCTATCCCCTCGTCTTCGAACATCCACTACTCCATCCTTAAGACTCTTATCTATTAGAACACCTACGCCATTCCTAGTCCTAGCTGAACCAGAATACCAAAGCTTGAAACCGGTATTCTCGACTTCTCTCGCCTTTTGATCGCCCATCTAGTATCTTGTACACAAAGGATATTTACTCGTCTCCTAATGGCAACATCTACTAACTCATGTAGCTTCCCCGTCAAGGATCCTGCATTCCAACTACTCACCCGAAATCTATGTTCCTCGGCTAGCTTCCTTACGCTTTGCACCCGTCGAGTAAGATGCAAAGACCCTTGCTCACTTATCACTACATCCGGGCGATGATGTAGCGCGCCACTAAGGTGGTGGCGATCCGGCCCTTGCTCATTTAACACCATATCCGGGTTCCGATATGGCGCGCCACTAAGGCGGTGGCGACCCGGCCCTTGCCCACTTAACACCATACCCGGGTTCCGATATGGCGCGTCGCTAAGAGGGTTACGCCCCAACGAATTTCTATTGGGTTTCATTTCCATGAGAATGGCTAAATGTAGTTGTTGGCTCGCCAAGCCTATCACAACCCCCTCCTCCTTTACCTGGGCTTGGGACCGGCTATGTCATTACAACATAGGCGGAGTTTTAAGAACTTATGTATAAATAAATTTTAGTATTGTTCTAACGTTATATTCAGTAGATTAAGCATAATTTCTTGCTGTGATAATTTAAGAAAATTTAGACAAATTTCTCCAAATTCATGTAATTTTGAAATATACAATATTTGGGAAAAACTTAGCAATAAGCATGTATTTTTTAAATAAAGAGCTCCAAATTGCTATAATATGGAAATTAAGTTTTTCTATATTTTGGAATATTTTATAAGAACAATTGCTATAATTAAGTTTCCAATCTGTTATTAGTTGGACATCAATGGAATATAAGAGTCCCAAATTACTGTGATTTGGAAATCAGAAATAAGTATGGGTAAATTTGACATTGAGTCATTCAAAATTGTTGTAATTTGTAAATTGCTATTAAGTATGAGGCATTTTGCTGAGTTTAGTAATGCTTCTGTTGTATTGACATCTTATTTTGTAATTTCTAATTAAATTTTTTATCAATTTGGAAATCTGATTAGACATCAAGTACAATTTTGCATAGTAATTTTATCTTGTGGCCAATGTTGTTAATTGATTTGGCGATGATTTACTTAGTAATTAACCAAACCATTTTCCTGCTCCGGCCCAACCGTGATGTAGAGATAATGCTTAACAATGTTAAATTACTGCCGATTTTCCATCACGGCACATGAGATGGTTAGCTGCTGTAATTGCGGTCGACCGCCTCACCCTCGGTACAACTCACCTCGCACGTTGAAGATGAAAAGCACTCGCGTTTCCCCTCTGTTCTTCACTCGCCGCACCCGAGCTTTCTTGCTGCCGCTTCGGACCTCCGTTCCCCCGGTGATCTAGCCGTTCTCCCGGTGCACTTCCAAAAGCAAAAAGGTGTGCCATCGAATTCTGGTGCTCACGGTGAAAGCCGTTTATCGTTTGCTTCACTGTGTGCCAAGTATTTCTAGTTTTTCACTTGGTGTGTTCATTTGGACCGAGTGGTTTTCGAGGTAAAATTCACCTCACATGATCCTTTTGCGATAGTGAGCGTCTAAGGACATGATCTAGACATCCATATGGAGTTGTAGGAAGAAGTAGAGCAACTTTTGCCCAAGAAACCGAGGTGTTCACCGAGTTTTTGCCTCTAGTGGCGAAAACCTTTCTGTTCACCGGTGACACTACGTGAGAAAGTCTCATTCAAGATGCGCCTGCATGACGAACGGAGACGTGCAGACCACGTGTCTCCGTTGTCGCATCTCACATTACAGAGTCATCGGAGACGCGCTTTTGGGCGCGTCGCCGATTAGTACACATGGGAGACAAGCTTTAAGATAGTGCGTCTCCTTTTTGTATGAAATCCGAGACGGGCGTTAAGGCGGCACATCTCCTTTTTTGTAAGAAATCCGAGAAGAGCTTTAAAGCTGCCCGTCTCCTTTACGTAAAAAATCCGAGACGCGCATTAAAGTTGTCCGTCTTGTTTTTGTAGGATATCCGACACGGTCTTTATGTCCGCCGTTGCGGATTTAACGACTAATCCGAGATGGGCTTTTAGACTGCTCGTCTCTTTTTTGTAAGAAATAGGAGACTAATCTGAGACGCGCTTTAAGTCTGCTCGTCTCCTGAATGTATGAAATTCAAGACGTTCTTTATATTAGCTCGTCGTGGATTTAAGTACCGGCTGGGTCAATATGGCACTAATAGGACACACACTTTACGCTCCTCTCCTGTTAGATGCCCTCCCTGTTTATCCTGGTTGCCGGCTGCATCCTAGAGCTAGCTAGGATTTGGCAGCCGCATTGCCAGGGTTAGCAACATACACATACAAAAACATATGTATAGCTAAATGGAAATCACATATCAAATTATATTGACCAATCAAATATTAACAATGTACCAAATGTGGTTACCAAGTAACTATTACACAAAGAATGCCCCCTATTCATGATGCTTACCAAGTAACTAAATAAAGAATGCCCTTCTGTTCATCCTGCTTACTAAGTAACTAATTACATAAATTATAACTGTCATCTAATCCTGTATATTGTAATAAAATTCTCCCTTTGGATTAATGATTTCAGAAAAGATAAACTTGCATAGCCTCTCTCTAATGTGCTCGAGGCTAGAACCTGTTGCGTTCCTGAAGGCGGTTTCGTGGTCTTTCCACACAATAGAATGTGAAATTAGCAAAAGATTAATACTAAAGTAAAATAAATGCACTTACAAATACATTGCAATTCGGCTGCTCTCCAAATACAACCATGCTTAAGCAGACATGGAAGCCGTATGTGTTGCCCGGAGCTTGTTGTAGGACGCGGAATGTAGTGTGATGTTTAAGTTGTTGGCGTTTTTCTTTTGGGTGTCCTCCTTGCACGTTAACCACGTACGCGTCAAAATCCATAAACAGAAACATTCACAGTTAATATAAAATTATCGTGCAATGATAAAATAGTCAGAAACTAAAGTGAAGAAGGAACTTACTCGTTAAGAACGGAAATGATATCAGTCCAATCATGGATAAGTCACTTGCCAGTTATTGAATCTATCGGCCTTGCGGAGTCACAGTACCAGACTTGGTCGTACTTTGTAGAATTTGCTAGGGTTATCCAATGGTTGCCGTGTTGAACGGTACGACTAGGAGCTCCTTATCACTGTAGTGTCTCATTGCCTTGACAAAATACGCAACATCTTTTCGACTGTTGGCCATTAGAAGATTAGTTCTCATTGATATTTGGGGGTCAAGATATGCAGGAGACTCCTTTCTGTTTCTATGATGAGTAACTTGTTGCATGTGCCTACACACAAAATACCAAATTTGTTAGGCACATACAACACTTATATTGAGTGTATATATTGAAGAACCTAGTTTTTGAGAACTTACAATGCAAAGAAGCGTATTAGAGAGATATCCAACGCGTGGAGGGTGAAAAGGTCATAGAGATCAGATCATGAGATGAGAAAGATGACTTCACCCACCAGAAAGTGCTTTTCCTTGTATGCCACTGTTAAGTCATGATGTTTTTTTGTAATTTTTGATGTAGTAGTTATGAAGGAGGACACAAGATTTACTAGCTTCTTTGAGTGCACTAACAGTTAACATCAGCTTCCCCATTTAAAACTTGGGGTTAGCATGCATCATAGCTGTCAGCAACTTCGGGTTAGCTTTCGACTCTTTCAGTGGTTCCTTGCCATTTGTTTCCTTCAACGACATCTTCCACTGCTGCTGGTAACTCTTGGCACGTACATTATCCGTCGCCTTTGCCTGCGGTTGATCAGATGTAGGGAGTAGGGTACTCCGAGTGCGAGGTGGAGACCGACGTGACTGCTCTTCAAGTGGAGACTTCTGCGGCAGCTCTAGAATTGGAGACGGATGCGGCTGATCTCAAATTGGAGACTTCTACTGCTTCTCTATAATTGGAGGAAACTGCTCTCGAATTGGAGACAGAACCATCTGCTCTAGATTTGGAGACGGAGGAAGACGTACCTTGGGAGACATCGAAGCAGGAGAGGTCGATGCTGAAGCTGCTGCTGGGTCAATAACAATAGAAGTTTGTCTCCACTGAACCCTTCTAGCAACTGCATGCTGCATAGTCAGCATTGTATCGTCCGGTGGCACTTCGAGCTTCAGGTCTTTTGAATTGTCATGCACCATGTCCACATTGACCGCAGCATAGGAAGATGTGTCAACCTGGATGTCATCAAGCATGGTTTGACAGGGATACACTAGCCCTCTCCCGACCCCCATTGGAAGGCTTCCTCCGACCAATAGCATAATTCTGCATGTTGTTGGCTCAGACAAGTTATCTATCGTGTCTGGCTCAATTGAAGGTTCATACACTGGTGCCTGAAAATCCTCATGTGGTCGTCCACCCCTAGCTTCCGTAGAGGGTAAGCTGCTCATACGTTCCTCGTCACTTATCAACACATCAAAGTTAGAGAATTGTGTACCTAAGGCCTTCAGTATAGGCTTAAGGTCTCGTAGAACCTCGCTTATCAGCTGTATTTTCAGCTCCTCCACGCCAACCTGTGGTGTCCAGGTCATTTTCCGCTTCTGATACATAGTTTTGTGTTTCGCAAAACCCTCATTCTAGGTCAACTTACTGGAAACACCAAGAACACGGCCTTGTTGCTCCTTGGTTTGCAGGGCCTTGCTGAGGGCATCATTTTCCCTCTCACCATTTGAGTCTTCATTGCTCTCCCTCAAGGCCCTTTGAGCGACATCCACGGTGCTCTAGGTGAAGTAGCTGACATCGCCTAACTCTGCCAGCTTAGAACGAGCACGCATAAATGGTCTCAGCCATCCACGGAAATTGTCGTATGGAGTTTGAAGACCTAGTTGGGTCAATCTTTCATCCTCTTTTTGCCACCTCCTTTTTTTCCGGCATAACCGATGTTGTCGAGGTGGCGGTCATGCTCGTTCTACGAAAAGGTTCTCTGATTTGCACTTTTCAACAAATCTCGCCTAGTCTTCTTCTGACAAATCTTTATACTTATTGAAGGGGGTGTCTTGGTTCCTCCAAATCTTCACAAGCTTACTCTTGTAGCTCCTCCAAGCATGAGAGATGATCTTCATAGCTAGCTTCTTCCCCTTCTGCTTCAGCTCTTCTGGATATTGAACATATGCTTGAATAGAGTTTTTGAAGAGTTCATCCTTTTCATTTTCGGCCAATTCATCGAATCCCTACAGGGTTACCAACACCCTTTGCCGCGCAGCTAGACCACAAACCCTGGACAGTCTCGTATTCACTCTTGTGTCCAGGGGTAAGCCTTCAGCATTGACCACAACAACACTCATAATGTCTGTCGGTCACGACGTCTATGACCATTTATTTCGTTGACCAGAGGCAGGTTCTGAATGTGATCTAACCGATGCATCCTCTTCATGAGTGTGATGACCCTGCTCTTGCTGAGTCTGCTACTGAGCCTCTTTATTCTGGTGGTGACTCTGCTGCTATTGAGCCTCTTCAATCTGCTGCTGATGCTCTGACTGAGACATCTTCAAATTCAATAAAATTTACTGAACTCTTATAAAACATTATCAAATTGCAGTCACATTCGCACAAACAGTCACATAAGGGAGCAAATATCTTTCAACTTAATTCAATGAGAACCTTTAGTTGTGTGGCATTTGCAAAGTAGTTGGGACTACAACTGACCAAGCTCTCTGACAGGTCAATCATGTGTGTGTTTTTTGGGTATGAGTTGAATGCAAAAGCATACAAGTTGTATGATCCAGTAAGCAAAAGAGTAATGGTGTCATGAGACGTGAAGTTTGATGAAACGAGACGCTGGAACTGGAATTCACAATCTAATTCACACAAATAGTTAGGGCTTGATACCGATGTCAGGGTCGAGGCGGAATCGAGGTCGACGGCGGCAGCGTGAAAATGATCAAGAGCTTGAGGAAGAGGGACAGCGGCGGCACGCTCCGAGGGCAGGGTTGAGGTAGCGGCATGGTCTGGGGATGGGGACGAGGTGGCGGTGTGCTCAAGGGACGAGGTGGCGGCGATGCCGACACAGCTGGTTTCTAGGGCGACAATAGAGCGAGAGAGCACGAGATTGAAAGTTTGCCGAAAATTTTGCTAAGTGTTGGGAGAGAGCGCAGGAGAGCTAAAATACCTAGGGAAACAATTGGAGACATGCATACATAATGCCCGTCTCTCATTTACATGTATGAGAGACGAGCCTCGTACTCGCATTTGCTTCGTTCAGGGCACGTCTCCTTTATGTTGAGATACGAGACACGCTGTTAATAATTTGTTAATTATCATTTACCCTGAAGCATGTTCGGAAAAATTAAATTAGGAGTGGTATTTTGGTGAAGCCAAACTTTGAGAGTGGTAAAATAGCAAATGACTCTCAAGTGGCCACATCGAGGAGTCGTGAAAAAGGGATGTGCATTTAATCGTGTGTTTGTTGCCATTTGCGCGCAGAGTTGCCATCGCGTGCAGAATTCGAAGCGATGTGACAAGGATCCTCTGACTTAAACTGCACACCGTGACATGGTCACTGACGTGTGGGACCGGACCCACACGTCAGTGACCATAGTTTAAGTCATAGGATCCGTTTCCCTTCTCCGCACCATTATAACAGATGCAGATCGCCTGACTTACGCTTGTTTACTGCATGCCTTGCAGTACCATATATCCACTGTTGGCTCTATCGGACAGACCTCGTGCTTACAAGTAGCTCAACTCTAGAAAATCCAACTTAAATGATCTAGTCCCGTGAAGCCAACAAAAGCCTGCTAGAGTTCAGTTAATTTCATAGCAGCAAGCAGGAGGTGCACCCGATGAAGCCTACATCGTGCGTCCGTTGCCATTCACGCATAGAGTTGTCGTCGCGCTCTCGGAACTTGAAGCGATCCGACCTCATAGTCTTCTCCGCACCATGATAACATGCACCTTGCCCTTCTCCGCAACATCACAGTCTTCCTCTTCCCTCTAGTCTGTCTTCCTTGCCGCACCCGTAGCCCTAGTATTTCTCAATGGCACCACCGAAGTGCTCCCGACCATCCTCTCCACTCGCTGCGCCTCCGTCACCAGCTCCAACCGCACCTCCACCGCCTTCCTGGGTGGAAGAAAGAGAGAGTACCTGCTTGGGAAAATCACTCACCTGGAGAGTTTGGTTGCCCTTAGGTCAGAGGATGACGACCTTAAACCGTTGCGCGAGCAGATGATGAAGGATGTATTTAATAGTACATTTGATGCCATGTGGCTTCTAGGTCTTGGTCCCCTTCCAGAATGTACTGGATTGGACACCATAGGCCACTACCTCTTAGGGTTAAGCGTAGTGGCCGGTCGTCTTGACGCAATGCGGGAGACGGTCGGTGAGGTGCTCGGGGTGGAAGGCCACAGGGAGTTGGTGGAGGCGATCGCCGACAAGTGTGGGGTTCCACCGCCATCGGAGGACTAGGCGATCGTCCGTTGTTTTCTTTTGTTGTTTGTAAAAATGTTATTTTTAATTAATGTTAATGAATGTTTGTTTGATGATGAATGTTTGTTATCGATTATCGAATGGTTTGTTATCTTTTTGTTTGATGCTAAATGTGGTTGATGTATACTGGGTCGCGATGGCGTTCGCGACACTGCTCAACTCCGATGAGCTCTCCCGTTGGTGAGGAGCATCTTGGCAACTATATGAGAAAGAAATTGGGAGATTACCATAAGTGATAAATTTTCAATTTTTAGAGTAGCATATGAGATTCCTTGGGCAGGGCACATCATGAACTCCACAATTAAACAAGAAGCGTTTCATCCACGATGTTACATGCCCAAGGTTGCATACGTTGATGTTTAGAAATTGTAATTTTAATACTTCTAATCCATACAAGTTACAATATAAGACTGTCGAAGGGGAAACTGAACAAGTGTCAGATTCAGAGACGTGCGCACTACAATTGGAGACGTGCGTATATAAAGCTCGTCTCTCATTTCCTTATATGGGAGACGAGCCTAATATGGGTGTGTCTCGCATTTATTCAGATCGGGGACACATTATATAGTGGCTCCAAAATGCGTGTCTCCTTTGTTTGAGATACGAGACGCGCTTACTTAGAGCCCGTCTCCCTTTTGCTTCGTTCTGCCAGATTCAGTAGTGCTCCATCAGAAACAGAACACAAGGCATTAAGTGGCCATATTTTCACACATATGACCAATGAAAGTCAAATTTTTCACTCAAATGGCCATATTTTCACACATTGAGCATATATCACACAAATATCCAATGGAGGTCAAATTTTAATTCAATTGACCATATTTTCACATATTGAGCATATTCGACACAATCATTTTGCTACTTTCCGTTGCGGTCTTGATTTTTTGAAATTCTTGACTTTTCATGGTGACCATTGTGCATGTAAGGAGCTTCGTTGGCTGATGGTATTCTTGGCTTGATCATCGAGGTGACGAAAGGAGAAATCTCATCAAATTGATCAAACTCTTCCTCATCGATGGCATTCTCGACTACGACGATTCGTCGTTTTCCAGGTATAACCACCATAAGTCTTTTATTTGTTGTGTGTGGAACATAGAACACTTGAGAAAAATGTTCTGATAACACGAAAGGCTCTGACTTATTGTAACACCCTCAATTTCACTACCATACATTGCATACATTTTTCATATAGAGAAGCATTTAAAAAGAAGAAGAAATAAAGAGAGGAATATAGAAGCAAATAAAATAGTAAAAGAGAATAGAAATGGAAAATAATGAAAATCAATAGAAAAGGAAAATAAATAAAAATAGAAACAGAAAGAAAAAAATAAATAAAATAGCCAAATTGGACCACCCCAATTTTTCCCCAAAATTCCCCAATTTTCCCCCAAATTCCCCTCTCCCCTAATTTTACCAATTTTTCCTAATTTTCCTGATTTTCCCCAAATTCCCCAAAATTCCCCAATTTTGACCGCACCAATTAGGGGGGAACCCTAATAGGCCCCACCCCTTGGCCGCCCATTAAGGGGGGGAACCCTAGCCGCCGCCCCCTTTGTGGATTTTTGTGGGCTTTTATTTTCCCAATTAATCTCAGCCATTGTTGGAAAATAAATAATAAAATCCCAGCCCCTAGCTCCCACCTCTTGTAAAATTAAATCTCAGCCCTTGCATAATTGAGTTGCTAAAATCCTAGCCTCCGTAGCTCTTTTCCCCTCTTATAAATAAAACCCTCCCCCCATAGCCGCCACCCCAGCCCTCTTTTTAGCTGCCGCCCTCTCTCCCCCTGCTTCCAAGCTCAAGTTGCCGCCCCTTTCTGTAGTTTGGCCGCCGTCGAAGCTCTGCCACGCCTCGCCGTCGCTGGAGAAGAAGCCCCCAACATTCTGCCCTAGCTGCAGCGGCATAATTTTCCAAGAAAATCTCCAGCTGTTGGCATTGCAAGGAGAAGGTCCTGGCACAAGGAAGAGAGGAGGAAGAAGTGAGCTAGGTTTTCGTTACCACTCTTACCACATCGCCGTTGTTTCTACGCACCCATTTTCTCCACCCCCTGCGAGCAGAAATTTCTGCGTGTGGACAGACCATATTTTGGTCAATTTTTAACGGTGGAATTGATCTAGAAACTATGTCAAGATCATAACCACGTCCACACTTGATCCCAGCAGTCTTGTTCATCATAAAACCCCATGGAAGCCTACTAAAACTTGCAAGAACACGTGTAAACTGATTTTTATAAACTGCACCATAGGAATTGCATTTATCCACCTCATTGCATCTTGAGTAAAGTTTGTGCATGATAATTGATTGCTGTAAATTTTGTATGTGCGTGGTCGTGAGTAGAAGGACATGCTCAAGAGGCCGTCTACGAGGAACTACAGCACCAAGACTTCGAGACGCTTGAGCAACACGAACCACGGGAGAAAGGCAAGTGCCCCTTGACCATATTGATCCTATGTTTTGAAACTGTTTTGCTTGCGAAAACTTGTATGCTTGTGTCAACTTGATGGGACACCCTTTTATAGGAGTTTACTAGTTTTGTTAACCATCCTTTTCACCGGGAAAGTTGAAGAGTCGGGTATGATCGTTTTTCCTTTTTGCTTCGCTTAATTTACGGGATACGGGAAGCTGAAATTAACTCGTTAGCTACTACACTCATGAGAAAAAAGAAAATGAGAACTTGATGATGTCAATGAGCATGGAATCGGGGAGATCTTGGCGAGCTTGGTTCATGGATGTTGCTTTATGAGATGGTGGTTTGCTTACCGTAGATCTAAGGACCGGTTCATGCGAGCATATACCAGGAAAACAGTGCCACCACAAGGCCAAATATGGGTGCGGCTTAGCTGACTAATTAGGTGAGTTGCTAGCTTGTTATGTACCATTGGATGGCGCGGGGAATGGGAGTCGATGAGGACTGCCCTAGGAACTACATAGCACAAGAAGGGGGCCGTGGGTGGGAGAATGGAGATTCGAGCCTGCCGGTGAAACCTCAGTGGGTCCGTACATTCTAGTAGCCCCTTTGTAAAGGCTATTTTGTGATCTCTTGGTCATACACTGATGGTTGTGTACTGGTATAATGGAGGTTCTTTCTAGTCGCCGATGGGTGACAAAATCACAAACTTATGGGTAAAGTGGTGCCACCTCTATAGAGTGTAAAACTATCATGATAGCCGTGCTTCCGGTTACAAGCACCTGGCCAACTTCCATGATTAGAGGCAAAACTTGGGATGGTTATTCGGGTATGGTCATAGGATTTGGTTTGGGGACTATATTGGGTCATGACAATGAATTTGGTTCCGGTTATATGAAAATGAGATGGTTATGAATATTTATGAGTATGAGATGAACTTGAGAAAGATTATTGGTTGGTTGAGGCTTGATAAATGTTGAATTATGATGAAGGAGTGTTGATGAATTACTTGGTTATGATGGGATTAAACTCACCTAGAAATAGTTGCTGTTTTTACCTTGTTTGTGAAATAAAATTTGCTTGCTGCAATGAACCTTTTTGTTCCCTACCTTGTTGTAAGCTACATGTCATACTTTCCAGCACTTGCTGAGTGCGACATGTACTCACCCTTGCATTCCCACATATACATCAGCTACAGGAGAAGAATACTTCGAGGAACATTTGGAGTACTAGGCGTGTGCACTAGCCTCAACATGCCTGTGGAGTTGAAGTTGGAGCCTGATGTCTTAGCCATTTTACGCTGTTGTTTAGAATCTTCCGCTGCAAGAATAAGTTAGATATTCATGAGTGAGACATTGAGTCGATGTAATAAAGTACTTAAACATTATTTGTACGTGGTTATATTCTGAATTTCAGTTTGTGGTGAGGCGGACCCGTCAACCGAGACAGGCCACTCGCCCGGGAATCGCATTGGGTGGTGCCGTGTTGTGCGGCAACCAACAGCACACATACAAGGAACAATGTATTACATAAAACAATAGTGGAAGCTTACAAGTTTTTCTTTGTAAATACTTTACATCAAGTAACTACAGCGGAAGTCTATATCAACTCACGTCGAATAACTAAAAGCACTCGAGATGAAGTCCAGCCCGCGGACTCCTCTCGCTAGCAACACGAAGACAACGGCAGCGGCTGGGTTCTCCCTGGGTTAAATGACTCGGAAGTCTCTGAGTCTCACCGGACAACCTTCTTTTCAGCATCGTTGTTAACCTGCAAAACCACTTATATAGCAAGCGTGAGCACATAGGCTCAGCAAGTCTGACCCGTCTCTCCTAAACAAGAAACTCTACATGTACGACGGTTGCAATTAGGTTGGCTAGATTTGCATAAAGGACTCGCCTAAAGTCGATCCTTAACTTTCAGATTTTTAAGCCTCATTGTGCCAACCTTGAGCCGAAAAGCATCGCAACTCCACAATCAAACAAGAAACGCTTTGTTGCGATGCTCCTTGCACAAAGTGAAAGTAAACTTTAATGAGCCTATCTCTAATTCAATCATGGTTGCAATACAAGTTATAGCACAGCCTTATCAAGTTCAAAGATAAACCATTCCAGTTGTTACTACGTCAAGACGCAGTGGGCAAGTATGCTCATATAACCGCGAGCGACGACATGACACGTACACCCGTACTCCGAGTTGCCGGCAGCAACCTCAACTGACGTTGTAGGCGGCCACCCTTCCCAAGATCTTCCACATTGGACGCAGTCCAACTGCCCCGAGTATGTAAGCTCCCTCAAGGTACATACCCGCTGTGGTATGTTCTTGAGCGAGGTACCTCCTGCTACCCTGACGCCGAAAGCCTAAGGCAGTTGGAAAAGTTCCACTATGGATCTCCCAAGGTACATTGGTTTCCTGGGTCCCATATAGCCAGTATGCGCCCGGTACACAACTCAAACTTGTCCAACAGGGCCAAGCACGGACGGGCCTTAACCAACACAGGCAGAGCTATGCACGCACGGCCTGCAACCTGCTGCATCTAAACCTCCCTGCCCGCTCTCCATTTCTTATGTGTGAACTTTCCTCATCTTCTCTAAATTGGACCCGTCCCAAGTACACCAGCCCTAAACTCGCGAGTAGATTCCAACTACTCGTCTTCTACCGGACCTTTCCTACTAACATTAGCGTAGCTAAATTCCCTCAAGGAGTTGCTATTCTACCCTTTCTCTCTTAGGTGTTTCTGGTCATGCAAGTGGAGTTTTCAATATCATCTAGACTTACTGCAATCAATGATGCAAAGCTATGACCTCTACAAATGAAAATGCTTTATAAAAAGGTTCAAATGCAAACCGGGGCTTGCCCGTTTTGCAGGTGACTAAGGTTACAATCAGTTAGTGATGATCACTTGAAGCTTGATCACTTGTTTTCCTCCCTCCTTGATCTTCACTTCAAGTCCTTCTCACCTTCTTCACGTATATGCTACACGATATGATCATGCATATGTATTTAATTCAAAAGCTTTTGCTCATAAGATCTAATGACAGTTTTAAAACTGGAACTCTGTTTAGGAATTTAAAATGGCACTGGTGCTAGTGGTTTGGGTTGGGCTTAAACACTAAGATCAATTATTAAGTGCCTTTCCCACTTAAGTGTTGATCACCTTAAGAGGTTACCTATGACAGTGGTGATCCAGAGCTCCAATGGAGCTGGGAATTTTCATGTGAGTTCCTGGTCACAAGAAAGTCCTCTGGACCAAAATTTAGCACTTCTCATGGAGTGGTTTATTCAGAATAATTCTCTAAGTGTTTAGTCAAAGATGAATTAATTCTGAGGTAACACTCATGTTCATGTCAAACTAAGTGAATTAATTCTAGGCTTCAGTTTCCAAGCTCTAGAGCACCGGCGGATGCTAAGGAACATCGACATGGGACTACAATGGCTCGGAAACGGTTCTAAATTAGGGTTCACCGTGCACCCGCACCTTCCCGCCATAGCCGCCGTCATAAAAAGTGAAATTGCACCGTGCACAGTGTGTTTCATGCGAGGCTTTGTGAAGAAGAAAGGTTGCTACACCAGTCTAGGTTCTATGTGCGAAATTTGCAGAGCTCTAAATGAATATAACTCGAGAATTTCATGGATTCATACCCGCGGGTCAGTTTTCACCGGCCGGAGGAGATTTTCGAAATTCGTCGACCAGAGGTGAAGATAAGCTCTGTGCTTCGGGTGGAAGCTGCACGGAGCTCCTGCGCGCTCAAAAATGGCCTCGCTTGGTCGTGACAAGCTCTGGAGGAGGCTGTCCACGGAAGCACGTCGCCGCCGGGGTGTTCGGCCGCCGCGGGAGCTCGAAGTTCTCGGTGTAGGCTGCACGAACACACTGGGTGATGGCTCAAGGAGGTCATGGAGACGTTGGTGGTGTTGTTTTTCTGCTCAGAGGCGCTGCTCACTTGCTCTGCTCGAGCACCTGAGCGATCGAAGAAGAGCGGCTGCGTTTCTGTCTCTCGGTGCAAGGAAGAGAGGAAACGGCGCCGTGGCTTCGGTTTTAAGACGGGAGAGGGCGCGAGGCGGTAGCTGCCGACGTCCAGCAGCTCTCCAGCGCAAAGTGGAGCCAACAGGAGGTGGCTGCCGCCGTCCCTCGGTGTCGCCCCGAGAGGAATCGGTCTCGGTCGTTGCTTCGTGTGGGAGGAGAGCAAATGAAGACTGGGGACTGAAGATCTTTTGCAATTTCAGTACTCCCAATGACATGTGGGTCCCACATGTCAGTCCTCCTTATCTCCTCTAAAATATCTCCCCAATTTGAATATTTAGTGAATTCAATTGTAGGAATTCAAATCTGGTATGCATTTGGATAATTGGGCAAGTTTCATCCAAATTCAAATATGCATTTGAATTCTTTGTCATTTAAAGTCCATTTTGCAAAATGGGTTGTAAACTATTTTCATAAATCATGAAACTTTGCACACCCCCTAATTTGGACCCAAGGAATTCAAATATGAAATCTGATTTTTATTTTGGCTACTGCAAATGAGATTTTCAGCACAACAGTTTTGAATTTCATTGTGTTGTTCTCATTTGAGTTTGAACAATTGTTCCAAATCTGAGTTCTGTTTTCTCACACCTATGGGAACTTCCCATCTTTGTTTCAGACCCCTCTTGGGTTCCAAGTTTTCAAATAAACATTTGAACTTGTGTGAAGAAAATCCTCATGTGTGTTATCACATGTGGGGAAAAGTTTTAACAACAACAACAACAACAACCAAGCCTTTATCCCAAGCCCGTTGGGGTCGGCTAGACATGAAACCCAATATCAATGAAGTAAAAGAGAGGAAGAGTTATAAGAACAAGGAAAAAAAGAAAAAGAAGGGAAAAAAGAAAAGAAAAAAAGAGAAAAAGAAGAAAAAAGAAAAATAGAAAAGAGAAAAGAAAAAAGAAAAAAGAAAAAAGAAAAAGAAAAAAGAAAAGAGAAAAGAAAAAAGAAAAAAGAAAAAAACAAGACTACGATTCTGGCACATGGATTGCTACTTTCCATGCGGTCCTATCATGAGCTAAGTCTCTGGATACATTCCAATCTCTCAAATCTCGTTTTACCGCCTCCTCCCAGGTCAACCTTGGTCGTCCTCTACCCCTCCTAATATTTTCTCTACCTATTAAGATCCCACTGTTAACCGGTGCTTCTGGAGGTCTCCGTTGGATATGCCCAAACCACCTAAGTCGATGTTGGACTAACTTCTCTTCAATCGGCGCCACCCCTACCTTATCTCGAATCGCCTCATTCCTTATTCGGTCTCTTCTCGTGTGCCCGCACATCCACCGTAGCATGCGCATCTCTGCGACACTCATTTGTTGGACATGTTGCCGTTTAGTTGGCCAACATTCCGCCCCATAGAGCATCGCGGGTCTGATCACCGTCCTATAGAACTTTCCTTTTAGCTTTTGTGGGACTTTCCTATCACATAGAATTCCAGAGGCTTGTCGCCATTTCATCCACCCTACCTTGATCCTGTGACAAACAGCATCATCAATATCGCCATTGCTTTGTAACATTGATCCTAAGTATCGGAAAGAGTCCCTTCTAGGTACTATTTGTCCTTGTAGACTAACATTTCCCTCTTCACGACCAACACCACTAAAGTCATACCTCATATACTCGGTTTTGGTCCTACTAAGTCTAAACCCCTTGGACTCTAAGGTTTGTCTCCATAACTCTAATTTCTTATCAACACCATCTCTAGTTCCATCTACCAGCACTACATCATCAGCAAAGAGCATGCACCAAGGGATATCCCCTTGTATGTCCTTCGACACCTCATCCATCACCAAGGAAAAGATGTATGGGCTCAAAGCTGATCCTTGATGTAGTCCTACCGTGATAGGAAATGCATCAGTCTCACTATCACTTACGCGCACACTTGTCCTAACATTATTGTACATATCCTTGATAAGGGTAATGTACTTTGTTGGCACTTTATGTTTCTCTAGTGCATGTGGGGAAAAGTTTTAACAAGTCCCAAATTTCATACACATGAAACCAACTTTTGCAAACAAGCGTTTCTTTGTATTCACCATTTTGGGACCTTTACATGTGGAATACATGTGTATGTGTGATGAACATCCTAGGCACACATATGCATTCACTTGTTTCATTTACAGAACCGGGTGTCACAATTATATCCTTGATAGTTAAGATCAACGCTAATGAACCTGTACTTGCCTTGTACAACACCCTTGATGCCATCAACCCAGTTGCAACAGAAAAGAGGAATCTCTGAATCCGTGAAAGTCAAGCTCCCAGGTCTCTTGTATTTGCCATAGCACATGTTTTTGTCTTGGCCTGTAGCATCATAAGCATCAACACGTACACCACTATTCTGATATGTGCTTTTCTTATCTTGTTGTATAGTGTATAACGTGTATCCATTTATATTGTACCCTTGATATGTCATAATGATGAATACAGGACCACGAGCCAACTTTTTTAGGTATTCACTTGTTGAGTATCCGATGAGTGAGAAATCCGATCCCGGACCCATTTAATGAATTTTCTCATGTGTTCATTTGCTAACCATGATTCATTGCGGCCAGGATTGTCTCTAAGCGGCACATCCTTGTCCTCATCGAAGTACTTGGACACAATGGACATCTGTTGCAACACGTGGAAATGAGCGCAGAAGAATAAAAGCGGATCTGGAGTTATAGCCTTCTTCTCAATGGTCCCTTTTTTGTGAGCCTCCCCTCATGACGAGACTTGGGAACACCAATAGGGTTACTCGGGTCAGCGTAGTTTAGAGCCCACTCCACCGCTTCCTTTGTACAGTATCCTTGTATCATGCTGCCCTCAGGGTAAGCTCGATTTCTAATGAAGGACTTCAGTATGCTGTTGAATCTCTCATACGCATACATATGGTGAAGGAACACAGAGCCAAGTAGCTTTATCTCCTTAATAAGATGAGTTTTGAAATGGACGCTGATGTCGAAAAAGGATGGTGGAAAATACATCTCAAGGAAGCACAAAGTTTCACAGTGCCATTTTTCCAATGACTCGAGAGCTGCTTCACTTAGTACTTTTTGACCAATTGCATTGAAGAAAAAGCAAAAGTTCATTATAGCCTCCCGAACATTGACCGATAGGATATTTCGAATTTCAACAGCAATCATGTGTGTAAGCAATACATGGTAATCATGAGACTTCACAATGGGAGCTACTTTTAGATCCAAAAATGAAATAAACCTTGAGACGTTCGTCGAGTAGCCAGATGGTACTTTCACATTTTTCAAGAACCCACAAAACCCTTTCTTCTCATGTTTTTAAAGGGTGATGCATGATGTGGGTAGTTCTGTTCCTTTTACCGAGTCATCGAGCCACAACTCAAGCTAATTCCCATTTTCTTTAGATCAGCTCGTGCATGTCCATGGTCCCTAGTTTTCCCATCCATGTTAAAAGGTGTCCCGAGTAGGCTCTCGCACACATTCTTCTCAATGTGCATCACATCAATCGAATGACGGACGTCTAAGTCTTTCCAATACGATAGCTCCTAAAAAATCGATTGCTTCTTCCACATGTCGTCTTCGCCAGTATTTTTGCCAGTCCTTTTCCGCTTACCAAGGACAACACGGATATCCTTGACCATTTCATAGACTTGATGACCTGTGAGATGGGGTGGAGGACGCCTTTTCTCAGTGTTACCATTGAAATTACTCTTCATACTCCGAAACAGGTGCTTCATTGGAATGTAGCGTCGATATCCCATGTACACTATTTTTCATGAATCGCTCAAATACTGTGAGTCTGTTTCTCTGAAGCAATGTGGACATCTACAACCTAATTTCTTACTCTGTCCGGACAATTTACGTGCCACTGAAGATCACTAACAGTCACAAATAAAATGGTTTTGAGACCAAAGTACTCACGCTTGTGCTCATCCCAGACCTGCACTCCATTGTTGTACCACAACTCCTTCAAATCTTCAACTAGAGGCCTGAAATAAGTGTCAATGTCATTCCCAGGTTGTTGTGGCCCCGATATCAGTCCTGACATCATAATATATTTCCATTTATTGCACAACCAAGGAGGAAGGTTCAAAATCGTTAGCACAATTGGCCATGTGCTATGTGTGCTACTGTTGAAAAAAGGATTCATGCCATCGGTGCTCATTGCGATCCTAATATTCCTCGGATCAATGGTAAAATCAGGATTTTGTGAATCAATGTTTCGCCACTGCGTGGCATCAGCAGGATGTCTTATCATTCCAGCATCCTGCTTATGCTTCTCTTTGTGCCATCGCAACAATTCTGACTCCTTGTTTGCAAACCAACGCTTCAAACGGGGAATAATAGGAAAGTAACAAAACACCTTTTAGGCCCGCTTTTTTTTCTTATGTTTCTGTTGCAGTTCACGTCATCACCGTCGTCTTTCCTATGATTCAATTGGTCGAGTCCACAAATAGGGCATTTCTCGAGGTTTTTTGTACTCAGGCCCACGATATACAATGCAATCATTATTGCACGCGTGGATTTTCTCCATCTCCAAGCCAAGTGGACAGATTATCTATTTTGCCTCGTAAACTGTTGTAGGGACCACATTGCCTTGGGGTAACATGTCCTTAAGGAGCGTCAACAATTCCTTAAAACTACAATCACTCCATCTGTTGCTCGCCTTCGACTTGTAAAGTTTCAACATCACAAACAATTTCGTGTACTGAGCTTCACAACCATAATACAATGGCTTCTCCAAGTCTTCGATCATCTTCTTGTACTTTGCAAGTTCACCATTACTGTACTGATCATTGTCGTCATGTCTCTTGACATTGCGTACCATCTTCTCTATGTTATACACTTGAAACTCAATGTCATCATCTATGAACCCTAATATATCTGGCTCGTTCACATCGTCGTCGTGATCTTCTTCGACACTGGTAGGGACCTCCCTCTCCAGATATGAACCTCTCATCTCTACTTCATTAAGTCCCTCCTCCCCATGTTTGTTCCAACATTGACCACCATGAATCCATGTGGACCATGTGTGATCAAATGTGATCTCAACACATCATTTGTGTGATATCTCTTCTCATTCTTGTAATGTTTGCAAGGACAACTAATATTCCCTCTAATGTTTTCCAACATGTCTTTCTTCGCGAAATCGATAAATGCATCTACCCCTTTGATATACTCATTGCAAATGCGCAACCCAAACATCCAACTTCAATCTGACGACATCTACATATAGAAAAGAAGACCTAAATCAAAGAAATTCGAAGACACTGATAGTAAAGATCTAAAGGGTAAAAAATAGTAAGGAGCAGGAGAGGAGGAGAGGACTAACCCTTTGCTTTAAGGGCCACTGATAATCACCGCAAGATTCTTAGAAGGCCACCTCCAAAGAGGGAAAGAAACTATTAGAATAGGGCAAGAACAGGGCAGATCTGGCCGCCACTGTTCTGCCATAGTTGGGAGCTCATATAAGGGCATACAAAATTGAGACGATCCTTTCCTTTCATAATAGGAGTCGCGCTGTAGGAACGTCCGTCTCCCTTTTGTCAAAGAAGCGGGCGCGTTTCGGATATTAACTTAACTGAGATATGCCTTAAAGTTTGTTGCCTCCTTTTACTCTCAACCGAGCCAGTTCTGATCCTCGCTGATGCGGGCGCGTCTCGTTTTTCCAGATCGGAGATGGTCGCCTTTGCGCTTGTCTCCAATCTTTTTCTCCGATTTGAGGTTCTTATGTAGTGTGAACTCTAGGTTCTGTCCATTTTCATTGGCTTCTTGGTTCATTTTTGTGCTCCATGTTATTCGGCGATGCTGTAGAGCAAAACCCGATCCAAAAGAGGTCTTCTCAAGCTAGAACACCGTCGCCGGTGAGCTTTGAGCCGCTGTCACCGTGGTCAGCCATGCTCCAGCAATACCCGGTGTGGGCTGAGGTCACCATCATGCTCACGGTGCAAAGCAAGGCCCTGGTGGCGAGTTTGGAGGATCCGAATGGCCGGAAACACATCAGCGGTGAGCTCACCGTCGTGCGCCGCCGCGGAGAGGTTGGGCGTCCGGAGGTAGAAGACGACCTGGTGGGTCCCATGTGTCAGCGACTGTTCGGATCAGTTGTGGCTGTGATCTGGTGTGGCAGCGCGGGTATCACTCTGTAGCTCCGCGTTGCTTCGCTTTCAGTGGTTCAATTTAAATGGGTGGGCCCGAGCGACTGTTTAAAAGATTTTCAGTAGGAAAATAATTTCAGTTTGAGGGCAAACTTTGGAAATTCATATCTTTCGGTAGGATTGTCCAAAATCCCTCAAACAAATTTTGTTATTCTGTAAAGGTCCCAAAAATATGAATACAAAGAAACTCATGTTTGCACAAAGTTGGTTTCATATGTATGAAAAAATGGGACTTGTTTAAACTTTTCCACATGTGATAATACACATGAGAGCTCTCTTCACACAAGTCAATTATTTATTTGAAAAATTGGAACTCAAAGAGAATTTAAAACCAAGGTGGGAAGTTCCCATATGTGTGAGGAAGTTAAGTTCAGATTTTGGAACAAAATTATTCAACTCAAAATTCAAATGAGGGCAACACAAGGGATTGCAAACTGTTGTGTTAAAAAGTTCATTTGCAGCAGCCAAATTTAAAATCAGATTTCATATTTGAATTCCTTAGGTCCAAATTAGTGGGTATGCAAAGTTTCATGAATTTTTGAAATGTTTTGCTATCCATTTCCCAAAAAGGACATTAAATTTGAACTCCCACAATTTAATATCATCATTTGCAAATGTTGGGAGATATTTTTAGAGGATAAGAGGGAGCTGTTTGTGGGACCCACATGTCATTGAGAAAGTTCAGCTTGCAAAAGATCTTCAATTGCAGTGCACAGTCTCTGTTTTTGCTCCTTGAGTCGGTTTCACTCGAGCTGAGCCGCAGCTGCACTGATCGACACCAAGACACACACCGAGCCACCTCCTCCTTGATTTCTAACGCTGGCGAGCTCCCTGTGTGGTGCTTCTCTCGTTGCCGTGTTTCTTTTCGCTCATATAACCGAGAACCCCGGCTCTGCTTGTCCCTCGCACAAGAAACCGAACAGAGGCTGCCGCTGCTCCTTCGATCGCTCGGCCACCTACGAGCTCGTGAGCAAGCCCCAGCAGAGCAGCAAAACCACACCACGGTCTCCTCCACGACCTCCTCACACCATCACCGAATGAGCTCAGCCCCCCTACACCGAGAAACAAAAGTTTCCGCGGAGGCCGAAAGCAAACAGCGGCAAAGCGCTCACGTGGACAGCTCGACTGGGAGCTTCTCACCCCAAGCGAGGGCGTCCAAAGGAGCGCTAGGATCACGTGTTGCTCACATCCGAATCTCAGCTCGAACCTTTGCTCATCGCCGGTGAATTTTGGGATTTTCCTCTGGCCGGCTCAAACCGAGGTTCTGGTAAGAACCTTTTAAATTCTCGCGCCATATTCATTTAGGGCTCTGCAAATTGCACACACACGATCTAGACTTGATAGCGCACCTTAATTCTCCACGCCATAGCCTAAGATCGCCGGTAGGAGCTCTAATTGGATGTTTTCCAATGGCCAAACACAATTTCACAATCTGGCGCACGATGAAAGCTAGGTTAGAGCCATTCCCGAGCCTTTTCACCACCATGCCGAGCTTCTCTAGCATCCACCGGTGCTCTAGGGCTCGGAAACCATAGGTGGGAGGGTTTAGGGCGTCGGGGTGACGCCGCCGAACTCTCACCGAGCCGCTGCACCGTTGTGAGGTAGGCTAGGGGCTTCGCCGGCCCGGGGAAACACTCCCAACGTGTTCAGTACATGATTTTAGGGGCTGGCGGCAAGTAGCAGCACGGGAGATGGCCGGACGACCAAGTTCAGAGGTGTTCCGGCGAACTCCGGCGGCGCGGGACGCGGGGGTCGCGAGGTTGAAGAAGGCCTAGCCGGGCCCATGTGTCAGCCGCTCGGGTGGGAGAGGCCGGATCCTATGTAACACCGGATCATTTGTGTCCGCGCGTGAAATAACCCTGTGGCCCATGTGTCGTGGTTCCAGCACATGACACGTGGCCCCCTGGACCCACAGGAAGGACTTAAACAATTCCCGGTTTTATTTCAAATTCTAGAATTTCTTCAAACTTTAGAAGAGCATAACTTTTGTTAGGAAACTCCAAATTTAGTGATTCAAATTGGATTAGATTCAGGTTGTAAAACTCTATCCAAATATGCAACCCAATTTGTAAGAAAATCATTATTTAGTTCTGGAAAATTCTTTAAATCTTTTCAAAAAAGGATTTACAGGGAGTTTGGTTCATCCAAAAATTCCCAAATTTTGCCAGAATATTCTATAGGATGTTATAGAGCTCCTGTAAAAATTTCATCTCATTTGAAGTTGATTAGGTTAGGAGAATTCAGATTTTAAATTGCTGTGTTCAAATGAATACAGAAATATTTTCAGAGAATTTCAGTTCTGGGCAATTCTTAGCTCCACAAATCCTAGTAAAATTCATGCAGGCTCTATGAACTATAATTGAAATTGTAGTTCACTAAGTTTGACATGAAAATGGGTGTTACTTCAGAATTAATTCCTTTTTATTTAATTGCTTAGAGAATTATTCTGAATAAACCACTCAATGAAAAGTGCTAAATTTTGGTCCAGATGACTTTCTTGTGACAAGGAACTAACATGAAAATTTCAGCTCCATTGGAGCTCTGAATCACCACTGTTCTATTCAACCTCTTAAGGTGATCAATACAGGAGAAAAACACTTAGCACTTAATCATGTTGCTTAAAACAAACCCAAACCACTAGCACCAGTGTCATTTTAAATTCTTAAACAGAGTTCCAGTTTCTAAATTGTCATTAGGACTTGTAGCAAAAATCTTTACAATTAAATACTTGTGCATATTCATAACATGTAGCATATACGTGAAGACTTGTGAAGAACTTTAAGTGGGAATCAAGGGACCCGGTGATCAAGTGATCAAGCCTCAAGTGATCTTCACTAACTGTTCAAATTAGTCACCTGCAAAACAGGCAAGTTCCAATTTGTATTTGAGCAGTTTTATAAAGTATTTCCATTTCTAGAGATCATAGCTTTGAATGTTTGATTGCATTAGGTCTAGTTGATATTGAAACCCAATTGCATGACCATAAATTCCTAAGAGAGAAAGGGTAGAATAGCACCTCCTCGAGTGGGATTTTGCTACGCTAAATGTTATTAGGAAAGGTCCAGTAGAAGTCGAGTAGTTGGAATCTACTCGCGAGTTTAGGGCTTGGTTTTATCGGAGCGGGTCAAGAATAGAAATATTGAGGAAAGTTCACACTTAAGAAATGGAGACTGGGCAGGGAGATTTAGATGCAGCAGGCTGCGAACCGTGCGTACATAGCCCTGCCTGTGTCGGTTAAGGCCCGTCCATACTGGGCCCTATTGGACAAGTTTGAGTTGTGTACCGGGCGCATACTTGCTATATGGGACCCAGGAAACTGATGTACCTCGGGAGATCCACATTGAAACTTTTCTAACCGTCTTAGACTTTCGACGTCAGGATAGCAGGAGGTAAGTCGGTCAAGGACATATCACTGTGGATATGTACCTTGAGGGAGCTTGCTATTCGGGGCAGTTAGACCGCATCCTGTGTGGAAGAACTTGGGAAAGGTGGCTGCGTACAACGTCAGCCGAGGTTGCTACCGGCAACTCGGAGTACGGGTGTACGTGTCGTGTATTCCGGGCGTGTACTGATTCGAGTCACAGTCGCTCGTGGTTATATGAGCATACTTTCCCATTGCGTCTTGAAGTAGTAACAACTGAATAATTTCTTTTGAACATGATAAGGCTGTGATGTAACTTGTATTGCAATCATGCATGAATTAGAGATAGGCTAATTAAAGTTTACTTCGCTTTATACAAGAAGCATCGCAACAAAGCGTTTCTTGTTTGATTGTGGAGTTGCGATGCTGTTCGGCTCAAGGTATTTACAATGAGGCTTAAAATCTGAAAGTTAAGTATCAACATTAGGCGGGTTCTTTATACAAATCTAGCTAACTTAATTGCAACCCGTCGTGCATGTAGAGTTTCTTGTTTAGGAGAGACGGATCAGTCTTGCTGAGCCTATGTGCTCACGCTTGCTATATGAGTGGTTTTGCAGGTTAACATCGATGCTAAGAAGAAGGTTGTCCGGTGAGACTCAGAGACTTCCGAGTCGTGTAACACATGGAGAACCCAGCCGCTGCAATGTCTTCGTGTTGCTAGCGAGAGGAGTCTACGGGCTGGACCTCTTCTTGAGTGCTCATTAGTTATTCGATGTGAGATGATTATAAGTTTTCCACTATAGATATTTGCTATAAATTATTTACAAAGAACCTTTGTAAACTTCCACTTTTGATTTATGTAATACATGTTTCCTTATATGTGTGTTGTTGGGTGCCGCATAACACGGCACCACCCAATGCGATTCCTAGGCGAGTGGCACGGCCCCATGACTGAACCGATGGACGGATCCCTGTCATAATCCTTGTGACCAGTACTTTCTGGCAATACCATTTAATTGCTATGAAAGTCTTTGGATTTTGCTTATCAATTCCTTTAAGTTAAATCATTAGGAATTAATTACAGAAAATCCCATATTAGGAAAAATCTCAAATTTGGCCAGAACCTCCTCTATAATACCTTTTATTATCAGGCCAAATTTCAGCTTCAGTGGACATAGATAAGTAGGGTAAATAATAACATTTTGCCCTATGTCCCTGAAAATTCCCAAGAACAGTTCCAGAAATTGTTAGCAACTTATAAAAGCCATATCTTTCTGTAGATAGCTTAGAAAATTGTGAAACCAATTTTGTTATAATCCTCATGACTTGTAATGTATGAATAGCATACTTTGATGCATGTCAAGGCCCCAAATTTTCTCTAAAAATTCAGAGAATATTAAAGATTTAAGGAATTACTATGAGCACATACTTAGGAGAAAAATCATCAAACTTGGCTAGCACATCAGATATGATCCATGTTAGGTACCACATAAATATAAGGGGCATTGGAGTCATTTATCAATACATTTCATATTACATATGGATTTCATTCATATGAGTAATACAAATTATTGCATTTGTTCATATCGTTTAGTTTCCGAGCTCGAGGAGACTCCAAAGCCACTCGTAAGTCTTCCTCTGGAGACTGACTAGGAACCCTAGCAGCAACAAGGCAAGCCCCGGTTTACATTTAACAAGATTTTGTAACATTTTCCTTTATAACACATAAGTAGTAGTGATAGAGTGTGCATTAGGTTAAGGTGATTGAAACCCCAATGGCATGACCAAATAATCCTTTTTCTTCAAGGGTAGTTTAGTATCTTATCGTGTAGACTCTTGCTAGGCTTAAGTCATAGAAAGGGTTCAGTAGAAATCGAGTAGTTGGAATCTACTCACGGGATAAAGAATAGGGCACACGGAATATCTTAGAACATGTCCCACTCAATTGGTAATGAGACGGAGCAGAGGTGTAGGGTCCAACAAGACGTGAAGGTCTTGTGTGCGTAGCTCTGCTTATGTCGATAAAGGACCATCCTTTTGCAGCCCTGCTGGGCAAGTTTGAACTGCACCGGTAGCATATTGGATATATGGGCCCCTGGAAACCGATGTAGCTGGGTTAACTTGGTCGTTGAGGCATCGATCGCCGTCTTAAGGGTGTTGGTTGAGGGCAGCAAGGTGTAAATCTGCTAATGGGATACATCGAGGACACTTGCTCTGCGTCGAAACCTCCTGCTCGGGACGGTAGGACCGGTTCAATGATTCAGTCCTAGTGAAAGGTGGTCATGTACGGCAGAAAGAGAGCGTGCCTCTGGCAGCTTTTAGTATGGGCGTACATGTCGTGTATTACCGGGTGTCTTTTGATTGCAATCATCGACCCTCACGGTTATTTTAGTACCGCTTGTTCACTGCACTGTGACGTAGTAAGAAAGAGTAGTTGGGGTAGGAATAACTTTGATAATGTGAGTTGATATTGCATTTCCACCTTGTGTGTAGTAAGATTAGTGTAAAATAAACTTAAATTCATTTCCCCTAAGGTAAGAAACATCGAATTGAAGTGTTTCTTGTTTGATTATGGATTCACGATGTTGTGTAGCACTAGGGGCTTAATATGTGCCAAAAATGAAGTTAAGAATATCTGGTTTAGGCGAGTCTTTTATGCAACCATTACCTGCCTATGTTAGAACACTTTACTCATGCAGAATTTTATGTGTAGGAGGAGTCGGTTAAGACTTGCTGAGCATTCATCCTCACGGTTGCTATATAAGTTGTTGCTGCAGGTGAGGGGCCATCTATGGCCTCGTCTGACGAAGGGCTTGACTGGAAGGCCACACCCCCGTCGTGTATACGGCTGAATGGGAGCCCTGCATGTTTCCTTGAGGAGCTGCTGCTATAGTGAACGATCCGAGGGCTAGACTGTTCATTGTTTTGCTTAGTTTGTATATAGTGTGTGAGTAGAGACCAGACTTCTGAAGTAGAAATGTTTAAAATGTAATATATTTCTGTTTGAACTTGTGGTTCAATCTTATGTGATAATATGAACGTCTTTTGAAGTGTGTTGTTGGGTGTCTCATCGCACGACACCACCCAATGCGATTACTGGAATATCGAGACCCCTGGTCCTCACATCGTGGTATCAGAGCCGCATTAGGAATAACACACTTGAAATATGCCATATTGCTAAAATTTAGGCTTACGGTTAGGTAACGGTAGTAAGCCTGCATAAGGAGTACTATTAGCTTAGTTATTAAGGTGGCAAAACTAACTTAAGTGTTATAATTCTGTATTTTAGTTCAGCAACGACGCACCTACGTGAAGGTAAGATTGGTAGGGAATGTCACCGAAAGCGGTTCAATTTCGGTTAGCTCCCTCATGCAAGGAATGTAGCATGAGATGTTCCGTTCAGCAATGAACAGAAACTAAATATGTTTTAGAGACATGCATTGCACTAGCCTCCAGTGCGCAAACCTAGGGGCAAGAGGAGGAGACCCCATCGTGTGGTTTGTAACATGAAATATGTTCTCTAGGACTCTTCATGTCCTATGAGGCATATGAAAACACTGGTCCACCGATATGCTTAATTGCAAAGGTGTGGAGCCCCCTTCGGGTGGTGAATAACCCGATCATGTACCCCGAGACATGGCTTAACTCGAGGACGACCCGTATGACAATGGTACGGGAGTATGTATTTACTTTCTATATGGACCCGCCTGAAATGTCAAACCTTTAAGTGCATCAGTATTTTATGATCTTCTGCGGGTACTGACCGTGTTAGTGTATCACGTTTAGGACACGTTTGCGAGTGATGACTTAGTGCCACCATATAACACGTATATGCCGGTGTAATCCGGTTAGGATTTTATTTGGTGAGGAAATATAGTGCCGACATAATGACTTGTTGAATAAACCAAACGGATTAAGGATGGGTAGCAAAATGAATTCAGAGGAAAAAAAACTTTAGTTATTCAACTTCTTTCTTGAACTAAGTATCAAAAAGAAGCAGGACTTGAAGAAATTCCTAGGATCACCGCCCCTATTCTGGCAGACAAATTGCTGGATTTTAACAGGCTGTAACTTTTGATAGGATTCACCAATGGAGGTGTTTGATACATGTCTATAAAGGTTTTGAAGTGCCCTATAACTTTTCTGTAGAGCTCCAGAGCAGAATCATAAACTAAGTTGGTGAAAATCCCAGATGAAGGCAACATGCTTGGGATGAAGGCTTGGTTGTTATTGTTGGTGGTGAAAATCCCAGATGAGTGCAAACTTTCCAGAAACAGGGCAGAGCAAAAGCCTCTCTGGAATTTTGTGTTTTTCTATCATAACTCCTAGGATAAAATTTTATAAGGGTCATGTGATATACTGGTGGAAATATTATGAGATAGGTTACAACTTTGCAACTCACAAGTTTCTCCAAATTTGGAGCAGAAGGGTGTGGAAAATGAAGATCAAATCAGCCTCTTGAAAAAGAAGTGCTGCTGAAATTTTCCACATTTCTGTTAACATGGAAATGTCTTAACTTTTGATCCAGAATTGATATTGATGCAAATAAGTACTCGTTGAAAAGATATTGAAGTTAAATTGACTTTGATGTTCAACTTGAGTTATGAAAATGCTGTTAACTAGATAAAAAACTGGAATAAGTGCAGACTGTTCAATTCTGACCAGAACTGGTCACTTGGACTTAAGATTTTGGGATGGTATGAGCATGAATCTAATTTGTGCTCACTTGTGTTACTCAACCAGTCCCATGTTTATTTTATATCATCTTGCTGTAGAATTGAGTATTTGATTTAATCAAATCTCTTCTTCCACAGATGACAGATATTGGAACTACACTGGCCAACGGATGGATTCATACGTTTGGACAGAATTCTCCAGGTTTCCCGGTGTTGTTTCAGTGAATGTTGCAATACTTCGGGTATACCGAAGCCCCACGGTATTGGGGAAAAGAGACAACGGAGAATTGGGAGACGTTATGCATCATGCACTTGGACGTCCCCGCAAGTCCTGAACCACCAGGTTAGGCACCATTCACCGTCACAGTGAAGGGGCATCGCATGGAGCATTTGTGGGAAATGGCATCCTGCGAAGCCATCACGTGTTTTTACCAACTCCATGTGAAGCAAGTGGAGTCTACACCGTTCGCGCTCCTACCTGTTACGGGGTTATCTCAGCAGGAGTGGGAATGACGACAGGGCGAGCTAACAGATTTATTCGATCCTAATTTCAACTTGAGGTTGTCGACTACCAGTTTCGACGCTGCCACCAGCAAGCTAGTGATTGATGGTCAAGCCAGGACTATCGAAGAACTTATGGGTGAGCTAAATCAAGCTAACACTCACAAGGATCAGCTTCAACATGAGAAGAATTCACTGCATGCATATCTGGCTCCGGCAATCCATCAGCCCATGGTAACTGAAAACAAGCTGCAACGCACTCAAGAAGAGTTGCAGAAAGTCCGGGATGAGATGAATGTGAGTCAGCAAATGGTGAGTGCCCAAATGCACCACATAAATGTACTCACAGAAGAGATAAATGACGCCATAGAGGCAGCGCAGAATTGGGAGCAAGACTGGATGTTTGCTCAGGACGAGTTAAATGCTGTACAACCCATTTTGCAGCCAGTCCTTATCCAACAGGTTGAGATGGTAGCTCTGGGGAAACCTGAACCCGAACCCGAAGCTATGATAATCGTTGCTGAACCTGAACTTGTTGCCCCAGTTTCAGACTCCGAACCCGAGGAGGATCCGGGGGAGCCTGAACCGGCGCTCGACGAAGAGTAGTCATCACGGTTAGAGTAGGCACCTAGTATGGTTGAGCCTACCCCGTTGTATTGTGATGACCATGTTTGTGTCGTATTGTAAATAGTAGTGTTGTTGTAGAATAAGTGACGGTGTGTTGCAACATCTTGTAGTGACTATAAGAATAGAGATGAACTGCAGGCTAAAGTTCATCCTTTTGGAGTAGGATTGTAATAAATAGTCCCTAGGAGATATATTGTGAATAAAGTTATGCTTTATCAATATATGAGTTGTTTGCAAGATGTTCATCATCATTACACTTCCTAATTTTGCAATGCATCAGATTTCCTATGGTGTCTCATGTGGAAATTTTATTGTGGCTGCAGAATGACTCACACACGTTCCACGCACGACATTGGTGGGATGAGTCAGGGATAGAGCTCCCAGCAGCATGAGCGGGAGACACCACAGCAGCAGCAACCACCGCCTTCACCTCTGATTACATTGACGGATGTGCTCGCTGCTATGATGAGTTCGCGCGCCGAGCAGACCGAGCTGCTGCGCACGCTCGTGCAGAATACGCCCCGTCAAGGGAGATGTCAAGATGGAGGTCATCGCCAGCCTTCGAATAGCTCATACTCGGATTTCATGGCGATGCATCCACCGTCTTCACGGAGGCTGATGAACCCCTCGAGCAAAGTTCGGATTGCTACAATGCTCCAAACACCAGAAGGCGATGTACACAGCACAACAGCTTGAAGGATCTACCGGCGCTTGGTGGGCGAACCACATTGCATCACTACTGGCGGGTTATGCCCTAACGTGGGTGGAAGCTCGGGAGGTGTTCTGCGCCGACCACATACCTTCCGATATCATGAAGAGGAAGCTCTAGGAATTTATGGAGCTGAGACAAGGAGGGAGGAGTGAAATTGCCTAGAGGGGGGTGAATAGGCTAAAATACCTGAAATGACTTAATTAAACGAGATTAGAACTCAGGAGCCGGACTAGTCTTGCTCAGGGGCGGACTAGTCCGATCAACCTGCTGGAAAGGCCTAAAAGACCGGACTAGTCTGCCTTGGAGGCAGACTAGTCTGGTCAAACTGCCGGAAAGATCTAAAACTTGATTTTAAGGGTTTTTCTCCAAATTTTAGTTTAACAAAATATGGATGAGACAACTAGCACTTCTATACGACAAGTGTGACAGAATATTGAAATGAATTGCAAGAGTGTGACGATGTATAGCGAAATAATTGAAACAAACCCTAAGCAATCTTGATCTTCAAAGAAATGTACATGCAAGAGAGACACTGAGAATTTTTTCCCGAGGTTCGATTTCACTCGGGAATCTACGTCCCCGTTGAGGAGTCCACAAAGGACCGGGTCTAACAACCCTTTCCTTACCAAGTCGCCACTAAGGCCAACCCGATTATTTACTATCTCAAGGGTGAACTTACAAAGTTTTGGGGCTGCTCACAATCCGAGACTCCCACTTGATCACTTCCACAAACTTCACAGATCTCACAAGCCACAGATCACACCAAGTGCACGAGATCACTCCAAGAGCCTAAACGCGAAGTTATTCCTTCTCCTCTTCTCACACACCCAAATTCACTTAAGAATTGGCTCTAGAGGGTGAGTAGGCAAGAGAGAAGGATTAGGGGGGCTCTTGGATCGCTATGGCGGCGCTAGGGTTCCAGTTTTTTTAAATGACGTCGAGGCATATCGTTTTATAGAAGTCCCGAAGCCAACCGTTTCCACCTACCGAAAGTCCGGACTAGTCCGCCTCACACCGGACTAGTCCGATCTCACACAGGAACTATTTGTCCGGGTGAGAACGGACAAGTCTGGAGGACCCGGACTAGTCCGACCACTAAGGCGGATAAGTCCGGTCCACCAAGACTTAGCCATGGGAGCTCTCATCTCACACTCATACGGACTAGTCCGCCTTAGAACGGACTAGCCCGAACTCACACAGGAACTCTTAGTCCATGTGAAAACGGACAAGTCTGGCTAGTCCGGACTAGTCCGGCCACTCAGGCGGATAAGTACGGTCTACCAGGACTTAGCCCCAAAAACACTCACCTAGAGAGAAACGGACTAGTCCGTCCAAAACAGACAATGTCTGATCTCAGTCTGGAACTCTTAGTCTGCCCTAAAACGGACTAAGCCATAGGACTTCCGGACTAGTCCGACATCTTCCCTCGGACAAGTCCGGCCTGCCCAACTTTACCTCTCTACCTCTCTCCACTAAGGATTTTACACTTCTAATGCTTTAAGCTCTCTTCTATGATCTCAATGCACTTGACACACACACTCTTTCTTTTACACGGCTAGCCTACTAAAGACTCAAGTGAAAACCTAATTTCTACTCTTCGAGTCTTCGACGCCATTCTTCATCTTTTTCCTTTTTTTGAGAGTTTAGGTGCCCACCATGGAAATGTCCTGTGCTTATGATCATCTCAGTTCATTAGTCTCTTAATTTCTCGTCATCAATCATCCAAAACCCACAGGGATGCCTAGATGCACTTACAATCTCCCCCTTTTTGGTGATTGATGACAACACATTAAGTTTCAACATAAGAGGTAAAAATTTTATTTTTATAACAAGTGTACGTATGCAAAACTCTCCCTGAATGTATGCAAGAGTAAAAGAGGGGAGTTGGTATACATTCACATGTTATGGTGGGGTTCCTATGTGTTGTGCTCAAAATTAAAAATGTGATAAGACAATAAGCATAAAACAGCCATAAAATCCAACACGTAGTGTTACACAAAAGATAGGCATGCATAAAACATAAAACATAGATAGCCATGTCTAAAAGAGTCATGTCCAAAAGATCTATTACGAGACTAGAAGATGATAAAAAATAGGACATCCTTTTCACATTTCTTCCCCTTTGGCATCAAGGCACCAAAAAGGAAAGGAGGGAGGAAGATACGCCTAAGTCTACTCGTCATCTTCTTCGTCTTCTTCTTCATCACCATTTTCATCGCTCTCCGTAGCCTTCGTATCCTCTTCTTCTTCGTCGGCGGTGGTGGATGGAGGCACGGCCCTGGAAGAGCTTCCATCTTCCCTGAACTGGGCGAGCTCATCAGCGGTGAACTCTGGATATGGAGTGAGTTCCCCATCACTCTCCTTAGGGGGAGACATGGGTACCTCAAGCTTGTCACACACAGCCTTGAGGTACTTCTCCTGACGCCTCTCCATGCGTCGAGTCTGGACCTCCACACGCCGACAGGAGGCGAAAAGTGCGTTGAAGCACTTGAAGAATCCGCTCATGGACTGCAGAGGAGGAGATGATGGGGGAGCCCCTGAGCTAGAAGGGGCCGCTGAGCTGGATGGAGGTTGAGCATTTTTTTCTCCTTGAGGGTTTTGGCAAAATGGGGGGTAGCTGAGGACGGAGAGGTCGATGAGTGACATCCTTGACAAAGATTATCCCCGACACCTTCTCAATTAGGCACATGATGTACGGTGCATAACCACATGAGCGGTTCGGAATGTGAGAGATGTTGAAGATGTCATCATAAATATGCTCAACAAGGTTGAACTTCTCTTCACCATCTATCAAGAGGAGGAGATGCCTTAAGTTTTCTTGAATTACCCCTGCATATCCATCCTTGGGGGCAATGGTCCTCCTCAGAATCCGGTTGAGGATGCTATAGAACGCCTTGATGTTCCTAGTAAGCCCGGCCTCATAGGGAACATGACTAGGATACATATAGTCAAGCTGATCCCTGTCCACTGCCTTGAGATTGGAAATGATAATCTCATGATCCAAGTGCTCCTCGAGGCCAAGTATATGTGCAAACCTGTCATAGGTGACTGAGTACTGCTCTCCATGAGTCATCCAGGTGATTTTCCGGTCACCGTAGGTGGAGAAGTACACTGTGGTGTAGAACTGCACAATTACCTCAATGTTTCAGTCATACTTGAAGCTCATGATTTCCTTGATTCCATGGCACTCTGCAGCTTCAATCACTGCATCAAAAGCTTTGTGCTCCCTTTTGGCCATATAGTCCCGATCTACCCATTGAGCTTGAGTGACTTGGGTCTTCATTTTTAGGTACACCAAGCGATAGTAATCGCAGTGAAAGTCACACCAAAACCTAGGGTCGGCTGTGTGCTTCTCATAGTCATAGACTTTATCCATCCTCAGCCTTCTCGCCTTTTCAGCCCCCTTTCCTTTGAATACAAATACCGGATTGTTGGGCTGCCGGTTTGGGTCTCTAGCAGGGGCAACCATCTTTAAGGTGTCGATGGGCTTCGGTTGCCCTTTCTCTCTGATTTTTATCCCTCCTGCTCTGTTTGTTGGTGCTTTGGCAGTTGCCTTTTGTTCTTGGGTTGCTCAGGAAGTGGAGCCTTACCCTTCTTTGGATCACGAGGAACCCTACCCTCGGATTCCTTTTCCTTCTCTTTATCTCCCAAGGTGACCAGCCTCTTTCTCTTGGGCTCTGAGGCACTAGCAGCTTGGGAGCTCTGGGCTTCACGTTCGACCCTTTTCTTTCTCAGTTGATCCTTCAAGGATTCTTCAACGGCTTTGGCAATTTGTGCCTCCTCGTCGAGATCATGCTTCTTCTTTGTTCTTGCCTCTCGATGGACAGTTTCTTTAGCCGCTTGGGCCTCCTTTGCTGCCCTTTCTTCGGCAATACGCCGATGAAGGGCTTGTCGAGCCTCCTCGACCGTGGGACTTGGAAGGGGAGAGCTTTTATCGGAGTTCGACATGTTTCCTGAGAGACAGGATAATAGAGGTTAAGGAATTGGAATATTGCAATAGAATTCATGAAAAATGGCTAAAGTTGGAGTTTGTTCTGTGTAAACCGGACTTGTCCTTTAAAGGACCGGACTAGTCTGCTCGAGAACGGATTTGTCCGCCCAAAACCGGACTAGTCCAGGTTATACAAAAAGAACCCTAACCCTAACATTTTTCTGCAAGAACTTCGAATTAAGTTGCAATACTCCTAGGCTATGATCGCATCGACATTAGGAACAACATTTGTAAAGAGGTTTTTATCAAAAGACCTAAGAGTGAAGAAAAGGAAGGATTTTTGGTTAGGTCAAGAATACCTCTTGAAATCTTCAAATGTGATGAATTTTGGAGTTGAAACTTGAGTAACGAAGCCCGGGGAAGGGTTTCCGCACTCCTTAGGTCTCCAATCCGTGGATTGGACAAGATTTTT
Organism: Neostapfia colusana; assembly: GCA_030760725.1. NCBI lineage: Eukaryota > Viridiplantae > Streptophyta > Magnoliopsida > Poales > Poaceae > Neostapfia > Neostapfia colusana. The sequence goes on from JASWHV010000011.1 coordinate 64,951,656, forward strand.
GGTGGAGGAAAGCGAAAATCACCAATTTGTGGGCGCTTCCGGTTGAGAGAGGATGTGAGCGGACTAGTCTGTCAAGAGAGAAGTTTGGCTGCCCCTGGGAGGTTAAGTCCCCAGGAGCCGGACTAGTCCGGGTTAAGTGTCCGGACAAGTCCGGTTGGCGGACCAGAGCCGGACTTCTCTGGGGCCGGACTTGTCCGGCCTACCCAGGCGGACTAGTCTAGTTTGGACTTGTCCGCTACGAAGTCCGACCTTGCCACGTGGCCACCACTAGGGTGAGCTCCGAAGGCACCACGTGTCCAGTGAGGCCGGGCCTCCCCTCTCCACAGAGGCGAGCTCCGAGGACGCCACATGTCCGACAGGGCCGGACCTCCCCTCTCCTCAGAGGCGAGCTCCATGGACGCCACGTGTCCGGCGGGGTCGGACCTCCCATCTCCTTAGAGGCGAGCTCCCGTGGCGACACGTGTCTAGCGGGCCGGGGCCTCTCCTCCCCTCGGAGGCGAGCTCCCGTGGCGACACGTATCCAGCGGGCAGGGGCCTTTCTTCTCCTCGGAGGCGAGCTCCCGTGGCAACACGTGTCCAGCAGGCCGGGGCCTCACCTCCCCTCGGAGGCGAGCTCCTGTGGCAACACGTGTGCAGCGGGCCGGGGCCTTTCCTCTCCTCGGAGGCAAGCTCCCATGGTGACATGTGTCCAGCGGGCCGGGGCCTTTCCTCTCCTCAGAGGCGAGCTCCGGTGGTGACACGTGTCCCGCGGGACCAGACCTCATCCCTTCCACAGGGGTGAGCTTCGGTGGCGACATTTGTCCCGCGGGGCCGGACCTCATCCCTTCCACAGGGGTGAGCTCCGGTGGCAACACGTGTCCTGCGGGGCCGGACCTCATCCCTTCCACAGGGGTGAGCTCCGGTGGCGACATGTGTCCCGTGGGGCCGGACCTCATCCCTTCCACAGAGGTGAGCTCCGGTGGCGACACGTGTCTGGTGGGGCCGAACCTCATCCCTTTCCGTAGGGGTGTGCTCCGGTGGCGACACGTGTCCCGTGGGGCCGGACCTCACCCCTTCCACAGGGGTGAGCTCCGGTGGTGACACGTGTCTGGCGAAGCCGGACTACTCCGGGTTCGGTGTCTGGACAAGTCCGTTTGACGGACCAGAGCCGGACTTCTCTGGGGCTGAACTTGTCCAACCTCATAGGTGGACTAGTCTGGCTACAAGCTGAAATTCATATAATTTGAGTTTTAGTTCAAGAATTTTATCGTTTTGGACAAGTTTTTGCAAATATCTTTGGCAAACATGGTCAGTAAGCATACATCAAACAGACAATGACCATATTTGACAAAGGGTCCTTTTGAACATAGTTTTCATAGAGTAAGAGAGATTAAGGTAGTATGTTGAAAACATGCGGTTTTTGAAGTTTATAAACAAGCAACAAACAGATGTGCACACTTCAAGCAACATTTCGAGAATCTAGAATATTCAGTTCACTCCTTAGGTCACAAAAGTGTTTCTCATCAAGGGGTTTTGTGAATATGTCCGCCAATTGATTTTCACTCCTAACATGAGAGATAACGATATCTCCCTTGATAGAGTAATATCTCAGGAAATAGTGACGGATATCAATATGTTTGGTTCTAGACTGCTCCACGGGATTGTGAGCAATCTTGATGGCACTCTCATTGTCACATAGGAGTGGAATATGGCTCAAAGTGTAACCATAGTCCCTAAGAGTTTGTCGCATCCATAGGAGTTGTGCACAACAACTCCCAGGTGCGACGTACTCTGCTTCGGCTGTGGATAAGGAAATGGAGTTGTGTTTCTTTGAAGACCACGAAACCAAGGACCTACGAAGAAATTGACAAGTCCCTGACGTGCTCTTCCTATCTACCTTACAACCGGCATAATCGACATCGGAGTATCCAATGAGATTGAACTTGGATCCCTTGGGATACCAAAGTCCTAGGTTAGGAGTGTGAACCAAATATCTAAGAATTTGCTTAACGACCGTCACGTGGCACTCCTTAGGAGCTGCTTGGAACCGTGCACACATACACACACTAAGAATTATGTCGGGCCTAGATGCACAAAGGTAAAGTAAAGAGCCTATCATGGAACAAAATAGCTTTTGGTCCACACTTGGACCATCTTCATTAAGGTCAAGATGTCCGTTGGTTCCCATGGGAGTCTTGATGGGTTTGGCTTTGTCCATGTCGAACCTCTTAACTATGTCTTGAGTATACTTGGTTTGACTTATGAACGTTCCTTCCTTGAGTTGTTTGACTTGGAATCCTAGGAAGAACTTCAATTCCCCCATCATTGACATCTCGAACCTTTCAGTCATTATCTTTGAAAACTCATCACAAAAAGCTTTGTTAGTAGAACCAAATATAATGTCATCGACATATATTTGGCACACAAATAAATCATCGTTAAAATGCTTAGTGAAGAGTGTATAGTCTACTTTTCCTATCCTAAAACCATTTTTAATAAGAAAAACTCTAAGACACTCTTACCAAGCTCTAGGAGCTTGTTTGAGGCCATAGAGGGCTTTCCGAAGTTTAAAGACATGGTTAGGATACTTATCGTCCTCAAATCCGGGTAGTTGCTCCACGTACTCTTCCTCCTTGATTGGACCGTTGAGGAAAGCGCTTTTCACATCCATTTGGTATAGCTTGAAATCATGGTGAGTTGCAAAAGCAAGCAAGATACGAATTGATTCAAGCCTAGCTACAGGAGAAAAAGTTTCATCATAATCCAAACCTTCTACTTGTGCATATCCCTTTGCAACAAGTCTTTCCTTGTTTCTTGTTACAACCGCATACTCGTCTTGCTTGTTGTGGAATACCCACTTGGTTCCCGTAACATTTGCGTTGGGTCGCTTTACAAGTTCCCACACTTGATTTGTTTCAAAATTATTGAGTTCCTCTTGCATGGCCACCACCCAATCTGGATCTTGTAGTGCTTCTTCTACCTTGTGGGGCTCCAAAGAGGAAACAAAAGAGTAATGTTTACAAAAATTAGCCATTCGAGATCGAGTGGTCACCCCTTTGGAGATATCTCCTAGTATGTTGTCGACGGGATGATCCCGTTGAACACTTTGGTGCACTCTTGGATGAGGTGGTTGAACTCTTTGATCTTCATCTTCATTTTCACTCTTTTCTTCATCTCCCCCTTGATCCAATCCTCTATCTTGTCTTTGATCATTTTGATCTTGTTGAGGTTGGCCTTGCTCATCTTGAGCTTGATCATGGGAGGGAGACATATTTTTGTTTGTTGGATGATCATTTGAGTCTTGAGGATGTTCTTGAGGAAAAATTTCTCCAAGTGCCATCCTTTTAAGTGCTTCTTGTGGAGCTTCTTCTTTATCTAGCAAATTTTGATCAACTTGCTCAACTTGGGAGCCATTAGTCTCATCAAACACTACGTCTCTCGCTATTTCAACAATTCCGGAAGTTTTGTTGAAAGCACGATAGGCGTAGGTGTTTGAGTCATAACCAAGTAAGAAACCTTCATTGGACTTTGAAGAAAACTTTGAAGTCTTAGGCTTCTTGTTGAGAATATAACACTTGATCCCAAAGACACGAAAATACGAGATGTTTGGTTTGTTACAGGTTAGAAGTTCGTAAGACGTCTTCTTCAAAAGTCGATGAAGATACAACCGGTTTATGGCATGGCAAGCGGTGTTAACCGCTTCCGCCCAAAACCGGTCCGACGTCTTGTAATCATCAACCATGGTTATTGCCATTTCAATAAGAGTTCTATTCTTCCTCTCAGCAACCCCATTTTGTTGAGGGGAGTATGGGGCTGAAAACTCATGCTTGATGCCTTCTTCATCCAAGTATTCTTCCACTTGAGTGTTCTTAAACTCGGTGCCATTATCGCTCTTTATGTTCTTAATTCATAAGGAGAACTAGTTTTGAGCTCTTCTCAAGAATTTCTTGAGCACACCTTTATTTTCTCCTTTGTCATGCAAAAAGAACACCCAAGTGAAACGAGAATAATCATCTACAACAACAAGACCATATTTGTTACCGCCGATGCTTATGTAGGTGATTGGGTCAAAAAGGTCCATGTGAAGTAGCTCCAAGGGTCTTGTGGTCGTCATGACATTTTTGGATGAATGTTGAGCTCCAACTTGCTTTCCGGCTTGACAAGCACTACATGGCCTGTCCTTATCAAAAACAACATTTTTCAAGCCTCGAATATATTCTCCCTTGAGAAGTTTTTACAAGTTCCTCATCCCAACATGAGCTAGCCTTCTATGCTAAAGCCATCCCATGTTAGTCTTTGCCATTAAGCACGTGTCAAGTTGAGCTTTATCCGTGGTAAAACCCACAAGGTAAAGCTTTCCCTTGAGCACGTCCTTAAAGGAGATTGAGTCATTGCTTCTTCTCAAGACAGTCACACCCTCATTAGTGAAAATACAATTATAACCTTTATCACATAGTTGGGATATGGATAGAAGGTTATAATCAAGGGAGTCAACATGCAAAACATTTGAGAGAGTATGATGGGGAGAGATAGCAATTTTACCGGTGCCAAGGATTTTCCCTTAGCTATTGTCCGCAAAATATATTCCTTCACTTGGATCTTCGTTTTCCTCATATTCAACAAACATCCTTCTCTCTCCGATCATATGGTCTGTGCATCCACTGTCAAGCACCCATTTTGGTCCACCAGAGGAGTATGCCTACAAAATAGAGTTATGCCTTACCTTTTGGTACCCAAGCGGGGTTGGGTCCTTTCATGTTAGTCAAGAGGCACTTGGGCACCCACACACAAGGTTTTGGACTCTTGCGGAGTGGCCCAACATACCTAGCATAGATCTTTCCAAATTTGTTTCTCAATAAAACATATGAGGCATCAAAATCATGAAACAAAGGATGAGGTTTATTTTTAGGCATGTTAGATGAGTTTGCAATGTTCTTTACATTTTCTTTGTTGGATGAACCTTCCTTGACAAAAATAATTAAGTCTTTTCTCTTCTTGGAAGTTTTATCATGTTGCCTCCACTCCCGAGAATAGCCAACACCATCTTTGACATGTGGAGGTCTTACATTGGTATATGCACTTCGTGCATATGCCACTTTTTCCTTGTCAAAGATACCACCTTTCGATGACTTCTTGTTTTGTGCCAACTTAAGTTCATCTTTGAGTTTTAGGATTAAGTTTGAGCACTTGCAAGTTTGAGTTGCTTCGGGAGATTTCTTTGAGGAGGGTGAAATCGTAGAGGAAGAAGGTGCATTGATCTTGACAGACTCAACTTGTGTTTCAAGGATCTTGTTGACTTTTGTCAAGTTTACAATTTCATCCTTGAGCACAACAGTTGTGTCTTCAAGATTTGAGCAAGTTTGCTTGCTCAAAGCGAGTTCACACTCAAGTGCCTTGCTTCTTTCCCTTTCAACCTCAAGGAGCTCTTCAAGCTCATGACATCTCTCCTTTTCAAGGATGAGCATGTCTTCTTGACGGTTGATGAGTTCATCCTTCTCAAAGATTTCTTCCGACAGCAATCTCATCTTTTTCAAGGTGCTCCTACTTAGATCCTTAAGCATGGATTCATTATCACTACTACTATCAAAGCTATGAAGTGAACAGGTAGAGGAGGATGGTTTAGATTTAACCTTTCTTCTTGCCTCCTTAGCCATGAGACATGTAGACTTGAAGTCTTCAATTGTTGAGAAGAGCTTGCTCCGTCCTATGACAAGTGTTGCCACTTTCTCTTCATCCTCGGAGGATGAGTCTTCGTTTGAGTCCCATTCCTTCCTAAGGTGAGCATGTCCTGATGGCTTCTTCTTCTTGAAGAATTGCTTCTCTTGAGACTTGCCATCTTTCTTCTTCTTACTCTCTTCATATGAAAAATCCACAATGAAGTGTCCATATTCACCACAGTTGTAGCATGCTCTTTTAGTCTTGGGCTTGGACCTTTCCTTGTTCTTGTTCTCATAATGGTTGCTCCCCTTCCTTCTTCTCATCATCCTCTTGAATTTGTTGATGAAGAGCCCCTCTTCTTCATCGGTGTCGAGACCCTCGTCATCACTTGCTTCGAAGTCTTGTGATGAGGATGTTGCTTTGAAAGCAACATCATTCTTCTTTGAGGAGGCGAACCTTTGGAGGTCGCTGTAGAACATAGCTTCCTTCTCCATCATCTCATTATTGATGATTCTTCCGAGCACTTCCTCCGGGGTCATTTGAGCATATCCCGTGCTCTCACAGATCAAGGAGCAAAGAGCAATGTTTTGAGGCATGAATGCCCGAAGCATCCTTTTCACCACCTCATGATCCATCCACCGGGTGCATCCATAAGATCGGATCTTGTTGACGAGGATCTTGAGACGGTTGTACATGTATTGAGGGGACTCACCATCCATGATGGTGAACCTCCCAAGCTCTCCTTCAATCATCTTGATCTTGGCTTCCCTAATGACTCGGTTTCCTTAATACGCTGTCTTGAGTGTGTCCCATATGTCTTTGGCCACCTCTAATCCATCGACTCGGTTGAACTCTTCTCGAGTCAAGGATGAGGTGACCACCCCAACTGCTTGAGCATTGCGATGAAGTAGAATGGCTTGCTCCGGGGTAACGTCTTCTTCATTTCTTGGAAGATGGACACCTGTTAAGACAATTTGCCACAAGCTAGGGTTTAATGATATTAGATGCATCTTCATATTATGCTTCCACATTGAGTAATCATTTCTATCGAATTAAGGAGTGATTGTTGGAAGTTAATCGTTCATAGTTGAAAAGGATATTGGGAGTAGTCCGGTTGACCACTCCTTTCTTGATCCTGCGGCTTCTTCTCTTTACTTAGGTGACCTAGCTTCTCGCGAAGTCGTGCCTTGAGCTGGCGAACTTCTTCATCGTCACTGGAGTGGTCTTGCAGCACATCCGTGTCCTTTTTCTTGTCATATGTGTTGTCACCTTGTGACATCGACGGAATCTCGTATTCCTCCACTCTGGCCATCTTCTCTCCGAGTGGTTAGACTCTTGACGGTGAGAACTGCTCTGATACCAATTGAAATTGCCTAGAGGGGGGTGAATAGGCTAAAATATCTGAAATTACTTAATTAAACGAGATTAGAACTCAGGAGCCGAACTAGTCTAGCTCAGAGTCGGACTAGTCCGATCAACCTGCTAGAAAGGCCTAAAAGGCTGGACTAGTCTGCCTTGGAGGCCGACTAGTCTGGTCAAACTGCCGGAAAGATCTAAAACTTGATTTTTAAGTGTTTTTCTCCAAATTTTAATTTAACAAAATGTGGATGAGACAACTAGCACTTCTATACGACAAGTGTGATAGAATATTGAGATGAATTGCAAGAGTGTGACAATGTATAGCAAAATAATTGAAACAAACCCTAAGCAATCTTGATCTTCAAAGAAATGTACATGCAAGAGAGACACTGAGGATTTTTCCCGAGGTTTGATTCCACTCAGGAATCTACGTTCCCATTGAGGAGTCCACAAAGGACCGGGTCTAACAACCCTTTCCTCACCAAGCCACCACTAAGGGCAACCCGGTTATTCACTATCTCAAGGGTGAACTTACAAAGTTTTGGGGCTGCTCACAATCCGAGGCTCTCACTTGATCACTTCCACAAACTTCACAGATCTCACAAGCCACAGATCACACCAAGTGCACGAGATCACTCTAAGAGCCTAAACGCGAAGTTTTTCCTTCTCCTATTCTCACACACCCAAATTCACTTAAGAATTGGCTCTAGAGGGTGAGTAGGCAAGAGAGAAGGATTAGGGGGGCTCTTGGATTGCTATGGCGGCGCTAGGGTTCCAGTTTTTTTTTAAAATTACGTCGGGTCATCTCCTTTTATAGAAGTCTTGAAGCCAACCGTTGCCACCTACCGAAAGTCCGGACTAGTCCGCCTCACACCGGACTAGTCCGATCTCACACAGGAACTATTTGTCCGGGTGAGAACGGACAAGTCTGGAGGACCTAGACTAGTCCGGCCACTAAGGTAGACAAGTCCGGTCCACCAAGACTTAGCCGTGGAAGCTCTCATCTCACACCCATACGGACTAGTCCGCCTTAGAACGGACTAGCCTGAACTTACACAGGAACTCTTACTCCGTGTGAAAATGGACAAGTCTGGCTAGTTCAAACTAGTACGGCCACTCATGCGGATAAGTCCGGTCTACCAGGACTTAGCCCCAAAAACACTCTCACCTAGATGGAAACGGACTATTCCGTCCAAAACAGACAGGTCCGATCTCAGTCAGGAACTCTTAGTCCGCCCTAAAACAGACTAAGCCGTAGGACTTCCGGACAAGTCCGGCCTCTTCCCTCGCACAAGTCCAGCCTGCCCAACTTTACCTCTCTACCTCTCTTCACTAAGGATTTGACACTTCTAATGCTTCGAGCTCTCTTCTATGATCTCAATGCACTTGACACACACACTCTTTCTTTTACACGGCTAGCCTACTAAAGACTCAAGTGAAACCCTAATTTCTACTCTTCGAGTCTTCGACGCCGTTCTTCATCGTTTTCCTTTTTTTTGAGAGTTTAGGTGCCCGCCTTGGAAATGTCCTGTGCTTATGATCATCTCAGCTCATTAGTCTCTTAATTTGTCATCATCAATCATCCAAAACCCACAGGGATGCCTAGATGCACTTACAAGGAGTGCTCACGAGTACTCCCGGGCTTTCAATAATCTGGTGCAGTATGCGTCGAATTATATAAACACAGAGGACAATAAGCACGAGAGCTTCTACCGGATCTTAACCCAAAAATGAAAGAAGAACTTGCATAGTTCAACTGCAACACCTTCAACGATATGGTCAACGCTGCCATTGTGCAAGAGGACACTGCCCGTGAATTGACCACGGAGAAGCGTAAGAGGAGTGCCCCACAGGGCAGCGGGGGAGGCAATCCCCAAAAATACCGTATGGTGTATTGCTCACCATCCGGTCAGAGGTGGAAACCACCAGCGCGGCAGCCGATGTTCCGTGGTCCGCGATTTAACGCGCCCAACTTCCGACCACCTCTGCCACAACAGAAACGGGGGTTTCCACGTGCACTTCCACCTCCACAGCGTGCACCGGGATTCCATATCCAAATCAGTGGGGGGCCGACCAACTACACGTGCTTAACTTGTGGCCGGGCCGGTCATTTTTCAAGGGGGTGCCTGGATAAGCAGCAGGGCAGCGGTCAGGTGATGCACCTAGGTGCAAATCAGCCCCAGGGTCAACCCAAGAAACCAGCCCTGAAACCCAGCAACATCCGCCATCTTGCTATCGAGGATGTGCCGGAAGGCAAACCCGTACTCGCAGGTACGTTCATTCTCCACAACCACCCCCGCATTGATATTATTTGATTCCGGTGCTACACATAATTTCATAAGCAAATCATATGTTAGTAAAGACAGTATCAAATTCCATTACTACCTACAAAAAGTTCATACTTGATTTGCTCACCAGGTGGGAACATAGCTTCTCATACTATGGTCCTAAAGGCACCAATTGACTTAGGTGGAAAGAGTTACCCAACCTCTCTTATTACCCTAGAAGACAAAAATATATATATCATCTTAGGGATGTCATTGTGTGAGATCTATGTGTGCTGAATACATTGGCTATGACGGATAAAAGTTTTGAATTCTGCCAAAACACTCTTTTTGTTAAGGTCTGACTTGCTATGGCTAGGTCCGACATGTGTTTGGTTAGCTCCGACGGTAGGTCCGACTAGCTTTGGTAAGTTCCGGTGCTAGGTTATGCTAGCTTTGGTAAGCTTCGGCTCAAGGTCCGGTTAGCTTTGGCAAGATCCGGAGCTAAATCGCAATGGTTCTATTTTTACCATGCGAATGTTTTGAACTTGCTTTACATCTATAGAAAGTTTGCTTAGTATTCTTTTACTAAGTTCTTGAAGTGTTATGGCTGTTTACGGTGGTTAATATTTTGCTATGATTTGCAACATGCTTATGTGAGGTTTTCACGTAAGGTGTTGTGGTTTTGGAAACTAACGTGAGTCAAGTCACGGACTTGTGCTCGAAAGTATTGATTGTTTATTCATGTTCAGGTGTTTTTTGAGTTGAATATATGGCTGGTGACAGGATCCATTGAACTAGTCTTAGGGAGAAGATGAGGTTCAACAACCAAGTTCAAGAGGAATTGTGGTTGAGTTGATCTGGAGGTCGCGCAGTATGTTTGGACGTCGTTGGAAGGTGTTTGCACATGTACAAGGAGTGCATGTACGTGGCAACATGGTTCTAAGTCCTGATGAATTGATGTGAACGTAAAGAATTGGCAGGAAAGGTCCAACCGGCTGGATTATGGACTCAGGCTGCGGCTGAGTCGGTTATGGCTCAAATATAGAAAGATTTGAGTTGGTTATGATAGGATTTCGTGTGGGACATGAAGTTGAGTTGTTTTCGAAATATGGGATACGATCCTAAGGTGTTTTAGAAGTCTTAAGATTGCTTCTATCTGCGTATAGAAGAGTCTTGAGCAGTTATGGAAAGTTTTGATTCAGAAACTGAGTAGGATTAGAGTCCTAGTTTGAATTGGGTTGGCCTCCGGGCTGGTTATATAAGTAAGGGAGGCTAGAGATCATGTTAAGAAGACCTTGGGCTGTTCCTATTATGTTTTGATCAATAAAATTCGTAATTTAGAGGAGCTTTTTGTGCCTTGTTCGTCCGACTTGTTTTTGTCAAGTCTTTCTCGTCGAGTTTCTGGACAACACGACAGTGCTTCTGCGTTTTGATCATAACTCGAGTTTTACAGATCCGATTGACGTGATTCTTTTTGGGTTGTTTTCACAACTTGATTATCTATCATCTATGACAATTTCACGGTCATTGGATTTGTAGTTTCTGATCTACACGAGTTTCTTTGCAGTGTTACAGATTCTGTTTTTACTGGAGTAGAACAGATTGACCCTCGTTTGATCTTTCGATCATAACTTGAGTTTTTCTTGACGGATTTCCGTGATTCTTGTTGTAATGTCTTTGTGACTTGATTATATATAATATATATCACTTTTGTCATGGTTGAACACATTTAGATCAGTCGCATACATGGTTTCTTTCACAGATCAATTTTCTGCCGAGGGGGTTTTTGTTGCATCCCCTAAAAAGTTTAAATCTACCTTCACCCCCTATGGTAGCTTTTCATGTGCTCTTTGATCCTACAATTGGTATCAGAGCCACAGTGCTCTAATCTTTGTGATTTGCACGTGTTTTGACTAATCATTATGGAGAAATACTCTACAAAATCTTGTGTGTTCAGTGGCATTGATTTTCAGGTTTGGAAGGCACGAATGGAGACTTTCATCCAGGCGCAAGGCTTCGCAATATGAAAAAAGATGTATAAGCCTTATGACGTGCCGCCAAATGATCAAGTCACGGATACGAACATGAGAGATGACAACAGAAACAACAAAGCACGGAACTTGATCATACAAGGATTAACTCAAAGTGACTTCAACCGTGTTGCACACCTCCAATTTGCATACGCTGTGTGGAAAGCACTTTGTGACTACCATGAAGGGTCCAATACGATCAAGGAGGTAAGACAAGATATGTTCAAGAAAGAATACATGCGTTTCAAGATGCAACCCGGTGAGTCAATCGATGACCTCTTTGCTTGCTTCAATAAAAAAATTTCAGCAACTTGCGTAGTGTCAATGTTAATTTTTAGATGCTGAAAATGCTAGGCAATTACTAAGTGCATTAGACATGTCAATTTGGGAGATGAAAGTTACATCTATTCGTGAATCTACTGTCATGAGTACACTTACATTAGATGTGCTATATTCTAAGTTAAAAACTCATGAAATTGACATAATATCACATAAGAACCCCAACAAGTCTCTTGCATTTGTTTCACAACGTGACATGCCTAGCTCTAGTCAATCTTCATCTTGTGGTACACTTTCTTTGTTGTCCTCTCTAACCCTTGAATAGATTGAAGAGTTTCCAGAGGAAGAACTTGCACTCATCTCTACTCAGTTCTCAAAAGCATTGCAAAATGTGAGAACTAGAAGGAGAGGAAGTGTCGGACCTCAACGATGCTTCGAATGTGGTAAGAAAGGACATTTTCGTATGGATTACCCTAACCTTTCAGGTCCTACTTTCCGTGATGAAAAGAAAACTAGGACGAATCACTCCTCTGCAAACGATAAGAAAAAGAAGAAGGGTTTTATAGGACGCCAATTGGTAAATAGTTTTATCTCCGCACTTCAAGAACTTGGCTTGAGCGATGTGGACATCGGAAGTGATGAAGATGAAGATGATTTGGCAAACTTATGCTTCATGGCGGGCAAGTCAAGTTCAAGTATGGAGGAGGCAGAACACAACAGTGACAATGAAGAGGTATGTCCTACTTGCGAAGAAATGTGTGATGCTATTTCTCGTGCCACTGTTATAGTTAAAAAAAGGCAAAAAGCTTAGGGACAATGCTGTTAAAATTGAGTCACTAGAATCTGAAATTAACCGTTTGAAATCTTTGATTCCTAGTGATGATTCTTGTTCCTCATGTGATTTAATATATGAACAATTGTCCTCTCTAAGAAGTGCACATACCTCCACACTTGATAAACTTGAGTTTGAGATTGAAAATAACAGAGAGCTTGCTGCACTTAATGATAAAAACTTGAAAGATGCTTGTTGTTCTACAATTAATTTGCATTGTTCTACTTGTGATAATCTTAATAAGTAACTACAAGATGCTATGACTAAAATTTCTATATTGAACAATGCTTTACGTTCTCATGAAGTTAAGTATTGTTTCAATTGCAAACTAAAAGGAAAAACTTCATGTTGAAACTGACTAGACTTGTCTAAGAAACTTGATGACATGAATAGGACATTAGAGCGGTTTTATAATGGGAATAAGAATCTGGACTTGCTGTTGGATTCTTCTAAATCTTGCAGTGATAGAACTGGTTTAGGTTTTGATTCCACATCCACCTAAAATTATAAAGTCATTAGGAAGTGGTTTGATTAAAACAGTTCCCAAACAAAAGAGGTGATTTTTAAATCTGCAGGAGTGTTGTCTCATTCGTTTCAAATAAACATGTTGTCCGCTCATCTAGACATGAACATAAAGTTAAATTTAATTGTACCTACTGTGGTAGAGATGTTCATGTCATAGATTTTTGTTATAGACTAGCTAAGCAACAAAAAAAGGAAACAATGATTGCTAGACCACATAACAACTGTGCAAAACCTATTGCAAGTGCTGAACCGAATGTTAGGAATATGCAACCTGCTGTAATGAGTCAAAAAATGCAGAGTTTGCTTCCGGACCTACTGTTTTTAGTGCTACTCATGTAACACCCCGTAGGTTAGTAGTTGGGTACAAAAATCCTCAAACTTTGGCTCATAAACCTGCTGTTTTATCTCAGCCTTTGCGTGTTACTTCTGCTGGACGTCGTGTGACTCAGTACTGGATTTCTAAATTCCTTTTGACTAACCCCATTATTGTGTCATCGACGTATTGTACTTCTATGTAGGTTACACGCTTGAGGAAGGAGAACATTTGGATTGTGGATTCAGGATGTTCATGCCACATGACCGGTAACAAAGAATGGTTCTCCTCCCTCTCTTTTGTGTCACATGTAGAAAATGTTACTTTTGCCGATTATTCTTCAACTCCTATAATTGCTAAGGGTTCAGTTAGAGTAAAAAATCACTACATTTTAAAAGATGTGGCACTTGTTAAAAATTTGAAATACAACTTGCTTTCCGTTTCCCAATTGCTAGATGAAAATCTGGAAATTATTTTCACTAAAAATTGTTGCAAGGTTGTAGATTCAAATAGTGAGCTCATTTTTAATGTCTCGGTTTGGAAGAGTTTTTAAAGCCGATTTTGATATGTCATCCTCTAAGCATAGATGTCTAGTTTCTAATGATTCAAATGACTTATATTTTTGGCATCGTATATTTAGTCACGTAGGTTTTGATCATCTTACACGTGTTAGTGCTCTTGCTCGCATACGTGGGCTGCCTAAGCTTAAAGGGGACAAAGAAATTGTGTGCTCTTCTTGTAGACATGCTAAGATGGTTGCAGGTTCACATGCTCCTCTCAAAATGACCATGACAACTGAACCGGGTCAACTTTTGCACCCTGACACCGTAGGACCTTCATGTGTTCAATCCTTCAGAGCTAAATGGTATGTTCTTGTGATTATTGATGACTATTCTAGATACTCTTGGTTTTATTTTATGGCATCTAAGAATAAATATTTGAGTCACTTTAGAACCTTATTTCTTAGATTATCAATTGATCACCCAAGATCTTTAAAAGCAATCAGAAGTTATAACGGAACCGAATCTAAAAATCAATCGTTTGATCACTTTTGTGCTGAAAATGGAATAGATCATCAATTTTCTTCACCATATGTACCTCAGCAAAACGGTATTGTAGAGAGAAAGAACAGACTCTTAGTTGAGATGGCTAGGACTATGCCTGATGAATATCAAACTCCTAGAAAATTTTGGACCGATGCAATTGCAACTGCTTGTTATGTCTCAAATCATGTTTTCTTGCCTGCTAAGCTAGGTAAAACACCATATGAACTTCGGTTTGGACATAGGCCTAGTGTCACACACTTTTGGGTCTTTGGTTGCAAATTCTTTGTTAAGAAACATGGTAATCTTGATAAATTTGAACCTAGATCCGTTGATGACATGTTTCTTGGTTACCCATCTCATACTAGAGGCTACCGTGTGCTTTTACATGACACTAACAAAATTGTGGAGACTTGTGATGTTTCTTTTGATGAAGCTAGCCCAGGTACTAGCTCTAATATTGCAGGATCAGACCCATATACGCAGGGGGAGAGTATTTTCATCGAAGAAGATGAAGAAGTGATGCCGCTGTCCGAAAATTCAGGAGCTAATGACATTGTTCCAGCTCCTGATTTTGATGCACAACCAGCACCGATGACCACCATTGCTGGTCCAGATCGTCCTCAAGTCACAAGTTCTTTAATTTGTGATGAACATGAAGAAGAAGGAGCTTGTGACTTGTCTACTCCCCTTCGGGTCCTCAAAAGTCATCCTCAACAACAAATGATTGGAAGTTTGCACGAACGAGTCACACGGTCCAGGTTTTGTGATCCAAACTCTGTAAGGGCCTCAGTTTTTGACACATGATTGAAGTGTTCATCCCCACACCACACACCTCATTTGAGGAAAGATGATGAACACAAATGAAGAGCAAGTAACCACCATCAACATGCTCATTAGAGAACCAACTCACACATTGCAAAAGTGGTATTTTCCACATGTGATATAGAAAGGCTGGACATATGAAAACTCCTACACATTGCTAAGGATGTCCATGCCAAGTTTCACCCAAATTCAAAACCTTTTTGAGGTCATTTTGGGTATAGCTAGGAAGAGGGCAGTTTGAAACCATATTCAAATTCAAACTGTTTTTATCCCATGAATTCAAAAGTGGGAGGCATATTCTTACTCAGCACATTTTTGTGAGCACACACACCAATTTTCACTCCATTTGGGGTTGATCTTGACATGAGCTAAGTGGGACAAATTCAAACTTTATTTGAATTCAAAACTGAACTTGTGCTGAAATTCATTCAAACCAAACCCAATTTAAACTTTGATCAATTCAAATGGCTCATGGGTGGATAACTTGAATTACCAGGGGTATTATAGGGCTCACTGTTTACAACAGTGATTAGGAGTAAATTTCAGAGGTTAAAATGGGAAGTGGGACCCACATGTCAGCCTCTACTTCAAATCAAACCGACTGAGACTTTCTCACTCGGTTAACCGCACCGCCGCTGCGATCGCCACCGAGGGAAGCCGCCGCGCCAGCAGCTGCTTGGTCACGCGCGGGCGTGAGGCGGTGCAGAGCCTTCTTAAGGCACCTTTCCCCCTCCTCGGCCGAGGCATCGCCCGTTTCTTCCCCGCAAGAACTCAGCGCCGGCAGAAACTTTCCGCAACTCGGAATCGATCGGAGAGCGCCGATCACAGCTTCCTCCATCCCCTCCAGAGCCATGGCAAGGTACTAGAGACCTTCCTCGGTCTTCCCCGCTGCTAGATTTCAGTTGAAACCGATTGATATCGGCTGTGCCGAAAGATCAATTCGGTGACTTAGAACCGCCGCACCTCGGGCTCCCGTGGACAGCCCAGCCAGGGCGTTGTCACGCCCGAACCAAGGCACCCTTGGACGCGCGGGTGACCAGTGCTGCTCACCCCCGAGCCACAGCCCGAGTGTTTGCTCACCGGCGGCGAATTTCCAGTTTTCCCCTTTCTGTGTGCAGAACGACCTTCGGGTGCGATTCCGTCGAATTCGTGCTCTAGAAAGGATTAGAGGGCCTCAATCCGCTCTCACACAAACTAGACACGGTAACGCACAAGTTTCATTCACAACCCTTGGCCGGAGAACCTCTGTACCCGGCATAATTCGAGGTTTACCAACGGCGGAAGAAAAGGGAGGCATCGGGCGCACGGTGTGGACCTACTTCGGGCCTTCCCCGAGCTGCCTCGAGCTCATGTCGACCTTCGCTGAGGTCCACTGATGTTTCCCGACTGGTTCCTCGAGTAGTTGAGGTGCTAGGGAAGTCAGCCGACATGGCCGAAGTCTTTCTGAGGTGGCGGCTCGTCGCCGACCGTGCACCGGCCATTGTCATGAGCAGCTGACCCCAGAATCCTGTTCCCCGAGTGAAAGTAGGCAGGGGCGGCCAAAATCGTGAAGTTTGGATCTGTACAGAAGCCAGCGGCAAGCTCCCCGGCGAGGTCCCTTGGCGGTGGAGCGCGGGCGTCGCGAGGTTGAAGGGGTGGACCCCAGCTGTCAGCGGCCGATATTTTGAATCGGGATCGGGCTGCGGCCGGGATCGGGTGTGATGGCGTGCAAAATCCTTGTGGGACGCGGTGTGCTGTCGCCTCGGCGTGCGACGCGTGTCCCCGGGGCCCACGTGCGAGTTTAAACTTTTCCCCGATTTTCAGATTTCCTTCAAACTTCAAATCCTCATAACTTTGGCTAGAAAGCTCCAAATTGAGTGAACCAAATTTTGCTGGATTCAGCTCTCTGAGTACTTTCCAGCAAATCAAGTTTCACTTCATTAAATTCCTTATTTCTCCAGAATTAATTCCTCAAATTTTAAAGTGGTTGGAATTTTAACTGGAGAATCCTTTGGAGGAAAATCCTGAAATTTTGCTGGGATGTTCACCAGAATATCCCTGAACTACCATAAAAATTTCAGATCCGTTTGAGCTCATTTGATCTACCTAATGGTGTGATTAGTGAAACTGTTCTAGAGAAAATAGAAAATGTTCAGAAACATTTTCAGAATTTTCTCTGAAATTGTTTAGCTCATATCTTTAGTTAGGAACCTTCAAATTAAGTGAGACCAACTCCATTAGAACCCTCTGAAAATCTAGTTTTCAGAAAGTCATAGTTTGTTTCATGAAAACCCTTAGAACACCCTAAAAGCCTTCAATAAAGGTCAAGTACATGATTATTTGTGGAGGGCTCAAATGAGCTTTACTGCAACTAAAACTTGTACAAGTTTGTACCTAGGTTGTAACCAAGACACAGTAAAAGTTTCACAGTCATTGGGTCTGTCTAGTGAGAGTTATAGACTTCACAACTTCAAACTCAATACAAATGCATTTAAATTTATACACATGTTTCTTCTATCATGTAGTCGCTAAGGTTGAGGAGGAACCCGAAGTCATAGACTTCGTTACTCTAGAGGAGCAGCTAGCCTACGACCAAGAGCAGCAAGGCAAGCTCCGGTTTGCATTAACCTTTTACAAGTTTTTATTGTTTTGAGCACATACTTGATTACTTTATTCTTTGCATTAGAGTCTTGTTTGGAAACCCAACTGCATAGCCAAGAAAACCATGGGTTGGGTTTAGGATTGAAAAACCCCGTTAGCTACTGCAATGCTAAGATAGTGTAGGATTCGGTACAAGTCGAGTAGTTGGAACTACTCGCGAGCATAGGCTAGAGGCACTCGACTCGGGTAGAGATAGCACATGATTCATATGGCAAGAGAGATGAGACCGAGCGGAGATTAAGGGCAGCAGGACTTTGGGGCCTGTGTGCTATAGCTCCTCTTGTGTCGATTGAGGACCGAGCCATGTGCGGGCCTGTTGAACAAGCTAGAACAATACCGAAGACCTACCGGCTATATGGGAACCGGGAAACTGATGTTACTCGGGTAGCTGGGTATTGAGGCATTGCCCGTCGTTCAGAGGGTAGGTTGAGAGCTTGAGGTGTAAATCGGCTGGCGGCACGGAGATACGCGTGCAGAGACCTCTTGCTCGGGACGATGGGACCGGTTCAATATTTGGCTGACGAGCGAAAGGTGGTTGCGTACGGCGTCCGTGATGGTTGTTGTAGGCAACATCGAGTACGGGCGTACGTGACGGGTTGTTCGGGTAACCCTGCAGGTGTAAATCGATTATAATCGCCGTCCCTCGTGGTCAGTGAGTACCACTTGTTCACTGTACCGTGACATAGAAAGAACAGGCTAGTTACATGTTAAAATGTTGTTGATTGAAAGATGGACTTGATTGCTAATGAATTGCTGTAGTTTAGAGCTAACTAAAGTTCTTTTCAACTTTGGGCAAAGTACATGAGAGAAATGCGTTTCTTGTTTGATTGCGGCTCTCTCATGTGCCTTAGCGTAAGGTTCTCCACAACCTGCTACTAAAACTTGAAAGTAATGTTCTACTAATTAGGCGAGTCCTTGCAAATGATTTTTACCTCATGTAACCCATTATCCCTCATGTAGAAGTTCCATGTTTAGGTGAGACGGGTCAGACTTGCTGAGCCTTCGTGCTCACTGCTTGTGTTTGAAGCTTTTGCAGGGTTCTATGAGGAAGGGACTCCCAAAGAGGAGACGGAACCCCAGGAGGGGAACCCCGTCGAGTGGGAGTCGTGCACGCCGCAGGGTTAGTGTGCGTGTGTGCTAGCAAGGACACGTTCAAGGGCTGAACGTGGACTTGATGCGTAGTCTACGCCCGTGAGTGTAGACTGGGCTTATTTTGATGTAAACATGTTCATAAACTTGTTTATGTAATAAAATTTCACTTCCGCTTTGTACCTTTGACGTGTGTTATCCGGTGCTGTGCAACGCAGCACCTCTCAGCGTGATCCTGGCTCGACAAGACCGTGGGGTCGTGTCAGCGTTGGTATCAGAGCTCGCTTGAGGTTTAACGCACTACAAAGGTCATCTTTTTCAAAATCCAGTGAGGAACGAGTTAGTAGACCGTACAAGGATGTTATTAGTGTATAGAAAGTGGCATATTAACCTTCTGTTGAGGTCCAGAGGTGTTTCATCCCTTAACCAATCGAAAAATGCAGTAGAGTTGAAACTGTCCAGAAAACAGGGCAGAGCAAAGACTCTCTGTAAACTCTATGTAAATTGAGTATAACTTCCTGCATAAAAATCCAAAAATAGAAAATGAGGTAGTTCTGGAAAGCTTATGAGATGGGTTACAACTTCGTAACAGAAAGTTTTGTCAGATTAGGAACAGAATTAACTGGAATTCTTGGATCAAATCACTACCTATAGCAGGGAGGTGCTGTCCAATTGTTTCCAGAAATTCTGTTAACTTTGACATCTCATGACTTTTGAACCAGGACAGATCTTAGGCCAATAAAATACTTTTTGGAAATCTATTGAAGTTAGCTTTAACTTTGATGTTGAGCTCCTGAATTGGTTTTGCCTTCAACATGGCCTAAATCAGGTTGAAATGGAAACTGATCAGGGCTATCATGGGAACAGCAGATCAGCAGTCAAATTTGTTTAAAATTTGAACTATGTTTCCAAGTTTTATGGGTTCAATGACATGTCTTATGTTATAACTCAAGGGTTTACTGTTTAAATAAATATTTTACATTTCTCAAATATATTTTTACAGATGACAGCAGATCAGCAGTTAGAGAACAGGTGGGTGATGTCCCACTGTTCTCACCGCAAGGGCTATCCGGAAGCATTGAGGCATATGCTTCAATATTTCGGATACCACCATATGCCGCAATACTTCGCCAAGGAAGAAGGCGAAGAGGGGAACAAGACGTGGACGATCCATGTCGAAGTCCCTGCAGGACCTACGCCACCCGGTTGGGTGCCGTTCACCGTCACGGTGAGAGGTAGACAGCCGGAAGGGATGTGGCAAGTGGCAGCCCGTGACACTATGTCACGTTTCTGCCAACTACACGTGCAAGCTATGGAGGGCACTCCATACGCACTTGTTCCGGTGGAGGGACGAGCTCAGCATGTGTGGGAAGAGAGGTACCTGGAGGCAACGGACCCGAGTTGCCCAAGGTACAACCCCGCGGAGGCAAATCTCAGCCTCCAGATGAGGGCGGGAAACGCCGTGATGGACAGCCAAGCTGTTCATATGGAGCATCTCGCTGCAAAGCTCAAGGAGAGCACGAGCCGTGGAGACCATTTCGAGAGTGCTCACAGCGCACTCCGCAATGTGCTCCTTCCAACAATCAAGCGACTGAATGAACAACACAATCAGTTGCATCGTCTGAAGAAGGCGAAGAAGAAGAGCCGTGTCGACATCACGGCGTTACAGGAACTGGTACAGAATCTGACCCAGCAGAACGAGGACCTTGCTCAAGAGCGAGACGACGCTATTGAGGAAGGGCAAGGCTGGGAGGAAGATTACAACCAGGCCATGGACGAGGTGCATGCTTTGCAGGACCTCGTACCTCCGGTATTGGGCATACCGGTGGTCTTGGGTCTTCCAGCAATGGGAGAACTCGGGATGGGAGAAGGGATGGTAGATCCAGAGCCACCAGCAGAGGTACCGGAGGAGGACGACCCGCAGGAGGTCGAGTTCTACTCCGAGTAGGGGGTTACAGTTGCCATGTAGGGCAGCTAGGGTAGTGTAGCCCAAATTTTGTAATCGTTGACATGTCGTGTAGACAGTAGCGTATGTATAGGTAGTGACGACATGAGCACGACTTCTCGGAGACCCGAGAATAATGTATCTTGTATAAAGTTTATGCTTTATCAATATATGTGAATGTTGTGCAAATTATTCATGTGTCACTTCAATACCTACTGTTGCATATTGAAATTTTAAGTAAGACATGTGCTAATTGCTGCTGTTTTGAGTTTCAGAATGACGCGTACTCGTGCCAACCCTGACGTTGGGGGTACCAGTCAAGGGGGAGAGACCTCCCAACAGCCTCCCGAGGACTCCTCGGGACAACAGCAACAGCAAACACCGCCACCGCCACTACTGACAATTACCTTGGCCGACATCGTCGCGGCAATGGCGGGTTCACATCAGCAGCACACGGAGTTGCTGCAGACTCTCATCGCCAATACGTCTTGCCCAGAGAGACGTCAAGACCGTGAGGAGCGACAACAGAGCTCCTACTCCGACTTCCTGGTTGACTCATCCCCCTGTATTCTCAAGGGCGGATGAACCTCTTGACGCGGACAACTGGCTCCGCGCAATAGAGATGAAGTTCGGGCTGCTCCAGATAAGCGAGCAGCGCAAGACTCAGTTCGCGGTCCAGCAGCACCAAGGATCCGCGAGCGCGTGGTGGGCCAACTTCTGTGCTTCACAGCCCACCGACCGAGTGATGACCTGGACGGAGTTCCGGACGGCCTTCAGGGCCTATCACATACCGCCAGGTCTGATGAAAAGAAAGACTGAGGAATTCTTACACCTGCGACAAGGGGGCCGAAACGCGCTGGAATACTCCAGGGCGTTCAACGATCTCGCGCTATATGCGTCGTATCATGCCGATACCGACGAGAAGCGGCGGGACCACTTCTACCAGGGGCTTAACCCGCTCCTGAAGGACAAGTTGGCGATGTTCAATGCGGCAGCCTCAACGACATCATTGATGCTGTGATTGTTCAGGAGGACTCCGGCAAGGAGTTGGTGGTGGCGGAGAGGAAGCGAAGCACGCCACAAAGCAGCGGAGAAGGAAGCGGTCCTTCTCAGAAGTTTCGGATGGTGAATCGCCCACCATCAGGTCCACGCTGGCAGCCACCACAGCGGTCGATGCCGTTCCGCAGTCGGCCGTACTCTTCACCGGCATTCCGGCCGGCACTGCCAGTACCACCTCCACAACAACAACAGCAGCAGCGGGCGATGCCGCGTGCGTATGCACCTCAGCAGCGCATGCCGGGCTTTCGTCCCCCGAGCACTACACCAGCAGCGGCCACATGTTACAAGTGTGGTCATCCAGGACACTTCGCGAGCAGTTGCTTGGAGAGGCAAGGCGGCGGAGTGGCACCGCAGTTTCCGGGGAGGAATCAACCCCGGAACCCTACTAATGCGCGGCGGGCAAACCCTAGGCCCGGCACCGTCCAATAGCTTGCCATAGAGGACGTGCCGGAGGGCGAGCCAACCCTTGTGGGTATGTTCCAACTCCACCAGCATCCCGCTATAGTACTGTTTGATTCAGGCACCACGCATAATTTTATTAGCCAAGCTTTCATTGCTAAACACAGCTTGCCAATACTACCCACCGATAGTCCATATTTAATTTGTTCACTGGGTGGGAAGATTTCAGCAAGCGTAATGGTTTCCAAAGCACCATTATGCTTAGCGGGTAGAGTGTACCCCACGTCTCTCATTATCTTAGAGGGACAGAAGGTCGATGTCATCCTAGGGATGTCGTGGTTAACCCACCACGGCGCTGTTTTAGACACCGTCCTTCGAGTCGTGCACTTAAACTCAGAAGTGCACGGGTCTCACTCATTATTTCTGTATAGTCCAGAAATAAAACTTCCAAGTGTCTATCAGTCCACAACTATCAGATTGGAAGATATTCCAGTGGTCCGAGAGTTCCCTGATGTATTCCCGGAGGATTTACCGGGAATGCCGCCCGATAGAGAGGTGGAGTTCAAGATTGAACTTGCACCGGGAACCATGCCAATATCCCGAAGGCCGTACAAGATGGTGCCCAAGGAGTTGGCTGAACTGAAGACTCAGCTCATGGACCTTCTGGAGAAGGGCTTTATTAGGCCGAGCTCCTTGCCATGGGGCTGTTCGGCATTATTTGTCAAGAAGAAGGATGAAACGTTGCGGCTTTGTGTGTACTATCGTCCATTAAATGCCGTAACCATCAAGAATAAGTACCCGTTGCCACGGATCGACATGTTGTTTGATCAGTTGGTCGAAGCAAAGATCTTTTCCAAGATGGATTTAAGATCCGGGTACCATCAGATTAAGATAAGGGCTGAGGACATTCCAAAGACGGCTTTCTTGACGAGGTACGGACTTTATGAGTATCTGGTCATGTCCTTCAGCCTCACCAATGCTCCAGCTCACTTCATGTACTTGATGAACTCGGTATTCATGCCGGAGCTGGACAAGTTTGTCGTGGTCTTCATTGACGACATCCTGGTATATTCCAAGTCGGAGGAAGATCACAAGAAGCATCTGCGTATAGTCTTGCAACGGCTGCGGGACCACAAGTTATACGCGAAATTCAGCAAATGTGAGTTTTGGATATCGCAAGTACCTTTTCTCGGGCATATCATCTCAGCGGATGATATCGCTGTGGACCTGAGCAAGATCACTCAAGTGCTGAATTGGAAATCCCCGAGAACTGTTCACGAGGTACGGAGTTTCCTCGGACTCGCGGGATATTATCGGAGGTTCATTCCGAACTTCTCGAAGATTGCCAAGCCTATGACAGATCTGCTGAAGAAGGCTACCAAATATGTTTGGAGTCCAGCATGTGAAGCAGCATTCAAGGCTTTAGTCAAGCACCTGACATCAGCACCGGTTTCGGTGCAGCCAGACACAACAAAACCGTTCGATGTGTACTGCGATGCATCCGGCATTGGGCTCGGATGTGTGCTGATGCAAGACCGAAGAGTGGTCGCGTATGGATCACGGCAGCTTAGAAACCATGAGCAAAATTATCCAACTCACGACTTGGAGCTCGCTGCCGTGGTACTTGCACTGAAAATGTGGAGGCACTACCTACTCGTTAACCTCGTACATTTATATACCGACCACAAAAGCCTCAAGTACATATTCACTCAGAAGGAGCTGAACATGAGGCAACGAATATGGTTAGAACTGACAAAGGATTACGAAATAGAGATCCATTATCATCCGGGCAAGGCAAACGTAGTGGCAGATGGGCTGAGCCGCAAGTCACACGTCAACAATCTGACCATCACACCGTTGGAAGAGAGCGAACCACCACTACATATGATTCCACACGGAGCTCTCTACAACCTAGCTTTGATCCCCACCATCCGTGAAGAGATAGCGGCTGCTCAGAAACATGACAAGGGCATGTCACATTTGCGGAGACGTGTAGATAGTGGGGAGCTGAAATGTTTCCGGAAGGACGGAGACGGCGTCCTATGGTTCAAGGACCGGATCGTCGTACCCCATAACCCGGAATTACGGAAGAAAATCTTTGATGAGGCTCACTTATCAAAATTCTCTATTCACCCCGGCAGCAACAAGATGTATCAAGAACTAAGAAGCAAGTTTTGGTGGACACGGATGAAACGGGAGACTGCAAAATACATGTCCGAGTGTGATACATGTCGAAGGGTGAAGGAAGACCACATGCGGAAACCGGGACTGCTGCAACCACTGGGCATTCCTGCCTGGAAGTGGGAGGACGTGAGCATGGATTTCATCGTCGGTTTAACCACCACTTTTCAGAAGCATGATTCTGTGTGGGTGATCGTCGATCGGCTCACCAAAGTTGCCCATTTCATCCCGGTTAACACAAACTACAACGCCAAGAAGTACGCTGAACTGTACATCTCACGGATCCTATGCTTGTACGGCGTACCCCGTACCATCATATCGGATCGGGGCACTCTATTTGTGTCCCATTTTTGGGAGCAGCTGCACGCTGCATTGGGGACGAAGCTGATCCGTAGTTCAGCCTACCACCCGCAGACGGATGGGCAGACGGAGTGGGTAAATCAGATCTTAGAAGACATGCTACGAGCTTGCGCTATCAACCACGACAAGAATTGGGATGATCACTTGCCGTTAGCTGAGTTCTTGTACAACAATGGGTACCAAGCCAGCACCAAGATGGCGCCCTACGAGGCGCTATACGGGCAGAAATGACGCACACCACTGAATTGGTGTGAATCTGGCGAAAGGGTTACCTTCGGGATTGACCTTGTCAACAACGTGAAAGAAAAGGTTCGACTGATTCAAGCGAACCTAAAAGCCGCTCAATCCCGACAGAAACAGTATGCGGACCGGAGAAGGCGCCCATTACAATTCGAAGTGGGAGATCACGTATACCTACGGGTGTCTCCAATGAAGGGCGTAAACAGATTTGGGGTGAGAGGAAAGTTGGCACCCCGATTCATTGGTCCATTCTAGATTACCGAAAGATGTGGATCAGTGGCATACCGGCTGAAATTACCAGAAGCACTTTCGGTGTGCACAACGTCTTTCAGATTTCCCAGCTGAGGAAGTGTTTTAAGCTATCAACTACCGTTCAGCTGGAAGACATTGAAGAACTGCAACTGGATCTCACCTATCTGGAGGAACCGGTGCAGATTATTGATGAAAAGGCCCGAACCACACGCAACCATACGTTGTGGTTCTACAAGATTCTATGGAGTAATCACTCCATGGACGAAGCGACATGGGAGAGCGAAGGATTTCTTCGCGCTAACTACCCCGACTTTTTCATGTCGCAGATCCGGTAATTTTCCACCGTCCTCTCTCTCATTTTCACCTTATAATCTCGGGACGAGATTCTTTTAAGGGGGGAGGAATGTAAGGGCCTCAGTTTTTGACACATGATTGAAGTGTTCATCCCCACACCACACACCTCATTTGAGGAAAGATGATGAACACAAATGAAGAGCAAGTAACCACAATCAACATGCTCATTAGAGAACCAACTCACACATTGCAAAAGTAGTATTTTCCACATGTGATATAGAAAGGCTGGACATATGAAAACTCCTACACATTGCTAAGGATGTCCATGCCAAGTTTCACCCAAATTCAAAACCTTTTTGAGGTCATTTTGGGTATAGCTAGGAAGAGGGCAGTTTGAAACCATATTCAAATTCAAACTGTTTTTATCCCATGAATTCAAAAGTGGGAGGCATATTCTTACTCAGCACATTTTTGTGAGCCCACACACCAATTTTCACTCCATTTGGGGTTGATCTTGACATGAGCTAAGTGGGACAAATTCAAACTTTATTTGAATTCAAAACTGAACTTGTGCTGAAATTCATTCAAACCAAACCCAGTTTGAACTTTGATCAATTCAAATGGCTCATGGGTGGATAACTTGAATTACCAGGGGTATTATAGGGCTCACTGTTTACAACAGTGATTAGGAGTAAATTTCAGAGGATAAAATGGGAAGTGGGACCCACATGTCAGCCTCTACTTCAAATCAAACCGACTGAGACTTTCTCACTCGGTTAACCGCGCCGCCGCTGCGATCGCCACTGAGGGAAGCTGCCGCGCCAGCAGCAGCTTGGTCACGCGCGGGCGTGAGGCGGTGCAGAGCCTTCTTAAGGCACCTTTCCCCCTCCTCGGCCGAGGCATCGCCCGTTTCTTCCCCGCAAGAACTCAGCGCCGGCAGAAACTTTCCGCAGCTCGGAATCGATCGTAGAGCGCCGATCACAGCTTCCTCCGTCCCCTCCAGAGCCACGGCAAGGTACTAGAGACCTTCCTCCGTCTTCCCCGCTGCTAGATTTCAGTTGAAACCGATTGATATCGGTTGTGCCGAAAGATCAATTCGGTGACTTAGAACCGCCGCACCTCGGGCTCCCGTGGACAGCCCAGCCAGGGCGTTGTCACGCCCGAACCAAGGCACCCTTGGACGCGCGGGTGACCGGTGCTGCTCAGCCCCGATCCACAGCCCGAGTGTTTGCTCACCGGCGGCGAATTTCCAGTTTTCCCCTTTCTGTGTGCAGAACGACCTTCGGGTGCGATTCCGTCGAATTCATGCTCTAGAAAGGATTAGAGGGCCTCAATCCGCTCTCACACAAACTAGACAGGGTAACGCACAAGTTGCTTTCACAACCCTTGGCCGGAGAACCTCTGTACCCGGCATAATTCGAGGTTTACCAACGGCGGAACAAACGGGAGGAATCGGGCGCACGGTGAGGACCTACTTCAGGCCTTCCCCGAGCTGCCTCGAGCTCATGTCGACCTTCCCTGAGGTCCACTGATGCTTTCCGACCGGTTCCTCGAGTAGTTGAGGTGCTAGGGAAGTCAGCCGACATGGCCGAAGTCTTTCTGAGGTGGCGGCTCGTCGCCGACCGTGCACCGGCCATTGTCATGAGCAGCTGACCCCAGAATCCTGTTCCCCGAGTGAAAGTAGGCAGGGGCGGCCAAAATCGTGAAGTTTGGAGCTGTACAGAAGCCGGCGGCGTGCTCTCCGGCGAGGTCCCTCGGCGGTGGAGCGCAGGCGTCGCGAGGTTGAAGAAAGGGGTGGACCCCAGCTGTCAGCGGCCGATATTTTGAATCGGGATCAGGCTGCGGCCGGGATCGGGTGTGCTGGCGCGCAAAATCCTTGTGGGACGCGGTGTGCTGTCGCCTCGGCGTGCGACGCGTGTCCCCGGGGCCCACGCGCGAGTTTAAACTTTTCCCGATTTTCAGATTTCCTTCAAACTTCAAATCCTCATAACTTTGGCTAGAAAGCTCCAAATCGAGTGAACCAAATTTTGCTGGATTTAGCTCTCTGAGTACTTTCCAGCAAATCAAGTTTCACTTCATGAAATTCCTTATTTCTCCAGAATTAATTCCTCAAAATTTAAACTGGTTGGAATTTTAACTGGAGAATCATTTGGAGGAAAATCCTGAAATTTTTCTGGGATGTTCACCAAAATATCCCTGAACTACCATACAAATTTCAGATCCATTTGAGCTCATTTGGTCCACCTAATTGTGTGATTAGTGAAACTGTTCTACAGAAAATAGAAAATGTTCAGAAACATTTTCAGAATTTTCTCTGAAATTGTTTAGCTCATATCTTTAGTTAGGAACCTTCAAATTAAGTGAGACCAACTCCATTAGAACCCTCTGAAAATCTAGTTTTCAGAAAGTCATATTTTGTTTCATGAAAACCCTTAGAACACCCTAAAAGCCTTCAATAAAGGTCAAGTACATGATTATTTGTGGAGGGCTCAAATGAGCTTTACTGCAACTAAACTTGACAAAGTATGTGCCTAGGTTGTAACCAAGACACAGTAAAAGTTTCACAGTCATTGGATCTGTCTAGTGAGAGTTATAGACTTCACAACTTCAAACTCAATACAAATGCATTTAAATTTATACATATGTTTCTTCTATCATGTAGTCGCTAAGGTCGAGGAGGAACCAGAAGTCCTAGACTTTGTTACTCCGGAGGAGCAGGTAGCCTACGACCAAGAGCAGCAAGGCAAGCTCCGGTTTGCATTAACCTTTTACAAGTTTTTATTGTTTTGAGCACATACTTGATTACTTTATTCTTTGCATTAGAGTCTTGTTTGGAAACCCAACTGCATAGCCAAGAAAACCATGGGTTGGGTTTAGGATTGCAAAACCCCGTTAGCTACTGCAATGCTAAGATAGTGTAGGATTCGGTACAAGTCGAGTAGTTGGAACTAGTCGCGAGCATAGGCTAGAGGCACTCGACTCGGGTAGAGATAGCACATGATTCATATGGCAAGAAAGATGAGACCGAGCGGAGATTAAGGGCAGCAGGACTTTGGGGCCTGTGTGCTATAGCTCCGCTTGTGTCGATTGAGGACCGAGCCGTGTGCGGGCCTGTTGAACAAGCTAGAACAGTACCGAAGACCTACCGGCTATATGGGAACCGGAAAACTGATGTAACTCGGGTAGCTGGGTATTGAGGCATTTCCCGTCGTTCAGAGGGTAGGTTGAGAGCTTGAGGTGTAAATCGGCTGGCGGCACGGAGATGCGCGTGCAGAGACCTCTTGCTCGGGACGATGGGACCGGTCCAATATTTGGCTGACGGGCGAAAGATGGTTGCGTACGGCGTCCGTGATGGTTGTTGTAGGCAACATCGAGTACGGGCGTACGTGACGGGTTGTTCGGGTAACCCTGCAGGTGTAAATCGATTATAATCGCCGTCCCTCGCGGTCAGTGAGTACCACTTGTTCACTGTACCATGACGTAGAAAGAACATGCTAGTTACATGTTAAAATGTTGTTGATTGAAAGATGGACTTGATTGCTAATGAATTGCTGTAGATCTAACTAAAGTTCTTTTCAACTTTGGGCAAAGTACATGAGAGAAATGCGTTTCTTGTTTGATTGTGGCTCTCTCATGTGCCTTAGCGTAAGGTTCTCCATAACCTGCTGCTAAAACTTGAAAGTAAGGTTCTACTAATTAGGTGAGTCCTTGCAAATGATTTTTACCTCATGTAACCCATTACCCCTCATGTAGAAGTTCCATGTTTAGGTGAGACGGGTCAGACATGCTGATCCTTCGTGCTCACTGCTTGTGTTTGAAGCTTTTGCAGGGTTCTATGAGGAAGGGACTCCCGAAGAGGAGATGGAACCCCAGGAGGGGAACCCCGTCGAGTGGGAGTCGTGCACGCCACAGGGTTAGTGTGCGTGTGTGCTAGCAAGGACACGTTCAAGGGCTGAACGTGGACTTGATGCGTAGTCTACGCCCGTGAGTGTAGACTGGACTTATTTTGATGTAAACATGTTCATAAACTTGTTTATGTAATAAAATTTCGCTTCCGCTTTGTACCTTTGACGTGTGTTATCCGGTGCTATGCAACGCAGCACCCCTCAGCGTGATCCTGGCTCGACAAGACCGTGGTGTCGTGTCAAATTCTCACGCTCATTCTGCATTTGTTGCTTCTTTTGAACCCAAAGATATATCACACGCACTCACTAATGAATCTTGGATTATTGTCATGCAAGAAGAGTTAGAAAATTTTGAAAGAAATAATGTTTGGAAACTTGTACCTCCACCTCAAGGTCACACTCTAATCGGAACTAAATGGGTGTTTAAAAATAAACAAAGTGAGGATGGGGTTGTGGTTAGGAATAAGGCTAGGTTGGTTGCTCAAGTTTTCACACAAGTTGAAGGACTAGATTTTGATGAAACTTTTACCCCTGTTGCTAGATTAGAAGCCATAAGAATTTTTTTAGCATTTGCTGCATCTAAAGGTTTCAAGTTATATCAAATGGATGTTAAAAGTGCTTTTCTTAATGGCTACATAGATGAGGAGGTTTATGTCAAGCAACCATTGGATTTTGAAAATCCAAATTTTCCTATTCAAGTTTACAAACTGTCCAAAGCCTTGTATGGTCTTAAATAAGCCCCTAGAGCATGATATGATAGGTTAAAAACATTCTTACATGAAAAAGGGGTTTACCATGGGCAAGGTTGATAGAACTCTTTTTGTGCTTAAGCATGACAATGACTCATTATTCGTTCAAGTGTATGTGAATGATATTATCTTTGGTTGTGCTTCTCATGATCTTGTGTCCAAGTTTTCAGCTATGATGAGTTCAGAATTTGAGATGAGTATGATGGGAGAACTCACATACTTTTTGGGGCTGCAAATCAAGCAAATCAAGGAGGGTACTTTTATGCATCAAACAAAGTATACAAAGAGACCTTCTTAAGCGCTTCAACATGGACAAAAGCAAGTCTCTTCGGACACCAATGGGTACAGCAACGACACTTGAACTTGATGAAGATGGTGAACCCGTGGATCAAAAAGAGTATAGAAGTATGATTCGATCACTTTTGTACCTCACGACATCAAGACGAGACATACAATTTAGCGTATGTCTTTATGCACGATTTCAAGCTTCCCCATGTGCTTCACATTGTCAAGCTGTCAAAAGAATTCTCAGGTACTTACATGGAACTCAAGAATTTGGGATTTTTATTCCTTCTTCCTCAACCGTTACTTTGAAAGCTTTTAAGGATGCTGATTTTGGGGGTTGTAGAATTGATAGGAAAAGTACTTCGGGTGTTTGTCATTTTCTTGGTAATTCACTTGTTGCTTGGTCCTCTAGAAAACAAAATTCAGTTGCACAATCCAAAGCCGAATCTATTTTGACTGTGCTTCAACTATATCAACCGTATATGTAGCTGCTCCTAGCGCTTGCTCACAATTTTTTTAGATTGTTCAAACACTTAAGAACTATGGGGTTGATCTAGGTAGTGTTCCACTATTTTGTGATAACACTAGTGCCATTTGCATTGCTAAAAACCCCGTGCAACATCCGAGAACAAAGCACATTGACATTAGGTATCACTTTCTCCGTGATAATGTTAAAAAGGAAACATTGTGCTTCACCATGTAGATACTGAACAACAATTGGCTGACATTTTTATAAAAACGTTGGATTTCACACGTTTTTGTTTCATTCGTAGTGAAATAGGGGTTATGCATCCTCATGGCTTAAATTGATGGGGAGTTTTGAAACTTGGGAAGTCTATGTGTGAATTTGAATTTAAAATAATATGGGCATAGTATTTCATACATATATGACTTTGTGAGCTCCGACTCAAGGTCCGGTTAGCTTTGGCAAGGTCCGGAGCTAAATCGCAATGGTTCTGTTTTTACCATACAAATATTTCGAACTTGCTTTACATCTATGAAAAGTATGCTTAGTATTCTTTTACAAAGATTTCAAAGTGTTATGGCTGCTTACGATGGTTAACATTTTGCTATGGTTTGCAACATGCTTATGTGAGGTGTTCACATAAGGTGTTGTGGTTTTCGGAACTAACGTGAGTCAAGTCACGGACTTGTGCTTGAAAGTATTGGTTGTTTATTCATGTGCAGATGTTGATTGAGTTCAAGATATGGCTGGTGACGGGATCCATTGAACTAGTCTTAGTGAGAAGATGAGGTTCAACAACCAAGATCGGGAGGAATTGTGGTTGAGTTGATTGGGACGTCGCGCAGCATGTTTGGATCAAGAACAATGCATATGGAGGTATCGTGGACGTTGTTGGAAGGTGTTTGCACGTGTGCAAAGAGTGCATGGACGTAGCTACATGATTCCAAGTAGTGATGAAGAGATGTGGACGTAAAGAATTTGTAGAAAAGCTCCAACCGGCTGGATTATGGACTCAGGCTGCGGCTGAGTCGGTTATGGCTCAAATATGGAAAGATTTGAGTTGGTTATGATAGGATTTCATGTGGGACACGAAGTTGAGTTGTTTTAGGAATGTAGGATACATTTCTAAGGTGTTTGAAAGTCTTAAGATTGCTTCTATCTGCGTATAGAAGGGTCTTGAGCAGTTATAGAAAGTTTCAATTCAGAAACTGAGTAGGATTAGAGTCCTAGTTTGAATTGGGTTGGCCTCCGGGCTAGTTATATAAGCAACGGAGGCCAGAGTTCGTGGCAATACTTTGGGCTGTTCCTCTTATGTTTTGATAGAAAAAAATCATAATTTAGAGGATCTTTTGTGCCTTGTTCGTCCGACTTGTTTTTGTCAAGTCTTTCTCGTCGAGTTTCTAGACAGCACGACAGTGCTTCGGTGTTTCGATCGTAACTCGAGTTTTACAGATCCAATTGATGTAATTCTTTTTGGGTTTTATTCACAACTTGATTATCTCTCATCAATGAAAATTTCATGGTCATTGGATTCGTAGTTTTTGTTATACACGAGTTTCTTTGTAGTGTTGCAGATGTGGTTTTTACTCGAGTAGAACAGATTGACCCTCCTTTGATCTTTCGATCATAACTTGAGCTTTTTTTTGACGGATTTCCGTGATTCTTGTTGTCGTGTCTTTGTGACTTGATTCTCTATAATATATATCACGGTTGAACACGTTTAGATCAGTCGCATACACAGTTTCTTTAACAGATCGATTTTCTGCCGAGGGGGTTTTTGTTGCTTCCGCTAAAAAAGTTTAAATCTACCATTCATCCCCCCTCTGATAGTTTTTCACGTGCTCTTCGATCCTACAATTAGCCTTCTTGGGGAGGTCAAGCGTGTGAAGCACGGTTGATAACGAGGGAGCAGCGGTGTAGTGATTGCAGGGGTTGTTCGGGTTTTGAGCGAGTGTCTCAGATCATCAACGTCGAGATCTTCACTTCAACCGACATACCTTTCAGAAGATCATACCTGCTCTTACTCATCATGCTCTTAATAGGTTACTCATGTCTCTGAAGGTAAATAGTAAGACTTGACATTTAAATATTGTCAAACATGTTAAGCACATTAATAAGAAAATAATTCCTTAAGTGACATGTCAATAGTTGTATAAAAGCATAGAAAAGACATTTATGAAGTGGTAAACACTAAAAAGAGGAGAAAGTACTCCCATTAGTATTAAGCGATGTTTTAATGATATGAAGTAAGTGATATGGATATCTTCTCGTTTGTAAGTATTCTGAATTATATTCAAAATTATGGTATTATCACTTATGCCATATTTCAAGGGGGGTTAAGTTCATTAGACTACGGCATTCTTGTAGTAAGATATTCTCATCTGTTAATTTTTTTAGATTTTCTTTTACATTCAGAATGATGCATTGTATACAATACGGTAAGAATGATCTATAAGATAAGGGGGTACTATTACGGTCTAATACTCAAAATATTAAAGAATTTTCCTGGACATTTGATTCGGTCTTGAAGGAAGATAACACTATTAGTGGTTTATAGTAAGTTATGTCACTCCACTAATGAAGTTCTTGTTCTTAATTGGATTTTATTAAGTTAGTGCTTAAAAACACTGTATGAGTTATAGACTTAAGAAACTCACACTCAGTTGTTTTATAAACGCGAGATTTTCTCATTTGAGATTTCAAACAAAAATAAGGTAAGGTCGATATTAAGAGAGTAAGTTGTCATTATGTTTTGCTTGATAAGCTTCACATTAAAAAGGTAAGTTGTCATTTTGGTTGGCTATCCGGTAATATTGGGCTACATATAACCAATCCTATTTTCAAGAGTCATTATTTATAATGCCTTGCCGATGTTGTGTTAACAATATAAGACATTGTTGTCACAATACCTGTGATTGATTCTTCATCATTAGAGGCCAATAATGATGAAGAGTACAACAGCCTCATTTAGGTCATAATGATCCAACAAACAAGTTAAGGAATTCAAATTTAGAATGACCCCACCACATTTGAATAAGCCATGAGTGATTCTCACTCATTTTGGTGATTTAAGAAATTAGTTTCCTAAGGAGCCAAATCAGTAGATTGTAATGGGTCTACAAGAGTAAACGTGACTCTAAGGAGAATATTAAAATATTTAAGATAAAAAATCATGGCATTAGTGACACATTATATAAATGTAAGAAAGACATTTTTCAATGGGGATCTAGATGAGAATGTCTATATGACTCAACCTAAGAGTTTTGTCATGGAAAGGATAGAAAATATGAGATATCAGCGAAGGAAATCCTTTCGTCTATTGATGTAAGTGTTTGACTAATGATACCTCAAAATTTGAAAAGAGAATAAGAAAAATTTGGGATTTCTAATATCATAACGAGGACAACTGCATTTACATTGAGTTTAAGTGAGGAATTTTTTTCCTCGGTTCATACATGGATGACATCCTACTTGAAAGCAGTAATTTTGATATACTATTAGAAAGTAAGAATTTTGTCCTTAAATTTTAAAATAAATATCTTCGTGATGTTCCATATGTATTAGGAATTGAGATCCACCAAGATACAGAAAAGGGGTATTAAGATGACCACATAATGCATATCTACAATAATTGTAAGAAAGTGTAGTATGCATATGTATAAGTTCTTGCATACTCTAATAGTCAAGGGTGAAAAATTTGGGAACCAATAAGAGATCCATCAAATAAAATCGGTTCCATATGCTTCTGTTGTTAGAAGTTTAAAGTTTGCTCAAGTAATAACTCACCTTGACATAGTCTAAGTAACCAGGATGTTATTGGTATAAGTAATCCAATCTAGATATAGATCACTGGAATGGAGGTAAGAATATCTTGCATTTTTGTAAATGACTAAGGTCTCATGATAAGTTAAGTAAGAATAGTCGCCCTTGAGATAATGGGCTACTAAGACTTGCTTCTACGAGCTGTGTACTAAAATTCACATCAATTTTTTAACACTCGCAGTTGCAGCTTTGTTGTAGAAAAGTTACAAACAACCGGTCACTGCATCATGAACAATGCATACTAAATTTGTATTATGTATGAGGCCGCTGAGCAGTCACAAGAATTATTATATCCAGTTTTAAGATTGGTCGACAACGTTAAAACCATTTAAGTTGTTTTACCCCTAAAGCAACAAGTCAATTGTGTCACCAAACACATTGGCATTAAGTCCTACGTTGTGAAGGAGAAAAAATCCAAGATCATATTATTAGAATTAAGCACATAAGTATCAAGCAAATGCTTGTGGATTTACTTAATAAAAGGTTTGCCACCCATTGTGTTTGGACAACACATTGCTATCATGGTTTTAAGCTAAAATCTTATGATCTCTAGATACTAATGGGCCAAACTATGATTAAGGTTTATTTCTGAGCGCAAGGTGTATTGTGGCCATCGAGTCAAATAGTGCCTAACTGACTATCTTGATGCGATGTGCTCTATATATCGAACATGAAGAAATAGGCACTAAGTTCAGTTGGTAAGAAAATGTATATTTTAATTCAAATTTAAGAGATTTAACTTAGCTCTTGATCTTTTGAGATCAAAGGGGGATTGTTAGGTTGATCGCCAACCGGGCTTGGTCGAGGTGATCAAGTCCGGCCCATTAGAAGCCCTGATCGGAGGCACTTGCCTTCTAATGGTTGTGGGACCCCTCTCACTCTGCGCAACATAAGAGGTATGCCACCAACTTGACAGCCCCGTCCAGACACTTCCTGATCCGATCACTTTAGGCGTAACAGTGAGGGGAAGGCCCCAATGCCACCGCGCCGCCGTAACCGCCAAGGTAGTATCCAACGCTGTCATTGATCTACATCGATCCATCACTGCATCAATTGCGTCACGGCATCATGCTTCATTGCTGCATCGATTATTGTCTTCATCAAGTCTTAAGGTGTAACACCCCAAAATCTTGTTAAGACCCAAAATCATGTTAAGAGGGGAATTTAAAATTTTTTGGACGTGTTGCATGTTTTGCAACAATTTAAATTCAAACTGGAATTCAAATTAAACTCAAAACAGAAAAGAAATAGAAAAAGGAAAACAGAAAAAACCGGCCAGTGGGCCAAAACCCACCAGCCGGACCACCCTGCCCCCGCGCCAGCCCGCAGCCGCGCGCCCGCGCTCTCTCTCTCAGACAGGTGGGACCCACCTGTCATCCCTAACCCCCGATCGTCCGAAACTCGGACTGTTCACCCGCGCGCGCGCGATCGCAACCGACCGGATTTCCGGCCGAATTCTGGTTCCGGAGGACTCCCACTCGATCTAAACAAACCCACCGCCCTCCCTCGTCTATAAAAACCCCGGCCTCGTTCTGTTTTTCCCACGCGATCCGCCGTTTTTACTCCGGTGAGAACCCGAGCCTTCTCCGGCGAATTCTGGTCGATCTACGCTCGGAAATTCCGATCTAACTCGCTAGTCTTGATCCACCGCCTCCGGGGAACCCTGCAGGTGCAGAAAACTCGGTGACTTGCGGTTCAAACACAGCGCCGACGAGCTTCGTCGTGGTTTCACTTCGGACCTCGTCGCCGACCGCCTTCCAGGACCTCCGAGCTCAAG
Organism: Neostapfia colusana; assembly: GCA_030760725.1. Lineage (NCBI taxonomy): Eukaryota > Viridiplantae > Streptophyta > Magnoliopsida > Poales > Poaceae > Neostapfia > Neostapfia colusana. Next base: position 64,988,229 of record JASWHV010000011.1, read on the forward strand.
AAAACCCCCGAGGTGAGATCCCCGACCTCCCCTCCACCGATCTATGCCATAAAATCACAGTTCTAGGAAGAATTCCCGAAGATCCGAAACTCTCCGGCGAGATCGCCGCCTCCTGCCACCGTGCGCCGCCGGGCAGCGCCGCCTGCGCTCGGTTAGAGCGACGTGGCCGCTTGTGCGCCGTTTATTTTAAATCGCACGGTAGAGTTTAAATCCCCGCGTACCGGTTCGACGTTATAATCTCAGCCGTCGGTTTAAAATCGGACGGTCCACGTCAGCCCTGCGTTATAAAGACTGGAAATCTTACGTGCTACCCCCTGGGGTTCTCGGGAAATAAGAGCTAGCCCCGGAAACTTCTGATCTAGCCCCTGGAACTTCAGAAAATCATGTAAATTCATTTAAAAATCAGTTTTAGTCCCTGGACTTAATAAAAATTAGGAAAAACTCCTCTGTTATGTATAGCTAGACCCCTAAAAATTTTTAAAATAATATTATAGACCCTGTAGTGGGGTGAGTTTACCTTTTTAGCCCTGTTTAATGTTTAATTTAGGAAATTGAATATGTGGCTAGTGTTTAAAATTTAAAAAGTGGGACAAACATATTGTCAAAATTAAATTAAAAACTTTCTCAGTATTTAGAAAACTTTGGAGTGAGATAAAAATATATTTTGGGCTGAAATGAATTTGTTTAATTTATTATTCACATTTAGGGACACATTTTTAAGTAAAGAATAGTTCTGGAAAATAGGGAAAATAATTGTAAAATAGTTTACATCAGAGGAAAAAGGTCAAAAATATATTAGTAAATATTCTAGATCAGAACCTATTCTGTTTAGATGATGTGTCTTATTATTTTCATAATAAAGTTCACATTTAGGCATAGGAAATAAATCTGAAAATATAGCAACTAGTAAATGATAAATGGAGTTCTAAAATCCAAAGAATTCAGTTTAGGGTTGGTGGAAATTCTGAAGACACATATGGAGAAGGAAAATACCTTTCATGCATACTTGGTAGCTAAAAGGTGTAGTAATTGAATATAAGGAATTTATTTAAATTGGAAACTCATATATATAGTATGTAAGTATAAATGTGAACACAAAAGTAGGAATCATATACGCATGATTAAAAGTGCATGCAAGCCACAAATCAACACACATAGAATAACCACAACACATATAATTGTGAATGACTTTCATAAATGTGAATGTGTGGTTTGTATGAAGTGGAAGTGTGAACTATGTCTTATGGATTGTTGTTTTTCTTTTGTTATATGTGATGGTATGATGTAGAACCTGCTCAAGAGCAAGTTATTCCTTTCCAAGATCAGGACTACCCATTTCAAGAGCAGCAAGAAGGAGGCAAGTGTCCTTGACCACTTTGATCCTATGCTAGGATGTGTAGCTAGCATTATTTGCATTGTCAATTGAAATATGAAACCCATGCTAGGAAGTTTCCCTAGAATTGATTACCTTGTTTCCTTGTAGCTTGGGTTGGGATTTATTTTATCATGTCATTTATTATTATGCATATGCTTAGCCATGCTTAGAATGGAATATTTGGGATATGAGATCATCAGTTTATTTTACCATACTCTTGAATGAGATATTGCGAGTTATGTAGAGGTAGGGATCAAGGCAAGTTGGATGTTTTGGTTGTGTGCTGGGTGCATGAGACTCGGGTTTGTGTTTAGTACTTGCCTGGATCCTAAGGACCGGTTCATGGAGCATGTAACCTGGTTTTACAGTGCCAACCACATGTTGAGATGGGGCAGCTTGGCCAATTAATTAGGTGTATCCCCGGCGTAGTATGGGTGTGTTGGATGGTGCGGGGAATAGGTGTCAGTTGGACTACCATATAAACAGCAAGGCTCAAGAGGGGGCCACTGCAGCGGGGTTGGAGCCTCTTGTATGCTGTTAGGGGTGAAACCTCAGTGGGCCCACGCTCATCGGGAATCCCTTTGTAAAGGCTTCGTAGTGATCTCTTGGCTACACACCTGGGAAGTGTGAATGTGGTTCGTAGCCACTGGCATAATGGAGGTTCTTTTAGTCCACCCGGCAACGGGGGATGAAATCACTACATGTGGGTACAGTGGTACAAACTCTACAGAGTCAAAACTGTCATGACAGCCGTGCTCACGGTCAAGAGCGGCTTGGACTTATTCATGATTAGAGGATTGATGGTTTTGGAAGTTGTGGATGTTAAGAGGGGAGCTTAACAATGGAAATGATGTTATGGTTATTGGATATGATGATGGGATGGGAGATTGGGACCATTTCACCTGTGTAGTAATGTTGGTGCTTAATAAGCTAAGGTGATAGGTATTAGTTGCGTAGTGCTTTAACCATGAGTTCAACCTCTCCTTGTTCTAGCTATGCATGATATAATTTTCCCACACTTGCTGAGTACCATTGGTACTCAACCTTGCATATTTTGTTGGTTTATATTGCTGCTCGGGTCAAGATAATGAGGTGGTGTATAATGACCAAGACTTTGGACCCGAAGAAGGTTTCTAGGTTCATGGAGACCCCCGGGCAACTCCTGTGACGGAGCCCTCAAGAATAATATTCCGCTGCTAGTTTATTTACTTGTGATGAACTTATTATTGTCCATCGAGACATTTGCTATGTAAGACTTATTTATATTCGACACCTGGCTTGTAATAAATGATGCTTCACTATTTGTCATCACATGTATGAGAAAATGATCCTGGCATACATGTGATATTCACTTGGTTGTTCTTCGGAAAAACCGGGTGTGACAAGAAGTGGTATCAGAGCCAAGGTTGCCCGTAGGAACGTGGACCTAGGTAGAAATGGACGTATTTAAGGGCCCTATTTTCTTAAAAACTATTTTTACAAGGTGTGTGTTGAAAAGTGTTATTTAATGAGTCACTTTCTTCATCTTACCAACAATTTTCATTCAAAATAGGATTTTTATTTAAAAAGTTTATCTAACCTAAGTTTAAATGCTTTTTGTTTTACATAGTTCGCATGATTCGCACCGCTCGCAAGTCCACAGGACGGAGAGTTCCCGTAGTTGCCCTTGCCGAAAGAGAGGAGAGCCTTCCGGTGACGTACCTTTCCTATGGATTGGCAGTAGGAGGCTTGTTGCGCCGTCTTCGACGTATGCTCGAAGCCGCTGGCAATACGGGCAAGCTAATCATCCACTATAACTCCACCAGGACCATCCGTGAGAAAAGGGAAGAATGGAGTTCAGAGATGAGGATTATACACGAAAATCAGCTGCTTAAGATCCACCGCTCTCCAGCTTGTAGAGCGACACAGGTCGATGCAGAGAAGGATGTCACCTGGGAGGCCATCACCTGCCAGAGTCACATCTATCGTCGACACCTGAACAGGACTGAGTACATGTATGTCCTCCAACGTGAGAGTGGTACCACGGAGTACAAGTACCCACCAGTGCAGCAAGGGACTTCCCATGAGCACATGGACTTGTGCTTGGAGGATGCTGCTATGCTCAGCACTCGACTGCAGAGTGTCAGCAAGAACTTCAGGATGTTCGGGACACCCTGAAGGAAACGGAGGCATTGCTGCGAGCCTGCTTGAGGGCGAGAGAAAGAGGAGATGGGAATGAACTGTGTGTCACCGTGAATGATACATGGACTCCTGACTCCCCAGATCGCCGAGCGATCAGCCGTCGTCGCACTTCTCCACCAGCAGCCTCCCCACCCAAAGTAGAGTCAGAAGGCAGCCGAAATGATGAGGAAGATCCCGAGGAGCCAGCTCAAGAAAACGAGTAGCGTAGAGCCTTTTCCTTAAATTAGAAGGATGTCGAGTAGTGGAGTCGTTACGTTAGTTAATGGTGTGTTAATGCTTGGTGTGTGACGTGAGTTGTGGAAGCCATGAGCAATTGTCCACAGCCTCGTCTTCAGATTGCCTTGCTTTGGTATGTGAACCCACATGAAATAATATTGCATTTATTTTTGTGAGAGATATGAGACACTAGGAAAGTATAACAAAGCTTCAACACTTTAAAGTACAAACAAGTGAATGTAGTAAGATAATACGTAATACTTTAAATTAACGTTTGGTTGATCATGCCAGATGGCCGGAAGAGGAAAAGGACGTGCTGCCAACCCCGCCAACAACAACGATGAGGCCTGCAACACTCATCTTTCTGGAGGCCAGGACAGGGGTGGTCGCCGTGAAGAAGTTGATCCTCTCCATCAAATGCTGGAGAATCAAAATCAGCTCATCCAGAACTTGACTCAAGTGGTGGCCAACTTGCATCAAGTTCCACCTCCACAAGCTGCACCACGCCAACCAAGGTTGAGTGAGTTTCTAGGAACTCAACCTCCAAAGTTTGCAAGTGCTGCTGAACCTCTGGAGGCAGATGATTGGCTTAAGACCATTGAGAGCAAGATGAGGATCATACAGTGCCAAGGGTATGAGAGGGTGTTGTTTGCCTCTCATCAATTGCATGGACCTGCTGCTGATTGGTGGACCGCCTACGTAGCTGCCCATCATGACCCTGAGTTGGGAAGAGTTCAAGCGTAGCTTCCGCAACCATTACATCCCAAGAGGTGAACTCAAAAACAAGAGGAAGGAGTTTTTGGGACTGCAGCAGGGAAACATGACGGTGAGGGAATACCTCACTAAATTTACTCAACTATCCTGTTATGCCCCACGGGACATAGAGACTGATGAGCAGAAACAGGATTGTTTCATGGAAGGGCTTACCGCCGAAATGCAGTGTGCGATGTCCTCAAATGAGTATGAAAGCTTCCAAAAGATGGTGGACAGAGCATTTGTGGTGGAAAGGAAGCTGAAGGCCTTGGAAAATGAGAACAAGAGGAAGGCCGGGTGGTCACATCAAGCCTCAGGGAGCAACACTCGCCCACGTCTGATGCAGCAACCTGCAGGGCAGACGAACCATTCTGCGGTACCCTACTCGGCACCAAGAGGGTACAACCCGAACTACAGGCCTCCCGCAACACCAGCGCAGCCACAACGTCAGTTTGTACAGCAGCCTCGCCCCGCATATCCACCTTGACCAGCAGTACAGGGACCTCCAAATCAACCCCAAGACAGCAAAGGCCAGGCACCTAAGGTTGGGGTGCAATGTTTTAGCTGCGGTGAAGTGGGGCACTATGCCCATAAATGCCCAAAGAAGAAGCCCGCACAGCCACAACAGCAGACTGTGATGCGAGGACGGGTGAACCACGTCACTATGGAGGAAGCGCAAGAGGCACCCGACGTGGTAGTTGGTAACTTTCCTGCCAATTTACACCTTGCAACCCTGCTGTTTGATTCTGGTGCTACCCACTCGTTCATTGCTCAAGGGTATGTTAAGAAGCATGACCTAGCAACAACACAAATGAACCATATGCTAGCAGTAAATTCTCCAGGAGGAGAAATAAGGACAAGACAAGTGTGTCCCAAAGTGAACCTAGACATTAATGAGGTGGTATTTACTGCTAACCTCATAGTGATAGATTCACAAGGGATAGATATTATCTTGGGTATGGATTGGTTGACAAAACATAAAGGAATCATCCATTGTTCGACCAGAACGGTGGAACTAACTCACCCTAGTGGCACAAGAGTAAAGTTCATAACAATACACGAGCCTAGGAGGGACATTAGATTAAATCAAGTTGAGGTGAAAGTTGAGGAAATCAGGACCATCAGGGAATATCCAGATGTTTTTCCGGAGGAGTTGCCAGGTATGCCTCCCGATCGTGAAGTGGAATTCGCAATTGAGCTAATACCTGGAACAGCCCCGATATACAAGAGACCTTATCGGATGGACTCCAAGCAGCTAGAAGAACTCAAGGATCATTTAAGAGAATTGACGCAGAAGGGGTATATTCGTCCTAGTTCCTCACCATGGGGAGCTCCGGTGATATTTGTGCCCAAGAAGGACGGAACCCAAAGGTTATGCGTGGATTACCGTGCTTTGAATAAGGTAACCATCAAGAATAAGTATCCATTACCCTGCATTGAAGACTTGTTCGATTAGTTGAGGGGAGCTTGTGTGTTCTCGAAAACTGATCTCAGGTCGGGATACCACCAACTTAAGATAATGCAATCTGATATTCCCAAGACAGCTTTCGTATCTCGGTACAGACTGTATGAATACACTGTTATGCCTTTCGGGCTAACTAATGCCCCGGCATACTTCATGTACCTCATGAACAAGGTATTCATGGAATATCTGGACAAATTTGTGGTGGTTTTCATAGATGACATTCTCGTCTTCTCCAAAGATGAAGAAGAACATGAGAAACATCTAAGGTTGGCGTTGCAAAGGCTGAAAGAACACCAACTATATGCCAGGTTGAGCAAGTGTGAGTTTTGGCTGAAGAGAGTTCCCTTCTTAGGACATATAATCTCGGAGGGAGGAATCTCCGTGGATCCTGCCAAAATCGAGGATATACAGAAGTGGAAGACCCCTGAGAATGTCGGGGAAGTTCGAAGCTTCTTGGGATTGGCTGGATACTATCGACGGTTTATTGAGGGATTCTCCAAGATCTCGAGACCCCTCACCAAACTGTTGGAGAAGGGAATCGCATTCACATGGACGCCGCAGTGCGAGACGAGTTTTCAGGAGTTAAAGAAGAGATTGACAACAGCCCCAGTGTTGGTTATGCCAGATATGCAGAAGAATTTCACAGTGTACTGCGATGCCTCTGGAAACGGGTTGGGATGTGTTCTCATGCAAGAAGGGCATGTCGTGGCATATGCATCCCGGCAGCTTCGGAAGCACGAGAAAAACTATCCTACACATGACTTAGAACTAGCCGCAGTGGTACACGCGTTGAAAATTTGGCGACACTATTTGATGGGGAAGAGGACAGAGATATATACGGATCATAAGAGTTTGAAGTACATTTTTACACAGCCAGATCTCAACCTCAGACAAAGAAGATGGTTAGAGCTAATCAATGACTTTGATGTGGGCATCAACTATCATCCTGGGAAGGCAAACGTCGTGGCCGTTGCTTTAAGTCGGAAAGTGCAGGTCAATAAATTGGGCTTAAAGGACATGCCTGCAGAATTGAAGGACGAGGTTATAAGGCTCAATCTATGCCTGGTAAATAGTGGGGAAGCCATCGCCATGGAAGTGGACTCCACACTCGAGCAAGAAATCCGCGAGGGTCAAAAGAATGACGAGAAGATACAAGAGATCAGACAACTCATCAAGGAAAATAAAGCTCCTGGTTTCAGAGAGGATGAACAAGGAACGGTGTGGCACGGGAAAAGAATCTGTGTGCCTGAAGTAAAGGAGATTCGTGAATTGATTTTGAAGGAGGCTCACGATTCTGACTATTCCATTCATCCTGGGAGTACGAAGATGTACCAGGACCTCAAGAGCAGGTATTGGTGGTATGGCATGAAGCGAGATGTCGCGGAACATGTTGCTCTATGTGACACATGTCAGTTGGTGAAAACAGAACATCAACGACCCGCGGGATTATTGCAACCACTCAAAGTGCCTGAATGGAAATGGGAAGAAATCGGTATGGATTTCATAGTGGGATTGCCTAGGACCCAATCAGGATATGATTCAATATGGGTCATCATCGACAGGCTAACCAAGGTAGCTCATTTCATCCCGTGAAAGAAAGCTACAGCGGATCCAAATTGGCAGAATTGTACATGTCAAGGATCGTGTGTTACCATGGAGTGCCAAAGAAGATTGTGTCGGATCGAGGGACACGGTTCACCTCAAGGTTCTGGCAGAAGTTGCACGAAACCATGGGAACCTATCTGAACTTTAGTTCTGCCTATCATCCCCAAACTGACGGGCAGACGGAGAGAACCAATCAGATCCTTGAAGATATGCTGAGGGCATGTGCACTCAAAAACAATCGGAGTTGGGACAAGAACTTACCGTATGCGGAGTTTTCCTATAACAACAACTATCAAGCTAGTATGAAGATGTCACCGTTTGAAGCCTTGTACGGGAGGAAGTGCAGAACTTCCCTATTTTGGAACCAAACGGGGGAAAGTAAAGTGTTTGGTCCAGAAGTACTACAAGAAGCCGAGGCGAAGGTGAGGGAAATTCGCAACAATTTGAGGATAGCACAGACACGCCAAAAGAGCTATGCCGATGTACGAAGCAGAGAGCTCGTTTTCAACATGGAAGACTATGTCTATCTCAAGGTGTCCCCTATCATAGGACTTCGTCGGTTCAAGGTAAAAGGGAAGTTGTCACCTCGATACATCGGACCCTTTCAAGTTCTGGAAAGGAAAGGCGAAGTGGCGTATCAACTAGAGTTACCGGCTCGTCTATCGGATGTGCACGATGTGTTCCATGTGTCACAACTCAATAAATGCCTGAGAACGCCTGAAGAGGTGTTACCCATGAATGAAGTGGACGTAGCTGAGGATTTGTCTTATGCCGAGCAACCATACAAGATTTTGGAGATAATCGAACGCCTCACCAAAAATAAAAGAATCCGGATGTGCAAGGTGCAGTGGAAGCATCACTCAGAAGAGGAAGCCACCTGGGAGAGGGAAGATGAGCTCAAGGCACAATTTCTGGAATTGTTTTCTTAGAACCACCAATCTTGAGGACGAGATTTCTTTTAAGGGGGGTAGAGCTGTAACACCCCAAAATCTTGTTAAGACCCAAAATCATGTTAAGAGGGGAATTTAAAATTTTTTGGACGTGTTGCATGTTTTGCAACAATTTAAATTCAAACTGGAATTTAAATTAAACTCAAAATAGAAAAGAAATAGAAAAAGAAAAAGGAAAACAGAAAAAACCGGCCAGTGGGCCGAAACCCACCAGCCGGCCCACCCTGCCCCCGCGCCAGCCCGCAGCCGCGCGCCCGCGCTCTCTCTCTCAGACAGGTGGGACCCACCTGTCATCCCTAACCCCCGATCGTCCGAAACTCGGACTATTCACCCGCGCGCGCGCGATCGCAACCGACCGGATTTCCGGCCGAATTCTGGTTCCGGAAGACTCCCACTCGATCTAAACAAACCCACCGCCCTCCCCCGTCTATAAAAACCCCGGCCTCGTTCTGTTTTTCCCACGCGATCCGCCGTTTTTACTCCGGTGAGAATCCGAGCCTTCTCCGGCGAATTCTGGCCGATCTACGCTCGGAAATTCCGATCTAACTCGCTAGTCTTGATCCACCGCCTCCGGGGAACCCTGCAGGTGCAGAAAACTCGGTGACTTGCGGTTCAAACACAGCGCTGACGAGCTTCGCCGTGGTTTCACTTCGGACCTCGTCGCCGACCGCCTTCCAGGACCTCTGAGCTCAAAAAACCCCCGAGGTGAGATCCCCGACCTCCCCTCCACCGATCTATGCCATAAAATCATAGTTCTAGGAAGAATTCCCGAAGATCCGAAACTCTCCGGCGAGATCGCCACCTCCCGCCGCCGTGCGCCGCCGGGCAGCGCCTCCTGCGCTCGGTTAGAGCGACGTGGCCGCTTGTGCGCCGTTTATTTTAAATCGCACGGTAGAGTTTAAATCCCCGCGTACCGGTTCGACGTTATAATCTCAGCCGTCGGTTTAAAATCGGACGGTCCACGTCAGCCCCGCGTTATAAAGACTGGAAATCTTACGTGCTACCCCCTGGGGTTCTCGAGAAATAAGAGCTAGCCCCAGAAACTTCTGATCTAGCCCCTGGAACTTCAGAAAATCATGTAAATTCATTTAAAAATCAGTTTTAGTACCTGGACTTAATAAAAATTAGGAAAAACTCCTCTGTTATGTATAGCTAGACCCCTGAAAATTTTTAAAATAATATTATAGACCCTGTAGTGGGGTGAGTTTACCTTTTTAGCCATGTTTAATGTTTAATTTAGGAAATTGAATATGTGGCTAGTGTTTAAAATTTAAAAAGTGGGATAAACATATTGTCAAAATTAAATTAAAAACTTTCTCAGTATTTAGAAAACTTTGGAGTGAGATAAAAAAATATTTTGGGCTGAAATGAATCTGTTTAATTTATTATTCACATTTAGGGACACAATTTTAAGTAAAGAATAGTTCTGGAAAATAGGGAAAATAATTGTAAAATAGTTTACATCAGAGGAAAAAGGTCAAAAATATATTAGTAAATATTTTAGATCAGAACCTATTCTGTTTAGATGATGTGTCTTATTATTTTCATAATAAAGTTCACATTTAGGCATATGAAATAAATCTTAAAATATAGCAACTAGTAAATGATAAATGGAGTTCTAAAATCCAAAGAATTCAGTTTAGGGTTGGTGGAAATTCTGAAGACACATATGGAGAAGGAAAATACCTTTCATGCATACTTGGTAGCTAAAAGGTGTAGTAATTGAATATAAGGAATTTATTTAAATTGGAAACTCATATATATAGTATGTAAATATAAATATGAACACAAAAGTAGGAATCATATACACATGATTAAAAGTGCATGCAAACCACAAATCAACACACATAGAATAACCACAACACATATAATTGTGAATGACTTTCATAAATGTGAATGTGTGGTTTGTATGAAGTGGAAGTGTGAACTATGTCTTATGAATTGTTGTTTTTCTTTTGCTATGTGTGATGGTATGATGTAGAACCTGCTCAAGAGCAGGTTATTCCTTTCCAAGATCAGGACTACCCATTTCAAGAGCAGCAGGAAGGAGGCAAGTGTCATCTTCTGATACTCAAGCTCATCTTCTTCTTTCTCCTCTGCGTACTCTGGAAAGACGCCGACGCTCTAACACTTCACTTCACTGGTGACACTAAGCCTAACCAAAGAAAGCATCACAACACAATGTTTGTTCTCTTTAGATGCAATGGTACCAATTTGCTTTATGCTTCTAGAAAACCATGTTTCATTACTGTTTTTCTTGTCACAATAATCTAGACCTTTTATTTAAAGGAATATACAACTTTATTGCCCCCTTCTTTCTTTTAAGACCAACAACTTGAACTTGTTAAATAACATGTGAAAAGCAGCTTATACTTGTATTCTGCTTTCAGTTTATTCTAAAAAACAGTTGAACTAATAAGTTATGTTAAAAACATGTTCGACACAACTTCTACTTATTTTTTGAAAAAGTTGTGCCATAAGCTGTGCCAAATAGGCTTAAGTTCTTTCTTTCTTGTGTAAACAGACATTTATAAGAACAGGGTCGTCTTAACATTATGGAGGCAAACAGACCACATAACAATGCAGGGACATGGTGCACGACCCATCTACGACTGTAGAAATGCTCCCTTCCATCACAGCTCTTTCATGGTGTAACTCCAGAATACTATCACATCATCTCGAAGTTCTTTTAGTTGCTGACGGCGAAGAACACTCAGCCTCGACAGCCAAATCCTTGACGACTCTTGGGCATGGGTCACCAAATACATCGTTGGTAACACTGATAGCACATCTGTCCTTGCCGACACAGGCCTGGATAGTAAGGAACCATAATATTATAATCTCTGTTTGGTGGGATATTTGAAGGGAAATCTAGTCACCCATTTTAGTTTTGTGCACATATACATAACCCTTATATAACAGCTTGAACATGGAAAGAAAATATAGCTTAATTTGTGGGAACAGATAAGGTGTAAAATCAGCTCTTGAAATAACATAAAAGTGGGCCTGGCACCCAGTAAAAATCGGCACAATTCGTTAGTTATTTTCTTACTTTGTCCAGATCCAATTTAGTAACCAGCCAAACACTGCAAGCCTCCCTACTATTTCTCTTTCCTTTTACATTAGAACTATTCAAACTTTAGAAGTGTATACTAGAACAAAATTTTTACTAGATGTACGTTGATACTTGTCAACTTTACCTTTGTCACCAAGTACTGAGTATTTGATGCATGGCACCCCCCAACAGAGAAGTTCTGGCAACCACCTGAAGGGGTTCCATAACTTGCAAATGTAATTTTCGAGATCACATGCCCATCGTCACACTGCAAGTGAAGTTCTGGGGGTATTGTGTTTACTGAGGCACCGCCATTGCCAACACGGGACCAGGCAGAAAGAGGAGGATAGTAATTTTCAGATATTCTTAAGCAGATTGTTTTGGTATAATGAACCTCCAGCGATATCTGATAAGGATCCCCCCCTGTTTCCTCAAAGAGTACCAACAAATTGCCTGACTCTTGCAACCACTCTCTTGGTATGTGGTACCTGGACAGAAAAGAAATTGCTTATTATGTTACATGCACAAGTGCAAGGAAAAATTATTCAGCTGAACAAGGTGGCCAACATACAGCATTCTATGCATCCTGGAATAATACAAATCGACGGTTCCACAATGTATGTAGGTGGGCAAGAACTCTTTTATTGTATACACATTGTGGTTGCTCTAAAGAAGAACCTAATCCAAATCTCACATGAATTTAGGAACTAGAAAACCAAGGGTACAGCACAATTTCCTCATTTGATTTTTTTATTTCTGTCTATAACAGGGTCATTAGATTCTTTTGTTATGGAGAGCTACTCAATTGTTCAGAACTGTCCATACATGTGAAGGAAAATTTACAAATTCTCATAAAAGTAGAAAAAGAAACCCAATTTGTGATTTGTCTGTATGTAACTTATATAGAGAATAGCCAAGGACGAAAAAAATATGTCTACAACCGAAATAGATACACTATAAGTTATTTTCCTTGATACCAGTTTTGTGTAGGCATGCCACAGTTAGAACGGCACTTGCTGTCACTGTATGCTCCTGCGTAGTTGCATGATGATGGGCACCCAGAATCTGGTGCTACTAGTGACCAGTAGCGCCCAATGTGGTGCCCGTTCACCCAAGCCTGTCCCTTTCCCATGCTTCCAAGATCAAGGGCAACAGGGTCAGTACCTTCTGGTGCATCAAACAGAGTCTGTATACACAAATAATTATGTAGACATGAAATAATATGCATGCTGAATCTCCTCAATAGTAAAGGGCATACCCAGTGCCCGAGACTCCCACACATTGTGGGGTCTGGGAATATCCTCATAGTACAACAATAAAATATAGTCCACCAAGATCAGCCAGAGCGTCATACAAAAGAAATTGTCATACTAGAATCCTATTAATTGTTATATAATGGTCATTCTAGACACCATGATACCAACAAGTTATGAGTTGGTAGCAAAAAAGGAATTTACCTTGTACCATGAGAAGGGAGACTGTATGTCATCCTTCTGCATGCCACTCCACTCAGAACATCCTTGCTTTTCAGGAGAATAGATCATAGAAAACTCACCTTTCAATCCAACCTACATTTTGTTAAAACAGTAATAGTCATCAAACTGTCCAGTTACCTTATACATGACAATGTACTTAAGTTAGCGTTAAGTGATTCAAGCAGAACTCAGGCACCTGGACCGAAGGTAGTGAAGAAAACATAGATTCTTAAAGGTGAATAACAATTAACAAGGTAAAGGAAATTAGACAATATGATAACAATTATAAGCATGGTCATAACCTGCTTGGTATCGTTGTCATAACTCGTAAGTACAATATTCTAGCAATCTTTACATTTCTAAAGTAAACTTTTTACATGCATTATAGTAGTATGAATTAACATAAAAGCAACATGAACACTCTGCCGTCTCCATCCCCAGTCGGTCACTGTCAGAGCTGTGGGAGCTCACACAAGTGGACAGGAGCAGGCTCGAGCCAGCATAGATTCGCTCGCCTGCGCTCCCAGTCCTGCTGCCTCATGTTGCCTTCAAGGAATCCACCCCACCATCATGGAGATTGCTAGTTGTCTCACTGGCAAAGTACTTGCTGGCAGCCAGGGACTCGCGTGCCCTCCAGAATGACCAGCCGCTGTCTCAGGTTATATGAGCGAATGGGCGGCGCGGAGGCCGTGTCGATCACGGGGGACTGCAACTCCTCCTCTCCTGCCGGCGGAGCCCTTCACTACACCACCGCCCGCGAGGGATGCGACTTCATCAATTCTCACGCCGGCAGAGCCCTGCCCCGTCTATCCCCCACCGGGTCACTCCCAACGCTCCCTCCAGCTTCCTCTCCCACAATAACCTTATCAGTCATCTCCCCGCCTCTATCCACTGCCAATATTGCTCCCCACCGACTCTGGCCCTCCCTTGCTACCGGAGGGTGCGCGCCACCGATGTCGGCTGCATCCCCTTAGCTGCCCCGGTGTTCTCCACCACCGCTCCCCCCATCACTATCTCCCCCTAGCCCTAGGTCACCATCTCCTCGGCCTTCGTGCCGAGTCATAACGAGGTCACCACCTCATCCTTCCCCCGATTCACACCGAGGTCGCCGCCCCCACAACCTTTTGGACACGCCTCTCGGCAGTCCTCCCTGCCTGGGTCCTCGGTTAGTGGGTCACCTCCACCGTGTTGGCCTGCTCATCCTATCGAGGATTCCAGCAATTAATCCAAGAATGGTCCTCAGCGCCAAGGTGTGCTCGGTCGGTACCTGCGTATCTAATTGCCAAGTACTTCAACTGCTTCTGCTGCAACCACATTGTTGCAATGTGCAAGATGGCCACACGGTGGTTCTGTTGCAAGGATGAAGGCCACAAAGCGCGCACCTGCACTGCACGCTCACTCGTGTACGTCCATCACCGGTCTCTAGTACCGTCAAGCCATTATCTCAACCAGCTTTTGAAGCTCCCTCAAGGGTCCAACAGGAAGTCTGCATCACCCACAGCTCAAGTTAGAGTGTGATTGCCCTAAGTGCCCCTCCCTCCTGTTGGATATAATCCCGTTTTTCTAGAATAATTGCTGTTAGAGATAGAGTCCTAGTCCAATAAGAGTAGGAGTTAGTATTAGATTAGGACTCTGTAATTTGGGGCTATATATACAGCCCCCCCTCCCCGGTTGAGATTAAGAAGAAGAGAACAGTTTAGAGGAAATTAATCCCCGGATTTCCAACAATTGGTATCAGAGCTAGGGTTTAGGATCTAACCCTGTGCTGCCCCGGGAGAACATGCTCCCGGGGCGGCCAACCCCTAGGGGCGGCGCGGCCAAACTGGCCGAGTGGATCCCGGCGCAGATCCGGCGGGCGGGCGACGTCCAGCAGCGCGAGGGCGGCCAGCGTGGGCGCTAGCGGCCGCGCGCAGCAACGGGCAGCGCGCGACGCGCGGCCAGCGCGCGGGCGCGAGGAGCGCGGCCAGGATCGGGCCCGCGCGGCAAGGGCGGCGCGGGCGCTAGTAGCGCGTGCGGGGTCAAAGGAGGGTACCGCGCCGAGGCAGGCGGATCAAGGGACGAACGTACCTCAGATAGGCGAGGAGCGCGTCGAGGTAGGCTGGTAGGTGGTGCGACACGGATCCGGCGTGATTCGACGCAGGCCTCACCTCACCATGCCCTTGGAGCTCGCCGGTGCAGCGCTCCGGAGGTCCCTGCGGTCGGCTTCCCCGTCGGTCGACGCAGAGGCTCATGACGAGATCGAGCTCGGAGCCACGGGCGCTCGAGCGCCGCAGCGGCTTGGGGTCCTCGGAGACCATGGCGTCGCGCGCCTGCTTGAGGAGGAAGGTCCCCAGACCGGGGTTGTCCAAGGCGGGCGAGCGGTCGAAGGTGGCAACAACAGCGGAACTGAGCCCGCTGTGCTCGAGCTGGGCAACAGCTGCTGCCGCGCGGAAGGACGCCGCCGAGGAGGCCGAGGTCCTGGTGGTCCAGGGCGGCGTGGAGGAGCGCGGAGACGCATCTGGCGGGCAACCAATTCGCGACGTGGGCGGGGAGGTGAGCCGAGCGGCTGGCGGCTGGGCAGAGCAAAGAGGTGGCAGCAACTCTGCCTTGGAGCACGGCGGCGAGCACAGGAAGCTGGCGGCTGGCTTGGAGAGAGATGCTGCTAGGGTTTGGGAGATAGAGTGGGCCGGCTGGGCTGACCTGGGCCAACAAAGGCCTAGTGTGCTCAGCTGGGCCGGCTTGGCTGAGGTGGGCCAGAGGAAGTCAAGTTCTTGCCCACGATCAATGAGGTGTCTGCAGAACATGGTACATAATTCGACTTTCAGATCAATAGAGGACGAGCTGGTGCTTCACTTTCTCCAACCACAGCTGTGTGGTTTTCCACTGCGTGAGGCAGGCATTGTGATAGAAGCGGACTTCTATGATATGACGCCGCGGGACCTGTTGGCAAACTACGACCTGCGTGACTTGGGATATTTCTTCACGTTGCGCAGGCGAAGCAAGCCTCGAGTACAACGGTCCGGTGGCGGCGGCATCTGGAAGCATAGCACGACCAAGTGTGCACAGTCAATTTCCAACATGGGAGTTGTGGTGCAATGGTGTATGGTCAAGTTTTGCTTCTACATGCGCGGAGAACTCGGGAAGCGTCGTAGCACGGGATGGATCTTGGAGGAGTACGAGATCACTGACCCAAGGTGCTATCGCCACGATGATGAATGTGAAGAAGTAGAATATTGGGTGCTCTGTCGCGTGAGGAAGAGCAGACCAATGCAAGGTGTGCTCGAGATGAAGACGTGACCATCTCGAGTATATGGTCGGAATGAAGATGCGTCCATTCCGAAATCATATGCAGGATGAAGATGAGTCCATCCTGAGGTTGAAGATGTGACCAACCTGAATGCGTGTGCAGGATGAAGATGAGCCCATCCTGGGTTGAAGATGTGACCAACCCGAATTTGTGTGCAGGATGAAGATGCGGCCATCCTGGGGATGAAGACGTGCCCATCCCAAAATTGAGTTGTGCAGGGTGTAGATGTGACCATCCTGGGGGTGCAGTTGTGTCCATCCCGAAAGTGTGTTTAGGGTGGAAGTGTGTCTCCATCCTAATTAGTGTGAGTGTGATCTAGAAAAACGAGATTAGGGGGTGATTGTTGGATATAATCCCGTTTTTCTAGAATAATTGCTGTTAGAGATAGAGTCCTAGTCCAATAAGAGTAGGAGTTAGTATTAGATTAGGACTCTGTAATTTGGGGCTATATATACAGCCCCCCCTCCCCGGTTGAGATTAAGAAGAAGAGAACAGTTTAGAGGAAATTAATCCCCGGATTTCCAACACCTCCCTCCCTCACTCAAGGGTCCAACAGGAAGTCTGCATCACCCCCAGCTCAAGTTAGAGTGTGATTGCCCTAAGTGCCTCTCTCTCTCTCTCTCTCTCTCTCTCTCTCTCTCTCTGCGGTTACTTTGGTAGCTACGCTACGCTCCGCTTTTCGTCGCCCTCACTCCATGTGCCAGGTGGTCATTCATTTAAGTCGAGGATCCTAGTTTCAAGATCCCCTTGGGGTTCTCTGGTAGTATTAGAAGGGACTGAATTGGATGATTAATCCTAAGGGTCAAGGGTACAATATATAGAGGGATTAGGTGGGTGGAAAAAACCATTAAGCCCCTAACCCTAATCCCATCCAAAGGACTAAATTACCCCTGCTTATCCTCCTAATTACATAGTCTAACACCCCCTGCAGCCACAACATCTAGCCACTGCACATGTTGAGACTAGACCGAAACTATGAGAACAGCGACGACGAGAGACCCTTCGTGAAGATGTCGACAAACTGTGTCGTCGTCGAGACATGGTGTACCCGAACCTCACCACGTGCAACCCGCTCACGAACAAAGTGGAGGTCAATCTTCACATGCTTCGTGCGCTAATGCTGCACTGGATTGGTGGACAGGTACACGGCGCTGACGTTGTCGCGGTAGATCAGAGTACTCCTAGCGACGGTAGTGTAGAGCTCCTAAAGCAGCTGCTGAATCTAGGAAGCCTCAGCCACGCCGTTAGCCACAACGCGATACTCCGCCTCAGCACTCGAACGCGACACGACGTGCTGTCGCTTCGAGGACTAGGAGACGAGATTACCTTCCAAGAAGACGGCGTAGCCTGAGGTGGACCGGCGAGTGTTCGGGCAGCCTGCCCAATCATCGTCGGTGTACACGACCAGCTCGGAGGCTGCGTCACGTCGAAGGAGGAGGTCGTAGTCGAGGGTGCCACGCATGTACAGAAGAATCTGCTTCACTGCGGTGAGGTGCGGCTCCCTCGGGTTATGCATGTGGAGGCACACCTACTGAACCGCATAGGAGATATCCGGCATGGTGAAGGTGAGGTACTGAAAAGCACCTACAAGACTCCTGTAAGCAGTAGGGTCAGTGACGGGTGTCCCGTCGGTAGCGGAGAGCTTCGCCTAAGTATCAACTGGAGTGGAGCACGGCTTGCACTCAGCCATGCCCGCTCGCTGGAGGATGTCTAAGCAGTACTGTCACTGGTGAAGGAACAAGACACCTGGTCGGTCCTCGACCGAAATACCCAAGAAGTGGTGGAGGCGGCCCAGGTCCTTCATAGCAAACTTCTTCTGTAAAGCAGAGATAGTACGTCGAAGAAGAGCCGGACTGAACGCTGTCAGTACAATATCATCTAAATTGTAGGATCCAAGAGCACGTGAAAAGCTAACAGAGGGAGGGTGAATGATTGCTGGAATAAGTCTTGTAGTCCTTTGGTCTTTGGTCCCCTAGTCCCTTGTACCCTAGTCCTTTAGTTTGTTGCACTTTAGTCCTTGGTCTTTGTTGTACTCTAGTCCTTTGGTCTTTGTGGCCCCAATTAGGACAGCATCTAAGGACACTAGGAAAGCATATTAAGGACACTAGGACAACATCTTAGTGTCAGCCATGAACAACATATTAGTACATCATCTAAGCATCTTAGACTAGCATCTTTGTGGCATATGCTTGGCTGCCATGGCAGCTATAAATATGTAGCCTCAACCCCTTGGGTTGGCATGCCATTGTGTGAGAAATAGACAAGAAAATTGCCCCAACTCCTAGTGTCATCCTCTCTTCCAATGAGAGTAAGAATCCAACTACTAACATCTGGTATCAGAGCCGTTCTATCCTGCAGCTTAAACATCTCTTGCTCATCCCCTTCCCGCACCTATCTCTGTTCGCAACCGACAGCAGGAACACCGGCTGTTCCAGCTCATTCCTCTCCTGCACAGACGAGCAGCAGCGTGTCTTCCACACACAACAGCCCTTCCCCACTAGTGCGCCATGTCCGACGGACAGTCTCAGCGCTCGATCGCCTCGAGCGTGCGGCAGACGGAGGTCGCCGCGGCAGAGAAGCGCGAGCGAGCGGCGGCAGAGACTGCGGCGACGGCGGCAATGGCAGCAAGGTTGGCGGCGGCGGAACTGGCAGCAGCAAGGGCGGAAGTGGAAGCAGCGGCGGCGGCAGCTGTAGCGCGTGCGGCGGCAGCGGAGCTGGAGGCTCTGCGCGGCAGTAGCTCCAGCAGCTCTGTCGACGGCGGCGTCGACGATGAGCTCAGGCCGGTGAGGGAGGCGGCGCGAGCACGGGAGGTGCAGCGAGCAGCCGCGCGCCGCCATGGGCGTGACAGCCGCAGCCCAGACGGGCACGGACGCGCCGGTGGCGCTCCCGGCGGCGGCGGCTGGGTCGACGGAGAACGCGGCCATTACAGGCGGCGCGGTTCTCCCTCCCCGGACAGGTACCATGGACACCACGGGTTCCAGGCCATTGTCAGGGACGTCGGTCCCGACGGTGGGTGGCCTACCCTCACCAAGACCAACTACGTCGAGTGGGCCGCGGTGATGAGGGTACGGCTCCAGGTGCGACACATGTGGGAAGCAGTTCAGTACGGCGACGTCGACTACTACGAGGATCGACGGGCGTTGGATGCCCTCATTGCTGCAGTCCCGCCCGAGATGCAGTTCTCGCTTTCCAAGAAGCGGACTGCTAAGGAGGCATGGGATGCCATCGCTGCGGCACGCATCGGCAGCGACCGCGCCCGCAAGTCCACACTGCAGGCGCTTCGCAAGGAGTGGGAGAACCTGGCCTTTAAGCCAGGTGAGGACGTTGATGACTTTGCTCTCCGTCTCAACACTTTGTTGCAGAAGTTGGTGCAGTTCGGCGACAACACCTACAACGAAGAGAGAGCTGTCGAGAAGCTCCTTCGGTGCATCCCCGAGAAGTACAAGCAGATCGCTCGCTCGATCGAGTCTCTGCTGGACCTCTCCACGATGTCGATCGATGAGGCGATAGGTCGCCTCAAGGTCGTCGACAGCGACGAACCACAACCTCTCTCGGGGCCTATCACCATTGGTGGGAAGCTTCATCTCACTCGCGAGCAGTGGGAGGCTGGCCAGGGTGACCGGAAGAAGGGGGAGTCCTCTTCCTCGACAGGCGGCCGCAAGCGCGGCAAGTCGCGCAAGGGGCGCGGAGGTACCTAGGCCGAGGCACGCGGACGTACCGAGGGTGGCGCCCACGGAGGCGCCCAGGGCGGCACCGTCGGCAACCACAAGCCGACACGAGACGACACCTGCCACAACTGTGGCAAGCTTGGTCATTGGGCCAGGGAGTGTCGACAACCACGATGTGGCCAGGCCCACGTGGCACAAGTGGAGAAGGAGGCCCACGTGACACAGGTAGAGGAGGAGCCAGCTTTGCTTCTGGCACACGGAAGCATCAAGCCACCTCTAGTGGCATCGACCGCAGCGGCTCTCCTTCATCTTGATGAGCCAAAAGCACACGCTTTCCTCGGCGACGTCTCCAGCAACGACAAGACTGACGGGTGGTGCCTCGACACCGGCGCCACCCATCACATGACCTGTCGACGGGAGTTCTTCGTTGAGCTTGACTCCAATGTCCGAGGCTCTGTCAAGTTTGGTGACGCCTCCGGCGTGGAGATCAAGGGTGTCGGCTCCGTCATCCTCACCGCCGAGTCTGGTGAGCACAGGCTGCTCGTCGGAGTCTACTACATCCCCGCGTTGAGAAACTCCATCATCAGCCTGGGACAGCTGGATGAGAACGGTTCGCGCATGGAGATTAAGGACGGAGTCATGAGGATTTGGGATCGCCATCGTCGCCTTCTTGCCAAGGTAACTAGAGGCACCAATCGACTCTATGTCCTTCACGTGCAGGTAGCACAGCCTGTCTGCCTTGCCACTCGTCGGGACGACGAGGCATGGCAGTGGCACGAGCGCTTTGGGCATCTTCACTTCGAGGCCCTAAAGCAGCTCAGTGCCAAGGAGATGGTGCGAGGCATGCCATGCCTTGACCACGTGAAGCAGCTCTGCGACGTCTGCGTATTGACGAAGCAGAGGCGGCTTCCTTTTCCCCAGCAGTCGAGCTTTCGAGCTAAGGAACGGCTCGAGCTCGTTCACGGGGACTTGTGTGGCCCGGTGACACCGGCTACACCAGGAGGACGACGCTACTTCCTGCTGCTCGTCGACGACCTCTCCCGCTACATGTGGGTCGTGGTCCTTGGCAGCAAGGGAGAGGCTGCGAACGCCATCAGGCGCGCGCAGGCCATTGCGGAGGCGGAGTGCGGCCGCAAGCTGCGTGTGCTGCGCACCGACAACGGCGGCGAATTCACGGCGGCTGAATTCGCGTCGTATTGCGCGGATGAGGGTGTTCAGCGCCACTACTC
This sequence comes from Neostapfia colusana, assembly GCA_030760725.1. NCBI lineage: Eukaryota > Viridiplantae > Streptophyta > Magnoliopsida > Poales > Poaceae > Neostapfia > Neostapfia colusana. The sequence goes on from JASWHV010000011.1 coordinate 65,009,487, forward strand.
CGCGCCCTACAGCCCGCAGCCGAACGGCGTCGTCGAGCGGCGCAACCAGACGGTTGTGGGGATGGCTCGGGCCCTCCTCAAGCAGAGGGGCATGCCGGCTATCTTCTGGGGAGAGGCGGTGGTGACGGCTGTCTACATTCTCAACCGCTCGCCCACCAAGGCTCTCAACGGCAGGACGCCGTACGAGGCTTGGTATGGGCGCAAGCCGGCGGTCTCTCATCTACGGGTCTTCGGCTGCCTCGCGTTTGCCAAGGAGCTTGGCCACATCAGCAAGCTCGACGACAGGAGCACTCCGGGGGTGTTCATCGGCTACGCGGAGGGCTCAAAGGCCTACCGCATTCTCGACCCAGAGACACAGCGTGTGCGCACGACGCGCGACGTTGTGTTCAACGAAGGGCGAGGATGGGCATGGGACAAGGCGATGGACGACGGTTCAACCTCGACGCACGACGACTTCATCGTCGACTACGTCCACTTCAAGGGAGTTGGGGGAGTAGGCAACTCTTCTCCACCGAGCGTGTCTACCCCAGCCCCCGACCATCCACCTCTACCTCAGTCGGCGACCCCACACACTCCAGCACCGACGACCACTCCTCCGGGCACGCCCACTCCGTCCCCAGCTCGTGTCGAGCACGACCCAGTGGAGTTTGTTACTCCGCTCTCCCACGACGAGGAGCGCCTCGACGGGTGCTACGACGGCGAGCAGTTGCGGTATCGCAAGATGGAGAACATTCTCGGCAACCAGTCGGTGTCGGGACTGGCCCCTCACGATCTGGATGATCAAGATCTGGAGGCGCAGTTGCACCTTGCGTGCGATGACGGCGAGCCTCGGTCTTTTGCGGAGGCCAAGAAACACGCGGCATGGCGTGCTGCGATGCAGTCGGAGATGGACGCGGTTGAGACGAACCGCACTTGGGAGCTTGCTGATCTCCCTCGCGGTCACCGTACGATCACCCTTAAGTGGGTGCTCAAGTTGAAGAGGGATGAAGCCGGCGCCATCGTCAAGCACAAGGCTCGCTTGGTGGCACGCGGCTTCGTGCAGCAGGAGGGGATCGACTTCGACGATGCTTTTGCCCCCGTGGCACGGATGGAATCCGTGCGACTCCTTCTTGCACTCGCTGCCCAAGAAGGCTGGTGTGTCCATCACATGGACGTCAAGTCGGCGTTCCTCAACGGCGACTTGAAGGAGGAGGTCTACGTACACCAGCCGCCGGGGTTTGTGGTCCCTGGCAAGGAGGGCAAGGTGTTGCGCCTGCGCAAGGCCCTCTATGGCTTGCGGCAGGCACCAAGGGCGTGGAATGCCAAGTTGGATTCCACGCTCAAGAGGATGGGCTTCGGGCAATGCCTGCACGCGGCGGCCATCTACCGGCGGGGCAATGGAGGAAACACCCTACTGGTGGGTGTCTGCGTCGACGACTTGGTGATCACCGGCACCAAGGATGCGGAGGTGGCAGCGTTCAAGGAAGAGATGAAAGCCACCTTCCGGATGAGTGACCTGGGATCTCTCTCCTTCTACCTTGGGATTGAGGTGCACCAGGCCGACTCCGGGATCACACTTCGACAGACCGCCTACGCCAAGCGTATTGTTGAGCTAGCTGGGCTCACAAACTGCAACCCAGCTCTCACTCCGATGGAGGAGAGGCTGAAGCTAAGCCGCGACAGCACGGCGGAGGAGGTGGACGCTACGCAGTACCGGCGTCTTGTGGGGAGCCTTCGCTACCTCACCCACACACGGCCCGACTTGGCATTCTCCGTCGGCTACGTTAGTCGGTTCCTGCAACGACCGACGACGGATCACCAGCAGGTTGTGAAGAGGATCATCCGCTATGTTGCGGGGACTCTCGATCACGGCCTCCACTACCCGAGGTGTCCTAGGGAGGCACACCTTGTCGGGTACAGCGATAGCGACCACGCCGGCGACATCGACACCAGCAAGAGCACCAGCGGGATCCTCTTCTTCTTCGGCAAGTGCCTCGTTAGCTGGCAGTCGGTCAAGCAACAGGTGGTGGCCCTGTCCAGCTGCGAGGCCGAGTACATAGCGGCCTCCACCGCTTCGACTCAGGCGCTCTGGCTTAGTCGACTGCTTGGTGATCTCCTCAGCAGAGACACTGGAGTGGTCGAACTCACGGTGGACAACGTGTCCGCTCTGGCCCTGGCAAAGAATCCCGTTTTCCATGAACGGAGCAAGCACATCCGGGTGAGGTACCACTTCATCCGACAATGCTTGGAGGAAGGGAGCATCAAGGCGAACTACATCAACACCAATGACCAGCTTGCGGACCTGCTCACGAAGCCCCTTGGGAGGCTCAAGTTCATTGAACTTCGCACCAAGATCGGGATGGTCCAACCCTCTTAGAAGACGACGTACAAGACTTAGGGGGAGAATGCTGGAATAAGTCTTGTAGTCCTTTGGTCTTTGGTCCCCTAGTCCCTTGTACCCTAGTCCTTTAGTTTGTTGCACTTTAGTCCTTGGTCTTTGTTGTACTCTAGTCCTTTGGTCTTTGTGGCCCCAATTAGGACAGCATCTAAGGACACTAGGACAGCATCTTAGTGTCAGCCATGGACAGCATATTAGTACAGCATCTAAGCATCTTAGACTAGCATCTTTGTGTCATATGCTTGGCTGCCATGGCAGCTATAAATATGTAGCCTCAACCCCTCGGGTTGGCATGGCATTGTGTGAGAAATAGACAAGAAAATTGCCCCAACTCCTAGTGTCATCCTCTCTTCCAATGAGAGTAAGAATCCAACTACTAACAATGATAGATTTAAACTTTTTAGTGGAAGCAACAAAAACACATTCTGCAGAAAATCGATCTATTAAAGAAACCTTGTATGCGACTGATCTAAATGTGTTCAACCGTGACAAAAGTGGTATATATTATAGAGAATCAAGTCACGAAGACACGACAACAAGAATCACGAAAATCCGTCAAGAAAAACTCAAGTTATGAACGAAAGATCAAACGAGGGTCAATCTGTTCTACTCAAGTAAAAACCAGATCTGCAACACTGCAAAAAAACTCGTGTAGATCATAAACTACAAATCCAATGACCGTGAAATTTTCACAAATGATAGATAATCAAGTTGTGAAGACAACCCAAAAAGAATCACGTCAATTGGATCTGTAAAACTCGAGTTATGATAAAAAACCGAAGCACTGTCATGTTGTCCAGAAACTCGACGAGAAAGAATTGACAAAAATAAGTCGGATGAACAAGGCACAAAAGCTCATCTAAATTACGAATTTTATTGATCAAAACATAAGAGGAACAGCCCAAAGTCATCTTACCACGATCTCTGGCCTCCCTTGCTTATATAACCAGCCCGGAGGCCAACCCAATTCAAACTAGGACTCTAATCCTACTCAATTTCTGAATCGAAACTTTCCATAACTGCTCAAGACTCTTCTATACGCAAATAGAAGCAATCTTAAGACTTCCAAACACCTTAGAAACGTATCCCACATTCCTAAAACAACTCAACGTCGTATCCCACACGAAATCATATCATAACCAACTCAAATCTTTCCATATTTGAGCCATAACCAACTCAGCCGCAGGCCGGACTTGTCCGGGGAATAGACCGTACTAGTCCGGAAGTTCTACAACTTAGTCCGTTTTGGGGCGGACTAAGAGTTTCTGATTGAGTTCGGACTTGTCCGTTTGGGGACAGACTAGTCCGTTTCTCTCTTAGTGAGAGTGTTTCGGGACTAAGTCCTGGTAGACCGGACTTATCCGCCTCAGTGGCCGGACCAGTTCGGGCCAGCCAGACTAATCTGTTTTCACCCGGACAACCAGTCTCTGTGTGTGTTCGGGCTAGTCCGTTCTGAGGCGTACTAGTCCGTATGGTTGTGAGATGAGAGCTCCCACGGCTAAGTCTTGGTGGACCGGACTTGCCCACCTTAGTGGCCGGACTAGTCCGGGTCCTCCAGATTTACCCGTTCTCACCTGGACAAATAGTTCCTGTGTGAGATCGGACTAGTCCGGTGTGTTAGTATCTGAAGTATTACTCTCATGGAGAGGATGCCACTAAGAGTTGGGAAATTTTTCTTGTTTCATTTCACACACAATGCCATGCCAACCTAGAGGTTGGGGTTACATATTTATAGCTAAGGCAACCAAACATATACCTAGATGCTAGACTAAGATGTTGTCCTACCAAAGGACTAGTATGCTGTCCTACTAAGGACTGAGATACTGTACTAACTAGGGGCCACATAGACCAAGAGTACAATACTTATTCCTTCATTCTCCCCCTAAGTCTTGCGCGTTGTCTTGTGGGAGAGTTGGACCATCCCGATCCTGGAGCAAAGCTCAAGGAACGTGATCCTCCCAAGGGGCTTGGTGAGCAGGTCTGCAAGCTGGTCCTTGGTGTTGATGTAGCACGTCTTGATGCTTCCTTCCTCCAAGCAGCCTCGGAGGAAGTGTACATCACCCGAATGTGCTTGCTCCGTTCATGAAAGACGGGGTTCTTTGCTAGAGCCAGAGCGGACTTGTTGTCCACCCTGAGTTCCATCGCTCCGGTGTCTTTGCCGAGGAGATCACCTAGCAGTCGAACTAGCCAGAGCGCCTGAGTCGAAGCAGTAGAGGCCGCTATGTACTCGGCCTCGCAGCTGAACAGGGCCACCACCTGCTGCTCGACCGACTGCCAGCTAACGAGGCACTTGCCGAGAAAGAAGAGAATCCTGCTCATGCTCTTGCTAGTGTCGATGTCGCCGGCGTGGTCGCGATCGCTGTACCCGACAAGGTGTGCTTCCCCAGGGCACCTCGGGTAGTAGATGCCGTGATCGAGAGTGCCGGCAATGTAGCGGATGATCCTCTTCACAGCCTGCTGGTGCTCCGTCATCGGTCGCTGCATGAACCGACTGATGTAGCCGACAGAGAATGCCAAGTCCGGCCGTGTGTGGACGAGGTAGCGAAGGCTCCCCACAAGACGCCGATACTGCGTGGCATCCACCTCCTCCGTCGTGCTGTTGTGGCTCAGCTTCAGTCTCTCCTCCATGGGAGTGAGAGCTGGGTTGCAGTCTGCGAGCCCAGCCAGCTCAACAATGCGCTTGGCGTAGGCAGTCTGTCGAAGAATGATCCCGGAGTCGGCCTGGTGCACCTCGATCCCTAGGTAGAAGTAGAGAGATCCCAGGTCACTCATCTGGAAGGTGGCTTTCATCGCTTCCTTGAATGCTGCCACCTCCGCATCCTTGGTGCCGGTGATCACCAAGTCGTCGACGTAGACACCCACCAGTAGGGCATTTCCTCCATTGCCCCGCCGGTAGATGGCCGCCTCGTGCGGGCTTTGCTCGAAGCCCATCCCCTTGAGCGTGGAGTCCAACTTGGCATTCCACGCCCTTAGTGCCTGCCGCAGGCCATAGAGGGCCTTGCGCAGGCGCAACACCTTGCCCTCCTTGTCAGGAATCGTAAATCCCAGCGGCTGGTGCACATAGACCTCCTCCTTTAAATCACTGTTAAGAAACGCCGACTTGACATCCATGTGTTGAACCCGCCAGACTCCCTGAGCAGCCAACGCAAGGAGGAGTCGCACAGATTCCATCCGCGCCACGGGCGCGAAGGCATCGTCGAAGTCGATCTCTTCCTGTTGCATGAAACCACGTACCACCAAGCGAGCCTTGTGCTTGACGATGGCGACGGCTTCATCCCTCTTCATCTTGAACACCCACTTAAGTGTGATCGCGCGGTGACCATGAGGGAGGTCAGCAAGCTCCCAGGCGCGGTTGTTCTCAACCGCGTCCATCTCCGACTGCATTGCGGCCTAAGCCGGATCTCCTTCTAGAAGATATTAGAGTTTAGTCTTTTTAGAGATAGAATTAGAGATAGACTAAAAGATTGAGTTGTAATAGATCAAGACTCTTGTAAGAGTGGCTATATAAAGAAGTCAAACACCCCAGTTTTAGATGAGATGAGAAAAGAAAATACATGTCCTCCCTCTGACCTAGCCGCCGCCTAGCCCCTACCCTAGCCGCCGCCTAGCCCCTGCCCTAGCCTCCGCCTATCCTCTGCCCTAGCTGCCACCCAGGCTATGCAGCCGCCGCCGCCCAGGCTTCAGCAGCCGACGCCACCCAGGCTAGCAGCTCTAGCCGCCGCTGCCGCCCTGATCTCCCTCCTCTGCGCCCCATGTTCTCTCTTATGTTCTGCGTCTCCACCTCCAGAAACAGGCTGCAACAATCTGTTCTTCCAGTGAACAGATCTACTAGAACAGACCAGCGAGAACAACTAGGAGAGGTGTTGAACTGTCTGGAACAAGGCAGTTTTTGGTGTGATCAAACACCGGAATTACAACATAGAACACGAAATAACAGAACTGCTAGACAACTTCGACATAACATCTACACCAGGGTGGCCAAGCCGGCGATGCCAAATGGTGGATGAAACTGTCGTAGTGAAAGCAAAAGGCGGTGAGGCAGCGGAAATAGAAAGTCGAAGTGTGTAGAGAGAGGCCCCGAGCTATCACATCAATAAAGAAGTAGCCGGGTAGAGAGGTCCTTCACAGACAAACCAAATGGATCAAACTCAATGGAACATTATAGTCAGTGGTAAAACAACGGATAGAAAGCAAATTCTGAAGGATATCCGAAGCGAAAAGAATGTTTTTCAGCTGGAAGGAACCCGGGAATCCAGAATCAACTACTGAGGTGACCGGAAGAACAGACCCGTTCCCAACAACGATAGATGAAGGAAAAGCGGGCAGGGCCAGCCCTGAGGCAGGACGTGAGGGGCGACTGCCCCGGGCCCTAGAACAAAGGGCCCCATTCGGATCTATATATATTGCACATATTTTTTTTACATTTTGTCTCATAATTATTTGCTAAATATAATGAAACTCAATTAAAAATAGTGCTGCTAGACTGTCTAATGCCCACCTATGGCTTGCAGTAGGTGAATTACGTACAGAAAACCCACCCTTTGATTCACTACTTTGACAATTCAGGTTACATATACTGATCATTTATTATTTGGTTTGTCCTTCTGCTCCTTTCTGAATAAACACAACCACGTCCCTACGACCGTCAATAGATCGTCTTAGAAACGATGCTAGAATTCTGCTCCTCTCTAATGTTTAGAAATTGGGTAAACAAATCACGTACTAAACAAAATACAATTGGCAAGATATAATCAAATTGAACTGATTTCATTTTGGCACTGCATAGATTCAATCAGCGTGTTTTTCCAATTTGCAAAATTTTTATAATTGTCTTTATAAAGTGTTTTTTGTAGTGTTTTGTGTGTTATACTTATGAAATTTGTTTAAATCATCTTTATGAGGTGCTTTTCGTTATAGTTTGTGTGTTATACATATCACTATCTCTCCTACTGATGATAAGTTTTTGTAATATCTAGATTATTATATAGCTTTAAGTGAAAATCTTATTCTTCTATATCTTCTTGCAGAAAATACGATAATTATACATATAATATATATGTAGTATTTTTTATTTTTGTGACCAAGGGGGCCACTATTTTAGTTTCGCCCCGGCCACCGAAATCTCAGCCGGCCTTGAAAGAGGGATTGGGAGGGTGGGTGGAAAAGAATATACCAGCATTAGGAGTGGTATGATATGACGCTCCGGAGTCCGCTATCCAGTCAGCACATGGTTGAGTAACATACATGGTGCTGAAGGAGGAGGCCATCGACTAGCGATCCCACGTCAAGGGTGGCTTCTGGAGTGGTGCCGACGGCTCCGAGTACCCAACAGGGTAGTCGGTGCCTCCGTAGGTCGAGGCTGTCTGTCCGCTAGGAGAATAGCCAGGTCCATCGTAGATCTAAGTCGGCGGCCCACCAGCACTGTAGGTTGGTCCACTATAGCCTAGGTGGGCTACGAACGCCAGCTGCGGACGTGGTGGCCGTGAAAGCTGAGAACCCAGAGACGGCCCAGGCCACATATAGATCTGGCCAGTCCATGGGTTGAGGGTGGGCTAGGATGCACCTGCCCGGCCAGTACCACCACTACCACCAGTAGTCGGAGTGTTGGAAGTAGGAGTGCCGCCTGTACTGCTACCTCCATCACGGCCGCCACGTTTGCCTCGGCGGCGATGATTTTCACCCCTTGAACAAGCAGGAGTGCCTGCGGTGGAAGGTGGTCGTGACAGTGGTCCACTAGCAGCTGGCGATGGTGGACGAGGGGACTGCCCAGAGCCATAAAAGGCTGTGGCAGACCTGGAGCCAGTGGGACCTCTTGCAGTGATCTTCTCAAGCTCGAGATCAGACCATACCTTCTCGAAGGTAGGAGAAGGTTCCAGACAGAGAAGCCACGTCCGTAGGTGACAGTAGCGCTCATTCAGGCCCTAAAGGACCCGAAGAACGAGAGCGTTGTCGGTGACCGGATCGCCAAGGTCACGTAGAGCATCCGCCATGCCCTTCATTTCCCAGTAGTAGGCGAAGACAGAGCGGTCACCTTGGACGGTGTTCTGGAACCGCGCGCTGATATGGAGGGCTTGAGTCACGCGGTTCCCCAAAAAACGCTGCTCAAGGACTAGCCAAGCCCGTCGAGCAATACCACCACCGCGCTGCCCGACGATGTCCTGTGGCTCCTCGGAGAGGAAGCCAAGGATCCAGAATAGGGCAAGAATGTCCATGCTGATCTAGGAGACATCCATCGAAGAGTCATCCTGGAGGACGTCGTAGTCGAGGCGGAAACGCCTCAGCGTCAGGAGCACCAGGTCACGCCACCGGGCGTATGATGTAGACTCGGAGCTGAGGACAACCGGCACGAGTGTCCAGATGTTCTGAATCCCGGCGGCCTGTGCATGAAGAGCAGCCACAAGTGAAGCCGAGTACATACCAGCATCTGAGGAAGGCTCGTATGTAGCACCCAGCGGTCGATGAGCACTCTCCTCAAGCTGGTGAGATCGAGCGATCACAGAGGCACACTTCTGCTCCATGGCGAGAGCGAGTGCCCGCTCGCGCTCGCGAGAGGCATCTAGAGATGCGGCGATGCCGGAGGTGTCTGTCGTGTCGGTGCCGTAGATGGAGGCAGTAGCCGCGCTGTCAGCAGCGGAGCCAGCGGCTGGAAACAGGATCACTGGCGGGACGGTGGTCGTGGTACTCACGTCGATGTTGAGGCCGGTAGACGTGGCAGTGGAGTCGTGAGGCTCGTAGGTAGTTCCTGCCATGAAAACAACGGCGACGACGGATTTTCAGCAGTACCTACAAGAGGTCCACCGGCGACAGGTCCGGTCCTCGGAGACCCGACGACGGTGGCAGCACCCTGGCTAGGAGTGGTGCCACCCCCCCAAGGGGTGGCAGGGGCCTGACAAGGGAGGAGGGCGCCGGTCGATCTGGCGGCGGCTTCCCCCCGAAAACACGCACCAGGCGACAACTCGAACCCCGGAGGCGGCGCGGCGGTAGGAGATGGGCGGTGGTGTGGCGACGTGCCGGCTGGTATGGCGGCAGGGTGGTGTGGCGCGCCGGCAGAGACAACGGCTACGTCGTGGGGCGCGGCAGGGGCGGCGGCGTGGTGCGCGACAGCCCATGGTGCAGCGGCAAAGGGCATGGCGGCGGCAGCGGTGTGGGGCGCGGCAGGAGCGGCGGCGTGGGGCGTGGCAGCCCAGGGCACGGCGGCATGGGCCGCGGCGGCGGCTTGGTGCGCAGCAAGGGCGGCGTTGGGCGCGGCAGATGAGGCGTTGCCGGCGGCGGCAGCCCAAGGTGCGGCGGTTTGGGGCGCGCTAGGCGCGGCAGCCTAGAGTGCGGCAGCAGGGCGGCGGCGTGGGGCGCGGCGGCTGTGATGGGGCCATTAGGGTTAGGGCTAATCCTAATTACCTAGCTAATGATACCATATTAGAAGGGACTGAATTGGATGATTAATCATGAGGGTCAAGGGTACAATATATAGAGTGATTAGGTGGGGAAAAGACCATTAAGCCCCTAACCCTAATTCCATCCAAAGGACTAAATTACCCCTGGTTATCCCTCGAATTACATAGTCTAACAGGTAGGAAAGAGAAAGCATTGCAATGTCACCCTAAGGTCATCGATGCTCAAATGGTTTATCCATTGATCCTTGAGCGCTTGGCCGATGGGTAGGATCCATTGATCTTGGAAGCTTCCTTACTTCTCTTGTAGCCATTGTCTATGCTTAATGCTCGGAGTCTTCCTTCCTAGTGTTCTTGGAGGGTCTTAGTCGATGGTTAGATGGTAGAGGTTTGTTGTAGTTTCATTGTGGTCGTTGTAACTGACTGCTTCAACCATTTTAACTTATATTAATTAATACCACGCTTAGGGTTTCCCTGTTGTATTTCCTTAAAAAAAGGTGTACCCAGTGCCGAAGTCTCCCTCACATGTGGGGTCTAGGGAAGGGTTATTTCCAGACAGCCATACAATTGGAGACACACTACCACTTCGCCAGGTTTGCTCTTCTGTATTTCCTCAAAAAAAACCATAAAAGCAATGTTAGAGATAATCCCGTTTTTTCTAGATTAATTAGAGTTAGAGATAGAATCCAAATCTATCTACATTTAGAGTAGGAGTCAAGGATAGTATTAGACTAGGACTCTATGTAATTGGGGCTATATATAGACAACTATACTTTAAGAAATATGAGAGTCGGGAGGTAATTAGAGGAAAATTTGTACCGGGTTTACAACAATTGGAATCAGAGCTACGGTTCGGGATCTAACCGTGTGTCGCCCCTGAAAGGGCGTGCTCACGGGGCGGCCAACCTTGCCCGGACGTGAGCCGACGGGGAGGGTGCTCGGCTGCGTGGCGAAGGGACGGACACAGCGCAACAGGGGTTAGTAGCGGAAGATGTGATCCCCGACGCGCTTGGCGACGGGCGGGAGGTCTGCATCATCCAGGCGCGGGTTGCCATGGTAGTAGCCAACGACGGCGAGGCCGCCGTCATTGACCGCGAAGTGGTCCTCGACGAGGAGGCCATTGACCGGCGTGAATTAGAGGGGTAATGGTGGTTGTATTAGATGATAAAAATAATGAGGGTTCAGGGATGATTATATAGAGGGATTAGGTGAAAGGAAAAGACTAAACTACCCCTAACCCTAATCCCTCACTAATGACTAATATACGCCTATGCCTCACACACAATTACAGAGTCTAACACCCCCCCCCCCCCCCGCAGTCACAACATCTAGCCACTGCAGATGTTGAGACTAGACCGAAACTCGGAGAACAGCGACGAAGGGAGGCCCTTCGTGAAGATGTCGGCGAACTGCGTCGTCGTCGAGACATGGTGTACTCGAACCTCGCCACGTGCAACCCGCTCACGAACAAAGTGGAGGTCGATCTCCACATGCTTTGTGCGCTGATGCTGGACCGGGTTGGTGGAGAGGTACACGGCGCTGACGTTGTCGCAGTAGATCAGGGTGCTCCTGGCGACGGGAGTATGGAGCTCCCGAAGCAGCTGTTGAAGCCAGGAGGCCTCAGCCACGCCGTTAGCCACGTCGCAATACTCCGCCTCAGTACTCGAGCGCGACACCACGGGATGTCGCTTCGAGGACCAGGAGACGAGGTTACCGCCCAGGAAGACGGCGTACCCAGAAGTAGAGCGTCGTGTGTCCGGGCAGCCGGCCCAGTCAGCGTCGGTGTACACGGCTAGCTCGGAGGCCACGTCACGTCGAAGGAGGAGGCCGTAGTCGAGGGTACCTCGTAGGTACCGAAGAATCCGCTTCCAAGCAGTGAGGTGCGGCTCCCTCGGGTCATGCATGTGGAGACACACCTGCTGAACCGCATACGAGATATCCGGCCTGGTGAAGGTGAGGTACTGAAGAGCACCTGCAAGACTCCTGTAAGCAGTGGGGTCAGAGACGGGTGTCCCGTCGGTAGCGGAGAGCTTCGCCTGAGTATCCACTAGAGTGGAGCATGACTTGCACTCAGCTATGCCCGCTCGCTGGAGGATATCCAGGCAGTACTGTCGCTGGTGAAGGAACAAGGCGCCTGGTCGGTCCTCGACCGCAATACCCAAAAAGTGGTGGAGAGGGCCCAGTTCCTTCATAGCGAACTCCTGCTGTAGAGCAGAAATGGTGCGCCGAAGAAGAGCCGGACTAGACGTTGTCAGTACAATGTCATCGACGTACAATATAAGGTAAGCAGTGTCACTGCCACATCAATAGACAAACAGCGAAGTATCCGACTTAGCTTCGACGACCCCTGCGAGACCAAGGAGGTGAACTGGCTATACCAGGCTCGCGGTGCCTGCTTCAGTCCGTACAAAGATTTGTTCAGCTTAGAGACCATGTCTAGGTGAGCTGAATCAACAAATCCTGTCGGCTGACTGCAGTACACCGTCCCGATCAGTGTACCGTGGAGGAAGACATTCTTGACGTCATATTGGTGGACAGGCCAAGAACGCGAGAGACCCCACGACAGAACGGTATGAATCGTCGCCGGCTTCACCACCGGGCTGAAGGTCTCGTCGTAGTCGACTCCAGGGCGCTGAGTGAAACCCCGAACTACCCACCGAGCCTTGTACCTCTCCAAGGTACCGTCCGCCTTCTCCTTATGTGTGAACACCCACTTGCCCGTGACAACATTGCCACGACCGAGGCGGGGAACTAGATCCCAGGTCCGGTTGGCAAGCAGGGCCGCATACTCTTCTTCCATAGCCCGACGCCAGTGAGGATCGGCGAGGGCGCTACGGATAGAAGAGGGAATAGGCGAGATGGGTGACGAGGCAGGCGGTGGGGAGGTCGACGATGAGAGGACGACCCCGGAGAAATGCTCCACCGGCTGGAGAACCCCAACGGCCCGTCGGATCACCATCAGGTGAACATGACGGGGGTCCCGGTGGAGCAGTGGAGGGTGGTACACCTGAGGCTCGGGGCGGGAAGTGGCTGGTGCACCAACCCGCGCTCGTCGCTGATAGACAAGAGCGGGGTCGGCGTACCGCAGCACAGGAACCGCGCGTGGTGCAGTAGTCGACGTCGAGGACGCCGAGGCCGCGCTTGGTACAGCAGGTGTCGTCGGGGACACCGGGGCCGCGCGTGGTGCAACGGGCGACATTGGGGGCGCCGAGGCCACGCGTGGCGCAGCTGGTGGCATCAGGGACGCCGGTGCCGCGCGTGGCGCAGCAAGTGGCGTCAGGGACGTCGATGCCACGTAAGGCACAGCAGGTGCCGTGGAAGACGCCGAAGTCGTGCGTGGCGCAGCGGGTGGGTAACCTGCAAGAGGTAAAAGGCAAGGTCGTTGTACAGGAGCGGCCTCAGGGTCAGTAGAGAAGAGGGAATCCAACTCAGCGACGGAGTCAGAGGACGGGGTGGAAAAGGGAAAGGAAGACTCGTCGAAGACGACATGTCAGGAGATCAAGATACGACGGCTGGTAGGGTCAAGGCACCTGTACCCCTTATGGTCAGGGGAGTACCCAAGGAAAACACACCGAGTCGAGCGAGGCGCAAGCTTATGGGGAGCCGTGGCAGAGAGGTTCGGGTAGCAAGCGCACCCGAAGACTCAAAGATGGTCGTAAAGAGTAGAGGTGCTAAACAAAGCGAAGTGAGGGGTGGGAGCACTAATCACCTTAGTAGGAAGGCGATTAATGAGGTAGGTGGCGGTGTGAAGCGCCTCCGCCCAATAGCAAGCAGGGTGAAGCCTGAAACACCAGGGAGCCCATGACATCGTTGGTCGTCCGAATCATGCGCTAAGCCTTGCCATTCCGGGGGGAAGTGTACGGGCAAGACATGCGCAACTGAACACCACAACAAAGCAAAAAGTCACGGAACGCAGAATTGTCAAACTCGCGCCCGTTGTCGCACTGGACCGCACGGATCGTGCGCCTAAACTGGGTGGACACCCAAGCGAAGAAGTAAGAAAGAGTGCCAAACATATTAGACTTCTGTCGCAAGGGAAAAGTCCATGAATAGTGCGAAAAATCATCAACGACCACCAAGTAATACTTACATCCAGAAACACTAAGAACAGGTGAAGTCCAAAGATCACAGTGAATCAAATCAAAGATGTGCTCGACACGAGTGACAGAATGCGGAAAAGGAAGTCGAACGTGGTGGCCCAACTGACAAGCATGGCAAAGAGACTCATGAGTGCCCCGAGTACACGAAACCACTGAACTACCAGACAACTTCGACATAGCATCAACACCGGGGTGGTCAAGCCGACGATGCCAAATGGTCGAAGAGGTTGTCGTAGTCAGGGCAAGAGGCGGAGCGGAAGCAGGAAGACACATCGTGTACAGGGGACCCATACTCTCACAGCGAAAGAGAATGCGTCGAGTAGTAAGATCTTTCAAAGTTTCACCATAAGGATCGAACTCAAGAGAAACATGGTTGTCAGCAGTAAAACGACAAACGGAAAGAATGTGCTGAATGATGTCAGGAGCAACAAGAACATCACGTAGCTGAAACGAATCCGGTGAACCCGAGTCACCTACTGAGGTGACTGAAAGAGCCGACCCATTCCCAACAACGATAGATGAAGGATCAGAGGGACGGGAAGGGCGGGTAGAAGAGAGGATACCGACATCAACGGTGATGTGGTACGAGGCACCGGAGTCCACCACCCAGTCAGGGCCAGACGGCGTGAGACCCCGTAGGTAGACCAACGGTGTAGAACGGGTCGCGACATGCCCCGGCGGTGGCGGCACCGGGAAGGAAGACAACACGCTCGGACCCTCGACGGACGTGCCAACAGAGTAGGCAACAGCTGATCCAGGTACACCAGCCGATGGCGGTCGAGTACCCTGCGGCGATGACCGGGTCTAAACAGGAAACGACGGCCGCACGTCAGGAGGCGAGGCCGCGGCGGCCTAGGATGGTGCGGCCGAGCCGGCGGCGGCTGAAGGCGGCGGCACGGCATATGGCGGCGGCTGCTGCCAGGTCGGAGCCGGTGATGACCAGATCTGGGCCGGTGGTGGCGGTCGAGGCGAGGCAGCGGTGGCCCTCAGTGGCGCGGCGGCGTACGGAGGCGGCTGCGGCCGGACCGGAGCCGGCGACAACCAGATCTAGGCCGGCGGCGGTAGGGGCGAGGCAACGACGGCCCACAGGGACACCGCCGAGCCAGCGGCGACCAACGGCGGTACGACGGCGGCGGCAGCCGGGAGGCGGCACGGCGGCTGTGGCCGAGGGTGGCACAGCGGTGGCGGCCCGGCCCACGCGTCCGGCAGCGGCACGGCCCTGGTGGACGGCGGCGGGGCGGACCAGGTGGCCGGCGGCGTCGCGATGGAGGCGGCGCCCAGCGGCGGCCAGATCTAGGCCCTAGGCGGTGGTGGCGGCGTGGCCCGGACGACCGACGGCAGCGCGCATCCCGGCGGCGGTACGCAGGGGCGCCGCTGCAGAGGCGGCGGAGCGCAGGGGCCCGACGGCAGCGGCTCCATGAGGAGAGAGGAGATGGCGCGACGGCAAGGAGGCGCGCGGCGCGGCGGCCAGGTGGCGCGGCTGCGGCGCGGCTGCAGCACAGCGCACAGCGAGGAGGCGAGCGGCGCGATGGCAAGGAGGCGCGCGGCGCGGCGGCAGGGTGGCGCGGCTGCGGCGCGCGGCACGGCGGTGGCCAGCTACGCGGCGGCGGCCGGCGTCCGGAGCCCGGCGGCGGCTGCTGGGCACAACCAGGGAGAAGAGAGAGAAGCCCAGGAATAAAAGCAATCTGATACCAAATTAGAGGGGTAATTGTGGCTGTATTAGATGATAAAAATAATGAGGGTACAGGGATGATTATATAGAGGGATTAGGTGAGGGGAAAAGACTAAACTACCTCTAACGCTAATCCCTCACTAATGACTAATATACCCTATTCCTCACATACAATTACAGAGTCTAGCAGCGCGGCCGAGTGCTTGAGCGCGAGCTTGACGTACGCCGCCTGCGACACTTCACACCGACACTCCACTCCCATCTCCGATATGCTTTGTTGCCGACGGGAGCTTGTGGGTGAGCGCGAGCCTGGCGGGATTGACGCGATTCATGGTGAATCGGGTCGGATTCAGGTGAGCTCGGCGGCGGCTCGCGAGGAGCAGGAAACCGTTGTGCGCCCGAATGACGCCCTCGGGCCGGCGCGTTGCCGCGTCGGCGTGAGGCGGCCATAGTTCGCCGGCGAGATCGGCGAGGAAGGCAGCAAACCGAGAGAGAGAGAGAGAGAGAGAGAGAGAGATAAACCTAAATGGGGAATTGTTTTTCTATTTTTTTGTGTATTGCTCAGTGTTTGATCGGCCACCTCTTAACAGTTTATGCCCTCCAGGTGGTCCCTCTCCCCTCAACTTAATCTTTCCAGTAACATTGTATTAACTCTAGTTACATTTTAACCACACTCATCACCCACACACTCCACACCATGTCTACTCCTACTCCTGTCCAGTGCTCGGCGCCACACCTCCCCCACCGCCAGTTTGTGCTTGTCCCCAAGCACTGATCTCCGAAAACTTGTTGAGCAGGACATACCAATTGGATTAGGGAAAGTGATGAAATCATAACAACCTGTCAGGAAGGATACATATATAGCGGGACACAACTTAAGGGCTAAACAACCCTACTACAAATGACTAAAATGCCCCCTAATACACGTACAGTCCAACACCCCCCCCCCCCCCCCGCAGTCCCAACATCTAGCTACGGCAGATGTTGAGACTGGACCGAAACTCGGTGAACACCGTCGAAGGAAGTCCCTTGGTGAAGATGTCAGCGAACTGCGACGACGTCGGAACGTGCAGGACTCACACCTCCCCGAGAGCCACCCGCTCACGAACGAAGTGAAGATCGATCTCCACGTGCTTCGTGCGCTGATGCTACACCGGGTTGGTGGAGAGGTAGACGGCGCTGACGTTGTCGCAGTAGACCAACGTACTCCGGGCGAGGGGGGAGTGGAGCTCCTGAAGCAGCTGCTGAAGCTAGGAGGACTCGGCCACGCCGTTGGCCACGGCGCGGTATTCCGCCTCGGCACTCGAGCGGGACACCACGTGCTGCCTCTTCGAGGGCCAGGAGACGAGGTTGCCGCCCAGGAAGACGGCGTAGCCGGAGGTGGACCGACGGGTGTCCGGGCAACCCGCCCAGTCTGCGTCGGTGTAGACGACCAGCTCGGAGGAAGAGTCGCGCCGCAGAAGAAGGCCATAGTCGTGAGTGCCACACAGGTACCGAAGGATCCGCTTCACCGCCGTGAGATGTGGCTCCCGCGGATCATGCATGTGGAGACACACTTGCTGAACCGCGTAGGAGATGTCCGGCCTGGTGAAGGTGAGGTACTACAGTGCACCTGCAAGACTCCTGTAAGTGGTGGGGTCGGCGACCGGGGCACCGTCGACCGAAGACACCTTTGCCTGGGTGTCCACGGGAGTGGAGCACGGCTTGCAATCAGCCATGCCCGCTCGCTCGAGGATATCCAGGCAGTACTGGCGCTGGTGGAGGAACAGAGCACCCGGGCGGTGCTCGACCGCAACGCCCAGGAAGTGGTGGAGGTGGCCGAGATCCTTCATCGCAAACACGCGCTGTCGGGCGAAGATCGTGCGCTGAAGAAGAGTCGGGCTGGACGCTGTGAGGACAATATCGTCCACGTACAGGAGGAGGTAGACAGTGTCACCCTCACGCCTGTACATGAAGAGCGAAGTGTCTGACTTGGCCTCGACGAAGCCGAGCAAGGCCAGGAAGGAGGCGAACCGGCTGTACCAGGCCCGAGGCGCCTGCTTCAGCCCGTACAGGGACTTGTTCAGCTGGTGGACAGGCCAAGAACGTGACAGAGCCAACGACAGAACGGTGCGAACCGTCGCCGGCTTCACCACCGGGCTGAAAGTCTCGTCGTAGTCGACGCCGGGACGCTGCGTGCAACCGCGAAGCACCCACCGTGCCTTGTACGTCCTCTCTAGAGACCCATCCGCCTTTCTCTTATGCGTGAACACCCACTTGCCCGTGACAACATTGCCACGACCAGGACGGGAAACCAGGTCCGGTTGGCAAGTAGGGCCGCATACTCTTCTTCCATAGCCCGACGCCAATGAGGATCGGCGAGGGCGCTACGGACAGAGGAGGGGATAGGCGAGATGGGTGACGAGGCAGGCGGCGGGGAAGTCGAGGATGAGAGGACAACCCCGGAGAAGCGCTCCACAGGACAAAGGATGTCGGCGGCCCGTCGAGTCACCATCGGGTGAACGTGACGAGGGACCCGGTGAAGCAGCGGAGGGTGGTATACCAGATCCTCAGGACGCGAAGAGGACGGTCCACCAACCCGCGCTCGTCGCTGATAGACGAGAACGGATCGGCGTACCGTGGTCCAGGGGCCGTGGGTGGTGCGGCTGACGACGTCGAGGATACCGTCGTGGACGTCGGGGCCGCGCGAGGCGCGACGGACGACGTCGGGGACGCCGTCGTGGACGTCGGGGCGGCGTGAGGCGCGACGGACGACGTCGGGGACACCGGGGCCGCACGTGGCACGGTGGGTGACGTCGGGGACACCGGGCCCGCACGTGGCACGGCGGGCGACGCTGGAGCCACGCGAGGTGCGACTGACGACATCGGGGAGGCCAGGGCCGCACGTCGCACGGCGGGCGACGTCGAGGACGTCGGGGCCGCGCATGGCGCGGCGGACGTCGTCGGACGACGTCGGGGCCGTCGGAGGAACGGCCAGTGGCGGCAAGAACGCCGGAGCCGTGGGAGACACAACAGGTGGTGTCTGAGACACCGTGGTCGTGTCCGGCGCAACTAGAGGAAGACCTGCAGAAGGTAAAAAACAGGGTCGCTGGACAGGAGCGGTCTCAGGGTCAGTGGAAAAAAGAGAGTCCAACTCGGAGACGGAGTCACAGGAGGACCCAACGAAAGGGAAGGACTCCTCGTCGAACACGACGTGTCGGGAGACCAAGATACGGCGAGTGGTAAGGTCGAGACACCGGTACCCCTTATGGTCAGGGGAGTACAAGGAAGACACACCGAGTCGAGCGAGGCGCGAGCTTATGAGGGGTGGTGGCAAAGAGATTAGGGTAGCACGCGCACCCGAAGACTCGAAGGTGGTCGTAGAGAGAAGGGGTCCTGAACAAAGCGAAGTGAGGGGTGGGAGCACTAATCGCCTTAGTAGGAAGGCGATTAATGAGGTAGGTGGCGGTGTGAAGCGCCTCCGCCCAGTAACGAGCAGGGGTAGAAGCCTGAAACATCAGGGAGCGCATGACATCGTTGGTGGTCCGAATCATGCGCTCAGCCTTGCCGTTCTTGGGGGAAGTGTATGGGCAAGACATGCGCAACTGTACGCCGCGAGAACGCTGAAAGTCACGGAACGCAGAGTTGTCAAACTCGCGCCCGTTATCGCACTGGACCGCACGGATCATGCGCCCAAACTGGGTGGACACCCAAGCGAAGAAGTGAGAAAGAGTGCCGAACGTATCAGACTTCTGTCGCAAGGGAAAAGTCCACGAATAGTGCGAAAAATCATCAACGACCACCAAGTAATACTTATATCCAGAAACACTGAGAACAGGTGAAGTCCAAAGATCACAATGAATCAAATCAAAGATGTGCTCAACACGAGTGACAGAATGCGGAAAGGGAAGTCGAACGTGGCGACCCAACTGACAAGCATGACAGAGACTCATGAGTACCCCGAGTACACGGAATCGCTGAAATACCAGACAACTTCGACATAGCATCAATACCAGGGTGGCCAAGCTGACGATGCCAAATGGTCGAAGAAGTTGTCGTAGTCAGGGCAAGAGGCGGACTGGAAGCAGGAAGACGCATCGTATACAGGGGACCCGTACTATCACAACGAAAGAGACTGCGTCGAGTAGTAAGATCCTTCACAGTTACACCATAAGGATCAAACTCAAGAGAAACATGGTTGTCAGTGGTAAAATGACGAACGGAAAGAAGGTGCTGAATGATGTTAGGAGCAACAAGAACATCACGTAGCTGAAACGAATCCGGCGAATCCAAATCACCTACTGAGGTGACTGGAAGAGTCGTCCCATTCCCAACAACGATAGATGAAGGATCAGAGGGACGGGAAGGGCGGGTAGAAGAGAGGATACCGATGTCAGGGGTGGTGTGGTACGAGGCATCGGAGTCCACCACCCAGTCAGGGCCAGACGGCGTGAGACCCCGTAGGTAGACCGACGGTGTAGAACGGGTCGCGACATTGCCCCGGCGGTGGCGGCGCCGGGAAGGAAGGCAACACGCTCGGACCCTCGACGGTGGTGCCAACAGAATAGGCAACACCCGACTTAGGTACATGGCATAAGGTGGCGTCGGCTGAAGACGGCGGCACGGCGTAAGGTGGCGTCGGTTGCCAGGTCAGAGTCGGTGATGACCGGATGTAGGCCGATGGTGACGGCCGAGGCGAGGCGACAGCGGCCGAGGGTGGCAGCCCAACCCACGTGTCCGGCAGTGGCGTGGCCCGGGCGGACGACGGCAGCGTGATGTAGGCGGCTCTCTGCGGTGGCCGGATCTGACCACCAGACGGCGGTGGCGGCGTAGTCCACGCGGCCCAGGCGAAAGGCGGCGACACAGCTGGTGGGGCAGCGGTGGCCCAGGGCAGCGCTGGTGAGGTGGCAACGGCCCAGGGTGGCGCTGCCGAGCCGGCGGCGGGACGAGCACCAACATCAGTCCTCCGGAAGTGGGCGTCCTCGCTACACTGGCCGCCGAGACACGGGCGGCCGTGGTCGGCCGCATCGAGGCCGTGCTCAAGGCCGCACTCAAGGCAGACGGACATCGCGGTGGCCGAAGGGGACGGGAAGTGGGAGGAGAAGTCGAAGTCGAGGTCGAGGCAGCCGGCGCAGGTCGGGCTGCCTGGGGCGCTGTAGAAGCAGGCGTCGCCGGGGTGGTGGTCCCGCGTGGGGCTAGAGGGCGCTGGCGAAACGGAGGTCGCGCGCGACGGGGAGCGACCACCCGCCGTGGTAGTCCTGCAGCGGGACGAGCGCCTCGAGAGCGAGGTCGAGGACGTGCTGGTGGTCCACCGTGGCCCGCAGGTAGTCGACGATCTCAGCCGCGGCGCCGAGGGACTCGATCCCGTCGCTGTCGCGGCCGGTGCGTGAGGCGGCGGCGCCAGCGAGGCGGAGGGCGCGCGCAGCGGCCAGGAAGGTGCGTGCAGCGGCCGGGAAGGCACGTGCAGCGGCCGGGAGGGCGCGCGCACGTCGCTGACGCGGCCGGTGCGTGAGGCGGCAGCGCCCGCGTGGCGGAGGGCGCGCGCAGCGACCGGGAGGGCGCGCGCAGCGGCCGGGAGGGCGTGACCGCCGTTAGGGCGCGCGCGCGGCGGCCGTTAGGGCGCGCGCACGTCGAGGGCGGCGCCGGCGAGGAGAGAGAAGGGCAGAGAGAGGCAATTTGATACTAAATTGGATTAGGGAAAGTGATAAAATCATAACAGTCTGTCAGGGAGGATACATATATAGGGGGACACAGCTTAAGGGCTAAACAACCCTACTACAAATGACTAAAATGCCCCCTAATACACGTACAGTCCAACAATACCAATCTTTTCAGGTTGTAGCTTCGGGAGCGACGTGTGACCAGCGCACACGAACTTGTGGAATGGCATGGTTCCCAATCTTGAGGAGCCTCCTGTCAACAATAGCTATCGGCTTCAACTGCTCCTGTTCTAGATTGATCACAGCTGGTAACTGTGAAAATATTGGGGAATGGTTCTCATTGAAGGGTTTGAGCTATGACACATGAAAAACCGGATGCACCTGCACCCCTTCTGGTAGTTTCAGTTTGTAAGCAACCTGACCAATGCGCTGCAGCACTTTATAAGGCCCAAAAAATATGAAAGATAGCTTTAGACATGGACGTTTTACCACAGTTGATTGGGCGTA
The DNA here is from genome assembly GCA_030760725.1 of Neostapfia colusana. Lineage (NCBI taxonomy): Eukaryota > Viridiplantae > Streptophyta > Magnoliopsida > Poales > Poaceae > Neostapfia > Neostapfia colusana. The sequence goes on from JASWHV010000011.1 coordinate 65,031,170, forward strand.
TGGTTGTAGCTTCAATAATACAGATTCTCCCACCTGGAACTCCCTTTCCTTCCTCTTCTTGTATGCGTGTTGCTTCATACGGTTTTGTGCTGCAGCAAGATGATGTTTCAACAACTCCTATTGAGTTTCTTGTTCAACCAGTAGCTCCTTCACAGATTTGTCAGTAGCAGATGAGAGTGTAGAGGCTGCAGTCACATCAGCATCATAGCCATACAGAGCACAGAATGGGGAGCAACCAAGCGATGAATGAAATGCAGTGTTGTACCAAAATTTAGCAAGGGATAACCATCGTTTCCAGTGTTGAGGGGCAGCATGGACGGCACAACGAAGATACATTTCGAGGCACTGATTGACCCTTTCACTCTGACCATCGGTTTGAGGGTGGTAAGCCGCACTTAGTAAGAGCTTAGTCCCATCAAAGAAAACAGATGCCTCCACAAAGTACTTGTAAAAATTTTATCTCTATCGGACACTATGGATTTAGGCAGGCCATGCAGTTTAAATATGTTATCAAAGAGAAGATGTGCTATTTGAACTGCTGAGAAAGAGTGTTTGACAGCAAGAAAATGTGCGTACTTGGTAAAACGGTCCACTATGACCAAAATAGCATTAAACCCTTCGGATTTAGGCAAACCTTCTATAAAATCCATGATAATATCCTGCCAAGGTCGTTTCGGGATGGGTAGAGGTTGGAGGAGTCCGGATGGATAAGAATGCTCTGTTTTTGCTTGTTGGCACAGCTGACATTGTTTGATGAAATCCTCTACATACTGTTTGAGCCCTCTCCTGTAATTATACCAGTATATCATCAATAAATATCATGACAAACTTCCCGAGAAAGGGTGCCAACACGGAATCCATAGCACACTAGAATGTTGCTGGGGCATTAATGAGCCCAAAAGGCATCACTTTAGACTAGTAGTGACCACTATGAGTCTTGAAGATTTTTTTATACTCCTCCCCTACTCTCATTCTAATTTGATGGTAGTCTGCCCTCATGTCCAAACTAGAAAAATATTTAGTGCCAAATAATTCATCAAGTATCTCATCTACCAATGGCATTGGAAACCTATTCTTAATGGTAGGATCAATTAACTTTCTATAATCTATACAAAAGCGCCATGTACCATCCTTTTTTTGAACAAGTAAGACCGGAGAGGCAAAAGGACTTACACTCTCTTCGATGAGGCCAGCTTTCAGCAACAGTTGAACTTGCTTTTCACTTTCATCCTTATGAGAAGGGGAATACCTATAAGGCTTGGAGTTGACTGAAATTGCCCTCGGAAGCAATATAACATGATCAAATTGTCTTGAAGGAGGTAGAGTTCTTGGCTCATCAAAGAGGTCAGAAAATTCTTGTAGCAACGCAGTTATGGATGGATCAGAAGATGAAGGCTGCTGCGTAGTTGACATTGTGTCTAGAGGTTTCACAATGGCTAGAGACCAAACCTCATTACCTGACAGCCATTTCTCCAACTGTGATTGCTGTGGCAAAAAAATTTGTGTTACTTGCTGCATTCCTTTCAGCTGAATGAGTTGTCCCTTGTGGGTGAACTCCAGGGTTTTTCCTTTCCAATCACAGATCATCGGGCTATACCGTTCCAGCCAGTCGTAACCAAGGATGGCATCATACCCTCCTACCGGCAGCACCCTCATTGCTGTGTTAAAGGTGTGTCCCCCACACCACCATTCCACATTAGGTACCATACTGTCAGTTATCAGCTGCTCCCCATTAGCTATGTTGACCTTGACTGGTTTGCATTTTTGAACTTGTAATCCCACTTTCTCCACCAGACTAGAGTTAATAAATGTAGCTGAGCTACCCGAATCAACTAAGAGCAGCAGTTTTTGATCCTGTACCAAGGACTCAAGTTTGAGACACTCGGGTCCCTCTGTTCCCGAAATAGCATGGACAGACAGATTACAGGTTTCCTCCAAAAGGTTATCCTCCTGGTCTAACTGCTGCAATACCTCGTCAGTGAGCACCATGTTCCGATCTTCCATGGACAAAGTGTTGAGCTGCAGTGAAACCCTCTTTGAACACCAGTTCAAGTGGCCTGGTTCGAATTTTTCTCCACATACAAAGCAAAGCCCATGTACCCTGTGATATTCCCTTAACTGCCTCTCCTTGGAAAGCTCTGTGGATGTCATGGGTTGCCTCAGTTCAGTCTTGGCCATACTCATCTGCCTCGGGCTGTTGTATTGCTTAAGAGATCTTGCCTTACTCTTTTCCACCATATCCTGCTGCAGCCTGGCCAACAAGGCTGCCCGGCTCACAGCACCTTGCAACTCATACTTCAGTTCCTTCACAAATTGTGTTACAAAAAAGACTTCGTCCAAATCCGGATTATGCAGGGCAGTCGAGTATCTCAACTCCTCAAAGGCAGAGATGTATTCTTCCAAGTCGTTGCGCTGCCACAACTGTATCAAATCATACATGGCCTGCTGATATTCATACAACCCGAATTTATCTTTGACAGCTCTTGCAAATTGAGGCCAAGTACCCAGCCCTTCCGTCAACTTGAACACCTGCAGCCACTTTGAAGCATTGCCCTCCATGTGGATCGAAGCAGCCCGCACCCACAGTGATTCATGAACATTGAAAAGCGAGAAGTAATCCATGCACTTATCAAGCCAGATGGTCGGATTCATACCAGTAAACTGGGAAATTCAGCTTCAGTAGTGAGCGATCTCCTATCCCCTCCGCCCATCTCAGAAACCCTTGGTCAGTCCCTTCTCTGCCTGCTCGACGGCGCGGCACTTCCGGCGCTTCACCAGAGTGACCTCCTCCCCAATCCTCCTTCCAACGATCAACCCCGTCATACCGATTTCGACGGGCATCGCTTCCATCCCGATCTCCCCGACCATCACTAGAACCCTGCTCCTCCGAGAATTTCTCCATCTCCTCCGCCATCCTCTCCAACATCAGATCTGCCACCCGCTTCCCCGCCTCGACGACTTGCTTGAACATCATATCCCGCTCACGGCCTGCTTGCTCCGCCACCCTCGCCTCGATTGCCTGTTGCTCGAGCATCTTCTTCTGCACCTCATCCACCTCCTCCAGCCTATGGGATATCATCTCCAGCCGCTCGAACACCCGTCCCCAGCGCTCGTTGTCCGATTTCACCGCGCTCTCCATCGCGTCCAAGATGAACCGCGACCGCGCCGAGGGCTTCACCGGCACCGTCTTGACTGGCGGTGACCCGTACCAACCGAGGAGCACGGGAGAGAGTGGATCGGCGTAGCCGCGTCCCCACCCCCTTCCCCTCCGCTGGGATTTTACGGCCCGAGGTCACAGCGACCCCGCTTCTTCCACCGCTGCCACGCAGAACCTTGCTCTGGTACCACCTGTGACGCCCCCGGGCCGGCGCGCTGCCGCATCGGCGTGAGGCGGCCACAGTTCGCCGGCGAGATCGGCAAGGAAGGCAGCGAACCGAGAGAGAGATAAGCCCGAATAGGGAACTGTTTTTCTAATTTTTTTCTGTGTATTGCTCAGTGTTTGATCGGCTACCTCTTAACAGTTTCTGCCCTCCAGGTGGTCCCTCTCCCCTCACCTTAATCTCTCCAGTAACACTGTATTAACTCTAGTTACATTTTAACCACACTCATCACCCACACACTCCACACCATGTCTACTCCTACTCCTATCCAGTGCTCGGCGCCACAGCCCGACGACTCTGACCTGCCCTTACGTCGCGTTCAGCAGCGACTCCCGTATTCGGATTTGGAGAAGAAGGCGGCTGAGCAGAGAGGAGGAGGAGAGGCAGAGGCTGTTAGGGTTTGGAAAAGGTCAGTTGGGCTGGTTGGGCCAGCTGGGCTAATGACTGTTTTGACTGGGTAGGTGGGACTGGTGGGCCTGGTCTGAGTCTTGTGATACAGTCTAAGGAGGATGGGCCAGCTGGCTGAGGCGGTTGGGCCAGGCCATGTGTTGGTCACGTGAATGTGAACAGAGAACCATCTGGGCTGGGCTATGGAGTGTTTGGTTAGGTGGACAAGACAAGAAGAATATTAGGTGCTCTATCATGTGAGGAAGTGCAGGCCAATGCGAGGTGTACTCGAGATGAACATATGACCATCTCGAGTATGCGATCAGAATGAACATGCGTACATTCCGAGATTGGGTGCAGGATAAAGATGAGCCTATCCTGGGGTTGAAAATGTGACTAACCTGAATTTGTGTGCAGGATGGAGATGCGACCATCCTAGGGATGAAGATGTGCCCATCCTAAAATTGAGTGATTGAGGTGAAGATGTGACCATCTCAAAAAAAGTGATCGGAATGAAGATGCGCCCATTCCGAGGTCAAACTTGGGATGATGTGTTCATCCCAGGAGTTGATGTGTTCAACCCAAAATTTGTATTTGGGATGATATGTTCGTCTCAGAGATGATATGTTCATATCATGGCTGTGCAGGGTGATGTGTTCATCCCAAAAGTGTGTGTAAGGTGGAAGTGTGTCACCATCCTAGTGTGAGTGTGATCTAGAGAAACAATATTAGAGGGTGATTGTTAGAGATAGTCCATTTTTCTAGATTAATTAGAGTTAGAGATAGAATGCAAGTCTATCTCAATTTAGAGTAGGAGTTAAGGGTAGTATTAGACTAGGACTCTATATAATTTGGGCTCTATATAACCAACCATACTTTGAGGAATATAGGAGTATGGAGGTAATTAGAGGAAAATTAATCCCGGATTTACAACAAGCAACACTACCAGAAGTGCAACAAACAAGTCTAAACATAGGTTCCAAAGTCAGAGCTTTATTTTGTTTAAGGTAAAAGAACTGGAATTGGTAACTAGGGTAATGCTAATATTTTTACCTGATATGTCCAAAGCGAACTAGTGAGGTCAATATCTCCACTTGACAGGCCAGTAAGTTTTACTTGACCTCTAAATCCAGCTCCATCCTTCTCCAAGAAGGCGCCATAGTTCTATGCCAAGGTTCAATACATAATGAAACAAGAACAACATTTTACCTCTCATACCTGGTGATTGTGCATGCAAATAAAGGAAAAGGAAAAGTTGACTCCAAAGAAGGTCATGCATCACATAAAACAAGGGTAATATGAGCTGAATAATTGTACAACAATCAGAGAAAAGAGCCCAAGTAACATTCTTTATTTGTTATCAGACACCATACAAGTTGCTAATTCCAATTAATTTGAATGGATTTAATACTGAGTTTAAACCAGCAGGTAGAACCAAGAAGTAATTTGACCCTGCTACGTCCACAAGACCACTGCAAATAGTAGATTCTAGTATCTGCAGCACAGGATATCCAAGAAGCTTCAAAGAATGTAACAAAGAATTATCCAATGGCTAAAACACCTTGCCTAACTTGTTCCACGCCAACTTTTTTTAGTCTTGTTTCAGACCTCCCTTTGAGGAGTTTGTACAGTTCTTACCTATTTTAATGAAAATGCACTGTGGAGAACTTCCCACAGTTTTCTGCATCAAAAGAAGTCCAAGAACCAGATAATGAAATAACCCACTTATCACTAAAGTTACCGAAAGAGAAAGTGCTGCCCATTTATAAACGGCATAACAGTTGATAGAATGTGGCAGTGAATGCCTAAACCTTTGAGGTAGTTACTATGTCCTCTCACAATTCAGAAAAACTCTACCATTAACCTAAAAAGGGAATTGGGAATACCTGCAGGCCAACAATCTCAGACAACAATATCAACTCATTAACTCCTTGAACCAATTGAAATGGTTGATTAAATGAGACCCACTTTCCAACTTTACTGCCTACATATTGGAAGATACAATAGTGAATAACTGGATATTCCATATATACTGCTCATTAACACCAAAATTAAGATATGCAGGAAGATCTAATAGCAAAGTGGAAGAATATTTTCTCAGGAATATAACAATAAAGTGAGAGGCATTAAATTTTGCAACGATTAAGAGTTATAAATGGATACCTGTAAGCTCCCCGTTCACAAATACTCGTGCTACATCACGAATGTGGTCTATGGTGAGTGATGGAAGAACACCCTTAGAACTCCAAAATGCCACATCCTCATCCGAAATGTTTATCCTAATTAATCAAACAAGTGTATAGTAAACGCACTATTATCTACTGAGCAGTTAATCTGAAAAACAAAAACAAATAAGTGAACACTATACTAGTTAAGGCAGTTGGGTAATCTTGTGCTGTGCGAAACATGGGCCAGGCGCGCTCAGCAGGCCAGGTTGGCAAGAGGCCGGTTGGGCCTGGAGGTGCCCGGGAGTCATTTCGGGGTAGGAGCTGTAGGATTAGTAAATAAGGCAGGACCTATAGATAGAAAGATTGCTGTCATTTAAGTTAGGAAAGAAGAGTCCTAGATGGAAACAAAATCAGGGTGACCGACTATATAAGGCCGGCATATCATTGAAATAAATAAATCCCCTCAGTATTGCTGATTTTTCTCGCCCAGATTTCCAACAAAGTTAGCTAGTGCAAGATGCAGACATGGGTGCAACCACACAAATACTTTGGTTCATGTATCAAATTATCAGGATATTTTTGGAAGAATTATAAAGGTATTTCTCAATTTAGCCTATGTTGTAATTCCGGGTAGATTAATCTCTTATTTTTCACTTGGCTTATTTCTCTAATATGAATGGCTATATATATAGCCCCAATTACTTATAGAATCCTAATCTAATACTACTCTCTAGACTCCTATTCTAAATTGAGGTAGATTTGTATTCTATCTCTAACTCTATCATATATAGAAAAACTACATTATCTCTAACAATCACTCTCTAATCTTGTTTTCCTATATCACACTCAGTAATTTAGTATGGAGACACACTTCCAACCTACACACTTTTGAGATGGACACAAATACACTCTGAGGATGAACACGTCACCGTGCACAACCATGAGATAAGCACATGTTAGAATATTCTGTATTTAGACCTCATTAGTGCTGTCATTAGACCTCCCTACTGCTGTTATTAGAGGCATTAGTGTTGTCATTGTAAAAGTCCCAAAAATATATATGAAATAAACCTAAGCTTGAAAATCTATGTTTCCACTTCATAAAAATGGGATTTACAAAAACTTTTCTACAAGAGAGAATGTTCATCAAAAAGAGGCTCACATGTCCATTTGAATATGTTGAACCAATATGGACTTAAACACTCATTTGCATGAAAGTTAAAAATCAGATTTCCAAATTTAAAGTTCACCGCAAATTGTTGTCGAACTTTTAAATACACATGAAACCTCATACATTTGAATGTGAGAAAATTCATGGTGACAAACTTTTCATTTTAAGGTGGGTTAAAAAGTAATTAAATAGAAGCATTTTTAAATTCAAACTAAATTCAAATTTGCAATACAAATTCAAACTGAATTTGACGAATTCAAATGCTAGCCCACTTTTAAACTTCATCACTTTTGAATTGAAGAGATTGACATGAAGGAGATCTTTTGTGGAGAGGAAAATGGGTGGGACCCACCTCTCATTGGTACACAATGACTTGCAGCCAAAGTGTTTGTTCTCTGTTCTACTCGAACCAACCGAGGAGCATTCACCGGACGCCACCAAGAGCTCCTCGGTGATCATCCAGAAACCGGCAACTCTCGCGCACACCTCCACTCCGAGCTGCAAAACGGTCCTGAGGGAGCTCCTCCCACTTCCTCGATGCAAAAACAGCCCGAGCTACAGTGTCCCAGCCCTAGAACAGCCCTCCTCCGCGGCGACTTAGCACAGCCGGCGATCAGGCGCACATGGACAGCTAACCACAGAGGCTTTCACGTCCGAGCAAGCACGACCACAGGAGCGTCCTACCTCAGTGCTGCTCTCCCCTGAAACTTGGATCAAACCGTGGACGACCGAGCGCTAATTCAAGGTTTTTGCTTCGGCGGGTGCAAACCGAGTAACCGGTACGAAATCTTTAAATTCCCACTCTCTAATGGATGTTAGATCACCGAATCTTGCACACACGGGTCGGACTAGCCGGCGATCATTTTCTTTTTAGCAACCTTAGCTTGAAACCGACTCGGAGCGCGTATTTTGATGATTCTTGAGCATATCCATGGCGGCACCCCGCAGGTGCACGGTGACAACCTACTTGGAGCCGTTCCCGAGTAATTTTGAAGCCATGTCGATCTTCCTAGTAGTCCCCTGGTGCTGTAGAGCAGGTTGGCCGAGCTTTTGGTGGGCTAGAAAGGTCGGCCGACGGTGCCGAAGACGTCCCGATGTCGCCGCACGTCGCCGGCCTATTTCCGGTCACCGGCAGCTCGAGTTAGCCCCACCGACGTGTTCCTCAGCCTTCCAAATCTCCTGGTGGCGATCCTCCGGCCGAGAGGCGGCCGGAAACGCCGGGCCGAGGAGCTCCGGCCTCGGTCCGGTGAGCTGGCGGCGCGCGTGCGCGAGATGGAGGCGAGAGGAAGAAGGAGGCACTCCCACGTGTCAGTGACCGAATTTTAAAAACTTGATCAGTTGTGGCTCGGGATCTAGTGTGACTGCGCGCGTGGAAACCCCGTAGCCCGAGGTGGCTCGAATTCTATTGGTTGTGGTTTAAAAATATGGGCCCAACCGATTTCCAATAGCAAAACAAATCTAGATTTTGCCACAACTTTGCAAAATCATATCTTTGTGTAGGAACCTCCAAATTGAGTGATTCAAATTGGGTTAGATTCATTTTTGCAAAGATCTATTCAAATATGAACCCCAATTTGTATGAAAGTCAATAATAAATTCTGAAAAATTGTTTGAAGGTTTTCTGAAAAATAATTATTGAGGGAGTTTGGTTCATCCAAAAATCCTCAAATTTTACCACAATATTATTTAGGATATTTTGACCTTCTAGCAAATTTTCAGCTCATTTGAAGATGATTTGAGTAGAAAATTGCTAAATGCAAATTGTTGTGTTCAAAGTGGTCTAGAAACTTTTTTCAGAAAAGGTGTATAACTTGTAAAATCCATTCTAGACAATTCATAGCTCCAAAACTCATGAGAAAATGCAGACATGCTCTATGAATTATACTTGAAATTGTAGTTCACTTGATTGGCCATGAAAATGCACATTACTTTAGAATTAATTCATTTTAGTAGAAATGCTTAAGGAATTATTCTGGATAGACTACTCAAGTAAAAGGTCTGAGTTTTGGATCAAAATACTTTCATGTGACTAGAAACCCACATGCAAATTATCAGCTCAAGTTGAGTAGAACTCCCTGTATTGGTTTTCTATGCTTATGTATGTGAGGAAATACATAAGAGTAGTGTGAGAATTATGGGAGACACAATTTGCATCCACATTAGCTGCAATTTGGCAAGCTAAGTCTTTGTGCAGTGTATGACTTCCTGTAAAAATTTCAAAGTCATTGGAGATAAGGATCTTTAGTTCTCTCCAATCATTTCAGCTCATGTCACATGTCCATTAGGAACCATAGAACATGTTAATGGAACTTCTTATGAACAGTTGGTTCTTCCTTTAATTTCTTTGCACAAAAGAGGAACAAAGTCATTCTTAGCACTTCCACACAGTCCTCTGTTCTTTACAAATTCAAGTCTTTAATTTCCCGAATTGAATTGTAAAATTTGTGCATGTACATGTCAATAAGATTCACAACGAAGGGGATTCGAAGGAGTGGTTCATTGAAATTGGATCAGACTCCGGAGGATCAAGGAATTGATCATCAAGGAACAGCAACACTAACTGATTATATAGTTTACACCCCTGCAAAACAGGCAAGTTCCGGTTTGCTTTTAACAGTTGTTAAGTTTTTACATTGTATTCACTCTTTTCGTTCGGATATAAAATGTGCATTAGGTCTAGTTGCTTTGATACTCCTTTTGCATGACCAAATAAACCCATGGAGTATTGGGTAGATGGTTTTTCATCGTGTGGAACTGCCATGCTTAAGTAAGGTTCGGTACAAGTCGAGTGGTGAGATGTTACTCGCATGATAAGGAGAAACAGGGGCAATACGGGATTGATTCAAAAATTTGTTAGCAAGTTCAAGTTGAGACCGGGCAGGTTGTAGGAGCAGCAGGACATAGGGGCCTGGGTAGTTAGACCTGTCCGTGTCGGTCAAGAACCGATCCGTATGCGGCCCTGTTGAGCAAGTTTGAGTTGTGTACCCGACTCATGTTGGCTATATGGGACCCAGTAAACCGATGTACCTCGATAAGCTTGCGTTGGGACTTTTCCGGTCGCCTCAGGCGAGAGGGCCGGTGTGCAGTATGTAACACTCTCATGACATCTCATGTTGATAGGTGCACCATGAGGGTGGCTACTGTACGAGACGATTGGATCGATTCAACGTAGGTGAAACGGGGGAAAGGCTGCCACGTATGACGTCAGTGATGGTTGATGTAGGCAACGTCGAGTACGAACGTATGTGTCGTGTAGTCCGGGTGTTTTTTATTTGAATCAACATCACTCGCGAGCATACTTGTTCTTACAGTCGTTACGTAGTAAGAACTTGCATTGAGATAAGAACTAATCATTGTGGTTTGAAGTTGATACTGGCATTGTGATGTTATGTTTTATGAATAGGTTAGAGCAAACTCGATTCATTTCCACCGTGAGCAATTTACATCGAGGGAAAGCGTTTCTTGTTTGATTGTGGACTCCCGATGTGGCGTGCCCAAGGTTACTATTAAGTTGCTGCTAATAAGACTCGAAAGTAAGTGTTTACGTTTAGGCGAGTTCATGATGCAAGCTGTTGTCCTACTTTACGTCTTTACCCTCATGTAGAGTTTTATGACTAGGTTTAATGGTTAAGTCTTGCTGAGCGTTATGCTCACAGATACTATACTAGTTGTTTTGCAGGTATTGACCCTATGCTTATGAGAATGGTTGTCGATGAGACTCGGAAACCTCCGAATGGTTACTCATGAGCATCCTCACCGTTGCGGTTTGATATTCGTGTTGCTAGTAAGAAACGTCCCTGGGCTGGACAGTTTCTTTGATGCTTAGCTAGAAATGAGTCGTGAGAGTTGCGCTGTAGTAGTATTTGAGGTAAAGTATTTGTAAAGTACTCTTTATACGCTTCCACAAATGATTTATATAATATGTTTGTCCTTGACCAGGTGCCGCATCGCACGGGACCACCCAATGCGATTCCCGGGTGGGCGTGCACGGACCCGTGGTCCGGGGGCGTGCCCTCACAGTCGTTAGAGGCTGTCACTAGACCTCATTAGTTCTGTTATTATAGTCATTAGTGCTGTCATTAGAGGCTGTCAGTAGGGAGCCATTAGTGTTGTGATTATAGCCATCCTTGGGGTGCAAGACTGCTGCCCTATATTTATGTATCCCTTCTGTATCATATGAATTCATCCCATTCCTCGGTAGCACACCTTCTATACCTTCTATCAGCACATCATCCCGTACATGACACGACACCTATGAGACGAACACATCATCCCCTTAGAACGAACACATTATCCCGAATACTAATTTGAGGTCAACACATCATTCCGTGGGACGAACACATCAACCGGAGCACAATCTGATGTGATCTCACATCAAAGTTTCCTCCATCGCGTAGAATGCCTTCTCATCTTCCTTGTCTCTGGGACACTCATTGGCAAAGTGCCCACGCTTTCGACAATTGTAGCATAGGATCTTTAACTTGTTAAACTTCTTCTTTTGACTGCCATCTTTTGCCTCTTGAGTTTTCCACTCCTCCCTTGTCAAAAAAATCTTCTCTCCACCCTTTGCCTCTCTTACTCTCCACTCCTCCCTTGTAAAAAGAATTCTTTCTTCATACTCTTGTTTGTTGAAGCCATGCTCTCGTTCATCAGGTGTCTTGAGTCTGTCGACAAGTTCCTCCACATTCATCGCCTTCAAATCAACAAATTGTTCAATGGTGGGTGCAATATGAAGAAATTTCGAAGGCAGAGCACGCAATGATTTCTTCACGATGTAGCTTTCTTCAACTTTTCCTTCAAGACCATGAATCTTTATGATGATGATCATCACCCTTGTGGCAAAGTTGTCCATGAAGTCTCCTTCATTCATGCACATCATATCAAACTAGTTTGGATTCTTGTTTCCATCACATGTTCTTCACCCACGAACTTGATGTTGATCAGCTCCCACGCCTCTTTCGTCGTCTCCTTTTCAAAAATTTGCATGAGAGTGTCTTGATCAATAGCATGATAGATGGCCTCAAGAGCTATCTGAACTTGCTTTGCTTTGGATCAACATTATCCTTTGTCACCTCAACATCTTTTCAATCCCCTTGTGCTTTTAGAAAAACCTTTATCTTGATAGCTCATGTTGTATAATTAGTCTTCGTTAGTAGAGGATATTGCAGTGTCACTAATTTTCCCTCCATATCGTGTATCCTATGTACGTTAAGCAAAGGAAGTAGAATCTCTGAGTATACCTTGAGTGACTTTAGTAAAAATACCACCAACACCTTGGTTGTGGACTCACATGTAACCAACACAAGAACACACAACCCAGCCACTGTTCCTAAACGGTCCTAAAAATCCGTTTAAATGTGTTTAAACGGTAAACATACACTTGTGTAGTTTAGGCCCTAAATGGATACGTAATTGGTTTACCCGTTTAAATGGGTCAACGACCGTTTAAAAGGTGCAAACGGATTAAATGAAACAGTTTCTATTCGTGTTTAAACATGTTTTAACTTGTTTAGACGAAATGGACATATGTTAGAACTGGGTTTTCTTGGCCCGTTAAGCTGGACACGATCGAAGACTCCTATCGCTTCTGCTGGCACGAGTCCGCTAAAGTCCTCGTTCTGCCGCCATCAGGTACGTCCCTGCCCCCTCCGGCTCACAACCAAGTCACACGCTGTTGACCACCGTCAGCGTACAGCTTGGTCACCCCCACCCCTTGTGCCTGAGCCCCCGTGCGGCGCACGCAGTTCCGTCCCCCGCGCACGCTCTCTCAGCTCAGGAACAAAGAGCATACATATGGCACTTGGGTGTTGCATCTTTTATCAGCCTTTTCTTTCATAACATGATAGAAATGCATGTTTGCGGGTTGCAGGACAACTAAAACTCAATAGGAGTTATGTCTCTTAGTTTTGAAGGTGGGAATTTATATATTAAAGTTACATATTTTAATTGATGTAACAGTGTAGCTATAATATAAATTGTTCAATCCACTTAAACCATTTATATTGACTAAACAGTAAACATGCCTCAACCGACTGTCTATTGTTTACCATTTAGCATAACACTGAGCCCGGCCCACTCAACAGGTCTTCTTGCGTGAAGCTCAACCGTGCCGCGAGGCCGAGGAGCGAAGGGAGCGCGACAGCAGAGGATCGAGCAGTCGCCGCCAATATCCTAGCGTAGAAAGAACGCAACCGCGGTCTTAAGGAGGGCTCGGATCGAGGTGGATATGGGCTCTGCACGCCACTGTTTCTGCTCACGCAGCAGCTGCCTCAGTCGCCCCAGCCCTCCTCCTTTAACCAGCCAAGCGCGATTCGGGTCCATGCTACCCGGATCCGTAATGTGGAGGATTCCTTCCTCCTTGGTCTTCTAGCTCTGATTCCAATTGTTGTAATTCTAGATAGATTGATCTCTGATTTTTCCTCTTGATTTATTTCTATAATATGGCCGGCTATATATAGCCCCAATTACATAATATGTCACTCCTACTCTAAATTGAGATAGATTTGTATTCTATCTCTAACTCTATCCTATCTAGAAAAGCTAGATTATATCTAACTGCCTACCTCCAAATGAATATCTCATCTCAAAATCCAATATATCTTAGGAGAAACAAAGAAAAAACACGTTCAAACAATAAGAGCTGATCGGAAAGTTTGAAAGGATAAAATTGCTTCCACAAGAAAATTCTATCCAATATATTTTAGGAGAAACAAAGGAAGAAACACGTTCAAACAATAAGAGCTGATCGGAAAGTTTGAAAGGATAAAATTGCTTCCACAAGAAAATTCTATTAGTTCTGATAATACCTTCTGAATACAACAACAACAACAACCAAGCCTTTATCCCAAGCCTGTTGGGGTCGGCTAGACATGAAACCCAATATCAATGAAGTAAAACAGAGGAAGAGATATGAGAACAAGGGGAAAAAAGGAAAAAAAAAAGAAAAAAAGGAAAAAAGAAAAAGGAAAAAGAGAAAAGAAATAAGAAAAAAGGAAAAGAAAAAGAGAAAAGAAAAAAAACAAGACTACGATTCTGGCACATGAATTGCTACTTTCCATGCGGTCCTATCATGAGCTAAGTCTCTGGATACATTCCAATCTCTCAAATCTCGTTTTACCGCCTCCTCCCAGGTCAACCTTGGTCGTCCTCTACCCCTCCTAATATTTTCTCTACCTCTTAAAATCCCACTGTTAACCGGTGCTTCTGGAGGTCTCCGTTGGATATGTCCAAACCACCTAAGCCGATGTTGGACTAACTTCTCTTCAATCGGCGCCACCCCTACCTTATCACGAATCGCCTCATTCCTTATTCGGTCTCTTCTCGTGTGCACACACATCCACCGTAGCATGCGCATCTCTGCGACACTCATTTGTTGGACATGTTGCCGTTTAGTTGGCCAACATTCCGCCCCATAGAGCATCGCGGGTCTGATCACCGTCCTATAGAACTTCCCTTTTAGCTTTTGTGGGACTTTCCTATCACATAGGATTCCAGAGGCCTGTCGCCATTTCATCCACCCTACCTTGATCCTGTGGCAAACATCCTCATCAATATCGCCATTGCTTTGTAACATTGATCCTAAGTATCGAAAAGAGTCCTTTCTAGGTACTATTTGTCCTTGTAGACTAACATTTCCCTCTTCACGACCAACACCACTAAAGTCGCACCTCATATACTCGGTTTTGGTCCTACTAAATCTAAACCGCTTGGACTCTAAGGTTTGTCTCCATAACTCTAATTTCTTATCAACACCATCTCTAGTTTCATCTACCAGCACTACATCATCAGCAAAGAGCATGCACCAAGGGATATCCCCTTGTATATCCTTCGACACCTCATCCATGACCAAGGAAAAGATGTATGGGCTCGAAGCTGATCCTTGATGTAATCCTACCGTGATAGGAAATGCATCAGTCTCACTATCACTTACGCGCACACTTGTCCTAACATTATTGTACATATCCTTGATAAGGGTAATGTACTTTGTTGGCACTTTATGTTTCTCTAGTGCCCACCACATGACTGACCTTGGTATTTTGTCGTACGCCTTCTCCAAGTCGATGAACACCATATGCAAGTCCTTCTTCTGCTCCCTATATCTCTCCATAATACCTTCTGAATATTAACATAAAATTACAAAGGATTGCTTCATGAAATACCACCTATTATTTTTGGGATCTTCTCTGTTCATTTGATGTGCAATAAAAAACTGATGTTACTCCCCTTTTTTAAAATGAAGAAAGAAGAGTTGAAGTTTAGACTGCTCACAGTAGTTCAACCCATAGAAAAGATCATTAAAGAGGCGATCATAATGGTACCCGAATCCATTTACGATCATAAGTTTTCAGACATATCACACTTCCGCTTGGGTCGAGGCTGCCACTCGACCATCAGACGGATCAAAAGTGACTGGGGAACTCTCACTGGTTTTTGGAATTCAACATCCGGAAGTGTTTTCACATCGGTTTTAATGGCTGCTTCTAAACATTTATAGGAAGGAAAAGGTAAAAGTACAGCTATGATGCCAGCAGCTCATGCATCTATATCGAATCATAGGTTACGAAAGTAGCATTTGGCCGTTTACAAAATAAGATTTTCCCACCAAGTGTTTTAGTTATGCATTATTTCCATGTAATCACAGGATGCACTACAGAAGGATTACATTTTTGGTTTTTATAAATTCATTTGTTCTACAGGTGAACTAAAATTTTGACGTGAACTGTGAGGGACTCCCCACAGTGCAAGGAGATTTTCATTGAAAAAAGGTTTAGGTATGCACAGAAAACGAAAACCCAAGGGTTAGAGGGAACAAACTAGACAATTTGATTTAGCCATTGAACTATTCTAGTCAGAGCCATTGAACCAAGCTACCAAAATGATACGTTGTCCAATAGATTTTAGGTTTGTATTTACCTGGTAGTGTACCAAAGGTAATCAGAGACGTCTTTTGTCACATTTAAGTGCTCTAATATTCCCTGAGCAGAAAAGCTGTCATCACCCCATGTGCCGATAGGTTCTTTAGATGTCCACCAAGTACTTGAGAGATACAGGCTTTTACCATCAAGGGAAAGAACACTAGGATTTTGTCTACTTGAATAACTTGGGGACCCAGATTCGACATTAAAAACCGAAGTCTGTGTACCAACCTGAAAACACACGTGCAATTAAAACAACAACAACAACAACAACAATAACAAAGCTTTTGTCTCAAGCGCGTTGAGGTAGGCTAGATATGAAAGCACTGGATTTCATATCCATAGGAATGGCTGGTTTTGATGTTGGCTCGCCAAGCCTATCACAACCCTCCTCCTTTACCCGGTCTTAACCCTCCTCCTTTACCCGGGCTTCGAACCGGCTATACCTAGAAAGGTATAGGCAAAGTTTCTAGTTTAATGAGACATATTGAATGATGGACTAGGCTAAGCAGACCATTCCACAGATTCTTCACGACACTATAGGAATGGGTACTATAAACATCTGCAGGTAATATCAGAATTACAGTACATTAGATGTTATGTAGATTCCACTAGTTAAATTGTTGAATGTTTTATGGACTTAAGAAAATATTTCATAACGGAATCTGGATCCAGATTAGAAGTAGATTCTATTTACTAGTCATATCAGACTGTGATTTTTCCATGTATATAGTAAGAAAATACTGATATAAAAGTAATATTTATGCTAATTAAAGGGCGTACCCAATGCCGAAGGCTCCCACACATTGTGGGGTCTGAGGAAGGGTTATTTCTAGACAGCCTTACCCCTGCTTTTGCAGAGAGGCTGGTTACTATATTATTTATGCTAATTATAGTAATATAAGATTTTCATGTAAATAACTTGAGCATATTGAGTATATGTGATGAGATTTTCTAGTATGACAGTAAGCATACTTAAAGGACATTCATTTTAGAACAAACAACTACAGTTTAGAGAAAAAAAAAGAATTTTCCTTGAAACTAAAATGTGACTGCAGCCTGTGCATCAAATCATAATTTTCATTATGTTTACATCAGCTAGATAAAAAACTATAGGTTGCATGCTTAAAAGCCACATCTTCATAAGAAGAATAATTCTGTGTTGAATTCAGATTGCTCACCAAGGCTGTATTGAAAGCAACATTTTCACAGTTTGGTAGTATGCTCACAGACCATGGTGGCAGATTATAAGATTTTCCGAAGATCCATACTGACACATATCTATGTTCATCGATGTTAGCAAGAAAAGCTGAGCAAATCTGTACATTCCCTGAAATGATTCCATTCGTGTGGACCTTTTTGTTGGAATATATATGTGCCTGAACCAAAAAGAAAGGTAAGAAAAGCATTGTCCTAAAATGCCATACTTATAAATAATAGAGAATAATGACTTGATTGATTAACCCCATAGGGGTGGGTACACATATATAGATACAAGAGTGGGCTGGGTCTAGCCCAAAACACTAATACAGTCCAACACCCCCCCCCCTCCGCAGTCCCAACATCTAGCCACAACAGATGTTGAGACTGGACCGGAACTCTGAAAACAGCGTCGATGGGAGGCCCTTCGTGAAGATCTCAGCGAACTACGACGTCGTCGAGACGTGGAGAACCCGGACCTCGCCACGTGCAACCCGCTCACGAACAAAATGGAGATCAATCTCCACATGCTTCGTGCGCTGATGCTGGACGGGGTTGGTGGAGAGGTAGACGGCGCTGACATTATCATAGTAGACCAACGTGCTTCGGGCGACGGGGGAGTGAAGCTCCTGAAGTAGCTGCTGAAGCCAAGAAGCCTCAGCCACGCCGTTAGACACAGCGCGATACTCCGCCTCAGCACTCGAGCGCGAGACCACGGGCCGCCGCTTCGAGGAACACGAGACAAGGTTTCCACCCCCCCCCCCAGGAAGATGGTGTAACCAGAGGTGGAATGGCGGGTGTCTGGGCATCCCGCCCAATCAGCGTCGGTGTAGACAACCAACTCGGAGGGCGAGTCACGTCGAGGTAGAAGGCGGTAGTCGAGGGAGCCGCGCAGGTACCGAAGAATCCGCTTCACAATGGTGAGGTGCGGCTCCCGCGGGTCATGCATGTGTAGGCACACCTGCTGAACCGCGTAGGAGATGTCCGGCCTGGTGAAGGTGAGGTATTGGATCGCACCTGCAAGACTCCTGTAGGCAGTCGGGTCACTGACAGGTGTCCCGTCGGCAGAGGAGACCTTTGCCTGGGTATCCACCGGCGTGGAGCACGGCTTACGCTCAGCCATGCCCGCGCGCTCGAGGATGTCCAGACAATACTGCCGTTGGTGAAGAAACAGGCCACTTGGTCTGTCCTCGACTACAATCCCTAGGAAGTGGTGAAGCCGACCCAAGTCCTTCATAGCAAACTCCTGCTGGAGGGCAGAGATAGTACGCTGAAGGAGATCCGGACTGGACGCCGTCAGCACAATGTCATCGACGTACAGAAGAAGGTAAGCAGTGTCACCCTCCCGTCGATAGACAAACAGTGACGTGTCCGACTTGGCTTCAGCGAAGCCCAAGGAGACCAGGAAGGAGGCGAACCTGCTGTACTAGGCTCGAGGTGCCTGCTTCAGACCGTACAAGGACTTGTTCAGCTTGCATACCATGGCTAGTCGAGCTGAATCAACAAATCCTGTCGGCTGACAGCAGTACACCATCTCCGTCAGAGTACCGTGGAGGAAGGCATTCTTAACGTCCAGCTGGTGGACTGGCCAAGAACGCGAGAGAGCCAACGACAGAACGGTACGAACCGTCGTTGGCTTAATCACCGGGCTGAAAGTCTCGTCGTAGTCCACTCCAGGGCGATGAGTGAAGCCCCAAAGTACCCATCGAGCCTTATATCTCTCCAGGGATCCATCGGCCTTCCTCTTATGCGTGAAGACCCACTTGCCAGTGACAACGTTGCCACGAGGTGGATGAGGAACAAGGTCCCAAGTCCGGTTGGCAAGTAGGGCCGCATACTCTTCCTCCATAGCGCGGCGCTAGTGAGGATCGGCGAGGGTACTACGGACGGAAGTCGGTATAGGTGATACCGAAGAGGAAGCAGACGGTGGAGGCGTCGTCGAAGAGAGGACGACCCCGGAGAAGCGTTGTGCAGGCCGGAGGACCCCAGCTGCACGTCTAGTCACCATCAGGTGAACGTGCCCTGGGTCCCGGTGGAGCAAAGGCGGGTGGTACACCGGGGGCTCGAGGCGAGCAGGAGTGGAGTCACCAACCCGCTCTCGTTGCTGGTAGACAAGAGCCGGGTTGGCAAACCGTGGGACCATGGTCGCGCGTGGCACGGTGCGTGACGTCGGAGAGACCGGAGACGCCGGGGCCGCGCGTGGCGCGGTGGTCGAGTTCGGAGACGCCGGGGCCGCGCGTGCCGCGGTGGTCGGGGTCGGAGACGCCGGGGCCGCGCGTGCCGCGGTGGTCGCGGTCGGAGACGCCGGGGCCGCGCGTGGCACGGTGGTCGGGGTCGGAGACGCCGGGGCCACGCGTGGCGCGGTGGTCAGGGTCGGAGACACCAGGGCCGCGCGTGGCGCGGTGGTCGAGGTCGGAGACATCGGGGCCACACGTGGCGCAGCTGGGAGCCCAGGGACGGCGGAGCCCCAGGGTCTGGGCACCAACCCGCGCTCGTCGCTGGTAGACTAGAGCAGGGTCAGTGAACCGCAACGTCGGGGCTGTGCGAGGCACAGCCTGAGTCGCCTGAGGTACCGGTACTGCGTGAGGCGCAGCAGTCGACGTCGTGGGTGCCGGGGTCACACGTGACCCAGCGGGTGGCGTACCTGCAGAAAAAGGCCAAGATAGCTGTGGTGGAGCAGTCTCGGTGTCAGTAGGAAACAGAGAGTCCAACTCTGCAGCTGAAGCAGAGGAGGAGGGAGAGAAAGGAAAGGAGGACTAGTCGAAGACGACGTGTCGAGAGATCAAGATACGGTGTGTAGTGAGATCAAGACACCGGTACCCCTTATGATCAAGAGAGTACCCCAGAAAAACACACCAAGTAGAGCGGGGCACAAGCTTATGTGGAGCTGTGGCGGAAAGATTAGGGTAGCAAGCGCACCCGAAAACTCGAAGGTGGTCGTAGAGAGTAGTGCCATACAGGGCAAAGTACGGGGTAGGTGCCTGAATCGCCTTGGTGGGAAGGCGATTAATAAGAAAGGTGGAAGTGTGGAGTGCCTCTACCCAGTACCGAGCAGGGAGAGAGGCATGAAACATCAAAGAACGCATGACATCATTCGTGGTGCGAAGCATACGCTCTGCCTTGCCATTCTGAGGGAAAGTATATGGACAAGACATGCGCAGTTGGATGCCATGTGCGCGTAGAAAATTACGGAGCATCGAGTTATCAAACTCACGTCCGTTATCACACTGGAGGGCACGGACAGTGCGACCAAACTGAGTGGAAACCCAAACGAAGAAGTGAGAGAGGATGACATATGTCTCAGACTTCAAACGTAAGGGAAAAGTCCAAGAGAAATGCGAGAAATCATCAATGACCACCAAATAATACTTAAACCCAGAAAGACTGGTAATGGGAGATGTCCACAAATCACAGTGAATAAGATCAAAACTATGCTCAACATGAGTCACTGATGTAGGAAACGGAAGCCTAACATGGCGACCAAGCTGACAAGCATGACATAAAGACTCACGTGTGCCCCTAGTACACGAGATAACTGAATTACTAGACAGCTTAGACATAGCATCAACGCCAGGATGACCAAGCCGGCGGTGCCAAGTAGTGGACGAAGCTGTCGTAGCCAGAGCAAAAGTCGGAGATGCAGCGGAAGCAGGAAGTCGAAGTGTGTACAGGGGCCCCGGGCTATCACATCTAAGAAGAAGACGCCGGGTGGAAAGATCCTTCACAGATAAACCAAGAGGATCAAATTCAACAGAAACACGATTATCAGTGGTAAAATGACGAATAGAAAGCAAATTCTGAATAATATCTGGGGCGACAAGGATATTGTTAAGCTGAACAGAACCCGGAGATCTCGAGTCACCTACTGAGGTGACCGGAAGAACAGACTCATTCCCAACAACGATAGATGAAGGAAAAGAGGGATGTGGGGGTGGCTAGAAGAGAGGATACCGGCACTGGGAGTAGTATGGTACGAAGCTCCAGAGTCAGCCACCCAGTCTGCAGTAGGTGGTGTGAGGTGCATAGTGCTGAACGAAGACGCCAGCGACTGGCGGTCCCACCCCAGGGCCAGCTCCTGGTGTGGTGCAGACAGCTCCGAGTACTCAGCAGGGTAGTCTGTGGCCTGGGTCGATGTAGTAGCAGGGTAGGCGAACCCGCCATAGCCCGGGTGGGCCACGTACACCGGCTGAGGATGTGGCTGGCATGGAGAAGGAAGGCCTGGGGGCGGCCCAAGTAAACCCGGAGACGGCCCAGGCCACATGGAGATCTAGCCAGTCCACGGGTTGTAGGGTGTGGGCCAGGGCGCACCTCCGCGGCCGATGCCACCACTACCGCCTTCAGGAGCAGAAGTAGACACAGAAGTGCCGCCAGCACCTCGTCCTGTACGCTTTCCACCGCGGCGTCGACGATTACCACCCCCTGAGCCTGTAGAGGCACCTGGGGCGGTAGACAGAGGAGGTGGTCTTGGCGGTGATCCTCCAGAAGTCGTGGTCGCGAGGGCTGCCCAGAGCCATAGAAAGCTGTGGCAGGCCCCGAGCTAGTAGGACCACCAGTCATGATCTCCTCAAGCTCAAGATTCGACCAGACCTTCTCAAAGGTCGGTGGTGGCTGCACACGGAGAAACCAGGAACGGATGTGGCTATAACGCTCGTTCAGGCCCTGAAGGACCCGAAGAACAAGAGTGCTGTCGGTGACCGGCTCACCAAGGTCGCGCAGGGCGTCAGCCATGCTCTTCATCTCCCCACAGTAGGCAGAGATGGAGCGGTCACCCTGAACTGTGGTCTGGAACCGTGGGTTGATGTTGAGTGCTCGAGTTGCACGGTCCCCAGGAAGTGCTGCTCAAGCACCAGCCACGCCAGGCGCGCAGTGCTACCACCGCGCTGCCCGACAAGGTCGTGTAGCTCGTCGGCGAGGGACCCAAGGATCCAGGAGCAAACCAAGCTGTCCATGCTGGTCCAAGAGTCGTCCCACGGGGAGCCCTCCCGCTGGACGTGGTCCTCAAGCTGGTACCGCCTCAACGTGAGAAGGAACACGTTACGCCAGCGTGCGTAGGCAGTGGAGTTAGAGCTAAGGACAACCGGCACAAGGGTCCGGATGTTCTGAACTCCAGCAGCCTGAGCGTGTAGAGCGGCGGCGAGAGATGTCGAGTACGCAGAGTGCGCACTAGCATCCGAGGGAGGCTCGTGTGTAGTGCTCAGTGGTCGGTGAGCACTCTCCTGGATCTGGTGAGAGAGAGCAGCTGCCAAGGCACGCTCTTGCTCCAGGGCGAGAGCAAGTGCTCGCTCACGTTCGCGGGAGGCAACTAGGGCTGCGAAGATACCGGAGGTATCCGCAGTCGCCGGAGTGGTGCTGTCAACACCGTAGAGGGGGGGGAGTGGCCGCGCTATGAGCAGCAGCGGCACCACCCGTAGATCCATCTGATCTGGAGCCCGTCATGAAGGCAACAGCAGTGGGGCCAGCAAGAGGGCCGCCCGCTGCCGGACCGGTCGTGGCGATGTACGTGCGTCGAGTCACAGCCGCAGGGGGCGCGCCGGACAGGGGCGCGGGGGCGAGAGGCGCACCGGCCAGGGGCTCGCCGGCCATGCCGGTCAGAGAGGAGGTGGGGGCGTCGATCAGGGGCGCGCCGGCCAGAGGAGGGGCGCCGGCCAGGGGAGGGGCGCCGGCCAGGGGAGGGGCGCCGGCCAGAGGTGGCGCGTCGACCAGATTGGGCGCGCCGGCCAGGGGGAGGGAGGCGGTCGGCGGCCGGCCTGGTTGGAGGCGCCATAGGGCGGTGGCCAGGAGGGGGAGGGGAATTAGGGTTAGGGATTACTGGCTAATGATACCATAATAGAGAATAATGACTTGATTGATTAACCCCATAGGGGTGGGTACACATATATAGATACAAGAGTGGGCTGGGCCTAGCCCAAAACACTAATACAGTCCAACAATAAGGAGATAAAGATGCACATCAAAAACAATATTTTTCTTCCAACTTATAAGTTCTGATTCCAACTCCGCCTATGTTGTAATGACATAGCCGGTCCCAAGCCCGGGTAAAGGAGGAGGGGGTTGTGATAGGCTTGGCGAGCCAACAACTACACTTAGCCACTCTCATGGAAATGAAACCCAATAGAAATTCGTTGGGGCGTAACCCTCTTAGCGACGCGCCATATCGGAACCCGGGTATGGTGTTAAGTGGGCAAGGGCCGGGTCGCCACCGCCTTAGTGGCGCGCCATATCGGAACCCGGATATGGTGTTAAATGAGCAAGGGCCGGATCGCCATCACCTTAGTGGCGCGCTACATCATCGCCCGGATGTAGTGATAAGTGAGCAAGGGTCTTTGCATCTTACTCGACGGGTGCAAAGCGTAAGGAAGCTAGCCGAGGAACATAGATTTCGGGTGGGTAGTTGGAATGTAGGATCCTTGACGGGGAAGCTACGTGAGTTAGTAGATGTTGCCATTAGGAGACGAGTAAATATCCTTTGTGTACAAGAGACTAGATGGGCGGGTCAAAAGGCGAGAGAAGTCGAGAATACCGGTTTCAAGCTTTGGTATTCTGGTTCGGCTGGGACTAGGAATGGCGTAGGTGTTCTAATAGATAAGAGTCTTAAGGATGGAGTAGTGGATGTTCGAAGACGAGGGGATAGGATCATCTTAATCAAGATAGTAATTGGGGACATTGTCTTGAACGTCATTAGTGCTTATGCCCCACAAGTTGGGCTCAACATGAGTGCTAAGAGGCAATTTTGGGAGGACTTGGAGGATATGGTTAGTAGTGTACCGATAACCGAGAAACTCCTCATAGGGGGAGATCTCAATGGTCATGTGGGTGCAACTAACCTAGGATTTGAAGGAGTACATGGAGGTTTTGGATGCGGCGATAGAAATCAAGAGGGTAAGGACATCCTAGACTTTGCCGTAGCCTATGATCTGTTGATAGCTAACACCCTCTTTAGAAAGAGGCAATCTCACCTAGTGACCTTTAGTAGTGCCCAACACTCTAGCCAGATTGACTTTGTCCTCACTAGGAGAAAGGATAGACGGGAGTGTCTAGATTGTAAGGTGATCCCGGGGGAGTGTGTTGTGACACAACATAAGCTTGTGGTAGCTGAATTTCGCTTCCATACATGTTCTTTGCGGGACAAAGGTGTCAAAATCACAAGAACAAAGTGGTGGAAGTTGAAGGGAGAATCACAAGAATCCTTTAAAAATAGGGTGATCACAGAAGGACCCTGGGCAGAAAATGGAGATGCAGACAGTATGTGGATGAAGATGGCAACTTGCATTAGGAAGGTAGCTAGTGAGGTGTTCGGTGTGACAAAGGGAAAGAAACTTATAGATAAAGACACTTGGTGGTGGAATGAGGATGTACAAAAGGCCATTAAGGAGAAGAAGGAGTGTTATAAGAGTTGGCATAATGATAGAAACGCAAGCAACATGCTTAAGTACAAAGAGGCTAAGAAGAATGCAAGGCGGGTTGTAAGTAAGGCAAGAGGACAAACCTATGATAAGTTATATGAGAGACTAGGGACGAAAGAAGGTGAAAAAGACATATACAAGGTAGCAAAAATCCGCGAGAGAAAGATGAGGGATCTCAATCAAGTTAAATGCATCAAAGATGAGACTGACCGCATTCTAGTGAAGGATGAAGAGATTAAGAATAGATGGCGTGATTACTTTAATGGGCTATTCAATGATGGGAATGAGAGCACTATGGTTGAGTTGGATGACTCCTTTGATGACTCCAACAGGCGGTTCGTGCGGAGGATACAAGAGTTTGAGGTTAAGGAGGCCTTAAAAAGGATGAAAGGAGGAAAGGCCCTCGGCCCTGACGATGTCCCTATTGAGGTGTGGAGATGTCTTGGGGACGTCGCAATAGTATGGCTCACAAAGCTATTCAACCACATTTTTCGGTCAAACAAGATGCCTGAAGAATGGAGGAAAAGTATATTAGTACCTATCTTCAAAAATAAAGGAGATATTCAAAGTTGTACTAATTATCGAGGTATTAAGCTTATGAGTCATACTATGAAGCTTTGGGAGAGAGTGATTGAACACCGCCTGAGGAAAGTGACCAATGTCACTAAAAACCAGTTTGGTTTTATGCCTGGGAGGTCTACAATGGAGGCGATTTTCTTGCTTCGTCAGCTTATGGAGAGATATAGGGAGCAGAAGAAGGACTTGCATATGGTGTTCATCGACTTGGAGAAGGCGTACGACAAGATACCAAGGTCAGTCATGTGGTGGGCACTAGAGAAACATAAAGTGCCAACAAAGTACATTACGCTTATCAAGGATATGTACAATAATGTTAGGACAAGTGTGCGCGTAAGTGATAGTGAGACTGATGCATTTCCTATCACGGTAGGATTACATCAAGGATCAGCTTTGAGCCCATACATCTTTTCCTTGGTCATGGATGAGGTGTCGAAGGATATACAAGGGGATATCCCTTGGTGCATGCTCTTTGCTGATGATGTAGTGCTGTTAGATGAAACTAGAGATGGTGTTGATAAGAAATTAGAGTTATGGAGACAAACCTTAGAGTCCAAGGGGTTTAGACTTAGTAGGACCAAAACCGAGTATATGAGGTGCAACTTTAGTGGTGTTGGTCGTGAAGAGGGAAATGTTAGTCTACAAGGACAAATAGTACCTAGAAGGGACTCTTTCCGATACTTAGGATCAATGTTACAAAGCAATGGCGATATTGATGAGGATGTTTGCCACAGGATCAAGGTAGGGTGGATGAAATGGCGACAAGCCTCTGGAATCCTATGTGATAGGAAAGTCCCACAAAAGCTAAAAGGGAAGTTCTATAGGACGGTGATCAGACCCGCGATGCTCTATGGGGCGGAATGTTGGCCAACTAAACGGCAACATGTCCAACAAATGAGTGTCGCAGAGATGCGCATGCTACGGTGGATGTGTGGGCACACGAGAAGAGACCGAATAAGGAATGAGGCGATTCGTGATAAGGTAGGGGTGGCGCCGATTGAAGAGAAGTTAGTCCAACATCGGCTTAGGTGGTTTGGACATATCCAACGGAGACCTCCAGAAGCACCGGTTAACAGTGGGATTTTAAGAGGTAGAGAAAATATTAGGAGGGGTAGAGGACGACCAAGGTTGACCTGGGAGGAGGCGGTAAAACGAGATTTGAGAGATTGGAATGTATCCAGAGACTTAGCTCATGATAGGACCGCATGGAAAGTAGCAATTCATGTGCCAGAATAGTAGTCTTGTTTTTTTCTTTTTTTCTTTTCTCTTTTTCTTTTCCTTTTTTCTTATTTCTTTTCTCTTTTCTCTTTTTCCTTTTCTTTTTTTCCTTTTTTTTTCTTTTTTTTCCTTTTTTCCCCTTGTTCTCATATCTCTTCCTCTGTTTTACTTCATTGATATTGGGTTTCATGTCTAGCCGACCCCAACAGGCTTGGGATAAAGGCTTGGTTGTTGTTGTTGTAACTTATAAGTTCTGATTCCAAAACTATACCCAGACAACTCTAGGAAGACTTGTCATTGCTCAACAGAGGGATGAGATGTCTGATTTTGGTGTCGTTTGGTTCAATCCAAGGAGATGCATGGGCGAAATTTCCAACAGAAAATGAGAAAACTAAGAAATTGATTTGAAATACAGGAGAACTAAAGTTTCAATTAAATCAGAAACTAGGGTGAAATATTACAAATGTCAGGAAAGTTATTGGCATTCCCCAAATGGCAAAAAAAAGTCCGGAGTGGCAAAATTAGTGCTCACGTTGGGACATGCTTGCATAAATAAGCTGACTTGGTACAACAGACAACTCAGCTATATGTCTCGCCTAATGCAGGAAAACAAGTGAAATGGGTAACCATGTATATATCTTTAATTACATAGTACAAATAGGGCACATTGATAGAGTGTATATAACAACAACAAAGCCTTTATCTCGAGCACGTTGATGTAAGCTAGATATGAAACCCAGTTTGGGTTTCATATAATTAGATTAGGAAAGTACGGGTCGCTTGGTTCCCCTGGAAGCGAAGCTCGAGGACCTGCCAGGCCTGACGAGCTATACCGCCACCCTTCTGGGCGACGATATCCTGAAGCTCCTCAGAAAGTGTGCCGAGGATCCATGCAAGGACAAGACTGTCCATGCAGATTCACGAGTCATCCAGTGGGCAGTCATCTCGCAGGACATGGTCTTCCAGCCGAAAGCGTCGCAGCATCAGGAGAAGCAGGCTGCGCCAACGAGCAAAGGAAGTAGAGTCGGAGCTGAGAACAACCGGGACAAGAGTCCGGATGTTCTGTATGCCAGCCGCCTGGGCATGTAGAGCAGCGACAAGAGACGCCGAGTAGGTAGTATAGGCAGCACCATCTCCTGGAGTATCCTGTGCGTCACTCCACTGTACTGGCGGAGACTCCTTGAGCTGACGGGTGAGAGAGGCCGTAGCCGCACGTTCCTGCTCCAAGGTGAGGACGAGCGCTCGTTCCCGCTCACCGGAGATGGCCAGGGCAGTCGCGACGTCGGAGACGTGCGAAGAGGGCTGTCCCCCGGATCCAGCAGGGACAGCATGGCCGGTGGCGCTCACAGCAGGGCCACCGGGGCTTGGCAGCCAGGCGGTACTGGGACGGTGCTGTCCTCCGGCGGGTCCAACCAGGCCAGCGGCGAAGCCCGGCGGCCAGGCGGCTGTGGGGAGGCCAAGGGACCCGCCGGCGGCTGGGCCGTCCACACTCGAGCCGGGCCCGAGCAGCCCGGCGGCTGTGCGCCCGGGGGAGATGGCGTGGAGGCCAGCCGCAGGGCTGGAAGCCCCGGATCTGGCGGCGGCGCTCCCAGGAGAGGTGGCGGGGCGGCCGGCGGCGCCAGACCCGGTGGCGGCGGGCGCAGGGGTGGGGCGCTGAGCCCAGCGGCGGCCGCGGCCGGGAAGGTATCGATAGGAGGGGGGCGGGGGCGGCGCGCCCGCGGCAGCGGCGGCGCCCGTAGATGGCATCGGGGTTGAGATCGGGAGAGGAGAGAGAAAAAGTAATTTGATACCAAATTAGATTAGGAAAGTAATCAATTCATTAACGGTCTGTCAAGGAGATACATATATAGGGGGACACAGCTTAAGGGCTAAGCAACCCTAATACAAAAAGACTAAAATGCCCCTGCCCCCTAATACGTACAGTCCAACACATATCCATGGAATGGCTGGTTTTGATGATGGCTCGCCAAACTTATCACAACTCTCCTCCTTTACCCGGGCTTGGGACCGGCTATACCTAAAAAATTCATAGGCAGAATGATAGTACAACAACAACGAAGCCTTTATCCCAAGCATGTTGGGGTTGGCTAGACATGAAACCCAATAATTATATATATATATATATATATCAATGAAGTAAAAGACAGAAAGAGATATAAGAGTAACAAGAAAAAAGAAAAGAAAAAAGACTAAGATTCTGGCACATGAATTGCTAATTTCCATGCGGTCCTATCATGAGCTAAGTCTCTGGATACATTCCAATCTCTCAAATCTCGTTTTACCGCCTCCTCCCAGATCAACTTTGGTCGTTCTCTACTCCTCCTAATATTTTCTCTACCTCTTAAAATCTCATTGTTAACCGGTGCTTCTGGAGGTCTCCGCTGGATATGTCCAAACCACCTTAGTCGATGTTGGACTAACTTCTCTTCAATTGGCGTCACCCCTACCCTATATTCGGTCTCTTCTCGTGTGCTCGCACATCCACCATAGCATGCACATCTCTGTGACGCTCATTTGTTGGATATGTTGCCGTTTAGTTGGCCATCGCGGTCTGATCACCGTCCTATAGAACTTCCCTTTTAGCTTTTATGGGACCTTCCTATCACATAGGATTCCAGAGGCAGAATGATAGTGTATGAGCAAAAAAAAAATGTAAACAAGGGCAGCCTAGTGCATGTAGCTCCAGTTTGCAGGGCCCAGGGAAGGGTCCGACCCGTTTGGGTCTTCTACGCAACCTTTCCCTATATTTTTTACAAGAGGCTGTTTCCAGGACTTGAACCCGTGATCTCATGATCACAAGGCAACAAATTTACCTCTGCGCCAGCCGCCAGGGCTCCCCTTCCATGAGCAAAGACAATGTATTTTTCCATAAATAAATAGAAAATGCTTTGAACAGACAGCAGAGTACAAAATGTAAAAAAGACAACAAACCTCTTGCATTGGTCCTAATTTCACGTAGCGAGGCAAACCATCTACGGCAGTAAGAGCTGGTTCACAAAGTTTAATTGTTGCATGTAGATCTTTTAGATGCCCCCACTTAGGCTGCCTTAAGATACCTACAGGTACAATGTCATGACCCTAGTCAGGATCTATAATATAATGAAACAAAAACACCCATATAAACATGTTAACAAGAAGATCTGAAATATAGTACTTCTCTAGAATAGCACTTCTCTAGAACTGGACATACCGTATTCAGTGATTGGAGCATCATAATCATAGCTTGTTATCTGAAGTGGACCACCAGCAGTTCGTTCAAAATTTGTTCCACCAAAAAACTGCCAGGACAAGAAATACACTCAGATCAATATAAGAACCATCAGAAAGTCCTTCATCCTACACCGAGATGTAAAGTTGAGATGCAATGTAGCCCGGCTAGCACATGTGGCTAAAAAGATGGTGAATATACACTTTATATTACAGTTTAAGGAATCCAGGATAACTTTCTCATGCCTACAACGATCTAACTCCTGAACAGCTTATAGCTATCTGTTTTGCACATAATAATAGAGCAACAGCAAGTAACAATTAGGTCTCACTAACATATGTTCAATAGTAGTTTGATTCATCGAGCTTTGAGTATGCAAATCCCATTTTTCCCCAATCAGTACGTACTACATATACACCTGTTCTGTGAACCCTAAATGGTTATACAACTGACCAATCTACCGAAAGTCTGAAATTAAAGTCCAAATGCCCCCCTTCCTACTGAAGATAGTAATTTAAAGATTTTAAGGTTGACGTATACGTTGGCAGTTTCAAAAAGACAGAGAAAGTAGAAATGTTCGTTTTGAATTTTATTATTTGAGAGATATTTCAGTTCTTACCATGTAATAATTTTGCAAGCTTCCACCACGTTGGTAAAAACGGGCAACAGCAAAAGCATTGTCTTGGGCAGGTCTATGAGGCAATCGTTCCCCCCAGTCGGCGTACCTTTACATGTTATTCATTCAGAGCGCATTTTGCAGATAATAGAAATTGAAATACTAAACAACATTGTAAGAGCATGAAGCAAAATTGAAACTAGCTTCTCACAAGGCCGACCAAACATCATGAACTCATCGAAATGCCAGTGAATATGATCAGTACAATCACATTTTCCTAGAATGTCTCTCTCTTGTTATTAACTCCGCCTATGTTGTAATGACATATCCGGTCCCAAGCCCGGGTAAAGGAGGAGGTGTTATGATAGGTTTGGCGAGCCAACAACTACACTTAGCCATTCTCATGGAAATGAAACCTAATAGAAATTCGTTAGGGTGTAACCCTCTTAGCGACGCACCATATCGGAACCCGGGTATGGTGTTAAGTGGGCAAGGGTCGGGTCGCCACCGTCTTAGTAGCGCGCCATATCGGAACCCGGGTATGGTGTTAAATGGGCAAGGGTCGGATCGCCACCACCTTAGGGTGCGCTACATCATCGCCCGAATGTAGTGATAAGTGAGCAAGGTCTTTGCATCTTACTCGACGGGTGCAAAGCGTAAGGAAGCTAGCCGAGGAACATAGATTTCGGGTGGGTAGTTGGAATGTAGGATCCTTCACGGGGAAGCTACGTGAGTTAGTAGATGTTGCCATTAGGAGACGAGTAAATATCCTTTGTGTACAAGAGACTAGATGGGCGGGTCAAAAGGCGAGATAAGTCAAGAATACCGGTCTCAAGCTTTGGTATTCTGGATCGGCTGGGACTAGAAATGACGTAGGTGTTTCAATAGATAAGAGTCTTAAGGATGGAGTAGTGGATGTTCGAAGACGAGGGGATAGGATCTGTTGGACTGTACGTGTATTAGGGGGCATTTTAGTCTTTTGTATTAGGTTTACTTGGCCCTTAAGCTCTGTCCCCCTATATATGTATCCTCCTTGACAGCCTGTTAATTGGACTAATCATTTTCCCTAATCCAATTTGGTATCAGATTGCCTCTCTCTCTCTCTATCTGCCCTTCTCTCTCTCCCGGCGGCTGTGCGCCGCCCTCGTCGCGCGCCGCCTGGCAGCCGCGCCCCCCTCTCCTCCTACTGCTACGCCGAGCTCGCCACCGAGATCCCCTCCGCGGGGGGTGGGGGGGGGGGGGGGCTCCTCCTACCTCCGCGTCAAGCTGGGCGACCTGGCCGCCTTCCTCGCCGCGGGGAACATCCTGCTCGAGGCCGTCGTCGGCGCCACGGGGCTGGGCGGCTCCTGGACGTCCTACCTCGCCGCCCTCATCGGCCACGACGGCGACGCGCTCCGCGTCCACATCCCCGCGCTCGCTGACGGGTTCAACCTGCTCGACCCCATCGCCGTCCTCGTCCTCGTCGCCACCTCCTCGCTCGTCGTCTCCGGCGCGCGCCTCACCTCCACCGTCAACTCGTGTGCGCGCCAGGTCCGAAACGAGGGCTCCGGGAAGAAGTCGACCCTGCTCCAGCGCCAGTACCACCGCCGCGCCGCCGGTGATACCATTCGCGGTGCAGCCGCCGATGGGGAACGAGAGGCCCGGCTGTGCCGTCACCGCCTTCGTACCCGGCGCCGCCGCCCCGGCGCCGCTGCCAGGGGCGTCTTCGCAGTTCCCTGCCGGCGGACCGTTCGTGCGCCCCGGCGTTGGCCCGGCGCTGCCAGGGGGGCTCCTTCTCCTACCTCCGCGTCGAGTTGGGCTGCCTGGCTGCCTTCCTCGCCGCCGGGAACATCCTGCTCGAGGCCGTCGTCGGCGCCGCGGGGCTGGGCCGCTCCTGGACGTCCTACCTCGCCGCCCTCATCGGCCACGACGGCGACGCGCTCCGCGTCCACGTTGTCAGTAGTTGAATTCTTACTCTCATTGGAAGAGAGGATGACACTAGGAGTTGGGGCAATTTTCTTGTCTATTTCTCACACAATGTCATACCAACCCAAGGGGTTGTGGCTACATATTTATAGCTGCCATGGCAGCCAAGCATATGCCACAAAGATGCTAGTCTAAGATGCTTAGATGATGTCCTAATATGCTGTCCTTGGCTGACACTAAGATGCTGTCCTAGTGTCCTTAGATGTTGTCCTAATTGGGGCCATAAAGACCAAAGGACTAGAGTACAACAAGGACCAAAGACCAAGGACTAAAGTGCAACAAACTAAAGGACTAGGGTACAAGGGACTAGGGGACCAAAGACCAAAGGACTACAAGACTTATTCCAGCATTCACCCCCTAAGTCTTGTATGTCGTCTTCTGAGAGGGTTGGACCATCCCGATCATGGTGCGAAGTTCAATGAACTTGAGCCTCCCAAGGGGCTTCGTGAGCAGGTCCGCAAGCTGGTCATTGGTGTTGATGTAGTTCACCTTGATGTTCCCTTCCTCCAAGCATTTTCGGATGAAGTGGTATCTCACCCGAATGTGCTTGCTCCGTTTATGAAAAACGGGATTCTTTGCCAGGGCCAGAGCAGACACGTTGTCCACCCTGAGTTCGACCGCTCCAGTGTCTCTGCTGAGGAGATCACCAAGCAGTCGACTAAGCCAGAGCGCCTGAGTCGAAGCGGTGGAGGCCGCTATGTACTCGGCCTCGCAGCTGGACAGGGCCACCACCTGCTGCTTGACCGACTGCCAGCTAACGAGGCACTTGCTGAAGAAGAAGAGGATCCTGCTCGTGCTCTTGCTGGTGTCGATGTCGCCGACGTGGTCGCTATCGCTGTACCCGACAAGGTGTGCCTCCCCAGGACACCTCGGGTAGTGGAGGCCGTGATCGAGAGTCCCCGCAACATAGCGGATGATCCTCTTCACAGCCTGTTGGTGATCCGTCGTCGGTCGTTGCAGGAACCGACTAACGTAGCCGACGGAGAATGCCAAGTCCGGCCGTGTGTGGATGAGGTAGCGAAGGCTCCCCACAAGACGTCGGTACTGCGTAGCGTCCACCTCCTCCGTCGTGCTGTCGCGGCTCAGCTTCAGCCTCTCCTCCATCGGAGTGAGAGCTGGGTTGCAGTTTGTGAGCCCAGCTAGCTCAACAATGCGCTTGGCGTAGGCGGTCTGTCGAAGTGTGATCCCGGAGTCGGCCTGGTGCACCTCAATCCCAAGGTAGAAGGAGAGAGATTCCAGGTCACTCATCTGGAAGGTGGCTTTCATCTCTTCCTTGAACGCTGCCACCTCCGCATCCTTGGTGCCGGTGATCACCAAGTCGTCGACGTAGACACCCACCAGTAGGGTGTTTCCTCCATTGCCCCGCCGGTAGATGACCGCCGCGTGCGGGCATTGCCCGAAGCCCATCCTCTTGAGCGTGGAATCCAACTTGGCATCCCACGCCCTTGGTGCCTGACGCAAGCCATAGAGGGCCTTGCGCAGGCGCAACACCTTGCCCTCCTTGCCAGGGACCACAAACCCCGGCGGCTGGTGTACGTAGACCTCCTCCTTCAAGTTGTCGTTGAGGAACGCCGACTTGACGTCCATGTGCTGGACACGCCAGCCTTCTTGGGCAGCGAGTGCAAGGAGGAGTCGCACGGATTCCATCCGTGCCACGGGGGCAAAAGCATCGTCGAAGTCGATCCCCTCCTGCTGCACGAAGCTGCGTGCCACCAAGCGAGCCTTGTGCTTGACGATGGCGCCGGCTTCATCCCTCTTCAACTTGAACATCCACTTAAGGGTGATCGCACGGTGACCACGAGGGAGATCAGCAAGCTCCCAAGTGCGGTTCGTCTCAACCGCGTCCATCTCCGACTGCATCGCGGCACGCCATGCCGCGTGTCTCTCAGCCTCCGCGAAAGACCGAGGCTCGCCGTCGTCGCACGCAAAATGCAACTGCGCCTCCAGATCGCGAGGGACCAGTCCCGGCACCGACTGGTCACCGAGAAGATCCTTCATCGTACGATACCGCAACGGCTCGCCGTCGTGGTATGCGTCGATGCGCTCCTCGTCGTGGGAGAGCGGAGTAACGAACTGCACCTGCTCGTCATGAGCTGGTGTCGGAGTGGACGTACCCGGAGGGATGGCAGTCGGTGCTGGAGTGTGTGGGGTCGCCGGCTGTGGTGGTGGAGAGGTCGTCGCAGCCGAGGTCGTGACTGGGGAGCGTGGCGCTGAAGTTGGTGGAGAAGAGCTGCCCACTCCCCCAGTTCCCTTGAAGTGGACGTACTCGACGATGAAGTTGTCGTATGTCGGAGTCGAGCCGTCGTCCACCGCCTTGTCCCATGCCCATCCTCGCCCTTCGTTGAACACAACGTCGCGCGTCGTGCGCACACGCTGTGTCTCTGGGTCGAGAATGCGGTAGGCCTTCGAGCCCTCCGCGTAGCCGATGAACACCTCCGGAGTGCTCCTGTCGTCCAGCTTGCTGATGTGGCCAAGCTCCTTGGCGAACGCAAGGCAGCCGAAGACCCGTAGATGAGAGACCGCCGGCTTGCGCCCATACCAAGCCACGTACGGCGTCCTACCGTTGAGAGCCTTGGTGGGCGAGCGGTTGAGGATGTAGACAGCCGTCACCACCGCCTCTCTCCAGAAGATAGCCGGCATTCCCCTCTGCTTGAGGAGGGCCCGAGCCATCCCCACAACCGTCTGGTTGCGCCGCTCGACGACGCCGTTCTGCTGCGGGCTGTAGGGCGCAGAGTAATGGCGTTGAACACCCTCATCCGCGTAATACGACGCGAATTCAGCCGCCGTGAATTCGCCGCCGTTGTCGGAGCGCAGCACACGCAGCTTGCGGCCGCACTCCGCCTCCGCAATGGCCTGCGCGCGCCTGATGGCGTTCGCAGCCTCTCCCTTGCTGCCAAGGCCCACGACCCACATGTAGCGGGAGAGGTCGTCGACGAGCAGCAGGAAGTAACGTCGTCCTCCTGGTGTAGCTGGTGTCACCGGGCCACACAAGTCCCCGTGAACGAGCTCGAGCCGTTCCTTAGCTCGAAAGCTCGACTGCTGGGGAAAAGGAAGCCGCCTCTGCTTCGTCAATACGCAGACGTCGCAGAGTTGCTCCACGTGGTCAAGGCATGGCATGCCTCGCACCATCTCCTTGGCACTGAGCTGCTTTAGGGCCTCAAAGTGAAGATGCCCAAAGCGCTCGTGCCACTGCCATGCCTCGTCGTCCCGACGAGTGGCAAGGCAGACAGGCTGTGCTACCTGCACGTGAAGGATATAGAGTCGATTGGTGCCTCTAGTTACCTTGGCAAGAAGGCGACGATGGCGATCCCAAATCCTCATGACTCCGTCCTTAATCTCCACGCGCGAACTGTTCTCATCCAGTTGTCCCAGGCTGATGATGGAGTTTCTCAACGCGGGGATGTAGTAGACTCCGACGAGCAGCCTGTGCTCACCAGACTCGGCGGTGAGGATGACGCAGGCGACACCCTTGATCTTCACGCCGGAGGCGTCACCAAACTTGACAGAGCCTCGGACATTGGAGTCAAGCTCAACGAAGAACTCCCGTCGACCGGTCATGTGATGGGTGGCACCGGTGTCGAGGCACCACCCGTCAGTCTTGTCGTTGCTGGAACCGTCGCCGAGGAAAGCGTCTGCTCTTGGCTCATCAAGATGAAGGAAAGCCGCTACGGTCAATGCCACTAGAGGTGGCTTGATGCTTCCGTGTGCCAGAAGCAAAGCTAGCTCCTCCTCTACCTGTGCCACGTGGGCCTCCTCCTTCACTTGTGCCACATGGGCCTGGTCACGTCGTGGCTGTCGACACTTCCTGGCCCAATGACCAAGCTTGCCACAGTTGTGGCAGGTGTCGTCTCGTGTCGGCTTGTGGTTGCCGACGGTGCCGCCCTGGGCGCCTCCGCGGGCGCCACCCTCGGTACGTCCGCGTGCCCCGGCCTGGGTACCTCCGCGCCCCTTGCGCGACTTGCCGCGCTTGCGGCCGCCTGTCGAGGAAGAGGACTCCCCCTTCTTCCGGTCACCCTGGCCAGCCTCCCACTGCTCGCGAGTGAGATGATGCTTCCCGCCAATGGTGATAGGCCCTGAGAGAGGTTGTGGTTCGTCGCTGTCGACTACCTTGAGGCGACCTATCGCCTCTTCGATCGACATCGTGGAGAGGTCCAGCAGAGACTCGATCGAGCGAGCGATCTGCTTGTACTTCTCGGGGATGCACCGAAGGAGCTTCTCGACAGCTCTCTCTTCATCGTAGGTGTCGTCGCCGAACTGCACCAACTTCTGCAACAATGTGTTGAGACGGAGAGCAAAGTCATCAACGTCCTCACCTGGCTTAAAGGCCAGGTTCTC
Organism: Neostapfia colusana; assembly: GCA_030760725.1. Classification (NCBI taxonomy): domain Eukaryota; kingdom Viridiplantae; phylum Streptophyta; class Magnoliopsida; order Poales; family Poaceae; genus Neostapfia; species Neostapfia colusana. The sequence goes on from JASWHV010000011.1 coordinate 65,067,712, forward strand.
CCACTCCTTGCGAAGCGCCTGCAGTGTGGACTTGCGGGCGCGGTCGCTGCCGATGCGTGCCACAGCGATGGCATCCCATGCCTCCTTAGCAGTCTGCTTCTTGGAAAGCGAGAACTGCATCTCGGACGGGACTGCAGCAATGAGGGCATCCAATGCCCGTCGATCCTCGTAGTAGTCGACGTCGCCGTACTGAACTGCTTCCCACATGTGTCGCACCTGGAGCCGTACCCTAATCACCGCGACCCACTCGACGTAGTTGGTCTTGGTGAGGGTAGGCCACCCACCGCCGGGACCGACGTCGCTGACAATGGCCTGGACCCCGTAGTGTCCAAGGTACCTGTCCGGAAAGGGAGAACCGTGCCGCATGTAATGGCCACGTTCTCCGTCGACCCAGTCGCCGCCGCCAGGAGCGCCACCGGCGCGTCCGCGCCCGTCTGGGCTGCGGTTGTCGCGCCCATGGGGGCGCGCGGCTGCTCGCTGCACCTCTCGTGCTCGCGCCGCCTCCCTCACCGGCCTGAGCTCATCGTCGACGCCGCCGTCGACAGAGCTGCTGGAGCTACTGCCGCGCAGAGCCTCCAGCTCCGCTGCCGCCGCCGTCGCTGCTTCCACTTCCGCCCTCGCTGCTGCCAGTTCCGCCGCCGCCAACCTTGCCGCCGTCACCGTAGTCTCTGCCGCCGCTCGCTCGCGCTCCTCTGCCGCGGCGACCTCCGTCTGCTGCGCGCTCGAGGCGACCGAGCGCTGAGGCTGTCCGTCGGACATGGCGCACTAGTGGGGGAGGGCTGTTGTGTGTGGAAGACAAGCTGCTGCTCGTCTGTGCAGGAGAGGAATGAGCTGGAACAGCCGGTGTTCCTGCTGCCGGTTGCGGACAGAGAGAGGTGCGGGAAGGGGATGAGCAGGAGATGTTTAAGCTGCAGGATAGAACGGCTCTGATACCAGATGTCAGTAGTTGAATTCTTACTCTCATTGGAAGAGAGTATGACACTAGGAGTTGGGGCAATTTTCTTGTCTATTTCTCACACAATACCATACCAACCCAAGGGGTTGAGGCTACATATTTATAGCTGCCATGGCAGCCAAGCATATGCCACAAAGATGCTAGTCTAAGATGCTTAGATGTTGTCCTAATATGTTGTCCTTGGCTGACACTAAGATGTTGTCCTAGTGTCCTTAGATGGTGTCCTAATTGAGACCACAAAGACCAAAGGACTAGAGTACAACAAGGACCAAGGACTAAAGTGTAACAAACTAAAGGACTAGGGTACAAGGGACTAGGGGACCAAAGACCAAACGACTACAAGACTTATTCCAGCACACGTCCCCGCGCTCGCAGACGGGTTCAACCTGCTCGACCCCATCGCCGTCCTCGTCCTCGTCGCCACCTCCTCGCTCGCCGTCTCCGGCGCGCGCCTCACCTCCACCGTCAACTCGTGCGCGCGCCAGGTCCGAAACGAGGGCTCCGGGAAGAAGTCGACCCTGCTCCAGCGCCAGTACCGCTGCCGCCGCCGGTGATGCCATTCGCGGTGCAGCCACCGATGGGGAACGAGAGGCCCGGCCGTGCCGTCACCGCCTTCGTACCCGACGCCGCCGCCCCGCCGCCACTGCCAGGGGCGTCTTCGCCGTTCCCTGCCGGTGGACCGTTCGTGCGCCCCGGCGTTGGCCCGGCGCTGCCGTTCGGAGCCCGCCTCCCGCTGCAACGGGTGGGTTTAGGGTCTCGACGCCGCCTCAGGGTCTCTTCACCTCCGCGCCGCCATCTCAGGGCCCCTTCACGCCTACGCCACCGCCTCAGGGTCCCTTCACAGCTGGCCCGCCTCCTCAGGGCCCTTTGCTGCCACCCACCGGCGCACCCCTGCTGCTGCCCGCTGGCGCACCCGTGCTGCCGCCCGCCGACACGACCCCACCGCTGGCCGCCGGTGCTCCTACAGCCCCCAGCGCTGCCACCCCTCGAGCCGTTGCTGCCGCCTGGCCTGCCGTCGTCGCCTCTGCAGCACCCTACGATGGCGCCGCTACCTGACCCGCAGCAGATGCAGACGCCCCTTGGGCCGCCGGTCCTGCTGCCCTGGGAGGTACTTCTCGGCCGCCATCGGCTGATGAACTTGGATCGGTTGTTGCCTACTCGGTTGGCACCACTGTCGAGGGTTCGAGCGTGTTGCCTTCCTTCCCGGCGCCGCCACCGCCGGGGCAATGTCGCGACCCGTTCTACACCGTCGGTCTACCTGCGGGGTCTCACGCCGTCTGGCCCTGACTGGGTGGTAGACTCCGGAGCCTCGTATCACACTACCCCTGACGTCGGTATCCTCTCCTCTACCTACCCTTCTCGTCCCTCTGATCCTTCATCTATCGTTGTTGGGAATGGGACGGCTCTTCCAGTCACCTCAGTAGGTGACTCGGGTTCGCCGGATTCGTTTCAGCTACGAGACTAGAGACAAAAGAAGGTGAAAAGGACATATACAAGATAGCAAAAATTCGCGAGAGAAAGATGAGTGATTTCAATCAAGTTAAATGCATCAAAGATGAGACTGATTGCATTCTAGTGAAGGATGAAGAAATTAAGAATAGATGGCGAGATTACTTTATGGGCTATTCAATGATGGGAATGAGAGCACTATGGTTGAGTTGGATGACTCCTTTGATGACTCCAACAGGCGGTTCGTGCGGAGGATACAAGAGTTTGAGGTTAAGGAGGACTTAAAAAGGATGAAAGGAGGAAAGGCCGATGAAAGGAGGAAAGGCCCTCGGCCCTGATGATATCCCTATTGAGGTGTGCAGATGTCTTGGGGACGTGACAATAGTATGGCTCACAAAGCTATTCAACTACATTTTTCAGTCAAACAAGATGCGTGAAGAATGGAGGAAAGGTATATTAGTACATATCTTCAAAAATAAAGTAGATATTCAAAGTTGTACTAATCATTGAGGGATTAAGCTTATGAGTCATACTATGAAGCTTTGAGAGAGAGTGATTGAACACCGCCTAAGGAAAGTGACCAATGTCACTAAAAAACAGTTTGGTTTTATGCCTGGGAGGTCTACTATGGAGGCGATTTTTTTGCTTCGTCAGCTTATGGAAAGATATAGGGAGCAGAAGAAGGACCTATATATGATGTTCATTGACTTGGAGAAGGCGTACGACAAGATACCAAGGTCAGCCATGTGGTGGGCACTAGAGAAACATAAAGTGCCAACAAAGTACATTACCCTTATCAAGGATATGTACAATAATGTTAGGACAAGTGTGCGCGTAAGTGATAGTGAGACTGATGCATTTTCTATCACGGTAGAACTACATCAAGGATCAGCTTTGAGCCCATACATCTCTTCCTTGGTGATGGATGAGGTGTCGAAGGATATACAAGGCGATATCCCTTGGTGCATGCTCTTTGCCGATGATGTAGTGTTGGTAGATGAAACTAGGGATGGTATTGATACGAAATTAGAGTTATGGAGACAAATCTTAGAGTCCAAGGGGTTTAGACTTAGTAGGACCAAGACCGAGTATATGAGGTGTGACTTTAGTGGTGTTGGTCGTGAAGAAGGAAATGTTAGTCTACAAGGACAAATAGTACCTAGAAGGGACTCTTTCCGATACTTAGGATCAATGTTACAAAGGAATGGCGATATTGATGAGGATGTTTGCCACAGTATCAAGGTAGGGTGGATGAAATGGCGACAAGCCTTTGGAATCTTATGTGATAGGAAGGTCCCACAAAAGCTAAAAGGGAAGTTCTATAGGACAATGATCAGACCCGCGACGCTATATGGGGCGAAATGTTGGCTAACTAAACGGCAACATGTCCAACAAATGAGTGTCGCAGAGATGCGCATGCTATGGTGGATGTGCGGGCACACGAGAAGAGACCGAATAAGGAATGAGGCGATTCGTGATAGGGTAGGGGTGGCACCGATTGAAGAGAAGTTAGTCCAACATCGACTAAGGTGGTTTGGACATATCCAGCGGAGACATCCAGAAGCACCGGTTAACAGTGGGATTTTAAGAGGTAGAGAAAATATTATGAGGGGTAGAGGACGACAAAGGTTGACCTGGGAGGAGGCGGTAAAATGAGATTTGAGAGATTGAAATGTATCCAGAGACATAGCTCATGATAGGACCGCATGGAAGTAGCAATTCATGTGCCAGACTTGGACACTGTCAGTACAATATCATCGACGTATAGAAGAAGGTAGACAGTGTCACCGTCACGTCGATAGACAAACAGGGAAGTGTCCGACTTGGCCTCAACGAAGCCCAGCGAGACCAAGAAGGAGGCGGACCGGCTATACCAGACTCGGGGTGCCTGCTTTAGACCATACAGGGACTTGTTCAACTAACATTGTTCAACTAACAGACCATGTCTGGATGAGCTGAGTCAACGAATCCTATCGGCTGACTGCAGTACACCATCTCCGTCAGAGTGTCGTGGAGGAAGGCGTTCTTGACGTCCAACTGCTGGACGGGCCAAGAGCGCGAGAGAGGCAGTGACAGAATGGTACAAACCGTCGCCGGCTTCACTACCAGACTGAAGGTCTCATCGTAGTCGACTCTCAGGCGCTGAGTGAAGCCCGGAAGTACCCACCGAGCCTTGTACCTCTCCAAGGAACCATCCGCCTTCTTCTTATGCGTGAACACCCACTTGCCCGTGACAACATTGCCATGACTGGGACGGGAACCAGGTCCCAGGTCCGGTTGGCAAGTAGGGCCGCATACTCTTCCTCCATAGCGCGACGCCAGTGAGGATCGGCGAGGGCGCTACGGACGGAAGTCGGTATAGGCGAGATTGAAGAGGAGGCGGACTGTGGAGAAGTCGAGGCGAACGGTGGAGAAGTCGTCGACAAGAAGACGACCCTGGAGAAGCGCTCAACCGGCTGGAGAACCCCAGCAGCACGTCGAGTCACCATAGGGTGAACGTGACCCGAATCGCTGTGGATCAAAGGAGGATGGTATACCGGGGGCTCGGAGCGAGCAGGAGCCGGAGCACCACCCTGCTTCTGTCACTGATAAACAAGAGCGGGGTTCATGGCCGCCTGTGGCTCAACGAGGGACCTCGAGGGCTCCGGTGCTGCGCGTGCGTAGCTGGAGCTGGTGCACCAACCGGCGCTCGTCGCTGATAAACAAGTGGGTTGGTGAACCGAGAAGTCAGGGTCGCATGAGCCGCAGAAGAGACGTCGAGGTCTCGCGTGGCGCAGCTGGTGAAGTCGGGGACGTCGGGGCCACGCGTGGCGCTGCTGGCAACGTAGGGGACCTTCGGGCTCGCAGCAGGCAACGTCAGGGACGCCAAGGCTACGCGTGACGCAGCAGGTGATGTTAGTGCCGCACGAGGTGCAACAGGCGACGTCGGGGATACCGCTGCTGCACGTGGCGCAGCAGGTGACGTCGGGGGCTCCGGGGCTGCGCATCGCACAACGCGTGTCGTGCCTGCAGAAGAAAGAGGCCAAGGCAGCTGGGGAGGGGCAGCCTCGGAGTCAGTAGGAAAAAGAGAATCCAACTCTGCGGTAGAACCGGAAGAGGAAGTGGAGAAATGAAAAGAGGACTCGTCGAAGATGACGTGACGAGAGATCAAGAGGCGGTGAGTGGTGAGATCAAGACACCTGTACCCCTTATGATCAAGGGAATACCAGAGGAAAGCACAACGCGTCGAGCGAGGCGCAAGCTTATGTGAGGCGGTAGCGGAAAGATTAGGGTAGCAAGCGCATCCGAAAACTCGAAGGTGGTCATAAAGAGGAGTGGTGTTGTATAAAGCGAAGTAAAGAGTGGGGGCACGAATCGCCTTCGTAGGAAGGCGATTAATCAGGAGGGTGACAGTGTGAAGGGCCTCTACCCAGTACCAGACGGAAATGGATGCCTAAAACATCAGGGAGCGCATGATATTATTGGTGGTACGAATCATACGCTCAGCCTTGCCGTTCTAAGGAGAGGTGTACGAACAAGACATGTGCAACTGGACTCCATGTGCGAAGAGAAAGTTGCAAAACGCCGAGTTATCAAACTCGCGTCCGTTGTCGCACTAAATAGCTCGGATAGTGCGCCTGAACTGATTGGACACCAAAACAAAGAAGTAAGAAAGAGTAACAAATGTCTCAAACTTCGGGCGTAAAGGGAAAGTCCATGAAAAATGTGAAAAATCATCAATTATCATCAAGTAATAATTAAATCCCGACACACTGGTAATAGGTGATGTCCACAAATCATAATGAATAAGATCAAAAATGTGCTCAACATGAGTCACAGAAGTCGGAAAATGAAGCCGAACATGGGGACCAAGCTGACAGGCATGACATTAGGAATCATGTGTGTGCCTAGTAACGAGATAACTAAACTATTGGACAACTTAGACATGGCATCTACACCAGGATGGCCAAGCCGGCGATGCAGTGGTCGATGAACCTGTCGTAGTCAGGGCAAAAGGCAGAGACGCAACTTAAGTAGGAACTCAAAGAGTGTACAGGGGTCCCGAGCTATCACATCGAAAAAGAAGTCGTCGGGTAGGAAGATCCTTCACAGATAAACCAAAAAGATCAAACTCAATGGAAACATTATTATCGGTGGTAAAACGACGGACAGAAAGCAAATTATGAATAATATCCGGAGCGACAAGAATGTTTTTCAGCTGGAAAGAACCCAAGAACTCAGAATCACCTACTGAGGTGACCGGAAGGACAGACCCATTCCCAACAACGATAGATGAAGGAAAAGAAGGGTGGGGAGGGTGGGTAGAAGAAAGTATACTAACATTAGAAGTGGTGTGGTATGACGCTCTGGAGTCAGGAACCCAGTCGGCACCTGATGGAGTGAGGTGCATGGTGCTGAACGAAGAAGCCAGAGACTGGCGATCCCATGTCAGGGGCGACTCCTGGTGTGGTGCTGACGACTCCGGGTACCCAGCAAGGTAGTTGGTGCCTCCGTAGGCCGTTTGTCTGTCAGGAGGGTAGCCAGGCCCGTTGTAGGCCTGAGTCGGCGGCCCACCAGCAGTGTAGGTTGGTCCACCATAGCCCGGGGTGGCGACGAATGCTGGCTGAGGACACGATGGGCGTGGAGGCGTAAGACCCCGAGACGGCCCAAGCCACATGTAGATTTGACCGGTCCACGGATTGTAGGGTATGGGCCAAGGTGCACCTCCCTGGCCCGTGCCACCACTACCACCAGTAGCAGGAGCAAGAGCAGAAGTAGGAGTACCACCAGCACTACTACCTCCATCACGGCCACCACGTTTACCACGGCGGTGAAGAGTACCACCACTAGAGCCGGAAGGAGTGCCTCGGGTGGGGGTGGTCGCGACGGTGGTCCACCAGTAACAGGCGAAGGTGGACACGGGGACTACCCAGAGCCGTAAAAAGCGATGGTAGGCCCGGAGCCAGTAGAGCCACCTGCAGTGATCTCTTCGAGCTCAAGATCAGACCAGACCTTCTCGAAGGTCGGGGTGGCTCTAGACGGAGAAGCCACGTCCAGAGGTGATAGTAACGCTCGTTCAGGCCATGAAGGATCCGAAGGACGAGAGCGCTGTCAGTGACCGGCTCACCAAGGTCACGTAACGCATCCGCCATGCCCTTCATCTCCCCGCGGTAAGCGGAGACGGAGCGGTCACCCTAGACGAAGTTCTAGAACCGTGCGCTGACGTGGAGAGCTCGAGTCGCACGGTTCCCCAGGAAGCGTTGCTCAAGGACCACCCATGCCCGGCGAGCGGTGCCGCCACCGCGCTGCCCAACGATGTCCTGCAGCTCCTCGGAGAGGAATCCAAGGATCCAGGATAGGACCAGGCTGTCCATGCTGACCTAGGAGGCATCCACCGGAGAGCCATCCCAGAGGACGTGGTCGCCGAGACGGAATTGCCTCAACGTGAGGAGAACCAGGTCACGCCACCAGGAGTATGAGGTGGATTCAGAACTAAGGACAACCGGCATGAGCGTCCGAATGTTCTGAATCTCGGCGCCGGCGACCTACGCGTGAAGAGCAGCGACAACGGAAACAGAGTACGTACCAGCGTTTGAGGAAGGCTCGTAGGTAGCACTCAACGGTCGGTGAGCACTCTCCTCGAGCTGGTGAGATAGAGAGGCCACAGAGGCACACTCCTGCTCTAGGGCGAGAGCGAGTGCCCGCTCGCGCTCGCGAGAGGCAGCCAGAGCCGCGGCAATACCGGAAGGTGTCGATGACCACCGTGTCGGTGCTGTAGAGGGAGGCGGCAGCCGCGCTGTGATCAGAAGCAGCGCCAGCTGCAGGAAACGTGGTCGTCGGCGGGACAGTGTTCGTGATGCTCCCGTCCGGCGGGGGCTCGAGACCGGCAGAGGTGGGAGCGGTCCCATCTAGCCCAGAGGCGGTACCGACCATGAGGACGACGGCGGCGGGTCTGCCGGTGGCACATGTAAGAAGTCCGTCGACGGCCGAACCGGTCACAGAAGAGATGGCGTCGGCGGATCTTGTGCCGGTCGGCGCGCCGTGGATCGCAGAGGCGGCGGTAGCGGGGCATTAGGTGGCCGACCAAGGGTTGGCAGCAGCAGGCAGCCCTGGTCCGGCGGCGGCCCGCCCTGGGCCGGCGGTGGCCTACCCTGGAGCGACGCCGGCCAACTAGGAGGCGGCAGCCGCCGGCCAGGAGGGAGGGGCGCCGGCCGATCCGGCGGCGGCCCTCCTAGGGGCGGCGCCAGCCGAGCCGGCGGTGGCCAGCCCATGGGCGGCGCCAGCCGGCCTGACGGCTGCGTGCCCAAGCGTGTCGGCCAGGGGCTGCGGCGGCAGCGGCGGCGGTGCGCTGGGTAGTTGTGGCGGCGGCGCAGCCATCAGGAGAAGGAGATTAGGGTTAAGCCCTAATCTCTAATTACCTAGCTGATACCATATTAGAGTATAATTGTGGAGGAGAAGGAGATTAGGGTTAAGCCCTAATCTCTAATTACCTAGCTGATACCATATTAGAGTATAATTGTGAAATCAATAAATATGGGGTCAAGGGGTACAAATATAGAGCTGTCAAGGGTGGAAAAGGACTAAACTACCCTTAACCCTAATGACAATCTAATGACTAAAATGCCCCTAATGGCACACCTCTAATTACATAGTCTAACAGAGAGGTAGACCGCACTGACGTTGTTGCAGTAGACAAGGGTACTCCGAGTGAGGGGACTATGGAGAGCTGTCGGAGCCAGCATGCCTCAACCACACCATTGGCCACGGTGCAGTACTCGGCCTCGGCACTCGAGCGGGAGACGAGGTGTTGTCGCTTCGACGACTAGGATACGAGGTTACCGCCCAGGAACACAGCATAGCCAAAGATGGACCTACGAGTGTCGTTTCACAACGGTGAGGTGCGGCTAACGTGGATTATGCATATGGAGACACACCTGCTAAACGGCCTAGGAGATATCCGGCCTGGTGAATGTTAGTGTTGGACTGTACGTGTATTAGGGGGCATTTTAGTCTTTTGTATTAGGGTTACTTAGCCATTAAGCTGTGTCCCCCTATATATGTATCCTCCTTGACAGGCTGTTATGAAACTAATCACTTTTCCCTAATCTAATTTGGTATCAGATTGCCTCTCTCTCTGCCCTTCTCTCTCTCCCGGCCGCCGCGCCACCAGACCGCGCTGCCCTCGACGCGCGCCGCCCGCCGCCTGGCTGCCGCGCCCCCTCCTCCTTCTCGCGCGCCGCCGCCGCGCCGCCAGGCCGCGCCCTCCCTCCTTCTCGCGCGCCGCCACCGCGCCGCCAGGCCGCGCTCCCCCCTCCTTCTCGCGCGGCCCTCCGCACGCTTCAGACAAGGCCTCGGCGGGGCCCCTCCGCACGCTTCGCGCCCACGCGTGAGCGCGAGCGCTGCCTACTCGTGCGGGATCTGCCGCTCCCCATGGCTGGCGCGCCACCGCCGGTCGGCGAGCCACCGTCGGCTCACCTCCCCCCTCTTGGGCAGCCGCGTCTCCCTTCTTCCCTCCACGGTGCGCCGCCTTCCTCCTATCTGGTCGCCGTGCTGACCAGATCTACCGCCGTCCCTGCCTTGGCTGGGCCCTAGCCGCGCCCTTGTCGGCCCCCTCTCCTCTGGCCACCGTCGTCGCGCCTCTGGCCGGCAGGAGAGGCAGCGCCGCCGCCGTCGGCCTCTGCGCCCCCTCGGCGCCGTGGTCACCGTCGGCGCGCCGCCCCGATCCCGGTGTTCCACGCGATGCAGCCGCCGATGGGGAACGAGAGGCCCGGCCGTGCCGTCACCGCCTTCGTGCCCGGCGCCGCTGCCCCGCCGCCGCTGCCAGGGGCATCTTCGCCGTTCCCTGCCGGCGGACCGTTCGTGCGCCCCGGCGTTGGCCCGGCACCGCCGTTTGGAGCCCCGCCTCCCGCTGCAACGGGTGGGTTCAGGGGCTCGACGCCGCCTCAGGGTCCCTTCACAGCTGGCCCGCCTCTTCAGGGCCCTTTGCTGCCACCCACCGGCGCACCCCTGCTGCTGCCCGCTGGCGCGCCCGTGCTGCCGCCCGCCGGTGCGACCCCACCGCTGGCCGCCGGTGCTCCTGCAGCCCCCAGCGCTGCCACCCCTCGAGCCGCTGCTGCCGCCTGGCCTGCCGTCGTCGCCTCTGCAGCACCCCACGATGGCGCCGCTACCTGGCCCGCATCAGCTGCAGCCACCCCTTGGGCCGCCGGTCCTGCCACCCTAGACGGTACTTCTCGGCCGCCATCGGCTGATGTACCTGGTTCGGCTGTTGCCTACTCGGTTGGCACCACCGTCGAGGGTCCGAGCGTGTTGCCTTCCTTCCCGGCGCCACCACCGCCGGGGCATGTCGCGACCCGTTCTACACCGTTGGTCTACCTGCGGGGTCTCACACCATCTGGCCATGACTGGGTGGTAGACTCCGGAGCCTCGTACGACACTACCCCTGACATCGGTATCCTCTCCTCTACCCGCCCTTCCCGTCCCTCTGATCCTTCATCTATCGTTGTTGGGAATGGGACGGCTCTTCCAGTCACCTCAGTAGGTGACTCGGGTTCGGCGGATTCGTTTCAGCTACGTGATGTTCTTGTTGCTCCTGACATCATTCAGCACCTTCTTTCCATTCGTCGTTTTACTACTGACAACCATGTTTCCCTTGAGTTTGATCCTTATAGTGTAACTGTGAAGGATCTTACTACTCGACACATTCTCTTTCGTTGTGATAATACGGGTCCCCTGTACACGATGCGTCTTCCTGCTTCCGCTCCGCCTCTTGCCCTGACTACGACAGCTTCTTCGACCATTTGGCATCGTCGGCTTGGCCACCCTGGTGTTGATGCTATGTCGAAGTTGTCTGGTAGTTCAGTGATTTCGTGTACTCGGGGTACTCATGAGTCTCTTTGTCATGCTTGTCAGTTGGGTCGCCACGTTCGACTTCCTTTTCCGCATTCTGTCACTCGTGTCGAGCGCATCTTTGATTTGATTTACTGTGATCTTTGGACTTCACCTGTTCTCAGTGTTTCTGGATATAAGTATTACTTAGTGGTCGTTGATGATTTTTCGCACTATTCGTGGACTTTTCCCTTGCGACAGAAGCCTGATACGTTCGGCACTCTTTCTCACTCCTTCGCTTGGGTGTCCACCCAGTTTGGGCGCACGATCCGTGCGGTCCAGTGCGATAACGGGCGCGAGTTTGACAACTCTGCGTTCCGTGACTTTCTGCTTTCTCGCGGTGTTCAGTTGCGCAGTTTAAGCTGCTATGCACCTACCAGTTGCACCCAAAAGCTTAAGCTGATGGGGAAGGGTGGGCAATTCACTTATATTTCAACACTCCCCCTCACGTGCAGGCTCCCTCAGGCCGCAAACGTGGAATAGGAGTCGGCTGCAATTTATTTAATAAACCGCGCCCGCCAGGATTCGAACTCGAGACCTCTGGTCCTGATACCATGTTTAAGCTGCTATGCACCTACCAGTTGCACCCAAAAGCTTAAGCTGATGGGGAAGGGTGGGCAATTCACTTATATTTCAACAGTTAGATATTGGGGAGCACCTACAAGGCTCCTGAAGGCAGTGGGATCGCTGACAGGAGCACCATCATCTAAGGAGACTTTGACATGGGTATCCACCGGGGTGGTGCACGGCTTGCAATCAACCATGCCAGCCCGCTCCAGGATCTCCATAGGTATTGCCGCTACTGGAGGAACATGCCATCGAGCCGATGCCCAGCTGCAATGCCCACAAAGTGATGGAGTTGACCTAGATCCTTCATAGCAAACTCCTGTTGTAAGGCTGAGATAGTGCGATGTAAGATGGTCGGATTGGACGCCGTGAGGACAATGTCATCGACGTACAGAAGAAGGCACACAGTGTCACCACCTCGACGATTGATGAAGAGAGGGATGTCTGACTTGGGCTCGACAGAGCCCTGCGATTGTACCAAGCCGGTATTCCTGGTTCACACTATACAGTGACTTGTTGAGTTTGTAGACCATGTCCGGATGAGCTGAATCCACAAATCTGGTCGGTTGGCTACAATGCACTATCTCAGTCAGAGTGTCATGGAGGAAAGCGTTCTTTACATCAAACTCATGCACAAGTGTAAGACCTAGGTGCTGAATACATTGGCAATGGAGTGTTAGAGTGAGGTTCATGTTATGTTTTGAGCATTGACGTGGTGTTTGACGTGTGGTTTGACATGGGAAGTGTTAAACGTGGTTTTCACATTGGAGAGTATGTTTGGTGCTCATTAACTGAGTTTTGGTGTGGTTATTGTGGTTTGAATTTGAGCAACATGTTTGTGTGAGGCTTTGCATGCGCCTAGGCGTTCCGCAAAAAGCGGAGTCAACTTTATATATTTCACTATAAACTGTTAATTTTTGGAAGTGGGTCTTAGCTCAATGATAAAGTTGTTGCTCTATAAACATGAGGTCACAAGTTCGAGTATTGGAAACAACATATTGCAAAAATGTAGGGAAAGACCACGTATAAAAACTAGAGTTGGTTGGGTTATTGTAAATTTTTAAATTTGATAATGACGAATACTTCAATTAGTGAGATAAGCGGCTAACAGCGGTAAGAAAACAGGCGAAAAGCGGCGAAAAAAAGTAAGAAAGCTGCAAAAGATGCGCTTTCGAACGCTTAAGCGTTCAACTGCTTAATAACGGCTGCTTTTAGAAAGCGAAGCGTTGAGGCACCGCTCAGGGCCTAGGCACCACTTTTTTAAACAGAGGCTAGTGATGGTGATCCTTGAACTAAACTTAGAGAAGTTGAGCTTCAACAACCAAATTCAGGAGGAATTATGGTTGAGGCAATCAAAGGTGTCATGCAACATGTTTGGATCAAGAATGGTACATATGGAGGTGTTTTGGACATGTCCAGTAGTGTCGCAAACATGTGCGGAAGTCATGGGCACAATTGCTGGGATGGCATAAGGTTGTGACGTGATTTCAACATGTTTGGACAATGAAAAGTGAAGGTTGAACATGTTTGTTCACGTGTGCAAGGAGTGCATGGACATGGCAACAGGGTTCCAAGGCGTGGTGAAGTTGTTTGAACGTGTGTGGAGGTTGTCACAAGTTTGTGGTGTGATTCCAGCATGTTCGAACGTGAGAAAGTTGGTTTTAGGTAGGTTCGGATGTGAATCCGAGTTGTAGTCGGAATAAGGTGGTTCAGACGCATGTTTTGTTAGGAAATCGGGCTATTTTGGCCAGAAAACGGTTGATTCCGAGTTGGTTGCGAGTTCGGGCTGGAGAGTCCAAGTTATGGTCGGATTTTGAGTTGTTTGTTTCCATAAACTCTTGTGGATGCTTCCAAAGAGTTTTAAAAGCTTATGACTCTGATCTATGTGCCAATAGATAGAGTCCAAGTAGGTTAGGAGGTGTTCTAGTTGAGTAGGACTCCTTTGGAGGTGTTCTAGTTGGTTTTGGTAGCCTGAGGGTTGTGGCTATAAATAGAAGGGACCTGGCTACGAGGGAGGCATCCCTTACAGTTGCTTTTCGTGTGTTTTGAGATAAAAGTCATCGTTTGCGCCAAGCTTTTGCATTGTGATCCAAAAACTTCGTTTTTCGCCGTTTGTACGCTGTGTTTCTTGATACGTATTATGTTTCTCGCGTTCGTTTATTTTCAGCCGCTCTGATCACGTTTTGAGCCATAACTTTAGTTCTACCCATCTAATTGACGTGATTCTTTTTGTGTTATCTTCACAACTCAATTGTCTATCATATGTGAAGATTTCAAGTTCATTGCAATTACAGATCACCAGTCACACACGAGTTTTTGCAACTTATCAGATTGATTCTTCGCTCGGGTAGATTAGACTGACATTTGCTCACGTTTTTTATTGTAACTTGAGTTCTACTCCATCAATTGACTTCATTCTTGTTGCATTAACTTCTTAACTCGTTTATCTACTATCTCTTAGAGTTTTTATCACGCTTGAGTTCAGAGAATCTACTCGCACACACGTTTTTTTGAGACAGATCAGTTTTTTATTGATGGGTTAAGTCTTCCGCTGAATTTTTTGTTTCATCTACCATTCACGCCCCCCCCCCCTCTGATAGCTGATCTTGTATCTTTTGATCCTACAACAGGCCAATACCGCGAAAGAGCTAGCAACAGAACAGCGCGGACCGTCGTGTATCTTTTGATCCTACAACAGGCCAATACCGCGAAAGAGCTAGCAACAGAACAGCGCCGACCGTGGCTAGCTTCACTACATGATTGAAAGTCCTGTCATAGTCAAAGCCCGGATCTTGACTGAGACCCGAAGGACCCACTAAGCCTGGTAGTTCGCCATAGGGACATCTGCCTTCTTCTTGTACGTGAACAACCACTTGTTAGTCACATTGTTGCCACGGGTGGGATGTGGTACCAAACCCAGGTTATGTTGGAAGCAGGGCCTCATACTTAGCCTCCATAGTGTGACATCAATGGGGATCGGCGATGGCGCTACGCACGGAAGACGATACGGGTGAGACTGGCGAGGAGGCAGACGGTGGAGAAGTGATCGAGGAGGGAACAAGGTGGTCAATAGGCCGGAGAACCCCGACAGCGGCAGCCCACCGAATCACCACCAGGTGGATGTAACGGGGATCTCAGTGGAGACGGAGGGTGGTATACCGGCGGCTCCGTGTAAGCGCAGGTCGGTGCACCAGCCCGTGCACGTCGCTGATAGACATGCAAGGGATCGGCGAAGCGAGACGGGGTTGCGCATGGCGTAGCGGGAGACACCAGGGCCATGTGTGGCGCGACTGGGGATGATAGGATCATACATGGTGCAGGGGATGGCGGCGCCACGCATGGTGCAGCGGGCGACGCAGGGGCCGCGCGTGGTGTAGCGGAGGACGTTGGGGCGGTGCATGGCACGGCGTTGGACACGGGGTCGTGTGTGGCGTAGCGGGAATGTCAGGGCCGCGTGTGGCGCGGCGGGGGACGTCGAGGCCGCGGGTGGCGGACCGGAGGAAGAGAAGGAGGCGATCGTATAGGAGCAGCCATGGGTTTGTGTCGAAAAGGGAATCCACTCGGTGGCAGAGTCGAAGGGAGAAGTGTTGAAGGGGAAGCGGGACTTGTGAAAGACGACGTGCCGAGAGATCAAGAGACGGTGGGTGGTAAGGTCAAGACACCGATACCCCTTTTGGTCAGCGGAGTATCCGAGAAAGACACAGCAAGTCGAGCGGGGTGCAAACTTATGAGGAGCAGTGACAGAGAGGTTAGGATAGCATGCGTGCCTGTCGATACCCTCGATACGGGGTACCCCCGCGCACAGGGGGAAATGCCTAAGGACCTCGCCCTTCTCCGCATGAGAGCTCCAAAGGCGCCACGTGTCCAAGCGGGGCCAGACCTCCCTCTCCTCAGAGGAGAGCTCCGGACCCGCCACGTGGTCAACTGAGCCGGACCTCCCCCCTCCGCGGGGAGAGCTCCGGAGGCTCCACGTGTCCTGCGGGGCCGGACCTCCCTCTCCTCAGAGGAGAGCTCCGGGCCCGCCACGTGGCCAGCAGAAGCCGGACCTCCCCCCTCCGCGGGGAGAGCTCCGAAGGCTCCACGTGTTCCGCGGGGCCAGACCTCCCTCTCCTCAGAGGAGAGCTCCGGGCCCGCCACGTGGCCAGCAGAGCAACGCTGCCTGCCCCCGCGCGGTAGGCAGCAGGAGTAAAGACGTGCCATACCTTACCCGTACAAGGTATTCAAGGCCTGCGCCTTCCCAAGGCGCGGAGACGCGGAGCACGCCTCTGTCAGATGCCGTTGCGCCCAGTCACATCGCAGATAGGTGCGTCGTGTCAGAGCCTGCCCGCCAATAAACACAGCGACAAGACATCCTCTGCCGCCCCTGCCATCATCAACCACTACGACTAGCTTGCGGCATGGGCAGGGCGGCAGAACGAAGACTCGAAAGCCTTCGCCAGAGACAACTACTGGCATAAATGCAGATACGGTAGATGGCATGCAATCTCCCCGAGACCACCTGTCGGGTCCCGGGCCCACCTTGTAAGCCACACGAGCCTTGGACTATAAAAGGCTCGGGTAGGCGACGTTAGCAAGGGTTCGAACTCTGTTTGGTTCGCCTTTTACACACCCTCAAGCTCAGGACTCCGGTTCTGAGCAGCAAGCAATACAGCGAGCAACTCTGCTCACCGTGGACGTAGGGTTTTACGCTCCGGCAGTCTGAACCACGTAATACTCCCTGTGTCAAGCTTCTCCCTCAATCGTCCCTAACGCTGAAGCTCTCCGCGAGTGACTAGACCCTCCGAAAATGAACCTCCGCGGGCTGCCCAGAGCAGGCCCGGGGGAAGTGTCGCCTACACACTTCGACATTTGGCGCGCCAGGTAGGGGGCTTTTCCCTTGCGCGACGAGCTTCTGCCGGTGAAGATGACGAAGCTTCCTTCAGCGGCAAGCTCTCCTCCCCCACGTTCGCGACGAACGGTGACTAGCGGGGACTACGTCTCGACACACTCTGGACGGAATGTGTCGGCGCAAGCTGGAAGCCAGCAGCCGACTCCGGCAACGCAGGCTCCAGCGAGCGTGAGATCCTCTGCAGCGCTGAGCGTCCCCCACGAGGGCGCGCTAGCTGCAGCAAGAGCGCTACTGCGCAATCCACCTACTGGGGACGCGCCTCAGTCAGCGACCCAGCAGTGGATTCGCGAGGTAGACCGTTTCGTCGTCGCCGCCGCAAACCCTCGACTTCAGCGGGGACGACGTCTCGGCCATCCGGCTGTGTCGCTGACGCGCACGCCAACGGTTGACGGGCAGACGCCGGATTCCCGCTCCACCAGGCTCCCATCGACGGACATGAGGACGGAGTTGGAACGATGCCACTTGGGCAAAGATGCCCGAGTGTTCATTGAGTGATGACGAGAAAGGCGTCGCAACCAGGAGGCTGGCGACAGCATGTCGACTGCCTCAACCCAGCCTGAGGCGCAGACGTTCGCCACGCGATCTCTGCCCCAGGCATACGCCACGCAGCATATGCCCTAGCCATATGCCCTACAAACGGTGCCCCCGGTCTATGGCGCAGCCTTGCCCATACCGGGGTACACAGTGCCAGCAGCGAACCAAGCGTTCGCGGCACCAACGCCTGCAGCAACAGGAGCAGGATGTGCGGCCCTGGCGCCACACCTTCGCTTCGCGAGGTGGTCGCGCAAGTTTCGGCCGCATCTGCCCGAGAAGTACGACGGCAGTGTCAACCCGGCGGAGTTCCTCCAAATCTACTCCACCGCCATCCTTGCTGTAGGAGGGGACGAGGCCGTCATGGCCAACTACTTCCCCGTCGCCTTGACTGGCCCAGTCCGGTCTTGGCTCATGAACCTCCCCCAGGGTTCCATAACCTCTTGGGGAGAGCTCTGTCGGCAGTTCACTGCTAACTTCGGCAGCTCCTACACCCGGCCTGGTACGGAGCTCGACCTCCACGCCATCCAGCAACAACCTGGAGAGACGCTAGCTCCTTCATCCAGCGGTTCTCCCAGGTACAGAACATCATCCCGCATATCCAAAATGCTTCTGTGGTGGTGGCGTTCCGGCAGGGTGTACGGGACAGGAAGATGGTTGAGAAGCTCGCGACCAGGGAGGTTCGCGACGTCTCAGAGCTCTTCAGCCTGGCGGACAAGTGCGCCAGGGCAGCAGAAGGGCGGAACTGGCACTCAGTGCCAGCCTCCGAGTCAGGAGGACAGCCCGGATCTGGCGCTGCTTCCTATGGAAGCGGCAAGAAGATCAAGAACCGGGGCGGTGGCAAGATGAAGCCACCGACCGCGGCTCCCGTTGCTGCTGCAGAAGCACCCAGTGGAGCTCGGGGGCCACGCTCCGACAAAAGGCAGCGACAGACACCAGCTCCAGATGGTGATCAAGGCGAGCTATGCCCCGTGCACGGCACCAGTTACCATACTGCTGCCGAGTGCCGGGAGATTCAGAAGCTCGCGGAGCGCTTCCGCAAAGGGAAGCAGCTGCGAACTGATGCCCCACCCTTCCGTCAAGGGGAGGGCAAGCAGAAGGTCGACACCCCAGACAACACCGACCAAGTGGAGTTCCAGGAGCCTCAGCGCGCCGTGAAGGCGGTGCGCAACCATGAGGACTCCAGCTCCAGCAATGACGAGCGCCGGAAGATGCTCTACGTCATCTACGGCGGGTCCGCTGACCCCTCGTCCCGAAGCGCGGTTAAGACTCTGCGCCGAGCGGTAGCGTCGGTGGCTCCCCTCCCAAGTGCCGCGCCGCACCTCAAGTGGATGGGAACCCCCATCAGCTTTGATGCCACCGACTGCCCCAGGAACATGGCTGGGGCCGGCCAACTACCGCTCTTGGTAGCGCCCACCATCGCCAACGTGAGAATGTACCACGTTCTGGTAGATGGCGGGGCTGGGCTGAACCTCATCAGCCGCGCGGCTTTCCAGAAGCTGCAGATCCCGATGGCCAAGCTCACCCTATCGAGCCCGTTCTCAGGGGTAGGGCCGGGACAAGTCGTTCCCTACGGCAACATCAGCCTTCCGGTGACCTTTGGGGCACCGGACAGCTATCGAACAGAGTACATTCTGTTCGACGTGGCGGAGATCGACCTCCCCTTCAACGCCATAATCGGCAGGCCAGCCCTGTACCGATTCATGGCAGTAGCCCACTTCGGCTACCTCATCTTGAAGATGCCTACACCAACAGGCGTCATCAGGATTCGTGGAGACCGCACTGCCGCAGTGTCAGCCTTGGAAAAGCTCCAGGCACTTGCAACAGCTCGAGCACCAGGCCCTGGCAGTGCAGAACCGGACCGGCTCCACCCGAGTGCACGCCACCGTGCCTCTACCGCAGCACCCCGTGTGCAACCCTTGACGAGGGCGACGTCCCCCTGAAGGTCGTCCAAGTCGGCGCCGATGCTGCCCAGACCACCCGGATAGCCGAGGGCCTGGATAGCAAATAGGAAGGCGCGCTCATCACCTTCCTCCGGCACAACTTCGACGTGTTTGCATGGCAGCCGTCACAGATGTCGGGGATCCCTAGGGAGGTGATCGAGCACCACTTGAAGGTCTTCCCCGACGCCCGGCCAGTCCAACAGAAGCCTCGCAAGCAGTCCGTCGAGCGGCAAAACTTCATCCGAGAAGAAATCAAGAAGCTGCTGGACGCTGGCTTCATACGGGAAGTCCACCACCCACGGTGGTTGGCGAACCCCGTCGTTGTCCTGAAGGCCGGCGGGAAGCTCCGGATGTGCATCGACTACACCAGTCTCAATAAGTCATGTACCAAAGATCCATTCCCTCTCCCTAGAATAGATCAAATAGTAGACTCGACATCAGGCTGTGATATGCTGTGCTTCCTAGACGCCTACTCGGGTTTCCATCAGATCCCTATGTCTAGAGAAGATGAAGAACACACCTCCTTCATCACAGTAGACGGCATGTATTGTTATGTCTCTATGCCTTATGGCCTAAAGAACGCTCTTCCCACCTTTGTATGTGCAATGCACAAAACCTTTGGAGAGTTAATAAGAGACCTAGTCGAGGTGTATGTCGATGACATCGTTGTCAAGGTCAGGCAGAGTTCATCCTTGTTAGATAACCTAGCCTTAGTCTTTGACAAACTGCGCTCCACGTGCACCAAGCTGAACCCTGACAAGTGTGTGTTCGGCGTATCCTCTGGAAAGCTCTTAGGATTCCTGGTCTCACACCGAGGAATTGAGACCAACCCAGAGAAGATCAAGGCCATCGACTTGATGCGGCCTCCCGCCCGCATCAAAAAAGTCCAGAAACTCACGGGATGCCTAGCCGCGCTGAGTCGGTTTATACCGAGGCTAGCAGAGCGAGCGCTCCCCTTCTCTAAGCTCATGCGCAAATCCGGTCCATTTGTTTGGACCGATGAAGTAGAAGAAGTTTTCCAGGAGTTGAAGCAACTCCTGACGACCCTACCCATCATGGTAGCCCCCGAGCCCGAAGAACATTTGTTGCTCTACATCGCGGCAACAACTAAAGTGGTGAGCATGATCCTCGTCGCAGAGCGGCCGGACCTCTCGTCACCACAGCCTGCTCCGATAGCAAAAGGCAAACACCAGGAGACCCCGGAGGTCCAAGACGGCCTCCCGGACCTCCAAGCCAACCTCCCGGAGGTCCAAGGCGGCCTCCCAGACCTCCACGACAACTTCCCGGAGGTCCAACAGGACCTCACGGAGCTCCCGGAAAACCAGCGGGATCTCCCGGAGGTCCAAGGCGGCCTAGGAGCCTTCGAGTCCCAGCTCCCTGAAGCTTCCCCGGACCCACCTACCTCCGGTAGGCCTGAGCCAATGGATGAAGACATCTCTGGCCCGGGAGGGAGGGTCCGGACCATCCAGAGGCCTGTCTACTACATTAGCGAAGTCCTCCACGACGCCAAGACAAGGTACCTGGAGGTCCACAAGCTGTTGTATGCAGTGCTCATGGCATCCAGGAAGCTCCGCCACTACTTTCAAGCCCACAGGATCTCGGTGGTCACCTCCTATCCGCTGAAGGCGATCCTTCACAGCCCTCACGCGACCGGCAATGTCGCTAAATGGGCAGCGGAACTGGCGGAGTTTGAGTTGGACTTGCTTCCTCGCCATGCAGTCAAGAGCCAAGCACTGGCTGACTTCGTGGCTGAGTGGACGCCAACGAAGGCTGACCTAGGGGGCCACGAAGACGGTGAACTGAAGCACCGAGCTCCGGTCTTCACCGGGCCTCACTGGACGCTCTTCTTCGACGGCTCCTCGCGAAAGCAGGGGGGTCGGTGCCGGTGTACTGCTTCTCATGCCATCGGGGGAGCAGTTTGGGTACATGGTGCGTCTCAACTTCAAGGCAACCAACAACATGGCAGAGTATGAAGCACTCATCTTTGGCCAAAAGACAGCCCTGTCTCTGGGCGCTCGCCAGTTGTTGGCACAGGGCGACTCCCAGCTAGTCATCAAGCAAGTTAATGGTGAATGCTCCTGCAATGACCCACAGCTAGCTGCTTATCTGCTCCACGTGCAGATGTTGGAGAAAGACTTCCTCGCCTTGGACCCATTGTTTTCAAGTCGTCCGACTAATCGCAATTAGTCATCCTTATCGCTCACTAGAGCACGATCGGGTTCGGCGGATTCGTTTCAGCTACGTGATGTTCTTGTTGCTCCTGACATCATTCAGCACCTTCTTTCCATTCGTCGTTTTACTACTGACAACCATGTTTCCCTTGAGTTTGATCCTTATAGTGTAACTGTGAAGGATCTTACTACTCGACACATTCTCTTTCGTTGTGATAATACGGGTCCCCTGTACACGATGCGTCTTCCTGCTTCCGCTCCGCCTCTTGCCCTGACTACGACAGCTTCTTCGACCATTTGGCATCGTCGGCTTGGCCACCCTGGTGTTGATGCTATGTCGAAGTTGTCTGGTAGTTCAGTGATTTCGTGTACTCGGGGTACTCATGAGTCTCTTTGTCATGCTTGTCAGTTGGGTCACCACGTTCGACTTCCTTTTCCGCATTCTGTCACTCGTGTCGAGCGCATCTTTGATTTGATTTACTGTGATCTTTGGACTTCACCTGTTCTCAGTGTTTCTGGATATAAGTATTACTTAGTGGTCGTTGATGATTTTTCGCACTATTCGTGGACTTTTCCCTTGCGACAGAAGCCTGATACGTTCGGCACTCTTTCTCACTCCTTCGCTTGGGTGTCCACCCAGTTTGGGCGCACGATCCGTGCGGTCCAGTGCGATAACGGGCGCGAGTTTGACAACTCTGCGTTCCGTGACTTTCTGCTTTCTCGCGGTGTTCAGTTGCGCAGTTTAAGCTGCTATGCACCTACCAGTTGCACCCAAAAGCTTAAGCTGATGGGGAAGGGTGGGCAATTCACTTATATTTCAACACTCCCCCTCACGTGCAGGCTCCCTCAGGCCGCAAACGTGGAATAGGAGTCGGCTGCAATTTATTTAATAAACCGCGCCCGCCAGGATTCGAACTCGAGACCTCTGGTCCTGATACCATGTTTAAGCTGCTATGCACCTACCAGTTGCACCCAAAAGCTTAAGCTGATGGGGAAGGGTGGGCAATTCACTTATATTTCAACAGTTAGATATTGGGGAGCACCTACAAGGCTCCTGAAGGCAGTGGGATCGCTGACAGGAGCACCATCATCTAAGGAGACTTTGACATGGGTATCCACCGGGGTGGTGCACGGCTTGCAATCAACCATGCCAGCCCGCTCCAGGATCTCCATAGGTATTGCCGCTACTGGAGGAACATGCCATCGAGCCGATGCCCAGCTGCAATGCCCACAAAGTGATGGAGTTGACCTAGATCCTTCATAGCAAACTCCTGTTGTAAGGCTGAGATAGTGCGATGTAAGATGGTCGGATTGGACGCCGTGAGGACAATGTCATCGACGTACAGAAGAAGGCACACAGTGTCACCACCTCGACGATTGATGAAGAGAGGGATGTCTGACTTGGGCTCGACAGAGCCCTGCGATTGTACCAAGCCGGTATTCCTGGTTCACACTATACAGTGACTTGTTGAGTTTGTAGACCATGTCCGGATGAGCTGAATCCACAAATCTGGTCGGTTGGCTACAATGCACTATCTCAGTCAGAGTGTCATGGAGGAAAGCGTTCTTTACATCAAACTCATGCACAAGTGTAAGACCTAGGTGCTGAATACATTGGCAATGGAGTGTTAGAGTGAGGTTCATGTTATGTTTTGAGCATTGACGTGGTGTTTGACGTGTGGTTTGACATGGGAAGTGTTAAACGTGGTTTTCACATTGGAGAGTATGTTTGGTGCTCATTAACTGAGTTTTGGTGTGGTTATTGTGGTTTGAATTTGAGCAACATGTTTGTGTGAGGCTTTGCATGCGCCTAGGCGTTCCGCAAAAAGCGGAGTCAACTTTATATATTTCACTATAAACTGTTAATTTTTGGAAGTGGGTCTTAGCTCAATGATAAAGTTGTTGCTCTATAAACATGAGGTCACAAGTTCGAGTATTGGAAACAACATATTGCAAAAATGTAGGGAAAGACCACGTATAAAAACTAGAGTTGGTTGGGTTATTGTAAATTTTTAAATTTGATAATGACGAATACTTCAATTAGTGAGATAAGCGGCTAACAGCGGTAAGAAAACAGGCGAAAAGCGGCGAAAAAAAGTAAGAAAGCTGCAAAAGATGCGCTTTCGAACGCTTAAGCGTTCAACTGCTTAATAACGGCTGCTTTTAGAAAGCGAAGCGTTGAGGCACCGCTCAGGGCCTAGGCACCACTTTTTTAAACAGAGGCTAGTGATGGTGATCCTTGAACTAAACTTAGAGAAGTTGAGCTTCAACAACCAAATTCAGGAGGAATTATGGTTGAGGCAATCAAAGGTGTCATGCAACATGTTTGGATCAAGAATGGTACATATGGAGGTGTTTTGGACATGTCCAGTAGTGTCGCAAACATGTGCGGAAGTCATGGGCACAATTGCTGGGATGGCATAAGGTTGTGACGTGATTTCAACATGTTTGGACAATGAAAAGTGAAGGTTGAACATGTTTGTTCACGTGTGCAAGGAGTGCATGGACATGGCAACAGGGTTCCAAGGCGTGGTGAAGTTGTTTGAACGTGTGTGGAGGTTGTCACAAGTTTGTGGTGTGATTCCAGCATGTTCGAACGTGAGAAAGTTGGTTTTAGGTAGGTTCGGATGTGAATCCGAGTTGTAGTCGGAATAAGGTGGTTCAGACGCATGTTTTGTTAGGAAATCGGGCTATTTTGGCCAGAAAACGGTTGATTCCGAGTTGGTTGCGAGTTCGGGCTGGAGAGTCCAAGTTATGGTCGGATTTTGAGTTGTTTGTTTCCATAAACTCTTGTGGCTGCTTCCAAAGAGTTTTAAAAGCTTATGACTCTGATCTATGTGCCAATAGATAGAGTCCAAGTAGGTTAGGAGGTGTTCTAGTTGAGTAGGACTCCTTTGGAGGTGTTCTAGTTGGTTTTGGTAGCCTGAGGGTTGTGGCTATAAATAGAAGGGACCTGGCTACGAGGGAGGCATCCCTTGCAGTTGCTTTTCGTGTGTTTTGAGATAAAAGTCATCGTTTGCGTCAAGCTTTTGCATTGTGATCCAAAAACTTCGTTTTTCGCCGTTTGTACGCTGTGTTTCTTGATACGTATTATGTTTCTCGCGTTCGTTTATTTTCAGCCGCTCTGATCACGTTTTGAGCCATAACTTTAGTTCTACCCATCTAATTGACGTGATTCTTTTTGTGTTATCTTCACAACTCAATTGTCTATCATATGTGAAGATTTCAAGTTCATTGCAATTACAGATCACCAGTCACACACGAGTTTTTGCAACTTATCAGATTGATTCTTCGCTCGGGTAGATTAGACTGACATTTGCTCACGTTTTTTATTGTAACTTGAGTTCTACTCCATCAATTGACTTCATTCTTGTTGCATTAACTTCTTAACTCGTTTATCTACTATCTCTTAGAGTTTTTATCACGCTTGAGTTCAGAGAATCTACTCGCACACACGTTTTTTTGAGACAGATCAGTTTTTTATTGATGGGTTAAGTCTTCCGCTGAATTTTTTGTTTCATCTACCATTCACGCCCCCCCCCTCTGATAGCTGATCTTGTATCTTTTGATCCTACAACAGGCCAATACCGCGAAAGAGCTAGCAACAGAACAGCGCGGACCGTCGTGTATCTTTTGATCCTACAACAGGCCAATACCGCGAAAGAGCTAGCAACAGAACAGCGCCGACCGTGGCTAGCTTCACTACATGATTGAAAGTCCTGTCATAGTCAAAGCCCGGATCTTGACTGAGACCCGAAGGACCCACTAAGCCTGGTAGTTCGCCATAGGGACATCTGCCTTCTTCTTGTACGTGAACAACCACTTGTTAGTAACATTGTTGCCACGGGTGGGATGTGGTACCAAACCCAGGTTATGTTGGAAGCAGGGCCTCATACTTAGCCTCCATAGTGTGACATCAATGGGGATCGGCGATGGCGCTACGCACGGAAGACGATACGGGTGAGACTGGCGAGGAGGCAGACGGTGGAGAAGTGATCGAGGAGGGAACAAGGTGGTCAATAGGCCGGAGAACCCCGACAGCGGCAGCCCACCGAATCACCACCAGGTGGATGTAACGGGGATCTCAGTGGAGACGGAGGGTGGTATACCGGCGGCTCCGTGTAAGCGCAGGTCGGTGCACCAGCCCGTGCACGTCGCTGATAGACATGCAAGGGATCGGCGAAGCGAGACGGGGTTGCGCATGGCGTAGCGGGAGACACCAGGGCCATGTGTGGCGCGACTGGGAATGATAGGATCATACATGGTGCAGGGGATGGCGGCGCCACGCATGGTGCAGCGGGCGACGCAGGGGCCGCGCGTGGTGTAGCGGAGGACGTTGGGGCGGTGCATGGCACGGCGTTGGACACGGGGTCGTGTGTGGCGTAGCGGGAATGTCAGGGCCGCGTGTGGCGCGGCGGGGGACGTCGAGGCCGCGGGTGGCGGACCGGAGGAAGAGAAGGAGGCGATCGTATAGGAGCAGCCATGGGTTTGTGTCGAAAAGGGAATCCACTCGGT
This sequence comes from Neostapfia colusana, assembly GCA_030760725.1. Lineage (NCBI taxonomy): Eukaryota > Viridiplantae > Streptophyta > Magnoliopsida > Poales > Poaceae > Neostapfia > Neostapfia colusana. The sequence goes on from JASWHV010000011.1 coordinate 65,093,596, forward strand.
GGCAGAGTCGAAGGGAGAAGTGTTGAAGGGGAAGCGGGACTTGTGAAAGACGACGTGCCGAGAGATCAAGAGACGGTGGGTGGTAAGGTCAAGACACCGATACCCCTTTTGGTCAGCGGAGTATCCGAGAAAGACACAGCAAGTCGAGCGGGGTGCAAACTTATGAGGAGCAGTGACAGAGAGGTTAGGATAGCATGCGTGCCTGTCGATACCCTCGATACGGGGTACCCCCGCGCACAGGGGGAAATGCCTAAGGACCTCGCCCTTCTCCGCATGAGAGCTCCAAAGGCGCCACGTGTCCAAGCGGGGCCAGACCTCCCTCTCCTCAGAGGAGAGCTCCGGACCCGCCACGTGGTCAACTGAGCCGGACCTCCCCCCTCCGCGGGGAGAGCTCCGGAGGCTCCACGTGTCCTGCGGGGCCGGACCTCCCTCTCCTCAGAGGAGAGCTCCGGGCCCGCCACGTGGCCAGCAGAAGCCGGACCTCCCCCCTCCGCGGGGAGAGCTCCGAAGGCTCCACGTGTTCCGCGGGGCCAGACCTCCCTCTCCTCAGAGGAGAGCTCCGGGCCCGCCACGTGGCCAGCAGAGCAACGCTGCCTGCCCCCGCGCGGTAGGCAGCAGGAGTAAAGACGTGCCATACCTTACCCGTACAAGGTATTCAAGGCCTGCGCCTTCCCAAGGCGCGGAGACGCGGAGCACGCCTCTGTCAGATGCCGTTGCGCCCAGTCACATCGCAGATAGGTGCGTCGTGTCAGAGCCTGCCCGCCAATAAACACAGCGACAAGACATCCTCTGCCGCCCCTGCCATCATCAACCACTACGACTAGCTTGCGGCATGGGCAGGGCGGCAGAACGAAGACTCGAAAGCCTTCGCCAGAGACAACTACTGGCATAAATGCAGATACGGTAGATGGCATGCAATCTCCCCGGGACCACCTGTCGGGTCCCGGGCCCACCTTGTAAGCCACACGAGCCTTGGACTATAAAAGGCTCGGGTAGGCGACGTTAGCAAGGGTTCGAACTCTGTTTGGTTCGCCTTTTACACACCCTCAAGCTCAGGACTCCGGTTCTGAGCAGCAAGCAATACAGCGAGCAACTCTGCTCACCGTGGACGTAGGGTTTTACGCTCCGGCAGTCTGAACCACGTAATACTCCCTGTGTCAAGCTTCTCCCTCAATCGTCCCTAACGCTGAAGCTCTCCGCGAGTGACTAGACCCTCCGAAAATGAACCTCCGCGGGCTGCCCAGAGCAGGCCCGGGGGAAGTGTCGCCTACACACTTCGACATTTGGCGCGCCAGGTAGGGGGCTTTTCCCTTGCGCGACGAGCTTCTGCCGGTGAAGATGACGAAGCTTCCTTCAGCGGCAAGCTCTCCTCCCCCACGTTCGCGACGAACGGTGACTAGCGGGGACTACGTCTCGACACACTCTGGACGGAATGTGTCGGCGCAAGCTGGAAGCCAGCAGCCGACTCCGGCAACGCAGGCTCCAGCGAGCGTGAGATCCTCTGCAGCGCTGAGCGTCCCCCACGAGGGCGCGCTAGCTGCAGCAAGAGCGCTACTGCGCAATCCACCTACTGGGGACGCGCCTCAGTCAGCGACCCAGCAGTGGATTCGCGAGGTAGACCGTTTCGTCGTCGCCGCCGCAAACCCTCGACTTCAGCGGGGACGACGTCTCGGCCATCCGGCTGTGTCGTTGACGCGCACGCCAACGGTTGACGGGCAGACGCCGGATTCCCGCTCCACCAGGCTCCCATCGACGGACATGAGGACGGAGTTGGAACGATGCCACTTGGGCAAAGATGCCCGAGTGTTCATTGAGTGATGACGAGAAAGGCGTCGCAACCAGGAGGCTGGCGACAGCATGTCGACTGCCTCAACCCAGCCTGAGGCGCAGACGTTCGCCACGCGATCTCTGACCCAGGCATACGCCACGCAGCATATGCCCTAGCCATATGCCCTACAAACGGTGCCCCCGGTCTATGGCGCAGCCTTGCCCATACCGGGGTACACAGTGCCAGCAGCGAACCAAGCGTTCGCGGCACCAACGCCTGCAGCAACAGGAGCAGGATGTGCGGCCCTGGCGCCACACCTTCGCTTCGCGAGGTGGTCGCGCAAGTTTCGGCCGCATCTGCCCGAGAAGTACGACGGCAGTGTCAACCCGGCGGAGTTCCTCCAAATCTACTCCACCGCCATCCTTGCTGTAGGAGGGGACGAGGCCGTCATGGCCAACTACTTCCCCGTCGCCTTGACTGGCCCAGTCCGGTCTTGGCTCATGAACCTCCCCCAGGGTTCCATAACCTCTTGGGGAGAGCTCTGTCGGCAGTTCACTGCTAACTTCGGCAGCTCCTACACCCGGCCTGGTACGGAGCTCGACCTCCACGCCATCCAGCAACAACCTGGAGAGACGCTAGCTCCTTCATCCAGCGGTTCTCCCAGGTACAGAACATCATCCCGCATATCCAAAATGCTTCTGTGGTGGTGGCGTTCCGGCAGGGTGTACGGGACAGGAAGATGGTTGAGAAGCTCGCGACCAGGGAGGTCCGCGACGTCTCAGAGCTCTTCAGCCTGGCGGACAAGTGCGCCAGGGCAGCAGAAGGGCGGAACTGGCACTCAGTGCCAGCCTCCGAGTCAGGAGGACAGCCCGGATCTGGCGCTGCTTCCTATGGAAGCGGCAAGAAGATCAAGAACCGGGGCGGTGGCAAGATGAAGCCACCGACCGCGGCTCCCGTTGCTGCTGCAGAAGCACCCAGTGGAGCTCGGGGGCCACGCTCCGACAAAAGGCAGCGACAGTCACTAGCTCCAGATGGTGATCAAGGCGAGCTATGCCCCGTGCACGGCACCAGTTACCATACTGCTGCCGAGTGCCGGGAGATTCAGAAGCTCGCGGAGCGCTTCCGCAAAGGGAAGCAGCTGCGAACTGATGCCCCACCCTTCCGTCAAGGGGAGGGCAAGCAGAAGGTCGACACCCCAGACAACACCGACCAAGTGGAGTTCCAGGAGCCTCAGCGCGCCGTGAAGGCGGTGCGCAACCATGAGGACTCCAGTAATGACGAGCGCCGGAAGATGCTCTACGTCATCTACGGCGGGTCCGCTGACCCCTCGTCCCGAAGCGCGGTTAAGACTCTGCGCCGAGCGGTAGCGTCGGTGGCTCCCCTCCCAAGTGCCGCGCCGCACCTCAAGTGGATGGGAACCCCCATCAGCTTTGATGCCACCGACTGCCCCAGGAACATGGCTGGGGCCGGCCAACTACCGCTCTTGGTAGCGCCCACCATCGCCAACGTGAGAATGTACCACGTTCTGGTAGATGGCGGGGCTGGGCTGAACCTCATCAGCCGCGCGGCTTTCCAGAAGCTGCAGATCCCGATGGCCAAGCTCACCCTATCGAGCCCGTTCTCAGGGGTAGGGCCGGGACAAGTCGTTCCCTACGGCAACATCAGCCTTCCGGTGACCTTTGGGGCACCGGACAGCTATCGAACAGAGTACATTCTGTTCGACGTGGCGGAGATCGACCTCCCCTTCAACGCCATAATCGGCAGGCCAGCCCTGTACCGATTCATGGCAGTAGCCCACTTCGGCTACCTCATCTTGAAGATGCCTACACCAACAGGCGTCATCAGGATTCGTGGAGACCGCACTGCCGCAGTGTCAGCCTTGGAAAAGCTCCAGGCACTTGCAACAGCTCGAGCACCAGGCCCTGGCAGTGCAGAACCGGACCGGCTCCACCCGAGTGCACGCCACCGTGCCTCTACCGCAGCACCCCGTGTGCAACCCTTGACGAGGGCGACGTCCCCCTGAAGGTCGTCCAAGTCGGCGCCGATGCTGCCCAGACCACCCGGATAGCCGAGGGCCTGGATAGCAAATAGGAAGGCGCGCTCATCACCTTCCTCCGGCACAACGTCGACGTGTTTGCATGGCAGCCGTCACAGATGTCGGGGATCCCTAGGGAGGTGATCGAGCACCACTTGAAGGTCTTCCCCGACGCCCGGCCAGTCCAACAGAAGCCTCGCAAGCAGTCCGTCGAGCGGCAAAACTTCATCCGAGAAGAAATCAAGAAGCTGCTGGACGCTGGCTTCATACGGGAAGTCCACCACCCACGGTGGTTGGCGAACCCCGTCGTTGTCCTGAAGGCCGGCGGGAAGCTCCGGATGTGCATCGACTACACCAGTCTCAATAAGTCATGTACCAAAGATCCATTCCCTCTCCCTAGAATAGATCAAATAGTAGACTCGACATCAGGCTGTGATATGCTGTGCTTCCTAGACGCCTACTCGGGTTTCCATCAGATCCCTATGTCTAGAGAAGATAAAGAACACACCTCCTTCATCACAGTAGACGGCATGTATTGTTATGTCTCTATGCCTTATGGCCTAAAGAACGCTCTTCCCACATTTGTATGTGCAATGCACAAAACCTTTGGAGAGTTAATAAGAGACCTAGTCGAGGTGTATGTCGATGACATCGTTGTCAAGGTCAGGCAGAGTTCATCCTTGTTAGATAACCTAGCCTTAGTCTTTGACAAACTGCGCTCCACGTGCACCAAGCTGAACCCTGACAAGTGTGTGTTCGGCGTATCCTCTGGAAAGCTCTTAGGATTCCTGGTCTCACACCGAGGAATTGAGACCAACCCAGAGAAGATCAAGGCCATCGACTTGATGCGGCCTCCCGCCCGCATCAAAAAAGTCCAGAAACTCACGGGATGCCTAGCCGCGCTGAGTCGGTTTATACCGAGGCTAGCAGAGCGAGCGCTCCCCTTCTCTAAGCTCATGCGCAAATCCGGTCCATTTGTTTGGACCGATGAAGTAGAAGAAGTTTTCCAGGAGTTGAAGCAACTCCTGACGACCCTACCCATCATGGTAGCCCCCGAGCCCGAAGAACATTTGTTGCTCTACATCGCGGCAACAACTAAAGTGGTGAGCATGATCCTCGTCGCAGAGCGGCCGGACCTCTCGTCACCACAGCCTGCTCCGATAGCAAAAGGCAAACACCAGGAGACCCCGGAGGTCCAAGACGGCCTCCCGGACCTCCAAGCCAACCTCCCGGAGGTCCAAGGCGGCCTCCCAGACCTCCACGACAACTTCCCGGAGGTCCAACAGGACCTCACGGAGCTCCCGGAAAACCAGCGGGATCTCCCGGAGGTCCAAGGCGGCCTAGGAGCCTTCGAGTCCCAGCTCCCTGAAGCTTCCCCGGACCCACCTACCTCCGGTAGGCCTGAGCCAATGGATGAAGACATCTCTGGCCCGGGAGGGAGGGTCCGGACCATCCAGAGGCCTGTCTACTACATTAGCGAAGTCCTCCACGACGCCAAGACAAGGTACCTGGAGGTCCACAAGCTGTTGTATGCAGTGCTCATGGCATCCAGGAAGCTCCGCCACTACTTTCAAGCCCACAGGATCTCGGTGGTCACCTCCTATCCGCTGAAGGCGATCCTTCACAGCCCTCACGCGACCGGCAATGTCGCTAAATGGGCAGCGGAACTGGCGGAGTTTGAGTTGGACTTGCTTCCTCGCCATGCAGTCAAGAGCCAAGCACTGGCTGACTTCGTGGCTGAGTGGACGCCAACGAAGGCTGACCTAGGGGGCCACGAAGACGGTGAACTGAAGCACCGAGCTCCGGTCTTCACCGGGCCTCACTGGACGCTCTTCTTCGACGGCTCCTCGCGAAAGCAGGGGGGCCGGTGCCGGTGTACTGCTTCTCATGCCATCGGGGGAGCAGTTTGGGTACATGGTGCGTCTCAACTTCAAGGCAACCAACAACATGGCAGAGTATGAAGCACTCATCTTTGGCCAAAAGACAGCCCTGTCTCTGGGCGCTCGCCAGTTGTTGGCACAGGGCGACTCCCAGCTAGTCATCAAGCAAGTTAATGGTGAATGCTCCTGCAATGACCCACAGCTAGCTGCTTATCTGCTCCACGTGCAGATGTTGGAGAAAGACTTCCTCGCCTTGGACCCATTGTTTTCAAGTCGTCCGACTAATCGCAATTAGTCATCCTTATCGCTCACTAGAGCACGATCAGGGTGTTCGACTCGATCAGGGCGATCAGAACTGAACTTAACTGTTGTTGCTTGTCTCTTTTATTTAGCCGTTGTTGTTTTTTATTGTCTGCATTGAACGTAATTGCTGAACTAAACTTAATTGCTGCAGTTTGTCTCTTTTATTTAGTCATTGCTGTTTTTTAATTGTTTAAACTGAACTTAATTGCTGATGTTTGTCTCTTTTATTTAGCTATTGCTGTTTTATTGCCTGAACTGTTGCTGATCTGAACTCTGTTTCCAAAAAAAATTAACCGTCTGTGTTTCTAATGTTGCTGAACCTAAAGTTCTAATGTTGCTGGAATAATGTTCTAATTCTACAATATGAGTATATTTTTGTCCAAGCAGACTATTGACGGTTCCATCGTTTTTATTTATGATATTGAACAATTATGTGTAATTTATGTCTGATCTGAATTCTGAAGTGTTCCATCTATGTGTTATTACTGCTACCATAGAATCATATATATGTATATATATACATATATGTGTTAATATATGTATCGACTAGAAACTTCTAAAGAAAAATCAGGACGACTTGGAGGTCGACTAGATGTCGACTAGGGTCGACTAATCGCCCTAGTCGACGACTAATCGACCTAGTCGCCCCTTAGGCGACTAGGGTCGATTAGGTGACTTAAAAACATTGCTTGGACCTGCGCCATGTACCGCGCGCTGGCAATGCCGCAGCTGACGACCTCTCAACGAAGGCCTCCACCGGAGCCGCTGTGCCCGAAGGAGTCTTCGAGAGAGGACGTTGCTATGGCCCATAGCCCGGCATGCCGAACCGGGCGAAGGGGGCTGGATCAGCACCTCGAAGCTGGCGGTCCGGCGGTCCTGCAGCCATGGACGCCGCCAAGGATCGTAAGCGTCACTGGGGACTCCGTGCAACCCAGTGCTCAAGATCCAGAAGCTCAAATCAGACCCGATGCATGGATCACGGAGATCCGGGACTACTTGAAAGACAACATCCTCCCTGATGAACGTGTATCCGCTGAACGGATCGTGCGCATGGCTAAGAGGTACGCACTGGTAGAAGGGGATCTCTACCGGCGTGACGCCAACCACGTCCTATTGCGGTGCATAACCCAGGGGGAAGGTTGCGACTTGCTCGCTGAGATCCATGGAGGCGAACGTGGGAGTCACTCTTCCTCACGCACGCTTGTCAGTAAAGCCTTCCGGCATGGCTTCTACTGGCCGACAGCACTCCAGGATGCCGTCAAGCTGGTCGAGAGCTGCTAGGCGTGCCAGTTCCACGCCAAGCAGATCCATACACCGGCTCAGGCGGTTCAGATGATCCTGCCCTCATGGTCGTTCGCCGTATGGGGGTTGGACATCCTGGGACCATTCCCCAGAGTCGTCGGGATTCCGGTACCTCTACGTCGCCATCGACAAGTTCACCAAGTGGCCGGAAGCCACACCCGTCGTCACCATCAACAAGCAATCCGCAGTAAAGTTCATCAAGTCGATCGTCTGCCGGTTTGGGGTCCCGAACAGAATCATCACTGACAACGGGACCCAGTTCGCCAGCGCAGCGTTCCAAGAATACTGCGAAGACCTCGGCATCCAGGTGTGCTATGCCTCCGTTGCTCACCCAAAGAGCAATGGACAAGTTGAGAGGGCCAACGCCGAGATTCTTCGGGGCCTCAAGACCCGCACCTATGCCGGCTTGAAGAAACATGGCGCCAAGTGGGTGGATGAGCTTCCGAGCACACTATGGGCTAACCGGACATCCCAGAGCCGGGCCACTGGAGAGACACCCTTCTTCATGGTATACGAGGCCGAGGTTGTGCTTCCCCCAGAGATCACCATGGGGTCCCTCCGTGTCCGAGCTTACAACGAAGCCGCGCAGGACAACCTCCGCCGTGAAGACATCGACCTTGTCGACGAGGCTCGATTACATGCAGCACTCCGCAACGCACAGTACCGACAAGCGCTCCGGCGCTACCACCAAAGGTCTGTGCATGTCCGGGAGCTGCAGGAAGTCGACCTGGTGTTGCGGCGCATACTTTCTCGCGAAGGGACCGATAAACTCTCCCCCAGCTGGGAAGGTCCCTTCCGAGTCACAAAAGTGTGCCGCCCCGGGTGCGTACGCCTTTCCACCGAGGATGGGGACCCACTCCTGAACCCTTGGAACATAGAACACCTGCGTAAGTTCTACCCCTAGAGCAATAGTAGGACAGTCTCTTCTTTTTGTAATAGATTCCATAGAATCTAGGAACAGCGCTCGGAGCAGCTAAATCTCAGGGGACGGTCCAGGACTACGTTCAGCTTGGCCTGGTTCCGACCCTAAGCGTGTAGAGTCTTGCTTCCCTTCTTAATGGGGCGGGTCGTTGCCTCCATGTTTGGCCTGCCTTCCTCCTATGGAAATTTATATGGAAAGAAACATGTCCTACTTTGCTCTTCCCTTGTGCTCATTTAAATTACGTATTTTATGACCGCACTTCCTGTGTATGCTCACCATGCACTCAGCTTCCTTTTCCCATTCTCACCTCTAGTCGGCATTTGCTATCCTACTGAAGGCGGTCGCGTTTGAGGTACCTGCCGATGGCCAGGGGGCCTCGAGCTCCCGGCATTTCGCGCACTTAAGTTCCCAAGCACCGTACACCAGATCAGGATCGTAAGCCAAATAAGACTATGAGATAGGGAAGGGGGAGCCCCAAGGAGAATTATGTTTCCCTTACTTGTGTGCAGGATCTCCCGGCCTTAGCTCCCCGCAGGAGTATGATAGGAGCGCCCAAACAATTGGCCACACCTACCAGGGGGCCTCTACGGGACCGCACAAGACCGGAGCTCCAATGCAAGACCGAAGGATTCGGACCTCGCCCCCTCCGCGGGGGCGGGCTCCGGAGGCCCCACGTGTCCGGCAGGGTCGGAGCCCCCCTCTCCTCAGCAGGTAGCTCCGGCCCTGCCACGTGGCCGGCAGAGCCGGGCCTCGCCCCCTCCGCAGGGGTGAGCTCCGAAGGCCCCACGTGTCCCACGGGGCCGGACCTCCCTCTCCTCAGAGGGGAGCTCCGGGCCCGCCACGTGGTCGGCAGATCTGGACCTCCCCGTTCTCATGGGGCGAGTTCCGGAGACCTCCGGGGCCTTTAACACAATAAGGACCCGAGGAAGGTTTCTGTGCAGAGCTTCAAGTTTGGTGAAGGCCTCTGAGTACCTTGCGGAGCTAAGGGCTCGGTCAGGCCAAGCCAAGAAGAAGACAAGAGCACACTGACACAGAAAGTCACAAGAGTCTATTTATCCAAGGCTCCATGAGCTGGACTACAGACTCAATAAAAAAAAAAGAGATACAAGTCCTAGGGTTCCCCTGGCTCGCGCCGGAACCTAGAGGCTACAAGGGCGGCCACGTCCCCGACTTCAGCCCTGGCGGCTTCCTCCCGCTCCGCGGCAGGGCCCCGTCTCGCTGGCTCTAATGAGAAGGAAGGGTCCCGGCTCCGGAAGCATGCCAACACGTGCGTGGCAACCTCCACGGCCAGGCCCCGTCCCTCTGCCTCGAGCTCGCCGGTGACCACCGCATCTAGCCTGCTCAGCTTGGCGCCGATTGACTCGAGCGCGGAGATCACCTCGGCCACCTTCAGCGCAGGGGTCGCTGTCTTCACCGGACTGAAGCCAAGGGTGACCAGGGCGGACCCTGTCTGGTCGACGAAGCTCGAGACCGCACGGGCCTCGAAAGACCGCGAGGCCAAGAGCTCCTCTACCTCGCGGCGGGCTGCCAGCAAGGCGTCGTGGCTCCCCTCGGAGAATTCCTTCTCCTTGGCCGCCAGGGAGCTTTCCCGAAGGTGGAGAGTCTGGGCAAGTCGCTACAACTCTGAAGCCCGGAAGTCAGCAGCCAGATCGGGATCCAGGATCACCTGGCGCTCCCGGGAGACCTGCTCCTCCCTCGTGGCAAGGTCTGCCTTCCAGGTATCTAGCTCCGTAGCCCGGGCTTGCAGGTCGCCCTCGCCCGCCGCCAGCCGCGCGGCGACTTTCTCCGCCTCGGCCGCCACGGAGCACTTCTGATCCGCAACGGCGCGCTCACGGCGCGCCAGCCTCTGCCGCACCTCCTCCAGGGCAGAGAAGTTCTCCTTGGCCCGGGCATGCGCCTCAAGGGCCTCCTTGTGGAGCCGCCGCGTCTCGGAGTCCAGACGGTCGACGGCCCGCTTCTATCGGTCGAGGAGCGCCTCCATGATATCAAGCGACTCCCGCCTGGAGTCGAGCTCCCCCTTGACCTTCTCGGTCCGCTCCCTCAAAAGGCTCCCCCAGGTGAGGAGGTGATCCCTCTCAACCACTTGCTCCTCCCGCTCGCCACCGAGCGCGGCCAAGACCTGCTGGACGCTCGTCTGGGGGAGCACGAGGGCGTCTGCCAGGGGCAGCGGGGCAGCAGAGGCCGGAGCGGCGCCCCCGACCTCCTCCATCACGTCGTCTTCAGGAGAAGTCGACGCACCGGCAACCGGGATGAGACGCCGTTCAGGAGAAGCCGACGCTGGGACGGGCTCGCTCCCATCACGCCCTGGTTCGTTGCCCACCGTAAGGCCCGTGGCAGTTCCTTCCGCTCCGGCAACAGGAGGCGGGACTTCGACAGCCGGACCCGCCGAACCCTTACCGACAGCTGGCTCCTGAGCCGGTGAAGAAGGTCGAGTGGGAGGAGTTGACGCTGCCATAGAAGCCGGGCTGACCGGCACAGGAGGAACTTGCACTGGCTTGGGGGTCGCGGCAACCGTCCCGGCAAGAGGAGTCGACACTGCCATAGAAGCCGGGCCGACCGGCACAGGAGGAACTTGCGCTGGCTTGGGGGCCGCGGCGACCGTCTCGGCTTCCGAGCGCTGCGGTGCAGACCCCCCGTCAGTCGGGGATGGCCGGGAAACGGGAGCATTACCGGCACTCGGGGAGTCCCTACAAACATGGGAAACTCCTAAGTTAAGAAAAGACGAACACGACAAAGGCTCTAGAATCCGGTAGGCGTCGCTTACCGAGAGACACGAGCACTCCAACGGGCTCTAAAGCCCGGCTTCCGAGCCGGGGTAGGTCCACTAGAGCCCGCCGTCGCCGCCGATGGCTGCCCCGCAGTCGTCCGGGCTGGCGGAGCAGGGGATGCTTCTGAAGCCCCCCTGGACGTCAGCCCGGCTCCTGAAGCCCGGGGCGCCTGAGCTCTTGGATCGCCCCTGGGCATCGACGCGCCAGCAGTTTCCCTCGAGCCTCCACCGTCTGAGGAGGGAGGACGCGACGCCCGAGAACTTTCAGCCCGTCGTCGCTCAAGAGGAGTCCCGTCGGGATGATGAGCCCGAGACCTCTTGGGGTCGCCACCAGACAGGGCGCCATCTCCAGAAGCAGGGCGCGCAGGCACCCTGGATCCCTGACTCGGCGCAGACGCCGACGCCGGAGGAGATCGAGCGCGCTTCTTCACCGGAGGCGGGTTGGAAGCCATGGTAGGAGAGAGCTCAAGAACAGGGAAGACAAAGGCGCAAGAACTCAAGGAAGATGCAAGCGCTGGGAAGTGCGAAGGGAAGCCGCGATGCGGGTAAGATCCCCTTTTAAAACTTTCCAGGTGCGATTCGAAACTCTTCGAATACGCCGCTTGGGCAACCGCTTCGGCTCCAAGACCAAGCGTCGATGACAAGTGGACCCAAGTCGTCTAGCTGAAGCGGTGGGCCAAGAAGTCAGTCACCCAAGCGGAATGGAAGAGACGGAGGCCCCACCTCGGGCTCGCTATCTCCCCCAAGATGGGCCCGGGGGCCACTGTCGGTACCCTCGATACAGGGTACCCCCGCGCACAGGGGGAAATGCCTAAGGACATCGCCCTTCTCCGCAGGGAGAGCTCCGAAGGCGCCACGTGTCCAAGCAGGGCCGGACCTCCCTCTCCTCAGAGGAGAGCTCCGGACCCGCCACGTGGCCAACTGAGCCGGGCCTCCCCCCTCCGCGGGGAGAGCTCCGGAGGCTCCACGTGTCCTGCGGGGCCGGACCTCCCTCTCCTCAGAGGAGACCGGGCCCGCCACGTGGCCAGCAGAAGCCGGACCTCCCCCCTCCGCGGGGAGAGCTCCGAAGGCTCCACGTGTTCCGCGGGGCCGGACCTCCCTCTCCTCAGAGGAGAGCTCCGGGCCCGCCACGTGGCCAGCAGAGCAACGCTGCCTGCCCCCGCGCGGTAGGCAGCAGGAGTAAAGACGCGCCATACCTTGCCCGTACAAGGTATTCAAGGCCCGCGCCTTCCCAAGGCGCGGAGACGCGGAGCACGCCTCTGTCAGGTGCCGTTGCGCCCAGTCACATCGCAGACTGGCGCGCCGTGTCAGAGCCTGCCCGCCAATAAACACAGCGACAAGACATCCCCTGCCGCCCCTGCCATCATCAACCACTACGACTAGCTTGCGGCATGGGCAGGGCGGCAGAACGAAGACTCGGAAACCTTCGCCAGGGACAACTATCGGCATAACTGCAGATACGGTAGATGGCAGGCAATCTCAACGGGACCACCTGTCGGGTCTCGGGCCCACCTTGTAAGCCACACGAGCTTTGGACTATAAAAGGCTCGGGTAGGCGACGTTAGCAAGGGTTCGAACTCTGTTCGGTTCGCCTTTTACACATTCTCACACCCTCAAGCTCAGGACTCCGGTTCTGAGCAGCAAGCAATACAGCGAGCAACTCTGCTCACCGTGGAAGTAGGGTTTTACGCTCCGGCAGCCTGAACCACGTAAAACTCCCTGTGTCAAGCTTCTCCCTCAATCGTCCCTAAAGCTGAAGCTCTCTGCGAGTGACTAGCCCCTCCGAAAAAGAATCTCCACGGGCTGCCCAGAGCAAGCCCGGGGGAAGTGTCGGCTACACACTTCGACAGCGCCCAAAGACTCGAAAGTGCTCATAGGTGGGAGTGGTGCCAAACAAGGCAAAGGGAGGGGTGGGAGCACTGATCGTCTTAGTGAGAAGGCGATTAAGGAGGTAGGTGGCAGTGTGGAGAGCCTCAACCTAGAACTGAGCGGGGACGGAGGCTTGGAACAGCAGGGAGCGCATGATATTGTTGGTGGTGCAAATCATGCGTTCAGCCTTACAATTCTGGGGAGAGGTGTACGGGCAAGACATGCGCAGCTAGACGGCGTGGGAGAGAGAAGGCACGAGAGGTGGAGTTATCAAACTCGTGCCTATTGTCACACTGAAAGCCTTGATAGTGCAGCCGAACTGAGTGGACACCTAAGCGAAAAAGTGAGAAAGCATGGTGAACGTATCAGACTTCAAGCGCAAAGGAAAGGTCCACGAGTAGTGAGAAAAATCATCAAAAACCACCAGATAATATTTACAGCTTGAAACACTAATGACAGGAGAAGTCCAAATATCACAGTGTATGAGATCAAAAACATACACGGCCTGAGAGTTGGAGCTAGGAAAAGGAATCCTAACATGACGACCTAACTGACAGGCGTTGCAAAGAGATTCATGGGTGTCCGTAGTACAAGAGATGACTGAACTAATAGACAGCTTAGACAAAACATCAGGACCAGGATGGCCGAGCCGATAATGCCAAATGGTAGACGAAGTTATAGTAGTCAGCGCATGCGAAGTGAACAAAGACGATGAAGTAGATGAAGCAGGAAGTCGATGAGTGTATAGGCGCCCAAAGCTATCACATTGAATGAGAAGACGCCGAGTGACCAAGTCCTTCACTGACAAACCAAAAGGGTCAAACTCCATAGAACACCAACTGCCAGTGGTGAACTGACGAACAAAAATAATATTTTGAATAATGTCAGAAGCAACAAGAATGTTCTTAATATTAAAAAGAATCCGAAAGACATAACCATTGCCCAGAATGATATAAGAAGGACGGGAAGGGTGAGGAGGATGGGAGGAAAGTATATCGGCGTCCGGAATGGTGTAGTAGGAAGCACCGCAGCGACTGAGGCGGGAGGGGTCATAGTCATCGTGCCAAACGAGTTAGCAAGTGATTGCTGATCCCATGCGTTCACGCACGGTGTCCACGACAGAACCGAGTGGGGCGACTAAGGTGGTTGATGAATAAGCAAAAGCTAGTGCGGCGCTAGGGAGGTCGGAGAGTGTCCAAGGGGACAGTCAAGCTTGCCAAAGGCCGGGGTGGCAAGGAGTGCTGATTGGGTGCGCAGGGGAGCTGTGTTGAGGTACCTAGAGACGAACCAGGCCACATGGTGATCTAACCGGTTCACGGGTTGTATAGAGAAGGTCGGGGAGTGCTTCCCGTGCCAGTACCGCCACCACCACCACGCCTGCGGCGGCGGCGGTTACCATCGCTAGAGTTAGCAAGAGCACCAGGGGTGGCAGTAGGGCAAGGAGTATCAGGTGGACGCGAGGGCAGGCCCCTGGAGGCAATTTTGGACGGAGGAGGAATTAAGTAAAAAAATACAATAAGCGTAGTATGGGGATCGTGTGGTCTAGGAGAGATTTTTTCATGATTGCATCAGAGAACTTTTTGCATTCTAGTCGTTCCCTAAATATATATAGTGACAGCCCTAGGGGCTAAATGGGCTATGCGTAGGGGTGGTAAATGGGCTCAGCCCACGGACCCTTTCACAATTTATTTCGGCCCTTATCAAATATTAGTTCAAAAATAAATATAAATTTGGCCCAATTCTCCGACCCTTCATATTTTTAGTTCATTTTTTTAGCCCTTTATCAGCCCTAGCTATGCCCAAATGCCCAATAAAGACCACAGACACACAATACATAGTCTAACAGATCCAACCGATGCAGGGCTCTACAACCATCAAAACTAAATCATGAAACACATGATTCTATCCCTGCTTAAGATTTCAGGACAGTCGAAGTGAATTGTTCCTGAACAAATCAAGAAATCACATACCATCCATCCCAATCCTCAGTCCATATTGTTGGCTTATTGTTAGAATTTGGTTTGAATCCATCACAGTAGAAGGCATTGCAAGTATCGAGCTGCAAGAAAAAATGAAACAAAATCCCATTACAAATGAAATGTTAATCTGATATAACAGTAAACAGGTAAACTAAAAAAATCCATCCTCTAGGGTTCGAGTTCGCTTACAATTTGTTCTGGAGCATCAGTCTGCTTACACATTACCCAAGGAACACCGGTATCAAGTCCAAGAGCCATCTGAGCGGCCCATTGCATATATCTCTTTCCTGCTTGACCATAGTGGCTTTGAATATTACCATATTCATTTTCAATCTGTCATATATTATGCAGAGAATTTAAAATACGTTTTTTGGAGTATGTGATGGAAGTGATGGATTCAACATGAACCTGAAATGAAGTTATCACTGTCTTATAAAAAAGTTATAATGTCATGATGCAGGTATGATAGTCTTAATTATTTTCCACAACATCTGCAGTGTAATGTGGTCTAAAGGGGGGTCAACTGAGCTTAAGTTGGTAAGTTCCTTTCCGAACAAACTATCCTTATTATTATTTGAAGATTAACGTTTTCTCCATTGAAAAATGTTAAGGCATTAACAAAAATGCTGTGTGCTGTCTAGAAGATAGATTCCTCCAAGAAAACACGACTGACGATTGTCATACTGATGAGAATGCTGTCAGATCCTCTGGCACATCCAAGTTACTTGGAAGTGTTTCGTATGAACAATTGTGAAAAAGAGAAATAATTTAATGGAAGTACGAGATTTGAGAGATTGGAATGTATCCAGAGACTTAGCTCATGATAGGACTGCATGGAAAGTAGCAATTCATGTGCCAGATTCTTAGTCTTTTTTCTTTTCTTTTTCTTTTTTCTTGTTACTCTTATATCTCTTCCTCTCTTTTACTTCATTTTAAAAAATATAAAAAAATACTGGGTTTCATGTCCAGCCTACCCCAACATGCTTGGGATAAACCGATAAAGGCTTGGTTGTTGTTGTTGTTGTTGTTGTTGTACAATCAAACAAAGTACCATGAAACTTTGTTTTTCATACCTGCTGTAGTATAATGGGACCACCTTGCCAAGAATAAAGCTTCTCCCCCTTCATGGTATCTACAATTTTCGTCACAAAAGTTTGCATTTCAGTCTGCAAACATAGCGATTAGCCAATCAAGAGGATGCTTCAAAAATGATTCTGACTAAAATTAAGCATGGCGATTTCTTTACCTTGAACGGTTCATTATCTGTACGGAATTCTATCCCAGGGATGTCCCGCAACCAAACTGGGAAACCACTACAGAAATCGATGAAAAAACAATGTGAAATAAATAAACAATTGTACACGAGTATTTCTCAGTAGAGATATTTAAAAACAAAACAATGTAGGATACATATGCACACTACAGAACTGCAAGGAAAAACAAAAATAAATAAACAAAAGGAGAACTAAGTGTTCCTCAAAAGTAGAAAAATGTAGTCGCGTAAAAATACTACCTCAGGTTGCATTTTGTTGACATTAGGACAGAGTGATAGTTCAAAAGTGAACTAAAAACTCTGTCCTAAAATAAAGAAATGGAATTCAGAGGGAGTACTAGATTAGACATAAGAAAATGATTAGTTTGTAATGCAAAACATGCAAAATGAAATGGCCAATAACATGTATCTGGCATGTAAACTTCATAAGTATCATTTTTTTAATTAACAACAGAAATTAAAATTAGAATTTTTTCCTAATGCTTACAAGGTATATGTTAGTCAATAGTCATACAATGATGTGCATCATGCACGAATGTCAAAACAAGCCATTTGCTCAAAAAGTTTACTAAATACTTGCGTGGTTAACATTAATATAATGAATATGTTCCAGCAGTTGAAATGTTAAGATATAAACAGACCCGAAATTCCATTCAGCACAAGCATATGGGCCGATACGCAGAAAAAGAAATAGACCTTCAGCACCAACCAGCTTCGCAAACTTGACAAGATCAAATCTTCCTTCAAAGTAATACTGGTAGAAACTACAAACAGTAAGTCATAACCCATATTCAAGGACAATTGGAGCTAGTAAATGAGATGCTATGTTACCTGACCTTTTGCCGGCTCATGCCCATTCCAAAAGACATATGTCTCGATTACGTCTGCACCGCCCTCCTTGCACTTTGCAATCAAGCTCGGCCACATCTGGACCAAATTGTGTGTTGGTTAGTTGCGTGCAACCAATTATAATGTAGCTGCCACCAAACCATGCTAACATGCAGCAATTTTAGACAGAGGAAAACACAGGAATAGCAAGTGAAAAGAAGGAAAAAATAAGCAAGAAAAACTCAACAAAAATGGTCACATGGATTAGAACGATTTTTTAGTGCTCATTTGGCTCAGTGATTCTTTTCGAGTTTCATGGATTGAAATAATTGGAAACGCAAAATGCACGAGATCAATGGCACTTGTAGAACAACTCGACTCAGCTCTACCGCAGCAGCACCTCAACCCAACCACCACGTAAAACAAAAGTCACAGAACAGCCAATTCCACCCACCCCCTAACAAACCGAGCGAGTCGCGTCGATCGGAGCGGCGGCGGCGACCTATACCAGCTTCACCGAGCGGAGCGCCGCAGGCGCTCCCCATGTGTCAAACACGAGATCTCACTCACCTCGGGCGTGGCGCGCGGGTAGTGGAGCCCCGCGGAGACGAGCATCCTCCTCTCCCCGCCGATGCGCACCGCGCGGTGGTCGTAGGTCACGTTGAAGGGCTCGAAAAAGGGCCCGTCGGTCCTCGCGACAACCTGCCTCAGCTTCTCCGCCGCCGCCGCCGGGAAAACCGACGCAGTGAAGCAGCCCAGGAGAAGCAGGAAAGCACGGAAGCACAGTGGCGGCGGCCACCGCGAGGAGGCGGCCCTCGGCCATGGCGAAGCGGCCATGGCGGAGGCGCAGATAAGTGAGTTGAGCAGAGTGGAAAGCGGTTAATTTAACCAAATGGGCAACAGAGTTTTTTTCTTTTTCTTTTTTGGTTTTCATTACATTTTATTGGGGTTTCATTTGGCTTTTGGCTTTTCGTGTGCCGCTCGCGTGTGGTACCGGATTAGAAGAGTGTCCATTGCTTCACGCAATACGAGATGATGAAGCCACGATTGCGGATCAGCACGCAGCAATCACCGAACCTTGGTGACGTCAAGGAGCTGTCTTATCTCTTAAGACATCCGCATCATCCAAAAAGGGCGATTGAGACGAAATCTCTATTGTTCTTATCAAATGACACGTCATTTTATTATTATTATAATAAATATTTTTGTTAACTAAAGAACTATCAATATGATTGAACGTCAGTGCGCTGCTACAGGCTAAAAGTGTTATTGTATTTTGAGCTGCCTAAACTAATCTAACTTTTTTAATAGTTTTTTAGATATTGGGTATATTACCGACCTTCCCCTCCAATGAGGTTACGGCCTTTTTATTACATATCACGAACCTCCAATCAGTTTAGCTCATTCAAAACAAAAGAACAAAAAACACACTATGTTTATAATGACATAATCCTATAGCTAAATCTCCATTCATATCTAGTAAAAACTCTCATGACGGTGATTTTCAAAGAGTTGCAAGTCATCCATATAACACCGTTTTGTCTTCATTCTTTTGTAATATGGTCCACATACGGCTCCAGTATGTTCCTCTTAAAAGTAACTGCATATTTTTATTGGACAATTATCAAAAACAATATTATTCCTACTCAACCATATAGCCCTACATTTAGCTGCAGCACCTACAAGCACCATATCCCCGTGTATTTAACACTAAAAGGTGAAAGCCAAGTATTTAGCATATGTGTGACTGAAACCGGGGTTTTGAAATCAAATGTAACATGAACCACTCCGACATTCAGAAAATAGGTGTTGTATAGTTTCATGTTGCATATAAAACATACATTTCTTATCTCCTTTCCAATTTTATCTTACTAGATTATCCTTGATTAAGATAATCCCCTGGCTCAAATACCACATAAATTTTTTTATTTTTAATGATAACTTGGATATCCACAATATGCTATTGTTTCTAACATTTTCATTTGTTATTAGTGCCCTATACATTGAATTAACCGAGAACAAGCCGTTCTGATGCAAACTCCATCTAAAAACATCATCCTTGTCAGCCTGACATGTATAATCATTGCTACTAACCTATTCCATCGAATTAAATTATTCTCTACCAATCCGCGTCGGAAAGAGATATTTAACGGAATAGTTCTAAAAACATTTGCGACTGTATCATGTTTATGTCTAACAATATTTTATAGAGTGGGAAACCTATGTTTAAGCGTGAAATTCTCCATCCATTTTGTCCTCCCAGAATCTTGTTAATTTCCCATTATTGATCTGAATTTTAACTAAATTCAAAAACTTATCCTTAACCTTCATCAGACTGCACCAAAAATGCTGAGTCATCAGGTCTTCTCTGAATCTATCCTATGATCTTATACTTTAAGTACTTCCTTTGTAACAAAAGCTGTCATATACCATCTTCACTAATCAGTTTAAAAAGTGATTTGCTTAATAAGCACTGATTCTGAACATTAATATTTAGGATTCTCAACCCTCCTTGTTCTTTTGGTTGGCACACTGCACTCCATTTAGCTAACATGGATTTTCTCTTATGACTATCCGCTTGCCAAAAAAATCTGGACCTATAGTAGTCCAATTTTTCTAGGACATCTTTAGGAACCTCAAAAATGGATAGCATAAACATCGACAGGCTTGTTAAGACATAATTAATTAAGAGTAGTCTTCCCCCCAACGACAAATGAGTGCCTTTCCGACTACTTAGTTTCTTCTCGAATCTTTCTTCTACCCTTTTCCAATCATGATTACTTAATTTCCTATAATGCTTAGGAATCCCTAGGTACTTATATGGATAATCCCAGGTTGACACCCAAATAAGCGATAGTATTGATGTTCCATCATCCTGGCCTCACCAAAACAATATATTTCACTTTTATAAAATTTATCTTTAATCTCGAAAGCTGTTCAAAGGCACACAGTATTAGTTTGAGAT
Organism: Neostapfia colusana; assembly: GCA_030760725.1. Taxonomy (NCBI): domain Eukaryota; kingdom Viridiplantae; phylum Streptophyta; class Magnoliopsida; order Poales; family Poaceae; genus Neostapfia; species Neostapfia colusana. The sequence continues at coordinate 65,113,487 of JASWHV010000011.1, forward strand.
TTTTGGCTTGCTCCAGGTTCTGATCAATGAAAATAATTGTATCATCAACATACTATAATATTGATAAACCGTTATCAACTAAATGAGGAATAATTCTAGATATCATCGCATTCTCCTTAGCTCTATTTATGAATACAGCTAACATATGTGCAACTATGTTAAATAGTATAGGAGATAATGGGTCACCTTGGCGTAATCCCCTTTTAGTTTGAAGGTTTTCGGTAATATCATCATTAACCTTTATTCCAACATGTCCTTCTTTCATAACTGATTCTATCCATGTGCACCATAGTAATGAAAATCTTTTCATTCGCAATATCTGTTTGGCGAATTCCCACTTTACGTTGCCGTATGCTTTCTCAAAATCTATCTTAATTATTACTCCATTTTCCTTCTTCTATGAAGTTCATGAATTGTCTCATGTAGAATAACTACACCTTCCATTATATTATGACCAGCTAAGAATGCAGTCTGTGTGGGACTAATGACTTTTTGTGCGATTGTCAATACCCTATTTGTGATTACTTTTGTAAAAATTTTGAAGCTAACATTCAGTAAACAAATAGGTTTGTATTGTTGAATAGTGGTGGCCTCCATGCACTTAGGTAACAATATAATTGTCCCAAAGTTTAATCTATATATATCCAAGTTATCAGAATGAAAGTCATAAAACAAAGCCATTAGATCGTCTTTTATCACATCCCAAAACACTTAATAGAATTCCGCTAGCAAACCATCAGGTCCGAGTGCCTTGTTATGCTCCATCTGAAAAAATTGCTTTTTACTTCCTCCTCAGTAAACTGTTGAGTTAAAAACTCATTCTCTGTTTCTGATACGTGAGGGGTGTCATCTCTCATGGTCTCATCTAGATGAAAAGTGTTCTCCACCGATGGACCAAAGAGTTTTTTATAATAATTAGTTATATAATTTTTAGTTTCCTCATCCGAGTTATCTCTCTATACCCCTCCACGAGTTGGTAGATTTTTTCTTCCTATGTTTCTCGTTTGCACCTAAATGGAAGTATTTTGTGTTTGAGCCTTCTAATAAATCTTTGGTTTTGGCCCTTTGGTACCACTTTATTTTCTCCTATCATAATAAAGACGCTAGCCTATCTTGCAATCTTTGTTTTAATGATATTTCCTCATGATCTAATATTGTTGACTCAGCTTTTTTATCAAAGGAATCTAACTTGTCCAGTAATTCCTTCTTCTCCTTCTTGTACATCCCTGAGACATTTTTTGCCCAGCCCTTGAGATATGGGTGTAATGTTCTAATTTTTGTTTGCCATCTACCCATAGGGTTGTGAATATTTTTTTCATCTTCCCAAATTCCCTTGATCATATCCTTGAATCCATCCCTAATCAACCATCCTAACTCAAATTTAAACGTAAGTGCACAACGTATGGATGTACCACAAGTTTCTAATAATAAGGGTGAATGATCAGATATTTGCCTGGTCAGCGCCAAAACCCGTCGATAAAGGATATTTGTGCTCCCATTCGGTAGAAACTATAATTGTCTAGCTTTTCATACGCAGGACTTTGTAAAGCATTTGCCCATGTATATTGATGACCAGACATTTCAAGTTCTTTCAAATTTAATCCATCTATTAAAGCATTAAAAAGGAATGAATCACTATATATTGTTGACATCATTCAGATCATAGAGCTCTAAACTTCTCAACAATTAAGAATTAGTAAAATAAAAAGAATATTCTGTCGGTACCCTACAGACCGGGTATCCCCGCGTGGAGGGTTGAAGACATCTCAGGCCCCTCCCCTCGTTCGAGGTGAGCCCTGACATGGCCACGTGCTCTTGGCCCCGGACCTGGCCTCCCCGCCGAGGCAGGGTTCGGCGCTGCCACGTGTGCCCAGGCTCCGGAGCCGCCACGTGCCCTTGGCCCCGAACCAAGCCTTCTTGTTGAGGTGAGGTCCAGAGCTGCCACGTGTATCCGGGCCATGAACCCTTCCTCTTCGGTGAGGAGGGCTCCGGACCCGCCACGTGCCCTTGGCCTCGGACCAAGCCTTCCTGCTGAGGTGAGGTCCAGAGCTGCCACGTGTATCCAGGCTCTGAACCCTTCCTCCTCGCTAAGGAGGGCTCCGGAGCTGCCACATGCCCTTGGCCCCAGACCAAGCCTCCCTGGTGAGGTGAGGTATGTAGTTGCCACGTGTATCCGGGCTATGAGCCCTTCCTCCTTGCTGAGGGCTCTGGAGTCGCCACGTGCCCTTGGCCCCGGACAAAGCCTCCCCCTGCTGATGTGAGGTCCGGAGCTGCCACATGTATCCGGGCTCTAAACTGCTCCTCCCTGCTGAGGGAGCTCTGGAGCCGCCACATGTCCCATGATCCATCGTGGGCCGTGGGTCAAGGAGGAAGTGCGCTGTCAGGCCGAGCATTCAAGACTCGCGCCTTCCCTAGAAGCATGGCGCACAGCGCACGCCTCCGTCCCTCGCCTGTTCGCCATTACGGTGACAAGACAGGGTGGCGACGTGTGACTGCAGCACAGTGCCGCCCAGTAGATCGAGAGGATGCGACAACAAGACGACGTCTTCATCATGACCTGCTGCCCGGTCATAGGCGCTCAGCGCACTAGGCGTCCAGCCTTAACTCCATCGCCAACTACTCTACATGTAGTTGTAAATATCCTAGATCATGTATAGGGTTCAGGCAGCCTTGGGACCACCTTTCGGGCCTCGGGCCACATTGTAATTGCCCCGACCCTTGGACTATAAAAGGACCGGGGCGACCACCTAACAAAGGGTTTGGTTTGAAACCCAGCAACACACACATACGCACAAGCAATACAACAATCACCCCCGTGGACGTAGGGTTTTACGCTCCGACAGCCCAAACCACGTAAATCCTCGTGTTCACCTTCTCCCTCAAGATCGATCGATCTAGGGACGGTTAGCCCCTCAAATCAAAGAACCTCCGTGGGCTGCTCCAGTAGAGGTACCGGGGAAGCGTCGTTGCTACACGTCTACATTTGGTGCGCTAGGTAGGGGGCTTTTCACGCTCTCTAGGCGACCAAGCATCATCACCATGGTGAACATCCACTCTCTCGGCGACTCATCTTGCCCCACTCGCCGTCATCTCCAGGCAGGAGATGAGGAGGCCACTTCCTACTCCAGGGTGGGTAGATCTGGCCGGGAAGGCGACCAAACAGTTGACATGCCAATGGCGCCCACGGATGCTACCTCACGGCAGCCTTCTACCCCCACGGTGGCAACCGCGCCACCGGTTCCAAGTCTAGAGAGCGTGCTGGCTGCAGCACGCACTCTACTCCACAACCCCCTTGGTGAGGGTGCTACCCCAGGGGCGGCAGAGAAGTGGCGCAACAACGTTGACCACCTCGTCGCCGCCGCCATGAACATGCCCGCCTACAGAAGGCAGCGGGCCGAGCCATCGCAGGCCGAGTCGCATACACCAACGATGGCCTGCGAGACGGCAACGACGCGCGCGGTCACCACGGCTAGGCAGGCCACAGCTGACCTCAGAGTTGAGCTAGACCACCGTCGCGTGAGCAAAGATGGCCACGTCACCATCGAGCGACGTCACGAGAGGCATCGCAACCTAGAAGGAGAATACGGCTCCCCGAGTGTCGTACCAGCGGAACAAACCCCGTAGACCCCTACCTCTCCGGGGGCAGGCGGGAGCTGCATGGCGCTCGCCTTGCACCTTCACATGGTGGTCTGGCCACTGATGTTCTGGCCCCACATGCCGGAGAAGTACGACAGGACTGTCAACCTCGCTGAGTTCCTGCAGATCTACTCCACCTCCATCCTAGCTACAGGAGGGAATGAGGTCGTCATGGACAACTACTTCCCAGTGGCCCTGACCAGCACTGCCCAATCATGGCTCATGAACATTCCCCAAACTCCACCTCATCTTGGGAAGAGTTGTGCTGGAGATTCATAGCCAACTTCAGGAGTTCCTACACGCGCCCCGGCAGCGAGCACGACCTCCTCGTCGTGCTCCAGCGTGAGGGGGAGTTGCTGTGATCCTTCATCTAATAGTTCTCCCAGGTCAGGAACATCATCCCTTGCATCTCCAACGCCTCTGTTGTCATCACCTTTCGTCAAGGCGTCAGAGACAAGAAGATGCTCGAGAAGTTAGCCACGCACGACGTGCAAGATGTCTCCGAGCTCTTCAGCCTGGCGGACAGGTGCGTCGGGGCAGCGGAGGGTCGAGAGTGACACTCATGACCCGCCTCCACGGCGGGGAGTGCCGGTGAAGCCGCTGCTCAGACCAGCGACAAGAAGAAGATGAAAGTTAGAGGAAGGGACAAGCCTCTGGCCGGGGCACCCACCACCGCCACAACAGCAGCCGTTGGGGGTCGTACCCCACGCACCTATAAGCACCCACGAACGCTGTCTGTCAGTGACGACGGCCAATGGTGCCCGGTGCACAACTCCAGCCGCCACGGTACTAGCGAGTGCCATGAGATCAAAAATCTCGTGGAACATTTCCGTGAGCTGCAACAGCGGCTGCGCCAAGATGGTGCGCCCTTCCGCCAGCGGGAGGGCAAGCAGAAGGCTGAGACTGAGGCTGGCTCCGAGCAGGAGATGGAGTATCAAGACGCCAAGCGGGTGTTGAAGGCCGTCTACGGCCACTCCGACTCCGACTCCAGCGTTGACAACGAGTGGTGCAAGGTGCTCCACGTGATGTATGGATGTTTCTCCGACATCTCGTCCTGGCGAGCTGTCAAGACCGTGCGACGAGCAGTGACTACAGCTGCTCCAACCCCTAGGCCAGCGCCCCACCACAAGTGGATGGAGACGCCGATCAGCTTCGGCGCCACCGACCGCCCCCAAGAATATGGCAGGCGCCGGACAGCCGCCACTCCTCGTCGCCCCAACCATTGCCAACATGAAGATCTACACGTGCTGATCAATGGCGGGGCATCTCTCAGTGTCATCAGCCTTGCAGCTTTCAAGAAGCTGCAGATCCCAATGTCCCAGCTCACCCCCTCACATCCATTCTCTGGGGTGGGCTGGGACCCTATCTTCCCGTGCGGTAGCATCTCGTTCCCAGCGACACTTGGGACGCCTGTGAACTACCGCATAGAGAGCGTCATCTTCGATGTAGTGGAGGTCAGCCTCCACTTCAATGCCATCATCAGCAGGCTAGCTCTGTATCGGTTCATGGTAGTACCCCACTACGGTTACATGGTCTTGAAGATGTCGACTCCGGGAGGCGTCCTCAAGATCCTCGGAGACCGCATGGCTGTCGTCTCAGCGCTAGAGAAGCTCCAAGCGTTGGTAGCGGCGCAGGAGGCTTCTTCTAGCCATGCAGAAGCTAGCCGACCGCCTCCAAGCATGCGCCAGTGAGGGATGACATCTGCACCCCGCGTGCAGCCCTCATACGACGAGGACGTCCCCGTCAAGGTCGTCCAAGTTGCCTCCGACACTGGCCAGACCACCTGCATCGCTAGGGCCCTGGGTGACAAATAGGAAGGCGCGCTCGTCACCTTCGTCTGGCCTAACGTCGACGTGTTTGCATGGCAACCGTTAGAGATGCCTGAGATCCCCAGGTCAGTGATTGAGCACCACTACTCCAACGCTAGGCCGGTCCAACAAAAACCTCGGAAGCAATCCATCGAGTGGCAAGACTTCATCTGTGAAGAAATCATGAAGCTCGATGTCGGCTTCATCCGAGAGGTCCACCATCCATGATGGTTGGCCAACCCTGTTGTCGTCTCCAAGGCTAGCGGGAAGCTTTGGATGTGCATCAACTACACCACTCTCAATAAGGCATGTCCCAAGGATCCATTACCTCTCCCCCGTATAGACCAAATAGTGGATTCTACATCCGGGTGTGATCTACTGTGCTTCCTAGATGCTTACTCAGTTTTTCATCAAATACCTATGTCTAGAGAAGATGAAGAGCATACTGCATTCGTAACAGTAGATTGTCTATATTGGTATGCATCCATGTCTTATGGTCTTAAGAATGCTCTTCCTACCTTTGTACGTGCAATGCATAAAACATTTGAGAATCTCATTCATGACCTAGTAGAGGTGTATGTCGATGACATCATAGTAAAGGTTAAGTCGCAAGCATCTTTGCTCGACGACCTAGCACTAGTCTTCACAGGATGCGTTCCACACGCACGAAGTTGAACCTAGAAAAATATGTCTTTGGGGTCTCTACTAGGAAGCTACTCGGTTTCTTGGTCTCACACCAAGGGATCGAAGATAACCCAAAGAAGATTAAGGGAATAAAATTGATGCGGCCACCTACCCGCATCAAGGACGTGCAGAAGCTTACCAGATGCTTAGCCGCGGTCAGTCGGTTTATCTCTAGACTGGCTGACAGGCTCTTCCATTCTTCAAACTTCTGCGCAAATCTAGTCTATTCATCTGGACTGAGGAGGCAAATGAGGCGTTCCAGGAGCTAAAGAAGTTCCTCACGACGCTGTCGATCATGGTGGCCCCGGAACAAGGTGAGCCTCTACTCCTTTACATCGCTGCAACAATGGAGGTCGTGAGAATAGTCCTAGTCGTGGAGTGGCCAGAACTCCATTGATCTAAAGTCCCCGATGAGGCTCATGCTGCCGTTGGTCCAGAGTCCCAAGACTCGGACTCCACAGGAGACCCAAGGGACAGGGAGATAGTCGGGTACCGGCCAGCTGGACGTGATGATCAATGCACAACTGTGTCCTAGCTCCCGGATCCCCGAGTCTCGGACCTCCCCAAGAAGAGACAGTCGGGTCCCAACTAGCTAGACCTGGCGACCTGTGGCAGATTTCCACCTTGCTGCCCTCAGCCTACACCTATAAATCGGTGCGTTATGCCTCGACTCCCGGAGGTTTAGATTCATCGATTTATCGGGGACCATATATCCGATATGCCTTCGGTACGTTCAAACTTGATTAGCGTGGGCCGCACACGGATCGGTCCTCAATCGACACGGACAGGGCTGCGCACACAAGACTTCCTCTTGTTGCGCCCTAGTCCCTGCCAAGTCTCATTTTCCTTACTAAGGTGATCTCACATCACTCGAACCAATCCCGTGTGCCCCAAGCCTATCTCGCGAGTAGATTCCAACTACTCGACTTGTACCGAAGTCCTATGAATCATTAAGCATAGCTTGTCTACTCGAGGTCTTGGACACTACCCTCACTCTTATGGAAAGATTCTGGTTATGCAAGTGGGGTTCCATTCATCCTACACCTAATGCACATCCATACTTCATACTAAGTGTTCATAAAGCAAAACTTGAAAAATAGTTTAATGCAAACCGGGGCTTGCCTTGTTGCTGCTGGTCAGGGGTTAGTTCCTCTTCCGGAAGGAGGAAGTCGAGTACCTCCGGAGCTTCCTCGCCTTCAGCGACTACACGTTAATGAAGTACTACATGTTAATGAATATGCACATGAATTTATTGTAATCCTTCTGTTACAAGTTCTAATAACAAGTTTTTTAACAACTGGAACTCTGTTTAAGAATTTAAAAATGAAACTGGGGCTAGTGGTTTGGGTTTGGACCTAAGCATATGATTAAGTGCTAAGTGGTTTTCCCTTTTTTCCCTATTGATCACCTCAAGTGGTTAAACAGAACAGGGGTGATCCAGAGCTCTCATGGAGCTGAGAATTTTTGTGTGAGTTCCTTGTCACAAGAAAACCGTCTGGACCAAAAATTAGCACTTTTCATGGTGTGGTTTATTCAGAATAATTCTCTTAGCAAATCAGCAAAGAAGAATTAATTCTGAGGTAACACCCCTGTTCATGCCCAACTTAGTGAACTACAATTTCAACTATAGCTCATAGAGTTTGCATGAATTTTCCTAGCATTTTTGGAGCTAAGGTTTGTACAGAACTGAATTTCCAAGTTTTGGAAATTTTCTGAAAATGTTTTCTGTATTCAATTGAACACAGCACCTTCAAACCTGAATTGCCCTGATCAAATCACCTCCAAATGCTCTGAAACTTTTACAGGGGTTTGCTAACATCCTAAAGAATATTCGGGCAAAATTTGAGGATTTTTGGATGAACCAAACTCCCTCTAAAATTCTTTTGCTGAAAAGCTTTAAAGAATTTTCCAGAATTAATTAATAGGTTTCATACAAATTGGGTTGCATATTTGAATAGAGCTAGGCAAGATGAATCCAACCCATTTTGAATCACTAACTTTGAAGCTTCCTAGCAAAAGTTATGGGGTTCTAAAGTTTGGGGAAATTCTGGAATTTGAATTAACCGGAAAAAGTTCAAATCCCTGACAGCGGGCCCGGCCCCCACGTGTCACCACCTCGGCTACACCACACGGGGCCACAGGACTGTTCTCCGCGTTGTCACAGATGATCTGGTGCAACAGAAAATCCCCACACTGTGTATTGAGCGACTGACGAGCGGGCCCGGCCGGCTCGTCTTCTTCCTCGCGCCAGCCCCTTTTTCCCGCGCCGCCCCCTCGCCGGCAGCTCACTGAAGCTCGCCGGACCCGGCTTCCCGGCCGTCCTGGGCCTAATTTCGTGCGCTGAACACGATGGCACCAACTGCTCCGGCCGGCGGCGGCCCTAACCTAGCCGGCGACGATGCAGCGGCTCTGGATCACTTCGGCTATGTCACCCGACCAACTTAGCCCGCCAAAACCTCAGTGGAAGGGCTCTACAGCACCGGGGAATCTCAGGGAAGGTAGACAAGGCCATGCAATGGCTCGGGGAGAGCTCTAACCTAGCCGTCACCGTGAGCCCAACCCTTCCCGCCATAACCACGGTTGGAAAACCGGGAAATACGCCGGCTACAGCCAAAATCAGGCTAGGGTTGCGAAGTGAACTTGGGCGCCATCAAGTCTAGCTCCTATGAGTGCAGTATGATGTGCTCTAAGCAAGTATACGTCGGTAATTTGCGGTTTTCTTACCAGAAGGTGGTTCTGCACCGGCCGGAAGTGTTTTGCGAAATTCACCGGCGATGATTGGTCACTGGGTCTAGGCTTTGGGGTTGAGCAGCGTGGATCCTGGGCGCGTCCAAAACCGCTCCTTCTTGGTCATGACAAGCCCTCAGCCGAGCTGCCCACGGGAGCACCTTTGCTCGGTTCTTCCCGGCTGCCGCGAAGAACGCCGTTTGCTCGGGTTGTGGTGGCTCAGCTCGACTGGAACTGGTGCGGGGAGGTCGTGGGAGGTCTGGGGGTGCTGGTTTTCTGAGTTGCCGATGTTTGCACGCGAGAGGAAATCACTCCCGGGCGACTTGATCACAGCGGCTGCTCCTCGGCATTTGGTCGTGCGAGAGGACGGTGGCTGGGGATCGTCTCAGTTCTGTGCAGAGCCGGGGCACGGCTGAGAGTTAAGACCCCCCCCCCCCACACTAGGAGCTCGCCAGCACGAGAGGGAGGAGCAGGAGCTGTCGCTCGGTGCTCCTCGGTGAGTCACGGTGGAACCTCGGCTCTGTTCCGAGTGCAAGACTTAACCCCTAAGGCTATTGATCTTTGTGCATTTTTAACCTCCCCAATGGCATGTGGGACCCACCTGTCAGTGCTCCCCCACCCCTCAAAAGATCTCCAAAAACTTGGCAAGGAATGAATTCAAATGTTTGGAGTCTCAAACTGACCTACATTTGTATGGTTGGGCAAATTTCCCCCAAATTCAAATGTATATTTGAATTCTTTGCACATTTGGATCCTTTTTGGAAAAATGGGTAGCAAACCTTTTCAAAAATTTCTTAAACTTTGCCTACCCACTAATTTGGACCTAAGGAATCCAAATATGCACTCTGATTCTTGTGTTAGCTGCTGCAACCATGAGTTTGAATACAACAGTTTTGAATCACCACTATGTCCTCCCCTCATTTGGATTTTGAGTTGGACATTAGTTCAAATTCTGATTTTCAAACCCTCCCATTGTACTTGAGTACTTCAACTTCGTGGTCTTAATCCAACTAGGTCCAAACATGTGAATGACTCTAAGTTGGTTTTAGAATCACCTCTCATGTGTTATCACATGTGTGGAGAGTTTGAACCATCACCCTTTTGATGGAGGTTCCTTGCTCTTCACAATATATTCACAACATATCCACAACAAAACTGTGGTGTTGTGAGGTGATGAAAAGTTTTTGCAAGTCCCTTTTTCTTGGGCTTTTACATCCCTCCCCGCCTTAAAAGAATCTCGTCTCGAGATTATAAAAGAAAAGACATCGATGTAATACGGACTTACCCGTGTTGAGACGCCATGAACTCTGGGTAATTTGAGCGAAGGAATTCCTCGCTCTCCCACGTTGCTTCTTCGGCGGTGTGGTTGCTCCAGAGGATCTTGTAGAACCACAACATTCTGCTACGCGTGGTTCTGGCTTTCTCATCAAGAATTGTCACCGGATACTCATCGTATGTCAAATCCGGTTTCAGCTCGCCGATGTCTTCGGTAGGAACAGCAGCTGTATGCTTTAAACATTTTCATAGTTGCGAAACATGGAAAACGTCATGGACACCAGCAAGGGATGCCGGTAGATCCAATCGATACGCCGCTGGTCCGCATTCTCGGTGATAGCATAGGGTCCAATGAAACGGGGAGCGAGCTTCCCCTTCACACCGAACCGGTGCACGCCCTTAATCGGAGACACGTGGAGGTACACGTGTTCACCGACGTCAAAGTGCAACAGTCTACGCCTCTTATCAGCATAGCTCTTCTGCCAGGATTGAGCGGCCTTCAAGTTGGCTTGAATCGTCCGAATGCGCTCTTCGGCGTCGTTCACCACATCAACCCCGAATGTGACCCTTTCACCGGACTCGCACAAGTTTAATGGGGTGCGGCATTTAAGACAGTAGAGAGCTTCGTAGGGTGCCATCTTGATACTCGCCTGATAGCCATTGTTGTACGAGAATTCCGCCAATGGTAGGTGATCATCCCAGTTCCTACCATGGTGGATGGCACATGCTCTCAACATGTCTTCCAGAACTTGATTCACCCTCTTTGTCTGGCCATCTGTCTGAGGGTGGTAGGTGGAGCTCCTAATCAGCTTAGTACCCAAAGCAGCATGCAACTGCTCCCAAAAGCGAGATACAAACAATGCACCTCGGTCTGAGACTATGGTCTTGGGTACGCCATGCAAGCATAGGATCCTGGCGATATATAACTCCGCATATCTGTTGGCATGGAAATGTGTATGCACGGGGATGAAGTGAGCTGACTTGGTTAGTCGGTCAACGATCACCCAAATGGAATCATGTTTGCTGGATGTTAAGGGTAATCCCGCAATGAAATCCATGCTCACGTCTTCCCATTTCCATGCCGGGATCTTCAGGGGTTGCAGCAGCCCTAATTTCTTCATATGATCAGCTTTCACTCGTCTACACGTACCGCACTCGGATACGTACTTCGCTACCTCCCGCTTCATCCGCGTCCACCAAAATTTCTTTTTCAAATCCTGGTACATTTTGTTGCTGCCCGGATGAATGGAGTACTTAGACAAGTGAGCTTCATCGAGGATCTTTTTCCTCAACTCCATATCCCGGGGTACGACTATGTGGTCATTGAACCATAGCGTCCCCTCATCATCTTTCCGGAAACACTTGATCTCCCCGTTGTCTATCCGTCTCCGGAGATGTGCCATGCCTTTGTCAGTCTTCTGAGCTGCAATGATGTTTTCCCTAATAGTAGGGATGAGGGAAAGGTTGTACAGCGATCCATAAGGAACCAAGTATAAACTCGGCTCTTCCTCCTCCACCGGTGTAATGGTGAGGTGATGGACGTGTGATTTCTGACTCAGCACGTCGGCAACCACATTCGCCTTGCCGGGGTGGTAATGAATTTCAATTTCATAATCTTTGATCAGTTCTAACCACCTCCTTTTCCTCATGTTCAACTTCTTCTATGTGAAAAAATATTTCAAGCTCTTGTGGTCGGTGTAGAGGTGCACCAGATTCCCCGGGAGATAGTGCCTCCACATTTTCAGCGCCAAAACCACTGCAGCAAGCTCAAGATCATGAGTGGGATAATGCTGCTCATGGTTCCAAAGTTGGCGTGAGCCATATGCGACCACACGTCCTTCCTGCATCAACACGCAACCGAGCCCAATACCGGACGCGTCACAATACACGTCGAAGGGCTTTGTTGTATCCAGCTGAGCTAAGACCGGGGCTGTTGTGAGATGCTTCACCAATGCTTGGAATGCTCCTTCACACGCCGTGTTCCGAACATATTTCGTCCCCTTCTTCAGCAATTCTGTCATCGGCTTAGCGAGCTTGGAGAAACTTGGAATAAATCTCCGATAGTATCCCGCTAACCCGAGGAAGCTTCTGACTTCATGAACCGAAGTGGGAGCTTTCCATTTTAGTACTTGCTCTATCTTGCTTGGGTCAACCGCAATGCCTTCCGCTGAGATGATATGTCCCAAGAATGGCACTTGGCTGATCCAAAACTCGCATTTACTGAACTTGGCGTAGAGCTTGTGGTCTCGTAATCGTTGAAAAACGATCCTCAAGTGTTCGGCATGTTCGGCTTCTGTCTTGGAGTAAACCAAGATATCGTCGATGAACACTACCACGAAGTTGTCTAGCTCCGGCATGAACACCGAGTTCATGAGATACATGAAATGGGCTGGAGCATTTGTGAGACCAAAGGACATGACGAGATATTCATATAATCCATATCTCGTCGAGAAGGCCGTCTTCAGGATATCCTCCGCCCGGATCTTTATCTGATGATATCCAGAGCAAAGGTCCATCTTTGAGAACACACTTTCCCCCACAAGTTGTTCAAACAAAATTTCAATATGGGGCAGTGGGTATTTATTCTTGATGGTGACGGCGTTGAGCGGCCGGTAATCCACACACAGCCTCAAGGTTTCATCCTTCTTCTTCATGAACAGCGCCGAGCATCCCCAAGGCGAGGAACTCGGCCTAATGAAACCCTTGCTCAACAGATCATTGAGCTGTTCTTTCAGTTCAGCCAGCTCATTTGGAGCCATTTTGTATGGTCTCCGTGATATGGGCGTAGTCCCGGGTGCAAGTTCAATCTTGAACTCGACGTCCCGCTCAGGTGGCATGCCCAGAAGATCATCCGGGAACACGTCGGGGTACTCCCGGACTACGGGGATGTCCTCTAACTTGAGAGCTTCAGTATAGTTGATCGTTGAAACTTCCTGGACTGGATTATCTAATAAGAGGGACTGCGGACGGTGTAATGGGGAGTTGAGGTGAACCGTCCGTGCTAAAGTTTCCAGGACAGCGCCATGGTAGCTTAGCCATGACATTCCAAAGATTGCATCAATCTTCTGCCCCTCAAGGATAATCATAGTGGTGGGATATATTTTCCCACCTAAGCACAGTGGTGCTTTCGGAACCATCATCGTCGCTGAAATCTTTCCTCCCGGTGAGCAGATCATATAAGAACACTCGGTTGGAATGGCTTCCAGCTGATGCTTAACCACATATGATGCACTTATGAAGTTGTGGGTTGCACCAGAATCAAAAAGTATGGTGATGGCTTTATCGTTGAGAGTGAACATACCCACTAGCAAGTTGTCTCCCTCTGGGGCGTCCTCATTGTCGAGGTTGCGGATGCCCCCAGTCCGCTGACCAACCTTCTTGACCAGAGGTCGGCCTCGAGCACCGCCCTGGAACTGGGCTTGCCCTCTGCTCTTCTGCCCCTGGGGACAGTCCTTCACGAAGTGGCCCGCCTGGCCACACGTGAAGCAAGTGAAACGGGGCGGTCCCCCGCTGATCGGTGGACGGAATCTCGGGGCGCGTTGTGGCAGTGGAAACGCCCGGGGTACCATCTGCTGCTGCTGCTGCTGTCTTGGTGGTGGCATCGGCGGACGAAACGAAGGTGACTGAAACGAACGTCCCCCGAACCGCTGAGGTCGCGCCGGTGGATGCCACTGTTGCCCGGATGGTGTCCGATACACCATGCGGTACTTCTGGGGAGCGCCACCCCCACTGCTAGGAGGAGCGCTGCGTTTCCACTGCTCAGCTGCCAACTCCCGCTGAGCGTCCTCTTGCATAATCGCGGCATTGACTAGATCGTTGAAGGTGCCGCGATTCCACTGAACGAGATGTGTCTTCATCTCGGGGTGTAACCCCCGATAGAAATGTTCCCGCTTCTTCTCTTCAGTGGAGATGTAGTCTGACACATATTGCGCCAGATGGTTGAAGGCACGGGAGTAGTCATGGGCACTCCTCCCGCCCTGCTTCATCTCCAAGAATTCTTGGAACTTTCTCTTAATTATTCCGGGAGGAATGTGATAGGCGCGGAACGCCTCCCGGAACTCTTCGCACTCCACGGCATGGCCAGCCGGACGTGAGGCGACATAATTCGCCCACCGTGCACCAGCGGCACCGTGAAGTTGCTGCGCTGCGAACAAAGTCTTTTGCCGCTCCGTGCATTGGAGCAGCCCGAACTTGGACTCGATGGTCCGCAGCCAGTTGTCAGCCTCCAGTGGTTCTTCAGCTTCTGTGAACACTGGAGGGTGCGTACTCATGAAGTCCGAGTACGAAACCTCACGGGGCTCACGAGGCCCTCTGTCTTGACCCCCCCCCCCCCCCCCGCCTGGGACGTATTCTACACGATCGTGCGGGGCAGGTCGGTCTGCTCCTCACGACCTCCCACCAGTGCCGCTATCACATCCGCTAGAGTAAGCGGAGGCGGCGGTGGTGGCTGCTGCTGCGGGGTGCTGTCGTAGGCCGGTGGCTGGGAGTCATCGCCTCCCTGTTGGCTAGAGCCACCAACCTCGTGCATGGTCCTAGTGTGAACCATCTGCAACCATACGACAATAAACATCAGTCCCGCAACATACTTGAATGCAGTCAAATGAAATAGGCGAAAAAACATAATGACAATAAAACATGCGATACATCTCGTATGTAGATAATGTAATAACTTTGCACAAGCTACACCATTACCAGACCAAATAAAGGCTAGTTACATCCAAATTGATGAACCTCCTCTTTGGAAGCTCACCATAACTAGGTTTGGTCACTACGAGACATTACTATCGCGTTGTCATCACGTATACTACCCTTTGATCTTCAATACGACACAAACATGGTCTCTAGTAAAAGAAACTTGAGTGAGACCTATACTCAAATCTTTCACTAGTTGAAGATAACCTCTCATGAGTATGTTCCACCCCATCGGGAGTACTCAAACCCCCTCTAGGGTACAATAATTTCTCAATTGAGTTCAACTGTCATTCCTCTGCCAGAATGACCAGTTTCTACATATCCTAGATTTTAATCTGGTTCTGGGCATTTTCATGACTCAAGCTGATTACCAAAGTTAAAGTTAACTTCAGTATCTTTCCAACGAGTACTTATTTTCCATCATATCAGCTCTGGTTCGAAAGTTATGGAGATTCAAATCAGCAGAATTTCTGGAAGAATTTTAACAGCACCTCCTTTGGGAGGTTGCTGTTTTCAACTCTGATTCCCACTGAATTCTGTGCTGAAATTTCAGAAACTTTGAATTGCAAAGATGTAACACATCTTCTACACTTTCTAAAGATGTATCATATGACAATTTTAGTTTTTTCTACTGGGAGTTATGTTTGAAAAACAGAACAGTCCAGAGAGTGTTTAACTCTGCCCTGATTCTGGACAGTTTACATTTCTCTGGGATTTAAGCCATCTTAAGGTGTGTTTCAGCTCTGGAAGTCTACAACAAAGTTGTATAGTACTTAAATACCTTTCTAGAACTATATACCACACCTCTCTGGGCTAAAGGACCTGTAAGTTATGCCCTGTTGAAGATCAGCAAACTTGCTGCCCAAAACAGAGCACTCTGTTTTTCAACCCTTTGGGACTACACTGATAAGCTATCAAATTTTTCTCCACCCAACCAGGGTCCTAAATATTGCAACCTAGTGATTTTAGTTCCTTGTTATCATTATTTTTGATGCATATGCCTATGATATCTCGGTACTATGTTCCTCACAAAAGCAAATCCTAACCGGATTATACCGGTATATACATCTCAAGTGTGGCACTAAACGGTCTCTCGCACACGTTTTCTACATGGATACATATGTGGTTAGTACCTGAAGAAGACCACACAATAATGATGCACACAATGGTTTTTCATTTCAGGCAGGACCATATTTAAAATTAAATACAAACGCCTGTATCATTGTCATACGGCCGTCCTTGAGTTAAGTCACGACTCAAGGTACGTGATCGTGTTTCAACACCACACGATGGGGAACCCGAGTATGTCATGAACGGGTCGTCACAGTTGGGAATATTATCAACCCAACAGATACCACCTACTGCCCGGCAGGGCACGCCGATGGCAAGCGCTGCGTATGCCCCCCGGGCTACTTCCAGACGAACACACTCTCGCGTTACTGACCACGCGATGGGGCCTCTACTTACTTGCCTAATGCACGCTAGGGATCATCGTTTCATATGAACTCAGGAACATGAAGAGTCCAAGAGTTTCATATTGACGTCTCACACCAAGCTGTGAGACCTAGCCCTGAACCACGTTTCTCATCAGGGGAGCTAACCGAAATTGAACCGCTTTTGGTGGCGTTCCTTACCATTCTTACCAGAGCGTAGGTGCGTCGTTACATAATTAAAATTCAGAATGGTTAGTCTTTGCCACTTTAAGTAACTATGCTAATATAGTCCTTACTTGGGCAACTACCAAATCCTCACCGTAACCTAAGTTTTCCCATAATACAGTCCTTAAGTACTGTACTATCCCCACTGCAGCTCTGATACCAGGCTGTGGCGGACCGGGATCCGCTCATCTAGGATCGCAGAGGGTGGTGCCGCACGATGCGACACCCGACAGCACACGTCATAAGAACATATTATATTACATGGGAAAAACAAACTGAATGTACAAACAGGTACAAGTTCAGTTACAAACTATGGTTTAGAATACACAGCGGAAGTCTACTCTTTACAACTCACGCCCGCCTATCTAGCAAAAGTCGGTTGCCCCGCCCTAGTGCAACCCACACTAGCTGCACGTCTCAGCTCAGCGCGGCGTGTACGGCTCCCACTCAGCCGTGGTCCCCGACGGAGGCTAACCCTCGCCGGTGGACTCATACTCCGAGTCCGTGGGTGGCTCCTCACCTGAAAAACACTTAAGCAGCAACCGTGAGCACGAGGGCTCAACAAGGCTTAACCGACTCCCCTAGGCATGCGACTCTACATGAGGGGTACAATGACATAGGATAGTAACATTGCAGCAAATGGACACGCCTTCAAGT
The DNA here is from genome assembly GCA_030760725.1 of Neostapfia colusana. Lineage (NCBI taxonomy): Eukaryota > Viridiplantae > Streptophyta > Magnoliopsida > Poales > Poaceae > Neostapfia > Neostapfia colusana. The sequence goes on from JASWHV010000011.1 coordinate 65,130,624, forward strand.
TCATCCTTAGTTCATCTTTTAGCCACATTTAACAGTTCAGGAATCTAAAATTTAGTAAGCAATATTTGGTGGCACACATGTAGCAATACAATTATATCATAACAGCAATATTGAATTAACATTTCATACATTAATCTACGTCACGACTCAGTGACCAAGTGGTACTCTTCACCGCGAGGGACGGCGAATCGACTCGATATACACCTGCAGGGACACCCAAAGAGCACGTCACGTACGCCCACCCGTGGAGCTGCACAACACGCTCACTCGATGTCGTACGGGACAACCTTTCTCCCAACAGCTCGAACGTCGAACCGGTCGCACCGAAACGAGCAGGAGGTTACCTACACGGAGCATCTCTCTATGCCCGTTAGCAGATTTCCACCTTGCTGCCCTCAGCCTACACCTATAAATCGGTGCGTTATGCCTCGACTCCCGGAGGTTTAGGTTACATCGGTTTATCGGGGCCCATATATCCGATATGCCTTCGGTACGTTCAAACTTGATCAGCGTGGACCGCACACGGATCGGTCCTCAATCGACACGGACAGGGCTGCGCACACAAGACTTCCTCTTGTTGCGCCCTAGCCCCTGCCAAGTCTCATTTTCCTTACTAAGGTGATCTCACATCACTCGAACCAATCCCGTGTGCCCCAAGCCTATCTCGCGAGTAGATTCCAACTACTCGACTTGTACCGAAGTCCTATGAATCATTAAGCATAGCTTGTCTACTCGAGGTCTTAGACACTACCCTCACTCTTATGGAAAGATTCTGGTTATGCAAGTGGGGTTCCATTCATCCTACACCTAATGCACATCCATACTTCATACTAAGTGTTCATAAAGCAAAACTTGAAAAATAGTTTAATGCAAACCGGGGCTTGCCTTGTTGCTGCTGGTCAGGGGTTAGTTCCTCTTCCGGAAGGAGGAAGTCGAGTACCTCCGGAGCTTCCTCGCCTTCAGCGACTACACGTTAATGAAGTACTACATGTTAATGAATATGCACATGAATTTATTGTAATCCTTCTGTTACAAGTTCTAATAACAAGTTTTTTAACAACTGGAACTCTGTTTAAGAATTTAAAAATGAAACTGGGGCTAGTGGTTTGGGTTTGGACCTAAGCATATGATTAAGTGCTAAGTGGTTTTCCCTTTTTTCCCTATTGATCACCTCAAGTGGTTAAACAGAACAGGGGTGATCCAGAGCTCTCATGGAGCTGAGAATTTTTGTGTGAGTTCCTTGTCACAAGAAAACCGTCTGGACCAAAAATTAGCACTTTTCATGGTGTGGTTTATTCAGAATAATTCTCTTAGCAAATCAGCAAAGAAGAATTAATTCTGAGGTAACACCCCTGTTCATGCCCAACTTAGTGAACTACAATTTCAACTATAGCTCATAGAGTTTGCATGAATTTTCCTAGCATTATTGGAGCTAAGGTTTGTCCAGAACTGAATTTCCAAGTTTTGGAAATTCTCTGAAAATGTTTTCTGTATTCAATTGAACACAGCACCTTCAAACCTGAATTGCCCTGATCAAATCAACTCCAAATGGTCTGAAACTTTCAAAGGGGTTTGCTAACATCCTAAAGAATATTCGGGCAAAATTTGAGGATTTTTGGATGAACTAAACTCCCTCTAAAATTCTTTTGCTGAAAAGCTTTAAAGAATTTTCCAGAATTAATTAATGTGTTTCATACAAATTGAGTTGCATATTTGAATAGATCTAGTCAATATGAATCCAACCCAATTTGAATCACTAACTTTGGAGCTTCCTAGCAAAAGTTATGAGGTTCTAAAGTTTGAGGAAATTCTGGAATTTGAATTAACCAGGAAAAGTTCAAATCCCTGACAGCGGGCCTGGCCCCCACGTGTCACTACCTCGGCTACACCACACGGGGCCACAGGACTGTTCTCCGCATTGTCACAGATGATCCGGTGCAACAGAAAATCCCCACACTGTGTATTGAGCGACTGACGAGCGGGCCCGGCCGGCTCGTCTTCTTCCTCGCGCCAGCCCCTTTTTCCCGCGCCGCCCCCTCGCCGGCAGCTCACTGAAGCTCGCCGGACCCGGCTTCCCGGCTGTCTTTCAGCCGGAAACTCGCTGCCTGGGCCTAATTTCTTGCGCTGAACACGATGGCACCAACTGCTCTGGCCGGCGGTGGCCCTAACCTAGCCGAGGACGATGCAGCGGCTCTGTATCACTTCGGCTATGTCACCCAGCCAACTTAGCCCACCAAAACCTTGGTGGAAGGGCTCTACAGCACCGGGAAATCTCAGGAAAGGTCGACAAGGCCATGCAATGGCTCGGGGAGAGCTCTAACCTAGCCGTCACCGTGAGCCCGACCCTTCCCGCCATAACCGCGGTTGGAAAACCGGGAAATACGCCGGCTAGAGCCAAAATCAGGCTAGGGTTGCGAAGTGAACTTGGGCGCCGTCAAGTCTAGCTCCTGTGAGTGCAGTATGATGTGCTCTAAGCAAGTATACGTCGGGAATTTGCGGTTTTCTTACCAGAAGGTGGTTCTGCACCGGTCCGAAGTGTTTTGCGAAATTCACCAGCGATGATCGGTCACTGGGTCTAGGCTTTGGGGTTGAGCAGCGTGGAGCCTGGGCGCGTCCAAAACCGCTCCTTCTTGGTCGTGACAAGCCCTAAGCCGAGCTGCCCATGGGAGCACCTTTGCTCGGTTCTTCCCGGCCGCCACGAAGAACGTTGTTTGCTCGGGTTGTGGTGGCTTAGCTCGACTGGAACTGGTGCGGGGAGGTCGTGGGAGGTCCGGGGGTGCTGGTTTGCTGAGTTGCCGACGTTTGCACGCAAGAGTAAATCGCTCCCGCGCGACTTGATCACAGCGGCTGCTCCTCGGCGTTCGGTCGTGCGAGAGGACGGTGGCTGGGGATCGTCTCGGTGCTGTGGAGAGCCGGGGCACGGCTGAGAGTTAAGACCCCCCCACGAGGAGCTTGCCAGCGCGAGAGGGAGGAGCAGGAGCTGTCGCCCGGTGCTCCTCGGTGAGTCACGGTGGAACCTCGACTCTGTTCCGAGTGCAAGACTTAACCCCTAAGGCTATTGATCTTTGTGCATTTTTACCTCCCCAATGACATGTGGGACCCACCTGTCAGTGCTCCCCCACCCCTCAAAAGATCTCCAAAAACTTGGCAAGGAATGAATTCAAATGTCTGGAGTCTCAAACTGACCTACATTTGTATGGTTGGGCAAATTTCCCCCAATTTCAAATGTATATTTGAATTCTTTGCACATTTGGATCCTTTTTGGAAAAATGGGTAGCAAACCTTTTCAAAAATTTCTGAAACTTTGCCTACCCACTAATTTGGACCTAAGGAATCCAAATATGCACTCTGATTCTTGTGTTAGCTGCTGCAACCATGAGTTTGAATACAACAGTTCTGAATCACCACTATGTCCTCCCCTCATTTGGATTTTGAGTTGGACATTAGTTTAAATTCTGATTTTCAAACCCTCCCATTGTACTTGAGTACTTCAACTCCGTGGTCTTAATCCAACTAGGTCCAAACATGTGAATGAATCTAAGTTGGTTTTAGAATCACCTCTCATGTGTTATCACATGTGTGGAGAGTTTGAACCATCACCCTTTTGATGGAGGTTCCTTGCTCTTCACAATATATTCACAACATACCCACAACAAAACTGTGGTGTTGTGAGGTGATGAAAAGTTTTTGCAAGTCCCTTTTTGTTGGGCTTTTACACGACCCATGCACATTTGGGTCCTAGCTCTGAGGTTGCAGTCCCGGACTCAGGGGCCGGGGCCCCTACGAGTCTCGGACCTCTCCAAGAGGACGTGCCGGACCCCTTTGGGAGGGTCCGGACCATCAAGCATCCAGTATACTTCATCAGCGTTGTCCTCCATGATGCCAAGACAAGATATCTGGAGGAGCACAAGTTGTTCAACGCACTCCTCGTTGCATCAAGGAAGTTGCGCCACTACTTCCAAGATCACAAGATCTCAGTGGTCACCTCATATCCATTGAGAACCGTCCTCCACAGCCCCAATACAACTGGGAGTGTGGCCATGTAGGTTGCGGAGCTGGTGGAGTTCGAGCTGGACTTCTTGCTGCGCCATGCGGTGAATAGTCAGACGTTAGCCAACTTCATGGCTGGGTGGTCACCACCATCGTGTCACCCAGGGGGCCAAGACATCGGTGAACCAGAGTCCAGAGCTCCGGTCTTCACCGGGCCTCACTGGACTCTCTTCTTTGATGGTTCCTCACGCAAGCAAGGTGCTGGCGGGGGTACTGCTCCTCACCCCGACTGGGGAGCAATTCAAGTACATGGCGCAACTTGACTTCAAGGCAACCAACAGCATGGTGGAGTATGAGGCTCTCATATTCGGGTTAAAGAACGCCCTATCCCTCGGCGTCCAACAATTTTTGGTCAAGGGCGATTCTCAGCTGATCATCAAGCAAGTCAAGGGAGAGTGCTGCTGCAACGACCCTCAGATTGCAGCCTATCTCCTCCAAGTGCAGAAGTTGGAGAAGGACTTCCTAGCTTTGGAGTTGTGCCATGATCCCCGCGCCAACAACACAATAGCCGATGACTTGTCAACGAATGCTTCCAACTAGGCTCTGGTGCGTGAGGGGATCTTCGTAAGGATGTTGCTGTGATCTACTGCCTGGTAGGCCGAACTAGGTGAAGGGGGCGAGATCAGCACCTCAGAACTGATGGTCCCGGTGGCCCTGCTACCATGGAGCCCGCCAAGGATCGTAAGCGTCACCAGGGACTCCGTGCAACCCGACGCTCAAGATTCGGGTTGCACGGAGTCCCTGGTGACGCTTACGATCCAAATGCTCAAGTAGGTCCTGATGCATGGATCACGGAGATTCGGGACTACTTGAAAGACAATATGCTTCCCGATGAACGTGTATCCTCTAAACGGAACGCTTGGTTGGCTAAGAGATACGCGCTAGTCGAAGGGGATCTCTACCGGCATGGCGCCAATGGCGTCCTATTGCGGTACATAACCCGGGAGTAGGGTTGCAACTTGCTCGCAGAGATCCATGGAGGCTAGTGTGGGAACCATGCATCTTCCCACACCCTGGTCGGTAAAGCCTTCTGGCATGGCTTCTACTGGCCGACTGCCCTCCAGGATGCCGTCGAGTTGGTCATGAGATGCAAGGTGTTCTAGTTCCACGTCAAGCAGATCCACACACCGGCGCAATGCTGTAGGTGATCCCGCCCTCATGGCCCTTGGCCATGTGGGGTATGGACATCCTGGGGCCATTCCCAGATCCGTTGGAGGGTACCGGTACCTCTACATCGCCGTAGACAAGTTCACCAAGTGGCCGGAAGCTGCCCTTGTAGTAACAATCAACAAGCAGTCAGCAGTGAAGTTCATCAAGTCAATTATATGCCTGTTCGGGGGTCTCGAACAGAATCATCACCAACAACAGGACCCAGTTCACTAGTGTAGTGTTCCAAGACTACTGTGAAGACCTCGACATCCATGTTTGCTATGCTTCCGTTACTCACCCAAGAGCATCGGTCAAGTCGAGGGAGCAAACACCGAGATACTCAGGGGACTCAAGATGCGCACCTACGATAGCTTGGAGAAGCATAGTGCCAATTGGGTGGAAGAGCTTCCGTGTGCACTGTGGGCTAGCGGGACATTCCTCATTCGCGAGACACAGGAAACACCCTTCTTCCTGGTGTATGGGGCTGAGGCCGTCCCCCCCCCCCCCCCCCCCCAGAGATCACCATGGGATCCTCCTGTGTCCAAGCGTACGTCAAAGCCACGCAGTCCAGAAACATTTTCAGAATTTCTCTGAAATTGTTTAGCTCATATCTTAGGCTAGAAACCTTCAAATTAAGTGAGACCAACTCCATTAGAACCCTCTGAAAATCTAGTTTGCAGAAAGTCATGGCTTACTCCATGCAAATCCCTAGAACACCCTAAGAGCTCCAATTAAAGTCAAGTACATAATTATTTGTGGAGAGCTCAAATGAGCTTTGCTGCAACTAAAGCTTGGCCAAGTCTCTGTTTAGGTTGTAACCAAACCACAGTAAAAATTTCAGAGTCATTGGGTCTGTCTAGTGGGACTTATAGTCTTCACAAGTTTAAATTCAATTCAAATGCATTTAAATTGATACATATACTTGTTACCTCATGTAGTCGCTAAGGTTGAGTAGGAGACTGAAGTCTTAGACTTCACCACTCCGGAAGAGCAGCTAGCCTACGACCAAGAGCAGCAAGGCAAGCTCCGGTTTGCATTAACCTTTTTACAAATTTTTATTGTTTTGAGAACTTCCTTTGAGTACCATTACTTCTTGCATTAGAGTCTTGTTTGAAAACCCAACTGCATAGCCAAGAAAACCATGGGTTGGGATTAGGATTGAAACCCTGTTTAGCTACTGTAATGCTAGGGTAGTGTAGGGTTCGGTACAAGTCGAGTAGTTGGAACTACTCGCGAGGATAGGCTAGAGACACTCGACTCGGGTAAAGGTAGCAAATGAAACACATGGCAAGAAAAATGAGACCGAGCGGAGAGTAAGGGCAGCAGGACTTTTGGGTCTGGGTGCTATAGCTCCGCTTGTATCGATTGAGGACCGAGCCGTGTGCAGGCCTGTTGAACAAGCTAGAACAGTACCGAAGACCTACCGGCTATATGGGAACTGGGAAACCGATGTAACTCGGGTAGCTGGGTATTGAGGCATTGCCTGTCGTTCAGAGGGTAGGTTGAGAGCTTGAGGTGTAAATCGGCTGGCGGCACTGAGATGCGCGTGTAGAGACCTCTTGCTCGGGATGATAGGACCGGTTCAATATTTGGCTAACGGGTGAAAGGTGGTTGCGTACGGCATCCGTGATGGTTGTTGTAGGCAACATCGAGTACGGGTGTACGTGACGGGTTATTCGGGTAACACTGCAGGTGTAAATCGATTATAATCGTCGACCCTCGCGGTCAGTGAGTACCACTTGTTCACTGTACCATGACATAGAAAGAACAGGCTAGATACATGTTATAATGTTGATGATTGAAAGATGGACTTTGATTGTTAATGATTTGCTGTAGCCTAGAGCTAACTAAAGTTCTTTTCCACTTTGGGCAAAGTACATGAGAGAAATGCGTTTCTTGTTTGATTGCGGATCTCTCATGTGCCTTAGCGTAAAGTCTCCACAACCTGTTGCTAAAACTTGAAAGTAAGGTTCCACTAATTAGGCGAGTCCTTGCAACTTATTTGACCTCATGTAACCTATAACCCTCCATGTAGAAGTTTCATGTTTAGGAGAGACGGGTCAGTCTTGCTGAGCCATCGTGCTCACTGCTTGTGTTTGAAGCTTTTGCAGGGTTTTATGAGGAAGGGACTCCCGAGGAGGAGACGGAACCCCAGGAGGGAAACCCCGTCGAGTGGGAGTCGTGCACGCCGCCGTGTTAGTATGTGTGCATGCTAGCGGGGACACGTTCACGGGCTGAATGTGAACTCGATGCGTAGTCTACGCCCGTGAGTGTAGACGGAACATACTTTGTTGTACAAATGTTCATAAACCTTTTTATGTAATAAAACTTTGCTTCCGCTTTGTACCTTGGAGGTGTGTTATCCGGTGCTGTGCAACGCAGCACCCCTCAGCGTGATCCTGGCTTGACAAGACCGTTGGGGTCATGTCAGTGGCCGACGCCCTACACAAAAAAGGTCCACCATAAGGTGCTGAACACAATCGTGCCAACCTCCCCTTCTCTCTCGCACGATCAGTGGAGAATTTTGCCAATTATTGCGTCGGTACTCATTGAACCGAGCCGCACCAATCTTCCAAATTCGTAGTGATCCTTCCACCATAACGTGTACCGAGCTATAGACATGATCTATACTCTCCCACGCTCCTCTAGGATCAAGAACCGTCGATTTTCATCCAGTTTTGGCTCTGTTCTTCGAGAATTTTGCACCGGTACCAGTTTTGGCTCTAGGTCACCGATGAGCTCGTATTTGTAGCCTCTTTTGAGCTGATGTGAGCTCATGCCGGTGACAAGGGATTCACCATGGTGCTCTAGGAAGAAAAACCGAAGGATTTGAGCCCTCCTAGCATGAGTGTGACGCCGTCAAAGTCCAACCGCCGCTGCCGCCCATGGTCCAAAAGGGGGAGGCGGCGAGTTTGGGGGCAAGGGAAGGCCAGGAAGGCACTTTCCACGGGGCTCACCGGAGAGCGCCGCCGCAGCTTGGCTGTTGGCGCGAGGAGGAAGAAAGAACTGTGCTGTGGGGCCCGCGAGCAAGAATTTAAACATTTCTCCCAATTTTCAGTTTAGTTCAACTTGTATTGCTCATAACTTTTGATAGGAACCTCCAAAAATTGTGAAATAAATTCCATTGGATTCCTCCCAGTGAGTAATATCTATGGGAGCATCCCAATTTGTATGAAAATCCCTAGATTTGGCTCATTAATTCAATTAACGAAAGTCTTGTAGGAATTTTTACAGGAGTTCTGTGTATTGGAAAATTCCCAAATTTGGGCAGGACATTCTTCCAAAAATCCTTGAACTCCAGTAAACATTTCAGAGGCATTGGATTCCATTTGCTTGGCCAAATGTTGTTTCAATCCTCTATGTCTCTGAAATATAGGAAAAATAATAGAGGCCTTTTTCAGAGAATTTCTCCAAACTTGTAAATCCATATCTCTGACTAGGAAGTTCCAAATTGAGTGAACCAAATTTTGTTGGATTCATCTCTTCGATTAATATCCATCAAAACAAGTTTCAGCTCATGAAACTTATACTTTTTCCAGAATTAATTCCCTCAAGTTTAAACTGTTGGGAATTTTATCTGGAGAATTATTTTATGGAAAATTATGAAATTTGGCTAGGATGTTCTTTTGAAAATCCTTGATTTACCGGAAAAATTTCAGATCCATCCAAGTTCATTTAGTCCCCCTAATGGTGTGATTAAGTGAGCTGCCCTTAGAAAATGGAAAAAATGTACAGAAACATTTATCAGATTTTCTCAAATCTTGTTTAGGGCATAACTTCCTCTAGAATTCTTCAAATGACATGAAACCACTTCCATTAGAATCATCTCAGACTCTAGTTTCCAGAAAGTAATGGTTTGAGCCATGAAAATTCCTGCAAATCCTTATAAGCTCTAGTAATGCCAAATAGACTTTTATTTGTGCAGAGCTCAAATGAATTTGTTTCAAATGGAACTTGGTCAAGTCTCTAATTAGGATCCTACCAAACTACCATAAAAATTTCAGATCCAAAGGGGAGGGTTAGCTAGAGTTATGGTCTTTACATATTCAATTTAACACATTGCATTTAAATTGACATATCGAACATTGCTTACGTGTAGTCGCTGAAGGCGAAGAGACCCCGGAAGTTTTGGACTTCCTACTTCCAGACGAAGCACTAACATCCGGCCAGAAGCAACAAGGCAAGCCCTGGTTTGCATTTAACAAAGTTTATAAATTTTTGCTTTATATACATACTTAGCTTGAGGTATTTATGTGCATTAGGTGTAGGATGGATGAAACCCAAATGCATAGCCAGATTATTCCAACAAGAGTGAGGGTAGTATCTAAGTCCTCGCGTAGCTCATGCTGTGCTTAATGTTTATAGACTTCGGTACAAGTCAAGTAGTCGGAATCTACTCGCAAGTATAGGCTTTGGGACACAAGGGATTGGTTCGAGTGATGTGAGATCACTTTAGTAAGAAAATGAGACTAGGCAGGGGCTAGGGCGCAGCAAGAGGAAGTCTTGTGGACGCATCCCTGTCCGTGTCGATTGAGGACCGATCCGTGTGCAGCCCATGCTGATCATATCAGATATATGGGCCCAGATAAACCGATGTAACCTATACCTCCGGGCGTCGAGGCATAACGCACCAATTTATAAGTGTAGGTTGAGGGCAGCAAGGTGGAAATCCGCTAACGGGCATAGAGAGATGCTCTGTGTAGGGAACCTCCTGTTCATTTTGGTGCGACCGGTTCGACGTTTGGGATGTTTGGTGAAAGATTGTCCCGTACGACATCGAGTGAGCGTGCTGTGCAGCTCCATGGGTGGGCGTATGTGACGTTCTCTTCGGGTATCCCTGCAGGTGTATATCGAGTCGATTTGCCGTCCCTCGCGGTAATGAGTAACACTTGGTCACAGAGTCGTGACGTAGGTTAATATGAAATGATGTGATTCAATATTGCTGTTATGATTAACTTGTATTGCTACTTGTGTGCCACCAAATATTGCTCACTAAATTTCAGATTCCTAAACCGTTAATTTGTGGCTAAAAGATGAACTAAGGATGAACTTATAGGCGCGTCCATTTACTGCAATTTATCATCCTATTTCCGTTATGACCTGCATGTAGAGGTACCTGTGTAGGTGAGTCGGTTAAGCCTTGCTGAGCCCTTGTGCTCACGGTTGCTGTTATGAGTGTTTGCAGGTGAGGACTACCCCACGAACTCGGGGTATGAGTCCACCGGCGAGGGCTACCGTACGTCGGGGACCACGGCTGAGTGGGAGCCGTACATGCCGCGCTGAGCTGAGGAGTGGAGCTAGTGTGGGTTGTCCATAGGGCTGCACAACCGACTTTTGCTAGTTAGGTGGGCGTGAGTTGTAAAAATTTAGCTTCCGCAGTTGTAGACTCTGTATTTAGATGTAAACTGAAGGCTTGTACTACTTTGTACATATTCAGTTTATTTATCTATGTAATACAATGTTTGCCTTATGATGTGTGCTTTTAGGTGTCGCATCGTGTGGCACCACCCTCTGAGATCCTGGGCATACAGATTTCGGTCCGTCATAGCAGAGGCCAAAGCTTGGCAGCAGAGAGGAGGGGCGGCGGCCAGGAATTAAGTGGCTGGGGTGGCGGCTAGGGGGGTTTATTTATAAGGGGGAGAAAATAGCTAAAGGGCTAGGATTTTAGCAACTCATTTATCCAAGGGCTGACATTGAATTTGAGAAAAGGTGGGAGCTAGGGGCTGAGATTTAATCTATTATTTCCCACCAAAGGCTGAGATTATTTGGGAGAAAATAAAATCCAAGAAAAAAGGGGGGTGCTAGGGTTACCCCCTTAGGGTGGTTCGGCCAAGGGGAGGGGGGCTGGCTAGGGCTTTCCCCCTTAGGGTGGTGCGGCAAAAATTCCCCCAAAATGTGGGAAAATTTCCTTTGGGGAAATTTTAGGGGAATTTAGGGCGAATTTTAGGGGGGGGGTCTTGGGGGAATTAGGGGGAAATTAGGGGAATTTGGGGGGGGGGTGGGCTTAGGGGGGAATTGGGGGCGTCCATATTTGGCTATTTTATTTATTTTTTATTTTTATTCTATTTTATTTTTCTATTTCCTATTTTACTTCCTTTTATTTATATATTTGTTTCTATATTCCTTCCTTTATTTTCTTCTTCTTTTTAAATGCTTCTCTATATGAAAAATATGTGCAATGCATGGTAATGAATATGAGGGTGTTACAAACCTACCCCCCTTAAAATGAATCTCGCCCTCGAGATTGGATAGAGTGGAGAAAAGATGAGGGAATTCCGTCTTGAGGTCTTCCTCATGCTCGCATGTAGCTTCGGCTTCCGTGTGATGACTCCATTGCACTTTGCACCAACGGGTTACCATGTTCCTCGTGACCCTTTCCTTCATATCTAGGATTATGATGGGGTGTTCTGCGTAGTCAGATCCTCCTGAAGTTCTAACTCATCCATTGGTACTTATTCTTCCGACACTCTTAGACACTTCTTGAGCTGGGATACGTGAAGTACGTCGTGCACGTCAGAGAGGTGCGTTGGCAGCTCGAGTTGATATGCTACCTCTTCAGCTTGCCCAAAATCTTGAATTGCCCGATATAGCGTGGTGCTAACTTGCCTTTGACTTTGAACCGTCGTTGGCCTCGGATAGGCGACACCTTAAGATACACGAATCCTCCAACTTCGAAGGTCAAACTCCTTCGCCTATTGTCCGCATAGCCCTTTTGACGTGACTGAGTGGCCTTCAAGTTTTCACGTATTGTTTGGACTTGCTTCTCGACGTCCTGCAGTACATCGAGTCCAAACATTTGGCTTTCTGTGGTCTCATTCCAGAACAGGAGTGTTCTACACCGTCTACCATATAGTGCCTCGAAAGGTGACATTTTCAAGCTGGCTTGGTAACTATTGTTGTATGAGAATTCAGCATAAGGCAAGATCTTGTCCCAACTACGCCCATGTTTCAAGGCGCAAGATCTCAGCATGTCTTCCGAAATCTGATTTGTCCTTTCAGTTTTCCCGTCGGTTTGTGGGTGATATTTGGAGCTGAAGTTCAACCGTGTACCCATGGCTTCATGCAGCTTTTTCCAGAACCTAGAAGTAAATTGAGAACCTCGATCTGAAACTATCCTCTTCGGAACTCCATGATGACATACTATTTGCTTCATATACAGCTCGGCTAATTGCGCCACGGTGTACTTGGTCCTAACAGGAATAAAGTGGGCTGATTTCGTCAATTGGTCCATGATAACCCAAATAGAGTCGTAGCCGGACTGAGTACGTGGCAATCCGACTATGAAATCCATATCGATTTCTTCCCACTTCCACTCAGGTATTTTCAATGACTGCAATAATCCAGCGGGCCTTTGATGTTTGGCCTTTACTCGTTGGCACGTGTCGCATAGGGCAACATATTCAGCGATGTCTCGTTTCATGCTGTCCCACCGATAGCAAGTTTTCAGGTCCTTATACATCTTCGTAGAGCCGGGATGTATGGAATAAGGTGAGTCATGTGCCTCTTTTAGTATCGTGTCGCGGATGTGCTTCACGTTAGGCACACAAATCCTTTTCCCTAACCAAAGCGTGTCATTCTCGTCTTCCTTGAAATCCTTCTCTATTCCTTGTCGGATTCTTTCCTTGATTTCCTTTATCTCCTCATCCGTTGCTTGGCCATCTCGTATCTCTTGTTCCAGTGTTGAGTTCAGTTCTATCACCTCCATCACGTTCAAGAACCCGAGATGTAACCGTTCAAATTCCTTACGCAGCTCGGGTGGCAGCTCCCGAACCATGAGTTGGTGACATGCTCCTTTTCGGCTCAAAGCATCCGCTATACATTAGCCTTCCTGGGGTGATAGTTGATTCCTACATCATAGTCTTTGATGAGTTCCAACCATTGACGTTGCCTCAAATTCAGATCCGTTTGCGTGAATATATACTTGAGGTTTTTGTGATCCGTATAGATCTCACATCGGTGACCAAGGATGTAATGCCTCCAAATCTTCAATGCGTACCCTATGGCTGCAAGTTCCAAGTCGTGTGTAGGGTAATTCTGCTCATGTTTCTTTAATTGCCTCGATCCATAGGCTACCACTTGCCCTTCTTGCATAAGGACACATCAAAGTCCTTGCCTTGAGGCGTCACAGTATATATCAAAGCTATTGCCCACGTCCGGCAATACCAAAACAGGTGCTGTTGTTAATCTCTTCTTTAACTCTTCAAATCTGTCTTGACACGCTTGTGTCCACTGAAATGCTTTCCCTTTCATCAGCAATTCAGTCATAGGCTTCTATATTTTGAACAAATCCTTGATGAACCGGCGATAGTATCCAGCCATCCCAAGGAAACTCCGAATATCCCTCACATTCAGTGGTTGGTTCCACTTCAAATCATCCCTCACTTTTCCGGGATCAACCGATACTCCTCCTTCGGAGATGATGTGGCCTAAGAATGATATCTCCTTTAGCCAAAATTGACACTTGCTGAACTTGGCATATAATTGATGCTCTCGGAGTTTTTGCAATGTCAATCTCAAGTGTTTCTCATGTTCTTCCTCGCTTTTTGAAGACACCATGCTGTCGTCGATGAGTACCACGGCGAACTTGTTCAAGTACTCCATGAAGACCTTATTCATGAGGTACATAAAGTATGCAGGTGCATTCGTCAATCCGAATGACATAATGATATATTCGTACGAACCATACCGTGTTTGAAAATTCATCTTGGGTATATCAGAGTGTTTAATCTTCAGCTGGAAGTATCCCGACCGAATATCAATTTTAGAGAAAACCCGGGCGCCTTTCATTTGATCTAATAAGTCCTCTATGCGGGGAAGCGGGTACATATTCTTGATCGTCACTTCGTTGATAGACCTATAGTCCACACACATCCTTTGGGTTCCATCTTTCTTGTCTACGAAGAGCACAGGGGCTCCCCATGGTGACGAGCTTGGGTGTATAAAACCCTTATCTAGTTGCTCCCGAATTTGTTTCTTGAGCTCCACTAATTCATTAGCAGGCATCCTATATGGCCTCTTAGCTATAGGTGCAGTTCCGGGTACTAAATCAATGACGAATTTGATGTCCTGATTAGGTGGCATACTTGGCAGTTCTTCCGGAAACACATCTGAATATTCTCGAACCACCAAAATGCTTTCCAATGTCACTTCTTCCACGTAGTTCATTATTGCCTTCTTGGTTGCAGGTTGGGCTGCCTCTAACTTGATACGAGTACCGTGCTCACTCGTCAACTGCACGACCCTCTTAGCACATTGAATCACTCCCTTATACTTGCTTAGCCAGTCCATTCCAAGTATTTTATCAACCCCTTGGGAATCCAAGACGATAAGATTGGCGAGAAATTCTACCCCCTTATCTTAATGCTTACTCTCGGAATAGAATTTAGAATTGAAAGAAGCTATTTCCCAGCTATATGCATCAAGGTGTATCAACTAAGCAACTTATTTTATTAATATCAGCCTATATGAGGATGTGAACAAATGCCGAAGCACCTCACATCTCTCTACTATGTGTGGATGTGGACATTCACCGAAGCGTCCTACAACTCACATCCAAGCACACAAACACAAGCAATCATCATAAAAGTTCAGCACACCACTCTTATTCAAGCTACTATGAACTAAGCGTCCTTATTACAACTTTATTCAATGGGGAGCCTAAACTTAATTGTGAGAACATGTGTTGTTCTCTCCGTGTGACGGGGGTGGTCCATACATGGGCGCACGCCAAGGTGAGTCGGCAGTCTATGTAGGGGTAGATGACGCTGGTGCTCCATTTGTTCCCGCGTTGGCACGAGTCTCCTCTTGTTTTACCAGCAAGTACAGCTTCTTGCGGAGGTAGTGGATCCCTTCTTGTGCGCTTGCGTAGCGGTTCCCTAACTCCATGAGCATTCTCTAAGACTTTTCAGCAGATTGTGGGTTGGAAAGAGCTCCTCCATGGGGTCCAATGATCTCCCTTGTACCACTCTTCCAATACGGGTGCAGCTCAAAAGTAGTGTTCTCAAGCTGCCCACGGAAAGCGTAGCACAGTCTGGTGAGTATCCCATGCAGCATCATCAATAGCTTCTGCCCTTGTAGCTCTCCATGTGGGTGCGAAGTGCCGGGTGACAATCTTACCGTTAGATAGGATGGTTACCTCAGCCTTCCACTCTTCATGTTCAAGACGAGGGACTTTCTTGAGGAGGTACTCCGAGTATAAGCTGCAGTAATCAAGGAACTCTCTAAGCTCCCTTGATATGTGTCCTCCCTTCATCCCGTCGGACCGGAATTCCTGAGCAGAACGGATGATCCGTTCATCACCTTCATTCTCGGCCTCAGCAGGGGGTGGCTCCTCTTAGGATTCATCTCCTTCTGACATAGCTTCATGAGGCTCCACTGGGTGTAAGCCCGCATCAAATTCCTTCTGAGGTGCGTACCAATGTTGTTCTTCTTGCAGATTGTTTTACATGTCATCTTCGATTGGTTCCACCTCTTACGGATCGAGCTTGAGAGAACGGGTGAACACCGAGATTTGCGTGGTTCGGGCCGCTGGAGCGTAGTACCCTACGTCTACGGGAGTGTTTGTTGTATTTCTTGTGCGTATGAGTGTTGGAGTCGCTGGGTTGCGAACCCTTTGTCGGGATAACTTTGACACCCGATTGTGAAAAATGAACCAAATGAATGCGCATGTGTGCCCAGTATGTTCATCACACATACACATGTACTTCACAAACAAAATTTCTGAATATAACCACGTAAAAATAATGTTTAAGTATTTTATTACAATAACTCAATGTCTCACTCATGGACTCTAACTTATTCTGCAGTAGAAGACTCTAACAACAGCGGAAAATAAACTAAGGACGATGGGGCTCTATTCCAACTCCACAGGCATGTTGACGGTAGTGTGCATGCCTAGTACTCCACCTGCTCTTCGAAGTATTCTTCTCCTGTAGCTGAAGTATATGTGGGAATGCAAGGGTGAGTACATGTCGTACTCAGCAAGTGCGGGAAAAGTATGACATGTAGCTTAAGACAAGGTATGAAATAAACGGTTTCATTGCAGCAAGCAAGTTTTATTTCACAAACATGACAAAAACAACAACTATCTCTAGGTGAGTTAATTCCCAACATAACCAAGTAATTCATCATCCCTCATGTTCCATACCATCATAATTCATCATTTATCAACCATCCAATGCTCTTTCTCAAGTTCATCTCATATTCGCAATGCTCATGATCAACATATATTCATATAACCGAATCAAACCTCATATTCATGACCAACCAGTCCCAAAACCAATCCCAATGACCATACCACAACCATACCCGAATAAAAATCCCAAATTTTGCCTCTTATCATGGAAGTCGGCAAGGTGCTTGTAATCGGAAGCACGGCTATCATGATAGTTTTACACTCTGCAGAGGTGGCACCACTTTACCCACAAGTTCGTGATTTCGTCACCCGTCAGCGACTAGAGAAAACCTCCATTCTGCCACTACACAATCGTCGGTGTATGGCCAAGAGATCACAAAAATAGCCTTTACAAAGGGGCTACTAGGATATACGGACCCACTTAGGTTTCACCGGCAGGCTCGAATCTCCATTCTCCCACCCACGGGCCCCGTCATGTGCCATGCAGTTCCCAGGGCAATCCTCCTCGACTCCCATTCCCCACACCATCCAATGGTCCATAACAAGCTTGCAACACACCTAATTAGTCAGCTAAGCCGCACCCATATTTGGCCTTGTGGTGGCACTGCTTTCCTGGCATGTTCTCGCATGAACCGGTCCTTAGATATAAGGCAAGCAAAACCACCATCTCATTCAGCACAATCCACGAACCAAGCTTGCCTAGATCTCCCCGATTCCATGCTCATTAACATCATCGTGTTCTCATCATCTTTAATCTTTAGGAGTGAAGTAGCTAAACATGTTTACTTTTTAGTTTTTCCCGAAAATCCCGTAAGTTATGCGATGCAAAAGAGAAAAACGACCATACCCGACTCGACAAGTTTTCCGGCGACAAGGATGGCTAACAATGCTAGTAAAATCCTACTAATGGGCTTCCCATCAAGTTGACACAAGCATGCAGTTTTCACAAACAAAACAGTTTGAAAACTTAGGTTCAACATGGTCAAGGGGCACTTGCCTTGCTCCCACTGTTCGTGTTGCTCAAGCGTCTCAAAGTGTTGGTGCTGTAGTTCCTCATAGATGGCCTCTTAAGCGTGTCCTTCTACATACGACCACGCACATACGAAAATTACAGAAATCAATTGTCATGCACAAGCTTTACTTAAGATGCAATGAGGTAGATGAATGCAATTCCTATAGTGCAGTTTTCAGTGATCAGTTTGCACGTGTTCTTGCAAGTTTTAGTAAGCTTCCACGGGGTTTTACGATGAACAAGGCTGCTGGAATTAAGTGTGGACGTGGTTATTATCTTAACTCAAGTTGTAGATCAATCCCACTGTCAAAACTTAGCCGAAACGTGGTCTACCTGTAACACCCTCAATTTCATAATCATGCATTGCATATAGAAAAAACATTATAAAAGAAGTAGAAATGGGAAGATCATAAAAATGGGAGAAAGATAGCTGAAAAGAGCCAATTTCAATTCGCCGAGGAGCGCCGTCGATACTTCCCGGGGCCTGCTGGCCACGTGGCGCCTTCGGAGCTCATCCCTGCGGAGGGGGGTGAGGTCCGGCACCATTGGCCACGTGGCAGGCTAGGAGCTCGCCTCTACGAAGTGGGCGAGGTCTAGCCCGCTGGACACGTGTTGCCTCCGGGGCTTGTCGCTGCGGAAAAGCGAGGTCCAGCCCCGCGGGACACGTGTCGCCTTCGGAACTAGTCTCTGCGGAGAAGAGAGGCTCAGCCCCGCGGGACACGTATCGACTTCGGAACTCACCCCTGTGGAAGGGATGAGGTCCGCCCCATGGGACACGTGGCATGCTTAGAGCTCTCCTCCGAGAGGTCCGATCCCGCGGGACACGTGTCACCCTCGGAGCTCGCCTCCGAGAGGTCCGACACTGCGAGACACGTGTCACCCTCAGAGATCGCCTCCGGGAAGTCCGACACTGCTGGACACATGTCATCCTCGGAGCTCACTTCCGAGGAGAAGGGAGGTCCGATGCTGTTGGACACGTGTCGCTCTTGTAGCTCGCCTCCGAGAGGTCCGTCCCGCTGGACACGTGTCGACCTCGGAGCTTGTCTCTGAGGAGAAAAGAGGTCCGCCCCGCTGGACACGTGTCAACCTCGGAGCTCGTCTCTGAAGAGAAAGGAAGTCCGGCACTACTGGACACGTGGCATTTTCGGAGCCCACCTCCGAGGAGAGGGGAGGTCCGGCACGGACACGTGGCACACGCGGAGCTCGCCTCTGATGAGAGGGGAGGTACACCCGCCAGACACGTGGCGCACGCGGAGCTTGCCTCTGAGGGAGAGGGTGGTCCTGTCCGCCAGACACGCGGCGCAACCGGAGCTCGCCCCTGAGGAAAAGGGAGGCCAGGCCCCGCTGGACACGTGGTGCCTCCAGAGCTCACCACTGTGGAGGTGACGAGATCCTTAAGCGGTTTTTCTCCTGTGTGAGCGGGAATACCCGGTACTAAGGAAACCGACACGATTTCCACGTTGCTACCGCACCCAAATCAAATGGAGATAAGTTGTTGAGATCCAAAACAAATTGAATAGGACTCTTATTTGAAATCCAATCGGAGTAGGACTCTTCTTTCACCCCTTATAAATAGAACCCAAAAACCCTGGCCGCAACCACGTACCTATTTTCCACCTCCCGAGTCGACAACTTAGAAGCCCTAGCTTCCAACTCGCCGAGTTCCACCCCTTCGCTAGAGTTCAGCCACCGGTGAGCCCGCCGATGAGCCCCGTCACGCTCGCCATCGCTGGAAGAGAGCCGACGATCTGTCCTTCTGCCACTACTAGGAGGAAGTCCGAGGTAGGTCTTTGTTACCACCTTACGACATCATCGTGGTTTTCTTCGCATCTGTTCTTCTTCGAACAGAAGCTTTTTCGTGTGGACAGATCACGTGTTGATCAGTTTTTAACGGTGGTATTGATCTAGATCTTGAGTCAAGATCATCACCACGTCCACACTTGATCCCTATACCACTGTTCACCATAAAACCCCATGCAAAGCCATTAAAACATGCAAGAACACGTACAAACTGGTCTAATAAACAGCATCATAGGATTTGCACCATTGCATCTTGAGTAAAGTATGTGCATGATGATTGATTGCTGTGAATCTTGTATGTGCGTGATCATGAGTAGAAGGACAAGCTCAGGGAGCTACCTACGAAGGACTACAGCACCAAGACATCGAGAAGCAAGAGCAACAAAAGCCACAGGAACAAGGCAAGTGCCCATTGACCATATTGATCCCATGTTTTGAAACTGTTTTGGTTGCGAAAACATGTATGCTTGAGTCAACTTGATGGGAAACCCTTTTATAGGAGTTTACTAGTTTTGTTAAACACCCTTGTCGCCGGGAAGTTTATGAGTCAGGTATGGTCTTTTTTGCTTTTCGCTTCGCTTACGGGTTACGGGAAGCGAGATAGAATGTGTCTAGCTACTGCACTCATATGAATAATGTTAATAAGAACTTGATGATGATAATGAATATGAATCTGGGGAGATCTAGGAAAGCTTGGTTTGAGGATGTGGTAGAATGAGATGGTGGTTTACTTACCGTAGATCTAAGGACCGGTTCATGCCAGCACATGCCAGGAAAACAGTGCCACCACAAGGCCAAATATGGGTGCGGCTTAGCTGACTAATTAGGTAAGTTGCTAGATTGTTATGGACCGTGGAAGGCGCGGGGAATGGGAGTCAGAGAGGACTGCCCTGGGAACTGCATGGCACAAGAGGGGGCCCGTAGGTGGGAGAATGGTGATTCGAGCCTGCTGGTGAAACCTTAGTGAGTCCATACATCTAGTAGCCCCTTCGTAAAGGCTATTTTGTGATCTCTTGGCCATACACCGACGGTTGTGTACTGGTATAATGAAGGTTCTGCAGTCGCCGACGGGTGACAAAATCACAAACTTGTGGGTAAAGTGGTGCCACCTCTTAAGAGTGTAAAACTATCATGATAGCCGTGCTTACGGTCATAAGCGCCTGGCCAACTCACATGATTAGATGGGATGGTTATTGGGATGATTAGATGGGATGGTTATTGGGATGGTTATTGGTATGGTTATGGTATGGTCTTTGGATTGGTTTCGAGACTGTTGAGTCTTGGTAATGAGATTGGTTTCGGGACTGTTAAGACATGACAATGAGTTTTGGTCTCGTTTATGAGATGGATATGAATATGAGATGGTTCTTATGAGCATGAGGTGATGTTGAGAAGGATTAATGGCTGGATGAGACGTGATAAGTGGTAAAATATGATGGAGGTATGTTACTGTTTTAATTGGATATATGTTGGGATCAAATTAACTTAAAGATAGTTGCTGTTTTTATCATGTTTGTGAAATAAACTTTGCTTTCTGCAATGAGCCTTTTTATTCCTACCTTGCTGTCAGCTACATGTCATACTTTTCCCGCACTTGCTGAGTACGATATGTACTCACCCTTGCATTATCATACGAACATCAGCAACAGGAGAGGAGTACTTCGAAGATCACGTGGAGTACTAGGCGTGCAGACTACCGTCAACTTGCCTGTTGTGACGCCCTCAATTCTGTGGAAAACCACGGAACCGAGAACTGATGCATATGTGTGCCCAGGATGTTCATCACACATACACATATGTTCCACAAACTGAATTTAGAATATATATATAACCACGAATAACATAGTTTATTAAAATGTTTCATGAGTCTTGGACTCATGCTCACAGCGGAAGTCTTATTTCTATGCAGCGGAGGTCTTTATTCTAATGTGGAAGCAAATTCTACTAATGCGGAAGCAATTCTAGGCAGCAATGGCTCCATCTCTACTCCATCCCCACAGGCAAGGTTGAGAACAGATCACACGCCTAATGCTCCACTTGGTCCTCATAAAAATCTTCTCCTGTTGCTAATGATGAAATAATAATGCAAGTTTGAGTACAATGATATACTCAACAAGTGCGGGAAAATATGATATGTAGCTCATAACAAGGAAGGTATAAAAAGGCTCATTGCAGAAAGCAAAGTTATTTATCAAAAACCCTGATAAAACAGTAACTCATCTTTAAGTGAATGTAATCCCACCATGTATTAAAATACCAATCATACCTCCGTTATGTTCATTACCTTCCATGTCACAACCAGTCATCAATCAACCTCATTCTTGCTCACGAATACCTCCTCGTATTCGCTACCATCTCACGAATACCATCTCGTATTCGCTACCATTTCATCTCATAAACAACTTCGTCTCCAACCGAGACTAACCTTGTTGCCATGACTCAACAGTCATGCAACCCATCTTATCACCCGGACTCAACAGTCCCCAAAACCAAACCACCCAAACTATAACCAGTAACCATATCCAATCACCATCCCAACTAATCATGGAAGTTGGCCAGGCGCCCGTGACCGTAAGCTCGTCTATCATGATAGTTTTAAGACTCTGCAGAGTTTGCACCTCTTTACCCACAAGTTTGTGATTTCGTCACCCGTCGGCGACTGCAGAACCTCCATTATACCAGTACACAACCGTCGGTGTATGGCCAAGAGATCACAAAATAGCCTTTACAAAGGGGCTACTAGATGCATGGACTCACTAAGGTTTCACCGGCAGGCTAGAATCTCCAATTCTCCCACCCATGGGCCCCCTCTTGTGCCATGCAGTTCCTAGGGAAGTCCTCACTCGACTCCCATTCCCCGCGCCTTCCACGGACCATAACAATCTAGCAACTTACCTAATTACTCAGCTAAGCCGCACCCATACTTGGCCTTGTGGTGGCACTGTTATCCTGGCATGTGCTCGCATGAACCGGTCCTTAGATCTACGGCAAGTAAACCACCATCTCATGCTACCTCATTCACAAACCCAGTCTTGCCTAGATCTCCCTCCGATCCATGTTCATTAACAACATCAGTTTCTCATTATCGTTACGAGTGCAGTTAGCTAGACATATCTATCTCGCTTCCCAATCCCATGGACTCAACGAAGCTTAAAACAAAAAAAACCATACCCGACTCATAAACTTTCCTAGCGACAAGGGTGGTTTAACCAAAGCTAGTAAACTCCTATAAAAGGGTTTCCCATCATGTTTGACTCAGCACACACACCTTTTCACAAAACAAAATAGTTTTTCCCAAAACATAGGATCAATATGGTCAAGGGGCACTTGCCTTGTTCTTGCGGTTCTGGTGGCTCTTGGATCTCGAAACCTTGTTGTTGCAGTTCGTCGTAGATAGCTCCCTGAGCTTGTCCTGCTATACAGGATCACGCACATACAAGATCCACAGCAATCAATATTATGCACAAACTTTAACTAGATGCGATGATGCACATGCATCCTATCCTATAATCAGTTTTATTAGATCGGTTTGTACGTGTTCTTGCATGGCTTGCATGGTTTTGCGATGAACAGAGGTGTTCGGATCAAATGTGGACGTGGCGATGACCTTGTCTTTAGATCAACCCGATCAACAAGTGATCTGTCCATGAGAAAGCTTCTGTTCGAAAGGAATCAAAGAACAGATGAAAGGAAAACACGATGATGTCGTAAGGTGATATTAGAGACCTACCTTACGTTCTTCTCGGTCTCGGGTCCTTCTCAGATCGTTGGGCTCTCTTCCAGCGATCTTCCTCGCTGAACTCCGGCGATGGGCTTACTCAGCGAGTTGGGGCTAGGGCTCTAAGTCGTCGGCTCAGGAATTGGAAAAAAAGTTTGTGGTTTCGGCCAAGGATTCTGGGTTCTATTTATAATCGGGAGAAGAAGAGTCCTAATCTGATTGTATTCCGAATAAGAGTTCTATTCAGATTGTCGTTGAATCTTAACAACTTATCTTTAGTTGATTTGGTGCGGTAACATTGTGGAATTCGGGTCGGTCTCTCCTCTGTACTGGTATTTCTACGCGTACAGAATCCAAAAACCGTTCCAGAACTCGTTACCTCCTCGGTGATGAGCTCCGGAAGCTCCACGTGTCCACCGGGGCCTGATCTCCCCTTTTCCGTAGAGACGAGCTCCGGTTGTGCCGCGTGTCAAGCGAGCGAGACCTCCCTTCCCCTTCGGAGGTGAGCTCCGCGTGTGCCACGTATCCTGGCGGTCGGGACCCCCTCTCTTATTCGGAGGTGGCTCCGCGCACGCCACGTGTCAGTGCCGGACCTTCCTTCTCTCCGGAGGTAGCTCCGGGTGTGCCACGTATCCATTCCGGACCTCCCTCTCTTCGAAGGTGAGCTCTGTGAATGCCACGCGTCAAGTAGCACCGGACTTCCTTTCTTTGCAGAGACGAGCTCCCGGGTTAACACGTGTCCAACAGTGACGGACCTCCCGGAGATAAGCTCTGGTGGTGATACGTGTCCAATAGAACTGGACCTCTTGGAGGTGAGCTCCGGAATCGACACGTATCTCGCGCGACTGGTCCTCTGATTTCCGCGGTGACTATCTCCGAAGGTGACATGTGTCCTCCGGAACTGCCTTTGCTTCTTCCGCAGAGGCTAGCTCCGGGGGCAACACGTGTCCCACAGGGTCGGACCTCTCCCCCTTTGCGGAGATGAGCCCCGAGCCTGCCACGTAGCCAGTTTTAGCAGCAGACCTCTTTCCAGTTCGCAGGGATGAGCTCCGAACACGCCACATGGCCAGCAGGCCACGGAAGTTGTCTTCGGCGCTCTCTCGGAACTGGTTTCGGTTCTTATTGGCTATCTCTTTGATATTTTTCTCTGTTCCTACTTCTTTAAAAATGTTATCTCTTCATGAAGCATGATTATATGCAGAAACAAAAAATGAGGGTGTCACAAATCTACCCCCCTTAAATTGAATCTCGCCCTCGAGATTTGTTAGTAGAGAACAGATGAGGAAATTCTGCCTTGATGTCTTGTTCACGCTCCCATGTGGCTCCAGCTTCGGTGTGATGGCTCCATTGTACCTTGCACCATCGGGTCACTTTGTTTCTGGTGACCCTTTCCTTTATGTCCAAAATTCGGACAGGGTGCTCCGTATAAGTCAGGTCCTCTTGAAGTTCAAGCTCTTCCATTGGTATTTGCTCCTCTGTTACTCTCAAGCACTTCTTGAGCTGGGATACATGAAACACGTCATGTACGTCGGGGAGATATGTTGGGAGCTCTAGTTGATAGGCTACTTATCCTCGCCTGTCCAAAATCTTAAATGGTCCGATGTAGCGAGGTGCTAGCTTGCCTTTGACGTTGAAACGTCATTGACCACGGATAGGCGATACCTTAAGGTATACGAAGTCTCCTACTTCGAAGGTCAATTTCCTTCGCCTATTGTCCGTATAGCCTTTCTATCGTGACTGAGCAGCCTTTAAGTTCTCCCGTATCGTTTGGACTTGTTTTTCAGCTTCTTGTAGCACTCGGGTCCAAACACCTGGTTCTCTCTGGTCTCGTTCCAAAACAGCGGCGTTCTACACCGTCTACCGTACAATGCTTCAAAAGGCGACATCTTCAAGCTAGCTTGATAGCTGTTGTTATAGGAGAATTCGGCGTACGGTAAACTCCTATCCCAACTACGCCCTCGTTTCAAGGCGCAAGCTCTCAACATGTCCTCCAAAATTTGGTTTCTCCTATCAGTTTGCCCATCGGTTTGTAGGTGATAGGCGGAGCTAAAATCCAGTCGTGTACCCATAGATTTCTGCAGCCTCCAGAATCTAGAGGTAAACTGAGAAACTCGATCTGAGACTATCCTCCCCGAGACTCCATGACGGCGCACGATCTGCTCCATGTACAACTCGCCTAGTTGTGCAACGTTGTACTTGGCCCTTATAGGGAGAAAATGGGCTGTTTTGTCAATCGGTCCACGATAACCCAGATGGAGTCATAACCCGACTGAGTACGTGGCAATCCGACGATGAAATCCATATTGATGTCCTCCCACTTCCATTTGGGTACCTTTGAGGGTTGCAACAATCCAGCGGGTCTTTGATGTTCGGCCTTCACCCGTTGGCATGTGTCGCATAGGGCAACGTATTCGGCTATACCCCTTTTCATACCATCCCACCAATAACAAGTCTTCAAGTCCTTGTACATTTTGGTGCTTTCGGGATGTATGGAATAGGGTGAATCATGTGCCTCCTTCAACATCATGTCGCGGGGGTGCTTCACGTTAGGCACACAAATCCTTTTTCCTAGCCAAAGCGTACCCTTCTCATCTTCTTTGAAATCCTTCTCTATTCCTTGTCGGATCCTTTCCTTGATCTCCTTGATCTCCTCATCCGTTGCTTGGCCATCTCTTATCTCTTGCTCCAATGAAGAGTGGATCTCCATCATTTCCATGTTGTTCAAGAATCTAAGGTGTAACCGTTCGAACTCCTTACGTAGTTCGGGTGGTAGTTCCCGAACCGTGAGTTGGTGACATGCTCCCTTTCGGCTCAATGCATGAGCTACTACATTGGCCTTCCCAGGGTGGTAGTTGATTCCAACATCGTAATCTTTGATGAGTTCCAACCATCGACATTGCCTCAAATTCAAGTCCGTTTGTGTAAATATGTACTTGAGGCTTTTATGATCCGTATAGATCTCACATTGATGACCAAGGATATAATGTCTCCAAATCTTCAATGCATGTACTACTGCTACTAGCTCCAAGTCATGTGTAGGATAATTAAGCTTGTGCTTCTTTAACTATCGTGAGGCATAGGCTACCACTTGTCCTTCTTGCATGAGCACACATCCGAGCCCCTGTATGGATGTGTCACAATATAGGTCAAAGCTCTTGCTTACGTCCGGCAATACCAAAACCGGCGCTGTGGTTAGCCTTTTCTTGAGTTCCTCAAAACTTCCTTGGCATGCTGATGTCCATTGAAAGGCTTTTCCCTTCGTTAGCAACTCCGTCATAGGCTTTGCTACCTTAGAGAAGTCTTTAATGAAGCGTCGATAGTATCCAGCCATCCCAAGAAAACTCCGAATATCCCTCACGTTTTGCGGTTGGTCCCACTTCAGAACATCCCTCACTTTTCCGGGATCAACCGGTACCCCTTCTTTGGAGATAATGTGGCCTAGGAACGATATTTCCTTTAGCCAAAATTGACACTTGTTAAGCTTGGCAAACAATTGATGCTCACACATTTTCTGCAAGGTCAATTTCAAATGTTCTTCATGCTCGTCCTCACTTTTTGAATACACCATAATGTCGTCGATGAAAACCACGACGAACTTATCCAAGTACTCCATGAAAACCTTATTCGTGAGGTACATGAAGTATGCGGGTGCATTTGTTAACCCAAACGACATGACAGTATATTCATACGAACCATACCGTGTTCGAAAGGCAGTCTTGGGTATATCGGAGGGCTTTATCTTCAGTTGGAAATATTCCGACCGACGATCAATCTTGGAGAACACTCAGGCTCCTTTCATTTGGTCGAATAGGTCCTCTATACGGGGCAGAGGGTATTTGTTCTTGATTGTCACTTCGTTGAGAGACCTATAGTCCATGCACATCCTTTGGGTTCCATCCTTCTTGTCTACGAAGAGCACGGGGGCTCCCCATGGTGACGAGTTTGGACGTATAAAACCCTTCTCCAACTGCTCTTGAATTTGCTTCTTGAGTTCTACTAATTCATTGGCGGGCATCCTATAGGGTCTCTTTGCTATGGGTGCAGTTTGGGGTACCAAATTAATGGCAAACTCAATGTCCCGATCAGGGGGCATACCTGGAAGTTCCTCTGGAAACACGTCCAAGAATTCTTGAACCACTGGAATGTTGTCCAATGTTGCTCCTTCAACGTGGTTCAAGATTGCCTTTTCGGTTGTTTGTTGGGCTGACTCAAACTCGACACGAATACCGTGCTCATTTGTCAACTGCACGCTTCTTTCAGCACATTGGATTACCCCATTGTGCTTGCTTAACCAATCCATCCCGAGTATTATGTCAATCCCTTGGGAATCCAAGACAATAAGGTTGGCAAGGAAGTCTACCCCCCTTATTTTAAGGCTTACTTTCGGACATACTATATTAGTCCTCATTTCTCATCCGGGAGAATTAACTAACATAGCACATTTTAAGTGGGATATGGGTAGATTATGCTTGGCAACATACTTGGATGATATGAAGGAATGTGATGCTCCAGAATCAAATAAGATGGTGGTTGGGTTGGAGTTGGCAAGGAACATACCAATTACGACGTCCTCAGCCTGTTGTGCTTCCTCAGCAGAGACATGGTTCACGTTGCCGCGAGCATAGTTCTGCTGTCCCCGGTTTCCTTAATTGTCCCCTCCGTTCGGTCGCGGGTTCTGTTTGGGCACGTTGCCTTGCTGTCCAGGGCCTCTCCTCGGGCACTGGTCCGCAAAGTGTCCTGTTTCCCCGCATGCAAAGCATGCTCTGTTGCCTACAGCAGCAGGTACGTTGGGGCGGGGGTTTTGAACAGGAGCGCCCATGTTAGGTTGGGGCACAGGAGGCATGGGCACACGAGGTGCTGGTGCAACGGGTCGTTGCTGTGGTGGCTGACTAGGGCGGTATGCAGGAGCGGTCGATCCATACTGCGGTGCAGCTGGGGGCATGTACCGAGGTCGTGCGTTGCTCCCTTGGGGCTGGTATGGCATCTTCCTCTTGCACTCTCGCTCGATCTCTCGGATCTTGCTTTCGACCACTATAGCCTTGTCTACCAGCTTCTGAAAGCTTGCGTAATCATTGTTGAGGAGTTGAACCTGAATCTCATTGTTCAACCCTCTCATGAACAGATATTGCTTCCTGGTCTGAGTTGACATCTTCGGGGGCATACCGGGACAGTTGTGTGAACTTGTTGAGATACCCATTCACGCTTCTCTGTCCTTGGCGGAGACCTTCAAACTCCTGTCTCTTGAGCATCATTACACCAGCAGGGTTGTAATGAGAGCGGAAACTTTCCTTGAACTCAGTCCAAGTGATCATCTCCGGGTCGACATGAGCGTTGCTTAGGGCATCCCACCAGTCAGTGGCAGCTCCCATAAGTTGGTGCGACGCAAAGAGAACCTTCTCTCGATCATTGCACTGCACTATGGCAAGCTTCTTCTCCATGGATTTCAACTAGTCGTCAGCCTCCATGGAGTCGTTAGCTTGAGCGAAGGTGGGTGGTCGAGTCCTCATGAACTCACCCAGTCTGTTATGAGCCGATGGTAGTGGTGGCGGTGGTGCCGGAACGGGGTTGTTGTTGTTGGCCTGCAACTGACCCAAAGTTTGGATCATGGTTTGCATAAGTTGGTTTTGCATGGCCATCAACCGTTCCAGGTTGTTTTCACTAGCTCCGGGGTTAACAGGAACTTCATCGTGGCCATCCTCTTGGTTGTCATGGACGTTCCTTCGGCCGGCGTTTCCTCTCACCATCTGTGAGAGAGATCGAAATAGAATAGAAAGTTAGAAGGTTAGGTAGATCCCTTCAACTATATGCATCAAGGTGGGTTGGACTATATATATATATTAGCACATATGAGGATGTGAACAAGTGCCGAGGCATATCACACCTCTTTCTACTTATGTGTGGATATGGACAACGCTTTGAGACGTCCCACAACTCACACTAAGCACACAATCACAAACAATCATCACAAGTGCTCACACAACTCCTATTCAATGTTGGTTTTCTATGTCAAGGTAGTTTCAAGGCCAATCTATGCATCCTAGGCTTGCATCCTATGGTCAGCGTGGCTTAGCTACCAATCTGTGTCGGATACTAATCTGTGATATATCTAAGTGTGTAACCTACCATCAACTCGTGGTTCTGGTACCAATCAGTGATTGTATCCAGGTGTGTAATCTACCCTCATCCGTAGCTTTTGATACCAATCTGTATTTCCTATTTAGGCATCTAACCCACTGTCAACCGTGGCTCTGATACCAATCTGTGATGCCCTCAATTCTGTGGAAAACCACGGAACCGAGAACTGATGCATATGTGTGCCCAAGATGTTCATCACACATACACATATGTTCCACAAACTGAATTCATAATATATATAACCACAAATAACAAAGTTTATTACAATGTTTCATGAGTCTTGGACTCATGCTCACAACGGAAGTCTTGTTTCTATGCAGCGGAGGTCTTTATTCTAATGCGGAAGCAAATTCTACTAATGCGGAAGCAATTCGAGGCAGCAATGGCTCCATCTCTACTCCATCCCCACAGACAAGGTTGAGAACAGATCACACGCCTAATGCTCCACTTGGTCCTCATAAAAATCTTCTCCTGTTGCTGATGATGAAATAATAATGCAAGTTTGAGTACAATGATGTACTCAGCAGTGCGGGAAAATATGATATGTAGCTCATAACAATGTAGGTATAAAAGGCTCATTGCAGAACGCAAAGTTATTTATCAAAAACCCTGATAAAACAGCAACTCATCTTTAAGTGAATGTAATCCCAACATGTATTAAAATACCAATCATACCTCCGTTATGTTCATTACCTTCCATGTCACAACCAGTCACCAATCAACCTCATTCGTGCTCACGAATACCTCCTTGTATTCGCTACCATCTCATGAATACCATCTCGTATTCGCTACCATTTCATCTCATAAACAACTTCGTCTCCCACCGAGACTAACCTTGTTGCCATGACTCAACAGTCATGCAACCCATCTTATCACCCGGACTCAACAGTCCTGAAAACCAAACCAAAACCAAACCATCCAAACCATAACCAATAACCATATCCAATCACCATCCCAACTAATCATGGAAGTTGGTCAGGCCCTCGTGACCGTAAGCTCGGCTATCATGATAGTTTTAAAACTCTACAGAGTTTGCACCTCTTTACCCACAAATTTGTGATTTCGTCACCCGTCGGCGACTGCAGAACCTCCATTATACCAGTACACAACCGTCGGTGTATGGCCAAGAGATCACAAAATAGCCTTTACAAAGGGGCTACTAGATGTATGGACTCAATAAGGTTTTACCGGCAGGCTAGAATCTCCAATTCTCCCACCCAACGGGCCCCCTCTTGTGCCATGCAGTTCCCAGGGCAGTCCTCACTCGACTCCCATTCCCAACGCCTTCCACGGTCCATAACAGTCTAGCAACTTACCTAATTACTCAGCTAAGCCGCACCCATACTTGGCCTTGTGGTGGCACTGTTATCCTGGCATGTGCTCGCATGAACCGGTCCTTAGATCTACGGCAAGTAAACCACCATCTCATGCTACCTCATTCACAAACCCAGTCTTGCCTAGATCTCCCTCTGATCCATGTTCATTAACAACATCAGTTTCTCATTATTGTTACGAGTGCAGTTAGCTAGACACATCTATCTCGCTTCCCAATCCCGTGGACTCAGCGAAGCTTAAAACAAAAAAAAACATACCCGACTCATAAACTTTCCTGGCAACAAGGGTGGTTTAACCAAAGCTAGTAAACTCCTATAAAAGGGTTTCCCATCATGTTTGACTCAGCACACACACCTTTTCGCAAAACAAAACAGTTTTTCCCAAAACATAGGATCAATATGGTCAAGGGGCACTTGCATTGTTCTTGCGGTTCTGGTGGCTCTTGGATCTCGAAACCTTGTTGTTGCAGTTCGTCGTAGACAGCTCCCTGAGCTTGTCCTGCTATACAAGATCACGCACATACAAGATCCACAGCAATCAATATTATGCACAAACTTCAACTAGATGCGATGATGCACATGCATGCTATTCTATAATCAGTTTTATTAGATCGGTTTGTACGTGTTCTTGCATGGCTTGCATGGTTTTGCGATGAACAGAGGTGTTCGGATCAAATGTGGACGTGGCGATGACCTTGTCTTTAGATCAACCCGATCAACAAGTGATCTGTCCATGAGAAAGCTTCTGTTCGAAAGGAATCAAAGAACAGATGCAAGGAAAACACGATGATGTCGTAAGGTGATATTGGAGACCTACCTTACGTTCTTCTCGGTCTCGGGTCCTTCTCAGATCGTTGGGCTCTCTTCCAGCGATCTTCCTCGCTGAACTCCAGCGATGGGCTTACTCGGCGAATTGGGGCTAGGGCTCTAAGTCGTCGGCTTAGGAATTGGAAAAAAAGTTTGTGGTTTCGGCCAAGGGTTATGGGTTCTATTTATAATCGGGAGAAGAAGAGTCCTAATCTGATTGTTTTCCGAATAAGAGTTCTATTCAGATTGTCGTTGAATCTTAACAACTTATCTTTAGTTGATTCGGTGCGGTAACAATGTGGAATTCGGGTCGATCTCTCCTCCGTACTTGATTTCTATCGACGTTTCGTCAAGGATTTTAGCACTATTGCTGCCCCATTGCATGAGTTGACTAAGAAAGGCGTGGTGTTCCATTGGGGGAAAGTACAAGAGGAGTCCTTTGACATCTTGAAGGACAAGCTTACACACGCACCATTGCTACAACTTCCTTATTTTAGTAAGACTTTTGAACTTGAATGTGATGCTAGTGGAGTTGGCATTGGTGGTGTCTTACTGCAAGGTGGTAAACCGGTTGCATACTTTAGTGAAAAACTTAATGGTCCTGTCCTGAATTACTTCACATATGATAAAGAATTTTATGCTCTCGTACGATGCTTAGAGATATGGTGTCATTATTTATGGCCTAAAGAATTTGTTATTCATTCTGATCATGAATCGCTAAAGCATATTCGTTCTCAAAATAATCTGAATCGTAGACATGCAAAATGGACTGAATTTATTGAGTCTTTTCCTTATGTCATTAAACATCAGAAAGGGAAGCATAATTTGATCGCTGATGCATTTTCTAGACGATATAATATGCTGTCCCAACTTGATTGTCGAATTTTTGGACTTGAATCAATTAAAGAACAATATGCTCTTGATGCTGATTTTAAAGATGTGTTGCTGCATTGTAGAAAAGGTTATACCTGGAATAAATTTGTACTGGATGATGGATTCTTGTTTAGAGCTAACCGCCTATGCATTCCAGTTGGTTCCATTCATCTTTTGTTATTACAGGAGGCACATGGTGGAGGTTTGATGGGCCATTTTGGCACAAAGAAGACGGAGGATGTTCTGGCCACATATTTCATTTGGCCAAAGATGAGGAGAGATGTAGAGCGGTTTGTGGCTCGTTGCACCACATGTCAGAAAGCTAAGTCCCGTTTGAATCCACATGGTTTATACATGCCTCTTCCCACTCCTTCCATTCCTTAGGCAGATATCTCTATGGACTTTGTTTTGGGATTGCCTAGGACTAAGAGGGGGAGGGACAGCATTTTTGTTGTGGTGGATCGTTTTTCTAAGATGGCACATTTTATACCGTGTCAGAAAAGTGATGATGCTGTACATATTGCCGACCTTTTTTTCAAAGAGATTGTTCGCTTGCATGGTATGCCTTCTACTATTGTTTCAGATCGTGATGCTAAATTTTTGAGTCACTTTTGGCGCACCCTATGGAACAAGTTGGGTACAAAACTGTTGTTCTCTACAACATGTCACCCACAAACTGATGGGCAAGCAAAAGTAGTGAACCGCACTTTGGGCACCATGTTGAGAGCTGTTTTGAAGAAAAATTTAAAGATGTGGGAAGAATGTTTGCCACATGTGGAGTTTGCATATAATCGGGCAATACATTCTACCACCAAGGTAAGTCCTTTTCGGGTAGTGTATGGATTCAATCCTCGTGCTCCTATTGATATCTTGCCTTTACCTACTAGTGAGAGAACTCATAATGATGCAAAGGAACGTGCTGATTTTATTTTGAAAATTCATGAGACCACTAAACACAATATTGAAAAGATGAATGAAAAATATAGAATTGCTGGTAGTAAAGGTAGGCAGGAAGTTAGACTTGAACCGGGTGATTCAGTTTGGTTACACTTGAGAAAGGATAGATTTCCAGAACTGAGAAAGTCTAAATTGATGCCTAGAGCTGATGGTCCTTTTAAAATACTTGAGAAGATTAATGATAATGCATATAAACTTGAGTTGCCTCCCGAGTTTGGAGTTAGTCCCACCTTTAACATTTCAGATTTGAGGCCATATTTGGGAGAAGAAGATGAGCTTGAGTCGAGGACGACTCCAATGCAAGAGGGGGAGGATGATGTGGACATCACTCCTGCAGATATATACAACACTCACATGGTAGACATGCAAGGTCCAATTACTAGAGCTCGAGCACGACAATTGAATTTAGAGGTGAGCTCGTTTCTGAACAATTCCTTTATATGTGAATTTTGAGAGTATGTTGCTACCTAATGGATTAATTATGATTAGGAACCATGGAGAGGACATGGAGATACATGGAGAGGGGTTTGGAGGCGTGGAGGACCATAAAATACGCCAACAAGAAGTTAGAGACCGAGCCCAACTCAAACTCGAGTCCAACTCGGGCCCAGGAGAAGTCCACCTTAAAATGGATGCACAGGAGGCATACGGACTCCGTTTTTGACGTTCTACATATGCACGTAAAGCTAAGAGGATAAACTTTCCAATGGAACTGGCCCCACGTCAAAATACCCATGGAATCGACGGGAAACTTTGAAACAATACAAAGTTTAGAGTCTGTCAGGGTGTTGCATCACCTAGTTGTGCCATTGGGCCTTGAATCGAGTCCATGTCCATTATGTACGTGTCTTAGGGTTAGGTCACGACCCCAGCACCCCCCTGGTCGTCCTCCACCTCCTTTATACCCCCTAGCCGCCGTCACAAACAGCTGGGTTTTGCTTAGATTATTCTATCAAGAATAGTTTCGCCGTTCATCGGTTTGTGAGACTCCAACTTGAGTGCTTCATATCTTTCAGCAATTTGGTTGCATTCTTTCTTGTTCTTGCTTGTGTTCTTTGATTCGCAGGCAAGGATTAGCCTTTTTGGCAAGGTCAACCGTGCAATATCGGTTGATAACCTGAGAAGACGTGGTGCTGCGATTGCAGGGTTCAGAACGTGTTGTTTGGAAGCCAGATCGATTTGTGTCAAGTCTCCACCAAATCGAGAGTTATCAGAACCTTTCGGAAGATCAGGACCCATGTACACATCAAGTGGTATTAGAGCTTTAGGTGCACCGTCAGGTTTGCCTTCTCCTAGTTTTGTTTATCTTGAACTCGTCCTATCATCCACAAAAAAGCCAAAAAAAATTATAGTCATAGGTTTCTCCATCCCAAACCAGGTTTTGCCTTTTGCACAATTCTGTTTTGGAGTCCGTAGTGTTGAATCTGTGTCCTAGTTCGTGTTTTGTTGCTGGTTTAATCGTGTTTTGTTCCTACTTTATTATTCCATCCGCTGCATTCCATCGAAACCCTAGCTACCACAATCGTTATCAAATCGATCACCATAACTATTCATTGTGCTAGGGTTATCCTTGTTCTTCAGTTTTCATCACATATTACGTGAGTTTATCCTCCTTGATATACGCACACCATCCCACGCGTTGTCACCATCATATCCAATTTTTTTCTCATCACCCTTTCCAATTCAGCTCCACCAAAAACATAATCTTGTTGTGCTGTCTTAAAACAGCCATAACCTTAGCATTGGGTTAAATTACATTGCCCAGATTCACTTTGGAAGATTTATTATTTGGCATCTAAAGGCTCAACAATAATCATAAAGAAACATATTGAATTTCCGTTGTCCACATTTTCTTTTTTCAAGTGAGCTGAAGATTTGTGCGACGTGTATATTAGTGCTCCTGATTTTATGGCAGATATAAAAAAAAATCAAAGAAAAAATATAGAAAAGAAAATTTGTGAAGAGGAGCACAAATATCAAAACTTGGGAGTGTTATTTTGCCTTGTGGTGCAATTGTTCCTGCTCAATTATTGTCCTTATCATTCATACTTCTTGCTGTCTTGTTCATAACATCCGGAATAACACACGAGTAGGCCAGCAACTAGGACAAGTGTTTGGACATCTATTCAGCATTACTATCTGTTATTGAAATGTGTGCTACTCACATATATTTGGCCATCCAAACTCCACATTCATCCTTTCGAACAGCACAAGTTTTTGACCCTTGCAATCGCTGAATCACGTCATCAAGGTATCCTTTGCCTTGTTGTGGTAAGAAACTTGTAAGAGCTTGGTAAGACTCGGCCCATTGCTTTGTGAGTTCCACCATCATTGCGTAGTAGTTGATAGTGATAATCTTGTTGTTTTCCATATTATTCTTGCTAACAATGTCAGATCATGTTGATCCTACGGGGTGTGTTTTGAAAAGTGAGATGAAGGGTTACATAGAACAAATGATGAAGTCTGTCAAGGAAGTAATCGCACAAGGGGTAAAAGATCATCTTGCTGAACAGAGAATACCCCACACCCTTGAGAGGTTGGACAAACGTTTAAGCTCGCTAGTTGGAAGGATTGATGATATGGATATTCACCTACCATTCAGCCATGATGCTACCCACCACAACAACTTTGAAGAAGAAGAAGAAGACGTGTTGTGTGATGTCAATGGAGAGGTGGATACGCGTGCTGCG
Source organism: Neostapfia colusana (assembly GCA_030760725.1). Taxonomy (NCBI): domain Eukaryota; kingdom Viridiplantae; phylum Streptophyta; class Magnoliopsida; order Poales; family Poaceae; genus Neostapfia; species Neostapfia colusana. Next base: position 65,166,283 of record JASWHV010000011.1, read on the forward strand.
CAGAATGTACATCTACGTCAACGCCTTCGTCAAAACACTCATGGTATGGTAGGAAACAACATGCGTGGTAACAATAACCGCCCTCTTGATGACCCTTTTGCTAAAGTTAAATTTTCCATACCTTCATTTTCTGGTGCTTATGATGCTGAGGCATATCTTGATTGGGAAATAACGGTTGAGCAGAAATTTAATTCCCACCTTGTTCCTGAACAACATAGAGTTCGACAAGCCACTAGTGAGTTTAAGGATTTTGCTATAATATGGTGGAATGAACTAGGTACCACACGCTTACAACCTGATACATGAGAACGTTTAAAAGAAGCTATGCGTAATCGTTTTGTTCCTCCATCCTACCAACGTGATTTACGAAAGAAATTGCAGCGCTTAGAGCAGGGAAATAATTCTATCCAAGATTATTATGCGGAGCTTCAAAAGGGTATGATACGATGTGGGGTAGTAGAGGACACTGAAGATAAAATTTGTCGTTTCTATGGGGGTTGAGACGTGAGATACAGGATATTGTTGATTATAAGGAATTTAATACTGTCAACCAGTTGTTCCAGCTTGCTATGCTTGCAGAAAAGGAGTTACAGGGTCGTCAACAGAAGAGCAAGAGTAGCAGCGGTGCATCCTACACTCGACGCACGACAACATCTTCGGGGACGTCCAAGTCATTCTGTTTTGATGCCCTTTCACCAAAACCAGCAGCCAAGCTTCCTTCTGGCAGCAACAACGTTTCAGCAGCACCGAAACCACCACCTGCACGACCTGCAGATTCGGGTAAAAATTCCATGCAGGTACCCGCCAAAAGTGCTTCATCCGTTGCTTCAACAGGACGCACTTCCGGCATTCAGTGCCACCGCTGCCATGGTCTTGGTCATGTGCAAAAAGATTGTCCTAGTCAGCGGGCATACGTGGCTACAGAAGAGGGAGGATACATCAGCACCTCCGATGTCGAAGACAATAATGATGATGAAGCTGCCACGGACAATGATGAGGGACATGTTTTTGGGAGTGAAGACACATCAGCCTACATGAACATCATTGTGTAGTGGGTGCTGAACACACAGGTACAACAACTTGATAGATTACAACGCCATAATTTGTTTCATATTTTCTTTGTCATCAAGAACCGGCGAGCACGCGTCATCATTGATGGAGGAAGCTGCAACAACTTGGTGAGTTCTGAATTTGTCAAGAAGCTTAGCTTGAATACACGACCACACCCACATCCATACTATATTCAATGGTTGAATGATTCTGGAAGACCTAAGGTAACACAAACTTGCAGAATTCCGTTTTCCATTGGTACATATGTTGATTCCATTGATTGTGATGTGGTACCCATGCAAGCGTGTTCACTTTTATTGGGTCGACCTTGGGAACATGATAAGGATGCTTTGCACCATGGTAGAAGTAATAAATATACTTTTATGCATAAAGGAAAGAAAATTACTTTGCTACCTTTGACTCCTGCTGAAATTGTACAAGCTCATAGGGAGAGAGATGGAATTTCTAGTAGTTCTAAATCAGAAAATCGACTAATGAGAGATCTACACCTAGTTCTAAGACTGAGGGAATTAAATTGAAGGGTCGTGTAATGCTTGCTACAAAATCAGACCTTGCTGAAATTTCTGATCATGATATTTGCTATGCATTGGTGTGCAAACAAGTTTTGTTCTCCATTGATGATATTGCTAGGTCTTTGCCTCCAGCAGTTACTAACTTGTTGCAAGAGTATGAGGATATTTTTCCAGCTGAGATACCCCCGGGACTTCCACCTTTAGAGGGATTGAACATCAAATTGATTTGATTCCATGTGCAATTTTTCCAAACCGTGCTGCATATAGGACCAACCCCGAGGAGACTAAGGAAATTCAGCGGCAAGTCCAAGACCTTTTGGACCGTGGGTATGTACGTGAAAGCCTTAGTCCTTGTGTTGTTCCTGTACTTTTGGTTCCTAATAAAGATGGTACTTGGCGTATGTGTGTTGATTGTAGAGCCATTAACAATATTACTATAAGGTATCGTCGTCCTATTCCTAGGCTAGACGACATGCTTGATGAGTTGTGTGGTTCTATAATTTTCGCTAAGATTGACTTGCGTAGTGGTTACCACCAAATAAGAATGAAATTGGGAGATGAATGGAAAACAGCTTTTAAAACCAAATTTGGGTTGTATGAGTGGTTAGTAATGCCTTTTGGTTTAACTAATGCACCAAGTACATTCATGCGTTTGATGAATGAGGTCTTGAGAGCTTTTATTGGAAAATTTGCGGTGGTTTACTTTGATAATATCTTGATTTATAGCAAGTCATTAGATGAACATATGGATCATTTACGTGCTGTTTTTAATGCTTTAAGAGATGCACGTTTATTTTGTAACCTTGAGAAGTGCATCTTTTGTACGAATCGAGTTTCCTTTCTTGGCTATGTTGTGACTCCACTGGGAAATGAGGTGGATGAGATGAAAATTCAAGCGATCAAGAACTGGTCAATACCTCAAGCCATCACACAGGTAAGGAGTTTTCTTGGTCTTGCAGGTTTCTACCAACGTTTCGTCAAGGACTTTAGCACTATTGCTGCCCCATTGCATGAGTTGACTAAGAAAGGTGTGGAGTTCCATTGGGGGAAAGCACAAGAGGAGTCCTTTGACACCTTGAAGGACAAGCTTACACACGCACCATTTCTGCAACTTCCTGATTTTAGTAAGACTTTTGAACCTGAATGTGATGCTAGTGGAGTTGGTATTGGTGGTGTCTTACTGCAAGGTGGTAAACCGGTTGCATGCTTTAGTGAAAAACTTAATGGTACTATCCTGAATTACTTCACATATGATAAAGAATTTTATGCTCTCGTACGATGCTTAGAGACATGGCGTCATTATTTATGGCCTAAAGAATTTGTTATTCATTCTGATCATGAATCGCTAAAGCATATTCGTTCTCAAAATAATCTGAATCGTAGACATGCAAAATAGATTGAATTTATTGAGTCTTTTCCTTATGTCATTAAACATAAGAAAGGGAAGGATAATTTGATCGCTGATGCATTTTCTAGACGATATAATATGCTGTCCCAACTTGATTGTCGAATTTTTGGACTTGAATCAATTAAAGAACAATATGCTCTTGATGCTGATTTTAAAGATGTGTTGCTGCATTGTAGAAAAGGTCATACCTGGAATAAATTTGTACTGGATGATGGATTCTTGTTTAGAGCTAACCGCCTATGCATTCCAGTTGGTTCCATTCATCTTTTGTTATTACAGGAGGCACATGGTGGAGGTTTGATGGGCCATTTTGGCGCAAAGAAGACGGGGGATGTTCTGGCCACACATTTCTTTTGGCCAAAGATGAGGAGAGATGTAGAGCGGTTTGTGGCTCGCTGCACCACATGTCAGAAAGCTAAGTCCCGTTTGAATCCACATGGTTTATACATGCCTCTTCCCACTCCTTCCATTCCTTGGGCGGATATCTCTATGGACTTTGTTTTGGGATCGTTTTTCTAAGATGGCACATTTTATACCATGTCAGAAAAGTGATGATGATGTACATATTGCCGACCTTTTTTTCAAAGAGATTGTTCGCTTGCATGGTATGCCTTCTACTATTGTTTCAGATCGTGATGCTAAATTTTTGAGTCACTTTTGGCGCACCCTATGGAACAAGTTGGGTACAAAACTGTTGTTCTCTACAACATGTCACCCACAAACTGATGGGCAAGCAGAAGTAGTGAACCGCACTTTGGGCACCATGTTGAGAGCTGTTTTGAAGAAAAATTTAAAGATGTGGGAAGAATGTTTGCCACATGTGGAGTTTGCATATAATCGGGCAACACATTCTACCACCGAGGTAAGTCTTTTTCAGGTAGTGTATGGATTCAATCCTCGTGCTCCTATTGATATCTTGCCTTTACCTACTAGTGAGAGAACTCATAATGATGCAAAGGAACGTGCTGATTTTATTTTGAAAATTCATGAGACCACTAAACACAATATTGAAAAGATGAATGAAAAATATAGAATTGCTGATAGTAAAGGTAGGCAGGAAGTTAGACTTGAACCGGGTGATTCAGTTTGGTTACACTTGAGAAAGGATAGATTTTCACAACTGAGAAAGTCTAAATTGATGCCTAGAGCTGATGGTCCTTTTAAAATACTTGAGAAGATTAATGATAATGCATATAAACTTGAGTTGCCTCCCGAGTTTGGGGTTAGTCCCACCTTTAACATTTCAGATTTGAGGCCATATTTGGGAGAAGAAGATGAGCTTGAGTCGAGGACGACTCCAATGCAAGAGGGGGAGGATGATGTGGACATCACTCCTGCAGATATACACAACACTCACATGGTAGACATGCAAGGTCCAATTACTAGAGCTCGAGCACGACAATTGAATTTAGAGGTGAGCTCGTTCCTGAACAATTCCTTTATATGTGAATTTTGAGAGTATGTTGCTACCTAATGGATTAATTATGATTAGGAACCATGGAGAGGACATGGAGATACATGGAGAGGGGTTTGGAGGCGTGGAGGACCAGAAAATACGCCAACAAGAAGTTAGAGACCGAGCCCAACTCAAACTTGAGTCCAACTCGGGCCCAGGAGCAGTCCACCTTAAAATGGATGCACAGGAGGCATACAGACTCCGTTTTTTGACGTTCTACATATGCAAGAATGAGCTAGAGATTGATGTAATAAAGTACTTAAACCCTATTACTGTGGTTATATTCTGAATTCAGTTTGTGGATTACATGTATATGTGTGTTAAACATCCTGGGCACACATATGCATTAGCTAGGTTCCGTGTTTTACGGGACCGGACATCACAGATTGGTATCAGAGCCACGTTCACCGTAGGATGTAAGCCTAGGTAGAATGCACAAATTTGCATTAGAGCCATGTTAACTGTAGGATGCAAGCCTAGGTAGAAGTCAAAATTTGCATCAGAACCACCTTGACCGTAGGATGATTGCTTGTGTTTGAGTGCTTAGTGTGAGTTGTGGGACGTTTCAGCGTTGTCTATATCCACACACAGTAGAGAGATGTGAGATGCTTCAGTACTTGTTCACATCCTCATATAGGCTTAAATTAATTAATACATCCACCTTGATGCATATAGTTGAGGGGATCAATCTAAACTTCTAATATCTAATTCTACCCAAATCTCTCTCACAGATGGTGAGGGAAAACGCCAGCCGACAAAGGAGGAACGTTCGTGGCAACCATGAACCCCAAGAGGATGGCCACGATGAAGTTCCTGAGAATGTTAACCCCACGGCTGGTGAAAACAACCTTGAACGGTTGATGGCTATGCAGAACCATCTTATGCAAACTATGATCCAAACTTTGGGTCAGCTGCAAGCCAACAACAACAATCCTAACCCTGTTCCTGCACCTCCACCACCACCACCGCCACCACCACCGGCTCACAACCGACTGGGAGAGTTCATGAGGACTTGACCGCCTACTTTTGCACAAGCTAGTGATCCCATGGAGGCCGACGATTGGTTCAAGTCCATGGAGAAGAAGCTTGCTATTGTTCAGTGCAATGATCAGGGAAAGTTCTCTTCGCATCGCACCAACTCATGGGAGCAGCCGCTGACTGGTGGGACGCTCTTTGCAATGCTCATGTCGACCAGGAGACTATCACTTGGGCTGAGTTCAAGGAGAGTTTCCGCTCTCATTACGTCCCTGTTGGAGTCATGATGCTCAAAAGGCAAGAGTTTGAAGGTCTCCGCCAAGGCAGGAAGAGCGTGAATGAGTACCTCAACAAGTTCACGCATCTGTCAAGGTATGCCCCCGAGGATGTCAACTCGGATCAGAGGAAGAAATACTTTTTCATGAGAGAGTTGAACAATGAGATCCAATTTCAACTGCTCAACAATGACTATGCAAACTTCCAGAAACTTGTTGACAAAGCTATAGTGGTTGAGAGCAAGATCCGTGAGATCGAGCAAGAGGGCAAGAGGAAGATGCCATACCAGCCACAAGGGAGTAATGTACGTCCCCGTTTCATGCCCCCAACTACACCACAGTATGGCTCGTCCGCTTCTACTTTTTGCCCTAATCCACCACCGCAGCAACGTCCTGTCATGCAAGTACCTTGTGTGCCTTTGCCTTCTGCACCCCGTCCCAACATGGGTGCTTATGCTCAAAACCACCCCCGTCCCAACGTCCCTGCTGTCTTGGGAAACAAGGCATGCTTTGCATGCGGAGAGGCGGGACACTTTGCAAGTCAGTGCCCGAGGAAAGGCCTTGACAGCCGACCAACGCGCCCAAGCAAAACCCACGGCCGAATGGAGGAGCTACGCAAGGTAACCGTGGACAGCAGAACTACGCTCGTGGCAATGTGAATCATGTCTCCGCTGAGGAGGCGCAACAGGCTGAGGACATCGTGATTGGTATGTTCCTTGCCAACAACCCAGCTACTATTTTATTTGATTCCAGAGCATCGCATTCATTCATATCATCCAAGTATGTTGCCAAGTATAATCTGCCCATATCACACATGAAATATACTATGTTAGTTAATTCTCCCGGTGGAGAGATGAGGACTAATATAGTATATCCAAAAGTGAACCTTAAAATAAGGGGGTAGACTTCCTTGCCAACCTTATTGTCTTGGATTCTCAAGGACTTGATATAATACTTGGAATGGATTGGTTAAGCAATCACAACGGATAATCCAATGTGCTGAGAGGAGCGTGCAGTTGACAAATGAGCACGATACTTGTATTGAGTTCGAATCAGCCCAACCGACAACCGAGAAAGCAACGTTGAACACGTCGAAGAGCAACATTGGAAAGCATTCCGGTGGTTCAATAAGATTCGGACGTGTTCTCGGAAGAACTCCCAGGTATGCCACCTGACAGGGACATTGAGTTTTCCATTGATTTAGTACCTGGAACTGCACCTATAGTGAAGAGGCCATATAGGATGCCTGTCAATGAACTAGTGGAACTTAAGAAGCAAATTCAGGAGCAGCTAGAAAAGGGTTTTATTCACCCGAGCTCATCACCATGGGGAGCCCCCGTGCTCTTCGTAGACAAGAAGAATGGGACCCAAAGGATGTGTGTGGATTATAGGTCTCTCAATGAGATGACGATCAAGAATAAATACCTGCTGCCTTGTATAGAGGACATATTCGACCAAATGAAAGGTGCCCGAGTTTTCTCCAAGATTGAACTTCGGTCGGGATACTTCCAGCTGAAGATTAAGCCCTCCGACATACCCAAGACTTTCTTTCGAACAAGGTACGGTTCGTATTAATATACCGTTATGTCTTTTGGGTTAACGAATGCACCCGCATATTTCATGTACCTCATGAATAAGGTCTTCATGGAGTACTTGGACAAGTTCGTCGTGGTTTTCATCGACGATATCATGGTGTATTCGAAAAGTGAGGAAGAACATGAAGAACACTCGAGATTGACATTGATGAAACTGCGAGAGCATCAATTGTATGCCAAGTTCAGCAATGTCAATTTTGGCTAAATGAGATATCGTTCCTAGGCCACATCATCTCTGAGGATGGAGTATCGGTTGATCCCAGAAAAGTGGGAGATGTTCTGAAGTGGAACCAACCGCAGAACGTGAGGGATATTCGGAGTTTCCTTGGGATGGTTGGATACTATCGCCGGTTTATCAAGGATTTCTCCAAAATAGCAAAGCCTATGACTGAATTGCTAATGAATGGAAAAGCATTTCAGTGGACACCAGGGTGTCAAGAAAGCTTTGAGGAGCTCAAGAAAAGGCTGACCACAGCACCGGTTTTGGTATTGCCGGATGTGAGCAAGAGTTTCGACATATATTGTGATGCATCAAGACAAGGGCTTGGATGTGTGCTCATGCAAGAAGGACAAGTGGTAGCCTATGCATCGAGACAACTAAAGAAAAACGAGATGAATTACCCCACACATGACTTGGAACTCGCAGCCTTTGGTACATGCCATGAAGATTTGGAGACATTATATCCTTGGCCACCGATGTGAGATCTATACGGATCACAAAAGCCTCAAGTACAAATTCACCCAAACAGATTTGAATTTGATGCAACGTCAATGGTTGGAACTCATCAAGGATTATGATGTTGGAATCAACTATCACCCCGGAAAGGCCAATGTAGTAGCTGATGCATTGAGTCAAAAAGGAGCATGTCACCAACTCACGGTTCGGGAGCTACCGCCCGAGCTGCGCAAGGAGTTCGAACAGTTACATCTCGGGTTCTTGAACGAGATGGAAGTGATGGAACTCCAATCTTCACTGGAACAAGAGATAAGAGATGGCCAAGCAACGGATGAGGAAATCAAGGAGATCAGGGAAAGAATCCGACAAGGCATAGAAAAGGACTTCAAGGAAGACGAGAAGGGTACGCTTTGGTTAGGAAAAGGATTTGTGTGCCTAACGTGAAGCACATCCGCGACATGATATTAAAGGAGGCACATGACTCACCTTATTCCATACATCCTGGTAGTACAAAGATGTACAAGGACCTGAAAACTTGTTATTGGTGGAATGGTATGAAAAGGGACATAGCTGAGTATGTTGCCTTATACGACACGTGCCAACGGGTGAAGGCCGAACATCAAAGACCCGCTGGACTGTTGCAACCATTGAAAGTACCCGAGTGGAAGTGGGAAGACATCAGCGTGGATTTCATCGTCGGATTACCACGTACTCGGACGGGTTACAACTCCATCTGGGTTATCGTGGACCGATTGACGAAAACAGCCCATTTTCTTCCTGTTAGAACCACATACCACGTCACAGAACTAGCCGAGCTGTACATGGAGCAAATCGTGTGCCGTCATGGAGTTCTGAAGAGGATAGTTTCAGACCGGGGTACCCAATTTACCTCTAGGTTCTGGAAGAAGCTGCATGAAGCTATGGGTACACGACTGGATTTCAGCTCCACTTATCACCCGCAAACCGATGGGCAAACTGAGAGGACAAACCAGATTTTGGAAGACATGTTGAGAGCCTGCGCCTTGAAACATGGGCGTAGTTGGGATAGGAGCTTGCCATATGCTGAGTTCTCATACAATAACAGCTATCAAGCCAGCTTGAAGATGTCACCTTTCGAAGCATTGTACGGTAGACGGTGTAGAACGCCGCTGTTCTGGAAGAGACTGGAGAGAACCAAGTGTTTGGACCTGAAGTGCTGCAAGACGCCGAAAAGCAAGTCCAAACAATACGGGGGAACTTAAAGGCTGCTCAGTCACGACAAAAAGGTTATGCGGACAATAGGCGAAGAAAGTTGACCTTCGAAGTAGGAGCCTTCGTGTACCTTAAGGTATCGCCTGTCCGTGGCCAACGACGTTTCAACGTCAAAGGCAAGTTAGCACCTCGCTACATCGAGCCATTTAAGATTTTGGGCAAGCGAGGAGAGGTAGCTTATCAACTAGAGCTCCCAACGCATCTCTCCGACGTGCATGACATGTTTCACGTATCCCAGCTCAAGAAGTGCTTGAGAGTACCAGAAGAACAAGTACCTATGTAGATCACCCTGTCCGAATTTTGGACGTAAAGGAAAGGGTCACGAGGAACAAAGTGATCCGATGGTGCAAGGCACAGTGGAGCTATCACACGGAAGCCAAAGCTACATGGGAGCGTGAGGAAGACCTCAAGGCAGAATTCCCTCATCTATTCTCTACTCTATCGAATCTTGAGGGCGAGATTCAGTTTAAGGGGGATAGGTTTGTAACACCCTCAATTTCATAATCATGCATTGCATATAGAAAAAACATTATAAAAGAAATAGAAATGGGAAGAATCATAAAAATGGGAGAAAGATAGATGAAACGAGCCAATTTCAATTCGCCGAGGAGCGCCGTCGACACTCCCCCCGGCCCGCTAGCCACGTGGCGCCTTCGGAGCTCATCCCTGCGGAGGGGGGTGAGGTCCGGCACCGTTGGCCACGTGGCAGGCTAGGAGCTCGCCTCTACGGAAGGGGGAGAGGTCCGGCCCGCTGGACACGTGTTGCCTCTGGGGCTTGTCGCTGCAGAAAAGTGAGGTCCAGCCCCGCGAGACATGTGTCGCCTTCAGAACTAGTCTCTACGGAGAAGAGAGGCTAAGCCCCGCGGGACACGTGTCGACTTCGGAACTCACCCCTGCAGAAGGGATGAGGTCCGCCCCACGAGACACGTGGCAGGCTCGGAGCTCGCCTCCGAGAGGTCTGATCCCGCGGGACACGTGTCACCCTCGGAGCTCGCCTCCGGGAGGTCCGATACTGCAGGACACGTGTCACCCTCGGAGCTCGCCTCCAGGAGGTCCGACACTGCTGGACACATGTCGTCCTCGGAGCTCACCTACGAGGAGAAGGGAGGTCCGACGCTGTTGGACACATGTCACTCTCGGAGCTCGCCTCCGAGAGGTCCACCCCGCTGAACACGTGTCGACCTCGGAGCTCGTCTCTGAGGAGAAAAGAGGTCCGCCCCGCTGGACACGTGTCAACCTCAGAGCTCGTCTCTGAGGAGAAAGGAAGTCCGGCGCTACTGGACACGTGGCATTTTCGGAGCCCACCTCCGAGGAGAGGGGAGGTCCGGCACGGACACGTGGCACACGCAGAGCTCGCCTCTGAGGAGAGGGGAGGTCCCACCCGCCAGACACGTGGCACACGCGGAGCTTGCCTCTGAGGGAGAGGGAGCTCCCGTCCGCCAGACACGCGGGGCAACCGGAGGTCGCCCCTGAGGAAAAGGGAGGCCAGGCCCCGCTGGACACGTGGCGCCTCCGAAGCTCACCACTGCGGAGGTGACGAGATCCTTAAGCGGTTTTTCTTCTGCGCGCGCGGGAATACCCAGTACTGAGAAAACCTACACGATTTCCATGTTGCTACCGCACCCAAATCAAATGGAGATAAGTTGTTGAGATCCAAAACAAATTGAATAGTACTCTTATTTGAAATCCAATCGGAGTAGGACTCTTATTTCACCCCTTATAAATAGAACCCAAAAACCCTGGCCGCAACCACGTACCTATTTTCCACCTCCCGAGTCGACAACTTAGAGGTACTAGCTTCCAACTCGCCGAGTTCCACCCCTTCACCGGAGTTCATCCACCGATGAGACCGCCGATGAGCCCCGTCACGCTCGCCGTTGCCGAAAGAGGGCCGACGATCTGTCCTGCTGCCATTACTAGGAGCAAGGCCGAGGTAGGTCTTTGTTACCACCTTACGACGTCATCGTGGTTTTCTTCGCATCTGTTCTTCTTTGAACAAAAGATTTTTCGTATGGACAGATCACGTGTTGATCAGTTTTTGACGGTGGTATTGATCTAGATCTTGAGTCAAGATCATCACCATGTACACACTTGATCCCTATACCTTTGTTCACCATAAAACCCCATGCAAAGCCATTAAAACATGCAAGAACACGTAGAAACTGGTCTAATAAACAGCATCACAGGATTTGCACCATTGCATCTTGAGTAAAGTATGTGCATGATGATTGATTGCTGTGAATCTTGTATGTGCGTGATCATGAGTAGAAGGACAAGCTCAGGGATCTACCTACGAAGGACTACAACACCAAGACATCGAGACGCAAGAGCAACAAAAGCCACAGGAACAAGGCAAGTGCCCCTTGACCATATTGATCCCATGTTTTGAAACTGTTTTGGTTGCGAAAACATGTATGATTGAGTCAACTTGATGGGAAACCATTTTATATGAGTTTACTAGTTTTGTTAACCACCCTTGTCGCTGGGAAAGTTTATGAGTTGAGTATGATCGTTTTTGCTTTTCGCTTCGCTTACGGGTTACGGGAAGCGAGATAGAATGTGTCTAGCTACTGCACTCAAATGAATAATGTTAATAAGAACTTGATGATGATAATGAACATGAATCGGGGGAGATCTAGGCAAGCTTGGTTTGAGGATGTGGTAGAATGAGATGGTGGTTTACTTGCCGTAGATCTAAGGACCGGTTCATGCCAGCACATGCCAGGAAAACAGTGCCACCACAAGGCCAAATATTGGTGCGGCTTAGCTGACTAATTAGGTAAGTTGCTAGATTGTTATGGACCATGGAAGGCGCGGGGAATGGGAGTCGAGAGAGGACTGCCCTGGGAACTGCATGGCACAAGAGGGGGCCCGTAGGTGGGAGAATGGTGATTCGAGCCTGCTGGTGAAACCTTAGTGAGTCCATACATCTAGTAGCCCCTTTGTAAATGCTATTTTGTGATCTCTTGGCCATACACCGACGGTTGTGTACTGGTATAATGGAGGTTCTGCAGTCGTCGACGGGTGACGAAATCACAAACTTGTGGGTAAAGTGGTGCCACCTCTTAAGAGTGTAAAACTATCATAATAGTCGTGCTTACGGTCACAAGCGCCTCACCAACTCACATGATTAGATGGGATGGTTATTGAGATGATTAGATGGGATGGTTATTGGTATGGTTATGGTATGGTCTTTGGACTGGGTTCGGGACTGTTGAGTCTTGGTAATGAGATTGATTTTGGGATTGTTAAGACATGACAATGAGTTTTGGTCTCGGTTATGAGATGGATATGAATATGAGATGGTTATTATGAGCATGAGGTGATGTTGAGAAGGATTAATGGCTGGATGAGACGTGATAAGTGGTAAAATATGATGGAGGTATGTTACTGTTTTAATTGGATATATGTTGGGATCAAATTCACTTAAAGATAGTTGCTGTTTTTTATCATGTTTGTGAAATAAACTTTGCTTTCTGCAATGAGCCTTTTTATTCCTACCTTGCTGTAAGCCACGTGTCTTACTTTTCCCGCACTTGCTGAGTACGACATGTACTCACCCTTGCATTATCATACGAACATCAGCAACAGGAGAGGAGTACTTCGAAGATCACGTGGAGTACTAGGCGTGCAGACTACCGTCAACTTACCTGTGGAGTTGGAGATGGAGGCGCTGCTGTTTAGATGCTTCCGCCATCGTTTAGAGACTTCCGCTGCTAGAATAAGTTAGAGACTTCCGCTGCAAGGATGAGCTAGATATTGATGTAATAAAGTACTTAAACCCTATTACTGTGGTTATATTCTGAATTCAGTTTGTGGATTACATGTGTTGTGTGTTAAACATCCTGGGCACACATATGCATTAGCTGGGTTCCGTGTTTTACGGGACCGGGCGTCACACTACCCACGTGCAGAAATTTCTGCTCGCAGTGGGTGGAGAAAAACGTGTGCATAGAAACAGCGGCGACGTGGTAAGAGGGGTAACGGGGACCTACCTCTCTTTGTCCTCCTCTCCTTGCGGCAGGACCCTTTCCCTTGCAATTGCAGCAGCTGGGGTTTTTTCCTTGGAGAATTGTGAAGCTGCGGCTAGGGCAGAATGTCGGGGTCTTCTTCTCCGGCGACGGCGAGGTGGGGCAGAGCTTCGACGACGGCCAAAACTCAGCAGGGGCTGCATCCATAGCTTGGCAGTAGAGAGGAGGGGTGGCGCCCAAGAATTATGGGGCTGGGGGTGGCGGCTAGGGGGGTTTATTTATAAGGGGGAGAAAATAGCTAAAGGGGATAGGATTTTAGCAACTCATTTATCCAATGGCTGAGATTTAATTTGAGAAAAGGTGGGAGCTAGGGGCTGAAATTTAATCTATTATTTTCCACCAAGGGCTGAGATTACTTGGGGGAAATAAAATCCAAGAAAAAGGGGGGCTAGGGTTTTCCCCCTTAGGGTGGTGCGGCCAAGGGAAAGGGGGGCCGACTAGGCTTACCCCCTTAGGGTGGTGCGTCCAAAATTCCCCCAAAATGTGGATAAAAATCCCTAGGGGAATTTAGGGGGAATTTTAGGGGGGGGATTGGAGGGAATTAGGGGAATCTTGGGGGGGGGGGTTTAGGGGGGGGAATTGGGGAAAATTTGGGGGCGGCCAAATTTGGCTATTTATTTTTATTTATTTATTTTTTCTATTTATTTTTATTATTTCCTATTTTTACTTCCTTTTATTTATTTATTTGTTTCTATATTCCTTCCTTTATTTTCTTCTTATTTTTAAATGCTTCTCTACATGAATAATATATGCAATGCATGGTAATGAATATAAGGGTGTTATATGGACACCCCGGTCCTTTTATAGCCCAAGACCGGGGTGGGTACAGTGAGTCTTGGGGCCCGACAGGTGGCCCTGAAGCTGTATGAACCCTATACATGATCTAGGGTTTTCACTATCTTGAGTAGAGTAGTCGGTGGGGAGTTAAGTCTCGCCGCCTGGCACGTTGAGCGCCCCTGTCTGTGTGACAGGTGATGATGAAGACGCCATCTTGTCGCCGCGTCTTCTCGCTCTGCTGGGTGGCTCTGTGCCGTTGGGCGGCACTGTACCGCTATCACGCCTCGCCGCTTTGTCTTGTCACCATAATGGCGAACGGGGGGAGGACGAAGCCGTGCGCCATGCGCCATGCTTCTAGGGAAGGCGCGAGCCTTGAATGCACGGCCTGACAACGCACTTCCTCCTTGACTTCGTCGACCCACGGCCCACGATAGATCATGGGGCACGTGGTGGCTCTGGAGCTCTCCTTGGTGGATTCGGATCCGGGATACACGTGGCAGCTCCAAACCTTGCCTTAGCGTGGAGACTTTGTCCGGGCCAAGGGCACGTGTCGGCTCTAGAGTCTTCCTCAACAGGGAGGAGGTTCAGAGCCCACCGACACGTAGCAGCTCCGGACCACACCTCAGCAGGGAGGCTCGGGCTGGAACCAAGGGCACGTGTCGGCTTCGGAGCCCTCCTCGAGGGAGGAGGTTCAGAGCCACTGATACGTGGCAGCTCCGGACCTCACCTCAGCAGGGAGGCTCAGACCGGAGCCAAGGGCACGTGTCAGCTCCGGAGCCCTCCTCAGCAGGGAGGAGGTTCGAGCCCACCGACAGGTGGCAGCTCCAGAACTAACCTCAGCGGGGAGGCCTGGACCGGAGCCAAGGGCACATGTCGGCTCCGGAGCCCTCCTCAGCAGTAACGAGGTTCAGAGCCCACCGACACGTGGTAGCTCCGGACCTCACATCAGCAGGGAGGCTCAAGACGGAGCCAAGGGCACATGTCGGCTCCGAACCTCCTCAGCAGGAAGGAGGTTAGAAGCCCACCGATACGTGTCAGCTCCGGAACTCACCTCAGCGGGGAGCCTTGGACCGGAGCCAAAGGCACGTGTCAGCTCCAGAGCCCTCCTCAGCAGGGAGGAGGTTCAGAGCCCACCGACACGTGGCAGGTCTGGACCTCACCTCAGTGGGGAGGCTCGGATCGGAACCAGGGGCACGTGTGGGCTTCATAGCCCAAGCGCACGTGGAAGCCCCGGGGCTGACCTCAGGGCCATGGGCATGCGGCTACGTTGGCACCCGCCTCAGCGGAGAGGCGAGGCCTGGCTGTCTTTTTCCCTCCATGCGAGGGTACCCGGTCTGCAGGGTATTGACATATCTTCACGGGAAGTTCTAAAAATTGCCTGTGCTAAAAAAGTATCACGGGTGGCCTGTAGTTAAAAACGGTTTGTGATAACAGATTATCACAGGCGGTGGGTTGCCTAGAACCGCCTGTGATAATAGATGTTCACAGGCGGCCACATGTACGGAACCACCTGTGATAACACATTTTCACAAGCGGTTGAAGAAGTTAAACCGTTTGTGATAACATATTTTCAAAGGCGGCCACATATACTGAGTCGCATGTGATATCCTTTTTTACAAGCAGTCCTATATAAAGAGGCGCCAGTGATATTCAGTTCACAAGCGGTCTGTAACGAAGTAGCGCCTGCAAAATATCAATTTTCACAAGTGGTCCTATATTTAGAGCCGCCTGTGGTAGTCCATTTTCACAAGCGGTCTTCCATAAAGAGCCGCCTGTGCTAGTCCATTTTCACAATCAGTTCTACCTGTAGAGTCACCTGTGATAATTCTTTGTCACGTGCGGTCTTTTTTGATGAACCGCCTGTGATAATTTATTTTCACAGGCGGTTCTTGATGCCATCTATGAAAATGGGTCATTTTTACAGGCGGTTTTCAAAACCGACTGTGATAATATGTTTATAGTCGTCTGTGAAAATGTTTTCTGTAGTAGAGCAGAAGACAGGCTAGTGCCACGGATATGAAGCGTTGTAATGGTAGGCAACGACAAATTGCTCGTCAATCACAATTTTTATGAAGGAAAGGCGTAGGACATCCATGTCGTGGAAGAACTATACATAAAATTACATTGCATACACAAGACGGAGACCAGGCTTCAGAAGGGAAGGGAGCTGCTTAGAAGATCAAAAGAAATAAGATAAAAAAGCTATGAGATCTACATCTGAGGTACAGTAATAGACATTTGGCACAAAATGATGAACACACAATAAAGAAAACAGACCGACTGACAGGTATTCTTAAGCAAGAATCAAAAGGTAACAAGAATTCTTTTTTATCTTTTACTGATTCTCGTATTTCTTCAAATATGAATAGAGTTGGTATTTCCTTGGGAAGAGATGATAATGAGATTAGATCATCTATTTTGTCTATCAAAAATTTAGAGGTTGATAGACTTGCCATGACGGCTAAAAAGAAACTAGGAAATACCACTGAAAAGAGGAAAGATAGTATCTCAAATATTAGAAAGGATGATGAGGATAATAGAATTGATGTGGTTCTCAGCCATTTGGATGGGGCTTTACATGAGAATTCACATGAGCAGGGTCATGATCAACTATTAGAGGATCAAAACGCTGCTACAACAAAAAAGAAAAAAATCTTACTAAGATTAAAGTGGGTACTACTAGAAATAAAAATGTTAAATTGTGTATCCAATGAAAGGAATATTTTAGAATAGCAGAGGTTTTGCAGACTTGGCTAAACATAGATATTTTGCTGAAATGGTTAGAGACGAGCAAATTGATTTTATTGCACTCTCGAAAACAGGTAGAGAGGAATTTTCTGATATGACACTTAGAAATTTTTGCATGGTCGTGATTTTATATGGCATAGTTAGGCACCACATGGACGTTCAGGTGGCATCCTTTTGGGTGCAGACATGAACGTGTTTGATATAGGATCCATAGATGGAGAGTTTTATGTAAAATTCTGCCTTCAGAACAAATCAGATGGATTCAAATTTGCGTTGTATACGGTCTATGGACCAGCACAACAATATAACAAAGAGGCCTTTCTAATTGAATTAACACAAACCTGTTCTCGTGAACAACTACCGTATATAGTGGGTGGTGATTTCAATATCATGAGACATCCAGAGGATAAAAATAAAGACACTTTTTATACAAAATGGCCAAGCTTATTCAATGCGGTGATTGAGTCACTTGAACTCAAAGAGATTAAAATGTCTGGACACCAATATACATGGGTCGGCCCTAGAGATGATGCTACATATGAAAAACTAGATAGAGACTAGTTAGCACTGAATGGGAAGATAAGTTCCCATTATCTAAGGTACGGGCTAAGGATTGGAGTCAATCAGATCACACACCTCTTATTCTTAACAATGGCTCTTCTACACATAGTAATTAACATCCAAAATTTATATTTGAAAGAGGATGGTTCATACGTGATGGATTTTATAGTATGGTTGCTAATGTTTGGCAGTCAAAAAACTAGGGTGCCATGACAATGGAGAGATGGCAAAATAAAATAAGGCATCCACGTCAATATCTAAGAGGATTGGCCAAACATACAGGAGGCACATATAAGAAAGAAAAGAAACAAATTATAATGATGTTAGATATCTTAGATAAAAAGGTGGAAACAGAAAATCTTTCTGATAATGAGATAAACATGAAACATTATCTTAAAGAAAGATTGGTTGCCTTACTAAGAGAACAAGAGATAAAATGGTATGAGAGAGCAAAATTTAAAAACCTTATGGAAGGAGATGATAAAAATCATTTATTTCATTTGATAGCAAATGGTAAGCACCGAAAACAACACATAATCAGATTGAACGAGAAGATGGGATGGCTGAGGGTGACACTGGACTAAATAAATATATTACTAATTACTATAAAGGTCTCTTTGGACAACCTCTAGAGAATAATATATCTCTCTTGGAAAGTCAAATTGATGACATTCCACAGGTGAATGATGTTGAAAATGATATGTTAATTTCTCCATTCACCGAAGAGGAAGTAAAAGAGGATGTGTTCTAAATGGAACATAATAAATCTCTGGGACCATATGGCTTTGCTGTGGAGTTTTACCAAGTTTTTAGGGAAGAGATAAAACATGATTTAATGGCATATTTGAGGAATTCTATGAGGAACGTCTACCGCTTCATAGTCTAAACTTTGGAGTCATTACCTTACTACCAACGAAAGATAATGCTAATCAAATACAACAATATAGACCGATCTTTTTACTTAATGTCAGCTTTAAGATATTTACTAAAGTTGGCACAAACAGATTAAAATAAAGTTGCTCAGATGATTGTGAGCCCATCACAAACGGCATTCATGTCTGGTAGAAATATAGTGGAAGGTGTCATCATTCTACATGAGACCATTCATGAACTACATAGGAAGAAACTTGATGGAGTCATTTTTAAAATAGATTTTGAAAAGGCCTATGATAAAGTTAAATGGTCATTCTTACAACAATGCTTAAGGATGAAAGGCTTTACACCTAGATGGTGTAGATGGATTGACAGCTTTATTGCAAAAGGCAGTGTCTCCATTAAAGTAAATGATGATATCGGACATTACTTTCAATCAAAAAAAGGGTTACGCTAGAGAGACCCAATATAGTCTATTCTATTTAACATAATGGTAGACATGATTGCAGTATTAATCAAAAGAGAAAAGGATGACAAACAAATAAGGGGTGTCATCCCACATCTCATAGATGATGGGTTATCAATCCTGCAATATGTGGATGACACAATCATTTTTATGGAACATGATTTGGAAGAAGCAAGAAATATGAAATTATTATTAACTGCTATTGAACAATTGTCTGGTCTTAAGATTAACTTTCACAAGAGTGAGATCTTTTATTTTGGAAAAGCAAAGGATTTTGAAGATGAATATATAGAAATATTTGGATGCAATACAGGTGAATACCCCTTTAAATATTTGGGTATTCTAATGCATCATAGAAAGCTACTCAATATGGATTGGAGATGTATTGAAGAGCGTTTCGTGAAGAAATTGGCTTGTTGGAAAGCCAAGCATTTATCTGATGGAGGAAGATAGTCCTCCTGAATTCGGTACTTAGTGCTTTACCGATGTTTATGATGTATTTTTTTTGAGATACCAAAAACATAGTCAAAAAATTAGATCAATATAGATCTAGATTCTTTTGGCATGGTAATAAAAAAAGAGATATCATCTTGCCAACTGGGATATATTATGCTGACCTAGAGATCATAGTGGCCTCGGTATAATAGATCTGGAGACCCAGAACAAATGTTTGTTGAGCAAATGGATTGTAAAATTGCTCAATGAGGAAGGGATATGGAAAACAATACTCAGAAAATATATCTGAGATCGAAATCACTCTCACAAGTACAAGTTAAACCCGATGACTCACATTTCTGAAAGGGTTTAATGAAATTAAAAGGGGAGGTGATTAGCTGTGGTTCATTTCATCTCAAAAATGGAACACAAATAAGATTTTGGGAAGACTCATGGGTTTGTCATCAGCCACTTAAGGATATATATCCGACTTTATATAACATAGTACGTCGTCCACATGCCTTAGTGGCTGAAGTGATGAACACTGAGCCACTAAATATATCATTTAGAAGACCATTGGTAGGTACAAAAGCCTATGAATGGTATGACCTGGTAGCAAAATTACTCCGAATTAGTTTAACGGAGGGAAAAGATGTCTTTACATGGACGCTACATAAGAGTGGACAATTTACTGTATTCGATGTACTACCTCCAGATGAATCAAAACATTACTTTTCAGCATAAACTAATTTGGAGGCTTAAAATCCCTTTAAAGATCAAAATATTTCTATGGTACTTACAAAGAGGAGTAACTCTAACAAAAGATAATATGGTAAGGAGGAATTGGAAAGGCAATAAAAATTGTTGTTTTTGCAATTGCAATGAAACAATTAAGTACCTCCTATTTGATTGCCAACATGCAAAGGCAATATGGAGAATTATTCAAATAGCTACTGGGTTAAACGCAACAAAATCTGTACCCCATATGTTAGGAAGATGACTACATTATTATGACATAAAAGCAAAAAATATTCTGTTGGTTGGGGATGCTGCCATATGTTGGGAGATTTGGAGATGTAGAAATGATATTATATTCGATAATGTCAAATTTTCTTCATTTTTGTAGGCTGTCTTCAGGGGAACATATTGGATGAGATTTTGGGCATTACTACAGCAGGATGAAAGGACGAAGGACATGTTCCATAAGGCGAGCAAGTCATTGGAGATAATTGCGCTTGAGTTATTTGCCAAACTTGGTTGGAAAAATAATAATAGACATTGTCAGCAGTAAGTTTATATGAGACTCTACTATTTTGAAATCAGCAATGAATGCTGCAATTTGTAATCAGTTATGAATGCTGGGATCTATAAGATTCTCGTGGCTGTATGCAACATTGTAGAGGCCGGAATTCAATTTCCATTATTAAAAAATACAAAAAGCATAGAGTATTGTGTTAACAACTATGCTACAGACTTCGACGAAACAAATGATTGAAAAAAATTGGTAAAAAGTTTCTGTGGGGAAACTTTAATATAAATCGTAAAGGATAAACCACTACCAGAACGTCATAAATGAGATTTTGGAAGCAAACTTTGCTAGAAAGAAACAACATGTTTTTAAAACTTATGAAGTTCTTTTCTATTTCAATC
Source organism: Neostapfia colusana (assembly GCA_030760725.1). Lineage (NCBI taxonomy): Eukaryota > Viridiplantae > Streptophyta > Magnoliopsida > Poales > Poaceae > Neostapfia > Neostapfia colusana. Next base: position 65,187,043 of record JASWHV010000011.1, read on the forward strand.
AGTACTCTCTGAATAAACTACAAATGGTTGTATGGTAGTGATGAAGCATATCCGTGGCTTGGATCTAGGAATCCACGAATTTCCAACTTGTTGTCGATATCATGAGTTAAATGCTAATACCAAGGGTTCCATTCATGGCTAGGGATTTTCAGAAGGATTATTGTAGAACCATGGATGTCTTCAGATAAAACAAATTTGCAACAGGTGGCATAGTCTGAGAGTACATTCTATGGTGCTTTGGACTTTGCAAAGTAGAACTTACAACACAAATATTTATGAAAGGAATGGCTGTGATAGATGGTCTCAGAGTACATTCTATAGTGCCATTTGACAAATCATCACAAGAAACCTGATCTGTTGGCATTAAATATATCATACAATTTACCTGAACATATCATTTTTGAACATGATTGGAATTTCATGACACAAATGCTTTACTTCACAAAAAAGTCCATTGAATTTCATTGAGTATGTTAGCATACCCGAACAATGAAGTTCTTATTGCACTAATAAACTTTGAATGAAGCTCGACTAAAAATCAACGAAAACTTGTGTAATGAACTTTCATAAGGAAAACTCTTATCGAAAAAATTTAAACTAAATTTTATTAATGAAGTTCATATAAAACTTGTCTGAATAATTTGCTGGTAATTTTGCTACAGAATAGGATGAAAATTATAGGAGGAAAAGTCTATGTGAAAACATTTTAAAAAATGTTAGTTGATAAGTTTACCACGTAAGTTATCTACAACAATTTTCCAATAAATTTGCTACAAATTTACTTAACAAATTTGTGGAGAAGTTATGTCAAATTTGTAATGAAAACAAGAAATAAACTAAAAAATCATTCCTACAAAAATGTGTCGGATATCAACAAGTTTTCCATGATATATGAAAAAATTATGTCATATATTTTGGTTAGTGATTTACTCATTCGTACTCTCACATATCAACACATAGAAAAAATAACAAGCCCTCAGATGTCATGAATGGAGGCCCCTAATTATTGCAACTCAGTCCCTAAGCCCTCAGATGTCATGAATAGGTTCTCGGGCCTCTAAACTGGCCTCTTTCATGGCGTACTCCCAACAAATTAAATATATAAAAAATTCTAATGATTATCAACTTCACAGGTTGTAAGATCCAACGTTTTGACAATATTTGATTCCAATTTTTTCGTATTGATTCTTTCCAGCGGTAGATTCTTTCAAAAGGTTCCACATTTTATTCATGTGTTATCTTTTTAGTTCTCTCCTTTATCCCCGAATTCTCTTCTTCCTGTTAGAGCACGAAGCAGGTTTCAGGGGAGAGGTGAGCAGTGGTGAGGCAAACAGGGTAAAATGTGGCCTTCGCTGGGTATTCTAATGCTGATGACGTTCTATAATTAGTCGCGGCTGGCTGGGAGGGAGGGAGAGTGTGGCAGAGTCGAACCCCTCTTATGGCTATCGCTGAGAATGGTCTACCAGGGGCGGACACTGATGACATCAGCAAAATGCCCACTACTGGAAAGGCCACGGTCTAGACTGGTGACCAAAAGTAACATTAGCAGAGTCCATCACAGGAAATGGCACTCCACTGGTGTGCAGCGATGTCATCGAGACCATTGTCATCGGTATTTTGGGCATGTAAAGTTACAAACAGGATCCAAGGACTCATCCAGTTATCTGCAGAAAGACGATTCCAATGGTAACAAGCAAACAAATATTACCCAGATTCGGGCCCTTTAGAGGGAAGAGAATACCCTACTCCTACTTTATTACTTTCTCTTAATATTAGGATTACAATGATGTCGATCAAGATCTGTCACACCCGGTTTTTGAATCAAACTAGGAACGGCGTATGTGTGTCCAGTATCTCGTTTCACACATACATTGTGACATCATTGATGATAAAACATATTACAACAATATCATAAGAGTATATTTATTACAATAGCTCATAACGAGTCTTTATTACAATAGCTGCGGAAAATAAACTAGTGTCGGCAGCTCCAAGTCCACAGGCAATCAAAGTTGAGGATTGATCGCCTAGTACTTCTACGTAGCCTTTTCCATGGTCCTCCCAATGTTCTTCTGTAGTTGAGTGGCGAGTAAGCTAGCAAGTGTGAATACTTGTCGTACTCAGCAAGTGTGGGAAAAGAGTGACATGTGACCAAGACAAGGATGGCAAATAAAGGCTCATTGTACAAAAGCATATTTAGTTCACAAAGTTATAAAAGCCAACCAATGCCTTCCAATTTCTTAAGAGGTTTATCTAAAAGATTCGCGATATAACTAGGAAGACTTTTCAAATACCACACATGAGTCACTGGGCATAAGTGAGGTCAAACTCATCTCAAACCATCATCATCAAACTTTCCAAAAATCCATTATATAATTCAACTATTCATTTTCCACCACTAATATCCATCTAAGGTTACTCATATTTAATGACCATCAATTACCATATTCCAACTTAAGCAATTATATAACACAAGTTCCACCATATCTAAGTTAAGACTAATCATGTGAGGGTCCAGGTCGCTCATGACCGTGAGCACGGCTGTCAAGACAGTTCTAACACTCTACAGAGATTGTACCACTTTACCCACAAGTTTGTGATTTCATCACTCATCAGTGACTAGGAAACCTCTATTTCGCCAAGACACACTACCTTGGGTGTGTGGCCAAGAGATCACAAAAAGCCTTTACAAAGGTACTGTCGATATGTATGGACCCACTAAGGTTTCACCAGAGGGGGACGACTCCATCCTGAGTATCATCCAACCCAAGGGCCCCCTCTTGTGCCATTCAGATCCCAGGGCAGCCTTCCTGACTCTCGGTCCCTGTTCCATCCGGTCCAAAGCATTCCGACAGTGCTCCTAATTACTCAGCTCAGCTTTACCCATATTAGCCTTGTGGTGGCACTATAGCTCCTAGGTGATCGCTCCACGAACCGTTCCTTAGATATAAAGCGATCTTACCGCCAGACCATCCAACCACATCAAACGAAACCTACTTGCTTAGATCCCTAAGTTCCATGTTGCTAAAAAGGGATCATCATTATTTATGTGGTTAAGTTCATTAATCAAGTTAATTACTTTCCCATTAAACCCAGCTAAGCATGCTAAGCGAAAAGAAAAAAAATACTAAACCGACTCTTTATTCAATTTTGAGCGACAAGGAATGGCAATTCAATACTAGTAAACCCTAACATTAGTTTTTCCTAGCAAAATTTGACTCTAGCATGCATAGTTCGCAAACAAAAACAATTTTCTCAAAAACATGATCAAAATGGTCAAGGGCACTTGCGTTCTTGTTGTAGGGCGTTTTGTTCAAAGAGCCTCAAAGTCTTACTGCTGCAAATCCTCATACGGTGCCTCTTGAGCTTATTCGTCTACTCATATTCATACATACACAAGCAATGTGCACAAAAATACATTGAAATTGTGCAATTCAATATGCTATGACATGCATGAATGCAATTACTCACTAAATTATGATTTTTTAATCATATTGTATATTTTTAGTAAAGCTTATAATAAATTTTAAGGGTTTAGTAATTAATTTGTCAAGTTTCATAATTAATTATGTGGGTTTAGGCTTTTTACAATTAATTTGGGCCCAAAATAATTTATCCAGATCAAAAACAATGATAAAACAGTAAATAATAACTTTCCAGAACTTATTTTGAAATATTATGATTTTTTGGAATTAATTTACTATTTATTATGCAATTTGGGTATTTTTTCTAATTATTCTGAGCTGAAAATGACTATTACAGATTAATACAGATACTAAAGTAATTTAATTAAGTGTCCAGGGCCTTATTTTTATTTTTTGGAAATTTCTAGTGCTGAAACATAATTTTACAGATTAAAATAATATAAAAAGGTTTATAATTCTAATTGTCCAGAGGTTATTTTCATAATTTCCCTAAAGATTTTCTGCCAATCTGTAAAAATACAGGGTTAAATAACAATTGTTTAAAATCCTAGAGGCTCTGGTGTTAATTTTAGGGTTAAATCTTAATTTTTAGATTAATCTGGGGCTCTAAAATAAAAATTAAGGCTAAATAATCATTTGGCTAAACCCAAGCGGCTGTTCAGTAAGGTTTCCGGGTTAATTTTCTAATTTACAGAGAGTCCAGGGGCTAGTTTGCAAGTTTGGTTTTCCTTTCCTTTTCTAATTATTCTTTAACTGGGAATTTCGTGGAATAGGTCCATTGGTCAAGTGGACCGAGGGGGCGGTGCCGGTCTATGGTCCATAGTGGACCAGCCACATACCCCTTCGGGGGCTTCTAATCTGGACCGTCGATTTTAGATTCGACGGTCCAGATCGGATCCGGTCGGGCGACCGACGTTGGTGACGCGGGCGCGGCGGCACCGTGACTGAGCTCGCCGGAGCTCGGTCGATTTTCGCATTCCGGGGATAAAACTTGGCAGAAAATAGCACAAAACGAAGAGAGGGCGACGGGAAACCTCACCGAGGGGTCGCACGCGTGCGGGAGTGGCCTGAAAACGACGAAGACGAGGAGGAACGGCTCGGAAACTTCAGCCGGGGTGGCGCGAGGGATTTCGAGGCGGCGGCATTCGGGTTTTATGCGGAAACTGAGGGAGGGGCGGTGCTTTATAAGGGCGCACCCCACTAGAGTCCCGGGCACGTACGTCAGGTCCGATCCGAGTCATTCGGATTTGGTCCGGTGATGTCGACCGCAGGAAGGGGCCGTCCCAGGGAGAAGAAGGGGGAGGAAAGGAAAGTTGGGCCGGGGGAAAAGGAAAAGGCCCACATGGCCATTTCTTCTTTCCTTTTCTGTTTTTCCTTTTTCTTTCTTATTCTATTGTATTTAAAACTCAAACTTGGACAATATGGTTCACCCTTTATACTATGTGGGTGTATGTGCATATGGGTGTGTTTTTATATACATGTACATGAATGCAAATGCATGAGGATGCATGAATTTGAGGGTTTTATTTTATGGAATTAATTCCCTCCATAACACATATATTCTAAATTCACGTTTGAATTTCTTATCTGCTCAAATTGAAAATGTCGGTGTTACAAGATCTAACTATATGATATTGGGTGCTAGGTCTATATGGGATGTGAGAGTTGATCTCTAATCTATAAGAATATGTATGAAAGTATGTGATATCTATTTAGGGATTTTTCAACTCGGTGTCCCTCCCACTCCTTTTATAGGTAGTCAAGGGTGTAGGGCGTATCCTGAGTTGGTTATATGTTTGATGAGCTTCTGTTGGACTCTATCTCTAGCTTGCTATATCCAATATTGAGGTGTTTGTTTCCTTCCTTATCCGGTCAGGTTCTAGATGTTACCTTCCATTTGACCCCGCTTTCTATGCTATGGCAGAGTCCATATCATATTCTATGGGCTTGCCCTATCTAAAGTCATCCCCCGAGTCCGTCATGTGTTGTATGCATGCGTCGAGTCATAAGCTCTAAGTTGGCTGGTGTCAAGTTTCCTGTAGAAGGTCTTGGCGGACTATATAGAACTTGTTGGAAACTTTTTAAGAGAAAAATGTTGGCTGCATAGTTGGTACAACCGATTGGAACAATTCCTTTAGTCGACACCAAGTCAGAGTTGGCAAACTCCAAGTCTATTGTAGGAGGTCTTGATGGACTTTAAGGAACATATTGAACGCTTGAGTATTTGAATCATAAACTTACCAGTCTCTACTAGGAGTTGACATGTATTTTGAACTATTTTCATCAAGTCTAAGTCTCAGAGCTTTGACTTGGCTTATGTTGGAGAAATTGACTTTTTTCATGCAGGCCCAAGTAAAAAAAACCATACTTTATGATCTGCTCGAGAGCAAGTTTAGTAAACTGCTAAATTAATAGATTCAAGCCAGGTACAAGTCTTCTAACTTATTTGTATTTTTCAAGGGTGTAGTAGTCAGTAGCCCTCAAGTTTTTTGTTGACTCTTAGATTCTGGTAGGGACTCCTTAGACTTGACGAAAAATTCGGGAGCCAATAAAACCAATTCTGGAGCTGGTAGCCCCCGAGTGTAAGATTGAATCGTAGAGTCAGTTAGAGACTCAAGTCATAGAAAAAAATTCAAGTGTAGAGTCAAAGTCGAAAAGCTCTGGTTCGTTTGATATCGAGTCAGAGTCGGAAAGCACTAAGTCAGTTGACATCGATCCGAAGTTGGAAAGCTCTAAGTCGGTTGACATAGGATTGAAGTCAGAAAGATGGAAATCTGTGTGTTGTTTGGTGTGGAGTCGAAAGTCGGCAGTCGACTATCGATTATTCGACAATAAGAAAATTTAGTCGGAAAATCAGTCAAAATAGTCAATCAGAAAAAATCAATCGAACACATTTCAGTCAACTTAGTTCGAGACAACTGCATAAGGCCTTGACAGACACAAACGGAAATGTCTAGTTGTCTAGATTAGTTTGACTCATGCCATGAAGATGCATGTAAAATATTCGGGGTGCCCCAGTATTGTAAAAACTAGTAGATAACATATAATTTTATCTTATTAATGAAATATCTATGAAGTTGTCAATTATACAATTGTGTTTCGTCATCCAACGTTGTGCTTTGTTTGACTTGCTCTTTTACCCATGCACATTGCACTTCGCTTCATCCCTAGCCGATCAGTCAATCACATGGTGATTGGGTCAGAGTCATAGAGGTAGTATTAAGCAAATTTATGATACTTAGGAGTTTTTGATTTTACACAGAGACAAAAATCATGTTGGTTTGGCATCTGACAAGGAGTATATCAACTCATCAAACTTGATTTCTTTATAGCTGGGTTGAAGCCGATTAGTAGCTTTTGGGTCATATCAGCTACTCAAACATTGCATAGTGAGTCAAAATGATGTAATTAATATGATGTTTAGTAACTTATTATAAATATGACCGCCTCAAGATGTCACATAAGATTGTATCTAGGCTAAGGATGAGCTAGTATCAAGTGTATGTGATCACTGTTGACGGTCCTTAAGCACCATATTTGACTGTCAATTCACCTCATAAAAATAATTAAAAGAGAACACAAAAGAGTGGTAAAAGTTATTTACAAACTATTTCCACAAGTGTTAGTGTATATTTGTATGCAGGAGAATTATTCCCCAAAATAATGAGAATTGTAGGGACCAATCCTAGAAAAATCTTTCTAGCCAATCAGGAGCAGACACGTGGCAGCAGATGGATTCAATGGCCCACTTTCAGGAGTATCCGAGGGAATCCAACGGCAAATCACCCGGGAAGTTTTAGAGGGCCCACCTACCAGTCTCCAGGAGAAAGCACCTAGCAAACAGAACATGTGGGGTGCTGCTGAACCAGGGGTTCGATCGACCCGTTCTCCCTTCCAAACTCGGTGTCCCTCTATATGTAGAATCCCTTAGGTGTCTGGAAGGCGGCGGTGACTGACTTATGCACAAATTATGGCGCGAGCCACTATAGAAACTGTATAAAAAGGACCCCTCACTCACCTCTTCACACACACCGTAAGTTTGAGTTTTGTACACCACTCCATAGGCTTAGTGCTGCTCTAGGAGCTTGCCAAGATAGGAGGAGAGTGAGGGGAAGGAAAGGAGGAAGCTTGGACCTTGTTCAAGAATTTCCTCACACTTGTACCAGACGATGATTCTTTTATGAGTAAGCCTTCATGAATTCCAATTCAAGTTTTTTCCTTTTATTCATATTATTCTATTCAAGTAGTTGTTTGTGGGTTCATGGCTCTACTAGTTAGAGGCTCTAGTCTTAGCTTTGTATTCGAAAATATTAGAGTTGTGGTTGATAACATAGACGTGGTGTCTAGGTTATAAACCATCAGCAGATATCTCGTAGACCCACAGATTGAAGGGGTAGTGATAGGTGGTCACAGGCCTATCCGTCATTTGTAACCCTCCACGTTCGTCTATGCCATAGGCTCTTAGCGGTAGTCGCCTTGCAGACCAAAGGTAAGCCCGTGACCAAAGCAAATAATAACTCTTAGGTTATTCTTGGTTAAGGACAATCCTTTAGAGTTCCTCTCTATCCTTAGCCTACCAAACAAACTTAGTGTACTTGGGTGAGCCAGCCTCCACAAATATTCAAATACCTTCACCACGCTTTGGAATCATGTTGTCACGTTCATGCACTACTTGCACACGTGCACACCTTCCAACCACATTCAACCTTTAATTTTCATTGTCCAAATATGTTGGAATCATGTCACAACCTCGTGTCATCCCTGAACTTGTGCCCATTACTTCCACACACAATTGGAATCAGCTCGGAATCACTAGCCCAAACTAGCAACTAACTCGTAATAAGCTGTTTTACTATGAAAACAGCTTGATTCCCTACCAAAACTCACATCTGAATCCATCCGATTCAGACTACAACTGGGATTCACATCTGAACCTACCCTAAAACAACTTTTTCATGTACGAACCTGCTGGAATCATGCCAAAAACTATTGCCAACCTCCACACATGTTCAAATACCTTCACCACGCCTTGGAACCATGTTACCACGTTTATGCAGTAATTGCACACGTGCACACCTTTCAACCACATTCAACCTTCAATTTTTATCGTCCACATATGTTGGAATCGCGTCACAACCTCGTGCCATCCCTACACTTGTGACCATGACTTCCTGATAGGGTGAAACCCAGGGGATGGCCCGATCTTCATGGCAGTAGGTACGACGAAGGGCAAATGGTAAGATCGGACAGCGGAACGAACAATGGTAACTAGCTGAAAACAGCGGGGTAACTAGCTTTATACCTGTGAAGGTTGGATGCAACCAAGTGACGGGAAGAGAGGCAACGAAGTCTTTGAGAACTTCGACTCGATCTCCGAACGACCACAGAACCACAATCCGAGGTAACTAGCTTTATACCAGCCAAGGTTGGTTGCGACCAAGCGATGGGGAGAGAGGCACCGAAACCTTGAGGATTTCGACTCGATCTCCGAACGACCGAACAACCACAAACCGAAAACTAATCCACACAAAAGGCCCGGAAACCTGGAGCACAAATTAGGAGACCCCTGAGAGATCACTTCATAAGTCCATGAAGAACCGGGAAGAACAAAGGTGTGCAAGGCACTCAGAATTATATTGTTTTATCAAATGATCAATGGTTATTTTTTCAGGAGCACAAGGGTGATATTTATACTAGGAACAACCCTCCTAGCTAGGTGTGAACATAAGTCACCACGTTTTAAGGTTGGAAACCAGCTACTGAGCAATTCACAAAGTAGTCTTTGATCCTCACGCGTCTTCTCACCTTCTGCGCAGTCTTTATAATTTAGTCATAACTTCTGCTTGGAAAGTCCAAATGATGCACCGTTTGTTGCGTTGGAAAGTAGACTTGATAAGATTTCATACCATATGTATTATGGGCCCTAGAACGTGACAGATTGGTACAGGATTGGTGCATCTTGTGGTACGTTCTCAGATTCCCCTTCATCTTGTTCATTAATAATCATGGTCTTCCATGTTGGACATCAGCAGCAATATATCCACGACTTTGGCACTTGTGACAATTAATCACTTGACTATGCGAGGAGGATGCAACCACTGATGCAATAGATGGGCTGATGTGCTTGCAGCGTGGAGTTGTTGTTCTTGCTGAATTGTAGGTAAAGAAGCAATAGAAACTGATATCTTTGTAGCACCAATAGATGGAGAATACTTAGCTGCAGCACCTTGAGATTTACCCACAATGACAGAGGTAGGGTTGCTGCCGGTTGCACAAATCTGAGATAGATCGGCTACCATAGGAGCGACCATGTTCTCCAACATAGTCAGCACCCCGACAGCGATCATGCTGATGATCAAATTGCCCATGATCTGCAAAAGGGTTTTCATATCTGTCATAATAATAATCATGTACCTTTTGCTCGTCATCAAAGCGAACACGATGGCCTTGACCATTCCCTTGAGTTCTTCCTCTACGCTGATATTTGAGACCAGCACGTCTTCCATCACCATGGCCAGCACAATCATTTCTGAAACGGTTACGAAAACCAAACCCAAAATCTGAATTTTTTTCATCAAATTCTTCATGTTGATGTAGTGGAGCCCTTCCACCGGCTGGTGGGAGACGTTCATTAAACATCCTTTCCATGGTCTCTAATAGTGAGTTTCTGAATTGGCGTAGCTCGCCTCGTGAAACTCGTGGTTCTTTTTCAGAATTACCACCACGAACTATTGAAGCAGATCCTGCCATATTAGAACAATGGAGGGAAAATGGTATAAAAAATTTTAGTGGAATCACATAATCTCACCACTTGCTTACCAAAGTTCTCTGTTCTCAAGGACTGTGAGTGTGCAAAATGTGGTAGTATTCTTTGCTGTGATTAAGCGGTTGAAAGGTTCACAAGTCAGAAGATCCGGTTACGGATTTTTGTGGAACTTGGATGGCTAAACATGGAAGGCTTGTAGCACCGAAAATAAAGTATCATAAACCAAGTCAAAAGATGAGTAAAACTTTGTTGCCCAATCTGAAAATTCTTACACAATGATTATAATCTTGCAGCCCTTTAAATATTTCTCTTTTTTCACTTGTCTCTTTTATTTTTTTATTTTTTTATGCAAACAAGATGCGGACTGACCAACGCAATGTAGATGGATATGGCAACAAGAAATGATGTTAATGACACAATATCAGCGGTACTACACAAAGGTTCGGTTACTTTTTGTGGTGGTTTAGTGGACTATAGGTATGACATGATAAAACACGAGATAGATAACAGACAAAATGGTGATAACAAATGGATGATATGAGGATCGTACCTACCGTGTAACCTGAAATCTGATACCAAATGATAGGGTGAAACCCGGGGGATGGGATCTTCACGGCAGTAGGTACGACGAAGGGCAAATGAAAAGATCGGACAGCGAAACGAACAATGGTAACTAGCTGAAAACAGCAGGGTAACTAGCTTTATACCTGCCAAGGTTGGATGCAATTAAGTGACAGAAGAGAGGCACCAAAGTCTTTGAGAACTTTAACTCGATCTCTGAATGACCACAGAACCACAATCCGAGATAACTAGATTTATACTAGCCAAGGTTAGTTGCGACCAAGCAACGGGGGGAGAGGCACCAAAACCTTGATGATTCCGACTCGATCTCCGAACAATCACAGAACCACAAACTGGATACTAATCCAAATAAAAGGCCAGGAAGCCTAGAGCATGAATTAGGGGACCCCTGAGGGACCACTTCACAAGTCCATGAAGAACCAGGAAGAACAAAGGTGTGCAAGGCACTCAGAATTATATTATTTATCAAATGATCAATGGTTCTTTTTTGAGGAGCACAAGGGTGATATTTATACTAGGAACAACCCTCCTAGCTAGGTGTCAACTGAAGTCACCATGTTTTGAGGTGGAAAACCAGCTACTGAGCAATTCACGAAGTAGTCTTTGATCCTCGCGCGTCTTCTCACCTTCTGTGCAGTCTTTAGTAATTTAGCCATAACTTCTGCTTGGAAAGTCCAAATGATGCACCGTTTGTTGCGTTGGAAAGTATACTTGATAAGATTTTCACACCATGTATATTATGGGCCCTGGAACGTGACAGATTAGTACAGGATTATACAAGAAGTTGAGGTTCCTGCAGTGTGCCCGTTCTCAGTTCGGATAGGGCAAACTATCGCGCCAACGAAAGATCGGACAGTGCGAACTGACTTGGTTCTTTTTTGTGCCAGCCAATTATGTTATTTCATGGGTAAACCTGAGTAACACTTAATTACATGACTTAGGTAGCATATCATTCTTATCAATATTAAAATATAATCCAGAGAGGAAAGAATTCACCTCTTGTCTAAGGCCCTGTTTGGCACGGCTTAAACTTGTTAAAAAAGCAGCTTGCCTGAAAAGCTGGTGAACAACAGCTTAAACTTATATCCTGCTTTTAGTTCATTCTAAGAAGCAGCTTAACTAATAAGCTACTGGAGAAGCTGACTGTTTGGTACACCTGTAGCTTATTTTTATAAAAAAGCTGGTTCAAAAGCTATGCCAAACAGGCCCTAAGTTTCTAAACACGAGTGTGCATAGCAAGTCCTTTATAAGATCGTGTACGTGTATGTGATGCTGGGATGTCCACATCATCCTTCCCCTCTTGAAAAGGAGTCGTCCTAGACTCTTGTAATCCACAGTAGGGAGATAGATCAACAACATTGAAAGTTGTACTCATCATCCCTCCTCTCTTGAAAATGAGTTGAACTCGATACTTCAAAATCTTCTCGTTTGTCTTTTCTTGATGTTGAAGTTTCCTGAAAATTTTAGCACAATTGCTTGTTTCAACAGTCTCACATTTCCTAGCGCCCAATGTTTGTGGATGGCATGTTGTAAAAAATAGCAGTCGTTTCCCAAGATTGCCCCCACAATGTCTTCCAAATAAGTAAAAAAATTGGTATTATGATCTGAAACAATAATCCGTGGCTCACCATGAAGTTGTATGATTTCTCTGAAAAATAAGTCAATAATATGTGATGCATCATCGTTCTTAAGATAAGAAATAAAACGAGCCATTTTGTTGAAGTGATCAATCACAACAAATATTGAATTGCTCCCCCCTCTTTGTTCGATATAAACCAAGAACAAAGTCCATAAAAACATCTACCCATAGAAAACAAAGAAATGGTAGAAGAATGTATAGACAATGAGGATTCAATAATTACTTAGCTTTGTGGCAGGTGACACAGCATAGAACTTGTATTTCCTCGTCTCTTATCATGTTGAACCAAAAATAATTATCGACCAGCGCTTTCTCCGTTTTCTTGACAAAAAAAGTGATCAATCAATCCCCCGACATGAGTGTTCTGCACAAACATTAGACAAACAGAGCAATCTAAAGTGCAAACTTTGTTAGCCCCAAATAAAAATCCATTATGCATATGAATCTTTTTCCATCCATTTCCATCACAACACTTAGAAAATGGTTTAGAAAAATATGAATCAATGGCATACAAGTCTTTGATACTTTCTAAGCCAAGAACTTTTGCCTCAAGTTGAGACAGCAAAATATGGCGTATAGATAAAATGTCTGCAACAACATAGTCCTTTCCTTTTTTGTATAAGACAATGTAAGAAAAAATACCAATGAGTTGACTCCATTTAGCATGTCTTTTGTTCAATTTTAATTGAAACTTAAGATGTTTCAAACATTCATGATCTGCATGTATCACAAAAAATATGAAAAAAGATAGATCTGCCAAGTTTCCAAATACCCCACAAGAGCATACAATTGTTCATCATAAGAAAAACAATTTGGAGTTGGACCACTTAGCTTTTCACTGAAGTATCCAGTTGGATAACCTTCTTGCATAAGCACTCCTTCGATCCCTAACTCACTTGCATCACAAAAATTCTTACCAAAATCTGAAAATGCAAGGAGTTGGGTTGTTGCCAACTTTATTTTCAGCTCTTAAAGTGCTTTTTCTTTTGGTTTTCGTGAATAAAAGTGTACATCCTTCTTTATAAACTCATTGATTGGGACAGCGGCACTTGAAGATTGAGGCAGCAACAACCACTCATAAAAAACTGTAATTTTTCTTCGTTGACCTCTATGCCCTGAGCCGAAACAACAAAGCAAAGAAAAACTACCTTGTCGATGCAAAAGGTGCACTTGGCAAGGTTAGCATAAGAAACCTTGAGGATTTTGACTCGATCTCCAAACGACCACAGAACCACAAACCGGAAACTAATCCACATAAAAGGCCCAGAAGCCTAGAGCACAAATTAGCACTACAGGAAACACAATAAATTATGACGGCCAACTTAATTTACGACGGCTCTAGGGTCGGCCGTCGTAATTAAATTAATTACGACGGTCTACTCTGGCCATCGTAAATAAAGACGGCTAGACCTAGGCCGTCGTAAATAACAAGTTATTTACGACGGCTAGGGCTTCGCCATCGTACATAAGCTTATTTACGACGGCTACACAACGGGCTGTCATAAATAAGGCTTATATACCCGCGGGCCTGGTTCAGCACGGCATTCTTCACGCCCGCGCCGACCCGAGGCCCCGCCGCCGCCCCAGCCGATGCTGCCGCCCCGGCCGACGCCGCCACCCCGGCCGCCGCCGCCTCCCGATCCGCTGTCGACTGCCGGTGCCCGCAGCCGCCGCCGCCGGCCCCGGACACCGCCTCCCGAGCCGCCGACGACCGCTGGTGCCCACAGCCACCGCCGTCGGCCCCGGACGCCGCCGCCGGTGCCCGCAGACACCTCCGGCCGCCGGCCGCACGAGCCGCCACACCCCCCCACCCCGCCCCTGGCCGCTGCACGCTTGCCCACTACCGGAGCCGCCCCGAGCTCCCCCGGCCTCCCCCGCGCCTCCACGGAGCTCCCGGCGCCACCCCGCGTCACCCCCGACCTCCCCCACGCCTCCCTATGCGTCGCGTCGCTTCCGGACAAGTAATTGGAGTTTCATGTTTAATTTTACGTGATCTGTAATACTCAATATAACATATTAATAGTCCTGTTTGTTTGATTAACTAATGTCGTGATTAGGAGGGTTTGTACTATGTATTAAAATATGATTAGGGGGTGCTACTAGTACTTATGCTCATGTAGTTAGAGTAGTAGTTCATAATTTTGCTAATTAGTTGTCCGTTGCAAATTACTTTTTATTATATATGCTTAGGTTTAGGTTAATAATGTTTAGGATTTATTGTTGTTATGTTAATCATGCTTAATAATGGTTAATCATGTTTATTGTTGTGATGTTAATCATGCATAGATTTGTTTATGTTAAAACAGGCACAACTCGATTAGGGCATGTCAATGCCCATTTAGTGTGACGTGTTGTGAGCTGGTGGATTAACCCTAAAGTTGTCGTAAGTTAACGGCAGGCCGCGGCGGGCATAACCAAGGTTCACAAGTCGCCTAATCGACCCTAGTCGCGTAGGGACCGATAAGGTCGACTAGGATGCTTAGTCATCGATTAGGACGACTAATCGACCCTAATTGATGCCTAGTCGTCCTCTGTATTCTCATGTTAATACCAAGTCAATACAGAGGGCAAGGAGCGCACAAGGGGCCAGAGGCGACGGACACAGGACCGGAGGTGGCCATACGGCGGTGGTGGGCTGCAGTGGGATGCGAGCTGCGGCGGCATAACTTAGGACGGTTGACCCACTTCTCTGTTTTTCTCGTAATCTTTCCTTCTCTCTCTCGTTCTTTCCTCTCTCTCTCTCTCTTTTAAATGACTCAAAATTGAAAGATTGACGTAAACCTTTACAATATGTGTCATCCGTTTCAAACCGTCCCGTCTCACATGTGTTACGCATGTGAGGCGTGTAGGTTTGGAATTGTCCCTTTTTGGACAGCCTGGGAGTGACCGAGAGGGCGTGCTTATGATGAGACGTGCAGCTATGTCGTGGGACGACTACGCGCGAGTTCCTCACCAGCAGAACGACAACCTACAGGGAGTCGTGTGGGCAGATTTTTGGGTAAGTAACTTTCATAAATATTTGAAGTTTCAATTCTTTATGTCCATTTAAATATTAATGTGCGCATGTCGAACTGTGTTGGCTTCCTATAGCTTAGGTACCGCCTTGAGGACCCGGCCGAGCAGATGGATCACACTCGCTCCATGTTCGAAGTGAACGCTCGGAAGCTTGTTATGCAAATGCTTTCGAACGCTCGGAGTCAAGTAGTTAACGACTACTTGAAGCTCCACGACCATGAGGTTGGTTCGTTCAGAGATGCCTCCGACACGTACTTGACGGAGGAGCAATACGCAGAGGTAAGTTGCGTATTCTTTAAATTATTCACATTACTTTTGGTAAGTAACATCTAATGAACTACGCATGTGTTCAGGTTAGTGTCCCTTGCTCACAGGGACGAACTGAAGGTTACCGAGCCCTTTGCAGGTATTGGGCTAGCGATGAGTTCATCGCTATGTCCAAGAAGGCTCGAGATGCCAGAGGGAGCTCGGGGAAGCACGGTATGGGCGTACAGGGTTTTGTGTGGATGGATAAATGGATGGTAAGTTTCTTGGTGGTTTTTTTATATTCATAATGTAGTATTGTTCGTACTAACATATGTTCACAGGAAAAGGAGACCGGCGTGCGACCGAGCGCTACTGTGGTCTATAGGAGAGGTCATGCTGACACTTCTCAGCCGGAGCAGTGCAGTCAGTACACAGCAGAGCGGCTGGTAAGTTTCATGACCTCTCAAATTAGTTGACACTATATATGTTGTTGAACTTATACAATTTCATTGTTTTTCAGACAAGATATGAGCGAGAGGTTGTGAGGATACACGGCGAAGGGTTCGATTGGGAAAACTCCCCCAACATCGACCCTCAAGCCGTGTATGCAAGCGGAGGTGGAAAAGCACACGGAAGGTGAGTTCATTTACTTTTATTGTTTTCAATTCAAAATTATTTGATTTTACCTTGAATTTATTCCTTTTTTGTAGGCTTGCCATATTCTCTGGAGTCGTCGACTCCAGGGAGGCACGACCTGTGAGAGGCGGCTCCTCGCAGGCTTTGCCTACTGGCGCAGGCTCCTCCAGCCGTCGTGTCACCGAGAGAGATCTCGAGGTGATGGCGCTTCGGGAGAGCTTGGCCCGGCAGGAGGAGGCCTCGGTGAGGGAGCGAGAGAGCAACAGGGCCGCCATGGCGCACCATGCGTCCTATATGGCACAGATGCAAGCGGCAATAGAAGTAAGAAATATACAATTGTACTTTAATTACATTGCATTTCAATAAAATGTAAATTGTAATATTTGAAATGACACGCGCTAGCTCGACAGCAAGGGCAGCAAATCCAGATACCGTTGTCGCAGCCACCGCCGTCCGTGCTGTAGTCGACGCCACCACATGAGCAGTTTTCTGGAGTACAGGTACAAAAAGGAAGTTACATTAAGTTCAACTAAACAATTGAAAATGAAAACACCGTTGTAAACTTATACATATGTCACCGTGTTTCGCAGGGATCAGGGACGGAGGCTTAGACTCCATCGCCGCAGCTATGAGCGCCAGGTTCGTCGCGTCAGAATGACTTCATCGTTTCCGGAGGTAGTGGAGGGGCTAGTAATGAGTAGCATTGTTAATCTGTACGTTTTTTTTTGTGGATGTGATGACTTCGTGATTGTAAATGTACTATTGCACTTTGTGATTGTCGATGTGGATGTTCTCTATATGAATCTATTTTGTGATTGCCTGAGTAGCTGGCCATCGAGCCAGATTAGCTACTTTCTATTTTATTAAAAAATATGGAAAACCTTATTTACGATGGCATGTATGAATTATATACAAAGGTGTCTATACACGGCCGTCGTATATAAGCGTGAATAATATACGACGGCTAGGCCCAAACCGTCGTATATAAGAGCTTATATACGACGGCAAGGGCCCAGAACCGTCGTATATAAGGGCCCAGAACCGCTGGCCCTTTTATACGAAATGGGCCGTCGTAAATTAGGGACCGTCGTATATATAAGCTTATATACGACGGTGCCGTCATATATAAGGTTATATATGACAAGGTATATACAACGGCCACAAACCGTCGTATATAATATACAGCCATCGTATATAGACTATATACGATAGCTTTGGACTTATATATGACGGTTTCAACTGTCGTATGATGACGGGAATACTGTAGTGTAGGGGACCCCTGAGGGATCACTTCACAAGTCCATGATGAACCAGGAAGAACAAAGGTGTGCAGGGCACTCAAAATTATATTGTTTATCAAATGATCAATGGTCATTTTTCCAGGAACAACCCTCCTAGCTAGGTGTGAACTTAAGTACCATGTTTTGAGGTGGGAAACCAGCTACTGAGCAATTCACAAAGTAGTCTTTGATCCTCACACGTCTTCTCACCTTCTGCGCAGTCTTTAGTAATTTAGCCATAACTTCTGCTTGGAAAGTCCAAACGATGCACCGTTTGTTGCATTGGAAAGTTGGCTTGATAAGCTTTCACACCATGTGTATTATGGGCTCCGTAACGTGACAGGTTGGTACAGGATTACATGTGAAGTTGAGTTTCCTGCAGTGTACTCGTTCTCAATTCCGACAGGGCGAACTATCGCGCCAATGGAAGTTCGGACAGTGCGAATTGACTTGGTTCTTTTTTGTGCCATCCAATGATGTTCTTTCATGGGTAAACCTGAGTAACACGTAATTACACTACTTAGGTAGCATATCATTCTTATAAATATTAAAATATATCCAGAGAGGAAAGAATTCACCTCTTGTTTGAGTTTTTGAACACGAGTGTGCATAGCAAGTCCTTCATAAGCTTGTGTACGTGTATGTGATACTGGGATTTCCACATCACTTCCACACACAATTGGAACAGCTATTTTCTAGCTCAAACTAGAAACCAACTCGGGATCAGCTGTTTTCCTGCCAAAACAGCTTGATTTCTACCAAAACTCACGTCTGAATCCATCAGATTCACACAACAACTCGGATTCACGTCCATCCTACCTTAAATCAAAATTTTCACGTACGAACATGCTGGAATCGTGCTACAAACTTTTGCCAACCACCACACATGTTCTAACACCTTCACCACACCTTGGGACCATATTTCTATGCCCATGCACACGTCCACACCTTCCAATCACGTTCAACCTTCAAATTTTCATCATCTAAATATGTTGAAATCACTTCACAAACTCATGCCATCCCTGCACTTGTGCCCATGACTTCTGCATACATTTGGAACACCACTTGACACATCTCAAGTACCTTCATATGCATCATTCTTGATCCAAACATGCTGCATAAAACCTATGATCACATCAACCACAAATCTTTTTGAATTTGTGTTGGTATTTACTAGCGACTACGGTTCATCCTGGATTTGAATGCCAGCAATGCTTGTGACAGCTAGGCTAACCTAGGGCCAAAGCAAGATGAGTTCCGCAAGCGCACGGAAATACCGTTGTAGCATTTCACCGAAGAGTATTCCTTAGGGTATCATATTTATTTATCCTAAAGGAAGGTTGTGAAGTGTGGCAAGATTATTGATAGTGTAGGTGTTCTAGTGTGAAATCAAGTAGGATGGATAGATAGATAATGAGGGTAGTGTGACACACACTTAGACTATCTACTCTAAAGGTTAATGTGGTCCTATTGGAAGTTAGACTAAGATGAGGGCTTGTTCCTAAAGTGCTCCTATTATACATATGCCTAATAATGTACACATGGATATCCTAGTGGTGAATACTAGTGCTTAGTGGTCCAACATATTGGGCATGGGCTTACCTCTAGCAACACAAGAGAGACTCCTGCTAAGAGCATGTGGTAAACCGAACATGGGGGAGTACAAACGACCGACAGGGCTGTCACCACCTACAGCCTATCCCTACAATCCGTGGGATTACTAGACGTCCAACGCTACTTAACTATGCAAGAACCATGCTTGCATGCTAAGAAAATACCTTAAGAGTTGCAATACAAGTACCATCCTAAGGTAATGACTAACCTAAACATCGTTGAACCAATATTGGATCTTAGCACTAATGTGTTCATACTAACATATTCACATATTATGAAATTAGCCTATAGTGAAGGATTATGATGTTTATGATACTGTAGTAATGTTATTACTACATTATCATAATAACAACTATACCTATTACATATATGGAATCCACAATCGAATAAGAAGCGCTTCATCCAAGCATATGAATAATAAAAGACTATTATTATAAATAAGATAAAGTCACAAATAAGTGAAAAGATACATGAGTCATACCTTTCCCAAGATGGACTTGGGAACTAGAGGCTCCTCTCTACAGCCTAAACTCCACTAAGGACTAAGAGTAATGTGTATACAACAGAGTGATGTTCATGTGGTGTGTGTTTAAAAGACAAGTAAGGGGGGCTATTTATACACTGAGTTAAGGCGGTTTGGCGTCCGAATCCGCGCGAGAAGCAATCGGTACCGCCATATGGGAGCCATCAGGAGATGACACGCGTCGTTTGACCAGGAATGGCGCTAGGACCATGTCGGTCAAACCCCTTGTTCGGCCGAACCTGGGTGGCCCGTTTCACGGTGTGTTTCCTTTGGGTGGCTGGCAGGTGGGTCCTCATGCCTTTCCCGGGTGATACACGTTGGATTCCCTCAAATAAGTCTGATAATGGATCCATGGATCCATATGTTGCCACATGTTAGCCTGTGATTGGCTGAGATGGCGGTTTTCAGGATCACTCCCTCAT
Source organism: Neostapfia colusana (assembly GCA_030760725.1). NCBI lineage: Eukaryota > Viridiplantae > Streptophyta > Magnoliopsida > Poales > Poaceae > Neostapfia > Neostapfia colusana. The sequence goes on from JASWHV010000011.1 coordinate 65,207,191, forward strand.
TCTTCCTCGTTTCTGCAATAAAATGCCTGCATATACCATTTCTCCAAATACAAGTGGAAGTATGTTATTTCTAAAGACAATGTGTCCAAGAATTGTTTACTCCTTCACATAATTGAGTCATATTGATGGTCGAAAATGGTACTTAACGACCATCAACGCTCCTCTCTTCAGCCTAAACTCCAGTAAGGCTTAAGAGTAACGTGTATACAAGATAGTGATGCTCAAGTGGTGTGTGTTGGAGTGAGGTGTGAGGGGGGCTATTTATACGCGAGTTAAGGTGGTTTGGTGCCCGAATCCTGGGGGTAGTTGTTGCTATTTTTACTTTATTTTTAAGGCTTTACACTTTACTATTTTTCTTTCTACAGGCTGCTCGAGAATGAATTATGCTAAATAAATTCAGATAATTACATGGACTTTATACAATTTTAGACTATCCTGGGGGATTTTATGTAAAATAGATCAATTATAGAGATTAATTGTAATTATTATAAAGGTTAGTGTCATTAATGTTGAATCTAGCCTAGAGGGGGTGAATAAGCTTTTCTATTTTCTGCAACACTTAATTGAAATGTATCAAATTCCAGAGACCGGACTAGTCTGGTATGAGTGCGGACTAGTCCGGGGATTGTCAGAAAATTGGTAAAGATAAATATTTTTGTTCTTTTTCTTCGTCTTTGTTTTAGGGAAGATGGTAAACTATGCTAGAACTCAACCACGTATGTAGGAACTCAAATTAACAAGTAGATCACAAAAGTAACTTGGACTGCAACTATGAACCAGATGATGCCTTGACTTGCAATTGAAATGAATAACTTGAACACAAGGAGACAAGCACACTAGTTTACCTTAGGTTCAATCCCACCAAGGGATCTACGTCTTGTTGAGGAGCCCACAAAGGGCAGGGTCTTCTCCAACCCTTTCCTCTCCAAGTTACCACAAAGGTCAACTAGGTTCTTCACTATCACAATGGGTACCTACAAAGTTCTTGGTGCTTTCTCACAAGTTGACGGCTCCCACAATGTTACAATCGAAACTGAGATCAAATCACACCAGGAATTACACAAATAGTAGTATAAGCGTGTGAGAGATCAAACCAAGGGCTCAATGGCAACGAGAACGTCACTCTCCCTTTCACTATCCCCCAAATCCTCAAGAATTCAATCTTGGGGCTTTATATTATGTGGGGAGTAGTTTTTTTGAGCTAAACATCCTCCTTCGACTTTTCAATTGAACTAAGCATCCTCCTTCAACCGAGTCTTTTCAATCAAAATTCCTCTTTTTCCCGTTTTGTGTTTTCACCTTTTTGCATTGATTCCTGCTTTCAACTCAAACTATTTCATTAGAACTTTACTTGCCTATTATCAATCATCCAAAACCCACATTGGGTTCCCATATGCACTTACAATCTCCCCCTTTTTGGTGATTGATGACAACCAACTAAAGATTATACATAAATGAGAAAACGAGTTGGATTTTCATAAAGTATGCACATAAGAATGTAGAATACATGAACTTGACAACCTTCTCATATATGCATTCTTTATGGTGGGGTGCCTAGAAACTAATGTGTGTGTGAACAAGTAATGTGAAGAGCAAGATTAATTATATGAGATGAACATTAAGAGTACACACATCATTACATTTAAACATAGACATTAGGATAAATATAGCATAAGTCATTACATAGCCTTAACAATGATATTCGATGTTCAAATTAATAATACATGTCCATGACCAACATAAGCAAGATCTAATTGAGACGACTAAGACACGACATTACCAAATCCCCCTTAATCTCTGCCCCTTTGGCATCAAGACACCAAAAAGGGAAAAATAGAGGACTACTCATCATATCCATCGTTTTGCTCACTAGCTTCACTCTGAGTCTTCTCACTGTCTTGCTCCTCGTCATCATCATCATCTTCATCTCGAGTTTGGCGAGGAGATTGAAGGAGAGTAGAGGACCCGATCTCAAAATAAGCAAGCTCGTCGTTGGTCAATTGAGGAAGCTCCTTGTAGTCCTTATCAGAGTCCTCGGAGATCTCAGGAGATCCAATGGGAGATATCTCTAGCTTCTAACATATATAGGTGGCATTCTCGTTCATGAAGTGAGCATGAAGCTTCCATGCATGACTCTCCAAGTGCTGCTTCACTTCCACTTTGCGGCAAGAGGCAAAAATTGATTGGAGCATCTTCGGGATCCCCCCCCGAGCCTCTAGAAGAAGATGGAGCCTCCGTGTCTCCATGAGCTTGAGAGGATCATTGTCTCATAGTGGAAGAAGGTGGAGGTGGAGCTGAGGGCACCTGAGGTCGAAGCCTTAGATGCACTACAGGAAAAACGATCATAGACGACGGCCAAATTTATTGACGACGGGGCCGTCGTCTTTAATGTTATTGACGACGGCTAGATGAAGCCGTCGTCAATAACTCAGTTATTGACGACGGCTAGACGAGAACCGTCGTCAATAAATTATTGACGACGGTGCCCGTCGTCTTTAACTAAATTCGGGTCCACCCGAGGAGTTATTGACGACGGTGACCTAGTACCGTCGTCAATAACACAGTTATTGACGACGGCTGAACGAGCACCATCGTCAATAAATTATTGACGACGGTGCCCGTCGTCTTTAACTTAATTCGGGCCCACCCGAGGCGTTATTGACGACGGTGACCAGGCACCGTCGTCAATAACGGGACATATAACCCGTACGCGAGCCTCCCGACTCGCGCCGAGCTCTCGTCGCCGCCGCCCTCCCCGCCGGTCCCCGCCACCGCCACCGCCGGTCCCCGCCGCCACCGCCGAGGTAAGTCCCCCTCCTCCTCCCCCTCCGGCCTCTCCCTCGCTTTCCTCTCGTCGCCGCCGCCCTCCCCGCCGGTCCCCGCCACCGCCACCGCCGGTCTCCGCCGCCACCGCCGAGGTAAGTCCCCCTCCTCCTCCCCCTCCGGCCTCTCCACAACTAAGGAATCAGCATCATCTGCATCTGAGAAAAAAATGACCATGAGAAGGTTAAACTTTAATGCATATAGCATATTGCAATATAGAAGAAAAGTGATTAGAAAAAAAATCAATAAGTAGCCCCAAAGATTGCATTGGTCAACATTCAATACGATGCACCTAATTGGTTTGACACCATTGTGGTTCTAACATTTTGCATAGAATTGATACTTATTGAGCCCATCCTGTTTATTATCCCAGTTATATGGAAGCTTTTGGTTTCTCATTTTACATACTTTTCTTATGGTTATTTCCGTATAGTAAATTGCTGCCAAGTGATTGTTAGCATATACGTGTATTAGGATTAGGGGTGATTGTCATTAGTCATTAGGCTACTTGTCTGTCAAGTCATGTACCCTATATATATGTACCCCTAACCCATATCAATGAACTAATTCTGTTTTCATCCTCTAATATGGTATCAGCCAAACCCTAGGCTTCCCTCCCCTTCTCTCTCCCGATTCCAGCAGCGCCACCAACCATGGCCGGCCGCCGCTACCGCGCCTTCTCCAGCCGCCGTCTGGTCTCCTCCGACTGTCGCTGTCGCGCCCTCTGGCAGCCGCCGCTCCCTGGATGCAGGTCCCGAGCGCGCTCCTATGGTCGCGTCGAGCCCTGGCCGCGCCTCGGCCGCTGCCGCTCGCCGCGCCCCGCCCCGAGCCCCGCCCTGATGTGTCGCCCGGCCCCGCCCCAAGCCCCGCCCTGCCGCGCCGTCCAACCTTAGTTGATTAATTGTTTAATTAGTATTGTAATTGATTATTGTTTAATTAATACTTTGATTGATTGTGTGATTAGTTACTATATGTAAATAAATGGGTTTCGGCCCGGTCCGGCCTGACACGACCCATTTAGGGTCTGTCACGGCTCATTTAGTGGTAATGTATTAGTCGAGACAGGCACGGAGGACGGGAAGCTCCCGCGCGTGGACGGCGGGCCCCAACGGTGGGGTTTCATCTTTGAACCACTTACAACGGGGTATAACGTACGACGGCTAACCCTAAAGGCGTCGTAAGATAATGGCAGGCCCCAACGGGGCATAACTTAGGACGGCTGACCCACTTCTTTGTCTCTCCTTTTTTCCTTCTCTCTCGTTCTTTCCTCTCTCTCTTTTAAATGACTCAAAAACGAAAGATTGACGTAAACCTATACAACATGCGTCACCCGTTTCGAACGGGCCCGTCTCACATGTGTTGCGCATGTGAGGCGTGTACGTTCGGAATTGTCCCTTTTTGGACAGCCTGGGAGTGACCGAGGGGGCGTGGCATGTGATGAAACGCGGGTTTAGATCTAGACGAGATTTCGACGGCATAACCCTGTTGTTCTCTGCTGCACCATTTTCGGGCGTGCAGTGGAGAACAGCGGGGTTATGCTGCCGAAATTTCGTTCGGATCCATACCACGCGTCTCGTCGTGAGCACGCTCCGCTCGATCACTCTTGGGTGGGTTTAGGACCTATCCTTTCCAATAGATGTAGGGCCGTGACATAAATAAATTATAAAGTAACTATAATTTCCTTGACATTAAACTGCAGATTCAAACATGGGTGAGGATCGTAGTTGGATGTATACCGGTTGGAAGAACAGTTCTGGTGGTCACTCGGATGAGTGGTTCGCAAAGACAGATGCTTTTGTAGATCGAGCGTTTTCATTGTCAAAGATCGATAAGGTGCGGTGCCCATGTACGAAATGTCAAGGTGCAAAGTGTTGGGACAAAGTGAATTTGGCGTTTCACTTATGTCGATACGGTTTCATGCAAGATTATGAGGTGTGGACCTTTCATGGTGAGACATCTTCTCAACCCTTACAAGTTTCAGATGAGGATGACAACACGGGGGTCGATAGGATGGACGAGATGCTTGATGCTATAAATCCTGAATTGATGGAGGATCCTCCTCCAACGGAGGTTGAAGCGTTTTTCACGCTTCTCAAAGCTTCAGAAGAGCCGTTGCATGAACACACCGAAGTGACGCTCCTTACTTTCATGACTAGATTTATGGCCATTAAGTCTAAGTATTTCTTCTCCAATAACTGCTACAACGATCTTATCAAATTGATCAGCGATATCCTTCCACAACCACATAAAGTGCCTAAAGATATGTATCAGTCTAAGAAGTTGATTTCTGGTCTAGGTATGAAATATGAGAAGATTGATATGTGTCTAGACAATTGCATGCTTTTTTGGAGAGAGCATGCCAACGAGAACAAGTGCTTAAAATGTGGTAAAGCGAGATTTGTCGAAGTTGTTAATGACGACGGTTCAAAAGTAATGACTCAAGTCGCACGGAAGCAGCTTCGCTACTTTCCTGTCACACCTAGGTTCAAGCGTTTGTTTCTATCTAAAAAAACAGCTAGACACATGAGGTGGCATAAAGAAGGTGTACGTGAGAACAACAGCATGATGGTGCACCCGTCGAACGGTGAGGCATGGAAGGCGCTTGACCACTTCGATCTAGATTTCGCCAATGACGCGAGAAATATTCGCTTTGGGTTGGCGACAGATGGCTTCTCACCGTTTAGTACAAACGCCACACCATACTCATGTTGGCCCGTGTTCGCTATTCCGTACAACTTACCACCATCGCTTTGTATGAAGTATGAGTTCATGTTCCTATGCCTTATTGTACCTGGACCGGATCATCCTGGTTCACGACTGAACGTGATGATGCAGCCATTGATTGAAGAGTTCAAAATGTTATGGACAGGAGTCGAAGCGTACGACTGTTATAGAAAACAGAAATTCAACCTTCGAGCTGCGTACTTGTGGTCTATTCATGATTTTCCAGCTTACGGCATGTTTTCTGGCTGGAGCACTCATGGTCGATTGACATGTCCAATATGTGCTTCGGACACGGATTGTTTTCGTCTAATTCATGGTGGCAAGATATGCTACTTTGATTGTCATAGACGTTGGTTACCGCCAACAGGTTTCGGAGCCTGTTACAGATCCTGCTTCGGATCCTCTTCAGGTTCTGGCACCGCAGGATTCAGACCCTGCTTCAGAGCCTTCCACAGAGCCTGATGTGGAGCCGGCTCCACAGCGGCGTTACAGGAGGAGCCACTACGTGGCTCCTCCTCCGGTTCCTGCACGGCCAGAAGATCGGGTCGTTATTCGTCCGGTTGGCGATAGGTAAGTAAATCTATAACAAATCAATTTAGATATTTTAACACTTATATATGTACTAATTGAGAGTCGTGTATTAGGTCTTGGGCCGATGACTCGTTCACGGGTCAAGGACGCCACCGCCAGGTCAACGCTGTCCTGGGCCAGCTCATCCGTTGTCACTACCCCGGTCTAGTGAACGGACGGGCTGCTACGTCTTGGGACGATTACGCTACGGCCCAGGACATTACCTACGGCAACCACCAGGAGCATGTGTGGCATGAATTCATGGTAAGCAAATCGTCTATTTGTTAAATGTGAACCTATTATATGTTAAGTACATTAACTTGTATATTTCTACTTGTAGAAATATTACCGTTTGGAGGACGAGGCCCAGCTGGATCACGCTCGCCTGGTCTTCAACAACAACGCTAGGAAGCTCCTGACGCAGTCGATTTCAACGGCTCGCATTCAGGCTACGAAGGCGTATTATAAGTTGCATCCGGACGAGGGTGAGCCGGGGCAGTTTAGGGATGTGGCGGACAAGTACTTGACGGAGGCACAGTACGCAGAGGTAAATTCTTTATTTTACTTTGCTTCATTATCCAATTTTCATCAATGTTTTCATCCAACAACAAATGTGTGCAGGTCAGCGTACCGTGGCTTGAGTCCTGTCCGGACGCCTACAGTTCCCTGTGTGCTCGTTGGGCGAGCCAGGGCTTCCAAGGCGTGTCGATGACCCGCCGACAGAGTCGAGGGACGGACGGGAAACACCGTCTTGGCGGGGACGGCTACGTACGCCTTGCTAAACGGATGGTAAGTGATACTCGAATTATATTCTAGTTAATTTCTATCGCTACCATTATGCTAACACGTATCGATAGGAGCGCGAGATCGGTCAGGAGCCGACCGCTATCCAGGTGTGGAGGAGGGGTCACATGGGAAGTGACCCCTCGCAGCCTGATCAGCTGTCTTCTCAGACAGCGACAGAGACGTTGGTGAGTTCTTTAGTTGACTTAATTGTATTATCTTTAAAACTTCTGATGACTTTAATTTTCTATATTTTCAGGAAAAGTATGGGGAGGAGGTGCGGAGGCTTCGAGGCGACGATTACGATTGGCAGAACTCGCCGATCATACCTGAAGCCGCCTATGCAAGCGGTGGCGGTAAACCTCACGGCCGGTGAGTTCTGTTGTTTTCATTTACTTTCATTAACTTCGAGATACGAAACTTTAATACTCTTACTTCGTTGTGTAGGTTGGCCATCTTCGATGGAGTAGTAGACTCGAGGGAGGCGCGGTCTTACTCGAGGGCCTCTTCATCGCAGGGTGGATCCAGCAGGCGTGGCAGCCGTGATCTGGAGCTCCAGAGTGTCCAGGAGGAGCTCCAGAGGACGCAGGAAGCGCTGAGGCTCGCGAACGAGAGGCAGGCAGCCGAACTCCGGGCTAGGGACGAGTATCAACACTCGTACATGCTACAACTGCAAGCTGCCATGCAGGTAAGTTCAGATCAATGTACTCAACGTTTCTAATATATAAATGACATGTATAATAATTTACTTCATATTTGCAGGCTATGGCCACAGGACAACCCGTTGTCTTTCCTCAGTGGGCGCCGCCACCGATACAGCTACCACAGGGGCCGACGTCAGGAGCACAGGTACAAAATTTCTCATAATAGCTGCAACTAGTTAAATTTGCTCAAATTTAGTTGAATTTGATCAAACTTACTTAAACTTAGAGAAAACTAGTTAAACATCCTCAAACTGAGTAAAATATGGTACAACTTACTCAACTATTGTCAAATATGACCAAACTTACTCAAACATAGCCAAAACTTTTTGAACTAGCTCAAACACAAACACTACTAGTCCATACTTCTCAAACTTAGTAAAATATGAGCAAACTTACTCAAACATAGCCAAATCTAGCTAATTTGCTCAATTTTAACTTGTAATGAGTTTATTTAATCATATACACATTTGTGAACTTCTAATTTGTCTACCTATACATGTACATCATAGGGATCGGCGACACGGGCTCAGGAAACTCCATCCCCTCAGCAACCAGCGTTTGGACGAGCGCACGACGACTTCCTGGACTCCGGTGGCAGCGGTCGGGGTAGCGTAGGGTAGTGTGGCGTGCGTATAGTGTTTTTGTGCCTGCCTGTGATGTATGTTTTGATTGCCTGTGATCTGGCCATCGAGCTAGGGCTGGCCTCGAAGCCAGGGCAGGATTTTCTGCTTTTTTAAAAAAAATTGAAAAGCTTATTGACGACGGTTTCTGGTACTTGGCCGTCGTCAATAAGCCACTAGTATTGACGACGGCCAGGTACCAGAAACCGTCGTCAATAAGCAATTGTTATTGACGACGGCCTAGTGTAAACCGTCGTCAATAAGCCACGGTTACTGACGACGGTTTCCTGGCCGTCGTCAATAAGCTTATTGACGACAGCCTGATTTAGCTGTCGTCAATAAGTTTATTGACGACAGCTAGATTTAGCTGTTGTCAATAAATTTATTGACGACGGTTACCGTCGTCAATAAACTTATTGACGACTAATAATTGACGACAGCTGAAAACCGTCGTCTATAAGCTTTTACCGTCGTCAATAACTTATTGACGACGGTAGTGCCCTTATTGACGACGGTTTCCGGCCGTCGTCTATAGTCCCGATTCCTGTAGTGATGCTTGACATCTTTGATGAACTCCAAACCTGTGACTTGCTCAATAATACACATGATATACGGAGCATAGCCACAAGAGCGGTTTGGAGTATGAGAGATGTTGTATATTGTGAGGATCGGGGTCCCGACATTCAAGGAATCGCATTGGGTGGTGTCATGTGATGCGACACCCAACAACACACTTCAAAAGAACTTAATATTACATAAAGTAACCTTGAATTTACATAGTAACATGAGAGGATATATTACAACAAAATATTATCTACAGAGGAAGTCATTGTTCATAGCTCAAGGCTCTAAGCCTAAGCTAAGCCAAATAGGATCATCCAACCTTAGGATGATTCTCTCTAGCAGCACCTAGCATTCACGGTGGCGTGCAGGGTTCCCACTTAGCCGTATACCCCGAAGGGGGTAACGTCTCGTCCAGGAACCCGTCCTCCTCCCCATACTCCACGTCATGGAAACCTGCAATCAACACTTAATTTGCAACCGTGAGCACGAAGGCTCAACAAGTCTTACCCGTCACACTAACATTAACCCTATATGCAAGGTGAACCCTAGACTAGGATAGTTTTTTTTGCATGAAAAGACTTTCTTACAAGTTAATCCTTACTTTCATATTTTAGCCATAAGTTAAGCTTCCATAAAGATTAACTTTAGTGAGCACTAGTTATATAACACTCAAGTTACCAAGCAACATTTATCTTGATCATGATCATATCAACTTTTCTATTCACTAATAATTTACAACGTCACGATGCAGTGAACAAGCAGTACTCAATAACCGCTAGAGACTACGACTCGAATTGATATACGTCTGTAGAGATACCCGAATAGCATGTCACGTATATCAACACTCGGAGCTGCACGGCACGCTCCACCCATGTTGTACGGGACAACCTTTCACAAGACAGCCCAAACATCAAACTGGTCCCACCAATCCGAGCAGAAGGTCCCTACATGGAGCACCCGTCCTCGACGTTGCCCGTTAGCATATTTACACCTAGCTTCCCTCAACCTACTCATTTAAGATGGTGGGTTATGCCTCGATGCCCGGTGGTACATGTTACATCAGTTTACTGCGGCCCATATATCCAGCAAGCATTCGATACATTCAAACTTGTTCAGCGGGGCCACACACGGCATGGTCCTTATCGACATAAGCAGAGATACGCAACCAAGACCATGTCTTGTTTCACCCTAGACCTCTACCCCGTCTCGATTTTCTTTTTGAGTGTATCATGTTTGAAGATCGTTTCTATGTGTTCCCAATTCATATACTCACGAGTAGATTCCATCTACTCAACTTGTATCGAAGCCTATATTCTACTTAAGCATAGCATGACCTACTCGAGGACTTATGACTAACCCATACCCTTCATGGGATTATTTGGTTATGAAAGAGGATTTTTCAATCACCTTAGACCTAATGCAAAATCCTACTTAACATTTAATGTGATACAAAGGAAAAGTATTATAAAATGTTGTTAAATGTAAATCGGGGCTTGCCTGGTTGCGGTGGAGGACTAAAGTCAGTGTCCGGAGTGATGGTGTTGATGGGCTCCGGAGTCTCCTCCCGTGTAGTGACTAAACGGTATCAACAAAAACGTATGCACGGGGTTAATAACTATATGGACATAGTTTATGTGATGAATAGAATTGTATGACAAATGAACTCCAATTCCCCTTAGATTAATGCAGTAGCCAACACAAGTCATGTATGACTTACTAGCCAAATTTCATGATTTGTTACTTGAGTATGTGTTTGGATTAGTTCCTCAAGGCTTTAATCTTCTCATAAATTCCAGCAAAAATTTGGGGCTTTGACATGCAACAAAGTATGTTTTCATACAGTACAAGTCATAAGGAGTCCAACAAAATTGGTTTCACAGTTTTCTAAGCCTTCAACAAGGAGATATGCATTTTACAAGTTGCAATGAATTTCTGAAATTCGTTTTTATGATTTTTTTTGGAATTTTCAGCGACATAGGGAGAAATTCTTTTAATTACCCCACTTAGCTGTGTCCACTGAGGCTGCAATTTGGATTGAAGATCAAAGATATTAAAAGGAGCATTGTGGTTAATTTTGGGATTTTTCCTAATGTAGAATCTCCTGTAATTAATTCCCAGAGATTTAACTTGAGGGAATTAATAAGAAAAATATAGAGACGTTCATACCAAATAAATGGTAATGCTAGAAAGTACTGGTCACAATGATTCAAAAAAAATTGTTTGAGGAATTTTGGATAATCCTACTAAAAGTTATGAATTACCAAAATTTGCCCTCAAACTAGAATTATTTTCCTATTGAAAATCCTTAAACAGTCGACCCAGGCCCACCTATTTAAATCGGACCACTCAGAACGAGGCAACACCGGGGCCACAGATTTCCCATGCATCCACACTGGATCCGTGCCACAAACTAATACGAAGAGTCACTGACATGTGGGGCCCGTCGATCTTCTTCAACCTCCCGACGCCCGACCTCTCCCGTGGCGGCGCACGCGGGCGAGCTCGCCGCCGAGGTGTTCTAGGCCGTTTGGATGTCCCAAACTCACCGCCAGGGCCTAACTTGGCACACTGAACACGCTGGAGACCTCAGCCCACGACGGCGATGGCTGGAGCATGGCTGATCACGTCGACAGCAGCTCGAAGCTCGCCGGCGATGGTGTTCTAGCTCGGGAAGATCTTATTTTGATCGGGTTTTGCTCCTATAGCATCGCTGGATCACATGGAGCATGAAAATTAACTAACAAACTGATGAAAATGGCCGGAACCTAGAGCTTACCGGTGACCCGAGAGTTTTTCACCGCCGAGGGCGAAAACTCGGTGAACTCCTCGGTTCCTTAGTTAAAACTTACTCTACTTCTTTCTATAGCTTCGTAAGGATGTCTATAACATGTCCTTAAACACACACGATCCTTCATTGATTGTGTGAGTCGAATTTCTCCTCAGAAGCCCTTTGGCTTATATGAACTACCCGAGAGAAAAACTGGAAATACTTTGCGTACGATGAATGAAACGCAAAACGGCTTTCACTGAAAGCAAGAGTGAACACCGGCGAACCTTTTTGCTTTTGGGATCGTGACATGAAAGAGACTGGATCGCCGTGGCGACGGTGAACCGAGGCGGCGGCAGAGAGGTGTGCTCGGCGGACGATCATGGGCAAGTGAATTTTGAGTGCTTTTCACCGTGCGAATGAAGGGGGTTAAATAGGCCGACGAGGTGAAGATCACGATGTCTTTACTGTTGCTTGCAAGCAGCTGTTCGCAATGGAAATTCGGTCGGCGGTCGGTGGCGCGCGCGAGAGAGAAGGAAAAGTAGTTCACTCTCAAACTGATAGGCGGGTCCCACCTCCTCTCTTATCCGCATTGTAAATTTAGTTTAAAATAGTAAACTAATTCCAAAAATAATAAAAATTGGCAACTAGACCAAAATGAATATGAGGAATCCAATGGTGCAATTCAATTTGGATTTGGGTGAAGTTGAATTTTGAATCTGATGTTTTGAATTTCAATTTGGATTCCCTTTTTACATCATCCAAAAAAATAGTGAACCTGGTTCAAACTTCTTGAAATTTGGCAGGAACATGTGGGGACCACCCTGTGGTTCTCCCACTCTAGGATCGCAGAGGGTGGTGCCGTGCGATGCGGTACCCAACAGCAGACAAGAAAAGATTAATAACAACATTCAAACTTTGGTTTTACATAAAAACAGCGGAAGTCTTTTACAAACTTAATGTACAGCGTAAGTATTATACATAACTACACTCTCATACTAACTAAGCAAAAAGTGTAGCCGTCCAGCTCGGGGATGCTACACACTAGCAGCACTCAAACAAAGGTCACGACGGCGTGCAGGGCTCCAGATTGGCCATGTACCCGACACGGGCATCGCCTCGTCCTCGGACCCATCCTCATAACTCTCACCTGCACACAACTCAAATATTGCAACCGTGAGCACGAGGGCTCAGCAAGGCTTAACCGACACTTCTAATCATGAAACTCTACATGCATGGATTAGTAATATAGGAAAAAGATGTTGCAATAAAGACACGCCACATATTAATCCTTACTTTCAGTTTTATAGCAGCAGTTTGCTGTGCCTTAGGCATCCCTCACATTGGAAGTGCACAATCAAACAAGAAACACTTTCCTCTTATGTGGTTATGCCCAAAGTGGAAATTAACTTAATGAGCGCTACATCTACAGCATACATGGTATCAAGACAATATTAGCTCAATGCATCATAATCTGCTGGCTTCTTTCAGTTATTACTACGTCACAGCGCAGTGAACAAGCGGTACTCAAATAACCGCGAGGGACGGTGATTGCAATCAATAGACACCCGGATAACACATCACATACACCCACTTTCAGAAGTGTGGTGCTTCCCACCTTCCTACTCTGTTGTATGCAGCAACCTTTCAAAGGAAACCCAAATGCCAAACCAGTCCATCCGTAACGGGCAGGAGGTCCCCGTGTGGAGCGTTTCTATGCCCACCAGAAGATTTACACCTTGCTACCCTCAACCCACTCCTATAAAATGGTTGGGTAAGCCTCGGCACCTAGGTTAACCAATTACATCGGTTTTCTGGTTCCCATATATATGCCAATATGCATCCGGTACTGTTCAAACTTGTCCAGCAGGGCCGCACATGGCTCGGTCATCAATCAACACCAACAGGGCTACAGACGTGAGACCTCCGCTCACTGCATCCTATTCCCCCTGCTGGGTCTCAGTTTCACATTCTTAAGCCATTCTCTACCTCTTTCCATCTCGTGTGATAAAATCTTATCTCGCGAGTAGATTCCAACTACTCGACTACTACCGAGATCCTAAGAACATTAGCATGGCATTCTCTACTCGTCGAGTTATAAACTACCCAACCCTCCATAGGATTTAAAAGGCATGCAAGTGGGGTATCAATCACCTTAACTCTAATGCAAGCATTTCACCCTAGAGATAAGTGATACAAATGAAAACTTTGCAAAAGGTAATTAAATGCAAACTGGGGCTTGCCTGGTTGCGAGTCAAAAGGAAAGTTAGCTTCTGGTGAGAGGACTTCCAACGGCTCCGGGTTGTTCTCAACTTCGGTCACTATATGAAATGCAACAAAATATGTGTATAAGTGCTAAGGAAGTATAGGAATTAAAATTCTATTCATAGCTACTGCTATTTAGGATCCTTAATTGGCCTCGGTAATTTTCCAGTGGATACTAGACTCTCTGAGGTTGGTCTAAGCAAAATTTGGAGAACTTTCATTGAACCTTGTGGTCTCCAAAATTCCCACAAGTACAAGACTTCTCTGAATTTTGAGCCCAAATCTGAAGTTTTGACATGGCTAACAGTGGAAGATATAATTATAGCAGGTCTTCCTGGTTCTATAAAAATTTGTTTCACCATTTTTGGAGCTACCTACAGGGGGAAATGGAATTTTGAAGTTGGACAAAATTGCTGAAAAGTTTCTGTTTAGAATTGGAAATTCCAAATGAAGGCTGAACTTTGGATCAGAGTTTAGCCTAGCAAATGTACTCCAACGAAGCTCAAATTTTTACAGGGGATCATTAATGTTATGAAGAATATTCTGGCCAAATTTGAGGAAATTCCATAACAGGGATCTTCTGGAATTAATTCCCAAATATTTAATTTGATGAATTTTGGAGATAATTCCAGAGATCTTCAGACCAAATTCTCTGCATTTACGCAAAGTACTGACTGATATGAATCTAACAAAATTTGGCTCACAAATTTTGGATATTCCTACTGAAAGTTATGGAGGTTTGAAGTTTGAAATATTTTTCTGGAAATTGACTCTGTGATTTTTAGCTAATTTATTTAACCCTGAGATAACCTCCTGACTAAGCCACCTTAATCATCTCTAGAAATCCTAATATTTTTGCTGGATATCAGGAACTAGGATAAGAGCTTTCTGACCAAAAATGGGAATATTTCATAAAGGAATATTCCTAGAATTACTCACTAATGGATTATCTAAAAAGAATTTTACAGAAAGTCCTAGAAATTTTCATAGCAAGAATTTTGTTTTCTATGCAAAGCACTCTTCCTAAGGATTCCAGAAAATTTGTTTAACTATTTTTGGATCTAAGGATTGCCTAGAATGATTTTTACAAAGTAGACACTTTTCTGAAAAGTTTCTGGAGACTTTTGAACACAACAGCTTGGACTCTGAAAGATCCTACTCAAATCAACTCCAAATTAGCTGATACTTTGCTGGAAGTTTAATAATATCCTAAAGAATATCCTGGCCAAAGTTGGGGATTTTTGGCTTGTCCAAACTCCCTCCATAATTCTTTTACAGAAAATAGTAAAAGAATTATCCAGAATTTATTATTGACTTTCATACAAATTGGGGTGCAAATTTGAATATATCTTTGTAAACTGAATCTAACCTAATTTGAATCACAAAATTTGGAGTTTCCTATACAAAGTTATCAATTTTCAAAGTTTGAACATTTTCTGCAACCTAATACTGGCTGACAGTGGGCTCCACAGGTCAGACCCTTCTTCTACCTCGGGACAGAGCCCGCGCGCACGCCGGAACAGGGGGTGGCGCACCCCCGTTCTCCCTTATTTCTCCACCACTTTTGCTCCGGTTTCGCCCTACACGACCCTTGGAACGTGGCGCAGCTGCCGGGCAAGGTTTCACCTCATGAAAACAGCCGGAAACAGGTCGGCACCGACGGCGGCGCTCGGCGTCGATGTGTTCCCGCATGTCCCAAGCCAATTTTTACAGCCCAATCTTCCGTACAGCATCCCAAGAGGTCGTAGAACATGGAACGCAAACCAATTCTTGTAGCAAACGGCGGGAAGAGGGTGGTCACCGGAGGACCGACCCGTTTTTGCCGTCGGCGGCAAATTATCGTCGCCCAGGGCGTGGGACGGTTGTTTTAATGCATGCTTTGGCATGGGAGGTCGCTAGTATGGTGGGATGCTGTAGTTTGAACCGAAGGAAGAACGATCAAGCACTTTGGGCGAATTCTCAGATTCTAGTTTAGGCGGTTCTTCACGTACACCAGCGGTAAACGGCAGATTCCGGCGAGCCGGCGGTGGG
Organism: Neostapfia colusana; assembly: GCA_030760725.1. Classification (NCBI taxonomy): domain Eukaryota; kingdom Viridiplantae; phylum Streptophyta; class Magnoliopsida; order Poales; family Poaceae; genus Neostapfia; species Neostapfia colusana. Next base: position 65,223,042 of record JASWHV010000011.1, read on the forward strand.
AACAAGCAAGGAGAGTTCGGGAGGAGTAGCTACACATCATGGCGCACCTTAGGGTGAAGTTTGTTGCGCCGGAGAGGCACTGGAGCAGCCGGAAGACGAGGAACAGTGAGGGCGAGAGGTGCTCTGTTTTTCCGGGGAAGATCGGCTCGGCACCGGTCGTAGAAGGCCGGCCACGGGCGGAGGAGGAGTGGAACACGTCGAGGATATGACGGCACAGCTCCTGGGTGGTTCGACCGGGAGCCAAACTTGCCGGAACCAGATCGGCGATGAAGGCCGAGAGGAGCGGCGCCGTTTTGCTTCGGGTGCGCGTGAGGAAACCAAAAGCTAGCGATGCTTGTGCGAGAGAGAGGAGGAACCGCAGTTTTCTTTGTGCAGCCACGATATTTTTGGAGCTGCAAATGCTGAGGAGGGAACCGTCATCGTGAAGAAGCAGGGACACAGCTTGGTGGAGCTCTCAGTCCCTTGATGGCAAGTTCACAGGGAAAGGAAGTGTCTCGGGTCTGTTGTGTAATTGACATGTGGGTCCCCCTCCACACAACATTGGCTTCAAAAATTCAAATTCAAATTCTGCAGCACGTTCTACAAACTGAATTTGATTACCGGGAGATAACCTTCCGTTGGGTTTGAATTTTTAAATTCGGCGCTCTCGGTTCAGTTCCTGTACGAGGGGGAACAACACCCAGGGTTGCTGTTTTGTGAGCAAAAGATCACACGGGGAGCTACTCAATCCCACGAGCTGGTCGCTAGCGCGATGAAAGCAGCGAGGAGGTAGCCTACGTTTGCAGCTCGGTTGGTGAGTGACAGGATCACGCCATGAGGTGTTGAAGCCACGAGCAGGTCGCCAGCTCGATGCAAGAAGCTGGAGGTGGCTGCCTTCGGTGGCGCTCTGAGGAGGCTCGGGTGGTGTTCGACACCGAACAGAGGAAAGTCTTCAGGAGCAAGTTAAAGTGGCTCAATGACATGTGGGGTCTACCCCCTTTATTCCTCTTCTTATCCTCCCAATGTTTCCAAAAGATCTTCATTCCTGTAAATCCCCTCAACCTGATATTTCGAAAGTTTAAACATGGGTGGAAATTTGAATAAACCAAATCCAGTGTGAAGTTCACTTTCAAATTTGAATTCAGCTCACATTTGGAAATGATCATGTTTAACTCCTTTTTAGCCCACCCAGAAATCAGAATGTGGCCACCCTGAATTCCAAGTTATAAGAGTACATGTGTATTCCAAAAATTTTGGCAGCAACTTGAGGGAAACATTTGAGTTCAAATCTGAATTTAGACTCCCTCTTACACATGAGAACTTTACACATGGTGTTAATTCAACCTTGGCTTAACACATTTCAAATGAACGTGAGAGCTCGTTTGATTGGACACCCATGTGCACCATCACGTGTATAAAAAATTTTGTAAGTCCCATTTTCATGCATTCCAAACACAAATGGGAATCAACATTCACTTTATTGACTTTGCAATTTTTGGGACTTTTACAGAACACTATTTGAGATATGTAGAACCTAATTGTGAAATAAGATCCCCAAGTTTGGAACTTTTGCCAGTAGAATTGAGAATTTAAATGTGGAACTCTACTAAGCAATACTTCCTCTTTTATAAAAGTAATTTAGCTCCAAATTTAGTGAAATTTGGTGTCCTGCCTAGTTTGATCCTAATGATTTGAAATGTGAGATCATATGATGATTTTTAAGTACTATGTCCATATTTTCAGTTTGACTTGGATCTCACAGCCTTGTATTCAAAATATTTTAATTCCTCCCATTTTTCCTAATTGTGTTTGTGCTGATTTAACTTGTTAGAAAGTTGGCATCTCACATATATATCATTGTATATATAGTCAAAGATGTTAATTTCTCCGTCCCGCTGATAATCTGCATTAAGTTACGGAGAAATCCTTGGATGCTGCCCGCATTACCATCCTTAGGAGCAATGGTCTTCCTCAGCACACGGTTTAACACCACAAAGAATTGCTTCATGTCCATATTAAACTTTTTGAGAATGTCTTGCGTGTACTTCGTTTGAGAAATAAATGTGCCCTCTTTAAATTGCTTCACTTGAAAACCTAAAGAGAACTTGAATTGTCCCATCATGGACATCTCAAATCTGTCTTTCATGATTTTACTAAATTCATTACAAAACAATATGTTAGTAGAACCAAATATAATGTCATCGACATATATTTGGCAAACAAATAAATCATCACGAAGTGCTTTTTGAATAATTTGTAATCAGCTTTTCCTATCCTAAAACTGTTTTCAATGAGAGAATCTCTAAGTCACTCATACCAGGCTCTAGGAGCTTATTTGAGCCCATAGAGAACCTTACGTAGCTTGTACACATGGTTTGGAAGCTCTTGGTCTTTGAATCCGGGTGAATGCTCCACGTATACCTCCTTGATTGGGCCATTGAGGAATGCATTTTTTACGTCTATTTGGTACAACTTGAAATTATGGTGAGTAGCATAGGTTAATAATATTCAAATTGATTCAAGCCTTGCTACGGCGGCAAAAGTCTTACCGAAATCCAAACCTTTGAACTGTGAGTACCCCTTGGCCACAAGTCGTGCTTTATTTATTGTCACCACCCCGTGTCCGTCTTGTTTGTTAAGGAATACCAATTTGGTGCCCACAACATTTGCATTTGGTCGCGCCACAAGTTCCCATACTTGATTCCTCTAAAAATTGTTGAGTTCCTCTTGCATAGCCATCACCAAATCTAGATCTCGTAGTGCATCTTCAACCCTAAATGGTTCCAAGGAAGAGACAAACGAGTAATGGTAACAAAAATTAGCAATGCGAGATTGAGTAGTTACCCCCTTAAAGATGTCTCCAAAGATGTTACCGATGGGATGATCCCGTTAGACGCTTTGGCACACTCTTGGGTGGGGAACTTGGGGTCTTGTGTGAACTTCTTCTTCGTCATTATCTTCTTCATCCCCCCTTGATCATTACCTCCATTTTGATTTTGATCACCTTAATCTTGTTGAGGCTGATCTTGCAAGTCTTGCGCTTGATCTTGTGTGGATGGTTATGGTTCCTGTGATGTTGGTCCACTTGGATCATGATGTTGTTCTTGAGGTTAGACATCTCCAAGTTCCATTCTTCTTAAATTTCGCCACGGAGCTTCTTGTTCATCTAGCACAATACTATCAACTTGCTCCATTTGGGAGCCATTAGTCTCATCAAACACTACGCACTACATGAAAAGAGCAATAGGCCGTAGGGTTTCAAATAGGCGTCGGTGTCGTCAAATCTAATTAGCCTAAAGCTGCCGGTTCCTACAGCCCGACAGCCATATACATATAGCTGTCGACCTACCCTCCCAGGCCAACGGCTATAAGTAAAGTTATGGGCCTAGTAACAAAACCGATGGTTGTACTTATAGCCATCGGCCAAGACTCCTAGGTCGACGGCTATAAAGGTGGGTCTGGCGCCAAGCGAAAAACTCGCACCCATGTACACGCTAAACAGCTGTGGACTCCCCGCCCGATCCCGCACGCCATCCGCCCGCCGCCTCGCGCCAGCTACCCCGCCCGCGTGCCCGCCCAAACGCCCGCCGCAACGCCGCGGGCCGTCCCACCGCGCGACGCCCACTTCCCACCACCCCGCCATCGTGCGCTCGCCGCCCCGCCCACGCGGCCACCCAAGCACCCGCCGACATGCGCCCGCCGCCTCCCGTCAGTCGGCGGCCTCCCCATCCGCATGCTCGCCGCCTCCCCGCCCACTACGCGCCCTCCGCCTCCCCGTCCACCGCCTCCCCTTTCGATGTGCGCCCGCCGCCTCCTTGTCCCTCGCCCGTACTGAAATCAGCCGCCGCCGCCCGCTTCAAGGTATGCTCAAAGCTCCTGCCTCTATTTTTCCATGTGTGAGCAATGCAAATGACTAATAAATCATTAGTCTGCAATGTATTACTGCTTTACATTATGTTTACATTTGTTTGCAATGTTGTTTACATTATGTTTACTGCTTCGCAATGTATATTGTCTTTTACATTATGTTTACATTAGTTTGTAATATGGTATCACAACCAGCTTCATTCCTGCGATTTATTGTAGTTTTGAAATTGGGTGACGAACCGTAAGGCGATGTATGATGGATGGAGGTCAACTGGTGTGCACACTATGGAATGGGATCATATTGCAAATGTTTTTTTTGTGAACCAAGCCTTTGCTAGTGGTGCTCGTGTTGCAAAGTGTCCGTGTAACAAGTGCCGGAATCGTCAACGTTTGTATAGGTCTGAAATGAAGCTGCACCTTTGGATGCACGGATTTATGCCCGACTACCTGGTGTGGTGCGAGCATGGGAATATGGAGCATGTCGGTGAGTCAGTCGGAAACGAGGATGAAGATCGGATGGATGAGATGATAGCGGATGTTGGCAGAGAGTATGAAGAGCAGTCACCGCCGGAGGAGGTGCAGAAGTTTTACAGGCTTCTTGTCGCCTTAGATGAAGAAGTGCATGAGGGCACAAATGTGACCGTTCTGCAGGCGGTCACATGACTTATGGCGATGAAGTCCAAGTGCAATTTTGCGAACAATTGCTACAATGGTATCTTGAAGCTGATCAGTGATCTCCTCCCATCGAATCAAAAGACACCGAAAGACTTATACCAATCTAAAAATCTTTCGGCCGGTCTGAGCATGAATTATGAGAAGACTGATGTGTGCAAGAAAAATTGCATGTTGTTTTGGAAGGAACTAAAAAACGATACTCATTGTGTGCATTGCAATATAGGCTAGTTATGTGGAGGTTATGAGTGATGATGGAGAGGAAATAACTACAAAAGTAACGATCAAACAGCTTCGATACATGCGTATCACGTCAAGGCTTAAAAGGTTGTTCCTGTCCCAAGAAACGGCAAAGTAGATGAGGTGGCATTCAGAAGGGATATGTGAGAGCAATGACAAAGATGTTCTGGCGCATCCTTCGGAAGGGGCGTCTTGGCAAGCTTTAGATCGTTTTGATATGGAGTTTGCAAGAGATCTCAGAAATGTTCGTCTTGGGTTGTCAACGGATGGTTTCACTCCTTTCAGCACCAGTAACAGCTCATACTCTTGTTGGCCTGTTTTTTTATCATGCCCTACAATATCCCTCCCAATATGTGTCTGAAAGAAGGATACATATTCCTCACGGCCATAATTCCTAGTCATAAACATCCAGAGAAGAAAATCAATGTGTTTATGTGTAAGGGCCTCAGTTTTTGACACACATGTGCAGTGTTCATCACCACACCACACACCTCATGTGACGAAGGATGATGAACACAAATGAAGAGCAAGTAACAATTATCAACATGCTCATTAGAGTACAAACTCACATATTGCAAAAGTGGTATTTCCCACATGTGATATAGGTGGGCTGGACATATGAAAACTCCTACACTTTGCTAAGGATGTCCATGCCAAGTTTCACCCAAATTCCAAACCTTTTTGAGGTCATTTTGGGTATAGTTAGAAAGAGGGCAGTTTGAAACCATATTCAAATTCAAACTGTTTTTATCCCATGGATTTAAAAGTGGGAGGCATATTCTTAATCAGCACATTTTTGTGAACCCACACACCAATTTTCACTCCATTTGGAGTTGATCTTGACATGAGCTAAGTGGGACAAATTCAAACTTCATTTGAATTCAAAACTGCACTTGTGCTGAAATTCACTCAAACCAAACCCAATTCGAATCCTATTCAATTCGAATGGCTCAAGGGTGAATAATCTAAATCACCAGGGGTATTATGGGGTTCACTGTTCACTACAGTGATCAGGAGTAAATTTCAGAGGTTAAAACCCCGGGTGGGACCCACATGTCATAGAGGGAAGAAGGAGAAACTTGCAACCAAAGTCAGAGTCTCGGTGGGAAATTCCATTAAGCAGCTGTCGGCTGTGCCACCGAGCAGCTACCGGCGCCACCAGCTTCTTCCCCCTCCGCGCGCTGGCGCCCAGGGCGGCTTGCTCGCGCCCCCACGCGACCGACACCGCCTCAGCCGAGCAGGAGTCGGCCGGCTTTATCTTCTCGCGGGCAAACCCGAGCAGCGGCATTGTCTCTCGCCGCAGCTCTCTGCTCAATCGGGAAAATCAGCAAAACCATCTCCTCCTTCGTCCTTGAGCTGCTAGACAGCCACCTGAGGTCGCACTTCACCACCCCAACACCAGAAACCCCGAGTTCCGACCTCCTTTGCCCAAGAGCGATCGCCACCGCGACGACCTAGCCTCAGCCGAGAGTCAGGCGCCCGTGGACAGCGTTCCCTAGGCGTTTACACAGTCCAGCAAGAGAGGCAATAGGAGCGCGCGACCACCGTGCTGCTCTCCTCCAAGTTTGGAAGCCAACCGTGAAGAATCCGCAGAGAATTTCTAGTTTTTGCTCCGGCGACCGTAACCCGAGCTTCCGGTACGGTTTCTTTAAATTCTCGCTCTATGATCTTTCGGAGGTCATCAAATCTTGCACGTAGACGCTGGACTAGCCGGCGATCAAGTTCTTTTCTGCATCTGTGGCGTGAAACTGTCTAGGAGTGACGAATTTTGAGCTCGATCGAGGGCGGTCATGGCGGGCACGATCGGTCACACGGTGCCGATCGACTTGCCGCCATCCCTGAACCCTTTTTACACCTTGTCGAGCTTCCTAGAGGTACGCTGATGCTGTAGGACCGTTTGTTCGGGGTGTTGGCGGGTGAGGACCCACGGTCGACAGCGCCGAACCTCAACCGAGGCCGCGGCACATCGCCGAGCTATTTCCGGTCACCCCTAGCCCGACCTGACACCACCGACGTGTTCCTCGACGTCAACAACCTCCTGGCGGCGAGTTTCAGACCATGGGAGGTCCGGCAGCGGCGAGCCGGCGAGCTCCGGGTCTGCTCCGGCGAGGTCGGCGGCGCGGGCGCGAGAGAACGGCGGGAGGAAGACGAAGTCGGCTGGCCCACGTGTCAGCGGCTGCAGAATTTAAAATCGGGATCGGGTGTGGCCGAGGATCGGTTGTGCTGGCGCGCAAATACCCTGTGAGCTACGGTGTGCCGGACACTTCCGCGCTCGACATGTGTGGTATCTCCGGTGTGCCGGACACCTCCGCGCTCGACACGTGTCCCTGCGGGCCCCGAGAGTTTAAACTTTTCCCCTGATTTTCAGAATTCTTCCAAACTTTAAATCCTCATAACTTTGGCTAGAAAGCTCCAAATCGAGTGAACCAAATTTTGTTGAATTCAGCTCTTTGAGCACTTTTCAGAAAATCAAGTTTCACTTCATGAAAACCCTTAATTCTCCAGAATTAATTCCTCAAAATTTAAACTGTTAGGAATTTTAACTGGAGAATCCTTTGGAGGAAAATCCTGAAATTTTGCTGGAATGTTCACCAAAATATCCCTGAGCTACCATAAAAATTTCAGATCCATTTGAGCTCATTTAATCCACCTAATGGTGTGATTAGTGAAACTGTTCCAGCGAAAATAGAAAATGTTCAGAAACATTTTCAGAATTTTCTCTGAAATTGTTTAGCTCATATCTTTGGTTAGGAACCCCCAAATTAAGTGAGACCAAATCCATTAGAACCCTCTGAAAATCTAGTTTTCAGAAAGTCATAGTTTGTTTCATGGAAATCCTTAGAACACCCTAAAAGCCTTTAATTAAGGTCAAGGACATAATTAATTGTGGAGGGCTCAGTTGAGCATTGCTGCAACTAAAACTTGACCAAGTCTCTGTTTAGGTTGTAACCAAGCCAGTCATTAGGTCTGTCTAGCAAGGGTTATAGACTTCACAACTTCAAAGTTAATACAAATGCATTTAATTTGATACATATATTGCTATTATCATGTAGTCGCTAAGGTCGAGGAGGAACCCGAAGTCCTAGACTTCGTTACTCCGGAGGAACAGCTAGACTACGACCAAGAGCAGCAAGGCAAGCTCCGGTTTGCATTAACCTTTTTACAAATTTTTATTATTTTGAGCACATACTTGTTTCCTTTATTCTGTGCATTAGAGTCTTGTTTGGAAGCCCCACTGCATAGCCAAGAGAACCATGGGTTGGGGTTAGGATTGAAAACCTCGTTAGCCACTGCATTGCTAAGATAGAGTAGGATTCGGTACAAGTCGAGTAGTTGGAACTACTCGCGAGCATAGGCTAGAGGCACTCGACTCGGGTAGTGATAGCACATGAAACACATGGCAAGAAAATGAGACCAAGCGGAGGTTAAGGGCAGCAGGACTTTGGGGCCTGTGTGCTGTAGCTCCACTTGTGTCGATTGAGAACCGAGCCGTGTGCGGGCCTGTTGAACAAGCTAGAATAGTACCGAAGACCTACTGGCTATATGGGAACCGGGAAACTGATGTAACTCGGGTAGCTGGGTGTTGAGGCATAGCTGGTCGTTCAGAGGGTAGGTTGAGAGCTCGAGGTGTAAATTGACTGGCGGCACTGAGATGCGCGTGCAGAGACCTCTTGCTCGGGACGATTGGACCGGTTCAACATTTGGCTAACGGGTGAAAGGTAGTCGCGTACGGCGTCCGTGATGGTTGTTGTAGGCAACATCGAGTACGGGCGTACGTGACGGGTTGTTCGGGTAACCCTGCAGGTGTAAATCGATTATAATCGCCGTCCCTCGCGGTCAGTGACTATCACTTGTTCACTGTACCGTGACGTAGAAAGAACAGGCTAGTTACATGTTAAAATGTTGCTGATTGAAAGCTGGACATTGATTGTTAATGATATGCTGTAGCTTAGAGCTAACTAAAGTTCTTTTCAACTTTGGGCAAAGTACATGAGAGAAATGCGTTTCTTGTTTGATTGCGGCTCTCTCATGTGCCTTAGCATAAGGTTCTCCACAACCTGCTGCTAAAACTTGAAAGTAAGGTCCTACTAATTAGGCGAGTCCTTGCAACTGATTTTTACCTCATGTAACCCATTACCCTCATGTAGAAGTTCCATGTTTAGGTGAGACGGGTCAGACTTGCTGAGCCTTCGTTCTCACTGCTTGTGTTTGAAGCTTTTGCAGGGTTCTATGAGGAAGGGACTCCCGAAGAGGAGACGGAACCCCAGGAGGGGAACCCCGTCGAGTGGGAGTCGTGCACGCCGCAGAGTTAGTGTGCGTGTGTGCTAGCAAGGACACGTTCGAGGGCTGGACGTGCACTTGATGCTTAGTCGACGCCCGCGAGTGTAGACTGAACTTATTTTGCTGTAAACATGTTCACAAACTTGTTTATGTAATAAAATTTCCGCTTCCGCTTTGTACCTTTGACGTGTGTTATACGGTGCTGGGCAACGCAGCACCCCTCAGCGTGATCCTGGCTCGACAGGACCAAATGGGGTCGTGTCAGCGTGGTATCGGAGCTCGCTTGAGGTTTAACACAGCACAAAGGTCTTCTTTTTCAAAAATCCAGTGAGGAACGAGTTAGTAGCCCGTATAAGGATGTTATTAGCATATAGGAAGTGGCATATTAACCTATTTGTATGTCAGAAAATAGTGTATCTCAGGACGTTTATGTCTTGGGGGGTACACGTAAGCGCTGTCCACCAGTGCGCACAAGCTGAAGGGTGGAGCCCCACGGGTGGCAGGTAGCCCGACTCACTTTTATATCCTCTACGACTCTTCATGTCGTTTGGGGTATTCGAGCAACGTCTGTCCCTGGCGTGCGTGGTGCAACTTGGGAGACCCCATCACGTGGTCTGAAACGTGAACACGTAACTCAAGGCGTGTTTGGCTTGAGAACACCCGGGCGAGTGATGACGGCCGGGTGTACAAACTGTATGGATTCCGGGCTCGGTGTGCAGCCGAGTCTGATGATTGTTTGAGTTTCTGCAGGTAGCCTGACCACGAAACGGTAGACGTGTAGCATCCGTGTGCGAGTGACGAGTAGTGCCACTGAAATAACGAAGCCGGCTAAGTCCGGTATAGGTTTTTCTTTGTGAGGACGTAGTACCGACATAATCTGGTGACGCATCGACGTCACACTCAACTAAATGAACAACTTCATTTAAAAACTTGAAGGTTTTGATCCAAGGTAGTAAAACTTGATGTAACTCCTTCTCTTGAACAGGATATTCAAAGTTAACAAGTTTTCAACTTATAGGTTGTTAAGGACAGAGCACTCTGTTTTCAGCTGAGTCAAGGCTGAAGTTAATTAGAGGTTAGAGGTTGAGTTCTTTCGAGGTTGGGGCCGTATGATACATTTCTGGAAAGCGTTGGAAGAGCTTTACAACTCTTCTGTTGAGGTCCAGAGGTGTTTCATCCCTTAACCAATCGAAAAATGCAGTAGAGTTGCAACTGTACAGAAAACAGGGCAGAGCAAAGACTCTCTGTAGACTCTCTGTAAATTAAGCATAACTTCCTGCATAAAAATTCAAAAAAATAGAAAATGAGGTAGTTATGGAAAGCTTATGGGATGGGTTACAACTTGGTAACAGAAAGTTTTGTCAGATTAGGAACAGAATTAACTGGAATTCTTGGATTAAATCAGTACCTAAAGCAGGGAGGTGCTGTCCAATTTTCTCCAGAAATTCTGTTAACTTTGACATCTCATAACTTTTGAACCAAGACAGATCTTAGGCCAAGCAAACACTTTCTGGAAAGCTATCGAAGTTAGCTTTAACTTTGATGTTGAGCTCCAGAATTGGTTTTGCTTTTAACATGGCCTAAATCAGGTTGAAATGGAAACTGGTCAGGGCTGTCATGGGAACAGCAGATCAGCAGTCAAATTTATTTAAAAATTTGAACTATGTTTCCAAGTTTTGTGGGTTCAATGACATGTCTTATGTTATAACTCAATGGTTTACTGTTTAAATAAATATTTGACATTTCTCAAATATATTTTTACAGATGACAGCAGATAAACGGTTGGAGAACGGGTGGGTGGTTTCCCACTGTTCTGACCGTAGCGGCTACCCGGAAGCATTGTGGCAAATGCTCCAATATTTCGGGTACAATCAGATGCCGCAATACTTCGCCAAGGAAGAAGGCGAAGAGGGGAACAAGACGTGGACGATCCATGTCGAGGTTCCTGCAGGACCTACGCCACCCGGTTGGGTGCCGTTCACCGTCACGGTGAGAGGAAGACAACCGGAAGGGATGTGGCAAGTGGCAGCCCGTGACACTATGTCACGTTTCTGCCAACTACACGTGCAGGTTATGGAGGGCACTCCATACGCACTCGTTCCGGTGGAGGGGCGAGCTCAGCATGTGTGGGAAGAGAGGTACCTGGAGGCAACAGACCCGAGTTGCCCAAGGTACAAGCCCGCGGAGGCAAATCTCAGCCTCCAGATGCGGGCGGGAAACGCCGTGATGGACAGCCAAGCTGTTCATACGGAGCATCTCGCCACAAAGCTCAAGGAGAGCACAAGCCGTGGAGATCATTTCGAGAGTGCTCACAACGCACTCCGCAATGTGCTCCTTCCGACGATTAAGCGACTGAATGAACAGCACAATCAGTTGCGTCTTCTGAAGAAGGCAAAGAGAAAAAGCCGTGTCGACATCGCGGCGTTACAAGAACTGGTGTAGACCCTAACCCAGCAGAATGAGGACCTTGCTCAAGAGCGGGACGACGCCATTGAGGAAGGACAGGGCTGGGAAGAGGACTACAATCAGGCTATGGACGAGGTGCATGCTTTGCAGGACCTCGTGCCTCCGGTATTAGGCATACCGGTGGTCTTGGGTCTTCCAGCAATGGGAGAACCCGGAATGGGAGAAGAGGTGGTAGATCCAGAACCACCAGCAGAGGTACCGGAGGAGGACGACCCACAGGGGGTCGAGTTCTACTCCGAGTAGAGGGTTACAGTTGCCAAGTAGGGCAGCCAGGGTAGCGTAACCCAACTTTTGTAATTGGTAACATGTCGGGTAGACAGTAGCATATGTATAGGTAGTGATGACATGAGCACGACTTCTCGGGGATCCGAGAATAATGTATCTTGTATAAAGTTTATGCTTTATCAATATATGTGAATGTTGTGCAAATTAATTATGTGTCACTTCAATACCTACTGTTGCTTATGGAATTTTAAGTAAGACATGTGCTAATTGCTGCTGTTTTGAATTTCAAAATGACGCGTACTCGTGCCAACCCTGATGTTGGGGGTACCAGTCAAGGGGGAGAGACCTCCCAACCACCTCCCGAGGACTCCTCGGGACAACAGCAGCAACAGCAACAGCAAACACCGCCACTGCCAACGGTTACATTGGCCGACATCGTCGCGGCAATGGCGGGTTCACATCAGCAGCACACGGAGTTGCTGCAAACACTTATCGCTAATACGTCTCGCCCAGAGAGACGTCAAGATCGTGAGGAGTGCCAACAGAGCTCCTACTCCGAACTCCTGGCAACTCATCCCCCGGTATTCTCAAGGGCGGATGAACCACTTGACGTGGACAAATGGTTCCGCGCCATAGAGATGAAGTTCGGGCTGCTCCAAACAAGCGAGCAGCGCAAGACTCAGTTCGCGGTCCAGCAGCTCCAAGGATCCGCGAGCGCGTGGTGGGCCAACTTTTGTGCTTCACAGCCCACCGACCGAGTGATGACCTGGGCGGAGTTCCGGACGGCCTTCAGGGCCTATCATATACCGCCAGGTCTGATGAAGAGGAAGACGCAGGAGTTCCTACACCTGCAACAAGGGAGCCGGAACGCGCTGGAATACTCCAGGGCGTTTAACGATCTCCGCTATACGCGTCGTATCATGCTGATACCAACGAGAAGAGGCAGACCATTTTTTACCAGGGGCTTAACCCGCTCCTGAAGGACAAGTTGGCGATATTCAATCGCGGCAGCCTCAACGACATCATTGATGCTGCGATTGTTCAGGAGGACTCCGGCAAGGAGCTAGCGGCGGCGGAGAGGAAGCGAAGCGCGCCGCAGAGCAGCGGAGAAGGAGGCGGTCCTTCTCAGAAGTTTCGGATGGTGAATCGCCCACCATCGGGTTCACGCTGGCAGCCACCACAGCGGTCGATGCCCTTCCGCAGTCGGCCGTACTCTTCACCGGCATTCAGGCCGGCACTGCCAGCACCACCGCAACAACAACAACCGCGGCAGGTGGTGCCGCGTGCGTTTGCACCTCAGCAACGCATGCCGGGATTTCGTCCCCCAAGCACTCCACCAGCAGCGGCCACATGTTACAAGTGTGGTCGTCCAGGGCACTTCACGAGCAGTTGCCCGGAGAGGCAAGGCGGCGGAGTGGCACCACAGTTTCCGGGGAGGAATCAACCCCGGAACCCTACTAATGCGCGGCGGGCAAACCCTAGGCCCGGCACCGTCCACCAGCTTGCCATTGAGGACGTGCCGGAGGGCGAGCCAATCCTTGCGGGTATGTTCCAACTCCACCAGCATCCCGCTATAGTACTATTTGATTCAGGCGCCACGCATAGCTTCATTAGCCAAGCTTTCATTGATAACTATAGCTTGCAAATACTACCCACCGATAGTCCTTATGTGATCTGTTCACCGGGTGGGAAAATTTCAGCAAGCATGATGGTCCCAAAAGCGCCATTGTGCTTAGAGGGTAGAGTCTACCCTACGTCTCTCATAATCTTAGAGGGACAAAAGGTCGATGTCATCTTAGGAATGTCGTGATTAACCCGCCACGGCGCTGTTTTAGACACCGTCCTCCGAGTTGTGCACTTGAACTCAGAAGTGCACGAGTCTCACTCATTATTTCTGGACAGTCCAGAAATAAAACTTCCAAGTGTCTATCAGTCCATAACTATCAGATTGGAAGATATTCCGGTGGTCCGAGAGTTCCCTGATGTATTCCTGGATGATTTACCGGGAATGCCGCCCGATAGAGAGGTGGAGTTCAAGATTGAACTTGCACCGGGAACCATGCCAATATCCCGAAGGCCGTACAAGATGGCGCCCAAGGAGTTGGCTGAACTGAAGACTCAGCTCACGGACCTTCTGGAGAAGGATTTTATTAGGCCGAGCTCCTCGCCATGGGGCTGTTCGGCATTATTTGTCAAGAAGAAGGATGAGACGTTGCGGCTTTGCATGGACTATCGTCCATTAAATGCCGTAACCATCAAGAACAAGTACCCGTTGCCACGGATCGACATGTTGTTTGATCAGTTGGTCGAAGCAAAGATCTTTTCCAAGATGGATTTAAGATCCGGGTACCATCAGATTAAGATAAGGCCTGAGGACATTCCGAAGACGGCTTTCTCGACGAGGTACGGACTTTATGAGTACCTGGTCATGTCCTTCGGCCTCACCAATGCTCCAGCTCACTTCATGTACTTAATGAACTCGGTATTCATGCCGGAGCTGGACATGTTTGTCGTGGTCTTCATCGACGACATTCTGGTGTATTCCAAGTCGGAGGAAGATCACAAGAAACATCTGTGTATAGTCTTGCAACGGTTGCGGGATCACAAGTTATACGCAAAATTCAGCAAATGCGAGTTTTGGATATCGCAAGTGCCTTTCCTCGGGCATATCATCTCAGCGGAGGGTATCGCCGTGGACCCGAGCAAGATCACTCAAGTGCTGAATTGGAAATCCCCGAGAACTGTTCACGAGGTACGGAGTTTCCTCGGACTCGCGGGATATTATCGGAGGTTCATTCCGAACTTCTCGAAGATTTCCAAGCCAATGACAGAGCTGCTGAAGAAGGCTACCAAATATGTTTGGAGTCCAGCATGTGAAGCAGCATTCAAGGCTTTAGTCAAGCACCTGACATCAGCACCGGTTTTGGCGCAGACAGACACAACAAAACCGTTCGATGTGTACTGCGATGCATCCGACATTGGGCTCGGATGTGTGCTGATGCAAGATCGAAGAGTGGTCGCGTATGGATCACGGCAGCTTAGAAACCATGAGCAAAATTATCCAACTCATGACTTGGAGCTCGCTGCCGTGGTACTTGCACTAAAGATGTGGAGGCACTACCTACTCGGTAACCTCGTACATTTATATACTGACCACAAAAGCCTCAAGTACATATTCACTCAGAAGGAGCTGAACATGAGGCAACGAAGATGGTTAGAACTGATAAAGGATTACGAGATAGAGATCCATTATCATCCGGGCAAGGCAAACGTAGTGGCAGATGCGCTGAGCCGCAAGTCACACGTCAACAATCTGACCATCACACCGTTGGAAGAGAGCGAACCACCACTACATGTGATTCCACACGGAGCTCTCTACAACCTAGCTTTGATCCCCACCATCCGTGAAGAGATAGCGGCAGCCCAGAAGAATGACAAGGGCATGTCACATTTGTGGAGACGTGGAGACAGTGGGGAGCTGAAATGTTTCCGGAAGGACGGAGATGGCGTCCTATGGTTCAAGGACTGGATTGTCGTACCCCGAAACCCGGAACTACGGAAGAAGATCTTTGATGAGGCTCACTTATCAAAGTTCTCTATTCACCCCGGCAGTAACAAGATGTATCAAGAACTCAGAAGAAAGTTTTGGTGGACACGGATGAAGCGCGAGGTTGCAAAATACGTGTCCGAGTGTGATACATGTCGAAGGGTGAAGGCAGATCATATGCGGAAACCGGGACTGCTGCAACCACTGGGCATTCCTGCCTGGAAGTGGGAGGACGTGAGCAT
The DNA here is from genome assembly GCA_030760725.1 of Neostapfia colusana. NCBI lineage: Eukaryota > Viridiplantae > Streptophyta > Magnoliopsida > Poales > Poaceae > Neostapfia > Neostapfia colusana. The sequence goes on from JASWHV010000011.1 coordinate 65,238,561, forward strand.
GGATTTCATCGTCGGTTTACCCACCACCTTACAGAAACATGATTCCATGTGGGTGATCGTCGATCGGCTCACCAAAGTTGCCCATTTCATCCCGGTCAACACCAACTACAACGCCAAGAAGTACGCTGAACTGTACATCTCACGGATCCTATGCTTGTACGGCGTACCCCGTACCATCATATCGGATCGGGGCACTTTATTTGTGTCCCGTTTTTGGGAGCAGCTGCATGCTGTCTTGGGGACGAAGCTGATCCGTAGTTCAGCCTACCACCCGCAGACGGATGGGCAAACGGAGCGGGTAAATCAAATCCTAGAAGACATGCTACGAGCTTGCGCTATCAACCACGGCAAGAATTGGGATGATCACTTGCCGTTAGCTGAGTTCTCATACAATAATGGGTACCAAGCCAGAATCAAGATGGCACCTTACGAGGCGCTATACGGTAGGAGATGCCGCACACCATTGAACTGGTGTGAGTCTGGCGAAAGGGTTACCTTCGGGATTGACCTCGTCAACAACGCGGAAGAAAAGGATCGACTGATTCAAGCGAACCTAAAAGCCGCTCAATCCCGACAGAAACAGTATGCGGACCGGAGAAGGCGCCCATTACAATTCGAAGTTGGAGATCACGTATACCTACGGGTGTCTCCAATGAAGGGCGTAAACAGATTTGGGGTGACAGGAAAGTTGGCACCCCGATTTATCGGTCCATTCCAGATTACCGAAAGATGTGGATCAGTGGCATACCGACTGAAATTACCAGAAGCACTTTCCGGTGTGCACGACGTCTTTCATATTTCCCAGCTGAGGAAGTGTCTCAAGCTATCAACTACCGTTCAGCTGGAAGACATTGAAGAACTGCAACCGGATCTCACATATCGGGAGGAACCGGTGCAGATTATTGATGAAAAGGCCCGAACCACACGCAACCGCACGTTGTGGTTCTACAAGGTTCTATGGAGTAATCACTCCATGGACGAAGCGACATCGGAGAGCGAAGAATTCCTTCGCACTAACTACCCCGAATTTTTCACGTCGCATATCCGGTAATTTTCCACCGTCCTCTCTCCCATTTTCACCTCATAATCTCGGGACGAGATTCTTTTAAGGGGGGAGGAATGTAAGGGCCTCAGTTTTTGACACACATGTGCAGTGTTCATCACCACACCACACACCTCATGTGAGGAAGGATGATGAACACAAATGAAGAGCAAGTAACAATTATCAACATGCTCATTAGAGTACAAACTCACATATTGCAAAAGTGGTATTTCCCACATGTGATATAGGTGGGCTGGACATATGAAAACTCCTACACTTTGCTAAGGATGTCCATGCCAAGTTTCACCCAAATTCCAAACCTTTTTGAGGTCATTTTGGGTATAGTTAGAAAGAGGGCAGTTTGAAACCATATTCAAATTCAAACTGTTTTTATCCCATGGATTTAAAAGTGGGAGGCATATTCTTACTCAGCACATTGTTGTGAACCCACACACCAGTTTTCACTCCATTTGGAGTTGATCTTGACATGAGCTAAGTGGGACAAATTCAAACTTCATTTGAATTCAAAACTGCACTTGTGCTGAAATTCACTCAAACCAAACCCAATTCGAATCCTATTCAATTCGAATGGCTCAAGGGTGAATAATCTGAATCACCAGGGGTATTATGGGGTTCACTGTTCACTACAGTGATCAGGAGTAAATTTCAGAGGTTAAAACCCCGGGTGGGACCCACATGTCATAGAGGGAAGAAGGAGAAACTTGCAACCAAAGTCAGAGTCTCGGTGGGAAATTCCACTAAGCAGCTGTCGGCTGTGCCACCGAGCAGCTACCGGCGCCACCAGCTGCTTCCCCCTCCGCGCGCTGGCGCCCAGGGCGGCTTGCTCGCGCCCCCACGCGACCAACACCGCCTCAGCCGAGCAGGAGTCGGCCGGCTTTATCTTCTCGCGGGCAAACCCGAGCAGCGGCATTGTCTCTCGCCACAGCTCTATGCTCAATTGGGAAAATCAGCAAAACCATCTCCTCCTTCGTCCTTGAGCTGCTAGACAGCCACCTGAGGTCGCACTTCACCTCCCCAACACCAGACACCCCGAGTTCCGAGCTCCTTTGCCCAAGAGCGATCGCCACCTCGGCGACCTAGCCTCAGCCGAGAGTCAGGCGCCCGTGGACAGCGTTCCCCAGGCGTTTACACGGTCCAGCAAGAGAGGCAATAGGAGCGTGCGACCACCGTGCTGCTCTCCTCCAAGTTTGTAAGCCAACCGTGAAGAATCCGCAGAGAATTTCTAGTTTTTGCTCCGGCGACCGTAACCCGAGCTTCCGGTACGGTTTCTTTAAATTCTCGCTCTATGATCTTTCGGAGGTCATCAAATCTTGCACGTAGACGCTGGACTAGCCGGCGATCAAGTTCTTTTCTGCATCCGTGGTGTGAAACTGTCTAGGAGTGACGAATTTTGAGCTCGATCGAGGGCGGTCATGGCGGGCACGATCGGTCACACGGTGCCGATCGACTTGCCGCCATCCATGAACCCTTTTTACATCTTGTCGAGCTTCCTAGAGGTACGCTGATGATGTAGGACCGTTTGTTCGGGGTGTTGGCGGGTGAGGACCCACGGTCGACAGCGCCGAACCTCAACCAAGGCCGCGGCACATCGCCGAGCTATTTCCGGTCACCCCTAGCCCGACCTGACACCACCGACGTGTTCCTCGACGCCAACAACCTCCTGGCGGCGAGTTTCAGACCATGGGAGGTCCGGCAGCGGCGAGCCGGCGAGCTCCGGATCTGCTCCGGCGAGGTCGGCGGCGCGGGCGCGAGAGAACGGCGGGAGGAAGACGAAGTCGGCTGGCCCACGTGTCAGCGGCTGCAGAATTTAAATCGGGATCGGGTGTGGCCGGGGATCGGTTGTGCTGGCGCGCAAATACCCTGTGAGCTACGGTGTGCCGGACACCTCCGTGCTCTACATGTGTGGTATCTCCAGTGTGCCGGACACCTCCACGCTCGACACATGTCCTGCGGGCCCCGAGAGTTTAAACTTTTCCCCCGATTTTTAGAATTCTTCCAAACTTCAAATCCTCATAACTTTGGCTAGAAAGCTCCAAATCGAGTGAACCAAATTTTGTTGAATTCAGCTCTTTGAGCACTTTTCAGCAAATCAAGTTTCACTTCATGAAAACCCTTAATTCTCCAGAATTAATTCCTCAAAGTTTAAACTGTTAGGAATTTTAACTGGAGAATCCTTTGGAGGAAAATCCTGAAATTTTGCTGGGATGTTCACCAAAATATCCCTGAGCTACCATAAAAATTTCAGATCCATTTGAGCTCATTTAATCCACCTAATGGTGTGATTAGTGAAACTGTTCCAGAGAAAATAGAAAATGTTCAGAAACATTTTCAGAATTTTCTCTGAAATTGTTTAGCTCATATCTTTGGTTAGGAACCCCCAAATTAAATGAGACCAAATCCATTAGAACCCTCTGAAAATCTAGTTTTCAGAAAGTCATAGTTTGTTTCATGGAAATCCTTAGAACACCCTAAAAGCCTTTAATTAAGGTCAAGGACATAATTAATTGTGGAGGGCTCAATTGAGCGTTGCTGCAACTAAAACTTCATCTAGTCTCTGTTTAGATTGTAACCAAGCCACAGTAAAAGTTTCACAATCATTAGGTCTGTCTAGCAAGGGTTATAGTCTTCACAACTTCAAAGTTAATACAAATGCATTTAATTTGATACATATATTGCTCTTATCATGTAGTCGCTAAGGTCGAGGAGGAACCCGAAGTCCTAGACTTCGTTACTCCGGAGGAACAGCTAGCCTACGACCAAGAGCAGCAAGGCAAGCTCCGGTTTGCATTAACCTTTTTACAAATTTTTATTGTTTTGAGCACATACTTGTTTCCTTTATTCTGTGCATTAGAGTCTTGTTTGGAAGCCCCACTGCATAGCCAAGAGAACCATGGGTTGGGGTTAGGATTGAAAACCTCGTTAGCCACTGCATTGCTAAGATAGAGTAGGATTCGGTACAAGTCGAGTAGTTGGAACTACTCGCGAGCATAGGCTAGAGGCACTCGACTCGGGTAGTGATAGCACATGAAACACATGGCAAGAAAATGAGACCAAGCGGAGGTTAAGGGCAGCAGGACTTTGGGGCCTGTGTGCTGTAGCTCCACTTGTGTCGATTGAGGACCGAGCCGTGTGCGGACCTGTTGAACAAGCTAGAACAGTACCGAAGACCTACCGGCTATATGGGAACCGGGAAACTGATGTAACTCGGGTAGCTGGGTGTTAAGGCATAGCTGGTCGTTCAGAGGGTAGGTTGAGAGCTCGAGGTGTAAATCGACTGGCGGCACTGAGATGCGCGTGCAGAGACCTCTTGCTCGGGACGATTGGACCGGTTCAACATTTGGCTAATGGGTGAAAGGTAGTCGCGTACGGCGTCCGTGATGGTTGTTGTAGGCAACATCGAGTACGGGCGTACGTGACGGGTTGTTCGGGTAACCCTGCAGGTGTAAATCGATTATAATCGTCGTCCCTCGCGGTCAGTGACTACCACTTGTTCACTGTACCGTGACGTAGAAAGAACAGGCTAGTTACATGTTAAAATGTTGCTGATTGAAAGCTGGACATTGATTGTTAATGATATGCTGTAGCTTAGAGCTAACTAAAGTTCTTTTCAACTTTGGGCAAAGTACATGAGAGAAATGCGTTTCTTGTTTGATTGCGGCTCTCTCATGTGCCTTAGCGTAAGCTTCTTCACAACCTGCTGCTAAAACTTGAAAGTAAGGTCCTACTAATTAGGCGAGTCCTTGCAACTGATTTTTACCTCATGTAACCCATTACCCTCATGTAGAAGTTCCATGTTTAGGTGAGACGGGTCAGACTTGCTGAGCCTTCGTGCTCACTGCTTGTGTTTGAAGCTTTTGCAGGGTTCTATGAGGAAGGGACTCCCGAAGAGGAGACAGAACCCCAGGAGGGGAACCCCGTCGAGTGGGAGTCATGCACGCCGCAGAGTTAGTGTGCGTGTGTGCTAGCAAGGACACGTTCGAGGGCTGGACGTGCACTTGATGCTTAGTCGACGCCCGCGAGTGTAGACTGAACTTATTTTGCTGTAAACATGTTCACAAACTTGTTTATGTAATAAAATTTCCGCTTCCGCTTTGTACCTTTGACGTGTGTTATACGGTGCTGTGCAACGCAGCACCCCTCAGCGTGATCCTGGCTCGACAGGACCAAATAGGGTCGTGTCAGCGTGGTATCAGAGCTCGCTTGAGGTTTAACACAGCACAAAGGTCTTCTTTTTCAAATATCCAGTGAGGAACGAGTTAGTAGCCCGTATAAGGATGTTATTAGCATATAGGAAGTGGCATATTAACCTATTTGTTATGTCGGAAAATAGTATATCTCGGGACGTTTATGTCTTGGGGGGTACACGTAAGCGCTGTCCACCAGTGCGCACAAGCTGAAGGGTGGAGCCCCACGGGTGGCAGGTAGCCCGACTCGCTTTTATATCCTCTACGACTCTTCATGTCGTTTGGGGTATTCGAGCAACGTCTGTCCCTGGCGTGCGTGGTGCAACTTGGGAGACCCCATCACGTGGTCTGAAACGTGAACACGTAACTCAAGGTGTGTTTGGCTTGAGAACATCCGGTCGAGTGATGACGGCCGGGTGTACGAACTGTATGGATTCCAGGCTCGGTGTGCAGCCGAGTCTGATGATTGTTTGAGTTTCTGCAGGTAGCCTGACCACGAAACGGTAGACGTGTAGCATCCGTGTGCGAGTGACGAGTAGTGCCACTGAAATAACGAAGCCGGCTAAGTCCGGTATAGGTTTTTCTTTGTGAGGATGTAGTACCGACATAATCTGGTGACGCATCGACGTCACACCCAACTAAATGAACAACTTCATTTAAAAACTTGAAGGTTTTGATCCAAGGTAGTAAAACTTGATATAACTCCTTCCCTTGAACAGGATATTCAAAGTTAACAAGTTTTCAACTTATAGGTTGTTAAGGACAGAGCACTCTGTTTTCAGCTGAGTCAAGGCTGAAGTTAATCAGAGGTTAGAGGTTGAGTTCTTTCGAGGTTGGGGCCGTATGATACATTTCTGGAAAGCGTTGGAAGAGCTTTACAACTCTTCTGTTGAGGTCCAGAGGTGTTTTGTAAGGGCCTCAGTTTTTGACACACATTTGCAGGGTTCATCACCACACCACACACCTCATTTGAGGAAGAATGATGAACACAAATGAAGAGCAAGTAACAATTATCAACATGCTCATTAGAGAACAAACTTACACATTGCAAAAGTGGTATTTCCCACATGTGATATAGATGGGCTGGACATATGAAAACTCCTACACTTTACTAAGGATGTCCATGCCAAGTTTCACCCAAATTCAAAACCTTTTTGAGGTCAGTTTGGGTATAGTTAGGAAGAGGGCAGTTTGAAACCATATTCAAATTCAAACTGTTTGTATCCAATGAATTTAAAAGTGGGGGGCATATTCTTACTCAGCACATTTTTGTGAGCGCACACACCAATTTTCACTCCATTTGGAGTTGATCTTGACATGAGCTAAGTGGGAGAAATTCAAACTTTATTTGAATTTCAAACTGAACTTGTGCTGAAATTCATTCAAACCAAACCTCATTTGAACTTTGATCAATTCAAATGGCTCATGGGTGAATAATTTGAATTGCCAAGGGTAGTATGGGGTTCACTGTTTACAACAGTGATTAGGAGTAAATTTCAGAGGTTAAAACTGGAGGTGGGACCCACATGTCAGCCACTGCTCAGATCAAACCGACTGAGACTTTCTCACTCGGGTCGCCGAGCCGCAGCGGTGATCGCCACCGAGGCCAGCCGCCGCGCCACCAGCTGCTTGCCCACGCGCGGGCATGAGGCGGTGCAGAGCCTTCTTAAGGCGCCTGCCCCCTCCTCGGCCAAGGCACCACCGTTCTTCCCCGCAAGAACTCAGCGCCGGCCGAAAACTTCCGCAGCTCAGACTTGATCGGAGAACGCCGATCGCAGCTCCCTCCTTCCACTCCAGAGCCCCAGCAAGGTACTAGAGACCTTCCTCCATCCTCCCCGTTGCTAGAATTCGGTTGAAACCGATTGATATCGGCTGTGCCGAAGGATCAAATTCGGGACTTGGAACCGCCGCGCCTCGGGCTCTCACGGACAGCCCAACCAGGGCGTTGTCACGCCCGATCCAAGGCACCCTTGGACGCGCGGGTGACCGGTGCTGCTCATCCCCGAGCCACAGCTCGAGTGGTTGCTCACCGGCGGCGAATTTCCACTTTCCCCTTTCTGTGTGCAGGACGACCTTCGGGTACGGTTCTGTTTAATTCGTGCTCTAGAAAGGATTAGAGGGCCTCAGGCCGCTCTCACACGAGCTTAGACACGGTAACGCACAAGTTGTCTTCACACCTCTGGGACGGAGAACCTCTGTGCCCGGCGTAATTTAAGGTCTACTAATGGCGGAACGAACGGGCGGCATCGGGCGCACGGTGAGGACCTATTTCGGGCCTTCCCCGAGCTGCCTCGAGCTCATGTAGACCTTCTCTGAGGTCCACTGATGCTCCCCGACCGATTTCCCAAGTAGCGGAGGTGCTAGGGTGGTCAGCCGACATGGCCGAAGTCGTTCCGAGGTGGCGGCTCGTCGCCGACCATGCTCCGGCCATTGTCCTGAGCAGCTGACCCTAGAATCCTGTTCCCCGAGTAAAAGTAGGCAGGGGCGGCCAGAATCGAGAAGTTTGGAGCTGTACAGCAGCCGGCAGCGAGCTCTCCGGCGAGATCCCTCGGCGGCGGGGCGCGGGTGTCGCGAGGTTGAAGAAGGGGGTGGACCCCAGCTGTCAGTGGCCGATATTTTGAATCGGGATCCGGCTGCGGCCAGGATCGGGTGTGCTGGCGCGCAAAATCCTTGTGGGCCGCGATGTGCCATCGCCTAGGCGTGCGACGCGTGTCCCCTGGGCCCACGCGCGAGTTTAAACTTTTCCCCGATTTTCAGATTTCCTTCAAACTTCAAATCCTTATAACTTTGGCTAGAAAGCTCCAAATTGAGTGAACCAAATTTTGATGGATTCAGCTCTCTGAGTAATTTCCAGAAAATCAAGTTTCACTTCATGAAATTCCTTATTTCTCCAGAATTAATTCCTTAAAGTTTAAACTGTTAGGAATTTTAACTGGAGAATCCTTTGGAGGAAAATACTGAAATTTTGCTGAGATGTTCACTCAAATAACCTTGAACTACCATAAAAATTTTAGATCCATTTGAGCTCATTTAATCCACCTAATGGTGTGATTAGTGAAACTGTTCCAGAGAAAATAGAAAATGTTCAGAAACATTTTCAGAATTTTCTCTGAAATTGTTTAGCTCATATCTTTAGTTAGAGACTTCCAAATTAAGTGAGACCAACTCCATTAGAACCCTATGAAAATCTAGTTTTCAGAAAGTCATAGTTTGTCTCATGAAAATTCCTAGAACACCCTAAGAGTTCAAATTAAGGTCAAGGACATAATCATTTGTGGAGGGCTCAAATGAGCTTTGCTGCAACTAAAACTTGACCAGGTCTCTGTTTAGGTTGTAACCAAGCCACAGTAAAAGTTTCACAGTCATTAGTTCTATCTAGCAAAGGTTATAGACTTCACAACTTCAAACTTAATACAAATGCATTAAATTAATACATGTATTGTTTCTATCATGTAGTCGCTAAGGTCGAGGAGGAACCCGAAGTCCTAGACTTCGTTACTCCGGAGGAACAGCTAGCCTACGACCAAGAGCAGCAAGGCAAGCTCCGGTTTGCATTAACCTTTTTACAAAGTTTTATTGTTTTGAGCACATACCTGTTTCCTTTGTTCTGTGCATTAGAGTCTTGTTTGGAAACCCCACTGCATAGCCAAGAAAACAAGGGGTCGGGGTTTAGGATTGCAAACCCCGTTAGCCACTGCATTGCTAGGATAGAGTAGGATTCGGTACAAGTCGAGTAGTTGGAGCTACTCGCGAGAATAGGCTACAGGCACATTGCTCGGGTAGAGATAGCACATGATACACATGGCAAGAAAATGAGACCGAGCGGAGAGTAAGGACAGCAGGACTTTGGGGCCTGTGTGCTGTAGCTCCGCTTGTGTCGATTGAGGACCGAGCCGTGTGCGGGCCTGTTGAACAAGCTAGAACAGTACCGAAGACCTACCGGCTATATGGGAACCGGGAAACTGATGTAACTCGGGTAGCTGGGTATTGAGGCATTGCCCGTCGTTCAGAGGGTAGGTTGAGAGCTCGAGGTGTAAATCGGATGGCGGCACAGAGATGCACGTGCAGAGACCTCTTGCTCGGGACGATGGGACCGGTTCAATATTTGGCTGACGGGTGAAAGGTAGTCGCGTACAGCGTCCGTGATGGTTGTTGTAGGCAACATCGAGTACGGGCGTACGTGACGGGTTGTTCGGGTAACCCTGCAGGTGTAAATCGATTATAATCGCCGTCCCTCGCGGTCAGTGAGTACCACTTGTTCACTGTACCATGACGTAGAAAGAACAGGCTAGTTACATGTTAAAATGTTGCTGATTGAAAGTTGGACATTGATTGTTAATGATATGCTGTAGCTTAGAGCTAATTAAAGTTCACTTCAACTTTGGGCAAAGTACATGAGAGAAATGCGTTTCTTGTTTGATTGCGGCTCTCTCATGTACCTTAGCGTAAGGTTCTCCACAACCTGCTGCTAAAACTTGAAAGTAAGGTTCTACTAATTAGGCGAGTCCTTGCAAATGATTTTTACCCCATGCAACCCATTACCCTCATGTATAAGTTCCATGTTTAGGTGAGACGGGTCAGACTTGCTGAGCCTTCGTGCTCACTGCTTGTGTTAGAAGCTTTTGCAGGGTTCTATGAGGAAGGGACTCCCGAAGAGGAGACGGAACCCCAGGAGGGGAACCCCGTCGAATGGGAGTCGTGCACGCCGCAGAGTTAGTGTGCGTGTGTGCTAGCAAGGGCACGTTCAAGGGCTGAACGTGCACTTGATGCTTAGTCTACGCCCGCGAGTGTAGACTGAACTTATTTTGATGTAAACATGTTCATAACTTGTTTATGTAATAAAATTTCGCTTCCGCTTTGTACCTTTGATGTGTGTTATACGGTGCTGTGCAACGCAGCACCCGTCAGCGTGATCCTGGCTTGACAGGACCAATGGGGTCATGTCATGTTTCATCCCTTAACCAATCGAAAAATGCAGTAGAGTTGCAACTGTCCAGAAAACAGGGCAGAGCAAAGACTCTCTGTAGACTCTCTGTAAATTAAGCATAACTTCCTGCATAAAAATTCAAAAAAAATAGAAAATGAGGTAGTTATGGAAAGCTTATGGGATGGGTTACAACTTGGTAACAGAAAGTTTTGTCAGATTAGAAACAGAATTAACTGGAATTCTTGGATTAAATCAGTACCTAAAGCAGGGAGGTGCTGTCCAATTTTCTCCAGAAATTCTGTTAACTTTGACATCTCATAACTTTTGAACCAGGACAGATCTTAGGCCAAGCAAACACTTTCTGGAAAGCTATCGAAGTTAGCTTTAACTTTGATGTTGAGCTCCAGAATTGGTTTTGCTTTAACATGGCCTAAATCAGGTTGAAATGGAAACTGGTCAGGACTGTCATGGGAACAGCAGATCAGCAGTCAAATTTATTTAAAAATTTGAACTATGTTTCCAAGTTTTGTGGGTTCAATGACATGTCTTATGTTATAACTCAATGGTTTACTGTTTAAATAAATATTTGACATTTCTCAAATATATTTTTACAGATGACAGCAGATAAACGGTTGGAGAACGGGTGGGTGGTTTCCCACTGTTCTGACCGTAGCGGCTACCCGGAAGCATTGTGGCAAATGCTCCAATATTTCGGGTACAATCAGATGCCGCAATACTTCGCCAAGGAAGAAGGCGAAGAGGGGAACAAGACGTGGACGATCCATGTCGAGGTTCCTGCAGGACCTACGCCACCCGGTTGGGTGCCGTTCACCGTCACGGTGAGAGGAAGACAACCGGAAGGGATGTGGCAAGTGGCAGCCCGTGACACTATGTCACGTTTCTGCCAACTACATGTGCAGGTTATGGAGGGCACTCCATACGCACTCGTTCCGGTGGAGGGGCGAGCTCAGCATGTGTGGGAAGAGAGGTACCTGGAGGCAACAGACCCGAGTTGCCCAAGGTACAACCCCGTGGAGGCAAATCTCAGCCTCCAGATGCAGGTGGGAAACGCCGTGATGGACAGCCAAGCTGTTCATACGGAGCATCTCGTCACAAAGCTCTAGGAAAGCACAAGCCGTGGAGATCATTTCGAGAGTGCTCACAGCGCACTCCGCAATGTGCTCCTTCCGACGATTAAGCGATTGAATGAACAGCACAGTCAGTTGCGTCGTCTGAAGAAGGCAAAGATAAAAAGCCGTGTCGACATCGCGGCGTTACAAGAACTGGTGCAGACCCTAACCCAGCAGAATGAGGACCTTGCTCAAGAGCGGGACGACGCCATTGAGGAAGGACAGGGCTGGGAAGAGGACTACAATCAGGCTATGGACGAGGTGCATGCTTTGCAGGACCTCGTGCCTCCGGTATTAGGCATACCGGTGATCTTGGGTCTTCCAGCAATGGGAGAACCCGGAATGGGAGAAGATGTGGTAGATCCAGAACCACCAGCAGAGGTACCGGAGGAGGACGACCCACAGGGGGTCGAGTTCTACTCCGAGTAGAGGGTTACAGTTGCCAAGTAGGGCAGCCAGGGTAGCGTAACCCAACTTTTGTAATCGGTAACATGTCGGGTAGACAGTAGCATATGTATAGGTAGTGATGACATGAGCACGACTTCTCGGGGATCCGAGAATAATATATCTTGTATAAAGTTTATGCTTTATCAATATATGTGAATGTTGTGCAAATTAATCATGTGTCACTTCAATACCTACTGTTGCTTATGGAATTTTAAGTAAGACATGTGCTAATTGCTGCTGTTTTGAATTTCAGAATGACGCGTACTCGTGCCAACCCTGATGTTGGCGGTACCAGTCAAGGGGGAGAGACCTCCCAACCACCTCCCGAGGACTCCTCGGGACAACAGCAGCAACAGCAACAGCAAACACCGCCACTGCCAACGGTTACATTGGCCGACATCGTCGCGGCAATGGCGGGTTCACATCAGCAGCACACGGAGTTTCTGCAAACACTTATCGCTAATACGTCTCGCTCAGAGAGACGTCCAGATCGTGAGGAGCGCCAACAGAGCTCCTACTCCGAATTCCTGGCAACTCATCCCCCGGTATTCTCAAGGGCGGATGAACCACTTGACGCGGACAACTGGTTCCGCGCCATAGAGATGAAGTTCGGGCTGCTCCAAACAAGCGAGCAGCGCAAGACTCAGTTCGCGGTCCAGCAGCTCCAAGGATCCGCGAGCGCGTGGTGGGCCAACTTTTGTGCTTCACAGCCCACCGACCGAGTGATGACCTGGGCGGAGTTCCGGACGGCCTTCAGGGCCTATCATATACCACCAGGTCAGATGAAGAGGAAGACGCAGGAGTTCCTACACCTGCAACAAGGGAGCCAGAACGCGCTGGAATACTCCAGGGCGTTTAACGATCTCGCGCTATACGCGTCGTATCATGCTGATACCGACGAGAAGAGGCGGGACCATTTTTTACCAGGGGCTTAACCCGCTCCTGAAGGACAAGTTGGCGATGTTCAATCGAGGCAGCCTCAACGACATCATTGATGCTGCGATTGTTCAGGAGGACTCCGGCAAGTAGCTAGCGGCGGCGGAGAGGAAGCGAAGCGCGCCGCAGAGCAGCGGAGAAGGAGGCGGTCCTTCTCAGAAGTTTCGGATGGTGAATCGCCCACCATCGGGTTCACGCTGGCAGCCACCACAGCGGTCGATGCCCTTCCGCAGTCGGCCGTACTCTTCACCGGCATTCAGGCCGGCACTGCCAGCACCACCGCAACAACAACAACCACAGCGGGCGATGCCGCGTGCGTTTGCACCTCAGCAACGCATGCCGGGCTTTCATCCCCCGAGCACTCCACCAGCAGCGGCCACATGTTACAAGTGTGGTCGTCCAGGGCACTTCGCGAGCAGTTGCCCGGAGAGGCAAGGCGGCGGAGTGGCACCACAGTTTCCGGGGAGGAATCAACCCCGGAACCCTACTAATGCGCGGCGGGCAAACCCTAGGCCCGGCACCGTCCACCAGCTTGCCATTGAGGACATGCCGGAGGGCGAGCCAATCCTTGCGGGTATGTTCCAACTCCACCAGCATCCCGCTATAGTACTATTTGATTCAGGCGCCACGCATAGCTTCATTAGCCAAGCTTTCATTGATAACTATAGCTTGCAAATACTACCCACCGATAGTCCTTATGTGATCTGTTCACCGGGTGGGAAAATTTCAGCAAGCATGATGGTCCCAAAAGCGCCATTGTGCTTAGAGGGTAGAGTCTACCCTACGTCTCTCATAATCTTAGAGGGACAAAAGGTCGATGTCATCTTAGGAATGTCGTGGTTAACCCGCCACGGTGCTGTTTTAGACACCGTCCTCTGAGTCGTGCACTTGAACTCAGAAGTGCACGAGTCTCACTCATTATTTCTGGACAGTCCAGAAATAAAACTTCCAAGTGTCTATCAGTCCACGACTATCAGATTGGAAGATATTCCGGTGGTCCGAGAGTTCCCTGATGTATTCCCGGATGATTTACCGGGAATGCCGCCCGATAGAGAGGTGGAGTTCAAGATTGAACTTGCACCGGGAACCATGCCAATATCCCGAAGACCGTACAAGATGGCGCCCAAGGAGTTGGCTGAACTGAAGACTCAGCTCACGGACCTTCTGGAGAAGGGTTTTATTAGGCCAAGCTCCTCGCCATGGGGCTGTTCGGCATTATTTGTCAAGAAGAAGGATGAGACGTTGCGGCTTTGCTTGGACTATCGTCCATTAAATGCCGTAACCATCAAGAACAAGTACCCGTTGCCACGGATCGACATGTTGTTTGATCAGTTGGTCAAAGCAAAGATCTTTTCCAAGATGGATTTAAGATCCGGGTACCATCAGATTAAGATAAGGGCTGAGGACATTCCGAAGACGGCTTTCTCGACGAGGTACGGACTTTATGAGTACCTGGTCATGTCCTTCGGCCTCACCAATGCTCCAGCTCACTTCATGTACTTAATGAACTCGGTATTCATGCCGGAGCTGGACAAGTTTGTCGTGGTCTTCATCGACGACATTCTGGTGTATTCCAAGTCGGAGGAAGATCACAAGAAACATCTGCGTATAGTCTTGCAACGGTTGCGGGATCACAAGTTATACGCAAAATTCAGCAAATGCGAGTTTTGGATATCGCAAGTGCCTTTCCTCGGGCATATCATCTCAGCGGAGGGTATCGCCGTGGACCCGAGCAAGATCACTCAAGTGCTGAATTGGAAATCCCCGAGAACTGTTCACGAGGTACGGAGTTTCCTCGGACTCGCGGGATATTATCGGAGGTTCATTCCGAACTTCTCGAAGATTGCCAAGCCAATGACAGAGCTGCTGAAGAAGGCTACCAAATATGTTTGGAGTCCAGCATGTGAAGCAGCATTCAAGGCTTTAGTCAAGCACCTGACATCAGCACCGGTTTTGGCGCAGCCAGACACAACAAAACCGTTCGATGTGTACTGCGATGCATCCGGCATTGGGCTCGGATGTGTGCTGATGCAAGATCGAAGAGTGGTCGCGTATGGATCACGGCAGCTTAGAAACCATGAGCAAAATTATCCAACTCACGACTGGGAGCTCGCTGCCGTGGTACTTGCACTAAATATGTGGAGGCACTACCTACTCGGTAACCTCGTACATTTATATACCGACCACAAAAGCCTCAAGTACATATTCACTCAGAAGGAGCTGAACATGAGGCAACGAAGATGGTTAGAACTGATAAAGGATTACTAGATAGAGATCCATTATCATCCGGGCAAGGCAAACGTAGTGGCAGATGCGCTGAGCCGCAAGTCACACGTCAACAATCTGACCATCACACCGTTGGAAGAGAGCGAACCACCACTACATGTGATTCCACACGGAGCTCTCTACAACCTAGCTTTGATCCCTACCATCCGTGAAGAGATAGCGGCAGCCCAGAAGAATGACAAGGGCATGTCACATTTGCGGAGACGTGGAGACAGTGGGGAGCTGAAATGTTTCCGGAAGGACGGAGACGGCGTCCTATGGTTCAAGGACCGGATTGTCGTACCCCGAAACCCGGAACTACGGAAGAAGATCTTTGATGAGGCTCACTTATCAAAGTTCTCTATTCACCCCGGCAGTAACAAGATGTATCAAGAACTCAGAAGAAAGTTTTGGTGGACACGGATGAAGCGCGAGGTTGCAAAATACGTGTCCGAGTGTGATACATGTCGAAGGGAGAAGGCAGATCATATGCGGAAACCGGGACTGCTGCAACCACTGGGCATTCCTGCCTGGAAGTGGGAGGACGTGAGCATGGATTTCATCGTCGGTTTACCCACCACCTTACAGAAACATGATTCCGTGTGGGTGATCGTCGATCGGCTCACCAAAGTTGCCCATTTCATCCCGGTCAACACCAACTACAATGCTAAGAAGTACGCTGAACTGTACATCTCACGGATCCTATGCTTGTACGGCGTACCCCGTACCATCATATCGGATTGGGGCACTTTATTTGTGTCCCGTTTCTGGGAGCAGCTGCACGCTGCCTTGGGGACGAAGCTGATCCGTAGTTCAGCCTACCACCCGCAGACGGATGGGCAAACGGAGCGGGTAAATCAAATCCTAGAAGACATGCTACGAGCTTGCGCTATCAACCACGGCAAGAATTGGGATGATCACTTGCCGTTAGCTGAGTTCTCGTACAATAATGGGTACCAAGCCAGCATCAAGATGGCACCTTACGAGGCGCTATACGGTAGGAGATGCCGCACACCATTGAACTGGTGTGAGTCTGGCGAAAGGGTTACCTTCGGGATTGACCTCGTCAACAACGCGGAAGAAAAGGTTCGACTGATTCAAGCGAACCTAAAAGCCGCTCAATCCCGACAGAAACAGTATGCGGACCGGAGAAGGCGCCCATTACAATTCGAAGTTGGAGATCACGTATACCTACGGGTGTCTCCAATGAAGGGCGTAAACAGATTTGGGGTGAGAGGAAAGTTGGCACCCCGATTCATCGGTCCATTCCAGATTACCGAAAGATGTGGATCAGTGGCATACCGACTGAAATTACCAGAAGCACTTTCCGGTGTGCACAACGTCTTTCGTATTTCCCAGCTGAGGAAGTGTCTCAAGCTATCAACTACCGTTCAGCTGGAAGACTTGAAGAACTGCAACCGGATCTCACCTATCGGGAGGAACCAGTGCAGATTATTGATGAAAAGGCCCGAACCACACGCAACCGCACGTTGTGGTTCTACAAGGTTCTATGGAGTAATCACTCCATGGACGAAGCGACATGGGAGAGCGAAGAATTCCTTCGCACTAACTACCCCGAATTTTTCACGTCGCATATCCGGTAATTTTCCACCGTCCTCTCTCTCATTTTCACCTCATAATCTCGGGACGAGATTCTTTTAAGGGGGGAGGAATGTAAGGGCCTCAGTTTTTGACACACATGTGCAGTGTTCATCACCACACTACACACCTCATGTGAGGAAGGATGATGAACACAAATGAAGAGCAAGTAACAATTATCAACATGCTCATTAGAGTACAAACTCACATATTGCAAAAGTGGTATTTCCCACATGTGATATAGGTGGGCTGGACATATGAAAACTCATACACTTTGCTAAGGATGTCCATGCCAAGTTTCACCCAAATTCCAAACCTTTTTGAGGTCATTTTGGGTATAGTTAGAAAGAGGGAAGTTTGAAACCATATTCAAATTCAAACTGTTTTTATCCCATGGATTTAAAAGTGGGAGGCATATTCTTACTCAGCACATTTTTGTGAACCCACACACCAATTTTCACTCCATTTCGAGTTGATCTTGACATGAGCTAAGTGGGACGAATTCAAACTTCATTTGAATTCAAAACTGCACTTGTGCTGAAATTCACTCAAACCAAACCCAATTCGAATCCTATTCAATTCGAATGGCTCAAGGTTGAATAATCTGAATCACCAGGGGTATTATGGGGTTCACTGTTCACTACAGTGATCAGGAGTAAATTTCAGAGGTTAAAACCCCGGGTGGGACCCACATGTCATAGAGGGAAGAAGGAGAAACTTGCAACCAAAGTCAGAGTCTCGGTGGGAAATTCCACTAAGCAGCTGCCGGCTGTGCCACCGAGCAGCTACCGGCGCCACCAGCTGCTTCCCCCTCCGCGCGCTGGCGCCCAGGGCGGCTTGCTCGCGCCCCCACGCGACCGACACCGCCTCAGCCGAGCAGGAGTCGGCCGGCTTTATCTTCTCGCGGGCAAACCCGAGCAGCGGCATTGTCTCTCGCCACAGCTCTCTGCTCAATCGGGAAAATCAGCAAAACCATCTCCTCCTTCGTCCTTGAGCTGCTAGACAGCCACCTGAGGTCGCACTTCACCTCCCCAACACCAGACACCCCGAGTTCCGACCTCCTTTGCCCAAGAGCGATCGCCACCGCGGCGACCTAGCCTCAGCCGAGAGTCAGGCGCCCGTGGACAGCATTCCCCAGGCGTTTACACGGTCCAGCAAGAGAGGCAATAGGAGCGCGCGACCACCGTGCTGCTCTCCTCCAAGTTTGGAAGCCAACCGTGAAGAATCCGCAGAGAATTTCTAGTTTTTGCTCCGGCGACCGTAACCCGAGCTTCCGGTACGGTTTCTTTAAATTCTCGCTCTATGATCTTTCGGAGGTCATCAAATCTTGCACGTAGACGCTGGACTAGCCGGCGATCAAGTTCTTTTCTGCATCCGTGGCGTGAAACTGTCTAGGAGTGACGAATTTTGAGCTCGATCGAGGGCGGTCATGGCGGGCACGATCGGTCACACGGTGCCGATCGACTTGCCGCCATCCCTGAACCCTTTTTACACCTTGTCGAGCTTCCTAGAGGTACGCTGATGCTGTAGGACCGTTTGTTCGGGGTGTTGGCGGGTGAGGACCTACGGTCGACAGCGCCGAACCTCCACCGAGGCCGTGGCACGTCGCCGAGCTATTTCCGGTCGCCCCTAGCCCGACCTGACACCACCGACATGTTCCTCGACGTCAACAACCTCCTGGCGGCGAGTTTCAGACCATGGGAGGTCCGGCAGCGGCGAGCCGGCGATCTCCGGGTCTGCTCCGGCGAGGTCGGCGGCGCGGGCGCGAGAGAACGGCGGGAGGAAGACGAAGTCGGCTGGCCCACGTGTCAGCGGCTGCAGAATTTAAATCGGGATCGGGTGTGGCCGGGGATCGGTTGTGCTGGCGCGCAAATACCCTGTGAGCTAC
Organism: Neostapfia colusana; assembly: GCA_030760725.1. NCBI lineage: Eukaryota > Viridiplantae > Streptophyta > Magnoliopsida > Poales > Poaceae > Neostapfia > Neostapfia colusana. The sequence goes on from JASWHV010000011.1 coordinate 65,257,000, forward strand.
GGTGTGCCGGACACCTCCGCGCTCGACATGTGTGGTATGTCCGGTGTGCCGGACACCTCCGCGCTCGACACGTGTCCCTGCGGGCCCTGAGAGTTTAAACTTTTCCCCCGATTTTCAGAATTCTTCCAAACTTCAAATCCTCATAACTTTGGCTAGAAAGCTCCAAATCAAGTGAACCAAATTTTGTTGAATTCAGCTCTTTGAGCACTTTTCAGCAAATCAAGTTTCACTTCATGAAAACCTTTAATTCTCCAGAATTAATACCTCAAAGTTTAAACTGTTAGGAATTTTAACTGGAGAATCCTTTGGAGGAAAATCCTGAAATTTTGCTGGGATGTTCACCAAATATCCCTGAGCTACCATAAAAATTTCAGATCCATTTGAGCTCATTTAATCCACCTAATGGTGTGATTAGTGAAACTGTTCCAGAGAAGATAGAAAATGTTCAGAAACATTTTCAGAATTTTCTCTGAAATTGTTTAGCTCATATCTTTGGTTAGGAACCCCCGAATTAAGTGAGACCAAATCCATTAGAACCCTCTGAAAATCTAGTTTTCAGAAAGTCATAGTTTGTTTCATGGAAATCCTTAGAACACCCTAAAAGCCTTTAATTAAAGTCAAGGACATAATTAATTGTGGAGGGCTCAATTGAGCGTTGCTGCAACTAAAACTTGACCAAGTCTCTGTTTAGGTTGTAACCAAGCCACAGTAAAAGTTTCACAGTCATTAGGTCTGTCTAGCAAGGGTTATAGACTTCACAACTTCAAAGTTAATACAAATGCATTTAATTTGATACATATATTGCTCTTATCATGTAGTCGCTAAGGTCGAGGAGGAACCCGAAGTTCTAGACTTCGTTACTCCGGAGGAACAGCTAGCCTACGACCAAGAGCAGCAAGGCAAGCTCCGGTTTGCATTAACCTTTTTACAAATTTTTATTGTTTTGAGCACATACTTGTTTCCTTTATTCTGTGCATTAGAGTCTTGTTTGGAAGCCCCACTGCATAGCCAAGAGAACCATGGGTTGGGGTTAGGATTGAAAACCTCGTTAGCCACTGCATTGCTAAGATAGAGTAGGATTCGGTACAAGTCGAGTAGTTGGAACTACTCGCGAGCATAGGCTAGAGGCACTCGACTCGGGTAGTGATAGCACATGAAACACATGGCAAGAAAATGAGACCAAGCGGAGGTTAAGGGCAGCAGGACTTTGGGGCCTGTGCGCTGTAGCTCCACTTGTGTCGATTGAGGACCGAGCCGTGTGCGGGCCTGTTGAACAAGCTAGAACAGTACCGAAGACCTACCGGCTATATGGGAACCGGGAAACTGATGTAACTCGGGTAGCTGGGTGTTGAGGCATAGCTGGTCGTTCAGAGGGTAGGTTGAGAGCTCGAGGTGTAAATCGACTGGCGGCACTGAGATGCGCGTGCAGAGACCTCTTGCTCGGGACGATTGGACCGGTTCATCATTTGGCTAACGGGTGAAAGGTAGTCGCGTACGGCGTCCGTGATGGTTGTTGTAGGCAACATCGAGTACGGGCGTACGTGACGGGTTGTTCGGGTAACCCTGCAGGTGTAAATCGATTATAATCGTCGTCCCTCGCGGTCAGTGACTACCACTTGTTCACTGTACCGTGACGTAGAAAGAACAGGCTAGTTACATGTTAAAATGTTGCTGATTGAAAGTTGGACATTGATTGTTAATGATATGCTGTAGCTTAGAGCTAACTAAAGTTCTTTTCAACTTTGGGCAAAATACATGAGAGAAATGCGTTTCTTGTTTGATTGCGGCTCTCTCATGTGCCTTAGCGTAAGGTTCTCCACAACCTGCTGCTAAAACTTGAAAGTAAGGTCCTACTAATTAGGCGAGTCCTTGCAACTGATTTTTACCTCATGTAACCCATTACCGTCATGTAGAAGTTCCATGTTTAGGTGAGACGGGTCAGACTTGCTGAGCCTTCGTGCTCACTGCTTGTGTTTGAAGCTTTTGCAGGGTTCTATGAGGAAGGGACTCCCGAAGAGGAGACGGAACCCCAGGAGGGGAACCCCGTCGAGTGGGAGTCATGCACGCCGCAGAGTTAGTGTGCGTGTGTGCTAGCAAGGACACGTTCGAGGGCTGGACGTGCACTTGATGCTTAGTCGATGCCCGCGAGTGTAGACTGAACTTATTTTGCTGTAAACATGTTCACAAACTTGTTTATGTAATAAAATTTCCGCTTCCGCTTTGTACCTTTGACGTGTGTTATACGGTGCTGTGCAACGCAGCACCCCTCAGCGTGATCCTGGCTCGACAGGACCAAATGGGGTCGTGTCAGCGTGGTATCAGAGCTCGCTTGAGGTTTAACACAGCACAAAGGTCTTCTTTTTCAAAAATCCAGTGAGGAACGAGTTAGTAGCCCGTATAAGGATGTTATTAGCATATAGGAAGTGGGATATTAACCTATTTGTTATGTCGGAAAATAGTGTATCTTGGGACGTTTATGTCTTGGGGGGTACACGTAAGTGCTGTCCACCAGTGCGCACAAGCTGAAGGGTGGAGCCCCACGGGTGGCAGGTAGCCCGACTCGCTTTTATATCCTCTACGACTCTTCATGTCGTTTGGGGTATTCGAGCAACGTCTGTCCCTGGCGTGCATGGTGCAACTTGGGAGACCCCATCACGTGGTCTGAAACGTGAACACGTAACTCAAGGCGTGTTTGGCTTGAGAACATCCGGGTGAGTGATGACAGCCGGGTGTACGAACTGTATGGATTCCGGGCTCGGTGTGCAGCTGAGTCTGATGATTGTTTGAGTTTCTGCAGGTAGCCTGACCACGAAACGGTAGACGTGTAGCATCCGTGTGCGAGTGACGAGTAGTGCCACTGAAATAACGAAGCCGGCTAAGTCCGGTATAGGTTTTTCTTTGTGAGGACGTAGTACCGACATAATCTGGTGACGCATCGACGTCACACCCAACTAAATGAACAACTTCATTTAAAAACTTGAAGGTTTTGATCCAAGGTAGTAAAACTTGATGTAACTCCTTCCCTTGAACAGGATATTCAAAATTAACAAGTTTTCAACTTATAGGTTGTTAAGGACAGAGCACTCTTTTTTCAGCTGAGTCAAGGCTGAAGTTAATCAGAGGTTAGAGGTTGAGTTCTTTCGAGGTTGGGGCCGTATGATACATTTCTGGAAAGCGTTGGAAGAGCTTTACAACTCTTCTGTTGAGGTCCAGAGGTGTTTCATCCCTTAACCAATCGAAAAATGCAGTAGAGTTGCAAGGACACGTCGAGTGGGAGTCGTGCACGCCGCAGAGTTAGTGTGCGTGTGTGCTAGCAAGGACACGTTCGAGGGTTGAACGTGCACTTGATGCTTAGTCGACGCCCGCGAGTGTAGACTGAACTTATTTTGCTGTAAACATGTTCACAAACTTGTTTATGTAATAAAATTTCCGCTTCCGCTTTGTACCTTTGACGTGTGTTATACGGTGCTGTGCAACGCAGCACCCCTCAGCGTGATCCTGGCTCGACAGGACCAAATGGGGTTGTGTCATTATGCAGCCGTTGACTGAAGAGCTGAAAGAGCTATGGTAAGGGGTAAAGGCATATGACAGTCATCTAAAAAGTTGAAGAGCTTTGGTTGACATTAATTGTTGCTTCTATGCAGAGTTTATTTCGCTTGGAGGATGGTGGAAGCAAACCATATGCAAGGTTGGTTATCCAGAATTCAGCAAGAAGACGTATGAAGGACTCCTTTTGTGATGCACGGATCAAAGTTGTGACCATGTTCTACAAGACCAAGTTGTTGCTACCCATGACCAATAAGGAAGCAACCAGTATTCACTTGCGGAAGGAGGAGTACTTGTAGAGCAGTGTGGATTAGGTCTGTGTAGATATCGAAGCTTGGGAATGGTTATGCAATTACTAGGTGTCAAATGAGTTCAAACATGTTTCAGATACAAACCGACAAAATCGAAGGAGCAAGCCTGAAAAGCACCGCTATAGGCCAGATGGACATAAGCGGATGGAACAAAGAATAGTATGTATTATTTCAATGATTTTTAAATCGCTTCAAAAAATTGCATTGATTAAACTATTGTATTTTGGTATTGCAGGCAACTGAAACTGGCGCCACTCCTTCTTTCTTTGAGGTTTACCTCAAGGCAAACAGAGGCACCGACCCAAATCGCTTGGAGCAGTTGCGTGACGAGGCGGCGACGCAGAAAGTGTAAGTATGTTGAGAGTTTGTTACATCTATCCATGAAGTCAATGTAACTTTTATTACATCTATCCGTGAATTCAATGAATCACAAGAAAAATATGTTGAGTGTTTGAATAAAACTCATGGAGATGACGTGGATTTTGTAAGAGAGCCGTTGGATGTGGGTGCGGCGTACAAAGCCGGCGAAGGTTTACCGCATGGGAGGTATGTGTAAAGATATTCATGGTTTATATGTTAATGACTATCGATTCCTAACACTTGTATTTTTTTGTAGACTTGGGTTGGGTGACGGGTATGTGAAGCGTGAGGCTTATGCTAGACAACGCTCGTCCTCTAGTGTGAGTTCTACTCAGTTCCGGTCTAATGCGGAGACAGAGGAATGAAAAGAAGAATTGAGACACACCAATGAGCAGATGCAACAACAGATGCAATATTTGTTTATGGCACGGGTAACATGTAATCTTAACAATTGAACAATTTATTCGATTTCAAAATAGTTCTACTTAATATCTCACAAATAATTTACTTGATGCAGTTCTTGGCTCAAGGTAACACCGGATATTAGTTCGGTATGCTTCGTCCCATGCAGCCAGGATAACTTGTTGGCCCCTCGTCACAGGTATAACTGCATGTCTTATTAATTCAAGTTAGAACATAAAATTAGAACCATATGTCCACAACCTCAGGGATTCGAGTAGATGTTGGCTGCAAGTCATCCTGGATGGTAACCTTATACATGTGTTCTCCCACCGTTGCCCTTCGGTCCAATGCAGGCAGTACAATCTTTTGGCCCCTCATCACAGGTATAACTACATATTTTATTTATTTGGGTTAGAATACAAAATCATAACCATATGTATCGCGGGGTTCCGAGAGTGGTCATGCACAACCTCAGGGATTCATGTCGATGTTGGCCGCAACTCATCCTGAATGGCAACCTTATACAGGTGTTCTCCCACCGATGTTCTTCGGTCCGAGGTAGACTCAACCATCACTACCTCCGGCCACAGCGGTATGACTTCTAAATTAGTAGTTCTCATGAAAAAGTAGGTTAATTTGAACAATAGTTTGTGACTTTTAGTCAAATTTATAGTTAGTAATACCTTTGAGCAAAATATATGAGTACGATAATTTTAGACATAGTCTAGTTACATAAGTTAATTTTATAACACATAAATCAATTAGCGAATATTAGAAAGATTGAGACATGTGAATATATGTACCAAAGTAAAGTTTAACTTGTATTTGTTTTTCGCATGGTTCCCGTCATGGAACGCCTGAAGCTTGCGATGATTTTCTCAATTTAAACGGCGGAGGTGCGAGTGGCAGAGATTCAAACAACAATATGAACATGTGAGCTTGTCTTTTTCATTCAAACTTGTTAAATATTGCTTGTAAAGGTATTGTTGTTTGTATGCTGAAATATTGTGTTGTGTATGTTACTATGAATATATATATATATATATATATATATGTTGCTGTGTCAATTAATGTAATGTTGTCGTCATGCTGTGTGGAATGGAGGCTTCCCAGCCTGGGAGGGAGGGAAAAGAAGCCGCGGTTCAAAAAACTGAACTAGAGCCGTTTCTTTCAGCCCTAGCCGACGGCTATAAGTACTTAAAACCGTCGGGCTCATCCACTATGGCCGACGGCTATAAGGCATTAAAGGCATCGGTTATCGGAGGCCGACAGTTATAGATATTAAAGATGTTGGATCCCTGCTCTGACGGCTATAAGGTGAAAAAACATCGGTCTGCCAAGACCGACCCACATAAACTTTAAAAGCGTCATAACCGACCACTATAAATGTTAAAAACATTGGACAAAGGGCGACGACTAAAGCCGTTGGTATACTTGATATATGAAAACATTATACCATATATTTTGGATAGCGGTTTACTAATTTTTATTTTGACACAACCTCCAAGGTTTCATATGGCCGTCCAGTAGGGAAACTTAACATTTTTAAGGAAAACTTGACACCTTTATAAGTCATATATTCTTATTTACATGATGAATGGTGTGTAGACAAAAAAAAGAAAAAAAATAGTTCAAGAAAATGATTGATGATGTTACTAGATTTTTCTATATTTGTTGTTACAATTTAAATGTGAGGTTTTACTACATTAAAATTTACAAAGCTGAAGTTCAAAACCAATTAGGTAGAAAAATCAAACGTCTTATGTCAAATCATGGTTGTGAGTATTTATTTATTTGATGAACGTGATATTATTTATGAGAGAATGTCTCCCTATTCAGCCAAATTAAATGTGCCGCCGAGAAGAAAAATTGCACATTTACGAACTTGTTAAATGTTAGATACTACTAGTTTTATCTAAGACATGATGGGGAGACATGATTGACTTTATGTCATGTATTGGGCCGAGTTCTATATAAGAATAAAGTGAAAACCCATCATGAGTTGTGGGTTGAGAGAAAATCATTATTCTCAGTTAGGGGTGCTTAAGAAAGATCAACATACCAATCTCTAAGAAACGCAAGATTGAACATAAGACAAAAATGTATATTCTTCGATTATATTGAGCGAAGCATTGCCTAAATCTATGATAACTGATATGCATCTTGATATTATAGTAAAATCTTGTGATGTAACCTTTTTAGAATACTTTTTTATCAGAGATATGCTAGAATTTCTTTTAAATAATTTATTAAACCTGATACATCTAGCGAGTATGTCCTTGAGGAACGCAATGAGGTTGTCAGGCCTATGCCTCTAAACTGGTCTCTTTTATGACTGCTGGCTCAGAGGGAGTGTGGCTGCTGTACTGGGCCCTGTCACCAGGACGAGAATTTAAGGATGAGGCCAGGGCCACAGCAGTTCTCTTTTATTCCTAATTATAAGCATGTGTTCCGTACGAAAATAGATGCTGAAAAAAAACGAGAACAAAACATTAACTTCAAACTTCATATGCAGACAGATTACCAGTGTAACACTGAGCTAGCATTCGACACGATGTCAACGTTACACCTGCCCATGGCCCCAAGAGATTCTTGGAAAACTCTAAATAAACAAAAAGTTTTTTCAGCTAGTAGGGGACAACAGCCCAAGACGACAAAAAAACGGGAAAATCATTACTATGAACATCAAATAGTTGCCGTCTATTGAACACTGCCGCTCTCCCTGCACATTGTTCAAAGAACCAGGAACATCCTGAGCATGTTCCATCACCTTTTCTCAGCGATTGTAACTGCCCTCGAGGAAACTAGCGCCAACGCTTTTGTGCTGGCAGCTAGTGGAATCCAGAAATTGGTTGTCAGTTCACGTCCTGCTCGCGTACGCAGCTCACAGTATCTGTACAAACTTCCCGAAAGGACACGGACAAGCACAGCAATCACATATTAGCCGAATCCAAAACCTTCATTTGCTTCATGGATAGCCAACAGCAACCGCTCCTGGAGCTGCTCCTTGGATGTGTACTCGGGTAAGTCTAGTTGGTTAAAGCTGCAATGAGCAAAAGCAGATAACATGCCAGAGCTGATGTCAGTGAAATAGACAAATAACGTTACCTGCCAAGTTTTTTCTTCATATTAGAACGAAACAAAGCAAAACAGCAGACGGGTTACCATGTATGAGCTGAAGGCAGATGGTTGGTGCTGCCGTAGGCCTTATGTATCTGGAACCGTTGTGGCCCAGAAATCCCTTGGAGTGCGCTGAAACCTTCCAGAGGTACCTACAGTTACACTCAAATGATAAGAAGTCATTAAAAACAATAGATGCTAATATACTTTTGTTTGCTAATGGAAGATTTCAGTCAGCTGGAGTTGTAATTTCATAACTTGTTTCAGCCCCCCATACCAAGCAATCGAGAAAAGAGCTACCACTATCAGCAATACCTTTGAAGTGCCAGTCACAAACTGAAGGAACCGAGCTTTGTCTTCCTTGCTCAGCACTTGGACAATTTCCCAGAACCACTGAATGACGGGAGAAGCTATGCTGTAGCCAAAATATTCTGTGTTTGCTTTTAAATCATCCACTGAAAGGAAAATATATAGAAACAAATAAATTAGAACCACTGCAAAGAAATATTATGCGACAACCCTAAATTAAAGTAAACTCACGGTCAATATCTGGAAGACCGCTAATTAGCAGTTCAAGTTCTTTGTCATTGAAGATGGATATCAGCTCTCGTGGAATGAGCTCAATAAATCCTTCAAGAAATGCATTTATCTGAGGCCTGATTGCAGTGGTCAAACGATGTTCTGCTACCCGGTCCACATATTCATGTTTATTCTCCTCAGTGACCCTTATGTTACGCCCTCCAGGTATCAACTCACAATCCGTGACCTGCAATATAACTTGGGACTGGCCGGGCAGGTGCATCCTAGCCCACCCTACAACCCATGGACTGGCCAGATCTATATGTGGCCTAGGCCGTCTCTGGGTTCTCAGCTTTCACGGCCACCACGTCCCCAGCTGGCGTTCGTAGCCCACCTAGGATATAGTGAACCAGCCTACAGTGTTGGTGGGCCGCCGACTTAGATCTACGATGGACCTGGCTATTCTCCTGGCGGACAGACAGCCTCGACCTACGGAGGCACCGACTACCCTGTTGGGTACTCGGAGCCGTCGGCACCACTCCAGGAGCCACCATCGACGTGGAATCGCTAGTCGATGGCCTCCTCCTTCAGCACCATGCATGTTACTCAACCATGTGCTGACTGGATAGCGGACTCCGGAGCGTCATATCATACCACTCCTAATGCTGGTATATTCTTTTCCACCCACCCTCCCAATCCCTCTTTCAAGGCCGGCTGAGATTTCGGTGGCCGGGGCGAAACTAAAATAGTGGCCCCCTTGGTCATAAAAATAAAAAATACTACATATATATTATATGTATAATTATCGTATTTTCTGCAAGAAGATATAGAAGAATAAGATTTTCACTTAAAGCTATATAATAATCTAGATATTACAAAAACTTATCATCAGTAGGAGAGATAGTGATATGTATAACACACAAACTATAACGAAAAGCACCTCATAAAGATGATTTAAACAAATTTCATAAGTATAACACACAAAACACTACAAAAAACACTTTATAAAGATAATTATAAAAATTTTGCAAATTGGAAAAACACGCTGATTGAATCTATGCAGTGCCAAAATGAAATCAGTTCAATTTGATTATATCTTGCCAATTGCATTTTGTTTAGTACGTGATTTGTTTACCCAATTTCTAAACATTAGAGAGGAGCAGAATTCTAGCATCGTTTCTAAGATGATCTATTGACGGTCGTAGGGACGTGGTTGTGTTTATTCAGAAAGGAGCAGAAGGACAAACCAAATAATAAATGATCAGTATATGTAACCTGAATTGTCAAAGTAGTGGATCAAAGGGTGGGTTTTCTGTACGTAATTCGCCTACTGCAAGCCATAGGTGGGCATTAGACAGTCTAGCAGCACTATTTTTAATTGAGTTTCATTATATTTAGCAAATAATTATGAGACAAAATGTAAAAAAATATGTGCAATATATATAGATCCGAATGGGGTCCTTTGTTCTGGGGCCCGGGGCAGTCGCCCCTCACGTCCTGCCTCAGGGCTGGCCCTGCCCGCTTTTCCTTCATCTATCGTTGTTGGGAACGGGTCTGTTCTTCCGGTCACCTCAGTAGTTGATTCTGGATTCCCGGGTTCCTTCCAGCTGAAAAACATTCTTTTCGCTCCGGATATCCTTCAGAATTTGCTTTCTATCCGTCGTTTTACCACTGACTATAATGTTCCATTGAGTTTGATCCATTTGGTTTGTCTGTGAAGGACCTCTCTACCCGACTACTTCTTTATTGATGTGATAGCTCGGGGCCTCTCTACACACTTCGACTTTCTACTTCCGCTGCCTCACCGCCTTTTGCTTTCACTACGACAGCTTCATCCACCATTTTGCATCGCCGGCTTGGCCACCCTGGTGCAGATGTTATGTCGAAGCTGTCTAGTAGTTCTGTTATTTCGTGTTCTATGTTGTAATTCCGGTGTTTTATCACACCAAAAACTGTCTTGTTCCAGACAGTTCAACACCTCTCCTAGTTGTTCTCGCTGGTCTGTTCTAGTAGATCTGTTCACGGGAAGAACAGATTGTTGCAGCCTGTTTCTGGAGGTGGAGACGCAGAACATAAGAGAGAACAGGGGGCGCAGAGGAGGAAGATCAGGGCAGCAGCGGCGGCTAGAGCTGCTAGCCTGGGTGGCGTCGGCTGCTGAAGCCTGGGCGGCAGCTAGGGCAGAGCCTAGGCGGCGGCGGCTGCATAGCCTGGGTGGCAGCTAGGGCAGAGGATAGGCGGAGGCTAGGGCAGGGGCTAGGCGGCGGCTAGGTCAGAGGGAGGACAAGTATTTTCTTTTCTCATCTCATCTAAAACTGGGGTGTTTGACTTCTTTATATAGCCCCTCTTACAAGAGTCCTGATCTATTACAACTCAATCTTTTAGTCTATCTCTAATTCTATCTCTAAGAAGACTAAACTCTAATATCTTCTAGAAGGAGATCCGGCTTAGGCCGTGATGCAGTCGGAGATGGACGCGGTTGAGAACAACCGCACCTGGGAGCTTGCTGACCTCCCTCATGGTCACCGCGCGATCACACTTAAGTGGGTGTTCAAGCTGAAGAGGGATGAAGCCGTTGCCATCGTCAAGCACAAGGCTCGCTTGGTGGTACGTGGTTTCGTGCAACAGGAGGGGATCGACTTTGACGATGCCTTCGCGTCCGTGGCGCGGATGGAATATGTGCGACTCCTCCTTGCGCTGGCTGCTCAGGGAGGCTGGCGGGTTCAACACATGGATGTCAAGTCGGCGTTTCTTAACGGCGATTTAAAGGAGGAGGTCTATGTGCACCAGCCACTGGGATTTACGATTCCTGACAAGGAGGGCAAGGTGTTGCGCCTCCGCAAGGCCCTCTATGACCTGCGGCAGGCACTAAGGGCGTGGAATGCCAAGTTGGACTCTACGCTCAAGGGTATGGGCTTCGAGCAAAGCCCGCACGAGGCGGCCATCTACCGGCGGGCCAATGGAGGAAATGCCCTACTGGTGGGTGTCTACGTCGACGACTTGGTGATCACCGGCACCAAGGATGCGGAGGTGGCAGCATTCAAGGAAGCGATGAAAGCCACCTTCCAGATGAGTGACCTGGGATCTCTCTACTTCTACCTGGGGATCGAGGTGCACCAGGCCGACTCCGGGATCATTCTTCGATAGACTACCTACGCCAAGCGCATTGTTGAGCTGGCTGGGCTTGCAGACTGCAACCCAGCTCTCACTCTCATGGAGGAGAGACTGAAGCTGAGCCGCAATAGCACGACGGAGGAGGTGGATGCCACGCAGTATCGGCGTCTTGTGGGGAGCCTTCGCTACCTCGTCCACACACGGCCGGACTTGGCATTTTCTGTCGGCTACATCAGTCGGTTCATGCAGCGACCGATGATGGAGCACCAGCAGGCTGTGAAGAGGATCATCCGCTACATTGCCGGCACTCTCGACCACGGCCTCTACTACCCGAGGTGCCCTGGGGAGGCACACCTTGTCGGGTACAGCGACCGCCACCACGCCGGCGACATCGACACTAGCAAGAGCACGAGCGGGATTCTCTTCTTTCTCGTCAAGTGCCTCGTTAGCTGGCAGTCGGTCAAGCAGCAGGTGGTGGCCCTGTCCAGCTGCGAGGCTGAGTACATAGCGGCCTCTACTGCTTCGACTCAGGCGCTCTGGCTAGTTCGACTGCTAGGTGATCTCCTCGGCAAAGACACCAGAGCGATGGAACTCAGGGTGGACAACAAGTCCGCTCTGGCTCTAGCAAAGAACCCCGTCTTTCATGAACGGAGCAAGCACATTCGGGTGAGGTACCACTTCCTCCGAGGCTGCTTGGAGGAAGGAAGCATCAAGACGTGCTACATCAACACCAAGGACCAGCTTGCAGACCTGCTCACCAAGCCCCTTGGGAGGATCACGTTCCTTGAGCTTTGCTCCAGGATCGGGATGGTCCAACTCTCCCACAAGACAACGCGCAAGACTTAGGGGGAGAATGAAGGAATAAGTATTGTACTCTTGGTCTATGTGGCCCCTAGTTAGGACAGTATCTCAGTCCTTAGTAGGACAACATACTAGTCCTTTGGTAGGACAACATCTTAGTCTAGCATCTAGGTATATGCTTGGCTGCCTTAGCTATAAATATGTAACCCCAACCTCTAGGTTGGCATGGCATTGTGTGTGGAATGAAACAAGAAAAATTTCCCAACTCTTAGTGTCATCCTCTCCATGAGAGTAATACTTCAGATACTAACGCACCGGACTAGTCCGATCTCACACAGGAACTATTTGTCCGGGTGACAACGGGTAAGTCTGGAGGACCCGGACTAGTCCGGCCACTAAGGTGGGCAAGTCCGGTCCACCAAGACTTAGCCGTGGGAGCTCTCATCTCACAACCATATGGACTAGTCCGCCTCAGAACGGACTAGCCCGAACTCACACAGAGACTGGTTGTCCGGGTGAAAACAGATTAGTCTGGCTGGCCCGAACTGGTCCGGCCACTGAGGCGGATAAGTCCGGTCTACCAGGACTTAGTCCCGAAACACTCTCACTAAGAGAGAAAAGGACTAGTCTGTCCCCAAACGGACAAGTCCGAACTCAGTCAGAAACTCTTAGTCCGCCCCAAAACGGACTAAATTGTAGGACTTCTGGACTAGTACGGTCTATTCCCCGGACAAGTCCGGCCTGCGGCTGAGTTGGTTATGGCTCAAATATGGAAAGATATGAGTTGGTTATGATATGATTTCGTGTGGGACACGACGTTGAGTTGTTTTAGGAATGTGGGATACGTTCCTAAGGTGTTTGGAAGTCTTAAGATTACTTCTATTTGCGTATAGAAGAGTCTTGAGCAGTTATGGAAAGTTTCGATTCAGAAATTGAGTAGGATTAGAGTCCTAGATTGAATTGGGTTGGCCTCCGGGCTGGTTATATAAGCAAGGGAGGCCAGAGATCGTGGTAAGATGACTTTGGGCTGTTCCTCTTATGTTTTGATCAATAAAATTCGTAATTTAGAGGAGCTTTTGTGCCTTGTTCATCAGACTTATTTTTGTCAATTCTTTCTCGTCGAGTTTCTGGACAACACGACAGTGCTTCAGTTTTTTATCATAACTCGAGTTTTACAAATCCAATTGACGTGATTCTTTTTGGGTTGTCTTCACAACTTGATTATCTATCATTTGTGAAAATTTCACGGTCATTGGATTTGTAGTTTATGATCTACACGAGTTTCTTTGCAGTGTTGCAGATCTGGTTTTTACTTGAGTAGAACAGATTGACCCTCATTTGATCTTTCGTTCATAACTTGAGTTTTTCTTGACGGATTTTCGTGATTCTTGTTGTCGTGTCTTCGTGACTTGATTCTCGATAATATATACCACTTTTGTCACGGTTGAACATATTTAGATCAGTCGCATATAAGGTTTCTTTAATAGATCGATTTTCTGCAGAGTGAGTTTTTGTTGCTTCCACTAAAAAGTTTAAATCTATCATTCACCCTCCCTCTGGTAGCTTTTCACGTGCTCTTGGATCCTACAATTTAGATGATATTGTATTGACAGCGTTCAGTCCGGCTCTTCTTCGACGTACTATCTCTGCTTTACAGAAGAAGTTTGCTATGAAGGACCTGGGCCGCCTCCACCACTTCTTGGGTATTTCGGTCGAGGACCGACCAGGTGTCTTGTTCCTTCACCAGTGATAGTACTGCTTAGACATCCTCCAGCGAGCGGGCATGGCTGAGTGCAAGCCGTGCTCCACTCCAGTTGATACTCAGGCGAAGCTCTCCGCTACCGACGGGACACCCGTCACTGACCCTACTGCTTACAGGAGTCTTGTAGGTGCTCTTCAGTACCTCACCTTCACCATGCCGGATATCTCCTATGCGGTTCAGTAGGTGTGCCTCCACATGCATAACCCGAGGGAGCCGCACCTCACCGCAGTGAAGCAGATTCTTCTGTACATGCGTGGCATCCTCGACTACGGCCTCCTCCTTCGACGTGACGCAGCCTCCGAGCTGGTCGTGTACACCGACGATGATTGGGCAGGCTGCCCGAACACTCGCCGGTCCACCTCAGGCTACGCCGTCTTTTTGGACGGTAATCTCGTCTCCTAGTCCTCAAAGCGACAGCACGTCGTGTCGCGTTCTAGTGCTGAGGCGGAGTATCGCGTCGTGGCTAACGGCGTGGCTGAGGCTTCCTAGATTCAGCAACTGCTTTAGGAGCTCCACACTACCGTCGCCAGGAGCACTCTGATCTACCGCGACAACATCAGCGCCGTGTACCTCTCCACCAATCCAGTGCAGCATTAGCGCACGAAGCATGTGAAGATTGACCTCCACTTTGTTCGTGAGCGGGTTGCACGTGGTGAGGTTCGGGTACACCATGTCCCGACGACGACACAGTTTGCCGACATCTTCACGAAGGGCCTCTCGTCGTCACTGTTCTCATAGTTTCGGTCTAGTCTCAACATGTGCAGTGGCTAGATGTTGTGGCTGCAGGGGGTGTTAGACTATGTAATTAGGAGGATAAGCAGGGGTAATTTAGTCCTTTGGATGGGATTAGGGTTAGGGGCTTAATGGTTTTTCCACCCACCTAATCCCTCTATATATTGTACCCTTGACCCTTAGGATTAATCATCCAATTCAGTCCCTTCTAATACTACCAGAGAACCCCAAGGGGATCTTGAAACTAGGATCCTCGACTTAAATGAATGACCACCTGGCACATGGAGTGAGGGCGACGAAGAGCGGAGCGTAGCGTAGCTACCAAAGTAACCGTAGAGAGAGAGAGAGAGAGATAGATAGATAGAGAGAGAGAGAGAGAGAGAGAGAGAGGGTGAGAGGGAGGGAGGGGCACTTAGGGCAATCACACTCTAACTTGAGCTGGGGGTGATGCAGACTTCCTGTTGGACCCTTGAGTGAGGGAGGGAGGGAGGGGCACTTAGGGCAATCACACTCTAACTTGAGCTGTGGGTGATGTAGACTTCCTGTTGAACCCTTGAGGGAGCTTCAAAAGCTGGTTGAGATAATGACTTGACGGTACTAGAGACCGGTGATGGACGTACACGAGTGAGGGTGCAGTGCAGGTGCGCGCTTTGTGGCCTTCATCCTTGCAACAGAAGCACCGTGTGGCCATCTTGCACATTGCAACAATGTGGTTGCAGGAGAAGCAGTTGAAGTACTTGGCAATTAGATACGAAGGTACCGACCGAGCACACCTTGGCGCTGAGGACCATTCTTGGATTAATTGCTGGAATCCTCGATAGGATGAGCATGCCAACACGGTGGAGGTGACCCACTAACCGAGGACCCAGGCAGGGAGGACTGCCGAGAGGCGTGTCCAAAAGGGGGTGGGGGCGGCGACCTCGGTGTGAATCGGGGGAAGGATGAGGTGGTGACCTCGTTATGACTCAGCACGAAGGCCGAGGAGATGGTGACCTAGGGCTAGGGGGAGATAGTGATGGGGGGAGCGGTGGTGGAGAACACCGGGGCAGCTAAGGGGATGGCAGCCGGCATCGGTGGCGCGCACCCTCCGGTAGCAAGGGAGGGCCAGAGTCGGTGGGGAGCAATATTGGCAGTGGATAGAGGCGGGGAGATGACTGATGAGGTTATTGTGGGAGAGGAAGCTGGAGGGAGCGTTGGGAGTGACCCGGTGGGGGATAGACGGGGCAGGGCTCTGCCGGCGTTAGAATTGATGAAGTCGCATCCCTTGTGGGCGGTGGTGTAGTAAAGGGCTCCGCCGGCAGGAGAGGAGGAGTTGCAGTCCCCCGCGATCGACACGGCCTCCGCGCCGCCCATTCGCTCATATAACCTGAGACAGCGGCTGGTCATTCTGGAGGGCACGCGAGTCCCTGGCTGCCAGCAAGTACGGTGCCAGTGAGACAACTAGCCATCTCCATGATGGTGGGGTGGATTCCTTGAAGGCAACATGAGGCAGCAGGACTGGGAGCGCAGGCGAGCGAATCTATGCTGGCTCGAGCCTGCTCCTGTCCACTTGTGTGAGCTCCCACAGCTCTGACAGTGACCGACTGGGGATGGAGACGGCAGAGTGTTCATGTTGCTTTTATGTTAATTCATACTACTATAATGCATGTAAAAAGTTTACTTTAGAAATGTAAAGATTGCTAGAATATTGTACTTACGAGTTATGACAACGATACCAAGCAGGTTATGACCATGCTTATAATTGTTATCATATTGTCTAACTTCCTTTACCTTGTTAATTGTTATTCACCTTTAAGAATCTATGTTTTCTTCACTACCTTCGGTCCAGGTGCCTGAGTTCTGCTTGAATCACTTAACGCTAACTTAAGTACATTGTCATGTATAAGGTAACTGGACAGTTTGATGACTATTACTGTTTTAACAAAATGTAGGTTGGATTGAAAGGTGAGTTTTCTATGATCTATTCTCCTGAAAAGCAAGGATGTTCTGAGTGGAGTGGCATGCAGAAGGATGACATACAGTCTCCCTTCTCATGGTACAAGGTAAATTCCTTTTTTGCTACCAACTCATAACTTGTTGGTATCATGGTGTCTAGAATGACCATTATATAACAATTAATAGGATTCTAGTATGACAATTTCTTTTGTATGACGCTCTGGCTGATCTTGGTGGACTATATTTTATTGTTGTACTATGAGGATATTCCCAGACCCCACAATGTGTGGGAGTCTCGGGCACTGGGTATGCCCTTTACTATTGAGGAGATTCAGCATGCATATTATTTCATGTCTACACAACTATTTGTGTATACAGACTCTGTTTGATGCACCAGAAGGTACTGACCCTGTTGCCCTTGATCTTGGAAGCATGGGAAAGGGACAGGCTTGGGTGAACGGGCACCACATTGGGCGCTAGTGGTCACTAGTTGCACCAGATTCTGGGTGCCCATCATCATGCAACTACGCAGGAGCATACAGTGACAGCAAGTGCCGTTCTAACTGTGGCATGCCTACACAAAACTGGTATCAAGGAAAATAACTTATAGTGTATCTATTTCGGTTGTAGGCATATTTTTTCGTCATTGGCTATTCTCTATATAAGTTACATACAGACAAATCACAAATTGGGTTTCTTTTTCTACTTTTATGAGAATTTGTAAATTTTCCTTCACATGTATGGACAGTTCTGAACAATTGAGTAGCTCTCCATAACAAAAGAATCTAATGACCCTGTTATAGACAGAAATAAAAAAATCAAATGAGGAAATTGTGCTGTACCCTTGGTTTTCTAGTTCCTAAATTCATGTGAGATTTGGATTAGGTTCTTCTTTAGAGCAACCACAATGTGTATACAATAAAAGAGTTCTTGCCCACCTACATACATTGTGGAACCGTCGATTTGTATTATTCCAGGATGCATAGAATGCTGTATGTTGGCCACCTTGTTCAGCTGAATAATTTTTCCTTGCACTTGTGCATGTAACATAATAAGCAATTTCTTTTCTGTCCAGGTACCACATACCAAGAGAGTGGTTGCAAGAGTCAGGCAATTTGTTGGTACTCTTTGAGGAAACAGGGGGGAATCCTTATCAGATATCGCTGGAGGTTCATTATACCAAAACAATCTGCTTAAGAATATCTGAAAATTACTATCCTCCTCTTTCTGCCTGGTCCCGTGTTGGCAATGGCGGTGCCTCAGTAAACACAATACCCCCAGAACTTCACTTGCAGTGTGACGATGGGCATGTGATCTCGAAAATTACATTTGCAAGTTATGGAACCCCTTCAGGTGGTTGCCAGAACTTCTCTGTTGGGGGGTGCCATGCATCGAATACTCAGTACTTGGTGACAAAGGTAAAGTTGACAAGTATCAACGTACATCTAGTAAAAATTTTGTTCTAGTATATACTTCTAAAGTTTGAATAGTTCTAATGTAAAAGGAAAGAGAAATAGTAGGGAGGCTTGCAGTGTTTGGCTGGTTACTAAATTGGATCTGGACAAAGTAAGAAAATAACTAACGAATTGTGCCGATTTTTACTGGGTGCCAGGCCCACTTTTATGTTATTTCAAGAGCTGATTTTACACCTTATCTGTTCCCACAAATTAAGCTATATTTTCTTTCCATGTTCAAGCTGTTATATAAGGGTTATGTATATGTGCACAAAACTAAAATGGGTGACTAGATTTCCCTTCAAATATCCCACCAAACAGAGATTATAATATTATGGTTCCTTACTATCCAGGCCTGTGTCGGCAAGGACAGATGTGCTATCAGTGTTACCAACGATGTATTTGGTGACCCATGCCCAAGAGTCGTCAAGGATTTGGCTGTAGAGGCTGAGTGTTCTTCGCCGTCAGCAACTAAAAGAACTTCGAGATGATGTGATAGTATTCTGGAGTTACACCATGAAAGAGCTGTGATGGAAGGGAGCATTTCTACAGTCGTAGATGCGTCGTGCACCATGTCCCTGCATTGTTATGTGGTCTGTTTGCCTCCATAATGTTAAGACAACCCTGTTCTTATAAATGTCTGTTTACACAAGAAAGAAAGAACTTAAGCCTATTTGGCACAGCTTATGGCACAACTTTTTCAAAAAATAAGTAGAAGTTGTGTCGAACATGTTTTTAACATAACTTATTAGTTCAACTGTTTTTTAGAATAAACTGAAAGCAGAATACAAGTATAAGCTGCTTTTCACATGTTATTTAACAAGTTCAAGTTGTTGGTCTTAAAAGAAAGAAGGGGGCAATAAAGGTATATATTCCTTTAAGTAAAAGGTCTAGATTATTGTGGCAAGAAAAACGGTAATGAAACATGGTTTTCTAGAAGCATAAAGCAAATTGGTACCATTGCATCTAAAGAGAACAAACATTGTGTTGTGACGCTTTCTTTGGTTAGGCTTAGTGTCACCAGTGAAGTGAAGTGTTAGAGCGTCGGCGTCTTTCCAGAGTACGCAGAGGAGAAAGAAGATGAGCTTGAGTATTAGAGTGAAGGGGATATCGGAGGATTCTGGTGGCTTGATCGCCACTAGCCCCGGCGCTGGGAGGAAGGTCAGCCACGGCGATAAGAAGCCCTAGTAAGAGACTAATAATTTTTTTGCTTACCTTAATACTAACTACGCAGTTGCTTCTATAACTTAGGCAATCTTATACTTTCTAGGTTCTGTTACAACAGAACCGCACACAATCTTATAGGACTCTTAATCTTTGGAAAAATTGATCACCAATAATTGAACAAGGAAAATCATGTAACTTCACAATATTATTAAAAATTGTACGAGCCATCGATGAGGCTGAATAGAGGTGACGTAATGGAATAAGATGTATAATTTTGAAAATCAATCAAGTACCATTAAAATTACCGTTTTTCCTCCTACTTTAGGGAAACTCTCAATAAAGACATATCAGTCCAATTATCCGGTGACACTCGTAAAGGTTGCAATAGCCCTGTTGGATGCAAATGTTCAATCTTGTTTCTTTGGCATAGTAAACATCCCTTGACAGGATTACTTAATAGACCGATGGGCACTTGTGTTATAAAAAATACCCTGAACTTATGCAATGTTTTCTGAACACCTTCATAACCTATATGAAATAATTATATAAGATGAGGCCATAAGATGGACTAATCTGGCAAGAACACTTTACCCCCAAACAATAACAATCCATCCTTGACATTGATAGAAATCTCGGTCGCTAATGGCGTGATCTAGTGGGTACTCATGTCATAAATCAATTTGATTTTAGTCGTACCTTAAGACTTGATGAAGACAATAATCGATGCAGCAATGAAGCATGATGCCGTGACGCAATTGATGCAGTGATGGATCGATGTAGATCAATGACAGCGCTGGAGACTACCTTGGCGGTTACGGCGGCGCGGTGGCATTGGGGCCTTCCCCTCACCGTTACGCCTAAAGTGATCGGATCAGGAAGTACCTGGACGGGGCTGTCAAGTTGGTGGCATACCTCTTATGTTGCGCAGAGTGAGAGGGGTCCCACAACCATTAGAAGGCAAGTGCCTCCGATCAGGGCTTCTAATGGGCCGGACTTGATCACCTCGACCAAGCCCGGTTGGCGATCAACCTAACAATCCCCCTTTGATCTCAAAAGATCAAGAGCTAAGTTAAATCTCTTAAATTTGAATTAAAATATACATTTTCTTACCAACTGAACTTAGTGCCTATTTCTTCATGTTCGATATATAGAGCACATCGCATCAAGATAGTCAGTTACGCACTATTTGACTCGATGGCCACAATACACCTTGCGCTCAGAAATAGACCTTAATCATAGTTTGGCCCATTAGTATCTAGAGATCATAAGATTTTAGCTTAAAACCATGATAGCTATGTGTTGTCCAAACACAATGGGTGGCAAACCTTTTATTAAGTAAATCCACAAGCATTTGCTTGATACTTATGTGCTTAATTCTAATAATATGATCTTGGATTTTTCTCCTTCACAATATAGGACTTAATGCCAATGTGTTTGGTGACACAATTGACTTGTTGCTTTAGGGGTAAAACAACTTAAATGGTTTTAACGTTGTCGACCAATCTTAAAACCGGATATAATAATTCTTGTGGCTGCTCAGCGGCCTCATACGTAATACAAATTTAGTATGCATTGTTCATGATGCAGTGACCGGTTGTTTGTAACTTTTCTACAACAAAGCTGCAACTGCGAGTGTTAAAAAATTGATGTGAATTTTAGTACACAGCTCGTAGAAGCAAGTCTTAGTAGCCCATTATCTCAAGGGCGACTATTCTTACTTAACTTATCATGAGACCTTAGTCATTTACAAAAATGCAAGATATTCTTACCTCCATTCCAGTGATCTATATCTAGATTGGATTACTTATACCAATAACATCCCAGTTACTTAGACTATGTCAAGGTGAGTTATTACTTGAGCAAACTTTAAACTTCTGACAACAGAAGCATATGGAACCGATTTTATTTGATCGATCTCTTATTGGTTCCCAAATTTTTCACCCTTGACTATTAGAGTATGCAAGAACTTATACACATGCATACTACACTTTCTTACAATTATTGTAGATATGCATTATGTGGTCATCTTAATACCCCTTTTCTGTATCTTGGTGGATCTCAATTCCTAATACATAGGGAACATCACCAAGATATTTATTTTAAAATTAAAGGACAAAATTCTTACTTTCTAATAGTAGATCAAAATTACTGCTTTCAAGTAGGATGTCATCCATGTATGAACCGAGGAAAAAAATTTCCTCACTTAAACTCAATGTAAATGCAGTTGTCCTCATTATGATATTAGAAATCCAAAATTTTTCTTATTCTCTTTTCAAATTTTGAGGTATCATTAGTCAAACACTTACATCAATAGACGAAAGGATTTCCTTCGCTGATATCTCATATTTTCTATCCTTTCCATGACAAAACTCTTAGGTTGAGTCATATAGACATTCTCATCTAGATCCCCATTGAAAAATGTCTTTCTTACATTTATATAATGTGTCACTAATGCCATGATTTTTTATCTTAAATATTTTAATATTCTCCTTAGAGTCACATTTACTCTTGTAGACCCATTACAATCTACTGATTTGGCTCCTTAGGAAACTAATTTCTTAAATCACCAAAATGAGTGAGAATCACTCATGGCTTATTCAAATGTGGTGGGGTCATTCTAAATTTGAATTCCTTAACTCGTTTGTTGGATCATTATGACCTAAATGAGGCTGTTGTACTCTTCATCATTATTGGCCTCTAATGATGAAGAATCAATCACAGGTATTGTGACAACAATGTCTTATATTGTTAACACAACATCGGCAAGGCATTATAAATAATGACTCTTGAAAATAGGATTGGTTATATGTAGCCCAATATTACCGGATAGCCAACCAAAATGACAACTTACCTTTTTAATGTGAAGCTTATCAAGCAAAACATAATGACAACTTACTCTCTTAATATCGACCTTACCTTATTTTTGTTTGAAATCTCAAATGAGAAAATCTCGCGTTTATAAAACAACTGAGTGTGAGTTTCTTAAGTCTATAACTCATACAGTGTTTTTAAGCACTAACTTAATAAAATCCAATTAAGAACAAGAACTTCATTAGTGGAGTGACATAACTTACTATAAATCTTACCATATCCATTCCACTAATAGTGTTATCTTCCTTCAAGACCGAATCAAATGTCCAGGAACTAGTCAAAATTCTTTAACATTTTGAGTATTAGACCGTAATAGTACCCCCTTATCTTATAGATCATTCTTACCGTATTGTACACAATGCATCATTCTGAATGTAAAAGAAAATCTAAAAAAATTAACAGATGAGAATATCTTACTACGAGAATGCCGTAGTCTAATGAACTTAACCCCCCCTTGAAATATGGCATAAGTGATAATACCATAATTTTGAATATAATTTAGAATACTTACAAACGAGAAGATATCCATATCACTTACTTCATATCATTAAAACATCGCTTAATACTAATGGGAGTACTTTCTCCTCTTTTTAGTGTTTACCACTTCATAAATGTCTTTTCTATGCTTTTATACAACTATTGACATGTCACTTAAGGAATTATTTTCTTATTAATGTGCTTAACATGTTTGACAATATTTAAATGTCAAGTCTTACTATTTACCTTCAGAGACATGAGTAACCTATTAAGAGCATGATGAGTAAGAGCAGGTATGATCTTCTGAAAGGTATGTCGTTTGAAGTGAAGATCTCGACGTTGATGATCTGAGACACTCGCTCAAAACCCGAACAACCCCTGCAATCACTACACCGCTGCTCCCTCGGTTATCAACCGTGCTTCACACGCTTGACCTCGCCAAGAAGGCTAATTGTAGGATCGAAGAGCACGTGAAAAACTATCAGAGGGGGGGTGAATGGTAGATTTAAACTTTTTAGCGGAAGCAACGAAAACCCCCTCGGCAGAAAATCGATCTGTCAAAGAAATTGTGTATGCGACTGATCTAAACGTGTTCAACCGTGATATATATTATAGAGAATCAAGTCACAAAGACACGACAACAAGAATCACGGAAATCCGTCAAAAAAAGCTCAAGTTATGATCGAAAGATCAAAGGAGGGTCAATCTGTTCTACTCGAGTAAAAACCACATCTGCAACACTACAAAGAAACTCATGTATAACAAAAACTACGAATCCAATGACCATGAAATTTTCACTGATGAGAGATAATCAAGTTGTGAAGAAAACCCAAAAAGAATTACGTCAATTGGATCTGTAAAACTCGAGTTACGATCGAAACACCGAAGCATTGTCGTGCTGTCCAGAAACTCGACGAGAAAGACTTGACAAAAACAAGTCGGACGAACAAGGCACAAAAGATCCTCTAAATTACGATTTTTTTATCAAAACATAAGAGGAACAGCCCAAAGTCTTGCCACGAACTATGGCCTCCGTTGCTTATATAACTAGCCCGGAGGCCAATCCAATTCAAACTAGGACTCTAATCCTACTCAGTTTCTGAATTGAAACTTTCTATAACTGCTCAAGACTCTTCTATACGCAGACAATCTTAAGACTTCCAAACACCTTAGAAATGTATCCTACATTTCTAAAACAACTCAACTTTGTGTCCCACATGAAATCCTATCATAACCAACTCAAATCTTTCCATATTTGAGCCATAACCGACTCAGTCGCAGCCTGAGTCCATAATCCAGCCGGTTGGAGCTTTTCTATAAATTCTTTACGTCCACATCTCTTCATCACTACTTGGAATCATGTAGCTACGTCCATGCACTCTTTCACACGTGCAAACACCTTCCAACAACGTCCACGATACCTCCATATGCATTGTTCTTGATCCAAACATGCTGCACGATGTCCCAATCAACTCAACCACAATTCCTCCCGATCTTGGTTGTTGAACCTCATCTTCTCCCTAAGACTAGTTCAATGGATTCCGTCACCAGCCATATCTTGAACTCAATCAACATCTGCACATGAATAAACAACCAATACTTTCAAGCACAAGTCCGCGACTTGACTCACGTTAGTTCCGAAAACCACAACACCTTATGTGAACACCTCACATAAGCATGTTGCAAACCATAGCAAAATGTTAACCATCGTAAGCAGCCATAACACTTTAAAATCTTTGTAAAAGAATACTAAGCAAACTTTTCATAGATGTAAAGCAAGTTCGAAATATTTGTATGGTAAAAACAGAACCATTGCGATTTAGCTCCGGACCTTGCCAAAACTAATCGGACCTTGAGTCGGAGCTCACAAAGTCATATATGTATGAAATACTATGCTCATATTATTTTAAATTCAGATTCACACATAGACTTCCCAAGTTTCAAAACTCCCCCTCAATTTAAGCCATGAGGATGCATAACCCCTATTTCACTACGAATGAAACAAAAACGAGTGAAATCCAACGGTTTTATAAAAATGTCAGCCAATTGTTGTTCAATATCTACATGGTGAAGCACAATGTTTCCTTTTTCAACATTATCACGGAGAAAGTGATACCTAATGTCAATGTGTTTTGTTCTCGGATGTTGCACGGGGTTTTTAGCAATGCAAATGGCACTAGTGTTATCATAAAATAGTGGAACAATATCTAGATCAACCCCATAGTTCTTAAGTGTTTGAACAATCTAAAAAATTTGTGAGCAAGCGCTAGCAGCAGCTACATATTAAGATTCGGCTTTGGATTGTGCAACTGAATTTTGTTTTCTAGAGAACCAAGCAACAAGTGAATTACCAAGAAAATGACAAGCACCCGAAGTACTTTTCCTATCAATTCTACAACCCCCAAAATCAGCATCCTTAAAAGCTTTCAAAGTAACGGTTGAGGAAGAAGGAATAAAAATCCCAAATTATTGAGTTCCATGTAAGTACCTGAGAATTCTTTTGACAGCTTGACGATGTGAAGCACATGGGGAAGCTTGAAATCATGCACAAAGACATACACTAAATTGTATGTCTGGTCTTGATGTCGTGAGGTACAAAAGTGATCGAATCATACTTCTATACTCTTTTTGATCCACGGGTTCACCGTCTTCATCAAGTCAAGTGTCGTTGCTGTACCCATTGGTGTCCGAAGAGACTTGCTTTTGTCCATGTTGAAGTGCTTAAGAAGGTCTCTTGTATACTTTGTTTGATGTATAAAAGTACCCTCCTTGATTTGCTTGATTTGCAGCCTCAAAAAGTATGTGAGTTCTCCCATCATACTCATCTCAAATTCTGAACTCATCATAGCTGAAAACTTGGACACAAGATCATGAGAAGCACAACCAAAGATAATATCATTCACATACACTTGAACGAATAATGAGTCATTGTCATGCTTAAGCACAAAAAGAGTTCTATCAACCTTGCCCATGGTAAACCCCTTTTCATCTAAGAATTTTTTTAACCTATCATATCATGCTCTAGGGGCTTATTTAAGACCATACAAGGCTTTGGACAGTTTGTAAACATGAATAGGAAAATTTGGATTTTCAAAATCCAATGGTTGCTTGACATAAACCTCCTCATCTATGTAGCCATTAAGAAAAGCACTTTTAACATCCATTTGATATAACTTGAAACCTTTATATGCAGCAAATGCTAACAAAATTCTTATGGTTTCTAATCTAGCAACAGGGGTAAAAGTTTCATCAAAATCTAGTCCTTCAACTTGTGTGAAAACTTGAGCAACCAACCTAGCCTTATTCCTAACCACAACCCCATCCTCACTTTGTTTATTTTTAAACACCCATTTAGTTCCGATTAGAGTGTGACCTTGAGGTGGAGGTACAAGCTTCCAAACATTATTTCTTTCAAAATTTTCTAAATCTTCTTGCATGACAATAATCCAAGATTCATTAGTGAGTACGTGTGATATATCTTTGGGTTCAAAAGAAGCAACAAATGCAGAATGAGCGTGAGAGTTTGGATCACAAAACCAGGACCGTGTGACTCGTTCGTGCAAACTTCCAATCATTTGTTGTTGAGGATGACTTTTGAGGACCCGAAGGGGAGTAGACAAGTCACAAGCTCCTTCTTCATGTTCATCACAAATTGAAGAACTTGTGACTTGAGGACGATCTGGAACAGCAATGGTGGTCATCGGTGCTGGTTGTGCATCAAAATCAGGAGCTGGAACAATGTCATTAGCTCCTGAATTTTCGGGCAGCGGCATCACTTCTTCATCTTCTTCAATGAAAATACTCTCTCCCTGCGGATATGGGTCTAATTCTGCAATATTAAAGCTAGTACCTGGGCTAGCTTCATCAAAAGAAACATCACAAGTCTCCACAATTTTGTTAGTGTCATGTAAAAGCACACGGTAGCCTCTAGTATGAGATGGGTAACCAAGAAACATGTCATCAACGGATCTAGGTTCAAATTTATCAAGATTACCATGTTTCTTAACAAAGAATTTGCAACCAAAGACCCGAAAGTGTGTGACACTAGGCCTATGTCCAAACCGAAGTTCATATGGTGTTTTACCTAGCTTAGCAGACAAGAAAACATGATTTGAGACATAACAAGCAGTTGCAATTGCATCGGCCCAAAATTTTCTAGGAGTTTGATATTCATCAAGCATAGTCCTAGCCATCTCAACTAAGGGTCTGTTCTTTCTCTCTACAACACCGTTTTGCTGAGGTACATATGGTGAAGAAAATTGATGATCTATTCCATTTTCAGCACAAAAGTGATCAAACGATTGATTTTTAGATTCGGTTCCGTTATAAATTCTGATTGCTTTTAAAGATCTTGGGTGATCAATTGATAATCTAAGAAATAAGGTTCTAAAGTGACTCAAATATTTATTCTTAGATGCCATAAAATAAAACCAAGAGTATCTAGAATAGTCATCAACAATCACAAGAACATACCATTTAGCTCTAAAGGATTGAACACGTGAAGGTCCTACGGTGTCAAGGTGCAAAAGTTGACCCGGTTCAGTTGTCATGGTCATTGTGAGAGGAGCATGTGAACCTGCAACCATCTTAGCATGTCTACAAGAAGAGCACACAATTTCTTTGTCCCCTTTAAGCTTAGGCAGCCCACGTATGCAAGCAAGAGCACTAACACGTGTAAGATGATCAAAACCTACGTGACTAAATATACGATGCCAAAAATATAAGTCATTTGAATCATTAGCAACTAGACATCTATGCTTAGAGGATGACATATCAAAATCGGCCTTAAAAACTCTTCCAAACCGAGACATTAAAAATGAGCTGACTATTTGAATCTACAACCTTGCAACAATTTTTAGTGAAAATAATTTCCAGATTTTCATCTAGCAATTGGGAAACGGAAAGCAAGTTGTATTTCAAATTTTTAACAAGTGCCACATCTTTTAAAGTGTAGTGATTTTTTACTCTAACTGAACCCTTAGCAATTATAGGAGTTGAAGAACACTACAGGAATCGGGACTATAGATGACGGCCGGAAACCGTCGTCAATAAGGACACTACCGTCGTCAATAAGGACACTACCGTCGTCAATAAGTTATTGACGACGGTAAAAGTTTATAGACGACGGTTTTCAGCTGTCGTCAATTATTAGTCGTCAATAAGTTTATTGACGACGGTAACCGTCGTCAATAAATTTATTGACAACAGCTAAATCTAGCTGTCGTCAATAAACTTATTGACGACAGCTAAATCAGGCTGTCGTCAATAAGCTTATTGATGACGGCCAGGAAACCGTCATCAGTAACCGTGGCTTATTGACGACGGTTTACACTAGGCCGTCGTCAATAACAATTGCTTATTGACGATGGTTTCTGGTACCTGGCCGTCGTCAATACTAATGGCTTATTGACGATGGCCAAGTACCAGAAACCGTCGTCAATAAGCTTTTCAATTTTTTTTAAAAAAACAGAAAATCCTGCCCTGGCTTCGAGGCCAGCCCTGGCTCGATGGTCAGATCACAGGCAATCAAAATATACATCACAGAATTGCATAAAAACACTATACGCACGCCACACTACCCTACGCTACCCCGATCGCTGCCACCGGAGTCCAGGAAGTCGTCGTGCACTCGTCCAAACGCTGGTTGCTGAGGGGATGGAGTTTCCTGAGCCCGCGTCGCCGATCCCTATGATGTACATGTATAGTTAGACAAATTAGAAGTTCACAAATGTGTATATGATTAAATAAACTCATTACAAGTTAAAATTGAGCAAGTTAGCTAGATTTGGCTATGTTTGAGTAAGTTTGCTCATATTTTACTATGTTTGAGAAGTATGGACTAGTAGTGTTTGTGTTTGAGCTAGTTCAAAAAGTTTTGGCTATGTTTGAGTAAGTTTGGTCATATTTGACTATAGTTGAGTAAGTTGTACCATATTTTACTCAGTTTGAGGATGTTTAACTAGTTTTCTCTAAGTTTAAGTAAGTTTGATCAAATTCAACTAAATTTGAGCAAATTTAACTAGTTGCAGCTATTATGAGAAATTTTGTACCTGTGCTCCTGACGTCGGCCCCTGTGGTAGCTGTATCGGTGGCGGCGCCCACTGAGGAAAGACAACGGGTTGTCCTGTGGCCATAGCCTGCAAATATGAAGTAAATTATTATACATGTCATTTATATATTAGAAACGTTGAGTACATTGATCTGAACTTACCTGCATGGCAGCTTGCAGCTGTAGCATGTACGAGTGTTGATACTCGTCCCTAGCCCGGAGCTCGGCTGCCTGCCTCTCGTTCGCGAGCCTCAGCGCTTCCTGCGTCCTCTGGAGCTCCTCCTGGACACTCTGGAGCTCTAGATCACGGCTGCCACGCCTGCTGGATCCACCCTGCGATGAAGAGGCCCTCGAGTAAGACCGCGCCTCCCTCGAGTCTACTACTCCATCAAAGATGGCCAACCTACACAACGAAGTAAGAGTATTAAAGTTTCGTATCTCGAAGTTAATGAAAGTAAATGAAAA
Organism: Neostapfia colusana; assembly: GCA_030760725.1. Classification (NCBI taxonomy): domain Eukaryota; kingdom Viridiplantae; phylum Streptophyta; class Magnoliopsida; order Poales; family Poaceae; genus Neostapfia; species Neostapfia colusana. Next base: position 65,286,082 of record JASWHV010000011.1, read on the forward strand.
CAACAGAACTCACCGGTCGTGAGGTTTACCGCCACCGCTTGCATAGGCGGCTTTAGGTACGATCGGCGAGTTCTGCCAATCGTAATCGTCGCCTCGAAGCCTCCGCACCTCCTCCCCATACTTTTCCTGAAAATACAGAAAATTAAAGTCATCAGAAGTTTTAAAGATAATACAATTAAGTCAACTAAAGAACTCACCAACGTCTCTGTCGCTGTCTGAGAAGACAGCTGATCAGGCTGCGAGGGGTCACTTCCCATGTGACCCCTCCTCCACACCTGGATAGCGGTCGGCTCCTGACCGATCTCGCGCTCCTATCGATACGTGTTAGCACAATGATAGCGATAGAAATTAACTAGAATATAATTCGAGTATCACTTACCATCCGTTTAGCAAGGCGTACGTAGCCGTCCCCGCCAAGACGGTGTTTCCCGTCCGTCCCTCGACTCTGTCAACGGGTCATCGACACGCCTTGGAAGCCCTGGCTCGCCCAACGAGCACACAAGGAACTGTAGGCGTCCGGACAGGACTCAAGCCACGGTACGCTGACCTGCACACATTTGTTGTTAGATGAAAACATTGATGAAAATTGGATAATGAAGCAAAGTAAAATAAAGAATTTACCTCTACGTACTGTGCCTCCGTCAAGTACTTGTCCGCCACATCCCTAAACTGCCCCGGCTCACCCTCGTCCGGATGCAACTTATAGTACGCCTTCGTAGCGTGAATGCGAGCCGTTGAAATCGACTGCGTCAGGAGCTTCCTAGCATTGTTGTTGAAGACCAGGCGAGCGTGATCCAGCTGGGCCTCGTCCTCCAAACGGTAATATTTCTACAAGTAGAAATATACAAGTTAATGTATTTAACATATAATAGGTTCGCATTTAACGAATAGACGATTTACTTACCATGAATTCATGCCACACATGCTCCTGGTGGTTGCCGTAGGTAATGTCCTGGGCCGTAGCGTAATCGTCCCAAGACGTAGCAGCCCGTCCGTTCACTAGACCGGGGTAGTGACAACGGATGAGCTGGCCCAGGACAGCGTTGACCTGGCGGTGGCGTCCTTGACCCGTGAACGAGTCATCGGCCCAAGACCTAATACACGATTCTCAATTAGTACATATATAAGTGTTAAAATATCTAAATTGATTTGTTATAGATTTACTTACCTATCGCCAACCGGACGAATAACGACCCGATCTTCTGGCCGTGCAGGAACCGGAGGAGGAGCCACGTAGTGGCTCCTCCTGTAACGCCGCTGTGGAGCCGGCTCCACATCAGGCTCTGTGGAAGGCTCTGAAGCAGGGTCTGAATCCTGCGGTGCCGGAACCTGAAGAGGATCCGAAGCAGGATCTGTAACAGGCTCCGAAACCTGTGGTGTCTGAAGAGGACTCCTGGCCTCTGTCTCCTCAGACGTAGAGTCGTCCTAAAAATTTGAAGGTTGGTAATATAGATTTAAGAAAGTTATTTATATAATTTATGTAATTTAATATTCTTTACCTGTCGTGACCGCTCTCGTGACCCCTGGCCTCTGTCGAGGCCCAACAGCTGAGACAGTCTACCATTGCTAGATTGACAGCCCTGGAAAACGGAGTCTGCTCTCGGGGGCAGAAAGCCCCGCGTCCCCCGTCGTCTACTGCTCGATGACATCCTGATGAAAGGAAATTTGATAATGAATTTAAAGGAAAATATAGAAGACGAAAGAAGAGATGAAAGAAACGATACTTGTACTCAATTTCAAAATTCATCAGTATCACGATCATGTACTCTACTTCGTAAACCGGACCATCGATCTTTTGTCATGGTTGTTCGCCGTTTTCGTTTTTTCACATTATGAGTCTGTACATCTTGTGCATCTCCAACTAATTCATCGAGTCGTAGACCAGGCTCAACGACAAATGCTTTGCCCCTCGGGTCGGCTTGTGCTTGCTTTCTCAATCCTAACCCTTGCTTTCTCCGTGCCTACTCCATCCGTCCCATGCTTGTTTGCCCGCTTACCTGTCTCAGCTAGCATAGGACCAAGCAATCCCCAAGAATCCGGCAACTCTTCTTCTTGGTAAACAACATCTGCCTCATCAATGTAACCAGTATTGTCCGGTGTATATAACCGCTCACGAGGATTCACCTTTTGTACAACCCACCATGCACTAAGTTTTTCGCATGGATATTGTAGATAGTACACTTGTTCGACTTGGTGTGCAAGGACAAAGGTGTCGTAGCCTCGTAGTCGGTCCTTGTGTTTGACTTCTACCATGCCAAATTGGTTTTGTCGAGTTCCATTGTTATTATCAAACCAATCACAGTCAAAGAAGACTACTTTAAGGTCTTTACTCCCAGCAAAACTAAATTCTAGGATTTTGTTTATGATCCCATAGAAATTAGTTTCATGTCCTTCGGCATCGGCGGCCCTTGTCACAACTCCGGTGTTTGATGTTGCCCTTAGAGGATGTTGAGCTTCAAATTGAGTTGAACGGAATCGGAACCCATTGACATCATATCGACCGAAGAGTTTAACTTTAATGGATCCGTTGGACAGTTGTCGCGAATCTTCATGAACACCGGCTTGTGTCTTGCACTGTCCAACATATGAAGTAAGAAGACTATTTTATGCTATGAACATAATTACTAAAAGGAACAAGACAAGGAAAACGTTACATGATTTCGAAACCACGTTTGGAAGTTAGGTCCTCCATTTACTCCATAGTGTCGCATTGTTTTGTATTTGCTTGCTAGTAGGTTTCTGCTTAGACTTCCAATTTTGTCGATCGAACTCACTAAATCAGGACAAAAAAGAATTATTGGTGTAGATGTATAACACACCACACAAATTAGTATAGATGTTGAACAACCACTTACTAAAAAAATTGTCCATCCCATCTATGTTAGCGTACATGTATAACAAAGCAGCTGTCTTTTCATCTGCTGAAGCATCATAGCTCGTGCCACTACCAACAGTGGTGCCTCTCGTTTGAAAAAGTGAGAGTTTGCTACAAGAGGTTGCTTCAGCCATATTATACCGTAACACCGATGCATTAACATTGTGTTCTTCTGCAAAGTAGACACTTGAAAAGTATCCTATCTCCTGAAGTGTAAATGCTTCGGCGATGCATCCTTCAACCCTTGCCCTATTACGAACCATCGGTTTTAGACATCTGAGTGCTCTTTCAATGTGGTACATCCACCTATATTGAACAGGGCCACCTACTTTAGCTTCATATGGAAGATGGATTAGAAGGTGTTGCATTGGATTGAAGAACCCTGGAGGAAATACTTTTTCCATCTTACATAAAAGCACAGGTATCTCTTTTTCCAACTTCTCCATCATCTCCCTTTTGATTTCTTTAGCACAAAGCTGTCTATAAAAATAGCTAAGCTCGGCTAACACCTTCCAAACCTCATCGTCAAGATAGCCTCGAAACATAACCGGCAGAAGTCTTTCCATGATTATGTGATAATCATGGCTCTTCAAACCAGTAAGATTTCCAGTCTTAACATTAACGGCTCTTCTCAGGCTAGCAGCAAAACCGTCTGGGAACTTCAACTGTTTCAACCACTTGAAGACTTCTTTCTTTTCTTTTGGTCGAAGGCAGAAAGAAGCTCGTGGTTTGCCACCAGCTTCGGAGAGCTCAAGACTTGGTCGGTTACAAACCTCTGCCAAATCCTTCCGAGCTTTTATATTGTCTTTTGTTTTTCCCGTCATATCCAAGCACGTGCTTATGATGCATTCACCCATGTTACGTTCCTGGTGCATGACATCAATGTTATGCATTAGAATTAAAGACTTCATATACGGTAACTCCCATAGTGCACATATATGAGTCCAATTGTGATCCTCTCCGTAACCAACAAAATATCCAGGACGACCTTCATTTGGCACTAGATTGTTGAGCTGTTTAACAATTTCTGACCCGTTCAGACGTTGTGGTGGTCCCTTTTTTACAATGGTACCCTTCCTGAAGGCATTTCTCTGTTGCCTAAACACGTGATTTGGCGGTAACCAACGTCTATGACAATCAAAGTAGCATATCTTGCCACCATGACTTAGACAAAAACAATCCGTGTCCGAAGCACATATTGGACATGTCAATCGACCATGAGTGCTCCAGCCAGAAAACATGCCGTAAGCTGGAAAATCATGAACAGACCACAAGTACGCAGCTCGAAGGTTGAATTTCTGTTTTCTATAACAGTCGTACGCTTCGACTCCTGTCCATAACATTTTGAACTCTTCAATCAATGGCTGCATCATCACGTTCAGTCGTGAACCAAGATGATCCGGTCCAGGTACAATAAGGCATAGGAACATGAACTCATACTTCATACAAAGCGATGGTGGTAAGTTGTACGGAATAGCGAACACGGGCCAACAAGAGTATGGTGTGGCGTTTGTACTAAACGGTGAGAAGCCATCTGTCGCCAACCCAAAGCGAATATTTCTCGCGTCATTGGCGAAATCTAGATCGAAGTGGTCAAGCGCCTTCCATGCCTCACCGTCCGACGGGTGCACCATCATGCTGTTGTTCTCACGTACACCTTCTTTATGCCACCTCATGTGTCTAGCTGTTTTTTTAGATAGAAACAAACGCTTGAACCTAGGTGTGACAGGCAAGTAGCGAAGCTGCTTCTGTGCGACTTGAGTCATTACTTTTGAACCGTCGTCATTAACAACTTCGACAAATCTCGCTTTACCACATTTTAAGCACTTGTTCTCGTTGGCACGCTCTCTCCAAAAAAGCATGCAATTGTCTAGACACATATCAATCTTCTCACATTTCATACCTAGACCAGAAATCAACTTCTTAGACTGATACATATCTTTAGGCACTTTATGTGGTTGTGGAAGGATATCGCTGATCAATTTGATAAGATCGTTGTAGCAGTTATTGGAGAAGAAATACTTAGACTTAATGGCCATAAATCTAGTCATGAAAGTAAGGAGCGTCACTTCGGTGTGTTCATGCAACGGCTCTTCTGAAGCTTTGAGAAGCGTGAAAAACGCTTCAACCTCCGTTGGAGGAGGATTCTCCATCAATTCAGGATTTATGGCATCAAGCATCTCGTCCATCCTATCGACCCCCGTGTTGTCATCCTCATCTGAAACTTGTAAGGGTTGAGAAGATGTCTCACCGTGAAAGGTCCACACCTCATAATCTTGCATGAAACCGTATTGACATAAGTGAAACGCCAAATTCACTTTGTCCCAACACTTTGCACCTTGACATTTCGTACATGGGCACAACACCTTATCGATCTTTGACAATGAAAAAGCTCGATCTACAAAAGCATCTGTCTTTGCGAACCACTCATCCGAGTGACCACCAGAACTGTTCTTCCAACCGGTATACATCCAACTACGATCCTCACCCATGTTTGAATCTGCAGTTTAATGTCAAGGAAATTATAGTTACTTTATAATTTATTTATGTCACGCCCTACATCTATTGGAAAGGATAGGTCCTAAACCCACCCAAGAGTGATCGAGCGGAGCGTGCTCATGACGAGACGCGTGGTATGGATCCGAACGAAATTTCGGCAGCATAACCCCGCTGTTCTCCACTGCACGCCCGAAAATGGTGCAGCAGAGAACAACAGGGTTATGCCGTCGAAATCTTGTCTAGATCTAAACCCGCGTTTCATCACATGCCACGCCCCCTCGGTCACTCCCAGGCTGTCCAAAAAGGGACAATTCCGAACGTACACGCCTCACATGCGTAACACATGTGAGACGGGCCCGTTCGAAATGGGTGACGCATGTTGTATAGGTTTACATCAATCTTTCATTTTTGAGTCATTTAAAAGAGAGAGAGGAAAGAACGAGAGAGAAGGAAAGAACGAGAGACAAAGAAGTGGGTCAGCCGTCCTAAGTTATGTCCCGTTGGGGCCTGCCATTATCTTACGACGCCTTTAGGGTTAGCCGTCGTACGTTATGCCCCGTCGTAAGTGGGTCAAAGATGAAACCGCACCGTCGGGGCCCGCCGTCCACGCGCGGGAGCTTGCCGTCCTCCGTGCCTGTCTCGACTAATACATTACCACTAAATGAGCCGTGACAGACCCTAAATGGGTCGTGTCAGGCCGGACCGGGCCGAAACCCATTTATTTACATATAGTAACTAATCACACAATCAATCAAAGTATTAATTAAACAATAATCAATTACAATACTAATTAAACAATTAATCAACTAAGGTCGGACAGCGCGGCAGGGCGGGGCTTGGGGCGGGGCCGGGCGGCACAGCAGGGCGGGGCTCGGGGCGGGGCGCGTCGAGCGGCGGCGGCCGAGGCAAAGCTGTACAAAAGGAACAACTCAGGCAACCATAATCTAATTAGGACAATCTTGCTGTGGTGACAGGCGAGCGCACAGCCCTTCTTTATCTTGGGCCTGCTGGTGACAGCCCTGGCAACCAGTCACCGATGAATTAATCCTAAAACTGAATCCGCCGAAGAATATGAAATAAGGTTTCTGCTGCTATGGATGTGAATAACAGTGCATAAGCTGTTTGTGAGCAGGATGGGGCCGTCTTTTTGGCTTATAGATCACTGGAACGATTTCCTTAAGGTCATGCGATGCAGCCATGCAAGTGAGTGACAGAAGAAAAGGTTAGCAATGTCGATTGCTGTTGTAATAGGTTAAGCAGATGCACGATAGACCGTTGTTATACCTTTTATAGGTGACTAAGCTGGGCCCACTCTGCGTTGAAATCCAGCACTTCTAGTTGTTTGGACGTCACCTTATTACTGCAACATCAGTAATTTGCTTTTGAAAGTTCAAACTGATGACCATGATTTGAACGGCAGTGCTGGTTAATGTGAACTGATTTCCACTTGATAGAGCTCCATCAGCAAGTTATGCGTTTAACTGGCTTGTAAGGAGCTGTCTTGATGACACGGAGAATGGACGAGACCGTTCAAAACAGAATTGTTTCCCTTACCGTGATATACCAATCTCGGCTTTAGTTGGGTACAATAAATCCATGTGTATAGGTTGGAATGTTTAATTCAATCTCTTTCAATACAAGTCAGAGTATTCGACTCTATACAAACAACACATTAAAAATGTAAGAAATGAAGTCGAATAAAACGTTGCTTGCTGGTTCCCGGAACTCTGGGGGCTCCTTCCTCTTTACATCCAGGTATGAATACTAGGAATTAAGGATAGGAAGAGTTTAACCCCGGATCATTTTACAACCAGCTAACTTATAATTTTTCATAATCAGTATATAATTTTATAAAAAAAATAATAACAGCACTAAGCGAAAGGATCTTAAATCTGTCCTTAAAGATATGTTCGTGAAAGAAAAATATGGACGATGGGAGCTTCAGAAGTACAGCAACGGCAGAGTGATGCGTGGGGAAGTACATGCGCATAAGTGCATGTTTTCAGTAATCTACTATACCTTTCAGGCTGAAATTTTCGCCTGCAGCACAATCTGCGGTGCTTTGGATGGTTTCTCCGTTCGTTTACCAAGTCGTAAGAATTTAGGTAGAACCAACATCCAGGCAGAACCACATAAGCTACACTGAAAGAACCAAGGATATATAGAACGCTAATACACTATTGATACAGCTAGTTGTTGGATTCTTGAGGCATCAGGTACGACCTAAACCATGATCGCGATACTAGCGCTAAGGCTAGAACCTCGCTGGCACGGAAACGAGCAGGCCGGTAAACAAGGACCACCACCAAGCCTGAAGATAACCTAAACCTGCCTCGCGATAAGCCGACAGCATGTACTGACGACAACTAGTACCCTAACTAAAGCCGGGGAGAGGCCGGAGGGGAGGGGGAGGGGACTTACCTCGGCCGGAGACGGGCGGCGGCGGTGGCGGGGACGGGCGGCGGCGACTGGGACGGCGGCGGCGACCGGGACAGCGGCGGCGACCGGGACGGCGGCGGCGACCGGTGCGAGTCAGGAGGCGGCACTGGCCGCCTCCCGACTCGCGCATGGGTTATATACCCCGTTATTGACGACGGTGCTAGGAAACTGTCGTCAATAAGGACTTGTTGACGACGGTACTAGGTCACCGTCGTCAATAACTCCTTGGGTGGGCCCGAATTTAGTTAAAGACGACGGCCACCGTCGTCAATAATTTATTGACGACGGTTCTCGTCTAGCCGTCGTCAATAACTAAGTTATTGGCGACGGCTAGATAAAGCCGTCGTCAATAACATTAAAGACGACGGCCCGTCGACAATAAATTTGGCCGTCGTCAATGATCGTTTTTCCTGTAGTGGAATAATCGGCAAAAGTAACATTTTCTACATGTGACACAAAAGAGAGGGAGGAGAACCATTCTTTGTTACCGGTCATGTGGCGTGAGCATCCTGAATCCACAATCCAAATGTTCTCCTTCCTCAAGCGTGTAACCTACATAGAAGTACAATACGTCGATGACTCAATAATGGGGTTAGTCAAAAGGAATTTAGAAATCCAGTACTGAGTCACACGACGTCCAGCAGAAGTAACACGCAAAGGCTGAGATAAAACAGCAGGTTTACGAGCCAAAGTTTGAGGATTTTTGTACCCAACTACTAACCTACGAGGTGTTACATGAGTAGCACTAAAAACAGTAGGTCCGGAAGCAAACTCTGCATGTTTTTGACTCATTACAGCAGGTTGCATATTCCTAACATTCGGTTCAGCACTTGCAATAGGTTTTGCACAGTTGTTATGTGTCTAGCAATCATTGTTTCCTTTTTTTTGTTGCTTAGCTAGTCTATAACAAAAATCTATGACATGAACATCTCTACCACAGTAGGTACAATTAAATTTAACTTTATGTTCATGTCTAGATGAGCGGACAACATGTTTATTTGAAACGAATGAGACAACACTCCTGCAGATTTAAAAACCACCTCTTTTGTTTGGGAACTGTTTTAATCAAACCACTTCCTAATGACTTTATAATTTTTGGTGGATGTGGAATCAAAACCTAAACCAGTTCTATCACTGCAAGATTTAGAAGAATCCAACAGCAAGTTCAGATTCTTATTCCCATTATAAAACCGCTCTAATGTCCTATTCATGTCATCAAGTTTCTTAGACAAGTCTAATCAGTTTCAACATGAAGTTTTTCCTTTTAGTTTGAAATTGGAACAATACTTAACTTCATGAGAACGTAAAGCATTGTTCAATATAGAAATTTCAGTCATAGCATCTTGTAGTTACTTATTAAGATCATCACAAATAGAACAATGCAAATCAATTGTAGAACAACAAGCATCTTTCAAGTTTTTATCATTAAGTGCAGCAAGCTCTCTTTTATTTTCAATCTCAAACTCAAGTTTATTAAGTGTGGAGGTTTGTGCACTTCTTAGAGAGGACAATTGTTCATATATTAAATCACATGAGGAACAAGAATCATCACTAGGAATCAAAGATTTCAAACGGTTAATTTCAGATTCTAGTGACTCAATTTTAACAGCATTGTCCCTAAGCTTTTTGCCTTTTTTTAACTATAACAGTGGCACGAGAAATAGCATCACACATTTCTTCGCATGTAGGACATACCTCTTCATTGTCACTGTTGTGTTCTGCCTCCTCCATACTTGAACTTGACTTGCCCGCCATGAAGCATAAGTTTGCCAAATCATCTCCATCTTCGTCACTTCCGATGTCCACATCGCTCAAGCCAAGTTCTTGAAGTGCGGAGATAAAACTATTTACCAATTGGCGTCCTATAAAACCCTTCTTCTTTTTCTTATCGTTTGCAGAGGAGTGCTTCATCCTAGTTTTCTTTTCATCACGGGAAGTAGGACCTGAAAGGTTAGGGCATCCATACGAAAATGGCCTTTCTTACCACATTCGAAGAATCGTTGAGGTCCGACACTTCCTCTCCTTCTAGTTCTCACATTTTGCAATGCTTTTGAGAACTGAGTAGAGATAAGTGCAAGTTCTTCCTCTGGAAACTCTTCAATCTATTCAAGGGTTAGAGAGGACAACAAAGAAAGTGTACCACAAGATGAAGATTGACTAGAGCTAGGCATGTCACGTTGTGAAACAAATGCAAGAGACTTGTTGGGGTTCTTATGTGATATTATGTCAATTTCATGAGTTTTTAACTTAGAATATAGCACATCTAATGTAAGTGTACTCATGACAGTAGATTCACGAATAGATGTAACTTTCATCTCCCAAATTGACATGTCTAATGCACTTAGTAATTGCCTAGCATTTTCAGCATCTAAAAAATTAACATTGACACTACGCAAGTTGCTGAAATTTTTTTATTGAAGCAAGCAAAGAGGTCATCGATTGACTCACCGGGTTGCATCTCGAAACGCATGTATTTTTTCTTGAACATATCTTGTCTTACCTCCTTGATCGTGTTGGACCCTTCATGGTAGTCACAAAGTGCTTTCCACACAGCGTATGCAAATTGGAGGTGTGCAACACGGTTGAAGTCACTTTGAGTTAATCCTTGTATGATCAAGTTCCGTGCTTTGTTGTTGCTGTTGTCATCTCTCATGTTCGTATCCGTGACTTGATCATTTGGCGGCACGTCATAAGGCTTGTACATCTTTTCTTATATTGTGAAGCCTTGCGCCTGGATGAAAGTCTCCATTCGTGCCTTTCAAACCTGAAAATCAATGCCACTGAACACACAAGATTTCGTGGAGTATTTCTCCATAATGATTAGTCAAAACACGTGCAAATCACAAAGATTAGAGCACTGTGGCTCTGATACCAATTGTAGGATCAAAGAGCACATGAAAAGCTACCAGAGGGGGTGAAGGTAGATTTAAACTTTTTAGGGGATGCAACAAAAACCCCCTCGGCAGAAAATCGATCTGTGAGAGAAACCGTGTATGCGACTGATCTAAATGTGTTCAACCGTGACAAAAGTGATATATATTATATATAATCAAGTCACAAAGACATTACAACAAGAATCACGTAAATCCGTCAAGAAAAACTCAAGTTATGATCGAAAGATCAAACGAGGGTCAATCTGTTCTACTCCAGTAAAAACAGAATCTGTAACACTGCAAAGAAACTCGTGTAGATCAGAAACTACAAATCCAATGACCGTGAAATTGTCATAGATGATATATAATCAAATTGTGAAGACAACCCAAAAAGAATCACGTCAATCGGATCTGTAAAACTCGAGTTATGATCAAAACACAGAAGCACTATCGTGTTGTCCAGAAACTCGACGAGAAAGACTTGACAAAAACAAGTCGGACGAACAAGGCACAAAAAGCTCCTCTAAATTACGAATTTTATTGATCAAAACATAATAGGAACAGCCCAAGGTCTTCTTAACATGATCTCTGGCCTCCCTTACTTATATAACCAGCCCGGAGGCCAACCCAATTCAAACTAGGACTCTAATCCTACTCAGTTTCTGAATCAAAACTTTCCATAACTGCTCAAGACTCTTCTATACGCAGATAGAAGCAATCTTAAGACTTCTAAAACACCTTAGGAACGTATCCCATATTCCTAAAACAACTCAACTTCGTGTCCCACACGAAATCCTATCATAACCAACTCAAATCTTTCTATATTTGAGCCATAACCGACTCAGCCGCAGCCTGAGTCCATAATCCAGCCGGTTGGACCTTTCCTGCCAATTCTTTACGTTCACATCAATTCATCACGCCTTAGAACCATGTTGCCACGTACATGCACTCCTTGTACATGTGCAAACACCTTCCAACGACGTCCACGATACCTTCATATGCATTGTTCTTGATCCAAACATACTGCGCGACCTCCAGATCAACTCAACCACAATTCCTCTTGAACTTGGTTGTTGAACCTCATCTTCTCCCTAAGACTAGTTCAATGGATCCTGTCACCAGCCATATATTAAACTCAAGCAACACCTGCACATGAATAAACAATCAATACTTTCGAGCACAAGTCTGTGACTTGACTCACGTTAGTTTCGAAAACCACAACACCTTACGTGAAAACCTCACATAAGCATGTTGCAAATCATAGCAAAATATTAACCACCGTAAACAGCCATAACACTTCAAAAACTTAGTAAAAGAATACTAAGCAAACTTTCTATAGATGTAAAGCAAGTTCAAAACATTCGCATGGTAAAAATAGAACCATTGCAATTTAGCTCCGGACCTTGCCAAAGCTAACCGGACCTTGAGCCGGAGCTTACCAAAGCTAGCATAACCTAGCACCGGAACTTACCAAAGCTAGTCGGACCTACTGTCGGAGCTAACCAAACACATGTCGGACCTAGCCATAGCAAGTCAGACCTTAACAAAAAGAGTGTTTTGGCAGAATTCAAAACTTTTATCGTCATAGCCAATGTATTCAGCACACATAGGTCTCACACAATGACATCCCTAAGATGATATATATATTTTTGTCTTCTAGGGTAATAAGAGAGGTTGGGTAACTCTTTCCACCTAAGTCAATTGGTGCCTTTAGGACCATAGTATGAGAAGCTATGTTCCCACCTGGTGAGCAAATCAAGTATGAACTTTTTGTAGGTAGTAATGGAATTTGATACTGTCTTTTCTAACATATGATTTGCTTATGAAATTATGTGTAGCACCGGAATCAAATAATATCAATGCGGGGTGGTTGTGGGGAATGAACGTACCTGCGAGTACGGGTTTGCCTTCCGGCACATCCTCGACAGCAAGATGGCGGATGTTGCCGGGTTTCAGGGCTGGTTTCTTGGGTTGACCCTGGGGCTGATTTGCACCTAGGTGCATCACCTGACCGCTGCCCTGCTGCTTATCCAGGCACTCCCTTGAAAAATGACCGGCCCGGCCACAAGTTAAGCATGTGTAGTTGGTCGGTCCCCCACTGATTTGGATATGGAATCCCGGTGCACGCTGTGGAGGTGGAAGTGCACGTGGAAACCCCCGTTTCTGTTGTGGCAGAGGTGGTCGGAAGTTGGGCGCGTTAAATCGCGGACCACGGAACATCGGCTGCCGCGCTGGTGGTTTCCACCTCTGACCGGATGGTGAGCAATACACCATACGGTATTTTTGGGGATCGCCTCCCCCGCTGCCCTGTGGGGCACTCCTCTTACGCTTCTCCGTGGTCAATTCACGGGCAGTGTCCTCTTGCACAATGGCAGCGTTGACCATATCATTGAAGGTGCCGCAGTTGAACTATGCAAGTTCTTCTTTCATTTTTGGGTTAAGACCCGGTAGAAGCTCTCATGCTTATTGTCCTCTGTGTTTATATAATTCAACGCATACTACACCAGATTATTGAAAGCCCGGGAGTACTCGTGAGCACTCCTTGTAAGTGCATCTAGGCATCCCCGTGGGTTTTGGATGATTGATGATGACAAATTAAGAGACTAATGAGCTGAGATGATCATAAGCACAGGACATTTCCAAGGCGGGCACCTAAACTCTCAAAAAAAAAGGAAAACGATGAAGAACGGCGTCGAAGACTCGAAGAGTAGAAATTAGGGTTTCACTTGAGTCTTTAGTAGGCTAGGCGTGTAAAAGAAAGAGTGTGTGTGTCAAGTGCATTGAGATCATAGAAGAGAGCTCGAAGCATTAGAAGTGTCAAATCCTTAGTGGAGAGAGGTAAAGTTGGGCAGGCCGGACTTGTCCGAGGGAAGAGGCCGGACTAGTCCGGAAGTCCTACGGCTTAGTCTATTTTAGGGCGGACTAAGAGTTCCTGACTGAGATCGGACCTGTCCGTTTTGGACGGACTAGTCCGTTTCTCTCTAGGTGAGAGTGTTTTTGGGGCTAAGTCCTGGTAGACCGGACTTATCCGCCTGAGTGGTTGTACTAGTCCGGACTAGCCAGACTTGTCCATTTTCACACGGAGTAAGAGTTCCTGTGTGAGTTCAGACTAGTCCGTTCTAAGGCGGACTAGTCCGTATGGGTGTGAGATGAGAGCTTCCACGGCTAAGTCTTGGTGGACCAGACTTGTCTGCCTTAGTGGCCGGACTAGTCTGGGTCCTCCAGACTTGTCCGTTCTCACCCGGACAAATAGTTCCTGTGTGAGATCGGACTAGTCCGGTGTGAGGCGGACTAGTCAGGACTTTCGGTAGGTGGCAACGGTTGGCTTCAAGACTTCTATAAAAGGAGTGCCCCGATGTAATTTAAAAAAAACTAGAACCCTAGCGCCGCCATAGCAATCCAAGAGCCCCCCTAATCCTTCTCTCTTGCCTACTCACCCTCTAGAGCCAATTCTTAAGTGAATTTGGGTGTGTGAGAATAGGAGAAGGAAAAACTTCGCGTTTAGGCTCTTGGAGTGATCTCGTGCACTTGGTGTGATCTGTGGCTTGTGAGATCTGTGAAGTTTGTGGAAGTGATCAAGTGGGAGCCTCGGATTGTGAGCAGCCCCAAAATTTTGTAAGTTCACCCTTGAGATAGTGAATAATCGGGTTGCCCTTAGTGGCGACTTAGTGAGGAAAGGGTTGTTAGACCCGGTCCTTTGTGGACTCCTCAACGGGGACGTAGATTTCTGAGTGGAATCGAACCTCGGGAAAAAATCCTCAGTGTCTCTCTTGCATGTACATTTCTTTGAAGATCAAGATTGCTTAGGGTTTGTTTCAATTATTTCGCTATACATTGTCACACTCTTGCAATTCATTTCAATATTCTATCACACTTGTCGTATAGAAGTGCTAGTTATCTCATCCACATTTTGTTAAATTAAAATTTGGAGAAAAACACTTAAAAATCAAGTGTTAGATCTTTCCGGCAGTTTGACCAGACTAGTCCGCCTCCAAGGCAGACTAGTCCAGCCTTTTAGGCCTTTCCAGCAGGTTGATCGAACTAGTCCGACTCTGAGCCAGACTAGTCCGGCTCCTAAGTTCTAATCTCGTTTAATTAAGTCATTTCAGGTATTTTAGCCTATTCACCCCCCTCTAGGCAATTTCAATTGGTATCAGAGCAGTTCTCTCCGTCAAGAGTCTAACCACTCGGAGAGAAGATGGCCAGAGTGGAGGTATACGAGATTCCGTCGACGTCACAAGGTGACAACACATATGACAAGAAAAAGGACACGGATGTGCTGCAAGACCACTCGAGTGACGATGAAGAAGTTCGCCAGCTCAAGGCACGACTTTGCGAGAAGCTAGGTCACCTAAGTAAAGAGAAGAAGCCGCAGGATCAAGAAAGGAGTGGTCAACCGGACTACTCCCAATATCCTTTCAACTATGAACGATTAACTTCCAACAATCACTCCTCAATTCGATGGAAATGATTACTCAATGTGGAAGCATAATATGAAGATGCATCTAATATCATTAAACCCTAGCTTGTGGCAAATTGTCTTAACAGGTGTCCATCTTCCAAGAAATGAAGAAGACGTTACTCCGGAGCAAGCTATTCTACTTCATCGCAATGCTCAAGCAGTTGGGGTGATCACCTCATCCTTGACTCGAGAAGAGTTCAACCGAGTCGATGGATTAGAGGTGGCCAAAGACATATGGGACACACTCAAGACAGCGTATTAAGGAAACCGAGTCATTAGGGAAGCCAAGATCAAGATGATTGAAGGAGAGCTTGGGAGGTTCACCATCATGTATGGTGAGTCCCCTCAATACATGTACAACCGTCTCAAGATCCTCGTCAACAAGATCCGATCTTATGGATGCACCCGGTGGATGGATCATGAGGTGGTGAAGACGATGCTTCGGGCATTCATGCCTCGAAACATTGCTCTTTGCTCCTTGATCTGTGAGAGCACGGGATATGCTCAAATGACCCCGGAGGAAGTGCTCGGAAGAATCATCAACAATGATATGATGGAGAAGGAAGCCATGTTCTACAGCAACCTCCAAAGGCTCGCCTCCTCAAAGAAGAAAGATGTTGCTTTCAAAGCAACATCCTCATCACAAGACTTCGAAGCAAGTGATGACGAGGGTCTCGACACCGATGAAGAAGAGGCGCTCTTCATCAACAAATTCAAGAGGATGATGAGAAGAAGGAAGGGGAGCAACCATTATGAGAACAAGAACAAGGAAAGGTCCAAGCCCAAGACGAAAAGAGCATGCTACAACTGTGGTGAATATGGACACTTCATTGTGGATTGTTCATATGAAGAGAGTAAGAAGAAGAAAGATGGCAAGTCTCAAGAGAAGAAATTCTTCAAGAAGAAGAAGCCATCAGGACATGCTCACCTTAGGAAGGAATGGGACTCAAATGAATACTCATCCTCCGAGGATGAAGAGAAAGTGGCAACACTTGTCATTGGAAGGAGCAAGCTCTTCTCAACAATTGAAGACTTCAAGTCTACATGTCTCATGGCTAAGGAGGCAAGAAGAAAGGTTAAATCTAAACCATCCTCCTCTACCTGTTCACTTGATAGCTTTGATAGTAGTAGTGATAATGAATCCATGCTTAAGGATCTAAGTAGGAGCACCTTGAAAAAGATGAGATTGCTGTCGGAAGAAATCTTTGAGAAGGATGAACTCATCAACTGTCAAGAAGACATGCTCATCCTTGAAAAGGAGAGATGTCATGAGCTTGAAGAGCTCCTTGAGGTTGAAAGGGAAAGAAGCAAGGCACTTGAGTGTGAACTAGCTTTGAGCAAGGAAACTTGCTCAAATCTTGAAGACACAACTGTTGTGCTCAAGTATGAAATTGTAAACTTGACAAAAGTCAACAAGATCCTTGAAACACAAGTTGAGTCTCTTAAGATCAATGCACCTTCTTCCTCTATGATTTCACCCTCCTCAAAGAAATCTCCCGAAGCAACTCAAACTTGCAAGTGCTCAAACTTAATCCTAAAACTCAAAGATGAACTTAAGTTGGCAGAAAACAAGCAGTCATCGAAAGGTGGTATCTTTGACAAGGAAAAAGTGGCATATGCACGAAGTGCATATACCAAAGTAAGACCTCCACATGTCAAAGATGGTATTGGCTATTCTCGGGAGTGGAGGCAACATGATAAAACTTCCAAGAAGAGAAAAGACTTAATTTTTTTGTCAAGGAAGGTTCATCCAACAAAGAAAATGTAAAGAACATTGCAAACTCATCTAACATGCCTAAAAATAAACCTCATCCTTTGTTTCATGATTTTGATGCCTCATATGTTTTATTGAGAAACAAATTTGGAAAGATCTATGCTAGGTATGTTGGGCCACTCTGCAAGAGTCCAAAACCTTGTGTGTGGGTGCCCAAGTGCCTCTTGACTAACATGATAGGACCCAACCCCGCTTGGGTACCAAAAGGTAAGGCATAACTCTATTTTGTAGGCATACTCCTCCGGTGGATCAAAATGGGTGCTTGACAGTGGATGCACAAACCATATGACCGGAGAGAGAAGGATGTTTGTTGAATATGAGGAAAACGAAGATCCAAGTGAAGGAATATATTTTGGGGACAATAGCTAAGGGAAAATCCTTGGCACCGGTAAAATTGCTATCTCTCCCCATCATACTCTCTCAAATGTTTTGCATGTTGACTCCCTTGATTATAACCTTCTATCCATATCCCAACTATGTGATAAAGGTTATAATTGTATTTTCACTAATGAGGGTGTGACTGTCTTGAGAAGAAGCAATGACTCAATCTCCTTTAAGGACGTGCTCAAGGGAAAGCTTTACCTTGTGGATTTTACCACGGATAAAGCTCAACTTGACACGTGCTTAATGGCAAAGACTAACATGGGATGGCTTTAGCATAGAAGGCTAGCTCATGTTGAGATGAGGAACTTGTAAAAACTTCTCAAGGGAGAACACATTCGAGGCTTGAAAAATGTTGTTTTTGATAAGGACAGGCCATGTAGTGCTTGTCAAGCCGGAAAGCAAGTTGGAGCTCAACATTCATCCAAAAATGTCATGACGACCACAAGACCCTTGGAGCTACTTCACATGGACCTTTTCGACCCAATCGCCTACATAAGCATAGGCGGTAACAAATATGGTCTTGTTGTTGTAGATGATTATTCTCGTTTCACTTGGGTGTTCTTTTTGCATGACAAAGGAGAAACTAAAGGTGTGCTCAAGAAATTCTTGAGAAGAGCTCAAAACTAGTTCTCCTTATGAATTAAGAACATAAAGAGCGATAATGACACCGAGTTTAAGAACACTCAAGTGGAAGAATACTTGGATGAAGAAGGCATCAAGCATGAGTTTTCAGCCCCATACTCCCCTCAACAAAATGGGGTTGCTGAGAGTAAGAATAGAACTCTTATTGAAATGGCAAGAACCATGCTTGATGAGTACAAGACGTCGGACCGGTTTTGGGCGGAAACGGTTAACACCGCTTGCCATGCCATAAACCGGTTGCATCTTCATCGACTTTTGAAGAAGACGTCTTACGAACTTCTAACCTGTAACAAACCAAACATATCGTATTTTCGTGTCCTTGGGAGCAAGTGTTATATTCTCAACAAGAAGCCTAAGACTTCAAAGTTTTCTTCAAAGTCCGATGAAGGTTTCTTACTTGGTTATGACTCAAACACCTACGCCTATCGTGCTTTCAACAAAACTTCCGAAATTGTTGAAATAGCGAGAGACGTAGTGTTTGATGAGACTAATGGCTCCCAAGTGGAGCAAGTTGATCAAAATTTGCTAGATAAAGAAGAAGCTCCACAAGAAGCACTTAAAAGGATGGCACTTGGAGAAGATTTTCCTCAAGAACATCCTCAAGACTCAAATGATCACCCAACAAACGAAAATATGTCTCCCTCCCATGATCAAGCTCAAGATGAACAAGGCCAACCTCAACAAGATCAAAATGATCAAAGAAAAGATAGAGGATTGGATCAAGGGGGAGATGAAGAAAAGAGTGAAAATGAAGATGAAGATCAAAGAGTTCAACCACCTCATCCAAGAGTGCACCAAAGTGTTCAACGGGATCATCCCATCGACAACATACTAGGAGATATCTCCAAACGGGTGACCACTGGATCTCGAATGGCTAATTTTTGTAAACATTACTCTTTTGTTTCCTCTTTGGAGCCTCGCAAGGTAGAAGAAGCACTACAAGATCCAGATTGGGTGGTGGCCATGCAAGAGGAACTCAATAATTTTGAAACAAATCAAGTGTGGGAACTTGTAAAGCGACCCAACGCAAATGTTACGGGAACCAAGTGGGTATTCCGCAACAAGCAAGACGAGTACGGGGTTGTAACAAGAAACAAGGAAAGACTTGTTGCAAAGGGATATGCACAAGTAGAAGGTTTGGATTATGATGAAACTTTTTCTCCTGTAGCTAGGCTTGAATCAATTCGTATCCTGCTTGTTTTTGCAACTCACCATGATTTCAAGCTATACCAAATGGATGTGAAAAGCGCTTTCCTCAACGGTCCAATCAAGGAGGAAGAGTACGTGGAGCAACCACCTGGATTTGAGGACGATAAGTATCCTAACCATGTCTTTAAACTTCGGAAAGCCCTCTATGGCCTCAAACAAGCTCCTAGAGCTTGGTAAGAATGTCTTAGAGATTTTCTTATTAAAAATGGTTTTAGGATAGGAAAAGTAGACTATACGCTCTTCACTAAGCATTTTAACAATGATTTATTCGTGTGCCAAATATATGTCGATGACATTATATTTGGTTCTACTAACAAAGCTTTTTGTGATGATTTTTCAAAGATAATGACTGAAAGGTTCGAGATGTCAATGATGGGGGAATTGAAGTTCTTCCTAGGATTCCAAGTCAAACAACTCAAGGAAGGAACGTTCATAAGTCAAACCAAGTATACTCAAGACATACTTAAGAGGTTTGACATGGACAAAGCCAAACCCATCAAGACTCCCATGGGAACCAACGGACATCTTGACCTTAATGAAGATGGTCCAAGTGTGGACCAAAAGGTATTTTGTTCCATGATAGGGTCTTTACTTTACCTTTGTGCATCTAGGCCCGACATAATGCTTAGTGTGTGTATGTGTGCACGGTTCCAAGCAGCTCCTAAGAAGTGCCACTTGACGGTCATTAAGCAAATTCTTAGATATTTGGTTCACACTCCTAACCTAGGACTTTGGTATCCCAAGGGATCCAAGTTCAATCTCATTGGATACTCCGATGTCGATTATGCCGGTTGTAAGGTAGATAGGAAGAGCACGTCAGGGACTTGTCAATTTCTTGGTAGGTCCTTGGTTTCATGGTCATCAAAGAAACAAAACTCCATTTCCTTATCCACAGCCGAAGCAGAGTACGTTGCAGCCGGGAGTTGTTGTGCACAACTCCTATGGATGCGACAAACTCTTAGGGACTATGGTTACACTTTGAGCCATATTCCACTCCTATGTGACAATGAGAGTGCCATCAAGATTGCTCACAATCCCGTGGAGCAGTCTAGAACCAAACATATTGATATCCGTCACTATTTCCTGAGAGATCACTCTATCAAGGGAGATATTGTTATCTCTCATGTTAGGAGTGAAAAGCAATTGGCGGACATCTTCACAAAACCCCTTGATGAGAAACACTTTTGTGACCTAAGGAGTGAACTGAATATCCTAGATTCTTGAAATGTTGCTTGAAGTGTGCACATCTGTTTGTTGCTTGTTTATAAACTTCAAAAACCGCATGTTTTCAACATACTACCCTAATCTCTCTTACTCTATGGAAACTATGTTCAAAAGGACCCTTTGTCAAATATGGTCATTGTCTGTTTGATGTATGCTTACTGACCATGTTTGCCAAAGATATTTGCAAAAACTTGTCCAAAAGGATCAAATTCTTGAACTAAAACTCAAATTATATGAATTTCAGCTTGTAGCCAGACTAGTCCGCCTATGAGGCCGGACAAGTTCGGCCCCAGAGAAGTCCGGCTCTGGTCCGTCAAACGGACTTGTCCACACACCGAACCAGGACTAGTCCGGCTTCGCCAGACACGTGTCACCACCGGAGCTCACCCCTGTGGAAGGGGTGAGGTCCGGCCCCACGGGACACGTGTCGCCACCGGAGCACATCCCTATGGAAGGGATGAGGTTCGGCCCCACCAGACACGTGTCGCCACCGGAGCTCACCTCTGTGGAAGGGATGAGGTCCGGCCCCACGGGACACGTGTCGCCACCGGAGCTCACCCCTGTGGAAGGGATGAGGTCCGGCCCCGCAGGACACGTGTTGCCACCGGAGCTCACCCCTGTGGAAGGGATGAGGTCCGGCCCCGCGGGACACGTGTCACCACCGAAGCTCACCCCTGTGGAAGGGATGAGGTCCGGTACCGCGGGACACGTGTCACCACCGGAGCTCGCCACTGAGGAGAGGAAAGGCCCCGGCCCGCTGGACACATGTCGCCATGGGAGCTCGCTTCCGAGGAGAGGAAAGGCCCCGGCCCGCTGGACACGTGTTGCCACAGGAGCTCGCCTCCGAGGGGAGGAGAGGCCCCGGCCTGCTGGACACGTGTTGCCACGGGAGCTCGCGTCCGAGGAGAGGAAAGGCCCCTGCCCGCTGGATACGTGTCGCCACGGGAGCTCTCCTCCGAGGGGAGGAGAGGCCCCGGCCCGCTGGACACGTGTCGCCACGGGAGCTCGCCTCTAAGGAGATGGGAGGTCCGACCCCGCCGGACACGTGGCGTCCTCGGAGCTTGCCTCTAAGGAGAGGGGAGGTTCGGCCCTGCCGGACATGTGGCGTCCTCGGAGCTCGCCTCTATGGAGAGGGGAGGCCCGGCCTCGTTGGACACGTGGTGCCTTCGGAGCTCATCCTAGCGGTGGCCACGTGGCAAGGTCGGACTTCGTAGCGGACAAGTCCAAACCAAACTAGTCCGCCTAGGTAGGCCGGACAAGTCCGGCCCCAGAGAAGTCCGGCTCTGGTCCGCCAACCGGACTTGTCTGGACACTTAACTAGGACTAGTCCGGCTCGTGGGGACTTAACGTCCCAGGGGCAGCCAAACTTCTCTCTTGACAGACTAGTCCGCTCACATCCTCTCTCAACCGGAAGCGCCCACAAATTGGTGATTTTCACTTTCCTCCACCAAAAATCTTGTCCAATCCACGGATTGGAGACCTAAGGAATGCGGAAACCCTTCCCTGGGCTTCGTTACTCAAGTTTTAACTCCAAAATTCATCACATTTGAAGATTTCAAGAGGTATTCTTGACCTAACCAAAAATCCTTCCTTTTCTTCACTCTTAGGTCTTTTGATATAAACCTATTTACAAATGTTGTTCCTAATGTCGATGCGATCATAGCCTAGGAGTATTGCAACTTAATTCGAAGTTCTTGCAAAAAAATGTTAGGGTTAGGGTTCTTTTTGTATAACCTGGACTAGTCTGGTTTTGGGCGGACAAATCCGTTCTCGAGCAGACTAGTTCGGTCCTTTAACGGACAAGTCCGGTTTACACAGAACAAACTCCAACTTTAGCCATTTTCATGAACTCTATTGCAATATTACAATTCCTTGACCTCTAATATCCTGTCTCTCAGGAAACATGTCGAACTCCGATAAAAGCTCTCCCCTTCCAAGTCCCACAGCCGAGGAGGCTCGACAAGCCCTTCATCGGTGCATTGCCGAAGAAAGGGCAGCAAAGGAGGCCCAAGCGGCTAAAGAATCTGTCCATCGAGAGGCAAGAACAAAGAAGAAGCATGATCTCGACGAGGAGGCACAAATTGCCGAAGCCGTTGAAGAATCCTTTAAGGATCAACTGAGAAAGAAAAGGGTCAAACGTGAAGCCCAGAGCTCCCAAGCTGCTAGTGCCTCAGAGCCCAAGAGAAAGAGGCTGGTCACCTTGGGAGATAAAGAGAAGGAAAAGGAATCCGAGGGTAGGGTTCCTCGTGATCCAAAGAAGGGTAAGGCTCCACTTCCTGAGCAACCCATGAACAAAAAGGCAACTGCCAAAGCACCGACAAACAGAGCAGGAGGGATAAAAATCAGAGAGAAAGGGCAACCGAAGCCCATCGGCACCTTAAAGATGGTTGCCCCTGCTAGAGACCCAAACCGGCAGCCCAACAATCCGGTATTTGTATTCAAAGGAAAGGGGGCTGAAAAGGTGAGAAGGCTGAGGATGGATAAAGTCTATGACTATGAGAAGCACACAGCCGACCCTAGGTTTTGGTGTGACTTTCACTGCGATTACTATCGCTTGGTGTACCTAAGAATGAAGACCCAAGTCACTCAAGCTCAATGGGTAGATTGGGACTACATGGCCAAAAGGGAGCACAAAGCTTTTGATGCAGTGATTGAAGCCACAGAGCGCCATGGAATCAAGAAATCATGAGCTTCAAGTATGACTGAAACATTGAGGTAATTGTGCAGTTCTACACCACTGTGTACTTCTCCACCTACAGTGATCGGAAAATCACCTGGATGACTCATGGAGAGCAGTACTCAGTCACCTATGACAGGTTTGCACATATACTTGGCCTCAAGGAGCACTTGGATCATGAGATTATCATTTCCAATCTCAAGGCAGTGGACAGGGATCAGCTTGACTATATGTATCCTAGTCATGTTCCCCACGAGGCCAGGCTTGCTATGAACATCAAGGCATTCTATAGCATCCTCAACCGGATTCTGAGGAGGACCATTGCCCCCAAGGATGGATATGCAGGGGTAATTCAAGAAAACTTAAGGCATCTCCTCCTCTTGATAGATGGTGAAGAGAAGTTCAACCTTGTTGAGCATATTTATGATGACATCTTCAACATCTCTCACATTCCCAACCGCTCATGTGGTTATGCACCATACATCATGTGCCTAATTGAGAAGGTGTCGGGGATAATCTTCGTCAAGGATGTCACTCATCGACCTCTCCGTCCTCAGCTACCCCCATTCTGCCAAAACCCTCAAGGAGAAAAAATGCTCAACCTCCATCCAGCTCAGCGGCCCCTTCTAGCTCAGGGGCTCCCCCGTCATCTCCTTCTCCGCAGTCCATGAGCGGATTCTTCAAGTGCTTCAACGCACTTTTCGCCTCCTGTCGGCGTGTGGAGGTCCAGACTCGACGCATGGAGAGGCGTCAGGAGAAGTACGTCAAGGCTGTGTGTGACAAACTTGAGGTACCCATGTCTCCTCCTAAGGAGAGTGATGGGGAACTCACTCCATATCCAGAGTTCACCGCTGATGAGCTTGCCCAGTTCAGGGAAGATGGAAGCTCTTCCAGGGCCGTGCCTCCATCCACCACCACCGACGAAGAAGAAGAGGATACGAAGGCTACGAAGAGCGATGAAAATGGCGATGAAGAAGAAGACGAAGAAGATGATGAGTAGACTTAGGCGTATCTTCCTCCCTCCTTTCCTTTTTGGTGCCTTGATGCCAAATGGGAAGAAATGTGAAAACGATGTCCTATTTTTTATCATCTTCTAGTCTCGTAATAGATCTTTTGGACATGACTCTTTTAGACATGGCTATCTATGTTTTATGTTTTATGCATGCCTATCTTTTGTGTAATACTACGTGTTGGATTTTATGGCTGTTTTATGCTTATTGTCTTATCACATTTTTAATTTTGAGCACAACACATAGGAACCCCACCATAACATGTGAATGTATACCAACTCCCCTCTTTTACTCTTGCATACATTCAGGGGGAGTTTTGCATACGTACACTTGTTATAAAAATAAAATTTTTACCTCTTATGTTGAAACTTAATGTGTTGTCATCAATCACCAAAAAGGGGGAGATTGTAAGTGCATCTAGGCATCCCTGTGGGTTTTGGATGATTGATGACGAGAAATTAAGAGACTAATGAACTGAGATGATCATAAGCACAGGGCATTTCCATGGCGGGCACCTAAACTCTCAAAAAAAAGGAAAAAGATGAAGAATAGCGTCGAAGACTCGAAGAGTAGAAATTAGGTTTTCACTTGAGTCTTTAGTAGGCTAGCCGTGTAAAAGAAAGAGTGTGTGTGTCAAGTGCATTGAGATCATAGAAGAGAGCTTAAAGCGTTAGAAGTGTCAAATCCTTAGTGGAGAGAGGTAGAGAGGTAAAGTTGGGCAGGCCGGACTTGTCCGAGGGAAGATGTCGGACTAGTCCGGAAGCCCTATGGCTTAGTCCGTTTTAGGGCAGACTTAGAGTTCCTGACTGAGATCGGACATTGTCTGTTTTGGATGGACTAGTCCGTTTCTCTCTAGGTGAGAGTTTTTGGGGCTAAGTCCTGGTAGACCGGACTTATCCGCCTGAGTGGCCGGACTAGTCCGAACTAGCCAGACTTGTCCGTTTTCACACGGACTAAGAGTTGCTGTGTGAGTTCGGGCTAGTCCGTTATAAGGCGGACTAGTCCGTATGGGTGTGAGATGAGAGCTCCCATGGCTAAGTCTTGGTGGACCGGACTTATCCTCCTTAGTGGTCGGACTAGTCCAGGTCCTCCAGACTTGTCCGTTCTCACCCGGACAAATAGTTCCTGTGTGATATCGAACTAGTCCGGTGTGAGGCGGACTAGTCCGGACTTTCGGTAGGTGGCAACGGTTGGCTTCGGGACTTCTATAAAAGGATATGCCCCGACGTCATTTAAAAAAACTGGAACCCTAGCGCCGCCATAGCGATCCAAGAGCCCCCCTAATCCTTCTCTCTTGCCTACTCACCCTCTAGAGCCAATTCTTAAGTGAATTTGGGTGTGTGAGAAGAGGAGAAGGAATAACTTCGCGTTTAGGCTCTTGGAGTGATCTCGTGCACTTGGTGTGATCTGTGGCTTGTGAGATCTGTGAAGTTTGTGGAAGTGATCAAGTGGGAGCCTCAGATTGTGAGCAGCCCCAAAACTTTGTATGTTCACCCTTGAGATAGTGAAGAACCGAGTTGGCCTTAGTGGCGACTTAGTGAGGAAAGGGTTGATAGACCCGGTCCTTTGTGGACTCCTCAACGGGGACGTAGATTCCTGAGTGAAATCGAACCTCGGGAAAAAATTCTCAGTGTCTCTCTTGCATGTACATTTCTTTGAAGATCAAGATTGCTTAGGGTTTGTTTCAATTATTTCGCTATACATCGTCACACTCTTGCAATTCATTTCAATATTCTGTCACACTTGTCGTATAGAAGTGCTAGTTGTCAAATCCATATTTTGTTAAACTAAAAATTGGAGAAAAACCCTTAAAATCAAGTTTTAGATCTTTCCGGCAGTTTGACCAGACTAGTCCGCCTCCAAGACAGACTAGTCCGGTCTTTTAGGCCTTTCCAGCAGGTTGATCGGACTAGTCCGCCCCTGAGCAAGACTAGTCCGGCTCCTGAGTTCTAATCTCGTTTAATTAAGTCATTTCAGGTATTTTAGCCTATTCACCCCCCTCTAGGCAATTTCACTCCTCCCTCCTTGTCTCAGCTCCATAAATTCCTAGAGCTTCCTCTTCATGATATCGGAAGGTATGTGGTCGGCGCGGAACACCTCCCGAGCTTCCACCCACGTTAGGGCATAACCCGCCAGTAGTGATGCAATGTGGTTCGCCCACCAAGCGCCGGTAGATCCTTGAAGCTGTTGTGCTGTGTACAGCGCCTTCTGGTGTTTGGAGCATTGTAGCAATCCGAACTTTGCCTCGATGGTACGGAGCCAATTGTCCGCCTCGA
Source organism: Neostapfia colusana (assembly GCA_030760725.1). Lineage (NCBI taxonomy): Eukaryota > Viridiplantae > Streptophyta > Magnoliopsida > Poales > Poaceae > Neostapfia > Neostapfia colusana. Next base: position 65,312,426 of record JASWHV010000011.1, read on the forward strand.
GGGGTTCATCAGCCTCCGTGAAGACCTGTGGATGCATCGCCATGAAATCCGAGTATGAGCTATTCGAAGGCTGGCGATGACCTCCATCTTGACATCTCCCTTGACGGGGCGTATTCTGCACGAGCGTGCGCAGCAGCTCGGTCTGCTCGTCGCGCGAACTATCATAGCAGCGAGCACATCCGTCAATGTAATCAGAGGTGAAGGTGGTGGTTGCTGCTGCTGTGGTGTCTCCCGCTCATGCTGCTGGGAGCTCTATCCCTGACTCATCCCACCAATGTCGTGCGTGGAACGTGTGCGAGTCATTCTGCAGCCACAATAAAATTTCCACATGAGACACCATAGGAAATCTGATGCATTGCAAAATTAGGAAGTGTAATGATGATGAACATCTTGCAAACAACTCATATATTGATAAAGCATAACTTTATTCACAATATATCTCCTAGGGACTATTTATTACAATCCTACTCCAAAAGGATGAACTTTAGCCTGCAGTTCATCTCTATTCTTATAGTCACTACAAGATGTTGCAACACACCGTCACTTATTCTACAACAACACTACTATTTACAATACGACACAAACATGGTCATCACAATACAACGGGGTAGGCTCAACGATACTAGGTGCCTACTCTAACCGTGACGACTACTCTTCGTCGAGCGCCGGTTCAGGCTCCCCCGGATCCTCCTCGGGTTCGGAGTCTGAAACTGGGGCAACAAATTCAGGTTCAGCAACGATTATCATAGCTTCGGGTTCGGGTTCAGGTTTCCCCAGAGCTACCATCTCAACCTGTTGGACAAGGACTGGCTGCAAAATGGGTTGTACAGCGTTTAACTCGTCCTGAGCAAACATCCAGTCTTGCTCCCAATTCTGCGCTGCCTCTATGGCGTCATTTATCTCTTCTGTGAGTACATTTATGTGGTGCATTTGGGCACTCACCATTTGCTGACTCACATTCATCTCATCCCGGACTTTCTGCAACTCTTCTTGAGTGCGTTGCAGCTTGTTTTCAGTTACCATGAGCTGATGGATTGCCGGAGCCAGATATGCATGCAGTCAATTCTTCTCATGTTGAAGCTGATCCTTGTGAGTGTTAGCTTGATTTAGCTCACCCATAAGTTCTTTGATAGTCCTGGCTTGACCATCAATCACTAGCTTGCTGGTGGCGGCGTAGAAACTGGTAGTCGACAACCTCAAGTTGAAATTAGGGTCGAATAAATCTGTTAGCTCGCCCTGTCGTCATTCCCACTCCTGCTGAGATAACCCCGTAAAAGGTAGGAGCGCGAACGGTGTAGACTCCACTTGCTTCACATGGAGTTGGTAAAAACACGTGATGGCTTCGCAGGATGCCATTTCCCACAAATGCTCCATGCGATGCCCCTTCACTGTGACGGTGAATGGTGCCTAACCTGGTGGTTCAGGACTTGCGGGGACGTCCAAGTGCATGATGCACAACGTCTCCTAATTCTCCGTTGTCTCTTTTCCCCAATACCGTGGGGCTTCGATATACCCGAAGTATTGCAACATTCACTGAAACAACACCGGGAAACCTGGAGAATTCTGTCCAAACGTATGAATCCATCCGTTGGCCAGTGTAGTTCCAATATCTGTCATCTGTGGAAGAAGAGATTTGATTAAATCAAATACTCAATTCTACAGCAAGATGATATAAAATAAACATGGGACTGGTTGAGTAACACAAGTGAGCACAAATTAGATTCATGCTCATACCATCCCAAAATCTTAAGTCCAAGTGACCAGTTCTGGTCAGAATTGAACAGTCTGCACTTATTCCAGTTTTTTATCTAGTTAACAGCATTTTCATAACTCAAGTTGAACATCAAAGTTAAATTTAACTTCAATATCTTTTCAACGAGTACTTATTTGCATCAATATCAATTCTGGATCAAAAGTTAAGACATTTCCATGTTAACAGAAATGTGGAAAATTTCAGCAGCACTTCTTTTTCAAGAGGCTGATTTGATCTTCATTTTCCACACCCTTCTGCTCCAAATTTGGAGAAACTTTGAGTTGCAAAGTTGTAACCTATCTCATAATATTTCCACCAGTATATCACATGACCCTTATAAAATTTTATCCTAGGAGTTATGATAGAAAAACACAAAATTCCAGAGAGGCTTTTGCTCTGCCCTGTTTCTGGAAAGTTTGCACTCATCTGGGATTTTCACCACCAACAATAACAACCAAGCCTTCATCCCAAGCATGTTGCCTTCATCTGGGATTTTCACCAACTTAGTTTATGATTCTGCTCTGGAGCTCTACAGAAAAGTTGTAGGGCACTTCAAAACCTTTATAGACATGTATCAAACACCTCCATTGGTGAATCCTATCAAAAGTTACACCCTGTTAAAATCCAGCAATTTGTCTGCCAGAATAGGGGCGGTGATCCTAGGAATTTCTTCAAGTCCTTCTGCTTCTTTTTGATACTTAGTTCAAGAAAGAAGTTGAATAACTAAAGTTTTTTTCCTCTGAATTCATTTTGCTACCCATCCTTAATCCGTTTGGTTTATGCAACAAGTCATTATGTCGGCACTATATTTCCTCACCAAATAAAATCCTAACCGGATTACACCGGCATATACGTGTTTTATGGTGGCACTAAGTCACCACTCGCAAACGTGTCCTAAACGCGATACACTAACACGGTCAGTACCTGCAGAAGATCATAAAATACTGATGCACTTAAAGGTTTGACATTTCAGGCAGGTCCATATAGAAAGTAAATACATACTCCCTGTACCATTGTCATACGGGTCGTCCTCGAGTTAAGCCATGTCTCGGGGTACATGATCGGGTTATTCACCACCCGAAGGGGGCTCCACACCTTTGCAATTAAGCATATCGGTGGACCAGTGTTTTCATATGCCTCATAGGACATGAAGAGTCCTAGAGAACATATTTCATGTTACAAACCACACGATGGGGTCTCCTCCTCTTGCCCCTAGGTTTGCGCACTGGAGGCTAGTGCAATGCATGTCTCTAAAACATATTCAGTTTCTGTTCATTGCTGAACGGAACATCTCATGCTACATTCCTTGCATGAGGGAGCTAACCGAAATTGAACCGCTTTCGGTGGCATTCCCTACCAATCTTACCTTCACGTAGGTGCGTCGTTGCTGAACTAAAATACGGAATTATAACACTTAAGTTAGTTTTGCCACCTTAATAACTATGCTAATAGTACTCCTTATGCAGGCTTACTACCGTTACCTAACCATAAGCCTAAATTTTAGCAATATGGCATATTTCAAGTGTGTTATTCCTAATGCGGCTCTGATACCACGATGTGAGGACCAGGGGTCTCGACATTCCAGTAATCGCATTGGGTGGTGTCGTGCGATGAGACACCCAACAACACACTTCAAAAGACGTTCATATTATCACATAAGATTGAACCACAAGTTCAAACAGAAATATATTACATTTTAAACATTTCTACTTCAGAAGTCTGGTCTCTACTCACACACTATATACAAACTAAGCAAAACAATGAACAGTCTAGCCCTCGGATCGTTCACTATAGCAGCAGCTCCTCAAGGCAACATGCAGGGCTCCCATTCAGCCGTATAGACGACGGGGGTGTGGCCTTCCAGTCAAGCCCTTCGTCAGACGAGGCCATAGATGGCCCCTCACCTGCAGCAACAACTTATATAGAAACCGTGAGGATGAATGCTCAGCAAGTCTTAACCGACTTCTCCTACACATAAAATTCTGCATGAGTAAAGTGTTCTAACATAGGCAGGTAATGGTTGCATAAAAGACTCGCCTAAACCAGATATTCTTAACTTCATTTTTAGCCCAGATTAAGCCCCTAGTGCTACACAACATTGTGAATCCATAATCAAACAAGAAACACTTCAATTCGATGTTTCTTACCTTAGGGGAAATGAATTTAAGTTTAGTTTACACTAATCTTACTACACACAAGGTGGAAATGCAATATCAACTCACATTATCAAAGTTATTCCTACCCCAACTACTCTTTCTTACTACGTCACAGTGCAGTGAACAAGCGGTACTCAAATAACCGTGAGGGTCGATGATTGCAATCAAAAGACACCCGGTAATACACGACATGTACGCCCATACTAGAAGCTGCCAGAGGCACGCTCTCTTTCTGCCGTACATGACCACCTTTCACTAGGACACTGAATCGTTGAACCGGTCCTACTGTCCCGAGCAGGAGGTTTCGACGCAGAGCAAGTGTCCTCGATGTATCCTATTAGCAGATTTACACCTTGCTGCCCTCAACCAACACCCTTAAGACGGCGATCGATGCCTCAACGACCAAGTTAACCCAGCTACATTGGTTTCCAGGGGCCCATATATCCAATATGCTACTGGTGCAGTTCAAACTTGCCCAGCAGGGCTGCAAAAGGATGGTCCTTTATCGACATAAGCAGCGCTACACACACAAGACCTTCACGTCTTGTTGGACCCTACACCTCTGCTCCGTCTCATTACCAATTGAGTGGGACATGTTCTAAGATATTCCGTGTGCCCTATTCTTTATCCCGTGAGTAGATTCCAACTACTCGATTTCTACCGAACCCTTTCTATGACTTAAGCCTAGCAAGAGTCTACACGATAAGATACTAAACTACCCTTGAAGAAAAAGGATTATTTGGTCATGCCATTGGGGTTTCAATCACCTTAACCTAATGCACACTCTATCACTACTACTTATGTGTTATAAAGGAAAATGTTACAAAAGCTTGTTAAATGTAAACCGGGGCTTGCCTTGTTGCTGCTAGGGTTCCTAGTCAGTCTCCAAAGGAAGACTTACGAGTGGCTTCGGAGTCTCCTCGAGTTCGGAAACTAAACGATATGAACAAATGCAATAATTTGTATTACTCATATGAATGAAATCCATATGTAATATGAAATGTATTGATAAATGACTCCAATGCCCATTATATTTATGTGGTACCTAACATGGATCATATCTGATGTGCTAGCCAAGTTTGATGATTTTTCTCCTAAGTATGTGCTCATAGTAATTCCTTAAATCTTTAATATTCTCTGAATTTTTAGAGAAAATTTTGGGCCTTGACATGCATCAAAGTATGTTATTCATACATTACAAGTCATGAGGATTATAACAAAATTGGTTTCACAATTTTCTAAGCTATCTACAGAAAGATATGGCTTTTATAAGTTGCTAACAATTTCTGGAACTGTTCTTGGGAATTTTCAGGGACATAGGGCAAAATGTTATTATTTACCCTACTTAGCTATGTCCACTGAAGCTGAAATTTGGCCTGATAATAAAAGGTATTATAGAGGAGGTTCTGGCCAAATTTGAGATTTTTCCTAATATGGTATTTTCTGTAATTAATTCCTAATGATTTAACTTAAAGGAATTGATAAGCAAAATCCAAAGACTTTCATAGCAATTAAATGGTATTGCCAGAAAGTACTGGTCACAAGGATTATGACAGGGATCCGGCCATCCGTTCAGTCATGGGGCCGTGCCACTCGCCTAGGAATCGCATTGGGTGGTGCCGTGTTATGCGGCACCCAACAACACACATATAAGGAAACATGTATTACATAAATCAAAAGCGGAAGTTTACAAAGGTTCTTTGTAAATAATTTATAGCAAATATCTACAGTGGAAGACTTATAATCATCTCACATCGAATAACTAATGAGCACTCGAGAAGAGGTCTAGCCCGTAGACTCCTCTCGCTAGCAACACGAAGACATTGCAGCGGCTGGGTTCTCCATGTGTTACACGACTCGGAAGTCTCTGAGTCTCACCGGACAACCTTCTTCTTAGCATCCATGTTAACCTGTAAAACCACTCATATAGCAAGCGTGAGCACATAGGCTCAACAAGACTGATCCGTCTCTCCTAAACAAGAAACTCTACATGCACGACGGGTTGCAATTAAGTTAGCTAGATTTGTATAAAGAACTCGCCTAATGTTAATACTTAACTTTCAGATTTTAAGCCTCATTGTAAATTCCTTGAGCCGAACAGCATCGCAACTCCACAATCAAACAAGAAACGCTTTTTTGCGATGCTTCTTGTATAAAGCGAAGTAAACTTTAATTAGCCTATCTCTAATTCATGCATGATTGCAATACAAGTTACATCACAGCCTTATCAAGTTCAAAAGAAATTATTCAGTTGTTACTACGTCAAGACGCAATGGGCAAGTATGCTCATATGACCGCGAGCGACGGTGACTCGAATCAGTACACGCCCGAACTACACGACACGTACACCCGTACTTCGAGTTGCCGGTAGCAACCTCGGCTGACGTTGTACGCAGCCACCTTTCCCAAGTTCTTCCACACAGGATGCGGTCTAACTGCCCCGAATAGCAAGCTCCCTCAAGGTACATATCCGCAGTGATATGTCCTTGAGCAACTTACCTCCTGCTATCCTGATGTCGAAAGTCTAAGACGGTTACAAAAGTTTCAATGTGGATCTCCCGAGGTACATCGGTTTCCTGGGTCCCATATAGCAAGTATACGCCCGGTACACAACTCAAACTTGCCCAATAGGGCCTAGTATGGACGGGCCTTAACCGACACAGGCACGGCTATGCACGCACAGTTCGCAGCCTGCTGCATCTAAATCTCCCTGCCCAGTCTCCATTTCTTAAGTGTGAACTTTCCTCAATGTTTCTATTCTTGACCCGCTCCGATAAAACCAAGCCCTAAACTCGCGAGTAGATTCCAACTACTCGACTTCTACTGGACCTTTCCTAATAACATTTAGCGTAGCAAAATCTCACTCGAGGAGGTGCTATTCTACCCTTTCTCTCTTAGGAATTTATGGTCATGCAATTGGGTTTCAATATCAACTAGACCTAATGCAATCAAACATTCAAAGCTATGATCTCTAGAAATGGAAATACTTTATAAAACTGCTCAAATACAAACTGGGGCTTGCTTGTTTTGCAGGTGACTAATATAAACAGTTAGTGAAGATCACTTGAGGCTTGATCACTTGATCACCGGGTCCCTTGATTGCCACTTAAAGTTCTTCACAAGTCTTCACGTATATGCTACATGTTATGAATATGCACAAGTATTTAATTGTAAAGATTTTTGCTACAAGTCCTAATGACAATTTAGAAACTGGAACTCTGTTTAAGAATTTAAAATGACACTGGTGCTACTGGTTTGGGTTTGGTTTAAGCAACATGATTAAGTGCTAAGTGTTTTTCTCCACTTGTGTATTGATCACCTTAAGAGGTTGAATAGAACAGTGGTGATTCAGAGCTCCAATGGAGCTGAAATTTTCATGTTAGTTCCTTGTCACAAGAAAGTCATCTGGACCAAAATTTAGCACTTTTCATTGAGTGGTTTATTCAGAATAATTCTCTAAGCAATTAAATAAAAAGGAATTAATTCTGAAGTAACACCCATGTTCATGTCAAACTTAGTGAACTACAATTTCAATTATAGTTCATAGAGCCTGCATGAATTTTACTAGGATTTGCGGAGCTAAGAATTGCCCAGAACTGAATTTCCAAGTTTTGGAAATTCTCTGAAAATATTTCTGTATTCATTTGAACACAGCAATTTAAAATCTGAATTCTCCTAACCTAATAAACTTCAAATGAGATGAAATTTTTACAGGAGCTCTATAACATCCTTTAGAATATTCTGGCAAAATTTGGGAATTTTTGGATGAACCAAACTCCCTGTAAAATCCTTTTTTGAAAAGATTTAAAGAATTTTCCAGAACTAAATAATGATTTTCTTACAAATTGGGTTGCATATTTGGATAGAGTTTTACAACCTGAATCTAACCCAATTTGAATCACTAAATTTGGAGTTTCCTAGCAAAAGTTATGCTCTTCTAAATTTTGAAGAAATTCTAGAATTTGAAATAAAACCGGGAATTGTTTAAGTCCTTCCTGTGGGTCCAGGGGGCCACGTGTCATGTGCTGTAACCACGACACATGGGCCACAGGGTTATTTCATGCGCGGACACAAATGATCCGGTGTTACATAGGATCCGGCCTCTCCCACCCGAGCGGCTGACACGTGGGCCCGGCTAGGCCTTCTTCAACCTCGCGACCCCCGCGTCCCGCGCCGCCGGAGTTCGCCGGAGCACCTCTGAACTTGGTCGTCCGGCCATCTCCCGTGCTGCTACTTGCCGCCAGCCCCTAAAATCATGCACTGAACACGTTGGGAGTGTTTCCCCGGGCCGGCGAAGCCCCTAGCCTACCTCACAACGGTGCAGCGGCTCAGTGAGAGTTCGGCGGCATCGCCCCGACGCCCTAAACCCTCCCACCTATGGTTTCCGAGCCCTAGAGCACCGGTGGATGCTAGAGAAGCTCGGCATGGTGGTGAAAAGGCTCGGGAATGGCTCTAACCTAGCTTTCATCGTGCGCCAGATTGTGAAATTGTGTTCGTCCATCGGAAAACATCCAATTAGAGCTCCTACCGGCGATCTTAGGCTATGGCGTGGAGAATTAAGGTGCGCTATCAAGTCTAGATCGTGTGTGTGCAATTTGCAGAGCCCTAAATGAATATGGCGCGAGAATTTAAAAGGTTCTTACCCGAACCTCGGTTTGAGCCGGCCAGAGGAAAATCCCAAAATTCACCGGCGATGAGCAAAGGTTCGAGCCGAGATTTAGATGTGAGCAACACGTGATCCTAGCGCTCCTTTGGACGCCCTCGCTTGGGGTGAGAAGCTCCCAGTCGAACTGTCCATGTGAGCGCTTTGCCGCTGTTTGCTTTCGGCCTCCACGGAAACTTTTGTTTCTCGGTGTAGGGGGGCTGAGCTCATTCGGTGATGGTGTGAGGAGGTCGTGGAGGAGACCGTGGTGTGGTTTTGCTGCTCTGCTGGGGCTTGCTCACGAGCTCGTAGGTGGCCGAGCGATCGAAGGAGCAGCGGCAGCCTCTGTTCGGTTTCTTGTGCGAGGGACAAGCAGAGCCGGGGTTCTCGGTTATATGAGCGAAAAGAAACACGGCAACGAGAGAAGCACCACACAGGGAGCTCGCCAGCGTTAGAAATCAAGGAGGAGGTGGCTCGGTGTGTGTCTTGGTGTCGATCAGTGCAGCTGCGGCTCAGCTCTAGTGAAACCGACTCAAGGAGCAAAAACAGAGACTGTGCACTGCAATTGAAGATCTTTTGCAAGCTGAACTTTCTCAATGACATGTGGGTCCCACAAACAGCTCCCTCTTATCCTCTAAAAATATCTCCCAACATTTGCAAATGATGAAATTAAATTGTGGGAGTTCAAATTTAATGTCCTTTTTGGGAAATGGATAGCAAAACATTTCAAAAATTCATGAAACTTTGCATACCAACTAATTTGGACCTAAGGAATTCAAATATGAAATCTTATTTTAAATTTGGCTGCTGCAAATGAACTTTTTAACACAACAGTTTGCAATCCCTTGCGTTGCCCTCATTTGAATTTTGAGTTGAATAATTTTGTTCCAAAATCTGAATTTAACTTCCTCACACATATGGGAACTTCCCACCTTGGTTTTAAATTCTCTTTGAGTTCCAATTTTTCAAATAAATAATTGACTTGTGTGAAGAGAGCTCTCATGTGTATTATCACATGTGGAAAAGTTTAAACAAGTCCCATTTTTTCATACATATGAAACCAACTTTGTGCAAACATGAGTTTCTTTGTATTCATATTTTTGGGACCTTTACAGATTATAACAAAATTTGTTTGAGGGATTTTGGACAATCCTACCGAAAGATATGAATTTCCAAAGTTTGCCCTCAAACTGAAATTATTTTCCTACTGAAAATCTTTTAAACAGTCGCTCGGGCCCACCCATTTAAATTGAACCACTGAAAGCGAAGCAACGCGGAGCTACAGAGTGATACCCGTGCTGCCACACCAGATCACAGCCACAACTGATCCGAACAGTCGCTGACACGTGGGACCCACCAGGTCGTCTTCTACCTCCGGACGCCCAACCTCTCCGCGGCGGCGCACGACGGTGAGCTCACCGCTGATGTGTTTCCGGCCATTCGGGTCCTCCAAACTCGCCACCAGGGCCTTGCTTTGCACCGTGAGCATGATGGTGACCTCAGCCCACACCGGCTATTGCTGGAGCATGGCTGACCACGGTGACAGCGGCTCAAAGCTCACCGGCGACGGTGTTCTAGCTCGAGAAGACCTCTTTTCGATCGGGTTTTGCTCTACAGCATCGCTGAATCGCGTGGAGCACAAAAATGAACCAAGAAGGCAATGAAAATGGACAGAACCTAGAGTTCACACTACATAAGAACCTCAAATCGGAGAAAAAGATTGGAGACAAGCGCAAAGGCGACCATCTCCGATCTGGAAAAACGATACGCGCCCGCATCAGCGAGGATCAGAACTGGCTCGATTGAGAGTAAAAGGAGGCAACAAACTTTAAGGCATATCTCAGTTAAGTTAAGATCCAAAACGCGCCCGCTTCTTTGACAAAAGGGAGACGGACGTTCCTACAGCGCGACTCCTATTATGAAAGGAAAGGATCGTCTCAATTTTGTATGCCCTTATATGAGCTCCCAACTATGGCAGAACAGTGGCGGCCAGATCTGCCCTGTTCTTGCCCTATTCTAATAGTTTCTTTCCCTCTTTGGAGGTGGCCTTCTAAGAATCTTGCGGTGATTATCAGTGGCCCTTAAAGCAAAGGGTTAGTCCTCTCCTCCTCTCCTGCTCCTTACTATTTTTTTACCCTTTAGATCTTTACTATCAGTGTCTTCGAATTTCTTTGATTTAGCTCTTCTTTTCTATACGTAGATGTCGTCAGATTGAAGTTGGATGTTTGGGTTGCACATTTGCAATGAGTATATCAAAGGGGTAGATGCATTTATCGATTTCGCGAAGAAAGACATGTTGGAAAACATTAGAGGGAATATTAGTTGTCCTTGCAAACATTACAAGAATGAGAAGAGATATCACACAAATGATGTGTTGAGATCACATTTGATCACACATGGTCCACATGGATTCATGGTGGTCAATGTTGGAACAAACATGGGGAGGAGGGACTTAATGAAGTAGAGACGAGAGGTTCATATCTGGAGAGGGAGGTCCCTACCAGTGTCGAAGAAGATCACGATGACGATGTGAACGAGCCAGATATATTAGGGTTCATAGATGATGACATTGAGTTTCAAGTGTATAACATAGAGGAGATGGTACGCAATGTCAAGAGACATGACGATAATGATCAGTACAGTAATGGTGAACTTGCAAAGTACAAGAAGATGATCGAAGACTTGAAGAAGCCATTGTATTATGGTTGTGCAGCTCAGTACACGAAATTGTTTGTGATGTTGAAACTTTACAAGTCGAAGGCGAGCAACAGATGGAGTGATTGTAGTTTTAAGGAATTGTTGACGCTCCTTAAGGACATGTTACCCCAAGGCAATGTGGTCCCTACAACAGTTTACGAGGCAAAATAGATAATCTGTCCACTTGGCTTGGAGATGGAGAAAATCCACGCGTGCAATAATGATTGCATTGTATATCGTGGGCCTGAGTACAAAAAAACCTCGAGAAATGCCCTATTTGTGGACTCAACCAATTGAATCATAGGAAAGACGACGGTGATGACGAGAACTGCAACAGAAACATAAGAAAAAAAAGCGGGCCTAAAAGGTGTTTTGTTACTTTCCTATTATTACCCGTTTGAAGCGTTGGTTTGCAAACAAGGAGTCAGAATTGTTGCGATGGCACAAAGAGAAGCATAAGCAGGATGCTGGAATGATAAGACATCCTGCTGATGCCACGCAGTGGCGAAACATTGCTTCACAAAATCCTGATTTTACCATTGATCCGAGGAATATTAGGATCGCAATGAGCACCGATGGCATGAATCCTTTTTTCAACAGTAGCACACATAGCACATGGCCAATTGTGCTAACGTTTTTGAACCTTCCTCCTTGGTCGTGCAACAAATGGAAATATATTATGATGTCAGGACTGATATCGGGGCCACAACAACCTGGGAATGACATTGACACTTATTTCAGGCCTCTAGTTGAAGATTTGAAGGAGTTGTGGTACAACAACGGAGTGCAGGTCTGGGATGAGCACAAGCGTGAGTACTTTGGTCTCAAAACCATTTTATTTATGACTGTTAGTGATCTTCAGCGGCACGTAAATTTTCTGGACAGAGTAAGAAATTAGGTTGTAGATGTCCACATTGCTTCAGAGAAACAGACTCACAGTATTTGAGCGATTCATGAAAAATAGTGTACATGGGATATCGACGCTACATTCCAATGAAGCACCCGTTTCGGAGTATGAAGAGTAATTTCAATGGTAACACTGAGAAAAGGCGTCCTCCACCCCATCTCACAGGTCATCAAGTCTATGAAATGGTCAAGGATATCAGTGTTGTCCTTGGTAAGCGGAAAAGGACTGGCAAAAATACTGGCGAAGATGACATGTGGAAGAAGCAATCGATTTTTTGGGAGCTATCGTATTGGAAAGACTTAGACGTCTGTCATTCGATTGATGTGATGCACGTTGAGAAGAATGTGTGCGAGAGCCTACTCGGTACACCTTTTAACATGGATGGGAAAACTAGGGACCATGGACATGCACGAGCTGATCTAAAGAAAATGTGAATTAGCTTGAGTTGTGGCTCGATGACTCGGTAAAAGGAACAGAACTACCCACATCATGCATCACCCTTTAAAAACATGAGAAGAAAGGGTTTTGTGGGTTCTTGAAAAATGTGAAAGTACCATCTGGCTACTCGACGAACGTCTCAAGGTTTATTTCATTTTTGGATCTAAAAGTAGCTCCCATTGTGAAGTCTCATGATTACCATGTATTGCTTACACACATGATTGCTGTTGAAATTCGAAATATCCTATCGGTCAATGTTCAGGAGGCTATAATGAACTTTTGCTTTTTCTTCAATGCAATTGGTCAAAAAGTACTAAGTGAAGCAGCTCTCGAGTCATTGGAAAAATGGCACTGTGAAACTTTGTGCTTCCTTGAGATGTATTTTCCACCATCCTTTTTCGACATCAGCGTCCATTTCAAAACTCATCTTATTAAGGAGATAAAGCTACTTGGCTCCATGTTCCTTCACCATATGTATGCGTATGAGAGATTCAACAGCATACTGAAGTCCTTCGTTAGAAATCGAGCTTACCCTGAGGGCAGCATGATACAAGGATACTGTACAAAGGAAGCCGTGGAGTGGGCTCTAAACTACGCTGACCCGAGTAACCCTATTGGTGTTCCCAAGTCTCGTCATGAGGGGAGGCTCACAAAAAAGGGACCATTGAGAAGAAGGCTATAACTCCAGATCCACTTTTATTCTTCTGCGCTCATTTCCACGTGTTGCAACAGATGTCCATTGTGTCCAAGTACTTCGATGAGGACAAGGATGTGCCGCTTAGAGACAATCCTGGCCGCAATGAATCATGGTTAGCAAATGAACACATGAGAAAATTCATTAAATGGATCCGGGATCAGATTTCTCACTCATCGGATACTCAACAAGTGAATACCTAAAAAAGTTGGCTCGTGGTCCTGTATTCATCATTATGACATATCAAGGGTACAATATAAATGGATACACGTTATACACTATACAACAAGATAAGAAAAGCACATATCAGAATAGTGGTGTACGTGTTGATGCTTATGATGCTACAGGCCAAGACAAAAACATGTACTATGGTCAAATACAAGAGACCTGGGAGCTTGACTTTCACGGATTCAAAGATTCCTCTTTTCCGTTGCAACTGGGTTGATGGCATCAAGGGTGTTGTACAAGACAAGTACAGGTTCATTAGTGTTGATCTTAACTATCAAGGATATAATTGTGACACCCGGTTCTGAAAATAAAACAAGTGAATGCATATGTGTGCCTAGGATGTTCATCACACATACACATGTATTTCACAAACTGAAATTCAGAATATAACCACGTACAAATAATGTTTAAGTACTTTATTACATCGACTCAATGTCTCACTCATGAATATCTAACTTATTCTTGCAGCGGAAGATTCTAAACGACAGCGTAAAATGGCTAAGACATCAGGCTCCAACTTCAACTCCACAGGCATGTTGAGGCTAGTGCACACGCCTAGTACTCCAAATGTTCCTCGAAGTATTCTTCTCCTGTAGCTGATGTATATGTGGGAATGCAAGGGTGAGTACATGTCGCACTCAGCAAGTGCTGGAAAGTATGACATGTAGCTTACAACAAGGTAGGGAACAAAAAGGTTCATTGCAGCAAGCAAATTTTATTTCACAAACAAGGTAAAAACAGCAACTATTTCTAGGTGAGTTTAATCCCATCATAACCAAGTAATTCATCAACACTCCTTCATCATAATTCAACATTTATCAAGCCTCAACCAACCAATAGTCTTTCTCAAGTTCATCTCATACTCATAAATATTCATAACCATCTCACTTTCATATAACCGGAACCAAATTCATTGTCATGACCCAATATAGTCCCCAAACCAAATCCTATGACCATACCCGAATAACCATCCCAAGTTTTGCCTCTAATCATGGAAGTTGGCCAGGTGCTTGTAACCGGAAGCACGGCTATCATGATAGTTTTACACTCTATAGAGGTGGCACCACTTTACCCATAAGTTTGTGATTTTGTCACCCATCGGTGACTAGAAAAAACCTCCATTATACCAGTACACAACCGTCAGTGTATGACCAAAAGATCACAACATAGCCTTTACAAAGGGGCTACTAGAATGTACGGACCCACTGAGGTTTCACCGGCAGGCTCGAATCTCCATTCTCCCACCCACGGCCCCCCTTCTTGTGCCATGTAGTTCCTAGGGCAGTCCTCATCGACTCCCATTCCCGCGCCATCCAATGGTCCATAACAAGCTAGCAACTCACCTAATTAGTCAACTAAGCCGCACCCATATTTGGCCTTGCGGTGGCACAGTTTTCCTGGTATATGCTCGCATAAACCGGTCCTTAGATCTACGGCAAGCAAACCACCATCTCATAAAGCAACATCCATGAACCAAGCTCGCCAAGATCTCCCCGATTCCATGCTCATTGACATCATCAAGTTCTCATTTTATTTTTTCTCATGAGTGTAGTAGCTAACGAGTTAATTTCAGCTTCCCGTATCCCGTAAATTAAGCGAAGCAAAAAGGAAAAACGATCATACCCGACTCTTCAACTTTCCCGGTGAAAAGGATGGTTAACAAAACTAGTAAACTCCTATAAAAGGGTGTCCCATCAAGTTGACACAAGCATACAAGTTTTCGCAAGCAAAACAGTTTCAAAACATAGGATCAATATGGTCAAGGGGCACTTGCCTTGCTCCCGTGGTTCGTGTTGCTCAAGCGTCTCGAAGTCTTGGTGCTGTAGTTCCTCGTAGACGGTCTCTTGAGCGTGTCCTTCTACTCACGACCACGCACTTACAAAATTAACAGCAATCAATTATCATGCACAAACTTTACTCAAGATGCAATGAGGTGGATAAATGCAATTCCTATGGTGCAGTTTATAAAAATCAGTTTACATGTGTTCTTGCAAGTTTTAGTAGGCTTCCATGGGGTTTTATGATGAACAAGACTGCTGGGATCAAGTGTGGACGTGGTTATGATCTTGACACAGTTTCTAGATCAATTCCACCGTCAAAAATTGACCAAAATATGGTCTGTCCACACGCAGAAATCTCTGCTCGCAGGGGGTGGAGAAAACGGGTGCATAGAAACAACGGCGACGTGGTAAGAGTGGTAACGAAAACCTACCTCACTTCTTCCTCCTCTCTTCCTTGTGCCAGGACCTTCTCCTTGCAATGCCAACAGCTGGAGATTTTCTTGGAAAATTATGCCGCTGCAGCTAGGACAGAACATTGGGGGCTTCTTCTCCAGCGACGGCGAGGCGTGGCAGAGCTTCGACGGCGGCAAAACTACAGCAAGGGGCGGCAACTTGAGCTTGGAAGCAGGGGGAGAGAGGGCGGCGGCCAAAAAGAGGGCTGGGATGGTGGCTATGGGGGGGAGGGTTTTATTTATAAGAGGGGAAAAGAGCTACGGAGGCTAGGATTTTAGCAACTCAATTATCCAAGGGCTGAGATTTAATTTTACAAGAGGTGGGAGCTAGGGGCTGGGATTTTATTATTTATTTTCCAACAATGGCTGAGATTAATTGGGAAAATAAAAGCCCACAAAAATCCACAAAGGGGGAGGCGGCTAGGGTTTCCCCCCCTTAATGGGCGGCCAAGGGGTAGGGCCTATTAGGGTTCCCCCCTAATTGGTGCGGTCAAAATTGGGGAATTTTGGGGAATTTGGGGAAATCAGGAAAATTAGGAAAAATTGGTAAAATTAGGGGAGAGGGGAATTTGGGGGAAAATTGGGGAATTTTGGGGAAAAATTGGGGTGGCCCAATTCGGCTATTTTATTTATTTTTTTCTCTGTTTTTATTTTTATTTATTTTCCTTTTCTATTGATTTTCATTATTTTTCATTTATATTCTCTTTTACTATTTTATTTGCTTCTATATTCCTCTCTTTATTTCTTCTTCTTTTTAAATGCTTCTCTATATAAAAAATGTATGCAATGTATGGTAGTGAAATTGAGGGTGTTACAATAAGTCAGAGCCTTTCGTGTTATCAGAACATTTTTCTCAAGTGTTCTATGTTCCACACACAACAAATAAAAGATTTATGGTGGTTATACCTGGAAAACGACGAATCGTCGTAGTCGAGAATGCCATCGATGAGGAAGAGTTTGATCATTTTGATGAGATTCCTCCTTTCGTCACCTCGATGATCAAGCCAAGAATACCATCAGCCAACGAAGCTCCTTACATGCACAATGGTCACCATGAAAAGTCAAGAATTTCAAAAAACCAAGACCACAACGGAAAGTAGCAAAATGATTGTGTGGAATATGCTCAATATGTGAAAATATGGTCAATTGAATTAAAATTTGACCTCCATTGGATATTTGTGTGATATATGCTCAATGTGTGAAAATATGGCCATTTGAGTGAAAAATTGACTTTCATTGGTCATATGTGTGAAAATATGGCCACTTAATGCCTTGTGTTCTGTTTCTGATGGAGCACTACTGAATCTGGCAGAATGAAGAAAAGGGAGACGGGCTCTAAGTAAGCGCGTCTCGTATCTGAAACAAAGGAGACACGCATTTTGGAGCCACTATATAATGTGTCTCCGATCTGAATAAATGCGAGACACGCCCATATTAGGCTCGTCTCCCATATAAGGAAATGAGAGACGAGCTTTATATACGCACGTCTCCAATTGTAGTGCGCACGTCTCTGAATCTGACACTTGTTCAGTTTCCCCTTCGACAGTCTTATATTGTAACTTGTATGGATTAGAAGTATTAAAATTACAATTTCTAAACATCAACGTATGCATCCTTGGGCATGTAACATCGTGGATGAAATGCTTCTTGTTTGATTGTGGAGTTCATGATGTGCCCTGCCCAAGGAATCTCATATGCTACTCTAAAATTGAAATTTTATCACTCTTGGTAATCTCCCAATTTCTTTCTCATATAGTTGCCAAGATGCTCCTCACCAACAGAAGAGCTCATCGGAGTTGAGCAGTGTCGCGAACGCCATCGCGACCCAGTATACATCAACCACATTTAGCATCAAACAAAAAGACAACAAACCATTCTATAATCGATAACAAACATTCATCATCAAACAAACATTTATTAACATTAATTAAAAATAACATTTTTACAAACAACAAAAGAAAACAACGGACGATCGCCTAGTCCTCCGATGGCGGTGGAACCCCACACTTGTCGGCGATCGCCTCCACCAACTCCCTATGGCCTTCCACCCCGAGCACCTCGCCGATCGTCTCCCGCATTGCGTCAAGACGACCGGCCACTACGCTTAACCCTAAGAGGTAGTGGCCTATGGTGTCCAATCCAGTACATTCTGGAAGGGGACCAAGACCTAGAAGCCACATGGCATCAAATGTACTATTAAATACATCCTTCATCATCTGCTCGCGCAACGGTTTAAGGTCGTCGTCCTCTGACCTAAGGGCAACCAAACTCTCCAGGTGAGTGATTTTCCCAAGCAGGTACTCTCTCTTTCTTCCACCCAGGAAGGCGGTGGAGGTGCGGTTGGAGCTGGTGACGGAGGCGCAGCGAGTGGAGAGGATGGTCGGGAGCACTTCGGTGGTGCCATTGAGAAATACTAGGGCTACGGTGTCACACCCGGTTTTTCCGAAGAACAACCAAGTGAATATCACATGTATGCCAGGATCATTTTCTCATACATGTGATGACAAATAGTGAAGCATCATTTATTACAAGCCAGGTGTCGAATATAAATAAGTCTTACATGGCAAATGTCTCGATGGACAATAATAAGTTCATCACAAATAAACAAACTAGCAGCGGAATATTATTCTTGAGGGCTCCATCACAGGCGTTGCCCGGGGGTCTCCATGAACCTAGAAACCTTCTTCGGGTCCAAAGTCTTGGTCATTATACACCACCGCATTATCTTGACCTGAGCAGCAATATAAACCAACAAAATATGCAAGGTTGAGTACCAATGGTACTCAGCAAGTGTGGGAAAATTATATCATGCATGGCTAGATCAAGGAGAGGTTGAACTCATGGTTAAAGCACTACGCAATTATTACCTATCACCTTAGCTTATTAAGCACCTACATTACTACACAAGTGAAATGGTCCCAATCTCCCATCCCATCATCATAATCCAATAACCATAACATCATTTCCAATGTTAAGCTCCCCGCTTAACATCCACAACTTCCAAAATCATCAATCCTCTAATCATGAATAAGTCCAAGCCGCTCTTGACCGTGAGCACGGCTGTCATGACAGTTTTGACTCTGCAGAGTTTGTACCACTGTACCCACATTAGTGATTTCATCCCCCGTTGCCGAGTGGACTAAAAGAACCTCCATTATGCCAGTGGCCATGAACCACATTCACACTTCCCGGGTGTGTAGCCAGGAGATCACTACGAAGCCTTTACAAAGGGATTCTCGACGAGCGTGGGCCCACTGAGGTTTCACCCCTAACAGCATACAAGAGGCTCCAACCCCGCTGCAGTGGCCCCCTCTTGAGCCTTGCGGTTCATATGGTAGTCCAGCTGACACCTATTCCCCGCACCATCCAACACACCCATACTACGCCGGGGATACACCTAATTAATTGGCCAAGCTGCCCCATCTCAGCATGTGGTTGGCACGGTAAAGCCAGGTTACATGCTCCATGAACCGGTCCTTAGGATCCAGGCAAGTACTAAACACAAACCTGAGTCTCGTGCACCCAGCACACAACCAAAACATCCAACTTGCCTTGATCCCTACCTCTACATAACTCACAATATCTCATTCAAGAGTATGGTAAAATAAACTGATGATCTCATATCCCAAATATTCCATTCTAAGCATGGCTAAGCATATGCATAATAATAAATGACATGATAAAATAAATCCCAACCCAAGCTACAAGGAAACAAGATAATGCAATTCTAGGGAAACTTCCTAGCATGGTTTCATATTTCATTTGACAATGCAAATAATTCTATCTACACATCCTAGCATAGGATCAAAGTGGTCAAGGACACTTGCCTCCTTCCTGCTGCTCTTGAAATGGGTAGTCCTGATCTTGGAAAGGAATAACTTGCTCTTGAGCAGGTTCTACATCATACCATCACACATAGCAAAAGAAAAACAACAATCCATAAGACATGGTTCACACTTCCACTTCATACAAACCACACATTCATATTTATGAAAGTCATTCTCATTTCTATGTGTTGTGGTTACTCTATGTGTGTTGATTTTGGCTTCCATGCACTTTTAAACATGTGCCTATGATTTCTACTTTTGTATTCATATTTTATGTTTGTATATATTATATGAGTTTCCAATTTAAACAAATTCCTTATATTCAATTTATACACCTTTTAGCTACCAAGTGTGCATGAAGGGTATTTTTCTTCTCCATATGTGTCTTCAGAATTTCTACCAACCCTAAACTGAATTCTTTGGATTTTAGAAACTCCATTTATCATTTACTAGTTGCTATATTTTCAGATTTATTTTCCTATGCATAAATGTGTACTTTATTATGAAAATAGTAAGACACATCATCTAAACAGAATAGGTTCTGGTCCTAAATAATTTAATAACATATTTTAACCTTTGCCTCTGATGTAAACTATTTCACAATTATTTTCCCTATTTTCTAGAACTATTCTTTACTTAAAAATGTGTCTTTAAATGTGAATAATAAATTAAACAGATTCAGTTCAGCCCAAAATATATTTTTATCTCACTCCAAAGTTTCAAATACTGAGAAAGTCTTTAATTTAATTTTGACGATATGTTTGTCCCACTTTTTAATTTTTAAACACTAGCCACATATTCAATTTCCTAAATTAAATACTAAACAGGGCTAAAAAGTTAAACTTACCCCACTACAGGGTCTATAATATTATTTTAAGAATTTTCAGGGCTCTAGCTACACTTATCAGAGGTGTTTTTCCTAATTTTCATTAAGTCCAGGGGCTAAAACTGATTTTTAAATGAATTTACATGATTTTCTGGAGTTCCAGGGGCTAGATCAGAAGTTTCCGGGGCTAGCTCTTATTTCCCAAGAACCCCAGGGGGTAGCACGTAAGATTTCCAGTCTTTATAACGCGGGGCTGACGTGGACCGTCCGATTTTAAACCGACGGCCGAGATTATAACATCGAACCGGTACGGGGGGATTTAAACCCTACCGTGCGATTTAAAATAAACGGCGCACAAGCGGCCACGTCGCTCTGATCGAGCGCGGGCGGCGCTGCCGGCGGCGCACAGCGGCGGGAAGCGGTGATCTCGCCGGAAACTTTCGGATCTTCGGGAATTCTTCCTAGAACTGTGATTTTATGGTATAGATCGGTAGAGGGGAGGTCGGGGATCTCACCTCGGGGGTTTTCTTGAGCTCGGAGGTCCTGGAAGGTGATCGGCGACGAGGTCCGAGGCGAAACCACGGCGAAGCTCGTCGGCGCTGTGTTTACACCGCAAGTCACCGAGTTTTCTGCACCTGCAAGGTTCCCCGGAGGCGATGGATCAAGACCAGCGAGTTAGATCGGAATTTCCGAGCTTAGATCAGCCAGAATTCGCCGGAGAAGTCTCGGTTCTCACCGGAGGAAAAATCGGCGATCGCGTGGGAAAAACAGAACGAGGCCGGGGTTTTTATAGACGGGGGAGGGCGGCGGGGTGGTTTAGATCATGTCCGCGTCGCCTACGAACAGAATTCAGCGGGCATACGCCGAAATCCCGATCGGTTTTGATTCGGGTGCGAGGGAGTCCGGCGCTGTCGCGAGGTAGACGAAGATCGGGTGGGTCCTGCCTGTCAGTGTGAGGCAGCAGCGCGCGCGGCTGCGGGCTGGCGCGGGCGCTGGCTGGGCCGGCTGGTGGGTTTCGGCCCACTGACCGGTTTTTTTCTGTTTTCTCTTTTTCTTTTTCTATTTCTTTTCTGATTTGAGTTTAATTTGAATTCCAGTTTGAATTTGAATTTTTGTAAAACATGCAACACGTCCAAAATTTTTTAAATTCCCCTCTTAACATGATTTAGGGTCTTAACAATATTTTTGGGGTGTTACAGCTCTACCCCCCTTAAAAGAAATCTCGTCCTCGAGATTGGTGTTCCTAAGAAAACAATTCCGGAAATTGTGCCTTGAGCTCATCTTCCCGCTCCCAGGTAGCTTCCTCTTCTGAGTGATGCTTCCACTGCACCTTGCACATCCGGATTCTTTTATTTCTGGTGAGGCGTTCCATTGTCTCCAAAATCTTGTATGGTTGCTCGGCATAAGACAAATCCTCAGCTACGTCCACTTAATTCATGGGTAACACCTCTTCAGGCGTCCTCAGGCATTTCTTGAGTTGTGACACATGGAATACATCGTGCACATCCGATAGATGAGCCGGTAATTCTAGTTGATATGCCACTTCGCCTTTCCTCTCCAGAACTTGAAAGGGTCCGATGTATCGAGGTGACAACTTCCCTTTCACTTTGAACCGACGAAGTCCTCGGATAGGGGACGCCTTGAGATAGACATAGTCTCCCACGTTGAAAACGAGCTCTCTTCTTCGTACATCAGCATAGCTCTCTTGGCGTGTCTGTGCTATCCTCAAATTGTTGCGAATTTCCCTTACCTTCGCCTCGGCTTCTTGTAGTACTTCTGGACCAAACACTTTACTTTCCCCCGTTTGGTTCCAAAATAGGGGAGTTCTGCACTTTCTCCCGTACAAGGCTTCAAACGGTGACATCTTCATACTAGCTTGATAGCTGTTGTTATAGGAAAACTCCGCATACAGTAAGTTCTTGTCCCAACTCCTATTGTTTTTGAGTGCACATGCCCTTAGCATATCTTCAAGGATCTGATTGGTTCTTTCCGTCTGCCCGTCAGTTTGGTGATGATAGGCAGAACTAAAGTTCAGATGGGTTCCCATGGTTTCGTGCAACTTCTGCCAGAACCTTGAGGTCAACTGTGTCCCTCGATCCGACACAATCTTCTTTGGCACTCCATGGTAACACACGATCCTTGACATGTACAACTCTGCCAATTTGGATCCGCTGTAGCTTTCCTTTACGGGAATGAAGTGAGCTACCTTGGTTAGCCTATCAATGATGACCCATATTGAATCATATCCTGATTGGGTCCTAGGCAATCCCACGATGAAATCCATGCTGATTTCTTCCCGTTTCCATTCAGACACTTTGAGTGGTTGCAATAATCCCGCGGGTCGTTGATGTTCTGCTTTCACCAACTGACATGTGTCACATAGGGCCACATGTTCCGCGACATCTCGCTTCATGCCATACCACCAATACCTGCCCTTGAGGTCCTGGTACATCATCGTACTCCCAAGATGAATGGAATAGTCGGAATCGTGAGCCTCCTTCAAAATCAATACACGGATCTCCTTTACTTCAGGCACACAGATTCTTTTTCCGTGCCACACCGTTCCTTGTTCATCCTCTCTAAAACCTGGAGCTTTATTTTCCTTGATGAGTTGTCTGATCTCTTGTATCTTCTCATCATTCTTTTGGCCCTCGCGTATGTCTCGCTCGAGTGTGGAGTCTACTTCCATGGCGATGGCTTCACCACTATTTACTAGACATAGATTGAGCCTTATAACCTCGTCCTTCAATTCTGTAGGCATGTCCTTCAAGCTCAACTTATTGACCTGCACTTTCCGACTTAAAGCATTGGCCACGACGTTTGCTTTCCCAGGATGATAGTTGATGCCTACATCAAAGTTATTAATTAGCTCTAACCATCTCCTTTGTTTGAGATTGAGATCTGGCTGTGTGAAAATGTACTTCAAACTCTTATGATCCGTATACATCTCCGTCCTCTTCCCCATCAAATAGTGTCGCCAAATTTTCAACGCGTGTACCACTGCGGCTAGTTCTAGGTCATGTGTAGGATAGTTTTTCTCGTGCTTCCGAAGCTTCCGGGATGAATATGCCACGACATGCCCTTCTTGCATGAGAACACATCCCAACCCGTTTCCAGAGGCATCGCAGTACACCGTGAAGTTCTTCTGCATATCTGGCATAATGAGCACTGGGGCTGTTGTCAATCTCTTCTTTAGCTCCTGAAAACTCGTCTCGCACTGTGGCGTCCAGGTGATTGTGATTCCCTTCTCCAACAGTTTGGTAAGGGGTCTCGAGATCTTAGAGAATCCCTCAATAAACCGTCGATAGTATCTGGCCAATCCCAAAAAGCTTCGAACTTCCCCGACATTTTCAGGGGTCCTCCACTTCTATATATCCTCGATTTTGGCAGGATCCACGGAGATTCCTCCCTCCGAGATTATATGTCCTAAGAAGGGAACTCTCTTCAGCCAAAACTCACACTTGCTCAGCTTGGCATATAGTTGGTATTCTCTCAGCCTCTACAACACCAACCTTAGATGTTTCTCATGTTCTTCTTCATTTTGTAGAAGACGAGAATGTCATCTATGAAAACCACCACAAATTTGTCCAGATATTCCATGAATACCTTGTTCATGAGATACATGAAGTATGCCGGGGCATTAGTTAGCCCGAAAGGCATGACAGTGTATTCATACAGTCCGTACCGAGATACGAAAGCTGTCTTGGGAATATCAGATTGCCTTATCTTGAGTTGGTGGTATCCCGACCTGAGATCAATTTTCGAGAACACACAAGCTCCCCTCAACTGATCAAACAAGTCTTCAATACGGGGTAATGGGTACTTGTTCTTGATGGTTACCTCATTCAAGGCACAGTAATCCACGCATAACCTTTGGGTTCCGTCCTTCTTGGGCACAAATATCACCGGAGCTCCCCATGGTGAGGAACTAGGGCGAATATACCCCTTCTCTGTCAATTCTTTCAAATGATCCTTGAGTTCTTCTAGCTGCTTGGAGTCCATCCGATAAGGTCTCTTGTATATCGGGGCTGTTCCAGGCACTAGCTCAATTGCAAATTCCACTTCACGATCGGGAGGCATACCTGGCAATTCTTCCGGAAAAACATCTGGATATTCCCGGATAATCCTGATCTCCTCCACTTTCACCTCAACTTGATTTAATTTAATGTCCCTCCTAGGCTCGTGTATTGTTATGAACTTTACTCTTGTGCCACTAGGGTGAGTTAGTTCCACCGTTCTGGTCGAACAATGGATGATTCCTTTATGTTTGGTCAACCAATCCATGCCCAAAATAATATCGATCCCTTGGGAATCTATCACTATGAGGTTAGCAGTAAACACTACCCCATTAATGTCTAGATTCACTTTGGGACACACTTGTCTTGTCCTTATTTCTCCACCTGGAGAGTTTACGGCTAGCATATGGTTCATTTGTGTTGTTGCTAGGTCATACTTCTTAACAAACCCTTGAGCAATAAACGAGTGGGTGGCACCAGAATCAAACAACAGGGTTGCAAGGTGTAAATTGGCAGGAAACTTACCAACTACCACGTCGGGTGCATCTTGTGCTTCCTCCATAGTGACGTGGTTCACCCGTCCTCTCATTACATTCTGCTGTTGTGGCTGCACGGGCTTCTTCTTTGGGCACTTATGGGCATAGTGCCCCACTTCACCACAGCTAAAACATTGCACCCCAACCTTAGGTGCTTGGCCTTTGTTGTCTTGGGGTTGGTTCGGAGGTCCTTGCACTGCTGGTCGAGGTGGATATGTGGGGCGAGGCTGCTGTACCAACTAACGTTGCGGCTGTGCTGGTGCTGCCGGAGGCCTGTAGTTCGGGTGGTACCCTCTTGGTGCTGAGTAGGGTACCGCAGCACGGCTCGTCTGCCCTGCAGGTTGCTGCATCAGACGTGGGCGGGTGTGGCTCCCTGAAGCTTGATGTGACCACCCGGCCTTCCTCTTATTCTCAGTTTCCAAGGCCTTTAGCTTCCTTTCTACCACAAATGCTCTGTCCACCATCTTTTGGAAGCTTTCATACTCATTTGAGGACATTGCACACTGCATCTCTGCGGTAAGTCCCTCCACGAAACAATCTTGTTTCTGCTCATCAGTCTCTATGTCCCGTGGGGCATAGCGGGATAGTTGAGTAAATTTAGTGAGGTATTCCCTCACCGTCATGTTTCCCTGCTGCAGTCCCAAAAACTCTTTCCTCTTGTTTTTGAGTTCACCTCTTGGGATATAATGGTTGCGGAAGCTACGCTTGAACTCTTCCCAAGTGATATTCTCAGGGTCATGATGGGCGGCCACGTAGGCGGTCCACCAATCAGCAGCAGGTCCATGCAATTGATGAGAAGCAAACAGCACCCTCTCATACCCTTGGCACTGTATGATCCTCATCTTACTTTCAATGGTCTTCAGCCAATCATCTGCCTCCAGAGGTTCAGCAGCACTTGCAAACTTTGGAGGTTGAGTTCCTAGAAACTCACTCAACCTTGGTTGGCGTGGTGCAGCTTGTGGAGGTGGAACTTGATGCAAGTTGGCCACCACTTGAGTCAAGTTCTGGATGAGCTGATTTTGATTCTCCAGCATTTGGTGGAGGGGATCAACTCCTTCACGGCGACCACCCCGGTCCTGGCCTCCAGAAAGATGAGGGTTGCATGCCTCATCGTTGTTGTTGGCGGGGTTGGCAGCACGTCCTTTTCCTCTTCCGGCCATCTGGCAGAATCAACCAATGTTAATTTGAAAGCATTTAGTATCATCTTACTACTTTCATTTGTTTGTACTTTGAAGTGTTGAGGCTTTGTTATTCTTCTCTAAGGTTTCACTTTTCACACAAAAATAAATGCAATATTATTTCATGTGGGTTCACACACCAAAACAAAACAATCTAAAGACGAGGCTGTGGACAATTGCTCATGGCTTCCACAACTCACGTCACACACCAAGCATTGACACACCATTAACTTAACGTAACGACTCGACTATTCGACATCTTGCTAACTAAGGGAAGGACTCTACACTACTCGTTCTCTTGAGCTGGCTCCTCAGGATCTTCCTCATCATTTCGGCTGCCTTCTGATTCTGCTTTGGGTGGGGAGGCTGCTAGTGGAGAAGTGCGACGACGCCTGATCGCTCGATGATCCGGGGAGTCAGGAGTCCATGTATCATTTACGGTGACACACAGTTCATTCCCATCTCCTCTTCTCTCGCCTTTAAGCAGACTCGCAGCAACGCCTTCGTTTCCTTCAGGGTGTCCCGGACATCCTGAAGCTCTTGTTGACACTCCTGCAGTCGAGTGCTGAGCATAGCAGCATCCTCCAAGCACAAGTCCATGTGCTCATGGGAAGTCCCTTGCTGCACTGGTGGGTGCTTGTACTCCGTGGTACCACTCTCACGTTGGAGGACATACATGTACTCAGTTTTGTCCAAGTGGCGACGATAGATGTGGCTCTGGCAGGTGATGGCCTCCCAGGTGACATCTTTCTCCGCATCGACCTGTGTTGCTCGACAAGCTGGAGAGTGGTGAATCTTAAGCAGCTGATTTTCGTGTATAATCCTCATCTCTGAACTCCATTCTTCCCTCTTCTCACGGATGGTCCTGGTGGAGTTATAGTGGATGATTAGCTTGCCCGTGTTGCCGGTGGCTTCGAGCATACGCCGAAGACGGCGCAATAAGCCTCCTACTGCCAATCCGTAGGAAAGGTACGTCACCGGACGACTCTCCTCTCTCTCGGCAAGGGCAACTACGGGAACTCTCCCTCCTGTGGACTTGCGAGCGGTACGAATCATGCAAACCATCTAAAACAAAAAGAATTTAAAATTAGGTTAGATAAACTCTCAAACAAAAATCCTATTTTGAATGAAAGTTGGGGTAAGATGAAGAAAGTGACTCATTTAAATAACACTTTTCAATCCACACCTTTGTAAAATAGTTTTTAAGAAAATAGGGCCCTTAAATACGTCCATTTCTACCTAGGTCCACGTTCCTACGGGCAACCTTGGCTCTGATACCACTTCTGTCACACCCGGTTTTTCCGAAGAACAACCAATTGAATATCACATGTATGCCAGGATCATTTTCTCATACATGTGATGACAAATAGTGAAGCATCATTTATTACAAGCCAGGTGTCGAATATAAATAAGTCTTGCATGGCAAATGTCTCGATGGACAATAATAAGTTCATCACAAATAAACAAACTAGCAGCGGAATATTATTCTTGAGGGCTCCATCACAGGCGTTGCCCGGGGGTCTCCATGAACCTAGAAACCTTCTTCGGGTCCAAAGTCTTGGTCATTATACACCACCGCATTATCTTGACCTGAGCAGCAATATAAACCAACAAAATATGCAAGGTTGAGTACCAATGGTACTCAGCAAGTGTGGGAAAATTATATCATGCATGGCTAGATCAAGGAGAGGTTGAACTCATGGTTAAAGCACTACGCAATTATTACCTATCACCTTAGCTTATTAAGCACCTACATTACTACACAAGTGAAATGGTCCCAATCTCCCATCCCATCATCATAATCCAATAACCATAACATCATTTCCAATGTTAAGCTCCCCGCTTAACATCCACAACTTCCAAAATCATCAATCCTCTAATCATGAATAAGTCCAAGCCGCTCTTGACCGTGAGCACGGCTGTCATGACAATTTTGACTCTGCAGAGTTTGTACCACTGTACCCACATGTAGTGATTTCATCCCCCGTTGCCGGGTGGACTAAAAGAACCTCCATTATGCCAGTGGCCACGAATCACATTCACACTTCCCAGGTGTGTAGCCAGGAGATCACTACGAAGCCTTTACAAAGGGATTCCCGACGAGCGTGGGCCCACTGAGGTTTCACCCCTAATAGCATACAAGAGGCTCCAACCCCGCTGCAGTGGCCCCCTCTTGAGCCTTGCGGTTCATATGGTAGTCCAGCTGACACCTATTCCCCGCAGCATCCAACACACCCATACTACGCCGGGGATACACCTAATTAATTGGCCAAGCTGCCCCATCTCAGCATGTGGTTGGCACGGTAAAGCCAGGTTACATGCTCCATGAACCGGTCCTTAGGATCCAGGCAAGTACTAAACACAAACCTGAGTCTCGTGCACCCAGCACACAACCAAAACATCCAACTTGCCTTGATCCCTACCTCTACATAACTCACAATATCTCATTCAAGAGTATGGTAAAATAAACTGATGATCTCATATCCCAAATATTCCATTCTAAGCATGGCTAAGCATATGCATAATAATAAATGACATGATAAAATAAATCCCAACCCAAGCTACAAGGAAACAAGATAATGCAATTCTAGGGAAACTTCCTAGCATGGTTTCATATTTCATTTGACAATGCAAATAATTCTATCTACACATCCTAGCATAGGATCAAAGTGGTCAAGGACACTTGCCTCCTTCCTGCTGCTCTTGAAATGGGTAGTCCTGATCTTGGAAAGGAATAACTTGCTCTTGAGCAGGTTCTACATCATACCATCACACATAGCAAAAGAAAAACAACAATCCATAAGACATGGTTCACACTTCCACTTCATACAAACCACACATTCATATTTATGAAAGTCATTCTCATTTCTATGTGTTGTGGTTACTCTATGTGTGTTGATTTTGGCTTCCATGCACTTTTAAACATGTGCCTATGATTTCTACTTTTGTATTCATATTTTATGTTTGTATATATTATATGAGTTTCCAATTTAAACAAATTCCTTATATTCAATTTATACACCTTTTAGCTACCAAGTGTGCATGAAGGGTATTTTTCTTCTCCATATGTGTCTTCAGAATTTCTACCAACCCTAAACTGAATTCTTTGGATTTTAGAAACTCCATTTATCATTTACTAGTTGCTATATTTTCAGATTTATTTTCCTATGCATAAATGTGTACTTTATTATGAAAATAGTAAGACACATCATCTAAACAGAATAGGTTCTGGTCCTAAATAATTTAATAACATATTTTAACCTTTGCCTCTGATGTAAACTATTTCACAATTATTTTCCCTATTTTCTAGAACTATTCTTTACTTAAAAATGTGTCTTTAAATGTGAATAATAAATTAAACAGATTCAGTTCAGCCCAAAATATATTTTTATCTCACTCCAAAGTTTCAAATACTGAGAAAGTCTTTAATTTAATTTTGACGATATGTTTGTCCCACTTTTTAATTTTTAAACACTAGCCACATATTCAATTTCCTAATTAAATACTAAACAGGGCTAAAAAGTTAAACTTACCCCACTACAGGGTCTATAATATTATTTTAAGAATTTTCAGGGCTCTAGCTACACTTATCAGAGGTGTTTTTCCTAATTTTCATTAAGTCCAGGGGCTAAAACTGATTTTTAAATGAATTTACATGATTTTCTGGAGTTCCAGGGGCTAGATCAGAAGTTTCCGGGGCTAGCTCTTATTTCCCGAGAACCCCAGGGGGTAGCACGTAAGATTTCCAGTCTTTATAACGCGGGGCTGACGTGGACCATCCGATTTTAAACCGACGGCCGAGATTATAACATCGAACCGGTACGGGGGGATTTAAACCCTACCGTGCGATTTAAAATAAACGGCGCACAAGCGGCCACGTCGCTCTGATCGAGCGCGGGCGGCGCTGCCGGCGGCGGGAAGCGGCAATCTCGCCGGAAACTTTCGGATCTTCGGGAATTCTTCCTAGAACTGTGATTTTATGGTATAGATCGGTAGAGGGGAGGTCGGGGATCTCACCTCGGGGGTTTTCTTGAGCTCGGAGGTCCTGGAAGGTGATCGACGACGAGGTCCGAGGTGAAACCACGGCGAAGCTCGTCGGCGCTGTGTTTACACCGCAAGTCACCGAGTTTTCTGCACCTGCAAGGTTCCCCGGAGGCGGTGGATCAAGACCAACGAGTTAGATCGGAATTTCCGAGCTTAGATCAGCCAGAATTCGCCAGAGAAGTCTCGGTTCTCACCGGAGGAAAAATCGGCGATCGCGTGGGAAAAACAGAACGAGGCCGGGGTTTTTATAGACGGGGGAGGGCGGCGGGGTGGTTTAGATCATGTCCGCGTCGCCTACAAACAGAATTCAGCGGGGATACGCCGAAATCCCGATCGGTTTTGATTCGGGTGCGAGGGAGTCCGGCGCTGTCGCGAGGTAGACGAAGATCGGGTGGGTCCCGCCTGTCAGTGTGAGGCAGCAGCGCGCGCGGCTGCGGGCTGGCGCGGGCGCTGGCTGGGCCGGCTGGTGGGTTTCGGCCCACTGGCCGGTTTTTTTCTATTTTCTCTTTTTCTTTTTCTATTTCTTTTCTGATTTGAGTTTAATTTGAATTCCAGTTTGAATTTGAATTTTTGCAAAACATGCAACACGTCCAAAATTTTTTAAATTCCCCTCTTAACATGATTTAGGGTCTTAACAATATTTTTGGGGTGTTACATACGGGTGCGGCGAGGAAGACAAAGACTAGAGGGAAGAGGAAGATTGTGATGTTGCGGAGAAGGGCAAGGTGCATGTTATCATGGTGCGGAGAAGACTATGAGGTCGGATCTCTTCAAGTTCCAAGAGCGCGACGACAACTCTATGCGTGAATGGCAACGGACGCACGATGTAGGCTTCATCGGGTGCACCTCCTGCTTGCTGCTATGAAATTAACTGAACTCTAGCAGGCTTTTGTTGGCTTCACGGGACTAGATCATTTAAGTTGGATTTGCTAGAGTTGAGTTGCTTGTAAGCACGAGGCCCGTCTGATAGAGCCAACAGTGGATATATGGTACTGCAAGGCGTGCAATAAACAAGGGTAAGTCAAGCGATCCGCATCCGCTATAATTGTACGAAGACCTCTCACTTAAACTGTGGTCACTGATGTGTGGGTCCGGTACCACACGTCAGTGACCATGTCACGGTGTGCAGCTAATCAGAGGATCCTTGGATCGCTTCAAATTTTGCGCGCGATGGCAACTCTGCGCGTGAATACCAACGGACGCACGATGTAGGCTTCATCGGGCGCACCTCCTGCTTGCTGTTATGAAATTAACTGAACTCTAGCAGGATTCTATAAGCTTCACTGGACTAGATCATTTAAGTTGGATTTTCTAGAGTTGAGCTACTTGTAAGCACGAGGTCTGTCCGATAGAGCTAACAGTGGATATATGGTACTGCAAGGCATGCAGTAAACAAGCGTAAGTCAGGCGATTTGCATCTGTTATAATGGTGCGGAGAAGGGAAACGGATCCTATGACTTAAAATATGGTCACTGACGTGTGGGTTCGGTCCCACACGTCAGTGACCATGTCACGGTGTGCAGTTTAAGTCAGAGGATCCTTGTCACATCGCTTCGAATTCTGCACGCGATGGCAACTCTGCGCGCAAATGGCAACAAACACACGATTAAATGCACATCCCTTTTTCACGACTCCTCGATGTGGCCACTTGAGAGTCATTTGCTATTTTACCACTCTCAAAGTTTGGCTTCACCAAAATACCACTCCTAATTTAATTTTTCCGGACATGCTTTAGGGTAAATGATAATTAACAAATTATTAACAGCGTGTCTCGTATCTCAACATAAAGGAGACGTGCCCTGAACGAAGCAAATGCGAGTACGAGGCTCGTCTCTCATACATGTAAATGAGAGACGGGCATTATGTATGCATGTCTCCAATTGTTTCCCTAGGTATTTTAACTCTCCTGCGCTCTCTCCCAACACTTAGCAAAATTTTCGGCAAACTTTCAATCTCGTGCTCTCTCGCTCTATTGTCGCCCTAGAAACCAGCTGTGTCGGCATCGCCGCCACCTCGTCCCTTGAGCACACCGCCACCTCGTCCCCATCCCCAGACCTTGCCGCTACCTCAACCCTGCCCTCGGAGCGTGCCGCCGCCGTCCCTCTTCCTCAAGCTCTTGATCATTTTCACGCTGCCGCCGTCGACCTCGATTCCGCCTCGACCCTGACATCGGTATCAAGCCCTAACTATTTGTGTGAATTAGATTGTGAATTCCAGTTCCAGCGTCTCGTTTCATCAAACTTCACGTCTCATGACACCATTACTCTTTTGCTTACTGGATCATACAACTTGTATGCTTTTGCATTCAACTCATACCCAAAAAACACACACATGATTGACCTGTCAGAGAGCTTGGTCAGTTGTAGTCCCAACTACTTTGCAAATGCCACACAACTAAAGGTTCTCATTGAATTAAGTTGAAAGATATTTGCTCCCTTATGTGACTGTTTGTGCGAATGTGGCTGCAATTTGATAATGTTTTATAAGAGTTCAGTAAATTTTATTGAATTTGAAGATGTCTCAGTCGGAGCATCAGCAGCAGATTGAAGAGGCTCAATAGCAGCAGAGTCACCACCAGAATAAAGAGGCTCAGTAGCAGACTCAGCAAGAGCAGGGTCATCACACTCATGAAGAGGATGCATCGGTTAGATCACATTCAGAACCTGCCTCTGGTCAACGAAATAAATGGTCATAGACATCGTGGCCGACAGACGTTATGAGTGTTGTTGTGGTCAATGCTGAAGGCTTACCCCTGGACACAAGAGTGAATACAAGACTGTCCAGGGTTTGTGGTCTAGCTGCCCGACAAAGGGTGTCGGTAACCCTGTAGGGATTCGATGAATTGACCGAAAATGAAAAGGATGAACTCTTCAAAAACTCTATTCAAGCATACGTTCAATATCCGGAAGAGCTGAAGCAGAAGGGGAAGAAGCTAGCTATGAAGATCATATCTCATGCTTGGAGGAGCTACAAGAGTAAGCTTGTGAAGATTTGGAGGAACCAAGACACCCCCTTCAATAAGTATAAAGATTTGTCAGAAGAAGACTAGGCGAGATTTGTTGAAAAGTGCAAATCAGAGAACCTTTTCGTAGAACGAGCATGACCGCCACCTCGACAACATCGGTTATGCCGGAAAACAAAGGAGGTGGCAAAAAGAGGATGAAAGATTGACCCAACTAGGTCTTCAAACTCCATACGAAAATTTCCGTGGATGGCTGAGACCATTTATGCGTGCTCGTTCTAAGCTGGCAGAGTTAGGCGATGTCAGCTACTTCACCTAGAGCACCGTGGATGTCGCTCAAAGGGCCTTGAGGGAGAGCAATGAAGACTCAAATGGTGAGAGGGAAAATGATGCCCTCAGCAAGGCCCTGCAAACCAAGGAGCAACGAGGCCGTGTTCTTGGTGTTTCCAGTAAGTTGACCTAGAATGAGGGTTTTCCGAAACACAAAACTATGTATGAGAAGCGGAAAATGACCTGGACACCACAGATTGGCGTGGAGGAGCTGAAAATACAGCTGATAAGCGAGGTTCTACGAGACCTTAAGCCTATACTGAAGGCCTTAGGTACACAATTCTCTAACTTTGATGCGTTGATAAGTGACGAGGAACGTATGAGCAGCTTAGCCTCTATAGAAGCTAGGGGTGGACGACCACATGAGGATTTTCAGGCACCAGTGTATGAACCTTCAATTGAGCCGGACACGATAGATAACTTGTGTGAGCCAACAACATGCAGAATTATGCTATTGGTCGGAGGAAGCTTTCCAATGGGGGTCGGGAGAGGGCTAGTGTATCCCTGTCAAACCATGTTTGATGACATCCAGGTTGACACATCTTCCTATGCTGCGGTCAAGGTGGACATGGTGCATGACAATTCAAAAGACCTGAAGCTCGAAGTGCCACCGGACCATACAATGCTGACTATGCAGCATGCAGTTGCTAGAAGGGTTCAGTGGAGACGAACTTCTATTGTTATTGATCCAGCAGCAGCTTCAGCATCGATCTCTCCTGCTTCGATGTCTCCCAAGGCACGTCTTCCTCCGTCTCCAAATCTAGAGCAGATGGTTCTGTCTCCAATTCGAGAGCAGTTTCCTCCAATTATAGAGAAGCAGTAGAAGTCTCCAATTTGAGATCAGCCGCATCCGTCTCCAATTCTAGAGCTGCCGCAGAAGTCTCCACTTGAAGAGCAGTCGCGTCGGTCTCCACCTCGCACTCGGAGTACCCTACTCCCTATACCTGATCAACCGCAGGCAAAGGCGACGGATAATGTACGTGCCAAGAGTTACTAGCAGCAGTGGAAGATGTCGTTGAAGGAAACAAATGGCAAGGAACCACTGAAAGAGTCGGAAGCTAACCCAAAGTTCCTGACAGCTATGATGCATGCTAACCCCAAGTTTTAAATGGGGAAGCTGATGTTAACTGTTAGTGCACTCAAAGAAGCTAGTAAATCTTGTGTCCTCCTTCATAACTATTACATCAAAAATTACAAAAAAAAAACATCATGACTTAATAGTGGGATACAAGGAAAAGCACTTTCTGGTGGGTGAAGTCATCTTTCTCATCTCATGATCTGATCTCTACGACCTTTTCACCCTCCACGCGTTGGATGTCTCTCTAATACGCTTCTTTGCATTGTAAGTTCTCAAAAACTAGGTTCTTCAATATATACACTCAATATAAGTGTTGTATGTGCCTAACAAATTTGGCATTTTGTGTGTAGGCACATGCAACAAGTTACTCATCATAGAAACAGAAAGGAGTCTCCTGCATATCTTGACCCCCAAATATCAACGAGAACTAATCTTCTAATGGCCAACAGTCGAAAACATGTTGCATATTTTGTCAAGGCAATGAGACACTACAGTGATAAGGAGCTCTTAGTCGTACCGTTCAACACGGCAACCATTGGATAACCCTAGCAAATTCTACAAAGTACGACCAAGTCTGGTACTGTGACTCCGCAAGGCCGATAGATTCAATAACTGGCAAGTGACTTATCCATGATTGGACTGATATCATTTCCGTTCTTAACGAGTAAGTTCCTTCTTCACTTTAGTTTCTGACTATTTTATCATTGCACGATAATTTTATATTAACTGTGAATGTTTCTGTTTAGGGATTTTGACGCGTACGTGGTTAAGGTGCAAGGAGGACACCCAAAAGAAAAACACCAACAACTTAAACATCACACTACATTCTGCGTCCTACAACAAGCTCCGGGCAACACATACGGCTTCCATGTCTGCTTAAGCATGGTTGTATTTGGAGAGCAGCCGAATTGCAATGTATTTGTAAGTGCATTTATTTTACTTTAGTATTAATCTTTTGCTAATTTCACATTCTATTGTGTGGAAAGACCACGAAACCGCCTTCAGGAACGCAACAGGTTCTAGCCTCGAGCACATTAGAGAGAGGCTATGCAAGTTTATCTTTTCTGAAATTATTAATCCAAAGGGAGAATTTTATTACAATATACAGGATTAGATGACAGTTATAATTTATGTAATTACTTACTTAGTAAACAGGATGAACAGAAGGGCATTCTTTATTTAGTTACTTGGTAAGCAGCATGAATAGGGGGCATTCTTTGTGTAATAGTTACTTGGTAACCACGATTGACACTTTGTTAATATTTGATTGGTCAATATAATTTAATGTGTGATCTCCATTTAGCTATACATATGTTTTTGTATGTGTATGTTGCTAACCTTGGCAATGCGGCTGCCAAATCTTAGCTAGCTTCAGTATGCAGCCGGCAACCAGGATAAACAGGGAGGGCATCTAATAGGAGAGGAGCGTAAAGTGTGTCTCCTATTAGTGCCATATTGACCCAGCCGGTACTTAAATCCACGACGAGCTAATATAAAGAACGCCTTGAATTTCATACATTCAGGAGACGAGCAGACTTAAAGCGCGTCTCAGATTAGTCTCCTATTTCTTACAAAAAAGATACGAGCAGTCTAAAAGCCCATCTCAGATTAGTCGTTAAATCCGCAACAGCGGACATAAAGACCGTGTCGGATATCCTACAAAAAAAGACGGACAACTTTAATGCGCGTCTCAGATTTTTTACGTAAAGGAGACGGGCAGCTTTAAAGCTCTTCTCGGATTTCTTACAAAAAGGAGATGTGCCGCCTTAACGCCCGTCTCGGGTTTCATACAAAAAGGAGACACGCTATCTTAAAGCTTGTCTCCCATGTGTACTAATCAGCGACGCGCTCAAAAGCGCGTCTCCGATGACTCTGTAATGTGAGACGCGACAACGGAGACGCGTGGTCTGCACGTCTCCGTTCGTCATGCAGGCGCATCTCGAATGAGACTTTCTCACGTAGTGTCACCGGTGAACCGAAAGGTTTTCGCCACTAGAAGCAAAAACTCGGTGAACACCTCGGTTTCTTGGGCAAAAGTTGCTCTACTTCTTCCTACAACTCCATATGGATGTCTAGATCATGTCCTTAGACGCTCACTATCGCAAAAGGATTATGTGAGGTGAATTTTACCTCGAAAACCACTCGGTCCAAATGAACACACCAAGTGAAAAACTAGAAATACTTGGCACACAGTGAAGCAAATGATAAACGGCTTTCACCGTGAGCACCAGAATTCGATGGCGTACCTTTTTGCTTTTGGAAGTGCACCGGGAGAACGGCTAGATCACCGGGGGAACGGAGGTCCGAAGCGGCAGCGAGAAAGCTCGGGTGCAGCGAGTGAAGAACAGAGGGGAAACGCGAGTGCTTTTCACCTTCAACGTGCGAGGTGAGTTGTACCGAGGGTGAGGCGGTCGACCGCAATTACAGCAGCTAACCAGCTCATGTGCCGTGGTGGAAAATCGGCAGTAATTTAACATTGTTAAGCATTATCTCTACATCACGGTTAGGCCGGAGCAGGAAATGGTTTGGTTAATTACTAAGTAAATCATCGCCAAACCAATTAACAACATTGGCCACAAGATAAAATTACTATGCAAAATTGTACTTGATGTCTAATCAGATTTCCAAATTGGTAAAAAATTTAATTAGAAATTACAAAATAAGATGTCAATACAACAGAAGCATTACTAAACTCAGCAAAATGCCTCATACTTAATACCAATTTACAAATTACAACTATTTTGAATGACTCAATGTCAAATTTACCCATACTTATTTCTGATTTCCAAATCACAGTAATTTGGGACTCTTATATTCCATTGATGTCCAACTAATAACAGATTGGAAACTTAATTATAGCAATTGTTCTTATAAAATATTCCATAATATAGAAAAACTTAATTTCCATATTATAGCAATTTGGAGCTCTTTATTTAAAAAATACATGCTCATTGCTAAGTTTTTCCCAAATATTGTATATTTCAAAATTACATGAGTTTGGAGAAATTTGTCTAAATTTTCTTAAATTATCACATCAAGAAATCATGCTTAATCTATTGAATATGTATGAAACATTAGAAATATACTAAAATTTATTTATACATAAGTTCTTAACAAATCTGCACAAAATAAATTTCAGCCCACTAACTATTTATTTTCCAAGTTATATGAGTAAACTGGGCGGCCCATACTGAATTTGTCCCAAGACCCAAAACTGAACCACTTTTTTATTTTCTAAATGAAAAACTGACAGCCCAGAACTTAACCCGGCGCATGGCCAACGACCCATCTAGTCCTCAGCCCACTGAGCCCCTCAGCCTATCTAACAACTTGGTCCTATCTGAGGCGTTGATCAAAATGGACGGTGCAGATTCAATTGGGACAGAATAAAAATTGGGTCGAACCGAAAACGCTCTGATTTCCTCTATTCCTCTTTCCTCTCCTGATTCTTACGGATAGAGTTGTGGGCGGTGCAGCGGAAAGCCCGATCCTGATCCGCCTTTTACGGCACGTGTACGTGGGCTGAGCGGCGCGGGATCTGAGCGGAGCAGCAGGCAGTGCCTTTCGCTTGATGCCGGGTAGGCCACGGCAGCGTCCAACGCTCGAGCTGGCTGCGCGTGCGGCGAGTGCGCCGAGTGGCTAGCCACCGAAAGCCGGGTGCCCTGGTACGCGGTCGCGTGGCACAGCGCGTGGGCGAGCAGCCCGAAGCCATCAGCAGTGGCACGCCCGAGCACTGGGGCGGTGGGCGCCAGGTGGTCTAAGTGATTGAGGCGGCCTGAGTCCACGCGTGAGGTGAGGTGCAGAAGCCCGAGGGCATGGCTGCCGCGTGGGCGAAGCCTTTGGTGCTAAGCACGTACGTAGTAGATGCGAGTAGCTCAAGGCTAGCCTGTGCAGCGCGGCTCCCGCTGCCAGGTGCTGCTGCTGACTGCTGTTGTGCAAAGCTACACGGGAGGTCTAGCTCAAAGCTGAAGGGGCTGCGCCTAACAGCATTGGCATGAGCGGGGCGACTGTGCTTGTCTCATCGCCGTGAAGTCAAGCGCATCAAAAACCCACTCCATTAAATCTGGTATGATTTCTAATCTTATTCTCTAATCTTATTTTCTTCCTCAACTAGATTAGCTATTAGACCTGACTCTGACATAATTGATAGAAATATGAGTGGCTAATAGCGTGATCTAGTGGGTACTCATAGCATAAATCAATTGAATCTTAATTATACCTTCACACTTGATGAGGATAATAATCGATGCATGGATGTGACACAATTGATGCATCGATGCAGATAAGCGATAGCGTTGGAGACGGCCTAGGCGTCTGTGGGGGCGCGGTGGTGCTAGGGTCTTTCCCTCACTGTTGTGCCTAAGTGATTGGACTAGGAAGTGTTCTGACTGGGTTGTCACGTTGGTGGCATGCCTTCCTTTTATGCTGCGTAGTGTGAGAGGAGACTCACAACCATTAGAAGGCAAGTGCTCTGACGAGGACATGACACATTCTGAAGGAATAAGTCTTATACTCTTGGTCTGTGTGGCCCCTAGTTAGGACATCATCTCAGTCCTTAGTAGGAAACATCTTAGTCCTTTGGTAGGACAACATCTTAGACCAAGAGGACATCATATTAGTCCTTTGGTAGGACATCATCTTAGTCCTTTAGTAGGACAGTATCTTAGACCAAGAGGACAACATATTACTCCTTTGATAGGACAACATCTTAGATTAGCATCTAGGTATATGCTTGACTGTCTTAGCTATAAATATGTAACCCCAACCCCTAGGTTGGGCATGGTATTGTGTGTGGAATGAAACAAGAAAAATTTCCCAACTCTTAGTGTCATCCTCTCCATGAGAGTAATACTTCAGATACTAACAAGTGGTATCAGAGCCGTTCTATCCTGTAGCCTAGACATCTCCTGCTCATCTCCTTCCCACGCCTCTCTTTGTCTTCAGCCGGCAGCAATAACACCGGTTGTTTCAACTCATTCCTCCTCTTCTGCACAGACAAGCAACATCTTGTCTGAGACAACCTCTTCCCCACACAGCACTCCCCCACTAGCGCGCCATGTCCGAAGGACAGTCTCAGCACTCGGTCGCTTCGAGCGCGCGGCATCGGCAGGAGGCCGAGGTCGCCGCGGCAGAAGAACGCGAGCGAGCAGCGATAGAGGCTGCAGCGAGAGCGGCGAGGCTAGCAGCGAAGGCGGAAGTAGAAGCGGCAGCGGCTGTGGATGCAGCGCGTGTGGCTGCAACAGAGCTTGAGGCTCTACGTAGCGGTAGCGACAGAGGCTCTGATTCTACCGACGGCGGCACCAACGAAGACCTCAGGCTGGCGAGGAAGGTAGCACGACCACAGACGCCACAGTGGGCAGACGCACACCCCCATGAGCGCGGCTGTTGTAGCCCAGACGGGCGCGGACGCGGACGCGCTGGCGACGCTCCCGGCAGGGGTGGTTGGGTCGACGAAGATCGAGGCATTTACAGGCGACGCGACTCTCCCTCCCCGAACAGGTAGCATGGTCACCACGGGATCCAAGCCATTGTTAGAGACGTTGGTCCCGGCGGTGGGTGGCCTACCCTCACCAAGACAAACTACGTCGAGTGGGCCGCGGTGATGAGGATACGGCTCCAAGTGCCGCACATGTGGGAAGCAGTCCGATACGGCGACGTCGACTACTACGAGGATCGACGGACGCTGGATGCTCTCATTGTTCCAGTACCGTTCGAGATGCAGTTCTCGCTTTCCAATAAGCGGACTGCTAAGGAGGCCTAGGACACCATCGCTGCGGTACGCATTGGCAGCGACCGCGCCCGCAAGGCCACACTGCAGGCACTCCGCAAGGAGTGGGAGAACATGACCTTCAAACCAGGTGAGGATGTTGATGACTTTGCTCTTCGTCTCAACACACTACTGCAGAAGATGGTGCAGTTCGGTGACGACACCTTCAACGAGGAGAAAGCCGTCGAGAAGCTCTTCCGTTGCATCCCCGAGAAGTACAAGCAGATCGCTCGCTCGATCGAGTCTCTGCTGGACCTCTCCACGATGTCGATCGAAGAGGCGATAGGCCGCCTCAAGGTCATCGACAGCGACGAATCTCATCCTCTCTCGGGGCCTATCACCATCGGCGAGAAGTTACATCTCACTCAGGAGCAGTGGGAGGCCTGCCAAGATGACATGAAGAAGGGGGAGCCCTCCTCCTCAAAAGGCGGCCGCAAGCGCGGCAAGCCAAGCAAGGGGCACAGAGGTGCCCAAGCTGGGGCGCAAAGACGTGCCGAGGGGGGCACCCACGGAGTCACCCAAAGCGATGCCGCCGGCAACTGGAAGCTAGTACAAGACGACACCTGCCATAACTGTGGCGAGCTTGGTCATTGGGCCAGGGAGTGTCAGTAGCAACGACGTGGCCAGACCCATGTCGCACACGTGGAGGAGGAGGAGCCGGCTCTGCTCCTGGCGCACGCAAGCATCGAGCCACCTCCAGTGGCATCGGCCGCAGCGGCTCTCCTCCACATCGATGAGCCGAGAGCACACGCCTTTCTCGGTGATGGCTCCAGCAACGACAAGACTGATGGGTGGTGCCTCGACACCGACG
This sequence comes from Neostapfia colusana, assembly GCA_030760725.1. Taxonomy (NCBI): domain Eukaryota; kingdom Viridiplantae; phylum Streptophyta; class Magnoliopsida; order Poales; family Poaceae; genus Neostapfia; species Neostapfia colusana. The sequence goes on from JASWHV010000011.1 coordinate 65,353,549, forward strand.
CCACCCATCACATGACTGGTCGACGAGAGTTCTTCACTGAGTTCGACCCCAATGTTCGAGGCTCCGTCAAGTTTGGGGATGCCTCTGGTGTGGAGATCAAGGGCGTCGGCTCCGTCATCCTCACCGCCAAGTCTGGTGAGCACAAGCTGCTCGTCAGAGTCTACTACATCCCCGCGTTGAGGAACTCTATCATCAGCCTGGGCCAGCTGGATGAGAACGGTTCGCGCGTGGATATCAAGGACGGAGTCATGAGGATTTGGGATCGTCATCGTCGCCTTCTTGCCAAGGTAACCAGAGGCACTAATTGACTCTACGTCCTTAACGTGCAGGTAGCACAACCTCTCTGCCTTGCTACTCGCCGGGATGACGAGGCGTGGCAATGGCATGAGCGCTTTGGGCACCTTCACTTCAAGGCCCTGAAGCGGCTCAGTGCCAAGGAGATGGTACGGGGCCTGCCGTGTCTTGACCATGTGGAGCAGTTCTGCGATGTCTGCGTAGTGACAAAGCAGAGGCGGCTCCCCTTTCCCCAGCATTCGAGCTTCCAAACCAAGGAGCGGCTCAACCTCGTGCACGGGGACTTGTGTGGCCCGGTGACACCGGCTACACCGGGAGGACGACGTTACTTCCTGCTGCTTGTCGATGACCTCTCCCGCTACATGTGGGTGATGGTCCTCGGCAGCAAGGGAGAGGCTGCGAACGTTATCAGGCGCGCGCAGGCCATTGCGGAGGCGGAGTGCGGCCGCAAGCTGCGCGTGCTGCGCACCGACAATGGCGGCGAATTCATGGCGGCCGAATTCGCGTCGTACTGCGTGGATGAGGGTGTTCAGCGTCACTACTCCACGCCGTACAGCCCGCAGCAGAATGGCGTCGTTGAGCGACGCAACCAGACGGTTGTGGGGATGGCTCGGGCCCTCCTCAAGCAGAGGGGAATGTCGGCTATCTTCTAGGGAGAGGCAGTGGTGACGACGGTCTACATCCTCAACCACTCGCCCACCAAGGCTCTCAACGGCAGGACGCCGTACGAGGCTTGGCATGGGCGCAAGCCGACAGTCTCTCACCTACGGGTCTTCGGCTGCCTAGCATTCGCCAAGGAGCTTGGCCACATCAGCAAGCTCGACGACAGGAGCACTCCAGTGGTGTTCATCGGCTACGCGGAGGGCTCGAAGGCCTACCGCATTCTCGACCCAGGAACACAGCACGTGCGCACGACACGTGATGTAGTGTTCAATGAAGGGCGAGGATGGGCATGGGACAAGGCGGTAGACGACGGCTCGACTCCGACATACGACAACTTCATCGTCGAGTACGTCCACTTCAAGGGAACTGGGGGAGTAGGCAGCTCTTCTCCACCAACTTCAGCGCCACGCTCCCCAGTCACGACCTCGACTGTGACGACCTCTCCACCACCACAGCCGGCGACCCCATGCACTCCAGCACCGACTGCCATCCCTCCGGGTACGTCCACTCCGACACCAGCTCGTGTCGAGCACAAACCGGTGGAGTTTGTTACTCCGCTCTCCCACGACGAGGAGCGCATCGACGCGTACCACGACGGCGAGCTGTTGTGGTATCGTACGATGGAGGATCTTCTCGGTGACCAGTCGGTGCCGGGACTGGTCCCTCGCGATCTGGAGGCACAGTTGCATCTTGCATGCGACGACGGCGAGCCTCGGTCTTTCACGGAGGCTGAGAGACACGCAGCATGGCGTGCCGCGATGCAGTCGGAGATGGACGCGGTTGAGAACAACCGCACCTGAGAGCTTGCTGACCTCCCTCATGGTCACCGCGCGATCACCCTTAAGTGGGTGTTCAAGCTGAAGATGGATGAAGCAGACGTCATCGTCAAGCACAAGGCTCGCTTGGTGGCACACGGTTTCGTGCAACAGGAGGGGATCGACTTCGACGATGCCTTCGCGCTTGTGGCGCGGATGGAATCTGTGCGACTCCTCCTTGCGCTAGTTGCTCAGGGAGGCTGGCGGGTTCAACACATGGATGTCAAGTCGGCGTTTTTTAACGGTGATTTAAAGGAGGAGGTCTATGTGCACTAGCCACCAGGATTTACGATTCCTGGCAAGGAGGGCAAGGTGTTGCGCCTGCGCAAGGCCCTCTATGGCCTGCGGCAGGCACCAAGGGTGTGGAATGCCAAGTTGGACTCCACGCTCAAGGGGATGGGCTTCGAGCAAAGCCCGCACGAGGCGACCATATACCGGCGGGACCAGCTTGCAGACCTGCTCACCAAGCCCCTTGGGAGGATCACGTTCCTTGAGCTTTGCTCCAGGATCGGGATGGTCTAACTCTCCCATAAGACAACACACAAGACTTAGGGGGAGAATGAAGGAATAAGTCTTGTACTCTTGGTCTGTGTGGCCCCTAGTTAGGACAACATCTCAGTCCTTAGTAGGACACCATCTTAGTCCTTTGGTAGGACAACATCTTAGACCAAGAGGACAACATATTAGTCCTTTGGTAGAACAACATCTTAGTCCTTTGGTAGGACAGCATCGTAGACCAAGAGGACAACATATTAGTCCTTTGGTAGGACAACATCTTAGACTAGCATCTAGGTATATGCTTGGCTGCCTTAGCTATAAATATGGAACCCCAACCACTAGGTTGGGCATGGCATTGTGTGTGGAATGAAACAAGAAAAATTTCCCAACTCTTATTGTCATCCTCTCCATGAGAGTAATACTTCAGATACTAACACATTCAGATTCAACCACTACATCTACTTTGTCAACAACTTGAATAATGATGCAAGGACCAATGACCCGAGCTCATGCACGTGAATTTAACTGCGTCCTTCTGCTTACAAATGAAGCACCAAAAATAAAGGCAAGTGGATGAAAGGGTGTTGTGCATCAAATCTTGAGGTTGGGCCCATTTAATAAAGAGAGATTTAGGAAAACAAGGAAAGGAATAAGGAAAATCTCGTCCAACCTTTGCCGCTAGACAAATTTTCCTATTTCTTTCTCTATTTAAAGATAGATGTACTATAATAAGAAAAGAAGTAGAGGAAAGCATATCCTGACTTGCTGCTGGATGGATTTTCCTCTTTCTTTGCCTATTAAAAGGTGGTCTATCTCAGAAAAAAGAAGAGAATAAGGGAAATCACATCCTGCTTTTGTTGCTGGACGAATTTTCCTCTTTCCTCCCCTATTTAAGTAGGCCAAGACTTCCTTGATAGGGCGGGTTTTTCTTTGTTTCAGTTTAGCCTTTGAGCAAACTCCGTTCTTCAGTTGTGTCCAGCGACCACATGTAAGACAGTATTGTAAACCCCACATAAGTAATAGAGTTCAGAAAAAAAGGCAAGGTAAAAAAGAAGAAAAAGAAACAACCAGACAAAAAAAGATGGAAACATTCACACGTGTCTTGATTTGTGTTTGTATAACTACTTCATTACCCACATTTTAAAGGAAAATTTACAGTTTCATTATTCTGTTCATCATTTTAGACTAGCTGCTGCATACTACTCAAGTCAGGGGCTTTTAAAATTGCATTTTGTTTCTGAATACATATGCTCTATGTTTTGTGAACAATCAGTGCCCTAATATCGGCTTCAAGTTGTCAGCTAGCGTCTATCCTAGTACTGGGTGTGAGATTCTTTCTTCCTTGCATCATGTAACATTTTTCTTTGCATACAACTCTATTGGAACATTTCAAACCTTGGTTTGACCAACAATTCATGAGCATATTTGAACATTTATTCAACTTGCATTTACTGATTTGATCGTGCTAATCCTTGCTACAAAGTAAACCTTCCTATAACCACACAAATTTCTACAACGAGATGGTTTGTGTTGCCAGGCAATCGCTCCATCCAATCTTCACCGGTTGTACCGTTGGATACAAATCACCCCTGTTGCATGGTAAGGGCATGTAAGATCTTGATAACGGTTTTAGAGTTGTGATCTAAATAAAACCACGTTTTGTTAGTGGCAATACACCCTCGTGTTCTTTGTTTGCATTTACGGTGACAGGCTCCTCAGATGATTCCACCAAGAACAAGAGTCATTCTCCAACAAAGGGTATTATACAACATTTTGAGCGGTAAATGCACTTGCAGATCGACGGGCTTGATGATGATATTCAAACAACCAATGCGCGTTTTGGGCAGCTGAAGAGCAGGCGGATTGCAACAAATGCTACACTCGAGGAGTTGGAGGCCGCGCAAGCTACCACCAACAACAATTTGACTAACATCATGACACAACTTCAAGCTTTGTTCAAACAGTTTGCTAATGCTGTACAGAAACAACGCACCCAAAGTGAGGTTGATGACCATAATGATGCTGATTGCGCTGGTGATACCGAGCATGATGAGCTTTCCAATAACAACAATGCTCGGGATCGTCGATGGAGCCCTGCAAATCAACAAGGGCAGAATCTATAGCAGACCGACGTGAGGTACGTAATCAAGATGATTCTTTTGCTAAAATTAAATTCAATATACCTGCATTCAATGGCAAGTATAATCCTGATGCTTACCTTGACTGGGAGTTGGCTGTTGATAAGAAATTTGCATGCCATGATGTTCCTATAAATAATCAGGTTAAGGCTGCCACTAGTGAGTTTACAGACTTTGCATCTTTATGTTGGCGAGAATATTGCACTATGTACCCTAATAACATACCCACATCCTGGGCTTCTTTAAAACTACTCACGCGACATAGATTTGTTCCATCATACTATGCTCGTGACATGCTTAACAAACTACAACGCCTACATCAAGACACAGAATCTGTGAAAGATTATTTTCAGAAATTGCAAATTGTTATGTTACGTTGTGGTTTAGTCGAAAATAACGATGCAACTATGGCATGGTTTTTGGGAGGCCTAAACCATGAAATTCAGGATGTTCTTGATTACAAGGAATACAATATCATTACTCGATTATTTCATCTTGCGTGCAAAGCTGAACGTGAAGTGTCGGGTCATCAAACAAGAAACCTGTCGTGTGGGGGCGCACGTACAGGCGCCGCCGTGACGTGCGCCGCACCACAGAACGCGCCGTATGCGCACAGGAGGAGGACACCACGAGTGGCTAAAATTGGAAAGAGAGATTAGTTTCTATTTTTATGAGATTAGTTTCTATTTTTATCCCTTAAGCTTAGGAAAGGTTGGTTAAGGCCTGAGGTCATATATTCTGTAACAGCACATTGAGAAGGCAAGCAATAGATTATTATTCCTGATTTCCCGTCTCTTCCTCAACCAAGCCGACGGCAGAGGGAAAAAACCTCGCCGGCGACGACGGACCGCGGCTACGAGCTCCGTAGCCAAGGGCCAGCTACCCCAGGTCTCGACGCCCTTGACAACCTGGTATCAGCTCCCAGGCGTTTCTCGTCCCCATATGCTCCGCCGCCGCAACAGCCCCCCACCGTTGCGCCACCTCTAGCCTCCGTGTCGCACCCGTCAGCCATGTCTGAACCGTCCACCGCCGACCTGGCCAAGCTGATCGAGACCTTGACCGCGACGGTGGTGTCCCTGCAGACGTCCGTGGCCGCGCTCCAGCAGGAGCGGCCCACCGCCTCATCGACCAGTCCTGGAGGCAACGATGGGCAGCGAAACCACGATCGACCACCACGGTTCCAGAAGATGGACTTTCCCCGCTATGATGGGAAAACCGATCCGCTGATCTTCACCAATCGTTGTGAATCGTATTTTCATCAGCAGCGAATCATGGAGGAGGAGAAGGTCTGGATGGCCTCCTACAATTTGGAGGAGGGCGCACAGATGTGGTACATCCAGGTCCAGACGGACGAGAGCACCCCGTCCTGGCGTCGCTTCAAGGAGTTGTTGCATCTGCTGTGATGGACCGCCTTTGCGCTATGCCCCGCTGGCCGAATTGGCCGAATGCCGGCGCACGGGCACGGTCGCCGAGTATCAAGATCGGTTCCAGGCGCTCCTCCCTTGTGGTGGTCCGCTTACCGAGGCGCAGCGGGTTCAGCTGTTCACCGGAGGTGTTCAACCGCTGCTCAGCATCGACGTCCGGATCCAGAACCCCCAGTCCCTGGCCGCCGCCATGAGTTTGGCTCGCCAGTTTGAACTGAGGGAGCAGTACATCGTCCCGGCTGCCAGGGCGCCGCCCCGTCCTTTGCTGCCGACTCCGGCCGCCTGCCTGGCTCTGGCCGCGCCACAGGGTGCCAATGCAGCCACCCCCGCGACAATCACCGTCGAGGGCCGCCCCATCAAACGCCTCACCCAGGCGGAACAGGAAGAGCGCCGCCGCCTTGGACTCTGTTACAATTGCGACGACAAATTCACCAGGGGCCACAACCGTGTGTGCAAACGGTTGTTCCTCTTCGACAGTATTGAGGAGGACGACGGGCCGACCATGGAGGCTGCCGAGGACGTGGGGCTGGTGAAGTGCCTGTGTTCTCCCTCCAGGCCCTAGCCGGGGTCGCCTTCACCGACACGATGCAACTGGAGGTCAGGCTGGGATCCGCATCCCTCGTCGCCCTGCTCGACTCTGGCAGCACCCACAACTTCATCTCGGAGGCCGCTGCCCTTCGAACTGGCCTGCCTCTCCAGCACCGACCTCGCCTCACGGCTCTGGTCGCCAACGGCGAACGCGTCGCGTGCGTCGGCGCCATCCGCGATGCTCCGCTGACCGTCGGTGGCATTTCGTTCCCCGCCGATCTCTACGTTATGCCCCTGGCGGGGTACGATGTCGTCCTCGGCACCCGGTGGCTCACCGTGCTTGGCCTGATCATGTGTGGGATTTCAGCAACCGTGGGGTCTCCTTCACATACCAGGACCGCGCTTTCTGCTGGCAGGGGCTGGCGGGTCCTCGCGTGCCGGCCGTGAGCACGACCACGGCTAGCAGCTCGCTCCTCGACGAGCTCTTGTCGGATTTCGACGATATCTTCAGCGAGCCACACGGCCTGCCCCCATCGCGCAGCCGTTACCACAGCATTAACTTGGTACCGGGGGTACCGCCGGTGGCCGTTCGACCGTACCGCTACCCTGCTTTGCACAAGGATGAACTAGAGTGTCAATGTGCGTCCATGCTGGACCAGGGGATTATTCGGCGCAGCAGCTCGGCGTTCTCGTCACCAGTCCTTCTCGTCAAGAAGGCGGACGACTCATGGCGGTTCTGCGTCGACTACCGCGCGCTGAACGCCATCACCATCAAGGACGCTTTCCCCATTCCGGTCGTCGACGAGCTTCTGGATGAACTCCATGGCGCCCGATTCTTCACCAAGCTCGACCTTCGATCCGGCTACCATCAGGTCCTTATGAAGCCGGAGGACATCGACAAGACTGCGTTCCGGACGCATGACGCCTTCTACGAGTTCTTGGTCATGCCGTTCGGGCTATGCAACGCCCCTGCCACGTTCCATCACTCATGAACGACGTGTTGCACGCCTACCTCCACCGGTTTGTGCTTGTCTTCTTTGACGATATTTTGATATACAACGCTTCCTGGGCGGATCATCTGCGCCACCTCCACGTCGTTCTCGCGGTGCTCCGTCAACATCGTCTTTTCGTCAAGCGCTCTAAGTGCTCCTTCGGCGTGGACGTTGTCTCCTATCTCGGGCACACCATATCTGCGGCAGGTGTGGCCATGGATCCGGCTAAGGTCCAGGCCATCCACGATTGGCCTCAACCACGCTCGGCGCGGGCGGTGCGCGGCTTCCTCGTCTTGGCAGGATACTACAGGAAGTTCGTCCACAACTACGGCACCATCGCTGCTCCTCTCACAGCCCTTCTGAAAAAGGAGGGGTTCACCTGGAACGACAACTTAGCAGCGGCCATCAGTGCCCTCAAAGGGGCGGTGATGTCGGCGCCAGTACTGGCACTGCCGGACTTCGCCAAGCCATTCGTTGTCGAGTGCGACGCCTCGACCTATGGTTTCGGGGCGGTGCTGGTCCAGGAAGGCCATCCCATCGCATTCTTCAGCAGGCTGGTGGCGCCGCGCCATCGCTCGCTCGCCGCGTACGAGCGAGAACTCATCGGTATGGTCCAGGCCGTACGGCATTGGCGGCCGTACTTGTGGGGACGACGCTTCATCGTCAAGACAGACCACTACAGTCTCAAGTACCTGCTCGACCAGCGCCTTGCCATGATTCCGCAACACCATTGGGTCGGCAAGCTGTTGGGTTTCAACTTCGCCGTTGAATACAAGTCCGGCTCTGCGAACGTCGTGGCTGACGCCCTCTCCCGCCGTGACACTGAGGAGGGCACCTTACTGGCTATTTCGGCGCCTCGTTTTGACTTCATCGGCCGTCTTCGTCACACACAGGCCACGGATCCGGCACTGGTGGCCATCCATGAGGAGGTTCGCGCGGGTACACGCGCCGCACCGTGGACAGTGGTCGATGACATGGTCACCTACGGAGGGCGCCTCTACATCCCACCCACCTCCCCGCTGCTGCAGGAGATCGTGGAGGCCATCCATGAGGATGGGCACGAGGGCGTCCATCGCACGCTCCACCGCCTCCACCGCGACTTTCATTTTCCTAACATGCGTCGTGTGGTGCAGGACTTCGTGCGGTCGTGCCCTACTTGTTAGCGGTACAAGTCAGAGCACCTACACCCAGCAGGGCTGCTTATGCCGCTGCCTGTTCCAGCGGCGGTCTAGTCCGACATCGGTATAGACTTCGTGGAAGCGTTACCAAGGGTGAATGGGAAGACGGTCATTCTCTCCGTAGTCGACCGGTTCAGCAAGTACTGCCACTTTATCCCCCTCGCGCACCCATACACAGCGGAATCTGTGGCACAGGCTTTCTTCGCCGACATTGTTCGCCTCCATGGCGTCCCGCAATCCGTCGTCTCCGACCGCGACCCGGTGTTCACTTTGTCATTCTGGCGCGAGCTCATGCGGCTTATGGGCACCAAGCTGCACATGACATCAGCTTTCCACCCACAGTCGGACGGTCAGACGGAGGCTGCCAACCGCGTCATCGTGATGTACCTGCGTTGTTTCACCGGAGATCGTCCCCGCCAGTGGCTGCGCTGGTTGCCGTGGGCCAAATACATCTACAACACCGCATACCAGACCTCTCTCCGGGACACGCCGTTCCGCGTGGTATATGGCCAAGACCCTCCGTCCATCCGCTCTTATGAGCCAGGGGAGACGAGGGTGGCTGCCGTCGCTCAGGACATGGAGGCTTGGGAGGCTTTCCTGGCTGATGTTCGTTACCGCCTGGAGCAGGCACAGGCATCCCAGAAGCTTCACTACGATCGGTAGCATCGGCAGGTCTCTTATCAGGTCGGCGATTGGGCACTACTTCGACTCCGGCAGCGTGCAGCAGCCTCCCTACCCAGGACGTCCACGGGTAAGCTGAAGTCCCGATTTGTGGGACCCTACCGCATCACCGAGATCATCAACGATGTCGCGGTCCGCCTGGAACTGCCCCTGGGTGCCCGACTTCATGATGTGTTCCATGATGGTGTACTCAAGAAGTTTGTCGGCGCATCTCCGGCATCGCCCCCGACCCTGCCGGCCATCCACAACGGCGCGTTGATTCCAGAGCTGCTGCGTGTCGAGAAAGCTCGCTTGGCGCGTGGGGTTCGTCAGGTCCTTGTCCACTGGCGCGGCGAGCCAGCAGAGTCTGCTTCGTGGGAGGACCTCGACGAGTTCCACATCAAGTACCCCGACTTTCAGCTCGAGGACGAGCTGGACCTCGAGGGGGGGGGGGGAGAGATGTCATGTGGGGGCGCACGTACAGGCGCCGCCGTGACGTACGCCGCACCACAGAACGCGCCGCATGCGCACAGGAGGAGGACACCAAGAGTGGCTAAAATTGGAAAGAGAGATTATTTTCTATTTTTATGAGATTAATTCTATTTTTATCCTTTAAGTTTAGGAAAGGTTGGTTAAGATCTGAGGCCATATATTCTATAACCGCACATTGAGAAGGCAAGCAATAGATTATTATTCCTGATTTCCCGTCTCTTCCTTAACCAAGCCGACGGCAGAGGGGAAAAACCTCGCCGGCGACGACGGATCACGGCTACGAGCTCCGTAGCCAAGGGCCAGCTACCCTAGGTCTCGACGCCCTTGACAAAACCAAACTAATTTAACAGCAGGTCGCACAAGCACCCGGAAGCTTAACTCAGCAGTCACTCCAGTTTTAAAATTGACTACAGCTTCGCCAACAAATAACAAGCAACCTATGGTGGTGTCCCCTCCAACACAACAAGCTTCTGCAACACCAAAAGGTGGCCATCATGGGATAACATCAAGTACATCTGTTGCTTCATCAGGACGTGCTAGAGATATCCAATGCCACTACTGCAAGGGATATGGACATCTGATACGTGATTGCCCCAACAAGAGAGTCTTGTTGCTGCATGATAATGGTGAGTATGATTCAGCAAGTGATTTCAATGATGAAACATAAGCCATGCTTGCAACTAATGTTGCAGCAAATGAGGGTCAAGAAGAACATGTTGCTTCCAATTACTCAGATATATTTTTGAGTATTGTAGTACAGCGTGTGCTCAGTACTCAAAGAGCCACAACAAACAAGAATCAACGCCACAACTTGTTTCAAACCAAAGGTGTGGTAAAGCAGCGTGTTATCCACTTGGTTACAACCCCAATGACTGTGAAATATCCAATGTACTCAGTCATAAAGATTTTCTAGAATTAAATAAAGACTTTCATACAAATTGTGTTTCATATTTAGATAGAGTTTAACAATCTGAATCTAACCCAAATTGAATCACTAATTTTGGAGGTTCCTAGCAAAAGTTATGCTCTTCTGATGTTTGGGGAAAAATCTGGAATTTGAATAAATCCGGGAAAAAGTTTAAACCTGACTGTGGGACCAGGGACACGTGTCCGTCACCGGGAGCGTGCCACACGGGGCCACAGGGTTAATTCTCGCGCTGTTACAGTTGATCCCGCGCCACAGAATATCCAGCCCGCTCCCCTGAGCCGCTGACAGGCGGGACCGGCGAGGTCTTCTTCAACATCGCGCTCCCGCGCGATACCGCCGCCGGGCTCGCCGGAGTAGCTCCGGGATCGGTCGTCCGGCCATCGCAACTGCTGAAACTTGCCGCTAGCCCCTAATTCATCGTGAGGAATACGCTGGTGGGGTTTTCTCGGGCTGGCAGGGCCCCCAAACTAGCCCGCGACGGCGCATCGGTTCGGATGAGGTCCGGCGACGTCGCCCCGTTGAGCTAGCCCGCAAAAAGCTTCCTAGAAAGTCTCTACAGCACCAGTGGAGGTTGGCCAAGCTCGGCATGGCCGCATGGGGGCTTGGGAACGGCTTCAACCTAGGGTTGACCGTGTACCCGTACCTTCCCGCCATAGCCGCCGTCGTAAAGATTGAAATTGCACCGCGCATAGTGTTTTTCATGCGAGGTTTCAAAAGAGAACTGGTGCGCCTACATGTCTAGCCTGTGTGTGCGAAGTTTCGTGGTGTCTAAACATAGATCAATCGAGAATTTCGCAGAGACATACCCGCGGGTCAGTTTTTACCGGCCGGAGAGGATCTTCAAAATTCGTCGTCGAGAGGCAGAGACAAGCTCTGTGCTTCGGGTGGAAGCTGCACGGAGCTCCTGCGCGTCCCAGAGTGGCCTTGCTTGGTCGTGACAAGCTCTGGAGGAGGCTGTCCACGGGATCACGTTGTCGCCGTTGTGTGGCGGCCGCCGCGGGAACTCGCCGTTCTCGGAGCAGAGAGCGTGAATCCGCTCAGTGATGGCTCGAGGAAGTCGTGGGGACGATGGTGGTGTTGTTTGGCCGATCAGCCGAGGCTTGCACGCGAGCTAGGCGGTGGGCGACCGGTTTAGAGCTTGGTGGCGGCTCTGCTCGTTTCACGCGTGGGGAGAGCAGGAACAGCCCGTGGCTTCGGTAAAAAGGCGAGAGAGGGAGTGTGGCGGTAGCTGCCGACGTCCAGCAGCTCTCCAGTGCGAAGGGGAGCCAGCAGGAGGTGGCTGCGGCTGAGCTCGGTGTCGAGCGGAGGGAGGTCGGCTTCAGCCGTCGCTCCGCGTGGGAGGAAATCAAATGAAGACTGTGTACTGAAGATCTTTTGCAATATTCAGTCCACTCAATGACATGTGGGTCCCACATGTGAGCCCTCCTTATCTCTTCTAAAATATCTCCCCAATTTGGAATATTGATGGAATTAAATTGTGGAAGTTTAAATCTGAGAGGCATTTGGATAATTGGGCAAGTTTTATCCAAATTCAAATATGCATTTGAATTCTTTGCTATTTAAAGTCCATTTTGGAAAATGGGTTGCAAATCATTTCCATAAATCACGAAACTTTGCACACCCCCTAATTTGGACCCAAAGAATTCAAATATGAAATCTGATTTTTATTTTGGCTGCTGCAAATGGGATTTCCAGCACAACAGTTTTGAATTCCATTGTGTTGTTCTCATTTAAATTTTTGTTTGAACAAATTGTTCCAAATCTTATTTTTGTTTTCTCACACATATGGGAACTTCCCATCTTTGTTTTAGACCCCTCTTGGGTTCCAAGTTTTCAATTAAACATTTAAACTTGTGTGAAGAAAACCCTAATGTGTGTTATCACATGTGGAAATGTTTTAACAAGTCCCAAATTTCATACATATGAACCCAACTTTTGCAAACAAGTGTTTCTTGGTATTCACATTTTTGGGACCTTTACATTCCTCCCCCCTTAACAGGAATCTCGTCCCGAGATTCAAAAGAAGAACGAGACGGGAGGTAATTACAAAGTTTATGACAAAAGCACCGGATAGTTCTTGTGGATGTAATCTTCGGTTTCCCACGTCGCCTCTTCCGGGGTATGATTACTCCACAGGACTTTGTAAAATTTCAAAGTCCGGTTCCTGGTGGCCCTGGTATTTTCGTCGATAATCTGTACAGGTTGCTCGACATAGGTGAGATCCGGCTGCAACTCGTTGATGTCTTCGGTGCGGATGGCAGCAGTAAACTTGAGACACTTCCGCAGCTGGGACACGTGAAATATGTCGTGAATACCGGCAAGGCTTGCCGGTAGTTCCAGCCGGTGGGCTACGTTTCCGCACTTCTCCGTTATAGCAAACGGACCGATGAATCGGGGAGCAAGTTTCCCCTTGATACCGAACCGATGAATCCCTTTCATCGGAGACACACGAAGATACACGTGCTCTCCGACATCGAAATGCAGCGGTCGACGTCTCTGGTCCGCGTAGCTCTTTTGACAGGATTGGGCAGCTTTGAGGTTCTCTTGTATTATCCGAACTCTCTCTTCGGCTTCATTGACAAGATCAACCCCGAACGTTACTCGTTCACCGGATTCGCACCAATTCAATGGTGTACGGCACTTTCGGCCGTATAGAGCTTCATATGGTGCCATTTTGATGCTCGTCTGATATCCGTTGTTGTACGAGAATTCCGCCAACGGTAAATAATCATCCCAGCTCTTACCGTGGTGGATGGCACATGCTCTCAGCATATCCTCTAGTATTTGATTCACCCTCTCAGTTTGCCCATTAGTTTGAGGGTGATACGCAGAGCTTCTAATCAACTTCGTCCCCAAGGATGCGTGTAGCTGTTCCCAGAAACGGGCTACAAACAGCGATCCTCTATCTGACACAATGGTGCGGGGAACTCCATGTAAGCACAAGATCCGTGCTATGTACAGCTCCGCATACTGCTTTGCATTATACCTAGTATGCACCGGGATGAAGTGTTCTGATTTGGTCAACCGGTCCACAATTACCCAAATCGAATCATGGTTGTGGGAGGTCATCGGCAACCCGACGATGAAGTCCATACTCAAGTCTTCCCACTTCCATGCCGGTACTTGCAATGGTTACAACAGGCCTCACTTCTTTACATGGTCGGCCTTGACTCGTCGACACGTATCACACTCTGAAACGTATTTTGCAACTTCACGTTTCATACATGTCCACCAAAACTTCTTTCGGAGATCTTGGTACATTTTATTACTGCCCGGATGAATGGAAAACTTGGACAAATGAGCTTCATCCAAAATTTTCTTCCGTAGTCCCATATCCTGGGGTACTACAATCCGGTCGTTGAACCACAAGGTACCATCCTCGTCCTTCCGGAAGCACTTCATTTCTCCGTTGTCTATCCTTCGCCGTATGTGAGACATGCCCCTGTCTTTTCGTTGAGCTTCCATGATCTCCTCTCGAATAGTAGGAATGAGGGCGAGATTATAGAGAGCTCCATACGGAATGACACGGAGGCTTGGTTCTTCATCATCCATTTCAGCAATAATTAGGTGATGGATATGCGCCTTACGACTGAGCGCATCGGCGACCACATTCGCCTTTCCTGGATGATAATGAATCTCAAGTTCATAATCTTTAATGAGCTCTAGCCATCTTCGTTGCCTCATGTTCAATTCTTTCTGAGTTAAGATGTACTTTAAGCTCTTGTGGTCGGTGTAGAGGTGTACAAGATTTCCGAGCAAGTAATGCCTCCACATCTTCAAAGCGAGGACCACAGCAGCTAACTCAAGATCATGAGTTGGATAAGGCCGCTCGTGACTTCTGAGTTGACGAGATCCATAAGCGACCACTCGTCTTTCTTGCATCAGCACGCAGCCAAGACCGATGCCAAATGCATCGCAATAAACGTCGAATGGCTTTGTCGTATCCGGCTGAGCAAGAACTGGGGTTGTTGTGAGATGCTTCACTAAAGTCTTGAAAGCTTGTTCACACGCAGGACCACACATAAATCTGGTGTTCTTCTATAATAATTCCGTCATCGGTTTAGCGATCTTAGAGAATCCCGGAATGAACCTCCGGTAATAATCCGCTAAACCCAGGAAGCTTCGGATTTCATGCACTGACTTTGGTGACTCCCATTTCTGTACTTGGATAATCTTACTCGGATCTACAGCGCTGCCCTCCGCTGAAATGATGTGTCTGAGAAAAGATACTTGATTAATCCAGAATTCACACTTGCTGAATTTTGCATAGAGCTGATGATCTCGCAATCTTTGTAGCACAATATGCAGATGTTCAGCATGCTCTTCTTCTGACTTGGAGTACACTAAGATATCGTCGATGAAGACAACGACGAATTTATCCAACTCCGGCATGAACACTGAATTCATCAGGTACATAAAGTGTGCCGGGGCGTTGGTCAAACCAAAAGACATAACGAGATACTCATACAGCCCGTATCTCGTTGAGAATGTCGTTTTTGGAATATCTTCTGCCCGGATTTTAATCTGGTGATATCCGGACCGAAGATCCATCTTCGAAAATACCTTTGCACCCACTAATTGATTGAAGAGCATATCAATGCGAGGTAGTGGATACTTGTTCTTAATGGTAACGGCGTTCAAAGGACGATAATCAACACAAAGCCGTAGTGTTTCATCCTTCTTCTTGACAAACAACGCTGAACAACCCCAAGGTGACGAACTTGATCGTACAAAGGCCTTGCTCATTAGGTCATTCAGCTGTGTCTTCAATTCTGCCAGTTCATTGGGTGCCATCTTGTACGGCCTTCGTGATATCGGTGTTGTTCCCGGTATAAGTTCAATCTTGAACTCAACGTCTCGCTCGGGCGGCATGCCCGGTAAATCCTCGGGAAATACATCCGGATACTCACGTACCACCGGAATGTCCTCTATCTTAACAGCTTCCGTGTGGTTCACTATTGCAATCTGTTGCCGTCTGGCGCCCAGAATTAATATATGAAGACCGTGCTGTGCGGAGTTGAGCTCAACGGTCCTGGAGCTGATGTTAAGAACCGCCTGGTGGTAATTCAACCATGACATCCCCAAAATGATGTCGATCTTCAGACCCTCCAGAATAATGAGAGTCGTAGGGTATATCGTACCCCCCAAACAAAGAGGTGCTCGGGAGACAACCTCGCTTGCGGTACTGCTGCCCCCGGGCGAAGATATGAGGTATTGCCTCTTTGTATAAACTGTTTGGAGCTGATGTTGTGCCACAAAAGATTGGCTAATGAAGTTGTGTGTGGCACCGGAATCAAAGAGAACTAAAACCGGTTGCTGATTCAGAGAAAACATCCCTGCTAAAGCGGCTTCTCCTTCCGGAACATCATCAATCACAGTATAGTGAATTTTGCCCCTTATCTGCCCTCCTATCTGCAGATTAAGGTACGGGTCGTATTGTTGTAAATATGATGGCCCACATCCTTGAATTCCCTCCGGACATTGCCTAGCATAATGGCCCATGCGCCCACAAGTAAAACACGGATGCCTCTCCGATTCTTCGTTGACTTGCGGTGGGATGCTAGGAACACATGGCTGCAGCGATGGAGCACAAACCACCGTCTGATGCTGCGGCTGTGGAGGTGGTGCAAGTTGTAGAACTTGACCAGCAATCAATCTCTGAGGAGTTGATCGTACAGGTGGCCTCCATCTTTCAACGGGTGGCGTTTGATACACCAAACGGTACTTCTGAGGCACATAACTTGTGCTGGCCTGCTCGATTTCACTCATCTTTCTCTTCTCTGCTTGCCACTCAAGTGTCGGCTTCTCTTGAATGAAAGCCGCATCGACCATGTCGGTGTAACTGCCGTTATTGTGTACGGCCAACTTATCTTGTAATATGGCAATCAGGCCATGGAAGAATAGGTCACACCGTGCTTCTTCTTTCGCCACATATTCGGGGGCATATTGGGCCAAAAGATTAAATCTTCTGACATACTCGAGGACACTCATGTCCCCTTGCTTCAAGCCCAAAAATTCCTCCCGCTTTGCCTTGACAATACCTAGTGGTATGTAACGAGTACGAAAGGCTTCACAAAATTCACTCCATGCTACTTGATGGTTCTCCAGAATGGTGGCAAGATGATCCACCCACCAGTTTCCGGCGGCTCCATGGAGTTGCTGAGCGGCAAACTTTGTCTTCTGGTATTCATCACACTTGAATACTCCAAATTTTGACTCCATGACATGAAGCCATTGATCTGATTCCACAGGTTCGGTGGCTTCAGTAAAAATTGGCGGTTGAGTCGCCAAGAAGTCCAGATAAGCATTCCGAGGCAGAACGTCGGCTCCCGAACCGTACGTGAGCAGCCTCGTACGGCTCTTCCTAAGAAGGTCGAAGCCCCCCTCTATAAAATATAAAAGTTCGAAAAAGCCTTCGCCCTCCTATTCAACGGGGCTATTAGAGAAGCAGCTTCGTTCCTTGACTTCTTTGCTTTTGATTTTTCACCGTAGTACCCACTCCTAAGAAATTAGTCTTGCTCTATAACCCGGGAAAGGAAGCTTCTACGTGAAGTTTGCGAGACGGGTGGTGCCATTTATAGAAAAGATTGGCTACAATAGCACTTTATGCACTTCACTTTTGGCTATTCTACATGGGCAACAACTAGCCTGGGAAATGGGCTTCATTCAAGTCTTGGTCTTTTCGGATTCACTTATTTAAGTGCATTTTATTAAGGAAAGAGCCTACCTACCCAAACCTGATAGATGGATGGAATGAACCTAGCATAGCGTTCTGGAGTATGCCTTGCTGTACCAAAGCTTGGAGTAAGCGTGTGTGTTCTTGCGTTGTTTGTTGGAGTAGCCTAGTGTTCTCTTGGTTAGACTCGATGACTCGAGTTATAAGATCCATCCATCCTGTGGATGGTGGTTCCGATGGTGGAATAGAATCATCACCACTCGACGAGAACTTCCGGCCCTACTCCTAGAGCGAGTACGAACCATACTGCATAAATGTAGTTAAGAAGAGTTAAACAAGAACTCAGCAGTATGTGAGACTAATGAATACATGATTATGTCAAAACTTTATGAAAGCAGTAACAAAATTCATGTTTACATAACTCCTTAGTAGGCATAGCTATCCAACCTATCTGTACAGGACAGACCTTTATGCTCTATCTCCAGATTTCGATCTAGTTAAGTGTACTTTCATAACTCAAGTCGAATACCAAAGTTAGAGTTAACTTCAGTATCTTTCCAACGAGTACTCGTATGCCTCCAGATCATCTCCAGATTGAAACTTATGATTTTTCAAATTTGCCAGAATTCCTGGATAAAATTTGCCAGCACCTCCTTTGTACGTGGATGATTTTATCATAGTTGTATATGTAAATACAATAAGATCCTGAACAAACTTTGAACTACAACAATGTTGCACATTTCATAACCTTTCCAATGGTGTATCATAGGCTTCTTAAGGGTTTTTCTACAGAAAGTTATGGCTTAAAAACAGAAAGGTCCAGAGAGGTTTTGTTGCTGTCCTGGTTCTGGACAATTCACTTTCCTCTGAACTTTCTACCCCTTGAGTGTGTGATTTGGCTCTGGAGGTCTATATCACATGTGGGAAATACCACTTTTGCAATATGTGAGTTTGTTCTCTAATGAGCATGTTGATGGTGGTTACTTGCTCTTCATTTGTGTTCATCAACTTGCTTCAAATGAGGTGTGTGGTGTGGTGATGAACACTTCAAATATGTGTCAAAAACTGAGGCCCTTACATTCCTCCCCCTTAAAAGAATCTCGTCCCGAGATTGTAAGGCGAAAATAAGAGAGAGGACGGTGGAAAATTACCGGATATGTGACGTGAAAAAGTCGGGGTAGTTAGCGTGAAGAAATCCTTCGCTCTCCCATGTCGCTTCGTCCACGGAGTGATTACTCCATAGAACCTTGCAGAACCACAACGTACGGTTGCGTGTGGTTCGGGCCTTTTCGTCAATAATCTGAACCGGTTCCTCCTGATAGGTGAGATCCGGTTGCAGTTCTTCAATGTCTTCCAGCTGAACGGTAGTAGATAGCTTGAGACACTTCCTCAGCTAGGAAATGTGAAAGACGTTGTGCACACTGGAAAGTGCTTCTGGTAATTTCAGCCGGTATGCTACTGATCCACATCTTTCGGCAATCTGGAATGGACCGATGAATCGGGGTGTTAACTTTCCCCTCACCGGAAATCTGTTTACGCCCTTCATTGGAGACACACGTAGATATACGTGATCCCCCACTTCGAATTGTAATGGGCGTCTTCTCCGGTCCGCATACTGTTTCTGACGGGATTGGGCGGCTTTTAGGTTCGCTTGAATCAGTCGAACCTTTTCTTCCACGTTGTTGACAAGGTCAATCCCGAAGGTAACCCTTTCGCCAGACTCACACCAGTTCAATGGTGTGCGGCATTTCCTCCCGTATAGCGCCTCGTAAGGCGCCATCTTGATGCTGGCTTGGTACCCATTATTGTACGAGAACTCGGCTAATGGCAAGTGATCATCCCAATTCTTGCCGTGGTCGATAGCGCAAGCTCGTAGCATGTCTTCTAGGATTTGATTTACCCGCTCCGTTTGCCCATCCGTCTGCGGGTGGTAGGCTGAACTACGGATCAGCTTCGTCCCCAAGGCAGCGTGGAGCTGCTCCCAAAAACGGGACACAAATAAAGTGCCCCGGTCCGAGATTATGGTACGGGGTACGCCGTATAAGCATAGGATCCGTGAGATGTACAGTTCAGCGTACTTCTTGGCGTTGTAGTTGGTGTTGACCGGGATGAAATGGGCAACTTTGGTGAGCCAATCGATGATCACCCACACAGAATCATGTTTCTGCAAGGTGGTGGGTAAAACGACGATGAAGTCCATGCTCATGTCCTCCCACTTCAAGGCAGGAACGCCTAGTGGTTGTAGCAGTCCCGGTTTCCGCATATGATCCGCTTTCACCCTTCGGCATGTATCACACTCGGACACGTACTTGGCGATCTCCCGCTTCATCCGTGTCCACCAAAACTTGCTTCTGAGTTCTTCATACATTTTGTTGCTGCCGGGGTGAATAGAAAACTTTGACAAGTGGGCCTCATCAAAGGATTTCTTCCGTAATTCCGTGTTACGGGGTACGACGATCCGGTCCTTGAACCATAGGACGCCGTCTCCGTCCTTCCGGAAACATTTCAGCTCCCCACTGTCTACACGTCTCCGCAAATGCAACATGCCCTTGTCATGTTTCTGAGCTGCTGCTATCTCTTCACGGATTGTGGGGATCAAAGCTAAGTTGTAGAGAGCTCCATGTGGAATCACATGTAGTGGTGGTTCGCTCTCTTCCAACGGTGTGATGGTCAGGTTGTTGACATGTGACTTGCGGCTCAGCGCATCTGCCACTACGTTTGCTTTGCCCGGATGATAATGGATATCTATTTTGTAATCCTTTATCAATTCTAACCATCTTCACTGCCTCATGTTCAACTCCTTCTGAGCGAATATGTACTTGAGGCTTTTGTGGTCGGTATATAAATGTACGAGGTTACCGAGTAGGTAGTGCCTCCACATTTTCAGTGCAAGTACCACGACAGCGAGCTCCAAGTCATGCGTTGGATAATTCTGCTCATGGTTTCTAAGCTGCCGTGATCCATACGCGACAACTCTTCGGTCTTGCATCAGCACACATCCGATCCCAATGCCGGATGCATCGCAGTACACATCGAACGGTTTTGTTGTGTCTGGCTGCGCCAAAACCAATGCTGATGTCAGGTGCTTGACTAAAGTCTTGAATGCTTCTTCACACGCTGGACTCCAAACATATTTGGTAGCCTTCTTCAGCAGCTCCGTCATAGGCTTGGCAATCTTCGAGAAGTTCGGAATGAACCTCCGATAATATCCCACGAGTCCGAGGAAACTCCGTACCTCGTGAACAGTTCTCGGGGATTTCCAATTCAGCACTTGAGTGATCTTGCTCGGGTCCACAGAGATACCCTCTGCTGAGATGATATGCCCGAGAAAAGGCACTTGCGATATCCAGAATTCGCACTTGCTGAATTTCGCGTATAGCTTGTGATCCCGCAGCCGTTGCAAGACTATACGCAGATGCTTCTTGTGATCTACCTCCGACTTGGAATATACCAGGATGTCGTTGATGAAGACCACGACAACTTGTCCAGCTCCGGCATGAATACCGAGTTCGTTAAGTACATGAAGTGAGCTGGAGCATTGGTGAGGCCGAAGGACATGACCAGGTACTCATAAAGTCCGTACCTCGTTGAGAAAGCTGTCTTAGGAATGTCCTCCGCCCTTATCTTAATATGATGGTACCCGGATCTTAAGTCCATTTTGGAAAAGATCTTTGCTTCGACCAACTGATCAAACAACATGTCAATCCGTGGCAACGGGTACTTGTTCTTGATGGTTACGGCATTTAATGGACGATAGTCCACGCAAAGCCGTAACGTCTCATCCTTCTTTTTCACAAATAATGCCGAACAGCCCCATGGCGAGGAGCTCGGCCTAATAAAACCCTTTTCCAGCAGGTCCGTTAGCTGGGTCTTCAATTCAGCCAATTTCTTGGGCACCATCTTGTATGGCCTTCGGGATATTGGCATGGTTCCCGGTGCAAGTTCAATCTTGAACTCCACCTCTCTATCGGGCGGCATCCCCGGCAAATCGTCCGGGAATACGTCAGTGAACTCTCGGACCACTGGAATATCTTCCAATCTGATAGTTGTGGCTTGATAGACACTTGGAAATTTTATTTCTGGACTGTCCAGAAATAATGAGTGAGACCCGTGCACTTCTGAGTTTAAGTGCACGACTAGAAGGACGGTGTCTAAAACAGCGCCGTGGCTGGTTAACCACGACATCCCTAGTATGACATCGACCTTCTGTCCCTCTAAGATAATTAGAGACATTAGGTACACTCTACCTGCTAAGCATAATGGTGCTTTGGAAACCATTACGCCTGCTGAAATCTTCCCACCCGGTGAACAAATTAAATATGGACTATCAGTGGGTAGTATTTGCAAGCTGTGTTTAGCAAAGAAAGCTTGGCTAATAAAATTGTGCGTGGCGCCTGAATCGAATAATACTATGGCGGGATGCTGGTGGAGTTGGAACATACCCGCAAGGATGGGCTCACCCTCCGGCACGTCCTCTATGGCAAGCTGGTGGATGGTGCCAGTCCTAGGGTTTTGCCCACCGTTCATTAGTAGGGTTCCGGGGTTGATTCCTCCCGGGAAACTGCGGTGCAACTCCGCCGCCTTGCCTCTCCGGGCAACGTCTCGCGAAGTGTCCTGGACGACCACACTTGTAACATGTGGCCGCTGCTGGTGTAGTGCTCGGGGGACGAAAGGCCGGCATGCGTTGCTGAGGTGCATACGCACGCGGCATTGTCCGCTGCTGCTGTTGTTGTTGCGGAGGTGGTACTGGCAGTGTCGGCCTGAACGCCGGTGAAGAGTACGGTCGACTGCGGAACGGCATCGACCTCTGGGTTGACTGCCAGCGTGGACCTGATGGTGGGCGATTCACCATCTGAAACTTCTGAGAAGGGCCGCCTCCTTCTCCGCTGCTTTGCGGCGCGCTTCGCTTTCGCTCTGCCGCCACCAACTCCTTGCCGGAGTCCTCTTGAACAATCGCAGGATCAATGATGTCGTTAAGGCTGCCGCGATGGAACATCACCAATTTGTCCTTCAGGAGCGGGTTAAGCCCCTGGTAAAAATGGTCCCGCCGCTTCTTGTCGGTATCTGCGTGATACGACACGTAGAGTGCGAGATCGTTGAACGCCCTAGAGTATTCCAACGCGTTCCGGCTCCCTTGCTGCAGGTGTAAGAATTCCTGCGTCTTCCTCTTCATCAAGCCTGCCGGTATGTGATAGGCCCTGAAGGCCGTCCGAAACTCCGTCCAGGTCATAACTCGATCGGTGGGCTGTGAAGCACAGAAGTTTTCCCACCACACACTTGCGGATCCTTGGAGCTGCTGGACCGCAATCTGAGTCTTGCGCTGCTCACTTATCTGGAGCAGCCCGAACTTCATCTCTATTGCGCGGAGCCAGTTGTCGCGTCAAGAGGTTCATCCGCCCTTGAGAATACCGGGGGATGAGTCGCTAGGAAGTCGGAGTAGGAGCTCTGTTGACGCTCCTCACGGTCTTGATGTCTCTCTGGGCAAGACGTATTAGCAATAAGAGTTTGCAGCAACTCCGTGTGCTGCTGATGTGAACCCGCCATTGCCGTGGCGATGTCGGCCAATGTAACCGTTGGCAGTGGCGGTGGCGGTGTTTGCTGTTGCTGTTGCTGCTGCTGTCCCGAGGAGTCCTCGGGAGGCTGTTGGGAGGTCTCTCCCCCTTGGCTAGTACCCCGAACGTCCGGGTTGGCACGAGTACGCGTCATTCTGAAATTCAAAACAGCAGCGATCAGCACATGTCATCTTCAAAATTCCATATACAACAGTAGGTATTGAAGTGACACATGGATAATTTGCACAACATTCACATATATTGATAAAGCGTAAACTTTATACAAGATACATTATTCTCGGGTCTCCGAGAAGTCGTGCTCATGTCGTCACTACCTATACATACGCTACTGCCTACACGACATGTCACCGATTACAAAAGTTGGGTTACACTACCCTAACTGCCCTACTTGGCAACTGTAACCCCCAACTCGGAGTAGAACTCGACCTCCTGTGGGTCGTCCTCCTCCGGTACCTCTGCTGGTGGCTCTGGATCTACCACCTCTTCTCCCATCTCGGGTTCTCCCATTGCTGGAAGATCCAAGACTACCAGTATGCCCAATACCAGAGGTACGAGGTCCTGCAAAGCATGCACCTCGTCCATGGCCTGGTTGTAGTCCTCTTCTCAGCCTTCCCTTCCTCAATAGCGTCGTCCCGCTCTTTAGTAAGGTCCTCGTTCTGCTGGGTTAGAGTCTGTACCAGCTCTTGCAATGCCGCGATGTCGACACGGCTTTCCCTCTTCGCCTTCTTCAGACGATGCAACTGATTATGCTGTTCATTCAGTCGCTTGATCGTTGGAAGGAGCACATTACGGAGTGCGCTGTGAGCACTCTCAAAATGATCTCCACGGCTTGTGCTCTCTTTGAGACTTGCGGCAAGATGCTCTGTATGAACAGCTTGGCTGTCCATCACGGCATTTCCCGCCCTCATCTGGAGGCTGAGGTTTGCCTCCGCGGGGTTGTACCTTGGGCAACCCGGATTCGTTGCCTCCCGGTGCCTCTCTTCCCACACATGATGAGCCCGTCCCTCCACCGGAACGAGCGCGTATGGAGTGCTCTCCATAGCCTGCACGTGTAGTCGGCAGAAACGTGACATGGTGTCACGGGCTGCCACTTGCCACATTCCCTCAGGTTGTCTACCTCTCACCGTGACGGTGAACGGCGCCCACCCGAGTGGCGTAGGTCCTGTGGGGACTTCGACATGGATTGTCCATGTCTTGTTCCCCTCTTGCCTACTTCCTTGGCAAAGTACTGTGGCATCTGGTTGTACCAGAAATATTGAAGCATATGCCTCAATGCTTCCGGATAGCCGCTGCGGTGAGAACAGTGGGACACCACCTACCCGTTCTCCAAACTGCTTATCTGCTGTCATATGTGAAAATATATTTGAGAAATGTCAAATATTTATTTAAACAGTAAACCATTGAGTTATAACATAGGACATGTCATTGAAACCATAAAACTTGGAAACATAGTTCAAATTTTAAACAAATTTGACTGCTGATCTGCTGTTCACATGACAGCCCTGACCAGTTTCCATATCAACCTGATTTAGGCCCTGTTAAAAGCAAAACTAATTCTGGAGCTCAACATCAAAGTTAAAACTAACTTCAATAGCTTTCCAGAAAGTATTTGCTTGTCCTAAGATTTGTCCTGGTTCAAGAGTTATGAGAGGTTAAATTTAACAGAATTTCTGGAGAAAATTGGACAGCACCTCCCTGCTTTAGGTACTGATTTGCTCCAAGAATTCCAGTTAATTCTGTTCCTAATCTGACAAAACTTTCTGTTACAATGTTGTAACCCATCTCATAAGCTTTCCAGAACTACCTCATTTTCTATTTTTGGATTTTTATGCAGGAATTTACACTCAATTTACAACGAGTTTACAGAGAGTGTTTACTCTGTCCTGTTTTCTGTACAGTTTCAACTCTACTGCATTTTTCGATTGGTTAAGGGGTGAAAAACATCTGGACCTCAACAGAAGAGTTGTAAAGCTCTTCCAAAGCTTTCCGGAAATGTATGATATGACCCCAACCTCGAAATAATTCAACCTCTGACCCTTGATTAACTTCAGCCTTAATTCAGCTGAAAACAGAGTGTTCTGTCCTTAGCAACCTATAAGTTGAAAACTTGTTAACTTTGAATATGCTGATTAAGGGAAGGAGTTACATCCAAGTTTTACTACTTTGGATCAAAACTTTCAAGTTTCAAAATGAAGTTGTTCATTTAGTGGGGTGTGACGTTGATGCGTCACCAGAGCATGTTGGTACTACGTCCTCACAAAGAAAAACCTATACCGGACTTAGCCGGATTTGTTAGTTCAGTGGCACTAAACGTCACCCACACACGGATGCTACATGTCTACCATTTCGTGGTTAGACTACCTGCAGAAAACTAAAACAATCGTCAGACTCGGCTGCACACCGAGTGCGGTATCCAAACGGTTCGTACACCCGGCCGTCGTCACTCGCCCGGATGTTCTCAAGCCAAACACGCCTTGAGTTACGTGTTCACGTTTCAGACCATGTGACGGGGTCTCCCAAGTTGCACCACGCACGCCAGGGATAGACGTTGCTCGAATACCCCAAACGACATGAAGAGTCGTTGAGGATATCAAAGCGGGTCGGGTTACCTGCCACCCGTGGGGCTCCACCCTTCAGCTTATGCGCACTGGTGGACAGCGCTTACGGGCACCCCCCAAGACATAAACGTCCCGAGATACACGATTTTCCGACAAAGACAGATAGGTTAGTATGCCACTTTCTATATGCTAATAACATCCTTATACAGGCTACTAACTCGTTCCTCACTGGATCTTTGAAAAAGATGACCTTTGTAGTGCGTTGAACCTCAAGCGAGCTCTGATACCAATGCTGACACGACCCCACGGTCTTGTCGAGCCAGGATCATGCTGAGGGGTGCTGCATTGCACAGCACCGAATAACACACATCAAAGGTACAAAGCGGAAGCAGAACTTTTATTACATAAAGTGGTTTATGAACATTTGTACATCAAAATAAGTCCAGTCTACACTCACGGGCGTAGACTACGCATCAAATTCACGTTCAGCCCTTGAACGTGTCCTTGCTAGCACACACGCACACTAACTCTGCAGCGTGCACGACTCCCACTCGATGGGGTTCCCCTCCTGGGGTTCCGTCTCCTCTTCAGGAGTCCCTTCCTCATAGAACCCTGCAAAAGCTTCAAACACAAGCAGTGAGCACAAAGGCTCAGCAAGTCTGACCCGTCTCACCTAAACATGGAACTTCTACATGAGGGGTGATGGGTTACATGGGGTAAAAATCATTTGCAAGGACTCGCATAATTAGTAGAACCTTACTTTCAAGTTTTAGCCGCAGGTTGTGGAGAACTTTACGCTAATGCACATGAGAGAGCCGCAATCAAACAAGAAACGCATTTCTCTCATGTACTTTGCCCAAAATTGAAAAGAACGTTAGTTAGCTCTAAACTACAGCAAATCATTAGCAATCAGGTCCATCTTTCAATCAGCAACATTTTAACATGTAACTAGCCTGTTCTTTCTACGTCACGGTACAGTGAACAAGTGGTACTCACTGACCGCGAGGGACGGCGATTATAATCGATTTACACCTGCAGGGTTACCTGAACAACCCGTCACATACGCCCGTACTCGATGTTGCCTACAGCAACCATCACTGACACTATACGCAACCACCTTTCACCCGTCAACCAAATATTGAACCGGTCTCATCGTCCCGAGCAAGAGGTCTATGCATGCGCATCTCAGTGCCGCCAGCCGATTTACACCTCGAGCTCTCAACCTACCCTCTGAACGACGGGCAATGCCTCAATACCCAGCTACCCGAGTTACATCGGTTTCCCAGTTCCCATATAGCCGGTAGGTCTTCGGTACTGTTCTAGCTTGTTCAAAAGGCCCGCACACGGCTCGGTCCTCAATCGACACAAGCGGAGCTATAGCACACAGGCCCCAAAGTCCTGCTGCCCTTACTCTCCGCTCGGTCTCATCTTTCTTGCCATGTGTATCATGTGCTATCTCTACCCGAGTCGAGTGCCTCTAGCCTATGCTCGCGAGTAGTTCCAACTACTCGACTTGTACCAATCCTACACTATCTTAGCATTGCAGTAGCTAACGGGGTTTTGCAATCCTAAACCCAACCCATGGCTTTCTTGGCTATGCACTTGGGTTTCCAAACAAGACTCTAATGCAAGAAACAATAGTATTCAAGTATGTGCTCAAAACAATAAAAATTTGTAAAAAGGTTAATGCAAACCGGAGCTTGCCTTGCTGCTCTTGGTCGTAGGCTAGCTGCTCCTCTAGAGTAACGAAGTCTAGGACTTCGGGTTCCTCCTCGACCTTAGCGACTACATGATATAAGAAGCACATGTATTAATTTGAATGCATTTGTATTAAGTTTGAACTTGTGAAGCTTATAAGTCCCACTAGACAGACTCAATGACTGTGAAACTTTTATTGTGGCTTAGTTACAACCTAAACAGAGACTTGGTCAAGTTTTAGTTGCAGCAAAGCTCATTTGAGCCCTCCACAATTAATTATGTACTTGACCTTAATTGAAGGCTTGTAGAGTGTTCTAAGGATTTTCATGAAACAAACTGTGACTTTATGAAAACCAGATTTTCAGAGGGTTCTAATGGAGTTGGTCTCACTTAATTTAAAGGTTCCTAGCTAAAGATATGAGCTAAACAATTTCAGAGAAAATTCTAAAAATGTTTCTGAACATTTTCTATTTTCTCTGGAACAGTTTTACTAATCACACCATTAGGTGGATCAAATGAGCTCAAATGGATCTGAAATTTTTATGGTAGTTCAAGGATATTTTGGTGAACATTCCTGCAAAATTTCAGGATTTTCCCCCAAAGGATTCTCCAGTTAAAATTCCAAACAGTTTAAAATTTGAGGAATTAATTCTGGAGAAATAAGGATTTTCATGACGTGAAACTTGGTTTGCTGGAAAGTACTCAGAGAGCTGAATCCAATAAAATTTGGTTCACTCGATTTGGAGTTTTCAAGCCAAAGTTATGAGGATTTGAAGTTTGAATGAAATCTGAAAATCGGGGGAAAAGTTTAAATCTGTCGGGGCCCACAGGGACACGTGTTGGACGCGGAGGTGACAGCACACTGAGGCCCACAGGGTTTTTGCGCGCCAGAATACCCGATCCCGGCCACAGCCTGATCCCGATTTAAAATATCTGCCGCTGACAGCTGGGGTCCACCCCCTTCGTCTACCTCCCGCCGCCCGCGCTCTGCCGCTGGGGTACCTCGCCGGAGAGCTCGCCGGCAGCTTCTGTAAAGCTCCAAACTTCACAATTTTGGCCGCCTCTGCCTATTTTCACTCGGGGAACAGGATTCTTGGGTCAGCTCGCCATGAAAACGGCCAGCACATGGTCGGCGACGAGCGACAGCTTCGGAAAGACTTCGACCGTGTCAGCCGACTTCCCTAGCGCCTCAACTACTCGAGCAACCGGTCGGGGAGCATCAGTGGACCTCAAG
The DNA here is from genome assembly GCA_030760725.1 of Neostapfia colusana. NCBI lineage: Eukaryota > Viridiplantae > Streptophyta > Magnoliopsida > Poales > Poaceae > Neostapfia > Neostapfia colusana. The sequence continues at coordinate 65,381,898 of JASWHV010000011.1, forward strand.
GAAGGTCGACATGAGCTTCAAGCAGCTCGGGGAAGGCCCGAAGTAGGTCCTCACCGTGTGCCCGATGCCTCTCGCTTGCTCCGCCGTCGGTAAACTTTGAAATACGCCGGGTACAGAGATTCTCCGGTCAGATGTTGTGAAGGCAACTTGTGCGTTACCGTGTCTAGTGTATGTGAGAGCGGATTGAGGCCCTCTAATCCTTTCTAGAGTAAGAATTTGACAGAACCGCCCCCGAAGGTCGTTCTGCAGCCAGAAAGGGGAAAACTGGAAATTTGCCGCCGGTGAGCAAGCACTCGGGCTGTGGCTCGGGGGTGAGCAGTACCGGTCACCAGCGCGTCCAAGGGAGCCTTGGCTCGGGCATGACAACTCCCCGGTTGGGCTGTCCACGGGAGCCCGAGGTGCGGCGGTTTTAGGTCACCGAATTGAACTTTCGGTATAGCCGAGATCAATCGGTTTCAGCTGGGTTTTAGCAACGGGGAAGGAGGAGGAGGGTTCCTAGTGCCTTGCCGTAGCTCTGGAGGGGACGGAGATGTTGTGATCGGAGCTCTCCGATCGGTTCTAAGCGGCGGAAGGAGTTTCCGGCGCTGTGTTCTTGCGGGGGAAAGAAATGGCAATAGCTTCGGCCGAGGAGGGGGAAGAACGCCTTAAGAAGGCTCTGAACCGCCTCGTGCCCGCGCGTGGCCAAGCAGCTGCTGGCGCGGCGGCCTCCCTCGGTGGCGATCGCAGCCGCAGCTTGGCGACCCGAGTGGAAAAAGTCTCAGTCGGTTGCTTTGAACCAGTGACTAACATGTGGGTCCCACCTGGGGTTTTAACCTCTGAAATTCACTCCTAATCACTGTTGTAAACAGTGAGCCCCAAAATACCCATGGTGATTCAAATTATTCAGCCATGAGCCATTAATGATTAGAATTCAAATTGGGTTTGGTTTGAATGAATTTCAGCACATGTTCAGTTTGAAATTCAAATAAAGTTTGAATTTGCCCCACTTGATCAAAACAGTTTGAATTTGAATATGGTTTCAAACTGCCCTCTTTCTAGCGATACCCAAAATGACCTCAAAAAGGTTTTGAATTTGGGTGAAACTTGGCATGGACATCCCTAGCAATGTGTAGGAATTTTCATATGCCCAGCCCCTCTCTATATCACATGTGGGGAATACCACTTTTGCAATATGTGAGTTTGTTCTCTAATGAGCATGTTGATGGTGGTTACTTGCTCTTCATTTGTGTTCATCAACTTGCTTCAAATGAGGTGTGTGGTGTGGTGATGAACACTTCAAATATGTGTCAAAAACTGAGGCCCTTACATGAAATGGAGTCGCATGCGGTACCATCCTTTGCTGCTGCTGTTGCTGTGGTGGATACGACCGTCGGCAGCTTGGTGCATTAAATTGACAGCCGCGAAACTGAGTCGGTCGCGCTGGTGGCTGCCATCTCTGATCGGATGGTGAGCGATACACCACGCGATACTTTTGTGGCGCCCCACCACTACTGCTTGTCAGTGCGCTGCTTTTCTTCTTATCAGAACCGCGCTCACGCTGAGCATCTTCTTGTACAATCGCGGCATTGACAAGGTCGTTGAATGTGCCGCGGTTGCTTTGGGCGAGATGGACCTTCATTTTCGAATTTAGGCCCCAAAAGAATGTGTTTTGCGCCAGCCGGTTAAATGCTTTGGAGTACTCGTGAGCACTCCTCTCGCCCTGTTTCAACTCCAGAAACTCCTGGAGCTTCCTCTGCATAACCCCGGGTGGTATATGATAGGCGCGGAACACCTCCCGGAACTCCGCCCAAGTGACGGCATGGCCAGCCGGTAATGAGGCGATGTAGTTTGCCCACCAGGTACCGGCTTCCCCTTGAAGCTGTTGTGCTGCAAACAGCGCCTTCTGGTGTTCGGTGCACCGATGTAGACCAAACTTCCTCGAGAGTGCGGATGAAACTTTCCGCCTGCAAAAGCTCTTCGGCCTCCATAAAGACCGGTGGATGGGTCGCCAAGAAGTCCGAGTAAGAACTCTGTTGGGGCTGGCGTTGCCCATTGTCTTGGTGTCCTTCCTGACGGGACACATTTTGCTGCACCAGCATCCGCAGCAACTCGGTTTGCTCATCGCGCGAGCCGAGTACTGCAGCGAGAACCTCCGCGAGATTTCTCGGAAGTTCTGGTGATGGAGGAGGTGGTTGTTTCTGCATTGTGGTTTGCTCCAGGGGCGGAGACTCATCACCACGACCCTGACATGGGCCTCCTTCCTCGTGCGTGGAGCGTGTATGCACCATTCTGCATTCACACCATTCAGACGATCAGCACATGTTTGTTTACTTCATCCAGTCTATACAATTGTAGTGCGAGAATGAAACAAATGTCACGCATAACATTCACACATATGAATAAAGTATAAACATTGTACAACATATACATTCTTGGACCATGTCACCACAATCGAGTTCTAAAACAATGAACTTCATTGATTAGAAGTTCATTTCGACCATCATGGGTCGCCACGGGATGTTAGGTGCGTGAGCATGCGTATATCCTCGCTATTGTACAAGACCCAAACATGTCGTCGCTTGAAATGATATGTTGAATGCATAATATTTTCTAATCCAACCCACGGTTTTACAACAGCTGCTGGATCTCGAAACGTCAAACCAAATGATTTGAATTGAAAACTCCAAACCTGGTTTCCCTGTGCAACTTTTGGTCCAGTTTACCAGTCTGGATAATTCAACCATTTTGACCACTTTGGAGGCAAAACCTGGACTGGAGTTCAACAACAAAGTTGTAATAGACTCAAAAAGGAATGCAGATTAAATTTATTTGTCTCCATATCTTTTCTAGTTTAGGAGTTATGATTTTAAAAAGTTGACATATTTTTCTCAGGAATTTTGACAGCACCTCCTTTGCAAGTGGTTGTTTTGTTCACAAAATTCCAACTATTTCTGCCCCCAATGTGGGAAAACATTGAACTACAAAGTTGTACCGCATATCTTGCACATTCTAACGGTGTCTTACCTGATCCTTATAAATTTTTCTATAGGATGTTATGGTCGAAATACAGAAAATTCCAGAGAGCATTTTTGGTCTGCCCTTTTTCTGGACAGTGCATATTCATCTGAGATTTTCATCCATTTGAAGGCAGATTCTGTTCTGGAATTCTACAGAAAAGTTGTAGAAGACTTCAAAACCTTTCCATAATAGTATCACATACCTCCATCGGTTCAACCAATCATAAGTTATACCCTGTTTAAGTTCAGAAAAAATTCTGCCGAAAACAGGGGAGGTTGTTTCTAAGTCTTTGGAAATGAATCTAAACTCCCAATTGACTCATAGTTCAATATGGGAGTTCAATAACCCCTAAATTGAATCCTAAACTCCAAATTGACGCTTTTCTTTGGAAACATCCTTTTTATGCAATTAAGAAATCATCTCGATACTATGTTTCCTAAAGGGCATACCCAGTGCTGAAAGCTCCCACACGTTGTGGGGTCTGGGGAAGGGAATTTCTAGGCAGCCTTCCCCTTGCTTATTGTGTAAGGAGGCTGATTCGAACCCAGGACCTCCAGGACACAAGTGGAGAGACTCTACCTCTGCGCCGGTACTATGTTTCCTCACCAAAGAAAAATCCTAGGCCGGTATTCCGGCATATACGTGTCAAATGGTGGAGCTAAGAACGTCGCTCACAAACAATTTCTAAACATCATGCTCTAATGTGGTTGATGTACCTGCAGAAAACCACACAATAATGGTGCGCACGAAGGTTGATCATTTCAGACAGGTCCATATCATAGTAAAAACATATGGTCCGTATCTTTTCCATACGGATCGTCCTTGAGTCATGCCACGTCTCAAGGTACATGGTCGTGTTTTCACACCACACGACGGGGAACACGAGTAGAGCGCGAACGGGTCGTCATGGTTGGGAATTTTATCAACCAAATGTATACCACCTACTGCCTCATAACCGTTGAGGCACGCCAATGGCGAGCGCTGCGTATGGCCCTTTGAACATCAAACGTTCAAGAGTTGCAGACTATCGCGTTTCTTACCGCACGATGGGGTACCCTCGATTTTGCCTGAAGCACGCTGGAGATCAGCATTTTTATATGCTCTCCGAACCATGGAAAGGTTCAGAGACTCATATTCACTACCGTGCCAAGCCATGATAAACCACTCCATACCATTGCTCGTATGGCGAGCTTACAACAATTGATCCACCTGCGGTGGCATACCTTACCTTTTACCTGACGTCGAAGTGTCGTTACAGATTAATAACAAGTATGTTAGCATTTCCACCTTAGTAGCTACTACTATAATAGACCTTATGTGGGCATAGTGACTAATCCCCACTCGACTACTTCTAAGTTTCCAAAATAGGTTCTTTTCCAGTGTGCTATTCCCAATGCGGCTCTGGTACCACATCTGTGGGGGCCACGCCGTGGTCCTCCCACTACAGGATCGCAGAGGGTGGTTTCGTGCGATGCGGCACCCAACAGCACAGAGGAAAAGATTAAGAACAACATACAAACTTTTATTTTACATAAAACAGCGGAAGTCTTTTACAAAAGTAATGTACAGCGGAAGTATTATTCATATATACACCCTCATCCTAGCTATGCAAAAAAATGCTGCCGTCCAGCCCAGGGACGCTACACACTAGCAACACTCATACGAAGATCACGGCGGCATGCAGGGCTCCAACTCAGCCGTGTACCCAGACGGGGGCATCGCCTCGTCCTCGGACCCTTCCTCATAACTCTGACCTGCAGCAACTCAATTATAGCAACCGTGAGCACGATGGCTCAGCAAGAATTAACCGACACTTCTAAACATGAAACTCTACATGCAGGGATTAGTAATATAGAAAAAGAATATTGTGATAAAGATACACCTACATGTTAATCCTTACTTTCAGTTTTATAGCATCAGATTAATATGCCTTAGGCAGTCCTCACATCGAAAGTCCGCAATCAAACAAGAAACACTTTCCTCCGATGTGGTTATGCCCAAAGTGGAAGATAAACTTAATGAGCTCTACATCTACAGCACACATGATTTCAAGACAATAATAGATCAATGCATCATATTCTTCTGGCTTCTTTCAATTACTACTACGTCACTGCACAGTGAACAAGCGTACTCAAATAACTGCGAGGGGCAGTGATTGCAATCAATAGACACCCGGATAACACGTCACATATTCCCATTTCAGAAGTGTGGTGCTTCATACCTTCCTACTCTGCTGTATGCAACAACCTTTTAAAGGAAACCTAAACGCCGAACCGGTCCATCCGTAACGGGCAGGAGGTCCCGGCGTGGAGCGTGTCTGTGCCCACCGGCAGATTTACACCTTGCTACCCTCAACCCACTCCTATAAAATGGTTGGGTAAGCCTCGGCACCCAGGTTAACCAAAGTGGAAGATAAACTTAATGAGCTCTATATCTACAGCACACATGATTTCAAGACAATAATAGATCAATGCATCATATTCTTCTGGCTTCTTTCAATTACTACTAGGTCACTGCACAGTGAACAAGCGTACTCAAATAACTGCGAGGGACGGTGATTGCAATCAATAGACACCCGGATAACACGTCACATATTCCCATTTCAGAAGTGTGGTGCTTCATACCTTCCTACTCTGCTATATGCAACAACCTTTTAAAGGAAACCTAGATGCCGAACCGGTCCATCCGTAACGGGCAGGAGGTCCCGGCGTGGAGCGTGTCTGTGCCCACCGGTAGATTTACACCTTGCTACCCTCAACCCACTCCTATAAAATGGTTGGGTAAGCCTCGGCACCCAGGTTAACCAATTACATCGGTTTCCTGGTTCTCATATGCCAGTATGCATCCGGTACTGTTCACACTTGTCAAGCAGGGCTGCACACGGCTCGATCCTCAGCCGACACCAACAGGGCTACGCACGTGAGACCTTCACTCACTGCATCCTATCCCCCCTGGTGGATCTCAATTTCACCTTCTTAAGCCATTCTTACTTTCTTTCTATCCTGTGTGATAAAATTCCTATCTCGAGAGTTGATTCCAACCACTCGACTTCTACCGAGATCCTAAGAACATTAGCATGACATTCTCTACTCATTAGGTCGTAAACTACCCAACGCTCCATAGGATTTATAAGTCAAGCAAATGGGGTTTCAATCACCTTAACTCTAATGCAAGCATTTCACTCTAGACATAAGTGATACAAACGAAAACTTTGCAAAAGGTATATAAATGCAAACCAGGGCTTGCCTGGTTGCGAGCTATACGAAAAGTTAGCTTCTGGGGGAAGGACTTCCAACGGCTCCGGAGTGTCCTCAACTTCGGTCACTATATGATATGCAACAAAATATATGTATAAGTGATAATCCTAGCTACTGCTATTAAGGTTTCTTAATTGGCTTTAGGATTTTCCAATGGATACTAGACACTCTGAGGATGGTTTGAGCAAAATTTGATAAATTCTCATGGAAGCTTGTGGTCTCCAAAATTCCCAAAAGTACAAGGTTTCTCTGAATTTTGATCCCAAATCTGAACTTTCGACATGGCAAAAAGTGGAAGATCTAATTAGAACAGGTCCCCCTGGTTCTAAAAAATTTTGTTTCATAATTTTTTGAGCTACCTACAGGGAGAAATGGATTTTTGAAGTTGATATGAAATGCTGAAAATGTTTCTGTTTATTTTGGGGAATTTTCAATGATGCCTGAACATTATAAGACTGTTTGACACAGTAAATAGAGCCTAATGGACTTGAAATTTTTACTGATGGTCAAGGTTATTTGAAGAATTATCCTGCCCAAAATTTGGAATTTTTCCATTACAGGAACAGTTGTAATTAATTTCCAAATCAATTAGCTCAAAGGAATCAATTACAGAAATATTGGGTCTTTCATGTTTAGGAAATTGAATCACTGCAAAGTTTAGCACCTGAGGGTTCTACATAATAATTTGGAATTTTTGGATCACATCTACTAGGCATAAATGAAATTAGAAGATGAGCTAATTTCTAGAATTGTTTGCTAATAGAAAACTACAAATAATTGCAACCGAGCCCACTGTTTTAAATCGGCCAGTGAAATTGCGGCAACACCGGAGGCTACGGTGTTAACCAGTGCAGCCACACCCGATCCCATGCCACACCCAAATCCCGCGCCTGAGCTGAGGCACCGACAGGTGGTCCACGCCCCTCCATCGTCTTCCTCGCGCCCGGGCGGTTCACTCGCCAGAGCAGCCGCGGCGACTCGCCGGAAAGAATGCCCAGTGCCCCCAAATGGCTCAAATCATGCCTCCTGTGCCCAAAACTTGACGAGGAACAATCTGGGAAGGTCGGTGGTGACGCTAGGTGGGCGCAAATACCTCCCCGATGGCGGCAGCGGCAAACTCCACCACGGCACCATCATTCTCGCATAGGGGAAAGGTATTCCGGTTGGGGAGAGCACCACGAGCACCAGGGTGATGTGAGGACCACGTTTTTGCATCCTAAAATGGGTAGAAACCCGTGCAAAGGGTAGCTCGACGGTGCGTCTAGGGTTGCACATCGGTGGCCAGGAAAACATGGATTACGGCTTCATTTCTCGACGGTTTCTGATGGTTTTGCATCGATGAGCTGCGCTAGGTTGCATAGAAGTATCGAGCTAAAGCAATGAGACTATGACTTCACCTTGGAACCAATTTTCCAAGTAGATGGTGTTCGGTTCTTGCGGTAGCTCGGAAGAAACGGAAGGCGATTACGGCCGGAGAGGGAACACGGCTGCTCCCAGGATGGACAGTCGCACCCCGTACCATCGGCGACCCTGCTCAGCCAGAGAACACTCGGTCTAACACGTGGAGAGCAGAGGAGCGGCGATTTTCGATCCGGCTGCAAAATTAGAGGAGGTGTGCATTTTTTTTCACTGATCGAGTAGAAACGGCGATAGCGGTTGGTGTCGGCTGCAGTAGAAACGCTCGGGCAATCGGTGACTTCGGCGCCAAGCAGGAGACGTCACTGTGGCGTGCAGACTTCATCACGGTGGCGACCGTAGAGAGAAAAAGGGAACCAACGTGCTCGGTGAGTGACTGACCAGATGGTCCCACATGTCATCCTCTCTCTTCCCCTCCTACTGCTTCTGATCTTTTAATTCTACCACCAAACTTTGTCCAAAAATCCTAGATATTTGCAGGGAAGCAAAATCAAATATGTAGAATTCAATCTTGGACTTCAATGCTGCATTTGATCAAGTTTGGTTCGGATTCCAAATTCAAGTATTGATGTCACCCTAGAATTAAATAGCAAACATGCTTCCAAAATTATGGATTTTTGCATGAGGGCTCTTTGAATTATTTGGAACCAAGTGGCAAGCTCAGACTTCAATTTGCAGTAGTATCATATGTATTTGACTAGTTGCCAAATAGTTTAAAATTTGAATTTCCTCCACCTTTTTTATGCTACTCCAACCGTGCAAAACTAAGCTTTCACAGGAGGTACCAAGGGACAGTCCTTCGAGAAGGAGATTGTCAGTGGGTAGTAACCACCTTCCCACTCAGTCTACAAAGGAAATTCATTAATAAGAGGACGATGGTTATACCGGATTGTGCTTATTCTTCATGACTTACCACTTCTTCTCAGCAATGCGGAAGAGAAAGTTCGGGTTATTCGATCAAACTTGAAAGCCACCCAGTCCCGAGAAAAGCATTATGCAGACCATAAATATGCCCTCTACAATTTGAAGTCGGTGATCACGTGTACCTACATGTGTCTCTGATGAAGGGGGTAAACAGATTCGGGGTCAGAGGAAAGTTGACACTCCGATTCATCGGTCCATTCAAGGTTTTGGAAAGTTGTGGATCCATTGCATACCAGCTGGAATTACCAGTGACACTCTTCGGTGTGCACTACATATTCCACATATATCAGTTGAGGAAGTGCCTCAAGTTTTCAACCACAGTCCAACTGGGAGACATCGAGGAACTAAAACCGGATCTCACGTATCGGGAGGAACCTGTTCAGATCATCGACGAGAAGGCCCGAACGACAAGTAACCGGACATTGTGGTTCTACAAAGTATGGTGAGCAATCACTCCTAGGATGAAGCGACGTGGGAAAGCGAGGAGTTTCTTCGCCTCAATTATCCGGTATTTTTAACGTCGCATATCCGGTAAATCTCCACCATCCTCTCTCTCTTTTTCACCTTATAATCCCGGGACGAGATTCTTTTAAGGGGGGGATGTAAAGGCCCATGTTTTTTACTTTCTAAAGTGTTCATCACATCACACACACCACAGCTCATATTGTGGTAATCTCATGAACACATTTGAAGAGCATGTAACAACCATCAAAAGAATGTTTAGAGGAAGAAGTCACAACATCCAAAAGTGGTATTTCCATCATGAATTCTTTATAAGCTGAGCTCACTATTAAATCCTAAACTTTATTAGGAATGCTAATGCCAAGTTTCATGCAAATCCAAACATTTTGGGGGTACTTTTGGATACATTTATTAAAAGGTCTAGTTTGGATGTAAATTCAATTTCAAACTACTTCCATACTCAGCAAATGTTTATAAACTACTCCACCAAGTTTCATCCTATTTGGGATTGATCTTGACATGAGCTAGTTTGAGCAAATTCAAATTGAATTTGATTTTCAGATTGCATATTTGTGGCAATTTCATTCAAACCACTTTGCACTTTCAATTATTTAACACCAAGTGTTCATTCTGTGGACTGAGCAAAATCCAAAGGGCATGATAGTCCCAAAATTTGTGCAACAGTGAAATTGAATTTTTGAGGACAAAAATGGGGTGGTGGGACCCCCCTATCAGCTACACACCCGAGAGAAACCGCCTCTCAACCGAGTTGCTCTGTTCTTTGGGCCTCCCACGCGATCGCCACCGAGATGCAATCGATCGGCCGCCTCCTCGTGCTTCCATAGCGCTGGAGACCAGCCCCTCCGTGCTTTTATCACCCCACGAAGCGATCCTCTTGCTGCACAAACCGATTTTACTTCGCTTCCCGCGCGCTCACCCGAAAAACACACCGAGCTCCTACCTCCTCTGCCACCTCCGGTGCTCTGACCTTCCATGATATTTGGCACCCAACTGAGCTGTCCAGCAGCTGCGCCACCGTCTACTCAATGTCCTCGACTCGTCCCCAGCTCGTGCCCGGTGTCCTCCGGGCTGCACCGTGCCATTTCTTCCTCCTCGGTTCCGCACAAAGCCACGCCTAACGATCATTGTCGCCCAGACAACTCGGAGCCTCTCCAGCATGATGAAACTACCCAAAGGTGCGCCACGACGTCTAGTTCCTACTCCCGGACCTCCTTGCTTGTCCTCCACATCGGCTGGCTGGAATTCGGAGTTCTGTGCCGGTATACATGTAGAACCAACGGCAACCCAAACAGGAAATTCTCCAAACGTGCTTGACCGTTCTTTCTTCTGATTAACACATAGGAACTAGAGGTACTAGCGACCCCACCACCCAAAACCCGGGAAAAATAACTGACCCTACGAGCTGTGCAATGAAATCTCGCTGCCGCCGGCCAAAATGGCTTGGTTCGCCGTTGAGCTCGTATTTCTGGTCAATTGCTGCGGGATTAGGGTGTAGATTCATGTTCTACGACCTCTAGTGATGCTTTATGGCAACTTAGGTCATCAGGTTAGAATCTGGACGTGATGTTCACTGTCGGCGCCGCGCCGCCGACCGCCGCCGCCGGTGCTGACCTCCTTCCCGGCCTTTTTACGCTGCACAAAGTTGCCCGGCTGCTAGGCCATGCCCTGAGGATCGTGTAGGGAAAAATTACGTCAAAAATGATCAATCCTACACGAAGAACGGTGCGCTCCATCACCCTGTCCTGTGTGCGTGAGCCCTCGGCGGGAGGTTGAAGACGACCTGACCGGGTGGCCCCACTGTCATCCGGGAGGGAATTTTCTGTGGCAAAACAAATCCAGAAAATGTTCAAACTTTAGAAGCCCATAACTTTTGCTAAGAATGTCCAAATTTAGTGAACCAAATATTTTTGAATCCTCTCTTCGAGTACTATCCAGCAAAACAAGTTTCATCCCTTGAAACACATTCTTTTCACAGAATTAATTCCCTAAATTTAAACTGTTGGGAATCTTAACTGGAGATCTACATTGTGGAAAATTATCAAATTTGGCCAGGATGTTCATGATAATATCCTTGAGTCACATGAAAAATTTCAGATCCATACTAGTTCATATAGTCCACAGCCTGGGGGTCATAGCGGGATAACCCGGTAAACTTGTGTAGATACTCCGTCACAGTTAGACCCTTCTGTTTAAGGTTCATAAACTCTTCCCTCTTTAGCTTCATAATGATACTTGGGATGTGTTGCTCTCTGAACAACTTCACAAAATCATCCCATATCATGGTCCTGGCATGTGGATGCATCTCTCTGTAGCTGTGCCACCAGGCTAAGGCAGATCCCCTCAGTTGTTGGACTGCAAGCAGAACCTTATCCTGCTCGTTTGCATGCACAACATCGAGTTTCATCTCAATCTCTCTTAGCCAGTCATCTGCCTCAATAGGGTCCTCAGATCCAGAAAACTTGGGCGGGTTCATCCTGTTGAAGTCTGCGATCTGGTGATTGTTTTGCGGCGCGGGCTGATGGTTGTTGAGACCATCGTTGTTCCGGGCAGCCATGGTGTTCGTCAGTAGCTCGAGGAGTCGAGTCTGGCAGTCCAGAATGGCGGTTAGGTCATAGTTAGGTGCTTGGGGATGTGGCCGGACAGGTGCACTCTCCGCTGTCTCATGCTCGTGAGGTGCAGGAGGAATCTCTCGTAGTCCTTGATCCGCCTCGTGTCCATTAGTGACTCGGCTCGAGTGGCGAGGCATCTGTGACAAGGCAATCGATGGGTTTAGATTTTCTTCCTATTATTATTACTATGGTGCATCATAATTAGTTATGCTTACCGTCTTTTTATTATTGTTATTATTTTTTTCTATATTTTTTTCTATTTTACTATGTGTATCTAAACACATATATATAGTTTTATACCACACAATTCACACAAACATCAAACATTGCAAGCAACACACCAAGCATTCATTCATTCATTTGGGCAAGCGGGTACAAGATACATAGCGCATGTCGTCGCTGGGTCTATTCCCTTAAGGGTCAGCCGGGACCTCTGCTTGGCTACTGGGTCCTACATCCTGATCTTCAGGGTCTTCGTTGGTCCCGCGAGGTGAGGTCGGAGGAGTAGGTGGCACAGGCTCACAAACCCTCCTTCGGGGGTTGGATAGGTGATACACTGGGATTCCTTCTAGGATAAGTTGCTCCATCGTTGCACCAGCTTGACGGTCCTTCCGCTTGGCCCGGTCTACAAGGTAGACACCCCTAAGCAGCTGGCTGTGATGGTCGGCCTGCTCCCTAAGGTTCTCCTCGGCCAAGGCGACTCGACTTTCAGCGCTAGCAACCTGGCCTTCAGCCTGCGCTAGTGCTAGCTTAGCCTTTTGCCAGCGGGTCTCCAATGTCTCAGCACGCTGGACGAGGGTCTTCACGCGCTGGTTCAGCTGGTCGCACAAGTCGTCCAGGCTCAATAAATAACCGGACATGGCGACAATGGTGGGGTCGTCTTCAGTCGACCCGAGGCCTTCCAAGTTGCGAATCCTCGCCATCAATGCGGGACTACTATGGTCTAGTGGTGGGAAGTACTTCATGGGTGTGGAACCCAAATGCCAGTCAAACATGTGGCAGAGGTACTTCAAAGCTTTGCGGGACACCAATTGGCACGTATCTTTCATGCGGCATCCAGTGGCGGAGACATTCCATGGCTTCATGTCCAGGAACCTCTCACTGGCGCCGATGTGCACAGTGACCTCGCAGCTTTCGGTGCCATGCTCCACGAACTCATGACCCACGTACTCCGGACGGTCTGGAATACCGAGTCGTGTCGTGGCGGCATAGAGCACCTTGGGGAAGCCATCTTCGTTGATGTAGAAGGTGGTGATACGGTCGTCCGCCATCTGGCTTAGAACAGGGCACAAGGATTAGATGAGAGCAAAACCTATCACCAAGGCTCTACGGTCCAGGTTTCCTACAGGCCAACTATTTTACGGTCTCCTCTGGTCACCTAAGTACTAGGGTACGCATCCTACAGCCAAGTATGGCTCTGATACCACTTGAAGCATACCGACCCATAAGGTCGGAACATAACATGTAATATTATGCCAGAAACAGAGTTCGTTACATAATATTACATCACAAGTGGAACCACAACCATACAGAGTTTTATTACAACGGCATACACTTTAGTACAACAATAATAAGGACTAACATAAGGATGATTAACGACATAAAAACATGGACAACTAGCTCCTCCTCGTACATGGTTCCACGGTAACACCTTGGGTGTGGATGCGACCCTACTCGAAGTCTTCCGGGTTGAAGTCAGGATCCTCTGAAGATATCAACAACGGTAGAGTACAAAAGTACTCAGCAAGCTCCACCTCGCCCTTCGGGAGGGGAATGAGACAAACATAGATGCAATGCACAACAATAAGAGTGATGCAACCTAATGCAACTAAATGCAACCAAATAACCCATCCAGAGACATTCCTCACCTCATTCTCACAACAGGTGGCTTACTAGTTGTTAGGACCACACCATAACCTGTCCTATACCGAGGACACAGCCGTCCGAACGGGTTCTACACTCTGCAGAGGCTGTACCCTTTACCCACACGCATGGACCATCCACGACAGCCCGTCATAACCAACACCCAGTCGAAACATCACCCAAACCAGTCGTCCCCAACCCAGTGTCATGACTTATCTCAATATCATCTCAATTTTCATTAATGCATCTCTCTCTCTCCACCGTGGACGACTGTCGGGCTAGCCACCGGGGTTAGGCTAAGCCCCGCCCATACAGGGTCATGTGGTCGTACTGAAGAAAGTTAGGTGAGATGTCAAAACAACTCGGTCCTTAAGGATCACCAGGGCAGCCTCCATACTCAAACCACGAGCCTATCATCTTGATAGTACTCACTGTAAGTCTACCACCACGGTAGCGCTTACACCAACACTAACCCTTCTGCCCCGCTCTCAACTCATGCTCTCCCCAACCGTGCAGCAAAAACAGGGCAACATCATCATGCATAATCTCATCATATCAATATGCTGCAAAAAGAGAAACTAGTATGTTTACCCTCTATCACTCGAATAACTCATGCTCAACAATGCAAATGCCTAATCTACTGGCCACAATGGATAAACCTCACATAGGAGCAATATAATCAAAAAGGGGGTGATGGAACTTGCCTTCTCTACCGTCTACAGCATCGTGCTCTTGGTCACTTGGCTCCCCTGGGTTCTCTTCCGGCACTGGGTCTACACCGCGCAAATATACATCATTCAGACTTGCTTACACTAACTATATTATGATATTAGATGATTTTTATAAGAAGAATCGGATTAAGTGATCCTTTTGTCTGTGGGTGAGATCTGCTCTAAGGCCAATCAAGGGGTTGCTTAGGGTTGGGCTCAAATCAGCAAGAGTAAACTGGGGAGGATGGCCAGAGAGTAAGAAATCAAACGCCGAGGCTATGAATCACTCGATTAAGCTGCCGATTTTGGGTAGGAAGTAGAGCAACTTCATGGAAGGGCGGCCATGCCATGGGGTGGTCGCGGCCAAACCCGAGGAGAGGGGGAAGGGGGGATGACTCGGGGAGGAGAGTGGAGGTTGGGGTGCTCACCTTGGCTGTGGCTTGGCGGGGCTCGGTGGGGAGGGTTCCTCGTCGGAGATTGATGTTGGAGGGGGGGGGGGGGGGAGACGCGAGCGCCGGTGCTCAATGGGGAGGGGGAGAAAGTGAGTCCCCGAGCCCCTTTTATAGATGAAGTGGGGAAAGGGATAGGGATGGAGGGAGGAGAGGTAGGTGGTGTAATTAATGCATGTTCCGGGAGCTTCTCGTAGAGTGGATAAGGGTGGGGGGAGATATATGTGAGGGGTGGTTCCGGAAGCTTCTCGTGGAGTGGATAAGGATGGGGGGAGATATGTATATAAGGGGTGGTTCCGGAAGCTTCTCGTGGAGTGGATAAGGATGGGGGGGATATATGTGAGGGGTGGTTCTAGAAGCTTCCCGTGCAGTGGATAAGGATAGGGGGGGGAGAGATATGTGAGGGGTGGTTCCGGAAGCTTCTCGTGGAATGGATAAGGATAAAGGAGGAAGATGTGGGTGATGTGTGGTTCTAGAAGCTTCTCGTAGAATGGATGAGGATGGGGGAGGAAGAGGAAAAGAGTTTGCCTTTAGGCAAAAGTAGGGGGTGGCTGCACTAGTTTCGATGAAAGGCATATCTGAAATCGGCCAGTAGTGTGCGTAATTTGTCTGGTGGTTAATTCTATAACCACGATTTATTAGCTTTACGAAAAATGGGGCGTTACATCAACCAAGCCATTCCCAAGATGATGTCAATCCGCAAGCCTTCCAGGATGATAAGAGTAGTAGGATATATCCGCCCATCCAAACATATAGGCGCTTGAGCAACAATTCTGCCCGCTGTCCTACTACCTCCCGGTGAATTAATCTAATAAGATGTGGCCAAGGTGGTTGATGGTACTTGGTGCTCAACCACATAATCTTTGCTGATAAAATCATGTGTGGCACCTGAGTCGAACAACACGAACGTGGGCTGATCACATAGGCTGAACATACCCGCAAACACGGGTTCTCCCACGGGAACATCTTCATCTGCCATACAGTTTACGTTTCCCACTTTCAGTGCTGTTCTCCTTAACTGACCATGGAATTTCTTTGCAGCTTGAGATGACATGTGACTGCTGCTATGCCTGATCACTTGACCCTCCTGAGGAATATGCTCTACATCGCTACAAGTACCGTACGATGCGAGCTCAGGATCTTCATAACATGGAAGTGGTTGATATTCTTGTGCACATTGCTGAAGTGGGGGTGCACAAATACTCATTTGCTTCTGTTGCAGCAGTGGCTGAACATCCATGGTTGAATATGGACAGAATTGGATCTGAGGTGGTCCGTCAAAGGACTAAATTTCCACCCCG
Source organism: Neostapfia colusana (assembly GCA_030760725.1). Classification (NCBI taxonomy): domain Eukaryota; kingdom Viridiplantae; phylum Streptophyta; class Magnoliopsida; order Poales; family Poaceae; genus Neostapfia; species Neostapfia colusana. The sequence goes on from JASWHV010000011.1 coordinate 65,397,907, forward strand.
GATGGTAAGCAATATATCACCGGTTGTTCTTGAGGATAATCATCCATACTTGCCAGTGATAATCTTCTCTTCCTCTTACTTTCCTTATGCTGGAGTTCAGCTATTTCTTGAATCATAGCGGCATTGACTAACTTGCTATAATTCCCTTTATTTCATTGTGCCACTTTCACCCGAAGCTCCACGTTGAGGCCTCGGAAAAATTAATGACACTTCATCGTCTCTTTATCCACATAAGCGGATGCATATTGTACTAAACATTTAAATTCTGTAAAGTGCTCCATAACACTCATCTCTCCTTGCTTTAGTTCATAGAACTCTTCAACTCTAGTTTGGACGATGCCCTCATAGATATGACGTGCACGGAAAGCATCACAGAACTCCGTCCACGTCACATGATGGCCTTCAGCGATCTTAGCAAGATATTCATACCACCAAGCCCCAGCGGATCCATGAAGTTGCTGAGCAGCAAATAAAGCCTTCTCATATTCATCACACTAGAGCATTCCCAGTTTAGTTTCAATAACCCCAAGCCAATGATCTGCCTCCAAGGCTTCTTTAGCTTCAAAGAATACCTATGGTTGTCTTGCTAGAAAATCTAAATAAGTGTTCAGTGTGGGGTTTTGCTGTGAGGTCTCCTGTCGGATGCCTTGCTGCACCAACATCTCAAGAGACTCAGCCATTCTTCCCAACACCTCCGCCAGTCCGGTTGATGATGGCGGTGATCATCGCTACGACGAATCATTTCCATCACGGCTGGAACCACCAACCTCATACCCGGAATGAGTATGATCCATACTGCACGAGCGAGCAATTTACGGTTCATATCCATGATGGTACTCAATTTGAACTCAAAATTATTAACCGCAAAAGCATCACATCAACAATGCAGCATACATGAAGAAACAAGGTTTTTGACAATTCTGAATTACAACCAATGATTGCTCAAGTTTTTGAAACTCTTAAACCAACAAAAAGGAATGATAAAAGATAACTACTGAATATGTCTTGGAACTTAGAGAAGTGTAAAAACCTTCAGCTCCACAACAAGTCTCAAGGTACATGGCAATGAGCAAGGCTCTGTTCAGAATGACCATTTGGCCTTAATCCCATAATTTGATTATGAAAATGGAAGTTTCATGTCTCATGTTGAATATCAAAGTTATAGATAACTTCAATATATTTCCAACAAGTATCTATTTGCCTTCATATCAATCCTGGATCAGGAGTTATGATATTTCAAAGTTGACAGAAATCTGGAACAATTTTGACAGCACCTCCTCTGAAAGTGTCTGTTTTGTCCGCAAGATTTCATAAAGTTCTACACCAAATCTGCAGAAACTTTGAACTAAAAAGACGTATAACATATCACAAACTTTCTAACGGTGTCTTACATGACCCATAGAAATTTTTCCACAAGAAGTTATGGTTGATTTACAGAAAATTCCAGAGAGCATTTTTTGGCTGCCCTGTTTTTGGACAGTTAACACTCATCAAAGATTTTCATCCATTTGGAGGGAGATTATGTTCTGGAGTTCTACAGAAAAATTGTAGAATACTTCATAACCTTTCCAGAAATGTACCCGTCACCTCCATTGGTTCAACCAATCAAAAGTTATGTCGTTTTCAAGTTCAGAAAAAATTCTCCCAAAAACAGGGATAATGGTTTCTAAATATTTGAGATGGAAACTATACTCCCAATTGACTCTTACTTCAATATAGCAGTTCATTAACCCCTAATGGAATCCTAGACTCCAAATTTACTCTTTTCTTTGAAAATTCCATTTTCATGCAGTTAAGAACATATCACGGTACTACGTTTCCTCACCAAATCAAAAATCCAAACCGGCGTTACACCGGCATATACGTCACAAGGGGTGGTACTAAAACGATCACTCACACACGTGTTCTAAACGGAATGTTCCACTCGTGGTTAAGCTACCCGCAGAAAAACAATCAATAATGAAGCACACAAGAGGTTTGTCATTTCAGGCAGGTCCATCATAGTAAAAACATACGCCCCGTATCATTGCCATATGGGCCATCCTTGAGGCAAGCCACGTCTCAAGGTAAATGATCGAGATATTCACCACCCGACAGGGGCTCCACACCTTTGCAATAAAACACACCGGTGGAACACCTCTTTCGTATGCCTCATAGGACATGAAGATTCCTAGAGAACACACTTCGTGTTACAAACCATACGATGGGATCTCCTCCTCTTGCCCCTGGGTTTGCGCACTGGAGGCTAGTGCATTTCATATGTCTCTGAGACATGAAGAGTCTTAGAAAACATATTCACTTCCCGTCCATTGCTGAATAGGACATCCCACACTACTTTCCTCGTATGGGGGAGCTAACTGAAATTGATCCGCTTTCGGTGGCGTTCCTTACCATTCTTACCTCCATGTAGGTGCGTCATTATAGATATGAAAATACTGAATAATAACATACTGTTAGCTTGCCACCTTAAGTAACTATACTAGTAATAGTCCTTATGTTGGCATACTATACGTTCCTCACTCGTATAATCATAAATTTTCAAAAATATGCTCTTTTCATGCGTGCTATTCCCAATGCTGATCTGATACCACGCCTATGGGGAACCCCTTCCGGGATCCACACTCCAAGGTACACATTGGGTGGTGCCGTGCGATGCGGCACCTAACAGCATACACGAAAAGAAACATTAAACATACAAAGTCTTTTATTTATCAACATAGTGTCATTTACAAAATAATGTACCACAAAGGTACACGCAGCGGAATATACATACACAACTACCATCGGTCCTAACTATGTAAAAGAGAAGACGTCCAGCCCGTGGATGCTTCTTACAAGCTTCAACACAGATGAGTGCAGCGGCAGGGTTTCCGGTGAGTCTCCGATGGCTCACTGAACAACCATCTTCATAGCAATTTTTTATATAACCTGAAAAACACTAATAATGCAACCGTGAGTACGATGGCTCATCAAGACTTAACCGGCACTCCTAAACATGAAACTCTACATGCAGGAATTAACAATATAGGATAAATATGTTGCAATAACGACACGCCTACATGTTAATCCTTACTTTCAGTTTTATAGAAGCAGATTAATATTCCCTAGGCATCCCTCACATCGGAAATCCACAATCAAACAAGAAACGCTTTCACTGATGTGGTTATGCCCAAAGTGGAAGATAAACTTAGTGAGCTCTACATCTATGTAAGGGACTAAGTTTTTGGGCACATATTCAAAGTGTTCATCACCACACAAACACTTCATTTGAAGAAACTTTGTGAAAACATTTGAAGAGCAAGTAAACACCATCAACATGATCATTAGAGAGGAAACTCACAAAATGCAAAAGTGGCATTTCCCACATGCATCATATAGGGGCTGAACATATGAAAAACTCCAACACCTTGCTAGGAATACTCATGCCAAAATTCACCCAAATCCAAAACAGTTTTGAAGTAATTTTGGGTACAAATAGAAAGATGGTAGTTTGAACTCAAATTCAAATTTAAACTATTTCCATCCCATGAATTCAAAAGTGGGAGGCATATTCTTACTCAGCACATTTTTGTGAGCTCACACACCAATTTTCACTCCATTTGGAGTTGATCCTGACATCAGCCAAGTTTAGTAAATTCAAACTCAATTTGAATTTCAAACTGCATATGTGCTGAAATCTATTCAAACACTTCACAATTTGAATTCCATCAATTCCAAATGGGCATGTGGTAGATAATTCAAATTCTAGGGGGTAATAGAGGGATCACTGTTTGGAGCAGTAGAGGAAAGTTAATTTCAGAGGTTAAAACTTGGGTGGGACCCACATGTCAGCTTCACAGACCAAAGAACCGATTGAGGACACCGAGTACTTGGGTCTCGGGCTCTCCCCGCGGTCGCCACCGTGCCAGCCCGTCGAGGCCAGCAGCTGCTTGCCGCCCAAGCCGCTGAACCGCCTCTCTGGCCCCTTATCTAGGCGCCCGAGGCGTCCCCTGTGTTTCTCGCCGCTGTTCCGACGTGCTCCCACCCAGGAAACTGAAACACCTCGCCGCTCGACCGAGCTCTCAGTCCATCGTCGCCCGGCTGACTCTGTGGTCTGAGACCATAACCGAGTGCACCGAGTCTTCCTTGACGTCGTTGCACCGGTTCAAGACCCTGATCAACCCTCCTCGAGCTCCACCGCGACGTTCTTCCATTCCTCAGTTCAACCCGAGCCGCCGTCACGGGGATGAACCGTCCGGCCACCACAGCCCATCGTTCTCCGAGCTGTGAATAGCAAAAAGGTTCGCCTTCAGTTCCTCTTTCAATACCGCAAGCTCCGGCGGCGTGACATAAACTAACCACGCCGGAATTTCACGATTTTGTGACGGTATACAAAAGAGATGCCCAGACCGATTCACAAAATTCATAATACACACTGCACTACTCATCCTCGTATGAACAGAAGCACTTCTAGGTGTCCGTGCGAGTCCATAGGATCCAAAACCTCAAAGAACTATTGGGGGTAGCGACTGTTCTTCGAGTTTTAGGAGGATTCCCGATTTCCGGCCTAGGTCGCACGGTGACAGCCCAATACGGCCATTTTCGAGCTCCGTGGATCTCATGTCGATCTTTCCTAGGGTCCACTGATGCTCGACGACCTTTTGCTCAATCGGTTGGGGTGCTAGGAAGTCCGGCCGACACGGCCAAAGTTCTTCTGAAGCCGCCACTCGTCGCCGGCCGTATTCCGGTGACTGTCACGACGAGCTGAGCCCAGCATCGTGTTCCCCGGATAGATTTAGGTAGAGGCGGCCAAAATCATGATGTTTGGCGCATGGCAGTAGCCTTCCGGCGAGGAGGGCGGCGGCCGAGCGCGGCAGGCCGGAGGTAGACGAAGCCCCCGAACCCACGTGTCAGCGGCCCATATTTTAAAACCGGGATTTGCTGGATCGGGTGCACCTGCGCGCGAAAGATTCCGCAGCCCCGTGTATCGACCGCTGAGGAGTTGACACGTAGCCCCGGTCCCACGCGCAGCGATTTAAACTTTTTCCCGATTTTCAGATTTAGTTCAAATTTCAAACCCACATAACTTTGGCTAGAAAACATCAAATCGAGTGAACCAAATTTTTTCGGATTCAGCTCTCTGAGTGCTTTCCAGCAAATCAAGTTTCACTCTACTAAAATCCTTATTTCTCCAGAATTAATTCTTCAAATTTAAAATATTTAGAATTTTGACTGGAGAACCCTTTGGAGGAAATTTCTGAAATTTTGCTGGGATGTTCACCAAAATATACCTGAGCTACCATAAAAATTTCAGATCCATTTGAGCTCATTTGATCCACCTAATGGTGTGATTAATAAAACTGTTCCAGAGAAAATAGAAAATATCCAGGAACATTTTCAGAATTTCTCTGAAATTGTTTAGCTCATATCATTAGTTAGGAACCTTCAAATTAAGTGAAACCAACTCCATTAGAACCCTCTGAAAATCTAGTTTTTAGAAAGTCATGTCTTGCTCCATGAAAATCCCTACAAAACCCTAGGAACTCCAAGTAAGTTCAAGTACATAATTATTTGTGGAGAGCTCAAATGAGTTTTTTTGCAAATGAAACTTGGCCAAGTCTCTGTTTATGTTGTAACCAAACCACAGTAAAAAATTCAGAGTCAGTGGGTCTGTCTAGTAAGACTTATAGTCTTCACAAGTTTAAATTCAGTTCAAATGCATTTAAATTGATACATATACATGTTATCTCATGTAGTCGCTAAGGTTGAGGAGGAACCCGAAGTCTTAGACTTCGTCACTCCGGAAGTGCAGCTAGCCTACGACCAAGCAGCAAAGCAAGCTCCGGTTTGCATTAAAATTTTTACAAAATTTTACTGTTTTGAGAACTTACTTTGAGTACTCAATAAATTCTTGCATTAGAGTCTTGTTTGAAACCCAAATGCATAGCCAAGAAAACCCTGGGTTGGGATTAGGTTTGAAAACCTCTTTAGCTACTTCAATGCTAAGACAGTGTAGGATTCGGTACAAGTCGAGTAGTTGGAACTACACGCGAGAATAGGCTAGAGGCACATCGCTCGGGTAAAGATAGCAAATGAAACGTATGGCAAGAAAAATGAGACCGAGCGGAGAGTAAGGGCAGCAGGACTTGGGGGCCTGGGTGCTATAGCTCCGCTTGTGTTGATTGAGGACCGAGCCGTGTGCGGGCCTGTTGAAGAAGCTAGAACAGTACCGAAGACCTACCGGCTATATGGGAACCGGGAAACCGATGTAACTCGGATAGCAAGGTGTTGAGGCATAGCTGGTCGTTCAGAGGGTAGGTTGAGAGCTCGAGGTGTAAATCGGCTAGTGGCACTGTGGATGCGCGCGCAGAGACCTCTTGCTCGGGACGATTGGACCGGTTGAACATTTGGCTAACGGGTGAAAGGTGGTTGCGTACGATGTCTGTGATGGTTGCTGTAGGCAACATCGAGTACGGCCGTACGTGATGGGTTATTCGGGTAACCCTGTAGGTGTAAATCGATTATAATCGCCATCCCTCACGGTCAGTGAGTACCACTTGTTCACTGTACCGTGACGTAGAAAGAACAGGGTAGATACATGTTAAAAGTTTGCTGATTTGAAAGTTATACTTTGCTTGTTAATGTATTGTTGTAGCTTAGAGCTAATTAAAGTTCTTTTCAACTTTGGGCAAAGTACATGAGAGAAATGCGTTTCTTGTTTGATTGCGGCTCTCTCATGTGCCCTAGCGTAAGGTTCTCCATAACCTGCTCCTAAAACTTGAAAGTAAGGTCCAAATAATTAGGCGAGTCCTTTGCAAATTATTTACCTCATGTACCTTATACCCTTCATGTAGAAGTTTCATGTATAGGATAGACGGGTCAGTCTTGATGAGCCATCGTGCTCACTGCTTGTGTTTGAAGCTTTTACAGGGTCTATGAGGAAGGGACTCTAGAGGAGGAGACGGAACCCCAGGAGGGGAACCCCATTGTGTGGGAGTCGTGCACGCCGCTCGTCTTAGTGTGTGTGCGTGCTAGCAGGGACACGTTCACGGGCTGAACTTGAACTCGATGCGTAGTCTATGCCCGTGAGTGTAGACTGAACATATTTTGTTATACAAATGTTCATAAACCTGTTTATGTAATAAAACTTTGCTTCTTCTTTGTATCTTTGATGTGTGTTATCCGGTGGTGTGCAACGCAGCACCCCTCAGCGTGATCCTGGCTCGACAAGGCCGTTTGGGGCCGCTTCAGCGTGGTATCAGAGCTCGCTTGAGGTTTAACAAACTACAAAGGTCATCTTTTTCAAAAATTTGGTGAGGAACGAGTTAGTAGCCATATAAGGATGTTATTAGTATATAGAAAGTAGCATACTGATCTATTTGCTTATGTAGGAAAATCGTGCATCTTAGGACGTTTTATGTCTTGGGGGTGCACGTAAGCGCTGTCCACCAGTGCGCACAAGCTGAAGGGTGGATTCCCACGGGTGGCAGGTAACCCGACCCGCTTTAATATCCTCTATGACTCTTCATGTCGTTTGGGGTATTCGAGCAACGTCTGTCCCTGGTGTGCTTTGGGCAATTTGGGAGACTCCGTCACGTGGTCTGTAACGTGAACACGTAGCTCAAGGTGTGTTTGGCTTGAGAACATCCGGGTGAGTGATGACGGTCGGGTGTATGAACTGTATGGATACCGGGCTAGGTGTGCAGCCGAGTCTGACGATTGTATGAGTTATTTGCAGGTAGTCTAACCACGAAACGGTAGACGTGTAGTATCCGTGTGCGAGAGACGCTTAGTGCCACTGAACTAAGGAAGCCGGCTAAGTCCGGTATAGGTTTTTCTTTATGAGGAACGTAGTACCGACATGATCTAGTGACGCATCGACGTCACACCCCACTAAATGAGCAACTGCATTGTAAAACTTGAAAGTTTTAATCCAGAGTACTAAAACTTGATGTAACCCCTTCCCTTAATCAGGATATTCAAAGTTAACAAGTTTTTAACTTACAGGATACTAAGGACAGAGTCCCCTGTTTTCAGCTGAATTAAGGATGAAGTTAATCAGAGGTTAGAGGTTGAGTCCTTTCTAGGTTAGGGTCATATGATACATTTACGGAAAGCTTTGGAAGAGCTTTACAACTTTTCTGTTGACGTCCAGAGATGTTTCGTCCCTTAACCAATCGAAAAATGCAGTAGAGTTGAAACTGTCCAGAAAACAGGGCAGAGCAAATACTCTCTGTAACTCTCTGTAAATTGAGCATAACTTACTGCATAAACATCCAAAAATAGAAAATGAGATAGTTCTGAAAAGTTCATGAGATGGGTTACAACTTTGTAACATAAAGCTTTGTCACATTTGGTGTAGAATTAACTGTAATTCTTGGATCAAATCGGTACCTCAAGCAAGGAGGTGCTGTCCAATTTTCTCCAGAAATTCTGTCAACTTTGACATCTCATAACTTTTGAACCAGGACAGATCTTAGGCCAAGCAAATACTTTATGGAAAGCTATTGAAGTTAGATTTAACTTTGATTTTGAGCTCCAGAATTGGTTTTGCTTTAGTATGGTCTAAATCAGGTTGAAATGGAAACTGGTCAGAGTTGTCATATTGGACAGCAGACCAGCAACCAAATTTGTTCTAAGTTTGATTTGTGTTTTCAAGTTGTATGAGTTCAATGACATGTTTTATGTTATAACTCAATGATTTACTGATGAAATGATTATTTGACATTTCTCAAATATGTTTCTACAGATGACAGCAGATAGACAGTTGGAGAACGGGTTGGTGGTGTCCCACTGTTCTCACCACAGCAGCAATCCGGAAGCGTTAAGGCAAATGCTTCAATATTTCGGGTACAACAAGATGCCACAGTACTTCGCCAAGGAAGAAGGCGAGGAGGGGAACAAGACGTGGACGATCCATGTCGAAGTTCCTCCAGGACCTACGCCACCCGGTTGGGCACCGTTCACCGTCACGGTGAGAGGTAGACAGCCAGAGGAAATGTGGCAAGTGGCAGCCTGCGACACCATGTCGCGTTTCTGCCAACTACACGTGAGAGCTATGGAGGGCACTCCATACGTGCTCGTTCCGGTGGAGGTTCGAGCTAATCATGTGTGGGAGGGAAGGTACATAGAGGCAACCGATCCGGGTTGCCCAAGGTACAATCCCGCGGGGGTGAATCTCAGCCTTCAGTTGAGAGTAGGAAATGCCGTGATGGACAGCCAAACTGTTCATACGGATTGTCTTGCTGCAAAGCTCAAAGAAAGCACAAGCCGTGGAGATCATTTTGAGAGTGCTCACAGCGCACTCCGCAATGTTCTCCTTCTGACGATTAAGCGACTAAACAAACAACATAATCAGTTGCATCGTCTGAAGAAGGTAAAGAAGAAAAGCCGTATCGGTATCACGGCTTTGCAACAACAGGTGCAGGCTCTGACCCAGCAGAACGAGGTCCTTACTCAAGAGCGGGACGACGCTATTGAGGAGGGGAAAGGCTGGGAAGAGGACTACAACCAGGACATGGACAAGGTGCACGCATTACAGGACCTCGTACCTCCGGTAATGGGCATACCGGTGGTAGGTGCTGTACCCGTGGTTTTTGGTCTTCCGGCAATGGGGGAACCTGAACCGGAAGAGGAGGTCATGGACCCAGAGCCACCAGCAGAGGTTCCGGAGGAGGACGACCCGCAGGAGGTCGAGTTCTACTCCGAGTAGGAGGTTACCGTTGCCAAGTAGGGCAGCTAGGGTGATATAACCCAAACTTTTGTAATCGGTGACATGTCGTGTAAACAGTAGTGTCTGTATAGGTAGTGACAAGATGAGCACGACTTCTCGGAGACCCGAGACTAATGTATCTTGTATAAAGTTTATGCTTTATCAATATATGTGAATGTTGTGCAAATTATTCATGCGTCACTTTAATACCTACTGTCTCATATGGAATTTTAAGTATGACATGTGCTGATCGCTGCTATTTTGAATTTCAGAATGAATCGCACTCGTGCCAACCCGGACGTTGGGGGTTCCAGTCAGGGGGAGAAACCTCCCAACAGCCTCCCGAGGACTCCTCGGGACAGCAACAGTAGCAACAGCAACAACAACAACCGCCACCGCCAGCGGTTACATTGGCCGACATCGTTGCGGCGATGGCAGGATCTCATCAGCAGCACATGGAGTTGCTGCAAACTCTCATTGCAAATACGTCTCGACCGGAGAGGCATCAAGATCGTGAGGAGCGCCAACAAAGCTCCTACTCTGATTTTTTGGCTACTCGTCCCCCGGTATTCTCAAGGGCGGATGAACCCCTCGATGCGGACAACTGGCTCCGCACGATGGAGATGAAGTTCAGGCTGCTCCAAGTGAGTGAGCAGCGTAAGACTCAGTTCACGGTCCAACAGCTCCATGGATCCGCGAGCGCTTGGTGGGTGAACTATTGTTCTTCGCAACCCACCGAGCGAGTTATGACCTGGGCAGAATTCCGGACGGCCTTCAGAGCCTATCACATACTGCCGGGTCTCATGAAGAGGAAGACGCAGGAGTTCTTACGCCTGCAGCAAGGGAGCCGGAACACGCTGGAATACTCCAGGGCGTTCAATGATCTTGCGCTATACGCTTCGTATCACGCCGATACCGCCGAGAAGCGGCGGGATCATTTCTACCAGGGGCTTAACCCTCTCCTGAAAGACAAGCTGGCGATGTTCAATCGCGGCAGCCTCAATGACATTATTGATGCTGCGATTGTTCAAGAGGACTCCGGCAAGGAGTTAGAGGCGGCGGAGAGGAAGCGAAGCGCGCCGCAAAGCAGCGGAGAAGGAGGTGGTCCTTCTCAAAAATACCGGATGGTGAAGCGTTCACCATCGGGTCCATGCTGGCAGCCACCACAGAGGTCGATGCCATTCCGCAGTCAGCCATATTCTCCACCGGCATTCAGGCCGGCACTGCCAGTTCCACCTCCGCTGCAACAACAGCAGCAGCGGGCGATGCCATGTGCATATGCACCTCAGCAGCGCATGCCGGGCTTTCGTCCCCCAAGCACCGGTCAAGCAGCATCCACATGCTACAAATGTGGTCGCCCAGGACACTTCGCCAACAATTGTCCTGAGAGGCAGGGCGGCGGAGTTGCACCACAGCTTCTGGGGAGGAATCAGCCCCGGAACCCCACTAATGCGCGGCGGGCAAACCCTAGGCCTGGCACCGTCCACCAATTTGCCATAGAGGATGTGCCGGAGGGTAAACCAATCCTTGCGGGTATGTTCCAACTCCACCAGCATCCCACTATAGTGTTATTTGATTCAGGCGCCACGCATAGCTTCATTAGCCAAGCTTTTATTGCTAAATACATCTTGCAAATACACACCGATAGTCCATACTTGATTTGTTCACCGGGTGGGAAAATTTCAGCAAACATGATGGTTCCAAAAGTGCCATTATGCTTAGAGGGTAGAGTATACCCTACGTCTCTCATAGTCTTAGAGGGACAAAAGGTCGATGTCATCTTAGGGATGTCGTGGTTAACCCGCCACGGCGCTGTTTTAGACACCGTCCTCTGAGTTGTGCACTTTAACTCAGAACTGCACGAATCTCATTCCTTATTTCTGGACAGTCCAGAAATAAAACATCCAAGTGTTTATCAATCCACAACCATCATATTGGAAGATATTCCAGTAGTCCATGAGTTCCCTGACGTATTCCCGGATTATTTACCGAGGATGCCGCCCGACAGAGAGGTGGAGTTCAAGATTGAACTTGCACCGGGAACCATGCCGATATCCCGAAGGCCGTACAAGATGGCACCCAAGGAATTGGCTGAACTAAAGACGCAGTTAACGGACCTGCTGGAAAAAAGGTTTTATTAGGCCGAGTTCCTCGCCATGGGGCTGTTCGGCATTATTTGTGAAGAAGAAAGACGAGACGTTGCGGCTTTGCATGGACTATCGTCCGCTAAACGCCGTAACCATCAAGAACAAGTACCTGTTGCCACGGATCAACATGTTGTTTGATCAGTTGGTCGAAGTAGAGATCTTTTCAAAGATGGATTTAAGATCTGGGTACCATCAGATTAAGATACGGGCTGAGGATATTCTGAAGACGGCTTTCTTAATGAGGTAGGTGCCTTATGAGTACCTAGTCATGTCCTTCGGCCTCACCAACGCTCCAGCTCACTTCATGTATTTGATGAACTCGGTATTCATGCCGGAGCTAGACAAGTTTGTCGTGGTCTTCATCGACGACATATTGGTATATTCCAAGTTGGAGGAAGAACACAAGAAGCATCTGCGTATAGTTTTGCAACGTCTGCAGGATCACAAGCTATATGCGAAATTCAGGAAATGCGAATTCTGGATATCGCAAGTGCCTTTTCTCGGGCATATCATCTCAGCGGAGGGCATCGCTGTAGACCTGAGTAAGATCACACAAGTGCTGAATTGGAAGTCCCCGAGAACTGTTTATGAGGTACGGAGTTTCCTCGGACTCGCGGGGTATTATCGGAGGTTCATTCCGAACTTCTCAAAGATTGCCAAGCCTATGACGGAGCTGCTGAAGAAGGCTACCAAATATGTTTGGAGTCCAGCATGTGAAGCAGCGTTCAAGGCATTAGTGAGACACCTAACATCAGCACCGGTTTTGGTGCAGCCAGACACAACAAAACCGTTCGATGTGTACTGTGATGCATCCGGCATTGGGCTCGGATGTGTTCTGATGCAAGACCGAAGAGTGGTCACGTATGGATCACGGCAGCTCAGAAACCTTGAGCAGAATTATCCAACTCACGACTTGGAGCTCGCTACCGTGGTGCTCGCATTTAAAATATGGAGGCACTACCTACTCGGTAACCTCGTGCATTTATATACCGACCACAAAAGCCTTGAGTACATATTCACTCAGAAAGAGCTGAACATGAGGAAGCGAAGATGGTTAGAATTGATAAAGGATTACGAAATAGAGATCCATTATCACCCCGGCAAGGAAAACGTAGTGGCGGATGTCCTGAGCCGTAAGTCACACTTTAATAATCTGACCATCACACTGTTGGAAGAGAGCGAACCACCATTGCACGTTATTCCACATGGAGCTCTCTACAACCTAGCTTTGATCCCCACCATCCGTGAAGAGATAGCGGCAGCTCAGAAACATGACAAGGGCATGTCACATTTGCGGAGACGTATAGACAGTGGTGAGCTGAAATGTTTCCGGAAAGACGGAGACGGTGTCCTATGGTTCAAGGACCGGATCGTCGTACCCCGTAACCCGGAGTTACGGAAAAAAATCTTTGATGAGGCTCACTTGTCAAAGTTTTCTATTCACCCCGGCAGCAACAAATTGTATCAAGAACTCAGAAGCAAGTTTTGGTGGACACGGATGAAGCGGAAGATCGCAAAGTACGTGTCCGAGTGTGATACATGTTGAAGGGTGAAGGCAGACCACATGAAGAAACCGGGACTGTTACAACCATTGGGCGTTCCTGCCTGGAAGTGGGAAGATGTAAGCATAGACTTCATCATCGGTTTACCCACCCCTTTTCAGAAGCATGATTCTGTGTGGGTGATCATCGACCGGCTCACCAAAGTTGCCCATTTCATCCCGGTCAACACAAACTACAACGCCAAGAAGTACGCTGAATTGTACATCTCACGGATCCTATGCTTGTACAGCGTACCCCGTACAATCATATCGGATCGGGGCACTTTATTATTGTCCCGTTTTTGGGAGCAGCTACACGCTGCATTGGGAACAAAGCTGATCCGTAGTTCAGTGTACCACCCGCAGACGGATGGACAAACCGAGCGGGTAAATCAGATTTTAGAAGACATGCTATGAGCTTGCGCCATCAACCACGGTAAGAATTGGGATGATCACTTGCCGTTGCCGAGTTCTCGTACAACAATGGGTACCAAGCCAGCATTAAGATGGCACCTTATGAGGCGCTATACGGGAGAAATGCCACACACCACTGAATTGGTGTGAGTCTGGCGAAAGGGTCTCCTTCGGGATTGATATTATCAACAATGCGGAGGAAAAGGTTCAGCTGATTCAAGCGAACCTAAAAGCCGCCCAATCCCGACAGAAACAATATGCGGACCGGAGAAGACGCCCATTGCAGTTCGAAGTCGGGGATCACGTATATCTACGTGTGTCTCCAATGAAGGGCGTGAACAGATTCGGGGTGAGAGGAAAGTTGGAACCCCGATTCATCGGTCCATTTCAGATTACAGAAAGATGTGGATCAGTAGCATACCGGCTGAATTTACCAGAAGCACTCTCCGGTGTGCACGGCGTCTTTCACATTTTCCAGCTGAGGAAGTGTCTTAAGCTATCAACTACCATTCAGCTGGAGGATATAGAAGAACTGAAACCGGATCTCACGTATCGGGAGGAACCGGTTCAGATTATTGATGAAAAGGCCCGAACCACACACAACCGTACATTGTGGTTCTACAAAGTTCTATGGAGTAATCACTCCGTAGACGAAGCGACATGGGAGAGCGAAGGATTTCTTCGCGCTAACTACCCCGACTTTTTCACGTCGCATATGCGATAATTTTCCACTGTCCTCTTTCTCATTTTCACCTTATAATATCGGGACGAGATTCTTTTAAGGGGGGAAGGAATGTAAGGGCCTAAGTTTTTGGGCACATATTCAAAGTGTTCATCACCACACACACACTTCATTTGAAGGAACTTTGTGAACACATTTGAAGAGCAAGTAAACACCATCAACATGATCATTAGAGAGGAAACTCACAAAATGCAAAAGTGGCATTTCCCACATGCATCATCTAGGGGCTGAGCATATGAAAAACTCCAACACCTTGCTAGGAATGCTCATGCAAAATTCACCCAAATCCAAAACAGTTTTGAGGTAACTCTGGGTACAGCTAGAAAGAGGGTAGTTTGAACTCAAATTCAAATTCAAACTATTTCCATCCCATGAATTCAAAAGTGGGAGGCATATTCTGACTCAGCACATTTTTGTGAGCTCACACATCAATTTTAACTCCATTTGGAGTTGATCTTAACATGAGCCAAGTTTAGTAAATTCAAACTCAATTTGAATTTCAAACTGCATATGTGCTGAAATCTATTCAAACACTTCACAATTTAAATTCCATGAATTCCAAATGGGCATGTGGTAGATAATTCAAATTCTAGGGGGTAATAGAGGGATCACTGTTTGGAGCAGTAGAGGAAAGTTAATTTCAGAGGTTAAAACTTGGGTGGACCCACATGCCAGCTTCACAGATCAAAGAACCGACTGAGAACACCGAGTACTTGGGTTTCGGGCTCACGCCGCGGTCGCCACCGCGCCAGGCCGTCGAGGCCAGCAGCTGCTTGCCGCCCAAGCCGCTGAACCACCTCTCTGTCCCGTTATCTAGGCGCCCGAGCCGTCCCCGGTGTTTCTCGCCGCTGTTCCGACGTGCTCCCACCCAGAAAACTGAAACACCTCGCCGCTCGACCGAGCTCTTGGTCCATCGTCGCCCGGCCGACTCTGTGGTTGTTACGGTGATCTGAGACCATAACCGAGTGCGCCAAGTCTTCCTTGACGTCCATGCACCGGTTCAAGACCCTGATCAACCCTCCTCGAGCTCCACCGCGACGTTCTTCCATTCCTCAGTTCAACCCGAGCGGCCATCACGGGGACGACCCATCCGGCCACCACAGCCCGTTGTTCTCCGAGCTGTGAATAGCGAAAAGGTTTGCCTTCAGTTCCTCTTTCATTACCGCAAGCTCCGGCGGCGTGACGTAAACTAACCACGCCGGAGTTTCCTGATTTTGCGACGGTATACAAAAGAGACGCCCGGACCGATTCACAAAATTCGTAATACACACTGCACTACTCATCCTCTCATGAACATAATAACTTCTAGGTGTCCGTGCGAGTCCATAGGATCCAAAACCTCAAAGAACTATTGGGGGTAGCCACTGTTTTTCGAGTTTTAGGAGAATTCCCGATTTCCGGCCCAGGACGCATGGTGACAGCCCAGTACGGCCATTTCCGAGCTCCGTGGAGCTCATGTCGATCTTTCCTAGGGTCCACTGATGCTCGACGGCCTTTTGCTCGATCGGTTGGGGTGCTAGGAAGTCCGGCTGACACGGTCGAAGTTCTTCCAAAGCCGCCACTCGTCACCGGCCGTGTTCCGGTGACTGTCACGACGAGCTGAGCCCAGCATCACGTTCCCAAGATGGATTTAGGCAGAGACGGCCGAAATCATGAAGTTTGGCGCACGGCAGGAGCCCTCCGGCAAGCACTCCGGCGAGGAATGCGGCGGCCGAGCGCGGGAGGCCGGAGGTAGACGAAGCCCCAGAACCCACGTGTCAGCGAACGATATTTTAAAACAGGGAGTTGCCGTGGCACCGGATCGGTTGTGGCTGCGCGTGAAAGATTCCGTAGCCCTGTGTATCGACAGCTGAGGAGTTGACACTTAGCCCCGGTCCCACGCGCAGCGATTTAAACTTTTTCCCGATTTTCAGATTTAGTTCAAACTTCAAACCCACATAACTTTGGCTAGAAAACTTCAAATCGAGTGAACCAAATTTTGTTGGATTCAGCTCTCTGAGTGCTTTCCAGCAAATCAAGTTTCACTCTATAAAATACTTATTTCTCCAGAATTAATTCTTCAAAGTTTAAACTGTTTAGAATTTTAACTGGAGAACTTTTGGAGGAAATTTCTAAAATTTTGCTGGGATGTTCACCAAAATATCCCTGAGCTACCATAAAATTTTCAGATCTATTTGAGCTCATTCGATCCACCTAATGGGGTGATTAATAAAACTGTTCTAGAGAAAATAGAAAATGTCTTGAAACATTTTCAGAATTTCTCTGAAATTGTTTAGCTCATATATTTAGTTAGGAACCTTCAAACTAAGTGAAACGAACTCCATTAGAACCCTCCTAAAATCTAGTTTTCAGAAAGTCATGACTTCCTACATGAAAATCCCTAGAAACCCTAGGAACTCCAAGTAAGGTCAAGTACATAATTATTTGTGGAGAGGTCAAATGAGCTTTGCTGCAAATGAAACTTGGCCAAGTCTCTGTTTAGGTTGTAACCAAACCACAGTAAAAATTTCAGAGTCAGTGGGTCTGTCTAGTAAGACTTATAGTCTTCACATGTTTAAATTCAGTTCAAATGCATTTAAATTGATACATATACATTTTATCTCATGTAGTCGCTAAGGTTGAGGAGGAGCCCAAAGTCTTAGACTTCGTCACTCCGGAAAGCAGCTAGCCTATGACCTAGAGCAGCAAGGCAAGCTCCGGTTTGCATTAACCTTTTTACAAAGTTTTACTGTTTTGAAAACTTACTTTGAGCACTCAATAAATTCTTACATTAGAGTTTTGATTGAAACCCAAATGCATAGCCAAGAAAACCCTGGATTGGGATTAGGTTTGAAAACCTCGTTAGCTACGGCAATGCTAAGACAGTGTAGGATTCAGTACAAGTCGAGTAGTTGGAACTACTTGCGAGAATAGGCTAGAGGCACATCGCTCGGGTAAAGATAGCAAATGAAACACATGGCAAGAAAAATGAGACCGAGCGGAGAGTAAGGGCAGCAGGACTTTGGGGCCTGGGTGCTATAGCTCCGCTTGTGTCGATTGAGGACCGAGCCGTGTTCGGGCCTGTTGAACAAGCTAGAACAGTACCGAAGACCTACCGGCTATATGGGAACCGGGAAACCGATGTAACTCGGGTAGCTGGGTGTTGAGGCATATCTGGTCATTCAGAGGGTAGGTTGAGAGCTCGAGGTGTAAATCGGCTGGCGGCACTGTGGATGCGTGCGCAGAGACCTCTTGCTCGGGGCGATTGGACCGGTTCAACATTTGTCTAACGAGTGAAAGATGGTTGCGTCCGACGTCTGTGATGGTTGCTGTAGGTAACATCGAGTACGGGCGTACGTGACGGGTTATTCGGGTAACCCTGCAGGTGCAAATCGATTATAATCGCCGTACCTCGCGGTCAGTGAGTACCACTTGTTCACTGTACCGTGACGTAGAAAGAACAGGCTAGATACATGTTAAAAGTTTGCTGATTTGAATGTTATACTTTGCTTGTTAATGTCTTGTTGTAGCTTAGAGCTAATTAAAGTTCTTTTCAACTTTGGGCAAAGTACATGAGAGAAATGTGTTTCTTGTTTGATTGCGGCTCTCTCATGTGCCTTAGCGTAAGGTTCTTCACAATCTGCTGCTATAACTTGAAAGTAAAGTCCAAATAATTAGGCGAGTCCTTTGTAAATTATTTACCTCATGTACCCTATACCCTTCATGTAGAAGTTTCATGTATTGGAGAGATGGGTCAGTCTTGCTGAGCTATCGTGCTCACTGCTTGTGTTTGAAGCTTTTGCAAGGGTCTATGAGGAAGGGACTCCCGAGGAGGAGACGGAACCCTAGGAGGGAACCCTGTCGAGTGGGAGTTGTGCACGCCGCCGTGTTAGTGTGTGTGCGTGCTAGCGGCGACTCGTTCACGGGCTGAGCGTGAACTCGATGCGTAGTCTACGCCCGTGAGTGTAGACTGAATATATTTTGTTGTACAGGTGTTCATAAACCTGTTTATGTAATAAAACTTTGCTTCCGCTTTGTATCTTTGATGTGCATTATCCGGTGTTGTGCAACGCAGCACCCCTCAGCGTGATCCTGGCTCGTCAAGGCCGTTTGGGGCCGCGTCAATCTATAGAATACATGGTATGCAATACAATGAACTTAAGAACTTCACAACAACAATGATTCATCTCACTTCATCTAGAAGTAATTACTACATCACAACTCAGTGAACAAGTGGTACTCATATAACCGCGAGGGACGGTGATTCGAATCAGGACACACCCGGAACACAAGACACATACACTCACCATGAAAGACTCACACAAGAGCTCTTTCTTACATTGTATGCAGCAACCTTTCACCCGTCACTCCAATGCCGAACCAGTTCTGCCAACCCATCAGAAGGGCCACTACCCGGAACTCATCAAAGTTGCTCTGCTAGCGGGTTTACACCTCTGACACCAACCCCCAAAGGACGGCCGTATAAGTTTTGACACGAGAGTACCTGAGCTACATTGGTTTCCTAGACGCCATAATTCCAATATGCATCTGGTACTGTTCAAATTTGCTCAACAAGGCGGCATACGCATCGGTCCTTAACCGGCAACACAGGCCCAACGTCCTGCTGCTCCTATTCTCTGCCTGGTCTCATTTTCCATTCCAGGCATTTCATTCTCTAGAATCATACCCCGTTGAACCAACATCCTAAATTCGCGAGAAGCTTCCAACTACCCGACTTGTACCGGATTCTATACAACTTAAGCCTAGCCGAAACTACACGAAGGTAACCTGTTCTACCCTTTAACTCCAAGGGTTTGTGGGTCATGCATTTGGAGTATCAATCACCTTGACCTAATGGACAATACATACTAGACCCATACAAGTGATATAAAGTAAAATATAAGTAAAAGCTGTTAAATGCAAACCGGGGCTTTTCTTATGTTGCTGCAGGTTTATTACTACTGTGAAGTCAGTATCTTGTCGATTATTAAAGCTTCAACTTGCTGCTCCGAGTCGAGTTCTTCGTCGAACTCCTTCGTCATGTTTCCTATCGACATGAATATGCACAGTTTTATTTTGCGAGTAAATGAATTATAAAACAACTGTGTGTTATGACTTAAGAATGGTTTAGACCAACTAAGACTCAAGATTTGGGTTATAGTTATTTGTTGGACAGAGAAAGAATAAGGACTATATTACTATAGTTACTTAAAGTGGCATGACTAACCTACTTGTTATAATTCTGAATTTTGATTACGTAATGACGCACCTACCCTCAGGTAAAACATGGTAAGGAACGCCACCAAAAGTGGATCTATTTCAGTTAGCTCACTCATGCGAGGAATGGGGCATGGGATGTTTCATTTGGCAACAGACGGAAAGTGAATATGTTCTCTAAGACTCTTCATGTTTTCGAGACATATGAACGGCACTAGCCTCCAGTGCGCAAACCCAGGGGCAAGAGGAGGAAACACCATCATGTGGTTTGTAACACGAAGTATGTGCTGTAGGACTTTTATGTTCTATGGGACATGCAAGAACGCTGGTACACCTGTGTGCTTAATTGCAAAGGTGTGGAGCCCTCTGTCGAGTGGTGAATAACCCGGCCATGTACCTTGAGACGTGGCTTCACTGAAGGACGGCCGTATGGCAATGATTCGGGCGTATGCATTTACTTTTAAATATGGACCTGCCTGAAATGACAAAAACCTTTGAGTGAATCATTATTGTGTGTTCTTCTGCAGGTGCTAACCATGTACGTATCCCGTGTAGTGCACGTTTGCGAGAGACCGTTTTTAGGGCCATAGTTGAGTCGTATATGCCGGTATAATCCGGTTAGGATTTTCCATTTTGTGAGGAACGTAGTACCGACATGTAATAATAATGATTGCATTAAAAACAATTTTGAAAAGGAACTAAGATAACCAAGTTTTAATCCTTAGGATTCTGGTTTTGAAGAGAAAGTCCAATAATTTAGTAGTGCAGCTTAAGGAACTTGAAAAACAGAGTGCTCTGTTTTTGGAAGCAAGTTTGCTGAACTTTAACAGAGCATAACTCACAGGTTACTTAGTAAATGGAGGTGTGCGATATAGTTCTGGAAAAAGGATTAAGTGCTCTACAACTTTGTTGTAGACCTCCAGAACAGAATCACACATCAAACTGATTGAAATTCCAGATAATTGTAAACTGTCCAGAACCAGGACAGATTCAGAACTCTCTCTGGAATGTTCTGTTTTCCAAGCATAACTTCCTGTAGAGAAATCTAAAATAATCAAAGGATATATTTTTGAAAGGTTAGGAGATTTGTTACATCTTTGTAATTCAAAGTTTTTGCAGTAGCAGTACGGAATTCAGTAGAATTTTGAAATGAAAACAGCAACTTTCAAAGGAGGTGCTGTTGAAGTTTTTCCAGAATTCTGTTGACTTTGAATCATCATAACTTTTTAACCAGAGCTGATCTGGGGGCAAATGAATACTCGTTGGAAATATACTGAAGTTAACTTTAACTTTTGTATTCAACTTGAGTTATAAAAATGCCAATTACCAGTTCAAAATCTGGGATGAGTAGAAATTGGTCATTCTAGGCAGAGGAATGAACAGTTGAACTCATTGGAGAGATTGTTGTACATATTGGGGTTTTATTACACCCAATGGGGTAGGACATACTCATGAGTTGTTATCTTGAACTAGTGAAAGATTTGAGTGTATTACTTACTCAAGATATTTTTGCTAGAGACCATGTTTGTGTCGTATTGAAGATAAAGGGTAGTATACGTGATGACAAAGCAATATTAATGTCTCGTAGTGACCAAATCTAGTTGAGATGAACTTCCAAAGAGAAAGTCCGTCAATATGGATTTCACTAATTTATATTTGGTCTGGTAATGGTGTAGCTTGTGCAAAGTTATTACATTATCCATGTACGAGATGTATCGTATGCTTACCGTCATTATGTTTACCACTATTTTATGGACTGCATGTAAAATCCCCAAAAGTGCTAACCAAGATTTCAGCACCTTTACACTTAGGAAAACTGAGGGGAATTAAAACTTTGAATTATAACGGTGTAAGTTCAAAGTGAGGATTCAAACTTCCCAAAGAGTTTCAAACATGAAGATCTGAATTCATAACTTGGATCTTCATATGTCAAATATTCAACCTCCCAAATTTCAGCTCATTTGGAGGGGTTCTAATATTTGTTTGGGATTAAAACAGGAAGCCCTCTAAATCTGAATTTAAATTTCAGTTTCAAATCCTGATATCCTCAATTTGCAAATTTGGTTCCACAAATGTGTTCTCCACATTTGAATTAGCAGCCATGCCAAAATTCAAAAATATTGGAGTTGGTTTGCTATGCTTTTGGAACAATGCAAATGAGTAATTCAAATTCCATTTCAAATTCAACTAACCAAACTAAATTCAAACTCCACACCAGAATTCAAATCATTTGAATTCAACATTTCAAACCATGACTTTGAGATGAAGTAATGTATTCATGTTAAGTAGCTGTGGTAAAAAGATCTGGGAAAATTTGATTAAGAAATGAGGGGGCTGGGACCTATCTGTCAGCCACAGATCCAATATAAACCGACACAGTCTCTGTTTTTGCCTCTCGGAAGAGCACGCGCGCAGCAGCCGCCGGAGCCGACCTCGGCTTATTTTCTCCCGTGCCACCTCCTGTTTGCTCAACCGGTGCTCGTCCTGATCACCATGCCACGAGTTCCACAGAGCCATTTCGTCTTTCCCAGATCGCTCTCACTCCTCGGTTGTTTGTCTCGCGACGAACCAGCTGCTCAGTTCCTCCCCGATAAACCACAGCACCCCAGCTCGGTTGCTCGAGCTCTCCACAGCAAAGAGCAGCACCAACGTGTGCTCTATCCGGCTAGCCCCTTTTCCTCTGCTGCCCCGAGCTCTCTTGCACCTAAAAACGGAAAGTTGCCACTGCTCCCGTGTTGCACACAAAAGAACCGAGTTGTGTCGCCGTGGACAGCTCAAACCAAAGAATATCAAGCCCAAGAAAACCAACCCTTCGTTGCACCCACTAGCCTAGTTGCTCACCTCCAAAACTCAGCCCTAGCCATTGATCACAGAGGGAGAATTTCAAGATTTTCTCCCGGGCGGCACAAACTGACCCTGAGGTAAGGAATTGCAAAATTCGTCCTCAATTCGTGTTGATTGTGTTCCAAACTCCGCACACAAGTTCTTAACTATCTAGAACACCTCCTCCCTCGATTTTAGACCGAGAAATTGAGTGTAGAGCAAGGAATCCGAGTTCTTTTCAACGGAGTGTCGCCGGATCACGTTGGGCGCACGGTGCCGATGGGTTTGGAGGGCTCCCCGGCTCGTTTAAACCCTATGTCGATCTTCTACATGATCCCCTGGTGCTTTAGAGCCCAATAACCGATCATTTGATGGAGAATTCACCGTGCACGACCTCGCCAGAGCCATAGTTCTCGCTGTTGCAGGTGCGCGGTGGTTTCCGGTGAGATTCTGCAGCCAGCGACCACATCAGTGTGTTCAGCGTGCCTGAAAACGGGGGGGGGGGGGGGGCGGCCAGTATGGGGCCGGGATACGGCCGGGAAGGGCCTTCTGGCGATCCTCGCCGGAGGGAACCGCCACTGACCCTGTCTGGCGCGAGGTTGAAGAGAATACTGGTGAGTGGGACCCACTGTCGGGTTTAAACTTTTCCAGGATTTTCCTATTCCAGTTCAAACTTTGAAGAGCCATAACTTTGTGTAGGAATTTCCAAAGTTGTTTAACAAATTTTGTTGGATTCCTCTCAGAGAGTACTATACAGGGGTGCTGCCCAATGGTTATGAAAACAAATTAATTCATTTAAAGAAAATATTGTAGGAATTTTCTCAGGAGTTCTGTTTATCAGAAAATTCCCAAATTTAGGCAGGACATTCTTTCAAAAATCCTTGAACTCCAGTAAAAGTTTCAGAGGCATTGGACCTCATTTGCTTGGACAAATGTGGTGTCAATCCTTTATGTCTCTGAAAAATGGGAAAATAAACAGAGACATTTTCAGCATTTCTTACCAAGTTCCAAAATTCATATCTCCCTGTTGGTAGCTCCAAAAATGGTGCAATAAATTTTTTTAGAACCATGGAGACTTACCCTAATTATATCTTCCACTGTTAGCCATGTTAAAACTCCAGATTTGGGCTCAAAATTCAGAGAAGCCTTGTACTTGGGGGAATTTTGGAGTCCAGAAGGTGCAGTGAAATTTCTCCAAATTTTGCTCAGATCATCCTTAGAGAGTCTAGTATCAACTGGAAAAATCCCAAAGCCAATTAAGGAACTAAATAGCAGTAGCTATGAATAGTAGTTACTTCTTATAATTTCTTAGCACTTATACATATATTTTGCTACATTTCATATAGTGACCGAAGTTGAGGATACGCCGGAGCCATTGGACGTCCTCCCACCAGAAGCTGACTTTCCTTTTAATCGCAACCAGGCAAGCCCCGGTTTGCATTTAAGTACTTTTGCAAATTTTTTATTTGTATCACTTTTGTTTAGGGTGTAAAGCCTTCATTAGAGTTAGGGTGACTGAAACCCCACTTGCATAACCTTTAAATACTATGGAGGGTTGGGTAGTTTACAAACTCGACAAGTAGAGAATGCCATGCTAATGTTCTTAGGATCTCGGTAGAAGTCGAGTGGTTTGAATCTACTCGTGAGATAGGTGTTTATTCACACGGGATGGAATGAGGTAGAGAATGGCTTAAGAATGTGAAACTGAGACCCAGCAGAGGGGGTAGGATGCAGTGAGTGGAGGTCTCACGTGCGTAGCCCTGTTAGTATCGATTGAGGACCGAGCCGTGTGCAGCCCTGCTGGACAAGTATCGAACAGTACCGGATACATACTGGCATATGGGAACCAGGAAACCGATGTAATTGGTTAACCTGGGTGCCTAGGCTTACCCAACCGTTTTATAGGAGTAGGTTGAGGGTAGCAAGGTGTAAATCTGCCAGTGGGCACAGACATGCTCCACGCGTGGACCTCCTGCCTGTTACGGATGGACCGGTTCGGCATTTGGGTTGCCTTTGAAAGGTTGCTGCATACAACAGAGTAGGAAGGTGTGAAGCACCACACTTCTGAAAGTGGGTGTATGTGACGTGTTATCCGGGTGTCTCCTGATTGCAATCACTGTCCCTCGCGGTTATTTGAGTACCGCTTGTTCACTGCGCTGTGACGTAGTAAGAAGTGAAATAAGCCAAATGAATATGCTGCGTTGAACTATTAATGTCTCGAAACCCTGTATACTGTAGTTTTAGAGTTAATTAAGTTTATCTTCCACTTTGGGCATCACCACATTGGAGGAAAGTGTTTCTTGTTTGATTGTGGACTTCCGATGTGAGGGCTGCCTAAGGCTCATTAAACTGCTGCTATAAAACTGTCAGCCACACATCCAATATAAACCGACACTGTCTCTGTTCTTGCCTCTCAGGAGAGCACACGCGCAGCAGCTGCCAGAGCCGACCTCGGCTGATTTTATCCCGCGCCACCTCCTGCTTGCTCAAATAGTGCTCGTCCTGATCACCACGCCACAAGTGCCACAAAGCTATTTCGCCTTTCCCAGCTCGCTCTCACGCCTCGGTTGTTTGCCTCGCGACGAACCAGCCGCTCAGTTCCTCCCCGATCAACCACAGCACCCCGAGCTCGGTTGCTCGAGCTCTCCACAGCAAAGAGCAGAGCCAACGTGTGCTCTATCCGGCTAGCCCCTTTTCCTCTGCTGTCCCGAGCTCTCTTGCGCCTAATAACGGAAAGTTGCCACTGCTCCCGTGTTGCACACCAAAGAACCGAGTTGTGTCGCCATGGACAGCTCAAACCGAAGAAGATCAAGCCCAAGAAAATCAACCCTTCGGTGCACCCACGAGCCTAGTTGCTCACCTCCAAAACTCAGCCCTAGCCATTGATCACAGAGGGAGAATTTCAAGATTTTCTCCTGGGCGGCACAAACTGACCCGAGGTATGGAATTGCAAAATTCGTCCTCAATTCGTGTTGATTGTGTTCCAAACTCCACACACAAGTTCTTAACTACCTAGCACACCTCCTCCCTCGATTTTAGACCAATAAGTTGAGTGTAGAGCAAGGAACCCGAGTTCTTTTCAATGGAGTATCGCCGGACCACGTCGGGCGCACGGTGCTGATGGGTTTGGGGAGCTCCCCAGCTCATTTACACCCTATGTCGATCTTCTACATGATCCCCTGGTGATTTAGAGCCCAAGAACCGATCATTTGGTGGAGAATTCACCGTGCACGACCTCACCGGAGCCCTAGTTCTTGCTGTTGCCGGTGCGCGGTGGTTTCCGGTGAGATTCGGCCGCCGACGACCCCACTAGTGTGTTCAGCGTGCCTGAAAACCGGGGGGAGGGGCGACCAGTATGGGGCCGGGAGATGGCCGGGAAGGGCCTTACGGTGACCCTCGCCGGAGGGAGCCGCCGTGACCCTGTCTGGCGCGAGGTTGAAGAGAATACTGGCGAGTGGGACCCACTGTCGGGTTTAAACTTTTCCAGAATTTTCCTATTCCAGTTCAAACTTTGAAGAGCCATAACTTTGTGTAGGAATGTCCAAAAATTGTCAAACAAATTTTGTTGGATTCCCCTCAGAGAGTACTATCCAGGGGTGAAGCCCAATGGTTATGAAAATCTCTGTATTTGGCTCATTAATTCATTTAAGGAAAATCTTGTAGGCATTTTCTCAGGAGTTCTGTTTATTTGAATATTCCAAAATTTGAGGAGGACATTCTTCCAAAAATCCTTGAACTCCAGTAAAAGTTTCAGAGGCATTGGACCTCATTTTCTTGGACAAATGTCGTGTCAATCCTTTATGTCTCTGAAAAATGGGAAAATAAACAGAGACATTTTCAGCATTTCTTACCAACTTCCAAAATTCATATCTCCCTGTTGGTAGCTCCAAAAACGGTGAAACAATTTTTTTAGAACAATGGAGACTTACCCTAATTAGATCTTCCACTGTTATCCATGTTAAAACTCCAGATTTGGGCTCAAAATTTAGAGAAACCTTGTACTTGTGGGAATTTCGGAGTCCACAACGTGCAATGAAATTTCTCCAAATTCTGCTCAGATCATCCTTAGAGAGTATAGTATCCACTGGAAAAATCCCAAAGCCAATTAAGGAAGCTAAATAGCAGTAGCTATGAATAGAAGTTACATCTTATGATTCCTTAGCACTTATACATATATTTTGCTACATTTCATATAGTGACCGAAGTTGAGGATACGCCGGAGCCATTGGATGTCCTCCCACCAGAAGCTGACTTTCCATTTAACTCGCAACCAGGCAAGCCCCAGTTTGCATTTAAGTACTTTTGCAAAGTTTTTATTTGTATCACTTATGTTTAGGGTGTAAAGCTTGCATTAGAGTTAGGGTGATTGAAATCCCACTTGCATAACCTTTAAATCCTATGGAGGGTTGGGTAGTTTACAAAATCGACAAGTACAGAATGCTATGCTAATGTTCTTAGGATCTCGGTAGAAGTCGAGTGTTTGGAATCTACTCGCGAGATAGGTGTTTATTCACACAGGATGGAATGAGGTAGAGAATGGCTTAAGAATGTGAAACTGAGACCCAGCAGGGGGATAGGATGCAATGAGCGGAGGTCTCACTTGCGTAGCCCTGTTGGTGTCGATTGAGGACCGAGCCGTGTACGACCCTGCTGGACAAGTATCGAACAGTACCGGATGCACACTGGCATATGGAAACCAGGAAACCGATGTAATTGGTTAAGCTGGGTGCTGAGGCTTAACCAACCGTTTTATAGGAGAGGGTTGAGGGTAGCAAGGTGTAAATCTTCCAGTGGGCACATACATGCTCCATGCGTGGACCTCCTGCCTGTTACGGATGGACCGGTTCGGCATTTGGGTTGCCTTTGAATGGTTGCTGCATACAACAGAGTAGGAAGGTGTGAAGCACCACACTTCTGAAAGTGGGTGTATGTGACGTGTTATCCGGGTGTCTCCTGATTGCAATCACCGTCCCTCACAGTTATTTGAGTACCGCTTGTTCACTGCGCTGTGACGTAGTAAGAAGTGAAATAAGCCAAATGAATATGCTGCATTGAACTATTAATGTCTCGAAACCCTGTATACTGTAGTTGTAGAGCTAATTAAGTTTATCTTCCACTTTGGGCATCACCACATTGGAGGAAAGCGTTTCTTGTTTGATTGTGGACTTCCGATGTGAGGGCTGCCTAAGGCTCATTAAACTGCTGCTATAAAACTGAAAGTAAGGATTAACATGTAGGCGTGTCTTTCTTGCAACGACTTTATCCTATTTTATACATCCCTGCATGTAGAGTTCCATGACTAGGGTTGTCGGTTAAGCCTTGCTGAGCCATCGTGCTCACGGTTGCAATATTTGAGCTGTGTGCAGGTGAGAGTTATGAGGAAGGGTCCGAGGACGAGGTGATGCCCCCGTCAGGGTACACGGCCGAGCTGGAGCCCTACATGCTGTCGTGATCTCCGGTTCTATGTTGCTAGTGTGTAGCATTCCCGGGCTGGACTGCTGTACTTTTGCATAGCTAGGCTGAGAGTTTAGCTGTTAATAAGGCCTCCGCTGTATAATTAGGTTTTGTAAAAAGACTTCCGGTGTTTATTGTAAAATAAAAGTTTTTATGTTGTTCATATTCTTTCCCTGTGTGCTGTTGGGTGCCGCATCGCACAGCATCACCCTCTGCGATCCCGGAGTGGGCAAACCACGGGGTGGTCCCCACGCTGCATGGAGTAAGTTATGGGGCTAATGTTATTGTCGTTATGGTTGCAGATGGTTTGTACCCGGGCCACACACGAGGTCGGGGGTTCGAGTCAGCAAGGGGGTGATGACTCCCAGCCACCTGCCTACGACAACACCCCACGGCAACAACCACTACAGCCGCCTCCGCTTAAGCTACCGGATGTGATCTCGGCGCTGGTGGGCTCTCGTGAGGAGAGGACCGACCTGTTCCGCACCATTGTGCAGAATACATCCCAGACGGGGACGTGTCAAGAAAGGGGGCCTCGTGAGCCCCACATCACTATGTACTCGGATTTCATGAGTACGCATCCTCCGGTGTTCACCGAAGAGGCGGAACCACTGGAGGCCGACGACTGGCAGCGGGTGATCGAGTCCAAGTTCGGGCTGCTCCAATGCACAGAGTGGCAGAAGTGTGACGGACCGGAATCCATACACCCAGGATCTCATAGGGTGGTGCTGCACGATGCGACACCCGACAGCACACATCATAAGCAAACCATACTATTACATTGAAAACATGCTGAATATGTACAAAATAGTACACTCTTCAGTTACAACTCCTCTACAGAGTCTACTACAGTGGAAGATTTTTATACAACTCACGCCAACACCTAACTAGCAAAAGTTGGTTGTCCGGCCCTACGGATAACCCACACTAGCTCCATCCATCCTCAGCACGTCGTGTACGGCTCCCACTCAGCCGTAGTTCCTGACGGAGGGTTGCCCTAGCCGGTGGACTCGTACTCTGAGTCCGTGGGGTACTCCTCACCAGCAACACTTATAGCAGCAACCTTGCGCACAATGGCTCAGCATGTCTTAACCGACTCTCCTACACATGAAACTCTACATGCAGGTCATACTCGAATATAGGATGATAATTTGCAGCAAACGGACACACCTACAAGTTCATCCTTAGCTCATCTTTTAGCCACAAGTTAACGGTCCATGAATCTGAAATTTGGTAAGCAATATTTGGTGGCACGCATGTAACCAAACAAGTTATTCATATCAGCAATATTGAATCATAATATTCCATATACTAACCTACGTCACGACTCAGTGATCAAGTGGTATTATTACCGAACGGGACGGTGAATCGACTCGATATACACCTGCAGTGATACCCGAAGAGCACGTCACGTACGCCCATCCGTGGAGCTGCACAGCACGCTCACTCGATGTCGTACGGAACAACCTTTCACCAAACAGCCCAAACATCGAACCGGTCGCACCCAAACGGACAGAAGGTTCCCTACACGGAGCATCTCTCTATGCCCGTTAGCAGATTTCCACCTTGCTGCCCTCAACCTACACCTATAAATCGGTGCGTTATGCCTCAACTCCCGGAGGTATAGGTTACATCAGTTTATCGGACCCCATATATCCGATATGCCTTCGTTACATTCAAACTTGATCAGCGTGTGCCGCACACGGATCGGTCCTCAACTGAAATGGACAGGGCTATGCACACAAGACTTCTTCTTGCTGCATCCTAGTCCCTGCCTGTCTCATTTTTTCTTGCTAAAGTTGTCTCACATCTCGAACCAATCCCATGTGACAACCCTATACTCGCGAGTAGATTCCAAATACTCGAATCACCGAAGTCTATTAACATTAAGCAAAGCATTATCTACTCGACGACTTAGACACTACCCTCTCTCCTTTTGGAAATAATCTGGCTATGCATTTGGTGTTTCATCCATCCTACACCTAATGCACACACATACTTCACTCTAAGTGAATATAAAGCAAACTTTATAAATTTTGTTAAATGCAAACTGGGTCTTGCCTTGTTGCTACTGGTTAGGGGTTAGTGTCTCCTCCGGAAGTATGAAACCCAAAACCTCCGGGGTCTCCTCGCGTTCAGCGACTACACGTAAGCAATTCAACGATATGTCAATTTTAAATGCAAATGTGTTGAATTGAGTATATAAAGACCATAGCTATAGCTAGACATCCCAATTGGCACTGAAAATTTTACAGTGTCTTGGTAAGAACCTAACCATAAACTTGACCAAATTTCATTTGAATCAAAGCCTATTTGAGCTCTCCGAAATAAAAGTATAAATGGTCAATTACTAGAGCTTCTAAGTATTTCGAGCGATTTTCATGGATCAAACCATTACTTTATGGAAACTAGAGTTTGAGATGGTTGTAATGGGGTTGGTTTCATGTAATTTAAAGAATCCTAGAGAAAGTTATGCCCTAATCATGATTTGAGAAAATTCTTAAAAATGTTTCTGTACATTTTTCTATTTTCTCAGGGCAGTTCACTTAATCACATGATTAGGGGGACTAAATGAACTTGGATGGATCTTAAAATTTTCCTGTGACTCAAGGATTTTAAAATGAACATCCTAGCCAAATTTCAGAATTTTCCATGAAGGAATTCTCCAGATAAAATTCCCAACAGTTTAAATTTTAGGGAATTAATTCTGGAAAAACAATAAGTTTCATGAACTGAAACTTGTTTTTTCAGGATATTACTCGGAGATTTGAATCTAAAAAATTTGGTTCACTCAATTTGGAACATCCTAGCAAAAGTTGTGGGCATTTGAAGTTGAACTAAAATCTGAAATTGTTGGAAATGTTTAAACTCTGGTTGTGGGCCCCACTATTTAAACCGGCCCACTAAGATCGCGGCCACACTGCAGCCCACAGAGTTT
This sequence comes from Neostapfia colusana, assembly GCA_030760725.1. Taxonomy (NCBI): domain Eukaryota; kingdom Viridiplantae; phylum Streptophyta; class Magnoliopsida; order Poales; family Poaceae; genus Neostapfia; species Neostapfia colusana. Next base: position 65,428,852 of record JASWHV010000011.1, read on the forward strand.
TATCCGTGCTGCCGCATCGGATCTCAGCCGCAAACTGATGCCCGCTGGAAACAGAGACTGACCGGTGGACCCGGCCTCTCCTTCGTCTTCCTCGCGACACCCGCGCTCCCCGCGGCGGCGCCTCGCCGGAGAGCTTGCCGCCGGTCGTTCTACTGCACGACCTTCGATGAAACTCGCCTCCTGTGCCCAACTTCACTCGAGGAACACGTTGGTGCACTCACCGAAGCTCAGCGATTGTCGGAATAGTACCCACGATGGTGACAGCGGCGACTCCAACTCCGGTGATGTCGCCCGAGCTACATAGGACCCTATTTTTGGAACGGTTTCATCCTACAGCTCCGTGGTGACATGCTGATCACGAAAATGAACTCGTTTTGCCATGGAAACGGCCAGATCTAGGACCTCACTGTCGACCTAGAGCTAACAACGGCAGTGATCGGAAAAACTAGAAGAACAGCAACCATAGTCGATGGTTTTCACCGGTTGTTGATCCTAGAGGTTCGTTGGAAGGCCTAGGACGTATGGCTAAAGGAAAACGAGCTCGTATGGACTGACCACCAAGAATTTTGTATCTTCAGCCGGCTCCGTCCTTTGAACACCAAAAAGGTAAACGTGGAAATTCTCCCCCGACAGTGCATGAAATGGTGTAGGGTTTTCACCGTGAGTTCGAGCAGCCTCTGGTGCGTCTGTTTGCTGTTAATGGTTGTCCACGAAATGGCTTAGAACGGCAGTGCACCGGGGACCAGATAGGGCGGTCGATGGTGGCAAAGTGCGGCCGAAGAACCGTGCGTGTGGGAGCTCAGCTCGATCTGAGAGGATGAGAACAGAGAGTAGCTCGGTTTGGTGTCTCCTTAAAACAGCGCCATGCCTGTGAGGTGGAGTTTGAGTCGAGCGCCAGCCGTACGTGGCCGAGCGGCGCTCACCGAGGGAATTCTGGCTCTGGTAAGTCGGTTCTCTCTGTTGTCCCTCACTGACATGTGGGCCCACTCCTCCCCTCTAATTCTTTTCCATTTCTTGCTGCAAATATCTCAGCTACTCACCCTTAAATGGTAGACTTAGCCACCAAGTTAGGGAATGAATTTGAATTCATCAAATTGGAGTTTGTTTGGTCACATTTGATTCACATTTGAATTTGAAATTCAAATTCAGTTTCGAATTAATCCAAATATAGCTCCCGACAAGATGAACTCCGATGAGGATGAAAATTGGTGGACTAACTCGGAAAATGTGCTGAGTTTGAATATGAAGTCAACTTTTGAATCCAAGCGATGAAAATGGCTGATATTTGAATTTGCATTCAAATAGCCATCTTTGCAATTGTATCCCAAAAGTAGCTCAAAATGGTTTGGATTTGCATGAAACTTGGCCAGAGCTATCGAAATAGTTTACATTCCCCAGAAAGTTTAGGGCCTAATGGAGAGCTCAGCCCCTCATGTTTATAGGTGTGAGATCCTACTTTTGGATTTAGGAGTTCTTCCTCTAATCAACCTTTCGATGGTCTTTACTTGCTCTTCACAAATGTTCATGAGACTTCCACAAAATGAGCTATGGTGTTGTGATGTGATGAACACTCTAGTAAGTAAATTCTTGGGCTTTGAGATCCCTCCCCCCTTAAAAGAATCTCGTCCCGAGATTATAAAAGAAGAGAGAAGATGTAAGAGGAATTACCCGTGATGAGACGCCATGAAATCCGGGTAGTTTGAGCGAAGGAAATCTTCACTCTCACACGTCGCTTCCTCAGCGGTGTGGTTGCTCCACAAGATCTTGTAGAACCACAGCGTTCGGTTACGCGTGGTCCGAGCCTTCTCATCAATAATCTCCACCGGATATTCAGCATAGGTTAAATCCGGTTGCAACTCGCCAATGTTTTTGGTGGGAAAAGCAGCCGTATACTTCAGACATTTTCGGAGTTGTGAGACATGGAACACATCGTTGACACCCCTGATAGATGCCGGTAGTTCCAGTCTATACGCCACTGGTCCACACATCTTGGTGATGGCATAGGGTCCAATAAGTCGAGGAGCGAGTTTCCCCTTCACACCGAATCGGTGCACGCCTTTCATCAGAGACACACAGAGGTACACGTGTCCCCCAACGTCGAAGTGCAGCGTCCTACGCCTCTTATCAGTGTAACTTTTCTGTCGGGATTGGGCGGCCTTCAAGTTTGCTTGAATCATCGGAGCGCGCTCTTCGGCGTCGTTCACTAGATCAATCCCAAACGTGACCCTTTCACCGGACTCGCACCAGTTCAATGGGGTGCGGCATTTTCGACCGTAGAGAGCCTCATATGGCTCCATATTGATACTCGCTTGATAGCCACTATTGTACAAGAATTCCGCCAATGGTAGATGATCATCTCAATTTCCACCGTGGTGGATGGCACACGCTCTCATCATGTCTTCTAACACTTGATTCACCCTCTCAGTTTGCCCATCGGATGAGTGTGATAGGTGGAGGTTCTAATCAGTTTGGTACCCAAAGCAGCGTGCAAATGCTCCCAGAAACGAGCCACAAACAGTGCCCCTCGATCTGAGATTATGGTCTTGGGTACCCCGTGCAAGCACAAGATTCATGCAATGTACAACTCCGCATACCTGCTTGCTTGGAATGTGTATGCACGGGAATGAAGTGAGCCGACTTGGTTAACCGATCAACGATTACCCAAATGGAATCATGCTTGTTAAAAGTCATGGGTAATCCCATAATGAAATCCATGCTAACATCTTCCCATTTCCATGCTGGAATTTTCAGGGTTGCAGCAGCCCTGATTTCCTCATATGATCAGCTTTCAATCGCCTACACGTATCACATTCGGATACGTACTTTGCAATTTCCCGCTTCATCCGTGTCCACCAAGATTTACTCTTCAAATCTTGGTACATATTGTTGCTGCCCGGATGAATAGAGAACTTAGGCATTTGGGCTTCATCAAGGATCTTCTTTCTAAGCTCTATATTCTTGGGTATGACTATGCGGTTATTGAACCATAGCGTCCCCTCATCATCGTTCTGGAAACATTTGATATCACCGCTGTATATCCGTTTCCGGAGATGTGCCATGCCTTTGTCAATCTTCTGAGCTGCAATAATATCTTCCCTAATGGTAGGTATGAGAGCAAGGCTGTAGAGTGATCCATGTGGAACCAAGTATAAACTTGGTTCTTCCTCTTCCATCGGTGTAATGGTAAGGTTATGGACATGTGATTTCCATCTCAGCGCGTCGGCAACCACATTTTCCTTGCCAGGGTGATAATGAATCTCAATCTCATAGTCTTTGATTAATTATAACCACCTCCTTTGTCTCATATTCAGCTCCTTCTGGGTGAAGATATATTTTAAACTCTTGTGGTCGGTGTAGAGATGCACCAAATTTCCCAGGAGATAGTGCCTCCAAATTTTCAGCGCCAATACCACAGCAGCGAGCTCAAGATCATGAGTCGGATAGTGCTGCTCCTGGTTTCAAAGTTGGCGTGAACCATACGTGACCACACGTCCTTCTTGTATCAACACGCCGCCAAGCCCGATACTGGACGCATCACAATACACGTCGAAAGGCTTGGTCGTATCCGGTTGAGCTAAGACTGGGGCTGTTGTGAGATGCTTCACCAATGCTTGAAATGCTCCTTCACATGCTGAGTTCCAAACATATTTCGTCCCCTTATTCAATAATTCAGTCATCGGCTTAGCAAGCTTGGAGAAGTTCAGGATGAACCTCCGGTAATATCCTGCTAAACCGAGGAAGCTTCGGACTTCATGGACAGACGTGAGGGCTTTCCATTTCAGCACTTGTTCAATTTTTCTTGGATCATTCGCAATGCCTTCCACAGAGATGATATGTCCCAAAAATGGCACTTGGCTGATCCAAAACTCGCATATGCAATTTGAACTTGGCATAGAGCTTATGGTCCCACAGTCGTTGAAGGACGATTCGTAAGTGTTTGGCGTGTTCTGCTTCCGACTTGGAGTGAACCAAGATATCATCAATGAACAACACCACGAACTTGTCCAACTCAGGCATGAACACCGAGTTCATGAGGTACATGAAATGTGCCGGGGCATTGGTGAGAACAAAATACATGATGAGATATACATATAGGCCATGTCTCGCCGAGAATGCCGTCTTCGGGATATCCTCTGTAACAGGCCTAACTTTTGTATAGTTTGATTTCAACTTATGAAACAAAATTAAGGCGATAAAAGACTATATTTGTGTCACATAAAATGATGAGCACACACATGGACATGTGAGGGAGTTAAAAAATTTCTCTAGCCATGCTCAACACATGTTAACCTAGGGGAAAGAATTTCACTCCTAAAACTCTAACTCATGTGCACCTTCTCTATGAGTAGAGTGGAGGGAATTTAAATGCAATTTGAATTCTTTTGAAAGGATTCATGTTCAGATTGCCAAAATGCATACAATTGATCACTGATGCATTCCTCATATATTCAAGAGCCTAAGTTTCAAATTTGGAGAATTTTGGGGTTCATATACTATTTGTTCCGATGAATAAAGGAGGGAGAGTTCAAATTCAAATTTGAATTTGAAAACTGAACCAACGTGCTCAATTTTGAAATCTGAGTTTACATTCAAATTCCTCACATCATGTTTGGTCTTCTGTCCAATTTTGGTGGAATTCGGACAAAGGCGGTGCGGGAAATTTAAAGCACAGAAGGGAGAAGGTTTTAGGGACTATACACCCCACCAGTCAGTGACTCGGTACAGGGCAACCGACTCCCTCGCCTCTTCAGCGCACGCCACCGCGAGAGCATCTGCCGGCGAGCTGTGTGCTTGGTTCTACCAACCGATTGCTTGCTCTTATCTCGCCTACAGGATGGCAAAACGAAGTTGCCATCGCTCCCAGCTCTCACCGACCCTCTGTTCTGCACCCACACGCGAAGAACACACCACCGGTGCCACCTCTGTTTTGCTCGATCGCCAGCCACCAACGTAGCTCGGATGATCATGATCTCCACAGCAAAAAGCGTCACCAACACGTGCTTTAGCAGCTTTATGTGCCAACACTCGGTTCTCCCCGCTCCTTCGCGTGCGGGAGTCCGAAGTTCTAGTAGCGCCTGTGTTGAAAACCGAAGAAACAGGATTCGGCAACGTGGACAGCCCACCCCTTGTATGTTCACGCTCAAGCGAGCCACTCCATCGGTGCACCCATAATGGGATCTGCTCACGCCCAAATCTCAGCCCTAGCCATTGATCACAGAGGGAGACTTTTGAGTTTTCCTCCCGGGCAGCACAAACCAACACCCGAGGTAAGGATTTGCAAAATTCACGTTCAATTCTTGTTCTTAGTGATTCAAACTTCGCACGAAGCTTCCTCACTAGCAAGTGCTCTGTAACACCCCAAAACCTGCTAAAGAGGGGAATTTAAAAATTTTTGGACGTAATGCATGTGATAAAGCAATTCAAATTCAAACTGGAATTCAAATTCAAATCAAAACATAAAAAAAAGGAAAAAGAAAAAGAAAAAGCAAACTGAAACCGGCCAGTGGGCCGAAACCCGCGCACGCCAGCCCAAACCCGCGCGCCCCCTCTCACCCTCTCACTGACACATGGGGCCCACGTGTCATCCCTCTCCTCGCGCGCGCCCTCAACCGCTCCGGTTCCTTCGCGCCGGTCACACCCGACGCTCCCGAATTCCTCGCGCTTGACGCAACCCCAAATCCCTCGCGCTGTCCTGCTCGATCGCAACGACCCCCCCCCCCCCCGCCGCACCCCCGGCCCTGATAAAAACAGATGTCCCCGCCGCATACCCCTCACACGAGCAGTTTCTCTCCCGGTGAGCACCACCGCCGTTGAGTTTAGAAATTCCCGAGGGCATCGCCGCTTCCCTCTGTCCAACCAATCTAGTGACCCTGCAGCACCTCGTACAAGCTGTAGACGCCGATCCCGGAAGGAAACACCGCCGAGAACGACCAACCCGACACTCGCCGGTGAGTACCGCCGCCGCTCGCCGGTGAAACCTTCGAATTACACGGTATCAATCCACCCTAATCATCGGTGTGCCATCTCTAGACTACAGTGAAGCGTCACGACCCGAGAGCTCGAAGGGATCACCGCCCCAACTGCCACTTCGACGTGCACCGAAGACCATCGCCGTTGAACCTCGCCGCCGACTGACTTCCAGGGCCTCCGAGTGCAGGAAAACCCCTCGGTGAGCATCCCCTAACCCTCCGCAGCCGATCCGTGCAAAAAGATGCGAGTTCTAGCGTGTAGCGGCAAAAACCGAGGCTGTGCCGGCGAGATCACCGTTCCCCGCAGCCGCACGCGCGGGCAAATTCCGGCCAGGGCAACGTGGCCCCTTGAGGGCCGTCTATTTTAAATCGCACGGTAGAAATTAAATCGACGCGTACCGTTCCGGCAATCTAATCTGAGCCGTTTCTTTTAAATCCAACGGCCCACGTCAGCCCCGTATTAAAAAAGCTGAGATTCTTACGCGCTACCCTCTGGGATCTCAGAAAACACGAGCTAGCCCCGGAAACTTCTGATCTAGCCCCTGGACCTTTAGAAATTTATGTAAATTCATTTAAAACTCAGTTTTAGCCCCTGGACTTAATAAAAATTAGGAAAAACCCCTCTATTATGTGTAATTAGGCCCTTGAAAATTTAGGAAATAGTAAATTAAACCCTGCAGTAGGGTGGATTTGCCTTTTAGACCCTATAGGATATTAAATTCAGAAATTTGAATATGAGACTAGGATTTAAATTTAAAAGGTGAGGCAAACACATGTGCAAATGCAAATTTAAACTCTTCTAGCACTTGGAAAACTTTAGAATGAGTTAAAAATATATTTTGTGCTGAAATGAAATCTACCTAGGTGTTGCTCATTTTTTTTATTGTTTCTAGAAACATATTTTTGGGCTAGGAAATAATTCTGAAAACTGGTAAAATAAATTTAAATTGGTTCACATCAGAGAGGAAGTTCAAAAATATATTATTGAACATTTTAGATCAGAACCTATTCTGTTTAGATGATATGTCTTACTATTTTAATATTAAAATTTACTTTTAGGCATAGAAAATAAATCTGAAAATATAGGGAAATAGGTATGCATAATTAGAAAATGATAAATGAGGTCTCCAAAATCCAAAAACTTCGATTTAGGATTTCGTAGAAGATCTGAAAACCTATTTGGAGTAGGGAATTACCATTCATGCAAACTTGTGGCTAAGAAGTGTATTAATAAAATATAAAGAATTTGTTCAAATTGGGAATTCATATATAGCGTGCAAATAGAAATCTGAATACAAAAGTTAGAAATAATATATATATATATATATATATATATATATATATATGTGTGTTTAAAAGTGCATGTAGGCCAAAAATCAACACATCTAGGGTAACCACAACACTTAGAAGTGTGAATGACTTCCATATGTATGTACTTGTGGTTTGCATGAAGTGAAAGTGTTGACTATGGCTTATGGATTGTTGTTTTCTTTTGCTATGTGTATTGGCATGAGTAGAACCTGTCCCAGAGCAAGTTCTCCCCTTCCAAGACCAAGACTTTCCATTCCCAGAGCAGCAGGAAGAAGGCAAGTGTCCTTGACCACTTTGATCCTATACTAGGATGTGTAGTTAGAATTTAATTGCATTGTCGATTTGAAATATGATACCCAAGCTAGGAAGTTTCCCTAGATTTTCATTATCTTATTTCCTTGTAGCCTGGGTTGGATTTATTTTATTATGTCATTCATTCATATTACTTATGCTTAGCCATTCTTAGAATGGGATAAGTGGGATATGAGATCATCAACTTATTTACCTTACTCTTGATTGAGATATTATGAGTTATGTAGAGGTAGGGATCGAGGCAAGTTGGATGATTTGATTGGTGCTGTGTGCACGAGACTTGGGTTTGTGTTTAGTACTTGCCTGGATCCTAAGGACCGGTTCATGGAGCATGTAAACTGGCTTTACTGTGCCAACCACATACTGAGATTTGGCAGCTTGGCCAATTAATTAGGTGTATCTCCGACGTAGTATGGGTGTTCTGGATGGTGCGGGGAATAGGTGTCAGCTGGACTACCATATGAACCGCAAGCCTCAAGAGGGGCCACTGCAGCGGGGTTGGAGCCTCTTGTATGCTGTTAGGGGTGAAACCTCAGTGTACCCACGCTCGTCGGGAATCCCTTTGTAAAGGCCTCGTAGTGATCTCCTGGCTACACAGCTGGGAAGTGTGAATGTGGTTCGCGGCCACCGGCATAATGGAGGTTCTTTTAGTCCACCCGGCAACGGGGGATGAAATCACTACACGTGGGTACAGTGGTGCAAACTCTACAGAGTCAAAACTGTCATGACAGCCGTGCTCACGGTCAAGAGCGGCTTGGACTTATTCATGATTAGTGGATGATGGATTGGGGAGTTGAAGATATTAAGCGGGAAGCTTAACATTTGAGACGGGACCATGTTTACTTGATGATGGGTTGAGGGATTGGGACCATTTCACCTATGTAGTAATGTAGGTGCTTAATAAGCTAAGGTGATAGGTAATAATTGCGTAGTGCTTTAACCATGAGTTCAACCTCTCCTTGCTATAGCCATGCATGACATAACTTTCCCACACTTGCTGAGTACCCACGGTACTCAAACTTGCTTTTCTGTTGGTTTATATTGCTGCTCAGGTCAAGAGAATGATGTGGTGTTTAATGACCAAGACTTTGGTCCCGAGGAAGGATTCTAGGTTCACGGAGTCCCCCGGGCAACGCCTGTGACGGAGACCACAAGATTTATATTCCGCTGCTGCTTTATTTACATGTTATGAACATTTTGTCATCCATCAAGACGTATGCTATGTAAGACTTATTTATATTCGAACATTTGGCTTGTAATAAATGATGCTTCACTATTTGTCATCACATGTATGAGAGAATGATCCTGCCATACATGTGATATTCACTCGGTTCTTCTTCGGAGAAACCAGGTGTGACAGAAGTGGTATCAGAGCCAAGGTTGCCCGTAGGAACGTGGGCCTAGGTAGAAATGGACGTATTTAAGGACCCTATTTTCTTAAAAAACTATTTTTACAAAGATGTGGGTTGAAAGTGTTATTTAATGGGGTCACTTTATTCACCTTGTCCCAACTTTGATTCAAAATACAATCTTTATTTAATTTTTATCTAACTTAATTTTAAATGCTTTATGTTTTAGATGGTTCGCATGATCCGCACCGCCCGCAAGTCCACCGGAGGGAGAGATCCTTTAGTTGCCCTTGCCTTGAGAGAGGAGAACCGTCCGGTGACGTACCACTCCTACGGGTTGGCAGTAGGAGGCTTGTTGCGCCGTCTTCGGCGTATGCTCCACGCCGCCAGCAATGTGGGCAAGCTGATCATACACTTTAGCTCCACCAGAACCATCCGTGAGAACCGGGAAGAATGGAGTTCAAAAATGAGGATTATCCATGAAAACCAGCTGCTCAAGATCCACCGCTCTCCAGCTTGTCGGGCGACACAGGTCGATGCTGAGAAGGATGTCACCTGGGAGGCCATCACCTGCCAAAGTTACATCAACCGTCGCCACCTGGACAGGACTGAGTACATGTATGTCCTCCAGCGTGAGAGTGGCACTGCGGAGTACAAGTACCCACCAGTGCAGCAGGGGACTTCCCATGAGCACATGGACCTGTGCTTGGAGGATGCTGCTATGCTCAGCACTCGAATGCAGGAGTGCCAGCAGGAGCTTCAGGATGTTCGTGACACCCTGAAGGAGACTGAGGCGTTGCTTCGTGCCAGCTTGAGGGCGAGAGAAAAAGGAGATGGGAATGAACTGTGTGTCACCGTGAATGACACGTGGACTCCTGACTCTCCAGACCGCCGGGCAAGCAAGCGTCGCCGCACTTCCCTACCAGCAGCTTCCCCACCCAAAGCGGAATTAGAGGGCAGCCACAATAATGAGGAAGACCCCGAAGAGCCAGCTCAGTGGTACGAGTCGTTTAGAGTCCTTTCCCTTATTTCAGCAGGTTATCGAGTAGTCGAGTCAATATCTTAGTTATTTGTGTGTTAATGTTGGTGTGTGACCTGAGTTGTGGAAGCCATGGGTATTTGTCCACAACCTCGTCTTTAGGTTGCTTTGCTTTGATGTGTCAACCCCTATGAATTAAGAGTGCATTTATTTTCGCGTGAGACGTGACTCCCAAAGATCTATGTGAAGCCCTCAGAAAATATTTAATATATTAAGGCCTCGAAAGTTTAAGTTCAAACAAGCAATTTGGGAAGTTAATACGTAATGCTTTAAGTTAACATTTGGTTGATCATGATAGATGGCTGGAAGAGGAAAGGGTCGTGGTGCCAACCCCACCAACAACAACGATGAGGCCGGCAACCCTCATCTTTCTGGAGGACAAGACAGGTGTGGTCGCCGTGAAGGAGCTGATCCTATCCACCAAATGCTTGAAAATCAGAACCAGCTCATCCAGAGTCTGACTCAAGTGGTGGCCAACTTGCACCAAGCTCCACCCCCACAAGCTGCACCATGCCAACCAAGGTTGAGTGAGTTTCTGGGGACTCAACCCCCAAAGTTTGCAAGTGCTGCTGAACCTCTGGAGGCAGATGACTGGTTAAAGACCATAGAGAGCAAGATGAGGATCATACAATGCCAAGGGTATGAGAGGGTGCTGTTCGCCTCTCACCAATTGCATGGACCCGCTGCTGATTGGTGGACCGCTTACGTGGCAGCCCATCATGACCCCGAGAACATCACTTGGGAAGAGTTCAAGCGCAGTTTCCGCAACCATTACATACCAAGGGGTGAACTCAAAAACAAGAGAAAGGAGTTCTTGGAACTGCAGCAAGGCAACATGACTGTGAGGGAATACCTCACCAAGTTCACCCAACTATCCCGTTATGCACCACGGGACATCGAAACTGATGAGCAAAAACAACACTGTTTTGTGGAAGGACTTACTATGGAAATGCAATGTGCAATGTCCTCCAACGTGTATGAAAGCTTCCAAAAGATGGTAGACAGAGCATTTGTCGTGGAGAGGAAGCTGAAGGCCTTGGAAAATGAAAACAAGAGGAAGGAGGGATGGTCACACCAAGCCTCAGGTAGCAACGCATGTCCACGTCTGATGCAGCAACCCGCAGGGCAGACGAGCCGTGCTGTGGTACTCTACTCAGCACCCAGAGGGTACAACCCGAATTTCAGGCCTCCGTCAGCACCAGCACAGCCGCAACGTCAGTTTGTACAGCAGCCTCGCCCCACATATCAACCTCGACCAGCAGGACAAGGACCACCAAGCCAACCCCAAGACAACAAAGGCCAGGCACCCAAATTTGGGGTGCAATGCTTCAACTGTGGTGAAGTGGGGCACTACGCCCATAAGTGCCCAAAGAAGAAGCCCCTGCAGCCACAACAGTAGAATGTGATGCGAGGACGGGTGAACCACGTGACCATGGAGGAAGCGCAAGAGGCACCTGACGTGGTAATTAGTAAGGTTCCTGCCAATTTACACATTGCAACCCTGTTGTTCTATTCTGGTGCTACCCACTCGTTCATTGCTCAAGGGTTTGTTAAGAAGCATGATCTAGCAACAACACAAATGAAACATATGCTAGCAGTGAACTCTCCAGGGGAGAAATAAGGACAAGACAAGTGTGTCCCAAGGTGAATCTAGACATTAATGGGGTAGTATTTACTGCAAACCTCATAGTGATAGACTCACAAGGAATAGATATTATTTTGGGTATGGATTGGTTGACCAAACATAAAGGAATCATCCATTGTTCGACAAGAACGGTGGAACTAACTCACCATAGTGGCACAAGAGTGAAGTTCATAACTGTACAAGAACCTAGGAGGGACCTTAAACTCAATCAAGTTGAGGTGGAAGTGGAAGAGATCAGGATTATCAGGGAATATCCAGACGTTTTTCCAGAGGAGTTGCCAAGTATGCCCCCCGATCGTGAAGTGGAATTCGCGATTGAGCTAGTGCGTGGAACAGCTCCAATATACAAGAGGCCTTATCGGATGGACTCCAAACAGCTGGAAGAGCTCAAGGAGCATATAAGTGAATTGACGAAGAAGGGGTATATTCGTACTAGTTCCTCACCATGGGGAGCTCCAGTGATATTTGTGCCCAAGAAGGACGGGACCCAAAGGTTATGCGTAGACTACCGTGCGTTGAATGAAGTAACCATCAAGAACAGGTACCCATTACCCCACATTGAAGACTTATTTGATCATTTGAGGGGAACTTGTGTGTTCTCAAAAATTGATCTCAGGTCGGGATACCACCAACTTAAGATAAGGCAAACCGACTTTCCAAAGACAGCTTTCGTATCTCGGTACGGGCTGTATGAATACACCGTCATGCCGTTCGGGCTAACTAATGCCCCGGCATACTTCATGTATCTCATGAGCAAGGTATTCATGGAATATCTGGACAAATTTTTGGTGATTTTCGTTGATGACATTCTCGTCTTCTCCAAAGATGAAGAAGAACATGAGGGACACTTAAGATTGGTGCTGCAAAAGCTGAGAGAACACCAACTATATGCCAAGTTGAGCAAGTGTGAGTTTTGGCTGAAGAGAGTTCCCTTCTTAGGACACATAATCTCAGAGGGAGGAATCTCGGTAGATCCCGCCAAGATCGAGGATGTGCAGAATTGGAAGACCCCTGAAAATGTCGGGGAAGTTCGAAGCTTCTTAGGATTGGCTGGGTATTATCGACGGTTTATCGAGGGTTTCTCAAGATTTCGAGACCCCTCACCAAATTGTTAGAGAAGGGAACCACATTCACATGGGCACCACAGTGTGAGACGAGTTTTCAAGAACTGAAGAAAAGATTGACAACAGCCCCGGTGCTAGTTATGCCAGATATGCAGAAGAATTTTTCGGTATACTATGATGCATATGGACACGGGTTGGGATGTGTTCTCATGCAATAGGGGCATGTCGTGGCGTATGCGTCTCGGCAGCTCCGAAAACACGAGATATATACGGATTGAATATTTGGCGGCATTACTTGATGGGGAAAAGGACAGAGATATATACGGATCATAAGAGCTTAAAATACATCTTCACACAGCCAGATCTCAACCTCAGACAAGGGAGATGGTTAGATATAATCAACGACTTTTATGTGGGCATCAACTATCATCCTGGGAAAGCAAACATCGTGGCTCATGCTTTAAGCCGGAAGGTGCAGGTCAACATGTTAAGCTTGAAGAACATGCCTACAGAATTGAAGGAAGAGATTGCAAAACTCAATCTATGCCTGGTGAATAGTGGTGAGGCCATTGTCATGGAAGTGGACTCCACATTAGAGCAAGACATACGCAACGGTCAGAAGAATGACGAGAAGATACAAGAAATTAGAGAACTCATCAAAGAAAATAAAGCCCCTGGGTTCAGAGAGGGTGAACAAGGTACGGTGTGGCATGGGAAAAAATCTGTGTGCCTGAGGTGAAGGAGATCCGTGAATTCATTTTGAAGGAGGCTCATGATTCTGACTATTCCCTTCATCCTGGGAGTACGAAGATGTATCATGACCACAAGAGCAGATATTGGTGGTATGACATGAAGCGAGATGTCGCGGAACATGTTGCCCTATGTGACACATGTCAGTTGGTGAAAGCAGAACATCAACGACCCGCGGGACTATTGCAACCACTCAGAGTGTCTGAATGGAAATGCGAAGAAATAGGTATGGACTTCATAGTGGGACTACCCAGGACCCAATTGTGATATGATTCGATATGGGTCATCATCGACAGGCTAACCAAGGTAGCTCATTTCATCCCCGTGAAAGAAACCTATAGCGGATCCAAATTGGCGGAATTGTACATGTCAAGGATCGTGTATTTTCATGGAGTGCCGAAGAAGATAGTGTCAGATCGAGGGACACAGTTCACCTCAAGGTTCTGGCAGAAGTTACATGAAACCATGGGAACTCATCTGAATTTTAGTTCTGCCTATCACCCCCAGACTGATGGGCAGACGGAAAGAACCAATCATATCCTTGAGGATATGCCGAGAGCGTGTGCGCTCAAGAACAATAGGAGCTGGGATAAGAACTTACCATATGCGGAGTTCTCCTACAACAACAACTATCAGGCTAGTATGAGTATGTCACCCTTTGAGGCGTTGTATGGAAGGAAGTGCAGGACTCCACTATTTTGGAACCAAACAGGGGAAAGTAAAGTGTTTGGGCCCGAGGTACTACAAGAAGCCGAGGCGAAAGTGAAGGAAATCCGTAACAATTTGAGGATAGCACAGACCCGACAAAAGAGCTATGCCGATGTACGGAGAAGAGAGCTTGTTTTTAACGTGGGGGACTATGTCTATCTCAAGGTGTCCCCTATCCGAGGACTTCGTCAGTTCAAGGTGAAAGGGAAATTATCAACTCGATACATCGGACCCTTTCAGATTCTGGAGAGGAAAGGCGAAGTGGCATATCAACTAGAACTACCGGCTCACCTATTGGATGTGCACGATGTATTCAATGTGTCACAGCTCAAGAAATGTCTAAGGACGCCCTAAGAGATGTTACCCATGAATGAGGTTGACATACGAGAGGATCTTTCTTATGCCGAGCAACTGGTCAAGGTTCTGGAGACAATGGAACGCCTCACAACAAATAAAAGAATCCGTATGTGCAAGGTGCAGTGGAAGCATCACTCGGAAGCGGAAGCCACAAGGGAGCGAGAAGACGAGCTTAAGGCACAGTTTCCGAATTTGTTTTCCTAGAATCACCAATCTCGAGGACGAGATTTTTTTTAAGGGGGGTAGAGCTGTAACACCCCAAAACCTGCTAAAGAGGGGAATTTAAAAAATTTTGGACGTAATGCATGTGATAAAGCAATTCAAATTCAAACTGGAATTCAAATTCAAATCAAAACAGAAAAAATAAGGAAAAAGAAAAAGAAAAAACAATCCGAAACCGGCCAGTGGGCCGAAACCCGCCAGCCGGCCCAATACCGCACACGCCAGCCCAAACCCTTGCGCCCCCTCTCACCCTCTCACTGACACGCGGGGCCCACGTGTCATCCCTCTCCTCGCGCGCGCCCTCAACCGCTCCGGTTCCTTCGCGCTGATCAGACCCGACGCTCCCGGATTCCTCGCGCTCGACCCAACCCCGAATCCCTCGCGCCGTCCTGCTCGATCGCAACAGACCCCCCCCCCCCCCCCCGCGCCCCCGGCCCTGATAAAAACAGATGTCCCCGCCGCCCACCCCTCGCACGAGCAGTTTCTCTCCCGGTGAGCGCCGCCGCCGTTGAGTTTGGAAATTCCCGAGGGCATCGCCGCTTCTCTCTGTCCAACCGATCTGGTGACCCCGCAGCACCTCGTACAAGCTGTAGACGCCGATCCCGGAAGGAAACACCGACGAGAACGACCAACCCGACACTCGCCGGTGAGTACCGCCGCCAGCCCGCCGATGAAACCTTCAAATTACACGGTATCGATCCACCCTAATCATCGGTGTGCCATCTCTAGACTCCAGTGAAGCGTCACGACCCGAGAGCTCGAAGGGATCACCGCCCCAACTGCCACTTCGACGCGCACCGAAGACCATCGCCGTTAAAGCTCGCCGCCGACAGACTTCCCGGGCCTCCGAGTGCAGGAAAACCCCTCGGTGAGCATCCCCAAACCCTCCGCAGCCGATTCGTGCAAAAAGATGCGAGTTCTAGCGTGTAGCGGCAAAAACCGAGGCTGCGCCGGCGAGATCGCCGTTCCCCGCCACCGCGTGCCGCCGCGCACGCGGGCAAATTCCGGCCAGTGCGACGTGGTTCCTTGAGGGCCGTCTATTTTAAATCACACGGTAGAAATTAAATCGACGCGTACCATTTCGGCAATCTAATCTGAGCCGTTTGTTTTAAATCCAACGGCCCACGTCAGCCCCGCATTATAAAAGCTGGGATTCTTACGCGCTACCCCCTGGGATCTTGGAAAACATGAGCTAGCCCCGGAAACTTCTGATCTAGCCCCTGGACCTTCAGAAATTTATGTAAATTCATTTAAAACTCAGTTTTAGCCCCTGGACTTAATAAAAATTAGGAAAAACCCCTCTGTTATGTGTAATTAGGCCCCTGAAAATTTAGGAAATAGTAAATAAACCCTGCAGTAGGGTGGATTTGCCTTTTAGACCCTATAGGATATTAAATTCAGAAATTTGAATATGAGACTAGGATTTAAATTTAAAAGGTGAGGCAAACACATGTGCAAATGCAAATTTAAACTCTCCTAGCACTTGGAAAACTTTAGAATGAGTTAAAAATATATTTTGGGCTGAAATGAAATCTACCTAGGTGTTGCTCATTTTTTTTATTGTTTCTAGAAAAATATTTTTGGGCTAGGAAATAATTCTGAAAACTGGTAAAATAAATTTAAATTGGTTCACATCAGAGAGGAAGTTCAAAAATATATTATTGAACATTTTAGATCAGAAACTATTCTGTTTAGATGATATGTCTTACTATTTTAATATTAAAATTTACTTTTAGGCATAGAAAATAAATCTGAAAATATAGGGAAATAGGTATGCATAATTAGAAAATGATAAATGAGGTCTCCAAAATCCAAAAACTTCAATTTAGGATTTTGTAGAAGATCTGAAAACCTATTTGGAGTAGGGAATTACCTTTCATGCAAACTTGTGACTAAGAAGTGTATTAATCAAATATAAAGAATTTGTTCAAATTGGGAATTCATATATAGTGTGCAAATAGAAATCTGAATACAAAAGTTAGAAATAATATATATATATATATATATATATGTTTAAAAGTGCATGTAGGCCAAAAATCAACACATCTAGGGTAACCACAACACTTAGAAGTGTGAATGACTTCCATATGTATGTACTTGTGGTTTGCATGAAGTGAAAGTGTTGACTATGGCTTATGGATTGTTGTTTTCTTTTGCTATGTGTATTGGCATGAGTAGAACCTGCCCCAGAGCAAGTTCTCCCCTTCCAAGACCAAGACTTTCCATTCCCAGAGCAGCAGGAAGAAGGCAAGTGTCCTTGACCACTTTGATCCTATACTAGGATGTGTAGTTAGAATTTAATTGCATTGTCAATTTGAAATATGATACCCAAGCTAGGAAGTTTCCCTAGATTTTCATTATCTTATTTCCTTGTAGCCTGGGTTGGGATTTATTTTATTATGTCATTCATTCATATTACTTATGCTTAGCCATGCTTAGAATGGGATAAGTGGGATATGAGATCATCAACTTATTTACCTTACTCTTGATTGAGATATTATGAGTTATGTAGAGGTAGGGATCGAGACAAGTTGGATGATTTGGTTGGTGCTGTGTGCACGAGACTTGGGTTTGTGTTTAGTACTTGCTTGGATCCTAAGGACCGGTTCATGGAGCATGTAACCAGGATTTACCGTGCCAACCACATGCTGAGATGGGGCAGCTTGGCCAATTAATTACTTGTATCTCCTGCGTAGTATGGGTGTTCTGGATGGTGCGGGGAATAGGTGTCAGCTGGACTACCATATGAACCGCAAGGCTCAAGAGGGGGCCACTGCAGCGGGGTTGGAGCCTCTTGTATGCCGTTAGGGGTGAAACCTCAGTGGGCCCATGCTCTTCAAGAATCCCTTTGTAAAGGCCTCGTAGTGATCTCCAAGCTACACACCTGGGAAGTGTGAATGTGGTTTGCGGCCACCAGCATAATGGAGGTTCTTTTAGTCCACCCGGCAACGAGGGATAAAATCACTACATGTGGGTACAGTGGTGCAAACTCTGCAGAGTCAAAACTGTCATGACAGCCGTGCTCACGGTCAAGAGCGTCTTGGACTTATTCATGATTAGAGGATGATGGATTGGGAAGTTGAGGATATTAAGCGGGAAGCTTAACATTTGAGACGAGACCATGTTTACTTGATGATGGGTTGAGAGATTGGGACCATTTCACCTATGTAGTAATGTAGGTGCTTAATAACCTAAGGTGATAGGTAATAATTGCGTAGTGCTTTAACCATGAGTTCAACCTCTCCTTGCTCTAGCCATGCATGACATAACTTTCCCACACTTGCTGAGTACCCACGGTACTCAAACTTGCTTTTCTGTTGGTTTATATTGCTGCTCAGGTCAAGAGAATGATGTGGTGTTTAATGACCAAGACTTTGGTCCTGAGAAAGGATTCTAGGTTCACGGAGTCCCCCGGGCAACACCTGTGACGGAGCCCACAATATTTATATTCCGCTGCTGCTTTATTTACATGTTATGAACATTTTATCGTCCATCGAGACGTATGCTATGTAAGAATTATTTATATTCGAAAACTTAGCTTGTAATAAATGATGCTTCACTATTTGTCATCACATGTATGAGAGAATGATCTTGGCATACATGTGATATTCACTCGGTTGTTTCGGAGAAACCGGGTGTGACATGCACCTCCTCCATCGATTTTAGACCTAGAGATGGGGTGTAGAGGGAGGAAATCCAACTTTTGTCTATGGCGCACCGCCGGAATACGTCGGGCGCAAGGTGCCGATGGGTTTGGAGAGCTCCCTGGCAGATTTGATTGCCATGTCTAGCTTCTACACCGTCCACTGGTGCTATATAGCTCAAGAACCGATCATTTGGTGAAGAAATGCACCTCCATGACCTCGCCAGAACCCTAATTCTTGCTGTCATTAGTGCGTGATGATTTCCGGCAATCTACGGCCGCCGGCGACCTTCCGAACGTGTTCAGCGGCATGGAAAATGGGGGGGGGGGGGGGCGGAAAGTAGGACGCTGGGAGGTGGCCGGAAAGCTGGTTCTGGCGACCCTCGCTGGAGGGCGCCGCCACTGGGTCGGGTTGCGTGAGGTTGAAGAAGCACACTGTCGGGTGGGACCCACTAGCAGACATTTAAACATTTCCAGAAATTCCTATTTTGGTTTAAACTTTGAACAGCCACAACTTTTTGTAGGACTGTCCAAAAATTCCCAAATAAATTTTGTTGGATTCCTCTAAGATTGTAATATCCAGGGGTGCAGCCCAATATTTATGAAAATCCATGGATTTGGCTCATTAATTCATATAAAAAGACATTGTACAATTTATTCCAGGAGTTCTGTGTATTGGAAAATTACCAATTTTGGGCAGGACATTCTCCCAAAAATCCTTGAACTCCAGTAAAAATTTAAGAGGCACTGGACTTCATTTGCTTGGCCAAATGTTGTTTCAATCCTCTATGTCTCTGAAAAATAGAGAAAATGAAAAGAGACATTTTCAGACCTTTACCCAAGTTTGGAACATCCGTATCTCCATGTAGGAAACTTCAAAAATAGTAAAACCAACTCCTATGGACTCAGGACATTTTGTACTTCACAAAAAGTCTACTTTGCAGCATAGGAAAACTTAATATCTAGGGGGTAAAGGCAGATTAGTGAAAATCACATAACGAATTATTGTGATCTCCATGAGCTATTCCATGAGCTAAATTTTTGCACACTGGCCAAATTCCATCCATAGAAGCTGTGGTTAAATTTTCAGCTTCACTGGACCTCTGGAACTTGAGCTACCATCTTTTAGGTTTAAGTGTTCATATATTGGACTTAATCACATGGTGATTAATAGTACCTCCTTTTCACCTAGCTTCCATCATCTCTAAGGTTATAGATCCAACAACATGAACCTTGCTGTTGTTATCCCTGTTTAGTCATAGTTAACTTGTGCAACCACTTTAAAGCATTTTCTAAGTTGCTTTTGAAATCTATGTGCATCATCATATCATTACCATGTGACGTCGACGCTCGACAAGGAGATCAAGTACGAGTCGAGGATCTCCCTCTTGTGATGGACTTGGCGGATTCTCCGGAGGAATACTAACTCCTAGCTTCTAACAAAACCGTTAAGCAAGGCAAGCCCTGGTTTGCATATAATTACAGTTTTAAATTTTGTGTTACTTCACCTCATGTTTATTAGACTTGATATTGTGCATTATGTTTAGGATGTTTGAAACCCACTTGCATGGCTATTACATCCCTGAGTAGAAAGTTTAGTGTAGGCTTTGCCTCGTCGTAGATGCTAGGCTGTAACACCTCAAAAATTCTTGTTAAGACCCTAAATCATGTTAAGAGGGGAATTTAAAAATTTTTGGACGTGTTGCATGTTTTGCAAAAATTCAAATTCAAACTGGAATTCAAATTAAACTCAAATTAGAAAAGAAATAGAAAAAGAAAAAAAGAAAACAGAAAAAAACCGGCCAGTGGGCCGCAACCCACCAGCCGGCCCAACCAGAACCCGCGCCAGCCCGCAGCCGTCCGCGCCCCTTTCTTCCCACTGACAGGCGGGGCCCGCCAGTACTTCGTCTACCTCGAGCCCGCGCCGGACTCTCTCACCCCGAATCCAAACCGATCCGGATTTCTGCGAATCCCAGCCGAATTCCGCTCGGGGGCGATGCGAACTCGATCTAAACCACCCCGCCGCCCTCCCCCGTCTATAAAAACCCCGGCCTCGTTATGTTTTTCCCACGCGATCTGCTGTTTTTCCTCCGGTGAGAACCCGAGCCTTCTCCGGCGAATTCTGGCCGATCTACGCTCGGAAATTCCGATCTAACTCGCTGGTCTTGATCCACCGCCTCCGGGGAACCTTGCAGGTGCAGAAAACTCGGTGACTTGCGGTGTAAACACAGCGCCGACGAGCCTCGCCGTGAATTCACCTCGGACCTCGTCGCCGATCACCTTCCAGGACCTCCGAGCTCAAGAAAACCCCCGAGGTGAGATCCCCGACCTCTCCTCCACCGATCTATGCCATAAAATCACAGTTCTAGGAAGAATTCTCGAAGATCCGAAAATCTCCGGCGAGATCGCCGCTTCCCGCCGCCGTGCGCCGCCGGCAGCGCCGCCCGCGCTCGATCAGAGCGACGTGGCCGCTTGTGCGCCGTTTATTTTAAATCGCACGGTAGGGTTTAAATCCCCGCGTACCGGTTCGACGTTATAATCTCAGCCGTCGGTTTAAAATCGGACGGTCCACGTCAGCACCGCGTTATAAAGACTGGAAATCTTACGTGCTACCCCCTGGGGTTCTCGGAAAATAAGAGCTAGCCCCGGAAACTTCTGATCTAGCCCCTGGAACTTCAGAAAATCATGTAAATTCATTTAAAAATCAGTTTTAGCCCCTGGACTTAATAAAAATTAGGAAAAACTCCTCTGTTATGTATAGCTAGACCCCTGAAAATTGTTAAAATAATATTATAGACCCTGTAGTGGGGTGAGTTTACCTTTTTAGCCCTGTTTAATATTTAATTTAGGAAATTGAATATGTGGCTAGTGTTTAAAATTTAAAAAGTGGGACAAACATATTGTCAAAATTAAATTAAAAACTTTCTCAGTATTTAGAAAACTTTGGAGTGAGATAAAAATATATTTTGGGCTGAAATGAATCTGTTTAATTTATTATTCACATTTAGGGACACATTTTTAAGTAAAGAATAGTTCTGGAAAATAGGGAAAATAATTGTAAAATAGTTTACATGAGAGGAAAAGGTCAAAAATATATTAGTAAATATTTTAGATCAGAACCTATTCTGTTTAGATGATGTGTCTTGTTATTTTCATAATAAAGTTCACATTTAGGCATAGGAAATAAATCTGAAAATATAGTAACTAGTAAATGATAAATGGAGTTCTAAAATCCAAAGAATTCAGTTTAGGGTTGGTAGAAATTCTGAAGACACTTATGAAGAAGGAAAATATGTTTCATGCATACTTGGTAGCTAAAAGGTGTAGTAATTGAATATAAGGAATTTATTTAAATTGGAAACTCATATATATAGTATGTAAGTATAAATGTGAACACAGAAGTAGGAATCATATACATATGATCAAAAGTGCATGCAAGCCACAAATCAACACACATAGAGTAACCACAACACATATAATTGTGAATGACTTTCATAAATGTGAATGTGTGGTTTGTATGAAGTGGAAGTGTGAACTATGTCTTATGGATTGTTGTTTTTCTTTTGCTATGTGTGATGGTATGATGTAGAACCTGCTCAAGAGCAAGTTATTCCTTTCCAAGATCAGGACTACCCATTTCAAGAGTAGCAGGAAGGAGGCAAGTGTCCTTGACCACTTTGATCCTATGCTTGGATGTGTAGATAGAATCATTTGCGTTGTCAATTGAAATATGAAACCCATGCTAGGAAGTTTCCCTAGAATTGCATTATCTTGTTTCCTTGTAGCTTGGGTTGGGATTTATTTTATTATGTCATTTATTTACATGCTTATGCTTAGCCATGCTTAGAATGGGATATTTGGGATCTGAGATCATCAGTTTATTTTACCATACTCTTGAATGAGATGTTATGAGTTATGTATAGGTAGGGATCAAGGCAAGTCGGATGATTTGGTTGGTGCTGGGTGCACGAGACTCGGGTTTGTGTTTAGTACTTGCCTAGATCCTAAGGACCGGTTCATGGAGCATGTAACCTGGCTTTACCGTGCCAACCACATGCTGAGATGGGGCAGCTTGGCCAATTAATTAGGTGTATCCCCGGCGTAGTATGGGTGTGTTGGATGGTGTGCAGAGTGGGTGTCAGCTGGACTACCTTATAAACCGCAAGGCTCAAGAGGGGGCCACTGCAGCGGGGTTGGAGCCTCTTGTATGCTGTTAGGGGTGAAACCTCAGTGGGCCCACGCACGTCGGGAATCCCTTTGTAAAGGCTTCGTAGTGATCTCCTGGCTACACACCTGGGAAGTGTGAATGTGGTTCATAGCCACTGGCATAATGGAGGTTCTTTTAGTCCACCCGGCAACAGGGGATGAAATCACTACATGTGGGTACAGTGGTGCAAACTCTGCAGAGTCAAAACTGTCATGACAGCCGTGCTCACGGTCAAGAGCGGCTTGGACTTATTCATGATTAGAGGATTGATGGTTTTGGAAGTTGTGGGTGTCAAGCGGGGAGCTTAACATTGGAAATGATGTTATGGTTATTAGATTATGATGATGGGATGGGAGATTGGGACCATTTCACCCGTGTAGTAATGTAGGTGCTTAATAAGCTAAGGTGATAGGTATTAATTGCGTAGTGCTTTAACCATGAGTTCAACCTCTCCTTGTTCTAGCCATGCATGATATAATTTTCCCACACTTTCTGAGTACCATTGGTACTCAACCTTGCATATTTGTTGGTTTATATTGCTGCTCAGGTCAAGATAATGAGGTGGTGTATAATGACCAAGACTTTGGACCCGAAGAAGGTTTCTAGGTTCATGGAGACCCCGGGCAACGCCTGTGACGGAGCCCTCAAGAACAATATTCCGCTGCTAGTTTATTTGCTTGTGATGACCTTATTATTGTCCATTGAGACATTTGCTATGTAAGACTTATTTATATTCGACACCTGGCTTGTAATAAATGATGCTTCACTATTTGTCATCACATGTATGAGAAAATGATCCTGGCATACATGTGATATTCACTTAGTTGTGACATAGGCTAATGTTGTAGCTAGATCGGTAGAAGTCGAGTAGTAAAAAGTTACTCGTGAGAGTTCGAGTAATGGAGTTTACTCGCGAGAGGTTGATGATAAGAGCACCCTCATGAAAATGATATGCGGGCGGGGATGTTCCTGTAGGATGATAAGAGCACCCTCATGAAAATAAGGTTGGTCTCGCCTTGCGACAGGTGTGACAATGATTGAGACCACATTGGGCCTGGGCCGGGATGGTAAGGAAAATGTGGAGGTTAGTTGTAGCCCCGTACGTATCGGTTAAGGACTGCGCGTATGCGGACCTGCTGGACAAGATTGATCTGTACCGGATATATAGTGGGGTACGGGACCCATGAAACCGATGTTACTCAATGTACCATGATACAGATACTCATCCTTCGCGTGGGAATGGCGTTGAGAAGGCGGGAGGTGTAAATCCTTTAGCGGCCAATTTCGACGTGTCCGCTAGAGGACTATCCTGCTCGGCATGAAACGTTTTTCTATGTTGGGGTGTCATATGAAAGGTTGCTGCATACAACGTAAGAAAGAGCTCTTGTGATAGTCTTTCGAGGCGGGTGTATGTATCGTGTATTCTGGGTTGTTATTAATCCGAATCACCTTTGCTCGTGGAAGAGGATTGAGCATACTTGCCCACTGCACTGTGACGTAGTAAGAAGAGGAACTAAGTCTCGTAACTTGATGTTCATGGATAAATCATTGTATTGGAACCTTGACTGAACTAGATATAGTGCCAACTAAAGTTCATTTCCACCTTAGGCTAGCGACATCGGGGTAATCATTTCTTGTTTGATTGTGGACTTCCGGTGTTGTGAGGCGTGAGGACCTCTAAAATGAAGGCTATAATTATCTGAATATAAGGATCAAGTTTAGTCAAGCTTCATTTTGCAAATTCATGTTCCTACTTTCTTGCTACCCCTGAATGTAAAGTTACATGTTTAGGATTGATGGTTAAGACTTGCTGAGCCTTAGTGCTCACGGTTACTTCTGAGTTGTTTTTGCAGGTAGCAGGATGCCTGCTATGAAGAGGGTTGTTCGGTGAGACGATGAACCTCACGGTTTGTTCAACTCATCGGAAACCTAGCTGCTGCCTTTCTTGGTGCAGCTAGTGGGAAATGTTCACAGGCTGAACAACTTCTCTTCGGCGTAGTTAGGATCGAGAGTGAGTAGTTTTCCTGTGTTTAAATTCCGCTGCGTGTGTACAATATGTTGTAAAAGATCATATCTTGAGTAATAAAATGGTTTCATTATGTTCTACCGTCTTTTCGTGCATGCTGTTGGGTACCGCATCGCACGGTACCATCCAGTGTGATTTCCAGGCGAGCGGTGCCATCCCCGCCATTGGTGGGCGGGCCCCCCTAACAGCGTGGTATCAGAGCCGCATTGGGAATAGCACGTATGAAAAGAGCATATTTTTGAAAACTTAGAGGTATACGAGTGAGGAACGTATAGTATACTCACATAAGGACTGTTAATAGCATAGTTACTTAAGGTGGCAAGCTAACAGTGTGTTATCATACAGTATTTCGATTCTGTAACGATGCACCTACGTGGAGGTAAGCAGGGTAAGGAGCGCTACCGAAAGCGGATCAATTTTGGTTAGCTCACCCATATGAGGAAGTAGTATGGGATGTCCCGTTCAGCAATGGACGGGAAAAGTGAATATGTTTTCTAAGACTCTTCATGTCTTAGAGACATATGAATGGCACTAGCCTCCGGTGCGTATACCCAGGAGCAAGAGGAGGAGACCCCATCATGTGGTTTGTAACACGAAGTATGTTTTCTAGGACTCTTCATGTCTTATGAGGCTTACGAAAGCGCTGTTCCATCGGTGTGCTTTATTGCAAAGGTGTGGAGCCCCCATCGGATGGTGAATAACCCGATAATGTACCTTGAGATGTGGCTTGACTCAAGGACGGCACGTATCGCAATGATACGGGGCGTATGTTTTTACTATGATATGGACCTGCCTGAAATGACAAAACATTGTGTGCATCACTACAACAACAACAACCAAGCCTTTATTCCAAGCATGTTGGGGTCGGCTAGACATGAAATCTAATAATTATATATATATCAATGAAGTAAAAGAGAGGAAGATATATAAGGACAACAAGGAAAAAAAGAAAAGAAAAAAACAAGACTAAGATTGTGGCACATGAATTGCTACTTCCATACGTTCCTATCATGAGCTAAGTAAAACACCCTCAAATTTATTACCATGTATTGCATACATTTTCATGTAGAGAAGCATTGCAAAAAAGTAGAAATGGAGAAAGAACCCTAGAAATGGATAAAGAAATATAGAAATGGAGAATGAACCATAGAAATGGAAGAATGAACAATAGAAATGGAGAAAGAACCATAGAAATGGAGAAAGAACCATAGAAATGGAGGAAGAACCATAGAAATGGAGAAGGGAATATAGAAATGGAGAATGGGACATAGAAATGGAGAATGGGACATAGAAATGGAGAGGGGAATGTAGAAATGGAAAAGGGGACATAGAAATGGTCAGAAGTGGAAAAAAGATAGCTGAAATGAGCTTTCCCAAATTTTCCCCAAAATTTCCCCCAAAATTTCCAAATTCCCCAATTACACAAAAGGGGAATTTTCCCGACATTTGGAGGAATTTAATCCTTAATGCTGCCGCACACAATTTAAAGAGGGAAAAGTTGGTTGAGTTCCAAATTGACTAGGACTCTTGCTTGAATTCCAATTGGAGTAGTACTCCTCCCTTCTCCCCCTTATAAATACAACCCCAGCCCCCCCTTTTTGGCCGCAGCCTCCTCCTCCCCCTTCCCAAGTCGCCGACTTGGAGTCCCTTCCCCTCCAAGTAACCGAGTTGGCACCCCCCCTGCCGGAGTTCGGTCGCCGTAGATCCCCGCCGTCGAGCACCGCCGTCGAGCACCGCTGTCGAACCCCGTCGTCGAGACCCGCCAACGAGCCCGTCACGCCTCGCCGTTGCTAGAAAAGAAGCCGACGATATGTCCTATCCTAATCTTCCATAGAAAAGTTCCCCGCTGCTGCCAATGCTAGGAGGAAGGCCCTGCCACCAAAAGGAAGTGAGGTAGGTCCCCATTATCCATCTTACGACGTCGCCGCTGTTTCTACGCATCCGTTTTCTTCACCGACACGACCCCACGGTCTTGTCGAGCCAGGATCACGCTGAGGGGTGCTGTGTTGCACAGCACCGTATCACAAGTCAAAGGTACAAGCGGAAGCGAAATTTTATTACATAAACAAGTTTATGAACATGTTTACATCCAAATAAGTCCAGTCTACACTCACGGGTGTAGACTACGCATCAAGTCCATGTCCAGCCCTTGAACGTGTCCTTGCTAGCACACACGCACACTAACTCTGCAGCGTGCACGACTCCCACTCAACGGGGTTCTCCTCCTGGGGTTCCGTCTCCTCTTCGGGAGTCCCTTCCTCATAGAACCCTGCAAAAGCTTCAAACACAAGCAGTGAGCACGAAGGCTCAGCAAGTCTGACCCGTCTCACCTAAACATGGAACTTCTACATGAGGGTGATGGGTTACATGAGGTAAAAATCATTTGCAAGGACTCACCTAATTAGTAGAACCTTACTTTCAAGTTTTAGCAGCAGGTTGTGGGGAACCTTACGCTAAGGCACATGAGAGAGCCGCAATCAAACAAGAAACGCATTTCTCTCATGTACTTTGCCCAAAGTTGAAAAGAACTTTAATAAGCTCTAGACTACAACAAATCATTAGCAATCAAGTCCATCTTTCAATCAGAAACATTTTAACATGCAACTAGCCTGTTCTTTCTACGTCACGGTACAGTGAACAAGTGGTACTCACTGACCGCGAGGGTTGGCGATTATAATCGATTTACACCTGCAGGGTTACCCGAATAACCCGTCACGTACGCCTGTACTTGATGTTGCCTACAAAAACCATCACGGATGCCGTACGCAACTACCTTTCACCCGTTAGCCGAATGTTGAACCGGTCCAATCGTCCTGAGCAAGAGGTCTCTGCACGCGCATCTCAGTGCCGCCAGCCGATTTACACCTCAAGCTCTCAACCTACCCTCTGAATGACCAGCTATGCCTCAACACCCAGCTACCCGAGTTACATCGGTTTCCCGGTTCTCATATAGCCGGTAGGTCTTCGGTACTGTTCTAGCTTGTTCAACAGGCCCGCTGACACGACCCCACTGGTCCTGTCAAGCCAGGATCACGCTGAGGGGTGCTGCGTTGCACAGCACCGTATAACACACGTCAAAGGTGCAAAGCGGAAGCGGAAGTTTCATTACATAAACAAGGTTATGAACATGTTTACATCAAAATAAGTTCAGTCTACCCTCGCGGGCGTAGACTAAGCATCAAGTGCACGTTCAGCCCTCGAACGTGTCCTTGCTAGCACACACGCACACTAACTCTGCGGCGTGCACGACTCCCACTCGACGGGGTTCCCCTCCTGGGGTTCCGTCTCCTCTTCGGGAGTCCCTTCCTCATAGAACCCTGCAAAAGCTTCAAACACAAGCAGTGAGCACGAAGGCTCAGCAAGTCTGACCCGTCTCACCTAAACATGGAACTTCTACATGAGGGTAATGGGTTGCATGAGGTAAAAATCATTTGCAAGGACTCGCCTAATTAGTAGAACCTTACTTTCAAGTTTTAGCAGCAGGTTATGGAGAACCTTACGCTAAGGCACATGAGAGAGCCGCAATCAAACAAGAAACGCATTTCTCTCGTGTACTTTGCCCAAAGTTGAAAAGAACTTTAATTAGCTCTAAGCTACAACATATCATTAACAATCAATGTCCAGCTTTCAATCAGCAACATTTTAACATGTAACTAGCCTGTTCTTTCTACGTCACGGTACAGTGAACAAGTGGTACTCACTGACCGCGAGGGACGGCGATTATAATCGATTTACACCTGCAGGGTTACCCGAACAACCCGTCACGTACGCCCGTACTCGATGTTGCCTACAACAACCATCACGGACACCGTACGCGACTACCTTTCACCCGTCAGCCAAATATTGAACCGGTCCCATCGTCCCGAGCAAGAGGTCCCTGCACGCGCATCTCTGTGCCGCCAGCTGATTTACACCTCGAGCTCTCAACCTACCCTCTGAACGACGGGCAATGCCTCAATACCCAGCTACCCGAGTTACATCAGTTTCCCGGTTCCCATATAGCCGGTAGGTCTTCGGTACTGTTCTAGCTTGTTCAACAGGCCCGCACCGGGGCTTGCCTTGCTGCTCTTGGTCGTAGGCTAGCTGTTCCTCCGGAGTAACGAAGTCTAGGACTTCGGGTTCCTCCTCGACCTTAGCGACTACATGATATAAGAAACATATGTATCAATTTAAATGCATTTGTATTAATTTTGAAGTTGTGAAGTCTATAACCTTTGCTAGATAGATCTAATGACTGTGAAACTTTTGCTGTGGCTTGGTTACAACCTAAACAGAGACTTGGTCAAGTTTTAGTTGCAGCAAAGCTCATTTGAGCCCTCCACAAATAATTATGTCCTTGACCTTAATTGGAACTCTTAGGGTGTTCTAGGAATTTTCATGAGACAAACTATGACTTTCTGAAAATTAGATTTTCAGAGGGTTCTAATGGAGTTGGTCTCACTTAATTTGGAAGTCTCTAACTAAAGATATGAGCTAAACAATTTCAGAGAAAATTCTGAAAATGTTTCTGAACATTTTCTATTTTCTCTGGAACAGTTTTACTAATCACACCATTAGGTGGACTAAATGAGCTCAAATGGATCTGAAATTTTTATGGTAGTTCAAGGATATTATGGTGAACATCTCAGCCAAATTTCAGGATTTTCCTCCAAAGGATTCTCCAGTTAAAATTCCTAACAGTTTAAACTTTAAGGAATTAATCCTGGAGAATTAAGGAATTTGATGAAGTGAAACTTGATTTTCTGGAAAGTACTCAGAGAGCTGAATCCAGCAAAATTTGGTTCACTCAATTTGGAGCTTTCTAGCCAAAGTTATAAGGATTTGAAGTTTGAAGGAAATCTGAAAATTGGGGAAAAGTTTAAACTCGCGCGTGGGCCCAGGGGACACGCGTCGCCCGCCTAGGCGATGGCACACCGCGGCCCACAAGGATTTTGCGCGCCAGCACACCCGATCCCGGCCGCAGCCGGATCCCGATTCAAAATATCGGCCGCTGACAGCTGGGGTCCACCCCCTTCTTCAACCTCGCGACACCCGCGCCCCGCCGCCGAGGGACCTCGCCGGAGAGCTCGCCGCCGGCTGCTGTACAGCTCCAAACTTCTTGATCCTGGCAGCCCCTGCCTACTTTTACTTGGGGAACAGGATCCGAGGGTCAGCTGCTCATGACAACGGCCGGAGCATGGTCGGCGACGAGCCGCCATATCGGAATGACTTCGGCCATGTCGGCTGACTCCCCTAGTACCTCAGCTACTTGGGAAATCGGTCGGGGAGCATCAGTGGACCTCAGAGAAGGTCGACATGAGCTCGAGGCAGCTCGGGGAAGGCCCGAAATAGGTCCTCACCGTGCGCCCGATACCCCCCCGTTCGTTCCGCCATTAGTCGACCTCAAATTACGCCTGCACAGAGGTTCTCCGGCCTAGAGTTGTGAAGACAACTCGTGCGTTACCGTGTCTAGCTCGTGTGAGAGCGGCCTGAGGCCCTCTAATCCTTTCTAGAGCACAAATTAAACAGAATCGTACCCGAAGGTCGTTCTGCACACAGAAAGGGGAAAAGTGGAAATTCGCCGCCGGTGAGCAACCACTCGAGCTGTGGCTCGGGGATGAGCAGCACCGGTCACCCGCGCGTCCAAGGGTGCCTTGGCTCGGGCGTGACAACGCCCAGGTTGGGCTGTCCACGAGAGCCCGAGGTGCGGCGGTTCCAAGTTCCGAATTTGATCTTTCGGCACAGCCGATATCAATCGGTTTCAACCGAATTCTAGCAATGGGGAGGATGGAGGAAGGTCTCTAGTACCTTGCTGGGACTCTGGAGTGGAAGGAGGGAGCTGCGATCGGCGTCCTCCGATCAAGTCCGAACTGCGGAAACTTTCGGCCGGTGCTGGTTCTTGCGGGAAAACACGTCGGTACCTCGGCCGAGGAGGGGGGCAGGCGCCTTAAGAAGGCTCTGCACCGCCTCATGCCCGCGCGTGGGCAAGCAGCTGGTGGCGCGGTGGCTGGCCTCGGTGGCGATCACCGCTGCGGCTCGGCGACCCGAGTGAAAAGTCTCAGTCGGTTTGTGTTGTAGTAGAGGCTGACATGTGGGTCCCACCCTTCCTTTTAACCTCTGAAATTTACTTCTAATCACTGTTGTAAACAGTGAACCCCATACTACCCTTGGCAATTCAAATTATTCACCCATGAGCCATTTGAATTGATCAAAGTTCAAATGAGGTTTGGTTTGAATGAATTTCAGCACAAGTTTAGTTTGAAATTCAACTAAAGTTTGAATTTCTCCCCCTTAGCTCATGTCAAGATCAACTCCAAATGGAGTGAAAATTGGTGTGTGAGCTCACAAAAATGTGCTGAGTAAGAATATGCCTTCCACTTTCAAATTCATGGTATAAAAACAGTTTGAATTTGAATATGTTTTCAAACTGCCCCCTTCCTATCTATACCCAAGATGACCTCAAAAAGGTTTTGAATTTGGGTGAAATTTGGCATGGACATCCTTAGCAAAGTGTAGGAGTTTTTCCTATGTCCAGCCCATCTATATCACATGTGGGAAATACCACTTTTGCAATGTGTAAGTTTGTTCCCTAATGAGCATGTTGATAATTGTTACATGCTCTTCATTTGTGTTCATCATTCTTCCTCAAATGAGGTGTGTGGTGTGGGGATGAACACTACAAATGGGTGTCAAAAACTGAGGCCCTTACATTCCTCCCCCCTTAAAAGAATCTCGTCCCGAGATTATAAGGTGAAAATGAGAGAGAGGACGGTGGAAAATTACCGGATATGCGACGTGAGAAAGTCGGGGTAGTTAGTGCGAAGGAATTCTTCGCTTTCCCATGTCGCTTCGTCCATGGAGTGATTACTCCACAGAACCTTGTAGAACCACAACGTACGGTTGCGTGTGGTTCGGGCCTTCTCATCAATAATCTGCACCGGTTCCTCCCGATAGGTGAGATCCGGTTGCAGTTCTTCAATGTCTTCCAGCTGAATGGTAGTTGATGGCTTGAGACACTTCCTCAGCTGGGAAACGTGAAAGACGTCGTGCACACCGGAAAGTGCTTCTGGTAATTTCAGCCGGTGTGCTACCGATCCACATCGTTCGGTAATCTGGAATGGACCGATGAATCGGGGTGCCAACTTTCCTCTCACCCCAAATCTGTTTACACACTTCATTGGAGACACCCGTAGATATACGTGATCTCCAACTTCGAATTGTAATGGGCGCCTTCTCCGGTCCGCATACTGTTTCTGTCGGGATTGAGCAGCTCTTAGGTTCGCTTGAATCAGTCGAACCTTTTCTTCCGCGTCGTTGACAAGGTCAATCCCGAAGGTAACCCTTTCGCCAGACTCACACCAGTTCAATGGTGTGCGGCATTTTCTTCCGTATAGCGCCTCGTAGGGCGCCATTCTGATGCTGGCTTGGTACCCATTGTTGTACGAGAACTCGGCTAACGGCAAGTGATCATCCCAGTTCTTGCCGTGGTCGATAGCGCAAGCTCGTAGCATGTCTTCTAGGATTTGATTTACCCGCTCAGTTTGCCCATCCGTCTGCGGGTGGTAGGCTGAACTACGGATCAGCTTCGTCCCCAAGGCAGCGTGTAGCTGCTCCCAAAAACGGGACACAAATAAAGTGCCCCGGTCCGATACGATGGTACGGGGTACGCCGTATAAGCATAGGATCCGTGAGATGTACAGTTCAGCGTACTTCTTGGCGTTGTAGTAAGTGTTGACCGGGATGAAATGGGCAACTTTGGTGAGCCGATCGACGATCACCCACACAGAATCATGTTTCTGTAAGGTGGTGGGTAAACCGACGACGAAATCCATGCTCACGTCCTCCCACTTCCAGGCAGGAATGCCTAGTGGTTGCAGCAGTCCCGGTTTCCGCATATGGTCTGCCTTCACCCTTCGACATGTATCACATTCGGACACGTATTTTGCAGTCTCTCGCTTCATCCGTGTCCACCAAAACTTTCTTCTGAGTTCTTGATACATTTTGTTGCTGCCGGGGTGAATAGAAAATTTTGATAAGTGAGCCTCATCAAAGATTTTCTTCCGTAGCTCCGGGTTTCGGGGTACGACAATCCGGTCCTTGAACCATAGGACGCCGTCTCCGTCCTTCCGGAAACATTTCAACTCCCCACTGTCTACACGTCTCCGCAAATGTGACATGCCCTTGTCATTCTTCTGGGCTGCCGCTATCTCTTCACGGATGGTGGGGATCAAAGTTAGGTTGTAGAGAGCTCCGTGTGGAATCACATGTAGTGGTGGTTCGCTCTCTTCCAACGGTGTGATGGTCAGATTATTGACGTGTGACTTGCGGCTCAGCGCATCTGCCACAACGTTTGCCTTGCCCGGATGGTAATGGATCTCTATCTCGTAATCCTTTATCAGTTCTAACCATCTTCGTTGCCTCATATTCAGCTCCTTCTGAGTGAATATGTACTTGAGGCTTTTGTGGTCGGTATATAAATGTACGAGGTTACCGAGTAGGTAGTGCCTCCACATCTTCAGTGCAAGTACCACGGCAGCGAGCTCCAAGTCGTGAGTTGGATAATTTTGCTCATGGTTCCTAAGCTGCCGTGATCCATACGCGACCACTCTTCGGTCTTGCATCAGCACACACCCAAGCCCAATGCCGGATGCATCGCAGTACACATCGAACGGTTTTGTTGTGTCTGGCTGCGCCAAAACCGGTGCTGATGTCAGGTGCTTGACTAAAGCCTTGAATGCTGCTTCACATGCTGGACTCCAAACATATTTGGTAGCCTTCTTCAGCAGCTCTGTCATTGGCTTGGCAATCTTTGAGAAGTTCGGAATGAACCTCCGATAATATCCCGCGAGTCCGAGGAAACTCCGTACCTCATGAACAGTTCTCGGGGATTTCCAATTCAGCACTTGCGTGATCTTGCTCGGGTCCACAGCGATACCCTCCGCTGAGATGATATGCCCGAGGAAAGGCACTTGCGATATCCAAAACTCGCATTTGCTGAACTTTGCGTATAACTTGTGATCCCGCAGCCGTTGCAAGACTATACGCAGATGTTTCTTGTGATCTTCCTCCGACTTGGAGTATACTAGGATGTCGTCGATGAAGACCACGACAAACTTGTCCAGCTCCGGCATGAACACCGAGTTCATTAAGTACATGAAGTGAGCTGGGGCATTGGTGAGGCCAAAGGACATGACCAGGTACTCATAAAGTCCATACCTTGTCGAGAAAGCTGTCTTTGGAATGTCCTCCGCCCTTATCTTAATCTGATGGTACCCGGATCTTAAATCCATCTTGGAAAAGATCTTTGCTTCGACCAACTGATCAAACAACATGTCGATCCGTGGCAACGGGTACTTGTTCTTGATGGTTACGGCATTTAATGGACGGTAGTCCACGCAAAGCCGCAACGTTTCATCCTTCTTTTTGACAAATAATGCCGAACAGCCCCATGGCGAGGAGCTCGGCCTAATAAAACCCTTCTCCAGAAGGTCCGTGAGCTGCGTCTTCAGTTCAGCCAACTCCTTGGGCGCCATCTTGTACGGCCTTCGGGATATTGGCATGGTTCCTGGTGCAAGTTCAATCTTGAACTCCACCTCTCTATCGGGTGGCATCCCCGGCAAATCGTCCGGGAATACATCAGGGAACTCTCGGACCACTGGAATGTCTTCCAATCTGATGGTTGTGGCTTGATAGACACTTGGAAGTTTTATGTCTGGACTGTCCAGAAATAATGAGTGAGAACCGTGCACCTCTGAGTTTAAGTGCACGACTCGAAGGACGGTGTCTAAAACAGCGCCGTGGCGGGTTAACCACGACATCCCTAGGATGACATCGACCTTCTGCCCCTCTAAGATAATGAGAGACGTGGGGTACACTCTACCCGCTAAGCATAATGGTGCTTTGGAGACCATTACGCTTGCTGAAACCTTCCCACCCGGTGAACAAATTAGATATGGACTATCGGTGGGTAGTATTGGCAAGCTGTGTTTAGCAATGAAAGCTTGGCTAATAAAATTATGCGTGGCGCCTGAATCAAATAGTACTATAGCGGGATGCTGGTGGAGTTGGAACATACCCGCAAGGATTGGCTCGCCCTCCGGCATGTCCTCAATGGCAAGCTGGTGGACAGTGCCGGGCCTAGGGTTTGCCCGCCGCGCATTAGTAGGGTTCCGGGGTTGATTCCTCCCCGGAAACTGTGGTGCCACTCCGCCGCCTTGCCTCTCCGGGCAACTGCTCGCGAAGTGTCCTGGACGACCACACTTGTAACATGTGGCCGCTGCTGGTGGAGTACTCGGGGGACGAAAGCCCGGCATGCGTTGCGGAGGTACAAACGCACGCGGCATCGCCCGCTGCTGCTGCTGTTGTTGCGGTGGAACTGGCAGTGCCGGCCGGAATGCCGGTGAAGAGTACGGCCGACCGCGGAACGGCATCGACCGCTGTGATGGTTGCCAGCGTGGACCTGATGGTGGGCGATTCACCATCCGAAACTTCTGAGAAGGACCGCCTCCTTCTCCGCTGCTCTGCGGCGCGCTTAGCTTTCGCTCTGCCGCCGCCAACTCCTTGCCGGAGTCCTCCTGAACAATCGCAGCATCAATGATGTCGTTGAGGATGCCGCGATTGAACATCGCCAGCTTGTCCTTCAGGAGCGGGTTAAGGCCCTGGTAAAAGTGGTCCCGCCGCTTCTCGTCCGTATCTGCGTGATACGACGCGTAGAGCGCGAGATCGTTGAACGCCCTGGAATATTCCAGCGCGTTCCGGCTCCCTTGTTGCAGGTGTAGGAACTCCTGCGTCTTCCTCTTCATCAAACCGGGCGGTATATGATAGGCCCTGAAGGCCGTCCGGAACTCCGCCCAGGTCATCACTCGGTCGGTGGACTGGGAAGCACAGAAGTTGGCCCACCACGCGCTCGCGGATCCTTGGAGCTGCTGGACCGCGAACTGAGTCTTGCGCTGCTCGCTGATTTGGAGCAGCCCGAACTTCATCTCTATGGCGCGGAGCCAGTTGTCCACGTCAAGTGGTTCATCCGCCCTTAAGAATACAGGGGGATGAGTCGCCAGGAAGTCGGAGTAGGAGCTCTGTTGGCGCTCCTCACGATCTTGACGTCTCTCTGGGCGAGACGTATTCGCAATTAACGTTTGCAGCAGCTCTGTGTGCTGCTGATGTGAACCCGCCATTGCCGCGAAAATGTCGGCCAATGTAACCGTTGGCAGTGGCGGTGGCGGTGTTTGCTGTTGCTGTTGCTGCTGCTGTCCCGAGGAGTCCTCGGGAGGCGGTTGGGAGGTCTCTCCCCCTTGGCTAGTACCTCCAACATCAGGGTTGGCACGAGTACGCGTCATTCTGAAATTCAGCACAGCAGCAATTAGCACATGTCTTACTCAAAATTCCATAAACAGCAGTAGGTATTGAAGCGACGCATGATTAACTTGCACAACATTCACATATATTGATAAAGCATAAACTTTATACAAGATACATTATTCTCGGATCTCCGAGAAGTCGTGCTCATGTCGTCACTACCTATACATAAGCTACTGTCTACACGACATGTCACCGATTACAAAAGTTGGGTTACGCTACCCTAGCTGCCCTACTTGGCAACCGTAACCCCCTACTCGGAGTAGAACTCGACCTCCTGTGGGTCGTCCTCCTCCGGTACCTCGGCTGGTGGTTCGGGGTCTACCACCTCCTCTCCCATTCCGGGCTCTCCCATGGCTGGAAGACCCAAGACTACCGGTACGCCCAATACCGGGGGCACGAAGTCCTGCAATGCATGCACCTCGTCCATAGCCTGGTTGTAGTCCTCTTCCCAGCCTTGTCCTTCCTCAATAGCGTCGTCCCGCTCTTGAGCAAGGTCCTCATTCTGCTGGGTTAGGGTCTGCACCAGCTCTTGCAACGCCGCGATGTCAACAAGGCCCTTCTTCTTTGCCTTCTTCAGACGACGCAACTGATTGTGTTGTTCATTCAGTCGCTTGATCGTCGGAAGGAGCACATTGCGGAGTGCACTGTGAGCACTCTCAAAATGATCTCCACGGCTTGTGCTCTCCTTGAGCTTGGTGGCGAGATGCTCTGTATGAACAGCTTGGCTGTCCATCACAGCGTTTCCCGCCCTCATTTGGAGGCTGAGGTTTGCCTCCGCGGGGTTGTACCTTGGGCAAGTCGGGTCTGTTGCCTCCAGGTACCTTTCTTCCCACACATGCTGAGCTCGTCCCTCCACCGGAATGAGTGCGTATGGAGTTCCCTCCATAGCCTGCACGTGTAGTTGGCAGAAACGTGACATAGTGTCACGGGCTGCCACTTGCCACATCCCTTCCGGTTGTCTTCCTCTCACCGTGACGGTGAATGGCACCCAACCGGGTGGCGTAGGTCCTGCGGGAACCTCGACATGGATCGTCCACGTCTTGTTCCCCTCTTCGCCCTCTTCCTTGGCGAAGTATTGCGGCATCTTGTTATACCCGAAATATTGGAGCATTTGCCACAATGCTTCCGGGTAGCCGCTACGGTCAGAGCAGTGGGAAACTACCCACCCGTTCTCCAACCGTTTATCTGTTGCCATCTGTAAAAATATATTTGAGAAATGTCAAATATTTATTTAAACAGTAAACCATTGAGTTATAACATAAGATATGTCATTGAACCCATAACACTTGGAAACATAGTTCAAATTTTTAAACAAATTTGACTGCTGATCTGCTGTTACCATGACAGCCCTGACCAGTTTCCATATCAATCTGATTTAGGCCAGGTTAAAAGCAAAACCAGTCCTGGAGCTCAACATCAAAGTTAAAGTTAACTTCAATAGCTTTCCAGAAAGTATTTGGTTGGCCTAAGATCTGTCCTGGTTCCAAAAGTTATGAGATGTCAAAGTTAACAGAATTTCTGGAAACAATTGGACAGCACCTCCCTGCCTTAGGTACTGATTTGATCCAAGAATCCCAGTTAATTCTGTTCCTAATCTGACAAAACTTTCTGTTACAAAGTTGTAACCCATCTCATAAGATTTCCAGAACTACCTCATTTCCTATTTTTGGATTTTTAAGCAGGGAGTTATGCTTAATTTACAGAGAGTTTACAGAGAGTCTTTGCTCTGTCCTGTTTTCTGGACAGTTTCAACTCCACTGCATTTTTCGAGTGGTTAAGGGATGAAACACCTCTGGAACTCAACAGAAAAGTTGTAAAGCTCCTCCAAAGCTTTCCAGAAATGTATCATACGACCCCAACCTCGAAAGAACTCAACCTCTAACCTCTGATTAACTCCAGCCTTGATTCCGCTGAAAACAGAGTGCTCTGTCCTTAACATCCTATAAGTTGAAAACTTGTTAGCTTTGAATATCCTGTTCAAGGGAAGGAGTTACATCAAGTTTTACTACTTTGGATCAAAACCTTCAAGTTTTTAAATGAAGTTGTTCATTTAATTGGATGTGATGTCGAGGCGTCACCAGATTATGTCGGTACTACGTCCTCACAAAGGAAAAACCTATACCGGACTTAGCCGGCTTCGTTAGTTCAGTGGCACTACTCGTCACTCGCACACGGATGCTACACGTCTACCGTTTCGTGGTAAGGCTACCTGCAGAAACTCAAACAATCATCAGACTCGGCTGCACACCGATCCCGGAATACATACAGTTAGTACACCCGGCCGTCATCACTCGCCCGGATGTTCTCAAGCCAACCACGCCTTGAGTTACGTGTTCACGTTTCAGACCACGTGACGGGGTCTCCCATATTGCACCACGCACGCCAGGGACAGACGTTGCTCGAATACCCCAAACGACATGAAGAGTCGTAGAGGATACTAAAGCGGGTCGGGTTACCTGCCACCCGTGGGGCTCCACCCTTCAGCTTGTGCGCACTGGTGGACAGTGCTTACGTGCACCCCCCAAGACATGAACGTCCCGAGATGCACGATTTTCCGACATAACAAATAGGTTAACAAGCCACTTTCTATATGCTAATAACATCCTTATACGGGCTACTAACTCGTTCCTCACTGGATTTTTGAAAAAAAGAAGACCTTTGTACCGTGTTAAACCTCAAGCGAGCTCTGATACCACGCTGACACGACCCCACTGGTCCTGTCAAGCCAGGATCACGCTGAGGGGTGCTGCGTTGCACAGCACCGTATAACACACGTCAAAGGTGCAAAGCGGAAGCGGAAGTTTCATTACATAAACAAGGTTATGAACATGTTTACATCAAAATAAGTTCAGTCTACCCTCGCGGGCGTAGACTAAGCATCAAGTGCACGTTCAGCCCTCAAACGTGTCCTTGCTAGCACACACGCACACTAACTCTGCGGCGTGCACGACTCCCACTCGACGGGGTTCCCCTCCTGGGGTTCCGTCTCCTCTTCGGGAGTCCCTTCCTCATAGAACCCTGCAAAAGCTTCAAACACAAGCAGTGAGCACGAAGGCTCAGCAAGTCTGACCCGTCTCACCTAAACATGGAACTTCTACATGAGGGTAATGGGTTGCATGAGGTAAAAATCATTTGCAAGGACTCGCCTAATTAGTAGAACCTTACTTTCAAGTTTTAGCAGCAGGTTATGGAGAACCTTACGCTAAGGCACATGAGAGAGCCGCAATCAAACAAGAAACACATTTCTCTCGTGTACTTTGCCCAAAGTTGAAAAGAACTTTAATTAGCTCTAAGCTACAACATATCATTAACAATCAATGTCCAGCTTTCAATCAGCAACATTTTAACATGTAACTAGCCTGTTCTTTCTACGTCACGGTACAGTGAACAAGTGGTACTCACTGACCGCGAGGGACGGCGATTATAATCGATTTACACCTGCAGGGTTACCCGAACAACCCATCACGTAGGCCCGTACTCGATGTTGCCTACAACAACCATCACAGACGCCGTACGCGACTACATTTCACCCGTCAGCCAAATATTGAACCGGTCCCATCGTCCCGAGCAAGAGGTCCCTGCACGCGCATCTCTGTGTCGCCAGCTGATTTACACCTCGAGCTCTCAACCTACCCTCTGAACGACGGGCAATGCCTCAATACCCAGCTACCCGAGTTACATCAGTTTCCCGGTTCCCATATAGCCGGTAGGTCTTCGGTACTGTTCTAGCTTGTTCAACAGGCCCGCACACGGCTCGGTCCTCAATCGACACAAGCGGAGCTACAGCACACAGGCCCCAAAGTCCTGCTGCCCTTACTCTCCGCTCGGTCTCATTTTCTTGCCATGTGTATCATGTGCTATCTCTACCCGAGCAATGTGCCTCTAGCCTATTCTCGCGAGTAGTTTCAACTACTCGACTTGTACCGAATCCTACTCTATCCTAGCAATGCAGTGGCTAACGGGGTTTGCAATCCTACATCCAACCCATGGTTTTCTTGGCTGTGCAGTTGGGTTTCCAATCAAGACTCTAATGCAAAGAACAATATTCAAAGATGTGCTCAAAACAATAAATATTTGTAAAACGGTTAATGCAAACCGGGGCTTGCCTTGCTGCTCTTGGTCGTAGGCTAGCTGTTCCTCCGGAGTAACAAAGTCTAGGACTTCGGGTTCCTCCTCGACCTTAGCGACTACATGATATAAGAAACATATGTATCAATTTAAATGCATTTGTATTAATTTTGAAGTTGTGAAGTCTATAACCTTTGCTAGATAGATCAAATGACTGTGAAACTTTTGCTGTGGCTTGGTTACAACCTAAACAGAGACTTGGTCAAGTTTTAGTTGCAGCAAAGCTCATTTGAGCCCTCCACAAATAATTATGTCCTTGACCTTAATTGGAACTCTTAGGGTGTTCTAGGAATTTTCATGAGACAAACTATGACTTTCTGAAAACTAGATTTTCAGAGGGTTCTAATGGAGTTGGTCTCACTTAATTTGGAAGTCTCTAACTAAAGATATGAGCTAAACAATTTCAGAGAAAATTCTGAAAATGTTTCTGAACATTTTCTATTTTCTCTGGAACAGTTTTACTAATCACACCATTAGGTGGACTAAATGAGCTCAAATGGATCTGAAATTTTTATGGTAGTTCAAGGATATTTTGGTGAACATCTCAGCAAAATTTCAGGATTTTCCTCCAAAGGATTCTCCAGTTAAAATTACTAACAGTTTAAACTTTAAGGAATTAATCCTGGAGAATTAAGGAATTTCATGAAGTGAAACTTGATTTTCTGGAAAGTACTCAGAGAGCTGAATCCAGCAAAATTTGGTTCACTCAATTTGGAGCTTTCTAGCCAAAGTTATAAGGATTTGAAGTTTGAAGGAAATCTGAAAATTGGGGAAAAGTTTAAACTCGTGCGTGGGCCCAGGGGACACGCGTCGCCCGCCTAGGCGATGGCACACCGCGGCCCACAAGGATTTTGCGCGCCAGCACACCCGATCCCGGCCGCAGCCGGATCCCGATTCAAAATATCGGCCGCTGACAGCCGCGACACCCGCGCCCCGCCGCCGAGGGACCTCGCCGGAGAGCTCGCCGCCGGCTGCTGTACAGCTCCAAACTTCTTGATCCTGGCCGCCCCTGCCTACTTTTACTTGGGGAACAGGATCCGAGGGTCAGCTGCTCATGACAACGGCCGGAGCATGGTCGGCGACGAGCCGCCATATCGGAATGACTTCGGCCATGTCGGCTGACTCCCCTAGTACCTCAGCTACTTGGGAAATCGGTCGGGGAGCATCAGTGGACCTCAGAGAAGGTCGACATGAGCTCGAGGCAGCTCGGGGAAGGCCCGAAATAGGTCCTCACCGTGCGCCCGATACCCCCCCGTTCGTTCCGCCATTAGTCGACCTCAAATTACACCGGGCACAGAGGTTCTCCGGCCCAGAGTTGTGAAGGCAACTCGTGCGTTACCGTGTCTAGCTCGTGTGAGAGCGGCCTGAGGCCCTCTAATCCTTTCTAGAGCACAAATTAAACAGAATCGTACCCGAAGGTCGTTCTGCACACAGAAAGGGGAAAAGTGGAAATTCGCCGCCGGTGAGCAACCACTCGAGCTGTGGCTAGGGGATGAGCAGCACCGGTCACCCGCGCGTCCAAGGGTGCCTTGGCTCGGGCGTGACAACGCCCAGGTTGGGCTGTCCACGAGAGCCCGAGGTGCGGCGGTTCCAAGTTCCGAGTTTGATCTTTCGGCACAGCCGATATCAATCGGTTTCAACCGAATTCTAGCAATGGGGAGGATGGAGGAAGGTCTCTAGTACCTTGCTGGGACTCTGGAGTGGAAGGAGGGAGCTGCAATCGGCGTCC
This sequence comes from Neostapfia colusana, assembly GCA_030760725.1. Lineage (NCBI taxonomy): Eukaryota > Viridiplantae > Streptophyta > Magnoliopsida > Poales > Poaceae > Neostapfia > Neostapfia colusana. The sequence continues at coordinate 65,470,648 of JASWHV010000011.1, forward strand.
TCCGATCAAGTCCGAACTGCGGAAACTTTCGGCCGGTGCTGGTTCTTGCGGGAAAACACGTCGGTACCTCGGCCGAGGAGGGGGGCAGGCGCCTTAAGAAGGCTCTGCACCGCCTCATGCCCGCGCGTGGGCAAGCAGCTGGTGGCGCGGTGGCTGGCCTCGGTGGCGATCACCGCTGTGGCTCGGCGACCCGAGTGAAAAGTCTCAGTCGGTTTGTGTTGTAGTAGAGGCTGACATGTGGGTCCCACCCTTCCTTTTAACCTCTGAAATTTACTTCTAATCACTGTTGTAAACAGTGAACCCCATACTACCCTTGGCAATTCAAATTATTCCCCCATGAGCCATTTGAATTGATCAAAGTTCAAATGAGGTTTGGTTTGAATGAATTTCAGCACAAGTTTAGTTTGAAATTCAACTAAAGTTTGAATTTCTCCCCCTTAGCTCATGTCACGATCAACTCCAAATGGAGTGAAAATTGGTGTGTGAGCTCACAAAAATGTGCTGAGTAAGAATATGCCTTCCACTTTCAAATTCATGGTATAAAAACAGTTTGAATTTGAATATGTTTTCAAACTGCCCCCTTCCTATCTATACCCAAGATGACCTCAAAAAGGTTTTGAATTTGGGTGAATCTTGGCATGGACATCCTTAGCAAAGTGTAGGAGTTTTTCCTATGTCCAGCCCATATATATCACATGTGGGAAATACCACTTTTGCAATGTGTATGTTTGTTCCCTAATGAGCATGTTGATAATTGTTACTTGCTCTTCATCTGTGTTCATCATTCTTCCTCAAATGAGGTGTGTGGTGTGGGGATGAACACTACAAATGGGTGTCAAAAACTGAGGCCCTTACACCCGCACACGGCTCGGTCCTCAATCGACACAAGCGGAGCTATAGCACACAGGCCCCAAAGTCCTGCAGCCCTTACTCTCCGCTTGGTCTCATTTTCTTGCCGTGTGTTTCATGTGCTAACACTACCAGAGTCGACTGCCTCTAGCCTATGCTCGCGAGTAGTTCCAACTACTCGACTTGTACCGAATCCTACATTATCTTAGCATGGCAGTAGCTGACGAGGTTTCCAATCCTAATCCCAACCCATGGCTTTCTTGGCTATGCACTTGGGTTTCCACACAAGACTCTAATGCAAGGAACAATAGTATTCAAGTATGTGCTCAAAACAATAAAAGTTTGTAAAAAGGTTAATGCAAACCGGAGCTTGCCTTGCTGCTCTTGGTCGTAGGCTAGCTGCTCCTTCGGAGTCACGAAGTCTAGGACTTCGGGTTCCTCCTCGACCTTAGCGACTACATGATAGAAGAAGTACATGTATCAATTTAAATGCATTTGTATTCAGTTTGAACTTGTGAAACTTGTAAGTACCACTAGACAGACTCTATGACTGTGAAACTTTTACTGTGGCTTGGTTACAATCTAAACAGAGATTTGGTCAAGTTTTAGTTGCAGCAAAGCTCATTTGAGCCCTCCACAATTAATTATGTACTTGACCTTAATTGAAGGCTTTTGGGGTGTTCTAAAGATTTTCATGAAACAAACTATGACTTTCTGAAAACTAGATTTTTCAGAGGGTTCTAATGGAGTTGGTCTCACTTAATTTGAAGGTTCCTAGCTAAAGATATGAGCTAAACAATTTAAGAGGATATTCTGAAAATGTTTCTGAACATTTTCCATTTTCTCTGGAACAGTTTCACTAATCACATCATTAGGTGGATCATATGAGCTCAAATGGATCTGAAATTTTTGTGGTAGTTCAGGGATATTTTGGTTTACATTCCAGCAAAATTTCAGGATTTTCCTTCAAAGGATTCTCCAGTTAAAATTCCAAACAGTTTAAAATTTGAGGAATAAATTCTGGAGAAATAAGGGTTTTCATGAAGTGAAAATTGATTTGCTGGAAAGTGCTCAGAGAGCTGAATCCAACAAAATTTGGTTCACTTGATTTGGAGTTTTCTAGCTCAAGTTATGAGGATTTGAAGTTTGAAGGAAATCTGAAAATCGGGGAAAAAGTTTAAACTTGCGGGTGGGCCCCGGGGACACGCGTCGCATGCCGAGGCGACGGCACACCGTGGTCTGCGGGGTTCCTGCGTGCCAGCACAGCCGATCCCAGCCACACCTGATCCCGAATTCAAATTTTTAGCGGCTGACGCGTGGGCCAGCCGCCTTCGTCTTCCTCCCGTCGCGCCCGCGCGCTCGCGCCGCCGCCCCTCGCCGGAGCAGACTCGGAGCTCGCCGGCTCGCCGCTGCCGGCCATCCCATGGTCTGAAATTCACCGCCAGGGGGTTGTCGACGTCGAGGAACACGTCGGTGGTGTCAGTTCGGGCTGGCGGTGACCGGAAATAGCCCGGCGACGTGCCGCGGCCTTGGTTGAGATTCGGCGCCGTTGGCCATGAGTTCAAACCCGCTAAAACCTCGAACAATCGGTCCTACAGCATCAGTGTACCTCTAGGAAGCTCGACAAGGTGTCAAAAGGGTGCAAAGATGGCGGTAAGTCGGTTGGCACCGTGTGACCGATCGTGCCCGCCATGACCGCCCTTGATCGAACTCGAAATTCGTCACTCCTAGACAGTTTCACGCCACGGATGCCGAAAAGAACTTGATCGCCAGCTAGTCCAGCGTCTATGTGCGAGATTTGATAGCTAGAGAAGGATCTTAGAGCGAGAATTTGAAGGATCCGTACCAGAAGCTCGGTTTACAGTCGCCGGAGCAAAAACTGGAAATTCTCCGTGGATCCTTCACGGTTTGCTTCCAAACTTGGAGGGGAGCAGCACGGTGGTCGCGCGCTCCCGTTGCTACCCTTGCTGGACCGTGAAAACGCCTGTGGAGCGCGGTCCACGGGCGCCTGGCTTTCGGCTGAGGCTAGGTCGCCGCGGTGGCGATCTTTCTTGGGCAAGGGAGGTCGGGGCTCAGGGTTTCTGGCGTTGGGGAGGTGGAGTGCGATTTCAGGTGGCCGTCTAGCAGCTCGGGGAGGGAGAAGGCGAGTTGCTTTCGCAGTTCTCCGATCGAGCAGAGAGGTGGCAGGTCGGTGGCTCGGTGATCACGGGAGAGGAGAAAATGATCGGTGCCTGCCTCCGTGGAGCGCCTTAAGGGGGCCCTGGAACCGCCCTTGGGCTCGTGTGTGGGTGCGGGAAGCAGCTGGTGGCGCTGCTGCTCCTCGGTGGCGAGCGCAGCTGCTCCCGAGCATGGAGTCGGTAGCTGCTCGGTGGAAGTTCCCACCGAGACTCTGACTTTGGGTGCAAGTCTCCTCTCTTCTCTCTATGACATGTGGGTCCCACCCGGGGTTTTAATCTCTGAAATTTACTCCTAATCACTGTTGTAAACAGTGAGCCCCAAAATACCCTTGGTGATTCAAATTATTCACACATTAGAAATTTGAATTGATTAGAATTCAAATTGGGTTTGGTTTGAATGAATTTCAGCACAAGTTCAGTTTGGAATTCAAATAAAGTTTGAATTTGTCCCACTTAGCTCATGTCAATATCAACTCCAAATGGAGTGAAATTTGGTGTGTGAGCTCACAAAAATGTGCTGAATAAGAATATGCCTCCCACTTTTAAATTCATGGGATAAAAACAGTTTGAATTTGAATATGGTTTCAAACTGCCCTCTTTCTAGCTATACCCAAAATGTCCTCAAAAAGGTTTTGAATTTGGGTGAAACATGGCATGGACATCCTTAGCAATGTGTAGGAGTTTTCATATGCCCAACCCCTCTATATCACATGTGGGAAATACCACTTTTGCAATATGTGAGTTTGTTCTCTAATGAGCATGTTGATGGTGGTTACTTGCTCTTCATTTGTGTTCATCATCTTTCCTCAAATGAGGTGTGTGTGTATGGTGATGAACACTTCAAATATGTGTCAAAAACTGAGGCCATTACATTCCTCCCCCCTTAAAGGAATCTCGTCCCGAGATTATAAGGTGAAAATGAGAGAGAGGACGGTGGAAAATTACCGGATATGCGACGTGAAAAAGTTGGGGTAGTTGGCGCGAAGAAATCCTTCGCTTTCTGTGAGACCTATGTGTGCTGAATACATTGGCAATTAGGATAAAAGTTAGCATTAACATTTAAAGTTTTGAATATTGCCAAAACATGCTTCTGTGAGGTCCGGAGCTTGTTTTTAGGGAGCTCCCGTGAAGTTCAACTCGTAGAACTGCAGCGTCTTGTTTTTGCTTTTAACTCGCAATGTTTCAAACTTGCTTTATGGGAAGGTTTGCTTAGTATTAATTTGCTAAGTTTTTGGTGTGTTTTGGTGGTTATGGCTGCTATCATTTGATATGGTTTGCAACATGCTTATGCGACGTGCTTATGTAAGGTGTTGTGGTTTTCGAACTAACGTGAGTCAAGTCGAGGACTTGTGCTCGGAAGAATTGGTGGTTTATTCATGTGCAGGTGTTACTTGAGTTCAAGACATGGCTGGTGATGGGATCCTTGGACTAGTCTCAGGGAGGAGATGAGGTTCCAACAACCAAGTTCGGGAGGAGCTGTGGTTGAGTTGATCGGGAGGTCGCGCAGCATGTTTGGATCAAGGGCAGTGCATATGAAGGTTGCGTGTACGTCGTTGGAAGGTGTTTGCACGTGTGCAAGGAGTGCATGGACGTGGAAACATTGTTCCAAGGCGTGATGAAGAGAAGTGGATGTAAAGAATTGGTCGGAAAGGTCCAACCGGCTGGATTGCGTACTCAGGCTGAGACTGAGTCGGATATGGCTCAAATATGGAAGATTTGAGTTGGTTATGATAGGATTTCATGCTAGGCATGAAGTTTAGTTGTTTTAGGAATGTTTAGGACATTCCTAATGTGTTTGAAGGTCTCACGATTGCTTCTATCTGCGAATAGGAGAGTCCTGAGCAGTTATGGTAAGTTAGGATACGAGTGCAATTAGGAGTAGGAGTCCTATATTGGATTGATTAGCCTGAGGGCTGGCTATAAAAGCAAGGGAGGCCAGAGCTCTCGTGGGTAGAGAACTTTGGGCTGTTCCTCTTGTGTTTCTATTGAATAAATTTCATAGTTTCGAGGAGCTTTTGTGCCTTGTTCGTCCGATTTGTTTTTCGTCAAGTCTTTCTCGCCGAGTTTCTGGACAGACCGACGTTGCTTCGGTGTTTCGTTCATAACTCGAGTTTTACTGATCCGATTGACATGATTCTTTTTGGGTTGTCTTCAAAACTCAAATATCTATCATCTGTGAAAGTTTCACGAGCTTCGGATATGTAGTTTTTGAGATACACGAGTTTCTTTGCAGCATTGCAGATCTGTTTTATATCGGGTAGAACAGATTGATCTTCGTTTAATGTTTTGATCGTATCTCAAGTTTTACTTCGTGTTTTCAAGTGATTCTTGTTGCATTAGATCCGTGACTTGATTCTATACCTCTCTACTTGATTTGTCACGGTTGAACACGTTTGAAAACACTTGCACATACGGTTTTTTTAACCGATTGATTTTTTGCTGAGGGGTTTTTGTTGTTTCCGCTGCGAAAAGTTTTAATCTACCATTCACCCCCTCTGGTAGCTTTTCACGTGCTCTTCGATCCTACAATTGGTATCAGAGCCAAGGTGCTCTAATCTTTGTGATTTGCACGTGTTTTGACTAACCATCATGGAGAAGTACTCCGCAAAACCTTGTGTGTTCAATGGCATCGATTTTCAGGTTTGGAAGGCGCGGATGGAGGCCTACATACAGGCGCAAGGCTTCGCCATATGGGAAAAGGTCTACCGGAACTTCGATGTACCACCCAACGATCAAGTTACGGCTGCGAACATGAGAGATGTTGACAACAACAACAAGGCTCACAACTTGATCATCCAAGGATTGACTCAAAGCGACTTCGACCGTGTTGCACACCTCCGATCTGCATATGATGTTTGGAAAGCTCTTTGTGACTACCATGAAGAATCCAATACGATCAAGGAGGTAAGGCAAGATATGTTCAATAAAGAATACATGCGTTTTGAGATGCAACCCGGTGAGTCAATTGACGACCTTTTTGCTCGCTTTAATAAAATTCTCAGCAACTTGCGTAGTGTCAATGTTAACTATTCAGATGCTGAAAATGCTAGACAATTGTTAGGAGCATTAGATATGTCAATTTGGAAGATAAAAGTTACATCTATTCGTGGATCTACTGTCATGAGTTCTCTTACTCTAGACGTGCTTTATTCTAAATTGAAAACTCATGAAATTGACATCATCTCACGTAAAAACCCCAAAATGTCTATTGCATTTGTTTCGCAACGTGACATGTCTAGTTCTAGTTAGTCATCATCTAGTGGTGCACTCTCTTTGCTGTACTCTCTAACCCTTGAACAGATTGAAGAGTTTCCAGAGGAGGAGCTTGCACTCATCTCTACTCAGTTCTCAAAAGCATTGCAAAATGTGAGAACTAGAAGGAGAGGAAGCTCCGGACCTCAACGATGTTTTGAATGTGGTAAGACAGGACATTTTCGTACGGAGTGCCCTAACCTTTCAGGTCCGACTTCACGTGAAGAAAAGCAAACAAGGCCGAAGAAATTGTTTGCAAAGAATAAGAAGAAGAAAGATTTATCAATGCCAACATAGTGCATAGTATGATCTCTGCACCTCAAGATTTCAGCTCAAGTGATGTGGACACCGGTAGTGATGAAGATGAAGAAGCTATGGCAAATATGTGCTGCATGGCGAGCAAGTCAAGTTCAAGCTCCGAGGAGGCAGAACACAACAGAGACGATGAAGAGGTATGTCCCACTTGCGAAGAAATGTGTGATGCTATTTCTCGTGCTACTGTTATATTAAAGAAAAAGGATAAAAAACTTAGGAACAATGCTGTTAAAATTGAATCACTAGAATCTGAAATTAATCGTTTAAAAACTTTGATTCCTAGTGATGATTCTTGTTCCTCATGTGATTTAATTTATGAACAATTATCCTCTTTAAGAAGTGCACACACATCTACACTTGATAAACTTGAACTTGAAATTGAAAAGAACAAAGAGCTTGCTGCACTTAATGATAAAAATTTGAAAGATGCTTGTTGTTCTACAATTGATTTGCATTGTTCTTCATGTGATGATCTGAATAAGAAACTAAATGATGCTATGAATGAGATTTCTATTTTGAACAATGCTTTACGTGTGCATGAACTTAAATATTGTTCAAATTGCAAACTAAAGGGAAAAACTTCATGTGAAAACTGCTTTGATCTGTCCAATAAACTTGATGACATGCATAGGACACTAGATCGGTTTTCTAATGCAAATAAGAACCTAAACTTGCTGCTGAATTCTTCCAAGTCTTGTAATGATAAAACTGGTTTAGGTTTTAATTCTCATGCTCATGCTAAGGCACACCCACCTAAAGTTGTAAAGTCATTAGGAAGCGGTTTGATTCAAACAGCTCCTAGACAAAAAGAGGTGATTTTCAAGTCTGCAGGAGTACTGTCCCATTCGGGTTCTAATAAACGTGTTGCTTGCTCATCTAGACATGATAATAAGGTTATTTTTCATTGTACCTACTGTGGTAGAGATGGTCATGTCATGGATTTTTGTTATAGACTAGATAAACATGATAAGAAACAAAGAATACTTGCTAGATCACATAACAACCAAGCAAAATCTGCTAGACCGAATGTTCGGAGCTTGCAACCTGCTGTAATGAGTCAAAAACTTGCTCCCGGACCTACTGTTTTTTGTGCTACATATAACACATCTTCTAAGTCAGTAGTTGGGAACAAAAATTTTCGATGTTTGGCTCATAATCCTGCTGTACCTTCTCAGCTTTCACTTGTTATTCCTGCTGGACATCGTGTGACTCAGTACTGGATTCCAAAAGTCTTTTAACTAACCCCAGTATTGAGTCAACGACGTATTGTGCTGCTGTGTAGGTTTCACGTTTGAGGAAGGAGAACATTTGGATTGTGGATTCAGGTTGCTCACGCGGTTCTCCTCTCTCTCTTTCGTGTCACGTGTAGAAAATGTTACTTTCGCCGATAACTCTTCTACTCCCATAATTGCTAAAGGTTCGGTTAGAGTAAACAATCTTTACACTTTGAAAGATGTGGCACTTGTTAAAAATTTGAAATACAACTTGCTTTCGGTTTCACGATTGCTAGATGAAAATCTAGAGGTTAGCTTTGCTAAAAATTGCTGCAAGGTTGTAGATTCAAAAGGTGAGCTTTTGTTTAACATGTCTAGGTTTGGAAGAGTTTTTAAAGCTGATTTTGATTTGTCAACTTCTAAGCATCGGTGTCTAGTTGCTAATGATACAAAGGATCTATATTTTTGGCATCGTAGACTTGGTCACATAGGCTTTGATCATCTCACTCGTGTTAGTGCTCTCGATCGCATAGGTGGGCTGCCGAAGCTTAAAAAGGACAATGATATTGTGTGCTCTTCTTGTAGACATGCTAAGTTTGTTGCAGGTTCACATGCTCCTCTCACAATGACCATGATAGCTGAACCATGACAACTTTTACATCTTGACACAGTAGGTCCGGCACGTGTTCAATCCTTCGAAGTAAATGGTATGTGCTTGTGATTGTTGATGATTATTCCAGATATTCTTGGGTTTATTTTATGCCATCTAAGAATGAAGCTTTTAGTCATTTTAGAACTTTATTTCTTAGATTATCTATTGATCACCCAGGATCATTAAAAGCAATTAGAAGTGATAACGGAACTGAATTTAAAAACCAATCCTTTGATCACTTTTGTGCTGAAAATGGAATAGATCATCAATACTCTTCACCCTATGTACCACAACAAAATGGTGTCGTAGAAAGAAAGAACAGGACCTTAGTTGAGATGGCTAGGACTATGCTTGATGAATATCAAACTCCTAGGAAATTTCGGGCTGATGCAATTGCAACCGCTTGTTATGTCTCAAATCGTGTTTTCTTGCGTGCTAAGCTTGGAAAAACCCCATATGAGCTCCGGTTTGGACATAGGCCTAGTGTTACACACTTTAGGGTTTTTGGTTGCAAATGCTTTGTTAAGAAACATGGTAATCTTGATAAATTTGAAGCTAGATCTGTTGATGGCATGTTTCTTGGTTATCCATCTCATACTAGAGGCTACCGTGTGCTTTTACTTGATACTAACAAAATTATGGAGACTTGTGAGGTTTCTTTTGATGAAGCTAGCCCAAGTACTAGCTCCGATATTGCAGGTCCGGATCCATATCCGCAGGGGGAGAGTATTTTTATTGAAGAAGATGAAGAAGTGGTGCTGCTGCCCGAAAACTCGGAAGTAAATAACGATCAAGCTGCTGATTTTGCACCACAACCAGCACCAACAGTCACTACTGCTGGTTCGGACCTTCCTCAATCAACAAGCTCTCCTAATCAAAGGTCCGAACATGAAGAAGAAGGTGCTTGTGAAGTGTCTACTCCCCTCCAAGTACTCAAAAGACATCCTCCACAACAAATCATTGGAAGCTTGCATGAACGAGTCACTCGGTCCAGGTTTTGCGATCTAAACTCTCATGCTCATTCTACTTTTGTTGCTTCTTTTGAACCCAAGGATATATCACACGCACTCACTAATGAATCTTGGATTAATGCCATCCAAGAAGAGTTAGAAAATTTTGAAAGAAATAATGTTTGGAAACTTGTACCTCCACCTCAAGGTCACACATTGATTGGAACTAAATGGGTATTTAAAAATAAGCAAAGTGAGGATGGGGTTGTGGTTTGGAATAAAGCTAGGTTGGTTGCTCAAGGTTTCACTCAAATTGAAGGTCTAGATTTTGATGAAACATTTGCTCCTGTTGCTAGATTAGAAGCTATAAGAATTTTATTAGCATTTGCTGCATCTAAAGGTTTCAAGTTATATCAAATGGATGTCAAAAAATTTTCTTAATGGCTACATAGAGGAGGAGGTTTATGTTAAGCAGCTACCGGGTTTTGAAAATCGAAATTTTCCTAATCATGTTTACAAACTGTCCAAAGCCTTGTACGGTCTAAAACAAGCCCCTAGAGCATGGTATGATAGGTTAAAAACATTCTTACTTGAAAAGGGGTTTACCATGGGCAAGGTTGATAAAACTCTTTTTGTACTTAAGCATGGCAATGACTCATTATTCGTTCAAGTGTATGTGGATGATATTATCTTTGGTTGTGCTTCTCATGATCTCGTGTCCAAGTTTTCAGCTATGATGAGTTCAGAACTTGAGATGAGTATGATGGGAGTACTCACATACTTTTTGGGGCTGCAAATCAAGCAAACAAAAGAAGGAACTTTTGTGCATCAAACTAAGTATACAAAGGAACTTCTTAAGCGCTTCAACATGGACAAATGCGAGCCTCTTCGGACACCAATGGGAACAGCAACAACACTTGAACTTGACTAAGATGGTGACCCGGTCGATAAAAAATAATACAGAAGTATGACTGGATCACTTTTGTATCTCACGGCGTCAAGACCGGACATACAATTCAGCGTATGTCTTTGTGCACGTTTTCAAGCTTCTCCACGTGCTTCACATCGCCAAGCCATCAAAAGGATTCTCAGGTACCTACATGGAACTCAAGAATTTGGCATTTTTGTTCCTTCTTCCTCAACCGTTTCTTTGAAAGTTTTTTCGGATGCTGATTTTGGGGGTTGTAGGATTGATAGAAAAAGTACTTTGGGTGCTTGTCATTTTCTTGGTAATTCACTTGTTGCTTGGTCCTCTAGAAAACAAAGTTCAGTTGCACAATCCACGGCCGAATCTGAATATGTAGCTGCGGCTAGCGCTTGCTCACAAATTCTTTGGATTGTTCAAACACTTAAGAACTATGGGGTTGATTTAGATAGTGTTCCACTGTTTTGTGATAACACTAGTGCAATTTGTATTGCTAAAAACCCCATGAAACACTCTAGAACTAAGCACTTTGACATTAGGTATCACTTTCTTCGTGATAATGTTGAAAAAGGAAACATTGTGCTTCACCATGTCGATACCGAACAACAATTGGCTGATATTTTTACAAAACCTTTGGATTTCACTCGTTTTTGTTTCATTCGTAGTGAAATAGGGGTTATGCATCCTCATGGCTTAAATTGAGGGGGAGTTTTTCAAACTTTGAAAGTCTATGTGTGAATATGAAACTAAAATAATATGAGCATAGTATTTCATACATATATGACTTTGTGATTCCTTTTACAGGCTGAAAGTTTTACTACATTACTCATGTTATACATTTTGTAGTTTTTGCCATGACTAGTAATTGGAATAATTACTTACACTAAATCTGGTCATGATCGAACTTTCTTGCTGTTTTGAACTTGTTGCGTGCTCACAAGTGCTATTAATCATAAAAAAATTAATCAAGTGATCAGCTCATATGTTGAGTTTTCAAATAAAAAATTGAGAAAAGATCAAGAGAATATGCATGCATCGCACTTCTTCTTTTGAGATTGCTTATCATTGCACTAAGATATGAACTTGGAAGGAATTGTGTATGACTAAAACCATGTCCTTAAGCTTCTGATTGTCAAATGACATAGGCTTGGCTTGGTTGGTTAGAATAAGGCTGATGTGGCATATAATCTCTTGCAAATATCATATGATCAACTTTGTGCCTTAAATGATTATTAATAATAAAAATGCAGCAACAAGTGTCATGTTTTCAGGTTTTGAAATAGTTGAGTAAGGGAGATCATGACTTGCTTAAACTGAAAAATACATTTGATCTCTAGCATGGCTTACACTACTTTATGTATCTCATTGATGTGATAGTGTAAGTAACCTGATAGTATGACTTGGATGAGCTTTGTTTTGTATGTATATGTTATAATATGCTCATAACATTTAAAAATTTCTCCTTTGAACCTTGCTGAATACATTGTCAAAGGGGGAGAAATATGTATAAGGAGAGATTTTTTTTTTACACTTTGCATATGTTATACACTTTCTTCCTTCTATGATTTAAAAAATGGGGAGAAATTAATAAAGGGGGGAGAAATGAGTTTTCAAAGCTTTTCAAAACTTTTCATAAGCCAATGTTCGGATTTTAATTGGTGTTGCCAATGCATTCATCAAGGGGGAGATTGTGAGACCCATGTGTGCTGAATACATTGGCAATTAGGATAAAAGTTAGCATTAACATTCAAAGTTTTGAATATTGCCAAAACATGCTTCTGTGAGGTCTGGAGCTTGTTTTTAGGGAGCTCCCGTGAAGTTCAACTCGTAGAACTGCAGCGTCTTGTTTTTGCTTTTAACTCGCAATGTTTCAAACTTGCTTTATGGGAAGGTTTGCTTAGTATTAATTTGCTAAGTTTTTGGTGTGTTTTGGTGGTTATGTCTGTTATCATTTGATATGGTTTGCAACATGCTTATGTGACGTGCTCATGTAAGGTGTTGTGGTTTTCGAACTAACGTGAGTCAAGTCGAGGACTTGTGCTCGGAATAATTGGTTGTCTATTCATGTGCAGGTGTTGCTTGAGTTCAAGACATGGCTGGTGACAGGATCCTTGGACTAGTCTCAGGGAGGAGATGAGGTTCCAACAACCAAGTTCGTGAGGAGCTGTGGTTGAGTTGATCGGGAGGTCGCGCAGCATGTTTGGATCAAGGGCAGTGCATATGAAGGTTGCGTGTACGTCATTGGAAGGTGTTTGCACGTGTGCAAGGAGTACATGGACGTGGCAACTTTGTTCCAAGGCGTGATGAAGAGAAGTGGACGTAAAGAATTGGTCGGAAAGGTCCAACCGGCTGGATTGCGTACTCAGGCTGAGGCTGAGTCGGATATGGCTCAAATATGGAAGATTTGAGTTGGTTATAATAGGATTTCGTGCTAGGCACGAAGTTAAGTTGTTTTAGGAATGTTTAGGACGTTCCTAAGGTGTTTGGAACTCTCACGATTGCTTCTATCTGCGAATAGAAGAGTCCTGAGCAGTTATGGTAAGTTAGGATACGAGTCCAATTAGGAGTAGGAGTCCTAGATTGGATTGATTAGTCTGAGGGCTGGCTATAAAAGCAAGGGAGGCCAGAGCTCTCGTGGGTAGTGAACTTTGGGATGTTCCTCTTGTGTTTCTATTGAATAAAGTTCATAGTTTCGAGGATCTTTTGTGCCTTGTTCGTCCGATTTGTTTTTCGTCAAGTCTTTCTCGCCGAGTTTCTGGATAGACCGACGTTGCTTCGGTGTTTCGTTCATAACTCGAGTTTTACAGATCCGATTGGCATTATTCTTTTTGGGTTGTCTTCAAAACTCAATTATCTATCATCTGTTAAATTTTCACAAGCTTCGGATCTGTAGTTTTTGAGATACACGAGTTTCTTTGCAGCGTTGCAGATCTGTTTTATATCGGGTAGAACAGATTGATCTTCGTTTAATGTTTTGATCGTATCTCAAGTTTTACTTCGTGTTTTCAAGTGATTCTTGTTGAATTAGATCCGTGACTTGATTCTCTACTTCTCTACTTGATTTGTCACAGTTGAACATGTTTGAAAACACTTGCACACACGGTTTCTTTAACAGATTGATTTTTTGCTGAGGGGTTTTTGTTGTTTCCGCTGCGAAAAGTTTTAATCTACCATTCACCCCCTCTGGTAGCTTTTCACGTGCTCTTCGATCCTACACTTTCCCATGTCGCTTTGTCCACGGATTGATTACTCCATAGAACCTTGTAGAACCACAACGTACGGTGGCGTGTGGTTCGGGCCTTTTCATCAATAATCTGCACCGGTTCCTCTCGATAGGTGAGATCCGGTTGCAGTTCTTCAATGCCTTCCAGCTGAATGGTAGTTGATAGCTTGAGACACTTCCTCAGCTGGGAATTGTGAAATACGTCGTGCACACCGGAAAGTGCTTCTGGTAATCTCAGCCAGTATGCTACTAATCCACATCTTTCGGTAATCTGGAATGGACCGATGAATCGGGGTGCCAACTTTCCTGTCACCCCAAATCTGTTTACGCCCTTCATTGGAGACACACGTAGATATACGTGATCCCCTACTTCGAATTGTAATGGGCGTCTTCTCCGGTCCGCATACTGTTTCTGACGGGATTGGGCGGCTTTTAGGTTCGCTGAATCAGTCGAACCTTTTCTTCCGCGTTGTTGACAAGGTCAATCCCGAAGGTAACCCTTTCGCCAGACTCACACCAATTCAATGGTGTGCGGCATTTTCTTCCGTATAGCGCCTCGTAAGGCGCCATCTTGATGCTGCCTTGGTACCCATTGTTGTAGGGTAACTCGGCTAACGGCAAGTGATCATCCCCATTCTTGCCGTGGTTGATAGCGCAAGCTCGTAGCATGTCCTCTAAGATCTGATTTACCCGCTCGGTTTGCCCATCCGTCTGCGGGTGGTAGGCTGAACTACAGATCAGCTTCGTCCCCAAGGCAGCGTGCAGCTGCTCCCAAAAACGGGACACAAATAAAGTGCCCCGATCCGATATAATGGTACGGGGTACGCCGTACAAGCATAGGATCCGTGAGATGTACAGTTCAGCGTACTTCTTGGCGTTGTAGTTTGTGTTGACCGGGATGAAATGGGCAACTTTGGTGAGCCGATCGACGATCACCCATACAGAATCATGCTTTTGAAGAGTGGTGGGTAAACCGACGATGAAGTCCATGCTCACATCCTCCCACTTCCAGGCAGGAATGTGTAAGGGCCTCAGTTTTTGACCCACATTTGAAGTGTTCATCACCATACACACACACCTCATTTGAGGAAAGATGATGAACACCAATGAAGAGCAAGTAACCACCATCAACATGCTCATTAGAAAAACAAACTCACATATTGCAAAAGTGGTATTTCCCACATGTGATATAGAGGGGCTGGACATGTGAAAACTCCTACACTTTGCTAAGGATGTCCATGCCAAGTTTCACCCAAATTTAAAACCTTTTCGAGGTCATTTTGGGTATAGCTAGAAAGAGGGCAGTTTGAAACCATATTTAAATTCAAACTGTTTTTATCCAATGGATTTAAAAGTGGGAGGCATATTCTTATTCAGCACATTTTTGTGAGCTCACACACCAAATTTCACTCCATTTGGAGTTGATCTTGACATGAGCTAAGTGGGACAAATTCAAACTTTATTTGAATTCAAAACTGAACTTGTGCTGAAATTCATTCAAACCAAACCCAATTTGAATCCTACTCAATTCAAATGGCTCATGGGTGAATAATTTAAATCACCCAGGGTATTTTGGGGCTCACTGTTTACAACAGTGATTAGGAGTAAATTTCAGAGGTTAAAACCCCGGGTGGGACCCACATGTCATAGAGAGAAGGAGGCAAAACTTGCACACAAAGTCACAGCCTCGGTGGGAAATTCCACCGAGCAGCTGTCGGCTGTGCCACCGAGCAGCCACCGGCGCCACCAGCTGCTTTCCCTCTACGCGCGCTGGCGCCCAGGGCGGCTTGCTCGCACCTCCACGCGACCAGCACCGCCTCAGCCGAGCAGGAGTCGGCCGGCTTTATCTCCTCGCGTGCAAACCCGAGCAGCGGCATTGTTTCTCTCCGCAGCTCACTGCTCGATCGGGAAAACCAGCAAAACAATCTCTTCCTTCATTCCTGAGCTGCTAAACGGCAACCTGAGCTCGCACTCTACCTCCCCAACACCAGAAACCCCGAGCTCCGACCTCCTTTGCTCGAAAACGATCGCCACCGCTGCGACCTAGTCTGAGCCGAAAGCCAGGCGCCCGTGGACAGCGCTCCACAGGCGTTTTCACGGTCCAGCAAGAGAGGCAACAGGAACGCGCGACCACCGTGCTGCTCTCCTCCAAGTTTGGAAGCAAACCGTGAAGAATCCACGGCGAATTCTCAGTTTTTGCTCCGGCGACCTTAAACTGAGCTTCCGGTACGGATCCTTCAAATTCTAGCTCTAAGATCCTTCTCTAGCTATCAAATCTTGCACATAGACGCTGGACTAGCCGGCGATCAAGTTCCTTTCTGCATCCGTGGCGTGAAACTGTCTAGAAGTGACGAATTTCGAGCTCGATCGAGAGTGGTCATGGCGGGCACGATCGGTCGCACGGTGCCGACCGACTTACCGCCATCTTTGAACTCTTTTGACACATTGTCGAGCTTCCTAGAGGTACACTGATGCTGTAGGACCGATTGTTTGAGGTTTTGGCGTGTTCGAACTCACTGTCGACGGCGCCGAACCTCAGCCGAGGCCGCGGCACGTTGACGGACTATTTCCGGTCACCGCCAGCCCGAACTGACACCACCGACGTGTTCCTCAACGTCGACAACCCCCTAGCGGCGAGTTTCAGGCCATGGGAGGTCCGGCAGCGGCGAACCGGCGAGCTCCGGGTCTGCTCCGGTGAGGGGCGGCGGCGCGAGCGCGCGGGCGCGTCGGGATGTAGATGAAGCCGGCTAGCCCACGCGTCAGCGGCTCAAAATTTGAAATCGGAATCAAGTGTGGCCGGGATCGGCTGTGCTGGCGTGCAGGAACCCCGCAGACCACGGTGTGCCGTCGCCTCGGCGTGCGACGCGTGTCCCTGGGGCCCACCCGCAAGTTTAAACTTTTCCCCGATTTTCAGATTTCCTTCAAACTTCAAATCCTCATAACTTGAGCTAGAAAACTCCAAATCGAGTGAAACAAATTTTGTTGGATTCAGCTCTCTGAGTACTTTCCAGCAAATCAAGTTTCACTTCATGAAAATCCTTATTTCTCCAGAATTAATTCCTCCAAGTTTAAATTATTTGGAATTTTAACTGCAAAATCCTTTGGAGGAAAATCCTGAAATTTTGCTGGGATGTTCACCAAAATATCCCTGAACTACCATAAAAATTTCAGATCCATTTGAGCTCATTTGATCCACTTAATGGTGTGATTAGTGGAACTGTTCGAAAGAAAATAGAAAATGTTCAGAAACATTTTCAGAATTTTCTCTGAAATTGTTTAGCTCATATCTTTAGCTAGGAACCTTCAAATTAAGTGAGACCAATTCCATTAGAACCCTCTGAAAATCTAGTTTTCAGAAAGTCATAGTTTGATTCATGAAAATCCTTAGAACACCCTAAAAGCCTTCAATTAAGGTCAAGTACATAATTAATTGTGGAGGGCTCAAATGAGCTTTGCTGCAACTAAAACTTGACCAAGTCTCTGTTTAAGTTGTAACCAAGCCCCAGTAAAAGTTTCACAGTCATTGGGTCTGTCTAGTAAGGGTTATAGACTTCACAAATTTAAATTCAATCAAATGCATTTAAATTAATACATATACTTGTATATCATGTAGACGCTAAGGTCGAGGAGGAACCCGAAGTCCTAGACTTCGTTACTCCGGAGGAGCAGCTAGCCTACTACCAAGAGCAGCAAGGCAAGCCCCGGTTTGCATTAACCTTTTTACAAATTTTTATTGTTTTGAGCACTTACTTGAGTATTCTAATTTCTTGCATTAGAGTCTTGTATGAAAACCCAATTGCATAGCCAAGAAGACCCCATGGGTTGGATTTAGGATTGCAAAACCCCGTTAGCTACTGCAATGCTAAGATAGTGTAGGATTCGGTACAAGTCGAGTAGTTGGAACTACTCGCGAGCATAGGCTAGAGGCACTCGACTCGGGTAGAGATAGCACATGACGTACATGGTAAGAAAAATGAGACCGAGCGGAGAGTAAGGGCAACAGGACTTTGGGGCCTGTGTGCTATATCTCCGCTTGTGTCGATTGAGGACCGAGCCGTGTGCGGGCCTGTTGAACAAGATAGAACAGTACCGAAGACCTACCGGCTATATGGGAACCGGGAAACTGATGTAACTCGGGCAGCTGGGTATTAAGGCATTGCCCGTCGTTCACAGGGTAGGTTGAGAGCTCGAGGTGTAAATCGGCTGACGGCACTGAGATGCGCGTGCAGAGACCTCTTGCTCGGGACGATGGGTCAGGTTCAATATTTGGCTGACGGGTGAAAGGTGGTTGCGTACGGCGTCCGTGAAGGTTGTTGTAGGCAACATCGAGTATGGGCGTACGTGATGGGTTTTTCAGGTAACCCTGCAGGTGTAAATCGATTATAATCGCCATCCCTCGCGGTCAGTGAGTACCACTTGTTCACTGTATCATGACGTAGAAAGAACAGGCTAGTCACATGTTAAAAATGTTGCTGATTGAATGATGGACATTGATTGTTAATGATATGCTGTAGTTTAGAGCTAACTAAAGTTCTTTTCAACTTTGGGCAAAGTACATGAGAGAAATGCGTTTCTTGTTTGATTGAGGCTCTCTCATGTGCCTTAGCGTAAGGTTCTCCACAACCTGCTGCTAAAACTTGAATGTAAGGTTCTACTAATTAGGCGAGTCCTTGCAAATGATTTTTATCTCATGTACCCCTCATGTAGAAGTTCCATGTTTAGGTGAGACGGGTCAGACTTGCTGAGCCTTCGTGCTCACTGCTTGTGTTTGAAGCTTTTGCAGGGTTCTATGAGGAAGGGACTCCCGAAGAGGAGACGGAACCCCAGGAGGGGAACCCCGTCGAGTGGGAGTCGTGCACGCCACAGAGTTAGAGTGCGTGTGTGCTAGCAAGGACACGTTCAAGGGCTGAACGTGCACTTGATGCGTAGTCTACGCCCGTGAGTGTATACTGGACTTATTTTGATGTAAACATGTTCATTAACCACTTTATGTAATATAAACTTTGCTTCCGCTTTGTACCTTTGACGTGTGTTATCCGGTGCTGTGCAACGCAGCACCCCTCAGCGTGATCCTGGCTCGACAAGACCGTGGGGTCGTGTCAGCGCTGGTATCAGAGCTCGCTTGAGGTTTAACGCACTAAAAAGGTCATCTTTTTTTTTAAAAAAAAATCCAGTGAGGAACGAGTTAGTAGCCCGTATAAGGATGTTATTAGTGTATAGAAAGTGACATATTATAATCGTGCATCTCGGGACGTTTATGTCTTGGGGGGGTGCACGTAAGCGCTGTCCACCAGGGCGCACAAGCTGAAGGGTGGAGCCCCACGGGTGGCAGGTAACCCGACCCGCTTTGATATCCTCTACGACTCTTCATGTCGTTTGGGGTATTCGAGCAACGTCTGTCCCTGGCGTGCGTGGTGCAACTTGGGAGACCCTGTCACGTGGTCTGAAATGTGAACACGTAACTCAAGGCGTATTTGGCTTGAGAACATCCGGGCGAGTGATGATGGCCGGGTGTACGAACTGTATGGATTCCGGGCTCAGTGTGCAGCCGTGTCTGACGATTGCTTGAGTTTCCTGCAGGTAGCCTGACCACGAAATGGTAGACGTGTAGCATCCGTGTGCGAGTGACGTTTAGTGCCACTGAATTAACGAAGCCGGCTAAGTCCGGCATAGGTTTTTCTTTGTGAGGACGTAGTACCAATCGAAAAATGCAGTGGAGTTGAAACTGTCCAGAAAACAGGACAGAGCAAAGACTCTCTGTAAACTCTCTGTAAATTGAGTATAACTTCCTGCATAAAAATCCAAAAATAGAAAATGAGGTAGTTATGGAAATCTTATGATATGGGTTAGAACTTTGTAACAGAAAGTTTTGTCAGATTAGGAACAGAATTAACTGGGACTCTTGGATCAAATCAGTACCTAAAGCAGGGAGGTGCTGTCAATTGTGTCCAGAAATTCTGTTAACTTTGACCTTTCATAACTTTTGAACCAGGACAGATCTTAGGCCAAGCAAATACTTTCTGGAAAGCTATTGAAGTTAGCTTTAACTTTGATGTAGAGCTCCAGAATTGGTTTTCCTTTAACCTGGCCTAAATCAGGTTGTGATGGAAACTGATCAGGGCTGTCATGTTGACACGACCCCACTGGTCCTGTCGAGCCAGGATCACGCTGAGGGGTGCTGCGTTGCACAACACCGTATAACACACGTCAAAGGTACAAAGCGGAAGCGGAAGCTTTATTACATAAACAAGTTTATTAACATGTTTACATCAAAATAAGTTTAGTCCACACTCGCGGGCGTAGACTAAGCATCAAGTGCACGTTCAGCCCTCGAACGTGTCCTTGCTAGCACACTCGCACACTAACTCTGCGGCGTGCACGACTCCCACTCGACGGGGTTCCCCTCCTGGGGTTCCGTCTCCTCTTCGGGAGTCCCTTCCTCATAGAACCCTGCAAAAGCTTCAAACACAAGCAGTGAGCACGAAGGCTCAGCAAGTCTGACCCGTCTCACCTAAACATGAAACTTCTACATGAGGGTGATGGGTTGCATGAGGTAAAAATCATTTGCAAGGACTCGCCTAATTAGTAGAACCTTACTTTCAAGTTTTAGCAGCAGGTTGTGGAGAACTTTACGCTAAGGCACATGAGAGAGCCGCAATCAAACAAGAAACGCATTTCTCTCATGTACTTTGCCCAAAGTTGAAAAGAACTTTAGTTAGCACTAAGCTACAACATATCATTAACAATCAATATCCAACTTTCAATCAGCAACATTTTAACATGTAACTAGCCTATTCTTTCTACGTCACGGTACAGTGAACAAGTGGTACTCACTGACCGCGAGGGACGGCGATTATAATCGATTTACACCTGCAGGGTTACCCGAACAACCCGTCACGTACGCCCGTACTCGATGTTGCCTACAACAACCATCACGGACGCCGTACGCGACTACCTTTCACCCGTTAGCCAAATATTGAACCGGTCCCATCGTCCCGAGCAAGAGGTCCCTGCACGCGCATCTCTGTGCCGCCAGCTGATTTACACCTCGAGCTCTCAACCTACCCTCTGAACGACGGGCAATGCCTCAATACCCAGCTACCCGAGTTACATCAGTTTCCCGGTTCCCATATAGCCGGTAGGTCTTCGGTACTGTTCTAGCTTGTTCAACAGGCCCGCACACGGCTCGGTCCTCAATCGACACAAGCGGAGCTACAGCACACAGGCCCCAAAGTCCTGCTGCCCTTACTCTCCGCTCGGTCTCATTTTCTTGCCATGTGTATCATGTGCTATCTCTACCCGAGCAATGTGCCTCTAGCCTATTCTCGCGAGTAGTTCCAACTACTCGACTTGTACCGAATCCTACTCTATCCTAGCAATGCAGTGGCTAACGGGGTTTGCAATCCTAAACCCCAACCCATGGTTTTCTTGGCTATGCAGTGGGGTTTCCAAACAAGACTCTGATGCACAACATAAAGAAAACAAGTATGTGCTCAAAACAATAAAAATTTATAAAATGGTTAATGCAAACCGGGGCTTGCCTTGCTGCTCTTGGTCGTAGGCTAGCTGTTCCTCCGGAGTAACGAAGTCTAGGACTTCGGGTTCCTCCTCGACCTTAGCGACTACATGATAAGAACAATGTATGTATTAATTAAATGCTTTTGTATTAACTTTGAAGTTGTGAAGTCTATAACCTTTACTAGATAGACCTAATGACTGTGAAACTTTTACTGTGGCTTGGTTACAACCTAAACAGAGACTTGGTCAAGTTTTAGTTGCAGCAAAGCTCATTTGAGCCCTCCACAAATAATTATGTCCTTGACCTTAATTAAAGGCTTTTAGGGTGTTCTAGGTATTTTCATGAAACAAACTATGACTTTCTGAAAACTAGATTTTCAGAGGGTTCTAATGGAATTGGTCTCACTTAATTTGGAAGTCTCTAACTAAAGATATGAGCTAAACAATTTCAGAGAAAATTCTGAAAATGTTTCTGAACATTTTCTATTTTCTCTGGAACAGTTTTACTAATCACACCATTAGGTGGACTAAATGAGCTCAAATGGATCTGAAATTTTTATGGTAGTTCAAGGATATTTTGGTGAACATCTCAGCAAAATTTCAGGATTTTCCTCCAAATGATTCTCCAGTTAAAATTCCTAACAGTTTAAACTTTAAGGAATTAATTCTGGAGAATTAAGGAATCTCATGAAGTGACACTTGATTTTCTGGAAAGTACTCAAAGAGCTGAATCCAGCAAAATTTGGTTCACTCAATTTGGAGCTTTCTAGCCAAAGTTATAAGGATTTGAAGTTTGAAGGAAATCTGAAAATCGGGGAAAAGTTTAAACTCGCGCGTGGGCCCAGGGGACACGCGTCGCACGCCGAAGCGACAGCACACCGCGGCCCACAAGGCTTTTGCGCGCCAGCACACCCGATCCCGGCCGCATCCGGATCCCGATTTAAAATATCGGCCGCTGACAGCTGGGGTCCACCCCCTTCTTCAACCTCGCGACACCCGCGCTCCGCCGCCGAGGGACCTCGCCGGAGAGCTCGCCGCCGGCTGCTGTACAGCTTCAAACTTCTTGATTCTGGCCGCCCCTGCCTACTTTTACTTGGGGAACATGATCCGAGGGTCAGCTGCTCATGACAACGGCCGGAGCATGGTCGGCGACGAGCCGCCATATCGGAACGACTTCGGCCATGTCGGCTGATGCTCCTAGTGCCTCAGCTACTTGGGAAACCGGTCGGGGAGCATCAGTGGACCTCAGAGAAGGTCGACATGAACTCGGGGCAGCTCGGGGAAGGCCCGAAATAGGTCCTCACCGTGCGCCCGATACCCCCCGTGCGTTCCGCCATTAGTAGACCTTGAATTACGCCGGGCACAGAAGTTCTCCGGCCCAGAGTTGTGAAGGCAACTTGTGCGTCACCGTGTCTAGTTCGTGTGGGAGTGGCCTGAGGCCCTCTAATCCTTTCTAGAGTACGAATTAAACAGAATCGTACCCGAGGGTCGTTCTGCACACAGAAAGGGGAAAAGTGGAAATTCGCCGCCGGTGAGCAACCACTCGAGCTGTGGCTCGGGGATGAGCAGCACCGATCACTTGCGCGTCCAAGGGTGCCTTGGCTCGGGCGTGACAACGCCCAGGTTGGGCTGTCCACGAGAGCCCGAGGTGCGGCGGTTTCCAGTTCCGAGTTTGATCTTTCGGCACAGCCGATATCACTCGGTTTCAATCGATTTCTATCAATGGGAAGGATGGAGGATGGTTGCTAGTACCTTGCTGGGACCTTGGAATGGAAAGAGGGAGCTGCGATCGGCTTGATCAAGCAGGAACTCGAGCGGCGGCGATGGCAGTGGGAAAAGCAGTCGCGCACGTCGGTAGCTCGGGGAAATGGTGACTGAGGCACGCCGGGGAGGGAATAAATAGCTCGGCCGGCTGGCCTCCGGCTTGGGGCACGCAGCAGGAGCTGGCGCCGGCCGGCCCCTTCGGTGGCGCGCGCGCACAACAGCCGGGAACCAACTGAACTGTGGTTCAGTCGGTTTGCTTTGAGGCTGAGGCTGACATGTGGGTCCCACTCCTCTTTTAACCTCTGAAATTTATTCCTAACAGCTGTGGTAAACAGTGAACCCTATTCTACCCTTGGCAACTCAAATTATTCACCCAAGAGCCATTTGAATTGATCAAAGTTCAAATGAGGTTTGGTTTGAATGAATTTCAGCACAAGTGCAGTTTGAAATTCAAATAAAGTTTGAATTTCTCCCCCTTAGCTCATGTCAAGATCAACTCCAAATGGAGTGAAAATTGGTGTGTGAGCTCACAAAAATGTGCTGAGCAAGAATATGCCTTCCACTTTTAAATTCAGTGGGTGAAAACAGTTTGAATTTGAATATGTTTTCAAACTGCCCCTTTCCTATCTACACCCAAGATGACCTCAAAAATGTTTTGAATTTGGGTGAAACTTGGCATGGACATCCTTGGCAAAGTGTAGGAGTTTTCATATGTCCAGCCCATCTATATCACATGTGGGAAGTACCACTTTTGCAATGTGTGAGTTTGTTCCCTAATGAGCATGTTGATAATTGTTACTTGCTCTTTATTTGTGTTCATCATTTTTCCTCAAATGAGGTGTGTGGTGTGGGGATGAACACTGCAAATGGGTGTCAAAAACTGAGGCCCTTACATTCCTCCCCCCTTAAAAGAATCTCGTCCCGAGATTATAAGGTGAAAATGAGAGAGAGGACGGTGGAAAAATTACCGGATATGCGACGTGAGAAAGTCGGGGTAGTTAGTGCGAAGGAATTCTTCGCTCTCCCATGTCGCTTCATCCATGGAGTGATTACTCCACAGAACCTTGTAGAACCACAACGTACGGTTGCGTGTGGTTCGGGCCTTTTCATCAATAATCTGCACCGGTTCCTCCCGATAGGTGAGATCCGGTTGCAGTTCTTCAATGTCTTCCAGCTGAACGGTAGTTGATAGCTTGAGACACTTCCTCAGCTGGGAAATGTGAAAGACGTCGTGCACACCGGAAAGTGCTTCTGGTAATCTTAGCCGGTATGCCACCGATCCACATCTTTCGGTAATCTGGAATGGACCGATGAATCGGGGTGCTAACTTTCCTCTCACCCCAAATCTGTTTACGCCCTTCATTGGAGACACTCGTAGGTATACGTGATCTCCAACTTCGAATTGTAATGGGCGCCTCCTCCGGTCCGCATACTGTTTCTGTCGGGATTGAGCGGCTTTTAGGTTCGCTTGAATTAATCGAACCTTTTCTTCCGCGTTGTTGACAAGATCAAGCCCGAAGGTAACCCTCTCGCCAGATTCACACCAGTTCAGTGGTGTGCGGCATTTCCTGCCGTATAGCGCCTCGTAGGGCGCCATCTTGATGCTGGCTTGGTACCCATTGTTGTACGAGAACTCGGCTAATGGCAAGTGATCATCCCAATTCTTGCCGTGGTCGATAGCGCAAGCTCGTAGCATGTCTTCTAGGATTTGATTTACCCGCTCCGTTTGCCCATCCGTCTGCGGGTGGTAGGCTGAACTACGGATCAGCTTCGTCCCCAAGGCAGCGTGGAGCTGCTCCCAAAAACGGGACACAAATAAAGTGCCCCGGTCCGAGATGATGGTACGGGGTACGCCGTATAAGCATAGGATCCGTGAGATGTACAGTTCAGCGTACTTCTTGGCGTTGTAGTTGGTGTTGACCGGGATGAAATGGGCAACTTTGGTGAGCCGATCGACGATCACCCACACAGAATCATGTTTCTGTAAGGTGGTGGGTAAACCCACGACGAAATCCATGCTCACGTCCTCCCATTTCCAGGCAGGAATGCCCAGTGGTTGCAGCAGTCCCGGTTTCCGCATGTGGTCTGCCTTCACCCGTCGACATGTATCACACTCGGACACGTATTTTGCAGTCTCTCGCTTCATCCGTGTCCACCAAAACTTGCTTCTGAGTTCTTGATACATCTTGTTGCTGCCGGGGTGAATAGAAAACTTTGATAAGTGAGCCTCATCAAAGATTTTCTTCCGTAACTCCGGGTTTCGGGGTACGACGATCCGGTCCTTGAACCATAGGACGCCGTCTCCGTCCTTCCGGAAACATTTCAACTCCCCACTGTCTACACGTCTCCGCAAATGTGACATGCCCTTGTCATTCTTCTGGGCTGCCGCTATCTCTTCACGGATGGTGGGGATCAAAGCTAGGTTGTAGAGAGCTCCATGTGGAATCACATGTAGTGGTGGTTCGCTCTCTTCCAACGGTGTGATGGTCAGATTATTGACGTGTGACTTGCGGCTTAGCGCGTCTGCCACAACGTTTGCCTTGCCCGGATGATAATGGACCTCTATCTCGTAATCCTTTATCAGTTCTAACCATCTTCGTTGCCTCATGTTCAGCTCCTTCTGAGTGAATATGTACTTGAGGCTTTTGTGGTCGGTATATAAATGTACGAGGTTACCGAGTAGGTAGTGCCTCCACATTTTCAGTGCAAGTACCACGGCAGCGAGCTCCAAGTCGTGAGTTGGATAATTTTGCTCATGATTCCTAAGCTGCCGTGACCCATACGCGACCACCCTTCGGTCTTGCATCAACACACATCCGAGCCCAATGCCGGATGCATCGCAGTACACATCGAACGGTTTTGTTGTGTCTGGCTGCGCCAAAACCGGTGCTGATGTCAGGTGCTTGACTAAAGCCTTGAATGCTGCTTCACATGCTGGACTCCAAACATATTTGGTAGCCTTCTTCAGCAGCTCTGTCATTGGCTTGGCAATCTTCGAGAAGTTCGGAATGAACCTCCGATAATATCCCGCGAGTCCGAGGAAACTCCGTACCTCATGAACAGTTCTCGGGGATTTCCAATTCAGCACTTGCGTGATTTTGCTCGGGTCCACAGCGATACCCTCCGCCGAGATGATATGCCCGAGGAAAGGCACTTGCGATATCCAAAATTCGCATTTGCTGAACTTTGCGTATAACTTGTGATCCCGCAGCCGTTGCAAGACTATACGCAGATGTTTCTTGTGATCTTCCTCCGACTTGGAATATACCAGGATGTCGTCGATGAAGACCACGACAAACTTGTCCAGCTCCGGCATGAACACCGAGTTCATTAAGTACATGAAGTGAGCTGGAGCATTGGTGAGGCCAAAGGACATGACCAGGTACTCATAAAGTCCGTACCTTGTCGAAAAAGCTGTCTTTGGAATGTCCTCAGCCCTGATCTTAATCTGATGGTACCCGGATCTTAAATCCATCTTGGAAAAGACCTTTGCTTCGACCAACTGATCAAACAACATGTCGATCCGTGGCAACGGGTACTTGTTCTTGATGGTTACGGCATTTAATGGACGGTAGTCCACGCAAAGCCGCAACGTTTCATCCTTCTTTTTGACAAATAATGCCGAACAGCCCCATGGCGAGGAGCTCGGCCTAATAAAACCCTTCTCCAGAAGGTCCGTGAGCTGAGTCTTCAGTTCAGCCAACTCCTTGGGCGCCATCTTGTACGGCCTTCGGGATATTGGCATGGTTCCCGGTGCAAGTTCAATCTTGAACTCCACCTCTCTATCGGGTGGCATCCCCGGCAAATCATCCGGGAATACATCAGGGAATTCTCGGACCACTGGAATGTCTTCCAATCTGATGGTTGTGGCTTGATAGACACTTGGAAGTTTTATTTCTGGACTGTCCAGAAATAATGAGTGAGAACCGTGCACTCCTGAGTTTAAGTGCACGACTCGGAGGACGGTGTCTAAAACAGCGCCGTGGCGGTTTAACCACGACATCCCTAGGATGACATCGACCTTCTGTCCCTCTAAGATAATGAGAGACGTGGGGTACACTCTACCCGCTAAGCATAATGGTGCTTTGGAGACCATTACGCTTGCTGAAATCTTCCCACCCGGTGAACAAATTAAATATGGACTATCGGTGGGTAGTATTGGCAAGCTGTGTTTAGCAATGAAAGCTTGGCTAATAAAATTATGCGTGGCGCCTGAATCAAATAGTACTATAGCGGGATGCTGGTGGAGTTGGAACATACCCGCAAGGATTGGCTCGCCCTCCGGCACGTCCTCAATGGCAAGCTGGTGGACAGTGCCGGGCCTAGGGTTCGCCCGCCGCGCATTAGTAGGGTTCCGGGGTTGATTCCTCCCCGGAAACGGTGGTGCCACTCCGCTGCCTTGCCTCTCCGGGCAACTGCTCGCGAAGTGTCCTGGACGGCCACACTTGTAACACGTGGCCGCTGCTGGTGGAGTACTTGGTGGACGAAAGCCCGGCATGCGTTGCGGAGGTGCAAACGCACGCGGCATCGCCCGCTGCTGCTGTTGTTGTTGCGGTGGTGCTGGCAGTGCCGGCCGGAATGCCGGTGAAGAATACGGCCGACCGCGGAACGGCATCGACCGCTGTGGTGGCTGCCAGCGCGGACCTGATGGTGGGCGATTCACCATCCGAAACTTCTGAGAAGGACCGCCTCCTTCTCCGCTGCTCTGCGGCGCGCTTCGCTTTCGCTCTGCCGCCGCCAACTCCTTGCCGGAGTCTTCCTGAACAATCGCAGCATCAATTATGTCGTTGAGGCTGCCGCGATTGAACATCGCCAGCTTGTCCTTCAGGAGCGGGTTAAGCCCCTGGTAAAAGTGGTCCCGCCGCTTCTCGTCCGTATCTGCGTGATACGACGCGTAGAGTGCGAGATCGTTGAACGCTCTGGAGTACTCCAGCGCGTTCCGGCTCCCTTGTTGCAGGTGTAGGAATTCCTGCGTCTTCCTCTTCATCAAACCGGGCGGTATATGATAGGCCCGGAAGGCCGTCCGGAACTCCGCCCAGGTCATCACTCGGTCGGTGGGTTGTGAAGCACAAAAGTTGGCCCACCACGCGCTCGCGGATCCTTGGAGCTGCTGGACCGCGAACTGAGTCTTGCGCTGCTCGCTGATTTGGAGCAGCCCGAACTTCATCTCTATGGCGCGGAGCCAGTTGTCCGCGTCAAGTGGTTCATCCGCCCTTGAGAATACAGGGGGATGAGTCGCCAGGAAGTCAGAGTAGGAGCTCTGTTGGCGCTCCTCACGATCTTGACGTCTCTCTGGGCGAGACGTATTCGCAATTAACGTTTGCAGCAGCTCTGTATGCTGCTGATGTGAACCCGCCATTGCCGCGACAATGTCGGCCAATGTAACCGTTGGCAGTGGCGGTGGCGGTGTTTGCTGTTGCTGTTGCTGCTGCTGTCCCGAGGAGTCCTCGGGAGGTGGTTGGGAGGTCTCTCCCCCTTGGCTAGTACCTCCAACATCGGGGTTGGCACGAGTACGCGTCATTCTGAAATTCAACACAGCAGCAATTAGCACATGTCTTACTCAAAATTCCATAAACAGGAGTAAGTATTGAAGCGACGCATGATTAACTTGCACAACATTCACATATATTGATAAAGCATAAACTTTATACAAGATACATTATTCTCGGATCTCCGAGAAGTCGTGCTCATGTCGTCACTACCTATACATACGCTACTGTCTACACGACATGTCACCGATTACAAAAGTTGGGTTACGCTACCCTAGCTGCCCTACTTGGCAACCGTAACCCCCTACTCGGAGTAGAACTCGACCTCCTGTGGGTCGTCCTCCTCCGGTACCTCTGCTGGTGGCTCGGGGTCTACCACCTCTTCTCCCATTCCAGGTTCTCCCATGGCTGGAAGACCCAAGACTACCGGTACGCCCAATACCGGGGGCACGAGGTCCTGCAATGCATGCACCTCGTCCATAGCCTGGTTGTAGTCCTCTTCCCAGCCTTGTCCTTCCTCAATAGCGTCGTCCCGCTCTTGAGCAAGGTCCTCATTCTGCTGGGTTAGGGTCTGCACCAGCTCTTGCAACGCCGCAATGTCAACACGGCTCTTCTTCTTTGCCTTCTTCAGACGACGCAACTGATTGTGTTGTTCATTCAGTCGCTTGATCGTCGGAAGGAGCACATTGCGGAGTGCACTGTGAGCACTCTCAAAATGATCTCCACGGCTTGTGCTCTCCTTGAGCTTGGTGGCGAGATGCTCCGTATGAACAGCTTGGCTGTCCATCACAGCGTTTCCCGCCCTCATTTGGAGGCTGAGATTTGCCTCCGCGGGGTTGTACCTTGGGCAACTCGGGTTTGTTGCCTCTAGGTACCTCTCTTCCCACACATGCTGAGCTCGTCCCTCCACCGGAACGAGTGCGTATGGAGTTCCCTCCATAGCCTGTACGTGTAGTTGGCAGAAACGTGACATAGTGTCACGGGCTGCCACTTGCCACATCCCTTCCGGTTGTCTTCCTCTCACCGTGACGGTGAATGGCACCCAACCGGGTGGCGTAGGCCCTGCAGGAACCTCGACATGGATCGTCCACGTCTTGTTCCCCTCTTCGCCTTCTTCCTTGGCGAAGTATTGCGGCATCTGGTTGTACCCGAAATATTGGAGCATTAGCCACAATGCTCCCGGGTAGCCGCTACGGTCAGAGCAGTGGGAAACTACCCACCCGTTCTCCAACCGTTTATCTGCTGCCATCTGTAAAAATATATTTGAGAAATGTCAAATATTTATTTAAACAGTAAACCATTGAGTTATAACATAAGATATGTCATTGAACCCTTAACACTTGGAAACATAGTTCAAATTTTTAAACAAATTTGACTGCTGATCTGCTGTTCCCATGACAGCCCTGACCAGTTTCCATATCAATCTGATTTAGGCCAGGTTAAAAGCAAAACCAGTCCTGGAGCTCAACATCAAAGTTAAAGTTAACTTCAATAGCTTTCCAGAAAGTATTTGGTTGGCCTAAGATCTGCTCTGGTTCAAAAGTTATGAGATGTCAAAGTTAACAGAATTTCTGGGAACAATTGGACAGCACCTCCCTGCCTTAGGTACTGATTTGATCCAAGAATTCCAGTTAATTCTGTTCCTAATCTGACAAAACTTTCTGTTACAAAGTTGTAACCCATCTCATAAGCTTCCCAGAACCACCTCATTTTCTATTTTTGGATTTTTATGCAGGAAGTTATGCTTAATTTACAGAGAGTCTACAGAGAGTCTTTGCTCCGTCCTGTTTTCTGGACAGTTTCAACTCTACTGCATTTTTCGAGTGGTTAAGGGATGAAACACCTCTGGAACTCAACAGAAAAGTTGTAAAGATCCTCCAAAGCTTTCCAGAAATGTATCATACGACCCCAACCTCGAAAGAACTCAACCTCTAACCTCTGATTAACTTCAGCCTTGATTTAGCTGAAAACAGAGTGCTCTGTCCTTAACATCCTATAAGTTGAAAATTTATTAACTTTGAATATCCTGTTCAAGGGAAGGAGTTACATCAAGTTTTACTACTTTGGATCAAAACCTTCAAGTTTTTAAATGAAGTTGTTCATTTAGTTGGGTGTGACGTCGAGGCGTCACCAGATTATGTCGGTACTACGTCCTCACAAAGGAAAAACCTATACCGGATTTAGCCGGCTTCGTTAGTTCAGTGGCACTACTCGTCACTCGCACACGGATGCTACACGTCTACCGTTTCGTGGTAAGGCTACCTGCAGAAACTCAAACAATCATCAGACTCGGCTGCACACCGAGCCCGGAATCCATACAGTTTGTACACCCGGCCGTCATCACTCGCCCGGATGTTCTCAAGCCAAACACGCCTTGAGTTACGTGTTCACGTTTCAGACCACGTGACGGGGTCTCCCATGTTGCACCACGCACGCCAGGGACAGACGTTGCTCGAATACCCCAAACGACATGAAGAGTCGTAGAGGATATCAAAGCGGGTCGGGTTACCTGCCACCCGTGGGGCTCCACCCTTCAGCTTGTGCGCACTGGTGGACAGCGCTTACGTGCACCCCCCAAGACATGAACGTCCCGAGATGCACGATTTTCCGACATAACAAATAAGTTAATAAGCCACTTTCTATATACTAATAACATCCTTATACGGGCTACTAACTCGTTCCTCACTGGATTTTTGAAAAAGAAGACCTTTGTACTGTGTTAAACCTCAAGCGAGCTCTGATACCACGCTGACACGACCCCACTGGTCCTGTCGAGCCAGGATCACGCTGAGGGGTGCTGCGTTGCACAACACCGTATAACACACGTCAAAGGTACAAAGCGGAAGCGGAAGCTTTATTACATAAACAAGTTTATTAACATGTTTACATCAAAATAAGTTTAGTCCACACTCGCGGGCGTAGACTAAGCATCAAGTGCACGTTCAGCCCTCGAACGTGTCCTTGCTAGCACACTCGCACACTAACTCTGCGGCGTGCACGACTCCCACTCGACGGGGTTCCCCTCCTGGGGTTCCGTCTCCTCTTCGGGAGTCCCTTCCTCATAGAACCCTGCAAAAGCTTCAAACACAAGCAGTGAGCACGAAGGCTCAGCAAGTCTGACCCGTCTCACCTAAACATGAAACTTCTACATGAGGGTGATGGGTTGCATGAGGTAAAAATCATTTGCAAGGACTCGCCTAATTAGTAGAACCTTACTTTCAAGTTTTAGCAGCAGGTTGTGGAGAACTTTACGCTAAGGCACATGAGAGAGCCGCAATCAAACAAGAAACGCATTTCTCTCATGTACTTTGCCCAAAGTTGAAAAGAACTTTAGTTAGCACTAAGCTACAACATATCATTAACAATCAATATCCAACTTTCAATCAGCAACATTTTAACATGTAACTAGCCTATTCTTTCTACGTCACGGTACAGTGAACAAGTGGTACTCACTGACCGCGAGGGACGGCGATTATAATCGATTTACACCTGCAGGGTTACCCGAACAACCCGTCACGTACGCCCGTACTCGATGTTGCCTACAACAACCATCACGGACGCCGTACGCGACTACCTTTCACCCGTTAGCCAAATATTGAACCGGTCCCATCGTCCCGAGCAAGAGGTCCCTGCACGCGCATCTCTGTGCCGCCAGCTGATTTACACCTCGAGCTCTCAACCTACCCTCTGAACGACGGGCAATGCCTCAATACCCAGCTACCCGAGTTACATCAGTTTCCCGGTTCCCATATAGCCGGTAGGTCTTCGGTACTGTTCTAGCTTGTTCAACAGGCCCGCACACGGCTCGGTCCTCAATCGACACAAGCGGAGCTACAGCACACAGGCCCCAAAGTCCTGCTGCCCTTACTCTCCGCTCGGTCTCATTTTCTTGCCATGTGTATCATGTGCTATCTCTACCCGAGCAATGTGCCTCTAGCCTATTCTCGCGAGTAGTTCCAACTACTCGACTTGTACCGAATCCTACTCTATCCTAGCAATGCAGTGGCTAACGGGGTTTGCAATCCTAAACCCCAACCCATGGTTTTCTTGGCTATGCAGTGGGGTTTCCAAACAAGACTCTGATGCACAACATAAAGAAAACAAGTATGTGCTCAAAACAATAAAAATTTATAAAATGGTTAATGCAAACCGGGGCTTGCCTTGCTGCTCTTGGTCGTAGGCTAGCTGTTCCTCCGGAGTAACGAAGTCTAGGACTTCGGGTTCCTCCTCGACCTTAGCGACTACATGATAAGAACAATGTATGTATTAATTAAATGCTTTTGTATTAACTTTGAAGTTGTGAAGTCTATAACCTTTACTAGATAGACCTAATGACTGTGAAACTTTTACTGTGGCTTGGTTACAACCTAAACAGAGACTTGGTCAAGTTTTAGTTGCAGCAAAGCTCATTTGAGCCCTCCACAAATAATTATGTCCTTGACCTTAATTAAAGGCTTTTAGGGTGTTCTAGGTATTTTCATGAAACAAACTATGACTTTCTGAAAACTAGATTTTCAGAGGGTTCTAATGGAATTGGTCTCACTTAATTTGGAAGTCTCTAACTAAAGATATGAGCTAAACAATTTCAGAGAAAATTCTGAAAATGTTTCTGAACATTTTCTATTTTCTCTGGAACAGTTTTACTAATCACACCATTAGGTGGACTAAATGAGCTCAAATGGATCTGAAATTTTTATGGTAGTTCAAGGATATTTTGGTGAACATCTCAGCAAAATTTCAGGATTTTCCTCCAAATGATTCTCCAGTTAAAATTCCTAACAGTTTAAACTTTAAGGAATTAATTCTGGAGAATTAAGGAATCTCATGAAGTGACACTTGATTTTCTGGAAAGTACTCAAAGAGCTGAATCCAGCAAAATTTGGTTCACTCAATTTGGAGCTTTCTAGCCAAAGTTATAAGGATTTGAAGTTTGAAGGAAATCTGAAAATCGGGGAAAAGTTTAAACTCGCGCGTGGGCCCAGGGGACACGCGTCGCACGCCGAAGCGACAGCACACCGCGGCCCACAAGGCTTTTGCGCGCCAGCACACCCGATCCCGGCCGCAGCCGGATCCCGATTTAAAATATCGGCCGCTGACAGCTGGGGTCCACCCCCTTCTTCAACCTCGCGACACCCGCGCTCCGCCGCCGAGGGACCTCGCCGGAGAGCTCGCCGCCGGCTGCTGTACAGCTTCAAACTTCTTGATTCTGGCCGCCCCTGCCTACTTTTACTTGGGGAACATGATCCGAGGGTCAGCTGCTCATGACAACGGCCGGAGCATGGTCGGCGACGAGCCGCCATATCGGAACGACTTCGGCCATGTCGGCTGATGCTCCTAGTGCCTCAGCTACTTGGGAAACCGGTCGGGGAGCATCAGTGGACCTCAGAGAAGGTCGACATGAACTCGGGGCAGCTCGGGGAAGGCCCGAAATAGGTCCTCACCGTGCGCCCGATACCCCCCGTGCGTTCCGCCATTAGTAGACCTTGAATTACGCCGGGCACAGAAGTTCTCCGGCCCAGAGTTGTGAAGGCAACTTGTGCGTCACCGTGTCTAGTTCGTGTGGGAGTGGCCTGAGGCCCTCTAATCCTTTCTAGAGTACGAATTAAACAGAATCGTACCCGAGGGTCGTTCTGCACACAGAAAGGGGAAAAGTGGAAATTCGCCGCCGGTGAGCAACCACTCGAGCTGTGGCTCGGGGATGAGCAGCACCGATCACTTGCGCGTCCAAGGGTGCCTTGGCTCGGGCGTGACAACGCCCAGGTTGGGCTGTCCACGAGAGCCCGAGGTGCGGCGGTTTCCAGTTCCGAGTTTGATCTTTCGGCACAGCCGATATCACTCGGTTTCAATCGATTTCTATCAATGGGAAGGATGGAGGATGGTTGCTAGTACCTTGCTGGGACCTTGGAATGGAAAGAGGGAGCTGCGATCGGCTTGATCAAGCAGGAACTCGAGCGGCGGCGATGGCAGTGGGAAAAGCAGTCGCGCACGTCGGTAGCTCGGGGAAATGGTGACTGAGGCACGCCGGGGAGGGAATAAATAGCTCGGCCGGCTGGCCTCCGGCTTGGGGCACGCAGCAGGAGCTGGCGCCGGCCGGCCCCTTCGGTGGCGCGCGCGCACAACAGCCGGGAACCGACTGAACTGTGGTTCAGTCGGTTTGCTTTGAGGCTGAGGCTGACATGTGGGTCCCACTCCTCTTTTAACCTCTGAAATTTATTCCTAACAGCTGTGGTAAACAGTGAACCCTATTCTACCCTTGGCAACTCAAATTATTCACCCAAGAGCCATTTGAATTGATCAAAGTTCAAATGAGGTTTGGTTTGAATGAATTTCAGCACAAGTGCAGTTTGAAATTCAAATAAAGTTTGAATTTCTCCCCCTTAGCTCATGTCAAGATCAACTCCAAATGGAGTGAAAATTGGTGTGTGAGCTCACAAAAATGTGCTGAGCAAGAATATGCCTTCCACTTTTAAATTCAGTGGGTGAAAACAGTTTGAATTTGAATATGTTTTCAAACTGCCCCTTTCCTATCTACACCCAAGATGACCTCAAAAATGTTTTGAATTTGGGTGAAACTTGGCATGGACATCCTTGGCAAAGTGTAGGAGTTTTCATATGTCCAGCCCATCTATATCACATGTGGGAAGTACCACTTTTGCAATGTGTGAGTTTGTTCCCTAATGAGCATGTTGATAATTGTTACTTGCTCTTTATTTGTGTTCATCATTTTTCCTCAAATGAGGTGTGTGGTGTGGGGATGAACACTGCAAATGGGTGTCAAAAACTGAGGCCCTTACACATGTGAACAGCAGATCAGCAGTCAAATTTGTTTAAAATTTGAACTATGTTTCCCAGTTTTATGAGTTCAATGACATGTTTTATGTTATAACTCAGTGGTTTACTGTTTAAATAATTATTTGACATTTTTCAAATATATTTTTACAGATGACAGCAGATAAGCGGTTGGAGAACGGGTGGGTGGTGTCCCACTGTTCTCACCGCAGCGGCTATCCGGAGGCATTGAGGCAGATGCTTCAATATTTCGGATATAACCAGATGCCGCAGTACTTCGCCAAGGAAGAAGGCGAAGAGGGGAACAAGACGTGGACAATCCATATCGAAGTCCCTGCAGAACCTACGCCACCCGGTTGGGTACCGTTCACCGTCACGGTCAGAGGTAGACAGCCGGAAGGAATGTGGCAAGTGGCAGCCCGTGACACCATGTCACGTTTCTGCCAACTACACGTGCAGGCTATGGAGGGCACTCCATACGCGCTTGTTCCGGTGGAGGGACGGGCTCAGCCTATGTGGGAAGAGAGGTACCTGGAGGCAACGGACCCGAGTTGCCCAAGGTACAACCCTGCGGAGGCAAATCTCAGCCTCCAGATGAGGGCGGGAAACGCCGTGATGGACAGCCAAGCTGCTCATACGGAGCATCTCGCCACGAAGCTCAAGGAGAGCACGAGCCATGGAGACCATTTCGAGAGTGCTCACAGCGCACTCCATAATGTGCTCCTTCCGACGATCAAGCGACTGAATGAACAACACAATCAGTTGCATCGTCTGAAGAAGGCAAAGAAGAAGAGCCGTGTTGACATCACGGCGTTGCAAGAACTGGTACAGAATCTGACCCAGCAGAACGAGGACCTTACTCAAGAGCGGGACGACGATTGAGGAAGGGCAAGGCTGGGAAGAAGATTACAACCAGGCCATGGACGAGGTGCATGCTTTGCAGGACCTCGTACCTCCAGTATTGGGCATACCGGTGGTCTTGGGCTTTCCAGCAATGGGAGAACCCTGGATGGGAGAAGAGGTGGTAGATCCAGAGCCACCAGCAGAGGTACAGGAGGAGGACGACCCGCAGGAGGTCGAGTTCTACTCCGAGTAGAGGGTTACCGTTGCCAAGTAGGGCAGCTAGGTAGTGTAACCCAACTTTTGTAATCGGTGACATGTCATGTAGACAGTAGCGTATGTATAGGTAGTGACGACATGAGCACGACTTCTAGGAGACCCGAGAATGATGTATCTTGTATAAAGTTTATGCTTTATCAATATATGTGAATGTTGTGCAAATTAATCATGTGTCACTTCAATACCTACTATTACATATGGAATTTTAAGTAAGACATGTGCTAATCGCTGCTGTTTTGAATTTCAGAATGACGCGTACTCGTGCCAACCCTGATGTTGGGGGTACTACCAAGGGGGAGAGACCTCCCAACAGCCTCCCGAGGACTCCTCGGGACGACAGCAGCAGCAACAGCAACAGCAAACACCGCCACTGCCAACGGTTACATTGGCCGACATCGTCGCGGCAATGGCGGGTTCACATCAGCAGCACACGGAGTTGCTGCAAACGCTTGTCGCCAATACGTCTCGCCCAGAGAGACGTCAAGACCGTGAGGAGCGTCAACAGAGCTCCTACTCCGACTTCCTGGCAACTCATCCCCCGGGATTCTCAAGGGCGGATGAACCTCTTGACGCGGACAACTGGCTCCGCGCCATAGAGATGAAGTTCGGGCTGCTCCAGATAAGCGAGCAGCACAAGACTCAGTTCGCGGTCCAGCAGCTCCAAGGATCCGCGAGCGCATGGTGGGCCAACTTCTGTGCTTCACAGCCCACCGACCGAGTGATGACCTGTACGGAGTTTCGGACGGTCTTCAGGGCCTATCAAATACCGTCAGGTTTGATGAAGAGGAAGACGCAGGAGTTCTTACACCTGCAACAAGGGAGTCGGAACGCGATGGAATACTCCAGAGCGTTCAACGATCTCGTGCTCTACGCGTCGTATCACGCAGATACTGAAGAGAAGCGACGGGACCACTTTTACCAGGGGCTTAACCCGCTCCTGAAGGACAAGTTGGCGATGTTCAATCGCGGCAGCCTCAACGACATCATTTATGCTGCGATTGTTCAGGAGGACTCTGGCAAGGAGTTAGCGGCGGCGGAGAGGAAGCGAAGCGTGCCGCAGAGCAGTGGAGAAGGAGGCGTTCCTTCTCAGAAGTTTCGGATGGTGAATCGCCCACCATCAGGTCAACGCTGGCAGCCACCACAGCGGTCGATGCCGTTCCGCGGTCGGCCGTATTCTTCACCGGCATTCAGGCCGGCACTGCCAGTACCACCTCCGCAACAACAGCAGCAGCGGGCGATGCCGCGTGCGTATGCACCTAAGCAGCGCATGTCGGGCTTTCGTCCCCCGAGTACTACACCAGCAGCGGCCACATGTTACAAGTGTGGTCGTCCAGGACACTTCGAGAGCAGTTGCCCGGAGAAGCAAGGCGGCAGAGTGGCACCGCAGTTTCCGGGGAGGAATCAACCCCGGAACCCTACTAATGCGCGGCGGGCAAACCCTAGGCCCGGCACCGTCCACCAGCTTGCCATAGAGGACGTGCCTGAGGGCGAGCCAATCCTTGCGGGTATGTTCCAACTCCACCAGCATCCCGCTATAGTACTGTTTGATTCAGGCGCCACACATAATTTTATTAGCCAAGCTTTCATTGCTAAACACAGCTTGCCAATACTACCCACCGATAGTCCATATTTAATTTGTTCACTGGGTGGGAAGATTTCAGCAAGCGTAATGGTTTCCAAAGCACCATTACGCTTAGCGGGTAGAGTGTACCCCACGTCTCTCATTATCTTAGAGGGACAGAAGGTCGATGTCATCCTAGGGATGTCCTGGTTAAACCGCCGCGGCGCTGTTTTAGGCACCGTCCTTCGAGTCGTGCACTTAAACTCAGAAGTGCACGGGTCTCACTCATTATTTCTGGACAATCCAGTAATAAAACTTCCAAGTGTCTATCAAGCCACAACCATCAGATTGGAAGATATTCCAGTGGTCCGAGAGTTCCCTGACGTATTCCCGGATGATTTGCCGGGGATGCCGCCTGATAGAGAGGTGGAGTTCAAGATTGAACTTGCACCGTGAACCATGCCAATATCCCGAAGGCCGTACAAAATGGCGCCCAAGGAGTTGGCTGAACTGAAGACTCAGCTCACGGACCTTCTGGAGAAGGGTTTTATTAGGCCGAGCTCCTCGCCATGGGGCTGTTCGGCATTATTTGTAAAGAAGAAGGATGAGACGTTACGGCTTTGCGTGGACTATCGTCCATTAAATACCGTAACCATCAAGAACAAGTACCCGTTGCCACGGATCGACATGTTGTTTGATCAGTTGGTCGAAGCAAAGATCTTTTCCAAGATGGACTTAAGATCCGGGTACCATCAGATTAAGATAAGGGCGGAGGACATTCCAAAGACAGCTTTCTCAACGAGGTATGGACTTTATGAGTACCTGGTCGTGTCCTTCGGCCTCACCAATGCTCCAGCTCACTTCATGTACTTGATGAACTCGGTATTCATGCCGGAGCTGGACAAGTTTGTCGTGGTCTTCATCGACGACATCCTGGTATATTCCAAGTCGGAGGAAGATCACAAGAAACACCTGCGTATAGTCTTGCAACGGCTGCGGGATCACAAGTTATACGCGAAATTCAGCAAATGCGATTTCTGGATATCGCAAGTGCCTTTTCTTGGGCATATTATCTCAGCGGAGGGTATCGCTGTAGACCCGAGCAAGATCACTCAAGTGCTGAATTGGAAATCCCCGAGAACTGTTCACGAGGTACGGAGTTTCCTCGGACTCGCGGAATATTATCGGAGGTTCATTCCGAACTCCTCGAAGATTGCCAAGCCAATGACAGAGCTACTGAAGAAGGCTACCAAATATGTTTGGAGTCCAACATGTGAAGCAGCATTCAAGGCTTTAGTCAAGCACCTAACATCAACACCGGTTTTGGCGCAGCCAGACACAACAAAACTGTTCAATGTGTACTGCGATGCATCCGGCATTGGGCTCGGATGTGTGCTGATGCAAGACTGAAGAGTGGTCGCGTATGGATCACGGCAGCTTAGAAACCATGAGCAGAATTATCCAACTCACGATTTGGAGCTCGCTGCCATGGTACTTGCACTGAAAATGTGGAGGCACTACCTACTCGGTAACCTCGTACATTTGTATACCGACCACAAAAGCCTCAATTACATATTCACTCAGAAGGAGCTGAACATGAGGCAACGAAGATGGTTAGAATTGATAAAGGATTACGAAATAGAGATCCATTATCATCCGGGCAAGGCAAACGTAGTGGCAGATGCGCTGAGCCGCAAGTCACACGTTAACAATCTGACCATCACACCGTTGGAAGAGAGCGAACCACCACTGCATGTGATTCCACATGGAGCTCTCTACATCTTAGCTTTGATCCCCACCATCCGTGAAGAGATAGCAGCAGCCCAGAAGAATGACAAGGGCATGTCACATTTACGGAGACGTGTAAACAGTGGGGAGCTGAAATGTTTCCGGAAGGACGGAGACGGCGTCCTATGGTTCAAGGACCGGATCGTCGTACCCCGTAACCCGGAATTACCGAAGAAAATCTTTGATGAGGCTCACTTATCAAAGTTTTCTATTCACCCCGGCAGCAACAAAATGTATCAAGAACTCAGAAGCAAGTTTTGGTGGACACGGATGAAGCGTGAGACTGCAAAATACGTGTCCGAGTGTGATACATGTCGAAGGGTGAAGGCAGACCATATGCGGAAACCGGGACTGCTACGACCACTGGGCATTCCTGCCTGGAAGTGGGAAGACGTGAGCATGGATTTCATCGTCGGTTTACCCACCACCTTGCAGAAACATGTTTCTGTGTGGGTGATCGTCGATCGGCTCACCAAAGTTGCCCATTTCATCCCGGTCAACACAAACTACAACGCCAAGAAGTACGCTGAACTGTACATCTCACGGATCCTATGCTTGTACGGCGTACCCCGTACCATCATATCGGATCGGGGCACTTTATTTGTGTCCCGTTTTTGGGAGCAGCTGCACGCTGCCTTGGGGATGAAGCTGATCCGTAGTTCAGCATACCACCCACAGACGGATGGGCAAACCGAGCGGGTAAATCAGATCTTAGAAGACATGCTACGAGCTTGCGCTATCAACCACGGCAAGAATTGGGATGATCACTTGACATTAGCCGAGTTCTCGTACAACAATGGGTACCAAGCCAGCATTAAGATGGCGCCCTACGAGGCGCTATACGGGCGGAAATGTCGCACACCATTGAACTGGTGTGAGTCTGGCGAAAGGGTTACCTTCGGGATTGACCTGGTCAACAACACGGAAGAAAAGGTTCGACTGATTCAAGCGAACCTAAAAGCCGCCCAATCCCGTCAGAAACAGTATGCGGACCGGAGAAGACGCCCATTACAATTCGAAGTGAGGGATCACGTATATCTACGTGTGTCTCCGATGAAGGGCGTAAACAGATTTGGGGTGAGGGGAAGTTGGCACCCCGATTCATCGGTCCATTTCAGATTACCGAAAGATGTGGATCGGTAGCATACCGGCTGAAATTACCAGAAGCACTTTCCGGTGTGCACGACGTCTTTCACATTGCCCAGCTGAGGAAGTGTCTTAAGCTATCAACTACCGTTCAGCTGGAAGACATTGAAGAACTGCAACCGGATCTCACCTATCGGGAGGAACCGGTGCAGATTATCGATGAAAAGGCCCGAACCTCACGCAACCGTATGTTGTGGTTCTACAAGGTTCTATGGAGTAATCACTCCGTGGACGAAGCGACATGGGAGAGCGAACGATTTCTTCGCGCCAACTACCCCGACTTTTTCATGTCGCATATCCGGTAATTTTCAACCGTCCTCTCTCTCTCATTTTCACCTTATAATCTCGGGACGAGATTTTTTTAAGGGGGGAGGAATGTAAGGGCCTCAGTTTTTGACCCACATTTGAAGTGTTCATCACCATACACACACACCTCATTTGAGGAAAGATGATGAACACCAATGAAGAGCAAGTAACCACCATCAACATGCTCATTAGAAAAACAAACTCACATATTGCAAAAGTGGTATTTCCCACATGTGATATAGAGGGGCTGGACATATGAAAACTCCTACACTTTGCTAAGGATGTCCATGCAAGGTTTCACCCAAATTTAAAACATTTTTGAGGTCATTTTGGGTATAGCTAGAAAGAGGGCAGTTTGAAACCATATTTAAATTCAAACTGTTTTTATCCCATGGATTTAAAAGTGGGAGGCATATTCTTATTCAGCACATTTTTGTGAGCTCACACACCAAATTTCACTCCATTTGGAGTTGATCTTGACATGAGCTAAGTGGGACAAACTCAAACTTTATTTGAATTCAAAACTGAACTTGTGCTTAAATTCATTCAAGCCAAACCCAATTTGAATCCTACTCAATTCAAATGGCTCATGGGTGAATAATTTGAATCACCCAGGGTATTTTTGGGCTCACTTTTTACAACAGTGATTAGGAGTAAATTTCAGAGGTTAAAACCCCGGGTGGGACCCACATGTCATAGAGAGAAGGAGGCAAAACTTGCACACAAAGTCACAGCCTCGGTGGGAAATTCCACCGAGCAGCTGTCGGCTGTGCCACAGAGCAGCCACCAGCGCCACCAGCTGCTTTCCCTCTACGCGCGCTGGAGCCCAGGGAGGCTTGCTCGCACCTCCACGCGACCAGCACCGCCTCAGCCGAGCAGGAGTCGGCCGGCTTTATCTCCTCGCGTGCAGACCCGAGCAGCGGCATTGTTTCTCCCCGCAGCTCACTGCTCGATCGGGAAAACCAGCAAAACAATCTCCTACTTCGTTCCTGAGCTGCTAAACGGCAACCTGAGCTCGCACTCTACCTCCCCAACACCAGAAACCCCGAGCTCCGACCTCCTTTGCTCGAAAACGATCGCCACCGCAGCGACCTAGTCTCAGCCGAAAGCCAGGCGCCCGTGGACAGCGCTCCACAGGCGTTTGCAAGGAGCAGCAAGAGAGGGAACAGGAGCACGCGACCACCGTTCTGCTCTCCTCCATGTTTGGAAGCAAACCGTGAAGAATCCACGATGAATTCTCAGTTTTTGCTCCGGCGACCTTAAACTGAGCTTCCGGTACGGATCCTTCAAATTCTCGCTCTAAGATCCTTCTCTAGCTATCAAATCTTGCACATAGACGCTGGACTAGCCGGCGATCAAGTTCCTTTCTGCATCCGTGGCGTGAAACTATCTAGAAGTGACGAATTTCGAGCTTGATCGAGAGTGGTCATGGCGGGCACGATCGGTCACACGGTGCCGACCGACTTACCGCCATCTTTGAACCCTTTTGACACCTTGTCGAGCTTTCTAGAGGTACACTGATGCTGTAGGACCGATTGTTCAAGGTTTTGGCGGGTTAGAACTCACGGTCGATGGTGCCGAACCTCAGCCGAGGCCGCGGCACGTCGCCGGGCTATTTCCGGTCACCACCAGCCTGAACTGACACCACCGACGTGTTCCTCGATGTCGATAGCCCCCTGGCGGCGAGTTTCAGGCCATGGGAGGTCCGGCAACGGCGAGCCGGCGAGCTCCGGGTCTGCTCCGGTGAGGGGCGGCGGCGCGAGCGCGCGGGCGCGTCGGGAGGTAGACGAAGCCGGCTGGCCCACGCGTCAGCGGCTCAAAATTTGAAATCGGGATCGGGTGTGGCCGGGATCGCCTGTGCTGGCATGCAGGAACCCCGCAGACCACGGTGTTCCATCGCCTCGGCGTGCGACGCGTGTCCCCGGCGCCCACCCGCAAGTTTAAACTTTTCCCCGATTTTCAGATTTCCTTCAAACTTCAAATCCTCATAACTTGAGCTAGGAAACTCCAAATCGAGTGAACCAAATTTTGTTGGATTCAGCTCTCTGAGTACTTTCCAGCAAATCAAGTTTCACTTCATGAAAATCCTTATTTCTCCAGAATTAATTCCTCAAATTTTAAAGTGTTTGGAATTTTAGCTGGAGAATCCTTTGGAGGAAAATCCTGAAATTTTGCTGGGATGTTCACCAAAATATCCCTGAACTACCATAAAAATTTCAGATCCATTTGAGCTCATTTGATCCACCTAATGGTGTGATTAGTGGAACTGTTCCAAAGAAAATAGAAAATGTTCAGAAACATTTTCAGAATTTTCTCTGAAATTGTTTAGCTCATATCTTTAGCTAGGAACCTTCAAATTAAGTGAGACCAACTCCATTAGAACCCTCTGAAAATCTAGTTTTCAGAAAGTCATAGTTTGATTCATGAAAATCCTTAGAACACCCTAAAAGCCTTCAATTAAGGTCAAGTACATAATTAATTGTGGAGGGCTCAAATGAGGTTTGCTGCAACTAGAACTTGACCAAGTCTCTGTTTAAGTTGTAACCAAGCCCCAGTAAAAGTTTCACAGTCATTGGGTCTGTCTAGTAAGGGTTATAGACTTCACAAATTTAAATTCAATCAAATGCATTTAAATTAATACATATACTTGTATATCATGTAGTCGCTAAGGTCGAGGAGGAACCCGAAGTCCTAGACTTTGTTACTCCGGAGGAGCAGCTAGCCTACGACCAAGAGCAGCAAGGCAATCCCCGGTTTGCATTAACCTTTTTACAAATTTTTATTGTTTTGAGCACTTACTTGAGTATTCTAATTTCTTGCATTAGAGTCTTGTATGAAAACCTAATTGCATAGCCAAGACGACCCCATGGGTTGGGTTTAGGATTGCAAAACCCCGTTAGCTGCTGCAATGCTAAGATAGTGTAGAATTCGGTACAAGTCGAGTAGTTAGAACTACTCGCGAGCATAGACTAGAGGCACTCGACTCGGGTAGAGATAGCACATGACGTACATGGTAAGAAAAATGAGACCGAGCGGAGAGTAAGGGCAACATGACTTTGGGGCCTGTGTGCTATAGCTCCGCTTGTGTCGATTGAGGACCGAGCCGTGTGCGGGCCTGTTGAACAAGCTAGAACAGTACCGAAGACCTACCGGCTATATGGGAACCGGGAAACTGATGTAACTCGGGTAGCTG
Organism: Neostapfia colusana; assembly: GCA_030760725.1. Taxonomy (NCBI): domain Eukaryota; kingdom Viridiplantae; phylum Streptophyta; class Magnoliopsida; order Poales; family Poaceae; genus Neostapfia; species Neostapfia colusana. The sequence goes on from JASWHV010000011.1 coordinate 65,514,878, forward strand.
GGTATTGAGGCATTGCCCGTCGTTCAGAGGGTAGGTTGAGAGCTCGAGGTGTAAATCGGCTGGCGGCACTGAGATGCGCGTGCAGAGACCTCTTGCTCGGGATGATGGGACTGGTTCAATATTTGGCTGACGGGTGAAAGGTGGTTGCGTACGGCGTCCGTGATGGTTGTTGTAGGCAACATCGAGTACGGGCGTACGTGACGGGTTATTCGGGTAACCCTGCAGGTGTAAATCGATTATAATCGCCGTCCCTCGCAGTCAGTGAGTATCACTTGTTCACTGTACCGTGGCGTAGAAAGAACAGGCTAGTCACATGTTAAAAATGTTGCTGATTGAATGATGGACATTGATTGTTAATGATATGCTGTAGTTTAGAGCTAACTAAAGTTCTTTTCAACTTTGGGCAAAGTACATGAGAGAAGTGCGTTTCTTGTTTGATTGCGGTTCTCTCATGTGCCTTAGCGTAAGGTTCTCCACATCTTGCTGCTAAAACTTGAAAGTAAGGTTCTACTAATTAGGCGAGTCCTTGCAAATGATTTTTACCTCATGTAACCCATAACCCCTCATGTAGAAGTTCCATGTTTAGGTGAGACGGGTCAGACTTGCTGAGCCTTCATGCTCACTGCTTGTGTTTGAAGCTTTTGCAGGGTTCTATGAGAAAGGGACCCCCAAAGAGGAGACGGAACCCCAGGAGGGGAACCCCGTCGAGTGGGAGTCATGCACGCCGCAGAGTTAGTGTGCGTGTGTGCTAGCAAGGACACGTTCAAGGGCTGAACGTGCACTTGATGCGTAGTCTACGCCCGTGAGTGTAGACTGGACTTATTCTGATGTAAACATGTTCATAAACCACTTTATGTAATATAAACTTTGCTTCCGCTTTGTACCTTTGACGTGTGTTATCCGGTGCTGTGCAACGCAGCACCCCTCAGCGGGATCCTGGCTCGACAAGACCGTGGGGTCGTGTCAGAATGCCCAGTGGTTGCAGCAGTCCCGGTTTCCGCATATGGTCTGCCTTCACCCTTCGACATGTATCACATTCGGACATGTATTTTGCAGTCTCATGCTTCATCCGTGTCCACCAAAACTTGCTTCTGAGTTCTTGATACATTTTGTTGCTGCCGGGGTGAATAGAAAACTTTGACAAGTGAGCCTCATCAAAGATCTTGTTGCGTAATTCCGGGTTACGGGGTACGATGATCCGGTCCTTGAACCATAGGACGTCGTCTCCGTCCTTCCGGATACATTTCAGCTCCCCACTGTATACACGTCTCCGCAAATGCGACATGCCCTTGTCATGTTTCTGAGCTGCCGCTATCTTCTTCACGGATGGTGGGGATCAAAGCTAGGTTGTAGAGAGCTCCATGTGGAATTACATGTAGTGGTGGTTCGCTCTCTTCCAACGGTGTGATGGTCAGATTGTTGACGTGTGACTTGCGGCTCAGCGCATCAGCCACTACGTTTGCCTTGCCCGGATGATAATGGATCTCTATTTCGTAATCCTTTATCAATTCTAACCATCTTCGCTGCCTCATGTTCAACTCCTTCTGAGTGAATATGTACTTGAGGCTTTTGTGGTCGGTATATAAATGTACGAGGTTACCGAGTAGGTAGTGCCTCCACATTTTTAGTGCAAGTACCACGGCAGCGAGCTCCAAATCGTGATTTGGATATTTTTGCTCATGGTTTCTAAGCTGCCGTGACCCATACGCGACCACCCTTCGGTCTTACATCAGCACACATCCGAGCCCAATGCCGGATGCATCGCAGTACACTGTAAAAGTCCCAAAAATGTGTATGAATAAAAACTATGGTTTGAGTTCATATGTGTGGCAATGACAGGAAAAATGGGACTTGCTAAAATTTTTCTTCATGCAAGGTAAAACATGGATGAATATTCAACATGAGGTTCACCTTTTTATTGAAAAGTGTTGGACCAATAAGGAGTTAAATACCTCCTTGCATGTAAGTTTAAAAATCAGATTTTAAATTCAAAGTTCACACATGTAGTGACCAAAAACTTTGAATAAACATGCAGCCCTATAGTTGGGATTATAAGGAAAAGTTTGTTCACAAACTTTTCATTTATAGGGTGGGCTCTAAAGGGAGTTAAAGAGGAGAATTTGCAAACTTCAACCAAATTCAAATTTGGAAAAGCAAATTCAAACTGAATTGGAAGGATTCAAATTCTGACCCCCATTTTAAAACTCAGAATTGTGGGAATTAAGAGGATCAGCTTGAGAAAATATTTGGGGAGGAACTGTGGAGTGGGATCCACATGTCATAGAGCTAAAAGAGGAACCTTGCACCTTAAGTCTCAGCCCCAGTGGGGAAAATCGTCGAGCAGCACGTGGGCCAAGAGCTGCTCCCACCGTGGAGCCACGGGGGCGCTCGGCAGCGCCACCAGCTGCTGCATTTCCCCACACACGGCGCCCAGAGGCGGTTCTGCGACCTGATAAACCCCCCCTGGACGAAGCAAAGGCCGTCCCTTCTTCTCTCCTCGCGAGCGCACAGCCAGCGATAGTCTTCCCCTCCGCCTCTCGGTCCGATCGGAAGAACGGTGAAACCACCACGCTCTTTCCTCCCCTGACCTGCTAAACATCGCCGCGAGCTCGGCCTCCACCTCCCTGACCCGCAAGCCAGCGAGCTGCGGCCTCCGGTGCCCGAGAACGACCGCCGCCGCGGCGACCTAAGCCGAGAAAGTGATCGGGCGCTCGTGGACAGCCCTCCACAGCGGGTTCCACGGCCGAACGATCACACCTACGGACGCGCACGGGTGCGGTGCTGCTCTCAGCCCAAGCTCAGGCCATACCGTGAAGCATCGCCGGCGAATTTCGAAGTTTTGCTCCGGCGACCCCATTCCGAGCTTCCGGTATGATTCTTTCAAATTCTTGCCCTCTGATCCTCCTTAAGTCATCAAATTTGGCACATAGACGCTGGATTAGCCAGCGGCCATTTCTCCTTTAGGATCCAGCGCATGAAAACACCTCAGCATGACGGAATTCGAGCTCGACTAGAGGTGTTCATGGCGGACCCATTCGGTCGCACGGTGACAACCTATTTACAGCCGCTCCCGAGCCATTTTGAGATCGTGCCGATCCTCCTAGAGGTACGCTGGTGCTGTAGGGCTCATCGGCACAAGCTTTTGAGGGCTGGAGACCCCGGGCGACGCTGCCGGACTTCCACAGAGGCAGTTACACGTCGCCGGCCATGTTCCGGTCGTCGGCGGCCCTAGCAAACCCCACAGCCCTGTTCCTCGAGGCCCTAAACCCCCTGGCGGCGAGTTGTAGCTCCGGCGGTGGCCGGGAAGGCCGGTCCGGCGAGCTTCCGATTACTCCGGCGAGGGTGAGCGCGCGGGCGCGAGAGAGGATGCCGGAGGTAGAAGACGAAGCGTGGGCCCCGGCTGTCAGAAGCTCAAATTTTAAACCCGGGATCGGGTGTGGCCGGGATCCCGTGTGTTGGCGCGCAGGGGTGCTGTGGCCCGGTGTGGCTTCCCTTCTATTGGCTGGAATTCAAAACAGTGGGTCCAGCCGGATTTTCAATAGGAAAATAATTCCAGACTTAGCTCAATCTTTAGAAATTCATATCTCCCTGTAGAAAACTCCAATTTGAGTGATTCCAATTGGGTTGGATTCATCTCTCTGAGTTCTATCCAAATATGAACTCATATTTCTATGAAAGTCAATATTATATTCTGGAAAATTCTTTGAAGGTTTTCTGAAAAAAGAATTATTGAAGGAGTTTGGGTTATCCAAAAATACCCAAATTTTGCCAGAATATTCTTTATCATAGTATTGACCTACTAGCAAATGTTCAGCTCATTTGAAGATCATTGGAGTAGGAATTTGCTAAAAACAATCTGCTGTGTTCATAAGAGTCCAGAAACATTTTCAGAAAATGTTTCCCACTTTAAAAATCTGTTCTGGGCAATCCATAGCTCCAAGAATCATAGGAAAATTTAGGCAGGCTCTCTGAGACATACTTGGAATTGTAGCTCATCTAATTGGGCATGAAAATGCACATTACTCCAGAATTAATTCTTTTGAGCACAAATGCTTAAAGAATTGTTCTGGGAGAACTACCCAAGTAAAAGGGCTGAATTTTGGACCAGATGACTCTCATGTGATCAAGAACTCACATGTAAATTATCAACCCAAGATGAGTCCTGGAACTCACTGTTCTTATTCTCCATACTTGTGTATATGTGTTAATACATAAGAGATATTGTGAGAATTATGAAGGACACAATATGACTCCACATTAGCTGCAATTTGGCAAGCTAAATCCTTAAGTAGTATAGAACCTGCTGTAAAAGTTTTGAGGCCATTGGAGTTCTTGTTCTTCAGTTGCACTCAAATCCTTTCAGCTTATCTATTATACTCATTAGGGAAAATGGTTAGTGTATAGCTAAGACCTTAAGGTCAATTTAGTTTATTTCTGTTCTTTGCACAACAGAGGCAAACCAAGCCATGCTTGGCTTTTCCACACAACCTCTGTCCTAAGAAATTGATTCCATAACTTCTTTCCATTACATTCTATAAAATATGTGCATATGCATCTCAATAGGAACCACAACAAAGGGGACTCAAAGGAGTGATTCATCGAAGTGGATCAAGCTCCGGAGAGTCAAGGGTGGATCTGCAAGGACACTAACTGGTTATATACGACTACCCTGCAAAACAGGCAAGCTCAAGGTTTGCATTTAACAGCTGTTAAGTTTTTATTTTGTACTTACTTTCGGTCAAGATATGAACTGTGCATTAGGTCTAGTAATTGATACTCCTCTTGCATAGCCAAATGACCCATGGAGTATTGGGTAGGTGTCTTTCACCGTGTAGAACTGCCATGCTTAAGTACGGTTCGGTAGAAGTCGAGTGGTGAGATGCTACTCGCAGATTTAGGAACAACAGGGGCATACGGGATTGGTTCGTAATTGAATTAGCAAGTTAAAATTTAGACCGGAAGGTTGTAGGAGCAGCAGGACATAGGGGCCTGGGTGCTGTAGACCTGTCCGTGTCGGTCAAGGACCGATCCGTATGCGGCCCTGTTGAACAAGTTTGAGTTGTGTACCGGACTCATGCTGGCTATATGGGACCCAGTAAACCGATGTACCTCGGGAAGCTGTCGTTGGGACTTTTCGGGTCGCCTCAGGCGGACGGCCGGTGTGCAGTATGTGGGGAATATTCTCATGACATCTCACGTCGGAAGGTGCACCATGAAAGTAGCTACTGTACGGGGCGACTTGATCGATTCAGCGGGGGTGAAACGGGGGAAAGGCTGCCACGTACGACGTCAGTGATGGTTGTTGTAGGCAACGTCGAGTACGGGCGTACGTGTCGTGTAGTCCGGGTATTATTGATTCGAATCACCGTCGCTCGCGGAATGGACTGAGCATACTTGTTCTCACAGTCATGACGTAGTAAGAACTTGCATGAGAAAGGAACTAATCATATTGATGTGAAGTATTATACTAGTGTTGTATTGGATCTCGATGAATAGGCTAGTGCAAACTCGATTCTTTTATGCCATGAGCAATTTACATCGGGGGAAACGTTTCTTGTTTGATTGTGGACTCCCGATGTAGCGTGCCCAGGGTTACTTAAAATGCTGAAATTAATACTTGAAAGTAAGGATTCACTTTTAGGCGAGTTAATTATGCTTATGCCATCCTATGTTAGGTTCATAACCTCACTTAGAGTTTCATGTTTAGGGTGACGGTTAAGTCTTGCTGAGCGTTATGCTCACGGATGCTATCCGAGTTGTTTTGCAGGTAATTGACTCGCTGATTATGAGAAGGGGTGCCGATGAGACTCGGAAACCTCCGAGTGCTTACTCTAAGAGCATCCTCGCCGCTGCAGATTGTCTTCGTGTTGCTAGTAAGAAACGTCCGCGGGCTGGACCGTTTCTTTGTTGCTAGTTTAGATATGAGTCGTGAGAGTGATAGTCTTCCGCTGTAGTTTACTCTGATATACTTATTTGTAAAACATTCTTGTACGCTTCCGCAAACTATTTATGTAATATGATGTATGTTCATCGACCCGTGTGCTGTTGGGTGCCGCATAACACGGCACCACCCGACGAGGTCCCGTGGGGCCGTCTCAGCGTGGTATCTGAGCCGTTTCACATGGCATCAGAGCTCTCACACATGGTATCAGAGCTGCGTTGGGAACAGAGCACGGATTGAGCATCATATTATGTCAAAAACTTAGGATACGGTGAGATAACGGTACTAGGCCCACATAAGGACTATTATTAGCATATTATGAAGGTGGCTATCTAACTTATGTGCTATGTCGGAAAATCGTGCATCTCGGGACGTCTATGTCTTGGGGGGGTGTACGTATGCGCTGTCCACCAGTGCGCACAAGCTGAAGGGTAGAGCCTCACGGGTGGCAGGTAACCCAACCCGCTTTAGTATCCTCTACGACTCTTCATGTCGTTTGGGGTATTTGAGCAGCGCCTGTCCCGGGCGTGCGTGGTGCAATTTGGGAGACCCCGTCACGTGGTCAGTAACGTGAACACGTAGCTCAAGGCATGTTTGGCTTGAGAACACCTGGGCGAGTGATGACGGCCGGGTGTACAAACTGTTATGGATACCGGGTTCGGTGTGCAGCCGAACCTGATGATTGAGTGTGTTTTATGCAGGAACTAACCACGAAAACCTTAGTGCATGTAGAACACGTTTGCGAGTGACCGTTTTAGTGCCACCTAAGGATACGTATATGCCGGTGTAATCCGGTTAGGTTTTTCTTTGGTGAGGCGACGTAGTACCGTTATATGTCTTACGGTGCATCGTCACCGTACTACACTGGATAGTATTCTTACCTATGAAGAAATCATTCATGACTAACTTCCAAACTAAAAATGGATGTGATAAAGCACATATTAGTTACTGAACTCTTCATTTGAACTAAGTTTCAAAGAAGAGAATTACTAGGCTTCTTTTGATCTCAAAAACAGAGTGCTCTGTTCTGGCAGAAGTTTTGCCGAACTTTAACAGAGTGTAGCTCTGATTAGCTTGACCCAACGGAGGTGTTTGATACAGTTCTGGAAAGGTTATTAAGTGCTCTACAACTTTTCTGTAGAACTCCAGAGCCAAATCCGACACCAACTTGGTTGAACGTCCAGATGAATGCAAACTGTTCAGAAAACAGAGCAGCTGCAAACTTCTCTGGATGTTTCGGTAAATTGGTCATAAAAATCTGTAGAAAATTTTCTAAGGGTCATGTAATACACCGTTGGAAAGGTTATGAAACTTACAACGATTTTGTAGTTCATAGTTTGTTCAGAATTGTACCCCAGTTGTATGTAAAACTGTGATGAAAACAGCCACATACAAAGGAGGTGCTGGCAAATTTTAGCCAGAAATTCTGTCAACTTTGAACAATCCTAACTTTTGTTCCAGAAATGATCTAGGGGCATATGAGTACTCATTGAAAATATACTGAAGTTAACTTTAACTTTGGTATTCAACTTGAGTTATGAAAATGCTAATAAATGGATCAAATTCTGGGTTAAGTACATAAAGGTCTGTTCTGTACAGCAAATGGGGATTGTTTTGTTGGCTTTAGAAAGATATGTAAACATGAAGTATTGTTATGCTTTCATAAAGTTTTAGCATGTTCATGTTTTACATACTTTCACATACTGCCAGATCAAGTTGTGACTCCCCTCAAAATTATGCTTTTGCAGTATGGTGCGTACTCATTCTCCGAGTAGGACTGAAGGTTCTCATCGAGACGGTGATGACTCGACTCCACCAGGGGCACCGCCATCAACGGTATGGGCGGATATCATGGCTCAGATGGTCGAGTCAAGTCAAGAGAACACAAGATTACTCCAAGCCTTGGTACAACAGGGCTTACTCCAGCGTGCACAACAGGACGTTCCACCTCGGAACGCCTACTTGGATTTCTTGGCGACACAACCGCCAATCTTCACGGAAGCCCATGAACCAGTGGAAGCTGATCAGTGGCTTCGTGTTATGGAGTCCAAGTTTGGGGTGTTTGAGTGCGACGAATATCAGAATGCATCATTTGCAGCTCAACAGCTCCATGGAGCCGCCGGAAATTGGTGGTTCGCTTATCTTGCCACCGTTCCGGAAGGTCATCAAGTGGAATGGACGGAATTTCGTGAAGCATTCCGGGCTCGTCACATTCCTATGGGTTTTATCAAGGCCCAGCAGCAGGAATTCAGAAACTTGAAGCAGGGGGACATGAGTGTCCTCGATTATGTCAGACGATTCAATCTTCTGGCACAGTATGCTCCTGCTTATGCAATGAGCGAAGCTGCCATGTGTGACTACTTTTTCTATGGCTTGAGTGCCATACTAAAAGAGAAGTTAGCTTTATTCAATCAAGGCAGTTACACTGAGTTGATCAGTGCTGCTCTGCTGCAAGAACAAGCGACACTTGAGTGTCAAGCAGAGAAGAGGGACCGGGAGGATGTGCAAGAAGACACACCAATCGTTCCTCGTAAATACCGTGTGGTGTATCACACACCATCCGATGAGATATGGCAAGCACCAGGGAGATCAACTCCATACAGATTTCCTGCTCAAGAGTCATGTCTTGAAGCAACACCTTTGCCTCAGCAATGAATGACATCTGTTGCATCATTGCTGCAGCCAAGTGCCTCAACTTCTCAACCACAAGTCAACGAAGAACCGGGGAAACCTCCGTGTTCTTATTGCCACCGTTTTGGGCATTTTAGGCAGGAATGCCGGGAGAAGTTGGTAAACACCAGACAGCCATCATCATCAGGTGGTATGCCGCCACCTGCTCAAGTCAACATAACAGCATTGCAATCTGGGAGTGTGCAACATCTTGCGATTGAGGATGTCCCGGAGGGAGCACCGGTGTTAGCGGGCATGTTTACTCTCAAGGACATGCCCGTATTGGTACTTTTTGATTCAGGTGCAACCCACAATTTTATCAGCAAAACATGCGTGGATCAGCACGAAATATCCACCAATACTCCCACAACGAGTTTTCTCATACGTTCACCGGGAGGAAATATCTCTGCCAATCAGATTGTGTCCCGAGCAGCTTTGTGTTTGGGCGGAAAGATATACCCAACATCGCTGATTATGTTGGATAGGCAGAAGATAGACATTATATTGGGGATGTCTTGGTTAAATCGTCACGGTGCCGTTCTCAATATCGGTAACCGGACTGTCCAGATTGACTCGCCGATTCACGGACAGCACACGCTGTTTTTAGACAGCGAAGATCCAGATATGGTAGGGGCCTACCACACGGAAGCGCTGAAGCTTGAAGATATTCCGGTGGTACGTGATTATCCCGACGTATTTCCCGATGACTTACCGGGCATGCCGCCCGAACGGGACGTCGAGTTCACAATTGAACTGGCACCGGGAACGACGCCTATTTCACGAAGGCCTTACAAGATGGCACCTAACGAACTAGCGGAGTTGAAAGAGCAACTGAATGAACTCATGAGCAAGGGTTTCATACGACCAAGTTCTTCACCTTGGGGTTGCTCAGCACTGTTCGTTAAGAAGAAGGACGAAACACTACGGCTATGTGTTGATTACCGTCCTCTCAATGCTGTCACAATAAAGAACAAGTATCCTTTGCCCCGCATTGACACTCTGTTTGATCAACTTGTGGGTGCAAAGGTATTTTCGAAGATGGATCTTCGGTCGGGCTATCATCAAATCAAGATCCGACCGGAGGACATACCGAAGACAGCTTTCTCGACGAGATACGGACTCTACGAGTACCTCGTCATGTCATTTGGATTAACCAACGCTCCGGCACACTTCATGTATTTGATGAATTCTGTGTTCATGCCAGAGTTAGACAAGTTCGTCGTGGTATTCATCGACGACATATTGGTTTACTCCAAATCGGAAAAAGAGCACGCTGAACATCTGCGTACTGTGCTACAACGGTTACGGGAGCACCAATTGTATGCCAAGTTCAGCAAGTGCGAATTTTGGATTGATCAAGTGCCTTTCCTTGGCCATATTATTTCAGCAGAAGGGATTGCCGTGGACCCCAGCAAGATTGAACAAGTGCTGAAGTGGGAACCTCCCAAATCAGTCCACGAGGTCCGAAGTTTCCTAGGTTTAGCGAGGTATTATCGGAGGTTTATTCCGAGCTTCTCAAAGATTGCTAAACCAATGACGGAGCTGCTGAAGAAGGGCACTAAATACATGTGGAATGCAGCATGTGAAGCCGCATTCAAAACTTTGGTGAAACATCTCACAACGGCTCCAGTTCTTGCTCAGCCAGACACGACGAAGCCATTTGATGTATACTGTGATGCATCCGGCATCGGTCTCGGCGGTGTTCTGATGCAAGAAGGGCGTGTAGTCGCCTATGGGTCTCGTCAACTGCGAAACCACGAGCAGCATTATCCAACTCACGATCTTGAGCTTGCTGCAGTGGTGTTGGCATTGAAGATGTGGAGGCATTACCTACTGGGTAATCTTGTTCACCTCTACACCGACCATAAGAGCCTGAAGTATATCTTCACGCAGAAGGAGCTGAATATGAGACAACGGAGATGGTTGGAGCTCATCAAAGATTATGAAATTGAGATCCACTATCATCCGGGAAAAGCAAACGTGGTTGCCGACGCGCTGAGCCGGAAAGCCCACGTTCACAACATAGCGGCTGCTGAGTTCGAAGGCGAGGAACCCAGCCTCCGTGTCGTTCCGTATGGCGCGCTTTATAACCTCGCGCTCATTCCAACAATCCGTGAAGAGATTGTTGAGGCTCAAAGAAGAGACAGAGGTATGTCTCACATACGGAGAAGACTGGACAACGGAGAGGTGAAATGTTTCCGGAAGGATGAGCACGGTACAATATGGTTTAACGACCGTATAGTGGTACCGCGCAATATGAAACTCCGGAAGAAAATCTTGGATGAAGCCCACCTGTCAAAGTTTTCCATTCATCCCGGAAGTAACAAGATGTACCAAGATTTGAAACAGAAATTTTGGTGGACGAGGATGAAGAGGGAGATTGCTAAATACGTATCCGAGTGTGATACGTGTAGACGGGTCAAGGCTGATCATATGCGGAAAGCCGGACCGCTACAACCTTTGAAGATACCGGCATGGAAGTGGGAGGATGTGAGTATGGATTTCATCGTCGGATTACCGCTCACATCCAGGAAGCATGACTCGATATGGGTGATCATTGACCGGTTGACGAAGTCGGCTCATTTCATACCAGTGAACACTCATTATCGAGCAAAGCAATATGCGGAGTTATTCATCTCCAGGATTATATGCTCACATGGTGTCCCAAAGACCATCATTTCAGATCGAGGTGCGTTGTTCGTTGCTCGGTTTTGGGAGCAGCTGCATGCCTCGTTGGGCACCAAGCTAATTAGAAGCTCCGCATATCACCCTCAAACCGGTGGACAAACTGAGAGGGTGAATCAAGTGCTCGAGGACATGTTGAGAGCATGTGCCATCCACCACGGTAGGAATTGGGACGATCACCTACCGCTGACGGAGTTTTCATACAACAACGGTTATCAAGCGAGTATTAAAATGGCACCGTATGAAGCTCTCTACGGCCGGAAGTGTCGCACACCACTAAATTGGTGTGAGTCCGGCGAAAGAGTTCTGTTTGGGATTGATCTTGTCAACGAAGCCGAAGACCGAGTTCGGTTGATACAAGAGAACTTAAAGGCTGCACAATCCCGACAGAAGAGCTACGCGGATCAGAGGCGTAGGCCATTACATTTTGACGTCGGAGAACACGTTTATCTTCGTGTATCCCCGATGAAGGGAATTCACCGGTTCGGTGTAAAGGGGAAGCTCGCTCCCCGTTTTATTGGTCCTTTTGCTATCACGGAGAAGTGCGGACCTGTAGCATACCGGCTGGAGTTACCGGCAAGTCTAGCAGGTGTTCATGATGTATTTCATGTTTCACAGCTGCGGAAGTGCCTCAAATTCACCGCTGCTGTTCGCACTGAGGACATCGACGAATTGAAACCGGACCTGACCTACACCGAGCGACCGGTTCAGATTTTGGATGAAAAGACCCGGGTAACCCAGAACCGAACGATCCGATTTTTCAAGGTGCTGTGGAGTAATCACACCACGGAAGAGGCGACGTGGGAAAGTGAAGATTATCTCCGCACCAACTACCCGGAACTTTTATCTTTGTACAGTTTGTAATTACCTCTCCCGTCGCGTTCCTCTTTTGTAATCTCGGGACGAGATTCTTTTAAGGGGGGAGAAATGTAAAAGTCCCAAAAATGTGTATGAATAAAAACTATGGTTTGAGTTCATATGTGTGGCAATGACAGAAAAAATGGGACTTGCTAAAATTTTTCTTCATGCAAGGTAAAACATGGATGAATATTCAACATGAGGTTCACCTTTTTATTGAAAAGTGTTGGACCAATAAGGAGTTAAATACCTCCTTGCATGTAAGTTTAAAATCAGATTTTAAATTCAAAGTTCACACATGTAGTGACAAAAAACTTTGAATAAACATGCAGCCCTATAGTTGGGATTATAAGGAAAAGTTTGTTCACAAACTTTTCATTTATAGGGTGGGCTCTAAAGGGAGTTAAAGAGGAGAATTTGCAAACTTCAACCAAATTCAAATTTGGAAAAGCAAATTCAAGCTGAATTGGAAGGATTCAAATTCTGACCCCCATTTTAAAACTCAGAATTGTGGGAATTAAGAGGATCAGCTTGAGAAAATATTTGGGGAGGAACTGTGGAGTGGGACCCACATGTCATAGAGCTAAAAGAGGAACCTTGCACCTTAAGTCTCAGCCCCAGTGGGGAAAATCATCGAGCAGCACGTGGGCCAAGAGCTGCTCCCACCGTGGAGCCACGGGGGCGCTCGGCAGCGCCACCAGCTGCTGCATTTCCCCACACACGGCGCCCAGAGGCGGTTCTGCGACCTGATAAACCCCCCCTGGACGAAGCAAAGGCCGTCCCTTCTTCTCTCCTCGCGAGCGCACGGCCAGCGATCGTCTTCCCCTCCGCCTCTCGGTCCGATCGGAAGAACGGTGAAACCACCACGCTCTTTCCTCCCCTGACCTGCTAAACATCGCCGCGAGCTCGGCCTCCACCTCCCTGACCCGCAAGCCAGCGAGCTGCGGCCTCCGGTGCCTGAGAACGACCGCCGCCGCGGCGACCTAAGCCGAGAAAGTGATCAGGCGCTCGTGGACAGCCCTCCACAGCGGATCCACGGCCGAACGATCACACCTACGGACGCGCACGGGTGCGGTGCTGCTCTCAGCCCAAGCTCAGGCCATACCGTGAAGCATCGCAGGCGAATTTCGAAGTTTTGCTCCGGCGACCCCATTCCGAGCTTCCGGTATGATTCTTTCAAATTCTTGCCCTATGATCCTCCTTAAGTCATCAAATTTGGCACATAGACGCTGGATTAGCCGGCGGTCATTTCTCCTTTAGGATCCAGCGCATGAAAACACCTCAGCACGACGGAATTCGAGCTCGACTAGAGGTGTTCATGGCGGACCCATTCGGTCTCACGGTGACAACCTATTTACAGCCGCTCCCGAGCCATTTTGAGATCGTGCCGATCCTCCTAGAGGTACGCTGGTGCTGTAGGGCTCGTCGGCACAAGCTTTTGAGGGATGGAGACCCCGGGCGACGCTGCCGGACTTCCACAGAGGCAGTTACACGTCGCCGGCCATGTTCCGGTCGTCGGCGGCCCTAGCAAACCCCACAGCCCTGTTCCTCGAGGCCCTAAACCCCCTGGCGGCGAGTTGTAGCTCCGGCGGTGGCCGGGAAGGCCGGTCCGGCGAGCTTCCGATTACTCCGGCGAGGGTGAGCGCGCGGGCGCGAGAGAGGATGCCGGAGGTAGAAGACGAAGCGTGGGCCCCGGCTGTCAGCAGCTCAAATTTTAAACCCGGGGGGTGTGGCCGGGATGCCGTGTGTTGGCGCGCAGGGGTGCTGTGGCCCGGTGTGGCTTCGCTTCTATTGGCTGGAATTCAAAACAGTGGGTCCAGCCGGATTTTCAATAGGAAAATAATTCCAGACTTAGCTCAATCTTTAGAAATTCATATCTCCCTGTAGAAAACTCCAATTTGAGTGATTCCAATTGGGTTGGATTCATCTCTCTGAGTTCTATCCAAATATGAACTCAGATTTCTATGAAAGTCAATATTATATTCTGGAAAATTCTTTGAAAGTTTTCTGAAAAAGAATTATTGAACGAGTTTGGTTTATCCAAAAATACCCAAATTTTGCCAGAATATTCTTTAGCATAGTATTGACCTACTAGAAAATTTTCAGCTCATTTGAAGATCATTGGAGTAGGAATTTGCTAAAAACAATCTGCTGTGTTCATAAGAGTCCAGAAACATTTTCAGAAAATGTTTCCCACTTTAAAAATCTGTTCTGGGCAATCCATAGCTCCAAGAATCATAGGAAAATTTAAGCAGGCTCTCTGAGACATACTTGGAATTGTAGCTCATCTAATTGGGCATGAAAATGCACATTACTCCAGAATTAATTCTTTTGAGCACAAATGCTTAAAGAATTGTTCTGGGAGAACTACCCAAGTAAAAGGGCTGAATTTTGGACCAGATGACTCTCATGTGATCAAGAACTCACATGTAAATTATCAACCCAAGATGAGTCCTGGAACTCACTGTTCTTATTCTCCATACTTGTGTATATGTGTTAATACATAAGAGATATTGTGAGAATTATGAAGGACACAATATGACTCCACATTAGCTGCAATTTGGCAAGCTAAATCCTTAAGTAGTATATAACCTGCTGTAAAAGTTTTGAGGCCATTGGAGTTCTTGTTCTTCAGTTACACTCAAATCCTTTCAGCTTATCTATTATATTCATTAGGGAAAATGGTTAGTGTATAGCTAAGACCTTAAGGTCAATTTAGTTTATTTCTGTTCTTTGCACAACAGAGGCAAACCAAGCCATGGTTGGCTTTTCCACACAACCTCTGTCCTAAGAAATTGATTCCATAACTTCTTTCCATTACATTCTATAAAATATGTGCATATGCATCTCAATAGGAACCACAACGAAGGGGACTCAAAGGAGTGATTCATCGTAGTGGATCAAGCTCCGGAGAGTCAAGGGTGGATCTGCAAGGACACTAACTGGTTATATACGACTACCCTGCAAAACAGGCAAGCTCCGGTTTGCATTTAACAACTGTTAAGTTTTTATTTTGTACTCACTTTCGGTCAAGATATGAACTGTGCATTAGGTCTAGTGATTGATACTCCTCTTGCATAGCCAAATGACCCATGGAGTATTGGGTAGGTGTCTTTCACCGTGTAGAACTGCCATGCTTAAGTACGGTTCGGTAGAAGTCGAGTGGTGAGATGCTACTCGCAGATTTAGGAACAACAGGGGCATACGGGATTGGTTCGTAATTGAATTAGCAAGTTAAAATTTAGACCGGAAGGTTGTAGGAGCAGCAGGACATAGGGGCCTGGGTGCTGTAGACCTGTCCGTGTCAGTCAAGGACCAATCCGTATGCGGCCCTGTTGAACAAGTTTGAGTTGTGTACCGGACTCATGCTGGCTATATGGGACCCAGTAAACCGATGTACCTCGGGAAGCTGTCGTTGGGACTTTTCGGGTCGCCTCAGGCGGACGGCCGGTGTGCAGTATGTGGGGAATATTCTCATGACATCTCACGTCGGAAGGTGCACCATGAGAGTAGCTACTGTACGGGGCGACTTGATCGATTCAGCGGGGGTGAAACGGGGGAAAGGCTGCCACGTACGACGTCAGTGATGGTTGTTGTAGGCAACGTCGAGTACGGGCGTACGTGTCGTGTAGTCCGGGTGTTACTGATTCGAATCACCGTCGCTCGCGGAATGGACTGAGCATACTTGTTCTCACAGTCGTGACGTAGTAAGAACTTGCATGAGAAAGGAACTAATCATATTAATGTGAAGTATTATACTAGTGTTGTATTGGATCTCGATGAATAGGCTAGTGCAAACTCGATTCTTTTATGCCATGAGCAATTTACATCGGGGGAAAACGTTTCTTGTTTGATTGTGGACTCCCGATGTAGCGTGCCCAGGGTTACTTAAAATGCTGAAATTAATACTTGAAAGTAAGGATTCACTTTTAGGCGAGTTAATTATGCTTATGCCATCCTATGTTAGGTTCATAACCTCACTTAGAGTTTCATGTTTAGGGTGACGGTTAAGTCTTGCAGAGCGTTATGCTCACGGATGCTATCCGAGTTGTTTTGCAGGTAATTGACTCGCTGATTATGAGAAGGGGTGCCGATGAGACTCGGGAACCTCCGAGTGCTTACTCTAAGAGCATCCTCGCCGCTGCAGATTGTCTTCGTGTTGCTAGTAAGAAACGTCCGCGGGCTGGACAGTTTCTTTGTTGCTAGTTTAGATATGAGTCGTGAGAGTGATAGTCTTCCGCTGTAGTTTACTCTGATATACTTTTTTGTAAAACATTCTTGTACGCTTCCGCAAACTATTTATGTAATATGATGTATGTTCATCGACCCGTGTGCTGTTGGGTGCCGCATAACACGGCACCACCCGACGAGGTCCCGTGGGGCCGTCTCAGCGTGGTATCTGAGCCGTTTCACATGGCATCAGAGCTCTCACATACACATCGAACGGTTTTGTGGTGTCTGGCTGCGCCAAAACCGGTGCTGATGTCAGGTGCTTGACTAAAGCCTTGAATGCTGCTTCACATGCTGGACCCCAAACATATTTGGTGGCCTTCTTCAGCAGCTCTGTCATTGGCTTGGCAATCTTCGAGAAGTTCGGAATGAACCTCCGATAATATCCCGTGAGTCCAAGGAAACTCCATACCTCGTGAACCGTTCTCAAGGATTTCCAACTCAGCACTTGAGTGATCTTGCTCGGGTCTACAGCGATACCCTCCGCGGAGATGATATGCTCGAGAAAAGGCACTTGGGATATCCAGAACTCGCATTTGCTGAATTTCGCGTATAACTGGTGATCCCGCAGCCGTTGCAAGACTATATGCAGATGCTTCTTGTGATCTTCCTCCGACTTGGAATATACCAGGATGTCGTCAATGAAGACCACGACAAACTTGTCCAGCTCCGGCATGAATACCGAGTTCATTAAATACATGAAGTGAGCTGGAGCATTGGTGAGGCCGAAGGACATGACCAGGTACTCGTAAAGTCCGTACCTTGTCGAGAAAGGTGTCTTTGGAATGTCCTCCACCCTTATCTTAATCTGATGGTACCCGGATCTTAAGTCCATCTTGGAAAAGATCTTTGCTTCGACCAACTGATCAAACAACATGTCGATCCGTGGCAACGGGTACTTGTTCTTGATGGTTACGGCATTTAATGGACGATAGTCCACGCAAAGCCATAACGTCTCATCCTTCTTCTTTACAAATAGTGTCGAACAGCCCCATAGCGAGGAGCTCGGCCTAATAAAACCCTTTTCCAGGAGGTCCGTGAGCTGAGTCTTCAGTTCAGCCAACTCCTTGGGCGCCATCTTGTACGGCCTTCGGGATATTGGCATGGTTCCCGGTGCAAGTTCAATCTTGAACTCCACATCTCTATCAGGTGGCATCTCCGGCAAATCGTCCGAGAATACATCAGGGAACTCTCGGACCACTGGAATATCTTCCAATCTGATGGTTGTGGCTTGATAGACACTTGGAAGTTTTATTTCTGGACTGTCCAGAAATAAGGAGTGAGACTCATGCACTTCGGAGTTTATGTGCACGACTCGAAGGACGGTGTCTGAAACAGCGCCGTGGCAGGTTAACCACGACATCTCTAAGATGACATCGACCTTTTGTCCCTCTAAGATTATGATAGACGTATGGTAGACTCTACCCTCTAAGCACAATGGCGCTTTAGGGACCATCATGCTTGCTGAAATTTTCCCACCCGGTGAACAGATCACATAGGGACTATCGGTGGGTAGTATTTGCAAGCTATACTTATCAATGAAAGCTTGGCTAATGAAGCTATGTGTGGCCCCTGAATCAAATAGTACTATGGCGGGATGCTGGTGGAGTTGGAACAAACCCGCAAGGATTGGCTCGCCCTCCGGCACATCCTCTATGGAAAGCTGGTGGACGGTGCCGGGCCTAGGGTTTGCCCGCCGCGCATTAGTAGGGTTCCGGGGTTGATTCCTCCCCGGAAACTGCGGTGCCACTCCGCCGCCTTGCCTCTCCGGGCAACTGTTCGCGAAGTGTCCTGGACGACCACACTTGTAACATGTGGCCGCTGCTGGTGTAGTGCTCGGGGGATGAAAGCCCGGCATGCGCTGCTGAGGTGCATACGCACGCGGCATCGTCTGCTGCTGCTGTTGTTGTTGTGGAAGTGGTGCTGGCAGTGCCAGCCTTAATGCTGGTGAAGAGTACGGCCGACAACGGAATGACATCAACCTCTGTGGTGGCTGCCAGCGTGGACCTGATGGTGGGCGATTCACAATCCGAAACTTTTGAGAAGGACCGCCTCCTTCTCCGCTGCTTTGTGGCGCGCTTCGCTTTCGCTCCGCTGCCGCCAACTCCTTGCCGGAGTCCTCCTGAACAATCGCAGTATCAATGATGCCGTTGAGGCTGCTGTGATTGAACATCACCAATTTGTCCTTCAGGAGCGGGTTAAGCCCCTGGTAGAAGTGGTCCTGCCGCTCCTTGTCGGTATCGGCGTGATACGACGCATATAGCGCGAGATCTTTAAACGCCCTGGAGTATTCCAGCACGTTCCGGCTCCCTTGTTGCAGGTGTAGGAACTCCTGCGTCTTCCTCTTCATCAAACCTGGCGGTATATGATAGGCCCTAAAGGCCGTCCGGAACTCCGTCCAGGTCATCACTCGGTCGGTGGGCTGTGAAGCACAGAAGTTGGCCCACCACGTGCTCGCGGATCCTTGGAGCTGCTGGACCGTGAACTGAGTCTTGCGCTGCTCGCTTATCTGGAGCAGCCCGAACTTCATCTCTATCACGCGGAGCCAGTTGTCCGCGTCAAGAGGTTCATCTGCCCTTGAGAATACCGGGGGATGAGTCGCCAGGAAGTCGGAGTAGGAGCTCTGTTGACGCTCCTCACGATCTTGACGTCTCTCTGGGCGAGACGTATTGGCGATAAGCGTTTGCAGCAACTCCGTGTGCTGCTGATGTGAACCTGCCATTGCCGCGACGAGTCGGCCAATGTAACCGTTGGCAGTGGCGGTGTTTGCTGTTGCTGTTTCTGCTGCTGTTGTCCCGAGGAATCCTTGGGAGGCTGTTGGGAGGTCTCTCCCCTTTGGCTAGTACCCCCAACATCAGGGTTGGCACGAGTACGCGTCATTCTGAAATTCAAAACAGCAGCGATTAGCACATGTCTTACTTATAATTCCATATGTAACAGTAGGTATTAAAGTGACACATGATTAATTTGCACAACATTCACATATATTGATAAATTATAAACTTTATACAAGATACATCATTCTCGGGTCTCCGAGAAGACGTGCTCATGTCGTCACTACCTATACATACGCTACTGTTTACACGACATGTCACCGATTACAAAATTTGGGCTACACTACCCTAGCTGCCCTACATGGCAACTGTAACCCCCTACTCAGAGTAGAACTCGACCTCCTGCAGGTCGTCCTCCTCCGGTACCTCTGCTTGTCGCTACGGATCTACCACCTCTTCTCCCATCTCGGGTTCTCCCATTGCTGGAAGGCCCAAGACCACCGGTACGCCTAACACCGGAGGTACGAGGTCCTGCAATGCATGCACCTCGTCCATGGCTTGGTTGTAATCTTCTTCCCAGCCTTGCCCTTCCTCAATAGCTTCGTCCCGCTCTTGAGTAAGTTCCTCGTTCTGCTGGGTCAGATTCTGTACCTGTTCTTGCAACGCCGCGAAGTCGACACGGCTTTTCCTCTTCGCCTTCTTCAGACGATGCAACTGATTATGTTGTTCATTCAGTCGCTTGATCGTCGGAAGGAGCACATTGCGGAGTGCACTATGAGCACTATCGAAATGGTCTCCACGGCTTGTTCTCTCCTTGAGCTTTGTGGCGAGATGCTCCGTATGAACAGCTTGGCTGTCCATCACGGCGTTTCCCGTCCTCATCTGGAGGCTGAGATTTGCATCCGCGGGGTTGTACCTTGGGCAACTCGGGTCCGTTGCCTCCAGGACCTCTCTTCCAACACATGCTGAGTCCGTCCCTCCACCGGAACGAGCGCATATGGAGTGCCCTCCATAGCTTGCACGTGTAGTTGGCAGAAACGTGACATGGTGTCACGGGCTGCCACTTGCCACACCCCTTCCGGTTGTCTTCCTCTCACCGTGATGGTGAACGGCACCCAACCGGGTGGCGTAGGTCCTGCAGGGACTTCGACATGGATTGTCCACGTCTTGTTCCCCTCTTCGCCTTCTTCCTTGGTGAAGTATTGCGGCATCTGGTTGTACCCGAAATATTGAAGCATACGCCTCAATGCTTCCGGATAGCCGCTACGGTGAGAAAAGTGGGACACCACCCACCCGTTCCCCAACTGTTTATCTGCTGTCATCTGTAAAAATATATTTGAGAAATGTCAAATATTTATTTAAACAGTAAACCACTGAGTTATAACATATGTCATTGAACCCATAAAACTTGGAAACAGAGTTCAAATTGTTAAACAAATTTGACTTCTGATCTGCTGTTCCCATGACAGCCCTGACCAGTTTCCATTTCAACCTGATTTAGGCCATGTTAAAGGCAAAACCAATTCTGGAGCTCAACATCAAAGTTAAAGCTAACTTCAATAACTTTCCAGAAAGTATTTTCTTGGCCTAATATCTGTCCTGGTTCAAAAGTTATGAGATGTCAAAGTTAACAGAATTTCTGGAAACAATTGGACAGCACCTCCCTGCATTAGGTACTGATTTGATCCAAGAATTCCAGTTAATTCTGTTCCTAATCTGACAAACCTTTCTGTTAAAACGTTGTAACCTATCTCATAAGCTTTCCAGAACTACCTCATTTTCTATTTTTGGATTTTTAAGCAGGAGGTTTGCTTAATTTACAGAGAGTTTACAGAGAGTCTTTACTCTGTCCTGTTTTCTGGACAGTTTGAACTCTACTGCCTTTTTCGAGTGGTTAAGGGATGAAACACCTCTGGACCTCAACAGAAGAGTTGTAAAGCTCTTCCAAAGCTTTCCAGAAATGTATCATATGATCCCAACCTCGAAAGAACTGAACCTATAACCTCTGATCAACTCCAGCCCTAATTCAGCTGAAACCAGAGTACTCTGTCCTTAACAACCTATAAGTTGAAAACTTGTTTACTTTGAATATCCTGATTAAAGGAAGAGGTTACAGCAAAGTTTTACTGCCTTGGATCAAAACCTTCAAGTTTTTATAATGAAGTTGTTCATTTAGTTGGGTGTGACGTCGATGCGTCACCAGAGCATGTCTGTACTACGTCCTCACAAAGAAAAACATATACCGGACTTAGCCGGCTTCGTTAATTCAGTGGCACTAAACGTCACTCGCACACTGATGCTACACGTCTACCATTTCATGGTTAGGCTACCTGCAGGAAACTCAAGCAATCGTCAGACTCGGCTGCACACCGAGCCTGGAATCCATACAGTTTGTACACCCGGCCGTCATCACTCGCCTGGATGTTCTCAAGCCAAACACGTCTTGAGTTACATGTTCACGTTTCAGACCACGTGACGGGGTCTCCCAAATTGCACCACGCACGTCAGGGACAGACGTTGCTCGAATACCCCAAACGACATGAAGAGTCTTAGAGGATACTACAGCGGTTCAGGTTACCTGCCACCCGTGGGGCTCCACCCTTCAGCTTGTGCGCACTGGTGGACAGCGCTTATGTGCACCCCCCCAAGACATAAACGTCCTGAGATGCACGATTTTCCGACATAATCGAATAAGTTAATATGCCACTTTCTATATGCTAATAACATCCTTATACGGGCTACTAACTCGTTCCTCACTGGATTTTTGAAAAGGATGACCTTTTTAGTGCGTTAAACCTCAAGCGAGCTCTGATACCAACGCTGACACGACCCCATGGTCTTGTCGAGCCAGGAACACGCTGAGGGGTGCTGCGTTGCACAGCACCGTATAACACACGTCAAAGATACAAGCGGAAGCGAAATTTTATTACATAAACAAGTTTATGAACATGTTTACATCAAAATAAGTCCAGTCTACACTCACGGGCATAGACTAATCATCAAGTCCACGTCCAGCCCTTGGACGTGTCCTTGCTAGCACACACGCACACTAACTCTGCGGCGTGCACGACTCCCACTCAATGGGGTTCCCCTCCTGGGGTTCCGTCTCCTCTTCGGGAGTCCCTTCCTCATAGAACCCTGCAAAAGCTTCAAACACAAGCAGTGAGCACGAAGGCTCAGCAAGTCTGACCCGTCTCACCTAAACATGGAACTTCTACATGAGGGGTGATGGGTTACATGAGGTAAAAATCATTTGCAAGGACTCGCCTAATTAGTAGAACCTTACTTTCATGTTTTAGCAGCAGGTTGTGAGGAACGTTACGCTAAGGCACATGAGAGAGCCGCAATCAAAAAAGAAACGCATTTCTCTCATGTACTTTGCCCAAAGTTGAAAAGAACTTTAATAAGCTCTAGACTACAACAAATCATTAGCAATCAAGTCCATCATTCAATCAGCAACATTTTAACATGCAACTAGCCTGTTCTTTCTACGTCACGGTATAGTGAACAAGTGGTACTCACTGACCGCGAGGGACGGCGATTATAATTGATTTACACCTGCAGGGTTACCCGAATAACCCGTCACGTACGCCCGTACTCGATGTTGCCTACAACAACCATCACGGACGCCGTACGCAACTACCTTTCACCCGTTAGACGAATGTTGAACCGGTCCAATCGTCCCGAGCAAGAGGTCTCTGCACGCGCATCTCAGTGCCGCCAGCCGATTTACACCTCAAGCTCTCAACCTACCCTCTGAACGACCAGCTACGCCTCAACACCCAGCTACCCGAGTTACATCGGTTTCCCGGTTCCCATATAGCCGGTAGGTCTTCGGTACTGTTCTAGCTTTTTCAACAGGCCCGCACACGGCTCGGTCCTCAATCGACACAAGTGGAGCTATAGCACACAGGCCCAAAGTCCTGCTGCCCTTACTCTCCGCTTGGTCTCATTTTCTTGCCATGTGTTTCATGTGCTAACACTACCCGAG
Organism: Neostapfia colusana; assembly: GCA_030760725.1. NCBI lineage: Eukaryota > Viridiplantae > Streptophyta > Magnoliopsida > Poales > Poaceae > Neostapfia > Neostapfia colusana. The sequence continues at coordinate 65,538,027 of JASWHV010000011.1, forward strand.
TCGAGTGCCTCTAGCCTATGCTCGCGAGTAGTTCCAACTACTCGACTTGTACCGAATCCTACACTATCTTAGCATGGCAGTAGCTGACGAGGTTTCCAATCCTAATCCCTACCCATGGCTTTCTTGGCTATGCACTTGGGTTTCCACATAAGACTCTAATGCAAGGAACAATAGTATTCAAGTATGTGCTCAAAACAATAAAAATTTGTAAAAAGGTTAATGCAAACCGGAGCTTGCCTTGCTACTCTTGGTCGTAGGCTCGCTGCTCCTCCGGAGTCAAGAAGTCTAGGACTTTGGGTTCCTCCTCGACCTTAGCGACTACATGATAGAAGAAGTACATGTATCAATTTAAATGCATTTGTATTCAGTTTGAACTTGTGAAGCTTGTAAGTCCTACTAGACAGACTCTATGACTGTGAAACTTTTATTGTGGCTTGGTTACAACCTAAACAGAGACTTGGTCAAGTTTTAGTTGCAGCAAAGCTCATTTGAGCCCTCCACAATTAATTATGTACTTGACCTTAATTGAAGGCTTTTAGGGTGTTCTAAGGATTTTCATGAAACAAACTATGACTTTCTGAAAACTAGATTTTCAGAGGGTTCTAATGGAGTTGGTGTCACTTAATTTGAAGGTTCCTAGTTAAAGATATGAGCTAAACAATTCCAGAAGAAATCCTGAAAATGTTTCTGAACATTTTCCATTTTCTCTGGAACAGTTTCACTAATCACATCATTAGGTGGATCATATGACCTCAAATGGATCTGAAATTTTTGTGGTAGTTCTGGGATAGTTTGGTGAACAGTCCAGCAAAATTTCAGGATTTTCCTCCAAAGGATTCTCCAGTTAAAATTCCAAACATTTTAAATTTTGAGGAATTAATTCTGGAGAAATAAGGGTTTTCAAGAAGTGAAACTTGATTTGATGGAAAGTTCTCAGAGAGCTGAATCCAACAAAATTTGGTTCACTGGATTTGGAGTTTTATAGCTCAAGTTATGTGGATTTGAAGTTTGAAGGAAATCTGAAAATCGGGGAAAAAGTTTAAACTTGCCGGTGGGCCCCGGGGACACGCATCGCATGCCGAGGCGACGGCACACCGTGGTCTGCGGGGTTCCTGCGCGCCAGCACAGCCGATCCCGGCCACACCTGATCCCGATTTCAAATTTTTAGCCGCTGACGCGTGGGCCAGCCGCCTTCGTCTTCCTCCCGTTGCGCCCGCGCGCTCGCGCCGCCGCCCCTCGCCGGAGCAGATCCGGAGCTCGCCGGCTCGCCGCTGCCGGTCATCCCATGGTCTGAAATTCGCCGGCAGGGGGTTTTCGACGTCGAGGAACACGTCGGTGGTGTCAGTTCGGGCTGGCGGTGACCGGAAATAGCCCGGCGACGTGTCGCGGCCTCGGTTGAGGTTCGGCGCTGTCGGCCGTGAGTTCTAACCCGCCAAAACCTCGAACAATCGGTCCTACAGCATCAGTGTACCTCTAGGAAGCTCGACAAGGTGTCAAAAGGGTGCAAAGATGGCGGTAAGTCGGTCGGCACCGTGTGACCGATCGTGCCCGCCATGACCGCCCTTGATCGAGCTCGAAATTCGTCACTCCTAGACAGTTTCACGCCACGGATGCAGAAAAGAACTTGATCGCTGGCTAGTCCAGCGTCTATGTGTGAGATTTGATAGCTAGAGAAGGATCTTAGAGTGAGAATTTGAAGGATCTGTACCAGAAGCTCGGTTTACGGTCGCCGGAGCAAAAACTGGAAATTCTCCGTGGATCCTTCACGGTTTGCTTCCAAACTTGGAGGGGAGCAGCACGGTGGTCGCGCGCTCCTATTGCTATCCTTGCTGGACCGTGAAAACGCCTGTGGAGCGCTGTCCACGGGCGCCTGGCTTTCGGCTGAGGCTAGGTCGCCGCGGTGGCGATCTTTCTTGGGCAAGGGAGGTTAGGGCTCGGGGTTTCTGGCGTTGGGGAGGTGGAGTGCAATTTCAGGTGGCCGTCTAGCAGCTCGGGGAGGGAGAAGGCGAGTTGCTTTCACGGTTCTCCGATCGAGCAGAGAGGCGGCAGGTCGGTGGCTCGGTGATCACGAGAGAGGAGAAAATGATCGGTGCCTGCCTCTGTGGAGCGCCTTAAGGGGGCCCTGGAACCGCCCTTGGGCTCGTGTGTGGGCGTGGGAAGCAGCTGGTGGCGCTGCTGCTCCTCGGTGGCGAGCGCAGCTGCTCCCGAGCGTGGAGTCGGCAGCTGCTCGGTGGAAGTTCCCACCGAGACTCTGACTTTGGGTGCAAGTCTCCCCTCTTCTCTCTATGACATGTGGGTCCCGCCCGGGGTTTTAACCTCTGAAATTTACTCCTAATCACTGTTGTAAACTGTGAGCACCAAAATACCCTTGGTGATTCAAATTATTCACCCATGAGGCATTTGAATTGATTAGAATTCAAATTGGGTTTGGTTTGAATGAATTTCAGCACAAGTTCAGTTTGGAATTCAAATAAAGTTTGAATTTGTCCCACTTAGCTCATGTCAAGATCAACTCCAAATGGAGTGAAATTTGGTGTGTGAGCTCACAAAAATGTGCTGAATAAGAATATGCCTCCCACTTTTAAATTCATGGGATAAAAACAGTTTGAATTTGAATATGGTTTCGAACTGCCCTCTTTCTAGCTATACCCAAAATGACCTCAAAAAGGTTTTGAATTTGGGTGAAACTTGGCATGGACATCCTTAGCAATGTGTAGGAGTTTTCATATGCCCAGCCCCTCTATATCACATTGGGAAATACGACTTTTGCAATATGTGAGTTTGTTCTCTGATGAGCATATTGATGGTGGTTACTTGCTCTTTATTTGTGTTCATCATCTTTCCTCAAATGAGGTGTGTGTGTATGGTGATGAACATTTCAAATATGTGTCAAAAACTGAGGCCCTTACATTCACCCCCTTCGAGCAGAAACTTTTGCGTGTGGACAGATCGTGTTTTGATCAATTTTTGATGGTAGAATTGATCTAGATCTTGAGTCAAGATCATCACCACGTCCACATTTGATCCCAGCACCCTTGTTCATCATAAAACCCCATGAAAGCCCGTTAAAACATGCAAGAAAACGTACAAATTGGTTTAATAAAACAGCACCATAGGGTTTACATTCATATACCCCATTGCATCTTGAGTAAAGTATATGCATGATGATTGATTGCTGTAAATTTTGTACGTGCGTGGTTGTGAGTAGAAGGACAAGCTCAAGAGGCCATCTACGAGGAATTACAGCACCAAGACTTCGGGACGCTTGGGCAACCAGAGCCACAGGAGCAAGGCAAGTGCCCCTTGACCATATTGATCCCATGTTTTGAAACTGTTTTGTTTACGAAAACGTGTATGCTTGAGTCAACTTGATGGGACACCCCTTTTATAGGAGTTTACTAGTTTTTTTAACCATCCTTGTCGCAGGAAAAGTTGATGAGTCGGGTATGGTCGTTTTTTCCTTTTTTGCTTCGCTTAATCTACGGGATACGGGAAGTTGAATTAAAACATGTTTACCTACTGCACTCATATGAATAATGATGATGAGAACTTGATGATGATAATAAGCATGGAATCGGGTAGATCTAGGCAAGATTGGTTCATGGATGTTGCTAGATGAGATGGTGGTTTACTTGCCGTAGATCTAAGGACTGGTTCATGCCAGCACATGCCAGGAAAACGGTGCCACCACAAGGCAAAGTATGGGTGCGGCTTAGCTGATTAATTAGGTGTGTTTCTAGCTTGTTATGGACCGTAGGATGGCACGAGGAATGGGAGCCGAGGAGGACTGCCCTGGGAACTGCATGGCACAAGAGGGGGCCCGTGGATTGGAGAATGGAGATTCAAGCCTGCCGGTGAAACCTCAGTGGGTCCGTACATCTAGTAGCCCCTTTGTAAAGGCTATTTTGTGATCTCTTGGGCATACACCGACGGTTGTGTACTGGTATAATGGAGGTTTCTCTAGTTGCCGACGGGTGACGAAATCACGAACTTATGGGTAAAGTGGTGCCACTTCTGCAGAGTGTAAAACTATCATGATAGCCGTGCTTCCGGTCACAAGCACCTGGCCAACTTCCATGATTAGAGACAAAATGTGGGTTGGATGGTTATGGTATGGTCATTGGGATTGGTTTTGGGACTGTTTGAGTCATGAAAGTGAGTTTGGTTTTAATTATATGAATATGAGATGGTTATGAATATTTATGAGCATGAGATGAATTTGAGAAAGATTAATGGCTGGATGAGACTTGATAAATGGTGCATTATGACGAAAGAATGTTGCTGATTTACTTGGATATATTGGGCTTTAACTCACCTAGAAATTGTTGCTGTTTTTGTCATGTTTGTGAAATAAAATTTGCTTGCTGCAATGAGCTTTTTTTTCCTACCTTGTTGTACGCTACATGTCATACTTTTCCCGCACTTGCTGAGTACGACGTGTACTCACCCTTGCATTACCACATACACATCAGCTACAGGAGAATAGTACTTCGAGGACCATGTGGAGTACTAGGCGTGCGAACTACCTTCAATATGCCTCTGGAGTTGAAGATTGGATCATGCTGTTTTAGTCATTTTCTGCTGTCGTTTAGAGTCTTCCACTGCAAGAATAAGATAGACATTCATGAGTAACATATTGAGTCATTGTAATAAAGTACTTAAACTCTACTTATTTGTGGTTATATTCTGAATTCAGTTTGTGGATTACATGTGTATGTGTGATGAACATCCTGGGCACACAATATGCATTCACTTGGTTCAATTTTCGGAACCGGGTGTCAGAATTGGTATCAGAGCCACGTTGACCTAGGACGCAAGCCTAGGTAGAATGGACACTATAAATTAAATAGGCACACCCTTCTAAACTGCTATTTTTGAAAATTGCTTGCTGCTGCACGTTATTTGTCAATTCCGCCACCGCAAAGTGCTATTTTCAACCCCTCTTTTTCTCTTCTATTGGACAGCAACACTTTTGCTTTCTTGCTTCATAGCTTCTGAAGTTTTGAAGTATTTTCTTCCTTCTCTAAAGTTTCTCATGTCCTATTTATAGATGCCGGTGATCAGGAGCACGGCACGCATAAGTACTCGTCCACCACCACGTGGGAGTGCACTTAACCCCATTGAGGTGTCCGATGAACCATATTGGGAGGAGGTGAAGACGGAACCTCATGATGAAGAGGAAGTCAATAGCTCTATGCATGCGGAAGAGGACCCAGAAGAGGTGGAACCATTCAAAAATGATATGGAGGATGATCCACAAGAACGGCATTAGTACGCACCTCAGGAGGAGTTTCACGTGGGCTTATACGCCGTGGAGCCTCATGAAGCTATGTCGGGAAGTGATGAATCCAAAGATGAGCCACCCCTTGCTGAGACCAATATTGAAGGTGATGAATGGGCCAACCATTCAGTTCAAGAATTTCCGTCCGACGGAATGGAAGTAGGACACATATCTAGGGAGCTCAAGAATTTCTGGATTGCTGCAGCTTATATCCGGAATATCTTCTCAAGAAAGTCCCTCATCTCTGACATGAAGAGTGGAAGGCTGAAGTAACCATCCTATCTAACGGTAGGGTTGTCACTCGGCACTTCGCTCCCACATGGAGAGCTACAAGGGCAGAAGCTATTTATGATGCTGCATGGGATGCACTCACCGGACTGTGCTACGCCTTCCATGAGCAGCTTGAGAACACTACTTTTGAGCTGCACCCGTATCAGAAGAGTGGTACAACAGAGATCATTGGACCCCATGGAGGATCTCTTTCCAACCCACAAGCTTCTGATAAGTCTCAAAGGTTGCTTGTGGAGTTAGGAAACCGCTATGCAAGCGCACAATAAGAGATCCGTTACCTCCGCAAGAAGCTGTATTTTCTGGAGAAACAAGAGGAGACTTGTGCCAACACGGGAGCAAATGGAGCACCAGCGTCATCTATCCCTACATGGACTGCTGACTCACCATGGCGTGCGCCCATGTATGGACCACCCCCGTCACACGGCGAGAACAGCACTGGTTCTCACGATTAAGTTTAGGATTCCATTGAATAAAGCTGAAATAGGAACGTTTAGATCGTAGTATGTCAAAGAAGAGTGGTGTGTAGAAATTTTTATGATGATTTCTTATGTTTGTGTGCTGATGTGTGTTGTGGGACGCTTCGGCGAATGTCCACACCCACACATAGTGTAGAGATGTGTGATGCTTCGTCACTTGTTCACATCCTCATATAGGCTGAAATTAATAAAAGAATTTGCTTAGTTCATACACCTTGATGCATATAGTTGGGAAATCACTTCTTTCAATTCTGAATTCTATCCGAAAGTAAGCCTTAAAATAAGGGGGGTAGACTTTCTTGCCAACCTTATCATATTGGATTACCAAGGGATTGACATAATACTTGGAATGGATTAGTTAAGCAAGCACAACGGAATGATTCAATGTGCCCAGAGGATCATGCAGTTTACGAGTGAGCACGGTACTCGTATTGAGTTCGAGGCAGCTCAACCTACAACCAAGAAGGCAGTGCTGAACCACATCGAAGAAGCGACATTGGAAAGCATTCTGGTGGTTCAAGAATATTCAGATGTGTTCCCGGAGAACTTCCAGGTATGCCACCTGGCCGGGACATTGAATATTCCATTGATTTAGTACCCAGAACTGCACCTATAGCAAAGAGGCCGTATAGGATGCCCGCTAATGAACTAGTGGATCTCAAGAAGAAAATTCAGGAGCAGCTAGAAAAGGGTTTTATATGCCAATCTCGTCACCAGGGGGGCCCCCGTGCTCTTCGTAACAAGAAGGATGTGACCCAAAGGATGTGTATGGATTATAGGTCTCTCAATGAGGTGATGATCAAGAATAAATACCCGCTGCCCCGTATAGAGGACCTGTTCAATCAAATGAAAGGTGCCCAAATTTGCTCCAACATTGATCTTCGGTCGGGATATTTCCAGCTGAAGATTAAGCCCTCCGACATACCCAAGACTGCATTTCGAACACGGTATGGTTCGTATGAGTATACCGTCATGTCTTTTGGGTTAACGAATGCACCCACATACTTTATATACCTCATGAATAAGGTCTTCATGGAGTACATGGACAAGTTTGTCGTGGTTTTCATCGACGATATCATGGTGTATTCAAAAAACGAGGAAGAACACAAAGAACACTTGAGGTTAACATTGTAGAAACTGCGACAGCATCAATTGTATGCTAAGTTCAGCAAGTGTCAATTTTGGCTAAAGGAGATATCGTTGCTAGGCCACATCATCTCCGAGGGAGGAGTATCAGTTGATCCCGGAAAGGTGGGAGATGTTCTGAAGTGGAACCAACCGCAGAATGTGAGAGATATTCGGAGTTTCCTTGGGATGGCTGGATTCTACCACCGGTTCATTAAGGATTTCTCCAAAATAGCAAAGCCTATGACTGAATTGCTAATGAAGGGGAAAGCATTTCAGTGGAAACCAGCGTGTCAAAAAGCGTTGAGTAGCTAAAGAAGAGATTAAGCACAGCGCCGGTTTTGGTATTGCTGGACATGAGCAAGAGCTTCGACATATATTATGACACATCAAGACAAGGGCTTGGATGTGTGCTCATGCAGGAAGGACAAGTGTTAGCCTATGCGTCGAGACAACTAAAGAAACATGATCTGAATTACCCCACACATGACTTGGAACTTGCAGCCATGGTACATGCTTTGAAGATTTGGAGGCATTATATCCTTGGCCACTGATGTGAGATCTATACGGATCACAAAAGCCTCAAGTATATATTCACGCAAACGGAACTGAATTTGAGGCAACATCGATGGTTGGAACTCATCAAGGATTATGATGTTGGAATCAACTATCACCCCGGAAAGGCCAATGTAGTAGCTGATGCGTTAGGCCGAAAAGGAGCATGTCACCAACTCACGGTTCGGGAGCTGCCACCCGAGCTGCACAAATAGTTTGAACGGTTACATCTCGGGTTCTTGAACGAGATGGAGGTGATAGAACTGAACTCCTCGCTGGAACAAGATATACGAGATGGCCAAGTAACGGATGAGAAAATTAAGGAAATCAAGGAATGAATCCTACAAGCCATAGAAAAGGATTTCAAGGAAGACGAGAAAGACACACTTTGGTTAGGGAAAAGGATTTGTGTGCTAACGTGAAACACATTCGTGACATGATATTAAAGGAGGCACATGACTCACCTTATTCCATACATCCCGGCTGTACAAAGATGTACAAGGACCTGAAAACTTGCTATTGGTTGGATGGTATGAAAAGGGACATAGATGAATATGTTGCCTTATGCGACACGTGCCAATAAGTGAAGACCCAACATCAAAGACCAGCTGGATTGTTGCATCCATTGAAGGTACCCGAGTGGAAGTGGGAATACATCAGAATGGATTTCATAGTCGGACTGCCACGTACTCAGTCGGGTTACGACTCTATTTGGGTTATTGTGGACCGGTTGATGAAAACAGCCCATTTCCTTCCTGTTAGAGCCAAGTACCGCGTCACACAACTAGCCGAGCTGTATATGGAGCAAATCGTGTGTCGCCATGGAGTTCCGAAGAGGATAGTTTCAGATCGGGGTTCTCAATTTACCTCAAGATTCTGGAAGAAGCTGCACGAAGCCATGGGTACACAGTTGAATTTCAGCTCCGCTTATCACCCGCAAACCGACTGGCAAACGGAGAGGACAAATCAGATTTTGGAAGACATGTTGAGAGCTTGCGCCGTGAAACATGGGCGTATTTGGGATAGGAGTTTTCCATATGCTGAATTCTCGTTCAACAACAGCTATCAAGCCAGCTTGAAAATGTCACCTTTTGAAGCATTGTATGGTAGACAGTGTAGAACGCCGCTGCTCGGGAATGAGACCGGAGAAAGCCAAGTGTTTGGACCCGAAGTGCTGCAAGACAATGAAAACAAGTCCAAACAATACGAGAAAACTTGAAGGCCTCTCAGTCATGACAAAAGGGTTATGCGGATAATAGGCGAAGAGGATTGACCTTCAAAGTTGGAGACTTCGTGTATCTGAAAGTATCGTCTATCCGAGGCCAACGACGGTTCAACGTCAAAGGCAAGTTAGCACCTTGCTATATCCGGCCATTCAAGATTTTGGGCAAGCCTATCAACTAGAGCTGCCAACGCACCTCTCCGACGTTGTGACACCCTCATTTTTTATTTCCGCATATATTCATATTTTATATAGAGAAAGCATTTTAAAATAAGTAGAAACAGAGAAAATATTAAAAAGATAGCCAAAAAGAGGAAATTCCAGTTTACGGAGAGCGCCGATGACAAACTCCCGCGGCTCGCTGGCCACGTGGCGCGTTCGGAGCTCATCTCCGCAAAGGGGGAAAGGTCCGCCGCTAAACTGGCTACGTGGCAGGCTCGGGGCTCATCCCCGCAAAGGGGGAGAGGTCCGACCTCCGTGGGACACGTGTTGCCCCCGGAGCTAGCTTCTGCGGAGGAGCGAGGCCAGCCCCGCAGGACACGTGTCGCCTTAGGAGCTAGTCACCGCGGAAAATAGAGGACCCATCATGCGGGACACGTGTCGCTCTCGGAGCTCACCTCCGAGATGTCCGGCCCAGCTAGACACGTGTCGCTCTCGGAGCTCATCTCCGAGAGGTCCGGTCCTGCCCGACACTATCGGACACGTGTCATCTACGGAGCTCATCTTCGGGAGGTCCGGTCTTATTGGACACGTGTCACCTCCGGAGCTCACCTCCAGGTGGTTCGACACTATCGGACACGTGTCACCTCCGGAGCTCATCCCTGCGAGGTCCGTCACTGTTGGACACGTGTCAACCTTGGATCTCGTCTCTGAGGAGAAAGGAAGTCTGGTGCTGTTAGGACACGTGGCACTATCAGGGCTCCCTCCGAAGAGAGGGGAGGTCCGTCACTGACACGTGGCACATCCGGAGCCACCTCTGAAGGGAGGGGAGGTCCAGAACTGACACGTGGCATTCGCGGAGCTTTCCTCTGTTGAGAGGGGAGGTCCCGACCCACCAGACACATGGTGCACGCGGAGCTCACCTCTGGGGAAGAGGGAGGTCCTGCCCGCTAGGACGCGAGGCGCATGCGGAGCTCGCCTCTGAGGAAGAGGGAGGTCTCATCCGCCTGACACACGGCACAACCGGAGCTCGCCTCTGCGGAAAAAGAAAACCCAGGCCTCCACAGGACACGTGGAGTCTCCGGAGCTTATCCCTGCGTAAGGATGCGATTCTGAAGCGGTTTTCCTCTGTACGTGAGTACCCGTTACTGAGGAAACCGACACGATCTTTTCTACGTTGCTACCGCACTAAATCAACTAAAGATAAGTTGTTAAGATCCAAAAACAGTTTGAATAGGACTCTTATTCGAATACCGATCAGATTAGGACTCTTCTCTTCCCAATTATAAATAGAACCTGAAACAACCCCTTGTTCATAACATCTTTCTAAAGTCGACAACTTAGAAGCCCCAGCCCTCAAACTTGCCGAGCTAAACCCCTTCGCTGGAATTTAACCACCGGAGAGACCGCCGATGTGCCCGGACCACGATCGCCATCACCGGAGGAGAGCCGACGATCTGTTCTTGCAAGGAGGGAGGACTGAAGGAAGTAAGGTAGGTCTCCAATACCACCTTACGACATCATCGCGTTTTCTTTGCATATATTCTTCGATCCCTTCGAACAGAAGCTTTTCGTGGACAGATCACGTGTTGATCGGTTTGATCTAAAGTCAAGATCATCGCCACGTCCACAATTGATCTTTACACCTTTGTTCATCATAAAAGCCATGCAAGAACACGTATAAACTAAACTGCATCATAGGATTAACATGCATATGCATCATGTAAGGGTCTCAGTTCTTGACACATATTTGAAGTGTTCATCACCACACCACACACCTCATTTGAGGAAAGTTGATGAACACAAATGAAGAGCAAGTAACCACCATCCACATGCTCATTAGAAAAACAAACTCACATATTGCAAAAGTGGTATTTCCCACAAGTGATATAGAGGGGCTGGGCATATGAAAACTCCTACACATTGCTAGGGATGTCCATGACAAGTTTCACCCAAATTCAAAACCTTTTTGAGGTCATTTTGGGTATAGCTAGAAGGAGGGCAGTTTGAAAGCATATTCATATTCAAACTGTTTTTATCCCATGAATTCAAAAGTGGGAGGCATATTCTTATTCAGCACATTTTTGTGAGCTCACACACCAAATTTCACTCCATTTGGAGTTGATCTTGACATGAGCTAAGTGGGACAAATTCAAACTTTATTTGAATTCCAAACTGAACTTGTGCTGAAATTCATTCAAACCAAACCCAATTTGAATTCTAATCAATTCAAATGCCTCATGGGTGAATAATTTGAATCACCAAGGATATTTTGGTGCTCACTGTTTACAACAGTGATTAGGAGTAAATTTCAGAGGTTAAAACTGGAAGTGGGACCCACATGTCAGCCACTACTCCAAATCAAACCGACTGAAAACCCAGCTCGGGTTCTTGCGCCGGACTGAGCGGCCGCCACGGCGAAGAGGTGACCGGGACACCACCTGCTTGCCGCCCCGACGTGCTGAACCGCCTCACAGCCCCCTTATCTACGCCGCCGCCCTGATCGGAGTGATCACCGCACACTCTGCTGCTTCCTCGCATCAGAAACGCGCCATCGCTGCTGATCACTCGGAGCTGATCAGGGAAGCTCGATCACCGCCTCTTTGTCCCCTCCAGAGCCACGGCAAGGTACTAGAAACCTTCCTCCGTCTTCCCCGCTGCTAGAATCCAGCTGAAACCGGTCGATCTCGGTATACCGAGAGTTCAATCCGGTGACCTAACGCTGCCGCACTTCGGGCTCCTGTGGACAGCCCAACCGGGGCGTTGTCACGCCGGAGCCAAGGCACCCTTTGACGCGCTGGTGACCGGTGCTGCTCACCCCCGAGCCACAGCCCGAGTGTTTGCTCACCGGCGGCGAATTTCCAGTTTTCCCCTTTCCGTGTGCAGAACGACCTTCGGGTGCGGTTCCATCGAATTCGTACTCTAGAAAGGATTAGAGGGCCTCAATCCGCTCTCACACAAACTAGACACGGTAACGCACAAGTTGCCTTCACAACCTTTGGCCGGAGAACCTCTGCAACCGGCGTATTTTGAGGTTTACCAACGGCGGAACAAACGGGAGGTATCGGGCGCACGGTGAGGACCTACTCCGGGCCTTCCCTGAGCTGCCTCAAGATCATGTCGACCTCCCCTGAGGTCCACTGATGCTTCCCGACCGGTTGCTCGAGTAGTTGAGGTGCTAGGGAAGTCAGCCGACATGGCCGAAGTCTTTCCGAGGTGGCGGCTCGTCGCCGACCATGCACCGGCCATTGTCATGACGAGCTGACCCCAGAATCCTGTTCTCCGAGTAAAAGTAGGCAGGGGCGGCCAAGATCGTGAAGTTTGAAGCTCCACAGAAGCTGCCGGCAAGCTCTCCGGCGAGGTCCCTCGGCGGCAGAGCGCGGGCGGCGGGAGGTTGACGAAGGGGGTGGACCCCAGCTGTCAGCGGCAGATATATTAAATCGGGATCGGGCTGCGGCCTGGATCGGGTGTGCTGGTGCGCAAAAACCTTGTGGGCCACGGTGTGCTGTCGCCTCGGCGCTCAACATGTGTCCCTGCGGGCCCCGGCAGATTTAAACTTTTCCCCTGATTTATAGATCTCTTCCAAACTTCAAATCCTCATAACTTTGGCTAGAAAGCTCCAAATCGAGTGAACCAAATTCTGTTGGATTCAGCTCTCTGAGCACTTTACAGCAAATCAAGTTTCACTTCATGAAAATCCTTATTTCTCCAGAATTAATTCCTCAAAGTTTAAATTATTTGGAATTTTAACTGGAGAATCCTTTAGTGGAAAATCCTGAAATTTTTCTGGGATGTTCACCAAAATATCCCTGAACTACCATAAAAATTTCAGATCCATTTGAGCTCATTTGATCCACCTAATGGTGTCATTAGTGAAACTGTTCCAGAGAAAATAGAAAATGTCCAGAAACATTTTCAGAATTTTCTCTGAAATTGTTTAGCTCATATCTTTAGCTAGGAACTTTCAAATTAATTGAGACCAACTCCATTAGAACCCTATGAAAATCTAGTTTTCAGAAAGTCATAATTTGTTTCATGAAAACCCTTAGAACACCCTAAAGGCCTTCAATTAAGGTCAAGTGCATAATTAATTGTGGAGGGCTCAAATGAGCTTTGCTGCGACTAAAACTTGACCAGGTCTCTGTTTAGGTTTTAACCAAGCCACAGTAAAAGTTTCACAGTCATTGGGTCTGTCTAGTGAGAGTTATAGACTTCACAACTTCAAACTTGATACAAATGCATTTAAATTGATACATGTACCTCTTTTATCATGTAGTCGCTAAGGTCGAGGAGGAACCCGAAGTCCTAGACTTTGTTACTCCGGAGGAGCAGCTAGCCTACGACCAAGAGCAGCAAGGCAAGCTCTGGTTTGCATTAACCTTTTTACAAGTTTTTATTGTTTTGAGCACATACTTGAGTACCTTATTCTTTGCATTAGAGTCTTGTTTGGAAACCCAATTGCATAGCCAAGAAAACCTTGGGTTGGGTTTAGGATTTAAAACCCTGTTAGCTACTGCCATGCTAAGATAGTTAGGATTCGGTACAAGTCGAGTAGTTGGAACTACTCGCGAGCATAGGCTAGAGGCACTCGACTCGGGTAGTGATAGCACATGAAACACATGGCAAGAAAATGAGACCAAGCGGAGGTAAGGGAAGCAGGACTTTGGGGCCTGTGTGCTATAGCTCCGCTTGTGTCGATTGAAGACCGAGCCGTGTGCGGGCCGGTTGAACAAGCTAGAACAGTACCGAAGACCTACCGGCTATATGGGAACCGGGAAACTGATGTAACTCGGGTAGCTGGGTGTTGAGGCATAGCTGGTCGTTCAGAGGGTAGGTTGAGAGCTCGCGGTGTAAATCGGCTGGCGGCACTGAGATGCGCGTGCAGAGACCTCTTGCTCGGGACGATTGGACAGGTTCAACATTTGGCTAACGGGTGAAAGGTAGTTGCGTACGGCGTCTGTGATGGTTGCTGTAGGCAACATCTAGTACGGGCGTACGTGACGGGTTGTTCGGGTAACCCTGCAGGTGTAAATCGATTATAATCGCCGTACCTCGCGGTCAGTGAATACCACTTGTTCACTGTACCGTGACGTAGAAAGAACAGGCTAGTTACATGTTAAAATCTTGCTGATTGAAAGATGGACTTGATTGTTAATGATTTGCTGTAGTTTAGAGCTAATTAAAGTTCCTTTCAACTTTGGGCAAAGTACATGAGAGAAATGCGTTTCTTGTTTGATTGCGGCTCTCTCATGTGTCTTAGCGTAACGTTCTCCACAACCTGCTGCTAAAACTTGAAAGTAAGGTTCTACTAATTAGGCGAGTCCTTGCAAATGATTTTTACCTCATGTAACCCATCACCCCTCATGTAGAAGTTCCATGTTTAGGTGAGACGGGTCAGACTTGCTGAGCCTTCGTGCTCACTGCTTGTGTTTGAAGCTTTTGCAGGGTTCTATGAGGAAGGGACTCCCGAAGAGGAGACGGAACCCCAGGAGGGGAACCCCGTCGAGTGGGAGTCGTGCACGCCGCAGAGTTAGTGTGCGTGTGTGCTAGCAAGGACACGTTCAAGGGCTGAACGTGGACTTGATGCGTAGTCTACACCCGCGAGTGTAGACTGGACATATTTTGATGTAAACATGTTAATAAACTTGTTTATGTAATAAAATTTTGCTTCCGCTTTGTATCTTTGATGTGTGTTATACGGTGTTGTGCAACGCAGCACCCCTCAGCGTGATCCTGGCTCGACAAGACCGTGGGGTCGTGTCACATCATTGCATCTTAAAGTAGAGTTTGTGCATGATGATTGATTGCTATGAATCTTGTATGTGCATGATCGCGTATAGAAGGACAAGCTCAGGGAGCTACCTACGACGGACTACAACAGCAAGAATTTGAGCAATAGGAACCGCAAGAACAAGGCAAGTGCTCCTTGACCATATTGATCCCGTGTTTTGGAAAACTGTTTTGTTTGTGAAAAGGTGTGTGTGCTTGAGTAAACATGATGGGAAACCCTTTCGTAGGAGTTTACTAGTTTTGTTAACCACCCTTGTCGCCGGAAAAGTTTATGAGTCAGGTATGGTTTTTGCTTTTATGCTTCGCTGAGTCCATGGGATATAGGAAGCGAGATAGATGTGTCTAGCTAACTGCACTCTTATGAATAATGAGAAACAGATATTGTTAATCAACGTGAATCAGAGGGAGACCTATGAAAGCCTGGGTTTGTGAATGAGGTAGAATGAGATGGTGGTTTACTTGCCGTACATCTAAGGACCGGTTCATGCGAGCACATGCCAGGATAACAGTGCCACCACAAGGACAAGTATGGGCACAACTTAGCTGTGTAATTAGGTAAGTTGCTAGATTGTTATGGACCGTGGAAGGCGCGGGGAATGGGAGTGAAGTGAGGACTGCCCTGGGAGCTGCATGGCACAAGAGGGGGCCCGTGGGTGGGAGAATTGGAGATTCTAGCCTGCCGGTGAAACCTTAGTGAGTCCATACATCTAGTAACCCCTTTGTAAAGGCTATTTTGTGATCTCTTGGCCATACACCGATGGTTGTGTACTGGTATAATGGAGGTTCTGCAGTCGCCGACAGGTGACGAAATCACAAACTTGTAGGTAAAGAGGTGCAAACCCTGCAGAGTCTTAAAACTATCATGATAGCCGAGCTTACGGTCACGAGCGCCTGGCCAACTTCCATGATTAGATGGGATGGTTATTGGGATGGTTTTTGGTTTTGGTTATTGGTTGGTTATGGTTTGGTTTTCGGGACTGTTGAGTTCGGGTAATGAAATTGGTTGCATGACTGTTGAGTCATGGCAACGAGATTTGGTCTCGGAATGAGACGGAATTGTTTATGAGATGGTAGTGAATACGAGATGGTATTCATGAGATGGTAGTGAATACGAGATGGTATTCATGAGCAAAGTTGAAAGATTAATGTCTGGTTGAGATATGGAAGGGGATGAATCATAATGGAGGTACGTTAATGTTTAAATACATGTTGGGGTCATATTCACTTAAAGCTAAGTTGCTGTTTTTATCGTGTTTTGAGAAATAAATTTTGCTTTCTGCAATAAGCCTTTTTTTATACCTTCCTTGCTGTGAGCTACACATCATTATTTTCACGCACTTGCTGAGTACATCATGTACTCAAACTTGCATTATTACTTCATCATCAGCAACAGGAGAGGAGTACTTTGAAGACCAAGTGGAGTATTAGGCGTGAAATCTATCCTCAACCTTGCTTGTGAAGTAGAGATGGAGCTGCCGCTGCTGCAGCTTAGTTGCTTCCGCAATAGTTAGAAGACTTCCGCTGCTAGATTAAGATTACCGCTGCTAGAATGAGTCCAAGACTCATAAGACATTGTAATAAACCCTGTTATTCGTGGTAATATATATTCTGAATTCAGTTTGTGGAACATATGTATATGTGTGATGAACATCCTGGGCACACATATGCATCAGTTCTCGGTTCTGTGTTCTACATAAACGAGGCCGTCACAAGTTGGTATCAGAGCCACGAGATGAACGGTAGGTTGCATGCCTAGGTAGAAAGCACAAATTGGTATCAACCTGCCGCGGGTTGATCGTAGATCACACACCTAGATAGGATACAGACTGATATTAGAGCTGCCATGTCTAGTCACAGATTGGTACAATCCACATATTGATATCAAGCTACCACGGTTGACTGTAGGACACAAACCTAGAATGATCACAGATTGGTAGCTGAACCACGTTGACTATAGGACGCACCCCTAGTAACAGATTGGTATTAGAAGCCACGCTGACCATAGGATGCAACCCTAGGATTCATAGATTGGCATTGGAACCACCTTGACATAGGATGCAAGCCGAGGAGAAGCCATAGTTGGATACCAGATTGGTATCACCCCAAACCACCTTGACATAGGGTGAAATCACAGATTGGTATCCCCCCAAACACCCTATAGGACCCCCATTGAGTAAGCCTTGAATAGGAGTTGTGTGCTGAACTCTGTGATGATTGTTTGTGATTGTGTGCTTAGTGTGAGTTGTGGGACGTTTCAGCGTTGTCCATATCCACACATAGTAGAGAGGTGTGAGATGCCTCGGCACTTGTTCACATCCTCATAAGGGCTAATATATATAGTCCATCCACCCTTATGCATATAGTTGGGAGGGATCTATCTAAACTTCTAAACCTCTATTCTATCCAAATCTCTCTTAAGATGGTGAGAAGAAACGTCGGCCGTCAAGGGAGGAACGTCCAAGAGGAGGATCACGATGAAGTTCCTGTTAACCTGGAGCTAGTGAAAACAACCTGGAACAGTTGATGGCTATGCAAAATCAGCTTATGCAAACAATGATCCAAACCTTGGGTCAGTTGCAAGCCAACAACAACAACCCCGTTCCTGCACCACCGCCACCACCACCGCCACCACCACCGGCTCACAACACACTAGGAGAGTTCCTGAGGACTCGACCACCCACTTTTTCACAAGCTAATGACCCCATGGAGTCCGATGATTGGTTGAAGTCCATGGAGAAGAAGCTTGTCATCGTTCAGTGCAATGACCGAGAGAAAGTTCTCTTTGCGTCGCACCAACTCATGGGAGCAGCCGTCGACTAGTGGGATGCCCTTTGTAACGCTCATGACAACCCAGAGAATATCACTTGGGATGAATTCAAGGAGAGCTTATGCTCTCATTACATCTCTGCTGGTGTCATGATGCTCAAAAGGCAGGAGTTCGAAGGTCTCCGCCAGGGCAAGAAAAGCGTGAATGAGTACCTCAACAAGTTCACGCAACTGTCACGGTATGCCCCCAAAGATGTCAACTCGGACCAGAGGAAGCAGTACCTGTTCATGAGAAGGTTGAACAATGAGATCCAGGTTCAACTGCTCAACAATGACTATGCTAGCTTCAAGAAGCTGGTTGACAAAGCCATAGTGGTGGAAAGCAAGATCCGAGAGATCGAGCAATAGGGCAAGAGAAGATGCCATACCAGCCACAAGGGAGTAATGTACATCCTTGGTACATGCCCCCTGCTGCACCACAATATGGATCGTTTCGCCCAAACCAACCACCACAGCAACCACCCGTTGCACAAGCACCTTGTGTGCCTTTGCCACCTGCGCCCCGTCCTAACATGGGTGCTCCTGTTGAAAACCCCCGTCCCAACATACCTGCTACCGTGGGCAACAGGGCATGTTTTGCATGCGGAGAGACAGGACACTTCGCGAGCCAGTGCCCAAGGAGAGGTCCTGGACAGCAAGGCAACGTGCCCAAGCAGAACCCATGGCCGAACGGAGGAGCCAATCAAGGAAACCATGGCCAGCATAACTACGCTCGCGGTAACGTGAACCATGTCTCTGCTGAAGAAGCGCAACAGACTAAAGATGTCATGATTGATATGTTCCTTGCCAACTCCAACCCAGACACCATCTTATTTGATTTCAGAGCATCGCATTCCTTTATATCATCCAAGTATGTTGCCAAGTACAATCTACCCATATCACACTTGAAATATACTATGTTGGTTAATTCTCCCAGCGGAGAGATGAGGACTAATATAGTATGTCCAAAGGTAAATCTTAATTTAAGGGGGGTAGATTTCCTTGCCAACCTCATTGTCTTGGATTCCCAAGGGCTTGACATAATACTCGGAATGGATTGGTTAAGCAAGCAAAACAGAGTAATCCAATGTGCTGAGAGAAGCGTGCAGTTGACAAACGAGCACGATACTCGTATCGAGTTCGAGTCAGCCCAAACAACAGCCGAGAAGGCAAAATTCCCTCATCTATTCTCCACTAGCGAATCTCGAGGGCAAGATTCAATTTAAGGGGGGTAGATTTGTGACATCCTCATTTTTTATTTCCGCATATATTCATATTTTATATAGACAAAGCATTTTAAAATAAGTAGAAACAGAGAAAATATTAAAAAGATATCCAAAAAGAGCAAATTCCAGTTTACGGAGAGCGCCGAAGACAAACTCCCGCGGCTCGCTGGCCACGTGGCGTGTTCGGAGCTCATCTCGGCAAAGGGGGAGAGGTCCGCCGCTAAACTGGCTATGTGGCCGGATCGGGGCTCATCCCCGCAAAGGGGGAGAGGTCCGACCTCTGTGGAACACGTGTTGCCTCTGGAGCTAGCTTCTGCGGAGGAGCAAGGCCAGCCCCGCAGGACACGTGTCGCCTTCGGAGCTAGTCACCGCGGAAAAGAGTGGACCTGCCATGCAGGACACATGTCGCTCTCGGAGCTCGCCTCCGAGAGGTCCGGCCCTGCTAGACACAGGTCGCTCTCGGAGCTCATCTCCGAGAGGTCCGGTCCTGTCCGACACTATCGGACACGTGTCACCTCCGGAGCTCATCTTCGGGAGGTCCGGTCTTATTGGACACGTGTCACCTCTGAAGCTCACCTCTGGGAGGTCCGACACTATCGGACGCGTGTCACCTCCGGAGCTCATCCCCGGGAGGTACATCACTGTTGTACACGTGTCAACCTCGGAGCGCGTCTCTGAGGAGAAAGGAAGTCTGGCGCTGTTAGGACATGTGGCACTATCGGAGCTCACCTTCGAAGAGAGGGGAGGTCCGGCACTGACACGTGGCACATCCGAGCCACCTCCGAATAGAGGGGAGGTCCGGAACTAACATGTGGCGTTCACGGAGCTCGCCTCTGTTGAGAGGGGAGGTCCTGATCCACTAGACACGTGGCACACGCGGAGCTCACCTCTGGGCAAGAGGGAGGTCCCGCCCGCCAGGACGCGAGGCGCACGCGGAGCTTTCCTCTGAGGAAGAGGGAGGTCTCACCCGCCTGACACGCGGCACAACCGGAGCTCGCCTCTGCGGAAAAAGGGAAACCCAGGCCTCCGCAGGACACGTGGAGTCTCCAGAGCTTATCCCTGCATAAGGATGCGATTCTGAAGCGGTTTTCCTCTGTACGTGAGTACCCGTTAGTGAGGAAACCGACACGAACTCTTCTACGTTGCTACAGCACCAAATCAACTAAAGATAAGTTGTTAATATCCAAAAACAGTTTGAATAGGACTCTTATTCAAATTCTCAGTAGATTAGGACTCTTCTCTTTCCAATTATAAATAGAACCGAAACAACCCCTTGTTCGTAACATCTTTCTAAAGCCGACAACTTAGAAGCCCTAGCCCCCAAACTCGACGAGCTAAACCCCTTCGCTGGAATTTAACCACAGGAGAGACCGCCGACGAGCCCGGACCACGATCACCATCGCCGGAGGAGAGCCAACGATCTGTTATTGCAAGGAGGGAGGACCGAAGGAAGTAAGGTAGGTCTCCAATACCACCTTACGACATCATCGCGTTTTCTTTGCATCTATTCTTCGATCCCTTCGAACAGAAGCTTTTCATGGACAGATCACGTGTTGATCGGTTTGATCTAAAGTCAAGATCATCGCCACGTCCACAATTGATCTTTACACCTTTGTTCATCGTAAAAGCCATGCAAGAACACATATAAACTAAACTGCATCATAGGATTAACATGCATATGCATCATTGCATCTTAAAGTAGAGTTTGTGCATGATGATTGATTGCTATAGGGGACCACGTGTACCTCCGTGTCTCTCCGATGAAAGGGATTCATCATTTTGGAGTGAAGGGGAAACTTTCTCCATGATTCATCGAGCTGTTTTCCGTTATTGAAATATGCGGACCTGTGGCTTATCGTCTGGAGTTACCGGCGTCAATTTCGGGAATTCACAATGTTTTCCACGTCTCTCAGCTGCGGAAATGTCTTAAGTACCCAACCGCAGTTCATATGGAGAACATTAAGGATATTCAATCAGATCTGACTTATTCTGAGTATCCGATCCAGATTATTGATGAGAAGATTCGTGCCACAAGAAATCGGACATTGCGTTTTTACAAAGTCTTGTGGAGTAACCACACCGCTGATGAAGCCACGTGGGAAAGCAAGAATTTTCTCCATTTAAATTTCCCCGACTTGTGTTTTACCATATGTCCAGTAGTTTATCTTCCTTCCTCATTCTTTTTATAATCTCGGGACGAGATTCTTTTAAGGGGGGAGGAATGTAACAGCCCTAACTTTTGTAATTTTTTATTTGAACTTATGAAACAAAGTTAAGGCGATAAAAGACTATATTTGTGTCACATAAAATGATGAACACACACATGGACATGTGAGGGAGTTAAAAATTTTCTCTAGCCCATGCTCAACACATGTTAACCTAGGGGAAAGAATTTCACTCCCAAAACTCTAACTCATGAGAACCTTCTCTATGAGTAGAGTGGAGGGAATTTGAACGCAATTTGAATTCTTTTGAAAAGATTCATGTTCAGATTGCCCAAATGCATACAAATGATCACCGATGCATTCCTCATATATTCGAGATCCTAAGTTTCAAATATGGAGAATTTTAGGGTTCATATACTATTTATTCAGATGAATAAAGGAGTTAGAGTTCAAATTCAAATTTGAATTTGAAAACCGAGCCAAACCTGCTCAATTTTGAAATCTGAGTTTAGATTCAAATTCCTCATATCATGTTTGGTCTACCGTCCAATTTTGATGGAATTCGGACAAAAACGGTGCAGGAAATTTAAAGCATAGAGGGGAGAAGGTTTTAGGGATTGTAGACCCCACCAGTCAGTGACTCGGTACTGGGCAACCGACTCCCTCACCTCTTTAGCGCACGCTACCGCGAGAGCAGCTGCTGGCGAGCTCTGTGCTTGGTTATCCTGACCGGTTGCTTGCTCTTATCTCACGTACACGACGGCAAAATGAAGTTGCCTTCGCTCACAGCTCTCACCGACCCTCTGTTCTGCACCCACGCGCGAAGAACAAACCGCCGGTGCCACCTCTGCTTTGCTCGATCGCCAGCCACCAATGTAGCTCGGATGATCACGATCCCCACAGCAAAAAGAATCGCCAATATGTGCTTTAGCAGCTGCCAGTGCCAAGTCCTGGTTCTCCCCGCTCCTTTGCGCGCGGGAGTCCGAAGTTCTAGTTGCGCCCGTGTTGAAACCCGAAGAAACCGGATTCGGCTACCGTGGACAGCCCACCCCCTGCAAGTTCACACTCAAGCGAGCCACTCCATCGGTGCACCCACAACCGGAGCTGCTCACGCCCGAATCTCAGCCCTAGCCTTTGATCACAGAGGGAGAATTTTGAGTTTTCCTCCCAGGCGGTAAAAACCGACACCGAGGTAAGGATTTGCAAAATTTACGTTCAATTCTTGTTCTTAGTGATTCAAACCTCGCTCAAAGCTTCCTCACTAGATAGCGCACCTTCTACATCGATTTTACACCTAGAGATGGGGCATAGAGGGAGGAAAATCCAAGTCTTGTCTATGGCGCACCGCCGGACCACGTCGGGCGCACGGTGCCGATGTGTTTGGAGAGCTCCCCGGCGGATTTGATTGCCATGTCTAGCTTCTACACCATCCACTGGTGCTATAGAGCTCAAGAACCGATCATTTGGTGAAGAAATGCACCTCCATTACCTCGCTGGAACTCTAATTCTTGTTGTCATCGGTGCGTGATGGTTTCCGGCAATCTACGGCCGTCATCGACCTTCCCAACGTGTTCAGGGCCATGGAAAATGGGGGGGGGGGGGGGAGGGGTGGGCAGCAAGTAGGAGGCTGGGAGGTGGCCGGAAATCTGGTTCTGGCTACCCTCACTGGAGGGCGCCGCCGCTGGGTCGGGTGGCGCGAGGTTGAAGAAGCACACTGTCGGGTGGGACCCACTAGGAGACATTTAAACATTTCCAGAAATTCCTATTTTGGTTCAAACTTTGAACAGCCACAACTTTTTGTAGGAGTGTCCAAAAATTCCCAAATAAATTTCCTTGGATTCCTCTCAGAGAGTAATATCAAGGGGTGCATCACAATATTTAATAAAATCCCTGGATTTGGCTCATTAATTCATATAAAGAAGATATTGTAGGATTTATTCCAGGAGTTCTGTGTATTGGAAAATTCCCAATTTTAGGCAGGACATTATTCCAAAAATCCTTGAACTCCAGTAAAAATTTCATAGGCATTAGACTCTATTTGCTTGGCCAAATGTTGTTTCAATCCTCTATGTCTCTGAAAAATAGGGAAAATGAACAGAGACATTTTCAGACTTTTACCCAAGTTTGTAAAATCCATGTCTCCATGTAGGAAACTCCAAAAATAGTAAAACCAATTCCTATGGACTCAGGACATTTTGTACTTCACGAAAAGTCTACTTTGCAGCATAGGAAAGCTTAATATCTTTGGGGTAAAGGCTGATTAGTGAAAATTACATAACGAATTATTGCGATAACTTTGAGCTATTTCATGAGCTCAATTTTTGCACACTGCCCAGATACCTTACATAGAAGCTGTGGTTAAGTTTTCAGCTTCACTGGACCTATGGAGCTTGATCTACCATCTTTTAGGTTTAAGTGTTCATATATTGGACTTAATCACATGGTGATTAATAGTACCTCCTTTTCAGCTAGCTTTCATCATCTCTAAGATTATAGATCCAACAACAGAAACCTTGCTGTTGTTATCGCTTTTTAGTCATAGTTAAATTGTGCAACCACTTTAAAGCATTTTCTAAGTTGCTTTTGAAATCTATGTGCATCATCATATCATTAGCACGTGACTTCGACGCTCGACAAGAAGACTAACTCCTAGCTTTTAACAAAACCGTTGAGCAAGGATAGCCCCGGTTTGCATATAATTACCATTTTAAATTTTGTTTTACTTCACCTCATGTTTATTAGACTTGATATTGTGCATTATGTTTAGGTTGTTTGAAACCCACTTGCATGGCTATTACATCCCTGAGTAGAAGGTTTAGTGTAAGGCTTTGCCCCGTCGTAGATGCTAGGCTAATGTTGTAGCTAGATTGGTAGAAGTCGAGTAGTAAAAAGTTACTCACAAGAAAGTTCGAGTAATGAAGTTTACTCATGACAGGTTGATGATAAGAGAACCCTCATGAAAATGAGATGGGGACGGGGATGTTCCTGTAGGATGGAGCGCTCAAGGTTGGTCTCGACCTGCGATGGGTGTGACAATGATTGAGACCACATTGGGCCTGGGCCAGGATGGTAAGGCAAATGTGGAGGATGGTTGTAGCCCTGTCCGTATCAGTTAAGGACCGCACGGATGCGGCCCTGCTGGACAAGATTGAGCTGTACCAGATATATAGTACGGTACGGGACCCATGAAACCGATTTAACTCAATGGACCGTGATATAGAAACTCATCGTTCACGTGGGAATAGTATTGAGAAGGCGGGAGGTGTAAATCATTTAGCGGGCAACTACGACGTGTCCGCGTAGAGGACCATCCTGCTCGGCGCGAAATGTTTTTCTATGTCGGGGTGTGGTGTGAAAGGTTGCTGCATACAATGTAAGAAAGAGCTCTTGTGAGAGTCTTTCGAGGCGGGTGTATGTGTCGTGTATTACGGTTGTTTATTATCCGAATCACCTTCGCTCACGGAAGAGGATTGAGCATACTTGCCCACTGCGCCGTGACGTAGTAAGAAGAGGAACTAAGTCGCTTAACTTGATGTTCATGGATAAATCATTGTATTGGAACCTTGACTGAATTAGGTATAGTGCCAACTAAAGTTCATTTCCACCTTAGGCTAGCAACATCGGGATAAGTGTTTCTTGTTTGATTGTGGACTTCCGGTGTTGTAAGGCGTGAGGACAACTAAAATAAAGGCTATACAAATCTGAATATAACGATCAAGTTTAGTCAAGCTTCATTTTGCAAATTCACGTTCCTACTGTCTTACTACCCCTGCATGTAGAGTTACATGTTTAGGATTGACGGTTAAGACTTGCTGAGCCTTAGTGCTCACGGTTGCTTCTTTGTTGTTTTTTTCCAGGTAGCAGGATGCCTGCTATGAGGGGGGTTGTTCGGTGAGACGATGAACCTCACAGTTCCTTCAACTCATCGGAAACCTAGCCGCTGCCTTTCTTGGTGCAGTTAGTTGGAAAAGTTCACGGGCAGAATGACTTCTCTTCGGCGTAGTTAGGGTCGATAGTGAGTAGTCGTCCACTGTTTAAATTCCGCTGCGTGTGTACAATATGTTGTAAAAGATCATATCTTGAGTAATAAAATGGTTTCATTATGTTCTACCATCTTCTCGTGCATGCTGTTGGGTGCCGCATCGCACGACACCACCCAGTGCGATTCCCGGGCGAGCGGTTCCATCCCCATCGTTGGCGGGCGGGCGACCCTGTCATCCTCCGCCCGGATCTTTATTTGATGATACCCGGAGAGAAGGTCCATCTTTGAAAACACACTCGCACCCACAAGTTGATCAAACAGGATGTCAATGCGGGGCAGTGGATACTTGTTCTTGATGGTGACGGTGTTGAGCAGTTGGTAATCCACACACAACCTCAAGGTTTCATCTTTCTTCTTGACGAACAGCGCCGAGCACCCCCATGGCAAGGAACTCGATCTAATGAAACCCTTGCTCAACAAGTCATTGAGCTGTTCCTTCAACTCAGCAAGCTCATTCGGAGCCATCTTATATGGTATCCATGATATTGGTGTAGCCCCGGGTGCAAGTTCAATCTTGAACTCCACGTCCTGTTCAGGTGGCATTCCCGGGAGATCATCCAGGAATACGTCGGGGTATTCTCGGACAATGGGGATGTCCTCTAACTTGGGAGCTTCAGTATAATAGGTGGCTGAAACTTCTGGGACCGTGTTGTCTAATAGGAGGGAATGCGGACGGTGGAGTGGAGAGTTGAGGTGAACTGTCCGTGATAAAGGTTCTAGGATAGCGACATGATAACTTAGCCATGACATTCCTAAGATTGCATCAATCTTCTGTCCCTCAAGAATAATCATAGTAGTGGGATATGTTCTCCCACCTAAGCACAGTGGTGCTTTTGGAATAATCACAGTTGCTGAAATCTTCCCTCCCGGTGAGCAGATCACATATGAGCACTCGGCGGTTCGCTGACCGCCCTTCTTCATGTGGGGGACCACCCCGTGGTTCACCCACTCCAGGATCGCAGAGGGTGGTGCCGTGCGATGCAGCACCCAACAGCACACAAGAAAAGAATATGAACAACATACAAACTTTATTTTTCATAAAAACAGCGGAAGTCCTTTACAAACTTAATGTACAGCAGAAGTATTATACATATTACACTCTCATACTAACTAAGCAAAAAGTGTAGCCGTCCATCCCGGGGACGCTACACACCAGCAGCACTCCAACGAAGGTCACGGCGGTGTGCAGAGCTCCAGATCGGCTGTGTACCCCCAACCGGGCATCGCCTCGTCCTCGGACCCTTACTCATAACTCTCACCTGCACACAGCTCAAATATTACAACCGTGAACACGATGGCTCAGCAAGGATTAACCGACAGCCCTATTCATGGAACTCTACATGCAGGGATTAGTAATATGGGAAAAATACTTTGCAGTAAAGACACACCTATATGTTATTGCTTACTTTCAGTTTTATAGCAGCCGTTTAATGAGCCTTAGGCAGCCCTCACACTGGAAGTCCACAATCAAACAAGAAACACTTTCTTCCAATGTGGTGATGCCCAAAGTGGCAGATAAACTTAATGAGCTCTACATCTACAGCAGACATGGTTTCAAGACATTAATAATTAAACACAGCATAATTTCATTCCTCTGGCTTCTTTCATTTCTTACTACGTCACAAAACAGTGAACAAGCGGTACTCAAATAACCACGAGGGACGGTGATTGCAATCAGGAAACACCCGGACAACACGTCACATACATCCACTTTCAGAAGTGTGGTGCTTGACACCTTCCTACTCTGTTGTATGCAACAACCATTCAAAGGAAACCCAAATGCCGAACCGGTCCATCTGTAACGGGCTGGAGGTCCCCGCATGGAGCGTGACTGTGCCCACCGGCAGATTTACACCTTGCTACCGTCAACCCACTCCTATTAAACGGTTGGGTAAGCCTCGGCACCCAGATTAACCAATTACATCAGTTTCCTGCTTATGTCAGTATGCCATCCGGAACTGTTCGATACTTGTCCATCAGGCCCGCACACGACTCGGTCCTCAATCGACACCAACAGGGCTACGCATGTGAGACCTCCTCTCACTGCATCCTATCCCCCTTGCTGGGTCTCAGTTTCACATTCTTAAGCCATTCTCTACTCTTTTCCATACCGTGTGATAACACCTTACCTCACGAGTAGATTCCAACTACTCGACTTCTACCGAGATCCTAAGCACATTAGCATGGCATTCTCTACTCGTAGAGTCTGTAAACTACCCAACCCTTCATCGGATTTAAAGTCATGCAAGTGGGGTTGCAAACACCTTAACTCTAATGCAAACATTTCAACCTAGACATAAGTGATACAAATGAAAAACTTTGTAAAAGGTAATTAAATGCAAACCGGGGCTTGCCTTGTTGCGAGTTAAAAGGAAAGTCAGCATCTGGTGGGAGGACGTCCAATGGCTCCGGTGTGTCCTCAACTTCGGTTACTATATGAAATGAAGCAAAATATATGTATAAGTCCTAATGAAGTATAAGAATTAACTTCTATTCATAACTACTGCTATTTATGTTTCTTAATTGGCTTTGGGATTTTTCCAGTGGATACTAAATCCCATAAAGATGATCTGAGCAAAGTTTGGAGAAATTTCATTGTACTTTGTGCTCTCCAAAATTCCCACAATTACAAGGCTTCTCTGAATTTTGAGCCCAAATCTGAAATTTTGACATGGATAACAGTGGAAGATCTAATTAGGGTAGGTCTCCATGGTTCTAACAAAATTTGTTTTACCATTTTTGGAGCTACCAACAGGGAGATATGGGTTTTTCAAGTTTGTGTAAAATCTGAAAATGTCTCTGTTTATTTTTCCCATTTTTCAGAGACATAATGGATTGACACCACATTTTGCCAAGCAAATGAGGTCCAATGCCTCTTAAAGTTTTACTGGTGTTCAAGGATTTTTGGAAGAATGTCCTGCCCAAATTTGGGAATTTTCCAATAAACAGAACTCCTGTAATAATTCCTACAAGAATTTATTTAGTGAATTAATGAGCCAAATCCAAGGATTTTCATAATCATTGGGCCGCACCCCTGGATAGTACTATTTGAGAGAAATCCAACAAAATTTGTTTGACAATTTCTGGACATTCCTACACAAAGTTATGACTCTTGAAAGTTTGAACTGAAATAGGAAAATCCTGGAAATGTTTAAACGCTGCCGGCAGGCCCCCACATGTCAGCACTCTCTTTAACCTCGCGCCAAAAAGAGGACCCGGCGGCGCCCTCCGGCGAGGGTTTCCGGAACGGCCTTCCTGGCCGCCTCCCAAGCCAATTCTCGCACCCCCCCCCCAATTTTCCATGCCGCTGAACCCGATGGTGGTGTCGCCGACGGCCGAAACTCGCTGGAAATACGCGCGCACCGGTCACAGCATTTGCTAGGGCCCCGGCGAGGTCGGGATGGTTCATTTCTGCACAAAACGATCGGCTCTCAGGCTCTAGAGCACCAGGGGATCGTGGAGAAGCTAGAACAGGTTGCCTAACTTGATGAAACGGCCGGCAAACTAGGGTTCAACGGTGAGCCGAGGTGGTTTCCAATGGCGGCGCAAAAATCAGGTAGAACATGGAAAATTGTTGATGGTTTTCCTCGGTTCTCCATCGAGGATTGGCACTAGGGGGTGTAGAAGCTATGTGCAAATCAGCTCGAGGGTTAGTTGATTGTGTAACCCGAATTTGGGTTTAAACCGAGCTCGACTCTTTTATACTGGGGTTTGGGAAAGAGTGAAATTCAAGTTACACGGTGGATCATTTGCCAAACGGCTTGCAGCTATACCAAATAGGGCTACCCAAGCACCTTTCTTGTGTAGGAAGTTGGAGGAGAGGGTGGCCGGAATGGGCTGTCGACGGTGAGCCAAAATGAGATTCCGCCGGTTCACCTCGGGAGCTCCCCGCGAACTCCAATTTGTGGTCCACAGCAGCAAGGAACGGCCGAGCTGATGCATTAGATCACTGTAGCTTGTTGTGGCGCTGCTTTTCGGTGTTGGCACCTCGACGAACCAGTGATCGGGCGCTGGGTTTGCGGTGGAACGCTGAGAACGCCGGCGGGAGGGTTCTTCGCGCGCGCATGAGCAAAGCAGTGCAACGCACGAGCTGGGAGAAAACTTCAATGTTGCTTCATGTGGGGAGGATAAAGGCGGCCACCAGTTGGAGAAACACGTAGGCAGGCAGCTTGCCGGCTACGGTGCAGCTCGGTGGCGCGCGCTACGCGACCGAAGCAAAGAAAACAGTCGGTTGTTAAATGTGTGGCTGACAGATGGGTCCCACCCCCTCATTTTTTAATTAATTTTTCCACAGCTACTCACAATTAAATGCTTTGCTTTACCTCAAAGTCATGGTTTGAATTTTTGAAATTCAACTGAACTGAATTCTGGTATGGAATTTTAATTGAGTTTGTTCATTTGAATTTTAATTGGAACATCAATTCTCCCTTTGCATTGTTCCCAAAACATAGCAAACCAACTCAAATAATTCTGAATTTTGGTATGGCTGCTAATTCAAATGTGGGGAACACATTTGTGGAAACAAATTTGCAATTTGAGGAAGTTGGGATTTGAAACTGAAATTTAAATTCAGATTCAAGGGTTTCCTCTTTTAATCCCAAACAAATACTAGAACCCCTTTAAATGACCTGAAATTTGGATGTTTGAATATTTGAAATATGAAGACCCAAGTTATGAATTTACATCTCCATGTTGGGAAGTTTTGGGAAGTTTGAATCCTTACTTTGAACTCACACCATTATAATTCAAAGTTTTGATTCCCCTCATTTTCCACAGTGTAAAAGTGCTGAAATCTTTGTTAGCACTTTTGGGGATTTTACTATTCACCGGTGGTCAGCGTCGAGCACCGCCCTGACATTGGGGTTGCCCGCTGCTTTGCTGCCCCTGTGGGCAATCTTTCGAGAAATGACCCTCCTGGCCACACGTATAACATGTGTAGCGAGGCGGTCCTCCGCTGACCGGTGGACGGAATCCTGGGGCGCGTTGTGGCAGTGGAAACGCCTGGGGTACCATCTTCTGCTGTTGCTGCGGTTGCGGTCGCGGTGGTGGCATCGGCGGTCGGAATGGGAGTGGCTGAATAGAACGACCCCCAAACTGTTGATGTCGTGCTGGTGGATGCCACTACTGACCCGATGTTGTCCGATACACCATGCGGTATTTTTGAGGAGCTCCACCCCTGCTACTCGGTGGAGCGCTGCGCTTCCACTGCTCAGCCGCGAATTCCCGCTGAGCATCCTCTTGCATAATCACAGCATTGATGAGGTCGTTGAAGGTGCTGCGATTAAATTGCACGATGTGGGTCTTCATCTCGGGGTTTAAACCCCGATAGAACTGCTCGCGCTTCTTCTCCTCGGTGGAGATGTAATCCGACGCATACTGTGCCATATGGTTGAACACACGGGAGTAGTCGTGGGCACTCCTCCTGCCTTGCTTCAGTTCCAAGAACTCTTGGAACTTCCTTTTCATCATCCCGGGAGGTATATGATAGGCGCAGAATGCCTCCCGGAACTCCTGCAATTCGACGGTGTGGCCAGCAGGTAGTGAGGCGACATAGTTCGCCCGCCAAGCACTGGCGGCACCGTGAAGCTGCTGTGCCATGAAGAGGGTCTTCTGCTGCTCCGTGCATTGGAGCAGCCCGAACTTGGACTCGATCGTCCGCAGCCAGTTGTCGGCCTCAAGTGGTTCCGTCGCTTTGGTGAACACCAGAGGATGTGTACTCATGAAATCCGAGTACGTGGTGAGGTGGGGCTCACGAGGCCCCTCTCTAAATGCCCCCCCCACGCCTGGGACGTATTCTGAACAATCGTGCGGAGCCGGTCGGTCTGCTCCTCACGTGAGCCCACCAGCGGCGAAATCACGTCCGCTAGTGTAAGCAGAGGCGGCGGTGGTGGTTGTTGCTGCGGGGTGTTCTCGTAGGCAGGTGGCTGGGAGTCATCACCCCCTGCTGACTAGAGCCTCCGACCTCGTGCGTGGTCCGGGTATGAACCATCTGCAACCATACGACAATAAAATCAGTCCCACAGCATACTCCATGCAGTCCAAAAAACTAGGGGTAATACATAATGACGGTAAACATGCAATACATCTCGTACATGGATAATGTAACAACTTTGCACAAGCTACACCATTACCAGACCAAATACAAATTAGTGAAATCCAAATTGACAGACTTCCTCTTTGGAAGTTTATCTCAACTAGATTTGGTCACTACGAGACGTTAATATCGCTTTGTGATCACGTATACTACTCTTTATCTTCAATACGACACAAACATGGTCTCTAGCAAAAAGAACTTGAGTAAGTAATGTACTAAAATCTTTCACTAGTTGAATATAACTACTCATGAGTATGTTCTACCCCATTGGAAGTAATAAAACCCCACTAGGTACAACAATCTCTCAAATAAGTTCAACTGTTCATTCCTCTGCCCAGAATGACCAGTTTCTACTTATCCCAGATTTTGACCTGGTACTTTGCATTTTAATGACTCAAGTTTCATACCAAAGTTAAAGTTAACTTCAGTATATTTCAAACGAGTATTTTTTTGCCCTCAGATCAGCTCTGGTTAAAAAGTTACAATAATTCAAATCACAGAATTTCTAGAAGAATTTCAACAGCACCTCATTTGGAAGTTGCTATTTTCAGCTCAATCTTCCACTGGATTCCGTGATTCTACTGCAAAAACATTGAATTACAAAGATGTAACACATCTACTAACCTTTCCAAAAATGTATAATATGATAATTTTTTATTTCTCTAAACGAAGTTATGCTTGAAAAACAGAACAGTTCAGAGAGTGTTTTAAATCTGTCCTGGTTCTGGACAGTTTACAATCCTCTAGAATTTCAACCAGTTTGATGTTTGATTCTGTTTTGGATGTCTACAACAAAGTTGTAGAGCACTTCAACTCCTTTCCATAACTATATCACACACCTCAATTGGATAATTAACCTGCGAGTTATGCTCTGTTAAAGTTCAGCAATCTTGCTGCCAAAAACAGAGCACTCTGTTTTTCAAGTCCATTGAGCTGAACTAATTAAATTTTTAATTCTTCTTCAAAACAAGAGTCCTAAAGATTAACACTTGGTTATCTTAGTTCTTTTTCAATATTTTCTTAATGCAAATGATTATTACATGTTGGTACTATGTTCCTCACAAAATGGAAAATCCTAACAGGATTATACCGGCATATACGTCTGAACTGTGGCACTAAAACTGTCTCTTGTAAACGTATACTACACGGGATACGTACGTGGTTAGAACCTGCAGAAGAACACTCAATAGTAATGCACTCAAATGTTTTTTCCATTTCAGGCAGGTCCATATCATAATAAAAACATACGCCCGTATCATTGTCATACGGCTGTCCTTGAGTGAAGCCACGTCTCAAGGTACGTGGTCACGTTTTTAGACCACACGACGGGGAACCCGAGTAGAGCGTCAAAGGGTCGTCACGGTTGGGAATTTAATCAACCCAATGGATAACACCTATTGCCCTGCAGGGCACGCTGATGGCAAGCGCTGCGTATGTCCTCCTAGGCTATTTCCAGAAGAACACACTATCGTGTTACCGACCACACGATGGTGTTTCCACTTTCTTTCCTAATGCACGCCAGGGACCAGTGTTTCATATGAACTCAGGAACATGAAGAGTTCAAGAGTTTCATATTGACATCTCACACCAAGCTGTGAGACCTCTCCCTGAACCACATTCCTCGTCAGGGGAGCTAACCAAAATTGAACCCCTTTCGGTGGCGTTCCTTACCATGCTTACCTGAGCGTAGGTGCGTCGTTACATAATCAAAATTCGGAATTATATCAAATAGGTTAGTCATGCCAATTTAAGTAACTCTTTGGGCACACTAGCGATTCCTCACTATAATCCTAAGTTTTCCCGTAATACTGTCCTTATTTAATTTGCTATCCCCTAAGCAGCTCTGATGCAAGCTTGTGACGGACCGGAATCCGTACACCCAGGATCTCAGAGGGTGGTGCCGCATGATGCGACACCCGACAGCACACATCATAAGGAAACCATAGTATTACATTGAAAATATGCTAAATATGTACAAATATAGTACACTCTTCAGTTACAACTCCTCTAAAGAGTCTACTACAGCGGAAGATTTTTATACAACTCACGCCAACACCTAACTAGCAAAAGTTGGTTATCCGGCCCTACGGACAACCTACACTAGCTCCACCCAGCCTCAGCGCGCCGTGTACGGCTCCTACTCAGCCGTAGTTCCCAACGTAGGGTAGCTCTCACTGGTGGACTCGTACTCTGAGTCCGTGGGGTACTCCTCACCTGCAAACACTTATAGCAGCAACCGCTGAGCACGATGGCTCAGCAAGTCTTAACCGACTCTCCTACATATGAAACTCTACATGCAGGTCATACTCAAATATAGGATGATAATTTGCAGCAAAAGAACATGCCTACAAGTTCATCCTTAGTTCATCTTTTAGCCACAAGTTAACGGTTCATGAATCTGAAATTTGGTAAGCAATATATGGTGGCACACATGTAACCAAACAAGTTATTCATATCAGCAATATTGAATCATGACATTCCATATATTAACCTACGTCACAACTCAGTGACCATGTGGTACTCATTACCGTGAGGGACGGCGAATCGACTCGATATACACCTGCAGGGATACCCGAAGAGCACGTCACGTACGCCCATCCGTGGAGCTGCACAGCACGCTCACTAAATGTCGTACGGAACAACCATTCACCAAGCAGCCCAAACGTCGAACCGGTCGTACCCAATGGACAGGAGGTTCCCTACACGGAGCATATCTCTATGCCCGTTAGCGGACTTCCACCTTGCTGCCCTCAACCTACACCTATAAATCGATGCGTTATGCCTCGACGCCTGGAGGTATAGGTTACATCAGTTTATCGGACCCCATATATCCGATATGCCTTTGGTACATTCAAACTTGATCAGCATGGACCACACATGGATCGGTCCTCAACCGACATGGACAGGTCTACGCACACAAGACCTCCTCTTGCTGCATCCTAGTCCCTGCCTAGTCTCATTTTTTCTTGCTAAAGTTGTCTCACATCTCGAACCAATCCCGTGTGACAAATCCTATACTCGCGAGTAAATTCCAACTACTCGACTTTTACTGAAGTCTATTAACATTAAGCAAAGCATGATCTACTCGACGACTTAGACACTACCTTCTCTCCTTTTGGAAATAATCTGGCTATGCATTTGGGGTTTCATCCATCCCACACCTAATGCACACACATACTTCACTCTATGTGAATATAAAGCAAACTTTATAAAATTTGTTAAATGCAAACCGAGGCTTGCCTTGTTACTGCTGGTTAGGGGTTAGTGTCTCCTCCAGAAGTACGAAGTCCAAAACCTCCGGGGTCTCCTCGCGTTCAGCGACTACACGTAAGCAATTTAACGATATGTCAATTTTAAATGCAAATGTGTTGAATTGAGTATATAAAGACCATAGATCTAGCTATACATCCGAATTGGCACTGAAAAGTTTACTGTGGCTTGGTAAGAACCTAACCATAAACTTGACCAAATTTCATTTGAATCAAAGCCTATTTGAGCTGCCCAAATAAAAGTCTAAATGGTCAATTACTAGAGCTTCTAAGGATTTCCAGGGATTTTCATGGATCAAACCATTACTTTCTGGAAACTAGAGTTTAATATGGTTCTAATGGGGTTGGTTTCATGTAATTTGAAGAACCCTAGAGAAAGGTATGCCCTAATCAAGATTTGAGAAAATTTTGAAACATGTTTCTGTACATTTTTCTATTTTCTCAGGGCAGATCACTTAACCACACCATTAGGGAGACTAAATAAACTTGTATGGATCTGAAATTTTTCCTGTGACTCAAGGATTTCCAAATGAACATCCTAGCCAAATTTCAGAATTTTCCATGAAGGAATTCTCCAGATAAAATTTCCAACAGTTTAAATTTTAGGGAATTAATTATGGAAAAAAAGTTTCATGAACTGAAACTTGTTTTGCTGGATAGTACAAAGAGTGCTGAATCCAACAAAATTGTGTTCACTCAATTTGGACCATCCTAGCAAAAGTTATGGGCATTTGAAGTTGAACAAAAATCTGAAACTGTTGGAAATGTTTAAACTCTGATTGTGGGCCCCACTATTTAAACTGGCCAACTGAGCTCGTGGCCACACTGCAGCCCACATGGTTTCATCCGCCCTGCCGCACCGGATCTCAGCCGCAAACAGATCCCCGCCGGAAAACAGAGGCTGACCGGTGGACCCGGCCTCTCCTTCGTCTTCCTCGCGACACCCGCGCTCCCCGCGGCGGCGCCTCGCCGGAGAGCTCGCCGCCGGTCGTTCTACTGCACGACTGTGACACCCTTATTTTTGGTTTCTGCATGTATTCATGTTGCATGAAGAGAAAACATTTTAAAGGAAGTGGGAACAGAAAAAGAATTAAAAGGATAGCAAAAGGAACAAGAATCCAGTTCACAGAGAGCGCCGAAGACAACTTCCACGGGCCGCTGGCCACGTGGCGTGTTCGGAGGTCATCCCTGCGAAGTGGGGAGAGGTACGCCGCTAAACTGGCTATGTGGCAGGCTCGGGGCTCATCTCTGCAAAGGGGGAGAGGTCCGACCCTGTGGGACACATGTTGCCCCCGGAGCTAGCCTCTGTGGAGAAGCGAAGGCAGTTCCGCAGGACACATGTCACCCTCGGAGCTAGTCACCGCGGAAATCAGAGGACCAGTCGCGCGGGATACGTGTCGATCTCGGAGCTCACCTCCGAGAGGTCCGGTTCTATTGGACACGTGTCGCCACCGGAGCTTATCTCCGGGAGGTCCGTCACTGTTGGACACGTGTCAACTTCGGAGTTCGTCTATGAGCAGAAAGGGAGTCTGGCGCTGTTAGGACACGTGGCACATCCAGAGCCACCTCCGAAGAGAGGGAAGGTCCGGCACTGACACGTGGCGTGCGCGGAGCCACCTCCGAATAGAGAGGAGATCCCGACCGCCAGGATGCGTGGCGCACGCGGAGCCCACCTCCGAAGGAGAGGGAGGTCTCGCTCACTTGACACGTGGCACAACTAGAGCTCGTCTCTGCGGAACAGGGGATACCAGGCCCCGGTGGACACGTGGAGCTTCCGGAGCTCATCACCGCGGAGGTAACGAGTTTTGGAGCGGTTTTTGGATTCTGTACGCGTAGAAATATCAGTACGGAGGAGAAACCGACCTGAATTCCACAATGTTACCGCACCAAATCAACTCAAGATAAGTTGTTAAGATTCAACGATAATCTGAATAGGACTCTTATTCGAAATACAATCAGATTAGGACTCTTCTTCTCCCGATTATAAATAGAACCCAGAACCTCTAGCCGAAACCACGAACTTCTTTTCCACCTCTTGAACTGACGACTTAGAGCCCTAGCCCCAACTCGCCGAGTAAGCCATCGCCGGAGTTCGATCGAAGAAGATCACCGGAAGAGAGCCCCAACAATCTGTCTGATCAGAAAAGGACCCCGAGACCAAGAAGAACGTAAGGTAGGTCTCCGATATCACCTTGCGACATCATCGTGTTTTCTTTGCATCTGTTCTCCGATTCCTTACGAACATAAGCTTTCTCGTGGACAGATCACTTGTTGATCGGGTTGATCTAAAAGACAAGATCATCGCAACGTCCACATTTGATCCGAACACCTCTGCTCATCATAAAACCATGCAAGAACACGTACAAACCGATCTAATAAAACTGATTATAGGATAGCATGCATATGCATCATCACATCTAGTTAAAGTTTATGCATGATATTGATTGATGTGAATCTTGTATGTCCGTGATCCTGTATAGAAGGACAAGCTCAGGGAGCTGTCTACCACGAGCTGCAACAACAAGGTTTCGAGATCCAAGAGCAACCGGAACCACAAGAACAAGGCAAGTGCCCCTTGACCATATTGATCCTATGTTTTGGGAAAACTGTTTTGTTTTGCGAAAAGGTGTGTGTGCTGAGTCAAACATGATGGGAAACCCTTTTATAGGAGTTTACTAGTTTTTGTTAAACCACCCTTGTCGCCAGGGAAGTTTATGAGTCGGGTATGGTTTTTACTTTTATGCTTCGCTGAGTCCATGGGATTGGGAAGCGAAATAGATGTGTCTAGCTAAACTGCACTCGTAATGATAATAAGGAACTGATGTTGTTAATGAACATGGATCCGAGGGAGATCTAGGCAAGACTGGGTTTGTGAATGAGGTAGCATGATATGGTGGTTTACTTGCCGGAGATCTAAGGACCGGTTCATGCGAGCACATGCCAGGATAACAGTGCCACCACAAGGCCAAGTATGGGTGTGGCTTAGCTGACTAATTAGGTAAGTTGCTAGATTGTTATGGACCGGGAGTCGAGTGACTGCCCTAGAAACTGCATGGCACAAGAGGGGGCCCGTGGGTGGGAGAATTGGAGATTCTAGCCTGCTGGTGAAACCTTAGTGAGTCCATACATCTAGTAGCCCCTTTGTAAAGTCTATTTTGTGATCTCTTGGCCATACACCGACGGTTGTGTACTGGTATAGTGGAGGTCCTACAGTCGCCGACGGGTGACGAAATCACAAACTTCTGGGTAAAGAGGTGCAAACTCTGCAGAGTCTAAAACTATCATGATAGCCGAGCTTACGGTCACGAGCACATGGCCAACTTCCATGATTAGTTGGGATGGTTATGGTTTTGGATGGTTTGGTTTTAGTTTTGGTTTTGGGACTGTTGAGTCCGGGTGATAAGATGAGTTGCATGACTGTTGAGTCATGGCAACCAGGTTGGTCTCGGTGTGAGACGAAGTTGTTTATGAGATGAAATGGTAACGAATACGAGATGGTATTCGTGAGATGGTAGCGAATACGATGAGGTATTCGTGAACAAGAATGAGGTTGATTGATGTCCGGATGGGACATGGAAGGTAATGAACATAATAGAGGTATGATTGGTATATTAATACATGTTGAGATTACATTCACTTAAAGATGAGTTGCTGTTTTATCATGGTTTTGATAAATAACTTTGCTTTCTGCAATGACCCTTTTTATACCTACCTTGTTATGAGCTACATATCATATTTTCCCACACTTGCTGAGTACACCGTTGTATTCAAACTTGCATTATTATTTCATCATCAGCAACAGGAGAAGATTAATATGAAGACAATGTGGAGCATTAGGCGTGTAATCTGTCCTCAACCTTGCCTGTGGGGATAGAGTAGAGATGGAGACACTGCTGCCTAGAATTGCTTCCGCATTAGTTAAATTGCTTCCGCGTTAGTTAGAAGACTTCCGCTGCATAGAAATAAGACTTCCGCTGTGAGGATGAGTCCAAGACTCATGAAACATTGTAATAAACTCTGTTATTCGTGGTTATATATATTCTGAATTCAGTTTGTGGAACATATGTGTATGTGTGATGAACATCCTGGGCACACATATGCATCAGTTCTCGGTTCCGTGGTTTTCCACAGAATTGAGGGTGTCACAGATTGGTATGAGAGCCACGGTTGAGGGTAGATTACACACCTAGATACAATCACAGATTGGTATCAGAGCCACGGTTGATGGCGGGTTACACGCCTAAATAGGAAACACAGTTTAGTATCAAAAGCCACGGGTTGACAGTAGGATTACACACTTAGATCACAGATTGGTATCAGACACAGATTGGTAGCTAAGCCACGCTGACCATAGGATGCATAGATTGGCATTGGAACAACCTTGACATGGGATACAAGTCTAGGAGAAGCCATAGTTGGATCACAGATTTGACATCACCCTAAGTCATATAGGGCCGCCATTAAACAAGCCTTGAATAGGAGTTGTGTGAGCCCTTGTGATGATTGTTTGTGATTATGTGCTTAGTGTGAGTTGTGGGACGTTTCAAAGCGTTGTCCATATCCACACATAAGTAGAAAGAGGTGTGAGATGCCTCGGCAATTGTTCACATCCTCGTATGGGCTAATATATATAGTCCAACCCACCTTGATGCATATAGTTGAAGGGATCTACCTAACCTTCTAACCTTCTATTCTATTTCGACCGCTCTCAAAGATGGTGAGAGGAAATGCCGGCCGAAGGAACGTCCGTGACAACCAAGAGGATGGCCACGATGAAGTTCCTGTTAACCCCGGAGCTGGTGAGAACCACCTGGAACGGTTGATGGCCATGCAAAACCAACTTATGCAAACCATGATCCAAACTTTGGGTCAGTTGCAGGCCAACAACAACAACCCTGTTCCGGCACCACCGCCACCACCACTGCCGGCTCATAACAGATTGAGTGAGTTCATTAGGACTCGACCACCCACCTTTGCTCAAGCTAATGACCCCATGGAGGCCGACGACTAGTTGAAATCCATGGAGAAGAAGCTTGCCATAGTGCAGTGCAATGACCGAGAGAAGGTTCTTTTTGCGTCGCACCAACTTATGGGAGCTGCCGCTGACTGGTGGGATGCCTATGCAACGCTCATGTCGACCTGGAGACGATCACTTGGACTGAGTTCAAGGAGAGTTTCCGCTCTCATTACATCCCTGCTGGTGTAATGATGCTCAAGAGACAGGAGTTTGAAGGTCTCCGCCAAGGACAGAGAAGCGTGAATGAGTATCTCAACAAGTTCACACAATTGTCCCGGTATGCCCCCGAAGATGTCAACTCAGACCAGAGGAAGCAATATCTGTTTATGAGAGGGTTGAACAATGAGATTCAGGTTCAGCTTCTCAACAATGACTATGCAAGCTTTCAGAAGTTGGTTGACAAGGCTATAGTAGTCGAAAGCAAGATCCGAGAGATCGAGCGAGACTGCAAGAGGAAGATGCCTTACCAGCCTCAAGGGAGCAACGTACGACCTCGGTACATGCCCCCAGCTGCACCGCAGTATGGATCGACCGCTCCTACATACCGCCCTAGTCAGCCACCACAGGAACGACCCGTTGCACCAGCACCTGGTGTGCCCATGCCTCTTGTGCCCCAACCTAACATGGGTGCTCCTGTTCAAAACCCCCGCCCCAACGTACCTGCTGCCGTAGGAAACAGGGCATGCTTTGCATGCGGGGAAACAGGACACTTCGCGAGCCAGTGCCCGAGGAGAGGCCCGGGACAGCAAGGCAATGTGCCCACGCAGAACCCGCAACCGAACGGAGGGGACAATCAAGGAAACCATGGACAGCAGAACTATGCTCGCGGGAACGTGAACCATGTATCTGCTAAGGAAGCACAACAGGCTAAGGACGTCGTACTTGGTATGTTCCTTGCCAACTCCAACCCAGCCACCATCTTATTTGATTATGGAGCATCACATTCCTTCATATCATCCAAGTATGTTGCCAAGCATAATCTACCCATATCATACTTAAAATGCGCTATGTTAGTTAATTCTCCCGGTGGAGAGATGAGGACTAATATAGTATGTCCGAAAGTAAGCCTCAAAATAAGGGGGGTAGACTTCCTTGCCAACCTCATTGTCTTGGATTCCCAGGGGCTTGACATAATACTCGGGATGGATTGTTTAAGCAAGCACAACGGGGTAATCCAATGTGCTGAAAGAAGCGTGCAGTTAACAAATGAGCACGGTATTCGTGTCGAGTTTGAGTCAGCCCAACAAACAACCGAAAAGGCAATCTTAAACCACGTCGAAAGAGCAACATTGGACAGTATTCCAGTGGTTCAAAAATTCTCGGACGTGTTTCTAGAGGAGCTTCCAGGTATGCCCCCTGATCGGGACATTGAGTTTGCCATTGATTTGGTACCCGGAACTGCACCCATAGCAAAGAGACCCTATAGGATGCCCGTCAATGAACTAGTAGAACTCAAGAAGCAAATTCAGGAGCAGTTGGAGAAGGGTTTTATACGTCCAAGCTCGTCACCATGTGGATCTCCTGTGCTCTTCGTAGACAAGAAGGATGGGACCCAAAGGATGTGTGTGGACTATAGGTCTCTCAACGAGGTGACAATCAAGAACAAATACCCTCTGTCCCGTATAGAGGACCTATTCGACCAAATGAAAGGAGCCCCAGTGTTCTCTAAGATTGATCTTCGGTCGTGATACTTCCAGCTGAAGATTAAGCCATCCGATATACCCAAGACTGCCTTTCGAACACGGTATGGTTCGTATGAATATACCGTCATGTCTTTTGGGTTAACAAATGCACCTGCATACTTCATGTACCTTATGAACAAGGTTTTCATGGAGTACTTGGATAAGTTCTGTGAGGACCCCGCCGTCCCGATCACTCACGGGGACGGGGCACCTCGCCCAGGAATCGCATTGGGTGGTGCCGTGCTATACGGCACCCAACAGCACACATAATAAAGCATCATATTACATAAATCAAGCGGAAGCTTACAAAGTGTAAATTTTACAAATACTTCTCAAAATACTCTACAGCGGAAGACTAATATAACGCATGCCTCATACCTAAGCTAAGCAACAGAGAAGGTGTCCAGCCCGCGGACCCTTCTCACTAGCAACACTGTCACAGTAGCAGCAGCAGGGGTTGTAATGATTTCACCACTCGGAGAGCCCCGAGTCTCATCACACACCCGTACTTAGCAGCGTACAGTTATTACCTGCAAAACAACTTATGCAGTATCTGTGAGCACGAAGCTCAGCAAGACTGACCCGTCACCCTAGTCATGAAACTCTACATGATGAAAATATAGGGCTAATTATAGCAGTTTGCACAAACGATGAACTTGAACTAAAGGAGAGTCCTTACTTCAAGTTTTAATCAATATTTATAGACCTCGCGCAACTTACATCGAGACTCCACAATCAAACAAGAAACGCTTCATCCCGATGTCACTTGCCCGAGGTGAAAGTAACTTTAGTGAGCTACCCTAGACTCATAAAGACCTTGCGCC
The DNA here is from genome assembly GCA_030760725.1 of Neostapfia colusana. Lineage (NCBI taxonomy): Eukaryota > Viridiplantae > Streptophyta > Magnoliopsida > Poales > Poaceae > Neostapfia > Neostapfia colusana. Next base: position 65,580,050 of record JASWHV010000011.1, read on the forward strand.
ATCAACGTCGAGACTCCACAATCAAAAAAGAAACGCTTTGCCTCAATGCTACTAGCCCAAGGTGGAAAATAAATTTAGTGAAAGTGTTGATCATTCCTCATCTCCATTATGAGGATTACTCACGAAGCATTATTAACTTTTTCCCAGTTTATTACTACATCATGACGCAGAGAACAAGTATGCTCACTACTGCGAGCGACGGCTATTGCAATAAAAAACAACCGGCTGACATGACACGTACGCCCGTACTCAACGTTGCACACAGCAACCGTCACTGACGTCGTACGTGGCAACCTTTCACACGACACCCAAATGTCGAACCGGTCCCACCGACTGGGATTTAGTCTCTCTACGGCAAACTCTTGTAGAGCCGACTTCTCTATCCTTTCAGCATCAGCATCAGATGGTGAGGTATGCCTCGACACCCAGGTTAACATGTTACATCGGTTTCCTGGGTCCCATATAGCCAGTATGCATCCTGTACACAAGTCAAACTTGTCCAACGGGCCACACAGGAGAACGAGCCTTAATCGACTCAGACATAGACTAGGTTCACAGGACCACGTCCTTGACCCTTCCATCCACTGCCCGGTCTCCATTCTCAACTATGAGGATCAGTTCCCAACTCTTCCGATTGATCCCCCTTAACCCCGTTTCACGAGTAGGATTCTGCCCACTCGAGTTATGCCTCTTTTAATCCACTTTTGTTGAGATCAGAAGTTATACTTAATTGACAACATATCCTACATTAAACTCCAGGGTTTTCTGGGTCGTGCATTTGGAGTTTCATACCATCTAGTTGTAATGCAATAAATAAAATGCTAGACGTATGAAGTTAATACAAATAAAAACTTGTAAGTTTTGATGCAAACCGGGGCTTGCCTTTGTTTTGCATGGGACTTATATATATATATATATATATGCAGTTAGTGGAGACCACTTGAATTGATCTCTTGCCTCCCTCCTTTGATCTCCACTCCAATGACTTGAAGTCCTTCACGTAGATGCTACACATAATGCATATGCACAATTATAACTCTAAAGACTTTGCTACAAGTTCTAATAACAAGTTTTCAAAAACAGGAACTCTGTTTAAGAATTTAAAATGACACTGGTGCTAGTGGTTTGGGTTTGGATCTAAACACATGATTAATGCTAATTGGTTTCCCCCTCTTCTATATTGATCACCTTAAGAGGTTAAACAGAGCAGGGGTGATCCAAAGCTCCAATGGAGCTGAGAATTTTCATGTGAGTTCCTTGTCACAAGAAAATCCTCTGGACCAAAAATTAGCACTTTTCATTGAGTGGTTTGTTCATAATAATTTTCTAAGCAACTAAGCAAAGAAGAATTAATTCTGAGATCACACCCATGTTCATGCCAAACTTAGTGAAATACAACTTCAATTATAGCTCATAGAGTTTGCATGAATTTTCCTAGCATTTTTGAAGCTAAGATTTGCCCAGAACTGAATTTCCAAGTTTTGGAAATTCCCTGAAAATGTTTCTGTATTCAATTGAATACAGCATCTTCAAATCCGAATTGCCCTGAACAAATCAACTCCAATTGAGCTGAAACTTTTACAGGGGTTCACTAATACCCTAAAGACTATTCTGGCAAAATTTGAGGATTTTTGGATTAACCAAACTCCCTCTAAAATTCTTTTGCTGAAAAGCTTTAAAGAATTTTCCAGAATTAAATAATGGGTTTCATACAATTGGGTTTCCTATTTGGATAGTACTCTATCAGAGGAATGCAACAAAATCTGTTTCAAAATTTTTGTATTCTCCTACACAATGTTGTAGCTATTTAAACTTTGAACTGAAATCTGAAATTCCCCAAAAAGTTCAAATGATGTCTGTGGGTCCAGGGGACAGGTGTCTCTCTCCGAGGCAAGCCACACGGGGCTACTGGGTATTTCCCGCGCGGCCACACCAGATCCTAGCGCCGCAGCCGATCAGAACATTGATTTCTGGTCGCTGACATGTGGGACCCGCAGGGTCGTCTTCCACCTCCGGCCACCCGCGCCCGTGCGCCGCCGGGCTCGCCGGAGATTGACGGATTCCGGTCTCCCGGCCATCCCCCGAGCCCTCCCTCGCTGTTAGGGCCTAATTTCACGTGCTGAACAAAATGGGACCCTCTTCCCCGGACGGCGATGGCTCAAACCTAGCCGGCCACGGCGCGGCGGCTCTGGACCAGTTCGGCGACGTTGCCCGGCTAACCTAGCCCGCCAAAACACCGGTGAAACGGCGCTACAGCACCAGTGGATGCCAAGGAGGATCTTCCGGGTGGTGAAGCAGCCCGGAGATGGCTCTAACCTAGCGCTCATCGGAAGCCCGAACCGCCCCACCATAACCGCCGTCGGAAAAGTGGGAAATACGTCGTGCACAATGGTTTTCAGGCGTGGGTTGCAAAAGGGCAAATGATCGCCGGCTAGCCCAGCTCGTGTGTGCAAAATTTGACAAGCTAAGAACAAGCGTAGAGGTTGAATTTGACGTTACCGTGCCGGGAGGTAGTTTTGTGCCCGCCGTTGAAGTTTTCCAAATTCACGCTCGGTGGATCATGTCACGGCTTGTGCTACGGATGAGAGCACCAGAGGGTCCTAGCGCATCCACGGGTGCTCTTGTTCGGGCTTGACAAGCTCCCTGCAGCGCTGCCCACGTGCAACCACTTCGCCGGTTCTCGTCAGTTGCCGTGAAAACAAACGTCCCTTGGGTTTCTGTGGCCTAGCTCGACCGGGAAAGGTGCGAGGAGGTTGTAGGCTGTCCTGTAGTGCCGTTTTGCTAGATTGCTGATGCTTGCACCCCAGAGGAGCCGGCTCCCGATGATTATGCAACGGAGGCAGCCGTTCTGTCCTGCAGCCCGCGCGAGACAGAGGACGAAAGGGTCCCTCGGTGTGGTAGCGAAACTGAGCACGATGGGGGTAATATCAGTGCCTGAGCAGCTCGCCAGCATGAAGAATTCAGGCAGGAGGTGGAGCATCGGGAGGGGGGTTCAGCCGCTCGGTGTCGCCCGGGTAAGGCTTTCGGTTGAATGTGGAACAGAGAGAAAATACTTAAGGGTTAAGTCTATTCCTCCCCCTGACATGTGGGCCCCACTAGTCAGTACCCCTTCTCCTCAAAAGATCTCCAAAGTTTGACAATTATCCAACCCAATTGCTTGAAAGTTGGAACTGAACTGCATTTGAATAGTTTGGGCAAATTCCATCCAAATTCAAATGTCTATTTGAATTCCTTGCACATTTAACTCCATTTGGAAAAATGGGCAGCGAACCTTTTCAAAAATTAATGAAACTTTGCCTCCACACTAATTTGGACCTAAGGGATCCAAATATGCAACTTGATTCTTGTGTTAGCTGCTGCAAACAAGAGTTTGAACACAACAGTTTTGAGTTCCCATTGTGTCCTTCCCTCATTTGAAGTTTGAGTTTAACATTTAGTTCAAACTCTTATCTTTAAACCCTCCCATTGCACTTGAGTTCTTCATTTCTGTGGTTTTAATCCACATGAGGTCCATCCATGCAGTAACCCTAAGTTTGTTTAGAAGAAATCTCACCTATTTATCATATGTGGAAAAAGTTTCAACTAAGCCACTTTTTCATACACATGACTCCAACATTTCTGCAACTCATGTTTCTTTGTATTCACATTTTTGGGACCTTTACAATCCTCCCCCCTTAAAAGAATCTCGTCCCGAGATTACAAAAGAAAGATGAGGCGGGAGGTAATTACAATAATTACGACAAAAGTTCCGGATAATTCTTGTGGATGTAATCTTCACTCTCCCAAGTCGCTTCTTCCGGTGTGTGATTACTCCACATGACTTTGTAAAATTTCAAAGTCTGATTTCGAGTGATCCGGCTCTTCTCGTTGATAACCTTGATGGGCTTCTCGGCGTAGGTGAGATCCGGTTGCAATATCTCCATGTCTTCTGAAAGGATCTCCGTCGGTCTCTTTAAACACTTTCTCAAGTGTGAGACATGGAAGACGTCGTGGATGCCCGATAAGGATGGCGGCCGCTCCAGACGGTAGGCTACCGGCCCACACTGTTCTGTAATAAAAAACGGACCCACAAAGTGAGGCGCTAGCTTTCCCTTGACCCCAAATCGATGAATTCCCTTCATCGGGGATACTCGGAGATAGACGTGATCTCCGACTTCAAAACACAAGGGTCGGCGTCGCTGGTCCGCATAGCTCTTCTGGCGAGATTGAGCGGCCCTGAGATTTTCTTGAATCAGCTGGACTCGCTCTTCGGCATCTTTTACAAGATCAATGCCAAAAATCACCCTCTCGCCCGATTGACACCAATTGAGTGGTGTGCGGCACTTCCTGCCATAAAGTGCTTCATATGGTGCCATTATAATACTGGATTGGTAACCATTGTTGTAAGAGAACTCTGCTAATGGCAAATGGTTATCCCAGTTCTTTCCATGATCTATGGCACATGCCCTCAGCATATCTTCCAGAATCTGATTCACCCTCTCCGTTTGACCGTCGGTCTGGGGATGGTATGCTGAGCTTCTGATTAACTTTGTTCCCAGAGATTCATGTAGTTGCTCCCAGAAACGAGCAACAAATATCGAACCTCGATCCAATATGATGGTCTTGGGGACTCCATGTAAGCACACAATCCTTGAAAGATACAACTCTGCATATTGCTTAGATGAAAATCTTGTACTCACTGGGATGAAGTGGGCTGATTTTGTTAAGCGATCAACAATCACCCAAATGGAGTCATGCTTTCTAGATGTGAGAGGCAGACCGACAATAAAGTCCATGCTGATGTCCTCCCACTTCCATGCCGGAATACTTAATGGTTGTAGCATTCCCGCTTTCTTAATATGATCAGCTTTGACTCGCCGACATGTATCACACTCGGATACATATTTGGCAATTTCTCGCTTCATCCGAGTCCACCAAAATTTTGTTTTCAGGTCTTGATACATCTTATTGCTCCCTGGATGTATCGAGTACTTGGACATATGAGCTTCATTGAGGATTTTCTTCCTTAGCTTCAGGTTCCGGGGCACCACGAGACGGTTGTTAAACCATAACACACCTTGTTCATCTTCCCGGAAACATTCCATTTTATCCTCATTGATTCTTGCCCGGATTTTCCGCATTCCTTTATCTCTATTCTGGGCTTGTACAATCTCTTCTCTAATGGTGGGCACAAGAGCAAGATTATACAACGCTCCATACGGAATCACCCGCAAGCTTGGTTCTTCATCCTCATCCGGAACAACTGACAAGTTATTCACGTGGGATTTACGACTGAGTGCATCAGCCACCATGTTAGCTTTGCCCGGATGGTAATGGATCTCGAGCTCATAATCTTTGATTAATTCCAACCATCTCCGCTTCCTCATATTGATATCCTTCTGAGTGAATATGTATTTGAGGCTCTTATGGTCGGTGTAGAGGTGCACTAAATTCCCGAGTAAGTAGTGCCTCCACGTCTTCAACGCAAGCACCACCGCAGCAAGTTCTAGGTCATGAATGGGGTAGTGCTGCTCGTGGTTGCGGAGTTGACCAGACCCATACGCGATCACACGTCTATCCTGCATTAAGACGCAGCCAAGTCCAATGCCTGAGGCATCACAATAAACATTAAATGGTTTTGTTGTATCCGGTTGGGCTAACACTGGTGCCGTTGTGAGATGTTTCTTTAGAGTTTGAAATGCCTCTTCACAGGCCTCTGTCCACACATACTTGCTGCTCTTCTTCAGCAACTCTGTCATTGGTTTAGCCACCTTCGAGAAGCTGGGAATAAACATCCGGTAATAACCCGCTAGTCCTAGAAAACTGCAGATTTGATGAACCGATGTTGGGGACACCCACTTCATGACTTGCTCAATTTTTGTTGGATCCACGGCCACACCCTCCGCTGAAATAATGTGGCCTAAGAAGGGTACCTTGCTGATCCAAAATTCACATTTACTGAATTTGGCATACAGCTTATGTTCCCGTAAGCGTTGGAGCACAATATGAAGATGTTTGGTGTGCTCCTCCTCCGATTTGGAGTATACGAGAATTTCGTCGATGAAAACCACGACAAACTGATCCAAATCTGGCATGAATACAGAATTCATGAGATACATGAAGTGTGTGGGTGCATTTGTTAGCCCGAAAGACATGACTAGATACTCATAGAGCCCGTATCTAGTCGAGAAGGCCGTCTTCGGTATATCCTCTGCTCTGATTCTTATCTGATGATAGCCGGACCATAAGTCCATCTTGGAGAATATCTTGGCACCCACCAAATGATCAAATAATATATCGATCCGCGGCAGTGGATATTTATTTTTGATCGTCACTGCATTCAGCGGCCGATAATCCACACATAATCGAAGTGACTCATCCTTTTTCTTCACAAAGAGGGCTGAACAGCCCCATGGCGATGAGCTTGGTCGTATGAACCCTTTGTCCATTAAGTCCTTTAGCTGTTCTTTCAGTTCAGCTAATTCCTTCGGAGACATTTTGTACGGCCTCCGAGATATTGGTGTGGTTCCCGGTGCTAACTCGATCTTGAATACCACATCCCTCTCAGGCGGCATCACTGGAAGATTGTCGGGAAACACATCTGGGTACTCACGGACCACTGGAATATCCTCCAGTTTCGTGGTCACACTGTGGTACACCACTGGATTATTAAAATCCACAGCTTCAAGTATGAGCGTTTGGAGACCGTAGATTGGAGAGTCCAAACTAATAATCCGTGGACCAATGTCAAGAACAGCCCGTGGTAGTTCATCCACGCCATTCCTAGAATCACGTCGATCTTCTGTCCCTCTAATACAATGAGGGTTGTGGGGTAAAAGTTTCCACCTAAGGACAAGGGTGCTTTGATCACTACTTCATTAGCAGCTATATTTCCACCAGGTGAGCGGATAAGATAGTGATCCTTCGGTGTAGAGGTGGAGCGCTCAGCTTTGCACACAAACAACTTGCTGATGAAATTGTGTGTAGCTCCAGAGTCAAACAGAATTAATACGGGCAGTCCATTGAGGGTGAACATTCCCGCTAGCGCAGGTGCCACATCTGGCACATCCTCTAGAGCTGTATGATAAATGCACCCGGATTTTGGTGCAGTTCCTTGAAGCTGAGCACGGGGTTGATTTATGCCCCGCCCCGGTGTAGTTTCTCTATGGTGTATCCTTTCTGGACACTTCCTTCTGATGTGACCCAAGTACCCGCATGTGAAGCACGGTTTCTCAGCCGGTTCCTGGTTGCTCTGTGCATGGACATTAGTGGTATTCTGCTGCGGCAAGAACACTTGAGTAGCAGAATAACGTGGCTGCATATACTGTTGTTGCAGCTGTCCAAATCCAGAGTATTGGGACGAACGACCGGAATATTGCTGGAGTCGTCGAGCCGGCTGCATCAGCTGACAGTTCAAGGTACTGTCTACCACCCTGTATTTCTGCGGAGCACTACTGCTGCTCTCCGGTGGTACATGGTTCTTTCTTTTCTCAGCCTGAACTTCCCGCTGAGCATCTTCAACCATGATGGCAGCACTCATCAATTCATTGAAGTTCTTTCGATCAGCTAACACGAGTCTCTCCTTTAGCTTGGGATTGAGGCTGCGGAAGAACCACTCACACCTTTGTGCTTCGGTGTTCACGTGTTGAGGCGCATACTGTGCCAGCTTGTTGAACACTCGTGAATGCTCGTATGCACCCCTCCCTCCTTGTTTTAAGGCCAGAAACTCCTCGAGTTTCTGCTGAATTATTCCGGATGGAACATGATACGCGAGAAATGCCTTCCGGAATTCTGCCCATGTACAGTTATGTCCAGCTGGTAAGGAGGCGAGTTGATTTGCCCACCATGCACTGGCGGACCCGTGAAGTTGTTGCGCTGCGTATAAAACCTTCTGATGTTCGGTGCATTGAAGCAACCCGAACTTAGACTCAATGGTACGGAGCCAGCTATCTGCCACCAGAGGATCCTCAGATTCAATGAAAACCGGTGGTTGAGTTGCCAAGAACTCAACATAGGAATTCAGTTGAGGTTGGCGCAAGTCTTCGTCTTGACATCCCTCTTGACGGGATGTATTCATCACCAGAGTGCGGAGCAAGTCGGTTCGCTCATCGCTTGCACCCGTCGTGGCAGCCAGAATGTCTGCTATTGTGTCCGTGGGTGAAAGTCCTGGTGGAGGCTGCGGGTGCGGAGCTCGCTGCTCCCGCTGTGGAGAGTTATCACCACCACCGCCACTGGAACCACCCACTTCCACCATGGAACGAGTTCGCACCATTCTGCAATTGAAAGAGTTCATTATCAGCTCAACACTATCACTTTATCTATTCCATAACAAAGTAGTGCAACACTGATAATGAAATCTCGACATGTAAGCAAAATGATTTAAGCGCAAACTGATGTAGCTAACAGCAAGGATTTAAAAGCAGATTGACCGGTCCTTAAACAAACCAAATTTCGATCCAGCTAAAGGTATTTTCATACTCATGTTGAATACCAAAGTTAAAGTTAACTTTAATATCTTTCCAACGAGTATACAAATGCCTCCATATCACTTCTGGATCAAAAGTTATGATTTCGCAAAGATGACAGACTTTCTGGATAAAATTTGCCAGCATCTCCTTTGTATGTGGCTGAATTTATCACAGTTGTATATGAAAATACAACAAGAATCTGAACAACCTTTGAACTACAACAAGGTTGCATATCTCATAAACTTTCCAACGGTGTATCACAGGCTCCCTAGGGATTTTTCTACAGGAAGTTATGGCTTAAAAACAGAAAGGTCCAGAGAGGTTTTGCTACTGTCCCGGTTCTGAACAGTTTGCCTTCAACTGGACTTTTCACCAACTTCACTTATGATTTTGCTCTGTAGGTCTTCAAGAGAGTTGTAGAGCACTTGAAAAGCCTTCCAGAACTGTATTATACAACTTAATTGGTTAAGGCTACTCAGAGTTATGCTCTGTTAAAGTCCAGCAAAAATTTCTGCCAGAAACAGAGCACTCTGTTTTTGAAATCTTTAAAACCTAGACACTCTCTCATTTCAATGTTAGTTCAAAATAAGAGTTAAGTAACTAATATTTGTTTCAAACTTCCATTTTTAGTTGAAAGTTAGCTCATGAATCATTTGTTCATAGGGAAGAGGTTATTAAGTGTAGTACGGTGTCGATGCACCGTAAGAAACATGTCGGTACTACGTTGCCTCTCCAAAAGAAAATCTGAAACCGGCTTATACCGGCATATACGTATGATCAGTGGCACTAAGAAGGTCTCTCGCACATGTGTACTACACGGGATACGTACGTGGTTAGTACCTGCACTTAAAGGTCGTTTCATTTCATGCAGTTCCATATTTGAAAGTAAATACAAACGCCCGTATCATTGTCATACGGCCGTCCTTGAGTTAAGTCACGTCTCAAGGTATGTGATCGTGTTTCAACACCACACGACGGGGAACCCGAATATATCATGAATGGGTCGTCATGGTTGGGAATGTTATCAACCCAATGGATACCACCTACTGCCCTGCAGGGCATGCCGATGGCAAGCGCTGCGTATGTCCTCCTGGGCTATTTCCAGACGAACACACTCTTGCGTTACTGACCACGCGATGGGGTCTCCACTTACTTGCCTAATGCACGCTAGGGATCAGCGTTTCATATGAACTCAGGAACATGAAGAGTCCAAGAGTTTCATATTAACATCTCACACCAAACTGTGAGGTTTAGCCCTGAACCACTTCCCTCGTCAGGGGAGCTAAACGAAATTGAACCGCTTTCAGTGGCGTTCCTTACCCTGCTTACCTGAGCGTAGGTGCGTCGTTACATAATTAAAATTTCAGAATTATAACAAGTATGTTAGTACTTCCACCTTAAGTAACTATACTACTATAGTCCTTATGTGGGCCTAATACTGTTTCCTCACCGTATCCTAAGTTTTTGTCGTAATACGATCCTTATTCAGTGCGCCATTACCAATGCGGCTCTGATACTACGCTGTGAGGACCCCGCCGTCCCGATCACTCACGGGGACGGGGCACCTCGCCCGGGAATCGCATTGGGTGGTGCCGTGCTATGCGGCACCCAACAACACACATAATAAAGCATCATATTACATAAATCAAGCGGAAGCTTACAAAGTGTAAATTTTACAAATACTTCTCAAAATACTCTACAGCGGAAGACTAATACAACTCATGCCTCATACCTATGCTAAGCAACAGAGAAGGTGTCCAGCCCGCGTACCCTTCTCACTAGCAACACTGTCACAGTAGCAGCGGCAGGGGTTGTAATGAGTTTACCACTCGGAGAGCCCCGAGTCTCATCAGACACCCATACTTAGCAGCGTACAGTTATTAACTGCAAAACAACTTATGCAGTATCTGTGAGCACGAAGCTCAGCAAGACTGACCTGTCACCCTAGTCATGAAACTCTACATGATGAAAATAGAGGGCTAATTATAGCAGTTTGCACAAACGATGAACTTGAGCTAAAGGAGAGTCCTTACTTCAAGTTTTAATCAACTTTTATAGACCTCGCGCAACTTACATCGAGACTCCACAATCAAACAAGAAACGCTTCATCTCGATGTCACTTGCCCGAGGTGAAAGTAACTTTAGTGAGCTACCCTAGACTCATACAGACCTTGCGCCATCAACGTCGAGACTCCACAATCCAACAAGAAACGCTTTGCCTCGACACTACTATCCCAAGGTGGAAAATAAATTTAGTGAAAGTGTTGATCATTCCTCATCTCCATTATGAGGATTACTCACGAAGCATTATTAACTTTTCCCAGTTTATTACTACGTCACGACGCAGAGAACAAGTATGCTCACTACCGCGAGCGACGGTGATTGCAATCAAAAACACCCGGCTGACACGACACATACGCCCGTACTTGACGTTGCACAAAGCAACCGTCACTGACGTCGTACGTGGCAACCTTTGACACGACACCCAAATGTTGAACCGGTGCCACCGACTGGGATTAAGTCTCTCTAAGGCAAACCCTCATAGAGCCGACTTCTCTATCCTTTCAGCATCGGCATCAGACGGTGAGGTATGCCTCGACGCCCAGGTTAACATGTTACATCGGTTTCCTGGGTCCCATATAGCCAGAATGCATCCGGTACACAACTCAAACTTGTCCAACGCGCCGCACATGAGAACGGGCCTTAATCGACTCAGACATAGACTAGGTTCACAGGACCACGTCCTTGACCCTTCCATCCGCTGCCCGGTCTCCATTCCCAACTATGAGGATCAATTCCCAACTCTTCCGATTGATCCCTCTTAATCCTGTTTCACGAGTAGGATTATGCCCACTCGAGTTATGCCTCTTTTAATCTACTTTTGTTGAGATCAGCAGTTATACTTAATTGACAACATATCCTACATTAAACTCCAGGGTTTTTTGGGTCATGCATTTGGAGTTTCATACCATCTAGTCGTAATGCAATAAATAAAATGCTAGACGTATGAAGTGAATACAAATAAAAACTTGTAAGTTTTGATGCAAACCGGGGCTAGCCTTTGTTTTGCAGGGGACTTATATATATATGCAGTTAGTGGAGACCACTTGAATTGATCTCTTGCCTCCCTCCTTTGATCTCCACTCCAATGACTTGAAGTCCTTCACGTAGATGCTACACGTAATGCATATGCACAATTATAATTGTAAAGACTTTGCTACAAGTTCTAATAACAAGTTTTCAAAAACTGGAACTCTGTTTAAGAATTTAAAATGACACTGGTGCTAGTGGTTTGGGTTTGGATCTAAACACATGATTAATGCTTAGTGGTTTCCCCCTCTTCTATATTGATCACCTTAAGAGGTTAAACGGAGCAGGGGTGATCCAAAGCTCCAGTGGAGCAGAATTTTCATGTGAGTTCCTTGTCACAAGAAAACCCTCTGGACCAAAAATTAGCACTTTTCATTCAGTGGTTTGTTCAGAATAATTTTCTAAGCAACTAAGCAAAGAAGAATTAATTCTGAGATCACACCCATGTTCATGCAAAACTTAGTGAACTACAATTTCAATTATAGCTCATAGAGTTTGCATGAATTTTCCTAGCATTTTTGGAGCTAAGATTTGCCCAGAACAGAATTTCCAAGTTTTGGAAATTCTCTGAAAATGTTTCTGTATTCAATTGAACACAGCATCATCAAATCTGAATTGTCCTGAACAAATCAACTCCAATTGATCTGAAACTTTTACAGGGGTTCAATAATACCCTAAAGACTATTCTGGCAAAATTTGAGGATTTTTGGATTAACCAAACTCCCTCTAAAATTCTTTTTCTGAAAAGCTTTAAAGAATTTTCCAGAATTAAATAATGGGTTTGTTACAAATTGGGTTTCCTATTTGGATAGTACTCTATCAGAGGAATCCAACAAAATTTGTTTCAAAAGTTTTGGATTCTCCAACACAAAGTTGTAGCTATTTAAACTTTGAACTGAAATCTGAAATTCCCCAAAATGTTCAAATGCTGTCTGTGGGTCCAGGGGACAGGTGTCACTCACCGAGGCAAGCCACACGGGGCTACTTGGTATTTCCCGCGCGGCCACACCAGATCCTAGCGCCACAACCGATCAGAACTTTGATTTCCGGTCGCTGACATGTGGGACCCGCCGGGTCGTCTTCCACCACCGGCCACCCGCGCCCGTGCGCCGCCGGGCTCGCCGGAGATTGACGGATTCCGGTCTCCCGGCCATCCCACGAGCCCTCCCTTGCCGCTAGGGCCTAATTTCACGTGCTGAACAAGATGGGACCCTCTTCCCCAGCCGACGATGGCTCTAACCTAGCCGGCCATGGCGCGGCGGCTCTGGACCAGTTCGGCGACGTTGCCCGGCTAATCTAGCCTGCCAAAACACCGGTGAAACGGCGCTACAGCACCAGTGGACGCCAAGGAGGATCGTTCGGGTGGTGAAGCAGCCCGGAGATGGCTCTAACCTAGCTCTCATAGGAAGCCCGAACCGCCCCACCATAACCACCGTCAGAAAAGTGGGAAATACGTCGTGCACAATGGTTTTCAGGCGTGGGATGCAAAAGGGCAAATGTCGCCGGCTAGCCCAGCTCGTGTGTGCAAAATTTGACAAGCTAAGAACAAGCGTAGAGGTTGAATTTGACGTTACCGTGCCGAGAGGTTGTTTTGTGCCCGCCGGAGAAGTTTTCCAAATTCACGCTCGGTGGATCATGTCACGGCTTGTGCTACGGATGTGAGCACCAGAGGGTCCTAGCGCATCCATGGGTGCTCTTGTTCGGGCTTGACAAGCTCCCTGCAGCGCTGCCCACGTGCAACCACTTCGCCGGTTCTCGTCGGTTGCCGCAAAAACAAACGTCCCTTGGGTTTCTGTGGCCTAGCTCGACCGGGAAAGGTGCGAGGAGGTTGTAGGCTGTCCCGTGGTGCCGTTTTGCTAGATTGCCGACGCTTGCACCCGAGAGGAGCCGGCCCCCGACGATTATGCAACGGCGGCAGCCGTTCTGTCCTGCAGCCCGCGCGAGACAGAGGACGAAGGGGTCCCTCGGTGTGGTAGCAAAACTGAACACGATGGGGGTAATATCAGTGCCTGAGCAGCTCGCCAGCGCGAAGAATTCAGGCAGGAGGTGGAGCATCGGGAGGGAGGTTCATCCGCTCGGTGTCGCCCGGGTAAGGCTTTCGGTTGAATGTGGAACAGAGAGAAAATACTTAAGGGTTAAGTCTATTCCTCCCCCTGACATGTGGGCCTCACTAGTCAGTACCCGTTCTCCTCAAAAGATCTCCAAAGTTTGACATTTATCCAACCCAATTGTTTGAAAGTTGGAACTGAGCTGCATTTGAATAGTCTGGGCAAATTCCATCCAAATTCAAATGTCTATTTGAATTCCTTGCACATTTAACTCCATTTGGAAAAATGGGCAGCAAACATTTTCAAAAATTAATGAAACTTTGCCTCCCCACTAATTTGGACCTAAGGGATCCAAATATGCAACTTGATTCTTGTGTTAGCTGCTGCAAACAAGAGTTTGAACACAACAGTTTTGAGTTCCCATTGTGTCCTTCCATCATTTGACGTTTGAGTTTAACATTTAGTTCAAACTCTTATCTTTAAACCCTCCTATTGCACTTGAGTTCTTCATTTCTGTGGTTTTAATACACATAAGGTCCATCCAAGCAGTAACCCTAAGTTTGTTTAGAAGAAATCTCACCTATTTATGATATGTGGAAAAAGTTTCAACTAAGCCACTTTTTCATACACATGACTCCAACATTTGTGCAACTCATGTTTCTTTGTATTCACATTTTTGGGACCTTTACAATCCTCCCCCATTAAAAGAATCTCATCCCGAGATTACAAAAGAAAGATTAGGCGGGAGGTAATTACAATAATTACGACAAAAGTTCCGGATAGTTCCTGTGGATTTAATCTTCACTCTCCCAAGTCGCTTCTTCCGGTGTGTGATTACTCCACAGGACTTTGTAAAATTTCAAAGTCCGATTTCGAGTGATCCGGCTCTTCTCGTCGATAATCTTGATGGGCTTCTCGGCGTAGGTGAGATCCGGTTGCAATATCTCCATTATCTCCGAGGAAGTGGTATCGGTTGATCCCGGAAAAGTGGGAGATGTTCTGAAGTGGGACCAACCGCAAAACGTGAGGGATATTCGGAGTTTTCCTGGGATGGCTGGATACTACCGACGCTTCATTAAGGACTTCTCTAAGATAGCAAAGCCTATGATGGAGTTGCTAACGAAGTGAAAAGCCTTTCAATGGACACCAACAAGCCAATAAAGTTTTGAGGAACTCAAGAAAAGGCTAACCACAGCGCAGGTTTTGGTATTGCCGGATGTGAGCAAGAACTTTGACATATACTGTGACGCATCCATACAAGGGCTTGGATGTGTGCTCATGCAAGAAGGACAAGTGGTAGCCTATGCCTCACGACCATTAATGAAGCACGAGCTTAATTATCCTACACATGACTTGGAGCTAGCAGCAGTAGTGCATGCATTGAAGATTTGGAGACATTATATCCTTGGTCATCGATGTGAGATCTATACGGATCATAAAAGCCTCAAGTACATATTTACACAAACGGACTTGAATTTAAGGCAACATCGATGGTTGGAACTCATTAAAGATTACGATGTTGGAATCAACTACCACCCTGGGAAGGCCAATGTAGTAGCTGATGCATTAAGCCGGAAGGGAGTATGTCACCAACTCACGGTTCGGGAGCTACCACCCGAACTACGTAAGGAGTTCGAACGGTTACACCTCAGATTCTTGAACAACATGGAAGTGATGGATATCAACTCTTCATTGGAGCAAGAGATAAGAGATGGCCAAGCAACAGATGAGGAGATCAAGGAAAGGATCCGATAAAGAATAGAGAAGGATTTCAAAGAAGATGAGAAGGGTACACTTTGGCTAGGAAAAAGGATTTGTGTGCCTAACATGAAGCACATCCGCGACATGATATTAAAAGAGGTACATGATTCACCCTATTCCATACATCCCGGGAGTATCAAAATGTACAAGGACTTGAAGACTTGTTATTGGTGGGATGGTATGAAAAGGGACATAGCCGAATACGTTGCCCTATGCTACACATGCCAACGGGAGAAGGCCAAACATGGATTGTTGGAACCCTTGACGGTACCCGAGTGGAAGTGGGAGGACATCAGTATGGATTTCATCGTCAGATTGCCACGTACTCAGTCGGGTTACGACTCCATCTGGGTTATCATGGACCGATTGACGAAAAAAGCCCATTTTCTCCCTATAAGGGCCAAGTACAATGTTGCACAATTAGCCGAGTTGTACATTGAGCAGATCGTGTGCCGTCATGGAGTCCCAAGGAGGATAGTCTCAGATCGAGGTTCTTAGTTTACCTCTAGATTCTGGAGGAAGCTGCAGAAAGCTATGGGTACACGACTGGATTTTAGCTCCGCCTATCACCCACAAACCGATGTGCAAATCGAAAGGACAAACCAAATTTTGGAGGACATGTTGAGAGCTTGCGCCTTGAAACGTGGGCGTAGTTGGGATAGGAGTTTATCGTACGCCAAATTCTCCTATAACAACAGCTATCAAGCTATCTTGAAGATGTTGCCTTTCGAAGCATTATATGGTAGACGGTGTAGAACGCCGCTGTTTTGGAACGAAACCGGAGAGAACCAGGTGTTTGGACCCGAAGTGCTACAAGAAGCTGAAAAGCAAGTCCAAACAATACAGGAGAACTTAAAGGCTGCTCAGTCACGACAGAAAGGCTATGCGGACAATAGGAGAAGGAAGTTGACCTTCGAAGTAGGAGACTTCGTATACCTTAAAGTATCACCTATCTGTGGTCAACGACGTTTCAATGTCAAGGGCAAGCTAGCACCTCGCTACGTCGGACCATTTAATATTTTGGACAAGCGAGGAGAAGTAGCCTATCAACTAGAGCTCCCAACATATCTTTCCGACGTACATGACGTGTTTCATGTATCCCAGCTCAAGAAGTGCTTGAGAGTACCAGAGGAGCAAATACCAATGGAAGAGCTTGAACTTAAAGAGGACCTGACTTATACGGAGCACCCTATCCAAATTTTGGACGTAAAGGAAAGGGTCACTAGGAACAAAGTGATCCAATGGTACAAGGTACAACGGAGCCATCACACCGAAGCTGATGCCACATGGGAGCGTGAAGAAGACATCAAGGCAGAATTTCCTCATCTATTCTCTACTAACGAATCTCGAGGGCGAGATTCAATTTAAGGGGGGTAGATTTGTGACACCCTTATTTTTGGTTTCTGCATGTATTCATGTTGCATGAAGAGAAAACATTTTAAAGGAAGTGGGAACAGAAAAAGTATTAAAAGGATAGCCAAAAAGAACAAGAATCCAGTTCACAGAGAGCGCCGAAGACAACTTCCGCGGCCCGCTGGCCACGTGGCGTGTTCGGATCTCATCCCTGCGAAGTGGGGAGAGGTCCGCCGCTAAACTGGATACGTGGCAGGCTCGGGGCTCATCTCCGCAAAGAGGGAGAGGTCCGACCCCGTGGGACACGTGTTGCCCCCGGAGCTAGCCTCTGCGGAGAAGCGAAGGCAGTTCCGCAGGACAGATGTCACCCTCGGAGCTAGTCACCACGGAAATCAGAGGACCAGTCACGCGGGATACGTGTCGATCTCGGAGCTCACCTCCGAGAGGTCCGGTTCTATTGGACACGTGTCGCCAGCGGAGCTTATCTCCGGGAGGTCCGTCACTGTTGGACACGTGTCAACTTCGGAGCTCGTCTATGAGCAGAAAGGGAGTCTGGCGCTGTTAGGACACGTGGCACACCCGGAGCCACCTCCGAAGAGAGGGAAGGCCCGGCACTGACACGTGGCGTGCGCGGAGCCACCTCCGAATAGAGAGGAGGTCCCGACCGCCAATATGCGTGGCGCATGTGGAGCCCACCTCCAAAGGAGAGGGGGGTCTCGCTCGCTTGACACGCGGCACAACCAGAGCTCGTCTCTGCGGAAAAGGGGAGACCAGGCCCCGGTGGACACGTGGAGCTTCCGGAGCTCATCACCGCGGAGGTAACGAGTTTTGGAGCGGTTTTTGGATTCTGTACGCGTAGAAATATCAGTACGGAGGAGAAACCGACCTGAATACCACAATGTTACCGCACCAAATCAACTCAAGATAAGTTGTTAAGATTCAAAGATAATCTGAATAGGACTCTTATTCGAAATACAATCAGATTAGGACTATTCTTCTCCCGATTATAAATAGAACCCAGAACCTCTGGCCGAAACCACGAACTTCTTTTCCACCTCTTGAACCGACGACTTAGAGCCCTAGCCCCAACTCGCCGAGTAAGCCATCACCGGAGTTCGGTCAAGGAAGATCACGGGAAGAGAGCCCCAACGATGTGTCTGATCAGAGAAGGACCCCGAGACCAAGAAGAACGTAAGGTAGGTCTCCGATATCACCTTGCGACATCATCATGTTTTCTTTTCATCTGTTCTCCGATTCCTTTCGAACAGAAGCTTTCTCGTGGTCAGATCACTTGTTCATCGGGTTGATCTAAAAGACAAGATCATCGCCACATCCACATTTGATCCCAACACCTCTGTTCATTATAAAACCATGCAAGAACACGTACAAACCGATCTAATAAAACTGATTATAGGATAGCATGCATATGCATCACACATCTAGTTAAAGTTTATGCATGATATTGATTGATGTGAATCTTGTATGTGCGTGATCCTGTATAGAAGGACAAGCTCCGGGAGCTGTCTACGACGAGCTGCAACAACAAGGTTTCGAGATCCAAGAGCAACCGGAACCGCAAGAACAAGGCAAGTGCCCCTTGACCATATTGATCCTATGTTTTGGGAAAACTGTTTTGTTTTGCGAAAAGGTGTGTGTGCTGAGTCAAACATGATAGGAAACCCTTTTATAGGAGTTTACTAGTTTTGGTTAAACCATCCTTGTCGCCAGGGAAGTTTATGAGTCGGGTATGGTTTTTACTTTTATGCTTCGCTGAGTCCATGGGATTGGGAAGCGAAATAGAAGTGTCTAGCTAAACTGCACTCGTAATGATAATGAGGAACTGATGTTGTTAATGAACATGGATCCAAGGGAGATCTAGGCAAGACTGGGGTTTGTGAGTGAGGTAGCATGATATGGTAGTTTACTTGCCGTAGATCTAAGGACCGGTTCATGCGAGCACATGCTAGGATAACAGTGCCACCACAAGGCCAAGTATGGGTGCGTCTTAGCTGACTAATTAGGTAAGTTTCTAGATTGTAATGGACCGTGGAAGGCACGGGGAATGGGAGTCGAGTGAGGACTGCCCTGGGAACTACATGGCACAAGAGGGGGCCCGTGGGTGGGAGAATTGGAGATTCTAGCCTGCCGGTGAAACCTTTGTGAGTCCATACATCTAGTAGCCCCTTTGTAAAGGCTATTTTGTGATCTCTTGGCCATACACCGATGGCTGTGTACTGGTATAATGGAGGTTCTGCAGTCCCCGACGGGTGACGAAATCACAAACTTGTGGGTAAAGAGGTGCAAACTCTGCAGAGTCTAAAACTATCGTGATAGCTGAGCTTACGGTCACGAGCGCCTGGCCAACTTTCATGATTAGTTGGGATGGTTATGGTTTTGGATGGTTTGGTTTTAGTTTTGGTTTTGGGACCGTTGAGTCCGGGTGATAAGATGAGTTGCATGACTGTTGAGTCATGGCAACAAGGTTGGTCTCGGTGTGAGACGAAGTTGTTTATGAGATGAAATGGTAGCGAATACGAGATGGTATTCGTGAGATGGTAGCGAATACAAGGAGGTATTCATGAACAAGAATGAGGTTGATTGATGTCCGGATGGGACATGGAAGGTAATGAACATAATGGAGGTATGATTGGTATATTAATACATGTTGGGATTACATTCACTTAAAGATCAGTTGCTGTTTTATCATGGTTTTGATAAATAACTTTGCTTTCTACAATGAGCCTTTTTATACCTACCTTGTTATGAGCTACATATCATATTTTCCCGCACTTGCTGAGTACACCATTGTACTCAAACTTGCATTATTGTTTCATCATCAGCAACAGAAGAATATTACTATGAAGACCAAGTGGAGCATTAGATGTGTAATCTATCCTCAACCTTGCCTGTGGGGATAGAGTAGAGATGGAGCCACTGCTGCCTAGAATTGCTTCCGCATTAGTTAGAAGACTTCCGCTGTGAGCATGAGTCCAAGACTCATGAAACATTGTAATAAACTCTGTTATTCGTGGTTATATATATTCTGAATTCAGGTTGTGGAACATATGTGTATGTGTGATGAACATTGTGGGCACACATAAGCATCAGTTCTCGGTTCCGTGGTTTCCATAGAATTGAGGGCGTCACAACGACCTTCGATGAAACTCCCCACCTGTGCCCAACTTCGCTCGAGGAACACGTTGGTGCACTCACTGATGCTCGGCGATGGCCGGAACAGTGCTCGCGACGGTGACAGCTGTGACTCCAACTCCGGTGATGTCGCCCGAGCTACATAGGACCCTATTTTTGGAACGTTTTCCTCCTACAGATCCATGGTGACATGCTGAGCATGAAAATGAACTCGACTTGCCATGGAAACGGCCGGAGCTAGGACCTCACTGTCGACCTAGAGCTAACAATGGCAGTGATCGGAAAAACTCGAAGAACAGCAACCATAGTCGATGGTTTTCGCCGGTTGTTGATCCTAGAGGTTCGTTGGAAGGCCTAGGACGTATGGCTAAAGGAAAACGAACTCGTATGGACTGACCACCAAGAATTTTGGATCCTCGGCTGGCTTGGTTGTTTGAACACCGAAAATGTAAACGGGAAAATTCTCCCTCTGCATGAAATGGTGTAGGGTTTTCACCGTAAGTTCGTGCAGCCTCTGGCACGTCTGTTTTCTGTTGGTGGTTGCCCATGAAATGGCTTAGAACGGTGGTGCACCGGGGAGCAGAGAGGGCGGTCGATGGTGGCAAAGTGCGGCTGAAGAACCGTGCGTGTGGGAGATCAGCTCGGTCCAAGAGGATGACAACAGAGAGTAGCTCGGTGTGCTGGCTCCTTAAGGCGGCACCGTGCCTGTGAGGTGTAGTTTGAGTCGAGCGCCGGCCGTACATGGCCGAGCGATGCTGACCGAGGGAATTCCGGCTCTGTTGAGTCAGTTCTCTCTGTTCTCCCTCACTGACATGTGGGCCCACTCCTCCCCTCTAATTCTTTTCCATTTCTTGCTGCAAATATCTCAGCTAATCACCCATAAATGGTAGACTTAGCCACCAAGTCAGGAAATGAATTTGAATTAATCAAATTGGAGTTTGTTTGGCCACATTTGATTCGCATTTGAATTTGAAATTCAAATTTAGTTTTGAATTAATCCAAATATAGCTCCCGACAAGATGAACTCTGATGAGGATGAAAATTGGTGGACTAACTCGGAAAAATATACTCAGTTTGAATATAAAGTGAACTTTTGAATCCAAGTGATGAAACAAGCCCAATGACTGTGAAATTTTTACTGTGGCTTGGTTACAACCTAAACAGAGACTTGGTCAAGTTTTAGTTGCAGCAAAGCTCATTTGAGCCCTCCACAATTAATCATGTACTTGACCTTAATTGAAGGCTTTTAGGGTGTTCTAAGGATTTTCATGAAACAAACTATGACTTTATGAAAACTAGGTTTTCAGAGGGTTCTAATGGAGTTGGTCTCACTTAGTTTGAATGTTCCTAGCTAAAGATATGAGCTAAACAATTTCAGAGAAATTCTGAAAATGTTTCTGAACATTTTCTATTTTCTCTGGAACAGTTTCACTAATCACACCATTAGGTGGATCAAATGAGCTCAAATGGGTCTGAAATTTTTATGGTAGTTCAGGGATATTGTGGTGAACATCCCAGCAAAATTTCAGGATTTTCCTCCACAGGATTCTCCAGTTAAAATTCCTAACAGTTTAAATTTGAGGAATTAATTCTGGAGAAACACGGGTTTTCATGAAGTGAAACTTGATTTGCTGGAAAATGCTCAGAGAGATGAATCCAACAAAATTTGTTTCACTCGATTTGGAGCTTTCTAGCCAAAGTTATGAGGATTTGAAGTTTGGAAGAATCCTGAAAATCGAGGGGAAAGTTTAAACTCGCGGGGGCCCGCGGGGACACGTGTTGAGCGCGGAGGTGTCCGGCACACCGAGGCCCACAGGGTATTTGCGCGCCAGCACAGCCGATCTCGGCCGCAGCCCGATCCCGATTTAAAATATCAGTCACTGACAGCCGGGGTCCACCACCTTCTTCAACCTCCCGACGCCCGCGCTCTACCGCCGGGGGACTTCGCCGGAGAGCTCGCCGCCGGCTTCTGTAAAGCTCCAAACTTCACGATTTTGGCCGCCCCTGCCTACTTTCACTCGGGGAACAGGATTCTGGGGTCAGCTCGTCATGACAACGGCCGCCATCTGGTCGGCGACGAGCCGCAACCTCTGGAGAACTTCGGTCGCGTTGTCCACCCTTCCTAGCACCTCCCCCGATCAAGCTAAGGGTCGTCGAGCATCAGTGGACCACAGGAAAGGTCGACATGAGCTCTACGGAGCTCGGGAAAGGCTGTGTTGGGCTGTCACCGTGCGACCTAGGCCGGAAATCGGGATTTCTACTAAAGCTCGAAGAACAGCGGTTTCCCTTCACGGTTCTTCGTGGTTCTTGCTCCTATGGATCCGCACGGGCTACTAGAAGTGATCCTCTCTACAAGAGGATGAGTGATGCAGTGTGGCTTACGAATTTCTCGGATCGGTATCGACCTCACTTTTGCACACCGTCGCGAAAATATGAAATTCCGGCCGGAGCAGTACTTGTCACGCCGCCGGAGCTTGCGGAAATGAAAGAGGGGTTGGAGGCGAACCTCTTTGCTGTTCACAGCTCCGTGGACGGTGGGCTGTGGTAGCCGGAAGGACGGTTCCCGCAGCAGCGGCTCGAGCTGAACCGGCAGAGACAAGATCGCCGCGGTGGAGCTCGGGGAAGACCGCGCAGGGTCTGGAACCGATGCGAGGGCGTTGAAGATGGCTTGGCACACCCGGTGCTGGTCTCAGATTGCCGGGAGGGTCACTGGATTGGCCGGGCGATGAGGAACCAAAGGTTCACTCGGGCGGCGAGGTGTTTCGGCGTTTTGGGTGGAAGTGCGACGAGGCAGCGGTGAAAGGCGCCGGTGACCGCTCGGGCGGGTAGATAAGGACCCAGGGAGTCGGTTCCGCGGCTGAGATCGGCAAGCAGCTGGTGGCTTCGCCGTTTCTTCGCCGTGGCGGCAGCTGCAGCGCGCGCGGTTACCCGAGCTGAGCTCTCAGTCGGTTTCTTTTGCTTCTGTGGCTGACATGTGGGTCCCACCCGAGGTTTTAACCTCTAAAATTCACTCCTAATCACTGTTGTAAACAGTGAGCCCCAAAATACCCATGGTGATTGAAATTATTCACCCATGAGCCATTTGAACTGATTAGAATTCAAATTGGGTTTGTTGTGAATGAATTTCAGCACAAGTTCAGTTTGAAATTCAAATAAAGTTTGAATTTGCCCCACTTAGCTCATGTCAAGATGAACTCCAAATGGAGTGAAAATTGGTGTGTGAGCTCACAAAAATGTGCTGAATAAGAATATGCCTCCCACTTTTAAATTCATGGGATAAAAACAGTTTGAATTTAAATATGGTTTCAAACTGCCCTCTTTCTAACTGTACCAAAATGACCTCAAAAAGATTTTGAATTTGGGTGAAACTTGGCATGGACATCCTTAGCAATGTGTAGGAGTTTTCATATGTCCAGCCCACCTATATCACATGTGGGAAATACCACTTTCGTAATATGTGAGTTTGTTCTCTAATGAGCATGTTGATGGTGGTTACTTGCTCTTCATTTGTGTTCATCATCTTTCCTCAAATGAGGTGTGTGTGTGTGGTGATGAACACTTCAATTATGAGTCAAAAACTGAGGCCCTTACAGCTGCCGCCTCCCTCCCCCCTTTTCCGTCCCCCTCCGGCACCATCACCACCACACCCCCACGCCTTAATCCTCCCCACGCCGCCTCCTCCTTCTCGGCATCTACCCCCACCGCCCCCCATCGTCGGCGCTCTCCTACTACGCCGAGCCCCCCCCCCCCCCCCCTTTTAGATTGTTTAGATTATTTAGATTACTTGTTTAGAGACCTTGACAATTGCTTAGATTAATTGTTTAGATTTTGTTTGAAGGTGGACCAGAGAGCAAATTGTTTAGAGAGCAAATTAATTGTTTACATCAGAAAGCAAAGCAAATTTAGCGCAATTATTTCTTCTACATTTTCTGTGTGTGTTCATACCTGCACCAATTAGTTTTTTAGAATAGTTGTGTTAAAAGAGATAGTCTTGTTGTGCTAACAGGTAGTCCATGTTGTCTTTGTAATCACGGAGTACTATAACAGGGATACATGTTGTCTTTGTAAATCCACCATGTTCACTCTATTTTATATATGGACGTGATTTTACATATTAGGATGTCTTTGTAATCACTGAGTACTATAACAAGAAACCCATTATGTTAGTTTTCAAGTTCTAACATGGAAAGCCCTAAGAATTCCGGTGCTGGTAGTAACAATGAAGCCGACGATGTTGAGTTTAGTGACTCCAGCAGTTCAGGCTCGTATCACAGTCCATCGGATACTTTTCCAAATATAAAAATTAAAAAGACTTCAGCGGATCATGACCCGGAATATGATCCTGCCGATGAGGTATGGATCACGAATCTTAACTCCAGCAGTTTAAGTTAATGTTGGTTGTCAAGTATATGAAGCCTTATAATTCTTTTCTACCTATCTTAATTGCCAAGACAACGGCGAGGTGACTTCGGCTCCTAAAATCGTAGAAGGATCTCCAATGGTTGAATCCTCAAATTCAGTCAAGCAAAAATGAGGGCAACGAGGTCCCAATAAGGGTCCATTGAACCGCATCATCTACATAACAATTGTTGTTCCAGGTGGACTTCCCCAAGAACCACTGTAGTTAGTTACAAAGTACCAAAATGCATGCGGTTGTCTTGTTAGAGAGCTTGTGCCGATCACAACCGAGAATTGGAGAAAATTCTCTGAGACGGACAAGAATGAATTGTGGGAGAGACGGACAAGAATAAATTGTGGGAGAAGTTAAAGAAACAATTCAAGTTCCCAAAAGGCACGGAAGAAGCTTTAAAGAAAACAATAATGGTCTCTTGCGGCAAAAAGTTTCATGGTTGGAAGAGTGAAATGAATGATTATGTTAAGGACAATAAGGTCCCTAGCCCGAAGAAGATGGGAAAATCACACAAGCTCAGTGGCAAGAATTTGTTCATCAAAAGATCACACCTAAGACTAAAGCCCTAAGTGAATCTAGGTCAAAACTTGCTAAAAAGAACAAATACCATTATTGCTTGGGGTCTGCCGGATATGCCCCCAAAGTTGAGAAATGGAATAAAATATTAGAGGAAACTGTCAGTAAGGGAAATCCAGACCCACTACAAGGCTGCGATGAGAGAACTAAGTGGTGGGTCTTAGCTCGGTCAGGTTTGACCAGCGAGGGCAAACTTGAAAAGCCCGACTCTATCATCCAAGTAGAGCAAAAAATGAAATAAGTTATTGAAAAGCAACAGAAGGGTCTCTTCAAGATGAAGAGGGAGAATGACCAACTTACCGCTATCCTAGGCAATCTGAACATGGTGGACGGGTTCGAGCAATCTCTTCTCAGATGTCCTAGAGAGATGGTTTCCCAGACGATAAAGAGTTATATAGAAGATGTGACAAGTTCAAGAAGACAATTGAAGATACGATTGATCAAAAGGTTAAGGCATCTGTGAAAGAAAGAATAGATGAACTTATAAAATCGGGACAATTAACTCCACAGAATAGAGCAATGGTTCCCCTGGCCATGGAGCATTTGATATCTCCAACTTCCTACACTAGCAGCGTAGATTATGTGGCAGGCTCAGGGTCAACCCATAAGTTCCCTGTCGATGATATTGTTAAGGACATATCTTGTTATCTTCTTGTCCCGATTGGCAAAGCAGGGAACAAAACAAAACAGGTTGCCACTGCTATGGCAAAGCCGAACCTTGTCTTCAATGGCAATCCACTTCCGTTGTATTATGCCGTGGTGCAAGTTCTTCAGATCATTGATAATGATTATGAACATTATGAAATAGACCACATTACACCTGAGGGGATGATGACTCTAGGGCAGGAAGATAACCAGTTAATCCTTTGGCACCGACGCGATATCGTGTTGTTGGACGATGAGCCCAGGTCTAGCCCCGTCGCATCTCGAAAGACTGCAGCCCCGTCTTCTTCGCTGAAAGTCCAGGTAGATCCACTCCCGCTATGGTCCAGCAAGGATGATAGTAACCTTGCTAGTAAAGATAACCAAGAGCAACCAGTTTCTAGAGATATGCTTGGTGGAGGAGCTGAGAAGATTGCAAATGAACTGTGTACCTTCATGCGTTGTGAAATTTTCCACCAAAAAGGGTAGTTCTTCGATGACGCAGGTGTAACAGCTAATGTGCCAGAATTATGCCAGTATATTGATCATCAATTTGGTATATGAATTTAGATTTATTGTACTTACATATATGTATATGAGATGAATTTTTGGTGATATTGTGTCGATGATGCTTGTCAGAATATATTGTTTCTACTCTGTGTGAATGTGCATATGAAATTGACCTGGAATAACAACATGTAGTACCTAACAAACCGCCTGTGATAATATAATTTCACAGACGGCTTATCGTAGGTAACGAACTGCCTGTGATAATATAGTTTCACAGGCGGCTAGTCGTAGGTAAAGAACTGCCTGTGATAATAGAGTTACACAGGCGGATAATCTTACGTTACAAACCACATTTGATAAAGATTCTTCACAGCCAGCTAGTCGTAGGTAAAGAACCGCCTGTGATAATAGAGTTACACAGGTGGATACTATTACGTTACAAACCGCCTGTGATAATGATCCTTCACAAGGTAAAGAACCGCCTGTGATAATAGAGTTAAATAGGATAATACTCTTTACGTTACAAATCGCATGTGATAAAGATTCTGCACAGGCAGCTAGTACTAGCTATTGAACCCCCTGCGATAATGGAGTTATCACAAGCGGATACAGTTACGTTACAAACCACTTGTGATAAAGAGTCTTCACAGGCGGCTAGTCGTAGGTATAGAACCGCCTGTGATAATAGAGTTACACAGGCGGATACTCTTTACGTTACAAACGACCTGTGATAAAGATTCTTCATAGGTGGCTAGTAGTAGGTATTGAACCGCCTGCGATAATGGAGTTATCACAGGTGGATACTCTTATTTTACAACCCGCCTTTGATAAAGAGTCTTCACACGCGGCTAGTCGTAGGTATAGAACCGCCTGTGATAAACTTTTTCACATGCGGTTTAAGTTTCCACATGTGCAAATTGCTGATTATCACAGGCTCTTCATTTCAGGGGATTTTCAAAACACATGTGATAATACGTTTAGAGCCGCCTAAGATGAAGCTTGTTTTAGTAGTGCGTGGGGTAAAAGTGCCCACGGGTTCCTCATCAAATATCAGCAAACTAGTCTCGATGAATGACTTGTCTCTATTTGGCTACAATTCTCACGATTGTTATATAATGATGATAGTGTTCCTCGCCATTGCAATAAGGATCATCAAACCATTGCATATAAAACTTGTGATCACACGTTTGTGTTACTTCTTCAATGCAGTATTACAAAAGGTGATATATTGTGAAGACTTAGACTATCTGAAAGCATACATCATCGAGACTATGTGCAGGCTTGAGATGTGTTTCCCACCATCCTTTTTTGATATGAAAGTACACCTAATCATACATCTCATGGACCAGATTAAAACATTTGGGCTACTATATTTACATCATATGTTTCCACTGGAGCAATATTTAGCAGTTTTAAAGGGTTATGTGCAGAATCTTGCTCAGCCACAGCGTTTAATTATGGAAGTCTACACTACGGAAGAAGTGATTGAGAGTTGCACTGATTACATCAGAGATGGAAAATAGATAGGTGTGCCTATAACAGTACATGAGGGTAGACTACGTGGGAGAGGCAAAGTGGGTAGAAAAACATTCATCGTTTAGGATTACAAATTAGTACATTGTGCATATTTTGGTGTATTACAACAGCTCACGATAGCTGAGTAGTACATCGAGGAACACCAAATCGACCTTCGCAGAGAAAACCAAGGCCGCGGACAGAAGTGGATCATGATAGAGCACAAAAGTCATTTCACTTAATGGTTAATGGACAAAAATATAGCATACGTAGACTACATAGAAGAGGCAACAATGATGAAGTTAGCTTCTGGCCCATCCGCTTTGGTGTTGTCATGGCAAGCATATGACATCAATGGGTACATATTTTACACTATGGCAAAAGACAGTAAGTGTGTTGCAAAAAATAGTAAAATTCGTATAGAGGCTTATGATCCACTAGGGAAGAAGACAACATAATTCAGGTTCATAGAGGAAATATGAGAACTCGATTATGGCGAAAGAATGCAAATACCCGTGTTTGAGTGCCAATGGGTCAAACACCCTGATGGTGTGGAAGTGGACAATTACGAGCTCACCTTGGCGGACTTAAAGAAAATGGGCTATAAAGATGGTGTCGGTACCCTCGATATGGGGTACCCCCGCGCACAAAGGAAAATGCCTAAGGATCTCGCCCTTCTCCGCAGGGAGAGCTCCGAAGGGAAAATGCCTAAGGAACTCGCGCTGGCTTGGGTGCCATGGCAGCTGTCCCGGTTTCCGAGCGCAACGGCGCAGACTCCCCATCAGTCGGGGACGGCCGAGAAATGCGAGCACTCCAACGGGCCCTGAACCCCGACGTCCGAGCCGGGGTAGGACCACCAGAGCCTGCCGTCACCACCGACGGCCGCTCCACAGTCGCCTGGACTGACGGAGCAGGGGACGCTCCAGAAGCTCCCCTCGACGCATTAGCAGGTTCCGTGGAGACTCCACCGCTTGAGGAAGGAGGACGCGACGTCCGGGAACCTTCGGCCTGTTGTCGCGCAAGAGGAGTCCCGTCGGGATGATGAGCCTGGGACCTCTTGGAGTCGCCACCGGACGGAGCGCCATCTCCAGAAGCAGGAGGTGCAGGCACCCTGGCTCCCCGACTTGGCACAGATGCCGCCACCGGAGGAGATCGAGCGCGTTTCTTCTCTGGGGGCGGGTTGGAAGCCATGACAGGGGAGAGCTCAAGGACAGGAAGACAAAGGCGCAAGAATCCAAGTGCAAGTGCTGGGAAGTGCGAAGGGAAGTCGCAATGCGGGTAAGATCCCCTTTTAAAACTTTCTAGGTACGATTCAAAGCGATTCGAAACTCTTCGAATACACCGCATGGGCAACCGCTTCGGCTCCAAGACCGAGCGCCGATGACAGGTGGACCCAAGCCGTCCAGCTGAAGCGGTGGGTCAGGAAGTCAGTCTGCCAAGGAGACGAGCCGGCAAGGTGCTTCAGCGGTTCTCGAAGAAAGCGCCACAACATGCAGAAGTGGAAGCCTTGGGAACCGCCGCAGTAAAAGCAACCATCAAGTGGGCGCACGCTCCCACGATCCCGCGACTGTTCGTGCTCCGGCAGCGGTCAATGCGGGACTTAGGGAAAGTGCACGGAATGGAAGAGACGGAGGCCCCACCTCGGGCTCGTTATCTCCCCCGAGATGGGCCTGGGGGCCACTATCGGTACCCTCGATATGGGGTACCCCCATGCACAAGGGAAAATGACTAAGGATCTCACCCTTCTCTGCAGGGAGAGCTCCGAAGGCGCCACATGTCCAGCGGGGCCGGACCTCCCTCCGGACCTCCCTCTCCTCAGAGGAGAGCTCCGGGCCCGCCACGTGGCCAACAGAAGCCGGACCTCACCCCTCCGGGGGAGAGGTCCAAAGGCTCCACGTGTCCCGTGGGGCCGGACCTCCCTCTCCTCAGAGGAGAGCTCCGGACCAGCCACGTGGCCAGCAGGAAAGCGCTGCCTGCCCCCTCGTGGTAGGCAGCAGGCGTAAAGACGCACCATATTTTGCCCGTACAAGGTATTCAAGGCCCGCACCTTCCCAAGACGCGAAGACGCGGAGCACGCCTCTATCAGGTGCCCTTGCGCCCAGTCGCATCGCAGACTGGCACGGCGTGTCAGAGCCTGCCCGCCAATAAACACAGCGACAAGACATCCCCTGCCGCCCCCGCCGTCATCAACCACTACGACTGGCTTGCGGCATGGGCTGGGCGGCAGAACGAAGACTCGAAAGCCTTCACTAGAGACAACTACCGACATAACTGCAGATACGGTAGTCGGCAGGCAATCTCCCCGGGACCACCTGTCGGGTCCCGCCCCCCCCCCCCCCTTGTAAGCCGCTCGAGCCTTGGACTATAAAAGGCTCGGGTAGGCAACGTTAGCAAGGGTTCAAACTCTGTGAACCCGCATCCTAGGCATTACTCACCCTCAAGCTCAGGACTTCGGTTCTGAGCAACAAGCAGTACAGCGAGCACCTCTGCTCACCGTGGACGTAGGGTTTTACGCTCCGGCGGCCCGAACCACGTAAAACTCGCCGTGTCAAGCTTCTCCCTCACTCGTCCCAAACGCTTAAGCTCTCCGTAAGCGACTAGCCCCTCCGAAAAAGAACCTCCGCAGGCTGCCCAGAGCAGGTCCGGGGGAAGTGTCGACCACACACTTCGACATTTGGCGCGCCAGGTAGGGGGTTTTTTCCCTTGCGCGACGAGCTTCTGCCGATGAAGATGACGAAGCTTCCCTCAGCGGCAAGCTCTCCTCCCCCGCGTTCACGACGGACCGTGACTAGCGGGGAATACGTGTCGACACACTCAGGACGAAGTGTGTCGGCGCAAGCTGGAAGCCAGCAGCCGACTCCGGCAACGCCGACTTCGGCAATGCAGGCTCCAGCTAGCGTGAGACCTTCTGCAGCGCTGAGCGTTCCCCACGGGGGCGCGCTAGCTGCAGCAAGAGTGCTACTGCGCAATCCACCTGCTGGGGACACGCCTCAGTCATCGACCCAGCAGTGGATCCGCGAGGTAGACCGTCTCGTCGTCGCCGCCGCAAACCCTCGACTTTGCCGGGGACGACGCCACGGCCAACCGGCTGTGTCGCTGACGCGCACGCCAACGGTTGACGGGCAGACGGCGGATTCCAGCTCCACCAGGCTCCCATCGACGGACCTGAGGACAGAGCTGCAACGATGCCACTTGGGCCAAGATGCCCGAGTGTTCCTCGAGCTACGACGAGAAAGGCGTCGCAACCAAGAGACCGGCGACAGCATGACGTCAGCCTCGACCCAGCCTGAGGCGCAGACCTTCGCCACGCGATCTCTGCCCCAGGCATACGCCACGTAGCATATGCCACAGCCATATGCCCTGCAAATGGCGCCCCCGGTCTATGGCGCAGCCTTGCCCATACCGGGGTACGCAGTGCTAGCAGCGAACCAAGCGTTCGCGCACCAACGCCTGCAGCAACAGGAGCAGGATGTGCGGCCCTGGCGCCCCACCTTCGCTTCGCGAGGTCGCCGCGCAAGTTTCGGCCGCACCTGCCCGAGAAGTACGACGGCAGCTTCAACCCGGCGGAGTTCCTCCAGATCTACTCCACTGCCGTCCTAGCTGCGGGAGGGGACGAGGCCGTCATGGCCAACTACTTCCCCGTCGCCTTGACCGGCCCAGCCCGGTCTTGGCTCATGAACCTCCCCTAGGGTTCCATAACCTCCTGGGGAGAGCTCTGCCGGCAGTTCACCGCCAACTTCGGCAGTTCCTACATCCGGCCTGGCACGGAGCTCGACCGCCACGCCATCCAGCAACAACCTGGGGAATCGCTGCGCTCCTTCATCCAGTGGTTCTCCCAGGTACCGAACACCATCCCACATATCCAAAATGCTTCTGTGGTGGTGGCGTTCTGGCAAGGCGTCCGGGACAAGAAGATGCTTGAGAAGCTCGCGACCAGAGAGGTCCACGACGTCTCGGAGCTCTTCAGCCTGGCGGACAAGTGCACCAGAGCAGCAGAAGGGCGGAACTGGCACTCCCTGCCAGCCTCCGAGTCAGGAGGACAGCCCGGATCTGGCGCTGCTTCCTATGGAGGCAGCAAGAAGACCAAGAACCGGGGCGGTGGCAAGATGAAGTCACCGGCCGCGGCTCTTGTTGCTGCAGCAGCGGCACCCAGTGGAGCTCGGGGGCCGCGCCCCGACAAAAGGCAGCGATAGTCACCAGGTCCAGATGGTGACCAAGGCGAGCTATGCCCCGTGCACGGCAGCTGTCGCCATACTGCTTCCAAGTGCCTGGAGATTCAGAAGCTCGCGGAGCGCTTCCGCAAAGGGAAGCAGCTGCGGACTGATGCCGCACCCTTCCGACAAATGGAGGGCAAGCAGAAGGCCGACGCCCCAGACAACGTCGACCACCAAGTGGAGTTCCAGGAGCCTCTGCGCGCCGTGAAGGCGGCGCGCAACCATGAGGACTCCAGCTCCAGCGATGACGAGCATCGAAAGAGGCTCTACGTCATCTACGGCGGGTACGCTGACCCCTAATCCCGAAGCGCGGTTAAGACTTTGCGCCGAGCGGTAGCATCGGCGGCTCCACTCCCAGGTGCCGCAACCGCACCTCAAGTGGATGGGAACCCCCATCAGCTTCGATGCCACCGACTGCCCTAGGAACATGGCTGGGGTTGGCCAACTACTGCTCTTGGTAGCGCCCACCATCGCCAACGTGAGGATGTACCACGTTTTGGTAGATGGCGGAGCTGGGCTGAACCTCATCAGCCACGCAGCTTTCCAGAAGCTGCAGATCCCGATGGCCAGGCTCACCCCGTCGAGCCCGTTCTCAGGGGTAGTGTCACACCCGGTTTCTCCGAAGAACAACCGAGTGAATATCACATGTATGCCAGGATCATTTTCTCACACATGTGATGACAAATAGTGAAGCATCATTTATTACAAGCCAGGTGTCGAATATAAATAAGTCTTAATAGCATATGTCTCGATGGACAATAATAAGTTCATAACATGTAAATAAAATAGCAGCGGAATATTATCCTTGTGGGCTCCATCACAGGCGTTGCCCGAGGGACTCCATGAACCTAGAATCCTTCTTCGGGTCCGAAGTCTTGATCATTAAACATCACATCATTCTCATGACCTGAGCAGCAATATAAACCAACAAATATGCAAGTTTGAGTACCGATGGTACTCAGCAAGTGTGGGAAAGTTACGTCATGCATGGCTAGAACAAGGAGAGGTTGAACTCATGGTTGAAGCACTACACAATTATTGCCCACCACCTTAGCTTATTAAGCACCTACATTACTACACAGGTGAAATGGTCCCAAATCTCCCATCCCATCATCATATTCAAATAACCATAACATTATCTCCAATATTAAGCTCCCCGCTTAACATCCTCAACTTCCAAAGCCATCATCCTCTAATCATGAATAAGTACAAGCCGCTCTTGACCGTGAGCACGGCTGTCATGACAGTTTTGACTCTACAGAGTTTGCACCACTGTACCCACATGTAGTGATTTCATCCCCCGTTGCCGGGTGGACTAAAAGAACCTCCATTATGCCAGTGGCCACGAACCACATTCACACTTCCCAGGTGTGTAGCCAGGAGATCACTACGAACCCTTTACAAAGTGATTCCCGACGAGCGTGGGCCCACTGAGGTTTCACCCCTAACAGCATACAAGAGGCTCCAACCCCGCTGCAGTGGCCCCCTCTTGATCCTTGCGGTTCATATGGTAGTCCAGCTGACACCTATTCCCCGCACCATCCAACACACCCATACAACGCCGGGGATACACCTAATTAATTGGCCAAGCTGCCCCATCTCAGCATGTGGTTGGCACGGTAAAGCCAGGTTACATGCTCCATGAACCGGTCCTTAGGATCCAGGCAAGTACTAAACACAAACCCGAGTCTCGTGCACCCAGCACAACCAAAATCATCCAACTTGCCTTGATCCCTACCTCTACATAACTCATAATATCTCATTCAAGGGTATGGTAAATAAACTGATGATCTCATATCCTAGTTATCCCACTCTAAGCATGGCTAAGAACAAGTAATATGAGTGAATGACATAATAAAAAAAATCCCAACCCAAGCTACAAGGAAACAAGATAATGCAATTCTAGGGAAACTTCCTAGCATGGGTTTCATAGTTCAATTGACAATGCAAATAATTCTATCTACACATCCTAGTATAGGATCAAAGTGGTCAAGGACACTTGCCTTCTTCCTGCTGCTCTGGGAATGGAAAGTCTTGTTCTTGGAAGGGAAGAACTTGTTCTGGGGCAGGTTCTACTCATACCATCACACATAGCAAAAGAAAACAACAATCCATAAGACATAGTTCACACCTTCACTTCATACAAACCAAACATTCACTCTTATGAAAGTCTTTCACACTTCTAAAGGTTGTGGTTACTCTATGTGTGGTGATTTTTGACCTATATGCACTTTTAAACATATGTATATTATTTCTAACTTTTGTATTCAGATTTCTATTTGCACACTATACATAAATTCCCAATTTAAACAAATTCTTTAATACCCTCTTTAGCTACCAAGAGTGCATGCAAGGTAATTTCCTACTCCAAATGGGTTTTCAGACCTTCTACCAACCCAAACTGAATTCTTTGGATTTCGGAAACTTCATTTATCATTTTCTAGTTATTCATATCTAGCTTGCTATATTTTCAGATTTATTTCCTATGCCTAAAGGTGAACTTTATTATGAAAATAGTAAGACACCTCATCTAAACAGAATAGGTTTTGGTCTAAAATATTAAATAATATATTTTTGAACTTCTCCTCTGATGTGAACTAATTTAAATTTATTTTATAAATTTTTAGAATTATTTCCTAGCCTAAAAATGTGTCCCTATAACTAATAAAGGTGAACAATCAATTAGACAGATTCATTTCAGCTAAAAATCTATTTTTATCTCACTCCAAAGTTTTCCAAGTGCTAGGAAAGTTTAAATTTGAATTTACAATGTGTTTGCCCCATCTTTTAAATTTTAAATACTAATCACATATTCAAATTCCTAAATTTAATATCACATAGGGTTAAAAAGGTAAACTCACCCCACTACAGGGTCTATTATATTATTTTAAGAATTTCCAGGGGCCTAACTATGCATAACAGAGGGGTTTTGCTAATTTTTATTAAGTCTAGGGGCTAAAACTGTTTTTTAATTGAATTTACATGAATTTCTGAAGTTCCAGGGGCTAGATCAGAAGTTTCCGGGACTAGCTCGTATTTTCCGAGATCCCCAGGGGGTAGCGCGTAAGAATCCCGGTCTTTATAACGCGGGGCTGATGTGGACCGTCCGATTTAAAACAGACGACTGAGATTATAACGTCGAACCGGTACGCGGGGATTTAAATTCTACCGTGCGATTTAAAATAGACGGCCGTCAAGCGGCCACGTCGCTCTGATCGAGCGCGGGCGGCGCTGCCCGGCGGCGCGCGGCGGCGGGAGGCGGCGATCTCGCCGGAAAACTTCAGATCTTCGTCAATTCTTCCTAAAACTAGGATTTCATGGCATAGATCGGTAGAGCGGGAGGTCGGGGATGACAGGTGGGCCCCCCATGTCAGTGAGAGGGAGTGGGGGCGCGCGGCTGCGGGCTGGCGCGGGGGTGGGTGGGCCGGCTGGTGGGTTTTTTCGGCCCACTGGCCGGGGGGGGT
This sequence comes from Neostapfia colusana, assembly GCA_030760725.1. Taxonomy (NCBI): domain Eukaryota; kingdom Viridiplantae; phylum Streptophyta; class Magnoliopsida; order Poales; family Poaceae; genus Neostapfia; species Neostapfia colusana. Next base: position 65,615,231 of record JASWHV010000011.1, read on the forward strand.
TTGTTTTTTCTTTTTCTTTTTCTTTTCTCTTTTGAGTTTAATTTGAATTCCAATTTGAATTTGAATTTATGCACCACATGCAATACGTCCAAAATTTTTTAAATTCCCCTCTTAACAGGTTTTGGGGTGTTACAGCTCTACCTCCCCTTAAAAGAAATCTCGTCCTCGAGATTGGTGGTTCTAAGAAAACAATTCCGGAAACTGTGCCTTAAGCTCGTCTTCTCGCTCCCATGTGCCTTCCTCTTCCGAGTGATGCTTCCACTGCACCTTGCACATCCGGATTCTTTTATTTCTTGTGAGGCGTTCCATTGTCTCCAAAATCTGGGATGGTTGCTCGGCATAAGACAGATCCTCAGCTACGTCAACCTCATTCATGGGTAACATCTCTTCAGGTGTTCTCAGACATTTCTTGAGCTGTGACACATGGAATACGTCATGCACATCTGATAGGCGAGCCGGTAATTCTAGTTGATACGCCACTTCGCCTTTCCTCTCCAGAACTTGAAAGGGTCTGATGTATCGAGGTGATAACTTCCCTTTCACCTTGAACCGACGAAGTCCTCGGATAGGGGACACCTTGAGGTAGACATAGTCCCCCACATTGAAAACGAGCTCTCTTCTCCGAACATCGGCATAGCTCTTTTGTCGTGTCTGTGCTATCCTCAAGTTGTTGCGAATTTCCCTCACTTTCGCCTCGGCTTCTTGCAGTATTTCGGGTCCAAACACTTTACTTTCCCCCGTTTGGTTCCAAAATAGGGGAGTTCTGCACTTCCTCCCATACAAAGCCTCAAATGGTGACATCTTCATACTAGCCTGATAGCAGTTGTTATAGGAGAACTCCGCATATGGTAAGTTCTTATCCCAACTCCGATTATTTTTGAGTGCACACGCTCTCAGCATATCCTCAAGGATCTGATTGGTTCTTTCCGTCTGCCCGTCAGTTTGGGGATGATAGGCAGAACTAAAATTCAGATGAGTTCCCATGGTTTCATGCAACTTCTGCCAGAACCTTGAGGTGAACTCTATCCCTCGATCTGACACTATTTTCTTGGGCACTCCATGGTAACACACGATCCTTGACATGTACAACTCCGCCAATTTGGATCCGCTGTAGCTTTCTTTCACGGGGATGAAATGAGCTACCTTTGTTAGCCTGTCGATGATGACCCATATCGAATCATATCCTGATTGGGTCCTAGGCAATCCCACTATGAAATCCATACCGATTTCTTCCCATTTCCATTCAGGCACTTTGAGTGGTTGCAATAATCCCGCGGGTCGTTGATGTTCCGCTTTCACCAACTGACATGTGTCACATAGGGCAACATGTTCCGCGACATCTCGCTTCATGCCATACCACCAATACCTGCTCTTGAGGTCCTGGTACATCTTCGTACTCCTAGGATGAATGGAGTAGTCGGAATCGTGAGCCTCCTTCAAAATCAATTCACGGATCTCCTTTACTTCAGGCACATAGATTCTTCTCCCGTGCCACACCGTACCTTGTTCATCCTCTCTGAAACCAGGGGCTTTATTTTTCTTGATGAGTTATCAGATTTCTTGTATCTTCTCATCATTCTTTTGACCATCGCGTATGTCTTGCTCTAAGGTGGAGTCCACTTCCATGGCGATGGCTTCACCACTATTCACCAGACATAGGTTGAGTTTTATAACCTCTTCCTTCAATTCTGTAGGCATGTCCTTCAAGCTCAACCTATTGACTTGCACCTTCCGGCTTAAAGCATCTGTCACGACATGCCCCTCTTGCATGAGAACACATCCCAACCCATTTCCAGAGGCATCGCACTACACCGAAAAGTTCTTCTGCATATCTGGCATAACTAGCACTGGGGCTGTTGTCAATCTTTTCTTCAGCTCTTGAAAACTCGTCTCGCACTGCGGTGTTCATGTGAATGTGATTCCCTTCTCCAACAATTTGGTGAGGGGTCTCAAAATCTTGGAGAATCCCTCGATAAACCATCGATAATACCCAGCCAATCCTAAGAAGCATCGAACTTCCCCGACATTCTCAGGGGTCTTCCACTTCTGTATATCCTCGATCTTGGTGGGATCTACGGAGATTCCTCCCTCCGAGATTATATGTCCTAAGAAGGGAACTCTCTTCAACCAAAATTCACACTTGCTCATCTTGGCATATAGTTGGTGTTCTCTCAGCTTTTGCAACACCAACCTTAAATGCCTCTCATGTTCTTCTTCATCTTTGAAAAAGACGAGAATGTCATCAATGAAAACCACCACAAATTTGTCCAGATATTCCATGAATACCTTGTTCATGAGATACATGAAGTATGCCGGGGCATTAGTTTGCCTTATCAGTTTGGAATACTACAGGGTCTATTATATTATTTTAAGAATTTCTAGGGGCCTAACTATGCATAACAGAGGGGTTTTGCTAATTTTTATTAAGTCCAGGGGCTAAAACTGATTTTTAATTGAATTTACATGAATTTCTGAAGTTCCAGGGGCTAGATCAGAAGTTTCCGGGGCTAGCTCGTAATTTCTGAGATTCCCAGGGGGTAGCGCGTAAGAATCCCGGTCTTTATAACGTGGGGCTGATGTGGACCGTCCGATTTAAAACAGACGACTGAGATTATAACGTCGAACCGGTACGCGGGGATTTAAATTCTACCGTGCGATTTAAAATAGACGGCCCTCAAGCGGCCACATCGCTCTGATCGAGCGCGGGCGGCGCTGCCCGGCGGCGCGCGGCGGCGGGAGGCGGCGATCTCGCCGGAAAACTTCGGATCTTCGTCAATTCTTCCTAAAACCGGGATTTCATGGCATAGATCGGTAGAGGGGAGTCGGGGATCTCACCTCGGGGTTTTTCTTGAGCTCGGAGGTCCCGGAAGGCGGTCGGCGACGAGGTCCGAGATGGAACAGCGGCGATGCTCATCGGAGCTGCGTCTAGGGCGAAATCTACCGAGTTTTCTGCTCCTGCGTGTTTCCCCGGAGGCGGTGGATCAAGATCAGCGCGTTAGATCAGAAATCCCGAGCGAAGATCGAGAGAAATTGACCGGAGAAACTCTGGTTCTCACCGGGAGGAAAAACGGCTGATCGTGGGGGAAAACGGGGCGATGCCGGTGTTTTTATAGACGAGGGAGGGCGGCGGGTTTGTTTAGATCGAGTTTGAGTCTTCTGGGACCAAGAGTCGAGCTGAGGGACACGGAATTCCGGGTTGGTTACGATCGCGCACGCGCGGAAGAGTCCGGGGTTGGCGCGAGCGGGAGGTCAGGGATGACAGGCGGGCCCCACATGTCAGTGAGAGGGAGAGAGGGCGTGCGGCTGCGGGCTGGCTCAGGGGTGGGTGGGCCAGCTGGTGGGTTTCGGCCCACTGGCCGGGGGGTTTGTTTTTTCTTTTTCTTTTCTGTTTTGAGTTTAATTTGAACTCCAATTTGAATTTGAATTTCTGCACCACATGCAATACGTCCAAAATTTTTTAAATTCCCCTCTTAACAGGTTTTGTGGTGTTACAGGTAGGGCCGGGACAAGTCGTCCCCTACGGCAACATCAGCCTTTCGGTGACCTTTGGGGCACCGGACAGCTATCGGACGGAGTACATTCTGTTCGACATAGCGGAGATTGACCTCCCCTTCAACGCCATAATCGGCAGGCCAGCCCTGTACCGGTTCATGGCAGCAGCCCACTACGGCTACCTCGTCTTAAAGATGCCTACACCAACAGGCATCCTCAGGATTCGTGGGGACCGCACTGCCACAGTGTCGGCCTTGGAAAAGCTCCAGGCACTTGCGACAGCACGAGCACCAGCCCCTGGCAGTGCGGAACCAAACCGGCTCCACCCGAGTGCACGCCACCGTGCCTCTGCCGCTGCACCCCGTGTGCAACCCCTTGACGAGGTCGACGTCCCCCTGAAGGTCGTCCAAGTTGGCGCCGACGCCGCCCAGACCACCCGGGTAGCCGGGGGCCTGGATAGCAAATAGGAAGGCACACTCATCACCTTCCTCCGGCACAATGTCGACGTGTTTGCATGGAAGCCGTCGCAGATGCCGGGGATCCCTAGCTAGGTGATTGAGCACCACTTGAAGATCTTCCCCGACGTCCGGCCAGTCCAACAGAAGCCTCACAAGCAGTCCATCAAGCGGCAGAACTTCATCCAAGAAGAGATCAAGAAGCTGCTGGATGCTGGCTTCATACGGTATGTACATCAGCCCCGGTGGTTGGCGAACCCCGTCGTTGTCCCGAAGGCCGGTGGGAAGCTCCGGATGTGCATCGACTACACCAGTCTCAATAAGGCATGTCCCAAAGATCCATTCCCTCTCCCCAGAATAGATCAAATAGTAGACTCGACATCTGGCTGCGATATGCTGTGCTTCCTAGACGCCTACTCGGGTTTCCATCAGATCCCTATGTCTAGAGAAGATGAAGAGCACACCTCCTTCATCACAGTAGATGGCCTGTATTGTTATGTAACTATGCCTTATGGCCTAAAGAATGCTCTCCCCACCTTTGTACGTGCAATGCACAAAACCTTTGGAGAGTTAATAAGAGACTTAGTTGAGGTGTATGTCGATGACATCATTGTCAAGGTCAGGCAGAGTTCATCCTTGTTAGATAACCTAGCCTTAGTCTTTGACAAATTGCGCTCCACGCGCACCAAGCTGAACCCCGACAAATGTGTGTTCGGCGTATCCTCTGGGAAACTCTTAGGATTCCTGGTCTCACACCGAGGAATTGAGGCCAACCCAGAGAAGATCAAAGCCATCGACTTGATGCGGCCTCCCGCCCGCATCAAAGAAGTCTAGAAACTCACGGTATGCCTACCCGCACTAACTCGGTTTATACTGAGGCTAGCAGAGCGGGCGCTCCCCTTCTTTAAGCTCCTGCGCAAATCCGGTCAATTTGCCTGGACTGACGAAGCAGAAGAAGCTTTCCAGGAGTTGAAGCAACTCCTGACGACCCTACCTATCATGGTAGCCCCCAAGCTCGGAGAGCGTTTGTTGCTCTACATCGCTGCGACAACTGAAGTGGTGAGTATGGTCCTCGTCGCAGAGCGGCCGGACCTCTCGTCATCACAGCCTGCTCCGGTAGCGGGAGACAGACGCCAGGAAACCCCGGAGGTCCAAGATGGCATCCCGGACCTCCAAGGCAACCTCACGGAGGTCCAGGACAGCCTCCCGGACTTCCAAGACAACCCCCCGGAGGTCCGGGGCGGACCCCCGGACCTCCAAGACAAGCTCCCGGAGGTCCAACAGGACCCACCGGGGGCCCAACGGGACCTCTCGAAGATCCAGCGGGACCTTCTGGAGCTCCTGAAAAACCAGAGGGACCTCCCGGAAGGCCAAAGCGGCTTAGGAGCCTTCGAGTCCCAACTCCCAGAAGCCCCCCTGGACACACTCACCTCCGGCAGGCCTGAGCCAATGGATGAAGACCTCTCTGACCTGAGAGAGAGGATCCGGACCATCCAGAGGCCTGTCTACTACGTCAGCGAAGTCCTCCATGACGCCAAGACAAGGTACCTGGAGGTCCACAAGCTGCTGTATGCAGTGCTCGTGGCGTCCAGGAAGCTCTGCCACTACTTTCAGGCCCACCGGGTCTCGGTGGTCACCTCCTATCCGCTGAAGACGATCCTTCACAGCCCCCATGCGACTGGCAATGTCGCTAAATGGGCAGCGGAGCTGGCGGAGTTTGAGATGGACTTCCTTCCTCGCCATGCAGTCAAATGCCAAGCGCTGGCTGACTTCATGGCTGAGTGGACGCCAACGAAGGCTGACCCAGGGGGCCACGAAGACGGTGAACCAAAGCACCGAGCTCCGGTCTTCACCGCGCCTCACTGGATGCTCTTCTTTGACGGCTCCTCGCGAAAGCAGGGGGCCGGTGTCGGCGTACTGCTTCTCATGCCATCGGGGGAGCAGTTTGGGTACATGGTGCGTCTCAATTTCAAGGCAACCAACAACATGGCAGAGTATGAAGCACTCATCTTTGGCCTACAGACAGCCCTGTCTCTGGGCGCTCGCCAGTTGTTGGCACAGGGCGACTCCCAGCTGGTTATCAAGCAAGTTAAGGGTGAATGCTCCTGCAATGACCCACAGCTAGCTGCTTATCTGCTCCACGTGCAGATGTTGGAGAAAGACTTCCTTGCCTTGGACCTGCGCCATGTACCGCGCGCTGGCAATGCCGCAGCTGACGACCTCTCAACGAAGGCCTCCACCGGAGCCCCTGTCCCCGAAGGAGTCTTCGAGAGGACGTTGCTGCGGCCCACCGAGCCGGACGAAGGGGGCTGTACCAGCACCTCGAAGCTGGCGGTCCCGGCGGCCCTGCAACCATGGACGCCGCCAAGGATCGTAAGCATCACTGGGGACTCCGTGCAACCCAGCGCTCAAGATCCAGAAGCTCAAGTCAGACCCGATGCATGGATCACGGAGATCCGGGACTACTTGAAAGATAACATCCTCCCTGATGAACGTGTATCCGCTGAACGGATCGTGCGCATGGCTAAGAGATACGCGCTGGTAGAAGGGGATCTCTACTGGCGTGGCGCCAACCACGTCCTATTGCGGTGCATAACCCAGGGGGAAGGCTGCGACTTGCTCGCTGAGATCCATGGAGGCGAATGTGGGAGTCACTCTTCCTCACGCACGCTTGTCGGTAAAGCCTTCCAGCATGGCTTCTACTGGCCGACAGCACTCCAGGATGCCGTCAAGCTGGTCGAGAGCTGCAAGGCGTGCCAGTTCCACGCCAAGCAGATCCATACACCGGCTCAGGTGGTACAGATGATACCGCCCTCATGGCCGTTCGCCGTATGGGGGTTGGACATCCTGGGACCATTCCCCAGAGCCATCGGGGGATGCCGGTACCTCTACGTAGCCGTTGACAAGTTCACCAAGTGGTCGGAAGCCACACCCGTTGTCACCATCAACAGGCAGTCCGCAATAAAATTCATCAAGTCCATCGTCTGCCGGTTTGGGGTCCCGAACAGAATCATCACTGACAACGGGACCCAGTTTACCAGTGCAGCGTTCCAAGAATACTGCGAAGACCTCGGCATCCAGGTGTGCTATGCCTCCGTTGCTCACCCAAAGAGCAACGGACAGGTTGAGAGGGCCAACGCCGAGATTCTTCGGGGCCTCAAGACCCGCACCTATGATGGCTTGAAGAAACATGGCGCCAAATGGGTGGACGAGCTTCCGAGCATACTATGGGCTAACCGGACATCCCAGAGCCGGGCCACCGGAGAGACACCCTTCTTCATGGTGTACGGAGCCGAGGCTGTGCTTCCCCTAGAGATCACCATGAAGTCTCACCGTGTCCGAGCTTACGACGAAGCTGTGCAGGACAACCTCCGGTGTGAAGACCTCGACCTCGTCGACGAGGTCCGGTTACATGCAGCACTCTGCAACGCACGATACAGACAAGCGCTCCGGCGCTACCACCAAAGGTCTATGCGTGTCTGGGAGCTGCAGAAAGGCGACCTGGTGTTGCGGCGCATACTTTCTCGCGAAGGGACCCACAAACTCTCCCCCAGCTGGGAAGGCCCCTTCCGAGTCATGAAAGTGTGCCGCCCCGGGTGAGTACGCCTTTCCACCGAGGATGGGGATCCGCTCCCGAACCCCTAGAACATCGAACACCTCCGTAAGTTCTACCTTTAGAGCAATAGTAGGACAATCTCTTCTTTGTAATAGATCCCATAGAGTCCAGAAACAGCGCTCGGAGCAGCTAAGTCTCAGGGGACGGTCCAGGACTACGTTCAGCTTGGCCTGGTTCCGACCCTAAGCGCGTAGAGTCTTGCTTCCCTTTTTAATGGGGCGGGTCGCTGCCTCCATGTTTAGCCTGCCTTCCTCCTATGGAAATTTATAGGGAAAGAACCTGTCCTACTTTGCTCTTCCCTTATGCTCATTCAAATTACGTATTAATTTTTATGACCACACTTCCTGGGTATGTTCACCTTACATTCAGTCCCCTTTTCCTATTCTCACCTCTAGTCGGCATTTGCTATCCTGCCTGGGGCGGTTGTGTTTGAGATACCTGCCGATGGCCAAGGGGACCACAGCCACCGGCATGTCACGCACTAAAATTCCCAAGCACCATGCACCGGATCAGGATCGTAAGCCAAATAAGACTATGAGATCGGGAAGGGGGGAGCCCCAAGGAGAATTACGTTTCCCTTATTTGTGTGCAGGACCCTTCGGCCTTGGCTCCCCGCAGGAGTATGGTAGGAGTACCCAAGCAATAGGACACATCTACCAGGGGGCCGCTACGGACCGTGCAAGACCGAGAGATCCGGACCCCGCCCCCTCCGCAGGGGCGGGCTCCGGAGGCCCCACGTACCTGGCGGGGTCGGAGCCCCCCTGCTCAGTAGGTAGCTCCGGACCTGCCACGTGGCCGGCAGAGCTGGGTCTCGCCCCATCCTCAGGGGTGAGCTCCGGAGGCTCCACGTGTCTCACGGGGCCGGGCCTCCCTCCCCCCCAGAGGGGAGCTCCGGGCCCGCCACGTGGCCGGCAGATCCGGACCTCCCCATCCTCATGGGGCGAGCTCCAGAGACCTCCGGGGTCCTTAATACAATAAGGACTCAGGGAAGGTGTCTGTGCAGAGCTTCGAGATTGGTGAAGGCCTCTGAGTACCTTGCAGAGCTAAGGGCTCGGCCAGGCGAAACCAAGAAAAAGATAGGCATAACAGGCACAAAAGGTCACAAGATTCTATTTATTCATGACTCCATGAGCTGGACTACAGACTCAATAAAAAGAAAAAGAGGGAGATACAAGCCCTAGGGCCCCCTGGCTCGCGCCGGAACCTGGATGCTACAAGGGCGGCCACATCCCCGACTTCAGCCCTGGCGGTCTCCTCCCGCTCCGCGGTAGGGCCCTCTCTCTCTGGCTCCAGTGAGAAAGAAGGGTCCCGACTCCTGAAGCATGCCAACACATGCGTGGCAACCTCCAAGGCCAGGCCCCGTCCCTCTGCCTCGAGCTCGCTAGCGACCACCGCGTCTAGCCTGTTCAGCTTGGCGCCGATTGAATCCAGCGCGGGGATCACCTCGGCCACCTTCAGCGCAGGAGCCGCCGCCTTCACCGGGCTGAAGCCAAGAGGGACCAAGGCGGACCCCGCCTGATCGACGAAGCTCGAGACCGCACGGGCCTCGGAAGACCACAAGGCCAAGAGCTCCTCTACCTCGCGGCGCACCGCCCGCAGGGCGTCGCGCCTTCCCTCGGAGAATTCCTTCTCCTTGGCCGGCAGTGAGCTTTCCCAAAGGCGGAGAGTCTGGGAAAGCCGCTGCAACTCAGAAGCCCAGAAGTCGGCAGCCAACTCCAGATCCAGGATCGCCTGGCGTTCCCGGGAGACCTGCTCTTCCCTCATGGCGAGGTCTGCCTTCCGGGCCTCTAGCTCCTTGGCCCGAGCGCGCAGGTCACCCTCGCCTGCCGCCAGCCGTGCAGCGACCCTCTCCGCCTCGGCTGCCACAGAGCGCTCCTGGTCCTCAACGGCGCGCTTACGGCGCTCCTGTCTCTGCCGTATCTCTTCCACGGAAGAGAGGCTCTCCTCGGCCTGGGCATGTGCCTCAAGGGCCTCCCTGTGGAGCCGCCGCGTCTTGGAGTCCAGGCGGTCAACAGCCCGCTTCTGCCGGTCGAGGAGCGCTCCCATGATGTCAATCCACTCCCGCCTAGAGTCGAGCTCGCCCTTGACCTTCGCGGTCCGCTCCCGCAAAAGGTTCCCCCAGGTGAGGAGGCGATCCCTCTCAACCGCCTACTCCTCTCGCTCATGACCAAGCGTGGCCAGAACCTGCCGGACGCTCGCTTGGGCGAGCACGAAGGCATCCGCCAGGGGCAGTGGGGCAGCAGAGGCCGGAGCAACGCCCCCGACCTCCTCCATCACATCGTCCTCAAGGAAAGACGACGCACCGGGGACCTGGATAAGACGCCGGTCAGGGGGAGCCGGCACCGGGACTTCGACAGCCGGACCCGCCGAGCCCTCTCTGACAGCTGGCTCCTCAGCCGGTGGAGAGGGACGAGTGGAGGGAGTCGACGCTGAAATAGAAGCCAGACCGCCTGGTACAAAGCTGACCTGCACTGGCTCAGGGGCCGCAACAACTGTCTCGGCAGGAGGAGTTGACGCCGACATAGAATCCGGGCAGATCGGAATGGGAGGAACTCGCGCTGGCTTGGGTGCCGCGGCAGCTGTCCCAGTTTCCGAGCGCAACGGCGCAGACTCCCCATCAGTCGGGGATGGCTGAGAAACGCGACCACTCCAACGGGCCCTGAACCCCGACTTCCGAGCCGGGGTAGGACCACCAGAGCCCGCCGTCGCCACCGATGGCCGCTCCGCAGTCGCCTGGACTGACGGAGCAGGGGATGCTCCAGAAGCTCCCCTCGACGCATCAGCAGGTTCCCTGGAGACTCCACGCTTGAGGAAGGAGGACACGACGTCCGGGAACCTTCGGCCCGTTGTTGCGTAAGAGGAGTCTCGTCAGAATGATGAGCCCGGGACCTCTTGGAGTCGCCACTGGACGGAGCGCCATCTCCAGAAGCAGGAGGTGTAGGCACCCTGGCTCCCCCACTTGGCACAGATGCCGCCACCGGAGGAGATCGAGCGCGTTTCTTCTCTAGGGGCGGGTTGGAAGCCATGACAGGGGAGAGCTAAAGGACAGGAAGACAAAGGCGCAAGAATCCAAGTGCAAGCGCTGGGAAGTGCGAAGGGAAGCAGCGATGCGGGTAAGATCCCCTTTTAAAACTTTCCAGGTACGATTCGAAGCGATTCGAAACTCTTCGAATACACCGCATGGGCAACCGCTTCGTCTCCAAGACCGAGCGTCGATGACAGGTGGACCCAAGCCGTCCAGCTGAAGCGGTGGGTCAGGAAGTCAGTCTCCCAAGGAGACGAGCCGGCAAGGCGCTTCGGCGGTTCCCGAAGAAAGCGCCATAACATGCAGAAGTGGCAGCCTTGGGAACCGCCGCAGTAAAAGCAACCATCAAGTGGGCGCACGCTCCCACGATCCCGCGACTGTTCGTGCTCTGGCAGCGGTCAATGCGGGACTTAGAGAAAGTGTGCGGAACGGAAGAGAAGGAGGCCCCACCTCGGGCTCGCTATCTCCCCCGAGATGGGCCTAGGGGCCACTGTCCGTACCCTCTATATGGGGTACCCCCGCGCACAAGGGAAAATGCCTAAGGATCTCGCCCTTCTCCGCAGGGAGAGCTCCGAAGGCGCCACGTGTCCAGCGGGGCCGGACCTCCCTCTCCTCAGAGGAGAGCTCCGGGCCCGCCACGTGGCCAGCAGCAGCCAGACCTCCCCCCTCCGTGGGGAGAGCTCCGAAGGCGCCACGTGTCCCACAGGGTCGGACCTCCATCTCCTCAGAGGAGATCTCCAGGCCCGCCACGTGGCCAACAGAAGCCGGACCTCCCCCCTGCGGGGCAGAGGTCCGAAGGCTCCACGTGTCCCACGGGGCCGGACCTCCCTCTCCTCAGAGGAGAGCTCCGGGCCCGCCACGTGGCCAGCAGGACGGCGCTGCCTACCCCCGCGCGGTAGGCAGCAGGCGTAAAGACGCACCATACCTTGCCCGTACAAGGTATTCAAGGCCCGCACCTTCCCAAGACGCGAAGACGCGGAGCATGCCTCTGTCAGGTGCCGTTGCGCCCAGTCGCATCGCAGACTGGTGCGCCGTGTCAGAGCCTGCCCGCCAATAAACACAGCGACAAGACATCCCCTGCCGCCTCCGCCGTCATCAACCACTACGACTGGCTTGCGGCATGGGCTGGGCGGCAGAACGAAGACTCGGAAGCCTTTGCTAGAGACAACTACCGACATAACTGCAGATACGGTAGTCGGTAGGCAATCTCCCCGGGACCACCTGTCGGGTCCCGGGCCCCCCCTTGTAAGCCGCTCGAGCCTTGGACTATAAAAGGCTCGGGTAGGCAACGTTAGCAAGGGTTCGAACTCTGTGAACCCGCATCCCAGGCATTACTCACCCTCAAGCTCAGGACTTCGGTTCTGAGCAACAAGCAATACAGCGAGCACCTCTGCTCACAGTGGACGTAGGGTTTTACGCTCCGGCGGCCTGAACCACGTAAAACTCGCCGTGTCAAGCTTCTCCCTCACTCGTCCCAAACGCTTAAGCTCTCCGTAAGCGACTAGCCCCTCCAAAAAAGAACCTCCGCGGGCTGCCCAGAGCAGGTCCGGGGGAAGTGTCGACCACACACTTCGACAGATGGCCTAAGGGTTCTCGCCGATCACGTTGTACAAGTTTTTTATGTACAAGATCCAGGAGCTGAGAAGGTGCACGTAGTTGTTCATGGGAAGCAAAATATTGTTGGAGTTAAGAATGTGAGAGATAATGAAGAGGAATATAATCAATATGAAGAAATTTCCATCTTCACCGGTCCAGAAAACATCAAGCTTGTAGACATAAAATAAAAAAAGGATTTGAACCCTACATGCGAGACGATGTCAATGCAGGAAAAATTGTATGAAATAAATTTGACACATATTGTATAAATTTTTAATATTGAACATAGCGTAATAAACAACGTAATATTTAATGGCTTATGTTTTCATAATCTTTTTCTTTCATTAGATTTGTTTTCATATGTATGAAACCTTGTTATATGCAACAAAGAACTGTTTACCATTCTAAGTTCATGTAAACTTATATCATAATTGTGATTTTAAAAAATTGGGCAACAGCAGAGGCAGCTAGGTCCAATAGAGCCGCGAGTGTGCTAAGCACAACAAGCAGGTCAGTCAGGCCCAACAGCCCAACATCACAACAGGCCCATGGGAGAACAGAGAGTTCTGGCGAATTGAGTGGTGACAGTCTAAGTGAGTTCGATGCAAACTTATAAGATGGATGAGGGCGAGTTAGGAACACGAGGTGGGACTAAATCCCACCTCCAATATCACTGGGGGTTATTTTAAGAACCCACCTGTGAAAACTACACTTCACAGGCTGCGATTAATATGGACCGCCTGTGAAGATGCCTGCTCCATCTTTGGAACTTTTGTCCATCATCGAAATGTTGAGGGCGTTCTACCCAACTTTTAAGGCGAGGTGCACTACCCCTCTGAACATAAATTGCTTCCTATCAAATTCAAATATTTGGACTGAAGTTCAAACTACTCCCTACTATGTATAATTGTGATTTTAAAAAATTTGGTCAACAGCAGGGGCAGCCACGCCCAAGAGAGCCGAGTTCAAATTTGAATGGAATTCCCTAAATGTATCATTGTGATTTTAAAAATTTGGTCAACAGTAGGGGCAGCCAGTCCCAAGAGAGTCGTGAGTTCAAATTTGAATGGAATTCTCTAAATGTATCATTGTAATTTAAAAAAAGTTTGGACAACAACAGTGGCAGCCAGGTCCAACAGAGCCGCAAGTGCGTGAAGCACTGCAAGCAGGCAAGTCAGGCCCAGCCGCACAATAGCGCCACAGGCCCATTGGTGATCCGAGAGTCCTGGCGTAGATCAGTGAGAGTTCAAGTGAGTTCGAGACAACAGAGACATCCAAGCTTATAAGATGGACGCGGGCGAGATAGTTACACGAGGTGGGACTAAATCCTAGTTTCACAGGCGGTTTTATGCTACACCGCCTATGAAAATAGAACTTCACAGACGACGGTTTTTAAGGACCACCTGTGAAAATGTTGGGCCGCGCTCAATAGCACGGTCTTTCCACAGGCGGACCTTTTTAAAACCGCCTGTGAAATATTACTTTCACAGGCAGTTGTTCTAACAGCCGCCTGTGAATCTACCTTTCACAGGCGGTTGTTCTAATAGCCGCTTGTGAAACTACCATTCACGGGCAGCAGCCACCTGTGAAGCTACCCTTCACAGGAGGTTTTTTCTTATAGCTGCGTGTGAAATTTTTTCATACAATACACCCATAATAGAATAATTAACTTTGTCCATATGTATAGAAAAAACACATAACAGAATAATTAACATTTTTAATACAATACAACTCACAGAACATTATAATTAACTTTTCTGAAAACAATCCATATATAAGGTTTAGACAAAATACAGAACATGTTAATCTACCATAGTTTCTGACATGTGGCATACTTCAAAAAATAGTATAACAACAAACAACAACAACATAGTGATATTGAAAAAATTTCATTCTAAATAACTAAACGATAGGCCTTCTTTTAGATGTTATTTGCTTCAACTTCGATGACCTATCCCCATATTCTTCCTCCTCAAGTTAAGTCAGACGACGCTCCATTGTCTTCAGACTTGACTTCCACTGCTATTTCATGGAGAACATCATTAGCATTATAATAATATCATTTAAATCAGCAAATTTAAAATTCGAGTCATGTCAAAGAAGTACCTTCAGTATGTTTACGCTTGACAAACTTGACCTTGCTATCCCTTATCCACTTCTGGGTTGTCTTGTGGCCATTTGAATCATGGTTGCCTTGTGGCTTTTTGATCATGATAACTGTTTGTTTTGCCTTGGTTCTGGTGAGGATACGACGAGCCTTGCTAGACTCACAATGAGGCAACTGTTTGTCTAAACAAAGGTAGCGCTAATGCTTTAACTCTTATAATCCTGACTTTTGATTCTTTCATGATAAGCTGCACTTGAAAAGAGACCTGATCCTGATCTTTAAACTGATGTTTTTCAGTATGCAACCATTTATCTACACAAGCTGCTATCATCAGAGGCAGAAGAGGGACACAAGAAGCAGGCAAGTCTGGAGGAGAGACTGGTGCAACTTTTTTCTCTTTTCCTTTTGAAACATGCAGTCACAGGAGGTTCAAAGATAAGAATAGGACTAATAATTTCCTGGGTACCAATATTTTCCCTCTGTTGCGCTGGTGATGATATGTGTGAAGGTCCCACATGCACACTCTGTTCTAGGATGATATTTTCTCTCTGTTGCACTGGTCCTGAGACTATTGGACCAACCGAAGGATGGGGATTACCATTGTGAGAAGGAGGATCAATCTCATCAACCGCAGCAACATCAGCAAAACTAGAAGTGAGGGGATAAATTGGGATCGTCCAAGAACAGCCGTCCCCTCCACACTCCATCCCAAATTTTATCACAATGCTACGAGGGATATCCAAGATAACCATAACAAATGCTAAAACTCGAGCCAGGGAAGTATCATTCTTTTCCTAGTCCAATAACCGTCCGAAAGTTGAACAAACTTGTTTGATGTGCCTATCATTCCTTAAATCCAAAGAAAAGCCGAGAAATAAAACCATACTTTCTTAGTAAAGATGGTACGCCTGAAGTTCAGGAAAATTTAATCATGATTAACAAATTGGAAAAGGTGATTTCTGACTTGGTGAGGGTTTACCGCAATCACAGGATCTCTGTTATAAGGGTACTTTAAACGAAACAAACCAAATCCGAAAGGATGAGAACCGAAGTTTATGACTTCTAGATGCAAGGTATTCTGTAGGTATTGAACAATCTCATCCAAAAGACCACTTTTTTGTTTAGGAGACAAAACCTCTTCTGTGACGGCAATGACCATTTCTTCATTGCACTGTGTCGGAGTGTGAGAGCTGTGACACCCCTCCCGCCCTGCTCGGAAGCAGCCCACGAGGTTCTTTTTTTCCGGAGGGGGCTTGGCGCCCTACGTGACCTGGACTCGAGGCAGCGGATGAACACCGGGATTTACGCGGTTCGGGTCGCCAGAGCTTAATACCCTACATCTACGGATTGCTTGCTGTATTGTTTGCTTGTATGTGCGTGAGAGGGTGCTAGGTACGAACCCTTTGCAGGGTGGTCACCCTGGTCCCTTTATAGTTCAAGGCCGGAGTGGTTACAATGTGGCTTGGGGCCAGACAGGTGGCCCCAATGCTATGTGTACCCTATACATGATCTAGGGCTTCGTCCTCCGAGTAGAGTGGTCGACGTGGGAGTTAAGTCCTGCCGCCCGGCGTACTGAGTGCCCCTGACCGCGTGTCAGGTGATGATGAAGACGCCGTCTTGTCGCCGCGTCTTCTCGCCATGCTTGGGAGGCTTCGTGCCGTTGGACGGCATTGTGCTGCTGTCACGCCTTATCATTCTGCCTTGCCACCGTAATTGCGAAAGGGCAGAGGACGACGGCATGCACAGTGCGCCATGCTTCTAGGGAATGCGCGATCCTTGAATGTGAAGCCTGACAGCGCACTTCCTTCTTGACTTCGTTGATCCACGACCCACAACGGATCGTGGGGCACGTGGCGGCCCTGGAGCTCTTATCGACGGGTTTGGTGCCAGGGGACATGTGGCAGCTCCGGACCTCACCTCAGCGGGGAGGCTCGGACCGGAGCCTTGGGCACCTGGCAGCACCGGAGCTGTCCTAAGCTGGGAGGTGACTCTGAGCCAGGGGACACGTGGCAGCTCCGGACCTCACCTCAGTGAGGAGGCTCAGACCGCAGCCCAGGGCACGTGTCAGCACCGGAGCTGTCCTCAGCAGGTAGGTGGCTCAGAGCCAGGGGACACATGGCAGCGCCAGACCTCACCTCAGCGGGGAGGCTCGGGCCGGAGCCCAGGGCACGTGTCAGCTCTGGTGTTGTCCTCAGCGGGGAGGTGGCTCTGAGCCCGGGGACACGTGGCAGCTCCGGACCTCACCTCAGATGGGAGGCTCAGACCAGAGCCTAGGGAACGTGTCAGCTCCGTAGCTCAAGCGCACGTGGCAACCCCAGGGCTGACCATGGGGCCAAGGGCATGTGGCTATGTTGGGGCCCACCTCAACGGAGAGGCGGGGCCAGGCTGTCATTTTCCCACTACGTGGGGGTACACGGTCTGCAGGGTACCGACAGTGGCCCCCGGGCCCATCTCGGGGGAAGCATCAAGCCCGTAGGTGGGGCCCCCATCTCTCAGGCGTGGTGGTTTTGAACTTGTACTTTAGAAACCGAAGTGGTGGAGAGATTTCCGCGTAGTGGACCAGTGGTTGTACCTGGGATACGAAAAGGCTGCACATCCTTGGTGTAGTGGGAGTACTCGTGACACGACCCCACGGTCTTGTCAAGCCAGGATCACGCTGAGGGGTACTGCGTTGCACAGCACCGGATAACACACGTCAAAGGTACAAAGCGGAAGAGGAATTTTATTACATAAACAAGTTTATGAACATGTTTACATCAAAATAGTTCCAGTCTACTCTCACGGGCGTAGACTACGCATCAAGTCCACGTTCAGCCCTTGAGTGTGTCCTTGCTAGCACACACGCACACTAACTCTGTGGCGTGCATGACTCCCACTCGACGGGGTTCCCCTCCTGGGGTTCCGTCTCCTCTTCGGGAGTCCCTTCCTCATAAAACCCTGCAAAAGCTTCAACACAAGCAGTGAGCACGAAGGCTCAGCAAGTCTGACCCGTCTCACCTAAACATGGAACTTCTAAATGAGGGGTGGTGGGTTACATGAGGTAAAAATCATTTGCAAGGACTCGCCTAATTAGTAGAACCTTACTTTCAAGTTTTAGCGGCAGGTGGTGGAGAACCTTACGCTAAGGTACATGAGAGAGCCGCAATCAAACAAGAAACGCATTTCTCTCATGTACTTTGCCCAAAGTTGGAATGAACTTTAGTTAGCTCTAAACTACAGAAAGTCATTAGCAATCAAGTCCATCTTTCAATCAGCAACATTTTAATATGTAATTAGCCTGTTCTTTCTACGTCACGGTACAGTGAACAAGTGGTACTCACTGACCGCGAGGGACGGCGATTATAATCGATTTACACCTGCAGGGTTACCCGAACAACCCGTCACGTACGCCCGTACTCGATGTTGCCTACAACAACCATCACGGACGCCGTACGCAACCACCTTTCGCCCGTCAGCCAAATATTGAACCGGTCCCATCGTCCCGACCAAGAGGTCTCTGCACGCGCATCTCAGTGCCGCTAGCCGATTTACACCTCAAGCTCTCAACCTACCCTCTGAACGACGGGCAATGCCTCAATACCCAGCTACCCGAGTTACATCAGTTTCCCGGTTCCCATATAGCCGGTAGGTCTTCAGTACTGTTCTAGCTTGTTCAACAGGCCCGCACACGGCTCGGTCCTCAATAAATGCAAGCGGAGCTACAGCACACAGGCCCCAAAGTCCTGCTGCCCTTACCCTCCACTTGGTCTCATTTTCTTGCCATGTGTTTCATGTGCTATCACTACCCGAGTCGAGTGCCTCTAGCCTATGCTCGCGAGTAGTTCCAACTACTCGACTTGTACCGAATCCTACTCTATATTAGCATTGCAGTAGCTAATGGGGTCTGCCATCCTAAACCCCACCCATGGTTTTCTTGGCTATGCAGTTGGGTTTCCAAACAAGACCCTAATGCAAAGAATAACGCAATCAAGTATGTGCTCAAAACAATAAAACTTGTAAAAGGTTAATGCAAACCGGAGCTTGCCTTGCTGCTCTTGGTCGTAGGCTAGCTGTTCCTCCGGAGTAACGAAGTCTAGGACTTCGGGTTCCTCCTCGACCTTAGCGACTACATGATAGAAGCAATACATGTATTAATTTAAATGCAGTTGTATTAACTTTTAAACTTGTGAAGTCTATAACTCTTACTAGACAATCCCAATGACTGTGAAATTTTTACTGTGGCTTGGTTACAACCTAAACAGAGACTTGGTCAAGTTTTTGTTGCAGCAAAGCTCATTTGAGCCCTCCACAATTAATCATGTACCTGACCTTAATTGAAAGCTTTTAGGGTGTTCTAAGGATTTTCATGAAATAAACTATGACTTTATGAAAACTAGATTTTCAGAGGGTTCTAATGGAGTTGGTCTCACTTAATTTGAATGCTCCTAGTTAAAGATATGAGCTAAACAATTTCAGAGAAAATTCTGAAAATGTTTCTGAACATTTTCTATTTTCTCTGGAACAGTTTCACTAATCACATCATTAGGTGGATCAAATGAGCTCAAATGGGTCTGAAATTTTTATGGTGGTTCAGGTATATTTTGGTGAACATCCCAGCAAAATTCCAGGATTTTTCTCCAAAGGATTCTCCAGTTAAAATTCCTAACAGTTTAAATTTTGAGGAATTAATTCTGGAGAAATAAGGGTTTTCATGAAGTGAAACTTGATTTGCTGGAAAGTGCTCAGATAGCTGAATCCAGCAAAATTTGGTTCACTCGATTTGGAGCTTTCTAGCCAAAGTTATGAGGATTTGAAGTTTGGAAGAATTCTGAAAATCGGGGGAAAAGTTTAAACTCGTGGGGGCCCGCAGGGACACGTGTCGAGCGCGGAGGTGTCCAGCGCAGTGAGGCCCGCAGGGTATTTGCGTGCCAGCACAGCCGATCCCGGCTGCAGCCCGATCCCGATTTAAAATATCGGTCGCTGACAGCTGGGGTCCACCCCCTTCTTCAACCTCGCGACACCCTCGCTCTGCCGCCGGGGGACTTCACCGGAGAGCTCGCCGCCGGCTTCTGTAAAGCTCCAAACTTCACGATTTTGGCTGCCCCTGCCTACTTTCACACGGGGAACAGGATTCTGGGGCCAGCTCGCCATGAAAATGGCCGCCATATGGTCGGCGACGAGCCGCCATCTTGGAACAACTTCGGCCGTGTCGGCTGACTTCCCTAGCACGTCAACTACTCGAGGAACCGGTCGGGAAGCATCAGTGGATCTCAGGGAAGGTCGACACGAGCTCGAGGCAGCTTGGGGAAGGCCCGAAGTAGGTCCTCACTGTGCGCCCGATGCCTCCCGTCTGTTCCGCCGTTGGTAAACTTCGAAATACGCCGGTTGCAGAGGTTCTCCAGCCAAAGGTTGTGAAGGCAACTTGTGCGTTACCGTGTCTAGTTTATGTGAGAGCGGATTGAGGCCCTCTAATCCTTTCTAGAGTACGAATTCGACGGACCCGCACCCGAAGGTCGTTCTGCACACAGAAAGGGGAAAACTGGAAATTCGCCGCCGGTGAGCAACCACTCGGGCTGTGGCTCAGGGGTGAGCAGCACCGGTCACCAGCGCGTACAAGGGTGCCTTGGCTCGGGCGTGACAACGCCCCGGTTGGGCTGTCCACGGGAGCCTGAGGTGCGGTGGTTTTAAGTCACCGAAGTGATCTTTCGGCATAGCCGATATCAACCGGTTTCAGCTGAATTCTAACAGCGTGGAAGACGGAGGAAGGTTTCTAGTACCTTGCCGTGGCTCTGGAGGGGACGGAGAGGCGGTGATCAAGCTTCCCTGATCAGCTCCGAGTGATCGGCAGCGATGGCGCGGTTCTGATGCGAGGAGGCAGCAGAGTGGGCGGTGATCGCTCCGATCAGGGCGGTGGCGTAGATAAGGGGGCCATGAGGCGGTTCAGCACGTTGGGGCGGCAATCAGGTGGTGTCCCGGTCGCCTCTTCGCCGTGGCGGCTGCTCAGTCCGGCGCAAGAACCCGAGCTGAGTTTCAGTCGGTTTGAGTTGGAGTAGTGGCTGACATGTGGGTCCCACTTCCAATTTTAACCTCTGAAATTTACTCCTAATCACTGTTGTAAACAGTGAGCCCCAAAATACCCATGGTGATTCCAATTATTCATTCATGATCCATTTGAATTGATCAAAGTTCAACTTGGGTTTGGTTTGAATGAATTTCAGCACAAGTTCAGTTTTGAATTCAAATAAAGTTTGAATTTGTCCCACTTAGCTCATGTCAAGATCAACTCCAAATGGAGTGAAAATTGGTGTGTGAGCTCACAAAAATGTGCTGAATAAGGATATGCCTCCCAATTTAAAATTCATGGGATAAAAACAGTTTGAATTTGAATATGGTTTCAAACTGCCCTCTTTCTAGCTATACCCAAAATGACCTCAAAAAGGTTTTGAATTTGGGTGAAACTTGGCATGGACATTCTTAGCAATGTGTAGGAGTTTTCATATGTCCAGCCTACCTATATCACATGTGGAAAATACCACTTTTGCAATGTGTGACTTTGTTCTCTAATGAGCATGTTGATGGTGGTTACTTGCTCTTCATTTGTGTTCATCATCTTTCCTCAAATGAGGTGTTTGTGTGTGTGTGGTGATGGACACCTCAATTATGTGTCAAAACTAAGGCCCTTACATTCCTCCCCCCTTAAAAGAATCTCGTCCCGAGATTATAAGGTGAAAATGAGAGAGAGGACGGTGGAAATTACCGGATATGCGACGTGAAAAAGTCGGGGTAGTTAGCGTGAAGAAATCCTTCACTCTCCCATGTCGCTTAGTCCATGGAGTGATTACTCCATAGAATCTTGTAGAACCACAACGTACGGTTGCGTGTGGTTCGGGCCTTTTCATCAATAATGTGCACCGGTTCTTCCCGATAGGTGAGATCCGGTTGCAGTTCTTCAATATCTTCCAGCTGAACGGTCTTTGATAGCTTAAGACACTTCCTCAGCTGGGCAATGTGAAAGACGTCGTGCACACCGGAAAGTGCTTCTGGTAATTTCAGCCGGTATGCCACTGATCCACATCTTTCAGTAATCTAGAATGGACCGATGAATCGGGGTGCCAACTTTCCTCTTACCCCAAATCTGTCTACGCCCTTCATTTGAGACACCCGTAGATATACGTGATCTCCAACTTCAAATTGTAATGGGCGCCTTCTCCGGTCCGCATACTGTTTCTGACGGGATTGGGCGGCTTTTAGGTTCGCTTGAATCAGTCAAACCTTTTATTCCGCGTTGTTGACAAGGTCAATCCCGAAGGTAACCCTTTCGCCAGGCTCACACCAGTTCAATGGTGTGTGACATTTTCTCCCGTATAGCGCCTCGTAGGGCGCCATCTTGATGCTGGCTTGGTACCCATTATTGTACGAGAACTCGGCTAACGGCAAGTGATCATCCCAATTCTTGCCGTGGTTGATAGCGCAAGCTCGTAGCATGTCTTCTAAGATCTGATTTACCCGCTCGGTTTGTCCATCCGTCTGCGGGTGGTATGCTGAACTACGGATCAGCTTCGTCCCCAAGGCAGCGTGCAGCTGCTCCCAAAAACGGGACACAAATAAAGTGCCCCGATCCGATATGATGGTACGGGGTACGCCGTACAAGCATAGGATCCGTGAGATGTACAGTTCAGCGTACTTCTTGGCGTTGTAGTTGGTGTTGACCGGGATGAAATGGGCAACTTTGATGAGCCGATCGACGATCACCCACACAGAATCATGCTTCTGAAAAGTGGTGGGTAAACCGACGATGAAATCCATGCTCACATCCTCCCATTTCCAGGCAGGAATGCCCAGTGGTTGCAGCAGTCCCGGTTTCCGCATATGGTCTGCCTTCACCCTTCGACATGTATCACACTCGGACACGTATTTTGCAGTCACGCTTCATCCGTGTCCACCAAAACTTGCTTCTGAGTTCTTGATACATCTTGTTGCTGCCGGGGTGAATAGAAAATTTTGATAAGTGAGCCTCATTAAAGATCTTCTTCCGTAATTCCGGGTGTCGGGGTACGACGATCCGGTCCTTGAACCATAGGACGCCGTCTCCGTCCTTCCGGAAACATTTCAGCTCCCCACTATCTACACGTCTCTGCAAATGCGACATGCCCTTGTCATGTTTCTGAGCTGCCGCTATCTCTTCACGGATGGTGGGGATCAAAGCTAGGTTGTAGAGAGCTCCATGTGGAATCACATGCAGTGGTGGTTCGCTCTCTTCCAACAGTGTGATGGTCAGATTGTTGACGTGTGACTTGCGGCTCAGCGCATCTGCCACTACGTTTGCCTTGCCCGGATGATAATGGATCTGTATTTCGTAATCCTTTATCAATTCTAACCATCTTCGTTGCCTCATGTTCAGCTCCTTCTGAGTGAATATGTAATTGAGGCTTTTGTGGTCGGTATATAAATGTACGAGGTTACCGAGTAGGTAGTGCCTCCACATTTTCAGTGCAAGCACCACGGCAGCGAGCTCCAAATCGTGGGTTGGATAATTCTGCTCATGGTTTCTAGCTCCCGTGATCCATACGCGACCACTCTTCGGTCTTGCATCAACACACATCCGAGCCCAATGCCGGATGCATCGCAGTACACATCGAACGGTTTTGTTGTGTCTGGCTGCGCCAAAACCGGTGCTGATGTCAGGTGCTTGACTAAAGCCTTGAATGCTGCTTCACATGCTGGACTCCAAACATATTTGGTAGCCTTCTTCAGCAGCTCTGTCATTGGCTTGGCAATCTTTGAGAAGTTCGGAATGAACCTCCGATAATATCCCGCGAGTCCGAGGAAACTCCGTACCTCGTGAACAGTTCTCGGGGATTTCCAATTCAGCACTTGAGTGATCTTGCTCGAGTCTACAGCGATACCCTCCGCTGAGATGATATGCCCGAGAAAAGTCACTTGCGATATCCAAAACTCGCATTTGCTGAATTTCGCGTATAACTTGTGATCCCGCAGCCGTTGCAAGACTATACGCAGATGTTTCTTGTGATCTTCCTCCGACTTGGAATACACCAGGATGTCGTCGATGAAGACCACGACAAACTTGTCCAGCTCCGGCATGAATACCGAGTTCATCAAGTACATGAAGTGAGCTGGAGCATTGGTGAGGCCGAAGGACATGACCAGGTACTCATAGAGTCCGTACCTCGTCGAGAAAGCCGTCTTCGGAATGTCCTCAGCCCTTATCTTAATCTGATGGTACCCGGATCTTAAGTCCATTTTGGAAAAGATCTTTGCTTCGACCAACTGATCAAACAACATGTCGATCCGTGGCAGCGGGTACTTGTTCTTGATGGTTACGGCATTTAATGGACGATAGTCCACGCAAAGATGCAACGTCTCATCCTTATTCTTGACAAATAATGCCGAACAACCCCATGGCGAGGAGCTCGGCCTAATAAAACCCTTCTCCAGGAGGTCCGTGAGCTGAGTCTTCAGTTCAGCCAACTCCTTGGGCGCCATCTTGTACGGCCTTCGGGGTATTGGCATGGTTCCCGGTGCAAGTTCAATCTTGAACTCCACCTCTCTATCGGGCGGCATCCCCGGTAAATCGTCCGGGAATACCTCAGGGAACTCTCAGACCACTGGAATATCTTCCAATCTGATGGTTGTGGCTTGATAGACACTTGGAATTTTTATTTCTGGACTGTCCAGAAATAAGGAGTGAGAACCATGCACCTCCGAGTTTAAGTGCACGACTCGAAGGACGGTGTCTAAAACAGCGCCGGGGCGGGTTAACCACGACATCCCTAGGATGACATCGACCTTCTGTCCCTCTAAGATAATGAGAGACGTGGGGTACACTCTACCCGCTAATCATAATGGTGCTTTGGAAACCATTACGCTTGCTGAAATCTTCCCACCCGGTGAACAAATTAAATTTGGACTATCGGTGGGTAGTATTGGCAAGCTGTGTTTAGCAATGAAAGCTTGGCTAATAAAATTATGCGTGGCGCCTGAATCAAACAGTACTATAGCGGGATGCTGGTGGAGTTGGAACATACCCGCAAGGATTGGCTCGCCCTCCGACACGTCCTCTATGGCAAGCTGGTGGATGGTGCCGGGCCTAGGGTTTGCCCGCCGCGCATTAGTAGGGTTCCAGGGTTGATTCCTCCCCGGAAACTGCGGTGCCACTCCGCCGCCTTGCCTCTCCGGGCAACCACTCGCGAAGTGTCCTGGATGACCGCACTTGTAACATGTGGCCGTTGCTGGTGTAGTGCTCGGGGGACGAAAGCCTGGCATGCGCTGCTGAGGTGCATACGCACGCGGCATCGCCCTCTGCTGCTGTTGTTGCGGAGGTGGTGCTGGCAGTGCCGTCCTGAATGCCGGTGAAGAGTACGGCCGACTGCGGAACGGCATCGACCGCTGTGGTGGCTGCCAGCGTGGACCTGATGGTGGGCGATTCACCATCCGAAACTTCTGAGAAGGACCGCCTCCTTCTCCGCTGCTTTGCAGCGCGCTTCGCTTTCGCTCCGCCACCGCTAACTCGTTGCCGGAGTCCTCCTGAACAATCGCAGCATCAATGATGTCGTTGAGGCTGCCGCGATTGAACATCGCCAACTTGTCCTTCAGGAGCGGGTTAAGCCCCTGGTAAGAGTGGTCCCGCCGCTTCTCGTCAGTATCTGCGTGATATGACGCGTAAAGCGCGAGATCGTTGAACGCCCTGGAGTATTCCAGCGCGTTCCGGCTCCCTTGTTGCAGGTGTAAGAACTCCTGCGTCTTCCTCTTCATCAAACCTGGCGGTATATGATAGGCCCTGAAGGCCGTCCGGAACTCCGTCCAGGTCATCACTCGGTCGGTGGGCTGTGAAGCACAGAAGATGGCCCACCACGCGCTCGCGGATCCTTGGAGCTGCTGGACCGCGAACTGAGTCTTGTGCTGCTCGCTTATCTGGAGCAGCCCGGACTTCATCTCTATCGCGCGGAGCCAGTTGTCTGCGTCAAGAGGTTCATCCGCCCTTGAGAATACTGGGGGATGGGTCGCCAGGAAGTCGGAGTAGGAGCTCTGTTGACGCTCCTCACGATCTTGATGTCTCTCTGGGCGAGACGTATTGGCGATAAGTGTTTGCAGCAACTCCGTGTGCTGCTGATGTGAACCCGCCATTGCCGCGACGATGTCAGCCAATGTAACCGTTGGCAGTGGCGGTGGCGGTGTTTGCTGTTGCTGTTGCTGCTGCTGTCCCGAGGAGTCCTCGGGAGGCTGTTGGGAGGTCTCTCCCCCTTGGCTAGTATCCCCAACATCAGGGTTGGCACGAGTACGCGTCATTCTGAAATTCAAAACAGCAGCGATTAGCACATGTCTTACTTAAAATTCCATATGCAACGGTAGGTATTGAAGTGACACATGATTAATTTGCACAACATTCACATATATTGATAAAGCATAAACTTTATACAAGATAAATTATTCTCGGGTCTCCGAGAAGTCGTGCTCATGTCGTGACTACCTATACATACGCTACTGTCTACACGACATGTCACCGATTACAAAAGTTGGGTTACGCTACCCTAGCTGCCCTACTTGGAAACTGTACCCCCTTACTCAGAGTAGAACTCGACCTCCTGTGGGTCATCCTCCTCCGGTACCTTTGCTGGTGGCTCTGGATCTACCGCCTCTTCTCCCATCCCGGGTTCTCCCATTGCTGGAAGACCCAAGACCACCGGTATACCCAATACCGAAGGTACGAGGTCCTGTAAAGCATGCACCTCGTCCATAGCCTGGTTGTAGTCCTCTTCCCAGCCTTGGCCTTCCTCAATAGCGTCATCTCACTCTTGAGCAAGGTCCTCGTTCTGCTGGGTCAGATTCTGTACCAGTTCCTGTAACGCCTCGATGTCGACACGGCTCTTCTTCTTTGCCTTCTTGAGACGATGCAACTGATTGTGCTGTTCATTCAGTCGCTTGATCGTCGGAAGGAGCACATTGCGGAGTGCGCTGTGAGCACTCTCGAAATGGTCTCCACGGCTCGTGCTCTCCTTGAGCTTTGTGGCGAGATGCTCTGTATGAACAGCTTGGCTGTCCATCACAGCGTTTCCCGCCCTCATCTGGAGGCTAAGGTTTGCCTCCGCGGGGTTGTACCTTGGGCAACTCGGGTCCGTTGCCTCCAGGTACCTCTCTTCCCACACATGCTGAGCCCATCCCTCCACCGGAACGAGCGCGTATGGAGTGCCCTCCATAGCCTGCACGTGTAGTTGGCAGAAACGTGACATGGTGTCACGGGCTGCCACTTGCCACATCCCTTCCGGCTGTCTACCTCTCACCGTGTTGGTGAACGGCACCCAACCAAGTGGCGTAGGTCCTGTAGGGACCTCGACATGGATTGTCCACGTCTTGTTCCCCTCTTCGCCTTCTTCCTTGGCGAAGTACTGCGGCATCTGGTTGTACCCGAAATATTGGAGCATTTGCCACAACGCTTCCGGGTAGCCGCTACGGTGAGAACAGTGGGACACCACCCACCTGTTCTCCAATTGCTTATCTGATGTCATCTGTAAAAATATATTTGAGAAATGTCAAATATTTATTTAAACAGTAAACCTCTGAGTTATAACATAAGACATGTCATTGAACCCATAAAACTTGGAAACAAGTTCAAATTTTAAACAAATTTGACTGCTGATCTGCTGTTCCCATGACAGCCCTGACCAGTTTCCATTTCAACCTGATTTAGGCCATGTTGCAAAACCAATTCTGGAGCTCAACATCAAAGTTAAAGCTAACTTCAATAGATTTCCAGAAAGTATTTGCTTGGCCTAAGATCTGTCCTGGTTCAAAAGTTATGAGACGTCAAAGTTAACAGAATTTTCTGGGGAAAATTGGACAGCACCTCCCTGCTTTAGGTACTGATTTGATCCAAGAATTCCAGTTAATTCTGTTCCTAATCTCACAAAAATTTCTGTTACAAAGTTGTACCCGATCTCATAAGCTTTCCAGAACTACCTCATTTTCTATTTTTGGATTTTTAACAGGAAGTTATGCTTAATTTACAGAGAGTTTACGGAGAGTCTTTACTCTGTCCTGTTTTCTGGACAGTTTCAACTCTACTGCATTTTTCGAGTGGTTAAGGGATGAAACACCTCTGGACCTCAACAGAAGAGTTGTAAAGCTCTTCCAAAGCTTTCAATAAATGTATCATACGACCCCAACCTCGAAAGAACTCAACCTCTAACCTCTGATTAACTTCAGCCTTGGTTCAGCTGAACACAGAGTGCTCTGTCCATAACAACCTATAAGTTGAAAACTTGTTAACTTTGAATATCCTGTTCAAGGGAAGGATTTACATCAAGTTTTACTAATTTATATCAAAACCTTCAAGTTTTAAATGAAGTTATTCATTTAATGGGGTGTGACGTCGATGCGTCACCAGATTATGTCGGTACTACGTCCTTACAAAGAAAAACCTACACCGGACTTAGCCGGCTTCGTTAGTTCAGTGGCGCTAAACGTCACTCGCACACGGATGCTACACGTCTACCGTTTCGTGGTCAGGGTACCTGCAGAAACTCAAACAATCGTCAGACTCGGCTGCACACCGAGCCCGGAATCCATACAGTTCGTACACCCGGCCGTCATCACTCGCCCGGATGTTCTCAAGCCAAACACGCCTTGAGTTACGTGTTCACGTCTCAGACCATGTGACGGGGTCTCCCAAATTGCACCACGCACGCCAGGGACAGACGTTGCTCGAATACCCCAGACGACATGAAGAGTCGTAGAGGATATCAAAGCGGGTCGGGTTACCTGCCACCCGTGGGGCTCCACCCTTCAGCTTGTGCGCACTGGTGGACAGCGCTTACGTGCACCCCCCAAGACATACACGTCCCGAGATGCACGATTTTCCGATATAATCAAATAAGTTAATATGCCACTTTTTATATGCTAATAACATCCTTATACGGGCTACTAACTCGTTCCTCACTGGATTTTTGAAAAAGATGACCTTTGTAGTGCGTTAAACCTCAAGCGAGCTCTGATACCAGCGCTGACACGACCCCACGGTCTTGTCGAGCCAGGATCATGCTGAGGGGTACTGCGTTGCACAGCACCGGATAACACACGTCAAAGGTACAAAGCGGAAGCGGAATTTTATTACATAAACAAGTTTATGAACATGTTTACATCAAAATAGTTCCAGTCTACTATCACGGGCGTAGACTACGCATCAAGTCCACGTTCAGCCCTTAAACGTGTCCTTGCTAGCACACATGCACACTAACTCTGTGGCGTGCACGACTCCCACTCGACGGGGTTCCCCTCCTGGGGTTCCGTCTCCTCTTCGGGAGTCCCTTCCTCATAAAACCCTGCAAAAGCTTCAAACACAAGCAGTGAGCACGAAGGCTCAGCAAGTCTGACCCGTCTCACCTAAACATGGAACTTCTAAATGAGGGGTGGTGGGTTACATGAGGTAAAAATCATTTGCAAGGACTCGCCTAATTAGTAGAACCTTACTTTCAAGTTTTAGCGGCAGGTGGTGGAGAACCTTACGCTAAGGTACATGAGAGAGCCGCAATCAAACAAGAAACGCATTTCTCTCATGTACTTTGCCCAAAGTTGAAATGAACTTTAGTTAGCTCTAAACTACAGCATGTCATTAGCAATCAAGTCCATCTTTCAATCAGCAACATTTTAACATGTAACTAGCCTGTTATTTCTACGTCAACAGTGAACAAGTGGTACTCACTGACCGCGAGGGACGGCGATTATAATCGATTTACACCTGCAGGGTTACCCGAACAACCCGTCACGTACGCCCGTACTCGATGTTGCCTACAACAACCATCACGGACGCCGTACGCAACCACCTTTCGCCCGTCAGCCAAATATTGAACCGGTCCCATCGTCCCGAGCAAGAGGTCTCTGCACGCGCATCTCAGTGCCGCCAGCCGATTTACACCTCAAGATCCTAACCTACCCTCTGAACGACAGGCAATGTCTCAATACCCAGCTACCCGAGTTACATCGGTTTTCCGGTTCCCATATAGCCGGTAGGTCTTCGGTACTGTTCTAGCTTGTTCAACAGGCCCGCACACGGCTCGGTCCTCAAGCGACGCAAGCGGAGCTACAGCACACAGGCCACAAAGTCCTGCTGCCCTTACCCTCCGCTTGGTCTCATTTTCTTGCCATGTGTTTCATGTGCTATCACTACCCAAGTCAAGTGACTCTAGCCTATGCTCGCGAGTAGTTCCAACTACTCGACTTGTACCGAATCCTACTCTATCTTAGCATTGCAGTAGCTAACGGGGTCTGCCATCCTAAACCCCACCCATGGTTTTCTTGGCTATGCAGTTGGGTTTCCAAACAAGACTCTAATGCAAAGAATAACGCAATCAAGTATGTGCTCAAAACAATAAAACTTGTAAAAGGTTAATGCAAACCGGAGCTTGCCTTGCTGCTCTAGGTCGTAGGCTAGCTGTTCCTCCAGAGTAACGAAGTCTAGGACTTCGGGTTCCTCCTCGACCTTAGCGACTACATGATAGAAGCAATACATGTATTAATTTAAATGCAGTTGTATTAACTATTAAACTTGTGAAGTCTATAACTCTTACTAGATAAGCCCAATGACTGTGAAATTTTTACTGTGGCTTGGTTACAACCTAAACAGGGACTTGGTCAAGTTTTAGTTGCAGCAAAGCTCATTTGAGCCCTCCACAATTAATCATGTACTTGACCTTAATTGAAAGCTTATAGGGTGTTCTAAGGATTTTCATGAAACAAACTATGACTTTCTGAAAACTAGATTTTCAGAGGGTTCTAATGGAGTTGGTCTCACTTAATTTGAATACTCCTAGCTAAAGATATGAGCTAAACAATTTCAGAGAAAATTCTGAAAATGTTTCTGAACATTTTCTATTTTCTCTGGAACAGTTCCACTTATCACACCATTAGGTGGATCAAATGAGCTCAAATGGGTCTGAAATTTTTATGGTAGTTCAGGTATATTTTGGTGAACATCCCAGCAAAATTCTAGGATTTTCATCAAAGGATTCTCCAGTTAAAATTCCTAACAGTTTAAATTTTGAGGAATTAATTCTGGAGAAATAAGGGTTTTCATGAAGTGAAACTTAATTTGCTGGAAAGTGCTCAGAGAGCTGAATCCAGCAAAATTTGGTTCACTCGATTTGGAGCTTTGTAGCCAAAGTTATGAGGATTTGAAGTTTGGAAGAATTCTGAAAATCGGGGGAAAAGTTTAAACTCGCGGGGGCCCACGGGGACATGTGTCGAGCGCGGAGGTGTCCGGCGCACTGAGTCCCACAGGGTATTTGTGCGCCAGCACAGCCGATCCCGGCCGCAGCCCGATCCCGATTTAAAATATCGGTCGCTGACAGCTGGGGTCCACCCCCTTCTTCAACCTCGCGACACCCACGCTCTGCCGCCGGGGGACTTCGCCGGAGAGCTCGCCGCCAGCTTATGTAAAGCTCCAAACTTCACGATTTTGGCTGCCCCTGCCTACTTTCACTCGGGGAACAGGATTCTGGGGCCAGCTCGCCATGAAAATGGCCGCCACATGGTTGGTGACCAGCCGCCGTCTCGGAACAACTTCGGCCGTGTCGGCTGACTCCCCTAGCACCTCAACTACTCGAGGAACCGGTCGGGAAGCATCAGTGGACCTCAGGGAAGGTCGACACGAGCTCGAGGCAGCTCGGGGAAGGCCCGAAGTAGGTCCTCACCGTGCGCCCGATGCCTCCCGTCTGTTCCGCCGTTGGTAAACTTTGAAATACGTCGGTTGCAGAGGTTCTCCGGCCAAAGGTTGTGAAGGAAACTTGTGCGTTACCATGTCTAGTTTATGTGAGAGCGGATTGAGGCCCTCTAATCCTTTCTAGAGTACGAATTTGACGGACCCGCACCCGAAGGTCGTTCTGCACACAGAAAGGGGAAAACTGGAAATTCGCTGCCGGTGAGCAACCACTCGGGCTGTGGCTCGGGGATGAGCAGCATCGGTCACCAGCGCGTCCATGGGTTCCTTGGCTCGGGCGTGACAACGCCCCGGTTGGGCTGTCCACGGAAGCCCGAGGTGCGGTGGTTTTAAGTCACCAAAGTGATCTTTCGGCATAGCCGATATCAATCGGTTTCAGCTGAATTCTAACAGCGGGGAAGACGGAGGAAGGTTTCTAGTACCTTGCCGTGGCTCTGGAGGGGACGGAGAGGCCGTCATCAAGCTTCCCTGATCAGCTCCGAGTGATCGGCAGCGATGGCGCGGTTCTGATGCGAGGAGACAGCAGAGTGGGCGGTGATCGCTTCGATCAGGGCGGTGGCGTAGATAAGGGGGCCGTGAGGCGGTTCAGCACGTCGGGGCGGCAAGGAGGTGGTGTCCCGGTCGCCTCTTCGCCATGGCGGCTGCTCAGTCCGGCGCAAGAACCCGAGCTGAGTTTCAGTCGGTTTGAGTTGGAGTAGTGGCTGACATGTGGGTCCCACTTCCAATTTTAACCTCTGAAATTTACTCCTAATCGCTGTTGTAAACAGTGAGCCCCAAAATACCCATGGTGATTCAAATTATTCACTCATGAGACATTTGAATTGATCAAAGTTCAACTTGGGTTTGGTTTGAATGAATTTCAGCACAAGTTCAGTTTTGAATTCAAATAAAGTTTGAATTTGTCCCACTTAGCTCATGTCAAGATCAACTCCAAATGGAGTGAAAATTGGTGTGTGAGCTCACAAAAATGTGCTGAATAAGGATATGCCTCCCACTTTTAAATTCATGGGATAAAAACAGTTTGAATTTGAATATGGTTTCAAACTGCCCTCTTTCTAGCTATACCCAAAATGACCTCAAAAAGGTTTTGAATTTGGGTGAAACTTGGCATGGACATTCTTAGCAATGTGTAGGAGTTTTCATATGTCCAGCCTACCTATATCACATGTGGAAAATACCACTTTTGCAATGTGTGAGTTTGTTCTCTAATGAGCATGTTAATGGTGGTTACTTGCTCTTCATTTGTGTTCATCATCTTTCCTCAAATGAGGTGTGTGTGTGTGTGTGGTGATGGACACCTCAATTATGTGTCAAAACTAAGGCCCTTACAACTCGGCAATCAAAGTGGCAGAACATCATCGGCGTAGTGGACACGTGCTTGCTCTTTACTAGTGGGTCGTGATGACGTGCTCGAGGGATTGCCCCGGGGCATTTACTGCAGCAGCCCTTGGGTCGACCGCTACAGTTGCACCTCGCCACTTTTCTCGAGAACCGCCGAACGTTCCCGGGAAGTTACCCGCCTGGCCCCAAGTGTCTGACGGGTGGACCTGGGTCCTACCCCTCGTTGGGGGAGGCAGGCAACCCACGGCGTGGCTCGATGGAAACCCAAACGTCACGCCTGTTGCCTTGCCAGAGGTTACAGGCGTATAAAGGGAATCCTTCCGGAGAAGGACGGTTCCCTTCTGCCTTTTGCAATCTTCACCTTCCTCTTGTGTGCTCTAAGCCTCCACTCCCCAGTGCTCACAACCTTTCCTTGCCCCCATGTCTTCCGGCCTACGTTCGTCCAGGCTCAGCAGTGATGGCGACATCGCTGTTGTGAGGCGCCTGCTCGGCTGGCAATCGGCCACGTTCAACGTCAAGATCCATTGTGGGAGGGTCCCGCTGACCGACATGCGACCTGGCGATGTGGTACTCTTCACCTCGTACATGTTGTCCGGGTTCGCACTCCCGGCGTCGTCCTTCCTCCTCACCCTGCTAGAGATGTATGGGCTCCAGTTGCAGCACCTTACGCCGCACGCCCTCGCGCTAGTGGCCGTCTTCGTCCACTTCTGCGTGATGTTTGTGTGCGTACGGCCTTTGGTGCGGCTCTTCAGGGTGTTCTTCTCTTTGAGGGCCTCGGGGAGAAGCACAAGCCAACTGGAGGCTTATTACTTCCAGCACCGAGGGAGACACTCCGCGCCCTACATCGCACCCTTCACTCCCGAGAAATGGGAGCACTGGAGGGAGGACTGGGTGATTGCCAAGACTGACGCCCATGACCGCCTGGAGATGCCGGGTGGCCCGCTGATGGCTGAGGTGGCCATTGGGGATAACATCCCCGACCTGCAGGATGCCTACACACCGGTGCTGGAGAGGATCAGGTACTTGGCGGAGGAAGGCCTGACCTCGCTGATGGTTCTGGCTGACTTCATGTCCCGCCAGATCGCCCCTCTCCAACAGCGCGTCCGGGCTGCGTGGCAGTACACCGGGGAGGGCGACATGACCCGGTTGGCACGCGGAGCAGGGTCGTCACTGGATCGAGAGGTGTTGGTGACGATGCGGCAGAAGCTCTCCTGTGACTCAATTACTGGCGACTCCATCACCCCGCCAGCGAGCTGCCAGCCCGTCTACCTTGACCCGCAGGCGCGGTCGAGGCTTCTGAGAGAACTGCCGATGCTGGACGACATCGACGTCGCAGTGCGGCAGATTGGGGATCCCTCACGGGGCATCGAGATCCCTGGAGCGTTCGGCGCCAGTGGCCAGGCAGAGCCTGCGCCGGACTCACTCCCAAAAAGGACGAAGGAGTCGGCAGGAAGGCTCATGGCTGCGGCGCGCCCTCATTCACCACCCAAGAATGCCCCAGAGTGAGGCAGGGCATCAAAGAGGAAGCTAGCCCGTCCTGACGGAAGCTTCATCTCCGGCCCCCTGGCGAGGGGACCCCAGGCTTCCCGTGGTCTCAGCGACTGGCGCCGGGGGCAGCTCTGGAGCTGCCGCTGCCAGGGCTGTCCCAGCGGCCACAGGAAGGGCGTCTGGTGCTGCTGGAGCTCCAAGGTGGGCCCCAGCAACGTCGTTGGCTTCTCAGCCGTTGAGGGCCGCCCCAGCTCAAGGCGCATCTTCAGCGTCGAGGTCCTCGGCAGGGAAGGCTCCTGATGTGGTGTCTTCATTGACGAAGACCCCCGAGGTTCCGCCAGCTCCAAAGCCAGCAGAGGCGACCTCAACGTCGGCGGGGGCGAGTGGCTCGAGCCTCGCGCATAAGAAGCTCCGCACAGAGTGGAACTTTCAGGCCTCCAGGTACGACTCCACCTCATGGGGCTGGTACTGAGCCGCTGGATGGCGTAGTTGACGCCTGGTGCTTCTTTTTGAAGAGCTCCGCAGCAGAGCACCTCTGCTCCTCCTCCCCTGCAGCAGTCCGGGAGCCGGAGCTCCCTTTCTGCCGATGCTCCAACACCGGCGGCAGTGCCTGAGCCTGTGCCTGGGGCAGCTTCGGATGTCAGCACTCGGGCCCCTGAGGCCATCCAACCGGCGGGCGCGGACAGTAACACCCTCAAATTCATTACCATGCATTGCATACATTTTTCATGTAGAGAAGCATTATAAAAGAAGTAGAAATGGAGAAAGAACCCTAGAAATGGAGAAAGAACCATAGAAATGGAGAAAGAACTATAGAAATGGAGAAAGAACCATGCAAATGGAGGAAGGAACCATAGAAATGGAGGAAAAACCACAGAAATGGAGAAAGAAATATAGAAATGGAGAATGGGACATAGAAATGGACAAGGGAAATATAGAAATGGAGAATGGGGCATAGAAATGGAGAGGGGAATGTAGAAATGGAGAATGGGACATAGAAATGGAGAGGGGAATGTAGAAATGGAGAATGGGACATAGAAATGGAGAGGGGAATGCAGAAATGGAACAAGTGACATAGAAATGGTGAGGAATGGGAAAAAGATAGCTGAAATGAGCCATTCCTAAATTTCCCCAATTTTCCCCAAAATTTCCAGATTCCCCAATTCCACAAAAGGGGGAATTTTCCCAACATTTGGGGGGATCAAATCTCCAAGGCTGCCACACCCAACTAAAGGGATAAGTTGGTTGAGTTCCAAATCGAGTAGGACTCTTGGTTGAGTTCCAATTGGAGTACACTCCTCTTTTCCCCCTTATAAATACAACCCCAGCCCCCCATTTTGGCCGCAGCCTCCCCCTCCAAGTCACCGACTTGGAGCCCCTGCCCCCCCAGTTGGCCACCCCCCTTGCCGGAGTTTGGCCGCCATCGAGCCCCGCCGTCGAGCCCTGCTATTGCCGGAGAAGAAGCCCGACGATCTGTCCTACCAAAATTTTCCATAGAAAAATTATCCGCTGCTGCCATTGCTAGGAGAAAGGCCCTGCCACAAGGAGGAAGTGAGGTAGGTCTCCATTACCCATCTTACGACGTCACCGCTGTTTCTACGCATCCGTTTTCTTCGCCCTCTTCGAGCAGAAATTTTTGTGTGTGGACAGATCGTGTTTTGATCGGTTTTTGACGGTGGAATTGATCTAGATCTTGGGTCAAGATCATCACCACGTCCACACTTGATCCCTACACCCTTGTTCATCATAAAACCCCATGAAAGCCCGTTAAAATATGCAAGAACACGTACAAACTGGTTTAATAAAACAGCACCATAGGATTTGCATTCATCTACCCCATTGCATCTTGAGTAAAGTTTGTGCATGATGATTGATTGCTGTAAATTTTGTATGTGCATGGTCGTAAGTAGAAGGACAAGCTCAAGAGGCCATCTACGAGGATCTACAGCACCAAGACTTCAAGACACTTGAGCAACAAGAGCCACGGGAGCAAGGCAAGTGCCCCTTGACCATATTGATCCCATGTTTCGAAACTGTTTTGTTTGCGAAAACTCGTATGCTTGAGTCAACTTGATGGAACATCCTTTTATAGGAGTTTACTAGTTTTGTTAACCATCCTTGTCGCCGGAAAAGTTGATGAGTCGGGTGTGGTCGATTTTCCTTTTTGCTTCGCTTAATTTATGGGATATGGGAAGCTGAATTAAAACATGGTTCGCTACTGCACTCATGAGAGTAAAGATGATGATAACTTGATGATGTTGATGAGCATGGAATTGGGGAGATCTAGGCAAGATTGGTTCATGGATGTTGCTGAATGAGATGGTGGTTTACTTGCCGTAGATCTAAGGACCGGTTCATGCCAGCACATGCCAGGAAAACAGTGCCACCACAAGGCCAAATATGGGTGCGGTTTAGCTGACTAATTAGGTGTGTTGCTAGCTTGTTATGGACCGTTGGATGGCGCAGGGAATCGGAGTCGAGAGGGACTTCCCTGGGAACTGCATGGCACAAGAGAGGGCCTGTGGGTGGGAGAATGGTGATTCGAGCCTGCCGGTGAAACCTCAGTGGGTCCATACATCTAGTAGCCCCTTTGTAAAGGCTATTTTATGATCTCTTGGCTATACACCGACGGTTGTGTACTGGTATAATGGAGGTTTTGCAGTCGCTGACGGGTGACGAAATCACAAACTTGTGGGTAAAGTGGTGCCACCTCTGCAGAGTGTAAAACTATCATGATAGCCATGCTTCCGGTCACAAGCACCTGGCCAACTCACATGATTAGAGGGAAAACTTGGGATGGTTATTCGGTATGGTTATGGTATGGTCATTGGGATTGGTTTTGGGACTGTTTTGAGTCATGACAATGAGTTTGGTTTTGGTTACATGAATATGAGATGGTTATGAATATTTATGAGAATGAGATGAACTTGAGAAAGATTAATGGCTGGATGAGACTTGATAAATGATGAATTATGATGAGAGAATGTTGCTGAATTACTTGATTATGATGGGATAAATTTCACCTAGAAATAGTTGCTGTTTTTACCATGTTTTTGCAATAAAATTTGCTTGCTGCAATGAGCCTTTTTATTTCCTACCTTGTTGAAAGCTACAATTCATACTTTTTGCGCACTTGCTGAGTACGACATGTACTCACCCTTGCATTACCACATAAACATCAGCGACAGGAGATGAGTACTTCGAGGACCATGTGGAGTACTAGGCGTGCGAACTACCGTCAACATGCCTGTGGAGTTGAAGACTGGAGCCTGCTGTTTAGTTATTTCCGCTGTCGTTTAGAGACTTCCGCTGCAAGAATAAGTTAGAGATTCATGAGTGAGACATTAAGTCATTGTAATAAAGTACTTCAACACTATTTATTCGTGGTTATATTATGAATTCAGTTTGTTGATTATATGTGTATGTGTGATGAACATCCTGGGCACACGTATGCATTCACTTGGTTCTATTTTCGGAACCGGGTGTCACACGGACGCCACTGGTAGCAGTGCGGCTGCTGCT
This sequence comes from Neostapfia colusana, assembly GCA_030760725.1. Taxonomy (NCBI): domain Eukaryota; kingdom Viridiplantae; phylum Streptophyta; class Magnoliopsida; order Poales; family Poaceae; genus Neostapfia; species Neostapfia colusana. Next base: position 65,652,581 of record JASWHV010000011.1, read on the forward strand.
GGGCAGGTTTCTAGCCCTCCTCCCGTCCGTCCGCAAGTTTCTGTGGTGACAACCACACCGGTTGGCGAAGAGCTGGAGGGTGTCAAGGCAGTACGTTGCCTGACAATGCCGAATGCTGTCCTAGTCCCTAAGGCCGCAAGGGCCGTTCGCTTTAGTCTGGACCAAATGCAGGACGCGCTCGAGCAAGAGTGGGCCGAGCTGAGGTCCGAGCGGGAGCACCTCCAAGACTGGGATAACCCGCTGAAGGCGCGGGTCCAGTCCGCCAGGGCGAAGGCTCAGGCTCGGAAGGAGGTGCTGGAGGAGACAGAGGCCGCCGTCACGACCCTAAAAATGAATGCGGCAAACCTCCAGGCTGAGGGTGAGAGCCTCTATGCTTCCGCCGATGCTCATCTCATGGCACTGACGGAGCTCCGAGATACGCTCCTTCATCGGGAGGAGGAGGAGGAGGCGAGGGAGAGGGAGCTCTCCGACTGTCTGGCCACCTATGAGGAGGAGCGAGGGCGCCTGGAGGAGTGGCTCTAGAGCGTCCATGACCGGGAGCTTTCCACTGCGTCCATGGAGTTTGACCTGGAGGAGCGGGCTGCACGGCTGGTCACCAGGAAGCAGGCCCTGGTTGCTCTGTAGCAGGGGCTAGCTGCTCGAGAACAGGAGCTGGCAAGGAGGAGTTCAGCGGGGGAGCTGCCTTCTTCTGCCTAGGAGGTCGAAGATCTCCGAGCTTCTCGTGCCGCTGAGGCAGAGAAGCTCTGGAACTTCCTCGGCCGCACAGAGGCGGCTCTGGAACCGTTAGGCTTCGGCCCCTTGCGCCCCGGGCAGCTGGTCTAGGAGGTGAGCCAGGTGCTCCTTGCCCTAGACTCAGTCGGGGAGAAGCTCTTGACATTGGAGAACGTCATGGGGTAGCATCTAGAGGCCGAAGGCAAAGCCCTTGCCCAGATGGTGGCAGGGCATGTCCTCACTTGCCTTTGGAGCTGCGACCCCAGCATCTCCTTGGAACTTGTGGTGCAGGGCCACAACGCAGAGCTATCGGGGGCGGCGAAGTCTTCCGTGGAGGAAGCCGCCCGACTTGTAGCTGCTAGGTTCTAGCACGGATAGATCCTAGGTCCCCCGCTTGCCTTGTATCCTCCTATGTATGCCGGAGCTCTGTTGTTATTGAAGACTTTTTGTTTCAAGTCATATGTTTTCTTGAGTTGTTGATGTAGACTTCAGACCCTTGGCAGCGCAAAGGTCCGGAATGACTTAGCCGACGTAAATAGCTCTTTGCCGATGTCTCGAGTTTGTTCCTTTTGGTCCTTAGCAGCGTAAGGACCCAGGGCGCTCTGGTAGTGTGGCTACCACTCCTTCCGGGTCCTGGACGGTGTATGTACCCGAGGGAAGTTTGACCCTTGTCTTCAGCTTGTCGTAGCTGGTGCTCCAAGTCTTCTGCTCGCTGCTGCAATGGTTCAGCGTCCTGCTCACGTGGTTCACCGTGATGGCCCCCTGGTAGGTGTGGCCCTTGTGTTTGGGCGCACCTACCACGGGATGAGGAAGAACGCTAGGGGTACGGAACCAGGCATAGCAGGCTACACACCCTGGACATCCCGCTTGCGTAAGCCTTTGAAGGGAAGGCCATTCGGCGCCATAGGGCCCCCAGGAAATGAGACAACCAAAGGTCCCCAAGTTACAGTCAGGACATTGCTCGGGGGTATGAGCCATATGGCTCCCCGATACTGAGCTGTAGCGCTGGAGAGGCAGGGTGCACACGCTAGGGGTACGGAACTAGGCATAGCAGGCTACACCCCTGGACCTCCAACTGGCGTAAGCTTTTTGGGGGAGGGATCATTCGGTGCCATACGGCCCCCGAGCAACGAGACAACCGCAGGACCCCAATATGCCACAGGTACCTCAAGCAGACCCGCCTGTATAAGGATAGCACAGCCCTTGCTACGGTTGAACACAAGGAAAAGTGGCTGGCTACACGGCCGGAGCGGTATGGAAAGAAAGCACGAAGAGTACGGGGGCAATGTCTGGGGTCCGGTTACTTGTCCGTAGGCGTGTTCTTTTCGGTCCCCAAGTACTCAGTTGTAGCGCAGGGGAGGCAGGATGTGCACTCTAGGGGTACGGAACCTTGCATAGCAGGCTACACACCCTGGACCTCCCGCGGGCGTTAACCTTTCAGCGAGGAGACCTTCCAGTGCCACGAGACCTAGGACAAGTGTGTAGGACAGGCTCCAGATATGCCATTTACAGTTGGTATGCATGAGCAAGCACGAACTGTAAATAAGGTACGCAGGGTAGGATACATTTTTTCTTATTTTTGGCTTCCTTCGGGTGATAGGAGGAAACATGCCATGCAAGAAGGCAGCGATCCGCCCCATATGACAAGAGTAGCAAGACCCCTCTGGAGCTTAGCTGTTCTAAGCACTGTTCCTAGACACTATGGCACCTTTACAAAGAAAGAGAAAAAGAAAAAAATGCCCTACCACAGTGATGAGGATAGAACTTACAGGGGTATTCTATGTTCTGTGGATTGGGTAGAGGTACCCATCCCCCGTGGCTAGGTGGGTGCACCTGGGGCGGCGCACTTATGTTGCTTAGAAGGGACCTTCTCAACTAGGGGAGGGTTTGTCACCCCTTCTGAGAAAGTGTTTAACCGAGGCACCAGGTGGCCCTGCCTTGGGCTGTCTACTCTGCACGTACTGTTGCTGATATCACCGAAGCACCTAGCAGTGTAGCGCATTTCGAGCAGCCTCTAGCCATGTTACCTCATCGACGAGGCTGATTTCTTCATGAAGAAGCTGATCCTATGTGGCTTTGTCATATGTCTGGACATGGGATGAGCCCTTGTTGTGTTTTGGGGGGAGGGCAGCCTCGAACCCCTACACTAGTGTAAGAGGGCATTTCCCTTGTCGCACGACGGGTAGGGGGCGCTTGGTTAGGCGTGGAGCATCTTGCGTCGCTCGCTTTCGGTGCTGGAGTCGTAGTCAGAGCGGCAGCAGACGGCTTTCAACGCGCTCTGGGAGTCTTGATACTCCAGCTCATGCTCAGTGCTGGCCTCGGGTTTGGCCTTTTGTTTTCCCTTCCGCTGGTGGGAGGGTGCACCGTCTTGGTGCGGCTGCTATTGTTGCAGCTCACGAAAGCGTTCCGCAAGCTTCTTGATCTTGCGGCAGTCGCTAGTGCCGTGATGGTCGTTGTTGTGCATCGGGCACCACTGGCCGTAGTCGCTGGCAGACGACGGTCACAGGCGGTCGTCAGAGGGTGGGGATCGGCCTCCACCGTCCGCTGCTAGAGCAGCAGTGGATGCCCCGGCCAGAGGCTTGTTCCTACCTCCGGTCTTGTTCTTCTTGCTGCTGCGTGGAGAAGCAGCCTCTCCGGAACTCCCTGCCATGGAGGCAGGTCGTGAGTGCCAGTCTCGGCCTTCCGCCACCCTGGCACATTTATTGGCCAGGCTGAAGAGCTCGGAGACGTCTTGCACGTCGTGCGTGGCCAACTTCTCGAGCATATTTTTGTCGCGGACGCCTTGCCGGAAGGTGACGATGACGGAGGCATTGGAGATGCAGGGGATGGTGTTCCTAACCTGGGAGAAACGCTGGATGATGGATCACAGCGACTCCTCATCACGCTGACACACAGCGTGGAGATCAAGCTAGGTACCAGGGCGCGTGTAGGAAGTCCCAAAGTTGGCTGTAAACCTCCAGCACAACTCTTCCCAGGATGTGATGGAGCCTGGGGGAAGGTTCATGAGCCATGACCGAGCAGTGCCGGTCACGGCGACGGGGAAGTAGTTGGCCATGACGGCCTCATCCCCTTCTGCAGCTAGGATGGAGGTGGAGTAGATCTGCAGGAACTTGGCAGGATTGACTGTCCCGTCGAATTTTTCTGGCAAGTGGGGCCGGAACTTGGGTGGCCAGACCACCACACGAAGGTGTGGGGCGAGCGACATGCAGCCCCCCACTGCCCCAGGAGAGGCAGGGGTAGGCGGAGCGCGGCCCGCTGGTACGGTGCTCGGAAAGCGGTACTCTCCTTCGAGGTTGCGACGCCTCTCACAGAGTTACTCGATGGTGGTGTGAACGTCGTCACTTGCGAGGTGGCGGTTCAGCTCGACCCTGAGGTCAGCTATGGCCGCTGTGCGCGGGGCTGTCACCTCAAGGGCCACCGTCGGCATACACGACTGGGACAGCAAGGGTTCAGCCTGCTGTCTCCTGTAGGCAGGAGAGTTCATGGCAGCATTGACGAGATGGTTGACATCGTGTCGCCACTGTTCTGCCGCCTCGGTGGTGGCACCCTCGCCCGGAGGGTTGTGAAGCAGAGCGCGTGCTGTAGCCAGCACGCTCCGCGGGCTCAGTCACGGCGGAGCTGTCGCCACCGTTGGAGTAGAGGGCGGCCGAGAGGAAGCGGCCTCTGGTGACGCGAGCACCGGTGGCACAATGTCCGTGCGGTCACCGGCTCGTCCTGACCTGGGCACCATGGGCACCACAGGGACACCAGCGTTGATGAGGACTTCTCTCCTTTGCATACAATGCAAGGACCGATCACTAGAGCACGTGCACGACAATTGGATCTCCAGGTACGTTCTAACCTTGTCAATTGTTTTTCAGAACTTACGCTTGTTTCCATGAATGTTTCATTGATTAGGAACAATGGAGAGGACCAGCAAGGGCTGGGAGGAGTCCAAGGAGTCAAGGAGGAGGAGATAGGACGTGCACACCAAGGAGGAGCCCAAGTACAACTCGACTTCGACTCCACCTCGGGTTCCAGGAGCTGCCTTCACCAAAACTGACGTCCCGGACACATACGGAGTCGGATTTGGACGTTCTATATATGGTTGGAACCGTGATTTCATAAAGCTTCCAACGGAACCAGCCCCACCTCAAAATTCCTTCTATGTTGACAGCAATCAGTGAAACAAGTGGGCGTCCAGAATCTGTCCGGTGCTGCGCCACCGCCTTTTGGGCTGCTGGCCCGTGTATTGTGTGGAAGCCCATTAGGGTTGCGTCCAGGAGTCTTGCACGCCCCTAAACTCCTTTTTATACAGCATCCATCACCACATTAGGGTCGGGTTTTGCTTAGTTACAATCTGTCATTGAACAGTGTCGCCGATCATCGGTTGTGAGACCCCAAATTCGTGATCAATTCAGTTTTGATTGCAACTTATCTGTTCTTGCTTGTGTTCTTGATTGCGCTTGCAGGGATAAGCCTTCGTGGCGAGGTCATTCGTGTGACACGGGTGATAACCAATGGGGCAGTTGTGTAGTGATTGCGGGGTTTTGTTCGTTCGGAGCCTTGGATCATCAACGTCGAGATCTCCACTCAATCAAGTTTACCCTACCTCTCGGAAGATCGGGACTCATCCTCCTATCAATTGGTATCATATTTCCAGGTTCACCGTGAGGTATACTTGTGTGCCCTTTAGATTTATTTTGTTTCAGTCCTATCATCCACAAAAAGCCACAAAAAATTTTTTAGTTTCCCTGACCTACAACCCCCGCTCAACCTTTTGCACAATTTAGTTTCGGAGTCCGTACTTCTGAGTTCGTGTCCTAGGTTGAGTCTGGTTGCTGGTTTAGATTTGTTTTGGTTCAGTTTTGTTTCTTCCATCCGCTGCCATCTACAAAAAACCAAACTACAAAAAAAATTTCATCCAACGATTCGTTTCTGTTGCAGTTTCCACCACCACCAAAACCTGATTCGAGGTATCCTCCTTAAAACGGGCATAACTTTTCGCTCGTAACTCCGACTGAGGCGCATTTTTTTCGCGGAAAGGTCTCGAAAAATTCCACATACGATGCACCAGCTATGCCGGTCACGGCGTTTTCAAAAAAGATTTAATAAAATTAAGAAGGCCCTCGTTTCAAACTCCGAAGTTCCAGCACCAGCTTTTTTCCAATCGCTCCTTAATTTGTGCCGATCTCATCTTTCATCGGTTTGAGCTAATACTTGGTGCTGTTTCTATTTTTGTGCCCCTGGTTGAGAAAAAAATATCAAAAAAATAAAGAGAAAAAAAAAAGATATTTTGATTTCTACTAGTGCTTCAAGACAAAAACAGGAGGCTAAGTGGTTTTCTAGTTGTGCTATTTCTGTGTGAGTGCTGGATACTTGCTGATATTATCCTTGTTGTTCATCATCATTCATCCTTGTCCTTGCTTGTTGCCACAACTGTTCTAATATATTCTTAGGCCAGCAACTAGGTGAAATTCTTTGGACACTTATTCAACATTGCTATCTGTTACTAACTTGTGTGCCACATACATATACTGCATTTGAGCCTTCCAAGCTCCACCTTCTCTCGAGCAGAACAGGTAACCATTGCAATCACACCCACTCTCTGCTTGCTTCACACCGGTCACCATTGGCCACCTGCAGTGCTGGTAAGAAACTTGTAAGAGCGGGGTAAGACGCATCTTATTGATCGATTTTCCACCCACTTCGGAGAGCATAGTAATAGGGTTCTTCACGATCTTTTTGTCTTTGTTTCTGTTTTGTACTAACAATGACAGGAAAGAAGCCTATGGATAAGACCTCTGGTTCTACACCTCCGGATGATCATGAGTGCGTGTCCCATATGGAACTAAGGGACATGATGCGGGCAATGACCGAAGCTTTCAACAATTACCAGACCACTATAACAGCCACCTTTCAGAGGCTCCATACAAGTGTTGCTGGTCTGACCACACGGTTGGACAAGATGGAGACTCGTCTTCCCCAACAAGCTACACCCTCTATCATCCTTGATGGTGATGCACATGCTCACTACGACACAGAGGATGACTTCAATAACGATGAGGTTGATGCACAGCAGCGCCGTCGCCCTCGACGAAATCGTCAAGGTATGGGAAGTAGACCTCGTCCTCATGCTCCTGAACAAGATAATGATCCTTATGCTAAGATTAAGTTTTCTATTTCAGCATTTTATGGATCTTATGATGCTGAGACTTACATGGATTGGGAGATGATGGTAGATCAAAAATTTAGCTCTCATCTTGTTCCTGAGCGACATAGAGTTAGACAAGCCACTAGTGAGTTTAAAGATTTTGCTATAATTTGGTGGAATGAACTTGTCAATACACGTCATGCACCACAGACATGGGCTGCATTAAAAGAAGAGATGCGCGCTAGGTTTGTTCCTCCTTCATATAGACGTGATGTTCTTAAGAAATTGCAACGCTTTGATCATGGTGACATGACTGTCCAAGAGTACTACCAATAGTTGCAGAAAGGTATGCTTCGTTGTGGGGTAGATGAGGATCAGGAAGACCAAATTGTTAGGTTTTATGGGGGCTTACGGCGTGAGATCCAGGACACAGTTGACTACAAGGAATATCATTCTATTCAACGTTTATTTCAACTTGCTATGTTAGCAGAAAAAGAAGTGCAGGTTCGCCAACAGCAGCGGCGGAACAACACATTCACGCCACGAAAATTTCCGGTGCCATCCAAAGCAGCGCCCTCCTCGAGCGTACGTGCTTCTACACCACCCTCCACGGGTGTTGTACGCAGCAGCATCACACCTTCTCATCACGGGGACAAGATAACAGCAAGTCCCAGATGCCTCCAGGTGTTGCAGCAAAGGTGGCTGCACCCAACACTTCGACAAGTTGCAGCTCCGACATCAAGTGCCACCGCTGCCAGGGACTTGGCCATCAACGAGATTGCCCAGCAAACGGGCGATCATTGCCACTGCTGATAGTGGGTATGTTAGTGCTTCTGATATTGAAGATGAAAATATTATTGCAACTAACATTTCAGGTTCGGATGATGGTGCTGAGGAGGTTCTTGGTACATCTGCGACAAACAACTATAGGACTTTGATTGTGCAGCGAGCTTTGAGTGCCACGGTTTGAGAGGACGACAACTGCCAACGTCACAACCTTTTCAACATGTTTCTCGTCGTCAAGGACTGCCGTATACATACCATCATTGATGGTGATAGCTGCAACAATTTGGTGAATGTTGAGGTGGTCAAGAAGCTTGGCTTGACCACACGGGAGCATCCCCACCCTTATCACATTCAATGGTTTAACAACAATGGTAAGGTTAAGGGAACACAAACAGCAAGGATACATTTTTCCATTGGTTCTTATCATGATTTTGCTGATTTTGATGTGGTACCTATGGATTCTTGTTCTCTTTTGTTGGGACGTCCTTGGGAGTTTGATACTGATGCTATTCACCATGGTCGATCTAATAAGTATACTATCATGCATAAGGGCAAGAAAATTGTGTTGCGTCCTATGAGTCCCACTGAAATTGAACAATTTGAGCAGGAGAAAAAGAATAATGCTAAGCAAAAGGGTATTTTCAATTCTTAAATTCAGCAACCTATTAAGTTGAAAAACCCTATTTTGCTTGCAACTAAATCTGATCTTGATGATTTATATGCCTCTAATGGAACTTGCTATGCTTTAGTGTGCAAACATGCTTTATATTCCATTGAGGATACATCCATTGTCTTGTCACCTGCTGTTGCTAACCTTTTGCAGGAATATATGGATGTTTTTCCATCAGAGATACCCCCTGGATTTCCACTTGTGCGAGGCATTGAGCACAAGATTGATTTGGTTCCAGGGGCAAGCTTGCCAAACTGTGCTGCCTACAGGACCAACCCCGACGAGACTAAGGAAATTCAGCGACAAGTGCAAGATCTTCTGGACGGCGGGTACACTCGTGAGAGCCGTAGTCCTTGTTCTGTTCCTGTTCTTTTGGTTCCAAAAAAAGATGGCACTTGGCGCATGTGTGTTGATTGTAGAGCCATCAATAGCATTACCATTCGTTATCGCTACCCTATTCCTAGATTGGAGTACATGCTTGATGAGTTGAGTGGTTCTGTTATTTTCTCCAAGATTGATTTGCGTAGTGGGTATCATCAGATTCGTATGGCTTTAGGTGATGAATGAAAAACTAATTTTAAAAGTAAATTTGGACTTTATGAATGGTTAATCATGCCATTTGGGTTAACTAATGCGCCCAGCACTTTCATGAGGTTGATGAATGAGGTTTTACGTGCTTTCATTGGTAAATTTGTGATGGTTTACTTTGATGATATCCTTATTTACAGCAAGTCATATGATGAGCATCTTGAACATTTGCGATCTGTTTTTAATGTCTTGCGCGATGCACGTTTATATGGTAACCTTGAGAAGTGCACCTTTTGCACCGACCGTGTGTCTTTTCTTGGTTATGTTGTTACTTCGCAGGGCATTGAGGTGGACGAGGCAAAGATTGTTGCCATCACGAGCTGGCCACTTCCGACTACGGTCACACATGTTCGGAGTTTTCTTGGTCTCACAGGTTTCTACCGGCGTTTTGTGCGGGATTTCAGCACCATTGCGGCACCTCTCCACGAGTTGACCAAGCATAGAGTGCCGTTTCGATGGGGACCAGCACAACAACAATCTTTTGATGTTATCAAGTCGAAGCTCACACAAGCACCATTGCTGCAACTTCCTGATTTTGAGAAGACCTTCGAGCTTGAATGTGACGCGAGCGGCATTGGCATTGGAGGAGTGTTAATTCAAGGAGGTAAACCTGTTGCCTTCTTTAGTGAAAAATTGCATGGGCCTTCGCTGAATTATTCTACATAGGACAAAGAACTTTATGCTTTAGTGCGTGTCTTGCAAACTTGGCAACATTACCTATGGTCTAAAGAATTTGTCATACATTCAGATCATGAGTCTTTGAAGTATCTTAAAGGACAAGCTAATCTGAAGAAACATCATGCTAAATGGATTGAGTTCATAGAATCATTTCCTTACATCATTAAACATAAGAAAGGGAAAGACAATATGATTGCCGATGCTTTATCTAGACGTTATACCATGCTGTCCTAACTTTCTCATAAAATCTTTGGTTTGGAAACCATAAATAGGTTATATGCTACTGATTTGGACTTCAAAGATGCCTTTGAAAATTGTAGAGAGGGAAGAACGTGGCAAAAATTCCTGCTGCGTGAATGCCTTCTCTACCGTGCTAACAAGTTGTGTGTTCCAGCTAGCTCCGTTCGTCTTTTGTTGTTGCAGAAAGCGCATGGAGGTGGTTTGATGAGACATTTTGGTGTTAAAAAGACAGAGGATGTGTTGGCCGCTCACTTCTTTTGTCCACGAATGAGGCGTGATGTGAAGCGCTACGTTTCACGTTGCACGACATGCAACAAAGCTAAGTCTCGACTTAACCCACATGGTCTTTATATGCCTCTTCCGGTTCCTAGTGCACCTTGGGAGGATATTTCTATTGACTTTGTTTTAGGATTGCCTAGAACAAAGAGGGGGAGGGATAGTGTCTTTGTGGTTATTGATCGTTTCTCTAAACTGGTTCATTTTATACCCTGCCACAAGACCGATAATGCTTCACATGTTGCTGATTTGTTCTTTAATGAGGTTGTGTGTTTGCATGGTGTTCCCAATACTATTGTTTCTGATAGGGATGCTAAGTTTTTGAGTCACTTTTGGAGAACTTTATGGTATAAAATTGGGAACAAAGTTGCTGTTTTCTACTACTTGTCATCCACAAACTGATGGGCAAACGGAGGTAGTTAATTGTACCTTATCTACTATGTTGCGGGCTGTTTTGAAAGACAATTTGAGGTTGTGGGAGGAGTGTTTGCCACATATTGAGTTTGCTTATAACAGGTCTATTCACTCCACAACCAAGTTAAGTCCGTTTATGGTAGTCTATGGTTTCAATCCTCGTTCTCCAATTGATTTCCTACCTTTACCACATACTGAAATTGTGAACTTAGATGCTACACAACGTTCTGAATTTATTCTTAAGTTGCATGAAACTACTAAGTTACAAATTGAAAAAATGAATGAAAAGTATCGCATTGCTACTAGTAAAGGTAGGAAGGAGGTAAAATTGGAACCCGGTGATTTGGTGTGGGTTCATTTGAGAAAAGATAGGTTCCCGGATTTGAGAAAGTCCAAACTCATGCCACGTGCTGCTGGACCTTTTAAGGTTCTTGAGAAGATAAATGACAATGTATATAAACTTGAGTTGCCTCCCGAGTTTGGGGTTAGTCTCACATTTTACATTTCAGATTTGAAGCCATACTTCGGTGAGGAAGATGAGCTTGAGCCAAGGACGACTCCAATTCAAGAGGGGGAGGATGATGAGGACATCTCTCCTTTGCATACAATGCAAGGACCGATCACTAGAGCACGTGCACGACAATTGGATCTACAGGTACGTTCTAACCTTGTCAATTATTTTTCAGAACTTACGCTTGTTTCCATGCATGTTTTATTGATTAGGAACAATGGAGAGGACCAGCAAGGGCTGGGAGGAATCCAAGGAGTCAAGGAGGAGGAGATTGGACGTGCACACCAAGGAGGAGCCCAAGTACAATTCAACTTCAACTCCACCTCAGGTTTCAGGAGCTGCCTTCACCAAAACTAACGTCCCGGACACATACGGAGTCGGATTTGGACGTTCTATATATGGTTGGAACCGTGATTTCATAAAGCTTCCAATGGAACCAGCCCTACCGCAAAATTCCTTCTAAGTTGACGGGAATCAGCAAAACAAGTGGGCGTCCAGAATCTGTCCGGTGCTGCGCCACCGCCTTTTGGGCTGCTGGCCCGTGTATTGTGTGGAAGCCCATTAGGGTTGCGTCCAGGAGTCTTGCACGCCCCTAAACTCCTTTTTATACAGAAGACGTCACCACATTAGGGTCGGGTTTTTCTTAGTTACAATCTGTCATTAAACAGTGTCACCGATCATCAGTTGTGAGACCCCAAATTCGTGATCAATTCAGTTTTGATTGCAACTTCTCTGTTCTTGCTTTTGTTCTTGATTGCGCTTGCAGGGATAAGCCTTCGTGGTGAGGTCATTTGTGTGACACGGGTGATAACCAACGGAGCAGTGGTGTAGTGATTGCTGGGTTTCGTTCGTTCGGAGCCTTGGATCATCAACGTCGAGATCTCCACCCAATCAAGTTTACCCTACCTCTCGGAAGATCGGGACTCATCCTCCTTCGAGGTTGCGACGCATCTCGCAGAGTCACTCGATGGCGGTGTGACCGTCTTCACTTGCGAGGTGGCGGTTCAGCTCGACCCTGAGGTCAGCTGTGTCCGCTGTGCGCGGGGCTGTCACCTCAAGGGCCACCGTCGGCATACGCGACTGGGCCAGCGAGGGTTCAGCCTGCTGTCTCCTGTAGGCAGGAGAGTTCATGGCAGCAGTGAAGAGATGGTTGACATCGTGTCGCCACTGTTCTGCCGCCTCGGCGGTGGCACCCTCGCCCGGAGGGTTGTGAAGCAGAGCGCGTGCTGTAGCCAGCACGCTCCGCGGGCTCAGTCACGGTGGAGCTGTCGCCACCGTTGGAGTAGAGGGCGGCCGAGAGGAAGCGGCCTCTAGTGATGCGAGCGCCGGCGGCACAATGTCCGTGCGGTCACCGGCTCGTCCTGACCTGAGCACTGTGGGAACCACAGGGACACCAGCGTTCTGGCCGCCGGTTCGGCCAGATTTGGGTGCTTCTGGTGCCGCTGGCACGACGGTCGTCTGATCGCCGGCCTGGCCAGACCTGCCCACTCTATAACGGGAGGTAGCCTCTTCGTCTCCCGTCTGGAGATGACGGCGAGCTGAGAGATTAGGCTCGCCTTGGGAGGTGATGTTCACCATGGTCGCGTGGAGAGCACGGAAAGCCCCCCTACCTGGTGCGCCAAATGTTAGAGTGTGAGAGCTGCAACACTGTTCCCGGCCTGCTCGGAAGCAGCCCGCGAGTTCGTTTTCCGGAGGGGGCTTGGCGCCCTATGCGACCTGGGCTTGAGGGAGCTTATGAACACCGGGATTTACATGGTTCGGGCCACCGGAGCGTATTACCCTATGTTCACGGGAGTTCTTGCTGTATTGTTTGCTCGTATGTGCGTGAGAGGGTGCTGGGTGCGAAACCTTTGCAGGGTGGTCACCCCGGTCCCTTTATAGTTCATGGCGGGGGTGGTTACAATGTGGCTTGGGGCCTGACAGGTGACCCCAATGCTATGTGTACCCTATACATGATCTAGGGCTTTGTCCTCTGAGTAGAGTGGTCGACAGGGAGGGGGGTTAAGTCCCGCCGCCCGGCGCACTGAGTGCCCCTGACCACATGTCAGGTGATGATGAAGACGCCGTCTTGTCACCGCGTCTTCTCGTCCTGCTTGGGCGGCTTCATGCCGTTGGGTGACATTGTGCTGCTGTCACGCCTTGCCGTCCTGTCTTGTCACCGTAATGGCAAACGGGTATAGGACGAAGGCGTGCTCAGTGCACCATTCTTCTGGGGAAGGCACGAGCATTGAATGCGAAGCCTGACAGCGCACTACCTTCTTGACTTCGTCAACCCACAGCCCACGACAGATCATGGGGCACGTGGCGGCTCTAGAGCTCGCCAGGGGACACGTGGCAGCTCCGGACCTCACCTCAGCGGGGAGGCTCGGACCGGAGCCCAGGGCACGTGTCAGCACCGGAGCTGTCCTCAGTGGGGAGGTGGCTCTGAGCCAGGGGACACGTGGCATCTCCGGACCTCACCTCAGCAGGAGGCTGGGACCGCAGCCCAGAGCACGTGTCAGCACCGGAGCTGTCCTCAGCAGGGAGGTGGCTCGGAGCTAGGGGACACGTGGCAGCCCCGGACCCCAGCTCAGCAGGGAGGCTCGGGCCGGAGCCCAGGGCACGTGTCAGCTCTGGTGTTGTCCTCAGCGGGGAGGTGGCTCTGAGCTAGGGGACATGTGGTAGCTCCGGACCTCACCTCAGCGGGCAGGCTCAGACCGGAGCTTAGAGCACGTATAAGCTCCGGAGATCAAGCGCACGTGGCAGCCCCAGGGCTGACCATGGGGACAAGGGCACGTTGCTACGCTGGGGCCTGCCTCAACGGAGTGGCAGGGCCCAGGCTGTCTTTTACCCACTACACGGGGGTACCTGGCCTGCGGGGTACCGACACACCGAGTGATATCTCCTGACAGAAAACAAGAACGATGGACAACCCTATGAACTCCTCCATCTTCAATAGTGACTAGAGGCGGGATGAAACTGGTGGGATCGAGAGGAAAGTTGGCCATTGGAAGAACACGTATGAGCAGGAGTACTCTTGGTTCTGATTAAGGGAGTTACTAAATTGTGAGCACGATCGATAAACTCTTTGGCGAGAAGTTATAAGGGTATCCAATGAATGCAGTGATTGAGCCGCGAAGCGATCTGTCCCACATACTTCACAGACGGCCATTATTAAAACCGCCCGTGATAAAAAATCTTCACATGCGGTTATTATGACATACTGCCTCTGAAGTAAATCTCCACACACGGTTATCACTAAGGGCCACCTATGTTTGTGAAATTGATATTGGACTAAAATATTTGAATTTAATAGGAGGGAATTATCTCCTGAGGCGGCTACCATCGTGCCCGCCCGTAAAAATAATTTAACAAATTTTTTACTATTTTTCTCTCCGTATATGTTTGTTTTCATAAACTTTTTCATGCATCATTATAACCAAAATAACCAATTGAACTTCAGATTTCAATAGGATACTCAAAGTTATTTCTTTGCTGCTATTTGATCACTTCCAAATGTCCAAACTTTACAAACACAAGAGATATAAGGGATAACATATAAGATTAAACCTGAAGTATATTATACTTCAGTGTTATGTGGACAAATACTATACTTAAGAGTTAAATGAACTTTATATATTATGGTGTATGTTTATATATTTGTAAAAATGAAGGGATGATATATAAGATAAGAATTTCAAATTTCAAGGCATATTTTCACAGGCGGCCTTTGTTTGAAACTGTCTGCGATAATACATCTTCACAGGCGGCTACTGTTTCTGCCTGCCCATGAAAATAATTTAACAAACTCTTGATTATTGTTTCTCTTTTTTTATATGTATTGTTTTTATAAACTTTTTTATGCATCATTTTAAACAAATAACCAATTCAAGTTCAGATTTCAATACGATACTCAAAGTTATTTCTTTACTGTTATTCACTCACATCCAAATGTCCAAACATTACAAACAAAAGAGATAGAAGGGAAGGCATATAAGATTAAACCTGAATTATATTATACTTCAGTGTTATGTGGGACAAATAATATACTTTAATGTTAAATGAACTTTACATATTATAGTGTTTGTTTATATATTAGTAAAAATGAAGGGATGATATATAAGATAAAATTTAAAATGTCAAGGCATATTTTCATAGGTGGTCTTTGTTTGAAAACGCCTACGATAATACATCTTCACGGGCGGTTACTATTTCTTCCCGCCTGTGCAAATAATTTAACAAAATTTTGATTATTGTTTCTCTTTGTTTATGTTTTGTTTTCATAAACTTTTTCATGCATCATTATAAACAAATAACCAATTCAAGTTCACATTTCAATAGGATTATCTAAGTTATTTCTTTACTGTTATTTGCTCCAAATGTCCAAACTTTACATAAAAAGGGAGATATAAGAGATGAAATATATAAGATTAAACCTGAAGTATACTATATTCAGTGTTATGTGGACAAAAAATATACTTCAGAGTTAAATGAACTTGACGGATTATAATGTATGTTTTATATATTTGTGAAAATTAGGGGATAATAAATAAGATAAGAATTTCTAATGTCATGGCATATTTTCACAGGCACTCTTAATTTAAACCGCCTGCGATAGTACATCTTCAAAGGCGGTTGCTTTAAGAGCCGCCTGTGAAAATCTATATTCACAGGTGGTTCTTGTTTACAGCCACTATGAAAATGCCAGCTCTATAAAGCCACACAGCCACACCCCATGAAAACTAAGTCCTGGTATTTGAAACGACGCCGTTAAGCTGTCAAAACTTTTCAAAAACGCCTTGCCGCCGAGCGCCGCTCCGCCATCGTCTCTGTCACGCTTCCGCCGCCTCCATCACGCGCCAACACTGCCTCCCTCCTCCTCCCGTCCGCCGTCATGTACACGCCGCTGCCTCCCTCCTTCTCCCGTCCGCTGCTAGGTAAACGCTGCCGCCTCCTTCCTTCCCCCTCCCCCCATCTAGAAATGAGCACTGAACTGACATATTCTTCATATTCTTTTGGATTGTTTTGGATATTTACTTGGTTATTTGTGAATTTATTTTGTTGTTTGTCAAGTTTTATGATTGGAAAATCTGTTTTGTGATACTTTTTCTGTAGTTACGGTAACCACATGAATCGTAGTGCGAGTAGAAATCCATTGCGAGTGACCGACTTAGTGAATTATATGTATGCCAGTTATAATTTTGTTAGTTTTTTTTTGGAGGAAACGTAGTTCCGACATATTGTTTGATTATCCATTTGACTTGATTGCTGAATTCGAACCATAATATGTATAGTTTACTCATAAAAATGATGCTAAGATTAAATCAGTCACATTTATGCTTCATAAATGGTATGGATTCTCCTCTTAGGTCTCCTCTTAGAAGTCGTTCATGACATCGACATAGCTTAGCAAACAACATTTCCCACTCAGAAGAATGCTCGAGTGGTACATCACTGCCAGCACAAAATATGACATTTGTTACGTGACATTTTGTGTGCCAAAACAAGCATTCTGGAGTGTTGGAGAAGATAAATGAGCCCTTCTCTTTGAAGATCTACGAAGCCTTTTCTATCGAGGCATGCTCGAAATCAACCTTCTACTCATCTGGTGCTTGTAAGTGCCTCTAATATTTCGTATTTGCTTTTCTTACTACACGCATACACATATCATGAGACTATAACAATTCCGAATTTATTCAATAGGATGCAATACATGGATAATGAAAAGCTAAAGTCCAAGACAGGTATCCTTGACCCTACTGTGATTACAAAGTTGAATTTCGACTTTCAGGTGCAACGGGACCCAGAACAATACAAGCGCATGACAAAAAAACAATTTGAAAAATCATTTGCAAGCCAAAAGAGGGATAAAAAGACAAAGGTTGCAGCCTACATAGGACATGCCATGTTTAACTTTATCAGAGATGGCAAGGACCTCGTAAAGGCTCCGCACCATTTTGAGTAAGTTTGACACATGACCTGGAAATAGCAATTATTGCTAATTATTAACTTAACACGTGTGTTTGTACGTGTGCAGTAAACACTACATAATGATCTTCATCAAGCCAACACAGGGTTTGGCAACGGTCTTGGACTCAGTCAATTACTCACAAGATACTTACAAAGATTTCCTTGATATTTTGAGAAAGTACGGTTATTCGATACTTTTAATATACACACATATATATAGGTTGGCAACTCTTATATGACATTCCTTGTATGACAGCGCTGGGCGGTTTTATGCAAAAAACGTGGCGGTCAGATACCTGCTAATAAGGATGCATTGCATATATCAACATATTATCCTTGTCCCAAGCAGCCTTCTGGGAGCATCTTATGCAGGTATTATATATGTGAGCATATTCGGACCGACTGCGAATATAGAGTGAATCGTGAGGATGTAAGTTATCCTTAATGTCAATATTGTATTTTCCTTACTTTTGAGTTTCATTTTCATTATAACTAGCGTATTTTAATACTATTATGTTATCGTTGTCACCAACATATTCTAAACCTTGTTATGTGTTTCATTGCAGCACGCGAAGAATGTGGACAAAGAATGGCCGGTTTCTAGAGATATGCTTGGTGGAGGAGCCGAGAAGATTGCAAATGAACTGTGTACCTTCATGCGTTGCGAAATTTTTCCACCGAAAAGGGTAGTTCTTTGATGATGCAGGTGTAACAGCTAATGTGCCAGACTTTGCCAGTATATTGATCATCAATTTGGTATATGAATTTAGATTTATTGTACTTGCATATATGTATATGAGATGAATTTTTGGTGATATTGTGTCGATAATGCTTGTCAGAATATATTGTTTCTACTCTGTGTGAATGTGCATATGAAATTGACCTGGAATAACAACATGTAGTACCTAACAAACCGCCTGTGATAATATAATTTCACAGACGGCTTATCGTAGGTAACGAACTGCCTATGATAATATAGTTTCACAGGCGGCTAGTCGTAGGTAAAGAACTGCCTGCGATAATAGAGTTACACAGGTGGATAATCTTACGTTACAAACCACATTTGATAAAGATTCTTCACAGACAGATAGTCGTAGGTAAAGAACCGCCTGCGATAATAGAGTTACATAGGTGGATACTATTACGTTACAAACCGCCTGTGATAAAGATTCTTCACAAGGTAAAGAACCGCCTGTGATAATAGAGTTAAATAGGCCAATACTCTTTACGTTACAAACCGCATGTGATAAAGATTCTTCACAGGCGGCTAGTACTAGCTATTGAACCGCCTGCGATAATGGAGTTATCACAAGCGGATACTGTTACGTTACAAACCACTTGTGATAAAGAGTCTTCACAGGCGGCTAGTCGTAGGTATAGAACCGCCTGTGATAATAGAGTTACACAGGCGGATACTCTTTACGTTACAAACGGCCTGTGATAAAGATTCTTCATAGGCGACTAGTAGTAGGTATTGAACCGCCTGTGATAATGGAGTTATCACAGGTGGATACTCTTATGTTACAACCCGCCTTTGATAAAGAGTCTTCACACGCGGCTAGTCGTAGGTATAGAACCGCCTGTGATAAACTTTTTCACATGCGGTTTAAGTTTCCACCTGTGAAAATTGCTGATTATCACAGGCTCTTAATTTCAGGGGATTTTGAAAACCACATGTGATAATACGTTTAGAGCCGCCTAAGATGAAGATTGTTTTAGTAGTGTGTGGGGTAAAAGTGCCCACGGGTTCCTCATCAAATATCAGCAAACTAGTCTCGATGAATGACTTGTCTCTATTTGGCTACAATTCTCACGATTGTTATATAATGATGATAGTGTTCCTCGCCATTGCAATAATGATCATCAAACCATTGCATATAAAAATTGTGATCACACGTTTGTGTTACTTCTTCAATGCAGTATTACAAAAGGTGATATATTGTGAAGACTTAGACTATCTGAAAACGTACATCATCGAGACTATGTGCAGGCTTGAGATGTGTTTCCCACCATCCTTTTTTGATATGCAAGTACACCTAATCATACATCTCATGGACCAGATTAAAACATTTGGGCTACTATATTTACATCATATGTTTCCATTGGAGCAATATTTAGCAGTATTAAAGGGTTATGTGCAGAATCTTGCTCAGCCACAGGGTTTAATTATGGAAGTCTACACTACGGAAGAAGTGATTGAGAGTTGCACTGATTACATCAGAGATGGAAAATAGATAGGTGTGCCTATAACAGTACATGAGGGTAGACTACGTGGGAGAGGCAAAGTGGGTAGAAAAACATTCATCGTTTAGGATTACAAATTAGTACATTGTGCATATTTTGGTGTATTACAACAGCTCGCGATAGCTGAGTAGTACATCGACGAACACCAAATCGACCTTCGCAGAGAAAACCAAGGCCGCGGACAGAAGTGGATCATGATAGAGCACAAAAGTCGTTTCACTTAATGGTTAATGGACAAAAATATAGCATACGTAGACTACATAGAAGAGGCAACAATGATGAAGTTAGCTTCTGGCCCATCCGCTTTGGTGATGTCATGGCAAGCATATGACATCAATGGGTACATATTTTACACTATGGCAAAAGACAGTAAGTGTGTTACAAAAAATAGTGAAATTCGTATAGAGGCTTATGATCCACCAGGGCAGAAGACAACATAATTCAGGTTCATAGAGGAAATATGAGAACTCGATTATGGCGAAAGAATGCAAATACCCGTGTTTGAGTGCCAATGGGTCAAACACCCTGATGGTGTGGAAGTGGACAATTACGAGCTCACCTTGGTGGACTTAAAGAAAATGGGCTATAAAGATGGCCTAAGGGTTCTCGCCGATCACGTTGTACAAGTTTTTTATGTACAAGATCCAGGAGCTGAGAAGGTGCATGTAGTTGTTCATGGGAAGCAAAATATTGTTGGAGTTAAGAATGTGAGAGATAATGAAGAGGAATATAATCAATATGAAGAAATTTCCCTCTTCACCGGTCCAGAAAACATCAAGCTTGTAGACAAAAAATAAAAAAAGGATTTGAACCCTACATGCGAGAAGATGTCAATGCAGGAAAAATTGTATGAAATAAAATTTGACACATATTGTATAAATTTTTAATATTGAACATAGTGTAATAAAAACACGTAATATTTAATGGCTTATGTTTTCATAATCTTTTTCTTTCATTAGATTTGTTTTCATATGTATGAAACCTTGTTATATGCAACAAAGAACTGTTTACCATCCTAAGTTCATGTAAACTTATATCATAATTGTGATTTTAAAAAATTGGGCAACAGCAGAGGCAGCTAGGTCCAATAGAGCCGTGAGTGTGCTAAGCACAACAAGCAGGTCAGTCAGGCCCAACAGCCCAACATCACAACAGGCCCATGGGAGAACAGAGAGTTCTGGCGAATTGAGTGGTGACAGTCTAAGTGAGTTCGATGCGAACTTATAAGATGGATGAGGGCGAGTTAGTAACACGAGGTGGGACTAAATCCCACCTCCAATATCACTGGGGGTTATTTTAAGAAACCACCTGTGAAAACTACACTTCACAGGCGGCGATTATTATGGACCGCCTATGAAGATGCCTGCTTCAGCTTTGGAACTTTTGTCCCTCACCGAAATGTTGAGGGCGTTCTACCCAACTTTTAAGGCGAGGTGCACTACCCCTCTGAACATAAATTCCTTCCTATCAAATTCAAATATTTGGACTGAAGTTCAAACTACTCCCTACTATGTATAATTGTGATTTTAAAAATTTTGGTCAACAGCAGGGGCAGCCAGGCCCAAGAGAGCCGAGTTCAAATTTGAATGGAATTCCCTAAATGTATCATTGTGATTTTAAAAATTTGGTCAACAGTAGGGGCAGCCAGTCCCAAGAGAGTCGTGAGTTCAAATTTGAATGGAATTCTCTAAATGTATCATTGTGATTTAAAAACGTTTGGGCAACAACAGTGGCAGCCAGGTCCAACAGAGCCGCAAGTGCGTGAAGCACTGCAAGCAGGCAAGTCAGGCCCAGCCGCACAATAGCACCACAGGACCATTGGTGATCCGAGGGTCCTGGCGTAGATCAGTGAGAGTTCAAGTGAGTTCGAGACAACAGAGACATCCAAGCATATAAGATGGACGCGGGCGAGATAGTTACACGAGGTGGGACTAAATCCTAGTTTCACAGGCGGTTTTATGCTACACCGCCTATGAAAATAGAACTTCACAGATGAAGGTTTTTAAGGACCACCTGTGAAAATGTTGGGCCGCGCTCAATAGCACGGTCTTTCCACAGGCGGACCTTTTTAAAACCGTCTGTGAAATATTACTTTCACAGGCAGTTGTTCTAACAGCCGCCTGTGAATCTACCTTTCACAGGCGGTTGTTCTAACAGCCGCTTGTGAAACTACCATTCACAGGCAGCAGCCACCTGTGAAGCTACCCTTTACAGGCGGTTTTTTCTTACAACCGCGTGTGAAATTTTTTCATACAATACACCCATAATAGAATAATTAACTTTGTCCATATTTATAGCAAAACACACATAACAGAATAATTAACATTTTTAATGCAATACAACTCACAGAACATTATAATTAACTTTTCTGAAAACAATCCATATATAAGGTTTAGACAAAATACAGAACATGTTAATCTACCATAGTTTCTGACATGTAGCATACTTCAAAAAATAGTATAACAACAAACAACAACAACATAGTGATATTGAAAAAATTTCATTCTAAATAACTAAACGATATACCTTCTTTTAGATGTTATTTGCTTCAACTTCGATGACCTATCCCCATATTCTTTCTCCTCAAGTTGAGTCGGACGACGCTCCATCGTCTTCAGACTTGACTTCCACTGCTATTTCATGGAGAACATCATTAGCATTATAATAATATCATTTAAATCAGCAAATTTAAAATTCGAGTCATGTCAAAGAAGTACCTTCAGTATGTTTACGCTTGACAAACTTGACCTTGCTATCCCTTATCCACTTCTGGGTTGTCTTGTGGCCATTTGAATCATGATTGCCTTGTGGCTTTTTGATCATGATAACTGTTTGTTTTGCCTTGGTTCTGGTGAGGATACGACGAGCCTTGCTAGACTCACAATGAGGCAACTATTTGTCTAAACAAAGGTAGCGCTAATGCTTTAACTCTTAGAATGCTGACTTTTGATTCTTTCATGATAAGCTGCACTTGAAAAGAGACCTGATCCTGATCTTTAAACTGATGTTTTTCAGTATGCAACCATTTATCTACACAAGCTGCTATCATCAGAGGCAGACGAGGGACACAAGAAGCAGGCAAGTCTGGAGGAGAGACTGGTGCAACTTTTTTCTCTTTTCCTTTTGAAACATGCAGTCACAGGAGGTTCAAAGATAAGAATAGGACTGATAGTTTCCTGGGTACCAATATTTTCCCTCTGTTGCGCTGGTGATGATATGTGTGAAGGTCCCACATGGACACTCTGTTCTAGGATGATATTTTTCTCTCTGTTGCACTGGTCCTGAGACTATCGGACCAACCGAAGGATGGGGATTACCATTGTGAGAAGGAGGATCAATCTCATCAACCGCAGCAACATCAGCAAAACTAGAAGTGAGGGGATAAATTGGGATCGTCCAAGAACAGCCGTCCCCTCCACACTCCATCCCAAATTTTATCACAATGCTACGAGGGATATCCAAGATATTCTCAACCATAACAAATGCTAAAACTCGAGCCAGGGAAGTATCATTCTTTTCCTATTCCAACAACCGTCCGAAAGTTTAACAAACTTGTTTGATGTGCCTATCATTCCTTAAATCCAAAGAAAAGCCGAGAAATAAAACCATACTTTCTTAGTAAAAATGGTACGCCTGAAGTTCAGGGAAATTTCATCATGATTAACAAATTGGAAAAGGTGATCTCTGACTTGGTGAGGGTTTACCGCAATCACAGGGTCTTTGTTATAAGGGTACTTTAAACGAAACAAACCAATTCCGAAAGGATGAGAACCGAAGTTTATGACTTCTAGATGCAAGGTATTCTGTAGGTATTGAACAATCTCATCCAAAAGACCACTTTTTTGTTTAGGAGACAATACCTCGTCTGTGACGGCAATGACCATTTCTTCATTGCACTGTGTCAGAGTGTGAGAGCTGTGACACCCCTCCCGCCCTGCTCGGAAGCAGCCCACGAGGTTCTTTTTTTCCGGAGGGGGCTTGGCGACCTACGTGACCTGGACTCGAGGGAGCGGATGAACACTGGGATTTACGTGGTCCGGTCGCCAGAGCTTAATACCCTACATCCACGGATTGCTTGCTATATTGTTTGCTTGTATGTGCGTGAGAGGGTGCTAGGTGCGAACCCTTTGCAGATTGGGGACCCTGGTCCCTTTATAGTTCAAGGCCGGAGTGGTTACAATGTGGCTTGGGGCCAGACAGGTGGCCCCAATGCTATGTGTACCCTATACATGATCTAGGGCTTCGTCCTCTGAGAAGAGTGGTCGACGTGGGAGTTAAGTCCCGCCGCCCGGCGTACTGAGCGCCCCTGACCGCGTGTCAGGTGATGATGAAGACGCTGTCTTGTCGCCGCGTCTTCTCGCCATGCTTGGGACGCTTCGTGCTGTTGGATGGCATTGTGCTGCTGTCACGCCTTATCATTCTGCCTTGTCACCGTAATGGCGAAAGGGCAGAGGACGACGGTGTGCACAGTGTGCCATGCTTCTAGGGAAGGCACGATCCTTGAATGTGAAGTCTGACAGCGCACTTCCTTATTGACTTCGTTGATCCATGACCCACAACGGATCGTGGGGCACGTGGCGGCTCTGGAGCTCTTATCGACGGGTTTGGTGCCAGCGGACATGTGGCAGCTCCGGACCTCACCTCAGCGGGGAGGCTCGGACCGGAGCCTTGGGCACGTGGCAGCACCGGAGCTTTCCTAAGCTGGGAGGTGACTCTGAGCCAGGGGACACGTGGCAGCTCCGGACCTCACCTCAGTGGGGAGGCTCGGACCGCAGCCCAGGGCACGTGTCAGCACCGGAGCTGTCCTCAGCAGGTAGGTAGCTCAGAGCCAGGGGACACGTGGCAGCCCCAGACCTCACCTCAGCGGGGAGGCTCGGGCCGGAGCCCATGGCACGTGTCAGCTCTGGTGTTGTCCTCAGCGGGGAGGTGGCTCTGAGCCCGGGGACACGTGGCAGCTCCGGACCTCACCTCAGATGGGAGGCTCAGACCGGAGCCTAGGGAACGTGTCAGCTCCGTACCTCAAGCGCACGTGGCAGCCCCAGGGCTGACCATGGGGCCAAGGGCATGTGGCTATGTTGGGGCCCACCTTAACGGAGAGGCGGGGCCAAGCTGTCATTTTCCCACTACGCGGGGGTACACGGTCTGCAGGGTACCGACAGTGGCCACCGGGCCCATCTCGGGGGAAGCATCAAGCCCGTAGGTGGGGCCCCCATCTCTCATGCATGGTGGTTTTGAACTTGTACTTTAGAAACCGAAGTGGTGGAGAGATTTTCGCGTAGTGGACCAGTGGTTGTACCTGGGAGACGAAAAGGCTGCACATCCTTGGTGTAGTGGGTGTACTCGGCAATCGAAGTGGAAGAACATCATCGGCGTAGTGGACACGTGCTTGCTCTTTACTAGTGGGTCGTGATGACGTGCTCGAGGGATTGCCCCGGGGCATTTACTGCGGCAGCCCTTGGGTCGACCGCTACAGTTGCACCTTGCCACTTTTCTTGGGAACCGCCGAACGTTCCCGAGAAGTTACCTGCCTGGCCCCAAGTGTCTGACGGGTGGACCTGGGTCCTACCCCTCGATGGGGGAGGCAGCCAACCCACGGCGTGGCTCGATGGAAACCCAAACGTCGCGCCTGTTTCCTTGCCAGAGGTTACAGGCGTATAAAGGGAATCCTTCCGGAGAAGGACGGTTCCCTTCTGCCTTTTGCAATCTTCACCTTCCTCTTGTGCGCTCTAAGCCTCCACTCCCTAGTGCTCACAACCTTTCCTTGCCCCCATGTCTTCCGGGCCTACGTTCGTCCAGGCTCAGCAGTGATGGCGACATCGCTGTTGTGAGGCGCCTGCTCGGCTGGCAATCGGCCACGTTCAACGTCAAGATCCGTTGTGGGAGGATCCCGCTGACCGACATGCAACCTGGCGATGTGGTACTCTTCACCTCGTACATGTTGTCCGGGTTCGCATTCCCGGCATCGTCCTTCCTCCTCACCCTCACTCAGTTTGAAAGAATATATCAAATATCCAGTTATATTGGTATGAAAGTCAATAATATTTCTGGATAATTCTTTGAAGTTTTTCAGTAAAAGAATTATTGAGGGAGTTTGGTTCATCCAAACATTCCCAAAATTTACCAGAATACTCTTTAGCATATTATTGAACTCCTTTCAAAGTTTCACCTCATTCGGAGTTGATTTGAGTAGAAAATTTAAGAGTACAAACTACTTTACTAAAAAATGTCCAGAAACATTTTCAGAAAAAGCTAAACACTTGTAAAATACATCCTAGTAAGTTCTTAGCTCTAAAAATTCCAGGAAAATTCATGCATATTCTCTGAGGTATGATTGAAATGGTACTTCCATGCAATTTGCATGAAAATGCATATTTATGCAGAATTAATTCCTTTTAGCATAACTGCTTAGTGAATTATTCTGGATGAACTACTCAATGAATAATCCTGAAACTTGGTCCAAAATTCTTTCTTGTGACAAGGAAGTCACATGCATAGTTTCCGCTCAAGTTGATGTAAAAGCCTCAAGTTCAGCATGTATAGCTCTTTGTAGAATTTAAATCTGCAGGGTCAAATTCAATTGTAATTAGGGTTTTCAATTTCAAAGGTTGGCGACATGAAATAAAGGAAGGTTATAATTACAATTTAGCCGGAAAGAAAATAAACCTGGCATTTCAAATGCGAGCACAAGCGAGGGTTAACGCCACGGAGAATCAAATTCAATTTTCGGAATTTGTTATAACTTTTTGATTTTTTGGAGCCACTGATGTGTGGGAGGGAAGACTGCCGGTGGGACCCGCACATCATTGGAACAGAGTACCCTCAGTGTTTCTTTCTCTGCGAACTCGACACCGAGGCATCCACTGAGCTGCTTGAGACTTGCTCCCGAAGCCAGCTCACTCCACGGCGTTCTTGATCAATATACATTGATGCTGCCCAACAAAAGTCCCATTTCCCTGCTCACAAACCCTCTTCACATGTTAAACCAAAAAAAAATAACCGTTTCCTCGCACGCAACCGAAGCAAAACGGCGCCGCCTCTTGGTTGATCATCGCCGATCAGCTTCCGGCAGGTTTCACGCCCGGTTAAACCGCCCAGGAGCTGCGCCGTCCTCTCCTCGACGTTTTCCACCCATCTTCAGCTCGTCCCCGGCCTTCCTCCGCCGCGGCCGTGCCGTTGCTTTCTCCGAAAACAGAGCAACGTCGCGCCTCTCGGTTCCATGTCGCCCGGCCGCTTCCGTACCCCCCGGCTCGATCAAAGCAAATTTAAGGTGCACCACGATGTCTAGTTGCTCATACCGAAACCCTCTGGCTCTTCCCACCGCCGGCTAGCCATAATTTGGAGTTTTGCACCGGTGCACGTGAAGAACCGATCAAGCTTATATCGGGAAATTCTTTCAAGTCGCTTGATCATCACTCTTACGGTTCAAACTACAGCTACTAGCAGCCCTAGCGACCACCCACGCCGAAGCCCAAAGCAAACCGGCCACCACACACCCCGTGCGACGAGAATTCACCGCCGCCGGCCAAAAATGCGTCGGTGCACGGTGGCAGCCATGTTGCCGATGTTTTCGGCTCGGTTCGGTGGTGGAATCAGGTTCTATGTGCGCTACTGATGGTGTAAGGCACATTTGCTCGTCGATTTAGGCTCGGGAAGGCCGTGTTCCTCACCGGCCTCCCGTTACTGAGCGCCACCACCGGTGTTGACCGTGTTCCCGGCGATTCCCCGATGCAAGACCTTCCCCGGCAGCTGTGTGGAGTTCTGAGGAGCGTGTAGAGCTAAACCGGAGTGGAAATGGTTGGGAATTGAGAGAGAACGGGGTGTGCCACCCCTCTGTTCCGGCGCACACGCACGCTCTGGCGGGAGGTTGAAGACAGACCTGAACCGGGAGCCCCACGTTTGAATTTCTTTGTGTAAAATAAATCCAGAAAAGGGTGCAACTTTGCAAGCCCATAACTTGGTGTAGAAAGCTCCAAAATTAGTGAGACAAATTTTGTTGGATTCCTGATAAGGAGTACTTTGCATAGAAACAAAGTGTTTGCTATCAAAATGCCCAGCGAATTATATAGAATTTGTTTAATTATTCTTTTAGGGATTAATTCCAGGAACAATTCTTTATGAAATATTCCCAATTTTGGGAAGCAAATCTTTTTCCTAGTTCTTGATCTCTAGTAAAAAATTTAGAATATTTGGATCTGATTAAGAGGACTTAATTAGTAGGTTTTCTAAGATTTATTTAAATGGGCTGAAAAATCACAGAAACTAATTCTAGAAAACAGAATAAGCTTCACCAAGCAATTCTGGCCAGCAAAAAGGCTTAGCAAATTTTGGAACAATTTTTCCTAGAAACCTTAGGATCAGACTGCTTAGAATATCAGATTACTTCTTATGAAAAAGTCTGGTTTAGTTCCTGTAAATAAAGTTAAGTTAGATCGTCCATGAATCATTGTGGCTATCTCCTTCCTCAGAAACTTCTGAAAATTTTACCATACACCTATCATGAGATTAGAAAGCCCCTGTAAAAATTTCAACCACAGAAGCTGCTGTCTTCATATAGTTTAGCTCTGTATTTGTATATCTCACTTAAATTCATAATATGACGCATCGTTTATCTGATCATTTCGATAGCGATACATCTCGCGAAGACTTTGGAGGCCGCTGACTTGCATCTATTGATAGAAACTTTAGTCGGGATCAACACTAAGGCAAGCCCCAGTTTGCATCCAAATTTATAAGTTTTTATTTGTATACACTTTATATTGTCTAGAAATTAATTTGCATTACGGCTAGGTTTGTATGACACTCAACATGCATGAGCCAATAAATTCCTGGAGTTTTATTTAGAGTAGGTTTTCACTTAATTATAACCTCTGTGATCAAGTTAAGAAAAGTGGATTAGAAGAGGCATAACTCGAGTAGGCCATTTCCTACTCGTGAACCGGGATAAAGGGGGATCAATCGGAAGAGTTGGGAATTGATCCACTTAATTGGGGAAATGAGACCGGGCAGTATGAATGGAAGGCTCAAGGATGTGGTCCTATGAACCTAGTCTCTGTCCGAGTCGTTTAAGGCCCGTTCTCATGTGTGGCCCTGCTGGACAAGTTTGAGTTGTGTACCGGATGCATACTGGCTATATGGGACCCAGGAAATCGATGTAACATGTTAACCTAGCTGTTGAGGCAATCCCCAATGTCTTAGGCAGATGCTGAAAGGAGAGAGAAGTCGGCTCTAAGAGGGTTTGCCGTAGTGAGACTTACTCCAAGTCGGTTGGACCGGTTCGACATTTGGGTGTCGTATGAAAGGTTGCAAAATACGACGTTGAGGGGATTGGTTGATCACCTGTCTCGGACGGGCATATGTGTCGTGTCATCCGTGTGTCTTTGATTCGAATCAAGGTCTCTCACGGTAGTGAGCATACTTGTTCTCTACATCGTGACATAGTAATAAACTGGGGAAAAGAAACATGCTTCGTGATTAATTCTCATATTGGAGATGAGGGATGATGAAAACCATTCACTAAATTTACTTTCTACTTTGGGCTAGTGGCGTCGAGACGAAGCTATTCTTGTTTGATGGTGGAGTCTCGACATTGATGGCGCAAGGTATGTGTAGGTCTAGGGTAGCTCACTAAATTTACCTTCTCCTCGGGCAAGTAGCATCGAGATGAAGTGTTTCTTGTTTAATTGTGGAGTCTCGATGTAAAATTGTGTGAGGATTGTGAAAGTTGCTTAAAAGTGGAAGTAAGGACTCTCTGTTAGCTCAAGTTCATCTTTTATGCAAACTTCTTTATTCAGCCCTCTATTTTCATCGTTTAGAGTTCCATGTGTAGGTTTTCGGTTAAGTCTTGCTAAGCATAAGCTCACGGTTTGTTGATCCATTGTTTTGCAGGTAATGTTGCATAAGGCAACATTAGGGAGGAAGGGAGATCCGAGCGAGGCAGCACCCAACAAGGGGCGTGAGTCTTACTTAGAACCCTGCAAGCCGCCAGGTTTTGAGGTGGTGCTAGTGTGAAGCATCCGTGGGCAGGATGGCTTCATTTTGCTTAGCATAGGCTATAGTCCGTGAGTGTATTCTTATCTTCCGCTGCAATGTACACTTGTACATTATTTGTAAAATGAGATAATAATATGTATGACAGACATATGTTGTTGTGTATGTGTGTTTTTTCAGATGAGTGCTGTTGGGTGCCGCATCGCACGGCAAACACCCAATGCGATTTCTGGACTGTCGAGGCGGGGTCCCCATAGGCGTGGTATCAGAGCCGCATTGGGAATAGCGCATCTAAAAAGACACGTATTTTCAAAAACTTAGAGTCTACGAGTGAGGATTCGGTACTAGGCCCCCAAAAAGTTTACTATTAGCATAAGTGATGTATGGTGGCAAACTAACATACTTGTTACTCTATTCTGTAACGACGCACCGTCGACCAGATAAGAGGTAAGGTACGCCACCGAAAGCGGATCAATTTTGATTAGCTTCCCTGACGAGGAAAGTGGTTTAGGGTATAAGTCTCATAGCTCGATGTGAGACGTCAATATGAAACTCTTGATCTCTTCATGTTCCCGAGCTCATATGAAACGCCGATCCCTGCCGTGCATTAGGCAAGAAAGTGGAAACCCCATTGTGTGGTCGGTAACACGACAGTGTGTTCTTCTGGAAATAGCCTAGGAGGACATATGCAGCGCTCGCCATCGGCGTGCCCTGCAGGACAGTAGGTGGTATCTGTTGGGTTGATGAAATTCTCAACCGTGACGACCTGTTTGCGCTCTATTCGGGTTCCATGTCGTGTGGTGTAAAAACACGACCATGTACCTTGAGACGTGACTTGACTCAAGAACGGCCCATATAGAAATGATACAGGGCATATGTTTTTGTTGTGATATGGACCTGCCTGAAATGAGAAACCTTTGTGTGCCTCATCATTGAGTGGTTTTATGCAGGTACCCTAACCATGTATCCGTATTACGAGTAGAGTACGTTTGCGAGTGAACAATTTTAGTGCCACTAATAGAACGTAGATGCCGGATGTTGAAGATTGCATCAATACATCACTCATCTCATAAGTATAAAGATTCTTTAAGATTTCAATGAATACAGTTCAAATGAGGTAATTAAAACTTCTTTACAAACCAACTCAAGCATATGTGAGTATAGAGAGACCCAAAAACAGAGTCCCCTGTTTTGGCAGTGTTTTTGCTGAAACTTACATAGGGTGTTACTAATTGTGAAAAGGACCAATGGTAGTTTGTGATACAGTTTTGTAAAGGTAGAGAAGTCCTATAAAAATTTGCTATAAACCTCCAGAACATAAACACATTTAAAGTTGGTCAAAAACCTTAGAAACCGAAACTGCTACAAATGGGTAGAACCTGAAACAGAGTCTCTGTAATTCCACCATAACTCTCTGTGGAAAAATCGCTAATAGTATTGTGATACAATTATGGAAAGGTAATGAGATATGCTACAACTTTGTAATTCAAAGTTTTGCCAAAACTGGTGCAGAATTAATTTGAATTGTGGATTGAAACTAGGTACCTCTGGGGAGGTGCTGTCAAAATCCTGCCCAAAATTCTGTTAAATTTGAACCATCATATATTTTGATCCAGGAATGCAAAGAGGTCATATAAATACATTTTGAAAAGCTTGCGAAGTTCTTTACAATGTTTCTGTTCAACCTCAGGGCAGAATCTTCCTGCAAAGAGGTGAAATTCGCAGTACAAGTGAAACTGTCCAGAGTACCCAAAGGCTGTGTATAGTTTCTGTACTGATTTGGATTTTGCTTATAACTTCCTGCAAAGGAATTGTAAAATGTGAAATCTCACTATTCTGGGAATCTTAAGAATTGTTCTCAAGTTTTGTAATTATGAGTTTGGTCCATATACGTTTCAAACTGTATGGAAAAGTTGACCCAAAATGAGCACTTACAGGGGAGGTGCTGCTGAAATTCCTCCAGAATTTCTGTCAACCTAAGCTCATAATTTCTGATCTAGAACTTATTAGAGGCAAATAACTATTTTATGGAAAGGTACTGAGGTTATATACAACTTTGGTATTTAACCCAAACCATGAAACTATTTTTTTGACAACAAAAATCTGGTTTGTTTGAGGACCGGTCAATCTGATCCAGAATGACCATAACTGTGATTATTCCAGTTATTCCTGAAACCATTGTTGTTAGTTATACAGAGTTCGCACATAAATCATTTTGCTTACATGTTAAGATTTCATTATCAGAATTGCACTACTTTGTTTATGGAATAAATCAAGAGATAGTATTAAAGCTGATAATGAACTCTTGCAATGCAGAATGGTGTGAACTCCTTCCATGGGTGAATTGGATGGTTCCAGTGGGGATGACTCTCCACATTCAGAGCATCGAGCTCCACAACAGCAGAAGCCACCAGGACCTTCACCTAGGGTCACAATGGCGGACATTCTAGCTGCCGTGACAGGTGCAAGCGATGAGCGAACCGACTTGCTCCGCACCCTTGTGATGAATACATCCTGTCAAGGGGGTGTCAAGACAAAGATTTTCGCCAACCTCAAACGAGTTGATACATTGAGTTCTTGACGACTCAACCACCGGTTTTCATAGAAGCCGAGGATCCTCTGGTGGTGGATAGCTGGATCCATACCATCGAGTCTAAGTTCGGGTTGCCCCAATGCACCGAACATCAGAAAGTTTTGTACATGGCGCAAAAACTTCTCGGGTCCGCTAGTGCATGGTGGACAAATCAACTCGCCTCCCTACCAGCTGGACATCAGTTCACATGGGCGGAATTTCGGAAGGCATTTCTTGCTTATCATGTTCCTTTCGGAATAATTCAGCGGAAACTCGAGGAGTTTCTAGTGTTAAAACAAGGAGGTAGGGATGCATACGAGCATTCGCGGGCGTTCAACAAACTGACACAGTATGCGCCTGACTATGTGAACACTGGGGCACAAAAATGTGAATGGTTCTTTCGCAGCCTCAATCCCAAGATAAAAGAAAAACTGGTCATAGCAGATCGAAGTAACTTCAACAAATTGATGAGTTCTGCCATCATGGTTGAAGATGCTCAGCGAGAAGTTCAGGCTGAGAAAAGAAAGAACAGTATAGCACCGGATAGTAGCATATTGCTCCTCAGAAATACCGGGTGGTAGATAGTACCTTGAACTGTCAGCTGATGCAGCTGGCTAGACGATCCCCATAATATTCAAGTCGTTCAACTTCATATTCTGAATTCGGACAGCTGCAACAACGGTATATGCAGCCGCAATATTCTGTTCCTCACACGTTCGTGCCGCAACAGAATGCACCCAGTGTCCATACTCACAGTAACATAAAACCGGCTGAGAAACCATGCTTCACGTGCGGTTATTTGGTCACATCAGCAGGAGGTGCCAGAAAGGATATGGCACAGAGGAAATACACCAGAGCAGGGTATAAATCAATCCTGTGCTCAGCTCCAAGGAACAGGACCAAAGTCCGGGTGCATCTATCATACAACTCTAGAAAATGTGCCGGAAGGTGCACCTGTGCTAGCGGGAACGTTCACACTCAATGAACTAACCGTAGTGATTTTATTCGACTCTGGAGCCACACACAATATCATAAGTAGATTATTTGTGTGCAAAGCTGAGCTTTCTACAACTACACCAAAGGATCACTATCTTATCAGCTCACCTGGTGGAAAAATAGCTGTTAATGAAATAGTGGTCAAAGCACCCCTGTGCTTAGGTGGGAAATTGTACCCCCACAACCCTCATTGTGTTAGAGTGGAAGAAGATTGATGTGATCCTAGGAATGGCGTGGATAAATTACCACGGGGCTGTTTTTGACATCGGTCCACAGATTGTTCGATTGGACTCTCCGTTCTACGGTCTTCATACACTCATACTTGAAGACGTGGATTCTGAAATTCCAGTTGCGTACCACAGTGTGACCATGAAACTGGAGGATATTCCAGTGGTCCGTGAGTAACCAGATGTGTTTCCCGACGATCTTCCTAGGATGCCACGTGAAAGAGACGTGGTATTCAGGATCGAGTTAGCACCGGGAACCACACCGATATCTCGAAGGCCGTACAAAATGTCTCCGAAGGAATTAGTTGAACTGAAAGAGTAGCTAAAAGATTTAATGGACAAAGGATTCATCAGGCCAAGCTCATCACCATGGGGCTGTTCGGCCCTCTTTGTGAAGAAAAAGGATGAATTGCTATGGTTATGTGTGGACTATCGGCCGTTGAATGCAGTGACGATCAAAAATAAATATCCACTGCCATGGATCAATGTATATCAAATGGTGGGTGCCAAAGTATTCTCCAAGATGGACTAGAGGTCCAGTTATAATCAAATAAAGACCAGAGCGGAGGATATACCGAAGACAGCATTCTAGACTAGATACGGGCTCTATGAGTATCTAGTCATATCTTTCGGTCTGACGAATGCACCCGCACATTTTATGTACCTCATGAATTCTGTATTCATGCCAGAGTTGGATCAGTTCATCGTGGTATTCATTGATGACATTCTCGTATACTCAAAATCAGAGGAGGAGCACCCAAAACATCTCCATATTGTGCTCCAACGATTACGAGAACATAAGTTATATGTCAAATTCAGCAAGTGTGAATTTTGGATCAGCAAAGTACCATTCTTAGGCCACATTATTTCAGTGGAGGGTGTAGCTATAGATTCAACCAAAGTTGAGCAAGTATTGAGGTGGGAGTCTCTGACACCCGTTCATCAAATCTGCAGTTTCCTAGGACTAGCGGGGTATTACCAGAGATTTATTCCCAGCTTCTCGAAGGTGGCTAAGCCAATGACAGAATTATTGATGAAGAGCAGCAAGTATGTATGGACGGAGGCCTGTGAAGAGGCATTTCAAACTCTAAAGAAACATCTCACAACAACACCGGTTCTAGCCCAACCGGATACGACAAAGCCGTTTGATCTCACAACAGCATTTCAAACTCTAAAGAAACATCTCACAACAGCGTCGGTGCACGGTGACAACCCATGTTGCCGACGTTTTCGGCTCAGTTGGGTGGTGGAATCAGGTTCTACGTGCGCTAGTGATGGTATATGGCACATTTTCTCATCAATTTTGGCTCGGGAAGGACGTGTTCCTCACCGACGCTGCATTACTGAGCGCCGCCACTGGTGTCGACCGTGTTCCCGGTGATTCCCCGATGCACGACCTTGCCCGGAAGCTGTGTGGAATTCTGAGGAGCGTGTAGACTAAACCGGAACCTAAATGGTTGAGAATTGAGAGAGAACGGGGTGCGCCACCCCTCTGTTCCGGTGCACGCGCACGCTCTGGCGGGAGGTTAAAGACAGACCTGAACCGGGCGCCCCATGTTTGAATTTCTCTGTGTAAAATAAATCCAGAAAAGGGTGCAACTTTGCAAGCCCATAACTTGGTGTAGAAAGCTCCAAAATCAGTGAGACAAAATTTGTTGGATTCCACATAAGGAGTACTTTGCATAGAAACAAAGTGCTTACTATCAAAATGCCCAGAAAATTCTGTAGAGTTCTTTTTAGTTATTCCTTTAGGGATAAATTTTAGGAACCTTTATGAAACATTCCCAATTTTGGGAAGCAAATCTTTTTCCTAGTTCCTGATATCCAGTAAAAAACTTTAGGATTTTTGGAGCTGATTAAGAGGGTTTAATCAGTAGGTTTTCTCAGGTTTATTTAAATGGGCTGGAAAATCATAGAAACTAATTCCAGAAAATAGAATAAGCTTCACCAAGCAATTCTGGCCAGCAAAAAGGCTTAGAAAATTTTGGAACATTTTTTTCTAGAAACCTTAGGACCAGACTTCTTAGAATATAAGATTACTTCCTATGAAGAAGTCCAGTGTAGTTCCTGTAAATCAAATTAAGTTAGATCGGCCAAGAGTTGTTGTGGCCATCTCCTTCCTCAAAAACTTCTGAAAATTTTACCATACCCCTATCATGAGATTAGAAAGCCCCTGTAAAAATTTCAACCACAGGAGCTGCTGTCTTCATATAGTTTAGCTCTGAGGTTGTATATCTCACTTAAATTCATAATATGATGCATCGTTTATTTGATCATTTCGATAGCGAAACATCTCGCGAAGACTTCGGAGGCCGCTGACTTGCTTCTATTGACAGAAACTTTAGTCAGGATCAACACTAAGGCAGGCCCCGTTTTGCATCCAAATTTACAAGTTTTTATTTGTGTACACTTTATATTGTCTAGAATATTAGTTTGCATTACGGCTAGGTTTGTATGACACTCCACATGCATGATCCAATAAATACCTGGAGTTTTATTTGGAGTAGGTTTTCAATTAAATATAACTGCTGTGATCAAGTTAAGAAAAGTGGATTAAAAGAGACATAACTCAAGTAGGCCGTTTCCTACTCGTGAACCGGGATTAAGGGGGATCAATCGGAAGAGTTGGGAATTGATCCACTTAATTGGGGAAATGAGACCGGGCAGTATGGATGGAAGGCTCGAGGATGTGGTTTTGTGAACCTAGTCTCTGTTTGAGTCGTTTAAGGCCCGTTCTCGTGTGCGGCCCTGCTGGACAAATTTGAGTTGTGTACCGGATGCATACTAGCCATAGGGACCCAGGAAACCGATGTAACATGTTAACCTGGGTGTCAAGGCAATCCCCACCATCTTATGCAGATGTTGAAAGGAGAGAGAAGTTGGCTCTACGAGGGTTTGCCATAGTGAGACTTACTCTAAGTCGGTGGGACCAGTTCGACATTTGGGTGTCGTGTGAAAGGTTGCAACATACGACGTTGAGGGGATTGGTTGATCACCTATCTCGGGCGGTCATATATGTCGTGTCATCCGGGTATTATTTATTCGAATCATCGTCGCTCGCGGTAGTGAGCATACTTGTTCTCTGCGTCGTGACGTAGTAAGAAACTGGGGGAAAGAAGCATGCTTCGTTATTAATCCTCATATTGGAGATGAGGGATGATGAGAACCATTCACTAAATTTACTTTCTACTTTGGGCTAGTGGTGTCAAGCGTTTCTTGTTTGTTTGTGGAGTCTCGACGTTGATGGCGCAAGTTATGTATGGGTCTAGGGTAGCTCACTAAATTTACCTTCTCCTCGGGCAAGTAGCACCGAGATAAAGCGTTTCTTTTTTGATTGTGGAGTCTCGATGTAAAATTGTGCGAGAATTATAAAAGTTGCTTAAAATTGGAAGTAAGGACTCTCTGTTAGCTCAAGTTCATCTTTTATGCAAACTTATTTATTCAGCCCTCTATTTCCATCATTTAGAGTTCCATGTGTAAGTTTTCGGTTAAGTCTTGCTGAGCATATGCTCACGGTTTGTTGATCCATTGTTTTGCAGGTAACGTTGCATAAGGCAACGTTAGGGATGAAGGGAGATCCGAGCAGGGCAGCACTGAACGAGGGGTGTGAGTCTCACTTGGAACCCTGCATGCCGCCGGGTTTTGAGGTGGTGCTAGTGTGAAGCATCCGCGGGCAGGATAGCTTCATTTTGCTTAGCATAGGCTATAGTCCGTGAGTGTATTCTTATCTTCCGCTGCAATTTACACTTGTACATTATTTGTAAAATGAGACAATAATATGTATGATAGACATATATTGTTGTGTATGTGTGTTTTCGGATGTGTGCTGTTTGGTGCCACATCGCACGGCACTACCCAATGCGATTCCTGGACTGTCGGGATGGGGTCCCCACAGTTGAGCCTTGGATCTTCCTGTACTTGTTATCTATTCTTATGTATATAAGAACTCACAAGAATATTGTTGGAATCCTTTCTTCTATCAAATCAATTACAAGTTTAGAACTCCTCATCACATCAACTCCTGTCCTAATCTCATTTCTTTTATTCTTTCAGTTTGACCATGTTTAGACTAAAATTCTTATACTTGCTTGTGCATGTAAATTCATAACATGTAGTGTTGACATGGAGTTTTGTTATGCAATTGAAGCTTGAATCAAGAATCAAGAAGATTAAGTGATTAAGCGTCAAGTGACAGAAGCAAGCAAACTGATATATATATAATACTAGAAGCAAGCATATATATATATAATACTAGTCACCTGCAAAACAAAGGCAAGCCCCAGTTTGCATTTAACAGCTATTAAGTATTTGCTTTGTATACACTATGTTGGTTAGGATTGAGATATGAATTATGTATAGATGATTTGATACTCTACTTGCATGACCAAAGAATCCTATAGAGTAATTGTGTAGTTGTCATTTCCTTGCGTAGAAACTGCTATGCTTAATGTTGTAAAGGATTTGGTATTAGTCAAGTAGTTGGAATGTACTTGCATGACTAGGAATTGGTGCACACGGGATTGGTTCAAGAATTGGTTTAGTAATATGAAGTTGAGACCGGGCTGGTTGTAGGGGCAACAGGACATAGGGGCCTGTGAGCATTAGCCCTGCCTGTGTCGTTGAGGACCGATCCGTGTGCGGTCCTGTTGGACAAGTTTAAGTTGTGTTCCGGAAGCATGCTGGATATATGGGACCCAATAAACCGATGTACCTTGGGAAGGCTGCGTTGATTCTTTTTCGATCACCTCAGGTGTTCGGCTGTAGCACAGTAGTGGGTAAATCGCTCATGACATCTTCACGTCAGAGGGTGCACCATGAGGTGGGCCACTGTCCTGGATGATTGAATTGATTCAGCGTAGGTGGAACTTGGGAAAGGTTGTCACGTACGACGTCCGTCAAGTGCACTGATGTGACTTCCAATACGGGCGTATGTGTCATGTAGTCCGGGCGTCTTTTGATTTGAATCACCGTCGCTCACGGATATTTGAGCATACTTGTTCACACAATCGTGACGTAGTAATTACTTGCATTTGAGATAAGAACTAATCACTGCTGTTATGAACTTTATACTCTCATTGTATTGTTATCTTGTATGGATGAGATTAGTGCAACCTTAATTTTTTTCCACCTTGAGCAATTAAGATCGAGATGAAGCGTTTCTTATTTGATTGTGGACTTGCGATGTTGAAGTGCCCAAGGTTATTAATCTGCTGCTAATAAAATCTAAAAAGAAGGATCCACATTTAGGCACGTCCATTATGCAAATTGTTATCCTATGTTTATGTCATTACCCTCATGTAGAGTTCCATGTTTAGGTGAAACGGTTAAGTCTTGCTGAGCCTTCGTGCTCATAGTTGCTACACTAGTTGTTTTGCAGGTACTAACCACTATGCTTAATATTATGGTTGTTCGATGAGACTCGGAACCCTCCGAGTGGTAAACTCATGGAAAACCCTGCCGCTGCTGTATGTTGTCGTGTTGCTAGTGAGGAGCGGCCGCGGGCTGGATAACCTCTCTTTTGCCTAGTTAGACTGAGTACGAGAGTTGTAGTCTTATCTTCCGCTGTAGTTTATTTTGATGTAAATTATCTGTAAACTGGATACTTTGTAAAGTTCAGCAATGATTTGTGTAATATGGTTCCTTTACTATGTGTGCTGTTGAATGTCGCATCGCGCGACACCACCCAATGCGATTCCTAGGAAGTGAGAACCCCCGGGTCCCCACAGTATGGTACTTGTCCAGTCTAACAAATCGCAAATATTATTGTTTAAGTTAATCTTGCGTGTCAAGTAAATAAAGTCTTTTAATTCTTTTATATCTAGCTTTCAAGAGAACGAGGTGACTTCTGCTCCTAAACACGCAGAAGATTCTCTAATGGCTGAATCCTCAAGTTCACAAAAGCGAAAACGAGGGCAACGAGGTGCAAATAAGGGTCCAGAAGGCATCATATACATAACAAGAATCAGTGAAGGTGGGCTTCCCCGAGAACCACTTGATGCTGTTACAAAGTACTGAAATGCCTGCGGTTGTCTCGTTAGAGTGCTCGTGCCGATCACAACGTACAATTGGAAAAAATTCCCTGAGGCGGGCAAGAACGAGTTGTGGGAGAGGTTGAAGAAACAATTCAAGTTCTCAAAAGGCACGGAAGAACTTGAAAAGAAAGCAACATTGATCTCTTGTGGCAGGAAGGTTCGTGGCTGGAAGAGTGAGATGAATGCTTATGTTAAAGATAATAAGGTCCCTAGCCTTAAGAAGATGGGAAAAATTATGCAACCTCAGTGGGATGAATTTGTTCGTGAAAAGACCACACCTGAGATTATAGCCCTAAGTCAAGCTAGGTCTAAGCTTGCGAAGAATAACACTTACCACCATCGCTTGGGGTCTACCGGATATGCCCCAAAAATTGAGAAATGACATAAGATAATAGAGGACACTGTCGGCATGGGCAATCCTGACCCGCTAAAAGGCTGCGATGAGCGAACTAGGCGATGGTTGTTAGCTCGGTCAGGTTTGACCAACGAGGGGCAACTTACAAAGCCTGAATCTGAGTCCAAAGTAAGGACAAGATTATCAAATATAATTGAAACGCAACAAAAGGGCCTCTTCAAACCGATGAGAGAGATGGACCAACTTATTGCTGCTCTAGGCAATCCTGAATACAATGGATGGGTCCGAGCAATCTTATTCAAATGTCCTGGAAAGAGGGGTTCTCGAATGATGCAGCGTCATATAGAAAATATGATAAATTCAATAAGACACTTGAAGATACGATTGAAGAAAAGGTCAAGGCCTCTGTACAACAAATATGGCATGAACATAGAGAAACAGGAAAATTGCCGTTTGAGAATAAATTATTGGTGCCCAATGAAAATGTGGCTTTGCTATCTCCAAGTTCCCTGCCTATCAGCGTAGGATTAGTGCCAACTGCCTTCCCTGTTGATGATATCGTTGAGGACAAATCTTGTCATCTTCTCGTCCCCATCGGTAGAACAGGGAAAAAACAAAAATGGTTGTCACTTCTATGGCAAAACCATATCAAGTCTTCAACGATAATTCCCTTCCTATGTACTATGATGTGGTGTAAGTTCTTGAAATTATTGACAATAGTTTTGAAGATAATGAAATAGACCACAACACTTCTGAGGGGATCACGACACTGGGACATGCTGTCAACAAGTTAATCCTTTGGCATCGACGCGGCATCATGTTGGACGATGAGCCAATGTCAAACCCCATTGTCGCATCTCGGAAGACCTCAACCCCGCAGTCTTCTACGCTGAAGGTTCACGAGCAACCACTCCCTCTATCTCCTAGCGAGGATGATAGTAAAGATAAACAAGAGCAACCATTTCAACAACAGGTTAAAGCAGTACAGCAGCACGCTGAAGAAGTTGAACCTCAGGTTGAAGCAGTTTTAGAGCATGCTGAAACCGTCCAACTTCAAACAACTGCTCCTCCCACAATTCATATGCAAGTTTGCTCATACCAAAACAAGGAACCTTGAGAGTCAGTGACAAAGTATCTGGAAAAGATGAAGAAACAAAATTCAACAACATCCCATGCTTCATAGTGCCAAAAATACAAAATAATGAGACGTGGGAAGAAGATGGAGAAGTTCATAGTCGGGACTCTTGTTGTGTTAAAAATGGGATCCCGATATACAAGAAGGAGGACGCCCTCCTGAATTTGAGAATGGGAAGCCGATCATGACAACGGTACAACTTAGCAAACAACCTTTCCCAAACAGAAGAATGCACGAGTGGTCCATGATGTGCAGCAAAAATACGATATTTCTAATATCACATTTCGTATGCCGGAACAAGCATTTTGGGGCAGAGGAGGAAACAATAAACAACCAATTGTTTTGAAGATCTGTGGGATTTGTTCAATCAAGGAATGCTCGAACTCAACTTTTTACTCATCTAGTGCTTGTAAGTGTCTCTAATCTTTCGTACTTGCTTTTCTTACTACATGCATACATTGCATGATTTTATAATGATTCCCCACATATTCTTTAGGATGCAATAGATGGATAATGAAAAAGTGAAGGGCAAGACAGGCATCCTTGACCCGACAAGGATTACCAAGTCAAATTTCGATGTGACGGTGAAGCGGGATTCAGCCCAATACCGGCACATGACACAAAAAAATTACATAGACAATCAATGAAACGATAGAGAATAGAATGATGGAAGTGACAACCTACATAGGACGAGCCATGTTTAACTTTGTCAAAGATGGCAAGGACCTCATAAAGGCTCCGTATCACTTCGAGTAAGTTCGATACATGACGTTGAAATTGCAATTATTTTTAATCTTTAGCTTAACATGTGTGTTTGTACGTGTGTAGTAATCACTACATTTGTATCTTCATCAACCCAAAGCATGGTTCAGCTTCGGTCATGGACTAGGCCG
Organism: Neostapfia colusana; assembly: GCA_030760725.1. NCBI lineage: Eukaryota > Viridiplantae > Streptophyta > Magnoliopsida > Poales > Poaceae > Neostapfia > Neostapfia colusana. The sequence goes on from JASWHV010000011.1 coordinate 65,693,978, forward strand.
ATTTTGAGCAAAGCAGATACAAAGATTTCATTACCATTTTAAAAAGGTACCGATATTCTATACTGTTATATACACACGTATGAAGGTTGGCAATTCTTATATGACAGTGCTTGGACGTTCTACTGGAAACAACTTGACAGTGAGCAACCTACGGATAGGACCGTACTGCACGTACTGACATTTTTTCCTTGTGCCAAGCAGCCTCCTGGTAGTGTCCTCTGCGGATATTATGTCGGCGAGAATATTCATGTCACCGGTGAATATAGAGTGAACCATGAGGATGTAAGTTATCCTTACTATCGATATTGTATTTTCTTACTTTCAAGTTACATTTTCATTATCACTATAGTATTCTAATACTTTTATTATGTTTTCATTGCAGTACATGAATGTGAACAGTAATTGGCCAATTGCTAGGGATATGGTCAAAGGAGTCGATAGGATTATGAGTGAACTTTGTTTGTTCATGTGTCATGAAATTATTCACCGAAGAGGATTGTTCTTCGGTGACACAGGTCCACATGCCGATGTGCTAGAACTATGTGACTATGATCATTCAACTAGTTTTTAGAGAAACTTGTAAAATATGTGTACATGTGAACTACGATTGAGATATACATGTAAACTTGCATTGTATGTATATGATACTTATATTTTATTATTGTTGTGTGAATGTTTATTTGAATCTGAGCAGGTGCAAATTGTGTTTGTGCTGTTTGTATTTGAATTTGAGCTGGAAATTAGAAATAACAGCATGTAGTTCTATATAGGGCATTGTATGTGAATGATATATGATGTAGGGTTTTCATTACCCTGAGTAGAGTAGTCGGTGAGGAGTTAAGTCTTGTCGCCTGGCGCACTGAGCGCCCCTGTCCTTGTGGCAGGTGATGATGAAGATGCCGTCTTGTCGCCGCGTCTTTTCGCTCTGCTGGGTGGCTCTGTGCCGTTGGGCGGCACTGTACCGCTGTCACGCCTCGCCACCCTGTCTTGTCACCGTAATAGCGAACAGGCGAAGGACGGAGACATGCGCCATGCGCCATACTTTCTGGGAAGGTGTGAGCCTTGAATGCACGGTCTGACATCGCACTTCTTCCTTGACTTAATCGACCCACAGCCCACGATGGATCCTGAGGCACGTGGTGGCTCCAGAGCTCTCATTGGTGGATTCGGAGCCGGGATATAGTGGCAGCTCCGGACCTTGCCTCAGCGGGGAGACTTGGTCTGGGTCCAAGGGCACGTGTCGGCTCTGGGGCCCTCCTCACCAGGATGGAGGTTCGGAGCCCACCGACATGTGGTAGCTCCAGACCTCACCTCAACAGGGAGGCTCGGACTAGAGCCAGGGGCACGTCTCGACTTTAGAGCCCTCCTCAGCAGGTAGGAGGTTCAGAGCCCACCGATGCGTGGCAGCTCCGGACCTCACCTCAGCGGGGAGGCTTGGACCAGAGCCAAGGGCACGTGTCAGCTCTGGAGCCCTCCTCGGCAGGGAGAAGGTTCAGAGCCCACCGACATGTGGCAGCTCCGGACCTCACCTCAGCAGGGAGGCTCAAGCCGGAGCCAAGGGCGCGTGTTGGATCAAAACCTCCTCAGCAGCGAGGAGGTTTGAAGCCCACCGATACGTGGCAGCTCTTGACCACACCTCAGCGGGGTGGCTCGGACCGGAGCCAAGGGCTCGTGTCAGCTCCGGGGCCCTCATCAGCAGAGAGGAGGTTCAGAGCCCACCGATACGTGGCAGCTCCAGACCTCACCTCGGCGAGGAGGCTCGGACTGGAACCAGGGGCACGTGTGGGCTTCATAGCCGAAGCACATGTGGCAGCCCCACGGCTGACCTCGGGGCCAAGGGCAAGCGGCTACATTGGCACCCACCTTAGCTAGGAGGCGAGGCTTGGGCTGTCTTTTTCCCTCCACGCGGGAGTATCCATTCTGCAGGGTTCTGCAGTGGCCCGGAGGCAGCGAGCCCGCAGGTGGGGCCTCCATCTTTCCCGCGTGGTGATTTTTGAGCATGCACTTTGGAAACCGAAGTGGTGGCGAGATTCTAGCATAGTGGGTGTGTGGTTGTACCTGGGAGACGAAAGGGCCGCTCGTCCTCGACGTAATGTGCGTACTTGGCAGTCAAAGCAGCGGCAAATCGTCAGTGTAGTGGACGTGTGTCTTCACTTGACTGGGGGGTCGTGGTGACATGCTAGAGGGGTTGCCCCGAGGTATTTACTGCAGCTGCCCTTGGGTCGGCCGCTGCAGTTCCAACACACCACTCTTCTCGGGAACCACTAGATGTTCCCTAGAGGTTACCCGCCTGGCTCCCAGCATCTGACTAGTGGGCCTAGGTCCTACCCATCATTGGTGGAAGTGGATAGCTCACGGCGTATAAAAGGAGGCCTTCTGGAGAAGGGCGGTGCCTTCCTGCACCTTGCGGTCTTTTCTTCCTCTTGCGCGCTGGAAGCCTTGGCTTCCCTGCACTCATATCCACCTTACGCCTCATGCCTCGCACCGGTGGCCGTCTTCATCCACTTTTAAGAGATATTCGTGTGCGTGCAGCCTTCAGTGCGGCTCTTCAGAGTGTCCTTCTCCTTGACGGTCCCGGATAGAAGCACAAGCCATTTGGGTGGCTTGCTGATGGCAGGTGAAGCTATCAGGGACAAGATCCCCGATTCGCACGGTGCCTTCACCCGATGTTGGGGAGGATCAGATACTTTGTAGAGGAAGGCTTGACCTCCCTGAAGGTCTTCACCTTGTTCCAGTCCCTGCCAGATCGTCCTTCTTCGGCAGCGCATCTGGCCCACCCGACACTGGACGTCATCGTCCACAGGGCAGAGCTGTCAGGGACACCCAAGTCCGCCATAGAGCAGGAGGTCACCCGACTTGTAACTGCTAGGTTCTAGCTCGGGTAGCTTCTAGGTTTCCCTTTCTCCTTGTATCACCCTTTGTATGCCGGAGCTTTGCCATCAATAAAGACGTTTTTGCGTCAAGTCTTGTGTTGTCTTGAGTTGTTGGTGTAGACTTCAGACCCTTGGCAGCGCAAAGGTCAAAAATGACTTAGCCGAGGTGGATAGCTCTTTGCCTATGTCCCGATCTTGTTTCTTCGGGTCCTTAGGAGCGTAAGGACCCAGAGAGCTCTGACAGTGTGTCTAACACACATCTAGGGTCCTTGGCAGCGCAATGACCCTAGGGAATCTCGGCCAGTGTCTTTAGCTTGTCGTAGCCGGAGCCCCGAGTCTTCTGCTTGGTGCTGCAGACGTCCGACATCCTGCCCGCATGGTTCAACGTGATGACCCCTTGGTAGGTGTGGCCCTTGAGTTGGGGTGCACCTACCAAGTAGACCGGAGGAGGCAGAATGTCAGCATCAGTCCTCCTGAGAGTTCTGGGACACCAAAGACCTGTTTGGACCTGCAGACATGCATGGCAGAAGAAAGGGAGTAGTCATGCTCTCTGGCCAGCCTTTCCTGTTGTTAGTTTTGCTGCGGCTTACGGTCCTCAGCTGAGCTGTGGGGATTGGGTAATTCGATGTGGATCGTCCGTTCTATGGTTAAATCTTTGCCTAGGGGTATGAGCCGTCCGGTTCCCCGGTACTGAGCTATAGCGCTGGAGAGGCAGGGTGTGCACGCTTGGGGTACGGAACCAGGCAAAGCATGCTACACACCCTGGACCTCCCTCTGGCGTAAGTCTTTTAGGGGAGGGACCATTGTAGGATCGAAGTACACGTGTAAATCTACCAGAGGGGAGGGTGAATGGTAGATACCAACTTTTCAGCGGAAGCAACAAAACACCCCTCAGCAGAAAACCGATCTGTTAAAGAAACCGTGTGTGAGACTAATCTAAATGTGTTCAACTGTGACAAAACTAGTTTATATTGTAGAGAATCAAGTCACGAAGACGTAACAACAAGAATCATGAAAATCCGTTGAGAGAAACTCAAGTTACGATCGAAAGATCGAACAAAGGTCAATCTGTCCTACGCGAGAAAAACAGTTCTGGAATACTGCAAAGAAAGTCATGTAGATAAGAAACCACAAATTCAATGGCCGTGAAATTTTCAAAGATGATAGATAATCAAGTTGTGAAGACAATCCAAAAAGAATCACATCAATTAGATCTGTAAAACTCGAGTTATGATAAAACCACTGAAGCAATGTAGTGCTGAACAGAAACTCGACGAGAAAAACTTGTCTGAAACAAGTCGGACAAACAAGGCACAAAAGTTCCTTTAGAATGCGAATTTTGTTTATCAAAACACAAGAGGAACAGCACCAAAGTCGTGCACCACGAGCTCTTGCCTCCCTTGCTTATATAACCAGCCCGAAGGCTAACTCAACTCAAACTAGAACTCCTACTCCTACTTGGATTCAAACTGTAATTTTCCAATACTGCTCAAGAATCTTCTATACGCAGATAGAAGCAATCTTAAGACTTCTAGACACCTTAGAAACATCCCAAACATTCCTAAAACAACTCTACTTCATGCCTAACACGAAATCCTGTTATAACCAACTCGAAACTTTCCATAAACAAACCATAACCGCCTCAGCCGCAGCCTGAGCACAAAATCCAGCCGGTTGAACCTTTTCAACCATATCTCCACTTTCATATCTCTTCACCACGCCTTGGAACCATGTTTCCACGTCCATGCACTCCTTGCACACGTGCAAACACCTTCCAACAACGTCCACGATACCTTCATATGCATTGTTCTTGATCCAAACATGTTGTGCGACCTCCCGATCAACTCAACCACAATTCCTCCTGAACTTGGTTGTTGAACCTCATCTTCTCCCTAAGACTAGTTCAATGGATCCCGTCACCAGCCATGTCTTGAACTCAAACAACACCTGCACATGAATAAACAACCAATACTTCCGAGCACAAGTCCTCGACTTGACTCTCGTTAGTTCTGAAACTACAACATCTTACGTGAGCACCTCAGATAAGCATGTTGTAAACCATAGCAAAATGATATCAGCCATAACCACCAAAACACACCAAAAACTTAGTAAAATACTAAGCAAACTTTCCATAAGAGTAAAGCAAGTTCGAAACATTACAAGTTAAAAGCAGAACCATTGCAATCAAGCTCCGAACCTTACCAAAGCTAACCGGACCTTGAACCGGAGCTTACCCGAAGCTAGTCTGACCCAGCGCCAGAGCTTACTAAAGCTTAGTGGACCTAGCACGGAACTTACCAAAGCTAGTCGGACCTAGCACCGGAGCTAGCAAAAACAGTTGGACCTAGCCAAAATAAGTCAGACCTAGACAAAGCAAGTCGGACCTTACGTCGGACCTTGCAGGAGCTACCCAAAACAAGTCGGACCTATCGTGGGACCTTGCAGGAGCTCGGATCTAGAGTCGGACCTTGTTAAAAAGGTGTTTTGGTAGTATTCAAAACTTTTATCGTCAAAGCCAATGTATTCAGCACACATAGGTCTCACAATCTCCCCCTTGAGGAATGCATTGGCAACACCACTTAAAATCCGAACATTGGCTTATTCACATGAAAAGTTTTGAAAACAATTTCTCCCCCTTTGTAAATCAGAAATAAAATGAGAAGAAAAACAAAAATACCAAAAATTCTCCCCCTGAGAAGAATCGTGCCAAAACACTTGTGAATATGTGCAATGTGTGATCAATTTCTCCCCCTTTGGCAATGTATTCAGCAAGGTACAAAAGAGAAATTTTAATTTGTTATGAGCACATTATAACATATACATATAAAACAAAGCTCATCCAAATCATACTATCAAGTAACTTACACTAACACATCAATGAGATACACAAAGTAGTGTAAGCCATGCTAGAGATCAAGTGTAATTTTCAATTTAAGCAAGTCATGATCTCACAAACTTAACTATTTCAAGACCTGAAAGCATGACACTTGTTGCTGCATTTTAATTAACATTTAAAGCACAAATTTTGATCTTATGACATTTGCAAGAGATTATATGCAGCATCAGCCTTATTCTAACCAACCAAACCAAGCCTATGTCATTTGACATCAGAAGCTTAAGGACATGGTTTAGTCATACACAACTCCTTTCAATTTCATATCTAAGTGCAATGATAAGCCATCTCAAAAAGAAGAAGTGTGATGCATGCCTATTCTCTTGATCTTTTCTCATTTTTTTATTTGAACACAAAAACTCAATATGTGAGTTGATTACTTGATTAATTCTTTATGATTAAAAGCACTTGTGAGCATGCAACAAGTTCAAAACAGCAAGAAAGTTCGACCATGACCAGATTTAGTGTAAGTAATTATTCCAATTATTAGACATGATAAAAATTATAAAATGTATAACACGAGTAATGTAAGTAAGAACTTTCAGCATTAAAAAGGAATCACAAAGTCATATATGCATGAAATACTATGCTCATATTATTTTAATTTCAGATTCACATATAGACTTCCCAAGTTTCAAAATTCTCCCTCAATTTAAGCCATGAGGATGCATAACCCCTATTTCACTACGAATGTAACAAAAACGAGTCAAATCCAATGGTTTTGTAAAAATGTCAGCCAATTGTTGTTTGGTATCTACATGGTGAAGCACAATATTCCCTTTTTCGACATTATCATGGAGAAAGTGATACCTAATGTCAATGTGCTTAGTTCTCGAATGTTGCACGGGGTTTTTAGCAATGCAAATGGCACTAGTGTTATCACAAAACAGTGGAACACTATCTAGATCAACTCCATAGTCCTTAAGTGTTTGAACAATCCAAAGAATTTGTGAGCAAGCACTAGCATCAGCTACATATTCAGATTCGGCTGTGGATTGTGCAACTGAACTTTGTTTTTCTAGAGGACCAGGCAACAAGTGAATTACCAAGAAAATGACAAGCACCATAAATACTTTTCCTATCAATCCTACTATTAGAGGATAAATGAATGCTTAATTAATCTTAGGGGGTAGGGTACATATATATAATTACATAGGTGGGCTGGTACATGGGCCAAGCCCAACACACAATTCTACACAGTCCAACACCCCCCCCCCCCCCCCGCAGTCCCAACATCTAGCCACAACAGATGTTGAGACTGGACCGAAACTCAGAAAACAGCGACGACGGGAGTCCCTTCGTGAAGATGTCGGCGAACTGTGACGTCGTCGGCACGTGGAGAACTCGAACCTCGCCGCGTGCAACCCGCCCACGAACAAAATGGAGATCAATCTCCACATGTTTCGTGCGCTGGTGCTGGACGGGGTTGGTGGAGAGGTATACGGCGCTGACATTGTCACAGTAGACCAACGTGCTCCGGGCGACGGAGGAGTGGAGCTCCTGAAGTAGCTGCTGGAGCCAAGACGCCTCTGCCACGCCGTTAGACACAGCGTGGTACTCCGCCTCAGCACTGGAGCGAGAAACCACGGGCTGCTGCTTCGAGGACCAGGAGACAAGATTCCCCCCTAGGAAGACGGCGTAGCCAGAGGTGGAGCGGCGGGTATCTGGGCATCCCGCCCAGTCAGCGTAGGTGTAGACCACCAACTCAGAGGGAGAGTCACGTCGAAGTAGAAGGCCGTAGTCGATGGAGCCGCGCAGGTACCGAAGAATCCGCTTCACAGCGGTGAGGTGCGGCTCCCGTGGGTCGTGCATGTGCAAGCACACCTGCTGAACCGCGTAGGAGATGTCTGGCCTCATGAAGGTGAGATACTGTAGTGCACCTGCAATACTCCTGTAGGCAGTCGGGTCGCTGACAGGAGTCCCATCAGCAGAAGAGATCTTTGCCTGGGTATCCACCGGTGTGGAGCATGGCTTACACTCAGCCATACCCGCACGCTCGAGGATGTCCAGACAATACTGCCGCTGGTGAAGAAATAGGCCGCCTGGTCTGTCCTCGACTGCAATCCCCAGGAAGTGGAGAAGCAAGCCCATGTCCTTCATAGCGAACTCCTGCTGGAGAGCAGAGATAATCCGCTGAAGGAGTGTAGGGCTGGACGCCGTCAGCACAATGTCGTCGACGTAGAGAAGGAGGTAGGCAGTGTCATCCTCCCGTCGATAAACAAAGAGTGACGTGTCCGACTTGGCTTCAACGAAGCCCAAGGAGACCAGGAAGGAGGCGAACCTGCTATACCAGGCTCGAGGTGCCTGCTTCAGACCGTACAAGGACTTGTTCAGCTTGCAGACCATGGCTGGACGAGCTGAATCAACGAACCCTGTCGGCTGAGAGCAATACACCGTCTCCGTCAGAGTACCGTGAAGAAAGGCATTCTTGACGTCCAGCTGGTGGACTGGCCAAGAACGCGAGAGAGCCAACGACAGGACTGTCCGCACTGTCGCTGGCTTAACCACCGGACTGAAGGTCTCGTCGTAGTCCACTCCAGGGCGCTGAGTGAAGCCCCGAAGTACCCAACGGGCCTTATATCTCTCCAGTGAGCCATCCGCCTTCCTCTTATGCGTGAAGACCCACTTGCCTGTGACAACATTGCCACGAGGAGGAGGAGGAGGAACAAGGTCCCAAGTCCGGTTGGCAAGTAGGGCCGCATACTCTTCCTCCATAGCGCGGCACCAGTGAGGGTCGGCGAGGGCGCTACGGACGGAAGTCGGTATAGGTGATACCGAAGAGGAAGTGGACGGTGTCGGCGTCGTCAAAGAGAGGACCACTCCGGAAAAACGCTCAGTAGGCCGGAGAACCCCAGCGGCACGTCTAGTCACCATCGGGTGAACGTGTCCGGGGTCCCGGTGGAGCAGCGGTGGGTGGTACACCGAGGGCTCGGGACGAGCAGGCGTAGAGTTACCAACCCGCTCTCGTCGCTGGTAGACAAGAGCAGGATCGGCAAACCGCAGAACCGGGGCCGCGCATGGCGCGGGAGGAGTCGGAGACGCCGGGGCCGCGCGTGGCGCGGGAGTCGAGGTCGGAGACGCCGGGGCTGCGTGAGGTGCGGTAGTCGAGGCCGGAGACGACGGGGCCATGCGTGGCGCAGTAGTAGGAGGAGACGCCGGGGCTGCGCGTGGCGCGGGAGTCAAGGCCAGAGACGTCGGGGCTGCACGTGGCGCGGCAGGAGGAGACGCCGGTGCCATGCGTGGCGCGGCAGTCGTCCCCTGGGTCGACGGAACATGGGAACCAACCTGCGCTCGTCGCTGGTAGACAAGAGCAGGGTCAGTGGACCGCTGTGTCGTGGCTGTAGTAGGCACAGCCGGAGTCGCCACAGGTGCCGGCGCTGCGTAAGGTGCAGCAGTCGACGCCGTGGGAGCCAGGACCACCCGTGACCCGGTGGGTAACGTACCTGCAGAAAAAGGCGAAGGCAGCTGTGGTGGAGCAGCCTCGGTGTCAGTAGTAAAAAGAGAGTTCAGCTCTGCAGCTGAAGCAGAGGTGGAGGAAGAAAAGGGAAAAGAGGACTCGTCGAAGACGACGTGCCGAGAGATCAAAATACGGTGGGTAGTGAGATCAAGGCACCGATACCCCTTATGATCAAGGGAGTACCCAAGAAAGACACACCTAGTAGAGCGGGGCGCAAGCTTATGTGGAGTTGTGGCGGAAAGATTAGGGTAGCAGGCGCACCCGAAGACACGAAGGTGGTCGTAGAGAGGGGTAGTGCCATACAGGGCAAAAAATGGGGTAGGTGCCTGAATCGCCTTGGTGGGAAGACAATTAAGGAGAAAGGTGGAAGTGTGGAGTGCCTCTACCCAGTACCGAGCAGGGATAGAGGCCTGAAACATCAAGGAGCGCATGACATCATTAGTGGTGCGAAGCATGCGCTCAGCCTTGCCATTCCGGGGAGATGTGTATGGACAAGACATGCGCAACTGGATGCCACGTGCAAGGAGGAAGTCACGGAAACTCGAGTTGTCAAACTCGCGTCCGTTGTCACACTGGAGACCACTGACAGTGCGTCCAAACTGGGTGGAAACCCAAGCAAAGAAGTGAGAGAGAATGCCAAATGTCTCAGATTTTAAACGTAAGGGAAAAGTCCAAGAGAAATGTGAGAAATCATCGAGCACCACCAAATAATAATTAAAACCAGAGACACTGATAACGGGAGATGTCCACAAGTCGCAGTCAATAAGATCAAAAATGTGTTCCACATGAGTCACAGAAGTAGGAAATGGAAGCCGAACATGGCGACCAAGCTGACAAGCGTGACATAACGACTCATGTGTGCCCCTAGTACACGAGATGACTGAACTACTAGACAGCTTGGACATAGCATCAGCACCAGGGTGACCAAGCCGGCGGTGCCAAGTAGTAGACGAAGCTGTCGTAGCCAGGGCAAAGGACGGAGATGCAGCGGAAGTAGGAAGTCGAAGAGTGTACAGGGGCCCCGCACTGTGACATCTAAGAAGAAGGCGCCGGGTGGAAAGATCCTTCACAGACAAACCAAAAGGATCAAACTCAACAGAAGCATTGTTATCAGTGGTAAAGCGACGAATGGAAAGCAAATTCTGAATAATGTCTGGAGCGACAAGAACATTGTTAAGATGGAATGAACCCGGGGAACCCGAGTCACCTACTGAGGTGACTGGAAGAACAGATCCATTTCCAACAACGATCGATGAAGGAAACGAGGGATGAGGTCGGTGGGTAGAAGAGAGAATACCAGCGTCTGGAGTGGTGTGGTAGGAGGCGCCAGAATCAGCCACCCAATCAGTAGCCGGCGGTGTAAGGTGCATGGTGCTGAACGACGATGCCAGTGACTGGCGGTCCCATACCAGGGGTGGCTCCTGGTAAGGTGCTGGTGGCTCCGAGTACCCAGCAGGGTAATCAGTACCGCCGTAGAGCGAAGTCGGCGATCCAGCCGCTGGGCGACCGAGTCCGCCATAACCCGGGTGGGCTACGTACGCCGGCTGAGGACGTGGCTGGCAAGGAGCAGAAGAAGTCGGGGGCGCCCCAAGAATACCCGGAGACGGTCCAGGCCACATAGTGATCTGGCCAGTCTACGGGTTGTAAGGTGTGGGCCAAGGCGCACCTCCCCGGCCGGTACCACCAGGACCACCACCAGTAGGAGTAGTGGACACAGAAGTGCCGCCATCACCTCATCCTATGCGCCTCCCGCTGCGACGTTGATGATTACCACTCCCAGAGCCAGCAGAGGCACTCAGGGCGGTAGACGGAGTAGGTGGTCGCGGTGGTGGTCCACCAGAAGTCAGTGGACGTGAGTGCTGCCCAGAGCCATAGAAGGCTGTGGCAGGCCCAGAGGTAGCAGGTCCACCAGTCGTGATCTCCTCGAGCTCGAGATTGGACGAGACCTTCTCAAAGGTCGGTGGCGGCTCCACACGTAGAAGCCAGGAGCGGAGGTGGCTGTAGCGCTCATTCAGGCCCTGAAGGACCCGAAGTACAAGTGTGCTGTCGGCGACCGGCTCGCCAAGGTCGCGCAAGGAGTCATCCATGCTCTTCATCTCCCCACAGTAGGCAGAGATGGAGCGGTCACCCTGGACTGTAGTCTGGAACCGTGCGTTGATGTGAAGAGCCCTAGTCGCACGGTTCCCCAAGAAGTGGTGCTCCAGTATCTTCCATGCCCAGCGCGCGGTGCCACCGCCGCGCTGTCCGACCAGGTCGTGTAGCTCGTCGGAGAGAGACCCAAGGATCCAGGATAGGACCAAGCTGTCCATGCTGATCCAAGAGTCGTCCCACGGGGTGACATCCCGCTGGACGTGGTCCTCAAGCTGGTACCGCCTCAACGTGAGAAGGAACACGTTGCGCCAGCGGGCGTAGGTGGTGGAGTTAGAACTCAGGACGATCGGCACCAGTGTCCGAATGTTCTGATTTCCAGCCGCCTGGGCGTGTAGAGCGGCGACGAGAGACGTCGAGTATGCGGAGTGCGCACTGGTGTCCGAGGTAGGCTCGTGTGTAGCGCTCAGCGGTCGGTGAACGCCCTCCTGGATCTGGTGAGAGAGAGCAGCTGCCGAAGCGCGCTCTTGCTCAAGGGCAAGAGCAAGTGCCCGCTCGCATTCGCGAGAGGCAGCGAGGGCTGCGAAGATGCCGGAGGTGTCCGCAGCCATCGAGGCGGTACTGTCGATGCCGTAGGGTGGAGCAGTGGCCACGCTGTGAGCAGCGACGGCAGTAACAGAGGGACCATCTAGTCTGGAGCCCGTCATGAAGGCAACGGCAGTAGGGCCGGCAAGAGAGGAACCGGCTGCCGGACCAGGCGCTGAGTCGTACGTGCGTCGAGGTAGAGCAGCGAGTGGACCGCCTGCCGTCGGACCGGTGGCAGGCTGCGCGCCGGGCAGTGGCACGCCGGCCAGGAAGGAGCCGGCAGCCGGCGGTGCAGGTGGCGCAGGCAGTGCAGGCGTGCCGGCCAGCTGCTGCAGCGGCGCAGGTGGCGCAGGCAGCACAGGCGCGCCGAACAGAAGGGGCGCGCCGGCCAGCTGCTGCAGCGGTGCAGCAGCGCCGGGCCAGGGCGGTGCAGCCGCGCCGGCCAGTGGCCCGCCGACCAGGGGGCCGGCGGCCGGCGGTGGCTGAGGAGGCCGCGCCATAGGGAGGGTAGGGGGCAGCTGCTGCGGGAGAGAGGTGTCGGCCAGGGGTCCGGTGGCCGGCGGCGGCTGGGGAGGGGTGGCCGCGCCGGCGGCGGCCGGCGGTAGAGGAGGCCGCGCCATAGGGTTAGGTGGCGGCGGCAGATGAGGGATTAGGTGGCGGCGGCTAGGGTGGTGGGATTAGGGTTAGGATCAAGGCTGATACCATATTAGAGGATAAATGAATGCTTAATTAATCTTAGGGGGGTAGGGTACATATATATAATTACATAGGTGGGCTGGTACATGGGCCAAGCCCAACACACAATTCTACACAGTCCAACACCTACAACCCCCAAAATCAGCATCGGAAAAAGCTTTCAAAGTAACGGTTGAGGAAGAAGGAAGAAAAATTCTTGAGTTCCATGTAAGTACCTGAGAATCCTTTTGACGGCTTGACGATGTGAAGCACGTGGGGATGCTTGAAACCGTGCACAAAGACATACGCTGAATTGTATGTCCGGTCTTGATGCCTTGAGATACAAAAGTGATCCGATCATGCTTCTATATTCTTTTTGATCAAAGGGATCACAATCTTCATCAAGTTCAAGTGTTGTTGCTGTTCCCATTGGTGTCCGAAGAGGCTTTCTTTTGTCCATGTCGAAGCGCCTTAGGAGATCTTTTGTATACTTTGTTTGATGCACAAAGGTACCCTCCTTGTTTTGCTTGATTTGCAGCCCCAAAAAGTACGCGAGTTCTCCCATCATACTCATCTCAAATTCTGAACTCATCATAGCTGAAAACTTGGACACAAGATCATGAGAAGCACAACCAAAGATAATATCATCCACATACACTTGATTGAATAATGAGTTATTGCCATGCTTAAGCATAAAAAGAGTTTTATCAACCTTGCCCATGGTAAACCCCTTTTCAAGTAAGAATGTTTTTAACCTATCATACCATGCTCTAGGGGCTTGTTTGAGACCGTACAAGGCTTTGGACAGTTTTTAAACATGATTAGGAAAATTTGGATTTTCAAAACCAGGTGGTTGTTTGACATAAACCTCCTCATCTATGTAGCTATTAAGAAAAGCACTTTTAACATCCATTTGATATAGCTTAAAACCTTTATATGCAGCAAAAGCTAACAAAATTCTTATGGCTTCTAATCTAGCAACAGGAGTAAAAGTTTCATCAAAATCTAGACCTTCAACTTGTGTGAAACCTTGAGCAACCAACCTAGCCTTATTCCTAACCACAACCCCATCTTCACTTTGTTTATTTTTAAACACCCATTTAGTTCCAATTAAAGTGTAACCTTGAGGTGGAGGTACAAGTTTCCAAACATTATTTCTTTCAAAATTTTCTAACTCTTCTTGCATGGCAATAATCCAAGATTCATTAGTGAGTGCGTGTGATATATCTTTGGGTTCAAAAGAAGCAACAAAAGCAGAATGAGCATGAGAATTGGGGTCGAAAAACCTGGATCTTGTAACTCATTCATGCAAGCTTCCAATAATTTGTTGTGTAGGATAACTTTTGAGAATCCGGAGGGGAGTGGACACTTCACAAGCTTCTTCTTCTTCATGTTCATCACAAATAGATGAGCTTGTGACGTGAGGAGGATCTGGACCAGCAATAGTGGTCGTCGGTACTGGCTGTGAATCAAGATCAGGAGCTGGAACAATGTCATTAGCTGCTGAATTTTCAGGCAGCAGCACCACTTCTTCCTCTTCTTCAACGAAAATACTCTCCCCCTGCGGATATGGATCCAGACCTGCAATATTTGAACTAGTACCTGGGCTGGCTTCATCAAAAGAAACCTCACAAGTCTCCACAATTTTGTTAGTATCAAGTAAAAGCACACGGTAGCCTCTAGTATGAGATGGATAATAAAGAAATATGGCATCAATAGATCTAGCTTCAAATTTATCAAGATTATCATGTTTCTTAACAAAGCATTTGCAACCAAAGACCCTAAAGTGTGTGACACTAGGCCTATGTCCAAACCTGAGCTCATATGGTGTTTTACCTAGCTTAGCACGCAAGAAAACACGATTTGAGACATAACAAGCGGTTGCAATTGCATCAGCCCAAAATTTCCTAGGAGTTTGATATTCATCAAACATAGTCCTAGCCATCTCAACTAAGGTTCTGTTCTTTCTCTCTACAACACCGTTTTGTTGAGGTACATATGGTGAAGAAAATTGATGATCTATTGCATTTTCAGCACAAAAGTGATCAAACGATTGATTTTTAAATTCGGTTCCATTATCACTTCTAATTGCTCTTAGAGATCCTGGGTGATCAATTGATAATCTAAGAAATGAAGTTCTAAAGTGACTAAAAGCTTCATTCTTAGATGCCATAAAGTAAACCCAAGAGTATCAAGAATAGTCATCAACAATCACAAGAACATACCACTTACCTCCGAAGGATTGAACACGTGAAGGTCCTACGGTGTCAAGGTGTAAAAGTTGACCCGGTTCAGTTGTCATGGTCATTGTGAGAGGAGCATGTGAACCTGCAACCATCTTAGCATGTCTACAAGAAGAGCACACAATTTCTTTGTCCCGTTTAAGCTTAGGCAGCCCACGTATGCGATCAAGAGCACTAACACGTGTGAGATGATCAAAGCCTACATTACCAAGTCTACGATGCCAAAAATATAAATCTTTGGAATCATTTGCAACTAGACATCTATGCTTAGAGGAAGACATATCAAAATCAGCTTTAAAAACTCTTCCAAACCGAGACATGTTAAAGATAAGCTCACTATTTGAACCTACAACTTTGCAGCAGTTTTTATTGAAAATATTTTCTAGATTTTCATCTAGCAATTGTGAAACAGAAAGCAAGTTGTATTTCAAATTTTTGACAAGTGCCACTTCCTTCAAAGTGTAGTGATCATTTACTCTAACCGAACCCTTAGCAATTATAGGAGTTGAAGAATTATTGGCAAAAGTAACATTCTCTACACGTGACACAAAAGAGATAGAGGAGAACCATTCTTTGTTACCGGTCATGTGGCGTGAGCAACCTGAATCCACAATCCAAATGTTCTCGTTCCTCAAGCGTGTAACCTACATAGAAGCACAATACGTCGATGACTCAATACTGGGGTTAGTTAAAAGGCATTTAGGAATCCAGTACTGAGTCACACGACGTCCAGCAGGAATAACATGCGAAAGCTGAGATAAAACAGCAGGTTTATGAGTCAAAGTTTGAGTTTTTTGTTCTTAACTACTGATCTATGAGGTGTTACTTGTGTAGCACGAAAATCAGTAGCTCCGGAGGCAAAAACAGAAGGTCCGGAGGCAAAAACTGAAGCTCCAGAGGCAAAAACTGAAGTTCCGGAGGTAAACTTTGAATATTTCTGACTCATAACAGCAGGTTGCATGTTCCTGACATTCGGTTTAGTATGTGCAGCAAATTTTGCATGAAAGTTATAAGATCTAGCTTGCATTCTTTCCTTTTTATGTTGTTTAGCTAGTCTATAACAAAAATCTATGACATGACCATCTCTACCACAATAGGAACATTGAAATTTAACTTTGTGTTCATGTCTAGATGAGCATGTAGTATGCTTATTTGAACCCGAATGTGACAACACTCCTGCAGATTTAAGAACCACTTCTTTTTGTTTAGGAACTGTTTGAATCAAACCACTTCCTAATGATTTTACAATTTTAGGTGGATGTTCCTTAGCATGAGCATGTGAATCAAAACCTAAACCAGTTTTATCATTGCAAGACTTGGAAGAATTCAGCAGCAAGTTTAGGTTCTTATTCCCATTACAAAACCGATCTAATGTCCTATGCATCTTATCAAGTTTATTTGATAGATCAAGGCAATTTTCACATGAAGTTTTTCCTTTTAATTTGCAATTGGAACAATATTTAACTTCATGAGAACCTAAAGCATTGTTCAATATAGATATTTCTTTCATAGCATCTTGTAGTTTCTTATCAAGATCATCGCAAGTAGAACAATGTAAATCAATTGTAGAACAACAAGCATCTTTCAAGTTTTTATCATTAAGTGCAGCAAGCTTTTTGTTCTTTTCGATTTCAAGTTCAAGTTTATCAAGTGTGGAGGTGTGTGCACTTCTTAGAGAGGACAATTGTTCATATATTAAATCACATGAGGAACAAGAATCATCACTAGGAATCAAGGATTTTAAACGATTAATTTCAGATTCTAGTGAATCAATTTTAACAGCATTGTCCCTAAGTTTTTTGTCCTTTTTCTTAACAATAATAGTGGCACGAGAAATAGCATCACACATTTCTTTGCAAGTAGGACATACCTCTTCGTTGTCACTGTTGTGTTCTGCATCCTCCATACTTGATTTTGATTTGCCCGCCATGAAGCACAAGTTTGTCAGATCATCTTCATCTTCATCACTTCCAATGTCTACATCACTCGAGCCAAGTTCTTGAAATGCGGTGATGAAACTGTTTATCAGTTTGCGTCCTGTAAAAACCTTCTTTTTCTTATTGGTGTTGCCAAAAGAGGACTTGACTTTATTCTGCTTTTCATCACGGTTAGAAGGACCTGGAAGGTTAGGGCAATCTGTACGAAAGTGTCCTGTCTTACCACATTCAAAGCATTGTTGAGGTCCGGAGCTTCTTCTCCTTCTAGTTCTCACATTTTGCAATGCTTTTGAGAACCTAGTAGAAAGAAGTACTAGCTCCTCCTCTGGAAACTCCTCAATCTGTTCCAGGGTTAGTGAAGACAGCAAAGCAAGTGTATTGCTAGATGATTGGCCGGAGCTAGGCATATCACGTTGTGAGACAAATGCAATTGTCTAATTTGGGTTCTTACGTGATATAATGTCAATTTCATGAGTTTTTATATTAGAATAAAGCACATCTAATGTAAGAGTACTCATGACAGTGGATTCACATATGGATGTTACTTTCATCTCCCAAATTGACATGTCTAATGCACTTAGTAATTGCCTAGCATTTTCAGCATCTGAAAAATTAGCATTGACACTACGCAAGATGCTGAGAATTTTATTAAAGCGAGCAAAGAGGTCATCAATGGACTCACCGGGTCGCCTCTCAAAGCGCATGCATTCTTTATTGAACATATCCTGTCTTACCGCCTTTATCGTGTTGGATCCTTCGTGGTAGTCACAAAGTGCTCTCCACACATCGTACGCCGATCGGAGGTGTGCAACACGGTCGAAGTCGCTCTGAGTTAGTACCTGTATGATAAAGTTCCGAGCCTTGTTGTTGTTATCGATATCTCTCATGTTTGTAGCCGTAACTTCATCGTTTGAAGGCACATCGTAAGGCTTGTACACATTTTCCCATATTGCAAAGCCTTGCGCCTGGATGAAAGCTTCCATGCGTGCCTTCCAAACCTGAAAATCAATACCACTAAACACACAAGGTTTGGCGGAGTATTTATACATGATGATTAGTCAAAACACGTGCAAATCACAAAGATTAGAGCAACCTTGCTATGATACCAATTGTAGGATCGAAGTACACGTGTAAAGCTACCAGAGGGGGGTGAATGGTAGATAAAAACTTTTCAGAGGAAGCAACAAAACACCCCTCAGCAGAAAACCGATCTGTTAAAGAAACTGTGTGTGCAACTAATATAAATGTGTTAAACTTTGAAAAAACTAGTATAGATTGTAGAGAATCAATTCACGAAGACGTCACAACAAGAATCATGAAAATCCATTGAGAGAAACTCAAGTTACGATCGAAAGATCGAACAACGGTCAATCTGTCCTACGCGAGAAAAACAGTTCTGGAATACTGCAAATAAACTCGTGTAGATAAGAAACCACACATTCAATGACCGTGAAATTTTCACATATGATAGATAATCAAGTTGTGAAGACAACCCAAAAAGAATCACATCAATTGGATCTGTAAAACTCGAGTTATGATAAAACCACCGAAGCAAGGTAGTGCTGAACAGAAACTCGACGAGAAAAACTTGTCTGAAGCAAGTCGGACAAACAAGGCACAAAAGTTACTTTAGAATACGAATTTTGTTTATCAAAACACAAGAGGAACAGCACCAAAGTCGTGCACCATGAGCTCTGGCCTCCCTTGCTTATATAACCAGCCCGAAGGCCAACTCAACTCGAACTAGGACTCCTACTCCTACTTGGATTCAAACTGTAACTTTCCAATACTGCTCAAGACTCTTCTATACGCAGATAGAAGCAATCTTAAGACTTCCAAACACCTTAGAAACGTCCCAAACATTCCTAAAACAACTGTACTTCATGCCTAACACGAAATCCTGTTATAACCAACTCGAAACTTTCCATAAACAAACCATAACCGCCTCAGCCGCAGCCTGAGCGCAAAATCCAGCCGGTTGAACCTTTTCAACCATATCTCCACTTCCATATCTCTTCACCACACCTTAGAACCATGTTTCCACGTCCATGCACTCCTTGCACACATGCAAACACCTTCCAACAATGTCCACGATACCTTCATATGCACTGTTCTTGATCCAAACATGATGCGCGACCTCCCGATCAACTCAACCACAATTCCTCCTGAACTTGGTTGTTGAACCTCATCTTCTCCCTAAGACTAGTTCAATGGATCCCGTCACCAGCCATGTCTTGAACTAAAGAAACACCTGCACATGAATAAACAACCAATACTTCCAAGCACAAGTCCTCGACTTGACTCTCGTTAGTTCCGAAGCTACAACATCTTATGTGAGCACCTCACATAAGCATGTTGTAAACCATAGCAAAATGATATCAGCCATAACCACCAAAACACAGCAAAAACTTAGTAAAATAATACTAAGCAAACTTTCCATAAGAGTAAAGCAAGTTCGAAACATTGCAAGTTAAAAGCAGAACCATTGCAATCAAGCTCCGAACCTTACCAAAGCTAACCGGACCTTGAACCAGAGCTTACCAAAGCTAGTCGGACCCAGCGTCGGAACTTACTAAAGCTTAGTCGGACCTAGCACGGAACTTACCAAAGCTAGTCAGACCTAGCACCGGAGCTAGCAAAAACAAGTCGGACCTACCAAAATAAGTCAGACCTAGACAAAGCAAGTCGGACCTTACGTCGGACCTTGCCGGAGCTACCCAAAACAAGTCAGACCTATCGTCGGACCTTGCAGGAGCTTGGACCTTGTTAAAAAGGTGTTTTGTTAGTATTCAAAACTTTTATCGTCAAAGCCAATGTATTCAGCACACATAGGTCTCACAACCATTCAGCACCATAGGGCCCCCAGGCAATGAGACAACCAAAGGATCCCAATTTATGGTTAAAACCAGGGGTACGGGCCGTCCGGTTCCCCTGTACTGAGCTGTAGCGATGAAGAGGCAGGGTGCGCACGCCTGGGTACAGAACCAGGCAAAGCAGGCTACACAACTTGGACATCCTACTGGTGTAAGCCTTTCGAGGGAGGGACCATTCGGCGCCGTAGGGCCCCCGAGCAATGAGTGAACCACAGGACCCCCGTGTACATCACAGGTACCTCAAGCAGACCCGCATGCAGAAGGATAGCACAGGAAAAAGCAGCTGGCCATACGACCAGAGCAGTATAGAAAGAAAGCACAAGAAAGAAAGGGGGCGATGTCCCGGATCCAGTTGAGAAGTTGTTGAATATCAACAACTTATTACACAGAATCCTATTTTTTAGAACGAGTTGAAGGAGTGGGTTTTATTAGCTGACAAGAAGCTGTAAATTGGGGCTTATCGGGACCAATGTTACGAGCTTCTGGAATACAATGAGATCTTTGTAAATTTGATCCTTATGAGTGTACTTTTTTGTCCGTAGGCGTGTACCTTCTGGCCCCCAAGTACTCAGTTGTAGCGCAGGGGAGGCAGTCCGTCAGGCTTAGACTACGGAACCAGGCTAAGCAGGCTGCGCGTCCTGGACCTCCCACGGTCATTAACCTTACAGCGTGGAGACCTTCCAGTGCCACGGGACCTAGGACAAGTGCGTAGGACAGGCTCCGGACATGCCATTTACAGTTGATGTAAAAGCCCAAGATTTCACTTGCTTAAGTGTTCATCACATCATCACACCATAACTCCTCTTGTAGTGATCTCATGAACACATGTTAAGAGCAAGTAACTACCATCAATAGATGATTAGAGGAAAAATTCACAAATCCCAAAAGTAGAGTTTACCACATTTAAACATGAGGGGCTGAGCTCACAATTAGGCCTAAACATTATGAGGAATACTCATGCCAGGTTTCATGCAAGTTCAAACCCTTTTGAGGCACTTTTGGATACAATTGCAAGGGCTAATTTGAATGCAAATTCAAATTTCAGCTACTTTCATCACTTGGATTCAAAAGGTGACATCACATTCAAACTCAGCACATTTTTCTGAGTTACTCCACAAATTTTCATCCTCATTGGAGTTCATATTGTCGGGAGCTATATTTGAATTAATTTAAAAAGTGAATTTGAAACTCAAATTCAAGTGTGGCGCAAATTTAGCTAAACCAGCTAAAATTTAGGGAAATCAAATTCAGCTCATGACTTGGTGACTAAGTCTACAATTTAATTGCAATAAAAACAAAAGAAAAGAGATGAAAGGGGAGGAGGGCCCACTGGTCAGTGAATGAAATTGCACTGAACTGACTCAAGCCAAGCACAGCTCTCACGAGCGACCGACGATCAACCGCAGGCTGCCAGCACGCTCGGGGGAATCCACCTCATGGTGACAAGTTCGGCTCAAAGTCCAGCACACGAGCTGCTTCGACCTTTCTCTTCGTTCCTGAGTGAAAAACAGGTCACACTGCGCCGTTCGTTGCTCCCGCTCGTGAGTTTCCTTCTGCCTCTCCTGTCCACCGGTGACTGGCCGATCCTGGCTGCTTCACGCACCGCCACCAGAGAAGAAAAGGTGTGCCTCCTTGTGCTGAAGCTGTAGGAGAAGACCGTTTGCTGTTTCATGCGGTGTAGAGTGAGTAATTGTCAATTCACTCCACGATGTGTATTAGTGTTAGCGATTGGTCGACGGCAAAATTTGTTGCACAGAGGCAACCGCCGCTCGAGGTGCACAGCACATACGTCCTAGAGGTCCTTGTGCTCCTCCTCGATCAAAAATCGGTGAGAAAGACCCACCGGAACCCTAGTTTCAACAAGGAACAGTTTGGTGGAAGAGGGGGTCGCCGGTGAGGTCTGGTTTTCTGACTGTTTGGGTCCAAACCGAGGTCATGCCGAGCTTCCCAGGGCTGCCTTGAACGTGGTGACGCGATTAGCGCGCGAAGAGGGTGGCCGGAGCGACGGGAACACATGGCTGATGCGGCACAGTGGCATAGCACTCATCGCCGGTGAGCTACGGCGGTTAGCCGGCGACAGCGAGGTGTCCATCATGTTTAGCATCCAAAGTAAAGTGGGGGCGGCGAGTTTCACCGTCGCCGGCGAGCTAGGTCGCCAGGAACGCCGATCTCGTCGGAGCTCTGGCGGCTCGGGGCGGCGGCGTCGCGAGGTAGATGAAGACCCCTGGTCCCACGTGTCAGTCACAGAGCTGAGCGCGCGTGGTGGGTTAGTTTAAATTAAGCACGCGGGGCCCGCTGTCAGTCTCTGTTTAGGCGCTAGAAAGAATTATTTTTAGGAAAATAAATCAGGAATTAGCCCAAGCTTCAGAAATTCATAACTTTGTGCAGAAGTGACCAAATTTATTGAAACAAATTTTGTTGGATTGAGCTCTCTGATTACTTTCCAACAGGATTCATCCTTTGAAAGTATTTAGTTTTCCAGAATTAATTCCCTAAATTTTAAACTGTTGGGAATTTTCCCTGGAGATCCACTTTGTGGAAAATTCTCAAATTTGGCTAGGGTGTTCATTGTAATATCCTTGAGTCTCATGCTAAATTTCAGATCCATACGTGTTCATTTAGTCCCCCTAATGGTGTGATTAAGTAAACTGCCCTGAGAAAATAGAAAAATGTATAGAAACATTTTTTAGAATTTTTCAAATCTTGATTAGGGCATAACTTTCTCTAGGATTCGTCAAATTACATGAAACCAACTCCATTAGAACCATCTAAAACTCTAGTTTCCATAAAGTAATTGTTTGATCCATGAAAATCCCTGGAAATTCTTAGAAGCTCTAGTAATGTCCATTTAGACCTTTATTTGTGAAGGGCTCAAATGAGCTTTATTTCAAATGAAATTTGGCAAAGTCTCTGGTTAGGTTCTTACCAAGCCACAGTAAAAATTTCAGAACCAAAATGGATGTCTAGCTAGAGTTATGGTCTTGATATGCTAAATTCAACACATTTGCATTTAATTTGACATATCGTTAAATTGATTACGTGTAGTCGCTGAACGCTAGGAAACCCCGGAGACGTTGGACTTCATACCACTGGAGGAGACTTTAACTTCTGACCAGAAGCAACAAGGAAAGCCCCGGTTTGCATTTAACAAAGTTTATCAAGTTTTGCTTTATATTCACTTAGTCTGAGGTATGTTTGTGCATTAAGTTTAGGATGGATGAAACTCTAATTGCATAACCAGATTATCCTAAAGAGAGTGAGGGTAGTGTCTAAGTCCTCGTGTAGTATATGCTTTGCTTAATGAAAAATAGGTTTCGGTAGAAGTCGAGTAGATGGAATCTACTCGCGATTAAAGGGTTCGCCACATACGGGATTGGTTCGAGATGTAAGACAACTTTAGTAAGAAAAATGAGACTAGGCAGGGACTAGGACACAGCAAGAGGGAGTCTTGTGCGTGTAGCCCTGCCCGTGTTGATTGAGGACTGATCCATGTGTGGCCCCGCTCAACAAGTTTGAATGTACCGAAGGCATATCAGATATATGGAGTCCGATAAACTAATGTAACCTATACCTCCGGGCGTTGAGACATAACGCACCGATTTCTAGGTGTAGGTTGAGGGCAGAAAGGTGGAAATCCACTAACGGCATAGAGAGATGCTCCGTGTAGGGAACCTCCTGTCCATTTGGGAGCGACCGGTTTGACGTTTGGGCTGTTTGGTGAAAGGTTGTTCCGTATGACGTCGGGTGAGCGTGCTGTGTGCAGCTCCGAATATGGGCGTACTTGACGTGCTATTCGGGTATCCCTGCAGATGTATAACGAGTCGATTCACCGTCCCTCACGGTTATGAGTACTTGTTCACTGTGCCGTGACATAGTAAACCGATGGAATGATTTTGATACATTACTGCTGTTATGAATAACTTGTATTGCTACATGTGTGCCACCAAATCTTGCTCACTAAATTTCAGATTTGTGAACCGTTAACTTGTGGGTAAAATATGAATTAAGGATGAACTTGTAGGCATATCCTTTGCTGCAAACTGCCATCCTATTTTTGAGTATGACTTGCATGTAGAGTTTCATGTGTAGAATAGTCGGTTAAGACTTGCTGAGCCATTGTACTCACGGTTTCTGCTATGAGTGTTTGCAGGTGAGGAGAACCCCACGGACTCGGAGTACGGGTTCACCGGCAAGGGCTATCCTCCGTCGGGGACTATGGCTGTGTGGGAGCCGTACACACCGCAGTGATGCTGAGTGGAGCTAGTGCGGGTTGTCCGTAGGGCCGGACAACCAACTTTTGCTAGTTAGGTGTAGGCGTGAGTTGACAAATACTTTCGCTGCAGTAGACTCTGTAAATTAGATGTAAACTGAAAGTTTGTACTACTTTTGTACAAATTCAGCAAGTCTCAATGTAATACCATGTTTTTCTTATTGTGTGCTGTCGGGTGTCGCATCGTGCGCCACCACCCTCTATGATCCTGGAGTGTACGGATTTCGGTCCGTCACAGTTGATATTGTGACATCCTGGCTCCCGGCTTAATAGGATTGATAGAGTACTCATACCATCAAGGTATATCTTCTTTTCTCTGACGCCCACCTGCAAAGGACTCTAGGGTTAAACGTGCTTGGCCCGGAGAAATTTGGGGATGGGTGATCGACCGGGAAGTCTTCTCGGGTGCGCACGAGTGAGGACAAAGTGCGCAGAAAATACTAGTGTTAGTATGTGGGGCTAGTCTATGATCTTAGATAGCTGCCACAAATGGTATCAGAGCCGACCCTCGCAGTATTACAGGTGCATACGGGTCAGTGAGAAGGATACGGTACCGTACGTGTCAGGGACGTGGGTACGTACGCATGATGCGTGGGTCCTCTGTGTGGGACATGGTATGGTACGTATGCTGCTAACAGGACGTACGGTATGCGTATATCAGTACTGACCGTACGGACGTGGCTAAGAGGGGACGTTCCTGTCTTGGCGTTGACCGACGAGGACGTCGGTCTTCTAAGGGGTGTGGATTGTGACATCCTAGCCTCAAGCTTAATAGGATTGATAGAGTACTCGTACCATCAAGGTATACCTTATTTTCCGGAAGCCCACCTGCAAAGGACTCTAGGGTTAAGTGTGCTTGACCCGGAGAAATTTGGGGATGGGTGACCGACTGGGAAGTCTTCTCGGGTGCGCAAGAGTGAGGACAAAGTGCACAAAAAAGACTAGTGTTGGTATGTGGGACTAGTCTATGATCTTAGAGAGCTGCCACAAAAAAAGTGAGCATAAGGGCTCAACAAGACTTAACCGTCTCTCCTAAGGCATGCAACTCTACATGAAGGTAACTTAAGACAATAAACAAGAAAATTGCATGAAGACTCGCCTACGAGTTCATCCTTAACTTTCAGATTTTAGCCATCATAGTAATAACTTTGTGCCGAGCAACATTGGAACTTCACAATCAAACAAGAAACGCTTCATTCCAATGTTACTTGTCTCAAGGTGGAAAATATCTTTAATTTGCTCTATCTCTACTTCATACATGGTTTTCATGCAATTCAAATTATCATAACAGCATATCAAACTTGCAAACTGTTATCACACAACACGTCACAACGCAGTGAGCAAGCGGTACTCATATCCGCGAGGGACGGTGATTCGAATCAAACACTGTCCGGATTAGTCGACACATACGCCCGCCTCTGAAGACCCAAATCTGGCGTCCTTCATTACGTCGTATGTGGCAACCTTTCGCAGGACACCCGACTGTAGAACCGGTCATACCGTCTCGGGCTTATAGGTCTAACGAGACGATGTGGTATGCCTCTACAATCCAGTTGACCTGGTACATCGGTTTCCTGGGTCCCATAGAGCAGTAAGCATCCAGTACACAACTCAATACTTGCTCCCAGGGCCACACACGGCTCAGTCCTTAACTGACACAGGCAGAGCTACTCGACCAAGACCTTATCTTGTCGCTTCCTAACCCTCCTTATTTGGAAATATAAACTTTAGCTCGTGTGATTTTGAACTATAGCTCACGAGTAGATTCCAGCTACTCGACTTCTACCGGATGTCATAATCTATTTAGCATGGCAACCTTCTACAGTGGAATACTTCTTCCACCCTTGACTCCAGGGTTCCTTTTTTTGGTCATGCAATTGGAGTATAAATCATTCCTGACCTAATGCACATACAAACTTTAACCCATAGTAGTGAACAAAGTAAAAACTTTATAAACAACTCAAATGCAAACCGGAGCTTACCTTAGTGTTGATCTCGACTAAAGCTTCTGTAAATAGAATTCAATTCAGCGGCCTCCGAAGTCTTCTCGAGCAATATTTCTATCGAAATGATCAAATAAACGAAATACGTTTATAATTGGAATTAATGTGCTATATCACTACAGAAGCAAAATAGATGAACACAGAGGAATCTATGGTTGAAATTTTTACAGGGTCTTTCTAAACTCATGATAGGAGTATGATAAAATTTTCAGAAACTTTTGAGGAAGAAGATGGCCACCAAAATTCTTGGCCGATTTAACCTTCAATGATTTATAGGAATTTAACTAGCCTTGATCATATTGAAAAATTTGGTATCCCAATAGTTCTGGACCTAAGGTTCCTAGGAAAGTTTGTTTCAAAATTTTCTATGTCTTCTACTTGCCAGAATGGAGGATTGAAGTTCAATTCTATTTTCTGGAATTAGTTTCTGTGATTTTTTCAGCCCATTTAAATAAACCTGAGAAAACCTACTGATTAATCCCCCTTAATCCTCTCCAAAAATTGTAAGATTTTTACTGGAGATCAGGAACTATGAGAAAGAGCTTCTGACCAAAAATTGAAATATTTAATCAAACCTTATTCCTGGAATTAACCCCTAAAGGAATAATTAAAAGGAATTCTACAGAAATTCCTAGGCCATGCATGAGTGAGCACAAACTGTAAAGAGTACGCAGGGTAAGACAGATTTTTCTCATTTCCGGCTTCCTTCATAGGAGGAGACAGACTGTACAAGAAGGCATCGACCCGCTCCAGACGACAAGAGTAGCAGGACTCCTCCGGAGTTTAGCTGTTCTAAGCGCTGTTCCTAGACTCTATGACACCCTTTCAGAGAAAATAGAATCCTACCGCTGCGCTAAGGGTAGAACTTATAGGGGCGTTCTACGTTCTTGGATTGGGTAAAGGTACCCTATCTTCCGTGGCTAGGTGGACGCACCTGGAGTGGCATACTTGTGTTTCTCGGAAGGGACCCTCCCAGCTGGGGGAGGGTTTGTCATCCCTTCTCGATAAAGTATTCGTCGAAGCACCAGGTGGCCCCACCTTGGGCTGTTTACTCCAAGCATACCGCTGCTGATATCGCCAGAGCATTTGGTGGTGTAGCACGTTTTCTTGTCTACGAGGTCGATATCTTCACGCAGATGCTGGTCCTGCGTTGCATCACCGTATGCTAGGACCTTGGATGAGCCCATTGTGGTTTCTGTGGGGAGGGCGGCTTCGACCCCGTACACTAGTGTAAGAGAGTTCTTCCCTTGTCGCATGGTGGGGGGAGACGTCTAGTCAGACGTGGAGCATCTTGCGTCGCTTGTTGTCGGCGCTGGAGATGGAGTCGGACTGGCTGTAGACGGCTTTCAAGTGCCCGCTCGGTGTCTTGATACTCCATCTCCTGCTCAGTGCTAGCCTCAGGATTGGCCTTTTGTTTGCCCTCCTGCTGGCGGGAGGGTGTGCCGTCTTGACACGGCTGCTACTGTTGCATCTCACGGAAGCGCTCTGCAAGCTTCTTGATCTCACGGCAGTTGCTGGCGCCGGGACGGTTGGAGTTATGCACCGGGCACCACTAGCTATCATTGCTGGCAGACGACGGTCATGGACGCTTGTCAGTGCATGGGGCTCGGCCCCCACCGGCTGCTGCATGGGTGGCATGGGTGCCCCAGCCACAGGCTTGTTCTTGCCTCTGGTCTTGTTCTTCTTGCTGCTGCGCAAAGCAACAGATTCTCCGGCACTCCCTGCCGCGGAGGCAGGTCGTGAGTGCCAGACTCGGCCTTCTGCCACCTTGGTGCACTTGTCGGCCAGACTGAAGAACTTGGAGACGTTCTGGACGTCGTGTGTGGCAAGCTTCTCGAGCATCTTCTTGTCACGAACGCCCTGCCAGAAGGCGGCGACGATGGAGGCATTGGAGATGCAGGGATGGTGTTCCTAACCCGGGATAACCGCTGGATGAAGGATCACAACGACTCCAGATAGCGTTGACGCACGGCGTGGAGGTCGAGCTCGGTGCCAGGGCGTATGTAGGAACTCCTGAAGTTGGCTGTGAATCTCCAACAAAACTCTTCCCAGGACGTGATGGAGCATGGGGGAAGGTTCATGAGCCATGACCAGGCAGTGCTGGTCAGGGCCACGGGGAAGTAGTTGGCCATGACGACCTCATCCCCTCCTGCAGCAAGGATGGAGGTGGAGTAGATCTGCAGGAACTCGGAGGGGTTGACCGTCCCGTCGTATTTCTCTGGCAAGTGGGGCCAGAACATGGGAGGCCACACCACCATGCGAAGGTGTGGGACGAGCGCCATGCAGCTTGCTACTGCTCCTGGAGAGGCAGGGGCTTGCGGGGCGAGTTCTGCTGGTACAGCACTTAGGAAGCCGTACTCTTCTTCGAGGTTGTGATGCCTCCCTCAGCGTCGCTCGATGGTGATACCACCATCCTCTCTTGCATGGCGACGGTTTAGCTCAACCCTGAGATCGGCTGTGACTGTCACGCGCGTAGCTGCCGTCCCACGGGCCACCGTCAGCGTACGCGACTGGGCCAGTGAGGGTTTAGCTCACTGTCTCCTGTAGGCAGGAGAGTTGATGGCTGCGGCAACGAGGTGGTCGACGTCGTGTCGATACTGCTCTGCCGCCTCGGGGGTGGTACCTTCACCCGGAGGGTTGTGGAGAAGTGCGCTGCTGCTAGCATGCTCGCCGGGGTTGGACACGGTGGCACTATCGCAGCCGTTGGGGTAGTGGGCTGCCGTGAAGTAGCATCCGCTAGCACTGAGGGCACTGAGTGGGCGCCGACCGTCTGGTCACTGGCCTGGCCAGACTTGGGTACCGTGGGCGCCACAGGCATGCCGACCGACTGGTTGTCGGCCCGGCTAGTCCTACCTGCCATGGAGCGGGAGGTGGCCTCGTCGTCTCCTACTTGGAGACGGCGGCATGTATGGCGAGAAGTCTCAACGAGAGGGGTTTGGTCGCCTAGAGAGCTCGAAAAGCCCCCTACCTGGCATGCCAAATGTCGGAGTGTGAGCTGCGACACTCCTCCCTACCTGCTTCTGGAGCAGCCCGCGGAGGTTCTTTGTTTGGAGGGGCTTGGCGTCCCTAGCGCGATCCAGCTTGAGAGAACGGGTGAACACCGAGATTTGCGTGGTTCAGGCCGCTGGAGCATAGTACCCTACGTCTACGGGAGTGTTTGTTGTATTTCTTGTGCGTATGAGTGTGGGAGTCGCTGGGTTGCGAACCCTTTGTCGGGAGAACTGTGACACCCTGTTCTGAAAAATGAACCAAATGAATGCGCATGTGTGCCCAGTATGTTCATCACACATACACATGTACTTCACAAACAAAATTTCTGAATATAACCACGTAAAAATAATGTTTAAGTACTTTATTACAATAACTCAATGTCTCACTCATGGACTCTAACTTATTCTGCAGTAGAAGACTCTAACGACAGCGGAAAATAAACTAAGGACGATGGGGCTCTATTCCAACTCCACAGGCATGTTGACGGTAGTGCGCATGCCTAGTACTCCACCTGCTCTTCAAAGTATTCTTCTCCTGTAGCTGAAGTATATGTGGGAATGCAAGGGTGAGTACATGTCGTACTCAGCAAGTGCGGGAAAAGTATGACATGTAGCTTAAGACAATGTAGGAAATAAACGGTTTCATTGCAGCAAGCAAATTTTATTTCACAAACATGACAAAAACAGCAACTATATCTAGGTGAGGTAATTCCCAATATAACCAAGTAATTCATCATTCCTCATGTTCCATACCATCATAATTCATCATTTATCAACCATCCAATGCTCTTTCTCAAGTTCATCTCACATTCACAATGTTCATGATCAACATATATTCATATAACTGAATCAAACGTCATATTCATGACCAATCAGTCCCAAAACCAATCCCAATGGTCATACCACAACCATACCCGAATAAACATCCAACATTTTGCCCCTAATCATGGAAGTTGGCCAGGTGCTTGTAACCGAAAGAATGGCTATCATGATAGTTTTACACTCTGCAGAGGTGGCACCACTTTACCCACAGGTTCATGATTTCGTCACCCGTCAGCGACTAGAGAAAACATCCATTCTGCCACTACACAACCGTCGGTGTATGGACAAGAGATCACAAAATAGCCTTTACAAAGGGGCTACTAGGATATACGGACCCACTGAGGTTTCGCCGGCAGGCTCGAATCTCCATTCTCCCACCAACGGGCCCCCTCATGTGCCATGCAGTTCCCAGGGCAGTCCTCCTCGACTTCCATTCCACGTGCCATCCAATGGTCCATAACAAGCTAGCAACACACCTAATTAGTCAGCTAAGCCGCACCCGTATTTAGCCTTGTGGCGGCACTGTTTTCCTGGCATGTTCTGGCATGAACCGGTTCTTAGATCTAAGGCAAGCAAAACCACCATATCATTCAGCACAATATACGAACCGAGCCTGCCTAGATCTCCCCGATTCCATGCTCATTAACATCATCATGTTCTCATCATCTTCAATCTTTATGAGTGCAGTAGATAAACATGTTTATTTTTCAGTTTTTTCCCAAAAATCCCGTAAGTTATGCGATGCAAAAGAGAAAAATGATCACACCCGACTCGACAAGTTTCCTAGTGACAAGGGTGGCTAACAATTCTAGTAAACTCCTACTAATGGGTTTCCCATCAAGTTGACACGACCATGCAGTTTCACAAACAAAACAGTTTGAAAACTTAGGTTCAACATGGTCAAGGGGCACTTGCCTTGCTCCCATGGTTCGTGTTGCTCAAGCGTCTCGATGTCTTGGTGCTGTAGTTCCTCGTAGACGGCCTCTTCAGCGTGTCCTTATACATACGACCACGCACATACAAAAATTACAGCAATCAATTGTCATCCACAAGCTTTACTCAAGATGCAATGAGGTAGATGAATGCAATTCCTATAGTGCAGTTTATAGTGATCAGTTTGCCGTGTTCTTCAAGTTTTAGTAAGCTTCCACAGGGTTTTACGATGAACAAGGCTGCTGGAATTAAGTGCGTACGTGGTTATGATCTTAACTCAAGTTGTAGATCAATCCCACCGTCAAAACTTGGCCGAAACGTGGTCTACCCACGTGCAGAAATTTCTGCTCGCAGGGGGTGGAGAGAAACGGGTGCATAGCAACAGCGGTGACGTGGTAAGAGGGGTAACAAGGACCTACCTCTCTTCGTCCTCCTTTCCTCCTTGCGGCAGGACCCTTTTCCTTCCAATGGCACCAGCTGGGGTTTTTCCTTGGAGAATTGTCAAGCTGCGGCTAGGGCAAGAATGCCGGGGTCTTCTTCTCTGGCGACGGCGAGGCAGGGCAGAGCTTCGACAGTGGCCAAAACCCAGCAGGGGAAGCTGTGAAATCCCCAAAATCTAGCAAGTGGAGCTGGAATTCACACCGAGAAAATGAGAGAGTATTTAAACTTTTGAATTGGAAGGTGTGAGCTCCAAGTGCTAAAGTAAATGTGTAACAATGTCCAAACACGAAGACCTAAATTTACCATTTGGTTCTTCACACATCCATGGGTAGCCCGGCAAATTTTAAGCTCATTTGGAAAAGATTTCCTATTTGTTGGAATTTAAACGGGAGACAATTCGAATTTGAATTCAAACTTGATTTCCTTTTGAATTTGAATTCTTCACATATTCACTTGAATTTGAGTTCCGACTTCACTGAAATTGAAATTTGAGAGCACCACTGTGTTCCTCATATTCCTTTTGGCTTATCCTCCAAGTTTGATCAAATTTGGAGTTTATTTGCTAGCTCAAAAGGAATTGGAAAAAAAGAAGAGGGAATAGGTGGCCCACTGGTCAGTAGACTTAACACCTAAGTTAATCTTCGCCGGTTTTCACTCGGCAGCCGAACTCAACCGCGCGGAACCTCCTGCTCCCGCGCCCGAGCAAGGGAGACACCGCACCCTCGTGCTATGCCATGGAAGCGCCAGATGCAGTGATCAATGCACGCTTGGCCACGTGAACCATTCAGTCACCTCTTCCGTCCTCCCTCGCACGACCGAAGAACCGCACCGCCCGACACACTCTCTGCTTACCGGCGCCCGGCTGCTAGGAGCTCATTCGTGGCCGACGCCCTACACGAAAAAGGTCCACCATAAGGTGCTGAACACAACTGTGCTGACCTCCCCTTCTCTCTCGCACGATCAGTGGAGAATTTTGCCAATTATTGCGTCGGTACTCATTGAACCGAGCCGCACTAATCTTCCAAATTCGTAGTGATCCTTCCACCATAACATGTAACGAGCTATAGACATGATCTATACTCTCCCACGCTCCTCTAGGATCAAGAACCGTCGATTTTCATCCAGTTTTGGCGCTGTTCTTCGAGAATTTTGCACCGGTATCAGTTTTGGCTCTAGGTCACCGATGAGCTCGTATTTGTAGCCTCTTTTGAGCTGATGTGAGCTCATGCCGGTGACAAGGGATTCACCATGGTGCTCTAGGAAGAAAAACCAAATGATTTGAGCCCTCCTAGCATGAGTGTGACGCCGTCAAAGTCCAACCGCCGCTGCCGCCCATCGCCGAAGGGTTTCCGGTGACCGGGGTCCTCGGCCGACCACGGGGATGAGTTGCCCATGGTCCAAAAGGGGGAGGCGGCGAGTTTGGGGGCAAGGGAAGGCCAGGAAGGCACTTTCCACGGGGCTCACCGGAGAGCCCCGCCGCAGCTTGGCTGTTGGCGCGAGGAGGAAGAAAGAACTGTGCTGTGGGGCCCGCGAGCAAGAATTTAAACATTTCTCCCAATTTTCAGTTTAGTTCAAACTCTATTGCTCATAACTTTTGATAGGAACCTCCAAAAATTGTGAAATAAATTCCATTGGATTCCTCTCAGTGAGTAATATCTAGGGGAGCATCCCAATTTGTATGAAAATCCCTAGATTTCGCTCATTAATTCAATTAACGAAAGTCTTGTAGGAATTTTTACAGGAGTTCTGTGTATTGGAAAATTCCCAAATTTGGGCAGGACATTCTTCCAAAAATCCTTGAACTCCAGTAAACATTTCAGAGACATTGGATTCCATTTGCTTGGCCAAATGTTGTTTCGATCCTCTATGTCTCTGAAAAATAGGAAAAATAATAGAGGCCTTTTTCAGAGAATTTCTCCAAACTTGTAAATCCATATCTCTGACTAGGAAGTTCCAAATTGAGTGAACCAAATTTTGTTGGATTCATCTCTTCGATTAGTATCCAGCAAAACAAGTTTCAGCTCATGAAACTTATACTTTTTCCAGAATTAATTCCCTCAAGTTTAAACTGTTGGGAATTTTATCTGGAGAATTATTTTATGCAAAATTATGAAATTTGGCTAGGATGTTCATTTGAAAATCCTTAATTTACAGGAAAAATTTCAGATCCATCCAAGTTCATTTAGTCCCCCTAATGGTGTGATTAAGTGAACTGCCCTGAGAAAATGGAAAAAATGTACAGAAACATTTTTCAGATTTTCTCAAATCTTGTTTAGGGCATAACTTCCTCTAGAATTCTTCAAATGACATGAAACCACTTCCATTAGAATCATCTCAAACTCTTCCAGAAAGTAATGGTTTGAGCCATGAAAATTCCTGTAAATCCTTATAAGCTCTAGTAATGACCAAATAGACTTTTATTTATGCAGAGCTCAAATGAATTTGTTTCAAATGAAACTTGGTCAAGTCTCTAATTAGGATCCTACCAAACTACCATAAAAATTTCAGATCCAAAGGGGAGGGCTAGCTAGAGTTATGGTCTTTACATATTCAATTTAACACATTGCATTTAAATTGACATATCAAACATTGCTTACGTGTAGTCGCTGAAGGCGAAGAGACCCCGGAAGTTTTGGACTTCCTACTTCCAGACGAAGCACTAACATCCAACCAGAAGCAACAAGGCAAGCACCGGTTTGCATTTAACAAAGTTTATAAAGTTTTGCTTTATATACATACTTAGCTTGAGGTATTTATGTGCATTAGGTGTAGGATGGATGAAACCCAAATGCATAGCCAGATTATTCCAACAAGAGTGAGGGTAGTATCTAAGTCCTTGCGTAGCTCATGCTGTGCTTAATGTTTATAGACTTCGGTACAAGTCAAGTAGTCGGAATCTACTCGCAAGTATAGGCTTTGGGACACACGGGATTGGTTTGAGTGATGTGAGACCACTTTAGTAAGAAAATGAGACTAGGCAGGGGCTAGGGCGTAGCAAGAGGAAGTCTTGTGGACGCATCCCTGTCCGTGTCAATTGAGGACCGATCCGTGTGCAGCCCACGCTGATCATATCGGATATATGGGCCCAGATAAACCGATGTAACCTATACCTCCGGGCGTCGAGGCATAACGCACCAATTTATAAGTGTAGGTTGAGGGCAGCAAGGTGGAAATCCGCTAACGGGGATAGAGAGATGCTCTGTGTAGGGAACCTCCTGTCCGTTTTGGTGCGACCGGTTCGACGTTTGGGATGTTTGGTGAAAGGTTGTCCCGTACGACATCGAGTGAGCGTGCTGTGCAGCTCCATGGGTGGGCGTATGTGACGTGCTCTTCGGGTATCCCTGCAGGTGTATATCGAGTCGATTCACCGTCCCTCGCGGTAATGAGTAACACTTGGTCACATAGTCGTTACGTAGGTTAATATGAAATGATGTGATTCAATATTGCTGTTATGATTAACTTGTATTGCTACTTGTGTGCCACCAAATATTGCTCACTAAATTTCAGATTCCTAAACCGTTAATTTGTGGCTAAAAGATGAACTAAGGATGAACTTGTAGGCGTGTCCATTTACTGCAATTTATCATCCTATTTCCGTTATGACCTGCATGTAGAGGTACCTGTGTAGGTGAGTCGGTTAAGCCTTGCTGAGCCCTTGTGCTCACGGTTGCTGTTATGAGTGTTTGCAGGTGAGGACTACCCCACGGACTCGGGGTACGAGTCCACCGGCGAGGGCTACCCTCCGTCGGGGACCACGGCTGAGTGGGAGCCGTACACGCCGCGCTGAGCTGAGGAGTGGAGCTAGTGTGGGTTGTCCATAGGGCTGCACAACTGACTTTTGCTAGTTAGGTGGGCGTGAGTTGTAAAAATTTAGCTTCCGCAGTTGTAGACTCTGTATTTAGATGTAAACTGAAGGCTTGTACTACTTCGTACATATTCAGTTTATTTTTCTATGTAATACAATGTTTGCCTTATGATGTATGCTTTTAGGTGTCGCATCGTGTGGCATCACCCTCTGAGATCCTGGGCATACAGATTTCGGTCCGTCATAGCAGAGGCCAAAGCTTGGCAGCAGAGAGGAGGGGTGGCGGCCAGGAATTATGCGGCTGGGGTGGCGGCTAGGGGGGGGTTTATTTATAAGGGGGAGAAAATAGCTAAAGGGCTAGGATTTTAGCAACTCATTTATCCAAGGGCTGACATTGAATTTGAGAAAAGGTGGGAGCTAGGGGCTGAGATTTAATCTATTATTTCCCACCAAAGGCTGAGATTATTTGGGGGAAAATAAAATCCAAGAAAAAAAGGGAGGTGCTAGGGTTACCCCCTTAGGGTGGTTTGGCCAATGGGAGGGGGGCTGGCTAGGGCTTCCCCCCTTAGGGTAGTGCGGCCAAAATTCCCCCAAAATGTGGGAAAATTTCCTTTGGGGAAATTTTAGGGGAATTTAGGGGGAATTTTAGGGGGGGCTTGGGGGAATTAGGGGGAAATTAGGGGAATTTGGGGGGGGGGGGGGTGGGCTTAGAGGGGAATTGGGGGCGTCCATATTTGGCTATTTTATTTATTTTTTATTTTTATTCTATTTTATTTTTCTATTTCCTATTTTTACTTCCTTTTATTTATCTATTTGTTTCTATATTCCTTCCTTTATTTTCTTCTTCTTTTTAAATGCTTCTCTATATGAAAAATATGTGCAATGCATGGTAATGAATATGAGGGTGTTACAAACCTACCCCCCTTAAAATGAATCTCGCCCTCGAGATTCGATAGAGTGGAGAAAAGATGAGGGAATTCCGTCTTGAGGTCTTCCTCATGCTCGCATGTAGCTTCGGCTTCCGTGTGATGACTCCATTGCACTTTGCACCAACGGGTTACCTTGTTCCTCGTGACCCTTTCCTTCATATCTAGGATTATAATGGGGTGTTCTGCGTAGTCAGATCCTCCTGAAGTTCTAACTCATCCATTGGTACTTATTCTTCCGACACTCTTAGACACTTCTTGAGCTGGGATACGTGAAGTACGTCGTGCACGTCAGAGAGGTGCGTTGGCAGCTCGAGTTGATATGCTACCTCTCCACGCTTGCCCAAAATCTTGAATTGCCGGATATGGCGTGGTGCTAACTTGCCTTTGACTTTGAACCGTCATTGGCCTCGGATAGGCGACACCTTAAGATACACGAATCCTCCAACTTCGAAGGTCAAACTCCTTCGCCTATTGTACGCATAGCCCTTTTGACGTGACTGAGTGGCCTTCAAGTTTTCACGTATTGTTTGGACTTGCTTCTCGACGTCCTGCAGTACATCGAGTCCAAACACTTGGCTTTCTGTGGTCTCATTCCAGAACAGGAGTGTTCTACACCGTCTACCATATAGTGCCTCGAAAGGTGACATTTTCAAGCTGGCTTGGTAACTATTGTTGTATGAGAATTCAGCATAAGGCAAGATCTTGTCCCAACTACGCCCATGTTTCAAGGCGCAAGATCTCAGCATGTCTTCCGAAATCTGATTTGTCCTTTCAGTTTTCCCGTCGGTTTGTGGGTGATATGCGGAGCTGAAGTTCGACCGTGTACCCATGGCTTCATGCAGCTTTTTCCAGAACCTAGAAGTAAATTGAGAACCTCGATCTGAAACTATCCTCTTCGGAACTCCATGATGACATACTATTTGCTTCATATACAGCTCGGCTAATTGCACCACGGTGTACTTGGTCCTAACAGGAATAAAGTGGGCTGATTTCGTCAATTGGTCCATGATAACCCAAATAGAGTCATAGCCGGACTGAGTACGTGGCAATCCGACTATGAAATCCATATCGATTTCTTCCCACTTCCACTCACGTATTTTCAATGACTGCAATAATCCAGCGGGTCTTTGATGTTTGGCCTTTACTCGTTGGCACGTGTCGCATAGGGCAACATATTCAGCGATGTCTCTTTTCATGCTGTCCCACCAATAGCAAGTTTTCAGGTCCTTATACATCTTCGTAGAGCCGGGATGTATGGAATAAGGTGAGTCATGTGCCTCTTTTAGTATCGTGTCACGGATGTGCTTCATGTTAGGCACACAAATCCTTTTACCTAACTAAAGCGTGTCATTCTCGTCTTCCTTGAAATCCTTCTCTATTCCTTGTCGGATTCTTTCCTTGATTTCCTTTATCTCCTCATCCGTTGCTTGGCCATCTCGTATCTCTTGTTCCAGTGTTGAGTTCAGTTCTATCACCTCCATCATGTTCAAGAACCTGAGATGTAACCGTTCAAATTCCTTACGCAGCTCAGGTGGCAGCTCCCGAACCATGAGTTGGTGACATGCTCCTTTTCGGCTCAACACATCCGCTATACATTAGCCTTCCCGGGGTGATAGTTGATTCCTACATCATAGTCTTTGATGAGTTCCAACCATCGACGTTGCCTCAAATTCAGATCCGTTTGCGTGAATATATACTTGAGGTTTTTGTGATCCGTATAGATCTCACATCGGTGACCAAGGATGTAATGCCTCCAAATCTTCAATGCGTGCCCTATGGCTGCAAGTTCCAAGTCGTGTGTAGGGTAATTCAGCTGATGTTTCTTTAATTGCCTCGATCCATAGGCTACCACTTGCCCTTCTTGCATAAGGACACCTCCAAGTCCTTGCCTTGAGGCGTCACAGTATATATCAAAGCTCTTGCCCACGTCCGGCAATACCAAAACAGGTGCTGTTGTTAATCTCTTCTTTAACTCTTCAAATCTGTCCTGACACGCTTGTGTCCACTGAAATGTCTTCCCTTTCATCAGCAATTCAGCCATAGGCTTCTATATTTTGAACAAATCCTTGATGAACCGGCGATAGTATCCAGCCATCCCAAGGAAACTCCGAATATCCCTCACATTCTGCGGTTGGTTCCACTTCAAATCATCCCTCACTTTTCCGGGATCAACCGATACTCCTCCTTCGGAGATGATGTGGCCTAAGAATGATATCTCATTTAGCCAAAATTAACACTTGCTGAACTTGGCATATAATTGATGCTCTCGGAGTTTTTGCAATGTCAATCTCAAGTGTTTCTCATGTTCTTCCTCGCTTTTTGAAGACACCATGCTGTCGTTGATGAGTACCACGGCGAACTTGTTCAAGTACTCCATGAAGACCTTATTCATGAGGTACATAAAGTATGCAGGTGCATTCGTCAATCCGAATGACATAATGGTATATTCGTACAAACCATACCGTGTTTGAAAATTCATCTTGGGTATATCAGAGTGTTTAATCTTCAGCTGGAAGTATCCCGACCGAATATCAATTTTAGAGAAAACCTGGGCACCTTTCATTTGATCGAATAAGTCCTCTATGCAGGGAAGCTGGTACATATTCTTGATCGTCACTTCGTTGATAGACCTATAGTCCACGCACATCCTTTGGGTTCCATCTTTCTTGTCTACGAAGAGCACATGGGCTCCCCATGGTGACGAGCTTGGGTGTATAAAATCCTTATCTAGTTGCTCCCGAATTTGTTTCTTGAGCTCCACTAATTCATTAGCAGGCATCCTATATGGCCTCTTAGCTATAGGTGCAGTTCCGGGTACTAAATCAATGATGAATTTGATGTCCTGATTAGGTGGCATACTTGGCAGTTCTTCCGGAAACACATCTGAATATTCTCGAACCACCAAAATGCTTTCCAATGTCACTTCTTCCACGTAGTTCATTATTGCCTTCTTGGTTGCAGGTTGGGCTGCCTCTAACTTGATACGAGTACCGTGCTCACTCGTCAACTGCACGACCCTCTTAGCACATTGAATCACTCCCTTATACTTGCTTAGCCAGTCCATTCCAAGTATTTTATCAACCCCTTGGGAATCCAAGACGATAAGATTGGCGAGAAATTCTACCCCCTTATCTTAATGCTTACTCTCGGAATAGAATTTAGAATTGAAAGAAGCTATTTCCCAACTATATGCATCAAGGTGTATCAACTAAGCAACTTATTTTATTAATATCAGCCTATATGAGGATGTGAACAAATGCCGAAGCACCTCACATCTCTCTACTATGTGTGGATGTGGACATTCACCGAAGCGTCCTACAACTCACATCCAAGCACACAAACACAAGCAAACATCATAAAGGTTCAGCACACCACTCTTGTTCAAGCTACTATGAACTAAGCGTCCTTATTACAACTTAATTCAATGGGGAGCCTAAACTTAATTGTGAGAACATGTGTTGTTCTCTCCGTGTGACGGGGGTGGTCCATACATGGGCGCATGCCAAGGTGAGTCGGCAGTCTATGTAGGGGTAGATGACGCTGGTGCTCCATTTGTTCCCGCGTTGGCACGAGTCTCCTCTTGTTTTACCAGCAGGTACAGCTTCTTGCAGAGGTAGTGGATCCCTTCTTGTGCGCTTGCGTAGCGGTTTCCTAACTCCATGAGCATTCTCTAAGACTTTTCAGCAGATTGTGAGTTGGAAAGAGCTCCTCCATGGGGTCCAATGATCTCCCTTGTACCACTCTTCCAATACGGGTGCAGCTCAAAAGTAGTGTTCTCAAGCTGCCCACGGAAAGCGTAGCACAGTCCGGTGAGTATCCCATGCAGCATCATCAATAGCTTCTGCCCTTGTAGCTCTCCATGTGGGT
Organism: Neostapfia colusana; assembly: GCA_030760725.1. Classification (NCBI taxonomy): domain Eukaryota; kingdom Viridiplantae; phylum Streptophyta; class Magnoliopsida; order Poales; family Poaceae; genus Neostapfia; species Neostapfia colusana. The sequence continues at coordinate 65,733,662 of JASWHV010000011.1, forward strand.
GCGAAGTGCCGGGTGACAATCTTACCGTTAGATAGGATGGTTACCTCAGCCTTCCACTCTTCATGTTCAAGATGAGGGACTTTCTTGAGGAGGTACTCCGGGTATAAGCTGCAGTAATCAAGGAACTCTCTAAGCTCCCTTGATATGTGTCCTCCCTTAATCCCGTCGGACCGGAATTCCTGAGCAGAACGGATGATCCGTTCATCACCTTCATTCTCGGCCTCAGCAGGGGGTGGCTCCTCTTAGGATTCATCTCCTTCTGACATAGCTTCATGAGGCTCCGCTGGGTGTAAGCCCGCATCAAATTCCTTCTGAGGTGCGTACCAATGTTGTTCTTCTTGCAGATTGTTTTACATGTCATCTTCGATAGGTTCCACCTCTTCCGGATCCAACTTGAGAGAACGGGTGAACACCGAGATTTGCGTGGTTCGGGCTGCTGGAGCGTAGTACCCTACGTCTACGGGAGTGTTTGTTGTATTTCTTGTGCGTATGAGTGTGGGAGTCGCTGGGTTGCGAACCCTTTGTCGGGAGAACTGTGACACCCGGTTCTGAAAAATGAACCAAATGAATGCGCATGTGTGCCCAGTATGTTCATCACACATACACATGTACTTCACAAACAAAATTTCTGAATATAACCACGTAAAAATAATGTTTAAGTACTTTATTACAATAACTCAATGTCTCACTCAGGGACTCTAACTTATTCTGCAGTAGAAGACTCTAACGACAGCGGAAAATAAACTAAGGACGATGGGGCTCTATTCCAACTCCACAGGCATGTTGACGGTAGTGCGCATGTCTAGTACTCCACCTGCTCTTCAAAGTATTCTTCTCCTGTAGCTGAAGTATATGTGGGAATGCAAGGGTGAGTACATGTCGTACTCAGCAAGTGCAGGAAAAGTATGACATGTAGCTTAAGACAAGGTATGAAATAAACGGTTTCATTGCAGCAAGCAAGTTTTATTTCACAAACATGACAAAAACAACAACTATCTCTAGGTGAGTTAATTCCCAACATAACCAAGTAATTCATCATCCCTCATGTTCCATACCATCATAATTCATCATTTATCAACCATCCAATGCTCTTTCTCAAGTTCATCTCATATTCACAATGCTCATGATCAACATATATTCGTATAACCGAATCAAACCTCATATTCATGACCAACCAGTCCCAAAACCAATCCCAATGACCATACCACAACCATACCCGAATAAAAATCCCAAATTTTGCCTCTTATCATGGAAGTCGGCAAGGTGCTTGTAATCGGAAGCACGGCTATCATGATAGTTTTACACTCTGCAGAGGTGGCACAACTTTACCCACAAGTTCGTGATTTCGTCACCCGTCAGCGACTAGAGAAAACCTCCATTCTGCCACTACACAATCGTCGGTGTATGGCCAAGAGATCACAAAAATAGCCTTTACAAAGGGGCTACTAGGATATACAGACCCACTTAGGTTTCACCGGCAGGCTCGAATCTCCATTCTCCCACCCACGGGCCCCCTCATGTGCCATGCAGTTCCCAGGGCAATCCTCCTCGACTCCTATTCCCCGCACCATCCAATGGTCCATAACAAGCTTGCAACACACCTAATTAGTCAGCTAAGCCGCACCCATATTTGGCCTTGTGGTGGCACTGCTTTCCTGGCATGTTCTCGCATGAACCGGTCCTTAGATATAAGGCAAGCAAAACCACCATCTCATTCAGCACAAACCACGAACCAAGCTTGCCTAGATCTTCCCGATTCCATGCTCATTAACATCATCGTGTTCTCATCATCTTTAATCTTTAGGAGTGAAGTAGCTAAACATGTTTATTTTTTAGTTTTTCCTGAAAATCCCGTAAGTTATGCAATGCAAAAGAGAAAAACGACCATACCCGACTCGACAAGTTTTCCGGTGACAAGGGTGGCTAACAATGCTAGTAAACTCCTACTAATGGGTTTCCCATCAAGTTGACACGAGCATGCAGTTTTCACAAACAAAACAGTTCGAAAACTTAGGTTCAACATGGTCAAAGGGGCACTTGCCTTGCTCCCACTGTTCGTGTTGCTCAAGCGTCTCAAAGTGTTGGTGCTGTAGTTCCTCATAGATGGCCTCTTGAGCGTGTCCTTCTACATACGACCACGCACATACGAAAATTACAGAAATCAATTGTCATGCACAAGCTTTACTTAAGATGCAATGAGGTAGATGAATGCAATTCCTATAGTGCAGTTTTCAGTGATCAGTTTGCACGTGTTCTTGCAAGTTTTAGTAAGCTTCCACGGGGTTTTACGATGAACAAGGCTGCTGGAATTAAGTGTGGACGTGGTTATTATCTTAACTCAAGTTGTAGATCAATCCCACTGTCAAAACTTAGCCGAAACGTGGTCTACCTGTAACACCCTCAATTTCATAATCATGCATTGCATATAGAAAAAACATTATAAAAGAAATAGAAATGGGAAGAATCATAAAAATGAGAGAAAGATAGCTGAAAAGAGCCAATTTCAATTCGCCGAGGAGCGCCGTCGATACTTCCCGGGGCCTGCTGGCCACGTGGCGCCTTCGGAGCTCATCCCTGCGGAGGGGGTGAGGTCCGGCACCGTTGGCCACGTGGCAGGCTAGGAGCTCGCCTCTACGAAGTGGGCGAGGTCTGTCCCGCTGGACACGTGTTGCTTCCGGGTCTTGTCGCTGCGGAAAAGCGAGGTCCAGCCCCACGGGACACGTGTCGCCTTCAGAACTAGTCTCTGTGGAGAAGAGAGGCTCAGCCCCGCGGGACACGTATCGACTTCGGAACTCACCCCTGCGGAAGGGATGAGGTCCGCCCCACGGGACACGTAGCAGTCTCAGAGCCCTCCTCCGAGAGGTCCGATCCCGCGGGACACGTGTCACCCTCGGAGCTCGCCTCCGGGAGGTCCGACACTGCGAGACACGTGTCACCCTCGGAGATCACCTCCGGGAGGTCCGACACTGCTGGACACGTGTCATCCTCGGAGCTCACTTCCGAGGAGAAGGGAGGTCCGATGCTGTTGGACACGTGTCGCTCTCGGAGCTCGCCTCTGAGAGGTCCGCCCCGCTGGACACATGTCGACCTCGGAGCTCGACTCTGAGGAGAAAAGAGGTCCGCCCCGCTGGACACGTGTCAACCTCGGAGCTCGTCTCTGAGGAGAAAGGAAGTCCGGCGCTACTGGACACGTGGCATTTTCGGAGCCCACATCCGAGGAGAGGGGAGGTCCGGCACGGACACGTGGCACACGCGGAGCTCACCTCTGAGGAGAGGGGAGGTCCCACCCGCCAGACATGTGGCGCACGTGGAGCTTGCCTCTGAGGGAGAGGGTGGTCCTGTCCGCCAGACACGCGGCGCAACCGGAGCTCGCCCCTGAGGAAAAGGGAGGCCAGGCTCCGCTGGACACGTGGTGCCTCTGGAGCTCACCACTGTGGAGGTGACGAGATCCTTAAGCGTTTTTTCTCCTGCGCGAGCGGGAATACCCGGTACTAAGGAAACCGACACGATTTCCACGTTGCTACCACACCCAAATCAAATGGAGATAAGTTGTTGAGATCCAAAACAAATTGAATAGGACTCTTATTTGAAATCCAATCGGAGTAGGACTCTTCTTTCACCCCTTATAAATAGAACCCAAAAACCCTGGCCGCAACCACGTACCTATTTTCCACCTCCCGAGTCGACAACTTAGAGGCCCTAGCTTCCAACTCGCCGAGTTCCACCCCTTCGCTAGAGTTCAGCCACCGGTGAGCCCGCCGATGAGCCCCGTCACGCTCGCCATCGCCGGAAGCGAGCCGACGATCTGTCCTGCTGCCACTACTAGGAGGAAGGCCGAGGTAGGTCTTTGTTGCCACCTTACGACATCATCGCGGTTTTCTTCGCATCTGTTCTTCTTCGAACAGAAGCTTTTTCGTGTGGACAGATCACGTGTTGATCGGTTTTTAACGGTGGTATTGATCTAGATCTTGAGTCAAGATCATCACCACGTCCACACTTGATCCCTATACCATTGTTCACCATAAAACCCCATGTAAAGCCATTAAAACATGCAAGAACACGTACAAACTGGTCTAATAAACAGCATCATAGGATTTGCACCATTGCATCTTGAGTAAAGTATGTGCATGATGATTGATTGCTGTGAATCTTGTATGTGCGTGATCATGAGTAGAAGGACAAGCTCAGGGAGCTACCTACGAAGGACTACAGCACCAAGACATCGAGACGCAAGAGCAACAAAAGCCACAGGAACAAGGAAAGTGCCCCTTGACCATATTGATCCCATGTTTTGAAACAGTTTTGGTTGCGAAAACATGTATGCTTGAGTCAACTTGATGGGAAACCCTTTTATAGGAGTTTACTAGTTTTGTTAAACACCCTTGTCACCGGGAAGTTTATGAGTCGGGTCTGGTCGTTTTTGCTTTTCGCTTCGCTTACGGGTTACGGGAAGCGAGATAGAATGTGTCTAGCTACTGCACTCATATGAATAATGTTAATAAGAACTTGATGATGATAATGAACATGAATCGGGGGAGATCTAGGAAAGCTTGGTTTTAGGATGTGGTAGAATGAGATGGTGGTTTACTTACCGTAGATCTAAGGACCGGTTCATGCCAGCACATGCCAGGAAAACAGTGCCACCACAAGGCCAAATATGGGTGCGGCTTAGCTGACTAATTAGGTAAGTTGCTAGATTGTTATGGACCGTGAAAGGCGCGGGGAATGGGAGTCAAGAGAGGACTGCCCTGGGAACTGCATGGCACAAGAGGAGGCCCGTAGGTGGGAGAATGGTGATTCGAGCCTGCTGGTGAAACCTTAGTGAGTCCATACATCTAGTAGCCCCTTTGTAAATGTTATTTTGTGATCTCTTGGCCATACACTGACGGTTGTGTACTGGTATAATGGAGGTTCTGCAGTCGTCGACGGGTGACGAAATCACAAACTTGTGGGTAAAGTGGTGCCACCTCTTAAGAGTGTAAAACTATCATGATAGTCGTGCTTACGGTCACAAGCGCCTGGCCAACTCACATGATTAGATGGGATGGTTATTGGGATGATTAGATGGGATGCTTATTGGGATGGTTATTGGTATGGTTATGGTATGGTCTTTGGATTGGGTTCGGGACTGTTGAGTCTTGGTAATGAGATTGATTTTGGGATTGTTAAGACATGACAATGAGTCTTGTTTCTATGCAGCGGAGGTCTTTATTCTAATGCGGAAGCAAATTCTACTAATGCGGAAGCAATTCTAGGCAGCAATGGCTCCATCTCTACTCCATCCCCACAGGCAAGGTTGAGAACAGATCACACACCTAATGCTCCACTTGGTCCTCATAAAAATCTTCTCCTGTTGCTGATGATGAAATAATAATGCAAGTTTGAGTACAATGATATACTCAACAAGTGCGGGAAAATATGATATGTAGCTCATAACAAGGTAGGTATAAAAAGGCTCATTGCAGAAAGCAAAGTTATTCATCAAAACCCTGATAAAACAGCAACTCATCTTTAAGTGAATGTAATCCCAACATGTATTAAAATACCAAACATACCTCCGTTATGTTCATTACCTTCCATGTCACAACCAGTCATCAATCAACCTCATTCTTGCTCACAAATACCTCCTCGTATTCGCTACCATCTCACGAATACCATCTCGTATTCGCTACCATTTCATCTCATAAACAACTTCGTCTCCCACCGAGACTAACCTTGTTGCCATGACTCAACAGTCATGCAACCCATCTTATCACCCGGACTCAACAGTCCCGAAAACCAAACCAAACCAAAACCAAACCATAACCAATAACCATATCCAATCACCATCCCAACTAATCATGGAAGTTGGCCAGGCGCTCGTGACCGTAAGCTCGGCTATAATGATAGTTTTAAGACTCTGCAGAGTTTGCACCTCTTTACCCACAAGTTTGTGATTTCGTCACCCGTCGACGACTGCAGAACCTCCATTATTCCAGTACACAACCGTCGGTGTATGGCCAAGAGATCACAAAATAGCCTTTACAAAGGGGCTACTAGATGTATGGACTCACTAAGGTTTCACCGGCAGGCTAGAATCTCCAATTCTCCCACCCACGGGCCCCCTCTTGTGCCATGCAGTTCCCAGGGCAATCCTCACTCGACTCCCATTCCCCGTGCCTTCCATGGACCATAACAATCTAGCAACTTACCTAATTACTCAGCTAAGCCGCACCCATACTTGGCCTTGTGGTGGCACTGTTATCCTGGCATGTGCTCGCATGAACCGGTCCTTAGATCTACGGCAAGTAAACCACCATCTCATGCTACCTCATTCACAAAACCAGTCTTGCCTAGATCTCCCTCCGATCCTTGTTTATTAACAACATCAGTTTCTCATTATCGTTACGAGTGCAGTTAGCTAGACATATCTATCTCGCTTCCCAATCCCATGGACTCAACGAAGCTTAAAACAAAAAAAAACTATACCCGACTCATAAACTTCCCTAGCGACAAGGGTGGTTTAACCAAAGCTAGTAAACTCCTATAAAAGGGTTTCCCATCATGTTTGACTCAGCACACACACCTTTTCGCAAAACAAAATAGTTTTTCCCAAAACATAGGATCAATATGGTCAAGGGGCACTTGCCTTGTTCTTGCGGTTCTGGTGGCTCTTGGATCTCGAAACCTTGTTGTTGCAGTTCGTCGTATACAGCTCCCTGAGCTTGTCCTGCTATACAGGATCACGCACATACAAGATCCACAGCAATCAATATTATGCACAAACTTTAACTAGATGCGATGATGCACATGCATGCTATCCTATAATCAGTTTTATTAGATCGTTTTGTACGTGTTCTTGCATGGCTTGCATGGTTTTGCAATGAACAGAGGTGTTCGGATCAAATGTGGACGTGGCGATGACCTTGTCTTTAGATCAACCCGATCAACAAGTGATCTGTCCATGAGAAAGCTTCTGTTCGAAAGGAATCAAAGAACAGATGCAAGGAAAACACGATGATGTCGTAAGGTGATATTGGAGACCTACCTTACGTTCTTCTCGGTGTCGGGTCCTTATCAGATCGTTGGGCTCTCTTCCAGCGATCTTCCTCGCTGAACTCCGGTGATGGGCTTACTCAGCAAGTTGGGGCTAGGGCTCTAAGTCGTCGGCTCAGGAATTGGAAAAAAAGTTTGTGGTTTCGGCCAAGGGTTCTGGGTTCTATTTATAATCGGGAGAAGAAGAGTCCTAATCTGATTGTATTCCGAATAAGAGTTCTATTCAGATTGTCGTTGAATCTTAACAACGTATCTTTAGTTGATTTGGTGCGGTAACATTGTGGAATTCGGGTCGGTCTCTCCTCTGTACTGGTATTTCTACGCGTACAGAATCCAAAAACCGTTCCAGAACTCGTTATCTCCTCGGTGATGAGCTCCGGAAGCTCCACGTGTCCACCGGGGCCTGATCTCCCCTTTTCCGTAGAGACGAGCTCCGGTTGTGCCGCGTGTCAAGCGAGCGAGACCTCCCTTTCCCTTCGGAGGTGAGCTCCGCGTGTGCCACGTATCCTGGCGGTCGGGACCTCCTCTCTTATTCGGAGGTGGCTCTGCGCACGCCACGTGTCAGTGTCGGACCTTCCTTCTCTCCGGAGGTAGCTCCGGGTGTGCCACGTATCCATTCCGGACCTCCCTCTCTTTGAAGGTGAGCTCCATGAATGCCACGCATCAAGTAGCGTCGGACTTCCTTTCTTTGCAGAGACGAGCTCCGGGGTTAACATGTGTCCAACAGTGACGGACCTCCCGGAGATAAGCTCTGGTGTTGACACGTGTCCAATAGAACCGGACCTCTTGGAGGTGAGCTCCGGAATCGACACGTATCTTGCGCGACTGGTCCTCTGATTTCCGTGGTGACTATCTCCGAAGGTGACATGTGTCCTCCGGAACTGCCTTTGCTTCTTCCGCAGAGGCTAGCTCCTAGGGTAACACGTGTCCCACAGGGTCGGACCTCTCCCCCTTTGCGGAGATGAGCCCCGAGCCTGCCACGTAGCCAGTTTTAGCGGCGGACCTCTCCCCACTTCGCAGGTATGAGCTCCGAACACGCCACGTGGCCAGTGGGCCACGGAAGTTGTCTTCGGCGCTCTCTCGGAACTGGTTTCGGTTCTTATTGGCTATCTCTTTGATATTATTCTCTGTTCCTACTTCTTTAAAAATGTTATCTCTTCATGAAGCATGATTATATGCAGAAACAAAAAATGAGGGTGTCACAAATCTACCCCCCTTAAATTGAATCTCGCCCTCGAGATTTGTTAGTAGAGAACAGATGAGGAAATTCTGCCTTGATGTCTTGTTCACGCTCCCATGTGGCTTCAGCTTCGGTGTGATGGCTCCATTGTACCTTGCACCATCGGGTCACTTTGTTCCTGGTGACCCTTTCCTTTACGTCCAAAATTCGGACAGGGTGCTCCGTATAAGTCAGGTCCTCTTGAAGTTCAAGCTCTTCCATTGGTATTTGCTCCTCTGTTACTCTCAAGCACTTCTTGAGCTGGGATACATGAAACACGTCATGTACGTCGGGGAGATATGTTGGGAGCTCTAGTTGATAGGCTACTTCTCCTCGCATGTCCAAAATCTTAAATGGTCCGATGTAGCGAGGTGCTAGCTTGCCTTTGACGTTGAAACGTCGTTGACCACGGATAGGCGATACCTTAAGGTATACGAAGTCTCCTACTTCGAAGGTCAATTTCCTTCGCCTATTGTCCGCATAGCCTTTCTGTCGTGACTGAGCAGCCTTTAAGTTCTCCCGTATCGTTTGGACTTGTTTTTCAGCTTCTTGTAGCACTCGGGTCCAAACACCTGGTTCTCTACGGTCTCGTTCCAAAACAGCGGCGTTCTACACCGTCTACCGTATAATGCTTCAAAAGGCGACATCTTCAAGCTAGCTTGATAGCTGTTGGTATAGGAGAATTCGGCGTACGGTAAACTCCTATCCCAACTACGCCCTTGTTTCAAGGCGCAAGCTCTCAACATGTCCTCCAAAATTTGGTTTTTCCTATCGGTTTGCCCATCGGTTTGTAGGTGATAGGCGGAGCTAAAATCCAGTCGTGTACCCATAGATTTCTGCAGCCTCCAGAATCTAGAGGTAAACTGAGAACCTCGATCTGAGACTATCCTCCTCGAGACTCCATGACGGCGCACGATCTGCTTCATGTACAACTCGCCTAGTTGTGCAACGTTGTACTTGGCCCTTATAGGGAGAAAATGGGCTGTTTTTGTCAATTGGTCAACGATAACCCAGATGGAGTCATAACCTGATTAAGTACGTGGCAATCCGACGATGAAATCCATATTGATGTCCTCCCACTTCCATTCGGGTACCTTTAAGGGTTGCAACAATCCAGCGGGTCTTTGATGTTCGGCCTTCACCCGTTGGCATGTGTCGCATAGGGCAACGTATTCGGCTATATTCCTTTTCATACCATCCCACCAATAACAAGTCTTCAAGTCCTTGTACATTTTGGTACTTTCGGGATGTATGGAATAGGGTGAATCATGTGCCTCCTTCAACATCATGTCGCGGAGGTGCTTCACGTTAGGCACACAAATCCTTTTTCCTAGCCAAAGCGGACCCTTCTCATCTTCTTTGAAATCCTTCTCTATTCCTTGTCGGATCCTTTCCTTGATCTCCTTGATCTCCTCATCCGTTGCTTGGCCATCTCTTATCTCTTGCTCTAATGAAGAGTGGATCTCCATCATTTCCATGTTGTTCAAGAATCTAAGGTGTAACCGTTCGAACTCCTTACGTAGTTCGGGTGGTAGTTCCTGAACCGTGAGTTGGTGGCATGCTCCCTTTCGGCTCAATGCATCAGCTACTACATTGGCCTTCCCAGGGTGGTAGTTGATTCCAACATCGTAATCTTTGATGAGTTCCAACCATCGACATTGCCTCAAATTCAAGTCCGTTTGTGTAAATATGTACTTGAGGCTTTTATGATCCGTATAGATCTCACATCGATGACCAAGCATATAATGTCTCCAAATCTTCAATGCATGTACTACTGCTGCTAGCTCCAAGTCATGTGTAGGATAATTAAGCTCGTGCTTCTTTAACTATCGTGAGGCATAGGCTACCACTTGTCTTTCTTGCATGAGCACACATCCGAGCCCCTGTATGGATGTGTCACAATATAGGTCAAAGCTCTTGCTTACGTCCGACAATACCAAAACCGGCGCTGTGGTTAGCCTTTTCTTGAGTTCCTCAAAACTTCCTTGGCATGATGATGTCCATTGAAAGGCTTTTCCCTTCGTTAGCAACTCCGTCATAGGCTTTGCTACCTTAGAGAAGTCTTTAATGAAGCGTTAGCCATCCCAAGAAAACTCTGAATATCCCTCACGTTTTGCGGTTGGTCCCACTTCAGAACATCCCTCACTTTTCCGGGATCAACCGGTACCCCTTCTTTGGAGATAATGTGGCCTAGGAACGATATTTCCTTTAGCCAAAATTGACACTTGTTAAGCTTGGCATACAATTGATGCTCACTCATTTTTTGCAAGGTCAATTTCAAATGTTCTTCATGCTCGTCCTCACTTTTTGAATACACCATAATGTCGTCGATGAAAACCACGACGAACTTATCCAAGTACTCCATGAAAACCTTGTTTGTGAGGTACATGAAGTATGCGGGTACATTTGTTAACCCAAAAGACATGACGGTATATTCATACGAACCATACCGTGTTCGAAAGGCAGTCTTGGGTATATCGGAGGGCTTTATCTTCAGTTGGAAATATTCCGACCGAAGATCAATCTTGGAGAACACTCAGGCTCCTTTCATTTGGTTGAATAGGTCCTCTATACGGGGCAGAGGGTATTTGTTCTTGATTGTCACTTCGTTGAGAGACCTATAGTCCATGCACATCCTTTGGGTTCCATCCTTCTTGTCTATGAAGAGCACGGGGGCTCCCCATGGTGACGAGTTTGGACGTATAAAACTATTCTCCAACTGCTCTTGAATTTGCTTCTTGAGTTCTACTAATTCATTGGCGGGCATCCTATAGGGTCTCTTTGCTATGGGTGCAGTTTGGGGTACCAAATTAATGGCAAACTCAATGTCCCGATCAGGGGGCATACCTGGAAGTTCCTCTGGAAACACGTCCAAGAATTATTGAACCACTGGAATGTTGTCCAATGTTGCTCCTTCAACGTGGTTCAAGATTGCCTTTTCGGTTGTTTGTTGGTCTGACTCAAACTCGACACGAATACCGTGCTCATTTGTCAACTGCACGCTTCTTTCAGCACATTGGATTACCCCATTGTGCTTGCTTAACCAATCCATCCCGAGTATTATGTCAATCCCTTGGGAATCCAAGACAATAAGGTTTGCAAGGAAGTCTACCCCCCCTTATTTTAAGGCTTACTTTCGGACATACTATATTAGTCCTCATTTCTCCTCCGGGAGAATTAACTAACATAGCACATTTTAAGTGGGATATGGGTAGATTATGCTTGGCAACATACTTGGATGATATGAAGGAATGTGATGCTCCAGAATCAAATAAGATGGTGGTTGGGTTGGAGTTGGCAAGGAACATACCAATTACGACGTCCTCAGCCTGTTGTGCTTCCTCAGCAGAGACATGGTTCACGTTGCCGCGAGCATAGTTCTGTTGTCCCCGGTTTCCTTGATTGTCCCCTCCGTTCGGTCGCGGGTTCTGTTTGGGCACGTTGCCTTGCTGTCCAGGGCCTCTCCTCGGGCACTGGTCCACGAAGTGTCCTGTTTCCCCGCATGCAAAGCATGCTCTATTGCCTACGGCAGCAGGTACGTTGGGGCAGGGGTTTTGAACAGGAGCGCCCATGTTAGGTCGGGGCACAGGAGGCATGGGCACGAGGTGCTGGTGCAACGGGTCGTTGCTGTGGTTGCTGACTAGGGCGGTATGCAGGAGCAGTCGATCCATACTGCGGTGCAGCTGGGGGCATGTACCAAGGTCGTGCGTTGCTCCCTTGGGGCTGGTACGGCATCTTCCTCTTGCACTCTCGCTCGATCTCTCGGATCTTGCTTTCAACCACTATAGCCTTGTCAACCAGCTTCTGAAAGCTTGTGTAGTCATTGTTGAGGAATTGAACCTGAATCTCATTGTTCAACCCTCTAATGAACAGATATTGCTTCCTGGTCTGAGTTGACATCTTCGGGGGCATACCGGGACAGTTGTGTGAACTTGTTGAGATACTCATTCACGCTTCTTTGTCCTTGGCGGAGATCTTCAAACTCCTGTCTCTTGAGCATCATTATACCAGCAGGGTTGTAATGAGAGCGGAAACTTTCCTTGAACTCAGTCCAAGTGATCGTCTCCGGGTCGACATGAGCGTTGCTTAGGGCATCCCACCAGTCAGCGGCAGCTCCCATAAGTTGGTGCGACGCAAAGAGAACCTTCTCTCGGTCATTGCACTGCACTATGGCAAGCTTCTTCTCCATGGATTTCAACCAGTCGTCGGCCTCCATGGAGTCGTTAGCTTGAGCGAAGGTGGGTGGTCGAGTCCTCATGAACTCACCCAGTCTGTTATGAGCCGGCGGTAGTGGTGGAGGTGGTGCCGGAACGGGGTTGTTGTTGTTGGCCTGCAACTGACCCAAAGTTTGGATCATGGTTTGCATAAGTTGGTTTGCATGGCCATCAACCGTTCCAGGTTGTTTTCACCAGCTCCGGGGTTAACAGGAACTTCATCGTGGCGATCCTCTTGGTTGTCACGGACGTTCCTTCGGCCGGCGTTTCCTCTCACCATCTGTGAGAGAGATCGAAATAGAATAGAAAGTTAGAAGGTTAGGTAGATCCCTTCAACTATATGCATCAAGGTGGGTTGTACTATATATATATTAGCACATATGAGGATGTGAACAAGTGCCGAGGCATCTCACACCTCTTTCTACTTATGTGTGGATATGGACAACGCTTTGAGACGTCCCACAACTCACACTAAGCACACAATCACAAACAATCATCACATGTGCTCACACAACTCCTATTCAATGTTGGTTTTCTATGTCAAGGTAGTTTCAAGGCCAATCTATGCATCCTAGGCTTGCATCCTATGGTCAGCGTGGCTTAGCTACCAATCTGTGTCGGATACTAATCTGTGATATATCTAAGAGTGTAACCTACCATCAACTCGTGGTTCTGGTACCAATCAGTGATTGTATCCAGTTGTGTAATCTACCCTCATCCGTGGCTTTTGATACCAATCTGTATTTCCTATTTAGGCGTCTAACCCACTGTCAACTGTGGCTCTGATACCGATCTGTGATGCCCTCAATTCTGTGGAAAACCACAGAACCGAGAACTGATGCATACGTGTGCCCAGGATGTTTATCACACATACACATATGTTCCATAAACTGAATTCATAATATATATAACCACGAATAACAGAGTTTATTAAAATGTTTCATGAGTCTTGGACTCATGCTCACAACGGAAGTCTTGTTTCTATGCAGCGGAGGTCTTTATTCTAATGCGGAAGCAAATTCTACTAATGCGGAAGCAATTCGAGGCAGCAATGGCTCCATCTCTACTCCATCCCCACAGGCAAGGTTGAGAACAGATCACACGCCTAATGCTCCACTTGGTCCTCATAAAAATCTTCTCCTGTTGCTGATGATGAAATAATAATGCAAGTTTGAGTACAATGATGTACTCAACAAGTGCGGGAAAATATGATATGTAGCTCATAACAAGGTAGGTATAAAAAGGCTCATTGCAGAACGCAAAGTTATTTATCAAAAACCCTGATAAAACAGCAACTCATCTTTAAGTGAATGTAATCCCAACATGTATTAAAATACCAATCATACCTCCGTTATGTTCATTACCTTCCATGTCACAACCAGTCACCAATCAACCTCATTCTTGCTCACGAATACCTCCTTGTATTCGCTACCATCTCACGAATACCATCTCGTATTCGCTACCATTTCATCTCATAAACAACTTCGTCTCCCACCGAGACTAACCTTGTTGCCATGACTCAACAGTCATGCAACCCATCTTATCACCCGGACTCAACAGTCCCGAAAACCAAACCATCCAAACCATAACCAATAACCATATCCAATCACCATCCCAACTAATCATGGAAGTTGGCCACGCGCTCGTGACAGTAAGCTTGGCTATCATGATAGTTTTAAGACTCTATAGAGTTTGCACCTCTTTACCCACAAATTTGTGATTTCGTCACCCGTCGGCGACTGCAGAACCTCCATTATACCAGTACACAACCGTCGGTGTATGGCCAAGAGATCACAAAATAGCCTTTACAAAGGGGCTACGAGATGTATGGACTCACTAAGGTTTCACCGGCAGGCTAGAATCTCCAATTCTCCCACCCACGGGCCCCCTCTTGTGCCATGCAGTTCCCAGGACAGTCCTCACTCGACTCCCATTCCCCACGCCTTCCACGGTCCATAACAATCTAGCAACTTACCTAATTACTCAGCTAAGCCACACCCATACTTGGCCTTGTGGTGGCACTGTTATCCTGGCATGTGCTCGCATGAACCGGTCCTTAGATCTACGGCAAGTAAACCACCATTTCATGCTACCTCATTCACAAACCTAGTCTTGCCTAGATCTCCCTCCGATCCATGTTCATTAAAAACATCAGTTTCTCATTATCGTTACGAGTGCAGTTAGCTAGACACATCTATCTCGCTTCCTAATCCCATGCACTCAGCGAAGCTTAAAACAAAAAAAAACATACCCGACTCATAAACTTCCCTGGCGACAAGGATGGTTTAACCAAAGCTAATAAACTCCTACAAAAGGGTTTCCCATCATGTTTGACTCAGCACACACACCTTTTCGCAAAACAAAACAGTTTTTTCCCAAAACATAGGATCAATATGGTCAAGGGGCACTTGCCTTGTTCTTGCGGTTCTGGTGGCTCTTGGATCTCGAAACCTTGTTGTTGCAGTTCGTCGTAGACAGCTCCCTGAGCTTGTCCTGCTATACAGGATCACACACATACAAGATACACAGCAATCAATATTATGCACAAACTTCAACTAGATGCGATGATGCACATGCATGCTATCCTATAATCAGTTTTATTAGATCGGTTTGTACGTGTTCTTGCATGGCTTGCATGGTTTTGCGATGAACAGAGGTGTTCGGATCAAATGTGGACGTGGCGATGACCTTGTCTTTAGATCAACCCGATCAACAAGTGATCTGTCCATGAGAAAGCTTCTGTTCGAAAGGAATCAAAGAACAGATGCAAGAAAAACACGATGATGTCATAAGGTGATATTGGAGACCTACCTTACGTTCTTCTCGGTCTCGGGTCCTTCTCAGATCGTTGGGCTCTCTTCCAGCGATCTTCCTCGCTGAACTCCGGCGACGGGCTTACTCGGCGAGTTGGGGCTAGGGCTCTAAGTCGTCGGCTCAGGAATTGGAAAAAAAGTTTGTGGTTTCGGCCAAGGGTTCTGGGTTCTATTTATAATCGGGAGAAGAAGAGTCCTAATCTGATTGTATTCCAAATAAGAGTTATATTCAGATTGTCGTTGAATCTTAACAACTTATCTTTAGTTGATTTCGTGCGGTAACAATGTGGAATTCGGGTCGGTCTCTCCTCCGTACTTGAATCCTACCGATGTTTCGTCAAGGATTTTAGCACTATTGCTGCCCCATTGCATGAGTTGACTAAGAAAGGCATGGTAATCCATTGGGGGAAAGCACAAGAGGAGTCCTTTGACACCTTGAAGGACAAGCTTACACACGCACCATTGCTGCAACTTCCTGATTTTAGTAAGACTTTTGAACTTGAATGTGATGCTAGTGGAGATGGCATTGGTGGTGTCTTACTGCAAGGTGGTAAACCGGTTGCATACTTTAGTGAAAAACTTAATGGTCCTGTCCTGAATTACTTCACATATGATAAAGAATTTTATGCTCTCGTACGATGCTTAGAGACATGGTGTCATTATTTATGGCCTAAAGAATTTGTTATTCATTCTGATCATGAATCGCTAAAGCATATTCGTTCTCAAAATAATCTGAATCGTAGACATGCAAAATGGATTGAATTTATTGAGTCTTTTCCTTATGTCATTAAACATAAGAAAGGGAAGCATAATTTGATCGCTGATGCATTTTCTAGACGATATAATACGCTGTCCCAACTTGATTGTCGAATTTTTGGACTTGAATCAATTAAAGAACAATATGCTCTTGATGCTGATTTTAAAGATGTGTTGCTGCATTGTAGAAAAGGTTATACCTGGAATAAATTTGTACTGGATGATGGATTCTTGTTTAGAGCTAACCGCCTATGCATTCCAGTTGGTTCCATTCGTCTTTTGTTATTACAGGAGGCACATGGTGGAGGTTTGATGGGCCATTTTGGCGCAAAGAAGACGGAGGATGTTCTGTCCACATATTTCATTTGGCCAAAGATGAGGAGAGATGTAGACCGGTTTGTGGCTCGTTGCACCACATGTCAGAAAGTTAAGTCCCATTTGAATCCACATGGTTTATACATGCCTCTTTCCACTCCTTCCATTCCTTGGGCAGATATCTCTATGGACTTTGTTTTGGGATTGCCTAGGACTAAGAGGGGGATGGACAGCATTTTTGTTGTGGTGGATCGTTTTTCTAAGATGGCACATTTTATACCGTGTAAGAAAAGTGATGATGTTGTACATATTGCCGACCTTTTTTTCAAAGAGATTGTTCGCTTGCATGGTATGCCTTCTACTATTGTTTCAGATCGTGATGCTAAATTTTTGAGTCACTTTTGGTGCACCCTATGGAATAAGTTGGGTACAAAACTGTTGTTCTCTACAACATGTCACCCACAAACTGATAGGCAAGCAAAAGTAGTGAACCGCACTTTGGGCACCATGTTGGGAGTTGTTTTGAAGAAAAATTTAAAGATGTGGGAAGAATGTTTGCCACATGTGGAGTTTGCATATAATAGGGCAATACATTCTACCACCAAGGTAAGTCCTGTTCGGGTAGTGTATGGATTCAATCCTCGTGCTCCTATTGATATCTTGCCTTTACCTACTAGTGAGAGAACTCATAATGATACAAAGGAACGTGCTGATTTTATTTTGAAAATTCATGAGACCACTAAACACAATATTGAAAAGATGAATGAAACATATAGAATTGCTGGTAGTAAAGGTAGGCAGGAAGTTAGACATGAACCGGGTGATTCAGTCTGGTTACACTTGAGAAAGGATAGATTTCCAGAACTGAGAAAGTCTAAATTGATGCCTAGAGCTGGTGGTCCTTTTAAAATACTTGATAAGATTAATGATAATGCATATAAACTTGAGTTGCCTCCCGAGTTTGGGGTTAGACCCACCTTTAACATTTCAGATTTGAGGCCATATTTGGGAGAAGAAGATGAGCTTGAGTCGAGGACGACTCCAATGCAAGAGGGGGAGGATGATGTGGACATCACTCCTACAGATATATACAACACTCACATGGTAGACATGCAAGGTCCAATTACTAGAGCTCGAGCACGACAATTGAATTTAGAGGTGAGCCCGTTCCTAAACAATACCTTTATATGTGAATTTTGAGAGTATGTTGCTACCTAATGGATATAATTATGATTAGGAACCATGGAGAGGACATGGAGATACATGGAGAGGGGTTTGGAGGCGTGGAGGACCAGAAAATACGCCAACAAGAAGTTAGAGACCGAGCCCAACTCAAACTCGAGTCCAACTCGGACTCAGGAGCAGTCCAGCTTAAAATGGATGCACAGGAGGCATACGGACTCCGTTTTTTACGTTCTACATATGCACGGAAAGCTGAGAGGATAAACTTTCCAATGGAACTGACCCGACGTCAAAATACCCTCGGAATCGATGGTAAACTTCGAAACAATATAAAGTTTAGAGTCTGTCAGGGTGTTGCATCACCTAGTTGGGCCATTGGGCCTTGTATCGAGTCCAAGTCCATTATGTACGTGTCTTAGGGTTAGGTCACGACCCCAGCACCCCCCCTGGTCGTCCTCCACCACCTTTATACCCCCTTGCCACCGTCACAAACAGCTGGGTTTTGCTTAGATTATTCTGTCAAGAATAGTTTCGCCGTTCATCGGTTTGTGAGACCCCAACTTGAGTGCTTCATATCTTTCGGCAATTTGGTTGCATTCTTTCTTGTTCTTGCTTGTGTTCTTCGATTCGCAGGCAAGGATTAGCCTTCTTGACGAGGTCAACCGTGCAATATCGGTTGATAACCTGAGGAGACGTGGTGCTGCGATTGCAGGGTTCAGAACGTGTTGTTCGGAAGCCGGATCGATTTGTGTCAAGTCTCCACCAAATCGAGAGTTATCAGAACCTTTCGGAAGATCAGGACCCCTGTACACATCAAGTGGTATCAGAGCTTTAGGTGCACCGTCAGGTTTGCCTTCGTCTAGTTTTGTTTATCTTGAACTCGTCCTATCATCCACAAAAAAGCCAAAAAAAATTATAGTCATAGGTTTCTCCATCCCAAACCAGGTTTTGCCTTTTGCACAATTCTATTTTGGAGTCCGTAGTGTTGCATTTGTGTCCTAGTGCATGTTTTGTTGCTGGTTTAATCGTGTTTTGTTCCTACTTTGTTATTCCATCCGCTGCATTCCATCGAAACCCTAGCTACCACAATCGTTATCAAATCGATCACCATAACTATTCATTGTGCTAGGGTTATCCTTGTTCTTCAGTTTTCATCACATATTATGTGAGTTTATCCTCCTTGATATACGCACACCATCCCACAAGTTGTCACCATCATATCCAATTTTTTTTCTCACCACCCTTTCCAGTTCAGCTCCACCAAAAACATAATCTTGTGGTGCTGTCTTAAAACAGCCATAACCTTAGCATTGGGTTAAATTACATTGCCCAGATTCACTTTGGAAGATTTATTATTTGGCATCTAAAGGCTCAACAATAATCATAAAGGAACATATTGAATTTCTGTTGTCCACATCTTCTTTTTTCAAGTGAGCTGAAAATTTGTGCGACGTGTATATTAGTGCTCCTGATTTCACGGCAAATATAAAAAAATCAAAGAAAAAATATAGAAAAGAAAATTTGTGAAGAGGAGCACAAATATCAAAACTTGGGAGTGTTATTTTGCCTTGTGGTGCAATTGTTCCTGCTCAATTATTGTCCTTATCATTCATACTTCTTGCTGTCTTGTTCATAACATCCGGGATAACACACGAGTAGGCCAGCAACTAGGACAAGTGTTTGGACATCTATTTAGCATTACTATCTGTTATTGAAATGTGTGCTACTCACATATATTTGGCCATCCAAACTCCACATTCATCCTTTCGAACAGCACAGGTTTTTGACCCTTGCAATCGCTGAATCACGTCATCCAGGTATCCTTTGCCTTGTTGTGGTAAGAAACTTTAAGAGCTTGGTAAGACTCGACCCATTGCTTTGTGAGTTCCACCATCATTGCATAGTAGTTGATAGGGATAATCTTGTTGTTTTCCATATTATTCTTGCTAACAGTGTCAGATCATGTTGATCCTACGGGGTGTGTTTTGAAAAGTTAGATGAAGGGTTACACAGAACAAATGATGAAGTCTGTCAAGGAAGCAATCGCACAAGGGGTAAAAGATCATCTTGCTGAACAGAGAATTCCCCACACCCTTGAGAGGTTGGACAAACGCTTAAGCTCGCTAGTTGGAAGGATTGATGGTATGGAGATCCACCTACCATTCAGCCATGATGCTACCCACCACAACAACTTTGAAGAAGAAGAAGACGTGTTGTGTGATTTCAATGGAGAGGTGGATACGCGTGCTGCGCAGAATGTACATCTACGTCAACGCCTTCGTCAAAACACTCATGGTATGGTAGGAAACAACATGCGTGGTAACAATAACCGCCTTCTTGATGACCCTTTTGCTAAAGTTAAATTTTCCATACCTTCATTTTCTGGTGCTTATGATGCTGAGGCATATCTTGATTGGGAAATGACGGTTGAGCAGAAATTTAATTCCCACCTTGTTCCTGAACAACATAGAGTTCGACAAGCCACTAGTGAGTTTAAGGATTTTGCTATAATATGGTGGAATGAACTAGGTACCACACGCTTACAACCTGATACATGGGAACGTTTAAAAGAAGCTATGTGTAATAGTTTTATTCCTCCATCCTACCAACGTGATTTACGAAAGAAATTGCAGCGCTTAGAGCAGGGAAATAATTCTATCCAAGATTATTATGCGGAGCTTCAAAAGGGTATGATACGATGTGGGGTAGTAGAGGACACTGAAGATAAAATTTGTCGTTTCTATGGGGGGTTGAGACGTGAGATACAGGATATTGTTGATTATAAGGAATTTAATACTGTCAACCAGTTGTTCCAGCTTGCTATGCTTGCAGAAAAGGAGTTACAGGGTCGTCAACAAAAGAGCAAGAGTAGCAGCGGTGCCTCCTACACTCCACGCACGACAACATCTTCGGGGGCGTCCAAGTCATTCTGTTTTGATGCCCTTTCACCAAAACCAGCAGCCAAGCTTCCTTCTGGCAGCAACAACGTTTCAGCAGCACCGAAACCACCACCTGCACGACCTGCAGATTCGGGTAAAAATTCCATGCAGGTACCCGCCGAAAGTGCTTCATCCGTTGCTTCAACAGGACGCACTTCCGGTATTCAGTGCCACCGCTGCCATGGTCTTGGTCATGTGCAAAAAGATTGTCCTAGTCAGCGGGCATACGTGGCTACAGAAGAGGGAGGATACATCAGCACCTCCGATGTCGAAGACAATAATGATGATGAAGCTGCCACGGACAATGACGAGGGACATGTTTTTGGGAGTGAAGACACATCAGCCTACATGAAGATCATTGTGCAGTGGGTGCTGAACACACAGGTACAACAACTTGATAGATTACAATGCCATAATTTGTTTCATATTTTCTTTGTCATCAAGAACCGGCGAGCACGTGTCATCATTGATGGAGGAAGCTGCAACAACTTGGTGAGTTCTGAATTGGTCAAGAAGCTTAGCTTGAATACATGACCACACCCACATCCATACTATATTCAATGGTTGAATGATTCTGGAAGAGCTAAGGTAACACAAACTTGCAGAATTCCATTTTCCATTGGTACATATGTTGATTCCGTTGATTGTGATGTGGTACCCATGCAAGCGTGTTCACTTTTATTGGGTCGACCTTGGGAACATGATAAGGATGCTTTGCACCATGGTAGAAGTAATAAATATACTTTTATGCATAAAGGAAAGAAAATTACTTTGCTACCTTTGACTCCTGCTGAAATTGTACAAGCTGATAGGAAGAGAGCTGGAATTTCTAGTAGTTCTAAATCAGAAAATTAATAAGTCATTAATTCTGTGTTACCACCAACTAATGTGAGATCTACACCTAGTTCTAAGACTGAGGGAATTAAATTGAAGGGTCGTGTAATGCTTGCTACAAAATCAGACCTTGCTGAAATTTCTGATCATGATATTTGCTGTGCATTGGTGTGCAAACAAGTTTTGTTCTCCATTGATGATATTGCTAGGTCTTTGCCTCCAGCAGTTACTAACTTGTTGCAAGAGTATGAGGATAATTTTCCAGCTGAGATACCCCCAGGACTTCCACCTTTGAGAGGGATTGAACATCAAATTGATTTGATTCCAGGTGCAATTTTGCCAAACCGTGCTGCATATAGGACCAACCCCGAGGAGACTAAGGAAATTCAGCGGCAAGTCCAAGACCTTTTGGACCGTGGGTATGTACGTGAAAGCCTTAGTCCTTGTGTTGTTCCTGTACTTTTGGTTCCTAATAAAGATGGTACTTGGCGTATGTGTGTTGATTGTAGAGCCATTAACAATATTACTATAAGGTATCGTCGTCCTATTCCTAGGCTAGACGACATGCTTGATGAGTTGTGTGGTTCTATAATTTTCACTAAGATTGACTTGCGTAGTGGTTACCAAACAGCTTTTAAAACCAAATTTGGGTTGTATGAGTGGTTAGTAATGCCTTTTGGTTTAACTAATGCACCAAGTACATTCATGCGTTTGATGAATGAGGTCTTGAGAGCTTTTATTGGAAAATTTGTGGTTGTTTACTTTGATGATATCTTGATTTATAGAAAGTCATTGGATGAACATATGGATCATTTACATGCTGTTTTTAATGCTTTAAGAGATGCACGTTTATTTTGTAACCTTGAGAAGTGCATCTTTTGTACGAATCGAGTTTCCTTTCTTGGCTATGTTGTGACTCCACAGGGAAATGAGGTGGATGAGATGAAAATTCAAGCGATCAAGAACTGACCAATACCTCAAGCCATCACACAGGTAAGGAGTTTTCTTGGTCTTGCAGGTTTCTACTGACGTTTCGTCAAGTATTTTAGCACTATTGCTGCCCCATTGCATGAGTTGACTAAGAAAGATGTGGTGTTCCATTGGGGGAAAGCACAAGAGGAGTCCTTTGACACCTTGAAGGACAAGCTTACACACGCACCATTTCTGCAACTTCCTGATTTTAGTAAGACTTTTGAACTTGAATGTGATGCTAGTGGAGTTGGCATTGGTGGTGTCTTACTGCAAGGTGGTAAACCGGTTGCATACTTTAGTGAAAAACTTAATGGTACTGTCCTGAATTACTTCACATATGATAAAGAATTTTATGCTCTCGTACGATGCTTAGAGACATGGCGTCATTATTTATGGCCTAAAGAATTTGTTATTCATTCTGATCATAAATCGCTAAGCATATTCGTTCTCAAAATAATCTGAATCGTAGACATGCAAAATGGATTGAATTTATTGAGTCTTTTCCTTATGTCATTAAACATAAGAAAGGGAAGGATAATTTGATCGCTGATGCATTTTCTAGACGATATAATATGCTGTCCTAACTTGATTGTCGAATTTTTGGACTTGAATCAATTAAAGAACAATATGCTCTTGATGCTGATTTTAAAGATGTGTTGTTGCATTGTAGAAAAGGTCATACCTGGAATAAATTTGTACTGGATGATGGATTCTTGTTTAGAGCTAACCGCCTATGCATTCCAGTTGGTTCCATTCATCTTTTGTTATTACAGGAGGCACATGGTGGAGGTTTGATGGGCCATTTTGGCGCAAAGAAGACGGGGGATGTTCTGGCCACACATTTCTTTTGGCCAAAGATGAGCAGAGATGTAGAGCGGTTTGTGGCTCGCTGCACCACATGTCAGAAAGCTAAGTCCCGTTTGAATCCACATGGTTTATATATGCCTCTTCCCACTCCTTCCATTCCTTGGGCGGATATCTCTATGGACTTTGTTTTGGGATTGCCTAGTACTAAGAGGGGGAGGGACAACATTTTGTTGTGGTGGATCCTTTTTCTAAGATGGCACATTTTATACCGTGTCAGAAAAGTGATGATGCTGTACATATTGCCGACCTTTTTTTCAAAGAGATTGTTCGCTTGCATGGTATGCCTTCTACTATTGTTTTAGATCGTGATGCTAAATTTTTGAGTCACTTTTGACGCACCCAATGGAACAAGTTGGGTACAAAACTGTTGTTCTCTACAACATGTCACCCACAAACTGATGGGCAAGCAGAAGTAGTGAACCGCACTTTGGGCACCATGTTGAGATCTGTTTTGAAGAAAAATTTAAAGATGTGGGAAGAATGTTTGCCACATGTGGAGTTTGCATATAATCGGGCAACACATTCTACCACCAAGGTAAGTCCTTTTCGGGTAGTGTATGGATTCAATCCTCGTGCTCCTATTGATATCTTGCCTTTACCTACTAGTGAGAGAACTCATAATGATGCAAAGGAACGTGCTGATTTTATTTTGAAATTCATGAGACCACTAAACACAATATTGAAAAGATGAATGAAAAATATAGAATTGCTGGTAGTAAAGGTAGGCAGGAAGTTAGACTTGAACCGGGTGATTCAGTTTGGTTACACTTGAGAAAGGATAGATTTCCAGAACTGAGAAAGTCTAAATTGATGCCTAGAGCTGATGGTCCTTTTAAAATACTTGAGAAGATTAATGATAATGCATATAAACTTGAGTTGCCTCCCGAGTTTGGGGTTAGTCCCACCTTTAACATTTCAGATTTGAGGCCATATTTGGGAGAAGAAGATGAGCTTGAGTCGAGGACGACTCCAATGCAAGAGGGGGAGGATGATGTGGACATCACTCCTGCAGATATACACAACACTCACATGGTAGACATGCAAGGTCCAATTACTAGAGCTCGAGCACGACAATTGAATTTAGAGGTGAGCTCGTTCCTGAACAATTCTTTTATATATGAATTTTGAGAGTATGTTGCTACCTAATGGATTAATTATGATTAGGAACCATGGAGAGGACATGGAGATACATGGAGAGGGGTTTGGAGGCGTGGAGGACCAGAAAATACGCCAACAAGAAGATAGAGACCGAGCCCAACTCAAACTCGAGCCCAACTCGGGCCCAGGAGCAGTCCACCTTAAAATGGATGCACAGGAGGCATACGGACTCCGATTTTGACATTCTACATATGCACGGAAAGCTGAGAGGATAAACTTTCCAATGGAACTGGCCCCACGTCAAAATTCCCTAGTAATCGATGGGAAACTTCGAAACAATATAAAGTTTAGAGTCTGTCAGGGTGTTGCATCACCTAGTTGGGCCATTGGGCCTTGTATCGAGTCCAAGTCCATTATGTACGTGTCTTAGGGTTAGGTCACGACCCCAGCACCCCCCTGGTCATCCTCCACCTCCTTTATACCCCCTAGCCGCCGTCACAAACAGCTGGGTTTTGCTTAGATTATTCTGTTAAGAACAGTTTCGCCGTTCATCGGTTTGTGAGACCCCAACTTGAGTGCTTCATATCTTTCAGCAATTTGCTTGCATTCTTTCTTGTTCTTGCTTGTGTTCTTCGATTCGCAGGCAAGGATTAGCCTTCTTGGTGAGGTCAACCGTGCAATATCGGTTGATAACCTGAGGAGATGTGGTGCTGCGATTGCAGGGTTCAGAACGTGTTGTTCGGAAGCCGGATCGATTTGTATCAAGTCTCCACCAAATCGAGAGTTATCAGAACCTTTCGGAAGATCGGGACCCCTGTACACATCATGCCACGTAGCCAGTTTTAGCGGCGGACCTCTCCCCACTTCACAGGGATGAGCTCCGAACATGCCACGTGGCCAGCGGGCCGCGGAAGTTGTCTTCGGCGCTCTCTGGGAACTGGTTTCGGTTTTTATTGGCTATCTCTTTGATATTTTTCTCTGTTCCTACTTCTTTAAAAATATTTTCTCTTCATGAAGCATGATTATATGCAGAAACCAAAAATGAGGGTGTCACACCTGTGGAGTTAGATGGAGCCGCTGCTGTTTAGATGCTTCCGCTATCGTTTAGAGACTTCCGCTGCTAGAATAAGTTAGAGACTTCCGCTGCAAGAATGAGCTAGAGATTGATGTAATAAAGTACTTAAACCCTATTACTTTGGTTATATTCTGAATTCAGTTTGTGGATTACATGTATATGTGTGTTAAACATCCTGGGCACACAATGCATTAGCTAGGTTCCGTGTTTTACGGGACCGGACATCACAGATTGGTATCAGAGCCACGTTGACCGTAGGATGCAAGCCTAGGTAGAATGCACAAATTTGCATTAGAGCCATGTTAACTGTAGGACGCAAGCCTAGGTAGAAGTCAAAATTTGCATCAGAATCACCTTGACCGTAGGATGCAAGCCTAGGTAGAATGGACACCCTAAAACCCATAGGAACGTTTAAACCATAGAAGCTTGAATGGAAGTGGTGTGAATTTATGTGATGATTGCTTGTGTTTGATTGCTTAGTGTGAGTTGTGGGACGTTTCAGCGTTGTCTATATCCACACATAATAGAGAGATGTGAGATGCTTCGGCACTTGTTCACATCCTCATATAGGCTTAAATTAATTAATACATCCACCTTGATGCATATAGTTGAGGGGATCAATCTAAACTTCTAATATCTAATTATACCCAAATCTCTCTCATAGATGGTGAGGGAAAACGCCAGCCGACAAAGGAGGAACGTTCGTGGCAACCATGAACCCCAAGAGGATGGCCACGATGAAGTTCCTGAGAATGTTAACCCCAGGGCTGGTGAAAACAACCTTGAACGGTTGATGGCTATGCAAAACCATCTTATGCAAACTATGATCCAAACTTTGGGTCAGCTGCAAGCCAACAACAACAATCCTAACCCTGTTCCTGCACCTCCACCACCACCACCGCCACCACCACCGGCTCAAAACCGACTGGGAGAGTTCATGAGGACTCGACCGCCTACTTTTGCACAAGCTAGTGATCCCATGGAGGCCGACGATTGGTTCAAGTCCATGGAGAAGAAGCTTGCTATTGTTCAGTGCAATGATCAGGGAAAGTTCTCTTCGCATCGCACCAACTCATGGGAGCAGCCGCTGACTGGTGGGACGCTCTTTGCAATGCTCATGTCGACCAGGAGACTATCACTTGGGCTGAGTTCAAGGAGAGTTTCCGCTCTCATTACGTCCCTGTTGGAGTCATGATGCTCAAAAGGCAAGAGTTTGAAGGTATCCGCCAAGGCAGGAAGAGCGTGAATGAGTACCTCAACAAGTTCACGCATCTGTCAAGGTATGCCCCCGAGGATGTCAACTCGGATCAGAGGAAGAAATACTTGTTCATGAGAGGGTTGAACAATGAGATCCAAGTTCAACTGCTCAACAATGACTATGCAAACTTCCAGAAACTTGTTGACAAAGCTATAGTGGTTGAGAGCAAGATCCGTGAGATCGAGCAGAGGGAAAGAGGAAGATGCCATACCAGCCACAAGGGAGTAATGTACGTCCCCGTTTCATGCCCCCAGCTACACCACAGTATGGCTCGTCCGCTTCTACTTTTTGCCCTAATCCACCACCGCAGCAACGTCCTGTCATGCAAGCACCTTGTGTGCCTTTGCCTTCTGCACCCCGTCCCAACATGGGTGCTTATGCTCAAAACCACCCCCGTCCCAATGTCCCTGCTGTCTTGGGAAACAAGGCATGCTTTGCATGCGGAGAGGCGGGACACTTTGCAAGTCAGTGCCCGAGGAAAGGCCTTGACAGCCGACCAACGCGCCCAAGCAGAACCCACGGCCGAATGGATGAGCTACGCAAGGTAACCGTGGATAGCAGAACTACGCTCGTGGCAATGTGAATCATGTCTCCGCTGAGGAGGCGCAACAGGCTGAGGACACCGTGATTGGTATGTTCCTTGCCAACAACCCAGCTACTATTTTATTTTATTCCAGAGCATCGCATTCATTCATATCGTCCAAGTATGTTGCCAAGTATAATCTGCCCATATCACACATGAAATATACTATGTTAGTTAATTCTCCCGGTGGAGAGATGAGGACTAATATAGTATATCCAAAAGTGAACCTTAAAATAAGGGGGTAGACTTCCTTGCCAACCTTATTGTCTTGGATTCTCAAGGACTTGATATAATACTTGGAATGGATTGGTTAAGCAAGCACAACGGATAATCCAATGTGCTGAGAGGAGCGTGCAGTTGACAAATGAGCACGGTACTCGTATTGAGTTCGAGTCAGCCCAACCGACAACCGAGAAAGCAACGTTGAACACGTCGAAGAGCAACATTGGAAAGCATTCCGGTGGTTCAAGAAGATTCGGACGTGTTCTCGGAAGAACTCCCAGGTATGCCACCTGACAGGGACATTGAGTTTTCCATTGATTTAGTACCTGGAACTGCACCTATAGCAAAGAGGCCATATAGGATGCCTGTCAATGAACTAGTGGAACTTAAGAAGCAAATTCAGGAGCAGCTAGAAAAGGGTTTTATTCACCCAAGCTCATCACCATGGGGAGCCCCCGTGCTCTTCGTAGACAAGAAGAATGGGACCCAAAGGATGTGTGTGGATTATAGGTCTCTCAATGAGATGACGATCAAGAATAAATACCCGCTGCCTCGTATAGAGGACCTATTCGACCAAATGAAAGGTGCCCGAGTTTTCTCCAAGATTGAACTTCGGTCGGGATACTTCCAGCTGAAGATTAAGCCCTCCGACATACCCAAGACTTTCTTTCGAACGAGGTATGGTTCGTATGAATATACCGTAATGTCTTTTGGGTTAACGAATGCACCCGCATATTTCATGTACCTCATGAATAAGGTCTTCATGGAGTACTTAGACAAGTTTGTCGTGGTTTTCATCGACGATATCATGGTGTATTCAAAAAGTGAGGAAGAACATGAAGAACACTTGAGATTGACATTGATGAAACTGCGAGAGCATCAATTGTATGCCAAGTTCAGCAATGTCAATTTTGGCTAAATGAGATATCGTTCCTAGGCCACATCATCTCCGAGGAAGGAGTATCGGTTGATCCCGGAAAAGTGGGAGATGTTCTGAAGTGGAACCAACCGCAGAACGTGAGGGATATTCGGAGTTTCCTTGGGATGGTTGGATACTATCGCCGGTTTATCAAGGATTTCTCCAAAATAGCAAAGCCTATGACTGAATTGCTAATGAAGGGAAAAGCATTTCAGTGGACACCAGCGTGTCAAGAAAGCTTTGAGGAGCTCAAGGAAAGGCTGACCACAGCACCGGTTTTGGTATTGCCGGATGTGAGCAAGAGTTTCGACATATATTGTGATGCATCAAGACAAGGGATTGGATGTGTGCTCATGCAAGAAGGACAAGTGGTAGCCTATGCATCGAGACAACTAAAGAAAAACGAGATGAATTACCCCACACATGACTTGGAACTCGCAGCCGTGGTACATGCCATGAAGATTTGGAGACATTATATCCTTGGCCACCAATGTGAGATCTATACGGATCACAAAAGCCTCAAGTACATATTCATCCAAACAGATTTGAATTTGAGGCTACGTCGATGGTTGGAACTCATCAAGGATTATGATGTTGGAATCAACTATCACCCCGGAAAGGCCAATGTAGTAGCTGATTGTAACACCCCAAATTTTGATTCAAAACTCTAAACCATGTTCAGAGGGGAATTTAAAAATTTTTGGACGTGTTGCATGTTTTGCAAAAATTCAAATTCAAACTGGAATTCAAATTAGACTCAAAACAGAAAAGAAATGGAAAAAGAAAAAGAGAAACGGGAAAAAACCGGCCAGTGGGCCGAAACCCGCCAGCCGGCCCAGTTTCCCCCGAGCCAGCCCGCCCCCGCGCGCGCCGCGCTGCTACGGGTGGGACCCACATGTCATCCCTAACCCTGAGCCCCCGCGACCCCGGACTTTTCCCCCGAGCGCGCGCGATCGCAACCGACCGGAAACCGCGTCCCGCCGCCCGAATTCTGGTCCCAGAGGACTCCAACTCGATCACAACAGACCCACCGCCCTCCCCCGGCTATAAAAACCCCAGCCCCGATCAGTTTTTCCCACGCGATCGCCGATTTTCACTCCGGTGAGCACCGAGACTTCGCCGGTGAATTCTGGCCGATCTAAGCTCGGAAACTCTGATCTAACTCGCTGGTCTTGATCCACCGCCTCCGGGGAACTTTGCAGGTGCAGAAAACCCGAAGACTTACGGTGTAAACCCAGCGCCGACGAGCTTCGCCGTGGTTTTGCCTCGGACCTCGCCGCCGATCACTTTCCAGGACCCCCGAGCTCGAGAAAACCCCCGAGGTGAGATCCCTGACCTCCCCTCTACCGATCTAGGCCATAAGATCACAGTTTTAGGCAGAATTCTCGAGGATCCGAAACTTTCCGGCGAGATCGCCGCTTCCCGCCGCCGTGCGCCGCCGGCAGCTCCGCCCGCACTCGATCAGAGCGACGTGGCCGCTTGTGCGCCGTTTATTTTAAATCGCACGGTAGACTTTAAAACCCCGCGTACCGGTTCGATGTTATAATCTCAGCCGTCGGTTTAAAATCGGACGGTCCACGTCAACTCCGCATTATAAAGACTGGAATTCTTATGTGCTACCCCCTGGGGTTCTCTGGAATTGAGAGCTAGCCCCGGAAACTTCAGATCTAGCCCCTGGAACTCCAGAAAATCGTGTAAATTCATTTAAAAATCAGTTTTAGCCCCTGGACTTAATAAAAATTAGGAAAAACACCTCTGATAAGTGTAGCTAGACCCCTGGGAATTATGAAAATAATATTATAGACCATGTAATGGGGAGAGTTTACTTTTTAACCCTGTTTAGTATTTAATTTAGAAAATAGAATATGTAACTAGTGTTTAAAAATTAAAAAGGGGGATAAACATAATTGTCAAAATTAATTAAAAACTTTTTCAGTACTTAGAAAACTTTGGAGTGAGATAAAAGTATATTTTTGGGCTGAAATAAATCTGTTTCATCTATTATTCACATTTATTAGTATAGGGACACATTTTTAAGTAAAGAATAGTTATAGAAAAATATGGAAAATAATTATGAAATAGTCTACATCAGAAGCCAAGGTCAAAATATGTTATTAAATTATTTAGGCCCAGAACCTATACTGTTTAGATGATGTGTATTGCTAATTTAATAATAAAATACACAATTATGCATAGGAATATAAATCTGAAAATATAGCAACTAGTAAATGATAAATGGAGTTTCTAAAATACAAAGAATTCAGTTTAGGGTTGATAGAAGTTATGAAAGCACATATGAGGAAGAGTAATATTTTTCATACACACTTGGTAGTAAAAAGGTGAAGTAGTTGAATATAAGAAATTTATTGGAAACCCCTATAAATAGTATGAAAGTATAAAGGTGGACACAAAAGTAGGAATCATATACACATGGTTAAAAGTGCATGCAAGCCACAACTCAACACACATAAAGTAACCACAACACATATAATGGTAAAGAACTTTTATAAATATGAATGTGTGGTTTGAATAAAGTAAGAAGTGTGGACTATGTCTTATGATTGTTGTTTTTCTTTTGCTATGTGTGATGGTATGAAGTAGAACCTGTTCAAGAACAAGTTGTTCATTTCCAAGACCAGGAATATCCATTTCAAGAGCAGCAAGAAGGAGGCAAGTGTCCTTGACCACTTTGATCCTATGCTAGGATATGTAGATAGAATTATTTGCATTGTCAAATGAAATATGAAACCCATGCTAGGAAAGTTTCCCTAGATTTGCATTACCTTGTTTCCTTGTAGCTTGGGTTGGGATTTATTTTGTCATGTCATTTATTTACCTGCATATGCTTAGCCATGCTTAGAATGGGATATTTGGGAAATGAGATCATCAGTTTATATTACCATACTCTTGAATGAGACATTGTGAGTTATGTAGAGGTAGGGATCAAGGCAAGTTGGATGTTTTGGTTGTGTGCTGGGTGCACGAGACTTGGGTTTGTGTTTAGTACTTGCCTGGATCCTAAGGACCGGTTCATGGAGCATGTAACCCGGCTTTACAGTGCCAACCACATGCTGAGATGGGGCAGCTTGGCCAATTAATTAGGTGTATCCCCGGCGTAGTAT
This sequence comes from Neostapfia colusana, assembly GCA_030760725.1. Lineage (NCBI taxonomy): Eukaryota > Viridiplantae > Streptophyta > Magnoliopsida > Poales > Poaceae > Neostapfia > Neostapfia colusana. The sequence continues at coordinate 65,765,085 of JASWHV010000011.1, forward strand.
GGGTGTGTTGGATGGTGCGGGGAGTAGGTGTCAGCTGGACTACCATATGAACCGCAAGGCTCAAGAGGGGGCCACTGCAGCGGGGTTGGAGCCTCTTGTATGCTGTTAGGGGTGAAACCTCAGTGGGCCCACGCTCGTCGGGAATCCCTTTGTAAAGGCTTTGTAGTGATCTCTTGGCCGCACACCTGGGAAGTGTGAATGTGGATCATAGCCACTGGCATAATGGAGGTTCTTTTAGTCCACCCGGCAACGGGGGATGAAATCACTACTTGTGGGTACAGTGGTACAAACTCTGCAGAGTCAAAACTGTCTTGACAGCCGTGCTCACGGTTAAGAGCGGCCTGGACTTATTCATGATTAGAGGGATTGATGGTTTTGGAAGTTAAGCGGGGAGCTTAACATGGGAAATGATGTTATGGTTATTGGATTATGATGATGGGATGGGAGATTGGGACCATTTCACCTGTGTAGTATTGTAGGTGCTTAATAAGCTAAGGTGATAGGTATTAATTTGCGTAGTGCTTAACCATGAGTTCAACCTCTCCTTGTTCTAGCCATGCATGATACAATTTTCCCACACTTGTTGAGTACCATTGGTACTCAACCTTGCATATTTGTTGGTTTATATTGCTGCTCAGGTCAAGATAATGAGGTGGTGTATAATGACCAAGATTTTGGACCCGAGGAAGGATTTTAGGTTCATGAAGACCCCCGGGCAACGCCTGTGATGGAGCCCTAAAAGAATAATATTCCGCTGCTAGTTTATTTACTTGTGATGAAGCATTAGTGTCCATTGAGACATTTGCGATGTAAGACTTATTTATATTCGACACCTGGCTTGTAATAAATGATGCTTCACTATTTGTCATCACATGTATGAGAAGATGATCCTGGCATACATGTGATATTGACTTGGTTGTTTCTTCGGAAAAACCGGGTGTGACAGAGGTGGTATCAGAGCCAAGGTTGCCCGTAGGAACGTGGACCTAGGTAGAAATGGACGTATTTAAGGGCCCTATTTTTCTTAAAAACTATTTTCCAAGGTGTGGGTGGAAAAGTGTTATTAAAGGAGTCATTTTCTTCATCTTACCCCAACTTTCATTCAAAATAGGATTTTTATTTGAGAATTTATCTAACCTAATTTTAAATTCCTTTGTTTTAGATGGTTCGCATGATTCGCACCGCTCGTAAGTCCACAGGAGGGAGAGTTCCCGTAGTGGCCCTTGCCGAAAGAGAGGAGAGTCGTCCAGTGACGTACCTTTCCTACGGATTGGCAGTAGGAGACTTGTTGCGCCGTCTTCGACGTATGCTCGAAGCCGCAGGCAATACGGGCAAGCTAATCATCCACTATAACTCCACCAGGACCATCCGTGAGAAGAGGGAAGAATGGAGTTCGGAGATGAGGATTATACACGAAAATCAGCTGCTTAAGATTCACCACTCTCCAGTTTGTCGAGCAACACAAGTTGACGCGGAGAAAGATGTCACCTGGGAGGCCATCACCTGCCAGAGTCACATCTATCGTCGCCACTTGGACAAAACTGAGTACATGTATGTCCTCCAACGTGAGAGTGGTACCACGGAGTACAAGTACCCACCGGTGCAGCAAGGGACTTCCCATGAGCACATGGACTTGTGCTTGGAGGATGCTGCTATGCTCAGCACTCGACTGCAGGAGTGTCAACAAGAGCTTCAGGATGTCCGAGACACCCTGAAGGAAACGGAGGCGTTGCTGAGAGCTTGCTTAAAGGCGAGAGAAAGAGGAGATGGGAATGAACTGTGTGTCACTGTGAGTGATCCATGGACTCCTGACTCCCCGGATCGCCGAGCAATCAGGCGTCGTTGCACTTCTCCACCAGCAGCCTCCCCACCCAAAGCAGAGTCAGAAGGTAGCCGAAATGAGGAGGAAGATCCCGAGGAGCCAGCCCAAGAGGACGAGTAGTGTAGAGTCTTTCCCCTAGCTAGTAAGAGGTCGAGTAGTCGAGTCGTTACGTAGTTAATGGTGTGATAATGCTTGGTGTGTGACGTGAGTTGTGGAAGCCATGAGCAATTGTCCACAGCCTCGTCTTCAGATTGTTTTGCTTTGGTGTGTGAACCCACAGGAAATAATAGTACATTTGTTTGGTGTGAGATATAAACCCTCGTAAAATTTTAACAAAGCCTCAACACCTTAAAGTACCAACAAATGAAAGTAGTAAGATGATACTAAATGGTATCAAATTAACATTTGTTGATTCTGCCAGATGGCCGGAAGAGGAAAGGGACGTGCTGCCAACCCCGCCAACAACAATGATGAGGCATGCAACCCTCATCTTTCTGGAGGTCAGGACCGGGGTGGTCGCCGTGAAGAAGTTGACCCTCTCCACCAAATGCTGGAGAATCAAAATCAGCTTATCCAGAACTTGACTCAAGTGGTCGCCAACTTGCATCAAGTTCCACCTCCACAAGCTGCACCACGCCAACCAAGGTTGAGTGAGTTTCTAGGAACTCAACCTCCAAAGTTTGCAAGTGCTGCTGAACCTCTGGAGGCAGATGATTGGCTGAAGACCATTGAAAGTAAGATGAGGATAATACAATGCCAAGGGTATGAGAGGGTGCTGTTTGCCTCTCATCAATTGCATGGACCTGCTGCTGATTGGTGGACCGCCTACGTGGCCGCCCATCATGACCCTGAGAACATCACTTGGGAAGAGTTCAAGCGTAGCTTCCGCAACCACTACATCCCAAGAGGTGAACTCAAAAACAAGAGGAAGGAGTTTTTGGGACTGCAGCAGGGAAACATGACGGTGAGGGAATACCTCACTAAATTCACTCAATTATCCCGTTATGCTCCACGAGACATAGAGACCGATGAGCAGAAACAAGATTGTTTCGTGGAAGGACTTACCGCAGAGATGCAGTGTGCCATGTCCTCCAATGAGTATGAAAGCTTTCAAAAGATGGTGGACAGAGCGTTTGTGGTAGAAAGGAAGCTAAAGGCCCTGGAAAATGAGAATAAGAGGAAGGCCGGGTGGTCACATCAAGCCTCAGGGAGCAACACCCGCCCACGTATGATGCAGCAACCCACGGGGCAGATGAGTCGTGCTGCGGTACCCTATTCAGCACCAAGAGGGTACAACCCAAACTACAGGCCACCCGCGGCACCTGCACAGCCGCCACGTCAGTTTGTGAAGCAGCCTCGCCCCGCATATCCACCCCGACCAGCAGTGCAAGGACCCCCAAACCAACCCCAAGACAACAAAGGCCAGGCATCTAATATTGGGGTGCAATGTTTCAGCTGTGGTGAAGTGGGGCACTACGCCCATAAATGCCCGAAGAAGAAGCCTGCGCCGCCACAACAGCAGAATATAATGAGAGGACGGGTGAACCACGTCACTATGGAGGAAGCACAAGAGGCACCCGACGTGGTAGTTGGTAAGTTTCCTGCCAATTTACATCTTGCAACTCTGCTGTTTGATTCTGGTGTTACCCATTCGTTCATTGCTCAAGGGTTTGTTAAGAAGTATGACCTAGCAACCACACAAATGAACCATATGCTAGCCGTAAACTCTCCAGGTGGAGAAATAAGGACAAGACAAGTGTGTCCCAAAGTGAACCTAGACATTAATGGGGTAGTATTTACGGCTAACCTCATAGTGATAGATTCACAAGGGATAGATATTATTTTGGGTATGGATTGGTTGACCAAACATAAAGGAATCATCCATTGTTCGACCAGAACGGTGGAACTAACTCACCCCAGTGGCACAAGAGTAAAGTTCATTACGATACACGAGCCTAGGAGGGACATTAAATTAAATCAAGTGGAGGTGAAAGTTGAGGAAATCAGGACTATCAGGGAATATCCAGATGTTTTTCCGGAGGAATTGCCAGGAATGCCTCCCGACCGTGACATGGAGTTCGCAATTGAGCTAGTACCGGGAACAGCCCCGATATACAAGAGACCTTATCGAATGGACTCCAAGCAGCTAGAAGAGCTCAAGGATCATTTGAGAGAATTGACGGAGAAGGGGTATATTCGCCCTAGTTCCTCAACATGGGGAGCTCCGGTGATATTTGTGCCCAAGAAAGATGGAACCCAAAGGTTATGCGTGGATTACCGTGCCTTGAATGAGGTAACCATCAAAAACAAGTACCCATTGCCTCACATTGAAGACTTGTTTGATCAGTTGAGGGGAGCTTGTGTGTTCTCGAAAATTGATCTCAGGTCGGGGTACCACCAACTCAAGATAAGGCAATCAGATATTCCCAAGACAGCTTTCGTATCTCGGTACGGGCTGTATGAATACACTGTCATGCCTTTTGGGCTAACCAATGCCCCGGCATATTTCATGTACCTCATGAACAAGGTATTCATGGAATATCTGGACAAATTTGTGGTGGTTTTCATAGATGATATTCTCGTCTTCTCCAAAAATGAAGAAGAACATGAGAAACATCTAAGGTTGGTGTTACAAAGGCTGAGAGAACACCAACTATATGCCAAGTTGAGCAAGTGTGAGTTTTGGCTGAAGAGAGTTCCCTTTTTAGGACATATAATCTCGGAGGGAGGAATCTCCGTAGATCCCGCCAAAATCGAGGATATCCAGAAGTGGAAAACCCCTGAAAATGTCGGGGAAGTTCGAAGCTTTTTGGGATTGGCTGGATACTATCGACGGTTTATTGAGGGATTCTCCGAAATCTCGAGACCTCTCACCAAACTGTTGGAAAAGGGAATCACATTCACCTGGACGCCACAGTGCGAAACGAGCTTTCAGGAGCTAAAGAAGAGATTGACAACAGCCCCAGTGTTGGTTATGCCAGATATGCAGAAGAATTTCACAGTGTACTGCGATGCCTCCGGAAATGGGTTGGGATGTGTTCTCATGCAAGAAGGACATGTCGTGGCTTATGCGTCCCGGCAGCTTCGGAAGCACGAGAAGAACTATCCTACACATGACCTAGAACTAGCTGCAGTGGTACACGCGTTGAAAATTTGGCGGCACTATTTGATGGGGAAGAGGACAGAGATATATACGGATCATAAGAGTTTGAAGTACATATTCACACAACCAGATCTCAATCTCAGATAAAGGAGATGGTTAGAGCTAATCAATGACTTTGATATAGGCATCAACTATCATCCTGGGAAAGCAAACGTCGTAGCCGATGCTTTGAGTCGGAAAGTGCAGGTCAATAAGTTGAGTTTGAAGGACATGCCTGCAGAATTGAAGGACGAGGTTATAAGACTCAATCTATGTCTAGTAAATAGTGGTGAAGCCATCGCCATAGAAGTGGACTCCACACTCGAGCGAGACATACGCGAGGGCCAAAAGAATGATGAGAAGATACAAGAGATCCGACAGCTCATCAAGGAAAATAAACCTCCTGGTTTTAGAGAGGATGAACAAGGAACGGTGTGGCACGGGAAAAGGATCTGTGTGCCAGAAGTAAAGGAGATACGTGAGTTAATTTTGAAAGAGGCTCACGATTCCGACTATTCCATTCATCCTGGGAGTACGAAGATGTACCAGGACCTCAAAAGCAGGTATTGGTGGTATGGCATGAAGCGCGATGTCGCGGAACATGTTGCCCTATGTGACACATGTCAGTTGGTGAAAGCAGAACATCAACGACCCGCGGGATTATTGCAACCACTCAAAGTACCTGAATGGAAGTGGGAAGAAATCAGCATGGATTTTGTCGAGGGATTGCCTAGGACCCAATCCGGGTATGATTCAATATGGGTCATTATTGATAGGCTAACCAAGGTAGCTCATTTCATCCCTGTGAAAGAAAGCTACAGCGGATCCAAATTGGCAGAATTGTACATGTCAAGGATTGTGTGTTACCATGGAGTGCCAAAGAAGATAGTATCGGACCGAGGGACACAGTTCACCTCGAGGTTTTGGCAAAAGTTGCATGAAACCATGGGAACCCATCTGAACTTCAGTTCTGCCTATCATCCCCAAACTGACGGGCAGACGGAGAGAACCAATCAGATCCTTGAAGATATGTTAAGGGCATGTGCACTCAAAAACAATAGGAGTTGGGACAAGAACTTACCGTATGCGGAGTTTTCCTATAACAACAGTTATCAAGCTAGTATGAAGATGTCACCGTTTGAAGCTTTGTATGGAAGGAAGTGCAGAACTCCCCTATTTTGGAACCAAACAGGAGAAAGTAAAGTGTTTGGTCCAGAAGTACTACAAGAAGCCGAGGCGAAGGTGAGGGAGATTCGCAACAACTTGAGGATAGCACAAACACGCCAAAAGAGCTATGCCGATGTACGAAGAAGAGAGCTCGTTTTCAACGTGGGAGACTATGTTTATCTCAAGGTGTCCCCTATCAGAGGACTTCGTCGGTTTAAGGTGAAAGGGAAGTTGTCACCTCGATACATCGGACCCTTTCAAGTTTTGGAAAGAAAAGGCGAAGTGGCGTACCAATTAGAGTTACCGGTTCATCTATCAGACGTGCACGATGTATTCCATGTGTCACAACTCAAGAAATGTCTGAGGACGCCTGAAGAGGTGTTACCCATGAATGAAGTGGATGTAGCTGAAGATTTTTCTTATGCCGAGCAACCATACAAGATTTTGGAGACAATGGAACGCCTCACCAGAAACAAGAGAATCCGGATGTGCAAGGTGCAGTGGAAGCATCACTCAGAAGAGGAAGCTACCTGGGAAAGGGAAGATGAGCTCAAGGCACAATTTCCGGAATTGTTTTCTTAGAAACACCAATCTCGAGGACGAGATTTCTTTTAAGGGGGGTAGAGCTGTAACACCCCAAATTTTGATTCAAAACTCTAAACCATGTTCAGAGGGGAATTTAAAAATTTTTGGACGTGTTGCATGTTTTGCAAAAATTCAAATTCAAACTGGAATTCAAATTAGACTCAAAACAGAAAAGAAATGGAAAAAGAAAAAGAGAAACGGGAAAAAAACCGGCCAGTGGGCCGAAACCCGCCAGCCGGCCCAGTTTCCCCCGCGCCAGCCCGCCCCCGCGCGCGCCGCGCTGCCTCTCACCGACGGGTGGGACCCACATGTCATCCCTAACCCTGAGCCCCCGCGACCCCAGACTTTTCCCCCGAGCGCGCGCGATCGCAACCGACCGGAAACCGCGTCCCGCCGCCCGAATTCTGGTCCCAGAGGACTCCAACTCGATCACAACAGACCCACCGCCCTCTCCCGGCTATAAAAACCCCAGCCCCGATCAGTTTTTCCCACGCGATCGCCGATTTTCACTCCGGTGAGCACCGAGACTTCGCCGGTGAATTATGGCCGATCTAAGCTCGGAAACTTTGATCTAACTCGCTGGTCTTGATCCACCGCCTCCAGGGAACTTTGCAGGTGCAGAAAACCCGAAGACTTACGGTGTAAACCCAGCGCCGACGAGCTTCGCCGTGGTTTTGCCTCGGACCTCGCCGCCGATCACTTTCCAGGACCCCCGAGCTCGAGAAAACCCCCGAGGTGAGATCACTGACCTCCCCTCTACCGATCTAGGCCATAAGATCACAGTTTTAGGCAGAATTCTCGAGGATCCGAAACTTTCCGGCGAGATCGCCGCTTCCCGCCGCCGTGCGCCGCCGGCAGCGCCGCCCGCACTCGATCAGAGCGACGTGGCCGCTTGTGCGCCGTTTATTTTAAATCGCACGGTAGACTTTAAAACCCCGCGTACCGGTTCGATGTTATAATCTCAGCCGTCGGTTTAAAATCGGACGGTCCACGTCAACCCCGCATTATAAAGACTGGAATTCTTATGTGCTACCCCCTGGGGTTCTCTGGAATTGAGAGCTAGCCCCGGAAACTTCAGATCTAGCCCCTGGAACTCCAGAAAATCGTGTAAATTCATTTAAAAATCAGTTTTAGCCCCTGGACTTAATAAAAATTAGGAAAAACACCTCTGATAAGTGTAGCTAGACCCCTGGGAATTATGAAAATAATATTATAGACCCTGTAATGGGGAGAGTTTACTTTTTAACCCTGTTTTGTATTTAATTTAGAAAATAGAATATGTAACTAGTGTTTAAAAATTAAAAAGGGGGATAAACATAATTGTCAAAATTAATTAAAAACTTTCTCAGTACTTAGAAAACTTTGGAGTGAGATAAAAGTATATTTTTGGGCTGAAATAAATCTGTTTCATCTATTATTCACATTTATTAGTATAGGGACACATTTTTAAGTAAAGAATAGTTATAGAAAAATATGGAAAATAATTATGAAATAGTCTACATCAGAAGCCAAGGTCAAAATATGTTATTAAATTATTTAGGCCCAGAACCTATACTGTTTAGATGATGTGTATTGCTAATTTAATAATAAAATACACTATTATGCATAGGAATATAAATCTGAAAATATAGCAACTAGTAAATGATAAATGGATTTTCTAAAATACAAAGAATTCAGTTTAGGGTTGATAGAAGTTATGAAAGCACATATGAGGAAGAATAATACTTTTCATACACACTTGGTAGTAAAAAGGTGAAGTAGTTGAATATAAGAAATTTATTGGAAACCCCTATAAATAGTATGAAAGTATAAAGGTGGACACAAAAGTAGGAATCATATACACATGGTTAAAAGTGCATGCAAGCCACAACTCAACACACATAAAGTAACCACAACACATATAATGGTAAAGAACTTTTATAAATATGAATGTGTGGTTTGAATAAAGTAAGAAGTGTGGACTATGTCTTATGATTGTTGTTTTTCTTTTGCTATGTGTGATGGTATGAAGTAGAACCTGTTCAAGAACAAGTTGTTCATTTCCAAGACCAGGAATATCCATTTCAAGAGCAGCAAGAAGGAGGCAAGTGTCCTTGACCACTTTGATCCTATGCTAGGATATGTAGATAGAATTATTTGCATTGTCAAATGAAATATGAAACCCATGCTAGGAAAGTTTCCCTAGATTTGCATTACCTTGTTTCCTTGTAGCTTGGGTTGGGATTTATTTTGTCATGTCATTTATTTACCTGCATATGCTTAGCCATGCTTAGAATGGGATATTTGGGAAATGAGATCATCAGTTTATATTACCATACTCTTGAATGAGACATTGTGAGTTATGTAGAGGTAGGGATCAAGGCAAGTTGGATGTTTTGGTTGTGTGCTGGGTGCACGAGACTTGGGTTTGTGTTTAGTACTTGCCTGGATCCTAAGGACCGGTTCATGGAGCATGTAACCCGGCTTTACAGTGCCAACCACATGCTGAGATGGGGCAGCTTGGCCAATTAATTAGGTGTATCCCCGGCGTAGTATGGGTGTGTTGGATGGTGCGGGGAGTAGGTGTCAGCTGGACTACCATATGAACCGCAAGGCTCAAGAGGGGGCCACTGCAGCGGGGTTGGAGCCTCTTGTATGCTGTTAGGGGTGAAACCTCAGTGGGCCCACGCTCATCGGGAATCCCTTTGTAAAGGCTTTGTAGTGATCTCTTGGCCGCACACCTGGGAAGTGTGAATGTGGATCGTAGCCACTGGCATAATGGAGGTTCTTTTAGTCCACCCGGCAACGGGGGATGAAATCACTACTTGTGGGTACAGTGGTACAAACTCTGCAGAGTCAAAACTGTCTTGACAGCCGTGCTCACGGTTAAGAGCGGCCTGGACTTATTCATGATTAGAGGGATTGATGGTTTTGGAAGTTAAGCGGGGAGCTTAACATGGGAAATGATGTTATGGTTATTGGATTATGATGATGGGATGGGAGATTGGGACCATTTCACCTGTGTAGTACTGTAGGTGCTTAATAAGCTAAGGTGATAGGTATTAATTTGCGTAGTGCTTTAACCATGAGTTCAACCTCTCCTTGTTCTAGCCATGCATGATATAATTTTCCCACACTTGCTGAGTACCATTGGTACTCAACCTTGCATATTTGTTGGTTTATATTGCTGCTCAGGTCAAGATAATGAGGTGGTGTATAATGACCAAGATTTTGGACCCGAGGAAGGATTTTAGGTTCATGAAGACCCCCGGGCAACGCCTGTGATGGAGCCCTAAAAGAATAATATTCCGCTGCTAGTTTATTTACTTGTGATGAAGCATTAGTGACCATTGAGACATTTGCGATGTAAGACTTATTTATATTCGACACCTGGCTTGTAATAAATGATGCTTCACTATTTGTCATCACATGTATGAGAAGATGATCCTGGCATACATGTGATATTCACTTGGTTGTTTCTTCGGAAAAACCGGGTGTGACACTGATGCATTGAGTCAAAAAGGAGCATGTCACCAACTCACGGTTCGGGAGCTACCGCCCGAGCTGCGCAAGGAGTTCGAACGGTTACATCTCGGGTTCTTGAACGAGATGGAAGTGATGGAACTCCAATCTTCACTGGAACAAGAGATAAGAGATGGCCAAGCAACGGATGAGGAAATCAAGGAGATCAGGGAAAGAATCCGACAAGGCATAGAAAAGGACTTCAAGGAAGACGAGAAGGGTACGCTTTGGTTAGGAAAAGGATTTGTGTGCCTAACGTGAAGCACATCCGCGACACGATATTAAAGGAGGCACATGACTCACCTTATTCCATACATCCTGGTAGTACAAAGATGTACAAGGACCTGAAAACTTGTTATTGGTGGGATGGTATGAAAAGGGACATAGCTGAGTATGTTGCCTTATGCGACACGTGCCAACGGGTGAAGGCCGAACATCAAAGACCCGCTGGACTGTTGCAACCATTGAAAGTACCCGAGTGGAAGTGGGAAGACATCAGCGTGGATTTCATCATCGGATTACCACGTACTCGGACGGGTTACGACTCCATCTGGGTTATCGTGGGCCGATTGACGAAAACAGCCCATTTTCTTCCTGTTAGAACCACATACCACGTCGCAGAACTAGCCGAGCTGTACATGGAGCAAATCGTGTGCCGTCATGGAGTTCCGAAGAGGATAGTTTCAGACCAGGGTACCCAATTTACCTCTAGGTTCTGGAAGAAGCTGCATGAAGCTATGGGTACACGACTAGATTTCAGCTCCACTTATCACCCGCAAACCGATGGGCAAACTGAGAGGATAAACCAGATTTTGGAAGACATGTTGAGAGCCTGCGCCTTAAAACATGGGCGTAGTTGGGATAGGAGCTTGCCATATTCTGAGTTCTCATACAATAACAGCTATCAAGCCAGCTTGAAGATGTCACCTTTCGAAGCATTGTACGGTAGACGGTGTAGAACGCCGCTGTTCTGGAAGAGACCGGAGAGAACCAAGTGTTTGGACCCGAAGTGCTGCAAGACGCCGAGAAGCAAGTCCAAACAATACGGGGGAACTTAAAGGCTGCTCAGTCACGACAAAAAGGTTATGCGGACAATAGGCGAAGAAAGTTGACCTTCGAAGTAGGAGCCTTCGTGTACCTTAACGTATCGCCTATCCGTGGCCAACGACGTTTCAACGTCAAAGGCAAGTTAGCACCTCGCTACATTGGGCCATTTAAGATTTTGGGCAAGCAAGGAGAGCTAGCTTATCAACTAGAGCTCCCAACGCATCTCTGCAACGTGCATGACGTGTTTCACGTATCCCAGCTCAAGAAGTGCTTGAGAGTACCAGAAGAACAAGTACCTATGTAGATCACCCTGTCTGAATTTTGGACGTAAAGGAAAGGGTCACGGGAACAAAGTGATCCGATGGTACAAGGCACAGTGGAGCCATCACACGGAAGCCAAAGCTACATGGGAGCGTGAGGAAGACCTCAAGGCAGAATTCCCTCATCTATTCTCTACTCTATCGAATCTTGAGGGCGAGATTCAGTTTAAGGGGGGTAGGTTTGTAACACCCTTAATTTCATAATCATGCATTGCATATAGAAAAAACATTATAAAAGAAATAGAAATGGGAAGAATCATAAAAATGGGAGAAAGATAGATGAAAAGAGCCAATTTCAATTCGCCGAGGAGCGCCATCGACACTCCCCGCGGCCCGCTAGCCACGTGGCGCCTTCGGAGCTCATCCCTGCGGAGGGGGGTGAGGTCCGGCACCGTTTGCCACGTGGCAGGCTAGGAGCTCGCCTCTACTGAAGGGGGAGAGGTCCGGCCCGCTGGACACGTGTTGCCTCTGGGGCTTGTCGCTGCAGAAAAGTGAGGTCCAGCCCCGTGAGACATGTGTCGCCTTCGGAACTAGTCTCTACGGAGAAGAGAGGCTAAGCCCCGCGGGACACGTGTCGACTTCGGAACTCACCCCTGCGGAAGGGATGAGGTCCGCCCACGAGACACGTGGCAGGCTCGGAGCTCGCCTCCGAGAGGTCCGATCCCGCGGGACACGTGTCACCCTCGGAGCTCGCCTCCGGGAGGTCCGATACTACAGGACATGTGTCACCCTCGGAGCTCGCCTCCGGGAGGTCCGACACTGCTGGACATGTGTCGTCCTCAGAGCTGACCTACGAGGAGAAGGGAGGTCCGATGCTGTTGGACACATGTCACTCTCGGAGCTCGCCTCCGAGAGGTCCGCCCCACTGAACACGTGTCGACCTCGGAGCTCGTCTCTGAGGAGAAAAGAGGTCCGCCCCGCTGGACACGTGTCAACCTCAGAGCTCGTCTCTGAGGAGAAAGGAAGTCCGACGCTACTGGACACGTGGCATTTTCGGAGCCCACCTCCGAGGAGAGGGGAGGTCCGGCACGGACACGTGGCACACGCGGAGCTCGCCTCTGAGGAGAGGGGAGGTCCCGCCCACCAGACACGTGGCGCACGTGGAGCTTGCCTCTGAGGGAGAGGGAGCTCCCGTACGCCAGACACGCGGCGCAACCGGAGGTCGCCCCTGAGGAAAAGGGAGGCCAGGCCCCGCTGGACATGTGGCGCCTCCGAAGCTCACCACTGCGGAGATGACGATATCCTTAAGCGGTTTTTCTCCTGCGCGCGCGGGAATACCCAGTACTGAGAAAACCTACACGATTTCCACGTTGCTACCACACCCAAATCAAATAGAGATAAGTTGTTGAGATCCAAAACAAATTGAATAGTACTCTTATTTGAAATCCAATCGGAGTAGGACTCTTCTTTCACCCGTTATAAATAGAACCCAAAAACCCTAGCCGCAACCACGTACCTATTTTCCACCTCCCGAGTCGACAACTTAGAGGCCCTAGCTTCCAACTCGCCGAGTTCCACCCCTTCACCGGAGTTCATCCACCGATGAGACCGCCGACGAGCCCCGTCACGCTCGCCGTTGCCGGAAGAGAGCCGACGATCTGTCCTGCTGCCATTACTAGGAGCAAGGCCGAGGTAGGTCTTTATTACCACCTTACGACGTCATCGCGGTTTTCTTCGCATCTGTTCTTCTTCGAACAAAAGCTTTTTCATATGGACAGATCACGTGTTGATCGGTTTTTGATGGTGGTTTTGATCTAGATCTTGAGTCAAGATCATCACCACGTCCACACTTGATCCCTATACCTTTGTTCACCATAAAACCCCATGCAAAGCCATTAAAACATGCAAGAACACGTACAAACTGGTCTAATAAACAACATCATAGGATTTGTACCATTGCATCTTGAGTAAAGTATGTGCATGATGATTGATTGCTGTGAATCTTGTATGTGTGTGATCATGAGTAGAAGGACAAGCTCAGGGAGCTACCTACGAAGGACTACAGCACCAAGACATCAAGACGCAAGAGCAACAAAAGCCACAGGAACAAGGCAAGTGCCCCTTGACCATATTGATCCCATGTTTTGAAACTGTTTTGGTTGCGAAAACATGTATAATTGAGTCAACTTGATGGGAAACCATTTTATATGAGTTTACTAGTTTTGTTTACCACCCTTGTCGCCGGGAAAGTTTATGAGTTGGGTATGATCGTTTTTGCTTTTCGCTTCGCTTACGGGTTACGGGAAGCGAGATAGAATGTGTCTAGCCACTGCACTCATATGAATAATGTTAATAAGAACTTGATGATGATAATGAACATGAATCGGGGGAGATCTAGGCAAGCTTGGTTTGAGGATGTGGTAGAATGAGATGGTGGTTTACTTGCCTAGATCTAAGGACCGGTTCATGCCAGCACATGCCAGGAAAACAGTGCCACCACAAGGCCAAATATGGGTACGGCTTAGCTGACTAATTAGGTAAGTTGCTAGATTGTTATGGACCGTGGAAGGCGCGGGGAATGGGAGTCGAGAGAGGACTGCCCTGGGAACTGCATGGCAGAAGAGGGGGCCCGTAGGAGGGAGAATGGTGATTCGAGCCTGCTGGTGAAACCTTAGTGAGTCCATACATCTAGTAGCCCCTTTGTAAATGTTATTTTGTGATCTCTTGGCCATACACTGACGGTTGTGTACTGGTATAATGGAGGTTCTGCAGTCGTCGACGGGTGACGAAATCACAAACTTGTGGGTAAAGTGGTGCCACCTCTTAAGAGTGTAAAACTATCATGATAGTCGTGCTTACGGTCACAAGCGCCTGGCCAACTCACATGATTAGATGGGATGGTTATTGGGATGATTAGATGGGATGCTTATTGGGATGGTTATTGGTATGGTTATGGTATGGTCTTTGGATTGGGTTCGGGACTGTTGAGTCTTGGTAATGAGATTGATTTTGGGATTGTTAAGACATGACAATGAGTTTTGGTCTCGGTTATGAGATGGATATGAATATGAGATGGTTATTATGAGCATGAGGTGATGTTGAGAAGGATTAATGGCTGGATGAGACGTGATAAGTGGTAAAATATGATGGAGGTATGTTACTGTTTTAATTGGATATATGTTGGGATCAAATTCACTTAAAGATAGTTGCTGTTTTTATCATGTTTGTGAAATAAACTTTGCTTTCTGCAATGAGCCTTTTTATTCCTACCTTGCTGTAAGCCACATGTCATACTTTTCCTGCACTTGCTGAGTACGACATGTACTCACACTTGCATTATCATACGAACATCAGCAACAGGAGAGGAGTACTTCGAAGATCACGTGGAGTACTAGGCGTCCAGACTACCGTCAACTTACCTGTGGAGTTGGAGATGGAGCCGCTGCTGTTTAGATGCTTCCGCTATCGTTTAGAGACTTCCGCTGCTAGAATAAGTTAGAGACTTCCGCTGCAAGAATGAGCTAGAGATTGATGTAATAAAGTACTTAAACCCTATTACTGTGGTTATATTCTGAATTCAGTTTGTGGATTACATGTGTTGTGTGTTAAACATCCTGGGCACACATATGCATTAGCTGGGTTCCGTGTTTTACGGGACCGGGCGTCACACTACCCACGTGCAGAATTTTCTGCTCGCAGTGGGTGGAGAAAAACGTGTGCGTAGAAACAGCGGCGACGTGGTAAGAGGGGTAACGGGGACCTACCTCTCTTTGTCCTCCTCTCCTTGCGGCAGGACCCTTTCCATTGCAATTGCAGCAGCTGGGGTTTTTTCCTTGGAGAATTGTGAAGCTGCGGCTAGGGCAGAATGTCGGGGTCTTCTTCTCCGGCGACGGCGAGGTGGGGCAGAGCTTCGACGGCGGCCAAAACTCAGCAGGGGCTGCGTCCATAGCTTGGCAGTAGAGAGGAGGGGCGGCGCCCAGGAACTATGGGACTGGGGGTGGCGGCTAGGGGGGGTTTATTTATAAGGGGGAGAAAATAGCTAAAGGGGATAGGATTTTAGCAACTCATTTATCCATGGGCTGAGATTTAATTTGAGAAAAGGTGGGAGCTAGGGGCTGAAATTTAATCTATTATTTTCCACCAAGGGCTGAGATTACTTGGGGGAAATAAAATCCAAGAAAAATAAAAAGGGGGGCTAGGGTTTTCCCCCTTAGGGTGGTGCGGCCAAGGGAAAAGGGGGCCGGCTAGGCTTACCCCCTTAGGGTGGTGCGTCCAAAATTCCCCCAAAATGTGGAGAAAAATCCCTAGGGGAATTTAGGGGGAATTTTAGGGGGGAATTGGGGGGGTGGATTAGGGGAATCTGGGGGGGGTTAGGGGGGGGGATTGGGGGAAATTTGGGGGCGGCCAAATTTAGCTATTTATTTTTATTTATTTTTATTTTCTATTTATTTTTATTATTTCCTATTTTTACTTCCTTTTATTTATTTGTTTGTTTATATATTCCTTCCTTTATTTTCTTCTTATTTTTAAATGCTTCTCTACATGAATAATGTATGCAATGCATGGTAATGAATATAAGGGTGTTATATGGACACCCCGGTCCTTTTATAGCCCAAGACCGGGGTGGTTACAGTGAGTCTTGGGGCCCGACAGGTGGCCCCGAAGCTGTATGAACCCTATACATGATCTAGGGTTTTCACTATCTTGAGTAGAGTAGTCGGTGGGGAGTTAAGTCTCGCCACCTGGCACGTTGAGCGCCCCTGTCCGTGTGACAGGTGATGATGAAGACGTCGTCTTGTCGCCGCGTCTTCTCGCTCTGCTGGGTGGCTCTGTGCCGTTGGGCGGCACTGTACCGCTATCACGCCTTGCCGCTTTGTCTTGTCACCATAATGGCGAATGGGGGGAGGACGAAGCCGTGCGCCGTGCGCCATGCTTCTGGGGAAGGCACGAGCCTTGAATGCACGGCCTGACAACGCACTTCCTCCTTGACTTCGTCGACCCACGACCCACGATAGATCATGGGGCACGTGGTAGCTCTGGAGCTCTCCTTGGTGGATTCGGATCCGGGATACACGTGGCAGCTCCAAACCTTGCCTTAGCGTGGAGACTTTCTCCGGGCCAAGGGCACGTGTCGGCTCTAGAGTCTTCCTCAACAGGGAGGAGGTTTAGAGCCCACCGACACGTAGCAGCTCCGGACATCACCTCAACAGGGAGGCTCGGGCTGGAACCAAGGGCACGTGTCGGCTTCGGAGCCCTCCTCGGTAGGGAGGAGGTTCAGAGCCCACTGATACGTGGCAGCTCCGGACCTCACCTCAGCAGGGAGGCTCAGGCCGGAGCCAAGGGCACGTGTCAGCTCCGGAGCCCTCCTCAGCAGGGAGGAGGTTCGAGCCCACCGACAGTTGGCAGCTCCAGACCTCACCTCAGCGGGGAGGCCCGGACCGGAGCCAAGGGCACATGTCGGCTCCGGAGCCCTCCTCAGCAGTGAGGAGGTTCAGAGCCCACCGACACGTGGTAGCTCCGGACCTCACATCAGCGGGGAGGCTCAAGCCGGAGCCAAGGGCATATGTCGGCTCCGAACCTCCTCAGGAGGAAGGAGGTTAGAAGCCCACCGATACGTGTCAGCTCCGGACCTCACCTCAGCGGGGAGCCTTGGACCGGAGCCAAAGGCACGTGTCAGCTCCAGAGCCCTCCTCAGCAGGGAGGAGGTTCAGAGCCCACCGAACGTGGCAGGTCTGGACCTCACCTCAGTGGGGAGGCTCGGATCGGAACCAGGGGCACGTGTGGGCTTCATAGCCCAAGCGCACGTGGAAGCCCCGGGGCTAACCTCAGGGCCATGGGCATGCGGCTACGTTGGCACCCGCCTCAGCGGAGCGGCGAGGCCTGGCTGTCTTTTTCCCTCCATGCGAGGGTACCCGGTCTGCAGGGTATTGACATATCTTCACGGGCAGTTCTAAAAATTGTCTGTGCTAAGAAAGTATCACGGGTGGCCTGTAGTTAAAAACGGTTTGTGATAACAGATTATCACAGGTGGTGGGTTGCCTAGAACCGCCTGTGATAATAGATGTTCACAGGCGGCCACATGTACGGAGCCACCTGTGATAACACATTTCCACAAGCGGTTGAAGAAGTTAAACCGTTTGTGATAACATATTTTCAAAGGCGGCCACATATACTGAGTCGCATGCGATATCCTTTTTTACAAGCAGTCCTATATAAAGAGGCACCAGTGATATTCAGTTTCACAAGCGGTCTGTAACGAAGTAGCGCCTGCAATATCAATTTTCACAAGTGGTCCTATATTTAGAGCCGCCTGTGGTAGTCCATTTTCACAAGCGGTCTTTCATAAAGAGCCGCCTGTGCTAGTCCATTTTCACAATCAGTTCTACCTGTAGAGTCATCTGTGATAATTCTTTGTCACGTGCGGTCTTTTTTGATGAACCGCCTGTGATAATTTATTTTCACAGGCGGTTCTTGATGCCATCTATGAAAATTGGTTATTTTCACAGGCGGTTTTCGAAACCGACTGTGATAATAAGTTTATAGTCGTCTGTGAAAATGTTTTCTGTAGTAGAGCAGAAGACAGGCTAGTGCCACGGATATGAAGCGTTGTAATGGTAGGCAACGACAAATTGCTCGTCAATCACAATTTTTATGAAGGAAAGGCGTAGGACATCCATGTCGTGGAAGAACTATACATAAAAATACATTGCATACACAAGACGGAGACCAGGCTTCAGAAGGGAAGGGAGCTGCTTAGAAGATCAAAAGAAACAAGATAAAAAAGCTACGAGATCTACATCTGAGGTACACTAATAGACATTTGGCACAAAATGATGAACACACAATAAAGAAAACAGACCGACTGACAGGTATTCTTAATCAAGAATCAAAAGGTAACAAGAATTCTTTTTTATCTTTTACTGATTCTCGTATTTCTTCAAATATGAATAGAGTTGGTATTTCCTTGGGAAGAGATGATAATGAGATTAGATCATCTATTTTGTCTATCAAAAATTTAGAGGTTGATAGACTTGCCATGACGGCTAAAAAGAAACTAGAAAATACCACTGAAAAGAGGAAAGATAGTATCTCAAATATTAGAAAGGATGATGAGGATAATAGAATTGATGTGGTTCTCAGCCATTTGGATGGGGCTTTACATGAGAATTCACATGAGCAGGGTCATGATCAACTATTAGAGGATCAAAACGCTGCTACAAAAAAAAGAAAAAATTCTTACTAAGATTAAAGTGGGTACTACTAGAAATAAAAATGTTAAATTGTGTATCCAATGAAAGGAATATTTTAGAATAGCAGAGGTCTTGCAGACTTGGCTAAACATAGATATTTTACTGAAATGGTTAGAGAGGAGCAAATTGATTTTATTGCACTCTCGAAAACGGGTAGAGAGGAATTTTCTGATATGACACTTAGAAATTTTTGCAATGGTCGTGATTTTATATGGCATAGTTTGGCACCACATGGACGTTCAGGTGGCATCCTTTTGGGTGCAGACATGAACGTGTTTGATATAGGATCCATAGATGAAGGAGAGTTTTATGTAAAATTCTGCCTTCAGAACAAATCAGATGGATTCAAATTTGCGTTGTATACGGTCTATGGACCAGCACAACAATATAACAAAGAGGCCTTTCTAATTGAATTAACACAAACCTGTTCTCGTGAACAACTACCGTATATAGTGGGTGGTGATTTCAATATCATGAGACATCCAGAGGATAAAAATAAAGACACTTTTTATACAAAATGGCCAAGCTTATTCAATGCGGTGATTGAGTCACTTGAACTCAAAGAGATTAAAATGTCTGGACACCAATATACATGGGTCGGCCCTAGAGATGATGCTACATATGAAAAACTAGATAGAGACTAGTTAGCACTGAATGGGAAGATAAGTTCCCATTATCTAAGGTACGGGCTAAGGATTGGAGTCAATCAGATCACACACCTCTTATTCTTAACAATGGCTCTTCTACACATAGTAATTAACATCCAAAATTTATATTTGAAAGAGGATGGTTCATGCGTGATGGATTTTATAGTATGGTTGCTAATGTTTGGCAGTCAAAAAACTAGGGTGCCACGACAATGGAGAGATGGCAAAATAAAATAAGGCATCCACGTCAATATCTAAGAGGATTGGCCAAACATACAGGAGGCACATATAAAAAAGAAAAGAAACAAATTATAATGATGTTAGATATCTTAGATAAAAAGGTGGAAACAGAAAATCTTTCTGATGATGAGATAAACATGAAACATTATCTTAAAGAAAGATTGGTTGCCTTACTAAGAGAACAAGAGATAAAATGGTATGAGAGAGCAAAATTTAAAAACCTTATGGAAGGAGATGATAAAAATCATTTATTTCATTTGGTAGCAAATGGTAAGCTCCGAAAACAACACATAATCAGATTGAACGAGAAGATGGGATGGTTGAGGGTGACACCGGACTAAATAAATATATTACTAATTACTATAAAGGTCTCTTTGGACAACCTCTAGAGAATAATATATCTCTCGTGGAAAGTCAAATTGATGACATTCCACAGGTGAATGATGTTGAAAATGATATGTTAATTTCTCCATTCACCAAAGAGGAAGTAAAAGAGGATGTGTTCTAAATGGAACATAATAAATCTCTGGGACCATATGGCTTTGCTGTGGAGTTTTACCAAGTTTTTAGGGAAGAGATAAAACATGATTTAATGGCATATTTGAGGAATTCTATGAGGAACGTCTACCGCTTCATAGTCTAAACTTTGGAGTCATTACCTTACTACCAACGAAAGATAATGCTAATCAAATACAACAATATAGACCGATCTTTTTACTTAATGTCAGCTTTAAGATATTTACTAAAGTTGGCACAAACAGATTAAAATAAAGTTGCTCAGATGATTGTGAGCCCATCACAAACAGCATTCATGTCTGGTAGAAATATAATGGAAGGTGTCATCATTCTACATGAGACCATTCATGAACTACATAGGAAGAAACTTGATGGAGTCATTTTTAAAATAGATTTTGAAAAGGCCTATGATAAAGTTAAATGGTCATTCTTACAACAATGCTTAAGGATGAAAGGCTTTACACCTAGATGGTGTAGATGGATTGACAGCTGTATTACAAAAGGCAGTGTCTCCATTAAAGTAAATGATGATATCGGACATTACTTTCAATCAAAAAAAGGGTTACGCTAGAGAGACCTAATATAGTCTATTCTATTTAACATAATGGTAGACATGATTGCAGTATTAATCAAAAGAGAAAAGGATGACAAACAAATAAGGGGTGTCATCCCACATCTCATAGATGATGGGTTATCAATCCTGCAATATGTGGATGACACAATCATTTTTATGGAACATGATTTGGAAGAAGCAAGAAATATGAAATTATTATTAACTGCTATTGAACAATTGTCTGGTCTTAAGATTAACTTTCACAAGAGTGAGATCTTTTATTTTGGAAAAGCAAAGGATTTTGAAGATGAATATATAGAAATATTTGGATGCAATACAGGTGAATACCCCTTTAAATATTTGGGTATTCTAATGCATCATAGAAAGCTACTCAATATAGATTGGAGATGTATTGAAGAGCGTTTCGTGAAGAAATTGGCTTGTTGGAAAGCCAAGCATTTATCTGATGGAGGAAGATAGTCCTCCTGAATTCGGTACTTAGTGCTTTACCGATGTTTATGATGTATTTTTTTGAGATACCAAAAACATAGTCAAAAAATTAGATCAATATAGATCTAGATTCTTTTGGCATGGTAATAAAAAAAAGAGATATCATCTTGCCAACTGGGATATATTATGCCGACCTAGAGATCATAGTGGCCTCGGTATAATAGATCTGGAGACCCAGAACAAATGTTTGTTGAGCAAATGGATTGTAAAATTGCTCAATGAGGAAGGGATATGGCAAACAATACTCAGAAAACATATCTGAGATCGAAATCACTCTCACAAGTACAAGTTAAACCCGATGACTCACATTTCTGAAAGGGTTTAATGAAAGTAAAAGGGGAGGTGATTAGCTGTGGTTCATTTCATCTCAAAAATGGAACACAAATAAGATTTTGGGAAGACTCATGGGTTTGTCATCAGCCACTTAAGGATATATATCCGACTTTATATAACATAGTACGTCGTCCACATGCCTTAGTGGCTGAAGTGATGAACACTGAGCCACTAAATATATCATTTAGAAGACCATTGGTAGGTACAAAAGCCTATGAATGGTATGACCTGGTAGCAAAATTACTCCGAATTAGTTTAACGGAGGGAAAAGATGTCTTTACATGGACGCTACATAAGAGTGGACAATTTACTGTATTCGATGTACTACCTCTAGATGAATCAAAACATTACTTTTCAGCATAAACTAATTTGGAGGCTTAAAATCCGTTTAAAGATCAAAATATTTCTATGGTACTTACAAAGAGGAGTAACTCTAACAAAAGATAATATGGTAAGGAGGAATTGGAAAGGCAATAAAAATTGTTGTTTTTGCAATTGCAATGAAACAATTAAGTACCTCCTATTTGATTGCCAACATGCAAAGGCAATATGGAGAATTATTCAAATAGCTACTGGGTTAAACCCAACAAAATCTGTACCCCATATGTTAGGAAGATGACTACATTATTATGACATAAAAGCAAAAAATATTCTGTTGGTTGGGGATGCTGCCATATGTTGGGAGATTTGGAGATGTAGAAATGATATTATATTCGATAATGTCAAATTTTCTTCATTTTTGTAGGCTGTCTTCAGGAGAACATATTGGATGAGATTTTGGGCATTACTACAGCAGGATGAAAGGACGAAGGACATGTTCCATAAGGCGAGCAAGTCATTGGAGACAATTGCGCTTGAGTTATTTGCCAAACTTGGTTGGAAAAATAATAATAGACATTGTCAGCAGTAAGTTTATATGAGACTCTACTATTTTGAAATCAGCAATGAATGCTGCAATTTGTAATCAGTTATGAATGCTGGGATCTATAAGATTCTCGTGGCTGTATGCAACATTGTAGAGGCCGGAATTCAATTTCCATTATTAAAAAAATACAAAAAGCATAGAGTATTGTGTTAACAACTATGCTACAGACTTCGACGAAACAAATGATTGAAAAAATTGGTAAAAAGTTTCTGTGGGGAAACTTTAATATAAATCGTAAAGGATAAACCACTACCAGAACATCATAAATGAGATTTTGGAAGCAAACTTTGCTAGAAAGAAACAACATGTTTTTAAAACTTATGAAGTTCTTTTCTATTTCAATCAGTACTCTCTGAATAAACTACAAATGGTTGTATGGTAGTGATGAAGCATATCCGTGGCTTGGATCTAGGAATCCACGAATTTCCAACTTGTTGTCGATATCATGAGTTAAATGCTAATACCAATGGTTCCATTCATGGCTAGGGGTTTTCAGAAGGATTATTGTAGAACCATGGATGTCTTCAGATAAAACAAATTTGCAACAGGTGGCGTAGTCTGAGAGTACATTCTATGGTGCTTTGGACTTTGCAAAGTAGAACTTACAGCACAAATATTTATGAAAGGAATGGCTGTGATAGATGGTCTCAGAGTACATTCTATAGTGCCATTTGACAAATCATCACAAGAAACCTGATCTGTTGGCATTAAATATATCATACAATTTACCTGAACATATCATTTTTGAACATGATTGGAATTTCATGACACAAATGCTTTACTTCACAAAAAAGTCCATTGAATTTCATTGAGTATGTTAGCATACCCGAACAATGAAGTTCTTATTGCACTAATAAACTTTGAATGAAGCTTGACTAAAAATCAACGAAAACTTGTGTAATGAACTTTCATAAGGAAAACTCTTATCGAAAAAATTTAAACTAAATTTTATTAATGAAGTTCATATAAAACTTGTCTGAATAATTTGCTGGTAATTTTGCTACAGAATAGGATGAAAATTATAGGAGGAAAAGTCTATGTGAAAACATTTTAAAAAATGTTAGTTGATAAGTTTACCAAGTAAGTTATCTACAACAATTTTCCAATAAATTTGCTACAAATTTACTTAACAAATTTGTGGAGAAGTTATGTCAAATTTGTAATGAAAACAAGAAATAAACTAAAAAATCATTCCTACAAAAATGTGTCGGATATCAACAAGTTTTCCATGATATATGAAAAAATTATGTCATATATTTTGGTTAGTGATTTACTCATTCGTACTCTCACATATCAACACATAGAAAAAATAACAAGCCCTCAGATGTCATGAATGGAGGCCCCTAATTATTGCAACTCAGTCCCTAAGCCCTCAGATGTCATGAATAGGTTCTCGGGCCTCTAAACTGGCCTCTTTCATGGCGTACTCCCAACAAAATTAAATATATAAAAAATTCTAATGATTATCAACTTCACAGGTTGTAAGATCCAACGTTTTGACAATATTTGATTCCAATTTTTTCGTATTGATTCTTTCCAGCGGTAGATTCTTTCAAAAGGTTCCACATTTTATTCATGTGTTATCTTTTTAGTTCTCTCCTTTATCCCCGAATTCTCTTCTTCCTGTTAGAGCACGAAGCAGGTTTCAGGGGAGAGGTGAGCAGTGGTGAGGCAAACAGGGTAAAATGTGGCCTTCGCTGGGTATTCTAATGCTGATGACGTTCTATAATTAGTCGCGGCTAGCTGGGAGGGAGGGAGAGTGTGGCAGAGTCGAACCCCTCTTATGGCTATCGCTGAGAATGGTCTACCTGGGGCGGACACTGATGACGTCAGCAAAATGCCCACTACTGGAAAGGCCACGGTCTAGACTGGTGACCAAAAGTAACATTAGCAGAGTCCATCACAGGAAATGGCACTCCACTGGTGTGCAGCGATGTCATCGAGACCATTGTCATCGGTATTTTGCGGCATGTAAAGTTACAAACAGGATCCAAGGACTCATCCAGTTATCTGCAGAAAGACGATTCCAATGGTAACAAGCAAACAAATATTACCCAGATTCGGGCCCTTTAGAGGGAAGAGAATACCCTACTCCTACTTTATTACTTTCTCTTAATATTAGGATTATAATGATGTCTATCAAGATCTGTCACACCCGGTTTTTGAATCAAACCAGGAACGGCGTATGTGTCCAGTATCCCGTTTCACACATACATTGTGACATCATTGATGATAAAACATATTACAACAATATCATAAGAGTATATTTATTACAATAGCTCATAACGAGTCTTTATTACAATAGCTGCGGAAAATAAACTAGTGTCGGCAGCTTCAAGTCCACAGGCAATCAAAGTTGAGGACTGATCGCCTAGTACTTCTACGTAGCCTTCTCCATGGTCCTCCCAAGGTTCTTCTGTAGTTGAGTGACGAGTAAGCTAGCAAGTGTGAGTACTTGTCGTACTCAGCAAGTGTGGGAAAAGAGTGACATGTGACCAAGACAAGGATGGCAAATAAAGGCTCATTGTACAAAAGCATATTTAGTTCACAAAGTTATAAAAGCCAACCAATGCCTTCCAATTTCTTAAGAGGTTTATCTAAAAGATTCGCGATATAACTAGGAAGACTTTTCAAATACCACACATGCGTCACTGGGCATAAGTGAGGTCAAACTCATCTCAAACCATCATCATCAATGTAGAACTTTCCAAAAATCCATTATATAATTCAACTATTCATTTTCCACCACTAATATCCATATAAGGTTACTCATATTTAATGACCATCAATTACCATATTCCAACTTAAGCAATTATATAACACAAGTTCCACCATATCCAAGTTAAGACTAATCATGTGAGGGTCCAGGTCGCTCATGACCGTGAGCACGGCTGTCAAGACAGTTCTAACACTCTACAGAGATTGTACCACTTTATCCATAAGTTTGTGATTTCGTCACTCATCAGTGACTAGGAAACCTCTATTTCGCCAAGACACACTACCTTGGGTGTGTGGCCAAGAGATCATAAAAAAGCCTTTACAAAGGTACCGTCGATATGTATGGACCCACTAAGGTTTCACCGGAGGGGGACGACTCCATCCTGAGTATCATCCAACCCAAGGGCCCCCTCTTGTGCCGTTCAGATCCCAGGGCAGCCTTCCTGACTCTCGGTCCCTGTTCCATCCGGTCCAAAGCATTTCGACAGTGCTCCTAATTACTCAACTCAGCTTTACCCATATTAGCCTTGTGGTGGCACTATAGCTCCTAGGTGATCGCTCCACGAACCGGTCCTTAGATCTAAAGCGAGCTTACCGCCAGACCATCCAACCACATCCAACGAAACCTACTTGCTTAGATCCCTAAGTTCCATGTTGCTAAAAAGGGATCATCATTATTTATGTGGTTAAGTTCATTAATCAAGTTAATTACTTTCCCATTAAACCCAGCTAAGCATGCTAAGCGAAAAGAAAAAATACTAAACCGACTCTTTATTCAATTTTGAGCGACAAGGAATGGCAATTCAATACTAGTAAACCCTAACATTAGTTTTTCCTAGCAAAATTTGACTCTAGCATGCATAGTTCACAAACAAAAACAATTTTCTCGAAAACATGATCAAAATGGTCAAGGGCACTTGCGTTCTTGTTGTAGGGTGTTTTGTTCAAAGAGCCTCAAAGTCTTACTGCTGCAAATCCTCATACGGTGCCTCTTGAGCTTATTCGTCTACTAATATTCATGCATACACAAGCAATGTGCACAAAAATACATCGAAATTGTGCAATTCAATATGGTATGACATGCATGAATGCAATTACTCACTAAATTATGATTTTTAATCATATTGTATATTTTTAGTAAAGCTTATAATAAATTTTAAGGGTTTAGTAATTAATTTGTCAAGTTTCATAATTAATTATGTGGGTTTAGGCTTTATTACAATTAATTTGGGCCCAAAATAATTTATCCAGATCAAAAACAATGCTAAAACAGTAAATAATAACTTTCCAGAACTTATTTTGATATATTATGATTTTTTGGAATTAATTTACTATTTATTATGCAATTTGGGTATTTTTTCTAATTATTCTGAGCTGAAAATGACTATTACAGATTAATACAGATTCTAAAGTAATTTAATTAAGTGTCCAGGGCCTTATTTTTATTTTTTGGAAATTTCTAGTGCTGAAACATAATTTTACAGATTAAAATAATATAAAAAGGTTTATAATTCTAATTGTCCAGAGGTTATTTTCATAATTTCCCTAAAGCTTTTCTGCCAATCTGTAAAAATACAGGGTTAAATAACAATTGTTTAAAATCCTAGAGGCTCTGGTGTTAATTTTAGGGTTAAATCTTAATTTTTAGATTAATCTGGGGCTCTGGAATAAAAATTAAGGCTAAATAATGATTTGGCTAAACCCAAGCGGCTGTTCAGTAAGGTTTCCGGGTTAATTTTCTAGTTTACAGAGAGTCCAGGGGCTAGTTTGCAAGTTTGGTTTTCCTTTCCTTTTCTAATTATTCATTAACTGGGAATTTCGTGGAATAGGTCCATTGGTCAAGTGGACCGAGGGGCGGTGCCGGTCTATGGTCCATAGTGGACCAGCCACGTACCCCTTCGGGGGCTTCTAATCTGGGCCATCGATTTTAGATTCGACGGTCCAGATCGGATCCGGTCGGGCGACCGACGTTGGTGACGCGGGCGCGGCGGCACCGTGACTGAGCTCGCCGGAGCTCGGTCGATTTTCGCATTCCGGGGACAAAACTCGGCAGAAAATAGCACAAAACGAAGAGAGGGCGACGGGAAACCTCACCGAGGGGTCGCACGCGCGCGGGAGTGGCCTGAAAACAACGACGACGACGAGGAACGGCTCGGAAACTTCAGCCGAGGTGGCGCGAGGGATTTCGAGGCGGCGGCATTCAGGTTTTATGCGGAAACTGAGGGAGGGGCGGTGCTTTATAAGGGCGCACCCCACTAGAGTCCCGGGCACGTACGTCGGGTCCGATCCGAGTCGTTCGGATTTGGTTCGGTGATGTCGACCGCAGGAAGGGGCCGGCCCAGGGAGAAGAAGGGGGAGGAAAGGAAAGTTGGGCCGGGGGAAAAGGAAAAGGCCCACATGGCCATTTCTTCTTTCCTTTTCTGTTTTTCCTTTTTCTTTCTTATTCTATTGTATTTAAAACTCAAACTTGGACAATATGGTTCACCCTTTATACTATGTGGGTGTATGTGCATATGGGTGTGTTTTTATATACATGTACATGAATGCAAATGCATGAGGATGCATGAATTTGAGGGTTTTGTTTTATGGAATTAATTCCCTCCATAACACATATATTCTAAATTCACGTTTGAATTTCTTATCTGCTCAAATTGAAAATGTGGGTGTTACAAGATCTAACTATATGATATTGGGTGCTAGGTCTATATGGGATGTGAGAGTTGATCTCTAATCTATAAGAATATGTATGAAAGTATGTGATATCTATCTAGGGATTTTTCAACTCGGTGTCCCTCCCTCTCCTTTTATAGGTAGTCAAGGGTGTAGGGCGTATCCTGAGTTGGTTATCTGTTTGATGAGCTTCTGTTGGACTCTATCTCTAGCTTGCTATATCCAATATTGAGGTGTTTGTTTCCTTCCTTATCTGGTCAGGTTCTAGATGTTACCTTCCATTTGACCCCGCTTTCTATGCTATGGCAGAGTCCATATCATATTCTATGGGCTTGCCCTATCTAAAGTCATCCCCCGAGTCCGTCATGTGTTGTATGCATGCGTCGAGTCATAAGCTCTAAGTCGGCTGGTGTCAAGTTTCCTGTAGAAGGTCTTGGCGGATTATATAGAACTTGTTGGAAACTTTTTAAGAGAAAATTGTTGGCTGCATAGTTGGTACAACCGATTGGAACAATTCCTGTAGTCGACACCAAGTCAGAGTTGGCAAACTCCAAGTCTATTGTAGGAGGTCTTGATGGACTTTAAGGAACATATTGAACGCTTGAGTATTTGAATCATAAACTAACCAGTCTCTACTAGGAGTTGACATGTATTTTGAACTATTTTCATCAAGTCTAAGTCTCAGAGCTTTGACTTGGCTTATGTTGGAGAAATTGACTTTTTTCATGCAGGCCCAAGTAAAAAAAACCATACTTTATGATCTGCTCGAGAGCAAGTTTAGTAAACTGCTAAATTAATAGATTCAAGCCAGGTACAAGTCTTCTAACTTATTTGTATTTTTCAAGGGTGTAGTAGTCAGTAGCCCTCAAGTTTTTTGTTGACTCTTAGAGTCTGGTAGGGACTCCTTAGACTTGACGAAAAATTCGGGAGCCAATAAAACCAATTCAGGAGCCGGTAGCCCCCGAGTGTAAGATTGAATCGTAGAGTCAGTTAGAGACTCAAGTCATAGAAAAAAATTCAAGTGTAGAGTCAAAGTCGAAAAGCTCTGGTTCGTTTGATATCGAGTCAGAGTCGGAAAGCACTAAGTCAGTTGACATCGAGCCAAAGTTGGAAAGCTCTAAGTCGGTTGACATAGGATTGAAGTCAGAAAGATGGAAATCTGTATCTTGTTTGGTGTGGAGTCAAAAGTCAGCAGTCGACTATCGATTATTCGACAATAAGAAAATTTAGTCGGAAAAACAGTCAAAATAGTCAATCAGAAAAAATCAATCGAACACATTTCAGTCAACTTAGTTCAAGACAACTGCATAAGGCTTTGACAGACACAAACGGAAGTGTCTAGTTGTCTAGATTAGTTTGACTCATGCCATGAAGATACATGTAAAATAACCGGGGTGTCCCAGTATTGTAAAAACTAGTAGATAACATATAATTTTATCTTATTAATGAAATATCTATGAAGTTGCCAATTATACAATTGTGTTTCGTCATCCATTGTGCTTTGTTTGACTTGCTCTTTTACCCATGCACATTGCACTTCGCTTCATCCCTAGCCGATCAGTCAATCACGTGGTGATTGGGTCAGAGTCATAGAGGTAGTATTAAGCAAATTTATGATACTTAGGAGTTTTTGATTTTACACAGAGACAAAAATCATGTTGGTTTGGCATCTGACAAGGAGTATATCAACTCATCAAACTTGATTTCTTTATAGCTGGGTTGAAGCTGATTAGTAGCTTTTGGGTCATATAAGCCACTCAAACATTGCATAGTGAGTCAAAATGATGTAATTAATGTGATGTTTAGTAACTTATTATAAATATGACCGCCTCAAGATGTCACATAAGATTGTACTAGGCTAAGGATGAGCTAGTATCAAGTGTATGTGATCACTGTTGACGGTCCTTAAGCACCATATTTGACTGTCAATTCACCTCATAAAAATAATTAAAAGAGAACACAAAAGAGTGGTAAAAGTTATTTACAAACTATTTCCACAAGTGTTAGTGTATATTTGTATGCAGGAGAATTATTCCCCAAAATAATGAGAATTGTAGGGACCAATCCTAAAAAAATCTTTCTAGCCAATCAGGAGCAGACACGTGGCAGCAGATGGATTCAATGGCCCACTTTCAGGAGTATCCGAGGGAATCCAACGGCAAATCACCCGGGAAGTTTTAGAGGGCCCACCTACCAGTCTCCAGGAGAAAGCACCTAGCAAACAGAACATGTGGGGTGCTGCTGAACCAGGGGTTCGACCGACCCGTTCTCCCCTCCAAACTCGGTGTCCCTCTATATGTAGAATCCCTTAGGTGTCTGGAAGGCGGCGGTGACTGACTCATGCACAAATTATGGCGCGAGCCACTTTAGAAACTGTATAAAAAGGACCCCTCACTCACCTCTTCACACACACCATAAGTTTGAGTTTTGTACACCCTCCATAGGCTTAGTGCTGCTCTAGGAGCTGGCCAAGATAGGAGGAGAGTGAGGGGAAGGAAAGGAGGAAGCTTGGACCTTGTTCAAGAATTTCCTCACACTTGTACCAGATGATGATTCTTTTATGAGTAAGCCTTCATGAATTCCAATTCAAGTTTTTTCCTTTTATTCATATTATTCTATTCAAGTAGTTGTTTGTGGGTTCATGGCTCTACTAGTTAGAGGCTCTAGTCTTAGCTTTGTATTCGAAAATATTAGAGTTGTGGTTGATAACATAGACGTGGTGTCTAGGTTATAAACCATCAGCAGATATCTCGTAGACCCACAGATTGAAGGGGTAGCGATAGGTGGTCACAGGCCTATCCGTCCTTTGTAACCCTCCACATTCTTCTATGCCATAGGCTCTTAGCGGTAGTCGCCTTGCAGACCAAAGGTAAGCCCGTGACCAAAGCAAATAATAACTCTTAGATTATTCTTGGTTAAGGACAATCCTTTAGAGTTCCTCTCTATCCTTAGCCTACCAAACAAACTTAGTGTACTTGGGTGAGCCAGCCTCCACAAATATTCAAATACCTTCACCACGCTTTGGAACCATGTTGTCACGTTCATGCACTACTTGCACACGTGCACACCTTCCAACCACATTCAACCTTTAATTTTCATTGTCCAAATATGTTGGAATCATGTCACAACCTCGTGTCGTCCCTGAACTTGTGCCCATTACTTCCACACACAATTGAATCAGCTCGGAATCACTATCCCAAACTAGCAACCAACTCGGAATCAGCTGTTTTACTATGAAAACAGCTTGATTCCCTACCAAAACTCACATCTGAATCCATCCGATTCAGACTACAACTCGGATTCACATCCGAACCTACCCTAAAACAACTTTTTCATGTACGAACCTGCTGGAATCATGCCAAAAACTATTGCCAACCTCCACACATGTTCAAATACCTTCACCACGCCTTGGAACCATGTTACCACGTTTATGCAGTAATTGCACACGTGCACACCTTTCAACCACATTCAACCTTCAATTTTTATCGTCCACATATGTTGGAATCGCGTCACAACCTCGTGCCATCCCTACACTTGTGACCATGACTTCCTGATAGGGTTAAACCCAGGGGATGGCCCGATCTTCATGGCAGTAGGTACGACGAAGGGCAAATGGTAAGATCGGACAGCGGAACGAACAATGGTAACTAGCTGAAAATAGCGGGGTAACTAGCTTTATACCTGTGAAGGTTGGATGTGACCAAGTGACGGAAAGAGAGGCAACGAAGTCTTTGAGAACTTCGACTCGATCTCCGAACGACCACAGAACCACAATCCGAGGTAACTAGCTTTATACCAGCCAAGGTTGGTTGCGACCAAGCGACGGGGAGAGAGGCACCGAAACCTTGAGGATTTCGACTCGATCTTCGAACGACCGAAGAACCACAAACCGAAAACTAATCCACACAAAAGGCCCGGAAACCTAG
Source organism: Neostapfia colusana (assembly GCA_030760725.1). Lineage (NCBI taxonomy): Eukaryota > Viridiplantae > Streptophyta > Magnoliopsida > Poales > Poaceae > Neostapfia > Neostapfia colusana. The sequence goes on from JASWHV010000011.1 coordinate 65,796,897, forward strand.
AGCATGAATTAGGAGACCCCTGGGGGATCACTTCATAAGTCCATGAAGAACCGGGAAGAACAAAGGTGTGCAAGGCACTCAGAATTATATTGTTTTATCAAATGATCAATGGTTATTTTTTTAGGAGCACAAGGGTGATATTTATACTAGGAACAACCCTCCTAGCTAGGTGTGAACATAAGTCACCATGTTTTAAGGTTGGAAACCAGCTACTGAGCAATTCACGAAGTAGTCTTTGATCCTCACGCGTCTTCTCACCTTCTGCGCAGTCTTTATAATTTAGTCATAACTTCTGCTTGGAAAGTCCAAATGATGCACCGTTTGTTGCGTTGGAAAGTAGACTTGATAAGATTTCATACCATATGTATTACGGGCCCTAGAACGTGACAGATTGGTACAGGATTGGTGCATCTTGTGGTACGTTCTCAGATTCCCCTTCATCTTGTTCATTAATAATCATGGTCTTCCATGTTGGACATCAGCAGAAATATATCCACGACTTTGGCACTTGTGACAATTAATCACTTGACTATGCGAGGAGGATGCAACTGCTGATGCAATAGATGGGCTGATGTGCTTGCAGCGTGGAGTTGTTGTTCTTGCTGAATTGTAGGTAAAGAAGCAATAGAAACTGATATCTTTGTAGCACCAATAGATGGAGAATACTTAGCTGCAGCACCTTGAGATTTACCCACAATGACAGAGGTAGGGTTGCTGCCGGTTGCACAAATCTGAGATAGATCGGCTACCATAGGAGCGACCACATTCTCCAACATAGTCAGCACCCCGACAGCGATCATGCTGATGATCAAATTGCCCATGATCTGCAAAAGGGTTTTCATATCTGTCATAATAATAATCATGTACCTTTTGCTCGTCATCAAAGCGAACACGATGGCCTTGACCATTCCCTTGAGTTCTTCCTCTACGCTGATATTTGAGACCAGCACGGCTTCCATCACCATGGCCAGCACAATCATTTCTGAAACAGTTACGAAAACCAAACCCAAAATCTGAATTTTTTTCATCAAATTCTTCATGTTGATGTAGTGGAGCCCTTCCACCGGCTGGTGGGAGACGTTCATTAAACATCCTTTCCATGGTCTCTAATAGTGAGTTTCTGAATTGGCGTAGCTCGCCTCGTGAAACTCGTGGTTCTTTTTCAGAATTACCACCACGAACTATTGAAGCAGATCCTGCCATGTTAGAACAATGGAGGGAAAATGGTATAAAAATTTTAGTGGAATCACATAATCTCACCACTTGCTTACCAAAGTTCTCTGTTCTCAAGGACTGTGAGTGTGCAAAATGTGGTAGTATTCTTTGCTGTGATTAAGCGGTTGAAAGGTTCACAAGTCAGAAGATCCGGTTACGGATTTTTGTGGAACTTGGATGGCTAAACATGGAAGGCTTGTAGCACCGAAAATAAAGTATCATAAACCAAGTCAAAAGATGAGTAAAACTTTGTTGCCCAATCTGAAAATTCTTACACAATGATTATAATCTTGCAGCCCTTTAAATATTTCTCTATTTTCACTTGTCTCTTTTATTTTTTTTATGCAAACAAGATGCGGACTGACCAACGCTATATAGATGGATATGGCAACAAGAAATGATGCAAATGATACAATATCAGCGGTACTACACAAAGGTTCGGTTACTTTTTGTGGTGGTTTAGTGGACTATAGGTATGACATGATAAAACACGAGATAGATAACAGACAAAATGGTGATAACAAATGGATGATATGAGGATCGTACCTACCGTGTAACCTGAAATCTGATACCAAATGATAGGGTGAAACCCGGGGGATGGGATCTTCACGGCAGTAGGTATGATGAAGGGCAAATGAAAAGATCGGACAGCGAAACGAACAATGGTAACTAGCTGAAAACAACAGGGTAACTAGCTTTATACCTGCCAAGGTTGGATGCAATCAAGTGACAGAAGAGAGGCACCAAAGTCTTTGAGAACTTTAACTCGATCTCCGAATGACCACAGAACCACAATCCGAGATAACTAGATTTATACTAGCCAAGGTTAGTTGCGACCAAGCAACGGGGGGAGAGGCACCAAAACCTTGAGGATTTTGACTCGATCTCCGAACAATCACAGAACCACAAACTGGATACTAATCCAAATAAAAGGCCCGGAAGCCTAGAGCATGAATTAGGGGACCCCTGAGGGACCACTTCACAAGTCCATGAAGAACCAGGAAGAACAAAGGTGTGCAAGGCACTCAGAATTATATTATTTATCAAATGATCAATGGTTCTTTTTGAGGAGCACAAGGGTGATATTTATACTAGGAACAACCCTCCTAGCTAGGTGTCAACTGAAGTCACCATGTTTTGAGGTGGAAAACCAGCTAGTGAGTAATTCACGAAGTAGTCTTTGATCCTCGCGCGTCTTCTCACCTTCTGTGCAGTCTTTAGTAATTTAGCCATAACTTCTGCTTGGAAAGTCCAAACGATGCACCGTTTGTTGCGTTGGAAAGTACACTTGATAAGATTTTCACACCATGTATATTATGGGCCCTGGAACGTGACAGATTAGTACAGGATTATACAAGAAGTTGAGGTTCCTGCAGTGTGCCCGTTCTCAGTTCGGACAGGGCAAACTATCGCGCCAACGAAAGATCGGACAGTGCGAACTGACATGGTTCTTTTTTGTGCCAGCCAATTATATTCTTTCATGGGTAAACCTGAGTAACACTTAATTACGTGACTTAGGTAGCATATCATTCTTATCAATATTAAAATATAATCCAGAGAGGAAAGAATTCACCTCTTGTATAAGTTTCTAAACACGAGTGTGCATAGCAAGTCCTTCATAAGATCGTGTACGTGTATGTGATGCTGGGATGTCCACATCATCCTCCCCCTCTTGAAAAGGAGTCGTCCTAGACTCTTGTAATCCACAGTAGGGAGATAGATCAACAACATTGAAAGTTGTACTCATCATCCCTCCTCTCTTGAAAATGAGTTGAACTCGATACTTCAAAATCTTCTTGTTTGTCTTTTCTTGAAGTTGAAGTTTCCTGAAAATTTTAGCACAATTGCTTGTTTCAACAGTCTCACATTTCCTAGCGCCCAATGTTTGTGGATGGCATGTTGTAAAAAATAGCAGCCGTTTCCCAAGATTGCCCCCACAATGTCTTCCAAATAAGTAAAAAAATTGGTATTATGATCTGAAACAATAATCCGTGGCTCACCATGAAGTTGTATGATTTCTCTGAAAAATAAGTCAATAATATGTGACGCATCATCGTTCTTAAGATAAGAAATAAAATAAGCCATTTTGTTGAAGTGATCAATCACAACAAATATTGAATTGCTCCCCCCCTCTTTGTTCGATATAAACCAAGAACAAAGTCCATAAAAACATCTACCCATAGAAAACAAAGAAATGGTAGAAGAATGTATAGACAATGAGGATTCAATAATTACTTAGCTTTGTGGCAGGTGACACAGCATAGAACTTGTATTTCCTCGTCTCTTATCATGTTGAACCAAAAATAATTATCGACAAGCGCTTGCTCCGTTTTCTTGACAAAAAAAGTGATCAATCAATCCCCCGACGTGAGTGTTCTGCACAAACATTAGACAAACAGAGCAATCTAGAGTGCAAACTTTGTTAGCCCCAAATAAAAATCTATTATGCATATGAATCTTTTTCCATCCATTTCCATCACAACACTTGGAAAATGGTCTAGAAAAATATGAATCAATGGCATACAAGTCTTTGATACTTTCTAAGCCAAGAACTTTTGCCTCAAGTTGAGACAACAAAATATGGCGTATAGATAAAATGTCTGCAACAACATAGTCCTTTCCTTTTTTGTATAAGACAATGTAAGAAAAAATCCCAATGAGTTGACTCCATTTAGCATGTCTTTTGTTCAATTTTAATTGAAACTTAAGATGTTTCAAACATTCATGATCTGCATGTATCACAAAAAAATTAGAAAAAAGATAGATCTGCCAAGTTTCCAAATACCCCACAAGAGCATACAATTGTTCATCATAAGAAAAACAATTTGGAGTTGGACCACTTAGCTTTTCACTGAAGTATCCAGTTGGATAACCTTCTTGCATAAGCACTCCTTCGATCCCTAACTCACTTGCATCACAAAAATTCTTACCAAAATCTGAAAATGCAAGGAGTTGGGTTGTTGCCAACTTTATTTTCAGCTCTTAAAGTGCTTTTTCTTTTGGTTTTCGTGAACAAAAGTGTACATCCTTCTTTATCAACTCATTGATTGGGACAGCGGCACTTGAAGATTGAGGCAGCAACAACCACTCATAAAAAACTGTATTTTTTTCTTTGTTGACCTCTATGCCCTGAGCCGAAACAACAAAGCAAAGAAAAACTACCTTGTCGATGCAAAAGGTGCACTTGGCAAGGTTAGCATAAGAAACCTTGAGGATTTTGACTCAATCTCCGAACGACCACGGAACCACAAACCGGAAACTAATCCACATAAATGGCCCAGAAGCCTAGAGCACGAATTAGCACTACAGGAAACACAATAAATTATGACGGCCAACTTAATTTACGACGGCTCTAGGGTCGGCCGTCGTAATTAAATTAATTACGACGGTCTACTCTGGCCATCGTAAATAAAGAGTTGATTACGACGGCTAGACCTAGGCCATCGTAAATAACAAGTTATTTACGACGGCTAGGGCTTCGCCATCGTACATAAGCTTATTTACGACGGCTACACAACGGGCTGTCATAAATAAGGCTTATATACCCGCGGGCCTGGTCAGCGCGGCATTCTTCACGCCCGCGCCGACCCGAGGCCCCGCCGCCCACCGCCGCCCCAGCCGATGCTGCCGCCCCGGCCGACGCCGCCACCCTGGCCGCCGCCGCCTCCCGAGCCGCCGCCGACCGCCGGTGCCCGCAGCCGCCGCCGCCGGCCCCGAATGCCGCCTCCCGAGCCGCCTCCGGCCGCCGGTGCCCGCAGCCACCTTCGTCGGCCCCGGACGCCGCCTCCCGAGCCGCCGCCGGTGCACGCAGACACCTCCGGCCGCCGGCGCCGCCACACCCCGCCCCTGGCCGCGGCACGCCGGCCCACTACCGGAGCCGCCCCGAGCTCCCCCGGCCTCCCCCGCCCCTCCACGGAGCTCCCGGCGCCACCCCGCGTCACCTCCGACCTCCCCCACGCCTCCCTGTGCGTCGCGTCGCTTCCGGACAAGTAATTGGAGTTTCATGTTTAGTTTTATGTGATCTGTAATAATCTAACATATTAATGGTCCTGTTTGTTTGATTAACTAATGTCGTGATTAGGAGGGTTTGTACTATGTATTAAAATATGATTAGGGGGCGCTACTAGTACTTATGCTCATGTAGTTAGAGTAGTAGTTCATAATTTTGCTAATTAGTTGTCCGTTGCAAATTACTTTTTATTATATATGCTTAGGTTTAGGTTAATAATGTTTAGGATTTATTGTTGTTATATTAATCATGCTTAATAGTGGTTAATCATGTTTATTGTTGTGATGTTAATCATGCATAGATTTGTTTATGTTAAAACCGGCACAACTCGATTAGGGCATGTCAATGCCCATTTAGTGTGACGTGTTGTGAGCTGGTCGATTAACCCTAAAGTTGTCGTAAATTAACGGCAGGCCGCGGCGGGCATAACCAAGGTTCACAAGTCGCCTAATCGACCCTAGTCGCGTAGGGACCGATAAGGTCGACTAGGATGATTAGTCGTCGATTAGGACGACTAATCGACCCTAATTGATGCCTAGTCGTCCTCTGTATTCTCATGTTAATACCAAGTCCATACAGAGGGCAAGGAGCGCACAAGGGGCCAGAGGCGACGGACACAGGACCGGAGGTGGCCATACGGCGGCGGTGGGCTGCGGTGGGACGCGAGCTGCGGCGGCATAACTTAGGACGTTTGACCCACTTCTCTGTTTTTCTCGTAATCTTTCCTTCTCTCTCTCGTTCTTTCCTCTCTCTCTCTCTCTCTCTCTCTCTCTCTCTCTCTCTCTCTTTTAAATGACTCAAAATTGAAAGATTGACGTAAACCTTTACAATATGTGTCATCCATTTCAAACCGGCCCGTCTCACATGTGTTACGCATGTGAGGCGTGTAGGTTTGGAATTGTCCCTTTTTGGACAGCCTGGGAGTGACCGAGAGGGCGTGCTTATGATGAGACGTGCAGCTATGTCGTGGGACGACTACGTGCGCGTTCTCCACCAGCAGAACGACAACCTACAGGGAGTCGTGTGGGCAGATTTTTGGGTAAATAACTTTCATAAATATTTGAAGTTTCAATTCTTTATGTCCATTTAAATATTAATGTGTGCATGTCGAACTGTGTTGGCTTCCTATAGCTTAGGTACCGCCTTGAGGACCCGGCCGAGCAGATGGATCACGCCCGCTCCGTGTTTGAAGTGAACGCTCGGAAGCTTGTTATGCAAATGCTTTTGAACGCTCGGAGTCAAGTAGTTAACGACTACTTGAAGCTCCACGACCATGAGGTTGGTTCGTTCAGAGACGCCTCCGACACGTACTTGACGGAGGAGCAATACGCAGAGGTAAGTTGCGTATTCTTTAAATTATTCACATTACTTTTGGTAAGTAACATCTAATGAACTACGCATGTGTGCAGGTTAGTGTCCTTTGGTCACAGGGACGAACTGAAGGTTGCCGAGCCCTTTGCAGGTATTGGGCTAGCGATGAGTTCATCGCTATGTCCAAGAAGGCTCGAGATGCCAGAGGGAGCTCGGGGAAGCACGGTATGGGCGTACAGGGTTTTGTGCGGATGGCTAAATGGATGGTAAGTTTCTTGGTGGTTTTTTTATATTCATAATGTAGTATTGTTCGTACTAACATATGTTCACAGGAAAAGGAGACCGGCGTGCGACCGAGCGCTACTGCGGTCTATAGGAGAGGTCATGCTGACCCTTCTCAGCCGGAGCAGTGCAGTCAGTACACAGCAGAGCGGCTGGTAGGTTTCATGACCTCTCAAATTAGTTGACACTATATATGTTGTTGAACTTATACAATTTCATTGTTTTTCAGACAAGATATGAGCGAGAGGTTGTGAGGATACACGGCGAAGGGTTCGATTGGGAAAACTCCCCCAACATCGACCCTCAAGCCGCGTATGCAAGCGGAGGTGGAAAAGCACACGGAAGGTGAGTTCATTTACTTTTATTATTTTCAATTCAAAATTATTTGATTTTACCTTGAATTTATTCCTTTTTTGTAGGCTTGCCATATTCTCTGGAGTCGTCGACTCTAGGGAGGCACGACCTGTGAGAGGCGGCTCCTCGCAGTCTTTGCCTACTGGCGCAGGCTCCTCCAGCCGTCGTGTCACCGAGAGAGATCTCGAGGTGATGGCGCTTCGGGAGAGCTTGGCCCGGCAGGAGGAGGCCTCGGTGAGGGAGCGAGAGAGCAGCAGGGCCGCCATGGCGCACCATGCGTCCTATATGGCACAGATGCAAGCGGCAATGGAAGTAAGAAATATACAATTGTACTTTAATTACATTGCATTTCAATAAAATATAAATTGTAATATTTGAAATGACACGCGCTAGCTCGACAGCAAGGGCAGGAAATCCAGATACCGTTGTCGCAGCCACCGCCGTCCGTGCTGTAGTCGACGCCACCACAGGAGCGGTTTTCTGGAGTACAGGTACAAAAAGGAAGTTACATTAAGTTCAACTAAACAATTGAAAACGAAAACACCGTTGTAAACTTATACATATGTCACCGTGTTTCGTAGGGATCAGGGACGGAGGCTTAGACTCCATCGCCGCAGCTACGAGCGCCAGGTTCATCGCGTCAGAATGACTTCATCGCTTCCGGAGGTAGTGGAGGGGCTAGTAATGAGTAGCGTTGTTAATCTGTACGTTTTTTTGTGGATGTGATGACTTCGTGATTGTAAATGTACTATTGCACTTTGTGATTGTCGATGTGGATGTTCTCTATATGAATCTATTTTGTGATTGCCTGAGTAGCTGGCCATCGAGCCAGATTAGCTATTTTCTATTTTATTAAAAAATATGGAAAACCTTATTTATGACGGCATGTATGAATTATATACAAAGGTGTCTATACACGGCCGTCGTATATAAGCGTGAATAATATATGACGGCTAGGCCCAAACCGTCGTATATAAGAGCTTATATACGACGGCGAGGGCCCAGAACCGTCGTATATAAGGGCCCAGAACCGCTGGCCCTTTTATACGAAATGTGCCGTCATAAATTAGGGACCATCGTATATATAATCTTATATACGACGGTGCCGTCATATATAAGGTTATATACGACAAGGTATATACAACGGCCACAAACCGTCGTATATAATATACAGCCATCGTATATAGACTATATACGATAGCTTTGGACTTATATATGACGGTTTCAACTGTTATATGATGACGGGAATACTGTAGTGTAGGGGACCCCTGAGGGATCACTTCACAAGTCCATGATGAACCAGGAAGAACAAAGGTGTGCAGGGCACTCAAAATTATATTGTTTATCAAATGATCAATGGTCATTTTTCCAGGAACAACCCTCCTAGCTAGGTGTGAACTTAAGTACCATGTTTTGAGGTGGGAAACCAGCTACTGAGCAATTCACAAAGTAGTCTTTGATCCTCACACGTCTTCTCACCTTCTGCGCAGTCTTTAGTAATTTAGCCATAACTTCTGCTTGGAAAGTCCAAACGATGCACCGTTTGTTGCATTGGAAAGTTGACTTGATAAGCTTTCACACCATGTGTATTATGGGCTCCGTAACGTGACAGGTTGGTACAGGATTACATGTGAAGTTGAGTTTCCTGCAGTGTACTCGTTCTCAGTTCCGACAGGGCGAACTATCACGCCAACGAAAGTTCGGACAGTGCGAATTGACTTGGTTCTTTTTTGTGCCATCCAATGATGTTCTTTCATGGGTAAACCTGAGTAACACGTAATTACACTACTTAGGTAGCATATCATTCTTATAAATATTAAAATATAATCCAGAGAGAAAAGAATTCACCTCTTGTTTGAGTTTTTGAACATGAGTGTGCATAGCAAGTCCTTCATAAGCTTGTGTACGTGTATGTGATACTGGGATTTCCACATCACTTCCACACACAATTGGAACAGCTATTTTCTAGCTCAAACTAGAAACCAACTCGGTATCAGCTGTTTTCCTGCCAAAACAGCTTGATTTCTACCAAAACTCATGTCTGAATCCATCCGATCCACACAACAACTCGGATTCACGTCCATCCTACCTTAAATCAAAATTTTCACGTACGAACATGCTGGAATCGTGCTACAAACTTTTGCCACCCACTACACATGTTCTAACACCTTCACCACACCTTGGAACCATATTTCTACGCCCATGCACACGTCCACACCTTCCAATCACGTTCAACCTTCAAATTTTCATCATCTAAATATGTTGAAATTACTTCACAAACTCATGCCATCCCTGCACTTGTGCCCATGACTTCTGCATACATTTGGAACACCACTTGACACATCTCAAGTACCTTCATATGCATCATTCTTGATCCAAACATGCTGCATAAAACCTATGATCACCTCAACCACAAATCTTTTTGAATTTGTGTTGGTATTTACTAGCGACTACGGTTCATCCTGGATTTGAATGCCAGCAATGCTTGTGACAGCTAGGCTAACCTAGGGCCAAAGCAAGATGAGTTCCGCAAGCGCACGGAAATACCGTTGTAGCATTTCACCGAAGAGTATTCCTTAGGGTATCATATTTATTTATCCTAAAGGAAGGTTGTGAAGTGTGGCAAGATTATTGATAGTGTAGGTGTTCTAGTGTGAAATCAAGTAGGATGGATAGATAGATAATGAGGGTAGTGTGACACACACTTAGACTATCTACTCTAAAGGTTAATGTGGTCCTATTGGAAGTTAGACTAAGATGAGGGCTTGTTCCTAAAGTGCTCCTATTATACATATGCATAGCCTAATAATGTACACATGGATATCCTAGTGGTGAATACTAGTGCTTAGTGGTCCAACATATTGGGCACGGGCTTACCTCTAGCAACACAAGAGAGACTCCTGCTAGGAGCATGTGGTAAACCGAACATGGGGGAGTACAAACGACCGACAGGGCTGTCACCACCTACAGCCTATCCCTACAATCCGTGGGATTACTAGACGTCCAACGCTACTTAACTATGCAAGCACCACGCTTGCATGCTAAGAAAATACCTTAAGAGTTGCAATACAAGTACCATCCTAAGGTAATGACTAAACTAAACATCGTTGAACCAATATTGGATCTTAGCACTAATGTGTTCATACTAACATATTCACATATTATGAAATTAGCCTATAGTGAAGGATTATGATGTTTATGATACTGTAGTAATGTTATTACTATATTATCATAATAACAACTATACCTATTACATATATGGAATCCACAATCGAATAAGAAGCGCTTCATCCAAGCATATGAATAATAAAAGACTATTATTATAAATAAGATAAAGTCACAAATAAGTGAAAAGATACATGAGTCATACCTTTCCCAAGATGGAGTTGGGAACTAGAGGCTCCTCTCTACAGCCTAAACTCCACTAAGTACTAAGAGTAATGTGTATACAACAGAGTGATGTTCATGTGGTGTGTGTTTGAAAGACAAGTAAGGGGGTATTTATACACTGAGTTAAGGCGGTTTGGCGTCCGAATCTGCGCGAGAAGCAATCGGTACCGCCATCTGGGAGCCATCAGGAGATGACACGCGTCGTTTGACCGGGAATGGCGCTAGGACCATGTCGGTCAAACCCCTTGTTCGGCCGAACCTGGGTGGACCGTTTCACGGTGTGTTTCCTTTGGGTGGCTGGCAGGTGGGTCCTCATGCTTTTCCCGGGTGATACACGTTGGATTCCCTCAAATAAGTCTGAGAATGGATCCATGGATCCATATGTTGCCACATGTCAGCCTGTGATTGGCTGAGATGGTGGTTTTCAGGGTCACTCCCTCATTCTTCCTCGTTTCTGCAATAAAATGCCTGCATATACCATTTCTCCAAATACAAGTGGAAGTATGTTATTTCTAAAGACAATGTGTCCAAGAATTGTTTACTCCTTCACATAATTGAGTCATATTGATGGTCGAAAATGGTACTTAACGACCATCAACGCTCCTCTCTTCAGCCTAAACTCCACTAAGGCTTAAGAGTAACGTGTATACAAGATAGTGATGCTCAAGTGGTGTGTGTTGGAGTGAGGTGTGAGGGGGGCTATTTATACGCGAGTTAAGGTGGTTTGGTGCCCGAATCCTGGGGGTAGTTGTTGCTATTTTTACTTTATTTTTAAGGCTTTACACTTTACTATTTTTCTTTCTACAGGTTGCTCGAGAATGAATTATGCTAAATAAATTCAGATAATTACATGGACTATATACAATTTTAGACTATCTTGGGGGATTTTATGTAAAATAGATCAATTATAGAGATTAATTGTAATTATTATAAAGGTTAGTGTCATTAATGTTGAATCTAGCCTAGAGGGGGTGGATAAGCTTTTCTATTTTCTGCAACACGTAATTGAAATGTATCAAATTCCAGAGACCGGACTAGTCCGGTATGAGTGCGGACTAGTCCGGGGATTGTCAGAAAATTGGTAAAGATAAATATTTTTGTTCTTTTTCTTCGTCTTTGTTTTAGGGAAGATGGTAAACTATGCTAGAACTCAACCATGTATGTAGGAACTCAAATTAACAAGTAGATCACAAAAGTAACTTGGATTGCAACTATGAACCAGATGATGCCTTGACTTGCAATTAAAATGAATAACTTGAACACAAGGAGACAAGCACACTAGTTTATCCTGAGGTTCAATCCCACCAAGGGATCTACGTCTTGTTGAGGAGCCCACAAAGGGCAGGGTCTTCTCCAACCCTTTCCTCTCCAAGTTACCACAAAGGTCAACTAGGTTCTTCACTATCACAATGGGTACCTACAAAGTTCTTGGTGCTTTCTCACAAGTTGACGGCTCCCACAATGTTACAATCGAAACTTAGATCAAATCACACCAAGAATTACACAAATAGTAGTATAAGTGTGTGAGAGATCAAACCAAGGGCTCAATGGCAACGAGAACGTCACTCTCCCTTTCACTATCCCCCAAATCCTCAAGAATTCAATCTTGGGGCTTTATATTATGTGGAGAGTAGTGTTTTTGAGCTAAACATCCTCCTTCGACTTTTCAATTGAACTAAGCATCCTCCTTCAACTGAGTCTTTTCAATCAAAATTCCTCTTTTTCCCGTTTTGTGTTTTCACCTTTTTGCATTGATTCCTGCTTTCAACTCAAACTATTTCATTAGAACTTTACTTGCTTATTATCAATCATCCAAAACCCACATTGGGTTCCCATATGCACTTACAATCTCCCCCTTTTTGGTGATTGATGACAACCAACTAAAGATTATACATAAATGAGAAAACGAGTTGGATTTTCATAAAGTATGCACATAAGAACGTAGAATACATGAACTTGACAACCTTCTCATATATGCATTCTTTATGGTGGGGTGCCTAGAAACCAATGTGTGTGTGAACAAGTAATGTGAAGAGCAAGATTAATTATATGAGATGAACATTAAGAGTACACACATCATTACATTTAAACATAGACATTAGGATAAATATAGCATAAGTCATTACATAGCCTAAACAATGACATTCGATGTTCAAATTAATAATACATGTCCATGACCAACATAAGCAAGATCTAATTGAGACGACTAAGATACGACATTACCAAATCCCCCTTAATCTCTGCCCCTTTGGCATCAAGACACCAAAAAGGGAAAAATAGAGGACTACTCATCATCTCCATCGTTTTGCTCACTAGCTTCACTCTGAGTCTTCTCACTGTCTTGCTCCTCGTCATCATCATCATCTTCATCTCTAGTTTGGCGAGGAGATTGAAGGAGAGTAGAGGACCCGATCCCAAAATAAGCAAGCTCGTCGTTGGTCAATTGAGGAAGTTCCTTGTAGTCCTTATCGGAGTCCTCGGAGATCTCAGGAGATCCAATGGGAGATATCTCTAGCTTCTAACATATAGAGGTGACATTCTCCTTCATGAAGCGAGCATGAAGCTTCCATGCATGACTCTCCTCGTGCTGCTTCACTTCCACTTTGTGGCAAGAGGCAAAAATTGATTGGAGCATCTTCGGGATCCCCCCAGTGGAGCCTCTAGAAGAAGATGGAGCCTCCGTGTCTCCATGAGCTTGAGAGGATCATTGTCTCATAGTGGAAGAAGGTGGAGGTGGAGCTGAGGGCACCTGAGGTCGAAGCCTTAGATGCTTGACATCTTTGATGAACTCCAAACCTGTGACTTGCTCAATAATACACATGATATACGGAGCATAGCCACAAGAGCGGTTTGGAGTATGAGAGATGTTGTATATTGTGAGGATCGGGGTCCCGACTTTCAAGGAATCGCATTGGGTGGTGTCATGTGATGCGACACCCAACAACACACTTCAAAAGAACTTAATATTACATAAAGTAACCTTGAATTTACATAGTAACATGAGAGGATATATTACAACAAAATATTATCTACAGCGGAAGTCATTGTTCATAGCTCAAGGCTCTAAGCCTAAGCTAAGCAAAATAGAATCATCCAACCTTAGGATGATTCTCTCTAGCAGCACCTAGCATTCACGGTGGCGTGCAGGGTTCCCACTTAGCCGTATACCCCGAAGGGGGTAACGTCTCGTCCAGGAACCCGTCCTCCTCCCCATACTCCACGTCATGGGAACCTGCAATCAACACTTAATTTGCAACCGTGAGCACGAAGGCTCAACAAGTCTTACCCGTCACACTAACATTAACCCTATATGCAAGGTGAACCCTAGACTAGGATAGTTTTTTTTGCATGAAAAGACTTTCTTACAAGTTAGTCCTTACTTTCATATTTTAGCCATAAGTTAAGCTTCCATAAAGATTAACTTTAGTGGGCACTAGTTATATAACACTCAAGTTACCAAGAAACATTTATCTTGATCATGATCATATCAACTTTTCTATTCACTAATAATTTACAACGTCACGATGCAGTGAACAAGCAGTACTCAATAACCGCTAGAGACTACGACTCGAATTGATATACGTCTGTAGAGATACCCGAATAGCATGTCACGTACATCAACACTCGGAGCTGCACGGCACGCTCCACCCGTGTTGTACGGGACAACCTTTCACAAGACAGCCCAAACATCGAACTGGTCCCACCAACCCGAGCAGAAGGTCCCTACATGGAGCACCCGTCCTCGACATTGCCCGTTAGCGTATTTACACCTAGCTTCCCTCAACCTACTCATTTAAGATGGTGGGTTATGCCTCGACACCCGGTGGTACATGTTACATCAGTTTACTAGGGCCCATATATCCAGCAAGCATTCGATACATTCAAACTTGTTCAGCGGGGCCACACACGGCGTGGTCCTTGTCGACATAAGCAGAGATACGCAACCAAGACCATGTCTTGTTTCACCCTAGACCTCTACCCCGTCTCGATTTTCTTTTTGAGTGTATCATGTTTGAAGATCGTTTCTATGTGTTCCCAATTCATATACTCACGAGTAGATTCCATCTACTCAACTTGTATCGAAGCCTATATTCTACTTAAGCATAGCATGACCTACTCGAGGACTTATGACTAACCCATACCCTTCATGGGATTATTTGGTTATGAAAGAGGATTTTTCAATCACCTTAGACCTAATGCAAAATCCTACTTAACATTTAATGTGATACAAAGGAAAAGTATTATAAAATGTTGTTAAATGTAAATCGGGGCTTGCCTTATTGCGGTGGAGGACTAAAGTCAGTGTCCGGAGGGTGATGGTGTTAATGGGCTCCGGAGTCTCCTCCCGTGTAGTGACTAAACGGTATCAACAAAAATGTATGCACGGGGTTAATAACTATATGGACATAGTTTATGTGATGAATAGAATTGTATGACAAATGAACTCCAATTCCCCTTAGATTAATGCAGTGGCCAACACAAGTCATGTATGACTTACTATCCAAATTTCATGATTTGTTACTTGAGTATGTGATTGGATTAGTTCCTCAAGGCTTTAATCTTCTCATAAATTTCAGCGAAAATTTGGGGCTTTGACATGCAACAAAGTATGTTTTCATACAGTACAAGTCATAAGGAGTCCAACAAAATTGGTTTCACAGTTTTCTAAGCCTTCAACAAGGAGATATGCATTTTACAAGTTGCAATGAATTTCTGAAATTCGCTTTTATGATTTTTTGGAATTTTCAGCGACATAGGGAGAAATTCCTTTTAATTACCCCACTTAGCTGTGTCCACTGAGGCTACAATTTGGATTGAAGATCAAAGATATTAAAAGGAGCATTGTGGTTAATTTTGGGATTTTTCCTAATGTAGAATCTCCTGTAATTAATTCCCAAAGATTTAACTTGAGGGAATTAATAAGAAAAATATAGAGACGTTCATACCAAATAAATGGTAATGCTAGAAAGTACTGGTCACAATGATTCAAAAAAAATGTTTGAGGAATTTTGAATAATCCTACTAAAAGTTATGAATTACCGAAATTTGCCCTCAAACTAGAATTATTTTCCTATTGAAAATCCTTAAACAGTCGACCCAGTCCCACCTATTTAAATCGGACCACTCAGAACGAGGCAACACCGGGGCCACAGATTTCCCATGCATCTACACTGGATCCGTGCCACAAACTAATACGAAGAGTCACTGACATGTGGGGCCCGTCGATCTTCTTCAACCTCCCGACGCCCGACCTCTCCCATGGCGGCGCACGCGGGCGAGCTCACCGCCGAGGTGTTCTAGGCCGTTTGGATGTCCCAAACTCACCGCCAGGGCCTAACTTGGCACGCTGAACACGCTGGAGACCTCAGCCCACGACGGCGATGGCTGGAGCATGGCTGACCACGTCGACAGCAGCTCGAAGCTCGCCGGCGATGGTGTTCTAGCTCGGGAAGATCTTATTTTGATCGGGTTTTGCTCCTATAGCATCGCCGGATCACATGGAGCATGAAAATTAACTAACAAACTGATGAAAATGGCCGGAACCTAGATCTTACCGGTGACCCGAGAGTTTTTCACCGCCGAGGGTGAAAACTCGGTGAACTCCTCAGTTCCTTAGTTAAAACTTACTCTACTTCTTTCTATAGCTTCGTAAGGATGTCTATAACATGTCCTTAAACACACACGATCATTCATTGATTGTGTGAGTCGAATTTCTCCTCAGAAGCCCTTTGGCTTATATGAACTACCCGAGAGAAAAACTGGAAATACTTTGCGTACGATGAATGAAACGCAAAACGGCTTTCACTGAAAGCAAGAGTGAACACCGGCGAACCTTTTTGATTTTGGGATCGTGACATGAAAGAGATTGGATCGCCGTGGCGACGGTGAACCGAGGCGGCGGCAGAGAGGTGAGCTCGGCGGACGATCATGGGCAAGTGAATTTTGAGTGCTTTTCACCGTGCGAATGAAGGGGGTTAAATAGGCCGACGAGGTGAAGATCACGATGTCTTTACTGTTGCTTGCAAGCAGCTGTTCGCAATGGAAATTCGGTCGGCGGTCGGCGGTCGGTGGCGCGCGCGAGAGAGAAGGAAAAGTAGTTCACTCTCAAACTGACAGGCGGGTCCCACCTCCTCTCTTATCCGCATTGTAAATTTAGTTTAAAATAGTAAACTAATTCCAAAAATAATAAAAATTGGCAACTATACCAAAATGAATATGAGGAATCCAATGGTGCAATTCAATTTGGATTTGGGTGAAGTTGAATTTTGGATCTGATGTTTTGAATTTCAATTTGGATTCCCTTTTTACATCATCCAAATAAATAGTGAACCTGGTTCAAACTTCTTGAAATTTGGCAGGAACATGTGGGGACCACCCCGTGGTTCTCCCACTCTGGGATCGCAGAGGGTAATGCCGTGCGATGCGGTACCCAACAGCACACAAGAAAAGATTAAGAACAACATTCAAACTTTGGTTTTACATAAAAACAGCGGAAGTCTTTTACAAACTTAATGTACAGCGTAAGTATTATACATAACTACACTCACATACTAACTAAGCAAAAAGTGTAGCCGTCCAGCTCGGGGATGCTACACACTAGCAGCACTCAAAAAAAGGTCACGACGGCGTGCAGGGCTCCAGATTGGCCATGTACCCGACACGGGCATCGCCTCGTCCTCGGACCCATCCTCATAACTCTCACCTGCACACAACTCAAATATTGCAACCGTGAGCACGAGGGCTCAGCAAGGCTTAACCGACACTCCTAATCATGAAACTCTACATGCATGGATTAGTAATATAGGAAAAAGATGTTGCAATAAAGACACGCCATATATTAATCCTTACTTTCAGTTTTATAGCAGCAGTTTACTGTGTCTTAGGCATCCCTCACATCGGAAGTGCACAATCAAACAAGAAACACTTTCCTCTGATGTGGTTATGCCCAAAGTGGAAATTAACTTAATGAGCGCTACATCTACAGCATACATGGTATCAAGAAAATATTAGCTCAATGCATCATAATCTGCTGGCTTCTTTCAGTTATTACTACGTCACAGCGCAGTGAACAAGCGGTACTCAAATAACCACGAGGGACGGTGATTGCAATCAATAGACACCCGGATAACACATCACATACACCCACTTTCAGAAGTGTGGTGCTTCCCACCTTCCTACTCTGTTATATGCAGCAACCTTTCAAAGGAAACCCAAATGCTAAACCAGTCCATCCGTAACGGGCAGG
Organism: Neostapfia colusana; assembly: GCA_030760725.1. Taxonomy (NCBI): domain Eukaryota; kingdom Viridiplantae; phylum Streptophyta; class Magnoliopsida; order Poales; family Poaceae; genus Neostapfia; species Neostapfia colusana. Next base: position 65,814,704 of record JASWHV010000011.1, read on the forward strand.
AGGTCCCCATGTGGAGCGTGTCTATGCCCACCGGAAGATTTACACCTTGCTACCCTCAACCCACTCCTATAAAATGGTTGGGTAAGCCTCGGCACCTAGGTTAACCAATTACATCGGTTTTCTGGTTCCCATATATATGCCAATATGCATCCGGTACTGTTCAAACTTGTCCAGCAGGGCCGCACATGGCTCGGTCATCAATCAACACCAACAGGGCTACGCACGTGAGACCTCCGCTCACTGCATCCTATTCCCCCTGCTGGGTCTCAGTTTCACATTCTTAAGCCATTCTCTACCTCTTTCCATCTCGTGTGATAAAATCTTATCTCGCGAGTAGATTCCAACTACTCGACTACTACCGAGATCCTAAGAACATTAGCATGGCATTCTCTACTCATCGAGTTGTAAACTACCCAACCCTCCATAGGATTTAAAAGGCATGCAAGTGGGGTATCAATCACCTTAACTCTAATGCAAGCATTTCACCCTAGAGATAAGTGATACAAATGAAAACTTTGCAAAAGGTAATTAAATGCAAACTGGGGCTTGCCTGGTTGCAAGTCAAAAGGAAAGTTAGCTTCTGGTGAGAGGACTTCCAACGGCTCCGGGTTGTTCTCAACTTCGGTCACTATATGAAATGCAACAAAATATGTGTATAAGTGCTAAGGAAGTATAGGAGTTAAAATTCTATTCATAGCTACTGCTATTTAGGATCCTTAATTGGCCTCGGTAATTTTCCAGTGGATACTAGACTCTCTGAGGTTGGTCTAAGCAAAATTTGGAGAACTTTCATTGAACCTTGTGGTCTTCAAAATTCCCACAAGTACAAGGCTTCTCTGAATTTTGAGCCCAAATCTGAAGTTTTGACATGGCTAACAGTGGAAGATATAATTAGAGCAGGTCTTCCTGGTTCTAGAAAAATTTGTTTCACCATTTTTGGAGCTACCTACAGGGAGAAATGGAATTTTGAAGTTGGACAAAATTGCTGAAAAGTTTCTGTTTAGAATTGGAAATTCCAAATGAAGGCTGAACTTTGGATCAGAGTTTAGCCTATCAAATGTACTCCAATGAAGCTCAAATTTTTACAGGGGATCATTAATGTTATGAAGAATCTTCGGGCCAAATTTGAGGAAATTCCATAACAGGGATCTTCTGGAATTAATTCCCAAATATTTAATTTGATGAATTTTGGAGATAATTCCAGAGATCTTCAGACCAAATTCTCTGCATTTATGCAAAGTACTGACTGATATGAATCTAACAAAATTTGGCTCACAAATTTTGGATATTCCTACTGAAAGTTATGGAGGTTTGAAGTTTGAAATATTTTTCTGGAAATTGACTCTGTGATTTTTAGCTAATTTATTTAACCCTGAGATAACCTCCTGACTAAGCCACCTTAATCACCTCTAGAAATCCTAAGATTTTTACTGGATATCAGGAACTAGGATAAGAGCTTTCTGACCAAAAATGGGAATATTTCATAAAGGAATATTCCTAGAATTACTCACTAATGTATTATCTAAAAAGAATTTTACAGAAAGTCCTAGACATTTTCATAGCAAGAATTTTGTTTTCTATGCAAAGTACTCTTCCTAAGGATTCCAGAAAATTTGTTTAACTATTTTTGGATCTAAGGATTGCCTAGAATGATTTTTACAAAGTAGACACTTTTCTGAAAAGTTTCTGGACACTTTTGAACACAACAGCTTGGACTCTGAAAGATCCTACTCAAATCAACTCCAAATTAGCTGAGACTTTGCTGGAAGTTTAATAATATCCTAAAGAATATCCTGGCCAAATTTGGGGATTTTTGGCTTGTCCAAACTCCCTCCATAATTCTTTTACAGAAAATAGTAAAAGAATTATCCAGAATTTATTATTGACTTTCATACAAATTGGGGTGCAAATTTGAATATATCTTTGTAAACTGAATCTAACCTAATTTGAATCACCAAATTTGGAGTTTCCTATACAAAGTTATGAATTTTCAAAGTTTGAACATTTTCTGCAACCTAATACTGGCTGACAGTGGGCTCCACAGGTCAGACCCTTCTTCTACCTCGGGACAGAGCCCGTGCGCACGCCGGAACAGGGGGATGGCGCGCCCCCGTTCTCCCTCATTTCTCCACCACTTTTGCTCCAGTTTCGCCCTACACGACCCTTGGAACGTGGCGCAGCTGCCGGGCAAGGTTTCACCTCATGAAAACAGCCGGAAACAGGTCGGCACCGACGGCGGCGCTCGGCGTCGATGTGTTCCCGCATGTCCCAAGCCAATTTTAACAGCCCAATCTTCCGTACAGCATCCCAAGAGGTCGTAGAACATGGAACGCAAACCAATTCTTGTAGCAAACGGCGGGAAGAGGGTGGTCACCGGAGGACCGACCCGTTTTTTGCCGTCGGCGGCAAATTCTCGTCGCCCGGGGCGTGGGACGGTTGTTTTAATGTGTGCTTTGGCATGGGAGGTCGCTAGTATGGTGGGATGCTGTAGTTTGAACCGAAGGAAGAACGATCAAGCACTTTGGGCGAATTTTCAGATTCTAGTTTAGGCGGTTCTTCACGTACACCAGCGGTAAACAGCAAATTTCGGCGAGCCGGCGGTGGGAACAAGCAAGGAGAGTTCGGGAGGAGTAGCTACACATCATGGCGCACCTTAGGGCGAAGTTTGTTGCGCCGGAGAGGCACTGGAGCAGCCGGAAGACGAGGAACAGTGAGGGCAAGAGGTGCTCTGTTTTTCCGGGGAAGATCAGCTCGGCACCGGTCGTAGAAGGCCGGCCACGGGCGGAGGAGGAATGGAACACGTCGAGGATATGACGGCGCAGCTCCTGGGCGGTTCGACCGGGAGCCAAACTTGCCGGAACCAGATCGGCAATGAAGGCCGAGAGGAGCGGCGCCGTTTTGCTTTGGTTGCGCGTAAGGAAACCAAAAGCTAGCGATGTTCGTGCGAGAGAGAGGAGGAACCGCAGTTTTCTTTGTGCAGCCACGATATTTTTGGAGCTGCAAATGCTGAGGAGGGAACCGTCATCGTGAAGAAGCAGGGACACAGCTCGGTGGAGCTCTCAGTCCCTTGGTGGCAAGTTCACAGAGAAAGGAAGTGTCTCAGGTTTGTTGTGTAATTGACATGTGGGTCCCCCTCCACACAACATTGGCTTCAAAAATTCAAATTCAAATTTTGCAGCACGTTCTACAAACTGAATTTGATTACCGGGAGTTAACCTTCCGTTGGGTTTGAATTTTTAAATTCGGCGCTCTCGGTTCAGTTCCTGTACGAGGGGGAACAACACCCAGGGTTACTGTTTTTGTGAGCAAAAGATCACGCCGGGAGCTACTCAATCCCACGAGCTGGTCGCCAGCGCAATGAAAGCAGCGAGGAGGTAGCCTACGCTTGCAGCTCGGTTGGTGAGTGACAGGATCACGCCATGAGGTGTTGAAGCCACGAGCAGGTCGCCAGCTCGATGCAAGAAGCTGGAGGTGGCTGCCTTCGGTGGCGCTCTGAGGAGGCTCGGGTGGTGTTCGACACCGAACAGAGGAAAGTCTTCAGGAGCAAGTTAAAGTGGCTCAATGACATGTGGGGTCTACCCCCTTTATTCCTCTTCTTATCCTCCCAATGTTTCCAAAAGATCTTCATTCCTGTAAATCCCCTCAACCTGATATTTCGAAAGTTTAAACATGGGTGGAAATTTGAATAAACCAAATCCAGTGTGAAGTTCACTTTCAAATTTGAATTCAGCTCACATTTGGAAATGATCATGTTTAACTCCTTTTTAGCCCACCCAGAAATCAGAATGTGGCTACCCTGAATTCCAAGTTATAAGAATACATGTGTATTCCAAAAAATTTGGCAGCAACTTGAGGGAAACATTTGAGTTCAAATCTGAATTTAGACTCCCTCTTACACATGAGAACTTTACACATGGTGTTAATTCAACCTTGGCTTAACACATTTCAAATGAACGTGAGAGCTCGTTTGGTTGGACACCCATGTGCACCATCACGTGTATAAAAATTTTTATAAGTCCCATTTTCATGCATTCCAAACACAAATGGGAATCAACATTCACTTTATTGACTTTGCATTTTTTGGGACTTTTACAGAACACTATTTGAGATATGTAGAACCTAATTGTGAAATAAGATCCCCAAGTTTGGAACTTTTGCCAGTAGAATTGAGAATTTAAATGTGGAACTCTACTAAGCAATACTTCCTCTTTTATAAAAGTAATTTAGCTCCAAATTTAGTGAAATTTGGTGTCCTGCCTAGTTTGATCCTAATGATTTGAAATGTGAGATCATTTGATGATTTTTAAGTACTATGTCCATATTTTCAGTTTGACTTGGATCTCACAGCCTTGTATTCAAAATATTTTAATTCCTCCCATTTTTCCTAATTGTGTTTGTGCTGATTTAACTTGTTAGAAAGTTGGCATCTCACATATATATCATTGTATATATAGTCAAAGATGTTAATTTCTCCGTCCCGCTGATAATCTGCATTAAGTTACGGAGAAATCCTTGGATGCTGCCCGCATTACCATCCTTAGGAGCAATGGTCTTCCTCAGCACACGGTTTAACACCACAAAGAATGGCTTCATGTCCATATTAAACTTTTTGAGAATGTCTTGCGTGTACTTCGTTTGAGAAATAAATGTGCCCTCTTTAAATTGCTTCACTTGAAAACCTAAAGAGAACTTGAATTGTCCCATCATGGACATCTCAAATCTGTCTTTCATGATTTTACTAAACTCATTACAAAACAATATGTTAGTAGAACCAAATATAATGTCATCGACATATATTTGGCAAACAAATAAATCATCACGAAGTGCTTTTTGAATAATTTGTAATCAGCTTTTCCTATCCTAAAACTGTTTTCAATGAGAAAATCTCTAAGTCACTCATACCAGGCTCTAGGAGCTTATTTGAGCCCATAGAGAACCTTACGTAGCTTGTACACATGGTTTGGAAGCTCTTGGTCTTTGAATCCGGGTGAATGCTCCACGTATACCTCCTCCTTGATTGGGCCATTGAGGAATGCATTTTTTACGTCTATTTGGTACAACTTGAAATTATGGTGAGTAGCATAGGTTAATAATATTCAAATTGATTCAAGCCTTGCTACGGCGGCGAAAGTCTTACCGAAATCCAAACCTTTGAACTGTGAGTACCCCTTGGCCACAAGTCGTGCTTTATTTATTGTCACCACCCCGTGTCCGTCTTGTTTGTTAAGGAATACCAATTTGGTGCCCACAACATTTGCATTTGGTCGCTCCACAAGTTCCCATACTTGATTCCTCTAAAAATTGTTGAGTTCCTCTTGCATAGCCATCACCCAATCTAGATCTCGTAGTGCATCTTCAGCCCTAAATGGTTCCAAGGAAGAGACAAACGAGTAATGGTAACAAAAATTAGCAATGCGAGATTGAGTAGTTACCCCCTTAAAGATGTCTCCAAGGATGTTACCGATGAGATGATCCCGTTGGACGCTTTGGCACACTCTTGGGTGGGGAACTTGGGGTCTTGTGTCAACTTCTTCTTCGTCATTATCTTCTTCATCCCCCCCTTGATCATTACCTCCATTTTGATTTTGATCACCTTAATCTTGTTGAGGCTGATCTTGCAAGTCTTGCGCTTGATCTTGTGTGGATGGTTACGGTTCCTGTGATGTTGGTCCACTTGGATCATGATGTTGTTCTTGAGGTTAGACATCTCCAAGTTCCATTCTTCTTAAATTTCGCCACGGAGCTTCTTCTTCATCTAGCACAATACTATCAACTTGCTCCATTTGGGAGCCATTAGTCTCATCAAACACTACGCACTACATGAAAAGAGCAATAGGCCGTAGGGTTTCAAATAGGCGTCGGTGTCGTCAAATCTAATTAGCCTAAAGCTGCCGGTTCCTACAGCCCGACAGCCATATACATATAGCTGTCGACCTACCCTCCCAGGCCAACGGCTATAAGTAAAGTTATGGGCCTAGTAACAAAACCGATGGTTGTACTTATAGCCATCGGCCAAGACTCCTAGGTCGATGGCTATAAAGGTGGGTCTGGCGCCAAGCGAAAAACTCGCACCCATGTACACGCTAAACAGCTGCGGACTCCCCGCCCGATCCCGCACGCCATCCGCCCGCCGCCTCGCGCTAGCTGCCCCGCCCGCGTGCCCGCCCGAACGCCCGCCGCCACGCCGCGGGCCGTCCCACCGTGCGACGCCCACTGCCCACCACCCCGCCATCGTGCGCTCGCCGCCCCGCCCACGCGGCCACCCAAGCACCCGCCGACATGCGCCCGCCGCCTCCCGTCACCGGCGGCCTCCCCATCCGCATGCTCGCCGCCTCCCCGCCCTCCGCGCGCCCTCCGCCTCCCCGTCCACCACCTCCCCTTTCGATGTGCGCCCGCCGCCTCCTTGTCCCTCGCCCGTACTGAAATCAGCTGCCGCCGCCCGCTTCAAGGTATGCTCAAAGCTCCTGCCTCTATTTTTCCATGTGTGAGCAATGCAAATGACTAATAAATCATTAGCTGCAATGTATTACTGCTTTACATTATGTTTACATTTGTTTGCAATGTTGTTTACATTATGTTTACTGCTTCGCAATGTATATTGTCTTTTACATTATGTTTACATTAGTTTGCAATATGGTATCACAACCAGCTTCATTCCTGCGATTTATTGTAGTTTTGAAATTGGGTGACGAACCGTAAGGCGATGTATGATGGATGGAGGTCAACTGGTGTGCACACTATGGAATGGGATCATATTGCAAATGTTTTTTGTGAACCAAGCCTTTGCTAGTGGTGCTCGTGTTGCAAAGTGTTCGTGTAACAAGTGCCGGAATCGTCAACGTTTGTATAGGTCTGAAATGAAGCCGCACCTTTGCATGCACGGATTTATGCCCGACTACCTGGTGTGGTGCGAGCATGGGAATATGGAGCATGTCGGTGAGTCGGTCGGAAACAAGGATGAAGATCGGATGGATGAGATGATAGCGTATGTTGGCAGAGAGTATGAAGAGCAGTCACCGCCAGAGGAGGTGCGGAAGTTTTACAGGCTTCTTGTCGCCTTAGATGAAAAAGTGCATGAGGGCACAAATGTGATCGTTCTGCAGACGGTCACATGACTTATGGCGATGAAGTCCAAGTGCAATTTTGCGAACAATTGCTACAATGGTATCTTGAAGCTGATCAGTGATCTCCTCCCATCGAATCATAAGATGCCGAAAGACTTACCAATCTAAAAATCTTTCGGCCGGTCTGAGCATGAATTATGAGAAGACTGATGTGTGCAAGAACAATTGCATGTTGTTTTGGAAGGAACACAAAAACGATACTCATTGTGTGCATTGCAATATAGGCTAGTTATGTGGAGGTTATGAGTGATGATGGAGAGGAAATAACTACAAAAGTAACGATCAAACAGCTTTGATACATGCGTATCACGTCAAGGCTTAAAAGGTTGTTCCTATCCCAAGAAACGGCAAAGCAGATGAGGTGGCATTCAGAAGGGATATGTGAGAGCAATGACAAAGATGTTCTGGCGCATCCTTCGGAAGGGGCGGCTTGGCAAGCTTTAGATCGTTTTGATATGGAGTTTGCAAGAGATCTCAGAAATGTTCGTCTTGGGTTGTCAACAGATGGTTTCACTCCTTTCAGCACCAGTAATAGCTCATACTCTTGTTGGCCTGTTTTTTATCATGCCCTACAATATCCCACCCAATATGTGAAGGATACATATTCCTCGTGGCCATCATTCCTAGTCATAAACATCCAGAGAAGAAAATCAATGTGTTTATGCAGCCGTTGACTGAAGAGCTGAAAGAGCTATGGTAAGGGGTAAAGGCATATGGCAGTCACCTAAAAAGTTGAAGAGCTTTGGTTGACATTAATTGTTGCTTCTATGCAGAGTTTATTTCGCTTGGAGGATGGTGGAAGCAAACCATATGCAAGGTTGGTTTTCTAGAATTCAGCAAGAAGACGTATGAAGGACTCCTTTTGTGATGCACGGATCAAAGTTGTGACCATGTTCTACAAGACCAAGTTGTTGCTACCCATGACCAATAAGGAAGCAGCCAGTATTCACTTGCGGAAGGAGGAGTACTCGTAGAGCAGTGTGGATTAGGTCTGTGTGGATATCGAAGCTTGGGAATGGTTATGCAATTACTAGGTGTCGAATGAGTTCAAACATGTTTCAGATACAAACCGGCAAAATCGAAGGAGCAAGTCTGAAAAGCACCGCTATGGGCCAGATGGACATAAGCGGATGGAACAAAGAATAGTATGTATTATTTCAATGATTTTTAAATTGCTTCAAAAAATTGCATTGATTAAACTGTTGTATTTTGGTATTGCAGGCAACTGAAAAAACTGGCGCCACTCCTTTCTTTGAGGTTTACCTCAAGGCAAACAGAGGCACCGACCCAAATCGCTTGCAGCTGTTGCGTGACGAGGCGGCGACGCAGAAAGTGTAAGTATGTTGAGAGTTTGTTACATCTATCCATGAAGTCAATGTAACTTTTATTACATCTATCCGTGAATTCAATGAATCACAAGAAAAATATGTTGAGTGTTTGAATAAAACTCATGGAGATGACGTGGATTTTGTAAGAGAGCCGTTGGATGTGGGTGCGGCATACAAAGCCGGCGAAGGTTTACCGCATGGGAGGTATGTGTAAAGATATTCATGGTTTATATGTTAATGACTATCGATTCCTAACACTTGTATTTTTTGTAGACTTGGGTTGGGTGACGGGTATGTAGAGCGTGAGGCTTATGCTAGACAACGCTCGTCCTCTAGTGTGAGTTCTACTCAGTCCCGGTCTAATGCGGAGACAGGGGAATGAAAAGAAGAATTGAGACACACCAATGAGCAGATGCAACAACAGATGCAATATTTGTTTATGGCACGGTAACATGTAATCTTAACAATTGAACAATTTATTCGATTTCAAAATAGTTCTACTTAAGATCTCACAAATAATTTACTTGATGCAGTTCTTGGCTCAAGGTAACACCGGATATTAGTTCGGTATGCTTCGTCCCATGCAGCCAGGATAACTTGTTGGCCCCTTGTCACAGGTATAACTGCATGTCTTATTAATTCAAGTTAGAACATAAAATCAGAACCATATGTCCACAACCTCAGGGATTCGAGTAGATGTTGGCTGCAAGTCATCCTGGATGGTAACCTTATACATGTGTTCTCCCACCGTTGCCCTTCGGTCCAATGCAGGCAGTACAATCTTTTGGCCCCTCATCACAGGTATAACTACATATCTTATTTATTTGGGTTAGAATACAAAATCATAACCATGTGTATCGCGGGGTTCCGAGAGTGGTCATGCACAACCTCAGGGATTCATGTCGATGTTGGCCGCAACTCATCCTGGATGGCAACCTTATACAGGTGTTCTCCCACCGATGTTCTTCGGTCCGAGGTAGACTCAACCATCACCACCTCCGGCCACAGCGGTATGACTTCTAAATTAGTAGTTCTCATGAAAAAGTAGGTTAATTTGAACAATAGTTTGCGACTTTTAGTCAAATTCATAGTTAGTAATACCTTTGAGCAAAATATATATGAGTACGATAATTTTAGACATAGTCTAGTTACATAAGTTAATTTTATAACACATAAATCAATTAGCGAATATTAGAAAGATTGAGACATGTGAATATATGTACCAAAGTAAAGTTTAACTTGTATTTGTTTTTCGCATGGTTCCCGTCATGGAAAGCCTGAAGCTTGCGATGATTTTCTCAATTTGAACGGCGGAGGTGCGAGTGGCAGAGATTCAAACAACAATATGAACATGTGAGCTTGTCGTTTTCATTCAAACTTGTTAAATATTGCTTGTAAAGGTATTGTTGTTTGTATGCTGAAATATTGTGTTGTGTATGTTACTATGAATATATATATATATATATATATATATATATATATATATATATATGTTGCTGTGTGAATTAATGTAATGTTGTCGTCATGCTGTGTGGAATGGAGGCTTCCCAGCCTGGGAGGGAGGGAAAAGAAGCCGCGGTTCAAAAAACTGAACTAGAGCCGTTGCTTTCAGCCCTAGCCGACGGCAATAAGTACTTAAAACCGTCGGGCTCATCCACTACGGCCGACGGCTATAAGGCATTAAAGGCATCGGTTATCGGAGGCCGACGGTTATAGATATTAAAGATGTTGGATCCCTGCTCTGACGGCTATAAGGTGAAAAAGCATCGGTCTGCCAAGACCGACCCACATAAACTTTAAAAGCGTCATAACCGACCACCATAAATGTTAAAAACATTGGACAAAGGGCGACGACTAAAGCCGTTGGTACACTTGATATATGAAAACATTATACCATATATTTTGGATAGCGGTTTACTAATTTTTATTTTGACACAACCTCCAAGGTTTCATATGACCGTCCAGTAGGGAAACTTAACATTTTTTAAGGAAAACTTGACACCTTTATAAGTCATATATTCTTATTTACATGATGAATGGTGTGTAGACAAAAAAAGAAAAAAAATAGTTCAAGAAAATGATTGATGATGTTACTAGATTTTTCTATGTTTGTTGTTACAATTTAAATGTGAGGTTTTACTACATTAAAATCTAAAGCTGAAGTTCAAAACCAATTAGGTAGAAAAATCAAACGTCTTATGTCAAATCATGGTTGTGAGTATTTATTTATTTGATGAACGTGATATTATCTATGAGAGAATGTCTCCCTATTCAGCCAAATTAAATGTGCTGCCGAGAAGAAAAATTGCACATTTACGAACTTGTTAAATGTTAGCTACTACTAGTTTTATCTAAGACATGATGGGGAGACATGATTGACTTTATGTCATGTATTGGGCCGAGTTCTATATAAGAATAAAGTGAAAACCCATCATGAGTTGTGGGTTGAGAGAAAATCATTATTCTCAGTTAGAGGTGCTTAAGAAAGATCAACATACCAATCTCTAAGGAACGCAAGATTGAACATAAGACAAAAATATATATTCTTCGATTATATTGAGCGAAGCATTGCCTAAATCCATGATAACTGATATGCATCTTGATATTATAATAAAATCTTGTGATGTAACCTTTTTAGAATACTTTTTTATCAGAGATATGCTAGAATTTCTTTTAAATAATTTATTAAACCTGATACATCTAGCGAGTATTTTGAACAACCATTTGAGTATGTCCTTGAGGAACGCAATGAGGTTGTCAGGCCTATGCATCTAAACTGGTCTCTTTTATGACTGCTGGCTCAGAGGGAGTGGCTGCTGTACTGGGCCCTGTCACCAGGACGAGAATTTAAGGATGAGGCCAGGGCCACAGCAGTTGTTCTCTTTTATTCCTAATTATAAGCATGTGTTCCGTACGAAAATAGATGCTGAAAAAAAACGAGAACAAAACATTAACTTCAAACTTCATATGCAGACAGATTACCAGTGTAACACTGAGCTAGCATTCGACACGATGTCAACGTTACACCTGCCCATGGCCCCAAGAGATTCTTGGAAAACTCTAAATAAACAAAAAGTTCTTTCGGCTAGTAGGGGACAACAGCCCAAGACGACAAAAAAACGGGAAAATCATTACTATGAACATCAAATAGTTGCCGTCTATTGAACACTGCCGCTCTCCCTGCACATTGTTCAAAGAACCAGGAACATCCTGAGCATGTTCCATCACCTTTTCTCAGCGATTGTATCTGCCCTCGAGGAAACTAGCGCCAACGCTTTTGTGCTGGCAGCTAGTGGAATCCAGAAATTGGTTGTCAGTTCACGTCCTGCTCGCGTACGCAGCTCACAGTATCTGTACAAACTTCCCGAAAGGACACGGACAAGCACAGCAATCACATATTAGCCGAATCCAAAACCTTCATTTGCTTCATGGATAGCCAACAGCAACCGCTCCTGGAGCTGCTCCTTGGATGTGTACTCGGGTAAGTCCAGTTGGTTAAAGCTGCAATGAGCAAAAGCAGATAACATGCCAGAGCTGATGTCAGTGAAATAGACAAATAACGTTACCTGCCAAGTTTTTTCTTCATATTAGAACGAAACAAAGCAAAACAGCAGACGGGTTACCATGTATGAGCTGAAGGCAGATGGTTGGTGCTGCCGTAGGCCTTATGTATCTGGAACCGTTGTGGCCCAGAAATCCCTTGGAGTGCGCTGAAACCTTCCAGAGGTACCTACAGTTACACTCAAATGATAAGAAGTCATTAAAAACAATAGATGCTAATATACTTTTGTTTGCTAATGGAAGATTTCAGTCAGCTGGAGTTGTAATTTCATAACTTGTTTCAGCCCCCCATACCAAGCAATCGAGAAAAGAGCTACCACTATCAGCAATACCTTTGAAGTGCCAGTCACAAACTGAAGGAACCGAGCTTTGTCTTCCTTGCTCAGCACTTGGACAATTTCCCAGAACCACTGAATGACGGGAGAAGCTATGCTGTAGCCAGAATATTCTGTGTTTGCTTTTAAATCATCCACTGAAAGGAAAATATATAGAAACAAATAAATTAGAACCACTGCAAAGAAATATTATGTGACAACCCTAAATTAAAGTAAACTCACGGTCAATATCTGGAAGACCGCTAATTAGCAGTTCAAGTTCTTTGTCATTGAAGATGGATATCAGCTCTCGTGGAATGAGCTCAATAAATCCTTCAAGAAATGCATTTATCTGAGGCCTGATTGCAGTGGTCAAACGATGTTCTGCTACCCGGTCCACATATTCATGTTTATTCTCCTCAGTGACCCTTATGTTACGCCCTCCAGGTATCAACTCACAATCCGTGACCTGCAATATAACTTGGGACTTAGATTGAAGAAACCCACACAAATTTGAAACAAAAAATACGTCAGCCCCCATGGCTTGCCAGTCGACTTGAACAAATATAGATTCAAGTTAAATGTTGGGAATATTTCTAAAAGGCGAATCATCAACCTTTAGCAGGTCCAGAGTGCTATCAGTTAATATTTCTTTCCAGCATGTTTAGAATACATATAAAGAGGGAATGGGAGGACAATACCTCTGCTTTCTCATACAATATCAGCTTCTCTTCATCAGCGTCCATGCTGAAGGTGAGATCCAAAACATCACTTATATCGTTCTGTACAAAGAAAGCATAGAGCATGTCATGGCTGAACAGCCAACTGTTTACAAATATGAAGTAAAAAAGATACCTCAAGCATCCATTTCAAATTCTTGTAGTATGCAGGATCGATTGCTTCGATGTCATGGTATGTGACCTTGACACCAAGTATGTGTTTATAAAATGATCTAGTAAAATGGGCATCCAAAAGCTGACCATCGAAGAGAGCTTTGCCAACCTAGTTGAATAGAAATGTTAGGAACAAGAATAACAAAATTCACAAAAAGTAATTATAAGTAATATAGCTAGGATCATCGTATACCCACCACACGTCCAACAAATTTGAAATATGAAAGGTGCTCTGTTTGATATACTGAGTTGGGATTTGGCTGAAATGTCAAGTCATTCCCCACAGTTGTAAAAAGAAGGGCACCCTTGTCAAAAATCACTCGTGATAGCGACTGATACCACTCTCTAGTGAGTCCACCAGCATCAATTCCTTCTTCTCCTTGAAAGTGAACAGTCAGCCTACCCTTTAAGTCCTGAGGTGAGCGCATTCTGAGCTGATTATAGGAGTCCTCAAGAATGTAAGCCCGGCGCACAGAAATTCTGACAGGACTGTGATGATGATCATGCTGGTGCTTGATCTTGGACCGGAAATATGCACGCTTGTTGTCAAAATCAATCAAGCGAGGGATTTTCAACATTAGGGAGAATGACTTCTCCAGCAACCCAGGGTTTTGGCGGATGAATGCATTCAACAGTCTTCTGTGTTTCTCTGAGAACTTGACAAAAGCATTGTGTTTCTCATCAAGAATGGCATGGCCACCAGATGATTTCTGCCCACTAGATGTTGAAGCATCTTCCATATCAGACGTTGACGCCTCCTGTACAGTATCAGGTTGTCCAGGACCAGGACGCAACTTCTCACATGTCACAAAGAATGATTCTATATATGGTAATATGTTCTGGGTTCCAGCAGGCAATGGAGGTGCTATGCCTGTTGTTAATGCAGCTGCATTGGCAGAAGGGCTTAGGTTTGAAGCGTATTCTGAAGAACTTTCGATTTTGCTTATACAGTTGCTCAGCTCCAACCATAAAGCATCCAGTCCTGTGTTTATCTCAGAAATCTGGGAAAGTGCATCCGAATGGTCCCTTTCAGCAGGATGCTCAGGATCCTTTTTGTCTTGAAGAGTCATGACAAGGGAACTCAAAGCCTGCACAACTCTAAGAATTGCAGTCCCATTGGCTGAGGAAGAGCTAAGAAGAGCCTTCTCAGAATCCTCGTACAAGCAAAGCTCTTTCATTGCGCACAGTGTCAAATTTTGCATTGAACGAGCAAGCTCATTTATGAAATGGAAACAAAAGAAAGGGGCTAGAGCTACAATCTTTTTCAAAACTTCTGCTATAAGAAGATAGGCATTATCTGACAATCTGCAAAGATAATGACCATTTATTGCCATGTTAGGTAATAAAACTATTAGGAAAGAAAAAACTAGCAAAAGACAATTCAAAAGAATATTCAGTTGCTTGGTTTCTCAAGAAGTCAAGAACAGAAAAGCAAAAGTGAAAACTAGAGGCAGGTTCTCGTTATATAATAGTATGGTAGTAGACAATAAAATCATGAATCAGTATAAAGAAGTAATTGAATGAAATCGCTTAAGGAATTCACCAAAGTTCATACCCATCATGTGCAAGCAATGAACATAGCAACCGAAGCTCTGCTTGGGGAAGGCTGTGCAAAACCACTTGCAAGTTACTTTTATTATAAACAGCAGGGACTTTACTATTGTCCTTAGTGTTTGACTTTGATACAGATGGTCCAGAAAGATTGGCATCAGCTTGGGCATCTTGCACCGCAATCTCAGGTCCAGAAGGCTTCTCAGATGATGCCTCCAACTTAGCTTGATTAATTTCATTCTCGGTGTTAAGCATGACAACTTCCAGAAGGTTAAGTAACTGCACAAGTACAGAAAGGTATAGCAAAATGAGGTTCAGAAAATTAAATTAAATATACACAATGAAAAGAAAGGGAAATTTTGTCTACCTGCTCAAGATGAGCTACACTCCTCATGTAAAGTGGCTGATTCAACAAGGTTAACAGAAGAACAAGTGCAAATGCTTTCTGCTCATCACCACCATCTACAAGAACAGCCTTGCCATGCCTCTGATCAAATTGTTCAGAAAGGCATTTTGACGGGCACCGGAACTCCAGAAATAGCAAGAGTTTAGCAACACTTGGATGACTTCTTGCCAAGTATGTCAAAGTTTCAAGCACCCGACGTGAGACTAAGGGAGGAACACCTACTCACAGCAACAAATAAACAGAACTTGATATACAATTGACATGCAATTTCAATAATGGAATTATGTGAAAAATATATAAAGAGAAATGACTCCCTTAAAAATTGAGAGTAGGTTTGGGGCATGTTTACCATCTGAAGATTGAGGACGTGAATATGTGATATTTGCATGGCATCCATATAACCTAAATGGCTGCTCAGTGGCATCTGTTAATTTCTTTGACGGACCATGCAAATCAAGCATAAGCATATCCACCAGAATTTGAACTAAGGACCTTCTGCTTTCCCGATGAGCACAAAGGTTCAATAGAAGCCTCTGAAGTTGGCCTTTGTATAAAGGCTGTAAAAATAATAGGAATAATTGTTAGCATGTATTCCCGACTTTCAAAATATAATGGAGCCCACAGATAAAACAATGATATTACCTGAACAACTCGAAGCAAGCGAATAAGAGCATTAAGGGCATCCTTATCCACAAGAGGAGCACCTTCCGTCTCAATTGGTTTACCAGTTGGTCGGGAGGAAACACCAGCAATTCTATCAAAGCTTGATCCTATCATGTCACCACGTCGAGAGGACTCACCTCTCCTGTTCCTAGAGTTCACACCAAAAAGTGATCCACTATGATACCGATGAGCAAATCTCTCCCTCAACATGTTAGCTTCAGCAACCAGTGCAGGTGTCAGTGTAGCTAGCAGAGTGTCCGGCGATGTCAAAAGCACCTTTAGCAAGGATTAATGCAAAAGGTGATCAAGAGAAACAATTCAAGCAAATCATTCAAGAATGAGATAGATATTTAAACACACCATACCTCTTCACGAATTTCAGAGGGGAATGTTGCTATGATAGAAACAGCATCCATTTCAACAGGTTGCCCTTCTAGTTCTTGTGATTGTTGCAACCTTTGGACACGTTGCTGAGCTAGAACCTCCTCCCGTATATCAGGTGGAAGTGCAGCAAGGAACTCAGGATCAATATCCCCATCACTCTGAGGCTGTTCATTAGAAGTTGGAGCTGCTTGATTTTGATGTGAAGAAAGAACTTCAGCTCGCAAGTCTTCTGGAAGAGCCTCCAAAAATGTAGGATCGATCGAGTCCGTGTCAGGAGCTCTGCTCGGCTCCTGATTCTCCTCATTAGCATTTTGATCAGGTTCTTGGTTCGGATTTTGAGGAACCTCACTAACACTCTCCAGAGATACATCTCTGCTGCTTATCGGCGCACCACTTCCAGAAAGACGCCGTGACCGAACACCTGCTTGCATATCACCTAAAGGTAGCCGATCTGAAGCTCCATGCCTGTCACCATCATCATGCCCTTCAATGCTTCCAATTTCGACCTCCAAACTTCTGAGGCTTTCACCCAAAGTAGCACCACTGCCACTGCTAGCTTGGCTGACTGCTTCTACATCTCGTGCAACAGCATCACTACGTTCATATTGCATCTCTGTAACATGCTCACTTGCGTTGGACACCTCTCTCTGAAGCACATCACTGTTAGCAGGCACAGGGTTAGCACTTTCTGAGGCATGTAGGTCAGACCTTGCCACAGTATTAGCTTCAGTTTCACTGTTCTCATTTGGTTCTGCCGCTACTTCCCTTGTCTCAGATTCTGACACATTGTTGGGCTGGTCATTTTCTTGAGCGATGCCAGCAGTAGTTCTCGGGGCATCAGGTTGTTCCAGAGTGGGCCGTCTCAGATGAGAAATCAGCAACTCTTCAATGCCTTCAGGTACTGACAGAGGAGCAGATCCACTGCGCTGTGGGCTGTCTTCTAGCCACATGTTAAACCGATGTCCATTCCGTGTACTCCGCAAGCTACGGAATATAGCATCCAAACGGGATGAGCTACTTTCATGGTTCCGATCAGAGAAAGCCATCTCAACTAGATTTCCTGAGAAAAATAAAAAATAGTAATAATTACTCATGCATGGCAGACTCAGCACTACATATCTGCCAGTTTGTTACAGGCCAGAGGGTTAGTGAATAAAATACTAGCAAGATTCACTAGTATTGGAAAAGACTTGGGTAGAGAGGTAAGAGATACCTGCTTGTTCTTGATGGGCAAGGTGGAGCACTGATGAAGGCTCTTCCAGAAGCGGATGATCTAGGACACCATGATTACTTGCTCTTCCAAGAAGATTGTATATGGATGTACTACGGCCTTGACGCCTTGTACCAAAGATGTCCAAGGGCATCACACGCAGTGTATCACCAGTTAAATTGTTGCTCCCTCCAAACACTTCAATGTGGTCAAACACATTAATTCCATTAATCCCCTCCTCCAGACGAAGGATAACTCCTTCCTCATCTTCATCCTCATCCTCATCTTCTTCCAGCAGACCCTCATCAAATTCATCGTCCATTTCGCGGTCATCCTGATCTGTGTCAGGATGAGACATCTGATGAGCATCTTCTTCCTCCAAATTGTTATTCTCCTCATCATCATCTTCATCAATCTCCTCACCATCATCTCCTGACATATCTTCATCACTGTCTTCATCGTCATCAGCGGTGTCATCCTCTCTGTTCCGTGGAATTTCAAATCTGATTTCCATTGCGGATTCATTTCCAGTTCCATCTTCGGGCATCTCATGCATAAAATCATTTTCACCATCACGAGCAAAACCTCCATCCATGTCACGGTCATGATCCATCTCATCTGCCACTGAATCCAAACTTTGTGAAGTTTGAACAGCACTGAATGAATCCCTGTGATCTGTGACCATTGCAGTAGGCTGCGAAGTATTGTCAAGAGCATGAAATCTGTTAGATGATGATTCCAAATTATTGTTCTCAGAGGCAATCTTTGTGGTGTTCTCTCCCTTGGCATTCATATCTGCTGAATGAACATGTTCCTTAGTGACCACCTCCAATGCCTTAACAATAGCAGTAACAAGCTTAGCTGAATCAGGGTGATCCAAATCAAGAACTTGAAGGGTTCTTGACAGAGACTGAACAAGACCAACTTCAATGAAGGTAACCGCAGATTCTGCAGAAAGAGAGGAGCCTGTTGGTGACCGTGCTGACAGAATGTCATTCAGCAAATCAACATAAGCATTCATCCTTGATATTGGGGGTTTGTAAGTTGTAGAGGAGTTGGTAAAGTCCATAAATATACTGCAGATTTCAGAAAGAATCCTTTTCCGACCTTCTGCAGAACGAATAGATGAAGCCACCAAGAACTGATTAGCCCTTGTTGCCAGCTTGTGCTTCCAATCCCCATCAGTCTTCCTCTCTTTTTTTTGTTTTGTAGCATGAGGAAGAAAATGATGCAAGACATGATTAAAGATTCCAGTTCCACCACCACTTAGACCAGTACTTGTCTGATTAGGACCATGCATGCTGCTCAACTCAACATCATGACGAAGAACAACTTGAATGGATAAAGCATAAGTCAAAAGTACATCTGTCAACAGCTTAAGCACGAATGCACTTTTAGCAAGGGATGCAGTAGTGTCTAGGCCCCGTTGCTTACTCTCTTCAACAACCACAGCTTTCCCTTTCCCTTTTGCAGAACTGCAGTCAATATCCATGTCTGAAGATGAGGTACCAACAGAGACAACATCAGGCTGATCCTCTGCTCGGGGAGGTGGAACAAAGGACATAACAAGATCCAAGAGATGCTCAATAACGGTGGCAAAGCTCTGTGGAGGCTTGCGATGAGATTTCGCAGTCCTTGCACTCAAATCAGGCTGTTTCCCATGAGCATTTGCAGGAGACCCTGAAACCATATCCCCTGATATTACCTTTGTGATAGCACCTGTTGCTTTGTCCTTATCAACTGACTTGTCCTTCTCTTTTTCCTTGCCTTTTTCTTTCTCACGATCCTTCAATAAAACAACATATGGCCTATCACCAACCATCTCAATCTGGCACACAGCTCGGGCCGCTTTCATAAATATCACTGGATCCCTGTATACAACAAATGCCAAATTCTGGACAAAATTGTGTGGGGTGACCCTGGGATTCACATGTCGATTTGCAGCTGTGACAAGACTGTGACGTATCTCTAATTCCATAGCTTGCTGAAGAGTGTGAGGATCCTCCAAAATATGACGAATTATTGTTGATGCCATGTTGTTGAATCCAGAAAATAAGCTATTTGTCGGCAAAGATAGCAAGGCACTGAGACCACCAGACTCGAGAAAACAAATAGCTGCTGCATGAACTTTTGTCAGTGTAGCACAGAGCTGAAGAATGGCGTGCATAGTAGCAGAAGGCAACTTCTTCTGAATGCATTTGCAACAGATCTTCACAAGCTGCTTCTGCTCCTCCATGTTCAATAGCCCAACACTTGACAAAGATTCTGATTCTTTTTTCTTGCTGTCGTCAATCACAACTGATGTTTTCCTGCTTGGCTCATCCTTTCTCAGGACATCAAGCTCCATAACATCTGGCAATTTTGGGTCCAACTGAAGCATTCTATCAACAGAAAGAAAACAGGAAGCTACCCAGTTTGGAACTTCACTCATCACACCTTCCCTAGGCTCCAAATCCCAGGTGCTAAGAAGATCCAAAGCGACCTTTACAAGACCTGCCTTTGCGGCAACCTCACGAGCAGCAGTATCTCCATTGAGAATCAAAGCAAGAACGTGAAAAAACGCAGATAATGCAGTACTTTTACGAGGATCGGATGACATGACACACTGTTTCAAATTATCAATCAAATAAGTAAGCACCTTTACTCGATTTTGGCCATCATTCTGTGAACTGATAGTTACAAGCATGTCCCTAACTGGAAAAGCTAATGTTTCCTTTGTCTGAAGAAGCAGAAAACATGAATACAGTATTTCATCTATTGGAGGAAGCTGAACTGTTTCTTCTTCCAACTCAAGCTCATTGGGCTTACTTTCTTCCTCTTGCGCAGATACATCCGAATTCCCTAGAGACATTGCAAGGGCCCGAGCAAGTTCATCATCCTCTTCTTGTGGTTCTTCTGGGTGCAAAAATAACCAATCAGTTGCTATTTCAACACTGTTTGTTCCAACTTGCCTTAATGCTTCTTCAGCCCTGGCACGAGAAAACCCCATCTCTACAATCAGTGATATTGCATTCTCATCAGGAGGCGGACCAGCTAAACGAGCGCCGACATTGCCAACACTGTTTTTCACTTCCACCCCAGTGTAAACATGCCTCATGATAGATGTGACTGAACTGATCAATTCGATATTGCAGTCTGGAAACTGGGGATGGGCCCAGATAGGAAGAACTGTCTTCAACACCATTGACTGAAGCAACTTCATGAACCTCTCGGCATCCTGTGGAAACCTGATAGCTACATTGAAAATAGGCTGCTCAAGTAATTGTCTAGTTGATGAAGAGAGAATAAAGGATGACGTCACAAGATGATCCATAATTGCCCCATAGCTGGAGAGGGGACCATATATCCATGCAGGATCTGTCTCATTTCCTTCCTTCCCAGTTTTATTGTCCATCTCCATTGGTGAAGATGGTGGCCTGCTCATGGTGAAAAGCAACTCACTTGTAGCCTGAAATGTAGTTAGGATAGCCTGAATGACACCACGACAATAAAATGAATTCACCATAATTGGATTACAAGATTCAGGCCTGTCCAATAATATTCCATCGATGAACTCAACCACCTTCCCAAGGTATCGGCACTTTGTGGGAACAGTAATCTCCCTCTCAGAACTGATTGTGTGCCCCTCAAAATTTAGGTGCTCCAACACAATACAAGCAATACTTCCAGCAACAGATATAACAGATGAGGATAAATTTACAGGACTGTTCTCTCGACGTGATGTGATCAGCATTGATTTTCCAAGCTCCATAAAAAGATGGTTGATATGGTAAGATAGTGACCTCATCATGTCACAGCAGGACAAATGCTCAGATCTTTTCTTTTCCTCATCCGATTTTGAGCTAGCATTTGCATCGGATGAACTGGAAGCCTGGTCCTGAGAAGTGGAGGGCAACCCAGCGCTAGAGTATCTATCATTACCAGCTCTCCGAGTCTCACTTCCTGCACGACCTATATCACGGTAGATATTAATGAGATCAGATACCTGAGACTCTATTAACCCAGAACTCCTGCGCCTTAAAAGAGGATCAAGATACTGCCTGAAATTAGTGTATCTGTTATCATCAAATTCGCTAAGAGATGAGTCAAGTTGCTGGGCTTCATTTGTTGAAGGAGATGAACTGGTTTCAGGATCAATTTTCATTTCTTCAAAACGTGAAATTTGCCAAAGCACTTCTTGGTGAACTCGCCCAATATCTTCCAGGATCTCCCTGCTGGCATCTCCAAATTCTGATAGCAAAGCATTCATCCACCGATTATCTTTTGGGGCAGCAAGAAAGAGCAGAAATTCAACAACAAATAGAGATGGAATGGCTCCTTTTTCTAATTTGACCACTTCATTTGAGCCATATACTTTATCAAGTTCCTGCAATGCATTCTTCAAATGCTCCTGTAGGGAAGAGCAAAATGCACGTGCAAGTGGAGTAGAATGATGCTGAGTGAACCCCTTGAACACCATTGTGCTATGCAGAGCAATAGGCATTCCTCCAGATGACTGTGTGATGCTAGGCCTCAACAAGAGTGTCAAAAGAGCTTGCAGACCTCCTTTTTCAACAAACAACCGGCATGTTTCAGAATTCTCCATTGTCCGGTGCACCAATACCATTACATGGAAAATGCTCAAATGAGAGAACTGCTCATTGTTAGTGCCCTCGATACTAGAATCCATAATACTTACTAAATCACGACCTTCAACATCAGTTTCCATATCTGTTTTTTCTTCAGAGGTGGCTGGTCCATTGCTTCTGCCTTCGTGAGATGAATGGAGTTTGTTGATTATTTCAATGATGATGTCAACACCGGTACTTCTCAGGGATTGTACATGACGAAGAAGCTCCTCAACAGCATTAGCTAAAAGGACCACACCTTCATTCATTGGGATCAAGTATTTCCTACTGGTGAAGGTGTCTACAAGAAAATGTAATGCTGATGTTTCCCTAACAGCCTCAAGTCCTTGGTTATTGAGGCAGATTGCACCCAGACCATTAGGAACACAAATAAGGGCTTTGCAAGATGGTACTACTCCAGCATTCACTGATGACAGAAAAGCATCTGGAAGACCAAGTTCCTTCAAAGCAGGAAAGCATGTTGGATCCTTATGAATTATTTCACTCATAACAGTAACTGCTGAAAAATATATGTCCCCCCCAAACTTCTCAGCGTTCTGAAATATAAGGGAAAGTGAAACAGGCAAGGAGTTATCTTGGGAGTTTTGAGAACGGGCAGGATTTCCAGGAGAATATGTAGCAGACCCCAGTGCCTTGAGCAAAACCTTAATCAATCTCTTCTGGCAATACAGGTGGTCCTCTTCTGATTTCACTGCATCATCAGTAATATTTGAATTATGAGAATAAGCAGTACCAGAAACACGCTGGACTTCTACATGTAACCTCTGAGACAAAAGCTCTACACCACCCAAGTCCTTAAACAGAGAAACAGCAGGACTGCTATACTCCATCAGCTTTTGGAGAGTCTTCACTGCTAAACAGACAAGATGCATATGGGAAGGATCATTATCTTGCAGGAGAGGCAAAAGAGGAGGAACCATCCCTGAACCTCTAACTGTAGTACCAGAACTTGATGAAGACAGTACATGGAGCAGAAAGAACTGAAGAAGGGCATCCACAATTAGAGGAGATGAGGTATCATTAGGGCTGTTGAGCGATGATATTGCTTTTTGCAGCACACTCAGCAAGACCATGCGATTTCCACCAGCAGAGATAATACTTGACCCACTCAGTATCCTAGCACGCTCATGAGATGATGCATATGCTGCAAGTTGTGCTCCGAGTGCAAGCATAGCCAGTGCACGAATGGGCCCAGGAACAAAATCTTCTGACCGAACAAGCCTGATTAACTCGTTTATGTACTCTGGCTCATTTGTAAAGAAAGATGTGAGCTCGTCATGAGCATCACTGGATTGCACCAGAACAATAAAGGAGAGAAGACTTATGCGGCTATACAGCCTACATGTTCTTGCGGAATTGAAGGCATGTGCATATCTTATCCTCGTGAACAAGGCAAACCTGTGCTCTGGAGGCACATTAAACTTGTCAATACATTGTTTCAGTATGCTTAAATCTTCCTCCTTCTGAAGATGCATGTCTGGAATATGTATCACACACAAATTAGATGACTTGCTCTTGTCACCAGTTTGGTCAGGATCTTGGGCACTACCAACATTATATTCAAAATGAAGAGTAGAACCAGGACGATGCTGTGTGCCATCATATTTGTTTTCCATGTCTACTGGGAATAAGCACAGGCCATCCTGTTGATTTCGTTCATTTGCCACAACGCAAGAATATAGGCCTAGTCCTTCCTCCTTGCTACCCCATCCTTGGGCCAATGATAGAAAATGGCTGTTTATAGCACCACAGCTAATAAGCTTTCCATTTATATGCAACTTTGACGGATTTATTTTCACCAGTGCGGCAAGAGTTTCCAATGCTGCTAGAACTACCTCAGGGTCTGAAGATGCCAGGAGAAGCTTAAAATGCTGACAAGAAAAAGGAAAATGAATTAATATGAGCTGTTAATTCCCATATCTAGAACATCAAGAAGAGATACCAACAACAACAAGCATTTGTCCCAGGCACGTTGGGGTAGGCTAGATATAAAACCCAATATTTTAAAAAATGAAGTAAAAGAGAGAAAGAGGGATAAGAGTAACAATATAAGAAAACTAATAGTTTTGGCACATGAATTGCAACTTTTCATGCAGTCCTATCATAAGCTAAGTCTCTAGGTACATTCCAATCCCTCAGGTCTCGTTTTACCGCCTCCTCCTATGTCAATCTTGGTCGTCCTCTGTCCCTCCTAATATTTTCCCTACCCTTTAGAATCCCATTGTCAACCTTTGCTTTTGGAGGTCTTCGTGCCCAAACCACCTTAGTCGATGTTGGGCTAGCTTCTCGTCAATCGGTGTCACCCCTAACCTATCACGAATCACCTCATTGCTAGTTTGGTCTTTTCTTGTGTGATCGCATATCCACCGTAGCATCTACATCTATGCGATTCTCATTTGCTGGATATGTTGCCTTTTAGTGGCCAACATTCCGGCTCATATAGCATCCTGGGTCACAGTACTATAAAACTTTTATTCTGGCAAAGCAGGAAAAAACTCACCTCAAGGCCAGGAAAAGAACTTTTATTCTGGCAATTCTCCAAAACAATCTGCATAACTCTTAAAATTTTCAGGATGGTATTTTTTGGCAAAGGTTCATCCTCAGTCATATCGTCGAATAGAAGTAGATCCTTCCTAGAAGAAACGTACGTCTTCAAATATGTATCAAAATGCATAAATAGAGGCTTCCAGTGGTGAAAATTTCCCTGTGATCAAGTGATAGATCATAGAAGTAAGCAACAAGACAAAAAGTAAGGAACGCGGATACAAATAAAAAGAGTTTTCTAAAGAAAGTCACCTTACTGAACTCCCAACGGAAGCCTGAAAGTGGTATGGCAATGTCATGTAGTGGAATAGTGATTACCCGATCAATGAATGCTTTGACATTTGCAGGCTGCAGCAATGCAAAAACATATTGAATAGGTGAAGAAAGAGTGGTAGATATATGAAATCTTGCAGAAGTGCCATGAGAAATAGATAAGAGTTTCAATATACAACAAGCATGTGTAAAGGGATAGAAGAATATAAGTAACACCATTATGTCATATGAACCAGTGAATCATTAAAATAAAAAAAGTGCATCTAAAGCACAATTATTTCTTAAACTAGGGTGCGCTGAATTTGCATTACAGTCAGTGCAAAATGAAACATAAAAGGTTGCTGAAATAGCCTTTGCAGTAACTCCATAAGAGCCTAGTAACCCGTTACAGTTTTCCACTGATGAAAACAAGTTCAAACAACATCCAAAATCTAGATGGCAGTTACCACAGCGAGAATGGAACAGGGCTAATAGAACTCATTCCGTTAAGCAGCTAGCTAACATCGGGGAAAAACACTACAACAGCAGCACAACAGAACAAGCACGAGACCCAAAGACCTTACAGGACTGAAGCCACAGGCCCAAACATGGCCTCCATTCAAGTGAAAACAACACCAACCACCCACCTATACCCACGCTTGACATTGATCATATCTGAGTAACAACAGCAACTAAATCCCAACCCCTATGTCACGTCGTGGCAACCAGCAGCGCGCCATCAGAACCCTAGTCCCCCCTCTCCCCCCGGGGCCAAGGTACCGGTACCACGAGCACGGCCGCATCGCATCTACCCGATCAAAATCGTAGGGTACGGGCGGGCTGCCCCGATGAGGGGGTACTCACCGGCTCGGACTCGACCTTGATCGAGGGTGAGACAGCGCGGCTGCCGGACAGGATCTGCTGCAAGCGCAGCGGGAAGCTGGCCCGGTGCGCCGCCATGGCCGCCATCTCTAATCGGGACCCCTCACCTGTGCGTCACCTGCGAAACCCACCACGAGCATAAATCGTTAGCAAACGAACAAAGCCCCGCCTGGAATCCGCGAAAACCCTAGACCGATCGCCGCCGGGCGGTCGGGGAGGAGAAGGGGGACGGGGAGTGGAGGCGGAACCTCCGGGGTTTCGGCCCGGTGAGGCGCGCACATCGGACACGCAGGCCGGCGGCGGGGATTCAGGGGAGAGGCGGCGCCGAGAGGAGAGAGAAAATTGCGATGTTTGTTTGGGGGAGTGTGAAGGGGAAGGGGAGGAAACTTGGGAAGGGGCTGGGACTTCTGCGCTTTTTCTTGGAGGAGAAAAGGAGGCGCACTGGCGCACGGTAGGTCACGGGCCCGACGAGTGACGGGGCCGCTGGGCTCAGCTGACCTGGACCGAACGGCTGGGTATGGCGGTTCCGAGGTTCAGGAGTCTTCGATTTTCGTTCTGGCTGACTTCGGGAGGTTTTATTCAGCTTGTATGGCTGGGTATGGCTGGCGGCTCCCATAGGCCACAAAAAGACCACGGCTCTTGTTCAGCTTGTGTTAACGGAAATCCATTTGTTTTTTAGATTGGTTATCAGATAATGAAAAGCAAAATAATACATATGAAAGAAAAAATCGTTCGATTAATCTAATTCTGTTTTCGGTTAAACCGAAATAACCGAAATTTATTGCAGAACTTATACTTTTAGAGTACAGCGATAGTTTTAATAAATAAAAAGTTTTAGTACATATTTTGTTCATATGATCTAAAATAAAAGCAACATTGTCGGTACCCAGACCGGCTACCCCGCGTAGATGGTAAAATACGGCCTGGGCCCCTTTGCCCTGCAGAGGCGGGCCCTGGCATAGCCACGTGCAATTAAGTTCCAGAGTCGACACGTGCCCTAGGCTCCGGTCCGAGCCTCCCCGCTGAGGTGAGGTCCGAAGCTGTCACGTGTCTCTTGGCTCAAAGTCACCTCCAGAGCTGACACATGGCCTGGGCTCCAGTCCGAGCCTCCCCGCTGAGGTGAGATCCGGGACTGTCACGTGTCTCTTGGCTCAGAGCCACATCCATGCCGAGGAAGGCTCCAGAGCTGACATGTGCTCTGGGCTCCGGTCCGAGCCTCCCCGTTGAGGTGAGGTCCGGGGCTGTCACGTGTCTCTTGGCTCAGAGATACCTCCCTGTTGAGGAAGGCTCCGGAGCTGACACGTGTCCTGGGCTCCGGTCCGAGACTCGCCGCTGAGGTGAGGTTCGGAGCTGCCACGTGTCTCTTAGCTTAGAGGCACCTCCCTGCTGAGGAAGGCTCCGGAGCTGACACGTGCCCAGGGCTCCGACCCGTACCTCTCCGCCGAGGTGGGGTCCGGAGCTGCCACGTGTCCCCTGACTCCAAACCCGTCGATGAGAGCTTCGAAGCCACCACGTGCCCCGCGATCCGTCGTGGGTCGTGGGTTATGAAGTCAAGGAGGAAGTGTGCTGTCAGGCTTCGCATTCAAGGCTCGCGCCTTCCTCGGAAGCATGGCGCACTACACACGCCTCCGTCTTTTGCCCGTTCGCCATTATGGTGACAAGACAGGACGGCGAGGCGTGACAGCGGTACAGTGCCACCCAACAGCACGAAGTTGCCCGAGCAGGACGAGAAGACGCGACGACAAGACGACGTCTTCATCATCACCTGACAAATGGACATGGGCGCTCAGCGCGCCAGGAGGCGGGACTTAACTCTCCAGTTAGCCACTCTACTCAGAGGACGAAGCCCTAGATCATGTATATGGTTCACATAGCTTTGGGGCCACCTGTCGGGCCCCAAGCCTCATTGTAACCACCCCGGCCTTGGACTATAAAAGGACCGGGTGACCACCTGACAAGGGGTTCACATTCCAAATCCCGCAACGCACCAGCTCAAGCACGCGTAAGCAAGCAATACAACAAGCACTCCTGTGGAGATAGGGTATTACGCTCCGGCGGCCCGAACCACGTAAAATCTCGGTATTCATCCGCTCCCTCGAGCCCCGGTCGCGTAGGGCACCAATCGCCCTCCGATCAAAGAACCTCGCGAGCTGCTTCCGAGCAGGCCGGGAGGAGTGTCGCAGCTCACACACTCCGACAAACACATAGTACAATACGAACTTCAGTTCAACGCTTCAAACTACAAATAATTCTAAAACTTAAGAGGACAAAGTTCGGTTAGTTGATTAAATAAAATTTAAAACCAAAAGTTTATTAGCCGACATTTGTTACAGTTTCCTTGTTTTTGCTTTTCTGGTTTCAGTTTCTGTTCTGGTTTTTTCAGATTCTGTGACGCCCTCAATTCTGTGGGAAAACCACGGAACCGAGAACTAATGCATATGTGTGCCCAGGGTGTTCATCACACATACACATACGTTGCACAAACTGAATTCAGATTATATATTACCACGAATAACAGAGTTTATTACAATACCTCATGAGTCTTGGACTCATGCTCACAGCGGAAGTCTTATTTCTATGCAGCGGAAGTCCTTATTTAAATGTGGAAGCAAAACTAAGCAGTAGTGGCTCCATCTCTACTCCCTCCACAGGCAAGGTTGAGAACAGATCACACGCCATAATGCTCTACTCGGTCTTCATAGTAGTCTTCTCTTGCTGTTGATGAAGAAATAATAATGCAAGTTTGAGTACAATGATGTACTCAGCAAGTGCGGGAATAACACATGATATGCAGCTCATAAACAAGGTAGGCATAAAGGTTTATTTGCAGAAAAGCAAATTTATAAAATCATGATAAAACAGAAACTTAACTTTAGGTGAACGTATTCCCATCATGTATGAAATTACCAACATACCTCCATCACTTCCCGTGTTCCATCCAAACATTAACCAATCCTTTACCCATACTCACGAATACCTCCTCGTATTCGCTACCATCTCACCTCATGAAACAACCTTGTCTCGCACCGAGACCAATCTCTTATCCTGACCCACTAGTCATGCAACCCTTTCATCATCCAGACTTAACAATTCCAAACCATAACCAAAAACCATAACCAAGAACCTTCCCAATAACCATTCCCGTAACCATCCCATCTAATCATGGCAGTTTAGCCAGGTGCTCATGACCGTAAGCTCGGCTATCATGATAGTTTTAATAACTCTGCAGAGTTTGTACCTCTTTACCCACAAGTTTGTGATTTCGTCACCCGTCGGCGACTGCAGAACCTCCATTATACCAGTACACATCCGTCGGTGTATGGTCAAGAGATCACAAAATAGCCTTTACAAAGGGTTACTAGATGTATGGACTCACTAAAGTTTCACCGGCAGGCTAGAATCTCCAATTCTCCCACCCACGGGCCCCCTCTTGTGCCATGCAGTTCCCAGGGCAGTCCTCACTCGACTCCCATTCCCCGCGCCTTCCACAGTCCATAACACTCTAGCAACTTACCTAATTACTCAGCTAAGCCGCACCCATACTTGGCCTTGTGGTGGCACTGTTATCCTAGCATGTGCATGCATGAACCGGTCCTTAGATCTACGGCAAGTAAAACCACCATCTCATGCTACCTCATTCACAAACCCAGGCTTGCCTAGATCTCCCTCCGATCCATGTTTATTAACCTCATCAGTTACTTATTATCAGTATGAATGCAGTTAGCTAGACACATCTATCTCGCTTCCCAATCCCATGGAATCAGCGAAGCATAAAGCAAAAACCATACCCGATCGACTCATAAACTTCCCAGGCGACAAGGATGGTTTAATCAAAACTAGTAAACTCCTATAAAAAAAAGGGTTTTCCCATCATGTTTGACTCAACACACACACCTTTTTGCAAAATAAAAATAGTTTCACCCAAAACATAGGATCAACATGGTCAAGGAGCATTTGCCTTGTTCTTGCGGTTCCGGTTGTTCTTGATTCTCAAAACCTTGTTGCTGCAGCTCGTCGTACACAGCTTCCTGAGCTTGTTCTGCTATGTAAGATTCACGTGCATACAAAATTCACAGCAATCAATATCATGCACAAACCCTAAACTAGATGCGATGATGCTCATGCATGCTATCCTATGATTTTTATTAGATTGATCTGTACGTATTCTTGCATGGCTTGCATGGTCAGAGGTGTTCGGTTCAAAGGTGGACGTGGCGATGATCTTGTCTTTAGATCAAACTGATCATCAAGTGATCTGTTCACGAGAAAGCTTCTGTTCGAAGGGAATTGAAGAACAGATGCAAGAGATGAACATCATGATGTCGTAAGGTGGTATTGAAGTCCTACCTCACGCTCTTCTTGTCTTCGAGGTCCTCCTCAGACCGCTTGGTTCTTCTCCGATGATCTCCCTTGTTGTGCTTTCGGTGATGTTTTGCTCGGCGAGTTAGGGCTAGAGCGCTAAGTCGTCAGCTTAGGAGTTGAAAAAGAAGTTCATGGTTTCGGCCAGAGGTTTTGGGTTCTATTTATAATCGAGAAGAGAAGAGTACTAATCTGATTGGATCCCGAATAAGAGTCTTATTCAGATCTTCGTTGGATCCTAACGTCTTATCTTCGGTAAGGATCGTGGATTTTAGATCGGTTCCCGTTGCGTACCGGTGTCCTTACGCGTAACAGCCGCTCCAAAACTCGTTACTTTCGTGGTGATGAGCTCTGGAGGCTCCACGTGTCCTTCCGAGCCTGGTATCTCTTCGTCCGCAGAGACGAGCTTCGGTTGTGCCGCGTGTCAATCGATCAAGACCTCCCTCCTCTTCGGAGGTGAGCTCCGCGCACGCCACGTGTGGGTGCCGGTCTTTCCGCCTTTCCTTCCCTCAGGGACATGCCCCGAGGTCGACACGTGTTCAGCAGCGACGGACCTCCGGAGATAAGCTCCGGTGGCAACACGTGTTCAATAAATCCGGACTTCTCGAAGATGGGTTCCGAAATTAACACGTATCCCGTGCGACTGGTCCCCTGACTTCCGCGAGGACTAGCTCCGAAGGTGACATGTGTCCCATGTAAAATGCCTTTTCTTTTTCCGCAGAGGCTATCTCCGCGGGCTGCACGTGTCCCACAGGGTCGGACCTCTTTCCAATTGCGGAGGTGACCCCCGAGCCTGCCACGTAGCTAGTTTAACGGCGGACCTCTCCCTTTTTCTTGGGGATGAGCTCCGAACACGCCACGTGGTCTGCTGGTCGTGGAAATTGCCTTCGGTGCTCTCAGAGAGCTTTACCGGCTATCCTTTTGATACTTGTTTCTGTTCCCTCTTTTCTAAAAATGTTTTTCTTCTTCATAAACATGAACATATGCTGACACCCGAGATGAGGGTGTCACAAATCTACCCCCCTTAAATTGAATCTCGCCCTCGAGATTCATTAGTAGAAAATAGATAGGGGAATTCAGCCTTAATATCTTTTTCACGCTCCCATGTGGCTTCAGCTTCAGTGTGATGGCTCCATTGTACCTTGCACCATCGAATCACTTTGTTTCGGGTGACCCTTTCTTTTACGTCCAAGATTCGGATAGGGTGTTCTGCGTAAGTCAGGTCCTCTTGAAGTTTAAGTTCTCCCATTGACACTTGTTCCTCTGGTATTCTCAAGCACTTCTTGAGCTGAGATACATGAAACACGTCATGTACGTCGGAGAGGTGGTTTGGGAGCTCTAGTTGATAGGCTACTTCTCCTCGCTTATCCAAAATCTTAAATGGTCCGATGTAGCGAGGCGCTAGTTTGCCTTTGACGTTAAAACGTCGTTGGCCTCGGATAGGCGATACCTTAAGGTATACGAAGTCTCCAACTTCAAAGGTCAACTTCCTACGCCTGTTGTCCGCATAGCCTTTCTGTCGTGACTGAGCAGCCTTTAAGTTTTCCCGTATCGTTTGGACATGCTTTTCAGCCTCTTGTAGTACTTCGGGTCCAAACACCTGGTTCTCTCCAGTCTCGTTCTAGAACAGTGGCGTTCTACACCGTCTACCATATAAGGCTTCGAAAGGCGACATCTTCAAGCTAGCTTGATAGCTGTTGTTATAGGAGAACTCGGCATACGGTAAACTCCTATCCCAACTACGCCCACGTTTCAAGGTGCAAGCTCTCAACATGTCCTCCAAAATTTGGTTCGTCCTCTCGGTTTGCCCATCTGTTTGTGGGTGATAGGCGGAGCTAAAATCTAGTCGTGTACCCATGGCTTTCTGCA
Organism: Neostapfia colusana; assembly: GCA_030760725.1. Lineage (NCBI taxonomy): Eukaryota > Viridiplantae > Streptophyta > Magnoliopsida > Poales > Poaceae > Neostapfia > Neostapfia colusana. The sequence continues at coordinate 65,846,672 of JASWHV010000011.1, forward strand.
GCTTCCTCCAGAATCTAGAGGTAAACTGAGAACCTCGATCTGAGACTATCCTCTTCGGAACTCCATGTCGGCACACGATCTGCTCCATGTACAACTCTGCCAGTTGTGTAACGTTGTAACTGGTCTTTACTGGAAGAAAATGGGCGGTTTTCGTCAACCGGTCCACAATGACCCAGATGGAATCGTATCCTGACTGAGTCCTTGGCAGTCCGACGATGAAGTCCATACTGATGTCTTCCCATTTCCATTCAGGTATTTTCAAAGGTTGCAACAATCCAGCGGGTTTTTGATGTTCGGCTTTTACCCGTTGGCATGTGTCGCATAGGGCAACGTATTCGGCTATATCCCTCTTCATACCATCCCACCAATAGCAAGTTTTCAAATCCTTGTACATTTTGGTGCTCCCTGGATGTATGGAATAGGGTGAATCATGTGCCTCCTTCAATATCATGTCACGAAGGTGTCTTAGGTTTGTCACACAAATCCTTTTTCCTAGCCAAAGCGTACCCTTTTCATCCTCTTTGAAATCCTTCTCTATCCCTTGTGGGATTCTTTCCTTGATCTCCTTGATCCCCTCATCCGTTGCTTGTCCCTTTCTTATTTCTTGTTCCAATGGGGAGTGGATCTCTATCATTTCCATGTTATTCAAGAATCCGAGGTGTAACCGTTCGAACTCCTTACGTAGTTCGGGTGGTAGCTCCCGAACCATGAGTTGGTGGCATGCTCCCTTTCTGCTCAATGCGTCAGCGACTACATTGGCCTTCCCGGGATGGTAGTTGATTCCCACATCATAATCCTTGATGAGTTCTAACCATCGACGTTGCCTCAAATTCAAGTCCGTTTGTGTAAATATGTACTTGAGGCTTTTATGATCCGTATAGATCTCACATCGATGACTAAGGATATAATGTCTCCAAATCTTCAATGCATGCACCACTGTTGCTAACTCCAAATCATGAGTAGGATAGTTAAGCTCATGCTTCTTTAATTGTCGTGAGGCATAGGCTACCACTTGTCCTTCCTGCATGAGTACACACCCGAGCCCTTATCTGGATGCGTCACAATATATGTCAAAGCTCTTGTTTACGTCTGGTAATACCAGAACTGGTGCTGTGGTTAGCCTTTTCTTGAGTTCCTCAAAACTTTCTTGGCAGGCTTGTGTCCATTGAAAGATCTTCCCCTTTGTCAGCAACTCCGTCATAGGTTTTGCTATTTTAGAGAAGTCTTTAATGAAGCGCCGATAGTATCCAGCCATTCCAAGGAAACTCCGAATATCCCTCACGCTCTTCGGTTGGTCCCACTTCAGAACATCTCTCACCTTTCCAGGATCAACTGATACCCCTTCCTTGGAGATGATGTGGCCTAGGAAGGATATTTCTTTTAGCCAAAATTGACATTTGTTGAGCTTGGCATACAACTGATGCTCTCGCAACTTCCGCAAGGTCAATCTCAGATGTTCTTCATGCTCCTCCTCACTTTTTGAATACACCATAATGTCGTCGATGAAAACCACGACGAACTTGTCCAAGTACTCCATGAAAACCTTATTCATAAGGTACATGAAGTATGCGGGTGCATTCGTCAATCCAAAAGACATAACGGTATATTCATATGAACCATACCGCGTCCGAAAGGTCGTCTTAGGTATATCGGAGGGCTTAATCTTCAGCTGGAAATATCCCGACCGAAGATCAATCTTGGAGAACACTTGGGTTTCTTTCATTTGATCGAACAGGTCCTCTATACGGGGCAGAGGGTATTTATTCTTGATTGTTACCTCGTTGAGAGACCTGTAGTCCACACACATTCTTTGGGTTCCGTCCTTCTTGTCCACGAAGAGTACCGGGGCTCCCCATGGTGACGAGCTTGGCCGGATAAAACCCTTCTCCAACTGTTCTTGAATTTGCTTCTTTAGTTCAACTAACTCGTTGACGGGCATCTTATATGGTCTCTTAGCTATGGGTGCAGTTCCAGGTACCAAATCTATGGCAAACTCAATATCCCGATCAGGTGGCATATCTGGAAGTTCTTCCGGGAACACATCCGAAAATTCCTGAACCACTGGAATGTTGTCCAATGCTATCCCTTCAACATGGTTCAGATCCGCCCGTTCGGTCGCTTGCGGGGCTGACTCAAACTCGACACGGATACCGTGTTCATTTGTCAATTGCACGCTTCTCTCAGCGCATTGGATTACTCCATTGTGCTTGCTTAACCAGTCCATTCCGAGTATGATGTCAATTCCGTGGGAGTCCAAGACAATAAGGTTGGCAAGGAAGTCTACCCCCCTTATTTTAAGGCTTACCTTAGGACATACTATACTAGTCCTCATTTCTCCTCCGGGAGAATTAACTAACATAGCACATTCTAGGTGGGATACGGGTAGATGATGTTTGGCAACATATTTGGATGATATGAAGGAATGCGATGCTCCGGAATCAAATAAAATGGTGGCTGGGTTGGAGTTGACAAGGAACATACCAATTGCGACGTCCTCAGCCTGTTGTGCTTTCTCAGCAGTGACATGGTTAACGTGGCCACGAGCATAGTTCTGCGGTCCATGGTTCCCTTGGTTGTCCCCTCCGTTTGGTCGCTGGTTCTGCTTGGGCACGTTACCTTGCTGTCCAGGGCCTCGCTTCGGGCACTGGTTAGCAAAGTGGCCTACTTCCCCGCATGCAAAGCATGCCCTGTTGCCTGCAGCAGCAGGTACGTTGGGGCGGGGGTTTTGAACAGGAGCGCCATTGTTAGGCCGGGGTGCAGGAGGCATGGGCACACGAGGTGCCGGTGCAACGGGCCGTTGCTGTGGTGGCTGATCAGGGCGGTACGTAGGAGTGGTCGATCCATACTGCGGTGCAGGGGGCATGTATCTAGGTCGTACGTTGCTCCCTTGGGGCTGGTATGGGATCTTCCTTTTGCACTCGCGCTCGATCTCTCGGATCTTGTTTTCCACCACAATAGCCTTATCAACTAGCTTCTGGAAGCTTACGTAGTCATTGTTGAGGAGCTGAACCTAGATCTCATTGTTCAATCCTCTCATGAACAGGTACTGTTTCCTCTGATCTGAGTTGACATCTTCGGGGGCATACCGGGACAGTTGTATGAACTTGTTGAGATACTCGTTCACACTTTTCTGCCCTTGGCGGAGACCTTCAAACTCCTGCCTCTTGATCATCATTACGCCAACAGGGATGTAGTGGGAGCGGAAACTTTCCTTGAACTCAGTCCAAGTGATTGTCTCCGGGTTGGCATGGGCGTTGCTCAAGGCATCCCACCAGTCAGCAGCTGCTCCCATCAGTTGGTGCGACGCAAAGAGAACCTTCTCTCGGTCGTTGCACTGAACAATGGCAAGCTTTTTCTCCATGGATTTCAACCAATCATCGGCCTCCATTGGATCGCTTGCTTGAGAAAAGGTGGGTGGTCGAGTCCTCATGAACTCTCCCAACCTGTTATGAGCCGGTGGTGGTGGCGGCGGTGGTGCCGGAACGGGGTGTTGGTTGGCCTGCAACTGACCCAAAGTTTGGATCATGGTTTGCATAAGCTGGTTTTGCATGGCCATCAATCTTTCTAGGTTGTTTTTGCCAGCTCCGGGGTTGGCAGGAACTTCCTCGTGGTCATCTTCCTGGACGTTCCTTCGGGTGGCGTTTCCTCTCACCATCTGTGAGGGGGAACGAAATAGAATAGAAGGTTAGAAGGTTAGATAGGTCCTTTCAACTATATGCATCAAGGGGAGTTGGACTATATATATTAGTCCCTATGAGGATGTGATCAAGTGCCGAAGCATTTCACTCCTCTTTCTTCTTACATGTGGATATGGACAACGTTTTTTTTAAGACGTCCCAAAACTCACACTAAGCACGTATTCACAAATAATCATCACAAGGGCCCACTCAACTCCTATTCAGGGATGGTTTCCTATGTCAAGGTGGTTTCAAGGCCAATCTAGGCTATTCACCCTAGGATGCTTCCTTTGGTCCGCGTAGCTTCTATTTAGGGATATAACTTGCTGTTAACCCGTGATTCTAATATCAATCTAAGGTTTCTATCTAGGCGTGTAACCTACTGTCAACCCGTGGCTCTGATACCAATCTGTGACGCCCTCAATTCTGTGGGAAAACCACGGAACCGAGAACTAATGCATATGTGTGCCCAGGATGTTCATCACACATACACATACGTTCCACAAACTGAATTCAGATTATATATTACCACAAATAACAGAGTTTATTACAATACCTCATGAGTCTTGGACTCATGCTCACAGCGGAAGTCTTATTTCTATGCAGCGGAAGTCCTTATTTAAATGTGGAAGCAAAACTAATGCGGAAGCAAAACTAAGCAGTAGTGGCTCCATCTCTACTCCCTCCACAGGCAAGGTTGAGAACAGATCACACGCCATAATGCTCTACTCGGTCTTCATAGTAGTCTTCTCTTGCTGTTGATGAAGAAATAATAATGCAAGTTTGAGTACAATGATGTACTCAGCAAGTGCGGGAATAACACATGATATGCAGCTCATAAACAAGGTAGGCATAAAGGTTTATTTGCAGAAAAGCAAATTTATAAAATCATGATAAAACAGCAACTTAACTTTAGGTGAACGTATTCCCATCATGTATGAAATTACCAACATACCTCCATCACTTCCCGTGTTCCATCCAAACATTAACCAATCCTTTACCCATACTCACGAATACCTCCTCGTATTCGCTACCATCTCACCTCATGAAACAACCTTGTCTCGCACCGAGACCAATCTCTTATCCTGACCCACTAGTCATGTAACCCTTTCATCATCCAGACTTAACAATTCCAAACCATAACCAAAAACCATAACCAAGAACCTTCCCAATAACCATTCCCGTAACCATCCCATCTAATCATGGCAGTTTAGCCAGGTGCTCATGACCGTAAGCTCGGCTATCATGATAGTTTTAATAACTCTGCAGAGTTTGTACCTCTTTACCCACAAGTTTGTGATTTCGTCACCCGTCGGCGACTGCAGAACCTCCATTATACCAGTACACATCCGTCGGTGTATGGTCAAGAGATCACAAAATAGCCTTTACAAAGGGGTTACTAGATGTATGGACTCACTAAAGTTTCACCGGCAGGCTAGAATCTCCAATTCTCCCACCCACGGGCCCCCTCTTGTGCCATGCAGTTCCCAGGGCAGTCCTCACTCGACTCCCATTCCCCGCGCCTTCCACAGTCCATAACACTCTAGCAACTTACCTAATTACTCAGCTAAGCCGCACCCATACTTGGCCTTGTGGTGGCACTGTTATCCTAGCATGTGCATGCATGAACCGGTCCTTAGATCTACGGCAAGTAAAACCACCATCTCATGCTACCTCATTCACAAACCCAGGCTTGCCTAGATCTCCCTCCGATCCATGTTTATTAACCTCATCAGTTACTTATTATCAGTATGAATGCAGTTAGCTAGACACATCTATCTCGCTTCCCAATCCCATGGAATCAGCGAAGCATAAAGCAAAAACCATACCCGATCGACTCATAAACTTCCCAGGCGACAAGGATGGTTTAATCAAAACTAGTAAACTCCTATAAAAAAAGGGTTTTCCCATCATGTTTGACTCAACACACACACCTTTTCGCAAAACAAAAATAGTTTCACCCAAAACATAGGATCAACATGGTCAAGGAGCACTTGCCTTGTTCTTGCGGTTCCGGTTGTTCTTGATTCTCAAAACCTTGTTGCTGCAGCTCGTCGTACACAGCTTCCTGAGCTTGTTCTGCTATGTAAGATTCACGTGCATACAAAATTCACAGCAATCAATATCATGCACAAACCCTAAACTAGATGCGATGATGCTCATGCATGCTATCCTATGATTTTTATTAGATTGATCTGTACGTATTCTTGCATGGCTTGCATGGTCAGAGGTGTTCGGTTCAAAGGTGGACGTGGCGATGATCTTGTCTTTAGATCAAACTGATCATCAAGTGATCTGTTCACGAGAAAGCTTCTGTTCGAAGGGAATTGAAGAACAGATGCAAGAGATGAACATCATGATGTCGTAAGGTGGTATTGAAGTCCTACCTCACGCTCTTCTTGTCTTCGAGGTCCTCCTCAGACCGCTTGGTTCTTCTCCGATGATCTCCCTTGTTGTGCTTTCGGCGATGTTTTGCTCGGCGAGTTAGGGCTAGAGCGCTAAGTCGTCGGCTTAGGAGTTGAAAAAGAAGTTTGTGGTTTCGGGCAGAGGTTTTGGGTTCTATTTATAATCGAGAAGAGAAGAGTCCTAATCTGATTGGATCCCGAATAAGAGTCTTATTCAGATCTTCGTTGGATCCTAACGTCTTATCTTCGGTAAGGATTGTGGATTTTAGATCGGTTCCCGTTGCGTACCGGTGTCCTTACGCGTAACAGCCGCTCCAAAACTCGTTACTTCTGTGGTGATGAGCTCCGGAGGCTCCACGTGTCCTTCCGAGCCTGGTATCTCTTTGTCCGCAGAGACGAGCTCCGGTTGTGCCGCGTGTCAATCGATCAAGACCTCCCTCCTCTTCGGAGGTGAGCTCCGCGCACGCCACGTGTGGGTGCCGGTCTTTTCGCCTTTCCTTCCCTCAGGGACATGCCCCGAGGTCGACACGTGTTCAACAGCGACGGACCTCCGGAGATAAGCTCCGGTGGCAACACGTGTTCAATAGATCAGGACTTCTCGGAGATGGGTTCCGAAATTAACACGTATCCCGTGCGACTGGTCCCCTGACTTCCGCGAGGACTAGCTCCGAAGGTGACATGTGTCCCATGTAAAATGCCTTTGCTTTTTCCGCAGAGGCTATCTCCGCGGGCTGCACGTGTCCCACAGGGTCGGACCTCTTTCCAATTGCGGAGGTGACCCCCGAGCCTGCCACGTAGCTAGTTTAACGGCGGACCTCTCCCTTTTTCTTGGGGATGAGCTCCGAACACGCCACGTGGTCTGCTGGTCGTGGAAATTGCCTTCGGTGCTCTCAGAGAGCTTTACTGGCTATCCTTTTGATACTTGTTTCTGTTCCCTCTTTTCTAAAAATGTTTTTCTTCTTCATAAACATGAACATATGCTGACACCCGAGATGAGGGTGTCACAGATTCCGTATTCAATTTTGATTTTTTTATGCTCGGGCTAAATTCTTGTTCTTAAAAAAGCAGATAATACTGGTTTTTTTCTCAAACTAGACTACTGAATAGAGATGTTAATGGGTATCAATTACGTGCATGCTTACGGATACCAATATGACATGTTGTAAGTGAGAGCTCCAGGAATTGCTGTAGATCAGCATATCATCGAAGAATACCAAAACAAATTTCTTGATGAAATCCTTTAACACATCATTCATTAGAGCTTGGAACGTTGCTGGAACATTTGTTAGGTTAAATGGCACAACAAAAAAATCAAAATGACGTGATGTGACACTCGGTTCTGAAAAATGAATCAAGTGATGCGTATGTGTGCCCAGGATGTTCATCACACATACACATGTACTTCACAAACTGAGTTCAGAACATAACAACGTTACAAATAGTACTTAAGTGCTTTATTACAGTAGTTACTTATCTTTACATGAGTATATAGTTTATTTTGCAGTGAAAAAACACTAAACAGCAGCTGGGCTTCAACTCGACTCCATTCCGTAGGCAGTTGACGGTAGTGCGCATGCCTAATACTCTACCTGGTCTTCGAAGTATTCTCAAGTTTCTCCTGTAGATGAATCATTATAAAAATGCAAGGGTGAGTACATGTCGTACTCAGCAAGTGCGGGAAAGTATGACATGTGGATTAAAACAAGGTTGAATACAAAAGGTTAATTGCAGCAACCAAATTTTATTTCATAATCACAAGAAAACAACTTACAATGTCTAGGTGAGTTAAATCCCAACATAACCAAGTAGTTCATCATGACTCATGTCCAATACCATCATATTCCATCTTTCATCAAGTTTAACCAGCCAATACTCATTCTCAAGCTTATCTCAAATCACAATTTTCTCATGAACATCACATACTCACATAACCGAAACCAATCTCATATATATAACCCAAACCAGTCCCAAATGACATAACCATAACTAGTCCCGAATGACTATAACCAGTCCCGATCAAACCATATTAACTTCTAATCATGAAAGTTGTCCAGGTGCTCGTAATCGGAAGCATGACTATCATGATAATTTTACACTCTGCAGAGGTGGCACCACTTTACCCACAAGTTCGTGTTCGTCACCTGTCAGCGACTAGAGAAACCTATATTATGCCAATACACAACCATCGGTGTATAGCCAAGAGATCACAAAATAGCCTTTACAAAGGGGCTACTAGAATGTGCGGACCCACCAAGGTTTCACCGGCAGGCTTGAATCTCCATTCTCCACCCACGGGCCCCCTCGTGTGCCATACAGTTCCCACGGCAATCCATCCTTGACTCCCATTCCTCGTGCCATCAAATGGTTCATAACAAACTAGCAACACACCGAATTAGTCAACTATGTCGCACCCATATTTGGCCCTGTGGTGGCAATGTTTTCCTAGCATATTTTTGCATGAATCGGTCCTTAGATCTAAGGCAAGCAAACCACCATGCCATTCAGCAACACCACAAACGAGCTTGCTTAGATCACCCCGATTCCATGCTTGTTAAAGATCACCATATTCTCATCGTCATTGATCCTCAAAATTCTAGTGGTTTAAGCAAGTTTAATTAGGTTTCCCACAATCCCGTTAAGCAATGCGGTGCAAAAGAGAAAAGCAGCCCTGTCGAAGTGTTTGCTACGACACGTCCCCCGGTACCGCTACTGGAGCAGTCTGCGGAGGTTTGTTGTTTAGAGGGACTAACGTTCCTAGAACGATCGAGCTTGGAGAACAGGGATGAACACCAGGATTTATGTGGTTCGGGCCGTCAGAGCATAAAACCCTAGGTCCACGGGAGTGTGTGTTGGATTGTTTGAGCTTGCACGCGTGTGAGTCTAAGGGTCAATTGGAATCGAGTAGGGTCGAATTCGATCCCCCCATGTCGTAGGCTGCCCGATCCTTTTATGTCTCAAGGCCGGGCAGTTACACTGTGGCCTGAGGCCTAACAGGTGGCCCCACGGCTGTCCGTAGCCTATACATGATCTAGGGTATTTACAACTACTTGTAGTGCTCACTGTTGAAGGAGTTAAGGCGCGTCGTATGATACGTCAGACACCTTAGACCGAGCAGCGGTTGATGATGGCAGGAGAAAGCTCTGTCTTATCTCTGCGGTCTACTTGGTCAGCCGTGCAACACTGTGTCGTTACTGCCGTTGTCACGCCATACCGTCATGCCCTTTCACTGTAATGACCGCCAGGAGTGGGCGGAGGCATGTACTCCATGCCATGCTTCTGGGGAACACGCGAGTATTGAATGTGTGACTGTACTGCGCACGTCTTCCTTGACTCATGAGGCCCACGACCCATGGCAGATCGTGGGACATGTGGCGGCCCCGGAGCCCACCTCGGCAGGGAGGCCAAGCTCAGAGCGTGAGGACACATGTTAGCACCGGACCTCGCCTAACTGGGGAGGCCAGGTCCGGGGCCGAGGACACGTGGTAGCTCTGGAGCCTGCCTCAGTGGGGAGGTCAGGCCCGGAGCACGGGGACACGTGGTATTACCAGACCTCGCCTCAGCGGGATGCCAGGTCCGGGGCCGAGGACACGTGGCGGCTCTCAATCCTTTTTTCAGCGGGGAGGTCAGGCCCGAAGCTCAGGGACACGTGCCACCACCGGACCTCACCTCAGTGGGGAGGCCAGGTTCGGGGCCAAGGACACATGGCAGCTCAGGAGCCCTCCTCAACGGGGAGGTTAGGCCCGGAGTCCGGGGACAGGTGGCAGCACTAGACCTTGCCTCAACAGGAAGGCCAGGTACAGGGCCGAGGACACGTGGCACCTCCGGAGCCCTCCTCAGCAGGGAGGTCAGGCCCGGAGCTTGGGGACACATGGCAGCACCGGACCTCGCCTCAACAGAGAGGCCAGGTCCAGGGCCAAGAACACGTGGCAGCTATTGAGCCCTCATCAGCGAGGAGGCATGGCCCGGAGCCAGGGGACACTTGCAGTGCCAGACCTCGCCTCAGCTGGGAGGCCAGGTCCAGGGTCAAGGACACGTGGCAGCTACAGAGCCCTCCTCAGCGGGGAGGTCAGGCCCGGATCCCAAAGACACGTGGCAGTGCTAGAGCCCGCCTCAGCAGGGAGGCAGGGTCTGGAGCCTCTTCAAGCTTCCACGGGGGGTACCCTGTCTGCAGGGTACCAACAGTGGCCCCCGGGCCCACCCCGAGGGAGGCGACGGTCCCGTAGGTTGGGCCTCCGTCTTTCCTTCCCGTGTGGTTGCTTTGAACCTGCACCTTGGTGGTTGAAGTGGCAGCACGCCTCTAGCGTAGTGGGCGAGTGGCTGTATCTGGCAGTCAAAGCGGCAGTATGCCCTTGGCATAGTCAGCAAGTGGACGTACTTTATAGTCGAACCGGCAGTACGCCCTGGCTAGTGTTCACGTGGTCGTGCTTGACTGGAGGGTCGTAGCGATGTGCTCAAGGAGCGGTTTCTGGGCATTGACTGCGACGGTTCTCGAGATGACCGCTGTAGTTCCTCCATGTCGCTTTTCTCGGGAACTGCCCGAGCCTCCTTCTAGAGACGCTGCCTGCCTGGCCCCCACTGTCTGATAGGCGTACCTGGGTCCCACTCGTCATTAAAGATGCGGTTAGCGTGGGGCAATGATAGCCCTGACGCCACGCACGCCGTTCTGCCAAGGGTCGCAGGAGTAGTAAAGGAAACTTTGCAGCGAAAGGCGATTGTATCCTTACTTGCTTCCTTGCGCTTTGTGCTTGTCTTCTTCCTTTGCACTCGAAACTTCCGCTTTCGATCAGATCCAACCACCACTTGCTACAATGGCAACTGGCCTTCGCCCCTCCCTCCTTTAGACTGACGAAGAACTCGGGTGCGTAAGGCGGCTGCTCAGCTAGCAGTCGGCCGAGTACGACGGAAGAATTCACCATGGGATGACCCCGCTCATCGGCCTGCAGCCCAGCGAGATCGTCCTGTTCACGTCTTACCTGCTTGCCGGATTCATTCTTCCGGCATCTTCATTCCTGCTAACGCTGCTGGAGGTGTACGGCCTTCAGCTCCACCACTTGATGTCGCACGCTCTCACATTGTTGGTAGTCTTTGTCCACTTCTGTGAGGTGTTCGTATGCATGCGGCCATCAGTGCAGTTGTTCCGGGTCTTCTTCGTCTTGCGGGCTTCGGGGAGAAGCACAAGCCACCTGGGGGCTTACTACTTCCAGCACCGAGGCAAGAACACCGTTCCGTACATCGCGCCCTTCTCCCACTGCAAGTGGGAGCACTAGAGGGAGGATTGGGTGATCGTTCAGACAGACGTCCATGAACCCCTAGAGCTGCCGAGCGCCCCCCCGGTCAGCGAGGAATCTGTCGGGGATGAGATTCCCGACCTGTAGGAAGCCTACAAGCCCGTTCTAGCGAGGATCAAATTCTTGGCACAGGAGGGCCTGACGTCACTGATGGTCTTGGCTGGCTTCCTGTCATGCCACATCGCTCCCCTTCAGCAGTGCACCCGTGCTGCATGGTTGTACAACGGGGAGAATGATCTCACCCGGCTGGAGCACGACCTCGGGTCGACCCCAGACTGGGAGATGCTAAGCATCATATTTGTTGAAGTTGTCCCCGACCTAACCTCAGATGACTTCATGAACCCGCCGACAAGTTGCTTGCTGGTCTGCCTTAACCAGGCGGCAAGGTCGAGGTTGTTGAAGGAGTTGCAAACCTTGGATGACATCGACGTCGCTGCGCAGCAAGTCTGGGATGCTTCCCGTGGCGTCGAGATCTTCGAGGGAAGCGGCACCAGTGATCAGGCAATGCCTGTGTCGGACCCATTCCTCAACAAGGGGAAGGATTAGTCACCGCCCAGAGACACCGCAGAGTCGAGCAAGCAGCCGAAGAGAAGGTTGGTTCGCACCGACGGGAGCTCTGTCTCGAAGCCCAGAGCAAAGGGGCCTCAAGCTGTGCATGGTCCCGCGTCGCGCCTGGTGGACGGTGCTGGCGGCAGCTCTAGCAATGCTGCAGTTAGGGTAGCTCTGGCGGGTGTGAGGAAGACGCGTTACGCTCCTCCAGCTCTGAAGCCGACAGGGGAAGTTCCGACACCTGACGCACCTCTAGCCCTTAGGGCAACAGTGAAGAAGACTCCCGGCGCGCCTCTGACTCCAAAACCGATGGTGAGGAAGGCTCCTGACACGCCTCCGGCCCCGAGGCCGACAGCGAGGAAGACTCCCGACGTGCCTCTGGATCCGAAGCCGAGGGGGGCGAGTGGTTCTAGCCCCCCCACGCAAGAAGCTTTGTGCCTCGTGGAACTGCCAGGCACCCAGGTACGACGCATACCTTAGGGTAAGCTGCAGTCTTGCTGCTATTCTGCTTGTGTGATTGATTTTGGCTCCTTCCTAACAGGGCTTCACCGCATAGCGCGACACCTTCTTCGCAGCAGCCCAGGGGCCAGAGCCCCTTTGTCGGTAGGGGTTCTAGAGGTCCAACGCCGGCACCAGCTCCAGAACCAGCGCCTGGACCAACCCGAGACATCGACTTTGGGGCCCCGAGACCAGCCAAATGATGGACATGGACGTCCATGGCGCGGTTGCTCCAAGTAAACCTGTAGGACAACCTCCTTCTTCTCTGCAGACAGATGTAGTGGTAGCTCCGCCAGAGGACAATGAGCCCGTGGAGGCTGTGGGGTGTCCTCTCTTGCAGATGCCGGAAGTGGTTCCGCTCCCCAAGGCCATGAAGGTGGCATACTCAAGCATGGAACAGGTGCAGGAGGCATTTGGTCGGGAGTGGGACAACATGAAGGCAGAGCAGGAGCGCCTCAAGGACTGGGGCGACCTACTGAAGGAGCGAACCCAGGCTGCCAAGGAGAAGACAATGGCGAGGATGGAGAAGCTAGAGGTCATGCAGGAGGCGATCGACCTGGAGCGGGCAGCGGTCGAGAGGCTCGACAGGATGGACCGGGACCTCCTAGCCAAAGCCAAAAGACTCCATGCCGCAGCCGACGCTCGTTCCGAAACCCTCTCAGGGGCGTGGGAGATCCTCGTCCGATGCGAGCAAGGGCTGCAACCGAAGGAGAGGGACCTCATCATCCACGAGGCTGCCCATGAGAGGGAGCGGGAGCGCTTGGGGAAGCAGCTCTAGAACATCCACGAGCACGAGCTCGCTGCCTCATCCAAGGAGGCCTCCCTGGTGCACCGAGCTGCAGAGCTTTCTGCCTGGGAGGAGGAGCTGGCTACCAGGGATAAGGAGCTGGCGAACTAGGACCTGGTCCGGGAGCTGGCAGCTATTGCCAAGATGGTGGAGGAGCTCCGAGCTTCCCGCGTTGTCGAGGTGGAGAAGGTATGGGACTTCATTAGCCGCACGGAGATGGAGTTGGAGCTCTTCAGCTTCAGCCCCTTGCGCTTAGGAGATCCAGTGTAGGAGGTGAGCCAAACTGCTGGCGCTGGAAGGCATCATCGGGGAAGAGCTGTAGGTTGAGGGCAAGGCCTTGGCTCAGCAAGAGGCGGAGCACGTGCTCACGTGCTTCCGAGCTGGGACCCCAGCGTCTCCCTCAAGCCGGTGGTGCATGTGAGACCTATGTGTGCTGAATACATTGGCTTTGACGATAAAAGTTTTGAGTACTACCAAAACATCTTTTTAACAAGGTCCGACTCTAGATCCGAGCTTCTACAAGGTCCGACGATAGGTCCGACTTGTTTTGGGTAGCTCCGGCAAGGTCCGACTTGCTTTGTCTAGATCTGACTTATTTTGGCTAGGTCCGACTTATTTTTGCTAGCTCCGGTGCTAGGTCCGACTAGCTTTGGTAAGTTCCGTGCTAGGTCCGACTAAGCTTTAGTAAGCTCCGCGCTGGGTCCAACTAGCTTTAGTAAGCTCCGGTTCAAGGTCCGGTTAGATTTGGTAAGGTTCGGAGCTTGATTGCAATGGTTCTGCTTTTATCTTGCAATGTTTTGAACTTGCTTTACTCTTATGGAAAGTTTGCTTAGTATTATTTTACTAAGTTTTTGGTCTGTTTTGGTGGTTATGGCTGATATCATTTTGCTATGGTTTACAACATGCTTATGTGAGGTGCTCACGTAAGATGTTGTAGTTTTGGAACTAACGAGAGTCAAGTCGAGGACTTGTGCTCGGAAGTATTGGTTGTTTATTCATGTGCAGGTGTTGCTTGAGTTCAAGACATGACTGGTGACGGGATCCATTGAACTAGTCTTAGGGAGAAGATGAGGTTCAACAACCAAGTTCGGGAGGAATTGTGGTTGAGTTGATCGGGAGGTTGCGCAGTATGTTTGAATCAAGAATAATGCATATGAAGGTATCTTGGGCGGTGTTGGAAGATATTTGCACGTGTGCAAGGAGTGCATGGATGTGGCTGCATGGTTCCAGGGCGTGACGAAGAGATGTGGACGTAAAGAATTGGTCGAAAAGGTCCAACCGACTAGGTTATGGACTCAGGCTGCGGCTGAGTCGTGTTTGACTCAAATATGGAATGTTTTGAGTTGGTTATGATAAGATTTCGTGTAGGTCACGGATTTGAGTTATTTTAGGAATGTAGGATACGTTCCTAAGGTGTTTGGAAGTCTTAAGATTGCTTCTATCTGCGTATAGAAGAGTCCTAAGCAGTATTGGAAAGCTACAGTTTGAATCCAAGTAGGAGTAGGAGTCCTAGTTTGAGTTGAGTTGGCCTTCGGGCTGGTTATATAAGCAAGGGAGGCCAGAGCTCGTGGTGTACAACTTTGGGGCTGTTCCTCTTGTGTTTTGATAAACAAAAATCATATTCTAAAAGAACTTTTGTGCCTCGTTCGTCCGACTTATTTCAGACAAATTTTTCTCGTCGAGTTTCTGTTCAGCACTACCTTGCTTCGGTGGTTTTATCATAACTCGAGTTTTACAGATCTAATTGATGTGATTCTTTTTGGGTTGTCTTTACAACTTGATTATCTATCATCTGTGAAAATTTCACAGTCATTTAATTTTTGTTTTCTGATCTACACGAGTTTATTTGCAGTATTCCAGAACTATTTTTCTCGCGTATGACAGATTGACCTTTGTTCGATCTTTTGATCGTAACTAGAGTTCCTCTCAACGGATTTTCATGATTCTTGTTGTGACGTCTTCGTGACTTGATTCTCTACAATCTATACTAGTTTTTTCACAGTTGAACACGTTTAGATTCGTCACACACACGGTTTCTTTAACAGATCAGTTTTCTGCTGAGGGGTGTTTTGTTGCTTCCGCTGAAAAGTTTTTATCTACCATTCACCCCTCTCTGGTAGCTTTACACGTGTACTTCTATCCTACAATTGGTATCAGAGCTAGGTTGCTCTAATATTTGTGATTTGCACATGTTTTGACTAATCATCATAGAGAAATACTGATATGCCCACGCCGACCAGACCATCAAGTATACCGACTACATCAAGCAAGATGGAACAATCATCAAGTCAAGCTGCACCAGCTCATGTCTTCGATGGACCAATTACTCGTAGCCGAGCTAAACAGCTACAACAAGAGGTGCACGCGCTACTTTGTGAAATTCATTTAAAGAATTATATACTTCCTAAATCGTACATGTTTCTATTACTCAGGTTCACCAAGGAGGATGACAAGGACACGCCGAGACTGAACCAGAGAGGAGAACTACGTCGAACCAGTTCGGCCTGGTAGAACTGTCATGAAGAAACAGTCATATCTCTTGATTAATAGAAGCTGTGAAGGTCCATGAGTACTTGTTGGAAAGGTGTTGAAGTCAACTTTCTAATGCCACTAAGTGTCGAGTGCTTTAGAGCTCCCAGCTTGGCAGCCGAGTGCTTTTGGTGCAGACTGTTCAGAAGATCAATAGACAGCCTGATATCCAAGTTTCCGTGAGAAACTTTATCACTCTACAATATTTCGTGAAGCATGCTACACATGGTGTGAAAGGTTATCGAATTAGCTTTCCAACGCATTTGGTACCGTGTCTTTTGGATGTCCCTAGGTGGAGTTATGATTAAAACATTGAAGACCACTCAAAAGGCCAGAAGACATGCGGAAAATTGATGACCACTGCATGAATGATCAAGCCAGTTGGCCTTCCACCTTCCCACGTGGCTTTTTCAGTTCACATCTATTTTTAGACTAGTTGTTGGCATAAATACCGCTCTTTTTGTAAGCCAAAGAACACCTTTTGATGAATTAAAATTAATCCAGTGATATTTGCAGCCGAGCTGCTTGAGTGTCTTACTCAACCCTTGTTCTTCCTTGTTCTCCTTGAACTTGTGGAGAGATCTCTCTAAGATCCACTAATTCGTGCTCTGCGGGTTCCAGTACGGTTGCCTCGTCTTGTGTGGATTAGCTCTGGTTGTGGTTCTGCGGTCGTTCGGAGATCGAGTCGAAGTCTTCGCGGTTTCGGTGTCTCTCTCCCCGTCGCTTGGTCGCATCCAACCTTGGTCAGGTATAAAGCTAGTTATCCGCGCTGTTTCTACAGCAAGTTATCTTGTTCTTGAGCCTCCTGTCGTGAAGATCGGGCCACCCTTCGCCGAACCAAATTTGGTGCATATCAAATACTCCGCCAAACCTTGTGTGTTTAGTGGTATTGATTTTTAGGTTTGGAAGACACACATGGAAGCTTTCATCCAGGCGCAAGGCTTTGCAATATGGGAAAAGGTGTACAAGCCTTACGATGCGCCTTCAAACGATCAAGTCACGGCTACAAACATGAGAGATGTCGACAAAAACAACAAGGCTCATAACTTGATCATACAAGGACTAACTCAGAGCGACTTCGACCGTGTTGCACACCTCCGATCGGCGTACGATGTGTGGAGAGCACTTTGTGACTACCACGAAGGATCCAACACGATCAAGGAGGTAAGACAGGCCATGTTCAAGAAAGAATACATGCGCTTTGAGATGCAACCCGGTGAGTCCATTGATGACCTCTTTGCTTGCTTTAATAAAATTCTCAGCAACTTGCATAGCGCCAATGTTAATTTTTCAGATGCTGAAAATGCTAGGCAATTACTAAGTGCATTAGACATGTCAATTTAGGAGATGAAAGTAACATCCATACGTGAATCCACTGTCATGAGTACTCTTACATTAGATGTGCTTTATTCTAAGTTAAAAACTCATGAAATTGACATTATATCACGTAAGAACGCAAATAAGACTATTGCATTTGTCTCACAACGTGATTTGCCTAGCTCCGGCCAATCATCCAGCAATACACTTGCTTTGCTGTCTTCACTAACCCTGGAACAGATTAAGGAGTTTCCAGAGGAGGAGCTAGTACTTCTTTCTACTAGGTTCTCAAAAGCATTGCAAAATGTGAGAACTAGAAGGAGAGGAAGCTCCGGACCTCAACGATGCTTTGAATGTGGTAAGACAGGACACTTTCGTACAAATTGCCCTAACCTTTCAGGTCCTTCTAACCGTGATGAAGAGCAGAATAAAGTCAAGTCCTCTTTTGGCAACACCAACAAGAAAAAGAAGGGTTTTACAGGACGCAAACTGATAAACATTTTCATCACCGCGCTTCAAGAACTTGTCTCGAGTGATGTAGACATTGGAAGTAATGAAGATGAAGATGATCTGGCAGACTTGTGCTTCATGGCGGGCAAATCAAAATCAAGTATGGAGGATGCAGAACACAACAGTGACAACAAAGAGGTATGTCCTACTTGCGAAGAAATGTGTGATGCTATTTCTCGTGCCACTATTATTGTTAAGAAAAAGGACAAAAAGCTTAGGGACAATGCTGTTAAAATTGAGTCACTAGAATCTGAAATTAGTCATTTAAAATCTTTGATTCCTAGTGATGATTCTTGTTCCTCATGTGATTTAATATATGAACAATTGTCCTCTCTAAGAAGTGCACACACCTCCACACTTGATAAACTTGAACTTGAAATCAAAAAGAACAAAAAGCTTGCTGCACTTAATGATAAAAACTTGAAAGATGCTTGTTGTTCTACAATTGATTTGTATTGTTCTACTTGCGATGATCTTGATAAGAAACTACAAGATGCTATGAAAGAAATTTCTATATTGAACAATGCTTTACGTTCTCATGAAGTTAAATATTGTTCCAATTGCAAATTAAAAGGAACAAATTCATGTGAAAATTGACTTGATCTATCAAATAAACTTGATAACATGCATATGACATTAGATCGGTTTTGTAATGGGAATAATAACCTAAACTTGCTGCTGAATTCTTTCAAGTCTTGCAATGATAAAACTGCTTTAGGTTTTGATTCACATGTTCATGCTAAGGAACATCCACCTAAAATTGTAAAATCATTAGGAAGTGGTTTGATTCAAACAATTCCTAAACAAAAAGAAGTGGTTTCTAAATCTGTAGGAGTGTTGTCACATTCGGGTTCAAATAAGCATACTGCATGATCATCTAGATATGAACATAAAGTTAAATTTCATTGTACCTATTGTGGTAGAGATGGTCATGTCATAGATTTTTGTTATAGACTAGCTAAACACCATAAAAAGAAAAGAATGCAAGCTAGATCTTATAACTCTCATGCAAAATTTGCTGCACATACTAAACCGAATGTCAGGAACATGCAACCTGCTGTTATGAGTCAGAAATATTCAAAGTTTACCTCCAGAGATTCAGTTTTTGCCTCCGGAGCTTCAGTTTTTGCCTCCGGAGCTACTGATTTTTCGTGCTACACAAGTAACACCTCATAGGTCAGTAGTTAAGAACAAAAAATCTCAAACTTTGACTCATAAACCTGCTGTTTTATCTCAGCTTTCACATGTTATTCCTGCTAGACGTCGTGTGACTCAGTACTGGATTCCTAAATGCCTTTTAACTAACCCCAGTATTGAGTCATCGACGTATTGTGCTTCTATGTAGGTTACACGCTTGAGGAAGGAGAACACTTGGATTGTGGATTCAGATTGCTCACGCCACATGACCGGTAACAAAGAATGGTTCTCCTCTCTCTCTTTTATGTCACATGTAGAGAATGTTACTTTTGCCGATAATTCTTCAACTCCTATAATTGCTAAGGGTTCGGTTACAGTAAATGATCACTACACTTTGAAGGATGTGGCACTTGTCAAAAATTTGAAATACAACTTGCTTTCTGTTTCACAATTGCTAGATGAAAATCTGAAAATTATTTTCAATAAAACTTGCTGCAAAGTTGTAGGTTCAAATAGTGAGCTTATTTTTAATATGTCTCGGTTTGGAAGAGTTTTTAAAGCTGATTTTGATATGTCTTCCTCTATGCATAGATGTCTAGTTGCAAATGATTCCAAAGATTTATATTTTTGGCATCGTAGACTTGGTCACGTAGGCTTTGATCATCTGACACGTGTTAGTGCTCTTGATCGCATACGTGGGCTGCCTAAGCTTAAAGGGGACAAAGAAATTGTGTGCTCTTCTTGTAGACATGCTAAGATGTTTGCAGGTTCACATGCTCCTCTCACAATGACCATGACAACTGAACTGGGTCAACTTTTACACCTTGACACCGTAGGACCTTCACGTGTTCAATCCTTCGGAGGTAAATGGTATGTTCTTGTGATTGTTGATGACTATTCTAGATACTCTTGGGTTTACTTTATGACATCTAAGAATGAAGCTTTTAGTCACTTTAGAACTTCATTTCTTAGATTATCAATTGATCACCCAGGATCTTTAAGAGCAATTAGAAGTGATAATGGAACCGAATTTAAAAATCAATCGTTTGATCACTTTTGTGCTGAAAATGCAATAGATCATCAATTTTCTTCACCATATGTACCTCAACAAAACGGTGTTGTAGAGAGAAAGAACAGAACCTTAGTTGAGATGGCTAGGACTATGCTTGATGAATATCAAACTCCTAGGAAATATTGGGATGATGCAATTGCAACCGCTTGTTATGTCTCAAATCGTGTTTTCTTGCGTGCTAAGCTAGGTAAAACACCATATGAGCTCAGATTTGGACATAGGCCTAGTGTCACACACTTTAGGGTCTTTGGTTGCAAATGCTTTGTTAATAAACATGGTAATCTTGATAAATTTAAAGCTAGATCTGTTGATGGCATGTTTCTTGGTTATCCATCTCATACTAGAGGCCATCGTGTGCTTTTACTTTATACTAACAAAATTGTGGAAATTTGTGAGGTTTCTTTTGATGAAACTAGCCCAGGTACTAGTTCAAATATTGCAGGTCCGGATCCATATCCGCAGGGACAGAGTATTTTCGTTAAATAAGAGGAAGAAGTGGTGCTGCTGCCCGAAAATTCAGCAGCTAATGACATTGTTCCAGCTCCTGATCTTGATTCACAACCAGCACCGACGACCACTATTGCTGGTCCAGATCCTCCTCACGTCACAAGCTCATCTATTTGTGATGAACATGAAGAAGAAGAAGCTTGTGAAGTGTCCACTCCCCCCCCCGGATTCTCAAAAGTCGTCCTCCACAACAAATTATTGGAAGCTTGCATGAACGAGTTACAAGATCCAGGTTTTTCGACCCCAACTCTCATGCTCATTCTGCTTTTTTTGCTTCTTTTGAACCCAAAGATATATCACACACACTCACTAATGAATCTTGGATTATTGCCATGCAAGAAGAGTTAGAAAATTTTGAAAGAAATAATGTTTGGAAACTTGTACCTCCACCTCAAGGTCACACTTTAATTGGAACTAAATGGGTGTTTAAAAATAAACAAAGTGAGGATGGGGTTGTGGTTAGGAATAAGGCTAGGTTGGTTGCTCAAGGTTTCACACAAGTTGAAGGTCTAGATTTTGATGAAACTTTTGCTCCTTTTGCTAGATTAAAAGCCATAAGAATTTTGTTAGCTTTTGCTGCATCTAAAGGTTTTAAGCTATATCAAATGGATGTTAAAAGTTCTTTTCTTAATGGCTACATAGATGAGGAGGTTTATGTCAAACAACCACCTGGTTTTGAGAATCCAAATTTTCCTAATCATGTTTACAAAATGTCCAAAGCCTTGTACGGTCTCAAACAAGCCCCTAGAGCATGGTATGATAGGTTAAAACATTCTTACTTGAAAAGGGGTTTACCATGGGCAAGGTTGATAAAACTATTTTTTTGCTTAAGCATGGCAATGACTCATTATTCGTTCAAGTGTATGTGGATGATATTATCTTTGGTTGTGCTTCTCATGATCTTGTGTCCAAGTTTTCAGCTATGATGAGTTCATAATTTGACATGAAGATGATGGGAGAACTCACGTACTTTTTGGGGCTGCAAATCAAGCAAACCAAGGAGGGTACCTTTGTGCATCAAACAAAGTATACAAAAGATCTCCTAAGGCGCTTCAACATGGACAAAAGCAAGCCTCTTCGGACACCAATGGGAACAACAACAACACTTGAACTTGATGAAGATTGTGATCCCGTTGATAAAAGAGAATATAGAAGCATGGTCGAATCACTTTTGTATCTCACGGCATCAAGACCGGACATATAATTCAGCGTATGTCTTTGTGCACGGTTTCAAGCCTCCCCACGTGTTTCACATCGTCAAGCCGTCAAAAGGATTCTCAGATACTTACATGGAACTCAAGAATTTGGCATTTTTCTCCCTTCTTCCTCAACTGTTACTTTGAAAGCTTTTTCCGATGCTGATTTTTGGGGTTGTAGGATTGATAGGAAAAGTACTTCTGGTGCTTGTCATTTTCTTGGTAATTCACTTGTTGCTTGGTCCTCTAGAAAACAAAGTTCAGTTGCACAATCCACAGCCGAATCTGAATATGTAGCTGCTGCTAGTGCTTGCTCACAAATTCTTTGGGTTGTTCAAACACTTAAGGACTATGGGGTTGATCTAGATAGTGTTCCACTGTTTTGTGATAACACTAGTGCCATTTGCATTGCTAAAAACCCCGTGCAACATTCGAGAACTAAGCACATTTACATTAGGTATCACTTTCTCCATGATAATGTCGAAAAAGGGAACATTGTGCTTCACCATGTAGATACCGAACAACAATTGACTGACATTTCCACAAAACCTTTGGATTTCACTCGTTTTTGTTACATTCATAGTGAAATAGGGGTTATGCATCCTCATGTCTTAAATTGAGGGAGAATTTTGAAACTTGGGAAGTCTATGTGTGAATCTGAAATTAAAATAATATGAGCATAGTATTTCATGCATATATGACTTTGTGATTCCTTTTTCATGCTGAAAGTTCTTACTACATTACTCGTGTTATACATTTTGTAGTTTTTACCATGTCTAGTAATTGGAAAAATTACTTACACTAAATCTGGTCATGGTCGAACTTTTTTGCTATTTTGAACTTGTTGCATGCTCACAAGTGCTTTTAATCATAAAGAATTAATCAAGTAATCAACTCACATGTTGAGTTTTTTGTGTTCAAATAAAAAATGAGAAAAGATCAAGAGAATATGCATGCATCACACTTCTTATTTTGAGATGGCTTATCATTGCACTTAGATATGAACTTGAAAGGAGTTGTGTATGACTAAAACCATGTCCTTAAGCTTCTGACTGTCAAATGACATAGGCTTGACTTGGTTGGTTAAATAAGGCTGATGCTGCATATAATCTCTTGCAAATGTCATAAGATCAAAATTTGTGCTTTAAATGTTAAATAAAATGCAGCAACAAGTGTCATGCTTTCAGGTCTTGAAATAGTTAAGTTTGTGAGATCAAGACTTGCTTAAATTGAAATTACACTTGATCTCTAGCATGGCTTACACTACTTTATGTATCTCATTGATGTGTTAGTGTAAGTTACTTGATAGTATGATTTGGATGAGCTTAGTTTTATATGTATATGTTATAATGTGCTCATAACAAATTAAAATTTCTCTTTGGTACCTTGCTGAATACATTGTCAAAGGGGGAGAAATTGATCACACATTGCACACATTCAAGTGTTTTGGCACGATTCTTCTTAGGGGGAGAATTTTTGGTATTTTTGTTTTTCTTCTCATTTTATTTCTGATTTACAATGGGGGAGAAATTGTTTTCAAAACTTTTCATGTGAATAAGCCAATGTTCGGATTTTAAGTGGTGTTGCCAATGCATTCATCAAGGGGGATATTGTGAGACCTATGTGTGCTGAATACATTGGCTTTGATGATAAAAGTTTTGAATACTACCAAAACACCTTTTTAACAAAGTCCGACTCTAGGTCCGAGCTCCTGCAAGGTCCGACGATAGGTCCGACTTGTTTTGGGTAGCTCTGGCAAGGTCCGACGTAAGGTCCGACTTGCTTTGTCTAGGTCTGACTTATTTTGGCTAGGTCCGACTTGTTTTTGCTAGCTCCGGTGCTAGGTCCGACTAGCTTTGGTAAGTTCCGTGCTAGGTCCGACTAAGCTTTAGTAAGCTCCGGTGCTGGGTCCGACTAGTTTTGGTAAGCTCCGGTTCAAGGTCCGGTTAGCTTTGGTAAGGTTCGGAGCTTGATTGCAATGGTTTTGCTTTTAACTTGCAATGTCTTAGAGGATGCTCGTGGAGTTGGGAAACTGCTACGCAAGCGCACAAGAAGAGATCCGCTACCTCCGCAAAATGTTGTACTTGATGGAGAAATAAGAGGAGACTCATGCCAACGCGTGAACAAATGAAGCACCAGCGTCACCTACTCCTACATGGACTACTGACTCACCATGGCGTGCGCCCATGTATGGACCACCCCCGCCACACGGCGAGAACAACATCGGTTCTCACGAATAAGTTTAGGTTCCCCATTATATAAAGTTATAATAAGAACGCTCAGATCATAGTAGCTTTAGTAAGAGTGGTGTGTTGAATCTTTTGTAATGATTGCTTGTGTTTGTGTGCTTGGCTGTGAGTTGTGGGACACTTTGGCAAATGTCCACATCCACGCATAGTAGAGATGTGAGATGCTTCGACACTTGTTCACATCCTCATATAGGCTGATATTAACAAAATAAGTTGTTTAGTTCATATACCTTGATGCATATATAGTCGGGGGATCAATCTGAATTTCTATTTCCTACTCTACTCTCTCACATATGCCAAGGGAAAAATCCTGCCGCCACCAAAGGAACGCTCGTGGTAACAATGAACCACATGAGGATGACAACGTGGATGTTCCTGAGGATGTCAACCTCAGGGCTGATGCAAACAACCTTGAACGTTTGATAGCTATGCAGAACCATCTCATGCAAACTATGATACAAACGTTGGGACAGCTGCAGGCCAACAACAACAACCCTAAACCCATTCCTGCACCCCCACTGCCGCCACCGCCACCACCACCGGCTCACAACATATTGGGAGAATTCATGAGGACTAGGCCGCCTACCTTTGCACAAGCCAATGATCCTATGGAGGTCGATGACTGGCTGAAGTCTATTGAAAAGAAGCTTACTATTGTTCAATGTAGTGATCTGGAGAAGGTTCTTTTCGCATCACACCAACTGATGGGAGCAACCGCTGATTGGTTGGACGCTCTTTGAAATGCTCATGCCCACCAGGAGACAATTACTTGGTTTGAATTCAAGGAGAGTTTCCGCTCTCACTATGTCCCTGAGGGAGTCATGATCCTAAAGAGGCAGGAGTTTGAAAGTCTTAGGCAAGAGAGGAAGAGGGTGAATGAATATCTCAACAAGTTCACGCAACTGTCAAGGTATGCTCTAGAGGACGTTAACTCAGATCACAGGATGCAATACCTGTTCATGAGTGGATTGAACAATGAAATTCAAGTCCAGCTGCTCAACAATGATTATGCAAACTTCCAGAAGCTTGTTGACAAATCTATAGTGGTGGAGAGAAAGACCCGTGAGATTGAATGAGAGGGCAAGAGAAAGATGACATATTAAGGACAGCCATACGGAAGCAATGTACGCCCCCGCTTGATGCCACTAACTGCACCATACTATGGCTTATCTACTTCTAGTTTCGGCGCCGACGGGTGACGAAATCACAAACTTGTGGGTAAAGAGGTGCAAACTCTGCAGGGTTCTTAAAACTATCATGATAGACGATCTTATGGTCACGAGCGCCTGACCAACTGCCATGATTAGTTGGGATGGTTATTGGGATGGTTCTTGGTTATGGTTATTGGTTATGGTTTTGATTATGGTTTTGGTTTCCGGGACTGTTGAGTCTGGATAATAAGATGGGTTGCATGACTGTTGAGTCATGGCAACGAGATTGGTCTCTGTGTGAGACGAAGTTGTTTATGAGATGAGATGGTAGCGAATATGAGAAGGTATTCGTGAGATGGTAGCGAATACGAGGAGGTATTCGTGAGCAAGAATGAAGTTGGTTAATGTTCGGATGGAACGTGGAAAGTGATGGAGGTATGTTGGTAATTTAATACATGCTGGGATTACATTCACCTAAAGTTAAGTTGTTGTTTTATCGTGGTTTTATAAACTTTGCTTTTCGCAATGAACCATTTATACCTACCTTGTTATGAGCTACATATCATATTTTTCCGCACTTGCTGAGTACATCATTGTACTCAAACTTGCATTATTATTTCTTCATCAGCAACAGGAGAAGATTTCTATGAAGATCAAGTGGAGCATTAGGCGCGTAATCTGTTCTCAACCTTGCCTGTGGGAATGGAGTAGAGATGGGGCCATCGCTGCTTAGAATTGCTTCTGCATTAGTTGAATTGCTTCTGCATTAGAATAAAGACTTCCGCTGCATAGAAGTAAGCCACGACGATGCGCCGATCAGGAGAAGACGGTGCAGAGGCAGGGCCAGTCCCGATGCACTCCTGTTCATCGCCCACCTGGGGACCCACGTCAGCTCCTCCTATGTCAGAACCCGAAGGTTTGGTCGCTGCCAGCCTGCTCCGCCGAGTCTTC
Source organism: Neostapfia colusana (assembly GCA_030760725.1). NCBI lineage: Eukaryota > Viridiplantae > Streptophyta > Magnoliopsida > Poales > Poaceae > Neostapfia > Neostapfia colusana. The sequence goes on from JASWHV010000011.1 coordinate 65,872,495, forward strand.
ACCAGCAGCCAGCTCCCGAGCTGGCAAAGGAGGAGGAACAGGCGCCACCGTTGTCGCAGAGGCCGGTCCTGCCGGGCCAGAACGAGAAGAGGCCTGGACTTGCTGTGACACCCTTATTTTTGGTTTCAGCATATATTCATGTTTTATGAAGAGAAAACATTTTAAGAGAAGTAGGAACACCATCGAAAGGATAGCCAATAAGAGCCGAATCCAATTTCCAGAAAGCACCAAAGACAACTTCCGCGGCCTGCTGGCCACGTGGCGTGTCCAGAGCTCATCCCTGCGAATTGGGGAGAGGTCCGCTGCTAAACTGGCTACGTGGCAGGATCGGGGCTCATCTCCGCAAAGGGGGAGATGTCCGACCCTGCGGGACACATGTTGCCCCCGGAGCTAGCCTCTGCGGAAGAAGCAAAGGCATTTTCACAGGACACATGTCACCTTCGGAGCTAGTCACCGCGGAAATCAGAGGGACCAGTCGCGCGGGATACATGTCGATCTCGAAGCTCACCTCCGAGAGGTCCGGTTCTATTGGACACGTGTCGCCACTGGAGCTTATCTCCGGGAGGTCCGTCACTATTGGACACGTGTTAACCTCGGAGCTCGTCTTTGAGAAGAGAGGAAGTCTGGCGCTGTTAGGACACGTGGCACACCCGGAGCCACCTTCGAGAGAGGGAAGGTCCGACACTGACACGTAGCATGCGCGGAGCCATCTCCGAAAGAGAAGGAGGTCTTGCTCGCTTGACACGCGGCACAACCGGAGCTCGTCTCTGCGGAAAAAGGGGGGGACCAGGTCCCAATGGACACGTGGAGCTTCCGGAGCTCATCACCGAGGAGGTAACGAGTTCTGGAGCAGGTTTTTGGATTCTGTACGCGTAGAAATACCGGTACGGAGAAGAAACCAACCCGAATTCCACAATGTTACCACACCAAATCAACTAAAGATAAGTCGTTAAGATTCAACGACAAATTGAATAGGACTCTTATTTGAAGTCCAATCAGATTAGGACCTTCTATTCCCAATTATAAATAGAACCCAGAACCTCTGGCCGAAACCACGAACTTCTTTTCCAACTCCTAAGCCGACGACTTAGAGCCCCAGCCCCAACTCGCCGAGTAAGCCATCGACGGAGTTCAGCGAAGAAGATCGCCGGAAGAGAGCTCAACGATCTGAGAAGGACCCGAGACCGAGAAGAACGTAAGGTAGGTCTCCAATACCACCTTACGACATCGTCGTGTTTTCTTTGCATCTGTTCTTTGATTCCTTTCGAACAAAAGCTTTCTCGTAGATGGATCACTTGTTGATCGGGTTTATCTAAAAGACAAGGTCATCACCACGTCCACATCTGATCCGAACACCCCTGTTCATCATAAAGCCATACAAGAACACGTACAAACCGATCTAATAAAGCTGATCATAGGATAGCATGCATATGCATACCGCATCTAGTTAAAATTTGTGCATGATATTGATTGCTGTGAATCTTGTATGTACGCGATCCTGTATAGAAGGACAAGCTCAGGGAGCTGTTTACGACGAGCTGCAACAACAAGGTTTCGAGATCCAAGAGCAACCAGAACCGCAAGAACAAGGTAAGTGCTCCTTGATCATATTGATCCTATATTTTGGGAAAAAACTGTTTTGTTTTGCGAAAAGGTGTGAGTGCTGAGTCAAACATGATGGGAACCCTTTTATAGGAAGTTTACTAGCTTTGGTTAAACCATCCTTGTCGCCAGGGACGTTTATGAGTCGGGTATGGTTTTTGCTTTATGCTTCGCTGAGTCCATGGGATTGGGAAGCGAGATAGATGTGTCTAGCTAACTGCACTCATAATGATAATGAGAAACTGATGTTGTTAATGAACATGGATCGGATGGAGATCTAGGCAAGCCTGGGTTTGTGAATGAGGTAGCATGAGATGGTGGTTTACTTGCCGTAGATCTAAGGACCGGTTCATGCATGCACATGCCAGGATAACAGTGCCACCACAAGGCCAAGTATGGGTGCGGCTTAGCTGAGTAATTAGGTAAGTTGCTAGATTGTTATGGACTGTGGAAGGCGTGGGGAATGAGAGTCGAGTGAGGACTGTCCTGGGAACTGCATGGCACAAGAGGGGGCCCGTGGGTGGGAGAATTGGAGATTCTAGCCTGGCGGTGAAACCTTAGTGAGTCCATACATCTAGTAACCCCTTTGTAAAGGCTATTTTGTGATCTCTTGGCCATACACCGACGGTTGTGTACTGGTATAATGGAGTATGAAGCGCTCATCTTTGGCCTAAAGACAGCTCTGTCTCTGGGCGCTCGCCAGTTGTTGACACAGGGAGACTCCCAGCTAGTCATCAAGCAAGTTAAGGGTGAATGCTTCCACAACGACCCACAACTAGCTGCTTATCTGCTCCACGTGCAGATGTTGGAGAAAGACTTCCTCGCCTTGGACCTGCGCCATGTACCGCGCGCTGGCAATGCGGCGGCCGATGACCTCTCAACGAAGCTCTCCACCAGAGCCCCTATGCCCGAAGGAGTCTTCGAGAGGACGTTGCTGTGGCCCACAGCCCGGCCTGACGAGCCGGGCAAAGGGGGCTGGACCAGCACCTCAAAGCTGGCGGTCCCGGCGGCCCTGTAGCCATGGACGCCACCAAGGATCGTAAGCGTCACTGGGGACTCCGTGCAACTCAGCGCTCAAGATCCAGAAGCTCAAGTCAGACCCGATGCATGGATCACGGAGATCCGGGACTACTTGAAAGACAAAATCCTCCATGATGAACGTGTATCCGCTGAACGGATCGTGCGCATGGCTAAAAGGTATGCGCTGGTAGAAGGGGATCTCTACCGGCGTGGCGCCAACCACGTCCCATTGCGGTGCATAACCCAGGGGGAAGGCTGTGATTTGCTCACCGGGATCCATGGAGGCGAATGTGGGAGTCACTCTTCCTCACGCACGCTCGTCAGTAAAGCCTTCCGGCATGGCTTCTACTTGCCGACAGCACTCCAGGATGCCGTCAAGATGGTCGAGAGCTGCAAGGTGTGCTAGTTCCACGCCAAGCAGATCCAGACACCGGCTTAGGCGGTTCAGATGATCCCACCCTTGTGGTCGTTCGCCATATGGGGGTTGGACATCCTGGGACCATTCCCCAAAGCCGTCGGGGGATTCCGGTACCTCTATGTCGCCATCAACAAGTTCACCAAGTGGCCGGAAGCTACACCTGTCGTCACCATCAACAAGCAATCCGCAGTAAAGTTCATCAAGTCGATCATCTGCCGGTTCGGGGTCCCAAACAGAATCATCACCGACAACGGGACCCAGTTCACCAGCGCAACGTTCCAAGACTACTGCGAAGACCTCGACATCCAGGTTTGCTATGCCTCCGTTGCTCACCCAAAGAGCAATGGGCAAGTCGAGAGGGCCAACGCCGAGATTCTTCGGGGCCTCAAGACTCGCACCTATGCCGGCTTGAAGAAGCATGGCGCCAAGTGGGTGGACGAGCTTCCGAGCACGCTGTGGGCTAACCGGACATCCCAAAGCCGGGCCACCGGAGAGACACCCTTCTTCATGGTATACGGGGCCGAAGTTGTGCTTCCCCCAGAGATCACCATGGGGTCTCTCCCTGTCCGAGCTTATGATGAAGCCGCGCAGGACAGCCTCCAGCGTGAAGACGTCAACCTCATCGACGAGGGTCGATTACACGCAGCGCTCCGCAACGCACGGTACCGGCAAACGCTCCGGCGCTATCACCAAAGGTCCGTGCGTGTCCGGGAGCTGCAAGAAGGTGACCTGGTGATACGGCGCATACTTTCTCGCGAAGGGACTGACAAACCCTCCCCTAGCTGGGAAGGTCCCTTCCGAGTCACGAAAGTCTGCCGCCCCGGGTGCTTACGCCTTTCCACCGAGGATGGGGATCCGCTCCCGAACCCTTGGAACATAGAACACCTCCGTAAGTTCTATCCCTAGAGCAATAGTAGGACAATACCTTTTCTTTCTGTAATAGATTCCATAGAGTCCAGGAACAGCGTTCGGAGCAGCTAAGCCTCAGGGGACGATCCAGGACTACGTTCAGCTTCTCCTGGTTCCGACCCTAAGTGCGTAGAGTCTTGCTTCCTTTCTTAATGGGGCGGGTCGTTGGCTCCATGTTTAGCCTACCTTCCTCCTATGGATATTTATATGGAAAGAAACCTGTCCTGCTTTGCTCTTGCCCTTGTGCTCATTTAATTATGCATTAATTTTTATGACCGCACTTTCTGTGTATGCTCACCATGCACTCGGCTCTCTTTTCCCATTCTCATCCCTAGTCGGCATTTGCTATCCTACCAAAGACGGTCGCGCTTGAGGTACCTGCCAATGGCCAGGGGGCCTCTCGGGCCTCCCCCAGTCAGGTGTTGCAATGCCAGTTGGTCCAGTACTAAGGGCCGGACGGTCGTACCCTGACCTCGGAGGGAGACGGACCATCAGCGCCGGGCGCACTAAATTGCCCAAGCCCCGTATACTGGATCAGGATTGTAAGCCAAATAAGACTATGAGATAGTGAAGGGAGAGCCCCAAGGAGAATTACACTTCCCTTACTTGTGTGCAGGACCTCCCAGCCTTAGCTCCCCTGCAGGAGTATGGTAGGTATGCCCAAACAATTGGCCACACTGACCAGGGGGCCACTACGGGGACCGCGCAAGGAAGGACCGGAGCTCCAACGCAAGGCCACAGGATCCGGACCTCGCCCCCTCCGCAGGGGCGGGCTCCGAAGGCCCCACGTGTCCGGCGGAGCCTGAGCTCCCCTCTCCTCAGAGGGTAGCTCCGGTCCCGCCACGTGGTCGGCAGAGCCGGGCCTCGTCCCCTCTGCAGGGGTGAGCTTCGAAGGCTCCACGTGTCCCGCAGGGTCGGGCCTTCATCTTCTTAGAGGGGAGCTCCGGGCCCGCCACGTGGCCGGTAGATCTGGACCTCCCCATTCTCACGGGGCCAGCTCCGGAGACCCCTTGGACCCTTAACACAAGGATCCAGGGAAGGTGTCTGTGCAAGACTTCAAGATTGGTGAAGACCTCCGAGGTCCTTGCGGAGCTAAGGACTTGGCCAGGCCAAGCCAAGAAGAAGATAAGCACGAACGCAAAAAACAAAAAGAGTCTGTTCATTCATTCAAAGCTCCATGATCTGGATTACAGACTCAACAAAAGCAAAAAAGAAGAGATACAGGGCCTCCTGGCCACAGGGGCGACTGCCTAAGAGTCCCCAGACTCCCGCTGGAACCTAGAGGCCATGAGGGCGGCCATGTCTCCGACCTCGTCCCTGGCGGCTTCCTCCCGCTCGACGACGGGGCCTAGTCTCACCGGCTCCAGAGAGAAGGAAGGGTCTTGACTTCGGAAGCACGCCAGCACATGCGTGGTGACCTCCTTCGCCAGGCCTTGTCCCTCTGCCTCAAGCTCGTCGGTGATCACCGCTTCGAGCCTGCCCAGCTTGGCTCCGGTGGACTCAAGCGCCGGGATTGCCTCGGACACCTCCTGCGCTGGAGCCTCCGTCCGCGCCGGGCTGAAACCGAGGGGAACTAGGGCGGACCCCGCCTCGGCAACAAAGCTCCAGACTGCTCGGGCCTCGACAGACCGCGAAGCCTGGAGCTTCTCCACCTCTTGGCAGGCCGCCAGCTCGCGATCCAGCGCCGCCTGGCGCTCCCGGGAGGTTTGCTCCTCCCTCGCGGCAACAGCCGACTCGCGGAGCCCCATCTCCTCGGCCCGAGCCCTCAGCTTGCCCTCGCTGGCCTCCAGCCGTGCGGCGACCTTCTTCTCCTCGGCCACCACGGCACGCTCCCGATCCGCGACGGTGCACTCGCGGCGAGCTACCTGCAGCCGCAGCTCCTCCACGGCAGTGGAACACGCTTCAGCCCTGGCGCGAGCTTCGTGGGCCTCGTGGCAGAGCCGCCGGGTCTCCAAGCCCAGGCGGTCGATGGCCCTCTTCTGAGTATCCAGCAGCGCCTCCATGGCATCAAGCCTCGACTGCCTCGAGTCAAGCTCTGCGTTAGCCTCCTGGGTCCGCTGCTTCAGGAGATGCTCCCAGCTAAGGAGGCGCTCTCTCTCTCCAGCCAGCGTCTCCCGCTCCCGCTCAAAGGCGGCCTGGACCTGCCGGACGCCAGCCTGGGCAAGCCCCAAGGCATCCGCTAGGGGCAGTGGGGCGGCAAAAGCAGGTGGAGGTGCCCGTGCCTCGGCAACTAAGGCGAGGCGCCGATTTGGGAAAGCCAGGGGGCCAGCAGCTGCACCCACAGTTGCCCTTCCAGCCTCAGCACCGGACTTCCGAGTTGGCGAAGGAGGACGAGCAGGTGCTGCCGCTGCCACCACGGGGGATGGTCCCGCTGGCACAGAAGAAGCCCTCGCCGACTTGGGGGCGGTCGGAGCCGCCGCAGCTCCTGGACGCTGCGGAGCAGAGCCCCCGCTGGCCAGATACGACCGGGGAGCAGATTCGCCCCCGGTAGCCGGTGAGTCCCTACCGACATAAGAAGCTCTTAGGCTAAGAAAGGAGAGAGGAACGCCACTTCTAAAAGCCAGAAAGAGCAACACTTACCGGGGGACGTGAGCGCTCCAACGGGCTTGGAGCCCCGGCCTCCGAGCCGGAGCAGAACCACCAGAACCTGCCGCCGGCGTCTGCGCCTGCGCCGCAGGCACGCTGACCGAAGGAGTAGGAGACATAGCAGTAGGACCCCCGTCAGTGGCGCCCCTAGCGCTGCTCGCCGATCCGACCCCTAAGGCCCGGGGCACCTGCGCCCCCGGATGAGTCCTAGCGCTGCCCCTTCCGACGCCGCTGCTGGCCGAGCCTGCAGCCGGGACGCTCGCTGGCTGTGGTGCCTGAGCCCTCGGCTCACCCCCGGGCATCGCCCCACCGACATCCCTCCTTGAAGCTCCCCCGCCTGAAGAAGGGAGGCGGGACACTTGGGGCTCCTCGGACCGCCGCTGTCCGAGAAGAGACCCGCTGGAGCTGGAGACCCGAGGTCTCTTTGGGTCGCCACCCGACGAACCAGCACCTCCGGGAGATGGGCGTAAGGGTACCCAGGCCCCCTGGCTTGGCGCAAATGACGCCCTCGGAGGGGACTGGGCACGTTTCTTCTCTGGCTGCCCGGGGGCCGGCTCCTTTCCCTTCCCCTTGTCGACGGTCTGAGCTCCGTCGACCCTCGGTACGGGTTGGGCAGCGGTAGACGCCTCGCGCTTCGCCCCGGAGCGTTCGACCCCGGGAATCGAGATCCCCCGTAGGGCATCCCCAACCTGACGAACGACAATCCCGATGTCATCAAGGTTCGACATCTTCCACAGCAACTCCACCCTCCTCTGCGGCTCCAAGAAGAGAGGAGTGCCAGAGGCCGGGAAGGTGAGATCGCCACCGGTGATGAGGTCGCTGCTCACCTTGACCACCATCTCGTACAACACCTCATCAGATGGGTCAGAGCCGAGACCCTTCTCTAGCCTGGTGCAGTCGAGCTCGCCGGTGTAGTACCACGCAGGGCTGTTGCGTTGCTGCAAGAGCGCAATACGGCGCGACAGGAAATCTATCATCAGCATCAGGGACGTCAGCCCCTCGTTGGCCAGGAACCGGATCCGCTCCAAGACCGGCGCGTACTCCGGCTCCAGCTCCGGGATCTCCTCCCAGAAACGACGCTCGGTGGTCGGGCCGGCAGTTGGCAGCTGCAGGCGATCATGCTCGTCGGTCTGCACGATCACCCAGTTCTCCCTCTAGTTTTCCCACCTCGACGCACCAAAAGGTAGAAGGTACCCAGAGGCCTTCAGGTCCTTGCAGCGATGCTGGAAGCAGTACGCCCCCAACTGATTCTTCAAGCTGCGACCAGTCGTCCGCAACATGAAGAAGTAGCGGAAGAGCGTCACCGAAGCATGCACCCCCACGAACATCTCGCAGAAGTGCACGGAGACAGCGGCCATCGCGAAGGAGTTGGGGGAGAGGTGATGGAGCTGGAGACCGTGCATCTCCAGCAGCGTCGCGAAGAAGGAAGAAATTGGCCGGACGAACCCCGCCATAGCGTAGGCGGTGAAGAAGACTATTTCCCCCTTCTCTAGGAGCAGGGGGAGAGATCCTTGCCGGAGCCAGCGCTTCTGTTCCTCCACGTGCCAGCCCAGCAGCCTGCGCACCGACCCAAGCTCGGCCGACGGAGCGAGACGCGGCGGAGGCAAGTTGGAAGCCATGGCAGAAGAAAGCTCAAGAGCAGAGAAGACAAGGGCGCAAGAGCTCAAAGAAGGTGCAAGCACTGGGAAGTGCGAAGGGAAGCCGCGATGCGGGTAAGATCCCCTTTTAAACTTCCCAGGCATGGTTCAAAGCGATTCGAGACTCTTCGAATACGCCGCTTGGACAACCGCTTCAGCTCCGAGACCAAGCGTCGATGACAAGTGGACCCAAGCCGTCCAGCCAAAGCGGTGGGCCAAGAATTCAGTCTCCCAAGGAGACGAGCTGGCAAGACGCTTCAGCGGTTCCCGAAAAGGCGCTGCGATGTGCAGAAGTGGCAGCCTTGGGAACCGCCGCCAGTAAAAGCAACCATCAAGTGGGGCACACGCCCCCACGATCCCTCAACTGTTCGTGCTCTGGCAACGGTCAATGTGGGTCTTCGAGAAGGTGCGCGGAGTGGAAGAGACGGGGGCCCCACCTCGGGCTCGCTATCTCCCTCGAGATGGGCCCGGGGGCCACTGTCGGTACCCTCAATATGGGGTACCCCCGCGCACAGGGGAAACTGCCTAAGGACCTCGCCCTTCTCCACAGGGAGAGCTCCGAAGGCACCATGTGTCCAGCGGGGCCGGACGACCATCTCCTCAGAGGTAAGCTCCGGGCCCGCCACGTGGCCAACTGAGCCAGACCTCCCCCCTCCGCGGGGAGAGCTCCAGAGGCTCCACGTGTCCAGCAGGGCCGGACCTCCCTCTCCTCAGAGGAGAGCTCCGGGCCTGCCACGTGGCCAGTAGAGCCGGACCTCCCCCCTCCGCAGGGAGAGCTCCAAAGGCTCCACGTGTCCCGCGGGGCCGGACCTCCCTCTCCTTAGAGGAGAGCTCCGGGCCCGCCACGTGGTCAGCAGAGCAGCGCTACCTGCCCCCGTGCGGTAGGCGGCAAGAGTAAAGACGCGCCATACCTTATCCATACAAGGTATTCAAGACCCGCACCTTCCTAAGGCGCGGAGACGCGGAGCACGCCTCTGTCAGGTGCCGTTGCGCCCAATCACATATCAGTGAAGACTGGCGCGCCGCGTCAGAGCCTGCCCGCCAATAAACACAGCGACAAGACATCCCCTGCCACCCCTGCAATCATCAACCCCTACGACTTGCCTGCGGCATGGGCAGGGCGGCAGAACAAAGACTCGGAAGCCCTCGCCAGAGACAACTACCAGCGTAACTACAGATATGGTAGATGGCAGGCAATCTCCCCGGGACCACCTGTCGGGTACCGGGCCCACCTTGTAAGCCACCCAAGCCTTGGACTACAAAAGGCTCGGGTAGGCAACGTTAGCAAGGGTTCGACCCTTTGCACACTTACGCTCCAGCATCCAAGCACTTAGGTCATCCTCAAGCTCAGGACTCCGGTTCAGAGCACCAGCAATACAACAAGCAACTCAGCTCGCCGTGGACGTAGGGTATTACGCTCCGGCGGCCTAAACCACATAAAAATCCCTGTGTCAAGCTTCTCCCTCAATCGTCCCCAACGCGAAAGCTCTCCGTGAGTGACTAGCCCTTCCGAAAAAAAACCTCCGCGGGCTGCCCAGAGCAGGCCCAGGGGAAGTGTCGGCTACACACTTCGACAAAGCACAATAAAAAACACAAGCAAGAACAGAGAAATTGCAATCAAAACTGAATTGATCACGAAGTGGGGTCTCACAAACCGATGAACGGTGACACTGTTCGATGACAGATTGAAACTAAGCAAAACCCAACCCTCATATGGCGGCGGCTGCTGAATAAAAAGGAGTTAGGGGCGTGCAAGACCCCTGGACGCAACCCTAATGGGCTTCCACATGATACACGGACCAGCGGCCCAAAGGATGGTGACGCAGCACCCTAACAGATTCTGGATGTCCACTTGTTTTACCGATTCCTGTCAACTCAGAAGGAATTTTGAGGTGGGACTGGTTCCATTGGAAGCTTTATGTAATTCTGGTTCCAACCAGATATAGAACATCCAAATCCGACTCCGTATGTGTCCGGGGAGTCAATTTTGGTGAAGGCAGCTCCTGGAATCCGAGGTGGAGTCGAAGTCGAGTTGGGCTTGGACTCCTCCTTGGTGTGAACGTCCTATGTCCTCCTCCTTGACTCCTTGGACTCCTCCAAGCCCTTGCTGGTCCTCTCCATTGTTCCTAATCAATAAAACATGCATAGAAACAAGCGTAAGTTCTGAAAAACAAGTGACAAGGCTAGAACGTATCTGGAGATCCAACCGACGCGCACGTGCTCTGGTGATCGGTCCTTGCATTGTATCCAAAGGAGAGATGTCCTCATCACCCCCCTCTTGAATTGGAGTCGTCCTCGACTCAAGCTCATCTTCCTCACCCAAGTATGGTTTCAAGTCTAAAATGTTAAATGTGGGACTAATCCCAAACTCGGGAGGCAACTCAAGTTTATATGCTTTGTCATTTATCTTTTCAAGAACCTTAAAAGGTCCAGCAGCACGTATCATGAGCTTAGACTTTCTCAAATCCGGGAACCTATCTTTTCTCAAATGAACCCAAACCAAATCACCGGGCTCCAATTTTACCTCCTTCCTACCTTTACTAGCAGCAATGCGATACTTTTTATTCATTTTTTTTTTTCAATTTGCAACTTAGTAGCTTCATGCAACTTAAGAATAAATTCAGAACATTGTGTAGCATCTAAGTTCACAATTTCAGAATGTGGTAAAGGTAGCAAATCAATTGGAGCACGAGTATTGAAACCATATACTACCATAAATGGACTTGGTTGTGGAGTGAATAGACCTGTTATAAGCAAACTCAATATGGGGCAAACAATCCTCCCACAACCTCAAATTATCTTTCAAAACAGCCCGCAACTTAGTAGATAAGGTACGACTAACTACCTCCGTTTGCCCATCAGTTTGTGGATGACAAGTAGTAGAAAACCTTATATTTGTTCCCAATTTATACCATAAAGTTCTCCAAAAGTGGCTCAAAAACTTAGCATCCCTATCAAAAGGAGCTCGACGCGAAGCGGGCGAGGCTTGATGCTGCGGAGGAGCTCCTCGACATGCAGAAGAAAGCCGTCGACTGCCTGGACACCGAGACCAGGAGGATTATGCAGGAGGCCCATGAGGCCTATGACAGTGTTCGGGCCCGCTCCGACGCTAATGAGGAGATGAGTCTGCAGCTGGTGCGATGTGAGTGTGCCATCGCAGAGCGGGAGCGCGTCGTGACGGCCAAGGAGAAGGAGGTCGCCGAGCAGCTGGAGGATGGTGAAGGCAACCTGAAGGCCAGGGCAGGAGAGCTGGAACTCCGGGAGGCAGCCTTGGCCGAGAGGGAGGGGCAGGTCGCCCGGGATCGCCAGGCGGTGCTGGACCGGGAGCTTGCTGCTGACTTCCGGGTGTTGGAGTTGGAGCGCCTCACCCGGGACCTCCAGCTTCGGGAGAATACTTTGGTGGCCAAGGAGAAGAGGTTCGCCAAGGAAGGACCCGGGGCCCTGCTGGCAGCTCGCCAGGAGGTGGAGCAGCTCCGAGCTTCGCGGACCGTCGAAGCCCGAGTGATCTGGAACTTCATCTGCGAGGCGGAGTCTGCTTTGGTGCCTCTCGGCTTCAGCCCCGTGAGGACGGGGGCTTCGACACAAGAGGTGGTCGAGGCGCTCCCGGCACTTGAGTCCATCGGTGCCAAGCTGGAGAGGCTGGAGGCCGTGATCGCCGACGAACTTGAAGTCGAGGGGAGGAGCTTGGCGAAGGAGGTCTCCACGCACATGCTGACGTGCTTCCGGAGTCGGGACTCCTCTGTCTCTCTGGAGCCGGTGGTGCAGGGTCCCATCACTGAGTAGGAGGAGGTCGCCAGGGCTGGAGTCGGAGATGTCGCCGCCCTCGTCGCGTCTAGGTTCTAGCGGGAGGCCAGGGACTCCTAGGCGCTCGCCCTTGTAGCCGAAGGGCCTTGTATTTTGTGTTTTTGTCTTATGTCTGTAGACCAGCTCGTGGAGCTTTTTAGTGAATAGATTTGTTTCTTGTATGCCTGTGCACCTTGCTTTCTTTCCTTGGCTTGGCCTGCCCGGGCCCTTAGCTCCATAAGGGCCCCGGGAGGTCTCCACCAATCTCAAGCTTTGCACAGACACCTCCCTTGGACCCTTGTTGACATAAGGACCCAAGGGGTCTTCAGAGCTCACCCCGTGAGGACGGGGGGAGGTCCAGCCTTTCTGGCCACGTGGCAGGTCCGGAGCTCTCCTTTGAGGCGAGGGGAGCCTCGGCCCCGCTGGGCACATGGCGCCTTTGAAGCTCGTTCCCACGCGGGGGGGGGGGGGGGTGGGGGCGAGGTCCGGCTCTTCTGGTCTTGGGTTGGAGTCGGGAGCTCCGGCCTTGAGAAGCCCTGGGACTTCAGTACCGCCTGGTGCTCCGGTCTTCCCTTGTGCAATCCCCGTAGTGGCCCCCTGATAGGTGTGGCCAATGCTTTGGGCACACCTACCACATTCATGCAGGGCAGCTAAGGCTAGGGTCCCCCCTGACCGTCCGGAGCACGCCAGTGTCGGAGCTCTGGCTCCGGAGGGCCTCTCAGGAGGTCCTGCACACAAGTAGGGAAACGGTTACTCTGCTCGGAGGCTCTCCCTTCCCTGCCTCTTAGTCTTATTTGGCTTACAATCCTGGGCCGGTATACGGGGCTTGGGCAATTCAGTGCGCCTGGCACCGGAGCTCCGGCTCCCTCCTAGGTCAGGGTGCAACCGTCTGGCCTCTAGTACTAGACCGTAGCGGTGGGGAGTCAGAGTGCACACACTTTGGGTATGGAACCAGGCAAAGCAGGCTGCACACCTTGGACCTCCTGAAGGGCAGAGTGCGCACGCTTTGGGTACAAAACTAGGCAAAGCAGGCTACGCACCCTGGACCCCCCTTGACTGGCGTAGGTTTTTCCTGGCGGTGGCCAACTGGCGTCACAGTACCCAACTGGGGGAGGTCCAAGAGGCCCCTGGCCATCGGCAGGTACCTCAAGCACTTCCGCCTTCGGTAGGATAGCAAATGCTGACTAGGGATGAGAGCGGGAAAGGAGAGCTGAGTATATGATGAGCGTATACTGTCTTGAGCATAGGGAGGTGATCATAAAAATTGATGCACAATTTAAATGAACACATAAGAGAGCGAGGTAGGACATGGTTTTCTTCATTCATATACATCCATAGGAGGACAAGCTGTACATGGAGGCAACGACCCACCCCATTGTGAAGGGGGGAAGTGCCTACGCGCTTAGGGTACAGAACCAGGCTAAGCTAGACGTAGCCCTGGACCGCCCCCTGGGGCTTAGTTGCTCCGAGCGCTGCTCCTGGACTCTATGGGATTTTACAGAAAAAAAAACCTGTCCTACTACTGCTCTAGGGATAGAACTTACGGAGGTGTTCTATGTTCCAAGGATTTGGGAGCGGATCCCCGTCCTCGGTTGCAAGGCGTACGAACCTGGGGCGGCAAACTTTCGTGACTCAGAAGGGACCTTCCCAGCTGGGGGAGAGTTTGTTGGTCCCTTCACGAGAAAGTATGCGCAGAAGCACCAGGTCGCCTTCCTTGAGCTCCCGGACATGCACGGTCCTCTGGTGGTAGCACCAGACCGCCTGCCGGTACCGTACGTTGCGGAGCGTTGCTTGCCATCGGGCCTTGTCGACAAGGTCAATGTCCTCATGACGGAGCTGGTCCTGCACGGCTTCGTTGTAAGCTCGGACACGGGGGGACCCCATGGTGACCTCCGGGGGAAGCACGGCTTCGTCCTCGTAGACCATGAAGAAGGGTGTCTCCCCGGTGGCCCGGCTCTGGGATGTCCGGCTAGCCCACAGTGCGCACGGAAGCTCATCCACCCACTTGGCACCATGCTTCTCCAAGCTGGCATAGGTGCGAGTCTTGAGGCCCCGAAGAATTTCAGCGTTGGCCCTCTCGACCTGCCCATTGCTCTTTGGATGAGCAACAGAGGCATAGCACACCTGGATGTTAAGGTCTTCGCAGGAATCTTGGAACGCTGCACTGGTGAACTGGGTCCCGTTGTCGGTGATGATCCTGTTCGGGACCCCGAACCTGTAGACGATCGACTTGATGAACTTGACCGCGGATTGCTAGTTGATGGTGATGACGGGTGTAGCTTCCGGCCACTTGGTGAACTTTTCGATGGCGACGTAGAGGTACCGGTATCCCCGACGGCTCTGGGGAAGGGCCCCAGGATGTCAACCCCCATACCGCGAACGGCCACGAGGGCGGGATCATCTGCAGCGTCTGCGCTGGTGTGTGGATCTGCTTGGCATGGAACTGGCACACCTTGCATCTCTTGACCAGCTTGATGGCATCCAGGAGAGCTGTCGGCCAGTAGAAGCCATGCCGGAACGCTTTACCGACCAGCGTGCATGAGGAAGCGTGGTTCCCGCACTCGCCTCCATGGATCTTTGCGAGCAGGTCGCAGCCCTTCTCCTAGGTTATGCACCGCAATAGGATGCCGTTGGTGCCACGCCAGTAGAGATCCCCTTCTACCAACGTGTATCTCTTAGCCATCCGCACAATCCGTTTAGCGGATGCATGTTCTTCAGGAAGGATGTTGTCTTTCAAGTAGTCCCGGACCTCTGTGATCCATGCATCGGGACTGACTTGAGCTTCTGGATCTTGGGCGCTAGGTAGCACAGAGTCCCCAGTGGTGCATACGATCCTTGGTGGGCACCATGGTTGCAGGGCCGCCGGGACCGCCAACTTCGAGGAGCTGGTCTCGCCCCCTTCGCCCGGCTCGGCAGGCCGTGCTGTGGGTCGCGACAACGTCCTTTCAAAGACTCCTTCAGGCATCGGGGCTCCGGTGGAGGCCTTCGTTGACAGGTCGTTGGCCACGGTGTTGCCGGCGCACAGTACATGGCACAGGTCCAAGGCTTCAAAGTCCTTCTCCAGCATCTACACGTGGAGCAGGTAGGCAGCCAGTTGTGGGTCATTGCAGGAGCATTCTCCTTTGACTTGCTTGATGATTAGCTGGGAGTCGCCCTTGACCAGCAACTGGCGCACGCCGAGAGACAGCGCCGTCTTCAGGCTGAAGATGAGCGCTTCATACTCGGCCATGTTGTTGGTTGCCTTGAAATTGAGACGCACCATGTACTTGAACTGCTCCCTCGATGGCATGAGGAGAAGCACACCGGCTCCAGCCCCCTGCTTCCGCGAGGAGCCGTCGAAGTAGAGCGTCTAGGGGGGCTCGGTGAAGACCGGTGCTCGGGGCTCCGGCGCTCCACCCTCGGGGCCCGCAGGGTTGGTTGGCGATGTCGTCCAATCGGCCACGAAGTCAGCCAGTGCTTGGCTCTTGACCGCGTGTCGTGGTAGGTGATAGAGGGCTAAAGATAGCTGTATTAGATGATTCAATAATGCTGGGTACAGGTCTGATTATATAGAGGGATTAGGAGGGAAAAAGGACTAAACTACCCCTAACCCTAATCCCTCTCTAATGACTAATATGCCCCTATGACACACATTTAATTACTATGTCTAACACCCCCCCGCAGTCACAACATCTAGCCACTGCAGATGTTGAGACTGGACCGACACTCGGAGAACAGCGACGACGGGAGGCCCTTCGTGAAGATGTCGGCGAACTGCGTCATCGTCGGGATGTGGTGTACCCGAACCTCGCCCCGTGCAACCCGCTCACGAACAAAATGAAGGTCGATCTCCACATGCTTCGTGCGCTAATGCTGGACCGGGTTGGTGGAGAGGTACTGTAAAAGCCCAAGAAAAGGGACTTGCAAAAACTTTTCTGCACCTCACAACACAACAGTTTTGTTGTGGGTAGATTGTGAAATATTGTGAAGAGCAAGTGACCTCCATCAAAGGAGTGATTAGAAGGGAAAGCCTTCACTTTCACAAAGTAGGGTTTCTGCACATGAACATGAGAGGTTGAGCTCACCCTAGGATTTAAAAAGTCTTGGGGAGGTTCAGTCCAAAGCTCATGCAAATTCAACAATTTTTGAGGCACTTTTGGGTTATTTCAAAAAGAGGCCAATTTGAATGTAAATTCAAATTGCAGCAACTTTCATCACCCAAATTCAAAAGTTAGCTCCATATCTATACTCAGCACATTTTTCTGAGTAAACCCACCAAGTTTCATCTCCATTGGAGCTCATCTTGTCAAGAGCTAAATTTGCAAGAATTCAAAACTGAATTTGAATTTCAGTTTAAATATGAAGCAAATTTAACCAAACAAAGTTTGAATTTGAGAACTCAAATTCAAACCAATACTTGGAGGCTAAGTCTCTCATTAAATGGAGAGTAGCTGAGATATTTGCAGCAGAATTTGGAAAAAGAGATTAGGGGGGAGAGGGGGCCCACAAGTCAGTGGGAGGACTGTTTCCCAAACCGAGCGTGGCTGTTTTCTCCCGACGTCGGTCGAACACCTCGCGCCAGCTGCGGACAGCACCGGCGTCCGACCGCCTCACCTCGCCACCTCCTGCTCGACGACCGAGCGCACGCGTGCCCGACGCGGTTTAAGTCCCCAGCCCACGTGAGCCAGCCTCATCTCCTCCGCTTTGCCCGTTCCTACCCGAAACGAAAAACGACACCGCCGCTCCCCTCGGCTCCTCGTCGCGCTGTTGATCCAGGCGACCTCGCGACCGGAGTTCAACAGCAAAGACACGCGCCGGGGACTGCTCGAGCTCACGGTGAAGACCCTACCCTCTTCCATGCTTTGTAGGGGGAGTATTTCCCCGTCTAGTCCTCGGTGCTCGACAAAAACGAGTGATCAGAAATGCTGAAATTCGCAGCGATCGGTCCTGCACAGCGTAAACCTGGCTGAGCATAGGTTCTACACGCCCCCACGGCCGCCTAGGATCCAAAACCATCGAAAACCATCGAGCCTTTGCGCTGATATCCAAGTTTTTCGAGCAACAGTCGATATCGGGCCTAGGTCGACGGTGAGGTCCCAGCCCCGGCTATTTCCATGGCCAACCAAGCTCATATTCGTGCGCAGCATGCCACGGTGGAGCTGTAGGAGCAAACCGCTTGAGAAATAAGGCCCGGAGTAGCCCGGACGACGTCACCGGAGCAGAGGTAGGCTCTGTCGCCGTCACGGGCATAGTTCCGGCCATTGCCGAGCTCCGGTGAGGGCACCAGCGTGTTCTCCGAGTCGAGTTAGGCACAGGCGGCAAGTTTTGTCGGAGGTCGGGCGGGGAAACGCCCGGCGGCGAGCGCTCCGGCGAAGCGCCGCCGCGGGAACTGCGGGAGAGCGCGAGGTAGACGAAGGGGGGGCCGGGTCCACCGGTCAGCCTCTGATCTCGCGCGGGGATCGGGTTTGCGGCCGGGATTCGGTGCGGAAGCGCGGGTAAAACCCCGTGGGCCGCGGTGTGGCCGCTTTCTGAGTGGGCCGGCTCGAGGGGTGGGTCCCACCCGCAGGATTTAAACATTTTGGAATTTCCAGTTTTAGTGTAAACTTTAGAACCCCATAACTTTTGCTAGGAAGCTACAAATTTAGTGATTCAAATTGGGTTGGATTCATCTTGCCTAGCTCTGTCCAGATATACAACCCAATTTGTATGAAACCCATTAATTAATTCTGGAAAATTCTTTAAAGCTTTTCAGCAAAGGAATTTTAGAGGGAGTTTGGTTCATCCAAAAATCCCCAAATTTTGCCAGAACGTTCTTTAGGACACTAGTAAACCCCTGTAAAAGTTTCAGACCGTTTGGAGTTTATTTGGTCAGAGCAATTCAAATTGGAAGGTGCTGTGTTCATTTGAATACAGAAACATTTTCAGAGAATTTCCAAAACTTGGAAATTCAGTTCTGGGCAATTCTTAACCCCAAAAATGTTAGGAAAATTCAGGCAAACTCTATGAGCTATAATTGAAATTGTAGTTCATTAAGTTGAGCATGAACAGGAGTATTACCTCAGAATAAATTCTTCCTTGCTGATTTGCCAAGAGAATTATTCTGAGCAAACCACTCCATGAAAAATGCTAATGTTTGGTCCAGAGAGTTTTCTTGTGACAAGGAATTCACACAAAAATCCTCAGCTCCATTGGAGCTCTAGATCACCCCTGTCCTGTTTAACCAATTAGAGGATTGATATGGAAAAGGGGGGAAACCACTTAGCATTTCACCATGTGACTAAGTCCAAGCCAAACCACCAACCCCAATTCATATTTAAATTCTTAAACAAAGTTCCAGGGGTTAGAGGCTGGTTATTATAACTAATAGTAGAGGTCTTACTCTAAGACTCACATTTGCATCTAAATTAACATATAGTATTTCATTAACGTGTAGCCGTTGAAGAAGAGACTCCGGAAGTGCTGGACTTCCTTCTTCCGGACGAAGAACTAACTCCTGACCAGCAGCAACAAGGCAAGCCCCGGTTTGCATTAACCCTTTTTATAAGCCTTACTTTGTTTACATGTGTCATGTAAAGTATGTATGTGCATTAGGTATAGGATGAATGAAACCCCACTTGCATAACCAAAGGCTCCTAAAAGAGTGAGGGTAGTGTCAAGGACCTCGAGTAGACAGGCTATGCTTAATGAGTCATAGGACTTCGGTACAAGTCGAGTAGTTGGAATCTACTCGCGAGATAGGCTTGGGACACACGGGTTCGGTTGAGTGATGTGAGATCACTTTAGTAATGAAAATGAGACTAGGCAGGGGCTAGGGCGCAGCAAGAGTGAGTCTTGTGTGCGCAGCCCTGCCCGTGTCGATTGAGGACCGATCCGTGTGCGGCCCTGCTGAACAAGTATTGAACGTACCGAAGGCATATCGGATATATGGGCCCCGATAAACCGATGTAGCCTAAACCTCCGGGCGTCGAGGCATAGCACACCGATTTATAGGTGTAGGTTGAGGGCAGCAAGGTGGAAATCTGCCAACGGGCATAGAGAGATGCTCCGTGTGGGGAACCTCCTGCTCGTTTCGGTGCGACCGGTTCGACGTTTGGGCTGTTGGGTGAAAGGTTGTCCCGTACGACATCGAGTGAGCGTGCTGTGCAGCTCCACGGGTGGGCGTACGTGACGTGCTCTTTGGGTTTTCCCTGCAGGTGTATATCGAGTTGATTCGCCATCCCTCGCGGTGACGAGTACTGCTTGTTCACTGCGTCGTAACGTAGACTAATGGATGAAATATGTGGATTCAATGATGCTGATTTATATAATTGTATTGCTACATGTGTGCCACCAAATACTGCTTACTAAGTTTCAGATTTCATGAACTGTTAACTTGTTGCTAAAAGATGAACTAAGGATGAACTTGTAGGCGTGTCCTTTTGCTGAAATGTTACTATCCTATGTCCATTGTACCCCTCATGTAGAGTTTCATGCTTAGGTGAGTCGGTTAAGCCTTGCTGAGCCTTCGTGCTCACGGTTGCTGCTTAAGTGTTTTTCAGGTGAGGAGCCACCCACGGACTCGGAGTACGAGTCCACCGGCGAGGGTTACCCTCCGTCGGGGACCACGGCTGAGTGGGAGCCATACACGCCGCGCTGAGCTGAGACGTGCAGCTAGTGTGGGTTGCCCTAGGGCTGGGCAACCGACTTTTGCTAAATAGGCGGGCGTGAGTTGTATAGTGTAGTCTTCCGCTGTGTAATAGAACAGTAGTTGTAACTGAAGTTTGTACCTGTTTGTACAGTTTCAGCTGTTTTCCCATGTAATATATTGTGTTCTTATGACGTGTGCTGTCGGGTGTCGCATCACGCGGCACCACCCTCTGCGATCCTGGATGAGCGGATCCCGGTCCGCCACAGCCTGGTATCAGAGCTGCAGGGGGGATAGCACAGTACTAAAGGACTGCATTATGGGAAAAACTTAGGTATACGGTGAGGATTCGGTAGTTGCCCAAGTAAGGACTATATTAGCATAGTTACTTAAAGTGGCAAAGACTAACTTATGTGTTATAATTCTGAATTTCAATTATGTAACGACGCACCTACGCTCTGGTAAGTATGGTAAGGAACGCCACCGAAAGCGGTTCAATTTCGGTTAGCTCTCCCTGACGAGGAACGTGGTTCAGGGATTTGTCTCACAGCTTGGTGTGAGACGTCAATATGGAACTCTTGGACTCTTCATGTTCCTGAGTTCATATGAAACGCTGATCCCTAGCGTGCGTTAGGCAAGTAAGTGGAGACCCCATCGCGTGGTCAGTAACGCGAGAGTGTGTTCGTCTGGAAATAGCCCAGGAGGACATACGCAGCGCTTGCCATCGGCGTGCCCTGCAGGGCGGTAGGTGGTATCTGTTGGGTTGATAACATTCCCAACCGTGACGACCCGTTCATGACATACTCGGGTTCCCCGTCGTGTGGTGTTGAAACACGATCACGTGCCTTGAGACGTGACTTAGCTCAAGGACGGCCGTATGACAATGATACAGGCGTTTGTATTTACTTTTAAATATGGAACTGCCTGAAATGAACAAACTTTGAGTGCACCATCATTGTGTGGTCTTCTGCAGGTACTAACCACGTATTGTATCCGTGTAGAAAACGTGTGCGAGAGACCGTTTAGTGCCACACTCGAGACGTATATGCCGGTATGATCCGGTGAGGATTTTCTTTTGTGAGGAACGTAGTACCGAGATATTGTAGGCATATGTATGAGTATAATGATAACGAAGAATTAAAATCTATAGGTTCAACATTTAGGACCCTGGTTGGGTATAAGAATGGGATAGTGATGATTGTAGTTCCAAAAAGAATGAAAAACAGAGTGCTCTGTTTTGGGACAGCAAGGTTGCTGATCTTCAACAGGGCATAACTCACAGGTCTTTTAGCCCAGGGAGGTGTGCTATATAGTTCTGGAAAGGTATTCAAGTACTCTACAACTTTGTTGTAGACTTCCAGAGCTGAAACTAGCCTTGAGATGGCTGAAATCCCAGAGGAATGTAAACTGTCCAGAACCAGGGCAGAGTAAAACATCCTCTGAACTGATCTGTTTTTCAAACATAACTCCCAGTTGAAAAATCTAAAATTGTCATATAATACATCCTTAGAAAGAGTAGAAGATGTGCGACATCTTTGAAATTCAAAGTTCCTGAAATTTCAGCACAGAATTTAGTGGAAATCAGGGTTGGAAACGGCCACTTCCAAGGGAGGTGCTGTTAAAATCCTTCCAGAAATTCTGCTGACTTTGAATTAACATAACTTTTTAATCGAAGCTGATCTGGGGGCAAATGAGTACTCGTTGGAAAGATACTGAAGTTAACTTGAACTTTGGTATTCAACTTGAGTCATGAAAATGCACAGAACCAGATCAAAACTTGGAATAGGTAGAAACTGGTCATTCTGACAGAAGAATGACAGTTGAACTCATCGAAAAGGGTGTTGTACCCTAAGGGTGTTATACGTGACAACAACGCGATAGTGATGTCTCGTAGTGACCAAACCTAGTTATGTTGAGCTTCCAAAGTGGAGGTTCATCAAGTTGGATTGAACTAGCTTGTGTTTGGTCTGGTAATGGTGTAGCTTGTGCAAAGTTATTACATTATCTACTTACGAGATATTTCGCATGTTTGGTTGTCATAAGGTTTTTACGCCCAGTTCTATTGGACTGCATGCAAAATGTTGCGGGACTGATGTTTAATGTCGTATGGTTGCAGATGGTTCGTACTAGGACCACGCACGAGGTTGGTGGCTCTAGCCAAGGTGGAGGCGATGACTCCCAGCCACCGGCCTACGACAGCACCCCGCAGCAGCAGCCACCACCGCCGCCTCCGCTTACTCTAGCGGATGTGATAGCGGCATTGGTGGGAGGTCGTGAGGAGCAGACCGACCTGCTCCGCACGATCGTGCAGAATACGTCCCAGGCGGGAGGACGTCAAGAGCGAGGGCCTCGTGAGCCCCGCGATGTGTCGTACTCGGATTTCATGAGTACGCACCCTCCAGTGTTCACCGAAGCTGAAGAACCACTGGAGGCGGACAACTGGCTGCGGACTATCGAGTCCAAGTTCGGGCTGCTCCCGTGTACGGAGCGGCAGAAGACCCTGTTCGCAGCGCAGCAGCTCCACGGTGCCGCTGGTGCGTGGTGGGCGAATTATGTCGCCTCACGTCCGGCTGGCCATGCCGTGGAATGGCAAGAGTTCCGGGAGGCGTTCCGCGCCTATCACATCCCTCCCGGAATAATGAAGAGAAAGTTCCAAGAATTTTTGGAACTGAGGCAGGGCGGGAGGAGTGCCCACGACTACTCCCGTGCCTTCAACCATCTGGCGCAGTATGCGTCAGACTACATCTCCACGGAGGAGAAGAAGAGGGAGCACTTCTATCGGGGGTTACATCCCGAAATGAAGACCCACCTCGTACAATGGAACAGCGGCACATTCAATGATCTAGTCAATGCCGCCATCATGCAAGAGGACGCTCAGCGGGAGTTAGCAGCTGAGCAGAGGAAGCGTAGCGCTCCACCTAGCAGCGGTGGGAGTGGTGCTCCCCAGAAGTACCGTATGGTGTATCGGACACCATCCGGGCAGCAGTGGCAACCACCGGCGCGACCGCAACGGTTCGGGGGACGTCCCTTTCAGGAACCTCCGTTCCGTCCGCCGATGCCACCACCAAGACAGCAGCAGCAGCAGACGGTACCCCGGGCGTTTCCACCACCACAACGCGCCCCGGGTTTCCGTCCACCGATCAGCGGGGGACCGCCCCGTTTCACCTGCTTCACGTGTGGCCAGGCGGGCCACTTTGCGAAGGACTGTCCCCAGGGGCAGCAGAGCAGCGGGCAAGCCCAGCTCCAGGGCGGTGCTCGAGGCCGACCTCCGGTGAAGAAGGTTGGTCAGCGGACTGGAGGCGTCCGCAACCTCGACAATGAGGACGCCCCCGAGGGAGACAACGTGCTGGCGGGTACGTTTACTCTCAACCATCAAGCCATTGTCATATTATTTGATTCTGGTGCAACCCACAGCTTTATAAGTGCATCCTATGTGGCTAAACATCAATTGCAAGTCTTCCCAACCGACTGCACTTATATGATATGCTCACCGGGAGGGAAGATTTCAGCTAATATGATGATTCCAAAGGCACCTCTGTTCTTAGGTGGGAAACTATATCCCACCACCTTGATAATCCTTATGGGACAAAAGATTGATGCAATCTTAGGGATGTCATGGCTGCAATACCATGGCGCTGTCCTAGAGACTCGGACACGGACGGTCCACTTACATTCTCCATTCCACCGTCCGCATTCCATGGTGTTAGACACGCCAGTCCGGGAAGTTTTAGCAATTAATAATGCTGAAGTTCTCAAGTTAGAAGACATCCCCGTAGTCCGGGAGTATCCTGATGTGTTCCCGGATGATCTTCCGGGCATGCCACCTGAGCGGGATGTCGAGTTCAAGATTGAACTTGCGCCCGGGACTACGCCCATATCACGGAGACCATACAAGATGGCTCCAAATGAGCTGGCGGAACTGAAAGAACAGCTCAATGATCTGTTGAGCAAGGGTTTCATTAGGCCGAGTTCCTCGCCTTGGGGATGCTCGGCGCTATTTGTAAAGAAGAAGGATGAAACCCTGAGGCTGTGTGTGGATTACCGGCCGCTCAACGCCGTCACCATCAAGAATAAGTACCCACTGCCCCGTATTGACATCTTGTTTGATCAACTTGTGGGGGCAAGTGTATTCTCAAAGATGGACCTTCGCTCTGGATATCACCAGATCAAGATCCGGGCGGAGGATATCCCGAAGACGGCATTCTCGACGAGATACGGCTTATACGAATATCTCGTCATGTCCTTTGGTCTCACAAATGCTCCAGCCCATTTTATGTATCTCATGAACTCGGTGTTCATGCCGGAGCTGGACAAGTTTGTGGTAGTGTTCATCGACGATATCTTGGTTTACTCCAAGACAGAAGCCGAGCATGCCGAACACTTACGGATCGTTCTTCAACGATTGCGAGACCACAAGCTCTACGCCAAGTTCAGCAAATGCGAATTTTGGATCAGCCAAGTGCCATTCTTGGGACATATCATCTCAGCTGAAGGCATTGCGGTTGACCCAAGTAAAATCGAGCAAGTGTTGAAATGGAAAGCTCCCACTTCAGTGCATGAAGTCAGAAGCTTCCTCGGGTTAGCGGGATACTACCGGAGGTTCATTCCGAGTTTCTCCAAGCTCGCTAAGCCGATGACAGAGTTGCTGAAGAAAGGGACAAAATATGTTTGGAACACGGCGTGTGAAGGAGCGTTCCGAACACTGGTGAAGCATCTCACAACAGCCCCGGTATTAGCTCAGCCGGATACAACAAAGCCCTTCGACGTGTATTGTGACGCGTCCGGTATTGGGCTCGGCTGCGTGTTGATGCAGGAAGGACGTGTGGTCGCTTATGGCTCACGCCAACTTCGGAACCATGAGCAGCACTACCCGACTCACGATCTTGAACTTGCTGCCGTGGTGTTGGCGCTGAAAATGTGGAGGCACTATCTCCTGGGGAACTTGGTGCATCTCTACACCGACCACAAGAGCTTGAAATACATTTTCACCCAGAAGGAGCTGAACATGAGGCAGAGGAGGTGGTTAGAACTGATCAAAGATTATGAGATTGAGATCCATTACCACCCCGGCAAGGCGAATGTGGTTGCCGACGCGCTGAGTCGGAAATCACATGTCCATCACCTCACCATTACACCGGTGGAGGAGGAAGAGCCAAGTTTATACTTGGTTCCTTATGGATCGCTGTACAACCTTGCCCTCATCCCTACTATTAGGGAGGACATCATTGCAGCTCAGAAAACGGATAAAGGCATGGCACATCTCCGGAGACGGATAGACAATGGAGAAATTAAATGTTTCCGGAAGGATGATGAGGGGACGCTGTGGTTCAATGACCGCATAGTCGTACCCCGAGATATGGAGTTGAGGAAAAAGATCCTCGATGAAGCTCACTTGTCCAAATACTCCATTCATCCGGGCAGCAACAAAATGTACCAAGATTTGAAAAAGAAATTTTGGTGGACACGGATGAAGCGGGAGGTAGCTAAGTACGTATCCGAGTGCGATACGTGTAGACGAGTGAAAGCTGATCACATGAAGAAATCAGGGCTGTTGCAACCCCTGAAGATCCCGGCATGGAAATGGGAAGATGTGAGCATGGATTTCATTGTGGGATTACCCCTAACAGCCAACAAGCATGATTCCATATGGGTAATCGTTGATCGGTTAACCAAGACGGCTCACTTCATTCCGGTGAATACACGTTACAATGCCGGCAAATATGCGGAGCTATACATAGCGAAGATTCTATGCCTATACGGGGTACCCAAAACCATTGTCTCAGATCGAGGTGCATTATTTGTATCTCGCTTTTGGGAGCAGCTACACGCTGCATGGGGTACTAAGTTGATCAGGAGCTCCGCCTATCACCCTCAGACAGATGGCCAGACAGAGAGGGTGAATCAAGTCCTGGAGGACATGTTGAGAGCATGTGCCATCCACCATGGTAGGAACTGGGATGATCACCTACCATTGGCAGAATTCTCGTACAACAACGGTTATCAGGCGAGTATCAAAATGGCACCCTATGAAGCTCTCTACGGTCGTAAATGCCGCACCCCATTAAATTGGTGCGAGTCCGGTGAAAGGGTCACATTCGGGGTTGATGTGGTGAACGACGCCGAGGAGCGCGTTCGGACAATTCAAGCCAATTTGAAGGCCGCTCAATCCCGACAGAAGAGCTACGCTGATAAGAGGCGTAGGCCGTTGCACTTTGACGTTGGGGAACACGTGTACCTCCGCGTGTCTCCAATGAAGGGTGTGCACCGATTCGGTGTGAAGGGGAAGCTCGCTCCCCGTTTCATTGGACCCTACGCTATCACCGATAAGTGTGGACCAGCAGCGTATCGATTGGAGCTACCGGCATCTCTGACTGGTGTCCATGATATTTTCCATGTTTCGCAACTGCGAAAATGCTTGAAGCATACAGCTGCTGTTCCTACCGAAGACATCGGCGAGCTAAAACCGGATTTAACATATGATGAATATCCGGTAGGAATTCTTGATGAGAAAGCCAGGACCACACGCAGCAGAACGTTGTGGTTCTACAAAATACTCTGGAGCAACCACACCGCCGAAGAAGCGACGTGGGAAAGCGAGGAGTTCCTTCGCTCAAATTACCCGGAGTTTATGGCTTCTCAACACGGGTAAGTCCCTATTACATCGCTATCTCTTCTTTTATAATCTCGGGGCGAGATTCTTTTAAGGGGGGAGGGATGTAAAAGCCCAAGAAAAGGGACTTGCAAAAACTTTTCTGCACCTCACAACACAACAGTTTTGTTGTGGGTAGATTGTGAAATATTGTGAAGAGCAAGTGACCTCCATCAAAGGAGTGATTAGAAGGGAAAGCCTTCACTTTCACAAAGTAGGGTTTCTGCACATGAACATGAGAGGTTGAGCTCACCCTAGGATTTAAAAAGTCTTGGGGAGGTTCAGTCCAAAGCTCATGCAAATTCAACAATTTTTGAGGCACTTTTGGGTTATTTCAAAAAGAGGCCAATTTGAATGTAAATTCAAATTGCAGCAACTTTCATCACCCAAATTCAAAAGTTAGCTCCATATCTATACTCAGCACATTTTTTTGAGTAAACCCACCAAGTTTCATCTCCATTGGAGCTCATCTTGTCAAGAGCTAAATTTGCAAGAATTCAAAACTGAATTTGAATTTCAGTTTAAATATGAAGCAAATTTAACCAAACAAAGTTTGAATTTGAGAACTCAAATTCAAACCAATACTTGGAGGCTAAGTCTCTCATTAAATGGAGAGTAGCTGAGATATTTGCAGCAGAATTTGGAAAAAGAGATTAGGGGGGGAGAGGGGGCCCACAAGTCAGTGGGAGGACTGTTTCCCAAACCGAGCGTGGCTGTTTTCTCCCGACGTCGGTCGAACACCTCGCGCCAGCTGCGGACAGCACCGGCGTCCGACCGCCTCACCTCGCCACCTCCTGCTCGACGACCGAGCGCACGCGTGCCCGACGCGGTTTAAGTCCCCAGCCCACGTGAGCCAGCCTCATCTCCTCCGCTTTGCCCGTTCCTACCCGAAACGAAAAACGACACCGCCGCTCCCCTCGGCTCCTCGTCGCGCCGTTGATCCAGGCGACCACGCGACCGGAGTTCAACAGCAAAGACACGCGCCGGGGACTGCTCGAGCTCACGGTGAAGACCCTACCCTCTTCCATGCTTTGTAGGGGGAGTATTTCCCGTCTAGTCCTCGGTGCTCGACAAAAACGAGTGATCAGAAATGCTGAAATTCGCAGCGATCGGTCCTGCACAGCGTAAACCTGGCTGAGCATAGGTTCTACACGCCCCCACGGCCACCTAGGATCCAAAACCATCGAAAACCATCGAGCCTTTGCGCTGATATCCAAGTTTTTCGAGCAACAGTCGATATCGGGCCTAGGTCGACGGTGAGGTCCCAGCCCCAGCTATTTCCATGGCCAACCAAGCTCATATTCGTGCGCAGCATGCCACGGTGGAGCTGTAGGAGCAAACCGCTTGAGAAATAAGGCCCGGAGTAGCCCGGACGACGTCACCGGAGCAGAGGTAGGCTCTGTCGCCGTCGCGGGCATAGTTCCGGCCATTGCCGAGCTCCGGTGAGGGCACCAGCGTGTTCTCCGAGTCGAGTTAGGCACAGGCGGCAAGTTTTGTCGGAGGTCGGGCGGGGAAACGCCCGGCGGCGAGCGCTCCGGCGAAGCGCCGCCGCGGGAACTGCGGGAGAGCGCGAGGTAGACGAAGGGGGGGGGCGGGTCCACCGGTCAGCCTCTGATCTCGCGCGGGGATCGGGTTTGCGGCCGGGATTCGGTGCGGAAGCGCGGGTAAAACCCCGTGGGCCGCGGTGTGGCCGCTTTCTGAGTGGGCCGGCTCGAGGAGTGGGTCCCACCCGCAGGATTTAAACATTTTGGAATTTCCAGTTTTAGTGTAAACTTTAGAACCCCATAACTTTTGCTAGGAAGCTCCAAATTTAGTGATTCAAATTGGGTTGGATTCATCTTGCCTAGCTCTGTCCAGATATACAACCCAATTTGTATGAAACCCATTAATTAATTCTGGAAAATTCTTTAAAGCTTTTCAGCAAAGGAATTTTAGAGGGAGTTTGGTTCATCCAAAAATCCCCAAATTTTGCCAGAACGTTCTTTAGGACACTAGTAAACCCCTGTAAAAGTTTCAGACCGTTTGGAGTTGATTTGGTCAGAGCAATTCAAATTGGAAGGTGCTGTGTTCATTTGAATACAGAAACATTTTCAGAGAATTTCCAAAACTTGGAAATTCAGTTCTGGGCAATTCTTAACCCCAAAAATGTTAGGAAAATTCAGGCAAACTCATGAGCTATAATTGAAATTGTAGTTCATTAAGTTGAGCATGAACAGGGGTATTACCTCAGAATAAATTCTTCCTTGCTGATTTGCCAAGAGAATTATTCTGAGCAAACCACTCCATGAAAAATGCTAATGTTTGGTCCAGAGAGTTTTCTTGTGACAAGGAATTCACACAAAAATCCTCAGCTCCATTGGAGCTCTAGATCACCCCTGTCCTGTTTAACCAATTAGAGGATTGATATGGAAAAGGGGGGAAGCCACTTAGCATTTCACCATGTGACTAAGTCCAAGCCAAACCACCAACCCCAATTCATATTTAAATTCTTAAACAAAGTTCCAGGGGTTAGAGGCTGGTTATTATAACTAATAGTAGAGGTCTTACTCTAAGACTCACATTTGCATCTAAATTAACATATAGTATTTCATTAACGTGTAGCCGTTGAAGAAGAGACTCCGGAAGTGCTGGACTTCCTTCTTCCGGACGAAGAACTAACTCCTGACCAGCAGCAACAAGGCAAGCCCCGGTTTGCATTAACCCTTTTTATAAGCCTTACTTTGTTTACATGTGTCATGTAAAGTATGTATGTGCATTAGGTATAGGATGAATGAAACCCCACTTGCATAACCAAAGGCTCCTAAAAGAGTGAGGGTAGTGTCAAGGACCTCGAGTAGACAGGCTATGCTTAATGAGTCATAGGACTTCGGTACAAGTCGAGTAGTTGGAATCTACTCGCGAGATAGGCTTGGGACACACGGGTTCGGTTGAGTGATGTGAGATCACTTTAGTAATGAAAATGAGACTAGGCAGGGGCTAGGGCGCAGCAAGAGTGAGTCTTGTGTGCGCAGCCCTGCCCGTGTCGATTGAGGACCGATCCGTGTGCGGCCCTGCTGAACAAGTATTGAACGTACCGAAGGCATATCGGATATATGGGCCCCGATAAACCGATGTAGCCTAAACCTCCGGGCGTCGAGGCATAGCACACCGATTTATAGGTGTAGGTTGAGGGCAGCAAGGTGGAAATATGCCAACGGGCATAGAGAGATGCTCCGTGTGGGGAACCTCCTGCTCGTTTCGGTGCGACCGGTTCGACGTTTGGGCTGTTGGGTGAAAGGTTGTCCCGTACGACATCGAGTGAGCGTGCTGTGCAGCTCCACGGGTGGGCGTACGTGACGTGCTCTTTGGGTTTTCCCTGCAGGTGTATATCGAGTTGATTCGCCGTCCCTCGCGGTGACGAGTACTGCTTGTTCACTGCGTCGTAACGTAGCCTAATGGATGAAATATGTGGATTCAATTATGCTGATTGATATAATTGTATTGCTACATGTGTGCCACCAAATACTGCTTACTAAGTTTCAGATTTCATGAACTGTTAACTTGTTGCTAAAAGATGAACTAAGGATGAACTTGTAGGCGTGTCCTTTTGCTGAAATGTTACTATCCTATTTCCATTGTACCCCTCATGTAGAGTTTCATGCTTAGGTGAGTCGGTTAAGCCTTGCTGAGCCTTCGTGCTCACGGTTGCTGCTTAAGTGTTTTTCAGGTGAGGAGCCACCCACGGACTCGGAGTACGAGTCCACCGGCGAGGGTTACCCTCCGTCGGGGACCACGGCTGAGTGGGAGCCATACACGCCGCGCTGAGCTGAGACGTGCAGCTAGTGTGGGTTGCCCTAGGGCTGGGCAACCGACTTTTGCTAAATAGGCGGGCGTGAGTTGTATAGTGTAGTCTTCCGCTGTGTAATAGAACAATAGTTGTAACTGAAGTTTGTACCTGTTTGTACAGTTTCAGCTGTTTTTCCCATGTAATATATTGTGTTCTTATGACGTGTGCTGTCGGGTGTCGCATCGCACGGCACCACCCTCTGCGATCCTGGATGAGCGGATCCCGGTCCGCCACAGGTACATGGCGCTGACGTTGTCGTGGTAGATGAGGGTGCTCCTGACGACGGGAGTATGGAGCTCATGAAGTAGCTGCTGAAGCCAGGAGGCCTCAGCCACGCCGTTAGCCACGGCGCGATACTCCGCCTCAGCACTCGAGCGTGACACCACGGGCTGTCGCTTCGAGGACCAGGATACGAGGTTGCCGCCCAGGAAGATGGCGTACCCAGAAGTAGAGCATCGTGTGTCCGGGCAGCCTGCCCAGTCAGCGTCAGTGTACACGACCAGCTCAGAGGCCATGTCACGCCGAAGGAGGCCGTAGTTGAGGGTGCCTCATAGATACCAAAGAATCCGCTTGACAGCGGTGAGGTGCGGTTCCCTCGGGTCATGCATGTGGAGGTACACCTGCTGAACCGCATATGAGATATCCGGTCTGGTGAAGGTGAGGTACTGAAGAGCACCTGCAAGACTCCTGTAAGAAGTGGGGTCAGAGACGGGTGTCCCGTTGGTGGCAGAGAGCTTCGCCTGAGTATCCACTGGAGTGGAGCACGGCTTGCACTCAGTCATGCCCGCTCGCTGGAGGATATCCATGCAGTACTGTCGCTGGTGAAGGAATAGGCCACCTAGTTGGTCCTCTATCGTAATACCCAGGAAGTGGTGGAGACGGCCCAGGTCCTTCATAGCGAACTCCTGCTGCAAAGCAGAAATGGTTCGCCGAAGCAGAGCCGGACTAGACGCTGTCAGTACAATGTCATCGACGTACAGTAGGAGGTAAGTAGTGTCACTACCCCGTCGATAGACAAACAGCGAAGTGTCCGACTTAGCTTCAACAAACCCCTGTGAAACCAAGAAAGAGGCAAACCGGCTATACCAGGCTCGTGGTGCCTGCTTCAGCCCGTACGGGGATTTGTTCAGCTTACAGACC
The DNA here is from genome assembly GCA_030760725.1 of Neostapfia colusana. NCBI lineage: Eukaryota > Viridiplantae > Streptophyta > Magnoliopsida > Poales > Poaceae > Neostapfia > Neostapfia colusana. The sequence continues at coordinate 65,903,668 of JASWHV010000011.1, forward strand.
ATGTCTGGGTGAGCTGAATCTACAAATCCTGCCGGCTGACTGCAGTACATCGTCTCGGTCAGTGTACCGTGGAGGAAGGCGTTCTTGATGTCCAACTGGTGGATAGGCCAAGAACATGAGAGAGCTAAAGACAGTACGGTACGAACTGTCGCCTGCTTCACCACCGGGCTGAAAGTCTCGTCGTAGTCGACTCCAGGGCGCTGAGTGAAACCCTGGAGTACCCAACGAGCCTTGTATCTCTCCAAGGTACCATCTGCCTTCTTCTTATGCGTGAATACCCACTTGCCCGTGACAACATTGCCACGACCAGGACGGGGAACCAGGTCCCAGGTCCTGTTGGCAAGCAGGGCCTCTGTCGGTACCCGCGATATGGGGTACCCCCGCGCACAGAGAAAAATGCCTAAGGAACTCGCCCTTCTCCGCAGGGAGAGCTCCAAAGGCGCCACGCGTCCGGCGGGGCTGGACCTCCCTCTCCTCAGAGGAGAGCTCCGGGCCCGCCACGTGGCATACAGAAGCCGGACCTCCCCCTCCGCGGGGGAGAGGTCCGAAGGTGCCACGTATCCGGCGGGGCCGGACCTCCCTCTCCTCAGAGGGGAGCTCCGGGCCCGCCACGTGGCCGACAGAAGCCGAACCTCCCCCTCCGTGGGGAGAGGTCCGAAGGCTCCACGTGTCCCGCGGGGCCGGACCCCCCCTCTCCTCTGAGGAGAGCTCTAGGCCTGCCACGTGGCCAGCAGAACGGCGCTGCCTGCCCCCGAGCGATAGGCAGCGGGCGTAAAACGCCCCATACCTTGCCCGTACAAGGTATTCAAGGCCCGCGTCTTCCCAAGACGCGGAGACGCGGAGCACGCCTCTGTCAGGTGCCGTTGCGCCCAGTCGCATCACAGACTGGCGCGCGGTGTCAGAGCCTGCCAGCCAATAAACGCAGCGATAAGACATCCCATGCCGCCCCCGCCGTCATCATCCACTATGACTAGCATGCGGCATGGGCAGGGATGCAAGACGAAGACTCAGAAGCCTTCGCCAGAGACAACTACCGGCATAACTGCAGATACGGTAGATCACAGTCAATCTCCCCGGGACCACCTGTCGGGTCCCGGGCCCCCCTTGTAAGCCACCCAAGTCTTGGACTATAAAAGACTCGGGTAGGCGACGATAGCAGGGGTTCGCACTCCCACAACTCATACGCTAGCCATTCACTCCCAAGCTGTAACTCATCCTCAAGCTCAGGACTCCGGTTCTGAGCACCAGGCAATACAGCGAGCTCCATAGCTCGCCGTGGACGTAGGGTTTTACGCTCCGGCGGCCTGAACCACGTAAAACTCGCCGTGTCAAGCTCTTACTAACTCGTCCATACGCTCAAGCTATCCGCAAGGGACTAGCCCCACCGAAAAAAGAACCTCCGCGGGCTGCCCAGTGTAGGCCCGGGGGAAGTGTCGACCGAACACTTCGACAGCCTCATACTCTTCCTCCATAGCGCGGCGCCAGTTAGGGTCGGCGAGGGCGCTACGCACGGAAGTAGGTATGGGTGAGATCGAAGAAGGCTCAGTCGGTGGAGATGTCGTCGACGAGAAGGCGGCTCCATCGAACCGCTCACTGGCCGAAGACTCCCGGACGCACGTCGAGTCACCATCGGGTGGACGTGACCATGATCCCTATGAAGGAGAGGGGGGTTGTACACCAGCCGCTCGGGTACAACCATCTTCTCTCGTCATGGGTAGACGAGAGTGGGTCTCGAGGCCACGCGTGGCATCGCTGGAGCAGGAGCCTCTCCCAGCACTCGTCGCTGGTAAACAAGTGCGGGGTCAGCAAAGCGAGAAGTCGTCGTCGGTGCCGCTTGTGGCGCGGCTGGTGGCGTCGTGCTCGCTGCAGGTGACGTCGGGGAGGCAGCTGGTGACGCCGCAGGTGCTGATACCGCACATGGTACAGCTGGTGACGCCAGGGGCACCTGAGGTACAGTAGGTGGCGTCGGGGAAGCCGAGGCCGCGCGTGGCACATCAGGTGACGTCGGAGGCGTCGATGCCACACGGGGTGCAGCGAGTGACGCCGGAGACGTCGATGCCACACAAGGTGCAGCAGTCGGTGTCGAGGGCACCTGAGGCGTAGCTCGTGTCGATCCTGCAGAAGAAATAGGCCAAGGCAGCTGGGAGGCAGCCTCGGGGTCAGTAGGAAAAAGGGAGTCCAACTCTGTGGTGGAATCTGAAGATGTGGTGGAGAAAGGAAAATATGACTCGTCGAAGACGACGTGCCGAGAGATCAAAAGACGATGGGTAGTGAGATCTAATACCCGAGAAAAACACACCGTGTCGTTCAGGGCGAAGCTTATGTGGGGCAGTGGCTGAAAGATTAGCAAGCGCATCCGAAAACTCGAAGGTGATTGTCGAAGTGTTCGGTCGACACTTCCCCCGGGCCTGCACTGGGCAGCCCGCGGAGGTTCTTTTTTCGGTGGGGCTAGACCCTTGCGGAGAGCTTGCGCGGATGGATGAGTTAGTAAGAGCTTGACACTGTGAGTTTTACGTGGTTCAGGCCGCCGGAGCGTAAAACCCTACATCCACGGCGAGCTATGGAGCTCGCTGTATTGCTTGCTGCTCAAGGCCTGAGTCCTGAGCTTGGGGGTGAGTTACAGCTTGGGTGTGAATGGCTAGCGTATGAGTTGCGGAGGTGCGAACCCAGGGTGCAAATGGCTAAAGTGCGAACCCTTCCTAACGTCGCCTACCCGAGTCTTTTATAGTCCCAGACTCGGGTGGCTTACAAGGGGGCCCGGAACCCGACAGGTGGTCCCGGGGAGATTGACTGTTATCTACCATATATGCAGTTGTGCCAGTAGTTGTCTCTGTCGAAGGCTTCTGAGTCTCCGTCTTGCAGCCCTGCCCATGCCGCATGCTAGTCGTAGTGGATGATGACGGCGGGGGCGGCATGGGATGTCTTGTCGCTGCGTTTATTGGCTGGCAGGCTCTGACACCGCGCGCCAGTCTGTGATGCGACTGGGCGCAACGGCACCTAACAGAGGCGTGCTCCGCATCTCCGCGTCTTCCCAAGACGCGGGCCTTGAATACCTTGTACGGGCAAGGTATGGGGCGTCTTTACGGCCGCTGCCTACTGCTCGGAGGCAGGCAGCGTTCTTTTGCTGGCCACGTGGCGGGCCCGGAGCCCTCCTCAGAGGAGAGGGGGGGGGGGCGGCCCCGCGGGACACGTGGAGCCTTCGGACCTCTCCCCGCGGAGGGGGAGGTTCGGCTTCTGTCGGCCACGTGGCGGACCCAGAGCTCCTCTCCGAGGAGAGGGAGGTCCGGCCCCACCGGATACGTGGCACCTTCGGACCTCTCTCCCGCAGAGGGGGAGGTCCGGCTTCTGTATGCCATGTGGTGGGCCCGGAGCTCTCCTCTGAGGAGAGGGAGGTCCGGCCCCACCGGACGTGTGGCGCCTTCGGAGCTCTCTCCCGCGGAGGGGGAGGTCTGGCTTCTGCAGGCCATGTGGCGAGCCCGGAGCTCTCCTCTGAGGAGAGGGAGGTCCGGCCCCGCCGAAGGCGTGGCGCCTTCGGAGCTCTCCCTACGGAGAAGGGCGAGTTCCTTAGGCATTTTCCCCTGTGCGCGGGGTACCCCATATCGCGGGTACCGACAGTGGCCCCCGGGCTCTCCTCGGGGGAGGTAACGAGCCCGAGGTGAGTCCTTCTCCTACCCGCGCACTTTCTTGTCTTGAGTACTCCCTATGCTGGCAGGGTCTTGACGGCTTCAGAGTTCAGCCTCTTAGGAGAGGTTGAAGCCTGGCATCGGAGCTCGGCCCGGCTGTGGGGGCGGAGGTCCGGAAGTCATCGGAGCTCAGGCCAGCGACGGGCGTGAGGTCCGGCATCGGCGCTCGCCTCTGAAAGGAGGGCGAGGGCTGGCCTCGGAACTTGGCCCAGCTGCGGGGGCGAAGGTCCGGAAGTCATCGAAGCTCAGGCCAGCGAAGGGCGAGAGGTCCAGCATCAGCGCTCGCCTCTGAAAAGGAGGGCGAGGGCTGGCCTCGGAGCTCGGCCCAGCTGCGGGGGCAGAGGTCCGGAGCTGCTCAGTGGTCTCCCCTTTCCTGTCCCTTAGTCTCATTTGGCTTACTGTCCCAGGCCGGAATGCGGGGCTTGGGTAATCCAGTGCACTTGGTCCCGGAGGTCTGGCCCCAGCCCCAGTCAGGGTGTAACCGTCCGGCCCCCTGGTACTCAGACCGTAGCACTGGGAGGCAGAGTGCGCATGCTTTGGGTGCAAGACCAGGCAAAGCAAGGCTCCTGAACCCCCGGTCTAGCGTAGGTCTTTTCTCGGAGGAGACCAACTGGCGGTACAGTACCCTTATAGGGGGAGATCCAAAAGGCCACCGGGCCTCTGGCAGGTACCCCAAGCACTACCGCCTTCGGCAGGACGGCAAATATCGACTATGCATGAGAGCCGGAAAGAGGAGCCGAGTGTACAATGGACGCACACTGTCTAGAGCGTGGGGAGGTGTTCATATAAATTAATGCGTAATTTAAATAAACACCTAAGTAAGCATGGTGAACTTACTAGGTAGCGTCAGAGCGCCTGTCTTCACGCAGAGCGGGTCATGCGTGGCTTCGTCGTACGCCGGACACGGGGGGACCCCCATGGCTATATCAGGGGGAAGCATGGCTTCGGCCCCGCATACCATGTGGAAGGGTAGTTCCCGTGACCCGGCCCTGGGAAGTCCGGCTGGCCCTCGACATGGAGGAGCCGGTATCCCCCGACGGCTCTGGGTGCGCGTCTGCACCGGTTGTGTGGGTCTGCTTGGCGTGGACCTGGCACGCATTGCATCCCTAACCGGTTTGACGACGTCCAAGTGGCTCTCGGTCGGTAGGAGCCATGCCGGGTGGCTTAACCGACCAACGTGCGGGACGATGAGCGTTCCCAGCACTCGCCTCCTTGGTCTACTGCGAGCTAATCGCAGCCTTCCTCCTGGGTTATGCACCGCAATAGGATGTCGTGGCGCCACGCCAGTAAAGATACCAGCGCGTAGCACTTAGCCATCCGCACCACCCGTTCAGCGGATGCACGTTCATCAGGAAGGATGTCCTTCAAGGAGTCCCGGACCTCCGTGGTCCATGCATCGGGACTACTTGAGCTTCTGGATCTTGAGCGCTGGGTTGCACGGAGTCCCCAGTGACTCTTACGATCGTTTGGCGGCATACAGGGCCGCCGGGACTGCCTAGCTTCGAGGCACTGGTTCAGCCCCCTTCGCCCGGCTCGGCGGGCCGGGCTGTGGACCGCAGCAACATCCTCTCGAAGACTCCTTCGTGCGCAGGGGGTCTGATGGAGGCTTTCGTTGAGAGGTCGTCAGCTGCGGCCGTGCCAGTGCGCGGTACATGGCGCAGGTCCAAGGCGAGGAAGTCTTTCTCCAACATCCGCACGTGGAGCAGATAAGCAGCTAGCTGTGGGTCATTGCAGGGGCATTCACCATTAACTTGCTTGATAACTAGCTGGGAGTCGCCCTGCGCCAACAACTGGCGAGCGCCCAGAGACAGGACTGTCTTTTAGGCCAAAGATGAGTGCTTCATACTCTGCCAAGTTGTTGGTTGCCTTGGAATTGAGACGCACCATGTACCCAGACTGCTCCCCCGATGGCATGAGGAGCAGTACGCCGGCACCGGCCCCCTGCTTTCGCGAGGAGCCGTCGAAGAAGAGCGTCCAGTGAGGCCCGGTGAAGACCGGAGCTCGGTACTTTGGTTCACCGTCTTTGCGGCCCCCTGGGTCAGCCTTCATTGGCGTCCACTCAGCCACGAAGTCAGCCAGTGCTTGGCTCTTGGCTGTCTGATGTGGTCGGGAGCTCAGCTTGAACTCCGCTGTCTTCAGGCTGTCTTCCGGCTTCGGAAGCTGGCAGTGAGTGCCAACTCCGCCCTCCGGCTGCTCTGGCGCACTTGTCCACCAGGCTGAAGATCTCGGAGGCATCGCAGACCTCTCTGGTTGCAAGCCTCTCAAGCATCTTCTAGTCCCGGACACTGTTGAAGTGCCGCCACCACAGAAGCACTTTGAATATGCGGAATGGTGTTGCGTACCTGGGAGAACCGCTGGATGAAGGAGCGCAGCGACTCCCCAGTTTGTTGCTTGATGGCGTGGAGGTCAGGCTCCGTGCCGGGACGGGTGTAGGAGCTGCCGAAGTTGGCGATGAACTGCCGGCAGAGCTCTCCCCAGGAAGTTATGGAACCCTGAGGGAGGTTCATTAGCCAAGACCGGGCTGGGCCGGTCAAGGTGACGGGGAAGTAGTTTGACCATGACGGCCTCATCCTCTCCTGCGGCAAGTACGGCGGTGGAGTGGATCTGGAGGAACCCCGCCGGGTTGACGCTGCCGTCGTACTTCTCGGGCAGGTGCGGCCAAAACTTGCGCGGCCACCTCGTGAAGCGGAGGTGGGGCTCCAGGGCCGTACATCCTGCCCCTGTTGCTGCAGGTGTTGGTGCCGCGAACGCTTGGTTCGCCGCTGGCACAGTGTACCCCGGTATGGGCAAGGCTGCGCCATAGAACGGGGGCGCCGTTTGCAGGACATATGGCTGTGGCATATGCTGCGTGGCGTATGTCTGGGGCAGAGTTCGCGTGGCGAAAGTCTGCGCCTCAGGCAGGGTTGAGGCAGTCGTCATGATGACGCCGGCCTCTTGGCTGCGACGCCTTTCTCGTCGCCACTCGAGGAACACTCGGGCGTCTTGGCCCAGGTGGCATCATTCCAGCTCAGTCCTCAGGTCCGTCGACGGAAGCCTGGTGGAGCTGGAATCCGCCGTCTGTCCGTCAACCGTCGGCGTGCGCGTCAGCGACACAGCCGGTTGGCCGGAGCGTCATCCCCGCCGAAGTCAAGGGTTTGCGGCGGCGACGACAAGACGGTCTACTTCGCGAATCCACTGCTGGGTCGCTGCCTGAGGCGCGTCCCCAGCAGGCGGATTGTGCAGTAGCACTCTTGCTGCGGCTAGCGCACCCCCGCCGGGTACGCCCAGCGCTACTGAAGACCTGACGCTGGTTGGAGCCTGCATTGCCGGGGTCGGCGCTGCCAGAGCCGGCTGCTGGCTCCCAGTGCAGGTATTGGTGCCGCGAACGCTTGGTTCGCCGCTGGCACAGTGTACCCCGGTATGGGCAAGGCTGCTCCCTAGACCGGGGACGCCGTTTGCGGGGCATATGGTTGTGGCATATGCTGCGCGGCGTATGCCTGGGGCAGAGCTCGCGTGGCGAAGATCTGCCCTTCAGGCTGGGTCGAGGCCGACGTCATGCTGACGCCAGCCTCTTGGTTGCGACGCCTTTCTCGACGTCGCTCGAAGAACACTCGGGCATCTTGGCCCAAGTGGCATCGCTCCGGCTCTGCCCTCAGGTCCGTCGACAGAAGCCTGGTGGAGCTGGAGTCCGCCGTCTGCTCGGCAACCATTGGCGCGCGCATCAGCGACACAGCCGGTTGGCCGGAGCGCCGTCCCCGCCGAAGTCGAGGGTTTGCGGCGGCGACGACGAGACGGTCTATCTCGCGAATCTACTGCTGGGTCGCTGCCTGAGGCGCGTCCCCAGCAGGCGGATTGTGCAGTAGCGCTCTTGCTGCGGCTGGCGCACCCCCGCCGGGTACGCCCAGCGCTACTGAAGACCTGACGCTGGTTGGAGCCTGCATTGCCGGGGTCGGCGCTGCCAGAGCCGGTTGCTGGCTCCCAGCTTGTACCGACAAACTCCGTCCTGAGTGTGTTGACATGTACTCCCCCCTTGTCGCGGTTCGCCGTGGACGCGGGGGAGGAGAGTTTGCCGCTGAAGGAAGCTTGGTCATCTTCGTCGGCGGAAACTCGTCGCGCAAGGGGGAAAGCCCCCAACCTGGCGTGCCAAATGTCGAAGTGTTCGGTCGACACTTCCCCCGGGCCTGCACTGGGCAGCCCGCGGAGGTTCTTTTTTCGGTGGGGCTAGACCCTTGCGGAGAGCTTGCGCGGATGGACGAGTTAGTAAGAGCTTGACACTGTGAGTTTTACGTGGTTCAGGCCGCCGGAGCGTAAAACCCTACGTCCACGGTGAGCTATGGAGCTCGCTGTATTGCTTGCTGCTCAGGGCCGGAGTCCTGAGCTTGGGGGTGAGTTACAGCTTGGGTGTGAGTGGCTAGCGTATGAGTTGCGGAGGTGCGAACCCAGGGTGCAAATGGCTAAAGTGCGAACCCTTGCTAACGTCGCCTACCCGAGTCTTTTATAGTCCAAGACTCGGGTGGCTTACAAGGGGGGCCCGGGACCCGACAGGTGGTCCCAGGGAGATTGACTGTTATCTACCATATCTGCAGTTATGCCGGTAGTTGTCTCTGTCGAAGGCTTCCGAGTCTCCGTCTTGCATCCCTGCCCATGCCGCATGCTAGTCGTAGTGGATGATGACGGCGGGGGCGGCATGGGATGTCTTGTCGCTTCATTTATTGGCTGGCAGGCTCTGACACCGCGCGCCAGTCTGTGATGCGACTGGGCGCAACGGCACCTGACAGAGGCGTGCTCCGCATCTCCGCGTCTTGGGAAGACGTGGGCCTTGAATACCTTGTACGGGCAAGGTATGGGGCGTCTTTACGGCCGCTGCCTATTGCTCGGGGGCAGGCAACGTTCTTTTGCTGGCCACATGGCGGGCCCGGAGCCCTCCTCAGAGGAGAGGGGGGGTCCGGCCCCGTGGGACACGTGGAGCCTTCGGACCTCTCCCCGCGGAGGGGGAGGTTCGGCTTCTGTCGGCCACGTGGCGGACCCGGAGCTCCTCTCCGAGGAGAGGGAGGTCCGGCCCCGCCGGATACGTGGCACCTTCGGACCTCTCTCCCGCAGAGGGGGAGGTCCGGCTTCTGTATGCCACGTGGCGGGTCCAGAAGAGTATCTAAGCCCACCAGCACTGTGGGCTGGTCCACTGTAGCTCGGGGTAGCCGCGAACGCCGGCTGGGGACATGGTGGTCGTGGAGGTTGAGAACCCGGGGACGGCCCAGGCCACATGTAGATCTGGCCAGTCCACGGGTTGTAGGGTGTGGGCCAGGGTGCGCCTCCCTGGCCGGTACCACCATTACCACCAGTAGTCGAAGCCGTGGGTGTGGGAGTGCTGCCTGCACTGCTACCACCATGGCCGCCGTTCTTTCCTCGGCGACGACAGTTTCCACCTCCTGTACTGGTAGGGGTAGAAGGTGTTCGTGATGGTGGTCCACCAACAGCTAGTAAGGGTGGACGAAGGGACTGCCCAGAGCCATAGAAGGCTGTGACAGATCCGGAGCCAGTAGAGCCTCCTGCAGTGATCTCCTCAAGTTCAAGATCAGACCATACCTTCTCGAAGGTAGGTAGTGGCTCCAGTCGGAGTAGCCACGTCCGTAGGTGACAATAGCGCTCATTCAGGCTCTGAAGGACCCGAAGAACAAGAGCGCTATTGGTGACCGGCTCACCAAGGTCACGTAGGGCATCCGCCATGCCCTTCATCTCCCGACAGTAGGTGGAGATAGAACGATCACCCTGGACGGTGTTCTGGAAACGAGTGCTGATGTGGAGGGCTCGAGTCGCGCGGTTCCCTAGAAACCGCTGCTCAAGGACTAGCTAGGCCTGTCGAGCAGTGCCGCCACCGCGCTGCCTGACGATGTCCTGTAGCTCCTCTGTCAGGGAGCCAAGGATCCAGGATAGTACCAAGCTGTCCATGCTAATCCAGGACACCTGTACTGAAGACTCGTCCTGGAGGACGTGGTCGTCGAGGCAGTAGCGCCTCAGCGTGAGGAGCACCATATCACGCCACCGGGCATATGAGGTGGACTCGGAGCTGAGAACAACCGGCACGAGCGTCCGGATGTTCTGAATCCCTGCAGCCTGCGCATGAAGAGCGGCCACAAGTGAAGCCGAGTACGTACCAGCGTCCGAGGGAGGCTCTTGGGAAGCACTTGTCGATCGGCAAGCACTCTCCTCGAGCTGGTGGGATAGCGATGCCACGGAGGCACGCTCCTGCTCTAGGGCAAGAGCGAGTGCCCGCTCGCGCTCGCGAGAGGCAGCCAGTGCTGCGGCGATGTCGGAGGTATCCGTAGTGTCAGTGCCGTAGTAAGAAGCTGTGTTCTCAGCAGTAGCACCGGCGGCTGGGAACGGAATCGGTGGGACAGCCGTGGTGCTCCTGTCGATGTCGAGGCCGGTCGAGTCCCGTAGCACGGAAGTACCTGCCATGAAAGTGACAACGGTGGCGGGGTTGCTGGTGGTACCTACGAGGGGTCTACCAGCAGCCGGACCGGTTTTGGGAGAGAAAGAGGGGGTGGAAGCACCTCTAGGGACCGACAAAACAGGTGGTCGAGCGCTCCAAGGGGCGGCGGCCCCTCCAGAGGCGGTGGTCCCTCCAGAGGCGGCAGCCCCTCCAGAGGAGGCAGCGCCTCCAGCAGCAAGAGGCCATGGGGCTGTGACCCCTCCAGAGGCGGCAGCGCCTCTAGAATCAACGGACCAGGGGGCGGCGGTGGCCCCTCCAGAGGAGCACCCCCCCCCCCCCCCCCCGTGCGTGCGCGGCCCCCATCCGGGTGGGGGCGGCCCGAATCCGGATGGGGTGGTGGCGGCGGCCCAGGGCATGGCGGAGGCTGGGGTGGCGGCGGTCCCTCCAAAGGAGGCGGCGCACCCCTGCGTGCGCGGCCCCCATCCGGTGGCTTCGGCGGCGGGTGGTGCACTGGCGGCGGCTCCGGCGGCGGCAGCGCACGGACAGGGTCTGCGGCGGCGGCAGCTGGGCCATTAGGGTTAGGATTCAGCCCTAATCCTAATTATTCCTAGCTAATGATACCATGTTAAGCTACTATGCACCGACAAGTTGACCCCAAAAGCTTAAGCTGATGGGGAAGGGTGGGCAATTCACTTATATTTCAACACTCCCCCTCACGTGCAGGCTCTCTTGGGCTGCAAACGTGGAATAGAAGTCGGTTGCAATTTATTTTAATAAATCGCGCCCGCTAGGATTCGAACTCGAGATCTCTGGCTCTGATACCATGATAGAGGGCTAATGATAGCTGTATTAGATGATTCAATAATGGTGGGTACAGGTCTGATTATATAGAGGGATTAGGAGGGAAAAAGGACTAAACTACCCCTAACCCTAATCCCTCTCTAATGACTAATATGCCCCTATGACACACACTTAATTACTGTGTCTAACAGTAGGAAGTCCAGCTCGAACTCCGCTAGCTCCGCTGCCCACTTGGCGACGTTGCCAGTCGCGTTGGGGCTGTGGAGGATGGTCCTCAGCGGGTAGGAGGTGACCACCGAGATCCGGTGGGCTTGGAAGTAGTGCCGAAGCTTCATGGACGCCACGAGCACTGCATACAACAGCTTATGAACCTCCAGGTACCTTGTCTTGGCGTCGTGGAGGACTTCGCTGATGTAGTAGACGGGCCTCTGGATGGTCCGGACCTTCCCTGGGGGATCCGAGACGTCTTCCTCCATTGGCTCAGGCCGACAGGAGGTCCCCAGGTCCGGGGCAGCCTTCGGAAGCTAGGACCCGGGGGTTTCTTGGCCGTCTTGGACCTTCGGGAGGTCCCCTTGGACCTCTAGGAGGTCATCTTGGAACTCCGGAAGGTCGTCTTGGACCTATGGGAGGTCGCCTGGGACCTCCGGGATGTTGTCTTGGACTTCCGAGAGGTCGTTTTGGACCTTCGGGAGGTCATCTTGGACCTCCGGGAGGTCGTCTTGGACCTTCGGGAGGTCATCTTGGATCTCCGTGAGGTCGTCTTGGATCTCCAGGGGGTCGCCGGTGGTCTCTGGGGCCTGGCCTTCAGAGGTCTTCTGGCTGTCGGGGCCTTCCATGGGATCCGGACAGCCTTGGCGCTTGACTTCTGCTGCTGGAGCAGGTTGTAGTGGAGAGGGGTCCGGCCGCTCTGCGACTAGGACCATGCTCACCACTTCTGTTGTCGCCGCGATGTAGAGCAGTAGGTGCTCACCGGGCTCAGGGGCTACCATGATGGGCAGCGTCGTCAGAAGTTGCTTCAACTCCTGGAATGCTTCTTCTACTTCTTCGGTCAAAACAAATGGACCGGATCTGCGCAGGAGCTTGAAGAAGGGAAGAGCCCGCTCATATAGCCTTGGTATGAACCGACCAAGCGCAGCTAGACATCCCGTGAGCTTCTGGACATCCTTAATGCAAGCCGGGGCCGCATCAGCTCGTTGGCCTTGATCTTCTCTGGGTTGGCCTCGATCCCTCAGTGTGAGACCAGGAATCCAAGGAGCTTTCCAAAGGATACACCGAACACACACTTGTCCGGGTTTAGTTTGGTGCGCGTGGAGCGCAGCTTGTCAAAGACTAGAGCTAGGTTGTCTAACAAGGATGTGCTCTGTCTGACTTTGACAACGATGTCATCGACATACACCTCAACTAAGTCTCAGATTAGCTCTCCAAAGGTTTTATGCATAGCGCGTACAAAAGTTGGGAGAGCATTTTTCGGACCATAAGGCATGGAGACATAACAGTACAAGCCGTCTACTGTAATAAAAGTGGTGTGTTCTTCATCTTCTCCAGACATTGGTATTTGGTGGAAGCCTGAATAGGCGTCTAGGAAGCATAACATATCACAGCCTGATGTTGAGTCTACAATTTGATCTATTCTAGGGAGAGGGAAAGGATCTTTGGGGCATGCCTTATTGAGACTGGTGTAGCCGATGCACATTCGGAGCTTCCCGCCGGCCTTCGGGACGACAACAGGGTTCGCCAACCACCGGGGGTGGTGGACCTCCCGTATGAAGCCAGCATCGAGCAGCTTCTTGATTTCTTCTCAGATGAAGTTTTACCGCTCGATGGACTGCTTCCGGGGCTTCTGCTGGACCGGCCGAGCGTCAGGGAAGATCTTCAGATGGTGCTCGATCACCTCCCTAGGGATCCTGGGCATCTGTGACGGTTGCCAGGCAAACACGTCAACCTTGTCTCGGAGGACGGTGATGAGCGTGCTTTCCTATTTGCAGTCCAGGCCCTCGGCTATCCGGGTGGTCTAGGTAGCTTCAGCGCCAACTTGGACAACCTTCAGGGGGGCATCGCCTTCATCGGAGGGCTGCACTCGGGGTGCAGAGGCTGAGGCATGGTGGCGTGCACTCGGGTGGAGCAGGCCTGGTTCTGCACCGCCTGGGGCAGGTGCTCGGGCTGCTGCAAGTGCTTGGAGCTTCTCCAAGGCTGACACTGCAGCAGTGCGGTCTCCACGGATCCTGAGGACGCCGGTAGGTGTAGGAATCTTCAGCACGAGGTAGCCGTAGTGGGCTACCGCCATGAACCGGTACAGGGACGGTCTGCCAATGATGGCGTTGAAAGGGAGGTCAACCTCCGCCACATCGAACAGAATATATTCTGTCTGGTAGTTGTCCGGTGCTCCGAAGGTCACCGGCAGGCTGATGTTCCTGTACGGGATGACTTGTCCCGGGCCTACCCCTGAGAACGGGCTTGATGGGGTGTGCTTGGCCATCGGGATCTACAGCTTCTGGAAAGCTGCATGACCGATGAGGTTGAGGCCGGCCCCGCCATCCACCAGGACGTGGTACATCTTCACGTTGGCGATGGTTGGAGCTAACCAAGAGCGGTAGCTGTCCGGCTCCAGCCATATTCTTGGGGCAGTCAGAGGCGTCGAAGCTAATGGGGGTCCCTACCCACTTGAGGTGCGGCGCTGCGCTTGGGATAGGGGCCACCGACGCGACTGCCTGGTGCAGGGTCTTGACCGCGTTCCGGGATGAGGGGTCCGAGGACCCGCCGTAGATGACGTGGAGCGCCTTCCGATGCTCGTCTTCTCCGGAGCTGGAGTCCCCATGGTTGTGGACCGCCTTGACGGTGCGCTAGGGATCCTGGAACTCCATTTGCTGGTCGCCTTTGTCCCGGGGGTCGACCTTCTGCTTGCCCTCCCTCCGGCGGAAGGGAGGAGCATCTGCGCGCTGCTGCTTCCCCTTGCGGAAGCGCTCCGCGAGCTTCTCGATCTCCTGGCACTCACCAGCAGTGTGGCTCCTGGTGTTGTGCACCAGGCACGGCTCACTACGGTCACCGCCAGGGGCAGGTGATTGTCGTGGCCTCTTGTCGGGGCGTGGCCCCGAGCTCCGCTGGGTGCTGCAGCTGCAGCAACGGGAGCTCCAGTCGGCGGCTTGATCTTGCCACCGCCCTTCTTCTTGATCTTCTTGCTGCTCCCCTGGGGTGCAGCGCTAGCACCGGGCTGCCCTCCTGCTTCGGAGGCTGGCTGTGAGTGCCAGTTGCGCCCTTCTGCTGCTCTGGCGCACTTGTCCGCCAGGCTGAAGAGCTCCGAGACGTCGCACACCTCCCTTGTGGTCAACTTCTCGAGCATCTTCTCGTCCCGCATACCCTGTCGGAATGCAACCACCACTGATGCATTCTGGATGTGGGGGATGGTGTTGCGCACCTGGGAGAACTGCTAGATGAAGGAGCGCAGGGATTCTCCCGGTTGTTTACGCACGGCGTGGAGGTCGAGCTCCGTGCCGGGACGCGTGTAGGAGCTGCTGGAGTTTGCTGTGAACTGTCGGCACAGCTCTCCCCAGGAGGTTATGGAACTCTAGGGAGGTTCATGAGCCATGACCGTGCTGGGCCGTCAAGGCGACGGGGAAGTAGTTGGCCATGACGGCCTCATCTCCTCCTTCAGCGAGGATGGCAGTGGAGTAGATCTGTAAGAACTTCACGGGGTTGACACTCCCGTGGTACTTCTCCGGGAGGTGTGGCCGAAACTTGCATGGCCACACCGCGAAGCGAAGGTGGGGCACCAGGGCCGCACACCCTGCTCCTGCTGCTGCAGGTCCTGGTGCCGCGAACGCTTGGTCCGCTGCTGGCACGGTGTACCCCGGCATGGGCAATGGTGCACCATGGACCGGGGGCGCCGACTGCAAGGCATATGGCTGCTGCATATGCTGCGTGGCATACATCTAGGGCAGAGGTCGCATGGTGAACGTCTGTGGCCCAGGCTGAGTCGAGGTGGTCGACATGCTGTAGTTGGCCTCGTGGTTGCGACGCCTTTCCCGCCGCCGCTCGATGGTCACGTGGGCATCTCCGCCCAGGTGACGCCGCTCCAGCTCTGACCTTAGGTCTGCCGTTGGGAGCCTGGTAGAGCGGGAGTCTGTCGTCTGCCCGTTAACCCTTGGCATGCGCGACAGCGACACATCTGGTTGACTGGGGCGTCTTCCCCGCCATAGCGGAGGGTTAACGGCAGCTACGACAAGGTGGTCGACGTCGTGGATCCACTGTTGGGTGGCCCCCTAGCGGTCGTCCGCAGCAGGTGGATTGCGCAGGAGCGCCCTTGCTGCAGCTAGCGCACTCACTTGAGTAGCGCTCTGCGCCACAACAGATCTTGGGCTTGCAGGAGTCCGTGTTGTTGGAGTCGGCTGCAGGCTCCCAGCCAGTCCCGACACACTCCTTCCTGAGTGCGTCAAGACGTACGCCTCGCTGGTCATTGTTCGCTGGGTGCGAGGATGAGGAGAGCTTGCCGCTGAGGGAAGCTTCGTCATCTTTGTCGGCGTAGACCCATCGCGAGAGGGAAAAAGCCCTCTACCTGGCGCGCCAAATGTTGAAGCGTCTGCGGTCGACACTTCCCCCGGGCCTGCTCTAGGCAGCCCGCGGAGGTTCTTTTATGGAGGGGCTAGTTCTCTCTCAGAGGGTCGCCTGAGTTGTAGGAGATTGACACAAGTATTTTTACGTGGTTTGGGCCGCCGAAGCGTAAAACCCTACGTCCACGGTGAGCAGAGTTGCTCGATGAATTGCTTGGGGCTTAGAACCGGAGTTCTAAGCTTGGGGATGAATTGGCTGGGTTGCCAACCCCTTGTAACGTTGCCTACTCGAGCCTTTTATAGTTCAAGGCTCGGGTGGCTTACAAGGTGGGCCCCGGGACCTGACAGGTGGCCCCAGGGTGATTTCCTACCATCTACCATATCTTGCAGTAAAAGCTGGTAGTTGTCTCTTGCGAGGGCTTCTTAGTCTTCGTCCTGCCGTGCCCTGTCCATGCCGCAAGCTAGGCGTAGCGGTTGATGATGGAAGGGTCGGCAGGGCATGTCTTGTCGCTGTGTTTATTGGTGCACAACCTCTGACACGGAGTGCCAGTCTTCACTGCGATGTGACTGGGCACAACGCCACATGACAGGGGTGTGCTCCGCGTCTCCGCGCCTTGGGAAGGCGCGGGTCTTGAATGTCTTGTACTGTAAAGGCATGGTGCGCCTTTACTCCTGCTTTCTTTCCATACCGCTCTGGCCGTGTGGCCAACCACTTTTCCTTGTGCCCAATCGTAGCAAGGGTTGTGCTATCCTTGTACAGGCGGGTCTGCTTGAAGTACCTGTGGCGTACCTCGGGTTCTGCGGTTGTCTCGTTGCTCGGGGGCCCTATGGCGCCGAATGGTCCCCCCCGAAAAGCTTACGCCAACGGGAGGTCCAGGGACGTAGCCTGCTATGCCTGGTTCCATACCCTTAACGTGCGTACCCTACCTCTCCAGCGCTACAGCTCGGTACCGGAAGCCGGACGACTCATACCCCCGAGCAAAGTATTGATCGTAACATGGGGATCTTTGGTTATCTCATTGCCTGGGGCCTTATGGCGTCTAACGGGCCTCCCCCGAAAAGCTTACGCCAGAGGGAGGTCCATGGGCATAGCCTGCTATGCCAGGTTCCGTACCCTTAGCGTGCGTACCCTGCCTCTCCAGTGTTACAGCTCGGTACCGGGTAACCGGATGGCTCATACCCCTGGGCAAGGTTTTAACCATTGCCCGGATGACCCACATCGAATTACCCAAGCCCCACAGCTCAACTGAGGACCGTAAGCCACAACAAAGCTACCAAGCAAGGAAAGCGTGACTAGGGAGCATGACTACTCCATTTTCCTGCCATGACTGCAGGTCCGCATAGGTCCTTGGCGATTCGGACCTCCTAAGGACCGGGTCTTCTCCAACCCTACCCTCGTCGAATCGCCACAAAGGCCGATTCTCTTCCACTAATCACAAAGGGGAATAAATCGTTCAAGGGGCCTTCTCACATGTTGAGGGCTCCCCAAGAGTTACAATGAATGAACACAACCAAACACACTCAACAGATGAACAATTAACAAACAAGAGTGTGTGAGAGATCAAACCCAAGAGCTCAAGATGTGTAGAACAAGTCTCTCCTTTGATCAATTGCTACTCCCCAAAGAATTGATCCTTTTTGGATTAGAATGTGTGGAGAGATGTGAATTTTGGGCTCTTGGGAGGTGTGACAGCGCAGAGGGTTGAAGTTATGTGTTGGTATGGCCGTACACCTCTTTTTATAGTAGGGTTTCCAATGGTTACGCTAGGGTTTGCGATGTCCGGACTAGTCCGGTGTGCAGTGTGTGGAAAATCCTAATGTTTTGAGATACCGGACTAGTCCGTAGTAGTGCGGACTAGTACCAATGTCTACTCAGAGATATATCGGACTAGTCCAGACCATATCGGACTAGTTCGTTTTGTGGTCAGAAAGAAAATCGGACTAGTCCAGTTGATATCGGACTAGTCCACATATGCTGAATTTGTGCAGTTAGTGTGATTTCTTCCACTTGAGCTCTTGGGGTGTGTTTCTCCAACACACTCTATACTAAGTGATCTAATCTTTTCAGCTCTTGAGCTCTTATCAATTTGGATCCTTCTTCTCCTTTCTTTTTGCGCTTTCTTCCTAATTTCTTTGAGAACCTGCGCTCATCTTAACAATTTTGTTAGGGTCTCATTTGTTTGTCATAAATCAACCAAAACCCACAATTGACGCCTAGATGCACTTTCAATCACCCTTTTTTTGGTGACTGATGACAACCAATTGAGATTATCGACGTGTGCCGTCGACACTTCCCCCGGGCCTGCTCTTGGAATCCCGCAGAGGTTCTCTTTCGGAGGGGCTAGTCACTCACGGAGAGCTTACGCGTTAGGGACGATTGAAGGAGAAGCTTGACACAGAGATTTTTACGTGGTTCAGGCCGCCAGAACGTAAAACCCTACGTCCACGGTGAGCAGAGGTGCTCGTTGTATTGCTTGGTGCCCAGAACCTGAGTTCTGAGCTTGGGGATGACCTGAGTCTAGCGGGTGTTCAGCTAAATGTCGAACCCTGCGTGAGAGTGTGTCGAAAGCCAAACCGCTGCTAACGTTGCCTACCCAAGCCTTTTATAGTCAAAGGCTCGAGCGGCTTACAAGGTGGGCCCGGGACCCGACAGGTGGTCCCAGGGAGATTGCCTTCCATCTACCATATCCTGCAGTTACGCCGGTAGTTGTCTCTGGTGAGGGCTTCTGAGTCTTTGTTCTGCCGCCCCGCCCATGCCGCAAGCTAGTCGTAGCAGCTGATGATGGCAGGGGCGGCAGGGGATGTCTTGTCTCTGTGTTTATTGTTGTATAGGCTCTGACGCGGCGTGCCAGTCTTCAGTGCGACGTGATTGGGCGCAACGACACCTGACAGAGGCGTGCTCCTCGTCTCCGCATCTTGGGAAGGCGCAGGTCTTGAACACCTTGTACAAACAAGGCATGGCGTGTCTTTACTATTGCTGCCTACCACGCGGGGGCAGGTAGCGCTGTTCTGCTGGCCACGTGGCGAGCCTGGAGCTCTCCTCTGAGGATAGGGAGGTTCGGCCCTGCTAGACACGTGGAGCCTTCGGCGCTCTTCCTGCAGAGGGGGGAGGTCCGGCTCTGCTGACCACACGGCGGGCCCGGAGCCCTCCTCTGAGGAGAGGGAGGTCTGGCCCCGCTGGACACGTGGAGCCTTCGGAGCTATCCCCGTGGAGGGGGGAGGTCCGGCTCTGCTGACCACGCGGCGGGCCGGGAGCCCTCCTCTGAGGAGAGGGAGGTCTGGCCCCGCTGGACACGTGGAGCCTTCGTAGCTCTCCCCGCGGAGGGCGGAGGTCCGGCTCTGCTGACCACGTGGCGGGCCCAGACCTCTCCTCTGAGGAGAGAGAGGTTCGGCCCTGCTGGACACGTGGAACCTTCGGAGCTCTCCCCACGGACAGGGGAGGTCCGGCTCTGTTGGCCACGTGGCGGTCCCGGAGCTCTCCTCTGAGGAGAGGAAGGTCCGGCCCCGCGGGACGCGTGGCGCCCTCGGAGCTCTCCCCACGGAGAGGGGCGATGTCCTTAGGCAGTTTCCCCTGTGCGCGGGGGTACCCCATATTGAGAGTACCGACAGTGGCCCCCGGGCCCATCTCGGGGGAGATAACGAGCCCAAGGTGGGGCCCCCATCTCTTCCACTCCGCACACCTTCTCGAAGACCCGCATGACCGTTGCCGGAGCACGAACAGTCGCAGGATCATGGGGGCGTGTGCCCCACTTGATGGCTGTTCCCAAGGCTGTCATTTCTGCATGTCGCAGCGCCTTTTCGAGAACCGCCGAAGCGTCCTGCCGGATCGTCTGCTTGAGAGACTGACTTCTTGGCCCACCGCTTCTGCTGGACGGCTCGGGTCCACTTGTCATCGAAGCTTGGTCTTGGAGCTGAAGCGGTTGTCCCAAGCAGCGCATTCGAAGAGTTTTGAATCGCTTTGAATTGCGCCTGGGAAGTTTAAAAGGGGATCTCGCCCGCATCGCGGCTTCCTTTCGCACTTCCCTGCGCTTGAACCTTCTTGTTCCTTTGAGCTATTGCGCCCTTGTCTTCCTTGTTCTTGAGCTTCCACCGACCATGGCCTCCAACCAACCTCTGGAGAAAAAACGCGCCCGATCTCCTCCGGCGGCATCGTTTGCACCAAGTCAGGAAACCAGGGCACCTTCGCGTCTTCCTCCTGGAGATGTCAGCTCGTCGGGCAACGACTCCAAGAGACCACGGGCTCTTCATTCTAATGGGAATCCACTTGAGCGGCGGCGGCCCGAGGGTCCCCGGGCGTCGCGCCCTCCTTCCTAAGGTGGTGGAGCTCCGAGGGGGAGTACTGGTGCTGCGATGCCCAGGGGCGAGCCTAGGGCTCAGGCGCCCCGGTCAGCTAGCATCCCCGCTGCGGGCTCGGCAGAAGGTGGTGCTGGAAGGAGCAGCGCTGGGACTCCTGCAGTGGCGCAGGCACCCCGTGCCTCAGGAGCTGGATCGGTGAGCAGTGCTAGAGGCGGCGCCGGCGGGGGCCCTACTGCTTCGTCTCCTACGGGGGCTCCGGGAGCATCCCCTGTTCCACCAGTCCGGGTGCCTGCGGGGCGGCCCTCGGTGGCGACGGCAGGCTTTAGTGGACCTACCCCGGCTCGAAAGCCGGGGTTCCGAGCCCGTTGGAGCGCTCGCGTTCCTCGGTAAGTGCTGCCCTTACCGGGATCCAGAGCCTGCGTTCTTCTCTTCTTTCCTTAACCCGAGAGCTTCCCATGTTTGCAGGGACTCATCAGGTACCGGTAACGATTCCGTTTCCCGGCCATCCCCGGTTGACGGGGGATCTGCGCCGCAGCGTCCAGAAGCTGCAGCGGCTCCGGCGGCCCCCAAGCCGGCGCAGGCTTCTCCTGCGCCGGTCGGACCAGCTCCTGCGGCAGCGGTGACAACACCCGCTCATCCTCCCTCGCCAGCTCGGGAGCCGGCGGTTGTTGAAGGCTCAGCGGGACTGGCTGGCGGCGTCCAGCCTCCTAGTGTCGAGGCGGGAGAAGCAGCCACGGCCCTACGGCGAGCAGTGAACCGGGGTGTGTTGGGAGCAGCCTTGCTCCAGTGCTGGCTTCTCCAGACCAGCGCCTCATCCCGGTCGCCGAGGCGCCAGCATCTCCTGGTGACGACGTGATGGAGGAAGTCGGGGGCGCGGCTTCGGCCTCTGCTGCCCCGCTGCCCCTGGCGGACGCCTTTGAGCTTGACCAGACGAGCGTCCGGCAGGTCCTGGCCACGCTTGATCATGAGCGGGAGGAGCTGGCAGGGGAGAGGGATCGCCTCCTCAGCTGGGGGCGCCTCTTGAAGCAGCGGACCGAGGAGGTCAGGGCGGAGCTCAACTCGAGGCGGTCGATCCTCGATGTCATGGAGGCGCTCCTTGACCGTCAGAAGAAGGCCGTCGACCGCCTGGGCTCCGAGACTCGGCGGCTCCACCATGAGACCGCGAGGCTCATGCCAGGGCCGAGGCGCACTCCACCGCCATGGAGGAGCTGCGGCAGAAGCTGGAGCACCGTGAGCGCGTCATTGCGGACCAGGAGCGTGCTGTGGAGGCTGAGGCGGAGAAGGTCACCGCGCGGCTGGTGGCTGGCGAGGGCGACCTGAGGGCCCGATCTATGGAGCTGGAGACTCGGAAGGCAGATCTGGTCGTGAGGGAGGAGCAGGTCTCCCGGGAGCGCCAGGCGGTGCTGGATTGGGAGCTAGCAGCCGACTTCGGGCTTCGGAGTTGGATCGGCTTGCCCAGAGTCTCCAGCTTCGGGAAGGCTCTCTGGCGGCCAAGGAGAAGAAATTCTCTGAGGAAGGTCTTGACGCCTTGCTGGCAGTCTGCCGCGAGATGGAGGAGCTCCAGGCCTCGTGGTCCACCGAGGCCCGAGTGGTCTGGAGTTTTGTCGACCAGGCAGGGTCTGCCCTGGTTCCCCTTGGCTTCAGCCCGGTGAGGGCAGAGGCTCCGGCGCAGAAGGTGGCCAAGGCGATCCCTGCGCTCGAGTCCATCGACACCAAGCTGGACAGGCTTGAAGCGTTCGTCGCCGGCGAGCTTGAGGCGGAGGGACGGGGTCTGGCGAAGGAGGTTACTACACACGTGCTGGCGTGCTTCTGGAGCCGGGATCCCTCCCTCTCCCTGGAGCCAGTGAGGCAGGGCCCCGTTGCGGAGCGGGAGGAAGCTGCTAAGGCTGAAGTTGGGGATGTGGCCGCCATTGTAGCCTCTAGGTTCCGGCGTGAGTCAGGGGACTCCTAGGGCTTGTACCTTTCCCCCTTTTTTTGTTGAGTCTGTAGTCCAGCTCAAGGAGTCTTGAATGAATAGACCCTTGTTGTTTTCTATGTCTGAGTTCTTTTATCTTCTTCTTGGCTTGGCATGCCCGAGTCCTTAACTCCGCAAGGTACTCGGAGGTCTTCACCAATCTTGAAGTCTTGCACAGACACCTTCCCTGGGTCCTTATTGTGTTAAGGGCACAAGGAGTCTTCGAAGCTCGCCCCATGAGGACGGGGGGAGGTCGGGATCTGGCGGCCACGTGACGAGCCCGGAGCTCCTCCGAGGAGAGGGTGGTCCGGCCCTGCGGGACATGTGGAGCCTTCGGATCCCACCCCAGCGGAGGGGGCGGGGCCCAGCTCTGTCGACCACGCGGCAGGCCCGGGGCTATACTTTGAGGAGAGGGGAGCTCCGGTCCCGCTGGTACACGTGGGGCCTTCGGAGCTCGGCCCTGCGGAGGGGGCGAGACCCGGATCCTCCGGTCTTGCGTTGGAGTAGTCAATAGCTCTGGTCCTTCCTTGTGTGGTCCCCTCAGCTAAAGCCTGGAGGTCCTGCACACAAGTAGAGGAAGCGTAGTTCTTCTCGGGGGCTTCCCCTTCCCTGTCTCTTAGTCTTATTTGGCTTATGGTCCTGGCCCGATATACAGAGCTTGGGCAATTTTGTGCGCCAGGCGCCGGGGGTCCAGCTCCCTCCGAGGCCAGGGTACGACCGTCCGGCTCCTAGTATTGGACCGTAACGCCGGGGAGGCAGAGTGTACATGCTTTCGGTACGGAACCAGGCAAAGCGGCTGTACTCCCCTAGACCTCCGAAGGGCAGTGGGCACACGCTTTGGGTCGGAACCAGGAAAAGCAGGCTACGCACCCTGGACCCCCCATGCACAGCGCAGGCCTTTCCTAGAGGTGACCAACTGGTACCGCAACACCTGACTGGGGGAGGCCCGAAAGGCCCCCTGGCCATCGGCAGGTACCTCAAGTGCAACCGCCTTCAGTAGAATAGCAAATGCCGACTATGGATGAGAGTGGGAAAGGGGAGCTAAATGTACGGTGAGCATACATGGAAAGTACGGTCATAGAAATTAATGCGTAATTTAAATGTGCACGTAAGTAATAGCGTGGTAGAACAGGTTTCTGTATAAATGCCCATAGGAGGAAGGCAGGCTCAACATGGAGGCAACGACCCGCCCCATTAAGAAGGGAAGCAAGACTCTACACGCTAGGGGTCGGAACCAGGCCAAGCTGAATGTAGTCCTGGACCGTCCCCTGAGGCTTAGCTGCTCCGAGCGCTGTTCCTGGACCCTATGGGATCTATTATAGAAAGGAAAAGGCCTGTGCTACTAATGCTCTAGGGATAGAACTTACTGTGATGTTCCACGTTCCAAGGGTCCGGGAGCGGATCCCATCCTTGGTGGAGAGCGCGTGTGTACCTGGGGCAGCAACTTCTGTAACGTGGAAGGAACCTTCCCGGCTGGGGGAGAGTTTGTCGGTCCCAAGCGAGAAAGTATGCGTCACGGCACCAGGTCGCCCCCTGGAGCTCCCGAACGCGTTTTGGTCTTTTGGCGGTAGCGCCGGAGCGCCTGCTTGGACCGTGCGTTGCGGAGCGTTGCTTGTAATTGTGCCTCGTCGACGAGGTCGATATCTTCACGCTGGAGCCGGTCCTGCACGGCTTCTCCCGGGAGCCCCGGGGTATCTTCCTCTATTGTCTCAGGCCGACAAGAGGTAGGCGAACCCGGACCCTTCTTGGGGGACCCAGGATGTCTTCTTCCATTGGCTCAGGCCGACAGGAGGTTGACAGATCCTGGTCGGCCCCCGGGAGGTGACGCCGAGGCACGGGGGCGTGCGCTCGGGTGGAGCTGGCCCGGTTCTGCACCGCCGGGGGCTGGTGCTCGGGCTGCTGCAAATGCTTGGAGCTTTTCCAAGGCTGACACTGCTGCAGTGCAGTCTCCACAGATCTTGAGGACGCCTGTTGGTGTAGGCATCTTCAAGATGAGGTAGCCATAGTGGGCTACTGCCATGATTCGTCGTCGCTGGAGCTGGAGTCCTCGTGGTTGTGCATCGTCTTCATGGCACGCTGAGGCTCCTGGAACTCCGTCTGGTGCTCGACGTTGTCTTGGGCGTCAACCCTCTGCTTGCCCTCCCTTTGATGGAAGGGAGGGGCGTCAGCACGCGGTTGCTTCCCCTTGTGGAAGCGCTCCGCGAGCTTCTGAATCTCCCGGCACTCAGCAGCAGTATGGGTGCTGGTGTTGTGCACGGGGCACGACTCGCCTTGGTCACCATCTGGAGCTGGTGACTATCGCTGCCTCTTGTCGGGGCGTGGCCCCCAAGCTCCACTGCGTGCTTCTGCTGCAGCAACGGGAGCTGCGGTCGGTGGCTTCATCTTGCCACCGCCCCAGTTCTTGACCTTCTTGCTGCTTCCATGGGAAGAAGCGCCAGATCCGGGCTGTCCTCCTGATTCAGAGGCTGGCTGTGAGTGCCAGTTCCGCCCTTCTACTGCCCTGGCGCACTTGTCCGCCAGCCTGAAGAGCTCTGAGACGTCGCGAACTTCTCTGGTCACGAGCTTCTCGAGCATCTTTTTGTCCCGTACACCCTGCCGGAACGCCACCACCACAGAAGCATTTTGGATATGTGGGATGGTGTTCCGCACCTGGGAGAACCGCTGGATAAAGGAGCGCAGCGTCTCTCCAGGCTGTTGTTTGATGGCGTGGAGGTCAAGCTCCGTGCCAGGCCGGGTGTAGGAGCTGCCGAAGTTCGCAGTGAACTGCTGGCAGAGCTCTCCCTAGGAAGTTATGGAACCCTGGGGGAGATTCATGAGCCAAGACCGAGCTGGGCCGGTCAAGGCGACGGGGAAGTAGTTGGCCATGACGGCCTCATACCCTCCTGCAGTAAGGATGGTGGTGGAGTAGATCTAGAAGAACTCCGCCGGGTTGACGCTGCCATCGTACTTCTCAGGCAGGTGCGGCCAGAATTTGCGTTTCCACTTCGCGAAGCGAAGGTGTGGCGCCAGGTCCGCACATCCTGCTCCCGTTGCTACAGGTGTTGGTACCGTGAACGCTTGGTTCGCTGTCGGCACTGTATACACCGGTATGAGCAAGGCTGCGCCATAGACCAGGGGCACCATTTGCAGGGCATATGGCTGAGGCATATGCTGCGTGGCGTATGCCTATGGCAGAGATCGCGTAGCGAAAGTCTGCGGCTCAGGCTGGGTCGAGGCGGTTGACATGCTGTCACCGGCCTCTTGGTTGCGACGCCTTTCTCGCCGTCGCTCATGACCACTCGGGCATCTTTGCCCAGGTGGCGTCGTTCTAGCTCCGACCTCAGGTCTGCCGATGGGAGCCTGGTGGAGCGGGAGTCTGCCGTCTGCCCATCAACCGTTGGTGTGCGCTTCAGCGATACAGCCGGTTGACTGGGACGTCGTCCCCGCCGAAGTTGAGGGTTGGCGGTGGCGACGACGAGACGGTCTACGTCGCGAATCCACTGCTGGGTCACTGACTGAGGCGCGTCCTCAGCAGGTGGATTGTGCAGTAGCGCTCGTGCTGCAGCTAGTGCACTCCCGTGGGAGACACTCAGCGCTGCAGTAGATCTTGGGCTTGCTGGAGTCTGCGCTGCCGGAGTCGGCTGCTGGCTTCCGGCTTGCCCCGACACACTCTGTCCTGAGTGTGTCGAGACGTAGTCCCCGCTGGTCACCGTTCGTCAGGAACATGGGCAAGGAGAGCTTGCCGCTGAAGGAAGCTTCGTCATCTTCGTCGGCGTAGCTCGTCGTGCAAGGGAAAAGCCCCCTTCCTGGTGTGCCAAATGTCAAAGTGTGCCATCGACACTTCCCCCGGGCCTGCTCTTGGCAGCCCGCGGAGGTTCTTTTTTTGAGGGGCTAGTCACTCATGGAGAGCTTACGCGTTAGGGACGATTGAAGGAGAAGCTTGACACAAAGATTTTTACGTGGTTCAGGCTGCCGGAGCGTAAAACCCTACGTCCACGGTGAGCAGAGGTGCTCGTTGTATTGCTTGGTGCCCAGAACCTGAGTTCTGAGCTTGGGGATGACCTGAGTCTAGCGGGTGTTCAGCTAAATGTCGAACCCTGCGTGAGAGTGTGTCGAAAGCCGAACCCCTGCTAACATCGCCTACCCGAGCCTTTTATAGTCCAAGGCTCGGGCGACTTACAAGATGGGCCTGGGACCCGACAGGTGCTCCCGGGGAGATTGCCTGCCATCTACCGTATCCTGCAGTTACGCTGGTAGTTGTCTCTGGCGAGGGCTTCTGAGTCTTTGTTTTGCCGCCCCGTCCATGCCTCAAGCTAGTCGTAGCAGCTGATGATGGCAGGGGTGGCATGGGATGTCTTGTCGCTATGTTTATTGGCGTATAGCCTCTGACGCGGCGTGCCAGTCTTCACTACGACGTGACTGGGCACAACGGCACCTGACAGAGGCGTGCTCCGCGTCTCTGTGTCTTGGGAAGGCGCGGGTCTTGAATACCTTGTACGGACAAGGCATGGCGTGTCTTTACTCTTGCTGCCTACCGCGCGGGAGCAGGTAGCGTTGTTCTGCTGGCCACGTGGCGGGCCCGGAGCTCTCCTCTGAGGAGAGGGAGGTCCGGCCCTGCTGGACACGTGGAGCCTTCGGCGCTCTCCCCGCGGAGGGGGGATGTTTGGCTCTTCTGACCACACGGCGGGCCCGGAGCCCTCCTCTGAGGAGAGGGAGGTCTGGCCCCCCTGGACACGTGGAGCCTTCGGTGCTCTCCCCGTGGAGGGGGGAGGTCCTGCTCTGCTGACCACGTGGCGGCCCCGGAGCCCTCCTCTGAGGAGAGGGAGGTCTGGCCCCGCTGGACATGTGGAGCCTTCGGAGCTCTCCCCGCGGAGGGGGGAGGTCCGGCTCTGCTGACCACGTGACGGGCCCGGACCTCTCCTCTAAGGAGAGGGAGGTCCGGCCCCGCTGGACACGTGGAGCCTTCGGAGCTCTCCCCACGGAGGGGGAGGTCCGGCTCTGTTGGCCATGTGGCGGTCCCGAAGCTCTCCTCTGAGGAGAGGGAGGTCCGGCCCCGCGGGACACGTGGCGCCCTCGGAGCTCTCCCCACGGAGAGGGGCGAGGTCCTTAGGCAGTTTCCCCTGTGCGCGGGGGTACCCCATATTGAGGGTACCGACAGAGATCACACAAATATAATAAGAAAAGTTCAGATTTTCATAAAATGTGCACATATGAGTTTTGAATAAAATAGGCAATGAAGACATAAGACATATGTGCACTCTTTATGGTGGGGTGAAAAACTATGTGTGTGAGCAATAATTTTGATGTGAATATCATAATGAGCATAGTCATAACATCATCAAGAGTCTCAATCCTTCATAGCAGTTTTAAACATACATCATTAATCAAAAGCATAACATAGTTATCATTTCACATCACAGAAGCATAAAGATAGAATAATAGCATAAGTCTTACAGAAGCATAATGGTAGTATAAGTCACACAGCATAGTGATAGCATAATAGTATAAGTCTTACAAAACTCATTTCTCAAGCTAGGACATGAAAAGAAAGACCTATGACCTAAGACTCCCCCTCAATCTCTCCCCCTTTGGCATCAAGGCACCAAAAAAAAGGAGAGGAGGGATCTACTTATCATCGCCAACTCACTCCTCCCTGTCGGTCCTCTATTCGTCTTCATCATCAGGCTGAGGAGGAGGAGGAGAGGAACCACTTGTCATGCCAAAGTAGGCACGCTCTGAAGGAGAGAGAGGAGGAAGCTATGTGAAGTCAGATGCAGAGTCCTCTAAGATGACTGGAGATCCATTGGGCTCAATCTCCAGTTTTTGGCATATTGCTTTGACATTGGCCTTCATGTATCTCATTTCTTCTTTTCTTGCCTTGTTCATCTTATGAAGCTTCACCTCAGTTTTGCGGCAAGAACTGAAAATAGCAGCCAGAAACTTCATAATCCCACTAGAGGAACCTTTCTGTGGAGAGGCCCTAGTCTTGGATGTAGGCCTTGCATCTTCTTGAGCTCTCTCTAGACATTCTTCAGGTGATCCAGGTGAGGGAGCAGCTGGGAGGGAGGCCTGAGGAGGCTTCTGAGGCCTTAGAGCAGTGCGCTCCACATCCTTCACAAACTCAATTCCTGTGACTCTTTCAATCATGAACATCAAGTAAGGTGCATAGCCACAGGAACGGTTTGGTGTGCAGGATATGTTCATCATATCATTCCAAATATAATCAAAGATATTAAATCTTCTCCTCTTGCTGATTACTTTCATCAAGGTTCTCAAATAGCCTTGGACGCTTCCGGCATCTCCATCCTTTAGAGCAATGGTCTTTCGGAGCACTCTGTTGAGAACAATGAAGAAGGGCTTCATGTTCCTGGTTGAGGGAGGATTAAATGGGAGTCGAGTATCATAGAGGAACTCCATCTTGTCCTTCTCCACAACACCGAGATTGTGAATCACAATCTCATCATTGCCGGTGTCCTCAAGATGCAGCAATCTGGCAAACTCAGTATAAGAAATTGTGTACATGGATCCATGTGTCATCCAAGTCACATTGTCTTCTCCATCGTGGGCAAAGTGGCAAGTTGAATAAAACTGGGCAATGATCTCATCATTCCAGTTATATCTGAAGGCAAGCAGGTCCTTGAGTCCGTGTCTCTCTGCAGCCTCTATGACCTCCTCAAAGGCTTCACAGCTCTTCCTTTCAATGTATGTCCAGTCGATCCATTGACTTCGGACCACTGGAGTTTTCATTTCGAGATACACCGAACTGTAGTAGTCCAAGTGAAAGTTGCTCTAAAATCTCTTGTCGGCAGCCCTTTTTGCAGTGCTATAGGCATCAACCTTCCTCAGGTTCCATGCCACATCACTCCTCTTGCCATTGAACTTCTCCTCCGAGGGATCCCTATGTCCCTGCCTTGGAGCTGTCATCTTGAGGGGACCAATCAGTCTGGAAGCAAGCCCCTTGCCCTTGGATTGGCGTTGAGCCGCCGAGCTAGAACCAGCCACGTTTGCTTTTGAAGCTGGTCTCTTGATTGTAACCTTTTGACGCACCCTAGGTGGGGTGAGCAAGGCTCGGCAGCACGCTCTTGTCTCTTATTGGAGTGAGACTCCAGAATATGAGACATCACATCTTGATCCATCTCGGCTTCAAAGTCGGAAAGATTCTCACTCGATCCCGACAGGATTTCTGACAAGGAAGATAAAGAGGATATGAATAATCAAGGATGACAAGGGATTGTGTCGGTATCCTCAATATGGGGTACCCCCGTGCATAGGGGAAACTTCCTAAGGACCTCGCCCCTCTTCGCGGGCAGAGCTCCGAGGGCGCCACGTGTCCCGCAGGGCCGGACCTCCCTCTCCTCAGAGGAGAGCTCCGGGACCACCACATGGCCAACAGAGCCGGACCTCCCCCCTCCGTGGGGAGAGCTCCGAAGGCTCCACGTGTCCAGCGGGGCCGGACCTCCCTCTCCTCAGAGGAGAGGTCCAGGCCCGCCACGTGGTCAGCAGAGCTGGACCTCCCCCTCCGCGGGGAGAGCTCCGAAGGCTCCACGTGTCCAGCGGGGCCATACCTCCCTCTCCTCAGAGGAGGGCTCCGGGCCCACCACATGGTCAGCAGAGCCGGACCTCCCCCCTCCACAGGGAGAGCTCCGAAGGATCCACGTGTCCAGCGGGGCCAGACCTCCCTCTCCTCAGAGGAGGGCTCCGGGCCCACCGTGTGGTCAGCAGAGCCGGACCTCCCCTCTCCACGGGGAGAGCGCCGAAGGCTCCACATGTCCAGCAGGGCCGGATCTCCCTCTCCTCAGAGGAGAGCTCTGGGCCCGCCACGTGGCCAGCAGAACAGCGCTACCTGCCCTCGCGCGGTAGGCAGCAAGAGTAAAGACACGCCATGCCTTTTGCGTACAAGGTATTCAAGACCCGCGCCTTCCCAAGACGCGGAGACGTGGAGCACGCCTCTGTCAGGTGCCGTTGCGCCCAGTCACGTCGCAGTGAAGACTGGCACGCCGCGTCAGAGGTTGTACGCCAATAAACACAGCGACAAGACATCCCCTGCTGCCCCTGCCATCATCAGCTGCTACGACTAGCTTGTGGCATGGGCGGGGCGGCAGAACGAAGACTCAGAAGCCCTCGCCAGAGACAACTACCGGCGTAACTGCAGGATACAGTAGATGGCAGGCAATCTCCCCGAGACCACCTGTCGGGTCCCGGGCCCACCTTGTAAGCCACCCGAGCCTTGGACTATAAAAGGCTCGGGTAGGCGATGTTAGCAAGGGTTCGGCTTTCGACACACTCTCACACAGGGTTCGACATTTAGCTGAACACCCGCTAGACTCAGGTCATCCCCAAGCTCAGAACTCAGGTTCTGGGCACCAAGCAATACAACGAGCACCTCTGCTCACCATGGACGTAGGGTTTTACGCTCTAGCGGCCTGAACCATGTAAAAATCTCTGTGTCAAACTTCTCCTTCAATTGTCCATAATGCGTAAGCTCTCCGTGAGTGACTAGCCCCTCCGAAAAAGAACCTCCACGGGCTGCCAAGAGCAGGCCCGGGGGAAGTGTCGACAGCACACTTCGACATTTAGCGTGCCAGGTAGGGGGCTTTTCCCTTGCGTGACGAGCTACGCCGACAAAGATGACGAAGCTTCCTTCAGCGGCAAGCCCTCCTCGCCCACGTTCCCGACGAACGGTGACCAGCGGGGACTACGTCTCGACACACTCAGGATGGAGTGTGTCGGGGCAAGCCGGAAGCCAGCAGCCAACTCCGGCAGCGCAGACTCCAGCAAGCCCAAGATCTACTGCAGCGCTGAGTGTCTCCCACGGGAGTGCACTTGCTGCAGCACGAGCACTACTGCACAATCCACCTGCTGGGTACGCGCCTCAGTCAGCGACCCAGCAGTGGATTCGTGACGTAGACCGTCTCGTCGTCGCCGCCGCCAACCCTCAACTTCGGCGGGGACGACGTCCCATTCAACTGGCTGTGTCGCTGATGCGCACACCAATGGTTGACGGGCAGACGGCAGACTGCCGCTCCACCAGGCTCCCATCGGCAGACCTGAGGTCGGAGCTAGAACGACGCCACCTGGGCAAAGATACCCGAGTGGTCATCGAGCGACGGTGAGAAAGGCGTCGCAACCAAGAGGCCGGCGACAGCATGTCAACCGCCTCGACCCAGCCTGAGCCGCAGACGTTCGCTACGCGATCTCTGCCCCAGGCATATGCCACGCAGCATATGCCTCAGCCATATGCCCTGCAAATGGTGCCCCCGGTCTATGGCGCAGCCTTGCCCATACCGGGGTACACAGTGCTGACAGCGAACCAAGCGTTCGCGGTACCAACACCTGCAGCAACGGGAGCAGGATGTGCAGCCCTGGCGCCACACCTTCGCTTCGCGAAGTGGCCACGCAAGTTCCGGCCGCACCTGCCCGAGAAGTATGATGGCAGCGTCAACCCGGCGGAGTTCTTCCAGATCTACTCCACCGCCATCCTAGCTGCAGGAGGGGACGAGGCCGTCATGGCCAACTACTTCCCCGTCGCCTTGACCGGCCCAGCTCGGTATTGGCTCATGAATCTCACCCAGGGTTCCATAACTTCCTGGGGAGAGCTCTGCCGGCAGTTCACTGCGAACTTCGGCAGCTCCTACACCCGGCCTGGCACGGAGCTCGACCTCCATGCCATCCAACAACAGCCTGGAGAGACGCTGTGCTCCTTCATCCAGCGGTTCTCCCAGGTGAGGAACACTATCCCGCATATCCAAAATGCTTCTGTGGTGGTGGCATTCCGGCAGGGTGTATGGGACAAGAAGATGCTCGAGAAGCTCGTGACCAGAGAAGTTCGCGACGTCTCAGAGCTCTTCAGCCTGGCGGACAAGTGCGCCAGGGCAGCAGAAGGGCGGAACTGGCACTCACAGCCAGCCTCCGAATCAGGAGGACAGCCCGGATCTGGCGCTGCTTCCCATGGAAGCAGCAAGAAGGTCAAGAACCGGGGCGGTGGCAAGATGAAGCCACCGACCGCAGCTCCCGTTGCTGCAGCAGCAGCACCCAGTGGAGCTCGGGGGCCACGCCCCAACAAGAGGCAGCGACAGTGACCAGCTCCAGATGGTGACCAAGGCGAGCCATGCCCTGTGTACAACACCAGCACCCATACTGCTGCTGAGTGCCGGGAGATTCAGAAGCTCGCAGAGCGCTTCCACAAGGGGAAGCAACCGCGTGCTGACGCCCCTACCTTCCGTCAAAGGGAGGGCAAGCAGAAGGTCGACGCTCAAGACGACGTCGACCACCAGATGGAGTTCTAGGAGCCTCAGCGTGCCGTGAAGGCGGTGCGCAACCACGAGGACTCCAGCTCCAGCGACGACGAATCATGGCAGTAGCCCACTACGGCTACCTCGTCTTGAAGATGCCTACACCAACAGGCGTCCTCAAGATCTGTGGAGACCGCACTGCAGCAGTGTCAGCCTTGGGAAAGCTCCAATCATTTGCAGCAGCCCGAGCACCAGCCTCCAGAGGTGCAGGACCGGGCCAGCTCCACCCGAGCGCACGCCCCCGTGCCTCGGCTTCACCTCCCGGGGGCTGCCCAGGATCTGTCAGACTCCTGTCGGCCTGAGCCAATGGAAGAAGACATCCTGGGTCCCCCAAGAAGGGTCCGGGTTCACCTACCTCTTGTCGGCCTGAGCCAATAGAGGAAGATACCCTGGGGCTCCCGGGAGAAGCCGCGCAGGACAGGCTCCGCCGTGAAGATATCAACCTCGTCGACGAGGCACGATTACAAGCAACGCTCCGCAACGCACGGTCCCGGCAGGCGCTCCGATGCCACCGCCAAAAGACCAAAACGCGTCTGGGAGTTCCAGGGGCGACCTGGTGCCGCAGTGCATACTTTCTCGTGAAGGACCGACAAACTCTCCCCTAGCCGGGAAGGTCCCTTCCGCGTTACGAAAGTTGCTGCCCCAGGTACACACGCCCCTCCACCAAGGATGGGATCCGCTCCTGAACCCTTGGAACGTGGGACATCACAGTAAGTTCTATCCCCAGAGCATTAGTAGCACAGGCCTTTTCGTTTCTGTAATAGATCCTATAGGGTCCAGGAACAGCGCTCGGAGCAGCTAAGCCTCAGGGGACGGTCCAGGACTACGTTCAGCTTGGCTTGGTTCCGACCCCAAGCGCGTAGAGTCTTGCTTCCCCTCTTAATGGGGCGGGCCGTTGCCTCCATGTTCAGCCTGCCTTCCTCCTATGGGCATTTACACAGAAACCTGTTCTACCACGCTCTTACTTACGTGCTCATTTAAGTTACGCATTAATTTCTATGACCGCACTTTCCATGCTCACCGTACATTTAGCTTCCCTTTCCCGCTCTCAACCATAGTCGGCATTTGCTATCCTACCGAAGGCGGTTGCACTTGAGGTACCTGCCGATGGCCAGGGGTGTAAAGGTCCCAAAATATGCATACAAAGAAACTCTTGTTTGCACAAAGTTGGTTTCACATGTATGAAAAATGGGACTTGTTAAAACTTTTTCCACATGTGATAATACACATGAGAGCCTTCTTCACACAAGTTCAAATATTTATTTGAAGACTTGGAACCCAAGAGGGATCTAAAACTAAGGTGGGAAGTTTCCATATGTGTAAGGAAGCTAAAGTTAGATTTTGAGAACAAATTGTTCCACTCAAAAATTCAAATGAGAGTAACACAATGGTTTTCAAACTGTTGTATTAAAAATCTCATTTGCAGCAGCCAAATCAAAGATCAGAGGGCATACTTAAATTCTTCAGGTCCAAATTATGAGGAAGCCAAATTTTGAGCAAATTTGGAGGTGCTTTGATATGTATATCAAAGAGACTTGTAAATTTCCATGAAATTTGAATTCAAATTTGAAACTGAAATAAAACTTGACCAATTGCCAATTGGCCTTTGAATTTGAGCTCTTCATAGCTGAATTTGCAATGTGCCAAAATTTGGAGATATTTGTGAGAGTTTTGGGGGATAAGAAGAGGGGTGGACCCCACATGTCATTGGGAGGAGACTTACACCCGAAGGAAGCCTGTTCCTCTGTTCAGACCCGAGCCCGAAGCAAACCATCGCGAGGCGCCACCGAGGGCTGCGGCCGACGCCACCTCCTCTTGCAAATTCACCGCTGGAGACCGGCTAGCGTCCTTATGTGACACCCTTATTTTTGGTTTCTGCATGTATTCATGTTGCATATGGAGAAAACATTTTGGGAACAGAGGAAAATATAAAAAATATAGCCAATGGGAGCCGAATCCAGTTCCCAGAGAGCGCCGAAGACAACTCCTGCGGCCCGCTGGCCACGTGGCATGTTCGGAGCTCATCCCTGCGAAGTGGGGAGAGACCCGCCGCTAAACTGGCTACGTGGCAGGCTCGGGGCTCATCGCCGCAAAGGGGGAGAGGTCCGACCCTGTGAGACACGTGTTGCCCCCGGAGCTAGCCTCTGCGGAGAAGCGAGGGCAGTCCCGCAGGACACGTGTCACCTTCAGAGCTAGTCACCGCAGAAATTAGAGGACCAGTTGTGCGGGATACGTGTCGACCTCGGAGCTCACCTCCGAGAGGTCCGATTCTATTGGACACGTGTCGCCACCGGAGCTTATCTCCAGGAGGTCCGTCACTGTTGGACACGTGTCTACCTCGGAGCTCATCTCTGAGGAAAAAGGAAAGTCCGGCGCTAGTTGATGCGTGGCATTCACAGAGCTCACCTCCGAAGAGAGGGAGGTCCGGAATGGATACGTGGCACAGCCGGAGCCACCTCCGGAGAGAGGGAAGGTCCGGCACTGACTCATGGCGTGCGCGGAGCCACCTCTGAATAGAGAGGAGGTCCCGACCACCAGGATACATGGCGTACACGGAGCTCACCTCCGAAGGAG
Source organism: Neostapfia colusana (assembly GCA_030760725.1). Lineage (NCBI taxonomy): Eukaryota > Viridiplantae > Streptophyta > Magnoliopsida > Poales > Poaceae > Neostapfia > Neostapfia colusana. The sequence continues at coordinate 65,938,200 of JASWHV010000011.1, forward strand.
AGGGAGATCTCGCTCGCTTGACACGTGGCACAACCGGAGCTCGTCTCTGTGGAAAAGGGAGAGACCAGGCCCCCATGGACACATGGAACTTCCGGAGCTCATCACCGAGGAGGTAATGAGTTCTGGAACGGTTTTTTGATTCTGTACGCATAGAAATATCGATACGAAGAAGAAACCGACCTGAATTCCACAATGTTACAGCACCAAATCAACTAAAGATAAGTCGTAAATATGACAATCTGAATAGAACTCTTATTCGAAGTCCAATCAGATTAGGACTTTTCTTATCCCAATTATAAATAGAACCCAGAACCCTTGGCCGAAACCACGAACTTCTTTTCCAACTCCTGGTCCGACAATTTAGAGCCCTAGCCCCAACTCGCCGAGTAAGCCCATCGCCGGAGTTCAGTCGAGAAGGATCGCCAGAAGGGAGCCCAACGATCTGTCTGATCAAAGAAGGACCCCGAGACCAAGAAGAATGTAAGAGGGACAAGCTCAGGGAGCTGTCTATGACGAGCTGCAACAACAAGGTTTCGAGATCTAAGAGCAACCGGAACCGCAAGAACAAGGCAAGTGCTCCTTGAGCATATTGATCCTATGTTTTGGGAAAAACTGTTTTGTTTTGCGAAAAGGTGTGTGTGCTAAGTCAAACATGATGGGAAACCCTTTTATAGGAGTTTACTAGTTTTTGTTAAACCACCCTTGTCGCCTGGGAAGTTTATGAGTCGGGTATGGTTTTTACTTTTATGCTTTGCTGAGTCCATGGGATTGGGAAGCGAGATAGATGTGTCTAGCTAACTGCACTCATAATGATAATGAGAAACTGATGTTGTTGATGAACATGGATCGGAGAGAGATCTAGGCAAGCCGGGTTTGTGAATGAGGTAGCATGAGATGGTGGTTTACTTGCCGTAGATCTAAGGACCGGTTCATGCGAGCACATGCCAGGATAACAGTGCCACCACAAGGCCAAGTATGGGTGCGGCATAGTTGAGTAGTTAGGTAAGTTGCTAGATTGTTATGGACCATGGAAGGCGCGGGGAATGGGAGTCGAGTGAGGACTGCCCTAGGAGCTGCATGGCACAAGAGGGGGCCCGTGGGTGAGAGAATTGGAGATTCTAGCCTGCCGGTGAAACCTTAGTGAGTCCATACATCTAGTAGCCCCTTTGTAAAGGCTATTTTGTGATCTCTTGGCCATACACCGACGGTTGTGTACTAATGGAGGTTCTGTAGTCGCCGACGGGTGACGAAATCACAAACTTGTGGGTAAAGAGGTGCAAACTCTGCAGAGTCTAAAACTATCATGATAGCCGAGTTTACGGTCACGAGCGCCTGGCCAACTTCCATGATTAGTTGGGATGGTGATTGGATATGGTTATTGATTGGTTTTGGTTTGGTTTTTGGGACTGTTGAGTCCGGGTGATAAGATGGGTTGCATGACTGTTGAGTCATGGTAACAAGGTTGGTCTCGGTGGGAGACGAAGTCGTTTATGAGATGAAATGGTAGCGAATACGAGATGGTATTCGTGAGATGGTAGCGAATACGAGGAGGTATTCGTGAGCAAGAATGAGGTTGATTGATGTCTGGTTGTGACATGGAAGGAAATGAACATAATGGAGGTATGGTGGGTATTTTAATACATGTTGGGATTACATTCACTTAAAGATGAGTTGCCGTTTTATCATGGTTTTTGATAAATAACTCTGCTTTCTGCAATGAGCCTTTTATACCTACCTTGTTATGAGCTACATACCATATTTTCCCGCACTTGCTGAGTACATCATTGTACTCAAACTTGCATTATTATTTCATCATCAGCAACAGGAGAAGATTACTATGAAGACCAAGTGGAGCATTAGGCGTGTAATCTGTTCTCAACCTTGCCTGTGGGGATGGAGTAGAGATGGAGCCACTGCTGCTTAGAATTGCTTCAGCATTAGTTAAAGACTTCCGCTGCATAGAAATAAGACTTCCGCTGTGAGCATGAGTCCAAGACTCATGAAACATTGTAATAAACTCTGTTATTCATGGTTATATATATTCTGAATTCAGTTTGTGGAACATATGTGTATGTGTGATAAACATCCTGGGCACACATATGCATCAGTTCTCGGTTCCGTGGTTTTCCACAGAATTGAGGGCGTTACAGACTGGTATCAGAGCCACGGTTGAGGGTAGATTACACACCTAGATACAACCCCAGACTGGTATCAGAGCCACGGTTGACGGTGGGTTACACGCCTATATAGGAAGCACAGATTGGTACCAGAACCTCGGGTTGACGGTAGGTTACACGCTTAGATAGATCATAGATTGGTATCAGACACAGACTGGTATCAACCTGCCACAGATAGATCACACAACCTAGATAGATCACAGATTGGTAGCTAAGCCACACTGACAATAGGATGCAAGCCTAGGAAGCCATAGTTGGATCACAGATTTGACATCACCCTAAGTCATATAGAACCCCCATTAAACAAGCCTTGAATAGGAGTTGTGTTAGCCCTGGTGATGATTATTTGTGAATTGTGTGCTTAGTGTGAGTCGTGGGACGTCTCAAAATGTTGTCCACAACCACACATAAGTAGAAAGAGGTGTGAGATGCTTCGGCACTTGTTCACATCCTCATATAGGCTAATATAATATATAGTCCAACCCACCTTGATGCATATAGTTGAGGGGATCTACCTAACCTTCTAACCTTCTATTCTATTTCGATCTCCCTCACAGATGGTGAGAGGAAACGCCGGCTGAAGGAACGTCCGTGACAACTAAGAGGATGGCCACGATGAAGTTCCTGTTAACCCCGGAGCTGGTGAGAACAACCTGGAACGGTTGATGGCCATGCAAAACCAACTTATGCAAACCATGATCCAAACTTTGGGTCAGTTGCAGGCCAAAAACAACAATCCCGTTCCAGCACCACCACCATCACCACCGCCGGCTCATAACAGACTGGGTGAGTTCATGAGGACTCGACCACCCACCTTTGCTCAAGCTAACAACCCCATGGACGCCGACGACTGGTTGAAATCCATGGAGAAGAAGCTTGCCATAGTGCAGTGCAATGACCGAGAGAAGGTTCTTTTTGCGTCGCACCAACTTATGGGAGCTGTCGCTGACTGGTGGGATGCCCTATGTAACGCTCATGTCGACCCGGAGGCGATCACTTGGACTGAGTTCAAGGAGAGTTTCCGCTCTCATTACATCCCTGCTGGTGTAATGATGCTCAAGAGACAGGAATTTGAAGGTCTCCGCCAAGGACAGAGAAGCGTGAATGAGTATCTCAACAAGTTCACACAACTGTCCCGGTATGCCCCCGAAGATGTCAACTCAGACCAAAGGAAGCAATATCTGTTCATGAGAGGGTTGAACAATGAGATTCAGGTTCAGCTCCTCAACAATGACTACGCAAGCTTTCAGAAGCTGGTTGACAAGGCTATAGTGGTTGAAAGCAAGATCCGAGAGATTGAGCGAGAGTGCAAGAGGAAGATGCCATACAAGCCCCAAGGGAGCAACGTACAACCTCGGTACATGCCCCCAGCCGCACCGCAGTATGGATTGACCGCTCCTGCATACCGCCCTAGTCAGCCACCACAGCAACGACCCGTTGCACCAGCACCTCGTGTGCCCATGCCTCCTGTGCCCCGACCCAACATGGGCGCTCCTGTTCAAAACCCCCGCCCCAACGCACCTGCTGCCGTAGGCAACAGGGCATGCTTTGCATGCGGGGAAACAGGACACTTCGAGAACCAGTGCCCAAGGAGAGGCCCTGGACAGCAAGGCAACGTGCCCAAGCAGAATCCGCGACCAAACGGAGGGGACATAAAGGAAACCGAGGACAGCAGAACTATGCTCGCTGCAACGTGAACCATGTCTCTGCTGAGGAAGCACAACAGGCTGAGGACGTCATAATTGATATGTTCCTTGCCAACTCCAACCCAGCCACCATCTTATTTGATTCTGGAGCATCACATTCCTTCATATCATCCAAGTTTATTGCCAAGCATAATCTACCCATATCACACTTAAAATGTGCTATGTTAGTTAATTCTCCCGGAGGAGAGATGAGGACTAATATAGTATGTCCGAAAGTAAGCCTTAAAATAAGGGGGGTAGACTTCCTTGCCAACCTCATTGTCTTGGATTCCCAAGGGATTGACATAATACTCTGGATGGATTGGCTAAGCAAGCACAACGGGGTAATCCAATGTGCTGAAAGAAGCGTGCAGTTGACAAATGGGCACGGTATTCGTGTTGAGTTTGAGTCAGCCCAACAAACAACCGAAAAGACAGTTTTGAACCACGTCGAAGGAGCAACATTGGACGGCATTCCATTGGTTCAAGAATTCTCAGATGTGTTTCCGGAGGAGCTTCCAGGTATGCCCCCTGATCGGGACATTGAGTTTGCCATTGATTTGGTACCCGGAACTGCACCCATAGCAAAGAGACCCTATAGGATGCCCGTCAATGAACTAATAGAACTCAAGAAGCAAATTCAATAGCAGTTGGAGAAGGGTTTTATACGTCCAAGCTCGTCACCATGGGGAGCCCCCGTGCTCTTTGTAGACAAGAAGGATGGGACCCAAAGGATGTGCATGGACTATAGGTCTCTCAACGAGGTAACAATCAAGAACAAATACCCTCTGCCCCGTATAGAGGACCTATTCGACCAAATGAAAGGAGCCTGAGTGTTCTCCAAGATTGATCTTCGGTCGGGATACTTCCAACTGAAGATAAAGCCCTCCGATATACCCAAGACTGCCTTTCGAACATGGTATGGTTCGTATGAATATACTATCATGTCTTTTGAGTTAACAAATGCACCCGCATACTTCATGTACCTCATGAACAAGGTTTTCATGGAGTACTTGGATAAGTTCGTCGTGGTTTTCATCGACGACATTATGGTGTATTCAAAAAGTGAGGAGGAGCATGAAGAACATTTGAAATTGACCTTGCAGAAAATGCGTGAGCATCAATTGTATGCCAAGATTAACAAGTGTCAATTTTGGCTAAAGGAAATATCGTTCCTAGGCCACATTATCTCCGAAGAAGGGGTATCGGTTGATCCCGGAAAAGTGAGAGATGTTCTGAAGTGGGACCAACCGCAAAACGTGAGGGATATTCGGAGTTTTCTTGGGATGGCTGGATACTACCGACACTTCATCAAGGACTTCTCTAAGATAGCAAAGCCTATGACGGAGTTGATAACGAAGGGAAAAGCCTTTCAATGGACACCAGCATGCCAAGAAAGTTTTGAGGAGCTTAAGAAAAGGCTAACCACAACGCCGGTTTTGGTATTGCCGGACGTAAGCAAGAGCTTTGACATATATTGTGACGCCTCCAGACAGGGGCTCGAATGTGTGCTCATGCAAGAAGGACAAGTGGTAGCCTATGCCTCATGACAATTAAAGAAGCACGAGCTTAATTATCTTACACATGACTTGGAGCTAGCAGCAGTAGTGCAAGCATTGAAGATTTGGAGACATTATATCCTTGGTCATCGATGTGAGATCTATACGGATCATAAAAGCTTCAAGTACATATTTACACAAACGGACCTGAATTTGAGGCAACGTTGATGGTTGGAACTCATCAAGGATTACGATGTTGGAATCAACTACCAACCTGGGAAGGCCAATGTAGTAGCTGATGCATTGAGCCGGAAGGGAGCATGTCACCAACTCACGGTTCGGGAGCTACCACCCGAACTATGTAAGGAGTTCGAACGGTTACACCTCGGATTCTTGAACAACATGGAAGTGATGGAGATCCACTCTTCATTGGAACAAGAGATAAGAGATGGCCAAGCAACGGATGAGGAGATCAAGGAAATCAAGGAAAGGATCCAACAAGTTATAGAGAAGGATTTCAAAGAAGATAAGAAGGGTACGCTTTGGCTAGGAAAAAGGATTTGTGTGCCTAACGTGAAGCACATCCGCGACATGATATTAAAAGAGGCACATGATTCACCCTATTCCATACATCCTGGAAGTACCAAAATGTACAAGGACTTGAAGACTTGTTATTGGTGGGATGGTATGAAAAGGGACATAGCCGAATATGTTGCCCTATGCGACACATGCCAACGGGTGAAGGCCGAACATCAAAGACCCGCTGGATTGTTGCAACCTTTGAAGGTACCCGAGTGGAAGTGGGAGGACATCAGTATGGATTTCATCGTCAGATTGCCACGTACTCAGTCGGGTTACGACTCCATCTGGGTTATTGTGGACCGATTAACGAAAACAGCCCATTTTCTCCCTATAAGGGCCAAGTACAACGTTGCATAATTAGCCGAGTTGTACATGGAGCAGATCGTGTGCCGTCATGGAGTCCCTAGAAGGATAGTCTCAGATCGAGGTTCTCAATTTACCTCTAGATTCTGGAGGAAGCTGCAGAAAGCTATGGGCACACGACTGGATTTTAGCTCCGCCCATCACCCACAAACCGATGGGCAAACCGAAAGGACAAACCAAATTTTGGAGGACATGCTGAGAGCTTGCGCCTTGAAACGTGGGCGTAGTTGGGATAGGAGTTTACCGTACGCCGAATTCTCCTATAACGAGAGCTATCAATCTAGCTTGAAGATGTCGCCTTTCGAAGCATTATATGGTAGACGGTGTAGAACGCCGCTGTTTTGGAACAAAACCGGAGAGAACCAGGTGTTTGGACCCAAAGTGCTACAAGAAGCTGAAAAGCAAGTCCAAACGATACGGGAGAACTTAAAGGCTGCTCAGTCACGACAAAAAGGCTATGTAGACAATAGGCGAAGGAAGTTGGCTTTTGAAGTAGGAGACTTCGTATACCTTAAGGTATCGCCTATCCGTGGCCAATGACGTTTCAACGTCAAAGGCAAGCTAGCACCTCGCTACATCGGACCATTTAAGATTTTGGACAAGCGAGGAGAAGTAGCCTATCAACTAGAGCTCCCAACATATCTCTCCGATGTACATGACGTGTTTCATGTATCCCAGCTCAAGAAGTGCTTGAGAGTACCAGAGGAGCAAGTACCAATGGAAGAGCTTGAACTTCAAGAGGACCTGACTTATACGGAGCACCCTGTCCGAATTTTGGACGTAAAAAAAAGGGTCACCAGGAACAAAGTGATCCGATGGTGCAAGGTACAATGGAGCCATCACACTGAAGCTGAAGCCACATGGGAGCTTGAAGAAGACGTCAAGGCAGAATTCCCTCATCTATTCTCTACTAACGAATCTCGAGGGCGAGATTCAATTTAAGAGGGGTAGATTTGTGACACCCTTATTTTTGGTTTCTGCATGTATTCATGTTGCATATGGAGAAAACATTTTGGGAACAGAGGAAAATATCAAAAATATAGCCAATGAGAGCCGAATCCAGTTCCAAGAGAGCGCCGAAGACAACTCCCACGGCCCGCTGGCCACGTGGCGTGTTCGGAGCTCATCCCTGCGAAGTGGGGAGAGATCCGCTGCTAAACTGGCTACGTGGCAGGCTCGGGGCTCATCCCCGCAAAGGGGGAGAGGTACGACCCTGTGGGACACGTGTTGCCCCCGGAGCTAGCCTCTGCGGAGAAGCGAGGGCAGTCCCGCAGGACAAGTGTCACCTTTGAAGCTAGTCACCGCGGAAATTAGAGGACCAGTTGCGCGGGATACGTGTCGACCTCGGAGCTCACCTTTGAGAGGTCCGGTTCTATTGGACACGTGTCGCCACCGGAGCTTATCTCCGGGAGGTCCGTCACTGTTGGACACGTGTCTACCTCGGAGCTCGTCTCTGAGGAAAAAGGAAAGTCCGGCGCTACTTGACGCGTGGCATCCACGGAGCTCACCTCCAAAGAGATGGAGGTCCGGAATGGATACGTGGCACACCCGGAGCCACCTCCGGAGAGAGGGAAGGTCTGACACTGACATGTGGCGTGCGCGGAGCCACTCCGAATAGAGAGGAGGTCCCGACCACCAGGATACGTGGTGTACACGGAGCTCACCTCTGAAGGAGAGGGAGATCTCACTCGCTTGACACGCGGCACAACCAGAGCTCGTCTCTGCGGAAAAGGGAGAGACCAGGCCCTCGTGGACACGTGGAACTTCCGGAGCTCATCACCGCGGAGGTAACGAATTCTGGAACGGTTTTTGGATTCTGTACGCATGGAAATATCGATACGAAGAAGAAACCGACCTGAATTCCACAATGTTACCTCACCAAATCAACTAAAGATAAGTCGTAAAGATTCAACGACAATCTGAATAGAACTCTTATTCGAAGTCCAATCAGATTAGGACTCTTCTTCTCCCAATTATAAATAGAACCCAGAACCCTTGGCCGAAACCACGAACTTCTTTTCCAACTCCTGAGCCAACAACTTAGAGCCCTAGCCCCAACTCGCCGAGTAAGCCCATCGCCGGAGTTCAGTCGAGAAGGATCACCGAAAGGGAGCCCAACGATCTGTCTGATCAAAGAAGGACCCCGAGACCAAGAAGAACGTAAGAGGGACAAGCTCAGGGAGCTGTCTACGACGAGCTGCAACAACAAGGTTTCGAGATCCAAGAGCAACCGGAACCGCAAGAACAAGGTAAGTGCTCCTTGACCATATTGATCCTATGTTTTGGGAAAAACTGTTTTGTTTTGCGAAAAGGTGTGTGTGCTAAGTCAAACATGATGGGAAACCCTTTTATAGGAGTTTACTAGTTTTTGTTAAACCACCCTTGTCGCCTGGGACGTTTATGAGTCGGGTACGGTTTTTACTTTTATGCTTTGCTGAGTCCATGGGATTGGGAAGCGAGATAGATGTGTCTAGCTAACTGCACTCATAATGATAATGAGAAACTGATGTTGTTGATGAACATGGATCGGAGGGAGATCTAGGCAAGCCGGGTTTGTGAATGAGGTAGCATGAGATGGTGGTTTACTTGCCGTAGATCTAAGGACCGGTTCATGCGAGCACATGACAGGATAACAGTGCCACCACAAGGCCAAGTATGGGTGCGGCTTAGCTGAGTAATTAGGTAAGTTGCTAGATTGTTATGGACCGTGGAAGGCACGGGGAATGGGAGTCGAGTGAGGACTGCCCTGGGAACTGCATGGCACATGAGGGGGCCTGTGGGTGGGAGAATTGGAGATTCTAGCCTGCCGGTGAAACCTTAGTGAGTCCATACATCTAGTAGCCCCTTTGTAAAGGCTATTTTGTGATCTCTTGGCCATACACCGACGGTTGTGTACTGGTATAATGGAGGTTCTGCAGTCGCCGACGGGTGACGAAATCACACACTTGTGGGTAAAGAGGTGCAAACTCTGTAGAGTCTAAAACTATCATGATAGCCGAGCTTACGGTCACGAGCGCCTGGCCAACTTCCATGATTAGTTGGGATGGTGATTGGATATGATTATTGATTGGTTTTAGTTTGGTTTTGGGGACTGTTGAGTCCGGGTGATAAGATGGGTTGCATGACTGTTGAGTCATGGCAACAAGGTTGGTCTCGGTGGGAGACGAAGTTGTTTATGAGATGAAATGGTAGCGAATACGAGATGGTATTCGTGAGATGGTAGTGAATACGAGGAGATATTCATGAGCAAGAATGAGGTTGATTGATGTCTGGTTGTGACATGGAAGGAAATGAACATAATGGAGGTATGGTGGGTATTTTAATACATGTGGGGATTACATTCACTTAATGATGAGTTACTGTTTTATCATGGTTTTTGATAAATAACTCTGCTTTCTGCAATGAGCCTTTTTACACCTACCTTGTTATGAGCTACATACCATATTTTCCCGCACTTGCTGAGTACATCATTGTACTTAAACTTGCATTATTATTTCATCATCAGCAACAGGAGAAGATTACTATGAAGACCAAGTGGAGCATTAGGCGTGTAATCTGTTCTCAACCTTGCCTGTGGGGATGGAGTAGAGATGGAGCCACTGCTACTTAGAATTGCTTCCACATTAGTTAAAGACTTCTGCTGCATAAAAATAAGACTTCTGCTGTGAGCATGAGTCCAAGACTCATGAAACATTGTAATAAACTCTGTTATTCATGGTTATATATATTCTGAATTCAGTTTGTGGAACATATGTGTATGTGTGATAAACATCCTGGGCACACATATGCATCAGTTCTCGGTTCCGTGGTTTTCCACAGAATTGAGGGTGTCACACCTTATCAGCGGGCGACTCAATCCCTTCGTGCACAAAACATCCCTTCGTGCACAAAACATACCGGGAACAGAGCCGCTCACGGCCGCTCCAGTCGGTCGATCGATCGGGAGCCAGGGAACTTGGGTGGGAAGAGGCCGGCTGAGCTGCAAAACCACACCAGGAACTTCTCCTTCACCTCCTAAGCATGAAAAACAGCAGCTTCCGGCGTCCTAGAGTTGGCGCACCAAGGTTTTTCCTTCTCCTCAGTCAATACAACGTTGCCTCACTGTTCTTCGTCTTCCGGTCACTTCAGTGCCTCTCCGGCACAACAAACTTCGCCCTAAGGTGCGCCATGACATGTAGCTACTCCTCCCGAACCCTCCTTGCTCTTCCCTACCGCCGGCTAGCCGGAATTCGCATTTTGCCGCCGGAGCACGTGAAGAACCGGCGCTGTCCAATTCTCCAAATTAGCTCAAACCGCTTGATCATCCGTTCTACAATTCAAGCCACAGAAACTAGCAACCCTAGCGCCCTCCCACGCCGAAGCACGCATCAAACCGGCCATCCCACGCCCTGGGCGACGAGAATTCGCCGCCGGCGGCAAAAACGGGTCGGGTCTCCGGTGACCGACCTATTCCTGCCAATCGCTGCACGAACTGAGGTGCGTTCCATGCTCCACGAGCTCTGGTGATGCTTTAGGGCAAGGTAGCTCGCCGGGAGAAGCTTTGGACGCGCCAGAACGCGTTGATGCCGAGCTCCCGAGCCGCCCCACCGGTGCCAACCTGTTTTCGGCCGTTTTCATGCGCGGAAACCTTGCCCGGCAGCTGCGCCATGTTCCAAGGAGCATATAGGGCGAAATCGGAGCTAATTTGGTGGAGAAATGAGAGAGAACGAGCCGCGCCACGCTCTCTGCCGGTGTGCACCCGCGGTCTCTGGCGAGAGATTGAAGAAGCACCTGACCCGTGGGCCCCATGTTTGACTGTTCTGTTTAAAATCAAACAGAGAGTTGTTCAAACTTGGAAAATGCATAACTTGGTGTAGGAAGGTCCAAAAATTGTGAAACCAATTTTTTTTGAATTCCACAAATAGAGTACTATCCAAATATACAAACCAATTTGTATGAAACTTAATAATTAATTCTGGAAAATTCTCTAAAGCTTTTAAGAAAAGGAATTTTAGAGGGAATTTGGTTTATCCAAAAATCCTCAAATTTTGCCAGAACATTCTTTAGGATATGAGTGCACTCTTGTAAAAGGTTCGGCTCATTTGGAGTTGATTTGCTCAGGGCAATTCAGATTTAAAGTTGCTGTATTCCATTGAATACAGAAACATTTTCAGAGAATTCCCAAAACTTGGAAATTCATTTCTGGGAAATTCTTAGCTCCAAAAATCTTAGGAAAATTCATGCAAGTCCTATGAACTATAATAGAAATTTGAGTTCACTAAGTTTGTCATGAACATGCAAGTTTATTCAGAATTAATTCCTTTTTGCCTTAATGCTTAGGGAATTATTCTGAGTGATATATTCATTGGAAAATTCCAAATATTGGTCCAGAGGACTTTATTGTGACAAGGAACTCACATGAAAATTCTCAGCTCCATTGGAGCTCTGGATCACCCCTGTTCTGTTTAACCTCTTAAGGTGATCAATATAGAAGAGGGGGAAACCACTTAGCACGTAATCATGTGCTTAGACCCAAACCCAAACCACTAGCACCAGTGTCATTTTAAATTCTTAAACAAGGTTCCAGTTTTAAACTTGTCATTAGAACTTGTAGCAAAGTCTTTACAATTAAACATATGTGCATATTCATTACGTGTAGCGTCTACGTGAAGAACTTGAAGTCATTGGAGTAGAGATCAAAGGAGGGAGGCAAGAGATCAAACCAAGTGGTCTTCACTAACTGAGTTATATATATTAGTCCCCTGCAAAACAAAGGCAAGCCCCGGTTTGCATCAAAACTTACAAGTTTTATTTGTATTCACTTTATATCGTCTAGCATTTTGTTTATTGCATTAAGTCTAGGTGGTATGACACTCCAAATGCATGACCCAGAAAACCCTGGAGTATAATGTAGAGTAGGTTATAAATTGATTATAACTGCTGATCTCAAATTAACAAAAGTGGATTAAAAGAAGCAAAACTCGAGTGGGCAGTTTCCCACTCGTGAAACGGGGTTAAGGGGGATCAATCGGAAGAGTTGGGAATTGATCCTCATAGTTGGGAATGGAGACCGGGTAGTGGATGGAAGGATCAAGGACGTGGTCCTGTGAACCTAGTCTATGTCTGAGTCGATTAAGGCCCGTTCTCGTGTGTGTCCCGTTGGACAAGTTTGAGTTGTGTACCGGATGCATATTGGCTATATCGGACCCAGGAAACCGATGTAACATGTTAACCTGGGTGTCGAGGCATTCCTCACTGTCTGATGCCGATGCTGAAAGGATAGAGAAGTCGGCTCTACGAGGGTTTGCCGTAGAGAGACTTAATCCCAGTCGGTGGGACCGCTTCGACATTTGGGTGTCGTGTGAAAGGTTGCCATGTACGACATCGGTGATGGTTGCTGTGTGCAACGTCGAGTACGGGCGTACGTGTCGTGTCAGCCGGGTGTTTTTTTATTGCAATCACCGTCGCTCGCGGAATGGACCGAGCATACTTGTTCTCTGCGTCGTGACGTAGTAATAAACTGGGAAACATTTAATATGCTTTGTGAGTAATCCTCATAATGGAGATGAGGAATGATCAACACTTTCATTAAATTTATTTTCCACCTTGGGCTAGTAGTGTCGAGGCAAAGCGTTTCTTGTTTGATTGTGGAGTCTCGACGGTAATGGCGCAAGGTCCGTATGAGTCTAGGGTAGCTCACTAAAGTTACTTTCACCTCGTGCAAGCGACATAGAGATAAAGCGTTTCTTGTTTGATTGTGGAGTCTCGATGTAAATTGAGCGAGGGCTATAAAAGTTGTTTAAAACTGGAAGTAAGGACTCTCCTTTAGCTCAAGAGCATCATTTGTGCAAACTACTATATTCAGCCCTCTATTTTCATCATGTAGAGTTTCATGACTAGGGAGACGGTTAAGTCTTGCTGAGCTTTGTGCTCACAGATACTGCATAAGTTATTTTGCAGGTAATAACTGTACGCTGATATGTACGGGTGTCCGATGAGACTCAGAGCTCTCCGAGTGGTGAACTCATGGCAACCCCTGCTGCTGCTACTGTGATAGTGTTGCTAGCGAGAAGGGTCCGCGGGATGGACACCTTCTCTGTTGCTTAGCATAGGTATGAGACGTGAGTTGTTTAGTCTTCCGCTGTAGATTATTTTGAGAAGTATTTGTAAAATTTACACTTTGTAAGCTTCTGCTTGATTTATGTAATCTGATGCTTTATTATGTGTGCTGTTGGGTGCCACATCGCACGGCACCACCCAATGCGATTCCTGGGCGAGGTGCCCCGTCCCCGTGAACCGGGATGACGGGCCCTCACAAGGGGGCCTTTCGGGCCTCCCCTAGTCAGGTATTGTGGTGCCAGTTGGTCATCTCCAGGAAAGGCCTGCGCTGTGCATGGGGGGTCCAGGGTGCGTAGCCTGCTTTGCCTGGTTCCGACCCAAAGCATGCGCGCCCTGCCCTTCGGAGGTCCAGGGGAGTACAGCCGCTTTGCCTGGTTCCGTACCGAAAGCCTGTACACTCTGCCTCCCCGGCGTTACGGTCCAGTACTAGGGGCCGGACGGTCGTACCCTGACCTCGGAGGGAGCCGGACCCCCGGCGCCTGGCGCACAGAATTGCCCAAGCCCCGTATATCAGACCAGGACCGTAAGCCAAATAAGACTAAGCGCAGGGAAGGTAAGCCCCCGAGGAGAATTACGCTTCCTGTACTTCTGTGCAGGACCTCCAGGCTTTAGTCGCGGGGACCACACAAGGAAGGACCGGAGCTACTGAATACTCCAACGCAAGACCGGAGGATCTGGGTCTCACCCCCTCCGCAGGGGCGAGTTCCGAAGGCCGCACGTGTACCAGCGGGACCGGAGCACCCCTTCCCTTAGAGGATAGCCCCGGGCCCGCCGCTTGGCCGGCAGAGCCGGACCCCGCCCCCTCCGCTGGGGTGGGCTCCGAAGGCTCCACGTGTCCCGCGGGGCCAGACCACTGTCGGTACCCTCAATATGGGGTACCCCCACGCACAGGGGAAACTGCCTAAGGACCTCGCCCTTCTCCGTAAGGAGAGCTCCGAAGGCGCCATGTGTCCAGCGGGGCCGGACAACCCTCTCCTCAGAGGTAAGCTCCGGGCCTGCCACGTGGTCAGAGGAGAGCTCCGGGCCTGCCGCGTGGCCAACTAAGCCAGACCTCCCCCCTCCGCGGGGAGAGCTCTGAAGGCTCCACGTGTCCCGCGGGGCCAGACCTCCCACTCCTCAGAGGAGAGCTCCGGGCCCGCCATGTGGCCAGCAGAGCAGCGCTACCTGCCCCCGCGCGGTAGGCGGCAAGAGTAAAGACACGCCATACCTTTCTCGTACAATGTATTCAAGACCTGCGCCTTCCCAAGACGCGGAGACGCGGCGCACGCCTCTGTCATTGCCGTTGCACCCAATCACATCGCAGTGAAGACTAGTGCGCCGCGTCCGAGCCTGCCCGCCAATAAACACAGCGACAAGACGTCCCCTGCCGCCCCTGCCAACCACTACGACTAGCTTGCGGCTTGGGCAGGTCGGCAGAATGAAGACTCGGAAGCCCTCGCCAGAGACAACTACCGGCGTAACTGCAGATACGGTAGACGGCAGGCAATCTCCCCGGGACCACCTGTCGGGTCCCGGGCCCACCATGTAAGCCACCCGAGCCTTGGACTATAAAAGGCTCGGGTAGGCAACGTTAGCAAGGGTTCGACCCTTTGCACACTTACGCTCCAGCATCCGAGCACTTAGGTCATCCTCAAGCTCAGGACTCCGGTTCTGAGCACCAGGCAATACAACGAGCAACTCAGCTCACCGTGGATGTAGGGTATTACGCTCCGGCGGCCTGAACCACGTAAAAATCCCTGTGTCAAGCTTCTCCCTCAATCATCCCCAACGCGAAAGCTCTCCGTGAGTGACTAGCCCCTCCGAAAAAGAACCTCCGCAGGCTGCCCAGAGCAGGCCCGGGGGAAGTGTCGGCTACACACTTCGACATTTGGCGCGCCAGGTAGGGGGCTTTTCCCTTGCGCGACGAGCTTCTGCTGACGAAGATGACGAAGCTTCCTTCAGCGGCAAGCTCTCCCCGCCCACGTTCATGACAAACGGTGACCAGCGGGGACTACGTCTCGACACACTCAGGGTGGAGTGTGTCGGCGCAAGCTGGGAGCCAGCAGCCGACTCCGGCAGCGCCGACTCCGGCAGCGCAGGCTCCAGCGAGCGTGAGATCCACTGCAGTGCTGAGTGCCTCCAACGGGGGCGCACTAGCTGCAGCACGAGAGCTACTGTGCAATCCACCTTCTGGGGACGCGCCTCAGTCAGCGACCCAGCAGTGGATTCGCGACGTAGACCGTCTCGTCGTCGCCGCCGCCAACCTTCAACTACGGCGGGGACGATGTCCTAGTCAACCGGCTGTGTCGCTGATGCGCACACCAACGGTTGACAGGCGGACGGCAGATTCCCGCTCCACCAGGCTCCCATCGGCGGACCTGAGGTTGGAGCTGGAACGACGCCACTTGGGCAAAGATGCCCGAGTGCTCATCGAGCGACGAAGAGAAAGGCGTCGCAACCAAGAGGCCGGCGACAGCATGTCGACCGCCTCAACCCAGCCTGAGCCGCAGACGTTCGCCACGCGATCTCTGCCCCAGGCATACGCCACGCAGCATATGCCCCAGCCATATGCACTGCAAATGGTGCCCCCGGTCTATGGCGCAGCCCTGCCCATACCGGGGTATACGGTGCCGGCAGCGAACCAAGCGTTCGCGGCACCAACACCTGCAGCAACAGGAGTAGGAACTACGGCCCTGGCGCCACACCTTCGCTTCGCGAAGTGGCCACGCAAGTTCCGGCCGCACAGAGAAGTACGATGGCAGCGTCAACCCGGCGGAGTTCCTCCAGATCTACTCCACCGCCATCCTTGCTGCAGGAGGGGACGAGGCCGTCATGGCCAACTACTTCCCCGTCGCCTTGACCGGCCCAGCCCGGTCTTGGCTCAATGTCCCCCAGGGTTCCATAACCTCCTGGGGAGAGCTCTGCCGGCAGTTCACTGCTAACTTCGGCAGCTCCTACACCCAGCCTGGCAAGGAGCTCGACCTCCACGGCATCCAGTAGCAACCTGGAGAGACGCTGCGCTCCTTCATCCAGCGGTTCTCCCAGGTACGGAACACCATCCCGCTTATCCAAAATGCTTCTGTGGTGGTGGCGTTCCAGCAGGGTGTACGGGACAAGAAGATGCGTGAGAAGATCGCGACCAGAGAGGTTTGTAACACCCCAAAATCTGCTAAAGAGGGGAATTTAAAAATTTTTGGACGTAATGCATGTGATGAAGCAATTCAAATTCAAACTGGAATTCAAATTCAAATCAAAACATAAAAAAAAGGAAAAGGAAAAAGAAGGAAAAGGAAAAAGAAAAATGGCCAGTGGGCCGAAACCTGCTCTGCCGGCCCAAGACCGCGCGCCGGCCAGCCCAAACCCGCGCGCCCCCCTCTCTCCCTCTCTCTGACACGCGGGGCCCGCGTGTCATCCCTCTCCTCGCGCGCGCCCCAACCGACCCCGGCCCTCTCTCGCACCCGAATCAACACCAACCTCTGGAAACCCGCGCCCCCAGCCCGATCTTCGGCCCCGGACGCTGCTACTTATCCAAACCGATCCTCCGCCGCCTCTCCTCGTGCATTCCACGCAAGGAAACTCGCCGAATTCCCCAGCGCCGCTCCCTTTTTCTCTCCGGTGAGAACCAAAGTTTCTACCGCCGATTTCCTTCGATTCTCACTCGAATTTCCTGATCTAACGTGCTGATCATGTTCCATCGCCTCCGGGGAGTCTCGCAGGTGAAGGAAACCCGGTGTTTTGCGCTCTGAACACAGCTCCGGCGAGCACCGCCGTGTTTTCACCTCGGACCTCGTCGCCGACCGCGTTCTAGGGCCCCCGAGCTCAAAAAAAACCCCAAGGTGAGATCCCCTACATCCCCTCTTCCGTTCTATGCCAAGAAATCCATGTTTTAGGAAGTATAGACGAAAACCCGAAGATCTCCGGCGAGATCGCCGCCTCCCGCAGCCGCACGCCGCCGGGCAGCGCCGCCCGCACACGGCCAGGGCGACGTGGCCCCTTGAGGCCCGTCCATTTTAAATCGCGCGGTTCCTATTAGATCTAACCCGTATCGCTTCGCGTTATAATCTCAGCCGTCTGTTTTAAATTGGACGGTCCACGTCGGCCCCACATTATAAAGGCCGGGATTCTTACGTGCTACCCCTTGGGGATCTCGGAAAACACGAGCTAGCCCCAGAAACTTCTGATCTAGCCCCTGGACCTTCAGAAATTCATGTAAATTCATTTAAAAATCAGTTTTAGCCCCTGGACCTAATGAAAATTAGGAAAACCCCTCTGTTATGTGTAATTAGGCCCCTGAAAATTTAGGAAATAGTAAATTAAACCCTGTAGTAGGGTGGATTTGCCTTTTTGACCCTATAGGATATTAAATTCAGAAATTTGAATATGTGACTAGGATTTAAATTTAAAAGGTGAGGCAAACACATGTGCAAATGCAAATTTAAACTCTCCTAGCACTTGGAAAACCTTTAGAATGAGTTAAGAATTTATTTTAGGCTAAAATGAGATCTGCCTAAGTGTTGCTCATTTTTATTGTTTCTAGAAACATATTTTTGGGCTAGGAAATAATTCTGAAAACTGGTAAAATAAATTTAAATTGGTTCACATCAGAGAGGAAGTTCAAAAATATATTATTGAACATTTTAGATCAGAACCTATTCTGTTTTGATGATATGTCTTACTATTTTAATATTAAAATTCACTTTTAGGTATAGAAATTAAATATGAAAATATAGGAAAATAAGTATGCATGATTTGAAGATGTTAAATTAGGTCTTTATTTTCAAAAACTTCAAATTAAGATTTTGTAGAAGATCTAAAACCTATTTGGAGTAGGAAACTTTCTTTCATGCAAACTTTGTGGCTAAGAAGTGTATTAATTAAATATAAAGAATTTGTTCAAATTGGAAATTCATATATAGTGTGCAAATAGAAATCTGAATACAAAAGTTAGAAATAATATATATATGTTTAAAAGTGCATGTAGGCCAAAAATCAACACATCTAGGGTAACCACAACACTTAGAAATGTGAATGACTCCCATATGTATGTATGTGTGGTTTGCATGAGTGAAAGTGTGAACTATGGCTTATGGATTGGTGTTTTCTTTTGCTATGTGTATTGGCATGAGTAGAACCTGCCCCAGAGCAAGTTCTCCCCTTCCAAGACCAAGACTTTCCATTCCCAGAGCAGCAGGAAGAAGGCAAGTGTCCTTGACCACTTTGATCCTATACTAGGATGTGTAGTTAGAATTTAATTGCATTGTCAATTTGAAATATGATACCCAAGATAGGAAGTTTCCCTAGATTTTCATTACCTTATTTCCTTGTAGCCTGGGTTGGGATTTATTTTATTATGTCATTTATTTATATGCTTATGCTTAGCCATGCTTAGAATGGGATAAGTGGGATATGAGATCATCAACTTATTTACCTTACTCTTGAATGAGACATTAGGAGTTATGTAGAGGTAGGGATCGAGGCAAGTTGGATGATTTGGTTGGTGCTGGGTGCACGAGACTTGGGTTTGTGTTTAGTACTTGCCTGGATCCTAAGGACCGGTTCATGGAGCATGTAACCTGGCTTTACCGTGCCAACCAAATGCTGAGATGGGGCAGTTTGGCCAATTAATTAGGTGTATCCCCGGTGTAGTATGGGTGTTATGGATGGTGCGGGGAGTAGGTGTCAGCTGGACTACCATATGAACCGCAAGGCTCAAGAGGGGGCCACTGCAGCGGGGTTGGAGCCTCTTGTATGCTGTTAGGGGTGAAACCTCAGTGGGCCCACGCTCGTCAGGAATCCCTTTGTAAAGGCCACGTAGTGATCTCCTGGCTACACACCTGGGATGTGTGAATGTGGTTCGCGGCCACTGGCATAATGGAGGTTCTTTTAGTCCACCCGACAACAGGGGGATAAAATCACTACATGTGGGTACAGTGGTGCAAACTCTGCAGAGTCAAAACTGTCATGACAGCCGTGCTCACGGTCAAGAGCGGCTTGGACTTATTCATGATTAGAGGATGATGAATTTGGAAGTTGAGGATGTTAAGCGGGGAGCTTAACATTGGAAATGATGTTATGGTTATTTGATTTTGATGATGGGTTGGGAGATTGGGACCATTTCACCTGTGTAGTAATGTAGGTGCTTAATAAGCTAAGGTGATAGGTATTAATTGCGTAGTGCTTTAACCATGAGTCAACCTGTCCTTGCTCTAGCCATGCATGACATAACTTTCCCACACTTGCTGAGTACCCACGGTACTCAAACTTGCTTTTCTGTTGGTTTATATTGCTGCTCAGGTCAAGAGAATGATGTGGTGTTTAATGACCAAGACTTTGGTCCCGAAGAAGGATTCTAGGTTCACGGAGTCCCCCGGGCAACGCCTGTGATGGAGCCCACAAGATTTATATTCCCCTGCTGTTTTATTTACATGTTATGAACTTATTATCGTCCATCGAGATGTATGCTATGTAAGACTTATTTATATTCGACACCTGGCTTGTAATATGATGATGCTTCACTATTTGTCATCACATGTATGAGAAAATGATCCTGGCATACTTGTGATATTCACTCGGTTGTTCTTTGAAGAAACTGGGTGTGACAGAAGTGGTATCAGAGCCAAGGTTGCCTGTAGGAACGTGGACCTAGGTAGAAATGGACGTATTTAAGGACCCTATTTTCCTAAAAAACTATTTTACAAAGGTGTGGGTTGAAAGTGTTATTTAATGGGGTAACTTTATTCATCTTGCCCAACTTTTATTCAAAATACAAATTTTGTTTAACTCTTATCTAACTTAATTTTAAATTCTTTATGTTTTAGATGGTTCGCATGATCCGCACCGCCCGCAAGTCCACCGGAGGGAGAGTTCCGGTAGTTGCCCTTGCCTTGAGAGAGGAGAACCGTCCGGTGACGTACCACTCCTACGGGTTGGCAGTAGGAGGCTTGTTGCGCCGTCTTCGGCGTATGCTCCATGCCGCCGGCAATACGGGCAAGCTAATCATACACTACAGCTCCACCCGGACCATCCATGAGAAGCGGGAAGAATGGAGTTTAGAAATGAGGATTATCCATGAAAATCAGCTGCTCAAGATCCACCGCTCTCCAGCTTGTCGGGCGACACAGGTCGATGCTGAGAAGGATGTCACCTGGGAGGCCATCACCTGCCAGAGTTACATCAACCGTCGCCACCTGGATAGGACGGAGTACATGTATGCCTCCAGCGTGAGAGTGGCACCGCGGAATACAAGTACCCGCCAGTGCAGTAGGGGACTTCCCATGAGCACATGGACCTGTGCTTGGAGGATGCTGCTATGCTCAGCACTCGACTGCAGGAGTGCCAGCAGGAGCTTCAGGATGTTCGTGACACCGTAAAGAAGACTGAGGCGTTGCTTCGTGCCAGCTTGAGGGTGAGAGAAAAAGGAGATGGGAATGAACTGTGTGTCGCCGCACTTCTCCACCAGCAGTTTCCCCACCCAAAGCGGAATCAGAGGGCAGCCGCAATAATTAGGAAGACCCCGAAGAGCCAGCTCAGTGATACAAGTCGTTTAGAGTCCTTTCCCTTATCTCAGCAGGTTATCGAGTAGTCGAGTCAATACCTTAGTTATTTGTGTGTTAATGTTTGGTGTGTGACGTGAGTTGTGGAAGCCATGGGAATTTTTCCACAACCTCGTCTTTAGGTTGCTTTGCTTTGATGTGTGAACCCCTATGAATTAAGAGTGCATTTATTTTTATGTGAGACGTGACTCCCAAAAATCTACGTGAAAACCCTCAGAAAATGTTTAATATATTAAGGCCTCAAAAGTTTAAGTTTAAACAAGCAATTTGGGAAGTTAATACATAATGCTTAATGATTAACATTTGATTGATCATGATAGATGGCCAGAAGAGGAAAGGGTCGTGGTGCCAACCCCGCCAACAACAACGATGAGGCCGGCAACCCTCATCTTTTTGGAGGACAAGACAGGGGTGGTCGCCGTGAAGGAGCTGATCCTATCCACCAAATGCTTGAAAATCAGAATCAGCTCATCCAGAGCCTAACTCAAGTGGTGGCCAACTTGCACCAAGCTCCACCCCCACAAGCTGCACCACGCCAACCAAGGTTAAGTGAGTTTCTGGGGACTCAACCTCCAAAGTTTGCAAGTGCTGCTGAACCTCTGGAGGCAGATGACTGGCTAAAGACCATTGAGAGAAAGATGAGGATCATACAATGCCAAGGGTATGAGAGGGTGCTGTTTGCCTCTCACCAATTGCATGGACCTGCTGCTGATTGGTGGACCGCTTACGTGGCAGCCCATCATGACCCCGAGAACATCACTTGGGAAGAGTTCAGGCGTAGTTTCCGCAACCATTACATACCAAGGGGTGAACTCAAAAACAAGAGGAAGGAGTTCTTGGGACTGCAGCAAGGAAACATGACTGTGAGGGAATACCTCACTAAGTTCACCCAACTATCCTGTTATGCACCACGGGACATCAAAACTGATGAGCAAAAACAGGACTGTTTTGTGGAAGGACTTACTATGAAAATGCAATGTGCAATGTCCTCCAACGAGTATGAAAGCTTCCAAAAGATGGTAGACAGAGCATTTGTCGTGGAGAGGAAGCTGAAGGCCTTGGAGAATGAAAACAAGAGGATGGCGGGATGGTCACACCAAGCCTCAGGTAGCAACACACGCCCACGTCTGATGCAGCAACCCGCAGGGCAGACGAGCCGTGCTGTGGTACCCTACTCAACACCCAGAGGGTACAACCCGAATTTCAGGCCTCCGTCAGCACTAGCACAGCCGCAACGTCAGTTTGTACAGCAGCTTCGCCCCACATATCAACCTCGACCAGTAGGACAAAGACCACCGAACCAACCCCAAGACAACAAAGGCCAGGCACCTAAGGTTGGGGTGCAATGCTTCAACTGTGGTGAAGTGGGGCACTACGCCCATAAGTACCCAAAGAAGAAGCCCATGCAGCCACAACAGCAGAATGTGATGCGAGGATGGGTGAACCACGTGACCATGGAGGAAGCGCAAGAGGCACCTGACGTGGTAATTGGTAAGTTTCCTGCCAATTTACACATTGCAACCCTGTTGTTCGATTTTGGTGCTACCCACTCGTTCATTGCTCAAGGGTTTGTTAAGAAGCATGATCTAGCAACAACACAAATGAACCATATGCTAGCAGTGAACTCTCCAGGGGGAGAAATAAGAACAAGACAAGTGTGTCCCAAGGTGAATCTAGACATTAATGGGGTAGTATTTACTGCAAACCTCATAGTGATAGACTCCCAAGTGATAGATATTATTTTGGGTATGGATTGGTTGACCAAACATAAAGGTATCATCCACTGTTCGACCAGAACGGTGAAACTAACTCACACTAGTGGCACAAAAGTGAAGTTCATAGCCGTGCAAGAGCCTAGGAGGGACATTAAACTCAATAAAGTTGAGGTGGAAGTGGGAGAGATAAGGATTATCAAGGAATATCCAGATGTTTTTTCGGAGGAGTTGCCAGGTATGCCTCCCGATCGTGAAGTGGAATTCGCGATTGAGCTAGTGCCTGGAACAACTCCAATATACAAGAGGCCTTATCGGATGGACTCCAAACAGCTGGAAGAACTCAAGGAACATTTAAGAGAATTGACAGAGAAGGGGTACATTCGTCCTAGTTCCTCACCATGGGGAGCTCCAGTGATATTTGTGCCCAAGAAGGATGGGACCCAAAGGTTATGCGTAGACTACCGTGCGTTGAATGAAGTAACTATCAAGAACAAGTACCCATTACCCCACATTGAAGACTTATTTGATCAGTTGAGGGGAGCTTGTGTGTTCTCAAAAATTGATCTCAGGTCGGGATACCACCAACTTAAGATAAGGCAAACCGACATTCCAAAGACAGCTTTCATATCTCGGTACAGGCTGTATGAATACACCGTCATGCCGTTCGGGCTAACTAATGCCCCGACATACTTCATGTATCTCATGAACAAGGTATTCATGGAATATCTGGACAAATTTGTGGTGGTTTTCATTGATGACATTCTCGTCTTCTCCAAAGATGAAGAAGAACATGAGGGACATTTAAGGTTGGTGTTGCAAAAACTAAGAGAACACCAACTATATGCCAAGCTGAGCAAGTGTGAATTTGGCTAAAGAGAGTTCCCTTCTTAGGACATATAATCTCGGAGGGAGGAATCTTGGTAGACCCTGCCAAGATCGAGGATGTGCAGAAGTGGAAGACCCCTGAAAATGTCGGGGAAATCCGAAGCTTCTTAGGATTGGCTGGGTATTATCGACGGTTCATTGAGGGTTTCTCCAAGATTTTGAGACCCCTCACCAAATTGTTAGAGAAGGGAATCACATTCACATGGACACCAGAGTGTGAGACGAGTTTTCAAGAACTGAAGAAAAGATTGACAACAGCCCCAGTGCTAGTTATGCCAGATATGCAGAAGAATTTTTCGGTTACTGCGAGGTATCTGGACACGGGTTGGGATGTGTTCTCATGCAAGAGGGGCATGTCATGGCGTATGCGTCCCGGCAGCTCCAAAAACACGAGAAGAACTATCCTACACATGACCTAGAGCTAGCCGCAGTGGTACACATATTGAAGATTTGGCGGCATTACTTGATGGGGAAAATGACAAAGATATATACGGATCATAAGAGCTTAAAGTACATTTTCACACAGCCAGATCTCAACCTCAGACAAAGGAGATGGTTAGAGCTAATCAACGACTTTGATGTGGGCATCAACTATCATCCTGGGAAAGCGAACGTCGTAGCGGATGCTTTAAGCCGGAAAGTGCAGGTCCACATGTTGAGGTCGAAGGACATGCCTACGGAATTGAAGGAAGAGATTGCAAAACTCAATCTATGTCTGGTGAATAGTGGTGAGGCCATCGCAATAGAAGTGGACTCCACATTAGAGCAAGACATACGCAATGGTCAGAAGAATGACGAGAAGATACAAGAAATTAGAGAACTCATCAAAGAAAATAAAGCCTTTGGGTTCAGAGAGGATGAACAAGGTACGGTGTGGCATGGGAAAAGAATCTGTGTGCCTGAGGTGAAGGAGATCCGTGAATTGATTTTGAAGGAGGCTCATGATTCTGACTATTCCATTCATCCTGGGAGTACGAAGATGTATCAGGACCTCAAGAGCAGATATTGGTGGTATGACATGAAGCGAGATGTCGCGGAACATGTTGCCCTATGTGACACATGTCAGTTGGTGAAAGCAGAACATCAACGACCCGCGGGACTATTGCAACCACTCAAAGTGCCTGAATGGAAATGGGAAGAAATAGGTATGGACTTCATCGTGGGACTACCCAGGACCCAATCGGGATATGATTCGATATGGGTCATCATCAACAGGCTAACCAAGGTAGCTCATTTCATCCCCGTGAAAGAAAACTACAGCGGATCCAAATTGGCGGAATTGTACATGTCAAGGATCGTGTGTTTCCATGGAGTGCCAAAGAAGATAGTGTCGGATCGAGGGACACAGTTCACCTCAAGGTTCTGGCAGAAGTTACATGAAACCATGGGAACTCATCTAAATTTTAGTTCTGCCTATCACCCCCAGACTGACGGGCAGACGGAAAGAACCAATCAAATCCTTGAGGATATGCTGAGAGCGTGTGCGCTCAAGAACAATAGGAGTCGGGATAAGAACTTACCGTATGCGGAGTTCTCCTATAACAACAGCTATCAGGCTAGTATGAAGATGTCACCATTTGAGGCTTTGTATGGGAGGAAGTGCAGAACTCCACTATTTTGGAACCAAACAGGGAAAAGTAAAGTGTTTGGGCCCGAGGTACTACAAGAAGCCGAGGCAAAAGTGAGGGAAATCCGCAACAACTTGAGGATAGCACAGACTCGACAAAAGAGCTATGCCGATGTACGGAGAAGAGAGCTCGTTTTCAACGTGGGGGACTACGTTTATCTCAAGGTGTCCCCTATCTGAGTACTTCGTCGGTTCAAGGTGAAAGGGAAGTTATCACCTTGATACATCGGACCCTTTCAGATTCTGGAGAGGAAAGGCGAAGTGGCATATCAAGTAGAACTACCGGCTCGCCTATCGGATGTGCACGATGTATTCCATGTGTCACAGCTCAAGAAATGTCTAAGGACGTCCGAAGAGAGGTTACCCATGAATGAGGTTGACGTACGAGAGGATCTTTCTTATGCCGAGCAACCGGTCAAGGTTTTGGAGACAATGGAACGCCTCACAAGAAATAAAAGAATCCGGATGTGCAAGGTGCAGTGGAAGCATCACTCGGAAGCGGAAGCCACATGGGAGCGAGAAGACGAGCTTAAGGCACAGTTTCCGGAATTGTTTTCCTAGAACCACCAATCTCGAGGACGAGATTTCTTTTAAGGGGGGTAGAGATGTAACACCCCAAAACCTGCTAAAGGGGGGAATTTAAAAATTTTTGGACGTAATGCATGTGATGAAGCAATTCAAATTCAAACTGGAATTCAAATTCAAATCAAAACCGAAAAAGAAAAGGAAAAAGAAAAATTGCCAGTGGGCCAAAACCTGCTCTGCCGGCCCAAAACCGCGCGCTAGCCAGCCCGGGGCCCCCGGGAGAAGCCGCGTAGGACCAGCTCCGGCGTGAAGATATCGACCTCGTCGACGAGACACGATTACAAGCAACACCCAACAACGAACGGCCCCGGCTGATGCTCTGGCACTACCGCCAAAGGACCAAGCGCGTCTGGGAGCTACAAGAAGGCGACCTGGTGCCGCGGCACACACTTTCCTGCGAAGGACCTATAAACTCTCCCCCACCGAGAAGGTCCCTTCCGAGTCACGAAAGTTGCCGTCCCAGATACATACGCCTCTCCACCAAGGATGGGATCCGCTCCTGAACCCTTGGAGCATGGAACATCACAGTAAGGTCCATCCCCTGAGCATTAGTAGAACTTAACTTTTCCTTTCTGTAATAGATCCCATAGGCTCCAAGAACAGCGCTCGGAGCAGCTAAGCCTCAGGGGACGGTCCAGGACTACGTCCAGCTTGGCCTGGTTCCGACCCCAAGCGCGTAGAGTCTTGCTTCCCTTCTTAATGGGGCGGGTCGTTGCCTCCATGTTCAGTCTGCCTTCCTCCTATGGGCATTTACATAGAAACCTGTTCTACCACGCTCTTACTTATGTGCTCATTTAAATTACGCATTAATTTCTATGACCGCACTTTCCATGTATGCTCACCGTACATTTAGCTCCCCTTTCCCGCTCTAATCCATAGTCAGCATTTGCTATCCTACCGAAGGCGGTTGCGCTTGAGGCACCTTCCAATGGCCAGGGGGCCTTTCGGGCCTCCCCCAGTCAGGTGTTGCGGTGCCAGTTGGTCACATCCAGGAAAGGTCGGCGCTGTGCATGGGGGGGTCCAGGGTGCGTAGCCTGCTTTGCCGGTCCCGACCCAAAGCGTGCGCGCCCTGTCCTTCGGAGGTCCAGGGGAGTATAGCCGCTTTGCCTGGTTCCGTACCCAAAGCCTGTGCACTCTGCCTCCCCGGTGTTAGGTCCGGTACTAGGGGCTGGACAATCGTACCCTGACCTCAGAGGGAGCCGGAGCCCCGGCGCCTCACGTGCAGAATTGCCCAAGCCCCGTATACCGGACTAGGACCGTAAGCCAAATAAGACTAAGAGATGGGGAGGGGAGAACACCCCAAGAAGAATTACGCTTCCTCTAGCTGTGTGCAGGATCTCTAGGTTTTAGCTACGGGGACCGAACGAAGGGGGGGAAAGAGCTATCGACTACTCCAGCGCAAGACCGGAGGATCCGGGTCTCGCCCCTTCCATAGGGGCGAGCCCCGAAGGCACCACGTGTCCAGCGGGGCCGGACCTCCATCTTCTCAGAGGAGAGCTCCGGGCCTGCCATGTGGTTGGCAGATCCGGACCTCCCCATTCTCACGGGGCGAGCTCCAGAGACCCTTGGGGCCCTTAACTCAATAATGACCTGAGGAAGGTGCCTGTGCAAGGCTTCAAGATTGGTGAAGACCTCTGAGTACCTTGCGGAGCTAAGGACTCGGCCAGGCCAAGCCAAGAAGAAGATAAAAGAACATAGACACAGGAAACAACAAGAGTCTATTCATTCAAGGCTCCATGAGATGGACTACAGACTCGACAAAAGAAAAAGAAAAGATACAAGCCCCAGGATTCCCCTGGCTCACGCCGGAACCTAGAGGCTACAAGGGCGGCCATGTCCCCGACTTCAGCCCTAGCGGCTTCCTCCCGCTCCGCGGCGGGGCCCTGCCTCGCTGGGTCCAGTGAGAAGGAAGGATCCCGGCTCCGGAAGCACGCCAGCACGTGCGTAGCGACCTCCATCGCCAGGCCCCGCCCCTCTGCCTCGAGCTCGCCAGCGACCACCGCTTCAAGCCTGTTCATCTTGGCGCCGATAGACTCGAGCGCGGGGATCACCTCGGCCACCTTCTGCGCCGGGGCCGCTGCCCTCACCGGGCTGAAGCCAAGGGGGACTAGGGTGGACCCCGCCTGGTCGACGAAGCTCGAGACCGCCCGGGGCTCGGAGGGCCGCAAGGCCAGGAGCTCCTCCACCTCGCGGCAGGCTGCCAGCAAGGCATCGAGGCTCCCCTCAGAGAATTCCTTATCCATGGCCGCCACAGAGTCTTCCCGGAGCTGAAGACTCTGGGCAAGCCGCTCCAACTCCGAAGCCCAGAGGTCGGCAGCCAGTTCCCGATCTAGGACCGCCTGGCGCTCCCGGGAGACTTGCTCCTCCCTCGCGACCAGATCGGCCTTTCGGGTCTCCAGCTCCTTAGCTTGGGCCCTCAGGTCGCCCTTTCCGGCCGCCAGCTGCACGGCGACCTTCTCTGCTTCAGCCACCGCAGTGCATTCCTAGTCAGTGATGGCGCGTTCACGGCGCTCCAGCTTCATACGCAGCCCCTCCAAAGCGGAAAGACGCTCATCGGCCTGAGCGTGAGACTCGCGGGCCTCCCGGTGGAGCCGCCATGTCTCGGAGTCCAGGCGGTTGACGGCACTCTTCTAACGGTCAAGGAGCGCCTCCATGACATCGAGCGACGCCTGCCTCGAGTCAAGCTCCTTCCGGACCTCCTCAGTCCGCTCCTTCAAGAGGCGCCCCCAGGTGAGGAGGCGATCCCTCTCTACTGCCTGCCCCTCCTGCTCTCGACCGAGCGTGGCCAGAACCTGCCGGACGCTCGTCTGCGCGAGATCGAGAGCGTCTGCCAGGGGCAGCGGGGCGGCAGAGGCCGAAGCCGCACCCCCGACTTCCTCTATCACGTTGTCTTCAGGAGAAGTCGACGCTCCGGCAACCGGGATAAGGCGCTGATCAGGAGAAGCCGGCACTGGGGCAGGCTCGCTCCCGGCGCACCCCAGTTTGCTGCCCACCACAGGGCCCATGGCAGCTTCTTCCGCTTCGACAACAGGAGTCGGGACACCGCCAGCCGGTCCCGCCGAACCTTCAGCGACAGCCGGCTCCCGAGCCGGTAAAGGGGGATGAACGGGAGGTGTGGCCACTGCCGCAGGAGCCGGGCCGATCGGCGCAGAAGGAACCTGCGCCGGCTTGGGGGCTGCTGCACCGTTTCGGCTTCCGGGCGCTGCGGCGCAGATCCCCCATCAGTCGGGGATGGCCGGGAAACGGAAACGTTACCGGCACTCGAGGGGTCCCTGCAAACATGGGAGACTCCCGTGTTAAGAAAAGAAGAAGACAATACAGGCTCTGTAACCCGGTAGACGTCACTTACCGAGGGACACGAGCGCTCCAACAGGCTCTGAACCCCGGCTTCCGAGCCGGGGTAGGTCCACTAGAGCCCGCTGTCACCGCCGAGGGCTGCCCTGCAGTCGCCCGGACTGGCGGAGCAGGGGACGTTCCTGAAACTCCCCTAGGCGCCGATCCAGCTCCCGAGGCTCGGGGCGCCTGAGCTCTAGACTTGCCCTTGGGCATCGCCGCACCAGCGCTCCCCCTCGGGGCTCCACCTCCTGACGAAGGAGGACGTGACGTCCGGGGACCTTCAGGCCATCGCCGCTCGAGAGGAGTCCCATCGGGATGATGAGTCCGAGGCCTCTTGGAGTCGCCACCGGTCAGGGCGCCATCTCCAGAAGCAGGACGCACATGCGCCCTGGATCCCTGACTTGATGCAAACGCCGCCGCACCCGCCGGAGGAGACCGGGCACGTTTCTTTTCCGGAGGCAAGTTGGAAGCCGTGGCAGAAGAAAGCTCGAGAGCAGGGAAGACAAGGGCGCAAGAGCTCAAGGAAGATGCAAGCGCTGGGAAGTGCAAAGGGAAGCCGTGATGCGGGTAAGATCCCCTTTTAAACTTCCCAGGCGCGATCCAAAGCAATTCGAAACTCTTCGAATACGCCGCTTGGACAACCGCTTCAGCTCCAAGACCAAGCGTCGATGACAAGTGGACCCAAGCCGTCCAGCTGAAGCGGTGGGCCAAGAAGTCAGTCTCCCAAGGAGACGAGCCGGCAAGACGCTTCGGCGGTTCCTGAAATGGCGTTGCGACGTGCAGAAGTGGCAGCTTTGGGAACCGCCACAGTAAAAGCAGCCATCAAGTGGGGCACACGCCCCCACGATCCTGCGGCAGTTTGTGCTCCGGCAACGGTCAATGCAAGTCTTCGAGAAGGTGCGTGGAGTGGAAGAGACGGAGGCCCCACCTCAGGCCCACTATCTCCCCTGAGATGGGCCCGGGGGCCACTGTCGGTACCCTCAATATGGGGTACCCCACGCACAGGGAAACTGCCTAAGGACCTCGCCCTTGTCCGCAGGGAGAGCTCCGAAGGCGCCATGTGTCCAGCGGGGCCGGACAACCCTCTCCTCAGAGGTAAGCTCCGGGCCTGCCACGTGGCCAACTGAGCCGGACCTCCCCCCTCCACGGGGAGAGCTCAAGAGGTTCCACGTGTCCAGCAGGGTCGGACCTCCCTCTCCTTAGAGGAGAGCTCCGGGCCCGCCGCGTGGCCAACTAAGGAAGACCTCCCCCCCCTCCGCAGAGAGAGATCCGAAGGCTCCACATGTTCCGCGGGGCCGGGACCTCCCTCTCCTCAGAGGACAGCTTCGGGCCCGCCACGTGGCCAGCAAAGCAGTGCTACCTGCCCCCGCCCGGTAGGCGGCAAGAGTAAAGACGCGCCATACCTTGCCCGTACAAGGTATTCAAGATCCACGCCTTCCCAAGGCGCGGAGACGCGGCGCACGCCTCTGTCAGGTGTCGCTGCGCCCAATCACATCGCAGTGAAGACTGGTGCGCCGCGTCAGAGCCTGCCCGTCAATAAACACAGCGACAAGACATCCCCTGCCGCCCCCGCCAACCACTACGACTAGCTTGCGGCATGGGCAGGGCGGAAGATCGAAGACTCGGAAGCCCTCACCAGAGACAACTACCGGCGTAACTGCAGATATGGTAGACGGCAGGCAATCTCCCCGAGACCACCTGTCAGGTCCCGGGCCCACCTTGTAAGCCACCCGAGCCTTGGACTATAAAAGGCTCGGTAGGAAATATTAGCAAGGGTTCGACCCTTTGCGCACTTACGCTCCAGCATCCGAGCACTTAGGTCATCCTCAAGCTCAAGGCTCCGGTTCTGAGCACCAGGCAATACAACGAGCAACTCAGCTCACCATGGACGTAGGGTATTACGCTCCGACGGTCTGAACCACGTAAAAATCCTTGTGTCAAGCTTCTCCCTCAATCGTCCCCAACGCAAAAGCTCTCCGTGAGTGACTAGCCCCTCTGAAAAAGAACCTCCGCAGGCTGCCCAGAGCAGGCCCAGGGGAAGTGTCGGCTACACACTTCGACAACCACCCTCTCCTCAGAGGAGCTCCGGGCTCGTCATATGGCCGGCAGATCCGGACCTCCCCCAGTCCTCACGGGGCGAGCTCCGAAGACTCCTTGGGCCCTTAACACAGTAAGGTCCCACGGAAGGTGTCTGTGCAAGACTTCAAGATTGGTGAAGACCTCCGAGTACCTTGCGGAGGTAAGGACTCGGGCAGGCCAAGCCAAGAAGAAGATAAAAGAACACAGACACAGAAAACAACAAGGTTCTGTTCATTCAAGGCTCCATGAGCTGGACTACAGACTCAACAAAATCAAAAATAAAAAGAAAAGGTACAAGCCCTAGGAGTCCCCTGATTCGCACCGGAACCTAGAGGCTACAAGGGTTGCCACATCCCCGACTTCAGCCCTAGCAGCTTCCTCGCGCTCCGCGACGGGGCCCTGCCTCACTGGCTCCAGGGAGAAGGAGGGATCCCGGCTCCGGAAGCACGCCAGCACGTGCGTAGCAACCTCCTTCGCCAGGCCCCGTCCCTCCGCCTCAAGCTCACCGGCAACCACCGCTTACAGCCTGTCCAGCTTGGTACTGATGGACTCGAGCGCAGGGATCGCCTCGGCCACCTTCTGCGCTGAAGCCTCTGCCCTCACTGAGGTGAAGCCAAGGTGAACCAGGGCGGACCCTGCCTGGTCAACAAAACTCCAGACCGCTCGGGCCTCGGCAGACCGCGAGGCCTGGAGCTCCTCCATCTCGCGGCAGACTGCCAGCAAGGCGTCAAAGCCTTCCTCGGAGAATTTCCTCTCCTTGGCCGCCAGAGAGCCTTCCCGAAGCTAGAGACCCTGGGCAAGCCGCTCCAACTCCGAAGCCTGGAAGTCGGCTGTCAGCTCCCGATCCAGCACCGCCTGGCGCTCCACGGAGACCTGCTCCTCCCTCGCGACCAGATCTGCCTTCCGAGTCTCCAGCTCCTTAGCTCGGGCCCTCAGGTCACCCTCGCCAGCCACCAGCCACACGGCGGCCTTCTCTGCCTCAGCCGCCACAGTGCGCTCCTGATCCACGACGACGCGCTCACGACGCTCCAGCTTCAGCCGCAGCTCCTCCATCACAGTGGAGTGCGCCTCGGACCTGGCGTGAGCCTCACGGGTCTCCTGGTGGAGCCGCCGAGTCTCGGAGTCCAGCCGGTCGACGGTCTTCTTCTGACGGTCAAGGAGTGCCTCCATGACATCGAGCATCGACCGCCTCGAGTCGAGCTCCGCCCTGACCTCCTCGGTCCGCTGCTTCAAGAGGCGCCCCCAGCTGAGGAGACGATCCCTCTCCCCTGCTAGCTCCTCCCGCTCACGATCGAGCGCGGCCAGGACCTGCCGGACGCTCGTCTGGGCAAGCTCAAAGGTGTCCGCCAGGGGCAGCGGGGCGGCACAGGCCGAAGCCGCACCCCCGACTTTCTCCATCACGTCGTCATCAGGAGATGCTGGCGCTTCAGTGACCGGGATGAGGCGCTGATCTGGAGAAGCCGGCACTGGAGCGGGCCTGCTCCTGATGCACCCCGGTTCACTGCCCGCCGTAGGGCCCGTGGCTGCTTCTCCCACCTCGACACTGGAAGGCTGGATACCGCCAGCCAGTCCCGCCGAGCCATCAACAACCGCTGGCTCCCGAGCTGGCGAGAGAGGATGAGCGGGTGTTGTCGCCGCTGCCGAAGGAGCTGGTCCGACCGGCGCAGGAGAAGCCTGTGCTGGCTTGGGGGCCGCTGGAGCCGCTGCAGCTTCTGGGCGCTGCGGCGCAGATCCCCCGTCAACCGGGGATGGACAGGAAACGGAATCGTTACCGGTACCCGATGAGTCCCTGCAAACATGGGGAGCTCTTGGGTTAAGGAAAGAAGAAAAGAACGCAGGCCCTGGAGCCCGGTAAGGGCAGCACTTACCGAGAGACGCGAGCCGTTAGTTTCATCGAACACTACGTCACGTGCTATTTCAACAAGTCCGGAGGTTTTGTTGAAGACACGATAAGCGTAGGAGTTCGAATCATAGCCAAGTAAGAAACCTTCATCAGACTTCGAAGCAAACTTCGAAGCCCTTGGCTTCTTATTTAAAATATAACATTTTGAACCAAAAACTCAAAATATGTAATATTCGGCTTGTTACCTGTGAGTAGTTCATATGAAGTTTTCTTGAGTAACCGATAAAGATATAGTTGATTTATGGCGTGACAAGCGGTGTTAACAGCTTCAGCCCAAAACCAGTCCGAAGTATTGTATTCATCGAACATTGTCCTTGTCATCTCAATGAGAGTTCTGTTCTTTCTTTCAGCTGCTCCATTTTGTTGAGGAGTGTATGGTGCTGAAAATTCGTGCTTTATTCCTTCTTCGTCTAGATACTCCTCAACTTGGGTATTCTTGAATTCTGTCCCATTGTCACTACGTATGTTCTTGATCTTCAATGAGAATTCATTTTGGGCACGCTTGATGAACATCTTGAGGGTTCCTTGAGTTTCTGTCTTATCATGCAAAAAGAAAACCCATGTGAAGCATGAAGAATCATCAACAATGACTAGACCATATTTATTACCGCCGATGCTTATGTAAGCAATTGGACCAAATAGGTCCATGTGGAGGAGCTCAAGCGGTCTTGTTGTAGTCATGACATTCTTCGCGGGATGGGGTGCTCCTACTTGCTTCCCTGCTTGGCATGCTCAACACGGCCTGTCTTTCTCAAAAACAACATCCTTTAAACCTATGATGTGATCGCCTTTAAGGAGTTTTTGAAGATTTCTCATACCAACATGTGGTAGCCGTCTATGCCACAGCCAACCCATGTTGGTCTTTGCAATCAAACATGTGTCAAGTTCAGCTTTATCTTTGTTGAAGTCAACTAGATAAAGTTTTCCTTTCAACACACCCTTGAATGCAATTGAGTTATCACTCCTTCTAAAGACAGTCACACCCTCATTAGTGAATAAGCAATTATAACCCTTGTCACATAATTGAGATATGGACACAAGGTTATAATCCAAGGAGTCAACGTGTAAAACATGAGAGAGAGTATGTTGTGATGAAATTGCAATTTTACCGGTACCAAGCACTCTTCCTTGACTATTATCTCTAAAGTAAATGCCTTCGTTTTGATCTTCATTTTCTTCATATTCCATGAACATTCTTCTTTCTCCAGTCATGTGATTGGTGCATCCACTATCTAGCACCCATTTTTCTCCACCGGATGAATAAGTCTGCAAAAAATAAATTATGCCTTGGTCTTAGGTACCCAAGCCTGCTTGGGTCCTTTGAGGTTAGTCACAAGTGATTTGGGCACCCACATATGAGACTTGGTGTTCCCATGGCGTGGCCCAACATATTTAGCATAAACTCTTTCAAGATTACTTTTCATAAGTACATATGAAGCATCAAAAGTTCTAAATAAAAGTTGTTGTTCATATGTGTTCACAGTGTTAGATTTATCAACATTATTAAGTTTTCAAACTTGAGAAGGGTTTCCCTTGACAAAGGCAATGCACTCTTTTGCTTTTCACCATTAGAATATCCAATGCCATATTTGACATTAGGAGTTCTTGTGACCGAGTATGCACTGCGTGCATACTTGATCTTCTCCTTGTCAAATATGCCACTTTGAGAAGATTGCTTGTCTTTTGTCAAGTTTGGCTTTTTCTTCATGTTAGTGTCACTTTTGGCACAAGTACAAGCAATACTAGTTTTAGACTTTATGAGTTGAGAAGGTGAGCTAGAAGTTGATGAAGAACCATTTTGCTTGAGAGCCTCAACTTGTACCTCAAGGATCTTGTTAACTTTTGTTAAGTTAGCAAGTTCATCCTTGATGGTGATGTTTAAGTCTTTTAACTTCAAGAAAGCTTCCTTGCTTGAAGCTAACTCAATTTCTAGTGATTTATTTTGTTCCTTTTCAAGTCCAAAAAGCTTTTCAATCTCAAGATGTTCCTCCTTTTGGGAGATGATCATATCTTCCTGATGATTGACTAACTTCTCCATATCAACAAGCTTATCAATTAGAAATTTCATCTTAGCAGCTGTCTTTTTGTCTAAACCCCTAAGCATATATTCATCTTCATCACTGCTATCATCCTCACTAGAATTATCACTATTACTAGTAAAAGAATGCGAGAAGGAAGATTTAGTTGGTACCATTCGTTTACCTTCCTTTTGCCATTAGACAGGTGTTGTCAGTGTACTTCCATGCGCCCATGGTTGGGAAGAGAGTGGATTTCATGGTAGTCTTCTTTATGGCTATGGCGGCCATCTCCTCTTCTTCTTCGAATGAGGATTCATCATTGGAGTCCCACTCCTTCCCTAGATGCGCTTTCATATTGCTTCTTCTTCTTGAACATTTTCTTTGGTTGAGGCTTGTTCTCTTTTGTCTTCTTCTTGTTTTCATCATATGGACAATCTACTATGAAGTGATCGTATTCTACGCAGTTATAGCACGCCTGTCTCATCTTGGGTTTTTGTTTGTCCCTTTGTCTTCCTTCATTTGAGCTGGTACCCTTTCTTCTTCTCATCATTTTCTTGAACTTCTTCATGAACAAGATCATGTCTTCTTCATCGATATCACTACTTTCATCATCGTTGTCGTCTTCTCCATAAGCTTCTCAAGATTCCTTTGATACGGGTTTACAAGTTGACTTCAGAGCAACTCTTTTCTTCTTTGCCGAGGTGAGATCGGCAATTTCCTTAACATGCTTGGCTTGCTTCTCCATCATCTCAAAGTTGATGATCTTGCCAAAAAGTTTTTCTGGGGTCATTTTCCATTACCCGGGGCTTTCTCTAATCATAGAGCAAAGAGTTACGTTGCGAGGCATGAATGCTCTGAGAATCAACTTCACAACCTCATGATTATTCCACTTTTTGCTGCCATAAGCTCGGACTTTGTTGATAAGATTCTTCAATCGATTGTACATATCTTGTGGTGATTCATCTTCTTCTATCGCGAATCTTCCCAATTCACCTTCAATCATTTCTATCTTGGCTTTGCGTACAAAACGGTCACCTTCATATGCGGTTTGTAGTGTATCCCATATCTCCTTGGCAATTTCGAGTCTATCCACCTTGATGAACTCGTCTTGGCTTAGTGATGACGTGATCACAGCTGCAGCTTGAGCATTCCGATGAATGACTTGTTCTTGGCTTGGGGTCAGCTATTCATCATCATTCGTGATATCTATACCTGTACACACTATGTGCCACAAACTTGGGTTAAGAGATATGAGATGCATTTTCATGTTTTGTCTCCACATTGAATAGTCATCGCCATCAAAGTAAGATGCTTTCCCTAGAGGAATTGATAGGTAATGACTATTGTTAGAATTCAAACGCTCATAACCAAAAGGATATCGGGAGTAGTCTGTGTGACTACCCCCTTTTTTCTTCTTTTCATCATCGCTATTCTTCTTCCCTTTTGGGGAGATTGTCTTCTTCTGTAGAAGAGCCTTGAGTTGGAGCACCTCCTCATCATTGTCCTCACTGTCTTGAATGGCGTCGAGTAGCTTCTTTAGCTTTTGAGTCCTTCCATCATTACTCTTTTCGTCATCGATTTTCTTGTGTGCATCCTTGACGTCCATATCGTCTCTTCGAGCGGTGAGTCTCTTTTGAAGAGTTTGGCTCTGATACTGTAAAAGCCCAAGAAAAGGGACTTGTAAAAACTTTTTATCACCTCACAACACCACAGTTTTATTGTGGATAGATTGTGAAAAAAGTGTGAAGAGCAAGTAACCTCCCTCAAAAGAGTGATTAGAGGAGAAAGCCTACACTTTCACAAAGTGGGAATTTTACACATGCACATGAGAGGGTGATTCAAAACTGTTGCATTCCAAACTCATGGTTGCAGCAGCTAACACAAGGATCAAAGTGCATATTTGGATTCCTTAGGTCCAAATTAGTGGGGAGGCAAAGTTTCAATAATTTTGGAAAAGGTTTGCTACCCATTTTTCCAAAAAGGATCCAAATGTGCAAAGAATTCAAATATACATTTGAACTTGGGGGAAATTTGCCCAACCATGCAAATGTAGGTCAGTTTGAAACTCCAAACATTTGAATTCATCACTGCCAAACTTTTGGGAGATCTTTTGACAGGAGGGGGAGCACTGACTAGTGGGACCCACTTTTCATTGGGGGAAAATAAATAATTGCAAAAGTCCTCAGTGAAGCACACGGTCGTTGATTGATTTCCTCCCACGCGAAGTAAACCGAGCAGCCGACGCCGCTGCGAGTGACACCGAGAAGCAGCCGGCAGCCACCTCCTCTGAAAATTCCGTGCGCTGGAGAGCTGCCTGGCGTCCTTGCCCCGCTGCCGCGCCTCTGTTATCCCACGGGACTAAAGAACGTCGCCTGTTTTTCCCTTCGCACAAGAAACTGCCGAGCTCACCGCCACCTCTAGGAAATCATCGGGAGCCAGATCAAACTGCACCACAGCACCCTCCGACATGCACAACAGAGCTACGCCCCCGTTCCTCACCTTCCCAGCGCGAGAGCTAGCAAGCTCCGGCAGTGTCCGAGCCCTGAAGACCGTTGTCCGCGGCAAGCCAAGACTAACCGGCGGCCGGGCGCACGTGGACAGCCTACACCAGACCCTTTCACGCCCAAGTGGGGACATCCCCGGACACGCCTGTGAGCACTGCTACTCCCACCCAAACCACAGGACCAACCGTGAACCACAGAGCAAGAATTTGGAGAAACTTCGCCGGCGACCACAGGACGTCGTTCCGGTATGAGACCTCCGAATTCCCACTCCCTTCTTGTCGTCAGTTCACTAAACCATGCTCACAGGAGCTAGACTCGACGGCGCCCAGGTTTGCTTTGCAACCCTAGCGTAGTTTTGGCTGTAGCCGGCGTATTTCCCGGTTTTTCAACCGCGGTGATGGCGGGAAGGGTCGGGCTCACGGTGACGGCTAGGTTAGAGCTCTTTCCGAACCCTGGCATGGCCTTGTCGACCTTCTCTGAGATCCCCCGGTGCTGTAGAGCCCTTCCACCGAGGTTTTGGCAGGCTGAGTTGGCCGGGTGGCATAACCGAAGGGAGTCCGAGCCGCTGCACCGTCGCCGGCTAGGTTAGGGCCACCGCCGACCGGAGCAGTCGGTGTCATCATGTTCAACGCACGAAAGTAGGCCCAGGCGGCGAGTTTCCGGCCGAGAGGCGGTCGGGAAGCCAAGTCCGGCGAGCTTCAGAGGTGTGCCGGCGAGGGGGCGGCGCGGGAAAAATGAGCGGGCGCAAGGAAGGAGACGAGCCGGCTGGGCCCGCTCGTCAGTCCCTCGATGCACAGCGTGGGGATTTTCTGTTGCACCGGATCAGCTGCGACCACGCGGAAAACAGTCCTGTGGCCCCGTTGGCACAGCCGAGGTGGTGACACGTGGGGGCCGGGCCCGCTGTCAGGAATTTGAACTTTTCCCCAGTTAATTCAAATTCCAGAATTTCCCCAAACTTTAGAACCCCATAACTTTTGCTAGGAAGCTCCAAATTTAGTGATTCAAATTGGGTTGGATTCATCTTGCATAGCTCTATCTAAATATGCAACCCAATTTGAACGAAACCCATTAATTAGTTCTGAAAAATTCTTTAAACTTTTCAGCAAAAGAATTTTAGAGGGAGTTTGGTTCATCCAAAAATCCTCAAATTTGGCCAGAATATTCTTTAGGATGTTAGTGAACCCCTGTAAAAGGTTCAGATCATTTGGAGTTGATTTGATCAGTACAATTCAGATTTGAAGGTGCTGGGTTCCTTTGAATACAGAAACATTTTCAGAGAATTTCAAAAACTTGGAAATTCAGTTCTGGACAAATCTTAGCCCCAAAAATGCTAGGAAAATTCATGCAAACTCTATGAGCTATAATTGAAATTGTGGTTCACTAAGTTGGGCATGAACATGGGTGCTACCTCAGAATTAATTCTTCTTTGCTTAATTGTTGAGAGAATTATTCTGGGCAAATCCCTCAATAAAAAGTGCTAATTTTTGGTCCAAGGGGTTTTCTTGTGACAAGGAACCCACACAAAAATTTTCAGCTCCATTGGAGCTCTCGATCATGCGTGTCCTGTTTAATCACTTAAGGGATTAAGGTGGAAGAGGGGGAAAACCACTTAGCAGTTAATCATGTGCTTAGGTACAAGCTCAACCCACTAGCCCCAGTTTCCTTTTAAATTCTTAAACAGAGTTCCAGTTGTTAGAAACTGGTTAGTAGAACTAATAGCATATGCATTACTATAAACTCATGTGCATATTCATTAACATGTAGTATATTATTAACGTGTAGTCGCTGAAGGAGAGGAGGCTCCGGAAGTTCTTGACTTCCTACTTCCGGAAGAAGAACTAACCCCTGACCAGCAGCAACAAGGCAAGCCCCGGTTTGCATTAACTCTTTTATCAAGCTTTACTTTATTCACATAATTAGGTGATGTATGAATGTGCATTAGGTGTAGGATGAATGGAACCCCACTTGCATAACCAGAATTTTTCCATAAGATTGAGGGTAGTGTCTAAGACCTCGAGTAGACAAGCTATGCTTAATGATTCATAGGACTTCGGTACAAGTCGAGTAGTTGGAATCTACTCGCGAGTTTAGGCTTGGGACACACGGGTTCGGTTGAGTGAGGTGAGATCACTTTAGTAAGGAGAATGAGACTAGGCAGGGGCTAGGGCGCAGCAAGAGGAAGTCTTGTGTGCGCGGCCCTGTCCGTGTCGATTGAGGACCGATCCGTGTGCGGCCCACGCTGATCAAGTTTGAACGTACCGAAGGCATATCGGATATATGGGCCCCGATAGACGGATGTAGCCTAAACCTCCGGGCGTCGAGGCATAACGCACCAATTTATAGGTGTAGGCTGAGGGCAGCAAGGTGGAAATCTGCCAACGGGCATAGAGAGATGCTCCATGTGGGGAACCTCCTGCTCGTTTCGGTACGACCGGTTCGACGTTTGGGCTGTTGGGTGAAAGGTTGTCCAGTACGACATCGAGTGAGCGTGCTGTGCAGCTCCACGGATGGGCGTACGTGACGTGCTCTTTGGGTTTCCCTGCAGGTGTATATCGAGTCGATTCGCCGTCCCTCGAGGTGAAGAGTACCACTTGGTCACTGAGTCGTGACGTAGATTAATGTATGAAATATGTTGATTCAATATTGCTGATATGATATAATATTGTATTGCTACATGTTTGCCACCAAATATTGCTTACTAAAATTTCAGCTTCCTGAACTGTTAACTTGTTGCTAAAAGCTGAACTAAGGATGAACTTGTAGGCATGTCCATTTGCTGCAATATTACTACCCTATGTCATTGTACACCTCATGTAGAGTTTCATGTTTAGGTGAGTCGGTTAAACCTTGCTGAGCCTTCGTGCTCACGGTTGCTGCTTAAGTGTTTTTCAGGTGAGGAGCCACCCACGGTCTCGGAGTACGAGTCCACCGGCGAGGGTTACCCTCCGTCGGGGACTACGGCTGAGTGGGAGCCGTACACGCTGCGCTGAGCTGAGGAGTGCAGCCAGTGTTGGTTGCCCTAGGGCTGGGCTACCGACTTTTGCTAGATAGGCGGGCGTGAGTTGTACAGAGTAGACTTCCGCTGTGTAAAACAAATACTAGTTTGTAACTGAAGTTGTACCTTTTTGTACAGTTCAGTTTGTTTTTCCTATGTAATATATTGTGTCCTTATAACGTGTGCTGTCGGGTGTCGCATCGTGCGGCACCACCCTCTGCGATCCTGGATGAGCGGATCCAGGTCCGCCACAGCCTGGTATCAGAGCTGCATTGGGGATAGCACAGTACTTAAGGATTTATTATGGGAAAACTTAGGATTACGGTGAGGATTCGGTAGTTGCCCA
The DNA here is from genome assembly GCA_030760725.1 of Neostapfia colusana. NCBI lineage: Eukaryota > Viridiplantae > Streptophyta > Magnoliopsida > Poales > Poaceae > Neostapfia > Neostapfia colusana. The sequence continues at coordinate 65,979,129 of JASWHV010000011.1, forward strand.
AGTAATGACTATATTAGCATAGTTATTTAAAGTGGCAAAGACTAACCTATGTGTTTTAATTCTGAATTTTAATTATGTAACGACGCACCTACGCTCTGGTAAGGATGGTAAGGAACGCCACCGAAAGCAGTTCAATTTCGGTTAGCTCCCCTGACGAGGAACGTGGTTCAGGGACTGATCTCACAGCTTGGTGTGAGACGTCAATATGAAACTCTTGGACTCTTCATGTTCCTGAGTTCATATGAAACGCTGATCCCTAGCGTGCATTAGGCAAGTAAGTGGAGACCCCATCACGTGGTCAGTAACTCGAGAGTGTGTTCGTCTGGAAGTAGCCCAGGGGGACATACGCAGCGCCTGCCATCGGCGTGCCCTGCAGGGAAGTAGGTGGTATCTGTTGGGTTGATAACATTCCCAACCATGACGACCCGTTCATGACATACTCGGGTTCCCCGTCGTGTGGTATTGAAACACGATCACGTACCTTGAGGCATGACTTAACTCAAGGACGGTCGTATGGCAATGATACGGGCGTTTGTATTTACTTTTAAATATGATAATGCCTGAAATGAAAACAACCATTGAGTGCACCATAATTCTGTGTTATTCTGCAGGTACTAACCACGTATGTATCCGTGTAGTAAACGTGTGCGAGAGACCGTTTAGTGCCACATTTGAGACGTATATGCCGGTATGATCCGGTTAGGATTTTCTTTTGTGAGGAACGTAGTACCGAGATATTGTAGGCATATGCATGAAAATAATGATAACAAGGAATTAAAATCATTAGATTCAACATTTAGGACCCTGGTTGGGTAGACAAATTGGATAGTGATGAGTGTAGTTCCAAAAAGACTGAAAAACAGAGTGCTCTGTTTTGGGCAGCAAGTATGCTGATCTTCAACAGGGCATAACTTACAGGTCTTTTATCCCAGGGATGTGTTGTATATAGTTCTGGAAAGGTATTTAAGTACTATACAACTTTGTTGTAGACTTCCAGAGCTGAAACACACCTTAAGATGACCTTAATCCCAGAGAAATGTAAACTATCCAGAACCAGGGCAGAGTGAAACATTCTCTGGACTGTTCTGTTTTTCAATGATAACTCCCAGTAGAAAAATCAAAATTTTTCATATGATACATCCTTAGACAGGGTAGAAGATGTGTTACATCTTTGCAATTCAAAGTTTCTGAAATTTCAGCACAGATTTCGGTGGAAACCAGAGTTGAAAACAACAACTTTCCAAGGGAGGTTCTGTTAAAAATTTTTCCAGAAATTCTGCTGGCTTTGAATTACCATAACTTTGTAACCAGAGCTGATCTGAGGGCAATTAAATACTTTTTGGAAATATACTGAAGTTAACTTTAACTTTGGTATTCAACTTGAGTCATGAAAATGCCCACAACCAGATCAAAATCTCAGATATGTAGAAACTGGTCATTCTGATAGGGGAATGACAGTTGAACTCAGGTGAGAGACTGTGGTACCCTAGAGGGGGTTTGAATACCTCCAATGTGGTAGAACATACTCATGAGAGGTTATCTTCAACTATTGAATGGTTTGAGTATGGGTCTTACTCAAAGTGTCTTTTACTAGAGACCATGTTTGTGTCGTATTGAAGATAAAAGGGGGGTATACGTGATGACAACGCGATAGTAACGTCTCGTAGTGACCAAACCTAGTTGTGGTGAGCTTCCAAAGAGGAGGTTCATCAAGTTGGATGTAACTATCTTGTATTTGGTCTGGTAATGGTATGGCTTGTGCAAAGTTATTACATTATCTACATACGAGATGTATCGCACGTTTTATTGTCATGATGTTTTTACGCCTATTATTATTGGACTGCATGCAATATGTTGCGGGACTGATGTTTATTGTCGTATGGTTGCAGATGGTTCGTACTAGGACCATGCATGAGGTTGGTGGCTCTAGCCAACAGGGAGGTGATGACTCCCAGCCACCGGCCTACGACAGCACCCCGCAGCAGCAGCCACCACCGCCGCCTCCGCTTACTCTAGCGGATGTGATAGCGGCACTGGTGGGAGGTCGTGAGGAGCAGACCGACCTGCTCCGCACGATCGTGCAGAATACGTCCCAGGCGGGGGGGGGGGCGTCAAGACAGAGGGCCCCGTGAGCCCTGTGAGTTGTCGTACTCGGATTTCATGAGTACGCACCCTCCAGTGTTCACCGAAGCGGAAGAACCACTGTAGGCTGACAACTGGCTGCGGACCATCGAGTCCAAGTTCGGACTGCTCCAATGCACGGAGCGGCAAAAGACTTTGTTCACAGCGCAGCAACTCCACGGTGCCGCTGGTGCGTGGTGGGCGAACTATGTCGCCTCACGTCCGGCTGGCAATGTCGTGGAATGGGAGGAATTCCGGGAGGCGTTCCGCGCCTATCATATCCCTCCCGGGATCATGAATAGGAAGTTCCAAGAATTCTTGGAGCTGAAGCAGGGCGGGAAGAGTGCCCATGACTACTCCCGTGCCTTCAACCATCTGGCGCAATACGCGTCAGACTATATCTCCACTGAGGAGAAGAAGCGGGAACACTTCTATCGGGGGTTACACCCCGAGAATGAAGACACACCTCGTTCAGTGGAATCGCGGCACCTTCAATGACCTAGTAAATGCCGCGATCGTGCAAGAGGATGCTCAGCGGGAGTTGGCAGCTGAGCAGCAGAAGCGCAGCGCTCCACCCAGCGGTGGGAGTGGCGCTCCCCAGAAGTACCGCATGGTGTATCGGACACCATCCGGGCAGCAGTGACATCCACCGGTGCGACCTCAACGGTTCGGGGGACGTCCTTTTCCGTCACCTCCATTCCGTCCTCCGATGCCACCGCCAAGACAGCAGCAGCAGCAGACGGCACCCCGGGCGTTCCCACCGCCACAACGCACCCCGGGATTCCGTCCACCGATCAGCGGGGGACCATCCCGTTTCTCGTGCTTCACGTGTGGCCAGGAGGGCCATATCGCGAAGGACTGTCCCCAGGGGCAGCAGAGCAGCGGGCAAGCCCAGTTCCAGGGCGGTGCTCGAGGCCGACCTCCGGTCAAGAAGGTTGGTCAGCGGACTGGGGGCGTCCGCAACCTCGACAATGAGGATGCCCCAGAAGGAGACAACATGCTGGCGGGTACGTTCACTCTCAACCATCAAGCCATCATCATACTTTTTGATTCTGGTGCAACCCACAACTTCATAAGTGCATCATATGTGGTTAAGCATCAGCTGGAAGCCTTTCCAACTGAGTGTTCTTATATGATCTGCTCACCGGGAGGAAAGATTTCAGCAACGATGATGGTTCCGAAAGCACCACTGTGCTTAGGTGGGGAGATATATCCCACCACTATGATTATCCTTGAGGGGCAGAAGATTGATGCAATCTTGGGAATGTCATGGCTAAGTTACCATGGCGCTGTCCTGGAAACCCTATCACGGACGGTTCACCTCAACTCCCCATTACACCATCCGCAGTCCCTCTTATTAGATAATCCAGTCCGGGAAGTTTCAGTGATCAACAATACCGAAGCTCTCAAGTTAGAGGACATCCCCGTAGTCCGGGAGTACCCTGACGTGTTCCCGGATGATCTTCCGGGCATGCCACCGGAGCAGGATGTTGAGTTCAAGATTGAGCTGGCACCAGGGACTACGCCCATATCACAGAGACCATACAAAATGGCTCCAAATGAGCTGGCTGAACTGAAAGAACAGCTCAATGATCTGTTGAGCAAGGGTTTCATTAGGACGAGTTCCTCGCCTTGGGGATGCTCGGCGCTGTTCATAAAGAAGAAGGATGAAACCTTGAGTCTGTGTGTGGATTACCGGCCGCTCAACGCCGTCACCATCAAGAATAAGTATCCACTGCCCCGCATCGACATATTGTTTGATCAACTTGTGGGTGCAAGTGTGTTCTCCAAGATGGACCTTCGCTCTGGATATCATCAGATCAAGACCCGGGCGGAGGATATCCCGAAGACGGCCTTCTCGACGAGATATGGATTATATGAATATCTCGTCATGTCCTTTGGTCTCACAAACACTCCAGCCCATTTCATGTATCTCATGAACTCGGTGTTCATGCCAGAGCTGGACAAGTTCGTGGTAGTGTTCATTGACGATATCTTGGTTTATTCCAAGACAGAAGCCGAACATGCCGAACACTTGCGGATCGTTCTTCAACGATTGCGAGACCACAAGCTTTACGCCAAGTTCAGTAAATGCGAGTTTTGAATTATCCAAGTGCCATTCTTGGGACATATCATCTCAGCTGAAGGCATTGCGGTTGACCCAAGCAAAATAGAGCAAGTGCTGAAATGGAAAGCCCCCACTTCAGTTCACGAAGTCAGAAGCTTCCTCGGGTTAGCGGGATACTACCGGAGATTCATTCCAAGCTTCTCCAAGCTCGCTAAGCCGATGACAGAATTGCTGAAGAAAGGGACGAAATATGTTTGGAACACGGCGTGTGAAGGAGCGTTCCAAGCATTGGTGAAGCATCTCATCACAGCCCCGGTCTTAGCTCAGCCGGATACAACAAAGCCCTTCGACGTGTATTGTGACGCGTCCGGTATTGGGCTCGGCTGCGTGTTGTGCAGGAAGGACGTGTGGTCGCTTATGGCTCACGCCAACTTCGGAACCATGAGCAGCATTATCCGACCCATGATCTTGAGCTTGCTGCAGTGGTGTTGGCGCTAAAAATGTGGAGGCACTATCTCCTGGGGAATTTGGTGCACCTCTACACCGACCACAAGAGCTTGAAATACATTTTCACTCAGAAGGAGCTGAACATGAGGCAAAGGAGGTGGTTAGAACTGATCAAAGATTATGAAATTGAGATTCATTACCACTCCGGCAAGGCGAATGTGGTTGCCGACGCACTGAGTCGGAAATCACATGTCCATCACCTCACCATTACACCGGTGGAGGAGGAAGAGCCGAGTTTATACTTGGTTCCTTATGGATCTCTGTACAACCTTGCCCTCATCCCTACTATTAGGGAGGACATCATGACAGCTCAGAAGACTGATAAAGGCATGGCACATCTCCGGAGACGGATAGACAATGGGGAGATCAAATGTTTCCGGAAGGATGATGAGGGGACGCTATGGTTCAATGACCGCATAGTCGTACCCCGGGATATGGAGTTGGGGAAAAAGATCCTCGACGAAGCGCACTTGTCTAAGTACTCCATTCATCCGGGCAGCAACAAAATGTACCAAGATTTGAAAAAAGAAATTTTGGTGCACACGGATGAAACGGGAGGTAGCGAAGTACGTATCCGAGTGCGATACGTGTAGACGAGTGAAGGCTGATCACATGAGGAAATCAGGGCTGCTGCAACCCCTGAAAATTCCAGCATGGAAATGGGAGGACGTGAGCATGGATTTTATTGTGGGATTACCCTTAACATCCAACAAACATGATTCCATTTGGGTGATCGTTGACCGACTGACCAAGTCAGCTCACTTCATCCCCGTACATACACATTTCCATGCCAACAGATATGCGGAGTTATACATTGCCAGGATCCTATGCTTGCATGGCGTACCCAAGACCATAGTCTCAGACCGAGGTGAATTATTTGTATCTCGCTTTTGGGAGCAGCTGCATGCTGCATTGGGTACCAAGCTGATCAGGAGCTCCGCCTACCACCCTCAGACAGATGGTCAAACAGAGAGGGTGAATCAAATTCTGGAAGACATGTTGAGAGCAGGTGCCATCCACCATGGTAGGAACTGGGATGATCACCTACCCTTGGCGGAATTCTCGTACAACAACGGTTATTAGGCGAGTATCAAGATGGCACCCTACGAAGCTCTTTACGGTCGTAAATGCCGCACCCCATTAAACTGGTGCGAGTCCGGTGAAAGGGTCACATTCGGGGTTGATGTGGTAAACAACCTCGAAGAGCGCATTCGGACGATCCAAGCTAATTTGAAGGCCGCTCAATCCCGGAAGAAGAGCTACGCTGATAAGAGGCGTAGGCCGTTGCACTTTGACGTCGGTGAACACGTGTACCTCCGCATGTCTCCGATGAAGGGCGTGCACCGGTTCGGTGTGAAGGGGAAGCTCGCTCCCCGTTTTATTGGACCCTACGCTATCACCGAGAAGTGCGGACCAGCGGCGTATCGATTGGAGCTACCGGCATCCCTTGCTGGTGTCCATGATGTTTTCCATGTTTCGCAACTGCGAAAATGTTTAAAGCATACAGCTGCTGTCCCTACCGAAGACATCGGCGAGCTAAAACCGGATTTGACATATGATGAGTATCCGGTGGCAATTATTGATGAGAAAGCCCGAACCACGCGTAGCAGAACGTTGTGGTTCTACAAAATACTCTGGAGCAACCACACCGCTGAAGAAGCGACGTGGGAGAGCGAGGAATTGCTTCGCTCAAATTACCCGGAGTTCATGGCGTCTCAACACGGGTAAGTCCCCAATACATCGCTATCTCTTCTTTTGTAATCTCGGGACGAGATTCTTTTAAGGGGGGAGGGATGTAAAAGCCCAAGAAAAGGGACTTGTAAAAACTTTTTATCACCTCACAACACCACAGTTTTGTTGTGGATAGATTGTGAAAAAAGTGTGAAGAGCAAGTAACCTCCCTCAAAAGAGTGATTAGAGGAGAAAGCCTACACTTTCACAAAGTGGGAATTTTACACATGCACATGAGAGGGTGATTCAAAACTGTTGCATTCCAAACTCATGGTTGCAGCAGCTAACACAAGGATCAAAGTGCATATTTGGATTCCTTAGGTCCAAATTAGTGGGGAGGCAAAGTTTCAATAATTTTGGAAAAGGTTTGCTACCCATTTTTCCAAAAAGGATCCAAATGTGCAAAGAATTCAAATATACATTTGAACTTGGGGGAAATTTGCCCAACCATGCAAATGTAGGTCAGTTTGAAACTCCGAACATTTGAATTCATCACTGCCAAACTTTTGGGAGATCTTTTGACAGGAGGGGGAGCACTGACTAGTGGGACCCACTTGTCATTGGGGGAAAATAAACAATGGCAAAAGTCCTCAGTGAAGCACACGGTCGTTGATTGATTTCCTCCCACGCGAAGTAAACCGAGCAGCCGACGCCGCTGCGGGTGACACCGAGAAGCAGCCGGCAGCCACCTCCTCTGAAAATTCCGTGCGCTGGAGAGCTGCCTGGCGTCCTTTCCCCGCTGCCGCGCCTCTGTTATCCCACGGGACTAAAGAACGTCACCTGTTTTTCCCTTCGCGCAAGAAACCGCCGAGCTCACCGCCACCTCTAGGAAATCATCGGGAGCCAGATCAAACTGTGCCACAGCACCCTCCGACGTGCACAACAGAGCTACGCCCTCGTTCCTCACCTTCCCAGCGCGAGAGCTAGCAAGCTCCGGCAGTGTCCGGGCCCTGAAGACCGTTGTCCGCGGCAAGCCAAGACTAACCGGCGGCCGGGCGCACATGGACAGCCTACACCAGGCCCTTTCACGCCCAAGTGGGGACATCCCCGGACACGCCGGTGAGCACTGCTACTCCCACCCAAACCACAGGACCAACCGTGAACCACCGAGCAAGAATTTGGAGAAACTTCGCCGCCGACCACAGGACGTCGTTCCGGTATGAGACCTCCGAATTCCCACTCCCTTCTTGTCTTCAGTTCACTAAACTGTGCTCACAGGAGCTAGACTCTACGGCGCCCAGGTTTGCTTTGCAACCCTAGCGTAGTTTTGGCTGTAGCCGGTGTATTTCCCGGTTTTTCAACCGCGGTGATGGCGGGAAGGGTCGGGCTCACGGTGACGGCTAGGTTAGAGCTCTTTCCGAACCCTGGCATGGCCTTGTCAACCTTCTCTGAGATCCCCCGGTGCTGTAGAGCCCTTCCACCAAAGTTTTGGCGGGCTGAGTTGACCGGGTGGCATAACCGAAGGGAGTCCGAGCCGCTGCACCGTCGCCGGCTAGGTTAGGGCCACCGCCGACCGGAGCAGTCGGTGCCATTGTGTTCAGCGCACGAAAGTAGGCCCAGGCGGTGAGTTTCCGGCTGAGAGGTGGTCGGGAAGCCAAGTCCGGTGAGCTTCAGAGGTGTGCCAGCGAGGGGGCGGTGCGGAAAAAATGTGCGGGCGCGAGGAAGGAGACGAGCCGGCCGGGCCAGCTCATCAGTCCCTCGATGCACAGCGTGGGGATTTTCTGTTGCACGGATCAGCTGTGACCACGAGGAAAACAGTCCTGTGGCCCCGTGTGGCACAGCCGAGGTGGTGACACGTGGGGGCCGGGCCCGCTGTCAGGAATTTGAATTTTTCCCCTTGTTAATTCAAATTCCAGAATTTCCCCTAACTTTAGAACCCCATAACCTTTGCTAGGAAGCTCCAAATTTAGTGATTCAAATTGGGTTGGATTCATCTTGCATATATCTATCCATATATGCAACCCAATTTGAATGAAACCCATTAATTAATTCTGGAAAATTCTTTAAAACTTTTCAGCAAAAGAATTTTAGAGTTAGTTTGATTCATCCAAAAATCCTCAAATTTGGCCAGAATATTCTTTAGGACGTTATTGAACACCTGTAAAAGTTTCAGACCATTTGGAGTTGATTTGATCAGGACAATTCAGATTTGAAGGTGCTGGGTTCCTTTGAATACAGAAACATTTTCAGAGAATTTCCAAAACTTGGAAATTCAGTTCTGGACAAATCTTAGCTCCAAAAATGCTAGGAAAATTCATGCAAACTCTATGAGCTATAATTGAAATTTTGGTTCACTAAGTTGGGCATGAACAGGGGTGCTACCTCAGAATTAATTCTTCTTTGCTTAATTGTTAAGAGAATTATTCTGGGAAAACCCCTCAATAAAAAGTGCTAATTTTTGGTCCAATATGTTTTATTGTGACAAGGAACCCACACAAAAATTCTCAGCTCCATTGGAGCTCTGGATCACCCCTGTCCTGTTTAATCACTTAAGGGATTAAGGTGGAAGAGGGGGAAAACCACTTAGCACTTAATCATGTGCTTAGGTCCAAGCTCAACCCACTAGCCCCAGTTTCCTTTTAAATTCTTAAAACAGAGTTCCAGTTGTTAGAAACTGGTTAGTAGAACTAATAGCAGAAACAATACTATAAACTCATGTGCATATTCATTAACATGTAGTATATTATTAACGTGTAGTCGCTGAAGGCGAGGAGGCTCCGGAAGTTCTTGACTTCCTACTTCCGGAAGAAGAACTAACCCCTGACAAGCAGCAACAAGGCAAGCCCCGGTTTGCATTAACTCTTTTATCAAGTTTTACTTTGTTCACATAATTAGGTGATGTATGAATGTGCATTAGGTGTAGGATGAATGGAACCCCACTTGCATAACCAGAATTTTTCCATAAGAGTGAGGGTAGTGTCTAAGACCTCGAGTAGACAAGCTATTCTTAATGATTTATAGGACTTCAGTACAAATCGAGTAGTTGGAATCTACTCGCGAGTTTAGGCTTGGGACACACGGGTTCGGTTGAGTGAAGTGAGATCACTTTAGTAATGAAAATGAGACTAGGAAGGGGCTAGGGCGCAGCAAGAGGAAGTCTTGTGTGCGTGGCCCTGTCCGTGTCAATTGAGGACCGATCCGTGTGCGGCCCATGCTGATCAAGTTTGAACGTACCGAAGGCATATCGGATATATGGGCCCCGATAAACCGATGTAGCCTAAACCTCCGGGCGTCGAGGCATAAAGCACCGATTTATAGGTGTAGGCTTAGGGCAGCAAGGTGGAAATCTGCCAACGGGCATAGAGAGATGCTCCGTGTGGGGAACCTCCTGCTCGTTTCGGTGCGACCGGTTCGACGTTTGGGCTGTTGGGTGAAAGGTTGTCCCGTACGACATCGAGTGAGCGTGCTGTGCAGCTCCACGGATGGGCGTACGTGACGTGCTCTTTGGGTTTCCCTGCAGGTGTATATCGAGTCGATTCGCCGTCCCTCGCGGTGAAGAGTACCACTTGGTCACTGAGTCGTGACATAGATTAATGTATGAAATATGTTGATTCAATATTGCTGATATGATATAATATTGTATTGCTACATGTTTGCCACCAAATATTGCTTACTAAAATTTTGGCTTCCTGAACTGTTAACTTGTTGCTAAAAGCTGAACTAAGGATGAACTTGTAGGCGTGTCCATTTGCTGCAATATTACTACCCTATGTCATTGTACACCTCATGTAGAGTTTCATGTTTAGGTGAGTCGGTTAAGCCTTGCTGAGCCTTCGTGCTCACGGTTGCTGCTTAATTGTTTTTCAGGTGAGGAGCCACCCACGGACCCGGAGTACGAGTCCACCGGCGAGGGTTACCCTCCGTCGGGGACTACGGCTGAGTGGGAGCCGTACACGCCGCGCTGAGCTGAGGAGTGCAGCCAGTGTTGGTTGCCCTAGGGCTGGGCAACCGACTTTTGCTAGATAGGCGGGTGTGAGTTGTACAGAGTAGACTTCCGCTGTGTAAAATAAATACTAGTTTGTAACTGAAGTTGTACCTTTTTGTACAGTTCAGTTTTTTTTCCCATGTAATATATTGTGTCCTTATAACGTGTGCTGTCGGGTGTCGCATCGTGCGGCACCACCCTCTGCGATCCTGGATGAGCGGATCCCGGTCCGCCACAGATACCAATTGAATGTTGCCTAGAGGGGGGTGAATAGGCTTTTCGACACTTTGTTGAAACCTGAAACACTTAGTAGGTTTATCAAATACAGGGAAATCGGAATAGTCCGGTAGAGTGCGGACTAGTCCGTTTTCTACTCAGAGAAAAATCAGACTAGTCTGGTACTGTGCGGACTAGTCTGGTATGCGTGGACTAGAAAGATCAATATTGATCAATGTTCACTTCTAGTACTCTATGCAGCGGAAATTAATTGACAACTTAGATGTATTGCAACAGTGATACAATGAATGATAGGAATCAACTTTGATTTCAATGTTTGAACGTGAATTTCAAAGGATTGATTAAACACTAAAATATGATGAACAATTAATGAACAAGAGTAGGAGACAAGTGTTTATCCCAAGGTTCAATTCCATGAAGGAAATCTACGTCCCCGTTGAGGAGTGCACTAAGGACCGGGTCTTCTCCAACCCTACCCTCCGGCTGAGTCCAGGGCAGGGAGCACCTGGCTCACCCCTCCTGGACCAGCTCTCCAGGGCGTAATGGGCCAAAGCCGAAGGGTTCTAGGGCCGCCTCTGCACGGCCGAGGAAGTCCCAGACCTTCTATGCCTCAGCGCATGAGAAGCCTGGAGATCTTCGACCTCCTTGACGGAAGAAGCCAGCTCCCCCGCCGAATTCCTCCTCGCCACTCCTGTTGCCGAGCGGCTAGCCCCTGCTCCAGAGCAACCAAGGCTTGCTCCCTGGTGGCCAACAACGCCGCCCGCTCCTACAGGTCAGACTCCCTGGACGCAGCAGAGACCTCCAGGTGCATCTGTTCCGCCTCATAGGCAGCCAGACTGTCGGAGAGCTCCCTCTCCCTCGCCTCCACTTCCTCCTCCCGACGAAGGAGTGTCTCTCAGAGCTCCGTCAGGGCTGTGAGACATGCATCGGTGGAGGCATGGAGGCTCTCGGCCACAGCTTGGAGGTTCGCCGCATTCCTTTGAAGGGATGCGACGGCAACCTCTGTCTCCTGCAGCACCTCCTCCCGAGCCTCAAGCTGCTCCTCCCAGCAGCAGGGAGAGAAGGAGGGCTAGCAGCCCGTCCAGCAGCAGCTGCACTGCTACCAGAGGCGTCCACGCCTGCCGGTTGGCTGGCCTCAGAGGCCCGGGTGTCGACATCCGGAGCTGCCTCAGGCACAGGCTCAGGCGCTGCTGCCGGTGTTGGAGCTTCGTTGGACAGGTTGCTCCGGCTACCGGACTGCTGCGGTGGAGGACCATAGGTGCTATGCTGAAGAGCCTTACAAAAAGAAGCACCAAGCATCAACTACGCCATCCAATGGCTCAGTACATAACCTCACGAGGTTGAGCCGTACCTGGAGGCCTGGAAGTTCCACCCGCGCGGTGCTTCTTGTGCGGAGGGCTCGAGCCACTCGCCCCCGCCGATGTCGGGGTCACCTCCGCTGGCTTAGAAGCTGGCAGAGCCTCAGTGGTCTTCGTCGAGAAGACACCACATCAAGAGCCTTCCCTGCCTGGGACCTCGATGCTGAAGATGCGCCCTGAGCTGGGGTGGCCCTCGATGGCTGAGAAGCTGATGACGTTGCTGGGGTCCGCCTTGAAACTCCAGCAGCACCAGACGCCCTTCCCGTGGCCGCTGGGACTGCTCCGGAAGCGGCAGCTCCAAAGCTGACACCGGCGCTAGTCGCCGAGCCCGGTGCGGGATCACGGGAAGCCTGGGAACCCCTCGCCTGGGAGCCAAAGGCGAAGCTTCCGTCACGACGGACCAGCTTCCTCTTTGATGCCCTGCCTGGCTCTGGGGCATCCTTGGGTGGTGAACGCGGGCGTGCCGCAGACGCAGGCCTCCCTGTCGACTCCCTCCCCCTGCATGGGAGAGAGTCCGGCGCAGGCCCAGCCTGAGCCTCGGTGCTGTCTCCTCCGGGGATCTCGATGCCCTGTGAAGGACTCCCAATCCGCCGCACTACGACATCGATGTTGTAAAGGCCTCAGTTTTTGACACATAATTGAAGTGTTCATCACCACACACACACACACCTCATTTGAGGAAAGATGATGAACACAAATGAAGAGCAAGTAACAATTATCAACATGCTCATTAGAAAACAAACTCACACATTGCAAAAGTGGTATTTCCCACATGTGATATAGATGGGCTGGACATATGAAAACTCCTACACCTTACTAAGGATGTCCATGCCAAGTTTCACCCAAATTCAAAACCTTTTTGAGGTCATTTTGGGTATAGTTAGGAAGAGGGCAGTTTGAAACCATATTCAAATTCAAACTGTTTTTATCCCATGAATTTAAAAGTGGGAGGCATATTCTTACTCAACACATTTTTGTGAGCCCACACACCAATTTTCACTCCATTCGGAGTTGATCTTGACATGAACTAAATGGGGCAAATTCAAACTTCATTTGAATTCAGAACTGCACTTGTGCTGAAATTCACTCAAACCAAACCCAATTCGAATCCTATTCAATTCGAATGGCTCAAGGGTGAATAATCTGAATCACCAGGGGTATTATGGGGTTCACTGTTCACTACAGTGATCATGAGTAAATTTCAGAGGTTAAAACCCCGGGTGGGGCCCACATGTCATAGAGGGAAGAAGGAGAAACTTGCAACCAAAGTCAGAGTCTCGGTGGGAAATTCCACCGAGCAGCTGTCGGCTGTGCCACCGAGCAGCTACCAGCGCCACCAGCTGCTTCCCCCTCCGCGCGCTGGCGCCCAGGGCGGCTTGCTCGCGCCCCCATGCGACCGGCACCGCCTCAGCCGAGCAGGAGTCGGCTGGCTTTATCTTCTCGCGGGCAAACCCGAGCAGCGGCATTGTTTCTCGCCGCAGCTCTCTGCTCAATCGGGAAAACCAGCAAAACAATCTCCTTCATTCCTAAGCTGCTAGACAGCCACCGGAGGTCACGCACCACCCTCCCAACGCCTGGACCACCGGGTTTCGGCCCCTGTTCCCGTGACCAACGACGACCGCCGCAGTTTAGCTGAAGGACGGCGATCGGTCTCACGCGGGCAGCACGCTGCAACCACTTCCACGGCCGAGCAAGGGTGGCAACAGGAGCGCACGGACTTCACACTGTTTCCACCTGAAGCTCAAGCCACGCCGTGAACTCTCGCCGGCGAATTCTCAGTTTTTGCTCCGGCAACCTTAAACTGAGCTTCCGGTACGGTTTCTTTAAATTCTCGCTCTATGATCTTTCGGAGGTCATCAAATCTTGCACATAGACGCTGGACTAGCCGGCGATCAAGTTCTTTTCTGCATCCGTAGTGTGAAACTGTCTAGGAGTGACGAATTTCGAGCTCGATCGAGGGCGGTCATGGCGGGCACGATCGGTCACACGGGGCCGACCCACTTACCGCCATCCCTGAACCCTTTTGGCACCCTGTCGAGCTTCCTAGAGGTACACTAATGCTATAGGACCGTTTGTTCGAGGTGTTGGCGGGTTAGGACCCACGGTCGACAGCGCCGAACCTCAACCGAGGCCGCGGCACGTCGCCGAGCTATTTCCGGTCATCCCCAGCCGACCTGACACCACCGACGTGTTCCTCGACGTCGACAACCCCCTGGCGGCGAGTTTCAGACCATGGGAGGTCCGGCAGCGGCGAGCCGGCGAGCTCCGGGTCTGCTCCGGCAAGGTCGGCGGCGCGGGCGCGAGAGAACGGCGGGAGGAAGACGAAGCCGGCTGGCCCACGTGTCAGCGCCAGAAGAATTTAAATCGGGATCGAGTGTGGCCGGGGATCGGCTGTGCTGGCGCGCAAATACCCTGTGAGCTTCGGTGTGCCGGACACCTCCGCGCTCGACACGTGTGGTATCTCCGGTGTGCCGGACACCTCCGCGCTCGACACGTGTCCCCGCGGGCCCCCGAGAGTTTAAACTTTTTCCCCGATTTTCAGAATTCTTCTAAACTTCAAATCCTCATAACTTTGGCTAGAAAGCTCCAAATCGAGTGAACCAAATTTGGTTGGATTCAGCTCTTTGAGCACTTTTCAGCAAATCAAGTTTCACTTCATGAAAACCCTTAATTCTCCAGAATTAATTCCTCAAAATTTAAACTGTTAGGAATTTTAACTGGAGAATCCTTTGGAGGAAAAATCCTGAAATTTTGCTGGGATGTTCACCAAAATATCCCTGAACTACCATAAAAATTTCAGATCCATTTGAGCTCATCTGATCCACCTAATGGTGTGATTAGTGAAACTGTTCCAGAGAAAATAGAAAATGTTCAGAAACATTTTCAGAATTTTCTCCGAAACTGTTTAGCTCATAACTTTAGCTAGGAACCTTCAAATTAAGTGAGACCAACTCCATTAGAACCCTCTAAAAATCTAGTTTTCAGAAAGTCATAGTTGGCTCCATGAAAATTCCTAGGACACCCTAAGAGTTCCAATTAAGGTCAAGGACATAATTAATTGTGGAGGTCTCAAATGAGCTTTGCTGCAACTAAAACTTGACCAAGTCTCTGTTTAGGTTGTAACCAAGCCACAGTTAAAGTTTCACAGTCATTAGGTCTGTCTAGCAAGGGTTATAGACTTAACAACTTCAAACTTAATACAAATGCATTAAATTAATACATGTATTGTTTCTATCATGTAGTCGCTAAGGTCGAGGAGGAACCCGAAGTCCTAGACTTCGTTACTCCGGAGGAACAGCTAGCCTACGACCAGGAGCAGCAAGGCAAGCTCCGGTTTACATTAACCTTTTTACAAATTTTTATTGTTTTGAGCACATACTTGTTTCCTCTTTTCTGTGCATTAAAGTCTTGTTTGGAAGCCCCACTGCATAGCCAAGAGAACCATGGGTTGGGTTAGGATTGCAAATCCCGTTAGCTACTGCATTGCTAGGATAGAGTAGGATTCGGTACAAGTCGGGTAGTTGGAACTACTCGCGAGAATAGGCTAGAGGCACATTGCTCGGGTAGTGATAGCACATGAAACACATGGCAAGAAAATGAGACCAAGCGGAGGGTAAGGGCAGCAGGACTTTGGGGCCTGTGTGCTGTAGCTCCGCTTGTGTCGATTGAGGACCGAGCCGTGTGCGGGCCTGTTGAACAAGCTAGAACAGTACCGAAGACCTACCGGCTATATGGGAACCGGGAAACTGATGTAACTCGGGTAGCTGGGTATTGAGGCATTGCCCGTCGTTCAGAGGGTAGGTTGAGAGCTTGAGGTGTAAATCGGCTGGCGGCACGGAGATGCGCGTGCAGAGACTTCTTGCTCGGGACGATGGGACCGGTTCAATATTTGGCTGACGGGTGAAAGGTAGTTGCATACGGCGTCCGTGATGGTTGTTGTAGGCAACATCGAGTACGGGCGTACGTGACGGGTTGTTCGGGTAACCCTGCAGGTGTAAATCGATTATAATCGCCGTCCCTCGCGGTCAGTGAGTACCACTTGTTCACTGTACCGTGACGTAGAAAGAACAGGCTAGACACATGTTAAAATGCTGCTGATTGAAAGATGGACATTGATTGTTAATGATATGCTGTAGTCTAGAGCTAACTAAAGTTCTTTTCAACTTTGGGCAAAGTACATGAGAGAAATGCATTTCTTGTTTGATTGCGGCTCTCTCATGTGCCTTAGCGTAAGGTTCTCCACAACCTGCTGCTAAAACTTGAAAGTAAGGTTCTACTAATTAGGCGAGTCCTTGCAAATGATTTTTACCTCATGTAACCCATTACCCTCATGTAGAAGTTCCATGTTTAGGTGAGACGGGTCAGACTTGCTGAGCCTTCGTGCTCACTGCTTGTGTTTGAAGCTTTTGCAGGGTTCTATGAGGAAGGGGCTCGTGATGATCCTGGCTCGACAGGACCTTGGGGTGCTGTGCAACGCAGCACCCCTCAGCATGATCCTGGCTCGACAGGACCTTGGGGTCGTGTCAGCGTTGGTATCAGAGCTCGCTTGAGGTTTAACACAGTACAAGGGTCTTGTTTTTCAAAAATCCAGTGAGGAACGAGTTAGTAGCCCGTATAAGGATGTTATTAGTATATAGAAAGTGGCATATTAACCTATTTGTTATGTTGGAAAATCGTGCATCTCGGGACGTTCATGTCTTGGGGGGTGCACGTAAGCGCTGTCCACCAGTGTGCACAAGCTGAAGGGTGAAGCCCCACGGGTGGCAGGTAACCCGACCCGCTTTTATATCCTCTACGACTCTTCATGTCGTTTGGGGTATTCGAGCAACGTCTGTCCCTGGCGTCCGTGGTGCAACTTGGGAGACCCCGTCACGTGGTCTAAAACATGAACACGTAACTCAAGGCGTGGTTGGCTTGAGAACATCCGGGTGAGTGATGACGGCCGGGTGTACTAACTGTATGGATTCCGGGCTCGGTGGGCAGCCGAGTCTGATGATTGTTTGAGTTTCTGCAGGTAGCCTGATCACGAAACGGTAGACGTGTAGCATCCATGTGCGAGTGACGTTTAGTGCCACTGAAATAACGAAGCCGGCTAAGTCCGGTATAGGTTTTTCTTTGTGAGGACGTAGTACCGACATGATCTGGTGACGCATCGACGTCACACCCAACTAAATGAACAAATTCAATTAAAACTTGAAAGTTTTGATCCAAAGTAGTAAAACTTGATGTAACTCCTTCCCTTGAACAGGATATTCAAAGTTAACAAGTTTTCAACTTAGAGGTTGTTAAGGACAGAGCACTCTGTTTTTAGCTGAATCAAGGCTGAAGTTAATCAGGGGTTAGAGGTTGAGTTATTTCGAGGTTGGGGTTGTATGATACCTTTCTGGAAATCTTTGGAAGAACTTTACAACTTTTCTGTTGAGGTCCAGAGGTGTTTCATCCCTTAACCACTCGAAAAATGCAGTAAAGTTGAAACTGTCCAGAAAACAGGACAGAGTAAAGACTCTCTGTAGACTCTCTGTAATTTAAGCATAACTTCCTGCATAAAAATCCAAAAATAGAAAATGAGGTAGTTCTGGAAAGCTTATGAGATGGGTTACAACTTTGTAACAGAAAGTTTTGTCAGATTAGGGACAGAAGTAACTGGGATTCTTGGATCAAATCAGTACCTAAGGCAGGGAGGTGCTGTCCAATTGTTTCCAGAAATTCTGTTAATTTTGACATCTCATAACCTTTGAACCAGGACAGATCTTAGGCCAAGCAAATACTGGCTGGAAATCTATTGAAGTTAGCTTTAACTTTGATGTTGAACTCCAGAATTAGTTTTGCCTTTAACATGGCCTAAATCAGGTTGAAATGGAAACTGGTCAGGGCTGTCATGGGAACAGCAGATCAGCAGTCAAATTTGTTTAAAATTTGAACTATGTTTCCAAGTTTTATGGGTTCAATGACATGTCTTATGTTATAACTCAATGGTTTACTGTTTGAATAAATATTTGACATTTCTCAAATATATTCTTACAGATGGCAGCAGATAAACAGCTGGAGAACGGGTGGGTAGTTTCCCACTGTTCTGACCGTAGCGGCTACCCGGAAGCATTGTGGCAAATGCTCCAATATTTTGGGTACAATCAGATGCCGCAGTACTTCGCCAAAGAAGATGGCGAAGGGGGGAACAAGACGTGGACGATCCATGTCGAGGTTCCTACAGGACCTACGCCACCCGGTTGGGTGCCATTCACCGTCACGGTGAGAGGAAGACGCAGGAGTTCTTACACCTGCAACAAGGGAGCCGGAACGCGCTGGAATACTCCAGGGCATTTAACGATCTCGCGCTATATGCGTCGTATCATGCTGATACCGACGAGAGGCGGCGGGACCATTTTTACCAGGGGCTTAACCCGCTCCTGAAGGACAAATTGGCGATGTTCAATCGCGGCAGCTTCAACGACATCATTGATGCTGCGATTGTTCAGGAGGACTCCGGCAAGGAATTAGCGGCGGCGGAGAGAAAGCGAAGCGTGCCGCAGAGCAGTGGAGAAGGAGGCGGTCCTTCTCAGAAGTTTCGGATGGTGAATCACCCACCATCAGGTCCACGCTGGCAACCACCACAGCGGTCGATGCCGTTCCGCAGTCGGCCATACTCTTCACCGGCATTTCGGCCGGCACTGCCAGCACCACCGCAACCACAAAAGCAGCAACGGGCGATGCCGCATGCGTTTGCACCTCCGCAACGCATGCCGGGCTTTCGTCCACCGAGTACTTCACCAGCAGCGGCCACATGTTACAAGTGTGGTCGTCCAGGACACTTCGCGAGCAGTTGCCCGGAGAGGCAAGGCGGCGGAGTGGCACCACAGTTTCCGGGGAGGAATCAACCCCGGAACCCTACTAATGCGCGGCGGGCAAACCCTAGGCCCAGCACTGTCCACCAACTTGCCATTGAGGACGTGCCGGAGGGCGAGCCAATCCTTGCGGGTATGTTTCAACTCCACCAGCATCCCGCTATAGTACTGTTTGATTCAGGTGCCACGCATAATTTTATTAGCCAAGCTTTCATTGCTAAACACAGTTTGCCAATACTACCCACCGATAGTCCATATTTAATTTGTTCACCGGGGGGGGGGAAGATTTCAGCAAGCGTAATGGTCTCCAAAGCACCATTATGCTTAGCGGGTAGAGTGTAACCCACGTCTCTCATTATCTTAGAGGGACAGAAGGTCGATGTCATCCTAGGGATGTCGTGGTTAACCCGCCACGGCGCTGTTTTAGACACCGTCCTTCGAGTCGTGCACTTAAACTCAGAGGTGCACGGTTCTCACTCATTATTTCTGGACAGTCCAGAAATAAAACTTTCAAGTGTCTATCAGTCCACAACTATCAGATTGGAAGACATTCCAGTGGTCCGAGAGTTCCCTGATGTATTTCCGGATGATTTACCGGGAATGCCACCCGATAGAGAGGTGGAGTTCAAGATTGAACTTGCACCGGGAACCATGCCAATATCCCGAAGGCCGTACAAGATGGCGCCCAAGGAGTTGGCTGAACTGAAGGCTCAGCTCACGGACCTTCTGGAGAAGGGTTTTATTAGGCCGAGCTCCTCACCATGGGGATGTTCAGCATTATTTGTCAAGAAGAAGGATGAGACGTTGCGGCTTTGTGTGGACTATCGTCCATTAAATGCCGTAACCATCAAGAACAAGTACCCGTTGCCACGGATCGACATGTTGTTTGATCAGTTGGTCGAAGCAAAGATCTTTTCCAAGATGGATTTAAGATCCGGGTACCATCAGATTAAGATAAGGGCTGAGAACATTCCGAAGACGACTTTCTCGACGAGGTACGGACTTTATGAGTACCTGGTCATGTCCTTCGGCCTTACCAATGCTCCAGCTCACTTCATGTACTTAATGAACTCGGTATTCATGCCGGAGCTGGACAAGTTTGTCGTGGTCTTCATCGATGACATCCTGGTATATTCCAAGTCGGAGGAAGATCACAAGAAACATTTGCATATAGTCTTGCAACGGCTGCGGGATCACAAGTTATACGCAAAATTCAGCAAATGCGAGTTTTGGATATCGCAAGTGCCTTTCCTCGGGCATATCATCTCAGCGGAGGGTATCACTGTGGACCCGAGCAAGATCACTCAAGTGCTGAATTGGAAATCCCCGAGAACTGTTCACGAGGTACGGAGTTTCCTCGGACTCGCGGGATATTATCGGAGGTTCATTCCGAACTTCTCAAAGATTGCCAAGCCAATGACAGAGCTGCTGAAGAAGGCTACCAAATATGTTTGGAGTCCAGCATGTGAAGCAGCATTCAAGGCTTTAGTCAAGCACCTGACATCAGCACCGGTTTTGGCGCAGCCAGACACAACAAAACCGTTCGATGTATACTGCGATGCATCTGGCATTGGGCTCGGATGTGTGCTGATGCAAGACCGAAGGGTGGTCGCGTATGGGTCACGGAAGCTTAGGAACCATGAGCAGAATTATCCAACTCACGACTTGGAGCTCGCTGCCGTGGTACTTGCACTAAAAATGTGGAGGCACTACCTACTCGGTAACCTCGTACATTTATATACCGACCATAAAAGCCTCAAGTACATATTCACTCAGAAGGAGCTGAACATGAGGCAACGAAGATGGTTAGAACTGATAAAGGATTACGAGATAGAGATCCATTATCATCCGGGCAAGGCAAACATTGTGGCAGATGCGCTGAGCCGCAAGTCACACGTCCACAATCTGACCATCACACCGTTGGAAGAGAGCGAACCACCACTACGTGTGATTCCATACGGAGCTCTCTACAACCTAGCTTTGATCCCCACCATCCGTGAAGAGATAGAGGCAGCCCAGAAGAATGACAAGGGCATGTCACATTTGCGGAGACGTGTAGAAAGTGGGGAGCTGAAATGTTTCCGGAAAGACGGAGACGGCGTCCTATGGTTCAAGGACCGGATCGTCGTACCCCGTAACCCGGAACTACGGAAGAAGATCTTTGATGAGGCTCACTTATCAAAGCTCTCTATTCACCCCGGCAGCAACAAGATGTATCAAGAACTCAGAAGCAAGTTTTGGTGGACACGGATGAAGCGAGAGACTGCAAAATACGTGTCCGAGTGTGATACATGTCAAAGGGTGAAGGCAGATCACATGCGGAAACCGGGACTGCTGCAACCACTGGGCATTCCTGCCTGGAAGTGGGAGGACGTGAGCATGGATTTCGTCGTCAGTTTACCCACCACCTTACAGAAACATGATTCGGTGTGGGTGATCGTCGATCGGCTTACCAAAGTTGCCCATTTCATCCCGGTCAACACCAACTACAACGTCAAGAAGTACGCTGAACTGTACATCTCACGGATCCTATGCTTGTACTGCATACCCCGTACTATCATATCGGATCGGGGCATTTTGTTTGTGTCCCGTTTCTGGGAGCAGCTACACGCTTCCTTGGGGACGAAGCTGATCCGTAGTTCAGCCTACCACCCGCAGACGGATGGGCAAACGGAGCGGGTAAATCAAATCTTAGAAGACATGCTACGAGCTTGCGCTATCAACCACGGCAAGAATTGGGATGATCACTTGCCATTAGCCGTGTTCTCATACAACAATGGGTACCAAGCCAGCATCAAGATGGCGCCCTATGAGGCGCTATACGGAAGAAAATGCCGCACACCATTGAACTGGTGTGAGTCTGGCAAAAGGGTTACCTTCGGGATTGACCTTGTCAACAACGCGGAAGAAAAGGTTCGACTGATTCAAGCGAACCTAAAAGCCGCTCAATCCCGACAGAAACAGTATGCGGACCGGAGAAGGCGCCCATTACAATTCGAAGTTGGAGAGCACGTATATCTACGGGTATCTCCAATGAAGGGCGTAAACAAATTTGGGGTGAGAGGAAAGTTGGCACCCCGATTCATCGGTCCATTTCAGATTATCGAAAGATGTGGATCAGTGGCATACCGGCTGAAATTACCAGAAGCACTTTCCGGTGTGCACGACGTCTTTCATATTTCCCAGCTGAGGAAGTGTCTCAAGCTATCAACTACCGTTCAGCTGGAAGACATTGAAGAACTGCAACCGGATCTCACCTATCGGGAGGAACCGGTGCAGATTATTGATGAAAAGGCCCGAACCACACACAACTGTACGTTGTGGTTCTACAAGGTTCTATGGAGTAATCACTCCATGGACGAAGCGACATGGGAGAGAGAAGAATTTCTTCGCACTAACTACCCCGACTTTTTCACGTCGCATATCCGGTAATTTTCCACCGTCCTCTCTCATTTTCACCTTATAATCTCGGGACGAGATTCTTTTAAGGGGGGAGGAATGTAAGGGCCTCAGTTTTTGACACATAATTGAAGTGTTCATCACCACACACACACACCTCATTTGAGGAAAGATGATGAACACGAATGAAGAGCAAGTAACAATTATCAACATGCTCATTAGAAAACAAACTCACACATTGCAAAAGTGGTATTTCCCACATGTGATATAGATGGGCTGGACATATGAAAACTCCTACACCTTACTAAGGATGTCCATGCCAAGTTTCACCCAAATTCAAAACCTTTTTGAGGTCATTTTGGGTATAGTTAGGAAGAGGGCAGTTTGAAACCATATTCAAATTCAAACTGTTTTTATCCCATGAATTTAAAAGTGGGAGGCATATTCTTACTCAACACATTTTTGTGAGCCCACACACCAATTTTCACTCCATTCGGAGTTGATCTTGACATGAACTAAGTGGGGCAAATTCACACTTCATTTGAATTCAAAACTGCACTTGTGCTGAAATTCACTCAAACCAAACCCAATTCGAATCCTATTCAATTCGAATGGCTCAAGGGTGAATAATCTGAATCACCAGGGGTATTATGGGGTTCACTGTTCACTACAGTGATCAGGAGTAAATTTCAGAGGTTAAAACCCTGGGTGGGGCCCACATGTCATAGAGGGAAGAAGGAGAAACTTGCAACCAAAGTCAGAGTCTCGGTGGGAAATTCCACCGAGCAGCTGTCGGCTGTGCCACCGAGCAGCTACCAGCGCCACCAGCTGCTTCCCCTTCCGCGCGCTGGCGCCCAGGGCGGCTTGCTCGCGCCCCCATGCGATCGGCACCGCCTCAGCCGAGCAGGAGTCGGCCGGCTTTATCTTCTCGCGGGCAAACCCGAGCAGCGGCATTGTTTCTCGCCGCAGCTCTCTGCTCAATCAGGAAAACCAGCAAAACAATCTCCTTCATTCCTAAGCTGCTAGACAGCCACCGGAGGTCACGCACCACCCTCCCAATGCCTGGACCACCGGGTTTCGGCCCCTGTTCCCGTGACCAACGATGACCGCCGCAGTTTAGCTGAAGGACGGCGATCGGTCTCACGCGGGCAGCACGCTGCAACCACTTCCACGGCCGAGCAAGGGTGGCAACAGGAGCGCATGGACTTCACACTGTTTCCACCTGAAGCTCAAGCCACGCCGTGAACTCTCGCCGGCGAATTCTCAGTTTTTGCTCCGGCAACCTTAAACTGAGCTTCCGGTACGGTTTCTTTAAATTCTCGCTCTATGATCTTTCGAAGGTCATCAAAACTTGCACATAGACGCTGGACTAGCCGGCGATCAAGTTCTTTTCTGCATCCATAGTGTGAAACTGTCTAGGAGTGACGAATTTCAAGCTCGATCGAGGGCGGTCATGGCGGGCACGATCGGTCACACGGGGCCGACCCACTTACCGCCATCCCTGAACCCTTTTGGCACCCTGTCGAGCTTCCTAGAGATACACTAATGCTATAGGACCGTTTGTTCGAGGTGTTGGCGGGTTAGGACCCACGGTCGACAGTGCCGAACCTCAACCGAGGCCGCGGCACGTCGCCGAGCTATTTCCGGTCACCCCCAGCCGACCTGACACCACCGACGTGTTCCTCGACGTCGACAACCCCCTAGCGGCGAGTTTCAGACCATGGGAGGTCCGGCAGCGGCGAGCCGGCGAGCTCCGGGTCTGCTCCGGCAAGGTCGGCGGCGCGGGCGCGAGAGAACGGCGGGAGGAAGACGAAGCCGGCTGGCCCACGTGTCAGCGGCTGAAGAATTTAAATCGGGATCGAGTGTGGCCGGGGATCGGCTGTGCATGCGCGCAAATACCCTTTGAGCTCCGGTGTGCCGGACACCTCCGCGCTCGACACGTGTGGTATCTCCGGTGTGCCGGACACCTCCGCGCTCGACATGTGTCCCCGCGGGCCCCCGAGAGTTTAAACTTTTTCCCCGATTTTCAGAATTCTTCTAAACTTCAAATCCTCATAACTTTGGCTAGAAAGCTCCAAATCGAGTGAACCAAATTTGGTTGGATTCAGCTCTTTGAGCACTTTTCAGCAAATCAAGTTTCACTTCATGAAAACCCTTAATTCTCCAGAATTAATTCCTCAAAGATTAAACTATTAGGAATTTTAACTGGAGAATCCTTTGGAGGAAAAATCCTTAACTTTTGCTGGGATGTTCACCAAAATATCCCTGAACTACCATAAAAATTTCAGATCCATTTGAGCTCATCTGATCCACCTAATGGTGTGATTAGTGAAACTGTTCCAGAGAAAATAGAAAATGTTCAGAAACATTTTCAGAATTTTCTCCGAAACTGTTTAGCTCATAACTTTAGCTAGGAACCTTCAAATTAAGTGAGACCAACTCCATTAGAACCCTATAAAAATCTAGTTTTCAGAAAGTCATAGTTGGCTTCATGAAAATTCCTAGGACACCCTAAGAGTTCCAATTAAGGTCAAGGACATAATTAATTGTGGAGGGCTCAAATGAGCTTTGCTGCAACTAAAACTTGACCAAGTCTCTGTTTAGGTTGTAACCAAGCCACAGTAAAAGTTTCACAGTCATTAGGTCTGTCTAGCAAGGGTTATAGACTTAACAACTTCAAACTTAATACAAATGCATTAAATTAATACATGTATTGTTTCTATCATGTAGTCGCTAAGGTCGAGGAGGAACCCGAAGTCCTAGACTTCGTTACTCCGGAGGAACAGCTAGCCTACGACCAAGAGCAGCAAGGCAAGCTCCGGTTTACATTAACCTTTTTACAAATTTTTATTGTTTTGAGCACATACTTGTTTCCTCTTTTCTGTGCATTAAAGTCTTGTTTGGAAGCCCCACTGCATAGCCAAGAGAACCATGGGTTGGGTTAGGATTGCAAACCCCGTTAGCTACTGCATTGCTAGGATAGAGTAGGATTCGGTACAAGTCGGGTAGTTGGAACTACTCGCGAGAATAGGCTAGAGGCACATTGCTCGGGTAGTGATAGCACATGAAACACATGGCAAGAAAATGAGACCAAACGGAGGGTAAGGGCAGCAGGAGTTTGGGGCCTGTGTGCTGTAGCTCCGCTTGTGTCGATTGAGGACCGAGCCGTGTGCGGGCCTGTTGAACAAGCTAGAACAGTACCGAAGACCTACCGGCTATATGGGAACCGGGAAACTGATGTAACTCGGGTAGCTGGGTATTGAGGCATTGCCCGTCGTTCAGAGGGTAGGTTGAGAGCTTGAGGTGTAAATCGGCTGGCGGCACGGAGATGCGCGTGCAGAGACCTCTTGCTCGGGACGATGGGACCGGTTCAATATTTGGCTGACGGGTGAAAGGTAGTTGCGTACGGCGTCCGTGATGGTTGTTGTAGGCAACATCGAGTACGGGCGTACGTGACGGGTTGTTCGGGTAACCCTGCAGGTGTAAATCGATTATAATCGCCGTCCCTCGCGGTCAGTGAGTACCACTTGTTCACTGTACCGTGACGTAGAAAGAACAGGCTAGACACATGTTAAAATGCTGCTGATTGAAAGATGGACATTGATTGTTAATGATATGCTGTAGTCTAGAGCTAACTAAAGTTCTTTTCAACTTTGGGCAAAGTACATGAGAGAAATGCATTTCTTGTTTGATTGCGGCTCTCTCATGTGCCTTAGCGTAAGGTTCTCCACAACCTGCTGCTAAAACTTGAAAGTAAGGTTCTACTAATTAGGCGAGTCCTTGCAAATGATTTTTACCTCATGTAACCCATTACCCTCATGTAGAAGTTCCATGTTTAGGTGAGACGGGTCAGACTTGCTGAGCCTTCGTGCTCACTGCTTGTGTTTGAAGCTTTTGCAGGGTTCTATGAGGAAGGGACTCCCGAAGAGGAGACGGAACCCCAGGAGGGGAACCCCGTCGAGTGGGAGTCGTGCACGCCGCCGAGTTAGTGTGCGTGTGTGCTAGCAAGGACACGTTCGAGGGCTGAACGTGCACTTGATGCTTAGTCTACGCCCGCGAGTGTAGACTGAACTTATTTTGATGTAAACATGTTCATAAACTTGTTTATGTAATAAAATTTCGCTTCCGCTTTGTACCTTTGACGTGTGTTATCCGGTGCTGTGCAACGCAGCACCCCTCAGCGTGATCCTGGCTCGACAGGACCTTGGGGTTGTGTCAGATGTCGTGCAGCGTCGGCAGATCGCTCAGCAGGCTCGACCGAACCTGCGGGTTAAGGTAGACGGGCTGACAGCTTGCCGGCGGGATGATGGAGTCATCGGTAATTGGGTCACAGGAAAGATTCTGCAACATAACCTCCAACATCTCCTAATTCGACGATGACCCTGCTTCGCGCTCCAACCGGGTCATGTCGCCCTCCCCAGTGTACTGCCAAACTGCCCGGACACGCTGCTGGAGAGGAGCGATCCGGCGGGACAGGAAGTCAGCCAGGACCATCAGTGAGGTCAGGCCTTTCTCCGCCAAGTACCTGATCCTCTCCAGCACCGGCGAATATGCGTCTTGCAGGTCGTGGATCTCATCCCTAACGGCCACCTCGGTCATTGGCGGCCCCCCCGGTAGCTCCAGGCGGTCGTGGACGTCAGTCTGGGCAATCACCCAGTCCTCCCTCCAGTGCTACCACTTCCCGGGAGTGAAGAGCGTGATGTAGGGCGCGGAGTGCCTCCCACGGTGCTGGAAGTAATAAGCCACCAGTTGGATTTTGCTTCGTACCGAGGCCCTCAAGGAGAAGAACACCCTGAAGAGCCGCATCGAAGGCCGTACGCACACGAACATCTCGCAGAAGTGGACAAAGACGGCTACTAGCGCGAGAGCGTGCGGCGTGAGGTGCTGCAGCTGGAGCCCATACACCTCCAGCAGGGTGAGGAGGAAGGACGACGCCGGGAGCGCAAACCCGGACAACACATACGAGGTGAAGAGTACCACCTCGCCGGGTCGCATGTCGGTCAGCGGGACCCTCTCGCGGCGGATCTTTCCGTCGAACGTGGCTGATTGCCAGCCGAGCAGGCGCCTCACGATAGCGATGTCGCCATCGCTCCTGAGCCTGGATGAACGGAGGCCAGAAGACATGGTGGCGAGGAAAGGTTATGAGCGTTGAGGAGCAGGTGCTTCGAGCGTTCAGGAGGAAGACGAAGATTGCAAAAGGTGGAAGGAAACCGTCCTTCTCCGGAAGGATTCCCTTTATACGTCCGTAACCTCTGGCGGGGCAACAGGCACGATGTTTGGGTTTCCATCGCCTCACGCCGTGGGTTACCTGCCTCCCCCAACGATGAGTAGGACCCAGGTCCACCAGTAAGACACTGGGCGCCAGGTGGGTAACTTCTCGGGAATGTCCGGAGGTTCTCGTGAAAAGCGGCGTGGTGGGGCTGCGGCGGGCGACCCAAAAGCTGTCACAGTAAAATCCCCGGGGCAACCCCTCGAGCACGTCGGCACGACCCACCAGTCAGGAGCGAGAACACGTCAACTACGTCGACGATATGCTGCCACTTCGACTGGTGGATACGCCCACTACGCCAAGGACGTGCAGCCTTTTCGTCTTCGAGGTACAACCACTCGTCCACTACACGAAAATCTCGCCATCACTTTGGTTTCCAAAGCACAGGTTCAAAGCCACCACGCGGGAGAGATGGGGGCCCCACCAGAGGGCTCGATGCCTCCCCCGAGATGGGCCTGGGGGCCACTTTCCGTATCCTGCAGACCGGGTACCCTCGCGTAGTGGCTAAAAGACAGCCTGGACCCCACCTCCCCGGTGAGGTGGGCCCCAGTGTAAGCCATGTGCCC
Organism: Neostapfia colusana; assembly: GCA_030760725.1. Lineage (NCBI taxonomy): Eukaryota > Viridiplantae > Streptophyta > Magnoliopsida > Poales > Poaceae > Neostapfia > Neostapfia colusana. The sequence goes on from JASWHV010000011.1 coordinate 66,007,152, forward strand.
TTGGCCCCATGGTCAGCCCTGGGGCCGCCACGTGCGCATGAGCTGTGGAGCTGACACGTGCCTTGGGCTCTGGCCCGATCCTCTCCGCTTGGGTGTGGTCCGGAGCTGCCACGTGTCCACTGGCTCCGAGCCGCCTCCCTGCTGAGGACAGCTCCGGAGCAGACACGTGCTCCGGGCACCGGCCCGAGCCTCCCTGCTGATGTGAGGTCCGGAGCTGCCACGTGTCCCCTGGCTCCGAGCCGCATCCCGGCTGAGGACGGCTCCGGTGCAGGCACGTTCCCTGGGCTCCGGCCCGAGCCTCCCCGCTGAGGTAAGATCTGGAGCTGCCACGTGTCCCCTGGCACCAAACCCATCGGTGAGAGATCTAGAGCCGCCACGTGCCCCACGATCCGTCGTGGGCCGTGGGTCGGCGAAGTCAAAAAGGAAGTGCATTGTCAGGCTTCGCATTCAAGGCTCGCGCCTTCCCCCGAAGCATGGCGCATAGCACACGCCTTCGTCCCTTGCCCGTTCGCCATTATGTTGACAAGACAGGATGGCAAGGCGTGATAGTGGTACAGTGCCGCCCAACGGCACGCAGCCGCCCAAGCAGGGCGAGATGACGTGGCGACAAGATGGTGTCATCATCATCACCTGACACACGGTCAGGGGGCGCTCAGCGCGCTGGACGGCGGGACTTAACTCCCCCGCTTGTCGGAGCTTCGCCGGTAATACCATGCCGGTCTGGTTGCAGGCGAGGAATCACAACTCACACACGAACTCACGTGATCAGTGGCAAAAACAAGAGCACACGTTGTGTGTTCTTGCGGAGGAGTTGCTCTTGTGAGATGCTGGCCAGGGAGTGCTAAACAAATGATGCAACCGACTTCTGTTTTCATTCGGTACATGAGTACAAATAGCACCAAAACAACTGAAAGCAACAGACGTCGGATACCCACTCCACACCACGCGTAGTGAGCCACACACGTACACCGCATGACGCGCTCCGTGCGACTAAATCGCCCATCCAGCTCAACCTACGGCCACGTACAACTGAACATGTACAGTAGCATGCATGCATGAACCAACCAAAACAAAACAACAGCTCATCACACAAGGATTATTTCTAACAATCTCCTCCTAATCCTTGATGTGCTTGTTACCTATATCAATGAGACCAATCCTGGTGCAAAGTTCTTGAAACTTCATCTTCTCAAGCGGCATTGTGAGATTATCACTTAGCTGTTCTCCGCTCCTGATAAACTCCACGTTGATTTGCTTCATCTCAACATAATCCCGTACGACCAGATGATACTTCACTTCTATGTGTTTGCTATAACCATGCAACACCGGATTCTTGACCAGAGCAATAGCAGATTGGTTGTCCACCTTCAACTTCGGAATGTTTATATCTGTACCTCGTATCTCTGCTAATGTTAGAAATCAGGGATTAATTCTCTCTAATCTGTCTTCTTTTAATGGAGGGGGGGCTGTATATATAGCCCCAAATTACAGAGTCCTTATCTAATACTACCTCCTACTCTTATTGGACTAGGACTCTATCTCTAACACTAATTATTCTAAAAAACGGGATTATATCTAACAATCACCCCCTAATCTCGTTTTTCTAGATCACACTCACACTAATTAGGATGGAGACACACTTCCACCCTAAACACACTTTCGGGATGGACACAACTGCACTCCAAGGATGGTCACATCCACACCCTGCACAACTCTATTTTGGGATGGACGCCACTACGCCTCCAGGATGGTCACATCTTCACCCTGCACACATCTTCAACCCCAAGATGGTCGCATCTTCATCCTGCACACAAATTTGGGTTGGTCACATCTTCAACCCCAGGATGGACTCATCTTCATCCTACACTTGATTTCGGAATGGACGCATCTTCAATCCGATCACACACCCACACACTCGAGATGGTCACATCTTCATCTCGAGCACACCTTGCTTGTGAGATCAAAACAAAGTATCTTCTGATGCAAGAAGCGTCATCTCATCTCCCTTTTCGTTCTTGGAACATTCTTTGCCAAAGTGACCAAGTTTTTGACGATTGAAGTATCGAATCTTTAATTTGTCAAATTTCTTATTCTTCTTTTGACCACCCTCCTAAGCCTTCCACTCTTTTCTTGTCAAAAGAAGCTTCTTTCCACCCTTTGCTTCTCTTGCTCTCCACTCCTCTCTTGTTAAAAGGAGCCTTTCTTCATGATCTTGGTCGTTGAAGCCATGCACACGCTCCTCATGTGCTTTGAGCCTATCCACGAGTTCCTCCACTGTCATTGCCTTTAAGTCCACAAATTGCTCAATGGTAGATGCAATATGAAGAAATTTCGAAGGTAGAGCTCACAACAATTTCTTCACGATGTAGCTTTCTTCAACTCTTCCTCCAAGACCATGGATCTTTGTGACAATGATCATTACTCTTGTGGCAAAGTCGTCGATGGAGTCTCCTTCGTTCATGCGCATTAGGTCAAACTCATTTTGAAGAGTCTGGATTCTTGCTTCCATCATGAGTTCTTCACCCAAGAACTTGATCTTTATCAACTCCCACGCTTCCCTAGCTGTCTTCTTCTCAGAAATTCACATGAGAGTGTCTTCATCAATAGCATGATAGATGGCCGCAAGAGCTAACTGATCTTGCTTTGGATCAAAGTTGCTTTTTTTCTCCTCAATAGCTTCCCATACCCCTTGCACCTTCAAGAAAACATTCATATTTATAGCCCATGCTGTATAGTTGGTCTTCATTAATAAGGGATAATGCAGTGCCATTGATTTACCCTCCATATTGTGTACACTTCTTGTGTACGTTTAGTAAATCAATAACAATCTCTGGTACACTACGGGTGGCTTTAGCAAATAACACCAGCAGCTGGGCTCAGTTCTAATCAGCTGAGCCAGGTGATCCACTGAAGGCCCAAGCAGCCCAGCCCAACTGGCCCTCTCAGTGAAACCCTAATCAGCAGCTCCTCCCTTTCCCCCAGCCGCCGAGCTCCTATTCAGCCGCTGCCACCTGCACCGCCTCAGCCGCCGTGAGCCCCTTCCTGCTCAGCCGTCGCATTAGCCCCTTCACTGCTGCTGGAACGCAGCGGATGTGGCTGAGGGCGTATGCCGCCGCCTTGCACCAGCCGCGGTCGCTCGGGCAAGGCACTAGGCGCTCCGCCGCACGCGCCGGTCCACGAAGACGAGCGTGAGCTCGGTGTGGAAGCACGCCTCCAGGCTGCCTGCACTGGTCAGGCGCTCCCCCACGACCACTTCTACGCCGGCGTCGCCCCCCGTAGGAACACACTCTCCCGCCTCCGCCACGCCCGCGCTGGTTCGCGGTGACCACGGGCAAAGCCGTCTCCACCTGTGCACCGCTCTACGACGCAACCAGAGGCGCCACCCCCAGCGCCACGGCGAGTCCAATCCGCCCTGGATCCTCGATGGCCACCCTGGTCGGGCGCCTCAACCGCCTCACCGAGCTCGCGCTCCCCGACCAGGTACGACCGATACATGATCTCGACGAGATCTGCTCTTTAGGATCCCTCACGCCTTTAGCTAGATCTAAACCTAGCTCTGATGCCAAATGTTAGAAATCCGGAATTAATTCTCTCTAATCTGTCTTCTTTTAATGGGGGGGGGGGGTTGTATATATAGCCCCAAATTACAGAGTCCTTATATAATACTAACTCCTACTCTTATTGGACTAGGATTCTATCTCTAACACTAATTATTCTAAAAAAAAGGATTATATCTAACAGCTAAGACTCGTGCAAGCCACACATGCTGACAAGAAGCATAGTTATTAAGACGGTAAGGCGACATAAGCCGACATACCCCCTTTTTACCTTTTAAACGATAAGGCGCGAGGCAACGCCTTACTAATATATAAATATAGAAAAATGTAGGAATACTTTGTATTCTTTTCTTTTGTAATAAATAGTTCTTTCCTACTACTGAGGAGTCCACTGAATACTATAATCAGAAAAGATGTGTTAACGAAAAAAGGGATTATTATCCCAAGTCATATTATGAGTGACCTTCAGTAATATATAAATCTATTCTTATAACTAAGTTTGTTGGTCTGAATATGTTAGAAATATTGCAGAGATATGTGAAGTGTTCTGAGCGCATCTTAACACACTTTAATGGTGAAAATCAGCCACCAGTACTTTCCCAAATTCTAAATAGATAAGGGTAACAGTAGTAATTAGCAAATAGAGGTAGTTCAACATAAATCAAGTCAAACATAACTAATAGATGGTAGTACTAGTGTACTAGAATACTAGAAAACACTCCCATGATCCTATCTCTCAAGTTTGTCTCAAACTCTCATTATTTGGTCTGAGATAAACTGAACATGGAGTAAGGCGTCGCCTTAAGGACGCCCCATCGCCTTATGGACGGCTTACTCAGGCATCTAAGGCGACGGGGACGCCTTGAGCTCCCATGTCGCCTTAGCGCTTAAGCGACGCTTAAGCGACACCTTAATAACTATGACAAGCAGTGTTAGCAGCAGCAATGTACTCAGCTTCACAACTTGATTGTGCCACCACCTTTTGCTTCATTGACTGCCAGGAGATCGCATTGTTGCCCAGGAAAAACATTACTCCTGTAGTACTCTTCTTTGAATCAACATCTCCTACATAATCGTTATCACTAAAACCTGTCAGACTCACTTGCTCCTCTTTCTTCTCAAACTAAAGACCCCAGTACTTAGTTCCTTTTACATAACGCAAGATTTGCTTCACGGCTTCGAGATGATCCTCTCTTGGTTCTTCAAGAAATCTGCTTACATATCCCACTGAGAAAGCAAGGTCAGGGCGGGTGTTAACAAGATACCTGAGGCTTCCCACGATGCTTCTATATGTTGTTGCATCAACCATTTTTTCTTTACTGCTTTTACTTAACTTCAGTCTTGTTGCCATGGGTGTTTGACTCGAATTACATTCTGCCATTCCATGCCTCTCCAGGATCTTTGCAGCTTAAGCCCATTGACTCATGGAGATGCCCTTTGTACTCTGTCTTACTTCGATGCCCAGATAGTAATGAAGTAGTCCAAGATCACTCATTCTAAAACTATTGCCATCTGCCTTTTGAAGCATTTGATATCATCACAGCTCATACCAGTGATTATCACATCATCCACATATACTCCCACAACTAACTGATGGCCATTATTCCTTCTGGTATAGATTGCATGTTCTGAAGAGCTTCTCTTGAACCCAAACGACAATAGAGTTTCTGTAAAGGTCCCAAAATTATGAATACAAAGAAACACTTATTTGCAAAAGTTGGTTTCATATGTATGAAAATTGGGACTTGTTAAAACTTTTCCCCACATGTGATAACACACATGAGGATTTTGCTTCACACAAGTCAAATGTTTATCTGAGAACTTGGAACCCTAGAGGGGTCAAAAACAAGGATGGGAAGTTCCCATATGTGTGAGAAAACAAAAATCAGTTTTGGAACAATTTGTTCAAACACAAATTCAAATGAGAAAAACACAATGGAATTCAAAACTGTTGTGCTAAAAATCTCATTTGCAGCAGCCAAAATAAAAATCAGATTTCATATTTGAATTCCTTGAGTCCAAATTAGGGGATGTGCAAAGTTTCATGATTTATGGAAATAGTTTGCAAACCCATTTGTCAAAAGGGACTTTAAAAGACAAAGAATTCAAATGCATATTTGAATTTGGATGAAACTTGCCCAATTATTCAAATGCAGTTTAATTTTCAACTCCACACAGTTGAATTTCATCATTTGCAGATTGTGGAGATATTTTGGAGAGATAAGGGGGAGATGGGACCCACATGTCATAGGTACCAAAATATCTACACAAAGGAGATGGGTCTCTGTTTTGCTGCCTTCAGGGGAGCGACAGCAGCTGCTGCTCGGGACAGCACGCCTGCAGCTGGTCGGCCGCCCCCGCAACCGACTCCAGCGCCGATACAGCCCCCCACAGCGCCCTCATCCATCCACAACGTGCTCTCCCTCTGCTCACAGACCGAGCACAGAGGCTTTTCTTCTTCCCTCGCGCCCTGAGCAACACCTACGCCGCCGCCGTTGTTTGCTCGACAGCCGGCTCAAACAGGCGCGAACAACAGCTGGTCAATAGCCAGATAGCACCGGCGCAGCTCCCTCTCCCTCCTCAACGCGTCCCCGACCCATGATCGGCTCTCCTACCCCGAATCCACCACGGCCGTGCGGCGGCCGAACAAGGATTGACTGGGAGGCGTCCGTGGACAGCTCAGTCTGGTGAGTATCACGACCAAGTGCCGGCGCCTCTGGACGCGCCAAGGCACCCTGCTGCTCCCCTCCAAAGAGCAGACCGTGCCATGCATCGCCGGGAGTGAATTTTGAAAAGTTGCTCCGGCGTACTCCATCTGACCTTCCGGCACGGTAATCCCGAATTCCTCTTAAATTCTCAATATTTGTTCATCACAGTTTGCACGAAGGGTCCAAAGTAGTAGGCGATCCTTTGCTCTTCACGGTTCTAGCCTAAAACTGCACATAGACCGATTATTTCATGGGTTTCTACCGGCGACCGAACCGGGGAACCGCAGTCGCACGGTGAAAGCATGTTTGCCATCATTCTCGAACGTTTTTGAGGCTAGGCCGAGCTCCCCCATCGTTCACTGGTGCTGTAGCACCATTTGGTCGAACTGTTGGTGCACTAGGATGGCCGGCCGACGTCGCCGATGAAGTGTCGGGCTGCCGCAGCGTCGCTAGCTACCATAGAGGTTTTGCCGGCTCGGGAAAACCTTACCATCGTGCTCAGCAGGGCGGGTTAGGCTCTGGCGGCGAGCCAGGGCTCGAGCAGAAGCCGGAAGATCGAGTTCCGGCGATCTCCGGCGAGGGCGGCGGCGCGGGCACCCGGAGCGCGGGAACTGACCCGAGGTAGAAGAAGGGGTCGGCGGGCCCAGTCGTCAGTGAGAGAGAGTTTAAAACCCTGATCCTCTGTGGCTGTGGGATCCCATGTAACTGCACAGAGGGATCTGTGTGGCTCCGTGTGCCTTTGATTCTGTAAGTGACACGTGCCCCATGGCCCACAGTCAGGTTTAAACTTTTCCCCGGATTTATTCAAATCCCAGATTTTTCCCAAACTTTAGAAGAGCATAACTTTTGTTAGGAACCTCCAAAATTAGTGATTCAAATTGGGTTAGATTCAGATTGACAAACTCTATCCAAATATGCAACCCAATTTGTATGAAAGTCTTTATTTAATTCTGGAAAATTCTTTAAAACTTTTCAGCAAAAGAATTTTAGAGGGAGTTTGGTTTATCCAAAAATCCTCAAATTTTGCCAGAATATTCTCTAGGGTGTTATTAGACTCCTGATAAAGTTTCAGCTCATTTGGAGTTGAATTGATCAGGGTAATTCAGATTGTAAGTTCCTGTATTCAAATGAATACAGAAACATTTTCAGAGAATTTCCAAAACTTGTAAATTCAGTTCTGGGAAATTCTTAGCTCCAAAAATCCTAGGAAAATTCATGTAGACTACATAAACTATAATTGAAGTTGTGGTTCACTGAGTTTGACATGAACATGGATGTTACCTCAGAATTAATTCATCTTTGACTGAACACTTAGAGAATTATTCTGAATAAACCATTCCATGAAAAGTGCTAAATTTTGGTCCAGAGGACTTTCTCGTGACAAGGAACTCACATGAAAATTCTCAGCTCCAGTAGAGCTCTGGATCACCACTGTCATGTGTGATCCCTTAAGGTGATCAACACTTAAGTGGGAAAAGCACTTAATAAGTGATCTTAGTGTTTAAGCCCAACCCAAGCCACTAGCACCAGTGTCATTTTAAATTCTTAAACAAAGTTCCAGTTTTAAAATGGTCATTAGATCTTATGAGCAAAAGTTTTTCAATTAAATACATATGCATGATCATAACGTGTAGCATATACATGAAGAAGGTGAGAAGGACATGAAGTGAAGATCAAGGAGGGAAGAAAAGAAGTGATCAAGCTCCAAGTGATCATCACTAACTGATTGTAACAGTAGTCACCTGCAAAACAGGCAAGCCCCGGTTTGCACTTGAACCATTTTATAAAACATTTTCATTTGTAGAGATCATAGCTTTGCATCGTTGATTGCATTACGTCTAGATGATATTGGAAACTCCACTTGCATGACCAGAAACACCTATGAGAGAAAGGGTAGAATAGCAACTCCTCGAGGGAATTTGGCTACGCTAATGTTAGTAGGAAAGGTCCGGTAGAAGACGAGTAGTTGGAATCTACTCGCGAGTTTAGGGCTGGTTTACTCGGAACGGGTTCGGATTAGAAAGAATGATGAAAGTTCACACTTAAGAAATGGAGACCGGGCAGGGAGGTTTAGATGCAGCAGGTTTCAGGCCGTGCGTGCATAGCCCTGCCTGTGTCGGTTAAGGCCCGTCCGTGCTTGGCCCTGTTGGACAAGTTTGAGTTGTGTACTGGGCACATACTGGCTATATGGGACCCAGGAAACCGATGTACCTTGGGAGATCCATAGTGGAACTTTTCCAACTGCCTTAGGCTTTCGGCGTCAGGGTAGCAGGAGGTAACTCGCTCAAGAACATACCACAGCGGGTATGCACCTTGAGGGAACTTGCGTACTCGGGGCAGTTGGACTGCGTCCAATGTGGAAGATCTTGGGAAAGGTGGCCGCGTACAACGTCAGTCGAGGTTGCTGCCGGCAACTCGGAGTACGGGTGTACGTGTCGTGTAGTCCGGGCGTGCACTGATTCGAATCACCGTCGCTCGTGGTCATATGAGCATACTTGCCCACTGCGTCTTGACGTAGTAACAACTGGAATTATTCTTTTGAACTTGATGAGGATGTGCTATAACTTGTATTGCAATCATGATTGAATTAGAGATAGGCTCATTAAAGTTTACTTTCACTTTGTGCAAGGAGCATCGCAACAAAGCGTTTCTTGTTTGATTTTGGAGTTGCGATGCTTTTCGGCTCAAGGTCTGCACAATGAGGCTTAAAATCTGAAAGTTAAGGATCAACTTTAGGCGAGTCCTTTATGCAAATCTAGCCAACCCAATTGCAACCGTTGTGCATGTAGAGTTTCGTGCTTAGGAGAGACAGGTCAGACTTGCTGAGCCTATGTGCTCACGCTTGCTATATAAGTGGTTTTGCAGGTTAACAACGATGCTGAAAAGAAGGTTGTCCGGTGAGACTCGGGAACTCCCGAGTCAGGTAACACATGGAGAACCCAGCCGCTGCTGCTTGTCTTCGTGTTGCTAGCGAGAGGAGTCCTCGGGCTGGACTTCATCTCGAGTGCTCTTAGTTAGTCGACGTGAGTTGATAAAGACTTCCACTGTAGTTACTTGATGTAAAGTGTTTACAAAGAAAAACTTGTAAGCTTTCGCTATTGCTTTATGTAATACATTGTTCCTCATATGTGTGTTGTTGGGTGCCGCATAACACGGCACCACCCCATGCGATTCCCGGGCGAGTGGCCTGTCTCGGTTGAGCGGGTCGCGTCAGCGTGGTATTAGAGCTGAGCCCTGACTCAGTCGGTACCGCGCCCGTCTCAGTTGGTATCAGAGCCGCATTGGGAATAGCACACGGAATAAGGATGGTATTACGACAAAAATTTAGGTTACGGTGAGGATACGGTACTAGGCCCACATAAGGATTACTATTAGCTTAATATGAAGGTGGCAACCTAACTTACTTGTTATGTCAGAAAAATCGTGCATCTCGGGACGAGTTATGTCTTGGGGGTGCACGTAAGCGCTGTCCACCAGTGCGCACAAGCTGAAGGGTGGAGCCCCACGGGTGGCAGGTAACCCGATCCGCTTTAGTATCCTCTACGACTCCTCATGTCGTTTGGGGTACTCGAGCAACGTCTATCCCAGGCGTGCGTGGTGCAATTTGGGAAACCCCGTCACGTGGTTAGTAACGTGAACACGTAGCTCAAGGCGTGTTTGGCTTGAGAACACCTGTGCGAGTGATGACGGACGGGTGTAAGAAATGTATGCATACCGGGTTCGGTGTGCAGCCGGACCTGATGATTGAGTGTGACTTATGCAGGATTAACCACGAAACCGTAGTACGAATAGTACACGTTTGCGAGTGACCGTTTTAGTGCCACCTAAGATACGTTATACCGGTATAGTCCGGTTAGGATTTTCTTTTGGTGAGGCTACGTAGTACCGACATGCTTCTTACGGTGCATCGACGCCGTACTAAACATAATAACCCCTTTCCTTTGAAGAAATGACACATGAACTAACTTTCAAATAAATATGGAAGTTTGAAACAAATATTAGTTACTGAACTCTTATTTTGAGCTAAGATTCAAATGAGAGGAAGATTAGACTTCAAAGATTTCGAAAACAGAGTGCTCTGTTTTCGGCAGGAATTTGTGCTGGACTTCAACAGAGCATAACTCTGAGTAGATTGACCCAATTAAGGTGTAAGGTACAGCTATGGAAAGATTTTCAAGTTATCTACAACTTCTTTGTAGACCTCCAAAGCTAAATCACATGCTAAATGGGTAGAAAATGCAGAGTAAGGTAAACTGTCCAGAACCAGGACAGCAACAAAACCTCTCTGGACCTTTCTGTTTTTAAGCAATAACTTTCTGTAGATAAACCCTTAAGAAGCCTATGATACACCATTGGAAAGATTATGAATGTGCAACATTGTTGTAGTTCAAAGTTTGTTCAGGTTCTTATTGTATTTACATATACAACTGTGATAAAATCAGCCATGTACAAAGGAGGTGCTGGCAAATTTTATTCAGGAATTCTGTCAACTTTGGAAAAATCATAACTTTTAATCCGGAGATGATCTGGGGGCATATGAGTACTCGTTGGAAAGATACTGAAGTTAAATTTAACTTTGGTATTCAACTTGAGTTATGAAAATGCTTTAATTAGATCAAAATCTGGAGATAGTGCATAAAGGTCTGTCCTGTACAGATAGGCTGAATAGCTATGCCTACTAAGGAGTTGTGTAAACATGAATTTTGTTACTGCTTTTATAAAGTTTTGACATATTCATGTTTTCATTAGTTTCACATACTGCTGAGTTCTTGTTTAACTCATCTCAACTACATTTTGCAGTATGGTTCGTAACCGCTCTAGGAGTAGGGCCGGAAGTTCTCGTCGAGGCGGTGATGCTTCCATTCCACCGTCGGAACCACCATCCACGGAATGAATGGATCTTATGACTCGAGTCGTCGAGTCTAACCAAGAGAACACTAGGCTACTCCAAGAAGCAACGCAAGAACACACACGCTTACTCCAAGCCTTGGTACAGCAAGGCGTACTCCAGAACACGCAACAAGTCGTTCCGTCTCGGGATGCTTATCTGGACTTCTTGGCGACTCAACCGCCTATCTTTACTGAAGCCACCGAACCTGTCGAAGCAGATCAATGGCTTCGTGTCATGGAGTCAAAATTTGGAGTATTCCAGTGTGATGATTACCAGAAGACAAAGTTTGCCGCTCAACAACTCCATGGAGCAGCCGGAAACTGGTGGATGGATCATTTTGCCACCATTCCGGAGGACCATCAAGTGACATGGAGGGAGTTTTGTGAAGCCTTTCGTACCCGTTACATACCACTAGGTATTGTCAAGGCAAAGCGGGAGGAATTTTTGGGCTTAAAGCAAGGGGACATGAGTGTCCTCGAGTATGTCAGGAGATTTAATCTTTTGGCCCAATATGCTCCCGAATATGTGGCGAAAGAAGAAGCACGGTGTGACCTATTCTTCCATGGCCTGAGTGGCATATTACGGGAGAAGCTGGCCGTACATAATAACGGCAGTTACACCGACATTGTCAATGCGGCTTTCATTCAAGAGAAGCCGACACTTGAGTGGCAAGCAGAGAAGAGAAAGATTAGTGAGATCGAGCAGGCTAGCACAAGTTATGTGCCTCAGAAGTACCGTTTGGTGTATCAAACGCCATCCGGTGAAAGATGGAGGCCATCTGTACGATCTACTCCTCAGAGATTAATTACTGGTCAAGTTCTACAACTTGCACCACCTCCACTGCCGCAGCATCAGACGGTGGTTTGTGCTCCATCGCTGCAGCCATATGTACCTAGCAGTCCACCGCAAGTCAACCAAGAACCGGAGAGGCATCCGTGTCTTACTTGTGGGCGTAAGGGCCATTATGCTAGGCAATGTTCGGAGGGAATTGGTCATCATATTTACAACCATACGACCCGTACCTTAATCTGCAGATAGGAGGGCAGATAAGGGGCAACATTCACTATACTGTGATTGATGATGTTCCGGAAGGAGAAGCCGCTTTAGCAGGGATCTTTTCTCTGAATCAGCTACCGGTTTTAGTTCTCTTTGATTCCGGTGCCACACACAACTTCATTAGCCAATCGTTTGTGGCTCAACATCAGCTCCAAACCGTTCATACAAAGAGGCCATACCTCATATCTTCGCCCGGGGGCAGCAGTACCGCAAGCGAGGTTGTCTCCCGAGCACCTCTTTGTTTGGGGGGTAAAATATACCCTACGACTCTCATTATCCTTGAGGGTCTGAAGATCGACATCATTTTGGGGATGTCGTGGTTGAATTACCACAGAGCGGTTCTTAACATCAGCTCTAGGACCGTTGAGCTCAACTCCCCACAGCACGGTCTTCAAATATTAATTCTGGGCGCCAGACGGCAGCAGATTGCAACAGTGAACCACACGGAAGCTGTCAAGATAGAGGACATTCCAGTGGTACGTGAGTATCCGGATGTGTTTCCCGACGATTTACCGGGCATGCCGCCCGAGCGAGACGTTGAGTTCAAGATCGAACTTATACCGGGAACCACACCGATATCACGAAGGCCGTACAAGATAGCACCCAATGAACTGGCAGAATTGAAGACACAGCTGAATGACCTAATGAGCAAGGGATTTATACGACCGAGTTCGTCACCTTGGGGTTGTTCAGCGTTGTTTGTCAAGAAGAAGGACAAAACACTATGGCTTTGTGTTGATTATCGTCCTTTGAACGCCGTTACCATCAAGAACAAGTATCCACTACCTCGCATAGATATGCTCTTCGATCAATTAGTGGGTGCGAAGGTATTTTCGAAGATGGATCTTCGGTCCGGATATCACCAGATTAAAATCCGGGCAGAAGATATTCCGAAGACGGCATTCTCAACGAGATACGGGCTGTATGAGTATCTCGTTATGTCTTTTGGTTTGACCAACGCCCCGGCACACTTTATGTACCTGATGAATTCAGTGTTCATGCCGGAGTTGGATAAATTCGTCGTGGTCTTCATCGACGATATCTTGGTGTACTCCAAGTCAGAGGAAGAACATGCTGAACATCTGTATATTGTGCTACAAAGATTGCGAGATCATCAGCTCTATGCAAAATTCAGCAAGTGTGAATTCTGGATTAATCAAGTACCTTTTCTCGGACACATTATTTCAGCGGAGGGCATCGCTGTAGATCCGAGTAAGATTATCCAAGTACAGAAATGGGGGTCACCAAAGTCAGTACATGAAATCCGAAGCTTCCTCGGTTTAGCGGGTTACTACCGGAGGTTTATTCCGAGTTTCTCCAAGATTGTTAAACCGATGACGGAATTATTAAAGAAGAATACCAGATTTGTGTGGGGTGCTGCGTGTGAACAAGCTTTCAAGACCTTAGTGAAGCATCTCACAACAGCCCCAGTTCTTGCTCAGCCAGATACAACGAAGCCATTCGACGTTTATTGCGATGCATCTGGCATCGGTCTTGGCTGCGTGCTGATGCAAGAAAGACGAGTGGTCGCTTATGGATCTCGTCAACTTAGAACTCACGAGCAGCATTATCCAACTCATGATCTTGAGTTAGCTGCCGTGGTCCTTGCTTTGAAGATGTGGAGGCATTACTTGCTCGGAAATCTTGTACACCTCTACACTGACCACAAGAGCTTGAAGTACATCTTCACTCAAAAAGAATTGAACATGAGGCAACGAAGATGGCTAGAGCTCATTAAGGACTATGAACTAGAGATTCATTATCATCCAGGAAAGGCGAATGTGGTCGCCGATGCGCTCAGTCGTAAGGCGCATATCCATCACCTAACTATTGCTGAAATGGATGATGAAGAACCAAGCCTCCGTGTCATCCCGTATGGAGCTCTCTATAATCTTGCTCTCATTCCTACCATCCGAGAGGAGATCATTGAGGCTCAACGAAAAGACAAGGGTATGTCTCACATACGACGGAGGATAGACAACGGAGAAATGAAGTGCTTACGGAAGGACGATGAAGGTACCTTGTGGTTCAACGACTGGATTGTAGTACCCCGGGATATGGGACTACGGAAGAAAATTTTGGATGAAGCTCATTTGTCGAAGTTTTCCATTCATCCGGGCAGTAATAAAATGTACCAAGATCTCCGGAAGAAGTTTTGGTGGACACGTATGAAACGTGAAGTTGCAAAATACGTTTCAGAGTGTGATACGTGTCGAAGAGTCAAGGCCGACCATATGAAGAAGTCAGGCCTGTTGCAGCCATTGCAAGTACCGGCATGGAAGTGGGAAGACTTGAGTATGGACTTCATCGTCGGGTTGCCGATGACCTCCCACAACCATGATTCGATTTGGGTAATCGTGGACCGATTAACCAAATCAGCACATTTCATCCCTGTGCATACTAGGTACAACGCAAAGCAGTATGCGGAGCTGTATATAGCACGGATCTTGTGCTTACATGGAGTTCCCCGCACCATTGTGTCAGATAGAGGATCGCTGTTCGTAGCCCGTTTCTGGGAACAGCTACACACCTCCTTGGGGACAAAGTTGATTAGAAGCTCTGCATATCACCCTCAAACCGATGGGCAAACTGAGAGGGTGAATCAAATACTAGAGGATATGCTAAGAGCATGTGCCATCCAACACGGTAAGAGCTGGGATGATCACTTACCGCTGGCGGAGTTCTCGTACAACAACGGATATCAGACGAGCATCAAAATGGCACCATATGAAGCTCTATAAGGCCGGAAGTGCCGTACACCATTAAATTGGTGCGAATCCGGTGAACGAGTAACGTTCGGGGTCGATCTTGTCAATGAAGCCGAAGAGAGAGTTCGGATAATACAAAAGAACCTCAAAGCTGCCCAATCTCGTCAAAAGAGCTACGCGGACCAGAGACGTCGACCTCTGCATTTCAAAGTCGGAGAGCACGTGAATCTTCGTGTGTCTCCGATGAAGGGGATTCATCGGTTCGGTGTCAAGGGGAAACTTGCTCCCCGATTTATCGGTCCGTTTACTATCACGGAGAAGTGTGGAACTGTAGCCTACCGGCTGGAACTACCAGCAAGCCTTGCCGGTATTCACGACATATTTCACGTATCCCAGCTGCGGAAATGTCTCAGGTTTACAGCTGCCATCCGCACCGAAGACATCGACGAGTTGAAACCGGATCTCACCTATGTCGAGCAACCTGTACAGATTATCGACGAAAAGACCCGGACCACCAGGAACCGGACTTTAAAATTTTACAAAGTCCTGTGGAGTAATCATACCCCGGAAGAGGCGACGTGGGAAACCGAAGATTACATCCACAAGAATTATCCGGAGCTTTTGTCATAAACCTTGTAATTACCTCCCACCTCGTTCCTCTTTCGAATCTCGGGACGAGATTCCTTTTAAGGGGGGAGGAATGTAAAGGTCCCAAAATTATGAATACAAAGAAACACTTATTTGCAAAAGTTGGTTTCATATGTATGAAAATTGGGACTTGTTAAAACTTTTCCCCACATGTGATAACACACATGAGGATTTTGCTTCACACAAGTCAAATGTTTATCTGAGAACTTGGAACCCTAGAGGGGTCAAAAACAAGGATGGGAAGTTCCCATATGTGTGAGAAAACAAAAATCAGTTTTGGAACAATTTGTTCAAACACAAATTCAAATGAGAAAAACACAATGGAATTCAAAACTGTTGTGCTAAAAATCTCATTTGCAGCAGCCAAAATAAAAATCAGATTTCATATTTGAATTCCTTGAGTCCAAATTAGGGGATGTGCAAAGTTTCATGATTTATGGAAATAGTTTGCAAACCTATTTGTCAAAAGGGACTTTAAAAGACAAAGAATTCAAATGCATATTTGAATTTGGATGAAACTTGCCCAATTATTCAAATGCAGTTTAATTTTCAACTCCACACAGTTGAATTTCATCATTTGCAGATTGTGGAGATATTTTGGAGAGATAAGGGGGAGATGGGACCCACATGTCATAGGTACCAAAATATCTACACAAAGGAGATGGGTCTCTGTTTTGCTGCCTTCAGGGGAGCGACAGCAGCTGCTGCTCGGGACAGCACGCCCGCAGCTGGTCGGCCGCCCCCGCAACCGACTCCAGCGCCGATACAGCCCCCCCCCCCCAGCGCCCTCATCCATCCACAACATGCTCTCCCTCTGCTCACAGACCGAGCACAGAGGCTTTTCTTCTTCCCTCGCGCCCTGAGCAACACCTACGCCGCCGCCGTCGTTTGCTCGACAGCCGGCTCAAACAGGCGCGAACAACAGCTGGTCAATAGCCAGATAGCACCGGCGCAGCTCCCTCTCCCTCCTCAACGCGTCCCCGACCCATGATCGGCTCTCCTACCCCGAATCCACCACGGCCGTGCGGCGGCCGAACAAGGATTGACTGGGAGGCGTCCGTGGACAGCTCAGTCTGGTGAGTATCACGACCAAGTGCCGGCGCCTCTGGACGCGCCAAGGCACCCTGCTGCTCCCCTCCAAAGAGCAGACCGTGCCATGCATCGCCGGGAGTGAATTTTGAAAAGTTGCTCCGGCGTACTCCATCTGACCTTCCGGCACGGTAATCCCGAATTCCTCTTAAATTCTCAATATTTGTTCATCACAGTTTGCACGAAGGGTCCAAAGTAGTAGGCGATCCTTTGCTCTTCACGGTTCTAGCCTAAAACTGCACATAGACCGATTATTTCATGGGTTTCTACCGGCGACCGAACCGGGGAACCGCAGTCGCACGGTGAAAGCATGTTTTCCATCATTCTCGAACGTTTTTGAGGCTAGGCCGAGCTCCCCCATCGTTCACTGGTGCTGTAGCACCATTTGGTCGAACTGTTGGTGCACTAGGATGGCCGGCCGACGTCGCCGATGAAGTGTCGGACTGCCGCAGCGTCGCTAGCTACCATAGAGGTTTTGCCGGCTCGGGAAAACCTTACCATCGTGCTCAGCAGGGCGGGTTAGGCTCTGGCGGCGAGCCAGGGCTCGAGCAGAAGCCGGAAGATCGAGTTCCGGCGATCTCCGGCGAGGGCGGCGGCGCGGGCACCCGGAGCGCGGGAACTGACCCGAGGTAGAAGAAGGGGTCGGCGGGCCCAGTCGTCAGTGAGAGAGAGTTTAAAACCCTGATCCTCTGTGGCTGTGGGATCCCATGTAACTGCACAGAGGGATCTGTGTGGCTCCGTGTGCCTTTGATTCTGTAAGTGACACGTGCCCCATGGCCCACAGTCAGGTTTAAACTTTTCCCCGGATTTATTCAAATCCCAGATTTTTCCCAAACTTTAGAAGAGCATAACTTTTGCTAGGAACCTCCATAATTAGTGATTCAAATTGGGTTAGATTCAGATTGACAAACTCTATCAAATATGCAACCCAATTTGTATGAAAGTCTTTATTTAATTCTGGAAAATTCTTTAAAGCTTTTCAGCAAAAGAATTTTAGAGGGAGTTTGGTTTATCCAAAAATCCTCAAATTTTGCCAGAATATTCTATAGGGTGTTATTAGACTCCTGATAAAGTTTCAGCTCATTTGGAGTTGAATTGATCAGGGTAATTCAGATTGTAAGTTCCTGTATTCAAATGAATACAGAAACATTTTCAGAGAATTTCCAAAACTTGTAAATTCAGTTCTGGGAAATTCTTAGCTCCAAAAATCCTAGGAAAATTCATGTAGACTCCATAAACTATAATTGAAGTTGTGGTTCACTGAGTTTGACATGAACATGGATGTTACCTCAGAATTAAT
This sequence comes from Neostapfia colusana, assembly GCA_030760725.1. Lineage (NCBI taxonomy): Eukaryota > Viridiplantae > Streptophyta > Magnoliopsida > Poales > Poaceae > Neostapfia > Neostapfia colusana. The sequence goes on from JASWHV010000011.1 coordinate 66,025,109, forward strand.
TCATCTTTGACTGAACACTTAGAGAATTATTCTGAATAAACCATTCCATGAAAAGTGCTAAATTTTGGTCCAGAGGACTTTCTCGTGACAAGGAACTCACATGAAAATTCTCAGCTCCAGTAGAGCTCTTGATCACCACTGTCATGTGTGATCCCTTAAGGTGATCAACACTTAAGTGGGAAAAGCACTTAATAAGTGATCTTAGTGTTTAAGCCCAACCCAAGCCACTAGCACCAGTGTCATTTTAAATTCTTAAACAAAGTTCCAGTTTTAAAATGGTCATTAGATCTTATGAGCAAAAGCTTTTCAATTAAATACATATGCATGATCATAACGTGTAGCATATACGTGAAGAAGGTGAGAAGGACATGAAGTGAAGATCAAGGAGGGAAGAAAACAAGTGATCAAGCTCCAAGTGATCATCACTAACTGATTGTAACAGTAGTCACCTGCAAAACAGGCAAGCCCCGATTTGCACTTGAACCATTTTATAAAACATTTTCATTTGTAGAGATCATAGCTTTGCATCGTTGATTGCATTACGTCTAGATGATATTGGAAACTCCACTTGCATGACCAGAAACACCTATGAGAGAAAGGGTAGAATAGCAACTCCTCGAGGGAATTTGGCTACGCTAATGTTAGTAGGAAAGGTCCGGTAGAAGACGAGTAGTTGGAATCTACTCGCGAGTTTAGGGCTGGTTTACTCGGAACGGGTTCGGATTAGAAAGAATGATGAAAGTTCACACTTAAGAAATGGAGACCGGGCAGGGAGGTTTAGATGCAGCAGGTTGCAGGCCGTGCGTGCATAGCCCTGCCTGTGTCGGTTAAGGCCCGTCCGTGCTTGGCCCTGTTGGACAAGTTTGAGTTGTGTACCGGGCACATACTGGCTATATGGGACCCAGGAAACCGATGTACCTTGGGAGATCCATAGTGGAACTTTTCCAACTTCCTTAGGCTTTCGGCGTCAGGGTAGCAGGAGGTAACTCGCTCAAGAACATACCACAGCGGGTATGCACCTTGAGGGAACTTGCATACTCGGGGCAGTTGGACTGCGTCCAATGTGGAAGATCTTGGGAAAGGTGGCCGCGTACAACGTCAGTCGAGGTTGCTGCCGGCAACTCGGAGTACGGGTGTACGTGTCGTGTAGTCCGGGCGTGTACTGATTCGAATCACCGTCGCTCGTGGTCATATGAGCATACTTGCCCACTGCGTCTTGATGTAGTAACAACTGGAATTATTCTTTTGAACTTGATGAGGATGTGCTATAACTTGTATTGCAATCATGATTGAATTAGAGATAGGCTCATTAAAGTTTACTTTCACTTTGTGCAAGGAGCATCGCAACAAAGCGTTTCTTGTTTGATTGTGGAGTTGCGATGCTTTTCGGCTCAAGGTCTGCACAATGAGGCTTAAAATCTGAAAGTTAAGGATCAACTTTAGGCGAGTCCTTTATGTAAATCTAGCCAACCCAATTGCAACCGTTGTGCATGTAGAGTTTCGTGCTTAGGAGAGACGGGTCAGACTTGCTGAGCCTATGTGCTCACGCTTGCTATATAAGTGGTTTTGCAGGTTAACAACGATGCTGAAAAGAAGGTTGTCCGGTGAGACTCGGGAACTCCCGAGTCAGGTAACACATGGAGAACCCAGCCGCTGCTGCTTGTCTTCGTGTTGCTAGCGAGAGGAGTCCTCGGGCTGGACTTCATCTCGAGTGCTCTTAGTTAGTCGACGTGAGTTGATAAAGACTTCCACTGTAGTTACTTGATGTAAAGTGTTTACAAAGAAAAACTTGTAAGCTTCCGCTATTGCTTTATGTAATACATTGTTCCTCATATGTGTGTTGTTGGGTGCCGCATAACACGGCACCACCCAATGCGATTCCCGGGCGAGTGGCCTGTCTTGGTTGAGCGGGTCACGTCAGCATGGTATTAGAGCTGAGCCCTGACTCAGTCGGTACCGCGCCCGTCTCAGTTTCATCTAGTTTTGCATTCCAAGCCTGTGGCGCCTGATGTAATCCGTAGAGAGCCTTCTTCAACTTCAACACCTTGTGCTCATCTCCTTCGCTAATAAAATGTGCTGGCTGCTCCACGTATACTTCTTCCTGAAGGTCACCATTTAAGAACGCGGACTTAACGTCTATATGGTGTACTTCCTAACCCTCGTGCGCTGCAAGAGCAATGAGCATTCGCACCGTGTCTAGGTGTGCCACTGGAGCAAACATCTCATCATAGTCAATGCCATATTTTTGTGCATATCCCTTCACAACCAGTCGAGCTTTGTGTTTTGTCATAGCACCATGTTCATCTCTCTTTACCTTATACACCTATTTTAACCCGATGGCTCGCCGATCTTGTGGCAAATCCAATAGTAACCACGTGTCATTCTCTTCTATTGACTCAATCTCATCCTGCATTGCTTTCTTCCAGCATGGTACATGATATGCTTCCGAGAAAGACACGGGTTCATCAGGGCTTACCATGTTTAATTCTTCCGTCGCCAGATTACATGGTACAATACCCTCAAGTCTCCTGTATCTCAGAGGTGCACCACCATCACAACCTGCATCCAGAAGATCATCGTTCCGGCTTTGAGGAGTCACAAACTCCACTCCTCCCACTTCTCTTGATGTGCTTGCTTGTGACCTTGTACTTCCTGCAGACTGTTCGAGCTGAGGTGTTTGTGCTTCATTCTCTGGAATTTCAACATCATGTATCTCCACAGCCTCCTCCACAGTCTGGGGCCTCTTACTTCCGACGTTGTACTCCACCGTGAATACATCATCGTCGCCGAACTCTTCTTCCTCCACAGTATTGTTGCCCCAATCCCACTGTGCTTGTTCATCAAATATCACGTCACGCGTCACATGGACACGTCCAGTGATGGGACCATAGGCACAATAGGCCATTGATCCAATCTCGTACCAGACAAAGATCATCTTGTGTCCACGATTCTCCAGCTTCTTCAGATGTAGTGACGTGTTTCGAACATAGACAATGCAGCTGAACACCCTTAGATGATGTACCGCCGGTTTTCTTCCATTCCACGCCTCGAACGGTGTCATGCCATGGACACTCTTAGTAGGACACCGGTTGGGGACATAGACAGCCTTCATCACTACTTCACCCCACAGCCATCCTGGTAAATTCTTCCACCTTGAGCATGCTCCTTGCGACAGCTACGACCGTGCCATTTCGACGTTCCACGACATGCCGTGTGTTTACGATGAACGCCCTCACTTGCACAGTACTTCACAAACTCATGCGAAGTGAATTCTTCGCCCCAGTCAGTGCGAAGCCCTCCAAGCTTCTGTCCGGATTCACCTTCAGCTCGTGCCTTGAAGACTTTAATCACCAACGCACCACAATCCTTTGATGAAATTGGAGTCACCCACATTTACCTACTGTGATCATCCACAAGGAGCAAGAAATACTTGTTTCCACTCGGTGTCTCCGGTGTAATTGTATCACAGAGATCACCGTGCACCAATTCCAACGCACATTCCGCATGATAACCACCTTGCTCCGGGAACCCTCGTCAAACCATCCTTGATGTCAATCCTGTACCTAGCCTCATCCAATTGCTCGACACTAATGATATTAGTTGTCAATGGTGGAACGTAATATACTCCCTCAAAGGCTCTATGTTCACCGTTCTTACACAGAAACTTAACAGTGCCCGTTCCTTCAATTTTAGCAACCGAGTCATCACCAAAACGGACTCACCCAAGGATCTTCATGTCAAGTTCAATGAAGGCCACTCGACACGCTGTCATGTGATTTGTGGCCCCTGTGTCGACAACCCATGCATCTTCACCATGCTGCTCTCCATCTCCAAACTGAGCGAACACCTTTCCTTCAAACACCTCAAGTTGCTTCTGGACCCTGATATTTTCTTCTACGATGGAGTCCTTCTGGTCACCAGCCTCCACTCCTTCTTGAGACATTGAGCTGGTACCACAGAATGAGATTTCAGTGATACCTGATGGAGAACCCTTGTGAACTGGCAACACTGATACAAGTGGTGAAGTCTTTGCAATAAGAAGTGAAACCTCTTCTTCATCTTGGGCAACATGAGCTTGTTCATGCTTTGGCTTTGTCCTGCAGTCACGAGCCCAATGCCACAGCTTCCCACACCTTCTGCACTCATCACCACTCAGTCTCCTCATGTTGCTCGATGATCCGCTCGACGATGAGCCTCTTCCTCCACCACGGCCACGTCCACGGCCTCGTCTACCTCCACGTCCATGACCTGCACCAGTGGAACTTCCTCCTGACCGGTGTTCCGCTTCTTGCTTCTTTTGCCTCGACTCCCATTTCTCTTCTGTCAGATAAAGTTTTCCATCAAGATGGACCTCCGATGGTGAATCTTCAAAAGCATCCTCTGCTGCCTTAAGTCAACCCGTCAAATCTGCAACGGTGAGTGTTGACACGTCGAGTAACATGGTGATGGCAACCACAACTTGTCTGAAGCACTGCGGCATGCTTCTAATCATCTTCTCCACCACCTGAGTTTCTTCAATCTTGACTCCCAGCGTGGTGAGATTCGACACCATGCCACTGAGCCGCAAGGCGAAATCTTCAACCGATTCTCCATCATTGAAAGTCACCGAATCAAACTGACGACGCAGGTTCTGAGCCGTCGTCTTCTTCACTCGGTCATCTCCAATCCTTATTTTTGCAATGGCATCCCATGCCTCTCTCGCCATCCCTTTGTCAGCGATCACCGGCCACATCTCCGGTGGCACCGCGCTGCAGAGCGCGTCGAGCGCCTGCATATCTTCATGCGGTTCCACGTTGCCTGTCTCGATTGCCTCCTAGAGCAACCGAGCCTTGAGCTTCACCTTCATGAGCAGCACCCAGTTGGAGTAATTCGTCTTCGTGAGAACGGGGTAGCTAGTCCCGCCACTCACCTCACGGATCACCCTCTGGACAGAGCTGCCGCTCCCTTCTCCGGTGCCTACTTCCTGGCCGCCGATCTTCCCCATCAGAACACCACGAACGCGATCTCTGTAGCCACTGCTTCATCGCGATCGCCGCCCAGTCTTCGCCGGCCCTGATGCCAATTGACAGAGCTTCGCCGGCAATACCATGCCGTTCTGGTTGCAGGCGAGGAATCACAACTCACACACAAACTCCTGTGATCAGTGGGGAAAACAAGAGCACACGTTGTGTGTTCTTGCGGGGGAGTTGCTCTGGTGAGATGCTGGTCGACGTTGTTGCGCCACTGCTCTGCCGCCCCTGGGGTAGCACCCTCACCAAGGGGTGGTTGTGGAGTAGAGTGCGTGCTAGAGCCGTGAGGTAGCAGTCGCGGGCGTGTTTGCCACCATGGGGTAGATGGTCGCCGTGAGGTAGCAGTCGTGAGCGCTGTGGGCTAGCCGATCGTCTGGTCGCCTACCTAGCCAGATCTACCCTCCCTGGAGCGGGAAGTGGCCTCCTCGTCTCTTGCCTGGAGACGACGGTGAGTGGGGCGAGACGAGGCACCGAGGGAATGGATGTTCACCATGGCGGTGATGCTCGGTCTCCTAGAGAGCGTGAAAGCCCCCTACCTGGCGTGCGAAATGTCGTAGTGTAGCAACAACACTTCCCTCGGTACTGCTACTGGAGCAGCCCACGGAGGTTCTTTGATTTGAGGGGCTAATTGTCCCTAGATTGATCGAGCTTGAGGGAGAAGGTGAACACGAGGATTTACGTGGTTCAGTCCGTCGGAGCGTAAAACCCTACGTCCACGGGGGTGATTGTTATGTTGCATGCGCGTATGTGTGTGAGTTTGCTGGGTTGCGAACTGACCCTTTGCCCGGAGACTGTCCTGCTCCTTTTATAGCTCAAGGCCGGGACAATTACATTGTGGCCCAGGGCCTGACAGGTGGCCCCGTGACTGTTTATACCATATACACGATCTAAGATATTTACAGCTACACGTGATGTCACGGTTTGCGGAGTTAAGGCGCGCCGCCTAACGCGCCGGCCGCCTCTGACTAAGTAGCAGGTGACGATGAAGACGCCGTTTTGTTGCCGCGTCCTCTCGCTCTACGGGGCGGCACTGTGCCGCTGTCACGCCTCACTGCCCTGTCTTGTCACCGTAATGACGAACGGGTGGAGGGTGGAGACGTGCGCCATGCGCCATGCTTCTGGGAAACGTGCGAGTCTTGAATGCGCAGCCTGCAGCGTTTTCATGGCGTCGCCAAGGCGTCCAGTCGCTGGCGAGCATACGCTAGGGCGGCTCGCCTCGCCTGGCCACTGGCGCTGCCTCCGCCACCTCGCCTGGCCAGGCGCTGCCGACTGGACGCCACCGCCGCAGCCACCGCTGCCCAGCTCCTAGCGCCGCCAGCCCACCGCTCTGCACCGTCGCCAGAAGGTCACTGCCGCCGCTGGGTCACCGTCGCTGCAGCCGTCAGGTGGAGAGGAGAGGAGAGGAGAGAAGATTTTAGGGCTAGGTCAACATTGAGGATGGGGTTTTGTAAACCTGATATGAAAGGAGGACCGTTGGATCTCATCTGACGGTCCTCATCAACTGGATTCCCCAGCCCAAGCCCAAACGGACGACGCTCTCAGCCCCGCCGCTGCTGCTGCGGCCTCCCTCCTCGATTCGCCGCCGCTGCCTCCCTTCCTAGACTCGCCGCAGCTACCGCTACTCCTCCTCGCCCCACCGCTGCCGCCTCCCTTCTTGACCCGCCGCCGCCTTCCCTCCTTGGCTCACCGCCATCGGGCGCCTGGCCGGCTGCTTAGGCGCCTAGGCGGGCTCTTGGGCGTCCAGGCGCCTGGCAAGCGCCTAGGCGTCCAGGCAGTCATTGCAAACCCTGGCGGCCTGACAGCACACTTCCTCCTTGACTCCCGAGACCCACGGCCCACGACGGATCATGGGACACGTGGCGGCTTTTGAACCCTCCTCGGCGAGGAGGACGGGTTCAGAGCTGGCAGCTTCGGACCTCGCTTCAGCGTGGAGGCCAGGTACAGGGCCAAGGGCACGTGGCAGCTCCGGAGCCCTCCTCAGCGGGGAGGACGGGTTCAGAGCCCAGATACACGTAGCAGCTCCGGACCTCGCCTCAGTGGGGAGGCCAGGTCCGGGGCCAAGGGCATGTGGCGGCTCCGGATCCCTCCTCAGCGGGCAGGACGGGTTCAGAGCCTGGATACACGTGGCAGCTCCGGACCTCGGCTCAGCGGGGAGGCCAGGTCCAGGGCCAAGGGCATGTGGCGGCTCCACAGCCCTCCTCAGCGGGGAGGACGGGCCAGAGCCCGGATACACGTGGCAGCTCCGGACCTCACCTCAGCGGGGAGGCCAGGTCTGGGGCCAAGGTCACGTGGCTGCTCTGGAGCCCTCCTCAGCGGGAGGACGGGTTCAGAGCCTGGATACACGTGGCAGCTCCGTACCTCACCTCAGCGGTGAGGCCAGGTCCGGGGCCATGGACACATGGCGGCTCCGGAGCCCTCCTCAGCAGGGAGGTCCGGGGCCATGGAGACGTGGCAGCTCCGGACCTCGCCTCAGCGGGGAGGCTAGGTCTGGGGCCAAGGACACGTGGTGGCTTCGGAGCCCTCCTCAGTAGGGAGGTCCAGCCCAGAGCCTGAGCACACGTGGCAGCGTCGGACCTTGCCTTAGCAGAGAGGCCAGGTCCGGTGCCAAGAGTACGTGGCCGTGCCACGGCCCGCCTCGACATGGAAGTGAGGTTTGGAATGTCTTCCACCCTCTACGTGGGGGTACCCGGTTTGCATGGTACCGACAAAGACAATGTCTAACTCTTTTGATTAAGATGATCCTATCGCCTCGTCTTCGAACATCCACTACTCCATCCTAGATACACTTATCTATTATAACACCTACGTCATTTCTAGTCCCAGCCAATCCAGAATACCAAAGCTTGAAACCGGTATTCTCAACTTCTCTTGCCTTTTGACCCGCCCATCTAATCTCTTGTACACAAAGGATATTTGCTCGTCTCCTAATGGCAACATCTACTAACTCACGTAGCTTTTCGTTAAGGATCCCACGTTTCAACTACCCACCCGAAATCTATTTTCTTTGGCTAGGTTCCTTGCACTTTGCACCCGTCGAGTAGATGCAAAGACCCTTGCTCACTTATCACTATATCTGAGTGATGATGTAGCGCGCCACTAAGGTGGTGGCAATCCGGCCCTTGCCCATTTAACACCATATCCAGGTTCTGGTATGGAGCCCACTAAGGCGGTGGCGACCCGGCCCTTGCCCACTTAACACCATACCCCGATATGGCGCGTCGCTAAGAGGGTTACGTCCCAACGAATGTTTATTGGGTTTCATTACCATGAGAATGGCTGAGTGTAGTTATTGGCTCGCAGCCTATCATAACCCCTCCTCCTTTACCCAGGCTTGGGACCGGCTATGTCATTCAACATAGATGGAGTTATACTTTGCCACAGCATATCCATTAAAATCACTCACCGAACAACTGAAATGGTAAGAAGCTAAGCTGATGTTTCCTTGAAAATGTATATGAACAGAACATTGCTATGGTCCATTCCATATAAAGTAGTTTTCTGCGTAAGAAAATATAATTTTATTGAACCTGAAACCTTAAAGTAATGAATTATAAGTAGGCTAATAATATGATTTCAGGTTATTCTGCTTAGATCCATAGCCTTTTCTAATTGGAAACGGTTTTCATTTTGAAATATTTTTACCCATAAGTCCATAACCAAAATAGCTCATCTTTGCCATTGGGTTGTTATGATTATATGTGCTCGGCATATATCTTACAATGCCTCAAGGCTTAAAAAGTCTTGTCTTTTACATCAAATATTGTGAATGAGGGTGAAAACTGCTTGGCCATGGCACCAATTTCTATTCATTTTCCCTGCTTCCCTCTGGAGAATCAGGGTGTATATACAACCCTTTTTATTTGTAAAGCTTGCTCTTGCAGATTAAAATTTTGTTACTTTCTTCTTAGATCCATAGACTCCTCCAATTGGAAACATCTTTTGCTTTAAAAGTTTTTTTAACCATAACCAAAATGGCTCATCTTTGCTCATCCTTCAAAAAAATAAACAAAATGTTGCTTAAGTTATTTTACAGTCTATGTACCAATACAGTCGACATGAAGCTGATAGTTTCAGTGTGCTTACATGAAAGCAGGTCTTAGTGATTATGTACATATTTCAATGTATAAAGTACGTTGAACACACTTAGTCACTTACAGTTCCATATTTCAGAATTTTATGAATAAAGGCTGGCAATTAGGCAATAGGCGTGGCTCATAGCCGTTTAAGTGGCAATATAGTGATTGACAGGCTTATTCTGCTTTATTCTGTTTTTTGCAGACTTGCAGGACCTTGTTGGACAAGCTAACAACTGATAAGCACCTCAATGTTGTAGTGCTTGATGAACCTTTGCCAACTGCTCCGACCATTTTGCGGGGCCTTTTCCAGCAAGATCCCTCTGACGAACCGTCCAAGTGTGGAAAGCGCTACTTTGCTAATCCAATGAGTACATTCCTGTTGTAAACAATATGGGCTTCCTGTAAACTGACAACCTTGAAAGCATCATCTGATGTACTATGCTTAGTGCTTACTTGCATGATCTGGCATCCTTAGTGTCAGTTGAGTTACATGGCGATGCTCCGTTTGGAGTTCCTTTCACTGGTGCAGTGAAAGCGGGTGCTGCAAATCTTCTGTTGTTCCATATCTGTGACCGATTACAATGGTCAAGGAACAATAATTTCTGATGGCCCATTATTCTCTTTATTAGTTTCATAAAACTTAAATATGACGTAGTGACAGTGTGTTTTGAGAGGGGTAAGGTTCTATAGAAATACTTCTATATTGTATAATTTGTGGAGTCTTTAGCATTGGGTACACATAGGCCTGGTAAGGTGCTTCGGCTCATCGGTTCTTTCATAATTTATTTCAGCTATTATTAAATATTAAGCTAAAAATAAATATAAATTTGGTTTAATCTAAATCCGATCCAGTCCTACGCCTCAGTTTATTTTTTTTGGGCCTGTTAACAGCTCTAGTATACACAAGGATCTGCATCTCGTTTAATTGAGCAAGAAATAAAGATGTGTCAACAGCACCGCGCAACTAGGCAATTCAGTTTCACAAACACTATGAAGACGATCCACATGGCTGCCACAGGACAAGCTCTAAACACAGGATGACCAGTGACCAGTTCGTCCTGCAACAAGACCAGTATTAGGAACACAAACTTCCTGCTGCACCAACCCATAATTGAACTAACCAGCGTCAAATATTTTGAAACGGAAGGAGGAGGTTCTTGCCTACTAGACATCCTGGACGTCACCCTGAGAAGTGAAAATTAATGTATCCTAAATTCATAAGCATTAAAGAACATGTATAAGAATGTGAATGCAATGATCAGTGCCTCAAATAATCTACCTCCACGTGGGACTTCTGGTTCCCTAGATCATCGTCTATCTTGGACGAGCCTGCAGAGTGCTTTGCGTCGATGACGAGCCGACCGAATATGCACGCCAAGGCGCAAGCAATGATAAGCAAGCAAGAGCGAGATTGTTTTCCAACGTAGTGAAAGCAGGCAGCAGCACAGGAAATTAAGGAACAACAACGCTGCAAGATGACGCGTACGGATGGTTGTCGTCCGACTCAGGATGGCCGTCGTGGGAGCCTTCCGCCATCCTCTTTTTGGCGTTGGCGACCATGCGGTTCAGGTACGCCGACTCCTCGGCTGTGGCCGGCTGGATTACCGGCAGAGCTGAAAATAAATTCTCTGCGTCCAGCCCCTATGCATCTCCACGCTGATGTTCGCCATGTGCACAAATCATCAATCTCAAAGCATCAGAATGTAGGGTTAGAATTAGGGCTAGGGATTAGGATTAGTGTTTAGAGTTAGGGTTAGTGTTTAGAATTTAATTTTTAGGGGTTAGTGTTAGGGTTTATGGCTTAGCAAATGGAGAAAATTTAGAAACCAACAGTGTCGGTGTTTCGGATTTCCGACTTGTAATCGAATGTACCTCTCGTTCTATCTCGAGGTGGCCTAGCTAAAAACACATAAAGATTTATCACGGTTCGGGCAGAAGTGCCCTACATCCAGCCGGGGTGTCTCGTTTGCTCTTACTCAAGAATGGGGGGTTGTTCTTACAAGTATGAGAGCTTGTACCCATGAACTGGTAAGGTTCTCCTATTTATACTCTTTCTCTCTCTTTCTCTCCGTGTCGTGGCGGGCATACAAATTTTGGGCATCGGTATGGCCTGTCCTGTCGTACGTCTCGACAGGGTACTCGATAGAGTCACCGTAGCCATAGCCTGCCGCCGCACCTACTCCTGTGATAGTAGAATGAGTCCCGATCTTCCGAGAGGTATGGTAAACTTGATTGGGTGGAGATCTCGACGTTGATGATCCAAGGCTCCGAATGAACGGAACCCCACAATCACTACACCACTGCTCCATTAGTCATCACCCGTGTCACACGAATGACCTCGCCACGAAGGCTTATCTCTGCAAGCGCAATAAAAACACAAGCAAGAACAGAGAAATTGCAATCAAAACTGAATTGATCACGAAGTGGGGTCTCACAAACCGATGAACGTTGTCACTGTTCGATGACAGATTGAAACTAAGAAAAACCCAACTCTCATGTGGCAGCGGCTGCTGAATAAAAAGGAGTAAGGGGCGTGCAAGACCCCTGGACGCAACCCTAATGGGCTTCCACATGATACACGGGCCAGCGGCCCAAAGGATGGTGACGCAGCACCCTAACAGATTCTGGATGTCCACTTGTTTTACCGATTCCTGTCAACTCAGAAGGAATTTTTAGGTGGGACTGGTTCCATTGGAAGCCTTATGTAATTCTGGTTCCAACCATATATTGAACGTCCAAATCCGACTCCGTATGTGTCCGGGGCGTCAATTTTGGTGAAGGCAACTCCTAGAATCCGAGGTGGAGTCGAAGTCGAGTTGGGCTTGGACTCTTCCTTGGTGTGAACGTCCTATCTCCTCCTCCTTGACTCCTTGGACTCCTCCAAGCCCTTTCTGGTCCTCTCCATTGTTCCTAATCAATAAAACATTCATAGAAACAAGCGTAAGTTCTGAAAAACAATTGACAAGGCTAGAACGTACCTGGAGATCCAACCGACGCGCACGTGCTCTAGTGATCGGTCCTTGTATTGTATGCAAAGGAGAGATGTCCTCATCATCCTGACCCGTCGTTGGGGAGTAGTCCATACCAAGGCGCACGACAACCCCGCGTTCCACTCTTCTTCGGTCTCGTCGAAGGTGATGGCATTCAGTACCAGAGCCAGGCGGATACTCAATTACCCTCCCACTTGGTAGAGGTGGCGCCTGCTTCGCATTGAAGGCCACATGCTTTACTCCTATCCGAGGTCGGGCTCGGGCCCTTCCTTCGGGGCTTGGTCTCCTTATGAAACTGCCTTGAGGGCGGATCTCGCATGCTGCCCAGGGGTCGGCCCCGGGCTCCCCGTCCCATCTCCTCCCGAGCTCGGACTCGGGCCTAGGTCATTATCCTTCGTGTGTTGCCCTCGTGCTTTCTCGGGGGGTCTGGATACAGAACCCTATCAGTAGCCCCCGAGCCCCTAGCTGACCTCAGTGTCGGCCACGAGATGAACCTCAATTGGACTCTCTCTTGCACAATCGGAACAACAAACAAAAAGAGTCATTAGTACTTGGCTTATTTTAGATAGCCGTGACATGTGAACGTCCAACGGCTAGTCACGACCGTTGGTCGTTCCTGCTGTGGTTCTTCGGCGAGCTCCCAGGTATTTCTTTTGATAGATCGGGCTGTCGTTCATGACGAGTTTGCCTTGCACCCCATCCACGAACCATTTGTGGCTCGGAGGGGTCAGGTCGTCGGGGGCTTACCTCGAAGGCCGAGCCCCCAAGCCCAATGAGCTGCCTATCGGGTGGAGCCGAGTGAAACTCATTCACCCTTTTGGTTTTGGATGGCCAGAACCTTTGGCCTTGCTTCGTGCCGTGGGGCTTTCTGGTCGAGGCTTTGTTGCCCACATTTCATTAGTTCCTAGCTCGAGGCCTGGGCGTGGTTCCCGAGCTCTTTCGTTGGCTTGGCGGCTCGTTGGCGACCCATCGGGGGGTTACCTCGACGCTTGCGGTGCTGGGCTCAGCTACAAGCTTAGAAACGTCGGGGGGATCCATCCCACCTGAAATTGTCTTTTGCGGACTGTATCGCGTCGCTTGCCCCTTGCTCGGGTTCGTCCCAGGCGGCTCCTGAGCCATCCACTGGTCGGCCTTCAAACTCGGGACTTTTGAGCCCATTAATGCGGGCTGGAGACTTAACTCTCTTCTAAGGTCGTGTCACCCTTCGCGCCCTCTGGTTTCACCGTGGTTGAGGAGGCGCCACTCGACTTGGATCCCATGGTGTGTTTCTGATTTCTCACCATAGCGCCCAACGGTTACGGCCCAGTGGGCCCCTTGCGCTTTTTTTGGGTGGTTTCTCTGAGGGGGAACTGAAGTTAGGTCATGTCGGTGGCCGAGCTATGAGCCCTTTTTATCCTTTGCACCTCGTTTGGACTATGGTCTTCGTTTTGGGTTTTCGCTGTCCCTAGGCCATTGGTCACACAGCTCGGCTTGGGAAAGAGAGGGCCTGGGCGTTTTTCCATTGTGCCTCGTCTGGACCATGGCTTCGCTCAGGGTTGTCATTGTTCCTTCGCTCAGGGTTGTCGTTTCCCCTCAGCCGTAGGTCCCACGGCTCGGTTTCGAAAGGGATAGGGGCCCGGGGTCTTTGTCCGTTGTACCTTGTTCAGGCTATAGCTTTGCTCAGGGTTGTCGTTGTCCCTTCGCTCGGGGTTGTCATTGTCCCCTTAGCCGTAGGTCACACGGCTTGATGTGAAGAGGGGAAGGGGCTCGAGCTCTTTGTCCGTTGTGCCTCATTCGGGCTATGGCTTCGTCTCAGGGTTGTCGTTGTTCCTTAGCCATAGGTCGCACTGCTCGGTTTTGGGTGGGGTTCGTGTTTCCTCGTTTGGACCATGGCCTCGCTCAGGGTTACCTTTGTCCATTTGCTCGGGGTTGTCATTGTCCCCTTAGCCGTAGGTCGCGCGGCTCGGTTTTGGGAGGGAAAGGGGACCGTCATTTTGATGCAAGCTCCCGAGGTTTTACGCGGGGCCACGTGGTGCCGGAGGTCGTGTCTGGCTTTGTTGTGAGGGGAAAGGCGCCGGATCACTAAGATTTCAAAACATGAAAGATGGATGAGCCTCGGTGTTCATATATAAACTCCGCCCGACTAAGGGGGTTTTACAAGTTCAATTTTTGGTGCGCCTAGCCTACACCCTTCCTCCTGTTGCTGGGCAGTGCGGATGTCATCTGTGCCGCCTTCGCTGAGCCCTCTGGGTGGATGTCGACCATCCTTGTGTCCGTTGGGGAACCGACTGGGGACTGGTCGGGAGGAGTTCTTGTTGTCGCTCGACAAGCCGAGCTGGATGCCACTACTGAGGCAGCTGCCGCGGCTTGTTCACAACCATGTTGCTCGAGCAGCAAGGCATGCAGGAACTTTGCCTCCATCGTGATGATACCCTGGGGCCAGACATCTTCTGCCTGGGATACGTATAGTTCGGGATGGCCAAAAAATTTGCATAGGCTGGCTTCCCAAGATGGCATGATAGGTGCCCTCAAATTCAGGGATCTCTAAGGTGAAAGTCTCCGTGCGGAAGTTGGAATCGTCCCCAAAAGTGACGGGGAGGTCGATCTTGATGAGTAGTTTAGGCCCAATCTTCCAAAAGGTAGGTCGATTGAAGTGGAGATCTCGACGTTGATGATCCGAGGCACTCGAGCTGACCCGAATACCCCTGCAATCACTACACCCCTGCTCCGTTGGTTATCAACCGTGCTTCACACGCTTGACCTCGCCAAGAAGGCTATCCCTGCAGGTGCAACCGAGAACACAAGCAACAATAATGAAGATGCAATCTGAAATTGCAAAATTGGGGTCTCACAAACCGTAGAATGGCAAAATTATTAAATCTAAGCAAAACATACCGAATCTGGCCGGCGGATACAGTATTTAAAGGCTAGAGTTCGGCCATAAGACCCTTAGACGCGTCCCTAATGGACTCATACGGGATACAAGGTCCAAAAGCCCAATACGGTGGTGCAGCACCGGACAGAACTCTGAATTCAACTTGTTTCAACAATTCCGAATGACTCCTTGCGAATTTCAATGTGGGACCAGAAACATTGGAAAGTTTATCTTCTCATATTTCCATGCATATGTAGAACATCGAAAACAGAGTCCGTATGCATCCTGGGCGTCCGTTTTAAGATGGACTGCTCCAGGACTCCGAGTTGAACTCGAGTCCGAGTTGGCGACTGTTTCCATCAACTTGTGGACGTCCGATCTGGTTCCCCACGTCCCCAAATCCTCCTCCCTTTACATCATGTCCATGGCTCCTAATAACAATTAAATCATTAAATAGCAATCTATTCTCAAACTCACATGGGTAGGAAGTTAGGAAGGAGTTCACCTTCTGATTTAGTAACCGTGCTCGTGCTCTTGTGATTGGTCCTTGTATATCAATGTGAGTATACAATGTTGTGATGTCCTCATCATCCTCCCCCTCTTGAATCGGAGTCATCCTCGACTCAAGATCATCTTCTTCTCCCATGTATGGTCGTAAATCTGAAATGTTAAATGTGGGACTAACGCCAAAATCGGGAGACAACTCAAGCTTATATGCATTGTCATTGATCTTTTCAACAATCTTAAAAGGACCAGCGGCTCGTGGCATAAGTTTAGATTTTCTCAAGTGAGGGAATCGTTCTTTTCTTAAATGTAGCCATACCAAGTCCCCTGGTTCAAGTTTTACTTCTTTTCTACCTTTACTACCAGGAATTCTATACTTCTCATTCATCCTTTCAATATTTTTCTTTGTAGTTTCATGCATCTTAAGAATGAATTCAGATCGTTATGTAGCATCCAAATTTATAGTTTCAGAAGGAGGCAAAGGTAATAAATCAATAGGAGCACGGGGATTAAAATCATACACTACCTGGAATGGGCTTACCTTTGTAGTAGAGTGAACTGACCTGTTGTAAGCAAATTCTATATGTGGTAAACAATCCTCCCAACCCTTTAAATTTGTTTTAAAACAGCCCGCAACATAGTGGATAGAGTACGATTTACTACCTCAGTTTGTCCATCGGTTTGTGGGTGACATGTGGTTGAAAACAGCAGCTTGGTTCCCAATTTATACCACAAAGTTCTCCAAAAATGACCTAAAATTTTTGCATCACGATCAGAAACAATGGTATTTGGCACACCATGTAAACGAATAATTTCCGCCATACACAAATCAACAATGTGTGAGGCATTATCATTCTTATGACAAGGTATAAAATGTGTCATTTTGGAGAAACAATCAACAACCACAAAATACTATCCCTCCACCTCTTAGTCCTAGGCAATCCCAAAACAAAATTCATGGAAATATCCTGCCAAGGTACACTAGGAACAGAAAGAGGCATATAAAGACCATGTGGGTTAAGTCGAGACTTAGCTTTATTGCAAGTAGTGCATCGTGACACGTAGCACTCGACATCACGTCTCATCTTTGGCCAAAAGAAGTGTGTGGCCAGCATGTTCTCAGTTTTCTTTACTCCAAAATATCCCATCAAACCTCCTCCATGTGCTTCCTGCAAAAGTAATAGGCGAACGTAACTAGCAGGAACACATACCTTGTTAGCACGATAGAGTATGCCCTCCCGTAGTACATATTTATTCCAAGTTCTTCTCTCTCTACAATTTTCAAAAGCATCTTTGAAGTCCAAATCAGTAGGATATAATCCTTTTATTGTTTCCAAACCAAATATTTTATAATCAAGTTGGGACAACATGGTATAACGTCTAGATAATGCATCTGCAATAACATTCTCCTTCCCTTTCTTATGCTTCATGATGTATGGAAACGATTCTATGAACTCAATATATTTAGCATGTCGTTTATTTATAATCGTTTGACACTTAAGATACTTCAAAGATTCATGATCGGAATGTATGACGAACTCCTTAGACCAAAGGTAATGTTGCCAAGTTTGTAGAACTCGCACTAAGGCATACAATTCCTTATCATAAGTAGAATAATTCAAAGAAGGACCATGCAATTTTTCACTAAAGAATGCAACAGGTTTACCTCCTTCTATGAGAACACCTCCAATACCAATGCCGCTTGTATCACATTCTAGCTCAAATGTCTTGTCAAAATCAGGAACTTGTATCAATGGTGCTTGTGTAAGATCTGATTTGAAAACATCAAAAGCTTGTTGCTCCTGTTCGCCCAATCAAAACGGCACTCCCTTCTTCGTTAGTTCATGGAGAGGTGCTGCAATGGTGCTGAAATCCTGCACAAAGCGTCGATAAAAACCTGCAAGACCAAGAAAACTACGCACCTGCGTGACGGTCGATGGAGATGGCTAGCTAGTGATCGCCACAATTTTTGCCTCATCCATCTCAATTCCCTGCGATGAAACGACATATCCAAGAAACAAAACTCGATTGGTGCAAAAGACACACTTTTCGAGTTTACCAAACAAATGTGCACCTCTCAAGACACTGAAAAAAGCACGCAAATGATCAAGATGTTCGTCATATGACTTGCTGTAAATGAGGATATCATCGAAGTAAACCACCACAAATTTTCCAATAATAGCACATAAAACCTCGTTCATTAATTGCATAAAAGTGCTAGGTGCTTTAGTTAAACCAAAAGGCATGACTAGCCACTCATAAAGTCCAAACTTGGTTTTAAATGCAGTTTCCATTCATCTTCTAGTGTCATTTTAATTTGGTGGTAACCACTACACAAATCAATTTTTGTGAAAATAATAGCACCACTCAATTCATCAAGCATGTCATCTAAGCGAGGAATAGGATAA
The DNA here is from genome assembly GCA_030760725.1 of Neostapfia colusana. Lineage (NCBI taxonomy): Eukaryota > Viridiplantae > Streptophyta > Magnoliopsida > Poales > Poaceae > Neostapfia > Neostapfia colusana. The sequence goes on from JASWHV010000011.1 coordinate 66,042,950, forward strand.
CGATATTGAATGGTGATGTTATTAATCGCTCTACAATCAACACACATGCGTCAGCTACACTCTTTCTTAGGAACCAAAAGAACAGGAACAGAACAAGGACTAAGGGTTTCACGAATATACCCGAGTTTCAAAAGATCTTGAACTTGTCGCTGAATTTCCCTTGTCTCTTCCGGATTCGCCCTGTACGCCGCATGATTTGGCAAATTTGCCCCTAGAATGAAGTCGATAGTATGTTCAATGCCCCTCATAGGTGGTAATCCAGGGGGTTTCTCGGGGGGAAACACATCCTCAAAATCCTGCAAAAGGTTAACAACAGCAGGGGGCAATGCAATGGACACTTCATGAAGTGAAAACATGGCTTCTTTTTGCATACTAAAGCATAGTACATCCCCTTGGTATTAAATAAATCAGCAAGGTCAGATTTAGTGTTAAGCAACGAAGGTGATTTTAACTTAATTACTTGCTGTTTTTCAGAGTCTAGTAATTTTGTTGCCTTATCATCACGTGTTTTACTTTTCTCCAAATGCACAATTTCAGCAGGAGTCATAGGAAGCAAAGTGATTTTCTTTCCTTTATGCATCAGAGTATATTTATTAGTTCTACCATGATGAATAGCATCCGTATCAAATTCCCAAGGACATCCCAACAAAAGAGAACAAGCATCCAAAGGTACGACATTAAAATCAGAAAAATCATGGTAAGAACCAATTAAAAAAATATACTCTCGATGTTTGTGTTACCCTAACCTTACCGCTGTTGTTGAACCACTGAATGTGGTATGGATGAGGGTGTGCTCTTGTTGTCAACCCAAGTTTCTTGACCACATCCGTGTTCACCAAGTTATTGCAGCTGCCTCCATCAATTATAGTGTGTACATGGCAGTCCTTGATGATGAGAAACATGTGAAAAAGATTGTATCGTTGTAGCTTGTCATCCGCCTCAACTTTGGAGCTCAAAGCACGCTGCACAATTATGCTTCTATAATTTTCCGTTGCTGCAGTACCAAGTACCTCTTCATCTGTGCTATAATGGTCATCTTTTGGTCCTGCAACGTTAGTAGCAAGAGAATATTCATCTTCAACATCCGAAGTACTGTCATACCCACCATCATCTCGTGCTATGTATGATCGTTTGCTAGGGCAATCTTTCATCACAATACCAACTCCCTTGCAGCGGTGACACTTAATGTCGGAAGTTCGACTCGTGGAAGGAGTGGAAGACGCAGGCTTGAATTGTGTCGTCTTGCTGCTCTCCGGCGCGTGAGGAAGTGGAGCAGTAGGTGAAGTTCGTTGGCCACCATTGGTTGGTGTAGTGGCTGTACGAAAACTCGAAGATGGTGTAGATGTCGAACGCGGTGTGAAGGTGCTCCTCGTGCGTTGTTGCTGCTGCTGTTGGCAGCACTGCAATTCTTTTTCTGCCAACATAGCCAGCTGAAATAATCCATTAACAGTATCATATTCCTTATAATCAACAATGTCCTGAATTTCACGCCTCAACCCCCCATAAAACGAGCTATTTTATCATCCATGTGCTCTACTACTCCACAGCGCAGCATACCCTTTTGTAACTCTTGATAATACTCCTCTACGAACATGTTACCTTGGTCTAAGCGCTGTAATTTTTTGCGAAGGTCCTGCTGAAAAGAAGGAGGGACAAAACGAACACGCATAGCTTCCTTTAATCTATCCCATGTTGTAGGATCAGTTCTAGTTTTAACAAGTTCATTCCACCATATGATAGCAAAATCCTTAAACTCCCTAGTGGTTGACGAACTCTATGTTGTTCGGGAACAAGGTGGGCATTAAATTTCTGCTCTACTGTCATCTCCCAATAAAGATATGCCTCAGCATCATAAGCACCAGAAAAAGAGGGTATAGTAAATTTGACTTTAGCAAAAGGATCATCAAGAGGGCTATTAAAATTGTTATGACGATCATTGTAATTATAATGATTATTACCTCCCATACCTTGTAGATAAAGTGGAAGTCGTGGTTGATTGTTATGATCTTCTATATTATAAGCACCGTCTTCACGTTCTTCAGCGAGAGGCAGCCACGCCTCAAGAGTATCCATCCGAACAATAAGATCAGCAAGTTGGTGATTCAAGGTCGTCAATGACGCCTCTGTTGATGCGTGGGTTCTGGTGAATATATCTGTCATTTCCCTCATCATGTCACGCAACTCAGCATGTTGAACACATTCATCATCACTTTTATCTTCTGCCACTGTTAGTAGTAAATAAAAGACAACAAAAAGATGCTATCCCTATCAACTACAAAGGATAGTGGTAATGTGAAAAGTGGAAGGAAGGAGACAATTTCTATCTCTCTCTCAAGCGTCTTACTACGTTCTTACAAGTGTTCTTACCGACACAGCAGGTGGTAAACGGTGGACAGTGAGAACCAATGAAGCGTGGAGTGATTGCAAAGGTACCTGTTCTGCTCAAGAGGAAAACTGGAGTTTGGATGGCATAATATGGTGGCTAATAAGAAAAAACTGTTAACAGCAAAACAAAGTTGAATAAGTATTCAATTTAGGAACTGTTGCTGGTTAACAAGTGTTCTAGGCCTAGCACAACACAAGGCAGTAGAAAGGCAATAGAAGATCAAGAAGATATAACCAACAAGTACAGCACAAGTGTATAGGCCAACTGTTTTCAAGTGTGTGCTGTCAATGCTTTAATATCTGTGCTCTCTTCACTATTTTTTAATATTTTTCTGATATTTTTTGTTTATTCAAGAGCACGAAAATAGGAAGCACACAACTTTGCAGCTCAATGGGATGTAAGATGTGGCCTATAGAAAATTAGGAAGATTCTTTAAAATTCGTGCTGAAACTTCGGAGGTCGGATAGTCTATCTTCCGAGGGGAATTTGGCCAAATAAATTTTTCCGAACGCGGCGAAGCCGCAGAAAATCGGTTGCGAAATTTCGAGTAGATCAATTAAAAAATCGCCCGATTTCATGTTCGTATGCAAAAGTTATGGCCGTTTGAAGGTAGGCTATCCGAATTACTGTTTTTTTATGTTGATTCGAACTCGGTTTTGAAACAGATCTCGCAATAGAATGTGAAAAACAATTAGAATTTAGCAAAAGCGACTGATGGGATGTTGTGTGATGAATCAAGGGGGACTGGCACAATGGTTTGTCACCTGTTCTAGGGCTGGCGATGCGGAAGTTCACGCAAGGCGGCTAGCTAGAGCAAACCGATGATCGTGGTGGATCAGTTTGTTGTTTAGGGATTGTAGAATAGGTGAGCAGCAAGAAAAACAAGGAAGAAAAACGATAATTACGACCCAAAAACACGAATGCAAACTCAACAATGCAAACTGAAAAACGAACCTTGCAGGCACTGTGGTCTAGGAATCGGTAAACACGATATGTTTTTTTTGTGGCTTTTTATGTGAACTCTAGGTATGAACAAAAACTAATCTAGTGGCAAATAAAAGTACCGCACGGGCAACCTGAAATCTGATACCAATTGATGGGTAGTTTAGGCCCGATCTTCCGAAAGGTAGGTCGATTGAAGTGGAGATCTCGACGTTGATGATCCGGGACACTCGAGCAGACCTGAATACCCCTGCCATAACTACACCCCTGCTCCGTTGGTTATCAACCATGTTTCACATGCTTGACCTCGCCAAGAAGGCTATCCCTGCAGGTGCAACCGAGAACACAAGCAACAACGATGAAGATGCAATCTGAAATTATGAAATTGGGATCTCACAAACCGTAGAACGGCGAAATTGTTTAATCTAAGCAAAACCCACTAAATATGGCCGGTGGCTACAGTATTTAAAGGCTAGGTTCGGCCATAAGACCCTTAGACACATCCCTAATGGACTCATACAAGATACAAGGCCCAAAAGCCCAATACGGTGGCGCAGCCCGGACAGAACTCTGAATTCGACTTGTTTCGACAATTCCCAATGACTCCTGGCGGATTTTAATGTGGGACTAGAAAGATTGGAAAGTTTATCTTCTCATCTTTCCATGCATATGTAGAACGTTGAAAACGGAGTCCATATGCATCCTGGGCGTCCGTTTTAAGATGGACTGCTCCTGGACTCCGAGTTGAACTCAAGTCCAAGTTGGCGACTGTTTCCATCAATTTGTGGACGTCCCATCTGGTTCTCCAATTCCCCAAATCCTCCTCCCTTAATCATTAAATAGAAATCTATTCTTAAACTCACATGGGTAGGAAGTTAGGAACGAGTTCACCTGATGATTTAGTAACAGTGCTCGTGCTCTTGTGATTGGTCCTTGTATATCAATGTGCGTATCCACTGTTCTGATGTCCTCATCAGATCTTCCCTAATGGCACGGCCTGTTGGCCGGGAATGACCCCGTGGAAGGGTGCTCGGATCGGACAGAGGCGCGTGCATGGGATCCCCATGGCGTCGAGGGTCCAAACATAGAGTATGTTGAGGCTGTCACCTTCTTCCATTAGTACCCTGGTTAGGCGCTTTGTGCCTACTACCGGATCCACAACCAAGGGTAAAGGCCCGGGTTATGGAATGAGGTCGGGGTGGTCCAATCAGTTGAATGTAACCATCGCTTCAGACCACCGTAGGAAAGTCTGGATGGTGGGATAAACGATACCAACCTCACGGGTTGTCAACTTCTGCCTGCGGTGTCTCTCGTAGGCTTGATTCTCCCCCAAAGAACATGAGGCAGCCCTCGGGCGTGGGGAAGCTTGGTTCATCGGGCTCGGGGCTTGCCTCGGCGGGTCCCTTGCCCTTGTCTTCCACCACATCCGCCTCCGTGCTGATGAAGCGCTTTAGCAGGGTGCAGTGTTTGAGGAGGTTCCTTACCGGGTAGGCGTGTTTGGTGCATGGCTTCTTGAGGAGCCTCTCAAAGTAGTCGGTCAGCCCCATGGCCGGTCTCTTGCCTTCGTGACACTCTAAGGCCGCGACAAGGTCCAAACCACTGCTGGCCAAGAACGGATTCCTGCCGTCGTTCGTTCGCCTCCTCTTGTCGCCCTTATGGGGCGGCTCCCTGCTCCCCATGTTAGGGTTCTTCGGCTTTCGCTTGTCGATGATGGCCCCAACCGCTTCCTCACTGCAGGCGTGGTTCGTGGTGATGTCTAGGAGGTCCCTCGTGCTTCTTGGCTTAACGCAGCCAAGCTTATGCACGAGGGACTCACAGGTCGTCCCTGAAAGGAAGGCCGCGATGACGTCGGGAAGCTCATTGCACTTCTTCGAGAAGCGCCGGATGTACTAACGCACGGTCTCATCCGGCCTCTGCCGCCAGCCCTTGAGGTTCCAAGAATTACCAGGGCATGCGTAGGTCCCCTAGAAGTTACCGACAAATGTTTCCCTGAGCTCAACCCAGTTTTGGATGCTGTCGGGGGGAAGGTACTTGAGCCATGCACGCGCTTGCTCAGCTAGGTAGATGGGGAGGTATGAAGTCATCAAACTCTGCTCTGCCTGCTCGGCAGGTGAGACGGTAGTCCTCCAACTATACGCCGAGGTCAGTTTCCCCATTGTATTTCCCGATGATGGTTGGGTCCCAAAACCTTTGTGGGAAGGGGGTACTGCGTATCGCCTTCTCGAAGGCTTTTGGGCCTGGGGGTCTAGGGCTTAGGCTCCGTCATCTCCCGCAGACATGGCAGCCAGCCTGTTGAGGCCTTTGGGGGCGAGAGTTGGAAGGCGACCTCGAGGGGCCTTCCTGAGTTTTCCGCCTGGCTTCAAGAGTCCGACGGAGGTTGTAATCTCCCATACGCTTGCGCACCAAATTGCGTGAGGGATTTGGTGATCCAGCCTTTCTGGGTCGGGTTGCTCGGCTCGACATGTGGATCCCGGTGCAGTTCGTCCTGCGCTGGTTGGACCTTCGGCTTTGGCTGGGGCTGACGAGCCCCGGTGTCAGGCGAGGGAGCTGTCAGCCTTCTGAACGGCGGCTGATGCCAGGAGCACTTGAAGGTCTAAATGAACCCTCCAAGTTTCAGGGTCGGCGGGGTCTGGCATGCCGAGTAGTATGGTAGCGGCAGCGGCCACATTTTGGCTGGCCCTTTGGAAGTTCAGGGTCTGGCGATTGTTGATGATGTCGGCCTGGACCTGTCGAGCCCGGAGGCACGCCGCGTTCAAACCTGAGCTGGGACCGGTTCGAACTCAGTGAGGCCTTGAGGCGCCGTGTTGCACCGCAAGCTGGTCAGCCAGCTCATGGTGTCGCACCTCTGATGACTCAGGGTGGCCCCGGGGGCTTGCACTGGTCGGAGTCACCAGCTGCTAGTCGTTGGCCATTTCGGAGACATGGCACTTGCGGGAGGGGTGCTCGCCGCCTTCGGAGTCGTCGCTGAAGCAGGAATGAAACTCCATAATGTGATGGAAGGACGTCGGGGCATGCCCGATCATCCCCACGAACACTGGCGGCGGAGCGTCGTACGCGGAACCCGAGTTGGTGGAGAGTCGGAGGGTGCCAAAGCTGTTGGTTAAGAAGTCCAGGCTTCCGAAACAGAGAGCCTGGTGGGTGAGGGCGATGTCGGGCCCTCCCTCGCCGCCTGTGGTGGTGGTGAACTTGAAGTCACCGAAGGACATCGTCGTGCCGGGTGCGAGAGTTGCTCATGAGGAAGCCATCGAGGTGGTGGGAACGGAACACGCGGTAGTCCCCTACCTGGCGTGCCAACTGTCAGTGTTTCGGATTTCGGACTAGTATTCAAATGTACCACACGTTCTACCTCGAGGTGGCCTAGCTAAGAACACACAAAGATTTATCCTGGTTTGGGCAGAAGTGCCCTATGTCTAGCCGGGGTGTCTCGCTTGCTCTTACTCAAGAATGGGGGTTGTTCTTACAAGTGTGAGAGCATGTCCCCACGAACCGGAAAGCTTCTCCTATTTACACTCTTTCTCTCTCCCTTTCTCTGTATCGTGGTGGGGAGACAAGATGTGGGTGTCGGTATGGCATGCCCCGTCATACGTCTCGACAGGGAACTTGATGGAGTCGCCATAGCCGTAGCCTGCCGCCGCACCTGCTCGTGTCCGTCGTTGGGTGGTAATCCATAACGAGGGGCACACGCTCCCCGCAATTCCACTCATCTTCAGTCTCGTTAGAGATGACTGGCATTCAATACTGGAGCCAGGCAGGTACTCGATTACCCTCCCACTCGGTAGAGGCGGGACCACCGCATTGAAGGCCACCTGCTTTACTCCTACCCGAGGTCGGGCTCGGGCCCTTCTTTCGGGGCTTGGTCTCCTTTTGGAACCGCCTCGAGGGCGAGTCTTGCATCCAACCGAGGGATCGCCCCCTGGCTCCTCATCCCATCTCCTCCCGAGCTCAAACTCAGGCCTGCATCATTATCCTTCGTGGGTTGCCCTCACGCTTTCTCCGGGGGTCTGGGTATAGAACCCCGTCAGACGGTTTAAAATTAAATCTGGCCTCTCTATGCATACCGGATGCAGAGAATTCAGTTTCTGCGGAGCCTGCCGCAATCATTGCATTTTAAGAGTTTTTTTTTAAATGGAACTAAATTTCAGCCTCTGCATGTCTGCGAACAGCCACGCATATTGTAACACCCTCAAATTCATTTACATGCATTGCATATATTTTTCATGTAGATAAACATTATAAAAGAAGTAGAAATAGATAAAGAACTATAGAAATGGAGAAAGAACCATAGAAATGGAGAAAAGAACCATAGAAATAGAGAAAGAACCATGGAAATGGAGGAAGAAATCATAGAAATGGAGAAAGGACCATAGAATTGGAGGAAGGAACCATAGAAAGAGGAAAAACCACAGAAATGGAGAAGGGAATATAGAAATGGAGAATGGGGCATAGAATTGGAGAAGGGTAATGTAGAAATGGAGAATGGGACGTAGAAATGTAGAGGGGAATGTAGAAATGGAGAACAGGACATAGAAATGGAGAGGGGAATGTAGAAATGGAGCAAGTGACATAGAAATGGTGAGGAATGGGAAAAAGATAGCTAAAATGAGCCATTCCTAAATTTCCCCCAAAATTTCTAAATTCCCCAATTCCCAGAAAGGAGAATTTCCCCATATTTTGGGGATAAAATCCCCAAGGCTGCCGCACCACAAGAGATAAGTTTGTTAAGATCCAAAAAAAATTTAATAGGACTCCTATTTGAGCTCCAATTGGAGTAGAACTCTCCCTTTCCCCCCCTTATAAATATAACCCCCACCCCCTGGCCGGATCCTATTTATTTTGGACGTCCCCCCTGCTGCCAAGCCCCCTTCCTTGCTGCCAAGTCGCCAAGTTTCCCCTCTTGCCGGAATTTGGCCGCCGTTGAGCTCCGTCGAGCCCCGCCATCGCCGGAAAAGAAGTCCGACGATCTGTCCTGACCTAATCTTCCATAGAAAAATTCCCCACTGCTGTCATTGCTAGGAGGAAGGCCCTGCCACCAAAAGGAAGTGAGGTAGGTCTCCATTACCCATCTTACGACGTCGCCGCTGTTTCTACGCATCCGTTTTCTTCACCCCCTTCGACCAGAAACTTTTACGTGTGGACAGATCGCGTTTTGATCGGTTTTTGACGGTGGAATTGATCTAGATCTTGAGTCAAGATCATCACCACGCCCACACTTGTTTCCTACACCCATGTTCATCATAAAACCCCATGGAAGCCCATTAAAACATGCAAGAACACATACAAACTGGTTTAATAAAACAGCACCATAGGATTTGCATTCATCTACCCCATTGCATCTTGAGTAAAGTTTGTGCATGATGTTTGATTGCTGTAAATTTTGTATGCGCATAGTGATGCGTAGAAGGACAAGCTCAAGAGGCCATCTACGAGGATCTACAGCACCAAGACTTCGAGACACTCGAACAGCAAGAACCACGGGAGCAAGGCAAGTGCCCCTTGACCATATTGATCCCATGTTTTGAAACTGTTTTGTTTGCGAAAACGTGTATGCTTGAGTCAACTTGATAGGATACCCTTTTAAAAGAGTTTACTAGTTTTGTTAACCATCCTTGTTGCCAGGAGAGTTGATGAGTTGGGTATGGTCGTTTTTCCTTTTTGCTTCGCTTAATTCGCGGGATACGGAAAGCTGAAATAAAACATATCTAGCTACTGCACTCATATGAATAATGATGATGAGATCTTGATGATGTTAATGGGCATGGAATTGGGGAGATCTAGGCAAGCTTTGTTCGTGACTGTTGCTGGATGAGATGGTGGTTCTTGCCGTAGATCTAAGGACCGGTTCATGCGAGAATACGCCAGGAAAACAGTGCCACCACAAGGCCAAGTATTGGTGCGGTTTAGATGACTAATTAGGTGTGTTGCTAGCTTGTTTTGGACCGTGGATGGTGCGGGGAATGGGAGTCGAGGAGGACTGCCCTGGTAAGTGCATGGCACAAGAGGGGGCCCGGGGGTGGGAGAATGGTGATTCGAGCCTGCCAGTGAAACCTCAGTGAGTCCATACATCTAGTAGCCCCTTTGTAAAGACTATTTTGTGATCTCTTGGCCATACACCGACGGTTGTGTACTGGTATAATGGAGGTTCTGCAGTCGCCGACAGGTGACGAAATCACGAACTTGTCGGTAAAGTGGTGCCACCTCTGTAGAGTGTAAAACTATCATGATAGCCGTGCTTCCGGTCACAAGCACCTGGCCAACTTCCATGACTAGAGGGAAAACTTGGGATGGTTTGTGGGGGCCCGATCCCGATCAAGGGGCTGTGCCGCTCGCTCGGGAATCGCATTGGGTGGTGCCGTGTTATGTGGCACCCAACAGCACACATATAAGGAGACTGTATTACATAAATCAAAAGCGGAAGCTTACAAATGTTCTTTGTAAATAATTTACATAAATTAACTACAGCGGAAGTCTATAAACAGCTCACGTCGAATAACACAGAAGCACTCGAGAAGAGGTCCAGCCCACAGACTCCTCTCGCTAGCATCACGAAGACATTGCAGCGGCTAGGTTCTCCATGTGTTACCGACTCGGAAGTTTCTGAGTCTCACCTGACAACCTTCTTTATAGCGTCGTATTAACCTGCAAAACCACTCATATAGCAAGAGTGAGCACAAAGGCTCAACAAGACTTAACCGTCTCTCTTAAGACATGCAACTCTACATGAAAGTAACCTAAAACTTTAACATGTCATTTGCGAAAAGACTCGCCTATGAGTTCATCCTTAACTTTCAGATTTTAGCCATATTAGTAGTGACCTTGCGCCCAGCAACATTGGAACTCCACAATCAAACAAGAAACGCTTTATTCCAATGTTAATTGTCCCAAGGTGGAAATTAACTTTAGTTTTCTCTATCTCTACTTCAAACAGGGTTTTCATGCAATTTACGATAATCATAGCAGCATTAAAACTTTGCAAACTGTTTCCACACAACTTGCTTACTACGTCACAACACAGTGAGCAAGCGGTACTCATAACCGCGAGGGACGGTGATTCGAATCAAACACTACCCGGATAACTCGACACATACGCCCGCCTCTGAAGACCCAAATCTGGCGTCCCTCATTACGTTGTATGTGACAACCTTTCGCAGGACACTAGACTATAGAACCGGTCGCGCCGTCTCGGGCTCATACGTCTAACGAGACGATGTGGTACGCCTCTCCAATCAAATGAACCTGGTACATCGGTTTCCTGGTTCCTATATAGCAGTAAGCATCTGGTACACAACTCAATACTTGCTCAGCCGGGCTGCACACGCTTCGGTCCTTAACCGACACAGGCAGAGCTACTCGACCAAGACCTCGTCTTGTCGCTGCCTACCCTCCTGCCCGGTCTCATCTTTTAGAAATGTAAACTTTAGTTTGCCTCATTTCCAACCACACTTATGTCATCCTAAACCATAGCTCGCGAGTAGATTCCAACTACTCGTCTTCTACCGAATGTCCTAGCCTATTTAGCACGGCCTTATTCTACAGCGATGACACCTTTCTACCCTTGACCTAAGGGTTCATTTTTGGTTATGCAAGTGGAGTATAAAACATCCTTGACCTAATGCACATACAAAATTTGACCCGTAGTAGTGAACAAAGGAACTTTATAAAACAACTTAAATGCAAACCGGAGCTTGCCTTGGTTTTGCAGGTGACTAAAGTCAGATAATTGTGAAGTTAGTTGCTGATGACTTGAAGCTTAATCCCTGCCCTTCTTGTTCCTTGATCCAAGCTTTGCTTCTTCTCCACTTTTCTATGTTTAATCACTACATGTTATGAATATGCATATATATTTAATTGTAAAACTTTTGCTAACAAGTTATAAAGACAAGTTCAAAACTGGAACCCTGTTTAAGAATTTAGAATGACACTGGTGCTAGTGGTTTGGGTTTGGGTTAAAGTACTATGATCAAGTGATAAGTGGGGTTCATCACTTGGTGGTGATCACCTAATGAAGCTGGACAGAACATAACTGATCCAGGGCTCCAATGGAGCTGGAAATTTTCTTGTGAGTTCCTTGTCCCAAGAAAGTCATATGGACCAAAATTTAGAATTTTTTCACTGAGTAGATCACTCAGAACAATCCCCTAAGCATTTAGGCAAAAAGGAATTAATTCTGACTCTTGCAATTTCATGAAAATTCAAGTGAACTAACATATCAAACATAGATTAGGGAGCATGCATGAATTTTCCTAGGATTTTTGGAGCTAAGAACTACCCAGAACTGAATTTCTAAATTTTGGAAATTCTCTGAAATTGTTTCTGTATTCATTTAAACACAGAAACTTGATTTCAGAATTATCCTAACTAAATCAACTCCAAATGAGCAGAAACATTTACAGGAGTTCCCTATCATCCTAAAGAATATTCTGGCAAAATTTGGGTATTTTTGGATGAACCAAACTCCGTCTAAAATTCTTTTGCTGAAACTTTTTAAAGACTTTTCCAGAATTTTATATTCGTTTTCATACAAATTGGGTTGCGTATTTGGATAGATTTTTTCATCCTGAATCCAACCCAATTTGAATCACTAAATTTGGAGCTTCCTAGCATAAGTTATGCCCTCTCAAAGTTTGAATCAAATCTGGCATTTGAAATAAACCGAGAAATGTTTAAACTCTGACCGTGGGGCCTAGGAACACGTGTCAACGCTGAAAGCAAGCCACACGGGGCCACTGGATTCTTCCCACGTTGCCACAGGGGATCCCGGAGCCGCAGCAGATCAGAAATTTAAACTTTTGTCACTGACATGTGTGACCCGCCCGGTCGTCTTCCTCCTCGGGCTGTTTTCTCTCCCTCGCTGCCCCCTCGCCGGAATCCCACCGGAGCTCGCTGGAGTCGGCCTCCCCACCGCCTCTCGGCTCGGTACTCGCCGCCTGGGGGTTTCCATCTACGAGAAGTCCATTGGTGCGGTGCTCTCAGGTTGCCGGTGACCGGAAATCGGTCGGCGACGTGCGGCGGCATTCGGTGGAGCTCGGCACCGTCACCCGGCACTTCTAGCCTGCCAAACGCTCGACTAAACCGCTCTAAAGCACTAGTGGGGGATGAGCTAACTCGACATGGCCTCAATATCATTCAGAAACGGCGGCAAGTTGATATTCACCGTGTGCCCGAGCATCCCCGCCATGACCGTCGATGATAAAACTTGAAATTAGACGCTAACACGGGGTTTCAAGATAGGGTTGTGAAGGGAAATCGATCACCATCGAGTCTAGATCATCTGTGCACAGTTTAGTGACCTAAAGACTAGAATTGAGTGGGAGTTTTGAGGTTTCATACCGAGAGGTCCGTGGAGGTGTTCCGGGGGGAAAACGGCAAATTCAGCCGCTAGGATTCATGGCTTTCTCCAAGTTTTGGATGGAAGTAGCACCAAGGTAGGATGCTCCCGTGGCCGTGCTTGCTTGGCCGTGAAAGTCTCTGTGGAGAGCTGTCCATGGTGCCTGATCGCTGGATTTGTTTTAGGTCGCCGCGGAGGAGCCGTTCTTGGGCTAGGGGACCCGTAACTCGAGCTGTTCTTGTGCTGAGGGAGGGGAGGACCAGCGCGCCCTGCTGTGTGGCAGCCCGGAGTGGAGGTGAGCGTGAAGTTTCACCGGTTCCCGGCTGTTTTCAGAGGCGGCGGCAAGCTGCTGATGGCTGTTCTTGCGCGAGGGGGAAACAATGAACCGTGGCTCGGTCACTGGAAATGGATCACGCCGAGGGGTAAGGGAGCCCACGAGCAGCTCTCCAGCGCTGCTCAATTCGGTGAGGAGGTGGCAGCAATTTTGTTCTCGGTGGCGCTCGGAGCCCGCTCGGCAGCTCGGGTGAGAAACAGAGAATTTGCTTCGAGTGCAAGTTTAGATGGCACTATGACATGTGGGGTCCATCCCTGTTCGTCCCAAAATATCTCCCAACTTTTGGCACAGTGCAAACTTCACTCATGTGGAGCTCAAATTTGAACCCCATTTGGCACATTGACAAGTTTTACCTCAGTTTCAAATTTGAAATTCAAATTTCAATGGATTCACAAGTATCTTTGATATACATATCAAAGCACCTCTAAATTTTCTCAAAATTTGTCTTCCTCATAATTTGGACCTGAAGAATTCAAATATGCCATCTGATTTTTAAGTTGGCCCATGCAAATACAAATTTTTACACAACAGTTTGAATTTCCTTTTACGAAATGGCCTTCTTTTCCTTGAAGTGAACCTTTAGTTCAAACTGAATTTAAAGTCCTTTTGCACCTGCCAACAATTACATGATTAACAAAAGTTTTTTCAAGTCCCATTTCTTGGATTTAAACTCAACTTTATTCATCACTAAAATTTTCCATTTACAAGTTTTGGGACTTTTACATTCCTCCCCCCTTTAAAAGAATCTTGTCCCGAGATTCACAATTAAGAATAATGTGGGGAGGACAACTATCAAACATATGCCTCTAATAACCCCGGATGATTGCATTGTAAATATTCCTCGCTTTCCCATGTAGCTTCGTCGGACGTGTGATTTTCCCATAGCACCTTGAAAAATCGCAGCGTCCAGTTTCTGGTCTCGCGAGTCTTTTCATCAATTATCCGGGTTGGATACTCAACATATGTGAGGTCCGGCTTCAAATCTGCTATGCCTCCCATGAGAATCTCTGTTGGAACTTTCAAACACTTCCGCAACTGAGATATGTGGAAGACGTTATGAACACCGGCTAAGGCTGCCGGTAACTCCAAACGGTATGCCACGGGTCCACATCTTTCAATGATGACGAAGGGACCGATAAAATGCGGAGCTAATTTTCCTTTCACTCCAAATCAGTGAATTCCCTTCATAGGAGATACGCGGAGGTATACGTGGTCCCCAACATGGAAGTCCAGAGGACGACGTCTCCTATCCGCATAGCTCTTTTGTCTGGACTGAGCGGCTTTGAGATTTTCTTGAATAAGTCGTACCCGCTCTTCAGCTTCATTTACGAGATCAATCCCGTAAATCACTCTCTCGCCAGATTCACACCAGTTCAAGGGTGTGCGTCACTTCCGTCCGTAGAGAGCTTCATATGGTGCCATTTTGATGCTCGCTTGATACCCATTGTTATAAGCGAATTCCGCCAATGGTAGATGATCATCCCATCCTTTACCGTGGTGAATGGCACATGATCTAAGAATATCTTTGAGAATTTGATTCACCCTCTCCGTTTGCCCATCGGTTTGAGTATGATATGCAGAGCTCCTATTTAATTTGGTCCCCAGCGATGCATGTAGATGCTCCCAGAAACGAGCAACGAACAACACGCTTTGATCGGAGGTGATCATCCGGGGAACTCCATGTAGGCATAGTATTCTTGCACTATATAGCTCCGCATATTTTTTGGCATGGAATCCTGTATGTACCGGGATGAAATGCGCTGACTTGGTTAACCGATCCACGATTACCCAAACCGAGTCATGCTTATTAGCCGTGAGAGGTAGTCCAATAATGAAGTCCATACTAATATCCTCCCACTTCCATTCCGGAACACTTAGTGGTTGCAAGGTTCCTGCTTTCTTCATGTGGTCGGCTTTAACTTGCCGACACGTATCACATTCTTATACTATTTAGCAACCTCTCGCTTCATCCGGGTCCACCAAAATTTAGTCTTCAATTCTTGGTACATCTTTTTGCTTCCCGGATGAATAGAAAATTTGGATAAGTGAGCCTCATCCAAAATTTTCTTCCGCAGCCTCATATCACGGGGTACGACTATCCGGTCCTTGAACCATAAGGTACCTTCATCATCCAACCGGAAACATTTTACTTCCCCGTTCTTCAACCTTCTACTGATATGAGCCATGCCCTTGTCTTGCTTTTGAGCTTTCATAACCTCCTCTCTTATGGTGGGTATGAGAGGTAGATTATGTAAAGCTCCATACGGAACCAAGTAGAGACTCAGTTCTTCCTCTTCTATCAGCGTAACGGTCAGATTATGAACATGAGACTTTCGGCTGAGTGCATCGGCAACCACATTTGCCTTGCCCGGATGATAATGAATTTCAATCTCATAATCTTTGATCAACTCCAACCATCGCCATTGTCGCATATTCAACTCTTTTTGAGTGAATATGTACTTCAAACTTTTGTGATCAGTGTAGAGATGAACCAGATTTCCCAATAGGTAATGTCTCCACATCTTCAAAGCTAATACCACGGCAGCAAGCTCGAGATCATGAGTTGGATAATGTTGCTCATGATTCCGTAATTGCCGTGATCCATATGTGACCACGTGTCCTCCTTGCATGAGTACACAACCAAGTCCGATGCCGGACGCATCACAATAAACATCAAAAGGCTTGGTTGTGTTCGGTTGAGCTAGAACCGGGGCTGTTGTGAGGTGTTTTACTAACGCTTGAAAAGCTTCCTCACATGGCTTGCTCCAATCATATTTGATGCCCTCTTACAGTAGCTCCGTCATAGGTTTGGAGATTTTTGAGAAGCCCGGGATGAACCTCCGATAATATCCTGCCAAACCTAAGAAGCTACGAACTTCATGGACTGATGTTGGAGACTTCCATTGCAGCACTTGTTCAATCTTGCTTGGATCAACAGCAATGCCTTCCGCTGAAATAATATGTCCAAGAAACGGCACTTGGTTGATCCAGAATTCACATTAACTAAACTTTGCATAGAGTTTGTGATCTCTCAAGCGTTGGAGCACAATATGCAAATGTTTAGCGTGTTTCTCTTCTGATTTGGAATAGACCAAGATGTCGTCAATGAATACCACGACGAACTGATCCAGCTCCGGCATGAACACCGAGTTCATAAGATACATAAAGGGAGCCGGAGCATTTGTCAATCCAAATGACATGACAACATACTCATAGAGTCCATATCTTGTCGAGAATGCTGTTTTCAGGATATCCTCCGCTCGAATCTTGATTTGATGATATCCCGACCTTAAGTCCATCTTGGAGAAGACTTTAGCACCCACTAGCTGATCGAAGAGAATATCAATTCTTGGTAGTGGATACTTGTTCTTTATCGCCACAGCATTTAACGGACGATAATCGACGCATAGCCTCAGCGTCTCATCCTTCTTCTTCACAAATAAAGCCGAGCAAACCCATGGTGATGAACTTGGACGAATAAACCCCTTGTCCATCAGATCTTTGAGTTGCTCCTTCAGTTCAGCTAATTCATTCGGAGCCATTTTGTATGGTCTCCGAGAGATCGGCGTGGTTCCTGGTATCAACTCTATTTTGAATTCCACCTCGCGCTCAGGTGGTAAGCCTGGAAGATCTTCGGGGAACACATCCAGATATTCACGGACTACCAGAATGTCTTCTAACTTGCAAGCCTCGGCATTACGTACTTCTGGGTCTTTGGAAACCGCTTTGCCGAGATACAATGTTTGACGCCCGTGAAGTGGAGAGTCCAAGTGAACACTCCTGTTCTCGATGTCCAGAACAGTCTTATGGAAGGTCAACCATGATATTCCCAATATGGCATTGATTCCTTGGTCTTCGAGAATAATGAGGGTGGTTGGATAAATATTTCCACCCAAACAAAGTGGTGCTCTAGAAACGACTTGATTAGTCGATATGTCTCCACCTGGCGAATGAATAAGGTAAGATCCTTTTATGGTAGTTGTGGAGATTTGATCCCGGATCACCGTCTCCCTGCTAATGAAGTTATGTGTCACACCAGAGTCGAATAAAATGACAACCGGCTTGTCATTTAAGGTGAACCTGCCGGCAAGAACAGGTCCTCCCTTTGGCAGATCATCGACTGACACATAATTAATTGTTCCCACTTTGGACATGGCTTTTCTTTGCTGTCCAAGATCAATCTTTGGAACTGGACCCACAGACATAATGTTGTTGCTCGGTTCAGTTGCTTCATTGACGTTGAGTTCATTGTCAATATGAAGTGGGACAGCACTCGGTTCAGCTGAGAAATCACCTTGATCATCTTCAACCTCTTGAGGGAAATAACATTCTGGTGCACCTTGTTGATACTGAGGTGCATGAGAAATAAGTTGTTGCTGCGGTGGAGGTGAATAAAACCTCTGTGGAGTATACGAGTCGTCATACTCCAAGAATGACTGCACCTCTTGTGGAACCTCTCGACCAGAAGGTGAACGGATTACCAATCGATACTTCTGAGGCAGATGATTGCATTCATCCTGTGATGAGTCCCTCTCCCTCTTTTCTTTAAGGTAGAGATTGGAATAATATTCCTGAGTGATAGCACAGCTAACAAACTCATCAAAATTCCCTTGTCTAACTTGAGCCAACTCACATCGCAGCCCAGCAGTCAGCCCTCGGTAAAAATGATAACCCTTCAAGGATGGTGATTTCACATAGTCAGGGACATATTGAGATAAGCGATTAAATTCCTTCGCATACTCAATAACACTCATTCCCCCTTGCTTCAGATTCCAGAATTTATCCAGACTGGTTTGCATTATTCCCGCAGGAACGAAACGAGCACGAAATGCATCCTGGAACTCCGTCCATGTGACACGATGCCCTGCTGGTTGGACAGCAAGGTATTCTGCCCACCAGACTCCAACAAAACCGTGAAGCTGCTGAGCGGCATATAGAGTCTTCGATAAGTCATGACATTGGATCAACCCAAACTTGGACTCAATGACACGTAACCAGTGATTTGCTTCACAATGGTCAGCCGCCTCAGAGAATACCGGCGGTTGTGTCGCCAAGAAATCCAGATAAGTGCTCGGGGTTGGCATGTGATGTTGAGCTTCTCTATTCATTCCTTGCTGAACTATAGTTTGGAGAGTTTCATTCATCTTTGCCATAATTTCAGCCAATCCGGTTGGCGATGGCTCTTGTGATGAAGTCGAGTCATTCCCACCTCGACTCGAACCTCCATGCTCCATTTGAGAATGTGCGCGTACCATACTGCACGAAACAAAATTTTGAGTCAATCAAAATTATATCTCAGTAGTAAGTAAAGATAAGTAAAACATGAACATGTCATGAACTTTAGGAAAGCATAACCACATTCATGTTTTAAAGAAATCTTAAGTACGCTAAACTAATCAGCTGGACTACCCTGACCAGTTCACACAAACTCCAAAATTTACTCAAGTTAACTGCAGATTCTTGACTTGAGT
This sequence comes from Neostapfia colusana, assembly GCA_030760725.1. Taxonomy (NCBI): domain Eukaryota; kingdom Viridiplantae; phylum Streptophyta; class Magnoliopsida; order Poales; family Poaceae; genus Neostapfia; species Neostapfia colusana. The sequence continues at coordinate 66,061,408 of JASWHV010000011.1, forward strand.
TCAATACCAAATTTTTTTTGTAAACTTCAGTATCTTTCCAACGAGTACTTATGTGCCTCCAGATTATCTCTGGATCAAAAGTTATGATTGCTCAAAATTGACAGAATTCCTGGATAAAATTTGCCAGCATCACCTTTGTATGTGGCTACTTTTATCACAGCTGTATAGGAAAATACAATAAGAATCTGCGCAAACTCTGAACTACAACAATGTTGCACATTTCATAACCTTTCCAACGGTGTATCATAGGCTCCTTAAGGATTTTTCTACAGGAAGTTATGGCTTAAAAACAGAAAGGTCCAGAGAGGTTTTTGCTACTGTCCTGGTCCTGAACCGTTTGCCTTCAACTAGACTTTCCACCAACTTAACGTGTGATTTTGCTCTGGAAGTCTACAAAGAAGTTGTAGAGCACTTGAAAATCTTTCCAGAACTGCATAATACACCTTAATTGGTTATATCAACTCAGAGTTATGCTCTGTCAAATCCAGCAAGAATTCCTGCCAGAAAAAGAGCACTCTGTTTTTGAAATCTTTGACGCCTACTCATGCTCTCATTTGAATCTTAGCTCAAAATAAGAGTTCAGTAACTAATATTTGTGTCAAACTCCTATTTTTAGTTGAAAGTTAGTTCATGAATCATTTCTTCATAGGAAAGGGGTTATTAAGTTCAGTACGGCGTCGATATGTCGTAAGAAGCATATCGGTACTACGTAGCCTCACCAAAGAAAATCCTAAACCGGATTATACCGGCGTATCCATTTTATCAGTGGAAGTAAGACGTTCTCTCGCGCACGTGTACTACACGGGATACGTACGTGGTTAGTACCTGCAGAAGAACACTCAATAGTGGTGCACTCAAAGGTTGTTTTCATTTCAGGCAGTTCCATATCATAATAAAAACATACGCCCCGTATCATTTCCATACGGGCCGTCCTTGAGTCAAGCCACGTCTCAAGGTACGTGATCGTGTTTTTCCACCACACGACGGGGAACCCGAGTATATCATGAATGGGTCGTCACGGTTGGGAATGTTATCAACCCAACGGATACCACCTACTGCCCTGCAGGGCACGCCGATGGCAAGCGCTGCGTATGTCCTCCTAGGCTATTTCTAGAAGAACACACTATCGCGTTACTGACCACATAATGGGGTCTCCACTTTCTTGCCTAATGCACGCAAGGGATCAGCATTTCATATGAACTCAGGAACATGAAGAGTCCAAGAGTTTCATATTAACGTCTCACACCAAGCTGTGTGACCTATCCCTGAATCACTTTTCTCGTCAGGGGAGCTAACCGAAATTGAACCGCTTTCGGTGGCATTCCTTACCATGCTTACATGAGTGTAGGTGCGTCATTACGTAATCAAAATTCAGAATTATAACAAGTATGTTAGTCATGCCACTTAAGTAACTATACTTCTATAGTCCTTATGTGGGCCTAATACCGTTTCGTCACCGCATCCTAAGTTTTTTGTCATAATATGATCCTTATTCCATGCGCTATTACCAATGCGGCTCTGATACCACGCTGTGGGAGCCCGGTCCCAATCACGGGGCCGTGCCGCTCGCCCGGGAATCACATTGGGTGGTGTCGTGTTATGCGGCACCCAACAGCACACATATAAGGAGACTGTTACATAAATCAAAAGCGGAAGCTTACAAATGTTCTTTGTAAATAATTTACATAAATTAACTACAGCGGAAGTCTATAAACAGCTCACGTCAAATAACTAAGAAGAACTCGAGAAGAGGTACAGCCCGTGGACTCCTCTCGCTAGCATCACGAAGACATTGCAGCGGCTAGGTTCTCCATGCGTTACCAACTCGGAAGTTTCTGAGTATCACCGGACAACCTTCTTTATAGTGTCGTATTAACCTGCAAAACCACTCATATAGCAAGAGTGAGCACAAAGGCTCAGCAAGACTTAACCGTCTATCCTAAGACATGCAACTCTACATGAAAGTAACCTAAAACTTTAACATGTCATTTGCGAAAAGACACGCCTACGAGTTCATCCTTAACTTTCAGATTTTAGCCATATTAGTAGTGACCTTGCGCCCAGCAATATTGGAACTCCACAATCAAACAAGAAATGCTTCATTCAAATGTTACTTGTCCCAAGGTGGAATCTAACTTTAGTTTGCTCTATCTCTACTTCAAACTGGGTTTTCATGCAATTTACAATAATCATAGCAGCACTTAAAACTTTGCAAACTGTTTCCACACAACTTGCTTACTACGTCACAACACAGTGAGCAAGCGGTACTCATAACCGCGAGGGACGGTGATTCGAATCAAACACTACCCGGATAACTCCACACATACGCCCGCCTCTGAAGACCCAAATCTGGTGTCCTTCATTACATCGTATTGGCAACCTTTTGCAGGACACTAGACTGTAGAACCGATCGCGCCGTCTCGGCCTCATAGGTCTAACGAGACAATGTGGTATGCCTCTACAATCCAGTGAACCTGGTACATCGGTTTCCTGGTTCCCATATAGAAGTAAGCATCCAGTACACAACTCAATACTTGCTCAGCGGGGCCGCACACGCTTCGGTCCTTAACTGACACAGGCAGAGCTACTCGACCAAGACCTCGTCTTGTCGCTGCCTACCCTCCTGCCCGGTCTCATATTTTAGAAATGTAAACTTTAGTTTTCCTCATTTCCAACCACACTTATGTCATCCTAAACCATAGCTCGCGACTAGATTCCAACTACTCGTCTTCTACCGAATGTCCTAGCCTATTTAGCACGGCCTTATTCTACAGCGATGACACCTTTCTACCCTTGACCTCTAGGGTTCATTTTTGGTTATGCAAGTGGAGTATAAAACATCCTTGACCTAATGCACATACAAAATTTGACCCATAGTAGTGAACAAAGGAAAAACTTTATAAAAAAACTTAAATGCAAACCGGAGCTTGCCTTGGTTTTGCAGGTGACTAAAGTCAGATAATTATGAAGTTAGTTGCTGATGATTTGAAGCTTAATCCCTGCCCTTCTTGTTCCTTGATCCAAGCTTTGCTTCTTCTCCAGTTTTCCACTTTAATCACTACACGTATGAATATGCATATATATTTAATTGTAAAACTTTTGCTAACAAGTTCTAAAGACAAGTTAAAAACTGGAACCCTGTTTAAGAATTTAAAATGACACTGGTGCTAGTGGTTTGGGTTAAAGTACTATGATCAAGTGATAAGTGGGGTTCATCACTTGGTGGTGATCACCTAATGAAGCTGAACAGAACATTACTGATCCATGGCTACAATGGAGCTGGAAATTTTCTTGTGAGTTCCTTGTCCCAATAAAGTCATCTGGACCAAAATTTAGAATTTTTTACTGAGTAGATCACTCAAAACAATCCCCTAAGCATTTAGGCAAAAAGGAATTAATTATGACTGAACTTGCACTTTCATGCAAATTCAAGCGAACTAAAATTTTAAACCTAGATCAGGGAGCATGCATGAATTTTCCTAGGATTTTTGGAGCTAAGAACTACCCAGAACTGAATTTCCAAATTTTGGAAATTCTCTGAAATTGTTTCTGTATTCATTTGAACACAAAATTTGATTTCAGAATTATCCTAAATAAATCAACTCAAATGAGCTTAAACTTTTACAGGAGTTCCCTATCATCCTAAAGAATGTTCTGACAAAATTTGGTTATTTTTGGATGAACCAAACTCCCTCTAAAATTCTTTTGCTGAAAAGATTTAAAGAATTTTCCAGAATTTTCTATTGGCTTTCATACAAATTGGGTTGCATATTTGGATAGAGTTTTTCATCCTGAATCCAATCCAATTTGAATCACTAAAGTTGGAGCTTCCTAGCACAAGTTATGCCCTCTCAAAATTTGAATCAAATCTGGTATTTGAAATAAACCGAGAAATGTTTAAACTCTGACCGTTGGGCCTAGGCACACGTGTCAATGCTGAAACCAAGCCACACGGGGCCACTGGATTCTTCCCGCTTTGCCACAGGGGATCCCGGAGCCGCAGCAGATCAGAAATTTAAACTTTTGTCACTGACATGTGGGACCCGCCCGGTCGTCTTCCTCCTCGGGCTGTTTCCTCTCCCGCGCTGCCCCTCGCTGGAATCCCACCGGAGCTCGCCGGAGTCGGCTTCCTGGCCACCTCTCGGCTCAGTACTCGCCGCCTGGGGGTTTCCAGCTATGAGAAGTCCATTGGTGCGGTGCTCTCGGGCTGCCGGTGACTGGAAATCTGTCGGCGACGTGCGGCGGCATTCGGTGGAGCTCGGCGCCGTCGCCCGGCACTTCTAGCCTGCCAAACGCTCGACTAAACCGCTCTAAAGCACTAGTGGGTGATGAGCTAACTCGACATGGCCTCATTATCACTCGGAAAAGGCGGCAAGTTGATGTTCACTGTGTGCCCGAGCGTCCCCGCCATGGCCATCGATGGAAAAACTTGAAATTAGCTGCTAACATGGGGTTTCAAGCTAGGGTTGTGAAGGAAAATCAATCGCCATCTAGTCTAGATCATCTGTGCACAGTTTAGTGACCTAAAGACTAGAATTGAGTGGGAACTTTGAGGTTTCATACTGAGGTCCGTGGAGGTGTTCCGGGGGAAAAACGGCAAATCCAGCCGCTAGGATTCACGGCTTGCTCCAAGTTTTTTATGGAAGTAGCACCAAGGTAGGATGCTCCCGTGGCCGTGCCTGCTTGGCCGTGAAAGTCTCTGTGGAGAGCTGTCCACGGTGCCTGATCGCTGGCTTTGTTTTAAGTCGCCGTGGAGGAGCTGTTCTTGGGCTAGGGGACTCGTAACTCAGGCTGTTCTTGTGCTGAGGGAGGGGAGGACCAGCGCGCCCTGCTGTGTGGCAGCCCGGAGTGGAGGTGAGCGTGAAGTTTCACCGGTTCTCGGCTGTTTTCAGAGGCGGCGAGCTGCTGATGGCTGTTCTTGCACGAGGGGGAAACAATGAACCGTGGCTCGGTCACTGGAATGGATCACGTCGAGGATAAGTGATCCCACGAGCAGCTCTCCAGCGCTGCTCAATTCAGTGAGGAGGTGGCAGCAATTTTGTTCTCGGTGGCGCTTGGAGCCCGCTCGGCAGCTCGGGTGAGAAACAAAGAATTTGCTTCGAGTGCAAGTTTAGATGGCACTATGACATGTGGGGTCCACCCCTGTTCCTCCCAAAAGATCTCCCAATTTTTGGCACAGTGCAAACTTCACTCATGTGGAGCTCAAATTTGAAACCCATTTGGCACATTGACAAGTTTTACCTTAGTTTTAAATTTGAAATTCAAATTTCAATGGAATTCACAAGTATCTTTGATATACATATCAAAGCACCTCCAGTTTTTCTCAAAATTTGTCTTCCTCATAATTTGGACCTGAATAATTCAAATATTCCATCTGATTTTTGAGTTGGCCCATGCAAATACAAATTTTTACACAACAGTTTGAATTTCCTTTTTGGAAATGGCCTTCTTTTCCTTGAAGTGAACCCTTTAGTTCAAACTGAATTTAAAGTCCTTTTGCACCTGCCAACAATTGCATGATTAACAAAAGTTTTTGCAAGTCCCATTTCTTGGATTTAAACTCAACTTTATTCATCACTAAAATTTTCCATTTACAAGTTTTGGGACTTTTACATGGTTATTCGGTATGGTTATGGTATGGTCATTGGGATTGGTTTTGGGACTGTTTCGAGTCATAACAATGAGTTTGGTTTTGGCTATATTAATATGAGATGGTTATGAATATTTATGAGCATGAGATGAACTTGAGAATGATTAATGGCTGAATGAGACTTGATAAATGGTGAATTATGATGAAAGAATGTTGCTGCTTTACTTAGTTATATTGGGATCAAATTCATCTAGACTTAGATGCTGTTTTTACCATGTTTGTGAAATAAAATTTGCTTGCTGCAATGAGCCTTTTTATTTCCTACCTTGTTGAAAGCTACATGTCATACTTTTCCCACACTTGCTGAGTGTGACATATACTCACCCTTGCATTACCACATAAACATCAGCTACAGGAGATGAGTACTTCGAAGACCATGTGGAGTACTAGGCGTGCGAACTACCATCAACATGCCTGTGGAGTCGAAGATGGAGCCTGCTGTCTTTAGTCACTTTCCGCTGTCGTTTAGAGTCTTCCGCTGTAAGGATAAGATAGACATTCATGAGTGAGACATTGAGTCATTGTAATAAAGTACTTAAACCATATTTATTCGTGGTTATATTCTGAATTCAGTTTGTGGATTACATGTGTATGTGTGATGAACATCCTGTGCACACATATGCATTCACTTGATTCTATTTTCAGAACCGGGTGTCACACCTACAGTCCAATTTATTATATACAACAACAACAAATCCTTTGTCTCAAGCAGGTAGGCTTGATAATTGATGGTTTTTGTCGGTACCCGCGATACGGGGTATCCTCGCGCACAGGGGAAAATGCCTAAGGAACTCGCCCTTCTCCACAGGGAGAGCTCCGAATACGCCACGCGTCCGACGGGGCCGGACCTCCCTCTCCTCAGAGGAGAGCTCTGAGCCCGCCACGTGGCATACAGAAGCTGGACCTCCCCCCCTGCGGGAGAGAGGTCCGAAGGTGCCACGTATCCGGCGGGGCCGGACCTCCCTCTTCTCAGAGAGGAGCTCCGGGCTCGCCACGTGGCCGACAGAAGCCGAATCTCCCCCTCCGCGGGGAGAGGTCCGAAGGCTCCACGTGTCCTGCGGAGCCGGACCCCCCTCTCCTATGAGGAGGGCTCCAGGCCCGCCACGTGGCCAGCGGAACGGCGCTGCCTGCCCCCGAGCGATAGGCAGTGGGCGTAAAGACGCCCCATACCTTGCCCGTACAAGGTATTCAAGGCCCGCGTCTTCCCAAGATGCGGAGACGCGGAGCACGCCTCTGTCAGGTGCCGTTGCGCCCAGTCGCATCACAGACTGGCGTGCAGTGTCAGAGCCTGCCAGCCAATAAACGCAGCGACAAGACATCCCATGCCGCCCCCGCCGTCATCATCCACTACGACTAGCATGCGGCATGGGCAGGGCTGCAAGACGAAGACTCAGAAGCCTTCGCCAGAGACAACTACCGGCATAACTGCGGATACGGTAGATAACAGTCAATCTCCCTGGGACCACCAGTCGGGTCCCGGGCCCCCCTTGTAAGCCACGCGAGTCTTGGACTATAAAAGACTCGGGTAGGCGACGATAGCAGGGGTTCGCACTCCCGCAACTCATACGCTAGACATCGGTCATCCCCAAGCTCAGGACTCCGGTTCCGAGCAGCAAGCAATACAACGAGCTTCATAGCTCGCCGTGGACGTAGGGTTTTACGCTCCGGCGGCCTGAACCATGTAAAACTCGCCGTGTCAAGCTCTTACTAACTCGTCCATACGCTCAAGCTCTCCGCAAGTGACTAGCCCCACCAAAAAAGAACCTCCGCGGGCTGCCCAGTGCAGGCCCGGGGGAAGTGTCGACCGAACACTTCGACATTTGGCGCGCCAGGAAGGGGGGCTTTTCCCTTGCGCGACGAGTTTCCTCCGACGAAGATGACCAAGCTTCCTTCAGCGGCGAACTCTCCTCCCCCGCGTCCGCGGGGAACTGCGACCAGGGGGGAGTACATGTCAACACACTCAGGACGGAGTGTGTCGGTACAAGCTGGGAGCCAGCAACCGGCTTTGGCAGCGCCGACCCCGGCAATGCAGGCTCCAACCAGCGTCAGGTCTGCAGTAGCGCTGGGCGTACCCGGTGGGGGTGCGCTAGCTGCAGCAAGAGCGCTACTGCACAATCCGCCTGCTGGGGACGCGCCTCAGGCAGCGACCCAGCAGTGGATACGTGAGGTAGACCGTCTCGTCGTCGCCGCCGCAAACCCTCGACTTCGGCAGGAACGACACTCCGGTCAACCGGCAGTGTCGCTGACGCGCACGCCCACGGTTGACGGTCAGATGGCAGACTCCAGCTCCACCAGGCCCCCGACGACGGACCTGAGAACAGAGCTGGAGCGATGCCACTTGGGCCGAGATGCTCGAGTGTTCCTCGAGCGACGTCGAGAGAGGCGTCGCATCCAAGAGGCTGGCGACAGCATGACGTCGGTCTCGACTCAGCCTCAAGGGCAGACCTTCGTCACGAGAGCTCTGCCCCAGGCACACGCCGCGTAGCATATGCCACAACCATATGCCCTGCAAACGGCGTCTCCGGTCTATGGCGCAGCCTTGCCCATACCGGGGTACACAGGGCCAGGTGCGAACCAACCATTCGCGGCACCAATACCTGCGGCAATAGGGGCAGGATGTGCGGCTCTTGCACCCCACCTTCGCTTCGCGAGGTGGCCGCGCAAGTTTCGGCCGCATCTGCCCGAAAAGTACGACGGCAGCGTCAACCCGGCGGAGTTCCTCCAGATCTACTCCACCGCTGTGCTTGCCGCAGGAGGGGACGAGGCCGTCATGGCCAACTATTTCCCCGTCGCCTTGACCGGCCCAGCCCGGTCTTGGCTCATGAACCTACCCCAGAATTCCGTAACCTCCTGGGGAGAGCTCTCCCGGCAGTTCGTCGCCAACTTCGGCAGTTCCTACACCCGGCCTGGCACGGAGCTCGACCTCCACGCCATCCAGCAACAACCAGGGGAGTCGCTGCGATCCTTCATCCAGCGGTTCTCCCAGGTGCAGAACACCATCCCACACATCCAAAACGCTTCTGTGGTGGTGGCGTTCTGACAAAGCGTTCAGGACAAGAAGATGCTCGAGAAGCTCGCGACTAGGTAGGTCCGCGACGTCTCGGAGCTCTTCAGCCTGGCGGACAAGTGTGCCAGAGCAGCCGAAGGGCGGAGCTGGCACTCACTGCCAGCCTCCGAGCCAGGGGGTCAGCCGGGATCTGGCGCCGCTTCCTACGGAAGTGGCGGGAAGATCAAGAACAGGGGCGGTGGCAAGATGAAGTCGCCAGCCGCGGCGCCTAGAGGAGCTCGGGGGCCGCGCCCCGACAAAAGGCCGCGACAATCACCGGCTCCAGGCGGAGACCAGTGCGAGTTGTGCCCCGTGCACGGCACGAGTTACCATACTGCTACCGAGTGCCGGGAAATCCAGAAGCTCGCGGAGCGCTTCTGGAAAGGGAAGCAGCTCCTAACTGATGCTCCACCCTACCGTCAAAGGGAGGGCAAGCAGAAGGTCGACGCCCCAGACAACGTCGACCGTCAGGTGGAGTTCCAGGAGCTTCAGCGTGCCGTGAAGGTGGTGCACAATCATGAGAGCCCCAGCTCCAGCGATGACGAGCACCGGAAGATGCTCTACGTCATCTTCGGCGGGTCCGCTGACCCCTCGTCCCGAAGCGCGGCTAAAGCCTTGCGCCGAGCGGTAGCGTCGGTGGCTCCTCTCCCGAGTACAGCACTGCACCTCAGGTGGATGGGAACCCCCATCAGCTTCGATGCCACTGACTGCCCCAGGAACATGGCTGGGGCTGGCCAACTACCGCTCGTGGTGGCCCCCACCATCGCCAACGTGAGGATGTACCACGTTTTGGTGGATGGCGGGGCTGGACTGAACCTCATCAGTCGCGCAGCCTTCCAGAAGCTGCAGATCCCGATGGCCAAGCTCACCCCATCGAGCCCGTTCTCAGGGGTAGGGCCGGGACAGGTCATTCCCTACGGCCACATCAGCCTCCCGGTGACCTTTGGGGCACCGGACAGCTACCGGACAGAGTACATTCTGTTCGACGTGGCCGAGATCGACCTCCCCTTCAACGCCATAATCGGCAGGCCAGCCCTGTACCGATTCATGGAAGTAGCCCACTACGGCTACCTTGTCTTGAAGATGCCTACTCCAACAGGCGTCCTCAAGGTTTGTGGAGACCGTGCTGCCGCAGTGTTAGCCTTGGAAAAGCTTCAGGCGCTTACAGCGGCCAGAGCACCAACCCCAGGCAGTGCAGAACCAAACCAGCTCCACCCAAGTGCACGCCACCGTGCCTCTACCACAGCACCCCATGTGCAACCCCTCGACGAGGACGACGTCCCCTTGAGGCTCGTCCGAATCAGCGCCGATGCCACCCAGACCACCCGGGTAGCCGGGGGCCTGGATAGCGAATAGGAAGGCGCGCTCGTTACCTCCCTCCGGCACAATGTCGATGTGTTGCATGACAGACGTCGCGGATGCCAGAGATCCCTAGGGAGGTGATTGGGCACTATTTAAAGGTCTTCCCCGACGCCCGGCCAGTCCGACAGGACGGAAAGTCCACCACCCCCGGTGCTTGGCGAACCCAGTTGTCGTCCCGAAGGCCGGTGGGAAGCTCCGGAAGTGCATCGACTACACCAGTCTCAATAAGGCATGTCCTAAAGATCTATTTTCTCTCCCTATGATAGATCAAATAGTAGACTCGATGCCAGGCTGCGATATTCTGTGCTTCCTAGATGCTTACTCGGGTTTCCACCAGAACCCTATGTTTAGAGAAGATGAAGAGCACACCTCCTTCGTCATAGTAGTCAGTCTGTACTGTTATGCCTCTATGCCTTTTGGCCTAAGGGACGCTCTCCCTACCTTCATACGTGCAATCCACAAGACCTTAGGAGAGCTAATGAGAGACTCAGTTGAGGTGTGTGTTGAAGACATTGTTGTTAAGGTCAGGCACAGCTCATCCCTACTAGATAACCTGGCCCTAGTCTTCACCCTTCCGACAAGTGTGAGTTCGATGTACCCTCGGGAAAACCCTTAGGATTCCTGGCCTCACGACAAGGAACTGAGGCTAACCCAGAGAAGATCAAAGCCATCGGCTCGAGGCGGGCTCCAGCCCGCAAAAAAAAAAGAAGAGAGTCCAGAAATTCGCGTGATGCCTAGCTGCACTGAGTCGGTTTATACCGAGGTTAGCAAAGCGAACGCTCCACTTCTCTAAGCTCCTACGCAAATCCGGGCCATTCGCTTGGACCGACGAAGCGGAGGAAGCTCCCTAGGAGCTGAACCAGCTCCTGATGACCCTACCCGTAATGGTAGCCCCCGAGCCCGAAGAGCATCTGTTGCTCTACATCGCGGCGACGGCTGCAGTGGTGAGTACGGTCCTCGCCGCAGGACGGCCGGACCCCTCATCGCCGCAACCTGCTCCGGTATCGGGAAGCAAGCGCCAGGAAACCCCGGAGGTCCGAGACGACCCCCCGGGTCTCCAAGGCAACCCCCGGAGGTCCAAAACGGACCCCGGACGCCCGACACAACCTCCCGGAGGACCAGCAGGACCGCCTGGAGGCGCAACGGTACCCCCCCCCCCCCGGAGGCCCAACAGAACCTCCCGGACGTCCAATGGGACCCCCCGGAGCTCCCGGGAAATCAGCGGGACCTCCCGGAGGTCCAAGACAGCCTGGGGAACTCCGAGTATCAGCTCCCAGTGGTCTCCCCGGGCCTGCGGGAGGTTCTGTCTACCTCATCAGCGCCACCACCACAAGTGGACGCCAACGCAGGATTGACCCAGGGGGCCATGAAGACGGTGAACCAGGACCCCGGGCTCTGGCCTTCACCGGGCCTCACTGGATGCCCTTCTTCGACGGCTCCTTGCGAAAGCAGGGGGCCGGTGCTAGCGTACTGTTCCTCATGCCATCGGGGGAGCAGTCTGGGTATATGGCGCGTCTCAATTCCAAGGCAACCAGCAACATGGCAGAGTATGAAGCACTCATCCTTGGCCTAAAGACAGCCCTGTCTCTAGGCTCTCGCCAGTCGTTGGCACAGGGCGACTCCCAGCTAGCTATCAAGCAAGATGGAGGAGAAAGACTTCCTCGCCTTGGACCTGCGCCACGTACCGCGCGCTAGCAAGGCTGCAGCTGACGACCTCTCCACGAAGACCTCCACCGGAGCACCTGTGCCCGAAGGGGGCTTTGAGAGGACGTTGCCGCGGCCCACAGCCCAGCCCGCCGAGCCGGGCGAAGGGGGCTAGACCAGCACCTCGAAGCTGGCGGTCCCGGCGGCCATGGACGCCGCCAAGGATCGTAAGCGTCACTGGGGACTCCGTGCAACCCAGTGTTCAAGATCCAGATGCTCAAGTAAGACCCGATGCATGGATCACGTAGATCAGGGACTACTTGAAAGACAATATCCTCCCTGATGAACGTGTATCCGCTGAACGGATCGTGCGTATGGCTAAGAGACACGTGATGGTAGAAGGGGATCTCTACCAACGCGGTGCCAACCGCGTCCTATTGCGGTGCATAACCCAGGGGGAAGGCTGCGACTTGCTCGCTGAGATCCATGGAGGCGAATGTGGGAGTCACTCTTCCTCACGCACGCTTGTCGGTAAAGCCTTTCGGCATGGCTTCTACTAGCCGACAACACTCCAGGATGCCGTCAAGCTGGTCGAGAACTGCAAGGCGTGCCTGTTCCGCGCCAAGCAGATCCATACACCGGCTTGGACGGTACAGATGATCCAGCCCACACGGCCATTTGCCGTACGGGGGCTGGACATCCTGGGACCTGGGACCATTCCCCAGAACTGAGGATGGGGACCCGCTCCCGAACCCTCGGAACACAGAACACCTCCGTAAGTTCTACCCCTAGAGCAACAATAGGACAGACTCTTCTTTTGATAATAAATTCCATAAAGTCCAGGAACAGTGCTCGGAGCAGCTAAGCCTCAGGGGACGGTCCAGGACTACGTTCAGCTTCGCCTGGTTCCGACCCCAAGCGCGTAGAGTCTTGCTTCCCTTGAGGCGGGTCGTGGCCTCCATACCCAGCCTGCCTTCCTCCTATGGAAATTTATATGAAAAGAAACCTGCCCTACGCTGCTCTTCTTTGGTGCTCATTTAATTTACTTATTAAATTTTTATGACTGCACTACTAGCGCGGGCTCACCATGCGCTCAGCTCCCTCTTCTCATTCTCACCTTTAGTCGGCATTTGCTGCCCTACCAAAGGCGGTTGCGTTGTAGGTACCGGCCGAAAGCCAGTGGGCCCCAAGCCCCCGGCACTTCGCACACGGTAGCTCCCAAGCACCGTATAAGTGGACAGGGACCGTAAGCTAAATAAGACTAAGAGATAGAGCAGGGGGAGCCCCCAAGGAGAATTACGTTTCCCTTACTTGTGTGCAGGACCTCTCGGCCTCAGCTCCCCGCAGGAGTATGGTAGCCACATCCATCCAATGGAACGCACCTACCAGGGGGCCGCTACGGGATCGCGCAAGACCGAAAACCCAAGGTAAGATCAAAAAACTAGACCGTCCCACGTGTCCAGCGGGGCCAGACCATCCACCTCCTTGAAGGGGGGGGCTCCGGGCCCGCCACGTGGCCTACAGAAGCCGGACCTCCCCCCCCCCTCCGCGGGGAGAGGTCCGAGGACTCCACGTGCCCCGCAAGCCCGACCTTCCCCCAGAGGGGAGCTCCGGGCCCGCCACGTGGCGAACAGGCCCGGATCCCCCCGTTCTCGTAAGGCGGGTCCTGGAGACCTCCGGGGCCCTTAGTATACAGTGAGGACCCGGAGAAGGTGTCTGCGGAGCTTCGAGTCTGGTCAAGGCCTCCGAGTACCTTGCGGAGCTAAGGACTCGGCCAGGAAAAACCAGGAAGAAGACTAGGACATGCAGACACAGAAAGAAACAGGAGTCTGTTCATACAAAAGGCTCCACGAGCTGGGCTACAGACTCAACAAAAATAAAAAAGGAAGTACAGGGCCTTGTGGCCACGGGGACAGGTGCCTAAGAGTCCCCGGACTCCCGATGAAACCTAGAGGCCACGAGGGCAGCCACGTCCTCGACCTCGGCCCTGGCAGCTTCCTCCCGATCGGCAACAGGTCCCAGACGGACTGGCCCCAGAGAAAAGGAAGGGTCTTGGCTCCGGAAGCACGCCAGTTCGTGCACAGCGACCTCCTTCGCAAGGCCCCGACCTTCCACTTCAAGCTCGTCGGCAATCACCGCTTCGAGCCGACCCAGCTCGTCGCCGATGGACTCAAGTGCCGGGATCGCTTCGGACATCGGCCGCGCCGGAGCCTCTATCTGCACGGGGCTTAAACCAAGAGGAGCCAAGGTGGACCCCGCCTTGGCAATAAAGCCCCAGACTGCCTGGGCCTCGGCAGACCGCAAGGACTGGAGCTTCTCTACCTCTTGGCGAGCCGCCAGCTCGCGATCCATCGCCGCCTGGCGCTCCTGGGAGAACTGCTCCTCCCTCGCGGCAACAGCCGACTCACGGAGCTCCAGCTCCTCGGTCCGAGCCCTTAGCTCCCCCACTTTGGCTCTCAGCCGGGCGGTGGTCTTCTCCTCCTCAGCCGCTGCAGCGCGTTCCCGATCGGCAACGGCGCACTCTCGACGAGCTACCTGCAGCCGCAACTCCTCCGCGTCGGCGGAACGCTCCTCGGCTTTGGCTTCAGCGTGGGCCAGAGCCTCGCGGTAGGAGGCACGGAGCCGCCGGGTCTCTGACTCCAAGCGGCTAATGGCCTTCTTCTGAGTGTCAAGCAGAGCACTCATGGCCTCAAGCCTTGACTGCCTCGAGTCAAGGTCCGCCTTAGCCTCCTGGGCCTGCTGCTGCCAGCTGAGAAGGCATTCCCTCTCACCGGCCAGCGCCCCCCGCTCCTGCTCAAAGGCGGATTGGAGCTGCCGGGCGCTGGTCTGGACACGCCCCGGGGCATCCCACACGGGCGCCGGGACAGAGGGGATAGGAGTCACGCCCCTGACCCCCCCTGTCGAGTCTAAGACCGGCGGAGGCGCCGGTGCCTCAGCAACCAGAGTGGGGCGCTGTCCTAAGGAGGCCAGGGGGCCAGCAGGCGCACCTACAGCGGCCCTCCCAGTCTCAGGACTGGACTTCTGGGCTGGTGAAGGAGGGCGGATAGGAGCGGATGCGGCCACCACGGAGGGTGAACTCGCCGGCACAGAGGAAGCCCCCGCCGATTTGGGGACCGTGGGAGCCGCCACAGTTCCCAGACGTGGAGGCGCGGAGCCCCCGTCGGTTGAAGGCGGCCGGGTAAGAGGCCCGCCCTCGGCAGCTGGTCGGTCCCTGCAAGAAGAGAAAGCTCTCAGGCTAAGAGAGGAGACGAGAGCACTGCTCCTACAAGCCAGAAGGAGCAACACTTACTGGGCGGCATGAGCACTCCAACGGGCTTGCAGCACCGGCCGCTGGGCTGTATCTGAACCGCCGGTTGGAACGCCCGCGGGACGTGACGACTGGAACCCCGGCACACTCGCAAGCGTCGCCCCACCAGCGTCTGTCCTAGAAACCCCTCCGCTTGAGGAAGGATGACGAGGTGCTTGGGCAACTCCGGACTGCCGCTGTCCAGGGAGGGACCCGCTGGGGAGGGACACCCGGGGCTTCTTCGGGTCGCCACCTGATGAACCAGCACCCCCGGGAGATGGGAGCAAGGTTGCTCCGGCACCCTGACTCGGCGCAGGCGGCGCCCTCGGAGGAGACCGGGCACGTTTCTTCTCTGGATGCCCGGGGCCGGCTCCTTCCCCTTCCCTTTGTCGGCGGTTTGGGTCCTGTCGGCTCCTGGGAAGGGTTTGACAGCAGCAGATGCCTCGTGCCCTGGTCCTGGGCGCTCGGTTCCTGGAATTGTAATTCCCCGGAAGGCATCCCCGACCTGCCGGACGGCGATCCCGATGTCATCAAGATTCGGCATCTTCCGCAGGAGCTCTGACCTCCTCTGTGGCTCCAAGAAGAGGGGAGTGGCAGAAGGCGGAAGGGCGGGGTCGCCACTGGGAATGTAGTCACCGCTCACCTTGCCCACCATCTCGTTCAGCTCCTCGTCGGAAGGGTCAGAGCCAGGGCCCCTCTCCAGCCTGGTACAGTCCTGCTCGCCAGTATAGTACCACGCTGGGTGACTGCGCTGCTGCAAGGGTGCAATACGATGCGACATGAAGTCCATCAGCACCATCAGAGACGTCAGCCCCTCGTTGGCCAAGAACTGGATCCGCTCCAGGACCGGGGTGTACTCCTGCTCCAGCTCAGGGATCTCCTCCCAGAAGCGACGATCGGTGGTAGGGCTGGCGGTCGGGAGTTGTAGGCGATCGTGCTCGTCAGTCTGCACTACCACCCAGCTCTCCCTCCAGTTTTCCCACCTTGATGCGCTGAAGGGCAGAAGGTACCCAGAGACCTTTGGGTCCTTGCAGCGATGCTGGAAGTAGTATGCCCCCATCTGAGTCTTCGAGCCGCGCCCAGTCGTCCGCAACACAAAGAAGTAGCGGAAGAGTGTCATAGAAGCGTGCACCCCCACAAACATCTCGCAGAAGTGGACAAAGACAGCAGCCATCGCGAAGGAATTGGGAGAAAGATGGTGGAGCTGGAGCCCATATGTCTCCAGCAGTGTGACAAAGAAGGAAGAAATCGGTGGAACGAACCCCGCCAGAGCATAAGCAGTGAAGAAGACCATCTCCCTCTTTTCCAGGGTCAGGGGGAGAGATCCCCGGCGAAGCCGGTGTTTCTGTTCTTCTGTGCGCCAGCCCAGCAGCCTGCGCACTGGCCCAAGCTCGGAGGAGCGAACGAGGCGCGTCGGGAGCAAGTTGGAAGCCATGGCGAAAGAGAGCACAAGGACAGGAAAGCCGAGGCGCAAGAGTTCAAGGGGAGAACGAGCGCTAGGAAATACGAAGGGAAGCCGCGATGCGGGTAAGATCCCCTTTTAAAACTATCCAGGAACGATTCGAGGTGATTCGAAAATCTTCGAGTACATCGCATCGGCGACCGCGTTGGCTCCGAGACCGGGCGCCGATGACAGGTGGACCCAAGCCGCCCAACTGAAGCGGTGGGTCGAGGAGTCAGTCGCCCCAGAAGACAAGCCGACAAGGTGCTTCGGCGGTTCCGGAAGAAAGCGCTGCGGCGTACAGGAATGGCAGCCTTGGGAACCGCAGCAGTAAAAGCAACCATCAAGTGGGCGCACACTCCCACGACCCCGCGGCCGTTCGTGCTCCGGCAGCGGTCAATGCGGGACTTAGAGAAAGTGTGCGGATCAGAAGAGACGGAGGTCCCACCTCGGGCTCGCTATCTCCCCCAAGATGGGCCCGGGGGCCACTGTCGGTACCCGCGATATGGGGTACCCTCGTGCAAAGGGGAAAATGCCTAAGGAACTCGCCCTTCTCCGCAGGGAGAGCTCCGAAGGCGCCATGCATCCGGCGGGGCCGGACCTCCCTCTCCTCAGAGGAGAGCTCCGAGCCCGCCACGTGGTATACAGAAGCCGGACCTCCCCCCCTGCGGGAGAGAGGTCCGAAGGTGCCACGTATCCGGCGGGGCCGGACCTCCCTCTCCTCAGAGAGGAGCTCCGGGCTCGCCACATGGCCGATAGAAGCGAAACCTCCCCCTCCGCGGGGAGAGGTCCGAAGGCTCCACGTGTCCTGTGGAGCCGGACCCCCCTCTCCTCTGAGGAGGGCTCCAGGCCCGCCACGTGGCCAGTAGAACGGCGCTGCTTGCCCCCGAGCAATAGGCAGCGGGCGTAAAGACGCCCCATACCTTGCCCGTACAAGGTATTCAAGGCCCGCGTCTTCCCAAGACGCGGAGACGCGGAGCACGCCTTTGTCAGGTGCCGTTGCGCCCAGTCGCATCACAGACTGGCACGCAGTGTTAGAGCCTGCCAGCCAATAAACGCAGCGACAAGACATCCCATGCCGCCCCTGCCGTCATCATCCACTACGACTAGCATGCGGCATGGGCAGGGCTGCAAGACGAATACTCAGAAGCCTTCGCCAGAGACAACTACCGGCATAACTGCAGATAAGGTAGATAACAGTCAATCTCCCTGGGACCACCTGTCGGGTCCCGGGCCCCCCTTGTAAGCCACCCGAGTCTTGGACTATAAAAGACTCGGGTAGGCGACGATAGCAGGGGTTCACACTCCCGCAACTCATACGCTAGACATCAGTCATCCCCAAGCTCAGGACTCCGGTTCTAAGCAGCAAGCAATACAGCGAGCTTCATAGCTCGCCGTGGACGTAGGGTTTTACGCTCCGGCGACCTGAACCACGTAAAACTCGCCGTGTCAAGCTCTTACTAACTCGTCCATACGCTCAAGCTCTCCGCAAGTGACTAGCCCCACCGAAAAAAGAACCTCCGCGGGCAGCCCAGTGCAGGCCCGGGGGAAGTGTCGACCGAACACTTCGACAGTTTTAATGCTGGTTCACTAACACTATCACAACCTTCCTCATTTATCCGGGCTTGGGACCGGCTATACCTAGAAGACATAGGCAGAGTTATACGATCTGATTTATTATATAAACAAAAAATAAAAGAGGAAGATATAAATTTAGTACATGAATATTTATACGTACTAAATATCGTCAAGTTTTTCAGTTATCTCTATATGTGATTGATACTAATCCATTATCATATAAAGGTTGCTAATGTATCCAGCAACCTGTCGTGCAACCCTCACCGAAGATGTCCAAAACGATAACCCATTGAGTATGCGACGTGAAATACACCACCAACGTCCATTTATAATTGGATTAAATTTTCACCCAAAACGCGAACATCTTGTGAGGAACCGTCCAAGTTTAATCCATATTAGTGGCATTAGATCGCTGTCCATCAATGGCACACGAGCTACAAATGGAACCAATATAAAATCCAACTCCGTTAGTCCCTCGATATGCTCTTAATCATCCCAGGATCACAGCATATCGGTCCACAACATTGCACACATCACAGGCACACAAATAAGCCACAAGTTCAGAAATATTACAGGTTTAAATTGTGCATACAAGTTGGTAAGCATCTGAAGTTCATACATATCCAGTGAGCAATGTTGCAGAGAAGTTTCCTAAGCTTCCAAAAGCAACAGGTTCGGATTTGACGAAAACAAAATAAACTAGCACTATGTAGCGGAAGTCAAAATTTTTGAAACAGAAAAAGTCCAACGGTGCCTGCCCACAACACCACTGGCAACGACAAGAGAAAAAACAGCAAGTTACTCCTCCCCATTAACGGACTTGGAGGGGAAGAAGTAACCAAACACCATGGGGTTCTCACCTCCAAAACTCCAACAAAACAAACATGAGTACGAAGGTACTCACAAGACTTACTCATATGGTATATATGGACCGACTCCAAGGAGTATGATTATGGTAGTGGCAAGGGTGTAACACATAGTCAGAGACATAATTTGCAAAAAGAAGTAATGATTGATGTGATAAGCATATATGCATAAAGTAGAAGACCATGGGCACTCACATATACATCCCAACATAGTGCAGCAAGTAAAACATATGGAACCATGTGCAGAACAACACACATTTCAACTAAAGAACAGCAGCCAAACCCCTTTTATTTCCATTTACTGTGAAGTTTTAATCACTATGATGAAGCTCAATGAACACTAAGATGGATCATGATCGAGATCACGGTGATTTGAACCAATTATACGCCCCGCAGGGGATTACCAATGTACCCTCACGACTTAAGGACCATAGAACTCATGCGACCCGCTAAAGCCACATAAGGGGGTACTAATGTCAACCTTTCTCTTACCCGTTCTTGTGAGTTTGAACAATCTTCACCACAAGGACTACTACGGTCCCACAGACCCTTACTCACTCGTACGTGTCAAACAAGTAATGAAGATGTCGGTACCATGCGGACCGGTTACCCCCGCATAGTGGGTAAAAAGCACCTAGTCCCCGCCTTCCCAGCTTAGGTGGGCCCCAGCGTAGGCCATGCGCCCTATGCCCCATGGGTTGTCAAAGGGCTGCAACATGTCATCAAGCTCTGAGCCTAACTACCGTACGAGGGTGGCTCGGGGGCCGACAATCGTCCAGTAGAGCCAGACCCCATCCTCCACCAAGGAGGGCTTCGGCGCTACCACGTGCCCGGATCCTCCAAGTCGCACCCCTCGGCCGGGGAGGGCTCCGGAGGAGCCACACGTCCTGCAGCTCCGGATCTGACCTCCATCATGGAGGCCTCCGGTGCTGCCACGTGGGCAGCGACTCCGGGCGTACCTTCCCCCTGAGGGAAGGCATCGGATGGGCCACGTGTCCTGCAGCCCTAGATCCGACCTCCAGCATGGGAGACCTCCAGTGCTGCCACAAGCACAACAACTCCAAACCACCCACTATGCCCCAAGATGGCTCCGGTAGAGATGCGTGTCTCGGGGGCCATCCGCCCAAATGTCACCTCGGCAGGCAACGGGAAGATAGACTGGAGGTAATGAGGAAGGTGTGTTGTCAGGCCAAGCATGTAAAAGTCCCAAAAATGTGTATGAATAAAAACTATGGTTTGAGTTCATATGTGTGGCAATGACAGGAAAAATGGGACTTGCAAAAACTTTTCTTCATGCAAGGTAATACATGGATGAACATCCAACATGAGGTTCACCTTTTTATTTAAAAGTGTTGGACCAATAAGGAGTTAAATACCTCTTTGCATGAAAGTTTAAAATTCAGATTTGAAATTCAAAGTTCACACATAGGGTGAGCAAAAACTTTGAATAAACATGCAGCCCTATAGTTGGGATTATAGGGAAATTTTGCTCACAAACTTTTCATTTGTAGGGTGGGCTCAAAAAGGGGTTAAAGAGAAGAATTTGCAAACTTCAACCAAATTCAAATTTGGCAAGCAAATTCAAACTGAATTGGAAGGATTCAAATTCTAACACACATTTTTAAACTCAGAATTGTGGGAATTAAAAGGATCAGCTTGAGAAGATATTTGGGGAGGGAATGTGGAGTGGGACCCACATGTCATAGAGCTAAAGGAGGAGCCTTGCACCCTAAGTCTTAGCCTCAGTGGGAGATTTCCCCGAACAGCTCACGGGAGCCAACGAGGTGCTTACCGGCGCCACCTCCTGCTGCCTTCCCCCATGCGCTGACCACTGAGGCGGTGCCCTCGTGCTAATCCCTGTGCTCACATCCCCTCAGCCGGGCAAAAGGCTCAGTTGTGCTTCCCCCCTCGCGAGCGCACGAACGGCAGCCGTTTTTCCCCTCCGCTCTCGGTCCGATCGGAAGATCGGCAAAACCACCGCGCCTTCCCCCCCCCCCCCTGAGCTGCTAAACATCACCGCGAGCTCGGCCTCCACCTCCCTGACCCGCAAGCCAGCGAGCTGCGGCCTCCAGTGCCCAAGAACAACCGCCGCCGCGGCGACCTAAGCCGAGGAAGTGATCGGGCGCTCGTGGACAGCCCTCCACAACGGGTTTCACGGCCGAGCGATCACACCTACGGACGCGCACGGGTGCGGTGCTGCTCTCAGCCCAAGCTCAGGCCATACCGTGAAGCATCGCCGGCGAATTTCAAAGTTTTGCTCCGGCGACGTCAACCCGAGCATCCAGTATGGAAATCCGAAATTCTCCACTTCTATTCGTTCTTAGCTCGTCAAACCTTGCACGTAGGAGCTGGACTAGCCGGCGATCATATTCTCTTAAGCATTCGTCGCATGAAAACCCTTTGGGGCGACGTATTTTGAGGTCTACCGATCACTTCTCCGGCGGACCCATTTGGTCGCACGGCGACAACCCATTTCCAGCCATTCCCGAGCCACTTTGAGGTTGTGTCGACCCTCCTAGAGGTACACTGGTGCTGTGGGGCTCGTCGGCACAAGCTTTTGAGGGCTGGAGACCCCGGGCGACGCTGCCGGACTTCCACAGAGGCAGTTACACGTCACCGGCCATGTTCCGGTCGTCGGCAGCCCTAGCAAACCCCACAGCCATGTTCCTCGAGGCCCTAAACCCCCTGGCGGCGAGTTGTAGCTCCGGCGGTGGCCGGGAAGGCTGGTCCGGCGAGCTTCCGGTTACTCCGGCGAGGGGGAGCGCGCGGGCGCGTGCGAGAAGCGGGAGGTAGAAGAAAGCCGTGGGCCCCGCCTGTCAGCAGCTCAGAATTCAAATCCGGGATCGGGTGTGGCCGGGATCCCGTGTGCTGGCGCGAAAAACCCCGTGGCTCCGGTGTGGCCCAGTCCTGATTGGTTGGAATTCAAATAAGCGGGCCCAGTGGGATTTTCAATAGGAAAATAATTCCAGACTTAGCTCAATCTTTAGAAATTCATATCTCCCTATGGAAAACTCCAATTTGGGTGATTCCAATTGGGTTGGATTCATCTCTCTGAGTTCTATCCAAATATGAACTCAGCTTTGTATGAAAGTCAATATTATATTCTGGAAAATTCTTTGAAATTTTTCTGAAAAAGAATTATTGAGGGAGTTTGGGTTATCCAAAAATCCCCAAACATTGCCAGAATATTCTTTAGCATATTGTTGACCTACTAGCAAATTTTCAGCTCATTTGAAAATCATGTGAGTAGGAATTTGCTAAATGCAAACTACTGTGTTCAAAAGAGTCCAGAAACATTTTCAGAAAAATGTTTCCCACTTCAAAAATCTGTTCTGAGCAATCCATAGCTCCAAAAATCATAGGAAAATTTAGGCAAGCTCTCTGGGACATACTTGGCATTGTAGTGCACTTAGTTGGGCATGAAAATGCACATTACTACAGAATTAATTCTGTTGAGTACAAATGCTTAAAGAATTGTTCTGGGAGAACTACCCAAGTAAAAGGGCTGGATTTTGGACCAGATGACTCTCATGTGATCAAGAACTCACATGTAAACTATCAGCCCAAGATGAGTCCTGGAACTCCCTGTTCTTATTCTCCATACTTGTGTATAGGTGGGAATACATAAGAGATATTGGGAGAATTGGGGAGGACACAATATGACTCCACATTAGCTGCAATTTGGCAAGCTAAATCCTTAGGTAGAATAGAACCTGCTTAAAAGTTTTGAGGCCATTGGAGTTATTTTTCTTCAGTTGCACTCAAATCTTTTCAGCTTATCTATTATGTTCATTAGAGAAAAGGGTTAGTGTATAGCTAAGGCCTTAAGGTCAATTTAGTTTATTTCTGTTCTTTGCACAACAGAGGCAAACCAAGCCATGCTTGGCTTTTCCACACAACCTCTGTCCTAAGAAATTAATTCCATAACTTCTTTCTATTACATTCTATAAAATATGTGCATATGCATTTCAATAGGAACCACAACGAAGGGGACTCAAAGGAGTGATTCATCAAAGTGGATCAAGCTCCGGAGAGTCAAGGGTGGATCTGCAAGGACACTAACTATTATATACGACTACCCTGCAAAACAGGCAAGCTCCGGTTTGCATTTAACAGCTATTAAGTTTTGATTTTGTACTCACTTTCGGTCAAGATATGAACTGTGCATTAGGTCTAGAGATTGATACTCCTCTTGCATAACCAAATGACCCATTGAGTATTGGGTAGGTGTCTTTCACCGTGTAGAACTGCCATGCTTAAGTACGGTTCGGTAGAAGTCGAGTGGTGAGATGCTACTCGCAGTTTCAGGAACAACAGGGGCATACGGGATTGGTTCGTAATTGAATTAGCAAGTTAAAGTTGAGACCAGAAGGTTGTAGGAGCAGCAGGACATAGGGGCCTGGGTGCTGTAGACCTGTCCGTGTCGGTAAAGGACCGATCCGTATGCGGCCCTGTTGAACAAGTTTGAGTTGTGTACCGGACTCATGCTGGCTATATGGGACCCAGTAAACCGATGTACCTCGGGAAGCTGTCGTTGGGACTTTTCGGGTCGCCTCAGGCGGACGGCCGGTGTGCAGTATGTGGGGAATATTCTCATGACATCTCATGTCGGAAGGTGCACCATGAGAGTAGCTACTGTACGGGGCGACTTGATCGATTCAGCGGGGGTGAAACGGGGGAAAGGCTGCCACGTACGATGTCAGTGATGGTTGTTGTAGGCAACGTCGAGTACGGGCGTACGTGTCATGTAGTCCGGGTGTTATTGATTCGAATCACCGTCGCTCGCGGAATGGACCGAGCATGCTTGTTCTCACAGTCGTGACGTAGTAAGAACTTGCATGAGAAGAAACGTCCGAGTGCTTACTCAAAGAGCATCCTCGCCGCTGCAGAGTGTCTTCGTGTTGCTAGTAAGAAACGTCCGCGGGCTGGACTGTTTCTTTGTTGCTAGATTAGATATGAGTTGTGAGAGTGATAGTCTTCCGCTGTAGTTTACTCTGATATAACTATTTGTAAAACATTCTTGTACGCTTCCGCTAAACTATTTATGTAATATGATGTGTGTTCATCGACCCGTGTGCTGTTGGGTGCCGCATAACACGGCACCACCCGACGAGGTCCTGTGGGGCCGTCTCAGCGTGGTATTAGAGCTGCGTTGGGAACAGAGCACGGATTGAGCATCATATTATGTCAAAAACTTAGGATACGGTGAGATAACGGTACTAGGCCCACATAAGGACTACTATTAGCATATTATGAAGGTGGCAACCTAACTTATGTGTTATGTCGGAAAATCGTGCATCTCGGGACGTGTATGTCTTGGGGGGTGCACGTATGCGCTGTCCACCAGTGCGCACAAGCTGAAGGGTGGAGCCTCACGGGTGGCAGGTAACCCGACTCGCTTTAGTATCCTCTACGACTCTTCATGTCGTTTGGGGTATTCGAGCAACGCCATTCCCTGACGTGCGTGGTGCAATTTGGGAGACCCCGTCACGTGGTCAGTAACGTGAACACGTATCTCAAGGCGTGTTTGGCTTGAGAACACCTGGGCGAGTGATGACGGCCGGGTGTACGAACTGTATGGATACCAGGTTCGGTGTGCAGCCGAACCTGATAATTGAGTGTGGCTTATGTAGGTGCTAACCATGAAAACCTTAATGCGTGTAGAACACGTTTGCGAGTGACAGTTTTAGTGCCACCTAATGATGCGTGTATGCCGGTGTAATCCGGTTAGGTTTTTCTTTGGTGAGGCAACGTAGTACCGTCATATGTCTTACGGTGCATCGTCACCGTACTACACTAGATAGTATTCTTATCTATGAAGAAATCATTCATGACTAACTTCCAAACTAAAAATAGATGTGATAAAGCACATATTAGTTACTGAGCTCTTCATTTGAACTAAGTTTCAAAGAAGAGACTTGTTAGGCTTCTTTTGATCTCAAAGACAGAGTGCTCTGTTCAGACAGGAATTCTTATGGTCTTTAACAGAGCATAACTCTGATTAGCTTGACCCAATGGATGTGTTTGATACATTTCTGGAAAGGTTATTAAGTGCTCTACAACTTTTGTGTAGAACTCCAGAGCCAAATCCGACACCAACTTGGTTAAATGTCCAGATGAATGCAAACTGTTCAGAAAACAGAGCAGCTGCAAACTTCTCTGGATGTTGCTGTAAATTAGACCCAACAGTCTGTAGGAAAAACCTCTAAGTATCTTATGATACACCATTGGAAAGGTTAGGAAATTTGCAACGATTTTGTAGTTCATAGTTTGTTCAGAATTATACTTCATTTGTATGTAAAACTGTGATGAAAACATCCACATACAAAGGAGGTGCTGGCAAAATTTAGCCAGAAAATTCTGTCAACTTTGAACAATCCTAACTTTTGTTCCAGAGATGATCCAGAGGCATGTGGGTACTCGATGGAAAGATACTGAAGTTAACTTTAACTTTGGTGTTCGACTTGAGTTCTAAAAATGCTGGTAACTGGATCCAAATCTGGGTTAAGTACAGAAAGGTCGGTTCTGTACAGCAAATGGGGATGGTTTTCTGTTAGCTTTAGAAAGATGTGTAAACATGAAATTTTGTTATGCTTTCATAAAGTTTTAGCATGTTCATGTTTTACATACGTTCACATACTGCTGAGATCATGTTTTGACTCTCCTCAAAAATTATGCTTTTGCAGTATGGTGTGTACTCAGTCTCCGAGTAGGGTTGATAGTTCTCGCCAAGACGGTGATGACCCGACTCCACCACGGGCACCGCCATCAACGGTATGGGCGGATGTCATGGCTCAGATGGTCGAGTCAAGTCAAGAGAACACAAGACTACTCCAAGCCTTGGTACAACAAGGTTTACTCCAGCGTGCACAACAGGACGTTCCACCTCGGAACGCCTACTTGGATTTCTTGGCGACACAACCGCCAATCTTCACGGAAGCCCATGAACCAGTGGAAGCTGATCAGTGGCTTCGAGTTATGGAGTCCAAGTTTGGAGTGTTTGAGTGCGATGAATATCAGAAGACATCCTTTGCAGCTCAACAACTCCATGGAGCCGCCGGAAATTGGTGGTTCACTTATCTTGCCACCGTTCCGGAAGGCCATCAAGTGGAATGGACGGAATTTCGCGAAGCATTCCGTGCTCGTCACATCCCGATGGGTTTTATTAAGGCCCAACAGCAAGAATTCAGAAACTTGAAGCAGGGGGACATGAGTGTCCTCAATTATGTCAGACGATTCAACCTTCTGGCACAATATGCCCCTGCTTATGCGACGAGCGAAGCTGCAATGTGTGACTATTTTTTCTATGGCTTGAGTGCCATACTAAAAGAGAAGTTAGCTTTGTTCAATCAAGGCAGTTACACCGAGTTGATCAGTGCTGCTCTGCTACAAGAACAAGCAACACTTGAGTGTCAAGCAGAGAAGAGGGACCGGGAGGATGTTCAAGAAGACACACCAGTTGTTCCTCGCAAATACCGTGTGGTGTATCACACACTATCCGATGAAAGATGGCAAGCGCCAGTGAGATCAACTCCGTACAGATTTCCTGCTCAAGAATCTTGTCTTGAAGCAACACCTTTGCCGCAGCAACGAATGACACCTGTGGCATCATTGCTGCAGCCAAGTACATCAACTTCTCAACCACAAGTCAACGAAGAACCGGGGAAACCTCCGTGTTCTTATTGCCACTGTTCAGGGCATTTTAGGCAAGAATGCCGGGACAAGTTGGTGAACACCAAACAGCCATCATCGTCAGGTGGTATGCCGCCACCTGCTCCAGTCAACATAACAGCATTGCAATCCGGGAGTGTACAACATCTTGCTATTGAGGATGTCCCGGAGGGAGCACCAGTGTTAGCGGGCATGTTCACTCTCAAAGACGTGCCCGTGCTCATACTTTTTGATTCCGGTGCAACCCATAATTTTATCAGCAAAACATGCGTGGATCAGCACCAATTATCCACCAATACTCCCACAACGAGTTTTCTTATACGTTCACCGGGAGGGAATATCTCTGCCAATCAGATTGTGTCCCGGGCAGCTTTGTGTTTGGGTGGAAAAATATACCCAACATCACTGATTATGTTGGATAGGCAGAAGATAGACATTATATTGGGGATGTCTTGGTTAAATCGTCACGGTGCCGTTCTCAATATCGGTAACCGGACTGTCCAAATTGACTCGCCGATTCACGGACAGCACATGCTGTTTTTAGACAGCGAAGATCCAGATATGGTAGAGGCCTACCACACGGAAGAGTTGAAGCTTGAAGATATTCCGGTGGTACGTGATTATCCCGACGTTTTTCCCGATGACTTACCGGGCATGCCGCCCGAACGGGACGTCGAGTTCAAAATTGAACTGGCGCCGGGAACGACGCCTATTTCACGAAGGCCTTACAAGATGGCACCTAACGAGCTAGCGGAGTTGAAAGAGCAACTGAATGAACTCATGAGCAATGGTTTCATACGACCAAGTTCTTCACCTTGGGGTTGCTCAGCGCTGTTTGTTAAGAAGAAGGACGAAACACTACGGCTATGTGTTGATTACCGTCCTCTCAATGCTGTCACAATAAAGAACAAGTATCCTTTGCCCCGCATTGACATCCTGTTCGATCAACTGGTGGGTGCAAAGGTATTTTCAAAGATGGATCTTCGGTCGGGGTATCATCAAATCAAGATTCGACCGGAGGACATACCGAAGACAGCTTTCTCGACGAGATACGGACTCTACGAGTACCTCGTCATGTCATTTGGGTTAACCAACGCTCCGGCACACTTCATGTACTTGATGAATTCTGTGTTCATGCCGGAGTTAGACAAGTTCGTCGTGGTATTCATCAACGACATATTGGTTTACTCCAAATCGGAAGAAGAGCACGCTGAACATATGCGTATCGTGCTACAACGGTTGCGGGAGCACAAATTATATGCCAAGTTCAGCAAGTGCGAATTTTGGATTGATCAAGTGCCTTTCCTAGGCCATATTATTTCAGCAGAAGGTATCGCCATGGACCCCAGCAAGATTGAACAAGTGCTGAAGTGGGAATCTCCCAAATCAGTCCA
Organism: Neostapfia colusana; assembly: GCA_030760725.1. NCBI lineage: Eukaryota > Viridiplantae > Streptophyta > Magnoliopsida > Poales > Poaceae > Neostapfia > Neostapfia colusana. The sequence goes on from JASWHV010000011.1 coordinate 66,089,346, forward strand.
CGAGGTCCGAAGTTTCCTAGGTTTAGCGGTGTATTATCGGAGGTTTATTCCGAGCTTCTCAAAGATTGCTAAACCAATGACGGAGCTGCTGAAGAAGGGCACTAAATACATGTGGAATGCATCATGTGAAGCCGCATTCAAAACTTTGGTGAAACATCTCACAACGGCTCCAGTTCTTGCTCAGCCAGACACGACGAAGTCATTCGATGTATACTGTGATGCATCCGGCATCGGTCTCGGCTGCGTTCTGATGCAAGAAGGGCGTGTAGTTGCCTATGGGTCTCGTCAACTGCGAAACCACGAGCAGCATTACCCAACTCACGATCTTGAGCTTGCTGCTGTGGTGTTGGCGTTAAAGATGTGGAGGCATTACCTACTTGGTAATCTCGTTCACCTCTACACCGACCATAAAAGCCTGAAGTATATCTTCACGCAGAAGGAGCTGAATATGAGACAATGGAGATGGTTGGAGCTCATAAAAGATTATGAAATTGAGATCCACTATCATCCGGGAAAAGCAAACGTGGTTGCCGACGCGCTTAGTCGGAAAGCCCACGTTCACAACTTGGCGGCTGCTGAGTTAGAAGACGAAGAACCAAGCCTCCGTGTCATTCCGTATGGCGCGCTTTATAATCTCGCGCTCATTCCAACGATCCGTGAAGAGATTGTTGAGGCTCAAAGAAGAGACAGAGGCATGTGTCACATACGGAGAAGACTAGACAACGGAGAGGTGAAATGTTTCCGGAAGGATGAGAACGGTACAATATGGTTCAACGACCGTATAGTGGTACCGCGCAATATGAAACTCCGGAAGAAGATCTTGGATGAAGCCCACTTGTCGAAGTTTTCCATTCACCCCGGAAGTAACAAGATGTACCAAGATTTGAAACAGAAATTTTGGTGGACTAGGATGAAGAGGGAGATTGCTAAATACGTATCCGAATGGGATATGTGTAGACGGGTCAAGGCTGATCATATGCGGAAAGCCGGACCGCTACAACCTTTGAAGATACCGGCATGGAAGTGGGAGGATGTGAGTATGGATTTCATCGTCGGATTACCGCTCACATCCCGGAAGCATGACTCGATATGGGTGATCGTTGACCGGTTGACGAAGTCGGCTCATTTCATACCGGTGAACACTCATTATCGAGCAAGGCAATATGCGGAGTTATTCATCTCCAGAATTATATGCTCACATGGTGTCCCAAAGACCATCATTTCAGATCGAGGTGCGTTGTTCGTTGCTCGGTTTTGGGAGCAGCTGCATGCCTCGTTGGGCACCAAGCTAATTAGAAGCTCCGCATATCACCCTCAAACCGATGGACAAACTGAGAGGGTGAATCAAGTGCTCGAGGACATGTTGAGAGCATGTGCCATCCACCACGGTAGGAATTGGGACGATCACCTACCGCTGGCGGAGTTTTCATACAACAACAGTTATCAAGCGAGTATTAAAATGGCACTGTATGAAGCTCTCTATGGCCGGAAGTGTCGCACACCACTAAATTGGTGTGAGTCCGGCGAAAGAGTTCTGTTTGGGATTGATCTTGTCAACGAAGCCAAAGACTGAGTTCGGTTGATACAAGAGAACTTAAAGGCTGCACAATCCCGACAGAAGAGCTACGCTGATCAAAGGCGTAGGCCATTACATTTTGACATCGGGGAACACGTTTATCTCCGTGTATCTCCGATGAAGGGAATTCACCGGTTCGGTGTAAAGAGGAAGCTCGCTCCCCGTTTTATTGGTCCTTTTGCTATCACGGAGAAGTGCGGACCCGTAGCCTACCGGCTGGAATTACTGGCAAGTCTAGCGGGTGTTCATGATGTATTTCATGTTTCACAGCTGCGGAAGTGCCTCAAATTCACCGCTGCTGTTCGCACTGAGGACATCGACGAATTGAAACCGGACCTGACCTACACCGAGCGACCGGTTCAGATTTTGGATGAAAAGATCCGGGTAACCCGGAACCGGACGATCAGATTCTTCAAGGTGCTGTGGAGTAATCACACCGCGGAAGAGGCGACATGGGAAAGTGAAGATTACCTCCGCACCAACTACCCGGAACTTTTATCTTTGTACAGTTTGTAATTACCTCTCCTGTCTCGTTCCTCTTTTGTAATCTCGGGACGAGATTCTTTTAAGGGGGGAGGAATGTAAAAGTCCCAAAAATGTGTATGAATAAAAACTATGGTTTGAGTTCATGTGTGTGGCAATGACAGGAAAAATGGGACTTGCAAAAACTTTTCTTCATGCAAGGTAATACATGGATGAACATCCAACATGAGGTTCACCTTTTTATTTAAAAGTGTTGGACCAATAAGGAGTTAAATACCTCTTTGCATGAAAGTTTAAAATTCAGATTTGAAATTCAAAGTTCACACATAGGGTGAGCAAAAACTTTGAATAAACATGCAGCCCTATAGTTGGGATTATAGGGAAAAGTTTGCTCACAAATTTTTCATTTGTAGGGTGGGCTCAAAAAGGGGTTAAAGAGAAGAATTTGCAAACTTCAACCAAATTCAAATTTGGCAAGCAAATTCAAACTGAATTGGAAGGATTCAAATTCTAACACACATTTTTAAACTCAGAATTGTGGGAATTAAGAGGATCAGCTTGAGAAGATATTTGGGGAGGGAATGTGGAGTGGGACCCACATGTCATAGAGCTAAAGGAGGAGCCTTGCACCCTAAGTCTTAGCCTCAGTGGGAGATTTCCCCGAACAGCTCACGGGAGCCACCGAGGTGCTTACCGGCGCCACCTCCTGCTGCCTTCCCCCATGCGCTGACCACCGAGGCGGTGCTCTCGTGCTAATCCCTGTGCTCACGTCCCCTCAGCCGGGCAAAAGGCTCAGTTGTGCTTCCCCCCTCGCGAGCGCACGAACGGCAGCCGTTTTTCCCCTCCGCTCTCGGTCCGATCAGAAGATCGGCAAAACCACCGCGCCTTTCCCCCCCCTGAGCTGCTAAACATCACCGCGAGCTCGGCCTCCACCTCCCTGACCCGCAAGCCAGCGAGCTGCGGCCTCCAGTGCCCGAGAACAACTGCCGCCGCGGCGACCTAAGCCGAGGAAGTGATCGGGCGCTCGTGGACAGCCCTCCACAACGGGTTTCACGGCCGAGCGATCACACCTACGGACGCGCACGGGTGCGGTGCTGCTCTCAGCCCAAGCTCAGGCCATACCGTGAAGCATCGCCGGCGAATTTCAAAGTTTTTCTCCGGCGACGTCAACCCGAGCATCCGGTATGGAAATCCAAAATTCTCCACTTCTATTCGTTCTTAGCTCGTAAAACCTTGCACGTAGGAGCTGGACTAGCCGGCGATCATATTCTCTTAAGCATTTGTCGCATGAAAACCCTTTGGGGCAACGTATTTTGAGGTCTACCGATCACTTCTCCGGCGGACCCATTTGGTCGCACGGCGACAACCCATTTCCAGCCATTCCCGAGCCTCTTTGAGGTCGTGTCGACCCTCCTAGAGGTACACTGGTGCTGTAGGGCTCGTCGGCACAAGCTTTTGAGGGCAGGAGACCCCGGGCGACGCTGCCGGACTTCCACAGAGGCAGTTACACGTCGCCGGCCATGTTCCGGTCGTCGGCAGCCCTAGCAAACCCCACAGCCATGTTCCTCGAGGCCCTAAACCCCCTGGCGGCGAGTTGTAGCTCCGGCGGTGGCCGAGAAGGCCGGTCCAGCGAGCTTCCGGTTACTCCGGCGAGGGGGAGCGCGCGGGCGCGAGCGAGAAGCGGGAGGTAGAAGAAAGCCGTGGGCCCCGCCTGTCAGCAGCTCAGAATTCAAATCCGGGATCGGGTGTGGCCCGGATCCCGTGTGCTGGCGCGAAAAACCCCGTGGCCCCGGTGTGGCCCAGTCCTGATTGGTTGGAATTCAAATAAGCGGGCCCAGTGGGATCGACCCTCCTAGAGGTACACTGGTGCTGTAGGGCTCGTCGGCACAAGCTTTTGAGGGCTGGAGACCCCGGGTGACGCTGCCGGACTTCCACAGAGGCAGTTACACGTCGCCGGCCATGTTCCGGTCGCCGGCAGCCCTAGCAAACCCCACAGCCATGTTCCTCGAGGCCCTAAACCCCCTGGCGGCGAGTTGTAGCTCCGGCGGTGGCCGGGAAGGCCGGTCCGGCGAGCTTCCGGTTACTCCGGCGAGAGGGAGCGCGCGGGCGCGAGCGAGAAGCGGGAGGTAGAAGAAAGCCATGGGCCCCGCCTGTCAGCAGCTCAGAATTCAAATCCGGGATCGGGTGTGGCCGGGATCCCGTGTGCTGGCGCGAAAAACCCCGTGGCCCCGGTGTGGCCCAGTCCTGATTGGTTGGAATTCAAATAAGCGGGCCCAGTGGGATTTTCAATAGGAAAATAATTCCAGACTTAGCTCAATCTTTAGAAATTCATATCTCCCTGTGGAAACCTCCAATTTGAGTGATTCCAATTGGGTTGGATTCATCTCTCTGAGTTATATCCAAATATGAACTCAGCTTTGTATGAAAGTCAATAATATATTCTGGAAAATTCTTTGAAACGTTTCTAAAAAATAATTATTGAGGGAGTTTGGTTAATCCAAAAATCCCCAAACTTTGCCAGAATATTCTTTAGCATATTGTTGACCTACTAGCAAATTTTCAGCTCATTTGAAAATCATTTGAGTAGGAATTTGCTAAATGCACACTACTGTGTTCAAAAGAGTCCAGAAACATTTTCAGAAAAATGTTTCCAACTTCAAAAATCTGTTCTGAGCAATCCATAGCTCCAAAAATCATAGGAAAATTTAGGCAAGCTCTCTGGGACATACTTGGAATTGTAGTTCACTTAGTTGGGCATGAAAATGCACATTACTACAGAATTAATTCTGTTGAGTACAAATGCTTAAAGAATTGTTCTGGGAGAACTACCCAAGTAAAAGGGCTGGATTTTGGACCAGATGACTCTCATGTGATCAAGAACTCACATGTAAACTATCAGCCCAAGATGAGTCCTGGAACTCCCTGTTCTTATTCTCCATACTTGTGTATAGGTGGGAATACATAAGAGATATTGGGAGAATTGGGGAGGACACAATATGACTCCACATTAGCTGCAATTTGGCAAGCTAAATCCTTAGGTAGAATAGAACCTGCTGTAAAAGTTTTGAGGCCATTGGAGTTCTTTTTCTTCAGTTGCATTAAAATCTTTTCAGCTTATCTATTATGTTCATTAGAGAAAAGGGTTAGTGTATAGCTAAGGCCTTAAGGTCAATTTAGTTTATTTCTGTTCTTTGCACAACAGAGGAAAACCAAGCCATGCTTGGCTTTTCCACACAACCTCTGTCCTAAGAAATTAATTCCATAACTTCTTTCTATTACATTCTATAAAATATGTGCATATGCATTTCAATAGGAACCACAACGAAGGGGACTCAAAGGAGTGATTCATCGAAGTGGATCAAGCTCCGGAGAGTCAAGGGTGGATCTGCAAGGACACTAACTATTATATACGACTACCCTGCAAAACAGGCAAGCTCCGGTTTGCATTTAACAGCTATTAAGTTTTGATTTTGTACTCACTTTCGGTCAAGATATTAACTGTGCATTAGGTCTAGAGATTGATACTCCTCTTGCATAACCAAATGACCCATTGAGTATTGGGTAGGTGTCTTTCACCGGAACTGCCATGCTTAAGTACGGTTCGGTAGAAGTCGAGTGGTGAGATGCTACTCGCAGTTTCAGGAACAACAGGGGCATACGGGATTGGTTCGTAATTGAATTAGCAAGTTAAAGTTGAGACCGGAAGGTTGTAGGAGCAGCAGGACATAGGGGCCTGGGTGCTGTAGACCTGTCCGTGTCGGTAAAGGACCGATCCGTATGCGGCCCTGTTGAACAAGTTTGAGTTGTGTACCGGACTCATGCTGGCTATATGGGACCCAGTAAACCGATGTACCTCGGGAAGCTGTCGTTGGGACTTTTCGGGTCACCTCAGGCGGACGGCCGGTGTGCAGTATGTGGGGAATATTCTCATGACATCTCATGTCGGAAGGTGCACCATGAGAGTAGCTACTGTACGGGGCGACTTGATCGATTCAGCGGGGGTGAAATGGGGGAAAGGCTGCCACGTACCACGTCAGTGATGGTTGTTGTAGGCAACGTCGAGTACGGGCGTACGTGTCGTGTAGTCCGGGTGTTATTGATTCAAATCACCGTCGCTCGCGGAATGGACCGAGCATACTTGTTCTCACAGTCGTGACGTAGTAAGAACTTGCATGAGAAAGGAACTAATCATCTTGATGTGAAGTATTATTCTACCTTGTATTGAAGCTTGATGAATAGGCTAGTGCAAACTCGATTCTTTTATGCCATGAGCAATTTACATCGGGGGAAAGCGTTTCTTGTCTGATTGTGGACTCCCGATGTGGCGTGCCCAGGGTTACTTAAAATGCTGCAATTAATACCTGAAAGTAAGGATGCACTTTTAGGCGAGTTTAATTATGCTTATGCCATCCTATGTTAGGTTCATAACCTCACTTAGAGTTTCATGTTTAGGGTGACGGTTAAGTCTTGCTGAGCGTTATGCTCACGGATGCTATCCGATTTGTTTTGCAGGTAATTGACTCGATGCTTATGAGAAGGGATGCCGATGAGACTCGGGAACCTCCGAGTGCTTACTTAAAGAGCATCCTCGCCGCTGCAGAGTGTCTTCGTGTTGCTAGTAAGAAACGTCCGCGGGCTGGACTATTTCTTTGTTGCTAAATTAGATATGAGTCGTGAGAGTGATAGTCTTCCGCTGTAGTTTACTCTGATATAACTATTTGTAAAACATTCTTGTACGCTTCCGCTAAACTAGTTATGTAATATTATGTGTGTTCATCGACCCGTGTGCTGTTGGGTGCCGCATAACACGGCACCACCCGACGAGGTCCTGTGGGGCCGTCTCAAAGCATTCAAGGATCACGCCTTCCCCAGAACAATGGCACACGACGCATGCCTCCATTCCCCGTCTGCACACCATTACGGTGAAAGACAGGGTGGCGAGGCGTGACGGCGCAACATTGCCGCCCGACGGTACAGAGCCGCCTAACGGGGCGAGGAGACACGGTGACAAGACGGGGACTTCATCATCACCTGCCACCCGGGTAGAGGCGCCTAGCAGGACAGGTGGCGCACCATAACTCCGTCGACAAAAAAAAATGCATGTATCTGTAAATACCCATAGTTTATGTATAGGAGACATATAGCCGCGGGGCCACATGCCGGGCCCCGGGCCACCTTGTAACTGCCCCGGCCTTGAGCTATAAAAGGATTGGGGTAGACTCCGGGCAAAGGGTTCGTGACCCAGCCTACTCATTCTCATACGCGAGCAAGCAATACACCAAACACTCCCGTGGACGTAGGGTTTTATGCTCTGGCGGTCTGAACCACGTAAATTCTCGTGTCTCTCTCACGATTGTGCTTAGACCTTCGTGATCCACTAGCCCCACCGAAAAAAGAACCTTCGCGGGCTTCTTCCGAGCAGACTGGGGGAAGTGTCGTAGCGAACACATCAACATTTGGCACGCCAGGAAGGGGGGCTTTTGGTTCGTGAAGTTGTCTGTGACCCACAATGGTGAACATCTAGTCTTTCAGAGGTTCTTCCCGTCCCTCTCGCTGTCAGCAGCAGAGTGAGCAGGAAGCGTCCTCTGGTTCCAGAGCGGGACCTTCCGCACCGGCGCTGGCTCCTACGGCGACGGTACCCATTGCCACCTGGCAGCCCTCGGCGGCGTCGGTGACAGCGTCGCAAGCGCCGACCAAAGCCAGTCCGGAAAGCGCGTTGTTAGCAGCCCGCGCACTCCTGCACAGCCCCTCGAACGTGGGGGCTTCCCCGTCCGCTGCCGAGCAATGGCACAACAACATCGACCACCTGGTCGTAGCTGCGCTCAACTCGCCGTGTCACCGGAGATGGCAACCAGGGATGGGACAGTTGTCGCCCCGGAACCTAACAAGGAACTACATGACGGCGACAACCCACTCGATGGCGACGTCCAGGCTCCCGACCACCGACCTCAGAGGCGAGCTTGACCGTCGTCGCCATCAGAAGGAAGATGGTCACGTCACCATCGAGCGACAACGCGAGTGGCATCATAGCCTTGGGGAGGAGTATGGTACCATAGGTACCTTGCGCCCCATTTGTGCGGGCCAGAACCCCGTCTCCCCAGGCTTAGTGGGAGGCTGCATGGCTCTGGATCCTCACCTTCATATGGCGGTGTGGCCGCAGAAGTTCCGGCCACACTTTCCGGAGAAGTTTGACGGGACAGTCAAGCCCGCCGAGTTCCTGCAGATCTACTCCACTGCCATCCTAGCTGTAGGGGAAGATAAGGCCATCATGGCCAACTACTTTCCAGAAGCTTTGACCGGGTCAGCCCGGTCATGGCTCATGAACTTGCCCCAGGGGTCTGTGACATCCTCGGAAGAGTTGTGCCGTCAGTTCACGGCCAACTTTGGGAGTTCCTACGTCTGGCCGGGCCCAGAGGCCGACCTCCACACCATACAGCAGCAGCCGGGAGAGCTGCTGCGCTCATTCATCTAGCGCTTCTCCCAGGTTAGGAACACCATCCCTTGCATCTCCAACACGTTCGTCGTCCTGGCCTTTTGACAAGGCGTCCGCGATAGGAAGATGCTCGAGAAGTTGGCCACGCATGACGTGCAGGATGTCTCCGAGCTTTTCCGCTTGGCGGACAAGTGCGCCAGGGCCACCGAGGGCCGTAACTGGCACACACCGCCCAGCAAGGGGGGTGAGTCCACCAGGGAGGGTTCTGGCGGCAAGAAGAAGACCGGCGGCAAGGACAAGCCGCTGGCTGGGGCTCATACTGCAGCAGCAGTAGCAGCTGCAGGGGGCCGGGGGCCACGCACCGACAAGCGCCCACGCCAGCCGTCTGGCAGCGACGATGGTGCTCAGCAGTGCCAGGTCCACGACACTAATCGGAACAGCACCAGCGAATGCCGGGAGATCCAGAGGCTGGCAGGACACTTCCGAGAGCTCCGACAGCAGCGCCAAGACGGCGCACCCTCTTGTAAGTGGGAGGGCAAATAGAAGGCGGGTCCGGAGGACGACGATGACCAGGAGATGGAGTTCCCAGACACCAAGCGGGCGTTAAAGGTCCTCTACGATCAGGAAGAGGACTCGGGCTCCGACCACAGCGAGCATCGCAAGACACTCCATGCCTGACCAGGCGGTCCCTCTTCCGTCGAGAAGAGCAGGCGGCCCGGGGAAGGGCCGTCTGGTGCCTCGGCAGGGTTTTCTCAAGGAGGAGTGACAAGCCTATGCTCTGGACGGCCCGAGCATGTCTCTCAGGTGCATCCATTTTGCTGTAAAGGGCAGGAACCTCTGCCTTGCCACAGGCCATAGGACACCTCTGAAGGTCTAATTCCAAGTGGTGGTAGACTATTTTTTCCTTTTCTCTTTCTTGTAAGGGTAACATAGGGACCAGGGATAGAGCTTAGAACAGCTAAAGTTCCGGAAGGGTCTAGGCTCTCTTGGTACCCGGGAGGAACCACTGCCTTCCGGCACGACCTGTGGCCCCCTATTGCCCGAAGGAAGTCAGAAACAAGAAAAAGTGAGTCCTGACCTGTGTGCCCCATTTTAGCCTATGATTGGCTCATGCATAGTAGTTATAAATGGCGTGCTTGGAGCCATCCTACACACTAGTTCTATACGCTAGACCTACATATTTGAGGTGGAATTAGTTCCGTTTCCAAACTGTCTAGGGGGTCAAGATGACGGTGGCCCGAACCCAGAGCCCTGGTTTCCACCGGACCTCTCTAGACACTCTGCTGCGACTTCCCTCACGCGAGCGAGGTGCCAAAGAGGGGGTCCTGCTCACCTCGCGGTTAGGAGAGCAATCCATGTACGTGGTGTATCTTGACTCCAAGGCTACCAATAGCATGGCAAAGTATGAAGCCCTTATATTTGGCTTAAGTATTGCTCTTTCTCGAGAAGTGCGGCAGAAGCTGGTTAAAAGTAGACTCCAACTCGCCACCAAACAGGGCGAGCGAGAGTGTTCTTAGGCTGATCCATAGCCAGCAGCCTACTTTAGGAAAGGGATTTCATGCTTTGGAGTAGCGCCATGTTCCCTGCGCCAACAATGCGGTAGCAGACAACCTTTCAACAAAAGCCTCTGCATGGACTCCGGTCCCAGAAGGCACCTTTGAAAGGAAGCTACTGTGCCGTACATCCAGACATGCCGAATCAGGCGAAAGGGGGTGAGCCCAGCACCTCGAAGCTGGCAGTCCCTGTAGCCCTGCAACCATGGCGCCTGCCAAGGATCGTATGCGTCACCGGGGGCTCCGTGTGACCTGGCGCCCAAGATCCGAAGAGCTCGAGTAGGTCTGATGCAGGGATCACGGAGGTCCGGACCTTCTTGAAAGACAATATCCTTCCTGATGAACGTGTATCCGCTGAACCGATCGTTCGTATGGCTACAAGATACATATTGGTAGACGGAAATCTCTACCAATGTGGCGCTGACAGCGATTTATTGCGGTACATTACCCGGGAGGAGGGCTGCGAGATATTCACAGAGATCCATGAGGGCGAGTGTGGCAACCGCTGTGTTCCACACGCTCGCGAGAGAAACCTTCCGGCACGGGTTACTGGCCGATAGCCCCCTTGGATGCCTTCGAGCTGGTCAAGAGATGCGTGGCATATCAGTTCCGTGATAAGCAGATCCACACACCGGTGCAGACGCTGCAAATCGTCCTACCCTCATGACCGTTAAGAGGCATGATGGCTAGGCACCCCGGCGCTGTAGCTTAGCAGCATCGGGAAGCCAGGCGGCACATGCCCCTGGACAAAAGCGTCAACTAAGTCCTAGGTGACCACATCGCCCAAGCCCGGGGTCGTCTCAATAGGTCCATGGTGACCCGGACCCCCTAGGAGGCCCGATGCTAACATCTTGCTTCATCTAGTCAATTGGTAGGTGCGCCCCCCCCCCCCTCACCAGGTGACCACACATACCAGGGGGCCATCCCGGTAAATCACGAGAGCTAGGCATCGGACCGCTCCAGCAGCGAGCAGAAAGTTCAGAATGCTGGCTACAACAAGACTGGAGACAAGGGCCGCACTCTCCTAGGGTCCCCACATTGTCAGGGGGCCCAGAACGAGAGATACTCACGCTGTCCCGGCGCCCCGGGTATTTACATCGCTAAGTGACAGGAGGAGCGAGCTTGGAAATGAGCAAAGTACTGCTCGCACCAGCTAAGTCATGATGGACCTTTGTGCTCCCTTGTCAACACAGCTTCCCCTCCAAGCTTTTGCATATATTATTGCATGCCCCTCGACGTGCATATAATTTCGTTTATCTGCCTCACCCTTGGCTAAATTCCTGCTACAAGGGGGAAATGCCTGTGGTACCTATATTACCTCCGGACCCCCTGGTTACTTTCTAGCCAGGGTCCGGTAGTGCTAGAAGGACGCCTCCCTTCTTTAGAGTGTCTGGTCAGCAGGAGGACTAGGGTGTGCAGCCTGCTTAGATTGGGCCTGCATCCTCAGCAGATGCGCCCTGCTCCTATAGGCGCGGCACCCGGAGTGCAGGGGGCTCGGACGGCACACCACCCGGAAGGGATGATAACCGGGGTCCGGATGTCGATACACTGAATTGCCCAGGTCCCGTAGCTTAGCAGATGACCATAAACCATAATGAAACCCTTGAGCAGAGGAAATGCAACTACACGGCATGGGGTATCCTTTGCCCTTAGTCTCTGTGCAAGTCGCAAGGCTCCGGTCCATAGGGTCGTAGGTCCAACCTTCCCAAACAAATCACTCTCAGACCACCAAAAAACTGACGCTTTCCGAAGGCCCTGGAGTTGTGTCCTACATTGGCACCCGATGTCAGAGGGTCATCACGGCTGGCCAAAATAAGCTAGATGTTCGGACCCGGCAACCTTTAAAAAGAAGCGGCTGCATATCTATGGCAAGCAACAAAGAAACGACAACTGCTTGGGCAAGTTAAGGGACCACCCAGTCTTGGCGGCATAGAGGATCAGGGGGCCTCATAGAAATTGAAGACGGCTCTACCTATCGGCCCAAGCACCAAGCGACTGATAGAAGGGAGATCAACTAAATCACTTTTTGGTTCATCAATACAGAAATACAGGACAAGGCTATGAAAGAATTAGAGCAAAAACATTTTCATTAACACTGGGGTCCGGCATATAGGGGAGGGTACAAGGCAACTAAGGAACTCAAGTTGAGTAGTCTTCTACTCCATGGACTGCTTGGTTGTCCCCCGAACCGGTCTCTGAGCAGTAGGCCGGCCACCAGCTATTAGACCGAGGTCGGCAGCAATGCATGCTGGACGATGACAATGATGACATCCTTGTGTTGTATCAGGCGATGCATGCTGGACCGCGTGGTAGTAACATCCAGTACAAGGTGGACAAAATCATCGTCTACGACAGATTTTGTTGTCTACAACAGTACCAGGAAGAAAGCTTGATCACTCTCGACTTAGCCTTCCTCCGGTACTGGCAGACAACCCTCTTGTGAAAAAGCACCAAGAGGACGTGCTCCACCCGGCACTGATGTCAGGGCTCACTGCGGGTCAAAGACCCTGTCCCCGACGGCCTCCCCGGCCATCGACGTGCCATCAGGATGGCTTGTGCTTCTATCCGGGCCCGTCAGAGAGAGGGATGTACCAGAAAACCTCACTGAAGGCCGCACGCATATGAACATCTCGCAGAGGTAGACAAAGATGACCACCAGTAAGGAGACATCTGGTGGGCGAGAGCGTCTGGAAGCAGAGGCTTCCAGTGCACAAGAGGAGGGCGAAGGTCGCATGGTGAGGAGGAGTGCCGTCTTACAACCACAAGGCCTCCTTTTATAACCATATGCAGCCTCACACAGCACAACAGGCGCGGCAATTGAGTCACCATCGCTGCACACCATGGCTATTCGCCTCCTCCAATAAAGAGCTGAACTCAGGACCACCCGCCAGCCACTGGGGGTCTGGATGATAACCCTTCGGGAACGACCGGCAGTTCTCGAGAGAAGCGGTGCGACCGGCTCATCGGCTGCCGCAAGAGAATAGCCTGAGGTAACCCCTCGGGCACATCATCCTAGCCTGCGCCAATGATGGGTAAGGCCCAGGCCCACCAGTCAGGCACTAGTGCGACAGGCGAGTATAAACTTGGGAACGACCGACGATTCTCGAGGGAAGCGATGCAGTGCTCCTATGGTCACAGGCGATCACAGTAATAGCCCCGAGGCAACCCCTCGGCCGCCACACCATGACCAGTCAAGTCAAAGTGAACGCGACGATACACTGCCACTTTGACCGAGTGCGCCCACTACGCCGAGGACAAACAACCTTTTCATCTCCCAAGTACAGCCGCTCACCCACTGCGCAAAAAAATTTCCGCCGCTTGATTCCCAGGAATTACAAGACCAAGACCATGACACGGAGGAGATAGGGGCTCCACCTGCAGACTCAAAGCTTCTTCCGAGATGGGCCCGGGGGCCACTCTCGGTACCCTACGGACCGGGTACCCACGCGTAGTGGGTAAAAAGCACCTGGGCCCCGCCTTCCCAGCTTAGGTGCGCCCCAGTGTAGGCCATGCGCCCTATGCCCCATGGGCTGTCAAAGGGCTGCAACATGTCATCAAGCTCTGAGCCTAACTACCGGACGAGGGTGGCTCAGGGGCCGACACTCGTCCAGTAGAGCCAGACCCCATCCTTCACCAAGGAGGGCTCTGGTGCTACCACGTGCCCGGATCCTCCAAGTCGCATCTCTTGGTCGGGGAGGGCTCCGGAGGAGCCACACGTCCTGCAGCTCCAGATCCGACCTCCATCATGGAGGCCACCGGTGCTGCCACATGGGCAGCGAATCCGGGCGTACCTTTCCCCTGAGGGAAGGCTCTGGATGGGCCACGTGTCTCGCAGCCCTGGATCCGACCTCCAGCATGGGAGACCTCCGGTGCTTCCGCGTGCGCAACAAGTCCAAACCACCCACTACTCCCCGAGATGGCTCCGGTAGAGACGCGTGTCTCGGGGGCCATCCGCCCAAACGTCACCTCAGCTGGCAACGGGAAGATAGACCGGAGGTAATGAGGAAGGTGCGTTGTTAGGCCAAGCATTCAAGGATCGCACCTTCCCCAGAAGCATGGAGCACGACGCACGCCTGAGTTCCCCGTCTGCACACCATTACGGTGAAAGACAGGGCGGCGAGGCGTGACGGCGCAGCAGTGCCGCCCAATGGAACAGAGCCGCCTAACAGGGCGAGGAGACGCGGTGACAAGACGGGGACTTCATCATCACCTGACACCCGAGCAGAGGCGCCCGGCGGGACAGGCGGTGCACCGTAACTCCGTCGACAGTGACAATGCATGTATCTGTAAATATCCATAGTTTATGTATAGGAGACAGATAGCCGCGGGGCCACATGTCGGACCCCGGGCCACCCTGTAACTGCACCGACCTTGAGCTATAAAAGGACTGGGGCAGTCTCCAGGCAAAGGGTTCGCGACCCAGCCTACTCATTCTCATGGTTTGATCGATTTTTCACAGTGAAATTGATCTAGATCTTGAGTCAAGATCATCACCACGTCCACACTTCGTCCCAGCACCCCTGTTCATCATAAAACCTCATGAAATCCCATTAAAACATGCAAGAACACATACAAACTGGTTTAATAAAACTGCACCATAGGATTTGCATTCATCTACCCCCATTGCATCTTGAGTAAAGTTTGTGCATGATGATTGATTGCTGTAGATTTTGTATGAGCATGATCGTGAGTAGAAGGACAAGCTCAAGAGGCCATCTACGAGGATCTACAGCACCAAGACTTCGATACGCTTGAACAACAAGAACCACGGGAGCAAGGCAAGTGCCCCTTGACCATATTGATCCCATATTTTGAAACTGTTTTATTTGCGAAAACTCGTATGCTTGAGTCAACTTGATGGGACATCCTTTTATGGGAGTTTACTAGTTTTGTTAACAATCCTTGTCGCCAGGAAAGTTGATGAGTCGGGTATGGTCGTTTTTTCCTTTTTGCTTCGCTTAGTTCATGGGATACGGGAAGCTGAAATAAAACATGTCTAGCTACTGCACTCATATGAATAATAATGATGAGAACTTGATGATGTTAAAGAGCATGGAATCAGGGAGATCTAGGCAAGCTTGGTTCGTGAATGTTGCTGGATGAGATGGTGGTGCTTGCCATAGATCTAAGGACCGGTTCATGCGAGAATATGCCAGGAAAACAGTGCCACCACAAGGCCAAGTATGGGTGCGGCTTAGCTGACTAATTAGGTGTGTTGCTAGCTTTGATGGACCGTGGATGGCGTGGGGAATAGGAGTCGAGGACGACTGCCCTGGGAACTGCATGGCACAAGAGGGGGCCCGTGGGTGAGAGAATGGTGATTCGAGCCTGTCGGTGAAACCTCAGTGAGTCCATACATCTAGTAGCCCCTTTGTAAAGGCTATTTTGTGATCTCTTGTCCATACACGGACAGTTGTGTACTGGTATAATGGAGGTTCTGTAGTCGCCAACGGGTGATAAAATCACAAACTTGTGGGTAAAGTGGTGCCACCTCTGTAGAGTGTAAAACTATCATGATAGCGTGCTTCCGGTCACAAGCACCTAGCCAACTTCCATGATTAGAGGGAAAACATGGGATGGTTATTTGGTATGGTTATGGTATGGTCATTGGGATTGGTTTTTGGACTGTTCTGAATCATGAAAATGAGTTTGGTTTCGGTTTTATGAACATGAGATGGTTATGAATCTTTATGAGTATGAGATGAACTTGAGAAAGATTAATGGCTGAATGAGACTTGATAAGTGGTGAGTTATGATTAAAAAATGTTGCTGAATTACTTGGTCATGTTGGGATAAATTTCACTTAGAAATAGTTGCTGTTTTTACCATGTTTGTGACATAAAATTTGCTTGTTGCAATGAGCCGTTTTATTTACTACCTAGTTGTAAGCTACATATCATACTTTTCCCGCACTTGCTGTGTACGACATGTACTCACCCTTGCATTATCACATAAATATCAGCAACAGAAGAAGAGTACTTTGAGGACCATGTGGAGTACTAGGCGTGCGAACTACCATCAGCATGCATGTGGAGTTGAAGATGGAGCCTGCTGCTGTTTAGTTGTTTCCGCTGTCGTTTAGAGACTTCCGCTGCAAGAATAAGATAGACAATCATGAGTGAGACAATAATTCGATGTAATAAAGCACTTAAAAACTATTTATTCGTGGTTATATTCTGAATTCAGTTTGTGGATTACATGTGTTTGTGTGATGAACATCCGGGGCACACATATGCATTAACTTTGTTCTGTTTTTGAAACCGGGTGTCACAGATTGGTATCAGAACCACATTGACCGTTGGACGCAAGCCTAGGTAGAATGGACACTCTAAAACACATAGGAACACCCTTGTAAACTGCTATTTTCGAAAATTTCTTGCTGCTGCACTTTACTTGTCAATTCAGCCACCGCAAAGTGCTATTTTCAGCCCCTCTTTTCTCCTCTTTTGGACAGCAACGCCTTTGCTTTCTTGCTCCATAGTTTATGAAGTTTTGGGAGTTATTTCTTCCTTCTCTAAAGTTTCTCATTTCTTATTTATAGATGCCGGTGACCAGGAGCACATCAGGCATAAGAGCTCGTCCACCATCACGTGGGAGTGCTCTTAACCCCATTGAGGTGTCCAATGGACCGGTAGCTGTCTCATCAAAGCAGCCCGTCTAGCAAAAAGCCCACTAGACATACTGCCCTGAAAGACGTCAGCTGCCTTGCGCAGGAAAACTCTAGCTACACTCCTCGCCTTTCCCGTTCCTCTATCAATGCTCGACGACATCCAATTGAAAATAAAAAAATGTTCGTAATGAATGTAAAGTAAAATATATAAGACGAAAGAAGACAAAAGAAACATTACTTGAAATTTGTTTTAAAATTCATCACTGTCACAACAATGAGCTCTACTCCTTAATCCGGACCACCGATCTTTTGTCGTGATTGTTTTTTGTTTTTGTTTTTGCATTTCATGAGTCTGTAAATCTTGAGCATCTCCAACTAACTAATCGAGGCCTACACCAGGTTCAATGACAAAAGAGTCAGGCAACTCTTGTTGTTGGTAAACCTCATCAATCTTAGCTCGTCTCAGGCTAGCTGCATAACCATCTGGGAATTTCAAATTTTCCAACCACCGTAAGGCTTCTTTCTTTTCTATAGGTCTAAGACAGAAAGTAGCGTGTGGTTTGCCACTGGTTTCGGAGAGTTCAAGACTTGGGCAGTTACAAACCTCTGCCGAATCTCTTCGATCCTTAATATTGTCTTTTGTTTTGCCCATCACATACAAGCATGTGCTTATGATGCAGTCACTCATATTACGCTCCTGGTGCATGACATCAATGTTATGCATTATAATTAAAGACTTCACATACGGTAGTTCCCATAATACACATACATGAGTCCAATTGTAGTACTCTCCGTAACCAACAAAATATCAAGAACGATTTTCACCTGGCACTAGCTTGTCCAACATGGCACATATCTCTGACCCGTTCAAATGTTGCGGTGGTTCTTTTGTGGCAACGGTGTTCTTTCTGAAGACATTTCTCTATTGTCTGAACACGTGATTCAGAGGTAGCCAATGTTGATGACAATCGAAGTAACATATCTTGCCACCATGACTAAGACGAAAACATCCGTGTCTGTAGCACATATCGGACATGACAAACGACCATGAGTACTCTAGCCGGGAAACATGTGTATGCTGGGAAATCATGAACATACCACAAGTATGCAGCTAAAAGGATGAATTTCTATTTTTTGTAACTATCGTACGCTTCGATTCCTGTCCATAACAATTTCAACTCTTCAATCAACGGCTTCAACATCACGTTGAGTCGTGAACCAGGATAATCTGGTCCAGGAAAAATGAGGCAAAGGAACATGAATTCATACTTCATACAGAGAGATGGTGGTAAGTTGTATGGAATAGCGAACACGGGCCACCATGAGTATGGTGTGGCATTTGTACTGAACGGTGAGAAGCCATCTGTCACTAATCCAATGCGAATATTTCTTGCATCATTCGTGAAATATGGGTCGGAGCGGTCCAACGCCTTCCATACCTCACCATCTGACTGGTGCACCATGACTCCGAGATTCTCACGTACACCTTCTTTGTGCCATCTCATACGTCTGGTAGTTCTTTTTGAGAGAAACAAGCGCTTCAACCGAGGTGTAACCGGAAAGTATCGAAGCTGCTTATGTGCGACTTCAGTATGTACATGCTCTCCTTCGTCATTATCAACCTCGACAAACCTCAATTCGCCATATTGTAAGCACTTCTTATCGTTGGCGTGCTCTTTCCAAAAAAGCATGCAGTTGGCTAGGCACACATCAATCTTCTCATATTTCATACCAAGACAAGAGATCAATTTCTTGGACTGGTACCTATCTTTCGGCACTTTATACGGCTGAGGAAGAATATCGCTGATAAATTTGATGAGATTGTTGAACAATTGCTCGGTAATAAATACTTAGACTTTATTGCCATACGTTTGGTCATGAAATTAAGAAGAGTCACTTTTGTGTGTTCATGCAGTGGCTCTTCAGAAGCTTTGAGAAGCTTAAAGAACATTCCAACTTCCGTTGTAGGAGCATCCTCCTTCAACTTAGGATCTATGGCTTCAAGCATCTCATCCATCCTATCGACTCCCGTGCCATCATCCACCATTTCATCTTCTACAGCTTCGGAAGGTGTCTCGTTATGAAAGTATCATATCTCATACTTTTGCATTAAACCGTTTCGACACAAGTGAAACCTTAACGTCACATTATCAAAAAATTTCGCATTCTGGCATTTGATACATGGGCACCGCACCCTACCGCTGTTGGACAACGAAAAAGCTTGTTGTATAAAAGCATCTGTCTTGGTGAACCACTCCTTTGAGTGATGCCCATTCTTTTTCCAACCAGAATACATCCAAGTCTGGTCTTCAAGGTTATATATTCGAAGCGGACAAATCATTATTAGTACATTTTTATGCCTTGTCACGGCCCCTACAACTAGGAAGATAGGTCCTAAACCCACCAAAGAGTGACTGAGGTAACGTGCTTATGACGAGACACGAAGTCCGAATCCAGATAAAACTTTGGCAGCATAACCCTATTGTTCTCCAACTGCACACAAAAAAATGGTGCAGCCGAGAACATTAGGGTTATGCTGTTGAAATCAAGTCCAGATCCAGACCCCGTACCTAACTCGTCAAAAGCACGTTCTCGGTCACTCTCAGGCTGTCCAAAAATGGACTATTCTGAACCTACATGCCTCACATGCCTATCGCATGTGAGACGTGCAGAATTGAAATGAGTAATTAATTTCTATAGGTTATGTTACTCATTTTCATTTTTTCATTCTTTTACGTGAGAGGAAAGAACGAGAAAGAGGGGGTAAGATGGTCAGAGTTGAAAGTTCAAAGAGCCTATGTCGGGTCGGGCCGTGCCATGTCGTGCTTTGCCGGGTCGGGCCAGGTCGTGCCGGGTTGGACCATGCAGAGTCGGGCCGTGCCGGGTCGGCGGGCCATGCCGTGCCTAGGGTTGTGTCGTGTGCTGGGTTGGGCCATGCCGTGCTGCTGGGTTGGGCCATGCCGGGTCGGGCCGTATTGGGTCGGGTCGTGCCGTGCCGGGTCAGGCCGTGCAGGGTCGGGCTGTGATGGGTCGGGCAGTGCCTTGCCTGGAGTTGGGCCATGTGCTGGGTGGGGCCGTGCCTTGCTGCCGGTATGGGTCGTGCCGGGTCGGGCTGTGTCGTACCGGGTCGAGCCGTGCCAGGTCGGGCCGATCCGTGTCGGGTTGAGCCGTGATAAGTCGGCCCCAAACCTGTTAATATATGTATAATGATTAAACACTCACAATCAATTAATTAACTAATTCAAAACTAACTGAACATTTCAAAACTAAATAAACAATTAAATGATTCAAACTAATTAACTTATGAAACTAATTGAACAATAAAAAACTAATTATACAATTACAAACTAGTTAAACAAACTAATTACAAACTAAACTAAATAACTAATTAAATGATTTAAACTAATTAAACAATCTTATCTAATTAAACAAACTAATTACAATCTAATTAAACAATTACAAACTAGACTAAACTATTTAATTTAAACTAATTAAAAACAAAACTAAATAACTAATTAAACTAAATAACTAATTACAAACAAACCTTAACTGGCAGGGGGTGGCCGGGGGCGGAGGCAACACGCAGGGAGGCCGTGGTGGGCGGCGGCGGTGGTGAAACCAGTCGGGGTCAGCGTGGGCGGGTATAAACTGCTTCTTTACGACGGCCAGGGTCTGGCCGTTGTAAATAAGACTTTAATTACGACGGGACCAGACCCCATCGTTAATAACGTACTTATTCACGACGGTGAGGGTCTGCTGTCGTGAATAACGTACTTATTCACGACGGTCTAGGTTTACCGTCATGAATAAGTGCATTATTCACGACCACCAAAATCCACCGTCGTGAATATTTTTATTAACGACGGCACCGTCGTTAATAAATTTGACCATTGTTAATTTGATACTTTCCTGTAGTGGGAGAGAGGGGTTAGTGGTGGCGGCTGGATTACTGCTCAATCCTCTTTTAGATGCGATCTCATTCCCATCATTGGGTTCTGCGTCATATGCATCACCGGCCATCCCGGGCGGAAGATCTCCGTCTGGTTGATTGCTAAAGAGCGTGGCCACAAGGCTAACCTCACCAATGAAAACAACCGCAGTATATCTCGTTTGGACTTTCATGGATATGAAACAGGAAGGCTCGTGGGAGAGCCACATATTCATTCCCCGCCGCTCGGTGGCGAATGCGGTAGCCCTTAGGATTGGGGCTAGAGGGATGCTCAGCATGTGCTTCCGCTCTACCTTCCATTTTGTCGTGCGGGATGAGAAACTTGTTCTCTTCATGTTGCTCGTCCTCAAGGACAACCCCGTCACTGATTCATGCTCCAAAGGCGCACTCCTCCACATCTACAATGGTGTCATGAGGAAGGGGCTACATGTCACCGCTGGTCGCCGCAACCGGTGTCGATGATGCATCGATCGAGATTACGTATCGCAGATCGGTGGGAGCTGCATCCTCAAGAGGGACTATATACCTCTTTCAAATAAGTTATGAACATGAGATCGGATTCAATATCTCGTGTCCGCTCTCGTTGCTTGGTTATCTCCCCAACCATGAAGATGTGTCAAACCCCAATTTGTTAAATTATTCAACAGATCGATCTTGGAACAAAGGAGTGCCAATAACAAATTTTGCAATCAGCAACTGGATTGAGATCAAATTCAGATTCAGAAGTAAAATGATGGTTCAACTAAGTCCTGTGAAGAAATCCAAATCATTTCCACTAAAGTGTAATCAAACAAAAATAATTTTATATTCTGCATGATGAAAGATAATTTTGGTAATTTTCCCAAAAATTTATAGAGAAGTTTACAACACGTAAAAATTCAACAAAGTTTCAATATCACCTACATTGCTAGATTTGTAGTTTAAACTCTAAGGAGAGTCGGAAAAAGTAACAAAAGTTGTTCCTTATAACCTTAACTAGGCCCACACAAATTTTCATAATTTTCAGAGCAGTGGAACATAGTTTATGAGAGAAACACAGAAGCATTGTAGATAAATTTTTTAGAAATCTGACAAATTCTAGAGCAGAGACTGGACCCACCTGTCATTGGCTCATTGACCTCTATGGGCTGAGCAGGTGAGTAGCTAAAGCTGCTGGCGCGGGTGCCTCTATCCCAGCCAGCCTCCTCCTTTAAATTACTTCTTCTGTTCAGTTGGGTGCTCACACCCCCCTCAAAATTCTTTCTTTTTTGTTGAGCAAAGTAAGAGTTCCCTCCTCTCTGCTATTCCTCTCTCTGATTCACATGAGCTCCATCTACTCTATGTGCTGCTGTTCCAGTGAGCTTTTGGCTATAATATTTCTTCTTGTTGTCCTCAGCACTTTACCCTTTTACTGGTTGGTCCCCTTTCCGATGGCTGTTTTATCCTGTCCAGATGTTGAAGAAGCTACTGTTCTTGTGTTTTACTACTAGAAATTTGTTTTGTGCATCAGATTTTACATGCAAAGTGTAAAATCAATATAAATTGAATATTGGTCTGAAAATGCAAATAAATTTTGTTAGATTCCTAATCAGCAGATCTATTCACAGAAACAATAAGCATATCACGCTTGAGATCAGATCTGCCACAAAAATTGCTTTTGCTCACATGTTCTACATGCATTTCACTTATTACCTCAGATCCTGTGGCATTGAGCTCTTGCATGTAGTTTATAGCCACTGCATGTGATGCATATGGCATTTTTGCAGCTCAGGTTATGTGTAAAAATTGCAAGATATGTATTTCTAGTGATTGGCATAGTTTAAACCATGATATATGAAATAAAGGTTCTAAATGGTAAAAGTTCTGGGAGCTCAAGTCCCGTTTGATCGGTTTTTGATGGTGGAATTGATCTAGATCTTGAGTCAAGATCATCACCACGTCCACACTTCGTCCCAGCACCCCTGTTCATCATAAAACCTCATGAAATCCCATTAAAACATGCAAGAACACATACAAACTGGTTCAATAAAACTGCACCATAGGATTTGCATTCATCTACCCCATTGCATCTTGAGTAAAGTTTGTGCATGATGATTGATTGCTGTAAATTTTGTATGTGGGTGATCGTGAGTAGAAGGACAAGATCAAGAGGCCATCTACGAGGATCTACAGCACCAAGACTTCGAGACGCCCGAACAACAAGAACCACGGGAGCAAGGCAAGTGCCCCTTGACCATATTGATCCCATGTTTTGAAACTGTTTTGTTTGCGAAAACTCGTATGCTTGAGTCAACTTGATGGGACACCCTTTTATAGGAGTTTACTAGTTTTGTTAATAATCCTTGTCGCCAGGAAAGTTGATGAGTCAGGTATGGCCATTTTTTCCTTTTTGCTTCGCTTAATTCATGGGATACGGGAAGCTGAAATAAAACATGTCTAGCTACTGCACTCATATGAATAATAATGATGAGAACTTGATGATGTTAAAGAGCATGGAATCGGGGAGATCTAGGCAAGCTTGGTTCGTGAATGTTGCTGGATGAGATGGTGGTGCTTGCCATAGATCTAAGGACCGGTTCATGCGAGAATATGCCAGGAAAACAGTGCCACCACAAGGCCAAGTATGGGTGCGGCTTAGCTGACTAATTAGGTGTGTTGCTAGCTTGTTATGGACCGTAGATGGCGCGGGGAATGGGAGTCGAGGACGACTGCCCTGGGAACTGCATGGCACAAGAGGGGGCCCGTGGGTGAGAGAATGGTGATTCGAGCCTCCCGGTGAAACCTCAGTGAGTCCATACATCTAGTAGCCCCTTTGTAAAGGCTATTTTGTGATCTCTTGGCCATACACGGACAGTTGTGTACTGGTATAATGGAGGTTCTGCAGTCGCCGACGGGTGATAAAATCACAAACTTGTGGGTAAAGTGGTGCCACCTCTGTAGAGTGTAAAACTATCATGATAGCGTGCTTCCGGTCACAAGCACCTAGCCAACTTCCATGATTAGAGGATAAACTTGGGATGGTTATTTGGTATGGTTATGGTATGGTCTTGGGATTGGTTTTTGCACTGTTCTGAATCATGAAAATGAGTTTGGTTTCGGTTATATGAACATGAGATGGTTATGAATCTTTATGAGTATGAGATAAGCTTGAGAAAGATTAATGGCTGAATGAGACTTGATAAGTGGTGAATTATGATGAAATAATGTTGATGAATTACTTGGTCATGTTGGGATAAATTTCACTTAGAAATAATTGCTGTTTTTACCATGTTTGTGACATAAAATTTGCTTGCTGCAATGAGCCGTTTGATTTCCTACCTTGTTGTAACCTACATATCATACTTTTCCCGCACTTGCTGAGTACGACATGTACTCACCCTTGCATTATCACATAAATATCAGCAACAGGAGAAGAGTACTTTGAGGACCATGTGGAGTACTAGGCGTGCGAACTACCGTCAGCATGCCTGTGGAGTTGAAGATGGAGCCTGCTGCTGTTTAGTTGTTTCCGCTGTCGTTTAGAGACTTCCGCTACAAGAATAAGATCGACAATCATGAGTGAGACAACAATTCGATGTAATAAAGCACCTAAACACTATTTATTCATGGTTATATTCTGAATTCAGTTTGTGGATTACATGTGTATGTGTGATGAACATCCTGGGCACACATATGCATTAACTTTGTTCTGTTTTTGAAACCGGGTGTCACAGATTGGTTTCAGAGCCACGTTGACCGTTGGACGCAAGCCTAGGTAGAATGGACACTCTAAAACACATAGGAACACCCTTGTAAACTGCTATTTTCGAAAATTGCTTGCTGCTGCACTTTACTTGTCAATTCAGCCACCGCAAAGTGCTATTTTCAGCCCCTCTTTTCTCCTCTTTTGGACAGCAACGCCTTTGCTTTCTTGCTCCATAGTTTATGAAGTTTTGGGAGTTATTTCTTCCTTCTCTAAAGTTTCTCATGTATTATTTATAGATGCCGGTGACCAGGAGCACATCAGGCATAAGAGCTCGTCCACCATCACGTGGGAGTGCTCTTAACCCCATTGAGGTGTCCGATGGACCGTTTTGGGAGGAAGTGAAGACGGAACCTCATGATGAAGATGAAGTCAATAGCTATATGCATGAGGAAGAGGATCCGGAAGAGGTGAAACCATTTGAAGACGATATGGAGGATGATCCACAAGAATGGCATTAGTATGCCCCTCAGGAGAAGTTTCACGCGGGCTTACACCCGTGGAGCCTCATGAAGCTATGATGGGAGGAGATGAACCCGAGGAGGAGCCACCCCTTGATGAGGCCGAGAATAAAGGTGATGAATGGGCTAACCATTCAGTTCAAGAATTCCAGTCCGATCGAATGGAAGGAGGACACATATCCAAGGAGCTTAAAGAGTTCCTGGATTGCTGCAGCTTATATCCGGAGTATCTCCTCAAGAAAGTCCCTCGTCGCGGACATGAAGAGTGGAAGGCTGATGTAACCATCCTATCTAACGGTAGGGTTCTCACTCGGCACTTGACACCCACATGGAGAGCTACAAGGGCAGAAGCTATCGATGATGCTGCATGGGAAGCACTCACCGAACTGTGCTACGCCTTCCATGAGCAGCTTGAGGGAACCACTTTTGAGCTGCACCCGTGTTGGAAGAGTGGTACAAGGGAGATCATTGGACCCCATGTAACAGCTATTTCCAACCCACAAGCTGCTGACAAGTCCCAGAGGTTGCTCGTGGAGTTAGGAAACCGCTACGCAAGCGCACAAGAAGAGATCCGTTACCTCCGCAAGAAGCTGTATTTGCTGGAGAAACAAGAGGAGAATCGTGCCAACGCGGGAGCAAATGGAGCACCAGCGTCATCTAACCCTACATGGACTGCTGACTCACCATGGTGTGTGCCCATGTATAGACCATCCGCGTCACACGGCGAGAACAGCATCGGTTCACATGATTAAGTTTAGGATTCCCATTGAATAAGCTGTAATAGGAACATTTAAATCATAGTAGCTTGAATAGGAGTGGTGTGTTAAACTTATGTGATGATTGCTTGGTTCGTGTGCTGATGTAAGTTATGGGATGCTTCGGCAAATGTCCACATCCACACATAGTGGAGAGATGTGAGATGCTTCGGCATGTGTTCACATCCTCATATAGGCTGAAATTAATAAAAGAAGATATTTAGTTCATACACCTTGATGCATGTAGTTGGGGGGATAAATCTAAACTTCTATTTTCTATTCTACTCTACTCTCTCTCACAGATGGTGAGGGAAAACACCAGCCGTCAAAGCAGGAACGCTCGTGGCAACAATGAACCACAAGATGATGGCAATGTTGAAGTTCCTGAAAATGCTAACCCCGGGGCTGATGCAAACAACCTTGAACGGTTGATGGCTATGCAGAACCAGCTCATGCAAACTATGATACAAACATTGGGACAGCTGCAAGCCAACAACAACAACAATCCTAACCCCGTTCCTGCACCCCCACCGCCACCACCGCCGGCTCACAACAGATTGGGAGAGTTCATGAGGACTAGGCTGCCTACTTTTGCACAAGCTAATGATCCCATAGAGGCTGATGATTGGTTGAAGTCCATGGAAAAGAAGCTTGCTATTGTTCAGTGCAATGATCGGGAGAAAGTTCTCTTCGCATCGCACCAACTTATGGGAGCAGCCGCTGACTGGTGGGACGCTCTTTGCAATGCTCATGTCAACCAGGAGACTATCACTTGGGCTGAATTCAAGGAGAGTTTCCACTCTTATTACGTCCCTGCTGGAGTCATGATGCTTAGAAGACAAGAGTTTGAAGGTCTACACCAAGGAAGGAAGAGCGTGAATGAGTACCTCAACAAGTTCACACAGCTGTGAAGGTATGCTCCAGAAGATGTCAACTCGGATCAAAGGAAGCAATACTTGTTCATGAGAGGATTGAACAATGAGATCCAAGTTCAGCTGATCAAAACGATTATGCAAACTTCCAGAACCTCGTTGACAAAGATATAGTGGTTGAAAGCAAGATCCATGAGATCGAGCAAGAGGGCAAGAGGAAGATGCCATACCAGCCACAAGGGGGTGACGTACGTCCCCTTTCATGCCACCAGCTGCACCACAGTATGGCTCGTCCGCGTCTACTTTCCGCCCTGCAAATACACCTCGCTCTTATCAACCACCGCAGAAACGTCCTGTTATGCAAGTACCTCGTATGCCTTTGCCTCCTGCGCCCCGTCCCAACATGGGAGCCTATGCTCAAAACCAGCCTCGCCCCAACATTCCTGCTGTTTTAGGAAACAAAGCATTCTTTTCATGCAGAGAGGCGGGACACATTGCAAGTCAGTGCCCTAAGAAAGGCCTTGGACAGCCAAACAACGCGCCCAAGCAGAACTCACGGCCGAACGGAGGAGCTAATCAAGGTAACCATGGACAGCAGAACTACACTCGTGGCAACATGAATCATGTCTCCGCTGAGAAAGCACAACAAGCCGAGGACGTCGTGATTAGTATGTTCCTTGCCAACTCCAACCTTATTGTACGAGGACTAATATAGTATGTCCAAAAGTAAACCTTAAAATAAGGGGGGTAGACTTTCTTGCCAACCTTATTGTCTTGGATTCCTAAGGGATTGATATAATACTTGGAATGGATTGGTTAAGCAAGCACAACAGAGTGATTCAATGTGCTAACAGGAGCGTGCAGTTGACAAATGAGCACGGTACTCGTATTGAGTTCAAGTCAGCCCAACCCGCAACCGAGAAGGCAACATTGAACCACGTCGAAGAAGCAACATTGGAAAGCATTCCAGTGATTCAAGAATTTTCAGATGTGTTCCCGGAAGAACTCCCAGATATGCCACCTGACCAGGACATTGAATTTACCATTGATTTAGTACCTGGAACTGCACCTATAGCGAAAAGGCTGTATCGTATGCCCGCTAATGAACTAGTGGAGATTAAGAAGCAAATTCAGGAGCAGCTAGAAAAGGGTTTTATACGCCCAAGCTCGTCACCATGGGGCGCCCCCGTGCTCTTCGTATACAAGAAGGATGGGACCCAAAGGATGTGCGTAGATTATAGGTCTCTCAATGAGGTGACGATCAAGAATAAGTACCCGCTGCCCCATATAGAGGACCTGTTCGACCAAATGAAAGGTGCCCGAATTTTCTCCAAGATTGATCTTCGGTTGGGATACTTCTGTCTGAAGATTAAGCCCTCCGATATACCCAAGACTGCATTTCAAACACGGTATGGTTCGTATGAATATACCGTTATGTCTTTTGGGTTAACAAATGCACCCGCATACTTTATGTACCTCATGAATAAGGTCTTCATGGAGTACTTGGACAAGTTCGTCGTGGTTTTCATCGACGATATCATGGTGTATTCGAAAAGCGAGGAAGAACATGAAGAACACTTGAGATTGATGTTGCAGAAACTGCGAGAGCATCAATTGTATGCCAAGTTCAGCAAGTGTCAATTTTGACTAAAGGAGATATCGTTCCTAGGCCACATCATCTCCGAGGGGGGAGTATCGGTTGATCCCGGAAAAGTGGGAGATGATCTGAAGTGCAAACGCAGAATGTGAGAGATATTCAGAGTTTCCTTGGAATGGCTGGATACTACCGCCGGTTCATCAAGGATTTCTCCAAAATAGTGAAGCCTATGACTGAATTGCTAATGAAGGGAAAAGCATTTCAGTGGACATCAGCATGTCAAGCAAGCTTTGAGGAGCACAAGAAAAGACTAACCACAGCGCCAGTTTTGGTATTGCCGGACATGAGCAAGAGCTTTGACATATATTGTGACGCATCAAGACAAGGGCTTGGATGTGTGCTCATGCAAGAAGGACAAGTGGTAGCCTATGCGTCGAGACAACTAAAGAAACACGAGCTGAATTACCCCACACATGACTTGGAACTTGCAGCCGTGGTACATGCCATGAAGATTTGGAGGCATTATATCCTTGGCGACCAATGTGAGATCTATACGGATGACAAAAGCCTCAAGTATATATTCACACAAACGAATCTGAATTTGAGGCAACGTCGATGGTTGGAACTCATCAAGGATTATGATGTAGGAATCAATTATCACCCTGAAAAGGCCGATGTAGTAGCTGATGCGTTGAGCCGAAAGGGAGCATGTCACCAACTCACGGTTCGGGAGCTGCCGCCCGAGCTGTGCAAGGAGTTCGAACGGTTACGTCTCGGGTTCTTGAACGAGATGGAAGTGATAGAACTCAACTCTTCGCTGGAATAAAATACACGAGATGGCCAAGCAACAGATGAGGAAATCAAGGAAAGAATCCGACAAGGCATAGAAAAGGATTTCAAGGAAGACGAGAAAGGCACACTTTGGTTTGGGAAAAGGATTTGTGTGACTAACGTGAAGCACATCCGCGACACGATATTAAAGGAGGCACATGACTCACCTTATTCCATACACCCCAGCTGTGCAAAGATGTACAAGGACCTGAAAACTTGCTATTGGTGGGATGGTATGAAAAGGGACATAGCTGAATATGTTGCCTTATGCGATACGTGCCAACGGGTGAAGGCCGAACATCAAAGACCCGCTGGACTGTTGCAGCCTTTAAAAGTACCCGAGTGGAAGTGGGAAGACATCAGCATGGATTTCATCGTCGGATTACCACGTACTCAATCGGTTTATGACTCTATTTGGGTTATCGTGGACCGATTGACGAAAACAGCCCATTTCCTTCCTGTTAGAACCAAGTACAGCGTTGCACAACTAGCCGAGCTGTATATGGAGCAAATCGTGTGTCGCCATGGAGTTCTGAAGAGGATAGTTTTAGATCGAGGTTCTTAATTTACCTCTAGCTTCTGGAAGAAGCTGCATGAAGCCATGGGTACACAACTGAATTTCAGCTCCGCTTATCACCTGCAAACCGACGGGCAAACTGAGAGGACAAATCAAATTTTGGAAGACATGTTGAGAGCTTGCTGTGAGAGCCTGGCCCGGGAATCGCAGTGGGTGGTGACGTGCGATGCGGCACCCAACAGCATGCACGAAAAGACGATAAGAACATAACGGAACCATTTTGTTACTCAAGATAATTTCTTTTACAACATAATGTACACACACAGCGGAAATTAAAATTTGCTGGACAATCTACTCACTCTCGACCCTATCTACGCCGAAGAGAAGTCGTTCAGCCCGTGAACGCTTCCTACTAGCTTCACCAAAGAAAGGAAGCGGCTAGGTTTCTGATGAGTTGAACGAACCGTGAGGTTCGTCATCTCACCGAACAACCCTCTTCATAGCAGGCATCGTGCTACCTGGAAAAACAACTCAGAAGAAACCGTGAGCACTAAGGCTCAACAAGATTTACCCGTCAATCCTAAACATGCAACTCTACATGCAGGGGTAGTAAGAAAGTAGGCATAGGAATTTGCAAAATGCAGCTTGACTAAACTTGATCCTTATATTCAGATTCTTTTAGCCTTCATTTTAGTGGTCCTCACGCCTCACAACATCGGAAGACCACAATCAAACAAGAAACGCTTATCCCGATGTTGCTAGCCTAAGGTGGAAATGAAATTTAGTTGGCTCTATATCTACTTCAGTCAAGGTTCCAATACAGTGATTAATCCACAAACAGCAAGTTAAGAGAGTTAGTTCCTCTTCTTACTAAGTCACGGCGCAGTGGGCAAGTATGCTCAATCCTCTTCCGCGAGCGACGGTGATTCGAATCAATAACAACCCGGAATACACGACACATACACCCGCCTCGAAAGACTCTCTCAAGAGATCTTTCTTACGTTGTATGCAGCAACCTTTCACACGACACCCCGACATAGAAAAATGCTTCGTGCCGAGCAGGATGGTCCTCTACGCGGACACGTCGAAGTTGCCCGCTAAAGGATTTACACCTACCGCCTTCTCAACGCCATTCCCACGCGAAGGATCAGTTTCTATATCACAGTCCATCGAGTTACATCGGTTTTCATGGGTCCCGTACCCCACTATATATCCGGTACAGCTCAATCTTGTCCAGCAGGGCCGCATACATACGGTCCTTAACCGACACGGACGGGGCTACAACCAACCTCCATATTTGCCTTACCATCCCAGTCCAGGCCAAATGTGATCTCAAGCATTGTCACACCCATCGCAGGTCGAGACCAACCTTGAGCGCTCCATCCTACAGGAACATCCCCGTCCCCATCTCATATTCATGAGGGTGCTCTTATCATTTATCTCTCGTGAGTAACTCCATTACTCAAACTTTCTCGCGAGTAGCTTTTTACTACTCGACTTCTACCGAGCTAGCTACAACATTAGCCTAGCATCTACAACGAGGCAAAGCCTACACTAAACCTTCTAATGAGGGATGTAATAGGCATGCAAGTGGGTTTCAATCATCCTAGACATATTGCACAATATCAAGTCTAATAAACATGAGGTGAAGTAAAGCAAAATTTAAAACGGTAACGATATGCAAACCGGGGCTTGCCTTGCTCAACGGTTTTGTTAGAAGCTAGAAGTTAGTCTTCCTCCATAGAATCCTCCAAACTCATCACGATATGGAGATCCTCGCTGCAGAGTCGAGTCCTCGTCGAACGTCGATGTCACGTTCTATTAAGATGATTTATGGACATGTATTCAAAAGCATTTTAGAAAATGATTCAAAAACTGTTGTACCAGTTAACTCACACATAAGATAGATAAACAACAGCAAGGTTTCTGTTGTTGGATCTAAACCTTAGAGATGATGAAAGCTAGGTGAAAAGGAGATACTAATAATCACCATGTGATTAAGTCCATTATATGAACACTTAAACCTAAAAGATGGTAGCTCAAGTTCCATAGGTCCAACGAAGCTGAGAATTTACCCACATCTTATATGGAAGCTATTTAGGCAGTGTGCAAAAATTGAGCTCATGAAATGGCTTCATGTGAGCACAACAAATCCTTATGTGGTTTTCACTAATATGCCATTAGCCCCTAGATATTAAGCTTTCCTATGCTGCAAAGTAGACTTTTTGTGAAGTCCAAAATGTCCTGAGTCTATAGGAATTGGTTTTACCATTTTTGGAGTTTCCTACATGGAGATATGGATTTTACAAAGATTGGGGAAAAGCTGAAATTGTCTCTGTTCATTTTTCCTATTTTTCAGAGACATAAGGAATGAACACATCATTTGACCAGGCAAATGAGGTCCAATGCCTCTAAAATTTTTACTGAAGTTCAAGGAATTTTGGAACAATGTCCTGTCCAAATTTGGGAATTTTCCAATAAACAGAACTCCTGTAAAAATTCAGACAAGATTTTTCTTAAATGAATTAATGAGCCAAATTCAGGGATTTTCATAAACATTGATCTGCACCCCTGGATAGTACTCTTTGAGAGGAATCCAACAAAATTTGTTTCACAATTTTTGGACATTCCTACACAAATTTATGACTCTCCAAAGTTTGAACTAGAGTGGGAAATCTGGAAAATGTTTAAATGCTGACAGTGGGTCCCACCTGTCATCCCTAACCTCCAGACTCGCGCCAAACACACCAGTGGCGGCCCCCTACGGTGAGGTCGCCGGAAAACCAGTTCCCAGCCACCTCCAGACCCCCTGCTGGCCGCCCCCCCCCCCCATATTTCCCCACGCTGAACACGTTGATGAGGTCGCCGGCGGCTGAAACTCGCCGGAAAACAGGGCATACCGGCCACAGCAAACCCTAGAGCTCCGGTGAGGTCTTGCACGGTGAATTATCCACCAAATGGTCAGTTCTTGGGCTCTACAGCATCAGGGGATCATGTAGAAGACCGGCATAAGGTCTAAACAAGCTGGAGAGGGCTCTAAACCTATCGGCACCGTGCACCCGATAGGGTCCAGTGGCATACCCTCTAAAAAAGCTCGGATTGCTCACTCTACACTCAATTTCTTGGTCTAAAATCGATGGAGGAGGTGTGCTAGGCAGTTAACATCCTGTGTGTGAAGTTCGAGACCCAACAAACACGAATTGATGACGAATTTTACAATTCCTTACCTCAAGGTCCGTTTCTGCCGCCCGGGAGGAAAACTTGAAATTCTCCCTCTGTGATCAATGGATAGGGCTGAGCTTTGGGGGTGAGCAACTAGACTTGTTGGTGCACAGATGGGGTGGCTTGCTTGGGCGTGATCCCTTCTGGTTTGGGCTGTTCACGGCGTCCAGTTTTGGTTCCTCCGATGTTCAACACGGGAGCAGCAGAACTTTTCTGTTTCTAGGCGCTGGTGAGCTTGGGATGGTGGAGGGATGGTGCAAGCCGGCTAGAGCACTCCTGGGTGAAGGTCTTTGCTGTGGAGACCTCAAGCATCCGGTGCTCGGTGGCTGTGTAATCGGGAGAAGAAGAGGGGCGCTGTTCTGAGTGCGGGACAAGCAACGAGGCTGTCTTCGGTGATAAGATGAAAGGGAGCACGGCAGGGGAGATGAGGACCGGGAAAGCAGCTCGCCAGCACCCACTGAACAAGGAGGAGGTGGCATCGGGGTAGCCAGCACCGAGCTGCTGTTGTCGCGCTCTCCGTCGACAAAGAACTGAGCTGAGTCGGTTTGTGCTTTTGTGAGACTGACCGGGGGGGGGGGGTCCACAGCAACAATTCTCCCTCTTTTCCCCCATTTCGATTTAAAATAGCAAACGAGCTCTGAATTTGATCAAACTTGGAGGATAGGTCAAAAGAAATATGAGGAACTCAAATCTGAAATCAGATTTTGAAATTGAGTATGTTTGGTTCAAAATTCAAATTTAAGTTTTAATTTGAACGTGCCCTCATTTAATCCTCGGAATAAATAGTATATGAAACCTAAAATTCTCCAAATTTGAAACTTAGGCTCTTGAATACATGAGAAATGCATATATGCTCTCACATATGGGCCTTTGTACAAACTTAATAGGAATCCTTTCAAAAGAATTCAAATTGCATTTAAATTTCCTCCACTCTACTCATAGAGAAGGTGCACATGATTTAGAGTTTTTGGGAGTCTAATTCTTTCCCCTAGGTTAACATGTGTTGAGCTTGTGCTAGAGAAAATTTTTAACTCCCTCACATGTCCATATTTGTGTTCGTTATTTCATGTGACACCATTATCGTCTTTCTTTGCCTTAACTTTGTTTCATACGTTGAAATAAAACTTTACAAAAGTTAGGGCTGTTACATTCCTCCCCCCTTTTAAGAATCTCGTCCCGAGATTACAAAAAGAAAGAAGAGGGAGAATGGCTACTGGACATATGGTACAAACAAGTCAGGAAAATTTAAATGGAGAAAATCCTCGCTTTCCCACGTGGCTTCTTCAGCGGTGTGGTTGCTCCACAATACTTTGTAAAATCGCAATGTCCGATTTCTTGTGGCGCGAGTCTTCTCGTCAATAATCTGTATCGGGTACTCAGAATAAGTGAGATCCGGTTGAAGATCCTCAATGTTCTCCATATGAACTGTGGTTGGGTACTTAAGACATTTCCGCAGCTGAGAGACGTGGAAAACATTGTGAATACCCGAAAGTGACGTTGGTAACTCCAGACGATAGGCCACGGGTCCGCATATCTCAGTGACAGAAAATGGGCCGATAAATCGCGGAGTAAGCTTTCCCTTCACTCCGAACCGATGAACCCCTTTCATCAGAGAGAAACGAAGATAAACGTGGTCCCCGATGTCGAAGTGAAGAGGTCGACGTCTTTTGTCTGCATAACTCTTCTGCCGAGATTGAGCAGCCTTTAAGTTTGCTTGAATCACTCACACTCGTTCCTTGGCTTCATTCACAAGATCAATCCCGTAGACCACTCTCTCGCCGGATTCACACCAATTCAGTGGTGTGCGGCACTTCCGGCCATAAAGAGCTTCATACGGGGCCATCTTGATGCTGGATTGATAACCGTTATTATATGAGAATTCTGCTAACGGTAGATGGTCATCCCAATTCTTCCCATGATTGATGACACATGCCCGTAGCATATCCTCCAGAATCTGATTTATCCTCTACGTTTGACCATCAGTTTGCGGATGATACGCTGAACTCCGAATTAACTTGGTTCCCAAGGAAGCATGCAGTTGCTCCCAAAATCTGGATACGAAAAACGCACCTCGGTCATACACGATGGTGCGGGGAACCCCGTATAAACACACGATTCTCGAGATGAACAGCTCCGCATACTTCTTTGCCACATATTTAGTATGGACTGGAATAAAATGAGCGGTCTTGGTCAAACGATCGACGATTACCCAAATAGAATCATGCTTGTTGCTGGTCATGGGTAAACCGACGATGAAGTCCATACTTATGTCTTCCCACTTCCATGCTGGAACCTTCAGCGGTTAAAGTGGTCCGGCTTTCCTCATATGGTCGGCTTTAACCCGCCGACACGTATCACACTCGGATACGTACTTCGCAATCTCTCTTTTCATCCGTGTCCAGCAGAACTTAGATTTCAAGTCCTGGTACATTTTATTGCTTCCCGGATGAATGGAGTACTTGGATAAATGTGCTTCATCTAATATCTTCCTCCGCAATTTCATGTTTCGGGGTACAACTATGCGGTTGTTAAACCATAGAGTACCGTCTTCATCCTTGCGGAACATCTTCAATTCACCGCTGTCCACTCTCCTCCGGATATGAGACATACCTCTGTCTCTCTTCTGAGCCTCTACAATCTCATCTCGGATTGTAGGAATAAGAGCGAGGTTGAACAGCGACCCATAGGGAACTAAGCGCAGGCTTGGTTCTCCTTCTTCATGTGCAGCCATGGCTAAATGGTGAACGTGGGCTTTTCGACTGAGTGCGTCGGCAACCACATTCGCTTTGCCCGGATGGTAATGAATTTCAAGTTCATAGTCCTTGATCAATTCGAGCCATCTTCGCTGCCTCATATTCAGTTCTTTCTGTGTGAAGATGTACTTCAAGCTTTTGTGGTCAGTGTAGAGATGTACTAGATTGCCTAGTAGATAATGTCTCCACATTTTCAATGCTAAGACCACTGCAGCTAGTTCAAGGTCGTGCGTCGGGTAATTCTGCTCATGACCCCTGAGTTGTCGGGATCCATACGCGACCACACGTCCTTCTTGCATCAACACACAACCCAAACCAATGCCGGATGCATCACAATAAACATCAAACGGCTTAGTGGTGTCTGGCTGGGCCAAAACTGGAGCTGTAGTGAGATACTTCACTAAAGTTTGAAAAGCTTGTTCGCATGAATTGCTCCAATCATACTTGGTGCTTTTCTTCAACAGCTCCGTCATAGGTTTAGCGACTTTGGAGAAGTTTGGAATGAATCTCCGGTAATAACCCGCTAAACCTAGGAAACTCCTCACTTCATGAACAGATGTTGGAGATTTCCAGTTCAGCACCTGCTCGATTTTACTTCGGTCCACAGTGATGCCTTCCGCTGAAATAATATGCCCAAGAAACGGCACTTTGCTGATCCAAAACTCACATTTACTGAACTTTGCATATAGCTTGTGATCCCTCAAGCGTTGGAGTACAATACGCAAATGTTCAGCGTGTTCTTCTTCTGACTTTGAATAGACCAAGATGTCGTTGAAAACCACGACGAACTTATCTAACTCCGGCATGAACACAGAGTTCATGAGATACATAAAGTGAGTCGGAACATTGGTCAACCTAAAGGGCATGACAAGATATTCATAAAGACCATATCTTGTTGAGAACGCCGTCTTAGGTACATCTTCTGCCCAGATCTTTATCTGGTGATACCCGGACCGAAGATCCATCTTGGAAAATACCTTAGCACCCACTAGTTGATCGAACAAAATGTCAATGCGCGGTAGTGGATACTTATTCTTGATAGTGACAGCATTCAGTGGACGATAATCTACGCATAGTCTCAAAGTCTCGTCCTTCTTCTTCACGAAGAGTGCGGAACAGCACCAAGGTGATGAACTTGGGCATATAAAACCTTTGTCCATAAGGTCATTAAGCTGCTCCTTCAATTCTGCTAGCTCCTTCGGTGCCATTTTATATGGTCGTCGAGAAATAGGTGTTGTTCCCGGTGCTAGTTCAATCTTGAACGCTACATCACGTTCGGGCGGCATGCCCGGCAAGTCTTCGGGAAACACATCTGGATATTCACATACCACTGGAATATCCTCAAGCTTAGGAGCTTCAATCTTATGCACTGCTGCAACTTGTTGTGATAGATCCACAAGTTTCAATGTGTTGCAACCGTGTATTGGGGAATTCAGTTGGACAGTCCGAGAGCTGATGTCCAAGATAGCTCCATAATGTGTCAACCATGACATCCCCAAGATAATATCGATCCTTTGGCCTTTGAGTATGATAAGGCTCGCAGGATCGATGTTCCCACCCAAACATAAAGGTGCCCGTGAGACCATCTCATCTGTTGATATCTTGCCTCCGGGTGAGCTGATATGAAATGGATGCTTAGCTGTGCTGAATGGAATATTATTGTTCAGCACGTAGTCTCTGCTAATAAAATTGTGGGTGGCCCCTGAATCAAATAACACGAAAGTGGGTTGTTCATGTAAAGTGAACATGCCCGCCAAAACTGGTTCGCCTTTTGCAATGTCCTCAATAGCAGTATAATTAACCCTGCCAGCTTTTGAAAGATTCTTCTGTGAAGGTTCACGATGCTGATCTGAGCATTGACGAGGCAACACACGAGTGTGACTCTGCTCAGCTCCACGACGGTTTCGTGCTGCAGAAATCCTCAGCTCTCTACTAACACGAGGTGGAGATAATTCGTGCGTAGCTGGTTGTGGTAGGGTTCCACGAATAATTTCTGTCCGCTGCTGTTGAGGTGGAGGATCATAAGTGATCAACTCCAGCCGTGGTTGTGAGAGTTGCACCACAGGCTGAATTTGTTGCCTAACTGGCGAGTAATACCGCACTCGATAGTTCGGACGAACCTCGATATCACTATCCGGCGGTATACTTCTTTTCAGTTCCCCTTCACAACGAAGATGCATGTCTTCCTTAATGATAGAGGCATTTACCAACTCATTGTAAATACCGTTATTGAACAAGGTCACTTGTTCCTTAAGTTCGACATTCAAACCTCGGAAGAAATACTCGCACTTCAACGCTTCCGAGTAAACCATATGAGTTGCGTATTGCATCAAGTGTTCAAACTCCTTGAAGTACTCGTATGCACTCCTTTCTCCTTGCTTTAGCTCCAGAAAATCTTGATACTATGTTCGAAGAATTCCCGAACAAACGTGACGTGCCCGAAAAACAGTCCGGAATTCATCCCACGTCACTCGATAACCTTTAGGAAGAGTAGCGATGTACTCCGCCCACCAGCTCCAGCGGCTCCGTGGAGTTGTTGAGCGGCAAATAGTCTTCTGATATTCATCGCACTCAAGCATATCAAACTTGGCTTCAATACATTGGAGCCAATGAGCCGACTCCAACGGTTCTTTCGCTTCCGAGAAAACCGGTGGTTGTCTTGCCAAGAAATCCAGATAAGTGTTTGGCGGGGGATTTTGCTGTAGTGTCTCCTGTCGTATGCTTTGTCGCACCAACAGATCCAGAGACTCAGCCATCTTTGCCAAGATTTCCGCCAATCCGGTTGATGATATCGGCACTTCTTGTCGTGGCGAATTACTTTCGCCGTGACTTGACTCACCAACCTCACTCCTGGAATGAGCATGATCCATGCTACAAGAGTGAGCAATTTACGGTTAAAATTCAAAGTTTAAACTCAACTTGAATTGAAAACATAACCGTAAAAACATCACATAGATATTGCAGCACTACACAATCTAACCTGAGTTTCGACAATTCTGGCATCTATCAAACGTGAGAAAGTTTGTCCAAACCCTTAATTCAATTAGTAGGCAAAACTGAAAAATAACTCAAGAACATGTTACGGAGCTTAGAGAAGCCTAAGACATCCCTGTCCACAACAAGTCCCAAGCTAAATGGCGATAAACACTACTCTGTTTCAGAATGACCAATTGGTCATAACCCCAGAATTTAAATATGAAAATGGCAATTTCATATCTCAAGTTGAATATCAAAGTTATTTTTAACTTCAATATCTTTCCAACGAGTATTCATTTGCCTACATATATGTAAGGGCCTCAGTTTTTCACACACATTTGAAGTGTTCATCACCACACCACACACCTTATTTGAGGAAAGTGGATGAACACAAATGAAGAGCAAGTAACCACCATCAACATGCTCATTAGAGAACAAACTCACATATTGCAAAAGTGGTATTTCCCACATGTGATATAGGTGGGATGGACATATGAAAACTCCTACACATTGCTAAGGATGTCCATGAGGGATGGACATATGAAAACTCCTACACATTGCTAAGGATGTCCATGCCAAGTTTCACCCAAATTCAAAACCTTTTTGAGGTCATTTTGGGTATAGCTAGGAAGAGGGCAGTTTGAAACCATATTCAAATTCAAACTGTTTTATCCCATGAATTCAAAAGTGGGAGGCATATTCTTACTCAGCACATTTTTGTGAGCCCACACACCAATTTTCAGTCCATTTGGGGTTGATCTTGACATGAGTTAAGTGGGACAAATTCAAACTTTATTTGAATTCAAAACTGAACTTGTGCTGAAATTCATTCAAACCAAACCCAATTTGAACTTTGATCAATTCAAATGGCACATGGGTGGATAATTTGAATTACCAGGGGTATTATAGGGCTCACTGTTTACAACAGTGATTAGGAGTAAATTTCAGAGGTTAAAATGGGAAGTGGGACCCACATGTCAGCCTCTACTTCAAACCAAACCGACTGAGACTTTCTCACTCGGTTAACCGCGCCGCCGCTGCGATCGCCACCGAGGGAAGCCGCCGCGCCAGCAGCTGCTTGGTCACGCGCGGGCGTGAGGCGGTTCAGAGCCTTCTTAAGGCACCTTCCCCCCTCCTCGGCCGAGGCATCGCCCGTTTCTTCCCCGCAGGAACTCAGCGCCGGCAGAAACTTTCCGCAGCTCGGAATCGATCGGAGAGCGCCGATCACAGCTTCCTCCGTCCCCTCCAGAGCCACGGCAAGGTACTAGAGACCTTCCTCCGTCTTCCCCGCTGCTAGGATTCAGTTGAAACCGATTGATATCGGCTCTGCCGAAAGATCAATTCGGTGACTTAGAACCACCGCACCTCGGGCTCCCGTGGACAGCCCATCCAGGGCGTTGTCACGCCCGAACCAAGGCACCCTTGGACGCGCTGGTGACCAGTGCTGCTCACCCCCGAGCCACAGCCCGAGTGTTTGCTCACCGGCGGCAAATTTCTAGTTTTCCCCTTTCTGTGTGCAGAACAACCTTCGGGTGCGATTCCGTCAAATTCGTGCTCTAGAAAGAATTAGAGGGCCTCAATCCGCTCTCACACAAACTAGACACAGTAACGCACAAGTTGCCTTCACAACCCTTGGCCGGAGAACCTCTGTACCAGGCGTAATTCGAGGTTTACCAACGGCGGAACAAACGGGAGGCATCGGGCGCACGGTGAGGACCTACTTCGGGCCTTCCCCGAGCTGCCTCGAGCTCATGTCGACCTCCCTGAGGTCCACTGATGCTTCCCGACCGGTTCCTCGAGTAGTTGAGGTGCTAGGGAAGTCAGTCGACATGGCCGAAGTCTTTCTGAGGTGGCGGCTCGTCGCCGACCATGCACCGGCCATTGTCATGAGCAGCTGACCCCAGAATCCTGTTCCCCGAGTGAAAGTAGGCAGGGGCGGCCAAAATCGTGAAGTTTGGAGCTGTACAGAAGCTGGCGGCGAGCTCTCCGGCGAGGTCCCTCGGCGGTGGAGCGCGGGCGTCGCGAGGTTGAAGAAAGGGGTGGACCCCAGCTGTCAGCGGCCGATATTTTGAATCGGGATCGGGCTGCGGCCGGGATCAGGTGTGCTGGCGCACAAAATCCTTGTAGGACGCGGTGTGCTGTCGCCTCGGCGTGCGACGCGTGTCCCCGGGGCCCACGCGCGAGTTTAAACTTTTCCCCAATTTTCAGATTTCCTTCAAACTTCAAATCCTCATAACTTTGGCTAGAAAGCTCCAAATCGAGTGAACCAAATTTTGCTGGATTCAGCTCTCTGAGTACTTTCCAGAAAATCAAGTTTCACTTCATGAAATTCCTTATTTCTCCAGAATTAATTCCTCAAAATTTAAACTGGTTGGAATTTTAACTGGAGAATCCTTTGGAGGAAAATCCGGAAATTTTGCTGGGATGTTCACCAAAATATCCCTGAACTACCATAAAAATTTCAGATCCATTTGAGCTCATTTGATCCACCTAATGTTGTGATTAGTGAAACAGTTCTAGAGAAAATAGAAAATGTTCAGAAACATTTTCAGAATTTTCTCTGAAATTGTTTAGCTCATATCTTTAGTTAGGAACCTTCAAATTAAGTGAAACCAACTCCATTAGAACCATCTGAAAATCAAGTTTTCAGAAAGTAATAGTTTGTTTCATGAAAACCCTTAGAACACCCTAAAAGCCTTCAATTAAGGTCAAGTACATGATTATTTGTGGAGGGCTCAAATGAGCTTTACTGCAACTAAAACTTGACCAAGTCTGTGCCTAGGTTGTAACCAAGACACAGTAAAAGTTTCACAGTCATTGGGTCTGTCTAGTGAGAGTTATATACTTCACAACTTCAAACTCAATACAAATGTATTTAAATTGATACATGTATTGCTTCTATCATGTAGTCGCTAAGGTCGAGGAGGAACCCGAAGTCATAGACTTCGTTACTCCGGAGGAACAGCTAGCCTACGACCAAGAGCAGCAAGGCAACCTCCGGTTTACATTAACCTTTTTACAAATGTTTATTGTTTTGAGCATTTACTTGAGTACCATGACTACTTGCATTAGAGTCTTGTTTGGAAACACAGTTGCATAGCCAAGAAAATCGTGGTTTGGGATTAAGTTTGCAAACCCCGTTAGCTACTGCAATGCTAAGATAGTGTAGGATTCGGTACAAGTCGAGTAGTTGGAACTACTCGCTAGCATAGGCTAGAGGCACTCGACTCGGGTAGAGATAGCACATGATACACATGGCAAGAAAAATGAGACCGAGCGGAGAGTAAGGGCAGCAGGACTTTGGGGCCTGTGTGCTATAGCTCCGCTTGTGTCAATTGAGGACCGAGCCGTGTGCGGGCCTGTTGAACAAGCTAGAACAGTACCGAAGACCTACCGGCTATATGGGAACCGGGAAACAGATGTAACTCGGGTAGCTGGGTATTGAGGCATTGCCCATCGTTCAGAGGGTAGGTTGAGAGCTTGAGGTGTAAATCGGCTGGCGGCACGGAGATGCGCGTGCAGAGACCTCTTGCTCGGGACGATGGGACCGATTCAATATTTGGCTGACGGGTGAAAGGTGGTTGCGTACGGCGTCCGTGATGGTTGTTGTAGGCAACATCGAGTACGGGCGTACGTGACGGGTTGTTCGGGTAACCCTGCAGGTGTAAATCGATTATAATCGCCGTCCCTCACGGTCAGTGAGTACCACTTGTTCACTGTACTGTGACGTAGAAAGAACAGGCTAGTTACATGTTAAAATGCTGCTGATTGAAAGATGGACTTTGCTTGTTAATGGTTTGTTGTAGTTTAGACCTAACTAAAGTTCATTTCAACTTTGGGCAAAGTACATGAGAGAAATGTGTTTCTTGTTTGATTGCGGATCTCTCATGTGCCTTAGCGTAAGGTTCTCCACAACCTGTTGCTAAAACTTGAAAGTAAGGTTCCACTAATTAGGCGAGTCCTTTGCAAATGATTTTTACCTCGTGTACCCATCACCCCTCATGTAGAAGTTCCATGTTTAGGTGAGACGGGTCAGACTTGCTGAGCCTTCGTGCTCACTGCTTGTGTTTGAAGCTTTTGCAGGGTTCTATGAGGAAGGGACTCCCGAAGAGGAGACGGAACCCCAGGAGGGGAACCCCGTCGAGTGGGAGTCGTGCACGCCGCAGAGTTAGTGTGCGTGTGTGCTAGCAAGGACACGTTCAAGGGCTGAACGTGGACTTGATGCGTAGTCTACGCCCGCGAGTGTAGACTAATCTTATTTTGATGTAAACATGTTCATAAACCTTTTTATGTAATAAAATTCCGCTTCCGCCTTGTACCTTTGACGTGTGTTATCCGGTGCTGTGCGACGCTGCACCCCTCGGCATGATCCTGGCTCGACAAGACCGTGGGGTCGTGTCAGCGTTGGTATCAGAGCTCGCTTGAGGTTTAACACACTACAAAGGTCATCTTTTTCAAAAATCCAGTGAGGAACGAGTTAGTAGCCCGTACAAGGATGTTATTAGTGTATAGAAAGTGGCATATTAACCTATTTGATTATGTCGGAAAATCGTGCATCTCGGGACGTTCATGTCTTGGGGGGTGCATGTAAGCGCTGTCTACCAGTGCGCACAAGCTGAAGGGTGGAGCCCCACGGGTGGCAGGTAACCCGACCCACTTTAGTATCCTCTACGACTCTTCATGTTATTTGGGGTATTCGAGCAACGTCTATCCCTGGCGTGCGTGGTGCAACTTGGGAGACCCCGTCACGTGGTCTGAAACGTGAACACGTAACTCAAGGCGTGTTTGGCTTGAGAACATCCGGGCGAGTGATGACGGCCGGTTGTACGAACTGTATGGATTCCGGGCTCGGTGTGCAGCCGAGTCTGATGATTGTTTGAGTTTCTGCAGGTAGCCTGACCACGAAACGGTAGACGTGTAGTATCCGTGTGCGAGTGACGTTTAGTGCCACTGAAATAACGAAGCCGGCTAAGTCCGGTATAGGTTTTTCTTTGTGAGGACGTAGTACCGACATAATCTGGTGACGCATCGACGTCACACCCTATTAAATGAACAACTTCATTTAAAACTTGAAGGTTTTCATCTAA
Organism: Neostapfia colusana; assembly: GCA_030760725.1. NCBI lineage: Eukaryota > Viridiplantae > Streptophyta > Magnoliopsida > Poales > Poaceae > Neostapfia > Neostapfia colusana. The sequence continues at coordinate 66,132,742 of JASWHV010000011.1, forward strand.
GGTAGTAAAACTTTATGTAACTCCTCTTGAACAGGATATTCAAAGTTAACAAGTTTTCAACTTATAGGTTGTTAAGGACAGAGCACTCTGTTTCCGCTGAATTAAGGCTGAAGTTAATCAGAGGTTAGAGGTTGAGTTCTTTCGATGTTGGGGTCATATGATATATTTCTGGAAATCTTTGGAAGGGCTTTACAACTTTTCTGTTGAAGTCCAGAGGTGTATCATCCCTTAACCAATCGAAAAATGCAGTAGAGTTGAAACTGTCCAGAAAAACAGGACAGAGTAAAGACTCTCTGTAAACTCTCTGTAAATTGAGTATAACTTCCTGCATAAAAATCCAAAAATAGCAAATGAGGTAGTTCTTGAAAGCTTATGAGATGTTTTACAACTTTGTAACAGAAAGTTTTGTCAGATTAGGAACAGAATTAACTGGGACTCTAGGATCAAATCAGTACCTAAAGCAGGGAGGTGCTGTCCAGATTTCTCCAGAAATTCTGTTAACTTTGGCATCTCATAACTTTTGAACCAGGACATATCTTAGGCCAAGCAAATACTTTCTGGAAATCTATTGAAGTTAGCTTTAACTTTGATGTTAAGCCCCAGAACTGGTTTTGCCTTTAGCATGGCCTAAATCAGGTTTATATGGAAACTGGTCAGGGCTGTCATGTTGAACAGCAGATCAGCAGTCAAATTTGCTTAAAATTTGAACTATGTTTCCAAGTTTTATGGGTTCAATGACATGTTTTATGTTATAACTCCATAGTTCACTGTTTAAATAAATATTGGAAATTTCTCAAATATATTTTTACAGATGACAGCAGATAAGCAATTGGAGAACGGGTGGGTGGTGTTCCACTGTTCTCACCGTAGCGGCTACCCGGAAGCATTGTGGCAAATGCTCCAATATTTCGGGTGTAACCAGATGCCGCAGTACTTCGCCAAGGAAGAAGGCGAAGAGGGGAACAAGATGTGGACGATCCATGTCGAAGTCCCTGCAGGACCTACGCCACCCGGTTGGGTGCCGTTCACCATCACGGTGAGAGGAAGACAACCGGAAGGGATGTGGCAAGTGGCAGGCCGTGACACCATGTCACGTTTCTGCCAACTACACCTGCAGGCTATGGAGGGCACTCCATACGCGCTCGTTCCGGTGGAGGGACGGGCTCAGCATGTGTGGGAAGAGAGGTACCTGGAGGCAACGGACCCGAGTTGCCAAGGTACAACCCCGCGGAGGCGAATCTCAGCCTCCAGATGAGGGCGGGAAACGCCGTGATGAACAGCCAAGCTGTTCATACGGAGCATCTCGCCACAAAGCTCAAGGAGAGCATGAGCCGTGGAGACCATTTTGAGAGTGCTCACAGCGCACTCCGCAATGTGCTCCTTCCAACGATCAAGCGACTGAATGAACAACACAATCAGTTGCATCGTCTGAAGAAGGCGAAGAGGAAAAGCCGTGTCGACATCGCGGCATTGCAAGAACTGGTACAGAATCTGACCCAGCAGAACGAGGAACTTACTCAAGAGCGGGACGACGCTATTGAGGAAGGGCAAGGCTGGGAAGAAGATTACAACCAAGCCATGGACGAGGTGCATGCATTGCAGGACCTCGTACCTCCGGTGTTAGGCGTACCGGTGGTCTTGGGCCTTCCAGCCATGGGAGAACCCGAGATGGGAGGAGAGGTGGTAGATCCGGAGCCACCAGCAGAGGTACCGGAGGAGAACGACCCGCAGGAGGTCGAGTTCTACTCCGAGTAGGGGGTTACAGTTGCCATGTAGGGAAGCTAGGGTAGTGTAGCACAAATTTTGTAATCAGTGACATGCCATGTAGACAGTAGAGTATGTATAGATAGTGATGACATGAGCACGACTTCTCGGAGACCCGAGAATGATGTAATTGTATAAAGTTTATGCTTTATCAATATATGTGAATGTTGTGCAAATTAATCATGTGTCACTTCAATACCTACTGTTACATATGGAATTTTAAGTAAGACATGTGCTAATCGCTGCTGTTTTGAATTCCAGAATGACGCGTACTCGTGCCAACCCTGATGTTGGAGGTACTAGCCAAGGGGGAGAGACCTTCCAACAGCCTCCCGAGGACCCCTCGGGACAACAGCAGCAGCAACAGCAACAGCAAACACCGCCACCGCAACTGCCAACGGTTACATTGGCCGACATCGTCGCGGCAATGGCGGGTTCACATCAGCAGCAGACGGAGTTGCTGCAAACACTTATCGCCAATACGTCTCGCCCAGAGAGACGTCAAGATCGTGAGGAGCGTCAACAGAGCTCCTACTCCGACTTCCTGGCGACTCATCCCCCGGTATTCTCAAGGGCGGATGAACCACTTGACGCGGACAACTGGCTCCGCGCCATAGAGATGAAGTTCGGGCTGCTCCAGATAAGTGAGCAGCGCAAGACTCAGTTCGTGGTCCAGCAGCTCCAAGGATCCGCGAGCGCATGGTGGGCCAACTTCTATGCTTCACAGCCCACCGACCGAGTGATGACCTGGACGGAGTTCCGGACGGCCTTCAGGGCCTATCATATACCGCCAGGTTTGATGAAGAGGAAGACGCAGGAGTTCCTGCACCTGCAGAAAGGGAGCCGTGTTCAACGATCTCGCGCTCTACGCGTCATATCACGCAGATACAGATGAGAAGCGGCGGGACCACTTTTACCAGGAGCTTAACCCGCTCCTGAAGGACAAGTTGGCGATGTTCAATCGCGGCAGCCTCAACGACATCATTGATGCTGCGATTGTTCAGGAGGACTCCGGCAAGGAGTTAGCGGCGGCGGAGAGAAAGCAAAGCGCGCCGCAGAGCAGCGGAGAAGGAGGCGGTCCTTCTCAGAAGTTTCAGATGGTGAATCGCCCACCATCTGGTCCACGCTGGCAGCCACTACAGCGGTCGATGCCATTCCGCAGTCGACCGTACTCTTCACCGGCATTCAGGCCGGCACTGCCAGTACCACCTCCGTAACAACAGCAACAGCGGGCGATGCCGCGTGCGTATGCACCTCAGCAGCGCATGCCGAGCTTTCGTCCCCCGAGCGCTAGACCAGCAGCGGCCACATGTTGCAAGTGTGGTCGTCCAGGACACTTCACGAGCAGTTGCCCAGAGAGGCAAGGCGGCGGAGTGGCACCGCAGTTTCCGGGGAGGAATCAACCCCGGAACCCTACTAATGCGCGGCGGGCAAACCCTAGGCCTGGCACCGTCCACCAGCTTGCCATTGAAGACGTGCCGGAGGGCGAGCCAATCCTTGCAGGTATGTTCCAACTCCACCAGCATCCCGCTATAGTACTGTTTGATTCAGGCGCCACGCATAATTTTATTAGCCAAGCTTTCATTGCTAAACACAACTTGCCAATACTACCCACCGATAGTCCATATTTAATTTGTTCACCATGTGGGATGATTTCAGCAAGCGTAATGGTCTCCAAAGCACCATTATGCTTAGCGGGTAGAGTGTACCCCACGTCTCTCATTATCTTAGAGGGACAGAAGGTCGATGTCATCCTAGGGATGTCGTGGTTAACCCGCCACGGCGCTATTTTAGACACCGTCCTTCGAGTCGTGCACTTGAACTCAGAAGTGCACGAGTCTCACTCATTATTTCTGGACAGTCCAGAAATAAAACTTCCAAGTGTCTATCAAGCCACAACCATCAGATTGGAAGATATTCCAGTGGTCCGAGAGTTCCCTGATGTATTCCCGGACGATTTGCCGGGGATGCCACCCGATAGAGAGGTGGAGTTCAAGATTGAACTTGCACCGGGAACCATGCCAATATCCCGAAGGTCGTACAAGATGGCGCCCAAGGAGTTGGCTGAACTGAAGACTCAGCTCACGGACCTTCTGGAGAAGGGTTTTATTAGGCCGAGCTCCTCGCCATGGGGCTGTTCGGCATTATTTGTCAAGAAGAAGGATGAGACGTTGCGGCTTTGCGTGGACTATCGTCCATTAAATGCCGTAACCATCAAGAACAAGTACCCGTTGCCACGGATCGACATGTTGTTTGATCAGTTGGTCGAAGCAAAGATCTTTTCCAAGATGGATTTAAGATCTGGGTATCATCAGATTAAGATAAGGGCTGAGGACATTCCAAAGACAGCTTTCTCGACAAGGTACGGACTTTATGAGTACCTGGTCATGTCCTTCGGCCTCACCAATGCTCCAGCTCACTTCATGTACTTGATGAACTCGGTATTCATGCCGGAGCTGGACAAGTTTGTTGTGGTCTTCATCGACGAAATCTTGGTATATTCCAAGTCGGAGGAAGATCACAAGAAACATCTGCGTATAGTCTTGCAACGGCTGCGGGATCACAAGTTATACGTGAAATTCAGCAAATGCGAGTTCTGGATATCGCAAGTGCCTTTCCTCGGGCATATCATCTCAGCGGAGGGTATCGCTGTGGACCCGAGCAAGATCACTCAAGTGCTGAATTGGAAATCCCCGAGAACGGTTCATGAGGTACGGAGTTTCCTCGGACTCGCGGGATATTATCGGTGGTTCATTCCGAACTTCTCGAAGATTGCCAAGCCAATGACAGAGCTGCTGAAGAAGACTACCAAATATGTTTGGAGTCCAGCATGTGAAGCAGCATTCAAGGCTTTAGTCAAGCACCTGACATCAGCACCGGTTTTGGCGCAGCCAGACACAACAAAACCGTTCGATTTGTACTGCGATGCATCCGGCATTGGGCTCGGATGTGTGCTGATGCAAGACCGAAGAGTAGTCGCGTATGGATCACGGCAGCTTAGAAACCATGAGCAGAATTATCCAACCCACGACTTGGAGCTCGTTGCCGTGGTACTTGCACTAAAAATGTGGAGGCACTACCTACTCGGTAACCTCGTACATCTATATACCGACCACAAAAGCCTCAAGTACATATTCAATCAGAAGGAGCTGAACATGAGGCAACGAAGATCGTTAGAATTGATAAAGCATTACGAAATAGAGATGCATTATCATCCGGGCAAGGCAAACGTAGTGGCAGATGCGCTGAGCCGCAAGTCACACGTCAATAATCTGACCATCACACGTTGGAAGAGAGCGAACCACCACTACATGTGATTCCACACGGAGCTCTCTACAACCTAGCTTTGATCCCCACCATCCGTGAAGAGATAGAGGATCTCACAAACATGACAAGGGCATGTCGCATTTGCGGAGACGTGTAGACAGTGGGGAACCGAAATGTTTCCGGAAGGATGGAGACGGCGTCCTATGGTTCTAGAACCAGATCGTCGTACCCCGTAACCCGGAATTACGGAAGAAAATCTTTGATGAGGTTCACTTGCCAATGTTTTCTATTCACCCTGGCAGCAACAAAATGTATCAAGAATTCAGAAGCAAGTTTTGGTGGACACGGATGAAGCGAGAGACTGCAAAATACGTGTCCGAGTGTGATACATGTCGAAGGGTGAAGGCAGACCATATGCAGAAACCGGGTCTGCTACAACCACTGGGCGTTCCTGCCTGGAAGTGGGAGAACGTGAGCATGGATTTCATCGTCGGTTTACCCACCACTTTTTAGAAGCATGATTCTGTGTGGGTGATCGTCGATCGGCTCACCAAAGTTGCCCATTTCATCCCGGTTAACACAAACTACAACGCCAAGAAGTACGCTGAACTGTACATCTCACGGATCCTATGCTTGTACGACATACCCCGTACCATCATATCGGATCGGGGCACTCTATTTGTGTCCCGTTTTTTGGAGCAGCTGCACGCTGCATTGGGGACGAAGCTGATCCGTAGTTCAGCCTACCACCCGCAGACGGATGGGCAGACGGAGCGGGTAAATCAGATCTTAGAAGACATGCTACGAGCTTGCGCTATCAACCACGGAAAGAATTGGGATGATCACTTACCGTTAGCCGAGTTCTCATACAATAATGGGGACCAAGCCAGCATCATGATGGCGCCCTACGAGGCGCTATACGGGCGGAAATGCCGCACACCACTGAATTGGTGTGAATCTGGCGAAAGGGTTACCTTCGGGATTGACCTTGTCAACAACGCGGAAGAAAAGGTTCGACTAATTCAAGCGAACCTAAAAGCCGATCAATCCCGTCAGAAACAGTATGCGGACTGGAGAAGGCGCCCATTACAATTCGAAGTTGGAGATCACGTATATCTACGGGTGTCTCCAATGAAGGGCGTAAACAGATTTGGGGTGAGAGGAAAGTTAGCACCCCGATTCATCGGTCCATTCCAGATTACCGAAAGATGTGGATCGGTGGCATACCGGCTGAAATTAGCAGAAGCACTTTCCGGTGTGCACGACGTCTTTCACATTGCAAGAAGTGTCTTAAGCTATACCGTTCAGCTGGAGGATATTGAAGAACTGCAACCGGATCTCACCTATCGGGATGAACCGGTGCAGATTATCGATGAAAAGGCCCGAACCACACGCAACCGTACGTTGTGGTTCTACAAGGTTCTATGGAGTAATCACTCCGTGGACGAAGCGACATGGGAGAGCGAAGAATTTCTTTGTGCTAACTACCCCGACTTTTTCACGTCGCATATCCGGTAATTTTCTACCGTCCTCTCTCTCATTTTCACCTTATAATCTCGGGACGAGATTCTTTTAAGGGGGAAGGAATGTAAGGGCCTCAGTTTTTTACACACATTTGAAGTGTTCATCACCACACCACACACCTTATTTGAGGAAAGTGGATGAACACAAACGAAGAGCAAGTAACCACCATCAACATGCTCATTAGAGAACAAACTCACATATTGCAAAAGTGGTATTTACCACATGTGATATAGGTGGGCTGGACATATGAAAACTCCTACACATTGCTAAGGATGTCCATGCCAAGTTTCACCCAAATTCAAAACCTCTTTGAGGTCATTTTGGGTATAGCTAGGAAGAGGGCAGTTTGAAACCATATTCATCAAACTGTTTTTATCCCATGAATTCAAAAGTGGGAGGCATATTCTTACTCAGCACATTTTTGTGGGCCCACACACCAATTTTCACTCCATTTGGGGTTGATCTTGACATGAGCTAAGTGGGACAAATTCAAACTTTATTTGAATTCAAAACTGAACTTGTGCTGAAATTCATTCAAACCAAACCCAATTTGAACTTTGATCAATTCAAATGGCTCATGGGTGGATAATTTGAATTACCAGGGGTATTATAGGGCTCACTGTTTACAACAGTGATTAGGAGTAAATTTCAGAGGTTAAAATGGGAAGTGGGACCCACATGTCAGCCTCTACTTCAAATCAAACCGACTGAGACTTTCTCACTCGCTTAACAGCGCCGCCGCTGCGATCGCCACCGAGGGAAACCGCCGCGCCAGCAGCTGCTTGGTAACGCGCGGGCGTGAGGTGGTGCAGAGCCTTCTTAAGGCACCTTCCCCCCTCCTCGGCCGAGGCATCGCCCGTTTCTTCCCCGCAAGAACTCAGCGCCGGCAGAAACTTTCCGCAGCTCGGAATCGATCGGAGAGCGCCGATCACAGCTTCCTCCGTCCCCTCCAGAGCCACGGCAAGGTACTAGAGACCTTCCTCCGTCTTCCCCGCTGCTATATTTCAGTTGAAACTGATTGATATCGGCTGTGCTGAAAGATCAATTCGGTGACTTAGAACCGCCGCACCTCGGGCTCCCGTGGACAACCCAGCCAGGGCGTTGTCATGCAAGAACCAAGGCACCCTTGGACGCGCTGGTGACCGGTGCTGCTCACCTCCGAGCCACAGCCCGAGTGTTTGTTCACCGGCGGCGAATTTCCAGTTTTCCCCTTTCTGTGTGCGGAACGACCTTCGGGTGCGATTCCATCGAATTCGTGCTCTAGAAAGGATTAGAGGGCCTCAATCCGCTCTCACACAAACTAGACACGGTAACGCACAAGTTGCCTTCACAACCCTTGGCCGGAGAACCTCTGTACCCGGCGTAATTCGAGGTTTACCAACGGCGGAACAAACGGGAGGCATCGGGCGCACGGTGAGGACCTACTTCGGGCCTTCCCGGAGCTGCCTCGAGCTCATGTCGACCTTTCCTGAGGTCCACTGATGCTTCCCGACCGGTTCCTCCAGTAGTTGAGGTGCTAGGGAAGTCAGCCGACATGGCCGAAGTCTTTCTGAGGTGGCGGCTCGTCGCCGACCATGCAACGGCCATTGTCATGAGCAGCTGACCACAGAATCCTTTTCCCCGAGTGAAAGTAGGCAGGGGCAGCCAAAATCGTGAAGTTTGGAGCTGTACAGAAGCCGGCGGCGAGCTCTCCGGCGAGGTCCCTCGGCGGTGGAGCGAGGGCGTCGCGAGGTTGAAGAAAGGGGTGGACCCCAGCTGTCAGCGGCCGATATTTTGAATCGGGATCGGGCTGCGGCCGGGATTGGGTGTGCTGGCGCGCAAAATCCTTGTGGGACGCGGTGTGCTGTCGCCTCGGCGTGCGACGCGTGTCCCCGGGGCCCACGCGAGAGTTTAAACTTTTCCCCGATTTTCAGATTTCCTTCAAACTTCAAATCCTCATAACTTTGGCTAGAAAGCTGCAAATCGAGTGAACCAAATTTTGCTGGATTCAGCTCTCTGAGTACTTTCCAGCAAATCAAGTTTCACTTCATGAAATTCCTTATTTCTCCAGAATTTATTCCTCAAAATTTAAACTGGTTGGAATTTTAACTGGAGAATCATTTGGAGGAAAATCCTGAAATTTTGCTGGGATGTTCACGAAAATATCCCTGAACTACCATAAGAATTTCATATCCATTTGAGCTCATTTGATCAACCTAATGGTTTGATTAGTGAAACTGTTCTAGAGAAAATAGAAAATGTTCAGAAACATTTTCAGAATTTTCTCTGAAATTGTTAACTCATATCTTTAGTTAGGAACCTTCAAATTAAGTGAAACCAACTCCATTAGAACCCTCTGAAAATCTAGTTTTCAGAAAGTCATAGTTTGTTTCATGAAAACCCTTAGAACACCCTAAAAGCCTTCAATCAAGGTCAAGTACATGATTATTTGTGGAGGGCTCAAATGAGCTTTACTGCAACTAAAACTTGACCAAGTCCGTGCCTAGGTTGTAACCAAGACACAGTAAAAGTTTCACAGTCATTGGGTCTGTCTAGTGAGAGTTATAGACTTCACAACTTCAAACTCAATACAAATGCATTTAAATTGATACATGTATTGCTTCTATCATGTAGTCGCTAAGGTCGAGGAGGAACGCGAAGTCCTAGACTTCGTTACTCCGGAGGAACAGCTAGCCTACGACCAAGAGCAGCAAGGCAAGCTCCGGTTTGCATTAACCTTTTTACAAATGTTTATTGTTTTGAGCATTTACTTGAGTACCATGACTACTTGCATTAGAGTCTTGTTTGGAAACACAGTTGCATAGCCAAGAAAACCATGGTTTGGGATTAAGTTTGCAAACCCCGTTAGCTACTGCAATGCTAAGATAGTGTAGGATTCGGTACAAGTCGAGTAGTTGGAACTACTCGCGAGCATAGGCTAGAGGCACTCGACTCGGGTAGAGATAGCACATGATACACATGGCAAGAAAAATGAGACCGAGCGGAGAGTAAGGGCAGCAGGACTTTGGGGCCTGTGTGCTATAGCTCCGCTTGTGTCGATTGAGGACCGAGCCGTGTGCGGGCCTGTTTGAACAAGCTAGAACAGTACCGAAGACCTACCGGCTATATGGGAACCAGGAAACTGATGTAACTCGAGTAGCTGGGTATTGAGGCATTGCCCGTCGTTCAGAGGGTAGGTTGAGAGCTTGAGGTGTAAATCGGCTGGCGGCACGGAGATGCGCGTGCAGGGACCTCTTGCTTGGGACGATGGGACCGGTTCAATATTTGGCTGACGGGTGAAAGGTGGTTACGTACGGCGTCCGTGATGGTTGTTGTAGGCAACATCGAGTACGGGCATACGTGACGGGTTGTTCGGGTAACCCTGCAGGTGTAAATCGATTATAATTGCTGTCCCTCGCGGTCAGTGAGTACCACTTGTTCACTGTACCATGACGTAGAAAGAACAGGCTAGTTACATGTTAAAATGCTGCTGATTGAAAGATGGACTTTGCTTGTTAATGGTTTGTTGTAGTTTAGAGCTAACTAAAGTTCATTTCAACTTTGGGCAAAGTACATGAGAGAAATGCGTTTCTTGTTTGATTGCGGCTCTCTCATGTGCCTTAGCGTAAGGTTCTCCACAACCTGTTGCTAAAACTTGAAAGTAAGGTTCCACTAATTAGGCGAGTCCTTTGCAAATGATTTTTACCTCATGTACCCATCACCCCTCATGTAGAAGTTCCATGTTTAGGTGAGACGGGTCAGACTTGCTGAGCCTTCGTGCTCACTGCTTGTGTTTGAAGCTTTTGCAGGGTTCTATGAGGAAGGGACTCCCGAAGAGGAGACGGAACCCCAGGAGGGGAACCCCGTCGAGTGGGAGTCGTGCACGCCGCAGAGTTAGTGTGCGTGTGTGCTAGCAAGGACACGTTCAAGGGCTGAACGTGGACTTGATGCGTAGTCTACGCCCGCGAGTGTATACTAATCTTATTTTGATGTAAACATGTTCATAAACCTGTTTATGTAATAAAATTCCGCTTCCGCCTTGTACCTTTGACGTGTGTTATCCGGTGCTGTGCAACGCAGCACCCCTCGGCGTGATCCTAGCTCGACAAGAACGTGGGGTCGTGTCAATATATGTTCTGGATCAAAAATTGTGATATTTGAAAGTTAACAGAAATCTGGAACAATTTTGACAGCACCTCCTTTGAATGTATCTGTTTTGTCCGCAAGATTTTATCACTTTAAACTCCAAAGCTGGGGAAACTTTGAACTACAAAATCATAGCATATATCACAAGCTTTCCAACGGTGTATTACATGACCCCTAGAAATTTTTCTATAGAAAGTTATGGTCGAAATACAGAAATTTCCAGAAGAGTTGTAGAAGACTTGTAGAAGACTTCAATATCTTTCCAGAAATGTATCACTCACCTCCATTGGTTCAACGAAACAAAAGTTATGTTCTGTTCAACTTCAGCGAAAATTCTGCCAAAAACAGGGGAGGTTTCTCCTAAGTCTTTGTGAATAAATCTATACTTCTAATTGACTCTTAGTTCAATATAGGAGTTCATTAACCCCTAATAGAATCCTAGACTCCAAATTTACTGTTTCTATTTTCAAACCTTTTTTTTCATGCAGTTCAAAACATATCACGGCACTATGTTTCCTCACCAAATTAAAATCCTAACCGGATTTATAATGGCATATACGTATCAAATGGTGGCACTAAAACGATCACTCACAAACGTTTTCTACACGACATGTTCTAACGCGGTTAAGGTACCTGCAGAAAACCACTCAATAATGATGCACACATTGGTTTGTCATTACAGGCAGGTCCATATCATAGTAAAAACATATGCCCCGTATCATTGCCATACGGGCCGTCCTTGAGTCAAGCCACGTCTCAAGGTACATGATCGGGTTATTCACCACCCGACGGGGGCTCCACACCTTTGCAATAAAGCACACCGGTGGAACAGCGCTTTCGTATGCCTCATAGGACATGAAGAGTCCTAGAGAACACACTTTGTCTTACAAACCACACGATGGGGTCTCCTCCTCCTGCCCCTGGGTTTGCGCACTGGAGGCTAGTGCCATTCATATGTCTCTAAGACATGAAGAGTCTTAGAAAACATATTCACTTCCCGTCCATTTCTGAACGGAACATCCCACACTACTTTTCTCGTATGGGTGAGCTAACCGAAATTGATCCGCTTTCGGTGGCGTTCCTTACCATTCTTACCTCCACGTAGGTGCATCGTTACTGAATTTAAATACTGAAGAGTAACACACTGTTAGCTTGCCACCTTAAATAACTACGCTAATAATACTCCTTATGTGGGCATACTATACGTTCCTCACTCGTATACCTATAAGTTTTCGAAAATATGCTCTTTTCACGCGTGCTATTCCCAATGCGGCTCTGATACCATGTCTATGAGAGCCCAGCCCGGGAATCGCAGTGGGTGGTGCTGTGCGATGCGGCACCCAACAGCATGCACGAAAAGACGATAAGAACATAACAGAACTATTTTGTTACTCAAGATAATTTCTTTTACAACATAATGTACACACGCAGCGGAAATTAAAATTTACTGGACAATCTACTCACTCTCGACCCTATCTACGCCGAAGAGAAGTTGTTCAGCCCGTGAACGCTTCCTACTAGCTTCACCAAAGAAAGGCAGCGGCTAGGTTTCCGATGAGTTGAACAAACCGTGAGGTTCGTCGTCTCACCGAACAACCCTCTTCATAGCAGGCATCCTGCTACCTGCAAAAACAACTCAGAAGCAACCGTGAGCACTAAGGCTCAACAAGACTTACCAGTCAATCCTAAACATGCAACTCTACATGCAGGGGTAGTAAGACAGTAGGCATAGGAATTTGCAAAATGCAGCTTGACTAAACTTGATCCTTATATTCAGATTCTTTTAGCCTTCATTTTAGTGGTCCTCACGCCTCACAACATTGGAAGTCCACAATCAAACAAGAAACGCTTATCCCGATGTTGCTAGCCTAAGGTGGAAATGAAATTTAGTTGGCTCTATATCTACTTCAGTCAAGGTTCCAATACAGTGATTAATCCACAAACAGCAAGTTAAGAGACTTAGTTCCTCTTCTTAATAAGTAACGACGCAGTGGGCAAGTATGCTCAATCCTCTTCCGCGAGCGACGGTGATTCGAATCAATAACAACCCGGAATACACGACACATACACCCGCCTCGAAAGACTCTCTCAAGAGCTCTTTCTTACGTTGTATGCAGCAACCTTTCACACGACACCCCGACATAGAAAAACGCTTCGCGCCGAGCAGGATGGTCCTCTACACGGACACGTCGAAGTTGCCCGCTAAAGGATTTACACCTCCCGCCTTCTCAACGCCATTCCCACGCGAAGGATGAGTTTCTATATCACAGTCCATCGAGTTACATCGGTTTCATGGGTCCCATACCCCACTATATATCCGGTACAGCTCAATCTTGTCCAGCAGGGCCGCATACATACGGTCCTTAACCGACACGGACGGGGCTACAACCAACCTCCACATTTGCCTTACCATCCCAGTCCAGGCCAAATGTGATCTCAAGCATTGTCACACCCATCGCAGGTCGAGACCAACCTTGAGCACTCCATCCTACAGGAACATCCCCGTCCCCATCTCATATTCATGAGGGTGCTCTTATCATTTATCTCTCGCGAGTAACTCCATTACTCGAAATTTCTCGCGAGTAGCTTTTTACTACTCGACTTCTACCGAGCTAGCTACAACATTAGCCTAGCATCTACAACGAGGCAAAGCCTACACTAAACCTTCTAATGAGGGATGTAATAGGCATGCAAGTGGGTTTCAATTATCCTAGACATATTGCACAATATCAAGTCTAATAAACATGAGGTGAAGTAAAGCAAAAATTTAAAACGGTAACGATATGCAAACTGGGGCTTGCCTTGCTCAACGGTTTTGTTAGAAGCTAGAAGTTAGTCTTCCTCCGGAGAATCTTCCAAACTCGTCACGAGATGGAGATCCTCGCTGCAGAGTCGAGTCCTCGTCGAACGTCGACGTCACGTGCTATTAAGATGATTTATGCACATGTATTCAAAAGCATTTTAGAAAATGATTCAAAAACTGTTGTACCAGTTAACTCACACATAAGATAGATAAACAACAGCAAGGTTTCTGTTGTTGGATCTAAACCTTAGAGATGATGAAAGCTAGGTGAAAAGGAGATACTACTAAACACCATGTGATTAAGTCCATTATATGAACACTTAAACCAAAAAGATGGTAGCTCAAGTTCCAGAGGTCCAACGAAGCTGAGAATTTACCCACAGCTTATATGGAAGCTATTTAGGCAGTGTGCAAAAATTGAGCTCATGAAATGGCTTCATGTGAGCACAACAAATCCTTATGTGGTTTTCACTAATCTGCCATTAGCCCGTAGATATTAAGCTTTCCTATGCTGCAAAGTATACTTTTTGCGAAGTCCAAAATGTCCTGAGTCCATAAGAATTGGTTTTACCATTTTTAGAGTTTTCTACATGGAGATATGGATTTTACAAAGATTGGGGAAAAGCTGAAATTGTCTCTGTTCATTTTTCCTATTTTTCAGAGACATAAGGAATGAACACATCATTTGACCAAGAAAATGAGGTCCAATGCCTCTGAAATGTTTACTGAAGTTCAAGAAATTTTGGAACAATGTCCTGTCCAAATTTGGGAATTTTCCAATAAACAGAACTCCTGTAAAAATTCAGACAAGATTTTTCTTAAATGAATTAATGAGCCAAATTCAGGGATTTTCATAAACATTGGTCTGCACCCCTGGATAGTACTCTTTGAGAGGAATCCAACAAAATTTGTTTCACAATTTTGGACATTCCTACACAAAGTTATGGCTCTCCAAAGTTTGAACTAGAGTGGGAAAATCTGGAAAATGTTTAAATGCTGACAGTGGGTCCCACCTGTCATCCCTAACCTCCAGACTCGCGCCAAACACATCAGTGGCGGCCCCCTCCGGTGAGGTCACCAAAAAACCAATTCCCAGCCACCTCCAGACCCCCTGCTGGCCGCCCCCCCATATTTCCCAACGCTGAACACGTTGGTGAGGTTGCCGGCGGATGAAACTCGCCGGAAAACAGGGCGCACCGGCCACAGCAAACCCTAGGGCTCCGGCGAGGTCTTGCACGGTGAATTTTCCACCAAATGGTCAGTTCTTGGGCTCTACAGCATCAGGGGATCATGTAGAAGACCGTCATAAGGTCTAAGCAAGCTGGAGAGGGCTCTAAACCTATCGGCACCATGCACCCGATAGGGTCCAGCGGCATACCCTCTAAAAGAGCTCGGATTGCTCACTCTACACTCAATTTCTTGGTCTAAAATCGATGGAGGAGATGTGCTAGGCAGTTAACATCCTTTGTGTGAAGTTTGAGACCCAACAAACACGAATTAAGGACGAATTTTACAATTTCTTACCTCAAGGTCCATTTCTGCCGCCCGGGAGGAAAACTTGAAATTCTCCCTCTGTGATCAATGGCTAGGGCTGAACTTTGGGGGTGAGCAACTAGACTTGTTGGTGCACAGATGGGGTGGGTTGCTTGGGCGTGATCCATTCTGGTTTGGGCTGTCCACGGCGTCCAGTTTTGGTTCCTCCGATGTTCAACACGGGAGCAGCAGAACTTTTCTGTTTCTTGGCGCTGGTGAGCTTGGGATGGTGGAGGGATGGTGCAAGACGGCTAGAGCACTCCTGGGCGAAGTTCTTTGCTGTGGATACCTCAAGCATCCGGTGCTCGGTGGATGTGTAATCGTGAGAAGAAGAGGGGCGCTGTTCTAAGTGCCGGAGAAGCAACGAGGCTGTCTTCGGTGATAAGATGAAAGGGAGCACGGCAGGGGAGATGAGGACGGGGAAAGCAGCTCGCCAGCACCCACTGAACAAGGAGAAGGTGGCATCGGGGTAGCCAGCACCGAGCTGCTGCTGTCGCGCTCTCCGTCGACGAAGAACAGAGCTGAGTCGGTTTGTGCTTTTGTGAGACTGACCGGTGGGGTCCACAGCAAACGAGCTCCGAATTTGATCAAACTTGGAGGATAGGTCAAAAGAATTATGAGGAACTCAAATCTGAAATCAGATTTTGAAATTGAGTATGTTTGGTTCAAAATTCAAATTTAAGTTTGAATTTGAACGTGCCCTCATTTAATCCTCGGAATAAATAGTATATGAAACCTAAAATTCTTCAAATTTGAAACTTAGGCTCTTGAATACATGATAAATGCATCTATGCTCTCACATATGGGACTTTGTACAATCTGAATAGGAATCCTTTCAAAAGAATTCAAATTGCATTTAAATTTCCTCCACTCTACTCATAGAGAAGGTGCACATGAGTTAGAGTTTTTGGGAGTCTAATTCTTTCCCCTAGGTTAACATGTGTTGAGCATGTGCTAGAGAAAATTTTTAACTCCCTCACATGTCCATATTTGTGTTCGTTACTTCATGTGACACCATTATCGTCTTTCTTTGCCTTAACTTTGTTTCATACGTTGAAATAAAACTTTACAAAAGTTAGGGCTGTTACGCTTGCGTCTTGAAACATGGGCATAGTTGGGATAGGAGCTTGCCGTATGCTGAATTCTCCAACAACAACAGCTACCAAGCCAGCTTGAAGATGTCACCTTTCGAAGCATTGTATGGTAGAAGGTGTAGAACGCCGCTGTTCTGGAATGAGACCGGAGAGAGTCAAGTGTTTGGACCCGAAGTGCTGCAAGACACCGAGAAGCAAGTCCAAACGATACTAGAAAACTTGAAGGCTGCTCAGTCACGACAAAAAGGTTATGCGGACAATAGGCAAAGAAAATTGACCTTCGAAGTGGGAGACTTCTGGTATCTTAAGGTATCGCCTATCCGAGGCCAACGACGGTTCAACGTCAAGGGAAAGTTAGCACCTTGCTACATCGGGCCATTCAAGATTTTGGACAAGCGAGGAGAAGTAGCCTGTCAACTAGAGCTGCCAACGCACCTCTACGACGTGCACGACGTGTTTCACATGTCCCAACTAAAGAAGTGCTTAAGAGTACCGGAAGAACAAGTACCGATGGATGAGCTTGAGCTTCAAGAGGATCTGACCTACGTGGAGCACCCCGTCAAAATCTTGGACGTGAAGGAGAGGGTGACGAGGAACAAAGTGATCAGTTGGTGCAAGGTACAATGGAGCCATCACACGGAAGCCGAAACTACATGGGAGCGCGGGGAAGGCCTCAAGACAGAATTCCCTCATCTATTCTCCACTCTATCGAATCTCGAGGGCGAGATTCAGTTTAAGGGGGATAGGTTTGTAACACCCTGAAATTTATTCCCATGCATTGCACACATTTTTCATGTAGAGAAGCATTATAAAAAGAAGTAGAAATGGAGAAAGAACTATAGAAATGGAGAAAGAACCAGGGAAATGGAGAAAGGAACCATAGAAATGGAGAAAGAACTATAGAAATAGAGAAAGAACTATAGAAATGGAGAAAGAACCATAGAAATGGAGGAAGGAACCATAGAAATGGAGAAGGGCATATAGAAATGAAGAATGGGGCATAGAAATGAAGAAAGGCAATATAGAAATGGAGAGTGGGACATAGAAATGGAGAGGGGAATGTAGAAATGGAGTAAGTGACATAGAAATGAGGGGGAATGGGAAAAAGATAGCTGAAATGAGCCAATTCAAATTTCCCCAAATTTTTCCCCAAATCTCCAAATTCCCCAATTCCCCAAAAAAGGGGAATTTTCCCCACATTTGTGGAATTTCTCCCCCATTGCTGCCGCACCAAATCAATTGGGGAAAAGTTTGTTAGGATTTAGTTCAAATTGGAGTAGGATTCTCCCCCTCCCCCCCTTATAAATAGAACCCAAACCCCCCCCCCCCCTTTTGGCCGCAGCCCCCATCCTATCTCACACCTCCCAAGTCAGCGACTTGAAGGCCCTAGCCTCCAACTCGCCGAGTTGGACCCCCCCCTCGCCGGAGTTCAGTCGCCGGTGAGCTCCGCCGGTGAGCCCTGCCGTCAAGCCCCGCCGTTGAGCCCCGCTGTCGAGCCCCATCATTGAGACCCGCCGACGAGCCCCGTCACGCCTCGCCG
Source organism: Neostapfia colusana (assembly GCA_030760725.1). Classification (NCBI taxonomy): domain Eukaryota; kingdom Viridiplantae; phylum Streptophyta; class Magnoliopsida; order Poales; family Poaceae; genus Neostapfia; species Neostapfia colusana. The sequence goes on from JASWHV010000011.1 coordinate 66,150,392, forward strand.
TTGCCGGAAAAGAACAGACGATCTGTTCTGCCCTAATCATCCATAGAAAAATTCCCCGCTGCTGCCATTGCTAGATGGAAGGCCCTGCCACCAAGGAGGAAGTGAGGTAGGTCTCCATTACCCATATTACGATGTCGTCGCTGTTTCTACGCATCCGTTTTCTTCGCCCCCTTTGAACAGAAACTTTTACGTGTGGACAGATCGCATTTTGATCGGTTTTTGATGGTGGAATTGATCTAGATCTTGAGTCAAGATCATCACCACGTCCACACTTCATCCCAGCACCACGGTTCATCATAAAACCCCATGAAAGCCCATTAAAACATGCAAGAACACATACAAACTGGTTTAATAAAACTGCATCATAGGATTTGCATTCATCTACCCCATTGCATCTTGAGTAAAGTTTGTGCATGATGATTGATTGCTGTAAATTTTGTATGTGTGTGATCGTGAGTAGAAGGACAATCTCAAGAGTCCATCTACGAGGATCTACAGCACCAAGACTTCCAGACGCTTGAACAACAAGAACCACGGGAGCAAGGCAAGTGCCCCTTGACCATATTAATTCCATGTTTTGAAACTGTTTTGTTTGCGAAAACTCGTATGCTTGAGTCAATTTGATGGGACACCCTTTTATACGATTTTACTAGTTTTGTTAACCATCCTTGTCGCCGGGAAAGTTGATGAGTCAAGTATGGTCGTTTTTTTCCTTTTTGCTTCACTTAATTCACGGGATACGGGAAGCTTAAAAATAAAACATGTCTAGCTACTGCACTCATATGAATAATGATGATGAGAACTATATGATGTTAAAGAGCATGGAATCAGGGAGATCTAGGCAAACTTGGTTTGTGAATGTTGCTGGACGAGATGGTGGTGCTTGCCATATATCTAAGGACCGGTTCATGCGAGAATATGCCAGGAAAACAGTGCCACCACAAGGCCAAGTATGGGTGCGGCTTAGCTTACTAATTAGGTGTGTTGCTAGCTTGTTATGTGTGAAGGCCCGGCCTGGGAATCGCAGTGGGTGGTGCCATGCGATGCGGCACCCAACAGCATGCACGAAAAGAGACGTAAGAACATATGGAACCATTTTGTTACTCAAGATAAGTTCTTTTACAACATAAGTAAACACGCAGCGGAATGTAAAAACTGGACAATCTACTCACTGTCAACCCTAACTACGCCGAAGAGAAGTCGTTCAGCCCGTGAACGATTCCTATAGCTTCACCAAAGAAAGGCAGCGGCTAGGTTTCCAATGAGTATAATGAACCGTGAGGTTCGTCGTCTCACTGAATAACCCTCTTCATAGCAGGCATCCTGCTACCTGCAAAACAACTCAGAAGCAACCGTGAGCACTAAGGCTCAACAAGACTTAACCGTCAATCCTAAACATGTAACTCTACATGCAGGGGTAGTAAGACAGTAGGAATAGGAATTTGCAAAATGCAGCTTGACTAAACTTGATCCTTATATTCAGATTCTTTTAGCCTTCATTTTAGTGGTCCTCACAACATCGGAAGTCCACAATCAAACAAGAAACGCTTATCCCAATGTTGTTAGCCTAAGGTGGAACTGAAATTTAGTTGGCTCTATATCTACTTCAGTCAAGGTTCCAATACAGTGATTAATCCACAAACAGCAAGTTAAGAGACTTAGTTCCTCTTCTTACTACGTCACGGCGCAGTGGGCAAGTATGCTCAATCCTCTTCCACGAGCGACGGTGATTCGATTCAATAACAACCCAGAATACACGACACACACACCCGCCTCGAAAGACTCTCTCAGGAGCTCCTTCTTACGTTGTATGCAGCAACCTTTCACACGACACCTCGACATAGAAAAACGTTTCGCGCCGAGCAGGATGGTCCTCTACGCGGACACGTCGAAGTTGCCCGCTAAAGGATTTACACCTCCCGCCTTCTCAATGCCATTCCCACGCGAAGGATGAGTTTCTATATCACGGTCCATCGAGTTACATAGGTTTCATGGGTCCCATACCCCACTATATATCCGGTACAGCTTAATCTTGTCCAGCAGGGCCGCATACATACGGTCCTTAACCGACACGGACGGGGCTACAACCAACCTTCACATTTGCCTTACCATCCCGGTCCAAGCCAAATGTGGTCTCAAGCATTGTCAGACCCACGCAAGTAGAGACCAACCTTGAGCGCTCCATCCTACAGGAACATCCCCGTCCCCATTTTATTTTTCCTGAGGGTGCTCTTATTATCAACCTCTCGCGAGTAACTCCATTACTCGACCTTTCTTGCGAGTAGATTTTTACTACTCGACTTCTACAGAGCTAGCTACAACATTAGCCTAGCATCTACGATGAGGCAAAGCCTACACTAAACCTTCTACTCAGGGATGTAATAGCCATGCAAGTGGGTTTCAATCATCCTAGACGTAATGCACAATATCAAGTCTAAGAACCATGAGGTGACGTAAAACAAAATTTAAAACGGTAACGATATGCAAACCGGGGCTTGCCTTGCTCAAAAGTTTTGTTAGAAGCTAGAAGTTAGTCTTCCTTTGGAGAATCCGCCAAACTCGTCAGACATGGAGATACTCGCTGCGGAGTTGAGTCCTCTTTCGAACGTCGACGTCACGTGCTATTAAGATGATTTATGCACATGTATTCAAAAGCAATTTAGAAAATGATTAAAAGCAGTTGTACAAGTTAACTCACACCTAAAAGGGACAAACAACAGCAAGTTTTATGTTGTTGGATCTAAACCTTAGAGACGATGAAAGCTAGGGTAAAAAAAGATACTAGTAATCACCATGTGATTAAGTCCATTATATGAACACTTAAACCTGAAAGATGGTATCTCAAGTTCCAGAGGTCTAATGAAGCTGAGAATTTAACCACAGCCTCCATGGAAGGTATTTAGGCAGTGTGCAAAAATTGAGATCATGAAATGGCTTCATGTGAGCACAACAAAACCTTATGTGGTTTTCACTAACCTGCCTTTACCCCTAGATATTAAGCTTTCCTATGCTGCAAAGTAGACTTTTGTGAAGTACAAAATGTCCTGAGTCCATAGGAATTGGTTTTACCATTTTTGGAGTTTCCTACATGGAGATATGGATTTTACAAGGATTGGGAAAAAGCTGAAAATGTCTCTGTTCATTTTTCCCATTTTTCAGAGACATAAGGAATGAGCACATCATTTGACCAAGCAAATGAGGTCCAATGCCTCTGAAAGTTTTACTGGAGTTCAAGGACTTTTGGAATAATGTCCTGTCCAAATTTGGGAACTTTCCAATAAACAAAACTCCTGTAAAAATTCAAACAATATTTCTCTTAAATGAATTAATGAGCCAAATTCAGAGATTTTCATAAACATTGGGCTGCATCCCTGGATTGTACTCTTTGAGAGGAATCCAACAAAATTCGTTTCACAATTTTTGTACATTCCTATACAAAGTTATGGCTCAACAAAGTTTGAACTGAATTGGGAAAATCTGGAAAATATTTAAATGCGACAGTGGGTCCCACTAGTCATCCCTAACCTCCAGCCTCGCACCAAACAGGGCAGTGGGGGCCCCCTCTGGCGAGGTTACCAGAAAGGCACTTCCCAGCCACCTCCGGACCCCCTGCTGGCCGCCGCCCCCCCCCCCCCCCCCATTTTCCCCCACGCTGAACACGTTGGTGAGGTCGTCGGCTGCTGAAACTCGCCGGAAAACAGGGCGCACCGGCAACAGCAAACCCTAGGGCTCCGGCGAGGTCGTGCACATTGAATTCTCCACCAAATGGTCAGTTCTTGGGCTCTAAAGCACCAGGAGATCATGTAGAAGACCGACATGAGGTCTAAACAAGCTGGGGAGCGCTCCAAACCTATCGGCACCGTGCGCCCGATATGGTCCAGCGGTATACCCTTGAAAAGAACTCGGATTCCTCACTCTACACTCAATTTCTTGGTCTAAAATCGATGGAGGAGGTGTGATAGGCAGTTAACATCCTGTGTGTGAAGTTTGAAACACCACAAACACGATTTGAGGACGAATTTGGCAATTCCTTACCTCAAGGTCAGTTTCTGCCGCCCAGGAGAAAAACTTGAAATTCTCCCTCTGTGATCAATGGCTAGGGCTGAGCTTTGGAGGTGAGCAACTAGACTTGTAGGTGCACCGATGGGGTGGCTTGCTTGGGCGTAATCACTCCTGGTTTGGGCTGGCCACGGTGACCAGTTCCGTTCACTTCAGTTTCAACTCGGGAGCAGCTAGGACTTCGGATTCCTGTGCACAAAGGAGCGGGAAGAACCGGGATTTGGAACTAGCAGCTGCCTAAACACGTGTTGGCGACACTTTTCTCTGTAGGAAGCTTGAGCAACCGAGCTAAGTCAGCTGGGGTGATTGAGAGACCGAGAACGGCGGCTGTGTTTCGTCGGGAGAGAAACAGAGGACTTGCGCTCAGGCTGGGAGAAGCAAAACGGTGCTGTTGCACTTGTGTGAGGTGATGAGGACGAGCACAAGCCCGCACAAGCAGGAGCTGGCACTACAAACTTTGCCGGGAAGTCTTCTGCCCGCGCTCGTGTGTGCACCCGAGTTACATGTGTATATGACATGTGGGCCACAGCCCCCAAATATCTCCCCCTTCCGTGCTTTAATATTCCCTCATCGCCTTCGTCCGAATTCCACCAAAATTGGATGGTAGACCAAACATGAGGTAAGGAATTTGAATCTAAACTCAAATTTCAAAATTGAGCACGTTTGGTTCAGTTTTCGAATTCAAACTTGAATTTGAACTCTCCCTCGAATATTCCTCGGAATAATTAGTATACAAGCTCCAAAAATATCCAAATTTGGATCATGAGCTCATTGATACATGGGGAACGCAGCGGTGAATTCATTTGCATGCTTTAGGGCAATCTGAACATTAGTTATTTCAAAACAATTCAAATTGCGTTTAAATTACCTCCACTCTACTCATAGAGAAGGTGCACATGAGTTAGAGTTTTTGGAAGTAAAATTCTTTCCTCCTAGGTTAACATGTGTTGAGCATGGGCTAGAGAAAATTTTTAACTCCCTCACATGTCCATATTTGTGTTCATCATTTCATGTGACACAAATATAGTCTTTTATCGCCTTAACTTTGTTTCATAAGTTGAAATCAAACTTTACAAAAGTAGGGCAGTTACATTCCTCCCCCCTTAAAAGAATCTCGTCCCGAGATTACAAAAAGAAAGAAGAAGGGAGCATGACTACAGGACATATGGTACAAACAAGTCAGGAAAATTTAAACGGATAAAATCATCGCTTTCCCACGTGGCTTCATCAGCTGTGTGGTTGCTCCACAAGACTTTGTAAAATCGCAATGTCCGATTTCTTGTGGCGCGAGTCTTCTCGTCAAAAATCTGGATCGGATACTCCAAATAAGTGAGATCCGGTTGAAGATCCTCAATGTTCTCCATATGAACTGCGATTGGGTACTTAAGACATTTCCGTAGCTGAGAGATGGGGAAAACATTGTGAATACCCGAAAGTGACGCCGGTGGCTCCAGACGATAGGCCACGGGTCCACATATTTTAGTGACAGCAAACGGCCCGATGAATCGTAGAGCAAGCTTTCCCTTCACTCCGAAACGATGAACCCCTTTCATCGGAGAGACACGAAGATACATGTGGTCTCCGATGTCAAAGTGAAGAGGTCGACGTCGTTTATCTGCATAGCTTTTCTGCCGAGATTGAGCAGCCTTTAAATTGGCTTGAATCACTCGCACTCGTTTCTCGGCTTCATTCACAAGATCAATCCCGTAGACCCCTCTCTCGCCGGACTCACACCAATTCAGTGGTGTGCGGCACTTCCGGCCATAAAGAGCTTCTTACGGGGTCATTTTGATACTGGATTGATATCCGTTGTTATATGAGAATTCTGCCAACGGTAGATGGTCATTGTAAGGGCCTCAGTTTTTGACACACATTTGAAGTGTTCATCACCACACCACACACCTCATTTGAGGAAGGATGATGAACACAAATGAAGAGCAAGTAACAATTATCAACATGCTCATTAGAAAACAAACTCACACATTGCCAAAGTGGTATTTCACACATGTTATATAAGGGGGGGCTCGACATATGAAAACTCCTATACATTGTTAAGGATGTCCATGCCAAGTTTCACCCAAATTCAAAACCTTTTTGAGGTCATTTTGGGTATAGTTAGGAAGAGGGCAGTTTGAAACCATATTCAAATTCAAACTTTTTTATCCCATGAATTTGTAAGTGGGAGGCATATTCTTACTCAGCACATTTTTGTGAGCCCACACACCAATTTTCACTCCATTTGGAGTTGATCTTGACATGAGCTAAGTGGGACAAATTCAAACTTCATTTGAATTCAAAACTGCACTTGTGCTGAAATTCACTCAAACCAAACCCAATTTGAACTTTGATCAATTCAAATGGTTCATGGGTGAATAATTTGAATTACCAGGGGTATTATGGGGCTCACTGTTTACAACAGTGATTAGGAGTAAATTTCAGAGGTTAAAACTGGAAGTGGGACCCACATGTCAGCCACTGCTCAGATCAAACCGACTGAGACTTTTCTCACTCGGGTCGCCGAGCCGCCGCTGCGGTCACCACCGAGGGCAGCCACCGCGCCAGCAGCTGCTTGCCCACGCGCGGGCGTGAGGCGGTGCAGAGCCTTCTTAAGGCGCCTGCCCCCCTCCTCGGCCGATGCATCGCCATTCTTCCCCTCAAGAACTCAGCGCCGGCCGAAGTTTTTCCGCAGCTCGGAATCGATCGGAGAACGCCAATCACAGCTCCCTCCGTCCACTCCAGAGCCCCAGCAAGGTACTAAAGAACTCCTCCATCCTCCCCGCGGCTAGAATTCAGTTGAAACCGATTGATATCGGCTGTGCCGAAAGATCAAATTCGGGACTTGGAACCGCCGCACCTCGGGCTCCTGTGGACAGCCCAACCAGGGCGTTGTCACGCCCGAGCCAAGGCATCCTTGGACGCGCCGGTGACCGGTGCTGCTCACCCCCAAGCCACAGCTCGAGTGGTTGCTCACCGGCGGCGAATTTCCATTTTTTCCCTTTCTGTGTGCAGAACGACCTTCGGGTGCGAGTCTGTTTAATTCGTGCTCTAGAAAGGATTAGAGGGCCTCAATCCTCTCTCACACAAGCTAGACACGGTAACGCACAAGTTGCCTTCACAACTCTGGGCCGGAGAACCTCTGTACCCGGCGTAATTCGAGGTTTACCAATGGCGGCATAAACGGGAGGCATCGGGCGCACGGTGAGGACCTATTTCGGGCCTTCCCCGAGCTGCCTCGAGCTCATGTCGACCTTCTCTAAGGTCCACTGATGCTTCCCGACCGATTCCTCGAGTAGTTGAGGTGCTAGGGTAGTCAGCCGACATGGCCGAAGTCGTTCCGAGGTGGCGGCTCGTCGCCGACCATGCTCCGGCCATTGTCATGAGCAGCTGACCCTAGAATCCTGTTCCCCGAGTAAAAGTAGGCAGGGGCGGCCAGAATCGAGAAGTTTGGAGCTGTACAGAAGCCAGCGGCGAGCTCTCCGGCGAGGTCCCTCGGCGGCGGAGCGCGGGCGTCGCGAGGTTGAAGAAGGGGGTGGACCCCAGCTGTCAGCGGGAGATATTTTGAATCGGGATCCGGCTGCGGCCGGGATCGGGTGTGCTGGCGCGCAAAGTCCTTGTGGGCCGCGGTGTGCTGTCGCCTCGGCGTGCGACGCGTGTCCCCTGGGCCCACGCGAGAGTTTAAACTTTTCCCCGATTTTTAGAATTCTTCCAAACTTCAAATCCTTATAACTTTGGCTAGAAAGCTCCAAATCGAGTGAACCAAATTTTGTTGGATTCAGCTTTCCGAGCACTTTCCAGCAAATCAAGTTTCACTTCATGAAAATCCTTATTTCTCTAGAATTAATTCCTCAAAGTTTAAACTGTTTGGAATTTTAACTGGAGAATCCTTTGGAGGAAAATCCCGAAATTTTGCTGGAATGTTCACCAAAATATCCCTGAACTACCATAAAAATTTAAGATCCATTTGAGCTCATTTGATCCACCTAATGGTGTGATTAGTGAAACTGTTCCAGAGAAAATAGAAAATGTTCAGAAACAATTTCTGAATTTTCTCTGAAATTGTTTAGCTCATATCTTTAGTTAGGAACTTCCAAATTAAGTGAGACCAACTCCATTAGAACCCTCTGAAAATATAGTTTTCAGAAAGTCATAGTTTGTTTCATGAAAATCCCTAGAACACCCTAAGAGTCCCAATTAAGGTCAAGGACATAATTAATTGTGGAGGGCTCAAATGAGCTTTGCTGCAACTAAAACTTGACCAAGTCTCTATCTAGGTTGTAACCAAGCCACAGTAAAAGTTTCACAGTCATTGAGTCTGTCTAGTAAGGGTTATAGACTTCACAACTTCAAACTTAATACAAATGCATTTAAATTGATATATATATTGCTTCTATCATGTAGTCGCTAAGGTCGAGGAGGAACCCGAAGTCCTAGACTTCATTACTCCGGAGGAACAGCTAGCCTACGACCAATAGCAGCAAGGCAAGCTCTGGTTTGCATTAACCTTTTTACAAATTTTTATTGTTTTGAGCACATACTTGTTTACTTTATTCTTTGTACTAGAGTCTTGTTTGGAAACCCAATTGCATAGCCAAGAACACCATGGGTTGGGTTTAGGATTGCAAACCCCGTTAGCTACTGCCATGCTAAGATAGTGTAGGATTCGGTACAAGTCGAGTAGTTGGAACTAGTCGCGAGCATAGGCTAGAGGCACTCGACTCGGGTAGTGATAGCACATGAAACACATGGCAAGAAAATGAGACCAAGCGGAGGGTAAGGGCAGCAGGACATTGTGGCCTGTGTGCTGTAGCTCCGCTTGTGTCGATTGAGGACCGAGCCGTGTGCGGGCCTGTTGAACAAGCTAGAACAGTACCGAAGACCTACCGGCTATATGGGAACCGGGAAACTGATGTAAGTAGCTGGGTGTTGAGGCATAGCTGGTCGTTCAGAGGGTAGGTTGAGAGCTCGAGGTGTAAATCGGCTGGCGGCACTGAGATGCGCGTGTAGAGACCTCTTGCTCGGGACGATTGGACCGGTTCAACATTTGGCTAACGGGTGAAAGGTAGTCGCGTACGGCGTCCGTGATGGTTGTTGTAGGCAACATCGAGTACGGGCGTACGTGACGGGTTGTTCGGGTAACCCTGCAGGTGTAAATCGATTATAATCACTGTCCCTCGCGGTCAGTGAGTACCACTTGTTCACTGTACCGTGACATAGAAAGAATATGCTAGTTACATGTTAAAATGTTGCTGATTGAAGGATGGACGTGATTGCTAATGATTTGCTGTAGTCTAGAGCTAACTAAAGTTCTTTTCAACTTTGGGCAAAGTACATGAGAGAAATGCGTTTCTTGTTTGATTGCGGCTCTCTCATGTGCCTTCGCGTAAGGTTCTCCACAACCTGCTGCTAAAACTTGAAAGTAAGGTTCCACTAATTAGGCGAGTCCTTTGCAAATGATTTTTACCTCATGTAACCCATCACCCCTCATGTAGAAGTTCCATGTTTAGGTGAGACGGGTCAGGCTTGCTGAGCCTTCGTGCTCACTGCTTGTGTTTGAAGCTTTTGCAGGGTTCTATGAGGAAGGGACTCCCGAAGAGGAGACGGAACCCCAGGAGGGGAACCCCGTCGAGTGGGAGTCGTGCACGCCGCAGAGTTAGTGTGCGTGTGTGCTGGCAAGGACACGTTCAAGGGCCGAACGTGCACTTGATGCTTAGTCTACGCCCGTGAGTGTAGACTGAACTTATTTTGATGTAAACATGTTTATAACTTGTTTATGTAATAAAATTTCGCTTCCGCTTTGTACCTTTGACGTGTGTTATCCGGTGCTGTGCAACGCAGCACCCCTCAGCGTGATCCTGGCTCGACAAGACCGTGGGGTCGTGTCAGTCATCCCAATTCTTCCCATGATTGATGACACATGCCCGTAGCATATCCTCCAGAATCTGATTTATTCTCAACGTTTGACCATCAGTTTGTGGATGATACGCTGAACTCCGAATTAACTTGGTTCCCAAGGAAGCATGCAGTTGCTCCCAAAATCTGGATACGAATAACGCACCTCGATCAGAAACGATGGTGCGTGGAACCCCGTGTAAACACACGATTCTCGAGATGAACAGCTCCGTATACTTCTTTGCCACATATTTAGTATGGACTGGAATAAAATGAGCTGTCTTGGTCAAACTATCGATGATTACCCAAATAGAATCATGCTTGTTTCTGGTCATGGGTAAGCCGATGATGAAGTCCATACTTATGTCATCCCACTTCCATGCTAGAACCTTCAGCGGTTGAAGTGGTCCGGCTTTCCGCATATGGTCGGCTTTAACCCGCCAACACGTATCACACTCGGATACGTACTTCGCAATCTCTCTTTTCATCCGTGTCCACCAGAAATTAGATTTCAAGTCCTGGTACATCTTATTGCTTCCCGGATGAATGGAGTACTTGGATAAATGCGCTTCATCCAGTATCTTCCTCCGCAATTTCATGTTTTGGGGTACCACTATGCGGTTGTTAAACCATAGAGTACCCTCTTCATCTTTGCGGAACATCTTCAACTCACCGCTGTCCACCCTCCTCCGGATGTGAGACATACCCCTGTCTCTCTTCTGAGCCTCTACAATCTCATCTCGGACTGTAGGAATAAGAGCGAGGTTGAACAGCGATCCGTAGGGAACTAAGCGCAGGCTTGGTTCTCTTTCTCCATCTGCAGCCATGGCTAAATGGTGAACGTGGGCTTTCCGACTGAGTGCGTCAGCAACCACATTCGCTTTGCCCGGATGGTAATGAATTTCAAGTTCATAGTCCTTGATCAATTCGAGCCATCTTTGCTGCCTCATATTCAGTTCCTTCTGTGTGAAGATGTACTTCAAGCTTTTGTGGTCAATGTAGAGATGTGAGACCTATGTGTGCTGAATACATTGGCTTTGACGATAAAAGTTTTGAATACTACCAAAACACCTTTTCAACAAGGTCCGACTCTAGGTCCGAGCTCCTGCAAGGTCCGACGTAAGGTCCGACTTGCTTTGTCTAGGTCTGACTTATTTTTGCTAGGTCTGACTTGTTTTTGCTAGCTCCGGTGCTAGGTCCGACTAGCTTTGGTAAGTTCCGTGCTAGGTCCGACTAAGCTTTAGTAAGCTCCGGCGCTAGGTCTGACTAGCTTTGGTAAGCTCCGGTTCAAGGTCCGGTTAGCTTTGGTAAGGTTCGTTGCTTGATTGCAATGGTTCTGCTTTTAACTTGCAATGTTTCGAACTTGCTTTACTCTTATGGAAAGTTTGCTTAGTATTATTTTACTAAGTTTTTGGTGTGTTTTGGTGGTTATGGCTGATATCATTTTGCTATGGTTTACAACATGCTTATGTGAGGTGCTCACATAAGATGTTGTAGTTTCGGAACTAACGAGAGTCAAGTCGAGGACTTGTGCTCAGAAGTATTGGTTGTTTATTCATGTGCAGGTATTGCTTGAGTTCAAGACATAGCTGGTGACGGGATCCATTGAACTAATCTTAGGGAGAAGATGAGGTTCAACAACCAAGTTCGGGAGGAATTGTAGTTGAGTTGATCGGGAGGTTGTGCAGTATGTTTGAATCAAGAACAATGCATATGAAGATATCTTGGACGTCGTTGGAAGATGTTTGCACGTGTGCAAGGAGTGCATGGACGTGGCTGCATGGTTCCAAGGCGTGATGAAGAGATGTGGACGTAAAGAATTGGTCGGAAAGGTCCAACCTACTAGGTTATGGACTCAGGCTGCGGCTGAGTCGTGTTTGACTCAAATATGGAAAGTTTTGAGTTGGTTATGATAGGATTTCGTGTGGGTCACGAATTTGAGTTGTTTTAGTAATGTTTGGGACGTTACTAAGGTGTTTGGAAGTCTTAAGATTGCTTCTATCTGTGTGTAGAAGAGTCTTGAGCAGTATTGGAAAGTTACAGTTTAAATCCAAGTAGGAGTAGGAGTCCTAGTTTGAGTTGCGTTAGCCTTTGGGGTGGTTATATAAGCAAGGGAGGCCAGAGCTCGTGGTGCACGACTTTGGGGCTGTTCCTCTTGTGTTTTGATAAATAAAATTCGTATTCTAAAGGAACTTTTGTGCCTTGTTCGTCCGACTTGTTTCAGACAAGTTTTTCTCGTCGAGTTTCTGTTCAGCACTACCTTGCTTCGGTGGTTTTATCATAACTCGAGTTTTACAGTTCCAATTGATGTGATTCTTGTTGGGTTGTCTTTGCAACTTGATTATCTATCATATGTGAAAATTTCACAGTCATTGAATTTTTTTTCTGATCTACACGAGTTTCTTTGCATTATTCCAGAACTGTTTTTCTCGCGTAGGACAGATTGACCTTTGTTCGATCTTTCGATCGTAACTTGAGTTTCTCTCAATGGATTTTCATGATTCTTGTTCTGAAGTCTTCGTGTCTTGATTATCTACAATCTATACTAGTTTTGTCACAGTTGAACACGTTAATATTAGTCGCACACACGGTTTCTTTAACAGATTGGTTTTCTGCTGAGGGGTGTTTTGTTGCTTCCGCTGAAAAGTTTTTATCTACCATTCACCCCCCTCTGGTAGCTTTACATGTGTACTTCGATCCTACAAGAGATGTACTAGATTTCCTAGTAGATAATGTCTCCACATTTTCAATGCTAAGACCACTACAGCTAGTTCAAGGTCATGCGTCGGGTAATTCTGCTCATGACCCCTGAGTTGTCGGGATCCATACGCGACCACACGTCCTTCTTGCATCAACACACAACCCAAACCAATGCCGGATGCATCACAATAAACATCAAACGGCTTCGTTGTGTCCGGCTGGGCCAAAACTGGAGCTGTAGTGAGATGCTTCACTAAAGTTTGAAAAGCTTGTTCGCATGAATTGCTCCAATCATACTTGGTGGTTTTCTTCAACAGCTCCGTCATAGGTTTAGCGACTTTGGAGAAGTTTGGAATGAATCTCCGGTAATAACCAGCTAAACCTAGGAAACTCCTCACTTCATGAACGGATGTTGGAGATTTCCAATTCAGCACTTGCTCGATTTTACTTGGATCTACAGCGATGCCTTCTGCTGAAATAATATGCCCAAGAAACGGCACTTTGCTAATCCAAAACTCACATTTACTGAACTTTGCATATAGCTTGTTTTCCCTTAAGCGTTGGAGTACAATACGCAAATGTTCAGCGTGTTCTTCTTCTGACTTTGAATAGACCAAGATGTCATCGATGAAAACCACGATGAAGTTGTCTAACTCCGGCATGAACACAGAGTTCATGAGATACACAAAATGAGCCGGAGCATTGGTCAACCCAAAAGACATGACAAGGTATTCATAAAGACCATATCTTGTCGAGAACGCCGTTTTAGGTACATCTTCTGCCCGGATTTTTATCTGGTGATACCTGGACCGAAGATCCATCTTGGAGAATACCTTAGCACCCACTAGTTGATCAAATAAAATATCACTGTGCGGTAGTGTATACTTATTCTTGATAGTGACAGCATTCAGTAGACGATAATCTGCGCATAGTCTCAAAGTCTCGTCCTTCTTCTTCACGAAGAGTGTGGAACAGCCCCAAGGTGATGAACTTGGCCGTATAAAACCTTTGTCCATGAGGTCATTCAGCTGCTCCTTCAATTCTGCGAGCTCCTTCGGTGCCCTTTTGTACGGTCGCCGAGAAATAGGTGTTGTTCCCGGTGCTAGTTCAATCTTGAAATCTACATCACATTCGGGCGGCATGCCAGGCAAGTCTTTGGGAAACACATCTGGATATTCACATACCACTGGAATATCCTCAAGTTTAGGAGATTCAATCTGATGCACTGCTGCAACTCGTTGTAATGGATCCACAATGTTCAATGTGTTGCAACCGTGTATTGGGGAATTCAGTTGGACAGTCCGAGAGCTTATGTCAAAAATAGCTCCATAATGTGTCAACCATGACATCCCCAAGATAATATCAATCCTTTGGCATTTGAGTATGATAAGGCTCGCAGGATAGATGTTTCCATCCAAACATAAAGGTGCCCGAGAGACCATCTCCTCAGTTGATATCTTGCCTCCGGGTGAGCTGATATGAAACGGATGCTTAACTGTGCTAAATGGAAGATTATTCTTCAGCACATAGTCTCTTCTAATAAAATTGCGGGTGGCCCCGGAATCAAACAAAATGAAAGTGGGCTGTTCATGTAACGTGAACATGCCCGCTAAAACTGGTTCGCCTTTTGCAATGTCCTCAATAGCAGTGTAATTAACCCTGCCAGCTTTTGAAAGATGCCTCTTTGAAAGTTTATGATGCTGATCTGAGCATTGATGAGACAACACACGAGTGTGACTCTGCTCAGCACCACGACGGTTTCGTGTTGCAGAAATCCTCAGCTCTCTACTAACACGAGGTGGAGATAAACTGTGCACAGATGGTTGTGGTAGGGTTGCACAAACAACGTTTGATAACTGTTGTTGAGGTGAAGGCTCATAAGTGATCAACTCCAGCCGTGGTTGTGAGAGTTGCACCACAGGCTGAATTTGTTACCTAACTGGCGAGTAATACCGCACTCGATAGTTTGGACGAACCTCGATGTCACTCTCCTGCGGTATACTTCTTTTCAGCTCTGCTTCACAACGGAGATGCATGTCTTCTTTAATGATAGTGGCATTTACCAACTCATTGTAAATACCGTTATTGAACAAGGTCACTTTTTCCTGAAGTTGGACATTCAAACCTCGGAAAAAATATTTACACTTCAACGCTTCTGAGTCTACCATATGAGTGGCGTATTGCATCAAGTCTTCAAACTCTTTGAAGTACTCGTACGCACTCCTTTCTCCTTGCTTTAACTCTAGAAAGTCTTGATACTTTGTTCAAACAAATTCCCGAACAAATGTGACGTGCCCGGAAAACATCCCGGACTTCATCCCACGTCACACGATGACCTTCAAGAAGAGTTGCAAGATACTCTGCCCACCATGCTACAGCAGCTCCGTGGAGTTGTTGAGCGGCAAATAGAGTCTTCTGATACTCATCGCACTCAAGCATATCAAACTTGGCTTAAATACATTGGAGCCAATGAGCCGACTCCAATGGTTCTTTCACTTCTGAGAAAACCGGTGGTTCTTGCTAGAAAATCCAGATAAGTGCTCGGCGGAGGATTTCGCTGTAGTGTCTCCTGTCGTATGCTTTGTCGCACCAACAGATCCAGAGACTCAGCCATCTTTGCCAATATTTCCGCCAATCCGGTTGATGATGTAAGGGCCTCAGTTTTTGACACACATTTGCAGTGTTCATCACCACACCACACACCTCATTTGAGGAAGAATGATGAACACAAATGAAGAGCAAGTAACAATTATCAACATGCTCATTAGAGAACAAACTTACACATTGCAAAAGTGGTATTTCCCACATGTGATATAGATGGGCTGGACGTATGAAAACTCCTACACTTTACTAAGGATGTCCATGCCAAGTTTCACCCAAATTCAAAACCTTTTTGAGGTCAGTTTGGGTATAGTTAGGAAGAGGGCAGTTTGAAACCATATTCAAATTCAAACTGTTTTTATCCAATGAATTTAAAAGTGGGGTGCATATTCTTACTCAGCACATTTTTGTGAGCTCACACACCAATTTTCACTCCATTTGGAGTTGATCTTGACATGAGCTAAGTGGCAGAAATTCAAACTTTATTTGAATTTCAAACTGAACTTGTGCTGAAATTCATTCAAACCAAACCTCATTTGAACTTTGATCAATTCAAATGGCTCATGGGTGAATAATTTGAATTGCCAAGGGTAGTATGGGGTTCACTGTTTACAACAGTGATTAGGAGTAAATTTCAGAGGTTAAAACTGGAGGTGGGACATACATGTCAGCCACTGCTCAGATCAAACCGACTGAGACTTTCTCACTCGGGTCGCCGAGCCGCAGAAGTGATTGCCACCGAGGGCAGCCGCCGCGCCACCAGCTGCTTGCCCACGCGCGGGCATGAGGCGGTGCAGAGCCTTCTTAAGGCGCCTGCCCCCTCCTCGGCCGAGGCACCACCGTTCTTCCCCGCAAGAACTCAGCGCCGGCCGAAAACTTCCGCAGCTCGGACTTGATCGGAGAACGCCGATCGCAGCTCCCTCCTTCCACTCCAGAGCCCCAGCAAGGTACTAGAGACCTTCCTCCATCCTCCCCATTGCTAGAATTCGGTTGAAACCGATTGATATCGGCTGTGCCGAAAGATCAAAATCAGAACTTGGAACCGCCGCACCTCGGTCTCTCGTGGACAGCCCAACCAGGGCGTTGTCACGCCCGAGCCAAGGCACCCTTGGACGCGCGGGTGACCGGTGCTGCTCATCCCCAAGCCACAGCTCGAGTGGTTGCTCACCGGCGGCGAATTTCCACTTTTCCCCTTTCTGTGTGCAGAACGACCTTCGGGTACGATTCTGTTTAATTCGTGCTCTAGAAAGAATTAGAGGGCCTCAGGCCGCTCTCACACGAGCTAGACACGGTAACGCACAAGTTGCCTTCACAACTCTGGGCCGGAGAACCTCTGTGCCCGGCGTAATTTAAGGTCTACTAATGGCGGAACGAACGGGCGGCATCGGGCGCACGGTGAGGACCTATTTCGGGCCTTCCCCGAGCTGCCTCGAGCTCATGTCGACCTTCTCTGAGGTCCACTGCTGCTCCCCAACCGATTTCCCAAGTAGCTGAGGTGCTAGAGAAGTCAGCCGACATGGCCGAAGTCATTCCGAGGTGGCGGCTCGTCGCCGACCATGCTCCGGCCGTTGTCATGAGCAGCTGACCCTCGGATCCTGTTCCCCGAGTAAAAGTAGGCAGGGGCGGCCAGGATCGAGAAGTTTGGAGCTGTACAGCAGCCGGCGGCGAGCTCTCCAGCGAGATCCCTCGGCGGCAGGGCGCGGGTGTCGCGAGGTTGAAGAAGGGGGTGGACCCCAGCTGTCAGCGGCCGATATTTTGAATCGGGATCCGGCTGCGTCCAGGATCGGGTGTGCTGGCGCGCAAAACCCTTGTGGGCCGCGATGTGCCATCGCCTAGGCGTGCGATGCGTGTCCCCTGGGCCCACGCGCGAGTTTAAACTTTTCCCCGATTTTCAGATTTCCTTCAAACTTCAAATCCTTATAACTTTGGCTAGAAAGCTCCAAATTGAGTGAACCAAATTTTGCTGGATTCAGCTCTCTGAGTACATTCCAGAAAATCAAGTTTCACTTCATGAAATTCCTTATTTCTCCAGAATTAATTCCTTAAAATTTAAACTGTTAGGAATTTTAACTGGAGAATCCTTTGGAGGAAAATCCTGAAATTTTGCTGAGATGTTCACCCAAATATCCTTGAACTACCATAAAAATTTCAGATCCATTTGAGCTCATTTAATCCACCTAATGGTGTGATTAGTGAAACTGTTCCAGAGAAAATAGAAAATGTTCAGAAACATTTTCAGATTTTCTCTGAAATTGTTTAGCTCATATCTTAAGTTAGAGACTTCCAAATTAAGTGAGACCAACTCCATTAGAACCCTCTGAAAATCTAGTTTTCAGAAAGTCATAGTTTGTCTCATGAAAATTCCTAGAACACCCTAAGAGTTCCAATTAAGGTCAAGGACATAATTATTTGTGGAGGGATCAAATGAGCTTTGCTGCAACTAAAACTTGACCAGGTCTCTGTTTAGGTTGTAACCAAGCCACAGTAAAAGTTTCACATTCATTAGGTCTATCTAGCAAAGGTTATAGACTTCACAACTTCAAACTTAATACAAATGCATTAAATTAATACATGTATTGTTTCTATCATGTAGTCGCTAAGGTCGAGGAGGAACCCGAAGTCCTAGACTTCGTTACTCCGGAGGAACAGCTAGCCTACGACCAAGAGCAGCAAGGCAAGCTCCGGTTTGCATTAACCTTTTTACAAAGTTTTATTGTTTTGAGCACATACCTGTTTCCTTTGTTCTGTGCATTAGAGTCTTGTTTGGAAACCCCACTGCATAGGCAAGAAAACCAGGGGTTGGGGTTTAGGATTGCAAACCCCGTTAGCCACTGCATTGCTAGGATAGAGTAGGATTCGGTACAAGTCGAGTAGTTGGAGCTACTCGCGAGAATAGGCTAGAGACACATTGCTCGGGTAGAGATAGCACATGATACACCTGGCAAGAAAATGAGACCGAGCGGAGAGTAAGGGCAGCAGGACTTTGGGGCCTGTGTGCTGTAGCTCCACTTGTGTCGATTGAGGACCGAGCCATGTGCGGGCCTGTTGAACAAGCTAGAACAGTACCGAAGACCTACCGGCTATATGGGAACCGGGAAACTGATGTAACTCGGGTAGCTGGGTATTGAGGCATTGCCCGTCGTTCAGAGGGTAGGTTGAGAGCTCGAGGTGTAAATCGGCTGGCGGCACAGAGATGCGCGTGCAGAGACCTCTTGCTCGGGACGATGGGACCGGTTCAATATTTGGCTGACGGGTGAAAGGTAGTCGCGTACAGCGTCCGTGATGGTTGTTGTAGGCAACATCGAGTACGGGCGTACGTGACGGGTTGTTCGGGTAACCCTGCAGGTGTAAATCGATTATAATCGCCGTCCCTCGCGGTCAGTGAGTACCACTTGTTCACTGTACCGTGACGTAGAAAGAACAGGCTAGTTACATGTTAAAATGTTGCTGATTGAAAGCTGGACATTGATTGTTAATGATATGCTGTAGCTTAGAGCTAATTAAAGTTCTTTTCAACTTTGGGCAAAGTACATGAGAGAAATGCGTTTTTGTTTGATTGCGGCTCTCTCATGTGCCTTAGCGTAAGGTTCTCCACAACCTGCTGCTAAAACTTGAAAGTAAGGTTCTACTAATTAGGCGAGTCCTTGCAAATGATTTTTACCTCATGCAACCCATTACCCTCATGTAGAAGTTCCATGTTTAGGTGAGACGGGTCAGACTTGCTGAGCCTTCGTGCTCACTGCTTGTGTTTGAAGCTTTTGCAGGGTTCTATGAGGAAGGGACTCCCGAAGAGGAGACGGAACCCCAGGAGGGGAACCCCGTCGAGTGGGAGTCGTGCACGCCGCAGAGTTAGTGTGCGTGTGTGCTAGCAAGGACACGTTCGAGGGCTGAACGTGCACTTGATGCTTAGTCTACGCCTGCGAGTGTAGACTGAACTTATTTTGATGTAAACATGTTCATAAACTTGTTTATGTAATAAAACTTCCGCTTCCGCTTTGCACCTTTGACGTGTGTTATACGGTGCTGTGCAACGCAGCACCCCTCAGCGTGATCCTGGCTCGACAGGACCAATGGGGTCGTGTCAGCGTTGGTATCAGAGCTCGCTTGAGGTTTAACACAGTACAAAGGTCTTCTTTTTCAAAAAAATCCAGTGAGGAACGAGTTAGTAGCCCGTATAAGGATGTTATTAGCATATAGAAGGTGGCAGATTAACCTATTTGTTATGTCGGAAAATCGTGCATCTCGGGACGTTCATGTCTTGGGGGTGCACGTAAGCGCTGTCCACCAGTGCGCACAAGCTGAAGGGTGGAGCCCCACGGGTGGCAGGTAACCCGACCCGCTTTGATATCCTCTACGACTCTTCATGTCGTTTGGGGTATTCGAGCAACGTCTGTCCCTGGCGTGCGTGGTGCAACATGGGAGACCCCGTCACGTGGTCTGAAACGTGAACACGTAACTCAAGGCGTGTTTGGCTTGAGAACATCCGGGCGAGTGATGACGGCCGGGTGTACAAACTGTATGGATTCCGGGCTCGGTGTGCAGCCGAGTCTGATGATTGTGTGAGTTTCTTCCGGTGGCCTGACCACGAAATGGTAGACGTGTAGCACCCGTGTGCGAGTGACGAGTAGTGCCACTAAACTAACGAAGCCGGCTAAGTGCGGTATAGGTTTTTCCCTTGTGAGGACGTAGTACCGACATAATCTGGTGACGTATCGACGTCACACCCCATTAAATGAACAACTTCATTTAAAAACTTGAAGGTTTTGATCCAAAGTAGTAAAACTTGATGTAACTCCTTCCCTTGTACAGGATATTCAAAGTTAACAAGTTTTCAACTTCTAGGATGTTAAGGACAGAGCACTCTGTTTTCAGCTGAATCAAGGCTGAAGTTAATCAGAGGTTAGAGGTTGAGTTCTTTCGCGGTTGGGGTCGTATGATACATTTCTGGAAAGCGTTGGAAGAGCTTTACAACTCTTCTGTTGAGGTCCAGAGGTGTTTCATCCCTTAACCACTCGAAAAATGCAGTAGAGTTGAAACTGTCCAGAAAACAGGACAGAGCAAAGACTCTCTGTAAACTCTCTGTAAAATTAAGCATAACTTCCCGCTTAAAAATCCAAAAATAGGAAATGAGGTACTTCTGGAAAGCTTATGAGATGGGTTACGCCTTTGTAACAGAAAAGTTTTGTCAGATTGGGAACAGAATTAACTGGGATTCTTGGATCAATTCAGTACCTAAAGCAGGGAGGTGCTGTCCCATTGATTCCAGAAATTCTGTTAATTTGACATCTCATAACTTTTGAACCAGGACAGATATTAGGTCAACCAAATACTTTCTGGAAAGCTATTGAAGTTAACTTTAACTTTGATGTTGAGCTCCAGAATTGGTTTTACCTTTAACATGGCCTAAATCAGGTTGGTGTGGAAACTGGTCAAGGCTGTCATGGGAACAGCAGATCAACAGTCAAATTTGTTTAAAATTTGAACTATGTTTCCAAGTTTTATCGGTTCAATGACATGTTTTATGTTATAACTCAGGGGTTTATTGTTTAAATAAATATTTGACATTTCAAAATATATTTTTACAGATGGCAGCAGATAAACGGTTGGAGAACGGGTGGGTAGTTTCCCACTGCTCTGACCGTAGCGGCTACCCGGAAGCATTGTGGCAAATGCTCCAATATTTAGGGTACAACCAGATGCCGCAATACTTCGCCAAGGAAGAAGGCGAAGAGGGGAACAAGACGTGGACGATCCATGTCGAGGTTCCTGCAGGGCCTACGCCACCCGGTTGGGTGCCATTCACCGTCACGGTGAGAGGAAGACAACCGGAAGGGATGTGGCAAGTGGCAGCCCGTGACACTATGTCACGTTTCTGCCAACTACACGTGCAGGCCATGGAGGGAACCCCATACGCACTCGTTCCGATGGAGGGACGAGCTCAGCATGTGTGGGAGGAGAGGTACCTGGAGGCAACAGACCTGAATTGCCCAAGGTACAACCCCGCGGAGGCAAACCTTAGCCTCCAAATGAGGGCGGGGAACGCTGTGATGGACAGCCAAACTGTTCATACGGAGCATCTCGCCACCAAGCTCAAGGAGAGCACAAGCCGTGGAGATCATTTCGAGGGTGCTCACAGCGCACTCCGCAATGTGCTCCTTCCGACGATCAAGCGACTGAATGAACAACACAATCAGTTGCGTTGTCTGAAGAAGGCAAAGAAGAAGAGCCGTGTTGACATCACGGCGTTGCAAGAGCTGGTGCAGACCCTAACCCAGCAGAATGAGGACCTTGCTCAAGAGCGGGACGACGCTATCAAGGAAGGCCAAGGCTGGGAGGAGGACTACAACCAAGCTATGGACGAGGTGCATGCTTTGCAGGACCTCGTGCCCCCGGTATTGGGCGTACCGGTAGTCTTGGGTATTCCAGCCATGGGAGAACCCGGAATGGGAGAAGAGGTGGTAGACCCCGAGCCACCAGCAGAGGTACCGGAGGAGGACGACCCACAGGAGGTCGAGTTCTACTCCGGGTAGGGGGTTACGGTTGCCAAGTAGGGCAGCTAGGGTAGCGTAACCCAACTTTTGTAATCAGTGACATGTCGTGTAAACAGTAGCGTATGTATAGGTAGTGACGACATGAGCACGACTTCTCGGAGATCCGAGAATAATGTATCTTGTATAAAGTTTATGCTTTATCAATATATGTGAATGTTGTGCAAGTTAATCATGCGTCGCTTCAATACCTACTGCTGTTTATGGAATTTTGAGTAAGACATGTGCTAATTGCTGCTGTGTTGAATTTTAGAATGACGTGTACTCGTGCCAACCCTGATGTTGGAGGTACTAGCCAAGGGGGAGAGACCTCCCAACCACCTCCCGAGGACTCCTCGGGACAGCAGCAGCAACAGCAACAGCAAACACCGCCACCGCCACTACCAACGGTTACATTGGCCGACATTGTCGCGGCAATGGCGGGCTCGCATCAGCAGCACACAGAGTTGCTGCAGACTCTCATCGCCAATACGTCTCGCCTAGAGAGACGTCAAGATCGTGAGGAGCGCCAACAGAGCTCCTACTCCGACTTCCTGGCGACTCATCCCCCTGTATTCTCAAGGGCGGATGAACCACTTGACACGGACAACTGGCTCCGCGCCATAGAGATGAAGTTCGGGCTGCTCCAAATCAGCAAGCAGCGCAAGACTCAGTTCGCGGTCCAGCAGCTCCAAGGATCCGCGAGCGCGTGGTGGGCCAACTTCTGTGCTTCCCAGCCCACCGACCGAGTGATGACCTGGGCGGAGTTCCGGACGGCCTTCAGGGCCTATCATATACCGCCCGGTTTGATGAAGAGGAAGACGCAGTAGTTCCTACACCTGCAACAAGGGAGCCGGAACGCGCTGGAATACTCCAGGGCGTTCAACGATCTCGCGCTCTACGCGTCGTATCACGCGGATACAGACGAGAAGCGGCGAGACCATTTTTACCAGGGGCTTAACCCGCTCCTGAAGGACAAGTTGGCGATGTTCAATCGCGGCAGCCTCAACGACATCATTGATGCTGCGATTGTTCAGGAGGACTCCGGCAAGGAGTTGGCGGCGGCAGAGCGAAAGCGAAGCGCGCCGCAGAGCAGCTGAGAAGGAGGCGGTCCTTCTCAGAAGTTTCGGATGGTGAATCGCCCACCATCAGGCCCACGCTGGCAACCACCACAGCGGTCGATGCCGTTCCGCAGTCGGCCGTACTCTTCACCGGCATTCAGGCCGGCACTGCCAGTACCACCGCAACAACAACAGCAGCAGCGGGCGATGCCGCGTGCGTTTGCACCTCCGCAACGCATGCCGGGCTTTCGTCCACCGGGTACTCCACCAGCAGCGGCCACATGTTACAAGTGTGGTCGTCCAGGACACTTCGCGAGCAGTTGCCCGGAGAGGCAAGGCGGCGGAGTGGCACCACAGTTTCCGGGGAGGAATCAACCCCGGAACCCTACTAATGCGCGGCGGGCAAACCCTAGGCCCGGCACTGTCCACCAGATTGCCATTGAGGACGTGCCGGAGGGCGAGCCAATCCTTGCGGGTATGTTCCAACTCCACCAGCATCACGCTATAGTACTGTTTGATTCAGACGCCACGCATAATTTTATTAGCCAAGCTTTCATTGCTAAACACAGTTTGCCAATACTACCCACCGAAAGTCCATATTTAATTTGCTCACCGGGTGGGAAGATTTCAGCGAGCGTAATGATCTCCAAAGCACCATTATGCTTAGCGGGTAGAGTGTACCCCACGTCTCTCATTGTCTTGGAGGGACAGAAGGTCGATGTCATCCTAGGGATGTCGTGGTTAACCCGCCACGGCGCTGTTTTAGACACCGTCCTTCGAGTCGTGCAGTTAAACTCAGAAATGCACGGTTCTCACTCATTATTTCTGGACAGTCCAGAAATAAAACTTCCAAGTGTCTATCAAGCCACAACCATCAGATTGGAAGACATTCCAGTGGTCCAAGAGTTCCCTGATGTATTCCCGGACGATTTGCCGGGGATGCCACCCGATAGAGAGGTGGAGTTCAAGATTGAACTTGCACCGGGAACCATGCCAATATCCCGAAGGCCGTACAAGATGGCGCCCAAGGAGTTGGCTGAACTGAAGACTCAGCTCACGGACCTTCTGGAGAAGGGTTTTATTAGGCCGAGCTCCTCGCCATGGGGCTGTTCGGCATTATTTGTCAAAAAGAAGGATGAAACGTTACGGCTTTGCGTGGACTATCGTCCATTAAATGCCGTAACCATCAAGAACAAGTATCCGTTGCCACGGATCGACATGTTGTTTGATCAGTTGGTCGAAGCAAAGATCTTTTCCAAAATGGATTTAAGATCCGGGTACCATCAGATTAAGATAAGGGCGGAGGACATTCCAAAGACAGCTTTCTCGACAAGGTACGGACTTTACGAGTACCTGATCATGTCCTTCGGCCTCACCAATGCTCCAGCTCACTTCATGTATTTAATGAACTCGGTGTGGACTCGAGCAAGATCACGCAAGTGCTGAATTGGAAATCCCCGAGAACTGTTCATGAGGTACGGAGTTTCCTCGGACTCGCGGGATATTATCGGAGGTTCATTCCGAACTTCTCAAAGATTGCCAAGCCAATGACAGAGCTGCTGAAGAAGGCTACCAAATATGTTTGGAGTCCAGCATGTGAAGCAGCATTCAAGGCTTTAGTCAAGCACCTGACATCAGCACCGGTTTTGGCGCAGCCAGACACAACAAAACCGTTCGATGTGTACTGTGATGCATCCGGCATTGGGCTCGGATGTGTGCTGATGCAAGACCGAAGAGTGGTCGCGTATGGATCACGGCAGCTTAGGAACCATGAGCAGAATTATCCAACTCACGATTTGGAGCTCGCTGCCGTGGTACTTGCACTGAAGATGTGGAGGCACTACCTACTCGGTAACCTCGTACATTTATATACCGACCACAAAAGCCTCAAGTACATATTCACTCAGAAGGAGCTGAATATGAGGCAACGAAGATGGTTAGAACTGATAAAGGATTACGAGATAGAAATCCATTATCATCCGGGCAAGGCAAACGTTGTGGCAGATGCGCTGAGCCGCAAGTCACACGTCAATAATCTGACCATCACACCGTTGGAAGAGAGCGAACCACCACTACATGTGATTCCACATGGAGCTCTCTACAACCTAGCTTTGATCCCCACCATCCGTGAAGAGATAGCGGCAGCCCAGAAGAATGACAAGGGCATGTCACATTTGCGGAGACGTATAGACAGTGGGGAGTTGAAATGTTTCCGGAAGGATGGAGACGGCGTCCTATGGTTCAAGGACCGGATTGTCGTACCTCGAAACCCGGAGTTACGGAAGAAAATCTTTGATGAGGCTCACTTATCAAAATTTTCTATTCACCCCGGCAGCAACAAAATGTATCAAGAACTCAGAAGAAAGTTTTGGTGGACACGGATGAAGCGAGAGACTGCAAAATACGTGTCCGAGTGTGATACATGTCGAAGGGTGAAGGCAGATCATATGCGGAAACCGGGACTGCTGCAACCACTGGGCATTCCTGCCTGGAAGTGGGAGGACGTGAGCATGGATTTCGTCGTCGGTTTACCCACCACCTTACAGAAACATGATTCTGTGTGGGTGATCGTCGATCGGCTCACCAAAGTTGCCCATTTCATCCCGGTCAACACCAACTACAACGCCAAGAAGTACGCTGAACTGTACATCTCACAGATCCTATGCTTATACGGCGTACCCCGTACCATCATATCGGATCGGGGCACTTTATTTGTGTCCCGTTTTTGGGAGCAGCTGCACGCTGCCTTGGGGACGAAGCTGATCCGTAGTTCAGCCTACCACCCGCAGACGGATGGACAAACCGAGCGGGTAAATCAGATTCTAGAAGACATGCTACGAGCTTGCGCTATCGACCACGGCAAGAATTGGGATGATCACTTGTCGTTAGCCGAGTTCTCGTACAACAATGGGTATCAAGCCAGCATCAAGATGGCGCCCTACGAGGCGCTATACGGGAGAAAATGCCGCACACCATTGAACTGGTGTGAGTCTGGTGAAAGGGTTACCTTCGGGATTGACCTTGTCAACAACGCGGAAGAAAAGGTTCGACTAATTCAAGCGAACCTAAAAGCCGCTCAATCCCGTCAGAAACAGTATGCGGACCGGAGAAGGCGCCCATTACAATTCGAAGTTGGGGACCACGTATATCTATGGGTGTCTCCAATGAAGGGTGTAAATAGATTTGGGATGAGGGGAAAGTTAGCACCCCGCTTCATCGGTATATTCCAGATTACCAAAAGATGTGGATCGGTGGCATACCGGCTGAAATTACCAGAAGCACTTTCCGGTGTGCACGACGTCTTTCACATTTCCCAGCTGAGGAAGTGTCTCAAGCTATCAACTACCGTTCAGCTGGAAGACATTGAAGAACTGCAACCGGATCTCACCTATCGGGAGGAACCGGTGCAGATTATTGATGAAAAGGCCCGAACCACACGCAACCGTACGTTGTGGTTCTACAAGGTTCTATGGAGTAATCACTCCATGGAAAAAGCGACATGGGAGAGCGAAGAATTCCTTCGCACTAACTACCCCGACTTTTTCACGTCGCATATCCGGTAATTTTCCACCGTCCTCTCTCTCATTTTCACTTTATAATCTCGGGACGAGATTCTTTTAAGGGGGGAGGAATGTAAGGGCCTCAGTTTTTGACACACATTTGCAGTGTTCATCACCACACCACACACCTCATTTGAGGAAGAATGATGAACACAAATGAAGAGCAAGTAACAATTATCAACATGCTCATTAGAGAACAAACTTACACATTGCAAAAGTGGTATTTCCCACATGTGATATAGATGGGCTGGACGTATGAAAACTCCTACACTTTACTAAGGATGTCCATGCCAAGTTTCACCCAAATTCAAAACCTTTTTGAGGTCAGTTTGGGTATAGTTAGGAAGAGGGCTGTTTGAAACCATATTCAAATTCAAACTGTTTTTATCCAATGAATTTAAAAGTGGGGGGCATATTCTTACTCAGCACATTTTTGTGAGCTCACACACCAATTTTCACTCCATTTGGAGTTGATCTTGACATGAGCTAAGTGGGAGAAATTCAAACTTTATTTGAATTTCAAACTGAACTTGTGCTGAAATTCATTCAAACCAAACCTCATTTGAACTTTGATCAATTCAAATGGCTCATGGGTGAATAATTTGAATTGCCAAGGGTAGTATGGGGTTCACTGTTTACAACAGTGATTAGGAGTAAATTTCAGAGGTTAAAACTGGAGGTGGGACCCACATGTCAGCCACTGCTCAGATCAAACCGACTGAGACTTTCTCACTCGGGTCGCCGAGCCGCAGCGGTGATTGCCACCGAGGCCAGCCGCTGCGCCACCAGCTGCTTGCCCACGCGCGGGCATGAGGCGGTGCAGAGCCTTCTTAAGGCGCCTGCCCCCTCCTCGGCCGAGGCACCACCGTTCTTCCCCGCAAGAACTCAGCGCCGGCCGAAAACTTCCGCAGCTCGGACTTGATCGGAGAACGCCGATCGCAGCTCCCTCCTTCCACTCCAGAGCCCCAGCAAGGTACTAGAGACCTTCCTCCATCCTCCCCGTTGCTAGAATTCGGTTGAAACCGATTGATATCGGCTGTGCCGAAAGATCAAAATCGGAACTTGGAACCGCCGCACCTCGGGCTCTCATGGACAGCCCAACCAGGCCGTTGTCACGCCCGAGCCAAGGCACCCTTGGACGCGCAGGTGACCGGTGCTGCTCATCCCCGAGCCACAGCTCGAGTGGTTGCTCACCGGCGGCGAATTTCCACTTTTCCCCTTTCTTTGTGCAGAACGACCTTCGGGTACGATTCTGTTTAATTCGTGCTCTAGAAAGAATTAGAGGGCCTCAGGCCGCTCTCACACGAGCTAGACACGGTAACGCACAAGTTGCCTTCACAACTCTGGGCCGGAGAACCTCTGTGCCCGGCGTAATTTAAGGTCTACTAATGGTGGAACGAACGGGCGGCATCGGGCGCACGGTGAGGACCTATTTTGGGCCTTCCCCGAGCTGCCTCGAGCTCATGTCGACCTTCTCTGAGGTCCACTGCTGCTCCCCGACCGATTTCCCAAGTAGCTGAGGTGCTAGAGAAGTCAGCCGACATGGCCGAAGTCATTCCGAGGTGGCGGCTCGTCGCCGACCATGCTCCGGCCGTTGTCATAACCAGCTGACCCTCGGATCCTGTTCCCCGAGTAAAAGTAGGCAGGGGCGGCCAGGATCGAGAAGTTTGGAGCTGTACAGCAGCCGGCGGCGAGCTCTCCGGCGAGATCCCTCGGCGGCAGGGCGCGGGTGTCGCGAGGTTGAAGAAGGGGGTGGACCCCAGCTGTCAGCGGCCGATATTTTGAATCGGGATCCGGCTGCGGCCAGGATCGGGTGTGCTGGCGCGCAAAAACCTTGTGGGCCGCGATGTGCCATCGCCTAGGCGTGCGACGCGTGTCCCCTGGGCCCACGCGCGAGTTTAAACTTTTCCCCGATTTTCAGATTTCCTTCAAACTTCAAATCCTTATAACTTTGGCTAGAAAGCTCCAAATTGAGTGAACCAAATTTTGCTGGATTCAGCTCTCTGAGTACTTTCCAGAAAATCAAGTTTCACTTCATGAAATTCCTTATTTCTCCAGAATTAATTCCTTAAATTTTCAAATGTTAGGAATTTTAACTGGAGAATCCTTTGGAGGAAAATCCTGAAATTTCGCTGAGATGTTCACCCAAATATCCTTGAACTACAATAAAAATTTCAGATCCATTTGAGCTCATTTAATCCACCTAATGGTGTGATTAGTGAAACTGTTCCAGAGAAAATAGAAAATGTTCAGAAACATTTTCAGAATTTTCTCTGAAATTGTTTAGCTCATATCTTTAGTTAGAGACTTCCAAATTAAGTGAGACCAACTCCATTAGAACCCTCTGAAAATCTAGTTTTCAGAAAGTCATAGTTTGTCTCATGAAAATTCCTAGAACACCCTAAGAGTTCCAATTAAGGTCAAGGACATAATTATTTGTGGAGGGCTCAAATGAGCTTTGCTGCAACTAAAACTTGACCAGGTCTCTGTTTAGGTTGTAACCAAGCCACAGTAAAAGTTTCACAGTCATTAGGTCTATCTAGCAAAGGTTATAGACTTCACAACTTCATACTTAATACAAATGCATTAAATTAATACATGTATTGTTTCTATCATGTAGTCGCTAAGGTCGAGGAGGAACCCGAAGTCCTAGACTTCGTTACTTCGGAGGAACAGCTAGCCTACGACCAAGAGCAGCAAGGCAAGCTCCGGTTTGCATTAACCTTTTTACAATGTTTTATTGTTTTGAGCACATACCTGTTTCCTTTGTTCTGTGCATTAGAGTCTTGTTTGGAAACCCCACTGCATAGCCAAGAAAACCAGGGGTTGGGGTTTAGGATTGCAAACCCCGTTAGCCACTGCATTGCTAGGATAGAGTAGGATTCGGTACAAGTCGAGTAGTTGGATCTACTCGCGAGAATAGGCTAGAGGCACATTGCTCGGGTAGAGATAGCACATGATACACCTGGCAAGAAAATGAGACCGAGTGGAGAGTAAGGGCAGCAGGACTTTGGGGCCTGTGTGCTGTAGCTCCGCTTGTGTCGATTGAGGACCGAGCCGTGTGCGGGCCTGTTGAACAAGCTAGAACAGTACCGAAGACCTACCGGCTATATGGGAACCGGGAAACTGATGTAACTCGGGTAGCTGGGTATTGAGGCATTGCCCGTCGTTCAGAGGGTAGGTTGAGAGCTCGAGGTGTAAATCGGCTGGTGGCACAGAGATGCGCGTGCAGAGACCTCTTGCTCGGGACGATGGGACCGGTTCAATATTTGGCTGACGGGTGAAAGGTAGTCGCGTACGGCGTCCGTGATGGTTGTTGTAGGCAACATCGAGTACGGGCGTACGTGACGGGTTGTTCGGGTAACCCTGCAGGTGTAAATCGATTATAATCGCCGTCCCTCGCGGTCAGTGAGTACCACTTGTTCACTGTACCGTGACGTAGAAAGAACAGGCTAGTTACATGTTAAAATGTTGCTGATTGAAAGCTGGACATTGATTGTTAATGATATGCTGTAGCTTAGAGCTAATTAAAGTTCTTTTCAACTTTGGGCAAAGTACATGAGAGAAATGCGTTTCTTGTTTGATTGCGGCTCTCTCATGTGCCTTAGCATAAGGTTCTCCACAACCTGCTGCTAAAACTTGAAAGTAAGGTTCTACTAATTAGGCGAGTCCTTGCAAATGATTTTTACCTCATGCAACCCATTACCCTCATGTAGAAGTTCCATGTTTAGGTGAGACGGGTCAGACTTGCTGAGCCTTCGTGCTCACTGCTTGTGTTTGAAGCTTTTGCAGGGTTCTATGAGGAAGGGACTCCCGAAGAGGAGACGGAACCCCAGGAGGGGAACCCCGTCGAGTGGGAGTCGTGCACGCCGCAGAGTTAGTGTGCGTGTGTGCTAGCAAGGACACGTTCGAGGGCTGAACGTGCACTTGATGCTTAGTCTACGCCCGCGAGTGTAGACTGAACTTATTTTGATGTAAACATGTTCATAAACTTGTTTATGTAATAAAACTTCTGCTTCCGCTTTGCACCTTTGACGTGTGTTATACGGTGCTGTGCAACGCAGCACCCCTCAGCGTGATCCTGGCTCGACAGGACCAATGGTGTCGTGTCAGATGATGTCGGCACTTCTTGTCGTGGCGAATTACTTTTGTCGTGACTCGACTCACCAACCTCACTCCTGGAATGAGCATGATCAATGATGCAAGAGTGAGCAAGTTACGGTTAAAATTCAAAGTTTAAACTCAACTTGAATTCAAAACATGACCGTAAAAGCATCACATCAATATTGCAGCATTACACAAGCTAACTAGGGTTTTGAAAATTTTGAAATCTACCAAACTTGAGCAAGTTTATCCAAACCCTTCATTCAATAGTCAGAAAAAATGGAAAAATAACTTAAGAACATGTTGTGAAACTTGGAGAAGTCTAAACCATCCCTGTCCACAACAAGTCTCAAGCTAAATGACGATAAGCACCACTCTGTTTAGAATGACCAATTGGTCTTAATGCCAGAATTTGAATATGAAAATTGCAATTTCATGTCTCAATTTGAATACTAAAGTTATAGTTATCTTCAAAATCTTTCCAACGAGTATTTATTTGCCTTCATATCAGTTCTGGATCAAAAGTTGTGATATTTCAAAGTTGACAGAAATCTGGAACAATTTTGACAGCACCTCCTTTGAAAGTAGCTGTTTTGTTCGCAAGATTTCATACAATTAAACTCCAAATCTGGAGAAAATTTGAACTACAAAGTCCTAGAATATATCACAATCTTTCCAACGGTGTCTTACTTGACCCTTAGAAATTTTTCTACAGAATGTTATGGTCGAAATACATATTTTCCAGAGAGCAATTTGTGTCTGCCCTGTTTTTGGACAGTTCACACTCATCTGAGAATTTAATCCATTTGGAGGGTGATTCTGGTCTGTACTTCTACAGAAAAGTTGTAGAAGACATCAAAACCTTTCCAGAAATGTATCACACACATCCATTGGTTCAACCAAACAAAAGTTATGTCCTGTTAAACTTCAGAAAAAATTCTGCCGAAAACAGGGGAGGTTATTCCTAAGTCTTTGTGAATAAATCTGTACTTCCAATTGACTCTTAGTTCAATATAGGAGTTTATTACCCCCTAATAGAATCCTAGAATCCAAATTTACTCTTTTTCTTTTCAAACCTTCTTTTTCATGCAGTTCAAAACACATCATGGTACTACGTTGCCTCACAAAATTAAAATCCTAACCGGCTTTATACCGGCTTATACGTCTCAAGTGGTGGCACTAAAATGATCACTCACAAACGTTGTCTACACGACATTACAGGCAGGTCCATATCATAGTAAAAACATACGCCCCGTATCATTGCCATGCGGGCCGTCCTTGAGTCAAGCCACGTCTCAAGGTACATGATCAGGTTATTCACCACCCGACGGGGGCTCCACACCTTTGCAATAAAGCACACCGGTGGAAGAGCGCTTTCGTAAGCCTCATAGGACAGGAAGAGTCCTAGAGAAATTACTTCGTGTTACAAACCACACGATGGGGTCTCCACCTCTTGCCCCTGGGTTTGCGCATTGGAGGCTAGTGCATTTCATATGTCTCTAAGACATGAAGAGTCTTTAGAAAACATATTCACTTCCCGTCCATTGCTGAACGGGACATCCCACACTACTTTCCTCATATGGGGGAGCTAACCGAAATTGATCCGCTTTCGGTGGCGTTCCTTACTATTCTTACCTCCATGTAGGTGCGTTGTTACAGAATTTAAATACGGAAGAATAACACACTGTTAGCTTGCCACCTTAAGTAACTATGCTAATAATACTCCTTATGCGGGCATACTATACATTCCTCACTCATATACCTCTAAGTTTTCAAAAATATGCTCTTTTCATGTGTGCTATTCCCAATGCGGCTCTGATACCACACTGTGAGGCCTGGTGATCGCAGTGGGTGGTGTCGTGCGATGCGGCACCCAATAGCATGCACGAAAAGAGACGTAAGAACATATGGAACCATTTTGTTACTCAAGATAAGTTCTTTTACAACATAAGTACACACGCAGCGGAATTTAAAAACTGGACAATCTACTCACTCTCAACCCTAACTACGCCGAAGAGAAGTCGTTCAGCCCGTGAACGCTTCCTACTAGCTTCACCAAAGAAAGGCAGCGGCTAGGTTTCCAATGAGTATAACGAACCGTGAGGTTCGTCATCTCACCGAACAACCCTCTTCATAACAGGCATCCTGCTACCTGCAAAACAACTCAGAAGCAACCGTGAGCACTAAGGCTCAACAAGACTTAACCGTCAATCCTAAATATGTAACTCTACATGCAGGGGTAGTAATACAGTAGGAATAGGAATTTGCAAAATGCAGCTTGACTAAACTTGATCCTTATATTCAGATTCTTTTAGCCTTCATTTTAGTGGTCCTCACGCCTCACAACATCGGAAGTCCACAATTCAACAAGAAACGCTTATCCCGATGTTGTTAGCCTAAGGTGGAAATGAAATTTAGTTGGCTCTATATCTACTTCAGTCAAGGTTCCAATACAGTGATTAATCCACAAACAGCAAACTAAGAGACTTAGTTCCTCTTCTTACTACGTCACGGCGCAGTGGGCAAGTATGCTCAATCCTCTTCCGCGAGCGATGGTGATTCGAATCAATAACAACCCGGAATACACGACACATACACCTGCCTCGAAGGACTCTCTCAAGAGCTCCTTCTTACGTTTATGCAGCAATCTTTCACATGACACCCCGACATAGAAAAACGTTTCGTGCCGAGCAGGATGGTCCTCTACGTGGACACGTCGAAGTTGCCCGCTAAAGGATTTACACCTCCTGCCTTCTCAACGCCATTCCCACGCGAAGGATGAGTTTCTATATCACGGTCCATCGAGTTACATAGGTTTCATGGGTCCCATACCCCACTATATATCCGGTACAGCTCAATCTTGTCCAGCCCACGGTCCATCGAGTTACATAGGTTTCATGGGTCCCATACCCCACTATATATCCGGTACAGCTCAATCTTGTCCAGCAGGGCTGCATACATACGGTCCTTAACCGACACGGACGGGGCTACAAACAACCTCCACATTTGCCTTACCATCCCGGTTTAGGCCAAATGTGGTCTCAAGCATTGTCACACCCATCGCAGGTCGAGACCAACCTTGAGCGCTCCATCCTACAGGAACATCCACATCCCCATCTCATTTTTCCTGAGGGTGCTCTTATTATCAACCTCTCGTGAGTAACTCCATTACTCGACCTTTCTCGCGAGTAGCTTTTTACTACTTGACTTCTACTGAGCTAGCTACAACATTATCCTAGCATCTACAACGAGGCAAAGCCTACACTAAACCTTCTACTCAGGGATGTAATAGCCATGCAAGTGGGTTTCAATCATCCTAGACATAATGCACAATATCAAGTGTAATAACCATGAGGTGAAGTAAAACAAAATTTAAAACGGTAACGATATGCAAACCGGGGCTTGCCTTGCTCAACGGTTTTGTTAGAAGCTAGGAGTTATGTAAGGGCCTAAGTGTTTGTCACATATTCAAAATGTCCATCACCACACACCCACTTCATTTGAAGAAAGTTGATGAACATCTTTGAAGAGCAAGTAAACACCATCAACATGATCATTAGAGAATAAACTCACAAAATGCAAAAGTGGTATTTCCCACATGCATCATATAAGGGCTGGGCATATGAAAAAACTCCTACACTTTGCTAGGAATGTCCATGCCAAGTTTCACCCAAATTGAAAACCTTTTTGAAGTCCTTTTGGGTATAGCTAGAAAGAGGGTGGTTTGAACTCAAATTCAAATTCAAACTGTTTTCATCCCATGAATTCAAAAGTGGGAGGCATATTATTACTCAGCACATTTTTGTGAGCTCACACACCAATTTTCACTCCATTTGGAGTTGATCTTGACATGAGCTAAGTTTAGCAAATTCAAACTTTATTTGAATTTCAAACTTCATATGTGCTGAAAATATATTCAAACAAAACCCAGAATTCTATCCAATTCAAATGGCCCAGGGGTAGATAATTCAAATAACCATGGGTATAAGGGGTATTACTGTTTGTAACAGTGAAAGGGAGTTAATTTCAGAGGCTAAAAAGGGGGTGGGACCCACATGTCAGCCACTGAAACAAATTCAACCGACTGAAGACTTGATCTCGGTTTCTTGCGCCTGACCGAGCTGCCGCCACAGCGAGAAAACGGCGAGGACAGCAGCTGCTTGCCGCCCTTGGCCGCTAAACCGCCTCTCAGGGCCCTTATCTATGCGCCCGGGCCGTCTCCGGTGCTTCTCACCGCTGTCCCGATGCATTCTCACCCAGCAAACTGAAATCCCTCGCCGCTCGGTTGAGCTCACGGTCCCTCGTCGCCTGGCCGATCTGTGGTTTTCACGGCGATCTGAGACCAGCACCGGGTGCGCCGAGTCTTCCTTGAACGCCCCAGCACCGGTTCCAGACCCTGATCAACCTTTTCCGAGCTCCACCGCGGCGTTCTTTCATTCCCCGGTTAAACTCGAGCCGCCGTCACGGAGATGACCCGTCCGGCCACCACAGCCTGCCATTCGCCGAGCTGTGAATAGCAAAAAGGTTCGCCTTCAGTCCCTCTTTCATTACCGCAAGCCACGGCGGCGTAACATAAACTACTCACGCCGGAATTTCTCGATTTTGCGACGGTATACAAAAGGGATACGCAGACCGATCCGAAAAATTCGTAGTCCACACCGCACCACTCATCCTCTAACGGAGAAAAGCACTTCTAGGTGCCCGTACGAGTCCATAGGAGCAGAAACCACGAAGAACCTTTGGGGGAAACCACTGTTCTTCGAGTTTTAGGAGAATTTCCGATTTCTGGCCTAGGTCGCACGGTGACAGCCTAGTACAGCCATTTCTGAGCTCCGTGGAGCTCATGTCAACATTTCCTAGGGTTCACTGGTGCTCGACGACCTCTTGTTCAGTCGGTTGGGGGGCTAGGAGGGCCGGCCGACACGGCCGAAGTTCCTCCGAAGCTGCCGCTCGTCGCCGACCATGTGCCGGTGATTTTCATGACGAGCTGAGCCCAGCATCATGTTCCCCGGGAGGATTTAGGCATAGGCGGCCAGAATCATGGAGTTTGGCGCACCACAGAGGCCACCGGCGAGGTGTCGCGGCGGCCGAGCATGGGAGGCGGGAGGTAGACGAAGCCCCAGGTCCCACGTGTCAGCGGCCGATATTTTAAACCCCAGGATTCGCTGTGGCATGGATCGGGTGCGGCTGTGCGTGAAGGAATCCGTAGCCCCGTGTGTCGACCGCTGAGAAGTTGACACGTAGCCCCGGTCTCACGCGCAGCGGTTTAAACTTCTTCCCGATTTTCAGATTTAGTTCAAACTTGAAACCCACATAACTTTGGCTAGGAAACTGCAAATCGAGTGAACCAAATTTTGTTGGATTCAGCTCTCCGAGTAATTTCCATCAAATCAAGTTTCACTTCATGAAAATCCTTATTTCTCCTGAATTAATTCTTCAAAGTTTAAACTGTTTAGAATTTTAACTGGAGAACCCATTGGAGGAAAATTCTGAAATTTTGCTTGGATATTCACCAAAATATCCCTGAGCTACCATAAAAGTTTTAGATCCATTGGAGCTCATTTGATGCACTTAATGGTGTGATTAATAAAACTGTTCCAGAGAAAATAGAAAATGTCCAGAAACATTTTCAGAATTTCTCTGAAATTGTTCAGCTCATATCTTTAGCTAGGAACCTTCAAATTAAGTGAGACCACCTCCATTAGAACCCTCTGAAGATCTACTTTCCAGAAAGTCATGGCTTGCTCCATGAAAAATCTCTAGAACACCCTAAGAGCTCCAATTAATGTCAAGTACATGATTATTGTGGAGAGCTCAAATAAGCTTTGCTGCAACTAAAACTTGACCAAGTCTCTGTTTAGGTTGTATCCAAATCACAGTAAAAATTTCAGTCATTGAGTCTGTCTAGTGAGACTTATAATGTTCACAAGTTTAAATTCAATTAAAATGCATATAAATTGACACATATTTATATTTCTCATATGTAGTCGCTAAGGTTGAGGAGGAACCCGAAGTCCCCTGTTCTCAGCTGAAATAAGGCTGAAGTTAATCAGAGGTTAGAGGTTGAGTTATTTCGAGGCTGGGGTCATATGATACATTTCTGAAAAGCTTTGGAAGAGCCTTACAACTTTTCTGTTGAGGTCCAGAGGTGTTTCATCCCCTAACCAATCGAAAATGCAGTAGAGATGAAACTGTCCAGAAAACAGAGCAGAGCAAACACTCTCTGTAACTCTCTGTAAAATGAGCATAACTTCCTGCATAAAAATCTAAGAATAGAAAATGAGTTAGTTCTAAAATGTTTATGAGATGGGTTACAACTTTGTAACAGAAAGTTTTGTCAGATTGGGAGTAGAATTAACTGGAATTTTTGGATCAAATCAGTACCTCAAGCAGGGAGGTGCTGTCCATTTGTCTCCAGAAATTCTATTAAATTTGAATATCTCATAACTTTTGAACCAGGACAGATATTAGGCCAAGAAAATACTTTCTGGAAAGCTATTGAAGTTAACTTTAACTTCTATGTTGAGCTCCAGAATCCGTTTTGCCTTTATCATTGCCTAAATCAGGATGGAATTGAAAGTGGTCAGGACTGTCATGTTGGACAGCAGATCAGTAGTCAAATTTGTATAAGTTTGAACTATGTTTCCAAGTTCTATGAGTTCAATGACATGTTTTATGTTATAACTTAATGGTTTACTGTTCAAATAAGTATTTGACATTTCTCAAATATGTTTCTACAGATAACAGCGGATAGACAGTTGGAGAACGGGTGGGTGGAATCCCACTGTTCTCACCGCGGCGGCTATCCGGAAACGTTGAGGCAAATGCTTCAATATTTCGGGTACAGCAAGATGCCGCAGTACTTCACCAAAGAAGAAGGCGAGGAGGGGAACAAGACTTGGACGATCCATGTCGATGTTCCTGCAGGACATACGCCACCCGGTTGGGTACCGTTCACCGTTACGGTGAGAGGTAGACAACCGGAGGGAATGTGGCAGCCCGTGACACCATGTCGCGTTTCTGCCAACTACACGTGAGAGCTATGGAGGGCACTCCATACGCGCTCGTTACGGTGGAGGGACGAGCTAATCATGTGTGGGAAGGGAGGTACAGGGAGCCAACCGATCCGGGTTGCCCAAGGTACAACCCCGCGGAGGTGAACCTCAGCCTCCAGATGAGGGCAGGAAAGGCCGTGATGGACGGCCAAGCTGTTCATACGGAGTGTCTCGCTGCAAAGCTCAAGGAGAGCACGAGCCGTGGAGACCATTTCGAGAGTGCTCACAGCGCACTCCTCAATGTGCTCCTTCCGACGATTAAGTGACTGAACAAACAGCATAATCAGTTGCATCGTCTGAAGAAGGTGAAGAAGAAAAGCCGTGTCGACATCGCGGCTTTGCAAGAACAGGTGCAGGCTCTGACCCAGCAGAATGAGGTCCTTACTCAAGAACGGGACGACGCTATTGAGGAGGGGCAAGGCTGGGAAGAGGACTACAACCAAGCCATGGACGAGGTGCACGTGTTGCAAGACCTCGTGCCTCCGGTAATGGGCATACCGGTGGTAGGTGCCGTACCCGTGGTCTTGGGTCTTCCGGCCATTGGAGAACCCGAGCCGGAAGAGGAGGTTGTAGACCCAGAGTTACCAGCAGAGGTACCGGAGGAGGACGACCCGCAGGAGGTCGAATTCTACTCTGACTAGGGGGTTACCGTTGCCAAGTAGGGCATGTAACCCAAACTTTTGTAACCAGTGACATGTCGGGTAGGCAGTAGCTTATGTATAGGTAGTGACGATATGAGCACGACTTCTCGGAGACCCGAGAATAATGTATCTTGTATAAAGTTATGCTTTATCAATATATGTGAATGTTGTGCAAACTATTCATGCGTTACTGCAAATACCTACTGTTCATATGGAATTTTAAGTATGACATGTGCTGATCGCTGCTGTTTTGAATTTCAGAATGACTCATACTCGTGCCAACCCGGACGTTGGGGGTTCCAGTCAAGGGGGTAAAACCTCCCAACAGCCTCCCGAGGACTCCTCGGGACAGCAACAGCAGCAACAGCAACAGCAACAACCGCCATCACCACCGCCAATGGTTACTTTGGCCGACATCGTTGCGGCAATGGCGGGTTCTCATCAGCAGCACACGGAGTTGCTGCAAACTCTTATTTCAAATACGTCTCGACCAGAGAGGTGTGAAGATCGTGAGGAGCGCCAACAGAGCTCCTACTCTGACTTTCTGGCGACTCATCCCCCGGTATTCTCTAGGGCGGATGAACCCCTCGATGCGGACAACTGGCTCCGCACGATGGAGATGAAGTTCAGGCTGCTTCAAGTGAGTGAGCAGCGCAAGACTCAGTTCGCGGTCCAACAGCTCCAGGGATCCGCGAGCGCGTGGTGGGTGAACTATTGTGCTTCGTAGCCCACCGACCGAGTTATGACCCGGGCAGAATTCTGGACGGCCTTCAGGGCCTATCACATACCGCCGGGTCTCATGAAGAGGAAGACACAGGAGTTCTTACGCCTGCAGCAAGGGAGCCGGAACACGCTGGAGTACTCCAGGGCGTTCAATGATCTTGCGCTCTACACGTCGTATCACGCTGATACCAATGAGAAGTGACGGGATCACTTTTACTAGGGGCTTAATCCGCTTCTGAAGGACAAACTGGCGATGTTCAATCGCGGCAGCCTCAACGACATTATCGATGCTGCAATTCTTCAGGAGGACTCCGGCAAGGAGTTGGCGGCGGTAGAAAGGAAGCGAAGCACGCCGCAAAGCAGCGGAGAAGGAGATGGTCCTTCTCAAAAATACCCGATGGTGAATCGCCCACCATCGGGTCCATGCTGGCAGCCACCGCAGAGGCCGATGCCATTCCGCAGTCGGCCATATTCTTCACCAGCATTTAGGCCGGCACTGCCAGTACCACCTCCGTAGCAACAACAACAACAACAGCGGGCGATGCCGTGTGCGTTTGCACCTCAGCAGCGCATGCCGGGCTTTCGTCCCCCAAGCACCGGCCAAGCAGCAGCCACATGTTATAAATGTGGCCGTCTAGGACACTTCGCCAGCAGCTGTCCGGAGAGACAAGGCAGCGGAGTTGCACCGCAACTTCCCGGGAGGAATCAGCCCCAGAACCCCACTAATGCGCGGTGGGCAAACCCTAGGCCCGGCACCGTCCACCAACTTGCCATAGAGGATGTGCCGGAGGGGGAGCCAATCCTTGCGAGTATGTTCCAACTCCACCAACATCCCGCCATAGTATTATTTGATTCAGGCGCCACACATAGCTTTATTAGCCAAGCTTTCATTGCTACATACGGCTTACAAATACTACCCACCAATAGTCCATATTTGATTTGTTCACCGGGTGGGAAAATTTCAGCAAGCATGATGGTTCCAAAAGCGCCATTATGCTTAGCGGGTAGACTGTACCCTATGTCTCTCATAATTTTAGAGGGACAAAAGGTCGATGTCATCTTAGCGATGTCGTGGTTAACCCGCCACGGCGCTGTCTTAGACACCGTCCTCCGAATTGTGCACTTGAACTCCAAAGATCACGAATCTCATTCCTTATTTCTGGACAGTCCAGAAATAAAACTTCCAAGTGTCTATCAATCCACAACCATCAGATTGGAAGACATTCCAGTGGTTCGAGAGTTCCCTGACGTGTTCCCGGAGGATTTACCAGGGATGCCGCCCGACAGAGAGGTGGAGTTAAAGATTGAACTTGCACCGGGAACCATGCCAATATCCCAAAGGCCGTACAAGATGGCGCCCAAGGAATTGGCTGAACTGAAGACTCAGCTAACGGACTTGCTAGAGAAGGGTTTTATTAGGCCGAGCTCCTCGCCGTGAGGCTGTTCGGCATTGTTTGTGAAGGAGAAAGACGAGACGTTGTGGCTTTGCGTGGACTATTGTCCATTAAATTACGTAACCATCAAGAACAAGTACCCGTTGCCACGGATCGACATGTTGCTTGATCAGTTGGTCGAAGCAAAGATCTTCTCCAAGATGGACTTAAGATCCAGGTACCACCAGATTAAGATACGGGCTGAGGACATTCCGAAGACGGCTTTCTCGACGAGGTACGGACTTTATGAGTACCTGGTCATTTTCTTCGGCCTCACCAATGCTCCAGCTCACTTCATGTATTTGATGAACTCGGTATTCATGCCGGAGCTGGATAAGTTTGCCGTGGTCTTCATCGATGACATATTGGTATATTCCAAGTCGAAGGAAGAACACAAGAAGCATCTGCGTATAGTCTTGCAATGGCTGCGGGATCACAAGCTATACGCGAAATTCAGCAAGTGCGAATTCTGGATATCGCAAGTGCCTTTTCTCAGGCATATCATCTCGGCGGAAGGCATCACTGTAGACCCTAGTAAGATCACACAAGTGCTGAATTGGAAGTCCCCGAGAACTGTTCACGAGGTACGGAGTTTCCTTGGACTCGCGGGATATTATCGGAGGTTCATTCCGAACTTCTCGAAGATTGCCAAGCCTATGACAGAGCTGCTGAAGAAGGCTACCAAATATGTTTGGAGTCCAGCATGTGAAGCAGTGTTCAAGGCATTAGTGAAGCATCTGACATCAGCACCGGTTTTGGCGCAGCCAGACACAACAAAACCGTTCGATGTGTACTGCGATGCATCTGGCATTGGGCTCGGATGTGTGCTGATGCAAGACCGAAGAGTGGTCGCGTATGGATCACGGCAGCTCAGGAACCATGAGCAGAATTATCCAACTCACGAGTTGGAGCTCGCTGCCGTGGTACTCGCACTTAAAATGTGGAGGCACTACCTACTCGGTAACCTCGTACATTTATATACCGACAACAAAAGCCTCAAGTACATATTCACTCAGAAGGAGCTGAACATGAGGCAGCGAAGATGGTTAGAGTTGATAAAGGATTACAAAATAGAGATCCATTATCACCCCGGCAAGGCAAACGTAGTGGCAGATGCGCTGAGCCGCAAGTCACACATCAACAATCTGACCATCACACCGTTGGAAGAGAACGAGCCACCATTACATGTGATTCCACATGGAATTCTCTACAACTTAGATTTGATCCCCACCATCCATGAAAAGATAGCAGTAGCTCAGAAAAATGACAAGGGCATGTCGCATTTGCGGAGACGTATAGACAGTGGGGAGTTGAAATGTTTCCGGAAAGACGGAGACGGCGTCCTATGGTTCAAGGACCGGATCGTTGTACCCCGTAACCCGGAGTTACGGAAGAAAATCTTTGATGAGGCTCACTTGTCAAAGTTTTCTATTCACCCCGGCAGCAACAAAATGTATCAAGAACTCAGAAGCAAGTTTTGGTGGACGCGGATGAAGCGGGAGATCGCAAAGTACGTGTCCGAGTGTGATACATGTCGAAGGGTGAAGGCAGATCATATGCGGAAACCGGGACTGCTACAACCACTGGGCGTTCCTGCCTGGAAGTGGGAAGATGTGAGCATGGACTTCATCGTTGGTTTACCCACCACCTTTTAGAAGCATGATTCTGTGTGGGTGATCATCGACCGGCTCACCAAAGTTGTCCATTTCATCCCGGTCAACACCAACTACAACGCCAAGAAGTATGCTGAACTGTACATCTCACGGATCCTATGCT
Organism: Neostapfia colusana; assembly: GCA_030760725.1. Taxonomy (NCBI): domain Eukaryota; kingdom Viridiplantae; phylum Streptophyta; class Magnoliopsida; order Poales; family Poaceae; genus Neostapfia; species Neostapfia colusana. The sequence continues at coordinate 66,192,521 of JASWHV010000011.1, forward strand.
TGTACAGCGTACCCCGCACCATCATATCGGATCGGGGCACTTTATTTGTGTCCAGTTTTTTGGAGCAGCTACATGCTGCGTTGGGGACGAAGCTAATCCGTAGTTCAGCGTACCACCCGCAGACGGATGGGCAAACAGAACGGGTAAATCAAATTTTAGAAGATATGCTACGAGCTTGCACTATCAACCACGGCAAGAATTGGGATGATCATTTGCCGTTGGCCGAGTTGTCGTACAACAATTGGTACCAAGCCAGCATCAAGATGGCGCCTTATGAGGCGCTATACGGGAGAAAATGCCGCACACCATTGAATTGGTGTGAGTCTGGCGAAAGAGTTACCTTCGGGATCGATCTTGTCAATAACGCGGAGAAAAAGGTTTGACTGATCCAAGTGAACCTAAAAGCCGCCCAATCCCGACAGAAACAATATGCGGACTGGAGAAGACGCCCATTACAATTCAAAGTTGGGGATCACGTATACCTACGTGTATCACCAATAAAGGGCGTGAACAGATTCGGGGTAAGAGGAAAGTTGGCACCCCAATTCATCGGTCCATTTCAGATTACAGAAAGATGTTGATCAGTAGCATACCGGTTCAAATTACCAGAAGCACTTTCCGGTGTGCACAACGTCTTTCACATTTCCCAGCTGAGGAATTGTCTTAAGCTATAAACTACCATTCAGCTGGAGGATATAGAAGAACTGAAACCGGATCTCACATATCGGGAGGAGCCGGTTCAGATTATAGATGAAAAGGCCCGAACCACACGCAACCATACGTTGTGGTTCTACAAAGATCTATGGAGTAATCACTCCGTGGACGAAGCGATATGGGATAGAGAAGGATATCTTCGCGCTAACTACCCCGACTTTTTCACGTCGCATATACGGTAATTTTCCACCATCCTTTCTCTCATTTTCGCCTTATAATCTCGGGACGAGATTCTTTTAAAGGGGGAGGAATGTAAGAGCCTAAGTTTTTGGCACATATTCAAAGTGTCCATCACCACACACCCACTTCATTTGAAGAAAGTTGATGAACATCTTTGAAGAGCAAGTAAACACCATCAACATGATCATTAGAGAATAAACTCACAAAATGCAAAAGTGGTATTTCCCACATGCATCATATAGGGGCTGGGCATATGAAAAACTCCTACACTTTGCTAGAAATTTCCATGCCAAGTTTCACCCAAATTGAAAACCTTTTTGAAGTCTTTTTGGGTATAGCTAGAAAGAGGGTGGTTTGAACTCAAATTCAAATTCAAACTGTTTTCATCCCATGAATTCAAAGGTGGGAGGCATATTATTACTCAGCACATTTTTGTGAGCTCACACACCAATTTTCACTCCATTTGGAGTTGATCTTGACATGAGCTAAGTTTAGCAAATTCAAACTTTATTTCAATTTCAAACTGTATATGTGCTAAAAATATATTCAAACCAAACCCAATTTGAATTCTATCCAATTCAAATGGTCCAGTGGTAGATAATTCAAATAACCATGGGTATAAGGGGGATTACTGTTTGTAACAGTGAGAGGGAGTTAATTTCAGAGGTTAAAAAGGGGGTGGGACCCACATGTCAGCCACTGAAGCAAATTCAACCGACTGAAGACTTGATCTCGGTTTCTTGCGCCCGACCGAGCTGCCGCCACGGCGAGAAAACGACGAGGACAGCAGCTGCTTGCCGCCCTTGGCCGCTGAACCGCCTCTCAGGGCCCTTATCTACGCGCCCAGGCCGTCTCCGGTGCTTCTCACCACTGTCCTGACGCGTTCTCACCCAGCAAACTGAAATCCCTCACCGCTCGATTGAGCTCTCGGTCCCTCGTCGCCCGGCCGATCCTGTGGTTTTCACGGCGATCTGAGACCAGCACCGGGTGCGCCGAGTCTTCCTTGACGCCCCAGCACCGGTTCCAGACCCTGATCAACCTTTTCCGAGCTCCACCACGGCGTTCTTTTGTTCCCCGGTTCAGCTCTAGCCGCCGTCACGGGGACGACCCGTCTGGCCACCACAGCCCGCCGTTCGCCAAGCTGTGAATAGCAAAAAGGTTCGCCTTCAGTCCCTCTTTCATTACCGCAAGCCCCGGCGGCGTGACATAAACTAGTCACGCCAGAATTTCTCGATTTTGCGACGGTATACAAAAGGGATGCCCAGACCGATCCAAAAAATTCGTAGTCCACACCGCACCACTCATCCTCTAATGGAGAGAAGCACTTCTAGGTGCCCGTACGAGTCCCTAGGAGCAGAAACCACGAAGAACCATTGGGGGAAACCACTGTTCTTCGAGTTTTAGTAGAATTCCCGATTTCCGGCCTAGGTCGCACGGTGACAGCCTAGTACAGACATTTCCGAGCTCCGTGGAGCTCATGTCGACCTTTCCTAGGGTCCACTGGTGCTCGACGACCTCTTGTTCAGTCGCTTGGGGGGCTAGGAGGGCCGGCCGACACGGCCGAAGTTCCTCCGAAGCTGCCGCTCGTCGCAGACCATGTGCCTGTGATTTTCATGATGAGCTGAGCCCAGCATCATGTTCCCCGGGAGGATTTAGGCAGAGGCGGCCAGAATCATGGAGTTTGGCGCACCACAGAGGCCACCGGCGAGCTCTCAGACGAGGTGTCGCGGCGGCCGAGCGCGGGAGGCGGGAGGTAGACGAAGCCCCCGGTCCCACGTGTCAGCGGCCGATATTTTAAACCCTGGGATTCGCTGTGGCACGGATCGGGGGCGGCTGCGCACAAAGGAATCCGTAGCCCCGTGTGCCGACCGCTGAGAAGTTGACACGTAGCCCCGGTCCCACGCGCAGCGGTTTAAACTTTTTCCTGATTTTCAGATTTAGTTCAAACTTCAAACCCATATAACTTTGGCTAGGAAACTCCAAATCGAGTGAGCCAAATTTTTTTGGATTCAGCTCTCTGAGTACTTTCCATCAAATCAAGTTTCACTTCATGAAAATCTTTATTTCTCCAGAATTAATTCTTCAAATTTTAAGCTGTTTAGAATTTTAACTGGAGAATCCTTTGGAGGAAAATTCTGAAATTTTGCTGAGATGTTCACCAAAATATCGCTGAGATACCATAAAAATTTCAGATCCATTTGAGCTCATTTGATCCATCTAATGTTGTGATTAATAAAACTGTTCCAGGGAAAATAGAAAATGTCCAGAAACATTTTCAGAATTTCTCTGAAATTGTTCAGCTCATATCTTTAGCTAGTAACCTTCAAATTAAGTGAGACCACCTCCATTAGAACCCTCTGAAGATCTATTTTCCAGAAAGTCATGGCTTGCTCCCTGAAAAATCTCTAGAACAACCTAAGAGCTCCAATCAAATGAGCTTTGCTGCAACTAAAACTTGACCAAGTCTCTGTTTAGGTTGTATACAAACACAGTAAAAATTTCAGAGTCATTGAGTCTGTCTAGTGAGACTTATAATGTTCACAAGTTTAAATTCAATTGAAATTCATATAAATTAACACATATTTATATTTCTCATATCTAGTCGCTACGGTTGAGGAGGAACCCGAAGTCTTAGACTTTGTTACTCCGGAAGAGCAGCTAGCCTACCACCAAGAGCAGCAAGGAAAGCTCCGGTTTGCATTAACCTTTTTACAAACTTTTATTGTTTTGAGAACTTACTTTGAGTACCATTACTTCTTGCATTAGAGTCTTGTTTGAAAACACAAATGCATAGCCAAGAACACCATGGGTTGGGGTTAGGACTGAAAACCCCGTTTAGTTACTGCAATGCTAAGATAGTGTAGTATTCGGTACAAGTCGAGTAGTTGGAACTACTCACGAGGATAGGCTAGAGGCACTCGACTCGGGTAGAGATAGCAAATGAAACACATGGCAAGAAAATGAGACTGAGCGGAGAGTAAGGGCAGCAGGACTTTGGGGCCTGGGTGCTATAGCTCCGCTTGTGTCGATTGAGGACCAGACGTGTGCGGGCCTGTTGAACAAGCTAGAACAGTACCGAAGACCTACCGGCTATATGGGAACCTGGAAACCGATGTAACTCGGGTAGCTGGGTGTTGAGGCATAGCTGGTCGTTCAGAGGGTAGGTTGAGTGCTCGAGGTGTAAATTGGCTGGCGGCATGATGGATGCGCGCGCAGAGACCTCTTGCTCGGTACTATTGGACCGGTTCAACATTTGTCTGATGGGTGAAAGGTGGTTGTGTACGACGTCCATGATGGTTGCTGTAGGCAACATCGAGTATGGGCGTATGTGACGGGTTGTTCGGGTAACCCTGCAGGTGTAAATCGGTTATAATCGCCGTCCCTCGCGGTCAGTGAGTACCACTTGTTCACTGTAACGTGACGTAGAAAGAACAGGCTAGTTACATGTTAAAATATTGCTGATTGAAAGATGGACGCCGGCGTGTTAGTGTGCGTGCGTCCTAGCAAGGACACGTTTATGGGCTGAACATGAAATTGATGCGTCGTCTACGCCCGTGAGTGTAGACTGAACATATTTTGTTGTAAAAACGTTCATAAACCTGTTTATGTAATAAAACTTTGCTTCCGCTTTGTACCTTTGATGTGTGTTATCCGGTGCTGTGCAATGCAGCACCCCTCAGCGTGATCCTGGCTCGACAAGACCATGGGGTCGTGTCAAGTTAGTCTTCCTTCGGAGAATCCGCCAAACTCGTCAGAGATGGAGATCCTCGCTGCGGAGTTGAGTCCTCTTCGAACGTTGACGTCACGTGCTATTAAGATGATTTATGCACATGTATTCAAAAGTAATTTAGAAAATGATTCAAAGCAGTTGTACAAGTTAACTCAAACCTAAAAGGGACAAACAACAGCAAGTTTTCTGTTGTTGGGTATAAACCTTAGAGAAGATTAAAGCTAGGGTGAAAAGAGATACTAGTAATCACCATGTGATTAAGTCCATTATATGAACACTTAAACCTAAAAGATGGTAGCTCAAGTTCCAGAGGTCCAATGAAGCTGAGAATTTAACCACAGCCTCCATGGAAGGTATTTAGGCAGTGTGCAAAAATTGAGCTCACGAAATGGCATCATGTGAGCACAACAAATCCTTATGTGCTTTTCACTAACCTGCCTTTACCCCTAGATATTAAGCTTTCCTATGATGCAAAGTAGACTTTTTGTAAATTACTAAATGTCCTTAGTACATAGGAATTGGTTTCACCAATTTTGGAGTTTCCTACATGGAGATATGGATTTTACAAGGATTGGGAAAAAGCTGAAAATGTCTCTGTTCATTTTTCCCATTTTTCAGAGACATAAGGAATGAGCACATCATTTGACCAAGCAAATGAGGTCCAATGCCTCTAAAATTTTTACTGGAGTTCAAGGATTTTTTGAATAATGTCCTGTCCAAATTCGGGAATTTTCCAATAAACATAACTCCTGTAAAAATTCAAACAAAATTTATTTTAAATGAATTAATGAGCCAAATTCAGGGATTTTCATAATTATTGGACTGCATCCCTGGATATTACTCTTTGAGAGGAATCCAACAAAATTTGTTTCATAATTTTTGAACATTCCTACACAAAGTTATGGCTCTCCAAAGTTACAACTGAATTAGGAAAATCTGGGAAATGCTTAAATGCCGACAGTGGGTCCCACTAGTCATCCCTAACCTCCAGCCTCGCGCCAAACAGGGCAGTGGCGGCCCCCTCCGGCGAGGTCGCCGGAAAGGCACTTCCCAGCCACCTCCGGACCCCCTGCTGGCCGCCCCCCCCCCTCATTTCCCCCTACGCTGAACACGTTGGTGATGCCGTCGGCTGCTGAAACTCGCCGGAAAACAGGGCGCACCGGCAACAGCAAGCCCTAGGGCTCCGGCGAGGTCGTGCACAGTGAATTCTCCACCAAATAGTCGGTTCTTGGGCTCTAAAGCACTAGGGGATCATGTAGAAGACCGACATGAGGTCTAAACAAGCCCGGGAGCGCTCCAAACCTATCGGCACCGTGCGCCCGATATGGTCCAGCGGTATACCCTTGAAAAGAACTCGGATTCCTCACTCTACACTCAATTTCTTGGTCTAAAATCGATGGAGGAGGTGTGATAGGCAGTTAACATCCTGTGTGTGAAGTTTGAAACACCACAAACATGATTTGATGACGAATTTTGAAATTCCTTACCTCAAGATCAGTTTCTGCCGCCCGGAAGAAAAACTTGAAATTCTCCCTCTGTGATCAATGGCTAGGGCTGAGCTTTGGAGGTGAGCAACTAGACTTGTAGGTGCACCGATGGGGTGGCTTGCTTGGGCGTGATCACTCCTGGTTTGGGCTGGCCACGGTGACCAGTTCCGTTCACTTCAGTTTCAACTCTGGAGCAGCTAGGACTTTGGATTCCTGTGCGCAAAGGAGCGGGAAGAACCGGGATTTGGCACTAGCATCTGCCTAAACACGTGTTGGTGACGCTTTTCTCTGTAGGAAACTTGAGCAACCGAGCTAAGTCAGCTGGGGTGATCGAGAGACCGAGAACGGCGGCTGTGTTTTGTCGGGAGAGAAACAGAGGACTTGCGCTCAGGCTGGGAGAAGCAAAATGGTGCTGTTGCACTCGTGTGAGGTGATGAAGACGAGCACAAGCCCGCACAAGCAGGAGCTGGCGCTACAAACTTTTCCGGGAAGTCTTCTGCCCGCACTCGTGTGTGCACCCGAGTTACATGTGTGTATGACATATGGGCCACAGCCCCCAAATATTTCCCCCTTCCGTGCTTTAATATTCCCGCACCGCCTTCGTCTGAATTCCACCAAAATTGGATGGTAGACCAAACATGAGGTGATGAATTTGAATCTAAACTCAAATTTCAAAATTGAGCACATTTGGTTCAGTTTTCAAATTCAAACTTCAATTTGAACTCTCCCTCGAATATTTCTCAGAATAATTGGTATACGAGCTCCAAAAATATCCAAATTTGGATGATGAGCTCATTGATACAAGGGGAACGCAGCGGTGAATTCATTTGCATGCATTAGGGCAATCTGAACATTAGTTATTTCAAAAGAATTCAAATTGCGTTTAAATTACCTCCACTCTACTCATAGAGAAGGTGCACATGAGTTAGAGTTTTTAGAAGTAAAATTCTTTCCTCCTAGGTTAACATGTGTTGATCATGGGCTAGAGAAATTTTTTAACTCCCTCACATGTCCATATTTGTGTTCATCATTTCATGTGACACAACTATAGTCTTCTATCGCCTTAACTTTGTTTCATAAGTTGAAATCAAACTTTACAAAAGTTAGGGCTGTTACATTATGGACCGTGGATGGTGCGGGGAATGGGAGTCGAGGAGGACTGCCCTGGGAACTGCATGGCACAAGAGGGGGCCCGTGGGTGGGAGAATGGGGATTCGAGCCTGCCGGTGAAACCTCAGTGAGTCTATACATCTAGTAGCCCCTTTGTAAAGGCTATTTTGTTATCTCTTGGCCATACACCGACGGTTGTGTACTGGTATAATGGAGGTTCTGCAGTAGCTGACGGGTGACGAAATCACAAACTTGTGGGTAAAGTGGTGCCACCTCTGCAATATATAAAACTATCATGATAGCCGTGCTTTCGGTCACAAGTACCTGGCCAACTTCCATGATTAGAGGGAAAACTTGGGATGGTTATTTGGTATGGTTATGGTATGGTCATTGGGATTGGTTTTGGGACTGTTCTGAGTCATGAAAATGAGTTTGGTTTCATTTATATGAACATGAGATGGTTATGAATGTTTATGAGTATGAGATGAACTTGAGAAAGATTAATGGCTTAATGAGACTTGATAAGTGGTGAATTATGATGAAAAAATGTTGCTGAATTACTTGGTCATGTTGGGATAAATTTCACATAGAAATAGTTGTTGTTTTACCATATTTGTGAAATAAAATTTGCTTGCTGCAATGAGCCTTTTTATTTCCTACCTTGTTGTAAGCTACATGTCATACTTTTCCCGCACTTGCTGAGTACGACATGTACTCACTCTTGCATTATCACATAAACATCAGCAACAGGAGAAGAGTACTTCGAGGACCATGTGGAGTACTAGGCGTGCGAACTACCGTCAACATGCCTGTGGAGTTGAAGATGGAGCCTGCTGCTGTTTAGTTGTTTCCGCTGTCGTTTAGAGACTTTCCGCTGCGAGAATAAGATAGACAATCATGAGTGAGACAATTAGTCGATGTAATAAAGCACTTAAACACTATTTATTCGTGGTTATATTCTGAGTTCAGTTTGTGGATTACATGTGTATGTGTGATGAACATCTTGGGCAACATATGTATTAACTTGGTTTTGTTTTTGGAACCGGGTGTCACACATATCACCATCAATCTCCCACTTGCACTAGAGACAATCATCTAGCCAAGTTTTTTTATATTCCAACCCCTTAAGTGTGTGACACGTTAGGTTCATGTGCAATCGGTTGTGAATGGAAACCATTTCCAACCACAAGTCCGTAGAGGTACCTAGCAGGACATACTGACTCCCGTTTGTACATAAAGATCATATCGGCTAAACCTAGATACATTCACATGCTAATACATTTGCCTCACGATACCAGTCAAGATCAAGGCGAGATGCGTGCCATCCTTGTGATAGCTCGACCATTCACTCGATCGAATAGTAGATTCATTCCATGACTAACTTTTAGTCATTGTGATTAACCTTTAATCACCTTGGCATGACCATACACTTTCAAATCCAACTGTCTCGAGGGGCCCAGAGATATCTCTCCTGTTATTAAGGAGGGGTAAATTCCATCTTGATCCGCACACATCCCATTCTATGTTTCATTATGTACCCAAAGACTACTTTTATGACTACCCAGTTACAGAGTAGCGTTTGGTAGTCTCAAAGTACACAACTACACACAGTGAGAAACAATGGTGATCTGAGGTCTAAGGATCTAGCAGGTGTATCACTCAAGACCAACTGATGGCATATATGAAAATAACAATCCCAGCAGTGTCTCGGATTGGGTCAATCCAACACCATGTTCACATGTGTTAACATTATTAATTTGATATCTCCATATCTATGACCCGTGAAACGTGATCATCAATTAATACATGTGCTAGTCTGTATAACATCATTATCTCATATAATGATATGGACTAGGGATCATTTAGAGTAACATTATTATTAACGAAGAGTTTCACAAACAAGTCACATACTTGATGTTCAAAGTAAATAATGATTACTCATATAACAATTCATTTAATAGTACATAAACATAGTTATGACACAAGTATCCCACTACACACTATGATCACTAATGTAAGTATCTAATACCCATAGATCTTGTGTGCGCCTCATGCTTTGATTGTGGAAGAGGTTTTGTCAACAGATCTGCAACATTCAAATCCGTGTGCACCTTGCATATCTTCACATCACCTCGGTCAATGATCTCTCGAATGAGGTGATAGCGTGTAGTATGTGTTTGGATCTTTTGTGTGATCTAGGCTCCTTTGCCTCTGCAAATGGCTCCACTATTGTCACAATAGAGATCCACAGGAACGGATGCACTAGGAATAACACCCAACTCAGAAACAAATTTTCTGATCCAAAGAACTTCCTTTGCATCTTCATAAGCTGCAATATACTTCACCTTCATCATTGAATCTGCTACTGTATCTTGCTTGGAACTTTTCCATCTCACTGCCCCTCTATTGAGGCAGAATACAAAACCAGATTGCGATCAAGAATCATCCTTATCAGTTTGGAAGCCAGCATCGGTGTAACCTTTTACAATGAGCTCTTCTTCACCTCCAAACACTAAGAACTCATCCTTAGTTTTTCTCAAGTATTTAAGGATGTTTTTAACAACGGTCCAATGAGTCTCACCATAATCTGATTTATATCTGCTCGTGATGCTTAGAGCATAGGATACATCTGTGTTCTATATAGCATGACATACATGATGGATCCAAGAGCCGAAGCATAAGGAATTGCTCTCATCCTTTATTGCTCATCAAGTATCGAAGGACACTGACTCTTGCTTATAGTAATGCCATGTGACATTGGTAAGAAACCTTTCTTGGAATCTTGCATATTGAACCGATTCAATATCTTGTCAATATATGTATCTTGGCTTAATCCAATTAGCCTGTTAGATCTATCTCTATAGATCTTTATGCCCAAATTGTACGCTGCCTCTCCTAAATCCTTCATTGAGAAACTTTTTCTTAATGAGTATTTAACATCATCAAGCATTGGAATGTCATTTCCGATCAATAATATGTCATCTACATATAGGACCAGAAATACAAGTGCACTCCCACTAAACTTCCTGTAAATACAAGGTTCTTCTACGTTGTTGATGAAACCAAACCCTTTGATAACTTCATCAAAACGTAGATTCCAACTCCGAGATGCTTGCTTCAATCTATAGATGGACTTTTTGAAGTTTTCATATTTTACTAGCATTTTTAGGATCGACAAAACCCTCAGGTTGTGTCATGTACACATCCTCAGCCAGACTTCCATTAAGAAAGGTTGTTTTGACATCTATTTGCCATATTTCATAATTAAAATATGCAGCAATTGTTAGGAGAATCCGAACATACTTAAGCATAGCGACGGGCGAAAATGTTTCATCATAATCTACACCTTGAAATTGTTTGAAACCTTTCGCCACCAATCGTGCTTTATAGATGTGAACATTTCCATCCATGTCAGTCTTTTTCTTGAAAGTCCATTTAAAATCGATAGATCTCACACCTTCAATTGGATCAACCAAGTTCCAAACTTAATTTTCATGCATGGATTCAATTTCGGATTCCATGGCTCCAAGCCATTTGTCTGAGTCGAGTCCCTTCATTGCTTCGTTATAGGTCGTAGGATCATTATTCTCCAACAATACCATGTCATGCTACTCCGTGGTTAGAAGCGTTGACTTTTAAGTCGCATGACGTGCCCTTGTAGACCTTCATGGGGCTGGTGTTTCATCAACTGGTTGCACAATATCTTGTACATCCTATATAGGATCAAAGGATGCTGAAACATTTTCAGGTATTTCTTGAATTTCTTCAAGATGTACCTTGCTCCCACTAACTCCTTTTGAGAGAAACTATTTCTCAAACAAGACACCATTGCGAGTGGTAAACACATTTATTATAAAAATAATATCCATTGGTTTCCCTAGGGTATCCCACAAAGAAGCATTTGTCTGATTTGCGAGTGAGTTTTTGTGACGTCAAACATTTGACATAAGCATCACACTCCAAACTTGGAGGAAAGACAACCCGGGACGTTTCCCGGTCAACATCTCATAAGGTGTCTTCTCAACAGACTTATTGGGACTCTATTTAGTGTAAACGCATGACACGACCCCACTGGTCCTGTCGAGCCAGGATCACGCTGAGGGGTGCTGCGTTGCACAACACCGTATAACACACGTCAAAGGTACAAAGCGGAAGCGGAAGCTTTATTACATAAACAAGTTTATTAACATGTTTACATCAAAATAAGTTTAGTCCACACTCGCGGGCGTAGACTAAGCATCAAGTGCACGTTCAGCCCTCGAACGTGTCCTTGCTAGCACACTCGCACACTAACTCTGCGGCGTGCACGACTCCCACTCGACGGGGTTCCCCTCCTGGGGTTCCGTCTCCTCTTCGGGAGTCCCTTCCTCATAGAACCCTGCAAAAGCTTCAAACACAAGCAGTGAGCACGAAGGCTCAGCAAGTCTGACCCGTCTCACCTAAACATGAAACTTCTACATGAGGGTGATGGGTTGCATGAGGTAAAAATCATTTGCAAGGACTCGCCTAATTAGTAGAACCTTACTTTCAAGTTTTAGCAGCAGGTTGTGGAGAACTTTACGCTAAGGCACATGAGAGAGCCGCAATCAAACAAGAAACGCATTTCTCTCATGTACTTTGCCCAAAGTTGAAAAGAACTTTAGTTAGCACTAAGCTACAACATATCATTAACAATCAATATCCAACTTTCAATCAGCAACATTTTAACATGTAACTAGCCTATTCTTTCTACGTCACGGTACAGTGAACAAGTGGTACTCACTGACCGCGAGGGACGGCGATTATAATCGATTTACACCTGCAGGGTTACCCGAACAACCCGTCACGTACGCCCGTACTCGATGTTGCCTACAACAACCATCACGGACGCCGTACGCGACTACCTTTCACCCGTTAGCCAAATATTGAACCGGTCCCATCGTCCCGAGCAAGAGGTCCCTGCACGCGCATCTCTGTGCCGCCAGCTGATTTACACCTCGAGCTCTCAACCTACCCTCTGAACGACGGGCAATGCCTCAATACCCAGCTACCCGAGTTACATCAGTTTCCCGGTTCCCATATAGCCGGTAGGTCTTCGGTACTGTTCTAGCTTGTTCAACAGGCCCGCACACGGCTCGGTCCTCAATCGACACAAGCGGAGCTACAGCACACAGGCCCCAAAGTCCTGCTGCCCTTACTCTCCGCTCGGTCTCATTTTCTTGCCATGTGTATCATGTGCTATCTCTACCCGAGCAATGTGCCTCTAGCCTATTCTCGCGAGTAGTTCCAACTACTCGACTTGTACCGAATCCTACTCTATCCTAGCAATGCAGTGGCTAACGGGGTTTGCAATCCTAAACCCCAACCCATGGTTTTCTTGGCTATGCAGTGGGGTTTCCAAACAAGACTCTGATGCACAACATAAAGAAAACAAGTATGTGCTCAAAACAATAAAAATTTATAAAATGGTTAATGCAAACCGGGGCTTGCCTTGCTGCTCTTGGTCGTAGGCTAGCTGTTCCTCCGGAGTAACGAAGTCTAGGACTTCGGGTTCCTCCTCGACCTTAGCGACTACATGATAAGAACAATGTATGTATTAATTAAATGCTTTTGTATTAACTTTGAAGTTGTGAAGTCTATAACCTTTACTAGATAGACCTAATGACTGTGAAACTTTTACTGTGGCTTGGTTACAACCTAAACAGAGACTTGGTCAAGTTTTAGTTGCAGCAAAGCTCATTTGAGCCCTCCACAAATAATTATGTCCTTGACCTTAATTAAAGGCTTTTAGGGTGTTCTAGGTATTTTCATGAAACAAACTATGACTTTCTGAAAACTAGATTTTCAGAGGGTTCTAATGGAATTGGTCTCACTTAATTTGGAAGTCTCTAACTAAAGATATGAGCTAAACAATTTCAGAGAAAATTCTGAAAATGTTTCTGAACATTTTCTATTTTCTCTGGAACAGTTTTACTAATCACACCATTAGGTGGACTAAATGAGCTCAAATGGATCTGAAATTTTTATGGTAGTTCAAGGATATTTTGGTGAACATCTCAGCAAAATTTCAGGATTTTCCTCCAAATGATTCTCCAGTTAAAATTCCTAACAGTTTAAACTTTAAGGAATTAATTCTGGAGAATTAAGGAATCTCATGAAGTGACACTTGATTTTCTGGAAAGTACTCAAAGAGCTGAATCCAGCAAAATTTGGTTCACTCAATTTGGAGCTTTCTAGCCAAAGTTATAAGGATTTGAAGTTTGAAGGAAATCTGAAAATCGGGGAAAAGTTTAAACTCGCGCGTGGGCCCAGGAGACACGCGTCGCACGCCGAAGCGACAGCACACCGCGGCCCACAAGGCTTTTGCGCGCCAGCACACCCGATCCCGGCCGCAGCCGGATCCCGATTTAAAATATCGGCCGCTGACAGCTGGGGTCCACCCCCTTCTTCAACCTCGCGACACCCGCGCTCCGCCGCCGAGGGACCTCGCCGGAGAGCTCGCCGCCGGCTGCTGTACAGCTTCAAACTTCTTGATTCTGGCCGCCCCTGCCTACTTTTACTTGGGGAACATGATCCGAGGGTCAGCTGCTCATGACAACGGCCGGAGCATGGTCGGCGACGAGCCGCCATATCGGAACGACTTCGGCCATGTCGGCTGATGCTCCTAGTGCCTCAGCTACTTGGGAAACCGGTCGGGGAGCATCAGTGGACCTCAGAGAAGGTCGACATGAACTCGGGGCAGCTCGGGGAAGGCCCGAAATAGGTCCTCACCGTGCGCCCGATACCCCCCGTGCGTTCCGCCATTAGTAGACCTTGAATTACGCCGGGCACAGAAGTTCTCCGGCCCAGAGTTGTGAAGGCAACTTGTGCGTCACCGTGTCTAGTTCGTGTGGGAGTGGCCTGAGGCCCTCTAATCCTTTCTAGAGTACGAATTAAACAGAATCGTACCCGAGGGTCGTTCTGCACACAGAAAGGGGAAAAGTGGAAATTCGCCGCCGGTGAGCAACCACTCGAGCTGTGGCTCGGGGATGAGCAGCACCGATCACTTGCGCGTCCAAGGGTGCCTTGGCTCGGGCGTGACAACGCCCAGGTTGGGCTGTCCACGAGAGCCCGAGGTGCGGCGGTTTCCAGTTCCGAGTTTGATCTTTCGGCACAGCCGATATCACTCGGTTTCAATCGATTTCTATCAATGGGAAGGATGGAGGATGGTTGCTAGTACCTTGCTGGGACCTTGGAATGGAAAGAGGGAGCTGCGATCGGCTTGATCAAGCAGGAACTCGAGCGGCGGCGATGGCAGTGGGAAAAGCAGTCGCGCACGTCGGTAGCTCGGGGAAATGGTGACTGAGGCACGCCGGGGAGGGAATAAATAGCTCGGCCGGCTGGCCTCCGGCTTGGGGCACGCAGCAGGAGCTGGCGCCGGCCGGCCCCTTCGGTGGCGCGCGCGCACAACAGCCGGGAACCGACTGAACTGTGGTTCAGTCGGTTTGCTTTGAGGCTGAGGCTGACATGTGGGTCCCACTCCTCTTTTAACCTCTGAAATTTATTCCTAACAGCTGTGGTAAACAGTGAACCCTATTCTACCCTTGGCAACTCAAATTATTCACCCAAGAGCCATTTGAATTGATCAAAGTTCAAATGAGGTTTGGTTTGAATGAATTTCAGCACAAGTGCAGTTTGAAATTCAAATAAAGTTTGAATTTCTCCCCCTTAGCTCATGTCAAGATCAACTCCAAATGGAGTGAAAATTGGTGTGTGAGCTCACAAAAATGTGCTGAGCAAGAATATGCCTTCCACTTTTAAATTCAGTGGGTGAAAACAGTTTGAATTTGAATATGTTTTCAAACTGCCCCTTTCCTATCTACACCCAAGATGACCTCAAAAATGTTTTGAATTTGGGTGAAACTTGGCATGGACATCCTTGGCAAAGTGTAGGAGTTTTCATATGTCCAGCCCATCTATATCACATGTGGGAAGTACCACTTTTGCAATGTGTGAGTTTGTTCCCTAATGAGCATGTTGATAATTGTTACTTGCTCTTTATTTGTGTTCATCATTTTTCCTCAAATGAGGTGTGTGGTGTGGGGATGAACACTGCAAATGGGTGTCAAAAACTGAGGCCCTTACATTCCTCCCCCCTTAAAAGAATCTCGTCCCGAGATTATAAGGTGAAAATGAGAGAGAGGACGGTGGAAAAATTACCGGATATGCGACGTGAGAAAGTCGGGGTAGTTAGTGCGAAGGAATTCTTCGCTCTCCCATGTCGCTTCATCCATGGAGTGATTACTCCACAGAACCTTGTAGAACCACAACGTACGGTTGCGTGTGGTTCGGGCCTTTTCATCAATAATCTGCACCGGTTCCTCCCGATAGGTGAGATCCGGTTGCAGTTCTTCAATGTCTTCCAGCTGAACGGTAGTTGATAGCTTGAGACACTTCCTCAGCTGGGAAATGTGAAAGACGTCGTGCACACCGGAAAGTGCTTCTGGTAATCTTAGCCGGTATGCCACCGATCCACATCTTTCGGTAATCTGGAATGGACCGATGAATCGGGGTGCTAACTTTCCTCTCACCCCAAATCTGTTTACGCCCTTCATTGGAGACACTCGTAGGTATACGTGATCTCCAACTTCGAATTGTAATGGGCGCCTCCTCCGGTCCGCATACTGTTTCTGTCGGGATTGAGCGGCTTTTAGGTTCGCTTGAATTAATCGAACCTTTTCTTCCGCGTTGTTGACAAGATCAAGCCCGAAGGTAACCCTCTCGCCAGATTCACACCAGTTCAGTGGTGTGCGGCATTTCCTGCCGTATAGCGCCTCGTAGGGCGCCATCTTGATGCTGGCTTGGTACCCATTGTTGTACGAGAACTCGGCTAATGGCAAGTGATCATCCCAATTCTTGCCGTGGTCGATAGCGCAAGCTCGTAGCATGTCTTCTAGGATTTGATTTACCCGCTCCGTTTGCCCATCCGTCTGCGGGTGGTAGGCTGAACTACGGATCAGCTTCGTCCCCAAGGCAGCGTGGAGCTGCTCCCAAAAACGGGACACAAATAAAGTGCCCCGGTCCGAGATGATGGTACGGGGTACGCCGTATAAGCATAGGATCCGTGAGATGTACAGTTCAGCGTACTTCTTGGCGTTGTAGTTGGTGTTGACCGGGATGAAATGGGCAACTTTGGTGAGCCGATCGACGATCACCCACACAGAATCATGTTTCTGTAAGGTGGTGGGTAAACCCACGACGAAATCCATGCTCACGTCCTCCCATTTCCAGGCAGGAATGCCCAGTGGTTGCAGCAGTCCCGGTTTCCGCATGTGGTCTGCCTTCACCCGTCGACATGTATCACACTCGGACACGTATTTTGCAGTCTCTCGCTTCATCCGTGTCCACCAAAACTTGCTTCTGAGTTCTTGATACATCTTGTTGCTGCCGGGGTGAATAGAAAACTTTGATAAGTGAGCCTCATCAAAGATTTTCTTCCGTAACTCCGGGTTTCGGGGTACGACGATCCGGTCCTTGAACCATAGGACGCCGTCTCCGTCCTTCCGGAAACATTTCAACTCCCCACTGTCTACACGTCTCCGCAAATGTGACATGCCCTTGTCATTCTTCTGGGCTGCCGCTATCTCTTCACGGATGGTGGGGATCAAAGCTAGGTTGTAGAGAGCTCCATGTGGAATCACATGTAGTGGTGGTTCGCTCTCTTCCAACGGTGTGATGGTCAGATTATTGACGTGTGACTTGCGGCTTAGCGCGTCTGCCACAACGTTTGCCTTGCCCGGATGATAATGGATCTCTATCTCATAATCCTTTATCAGTTCTAACCATCTTCGTTGCCTCATGTTCAGCTCCTTCTGAGTGAATATGTACTTGAGGCTTTTGTGGTCGGTATATAAATGTACGAGGTTACCGAGTAGGTAGTGCCTCCACATTTTCAGTGCAAGTACCACGGCAGCGAGCTCCAAGTCGTGAGTTGGATAATTTTGCTCATGATTCCTAAGCTGCCGTGACCCATACGCGACCACCCTTCGGTCTTGCATCAACACACATCCGAGCCCATTGCCGGATGCATCGCAGTACACATCGAACGGTTTTGTTGTGTCTGGCTGCGCCAAAACCGGTGCTGATGTCAGGTGCTTGACTAAAGCCTTGAATGCTGCTTCACATGCTGGACTCCAAACATATTTGGTAGCCTTCTTCAGCAGCTCTGTCATTGGCTTGGCAATCTTCGAGAAGTTCGGAATGAACCTCCGATAATATCCCGCGAGTCCGAGGAAACTCCGTACCTCATGAACAGTTCTCGGGGATTTCCAATTCAGCACTTGCGTGATTTTGCTCGGGTCCACAGCGATACCCTCCGCTGAGATGATATGCCCGAGGAAAGGCACTTGCGATATCCAAAACTCGCATTTGCTGAACTTTGCGTATAACTTGTGATCCCGCAGCCGTTGCAAGACTATACGCAGATGTTTCTTGTGATCTTCCTCCGACTTGGAATATACCAGGATGTCGTCGATGAAGACCACGACAAACTTGTCCAGCTCCGGCATGAACACCGAGTTCATTAAGTACATGAAGTGAGCTGGAGCATTGGTGAGGCCAAAGGACATGACCAGGTACTCATAAAGTCCGTACCTTGTCGAAAAAGCTGTCTTTGGAATGTCCTCAGCCCTGATCTTAATCTGATGGTACCCGGATCTTAAATCCATCTTGGAAAAGACCTTTGCTTCGACCAACTGATCAAACAACATGTCGATCCGTGGCAACGGGTACTTGTTCTTGATGGTTACGGCATTTAATGGACGGTAGTCCACGCAAAGCCGCAACGTTTCATCCTTCTTTTTGACAAATAATGCCGAACAGCCCCATGGCGAGGAGCTCGGCCTAATAAAACCCTTCTCCAGAAGGTCCGTGAGCTGAGTCTTCAGTTCAGCCAACTCCTTGGGCGCCATCTTGTACGGCCTTCGGGATATTGGCATGGTTCCCGGTGCAAGTTCAATCTTGAACTCCACCTCTCTATCGGGTGGCATCCCCGGCAAATCATCCGGGAATACATCAGGGAATTCTCGGACCACTGGAATGTCTTCCAATCTGATGGTTGTGGCTTGATAGACACTTGGAAGTTTTATTTCTGGACTGTCCAGAAATAATGAGTGAGAACCGTGCACTCCTGAGTTTAAGTGCACGACTCGGAGGACGGTGTCTAAAACAGCGCCGTGGCGGTTTAACCACGACATCCCTAGGATGACATCGACCTTCTGTCCCTCTAAGATAATGAGAGACGTGGGGTACACTCTACCCGCTAAGCATAATGGTGCTTTGGAGACCATTACGCTTGCTGAAATCTTCCCACCCGGTGAACAAATTAAATATGGACTATCGGTGGGTAGTATTGGCAAGCTGTGTTTAGCAATGAAAGCTTGGCTAATAAAATTATGCGTGGCGCCTGAATCAAATAGTACTATAGCGGGATGCTGGTGGAGTTGGAACATACCCGCAAGGATTGGCTCGCCCTCCGGCACGTCCTCAATGGCAAGCTGGTGGACAGTGCCGGGCCTAGGGTTCGCCCGCCGCGCATTAGTAGGGTTCCGGGGTTGATTCCTCCCCGGAAACTGTGGTACCACTCCGCCGCCTTGCCTCTCCGGGCAACTGCTCGCGAAGTGTCCTGGACGACCACACTTGTAACATGTGGCCGCTGCTGGTGGAGTACTTGGTGGACGAAAGCCCGGCATGCGTTGCGGAGGTGCAAACGCACGCGGCATCGCCCGCTGCTGCTGTTGTTGTTGCGGTGGTGCTGGCAGTGCCGGCCGGAATGCCGGTGAAGAATACGGCCGACCGCGGAACGGCATCGACCGCTGTGGTGGCTGCCAGCGCGGACCTGATGGTGGGCGATTCACCATCCGAAACTTCTGAGAAGGACCGCCTCCTTCTCCGCTGCTCTGCGGCGCGCTTCGCTTTCGCTCTGCCGCCGCCAACTCCTTGCCGGAGTCTTCCTGAACAATCGCAGCATCAATTATGTCGTTGAGGCTGCCGCGATTGAACATCGCCAGCTTGTCCTTCAGGAGCGGGTTAAGCCCCTGGTAAAAGTGGTCCCGCCGCTTCTCGTCCGTATCTGCGTGATACGACGCGTAGAGTGCGAGATCGTTGAACGCTCTGGAGTACTCCAGCGCGTTCCGGCTCCCTTGTTGCAGGTGTAGGAATTCCTGCGTCTTCCTCTTCATCAAACCGGGCGGTATATGATAGGCCCGGAAGGCCGTCCGGAACTCCGCCCAGGTCATCACTCGGTCGGTGGGTTGTGAAGCACAAAAGTTGGCCCACCACGCGCTCGCGGATCCTTGGAGCTGCTGGACCGCGAACTGAGTCTTGCGCTGCTCGCTGATTTGGAGCAGCCCGAACTTCATCTCTATGGCGCGGAGCCAGTTGTCCGCGTCAAGTGGTTCATCCGCCCTTGAGAATACAGGGGGATGAGTCGCCAGGAAGTCAGAGTAGGAGCTCTGTTGGCGCTCCTCACGATCTTGACGTCTCTCTGGGCGAGACGTATTCGCAATTAACGTTTGCAGCAGCTCTGTATGCTGCTGATGTGAACCCGCCATTGCCGCGACAATGTCGGCCAATGTAACCGTTGGCAGTGGCGGTGGCGGTGTTTGCTGTTGCTGTTGCTGCTGCTGTCCCGAGGAGTCCTCGGGAGGTGGTTGGGAGGTCTCTCCCCCTTGGCTAGTACCTCCAACATCGGGGTTGGCACGAGTACGCGTCATTCTGAAATTCAACACAGCAGCAATTAGCACATGTCTTACTCAAAATTCCATAAACAGGAGTAAGTATTGAAGCGACGCATGATTAACTTGCACAACATTCACATATATTGATAAAGCATAAACTTTATACAAGATACATTATTCTCGGATCTCCGAGAAGTCGTGCTCATGTCGTCACTACCTATACATACGCTACTGTCTACACGACATGTCACCGATTACAAAAGTTGGGTTACGCTACCCTAGCTGCCCTACTTGGCAACCGTAACCCCCTACTCGGAGTAGAACTCGACCTCCTGTGGGTCGTCCTCCTCCGGTACCTCTGCTGGTGGCTCGGGGTCTACCACCTCTTCTCCCATTCCAGGTTCTCCCATGGCTGGAAGACCCAAGACTACCGGTACGCCCAATACCGGGGGCACGAGGTCCTGCAATGCATGCACCTCGTCCATAGCCTGGTTGTAGTCCTCTTCCCAGCCTTGTCCTTCCTCAATAGCGTCGTCCCGCTCTTGAGCAAGGTCCTCATTCTGCTGGGTTAGGGTCTGCACCAGCTCTTGCAACGCCGCAATGTCAACACGGCTCTTCTTCTTTGCCTTCTTCAGACGACGCAACTGATTGTGTTGTTCATTCAGTCGCTTGATCGTCGGAAGGAGCACATTGCGGAGTGCACTGTGAGCACTCTCAAAATGATCTCCACGGCTTGTGCTCTCCTTGAGCTTGGTGGCGAGATGCTCCGTATGAACAGCTTGGCTGTCCATCACAGCGTTTCCCGCCCTCATTTGGAGGCTGAGATTTGCCTCCGCGGGGTTGTACCTTGGGCAACTCGGGTTTGTTGCCTCTAGGTACCTCTCTTCCCACACATGCTGAGCTCGTCCCTCCACCGGAACGAGTGCGTATGGAGTTCCCTCCATAGCCTGTACGTGTAGTTGGCAGAAACGTGACATAGTGTCACGGGCTGCCACTTGCCACATCCCTTCCGGTTGTCTTCCTCTCACCGTGACGGTGAATGGCACCCAACCGGGTGGCGTAGGCCCTGCAGGAACCTCGACATGGATCGTCCACGTCTTGTTCCCCTCTTCGCCTTCTTCCTTGGCGAAGTATTGCGGCATCTGGTTGTACCCGAAATATTGGAGCATTAGCCACAATGCTCCCGGGTAGCCGCTACGGTCAGAGCAGTGGGAAACTACCCACCCGTTCTCCAACCGTTTATCTGCTGCCATCTGTAAAAATATATTTGAGAAATGTCAAATATTTATTTAAACAGTAAACCATTGAGTTATAACATAAGATATGTCATTGAACCCTTAACACTTGGAAACATAGTTCAAATTTTTAAACAAATTTGACTGCTGATCTGCTGTTCCCATGACAGCCCTGACCAGTTTCCATATCAATCTGATTTAGGCCAGGTTAAAAGCAAAACCAGTCCTGGAGCTCAACATCAAAGTTAAAGTTAACTTCAATAGCTTTCCAGAAAGTATTTGGTTGGCCTAAGATCTGCTCTGGTTCAAAAGTTATGAGATGTCAAAGTTAACAGAATTTCTGGGAACAATTGGACAGCACCTCCCTGCCTTAGGTACTGATTTGATCCAAGAATTCCAGTTAATTCTGTTCCTAATCTGACAA
Source organism: Neostapfia colusana (assembly GCA_030760725.1). NCBI lineage: Eukaryota > Viridiplantae > Streptophyta > Magnoliopsida > Poales > Poaceae > Neostapfia > Neostapfia colusana. The sequence goes on from JASWHV010000011.1 coordinate 66,214,096, forward strand.
AACTTTCTGTTACAAAGTTGTAACCCATCTCATAAGCTTCCCAGAACCACCTCATTTTCTATTTTTGGATTTTTATGCAGGAAGTTATGCTTAATTTACAGAGAGTCTACAGAGAGTCTTTGCTCCGTCCTGTTTTCTGGACAGTTTCAACTCTACTGCATTTTTCGAGTGGTTAAGGGATGAAACACCTCTGGAACTCAACAGAAAAGTTGTAAAGCTCCTCCAAAGCTTTCCAGAAATGTATCATACGACCCCAACCTCGAAAGAACTCAACCTCTAACCTCTGATTAACTTCAGCCTTGATTTAGCTGAAAACAGAGTGCTCTGTCCTTAACATCCTATAAGTTGAAAATTTATTAACTTTGAATATCCTGTTCAAGGGAAGGAGTTACATCAAGTTTTACTACTTTGGATCAAAACCTTCAAGTTTTTAAATGAAGTTGTTCATTTAGTTGGGTGTGACGTCGAGGCGTCACCAGATTATGTCGGTACTACGTCCTCACAAAGGAAAAACCTATACCGGATTTAGCCGGCTTCGTTAGTTCAGTGGCACTACTCGTCACTCGCACACGGATGCTACACGTCTACCGTTTCGTGGTAAGGCTACCTGCAGAAACTCAAACAATCATCAGACTCGGCTGCACACCGAGCCCGGAATCCATACAGTTTGTACACCCGGCCGTCATCACTCGCCCGGATGTTCTCAAGCCAAACACGCCTTGAGTTACGTGTTCACGTTTCAGACCACGTGACGGGGTCTCCCATGTTGCACCACGCACGCCAGGGACAGACGTTGCTCGAATACCCCAAACGACATGAAGAGTCGTAGAGGATATCAAAGCGGGTCGGGTTACCTGCCACCCGTGGGGCTCCACCCTTCAGCTTGTGCGCACCGGTGGACAGCGCTTACGTGCACCCCCCAAGACATGAACGTCCCGAGATGCACGATTTTCCGACATAACAAATAAGTTAATAAGCCACTTTCTATATACTAATAACATCCTTATACGGGCTACTAACTCGTTCCTCACTGGATTTTTGAAAAAGAAGACCTTTGTACTGTGTTAAACCTCAAGCGAGCTCTGATACCACGCTGACACGACCCCACTGGTCCTGTCGAGCCAGGATCACGCTGAGGGGTGCTGCGTTGCACAACACCGTATAACACACGTCAAAGGTACAAAGCGGAAGCGGAAGCTTTATTACATAAACAAGTTTATTAACATGTTTACATCAAAATAAGTTTAGTCCACACTCGCGGGCGTAGACTAAGCATCAAGTGCACGTTCAGCCCTCGAACGTGTCCTTGCTAGCACACTCGCACACTAACTCTGCGGCGTGCACGACTCCCACTCGACGGGGTTCCCCTCCTGGGGTTCCGTCTCCTCTTCGGGAGTCCCTTCCTCATAGAACCCTGCAAAAGCTTCAAACACAAGCAGTGAGCACGAAGGCTCAGCAAGTCTGACCCGTCTCACCTAAACATGAAACTTCTACATGAGGGTGATGGGTTGCATGAGGTAAAAATCATTTGCAAGGACTCGCCTAATTAGTAGAACCTTACTTTCAAGTTTTAGCAGCAGGTTGTGGAGAACTTTACGCTAAGGCACATGAGAGAGCCGCAATCAAACAAGAAACGCATTTCTCTCATGTACTTTGCCCAAAGTTGAAAAGAACTTTAGTTAGCACTAAGCTACAACATATCATTAACAATCAATATCCAACTTTCAATCAGCAACATTTTAACATGTAACTAGCCTATTCTTTCTACGTCACGGTACAGTGAACAAGTGGTACTCACTGACCGCGAGGGACGGCGATTATAATCGATTTACACCTGCAGGGTTACCCGAACAACCCGTCACGTACGCCCGTACTCGATGTTGCCTACAACAACCATCACGGACGCCGTACGCGACTACCTTTCACCCGTTAGCCAAATATTGAACCGGTCCCATCGTCCCGAGCAAGAGGTCCCTGCACGCGCATCTCTGTGCCGCCAGCTGATTTACACCTCGAGCTCTCAACCTACCCTCTGAACGACGGGCAATGCCTCAATACCCAGCTACCCGAGTTACATCAGTTTCCCGGTTCCCATATAGCCGGTAGGTCTTCGGTACTGTTCTAGCTTGTTCAACAGGCCCGCACACGGCTCGGTCCTCAATCGACACAAGCGGAGCTACAGCACACAGGCCCCAAAGTCCTGCTGCCCTTACTCTCCGCTCGGTCTCATTTTCTTGCCATGTGTATCATGTGCTATCTCTACCCGAGCAATGTGCCTCTAGCCTATTCTCGCGAGTAGTTCCAACTACTCGACTTGTACCGAATCCTACTCTATCCTAGCAATGCAGTGGCTAACGGGGTTTGCAATCCTAAACCCCAACCCATGGTTTTCTTGGCTATGCAGTGGGGTTTCCAAACAAGACTCTGATGCACAACATAAAGAAAACAAGTATGTGCTCAAAACAATAAAAATTTATAAAATGGTTAATGCAAACCGGGGCTTGCCTTGCTGCTCTTGGTCGTAGGCTAGCTGTTCCTCCGGAGTAACGAAGTCTAGGACTTCGGGTTCCTCCTCGACCTTAGCGACTACATGATAAGAACAATGTATGTATTAATTAAATGCTTTTGTATTAACTTTGAAGTTGTGAAGTCTATAACCTTTACTAGATAGACCTAATGACTGTGAAACTTTTACTGTGGCTTGGTTACAACCTAAACAGAGACTTGGTCAAGTTTTAGTTGCAGCAAAGCTCATTTGAGCCCTCCACAAATAATTATGTCCTTGACCTTAATTAAAGGCTTTTAGGGTGTTCTAGGTATTTTCATGAAACAAACTATGACTTTCTGAAAACTAGATTTTCAGAGGGTTCTAATGGAATTGGTCTCACTTAATTTGGAAGTCTCTAACTAAAGATATGAGCTAAACAATTTCAGAGAAAATTCTGAAAATGTTTCTGAACATTTTCTATTTTCTCTGGAACAGTTTTACTAATCACACCATTAGGTGGACTAAATGAGCTCAAATGGATCTGAAATTTTTATGGTAGTTCAAGGATATTTTGGTGAACATCTCAGCAAAATTTCAGGATTTTCCTCCAAATGATTCTCCAGTTAAAATTCCTAACAGTTTAAACTTTAAGGAATTAATTCTGGAGAATTAAGGAATCTCATGAAGTGACACTTGATTTTCTGGAAAGTACTCAAAGAGCTGAATCCAGCAAAATTTGGTTCACTCAATTTGGAGCTTTCTAGCCAAAGTTATAAGGATTTGAAGTTTGAAGGAAATCTGAAAATCGGGGAAAGTTTAAACTCGCGCGTGGGCCCAGGAGACACGCGTCGCACGCCGAAGCGACAGCACACCGCGGCCCACAAGGCTTTTGCGCGCCAGCACACCCGATCCCGGCCGCAGCCGGATCCCGATTTAAAATATCGGCCGCTGACAGCTGGGGTCCACCCCCTTCTTCAACCTCGCGACACCCGCGCTCCGCCGCCGAGGGACCTCGCCGGAGAGCTCGCCGCCGGCTGCTGTACAGCTTCAAACTTCTTGATTCTGGCCGCCCCTGCCTACTTTTACTTGGGGAACATGATCCGAGGGTCAGCTGCTCATGACAACGGCCGGAGCATGGTCGGCGACGAGCCGCCATATCGGAACGACTTCGGCCATGTCGGCTGATGCTCCTAGTGCCTCAGCTACTTGGGAAACCGGTCGGGGAGCATCAGTGGACCTCAGAGAAGGTCGACATGAACTCGGGGCAGCTCGGGGAAGGCCCGAAATAGGTCCTCACCGTGCGCCCGATACCCCCCGTGCGTTCCGCCATTAGTAGACCTTGAATTACGCCGGGCACAGAAGTTCTCCGGCCCAGAGTTGTGAAGGCAACTTGTGCGTCACCGTGTCTAGTTCGTGTGGGAGTGGCCTGAGGCCCTCTAATCCTTTCTAGAGTACGAATTAAACAGAATCGTACCCGAGGGTCGTTCTGCACACAGAAAGGGGAAAAGTGGAAATTCGCCGCCGGTGAGCAACCACTCGAGCTGTGGCTCGGGGATGAGCAGCACCGATCACTTGCGCGTCCAAGGGTGCCTTGGCTCGGGCGTGACAACGCCCAGGTTGGGCTGTCCACGAGAGCCCGAGGTGCGGCGGTTTCCAGTTCCGAGTTTGATCTTTCGGCACAGCCGATATCACTCGGTTTCAATCGATTTCTATCAATGGGAAGGATGGAGGATGGTTGCTAGTACCTTGCTGGGACCTTGGAATGGAAAGAGGGAGCTGCGATCGGCTTGATCAAGCAGGAACTCGAGCGGCGGCGATGGCAGTGGGAAAAGCAGTCGCGCACGTCGGTAGCTCGGGGAAATGGTGACTGAGGCACGCCGGGGAGGGAATAAATAGCTCGGCCGGCTGGCCTCCGGCTTGGGGCACGCAGCAGGAGCTGGCGCCGGCCGGCCCCTTCGGTGGCGCGCGCGCACAACAGCCGGGAACCGACTGAACTGTGGTTCAGTCGGTTTGCTTTGAGGCTGAGGCTGACATGTGGGTCCCACTCCTCTTTTAACCTCTGAAATTTATTCCTAACAGCTGTGGTAAACAGTGAACCCTATTCTACCCTTGGCAACTCAAATTATTCACCCAAGAGCCATTTGAATTGATCAAAGTTCAAATGAGGTTTGGTTTGAATGAATTTCAGCACAAGTGCAGTTTGAAATTCAAATAAAGTTTGAATTTCTCCCCCTTAGCTCATGTCAAGATCAACTCCAAATGGAGTGAAAATTGGTGTGTGAGCTCACAAAAATGTGCTGAGCAAGAATATGCCTTCCACTTTTAAATTCAGTGGGTGAAAACAGTTTGAATTTGAATATGTTTTCAAACTGCCCCTTTCCTATCTACACCCAAGATGACCTCAAAAATGTTTTGAATTTGGGTGAAACTTGGCATGGACATCCTTGGCAAAGTGTAGGAGTTTTCATATGTCCAGCCCATCTATATCACATGTGGGAAGTACCACTTTTGCAATGTGTGAGTTTGTTCCCTAATGAGCATGTTGATAATTGTTACTTGCTCTTTATTTGTGTTCATCATTTTTCCTCAAATGAGGTGTGTGGTGTGGGGATGAACACTGCAAATGGGTGTCAAAAACTGAGGCCCTTACAACGCAGTAGTTTCAAAAGCATAACCCCAAAAGGATAGTGGAAGATTTATCTGGCTCATCATCTACCTAACCATGTCTAACAAGGTTCGGTTCCTCCGCTCGGACACCCCATTCCATTGAGGCGTTCCAGGTGGAGTCAACTGTGGAACAATTCCACATTATTTCAAAGGACCATAAAATTCATGGTCAAATATTCACCCTCACGATCAGGTCGTAGAAGTTTAATTGTCTTGCCCAATTGATTATGTACTTCATTCTGAAATTCTTTGAACTTTTCAAAGGATTCATACTTGTGCCTTATTAGATAGACATATCCATATCTACTAAAGTCATTGGTAAATGTGATAAAGTACTAAAAACCACTCTGGCTATTGAACTCATTGGTCCACATACAACGGTATGTATAAGTCCCAACAAGTCACTCGCCCTCTCACTCTGACCAGTGAAGGGTGCTTTGGTCATCATCCCAAGCAAACAAGACTCGCATGTGTCAAGTGATTCAAAATCAAATGAGCTTAGTAAACCATCTTTATGGAGTTTTTCAATACGTTTCTCATTTATATGACCTAAGCGGCAATACCAAATAAAAGTGGGATTTAGATCATTTCGTCGAGCCCTTTTGGTATTAGTGTTACAGACAGTTTTATCCTCAGATCAAGAACATATAATTCATTCACCAATGAACATTGGGCATAGAAAATATTATTATAATAAATAGGACAACATTTGTTCTTTATTACAATCTCATAACCATCAACTTCTTCTAAATGAAGAAGAGATAATGTTCTTTCTCAAAGTAAGAATGCAATAACAATTATTCAATTCCAAAACTAATCCTGAGGGTAATGACATGTGGTAGGTCCCGATAGCTATGATTGCAACCTTTGCTCCATTACCAACACGAACATCCAACTCGCCTTTTACAAATCTTCTAGTCTCACTTAGACCCTGTAACAATTTGCAACTGTGAATCATCGATCCAGTATCAAATACCCATGATTCACTAGAAGATAATGCAATATTAATTTCTATAACATTTATACCTGAAGCGGAAGTCTCACTTCCCTTCTTCTTCTTCATATCCTCCATGTACTTTGCAGGTCCGAGACCGATGCCCCTTAGCATGACAGTGAAAGCATTCATCATCAGGAGAAGGGCCAGACTTGCCCTTTGGATTAGACTTTGAGCTTGAGGGCTCATCAGGAACCTTTCCATTGCCTTTGCCTTTAGGATGTGTCACACGTTTCCTCTTTTTATTCTCCTTTTGAACCATCATCACATGAGTGGCGCTTTTCTTAATGCTTTCTGTGGCTGTTTTAAGCATCTCATGCAATTCCGGCAACATTTTCTATATGCCATTCACTTGAAAATTCAATATAAACGGCTCGTAGCTCGGTGGGAGCGACCGGAGAACAACGTCAATAGCCAGATCATCCTTGAGTTCAGAACCAAATTTGTCCAAAGTCTCAATGTAACCAATCATTTTGATTACATGAGGGCTGACCGGGCTACCCTCCGTCAGCTTGCATGAGAACAAGGACTTTCAGATGTTGTATCTCTCATCCTAGCTTGGTTCTCAAACATTCCACGCAGTCCCTCTTTGAATGCCGCTGCCTTGAACTGTCGGGCGCAAATGTTCCGCACTGGCCTTCTTCACACGATCATCTCAGGCCCGCATGATCTTGATGGTGTCCTAGGCTTCTTTTGCCGTCTCCTTCTAGGCGATCACCGACACCATTTCTGGCGGCACCGTGCTGCACAACGCGTCGAGCACTAGCATGTATCCCGCAGATCAACTCCTCCTTTCTCCACGGCCGACCAGAGGGCCCGCGCCTTCAGCTTCACCTTCATGAGCAGCGCTCATTCGGTGTAATTAGTCTTCGTGAGAATTGGGTAGTTGCTTCCACCGGACACCTCCCGGATGACGCGCTGGACCACAATGCTGCCGGAGCCGCCGTCCTTTGAACTGCTTTCCCCGTCGGTCTTGCCTCCCGCCATGAGTGTGAATTCAAGTGCAAGATCTCGATTCCAGCAACGGAAACGTGCCGCAATCGAGTCTCCCTTCACGCCTGGCTCTTATGTCACTTGTTGGAATCAGTTCATGAACACAACCACGATTGAGTTGCTGGCGACGCGGTGCACTCACAGGAATTTGACGACCATCGACACACTGTCACGATGGATCACCAAGAGAGAAGAATAATTGTTTGTTCTGGGGTAGCAACTAACTGGCCAAGTCCCCTGGAACTCATGCATGCATACAAAACTAAATTTCAACTGACCACAACTCCCTCGCTACTCACGCGGCCACGCCGCGCACGACGCACTCCTAGTGATGTGCACTGAGGAGCCCCATGCAGACACCGCCGAACACTTCGGCACACATCGACTCATGCAGAAAACTATCGAAGTAAACATGCAAACACACACGTACTCACCCAACACAAGGATTATCACAACAATGCCCCATGACTGCGTGCCCCGACCCCACCCTCGATGAGCCCGGATGCCATGACCCTTGCCGGCAAGCCCCATGCCCCGCCATGGCCCCGGCTTGCACGCAATGACCCAGCGACCTCGACCATAGCGCGCTCGGCCGCCATACCATGACTCCAGCCCCAGTGAACTCGGCCTCCACGCCCCGCCAGCGTGCCATGACTATGCCACACTCCGTGTCGATTGGGATCGGCAACCGCCTCCGCTCGTAGATGTAAGTCTAGTTTTTTTGTTTAACCAAAAACCAAGCGGAAGTTTTTGTTTAACCGGGATAATGGTTTTTTCTTTCTCAAGCAATACTTCGGTTTTCATCTTCCGATAACCAATCATTGAAAAAAACCAGAAAACCAAACCGATCAGTTTCGGTTAACCGGATACCCAAGCTGATCCGTGCCATCTGTGGACCCTGACGCATCGGCGTAGCATTGTGCGGGCGCACGCTCAGGAGCCGATGCGCGACCCAGCCTTGTCCCGTCCCACCCATGCGCGCTAAGGCTGCTCGCACTCATGGACCTCTATATTGGAGCTATATAAGAATATTCTTAAGGCTTGTTTGAAACGAAGGAATGAAAAACACAGGAATAGAAAAAATGTAGGAAAGAAGGAAATGAATGAATGGAGAGAATGAGAAAACTACAGGAATTTAAAATAAAGGAATTGAGAACTTTAGATGTTTGGATTGCAGGAGTTTATAACACAGGAACTGAAATATATAAATAAAATAAAAGCTAAATTACCAACACAATAGTGTTTTCTTATCTGCAAGCTATTGGCCGCTGGACCGAATTAACCGGCCCCAAAAGTCAAAGAGCTAGCTCATGTCTTTCTTTTCTCTCCGCTAAATCCTCAACCACTCATCCAAATTCCAATGTGCCTCTTCCATTTCTTCACTCCACGGGCAGTACTGAGGCTTCCATCTAATGTCATCTATGCTAAGCTAGCGCACCCAGGAGCCATTGGTGATTTTGAAGGTGAGAACATGGACAGTTGTGGAGCTTGAGCAGCCAACGACCAGGTTCTATGGCGTCACCATTGCCCTGATTCCTCTCTCAAGAGCGTATGTGCCTCGGGCTTCCACGAAAACTTTGGGTTTGAGCAAATGTTGTTTTTACTGCATTTTGTGGAGGAAGACAACCCTTTTCAGAGGAGAGGAAGGTCGGGTCCCTTCATCCAAAACGCTCATGACGTCAGCATTCCATAGAAATCAAGTTCCTAGGATTCCTGTAGATCTTTGATCCAAACAAGCCCTTATCCTTTTACAGGCGACTCTAAAGATTCCTATATTTACAGTTCAATTCTCTGCACTTGTTTAACTCTAAATCAGACCTCTATATCAACCACCAACTATTTATATTTCATAACACAACTAACTCATATTTTATATTATTTTATATAACTAAATTTATGTTAATAATATTATATTTACAACTTATAAAAAGACAACAGTTTTTTCGTTTTATTTTCTCTTTTTGTTCTTCTTATTTTTCTCTTTTTCACATTTCCCTCTCTTCTTCTTCTTCTTTTATTTTTCCCTTTCCTTTTCCCTTTCCCTTCCCTCTTTCTTTTTCTTTTTTTCGTTTCCATCTTTCCTTTTTTTCCTTCTATTTTTTCTTTTTTCTTTCCTTTTTTCTCCTCTCTTTCTCTTCGCTTCCCAGTGCTACAGTGCAGCACTGCATTTCCAGAAAGCCTGTAGCAGTCTGTATTTTGCAGGGGCGCTGTGAGGCCCAGCTGCATGCGGCCACTATCGTGGCAGCCGCTGCATTTGGCTGCCTGGCGTCGGTATCGGGGTTCTCTGCGAGCAGCCTAAGAGCAGCAGTCCTGCGCAGGTGCTGCACGCCATCGTGGAGCACGCCTGCCCTAAGTGCCCCTCTTGACTCCCAACCCGTTCACGTCAATTGTTGACTGACTCTATCCAGTATGCACCCTACTTGGAAAATGGCCTGGAGAGATTTTATGGATATATAGGCATGAACACATGCAACAGGTTGTCCGTGATTTAAATGAAAACTGATGTCGTTACAAAATTGGAAATAACACTAAATTAACCAATAGCACAAGTCTTTAGATTTTGTCAGGGCCGAGCCGGTAAAATCTCAGACCCCGTAGAAAATGAGACCCATCGCTATAGAAAAATAATACTATAAACCTATAAATATATATAATATAATAATATAGGTCGCATATTTTCTTTTGATATGAGGAGCCTTTTCATCATCAAATCACTATATGGGGCAACAAAGTTGTGGGTAAAATACAGCTGATTAGGAAGAAGAATTTTTTGTGCACACACGCATATATACCACCATAAACCACAAATAAACCATGAATTCAGGTCAAAATCCACATCGAAAGAAGCATCTCATTTCACAGTGAAATAGAAAAACAGAAAGCAACAAGAACAGTTATTCAGTTCACCTGCTACTGCTCAGCTCTCCATTCATGCTGCTCATGGTTGTGGAGATAACGTGTCCAATCACTGGATAGATCCCCTTAGGGGTGAAATACCGACGGAAATTTCCTAAATCAACCGATACCGATTTTGAAAAAATTTGAACCATTTTTTGTTTTAATCGGGATAGTTTGGAAATTGGTCAGAAATCAGAAATGGAAAATTTGTAAATTAGAACAAAAATAATCTGGGCAGATTTCTGACTCAAAATTCCGTATTTATTCGGAAATATCTGAACGATTTCTGCTTTCATTTCCGGAATCAGGAAGGGGCCTTGGCATAATACTTAACAGCCCAATAGGCCGAGAGCTTGAGACCCAGCTCCAGGAGCACCGAACCCTAATCTCATCCCAAATTCCCAATGCCACTCGTCTTGTCAATGATTTGTTATGGTTACTAGTGCGAAGTTATTATCATGGGTTGATTATGTTATTTTAAATAAGGATGACAATACTTTGGCCTTTAGGGTGTTGTTTCTGAACAAAAATCAAAACTGTTCTAATATCGACATGTTTCCGTTCCGATATATCTGTTTTCGATATTTCCGATATCATATCTGTTTCTGATTATATCATTTCTAATTTCGTTTCCAAAAATATATATGAAAATGAAAACAATTTAACCATTTTTCCGACCATTTTACCCCTAGTTACTCTCCCCCTCCTGGTGCTTCTCCTAAAATGAAAACCAGTTTACCGTCAGCTCCGAGCAAGCATCAAAAAGCAATCTAAAATAATTATTCATCACAACTAGAAGCATTCGCGTCTCAATATTAATGAAGATCCAAAATACTCCCTCTGTTTCAAAATATTTGACGCTAGTGAGTTTAAAATTAAACTAACGACCTTCAAATAATTTAAGACGGGGGAGTATGGTGGTTACCTACTCACGGGTATTCCTATCTCAAGATTAACCAAGATCTAGAATCTGGCGGTTACTTCGGCAGGCGGCTGAGCATCAAGCAGCATTGGCTCCAGCGCCAGGCGTTTCATGTAGGTAGTGTGTGCACAGGGATGGACACGACGGGCACACGCGCCCTTACCTGCTCTTCCAACTCCCCTCTGGATTGTGTTGAGCTTTGACCAGTGAAGGGGACTGCAGTATGATGGGGGCAGCTGGATCTGCCATGGAGCCGGTGGCGGCGACGAGCAGGCGTAGCTTGGGGCAGTGCAGGGTGATTCCCATGGGCAGAACCTTCACCATGGTTGTTGCTTGGACAATTTGATGACAGCTGTTAATTGGGCCTGGACCAGAGAAGAAATCGTGCTTGATCAGGACGTAGAGTTTGGGTTTGGGCCATCTGCTCGGCAGCTGTAAAAGCTCGTGCTTGATTAGGATATCTGGACCTGGGCCTTCTGCCGGCAGCCACAAAAACTCATGCTGTTAGCTAGGCCTGCAGGTTGTAGAAGAGAAAAAATAGGGTCACATGGGCTGCACTCCCATGGGCCCGGGCCTAGATCTTTTAAACAATTCGCCGTATTCATTAACCATGGATTCTGCCAAACCGTGGACCACTGCAGATTATATAAATTCTTTTTTTTGGAGTAGCAGACTGTACAAATTCTGGAAGGAGACCCCTGTACATCTACAAATTGACCATGACATTATTTTTTGTGGTAATCACTACATTGTTGGTTTGCTAATTCCTTCAACCTTTATCATGTAAATCCAGACTGATCAAAGTCATTGAGCTTCAATGCCAAATTAAGTACATGGAAAATATAACTGTTATATGATAATGGAAATTTATTAAATAATTCTGGAAAAGACTCACGAATAGAAACAACGATAAACACCGACAGAGGACTTGGATGAGCAAATGGTTACGTACCAATCTGTAGCCGGAGGAATCGCTGAAACTGTAGTCGCAGGCGTGACGAGTCGCTGCAGGCGTTGGTAGTGACGTTGGGAAGCAGCTCCTGATCTGGACGGTAGATGATCCGTGGTGAAGAACATGAGCAATCGCTCGCAGCCCTTAAAAAAACTTATTCGCCCTTTCCGGGTGTAGAATCGCAGGGCCGAGAGGTTCCGGAGACCTGCTCTTCCGATCGTCAGTGCACGCCGGCGTTCGGGGTGGAGTAGACTATGATGGCGACGCAATGAACGGAACGTGGAAATAGATGGGATCATGGGATGTCCTCCTGTGCTATGCACGTCTGCTTTTTATAGAGTCCCAGAGAGGCGGTTCGGTTCTGATCCGGATCGACTCGGTAGTTGTAGACGCATTCGTCTCCAACTTGGACTCGGCCCATACAAAAGCCCAAAATTCAGAAGCCCAAAACCCAGCTTAATTTTCTACAGCAAAAATAAAAATGGGTCCGACTCGAGGCTTGAATTCACACGAACACATGCGCACGCAAGCGCGCGCATGTGCGGAGTGGGGCATGATGAGCGAGGAGGAGGAGGAGCAACGCACATGGGCCTCTCCTCTTCTTACTCACTCAAGGACTGGAATAACAACCTCCCATATTTATGGGAGTTCCACCCCTCCAACTTCCCATCTGGTATTAAATGATTAACACCACTCTCTCTTGCACTAATGGGCCTTTGAGATTTATTGTAAAATCCCCAAAAGTGATAGCAAGAAACTCAGCACGTTTACACTTAGGAAAAATGAGGGAAATTAAAACTTTGAATTATAACGGTGTGAGTTCAAAGTGATGATTCAAACTTTCCCAAAACATCCCAACATGGAGATCTAAATTCATAACTTGGGTCTTTATATTTCAAATATTCAACCTCCAAAATTTCAGCTCATTTGGAGGGGTTATACTATTTGGTTGGGATTAAAAGAGGAAGCCCTTGAATCTGAATTTAAATTCCAGTTTCAAATATCAACCTCCTCAATTTGCAAAGTTGGTTCCACAAATGTGTTCTCCACATTTGAATTAGCATCCATGCCAAAATTTAGAATTATTTGAGTTGGTTTGCTATGCTTTTGGAACAATGCAAAAGGGAAGATTTAAATTCCAATTCAAATTCAAAGAGCCAAATACATTTAAAAATCCACACCAGAATTAAGTCCATTTGAATTTTCAAAAATTCAAAACATGACTTTTAATTGTGAGTAGCTGTGGGAAAAATATCAGTGGGAAAATCGAGTAAAAAAATGAGAGGGTGGAGCCCACTGGTCAGCCACACAAATAGCCAACCGACTCTGTTTTGCCATTGGTCGAGCAGCGAGTGAGCGCCAGCGCCGGCTGCAACCCGCTCCCGAGGACTCCACCGCACCACCTCCTGTTTGCTCGAACGCTTGATCATCTCCACACGCCACAGCTGCAGCACCGAAGTTCTCTTTTGCCTCTCTCGCTCGCTCACAGCTCTCTCCGCTCTCTCCCATGAAGAACGGTCACCGGTGCCCATTCTCTGTTAGGTTTGCCCACAACCGGCCAAACTCCAGTTGCTCGAGCTCCCAATGCAAGAAAACAGCGCCACGACGTGCTCTATCGGCCTACCACATCCACACCACGGTTTCTTACTCATAGTAGCCGTAAACGGACGATCGCTGCCGAGTGCCGAAGTGAACCGGCGGAGCACCGTTCAGCCTCACGGTCGCCAGCTCGCTACGACCTTCGTCATCTCCGGTTCCCTGTATGAAAAAGGTGCGCGTGACAGCCTAGATGGTGTAGCCCAAAACTGTTCTTCATTTAGTTCCGTCGGTAGCTAGAATTTCGGGCTTTATGAAACCCTAGTTTATAGCGACGATCCTGGGTCTACGACCAAATTCATCGTGCAGGAGTAGCTAGAGCTCATTCTGGTCTAGGAGAAGCTTTGCTAGATTTCTACGGTCCTTCTCGCTCAGACGGCGCTCGAAACCATAAAGGACTGGAAGAGTTCTTCGAGTTTTTGTTGCCGCCGTTGTTTTACGGGCTCGGGTCGCCGGTGAGGTCCCATCTCCGGTGGTTTTCATGGAGAGCAGGCTATAGGTCGAAGTTGTCCATGCTTCACTGGTGCTTTTGGAGCAAACCCTAGCTCGAATGACCCACTGCCGAGTGAGAACGAGGTCACCGAAGTGGAGTTCGACATGGCCGCCGATGCGAGCACTGTTCCGGCCGTTATCATCCGTCCCCGACCCCACCATCGTGTTCAGCACTGTGTAAACTCAAAGGCGGCAAGTTTGTTGAAGTTTGGACCACGGGAACCCCATCCCGGTGAGCCTCGCCGAAGTGCGCCGCCGCGGGAAGTGCGGACGGCGCGAGGTAGACGAAGGAGGCCTGGGTCCCACGATCAGCCTCTGTCTCCGCGCGGGGATCGGCGTGTGGCACCGGATCGGATGCGGCTGCATGGGAAACAACCCTGTGGCCTCGGTGTGCCACCATCTGAGTGGATAGCGCCACAGGTGGGACCCACAACCAGAGTTTAAACATTTCCTCATTTTCCAGATTTAGTACAAACTTCAAATGACCATAACTTTTAGTAGGAATGTCCAAAATTTGTGAAACAAATTTTGTTGGATTCCTCTCATTCAGTAATTTGCAGAAATGCAAAGAATGTGATCTGAAGTTCTCTAGAATTTTCTCCGAAATTCATCAAAATTAAATCTTTGGGAATTAATTCCAGAAGATCCCTGTTATGGAACTTGTTCAAATTTGGCCAGAAGATCCTTCATAATATTAGGGATCTACTGTACAAATTTGAGCTTCGTTGGAGTTCATTTGCTAGGCTAAATTGTCTTCCCATGTTCAGCCTTCATTTGGAGATTCAAATTCTAAACAGAAACTTTTCAGCATTTCATATCCACTTCAAAAACTCATATCTCCCTGTAGGTAGCTCCAAAAATGGTAAAACAAATTTTGTTAGAACCATATAAACCTCCTATATTTAGATCTTCCACTGTTAGCCAGGTCAAAACTTCAGATTTGGGCTTAAAATTCAGAGAATCCTTGTACTTGTGGGAATTTTGGAGACCACAAGCTCCAATGGAATTTCTCCAAATCTTGCTCAGATCATCTTTATAGAGCCTAGTATCCATTGGAAAAATTCCAAAGCCAATTAAGGAACCTAAATAGCAGTAGCTATGAATAGAAGTGTATTTCTTATACTTCACTAGCACTTATACTTATATTTGCTACATTTCATATAGTGACCGAAGTTGAGGACACACCAGAGCCATTGGACGTCCTCCCACCAGACGCTAACTTACCATTTAACTCGCAACCAGGCAAGCCCCGGTTTGCATTTAATTACCTTTTGCGAAGTTTTCATTTGTATCACTTATGTCTAGGTTGAAATGGTTGCATTAGAGTTAAGGTGATTGAAATCCCACTTGCATAACCTTTAAATCCTATGAAGGGTTGGGTAGTTTACAAACTCGACGAGTAGAGAATACCATGCTAGTGTTCTTAGGATCTCGGTAGAAGTCGAGTGGTTGGAATCTACTCGCGAGATAGGTATTTATTCACACGATATGGAAAGAGGTAGAGAATGGCTTAAGATTGTGAAACTGAGACCCAGCAGGGAGGATAGGATGCAGTGAGAAGAGGTCTCACGTGCGTAGCCCTGTTGGTGTCGATTGAGGACCAAGCCATGTGTGGTCCTGCTGGACAAGTTTAAACAGTACCTGATGCATACTGGCATAAGGGAACTAGGAAACCGATGTAATTGGTTAACCTGGGTGCCGAGGCTTACCCAACCGTTTTATAAGAGTGGGTTGAGGGTAGCAAGGTGTAAATCTGCCGGTGGGCACATACACGCTCCACGCGGGGACATCCTGCCTGTTACGGATGGACCAGTTTGGCATTTGGGTTTCCTTTGAAAGGTTGCTGCATATAACAGAGTAGGAAGGTGTGAAGCACCACACTTCTGAAAGTGGGTGTATGTGACGTGTTATCCGGGTGTCTCCTGATTGCAATCACCATCCCTCATGGTTATTTAAGTACCACTTGTTCACTGCACTGTGACGTAGTAAGAAGTGAAAGAAGCCAGATTAATATGCTGTATTGAACTAATATTGTCTTGTTACCATGCATGCTGTAGATGTAGAGCTAATTAAGTTTATCGTCCACTTTTGGAATAACCACATCGGAGAAGCGTTTCTTGTTTGATTGTGGACTTCCGATGTGAGGGCTGCCTAAGGCACATTAAACTGTGGTTATGAAACTTAAAGTAAGGATTCACATGTAGGCATGTCTTTACTGCAATGTCTTTCTGCTATCTTACACATCCCTGCATGTTGAGTTTGATGATTAGGGTTGTTGGTTAAGCCTTGCTGAGCCATCGTGCTCAAGGTTATGATATTTGAGCTGTGTGTAGGTGAGATTTATGAGGAATGTTCTGAGGACGAGGCGATGCCTCCGTCGGGGTACACGACCGAGCTGGATCCCTGCATGCCGCTGTGATCTCCGGCTGTATGTTGCTAGTGTGTAGCGTCCCCGGGCTGGACGGCTGCACTTTTGCATAGCTAGGCTGAGTTTAGCTATTAATAAGACTTCCACTGTATAATTAAGTTTTGTAAAAGTCTTCCGCGAAAAGTTTGTATGTTGTTCTTAATCTTTTCTTGTATGCTGTTGGGTGCCGCATCGCACGGCACCACCCTCTGCGATCCCGGAGTGGGTGAACCACGGGGTGGTCCCCACATTTATATGAAATTATTTTAGAATTTCTGTAATGGGCCTAGCCCAAATTCCAACAATCCCCCACCAGATCTCAAAGTCATTAGGAGAGACATCATTCTCGTTCCTTGTTTTATATACTAGTGTTTCAGCGGAGACTGTTAAGTTGAACTTTTGCCTAGACCCTAAAGTTACATCAGTTCACAACTTGGACAATGGACTACACCTTGAATTGCAAGTTTTCTGTGAATTTGTTTTCACCCAAAGAACATTACTAGTACTTGACTACTAGTAGTCTACCCCGGGTGTGGAGCTTACGCGTCATACTCCCTGTTCTCTTCATGAGCTTTATAGATATCACCCAAATCTCACAAACTGCGACGTTAGACAATTGGAGCTCTTATAGGAGTGTTTCTTTCAAGATTTCCTTGTACAACATCTTTGATACACATAGCCAATAGAAATACATTAAGGCACATCGCCAACCTGCCTTACATTTTGAGAGTATAAGTGTGCATCTTCACATAGATAGAGTCTTAATGAAATACTCTCTTCAGTGAACCACTAGCTTGTTTTTTCCCATGTCCTAATTCACATGATCTCCGATCACATAGGCTGGGTTTCCACTATGGTGTCACATTCATGGGTCTCAAACCCATCTCCCTCGATGCACTTTCTATCACATTACGTGATAGTCCCTTCATAAAGGGATTTGCATTGTTTTTATCTGTTTGTATGTAAAAACGGTTATAATTCTGAAGTTTCTCATTTTCCTGATTTTAATCTTCTCATGACGTGTCTTGATGATTTTGCATTATCCTTAGAACTGATCACTTTAGTAATCACGGTCTGATTGTGACAGTTCATAAGAATTGCCGGCGATGGTTTCTTAACCACACGCAAGTCCATCAAGAGCTCTTGTAGCCATTCTGCCTCCACAGTTGCCATCTCTAAAGCAGTGAGTTCTGCTTCCATGGTTGATCTCGTCAATATGGTCTGTTTGCAAGATCTCCATGACATAGTGCCACTAGCTAGAGTGAACACATATCCACTCATGGCATAGAGCTCATCAACATCAGAGATCCAGTTCGATTCACTATAACCCTCAAGCACAACTGGATGCCCAGTATAGTTTATTCCATAACTCTTGATACCTCTCAAGTAGCGCATAACCCTTTCAAGTGCATGCCAATGATATGTAGTTTGCTCACAGCCAACGAGATATTAGGACAGGTTGTGCTTGCTAAGTACATGAGTGAACCGACCATTTGAGAATATTTAAGTTGATCTCTTGGCTCTCACTTATTCTTAGGATCGTAAGATGTTGGAGAAATCTTGCCATCCATAAAGCCAAACCGGCTTAATATTTTCTCCACATAGCGGGATTGCGTTAAAGTAATTCCACTATCTTCCTTATTCAGCTTATTTTTCAAAATAACATTAGCTCTTCCTAGATCTTTCATATCAAAACACTTTGATAGAAAAGACTTGACCTCGGAAATTATATTAATGCTCGTACCAAAAATGAGTATATCATACACATACAAGCATAATATAACTTTATTGCCCCGACCATGGCGATATTAAACGCATCGATCAGCCTCATTAATGACAAAGCCCGCAAACGTTGAAGTACTATCAAAATTTTCATGCCATTGCTTAGATGCTTGTTTCAAGCCATACAAAGATTTAAAAAATTTGCACACCTTTCTCTCTTCACCTTTTACTACAAACCCAGGTTGTTCCATATAGATCTCCTCTTCCATCTCTCTATTAAGGAATGTTGTCTTCACATCCTTTTGATGGACGATGACCATAAGAGGCAGCCACAGAAAGTAGTACATGAATTGTCGTCATTCTGGCAACATGCGAATATGTGTCAAAACTGTCTTCACCTTTTTTTAGGTATAGCCCTTTGCAACTAACCTCGCCTTGTAATTTTCAATAGTACCATTTGACCTGAGCTTCTTCTTGAACACCCACTTAAAGCCTACTGGTTTGCACCCATACGACCGTTCAGTTAACTCCCAAGTTCCATTAGAAGGAATCGAGCCAATTTCACTATGAACTACTTCTTTCCAGTCATCTGCATCAGGTGATTCATATGCCTCTGCAATGTATTTCGGAGTATCGTCCACGAGGTACGTAATGAAATCGTCACCAAAGAATTTCACAATCCTTGATCTCTTACTTGACTGGGTTGTTTCATTGTGTCCCTACTCCAGGACGTTCTCAAATGGTGTTTCAAGACACTCGCTAGTTGTAATGGATTTAGGACAAATTTTAGAAGAAATCCTAATAGTTCTATGCATATCTTTCATAGGAAATATATTCTCAAAAAATGTTACATTACGAGATTCCATAATAGTATCAACATGCATATCTAGAACCTTAGATTTAATTACTAAAAATCTATATGCGATGCTCCAGTGAGCATTGCCAAGAAAGACATAATCAACAGTCTTTGGTCCAAGCTCGTGTTTCTTGGTAATTGGAATATTAGCCTTTGCCAAACGTCCCCGAGTACGCAAGTATGAAAGAGATGGTTTTCTTCCAACCCATTCCTCATAAGGGCTTTTCTCTTTATTCTTGTTTGGAACACGGTTTAGGACATGACATGTAGTCAATAGAGCCTCCCCCACCATGCCTTAGATAAACCGAAAGTGTCTAACCACTACAAGAAAAATGATAATTGACGATGGCCAAATTTATTGACGACGGGGCCGTCGTCTTTAATGTTATTGACGACGGCTTTATCTAGCCGTCGTCAATAACTTAGTTATTGACGACAGCCAGACGAGAACCGTCGTCAATAAATTATTGACGACGGTGGCCGTCGTCTTTAACTAAATTCGGGCCCACCCGAGGAGTTATGGACGATGGTGACCTTGCACCGTCGTCAATAACGGGGTATATAACCCGTGCGCGAGCCGGGAGGCGGCCAGTGCCGCTTCCCGGCTCGCGCCGGAGTTCCCCGTCGCCGCCGCTGTCCCGGTCGCCGTCGCCCGTCCCCGCCGCCGCCAGGACTTCCCCGTCGCCGCCGCCGTCCCGGTCGTCGACGCCAGTCCCCACCGCCGCCGCCGCCCGGACTTCCCCGTCACCGCCGCCCGTCCCCGCCGCCGCCGCCGCCCGGAGGTAAGTCCTCTCTCCCTCCCCGGAGATAGCAGAGACCTACAGCAGCGTGGCTCTTCGCTTGCTCAGCTCCTCTGCCCCGGTATTTCGGGTATTCCAATCCTTTGATTACTTTCATTCCTTCTGCTTCTACGATTCCAAATCGATAAAGGCTGTAACTAAGTGACTTCCCCTTCCAGGCTCGCATTCTACTATTGCCTCAGAGGGGCGACTTGATTTTTAGATAGAGGATATTGGAAAGAAGTGCGTAGGTAGGCCTCAACGTAAGATTAGGCAGTAAGCAAAGGAACTATTGGGCTGCGATCGATAAAAGAATTCGATCAGAAGCACCAGTATATGCCTGAAAGTAAAGTTGCGCAAGTAGGCCTATTTCAGTTCCTTAATCACCTCCTCTTCTTTTGGAGGTAGCCAAAAAGGTCAGTCGGTGAGTGAGCTAACCATCCATAAAAGAAACTAAGAGACACACTGAAGCTCCTGCAATAGGGCAGATCGCTGTGAAGGCAGATTTGTTTCCATAAGGATGATCAGCCTGATCATAAACAACCCTAGTGTCCCGGGGCGAGAGCTGCCTGGTGATCCCTAGGTTGCAGTACGTCCGGTCGTTAACTCCTCACTAGCTGCCGCCGTTTCTAGGACCGACTGACGCCTCACACCTCCCCCTCCGGCCCGGCTCCTGGATCTGTTCTGCAATGGAATGTTTAGATGCTAAGCTGTTGATGATCGATAGTCAGTTCTCCTCATTCATCACGGCGTAAATAAGGGTCATATACCTGTTCATGAGCGGGCCGTCTCGCGGCCTGCTTCTCTCCCGCTCGCCCGCGCCTCCACCACCACAGCCGCCAGCCTGCCCCCACCGCACTGCCGTCCGGCCTGCTCCACGCCTCCCGCCGCCGCCCCCAATGCATGCAAGCCATGAAGCGTATAAGTCATGTGGACAGTGCAGGACACGCCCTGGCTTGCCACAGCCTGTTATTTGTGAAAAACAAACTGATCAAGACGTTAGAAGTAACTAAACAACCACCTCACCGACCTCGTTGCCGCACCGCCACCAAGCCGCCCCTAGCCTCCTCCACGCGGCCTGCCGCCGTGTATCCACCCACTAAGTGGAGTGTAATTTGTAGACCGAAGGAGTTTGGAGGTTTAGGTATCCAAAACATAGAGATCTAAAATAGATGTCTTTTGAGTAAATGGTTGTTTAAGCTTATGGATGAGGATGGTGTTTGGCGATGTCTTATTAACCGGATGTACTTGTCTAATAAGCCACTATCACAAGTAAAGAAACGATCAGGAGATTTATACTTTTGGTCTGGCCTTATGAAGGTCAAATATCAATTCCAAGGTTAAATATCAAGGTCCCAACCCAGTCCACTTTGTTTTCATCTGAGGATAATTTTTCACAGGCCACCTCCTCCCCCCACAGCCAACGCCTATCCTCTTCGCCCTATGCCCGATGCCCCCGCCGCCCCCCCGCCCCCACGTCGGCACCCGACCGAAGTTTCCTCGCCTCTGGTGCAGGATGGATTTTCCCTCCCCCCTCCTCCCTCGCCTCTCCCGCAGGGCGGATCTGCACCCCCGCCCCCATCTCCAAGCCGGCGCCCGATCGAAGCTCCCCCAGATTTGCTGCTCCATCGCCTTTGCCACAGGGCCAATCTGCCCCCCCCAGACCGGCACTCGGCGCCTGACTGAAGCTCTCCCAAATCCGCTGCTCCCTCACCTCCGCCTCCGCCCGCCGCCGTCGCTGCAAGGCGCCGCTGGCCCCTCGCGCTGTCACCGCCGATGGCTCACGCTGGCGATTACTCGCGCCGCCACGTCCCCCCCTGCCGCCCCGCCCGACCTTAGTTGATTAATTGTTTAATTAGTATTGTTATTGATTATTGTTTAAATAATACTTTGATTAATTGCATGATTAGTTACTATATGTAAATAAATGGGTTTCGGCCCGGTCCGGCCTGACACGACCCATTTAGGGTCTGTCACGACCCATTTATTGGTAATGTATTAGTTGAGACAGGCACCGAGGACGGCAAGCTCCCGCGCGTGGACGGCGAGCCCCGATGGTGCGGTTTCATCTTTGACCCACTTACGACGGGGCATAACGTACGACAGCTAACCCTAAAGGCGTCGTAAGATAATGGCAGGCCCCAGCGGGGCATAACTTAGGACGGCTGACCACTTCTTTGTCTCTCGTTCTTTCCTTCTCATTCTTTCCTCTCTCTCTTTTAAATGACTCAAAAATGAAAGATTGACGTAAACCTATACAACATGCGTCACCCGTTTCGAACGGGCCCGTCACACATGTGTTACGCATGTGAGGCGTGTACGTTCGGAATTGTCCCTTTATGGACAGCCTGGGAGTGACCGAGGGGGCGTGGCTTGTGATGAGACACGGGTTTAGATCTAGACGAGATTTCGACGGCATAACCCTGTTGTTCTCTGCTGCACCATTTTCGGGCGTCCAGTGGAGAACAACGGGGTTATGCTGTCGAAATTTCGTTCGGATCCAGACCACACGTCTCGTCATGAGCACGCTCCGCTCGGTCACTCTCGGGTGGGTTTAGGACCTATCCTTTCCAATAGATGTAGGGACGTGACATAAATAAATTATAAAGTAACTATAATTTCCTTGACATTAAACTGCAGATTCAAACATGGATGAGGATCGTAGTTGGACGTATACCGGTTGGAAGAACAGTTCTGGTGGTCACTCGGATGAGTGGTTCACCAAGACAGATGCTTTTGTAGATCGAGCTTTTTCATTGTTAATGATCGATAAGGTGTGGTGCCCATGTATGAAATGTCAGGGTGCAAAGTGTTGGGACAAAGTGAATTTGGCGTTTCACTTGTGTTGATACGGTTTCATGCAAGATTATGAGGTGTGGACCTTTCACGGTGAGACATCTTCTCAACCCTTACAAGTTTCAGATGAGGATGACAACACGGGGGTCGATAGGTTGGACGAGATGCTTGATGCCATAAATCCTGAATTGATGGAGGATCCTCCTACAACGGAGGTTGAAGCGTTTTTCACGCTTCTCAAAGCTTCAGAAGAGCCGTTGCATGAACACACCGAAGTGACGCTCCTTACTTTCATGACTAGATTTATGGCCATTAAGTCTAAGTATTTCTTCTCCAATAACTGCTACAACGATCTCATCAAATTGATCAGTGATATCCTTCCACAACCATATAAAGTGCCTAAAGATATGTATCAGTCTAAGAAGTTGATTTCTAGTCTGGGTATGAAATATGAGAAGATTGATATGTGTATAGACAATTGCATGCTTTTTTGGAGAGAGCATGCCAAAGAGAACAAGTGCTTAAAATGTGGTAAAGAGAGATTTGTCGAAGTTGTTAATGACGACGGTTCAAAAGTAATGACTCAAGTTGCACAGAAGCAGCTTCGCTACTTTCCTGTCACACCTACGTTCAAGCGTTTGTTTCTATCTAAAAAGACAGCTAGACACATGAGGTGGCATAAAGAAGGTGTATGTGAGAACAACGGCATGATGGTGCACCCGTCGGACGGTGAGGCATGGAAGGCGCTTGACCGCTTCAATCCAGATTTTGCCAATGACGCGAGAAATATTCGCTTTGGGTTGGCGACATATGGCTTCTTACCGTTTAGTACAAACGCCACACCATACTCTTGTTGGCCCGTGTTCGCTATTCCGTATAACTTACCACCATCTCCTTGTATGAAGTATGAGTTCATGTTCCTATGCCTTATTGTACCTGGACCGAATCATCCTGGTTCACGACTGAACGTGATGATGCAACCATTGATTGAAGAGTTGAAAATGTTATGGACAGGAGTTGAAGCATACGACTGTTATAGAAAACAGAAATTCAACCTTTGAGCTGCGTACTTGTGGTTTGTTCATGATTTTCCAGCTTACGGCATATTTTGTGGCTGGAACACTTATGGTCGATTGACATGTCCATTATGTGCTTCCGACACGGATTGTTTTCGTCTAAGTCATGGTGACAAGATGTAAAAGTCCCAAAAACGTGTATGAATAAAAACTAAAGTTTAAGTTCATATGTGTGGGAATGACATGAAAAATGGGACTTGCTAAAACTTTCTTCATGCAAAGTAATACATGGATGATCATCCATGATGAGGCTCACCTTTTTATTTAAAAGTGTTGAACCAATAAGGAGTAAATACCTCTTTGCATGTAAGTTTAAAATTCAGATTTGAAATTCAAAGTTCACACATAGGGTGAGCAAAAACTTTGAATAAACATGCAACCCTATAGTTGGGATTAGAGGGAAAAGTTTGCTCTCAAACTTTTCAATTGTAGGGGGCTCAAAAAGGAGTTAAAGAGGAGAATTTGCAAACTTCAACCAAATTCAAATTTGGCAAGCAAATTCAAACTGAATTGGAAGGATTCAAATTCTAAACCCCATTTTAAAACTCAGAATTGTGGGAATCAAGAGGATCAGCTTGAGAAGATATTTGGGGAGGAACTGTGGAGTGGGACCCACATGTCATAGAGCTAAAAGAGGAGCCTTGCACCTTAAGTCTCAGCCCCAGTGGGTAAAATCGTTGAGCAGCACGTGGGCCAAGAGCTGCTCCCACCGTGGAGCCACGGGGGCGCTCGGCAGCGCCACCAGCTGCTGCATTTCCCCAAACACGGCGCCCAGAGGCGGTTTTGCGACCTGATAAACCCCCCTGGACGAAGCAAAGGCCGTCCCTTCTTCTCTCCTCGCGAGCGCACGGCCAGCGACCGTCTTCCCCGCCGCCTCTCGGTCCGAGCGGAAGAGCGGCGAAACCACCACGCTCTTTCCTCCCCTGACCTGCTAAACAGCACCGCGAGCTCGGCCTCCACCTCCCTGACCCACAAGCCAGCGAGCTGCGGCCTCCAGTGCCCGAGAACAACCGCCGCCGCGGCGACCTAAGCCGAGGAAGTGATCGGGCGCTCGTGGACAGCCCTCCACAACGGGTTCCACGGCCGAGCGATCACCCCTACGGACGCGCACGGGTGCGGTGCTGCTCTCAGCCCAAGCTCAGGCCATACCGTGAAGCATCGCCGGCGAATTTCGAAGTTTTGCTCCGGCGACCCCATTCCGAGCTTCCGGTATGACTCTTTCAAATTCTTACCCTCTGATCCTCCTTAAGTCATCAAATTTGGCACATGGACGCTGGATTAGACGGCGGTCATTTCTCCTTTAGGATCCAGCACATGAAAACACCTCAGCACGACGGAATTCGAGCTCGACTAGAGGTGTTCATGGCGGACCCATTCGGTCGCACGGCGACAACCTATTTACAGCCGCTCCCGAGCCATTTTGAGGTCATGCCAATCTTCCTAGAGCTGCGCTGGTGCTGTAGGGCTCGTCGGCACAAGCTTTTGAGGGCTGGAGACCCCGGGCGACGCTGCCGGACTTCCACAGAGGCAGTTACACGTCGCCGGCCATGTTCCTGTCGTCGGCGGCCCTAGCAAACCCCACAGCCCTGTTACTCGAGGCCCTAAACCCCCTGGCGGCGAGTTGTAGCTCCGGCGGTGGCCGGGAAGGCCGTTCCGTCGAACTTCCGGTTACTCCGGCGAGGGGGAGCGCGCGGGCGCGAGAGAGGAAGCCGGAGGAAGAAGACGGAGCGTGGGCCCCGCCTGTCAGCA
Source organism: Neostapfia colusana (assembly GCA_030760725.1). NCBI lineage: Eukaryota > Viridiplantae > Streptophyta > Magnoliopsida > Poales > Poaceae > Neostapfia > Neostapfia colusana. The sequence continues at coordinate 66,239,483 of JASWHV010000011.1, forward strand.
GCTCAGAATTCAAATCCGGGATCGGGTGTGGCCGGGATCCCGTGTGCTGGCGCGAAAAACCCCGTGGCCCCGGTGTGGCCCAGTTCTGATTGGTTGGAATTCAAATAAGCGGGCCCAGTGGGATTTTCAATAGGAAAATAATTCCAGACTTAGCTCAATCTTTAGAAATTCATATCTCCCTGTGGAAAACTCCAATTTGAGTGATTCCAATTGGGTTGGATTCATCTCTCTGAGTTCTATCCAAATATGAACCCAGATTTCTATGAAAGTCAATATTATATTCTGGAAAATTCTTTGAAGGTTTTCTGAAAAAGAATTATTGAGGGAGTTTGGGTGATCCAAAAATACCCAAATTTTGCCAGAATATTCTTTAGCATATTGTTGACCTTATAGCAAATTTTCAGCTCATTTGAAGATCATTTGAGTAGGAATTTGCTAAAAGCAATCTGCTGTGTTCATAAGAGTCCAGAAACATTTTTAGAAAATGTTTCCCACTTCAAAAATCTGTTCTGAGCAATCCATAGCTCCAAAAATCATAGAAAAATTTAGGCAAGCTCTCTGGGACATACTTGGAATTGTAGTTCACTTAGTTGGGCATGAAAATGCACATTACTACAGAATTAATTCTATTGAGTACAAATGATTAAAGAATTGTTCTGGGAGAACTACCCAAGTAAAAGGGCTGAATTTTGGACCAGATGACTCTCATGTGATCAAGAACTCACATGTAAATTATCAGCCCAAGATGAGTCCTGGAACTCCCTGTCCTTATTCTCCATACTTATGTATAAGGGAAAAATACATAAGAGATATTGTGAGAATTATGGAGGACACAATATGACTCCACATTAGCTGCAATTTGGCAAGCTAAATCCTTAGGTAGTATAGAACCTGCTGTAAAAGTTTTGAGGCCATTGGAGTTCTTGTTCTTCAGTTGCACTCAAATCTTTTCAGCTTATCTATTATGTTCATTAGAGAAAAGGGTTAGTGTATAGCTAAGGGCCTTAAGGTCAAATTAGTTTAATTCTGTTCTTTGCACCACAGAGGCAAACCAAGCCATGCTTGGCTTTTCCACACAACCTCTGTTCTTAAGAAAGTAATTCTATAACTTCTTTCCATTACATTCTATAAAATATGTGCATATGTATTTCAATAGGAACCACAACGAAGGGGACTCAAAGGGGTGATTCATCAAAGTGGATCAAGCTCCGGAGAGTCAAGGGTGGACCTGCAAGGACACTAATTGTTATATACGACTACCCTGCAAAACAGGCAAGCTCCGGTTTGCATTTAACAGCTGTTAAGTTTTTATTTTGTACTCACTTTCGGTCAAGATATGAACTGTGCATTAGGTCTAGTGATTGATACTCCTCTTGCATAGCCAAATGACCCATGGAGTATTGGGTAGGTGTCTTTCACCGTGTAGAACTGCCATGCTTAAGTACGGTTCGGTAGAAGTCGAGTGGTGAGATGCTACTCGCAGATTTAGGAACAACAGGGGCATACGGGATTGGTTCGTAAATGAATTAGCAAGTTAAAGTTGAGACCGGAAGGTTGTAGGAGCAGCAGGACATAGGGGCCTGGGTGCTGTAGACCTGTCCGTGTCGGTCAAGGACCGATCTGTATGCGGCCCTGTTGAACAAGTTTGAGTTGTGTACCGGACTCATGCTGGCTATATGGGACCCAGTAAACCGATGTACCTCGGGAAGCTGTCGTTGGGACTTTTCGGGTCGCCTCAGGCGGACGGCCGGTGTGCAGTATGTGGGGAATATTCTCATGACATCTCACGTCGGAAGGTGCACCATGACAGTAGCTACTGTACGGGGCGACTTGATCGATTCAGCGGGGGTGAAACGGGGGAAAGGCTGCCACGTACGACGTCAGTGATGGTTGTTGTAGGCAACGTCGAGTACGGGCGTACGTGTCGTGTAGTCCGGGTGTTATTGATTCGAATCACCGTCGCTCGCGGAATGGACCGAGCATACTTGTTCTCACAGTCGTGACATAGTAAGAACTTGCATGAGAAAGGAACTAATCATATTGATGTGAAGTATTATACTACTGTTGTATTGGATCTCGATGAATAGGCTAGTGCAAACTCGATTCTTTTATGCCATGAGCAATTTACATCGGGGGAAAGAGTTTCTTGTTTGATTGTGGACTCCCGATGTAGCGTGCCCAGGGTTACTTAAAATGCTGCAAGTAATACCTGAAAGTAAGGATTCACTTTTAGGCGAGTTAATTATGCTTATGCCATCCTATGTTAGGTTCATAACCTCACTTAGAGTTTCATGTCTAGGGTGACGGTTAAGTCTTGCTGAGCGTTATGCTCACGGATGCTATCCGAGTTGTTTTGCAGGTAATTGACTCGCTGATTATGAGAAGGGGTGCCGATGAGACTCGGGAACCTCCGAGTGCTTACTCTAAGAGCATCCTCGCCGCTGCAGATTGTCTTCGTGTTGCTAGTAAGAAACGTCCGCGGGCTGGACCATTTCTATGTTGCTAGTTTAGATATGAGTCGTGAGAGTGATAGTCTTCCGCTGTAGTTTACTCTGATATACTTATTTGTAAAACATTCTTGTACGCTTCCGCAAACTATTTATGTAATATGATGTATGTTCATCGACCCGTGTGCTGTTGGGTGCCGCATAACACGGCACCACCCGACGAGGTCCCGTGGGGCCGTCTCAGCGTGGTATCTGAGCCGTTTCACATGGCATCAGAGCCTGTTACACATGGTATCAGAGCTGCGTTGGGAACAGAGCACGGATTGAGCATCATATTATGTCAAAAACTTAGGATACGGTGAGATAACGGTACTAGGCCCACATAAGGACTACTATTAGCATATTATGAAGGTGGCAAGCTAACCTATTTGTTATGTCGGAAAATCGTGCATCTCGGGACGTTTATGTCTTGGGGGGTGCACGTATGCGCTGTCCACCAGTGCGCACAAGCTGAAGGGTGGAGCCTCACGGGTGGCAGGTAACCCGACCCGCTTTAGTATCCTCTACGACTCTTCATGTCGTGTGGGGTATTCGAGCAACGTCTTCCCTGGCGTGCGTGGTGCAATTTGGGAGACCCCGTCACGTGGTCAGTAACGTGAACACGTAGCTCAAGGCGTGTTTGGCTTGAGAACACCTGGGCGAGTGATGACGGCCGGGTGTACCAACTGTTATGGATACCGGGTTCGGTGTGCAGCCGAACCTGATGATTGAGTTTGTTTTATGCAGGAACTAACCACGAAAACCTTAGTGCGTGTAGAACACGTTTGCGAGTGACCATTTTAGTGCCACCTAAGGATACGTATATGCCGGTGTAATCCGGTTAGGTTTTTCTTTGGTGAGGCAACGTAGTACCGTCATATGTCTTACGGTGCATAGTCACCGTACTACACTGGATAGTATTCTTACCTATGAAGAAATCATTCATGACTAACTTTCAAACTAAAAATGGATGTGATAAAGCACATATTAGTTACTGAACTCTTCATTTGAACTAAGTTTCAAAGAAGAGAATTACTAGGCTTCTTTTGATCTCAAAAACAGAGTGCTCTATTCTGGCAGAAGTTTTGCCAAACTTTCACAGAGCGTAACTCTGATTAGTTTGACCCAATGGAGGTGTTTGATACGGTTCTGGAAAGTTTATTAAGTGCTCTACAACTTTTCTGTAGAACTCCAGAGCCAAATCCGACACCAACTTGATTGAACGTCCAGATGAATGCAAACTGTTCAGAAAACAGAGCAGCTGCAGACTTCTCTGGATGTTGCTGTAAATTAGCCGTCACAGTCTGTAGAAAAATTTCTAAGGGTCATATGATACACCGTTGGAAAGGTTAGGAAATTTGCAACGATTTTGTAGTTCATAGTTTGTTCAGAATTGTACCCCAGTTGTATGTAAAACTGTGATGAAAACAGCCACATACAAAGGAGGTGCTGGCAAATTTTAGCCAGAAATTCTGTCAACTTTGAACAATCCTAACTTTTGTTCCAGAAATGATCTAGGGTCATGTGAGTACTCGTTGAAAATATACTGAAGTTAACTTTAACTTTGGTATTCAACTTGAGTTATGAAAATGCTGGTAACTGGATCAAATTCTGGGATAAGTACTGAAAGGTCTGTTTTGTACCGAATGAGGGATTGGATATGTTGGCTTTAGAAAGATGTGTAAACATGAAATTTTGTTATGCTTTCATAAAGTTTTAGCATGTTCATGTTTTACATACTTTCACATACTGCTGAGATCATGTTTTGACTCCCCTCAAAAATTATCTTTGTGCAGTATGGTGCGTACTCATTCTCCGAGTAGGGTTGATAGTTCTCGTCAAGAAGATGATGACTCGACTCCACCACGGGCACCGCCATCAACGGTATGGGCGGATGTCATGGCTCAGATGGTCGAGTCAAGTCAAGAGAACACAAGACTACTCCAAGCCTTGGTACAACAGGGCTTACTCCAGCGTGCACAACAGGACGTTCCACTTCGGAACGCCTACTTGGGTTTCTTGGCGACACAACCGCCAATCTTCACGGAAGCCCATGAACCAGTGGAAGCTGATCAGTGGTTTCGAGTTATGGAGTCGAAGTTTGGAGTGTTTGAGTGCGACGAGTATCAGAAGACATCATTTGCAGCTCAACAGCTCCATGGAGCCGCCGGAAATTGGTGGTTTGCGTATCTCGCCACCGTTCCGGAAGGCCATCAAGTGGAATGGACGGAATTTCGTGAAGCATTCCGTGCTCGTCACATTCCTATGGGTTTTATCAAGGCCCAACAGCAAGAATTCAGAAACTTGAAGCAGGGGGACATGAGTGTCCTCGATTATGTCCGAAGATTCAACTTTCTGGCACAATATGCTCCTGCTTATGCGACGAGCGAAACTGCAATGTGTGACTACTTTTTCTATGGCTTGAGTGCCATACTAAAAGAGAAGTTAGCTTTGTTCAATCAAGGCAGTTACACCGAGTTGATCAGTGCTGCTCTGCTGCAAGAACAAGCGACACTGGAGTGTCAAGCAGAGAAGAGGGACCGGGAGGATGTGCAAGAAGACACACCAATCGTTCCTCGTAAATACCGTGTGGTGTATCACACACCATCCGATGAGATATGGCAAGCACCAGGGAGATCAACTCCGTACAGATTTCCTGCTCAAGAGTCATGTCTTGAAGCAACACCTTTGCCTCAGCAACGAATGACATCTGTCGCATCCTTGCTGCAGCCAAGTGCCTCAACTTCTCAACCACAAGTCAACGAAGAACCGGGGAAACCTCCGTGTTCTTATTGCCACCGTTTTGGGCATTTTAGGCAGGAATGCCGGGAGAAGTTGGTAAACACCAGACAGCCATCATCCTCAGGTGGTATGCCGCCACCTGCTCCAGTCAACATAACAGCATTGCAATCCGGGAGTGTGCAACATCTTGCGATTGAGGATGTCCCGGAGGGAGCACCGGTGTTAGCGGGCATGTTTATTCTCAAGGACGTGCCCGTATTGGTACTTTTTAATTCAGGTGCAACCCACAATTTTATCAGCAAAACATGCGTGGATCAGCACCAATTATCCACCAATACTCCCACAACGAGTTTTCTCATACGTTCACCGGGAGGAAATATCTCTGCCAATCAGATTGTGTCCCGAGCAGCTTTGTGTTTGGGTGGAAAAATATACCCAACATCGCTGATTATGTTGGATAGGCAGAAGATAGACATTATATTGGGGATGTCTTGGTTAAATCGTCACGGTGCCGTTCTCAATATCGGTAACCGGACTGTCCAGATTGACTCGCCGATTCACGGACAGCACACGCTGTTTTTAGACAGCGAAGATCCAGATATGGTAGAGGCCTACCACACGGAAGCGCTGAAGCTTGAAGATATTCCGGTGGTACGTGATTATCCCGACGTATTTCCCGATGACTTACCGGGCATGCCGCCCGAACGGGACGTCGAGTTCAAAATTGAACTGGCGCCGGGAACGACGCCTATTTCACGAAGGCCTTACAAGATGGCACCTAACGAGCTAGCGGAGTTGAAAGAGCAACTGAATGAACTCATGAGCAAGGGTTTCATACGACCAAGTTCTTCACCTTGGGGTTGCTCAGCGCTGTTTGTTAAGAAGAAGGACGAAACACTACGGCTATGTGTTGATTATCGTCCTCTCAATGCTGTCACGATCAAGAACAAGTATCCTTTGCCTCGCATCGACATCCTGTTTGATCAACTTATGGGTGCAAAGGTATTTTCGAAGATGGATCTTCGGTCGGGCTATCATCAAATCAAGATCCGACCGGAGGACATACCGAAGACAGCTTTCTCGACGAGATACGGACTCTACGAGTACCTCGTCATGTCATTTGGATTAACCAACGCTCCGGCACACTTCATGTATTTGATGAATTCTGTGTTCATGCCGGAGTTAGACAAGTTCGGCGTGGTATTCATCGACGACATATTGGTTTACTCCAAATCGGAAGAAGAGCACGCTGAACATCTGCGTACTGTGCTACAACGGTTACGGGAGCACCAATTGTATGCCAAGTTCAGCAAGTGCGAATTTTGGATTGATCAAGTGCCTTTCCTTGGCCATATTATTTCAGCAGAGGGCATTGCCGTGGACCCCAGCAAAATTGAACAAGTGCTGAAGTGGGAATCTCCCAAGTCAGTCCACGAGGTCCGAAGTTTCCCAGGTTTAGCAGGGTATTATCGGAGGTTCATTCCGAGCTTCTCAAAAATTGCTAAACCAATGACGGAGCTGCTGAAGAAGGGCACTAAATACATGTGGGATGCAGCATGTGAAGCCGCATTCAAAACTTTGGTGAAACATCTCACAACGGCTCCAGTTCTTGCTCAGCCGGACACGACGAAGCCATTCGACGTATACTGTGATGCATCCGGCATCGGTCTCGGCTGCGTTCTTGATGCAAGAAGGGCGTGTAGTCGCCTATGGGTCTCGTCAACTGCGAAACCACGAGCAGCATTATCCAACTCACGATCTTGAGCTTGCTGCAGTGGTGTTGGCATTGAAGATGTGGAGGCATTACCTACTGGGTAATCTTGTTCACCTCTACACCGACCATAAGAGCCTGAAGTATATCTTCACACAGAAGGAGCTGAATATGAGACAACGGAGATGGTTGGAGCTCATAAAAGATTATGAAATTGAGATCCACTATCACCCGGGAAAAGCCAACGTGGTTGCCGACGCGCTTAGTCGGAAAGCCCACATTCACAACTTAGCTGTTGCTGAGTTGGAAGATGAAGAACCAAGCCTCCGTGTTATTCTGTATGGCGCGCTTTATAATCTCGCGCTCATTCCAACAATCCGTGAAGAGATTGTTGAGGCTCAAAGAAGAGACAGAGGTATGTCTCACATACGGAGAAGACTGGACAACGGAGAGGTGAAATGTTTCCGGAAGGATGAGAACGGTACAATATGGTTTAACGACCGTATAGTGGTACCGCGCAATATGAAACTCCGGAAGAAGATCTTGGATGAAGCTCACCTGTCAAAGTTTTCCATTCATCCCGGAAGTAACAAGATGTACCAAGATTTGAAACAGAAATTTTGGTGGACGAGGATGAAGAGGGAGATTGCTAAATATGTATCCGAATACGATACGTGTAGACGGGTCAAGGCTGATCATATGCGGAAAGCGGGACCGCTACAACCTTTGAAGATTCCGGCGTGGAAATGGGAGGATGTGAGTATGGACTTCATCGTCGGATTACCGCTCACATCCAGGAAGCATGACTCGATATGGGTGATTGTCGACCGGTTGACAAAGTCGGCTCATTTCATACCGGTGAACACTCATTATCGAGCAAGGCAATATGCGGAGTTATTCATTTCCAGAATTATTTGCTCACATGGTGTCCCAAAGACCATCGTTTCAGATCGAGGTGCGTTGTTCGTTGCTCGGTTTTGGGAGCAGCTGCATGCCTCGTTGGGCACCAAGCTAATTAAAAGCTCCGCATATCACCCTCAAACCGATGGACAAACTGAGAGGGTGAATCAAGTGCTCGAGGACATGTTGAGAGCATGTGCCATCCACCAAGGTAGGAATTGGGACGATCACCTACCGCTGGCGGAGTTTTCATACAACAACGGTTATCAAGCGAGTATTAAAATGGCACCGTATGAAGCTCTCTATGGCCGGAAGTGTCGCACACCACTGAATTGGTGTGAGTCCGGCGAAAGAGTTCTGTTTGGGATTGATCTTGTCAACGAAGCCGAAGACCGAGTTCGGTTGATACAAGAGAACTTAAAGGCTGCCCAATCCCGACAGAAGAGCTACGCCGATCAAAGGCGTAGGCCGTTACATTTTGATGTCGGAGAGCACGTATATCTTCGTGTATCTCTGATGAAGGGAATTCACCGGTTCGTTGTAAAGGGGAAACTCGCTCCCCGTTTTATTGGTCCTTTTGCTATCACGGAGAAGTGCGGGCCCGTAGCCTACCGGCTGGAGTTACCAGCAAGTCTAGCGGGTATTCATGATGTATTTCATGTATCACAGCGGCGGAAGTGCCTCAAATTCACCGCTGCTGTTCGCACTGAGGACATCGACGAATTGAAACCGGACCTGACCTACACCGAGCGACCGGTCCAGATTTTGGATGAAAAGACCCGGGTAACCCGGAACCGGACGATCAGATTCTTCAAGGTGCTGTGGAGTAATCACACCGCGGAAGAGGCGACGTGGGAAAGTGAAGATTATCTCCGCACCAACTACCCGGAACTTTTATCTTTGTACAGTTTGTAATTACCTCTCCCGTCTCGTTCCTCTTTTGTAATCTCGGGACGAGATTCTTTTAAGGGGGGAGGAATGTAAAAGTCCCAAAAACGTGTATGAATAAAAACTAAAGTTTAAGTTCATATGTGTGGCAATGACATGAAAAATGGGACTTGCTAAAACTTTCTTCATGCAAAGTAATACATGGATGATCATCCATGATGAGGCTCACCTTTTTATTTAAAAGTGTTGAACCAATAAGGAGTAAATACCTCTTTGCATGTAAGTTTAAAATTCAGATTTGAAATTCAAAGTTCACACATAGGGTGAGCAAAACCTTTGAATAAACATGCAACCCTATAGTTGGGATTAGAGGGAAAAGTTTGCTCTCAAACTTTTCAATTGTAGGGGGCTCAAAAAGGAGTTAAAGAGGAGAATTTGCAAACTTCAACCAAATTCAAATTTGGCAAGCAAATTCAAACTGAATTGGAAGGATTCAAATTCTAAACCCCATTTTAAAACTCAGAATTGTGGGAATCAAGAGGATCAGCTTGAGAAGATATTTGGGGAGGAACTGTGGAGTGGGACCCACATGTCATAGAGCTAAAAGAGGAGCCTTGCACCTTAAGTCTCAGCCCCAGTGGGTAAAATCGTCGAGCAGCACGTGGGCCAAGAGCTGCTCCCACCGTGGAGCCACGGGGGCGCTCGGCAGCGCCACCAGCTGCTGCATTTCCCCAAACACGGCGCCCAGAGGCGGTTTTGCGACCTGATAAACCCCCCCTGGACGAAGCAAAGGCCGTCCCTTCTTCTCTCCTCGCGAGCGCACGGCCAGCGACCGTCTTCCCCGCCGCCTCTCGGTCCGAGCGGAAGAACGGCGAAACCACCACGCTCTTTCCTCCCCTGACCTGCTAAACAGCACCGCGAGCTCGGCCTCCACCTCCCTGACCCACAAGCCAGCGAGCTGCGGCCTCCAGTGCCCGAGAACAACCGCCGCTGCGGCGACCTAAGCTGAGGAAGTGATCGGGCGCTCGTGGACAGCCCTCCACAACGGGTTCCACGGCCGAGCGATCACACCTACGGACGCGCACGGGTGCGGTGCTGCTCTCAGCCCAAGCTCAGGCCATACCGTGAAGCATCGCCGGCGAATTTCGAAGTTTTGCTCCGGCGACTCCATTCTGAGCTTCCGGTATGACTCTTTCAAATTCTTACCCTCTGATCCTCCTTAAGTCATCAAATTCGGCACATGGACGCTGGATTAGACGGCGGTCATTTCTCCTTTAGGATCCAGCGCATGAAAACACCTCAGCACGACGGAATTCGGGCTCGACTAGAGGTGTTCATGGCGGACCCATTCGGTCGCACGGTGACAACCTATTTACAGCCGCTCCCGAGCCATTTTGAGGTCATGCCGATCTTCCTAGAGCTGCGCTGGTGCTGTAGGGCTCGTCGGCACAAGCTTTTGAGGGCTGGAGACCCCGGGCGACGCTGCCGGACTTCCACAGAGGCAGTTACACGTCGCCGGCCATGTTCCGGTCGTCGGCGGCCCTAGCAAACCCCACAGCCCTGTTCCTCGAGGCCCTAAACACCCTGGCGGCGAGTTGTAGCTCCGGCGGTGGCCGGGAAGGCCGTTCCGTCGAACTTCCGGTTACTCCGGCGAGGGGGAGCGCGCGGGCGCGAGAGAGGAAGCCGGAGGAAGAAGACGGAGCGTGGGCCCCGCCTGTCAGCAGCTCAGAATTCAATCCGGGATCGGGTGTGGCCGGGACCCCGTGTGCTGGCGCGAAAAACCCCGTGGCCCTGGTGTGGCCCAGTTCTGATTGGTTGGAATTCAAATAAGCGGGCCCAGTGGGATTTTCAATAGGAAAATAATTCCAGACTTAGCTCAATCTTTAGAAATTCATATCTCCCTGTGGAAAACTCCAATTTGAGTGATTCCAATTGGGTTGGATTCATCTCTCTGAGTTCTATCCAAATATGAACCCAGATTTCTATGAAAGTCAATATTATATTCTGGAAAATTCTTTGAAGGTTTTCTGAAAAAGAATTATTGAGGGAGTTTGGGTTATCCAAAAATACCCAAATTTTGCCAGAATATTCTTTAGCATATTGTTGACCTTATAGCAAATTTTCAGCTCATTTGAAGATCATTTGAGTAGGAATTTGCTAAAAACAATCTGCTGTGTTCATAAGAGTCCAGAAACATTTTTAGAAAATGTTTCCCACTTCAAAAATCTGTTCTGAGCAATCCATAACTCCAAAAATCATAGAAAAATTTAGGAAAGCTCTCTGGGACATACTTGGAATTGTAGTTCACTTAGTTGGGCATGAAAATGCACATTACTACAGAATTAATTCTATTGAGTACAAATGATTAAAGAATTGTTCTGGGAGAACTACCCAAGTAAAAGGGCTGAATTTTGGACCAGATGACTCTCATGTGATCAAGAACTCACATGTAAATTATCAGCCCAAGATGAGTCCTGGAACTCCCTGTCCTTATTCTCCATACTTATGTATAAGGGAAAAATACATAAGAGATATTGTGAGAATTATGGAGGACACAATATGACTCCACATTAGCTGCAATTTGGCAAGCTAAATCCTTAGGTAGTATAGAACCTGCTGTAAAAGTTTTGAGGCCATTGGAGTTCATGTTCTTCAGTTGCACTCAAATCTTTTCAGCTTATCTATTATGTTCATTAGAGAAAAGGGTTAGTGTATAGCTAAGGGCCTTAAGGTCAAATTAGTTTAATTCTGTTCTTTGCACCACAGAGGCAAACCAAGCCATGCTTGGCTTTTCCACACAACCTCTGTTCTTAAGAAAGTAATTCTATAACTTCTTTCCATTACATTCTATAAAATATGTGCATATGTATTTCAATAGGAACCACAACGAAGGGGACTCAAAGGGGTGATTCATCAAAGTGGATCAAGCTCCGGAGAGTCAAGGGTGGATCTGCAAGGACACTAATTTTTATATACGACTACCCTGCAAAACAGGCAAGCTCCGGTTTGCATTTAACAGCTGTTAAGTTTTTATTTTGTACTCACTTTCGGTCAAGATATGAACTGTGCATTAGGTCTAGTGATTGATACTCCTCTTGCATAGCCAAATGGCCCATGGAGTATTGGGTAGGTGTCTTTCACCGTGTAGAACTGCCATGCTTAAGTACGGTTCGGTAGAAGTCGAGTGGTGAGATGCTACAAGCAGATTTAGGAACAACAGGGGCATACGGGATTGGTTCGTAAATGAATTAGCAAGTTAAAGTTGAGACCGGAAGGTTGTAGGAGCAGCAGGACATAGGGGCGTGGGTGCTGTAGACCTGTCCGTGTCGGTCAAGGACCGATCCGTATGCGGCCCTGTTGAACAAGTTTGAGTTGTGTACCGGACTCATGCTGGCTATATGGGACCCAGTAAACCGATGTACCTCGGGAAGCTGTTGTTGGGACTTTTCGGGTCGCCTCAGGCGGACGGCCGGTGTGCAGTATGTGGGGAATATTCTCATGACATCTCACGTCGGAAGGTGCACCATGAGAGTAGCTACTGTACGGGGCGACTTGATCGATTCAGCGGGGGTGAAACGGGGGAAAGGCTGCCACGTACGACGTCAGTGATGGTTGTTGTAGGCAACGTCGAGTACGGGCGTACGTGTCGTGTAGTCCAGGTGTTATTGATTCCAATCACCGTCGCTCGCGGAATGGACCGAGCATACTTGTTCTCACAGTCGTGACGTAGTAAGAACTTGCATGAGAAAGGAACTAATCATATTGATGTGAAGTATTATACTACTGTTGTATTGGATCTCGATGAATAGGCTAGTGCAAACTCGATTCTTTTATGCCATGAGCAATTTACATCGGGGGAAAGCGTTTCTTGTTTGATTGTGGACTCCCGATGTAGCGTGCCCAGGGTTACTTAAAATGCTGCAAGTAATACCTGAAAGTAAGGATTCACTTTTAGGCGAGTTAATTATGCTTATGCCATCCTATGTTAGGTTCATAACCTCACTTAGAGTTTCATGTCTAGGGTGACGGTTAAGTCTTGCTGAGCGTTATGCTCACGGATGCTATCCGAGTTGTTTTGCAGGTAATTGACTCGCTGATTATGAGAAGGGGTGCTGATGAGACTCGGGAACCTCCGAGTGCTTACTCTAAGAGCATCCTCGCCGCTGCAGATTGTCTTCGTGTTGCTAGTAAGAAACGTCCGCGGGCTGGACCGTTTCTTTGTTGCTAGTTTAGATATGAGTCGTGAGAGTGATAGTCTTCCGCTGTAGTTTACTCTGATATACTTATTTGTAAAACATTCTTGTACGCTTCCGCAAACTATTTATGTAATATGATGTATGTTCATCGACCCGTGTGCTGTTGGGTGCCGCATAACACGGCACCACCCGACGAGGTCCCGTGGGGCCGTCTCAGCGTGGTATCTGAGCCGTTTCACATGGCATCAGAGCCTGTTACACAAGATATGCTACTTTGATTTTCATAGACGTTGGTTACCGCCAAATCACGTGTTTAGGCAACAGAGAAATGCCTTCAGGAAGGATACCATTGTAAAAAAGGGACCACCACAACGTCTGAACGGGTCGGAAATTGTTAAACAACTCAACAATCTAGTGCCAGATGAAGGTCGTCCTAGATATTTTGTTGGTTATGGAGAGGATCACAATTGGACTCATATATGTGCACTATGGGAGTTACCGTATATGAAGTCTTTAATTCAAATGCATAACATTGATGTCATGCACCAGGAATGTAACATGGGCGAATGCATCATAAGCACGTGCTTGGATATGACGGGCAAAACAAAAGACAATATAAAAGCTCGGAAGGATTTGGCAGAGGTTTGTAACCGACCATGTCTTGAGCTCTCCGAAGCTGGTGGCAAACCACGAGCTTCTTTCCGCCTTCAACCAAAAGAAAAGAAAGAAGTCTTCAAGTGGTTGAAACAGTTGAAGTTCCCAGACGGTTATGCTGCTAGCCTGAGAAGAGCCGTTAATGTTAAGACTGGAAATCTCACTGGTTTGAAGAGTCATGATTATCACATAATCATGGAAAGACTTCTGCCGGTTATGTTTCGAGGCTATCTTGACGATGGTATGTGGAAGGTGTTAGCCGAGCTTAGCTATTTTTATAGACAGCTTTGTGCTAAAGAAATCAAAAGGGAGATGATGGAGAAGTTGGAAAAAGAGATACCCGTGCTTTTATGTAAGATGGAAAAAGTATTTCCTCCAGGGTTCTTCAATCCAATGCAACACCTTCTAATCCATCTTCCATATGAAGCTAAAGTAGGCGGCCCTGTTCAATATAGGTGGATGTACCGCATTGAAAGAGCACTCAGATGTCTGAAACCGATGGTTCGTAATAGGGCAAGGGTTGAAGGATGCATCGTCGAAGCATTTACACTTCAGGAGATAGGATACTTTTCAAGTGTCTACTTTGCAGAAGAACACAATGTTAATGCATCGGTGTTGCAATACAATATGGCTGAAGAATCCTCTTGTAGCGAACTCTCACTTTTTCAAACGAGAGGCACCACTGTTGGTAGTGGCACGAGCTATGATGCTTCAACAGATGAAAAGACGGCTGCTTTGTTATACATGTACGCTAACATAGATGGGATGGACAATTTTTTTCAGTAAGTGGTTCTGGGGACCACCCCGTGGTTCACCCACTCCAGGATCGCATAGGGTGGTTCCGTACGATGCGGCACTCAACAGCACACACGAAAAGAATAAAGAACAACATACAAACTTTTATTTTATATAAAACAGCGGAAGTCTTTTACAAAAGATAACTATACAGCGGAAGTAATGTACAGTAGTAGCCTCTCATCCTAACTATGCAAAAGTGCAGCCGTCCAGCCCGGGGACGCTACACGCTAGCAGCATGGAACCGGAGAAATCACGGCGGCGTAAAGGGCTCCATCTCGGCCGTGTACCCTGACGGGGGCATCGCCTCATCCTCGGAACCCTCCTCATAGCTCTCACCTGCATACAGCTCAAATATTGCAACCGTGAGCACGATGGCTCAGCAAGGCTTAACCGTCTGACCTAGGCATGGAACTCTACATGCAGGGAGGTGTATGATAGGAAAAGGAATTTGCGACAAAGACACGCCTATAAGTTGATCCTTACTTTCAGTTTTATAGCAGCAAATTCATGTGCCTTAGGCAGCCCTCACATCGGAAGTCCACAATCAAACAAGAAACGCTTTCCTCCGATGTGGTGAGGCCCAAAGCGGAAAGTAAACTTAGTTAGCTCTACATCTACAGCAGACATGGTTTCCAAAACATTACTCTATCATCACAGCATATTATCATTCAACTGGCTTACTTTACTTCTTACTACGTCACAAAACAGTGAACAAGCGGTACTCAAATAACCGCGAGGGACGGTGATTGTAATCAGGAGACACCCGGACAACACGTTGCATACACCCACTTTCAGAAGCGTGATTCCACACCCCTTCCTACTCTGTTGTATGCAACAACCTTTCAAAGGCAACCCAAATGCCGAACCGGTCCATCCATAACGGGCAGGAGTCCCCGCATGGAGCGTGACTGTGCCCACCGGCAGATTTACACCTTGCTACCCTCAACCCACTCCTGTTTACGGTTGGGTAAGACTCGACACCCAGGTTAACCATTTACATCGGTTTCCTGCTTATGTCAGTATGCCATCCGGTACTGTTCGATACTTGTTCATCAGGCCCGCACACGACTCGGTCCTCAATCGACACCAACAGGGCTACGCACGTGAGACCTCCGCTCACTGCTTCCTATCCCCCCTGCTGGGTCTCCTTTTCACCACTCTTAAGCCATTTTCTATTCTGACTAAACCGTGTGATAAACCTTACCTCGCGAGTAGATTCCAACTACTTGACTTCTACCGAGGTCCTAAGCATATTAGCGGTGCCTTGTCTACTCGTCGGCTCTGTAAGCTACGCAACCCTTCATAGGATTTAAAAGGTTATGCAAGTGGGGTTTCAATCACCTTAACTCTAATGCAAACATTCACCCTAGACATAAATGATACAAATAAAGAATTTTATAAAAGGTACTTAAGTGCAAACCGGGGCTTGCCTGGTTGCGAGTCAGAGAAGAAATGAGCTTCTGGTGGGAGGACGTCCAAGGGCTCCGGTGCGTCCTCAACTTCGGTCACTATTATGAAATGTAATAAAATACATGTGTAAGTATTAAGGATTTATAAGAATTGAACTACTATTCATAGCTATTGCTATTTAGGATCCTTAATTGGCTTTGGGATATTTACAGTAGATACTAGACTCTCTAAGGATGATTTGAGCCCAATTTGGGGACATGTCATTGCACAATGTAGTCTTTAAAATTCCTACAAGTACAATGCTTCTCTGAATTTTGAGCCCAATTCAGGAGCTTTGACATAGCTAATAGTGGAAGATCTGATTAGGGTAAGTCTCCATGGTTCTAAAAAAATTTGTTTCACCATTTTTGGAGCTACCATCAGAGAGATATGAATTTTTGAAGCTGGGCCAGAGTTCTGAAAAAGCTTCTGTTTAAATTGGAATTCCTAATTAAGGCTGAACTTGGGAAGGCAGTTTAGCTTAGCAAATGAACTCCAATGAAGTCCAAATTTTTACTGGAGATTAGTAACTATGGAAAGGATTTGCTGCCCAAATTTGGGGATACTTCATAAATAATTGCTCCTGTAATAAATCCCTAAATGATTTAATAAAACAATTCTACAGAAATTCCTGGGCATTTTCATAGCCTAAAATTGGTTTCTCTGTGAAGTACTCCTCATGAGGATTCCAACAAAATTGGTCTCACTCTTTTTGGAGTTTTCTACACAAAGTTATGGGCTTGCAAAGATCAGCTAATTTCTGGAATTATTTCCCTAATAGAAACTTCAAATAATTGGACTGGGCCCACTGTTTTAAATCAGACCAGTGAGATTTCGGCAACACTGGGGGCTACGGGGTTATTCCCGCGCAGCCGCACCGGATCCGGTGCCACAGACCGATCCCCGCGCGTATACGGAGGCTGACCGGTGGGACCCGGCCCTCCGTCGTCTTCCTCGCGCTGCCCGCGCGTCCCGCCGTGGTGCACGCCGACGAGGCTCGCCGGGATGGGGTTCCCGTGGTCCAAACTTCATCAAACTCGCCGTTCCCCCTTATTTAACCGTGCTGAGCACTTTGGGTGGGTCGCCGGCGGCCGTAGTTCACCGGAAACCACCGCGCACCGGTGACAGCAATGTTTTGCACTCCGGTGCAATCGGGAGCCCTCATACCTCCACTAAATGATCGGTTCTCGGGCTCTAGAGCACCAGTGGAGGGAGTAGAAGCTCGACATGGGGTCTAAACTGATCGAGGATCGCCGGAACCCTATCGGCACCGTGCGCCCGAGGCGGTCCGGCGATGCGCCCTGATCAAGACGTGGAAATTCTCCCTCTACACCCCATGTCTAGGTCTAAAATCGAGGGAGGAAGCGCGCCAAGTAGTTAGGAAGCTTCGTGTACAGTTTTAATCAATGAGAACACGAATTAACGACGAATTTTGCAATTTCCTACCTCGGGGTCAGTTTGTACCGTCCGGGAGAAAAACCCGGAATTCTTCTGCTATGATCAACGTCCAGGGCTGAGCTTTGGGCTCGAGCAGCTGGGGTCGAGGACGCACCGAGGGACTGACTTGTTTTGCCGTGATCTTGCTCGGTGTGAGCTGTCCACGGTGACCTCCCTCGGTTCTTCCCCGTTCACCCGAGGATCAAGGCTATTTTGCCAATTTCTGGAGCAATCACGCTCGGGACAGGACAGGAGAGGTACTGGATGGCTAGAGCACTGGTGGGCGCAGCTTTCCGCTGTGGGGCGCTCGAGCAACCGAGCACAGTAGCTGCGGCGTGATCAGGAGGAATGGCGGCGCTGTTCTGGCGAAAGAAACGGCGGAGGCGCGGGTTATAGCAGGGGAAGAAGTGAAACAGCTCCAGCGCACCCCTTGCCGTGATCCAACCGAGCCACCGAGGCAGCAGGAGGTGGCGCGGGCTCTCCCTCGGGCACGGGTTCAACCGGGAGCTGGCGCGCTCCCGCTGTTCGACCGAATGAAGCAAAGGCGGTTGCTTTGCTGTGAAACTGACCACTGGGCCCCACTTCCCCCTTTGTTTATTCAAACTTTCTCTGATCTTTTCCATCCAACAACTCAAAATTTAAGGCTAGACTTTCACCCCAAGTTAAGTTTGAATTTGCTGAATTCGAAGGGTTTGAATTCAGGTGTGAAATTTGGATGTGGTTTGATCATTTGAATTTGAAAAAGAGTTTGAATTCTCCACTTTGTATTGCCTCAAAAATATAGCAAACCAGCTCCAAAGTTTCCAATTTTTGGCATGGCTGCTCATTCAAAGGTGGAGGACTCAGTGTGAAACCAAATTTTGAAATTGAGGGGATTGGAATTTGAAACTGAATTTGAAATTGAGATTAGAGGGCTTTTCCTTTTAATTTCAAACAAATATTGAAACTCCTCCAAATGAGCTGAAATTTGGAAGGTTGAATATTTGGACTATGAAGATTCAAGTTATGCATTTAGATCTCCATGTTTGGAAGTTTTGGGAGGTCTAACCCTCACTTTGAACTCACCCCCTTATAATTCAAAGTTTTAATTCCCCTCATTTTTCATAAGTGTACATGAGCTGAATTTTCTTGCTACCACTTTTGGGGATTTTACATCCCCCCCCCTTAAAAAGAATCTCGTCCCGAGATTCCAAAGAAAAAGCAAAGTGGGGAAAACTTTACCGGGTATATGATGATAGCAAGTCCGGATAGTATGTTCGTAGATAGTCCTCGCTTTCCCATGTCGCTTCATCAGCGGTATGGTTACTCCACAAGACCTTGTAGAACCATAAGGTATGGTTTCTTGTGGCACAAGTCTTTTCAACGATGACCCGGATTGGATACTCCGTGTACGTGAGGTCCGGTTGAAGAACTTCTATGTCTTCAGTGCGGATTTCAGCGGATGGTTTGAGACACTTCCTCAGCTGAGAGATGTGGAAGACATTATGAATGCCTGCGAGCGACGCCGGTAACTCCAAGCGATAGGCCATGGGTCCGCATGTTTCAATGATGGTGAACGGACCAATGAACCACGGCGCCAGTTTACCCTTCACTCCAAAATGATGAACTCCCTTCATCGGAGACACACGGACATAAACATGGTCCCCGATGTTGAAGTGGAGAGGGCAGCGTCATTTATCCGCATAGCTTTTCTGACGAAATTGAGCAGCCTTGAGATTGGCTTGTATTACTCGCACTCGTTCTTCAGCTTCATTCACAAGTTCAATGCCGTAGATAACTCGCTCGCCGGACTCGCACCAGTTGAGAGGTGTGCGTCATTTCCGGCCATAGAGAGCTTCATACGGCGCCATCTTGATGCGAGCTTGATAGCCATTGTTGTAAGAAAACTCCACCAACGGCAAATGATCGTCCCAATTCTTGTCGTGGTGGATGGCACAAGCCCGTAGCATGTCTTCAAGCACTTGATTCACCCGTTTAGTTTGACCATCTGTCTGCGGGTGATACGCGGAACTTCGGATCAGTTTGGTCCCCAAGGATGCATGCAACTGCTCCCAAAACCGAGAAATGAATAGTGCACCACGATCTGAAATAATGGAGCGGGGAACACCGTGCAAGCACAATATTCTTGCAATGTTCAGCTCCACATATTTCCTGGCCACGTAGCCTGTATGTACAGGAATAAAATGAGCCAACTTGGTTAGTCGATCGACTATCACCCAAATCGAGTCATATTTGTGAGACGTGAGAGGTAATCTGACTATGAAGTCCATGCTGATATCCTCCCACTTCCACGCCGGAATGTTTAATGGTTGCAGCTGTCTGGCTTTTCGTATATGGTCGGCTTTCACCCGCCGACACGTATCACATTCGGATACATACTTTGCGATTTCTCTTTTCATCCGTGTCCACCAAAATCTGGTCTTCAGATCCTGTTACATCTTGTTGCTGCCCGGATGAATGGAATACTTGGACAAATGAGCCTCGTCCAAGATCTTCTTCCAAAGATTCATGTCACGGGGTACCACTATACGGTCTTTAAACCATAGTGTGCCGTTATCATCTCTTCGGAAGCATTTCATTTCGCCATTCTTCATCCTTCTCCGAATGTGCGACATTCCCACGTCTTTCTTCTGCACTTCCATAATTTCCTCTCGTATTGTAGGGACGAGAGCAAGATTATACAATGCCCCATATGGAACCAAGTACAGACTCGGTTCCTCCTCTTCAAGTGGGGTGATGGACAGATTGTTGACATGGGACTTGCGGCTTAAGGCATCGGCAACCACGTTTGCCCTCCCGGGATGGTAGTGAATCTCGATCTCATAGTCCTTGATCAACTCTAACCATCTCCGTTGCCGCATATTCAACTCCTTTTGAGTGAATATATATTTCAGACTTTTATGGTCGGTGTAGAGGTGCACTAAGTTCCCGAGTAAATAGTGCCTCCACATTTTCAAGGCTAATACCACAACAGCGAGCTCAAGATCATGAGTCGGGTAGTGCTGCTCGTGGTTACGAAGTTGGCGTGAGCCATAGGCGACCACTCTTCCTCCTTGCATCAATACACAGCCAAGCCCGGTGCCGGACGCATCACAATATACGTCGAAGGGCTTGGTTGTATCCGGTTGAGCTAACACCGGGGCTGTTGTAAGATGCCTCACTAGTGCTTGGAAAGCTTCTTCACAAGCTGAGCTCCAAACATATTTGATCCCTTTCTTCAACAGTTCAGTCATCGGCTTAGCAAGCTTGGAGAAGTTCGGTATGAATCTCCGGTAATATCCTGCTAACCCGAGAAAACTCCTGACCTCGTGGACTGATGTGGGGGATTTCCATTTCAGCACTTGTTCGATTTTTCTTGGATCAACTGCAATGCCTTCTGCAGAAATGATATGACCAAGGAACGGCACTTGGCTGATCCAAAACTTGCACTTGCTGAACTTGGCATAAAGCTTATGGTCCCTTAATCGTTGAAGTACGATATGCAAGTGTTGGGCGTGTTCTTCTTCAGATTTGGAGTAAACCAAGATGTCGTCTATGAACACCACCACAAACTTGTCCAACTCCGGCATGAACACTGAGTTCATGAGGTACATGAAGTGTGCCGGGGCGTTGGTGAGACCAAAGGACATGACGAGGTATTCATACAACCCATATCTCGTCGAGAATGCCATCTTTGGAATATCTTCCACTCGGATCTTGATTTGGTGATATGCGGAGCAAAGATCCATCTTCGAAAATACAGTCGCTCCCACAAGTTGATCGAATAATATATCGATGCGGGGCAGTGGATATTTATTCTTGATGGTGACGGCGTTAAGAGGTCGGTAGTCCACACACAACCTCAAGGTTTCATCCTTCTTCTTCACAAACATCGCCGAGCACCTCCATGGCGAGGAACTCGGTCGAATGAAACCCGTCTTCATTAAGTCATTGAGCTGCTCCTTCAATTCAGCAAGCTCATTCAGAGCCATCTTGTACGGTCTCTGTGAGATCGGTGTTGTCCCCGGTACAAGTTCAATCTTGAACTCGACATTTCTTTCGGGTGGCATGCCCGGAAGATCATCCGGAAAGACATCTGGGTATTCACGGACCACACGAATATCCTCAAGTTTTGTGGCTTCCGTGTTATATGTGGCTGGAGCTTCTTGAACCGAGCGGTCAAGAATAAGAACATGTGGTTCATGAAGTGGGGAGTTTAAACGAACCACACGTGGAATGATGCCAAGAACAGCACCATGGCGATGTAGCCATGACATTGCTAAAATGACATCAAGTTTCTGACTCTCTAACATAATTAAAGAGGTCGGATATAGATTTCCACCCAACTGTAATGGTGCTCGATAGACCATTCTATCAGCTGTTATTTTCCCATCCGGAGAACATATCAAGTATGAATTATTTGTGGGAATGATAGGAAGTTGATATTTAATAACATAAGACTGACTTATGAAATTATGGGTGGCACCAGAGTTAAAAAGTATGACTACAGGATGATCTAAGTAGGAGAACATACCCGCGAGGACGGGTTCGCCTTCCGGCACGTCTTCGATGGCTAAGTGGTGGACGTTGCCGGGTTTTGGCGCTGGTTTCTTGGGCTGGTTGCGGGGCTGATTAGCACCCTGATACGGTGCTGCACCCCTGCCCTGTCGCGGCTCGGGGCAGTCCCTCGAAATGTGCCCGACACGGCCACACGTATAGCACGTGTAAGGTGTCGGGGTCCCACTGACTTGAGGACGAAATCCCGGTGCACGCTGTTGAAACTGAGGCGCACGCGGGACCGTCCTTTTCTGCTGCTGTTGCTGTGGTGGATACGTCGGTTGGAAGCCCGGCACATTATATTGTCGACCGCGGAACTGAGGCGGTCGCGCCGGTGACTGCCATCTCTGACCGGATGGTGAGCGATACACCACGCGGTATTTTTGTGGCGTCCCACCACTGCTGCTCGTCAGCGCGCTGCGTTTCCTCTTATCAGAACCACGCTCACGCTGAGCATTTTCTTGTAGAATCGCGGCATTAAATAGATCGTTGAATGTGCCACGATTGCTTTGGGCGATATGGACCTTCATCTTGGAATTCAGGTCCCGGAATAACGCATTGCGCTTGTTGTCTTCCGTCCCCAAAAATCCTGGCGCATACTGCGCCAGCCGGTTGAATAACCTGGAGTACTCATGAGAACTCCTCTCGCCTTGTCGTAGCGCCAGGAACTCCTGGAGCTTCATTTCCATCACACCGGGAGGTATGTGATAGGCGCGGAACGCCTCCTGGAACTCTGTCCATGTGACGGCATGGCCAGCCGGTAAGGAGGCGGTGTAGTTCGCCCACCAGGTACCGGCTTCTCCTTGAAGCTGTTGTGCTGCGTACAGTGCCTTCTGATGTTCGGTGCATCGTAGCAGCCCAAACTTTGCCTCTAGAGTGCGGATAAAGCTGTCCGCCTCCAAAGGTTCTTCGGCCTCCGTGAAGACCGGTGGATGGGTCGCCATGAATTCTGAATATGAACTTTGTTGGGGCTGGCATTGCCCATTGTCTTGGCGTCCTCCCTGATGGGACACATTCTGCTGCACCAACATCCGCAGTAACTCGGTTTGCTCGTCGCGCGGGCCGAGCACTGCGGCAAGAACCTCCGCAAGATTCCTTGGAAGTTCTGGCTGTGGAGGAGGGGGTTGCTGCTGCATCGTGGTCTGCTCCGGAGGTGGAGACTCATCACCACGAACTTGACTCGGACCTCCCTCCTCTTGCGTTGAACGTGTCCGCACCATTCTGCATTCAGACCATTCAAACGATCAGCACATGTTGGTTTATTTCATCCAGTCTATACAATAGTGATGCGAGAATGGAATAAATAGTACACATAACAGTCACACATATGGATAAAGTATAAAATTTATGCAACATATACATCCCTGGACCGTGTCATACGATTGAGTTCCAAAGTATTGAACTTTATGGGTTAAAAGTTCATTTCGACCATCGGGGTCACCACGGGATGTTAAGTGTGTTAGCATGCGTAATTCCTCGCTATTGTATTGGACCCAAACATGTACTAACTTGCAGTGATATGTCAAATGCTTAAACCTTTCGACCCCAACTAGCTGTTTTACAACAGCCACTGGGCGTCGAACGGTGAAACTAAGTGTTTTGGTTGAAATACAGAAAATTCCAGAGAGCATTTGGTCTGCCCTGTTTCTTGACAGCACCTACTCATCTGATATTTTCATCCCTTTGGAGGTAGATTTTGTTCTGGAGCTCTACAGAAACGTTGTAGAGGACTTCAAAACCTTTCCAGAATGGTATCCCACACCTCCATTGGTTCAACCAATCTTAAGTTATGCCCTGTTCAAATTCAGCAAAACTTCTGCCGAAAACAGGGGAGATTATTCCTAAGTTTTTGAGACTGAATCTATACTCCCAATTGACTCTTAGTTCAATATAGGAGTTTAGTAACCCCTAAATGGATTCCTAAACTTCATTTTGACTCTTTTCTTTGAAAATAAACTTTTATGCAGTCGGTACTACGTTTCCTCACCAAAGAAAAAATTCCTAAACCGGTATGCCGGCATATACGTGTCACACGGTGGAACTAAAGGCGTCACTCACAAACGGTTTCTACACGTCATGCACTAACGTGGTTAATGTACCTGCAGCAGAACACACAATAATGGTGCACACAATGGTCTTTGGCATTTCAGGCAGTTCCATATCATAATAAAAACATACGGTCCGTATCATTGCCATACAGATCGTCCTTGAGTCAAGCCACGTCTCAAGGTACATGGTCGTGTTTTCATACCACACGACGGGGAACCCGAGTAGAGCGCGAACAGGTCGTCACGGTTGGGAATTTTATCAACCCAACGGATACCACCTACTGCCTCATGACCGTTGAGGCACGCCGATGGCGAGCGCTGCGTATGGCCCTTTGAACATTGAACGTTCAAGAGTTGCATACTATCGTGTTGCTTACCACACGATGGGGTATTCTCACTTTTGCCTAAAGCACGCTGGAGATCAGTGTTTTCATATGCTCTCAGAACCATGGAGAGGTTTAGAGACTCATATTAACTACCGTGCCAAGCCACGGTATAACCTTCCATACCATTACTCGTATGGCGAGTTACCGCAATTGATCCGCCTGCGGTGGCGTACCTTACCTCTTACCTGACGTCGGAGCGTCGTTACAGAATGTATAACAAATATGTTAGATTTTCCACCTTAGTAACTACTACTATCATAGACCTTATGTGGGCTTAATGACTAATTCTCACTCGACTACTTCTAAGTTTTCAAAATAGACTCTTTTCGAGCGTGCTATTCCCAATGCGGCTCTGATACCACGTCTGTGGGGACCACCCCGTGGTTCACCCACTCCAGGATCGCATAGGGTGGTGCATACGATGCGGCACCCAACAGCAAACATGAAAAGAATAAAGAACAACATACAAACTTTTATTTGATATAAAACAGCGTAAGTCTTTTACAAAAGATAACTATACAGCGGAAGTAATGTACAGTAGTAGCCTCTCATCCTAACTATGCAAAAGTGCAGCCGTCCAGCCCAGGGACGCTACACGCTAGCAGCATGGAACCGGAGAAATCACGGCGGCGTGCAGGGCTCCATCTCGGCCGTGTACACTGACGGGGGCATCGCCTCATCCTCGGAACCCTCCTCATAGCTCTCACCTGCATACAGCTCAAATATTGCAACCGTGAGCACGATGCCTCAGCAAGGCTTAACCGTCTGACCTAGGCATGGAACTTTACATGCAGGGAGGTGTATGATAGGAAAAGGAATTTGCGACAAAGACACGCCTATAAGTTGATCCTTACTTTCAGTTTTATAGCAGCAAATTCATGTGCCTTAGGCAGCCCTCACATCGGAAGTCCACAATCAAACAAGAAACGCTTTCCTCCGATGTGGTGAGGCCCAAAGCGGAAAGTAACCTTAGTTAGCTCTACATCTACAGCAGACATGGTTTCCAAAACATTACTCTATCATCACAGCATATTATCATTCAACTGGCTTACTTTACTTCTTACTACGTCACGAAACAGTGAACAAGCGGTACTCAAATAACCACGAGGGACGGTGATTGCAATCAGGAGACACCCGGACAACACGTTGCATACACCCACTTTCAGAAGCGTGATTTCACACCCCTTCCTACTCTGTTGCATGCAACAACCTTTCAAAGGCAACCCAAATGCCGAACCGGTCCATCCGTAACGGGCAGGAGGTCCCCACGTGGAGCGTGACTGTGCCCACCG
The DNA here is from genome assembly GCA_030760725.1 of Neostapfia colusana. Lineage (NCBI taxonomy): Eukaryota > Viridiplantae > Streptophyta > Magnoliopsida > Poales > Poaceae > Neostapfia > Neostapfia colusana. The sequence continues at coordinate 66,265,006 of JASWHV010000011.1, forward strand.
GCAGATTTACACCTTGCTACCCTCAGCCCACTCCTGTTTACGGTTGGGTAAGCCTCGACAACCAGGTTAACCATTTACATCGGTTTCCTGCTTATGTCATTATGCCATCCGGTACTGTTCGATACTTGTTCATCAGACCCGCACACGACTCGGTCCTCAATCGACACCAACAGGGCTACGCACGTGAGTCCTCCGCTCACTGCTTCCTATCCCCCCTGCTGGGTCTCCTTTTCACCACTCTTAAGCCATTTTCTATTCTGACCAAACCGTGTGATAAACCTTACCTCACGAGTAGATTCCAACTACTCGACTTCTACCGAGGTCCTAAGCATATTAGCGGGGCCTTGTCTACTCGTCGGCTCTGTAAGCTACCCAACCCTTCATAGGATTTAAAAGGTTATGCAAGTGGGGTTTCAATCACCTTAACTCTAATGCAAACATTTACCCTAGACATAAATGATATAAATAAAGAATTTTATAAAAGGTACTTAAGTGCAAACCGGGGCTTGCCTGATTGCGAGTCAGAGAAGAAATGAGCTTCTTGTGGGAGGATGTCCAAGGGCTCCCGTGCGTCCTCAACTTCGGTCACTATTATGAAATGTAATAAAATACATGTGTAAGTATTAAGGATTTATAAGAAATGAACTACTATTCCTAGCTATTGCTATTTAGGATCCTTAATTGGCTTTGGGATTTTTACAGTAGATACTAGACTCTCTAAGGATGATTTGAGCCCAATTTGGAGACATGTCATTGCACAATGTAGTCTTTAAAATTCCTACAAGTACAATGCTTCTCTGAATTTTGAGCCCAATTCAGGAGCTTTGACATAGCTAATAGTGGAAGATCTGATTAGGGTAAGTCTCCATGATTCTAAAAAAAATTTGTTTCACCATTTTTGGAGCTACCATCAGAGAGATATGAATTTTTGAAGCTGGGCCAGAGTTCTGAAAAATCTTCTGTTTAAATTGGAATTCCTAATTAAGGCTGAACTTGGGAAGGCAGTTTAGCTTAGCAAATGAACTCCAATGAAGTCCAAATTTTTACTGGAGATTAGTAACTATGGAAACGATTTGCTGCCCAAATTTGGGGATACTTCATAAAGAATTGCTCCTGTAATAAATCCCTAAAGGATTTACTAAAAACAATTCTACAGAGATTCCTGGGCATTTTCATAGCGTAAAATTGGTTTCTCTGTGAAGTAATCCTCATGAGGATTCCAACAAAATTGGTCTCACTCTTTTTGGAGTTTTCTACACAAAGTTATGGGCTTGCAAAGATCAGCTAATTTCTGGAATTATTTCCCTAATAGAAACTTCAAATAATTGGACTGGGCCCACTGTTTTAAATCGGACCAGTGAGATTTCGGCAACACCGGGGGCTACGGGGTTATTCCCGCGCAGCCTCACCGGATCCGGCGCCACAGACCGATCCCCGCGCGTATACGGAGGCTGACCGGTGGGACCCGGCCCTCCTTCGTCTTCCTCGCGCTGCCCGCGCCTCCCGCGGAGGCGCACGCCGGCGAGGCTCGCCGGGACGGGGTTCCCGTGGTCCAAACTTCATCAAACTCGCCGCTCCCCCATATTTAACCGCGCTGAGCACTTTGGGTGGGTCGCCGGCTGCCGTAGTTCACCGGAAACCACCGCGCACCGGTGACAGCAATGTTTTGCACTCCGGTGCAATCGGGAGCCCTCATACCTCCACTAAATGATCGGTTCTCAGGCTCTAGAGCACCAGTGGAGGGAGTAGAAGCTCGACATGGGGTCTAAACTGATCGAGGATCGCCGGAACCCTATCGACACCGTGCGCCCGAGGCGGTCCGGCGGTGCGCCCTGATCAAGACGTGGAAATTCTCCCCCTACACCCCATGTCTAGGTCTAAAATCGAGGGAGGAAGTGCGCCAAGTAGTTAGGAAGCTTCGTGTACAGTTTTAATCAATGAGAACACGAATTAACGACGAATTTGGCAATTTCCTACCTCGGGGTCAGTTTGTACCGTCCGGGAGGAAAACCCGGAATTCTTCTGCTATGATCAACGTCCAGGGCTGAGCTTTGGGCTCGAGCAGCTGGGGTCGAGGATGCACCGAGGGGCTGACTTGTTTTGCCGTGGTCTTGCTCGGTGTGAGCTGTCCACGGTGACCTCCCTCGGTTCTTCCCCGTTCACCCGAGGATCAAGGCTATTTTGCCAATTTCTGGAGCAATCACGCTCGGGACAGGACAGGAGAGGTACTGGATGGCTAGAGCACTGGTGGGCTCAGCTTTCCGCTGTGGGGCGCTCGAGCAACCGAGCTCAGTAGCTGTGGCGTGATCGGGAGGAATGGTGGCGGTGTTCTGGCGAAAGAAACGGCGGAGGCGCGGGTTATAGCAGGGGAAGAAGTGAAACAGCTCCAGCGCACCCCTTGCCGTGATCCAACCAAGCCACCGAGGCAGCAGGAGGTGGCGCGGGCTCTCCCTCGGGCACGGGTTCAACCGGGAGCTGGCGCGCTCCCGCTGTTCGACCGAATGAAGCAAAGGCGGTTGCTTTGCTGTGAAACTGACCACTGGGCCCCACTTCCCCCTTTGTTTATTCAAACTTTCTCTGATCTTTTCCATCCAGCAACTCAAAATTTAAGGCTAGACTTTCACCCCAAGTTAAGTTTGAATTTGCTGAATTCGAAGGGTTTGAATTCAGGTGTGAAATTTGGATATGGTTTGATCATTTGAATTTGAAAAAAGAGTTTGAATTCTCCACTTTGTATTGCCTCAAAAATATAGCAAACCAGCTCCGAAGTTTCCAATTTTGGCATGGCTGCTCATTCAAAGGTGGAGGACTCAGTTGTGAAACCAAATTTTGAAATTGAGGGGATTGGAATTTGAAACTGAATTTGAAATTCAGATTAGAGGGCTTTTCCTTTTAATTCCAAACAAATATTGAAACTCCTCCAAATGAGCTGAAATTTGGAAGGTTTAATATTTGGACTATGAAGATTCAAGTTATGCATTTAGATCTCCATGTTTGGAAGTTTTGGGAGGTCTAACCCTCACTTTGAACTCACCCCCTTATAATTCAAAGTTTTAATTCCCCTCATTTTTCATAAGTGTACATGAGCTGAATTTTCTTGCTACCACTTTTGGGGATTTTACAGTGGTTGTTCAACATCTATACTAATTTTTGTGGTGTGTTATACATCTATGCTAATAATTCTGTTTTGTCCTTATTTAGTGAGTTCGATCGACAAAATTGGAAGGCTAAGCAGCAACCTACTAGCAAGCAAATACAAACAATGCGACATTATGGAGTAAATGTAACACCCCAAATTTTGATTCAAAACTCTAAACCATGTTCAGAGGGGAATTTAAAAATTTTTGGACATGTTGCATGTTTTGCAAAAATTCAAATTCAAACTGGAATTCAAATTAGACTCAAAACAGAAAAGAAATGGAAAAAGAAAAAGAGAAACGGGAAAAAAACCGGCCAGTGGGCCGAAACCCGCCAGCCGGCCTAGTTTCCCCCGCGCCAGCCCGCCCCCGCGCGCGCCGCGCTGTCTCTCACAGACAGGTGGGACCCACCTGTCATCCCCAACCTCGCTCGCGCCGACCCCGGACTTTTCCCCCGAGCGCGCGCGATCTTAACCGATTGAAAACCGCGTCCCTCAGCCGAATTCCGGTCCCAGAAGAATCCAACTCGATCACAACAGACCCACCGCCCTCCCCCGGCTATAAAAACCCCAGCCCCGATCGGTTTTTCCCACGCGATCGCCGATTTTTACTCCGGTGAGCACCGAGACTTCGCCGGTGAATTCTGGCCGATCTAAGCTCGGAAACTCTGATCTAACTCGCTGGTCTTGATCCACCGCCTCCGGGGAACTTTGCAGGTGCAGAAAACTCGGAGAGTTACGGTGTAAATCCAGCGCCGACGAGCTTCGCCGTGGTTTTGCCTCGGACCTCGCCGCCGATCACTTTCCAGGACCCCCGAGCTCGAGAAAACCCCCGAGGTGAGATCCTTGACCTCCCCTCTACCGATCTAGGCCATAAGATCACAGTTCTAGGCAGAATTCTCGAGGATCCGAAACTTTCCGGCGAGATCGCCGCTTCCCGCCGCCGTGCGCCGCCGGCAGCGCCGCCCGCGCTCGGTCAGAGCGACGTGGCCGCTTGTGCGCCGTTTATTTTAAATCGCACGGTAGACTTTAAAACCCGCGTACCGGTTCGATGTTATAATCTCCGCCGTCGGTTTAAAATCGGACGGTCCACGTCAGCCCCGCGTTATAAAGACTGGAATTCTTGCGTGCTACCCCCTTGGGTTCTCTGGAATTGAGAGCTAGCCCCGGAAACTTCTGATCTAGCCCCTGGAACTCCAAAAAATCATGTAAATTCATTTAAAAATCAGTTTTAGCCCCTGGACTTCATAAAAATTAGGAAAAACACCTCTGATAAGTGTAGCTAGACCCCTGGAAATTATGAAAATAATATTATAGACCCTGTAATGGGGTGAGTTCATTATTTTAGCCCTGTTTAGTATTTAATGTAGAAAATTGAATATGTAACTAGTGTTTAAAAATTAAAAAGTGGGACAAACATAATTGTCAAAATTAATTAAAAACTTTCTCAGTATTTGGAAAACTTTGGAGTGAGATAAAAATATATTTTGGGCTGAAATGAATCTGTTTCATCTATTATTCACATTTGTTAGTATAGGGACACATTTTTGAGTAAAGAATAGTTATAGAAAAATAGGGAAAATAATTATGAAATAGTCCACATCAGAAGCCAAGGTCAAAATATGATATTAAATTATTTAGGACCAGAACCTATACTGTTTAGATGATATGTATTACTAATTTCATAATAAAATACACAATTATGCATAAGAATATAAATCTGAAAAAAAATATAGCAACTAGTAAATGATCAATGGAGTTCTTAAAATACAAAAGAGTTCAGTTTAGGATTGGTAGAAATTATGAAGGCACATATGGGGAAGAATAATATTTTTCATACACACTTGGTAGTAAAAAGGTGAAGTAGTTGAATATAAGAAATTTATTGGAAACCCATATAAATAGTGTGTAAGTATGAAGGTGGACACAAAAGTAGGAATCATATACACATGGTTAAAAGTGCATGCAAGCCACAACTCAACACACATAAAGTAGCCACAACACATATAATGGTAAAGAACTTTCATAAATATGAATGTGTGGTTTGTATGAAGTAGAAGTGTGAACTATGTCTTATGGATTGTTGTTTTTCTTTTGCTATGTGTGATGGTATGAAGTAGAACCTGTTCAAGAGCAAGTTATTCCTTTCCAAGATCAGGACTACCCATTTCAAGAGCAGCAAGAAGGAGGCAAGTGTCCTTGACCACTTTGATCCTATGCTAGGATGTGTAGATAGAATTATTTGCATTGTCAAAAGAAATATGAAACCCATGCTAGGAAAGTTTCCCTAGAATTGCATTACCTTGTTTCCTTGTAGCTTGGGTTGGGATTTATTTTGTCATGTCATTTATTTACATGCAGTTGCTTAGCCATGCTTAGAATGGGATATTTGGGAAATGAGATCATCAGTTTATATTACCATACTCTTGAATGAGTTATTGTGAGTTATGTAGAGGTAGGGATCAAGGCAAGTTGGATGTTTTGGTTGTGTGCTGGGTGCACGAGACTTGGGTTTGTGTTTAGTACTTGCCTGGATCCTAAGGACCGGTTCATGGAGCATGTAACCCGGCTTTACAGTGCCAACCACATGCTGAGGTAGGGCAGCTTGGCCAATTAATTAGGTGTATCCCCGGCGTAGTATGGGTGTGTTGGATGGTGCGGGGAGTAGGTGTCAGCTGGACTACCATATGAACCGCAAGGCTCAAGAGGGGGCCACTGCAGCGGGGTTGGAGCCTCTTGTATGCTGTTAGGGGTGAAACCTCAGTGGGCCCACGCTCGTCGGGAATCCCTTTGTAAAGGCTTCGTAGTGATCTCCTGGCTGCACACCTGGGAAGTGTGAATGTGGATCGTAGCCACTGGCATAATGGAGGTTCTTTTAGTCCACCCGGCAACGGGGGATGAAATCACTACATGTGGGTACAGTGGTACGCACTCTGCAGAGTCAAAATTGTCTTGACAGCCGTGCTCACGGTTAAGAGCGGCCTGGACTTATTCGTGATTAGAGGATTGATGGTTTTGGAAGTTAAGCGGGGAGCTTAACATTGGAAATAATGGTATAGTTATTGGATTATGATGATGGGATGGGAGATTGGGACCATTTCACCTGTGTAGTAATGTAGGTGCTTAATAAGCTAAGGTGATAGGTATTAATTGCGTAGTGCTTTAACCATGAGTTCAACCTCTCCTTGTTCTAGCCATGCATGATATAATTTTCCCACACTTGCTGAGTACCATTGGTACTCAACCTTGCATATTTGTTGGTTTATATTGCTGCTCAGGTCAAGATAATGAGGTGGTGTATAATGACCAAGATTTTGGACCCGAGGAAGGTTTTTAGGTTCATGAAGACCCCCGGGCAACGCCTGTGATGGAGCCCTAAAGAATAATATTCCGCTGCTAGTTTATTTACTTGTGATGAAGCATTAGTGTCCATTGAGACATTTGCGATGTAAGACTTATTTATATTCGACACCTGGCTTGTAATAAATGATGCTTCACTATTTGTCATCACATGTATGAGAAAATGATCCTGGCATACATGTGATATTCACTTGGTCGTTTCTTCGGAAAAACCGGGTGTGACAGAGGTGGTATCAGAGCCAAGGTTGCCCGTAGGAACGTGGACCTAGGTAGAAATGGACGTATTTAAGGGCCCTATTTTCTTGAAAACTATTTTCCATGGTATGGGTGGAAAAGTGTTATTAAAGGAGTCATTTTCTTCATCTTACCCCAACTTTCATTCAAAATAGGATTTTTTATTTGAGAATTTATGTAACCTAATTTTAAATTCTTTTGTTTTAGATGGTTCGCATGATTCGCACCGCTCGTAAGTCCACAGGAGGGAGAGTTCCCGTAGTTGCCCTTGCCGAAAGAGAGGAGAGTCGTCCAGTGACGTACCTTTCCTACGGATTGGCAGTAGGAGATTTGTTGCGCCGTCTTCGACGTATGCTCGAAGCCGCCGGCAATACGGGCAAGCTAATCATCCACTATAACTCCACCAGGACCATCCGTGAGAAGAGGGAAGAATGGAGTTCGGAGATCAGGATTATACACGAGAATCAGCTGCTTAAGATTCACCACTCTCCAGCTTGTCGAGCAACACAAGTTGACACGGAGAAAGATGTCACCTGGGAGGCCATCACCTGCCAGAGTCACATCTATCGTCGCCACTTGGACAAAACTGAGTACATGTATGTCCTCCAACGTGAGAGTAGTACTACGGAGTACAAGTACCCACCGGTGCAGCAAGGGACTTCCCATGAGCACATGGACTTGTGCTTGGAGGATGCTGCTATGCTCAGCACTCGACTGCAGGAGTGTCAACAAGAGCTTTAGGATGTCCGAGACACTCTGAAAGAAACGGAGGCGTTGCTGCGAGCTTGCTTAAAGGCGAGAGAAAGAGGAGATGGAAATGAATTGTGTGTCACCGTGAGTGATCCATGGACTCCTGACTCCCCGGATCGCCGAGCAATCAGGCGTCGTCGCACTTCTCCACCAGCAGCCTCCCCACCCAAAGCGGAGTCAGAGGGTAGCCGAAATGAGGAGGAAGATCCCGAGGAGCCAGCTCAAGAGGACGAGTAGTGTAGAGTCTTTCCCCTAGCTAGCAAGAGATCGAGTAGTCGAGTCATTACGTAGTTGATGGTGTGATAATGCTTGGTGTGTGACGTGAGTTGTGGAAGCCATGAGCAATTGTCCACAGCCTCGTCTTCAGATTGTTTTGCTTTGGTGTGTGAACCCACAGGAAATAATAGTGCATTTATTTGGTGTGAGATATGAATCCCCGTAAAAGTATAACAAAACCTCAACACTTCAAAGTGCAAACTAATGAAAGTAGTAAGATGATATTAAATGATTTCAAATTGACATTGGTTGATTCTGCCAGATGGCCGGAAGAGGAAAAGGACGTGCTGCCAACCCCGCCAACAACAACGATGAGGCATGCAACCCTCATCTTTCTGGAGGCCAGGACCGGGGTGGTCGCCGTGAAGAAGTTGATCCTCTCCACCAAATGCTGGAGAATCAAAATCAGCTCATCCAGAACTTGACTCAAGTGGTGGCCAGCTTGCATCAAGTTCCACCTCCACAAGCGGCACCACGCCAACCAAGGTTGAGTGAGTTTCTAGGAACTCAACCTCCAAAGTTTGCAAGTGCTGCTGAACCTCTGGAGGCAGATGATTGGCTGAAGACCATTGAAAGTAAGATGAGGATAATACAATGCCAAGGGTATGAGAGGGTGCTGTTTGCCTCTCATCAATTGCAGGGACCTGCTGCTGATTGGTGGACCGCCTATGTGGCCGCCCATCATGACCCTGAGAACATCACTTGGGAAGAGTTCAAGCATAGCTTCCGCAACCACTACATCCCAAGAGGTGAACTCAAAAACAAGAGGAAAGAGTTTCTGGGACTGCAGCAGGGAAACATGACGGTGAGGGAATACCTCACTAAATTTACTCAACTATCCCGTTATGCTCCACGAGACATAGAGACTGATGAGCAGAAACAAGATTGTTTCGTGGAAGGACTTACCGCAGAGATGCAGTGTGCCATGTCCTCCAATGAGTATGAAAGTTTTCAAAAGATGGTGGACAGAGCGTTTGTGGTGGAAAGGAAGCTAAAGGCCCTGGAAAATGAGAATAAGAGGAAGGCGGGATGGTCACATCAGGCCTCAGGGAGCAACACCCGCCCACGTATGATGCAGCAACCTACGGGGCAGACGAGCCGTGCTGCGGTACCCTATTCAGCACCATGAGGGTACAACCCAAACTACAGGTCACCCGCAGCACCAGCACAGCCGCCACGTCAGTTTGTGCAGCAGCCTCGCCCCGCATATCCACCTCGACCAGCAGTACAAGGACCCCCAAATCAACCCCAAGACAACAAGGGCCAAGCATCTAAGATTGGGGTGCAATGTTTCAACTGTGGTGAAGTGGGGCACTACGCCCATAAATGCCCAAAGAAGAAGCCTGCGCCGCCACAACAGCAGAATGTAGTGAGAGGACGGGTGAACCATGTCACTATGGAGGAAGCACAAGAGGCACCCGACGTGGTAGTTGGTAAGTTTCCTGCCAATTTACACCTTGCAACTCTGCTGTTTGATTCTGGTGCTACCCACTCGTTCATTGCTCAAGGGTTTGTTAAGAAGTATGACCTAGCAACCACACAAATGAACCATATGCTAGCCGTAAACTCTCCAGGTGGAGAAATAAGGACAAGACAAGTGTGTCCCAAAGTGAGCCTAGACATTAATGGGGTAGTATTTACTGCTAACCTCATAGTGATAGATTCACAAGGGATAGATATTATTTTGGGTATGGATTGGTTGACCAAACATAAAGGAATCATCCATTGTTCGACCAGAACGGTGGAATTAACTCACCCCAATGGTACCAGAGTAAAGTTCATAACAATACACGAGCCTAGGAGGGATATTAAATTAAATCAAGTGGAGGTGAAAGTTGAGGAAATCAGGACCATCAGGGAATATCCAGATGTTTTTCCGGAGGAGTTGCCAGGTATGCCTCTCGACCGTGACGTGGAATTCGCAATTGAGCTAGTACCGGGATCAGCCCCGATATACAAGAGACCTTATCGAATGGACTCCAAGCAGCTAGAAGAGCTCAAGGATCATTTGAGAGAATTGACGGAGAAGGGGTATATTCGCCCTAGTTCCTCACCATGGGGAGCTCCGGTGATATTTATGCCTAAGAAAGACGGAACCCAAAGGTTATGCGTGGATTACCGTGCCTTGAATGAGGTAACCATTAAGAACAAGTACCCATTACCCCGCATTGAAGACTTGTTTGATCAGTTGAGGGGAGCTTGTGTGTTCTCGAAAATTGATCTCAGGTCGGGATACCACCAACTCAAGATAAGGCAATCTGATATTCCCAAGACAGCTTTCGTATCTCGGTACGGACTGTATGAATACACTGTCATGCCTTTCGGGCTAACCAATGCCCCGGCATATTTCATGTACCTCATGAACAAGGTATTCATGGAATATCTGGACAAATTTGTGGTGGTTTTCATAGATGATATTCTTGTCTTCTCCAAAGAGGAAGAAGAACATGAGAAACATCTAAGGTTGGTGTTGCAGAGGCTGAGAGAACACCAACTATATGCCAAGTTGAGCAAGTGTGAGTTTTGGCTGAAGAGAGTTCCCTTTTTAGGACATATAATCTCGGAGGGAGGAATCTCCGTAGATCCCGCCAAAATCGAGGATATCCAGAAGTGGAAGACCCCTGAAAATGTGGGGGAAGTTCGAAGCTTTTTGGGATTGGCTGGATACTATCGACGGTTTATTGAGGGATTCTCCAAGATCTCGAGACCTCTCACCAAACTGTTGGAAAAGGGAATCACATTCACCTGGACGCCACAGTGCGACACGAGCTTTCAGGAGCTAACGAAAAGATTGACAACAGCCCCAGTGCTGGTTATGCCAGATATGCAGAAGAATTTCACAGTGTACTGCGATGCCTCTGGGAATGGGTTGGGATGTGTTCTCATGCAAGAAGGACATGTCATGGCATATGCATCCCGGCAGCTTCGGAAGCACGAGAAGAACTATCCTACACATGACCTAGAACTAGCCGCAGTGGTACACGCGTTGAAAATTTGGCGGCACTATTTGATGGGGAAGAGGACAGAGATATATACGGATCATAAGAGTTTGAAGTATATATTCACACAGCCAGATCTCAACCTCAGACAAAGGAGATGGTTAGATCTAATCAATGACTTTGATGTGGGCATCAACTATCATCCCGGGAAAGCAAACGTCGTGGCCGATGCTTTGAGTCGGAAAGTGCAGGTCAATAAGTTGAGCTTGAAGGACATGCCCGCAGAATTGAAGGACGAGGTTATAAGACTCAATCTATGTCTAGTAAATAGTGGTGAAGTCATCGCCATGGAAGTGGACTCCACACTCGAGCGAGACATACGCGAGGGCCAAAAGAATGGTGAGAAGATACAAGAGATCAGACAGCTCATTAAGGAAAATAAAGCTCCTGGTTTTAGAGAGGATGAACAAGGAACGGTGTGGCACGGGAAAAGGATTTGTGTGCCAGAAGTAAAAGAGATCCGTGAATTAATTTTGAAGGAGGCTCACGATTCCGACTATTCCATTCATCCTAGGAGTACGAAGATGTACCAGGACCTCAAAAGCAGGTATTGGTGGTATGGCATGAAGCGAGATGTCGCGGAACATGTTGCCCTATGTGACACATGTCAGTTGGTGAAAGCAGAACATCAACGACCCGCGGGATTATTGCAACCACTCAAAGTGCCTGAATGGAAATGGGAAGAAATCAGCATGGATTTTGTCGTGGGATTGCCTAGGACCCAATCTGGGTATGATTCAATATGGGTCATTATTGATAGGCTAACCAAAGTAGCTCATTTCATCCCTGTGAAAGGAAGCTACAGCGGATCCAAATTGGCAGAATTGTACATGTCAAGGATTGTGTGTTACCATGGAGTGCCAAAGAAGATAGTGTCGGATCGAGGGACACAATTCACCTCGAGGTTTTGGCAAAAGTTGCATGAAACCATGGGAACCCATCTGAACTTCAGTTCTGCCTATCATCCCCAAACTGACGGGCAGACGGAGAGAACCAATCAGATCCTTGAAGATATGTTAAGGGCATGTGCACTCAAAAACAATAGAAGTTGGGACAAAAACCTACCATATGCGGAGTTTTCCTATAACAACAGTTATCAAGCTAGTATAAAAATGTCACCGTTTGAAGCTTTGTATGGAAGGAAGTGCAGAACTCCCCTATTTTGGAACCAAACAGGATAAAGTAAAGTGTTTGGTCCAGAAGTGCTACAAGAAGCTGAGGCAAAGGTGAGGGAGATTCGCAACAATTTGAGGATAGCACAAACACGCCAGAAGAGTTATGCGGATCTACGAAGAAGAGAACTCGTTTTCAACGTGGGAGACTATGTTTATCTCAAGGTGTCCCCTATCAGAGGACTTCGTCGGTTCAAGGTGAAAGGGAAGTTGTCACCTCGATACATCGGACCCTTTCAAGTTTTTGAAAGAAAAGGCGAAGTGGCGTACCAACTAGAGTTACCGGTTCATCTATCAGATGTACACGATGTATTCCATGTGTCACAACTCAAGAAATGTCTGAGGACGCCTGAGGAGGTTTTACCCATGAATGAAGTGGATGTAGCTGAAGATTTGTCTTATGCCGAACAACCATACAAGATTTTGGAGACAATGGAACGCCTCACCAGAAACAAGAGAATCTGGATGTGCAAGGTGCAGTGGAAGCATCACTCAGAAGAGGAAGCCACCTGGGAACGGGAAGATGAGCTCAAGGCACAATTTCCGGAATTGTTTTCTTAGAAACACCAATCTCGAGGATGAGATTTCTTTTAAGGGGGGTAGAGCTGTAACACCCCAAATTTTGATTCAAAACTCTAAACCATGTTCAGAGGGGAATTTAAAAATTTTTGGACGTGTTGCATGTTTTGCAAAAATTCAAATTCAAACTGGAATTCAAATTAGACTCAAAACAGAAAAGAAATGGAAAAAGAAAAAGAGAAACGGGAAAAAACCGGCCAGTGGGCCGAAACCCGCCAGCCGGCCTAGTTTCCCCCGCGCCAGCCCGCCCCCGCGCGCGCCGCGCTGTCTCTCACAGACAGGTGGGACCCACCTGTCATCCCCAACCTCGCTCGCGCCAACCCCGGACTTTTCCCCCGAGCGCGCGCGATCTTAACCGATTGAAAACCGCGTCCCTCAGCCGAATTCCGGTCCCAGAAGAATCCAACTCGATCACAACAGACCCACCGCCCTCCCCCGGCTATAAAAACCCCAGCCCCGATCGGTTTTTCCCACGCGATCGCCGATTTTTACTCCGGTGAGCACCGAGACTTCGCCGGTGAATTCTGGCCGATCTAAGCTCGGAAACTCTGATCTAACTCGCTGGTCTTGATCCACCGCCTCCGGGGAACTTTGCAGGTGCAGAAAACTCGGAGAGTTACGGTGTAAATCCAGCGCCGACGAGCTTCGCCGTGGTTTTGCCTCGGACCTCGCCGCCGATCACTTTCCAGGACCCCCGAGCTCGAGAAAACCCCCGAGGTGAGATCCTTGACCTCCCCTCTACCGATCTAGGCCATAAGATCACAGTTCTAGGCAGAATTCTCGAGGATCCGAAACTTTCCGGCGAGATCGCCGCTTCCCGCCGCCGTGCGCCGCCGGCAGCGCCGCCCGCGCTCGGTCAGAGCGACGTGGCCGCTTGTGCGCCGTTTATTTTAAATCGCACGGTAGACTTTAAAACCCGCGTACCGGTTCGATGTTATAATCTCCGCCGTCGGTTTAAAATCGGACGGTCCACGTCAGCCCCGCGTTATAAAGACTGGAATTCTTGCGTGCTACCCCCTTGGGTTCTCTGGAATTGAGAGCTAGCCCCGGAATCTTCTGATCTAGCCCCTGGAACTCCAGAAAATCATGTTAATTCATTTAAAAATCAGTTTTAGCCCCTGGACTTCATAAAAATTAAGAAAAAACACCTCTGATAAGTGTAGCTAGACCCCTGGAAATTATGAAAATAATATTATAGACCCTGTAATGGGGTGAGTTCATTATTTTAGCCCTGTTTAGTATTTAATGTAGAAAATTGAATATGTAACTAGTGTTTAAAAATTAAAAAGTGGGACAAACATAATTGTCAAAATTAATTAAAAACTTTCTCAGTATTTGGAAAACTTTGGAGTGAGATAAAAATATATTTTGGGCTGAAATGAATCTGTTTCATCTATTATTCACATTTGTTAGTATAGGGACACATTTTTGAGTAAAGAATAGTTATAGAAAAATAGGGAAAATAATTATGAAATAGTCCACATCAGAAGCCAAGGTCAAAATATGATATTAAATTATTTAGGACCAGAACCTATACTGTTTAGATGATATGTATTACTAATTTCATAATAAAATACACAATTATGCATAAGAATATAAATCTGAAAAAAATATAGCAACTAGTAAATGATCAATGGAGTTCTTAAAATACAAAAGAGTTCAGTTTAGGGTTGGTAGAAATTATGAAGGCACATATGGGGAAGAATAATATTTTTCATACACACTTGGTAGTAAAAAGGTGAAGTAGTTGAATATAAGAAATTTATTGGAAACCCATATAAATAGTGTGTAAGTATGAAGGTGGACACAAAAGTAGGAATCATATACACATGGTTAAAAGTGCATGCAAGCCACAACTCAACACACATAAAGTAGCCACAACACATATAATGGTAAAGAACTTTCATAAATATGAATGTGTGGTTTGTATGAAGTAGAAGTGTGAACTATGTCTTATGGATTGTTGTTTTTCTTTTGCTATGTGTGATGGTATGAAGTAGAACCTGTTCAAGAGCAAGTTATTCCTTTCCAAGATCAGGACTACCCATTTCAAGAGCAGCAAGAAGGAGGAAAGTGTCCTTGACCACTTTGATCCTATGCTAGGATGTGTAGATAGAATTATTTGCATTGTCAAAAGAAATATGAAACCCATGCTAGGAAAGTTTCCCTAGAATTGCATTACCTTGTTTCCTTGTAGCTTGGGTTGGGATTTATTTTGTCATGTCATTTATTTACATGCAGTTGCTTGGCCATGCTTAGAATGGGATATTTGGGAAATGAGATCATCAGTTTATATTACCATACTCTTGAATGAGTAATTGTGAGTTATGTAGAGGTAGGGATCAAGGCAAGTTGGATGTTTTGGTTGTGTGCTGGGTGCACGAGACTTGGGTTTGTGTTTAGTACTTGCCTGGATCCTAAGGACCGGTTCATGGAGCATGTAACCCGGCTTTACAGTGCCAACCACATGCTGAGATGGGGCAGCTTGGCCAATTAATTAGGTGTATCCCCGGCGTAGTATGGGTGTGTTGGATGGTGCGGGGAGTAGGTGTCAGCTGGACTACCATATGAACCGCAAGGCTCAAGAGGGGGCCACTGCAGCGGGGTTGGAGCCTCTTGTATGCTGTTAGGGGTGAAACCTCAGTGGGCCCACGCTCGTCGGGAATCCCTTTGTAAAGGCTTCGTAGTGATCTCCTGGCTGCACACCTGGGAAGTGTGAATGTGGATCGTAGCCACTGGCATAATGGAGGTTCTTTTAGTCCACCCGGCAACGGGGGATGAAATCACTACATGTGGGTACAGTGGTACGCACTCTGCAGAGTCAAAACTGTCTTGACAGCCGTGCTCACGGTTAAGAGCGGCCTGGACTTATTCATGATTAGAGGATTGATGGTTTTGGAAGTTAAGCGGGGAGCTTAACATTGGAAATAATGGTATAGTTATTGGATTATGATGATGGGATGGGAGATTGGGACCATTTCACCTGTGTAGTAATGTAGGTGCTTAATAAGCTAAGGTGATAGGTATTAATTGCGTAGTGCTTTAACCATGAGTTCAACCTCTCCTTGTTCTAGCCATGCATGATATAATTTTCCCACACTTGCTGAGTACCATTGGTACTCAACCTTGCATATTTGTTGGTTTATATTGCTGCTCAGGTCAAGATAATGAGGTGGTGTATAATGACCAAGATTTTGGACCCGAGAATGGTTTTTAGGTTCATGAAGACCCCCGGGCAACGCCTGTGATGGAGCCCTAAAGAATAATATTTCGCTGCTAGTTTATTTACTTGTGATGAAGCATTAGTGTCCATTGAGACATTTGCGATGTAAGACTTATTTATATTCGACACCTGGCTTGTAATAAATGATGCTTCACTATTTGTCATCACATGTATGAGAAAATGATCCTGGCATACATGTGATATTCACTTGGTCGTTTCTTCGGAAAAACCGGGTGTGACAGTAAATGGAGGACCTAACTTCCAAACCTGGTTTCGAAATCATGTAACATTTTCCTTGTCTTGTTTCTCATAGTAATTATGTTCATAGCATAAAATAGTCTTCTTACTTCATATGTTGGACAGTGCAAGACACAAGACGGTGTTCATGAAGATTTGCGACAACTGTCCAACGGATACATTAAAGTTAAACTCTTTGGTCGATATGATGTCAATGGGTTCCGATTTCGTTCAACTCAATTTGAAGCTCAACGTCCTCTAAGGGCAACATCAAACACCGGAGTTGTGACGAGGGCCGCCGATGCCGAAGGACGTGAAACTAATTTCTATGGGATCATAAACAAAATCCTAGAATTTAGTTTTCCGGGAGTAAAGACCTTAAAGTAGTCTTCTTTGACTGCGATTGGTTTGATAATAACAATGGAACTCGACAAAACCAGTTTGGCATGGTAGAAGTCAAACACAAGGACCGACTACGAGGCTACGACACCTTTGTCCTTGCACACCAAGTCGAACAAGTGTACTATCTACAATATCCATGCGAAAAGCTTAGTGCATGGTGGGTTGTACAAAAGGTGAATCCTCGTGAGCGGTTATATACACCGGACAATACTGGTTACCTTGATGAGGCTGATGTTGTTTACCAAGAAGAAGAGTTGCCGGATTCTTTTGTCGTTGAGCCTGGTCTACGACTTGATGAATTAGTTGGAGATGCACAAGATGTACAGACTCATAATGTGAAAAAATGAAAACGGCAAACAACCACGACAAAAGATTGATGGTCTGATTTGCGAAGTAGAGTACATGATTGTGATACTGATTAATTTTGAAATTGAGTACAAGTAATGTTTCCTTCATCTCTTCTTTTGTGTCACACCCGGTTTCTCCGAAGAACAACCGAGTGAATATCACATGTATATCAGGATCATTTTCTCATACATGTGATGACAAATAGTGAAGCATCATTTATTACAAGCCAGGTGTCGAATATAAATAAGTCTTACATAGCATACGTCTCGATGGATGATAAATAGTTCATGACATGTAAATAAAGCAGCAGCGGAATATAAATCTTGTGGGCTCCGTCACAGGCGTTGCCCGGGGGACTCCATGAACCTAGAATCCTTCCTCGGGACCAAAGTCTTGGTCATTAAACACCACATCATTCTCTTGACCTGAGCAGCAATATAAACCAACAGAAAAGCAAGTTTGAATACCGTTGGTACTCAGCAAGTGTGGGAAAGTTATGTCATGCATGGCTAGAGCAAGGAGAGGTTGAACTCATGGTTAAAGCACTACGCAATTAATACCTGTCACCTTAGCTTATTAAGCACCTACATTACTACACAGGTGAAATGGTTCCAATCCCTCAACCCATCATCAAAATCAAGTAACCATAACATCATATCGAATGTCAAGCTCCCCGCTTAACATCCTCAACTTCCAAATTCATCATCCTCTAATCATGAATAAGTCCAAGCCGCTCTTGACCGTGAGCACGGCTGTCATGACAGTTTTGACTCTGCAGAGTTTGCACCACTGTACCCACATGTAGTGATTTCATCCCCCGTTGCCGGGTGGACTAAAAGAACCTCCATTTTGCCAGTGGCCGCGAACCACGTTCACACTTCCCAGGTGTGTAGCCAGGAGATCACTACGAAGCCTTTACAAAGCGATTCCCGATGAGCATGGGCCCACTGAGGTTTCACCCCTAACAACATACAAGAGGCTCCAGCCCCGCTGCAGTGGCCCCCTCTTGAGCCTTGCGGTTCATATGGTAGTCCAGCTGACACCTATTCCCCGCACCATCCAACACACAAATACTACGCCGGGGATACACCTAATTAATTGGCCAAGCTGCCCCATCTCAGCATGTGGTTGGCACGGTAAAGCCAGGTTACATGCTCCATGAACCGGTCCTTAGGATCCAGGCAAGAACTAAACACAAACCCGAGTCTCGTGCACCCGGCACCAAGCAAATCATCCAACTTGCCTCGATCCCTACCTCTACATAACTCATAATATCTCATTCAAGAGTAAGGTAAATAAATTGATGATCTCATATCCCAATTATCCCATTCTAAGCATGGCTAAGCATAAGCATATAAATAAATGACATGATAAAATAAATCCCAACCCAAGACACAAGGAAACAAGGTAATGCAATTCTAGGGAAACTTCCTAGCATGGGTTTCATATTTCAATTGACAATGCAAATAATTCTATCTACACATCCTAGTATAGGATCAAAGTGGTCAAGGACACTTGCCTTCTTCCTGCTTCTCTGAGAATGGAAAGTCTTGGTCTTGGAAGGGGAGAACTTGCTCTGGGGCAGGTTCTACTCATGCCAATGCACATAGCAAAAGAAAACAACAATCCATAAGACATAGTTCACACTTTCACTTCATACAAACCACACATTCATACCTATGAAAGTCATTCACATTTCTAAGTGTTGGGGTTATTCTACTTGTGTTGATTTTTTTTGGCCTACATGCACTTTTAAACATACATATATTATTTCTAACTTCTATGTTCAGATTTCTATTTGCACAATATATATGAAGTTCCAATTTGAACAAATTCTTTATATTTAATTATTACACTTCATAGCCACAAAGTTTGTATAAAAGGTATTTTCCTACTCCAAATAGGTTTTCAGATCATCTACCAAATCCTAAATTGAAGCTTTTGAATTTGGAGAACTTCATTTATCATTTTCTAATTATGCATACCTATTTTCCTTTATTTTCAGATTTATTTTCTATCCCTAAAAGTGAATTTTAATATTAAATAGTAGGGCATATCATCTAAACAGAATAGGTTCTGATCTAAAATATTAAATAATATATTTTTGAACTTCTCCTCTGACGTGAACTAATTTAAATTTATTTTACCAATTTTCAGAATTATTTCCTAACCTAAAAATGTGTTCCTATAACTAATAAATGTGAACAATCAATTAGACAGATTCATTTCAGCCTAAAAATCTATTTTTAACTCATTCTAAAGTTTTCCAAGTGCTAGGAGAGTTTAAATTTTGAATTTGTACATGTGTTTGCCTTACCTTTTAAATTTAAATCCTAGTCACATATTCAAATTTCTGAATTTAATATCATATAGGGTCAAAATGGTAAATCCACACTACTGCAGGGTCTAATTTATTATTTCATAAATTTCCAGGGGTCTAACTACACATAACAGAGGGATTTTCCTAATTTTTATTAAGTCCAGGGGCTAAAACTGATTTTTAAATGAATTTACACAAATTTCTGAAGTTCCAGGGGCTAGATTAGAAGTTTCCGGGGCCAGCTTGTGTTTTCCGAGATCCCCAGGGGGTAGCGCGTAAGAATCCCGGCCTTTATAACGCGGGGCTAATGTGGACCGTCTGATTTAAAATAGACGGCTCAGATTAGATCGCCGAACCGGTACGCGCGGGTTTTATTTCTACCGTGCGATTTAAAATAGACGACCCTCAAGGGGCCACGTCGCCCTGGCCGGAGCCAGCCAGCGCGCGCGGCGGCGGGGGGTGGCGATCTCGCTGGCGCAGCCTTGGCTTTTGCCGCTACACGTTAGAACTCACATCTTTTTGCATGGATCGGCTGAGGAGGGGTAGGGAACACTCACCGAGGGGTTTTCCAGCACTCGGAGGTCCTGGAAGTCGGTCGGCGGCGAGCTTCAACGGCGATGATCTTCGGTGCACGTCAGAACAGATGCTAGGGCGCGAAACTTGTCGCTTCCTTTACGTGCAGGGCTCCCTGGGGGCGGTGGAGAACGATCAGCGCGTTAGATCAGATAATCCGAGCAATGATCGAAAGAAAACGGGGATCGAATCTTCGGTTCTCACCGGAGAGAAGAACCGCCGATCGGGGGAAAAACAGGGCGATTGTTGGCGTTTATATAGGCGAGGGAGGGCGGCGGTCTGTTGGGATTGTGTTGGAGACGTCCGGGACCAGAATTCGGGCTGGGGGCGCGGGTTTCCGAAGTTCGTTGCGATCGGAGGTAGGAGATGACACGCGGGCGCCGCATGTCAGTGAGGGGAAGAGAGGGCGCGCGGTCGTGGGCTGGCGCGAGGGGGGGGGGGGATAGTGTGCCGGCTGGCGGGTTTCGGCCCACTGGCCGATTGGGTTTTTTTTCTTTTTCTTTTTCCTTTTCTTTTCTGTTCTGATTTGAATTTGAATTCCTGTTTAAATTTGAATTTCTGCACCACATGCAATATGTCCAATTTTTTTAAAATTCCCTCCTTTTGCAGATTTTGGGGTGTTACATTTTGTCTTCTATATTTTCCTTTAAATTCATTATCAAATTTTCTTTCATTAGGATGTCGTCGAGCAGTAGACGACGGGGGACGCGAGGCTTTCTGCCCCCGAGAGCAGACTCCATTTTTCAGGGCTATCAGTCTAGCAATGGTAGACTGTCTCAGCTGTTGGGCCTCGACAAAGGCCAGGGGTCACGAGAACGGTCATGACAGGTAAAGAATATTAAATTCCATAAATTATATAAGTAACTTTTTAAATCTATATTACCAATCTTCAAATTTTTAGGACGACTCTACGTATGAGGAGACAGAGGTCAGGGGTACTCTTCAGACACCACAGGTTTCGGAGCCTGTTCCAGATTCTGCTTCGGATCCTCTTCAGGTTCCGGCACCGCAGGCTTCAGATCCTTCTTCGGAGCCTTCCACAGAGGCTGATGTGGAGCCGGCTCCACAGCGGCGTTACAGGAGGAGGCACTACGTGGCTCCTCCTCCGGTTCCTGCACGGCTAGAAGATCGGGTCGTTATTCGTCCGGTTGGCGATAGGTAAGTAAATCTAACACAAATCAATTTAGATATTTTAACACTTATATATGTACTAATTGAGAATCATGTATTAGGACTTGGGCCGATGACTCGTTCACGGGTCAAGGACGCCACCGCTAGGTCAACGCTTTCCTGGGCCAGCTCATCCGTTCTCACTACCCTGGTCTAGTGAACGGACGGGCTGCTACGTCTTGGGACGATTACGCTACGGCCCAGGACATTACCTACGGCAACCACCAGGAGCATGTGTGACATGAATTCATGGTAAGTAAATCGTCTATTTGTTAAATGCGAACCTATTATATGTTAAATACATTAACTTGTATATTTCTTCTTGTAGAAATATTACCATTTGGAGGACGAGGCCTAGCTGGATCACGCTCGCCTGGTCTTCAACAACAACGCAAGAAAGCTCCTGACGCAGTCGATATCAACGGCTCGCATTCAGGATACCAAGGCGTACTATAAGTTGCATCCGGACGAGGGTGAGTCGGGGCAGTTTAGGGATGTGGCGGACAAGTACTTGACGGAGGCACAGTACGCAGAGGTAAAATCTTTATTTTACTTTGCTTCGTTATCCAATTTTCATCAATATTTTCATCCAATAACAAATGTGTGCAGGTCAGCGTACCGTGGCTTGAGTCCTGTCCGGACATCTACAGTTCCCTGTGTGCTCATTGGGCGAGCCAGGGCTTCCAAGGCGTGTCGATGACCCACCGACAGAGTCGAGGGACGGACGGGAAACACCGTCTTGGCAGGGACGGCTACGTACGCCTTGCTAAACGGATGGTAAGTGATACTCGAATTTTATTCTAGTTAATTTCTATCGCTACATTGTGCTAACACATATCATTAGGAGCGCGAGATCGGTCAGGAGCCGACCGCTATCCAGGTGTGGAGGAGGCGTCACATGGGAAGTGACCCCTCGCAGCCTGATCAGCTATCTTCTCAGACGGCGACAAACACGTTGGTGAGTACTTTAGTTAACTTAATTGTATTCTCTTTAAAACTTCTGATGACTTTAATTTTCTGTATTTTCAGGAAAAGTATGGGGAGGAGGTGCGGAGGCTTCGAGGCAACGATTACGATTGGCAGAACTCGCTGATCGTACCTGAAGCCTCCTATGCAAGCGGTGGCGGTAAACCTCACGGCCGGTGAGTACTGTTCTTTTTCATTTACTTCCATTAAATTCGAGACACAAAACTTTAATACTCTTACTTCGTTGTGTAGGTTGGCCATCTTCGATGGAGTAGTCGACTCGAGGGAGGCGCAGTCTTCCTCGAGGGCCTCTTCATCGCAGGGTGGATCCAGCAGGCGTGGCAGCCGAGATCTAGAGCTCCAGAGTGTCCAGGAGGAGCTCTAGAGGATGCAGGAAGCGCTGAGGCTCGCGAACGAGAGGCAGGAAGCCGAGCTCAGAGTTAGGTACGAGAGACAGGCAGCCGAGCTCCGGGCTAGGGACGAGTATCAACACTCGTACATGCTATAGCTACAAGATGCCATGCAGGTAAGTTCAGATTGTTGTACTCAAAGTTTCTAATATATGAATGACATGTATAATAATTTACTTCATATTTGCAGGCTATGGCCACAGGACAGCCTGCTGTCTTTCCTTAGTGGGCGCCGCCACCGATACAGCTACCACAGGGGCCGACGTCAGGAGCACATGTACAAAATTTCTCATAATAGCTGCAACTAGTTAAACTTGCTCAAATTTAGTTCAATTTGATCGAACTTACTCAAACTTAGGGAAAACTAGTTAAACATCCTCAAACTGAGTAAAATATGGTACAACTTACTCAACCATAGTCAAATATGAGCAAACTTACTCAAACATAGCCAAAACTATTTGAACTAGCTCAAACACAAACACTACTAGTCCATACTTCTCAAACATAGTAAAATATGAGCAAACTTACTCAAACATAGCCGAATCTAGCTAACTTCCTCAATTCTAACTTGTAATGAGTTTATTTAATCATATACACATTTGTGAACTTCTAATTTGTCTAACTATACATGTACATCATAGGGATCGGTGACACAGGCTCAGGAAACTCCATCCCCTCAGCAACCGGCGTTTGGACGAGCGCGCGATGACTTCCTGGACTCCGGTGGCAGCGGTCAGGGTAGCGTAGGGTAGTGTGGCGTGTGTATAGTGTTTTTGTGACTGCCTATGATGTATTTTTGATTGCCTGTGATCTCGCCATCGAGCCAGGGTTGGTCTCGAAGCCAGGGTAGGATTTTCTGTTTTTTAAAAAAATTACAAAGCTTATTGATGATGGTTTCTGGTACCTGGCCATCATCAATAAGCCATTAGTATTGACGACGGCCAGGTACCAGAAACCGTCGTCAATAAGCCATTGTTATTGACGACAGCCAAGAACTTGGCCGTCGTCAATAAGCCATTAGTATTGACGACGGTTTCTGGTACCTAGCACCGTCATCAATAAGCCATCGTTATTGACGACGGTACAAACCCTGGCCGTCGTCAATAAGCTAGCTTATTGACGAGATCCAAACCCCGACCGTCTTCAACAAGCTGCTGTAGCTTATTGACGACAGCCAACGTTAGCTGTCGTCACTGTCATCAATAAGCTTATTGATGACTAATAATTGACGACAGCCGTAAACCATCGTCTATAAAGTTTTACCGTCGTCAATAATTTATTGACGACGGTACTGTGCTTATTGACGACGGTTTTTTGCCTTCGTCTATTGTCCGGATTCCTGTAGTGAACATGGTATTCACCAAGTCACACAATGTGCGGTTTTTCCTCTGGCTACCCCATTTGATTAGGGTGAATAGGTAGGCATCATCTCATGTATAATACTGTTTTCCTCACAGAAATCATCAAATATTTTAGGAAAATACTCACCGCCACGATCTGACCTAATACATTTGATCATTCTCTCTAATTGATTTTCTACTTCAGCTTTATAGATTTTAAAGTAGTCTAAAGCTTCATCTTTAGTTTGCAACAAGTAAACATAGCAAAATCTAGTAGAGTCATCTATCAATGTCATAAAGTATTTGTTTTCATCTTTTGTCAACACACCATTCATCTCGCATAGATCAAAATGTATGAGTTCTAGTGGTGCCAAATTTCTCTCCTCGGCTGCCTTGTGAGGCTTTCGAGGCTGCTCTGCTTGCACACAGCTATGGCACTTAGAACCTTTGGCAATGGTGAATTTCGTAATTAATTTGAGACTAGATAGCCGATTCATTAAAAAAGAATTGATGTGACATAAACGGGAATGCCAAACACTCGCATCATCATTAACACTACCAAAAACATGGTTTACTGACTTATTATTGAACTCTGAAAGAGAAAAGTGGAACAAACCTTCACATTCATAGTCTTTACCAATAAATTGTCCATACTTCAACACAACTATTTTATTGGATTCTATAATTACTTCAAACCCATCTCTAATAGAAGCGATCTGCTAAGAAGATTCTTGTTCATAGTAGGCACATGTTGCATGTTCCTCAGCTGGACAATCTTTCCCGAAGTGAACTTCAGATCGACTGTGCCAACACCATGAATAGGAGCATGTGACCCATTCCCCATTAGGATGGAGGAATCCCGGACAAACTGATAAGAAGTAAAAATAGATATGTCAGAACATACATGAACAATAGCACCCTTATCAAACTACCAAGATGGTGTCTTAGAAACAGAAAGAATAGTAAAGGAATTACCGTAACCATCCGCATTTCTAGACGTCACGATGTTGACATTCTTTTTCCCTCTGCGGTCTGCCCTATCAGGACAGTCCTTAGAAAAGTGCCCCTACTCGTCACAGGTATAGCAGCCCTCATTGACTTTGTTTGACTTCTTCTTCTTCTTGAAAGCAGTAGTTTTATTTGGCTTGAATTGAGACTTGTTGTTCCCTTTGTTCTTGACATTGGGTTTCTACATCATATTTGCATTGGTGCTAGATTAACCCTCTCCTGCTTTCTCAGTAGCGTCTTTAGGTCAAACCTCCTCAACATCAAGAGATGCTATTAGGTTTTCAACTGATATTTCTTATCTCTTATGTTTGAGATCTGTTGCGAAATTCCTCCATGAAGGATACAACTTTGCAATAATGGAACCAGCCACATGTTGGAATTTGGGCTAGGCTCATTAAATAAATTGTGAAATAATTTCAAATAAATCTCAAAGGCCCATTAGTGCAAGAGAGACTAGTGTTAATTGTTTAATCCCACATGGGAGTTGGAGGGGTGGAACTCTCATATATAAGAGAGGATGTTATTCCACTCCTTGAGTGAGTGAGAAGAGGAGAGGCCGACACGCGCTCCTCCTCCTCACTCGGCCACCTCACCACACCCCGCCCCGCACACGCGCGTGCGCTTGTGCACGCGTGTGTTCGTGCGAATTCGAGCCTCGATCCAGACCTAGTTTTTATTTTTGCTGGAGAAATTTGAGCTGGGCTTTTGGGCTTCCGAATTTCAGGCTTCGAGTTGGGCTGAGTTCAAGTTGGAGACGGACATGTCTACAACTACCAAGATTTCAACAAGTGTAATTCAGCTATTCACACTTACTAAAATTGGAGGAATTAAAAACTTTTTAATACAATGATGCGAGCTCAAAGTGGGTACTCGCAATAGGAATATAGCACCTAAAAATCTTCATATGATCTCACATTTGAAAACATTAGGTTCAAACTAGGCAGGCTACCAAATTTCCCTAAATTTAGAGCTAAGTATTTTAGCATGAGAGGAAGTATTGTTTAGTAGAGTTCCACACTAAATTATGAATTGTACTTACAACGTTGACAAACATGGAGATCTAATTTCACAATTAAGTTCTCCATAGTCTAAATAGTATCCCTGCCAAATTTCACTGAATTTGGACTTGGTTAGCTATTTATTTGGATGAGGTAAAGTGAGAATCCAAATTTAAATTCAAAACACCATATTTTAAATGCAGCTTCATCCAAATTCAAATTCAATTGCACCATTGGATTCCTCATATTCAGTTTAGCCAACATGCCAATTTTTACCATTTTTGGAGTCGGTTTACTATTTTAATCTGAATTTACGAAATGGATAAGAGGGAGGTGGGACTCACATGTCAGTATTGTGTGCCGCGTTTACTTCTCTCTCGCGCGAGTGCGCCACCGAGCGCTGACTTATCATCAATTTCCACCATGGCGCAGGAGTTGGCGAGCTGCTGTAACTGCACTTGACCGCCTTACCTGCCGTACAAATCCCCTCGCACGTCAAAGGTGAAAAGGACTCGAGTTTCCCTCTGTTCTTCACTCGCCTCATCGATCTCATCTCGCCATCGCTTCGGACCTCCGTTGCCCCAGCGATCCATCCTTTCTCTCGCTGCACATTCAAAAGAAAAAAGGTGTGCCGTCATGTGCTGGTTCTCACAGTGAAAGCCATTCTTCATTTGCTTCACTGTGAGCCGAGTATTTCAAGTTTTTCCCTCGGTGTGTTTATTTGAGCCGAGTGGGTTTCAAGGTGAAATTCACCTCACACGATCCATTAGTGATCGTGGGCATTTATGGATATGATCTAGAAATCCATACCGAGCTGTAGGAAGAAGTAGAGCAAGTTTTGCCCAAGAAACTGAGGAGTTCACCGAGTTTTTGCCCTCGGCGGTGGAAACCTTTTGGTTCACCGGTGAACTCTAGTTTCCGGCCGTTGTCATTGGATCTTTGGTACAGTTTTGTGCTCCACATGATCCAGTGATGCTTTAGGAGCTAACGACATGCAAAATAAGTGTCAAAGCCCACTTTTATGCATGTGGGTCAGTATAAAAATTTCGAGAAAACTCAAATTCTCAATTAAATTTGCATGAGCCATGCATCTATGTCAATAGTGCAAATTCAAATATGAATTTTTCTTCAAATATTGTCAACGCGGCGCTCAGTCAAGCGGTCAACGAGTGAACGGCGGCAGAGCGAGCAGTGGCCGTGGTAGAAGTGGTTGCCACGTGCTGGGAAGGCCACTAGGGGAGGGAGGGAGGCGGACGGTGGAGCGCGTGCTTCGGGTGGTGGCGACCACTCTCTCCTCGCCTCGGTACGCAGGCGGCCACGCGGAGGCCGGGAGCTGCCAGCGCGGGCCTTTAATACCGCTTCTTCGAGCGACCAGCCCACGCCCTGGGTCGGGCTCGTGCCCAGCGCCCTCGAGAAGAGTGGGCCGCCTGGCCTCCAATGTGTTCACCACATCTTAGTTAGCATCTCTGCCAAAAATTATCCATTTTGGACTTTGTTTGCTACCTATTTGGATTAATTGATAAGGAGGTATTCAAATCCAAATTCAAATTCAAATGTCCAAATGCAATTCAATTCAATCCTCCAAAACTGAATTCAGTTCGAATTCAAATTGAGTCTATGACTATGGGAGTAAGTCTAGACTTTAATTTTGAGTTGGGGATGAAAAGATCTGCAGGAAATCGGAAAAGAATTAGAGGGGAGTGGGACCCACATGGCAGTGACCAAAATTTGCAAACCGGCTCCACCTCACGCTCGGTTTTCCTCGGGTGATAACCGCACGGCCATGTGAGACCAGCCCATCTCCCAAGCATCCACCTCACTGTAAATTTTTACCTCAAAAGTCAAGCAAATCGCCTGCTCTAGCCGTCCTCATTGCCTCTGCCTCGAGTTCTTCACCGCACACCTTGGTTCATTGTTTTCGCGCGTGAGCTCTCCACCACCTCTCACTGCTCAACGATTACCAGCCGTTCTAGACCGTTTTTGCTTGCTGCTCCCTAAGAAGAAAAGGTGTGCCTATGGTGCTAGTCATGTCCCTGAAAACCTTATCCCATTTCATGAACTATCCAGCGAGTACTCCTCATTTTTCTCCACGGTGCACATTAGGAGCCAAGCTCAATCATCAGTTAAATACTTCTTTCACATGCAACCATTGCCTGCCCGAGCTGTGCACCTAACACGTTTTAGACGACCTAGCCCACCTCCTCAATTAATATGCATCGAGGTTCACCCATTAGAGCCTGAGTTCTCCGAGTTTTTCGTGCCGCCGGCCGAAAACAGAGCACATCACCATCGAGGTCCTACTTGCAGCCGTTTTCACGACCATCGTGTTTCAGTTTCATGTTCAGCACCTCACCACAGTGATCTAGGACAAAACCTCATCGAAAAAGGTGTAGAAACCAGTGAGTTTGACATCTCCGATGAGCTACCCTCTGCTGTCGCTGTCGCGGGCCCTGTTCCGACCACCGCCGAGCTCCTGTGTGTGCACCCACATATTCCCCGTGTGGAGTTGAGCACATGCGGCGAGTTTGGCGAAAGGAAACACACGGAAATGGAAAGCTGCGAGGTCTCCGGTGAAGAGGACGTGGGTCCCACGCGTCAACAACAACAACATCCAAGCCTTTATCCCAAGCATGTTGGGGTTGGCTAGACATGAAACCCAATAATTAAATATATATATATATATTTCAATGAAGTAAAATAGAGGAAGAGATATAAGAGTAACAAGAAAAAAGAAAAGAAAAAAGACTAAGATTCTGGCATGTGAATTGCTACATTCCATGCGGTCCTATCATAAGCTAAGTCTCTGGATGCATCCCAATCTCTCAAATCTCATTTTACCGCCTCCTCCTAGGTCAACATTGGTCGTCCTCTATCCCTCCTAATATTTTCTCTACCTCTTAAAATCCCAATGTTAACTGGTGCTTCTTGAGGTCTCCGCTGGATATGTCCAAACCACCTTAGTCGATGTTGGACTAACTTCTCTTCAATCGGTGCCACCGGTACCCTATCACAAATCGCCTCATTCCTTATTCGGTCCTCTTCTTGTGTGCCCGCACATCCATCGTAGCATGAGAATATCTGCGACACTCATTTGTTGGACATGTTGCCGTTAAGTTGGCCAACATTCCACCCCATATAGCATCACGGATCTGATCACCGTCCTATATAACTTCCCTTTTAGATTTTGTGGGACCTTCCTATCACATAGGATTCCAGAGGCTTGTCGCCATTTCATCTACCCTACCTTGATCATGTGGCAAACATCCTTAGCAATATCACCATTGCTTTGTAACATTGATCCTAAGTACCGGAAAGAGTCTCTTCTAGGTACTATTTGTCCTTGTAGACTAACATTTCCTTCTTCACGACCAACACCACTAAACTCAAACCTCATATACTCGGTCTTGGTCCTACTAAGTCTAAACCCCTTGGACTCTAAGGTTTGTCTCCATAACTCTAGTTTATTATCAACACCATCCCTATTTTCTTCTACCAGCACTACATCATCGGCATAGAGCATGCACCAAGGGATATCCCCTTGTATATCCTTCGACACCTCATCCATAACCAAGGAAAAGATGTATGGGCTCAAAGCTGATCCTTGATGTAGTCGTACCGTGATAGGAAATGCATCAGTTTCACTATCACTTACACGCTCACTTGTCCTAACATTATTGTACATATCCTCGATAAGGGTAATGTACTTTGTTGGCACTTTATGTTTCTCTAGTGACCACAACATGGATGACCTTGGTATCTTGTCGTATTCCTTCTCCAAGTCAATGAACACCATATGTAGGTCCTTCTTATGCTCCCTATATCTCTCCATAAGCTGACGAAGCAAAAAAATTGCCTCCATAGTAGACCTCTCAGGCATAAAACCAAATTGGTTTTTAGTGACATTGGTCACTTTCCTCAGGTGGTGTTCAATCACTATCTCCCAAAGCTTCATAGTATGACTCATAAGCTTAATTCTTTGATAATTAGTACAACTTTGAATATCTCCTTTATTTTTGAAGATAGGTACTAATATACTTTTCCTCCATTCTTCAGACATCTTGTTTGACTAAAAAATGTGGTTCAATATCTTTGTGAGCCATACTATTGCCACATCTCCAAGGCATCTCCACACCTCAATAGGGATATCATCAGGGCCGAGGGCCTTTCCTCCTTTCACCCTTTTTAAAGCCTCCTTAGCCTCAACCTCTTGTATCCTCCGCACAAACCGCCTGTTGGAGTCACTAAAGTAGTCATCCATCTCGAGCATAATGCTCTAATTCCCATCATTGAATAGACCATCAAAGTAATCTCTCCATCTACTCTTAATCTCTTCATCCTTCACTAGAATGCAACCCGTCACATCTTTTATGCATTTAACTTGATTGAGATCCCTCATCTTTTTCTCACAAATTTTTGCAATCTTGTATATGTCCTTTTCACGTTCTTTTGTGTCTAGTCTCTCATATAACTCATCATATGCCTGTCCTCTTGTTTTACTCACAGCTCGCCTTGCATTTTTCTTGGCTTCTTTGTACTTCAGCATGTTGATTGTGCTTCTATCGTAATGCCAACTCTATTGACATCCTTCATCTTCTTGATGGCCTTTTTGTAAGTGCATCTAGGTATCCCCGTGGGTTTTGGATGATTGATGAAGACAAATTAAGAGACTAATGAGCTGAGATGATCATAAGCACAGGACATTTCCAAGGCGGACACCTAAACTCTCAAAAAGGGAAAAAGATGAAGAACGGCGTCAAACAGTCGAAGAGTAAAAATTAGGGTTTCATTTGATTCTTTAGTAGGCTAGCCGTGTAAAAGTGAGAGTGTGTGTGTAAAGTGCATTGAGATCATAGAAGAGAGCTCAAAGCGTTAGAAGTGTCAAATCCTTAGTGGAGAGGTAGAGAGGTAAAGTTGGGCAGGCCGGACTTGTCCGGGCCAGAGGCCGGACTAGTCCGGAAGCCCTACGACTTAGTCCATTTTGGGGGCGGACTAGTCCGCCCCTGAGCCAGACTAGTCCGGCCATTGTGTTCTAATCTCATTTAATTAAGACATTTCAGGTATTTTAGCCTATTCACCCACCCCTCTAGGCAATTTCAATTGGTATCAGAGCAGGTCTCTCCATCAAGAGTCTAACCACTTAAGGAGAAGATGGCCGGAGTTGAGGGAGACGAGATTTCACCGACGTTGCAAGGCGAAAACACGTATGACAAGAAAATGGACACTGATGTGCTGAAAGATCACTCAAGTGACGATGAAGAAGTTCGCCAGCTCAAGGCACGACTTTGTGAGAAGCTAGGTCACTCTAGCAAAAAGAAGAAGTCGAACGATCAAGAAAGGAGTAGTCAACCGGACTACTCCCAATATCCTTTCAACTATGAATGATTAACTTCTAACAATTATTACTTATCTATTCCTATTGGCAAACCTCCTCAATTCGATGGAAATGATTACTCTATGTGGAAGCATAATATGAAGATGCATCTAATATCCTTAAACCCTAGCTTGTGGCAAATTTTCTTAACAGGTGTCCATCTTCCAAGAAATGAAGAAGACGTCACCCCGGAGCAAGCCATCCTAATTCATCGCAATGCTCAAGCAGTAGGGGTCATCACCTCATCCTTGACTCGAGAAGAGTTCAACCGAGTCGATGGATTGGAGGTGGCCAAAGACATATGGGACACACTCAAGACGGCGCATGAAGGGAACTTACTCATTAGGGATGCCAAGATCGAGATGATTGAAGGAGAGCTTGGGAGGTTCACCATCATGGATGGTGAGTCCCCTCAAGACATGTACAACCGTCTCAAGGTGCTTGTCAACAAGATCCGATCTTATGGATGCACCCGGTGGACGGATCATGAGGTGGTAAAGAGGATGCTTCGGGCATTCATGCCTCGAAACATTGCTCTTTGCTCCTTGATCCGTGAGAGCCCGGGATATGCTCAAATGACACCGGAGGAAGTGCTTGGAAGAATCATCAACAATAAGATGATGGAGAAGAAAGCCATGTTCTACAGCGACCTCCAAAGACTTGCCTCCTCAAAGAAGAAATATGTGGCTTTCAAAGCAACATCCTCATCACAAGACTTCGAAGCAAGTGATGATGAGGGCCTCGACACCGATGAAGAAGAGGCGCTCTTCATCAACAAGTTCAAGAGGATGATGAGAAGAAGGAAGGGGGGCAACCATTATGAGAACAAGAACAAGGAAACGTCCAAGCCCAAGACGAAAAGAGCATGCTACAACTGTGGTGAATATGGACACTTCATTGTGGATTGTCCATATGAAGAGAGTAAGAAGAAGAAAGATGGCAAGTCTTAAGAGAAGAAATTCTTCAAGAAGAAGAAGCCATCAGGACACACTCATCTTGAAGAGCTCCTTGAGGTTGAAAGAGAAAGAAACAAGACACTTGAGCATGAACTCGCTTTGAGCAAGGAAACTTGCTCAAATCTTGAAGACACAACTGTTGTGCTCAAGGATGAAATTGTTAACTTGACAAAAGTCAACAAGATCCTTGAAACACAAGTTGAGTCTCTCAAGATCAATGCACATTCTTCCTCTATGATTTCACCCTCCTCAAAGAAATCTCCCGAAGCAACTCAAACTTGCAAGTGCTCAAACATAATCCTAAAACTCGAAGATGAACTCAAGTTGGCACAAAACAAGCAGTCACCGAAAGGTGGTATTTTGACAAGGAAAAAGTGGCATATGCACGAAGTGCATATACCAATGTAAGACCTCCATATGTCAAAGATGGTCTTGGCTATTCTCGGGAGTGGAGGCAACATGCTAAAACTCCCAAGAAGGGAAAAGACTTGATTGTATTTGTTAAGGAAGATTTATTCAACAAAGAAAATGTAAAGAATATTGCAATCTCAGCTAACATGCCTAAAAATAAACCTCATCCTTTGTTCCATGATTTTGATGGCTCATATGTTTTATTGAGAAACAAATTTGGAAAGATCTATGCTAGGTATGTTGGGCCACTCCGCAAGAGTCCAAAACCTTGTGTGTGGGTGCCCAAGTGCCACTTGACTAACATGAAAGGACCCAACTCCGCTGGGGTACCAAAAGGTAAGGCATAACTCTAGTTTGTAGGCATACTCCTCCGGGGATCAAAATGGGTGCTCGACAGTGGATGCACAAACCATATGACCGGAGAGAGAAGTATGTTTGTTGAATATGAGGAAAACGAAGATCCAAGTGAAGGAATATATTTTGGGGACAATAGCCAAGGGAAAATCCTTGGCACCGGTAAAATTGCTATCTCTCCCCATCATACTCTTTCAACTGCTTTGCATGTTGACTCCCTTGATTATAACAATCTATCCATATCCCAACTATGTGATAAAGGTTATAATTGTATTATTTTCACTAACGAGGGTGTGACTGTCTTGAGAAGAAGCAATGACTCAATCGCCTTCAAGGGCGTGCTCAAGGGAAAGCTTTACCATGTGGATTTCACCATGGATAAAGCTCAACCTTACACGTGCTTAATGGTGAAGACCAACATGGGATGGCTTTGGCATAGAAGGCTAGCCCATGTTGGAATGAGGAACTTGCAAAAACGTCTCAAGGGAGAACACATTCGATGCTTGAAAAATGTTGTTTTTGATAAGGACAGGCCATGTAGTGCTTCTCAAGCCGGAAAGCAAGTTGGAGTTCAACATCCATCCAAAAATGTCATGACGACTACAAGACCTTTGGAGCTACTTCACATGGACCTCTTAGGTCCAATCGCCTACATAAGCATCGGCGGTAACAAATATGGTCTTGTCGTTGTAGATGATTATTGTCGTTTCACTTGGGTGTCCTTTTTGCATGACAAAAGCGAAACTCAAAGTGTGCTCAAGAAATTCTTGAGAAGAGCTCAAAATGAGTTCTCATTAAGAATCAAGAACATAAGGAGCGATAACGACACCGAGTTCAAGAACACTCAAGTGGAAGAATACTTGGATGAAGAAGGCATCAAGCATGAGTTTTCAGCCCCCTACTCCCCTCAACAAAATGGAGTAGCTGAGAGGAAGAATAGAATTCTTATTGAGATGGCAAGAACTGTGGCGGACCGGAATCCGCTCATCCAGGATCGCAGAGGGTGGTGCCGCGCGATGCGACACCCGACAGCACACGTCATAAGAACACAATATATTACATGGGAAAAACAGCTGAAACTGTACAAACAAGTACAAACTTCAGTTACAATTATTGTTCTATTACACAGCGGAAGACTACACTATACAACTCACGCCCGCCTATTTAGCAAAAGTCGGTTGCCCAGCCCTAGGGCAACCCACACTAGCTGCACGTCTCAGCTCAGCGCGGCGTGTACGGCTCCCACTCAGCCGTGGTCCCCGACGGAGGGTAACCCTCGCCGGTGGACTCGTACTCCGAGTCCGTGGGTGGCTCCTCACCTGAAAAACACTTAAGCAGCAACCGTGAGCACGAAGGCTCAGCAAGGCTTAACCGACTCACCTAAGCATGAAACTCTACATGAGGTATACCAAGACATAGGTTAGTAACATTTCAGCAAAAGGACACGCCTACAAGTTCATCCTTAGTTCATCTTTTTGCAACAGGTTAACAGTTCATGAAATCTGAAATTTAGTAAGCAGTATTTGGTGGCACACATGTAGCAATACAATTATATCAATCAGCATCATTGAATCAACATATTTCATCCATTAGTCTACGTTATGACACAGTGAACAAGCAGTACTCGTCACCGCGAGGGAGAACCCAAAGAGCACGTCACGTACGCCCACCCGTGGAGCTGCACAGCACGCTCACTCGATGTCGTACGGGACAACCTTTCACCCAACAGCCCAAACGTCGAACCGGTCGCACCGAAACGAGCAGGAGGTTCCCCACACGGAGCATCTCTCTATGCCCGTTGGCAGATTTCCACCTTGCTGCCCTCAACCTACACCTATAAATCGGTGTGCTATGCCTCGACGCCCGGAGGTTTAGGCTACATCGATTTATCGGGGCCCATATATCCGATATGCCTTCGGTACGTTCAATACTTGTTCAGCAGGGCCGCACACGGATCGGTCCTCAATCGACACGGACAGGGCTGCGCACACAAGACCTCCTCTTGCTGCGCCCTAGCCCCTGCCTAGTCTCATTTTCATTACTATAGTGATCTCACATCACTCAACCGAACCCGTGTGTCCCAAGCCTATCTCGCGAGTAGATTCCAACTACTCGACTTGTACCGAAGTCCTATGACTCATTAAGCATAGCCTGTCTACTCGAGGTCCTTGACACTACCCTCACTCTTTTAGGAACCTTTGGTTATGCAAGTGGGGTTTCATTCATTCTATACCTAATGCACATACATACTTCATATGACACATGTAAACAAAGTAAAGCTTTTAAAAAGGGTTAATGCAAACCGGGGCTTGCCTTGTTGCTGCTGGTCAGTAGTCAGTTCCTCGTCCGGGAGAAGGAAGTCCAGCACTTCCGGAGTCTCTTCTTCAACGGCTACACGTTAATGAAATACTACATGTTAATTTAGATGCACAGGTGAGTTTTAGAGTAAGACTTCTACTATTAGTTTTAATAACCAGCCTCTATCACCTGGAACTTTGTTTAAGAATTTAAAGATGAACTGGTGTTGGTGGTTTGGCTTGGACTTAATCACATGGTTAAATGCTAAGTGGTTTCCCCCCCCCTTTTCCATATTAATTCCCTTAAGTGGTTAAACAGGACAGGGGTGATCTAGAGCTCCAATGGAGCTGAGAATTTTTGTGTGAATTCCTTGTCACAAGAAAACTCTCTGGACCAAACATTAGCATTTTTCATGGAGTGGTTTGCTCAGAATAATTCTCTTGGCAAATCAGCAAGGAAGAATTTATTCTGAGGTAATACCCCTGTTCATGCTCAACTTAATGAACTACAATTTCAATTATAGCTCATAGAGTTTGCATGAATTTTCCTAGCATTTTTGGAGTCAAGGGTTGCCCAGAATTGAATTTCCAAGTTTTGGAAATTCTCTGAAAATGTTTCTGTATTCAAATGAACACAGCACCTTCCAATTTGAATTGCTCTGACCAAATCAACTCCAAATGGTCTGAAACGTTTACAGGGGTTTACTAATGTCCTAAAGAACATTCTGGCAAAATTTGGGGATTTTTGGATGAACCAAACTCCCTCTAAAATTCTTTTTCTGAATAGCTTCAAAGAATTTTCCAGAATTAATTAATGGGTTTCATACAAATTGGGTTGTATATCTGGACAGAGCTAGGCAAGATGAATCCAACCCAATTTGAATCACTAAATTTGGAGCTTCCTAGCCAAGGTTATGGGGTTCTAAAGTTTGCACTAAAACTGGAAATTCCAAAAATGTTTAAATCCTGCGGGTGGGACCAACTCCTCGAGCCGGCCCACTCAGAAAGCGGCCACACCGCGGCCCACGGGGTTTTACCCGCGCTGCCGCACCGAATCCCGGCCGCAAACCCGATCCCCGCGCGAGATCAGAGGCTGACCGGTGGACCCGGCCCCCCCCCCCCTTCGTCTACCTCGCGCTCTCCCGCAGTTCCCGCGGCGGCGCTTCGCCGGAGCGCTCGCCGCCGGGCGTTTCCCCGCCCGACCTTTGACAAAACTTGCCGCCTGTGCCTAACTCGACTGGGAGAACACGCTGGTGCCCTCACCGGAGCTCGGCAATGGCCGGAACTATGCCCGCGACGGCGACAGAGCCTCCCTCTGCTCCGGTGACGTCGTCCGGGCTACTCCGGGCCTTATTTCTCAAGCGGTTTGCTCCTACAGCTCCACCGTGGCATGCTGCGCACGAATATGAGCTCGGTTGGCCATGGAAATAGCCGGAACTGGGACCTCACCGTCGACCTAGGCCCGATATCGACTGTTTCTCGAAAAACTTGGATATCAGCGCAAAGGCTCGATGGTTTTCGATGGTTTTGGATCCTAGGTGGCCGTGGGGGCGTGTAGAACCTATGCTCAGCTGGGTTTACGCTGTGCAGGACCGATCGCCGCAAATTTCGGCATTTCTGCTCACTCGTTTTTGTTGAGCACCGAGGACTAGACGGGGAAATACTCCCCCTACAAAACATGGAAGATGGTAGGGTCTTCACCATGAGCTCGAGCAGTCCCCGGCGTGTGTCTTTGCTGTTGAACTCCGGTCGCGAGGTCGCCTGGATCAACGGCGCGACGAGGAGCCGAGGGGAGCGGCGGTGTCGTTTTTCGTTTCGGGTAGGAACGGCAGAGCGGAGGAGATGAGGCTGGCTCACGTGGGCTGGGAACTTAAACCGCGTCGGGCACGCGTGCGCTCGGTCGCCGAGCAGGAGGTGGTGAGGTGAGGCGGTCGTACGCCGGTGCTGTCCGCAGCTGGCGCGAGGTGTTCGAGCGACGTCGGGAGAAAACAGCCACGCTCGGTTTGGGAAACAAGTTTCCCCCACTGACTTGTGGGCCCACTCTCCCCCTAATCCTCTCTTCTCCATTTCTTTTGTAAATATCCCAGCAACTACACATTGAATGAGAGACTTAGACCCCAAGTCTTGGTTTGAATTTGAGTTCTCAAATTCAAACTTTGTTTGGTTAAATTTGCTTCATGTTTAAACTGAAATTCAAATTCAGTTTTGAATTATTGCAAATTTGGCTCCCGACAAGATGAACTCCAATGGGGATGAAACTTGGTGGGTTTACTCAGAAAAATGTGCTGAGTATAGATATGGAGCTAACTTTTGAATTTGGGTGATGAAAGTTGCTGCAATTTGAATTTACATTCAAATTGGCCTCCTTTTGAAATAACCCAAAAGTGCCTCAAAAAGTGTTGAATTTGCATGAGCTTTGGACTGAACCTTCCCAAGACTTTTTAAATTCTAGGGGTGAGCTCAACCTCTCATGTTCATGTGTAGAAACCCTACTTTGTGACAGTGAAGGCTTTCCCTTCTAATCACTCCTTTGATGGAGGTCACTTGCTCTTCACAATATTTCACAATCTACCCACAACAAAACTGTTGTGTTGTGAGGTGCAGAAAAGTTTTTGCAAGTCCCTTTTCTTGGGCTTTTACATCCCTCCCCCCTTAAAAGAATCTCGTCCCGAGATTATAAAAGAAGAGATAGCGATGTAATAGGGACTTACCCGTGTTGAGAAGCCATAAACTCCGGTAATTTGAGCGAAGGAACTCCTCGCTCTCCCACGTCGCTTCTTCGGCGGTGTGGTTGCTCCAGAGTATTTTGTAGAACCACAACGTTCTGCTGCGTGTGGTCCTGGCTTTCTCATCAAGAATTCCCACCGGATATTCATCATATGTTAAATCCGGTTTCAGCTCGCCGATGTCTTCGGTAGGAACAGCAGCTGTATGCTTCAAGCATTTTCGCAGTTGCGAAACATGGAAAATATCATGGACACCAGTCAGAGATGCCGGTAGCTCCAATCGATACGCTGCTGGTCCACACTTCTCGGTGATAGCGTAGGGTCCAATGAAACGGGGAGCGAGCTTCCCCTTCACACCGAACCGGTGCACGCCCTTCATCGTAGACACGCGGAGGTACACGTGTTCCCCAACGTCAAAGTGCAACGGCCAACGCCTCTTATCAGCGTAGCTCTTCTGTCGGGATTGAGCGGCCTTCAAATTGGCTTGAATTGTCCGAACGCGCTCCTCGGCGTCGTTCACCACATCAACCCCGAATGTGACCCTTTCACCGGACTCGCACCAATTTAATGGGGTGCGGCATTTACGACCGTAGAGAGCTTCATAGGGTGCCATCTTGATACTCGCCTGATAACCGTTGTTGTACGAGAATTCCGCCAATGGTAGGTGATCATCCCAATTCCTACCATGGTGGATGGCACATGCTCTCAACATGTCTTCCAGGACTTGATTCACCCTTTCTGTCTGGCCATCTGTCTGAGGGTGATAAGCGGAGCTCCTGATCAACTTAGTACCCAATGCAGCGTGTAGCTGCTCCCAAAAGCGAGACACAAATAATGCACCTCGATCTGAGACAATGGTCTTGGGTACCCCGTATAGGCATAGAATCTTCGCTATGTATAGCTCCGCATATTTGCCGGCATTGTAACGTGTATTCACCGGAATGAAGTGAGCCGTCTTGGTTAACCGATCAACGATTACCCATATGGAATCATGCTTGTTGGCTGTTAGGGGTAATCCCACAATGAAATCCATGCTCACATCTTCCCATTTCCATGCCGGGATCTTCAGGGGTTGCAGCAGCCCTGATTTCTTCATGTGATCAAGTTTCACTCGTCTACACGTATCGCACTCGGATACGTACTTAGCTACCTCCCGCTTCATCCGTGTCCACCAAAATTTCTTTTTCAAATCTTGGTACATTTTGTTGCTGCCCGGATGAATGGAGTATTTGGACAAGTGAGCTTCATCGAGGATCTTTTTCCTCAACTCCATATCTCGGGGTACGACTATGCGGTCATTGAACCACAACGTCCCCTCACCATCTTTCCGGAAACATTTGATCTCCCCATTGTCAATTCATCTCCAGAGATGTGCCATGCCTTTATCGTTTTTCTGAGCTGCAATGATGTCCTCCCTAATAGTAGGGACGAGGGCAAGGTTGTACAGCGATCCATAAGGAACCAAGTATAAACTTGGCTCTTCCTCCTCCACCGGTGTAATGGTGAGGTGATGGACATGTGATTTCTGACTCAGCGCGTCGGCAACCACATTCGCCTTGCCGGGGTGGTAATGGATCTCAATCTCATAATCTTTGATCAGTTCTAACCACCTCCTCTGCCTCATGTTCAGCTCCTTCTGGGTGAAAATGTATTTCAAGCTCTTGTGGTCGGTGTAGAGATGCACCAAGTTCCCCAGGAGATAGTGCCTCCACATTTTTAGCGCCAACACCACGGCAGCAAGTTCAAGATCGTAAGTCGGGTAGTGCTGCTCATGGTTCCGAAGTTGGCGTGAGCCATAAGCGACCACACGTCCTTCCTGCATCAACACGCAGCCAAGCCCAATACCGGACGCGTCACAATACACGTCGAAGGGCTTTGTTGTATCCGGTTGAGCTAAGACCGGGGCTGTTGTGAGATGCTTCACCAATGTTCGGAACGCTCCTTCACACGCCGTGTTCCAAACATATTTCTTCCCTTTTTTCAGCAACTCTGTCATCGGCTTAGCGAGCTTGGAGAAACTCGGAATGAACCTCCGGTAGTATCCCGCTAACCCGAGGAAGCTTCTGACTTCATGGACTGAAATGGGAGCTTTCCATTTCAGCACTTGCTCTATTTTGCTTGGGTCAACCGCAATGCCTTCAGCTGAGATGATATGTCCCAAGAATGGCACTTGGCTGATCCAAAATTCACATTTACTGAACTTGGCATAGAGCTTGTGGTCTCGCAATCGTTGAAGAACGATCCGTAAGTGTTCGGCATGCTCGGCTTCTGTCTTGGAGTAAACCAAGATATCGTCGATGAACACTACCACGAACTTGTCCAGCTCTGGCATGAACACCGAGTTCATGAGATACATGAAATGGGCTGGAGCATTTGTGAGACCAAATGACATGACGAGATATTCGTATAAGCCGTATCTCGTCGAGAACGCCGTCTTCGGGATATCCTCCGCCCGGATCTTGATCTGGTGATATCCAGAGCGAAGGTCCATCTTTGAGAATACACTTGCCCCCACCAGTTGATCAAACAAGATGTCAATACGGGGCAGTGGGTACTTATTCTTGATGGTGACGGCGTTGAGCGGCCGGTAATCCACACACAGCCTCAGGGTTTCATCCTTCTTCTTTACAAATAGCGCCGAGCATCCCCAAGGCGAGGAACTCGGCCTAATGAAACCCTTGCTCAACAGATCATTGAGCTGTTCTTTCAGTTCCGCCAGCTCATTTGGAGCCATCTTGTATGGTCTCCGTGATATGGGCGTAGTCCCGGGTGCAAGTTCAATCTTGAATTCGACATCCCGCTCAGGTGGCATGCCCGGAAGATCGTCCGGGAACACGTCGGGATACTCCCGGACTACGGGGATGTCTTCTAACTTGAGAACTTCAGCATTATTAATTGCTAAAACTTCCTGGACTGGCGTGTCTAACACCATGGAATGCGGACGGTGGAATGGAGGATTTAAGTGAACCGTCCGTGTCCGAGTCTCTAGGACAGCACCATGGTATTGCAGCCATGACATCCCTAAGATTGCATCAATCTTTTGTCCCATAAGGATTATCAAGGTGGTGGGATATAGTTTCCCACCCAAGCACAGAGGTGCCTTTGGAATCATCATATTAGCTGAAATCTTCCCTCCCGGTGAGCAGATCATATAAGTGCAGTCGGTTGGGAAGACTTGCAATTGATGTTTAGCCACATAGGATGCACTTATAAAGCTGTGGGTTGCACCCGAATCAAATAATATGACTATGGCTTGATGGTTGAGAGTAAACGTACCCGCCAGCACGTTGTCTCCCTCTGGGGCGTCCTCATTGTCGAGGTTGCGGACGCCTCCAGTCCGCTGACCAACCTTCTTCACCGGAGGTCGGCCTCGAGCACCGCCCTGGAGCTGGGCTTGCCCGCTGCTCTGCTGCCCCTGGGGACAGTCCTTCGCGAAGTGGCCCGCCTGGCCACACGTGAAGCAGGTGAAACGGGGCTGTCCCCCGCTAATCAGTGGACGGAAACCCGGGGCGCATTGTGGCGGTGGAAACGCCCGGGGTACCGTCTGCTGCTGCTGCTGTCTTGGTGGTGGCATTGGCGGACGGAACGGGGGTGCTTGGAACGAACGTCCCCCGAACTGCTGAGGTCGCGCCGGTGGACGCCACTGCTGCCCGGATGGTGTCCGATACACCATACGGTACTTCTGGGGAGCGCCACTCCCACCGCTGCTAGGTGGAGCACTGCGCTTCCTCTGCTCAGCTGCTAACTCCTGCTGAGCGTCCTCTTGCATGATGGCGGCATTGACTAAGTCGTTGAATGTGCCGCGGTTCCACTGTACGAGGTGGGTCTTCATTTCAGGGTGTAACCCCCGATAGAAGTGCTCCCTCTTCTTCTCCTCCGTGGAGATGTAGTCTGACGCATACTGCGCCAGATGGTTGAAGGCACGGGAGTAGTCGTGGGCACTCCTCCCGCCCTGCTTCAGTTCCAAAAATTCTTGGAACTTTCTCTTCATTATTCCGGGAGGAATGTGATAGGCGTGGAACGCCTCCCGGAACCCTTGCCATTCCACGGCATGGCCAGCTGGACGTGAGGCGACATAATTCGCTCACCACGCACCAGCGGCACCGTGGAGCTGCTGTGCTGCGAACAGCGTCTTCTGCCGCTCCGTACACTGGAGCAGCCCGAACTTGGACTCGATAGTCCGCAGCCAGTTGTCCGCCTCCAGTGGTTCTTCGGCTTCGATGAATACTGGAGGGTGCGTACTCATGAAATCCGAGTACGACACTTCGCGGGGCTCGCGAGGCCCTCGCTCTTGACGTCCTCCCGCCTGGGACGTATTCTGCACGATCGTGCGGAGCAGGTCGGTCTGCTCCTCACGACCTCCCACCAATGCCGCTATCACATCCGCTAGAGTAAGCGGAGGCGGCGGTGGTGGCTGCTGCTGCGGGGTGCTGTCGTAAGCCGGTGGCTGGGAGTCATCGCCTCCACCTTGGCTAGAGCCACCAACCTCGTGCGTGGTCCTAGTACGAACCATCTGCAACCAAACGACATTAAACATCAGTCCCACAACATTTTGCATGCAGTCCAATAGAACTGGGCGTAAAAACATTATGACAACCAAACATGCGAAATATCTCGTAAGTAGATAATGTAATAACTTTGCACAAGTTATACCATTACCAGACCAAACACAAGTTAGTTTAATCCAACTTGATGAACCCCCTCTTTGGAAGCTCACCATAACTGGGTTTGGTCTCTACGAGACATTATTATTGCGTTGTCATCACGTATAACACCCTTAGGGTACGACACCCTCTCCACTGAGTTCAACTGTCATTCTTCCATCAGAATGACCAGTTTCTACCTATTCCAAGTTTTGGTCCCTTTATGGCCATTTTCATGACTCAAGTTGAATACCAAAGTTAAAGTTAACTTCAGTATCTTTCCAACGAGTACTCATTTGCCCCCAGATCAGCTTTGATTAAAAAGTTATGCTAATTCAAAGTTAGCAGAATTTCTGGAAGAATTTTAACAGCACCTCCCTTGGAAGTGACTGTTTTCAACCCTGATTTCCACTAAATTCTGTGCTGAAACTTCAGAAAATTTGAATTGCAAAGATGTCACACATCTTCTACTCTTCCTAAGGATGTATTATATGACAATTTTAGATTTTTCTACTGGGAGTTATATTTGAAAAACAGATCAGTTCAGAGGATGTTTTACTCTGCCCTGGTTCTGGACAGTTTAAATTTCTCTGGGCTTTAAGCCATCTTAAGGTGAGTTTCAGCTCTGGAAGTCTACAACAAAGTTGTAGAGTACTTGAATACCTTTCCAGAGCTATGTAGCACACATCTCTCGGCTAAAAGACCTGTGAGTTACGCCCTGTTGAAGATCAGCAAACTTGCTGTCCCAAAACCGAGCACTCTGTTTTTCAGTCTTTTTGGAACTACACTCATCCCTATCTCATTCTTAGACCCAACCAGGGTCCTAACTGTTGAACCTATAGATTTTAATTCTTCGTTATCATTATACTCATGCCTATGCCTACAATATCTCGGTACTACGTTCCTCACAAAAGAAAATCCTAACCGGATCATACCGGCATATACGTCTC
Source organism: Neostapfia colusana (assembly GCA_030760725.1). Classification (NCBI taxonomy): domain Eukaryota; kingdom Viridiplantae; phylum Streptophyta; class Magnoliopsida; order Poales; family Poaceae; genus Neostapfia; species Neostapfia colusana. The sequence goes on from JASWHV010000011.1 coordinate 66,308,215, forward strand.
GAGTGTGGCACTAAACGGTCTCTCGCACACGTTTTCTACACGGATACAATACGTGGTTAGTACCTGCAGAAGACCACACAATGATGGTGCACTCAAAGTTTGTTCATTTCAGGCAGTTCCATATTTAAAAGTAAATACAAACGCCCGTATCATTGTCATACGGCCGTCCTTGAGCTAAGTCACGTCTCAAGGCACGTGATCGTGTTTCAACACCACACGACGGGGAACCCGAGTATGTCATGAACGGGTCGTCAAGGTTGGGAATGTTATCAACCCAACAGATACCACCTACTGCCTTGCAGGGCACGCCGATGGAAAGCGCTGCGTATGTCCTCCTGGGCTATTTCCAGACGAACACACTCTCGCGTTACTGACCATGCGATGGGGTCTCCGCTTACTTGCCTAATGCACGCTAGGGATCAGCGTTTCATATGAACTCAGGGACATGAAGAGTCCAAGAGATTCATATTGACATCTCACACCAAGCTGTGAGACTCTATCCCTGAGCCACGTTCCTCGTCAGGGGGAGCTAACCGAAATTGAACCGCTTTCGGTAGCGTTCCTTACCATACTTACCAGAGCGTAGGTGCGTCGTTACATAATTGAAATTCAGAATTATAACACATAAGTTAGTCTTTGCCACTTTAAGTAACTATGCTAATATAGTCCTTACTTGGGCAACTACCGAATCCTCACCGTATACCTAAGTTTTTCCCATAATGCAGTCCTTTAGTACTGTGCTATCCCCACTGCAGCTCTGATACCAGGCTGTGGCGGACCGGAATCCGCTCATCCAGGATCGCAGAGGGTGGTGCCGCGCGATGCGACACCCGACAGCACACGTCATAAGAACACAATATATTACATGGGAAAAACAGCTGAAACTGTACAAACAAGTACAAACTTCAGTTACAATTATTGTTCTATTACACAGCGGAAGACTACACTATACAACTCACGTCCGCCTATTTAGCAAAAGTCGGTTGCCCAGCCCTAGGGCAACCCACACTAGCTGCACGTCTCAGCTCAGCGCGGCGTGTACGGCTCCCACTCAGCCGTGGTCCCCGACGGAGGGTAACCCTCGCCGGTGGACTCGTACTCCGAGTCCGTGGGTGGCTCCTCACCTGAAAAACACTTAAGCAGCAACCGTGAGCACGAAGGCTCAGCAAGGCTTAACCGACTCACCTAAGCATGAAACTCTACATGAGGTATACCAAGACATAGGTTAGTAACATTTCAGCAAAAGGACACGCCTACAAGTTCATCCTTAGTTCATCTTTTTGCAACAGGTTAACATTTCATGAAATCTGAAATTTAGTAAGCAGTATTTGGTGGCACACATGTAGCAATACAATTATATCAATCAGCATCATTGAATCAACATATTTCATCCATTAGTCTACGTTACGACGCAGTGAACAAGCAGTACTCGTCACCGCGAGGGACGGCGAATCGACTCGATATACACCTGCAGGGAAAACCCAAAGAGCACGTCACGTACGCCCACCCGTGGAGCTGCACAGCACGCTCACTCGATGTCGTACGGGACAACCTTTCACCCAACAGCCCAAACGTCGAACCGGTCGCACCGAAACGAGCAGGAGGTTCCCCACACGGAGCATCTCTCTATGCCCGTTGGCAGATTTCCACCTTGCTGCCCTCAACCTACACCTATAAATCGGTGTGCTATGCCTCGACGCCCGGAGGTTTAGGCTACATCGGTTTATCGGGGCCCATATATCCGATATGCCTTCGGTACGTTCAATACTTGTTCAGCAGGGCCGCACACGGATCGGTCCTCAATCGACACGGACAGGGCTGCGCACACAAGACTTCCTCTTGCTGCGCCCTAGCCCCTGCCTAGTCTCATTTTCATTACTATAGTGATCTCACATCACTCAACCGAACCCGTGTGTCCCAAGCCTATCTCGCGAGTAGATTCCAACTACTCGACTTGTACCGAAGTCCTATGACTCATTAAGCATAGCCTGTCTACTCGAGGTCCTTGACACTACCCTCACTCTTTTAGGAACCTTTGGTTATGCAAGTGGGGTTTCATTCATTCTATACCTAATGCACATACATACTTCATATGACACATGTAAACAAAGTAAAGCTTTTAAAAAGGGTTAATGCAAACCGGGGCTTGCCTTGTTGCTGCTGGTCAGTAGTCAGTTCCTCGTCCGGGAGAAGGAAGTCCAGCACTTCCGGAGTCTCTTCTTCAACGGCTACACGTTAATGAAATACTACATGTTAATTTAGATGCACAGGTGAGTTTTAGAGTAAGACTTCTACTATTAGTTTTAATAACCAGCCTCTATCACCTGGAACTTTGTTTAAGAATTTAAAGATGAACTGGTGTTGGTGGTTTGGCTTGGACTTAATCACATGGTTAAATGCTAAGTGGTTTCCCCCCCCCCTTTTCCATATTAATTCCTTTAAGTGGTTAAACAGGACAGGGGTGATCTAGAGCTCCAATGGAGCTGAGAATTTTTGTGTGAATTCCTTGTCACAAGAAAACTCTCTGGACCAAACATTAGCATTTTTCATGGAGTGGTTTGCTCAGAATAATTCTCTTGGCAAATCAGCAAGGAAGAATTTATTCTGAGGTAATACCCCTGTTCATGCTCAACTTAATGAACTACAATTTCAATTATAGCTCATAGAGTTTGCATGAATTTTCCTAGCATTTTTGGAGTCAAGGGTTGCCCAGAATTGAATTTCCTAGTTTTGGAAATTCTCTGAAAATGTTTCTGTATTCAAATGAACACAGCACCTTCCAATTTGAATTGCTCTGACCAAATCAACTCCAAATGGTCTGAAACGTTTACAGGGGTTTACTAATGTCCTAAAGAACATTCTGGCAAAATTTGGGGATTTTTGGATGAACCAAACTCCCTCTAAAATTCTTTTTCTGAAAAGCTTTAAAGAATTTTCCAGAATTAATTAATGGGTTTCATACAAATTGGGTTGCATATCTGGACAGAGCTAGGCAAGATGAATCCAACCCAATTTGAATCACTAAATTTGGAGCTTCCTAGCCAAGGTTATGGGGTTCTAAAGTTTGCACTAAAACTGGAAATTCCAAAAATGTTTAAATCCTGCGGGTGGGACCCACTCCTCGAGCCGGCCCACTCAGAAAGCGGCCACACCGCGGCCCACGGGATTTTACCCGCGCTGCCGCACCGAATCCTGGCCGCAAACCCGATCCCCGCGCGAGATCAGAGGCTGACCGGTGGACCCGGCCCCCCCTTCGTCTACCTCGCGCTCTCCCGCAGTTCCCGCGGCGGCGCTTCGCCGGAGCGCTCGCCGCCGGGCGTTTCCCCGCCCGACCTTTGACAAAACTTGCCGCCTGTGCCTAACTCGACTCGGAGAACACGCTGGTGCCCTCACCGGAGCTCGGCAATGGCCGGAACTATGCCCGCGACGGCGACAGAGCCTCCCTCTGCTCCGGTGACGTCGTCCGGGCTACTCCGGGCCTTATTTCTCAAGCGGTTTGCTCCTACAGCTCCACCGTGGCATGCTGCGCACGAATATGAGCTCGGTTGGCCATGGAAATAGCCGGAACTGGGACCTCACCGTCGACCTAGGCCCGATATCGACTGTTGCTCGAAAAACTTGGATATCAGCGCAAAGGCTCGATGGTTTTCGATGGTTTTGGATCCTAGGTGGCCGTGGGGGCGTGTAGAACCTATGCTCAGCTGGGTTTACGCTGTGCAGGACCGATCGCCGCAAATTTCGGCATTTCTGCTCACTCGTTTTTGTTGAGCACCGAGGACTAGACGGGGAAATACTCCCCCTACAAAACATGGAAGAGGGTAGGGTCTTCACCGTGAGCCCGAGCAGTCCCCGGCGCGTGTCTTTGCTGTTGAACTCCGGTCGCGAGGTCGCCTGGATCAACGGGGCGACGAGGAGCCGAGGGGAGCGGCGGTGTCGTTTTTCGTTTCGGGTAGGAACGGCAGAGCGGAGGAGATGAGGCTGGCTCACGTGGGCTGGGAACTTAAACCGCGTCGGGCACGCGTGCGCTCGGTCGCCGAGCAGGAGGTGGCGAGGTGAGGCGGTCGGACGCCGGTGCTGTCCGCAGCTGGCGCGAGGTGTTCGACCGATGTCGGGAGAAAACAGCCACGCTCGGTTTGGGAAACAAGTTTCCCCCACTGACTTGTGAGCCCACTCTCCCCCTAATCCTCTCTTCTCCATTTCTTTTGTAAATATCCCAGCAACTACACATTGAATGAGAGACTTAGACCCCAAGTCTTGGTTTGAATTTGAGTTCTCAAATTCAAACTTTGTTTGGTTAAATTTGCTTCATGTTTAAACTGAAATTCAAATTCAGTTTTGAATTATTGCAAATTTGGCTCCCGACAAGATGAACTCCAATGGGGATGAAACTTGGTGGGTTTACTCAGAAAAATGTGCTGAGTATAGATATGGAGCTAACTTTTGAATTTGGGTGATGAAAGTTGCTGCAATTTGAATTTACATTCAAATTGGCCTCCTTTTGAAATAACCCAAAAGTGCCTCAAAAAGTGTTGAATTTGCATGAGCTTTGGACTGAACCTTCCCAAGACTTTTTAAATTCTAGGGGTGAGCTCAACCTCTCATGTTCATGTGTAGAAACCCTACTTTGTGACAGTGAAGGCTTTCCCTTCTACTCACTCCTTTGATGGAGGTCACTTGCTCTTCACAATATTTCACAATCTACCCACAACAAAACTGTTGTGTTGTGAGGTGCAGAAAAGTTTTTGCAAGTCCCTTTTCTTGGGCTTTTACAAGAACCATGCTTGATGAGTACAAGACGTCGGACCGGTTTTGGGTGGAAGCGGTTAACACCGCTTGCCATGCCATAAACCGGTTGTATCTTCATCAACTTTTGAAGAATACGTCTTACAAACTTCTAACCGGTAACAAACCAAACATCTCTTATTTTCGTGTCTTTGGGAGCAAGTGTTATATTCTCAACAGGAAGTTTAGGACTTCAAAGTTTGCTTCAAAGTCTGATGAAGGTTTCTTGCTTGTTATGACTCAAACACCTACGCCTATCGTGTTATCAACAAAACTTCCAAAATTGTTGAAATAGAGAGAGACGTAGTGTTTGATGAGACTAATGGCTCTCAAGTGGAGCAAACTGATCAAAGTGTGCTAGATAAAGAAGAGACTCCACAAGAAGCACTTAAAAGGATGGCACTTTGAGACATTTTTCCTCAAGAACATTCTCAAGACTCAAATGATCATCCAACAAACAAAAATATGTCTCCCTCCCATGATCAAGCTCAAGATGAGCAAGGCCAACCTCAACAAGATCAAAACGATCAAAGTCAAGATGGAGGATTGGATCAATGGGGATACGAATAAAAGAGTGACAATGAAGATGAAGATCAAAGAGTTCAACCACCTCATCCAAGAGTGCACCAAAGTGTTCAACGGGATCATTCCGTCGACAACATACTAGGAGATATCTCCATAGGGATGACCACTCGCTCTCGAATGGCTAATTTTTGTGAACATTACTCTTTTGTTTCCTCTTTTGAGCCCCGCAAGGTAGAAGAAGCAGTACAAGATGCGGATTGGGTGGTGGCCATGCAAGAGGAACTCAACAATTTTGAAAGAAATCAAGTATGGGAACTTGTGAAGCGGCCCAATGCAAATGTTGTGGGAACCAAGTGGGTATTCCGCAACAAGCAAGACGAGTATGGGGTTGTAAAAAGAAACAAGGCGAGACTTGTTGCAAAATGATATGCACAAGTAGAAGGTTTGGATTATGATGAAACTTTTGCCCCTGTAGTTAGGCTTGAATCAATTCGTATATTGCTCGCCTTTGCTACACACCATGATTTCAAGCTATACCAAATGGATGTGAAAAGTGCTTTCCTCAATGGTCCGATCAAGGAGGAAGTGTACAGGGAGCAACCACCAGGATTTGAGGACGATAAGTATCCTAACCATGCCTTTAAACTCCGGAAATCCCTCTATGGCCTCAAACAAGCTCCTAGAGCTTGGTATGAGTGTCTTAGAGACTTTCTTATTAAAAATGGTTTTAGGATAGGAAAGTCCAACTATACACTCTTCACTAAGCATTTTAATGACGATCTATTCGTGTGCCAAATATATGTCGATGACATTATATTTGGTTCTACTAACAATGCTTTTTGTGATGAGTTTTCAAAGATAATGACTGAAAGGTTCGAGATGTCAATGATGGGGGAATTGAAGTTTTTCCTAGGATTCCAAGTCAAACAAATCAAGGAAGGAACGTTAATAAGTCAAACCAAGTATACTCAAGACATACTCAAGAGGTTCGACATGGACAAAGCCAAACCCATCAAGACTCCAATGGGAAGAAATGGACATCTTGACCTTAATGAAGATGGTCCAAGTGTGGACCAAAAGGTATTCCGTTCCATGATAGGTTCTTTGCTTTACCTTTGTTCATCTAGGCCTGACATAATGCTTAGTGTATGTATGTGTGCACGGTTCCAAGCCGCTCCTGAGGAGTGTCACTTGATGGCCGTTAAGAAGATTCTCAGATATTTGGTTCATACTCCTAACCTAGGACTTTGGTATCCCAAGGGATCCAAGTTCAATCACATCGGATACTTCGATGCCGATTATGCCGGTTGTAAGATAGATAGGAAGAGCACATCAGGGACTTGCCAATTCCTTGGTAGGTCCTTGGTTTCGTGGTCTTCAAAGAAACAAAACTCCATTGCCTTATCCACAGTCGAAGCGGAGTACGTCGCAGCCGGGAGTTGTTGTGCACAACTCCTATGGATGCGACAAACTCTTAGGGACTATGGTTACACTTTGAGCCATATTCCACTCCTATGTGACAATGAGAGTGCCATCCAGATTGCTCACAATCCTGAGGAGCATTCTAGAACCAAACATATTGATATCCGTCACCATTTCCTACGAGATCACTCTATCAAGGGAGATATCATTATCTCTCATGTTAGGAGTGAGAAGCAATTGGCGGACATCTTCACCAAACCCCTTGATGAGAAACGCTTTTGTGACCTAAGGAGTGAACTAAATATCCTAGATTCTCGAAACATTGCTTGAGTCGTGCACATCTGTTTGTTGCTTGTTAATAAACTTCAAAAATCGCATCTTTTCAACATACTACCCTAATCTCTCTTACTCTATGAAAACTATGTTCAAAAGGATTCTTTGTCAAATATGGTCATTGTTTGTTAGATGTATGCTTACGGACCATGTTTGCCAAATATATTTGCAAAAACTTGTCCAAAAGGATCATATTCTTGAGCTAAAATTCAAATTATATGAATTACAGCATGTAGCCGGACTAGTTTGCCCATGTGCCAGACAAGTCCGGGATATCTAGGTCGGACTTCTCAGCGGACAAGTCCCAAACCGGACTAGTCCCCCTGGGAGGCCGGACATGTCCGGCACCAGAGAAGTCCGGCTCTGGTCCGCCAACCGGACTTGTCCGGACACCAAGCCAGACAAATTGGCGATTTTTGATCTCCTCCAACAAAAATCTTGTCTAATTCATGGATTGGAGCCCTAAGGAGTGCGGAAATCTTTCCCCGTGCTTCGTTGCTCAAGTTTCGACTCCAAATTCATCACATTTGACGATTTCAAGAGGTATTGTTGACCTAACCAAAAATCCTTCCTTTTCTTCATTCTTAGGTCTTTTGCTAGAAACTTCTTCACAAATGTTGTTTCTAGTGTCAATGCGATCATATCCTAGAAATATTGCAACTTAATTTGAAGTTTTTGCGAAAAATTGTTAGGGTTAGAGTTCTTCTTGTATAACCCGGACTAGTCCGGTTTTGGGCGGACAAATCCGTTCTCGGGCGGACTAGTCCGGCCCTTTAACGGACAAGTCCGGTTTACACAGGATAGACTCCAACTTTAGCCATTTTTAGTGAATTCTTTTGCAATGTTCCACTTCCTTGACCTCTAATCTCTTGTTTCTCAGGAAATATGTCGAACTCCCACCAAAGTTCTCCCCTTCCAAGTCCCACGGCCGAGGAGGCTTGACAAGCCCTTCATCGGTGCATTATCGAAGAAAGGGCAGCAAAGGAGGCCCAAGCGGCTAAAGAAGCCGTCCGCCGAGATGCAAGAACAAAGAAGAAGCATGATCTCGATGAGAAGGCACAAATTGCCCAAGCCGTTGAAGAATCCTTGAAGGATCATCGGAGAAAGAAAAGGGCCGAACGTGAAGCCCAAAGCTCCCAAGCTGCTAGTGCCTCAGAGCCCAAGAGGAAGAGGCTAGTCACCTTGGGAGATAAACAGCAAGAAAAGGAGAAGGTATCCGAGGGTAGGGTTGCTCGTGATCCGAAGAAGGGCAAGGCTCCACTTCCTGAGGAGCTCAAGAATAAAAAGGCAACTGCCAAAGCACCGACAAACAGGGCAGGAGGGATAGTAATCATGGAGAAAGGGCAACCGAAGCCTATCGGCCCCATGAAGATGGCTTCCCCTGCTAGAGATACAAACCGGCAGCCCAACAATCTGGCATTTGTATCCAAAGGAAAGGGGGCTAAAAAGGCGAGAAGGCTGAGGATGGACAACATATATGAATATGAAAAGCACACATCCGACCCTAGGTTTTGTGTGATTTCCACTGCGATTACTACCGCTTAGTGTACCTAAAGATGAAGAGCATAGTCGCCCAAGCTCAGTGGGTAGATTGGGACTACATGGCCAAAAGGAAGCACAAAGCCTTTGATGCCGTGATTGAAGCCGTAGAGCACCATGGAATCAAGAAAATCATGGGCTTCAAATATGACTAGAACATTGAGGCAATTGTGCAGTTCTACACCACTGTGTACTTCTCCAACTACGGTGACCAGAAAATCACCTGGATGACTCATGGAGAGCAGTACTCAGTCACCTATGAGAGGTTTGCACAAATACTTGTCCTTGAGGAGCACTTGGATCATGAGATTATTATTTCCAACCTCCAGGCAGTAGACAGGACCAACTTGACTATATGTATCCTAGCCATGTCCCCTATGAGGCCGGACTTGCTAGGAACATCAAGCCATTCTATAGCATCCTCAACCGGATTTTGAGGAGGACCATAGCCCCTAAGTATGGAGATGCAGGGGTGATTCAAGGAACCTAAAGGCATCTCCTCCTCTTGATAGATGGTGAAGAGAAGTTCAACCTTGTTGAGCATATCTATGATGACATCTTCAACATCTCTCACACTCTCAACCGCTCATGTGGATATGCACCTTACATCATGTGCTTAATTGAGAAGGTGTCAGGGATTGTCTTTGTCAAGGATGTCACTCATCGACCTCTCCGTCCTCAGCTACCCCCCATTGTGCCAGAACACTCAAGGAGGAAAAATGCTCAACCTCCTTCCAGCTCAGCGGCTCCTTCAAGCTCAGCGGCTCTCCCATCTTCTCCTCCTCCGTAGTCCATGAGCGGATTCTTCAAGTGCTTCAACGCACTTTTCGCCTCTTGTCGACGTGTGGAGGTCCGGACTCGACGCATGGAGAGGCGTCAGGAGAAGTACCTCAAGGCTGTATGTGACAAGCTTGAGGTACCCATGTCTCCTCCTGAAGAGAGTGATGGGGAACTCACTCCATATCCAGAGTTCACCGCTGATGAGCTCGCCCAGTTCAGGGAAGATGGAAGCTCTTCCAAGGCCGTGCCTCCATCCACCACCACCGGTGAAGAGGAAGAGGATACGGAGGCTACGGAGAGAGATGAAAATGGCGATGAAGAAGAAGACGGAGAAGATGACGAGTAGACTTAGGCATATCTTCTTCCCTCTTTTCCTTTTTGGTGCCTTGATGCCAAAGGGGGGAAGATGTGAAAAGGATGTCCTATTTTTTATCATCTTCTAGTCTTGTAATACATCTTTTGGACATGACTATCTTGTAATAGATCTTTGGACATGGCTATCTATGTTTTATGTTTTATGCATGACTATCTTTTGTGTAACACTATGTGTTGGATTTTATGGCTGTTTTATGCTTATTGTCCTATCACATTTTTTTAGCACAACACGTAGGCAGCCCACCATAACATGTGAATGTATGCCAACTCCCCTCTTTTACTCTTGCATACATTCAGGGGGAGTTTTGCATATGTACACTTGTTATAAAAATCAATTTTTTACCTCTTATGTTGAAACTTAATGTGTTGTCATCAATCCAAAAAGGGGGAGATTGTAAGTGCATCTAGGTATCCCCGTGGGTTTTGGATGATTGATGACGAAAAATTAAGAGACTAATGAGCTGAGATGATCATAAGCACAGGACATTTCTAAGACAGACACCTAAATTCTCAAAAAGGGAAAAGATGAAGAACGGCGTCGAAGACTCAAAGAGTAGAAATTAGGATTTCACTTGAGTCTTTAGTAGGCTAGCCGTGTAAAAGTGAGAGAGTGTGTGTCAAGTGCATTGAGATCATAGAAGAGATCTCAAAGCGTTATAAGTGTCAAATTCTTAGTGGAGAGAGGTAGAGAGGTAAAGTTGGGCAGGCCGGACTTGTCCGGGCCAGAGGCCGGACTAGTCCGGAAGCCCCATGGCTTAGTCCGTTTTGGGATGGACTAAGAGTTCCTGACTGATATCGGACTTGTCCATTCTAGGACGGACTAGTCCGTTTCTCTCTTGTTGAGAGTGTTTTTGGTACTAAGTCCTGGTAGACCGGACTTGTCCGCCTCAGTGGTAGGACTAGTCCGGGCTAGCTAGACTTCTCCGTTTTCACAGGGACCAAGAGTTCCTATGTGAGTTTGGACTAGTCCGTTCTGAGGCGGACTAGTCCGTATGGTTGTGAGATGAGAGCTCCCACGGCTAAGTCTTGGTGGACCGGACTTGTCCGCCTTAGTGGCCGGACTAGTCCGGGTCCTCCAGACTTGTCTGTCTCACTCGTACAAATAGTTCTTATGTGAGATCGGACTAGTCCGGTGTGAGGCATACTAATCTGGATTTTTGGTAGGTGGCAACGGTTGGCTTCGGGACTTCTATAAAAGGAGATGTCCCGACTTCATTTACATTCCCCTGGAACCCTAGCGCCGCCACAACCTTCCTAGAGCCTCTCCAAGCCTTCTCCATTGCCTACTCACCCCCTTGAATCAAATCCTAAGTGAATTTGGGTGTGTGAGAAGAGGAGAAGGAAGAACTTCGCGTTTAGTCTCTTGTAGTGATCTCGTGCACTTGGTGTGATTTGTGGCTTGTGAGATCTTTGATGTTTTTGGAAGAGATCAAGTGGGAGCCTCGGATTGTGAGCAGCCCCAAAACTTTGTAAGTTCACCCTTGAGATAGTGAAGAACCGGGTTGGCCTTAGTGGCGACTTGGTGAAGAAAGGGTTGGTAGACCCGATACTTTGTGGACTCCTCAACGGGGATGTAGATTCCTGAGTGGAATTGAACCTCGGGAAAAAATCCTTAGTATCTCTCTTGCATGTACATTTCTATGAAGATCAAGATTGCTTAGGGTTTGTTTTGTTTATTTCGCTATACATCGTCACAATCTTGCAATTCATTTCAATATTCTATCACACTTTTCATATAGAAGTGCTAGTTGTTTCATCCACATTTTGTTAAACTAAAATTTGGAGAAAAACCCCTAAAAATTAAGTTTTAGATCTTTCCGGCAGATTGACTAGACTAGTCCGCCTCCCAGGAAGACTAGTCCGGCCCCCTTTAGGCTCTTTCAGCAAGCAAACCTGACTAGTCCACCCCTGAGCCAAACTAGCCTGGCCATTGTGTTCTAATCTCATTTAATTAAGTCATTTCAAGTATTTTAGCCTATTCACCTCCCCTCTAGGCAATTTCACTTTTGTACATCCTCATTCCACCACGAAGTGTCTTTATCTATAAGTTTCTTTCCTTTTCCCACACCAAACACCTCACGAACCTTCCTAATACAAGTTGTCATCTTCAATCACATATTATCTACATCTCCATCTTCCCCCCAGGATCCCTCTATGATCACCCTCTTTTTAAAGGATTGTTGTGATTCTCCTTTAAATTTCCACCACCTTGTTCTTGTGATTTTGACACCTTTGTCCCGCAAAACACGTGCTTGGAAGCGAAAGTCAACTACCACACGCTTATGTTGTGTCACAACACACTCCCCGGATATCACCGTACAATCTAAACATGTCCGTTTATCCCTTCTCCTAGTGAGGACAAAGTCAATCTTGCTAGAGTGTTGGGCACTACTAAAGGTCACTCATATTTCTCTCGTGAATTTTTGCTATCTTATATATGTCCTTTTCACCTTCTTTTGTCTCTAGTCTCTCATATAACTCATCATAGGCCTGTCCTCTTGCTTTACTCACAGCCCGCCTTGCATTTTTCTTGGCCTCTTTGTACTTAAGCATGTTTCTTGCGCTTCTATCATGATGCCAACTCTTGTAACACTCCTTCTCCTTAATGGCCTTTTGTACATCCTCATTCCACCACTAAGTGTCTTTATCTACAAGTTTCTTTCCTTTTGTCACACCAAACACCTCACTAGCTACCTTCCTAATGCAAGTTGCCATCTTCACCCACATACTATCTGCATCTCCATTTTTTGCCCAGGGTCCTTCTGTGATCACCCTATTTTTAAAGGATTCTTGTGATTCTCCTTTAAACTTGCACCACTTTGTTCTTGTGATTTTAACACCTTTTTCCTGCAAAGAACATGTATGGAAGCGAAAGTTAACTACCACAAGCTTATGTTGTGTCACAACACACTCCCCGGGGATCACCTTACAATCTAGGCACTCCCGTCTATCCCTTCTAGTGAGGACAAAGTCAATCTGCCTAGAGTGTTGGTCACTACTAAAGGTCACTAGGTGAGATTTCCTCTTCCTAAAGAGAGTGTTAGCTACCAACAGATAATAGGCTATGACAAAGTCTAGGATGTCCTTATCCTCTTGATTTCTATCGCCACACCAAATCCTCCATGTACTCCCTCAAATCCTACGTTAGTTGCACCCACATGACTATTGAGATATCCTCCTATGAGGAGTTTCTCGGTTATCAGTACACTACTAACCAAAATTGCCTCTTAGCACTCATGTTGAGCCCAACTTGTGGGGCATAAGCACTAATGACGTTCAAGACAATGTCCCAAATTACTATCTTGATTAAGATGGTCCTATCCCCTCGTCTTTGAACATCCACTACTCCATCCTTAAGACTCTTATCTATCAGAACACCTATTCCATTCCTAGTCCCAACCGATCTAGAATAACGAAGCTTAAAACCGGTATCTCGACTTCTCTCGCCTTTTGACCCGTCCATCTAGTCTCTTGTACACAAAGGATATTTACTCGTCTCCTAATGGCAACATCTACTAACTCACGTAGCTTCCCCATCAAGGATCCTACATTCCAACTACCCACCTGAAATCTATGTTCCTCGGCTAGCTTCCTTATGCTTTGCACCCGTCGAGTAAGATGCAAAGACCCTTGCTCACTTATCACTACATTCGGGCAATGATGTAGCACACCACTAAGGTGTAGTTCTTGGCTCGCCAAGCCTATCACAACCCCTCCTCCTTTACCTGGGCTTGGGACTGGCTATGTCATCACAACATAGGTGGAGTTGTGAGTCCCGGGCGTCAGTGAGAGAATAAACCCGGGCCAGATTTTCTGTGTCCCAGGGATAACATGTGGCTACGTGGTAAATCGTGTGGGCTAATGTGCAGCACTGCTGCAGTGGTGAAATGTAGCCCTGGGGCCCACCAGTCGAGTTTAAACTTTTCACTTTTGGTTTGAATTTCCAGATTTTGGCCAAACTTTGAAGAGCCATAACTTCCTGTAGGATTGTCCAAAATTTGTGAATCAAATTTTGTTGGATTCCTTTCAACCAGTAATTTGCAGTAATGCAAAGTAATTGGTATGAAAATTCCTGAAATTTCCTCCATAATTAATCAAATTTAAATCCTTGGGATTTAATTCCAGGTGATCCCTGTTATAGAACATGCCCAATTTTGGCCAGCATGGCCTTCATCGATCTACTGACATTTAGTAAAAAATTGAGCAGCATTGAACTTTATTTACTGGTTCTAATGGTGTTCCAATTGCTTAGGTTCCATAAAAATAGGAAAAACATTAGAATTCAATTTTAGCTTTTACCCAAACATAGGAATACCATATCTCACTGTAGGAAGCTCCAAAATAAGTGAAACCAATTCTCAGGGACTCAGAAAATTCTGAAGTTTCTGAAAACCCAAGTTTGCAGCACGACAGACTTCCAGGTTTTGCTTATTAATTCAGAGAAGGAAAATGACTTAGGGAATTATTTAGAGCACACAATTAATTCACTTTCTCTAAATTTTGGCTAGCAGTACCTTTATGTTACGTGCGAATCTCTGTAAAAATCCCAAGTCCATTAGAGCTAATTTTTATGGATTTCAATTAAATCTTTATAACTGCTTGTGTAGGCTTAATAACTTAATCATGTGCATTCGTTTGCATTTCGATTAGTTGCCGAGCTCAAAGAGGCACCGCAGGCCATTAAAGTACTTCCCCCCTGAAGCTGACTTCACTAACTTACAGCAGCGAGGCACGCCCCGGTTTCATTTAACAACCTTAGCATGTTTTGAATTGTATCACTATAGTATGAAAGACTTATGTGCATTAGGTTTATAATATTTTGATACCCCACTTGCATAACCAGATCATACCAGGGAGAGTTATGGTAGTGGTTAAGTCCTCGAGTAGTATATGCAAATCTTAATGTTTATAGGCTTCGGTACAAGACAAGTAGTTGGAATCTACTCGCGAGGTTAGGATTGGCTACATACGGAATTGGTTCGAGACGTGAGATTCACCGAATCTAAAAATAGAGACCGGGCAGAAGTGTAGTATGCAGAAGGATGGTGTCTTGCATGCGTAGCCCTGCCCGTGTCGATTGAGGACCGATCTGTGTGCGGCCCCGCTGAACAAGTTTGAATGTACCAAAGGCATACCGGATATATGGGGTATAAACCGATGTAACTTGTACCTCCGGGCGTCGAGGCATAACACACCTATTTATAGGTGTAGGTTGAGAGCAGCAAGATGGAAATTCACTAAAAGGCATAGAGTTGCTCCATGTAGGGAACCTCCTGTCTGTTTCAGTGCGACCGGTTCGACGTTTGGGCTGTCGGGTGAAAGGTTGTCCCGTACGACATCGGTTAATCGTTCCATCGCAGCTCCAAGGATGGGCATACGTGGCATGCTGTTCGGGTATCCCTGCAGGTGTATGTCGATTCGCCATCCCTGGCGGTCATGACTGCTGCTTGTTCGCTGTGTCGTGACATAGTAAATACTTGAGATGCATATTATGAGTTACTTGCTGTTATGATATAGTTGTATGCGACATGTGTGCCACTAAATATTGCTCACTAAATTTCAGATTCTTGAATTAATTTGCTGCTAAAAAACTGAACTAAGGATGAACTATTAGGCGTGTCTTTTGCTGCAATTTACTATCCTAATATCTGTATGACGGGCATGTAGAGTTTCATGTTTAGGAAGTCGGTTAAGTCTTGCTATGTCATCGTGCTCAGATAATTAGGCTATTAAGCTCCGATCCTAGCGGGAAAAGGAGGAAAATGTTTATAAGTGTTTGCAGGTGATGACTTTTCAGCTGCTAGGGATTTCGGGTTCGCCGGAGAGGCTTATCTCTCTTTGGGGACTACAGCCGAATGGGAACCCTGCACGCCGCTGTCATCGACTTACGTGATGCTAGAGTGAACATTCCATAGGGCTGGATGAGTTCACTTTTCCGTAGCTAGGTGGTAGGCATGAGTTGTATAATTATCTTCCGTTGCAGTTAGTTGTTTATGTAAATTAGTTGTTAAACTGGACAAGTTTATACCACTTTTGTACAAATTCATAAAATTTATATTTAATACGTGTTTCTTGTTGTGTTGCTGTCGGGTGTCGCATCGCACGACACCACCCCCTATGATCCTGGAATGTATGGACTCTAATCTGTCACAGGCTGGTATCAGAGCTGCTTTTGACTTTCATACAAATTGGGTTGCATATTTGGATAGAGTTTTTCAATCTGAATCTAACCCAATTTGAATCACTAATTTTGAAGTTTCCTAGCAAAAGTTATGCTCTTCTAAAGTTTGGAGGAAATCTAGAATTCAAATTAAACCGGGGAAAAATTTAAATCTCTGACAGTGGGCCCGGGGCTACGTGGCGCATTCTCAGGCAATACCACATGGGGCCACAGGGTCATCCCTGCACAGTCACAGGTTGATCCGATGCTGCAGAGAATCTACCCCCTTTTAACTGAGTGTCTGACGCATGGGCCCACCATCCTCTTCGTCTATCTCCGGCTCCCGCGCGTCCCCGCACCCGGAGCTCGCCAGAGCTCCTCGGAAACCGTCTCTCTGGTCATCTCCCGAGCTTCTACTCGCCGCTAGACCCTAATCCCACGTGCTGAACATGTTGGTGCTATTTCCCCAAGCTGGCGACGGCTTCAACACGGCTAGCGACGGTGCGGCGGCTCGGTGAAGCTTCTGCGGCGCCAACCCGACGTCCTAAACCCTCAAACCTTTGGTTTTCAAGCCCTAGAGCACTAGTGGTTGCTAGAGAAGCTCGATATGGAGTAAAAATGGACCAGAATTGGCTCTAAGGTGGGTCTCACCGTGCGCCCGCGGCTTCCCGCCACGGTCACCGTCGGAAGAGTTGGAAATATGCAGTCACTAGTAGGTTTCATGCTAGGGTTCCGAAGAGAAGTTGTCCACTATTGAGTCTAGCTCGTGTGGGTGCAATTTAGGGAACTACAAACGAATATTGGTTACGAATTTATCAAACTCTTACTCATGGGTCGTTTTGCGCAGGCCGGAAGAAGAATCGGAAATTCACCGGCGATGAGCATCAACTCGAGCTGAGTTTTGGGGGTGAGCAGAGTGGAGGCCGTGCGCATCCAAGGGTGCTCTTTCTCAGCCGTGAAAAGCTCCGGGTGAGCTTGTCCACGGGAGCTCCTTTCCGCTTTTTCTTTCGGCAGCCGCGGGAACCCTTGGTTCTCGGTGTAGGGGGGCTGAGCTCACTCGGTGACGCGTCGAGGGGGAAGAAGGTGACGCCCTAGTGCCGTTTTGCTACTTTGCTGAGGCTTTGCACATGAGCTTGTGGGTGCCTGAGCGATCGAAGCAGTGGTGGCAGCCTCTGTTCAGTTCTTGTGCGAGGCTAAAGAAGGCTCGGTTGTCTCGGTTCTGTGGGCTAAAGGAGCACGGCTTGGAGTGAAGAACCACACCCACAGCTCGCCAGCTCAATGGAACTCGTGAGGAGGTGTACTCGGTGCTGCGCGGTGTCAACCGGTGAAGCTTCAGCTCTGTGCTGTAGTGAAACCGAGTGGAGAAACAGAGACTGAGCACTGAAGATATTTTGGGAATATGACAATTGGGTCCCACACTCCCCCTTATCTCTCCAAAATATCTCCAAAATTTGGCAAATAATTAAATTCAGTTGCGTAGGGTTGAAACTGAGCTGCATTTGGATAATTGGGCAGATTTCATCAAAATTCAAATGTGTATTGGAATTCATTGCAAATTTAAGTCTATTTGGAAAATGGATAGCAAACCATTTCAAAAATTCATGAAACTTTTCATACCCACTAATTTAGACCTAAGGAAATCAAATATAAATCTGATTTTTGGTTTGGCTGCTGCAAATGAGCTTTTTAACACAACAATTTGCAATCCATTGTTTTGCCCTCATTTGAAATTTGAGTTGAACAAATTTTGTTCCAAAATCTGAATTTAACTTTCTCACACACATGAGAACTTCCCACCTTGGGTTCAAATCCATTTTAGTTCCAAGCATTCAAATAAATAATTGAACTTGTGTAAAGAGAGCTCTCGTATGCATCATCACATGTGAAAGTTTTAACAAGTTCCAATTTTCATACACATGAAACCAAATGCTTGATCAAACTTGAGTTTCTTTGTATTCATATTTTTGGGACCTTTACAGTACCCTCTTCATCCATGCGGAACATCTTCAATTCACCGCTGTCCACTCTTCTCCGGATATGAGACATACCTCTAAAATCTCATCTCGGATTGTAGAAATGACAGCGAGATTGAACAGCGACTCGTAGGGAACTAAGCGCAGGCTTGGTTCTCCTTCTTCCTTTGCATACATGGCTAAATGGTGAATGTGGGCTTTCTCACTAAGTGCGTCGGAAACTACATTCGCGTTGCCCGGATGGCAATGAATTTCAAGTTCATAATCCTTGATTAATTCTAGCCATCTTTGCTACCTCATATTCAGTTCTTTATGTGTGAAGATGTACTTTAAGCTTTTGTGGCCCATGTAGAGATGTATTAGATTGCCTTGTAAATAATGTCTTTACATTTTCAAAGCAAGGACCACTGCAGCTAGTTCAAGGTCATGCGTCGGGTAATTCTGCTCATTACCCCTTAGTTGTCAGTATCCATACGTGACCATGCGTCCTTCTTGCATCAGCACACAACCAAGACCAATGCCGGATGCATCACAATAAACATCAAAAGGTTTTGTTGTGTCCGGCTAGGGCCAAACTGTAGCTGTGGTGAGATGCTTCACCAATGTTTGAAAAGCTTGTTCACATGATTGGCTCCAATCATACTTGGTGCTTTTCTTTAACAGCTCCTTCATAGGTTTGGCAACTTTGGAGAAGTTTGAAATAAATCTCCAGTAATAACCCACTAAACCTAGGAAACTCCTCACTTCATGAACAGATGTTGGAGATTTCCAATTCCGCAGTTGCTCTATTTTACTTGGATCCACAGCGATGCCTTCCGCTGAAATGATATGTCCAAGAAATGGCACTTTGCTGATCCAAAACTCAAATTTGCTAAACTTTGCATATAGTTTGTGATCTTTCAAGCGTCGGAGCACAATACGCAAATGTTCAGCGTGTTCTTCTTCTGATTTAGAATAGACCAATATATCATCAATTAAAACCACGACGAATTTTTCTAACTCCGGCATGAACACAGAGTTCATGAGATACATAAAATGAGCCGGAGCATTGGTCAACCCAAAGGACATGATAAGATATTCATAAAGCCCATATCTTGTCGAGAAAGCCGTCTTTGGTACAGCTTCTGCCCGGATCTTTATCTGGTGATACCCGTACTTAAGATCCATCTTGGAGAATACCTTAGCACCTACTAGTTGATCAAACAAAATATCGATGCACAGTAGTGGATACATATTCTTTATGGTGACAACATTCAATGGACGATAATCTACGCATAGCCTCAATGTCTCGTCCTTCTTCTTCACAAAGAGAGTGGAACAACCCCAAGGTAATGAACTTGGGCATATAAAACCTTTGTCCATGAGGTCATTTACCTGTTCCTTCAATTCTGCTAGCTCTTTCGGTGCCATTTTATATGGTTGCCGAGAAATTGGTCTGGTTCCCGGTGCTAGTTCTATTTTGAATTCCACATCACGTTTGGGCGGCATGACCGGTAAGTCGTCGGGAAACACATCCAGATATTCACAGACCACTAGAATATCCTCAATCGTAGGAGCTTCAATCTGATGCACTGCTGCAACTCATTGTGACGTATCCACAACATTCAATGTGTTGCAACCGTGTCTTGGGGAATTCAGTTGAACAGTCTGAGAGACGGTGTCAAAGATAGCCCCATAATGTGTCAACCATGACACCCCTAAGATAACATCAATCCTTTGGCCCTTGAGTATGATAAGGCTCGCAGGATAGATGTTTTCACCCAAACACAAAGGTGCTCGAGAGACCATTTCATCTGTTGATATCTTGCCTCC
The DNA here is from genome assembly GCA_030760725.1 of Neostapfia colusana. Lineage (NCBI taxonomy): Eukaryota > Viridiplantae > Streptophyta > Magnoliopsida > Poales > Poaceae > Neostapfia > Neostapfia colusana. The sequence goes on from JASWHV010000011.1 coordinate 66,327,916, forward strand.
GGGTGAGCTGACATGAAACTGATGCTTGACTGTGCTAAATGGAAGATGATTCTTCAGCACAAAGTCTCTGCTAATGAAATTGAGGATGGCTTCGAAATCAAACAAAGTGAAAGTGGGTTGTTCATGTAATGTGAACACGCCTGCTAAAACTGGTTCGCCTTCCGAAATGTCTTCAATAGCAGCATAGTTAAGCCTGCCAGCTTTTGAAACAACTTCCTTTGAATGTTCAAGGTGCTTATCTAAGCATTTATGAGACGGCACACAATTGTGGCTCTGCTCAGCTCCACAACGGTCTCGTGCTACAGAAATCCTCAGCTCTCTACTAACACGAGGTGGAGATAATACTTGCACAGCTGGTTGTGGTAGGGTTGCACGAATAATTTCTGATTGCTGCTGTTGAGGTGGAGGCTCATAAGTAATTAACTTCAGCTGTGGTTGTGAAAGTTGCACCACAAGCTGAATTTCCTGAGCAACTGGTGAGTAATACCGCACTCGATAGTTCGGAGGAACCTCGCTATCACTGTCCGGGGTATACTCCTTTTCAACCCCGCTTTGTAACAGATATGCATGTCTTCATTAATAATAGCGGCATTTACCAACTCATTATAAATACTGTTATTGAACAAGGCCACTTGATCCTTAAGTTCAATATTCAAACCTCGGAAGAAATAATCACACTTCAACGCTTCTGATTCTAAAATATGAGTGGTATACTGCATCAAGTATTCAAACTCCTTGAAATACTCGTACGCACTCCTTTCTCCTTGCTTTAACTCCAGAAAGTATTGATACTTTGTTCAAAGAATCCTTCAATAAATGTGACGTGCCTGGAAAACATTCCGGAATTCATCCCACGTCACACGATGATCTTCAGGAAGAGTTGGGATATACTCCGCCCACCAAGCTCCAGCGGCTCTGTGGAGTTGTTGAGCAGCAAATAAAGTCTTCTGATATGTATCGCACTCGAACATTTCAAACTTAGCTTCAATACATTGGAGCCAATGAGCCGGCTCCAACGGTTCTTTTGCTTCCGGGAAAACCAGTAGTTATCTCGCCTGGAAAGCCAAATAAGTACTTGGTAGGGGATTATGCTGTAGTGTCTCTTGTCGTATACTTTGTAGCACCAACAGATCGAGAGACTCAGCAAACTTTCCCAAGACTTCCACAAATCCGGTTGATGATGCCGGCACTTGTTGTTGTGGCGAATTATTTCCACCGTGACTCGACTCACCAACCTCACCCCTGGAATGAGGATGATCCATACTGCAAGAGTGAGCGAGTTACGGTTAAAATTTAAAGTTACAACTCAACTTGAATTCAAAAATGTTAACTGTAAAAGCATCACATAATCATTGCAGCATACACAAACTAACAAGGGTTTTGCAAATTCTGATATCTACCAAACTTTAGCAAGTTTGACAAACCCTTAATGCCAACAGTCAGAAAAATTACAGATAACTAAAGAACATGTTATGGAGCTTAGAGAAATATAAAACATCCCTGTCCACAACAAGTCCCAAGTTAAATGGGCAATGATCAATACTCTGTTCAGAATGACCAATTGGCCTTAATCCCAGAATTTGAATATGAAAATGGCAATATAATGACGGGGCCCGGACCCGATCACGGTGCTGTACCGCTCGCCCGAGAATTGCATTGGGTGGTGCCATGATATGCGGCACCCAACAGCACACATATAAGGAAAAATGTATCATATAAATCAAAAGAGGAAGCTTACAAATGTTCTTTGTAAATAATTTACATCAAATAACTACTTTGGAAGACTATAATCATCTCACGTTGAATAACTACTAAGCACTCGAGAAGATGTCCTGCCCGCGGACTCTTCTCGCTAGTAGCATAAAGATAACTGGAGCGGCTGGGTTCTCCATGTGTTAAATGACTTGGAAGTCTACGAGTTTCACCGGACAACCTCCTCATAGCATCGATGTTAACCTGTAAAACCACTCATATAGCAAGCATGAGCACATAGGCTCAGCAAGACTGATCCGTCTCCTCTAAACAAGAAACTCTACATGCACGACGGATTGAATAAGGTAGCTGAATTGATAAAGGACACACCTACAATTCATCCATAACTTTCATATTTTAAGCCTCATTTTAAAGACCTTGAGACGAACAGCATTGCAACTCCACAATCAAACAAGAAACGCTTTGTTGCGATGCTTCTTGCAAAAAGTGAAGTAAAATTTAATTGGCACTATCTCTAAGTCAAGCATGGTTGCAATACAATTTAGAGCACAATACTTATCAAGTTCAAAGTAATTCACTTCAGTTCTTACTACGTCAAGACGTAGTGGGCAAGTATGCTCATATGACCGTGAGCGACGGTGATTCAAATCAGTACACGCCCGGACTACACGACAGGTACACCCATACTCGGAGTTGCCGGCAGCAACCTCGACTGATATTGTACGCAGCCACCTTTCCCATGTTCTTCCACACCGGACGCAGTCTGATCGCCCCGAACAGCAAGCTCCCTCAAGGTACATACCTGCAGTGATATGTTCTTGAGCGAGTTACCTCCTGCTGTAATGACACTGAAAGCCTAAGCCGATTGGAAAAGTTCCAATCTGGATCTCACAAGGTACATCGGTTTCCTGGGTCTCATATAGCCAGTATGCGCCCAGTACACAACTCAAACTTGTCCAGCAGGGCCAAGTACGGACGGGACTTAACCGACACAGGCAGGGCTATGCAAGCACGCTCCGCAGCCTGCTGCATCACAATCTCCCTGCCCAGTCTGAAATTTTCACATGTAAATTTTCCTCACTGATTCTATTCATAACCCGTTCCGATGAAACCAAGCCCTAAACTCGTGAGTAGATTCCAACTACTCGACTTCTACCGGCCCTTCCAAACTAACTTTAGCGTAGCCCAAATCCACTCGAGGAGGTTCTAATCTACCCTTTCTCTCTTGGGTAAATCTGTTCATGCAATTGGGTTTTCAATATCATCTATACCTAATGCAATTAATATTTCATAGCTATGATCTCTAGAAAGGAAAAGACTTTATAAAATTGCTTAAATGCAAACCAGGGCTTGCCTGTTTTGCAGGTGACTAAGAATGTAAATTCAGTTAGTGTTGTCGATTACTTGAGGATTGATTACTTGATCGCCGTGTCCTTGGAATCCCACTTCACTTCCTTCACAAGTCCTCACGTTGATGACTATACGATATGAACATGCCTATGTATTTAATTGTAAAGTTTTTGCTAACAAGTCTAATGACAAGTTTAAAACCAGAACTCTGTTTAAGAATTTAAAATGAAACTGGTGCTAGTGGATGGAGTGGGGTTTAGCAAAGTGATCAAGTGCTAAGTGTATCCCTCACTTTGTCTTTTAATCTCCTAAAGAGGATATACAGCAAAGTAAACATCAAGAGCTCCAATGGAGATGAAAATTTTCATGTGAGTTCCTTGTCACAAGAAAAACTTCTGGACCAAAAATTAGCACTTTTCACTTAGTGGTTTATTTAGAACAATCCTCTAAGAAATTAAGCAAAAAGGAATTAATTCTGAAGTAACTCACATGTTCATGTCAAACTTAGTGAACTACAATTTCAATTATAGTTCATAGAGCCTGCATGAATTTTACTAGGATTTTTGGAGCTGAGAATTACCCATAACTGAATTTTCAAGTTTTGGGGATTTTCTGAAAAAGTTTCTGTGTTCATTTGAATAGAGCAAATTGAAATTTGAATTCTCCTAATCAAATCAACTTTAAATGAGCTGAAACGTTTACTGGAGTTCAATAATATCCTAAGGATTCTTATGGCAAAATTTGAGGATTTTTGGATGAACCAAACTCCCTCTAAAATTCTTTTACTGAAAAATATAAAATAATTTTCCATATTAATTGTTGACTTTCATACAAATTGAGTTGAATGATTGGATAGAGTTTTTCAACCTGAACCTAACCCAATTTGAATCACTAATTTTGGAGTTTCCTAGCAAAAGTTATGCTCTTCCAAAGTTTGAAGGAAATATGGAATTCAAATTAAATCAGGAAATTTTTAAATCTCTGACAGTGGGACCCGGGCTACGTGGCGCCTTCTCCTTCAAAGCCACATGGGACCACAGGGTCTGTTGCGCAAAGACACACTTGATCCGAGGCTGCAGAAAATCCCAGTTCTAATTCCCCTCTCACTGACAGTGGGCCCGGCCACCTTCTTCAACCTCCCACCGTCCCGCGCCGGTCCGCCGCCCACCTCGCCGGAGCTCTCGCCGGGAGGGTGTTCCCGTGCCCCGAGCACAACCAAACTCGCCGCCTCTACCTCAAATCGTTCGTCGAACACGCTGCCACCCTTGGTGCCGACCGGCAATCACCGGAAATGGCCTCGCGACGGCAACATCTTCTATGGCAACTCTGGCGATGTCGTGAGGACGTTGTAGTGCTCCAAACATGCTTTGGTTAGCTCCTACAGCATCACCATGACCTAGGGAGCAACGTACAAGGCTCTGATCTCGTGAGAAACGGCGGCAAATACGAGTTCACGGTGCGACCTAGGTCAAATTCGGTGAAAGCTCAAAAATTTCAAAGAACTGAAGGTTTCCTCGATGGTTTTCCCTGGTTCTTGATCCCACGAACTCCCACGGACGTCTAGAAATGGTTTGCTAAGTTATGTGATGAGTGGTGCATTATGTTACACGAATTTCTCGATTTTCTTCTCGCGGTTCATACCGCATGTCGGCGGGAAAAATGAAATTCTGACGAGCACGATTCATTACATGCTGCCGGTTATTGTGGTGAAGCAAGAGAAGGTCTAGGCAAACCTTTTGGCTTTTGAAGCTCGGTAGAAGATGAACTGTGGCGACCGGGCGGCGGTTTCTTGTTACCGGCGGCTCGCTGTGGCGTCGGTGAGAAAACCGAGTGCGGCGCCGGGGTTCCAGTGGGAGAAGCGTTGAGCTCTTGTATCGGACACGTCGAGGAGGACATGACGATGCTGTGGGGAGGCTCAACTCAGCTTGCAACCTGCAGAGATGGCCGGACGCCGGTGGACTGGTTGTCGCGTTTGTCGGCGGCAGAAACTCTTTGGGAAGAGGCAGCAGTGAGTGAAAAACGGGAGAGGCAGTCGAACACGGGTTGTGCCGAGCGCTGGTTCAGTCGAGGGGATTTGGATCAGCGCTGGAGTCGGTTGTTACGGTGGTCGACTGAATACCGGCGTGTGCTGGCGAGGCAGCAGCTGCTGTCGAGCTCCCAGGAGATGCAAAACAGAGGCTTCACACTCCACAGAAGATCTTTTTGGGGTATATGACAATTGGGTCCGACATTCTCCCTTATCTCCCCAAACTCTCTCAAATTTGGCAAATGACTAAATTCAGTTTTTGGGGCTACAATCTGAACTCCATTTGGATAATTGGGCAAGTTTCATCCAAATTCAAATGTGTATTTGAATTTATTGCAAATTTAAATCCATCTGGAAAATGGATAGCAAAACATTTCAAAAATTCATGAAACTTTGCATACCCACTAATTTGGACCTATGGAATTCAAATATGAAACCTGATTTTAATTTTAGCTGCTGCAAATGAGAGTCTAAACACAACATTTTGCATTTCCATTGTGTTTCCCTCATTTGAAATTTGAGTTGAACAAATTTAGTTTCAAAATCTGAATTTAACTTTCTCACACATATGAGAACTTTCCACCTTGGGTTCAAATCCCGTTTGGTTCCAAGCATTCAAATAAATAATTGAACTTGTGTGAAGAGAGCTCTCATGTGCATCATCACATGTGAAAGTTTAAACAAGTCCAAATTTTCATACACATGAAACCGGATGTTTGTTTCAAACTTCAGTTTCTTTGTAATCATATTTTTGGGACCTTTACATTCCTCCCCCCTTAAAAGGAATCTCGTCCCGAAGATTACAAAAGAAGAGCGAGACGGGAGGGTAATTTACAACGGATGTGACATAAGTTACGGATAATGCTTGTGGATGTAATTCTCGCTTTCCCACGTCGCCTCTTCCATGGTATGATTACTCCACAGGACTTTGTAAAATTTCAAAGTCCGGTTCTGGGTGATCCGGGTCTTTTTGTCGATAATATGCACTAGTTGCTCGGTGTATGTGAGATCCGGCTTTAGCTCGTCGATGTCTTTGGTGTGGACAGCAGCGGTAAACTCGAGACACTTCCACAGCTGTGACACGTGAAATATGTCGTGAATACCGGCAAGGTTTCCCGGTAGTTCCAGCCGGTAGGCTACGGTTCCACACTTCTCTGTAATAACAAACGGACCGATGAACCGGGGAGAAAGTTTCCCTTTACTCTTCGACATGTATCACGTTCTGAAACATACTTTGCAATTTCACGTTTCATATGTGTCCACCCAAATTTCTTCTGGAGATCTTGGTACATTTTGTTGCTGCCCGGATGAATGGAAAATTTGGACAAATGAGCTTCATCCTAAATTTCCTTCCATTGTCCCATATCCCGGGGTACTACTATCCGGTCGTTGAACCACAACGTACCCTTGTGTTTTCTTTGAGCTTCAGTGATCTACTCTCGGATGGTAGGAATGAGAGCGAGATTATAGAGTGCTCCATACGGGATGACACGGAGACTTGGTTCTTCATCATCCATTTTAGCAATAGTCAAGTGATGGACATGCACCTTACGACTGAGCGCATCGGCGACCACATTCGCCTTTCCCGGATGATAATGAATCTCAAGTTCCTAATCTTTAATGAGCTCTAGCCATCTTCGTTGTCTCATATTCAGTTATTTCTGAGTGAAGATGTATTTCAAGCTCTTGTGGTCGGTGTAGAGGTGTACAAGATTTCCGAGCAAGTAATGCCTCCACATCTTCAAAGAAAGGACCACGTCAGCTAACTCAAGATCATGAGTTGGATAATGCTGCTAATGGTTTCAGAGTTGAATAGATCCATAAGCGACCACTCGTCCTTCTTGCATCAGCACACAGCCAAGACCGATGCTAGATGGATCGCAATAAACGTCAAATGGCTTCGTCGTATCCAGCTGAGCAAGAACTGGTGCTGTTGTGAAACGCTTCACTAAAGTATTGAAGGCTTGTTCACATGCAGCACCCCATACAAATCTGGTACTCTTTCAACAGTTCCGTCATCAGTTTAGCAATTTTGGAGAAGTTCGGAATGAACCTCCAGTAACAACCCGCAAAACCGAGAAAGCTACGGATTTCATGCACAGACTTTGGTGACTCCCATTTCTGCACTTCAATAATCTTACTTGGATCAACAGCGATGCCCTCCGCTGAAATAATGTGTCCGAGAAAAGGTACTTGATTAATCTAGAATTCACACTTGCTGAATTTTTTATAGAGCTTGTGATCTCGCAATCTTTGCAGCACAATATGCAGATGCTCGACATGTTCTTCCTCTGACTTGGAGTACACCAATATATCATCGATGAAGACCATGACAAATTTATCCAACTCCGGCATAAACACTGAATTCATCAGGTACATAAAGTGTGTCGGGGCGTTGGTTAACCCAAAAGACATAACGATATACTCATATAATCCGTATCTCGTTGAAAATGCCATCTTCGGAATATCTTCTGCCCGAATTTTAATCTGATGATATCCGGACCGAAGATCCATCTTCGAGAATACTATTGCACCCACTAATTGATCGAAGAGCATATAAATTTGAGGTAGTGGATACTTGTTCTTGATGGTCACAGCGTTAAGAGGACGATAATCAACATAAAGCCGTAGTGTTTCGTCCTTCTTCTTGACAAACAACGCTGAACAACCCCAAGGTGACGAACTCGGTCATATAAAGCCCTTGCTCATTAGGTCATCTAGCTGTGCCTTCAATTCTTCAAGTTCATTGGGTGCCATTTTGTATGGCCTTCGTGAAATCGGTGTCGTTCCAGGTGCAAGTTCAATCTTGAACTCTACGTCCCGTTCGGGCAGCATGCCCGGTAAATCATCGGGAAATACATCCGAATATTCACGTGCCACCGGAATGTCCTCTATCTTCACAGTTTCGGTGTGGTTCAATGTTGCAATCTGTTGCCGACTGGCACCCAGAAATAATACATGAAGACCGTGCTGTGGGGAGTTGAGCTCAACGGTTCGAGAACTGATATTAAGAACCACATTGTGGTAATTCAACCACGACATCCCCAGAATGATGTCGATCTTCAGACCCAAAAGAATGATGAGGGTGGTGGGGTATATTTTACCCCCGAACAAAGAGGTGCTCGGGAGACAACCTCGCTTGCTGTAATGCTGCCTCCGGGCGAAGATATGAGGTATTGACTCTTTGTAAAAGTTGTTTGGATCTGATGTTGAGCCACAAAAGATTGGCTAATGAAGTTGTGTGTGGCACCGGAATCAAAGAGAATCAAAACCGGTAGCTGATTCAGAGAAAACATCCCTGCTAATGTGTCTTCTCCTTCCGGAACATCATCAATAACTTTGTAGTGAATGCTGCCCCTTGTCTGCCCTCTTTTCTGCAGATATTGGTACGGGTCTGAATATTGCAAATATGATGACCCGCAGCCTTGAATTCCCTCCGGACAATACCTAGCATAATGTCACATACGCCGACAAGTGAAACACGGATATCTCTCCGGTTTTTTGCTGACTTGCGGTTGGATGCTAGGTACACATGGCTCCAGCGATGGAGCACAAACAACCGTCTGATGCTGCTGCTGTGGATGTGGTGCAAGTTGTGGTACTTGACCAGCAATCAACCTCTGAGGAGTTGATCGTACAGGTGGCCTCCATATTTCACCGGATGGCGTTTGGTACACCAAACGGTATTTTTGGCGCACATAATTTGTGCTGGCCTGCTCGATCTCACTCATTTTTCTTTTCTCTGCTTGCCACTCGGGTGTCGGCTTTTCTTGTATGAGAGCCGCATCGACCATGTTGGTGTAATTGCCTTTGTTGAACACGGCCAACTTCTCCTGTAATATGGCACTCGGGATATGGAAGAATAAATCACACCGTGCAGCTTCTATCACCACATATTTGGGAGCATATTGAGCCAAATGGTTAAACCTTTCGACATACTCGAGGACATTCATGTCCCCTTGCTTCAGCCCACCAATTTCCAGCAGCTCCATGGAGTTGTTAAGCGGCAAACACTGCTTTCTGAAATTCATCACATTCGAATACTCCGAATTTGGACTCCATGACACGAAGCCACTGATCCGCTTCCACGGGTTTGGTAGCTTCTGTAAAGATTTTGAGTCGCCAAGAAATCTAGATAAGCGTTCCGAGGTGGAACTACTTGTTGCTTCTTTTGGAGTATGCCCTGCTGTATCAAGGATTGGAGCAATCGTGTGTTGTCTTGAGTTGCTTCTTGGAGTAGCCTTGTGTTCTCTTGGTTAGACTCGGCAACTCGAGTCATAAGATCCATCCATCCCGTGGATGGTTGTTCTGACGGTGGAATAGACTCATCACCACCTCGACGAGAACTCCTGGCCTTACTCGAAGAGCGAGTACATACCATATTGCAAAAATACATTTCGAGATGAGTTAAACATGAACTCAGCAGTATTTGAAGCTAATGAAAACATGAATATGTCAAAACTTTTTGAAAGCATGTGAGGACCACCCCATGGTTAACCCAATCCGGGATCGCAGAAGGTGGTGACGTGCGATGCGGCACCCAACAGCACACAAGAAAAGATTAAGAACAACATACAAACTTTTATTTGATATAAAAACAGCGGAAGTCTTTTACAAACTTACTGTACAGCGGAAGTATTATACATAATACACTCTTCTGCTAACTAAGCAAAAAGTGTAGCCGTCCAGCCCGGGGACGCTACACACTAGCAGCACTCAAACGAAGATCATGGCAGCGTGCAGGGCTCCAGCTCGGCCGTGTACCCCGACGGGGGCACCGCCTTGTCCTTGGACCCCTCCTCATAGCTCTCACCTGCACACAGCTCAAATATTGCAACCGTGAGCACGATGGCTCAGCAAGGCTTAACCAATAACCCTAGTCATGAAACTCTGCATGCAGGGATTAGTAATATGGGATAAAGACATTGCAATAAAGACACGCCTACATGTTAATCCTCACTCTCAGTTCTATAGCAGCAATTTAATGAGCCTTAGGCAGCCTTCACATTGGAAGTCCACAATCAAACAAGAAACTCTTTCCTCCGATGTGGTGATGCCCAAAGTGGAAAATAAACTTAATTAGCTCTACATCTACAGCAGACATGGTTTCCAAACTTTAATAGTTCATCACAGCATAATATCATTCATCTGGCTTTTTCACTTCTTACTACGTCACAGAACAGTGAACAAGCGGTACCCAAATAACCACGAGGGACGGTGGTTGCAATCAGGAGACACCCAGACAACACGTCACATACACCCACTTTCAGAAGTGTGGTGCCACACACCTTCCTACTCTGTTGTATGCAACAACCTTTCAAAGGAAACTCAAATGCCGAACCGGTCCATCCATAACGGGCAGGAGGTCCTAGCGTGGAGCGTGACTGTGCCAACCGGCAGATTTACACCTTGCTACCCTCAACCCACTCCTATAAAAGAGTTGAGTAAGCCTCGGCACCCAGGTTAACCAATTACATCAGTTTCCTGCTTACCCGGCCGTCATCACTCGCCCGGATGATCTCAAGCCAAACACGCCTTGAGCTACGTGTTCACGTTACTGACCACGTGACGGGGTCTCCCAAATTGCCCAAAGCACGCCAGGGAAAGATGTTGCTCGAACACCCCAAACGACATGAAGAGTCGTAGAAGATATTAAAGCGGCTCGGTTTACCTGCCACTCGTGGGGCTCCACCCTTCAGCTTGTGCGCACTGGTGAACAGCGCTTACGTGCACCCCCCAAGACATAAAGCGTCCCGAGATGCACGATTTTCCGACATAAGCAAATAGGTTAGTATGCCACTTTCTATACACTAATACCGTCCTTATATGGGCTACTAACTCGTTCCTCACCGAATTTTTTTGAAAAAGATGACCTTTTTAGCGTGTTAATCCTCAAGCGAGCTCTAATACCACGCTGACACGACCCCATGGCCTTGTCGAGCCAGGATCACGCTGAGTGATGCTGTGTTGCACAGCACCGGATAACGCACATCAAAGATACAAAGCAGAAGCAAAGTTTTATTACATAAACCAGTTTATGGACATGTTACAACAAAATAAGTCCAGTCTACACTCACGGACGTAGACTATGCATCGAGTTCACGTTCAGCCCGTGAACGTGTCCCCGCTAGCACGCACATCCACTAACACGGCGGCGTGCATGACTCCCACTCGAAGGGGTTCCCCTCCTGGGGTTCCGTCTCCTCCTCGGGAGTCCCTTCCTCATAAACCCCTGCAAAAGCTTCAAACACAAGCAGTGAGCATGATGGCTCAGCAAGTCTGACCCGTCTCTCCTATACATGAAACTTCTACATGTATGGTTTTTCGGTACATGAGGTAAAATAAGTTTCAAAGGACTCACCTAATTATTTGAACCTTACTTTCAATGTTTTAGCAGCAGGTTGTGGAGAACCTTATGCTAAGGCACATGAGAGAGCCGCAATCAAACAAGAAACGCATTTCTCTCATGTACTTCGTCCAAAGTTGAAAAGAACTTTAATTAGCTCTAAACTATAACAAGATATTAACAAGCAAAGTATGTCTTTCAAATCAGCAAACTTTGAACATGTATCTAGCCTGTTCTTTCTACGTCATGGTACAGTAAACAAGTGGTACTCACTGACCACGAGGGACGGCAATTATAATCGATTTACACCTGCAGGGTTACCCGAATAACCCGTCACGTACGCCCGTACTCGATGTTGCCTACAGCAACCATCACGGACGTCGTACGCAACCACCTTTCACCCGTCAACCAAATGTTGAATCGGTCCAATTGTCCCGAGCAAGAGGTCTCTGCGTGCGCATCCACAGTGCCGCCAGCCGATTTACACCTCGAGCTCTCCACCTACCCTCTATACGACCAGCTATGCCTGAACACCCAGCTACCCGAGTTACATCGGTTTCCCGGTTCCCATATAGTCGGTAGGTCTTCGGTACTGTTCTAGATTGTTCAACGGGCCCACACACGGTTCAATCCTCAATCGACACAAGTGGAGCTATAGCACCCACGCCCCAAAGTACTGCTGCCCTTACTCTCCGCTCGGTCTCATTTTTCTTGCCACGTGTTCCATTTGCTATCTTTACCCGAGTCGAGTGCCTCTAGCCTATCCTTGCGAGTAGTTCAACTACTCGACTTGTACCGAATTCTACACTATCCTAGAATTACAGTAGCTAAACGGGGTTTTCAATCCTAATCTCAACCCATGGTTTTCTTGGCTATGCATTTGGGTTTTAAACAAGACTCTAATGCAAGAAGTAAGTGGTTGCTCAAAGTAAGTTCTCAAAACAGTAAAAATTTGTAAAAAGGTTAATGCAAACCGGAGCTTGCCTTGCTGCTCTTGGTCGTAGGATAGCTGCTCTTCCGGAGTGATGAAGTCTAATACTTTGGGTTCCTCCTCAACCTTAGCGACTACATGAGATAACATGTATATGTATCAATTTAAATGCGTTTGAATTGAATTTAAACTTATGCAGACTATAAGTTTTACTAGACAGACCCAATGACTCTGAAATTTTTACTGTGGTTCGGTTACAACCTAAACAGAGGCTTGGCCAAGTTTCATTTGCAGCAAAGCTCATTTGAGTTCTCCACAAATAATTATGTACTTGACCTTTATTGGAGCTCCTAGGGTGTTCTAGGGATTTTCATGGAGCAAGCCATGACTTTCGGAAAAATAGATTTTCAGAGGGTTGTAATGGAATTGGTTCCACTTAATTTGAAGGTCCCTAGCTAAAGATATGAGCTAAACAATTTCAGAGAAATTCTGAAAAATGTTTCTGGACATTTTCTATTTTCTCTGGAACAGTTTTATTAATCAAACCATTAGGTGGATCAAATGAGCTCAAATGGATCTGAAATTTTTATGGTAGCTCTGGGATATTTTGGTGAACATCCCAGCAAAATTTCAGAAATTTCCTCCAAAGGGTTCTCCAGTTAAAATTCTAAACATTTTAAATTGGAAGAATTAATTCTGGAGAAGTAAGGATTTTCATAGAGTGAAACTTGATCTGCTGGAAAGTACTCAGAGAGCTGAATCCAAAAAAATTTGGTTCACTCGATTTGGAGTTTCCTAGCCAAAGTTATGTTTGTTTGAAGTTTGAACTAAAACTGAAAATCGGGAAATGTTTAAAACACTGCACGTGGGTCCCATGGACAGTGTCATCGTCTACCTCCCGCCAGCGCCTGAGCGCGAGATGTCCAGCGACGGTGGCGCGGTTCATTCTCGGCCGCTACTGCCTAATTTTCAACGCGGTTTCTTCCTACGTGATCCTTGGAGCACGGCACACACGCTGGGCACCCTCTCGGACCTCGACATTGCCTGAAACCTAGTCGGCGACGGTGGAGGCGGAAGATGAGCTCGGATCCAACGGCGCTAGCTCGTCTTGGCGGTGAACACGATCAACCAATGAGTCGAAAAGCACCACTGGGGCATGAGGAAGCTATCCCTGCCCTCCTCTTGGCCGGAGATCGCCGGGAATGTAGACTTCACCGGTGACCCGAGCCGTTTTCACCGGCGATGGCCAAATTTCAGTGCTTTGCTCACTGGGTCAATCATCACCACTAGGATTCGGCTCAAGTGACCGCGAGGTGCTACTCTAGCTTCAGCTCGACCCGGATTACTAGTGATCAAGTGTTCATGATGAATTTTTAGTTTTTGTCCTTGGTGCTCTATACGGTGATCCTCGAGAAAAGTGGAACCGGCGCTAAGAGGGACCTAGGGAGTTCGGGGAGAGCTACTAGACCTTGATGCTAACCTCATACACGTTTGTCGCGTTGGAGAAGCTTTGCGCTGCTTGGGCGACGGCGTCAAGTCGGAGGAGCTCTCGGGTGGATACACCAATGGAAGATCGGCTCGGACAAGCTACACCGAAGCTGATCACGAGCAGCTGAGGGCTGTAACACGTCGAGCAAGGACCGGCGGTGCTGTTTGTGGCCTCAGCTCGCGGTGGAAGGGACTGTGCTTGCCGGTCGATGGCAAGGAGATGCGGCGGGGCTGTGCGGCGATCAGTTCAGTGTTCTCGGCGCTGGAAACGTCGAGGCAGTGGGAAAATGGGCTGCTACCGGCGGCAGCTCGCAGCTAAATAGCTGGGGACGTCAGTTTGGGGCGCTGATCAGCGACCATGAGGTGGCAGCGGTGGGAAAACGCCGTGGCGCTCGCGCGGTTGCGCGCAAGACCCGAGCTGCGGCGCCTTCAGTCGGTTAAACACTGGTGAGGCTGACATGTGGGTCCCACCCTGGTTTTAACCTCTGAAATTGAATTTTCCCCACTGCTCTAAACAGTAGAGACCCAATTAACCTTGGTCATTTGAATTATCTACCCCTTGGCCATTTGAATTGGATAGAATTCAAATTGGGGTTTGTTTGAATATATTTTCAGCACATATGCAGTTTGAAATTCAGATAAAGTTTGAATTTGCTAAACTTAGCTCATGTCAAGATCAACTCCAAATGGAGTGAAAATTGGTGTGTGAGCTCACAAAAATGTGCTGAGTTAGAATATGCTTCCCACTTTTAAATTCATGGGATGGAAATAGTTTGAATTTGAATTTGAGTTCAAACCACCTTATTTCTAGTTATACCCGAAAGGACTTCAAAAAGGTTTTGAATTTGGGTAAAATTTGGCCTGGACATTCCTAGCAAGGTGTAGGAGTTTTTCATATGCCCAGCCTCTATATTATGCATGTGGGAAATGCCACTTTTGCATTTTATGAGTTTATTCTCTAATGAGCATGTTGATGGTGTTTACTTGCTCTTCAAATGTATTCATCAAGTTTCTTCAAATGAAGTGTGTGTGTGGTGATGAATACTTTGAATATGTGCCAAAAACTTAGGCCCTTACAGTTTGCCCATCTGTTTGAGGGTGATTGGCGGAGCTTCTAATCAGCTTAGTACTCAAAGCAGCATGCGACTGCTCCCAGAAACGAGCCACAAACAGTGCCCCTCGATTTGAGATTCTTGCAATGTACAACTCCACATACCTGCTGGCATGGAAATGTGTATGCACGGGAATGAAGTGAGCCGACTTGGTTAACCGGTCAACAATTACCCAAATGGAATCATGCTTGTTGAACGTCATGGGTAACCCCACAATGAAATCCATGCTCACATCTTCCCACTTCCATGCTGGAATTTTCAGGGGTTGCAACAGCCCTGAGCCCTGATTTCCTCATGTGATCCTCCTTCACTCGTCTACACGTATCACACTCGGATACTTCCAAACATATTTTGTTCCCTTCTTCAACAATTCTGTCATCGGCTTAGCAAGCTTGGAGAAGCTTGGAATGAATCTCCGATAGTATCCCACTAAGCCGAGGAAGCTTCTGACTTCATGGACTGAAATGGGAGCTTTCTATTTCAGCACTTGCTCGATTTTGCTTGGGTCAACCACAATGCCTTCCGCTGAGATGATATGTCCCAAAAACGGCACTTGGCTGATCCAGAACTCACATTTGCTGAACATGGCATATAACTTATGGTCCCGTAATCGTTGAAGAACGATTCTCAAGTGTTCGGCGTGTTCTGCTTCTGTCTTGGAGTAAACCAAGATATCATCAATGAACACTACAACGAACTTGTCCAGCTCCGGCATGAACACTGAATTCATGAGATACATGAAATGTGCCGGGGCATTTGTGAGACCAAAGGACATGACGAGATATTCATATAAGCCATATCTCATCGAGAAGGCCGTCTTCGGGATATCCTCCGCCCGGATTTTTATTTGATGATACCCGGAGCGAAGGTCCATCTTTGAGAACACACTTGCGCCCACAAGCTGATCAAACAGGATATCAATGCAGGGAAGTGGGTATTTGTTCTTGATTGTGACGGCATTGAGCGGCCGGTAATCCACACACAGCCTCAAGGTTTCATCCTTCTTCTTTACGAACAGCGCCGAGCATTGCCAAAGCAAGGAACTCGGCCTAATGAAACCTTTGCTCAACAGATCATTGAGCTGCTCTTTCAATTCAGCCAGCTCGTTCGGAGCCATTTTGTATGGTCTCCGTGAGATAGGAGTAGTCCCGGGTGCAAGCTCAATCTTGAACTCAACATCCCGCTCAGGTGGCATGCCCAGAAGGTCATCCGAAAACACGTTGGGGTACTCCCGGACTATAGAGATGTCCTCTAACTTGAGAGCTTCAGTATTATTAATTGCTGAAACCTCCCGGACTGGATCGTCTAATATGAGGGACTGCGGACGGTGTAGTGGGGAGTTGAGGTGAACCGTTCGTGATAATGTTTCCAGGACAGCGCCATGGTAGCTTAGCCATGACATCCCTAAGATTGCATCAATCTTCTGCCCCTCAATAACAATCATAGTGGTGGGATATATCTTCCCACCTAAGCACAGTGGTACTTTTGGAATCATCATAGTTGCTGAAATCTTTCCTCCCGGTGAGCAGATCATATAAGAGCACTTGGTGGGAAAGGCTTCCAGTTGATGCTTAACCACATATTATGCACTTATGAAGTTGTGGGTTGCACCAGAATCAAATAATATGATGATTGCTTGATCGTTGAGAGTGAACGTACCCTGCCAGCACGTTGTCTCCCTCTGGGGCGTCCTCATTGTCGAGGTTGCGAATGCCCCCGGTTAGCTGACCAACCTTCTTGACCGGAGGTCGGCCTGGAGCACCACCTTGGAACTGGGCTTGCCCGCTGCTCTGCTGCCCCTGGGGACAGTTCTTCGAGAAATGGCCCGCCTGGCCACACGTAAAGCAAGTGTAGCGAGGCGGTCCTCCGCTGATCGGCGGACAGAAACCCGGGGCGCATTGTGGCGGTTGGAACGCCTGAGATACCATCCTCTGCTGCTGCTGTTGTTGTGGTCGCGGTGGTGGCATCGACGGTCAGAACGGGGGTGACTGGAAAGAACGACCCCCGAACTGCTGAGGTCGCGCCGGTGGACGCCACTGCTGACCGGATGGTGTCCGATACACCATGCGGTATTTCTGAGGAGCTCCACCCCCACTGCTGGGTGGAGTGCTGCGCTTCCGCTGCTCAGCCGCCAACTCCTGCTGAGCATCTTCTTGCATGATCGCGGCATTAACGAGATCATTGAAGGTGCCGCGATTGCATTGGACGAGATGCGTCTTCATCTCGGGGTGTAACACCCGATAGAAGTGCTCCCGCTTCTTCTCCTCGGTGGAGACGTAATCCGACGCATATTGCGCCAGATTGTTGAAGGCACGGGAGTAGTCATGGGCACTCCTCCCGCCCTGCTTCAGCTCCAAGAACTCTTGGAACTTCCGCTTCATTATCCCGGGAGGGATATGGTAGGCCCGAAACGCCTCTCGAAATTCTTCCCACTCCACGGCATGGCCAGCCGGCCATGAGGCGACATAGTTCACCCACCATGCACCAGCGGCACCGTGAAGCTGCTGTGCCGCGAACAGAGTCTTCTGCCGCTCCGTACATTGGAGCAGCCCGAACTTGGACTCAATTGTCCGCAGCCAGTTGTCGGCCTCCAGGGGCTCTGCTGCTTCCTTGAACACCGGAGGGTGCGAACTCATGAAATCCGAGTACGTCACAACATGGGACTCACGAGGCCCCCTCTATTGACGCCCCCTGCCTGGGACGTATTCTGCACGATCGTGCGGAGCAGGTCGGTCTGCTCCTCACGACCACCCACCAGTGCCGCAATTACATCCGCTAGCGTAAGCGGAGGCGGCAGTGGTGGTTGTTGCTGCGGGGTGCTGTCGTAGGCAGGTGTCTGGGAGTCATCACCCCCCTGCTGGCTAGAGCCACCAATATCATGTGTGGTCCGAGTGCGGCCATCTGCAACCATACGACAATAAACATCTGTCCCGCAACATATTTCATGCAGTCCAATAAATTAGGCGTAAAACATAATGACATTAAAACATGTGATGCATCTCGTATACAGATAATGTAATAACTTTGCACAAGCTACACCATTACCAGACCAAATACAAGCTAGTTAAATCCCACTCGATGGACTCCCTCTTTGGAAGTTCAACTCAACTGGGTTTGGTCACTACGAGACGTTGAAATCGCTTTGTCATCACGTATACTACCTTTTTATCTTCAACACGACACATATCCCAGATTTTGATCTGGTTCTGGGCATTTTCATGACTCATGCTGAATACAAAAGTTAAAGTTAACTTCAGTATATTTCCAACTAGTATTTATTTGCCCTCAGATCAGCTCTGGTTTAAAAGTTATAGTAATTCAAAGTCAACAGAATTTCTGGAAGAAATTCAACAGCACCTCCTTTGGGAAGTTGCTGGTTCCAACTCTATTTTCCACTGAATTCTGTGCTGACATTTCAGAAACTTTGAATTACAAAGATGTAACACATTTACTACCCTTTATAAATATGTATGATATGAAAAAAAAATATTTTTCTACTGGAAGTTATGTTTGAAAAACAGAGCAGTCCAGAGAGTAGTTTAAATCTGTCCTGGTTCTGGACAGTTTACTTTCTTCTGGAATTTAAGCCATCTTAAGGTGTGATTCAGCTATGGGGGTCTACAACAAAGCTGTAGATTACTTAAATACCTTTCCATAACTATACCCCACACCTCCATTGGCTAAATAATCTGTGAGTTATGCTCTGTAAAAGTTCAGCCAACTTGCTACCCAAAACAGAGCACTCTGTTTTTCAATCCCTTGGAGTTACACTGATCCACTATTGATTTTTTCTGCCCAACCAGGGTCCTAAATGTTGCAACTTAGTGATTTTAGTTCCTTGTTATCATTATCTTTCATGCACATGCCTATGATATGTCGGTACTACGTTCCTCACAAAAAGAAAATCCTAATCGGATTATACCGGCATATACGTCTCAATTGTGGCACTAAACGGTCTCTCGCACATGTTTACTACACGGGATACATACATAGTTAGTACCTGCAAAAGAACACCCAATAATGATGCACTCAAAGGTTATTTTCATTTCAGGCAGGTCCATATTTGAAATTAAATGCAAACGCCTGTATCATTGCCATACGACCGTCCTTGAGTTAAGCCACGTCTCAAGGTACGTGATCGTATTTTAAAACCACACGACGGGGAACCCGTGTAGAGCGCAAACGGGTCGTCACTGTTGGGAATTTTATCACCCCAACAGATACCACCTACTGCCCTGCAGGGCACGCCGATGGCAAGCGCTGCGTATGTCCTCCTGGGTTATTTCCAAATAAACACACTCTCGCGATACTGACCACGCGATGGGGTCTCCACTTGCTTGCTTAATGCATTCTAGGGATCAGCGTTTCATATGAACTCAGGAAAATGAAGAGTCCAAGAGTTCCATATTGACGTCTCACACCAAGCTGTGAGACATATCCCTGAACCACGTTCCTCGTCAAAGGAGCTAACCGAAATTGAACCGCTTTCGGTGGTGTTCCTTACCATTCTTACCTGAGCGTAGGTGCGTCGTTACATAATTAAAATTCAAAATTATAACACATATGTTAGTCTTGCCACTTAAAGTAACTATGCTATTTTCTCCGTAATGCAGTCCTTAATTAATGTGCTATCCCCGATGCGGCTCTGATACCAGCCTGTGGCGGACCGGAATCCGCTCATCCAGGATCATAGAGTGTGGTGCCGCACGATGCGACACCCGACAGCACACACCATAAGGACACATGGTATTACATAGAAAACCAACTGAATATGTACAAACTAGTACAAGAATTCAGTTACAACTAGTGTTTAGATTACAAACGCGGAAGCTATGTTTATACAACTCACGCCCGTCTACCTAGCAAAAGTCGGCTGCCCAGCCCTAGGGCAACCCACACTAGCTGCACTCCTCAGCTCAGCGCGGCGTGTACGGCTCCCACTCAGCCGTGGTCCCCCGATGGAGGGTAGCCCTCGCCGGTGGACTCGTAACCCAAGTCCGTGGGATGCTCCTCACCTGAAAAACACTTATAGCAGCAGCCATGAGCACGATGGCTCAACAAGACTTAACTGACTCACCTAGGCATGAAACTCTACATGCAGTTGGTATGAACATGGGATATCAAATTTCAGCAAATGGACACGCCTACATGTTCATCCTTAGTTCATCTTTTAGCCACAAGTTAATAGTTCATGAATAAGAAATTTAGTAAGCAATATCTGGTGGCACACATGTAGCAATACAATTTTTATCATAACAGCAATATCGAATCATCACATTTCATATATTAATCTATGTTACGACACAGTGAACAAGCGGTACTTGTCACCGCAAGGGACGGCGAATCGACTTGATATAAACCTGCAGGGATACCCAAAGAGCACGTCACGTATGCCCACCCGTGGAGCTGCACAGCCCGCTCACTTAATGTCGTACGGGACAACCTTTCACCCAACAGCCCAAACGTCGAACCGGTCGCATCGAAACGAGCAGGAGGTTCCCTACACGGAGCATCTCTCTATGCCAGTTAGCAGATTTCCACCTTGCTGCCCTAAGCCTACACCTATAAATTGGTGTGTTATGCCTCGACGCCCGGAGGTATAGGTTACATCGGTTTATCGGGGCCCATATATCCCGATATGCCTTCGGTACGTTCAATACTTGTTCAGCAGGGCCGCACACGGATCGGTCCTCAATCGACACGGACAGGGCTGCGCACACATGACTTCCTCTTGCTGCGCCCTAGCCCCTGCCTAGTCTCATTTTCATTACTAACGTGATCTCACATCACTCGAACCAATCCCGTGTGTCCCAAGCCTAACTCGCGAGTAGAATCCAACTACTCGACTTGTACCAAAGTTCTATGAATCATTAAGCATAGCCTGTCTACTCGAGGCCTTAGACACTACCCTCACTCTTATAGGAAAATTCTGGTTATGCACTTGGGTTACATCCATCCTACACCTAATGCACATCCATAAACCTCATACCAAGTATATAACAAAGCAAAACATTGTAAAATTATTTAATGTAAACCAGGGCTTGCCTTGTTGCTTCCGGTCAGTTGTTAGGGCTTTGTCCGGAAGAAGGAAGTCGAGCACTTCCAGGGTTTCCTCGCATTCAGCGACTACACGTAAATGATATACTACATGTCAATTTAAATGCAATGTTTGAACTTGAATATGTAAGGTCCATAATTCTAGCTATCCCTCCCCTTTGGCTCTGAAATTTTTATGGTGGCTTGGTAGGGTCCTAACCAGAGTCTTGACCAAGTTTCATTCGAAACAAAGATAATTTGAGCTTTGGACAAATAAAAGCCTATTTGGTAATTAGTAGAACCTCTAAGGAATTCCAGGGATTTTTATGGTTTCAATCATTACTTTCTTGAAACTAGAATTTGGGATGGTTCTAATGGATTTGGTTTCATGTCATTTCAAGAATTCTAGATGAAGTTATGCTCTAAACAAGATTTGAGAAAATCTGAAAAATGTTCCTGGACATTTTTCTATTTTCTCAGGGAAGTTCACTTAATCACACCATTAGCAGAACTAAATGAACATGGATGAGTATGAAAATTTTACTGTGACTCAAGGATTTTCCAATGAACCTCCCAGCCAATTTTCAGAATTTTTCATAAAGTAGTTCTCCAGATAAAATTCCTCACAGTTTAAATTTTAGGGAATTAATTCTGGAAAACTATTAAGTTTCATGAGCCGAAATCTGTATTGCTGGAAAGTACTCAAAAAGATGAGTTCAGCAAAATTTGATTTACTGAATTTGGAGCTTCCTGGCAGAAGTTACATGCATTTGAAGTTTGAACCGAATCTGAAAATTCAAATAAAGTTTAAACTGGCTGGTGGGATCCCTGGGCTACGTGTCAGCACCGCAGCCAACCCACACGGGGGTCCACAGAATCTCCCGTGCAGTCGCACGAGATCCCGGTGCCACAGCCGATCCGGGCGGTTTTAAACAGAGGCTGACACGTGGGGCCCATGGGGTTTCGTCTACCTCGCACTCCCGCGGCTCCCCGCCGCCCCCATCGCCGGAGAGCTCGCCGCCGGGCATTCTTCTGCCCGACCTTCGACGAAACTCGCCGCCTGTGCATATTTCTGCCTGGGAAACACGGTGGTGCACTCCCCGGAGCTCGGCGACGGCCGGAATAGTGCTTGCGACGGTGACAGCGGCTGGAAGCTCATCGGCAACGTCGAACTCGGTGTCCTCTGCACCTTTTTCGACGCGGTTTGCTCGGAGAGCTCCGCTGAGACTTGCTGATCACATATACGAGCACTGATCCCCGTGAAAACGGCCGCAACTTTGACCTCACCGTCGACCTAGGGCTAAAACGGCGGATGCTCAAAAAACTCGAATAGCAGCGCCAAGACTCGATGGTTTTTGATGGTCTTTGATCCTAGGCGGCCGTAGGGACGTGTAGAACATGTGCCTAGCTTGGTTTACATGGTGGTGGACCGATCACCATGAATTTTGGATTATTTGCTAGCTCGGTTCTTTGAACACCGAGGACTAAACGTGGAAATACTCTCGCTACAGGGCACGAAAGGAGGTAGGGTTTTCACCGTGAGTTCGAGCGGCCTCCGGCGCGCCTCTTTGCTGTTGATCGTCGGTCGCGAGAGTGCTTGGATCAGCGCCGCACCGAGGACCCAAGGAGAGCGGCCGGTGAGGGGTTTCGTTTCGGATGTGTGCAGAGCGGAATGACGAGGAGGAGGAAGGACTCAAGTGGCCCGGTATTTTACTCGGGTGCTGCACTCGGCATTCTGAGCCACTGAGCAGGAGGTGGCGAGGGCACGTCGGTCGGGTGCCGACGTTGGGCTGGCTGCCGCACGCTCTCGGCTGAGTGAGAAAAGATCAACCCGAAGAAACTTCAGTGTGAAGGCTACTGACAAGTGGGTCCCTCCCCTCTAGTTCTCTTCTAATTTTTTCATCTCTGTTTTCACTGAAAATATCCCAGCTACTCACAATTGAGTGTGTGACTTAGCCTCCAAGTCGTGGTTTGAATTTGATTTCCTAAATTGGAAATTGGTTTGGCTAAATTTGCTTCACATTTGAACAGAAATTAAAACTCAGTTTTGAATTAATGCAAATTTAGCTCCCGATAAGATGAAGTCCAATGGGGATGAAAATTGGTGGAGTAACTTAGAAAAAGGTGCTGAGTTTGAAAATGAAGTTATGACTTTTGAATTCAAGTGATGAAAGTTGCTGCAATTTGAATTTACATTCAAATTGGCCTCTTTTTCAAATGTCTCCAAAAGTACCTCAAAACGTATTGGATTTGTATGAAATTTGGCCTGGGCCTTCCCAAGAATATATAAGGTCTAGGGGTGAGCTCAACCTTTCATGTTTGTGTGTAGAAATCCTACTTTTTGGAAGTTAGGGCTTTCCCCTCTAATCACCCTTTTGATGGTGGTTACTTGCTTTTCACAAGTGTTCATGAGATATCCATCACAAGAGCTGTGGTGTTGTGAGGTGATGAAAAATTTTTCAAGTCCCTTTCTTGGCCTTTCACAATCAGTCTGCTCCTCACATGAGCCAACCATCGCCTCGATGACATCCACCAACGTAAGCGGAGGCAGAGGCGGTGGTTTCTGCTGCGGGGTGTTGTCGTAGGCGGGCTGCTGGGAGTCATCACCTCCCTGCTGACTTGACCCAACAACCTCTTTCGTGGATCGGGTACGAACCATTCTGCAACCACGATGACAAGCAAATCAGCCACACAGCAAAAATTCCATTCAGTCCATAAAACAGTAGTAATGCATAATGACAAAAGAAAAGCGACACATCTCGTAACATGGATAATGCAATAACTTCATACAAGCTACATCATTACCAGACCAAGCACACAATAGTGAAATCTAAATTGATGGACTTTCTCTTTGGAAGTTCACCTCAACTATGTTTGGTCACTACGAGACGTTAATATCGCTTTGTCATCACATATACTACTTTTTATCTCCAATATGAAACAAACATGGTCACTAGTAAAAAGAACTTGAGTAGGTAAAATACTCAAATCCTTCACCAATTGATGAAAATAACTCATGAGTAAGTCATACAACGGATGGAGGTAATAAAACACCTATAGGTACAACAATTTCTCAAATGAGTTCAACTGTTCACTTCTCTGCTCAGAACTGACCAGTTTCTACTTATTCTAGATTTTGATCCTGTATTTTTCATTTTCATATCTGAAATTGAATAACAAAGTTGAAGTCAACTTCAATATCATTCCAACGAGTATTTACTTTCCCCCAGATCAGCTATGGATAAAAAGTTATGACAATTCAAAATTTACAGAATTACTGGATAAAATTTGCCAGCACCTCCTTTGGAAAGTGGCTGTTTTATCACAGTTGTACATAAAAATATGATACAAATCTTAGCAAGCTTTGAATTAAAAAATTTCCACATTATATCATAACCTTTCCAACGATGTAACATACGACCCTTACAGATTTTTCTACAGAAAGTTGTGATTGAAAAACATAACAGTCCCGAGAGGTTTTGAGTCTGTCCTGGTTCTGGACAGTCTGCACTCATCTGGAATTTCAACAAGTTTGGCGTCTGATCCTGTTCTGGAACTCTACAGAAAAGTTGTAGAGCACTTCGACACCGTTCCATAACTGTATCACACACCTTCATTGGTTAAATCTTCTTAGAGTTATGCTTTGTCAAATCCAGCAGGATTTCTGCTAGAAAACAGAGCACTCTGTTTTTGAAATCACTTGAGTTGAACCACTCCAAATCTGAATCTTAGTTCAAAACCAGAGTACTAAAGACTAATATAAATATCCTTAAGTCATTTTTGGTACATTTCATAAGTTTTTTAATGCATCAATGATTTATATGGCGGTACTACGTCCCTCACCAAACAGAAAATCCTAACCGGGTTATACGAGTCAATAAGCGGCACTAAAAACGGTCTCTCGCAAATGTTTTCTAGTCGCAATACGTTAATCGTGGTCAGTATACCTGCAAGAAACACACAATAATGGATCACTCAAAGGTTTATCAACTCAGGCAGGTCCATATTCAAAGTAAAAACATACGCCCCGTATCATTGCCATACGGGTCTTCCTTGAGTGAAGCCACGTCTCAAGGTACATGGCCGGGTTATTCACCATCTGACGGAGGGCTCCACACCTTTATAATTAAGTACACCGGTGGACCGGCATTTTCATATGCCCCTTAGAACATGAAGAGTCTTAGAGAACATACTTTTTGTTACAAACCACACGATGGGGTCTTCTCCTCTTGCCCCTGGATTTGCGCACTGGTGGCTAGTGCATTTCATATGTTTCTAAGACATGAAGAGTCTTAGAAAACATATTCACTTTCCGTTCATTGCTGAACCGAACATCTCATGCTAGTTTCCTCCCATGAGGGACCTAACTAAAATTGAACCGCTTTCGGTGGCATACCTTACCTTTTACCTGAGCGTAAACATAATCAAAATACAAAAATATAACAATTAAGTTAGCACTGCCAATTTAAGTAACTATAATATTAATAGTCCTTATGTGGGCATACTATCGACTCCTCACCGAAATCCTAAGTTTTTCCTGTAATACGATCCTTATTTAGTGTGCTATCCCCAAAGCAGCTCTAATGCGAGCCTGTGACGTACCGGATACGTACATTCCAGGATCACAGAGGGTGGTGTCGTGCGATGCGACACCCGACAGCACACACAATGAAGAACATGAATTACATATAAATTTGCTGAATTTATACAAAAGTGGTACAAACTTGTACAGTTTAACAACTAATTTACATAAATAACTAACTGCGGTAGAGTATAACTATACAACTCACGCCTACCGCCTAGCTAAGCAAAAGTGAACTCATCCAGCCCTATGGACGGTTCACACTATCATCACATCAGTCCATCACGGCGGCGTGCATGGCTCCCACTTGGCTATTGTCCCCGAAGGGGGGGGGACAAGCCTCTCCGGTGAACCCGTAATCCATGGCAGCTGAATATTCATCACCTGCAAACACTTCTAAACAGCAATCGTGAGCATGATGGCTCAGCAAGGCTTAACCGACTTCCTAAGGCTGAAACTCCACATGCCCATCATAACGATATTAGGCTAGTAACTTGCAGCAAAATACGGGTTTAATAGTTCATCCATAGTTCAGATTATAGCAACAGGTTAGATGTTCATGAATCTGAAATTTAGTTAGTAATATTTGGTGACACACATGTTGCAATACAATTATAGCATAACAGCAAGTAAATCATCATCTTCATCTCAAGTATTTACTACGTCATGACACACTGAACAAGAGGAACTCATGACCGTGAGGGACGGCGAATCGACTCGATATACACCTGCAGGGATACCCAAATAGCATGCCATGTACACCCATACTCGGATATGCCACGGCACGCTCAACCGATGTTGTACTAAACAACCTTTCACCCTACAGCCCAAACGTCGACCCGGTCACACCAAAACGGGCAGGAGGTTCCCTACATGGAGAACCTCTGTGCACGTTAGCGGATTTCCACCTTGCTGCTCTCGACCTACACCTATAAATCGGTTTGTTATACCTCTACGCCTGGAGGTACATGCTACATCGGTTTATCGGACCCCATATATCTGATATGCCTTTGGTACATTCATACTTGTTCAGTGGGGCAGTACAGGATCATTTCTCAACCGACACAGGCCGGGCTATGCACACAAGACACCCTCTTGCTGCATCCTACGCCCCTGCCCGGTCTCCATTTTCAGATTATTTGAACCTCACGTCACAAACCAGTCCCATATGTAGCCAATCCTAATCTCGTGAGTAGATTCCAACTACTCGACTTGTACCGAAGGCTATAAACATTAATCTTTGCATATACTACTCGAGAACTTAACCATTACCATCGCTCTCCCGGTGATGATTTGGTTATGCAAGTGGGGTATCAAAACATTATAAACCTAATATGCACATAAGTGCCTCATACTTTAGTGATACAAATAAAAAACTCGCTAAGATTTGTAAAATGAAACCGAGGCTTGCCTTGCTTCTGTAAGTCAGTGAAGTCAGTTTCCGAGGGAGGTACTTCGAGGGCCTCTGGAGCTTCTTCAGGCTCGGCAACTAATCGAAATGCAAACAAATGCACGTGATTAAGTTATTAAGGCTATACAAGCAGTTATAAAGATTTAATTGAAATCTGTATAAAATGAGCTCTAATGGACTTGAGATTTTTACAGAGATTCACAAATGACATACAGGTACTGCTAGCCGAAATTCAGATAAGGTTAACTAAGTGTGTGATCTATAGAATTCCCTAAGTCATTTTCTTTATCTAAATTAATAAGCAAAACCTAGAAGTTTATCATGCTGCAAACTTAACTTTTTAGAAACTTCAGAATTTTCTGAGTCCCTTATAATTAGATTCACTAATTTTGGAGCTTCGTATAGTGAGTGTCGAAGTGTGCAACAACACTTTCCCTGGTACCGCTACTGGAGCAGCCCACGGAGGTTCTTTGATTGGAGGGCCTTGACATCCCTAGAGCGATCGAGCTTGAGGGAGAAGGTGAACACGAGGATTTACGTGGTTCGGGCCACCAGAGCATAAAACACTACGTCCACAGGAGTGTGTGTGTGTGTTGTATTGCTTTTCGCTTGTGTATTGGGGTATCAGAAGTCGAACCCCATGACGGGCGGACACCCCGGTCCTTTTATAGTCCAAATACGGGGTGGTTAAAATGTGCCCGGGGCCTGACAGGTGGCCACGAGGCCATATGAACCCTACACATAATCTAAGGTTTTTACAGATATGAGTACAGTGGTTGGCGGAGGAGTTAAGTCCCGCCGCCTGGCGCACTGAGCGCCACTGGCCATCCAGCAGGTGATGATGAAGACACCGTCTTGACGCCGCATCCTCTCGCTTTGCATGGCGGCACTGTGCCATTGGGCGGCACTGTGGCCGCTGTCACGTCTCGCCGCCCTGTCTTGTCACCATAATGGAGAACAGGCGAAGGACGGAGGCGTACACCGTGCCCCATGCTTCCGGGGAAGGCGCGAGCCTTGAGTGCATGGCTTGACATCGCACTTCCTCCTTGACTTCTAAGACCCATGTCCCATGACAGATCACGATACATTTAGTGGCTCAGCCCTCCTCGGTGGGGAGGAGGCTCAGAGCCCAGATACACGTGGCAGCTCCGGACCTCACCTCAGTAGGGAGGCTTAGTCTAGGGCCAAGGGCACGTGTCAGCTCCGGAGCCCTCGTTAGTGGGGAGGAGGTCCAGAGCCCGGATACATGTGGCAGCTTCGGACCTCGCCTCAGCAGGGAGGCTTAGTCTAGGGCCAAGGGCACGTGTCCGCTTCGGAACCCTCCTCGGTGGGGAGGAGGTCCAGAGCCCGGATACATGTGGCAGCTTCGGACCTCACCTCTGCGGGGAGGCTCGGTCCGGGGCCAAGGGCATCTGTCGACTCCGGAGCCCTCCTCAGCGGGGAGGAGATCCAGAGCTCGGATACACGTGGCAGATCTAGACCTCACCTCGGCAGGGAGGCTTGGCTTTGGGCACAGGGAGGCGAGAACCACCGCTAGCCAAGAACACGTGTCCGCTCTGGATCCTATGAAAACATGGCAGCGCTGGGCCCGACCCTGATAGGGAGGCTGAGTCCAGGGCCAAGGACACGTTGCCTTGCCAGTGCCCGCCTCAGCAGGGAGGTAGGGTCTGGGCTGTCTTGAACCCTCCACGTGGGGGTACCCAGTCTGCAGGGTACCAACAATGGCCCCCGACCCCATCTCGTGGGAGGCGATGATCCTGCAGGTAGGTCCTCCATCTTTCCCGCGTGGTCGCTTTGATCCTGCACTTTGGAAGTCGAAGTGGCAGCGAGATTCTAGCATAGTGGTTGTGTAGTTGTACCTTACAGACGAAAAGGCTGCATGCCTTGGCGTAATGGGTGTACTTGACAGTCCAAACGACAACACGTCGTGGGCGTAATGGACGCATGTCAGCTCTTTGCTGGTGGGTTGAGGCGACGTGCTCGAGGGTTCGCCCCAGGGTTTTAACTGTAGAGGTTCATGGGTTGACCACGGCAGTTCCACCGCGCCACTTTTATCGGGAACCGCCGGAGCCTTGTTTCCGATATGCAGCCTGCGTGGCCCCCAGCGACTGACAGGTGGACCTGGGTTCCACCTGTCATTGGGGACATGGGCAGCGTACGGTGGTGGCAACCCAAGCGCCGCACCTGTTGCTTTGCCGAAGGCTGCGGGCATAGAAAAGGAAGTTTTTTAGAGAAGAGTTGTTCCTTGCTTTCCTGCCTCTTGTGATCTTTGACTTACCACTTTCACGCTAGAAGCCTCCGCTCCCCAGCGCTCTCTGCCACCGCTCGCTGCCATGGCATCTGTCCTTCGCTCCTCCTGGCTCCGCACCGATGACGAGCTCGGGCGTGTGAGGTGCCTGCTCGGCTAACAATCAGCCACGTTCGATGGAAGGATCCATCACGGGAGGGTCCCGTTCACTTACATGAGGCCCCACGAGGTGGTCCTCTTCACCTCTTACGTGCTGTCTGGGTTCGCGCTCCCGGTGTCGTCCTTCCTCCTCACCCTGCTGGAGGTGTATGGGCTCCAGCTCCAGCACCTCAGGCCGCACGCCCTCGTACTAGTGGCCATCATCGTCCACTTCTGCGAGATGTTCGTGTGCGTGTGGTCCGCAGTGTGGCTCTTCATGGTGTTCTTCTCCTTGGGGTCCTCGTGGAGAAGCACATGCCACCTGGGGGGCCACTACTTCCAGCACCGAGGGAGAAACTCTGCATCGTACATTGTGCCCTTCTCTCCCAGGAAGTGGGAGCACTAGAGGGAGGACTGGGTGATCGCCCAGACCAACGTCCACGACCGCTTGGAACTTTTGAACGGCCACCCAGTCGCCGAACAAGCCGTCGGGGACGAGATCCCCGACCTGCAGGACGCCTACACGTCGGTTCTGGAGAGGATCAAGTACTTGGCGGGGCTGGCCTGACGTCACTGATGGTCTTGGCTGACTTCCTGTCGCGCCGGATTGGTCCTCTCCAGCAGCGCATCCGGCCCACCTAGTGTAACAGCCCTAACTTTTGTAAAGTTTGATTTCAACTTATGAAACAAAGTTAAGGCAAAGAAAGGTATATTTGTGTCACATGAAATGATGAACACAATAATGGACATGTGAGGGAGCAAATTTTTTTCTTCACATCTTGATTAGCATATGCTAACATGGGGAGTGGACTTTACTACCTAAATGATGTAGGATCGAAGTACACGTGTAAAGCTACCAGAGGGGGGTGAATGGTAGATAAAATTTTTTCAGCGGAAGCAACAAAACACCCCTCAGCAGAAAACCGATCTGTTAAAGAAACCGTGTGTGCGACTAATCTAAACGTGTTCAGCTGTGACAAAACTAGTATAGATTGTAGATAATCAAGTACCAAAGACGTCACAACAAGAATCACGAAAATCCGTTGAGAGAAACTCAAGTTACGATCGAAAGATCGAACAAAGGTCAATCTGTCCTACGCGAGAAAAACAGTTCTGGAATACTGCAAAGAAACTCGTGTAGATCAGAAACCACAAATTCAATGACTGTGAAATTTTCAAAGATGATATATAATAAAGTTGTGAAGACAACCCAAAAAGAATCACATCAATTGGATCTGTAAAACTCGAGTTATGATAAAACCACCGAAGCAAGGTAGTGCTGAACAGAAACTCGACGAGAAAAACTTGTCTGAAACAAGTCGGACGAACAAGGCCCAAAAATTCCTTTAGAATACGGATTTTATTTATCAAAACACAAGAGCAACAGCCCCAAAGTCGTGCTCCCTCAGTCCTTGGCCTCCCTTGCTTATATAACCAGCCCTAAGGCCAACCCAATACAAACTAGGACTCCTACTCCTACTTGGATTCAAACTATAACTTTCCAAAACTGCTCAAAACTCTTCTATAGGCAGATAGAAGCAATCTTAAGACATCCAAACACCTTAGGAACGTCCCAAACATTCCTAAAACAACTCTACTTCGTGCCTAACACGAAATCCTATCATAACCAACTCAAATCTTTCCATATTTGAGCCATAACCGACTCAGCCACAGCCTGAGTCCATAATCCAGCCGGTTGGACCTTTCCTACCAATTCTTTACGTCCACATCTCTTCATCACGCCTCGGAACCATGTTGTCACATCCATGCGCTCCTTGCACACGTGCAAACATCTTCCATCGACGTCCAAGATACCTTCATATGCATTGTCCTTGATTCAAACATACTGCGCAACGTCCCGATCAACTCAACCATAATTCCTCCCGAACTTGGTTGTTGAACCTCATCTTCTCCCTAAGACTAGTTCAAAGGATCCCGTCACCAGCCATGTCTTGAACTCAAGAAACACCTGCACATGAATAAACAACAAATACTTCAAAGCACAAGTCCTCGACTTGACTCTCGTTAGTTTCGAAACTACAACATCTTACGTGAGCACCTCACATAAGCATGTTGTAGACCATAGCAAAATGATATCAGCCATAACCACCAAAACACACCAAAAACTTAGTAAAATAATACTAAGCAAACTTTCCATAAGAGTAAAGCAAGGTCGAAATATTGCAAGTTAAAAGCAGAACCATTGCAATCAAGCTCTGAACCTTACCAAAGCTAACCGGACCTTGAACCGGAGCTTACCAAAGCTAGTCAGACCTAGCGCCAGAGCTTACTAAAGCTTAGTCGGACCTAGCACGGAACTTACCAAAGCTAGTCAGACCTAGCACCGGAGCTAGCAAAAATAAGTCGGACCTAGCCAAAATAAGTCAGACCTAGACAAAGCAAGTTGGACCTTACGTCGGACCTTGCCGGAGCTACCCAAAACAAGTCGGACCTATCGTCAGACCTTGCAGGAGCTTGGACCTAGAATCGGACCTTGTTAAAAAGGTGTTTTGGTAGTATTCAAAACTTTTATCGTCAAAGCCAATGTATTCAGCACACATAGGTCTCACAATCTCCCCCTTGATGAATGCATTGGCAACACCACTTAAAATCTGAACATTGTCTTATTCACATGAAAAGTTTTGAAAACAATTTCTCCCCCTTTGTAAATCAGAAATAAAATGAGAAGAAAAACAAAAATACCAAAAATTCTCCCCCTGAGAAGAATCGTGCCAAAACACTTGTGAATGTGTGCAATGTGTGATTAATTTCTCCCCCTTTACAATTTATTCAGCAAGGTACAAAAGAGAAATTTTAATTTGTTATGAGCACATTATAACATATACATATAAAACAAAGCTCATCCAAATCATACTATCAAGTAACTTACACTATCACATCAATGAGATACATAAAGTAGTGTAAGCCATGCTAGAGATCAAGTGTAATTTTTAATTTAAGCAAGTCATGATCTCACAAACTTAACTATTTCAAGACCTGAAAGCATGACACTTGTTACTGCATTTTATTTATCATTTAAAGCACAAATTTTGATCTTACGACATTTGCAAGAGATTATATGCAGCATCAGCCTTATTCTAACCAACCAAGCCAAGCCTATGTCATTTGACAGTCAGAAGCTTAAGGACATGGTTTTAGTCATACACAACTCCTTTCAAGTTCATATCTAAGTGCAATGATAAGCCATCTCAAAAGAATAAATGGATGCATGCATATTCTCTTGATCTTTTCTCATTTTTTATTTGAACATAAAAACTCAACATGTGAGTTGATTACTTGTTTAATTCTTTATGATTAAAAGCACTTGTGAGCATGCAACAAGTTCAAAACAGCAAGAAAGTTCGACCATGACCAGATTTAGTGTAAGTAATTATTCCAATTATTAGACATGGTAAAAACTACAAAATGTATAACACGAGTAATGTAGTAAGAACTTTCAGCATGAAAAAGGAATCACAAAGTCATATATGCATGAAATACTATGCTCATATTATTTTAATTTCAGATTCACACATAGACTTCCCAAGTTTCAAAATTCTCCCTCAATTTAAGCCACGAGGATGCATAACCCCTATTTCACTACGAATGTAACAAAAAACGAGTGAAATCCAAAGGTTTTGTAAAAATGTCAGCCAATTGTTGTTCGGTATCTACATGGTGAAGCACAATGTTCCCTTTTTTGACATTATCACGGAGAAAGTGATACCTAATGTCAATGTGCTTAGTTCTCGAATGTTGCACAGGGTTTTTAGCAATGCAAATGGCACTAGTGTTATCACAAAATAGTGGAACACTATCTAGATCAACCCCATAGTCCTTAAGTGTTTGAACAATCCAAAGAATTTGTGAGCAAGCACTAGCAGCAGCTACATATTCAGATTCAGCTGTGGATTGTGCAACTGAACTTTGTTTTCTAGAGGACCAGGCAACAAGTGAATTACCAAGAAAATGACAAGCACCAGAAGTACTTTTCCTATCAATCCTACAACCCCCAAAATCAGCATCGGAAAAAGCTTTCAAATTAACGGTTGAGGAAGAAGGAAGAAAAATGCCAAATTCTTGAGTTCCATGTAAGTACCTGAGAATCCTTTTGACGGGTTGACGATGTGAAGCACGTGGGGAGGCTTGAAACCGTGCACAAAGACATACGCTGAATTGTATGTCCGGTCTTGATGCCGTGAGATATAAAAGTGATCCGATCATGCTTCTATATTCTTTTTGATCAACGGGATCACAATCTTCATCAAGTTCAAGTGTTTTTTCTGTTCCCATTGCTGTCCGAAGAGGCTTGCTTTTGTCCATGTTGAAGCGCCTTAGGAGATCTTTTGTATACTTTGTTTGATGCCCAAAGGTACCCTCCTTGGTTTGCTTGATTTGCAGTCCCAAAAAGTACGTGAGTTCTCCCATCATAGTCATCTCAAATTCTGAACTCATCATAGCTGAAAACATGGACACAAGATCATGAGAAGCACAACCAAAGATAATATCATCCACATACACTTGAGCGAATAATGAGTCATTGCCATGCTTAAGCACAAAAAGATTTTTATCAACCTTGCCCATGGTAAACCCCTTTTCAAGTAAGAATTTTTTAACCTATCGTACCATGCTCTAGGGGCTTGTTTGAGACCGTACAAGGCTTTGGACAGTTTGTAAACATGATTAGGAAAATTTGGATTTGCAAAACCAGGTGGTTGTTTGACATAAACCTCCTCATCTATGTAGCCATAAAGAAAAGCACTTTTAACATCCATTTGATATAGCTTAAAACCTTTAGATGCAGCAAAAGCTAACAAAATTCTTATGGCTTCTAATCTAGCAACAGGAGCAAAAGTTTCATCAAAATCTAGACCTTCAACTTGTGTGAAACCTTGAGCAACTAACCTAGCCTTATTCCTAACCACAACCCCATCCTCACTTTGTTTATTTTTAAACACCCATTTAGTTCCAATTAATGTGTGACCTTGAGGTGGAGGTATAAGTTTCCAAACATTATTTCTTTCAGAATTTTCTAACTCTTCTTGCATGGCAATAATCCAAGATTTATTAGTGAGTCCGTGTGATATATCTTTGGGTTCAAAAGAAGCAACAAAAGCAGAATGAGCATGAGAATTGGGGTCGAAAAACCTGGATCTTGTAACTCGTTCATGCAAGCTTCCAATAATTTGTTGTGGAGGATGACTTTTGAGAATCCGGAGGGGAGTGGACAATTCACAAGCTTCTTCTTCTTCATTTTCATCACAAATAGATGAGCTTGTGACGTGAGGAGGATCTGGACCAGCAATGGAGGTCGTCGGTGCTGGCTGTGAATCAAGATCAGGAGCTGGAACAATGTCATTAGCTGCTGAATTTTCGGGCAGCAGCACCACTTCTTCCTCTTCTTCAACGAAAATACTCTCCCCCTGCGGATATGGATCCGGGCCTGCAATATTTGAACTAGTACCTGGGCTAGCTTTATCAAAAGAAACCTCACAAGTCTCCACAATTTTGTTAGTATCAAGTAAAAGCACATGGTAGCCTCTAGTATGAGATGGATAACCAAGAAACATGCCATCAACAGATCTAGCTTCAAATTTATCAAGATTACCATGTTCTTAACAAAGCATTTGCAACCAAAGACCCTAAAGTGTGTGACACTAGGCCTATGTCCAAACCTGAGCTCATATGGTGTTTTACCTAGCTTAGCACGCAAGAAAACACGATTTGAGACATAACAAGCGGTTGCAATTGCATCAGCCCAAAATTTCCTAGGAGTTTGATATTCATCAAGCATAGTCTTAGCCATCTCAACTAAGGTTCTGTTCTTTCTCTCTACAACACTGTTTTGTCAAGGTGCATATGGTGAAGAAAATTGATGATCTATTGCATTTTCAGCACAAAAGTGATCAAACGATTGATTTTTAAATTTGGTTCCATTATCACTTCTAATTGCTCTTAAAGATCCTGGGTGATCAAATGATAATCTAAGAAATAAAGTTCTAAAGTGACTAAAAGCTTCATTCTTAGATGCCATAAAGTAAACCCAAGAGTATCTAGAATAGTCATCAACAATCACAAGAACATACCATTTACCTCCGAAGGATTGAACACGTGAAGGTCCTACGGTGTCAAGGTGTAAAAGTTGACCCGGTTCAGTTGTCATGGTCATTGTGAGAGGAGCATGTGAACCTGCAACCATCTTAGCATGTCTACAAGAAGAGCACACAATTTATTTGTCCCCTTTAAGCTTAGGCAGCCCACGTATGCGATCAAGAGCACTAACACACGTGAGATGATCAAAGACTACGTGACCAAGTCTACGAAGCCAAAAATATAAATCTTTGGAATCATTTGCAACTAGACATCTATGCTTAGAGGAAGACATATCAAAATCAGCTTTAAAAACTCTTCCAAACCGAGACATGTTAAAAACAAGCTCACTATTTGAACCTACAACTTTGCAGCAGTTTTTATTGAAAATAATTTCCAGATTTTCATCTAGCAATTGTGAAACAGAAAGCAAGTTGTATTTCAAATTTTTGACAAGTACCACATCCTTCAATGTGTAGTAATCATTTACTCTAACAGAACCCTTAGCAATTATAGGAGTTGAAGAATTATTGGCAAAAGTAACATTCTCTACA
Source organism: Neostapfia colusana (assembly GCA_030760725.1). Lineage (NCBI taxonomy): Eukaryota > Viridiplantae > Streptophyta > Magnoliopsida > Poales > Poaceae > Neostapfia > Neostapfia colusana. The sequence continues at coordinate 66,363,941 of JASWHV010000011.1, forward strand.
CGTGACACAAAAGAGAGAGAGGAGAACCATTCTTTGTTACCGGTCATGTGGCCTGAGCAACCTGAATACACAATCCAAATGTTCTCCTTCCTCAAGCCTGCAACCTACATAGAAGCACAATACGTCGATGACTCAATACTGGGGTTAGTTAAAAGGCATTTAGGAATCCAGTACTGAGTCACACGACGTCCAGCAGGAATAACATGCGAAAGTTGAGATAAAACAGCAGGTTTATGAGTCAAAGTTTGAGAGTTTTTGTTCTTAACTACTGACCTATGAGGTGTTACTTGTGTAGCACGAAAATCAGTAGCTTCGAAGGCAAAAACAGAAGGTCCGGAGGCAAAAACTGAAGCTCCAGAGGCAAAAACTGAAGCTCCGGAGGTAAACTTTGAATATTTCTAACTCATAACAGCAGGTTGCATGTTCCTGACATTCGGTTTAGTATGTGCAGCAAATTTTGCATGAGAGTTATAAGATCTAGCTTGCATTCTTTCCTTTTTATGTTGTTTAGCTAGTCTATAACAAAAATCTATGACATGACCATCTCTACCACAATAGGTACAATGAAATTTAACTTTGTGTTCATGTCTAGATGAGCATGTTGTATGCTTATTTGAACCCGAATGTGACAACACTCCTGCAGATTTAAAAACCACTTCTTTTTGTTTAGGAACTGTTTGAATCAAACCACTTCCTAATGATTTTACAATTTTAGGTGTATGTTCCTTAGCATGAGCATGTGAATCAAAACTAAACCAGTTTTATCATTGCAAGACTTGGAAAAATTCATCAGCAAGTTTAGGTTCTTATTCCCATTACAAAACCGATCTAATGTCCTATGCATGTTATCAAGTTTATTTGATAGATCAAGGCAATTTTCACATGAAGTTTTTCCTTTTATTTTGTAATTGGAACAATATTTAACTTCATGAGAACGTAAAGCATTGTTCAATATAGAAATTTCTTTCATAACATCTTATAGTTTCTTATCAAGATCATCTCAAGTAGAACAATGCAAATCAATTATAGAACAACAAGCATCTTTCAAGTTTTTGTCATTAAGTGCAGCAAGCTTTTTGTTCTTTTCGATTTCAAGTTCAAGTTTATCAAGTGTGGAGGTGTGTGCACTTCTTAGAGAGGACAATTGTTCATATACTAAATCACATGAGGAACAAGAATCACCACTAGGAATCAAGGATTTTAAACGATTAATTTCAGATTCTAGTGACTCAATTTTAACAGCATTGTCCCTAAGTTGTTTGTCCTTTTTCTTAACAATAATAGTGGCACGAGAAATAGCATCACACATTTCTTCGCAAGTAGGACATACCTCTTCGTTGTCACTGTTGTGTTCTGCATCCTCCATACTTGATTTTGATTTCCCGCCATGAAGCACAAGTTTGCCAGATCATCTTCATCTTCATCACTTCCAATGTCTACATTACTCGAGCCAAGTTCTTGAAGTGCGGTGATAAAACTGTTTATCAGTTTGCATCCTGTAAAACCCTTCTTTTTCTTGTTGGTGTTGCCAAAAGAGGACTAGACTTTATTCTGCTTTTCATCACGGTTAGAAGGACCTGAAAGGTTGGGGCAATCTGTACGAAAGTGTCCTGTCTTACCACATTCAAAGCATCGTTGAGGTCCGGAGCTTCCTCTCATTCTAGTACTCACATTTTGCAATGCTTTTGAGAACCTAGTAGAAAGAAGTACTAGCTCCTCCTCTGGAAACTCCTCAATCTGTTCCAGGGTTAGTGAAGACAGTAAAGCAAGTGTATTACTAGATGATTGGCCGGAGCTAGGCATATCACATTGTGAGACAAATGCAATAGTATTATTTCGGTTCTTACGTGATATAATGTCAATTTCATGAGTTTTTAGCTTAGAATAAAGCATATCTAATGTAAGAGTACTCATGACAGTGGATTCACGTATGGATGTTACTTTCATCTCCCAAATTGACATGTCTAATGCACTTAGTAATTGCCTAACATTTTCAGCATCTGAAAAATTAACATTGACGCTACGCAAGTTGCTGAGAATTTTATTAAAGCGAGCAAAGAGGTCATCAATGGACTCACCGGGTTGCATCTCAAAGCGCATGTATTCTTTCTTGAACATATCCTGTCTTACCTCCTTGATCGTGTTGGATCCTTCGTGGTAGACACAAAGTGCTCTCCACACATCGTACGCCGATCGGAGAGTTAGTCCTTGCATGATCAAGTTCCGAGCATTGTTGTTGTTGTCGACATCTCTCATGTTTGTAGCCGTGATTTGATCGTTTGAAGGCACATCGTAGGGCTTGTACACCTTTTTCCATATTGCAAAGCCTTGCGTCTAGATGAAAGCTTCCATGCGTGCCTTCCAAACCTGAAAATCAATACCACTAAACACACAAGGTTTGGCGGAGTATTTCTCCGTGATGATTAGTCAAAACACGTGCAAATCACAAATATTAGAGCAACCTGGCTCTGATACCAATTGTAGGATCAAAGTACACGTGTAAAGCTACCAGAGGTGGGTGAATGGTAGATAAAAACTTTTCAGCGGAAGCAACAAAACACCCCTCAGCAGAAAACTGATCTGTTAAAGAAACCGTGTGTGCGACTAATCTAAACGTGTTCAACTGTGACAAAACTAGTATAGATTGTAGAGAATCAATTCAAAAAGATGTCACAACAGGAATCATGAAAATCCGTTGAGAGAAACTCAAGTTACGATCGAAAGATCGAACAAAGGTCAATCTGTCCTACGCGAGAAAAACAGTTCTGGAATACTGCAAAGAAACTGGTGTAGATCATAAACAACAAATTCAATGAGCGTGAAATTTTCACAGATGATATATAATCATGTTTTGAAGACAACTCAAAAAGAATCACATCAATTGGATCTGTAAAACTCGAGTTATGATAAAACCACCGAAGCAAGGTAGTGCTGAACAGAAACTCGACGAGAAAAACCTGTCTGAAACAAGTCGGACGAACATGGCACAAAAATTCCTTTAGAATACGAATTTTATTTATCAAAACACAAGAGGAACAGCACCAAAGTCGTGCTCCCTCGAGCCTTGGCCTCCCTTGCTTATATAACCAGCCCTAAGGCCAACCCAGTTCAAACTATAACTCCTACTCCTACTTGGATTCAAACTCTAACTATCCAAAACTGCTCAAAACTCTTATATAGGCAGATAGAAGCAGTCTTAAGATATCCAAACACCTTAAGAACGTCTCAAACATTCCTAAAATAACTCTACTTCGTGCCTAACACAAAATCCTATCGTAACCAACTCAAATCTTTCCATATTTGAGCCATAACCGACTCAGCCGCAGCCTGAGTCCATAATCCAGCCGGTTGGACCTTTCGTACCAGTTCTTTACGTCCACATCTCTTCATCATGCCTTGGAACCATTTTGCCACGTCCATTCACTCCTTGCACACGTGCAAACATCTTCCAACGACGTCCAAGATAACTTCATATGCATTGTTCTTGATTCAAACATACTGCACAACCTCCCGATCAACTCAACCACAATTTCTCCCGAACTTGGTTGTTGAACCTCATATTCTCCCTAAGACTAGTTCAATGGATCCCGTCACCAGCCATGTCTTGAACTCAAGCAACACCTGCACATGAATAAACAACCAATACTTTCCAGCACAAGTCCTCCACTTGACTCTCGTTAGTTCCGAAACTACAACATCTTACGTGAGCACCTCACATAAGCATGTTGTAAACCATAGCAAAATGATATCAGCCATAACCACCAAAATACACCAAAAACTTAGTAAAATAATACTAAGCAAACTTTCCATAAGAGTAAATCAAGTTTGAAACATCGCAAGTTAAAAGCAGAACCATTGCAATCAAGCTCCGAACCTTACCAAAGCTAATCGTACCTTGAACCGGAGCTTACCAAAGCTAGTCGGACCTAGCGCCGGAGCTTACTAAAGCTTAGTCGGACCTAGCATGGAACTTACCAAAGCTAGTCGGACCTAGCACCGGAGCTAGCAAAAACAAGTCGGACCTAGCCAAAATAAGTCAGACCTAGACAAAGCAAGTCGGACCTTACGTCGGACCTTGCCGGAGCTACCCAAAACAAGTCGGACCTATGGTCGGACCTTGCAGGAGCTCGGACCTAGAGTCGGACCTTGTTAAAAAGGTGTTTTGGCAGTATTCAAAACTTTTATCGTCAAAGCCAATGTATTCAGCACACATAGGTCTCACAAATGGCACTCATGTGATTCAAGCCACCTTAAAGGCTGCTCAATCTTAGCAGAAGAGCTATGCAGACAAATGACGTCGACCTCTCCACTTCGACATCAGGGACCACGTGTATCTTTGTGTCTCTCCGATGAAAGGGGTTCATCATTTTGGAGTGAAGGGAAAACTAGCTCTGCGATTCATCGGGCCGTTTGCCGTTGATTAAAAATGCGGACCCGTAGCTTATCGTCTGGTGCTACCGGCATCACTTTCGGGAATTCACAATGTTTTCCACGTCTCTCAGCTGCATAAATGTCTTAAGTACCCAACCGCAGTTCATATGGAGAACATTGAGGATCTTCAACCAGATCTCACTAATTCTGAGTATCTGATCCAGATTATCGATGAGAAGACTCACGCCACAAGAAATCGGGCATTTGCGATTTTACAAAGTCTTGTCGAGCAACCACACCGCTGATGAAGCCACATGGGAAAGCGAGGAGTTTCTCCGTTTAAATTTTCCCGACTTGTTTGTACCATATGTCCAGTAGTCATTCTCCCTTCTTCTTTCTTTTTGTAATCTCGGGACGAGATTCTTTTAAGGGGGAGGAATGTAACAGCCCTAACTTTTGTAAAGTTTGATTTCAACTTATGAAACAAAGTTAAGACAAAGAAATGCTATATTTGTGTCACATGAAATGATGAACACAACAATGGACATGTGAAGGAGCAATTTTTTTTCTTCACCCCTTGATTAGCATATGCTAACATGGGGAGTGAACTTTACTCCCTAAATGGCACTCATGTGCACATACTTAATATGTAGAGGATGGAGGGAATAATTTAAACACCATTTTGAATCTTTTCAAAGGATTCATGTTCAGTTTGTCCAAAGGCCTATATGTGAGATCACCGATACGTTTCTCATGTATTCGAGAGCCTAAGTTTCAAATCTGGAGAAGTTTAGGGTTCATATACTATTTATTCCGAGGAATAAATGAGGGCATGTTCAAATTCAAATTTGAATTTGAAATCTGAACCAAATGTGCTCAATTTTGAAATCTAAGTTTAGATTCAAATTCCTCCACTACAGGGATTCGACAAACTTACGAAGGCTGAGGCCGTTGTAATTAAGTCATAAACCGTCGTAAGATAGCTACTTATGATGGTATTTCTTTACTTACGACGGTATACAGCCGAGGTAATTACCCGATCATAAATAACCTAACTTACGACGGCTACCGTCGTAAATAACTTAACTTACGACGGCGTCGCGCATCCGTCGTAAGTAACGGCCCAGGCCACGTGGTGGTCCAAGGCACGTTACTTACGACGGTTCTGGTGACCGTCGTAAGTAACAGAGGCTAACTTACGACGGTTCTGGTGACCGTCGTAAGTAACAGAGGCTAACTTACGACGGCTTCTGGGCAGTAGCCGTCGTAAGTGTCACACCCGGTTTCTCTAAAGAGCAACTGAGTGAATATCACATGTATGCCAGGATCATTCTCTCATTCATGTGATGACAAATAGTGAAGCATCATTTATTACAAGCCAAGTGTTCGAACATAAAATAAGTCTTACATAGCATAATGTCTCGATGGACGATAATAGGTTCATAACATGTAAATAAAACAGCAGCAGAATATAAATCTTGTGGGCTCCGTCACAGGCGTTGCCCGGGGGACTCCGTGAACCTAGAATCCTTCTTCGGGTCCAAAGTCTTGGTCATTGAACACCACATCATCCCCTTGACTGAGCAGCAATTTAAACCAACAGAAAAGCAAGTTTGAGTACCATCGGTACTCAGCAAGTGTGGGAAAGTAATGTCATGCATGGCTAGAGCAAGGAGAGGTTGAACTCATGGTTAAAGCACTACGCAATTAATACCTATCACCTTAGCTTATAAAGCACCTACATTACTACACAGGTGAGATGGACCCAATCTCCCAACCCATCATCAATATCAAGTAAACATAGTCTCATCTCCAATGTTAAGCATCCTGCTCAACATCCTCAACTTCCCAATTCATCATCCTCTAATCATGAATAAGTCCAAGCCGCTCTTGACCGTGAGCACGGCTGTCATGACAGTTTTGACTCTGCAGAGTTTGCACCACTGTACCCACATATAGTGATTTCATCCCCCGTTGCCGGGTGGACTAAAAGAACCTCCATTATGCCAGTGGCCACGAACCACGTTCACACTTCCCAGGTGTGTAGCCAGGAGATCACTACGAGGCCTTTACAAAGGGATTCCCGACGAGCGTGGGCCCACTGAGGTTTCACCCCTAACAGCATACAAGAGGCTCCAACCCCGCTGCAGTGGCCCCCTCTTGAGCCTTGCGGTTCACATGGTAGTCCAGGTGACACTATTCCCCGCACCATCCAAAACACCCATACTACGCCGGAGATACACCTAATTAATTGGCCAAGCTGCCCCATCTCAGCATGTAGTTGGCGCGGTAAAGCCAGGTTACATGCTCGATAAACCGGTCCTTAGGATCCAGGCAAGTACTAAACACAAACCCGAGTCTCGTGCACCCAACACCAACCAAATCATCCAACTTGCCTCGATCCCTACCTCTATATAACTCATAATATCTCATACAAGAGTAAGGTAAATAAGTTGATGATCTCATACCCCAATTATCCCATTCTAAGCATGGCTAAGCATAAGCATATAAATAAATGACATAATAAAATAAATCCCAACCCAGGCTACAAGGAAATAAGATAATGAAAATCTAGGGAAACTTCCTAGGTTGGGTATCATATTCCAAATTGACAATGCAAATTAATTCTAACTACACATCCTAGTATAGGATCAAAGTGGTCAAGGACACTTGCCTTCTTCCTGCTGCCCTGGGAATGGAAAGTCTTGGTCTTGGAAGGTGGGAACTTGCTCTGGGGCAGGTTTTACTCATGCCAATACACATAGCAATAGAAAACTACAATCCATAAGCCATAGTCCACACTTTCACTCATGCAAACCACACATACATACATATTAAAGTCATTCACATGTTTAAGTGCTGTGGTTACCCTAGATGTGTTGATTTTAGGCCTACATACACTTTTTAAACATATATATATATATATATTATTTCTAACTTTTGTATTCAGATTTCTAGTTGTACACTATATATTAATTTCCCATTTGAACAAATTCTCTATATTTATTTAATACACTCCTTAGCCACAAAATTTGCCTTAACAAAATTTTCCTACTCCAAATAGGTTTTTAGATCTTCTACAAAATCTTAATTTGAAGTTTTTGAAAATAAAGACCTCATTTAACATTTCCTAATTATGCATACTTATTTTCCTATATTTTCAGATTTATTTTCTATGCCTAAAAGTGAATTTTAATATTAAAATAGTAAGACATATCATCTAAACAGAATAGGTTCTGATCTAAAATGTTCAATAATATATTTTTGAACTTCCTCTCTGATGTGAACCAATTTAAATTTATTTTACCAGTTTTCAGAATTATTTCCTAGCCTAAAAATGTGTTTCTAGAAATAATAAAAATGAGCAACACTTAGGCAGATCTCTTTTCAGCCTAAAATCAATTTTTAACTCATTCTAAAGGTTTTCCAAGTGCTAGGAGAGTTTAAATTTGTATTTGCACATGTGTTTGCATCACCATTTAAATTTAAATCCTAATCACATGTTCAAATTTCTGAATTTAATATCCTATAGGGTCTGAATTGCAAACCCGCCCTACTGCAGGGTCTAATTTGCTATTTACTAAATTTTCAGGGGCCTAATTACCCAAAACAGAGAGGTTTTCCTAATTTTTATTAAGTCCAGGGGCTAGATCTGATTTTGAAATGAATTTACATGAATTTCTGAAGGTCCAGGGGCTAGATCAGAAGTTTCCGGGGCTAGCTCGTGTTTTCCGAGATCCCAAGGGGGTAGCGCGAAAGAATCCCGGCTTTATAATACGAGGCTGACGTGGGCCGCTGGATTTAAAACAGACGGCTCAGATTAGATCGTCGAAGGGGTATGCGCCAATTTAATTTCTGCCGTGCGATTTAAAATAGACGGCCTACAAGAGGCCACGTCGCTCATGGCCGGAATTCGCCCGCGCGAGCGGCGGTGCATGGCGGCAGCGTTGCGATCTCGCCGGTGAGGCTGCGGATCTTCATCTACAGACGCTAACATCCACCCTTTTTGGTAGCAAACGGCAGAGGGGAGGAAGGAGAGCTCACCAGTGCAGTTTTCTTGGATCCGAAGGGGTCGGGAGGGCTTAACGGCGGCGAGGAGCGGCGACCGAAAGTGAGCTTCGGTGGGGGAGCAATGGGGTCGTTCCTCCTTGGATTTTCTTCGGCGATGAGCTTCTCTGGAGGCGGTCAAGCACTGCAAGCACGTTAGCGTGGGGGGAAAACGGAAGAGGGAGCTGGAAAAAGGGCAGCAGCGGCGGCGGTTCTCACCTTGCGTCGGGTGTGGCCGATCGGGGAGGAAGGGGCGGATTTTTGGCGTTTAAATGGCGAGGGAGGGCGGCGGGGTCAGTTGAGATCATGCTGGGGTGCTCGGGACCGAGAATCGGGGCTGGGAGCGCGGGTTCCGGAAGCCGGCGGTTGCGATCGGGCGCGAGAGAGCCGGAGCGGTTGGGGGCGCGCGCGAGGAGAGGGATGACACGTGGGCCCCGCGTGTCAGAGAGAGGGGGAGGGGGAGAAAACGGGCGCGAGTTTTTGGGTTGGCTGGTTGGGTTTCGGCCCACTGGTCGGTTTTTTTTCTTTTTCTTTTTCCTTTTCCTTTTTCTGTTTTGCTTTAAATTTAAATTCCAGTTTGAATTTGAATTGCTACACCACATGCAATACGTCCAAAAAATTTTAAATTCCCCTCTTTAGGAGGTTTTGGGGTGTTACAGCTCTACCCCCCTTAAAAGAAATCTTGTCCTCGAGATTGGTGATTCTAGGAAAACAAATCCGGAAACTGTGCCTTAAGATCGCTTCATGCTCCCATGTGGCTTCTGCTTCCGAGTGATGCTTCCACTGCACCTTGCACATACGGATTCTTTTATTTCTTGTGAGGCGTTCCATTGTCTCCAAAATCTTGACCGGTTGCTCGGCATAAGAAAGATCCTCTCGTACGTCCACCTCATTCATGGGTAACATTTCTTCGGGCGTTCTTAAACATTTCTTAAGCTGTGACACATGGAATACATCGTGCACATCTAATAGGCGAGCCGGTAGTTCTAGTTGATATGCCACTTCGCCTTTCCTCTCCAGAATCTGAAAGGGTCCTATGTATCGCTGTGATAATTTCCCTTTCACCTTGAACCGACGAAGTCCTCGGATAGGGGACACCTTGAGATAGACATAATCCCCCACGTTGAAAATAAGCTCTCTTCTCCGTACATCGGCATAACTCTTTTGTCGGGTCTGGGCTATCCTCAAGTTGTTGCGAATTTCCCTCACTTTCGCCTCGGCTTCTTGTAGTACCTCGGGCCCAAGCACCTTACTTTCCCCTGTTTGGTTCCAAAATAGTGGAGTTCTGCACTTCCTCCCATACAACGCTTCAAATAGTGACATCTTCATACTAGCCTGATAGCTGTTGTTGTAGGAGAACTCCGCATACGGTAAGTTCTTATCCCAACTCCTATTTGTTCTCGAGTGCACAAGCTCTCAGCATATCCTCGAGGATTTGATTGGTTCTTTCCGTCTGCCCGTCAGTCTGGGGGTGATAGGCAGAACTAAAATTCAGATGAGTTCCCATGGTTTCATGTAACTTCTACCAGAACCTTGAGGTGAACTGTGTCCCTCGATCTGACACTATCTTCTCTGGCACTCCATGAAAACATACGATTCTTGACATGTACAATTCTGCCAATTTGGATCCACTGTAGCTTTCTTTCACGGGGATGAATGAGCTACCTTAGTTAGCCTGCCGATGTTGACCCATATCGAATCATATCCCGATTGGGTCCTGGGTAATCCCACTATGAAATGCATACCGATTTCTTCCCGTTTCCATTCAGGCACTTTGAGTGGTTGCAACAGTCCCGTGGGTCGTTGATGTTCTGCTTTCACCAACTGACATGTGTCACATAGGGCAACATGTTCCGCGACATCTCGCTTCATGCCATACCACCAATATCTGCTCTTGAGGTCATGATACATCTTTGTACTCCCAGGATGAATGGAAAAGTCAGAATCATGAGCCTCCTTCAAAATTAATTCACGGATCTCCTTCATCTCAGGCACACGGATTCTTTTCCCATGCCACACCATACCTTGTTCATCCTCTCTAAACCCAAGAGCTTTATTCTCTTTGATGAGTCCTCTGATTTCTTGTATCTTCTCAACATTCTTCTGACCGTTGCGTATATCTTGCTCCAATGTGGAGTCCACTTCCATGGCGATGGCCTGACCACTATTCACCAGACATAAATTGAGTTTTGCAATCTCTTCCTTCAATTCTGTAGGCATGTCCTTTGAACTCAACATTTTGACCTGCACCTTCCGGCTTAAAGCATCAGCCATGGTGTTCACATTCCCAGGATGATAGTTGATGCCCACATCAAAGTCGTTGATTAGCTCTAACCATCTCCTTTGTCTGAGGTTGAGATCTGGCTGTGTGAAGATGTACTTTAAGCTCTTATGATCCGTATATATCTCTGTCCTCTTGCCCATCAAGTACTGCCACCAAATCTTCAATGCGTGTACCACTGCGGCTAGCTCTAGGTCATGCGTAGGATAGTTCTTCTCATGTTTTCGGAGCTGCCGGGACGCATAGGCAACAACATGCCCCTCTTGCATGAGAACACATCCCAACCCGTGTCCAGATGCATCGTAGTACACCAAAAAATTCTTCTGCATATCTGGCATAACTAGCACTGGGGCTGTTGTCAACCTTTTCTTCAATTCTTGAAAACTCGTCTCACACTCCGGTGTCCATGTGAATGTGATTCCCTTCTCCAACAATTTGGCGAGTGGTCTCGAGATCTTGGAGAAACCCTCAATGAACCGTCGATAATACCCAGGCAACCCTAAGAAGCTTCGAATTTCCCCGACATTTTTAGGGGCCTTCCACTTCTGCACATCCTCGATCTTGGCGGGATCTACGGAGATTCCTCCCTCCGAGATTATATGTCCTAAGAAGGGAACTCTCTTCAGCCAAAACTCACACTTGCTCAACTTGGCATATTGTTGGTGTTCTCTCAGCTTTTGCAACACCAATCTTAAATGTTCCTCATGTTCTTCTTCATCTTTGGAGAAGACGAGAATGTCATCAATGAAAACCACTACGAATTTGTCCAGATATTCCATGAATACCTTGTTCATGAGATACATGAAATACGCCGGGGCATTAGTTAGTACGAACGGCATGACGGTGTATTCATACAGCCCGTACCAAGATACGAAAGCTGTCTTTGGAATGTCGGTTTGCCTTATCTTCAGTTGGTGGCATCCCGACCTGAGATCAATTTTTGAGAACACATAAGCTCCCCTCAACTGATCAAATAAGTCTTCAATGCGGGGTAATGGGTACTTGTTCTTGATGGTTACTTCGTTCAATGCACGGTAGTCTATGCATAACCTTTGGGTTCCATCCTTCTTGGGCACAAATATCACTCGAGCTCCCCATGGTGAGGAACTAGGACGAATATACCCCTTCTCTGTCAATTCTCTTATATGTTCCTTGAGTTCTTCCAGCTGTTTGGAGTCCATCTAATAAGGCGTCTTGTATATTGGGGCTGTTCCAGGTACCAGTTCAATCGCGAATTCCACTTCACGATCGGGAGGCATACCTGGCAACTCCTCCGGAAAAACGTCTGGATATTCCTTGATAATTCTTATCTCTCCCACTTCCACCTCAACTTGATTGAGTTTAATGTCCCTCCTAGGTTCTTGCACGGCTACGAACTTCACTTTTGTGCCAATAGTGTGAGTTAGTTCCACCGTTCTTGTCAAACAGTGGATGATACCTTTATGTTTGGTCAACCAATCCATACCCAAAATAATATCTATCCCTTGGGAGTCTATCACTATGAGGTTTGCAGTAAATACTACCACATTAATGTCTACATTCACCTGGGACACACTTGTCTTGTTCTTATTTCTCCCCCTGGAGAGTTTACTGCTAACATATGGTTCATTTGTGTTGTTGCTAGATCGTGCTTCTTAACAAACCCTTGAGCAATGAACGAGTGGGTAGCACCAGAATCGAACAATAGGGTTGCAATGTGTAAATTTGCAGGAAACTTACCAATTACCACGTCAGGTGCCTCTTGCGCTTCCTCCATGGTCACCTGGTTCACCTGCCCTCGCATCACATTCTGCTGCTGTGGCTGCATGGGCTTCTTCTTTGGGCACTTATGGGCGTAGTGCCTCACTTCACCACAGTTGAAGCATTGCACCCCAATTTTAGGTGCCTGGCCTTTGTTATCTTGCGGTTGGTTTTGTGGCTCTGGTCCTGTTGGTCGAGGTTGATAAGTGGGGTGTGGCTGTTGCACAAATTGACGCTGCGGCTGTACTGGTGCTGATGGAGGCCTGAAGTTCGGGTTGTACCCTCTCGGGGCTGAGTAGGGTACCACAGCACGGCTCGTCTGCCCTGCAGGTTGCTGCATCAGACGTGGACGTGTGTTGCTACTTGATGCTTGGTGTGACCATCCCACCTTCCTCTTATTTTCATTCTCCAAGGCCTTCAGCTTCCTTTCCACGACAAACGCTCGGTCTACCATCTTTTGGAAGCTTTCATATTAATTGGAAGACATTGCACATTGCATTTCCATAGTAAGTCCTTCCACAAAATAGTCCTGTTTTTACTCATCAGTTTCCATTTCTCGTGGTGCATAACGGGATAGTTGGGTGAACTTAGTGAGGTACTCCCTCACAGTCATGTTGCCATGCTGCAGTCCCAAGAACTCCTTTCTCTTGTTTTTGAGTTCACCCCTTGGTATGTAGTGGTTTCGGAAACTGCGCTTGAACTCTTCCCAAGTGATGTTCTCGGGGTCATGATGGGCTACCACGTAAGCGGTCCACCAATCAGCAGCAGGTCTATGCAATTGGTGAGAGGCAAACAGCACCCTCTCATACCTTTGGCATTGTATGATCCTCATCTTGCTCTCAATGGTCTTTAGCCAATCATCTGCCTCCTGGGGTTCAGCAGCACTTGCAAACTTCGGGGGTTGAGTTCCCAGAAACTCAACCATGGTTGGCGTGGTGCAGCTTGTGGGGGTGGAGCTTGGTGCAAGTTGGCCACCACTTGAGTTAGACTCTGCATGATCTGATTCTGATTTTCGATCATTTGATAGATAGGATCAGGTCCTTCACGGTGACCACCCCTGTCTTGTCCTCCAGAAAGGTGAGGATTGCCGGCCTCATCGCTGTTGTTGTTGGGGTTGGCACCACGACCTTTTCCTCTTCCAGCCATCTATCATGATCAACTAAATGTTAACTTAAAGCATTACGTATTAACTTCCCAAATTGCTTTGTTTAACTTAAACTTTTGAGGCCTTAATATTTAAACAATTTCTGAAGATTTTACGTAGATCTTTGGGCGTCACATCTCACGCGAAGATAAATGCACTATTGATTCATAGGGGTTCACACACCAAAGCAAAGCAACCTAAAGACGAGGTTGTGGACAAATGCTCATGGCTTCCACAACTCACGTCACACACCAAACATTAACACACAAATAAATAGGGTATTGACTCGACTACTCGATAACTGGCTGAAATAAGGGAAATGACTCTAAACAACTCGTATCATTGAGCTGGCTCGTCGGGATCTTCCTCATTATTGCGGCTGCCCTCTGATTCCGCTTTAGGTGGGGAAGCTGCTGGTTGAGAAGGGCGGCAACGCTTGCTCGCCCGGCGGTCTGGAGAGTCTGGAGTCCACGTGTCATTCACGGTGACACACAGTTCATTCCCATCTCCTCTTTCTCTCGCCCTCAAGCTGGCGCGAAGCAACGCCTCAGTCTCCTTCAGGGTGTCACGAACATCCTGAAGCTCCTGCTGGCACTCCTGCAGTCGAGTGCTGAGCATAGCAGCATCCTCCAAGCACAGGTGTATGTGCTCATGGGAATTCCCTTGCTGCACTGGCGGGTACTTGTACTCCGTGGTACCACTCTCATGCTGGAGGACATACATGTACTCAGTCCTGTCCAGGTGGTGACGGTTGATGTAACTCTGGCAGGTGATGGCCTCCCAGGTGACATCCTTCTCAGCATCGGCCTGAGTCGCCTGACAAGCTGGAGAGCGGTGGATCTTGAGCAGCTGATTTTCATGGATATCCTCATCTCTGAGCTCCATTCTTCCCGCTTCTCACGGATGGTCCTGGTGGAGCTGTAGTGTATGATCAGCTTGCCCACATTGCCGGCGGCGTGGAGCATATGCTGAAGACGGCGCAACAAGCCTCCCACTGCCAACCCGTAGGAGTGGTACGTCACCGGACGGTTCTCCTCTCTCAAGGCAAGGGCAACTACATGAACTCTCCCTCCGGTGGACTTGCGGGCGGTGCGGATCATGCGAACCATCTAAAACATAAGGAATTTAGAATTAAGTTATATAAAAATTAAATAAAGATTGTATTTTGAATCAAAGTTGGGACAAGGTGAATAAAGTGACCCCATTAAATAACACTTTCAACCCACTTCTTTGTAAAATAGTTTTTAAGAAAATAGGGTCCTTAAATACATCCATTTCTACCTAGCTCCACGTTCCTACAGGCAACCTTGGCTCTGATACCACTTCTGTCACACCCGTTTTCTCTAAAGAGCAACCGAGTGAATATCACATATATGTCAGGATCATTCTCTCATACATGTGATGACAAATAGTGAAGCATCATTTATTACAAGCCAAGTGTTCGAATATAAAATAAGTCTTACATAGCATAATATCTCGATGGACGATAATAGGTTCATAACATGTAAATAAAACAGCAGCGGAATATAAATCTTGTGGGCTCCGTCACAGGCGTTGCCCGGTGGACTCCATGAACCTAGAATCCTTCTTCGGGTCCAAAGTCTTGGTCATTGAACACCACATCATCCCGTTGACCTGAGCAGCAATTTAAACCAACAGAAAAGCAAGTTTGAGTACCGTCGGTACTCAGCAAGTGTGGGAAAGTAATGTCATGCATGTCTAGAGCAAGGAGAGGTTGAACTCATGGTTAAAGCACTACGCAATTAATACCTATCACCTTAGCTTATAAAGCACCTACATTACTACACAGGTGAGATGGTCCCAATCTCCCAACCCATCATCAATATCAAGTAAACATAGTCTCATCTCCAATGTTAAGCTTCCCGCTCAACATCCTCAACTTCCCAATTCATTATCCTCTAAGCATGAATAAGTCCAAGCCGCTCTTGACCGTGAGACGACTGTCATGACAGTTTTGACTCTGCAGAGTTTGCACCACTGTACCCACATGTAGTGATTTTATCCCCCGTTGCCGGGTGGACAAAAAGAACCTCTAATATGCCAGTGGCCGCGAACCACGTTCACACTTCCCAGGTGTGTAGCCAGGAGATCACTACGAGGCCTTTACATAGGGATTCCCGACGAGCGTGGGCCCACTGAGGTTTCACCCCTAACTGCATACAAGAGGCTCCAATCCCGCTGCAGTGGCCCCCTCTTGAGCCTTGCGGTTCATATGGTAGACAAGCTGACACCTATTCCCCGCACCATCCAAGACACCCATACTACGCCGGAGATACACCTAATTAATTGGCCAAGCTGCCACCCATCTCAGCATGTAGTTGGCACGGTAAAGCTAGGTTACATGCTCCATAAACCGGTCCTTAGGATCCAGGCAAGTACTAAACACAAACCCGAGTCTCGTGCACCCAGCACCAACCAAATCATCCAACTTGCCTCGATCCCTACCTCTACATAACTCATAATATCTCATACAAGAGTAAGGTAAATAAGTTGATGATCTCATATCCCAATTATCCCATTCTGAGCATGGCTAAACATAAGCATATAAATAAATGACATAATAAAATAAATCCCAACCCAGGCTACAAGGAAATAATATAATGAAAATCTAGGGAAACTTCCTAGCTTGGGTATCATATTCGAAATTGACAATGCAAATTAATTCTAACTACACATCCTAGTATATGATCAAAGTGGTCAAGGACACTTGCCTTCTTCCTGCTGCTCTGGGAATGGAAAGTCTTGGTCTTGGAAGGTGGGAACTTGCTCTGGGGCAGGTTCTACTCACGCCAATACACATAGCAAAAGAAAACTACAATCCATAAGCCATAGTCCACACTTTCACTCATGCCAACCACACATACATACATATTAAAGTCATTCACATGTTTAAGTGTTGTGGTTACCCTAGATGTGTTGATTTTAGCCCTACATACACTTTTTAAACATATATATATTATTTCTAACTTTTGTATTCAGATTTCTAGTTGTACACTATATATTAATTTCCCATTTGAACAAATTCTCTATATTTATTTAATACACTCCTTAGCCACAAAATTTGCATGAAAGAAAGTTGCCTACTCCAAATAGGTTTTTAGATCTTCTCCAAAATCTTAATTTGAAGTTTTTGAAAATAAAGACCTTATTTAACATTTCCTAATTATGCATACTTATTTTCCTATATTTTCAGATTTATTTTCTATGCCTAAAAATGAATTTTAATATTAAAATAGTAAGACATATCATCTAAACAGAATAGATTCTGATCTAAAATGTTCAATAATATATTTTTGAACTTCCTCTCTGATGTGAACCAATTTAAATTTATTTTACCAGTTTTCAGAATTATTTCCTAGCCTAAAAATGTATTTCTAGAAATAATAAAAATAAGCAACACTTAGGCAGATCTCTTTTCAGCCTAAAATCAATTTTTAACTCATTCTAAAGGTTTTCCAAGTGCTAGGAGAGTTTAAATTTGTATTTGCACATGTGTTTGCATCACCATTTAAATTTAAATCCTAATCACATGTTCAAATTTCTGAATTTAATATCCTATAGGGTCTAAATTGCAAACCCACCCTACTGCAGGGCCTAATTTGCTATTTCCTAAATTTTCAGGGGCCTAATTACCCAAAACAGAGAGGCTTTCCTAATTTTTATTAAGTCCAGGGGCTAAATCTGATTATTAAATGAATTTACATGAATTTCTGAAGGTCCAGGGGCTAGATCAGAAGTTTCCGGGGCTAGCTAGTGTTTTCTGAGATCCCCAGGGGGTAGCGCGTAAGAATCCCGGCCTTTATAATGCGGGGCTGACGTGGGCCGCTGGATTTAAAACAGACGGCTCAGATTAGATCGTCGAAGGGGTATGCGTCGATTTAATTTCTGCCGTGCGATTTAAAATAGACGGCCTACAAGAGGCCACGTCGCTCCTGGCCGGAATTCGCCCTCGCCCTCGCGCGCGGCGGCGCACAGCGGCAGCTGTGCGATCTCGCCGGCGAGGCTGTGGATCTTCATCTACAGACGCTAACATCCGCCCTTTTTGGTAGCTAACGGCAGAGGGGAGGAAGGAGAGCTCACCAGTGCAGTTTTCTTGGATCCGAAGGGGTCGGGAGGGCTTAACGGCGGCGAGGAGCGGCGACCGAAGGTGAGCTTTGGTGGGGGAGCAATGGGGTCGTTCCTCCTCGGATTTTCTTCGGCGATGACCTTCTCTGGAGGCGGTCAAGCACTGCAAGCACGTTAGCGTGGGGGAAAACGGAAGAGGGAGTCGGAAAAAGGGCAGCAGCGGCGGCGGTTCTCACCTTGCGTCGGGTGTGGCCGATCGGGGAAGAAGGGGTGGATTTTCGGTGTTTAAATGGCGAGGGAGGGTGGCGGGGTCGGTTGAGATCACGCTGGGGTGCTCGGGACCGAGAATCGGGGCTGGGAGCGCGGGTTCCGGAAGCGGCGGTTGCGATCGGGTGCGAGAGAGCCGGAGCGGTTGGGAGCGCGCGCGAGGAGAGGGATGACACGCGGGCCCCACGTGTCAGAGACAGGGGGAGGGGGAGAAAAAGGGCACGAGGTTTTGGGCAGGCTGGTTGGGTTTCGGCCCACTGGCCGGTTTTTTCTTTATCTTTTTTCTTTTTTTTTCCTTTTCCTTTTTCTGTTTTGCTTTAAATTTAAATTCCAGTTTGAATTTGAATTGCTACACCACATGCAATACGTCCAAAAATTTTTAAATTCCCCTCTTTAGCAGGTTTTGGGGTGTTACAGTAAGTTATGTTTGTAATTTTTTTTAAAAAAAGGAAATGCACTAACCTGGCTCGATGGCCAGCTCACAGAACAAACAGTTATGAGTAAACAGTCATAAAATAGTCCATATACATCACACACAACACAAATTACAAAAGGGCTACACACTACCCTCTCGACTACCTCCGGAGCCGAAGATATCATCTCCATGCGTCTCTCTTGGAACATGTAGCTGTGGCGATGGAGTGGAGGCCTCCGTCGCCGAACCCTACAAAACACATGAGTAGTTACGACGGTTTGGATTCAAATATCAATGCCTTTCTCTTTTTTCTCACTCTCTTCCTCTCTCTGTAATATTCATCCCCTCTTTATGTTATTCTCACACACACCCTCTCTGGCACTCTCTCTCTCCCTCTATTGCAACACTCGATCTCTCCATCTCACTCTCACTCTCTCTCGCACTCCCTCTCTCCCTTCTGTACCACTCTACATCTCCCTCTCTCCTTATGTTAGATGAAAAATACAATATTCAAGAGTTTATTACCTGTACCGGAGGCACCTGGGCTGCGGGCTCCTGTGACGGGGTCATCTGTGGTGGCTGCCACGCAGGAATCGTGATTTGTTGGCCGTTCTGTCGAGCTAAGGCCTATAATTGGAAAATATTAGAACATATGTATTACTGAAATGTTATGAAAGTAAACTACAGTAATTGAAATTACTTACCTCCACCGCTGCCTGCATCTGGGCCATGTAGTTAGCTTGGTACTCCTGGATGGCCCTCATCCTATCGAGCTCCTCCTGGGTTCGCGTCAGCCTCTCCTGCATGGCACGGAACTCTATATTCCTCTGCGAGAGACGGTCACTCGACGGACCAATCGACGAAGCCTGCGTCGATGAAGTGCCTCTCGCAGGTCGCGCCGACCTCGAGTCGACAACTCCATCAAAAATGGCAAACCTACAAAAGAAAGAAAAATAATAAGTAAAAGAAAGAAGATTAGAAAACCTAAATCAAAGAAACCAACTCACCGGCCATGGGCCTTCCCGCCGCCGCTTGCATACACGGCTTGAGGGTCAATTGGCGCATTTTCCCAATCGTACCCTTCACCGTGTATTTTGATGATTTCCTGCCCGTACTTTTCCTAAAAAACATAGAAATGGTGTTAGTGTCTCAATAATAATATTAGTTATAATTAAATTGAATAATTTTGTAAACTTACCAATCGATCGGTCGTGACGTGACTGCACTGCCACGGCTGCGACGGGTCACTTCCCCTGTGACCTCTCTTCCAAACCTCGATCACGCTAGGCTCCTGGCCGGTCTCTCGCTCATGTAGATGCGTGTTAGTAGGATAAATATGTTATGAACACATAAACAAACTTATAATACACTTACCATGCGTTTAGCCAAACGCAAATGACCATCGGCGCCATAGGTGTGCTTCCCGTCGGACCCTCTGCATCCTCGAGCCCTCATGGACTTAGATTTGAAGTCATCGCTAGCAAAATACTGACAGAGAGCTCGCTATGCGTTGGGTTGACCCTATAACCAGGAAATACTAACCTGCACATATTTAATATATCATTAACTGTTAACATAAGTAACTATTGAGTTTTTTTTAACAATTAGAACTTACCTCTGCGTATTGATCCTCGGTCAAGTACATGTCGGAGTCCCTTCTAAAGGGACCCTGCTGCTGATGCCATTTCTGGTAGTCGATAACGGCCTGTATGCGAGCATACGACAACCCCTGCGTCACGAGCTTCCGAGCGTTTGTGTGGAACACGAGTGTCGCGTGCTCCATATGTTCTCGCTCGTTTTCTCTAACTGGTACCTTAGCATTAATAAAACAAACATTTAATCAATATGCATTAACAATTTAAATGAGTTGAAGAATGTAAACATTTAAACTTACCATAAAATCATTCCACACGGTCCCCTGAAGAGTGTCGTGCACCTCGTGCGAGACACGAGCGTAGTCGTCCCACGACAAAGCAGGGACAACATCGATGACACCGGGATAGTGCAAGCACACTAAAGCCCCGATGATATCGTTAACCTGCCTGTGGTGTCCCTGGCTCGTGATCGAACAGTCGTACCAAGATCTGCAAAATTTATTATCTCAGTAAGTATCTGTAGACATCATGAAATATGTACCAAGTATATGATTTTTTTACCTGTCTCCAACTGGATGAATAGTGACCCGCTCACGAGGAACATGAGGAGGAGCCGCAAAGTGGGTCCTCCTCGTTCGTCGTCTCTGCGCGGGCACCACGTCTGGTGACCCGGAAGGCTGGTCACCACTAGAGCCCGAAGGCTCCACGCTCGCCGGCTCCGAAGGTAGGGTAGCCGGCTCCGGGGGCTGGCTAGCCTGTGGCGGCACCCTAACCTCTGACTCTAAATCTGACGACTGTGAGTCAGACTGCAAAATTAAAGGATTGATAAGAATAAATTATTTATAAGTGCACATTAAAATAACGTGATTGACAACTGAAATTTACCTCTGTGCGCTGTAAGGCCAGAGCTCGGCCCGCAAAGTCTGGTAGGTGCCTCATCAGCTGAGAGCGTCTGCTCGCATCTGACGAGCTACCTGAGAAGAGGTCCCGTGACTGACTGAGGAACCCTTGTGCCCCCTTCTTCCCGCTCCCCTTTGATGACGACATCCTGTTGCAAGGAATAATTGATAAATATTGCCATTCCCCTTTGATGACGACAAAATTCATGTTATGTTAGTGAAGAAAACGTTACATCATCAATTTCAAAATTCATCAACGTCATGATCATGTACCCTACTCCTTAAACCAGACCATCGATCTTCTTTCGTGAGCGTCTGAACTGGATTTCGTTTCCGTTTACACATATCAGAAGTCTCGACATCTTGAGCGTCTCAAACTAAGTCATCGATTCCTACACCAGGCTCGATGATAAACGAGTCTGGCAACTCTTGTTCTTGGTAAACCTAGTCAACCTCATCAGTATCATGGTAACCATCATCTCTTGGAGTGTATAACCGCTCACGAGGATTAACCTTATGTACAACCCACCAAGCTTTGAGTTTTTTGCATGGATAAGATAGACAATACACTTGCTCCACCTGGTGTGCAAGAACAAATGAATCGTATCCTCGTAGTCGTTCGTTGTGTTTGACTTCCACCATGCCAAATCGGTTTAGTCGAGTTCCATGATTGATATCAAACCAATCACAGTCAAAGAATACTACTCGAAGATCCTTATTCCCGGCAAAAACAAATTCAAGGATTTTATTAATGATTCCATAAGAATTAGTTTCACGTCCTTGAGAATCGACTGCCCTCGTCACAACTCCGGTATTAGATGTTGCCGCGAGGGGACGAAGAGATTCAAATTGAGTTGTACGGAATCGGGAGCCATTGACGTCATATCGACCATAGCTCCTAACTTTAATCAATCCGTAGGATAGTTGTCGCAAGTCTTCATGGACGTCGGCATCTTTCATGTACTGTTATAAGAAAACTTTGTAAATACTCGTAAGTTATAAGAATACTTTTTAAATATTGCTAAGTTAACGAGAAAATGTTACATGATCTCGAAACCAGGATAGGAAATTAGGTCCTCCGTTTATTCCTTCCCGTCGCATCACTTCTACTTGTTTGCTCGTAGGTTGATGCCTATGTGTCCAATTTTACTTGTGGAATTCACTGTACGAAAAGAAAACTTTTTAGAATAGATGTGTTACAAAATACGTCGATTAGTATAAACGTAAGACAAACACTTACTCGAAATATTTGTCCATCTCATCTATATTCACGTACATGTAAAGGAAAGCAGCACTCCTTTCTTCTGCGGTAGAGTTGTAGGAAGTGGAACTACCAACAGTAGTGCCTCTTGTTGCAAAAATAGAGAGATCGGTACAAGGAGGTTGCTCATCCACATTGTACCGCATTGCCAAAGTGTTGACATTATTTTCCTCTGCAAAGTAAACAATTGAAAAGTATCCTACTTCTTTAAGAGTAAATGCTTCAGCGATGCATCCTTCTACCTTTGCCCTGTTACGAACCATTGGTTTCAAATATCTTAGTGCTCTTTCAATATGATACATCCACCTATATTGCACGGGACCTCCAACTTTAGCTTCAAATGGAAGATGGATGAGGAGATGTTGCATTGGATTGAAAAACCCTGGAGGATTTTTTTTCCATCTTACATGATAGTACCGGTATCTCCTTCTTCAATTTACGCATCATCTCTATCGTGATTTCTTTTGCACAGAGCTGTCTATAGAAGTGACTAAGCTTGGCTAGCACCTTCCAGACCGCATCATCAAAATAGCCCCGAAACATAACAGGTAGAAGTCTTTCCATAATTATGTGATAATAATGACTCTTCAACCCTGTCAGCTTTCCCGTTTTGATATTCACGGCTCGTTTCAGACTAGCTGTGTAACCATCTGGAAATTTCAAATTTTCAACAATTTGAGTACTTCTTTCTTTTCTTTAGATCGAAGACAGAAAGAAGCATGTGGTTTAGCACCACTTCCAGAGAGCTCAAGAGTTGGACGGTTACAAAGCTCTGCCAAGTCCTTTCGAGCCTTTATATTGTCTTTCGTTTTGCCCGTCATGTCCATGCATGTTCTTATAATACATTTGGCCATATTACGCTCTTGATGCATTACATCAACGTTATGCATTGGTATCAATGACTTCACATATGGTAGCTCCCATAGTCCACATATATGAGTCCAATTGTGATCCTCTCCGTAACCAATAAAATATCTAGGACGTCCTTTATCTGGCACCAGTTTGTCCAGCATATCAGATATTTCAGATCCGTTTTGACGTTTCGGTGGTCCTTTAGTGACAACGGGGTCTTTTTTAAAGACATTCCTCCGTTGCCTAAACATGTGATTCGGAGGCAGCCAACGTCTGTGACAATCAAAGTAGCATATCTTTCCTTCATGAGTAAGTCGAAAACAGTCCGTATCAGAAGCACATATTGGACAAGTCAAACGACCGTGAGTGCTCCATCCATAAAACATACCGTATGCCGGGAAATCGTGGACGGACCACAAATAAGCAGCTCGAAGGTTAAATTTCTGCTTTTTGTAACAGTCGTACGCTTCGACTCCTGTCCACAACATTTTCAATTCTTCGATCAGCGGTTTCAACATCACGTTGAGACGTGGCCCAGGATGATCCGGGCCAGGTATAATTAGGCTAAGGAACATGAACTCGTACTTCATACAAAGAGCTGGTTGTAGGTTGTACGGAATGACAAAGACAGGCCAACAGGAGTATGGTGTGGCGTTTGTACTGAACAACGAGAATCCATCTGTCGCCAACCCGATGCAAACACTTCTCGCATCACGACTGAAGTCTGGATTGAACCGGTCAAGCGTCTTCCATGCCTCACCGTCGGCCGGGTGTATCATGACTGCATTATTCTCACGTACACCTTCCTTGTGCCATCTGATGTGTCTAGCCGTTCTTTTTTATAGAAACAACCGCTTCAACCGAGGTGTCACGGGTAAGTAACGAAGTTGCTTATGTGCGACTTCCGTCATCACATTATCACCATCGTTATTAACAACTTTGACAAACCTTGATTCACCACATTTTAAGCATTTCTTCTCTTTTGCATGCTATTTCCAGAAAAGCATGCAATTATTTGGACACACATCAATCTTCTCGTATTTCATACCAAGACCGGAAAGTAATTTCTTCGCCTGATACATACCTTTAGGTACTTTATGAGGCCGTGGAAGGATGTCGCTGATCAATTTGATGAGGTCGTTGTAGCAGTTATTAGAAAAGAAGTACTTAGACTTAATTGCCATAAGTCTAGTCATAAAAGTGAGGAGGGTCACTTGAGTGTGTTCATGCAGCGGATCTTCTGAAGCTTTGAGAAGCTTGAAGAACGCTTCAACCTCCACTGTAGGAGGATCCTCCGTAAACTCTGGTTGTATAGATTCAAGCATCTCATCCATCCTATCAACCCCCGTGTTATCATCATTTTCCTCTTCCACTTCTTGTACAGTTTTAGAAGTTGTCTCGTCGTGAAAGGTCCACACCCCATAATGTAGCGTGTAACCGTTTCGACACAAGTGTATCGAGACCGTCATTTTATCCAGAAACTTGGTATTCCGACATTTCGTACATGGGCACCGAACCTTATCGATCTTTGACAATGAAAAAGCTTGATCTACAAAAGCATCTGTCTTGGCGAACCACTCATCCGAGTGACCACCAGAACTGTTCTTCCAACCGGTATACATCCAACTCGGAGGAGGTGGCGGGCGGGCGATGGAGGTGGCGGCGGAGGTCAGCTCGGGGCAGGACTGAGAGTCTGGCTTGGGCTCGGGCTGAGCAGCCCAAGTGCCCACGACCGTCGGATCTAATCCGACGATCCACGCGTTCTATGAGGGTCATGAAAAACTGCCCACAACCCTAATACACTTATTTTCATCCCTCTCCCTCTCTCCTCTCCAGAGCACGGGGGACCAGCGGCGCCTTGCAGCGACGGCGGCGGGCGGAGGCAGCGCCAGCATTGGCGATGCTCGGCCAGGCGAGGCGAGCCGCCCAGTCATCCCCCTGCCACCGACTGGACGCCTAGGCGTCGGTACGCTGTCGGCGACGGCGGGGGCTGGTGGCAGCGGGGCCAGGGGTAAAGCAATAACAATGTGCTTAAACAACTAATCAATCAATTAACTAAATTAAATAACTAAAATCAGAAACAATTATGAATTTAAACCAAATAATTAACAACTAAACTAATTATCTAGTAAATATAAACAAATTGATTATGTAATAAAATTTTTATCAAATCTAACTAACAACTAATTACAAAACTAAAAAATTACTTGCTTTGTTTGGCGACGACGGCGATGGCTGCGGCGACGGAGGCAGCGGCGGTCCGCGGGAAGCACAGGGTTGGGGCCGGAGGCAGGGAGGCGGCGCCGGGCTGCCCGGTGCGGCTCGGGGCGGTGCCGGGAGGCTTGGGGCGGCGCCGGGCAGCTCGGGGCGGGGCCAGGGCGGCCCGCGGCGGCTCGGGGCGGGGCCGGGGCGGCCCGGGGCGGCTGGGGGCGGCGGTGGCCGGCTCAGGGCGGTGCCGGACGGTCGAGCGGCGGCGTCCGTCGGCGGCGGGGCGGCGCTGCGGCGGTGCAGGCTCGGGCTCGGTCTAATAGCCCGAGCCCGGGCTGGGGCGGCGGTTAAAACCATCTACTTACGACGGTCACGTAACTTACGACGGCTTAGGTTACGGCCGTCGTAAGTTACGCTTAGTTTACGATGGTGGTGTAACTTACTACGGCTTAGGGTTGCGGCCGTCGTAAGTTACGGTTATCTTACGATGGTCCATTAACTTACGAAGGCCATGGGCCCGTAGCCATCGTAAGTTAGTTTACTTACGACGGCTCAGGGCGACCGTCGTAAGTTAGTTTACTTACGACGGCTTGCCATCGTAAATTACAGAGGCCGTCGTAAGGTGCGATGTTTCCTGTAGTGCTCACCTAATGTTTGGGCTACCGTACAATTTTGGTTGAATTTGGATGAAGGCGGTGTGGAAAAAATTAAAGCACGGAGGGGGGAGATATTTGGGGGCTGTGGCCCACCTGTCATGCAAACACTGAACCAAACCGCCTCGGCTCTGTTCTTCCTCGGCTGAGCGTGCGACAGCACCTCCTCCCGAGTCTCTGCTGGTGCCACATCCTGTTTCGATCTTTTGCCGGCCTAATCCACGCCCACGAGTGCAGCAATGCCGTTTTGCTTTCTCCCAGCCAAGCGCCAGCTCTCTGTTTTTCCTCCCGAGCAGAACCCTGCCGCTCTGCTTCTCCCGAACATAAACAGACACCGAGCACCGGATGCTTGCGCTCTCCACAGCAAAGATCCTCACACACTCATGCTCTAGCCGGCTAGCAACTTCACCCCGCTGTCCCGAGTTCACTGGCGCCTAGAAACAGCAAAGTTTCCACTGCTCCCCTGTTGAAACTGAAGTAAACCGAAACTGGTCACCGTGGGCAGTCCAAACCAGGAGTGGTCACGCCCAAGCAAGCCACCCCATCGGTGTACCTACAAGTCTAGTTGCTCACCTCCAAAGCTCAGCTCTAGCCATTGATCACAGAGGGAGAATTTTGAGATTTTCTCCTGGGCGGCAGAAGCTGACCTTGAGGTAAGGAATTGCAAAATTCGTCCTCAATTTATGTTGGTTGTGTTTCAAACTTCACACACAGGATCTTAACTACCTAGAACACCCCCCGATCGATTTTTGACCTAGAAATTGAGTGTAGAGCGAGGAATCTGAGTTCTTTTCGAGGGAATACCACTGAACCACGTCGGGCGCACGGTGCCGATAGGTTTGGAGCGCTCCCTGGCTTGTTTAGACCTCATGTCAACCTTCTACACGATCCCCTAGTGCTTTAGAACTCAAGAACTGACCATTTGGTGAAGAAACGAGCCGCCACAACCTCGCCGGAACCCTAGTTCTTGCTGTCATCGGTGCGCCTGTTTTCCGGCGAGTTTCAGCCGCCGGCGACCTCACCAACATGTTCAGCATGGGGGGAAAATGGGGGGGGGGGGGGGCGGCCAGCAGGGAGTCCAGAGGTGGTTGGGAAGTGCCTTTCCGGTGACCTCACCGGAGGGAGCCGCCACTGCTCTGCTTGGCGCGAGGCTGAAGGTTATGGATGACAGGTGGGACCCACTGTCGGTGTTTAAATATTTTCCAGATTTTCCCATTTGAGTTCAAACTTTGGAGAGCCATAACTTTGTGTAGGAGTGTCCAAAAATTGTGAAATAGAAACTTTGTTGGATTCCTCTCAGAGATATTACTATACAAAGGTGCAGCCCAATGTTTATGAAAATTGCTGGATTTGGCTCATTAATTCATTTAATGAAAAATTTGTAGGAATTTTTACAGGAGTTTTATTTATTGGACAGTTCCCAAATTTGGGCAGGACATTCTCCCAAAATTCCTTGAACTCCAGTAAAGTTTTCAGAGGCATTGGATCACATTTGCTTGGTCAAATGATGTGTTCATTTCTTAGGTCTCTAAAAAATGGGAAAGATGAATCGATATATTTTAAGGTTTTCCCCAATCTTAGTAAAATTCATAGCTCCATGTAGAAAACTACAAAAATTGTATAACCAATTCCTATGGACTCAGGACATTTGGTACTTCACAAAAAGACTACTTTGCAGCATAGGAAAGCTTAATATCTAGGGGGTAAAGGAATATTAGTGAAAACCAAATAAGGATTTTTTGTGCTCACATGAAGACATTTCATGAGCTCAATTTTTGCACACTTCCTAAATACCTTACACAGAAGCTGTGGTTAAAATTTCAGCTCCATTGGACCTCTGGAACTAGAGCTACCATCTTTTAGGTCTAAGTGTTCATATGAGGATGTAATCACATGGTGATTTATTTTCCACCCTTGTCACCTAGCATTCTTCTTCTCTAAGGTTTAGATCCAACAACAGAAACCTTGCTGTTGTTTATCTCTCTTATTTGTGAGTTAACTTGTACAACAGCTTTCAATCATTTTCTAAATTGCTTTTGAATACATGTGCATAAATCATCTTAATAGCACGTGACGTCGACGTTCGATGAGGACTCAACTCCGCAGAAAGGATCTCCATCTCGCGATGAGTTTGGCGGATTCTCCGCAGGAAGACTAACTCCTAGCTTCTAACAAAACCGTTGAGCAAGGCAAGCCCCGGTTTGCATATCGTTACCGTTTTAAATTTTGCTTTACTTCACCTCATGGTTATTAGACTTGATATTGTGCATTATGTCTAGAATGCTTGAATCCCACTTGCATGGCTATTACATCCCTGAGTAGAAGGTTTAGTGTAGGCTTTGCCTCGTTGTAGATGCTAGGCTAATGTTGTAGCTAGCTCGGCAGAAGTCGAGTAGTAAAAAGCTACTCGCGAGAAAGGTCGAGTAATGGAGTTACTCGTGAGAGGTTGATGATAAGAGCACCCTCATGAAAATGAGATGGGGACGGGGATATTCCTGTAGGATGGAGCACTCAAGGTTGGTCTCAACCTGCGATGGGTGTGACAATGCTTTAGACCACATTTGGCCTGCACCGGGATGGTAAGTCAAATGTGGAGGTTGGTCGTAGCCCCGTCCGTGTCGGTTAAGGACCATATGTATGTGGCCCTGCTGGACAAGATTGAGCTGCACCGGATATATAGTTGGGTATGGGACCCATGAAACCGATGTAACTTGATGTACTATGATATAGAAACTCATCCTTCACGTGGGAATGGCGTTGAGAAGGCAGGAGGTGTAAATCCTTTAGCGGGCAACTTCGACGTGTCCACGTAGAGGACCATCCTGCTTGGCGTGAAACATTTTTCTATGTTGGGATGTCGTGTGAAAGATTGCTGCATACGACGTAAGGAAGAGCTCTTGAGAGAGTCTTTCGAGGCGGGTGTATGTGTCGTGTATTCCGGGTTGTTATTGATTCGAATCACCGTCGCTCGTGGAAGAGGATTGAGCATACATGCCCACTGCTACGTGACATAGTAAGAAGAGGAACTAAGTCTCTTAACATGATGTTTTTGGATTAATCTTTGTATTGGAACCTTGACTGAATTAGAGATAGTGCCAACTGAAGTTCATTTCCACCTTAGGCTAGCAACATCGGGATAAGCATTTCTTGTTTGATTGTGGACTTTTGGTGTTGTGAGGCGTGAGGACCACTAAAATGAAGGCTAAAAGAATCTGAATATAAGGATCAAGTTTAGTCAAGCTGCATTTTGAAAATTCCTATTCCTACTGTCTTACTACCTCTGCATGTAGAGTTACATGTTTAGGATTGACGGTTAAGACTTGCTGAGTCTTAGTACTCACGGTTGCTTCTGAGTTGTTTTTGCAGGTAGCAGGATGCCTGCTATGAAGATGGTTGTCGGTGAGACGACGAACCTCACGGTTCGTTCAACTCATTGGAAACCTAGCCGCTGCCTTTCTTTGGTGAAGCTAGTAGGAAGCATTCACAGGCTGAACAACTTCTCTTTGGCGTAGTTAGGGTCGAGAGTGATTAGATTGTCTATTTAGTTTTAATTTCCGCTGCATGTGTACTTATGTTGTAAAAGAACTTATCTTGAGTAGCAAAATGGTTCCATATATTTTTGAGCCTCTTTTCATGCATGCTGTTGGGTGCCGCATCGCACGGCACCACCCACTGCAGATCCCGGGCCGGGCTCTCTCACCTAGCTGTACACCGTGGAGAGCGACATGACCCGGTTGGCGCTCGGAGTTGGGTCGTCGCCGGATCGTGCGATGTTGAACACGATGCTGAAAGCTCTCCTGTGACCCGATCACCAACGACTCCATCAACCAACCAGCGAGTTGCCATCCTATCTGCCTCAACCTGCAGGCATGGTCGAGGCTTCTGAAGGAGCTGCCGGCACTGGACGACATCGATGTCGCAGTGCGGTAGGTCAGCGATACTTCATGGGGCGTGGAAACTGGTGGAGGAAGCAGTGGCAGTGTCAACTGACGTCAGCGCCGGTCCCTCCCCGTAACGAGGGGAAGGAGAAGGTGTTGGGAGGTGGTCCCGCGTTCGCGCCGTGCCTATGCTCGCCACCCAAGGACACCACGGAGTCGAGCAGAGCGCCAAAGAGGAGGGTAGTACGCTCCAACAGGAGCTCCGTCATGGGCCCCCAGGCGGGGGGGGGGGGGGGGGTCCTCAGGCTTCCCGTGGCCCTACTCCGGGCTCGGAGGCCGGAGCTGGTGGCAGTTCTGGAACTGTTGCTGCCGGGGCAGCCTCGACGGGCACAGGGAGGATGCCTGGAGCCTCTGCAGCTTCAAGGAAGGCCCCTGAAGCATCTTTGATGCAGAAGAAGTCCTGTGTGTCACCGGCTTCGAAGCTGTCAGCGGGGAAGACCTATGAAGCGTTTGTTGGCAACGACGAAGGCTCCTGTAGTGCCATCGGCCCCACAGCCATCGAGGGCAGCCCCAGCACAAGGCACGCCTCCTGCATCGAGGCCAGCAGCTGGGGAGACTGTCATTGCGCTGCCTGCAGTGGCAAAGGTTCCTGAGGTATTGCCGGTTCCGAAGCCGGCAGGGGCGGCCCCTATGACTGACATGCCTTCAGCCCAGGGGCCGGCAAGGGTGAGTGGCTCCAGCCCTCCGTGCAAGAAGCTCCGCTCGTCGTGGAGCTTCCAAGCCACCAGGTACGGCTCAACCTTTTAGGTTAGGTTGTGCACAGGGTTGCTTGATTGTGTGGTTGATCTTGGCACTCCTTCTTGCAGGGTTTCTCCACAGAGCACTCCTCCTCCGAAGCAGCAGC
This sequence comes from Neostapfia colusana, assembly GCA_030760725.1. Lineage (NCBI taxonomy): Eukaryota > Viridiplantae > Streptophyta > Magnoliopsida > Poales > Poaceae > Neostapfia > Neostapfia colusana. The sequence goes on from JASWHV010000011.1 coordinate 66,394,542, forward strand.
CTAGGAGCCAGAGCTCCTTTACCGCCGAGGCTCGAACGCCAGCGGTAGTGCCTGAGCCTGCACCTGGATCGGCTCCAGATGCTAACACCCGGGCCCCTGAGGCCAGCCAACCGGCGGGCGTGGATGTCTCTGGTAGCGGCGAAGCTGCTGCGAGGAGTGTCACCAGCCCTCCTCCTTCTCCTCTGCAGGCTGCCATGGTGGTAGCCCCACCAGAAGATGAAGAGCCAGAGGAGGTCGAGGCAATTCCTCGCCTGCCGATGCCGAAGGCCATCCCGCCCCAAGGCCGTGAGGGCAGTTCGCTCAACTCTGTACCAGATGCAGAAGGTGCTCGACCAGGATGTGAGGGCCCGACCCGATCACGGGGTCGTGCCACTCGCCCGGGAATCGCATTGGGTGGTGCCGTGCGATGCAGCACCCAACAGCACACATATAAGGAACACATATCACATAAATCAAATTTGGAAGCTTACAAGTGTTCTTTGTAAATAATTTACATCAAATAAATACAGAGGAAGACTATATTCATCTCACGTTTAATATCTACTAAGCACTCGAGAAGATGTCCAGCCCGTGAACTCTTCTCGCTAGCAACACAAAGACATACGGTAGCGGCCGGGTTCTCCATGTGTTACACGACTCGGAAGTCTCCGAGTCTCACCGGACAACCTCATCATAAGCATCAATGTTAACCTGCAAAACCACTCATATAGAAAGTGTAAGCACATAGGATCAGCAAGACTGATCCGTCTCATCTAAACAGGAAACTCTACATGCATGACGGATGGAATATTGTAGCTGAAATTTGCATAAAGGACTTGCCTACAATTGATCCTTAACTTTTAGATTTCAAAGCCTCATTTCAGACCTTGAGCCAAGCAGCATCACAACTCCACAATCAAACAAGAAACGCTTTGTACGATGCTTCTTGCACAAGGTGAAATAAACTTAATTGGCACTATCTCTAATTCAAACATGGTTGCAATACAATTTAGATCACAATCCTTATCAATTCAAAGTAATTCACTTCAGTTCTTACTACTCAAGACTTAGTGTCCAAGTATGCTACTATAACCGCGAGCGACGGTGATTCGAACCAGGACACGCCCGGACTGCATGACACGTACACCCATCTCCGAGATGCCGGCAGCAAACTCGACCGATTTCATACGCAGCCACCTTTCCTAAGTTCATCCACAAAGGATGCGTTCCCATCGACGCAAACAGCAAGCTCCCTCAAGGCACAAACCCGCAGTGATATGTTCTTGAGCGAGTTACCTCTTGCTGTACTGACGCCGAAAGCCTAAGCCGATCAGAAAAGTTCCCATGTGGATCTCACGAGGTACATCAATTTCCTTGGTCCCATATAGCCAGTATGCGCCCGGTACACAACTCAAACTTGTCCAACAGGGCCAAGTACGGACGGGCCCTAACCGACACAGGCAAGGCTACGCACGCACGGTCCACAGCCTGCTGCATCTCTATCTCCCTGCCTGGTCTCAATTTCTCACTTGTGAATTTTCCTCACTGATTCTATTCATAACCCGTGCCGATGAAACCATGCCCTAAACTCGCGAGTAGATTCCAACTACTCGACTTCTACCGGTCCTTCCAAAGTAACATTTAGTGAAGCCTAAATCCACTCGAGGAGGTGCTACTCTACCCCTTCTCTCTTAGGTTAATCTGGTCTTGCAATTGGGTTTTCAATATCATCTAGACCTAATGCAACCAATATCTCATAGCTATGTTCTCTATAAATGAAAAGCTTAATAAAAATTGATTGAATGCAAACCGGGGCTTGACTGTTTTGCAAGTGACTAGATTATAGAATCAGTTAGTGTTGCTGATCACTTGCGGCTTGATCACGTGCTCTCCTTGCTCCTTGATCCACCCTCACTTGGCTTAACAATTATCCTCGTTGATGATTATACGATATGAAATGCATATGTATTTAATTGTAAAGCTTTTGCTAACATCAACTAATGATAAGTTTAAAACCAGAAGTCTGTTTAGGAATTTAAAATGGAACTGGTGCTAGTGGATGGAGTTGGGTTTACCACTTGTGATCAAGTGCTAAGTGTTCTTTCTAATTGGAGTATTTTCACCTAAACAAAAGGTACTGAAAAGTAAATATACAGAGCTCAAATTTAGCTAAAATTTTTCATGTAAGTTCCTTGTCACAAGAAAGTATTCTGGACCAAAAATTAGCACTTTTCACTCAGTAGTTTATTCAGAACAATTCACTAAGAATTTAAGCAAAAGGAATTAATTCTGAAGTAACTCACATGTTCATGCCATACTTAGTGAACTACAATTTCAAGTATACTTTAGAGAGCATGGGTTAATTTTCATAGGATTTAGGAGCTAAGGGTTGCCCAGAGCTGATTTTTCAAGTTTGAGATTTTTCTGAAAAAGTTTCTGTATACATTCGAATTCAGTATTTTGCAATCTGAATTGTCCTAAACAAAATAATTCTAAATGAGCTGAAAATTTTACAGGAGCTCAATAATATCCTAAGGAATATTCTGGCAAAAGTTGAGGATTTTTGTATAAACCAAGCTCCCTCTAAAATTCTTTTACTGAAAAATTTCAATCAATTTTCCAAAATTTATTATTGACTTTCTACAAAATGGGTTGCACATTTGGATATAGTTTTTCAATCTGAACCTAACACAATTTGAATCACCTAATTTAGAGTTTTCTAGCAAAAGTTATGCTCTTCTAAAGTTTGCCCAAAATCTGCAATTCAAAATAATCCGGAAAATTTTCAAATCCCTGACAGCGGGGTCCGGTGCTACGTGGCGCCTTCTCAGACAATGCCACACGGGCTACTGAGTCTTCTGCGCACAGCCGCAATTTGATCCGGCACCACAGAGAATCCGGCCTCGTTCAACCGAGCGGCTAACGTGTGGGGCCGGGCGGTCATCTTGTTCCTCCCCTCGCTCCCGCACGCACCAGCGCCGAAGCTCACCGGTGCTCGTCGGCAATCTGTTCTCCGGCCATCTCCCATGACCAAAATCGCCGCTAGGCCCTATACCGACGCGAGGAACACTCCGGTGAGGTCTCCCCGAGCCGGCGAGGTCTCCAACCTAGCTCGCAGCGTGCAGCGGTAATAAACCGACTCCGGCGACGTCGGCCCGACGCCCTAACCCTGAAAATACTTGGTTTTCATGCTCTAAAGAACCAGTGGGTCATGTTGATGCTCGACATGTACGCACAAAGGCTTGGGGATGGCTCCAAGGTGGCTCTCATCGTGCACCCGACGTGATACCGATAGTGCCCCGTCGGAAAATCTCAAAATATGCCGTCTAGGTGCAGTTTCGTGCTAGAGTTGCGAAGATGAAAGATACCCTATCAAATATAGCTCGTGTGTCCTCTGTTTGGTCAACTGTAAATGAATACCGAGTGTGAACTTGAAGATTTCTTACCTGACACAAGGTTTGCACCGACCGGAGAAAGAATCCAAAATTCGTCGTCGCTGATCAACAACTCGGGCTAAGTTTTGGAGGTGATCTGTGTGAAGGTTCAGTGCTTCTGTGGGCGTCCTTGCTCGGGCGTGACAAGCGCTGAGTTGATCTGTCCTCGGGAGACCGAAGCGGCGGAGGTTTTTGGCCGCTGCAAGATCACGATGTTATGGGCGTGGGAAGTCCCGAACTCGGCTGTTTTCACGTCAAGGACGTAGAGGAAAGGTCCCCGATGCTGTTTCGCCACTCCCGGAGTCTTTGCACGTGGTAAAACTCTGGATCACGATCACCCGAGGTGGCGGCGGTGAAGTAGGTGCCCTGTTCTTGACCGAGGGGAAAAACAGAAGCGAGTCTTCGGTATTGTGGGCAAAAAGAGCACGACATGATGTGATGAGGGCTAGAATTAGGTCACTAGTGTGTGTGAGGCTGTGAGGAGGTGTCTTCATTATGTCTCGGTGTCATCCGGTGAGGCCTCCGAGCTTCTCGAGTGAAACAGAGAGCAGAGACTTCGGTTGCAAGTCTATTGGCCTCTATGACAGGCGGGGTCCACCAAATTTCTCCCCTCCTTATCCCCATATCTTCCTCCAAAAGATCTCCAAGTTTGAGAAATGACCACATTCAATTGTGTGGAGCTCAATTCTGAAACTCATTAGAATAATCTGTCATGTTTCATCTGAATTCAAATTTGAATTTTGAATTCTATGCAATTTAAAGTCATCTTTTAATTGGCTATCAAAGTATCTCGAAAATTCATTAAACTTTGCATTCCCACTAATTTGGAACTAAGGAATTCAATAATGAAATCTGATTTTTAATTTAGCTGCTGAAAATGGGATATTTATCACAACAGTTTGCATTTCTATTGTGCTACCCCATTTGAAATTTGAGTAGACCAAATGGAGTCCAAAATCTGAATTTACATTTTCTATTGCACATGAAAACTTACACATGGGTTTTAAATTAACTGGTTCCAAACATCCCAGTAAACATTAGAGCTTGTGTGGTTGAACATCCAGTTGAATCATCACATGTGAAAAGTTTAAACAAGTCCCAATTTTCATACACATGAAACCAAATGGCATTCAAACATTGTTCATTTGTATTCCCAATTTTTTTGGGACCTTTACATTCCTCCCCCCATAGAAGAATCTCGTCCTGAGATTACAAAAGAAGAACGAGATGGGAGGGTAATTTACTAAGTATATGATAAAATTTCCGTATAGTTTTTGTGGATGTAATCCTCGCTTTCCCACGTCGCCTCTTCCGCGGTATGATTACTCCACAGGACTTTGTAAAACTTCAAAGTACGGTTCTGGGTGATCCGGATCTTTTCATCAATAATCTGAATGGGTTGCTCGGTGTATGTGGGATCCAGCTTCAACTCGTCGATGTCTTCGGTGCGGACAGCAGCGGAAAATTTGAGACACTTCCGCAGCTGGACACGTGAAATATGTCTTGAATACCGGCAAGGTTTGCCGGTAGTTCCAGCCGGTAGGCTACTGTTCCATCTTCTCCGTGATGGCAAATGAACCGATAAATTGGGGAGCAAGTTTCCCCTTGACACCAAACCGATGAATTCCTTTCATCGGAGACACACGAAAATAAACATGCTCTCCGACGTCAAAATGCAGCGATCGATGCCTCCAATCCACGTAGCTCTTTTGACGATAATGGGCAGCTTTGAGGTTCTCTTGTATTATCCGAACTCGATCTTCATCTTCATTGACAAGATCAACCCCGAACGTTACTCTTTCACCGGACGTGCACCAATTTAATGGTGTACGTCACTTCCGGCCATAGAGATCTTCATAAGTGTCATTTTTATGCTCATTTGATATCTGTTGTTGTACGAGAACTCCACCAATGGAAAGTGATCATCCTAGTTCTTACCGTGGTGGATGGCACACGCTCTCAACATGTCTTCAAGTATTTAGTTCACCCTCTCAGTTTGCCCATCGGTTTGAGGGTGATACGCGGAGCTTCGAATCCATTTGGTTCCCAAGGATGTGTGTAGCTGCTCCCAGAAACGGGCTACGAACAGCGACCCTCTGTCAGACACAATGGTATGGGGAACTCCATGTAAGCACAAGATCCGTGCTATGTACAACTCCGCATACTTCTTCGCATTATACCCCGTATGCACAGGGATGAATGTGCTGATTTTGTTAATCGGTCAACGATTCAACAACAACAACAACAACCAAGCCTTTATCCCAAGCCTGTTGGGGTCGGCTAGACATGAAACCCAATATCAATGAAGTAAAAGAGAGAAAGAGTTATAAGAACAAGGAAAAAATAAAAAAGGGAAAAAAGAAAAAAAGAAAGAAAAAAAGAAAAAAAAAAGAAAAAGAGAAAAGAGAAAAAAAAAAGAAAAAAAGGAAAAAGAAAAGAAAAAAAAGAAAAAAAACAAGACTACGATTCTGGCACATGGATTGCTAATTTCCATGCGGTCCTATCATGAGCTAAGTCTCTGGATACATTCCAATCTCTCAAATCTCGTTTTACCGCCTCCTCCCAGGTCAACCTTGGTCGTCCTCTACCCCTCCTAATATTTTCTCTACCTCTTAAAATCCCACTGTTAACCGGTGCTTCTGGAGGTCTCCGTTGGATATGTCCAAACCACCTAAGTCGATGTTGGACTAACTTCTCTTCAATCGGCGCCACCCCTACCTTATCTCGAATCACCTCATTCCTTATTCGGTCTCTTCTCGTGTGCCCGCACATCCACCGTAGCATGCGCATCTCTGCGACACTCATTTGTTGGACATGTTGCCGTTTAGTTGGCCAACATTCCGCCCCATAGAGCATCGCTGGTCTGATCACCGTCCTATAGAACTTTCCTTTTAGCTTTTGTGGGACTTTCCTATCACATAGGATTCCAGAGGCTTGTCGCCATTTTATCCACCCTACCTTGATCATGTGGCAAACATCCTCATCAATATCGCCATTGCTTTGTAACATTGATCCTAAGTATCGGAAAGAGTCCCTTCTAGGTACTATTTGTCCTTGTAGACTAACATTTCCCTCTTCACGACCAACAACACTAAAGTCACACCTCATATACTCGGTTTTGGTCCTACTAAGTCTAAACCCCTTGGACTCTAAGGTTTGTCTCCATAACTCTAATTTCTTATCAACACCATCTCTAGTTCCATCTAACAGCACTACATCATCAGCAAAGAGCATGCACCAAGGGATATCCCCTTGTATATCCTTCGACACCTCATCCATCACCAAGGAAAAGATGTATGGGCTCAAAGCTGATCCTTGATGTAGTCCTACCGTGATAGGAAATGCATCAGTCTCACTATCACTTACGCGCACACTTGTCCTAACATTATTGTACATATCCTTGATAAAGGTAATGTACTTTGTTGGCACTTTATGTTTCTCTAGTGCCCACCACATGACTGACCTTGGTATCTTGTCGTACGCCTTCTCCAAGTCGATGAACACTATATGCAAGTCCTTCTTCTGCTCCCTATATCTCTCCATAAGCTGACGAAGCAAGAAAATCGCCTCCATTGTAGACCTCCCAGGCATAAAACCAAACTGGTTTTTAGTGACATTGGTCACTTTCCTCAGGCGGTGTTCAATCACTCTCTCCCAAAGCTTCATAGTATGACTCATAATCTTAATGCCTCGATAATTAGTACAACTTTGAATATCTCCTTTATTTTTGAAGATAGGTACTAATATACTTTTCCTCCATTCTTCAGGCATCTTGTTTGACCGAAAAATGTGGTTGAATAGCTTTGTGAGCCATACTATTGCCACGTCCCCAAGACATCTCCATACCTCAATAGGGACATCGTCAGGGCCGAGGGCCTTTCCTCCTTTCATCCTTTTTAAGGCCTCCTTAACCTCAAACTCTTGTATCCTCCGCACGAACCGCCTGTTGGAGTCATCAAAGGAGTCATCCAACTCAACCATAGTGCTCCCATTCCCATCATTGAATAGCCCATTAAAGTAATCACACCATCTATTCTTAATCTCTTCATCCTTCACTAGAATGCGGTCAGTCTCATCTTTGATGCATTTAACTTGATTGAGATCCCTCATCTTTCTCTCGCGGATTTTTTCTACCTTGTATATGTCCTTTTCACCTTCTTTTGTCTCTAGTCTCTCATATAACTTATCATAGGTCTGTCCTCTTGCCTTACTCACAGCCCGCTTTGCATTCTTCTTCGCCTCTTTGTACTTAAGCATGTTGCTTGCGCTTCTATCATTATGCCAACTCTTGTAACACTCCTTCTTCCCCTTAATGGACTTTTGTACATCCTCATTCCACCACCAAGTGTCTTTATCTACAATTTTCTTTCCCTTTGTCACACCGAACACCTCACTAGCTACCTTCCTAATGCAAGTTGCCATCTTCATCCACATACTATCTGCATCTCCATTTTCTGCCCAGGGTCCTTCTGTGATCACCCTATTTTTAAAGGATTCTTGTGATTCTCCCTTCAACTTCCACCACTTTGTTCTTGTGATTTTGACACCTTTGTCCCGCAAAAAGCATGTATGGAAGCGAAAGTCAGCTACCACAAGCTTATGTTGTGTCACAACACACTCCCCCGGGTTCACCTTACAATCAAGACACTCCCGTCTATCCTTTCTCCTAGTGAGGACAAAGTCAATCTGGCTAGAGTGTTGGGCACTACTAAAGGTCACTAGGTGAGATTGCCTCTTCCTAAAGAGGGTGTTAGCTATCAACAGATCATAGGCTACGGCAAAGTCTAGGATGTCCTTACCCTCTTGATTTCTATCGCCGCATCCAAAACCTCCATGTACTCCCTCAAATCCTAGATTAGTTGCACCCACATGACCATTGAGATCCCCCCCTATGAGGAGTTTCTCGGTTATCGGTACACTACTAACCATATCCTCCAAGTCCTCCAAAAATTGCCTCTTGGCACTCATGTTGAGCCCAACTTGTGGGGCATAAGCACTAATGACGTTCAAGACAATGCCCCAATTACTATCTTGATTAAGATGATCCTATTCCCTCATCTTCGAACATCCACTACTCCATCCTTAAGACTCTTATCTATTAGAACACCTACGCCATTCCTAGTCCCAGCCGAACCAGAATACCAAAGCTTGAAACCGGTATTATAGACTTCTCTCGCCTTTTGACCCGCCCATCTAGTCTCTTGTACACAAAGGATATTTACTCGTCTCCTAATGGCAACATCTACTAACTCACGTAGCTTCCCCGTCAAGGATCCTACATTCCAACTACCCACCCGAAATCTATGTTCCTTGGCTAGCTTCCTTACGCTTTGCACCCGTCGAGTAAGATGCAAAGACCCTTGCTCACTTATCACTACATCCGGGCGATGATGTAGCGTGCCACTAAGGTGGTGGCGATTCGGCCCTTGCTCATTTAACACCATATCCGGGTTCCAATATGGCGCGCCACTAAGGCGGTGGCGACCCGGCCCTTGCCCACTTAACACCATACCCGGGTTCCGATATGGCGCGTCGCTAAGAGGGTTACGCCCCAACGAATTTCTATTGGGTTTCATTTCCATGAGAATGGCTAAGTGTAAGTTGTTGGCTCGCCAAGCCTATCACAACCCCCTCCTCCTTTACCCGGGCTTGGGACCGGCTATGTCATTACAACATAGGCGGAGTTTTTAGAGGACCAGAACTTGAGTCTGGCGCCTTAGACCATTCGGTCAATGATTACCCAAATCTAATCATGTTGGTGGGAGGTCATCGGCAACCCGACGATGAAATCCATACTCAAGTCCTCCCATTTCCATGCCGGTATTTGCAATGGTTGCAACAGGCCCGACTTCTTCATATGGTCGGCCTTAACTCTTCGACACGTATCACATTCTGAGACATACTTTGCTATTTATCGCTTCATATGTGTCCACCAAAACTTCTTTCGGAGATCTTGCTACATTTCATTGCTGCCTGGATGAATGGAAAATTTGGACAAATGAGCTTCGTCCAAAATTTTCTTCCATAGTCCCATATCCCGGCGTACTACTATCCGGTCGTTGAACCATAATGTACCCTGTTCATCTTTCCGGAAGCACCTCATTTCTCCTTGATCAATTCTCCACCTTATTTGAGACATACCCTTTCCTTTTCTTTGAGCCATGATAATCTCCTCTCGGATTGTAGGAATGAGAGCAAAATTATAGAGTGCTCCATACAGGATGACAGAGAGACTTGGTTCTTCATCATCCATCACAGCAATAGTCAAGTGGTGGATATGCGCCTTACGACTGAGCGCATCGGCGACCACATTCGCCTTTCCCAGATGATAATTAATCTAAAGTTCATTCTTTAATGAGCTCTAGCCATCTTCGTTGCCTCATGTTCAGTTATTTGAGTGAAGATGTATTTTAAGCTCTTGTGGTCCGTGTAGAGGTGTACAAGATTTCCGAGCAAGTAATGCCTCCACATCTTCAAAGCATGGACCACGGCAGCTAACTCAAGATCATTAGTTGGATAATGCTACTCATGGTTTTGGAGTTGATGAGATCCATATGTGACCACTCGTCCTTCTTGCATCAACACGCAGCCAACACCGATGCCAGATGCATCGCAATACACGTCGAATGGCTTTGTTGTATCCGGCTGAGCTAGAACTGGTGCAGTTGTGAGATGCTTCAGTAAAGTCTTGAAAGCTTGTTCACATGCAGCATCCCAAAGAAACCTGGTACTCTACTTCAATAGTCCCGTCATCGGTTTAGCAATTTTGGAGAAGCTCGGAATGAACCTCGTATAATAACCCGCTAAACCAAGGAAGCTTCGGATTTCATGAACAGACTTTGGTGACTCCCATATCTGCACTTGAATAATCTTACTCAGATCTACAGCGATGCCTTCCGCTGAAATAATGTTTCCAAGAAAAGTTACTTGATTAATCCAAAATTCACACTTGCTGAATTTTGCATAGAGCTTGTGATCTCACAATCTTTGCAGCACAATATGCAGATGCTTAACATGTTCTTCCTCTGACTTGGAGTACACCAAGATGTCGTCGATAAAGACAACGATGAAGTTATCAAACTCCGGCATGAACACTGCATCATCAGGTACATAAAGTGTGCTGGGGCGTTGGTCAACCCAAAAGACATAATGAGATACTCATATAATCTGTATCTCGTCGAAAATGCCGTTTTCATAATATCTTCTGCCCGGATTTTAATCTGATGATATCCGGTCCGAAGATCCAACTTCGAGAATACTTTACCACCCACTAATTGATCAAAGATCATATCAATGCGATGTAGTGGATACTTGTTCTTGATGGTAACGGCGTTAAGATGACGATAATCAACACAAAGCCATAGTGTTTCGTCCTTCTTCTTTACAAACAATGTTGAACAACCCCAAGGTGACGAACCCGGTCGTATAAAGCCTTTGCTCATTAGGTCATTCAGATGTATCTTCAATTCTGCTAATTCATTGGGTGCCATCTTGTATGGCCTTCGTGAAATGGGTGTTGTTCTCGGCGCAAGTTCAATCTTGAACAATACGTCCCATTTGGGCGGCATGCCCGGTAAATCATCGGGAAACACATCTGGATATACATGTACCACCAGAATGTCCTCTATATTCACCGTTTCCATGTGGTTCATGTGAGGGCCCGGTCCCGATCATGGGGCCGTGCCGCTCGCCCGGGAATCGCATTGGGTGGTGCCGTGCGATGCGGCACCCAACAGCGCACATAATAATGCATCATATTACGTAATCATGCGGAAGCTTACAAAGTGTAAATTTTACAAATACTTTTCAAAATAATCTACAGCGGAAGACTATTACAACTCACGTCTCATGCCTGAGCTAAGCAACAGAGAAGGTGTCCAGCCCGCAGACCCTTCTCGCTAGCAACACTATCACAGTAGCAGCGGCAGGGGTTGCCACGAGTTCACCACTAGAAGAGCTCCGAGTCTCATCAGACACCCGTACATATCAGCGTACAGCTATTACCGGAAAACAACTTATGCAGTATCTGTGAGCACGAAGCTCAGCAAGACTTAACCGTCACCCTAGTCATGAAACTCTACAGGCTGAAAATAGAGGGCTGAATTTAGAAGTTTGTACAAAGGATGAACTTGAGCTAGAGGGGAGTCCTTACTTCAAGTTTTAAGCAACTTTTATAGCCCACACGCAATTTACATCGAGACTCCACAATCAAACAAGAAACGCTTCATCTCGATGTCACTTGCCCGAGGTGAAAGTAACTTTAGTGAGCTACCCTAGACCCATACAGACCTTGCGTCATCAACGTCGAGACTCCACAATCAGACAAGAAACACTTTGCCTCGATGCTACTAGCCCAAGGTGGAAAATAAATTTAGTGAAAGTTTTGATCATTCCTCATCTCCATTATGAGGATTACTCACAGAGCATGTTAAACGTTTCCCAGTTTATTACTACGTCACGACGAAGAGAACAAGTATGCTCGGTCCATTCTGCGAGCAACGGTGACTGCAATAAAAAACACCCGGCTGACACGACACGTACGCCCGTACTTGACGTTGCACACAACAACCATTACTGACGTCGTACGTGACAACCTTTCACACAACACCCAAATGTCGAACCAGTCCCACCGACTGGGATTAAGTCTCTCTACGGCAAACCCTCGTAGAGCCGACTTCTCTATCCTTTCAGCATCGGCATCAGACGGTGAGGTATGCCTCGACACCCAGGTTAACATGTTACATCGGTTTCCTAGGTCCCATATAGCCAGTATGCATCTGGTACACAACTCAAACTTGCCCAACGGGCCGCACACGAGAACGGGCCTTACTCGACTCATACATAGACTAGGTTCACAGGACCACGTCCTTGAGCCTTCCATCCACTGCCCGGTCTCCATTCCCAACTATGAGGATCAATTCCCAACTCTTCTGATTGATCCCCCTTAATCCCGGTTCACGAGTAGGAAACTGCCTACTCGAGTTATGCCTCTTTTAATCCACTTTTGTTGAGATCAGCAGATATAACCAATTGATAACCTATTCTACATTGTACTCCAGGGTTTTCTGGGTTATGCATTTGGAGTTTCATACCATCTAGACTTAATGCAATAAACTAAATGCTAGACAATATAAAGTGAATACAAATAAAAACTTGTAAGTTTTGATGCAAACCGGGGCTTGCCTTTGTTTTGCAGGGGACTATTATATATAAATCAGTTAGTGAAGACCACTTGAGGCTTGATCAATTTCTTTCCTCCTTCCTTGATCTCCACTCCGATGACTTCAAATCCTTCACGTAGATGCTACACGTAATGAATATGCACATATGTTTAATTGTAAAGACTTTGCTACAAGTTCTAATGACAAGTTCAAAAACTGGAACCCTGTTTAAGAATTTAAAATGACACTGGTGCTAGTGGTTTGGGTTCGGGTCTAAGCAACATGATTAAGTGCTAAGTGTTTTCCTCATCTTCAATATTGATCACCTTAAAGGTTAAAAAGAACAGGGGTGATCCAGAGCTCCAATGGAGCTGAGAATTTTCATGTGAGTTCCATGTCACAATAAAGTCTTCTGGACCAAAAATTAGCACTTTTCATTGAGTGGTTTGTTCAGAACAATTTTCTAAGCAATTAAGCAAAGAAGAATTAATTCTGAGGTAACATCCATGCTCATGCCAAACTTAGTGAACAAATATTTCAATTATAGTTCATAGAGCTTGCATGAATGTTCCTAGGATTTTTGGAGCTAAGAATTACCCAGAACTGAATTTCCAATTTTTGGAAATTCTCTGAAAATGTTTCTGTATTCAATTGAACACAGCAACTTCAAATCTGAATTTCCCTGATCAAATCAACTCCAAAGGATCTGAAATTTGTACAGGGGTTCACTAACATCCTAAAGAATATTCTGGCAAATTTTGAGGATTTCTGGATGAACCAAACTCCCTCAAGAATTCTTTTGCTGAAAACCTTTAAATAATTTTCCAGAGTTAAATATTGAGTTTTATACAAATTAAGTTGCATATTTGGATAGAGTTTTCCAACCTGAATCCAACCCAATTTGAATCACTAAATTTGGAGCTTCCTAGCAAAAGTTATGAGGTTCTAAAGTTTGGGGAAATTCTGGAATTTGAATTAACCGGGAAAAGTTTAAACCTCTGACAGCGGGTCCAGCCCACACGTGTCAACCCCTCGGATACACCATACGGGGCCACAGGGCTGTTTTCCGCACTGTCACTGATGATCCGGTGCAACAGAGGATCCCGCCACTATTCACTGAGCGACTGACGAGCGGGCCCGGCCACGTCATCTTCTACCTCTCGCTCCCGTGCCCGCGCGCCGCCGGGCTCGCCGGAGCCGCGCTGATCTTCGCCATCCGGCCAGCTCCCGCGCTCTCCCTATCCTCTAGGGCCTAGTTCCACACGCTGAACACGATGGGACCATCTCCCCCGACCGGCGGTGGCTCTAACCTAGCCGGCGACGGTGCGGCGGCTCGGTAACCTTTCGGCGACGTTGCCCGGCCAACCTAGCCCGCCAAAACACCGGTGAAACGGTGCTACAGCACCGGTGGATCCCAGGGGAGGTCTACATGGCCATACAAAGGCTCGGGGAAAGCTCTAACCATGGTTGCACCGTGAACCCGATCCTCCCCACCATAACCGCCATTGGAAAAATGGAAAATACACCGTGCGCCGTGGTTTTTATGCGTCGTGTGCTAAAAGGCAAATGATCGCCGGCTAGTCCAGCCCGTGTGTGCAAGATTTGATAAGCTACGGAGGATGAGAGAGCGAGAATTTTGGCGGCAAGTACTGGATGCTCCGTTTGAAGTCACCGGGACAAAATCTCCAAATTAGCCGCTGATCCTTCACGGGTTACTCCAAGATTTGGAGGAGAGCAGCACCACGGTGGCGCGCTCCTGTGGCCGGGCTTGCTCGCCTGTGACAACCTCTGTGGAAGGCTTTCCACGTGCACCCGGTCGTCGGCTAGCTTTAGGTCGCCACGGATGGAGGCGTTTAAAGCTCGGAGAACACCAAAGCTTGCTAGCTCTTGCATTCATAAGGTGAGGAACAATGGCGCAGCATTGTTGTGCAGCTCGGAGGGTTGTGCCGGCTCCCGATGGTGTCACAGAGGCGGCGGCTTCTCTATTTCTTTAGCGCATGAGAGCGAGAGAACAGAGGGTTCCTCGGTGATATGGCACAGCTGACCGCCGCTGGGAGGGTGAGGACAGAGAGAACAGCTTGCCAGCGCGAGGGAAAACGCAGCAGGAGGTGTCGTTCGGTGCCTCTCAGTGGCGCACCGTGGGAACTGAGGTTGCTTCCGGTGGAGGAGGGAAACAGAGACCAATCACTGGGATATTCCTCTATTTAACCACCTCTATGACATGTGGGTCCCACCAGGCAGTCTTTCCTCATCCCTCAAAAGACCTCCAAAGTTTGGCAAGTGCCCAATTCAAATGTTTGGAGTTGAAAACTGAGCTACATTTAGATAGTTGGAAAAATTCCATCCAAATTCAAATGTATATTTGAATTCTTTGCACATTTAAATCCATTTGGAAAAATGGGTAGCAAAACTTTTGAAAATTTAATGAAACTTTGCCTACCCACTAATTTGGACCTAAGGAATCCAAATATGCAATTTGATTCTTGTGTTAGCTGCTGCAAACAAGAGTCTGAACACAACGGTTTGAATTACCATTGTGTCCTCCCCTCATTTGAAATTTGAGTTGAACATTCAGTTTAAATTCTGATTTTTAAACCCTCCCATTGCACTTGAGTACTTCAACTCTGTGGTCTTAATCCCCCTAGGGTCCAAACAAGCAAGTAACCCTAAGTTGGTTTTAGAAAAATCTCTCATGTGTTATCATATGTGTAAAAAGTTGAAACTAGCCCCCTTTTCATACACATGACGCCAACATTTGTGCAAACTCATGTTTCTTTGTATTCATACTTTTGGGACCTTTACATTCCTCCCCCCTTAAAAGGGAATCTCGTCCCGAGATTACAAAAGAAAGATGAGGCGGAAGGTAATTACAAAATCTACGACAAAATTTCCGGATAGTTCTTGTGGATGTAATCTTCACTCTCCCAAGTCGCTTCTTCTGGTGTGTGATTACTCCAAAGGACTTTGTAAAATTTCAAAGTCCGATTTTGAGTGATCCGAGTCTTTTCGTCGATAATCTTGATGGGCTGCTCGGCGTAGGTAAGATCTGGTTGTAATATCTCCATGTCTCCCGAAAGAATCTCTGTCGGCTTCTTCAAACACTTTCTCAAGTGTGAGACATGGAAGATGTCGTTGATGCCCGATAAGGATGGTGGCAGCTCCAAACGGTAGGCTACCGGCCCACACCGTTCTGTAATAACGAACGGATCCACAAAACGAGGAGCTAGCTTTCCCTTGACCCCGAATCAATGAATTCCCTTCATCGGGGATACTCGGAGATAGACGTGATCTCCGACTTTAAAATACAAGGGTCGGCGTCGCTGGTCCGCATAACTCTTCTGGCGAGATTTAGCGGCTTTGAGGTTTTCTTCAATAAGCTGGACTCGCTCTTCGGCATCTTTTACAAGATCAATGCCGAAAATCACCCTCTCGCCCGATTCACACCAATTGAGTGGCGTGCGGCACTTCCTGCCATAAAGTGCTTCGTATGGTGCCATTTTAATACTGGATTGGTAACCACTGTTGCAAGAGAACTCCGCTAAAGGCAAGTGGTCATCCCAATTCTTTCCATGATCTATGGCACATGCTCTTAGCATATCTTCTAAAATTTGATTCACCCTCTCCATTTGACCGTCGGTCTGAGGATGGTATGCTGAGCTTCTAATTAACTTTGTCCCCAGAGATTCATGGAGTTGCTCCTAGAAACGAGCAACAAATATGGAACCTCGATCAGATATGATGGTTTTGGGGACTCCGGGTAAGCACACAATCCTTGAGAGGTACAACTCTGCATTTTGCTTAGTTGAAAATCTCGTACTCACTGGGATCACTGGGATGAAGTGGGCTGATTTTGTTAAGCGATCAACAATCACCCAAATGGAGTCATGCTTTTTGAATGTGATAGGCAGTCCAACAATAAAATCCATGCTGATGTCCTCCCACTTCCATGCCGGAATGCTTAATGGTTGCAGCATTCCCGCTCTCTTTATATGGTCAGCCTTGACTCGCCGACATGTATCACACTCGGATACATACTTGGCAATTTCTCGCTTCATCCGAGTCCACCAAAATTTTGTCTTCAAGTCTAGATACATCTTATTGCTCCCTGGATGTATCGAGTACTTGGACATATGAGCTTCATCCAGGATTTTGTTCCTTAGCTTCAGATTCCGGGGTACCACGATACGGTTGTTAAACCATAACACACCTTGTTCATCTTCCTGGAAACATTTCATTTTATACTCATTGATTCTTGCCTGGATTTTTCGCATTCCTTTATCTCTCTTCTGGGCTTGTACAATCTCCTCTCTAATGGTAGGCACAAGAGCAAGATTATACAACGCCCTATACGGAATCACCCGCAAGCTTGGTTCTTCATCCTCATCCGGAATAACTGACAAGTTATTTACGTGGGACTTACGACTTAGTGCATCAGCCACCATGTTAGCTTTGCCCGGATGGTAATGAATCTCGAGCTCATAATCTTTGATTAATTCCAACCATCTCCGCTGCCTCATATTGATATCCTTCTGAGTGAATATATATTTGAGGCTCTTATGGTCGGTGTAGAGGTGCACTAGATTCCCGAGTAAGTAGTGCCTCCACATCTTCAACGCAAGCACCACTGCAGCGAGTTCTAGGTCATGAGTGGGGTAGTGCTGCTAGTGGTTGCGGAGTTGACGAGACCCATACGTGATCACGTGTCTATCTTGCATCAAGACGCAGCCAAGTCTAATGCCGGAGGCATCACAATAAACATTGAATGGCTTTGTTGTATCTGGTTGGGCTAGAACCGGTGCCATTGTGAGATGTTTTTTTAGAGTTTGAAATGCCTCTTCACAGGTCTCTGTCCACACATACTTGCTGCTCTTCTTCAATAGTTCTGTCATTGGTTTAGCCACCTTCGAGAATCTGGGAATAAATCTCCTGTATTAGCCCGCTAGTCCTAGGAAGCTGCGGATTTGATGAACAGATGTCGGAGACTCCCACTTCAAGACTTGCTCAATTTTGGTTGGATCTACGGACTCACCCTCCGCTGATATAATGTGCCCTAAGAATGGTACCTTGCTGATAAAAAATTCACACTTTCTGAATTGGCATACAACATACGTTCCCGTAGGTGTTGGAGCACAATATGGAGATGTTTGGTGTGCTCTTCCTCTGATTTGGAGTATACAAGAATGTTGTCGATGAAAACCACGACGAACTGATCCAACTCTGGCATGAATACAGAATTCATGAGATACATGAAATGTGCGGGTGCATTTGTTAGTTCGAAAGACATGACTAGATACTCATAGAGCCCGTATCTAGTCGAGAATGCCGTCTTCGGTATATCCTCCGCTCTGATTTTTATCTGATGATAACCAGACCGTAAGTCCATCTTGGAGAATACTTTGGCACCCACCAACTGATCAAATAATATATCAATCTGCGGCAGGGGATATTTATTTTTGATCGTCACTGCATTAACTCTGCCTATGTTGTAATGACATAGCCGGTCCCAAGCCCGGGTAAAGGAGGAGGGGTTGTGATAGGCTTGGCGAGCCAACAACTACAATTAGCCATTCTCATGGAAATGAAACCAAAAAGAAATTCGTTGGGGCGTAACCCTCTTAGCGACGCGCCATATCAGAACCCGGGTATGGTGTTAAGTGGGCAAGTGCCGGGTCGCCACCGCCTTAGTGGCGCGCCATATCGGAACCCGGATATGGTGTTAAATGAACAAGGGCCAGATCGCCACCACCTTAGTGGCGCGCTACATCATCGCCCGGATGTAGTGATAAGTGAGCAAGGGTCTTTGTATCTTAGTTGACGGGTGCAAAGCGTAAGAAAGTTGGCCGAGGAACATAGATTTCAGGTTGGTAGTTGGAATGTAGGATCGTTGACGGGGAAGCTACGTGAGTTAGTAGATGTTGCCATTAGGATACGAGTAAATATCCTTTGTGTACAAGAGACTAGATGGGCGGGTCAAAAGGCGAGAGAAGTCGAGAATACCGGTTTCAAGCTTGGGTATTCTGGATCGGCTGGGACTAGGAATAGCATAGGTGTTCTAATAGATAAGAGTCTTAAGGATGGAGTAGTGGATGTTCGAAGACGAGGGGATAGGATCATCTTAATCAAGATAGTAATTGGGGACACTGTCTTGAACGTCATTAGTGCTTATGCCCCACAAGTTGGGCTCAACATGAGTGCTAAGAGGCAATTTTGGGAGGACTTGGAGGATATGGTTAGTAGTGTACCGATAACCGAGAAACTCCTCATAGGGGGAGATGTCAGTGGTCATGTGGGTGCAACTAACCTAGGATTTGAGGGAGTACATGGAGGCTTTTGATTCGGCGATAGAAATCAATAGGGTAAGGACACCCTAGACTTTGCCGTAGCCTATGATCTGTTGGTAGCTAACACCCTCTTTAGGAAGAGGCAATCTCACCTAGTGACCTTTAGTAGTGCCCAACACTCTAGCCAGATTGACTTTGTCCTCACTAAGAGAAGGGATAGACGGGAGTGTCTAGATTGTAAGGTGATCCCCGGGGAGTGTGTTGTGACACAACATAAGCTTGTGATAGTTGACTTCCGCTTCCATACATGTTCTTTGCGGGACAAAGGTGTCAAAATCACAAGAACAAAGTGGTGGAAGTTTAAAGGAGAATCACAAGAATCCTATAAAAAGAGGGTGATCACAGAAGGACCCTGGGCAGAAAATGGAGATGCAGATGGTATGTGAGTGAAGATGGCAACTTGCATTAGGAAGGTAGCTAGTGAGGTGTTCGGTGTGACAAAAGGAAAGAAACTTGTAGATAAAGACCCTTGGTGGTGGAATGAGGATGTACAAAAGGCCATTAAGGAGAAGAAAGAGTGTTACAAGAGTTGGCATAATGATAGAAGCGCAAGCAACATGCTTAAGTACAAAGAGGCTAAGAAAAATGCAAGGCGGGCTGTGAGTAAGGCAAGAGGACAGGCCTATGATAAGTTATATGAGAGACTAGAGACAAAAGAAGGTGAAAAGGACATATACAAGGTAGCAAAAATCCACGAGAGAAAGATGAGGGATTTCAATCAAGTTAAATGCATCAAATATGAGACTGACCGCATTCTAGTGAAGGATGAAGAGATTAAGTATAGATGGCGTGATTACTTTAATGGGTTATTCAATGATGGGAATGGGAGCACTATGGTTGAGTTAGATGACTCCTTTGATGACTCCAACAGGCGGTTCGTGCCGAGGATACAAGAGTTTGAGATTAAGGAGGCCTTAAAAAGGATGAAAGGAGGAAAGGCCCTCGGCCCTAACGATGTCCCTATTGAGGTGTGAAGATGCCTTGGGGACGTGGCAATAGTATGGCTCACAAAGCTATTCAACCACATTTTTCAGTCAAATAAGATGCCTGAAGAATGGAGGAAAAGTATATTAGTACCTATCTTCAAAAATAAAGGAGATATTCAAAGTTGTACTAATTATCGAGGCATTAAGATTATGAGTCATACTATGAAGCTTTGGGAGAGAGTGATTGAACACCGCCTGAGGAAAGTGACCAATGTCACTAAAAACCAGTTTGGTTTTATGCCTGGGAGGTCTACAATGGAGGCGATTTTCTTGCTTCGTCAGCTTATGGAGAGATATAGGGAGCAGAAGAAGGACTTGCATATAGTGTTCATCGACTTGGAGAAGGCGTACGACAAGATACCAAGGTCAGTCATGTGGTGGGCACTAGAGAAACATAAAGTGCCAACAAAGTACATTACCCTTATCAAGGATATGTACAATAATGTTAGGACAAGTGTGCGCGTAAGTGATAGTGAGACTGATGCATTTCCTATCACGGTAGGACTACATCAAGGATCAGCTTTGAGCCCATATATCCTTTCCTTGGTGATGGATGAGGTGTCGAAGGATATACAAGGGGATATCCCTTGGTGCATGCTCTTTGCTGATGATGTAGTGCTGGTACATGAAACTAGAGATGGTGTTGATAAGAAATTAGAGTTATGGAGACAAACCTTAGAGTCCAAGGGGTTTAGACTTATGTAACACCCCAAATTTTGATTCAAAACCCTAAACCATGTTCAGAGGGGAATTTAAAAATTTTTGGACGTGTTGCATGTTTTGCAAAAATTCAAATTCAAACTGGAATTCAAATTATACTCAAAACAGAAAAGAAATGGAAAAAGAAAAAGAGAAACGGGAAAAAAACCGGCCAGTGGGCCGAAACCCGCCAGCCGGCCCAGTATCCCCGCGCCAGCCCGCCCCCGCGCGCGCCGCGCTGTCCCTCACAGACAGGTGGGACCCACCTGTCATCCCTAACCCTGAGCCCCCGCGACCACGGACTTTTTCCCCGAGCGCGCGCGATCTTAACCGCCCGGAAACCGCGTCCAGCTGCCCGAATTCTGGTCCCAGAGGACTCCAACTCGATCACAACAGACCCACCGCCCTCCCCTGGCTATAAAAACCCCAGCCCCGATCAGTTTTTCCCACGCGATCGCCGATTTTTACTCCGGTGAGCACCGAGACTTCGCCGGTGAATTCTGGCCGATCTAAGCTCGGAAACTCTGATCTAACTCGCTGGTCTTGATCCACCGCCTCCGGGGAACTTTGCAGGTGCAGAAAACTCGGAGAGTTACGGTGTAAATCCAGCGCCGACGAGCTTCGCCGTAGTTTTGCCTCGGACCTCGCCGCCGATCACTTTCCAGGACCCCCGAGGTCGAGAAAATCCTCGAGGTGAGATACCTGACCTCCCCTCTACCGATCTAGGCCATAAGATCACAGTTCTAGGCAGAATTCTCGAGGATCCGAAACTTTCCGGCGAGATCGCCGCTTCCCGCCGCCGTGCGCCGCCGGCAGCGCCGCCCGCGCTCGATCAGAGCGACGTGGCCGCTTGTGCGCCGTTTATTTTAAATCGCACGGTAGGGTTTAAATCCCCGCGTACCTGTTCGATGTTATAATCTCAGCCGTCGGTTTAAAATCGGACGGTCCACGTCAGCCCCGCATTATAAAGACTGGAAGTCTTACGTGCTACCCCCTGGGGTTCTCTGGAATTGAGAGCTAGCCCCGGAAACTTCAGATCTAGCCC
Source organism: Neostapfia colusana (assembly GCA_030760725.1). Taxonomy (NCBI): domain Eukaryota; kingdom Viridiplantae; phylum Streptophyta; class Magnoliopsida; order Poales; family Poaceae; genus Neostapfia; species Neostapfia colusana. The sequence goes on from JASWHV010000011.1 coordinate 66,416,187, forward strand.
CTGGAACTCCAGAAAATCATGTAAATTCATTTAAAAATCAGTTTTAGCCCCTGGACTTAATAAAAATTAGGAAAAACACCTCTGATAAGTGTAGCTAGACCCCTGGAAATTATGAAAATAATATTATAGACCCTGTAATGGGGTAAGTTCATTATTTTAGCCATGTTTAGTATTTAATTTAGAAAATTGAATATGTAACTAGTGTTTAAAAATTAAAAAGGGGGACAAACATAATTGTCAAAATTAATTAAAAACTTTCTCAGTACTTAGAAAACTTTGGAGTGAGATAAAAATATATTTTTGGGCTGAAATGAATCTGTTTCACTTATTATTCACAATTATTAGTATAGGGACACATTTTTAAGTAAAGAATAGTTATAGAAAAAATAGGGAAAATAATTATGAAATAGTCTACATCAGAAGCCAAGGTTAAAAATATGTTATTGAATTATTTAGGACCAGAACCTATACTGTTTAGATGATGTGTGTTACTAATTTCATTATAAAATACATAATTATGCATAGGAATATAAATCTGAGAATATAACAACTAGTAAATGATAAATGGAATTTTTAAATATCCAAAGAGTTCAGTTTAGGGTTGGTAAAATTATGAAGGCACATATGGGGAAGAAAAATACTTTGCATACATACACTTGGTAGTGAAAAAAATGTAGTAGTTGAATATAAGAAATTTATTGGAAACCCATATAAATAGTATGTAAGCATAAATGTGGACATAAAAGTAGGAATCATATACACATGGATAAAAGTGCATGCAAGCCACAACTCAACACACATAAAGTAACCACACCACATATAATGGTGAATGAATTTCATAAATATGAGTGTGTGGTTTGTATGAAGTGTAAGTGTGAACTATGTCTTATGGATTGTTGTTTTTCTTTTGCTATGTGTGATGGTATGAAGTAGAACCTGTTCAAGAGCACGTTATTCCTTTCCAAGATCAGGACTACCCATTTCAAGAGCAGCAAGAAGGAGGCAAGTGTCCTTGACCACTTTGATCCTATGCTAGGATGTGTAGATAGAATTATTTGCATTGTCAAATGAAATATGAAACCCATGCTAGGAAAGTTTCCCTAGAATTGCATGACCTTGTTTCCTTGAAGCTTGGGTTGGGATTTATTTTACCATGTCATTTATTTCCATGCATATGCTTAGCCATGCTTAGAATGGGATATTTGGGACATGAGAATCATTAGTTTATATTACCATACTCTTGAATGAGACATTGTGAGTTATGTAGAGGTAGGGATCAAGGCAAGTTGGATGTTTTGGTTGTGTGCTGGGTGCACGAGACTTGGGTTTGTGTTTAGTACTTGCCTGGATCCTAAGTACCGGTTCATGGAGCATGTAACCCGGCTTTACAGTGCCAACCACATGCTGAGATGGGGCAGCTTGGCCAATTAATTAGGTGTATCCCCGGCGTAGTATGGGTGTGTTGGATGGTGCGGTGAGTAGGTGTCAGCTGGACTACCATATGAACCGCAAGGCTCAAGAGGGGGCCACTGCAGCGGGGTTGGAGCCTCTAGTATGCTGTTAGGGGTGAAACCTCAGTGGGCCCACGCTCGTCGGGAATCCCTTTGTAAAGGCTTCGTAGTGATCTCCTGGCTGCACACCTGGGAAGTGTGAATGTGGATCGTAGCCACTGGCATAATGGAGGTTCTTTTAGTCCACCCGGCAACGGGGGATGAAATCACTACTTAAGGGTACAGTGGTACAAACTCTGCAGAGTCAAAACTGTCTTGACAGCCGTGCTCACGGTTAAGAGCGGCCTGGACTTATTCATGATTAGAGGAGTGAAGGTTTTTGGAAGTTGTGGATGTTAAGCGGGGAGCTTAACATTGGAAATGATGTTATGGTTATTGGATTATGATAATGGGTTGGGAGATTGGGACCATTTCACCTGTGTAGTAATGTAGGTGCTTAATAAGCTAAGGTGATAGGTATTAATTGCGTAGTGCTTTAACCATGAGTTCAACCTCTCCTTGTTCTAGCCATGCATGATATAATTTTCCCACACTTGCTGAGTACCATTGGTACTCAACCTTGCATTTTTGTTGGTTTATATTGCTGCTCAGGTCAAGATAATGAGGTGGTGTATAATGACCAAGATTTTGGACCCGAGGAAGGTTTTTAGGTTCATGGAGACCCCCGGGCAACGCCTGTGATGGAGCCCTAAAAGAATAATATTCCGCTGCTAGTTTATTTACTTGTGATGAAGCATTAGTGTCCATTGAGACATTTGCGATGTAAGACTTATTTATATTCGACACCTGGCTTGTAATAAATGATGCTTCACTATTTGTCATCACATGTATGAGAAAATGATCCTGGCATACATGTGATATTCACTTGGTTGTTCTTCGGAAAAACCGGGTGTGACAACTTAGTAGGACCAAAACCGAGTATATGAGCTGTGACTTTAGTGGTGTTGGTCGTGAAGAGGTAAATGTTAGTCTACAAGGACAAATAGTACCTAGAAGGGACTCTTTCCGATACTTAGGATCAATGTTACAAAGCAATGGCGATATTGATGAGGATGTTTGCCACAGGATCAAGGGGTGGATGAAACGGTGACAAGCCTCTGGAATCTTATGTGATAGGAAAGTCCCACAAAAGCTAAAAGGGAAGTTCTATAGGACGGTGATCAGACCCGCAATGCTCTATGGGGCGGAATGTTGGCCAACTAAACGGCAACATGTCCAACAAATGAGTGTCGCAGAGATGCGCATGCTACGGTGGATGTGCGGGCACACGAGAAGAGACTGAATAAGGAATGAGGTGATTCGTGATAGGGTAGGGGTGGCACCGATTGAAGAGAAGTTAGTCCAACATCGACTTAGGTGGTTTGGACATATCCAGCGGAGACCTCTAGAAGCACCGGTTAACAGTGGGATTTTAAGAGGTAGAGAAAATATTAGGAGGGGTAGAGGACGACCAAGGTTGCCCTGAGAGGAGGCGGTAAAATGAGATTTGAGAGATTGGAATGTATCCCGAGACTTAGCTCATGATAGGACCGCATGGAAAGTAGCAATTCATGTGCCAGAATCCTAGTCTTGTTTTTTCTTTTTCTCTTTCTTTTATTTTTTTCCTTTTTCTTTTCTTTTTTTTTTATTTTTTCTTTTATTTTTTTCCTTTTTTCCTTGTTGTTCTTATATCTCTTCCTCTCTTTTACTTCATTGATATTGGGTTTCATGTCTAGCCCACCCCAACATGCTTGGGGTAAAGGCTTGGTTGTTGTTGTTGTTGTATCGTAACTGCATTCGGCGGCCGGTAATCCACACATAACTGAAGTGACTCATCCTTTTTCTTCACAAAGAGGGCTGAACAGCCCCATGGCGATGAGCTAGGTCGGATGAACCCTTTGTCCATTAAGTCCTTTAGCTGTTCTTTTAGTTCAGCTAATTCCTTCGGGGACATTTTGTACGACCTCCGAGATTTTGGTGTGGTTCCCGGTGCTAACTCGATTTTGAATACCACATCCCTCTCAGGCGGCATCCCTGGAAGATCGTCGGGAAACACATTTGGGTACTCACGGACCACTGGAATATCCTCCAGTTTTGTGGTCACACTGTGGTACACCACTGGATTTTTAGAATCCACGGCTTCAAGTATGAGTGTTTAGAGACCGTAGATTGGGGAGTCCAAACTAACAATCCATGGACCGATGTCAAGAACAGCCCCAGGTACTTCATCCACGCCATTCCTAGGATCACATCGATCTTCTGCCGCTCTAACACAATGAGGGTTGTGGGGTATAATTTTCCACCTAAGCACAAGGGTGCTTTGATCACCACTTCATTAGCAGCTATATTTCCACCAGGTGAGCGGATAAGATAGTGATCCTTCGGTGTAGAGGTGGAGATCTCAGATTTGCACACAAATAACCTGCTGATGAAATTGTGTGTAGATCCAGAGTCAAATAAAATTAACACGGGCAGTCCATTGAGGGTGAACATTCCCGCTAGCACAGGTGCCCCATCCGGCACATCCTCTAGAGCTGTATGATAAATGCACCCGGATTTTGGTGCTGTTCCTTGAAGCTGAGCACGGGGTAGATTTATACCCTGCTCCGGTGTAGTTTCTTGGTGGTATATCCTTTCTGGACACTTCCTGCTGGTGTGACCCAAATACCCGCACATGAAGCACGGTTTCTCAGTCGGTTCCAGGTTGCTCGGAGTACGGACACTAGTTCTATTCTGCTGTGGCAAAAATGCTTGAGAAACAGAATAATGTGGCTGCATATACCGTTTTTGCAGCGGTCCGAATTCAGAGTATTGGGATGAACGACCCGAATATTGCGGGAGTCGTCGAGCCGGCTGCATCAGCTAACAGTTCAGGGTACTGTCTACCACCCTGTATTTATGAGGAGCACTACTGCTACTCTCTGGTGGTATACCGTCCTTTCTTTTCTCATCCTGAACTTCCCTCTGCACGTCTTCAACCATGATGGCAGCACTCATCAATTCGTTGAAGTTCTTTCGATCAGCTAAGATGAGTTTTTTCCTTTAATTTGGGATTGAGGCTGCGGAAAAACCATTCACACTTTTGTGCCTCGGTGTTCACATGTTCAGGCGCATACTGCGCCAGTTTATTGAACACTCGCGAATGATCGTATCCATCCCTCCCTCCTTGTTTTAAGGCCAGAAACTCCTCGAGTTTCTGCTGAATTATCCTAGAAGGAACATGATAAGCAAGAAATGCCTTCCGGAATTCCATCCATGTAAAATCATGTCGAGCTGGTAGGGAGGCGAGTTGATTTGCCCACCATGCACTGGTGGACCCGTGAAGTTGTTGCGCCGTGTATAGAACCTTCTGATGTTCGGTGCATTGGAGCAACCCGAACTTAGACTCAATGGTACAGATCCAGCAATCTGCCACCATAGGATCCTCAGCTTCAATGAAAACCGGTGGTTGAGTTGTTAAGAACTCAACATAGGAATTCAGTTGAAGTTGGCGCAAGTCTTCATCTTGACATCCCCCTTGTCGGGATGAATTCATCACCAGGGTGCGGAGCAAGTCAGTTCGCTCATCGCTTGGACCCGTGTGGCGGACCGGAATCCGCTCATCCAGGATCGCAGAGGGTCGTGCCGCACGATGCGACACCCGACAGCACACGTCATAAGAACACATTATATTACATGGGAAAACAAACTGAATGTACAGAATAGTACACTTCTCAGTTACAAACTAGAGTCTTTATTACACAGCGGAAGTTTCTTTTGTACAACTCACGCCCGCCTATCTAGCAAAAGTCGGTTGCCCAGCCTTAGGGCAACCCACACTAGCTGCACGTCTCAGCTCAGCGCGGCGTGTACGGCTCCCACTCAGCCGTGGTCCTCGACGGAGGGTAACCCTCGCCGGTGGACTCGTACTCCGAGTCCGTGGGTGGCTCCTCACCTGAAAAACACTTAAGCAGCAACCGTGAGCACGAAGGCTCAGCAAGGCTTAACCGACTCACCTAAGCATGAAACTCTACATGAGGTGTACCATGACATAGGATAGCAATGTTGCAGCAAATGGACACGCCTACAAGTTCATCCTTAGTTCATCTTTTAGCAACAAGTTAACGGTTCATAAAGCTGAAATTTAGTGAGCGATATTTGGTGGCACACATGTAACAATACAATTATATCATAACAGCAATGTTGAATCATAACATGTCATTCATTAATCTACGTTACGATGCAGTGAACAAGCGGTACTCGTCACCGTGAGGGACGGCGAATTGACTCGTTATACACCTGCAGGGAAACCCAAAGAGCACGTCACGTACGCCCATCCGTGGAGCTGCACAGCACGCTCACTCGATGTCGTACGGGACAACCTTTCACCCAACAGCCCAAACGTCGAACCGGTCGCACCGAAACGAGCAGGAGGTTCCCCACACGGAGCATCTCTCTATGCCCGTTGGCAGATTTCCACCGTGCTGCCCTCAGCCTACACCTATAAATCGGTGCGTTATGCCTCGACGCCCGGAGGTTTAGGCTACATCGGTTTATCGGGGCCCATATATCCGATATGCCTTCGGTACGTTCAATACTTGTTCAGCAGGGCCGCACACGGATCGGTCCTCAATCGACACGGGCAGGGCTGCGCACACAAGACTCTCTCTTGCTGCACCCTAGCCCCTGCCTAGTCTCATTTTCATTACTAAAGTGATCTCACGTCACTCAACCGAACCTGTGCGTCCAAAGCCTATCTCGCGAGTAGATTCCAACTACTCGACTTGTACCGAAGCCCTATGAATTATTAAGCATAGCCTGTCTACTCGAGGTCTTAGACACTACCCTCACTCTTAGGGAAAATTTCTGGTTATGCAAGTGGGGTTCCATCCATCCTATACCTAATGCACAAACATACTTCATATGACGCATGTAAACAAAGTAAAACTGATGAATGGGTTAATGCAAACCGGGGCTTGCCTTGTTGCTGCTGGTCAGTAGTTAGTTCTTCGTCCGGAAGAAGGAAGTCCAGCACTTCCGGAGTCTCTTCTTCAATGGCTACACGTTGAATACAATACTACATGTAAATTTAAATGCAATGTGTGAACTTAAATACATAATTTCTAATAACTCTAGCTAGCCCTCCCCTTTGTGTTCTGAAATTTTTATGGTGGATTGGTAGGGTCCTAACCAGAGTTGTGACCAAGTTTTATTTGAAACAAAGTTCAATTGAACCTTGTACAAATAAAAGCCTCTTTGGTCAATAATTGAGCCTCTAAGTAATTCCAGGGTTTTCTTTTTCATGGCTCCCACCATTACTTTCTGGAAACTAGAATTTAGGATGGTTCTAATGGAGTTGGTTTCATGTCATTTGAAGAATTCTACAGAAAGTTATGTCCTAATTAAGATTGGAGAAAATCTGAAAAATGTTTCTGTACATTTTTCTATTTTCTCTGGGCAGTTCCCTTAATCACCCAATTAGGGTAACTAAATGAACTTGGATAAGTCTGAAAACTTTACTGGGATTCAGGGATTTTCCAATGAACCTTTCAGCCAAATTTCAGAATTTTTCATAAAGTAGTTCTCCAGATAAAATTCCCAACAGTTTAAACTTTAGGGATTTAATTCTGGAAAACTATTCACTTTCATGAGCTGAATTTGGTATTGCTGGAAAGTGCTCAGAGAGCTGAATCCAACAAAATTTGGTTCACCCGATTTGGAGCTCTCTAGCCAAAGTTCTGAGGATTAGAAGTTTGGAAGAATTCTGAAAATCGGGGGAAGAGTTTAAACTCTCGGGGCCCGCGGGGACACGTGTCGAGCGCGGAGGTGTCCGGCACACCGGGGATACCACACGTGTCGAGCGCGGAGGTGTCCGGCACACCGGAGCTCACAGGGTATTTGCGCGCCAGCGCAGCCGATCCCTGGCCACACCCGATCCCGATTTAAATTCTTCAGCCGCTGACACGTGGGCCAGCCGGCTTCGTCTTCCTCCCGCCGTTCTCTCGCGCCCGCGCCGCCGACCTCGCCGGAGCAGACTCGGGGCTCGCCGGCTCGCCGCTGCCGGACCTCCCATGGTCTGAAACTCACCGCCAGGGGGTTGTCGACGTCGAGGAACACGTCGGGGGTGACAGGTCGGGCTGGGGGTGACCGGAAGTAGCTCGGCGACGTGTCGCAGCCTCGGTTGAGGTTCGATACCGTCGACCGTGGTTTCTAAACCCGCCAACACCTCGAACAATCGGCCCTACAGCATCAGTGTACCTCTAGGAAGCTCGACAAGGTGTCAAAAGGGTTCAGGGATGGCGGCAAGTCGGTCGGCACCATGTGACCGATCGTGCCCGCCATGACCGCCCTCGATCGAGCTCAAAATTCGTCACTCCTAGACAGTTTCACGCTACGGATGCAGAAAAGAACTTGATCGCCGGCTAGTCCAGCGTCTATGTGCAAGATTTGATGACCTCCAAAAGATCATAGAGCGAGAATTTAAAGAAACCGTACCGAAAGCTCGGTTTACGGTCGCCGGAGCAAAAACTGGAAATTCTCTGCGGATTCTTCACGGTTGGCTTCCAAACTTGGAGGAGAGCAGCACGGTGGTCGCGTGCTCCTGTTGCCTCTCTCGCTGGACCGTGAAAACGCCTGTGGAACGCTGCCCACGGGCGCCTGACTCTCGGCTGACGCTAGGTCGCCGCGGTGGCGATCGTCTTTGGGCAAAGGAGGTCGGAGCTCGAGGTTTCTGGCATTGGAGAGGTGGAGTGCGAGCTCAGGTGGCTGTGTAGCAGCTCAGGGACGAAGGAGGAGATGGTTTTGCTGGTTTCCCGATTGAGCAGAGAGCTGCGTCGAGAAACAATGCCGCTGCTCGGGTTTGCCCGCGAGAAGATAAAGCCGGCCGACTCCTGCTCGGCTGAGGCGGTGCCGGTCGTGTGGGGACGCAGCTGGTGGCGCCGGTAGCTGCTCGGTGGCATAGCCAACAGCTGCTCGGCGGAATTTCCCACCGAGACTCTGACTTTGGGTGCAAGTTTCTCCTTCCTCCCTCTATGACATGTGGGTCCCACCCGGGGTTTTAATCTCTGAAATTTACTCCTAATCACTGTTGTAAACAGTGAGCCCCATAATACCCCTGGTGATTCAAATTATTCACCCCTGAGCCATTTGAATTGAATAGAATTCAAATTGGGTTCGGTTTGAGTGAATTTCAGCACAAGTTCAGTTTTGAATTCAAATAAAGTTTGAATTCGTCCCACTTAGCTCATGTCAAGATCAACTCCAAATGGAGTGAAAGTTGGTGCGTGAGCTCACAAAAATGTGCTGAATAAGAATATGCCTCCCACTTTTAAATTCATGGGACAAAAACAGTTTGAATTTGAATGTGGTTTCAAACTGCCCTCTTTCTATCTATACCCAAAATGACCTCAAAAAGGTTTTGAATTTGGGTGAAACTTGGCATGGACATCCTTAGCAATGTGTAGGAGTTTTCATAAGTCCAGCCCACCTATATTACATGTGGGAAATACCACTTTTGCAATATGTGAGTTTGTTCTCTAATGAGCATGTTAATGGTGGTTACATGCTCTTCATTTGTGTTCATCATCTTTCCTCAAATGAGGTGTGTGGTGTGGTGATGAACACTTCAAATGTGTGCCAAAACTGAGGCCCTTACATTCCTCCCCCCTTAAAAGAATCTCGTCCCGAGATTACAAAAGAAGAGACAGCGATGTAGCAGGGACTTACCCGTGTTGAGAAGCCATGAACTCCGGGTAATTTGAGCGAAGGAATTCCTCGCTCTCCCACGTCGCTTCTTCCGAGGTGTGGTTACTCCAGAGGATCTTGTAGAACCACAACGTTTTGCTACGCGTCGTTCGGGCTTTCTCATCAAGAATTTCCACCGGATACTCATCATATGTTAAATCCGGTTTCAGCTCGCCGATGTCTTTGGTAGGAACCGCAGCTGTATGCTTCAAGCATCTTCGCAATTGCGAAACATGGAAAACATCATGGACACCAGCAAGGGATGCGGGTAGCTCCAATCGATACGCTGCTGGTCCACACTTCTCGGTGATATCATAGGGTCCAATGAAACGGGGAGCGAGCTTCCCCTTCACACCAAACCGGTGCACGCCCTTCATCGGAGACACGCGGAGGTACACGTGTTCCCCAACGTCAAAGTGCGATGGCTTACGCCTCTTATCAGCGTAGCTCTTTTGGTGGGATTGAGCGGCCTTCAAATTGGCTTGAATTGCCCGAACGCGCTCTTCGGCGTCGTTCACCACATCAACTCCGAATGTGACCCTTTCACCGGACTCACATCAGTTTAATGGGGTGCGGCATTTACGACCGTAGAGAGCTTCGTAGGGTGCCATCTTGATACTCGCCTGATAGCCATTGTTGTACGAGAATTCCGCCAATGGTAGGTGATCATCCCAGTTCCTACCATGGTGGATGGCACATGCTCTCAACATGTCTTCCAGGACTTGATTCACCCTCTCTGTCTGGCCATCTGTCTGAGGGTGATAGGCGGAGCTCCTGATCAACTTAGTACCCAATGCAGCGTGTAGCTGCTCCCAAAAGCGAGATACAAATAATGCACCTCGATCTGAGACAATGGTCTTGGGTACCCCGTATAGGCATAGAATCTTCGCTATGTATAGCTCCGCATATTTGCCGTCATTGTAACGTGTATTCACCGGGATGAAATGAGCCGTCTTGGTTAACCGATGGACGATCACCCATATGGAATCATGCTTGTTGGATGTTAGGGGTAATCCCACAATGAAATCCATGCTCACATCTTCCCATTTCCATGCCGGGATCTTCAGGGGTTGCAGCAGCCCTGATTTCTTCATGTGATCAGCTTTCACTCGTCTACACGTATCGCACTCGGATACGTACTTCGCTACCTCCCGCTTCATCCGTGTCCACCAAAATTTCTTTTTCAAATCTTGGTACATCTTGTTGCTGCCTGGATGAATGGAGTACTTAGACAAGTGAGCTTCATCGAGGATCTTTCTCCTCAGTTCCATGTCCCGGGGTACGACTATGCGGTCATTGAACCATAGCGTCCCCTCCTCATCTTTCCAGAAACATTTGATCTCCCCATTGTCTATCCGTCTCCGGAGATCTGCCATGCCTTTATCCGTCTTCTGAGCTGCAATGATGTCCTCCCTAATGGTAGGGATGAGGGCAAGGTTGTACAGCGATCCATAAGGAACCAAGTATAAGCTTGGCTCTTCCTCCTCCACCGGTGTAATGGTGAGGTGATGGACATGTGATTTCCGACTCAGCGCGTCGGCAACCACATTCGCCTTGCCGGGGTGGTAGTGAATCTCAATCTCATAGTCCTTGATTAATTCTAACCACCTCCGTTGCCTCATTTTCAGCTCCTTCTGGGTGAAATTGTATTTCAAGCTCTTGTGGTCGGTGTAGAGATGCACCAAATTCCCCAGGAGATAGTGCCTCCACATTTTCAGCGCCAACACCACGGCAGCAAGTTCAAGATCATGAGTCGGGTAGTGCTGCTCATGGTTCCGAAGTTGGCGTGAGCCATAAGCGACCACACGTCCTTCCTGCATCAACACGCAGCTGAGCCCAACACCGGACGCGTCACAGTACACGTCGAAGGGCTTTGTTGTATCCGGCTGAGCTAAGACCGGGGCTGTGGTGAGATGCTTCACCAATGCTCGGAACGCTCCTTCACACACCGTGTTCCAAACATATTTCGTCTCTTTCTTCAGCAACTCTGTCATCGGCTTAGCGAGTTTGGAGAAGCTTGGAATGAATCTCCTATAGTATCCCGCTAACCCGAGGAAGCTTCTGACTTCATGGACTGAAGTGGGAGCTTTCCATTTTAGCACTTGCTCTATTTTGCTTGGGTCAACCGCAATGCCTTCAGCTGAGATGATATGTCCCAAGAATGGCACTTGGCTGATCCAAAACTCGCATTTACTGAACTTGGCGTAGAGTTTATGGTCTCGCAATCGTTGAAGAACGATCCGCAAGTGTTCGGCATATTCGGCTTCTGTCTTGGAGTAAACCATGATATCGTCGATGAACACTACCACGAACTTGTCCAGCTCCGGCATGAACACCGAGTTCATGAGATACCTGAAATGGGCTGGAGCATTTGTGAGACCAAAGGACATGACGAGATATTCATATAACCCATATCTTGTCGAGAAGGCCGTCTTCGGGATATCCTCTGCCCGGATCTTGATCTGGTGATATCCAGAGCGAAGGTCCATCTTTGAGAACACACTTGCCCCCACAAGTTGATCAAACAAAATGTCAATATGGGGCAGTGGGTACTTATTCTTGATGGTGACGGCGTTGAGCGGCCGGTAATCCACACACAGCCTCAGGGTTTCATCCTTCTTCTTCACGAACAACGCCGAGCATCCCCAAGGCGAGGAACTCGACCTAATGAAACCCTTGCTCAACAGATCATTGAGCTGTTCTTTCAGTTCCGCCAGCTCATTTGGAGCCATCTTGTATGGTCTCCGTGATATGGGCGTACTCCCGGGTGCGAGCTCGATCTTGAACTCGACATCCCGCTCAGGTGGCATGACCGGTAGATCATCCGGGAACACGTCGGGATACTCCCGGACTATGGGGATGTCCTCTAACTTGAGAGATTCAGTATTGTTGATTTCTGAAACCTCCTGGACTGGATTATCTAATAGGAGGGACTGCGGACAGTGTAATGGGGAGTTGAGGTGAACCTTCCGTGTTAGAGTTTCCAGGACAGCGCCATGGTAACTTAGCCATGACATTCCCAAGATTGCATCAATCTTCTGCCCCCCTAAGATAATCATAGTGGTGGGATATATCTTCCCACCTAAGCACAATGGTACTTTTGGAACCATCATAGTTGCTGAAATCTTTCCGCCCGGTGAGCAGATCATATAAGAACACTCGGTTGGAAAGGCTTCCAGCTGATGCTTAGCCACATATGATGCACTTATAAAGTTGTGGGTTGCGCCAGAATCAAACAATATTATGATGTCTTGATGGTTGAGAGTGAACGTACCCGCCAGCACGTTGTCTCCCTCTGGGGCGTCCTCATTGTCGAGGTTGCGGACGCCTCCAGTCCGCTGACCAACCTTCTTCACCGGAGGTCGGCCTCGAGCACCGCCCTGGAGCTGGGCTTGCCCACTGCTCTGCTGCCCCTGGGGACAGTCCTTCGCGAAGTGGCCCACCTGGCCACACGTGAAACAGGTGAAACGGGGCGGTCCCCCGCTGATCGGTGGACGGAATCCAGGGGCGCGATGTGGCGGTGGAAATGCCCGGGGTACCGTCTGCTGCTGCTGTTGCTGTCTTGGTGGTGGCATCGGCCGACGGAACGAGGGTGATTGGATCGGACGTCCCCCGAACCGTTGAGGTTGCGCCGGTGGATGCCACTGCTGCCCGGATGGTGTCCGATAAACCATACGGTACTTCTGGGGCGCGCCACCACCGCTGCTAGGTGGAGCGCTGCGCTTCCTCTGCTCAGCTGCCAACTCCCGCTGAGCGTCCTCTTGCATGATTGCGGCATTGACTAGGTCGTTGAATGTGCCACGGTTCCACTGTACGAGATGGGTCTTCATTTCGGGGTGTAACCCCCGATAGAAGTGCTCCCTCTTCTTCTCCTCCGTGGAGATGTAGTCTGACGCATACTGCGCCAGCTGGTTGAAGGCACGGGAGTAGTCGTGGGCACTCCTCCCGCCCTGCTTCAGTTCCAAAAATTCTTGGAACTTCCTCTTCATGATTCCGGGAGGAATGTGATAGGCGCGGAACGCCTCCCGGAACTCTTGCCATTCCACGGCATGGCCAGCCGGACGTGAGGCGACATAGTTCGCCCACCACGCACCAGCGGCACCGTGGAGTTGCTGCGCTGCGAACAAGGTCTTTTGCCGCTCCGTGCATTGGAGCAGCCTGAACTTGGACTCGATGGTCCGCAGCCAGTTGTCGGCCTCCAGAGGTTCTTCAGCTTCGGTGAACACTGGAGGGTGCGTACTCATGAAATCCGAGTACGACACTTCGCGGGGTTCACGAGGCCCTCTGTCTTGACGTCCCCCCGCCTGGGACGTATTCTGCACGATCGTGCGGAGCAGGTCGGTCTGCTCCTCACGACCTCCCACCAGTGCCGCTATCACATCCGCTAGAGTAAGCGGAGGCGGCGGTGGTGGCTGCTGCTGCGGGGTGCTGTCGTAGGCCGGTGCCTGGGAGTCATCACCTCCCTGTTAGCTAGAGCCACCAGCCTCGTGCGTGGTCCTTGTACGAACCATCTGCAACCACGACAAAAATAATCAGTCCCGCAACATTTTGCATGCAGTCCAATACAAATGGGCGTAAAAACATTATGACAACAAAAACATGCGATATATCTCGTAAGTAGATAATGTAATAACTTTGCACAAGCTACACCATTATCAGACCAAATACAAACTAGTTACATCCAACTTGATGAACCTCCACTTTGGAAGCTCACCATAACTAGGTTTGGACACCACGAGGTATTATTATCGCTTTGTCATCACGTATACCACCCTTAGGGTACAACACCCTCTCCAATGAGTTCAACTGTCATTCTTCTGTCAGAATGACCAGTTTCTACCTATTCCAAGTTTTGATCTGGTTCTGGGCATTTTCATGACTCAAGTTGAATACCAAAGTTAAAGTTAACTTCAGTATCTTCCCAACGAGTATTCAATTGCCCCCAGATCAGCTTTGGTTAAAAAGTTATGTTAATTCAAAATCAGCAGAAGTTCTGGAAGAATTTTAACAGCACCTCCTTTGGAAGTGGCTGTTTTCATCCCTGGTTTCCACTGAAATCTGTGCTGAAACTTCAGAAACTTTGAATTGCAAAGATGTCACACATCTTCTACCCTTTCAAAGGAGGTATAATATGAAAATTTTAAATTTTTCTACTGGGAGTTATCCTTGAAAAACAGAACAGTCCAGAGAATGTTTTAACACTGTCCTGGTTCTGGACAGTTACGTGCCTCTGGAATTTAAGCCATCTTAAGGTGAGTTTCAGTTCTGGTAGTCTACAACAAAGTTGTAGAGTACTTCAATACCTTTCCAGAACTATATAGCACACCTCTCTCGGCTAAAAGACCTGTGAGTTATGCCCTGTTGAAGATCATCAAACTTGCTGTCCCTAAAACAGAGCACTCTGTTTTTCAGTCTTTTTGGAACTACACTCATCACTATCCCATTCTTATACCAAACCAGGGTCCTAAATGTGGAACCTATAGATTTTAATTCCTTGTTATCATTATTTTCACGCATATGCCTACAATAACTCGGTACCACGTTCCTCACAAAAGAAAATCCTAACCGGATCATACCGGTATATACGTCTCAAGTGTGGCACTAAACGGTCTCTCACACACGTTTTCTACACGGATACATACGTGGTTAGTACCTGCAGAAGACCACACAATAATGGTGCACTCAATGGTTATTCATTTCAGGCAGTTCCATATTTGAAAGTAAATACAAACGCCCGTATCATTGTCATACGGCCGTCCTTGAGCTAAGTCACGTCTCAAGGTACGTGATCGTGTTTCAACACCACATGACGGGGAACCCGAGTATGTCATGAACGGGTCGTCACGGTTGGGAATGTTATCACCCCAACAGATACCACCTACTGCCCTGCAGGGCACGCCGATGACAAGCGCTGCGTATGTCCTCCTGGGCTATTTCTAGACGAACACACTCTCGCGTTACTGACCACGCGATGGGGTCTCCACTTACTTGCCTAATGCACGCTAGGGATCAGCGTTCCATATGAACTCAGGGACATGAAGAGTCCAAGAGCTTCATATTGACATCTCACACCAAGCTGTGAGATCAATCCCTGAACCACGTTCCTCGTCAGGGAGAGCTAACCGAAATTGAACCGCTTTCGGTGGCATTCCTTACCAAACTTACCAGAGCGTAGGTGCGTCGTTACATTAATTGAAATTCATAATTATAACACATAGGTTAGTCTTTGCCACTTTAAGTAACTATGCTAATATAGTCCTTACTTGGGCAACTACCGAATCCTCACCGTATACCTAAATTTTTTTTCCCATAATGCCGTCCTTAAGTACTGTGCTATCCCCACTGCAGCTCTGATACCAGGCTGTGGCGGACCGGAATCCGCTCATCTAGGATCGCAGAGGGTGGTGCCGCGCGATGCGACACCCGACAGCACACGTCATAAGAACACATTATATTACATGGGAAAACAAACTGAATGTACAGAATAGTACACTTCTCAGTTACAAACTAGAGTCTTTATTACACAGCGGAAGTTTCTTTTGTACAACTCACACCCGCCTATCTAGCAAAAGTCGGTTGCCCAGCCCTAGGGCAACCCACACTAGCTGCACGTCTCAGCTCAGCGCGGCGTGTACGGCTCCCACTCAGCCGTGGTCCCCGACGGAGGGTAACCCTCGCCGGTGGACTCGTACTCTGAGTCCGTGGGTGGCTCCTCACCTGAAAAACACTTAAGCAGCAACCGTGAGCATGAAGGCTCAGCAAGGCTTAACCGATTCACCTAAGCATGAAACTCTACATGAGGTGTACCATGACATAGGATAGCAATGTTGCAGCAAATGGACACGCCTACAAGTTCATCCTTAGTTCATCTTTTAGCAACAAGTTAATGGTTCATAAAGCTGAAATTTAGTGAGCGATATTTGGTGGCACACATGTAACAATACAATTATATCATAACAGCAATGTTGAATCATAACATGTCATTCATTAATCTACGTTACGACGCAGTGAACAAGCGGTACTCGTCACCGCGAGGGACGGCGAATCGACTCGTTATACACCTGCAGGGAAACCCAAAGAGCACGTCACGTACGCCCATCCGTGGAGCTGCACAGCACGCTCACTCGATGTCGTATGGGACAACCTTTCACCCAACAGCCCAAACGTCGAACCGGTCGCACCGAAACGAGCAGGAGGTTCCCCACACGGAGCATCTCTCTATGCCCGTTGGCAGATTTCCACCTTGCTGCCCTCAGCCTACACCTATAAATCGGTGCGTTATGCCTCGACGCCCGGAGGTTTAGGCTACATCGGTTTATCGGGGCCCATATATCCGATATGCCTTCGGTACGTTCAATACTTGTTCAGCAGGGCCGCACACGGATCGGTCCTCAATCGACACGGGCAGGCTGCGCACACAAGACTCTCTCTTGCTGCGCCCTAGCCCCTGCCTAGTCTCATTTTCATTACTAAAGTGATCTCATGTCACTCAACCGAACCCGTGCGTCCCAAGCCTATCTCGCGAGTAGATTCCAACTACTCGACTTGTACCGAAGCCCTATGAATTATTAAGCATAGCCTGTCTACTCGAGGTCTTAGACACTACCCTCACTCTTAGGGAAAATTTCTGGTTATGCAAGTGGGGTTCCATCCATCCTATACCTAATGCACAAACATACTTCATATGACGCATGTAAACAAAGTAAAACTGATGAATGGGTTAATGCAAACCGGGGCTTGCCTTGTTGCTGCTGGTCAGTAGTTAGTTCTTCGTCCGGAAGAAGGAAGTCCAGCACTTCCGGAGTCTCTTCTTCAATGGCTACACGTTGAATACAATACTACATGTAAATTTAAATGCAATGTGTGAACTTAAATACATAATTTCTAATAACTCTAGCTAGCCCTCCCCTTTGGGTTCTGAAATTTTTATGGTGGATTGGTAGGGTCCTAACCAGAGTTGTGACCAAGTTTTATTTGAAACAAAGTTCAATTGAACCTTGTACAAATAAAAGCCTCTTTGGTCAATAATTGAGCCTCTAAGTAATTCCAGGGTTTTTTTTCATGGCTCACACCATTACTTTCTGGAAACTAGAATTTAGGATGGTTCTAATGGAGTTGGTTTCATGTCATTTGAAGAATTCTACAGAAAGTTATGTCCTAATTAAGATTGGAGAAAATCTGAAAAATGTTTCTGTACATTTTTCTATTTTCTCTGGGCAGTTCCCTTAATCACCCAATTAGGGTAACTAAATGAACTTGGATAAGTCTGAAAACTTTACTGGGATTCAGGGATTTTCCAATGAACCTTTCAGCCAAATTTCAGATTTTTTCATAAAGTAGTTCTCCAGATAAAATTCCCAACAGTTTAAACTTTAGGGATTTAATTCTGGAAAACTATTCACTTTCATGAGCTGAATTTGGTATTGCTGGAAAGTGCTCAGAGAGCTGAGTCCAACAAAATTTGGTTCACCCGATTTGGAGCTCTCTAGCCAAAGTTCTGAGGATTTGAAGTTTGGAAGAATTCTGAAAATCGGGGGAAGAGTTTTGTCGAAGTGTTCAGTCGACACTTCCCCCGGGCCTGCACTGGGCAGCCCGCGGAGGTTCTTTTTTCGGTGGGGCTAGTCTCTAGCGGAGAGCTTGCGCAGATGGACGAGTTAGTAAGAGCTTGACACGGCGAGTTTTACGTGGTTCAGGCCGCCGGAGCGTAAAACCCTACGTCCACGGCGAGCTATGGAGCTCGCTGTATTTCTTGCTGCTCGGGGCCGGAGGCCTGAGCTTGGGGGTGAGTTACAGCTTGAGAGTGTATGGCTAGCGTATGAGTTGCAAAGTGCCAGCCCCTGCTATCGTCGCCTACCCGAGCCTTTTACAGTCCAAGACTCGGGCGGCTTACAAGGGGAGCCGGGACCCGACAGGTGGTCCCGGGAAGATTGTCTATTATCTACCATATCTGCAGTTATGCCGGTAGTTGTCTCTGGTCGATGGCTTCTGAGTCTTCATCTTGCCTCCCTGCCCATGCCGCATGCTAGTCGTAGTGGTTGATGACGGCGCAGGCGGCATGGGATGTCTTGTCGCGGTGTTTATTAGCTGGCAGGTTCTGACTCCGCACGCCAGTCTGTGATGCGACTGGGCGCAACGGCACCTAACAGAGGCGTGCTCCGCGTCTTGGGAAGACGCGGGCCTTGAATACCTTGTACGGGCAAGGTATGGGGCGTCTTTACGCCCGCTGCCTTTCTCTCGGGGGCAGGCAGCACCGTTCTTCTGGCCACGCGGCAGGCCCGGAGCTCTCCTTTGAGGAGAGGGAGGTCCGGCCCCACTGGACGCGTGGCGCCTTCGGGCCTCTCCCCACGGAGGGGGAGGCTCGGCTTCTGTCAACCACGCGGCGGACCCGGAGCTCTCCTCTGAGGGGAGGGAGGTCCGGCCCCGCTGGACGCGTGGCGCCTTCGGACCTCTCTCCCGCGGAGGGGGAGGTCCGACTCCTGTATGCCACGTGGCGGGCCCGGAGCTCTCCTCTGAGGAGAGGGAGGTCCGGCCCCGCCGGATGCGTGGCGCCTTCGGAGCTCTCCTTCCGGAGAAGGGTGAGTTCCCTAGGCATTTCTTCCTGTGCGCGGGGGTACCCCATATCCCAGGTACCGACAGTGGCCCCCGGGCCCATCTCGGGGGAGATAGCAAGCCCGAGGTGGGACCTCTGTCTCTTCCGATCCGCGCACTTTCTCTAAGTCCCGAATTGACCGCTGCTGGAGCACGAACGGCCGCGGGATCGTGGGAGCGTGCGCTCACTTGATGGTTGCTTTTACTGCGGCGGTTCCCAAGACTACCACTTCTGCGCGTTGCGGCTCTTTCTTCGGGAACCGCCGAAGTGCCTTGTCGGCTTGTCTTCTGGGGCGTCTGACTCCTTGACCTACCGCTTCCGTTGGGCGGCTTGGGTCCACCTTTCATTGGCGCCCGGTCTCGGGGCCAACGAGGTCGCCGATGCGATTTTCCGGAGGTTTTCGAATTACCTCGAACCATCCCTGGAAAGTTTTAAAAGAGGATCTCACCCGCATCGTGGCTTCCCTTCGCATTGCGCTTGTACTTCCCTTGAACTCTTGCGCTCCGGCTTCCCTGCCCTTGTGCCCTCTTTCGCCATGGCTTCCAACTTGCTCCCGACGCGCCTCGTTCGTTCTTCCGAGCTCGGGCCAGTGCGCAGGCTGCTAGGCTGGCGCTCAGAAGAGCAGAAACATCGGCTTCGCCGAGGATCCCTCCCCCTGGTCCTGGAAAAGGGGGAGATAGTCTTCTTCACCGCTTATGCTCTGGCGGGGTTCGTTCCGCCGGTTTCTTCCTTCTTTGTCACCCTGCTGGAGACATATGGTCTCCAGCTCCACCATCTTTCCCCCAACTCCTTCGCAATGGCTGCTGTTTTTGTCCACTTCTGCGAGATGTTCGTGGGGGTGCACGCCTCCGTGACGCTCTTCCGCCACTTCTTTGTGCTGAGGACGGCTGGGCGCGGCTCAACGACTCAGATGGGGGCATACTACTTCCAGCATCGCTGCAAGGACCCCAAGGTCTCAGGATACCTTCTGCCCTTCAGCGCATCAAGGTGGGAAAACTGGAGGGAGAGCTGGGTGGTAGTGCAGACCGACGAGCACGATCGCCTACAACTCCCAACCGCCAGCCCAACCACCGATCGCCGCTTCTGGGAGGAGATCCCTGAGCTGGAGCAGGAGTACTCCCCGGTCTTGGAGCGGATCCTGTTCTTGGCCAACGCGGGGCTGACGTCTCTAATGGTGCTGATGGACTTTATGTCGCGCCGTATTGCACCCTTGCAGCAGCGTAGCCGCCCAGCGTGGTACTACACCGGCGAGCAGGACTGTACCAGGCTGGAGAGGGGCCCCGGCTCTGACCCTTCCGACGAGGAGCTGAACGAGATGGTGAGCAAGGTGAGCGGTGACTACATTCCCAGCGGTGACCCCGCCCTTCCACCCTCTGCCACCCCCCTCTTCTTGGAGCCTCAGAGGAGGTCAGAGCTCCTGCGGAAGATGCCGAACCTAGACGACATCGGGATTGCCGTCCGGCAGGTCGGGGATGCCTTCCGGGGTATCGCCATTCCAGGAACCGAGCACTCCGGGTCAGGGCATGAGGCATCCGCTGCTGTCGAACCCTACCCCAGAGCCGATGGAAGCCAAGCCGCCGACAAAGGGAAAGGAAAGGAGCCGGCCCCTGGGCATCTAGAGAAGAAACGCGCCCGGTCTCCTCCGAGGGCACCGCCTGTGCCGAGTCAGGGTGCCGGAGCTACTTTGCTCCCATCTCCCGGGGGTGCTGGTCAATCGGGTGGCGACCCGAAGAGGCCCCGAGTGTCCCTCCCCGGCGGGCCTCTCCCCAGACAGCGGCCGTCCGAATCAGCCCAAGTACCTCGCCATCCTCCCTCAAGCGGAGGGGCTGCCAGGACGGATGTCGGTGGGGCGATGCCGGCGAGTGTGCCGGGGATCCAGGTGTCCCATTCTGCGACCGTTCCAGCCGCTGGTCCCGGCGGTTCAGCTATAGCCCAGAGGCCAGTGCTGCAAGCCCGTTGGAGCACTCATGCCGCCCAGTAAGTGTTGCTCTTTCTGGCTTGTAGGAGCAGAGTTTTTGTCTCTTCTCTTATTCTGAGGGCTTCCTCTTCTTGCAGGGACCGACCAGCTGCCGGGGGCGGCCCTCTTATCCGGCCGCCTTCGACCGACGGAAGCTCCGCGCCCCAGCGCCTGGGGACCGTGGTGGCTCCTATGGCCCCCAAATCGACGGGGGCACCCTCTGCGCCAGCGGGTTCACTCTCCGCGGCGGCCACGTCTGCACCTACCCGCCCTCCTTCACCAGTCCAGAAGTCCGGTCTTGAGACCGGGAGGGCTGCTGTAGGTTCGCCTGCTGGCCTCCTGGCCTCCTTAGGACAGCGCCCCGCCCTGGCTGTTGAGGCACCGGCGCCTCCGCCGGTCTTAGACTCATCAGGGGGTCCAGCGACGCAACTCCTGTCCCCCCTGCTCCGGCGCCCGTGTGGGACGCCCTGGGGCGTGTCCAGACCAGCGCCCGGCAGCTCCAATCTGCCTTTGAGCAGGAGCGGAGGGCATTGGCCGGCGAGAGGGAACGCCTTCTCAGCTGGCAGCAGCGGGCCGGGGAGGCTAAGGCGGACCTTGACTCGAGGCAGTAAAGGCTTGAGTCCATGAGTGCTCTCCTTGGCACTCAGAAGAAGGCCATTAGCCGCTTGGAGTCAGAGGCCCACCGGGTTAGTGCCACCTACCGCGAGGCTCTGGCCCAAGCTGAAGCCAAAGTCAAGGAGCGTTCCGCCACCACGGAGGAGTTGCAGCTGCAGGTAGCCTGTCGAGAGCGCGCCGTCGCTGATCGGGAACGCGCCGCTGCGGCCGAGGAGGAGAAGACCACCGCCCGGCTGAGGGCCAAGGTGGAGGAGCTAAGGGCTCGGTCCGAGGAGCTGGAGCTCCGTGAGTCGGCTGTCGCCGCGAGGGAGGAGCAGTTCTCCAAGGAGCGCCAGGCGGCGATGGATCGCGAGGTGGCGGCTCGCCAAGAGGTAGAGAAGCTCCAGTCCTTGCGGACTGCCGAGGCCCAGGCAGTCTGGTGCTTCATTGCCAAGGTGGGGTCCGCCTTGGCTCCTCTTGGTTTCAGCCCTGTGCAGGTGGAGGCTCCGGCGCGGCCGATGTCCGAGGCGATCCCGGCCCTTGAGTCTATCGGCGACGAGCTAGGTCGGCTCGAATCAGTGATCGCCGACGAGCTGGAAGCGGAAGGTCGGGGCCTTGCGAAGGAGGTTGCTATGCACGTTCTGTCGTGCTTCCTTAGCCGAGACCCTTCCTTTTCTCTGGGGCTGGTTCGTCTAGGACCCGTCGCCGATCGGGAGGAAGCTGCCAGGGCCGAAGTCGGGGACTTAGCTGCCCTCATGGCCTCTGGGTTTCATTGGCAGTCCGGGGACTCTTAGGCATCTGCCCTCGTGGCCACAAGGCCCTGTACCTCCTTTTTTATTTTTGTTGAGTCTGTAGCCCAGCTCGTGGAGCCTTCATATGGACAGACTCCTATTTCTTTTTGTGTCTGCATGTCCTAGTCTTCTTCTTGGCTTTTCCTGGCCGAGTCCTTAGCTCCGCAAGGACTCGGAGGCCTTGACCAATCTCGAAGCTCTGCATAGACACCTTCTCCGGGTCCTCACTGTATACTAAGGGTTCCGGGGGTCTCCAGGACCCGACTCACGATATCGGAGGGGGGTCCGGGCCTGTTGGTCACGTGGCGGGCCCGGAGCTCCCGCCTGAGGGGAGGTCCGGGCTTGCGGGGCACGTGGAGTCCTCGGGCCTCTCCCCGCAGAGGGGGGGGAGGTCCGACCTCTGTAGGCCACGCGGCGGGTCCGGAGCTCTCCTCAAGGAGGTGGAAGGTCTGGCCCTGCTGGACACGTGGGACCTTCGGGCCTCGCCACGTGGCGGTCCCGGAGCTCTCCTCAAGGAGGTGGAAGGTCTGGCCCTGCTGGAAACGTGGGACCTTCGGGCCTCGCCCCTGTGAGGTCTAGTTTTTTTATCTTACCTTGGGGTTTCGGTCTTGCGCGATCCCGTAGCGGCCCCCTGGTAGGTGCGTTCCATTGGATGGATGTGCCTACCATACTCCTGCGGGGAGCTGAGGCCGAGACGTCCTGCACACAAGTAAGGAAAACGTAATTTCCCGTGGGGGCTCCCCCTCTCTATCTCTTCGTCTTATCTGGCTTACGGTCCCCGTCCACTTATACGGTGCTTGGGAACTACCGTGCGCGAAGTGCCGGGGGCTTGGGGCCCCCCTGGCTCTCGGCCGGTACCTCCCACGCAACCGCCTTTGGCTGGGCAGCAAATGCCGACTAAAGATGAGAATGAGAAGAGGGAGTTGAACGCATTGTGAGCACGTGCTAGCATGGTAATCATAAAAATTTAATAAGTAAATTAAATGAGTACCAAAGAAGAGCAACGTAGGACAGGTTTCTTTTCATATAAATTTCCATAGGGGGAAGGCGGGCCGAATATGTAGGCCACGACCCGCCTCAAGGGAAGCAAGACTCTACGCGCTTGGGGTCGGAACCAGGCGAAGCTGAACGTAGTCCTGGACCGTCCCTTGAGGCTTAGCTGCTCCAAGCACTGTTCCTGGACTTTTATGGAATTTATTATAAAAAGAAGGGTCTGTCCTATTGTTGCCCTAGGGGTAGAACATACGGTGGCGTTCTGTGTTCCGAAGGTTCGAGAGCGGGTCCCCATCCTCGGTTCTGGGGAATGGTCCCAGGCCCAGGATGTCCAGCCCTAGTATGGCAAATGGCCATGCGGGCTGGATCATCTGTACCATCCAAACCGGTGTATGGATCTGCTTGGCGTGGAACAGGCACGCCTGGCAGCTCTCGACCAGCTCGACGGCATCCTGGAGTGTTGCCGGCTAGCAGAAGCCATGCCGAAAGGCTTTACCGACAAGCGTGCGTGAGGAAGAGTGACTCCCACATTCGCCTCCATGGATCTCAGCGAACAAGTCGCAGCCTTCCCCCCTGGGTTATGCACCGCAATAGGATGTGGTTGGCGCCACGTCGGTAGAGATCCCCCTCTACCGCCATGTGTCTCTTAGCCATACGCACAATCCGTTCAGCGGATACACGTTCATCAGGGAGGATATTGTCTTTCAAGTAGTCCCGGACCTCCGTGATCCATGCATCGGGTCTGACTTGAGCATCTGGATCTTGAGCGCTGGGTTGCACGGAGTCCCCAGTGACGCTTATGATCCTTGGCGGCGTCCATGGCCACCGGGACCGCCAGCTTCGAGGTGCTGGTCTAGCCCCCTTCGCCCGGCTCGGCGGGCCGGGCTGTGGGCCGCGATAACGTCCTCTTCGAAGCCCCCTTCAGGCACAGTGGCTCTGGTGGGGGTCTTCCTTGAAAGGTAGTCAGCTGCGGCCTTGCTAGCGCGCGGTACGTGGTGCAGGTCCAAGGCGAGGAGGTCTGTCTCCACCATCTTGGTTGATAACCAGACTGGGAGTTGGCCTGAGCCAACGACTAGCAAGGAGGATGAGCACTTCATACTTTGCTATGTTGTTGGCTGCCTTGGAATTGTAACGCACTACATACCCAGACTGCCCCCCCCCCCCCCCCCCCGATGTCGTGAGGAACAGTACGCTAGCACCGGCCCCCTACTTTCGCAAGGTGCCGTCGACGAGCAGCACTTAGTAAGGCCTGGTGAAGGCCAGGGCTCAGGGTCCTGGTTCACCGTCTTCGTGGCCCCCTGAGCATGCGTCTACCTCAGCCACAAGTCAGCTAGTGCTCGGCTGATGTCTGCATGACGGGAAAGGGAGCCTGTGGAGGATAGCTTTCAGCCTGGGGAGATCGCCGGGTGTTTGATACTCGGAGATCCCCAGGCTGCCTTGGACCTTCCGGGAAGCTCCGCTGATGTCCCGGGAGCTCCGGGGGGTCCCGTTGGGCGTCCGGGAGGTCCTGTTGGACCTCCGGGGGGGGGGGGGGGGGGGGGTCCCGTGGCACCTCCGGGAGGTCCTACTGGTCCTCCGGGAGGTTGTGTCGGGGATCCGAGGTCCGGTTTGGGCCTCCGGGGTTTCTTGGTGCTTGTTTCTTGGCAGCGAAACAGGTTACGGTGGTATGGGGTCCAGCCACTCTGCGGTGAGGACCATACTCACTTCTGCAGCCATCGCCGTAATGCAGAGCAGGAGATGCTCTTCGGGCTCGGGGGCTCCTATCACGGGCGGTGCCGGATTTACTTAGGGGCTTTAGAGAAGCTTTGCTTTGCTAACCCCGACATATACCGACTCGGCACAGCTAGGGATCCCACGAATTTCAGGTCTTCGTGCCAATGGCTTTGACCCTCTCTGGGTTAGCCTCAGCTCTTCGGCGTGAGGCCAGGTATTCTAAGGGTTTTCCAGAGGATATACTAAGCTCGCATTTGTCGGACGGACGAAGACTAAGGCCAGGTTATCTAGTAGGGACGAACCCTGCCTGATCTTGACAACTAATGCCTTCGACACACACCCCAACTGAGTCTCCCATTAGCTCTCCTAAGGTCTTGTGCATTGCACGTACGAAGGTAGGGAGAGCATTCCTTAGGTCATAAGGCATAGGGGCATAACAGTACAGGGCAACTACTGTGGTAAAGGGTGCCCTTCAACTTCCCCAGACACAGGGGTCTGGTGGGAACCCTAGTAAGTATTTAGGAAGCACAGCATATCACAGCCTGGCATCGAGTCTACTATTTGGTCTATCATAGGGAGAGAAAATAGGCCTTTAGGGCATGCCTTATTGAGGCTGGTGTAGTCCATGCGCTTCCAGAGCTTCTCGCCGGCCTTCGGGACGACAACATGGTTCGCCAAGCACCGGGGGCGGCGGACTTTCCGTCCTGTCGGACTGGCTGGACGTCGGGAAAGACCTTTAAATAGTGCTCAATCACCTCCCTAGGGATCTCTGGCCTCCGCGACGGCTGTCATGAAGCACATCGACATTGTGCCGGAGGGGGGCAACGAGCGCGCCTTCCTATTTGCTATCCAGGCCCCCAGCTACCCGGGTGGTCTGGGTGGTATTGGCGCTGATTCGGACGAGCCTTGTGGGGACGTCGTCCTCATCGAGGGGTTGCACTCGGGGTGCTGTGGTAGATGCACGGTGGCGTGCACTTGGGTGGAGCTGGTTTGGTTCTGCACTGCTGAGGGTTGGCGCTCTAGTTGCTGTAAGCGCCTGAAGCTTTTCCAAGGCTAACACTGCGGCAGCACGGTCTCCACAAACCTTGAGGACGCCTGTTGGTGTAGGCATCTTCAAGACAAGGTAGCCGTAGTGGGCTACTGCCATGAATCGGTACAGGGCTGGCCTGCCGATTACGGCGTTGAAAGGGAGGTCAATCTCGGCCACGTCGAACAGAATATACTCTGTCCGGTAGCTGTCCGGTGCCTCAAAGGTCACCGGAAGGCTGATGTGGCCGTAGGGAACGACTTGTCCCGGCCCTACCCCTGAGAACGGGCTCGATGGGGCGAGCTTGGCCACCGGGATCTGCAGCTTCTGGAAGGCTGCACGACTGATGAGGTTCAGTCCAGCCCCGCCATCCACCAAAATGTGGTACACCTTCACGTTGGCGATGGTGGGGGCCACCACGAGCGGCAGTTGGCCGGCCCCAGCCATGTTCCTGGGCAGTCGGTGCCATCGAAGCCGATGGGGGTTCCCATCCACCTGAGGTGCGGGGCTGCACCTGGGAGGGGAGCCACCGACGCTACCGCTCGGCGCAAGGCCTTAGCCATGCTTCGGGACGGGGGGTCAGCGGACCCGCCGAAGATGACATAGAGCATCTTCCGGTGCTCGTCATCACTGGAGCTGGAGCTCCCATGATTGCGCACTGCCTTTACGGCTTGCTGAAGCTCCTGGAACTCCACCTGGCGGTCGACGCCGTCTCGGGCCTCGACCTTCTGCTTGCCCTCCCTTTGACTGTAGGGTGGGGCATCAGTTAGGGGCTGCTTCCCTTTCCGGAAGCGCTCCGCGAGCTTCTGGATTTCTCGGCATTCGGCAGCGGTATGATAACTGGTGCCATGCACAGGGCATAACTCATCCCGGCCCCCGTCTGGGGCCGGTGATTGTCGCAGCCTCTTGTCAGGGCGCGGCCCCCGGGCTCCACCAGGCGCCGCTGTTGTGGCAACGGGGACCGCGGCTGATGGCTTTATCTTGCTTCTGCCTCCGCTCTTGATCTTTCTGCCGCTTCCGTACGAAGTGTCGCCGGATCCCGGCTGACCCCCTGGCTTGGGGGCCGGCAGAGAGTGCCAGTTCCGCCCTTCGGCTGCTCTGGCACACTTGTCCGCCAGGCTGAAGAGTTCTGAGACATCGCGGACCTCCCTGGTCGCGAGCTTCTCGAGCATCTTCCTGTCCCGAACGCCTTGCCGGAACGCCACCACCACAGAAGCATTCTGGATGTGTGGGATGGTGTTCCGCACCTGAGAGAACCGCTGGATGAACGAGCGCAGCGACTCCCCTGGTTGTTGTTGGATGGCGTGGAGGTCGAGCTCCGTGTCGGGACGGGTGTATGAGCTGCCGAAGTTGGCGACGAATTGCCGGCAGAGCTCTCCCCAGGAGGTTATGGACCCCTGAGGTAGATTCATGAGCCAAGACCGAGCTGGGCCGGTCAAGGCGACGGGGAAGTAGTTGGCCATGACAGCCTCGTCCCCTCCTGCAGCAAGTACGGTGGTGGAGTAGATCTGGAGGAACTCCGCCGGGTTGACGCTGCCGTCGTACTTTTCGGGCAGGTGCGGCCGGAACTTGCGCGGCCACCTCGCGAAGCGAAGGTGGGGTGCAAGGGCCGCACATCTTGCACCTGCTGCTGCAGGTATTGGCGCTGCGAATGCTTGGTTCGCACTCGGCACCGCGTATCCCAGCATGGGCAAGGCTGCACCATAGACCGGGGGCGCTGCTTGCGGCGCATATGGTTGTGGCATATGCTGCGCGGCATATGCCTGAGGCAGGGCTCGCGTGGCGAAGACCTGCCCTTCAGGTTGTGTCGAGGCCGACGACATGCTGTTGCTAGCCTCATGGTTGCGACGCCTTTCTCGGTGACGCTCGAGGTACACCCGGGCGTCCTTGCCCAAGTGGCACCGTTCCAGCTCCCTTCTCAGGTCCGTCGACAGGAGCCTGGAGGAGCTGGAATCCGCCGTTTGCCCGTCAACCGTTGGCGTGCGCGTCAGCGACACAGCCGGTTGACCGGGGCGTCGCCCTCGCCGAAACCGAGGGTTCGCGGCGGCGACGACGAGGCGGTCCACTTCGCGGACCCACTGTTGGGTCGCTAAATGGGGCGCATCCCCAGCAGGTGGGTTGCGCAGCAGCGCTCTTGCTGCAGCTAGCGCACCTCCATGGTGTACGCTCAGCGCTGCAGAAGATCTCACACTGGTCGGAGCCTGCATCGCCGGAGTTGGCGTTGCCGGAGTCGGCTGCTGGCTACCAGCTTGTGCCGACACACTCCGTCCCGAGTGTGTCGACATGTACTCCCCAGTGGTCATGGTTCGCCGTGAATGCGGAGGGGGAGAGTTTGCCGCTGAAGGAAGCTTGGTCATCTTCGTCGGCGGAAACTCGTCGCGCTAGGAGAAAGGCCCCCAACCTGGCACGCCAAATGTCGAAGTGTTCAGTCGACACTTCCCCCGGGCCTGCACTGGGCAGCCCGCGGAGGTTCTTTTTTCGGTGGGGCTAGTCTCTAGCGGAGAGCTTGCGCAGATGGACGAGTTAGTAAGAGCTTGACACGGCGAGTTTTACATGGTTCAGGCCGCCGGAGCGTAAAACCCTACGTCCACGGTGAGCTATGGAGCTCGCTGTATTTCTTGCTGCTCGGGGCCGGAGGCCTGAGCTTGGGGGTGAGTTACAGCTTGAGAGTGTATGGCTAGCGTATGAGTTGCAAAGTGCCAGCCCCTGCTATCGTCGCCTACCCGAGCCTTTTATAGTCCAAGACTCGGGCGGCTTACAAGGGGAGCCGGGACCCGACAGGTGGTCCCGGGAAGATTGTCTATTATCTACCGTATCTGCAGTTATGCCGGTAGTTGTCTCTGGTCGAAGGCTTCTGAGTCTTCATCTTGCCGCCCTGCCCATGCCGCATGCTAGTCGTAGTGGTTGATGACGGCGCAGGCGGCATGGGATGTCTTGTCGCGGTGTTTATTAGCTGGCAGGTTCTGACTCCGCACGCCAGTCTGTGATGCGACTGGGCGCAACGGCACCTGACAGAGGCGTGCTCCGCGTCTCCGCGTCTTGGGAAGACGCGGGCCTTGAATATCTTGTACGGGCAAGGTATGGGGCGTCATTACGCCCGCTGCCTTTCTCTCGGGGGCAGGCAGCACCGTTCTTCTGGCCACGCGGCAGGCCCGGAGCTCTCCTTTGAGGAGAGGGAGGTCTGGCCCCGCTGGACGCGAGGCGCCTTCGGTCCTCTCCCCGCGGAGGGGGAGGCTCGGCTTCTGTCAACCACGTGGCGGACCCGAAGCTCTCCTCGTAGGGGAGGGAGGTCCGGCCCCGCTGGACGCGTGGCGCCTTCGGACCTCTCTCCCGCGGAGGGGGAGGTCCGGCTCCTGTATGCCACGTGGCGGGACCGGAGCTCTCCTCTGAGGAGAGGGAGGTCCGGCCCCGCCGGATGCGTGGCGCCTTTGGAGCTCTCCCTGCGGAGAAGGGTGAGTTCCTTAGGCATTTCTTCCTGTGCGCGGGGGTACCCCATATCCCAGGTACCGACAAGTTTAAACTCTCGGGGCCCACGGGGACACGTGTCGAGCGTGGAGGTGTCCGGCACACCGGGGATACCACACATGTCGAGCGCGGAGGTGTCCGGCACACCGGAGCTCACAAGGTATTTGCGCGCCAGCGCAGCCGATCCCTGGCCACACCCGATCCCGATTTAAATTCTTCAGCCGCTGACACGTGGGCCAGCCGGCTTCGTCTTCCTCCCGCCGTTCTCTCGCGCCCGCGCCGCCGACCTCGCCGGAGCAGACTCGGGGCTCGCCGGCTTGCCACTGCCGGACCTCCCATGGTCTGAAACTCGCCGCCAGGGGGTTGTCGACGTCGAGGAACACGTTGGGGGTGACAGGTCGGGCTGGGGGTGACCGGAAGTAGCTCGGCGACGTGCCGCGGCCTCGGTTGAGGTTCGACACCGTCGACCGTGGATTCTAAACCTGCCAACACCTCGAACAAACGGCCCTACAGCATTAGTGTACCTCTAGGAAGCTCGACAAGGTGTCAAAAGGGTTCAGGGATGGCGGCAAGTCGGTCGGCACCATGTGACCGATCGTGCCCGCCATGACCGCCCTCGATTGAGCTCGAAATTCGTCACTCCTAGACAGTTTCACGCTACGGATGCAGAAAAGAACTTGATCGCCGGCTAGTCCAGCGTCTATGTGCAAGATTTTATGACCTCCGAAAGATCATAGAGCGAGAATTTAAAGAAACCGTACCGGAAGCTCGGTTTACGGTCGCCGGAGCAAAAACTGGAAATTCTCTGCAGATTCTTCACGGTTAGCTTCTAAACTTGGAGGAGAGCAGCACGGTGGTCGCGTGCTCCTGTTGCCTCTCTCGCTGGACCGTGAAAACGCCTGTGGAACGCTGCCCACGGGCGCCTGACTCTCGGCTGAGGCTAGGTCGCTGCGGTGGCGATCGTCTTTGGGCAAAGGAGGTCGGAGCTCGAGGTTTCTGGCGTTGGAGAGGTGGAGTGCGAGCTCAGGTGGCTGTCTAGCAGCTCAGGGACGAAGGAGGAGATGGTTTTGCTGGTTTTCCCGATTGAGCAGACAGCTGCGGCGAGAAATAATGCCGCTGCTCGGGTTTGCCCGCGAGAAGATAAAGCCGGCCGACTCCTGCTCGGCTGAGACGGTGCCGGTCGTGTGGGGACGCGAGCCAGCCACCCTGGTTGCCAGCGCGCGGAGAGGGAAGCAGCTGGTGGCGCCGGTAGCTGCTCGGTGGTATAGCCGACAGCTGCTCGGCGGAATTTCCCACCGAGACTCTGACTTTGGGTGCAAGTTTCTCCTTCTTCCCTCTATGACATGTGGGTCCCACCCGGGGTTTTAACCTCTGAAATTTACTCCTGGTGATTCAAATTATTCACCCCTGAGCCATTTAAATTGAATAGAATTCAAATTGGGTTCGGTTTGAGTAAATTTCAGCACAAGTTCAGTTTTGAATTCAAATAAAGCTTGAATTCGTCCCACTTAGCTCATGTCAAGATCAACTCCAAATGGAGTGAAAGTTGGTGCGTGAGCTCACAAAAATGTGCTGAATAAGAATATGCCTCCCACTTTTAAATTCATGGGACAAAAACAGTTTGAATTTGAATGTGGTTTCAAACTGCCCTCTTTCTATCTATACCCAAAATGACCTCAAAAAGGTTTTGAATTTGGGTGAAACTTGGCATGGACATCCTTAGCAATGTGTAGGAGTTTTCATAAGTCCAGCCCACCTATATTACATGTGGGAAATACCAATTTTGCAATATGTGAGTTTGTTCTCTAATGAACATGTTAATGGTGGTTACATGCTCTTCATTTGTGTTCATCATCTTTCCTCAAATGAGGTGTGTGTGTGGTGATGAATACTTCAAATGTGTGCCAAAACTGAGGCCCTTACAACCCGTCATGGCAGCCAGAGTGTCCGCCATTGTGACCGTAGGCGAAGGTCCTGGTGGCGGCTGCGGTTGCGGAGCTCGCTGCTCCCGCTGTGGAGGGTTATCACCACCACCACCACTGGAACCACCCACTTCACCCATGGAACGAGTTCGCACCATTCTGCAATTGCAAGAGTTCATTATAAGCTCAACACTATCATTTGATTTATTCCATGAACAAAGTAGTGAAACACTGATAATGAAATCTCAACATGTAAGCAAAATGATTTAAGCGCAAACTGATGTACTAACAGCAAGGATTTAAAAGCAGATTGATCGGTCCTCAAACAAACCAGATTTTGATCCAGTTAAAAGCACTTTCACAACTCAAGTTGAATATCAAAGTTAAAGTTAACTTCAATATCTTTCAAATGAGTATTCAAATGCCTCCACATCACTTCTGGATCAAAAGTTATGATTGCTCAAAGTGGACAGAATTCCTGGATAAACTTTGCCAGCATCACCTTTGTATGTGGCCGACTTTATCGCAGTTGTATACACGGATACAATATGAATCTGAACCAACTTTGAACTACAACAATGTTTCATATCTCATAACCCTTACAACGGTGTATCACAGGCTCTTTAGGTATGTTTCTACAGGAAGTTATGCCTTAAAAATAGAAAGGTCCAGAGAGGTTTTTGCTGCTGTCCTGGTTCTGAACAGTTCTCCTTCAACTAGACTTTTCACCAACTTAACTTGTGATCTTGCTCTGGAGGTATACAAGAAAGTTATAGAGAACTTGAAAAGCTTTCCAGAACTGTATCGTACACCTTAATTGGTTAAATCTGCTCAGAGTTATGCTCCATTAAAGTTCAGAAAAAGTTCCTGCCAGAAACAGAGCACTCTGTTTTTGAAACCTTTGAAACCTAGACATTCTGTTATTTGAATCTTAGCTCAAAATAAGAGTTCAGTAACTAATATTTGTTTCAAACTTCTATTTTTAGTTGAAAGTTAGCTCATGAATCATTTCTTAATGGGTAAGAGAATTATTAAGTGTAGTACGGTATCAAAGCACCGTAAGAACAATGTCGGTACTACGTAGCCTCACCAAAAGAAAATCCTAAACCGGATTATACCAGTATATACGTCTCAATTGTGGCACTAAACGGTCTCTCGCACACGTGTACTACACGGGATACGTACGTGGTTAGTACCTGCAGAAGAACACTCAATGATGATGCACACATAGGTTTCTATCATTTCAGGCAGTTCCATATTATACTAAAAACATACGCCCCGTATCATTCACATACGTGCCGTCCTTGAGTCAAGCCACGTATCAAGGTACATGGTCGTGTTTTTACACCACACGATGGGGAACCCGAGTAGAGCGCGAACGGGTCGTCACGGTTGGGAATTGTATCAACCCAACAGATACCACCTACTGCCTTGCAGGGCACGCCGATGGCGAGCGATGCGTATGTCCTTCTAGGCTATTTCCAGAAGAACACACTATCGCGTTACTGACCACACGATGGGGTCTCCACTTACTTGCCTAATGCACGCTAGGGATCAGCGTTTCATATGAACTCAGGAACATGAAGAGTTCAAGAGTCTCATATTAACGTCTCACACCAAGATGTGAGACCAAGCCCTGAACCACTTTCCTCGTCAGGGGATCTAACCGAAATTGAACCGCTTTCGGTGACGTTCCTTACCATGCTTACCTGAGCGTAGGTGCATCGTTACATAATCGAAATTCAGAATTATAACAAGTATCTTAGTCCTGCCACTTTAAATAACTATACTACTATAGTCCTTATGTGGGCCTAATACCGTTTCCTCACCGTATCCTAAGTTTTTGTCGTAATACGATCCTTATTCCATGCGCTATTACCAATGCGGCTCTGATACCATGCTGTGAGGGCCTAGTCCTGATCACGTGGCCGTGCCGCTCGCCCGGGAATCGCATTGGGTGGTGCCGTTCGATGTGGCACCCAACAGCACACATAATAAAGCTTCATATTACATAATTATGCGGAAGCTTACAAAGTGTAAATTTTACAAATACTTTTCAAAATAATCTACAGCGGAAGACTTCGTCAGTTCAAGGTGAAAGGGAAGTTGTCACCTCGATACATCGGACCCTTTCAGATTTTGGAAAGGAAAGGCGAAGTGGCGTACCAACTAGAGTTACCGGTTCATCTATCAGACGTGCACGATGTATTCCATGTGTCACAACTCAAGAAATGCCTGAGGACGCCTGAAGAGGTGTTACCCATGAATGAAGTGGATATAGCTGAGGATTTGTCTTATGCCGAGCAACCATACAAGATTTTGGAGACGATGGAACGCCTCACTAGAAATAAAAGAATCCGGATGTGCAAGGTGCAGTGGAAGCATCACTCAGAAGAGGAAGCCACCTGGGAACGGGAAGATTAGCTTAACGCACAATTTCCGGAATTGTTTTCTTAGAAACACCAATCTCGGGGACGAGATTTCTTTTAAGGGGGGTAGAGCTGTAACACCCCAAATTTTGATTCAAAACTCTAAACCATGTTCAGAGGGGAGCTTAAAAATTTTTGGACGTGTTGCATGTTTTGCAAAAATTCAAATTCAAACTGGAATTCAAATTATACTCAAAACAGAAAAGAAATGGAAAAAGAAAAAGAAAAACGGGAAAAAACCGGCCAGTGGGCCGAAACCCGCCAGCCGGCCCAGCTTTCCCCGCGCCAGCCCGCCCCCGCGCGCGCCGCGCTGCCTCTCACCGACGGGTGGGACCCACATGTCATCCCTAACCCTGAGCCCCCGCGACCCCGGACTTTTCCCCCGAGCGCGCGAAATCGCAACCGACCGGAAACCGCGTCCCGTCGCCCGAATTCTGGTCCCAGAGGACTCCAACTCGATCACAACAGACCCACCGCCCTCCCCCGGCTATAAAAACCCCCGATCCGATCAGTTTTTCCCACGCGATCGCCGATTTTTACTCCGGTGAGCACCGAGACTTCGCCGGTGAATTCTGGCCGATCTAAGCTCGGAAACTCTGATCTAACTCGCTGGTCTTGATCCACCGCCTCCGGGGAACTTTGCAGGTGCAGAAAACTCGGAGAGTTACGGTGTAAACGCAGCGCCAACGAGCTTCGCCGTGGTTTTGCCTCGGACCTCGCCGCCGATCACTTTCCAGGACCCCCGAGCTCGAGAAAACCCCCGAGGTGAGATCTCTGACCTCCCCTCTACCGATCTAGGCCATAAGATCACAGTTCTAGGCAGAATTCTCGTGGATCCGAAACTTTCCGGCGAGATCGCCGCTTTCCGCCGCCGTGCGCCGCCGGCAGCGCCGCCCGCGCTCGATCAGAGCGACGTGGCCGCTTGTGCGCCGTTTATTTTAAATCGCACGGTAGACTTTAAAACCCTGCGTACCGGTTCGATCTTATAATCTCAGCCGTCGGTTTAAAATCGGACGGTCCATGTCAGCCCCGCATTATAAAGACTGGAATTCTTACGTGCTACCGCCTGGGGTTCTCTGGAATTGAGAGCTAGCCCCGGAAACTTCAGATCTAGCCCCTGGAATTCCAGAAAATCATGTAAATTCATTTAAAAATCAGTTTTAGCCCCTGGACTTTATAAAAATTAGGAAAAACACCTCTGATAAGTGTAGCTAGACCCCTGGAAATTATGAAAATAATATTATAGACCATGTAATGGGGTGAGTTCATTATTTTAGCCCTGTTTAGTATTTAATCTAAAACATTGAATATGTAACTAGTGTTTAAAAATTAAAAAGGGGGATAAACATAATTATCAAAATTAATTAAAAACTTTCTCAGTACTTAGAAAACTTTGGAGTGAGATAAAAATATATTTTTGGGCTGAAATAAATCTGTTTCATCTATTATTCACATTTATTAGTATAGGGACACATTTTTAAAGTAAAGAATAGTTATAGAAAAATAGGGAAAATAATTATGAAATGGTCTACATCAGAAGCCAAGGTCAAAATATGATTTTGAATTATTTAGGACCAGAACCTATTCTGTTTAGGTGATGTGTTTTACTAATTTAATAATAAAATATACAATTATGCATAGGAATATAAATCTGAAAATATAGCAACTAGTAAATGATAAATGGAGTTTCTAAAATACAAAGAATTCAGTTTAGGGTTGATAGAAATTATGAAGGCACATATGGAGAAGAAAAATACTTTTCTTACATACTTGGTAGTAAAAAGGTGAAGTAGTTGAATATAAGAAATTTATTGGAAACCCATATAAATAATATGTAAGTATAAAGGTGGACACAAAAGTAGGAATCATATACACATGGTTAAAAGTGCATGCAAGCCACAACTTAACACACATAAAGTAACCACAACACATATAATGGTAAAGAACTTTTATAAATATGAATGTGTGGTTTGTATGAAGTAAGAAGTGTGGACTATGTCTTATGGATTGTTGTTTTTCTTTTGCTATGTGTGATGGTATGAAGTAGAACCTGTTCAAGAACGAGTTATTCATTTCCAAGACCAGGAATACCCATTTCAAGAGCAGCAAGAAGGAGGCAAGTGTCCTTGACCACTTTGATCCTATGCTAGGATGTGTAGATAGAATTATTTGCATTGTCAAATGAAATATGAAACCCATGCTAGGAAAGTTTCCCTAGAATTGCATTACCTTGTTTCCTTGTAGTTTGGGTTGGGATTTATTTTGTCATGTCATTTATTTACATGCATATGCTTAGCCATGCTTAGAATGGGATAATTGGGATATGAGATCATCAGTTTATTTTACCATACTCTTGAATGAGATATTGTGAGTTATGTAGAGGTATGGATCAAGGCAAGTTGGATGTTTTGGTTGTGTGCTGGGTGCACGAGACTTGGGTTTGTGTTTAGTACTTGCCTGGATCCTAAGGACCGGTTCATGGAGCATGTAACCCGGCTTTACAGTGCCAACCACATGCTGAGATGGGGCAGCTTGGCCAATTAATTAGGTGTATCCCCGGCGTAGTATGGGTGTGTTGGATGGTGCGGGGAGTAGGTGTCAGCTGGACTACCATATGAACCGCAAGGCTCAAGAGGGGGCCACTGCAGCGGGGTTGGAGCCTCTTGTATGCTGTTAGGGGTGAAACCTCAGTGGGCCCACGCTCGTCGGGAATCCCTTTGTAAAGGCTTCGTAGTGATCTCCTGGCCGCACACCTGGGAAGTGTGAATGTGGATCGTAGCCACTGGCATAATGGAGGTTCTTTTAGTCCACCCGGCAACGGGGGATGAAATCACTACTTGTGGGTACAGTGGTACAAACTCTGCATAGTCAAAACTGTCTTGACAGCCGTGCTCACGGTTAAGAGCGGCCTGGACTTATTCATGATTAGAGGAGTGAAGGTTTTTGGAAGTTGTGGAAGTTAAGCGGGGAGCTTAACATTGGAAATGATGTTATGGTTATTGGATTATGATAATGGGTTGGGAGATTTGGACCATTTCACCTGTGTAGTAATGTAGGTGCTTAATAAGCTAAGGTGATAGGTATTAATTGCGTAGTGCTTTAACCATGAGTTCAACCTCTCCTTGTTCTAGCCATGCATGATATAATTTTCCCACACTTGCTGAGTACCATTGGTACTCAACCTTGCATATTTGTTGGTTTATATTGCTGCTCAGGTCAAGATAATGAGGTGGTGTATAATGACCAAGATTTTGGACCCGAGGAAGGATTTTAGGTTCATGAAGACCCCGGGCAACGCCTGTGATGGAGCCCTAAAAGAATAATATTCCGCTGCTAGTTTATTTACTTGTGATGAAGCATTAGTGGTGCTAGTGGTTTGGGTTTGGGTCTGAGCAACATGATTAAGTGCTAATTGTTTTCCTCCTCTTCTATATTGATCACCTTAAAGGTTAAAAAGAACAGGGGTGATACAGAGCTCCAATGGAGCTGAGACTTTTCATGTGAGTTCCTTGTCACAAGAAAGTCCTCTGGACCAAAAATTAGCACTTTTCATTGAGTGGTTTGTTCAGAATAATTTTCTAAGAAATTAAGCAAAGAAGAATTAATTCTGAGGTAACATCCATGCTCATGCCAAACTTAGTGAACCACAATTTCAATTATAGTTCATAGAGCTTGCATGAATTTTCCTAGGATTTTTGGAGCTAAGAATTACCCAGAACTGAATTTCCAATTTTTGGAAATTCTCTGAAAATGTTTCTGTATTCAATTGAACACAGCAACTTCAAATCTGAATTGCCCTGATCAAATCACCTCCAAAGGAGCTGACATTTTTACAGGGGTTGACTAACGTCCTAGAGAATATTCTGCCAAAATTTGAGGATTTTTGGATGAGTTGCATATTTGGATAGAGTTTTCCAACCTGAATCCAACCCAATTTGAATCACTAAATTTGGATCTTCCTAGCAACAGTTATGGGGTTCTAAAATTTGGGGAAATTCTGGAATTTGAATTAACCGGGAAAAGTTTAAACCTCTGACAGCGGGTCCAGCCCACACGTGTCAACCCCTCGGATACACCACACAGGGCCACAGGGCTGTTTTCTGCACTGTCACAGATGATCCGGTGCAACAGAAGATCCCGCCACTATTCACTGAGCGACTGACGAGCGGGCCCGGCAACCTCGTCTTCTACCTCTCGCTCCCGTGCCCGCGCGCCGCCGGGCTCGCCGGAGCCGCGCTGATCTTCGCCGTCCGGCCAGCTCCCGCGCTCTCCCTCGCCGCCAGGGCCTAGTGCCACATGCTGAACACGATGGGACCATCTCCCCCGACCGGCGGTGGCTCTAACCTAGCCGGCAACGGTGCGGCGGCTCGGTAACCTTTCGACGACGTCGCCCGGCCAACCAATCCCGCCCAAACACCGGTGAAATGGCGCTACAGCACCAGTGGATCCCAGGGGAGGTCGACATGGCCATACAAAAGCTCGGGGAAAGCTCTAACCATGGTTGCACAGTGCGCCGTGGTTTTATGCGTCGTGTGCTAAAAGGCAAATGATCGCCGGATAGTCCAGCCCGTGTGTGCAAGATTTGATAAGCTACGGAGGATTAGAGAGCGAGAATTTTGGCGGCAAGTACCGGATGCTCCGTTTGAAGTCGCCGGGACAAAATCTCCAAATTAGCCACCGATCCTTCACAGGTTGCTCCAAGATTTGGAGGAGAGCAGCACCACGGTGGCGCGCTCCCGTGTCCGGGCTTGCTCAGGTGTGACAACCTCTGTGGAAGGCTGTCCACGTGCGCCCGGTCGTCGGCTAGCTTTAGGTCGCCGCGGATGGAGGCGTTTAAAGCTCGGAGAACACCAAAGCTTGCTAGCTCTTGCGCTCAGAAGGTGAGGAACGATGGCGCAGCGTTGTTGTGCAGATCGGAAGGCGCTTTGGCACGGGTTGAGCCGGCTCCCGATGGTTTCACAGAGGCGGCGGCTTCTCTGTTTCTTTAGCGCGTGAGAGCGAGAGAATAGAGGGTTCCTCGGTGATATGGCACAGCTGACCGCGGCTGGGAGGGTTTGGACGGAGAGAACAGCTCACCAGCGCGAGGGAAAACGCAGAAGGAGGTGTCGTTCGGTGCCTCTCGGTGGCGCACGGTGGGAACCGAGGTTGCTTCGTGTGGAGGAGGGAAACAGAGACCAATCACTGGGATATTTCTCCATTTAACCACCTCTATGACATGTGGGTCCCACCAGACATGTGGGAGCCGCATTGACCATGTCGGCGTAATTGCCTTTGTTGAACACGGCTAATTTCTGTTCTAATAATATACTCAGGCCATTGAAGAAATAATCACACCGTGCCTCTTCTATCACCAAATATTCGGGAGCGTATTGAGCCAAATGGTTAAACCTTTTGACATACTCAAGGACAGTCATGTCCCCTTGCTTAAATTTCAAATATTCCTCCTGCTTGGTCCTGATAATTTCTATCGGTATGTGACGAGCACGAAAGGCTTCACAGAATTCCGTCCATGCCACTTGATGGCCTTCCGGAATGGTGGAGAGATGTTCAACCCACCAATTTCTAGCGGCTCCATGAAGTTGTTGAGCGGCAAATACTGTCTTCTGAAATTCATCACACGTGAGTACTCCAAATTTGGACTCCATGACACGAAGCTACTGATCTGCTTCCACAGGTGCGGTAGCTTTCGTAAAGAGTGGCGGTTGAGTTGCCAAGAAATCCAGATACGCGTTATGTGACACCCGTCCAAAAAATGAACCAAGTGAATGCATATGTGTGCCCAGGATGTTCATCATACATACACAGCTTTATCACAAACTGAATTCAGAATATAACCACGTATAAATAATGTTTAAATACTTTATTACATTGACTCATTGTCTCACACATGAATATCTAACATATGGCTCTCCAATGTTTGAACTGATTTGGGAAATATGGAAATGTTTAAAACCTGCCCGTGGGGCCACCTGTCATCACCTTCTTCAACCTCGCGCCAAACAGGGGACCCGGCGGCCTTCCCGGCCGCCTCCTGAGCCAATTATCACCCCCCATTTTCCATGCCGCTGAACACGATGGTGGTGTCGCAGGCGACCGAAACTCGCCGGAAATATGCGCGCACCGGTCACAGCGTTTGCTAGGGCTCCGGCGAGGTCGGGATGCTTCATTTCTCCACCAAACGATTGGCTCTCGGGCTCTAGAGCACCAGGGGGACGTGTAGAACATGGACATGGAGTCTAAACGGGCAGTGGAGCGCTCCAAACCCATCGGCACCGTGCGCCCGACGTGGTCCGGCGGTGCGCCATGGACAAAACGTGGATTTTCTTGCTCTACACTTCATTTCCCGGCCTAGAATCGAGGGATGATATGTGCTAGGTAGTGAGGAAGCTTTGTGCAAAGTTTGGAACCTTAACAACCCAAATTGACAATGAATTTCGCAAATCTTTAGATCAAGGTCGAGATGCACCGTCCGGGAAAAAATTTCTAAATTCTCCTCCGAGGAGTCACGGCTTGGGTTGAGTTTTTGGGGTGAGCAGCTCCGGTCTTAGATGCACCGATGGGTTGGATCGCTTGAGCGTGAGCTTCTTCGGTTTGAGCTGACCACGGTGACCCAACTCGGTTTCTTCAGTGTTCACCCGAGCGAACTGCCAAACTTTGAATTTCGGCGTGCAACGAGCAGGGAACAGGGGAGGAAAAGTGCTAGCCATCTAGAGCACTTATTGGCGCTGCTATTTGCTGTGGGGAGCTTGAGCAACCAGACTCGAGTACTAAGGTGTGAACGGGAGAAACAGAGCGGCGGCTGTGCTCTTCTCGGGACGAAACAGAGAGCGTGCACGAGCGAGAGAAAGCAAAGGCGATTTTTTGCACTCGTGTGCGGGGATTAGGCCGGCAACCGATCGAGCAAGCAGGAGGTGGCGCCAAAAACTTCGCTGGGAAGTCTCCTGCCGGCGCTCTGTCGCTCGTGTGTGCAACCGAGAGAAAAACTGAGTCGGTTGTGAAGAGTGTGTGGCTGACAGATGGGTCCGACCGCCTCATTTCTTAATCAATTTTTTCCCACAGCTACTCACAATTAAAGGCTTTGCTTCACCTCAAAGTCATGGTTTGAAATCTTTGAATTCAAATAATTTGAATTCCAGTGTGGAATTTGAACTGATTTTGGTTATTTGAATTTGAATTGGAATTTGAATTCTCCCTTTGCATTGTTCCAAAAACATAGCAAACCAACTCAAATAGTTCTGAATTTTGGCATGGCTGCTAATTCAAATGTACAGAACACATTTGTGGAACCAAATTTGCAAATTGAGGAAGTTGGGATTTGAAACGGAAATTTAAATTCAGATTCGAGGGCTTCCTATTTTAATCCAAACAAATACTAGAACCCCTCCAAATGAGCTGAAATTTGGAAGGTTGAATATTTGAAATATGAAAACCCAAGTTATGAATTTAGATCTCCATGTTGGAAGTTTTTGGGAGGTTTGAATCATCACTTTGAACTCACACCGTTATAATTCAAAGTTTTGAATTCTCCTCATTTTTCGTAAGTGTAAATGTGCTGAAATTCTTGCTACCACTTTTGGGGATTTTACAGAATGCACGGCCTGAAAGCGCACTTCCTCCTTTACTTCTAAGACCCATGTCCCACAACGGATCATGGGACACACGGTGGCTCCGGAGCCTTCCTCGGTGGGGAGGAGGTTCAGAGCCCATATACACGTGGCAGCTCCGTGTAAAAGACCAAGAATTTACTTGCTAGAGTGTTCATCACATCACCACACCACAGCTCATTTTTGGGAGTCTCATGAACATTTGTGAAGAGCAAGTAAACACCATCAAGAGGTTGATTAGAGGAAGAACTCACAAATCCAAAAGTAGGATCTCACCCATATAAACATGAGAGGCTGAGCGCACCATTAGGTCCTAAATATTCTTAGGAGTGCTCATGCCAATTTCATGCAAATTCAAACCCTTTTGAGGCACTTTTGTATACAATTGTACAAAGGGCTATTTGAATGCAAATTAAAATTTCAGCCACTTTCATCACTTGGATTCAAAAGTTGACTTCCTATTCCAACTCAGCACATTTCTCTCAGTTACTCCACCAATTGTCACCCCCATTGGAGTTCATCTTGTCGGGAGCTATAATTGGATTAATTCAAAACTGAATTTAAAATTCAAATTCAAAGAGCCGAATACATTTCAAATTCCACACCAGAAGTTAAGTACATTTGATTTTTCTAAAATTTGAACCATGACTTGGTGTGGAAGTATAGCTTTTAATTGTGAGTAGTTGCGGGGGAGGGGATATCAGGGAAAAATGGAAAAGAATAGAGGGGAGAGGGCCTACTGGTCAGCTACACAGAGGGAAACCGGCTCTGTTCTTCGGCCGAGCACCGAGAGCTCACCAGCGCGCGGTGGAACCCCGCCCGAAAGAAGTCACCGTTCCACCTCATGCTCCGTAGATCAGACCGCGCGTCCTCCCCACGTTGTTCGACCACCCGTGGAACTATTTCACCGCTGTTGCCCTCACTCACGCGCGTGTGTCATCTCTGTTTCTCACTGTCCGAGCACCCCTCGGCTCCCCATCGCCTCCGCGATATACGACACGACTCGGGCGATAACCTATAGCAAAAACACGCGCCATCCTCTCCTCGATCTTCCGGTGAACGCCTTCCTCCATTTCGTTCAGTAGCGAGGGAGTATTTTGAGGTTTACCAATTAGCCGTTCTTAGGACTGAGAGAGCACTCGACTCAAAATTCTTGGTGATCAGTCCATACTAGCTTGTTTTCCTTTAGCCATATGTCCTAGGTCTTCCAACAAACCTCTAGAATCAACAACCGGCGAAAACCATCGACTATGGTTGCTGTTCTTTGAGTTTTTCACGATCGCCGCTGTTTTAGCTATAGGTCGATGGTGAGGTCCTAGATCCGGCCGTGTCCATGGCAAACCAAGTTCATTTTCGTGCTCAGTGTGTCACCATGGAGCTGTAGGAAGAAACCGTTCCAAAAATAAGGCCTTGTATAGCTCGGGCGACATTACCGGAGTTGTTGTCACCGCTGTCACTTTCGCAGGATAGTTTCCGGCGACCTCCGACCCTAGGCGACCCCCTCAGAAGGTTCCCCATGCGAACTCAGCCCGGGCTGCAAGTTTGATCGAGCTTCTAGCAGTAGATTGATGGGTGGCGAGCCTCGCTGGAGTGTGCCGCCGCGGGGAGCGCAGGTGTCGCAAGGAAGACGAAGGGGGGCTGGGTCCACCAGTCAGCCTCTGTTTTCCAACGGGGATCGGACTGCTGCTGTGATCCGGTGCGGAAGCACGGGTGAAACCCCGTGGGCTGCGGTGTGGCCGTGAGCTCAGTGGGGCCCACAACCAGAGTTTAAACATTTCCAACAATTTCAGATTTTAGTTCAACTTCAAATGCCCCTAACTTTTGCTAGGATGGTCCAAATTGAGTGAAATTTTTTTTGTTGGATTCAGCTCTCCGAGTACTATCAAGCAAAACAAGTTTCAGTTCATGAAACTTATTATTTAGCATAATTAATTCCCTAAAGTTTAAACTGTTGGGAATTTTATCTGGTGATTTCCTTTATGGAAAATTCTGAAATTTGGCTAGGATGTTCATTTGAAAATATTTGAGTCACAGGAACAATTTCAGATCCATCCAAGTTAATTTAGTCCCCCTAATGGTTTGATTAAGTGAACTGCCCTGAGAAAATGGAAAAATGTACAGAAACATTTTTCAGAATTTTCTCAAATCTTGATTAGGGCATAACATTCTCTAGGATTCTTCAAATTACATGATACCAACTACATTATAACCATCTCAAACTCTAGACTCCAGAAAGTAATGGTTCGGTCCATGAAAATCCCTGGAAAACCATGGAAGCTCTAGTAATGACCATTTAGACTTTTATTTGTGCAGAGCTCAATTTAGCTTTGTTTCAAATGAAATTTAGTCAAGTCTCGGATTAGATTCTTACCATGACACC
Organism: Neostapfia colusana; assembly: GCA_030760725.1. Taxonomy (NCBI): domain Eukaryota; kingdom Viridiplantae; phylum Streptophyta; class Magnoliopsida; order Poales; family Poaceae; genus Neostapfia; species Neostapfia colusana. Next base: position 66,459,863 of record JASWHV010000011.1, read on the forward strand.
ATAAAAATTTCAGATCCAAAGGGAGTGTCTAGCTAGAGTTATAGTCTTTACATACTAAATTCAACACATTTGCATTTAAATTCGACATATCGATTGAATTGATTACGTGTAGTCTCTGAACGCGAGGAGACCCTGGAGGTTTTGGACTTCATACTTCCGGAGGAGACACTAACCCCTGACCAGCAGCAACAAGGCAAGCCCTTGTTTGGATTTAATAAGTTTTAGAAAGTTTTGATTTATCTTCACTTAGCTTGGAGTATGTGTATGCATTAGGTGTAGGATGGATGAAACCCCAATTGCATAACAAGAATATTCCAAAGAGAATGAGGGTAGTGTCTAGGTACTCGAGTAGATCATGCTTCACCTAATATGTATAGACTTCAGTACAAGTCGAGTAGTTGGAATCTACTCGCGAGTATAGGAGTTGCCACATACGGGATTGGTTCGAGATGCGAGACAACTTTAGAAATAAAATGAGACTAGGCAGGGAAGAACGCAGCAAGAGGAAGTCTTGTGTGCATATCCCTGTCCGTGTCGATTGAGGACCGATCCATGTGCGGACCCGCTGAACATGTTTGAATGTACCGAAGGCATATCGGATATATGGGGTCCGATAAACTGATGTAACCAATACCTCCGGGCGTCGAGGCATAACACACCGATTTAAAGGTGTAGGTTGAGGGCGGCAAGGTGGAAATCCTCTAATGGGCATAGAGAGATGCTCCGTGTAGGAAACCTCCTGTCCATTTGGGTGCGACCGTTTCGACGTTTGGGCTGTTTTGTGAAAGGTTGTTCCGTACGACATCGAGTGAGCGTGCTGTGCAGCTCGATCGGTTAACGCCACCTCACGGTGAAAAACGCGGCTCAAAGTCCAGCACACGAGCTACTCCATCCGTTCTCTTCGTTCCCGAGTGAACCCAGCTCCCACCGCACAGTAAAGACTGTTTCCGCTCGCAAGCTGTTGCCGCCGTTCTCTGATCACCGGCGATCAGAAAATCCTGGCTGCTTCACGCACCACCACCAGAGAAGAAAAGCTGTGCCCGCGTGTGAGGAAGGTGTAGGAGGAAACCTTTAACCTTTTCATGCGGGGTAGAGCGAGAATTCCGAGTTTTCCCTTATGGTGCACCTTAGAGTTAGCAATCAGTCATCAGCAAAATTCGTTGCACAGAGGCAACTGCCGGTCGAGCTGCATCTCACACATGCTCTAGACACCCGTGCGCGTGTTACCGAGCAAGAACCTGCAGGAACAACCATCCCAAACCCTAGTTTCACCGATAACAGTCCGGCAGAAGAGAGGGTCGCCGGTGAGGTCTGGGTTGCCAGCCGTTTAGGTCCCAACCAAGGTCATGCCGAGTTTCCCGAGGCTTCCCTGGACGTGGTGACGCGATTAGCGCGCGAAGAGGGTGGTCAGGAGGACGGGAACACGTTGCCGATGTTCCACAGAGACATAGCGCTCATGGCCGGCGAGCTACGGCGGTTTGCCGGTGGCGGCATGATGTTCAACGTGTTCAGCGCCTAAAGTTATGTGGGGGCGGCAAGTCTCACCATCACCGGCAAGCTAGGTCGCCGGGAATGCCAACCTCGCCGGAGCTCCGGCGGCTCGGGGCGGCATCTTCGGGAGGTAGACGAAGGCGCAGGTCCCACTTGTCAGTTGCTGAGTTAAGCGCGCGCGATAGCGCCATTAGTTTAAATTAAACGGGCGGGCCCGCTGTCAGTCTTCGGTTGAGCCCGGGAGACGATTTTCTGTAGGAAAATAATTCAGGGATCAGTCCAAACTTTAGAAATTCATAACTTTGGTTAGAAGTGTCCAAATTCAGCGAACCAAATTTGGTTGGATTCATCTTTTTGAGTACTTTCCAGAAAAATAAATATTAGCTCATAAAATTTATTAGTTTTCCATAATTAATTCCCTAAAATTTAAACTGTTGGGAATTTTATCTGGAGAATTACTTTATGAAAAATTCTGAAATTTGGCTGAGAGGTTCATTGAAAAATCCTTGAGTCACAGGAATAATGTCAGGCCCATCCAGATTCATTTAGTCCCTCTAAGGGTGTGATTAATTGAACTGCCCTGAGAAAATAGAAAAATGTACAGAAACATTTTTGAGATTTTCTCAAATCTTGGTTAGGGCATAACTTCATCTAGAATTCTTAAAATAACATGAAACCAATTCCATTAGAACCATCTGAAACTCTAGTTTCCAGAAAGTAATGGTTGGATCCATGAAAATCCCTGGAATTACTTAGAGGCTCTACTAATGATCAAACAGGCTTTTATTTGTACAAAGCTCAAAGGAACTTTGTTTCGAATGAAACTTGATCAAAACTCCGGTTAGGACCCTACCAAGCCACCATAAAATTTCAGAGCCAAAGGGGAGGGTTAATTAGAGTTATGGTCTTTACATAGTCAATTTAAAACATTGCATTCAAATTTACATATAGTATATGCTTTACGTATAGTCGCTGAAGGCGAGGAGACCCCGGAGGTGCTTGACTTTCTCCTTCTGGACGAAGCCCTAACCACTGACCAGCAGCAACAAGGCAAGCCCCGGTTTGCATTAACTAATTTTACAAAGTTTTGCTTTATGTCTAAGTAGTATGTGGTATGTATGTGCATTAGGTGTAGGATGGATGAAACCCAAGTGCATAGCCAGATTATTTCCACAAGAGTGAGGGTAGTGTATACGTCCTCGAGTAGTATACGATGTGCTTAATGTTCATAGAACTTTATACAAGTCGAGTAGTTGGGATCTACTCGCGAGTTTAGGAGTCGGGACACACGGGATTGGTTCGAGTGATGTGAGATCACTTTAGAAAGAAAATGAGGTTAGGCAGGGACTAGGGCGCAGCAAGAGGAAGTATTGTAGGCGCAGCCCTGTCCGTGTCGATTGAGGACCGATCTGTGAGCGGCCCTGCTGAACAAGTATTGAACGTACTGAAGGCATATCAGATATATGGGCCCCGATAAACCGATGTAACCTATACCTCCGGGCGTCGAGGCATCACGCACAGATTTATACGTGTAGGTTTAGGGCAGCAAGGTGGAAATCTGCTAACGGGCATAGATAGATGCTCCGTTTAGAGAACCTCCTGTCCGTTTCGGTGCGACCGGTTCGACGTTTCGGCTGTTAGATGAAAGGTTGTCCCGTACGACATTGAGTGAGCGTGCTGTGCAGCTCCACAGGTGGGTGTACGTGATGTGCTCTTTGGGTATCACTGCAGGTGTATATCAAGTCGATTCCCTCCCGGTGATGAGTACCGCTTGTTCACTGCATCGTAACTTATATAAATTATGGAATGTTATGATTCAATTCTGCTGATATGTATAATTGTATTTCTACATGTGTGCCACCAAATATTGCTTACTAAATTTCATATTCATGAACTGTTAACTTGTGGCTAAAATATGAACTAAGGATGAACTTGTAGGCGTGTCCGTTTGCTGAAATTTACCATCCCATGTTCGTTGTAAACTTCATGTAGAGTTTCATGCCTAGGTGAGTCGGTTAAGTCTTGTTAAGCCATCATGCTCACGGTTGCTGCTATAAGTGTTTTCAGGTGATGACCACTCCACGGACTCGGGTTACGAGTCCACCGGCGAGGGCTACCCTCCGTCGGGGACCACGGCTGAGTTGGAGCCGTACACGACGTGCTGAGCTGAGATGTGCAGCTAGTGTGGGTTGCCCATAGGGCTGGGCAACCGACTTTTGCTAGGTAGATGGTGTGAGTTGTATAAACTTAGTTTCTGCTGTTGTAATCTAAACACTAGATTATAACTGAAGTGTTGTACTACTTTGTACATTTCAGTTGGTTTTCTATGTAATACATTATCGTTCTTATGATGTGTGCTGTCGGGTGTCGCATCGTGGGGCACCATCCTCTGCGATCCTGGATGAGCGGATCTTGGTCCGCCACAGGCTGGTATCAGAGCCGCATTGGGGATAACACGCTAATTAAGGGCTGTATTACGGGACAACTTAGGTTTACGGTGAGGATTCGCTAGTTTGCCCAAGGACTATATTAGCATAGTTACTTAATGTGGCAAGACTAACATATGTGTTATAATTCTGAAATTTTGATTATGTAACAACGCACCTACGCTCAGGTAAGAATGGTACGGAATGCCACCGAAAGCGGTTCAATTTCGGTTAGCTCTCCTAGTCCGTTCCCCTACTCTGCCAAATACAGATAACGAGGAATGTGGTTCAGTGATAGGTCTCACAACTTGGTGTGATACGTCAATATGAAACTCTTGGACTCTTCATGTTCCTGAGTTCATATGAAACACTGATCTCTAGCGTGCATTAGGTAAGCAAGTGAGACCCCATCGCGTGGTCAGTAACGCGTAGTGTGTTCGTCTGGAAATAGCCCAGGAGGACCTACGCAGCGCTTGCCATCGGCGTGCCCTGCAGAGCAGTAGGTGGTACATGTTAGGTTGATAAAATTCCCAACCATGACGACCCGTTCACTCTCTACTCGGGCTCCCCATCATATGGTGTTAAAACACGATCACATACCTTGAGACATGGCTTAACTCAAGGACGGCCGTATGGCAACGATACGGGCATTTGTATTTACTTTCAAATATGGACCTGCCTGAAATGAAAATAACCTTTGAGTGCATTATTATTGTGTGGTCTTCTGCAGGTACTAACCACATATGTATCCCGTGTAGTATACGTGTGCGAGAGGCCGTTTAGTGCCACAATTGAGACGTATATGCCGGTATAATCCAGTTAGGATTTTCTTTCTGTGAGGAACGTAGTACCGACATATTATAAGCATGTGCATGTAAGATAATGATAACCAGGAATTAAAATCACCAATTTTTAAACATGTAGGACCCTGGTTGGGTAGAAAAACTCAATAGTTCATCAGTGTAGTTCAAAGGGATTGAAAAACAGAGTGCTCTGTTTTGGGCAGCAAGTTTGCTGAATCTTGACAGAGCATAACTCACATATTATTTAGCAAGTGGAGGTGTGTATATAGTTCTGAAAAGTTGTTTAATTACTATACAACTTTTTTGTAGACATCCAGAGCTGAATCACACCTTAAACTGGCTGAATTTCCAGATAATTGTAAACTGTCCAGAACCAGGACAGATTCAAAACACTCTCTGGACTGTTCTGTATTTCAAGCATAACTTACTGTAGAAAAATCTAAAATTACCATATGATACCTATTTCGAAAGGATAGGAGATGTTTTACATCTTTTTAATTCAAAGTTTCTGCAGCATGGAATTCAGTTGAAATTATAGTTGAAAACAGCAATTTCCAAAGGAGGTGCTGTTAAAATTCTTCCAGAAATTATGTTAACTTTAAATTATCATAAATTTTTAACCAGAGCTGATCTGAGGGCAAATAAATACTCGTTGGAAAGATACTGAAGTTAACTTAAACTTTGGTATTCAACTTGAGACATGAAAATGCTCAGCACCAGATCAAAATCTGGAATATGTAGAAACTGGTCATTCTGGCAGAAGGATGACAGTTGAACTCATTTGAGAGATTGTTGTACCCTAGGGGGTTTAAGTACTTCCAATGGGGTAGAACATAGTCATTAGTGGTTCTATTCAACTAGTGAAAAATTTGAGTATATGTACTGCTCAAGTTTCTTTTGCTAGAGACCATGTTTGTGTCGTATTGAAGATAAAAGGGTAGTATACGTGATGACAAAGCGATAATAACGTCTCGTAGTGACCAAACCTAGTTGACATGAACTTCCAAAGAGGAAGTCCAACAAGTTGGATTTAACTAGCATGTATTTGGTCTGGTAATGGTGTAGCTTGTGCAAAGTTATTACATTATTTGTATACGAGATGTATCGCATGTTTTACTGTCATTATGCCTTACGCCTATTTTATTGGATAGCATGAAGTATGTTGCAGGACTGATTTTTATTGTCGTATGGTTGCAGATGGTTCGCACTCGGGCCACGCATACGATCGTGCAAAATACGTCCCAGGCGGGGGGGCGTCAAGAGAGGGGGCCTCGTGAGCCCCACGTTGTGACGTACTCAGACTTCATGAGTACGCACCCTCCGGTGTTCACTGAAGCTGCAGAACCCCTGGAGGCCGACAACTGGCTGCGGACAATTGAGTCCAAGTTCGGGCTGCTCCAATGTACGGAGCGGCAGAAGACTCTGTTCGTGGTGCAGCAGCTTCACGGTGCCGCTGATGCATGGTGGGCGAACTATGTCGCCTCACTGCTGGCTGGCCACGCCGTCGAGTGGGAAGAATTTCGGGAGGCGTTCCGCGCCTACCATATCCCTCCCGGGATAATGAAGCGGAAGTTCCAAGAGTTCTTGGAGCTGAAGCAGGGCGAGAGGAGTGCCCACGACTACTCCCGTGCCTTCAACCATCTGGCGCAATATGCATCGGATTATGTCTCCACCGAGGAGAAGAAGCGGGAGCACTTCTATAGGGGGTTACATACCGAGATGAAGACGCATCTCGTCCAATGCCACCACCGAGACCGCAACAGCAGCAGCAGATGGTAACCCAGGCGTTTCCACCGCCACAATGCGCCCCGGGTTTCCGTCTGCCGATCAGCGGAGGACCGCCTCGCTACACTTGCTTTACATGTGGCCAGGCAGGCCATTTCTCGGAGGACTGTCCCCATGGGCAGCAGAGCAGCGGGCAAGCCCAGTTCCAGGGCGGTGCTCGAGGCCGACCTCCGGTCAAGAAGGTTGGTCAGCAAACTGGGGGCATTCGCAACCTCGACAATGAGGATGCCCCAGAGGGAGAAAACATGCTGGCGGGTACATTCACTCTCAACGATCATGCAATCATCATATTATTTGATTCTGGTGCAACCCACAACTTCATAAGTGCATAATATGTGGTTAAGCATCAACTGGAAGCCTTTCCAACCGAGTGCTCTTATATGATCTGCTCACCGGGAGGAAAGATTTCAGCAACTATGATGATTCCGAAAGCACCACTATGCTTAGGTGGGAAGATATATCCCACCACTATGATTATTCTTGAGGGGCAGAAGATTGATGCAATCTTAGGGATGTCATGGCTAAGTTACCATGGTGCTGTCATAGAAACATTATCACGGACGGTACACCTCAACTACCCACTACACCGTCCGCAGTCCCTTATACTAGACCATCCAGTCCGGTAAGTTTCAGCAACTAATAATACTGAAACTCTCAAGTTAGAGGACATCCCCATAGTCCGAGAATACCTTGACGTGTTTCCGGATGATCTTCCGGGCATGCCACCTGAACGGGATGTTGAGATCAAGATTGAGCTTGCACCCGGGACGACTCCCATCTCAAGGAGACACTACAAAATGGCTCCAAAGGAGCTGACTGAATTGAAAGAGCAGCTCAATGATCTGTTGAGCAAAGGTTTCATTAGGCCGAGTTCATCGCCTTGGGGATGCTCGGCGCTGTTCCTAAAGAAGAAGGGTGAAACCTTGAAGCTGTGTGTGGATTACCGACTGCTCAACGCCATCACCATCAAGAACAAATACCCACTGCCCCGCATTGACATCCTGTTTGATCAGCTTGTGGGTGCAAGTGTGTTCTCCAAGATGGACCTTCGCTCTGGATATCATCAAATAAAAATCCGGGCGGAGGATATCCCGAAGACGGCCTTCTCGACGAGATATGGCTTATACGAATATCTCGTCATGTCTTTTGGCCTCACCAATTCTCCGGCACATTTCATGTATCTCATGAACTCGGTGTTCATGCCGGAGCTGGACAAGTTCGTTGTGGTGTTCATTGATGATATCTTGGTTTACTCCAAGACAGAAGCAGAACACGCCGAACACTTGAGAATCGTTCTTCAACGATTGCGAGACCATAAGTTATATGCCAAGTTCAGCAAATGTGAGTTTTGGATCAGCCAAGTGCTATTTTTGGCACATATCATCTCAGCGGAAGGCACTGCGGTTGACCCAAGCAAAATTGAGCAAGTGCTGAAATGGAAAGCCCCTACTTCTGTACATGAAATCAGAAGCTTCCTCGGTTTAGCAGGATATTGCTGGAGATTCATTCCAAGCTTCTCCAAGCTTGCTAAGCCAATGACAGAGTTACTGAAAAAGGGAACAAAGTACGTGTGGAACTCAGCATGTGAAGGAGCATTCCAAGCATTGGTAAGCATCTTACAACAGCCCCGGTCTTAGCTCAACCGGATACGACCAAACCCTTCGACGTGGATTGTGATGCATCCGGTATCGGGCTCGGCTGCGTGTTGATGCAAGAAGGACGTGTGGTCGCATATGGCTCACACCAACTTCGAAACCATGAGAAGCATTATCCGACTCATGATCTTGAGCTCGCTGCAGTGGTTTTGGCGCTGAAAATATGTAGGCACTATCTCCTGGGGAATTTGGTGCACCTCTACATCGACCACAAGAGACTGAAGTATATCGTCACCCAGAAGGAGCTGAATATGAGGCAAAGGAGATGGTTAGAACTAATTAAAGATTATGATATTGAGATTGATTACCACCCCGGCAAGGCGAATGTGGTTGCCGACGCGCTGAGTCGGAAATCACATGTCCATAACCTCACCATTACACCGGTGGAGGAGGAAGAGCCGAGTTTATATTTGGTTCCTTATGGATCGCTCTACAACCTTGCCATCATCCCTACCATTAGGGAAGAGATCATTGCAGCTCAGAAAGTTGACAAGGGCATGGCACATCTCTGGAGACGGATAGACAACGGGGAAATCAAATGTTTCTTGGAAAGATGATGAGGGGACACTGTGGTTCAATGACCGCATAGTCGTACCCCAGAATATGGAGCTGAGAAAGAGGATTCTTGATGAAGCTCACTCGTCTAAATACTCCATTCATCCGGGCAGCAACAAAATGTACCAAGATTTGAGAAAGAAATTTTGGTGGACACGGATGAAGCGGGAAGTAGCTAAGTACGTATCAAAGTGTGATACGTGTAGACGAGTGAAAGCGGATCATATGAGGAAATCAGGGCTGCTGCAAACCCTGAAAATACCGGCATGGAAATGGGAAGATGTGAGCATGATTTCATTGTGGGATTACTCCTGACTTCCAACAAGCATGATTCCATTTGGGTAATCGTTGACCGATTAACCAAGTCGGCTCACTTCATTGCTGTGCATATAAATTACAATGCCGGCAAATATGCAGAGCTGTACATTGCGAGGATTCTATGCATACATGGGGTACCCAAGATTATAGTCTCAGATCGAGGTGCACGATTTGTATCTTGTTTCTGGGTGCAGTTGCACGCTGCATTGGGTACTAAACTGCTTAGAAGCTCCGCCTATCACCCTCAGACAGATGGGCAAACAGAGAGGGTGAACCAAGTACTAGAAGACATGTTGAGAGTGTGTGCCATCCACCACGGTAGAAACTGGGATGATCATCTACCGTTGGCGGAATTCTCGTACAACAATGGCTATCAAGCGAGTATCAAGATGGCACCATATGAGGCTCTCTACGGTCGCAAATGCCGCACCGCATTAAACTGGTGCGAGTCCAGTGAAAGGGTCACGTTCGGGGTTGATGTGCTGAACGACGTCGAAGAGCGTGTTCGGATGATTCAAGCCAACTTGAAGGCCGCTCAATTCCGACAGAAAAGCTACACTGATAAGAGACGTAGGCTGCTGCACTTTGACGTCGGGGAACACGTGTACCTCCGTGTATCTACGATGAAAGGCGTGTATCGATTCGACGTGAAGGGAAAGCTCGCCCCCAGATTTATTGGACCCTATGCTATCACCGAGAAGTGTGGACCAGTTTCGTATAAACTGGAGCTACCAGCATCTCTCGCTGGTGTTCACGATGTTTTCCATGTCTCACAACTACGGAAATGTCTGAAGTATACGGCTGCTGTTACCACCGAAGACATCGGCGAGCTGCAACCGGATTTGACATATGCTGAATATCCGGTGGCAATTATTGATGAGAAGGCCCGGACCATACGTAGCTGAACGCTGTGGTTCTACAAGATACAGTGGAGTAACCACACCACCGAAGAAGCGAAGTGGGAGAGCGAGGGATTCCTTCACTCAAACTACCCGGAGTTCATGGCGTCTCATCACAGGTGAGTTCCTATTACATCGCTGTCTCTCCTTTTGTAATCCCGGGACGAGATTCTTTTAAGGGTGGAGTGATGTAAAAGCCCAAGAAAGTGACTTGCAAAATTTTTATTTTCATCACCTCACAACACCACAGTTCATTTTGTTGATAGCTCATGAACACTTGGTAAGAGCAAGTAAACACCATCAAAAGGGGTAATTAGAGGGGAAAGCCCTAATTTCAAAAAGTAGGGGTCATACACATAAACATGAAAGGTTGAGCTCACCCCTAGACCCTAAAGAGTCTTAGGAAGGCTCAGGCCAAATTTCATGCAAATCCAATACTTTTTGGCACTTTTGGAGACATTTGAAAAAGGGGCCAATTTGAATGCAAATTAAAATTTCAGTAACTTTCATCACTTGAATTCAAAAGTTGACTTCATACTAAAACTCAGCACATTTTTCTGAGTTAGTCCACCAATTTTAATCCCCATTGGATTTCATCTTGCTGGGAGCTAAATTTGCATTAATTCAAAACTGAATTTGAATTTCAGTTCAAATGTGCAGCAAATTTATCCAAACCAGTTTCAAATTGAGGAAATCAAATTCAAACCATGACTTTGGGGATAAGTCTCTCATTCAATTGTGAGTACCTGGGATCTTTGCAGTAAAAATTTGGAAAAGAATTAGAGGGAGAGCTGGGGCCCACTGATCAGTGACTCAGCTCCACTAAACCGACTCAACCCGAAGGAAATCGACCACGGCGACCGTCAGGCGCTCAGGGGGGGGGTGACAGCTCGATTGGTTAACGCCACCTCACGCTAAAAAACGCGGCTCAAAGTCCGGCACACGAGCTATTCCATCCGTTCTCTTCGTTCCCGAGTGAACCTAGCTCCCACCGCGCGGTAAAGACTGTTTCTGCTCGCAGGCTGTTGCCGCCATTCTCTGATCACTAGCGATCAGCCGATCCTGGCTGCTTCACGTGCCACCACCAGAGAAGGAAAGGTGCGCCCGTGTGTGAGGAAGCTGTAGGAGGAAACCTTTCACCGGTTCATGCGGGGTAGAGCTAAAATTCTGAGTTTTCCCCCACGGTGCACCTTAGGGTTAGCAATTGGTCATCGGCAAAATTTGTTGCACAAAGGCAACCGCCGGTCGAGCTGCAGCTCACACACGCTCTAGATACCCGTGCACGTCTTTCCGAGCAAAAACCCGCAGGAACAACCATCCCAAACCCTAGTTTCACCGATAACAGTCCGACGAAAGAGAGGGTCGCCGGTGAGGTCCGGGTTGCCGGCTGTTTAGGTCCCAACCAAGGTCATGCCGACTTTCCAGAGGCTTCCCTGGACGTGGTGACACGATTAGCGCGTGAAGGGGGTGGTCAGGAGGACGGAAACACGTTGCTGATGTTGCACAGAGACATAGCGCTCGTCGCCGGTGAGCTACGGCGGTTAGCCGGCGGCGGCATGATGTCCAACGTGTTCAGTGTCCAAAGTAATATGGGGGCGTCTCCGGTGGCTCGGGGCGGCGGCGTCTGGAGGTAGACAAAGGCGCGTGTACCACATGTCAGCCACTGAGTTAAGCGAGCGTGAGAGCGCGGTTAGTTTAAATTAAATGGGCAGGGCCCGCTGTCAGTCTCCGGTTGAGCGTGGGAGACGATTTTCTGTAGGAAAGTAATTCAGGGATCAGTCCAAACTTTAGAAATTCATAAGTTTGGCTAGAAGTGTCCAAATTCAGCGAACCAAATTCTGTTGGATTCATCTTTCCAGCAAAACAAATTTCAGCTCATGAAACTTATTAGTTTTCCAGAATTAATTCCCTAAAGTTTAAAGTGTTGGGAATTTTATCTGGAGAATTACCTTATGAAAAATTCTGAAATTTGGCTGAGAGGTTCATTGGAAAATCCTTGAGTAACAGGAAAATTTTCAGGCCCATCCAAGTTTATTTTTCCCTCTAATGGTGTGATTAAGTGAACTGCCCTGAGAAAATAGAAAAATGTACAGAAACAATTTTCAGATTTCCTCAAATCTTGGTTAGGGCATAACTTCATCTAGAATTCTTCAAATAATATGAAACCAATTCCATTATAACCATCTCAAACTCTTTTTTCCAGAAAGTAATGGTTGGAGCCATGAAAATCCCTGGAATTCCTTAGAGGCTCTACTAATGATCAAATAGGCTTTTATTTGTGCAAAGCTCAAAGGAACTATGTTTTAAATAAACTTGGTCAAAACTCTGGTTAGGACCCTACCAAGCCACCATAAAAATTTCAGAGCCAAAGGGAAGGGTTAATTAGAGTTATGGTCTTTACATAGTCAATTTAAAACATTGCATTCAAATTTACATATAGTATATGGTTTACGTATAGTTGCTGAAGGCGAGGAGACCCAGGAGGTGCTTGACTTTCACCTTCCGGACGAAGCCCTAACCACTGACCAGCAGCATCAAGGCAAGCCCCGGTTGGCATTAACCAATTTTAAAAAGTTTTGCTTTATGTCTAAGTAGTATGTGGTATGTATGTGCATTAGGTGTAGGATGGATGAAACCCGAGTGCATAGCCAGATTATTTCCACAAGAGTGAGGGTAGTGTATAAGACCTCGAGTAGTATACGCTGTGCTTAATGTTCATAAAACTTTGGTACAAGTCGAGTAGTTGGAATCTACTCGCGAGTTTTGGAGTCGGGACACACGATATTGGTTCGAGTGATGTGAGATCACTTTAGAAAGAAAATGAGACTAGGCAGGGGCTAGGGCGCAGCAATAGGAAGTCTTGTCAGCACAGCCATGTCCGTGTCGATTGAGGTCCGATCCGTGTGCGGCCCATCTGAACAAGTATTGAACGTACCGAAGGCATATCGGATATATGGTCCCCGATAAACCGATGTAACCTATACCTCCGGGCGTCGAGGCATAACGCACCGATTTATAGGTGTAGGTTGAGGGCAGCAAGGTGTAAATCTGCTAACAGGCACAGAGAGATGCTCCGTGTAGGGAACCTCCTGTCCGTTTCGGTGCGACCGGTTTGACATTTGGGCTGTTGGGTGAAAGGTTGTCCCGTACGACATCGAGTGAGCGTGCTGTGCAGCTCCACGGGTGGGCGTACGTGACGTGCTCTTTGGGTATCCCTGCAGGTGTATATCGAGTCGATTCGCCGTCCCTCGCGGTGATGAGTACCGCTTGTTCACTGCATCGTAACATAGATAAATTATGGAATGTTATGATTCAATTCTGCTGATATGTATAATTGTATTGTTACATGTGTGCCACTAAATATTGCTTACTAAGTTTCATATTCATGAACTGTTAACTTGTGGCTAAATGATGAACTAAGGATGAACTTGTAGGCGTGTCCGTTTGCTGAAATTTACCATCCCATATTTGTAGTAAACTGCATGTAGAGTTTCATGCCTAGGTGAGTCGATTAAGTCTTGTTGAGCCATCGTGCTCATGGTTGCTGCTATAAGTGTTTTTCAGGTGATGATCACCCCACGGACTCGGGTTACAAGTCCACCGGCAAGGGCTACCCTCCGTCAGGGACCACGGCTGTGTGGGAGCTGTACACGCTGCACTGAGCTGAGATGTGCAGCTATTGTGGGTTGCCCATAGGGCTGGGCAACCGACTTTTGCTAGGTAGATGGTGTGAGTTGTATAAACTTAGTTTCTGATGTTGTAATCTAAACACTAGTTTGTAACTGAAGTCTTGTACTACTTTGTACATTTCAGTTGGTTTTCTATGTAATACAATATCGTTCTTATGATGTGTGCTGTCAGGTGTCGCATCGTGCGGCACCACCCTCTACGATCCTGGATGAGCAGATCCCGGTCCGCCACAGGGATCGCAGAGGGTGGTGCCATGCGATGCGGCACCCAACAGCACACACGAAAAGACTATGAACAACATACAAACTTTTTATGTTACATAGAAACAGCGGAAGTATTTTACAAAACTTAATTATACAGAGGAAGTATTATTCTTAAGTACACTCTCCTAGTAACTAAGCAAAAGTGCAGTCGTCCAGCCCGGGAATGCTACACAGTAGCAACACTCACACAACTATCGCAGCAGCGTGCAGGGTTCCAGCTCGGCCGTGTACCCCGACGGGGGCATCACCTCGTCCTCGGACCCTTCCTCATAACTCTCACCTGCACAAAGCTCAAATATTGCAACCGTGAGCACAATGGCTCAGCAAGGCTTAACCGACACTCCTAATCATGAAACTCTACATGCAGGTATTGGTAATGTAGGAAAAAGGCATTGCAATAAAGACACGCCTACATGTTAATCCTTACTCTCAGTTTTATAGCAACAGTTTAATGTGCTTTAGGCAGCCCTCACATCGGAAGTCCACAATCAAACAAGAAACGCTTCCCTCCGATGTGGTTATGCCCAAAGTGGAAGATAAATTTAATGAGCTCTACATCTATAGAATACATGGTTTCAAGACATTAATAGTTTGCAGCATAATTATCTGGCTTCTTTCACTTCTTACTACGTCACAGCGCAGTGAACAAGCGGTACTCAAATAACCGTGAGGGACGGTGATTGCAATCAGGAGACATCCGGATAACACATCACATACACCCACTTTCATAAGTGTGGTGCTTCACACCTTCCTACTCTATTGTGTGCAGCAACCTTTCAAAGGAAACCCAAATGCCGAACCGGTCCATCCGTAACGGGCAGGAGGTCCCCGCGTGGAGTGTGTCTGTGCCCACAGGCAGATTTACACCTTGTTAACCTCAACCCACTCATATAAAACGGTTGGGTATAAGCCTCGGCACCTAGGTTAACCAATTACATCAGTTTCCTGGTTCCCATATGCTAGTATGCATCTGGTACTGTTCAAACTTATCCAGCAGGGCCTCACACAACTCGGTCCTCAATCGACACCAATAGGGTTACGCACGTGAGACCTCCGCTCACTGCATCCTACCCCCCGTGCTGGGTCTCAATTTCACATTCTTAAGCCATTCTCTACTCTTTTCCATCCCGTGTGATACAATCTTACCTCGCGAGTAGATTCCAACTACTTGACTTCTACCGAGATCCTAAGAACATTAGCATGGCATTATCTACTCGTCGAGTTGTAAACTAATCAACCCTCCATAAGATTTAAAGGTCATGCAAGTGGGGTTTCAATCACACTAACTCTAATGCAACCAATTCAACCTAGACATAAGTAATACAAATAAAAACTTTGAAAAACGTAATTAAATGCAAACCGGGGCTTGCCTGGTTGCGAGTCAAGGGGAAGTCAACGTCTGGTCGGAGGACTTCCAACGGCTCCGGAGTGTCCTCAACTTCGGTCACTATATGATATGCAACAAAATATGTGTATAAGTACTAATGAATTATAAGAAGTAAACTTCTATTCATAGCTACTGCTATTTAGGTTCCTTAATTGGCTTTGGGATTTTTTCAGTGAACACTAGAATCTATAAGGATGATCTGAGCAAAATTTGGAGAAGTTTTGTGGAAGCTTATGGTCTCCAAAATTCCCACAAGTACAAGCCTTCTCTGAATTTTGATCCCAAATCTGATGTTTTGACAAGGCTAACAGTGGAAGATCTAATTAGAGCAGGTCTCTAGGGTTCTAACAAAACTTGTTTCACAATTTTTGGAGCTACCTACAGGGAAAACTCCAAATGAAAGCTGAACTTTGTATCAGAGTTTAGCCTAGCAAATTTACTCCAATGAAGCTCAAATTTTATAGGAGATCACTAATGCTATGAAGAATCTTCTGGCCAAATTTAAGGAAATTCCATAATAGGGATATTCTGGAATTAATTCCTAAAAATTTAACTTTGATGAATTTTGGAGATAAGAGATCCTCAGAACAAATTCTTTGCATTTCTGCAAAGTACTGACTGAGAGGAATCCAACAAAATTTTGTACATTCCTACTAAAAGTTATGGGGTTTCAAAGTTGATCTAAATCTGAAATTCAGGAAAAAGTTTAAACTCTATTTGTGGGCCCCACTGCTTGAACCAGCCAGTGACATCGCAGCCACACCGAGGCCAACGGGGTTTTCCCTGCGCAGCCGCACTTGATCCCGTGCCACAATCCGATCTCCGCGCCGAATCCAGAGACTGCCAGGTGGGACCCGGCCTCCTTCGTCCACCTCGCGCTGCCCACGCTCCCCGCGGCGGCGCACTCCGGCGAGGCTTGCCGGAACTAGGTTCCCGGCCTCCACCGGAGCTGAAACTCGCTGCTTAGCCCTAACTTGACTTTCTTAACCCTTCTAGGAGGTCGGCGACCGCTGGCGATGGCTGGAAACATTTGTGCGATGACGGCAGCGGCGGCTAGGGTTTCGGCGACGGTGTTCTTGTGCTATGATGCACCAAATCAACCGTGGTTAGCTCGGAGAGCACCAGTCGAACATGGGAAACATGAAATGAAGAAGCTTGGAAGCTCAAACCGCCGGCAAACCCACTCTCGACGGTGAGCCGAGGGGTCTTGCGCTGGCGGCGAGGAAGACGGCGATAACTCGGCCGATTTTCAATGGTTTTCGTTGCTTCTTCTTCGAAGACGGCCGCTAGGATGTGAGGAAACTACTTTCTTACGAGCTCGACCAGTGGTAGCATGTGTGGATAGAATTTTGCTGTAGACCGAGCTTGGTGGAGTAACACTAGGTTTCGGGAAACCCTTAAATTCTTGCTACCCAGTTGATGGATCAACAAACGGTGGGTTGCTACACGTTCTATGGATGCAAATGCACCTCTTTCGTGTAGAGAGCACGGCACCGGTGCGTGTTCTTCACGGGAGAGAGCGGAGAGAACGGCGAGTGAATGGGACAAGCGAAGAGGAAATTCGGTGCTGTGACTGTGTCGTGTTGAAGTGGATGAACGACCGAGGAAACCAAGAGGTGGCGCCGGGACTCATCGGGTGGGGCTTCAGCGCCGGGAGCTGGCGCTCGCTCGTGATCGACCGAGGGAAAAACAGAGAGTTTGCTTCTGTGGGTGGCTGACTAGTGGGCCCCTCCCACCTAATTCTCCACTGATATTTCCCCTTTGGTCTCCAAATTAAATCCTTTGCTTCCTCCCAAAGTCATGGTTTGAAATGTTGAATTCATTTGAATTCTAGTGTGGAATTTGAACTGAGTTTGGTTATTTGAATTTGAATTGGAATTTGAATCTTCCCTTTGCATTGTTCCAAAAGCATAGCAAACCACACTCAAATTATCTGAATTTTTGTATGGATGCTAATTCAAATGTAGGGAACACATTTGTGGAACCAAATTTACAGTTTGGGAATGTTGGAATTTGAAACCGAAATTTGAAATTTAGACTTGAGGGCAGGTTGGAATTTGAAACCGAAATTTGAAATTCAGACTTGAGGGCTTTCTCTTTATTTCTAAACAAATATTAAGACCCCTCCAAAAAAGAGCTGAAATCTGGAAGTCTTAAGATTTGGATTATGGGGAACTATATTTTCAGTTTAGCTCCTCATGTTCGGAAATTTTTAGACATTGGAAGCAGAACTTTGAACTCACACCGTTGAAATTCAAAGTTTTAATCCCCCTCATTTTTCCTAAGTGTGAATGTGCTGAACTCATTGTTAGCACTTTTTGGGGATTTTACATCCCTCCCCCCTTAAAATGAATCTCGTCCCGAGATTCCAAAAGAAAAGCAAAGCGTGGAAGACTTTACCGGGTTTACGATGATAGCAAGTCCGGATAATTTGCTTGTACATAGTCCTCGCTTTCCCATGTTGCCTCATCAGCGGTATGGTTACTCCACAAGACCTTGTATAATCATAAGGTCCGTTTCTTGTGGCGCAAGTCTTTTCATCGATAATCCGGATCGGATACTTCGAGTATGTGAGGTCCAGTTGGAGAACTTCTATGTCTTCGGTGCGGATTTAAGCCGATGGTTTGAGGCATTTCCTCAGCTGAGAGATGTGAAATACGTTGTGAATTCCCACAAGTGATTCCGATAACTCTAAGCGATAGGTCACGGGTCCGCATTTTTCAATGATGGCGAACAGACCAATGAATCACGGAGCAAGTTTGCTCTTCACTCTGAAACGATGAACTCCTTTCATCGGAGACACACGGACATAAACATGGTCTCCAATGTTGAAGTGGAGAGGATGGCATCTTTTATTCGTATAACTCTTCTGACGAGATTGAGCAGCCTTAAGGTTGGCTTGTATTACTCGCACTCGTTCTTCGGCCTCATTCACAAGTTCAATGCTGTAGATAACTCGTTCACCTGACTCACACCAGTTGAGTGGTGTGCAACATTTCCGGCCGTATATAGCTTCATACGGCACCATCTTGATTCTAGCTTGATAGCCACTGTTATATGAAAACTCCGCCAATAGCAAATGGTCGTCCCAGTTTTTACCGTGGTGGATGGCACAAGCGCTTAGCATGTCTTCCAGCACTTGATTCACCCGTTCAGTTTGACCATCCATCAGTTTGGTCCCTAATGACGTGTGCAGCTGTTCCCAAAACCGAGCGACGAGCAGAGCACTGCATTCTGAAATAATGGAACAGGGAACACCGTGCAAGCACAAGATCCTTGCAATATACAGCTCCGCATATTGCTTGGCCACATAATTTGTATGTACTGGAATAAAATGAGCTGACTTGGTTAGTCGATCGATTATCACCCAAATTGAATCATGTTTGTGTGAGGTGAGATGTAACCCGACTATGAAGTCCATGCTGATATACTCCCACTTCCACGCCCGAATGTTCAATGGTTGCAGCTATCTGGCTTTACGCATATGGTCGGCTTTCACATGCCGACACGTGTCACATTCGGATACATACTTTGCGATTTCTCTTTTCATCCGCGTCCACCAAAACCTGGTTTTCAGATCCTGGTACATCTTGTTGCTGCCTGGATGAATAGAATACTTGGACAAATCCATTTGGTCCATGATTTTCTTCCGAAGCTTCATGTCACGGGGTACCACTATATGGTTTTTAAACCATAGAGTCCCGTGTTCATCCCTTCAGAAGCATTTCATTTCGCCATTCTTCATTCTTCTCCAAATGTGCGACATTCCCGTGTCTTCCTTCTGAGATTCCATAATCTTCTTTCGTATGGTAGGGATGAGAGCAAGATTATATAATGTCCCATATGGAACCAAGTATAAACTCGGATCCTCCTCTTCAAGTGGGGTGATGGACAGATGGTTGACGTGAGATTTGCATCTTAAGGCATCGGCAACCACATTTGCCTTACCGGGATGGTAATGAATCTCAATCTCATAGTCTTTGATTAGCTCTATCCATCTCCGTTGCCGCATATTCAACTCCTTTGGAGTGAATATATATTTTAGACTCTTGTGGTCGGTGTAGAGGTGCACTAAGTTCCCAAGTAAATAGTGCCTCCACATTTTCAATGCCAACACCAAAGAAGCGAGCTCAAGATCATGAATAGGATAGTGCTGCTCGTGGTTACGATGTTGACGTGAGCCATAGGCGACCACTCTTCCCCCTTGCATCAATACACCGCAAAGCCCGATACCAGACACATCAAAATATACGTCGAAGGGCTTGGTCATATCCATCTGAGCTAACACCAGGGCTGTTGTAAGATGCTTCACCAATGCTTGGAAAGCTCCTCCATGTGACGGACTGAAATTCGTACGCCCAGGATCTCACAGGGTGGTGCCGCACGATGCGACACCTGACAGCACACATCATAAGGAAACCATTGTATTACATTTGAAACAAACTGAATATGTACAAAAGGTAGTACAAACCTTAAGTTTACAACTAATTACAGAGTTACTGCAGCGGAAGATAATTTATACAACTCACGCCCGCCTAACTAGCAAAAGTCGGTTGCCGGCCCTATGGACAACCCACACTAGCTCCACTCATCAGCTTTCGCGGCGTGTACGGCTCCCACTCAGCTGTAGTCCCTGACGGAGGGTAGCCCTCGCCGGTGGACTCATACCCCGAGTCCGTAGGGTAGTCCTCACCTGCAAACACTCATAGCAGCGACCGTGAGCATGATGGCTCAGCAAGTCTTAACCGACTCCCTATACATAAAACTCTACATGCAGGTCATACGCAGATAGGATGGCAAATTGCAGCAAACGAACACGCCTACAAGTTCATCCTTATTTCATCTTTTAGCCACAAATTAACGGCTCAGGAATCTGAAATTTAGTGAGCAATATTTGGTGGCACACATGTAGCAATACATGTTATTCATAACAGCAATATTGAATCACATCATTCCATATGTTAACCTATGTCACGACTCAGTGACCAATTGGTACTCATCACAACGAGGGACGGTGAATCGACTCGATATACACCTGCAGGGATACCCAAATAGCACGTCACGTACGCCCACCCGTGGAGCTGCACAGCACGCTCACTCGATGACGTATGGCACAACCTTTCGCCCAACAGCTCGAACGTCGAACTGGTCGCACCGAAACGAGCAGGAAGTTCCCTACACGGAGCATCTCTCTATGCCCGTTAGCAGATTTCCACCTGGCTTCCCTCAACCTACACCTATAAATCGGTGTGCTATGCCTCGACGCCCGGAGATTTAGGTTACATCAGTTTATCGGGGCCCATATATCCGATATGCCTTCGGTACGTTCAAACTTGATCAGCATGGACCACACACGGATTGGTCCTCAATCGATATGGACAGGGCTGCGCCCACAAGACTTCCTCTTGCTGCACCCTAGCCCCTGCCTAGTCTCATTTTCTTACTAAAGTGTTCTCACATCACTCGAACCAATCCCGTGTGTCAAGTAACCTATACTCGCGAGTAGATTCCAACTACTTGACTTGTACCGAAGTCTACAAACATTAAGCTCAGCATGAACTACTTGAGGAATTAGACACTACCCTCACTCTTTTTGGAATAATCTGGTTATGCGTTTGGGGTTTCATCCACCCTACACCTAATGCACACACATCCGTCACACTAAGTGTATATAAAGCAAAACTTTTATAATACTTGTTTAATGCAAACCGGGGCTTGCCTTGTTGCTGCTGGTCAAATGTTAGTGTCTCATCCGGAAGTAGAAAGTCCAAAACTTCCGGGGTCTCTTCGCCTTCAGCGACTACACGACACGTAAGTACATTAACGATATGTCAATTTAGATGCAACATTTAAATTTAGTATGTAAAGACTGTAACTTTAGCTAGACATCCCATTTGTCTCTAAAATTTTTATGGTCGCTTGGTACGGACCTAAGCAGAGACGTGACAAAATTCCATTTGAATCAAAACTAATTTGAGCTCTGCACAAATAAAAGCCTAAATGGTCATTACTAGAGCTTCTATGGATTTCCAGGGATTTTCATGGATCACACAATTACTTTCTGGAAACCAGAGTTTGATATGGGTCTAATGGAGTTGGTATCATGTAATTTCAAGAATCCTAGAGGGAGTTATGCCCTAATCAAGATTTAAGAAAATCTGAAAAATGTTTCTGTACATTTTTCTATTTTCTCAGGGCAGTTCATTTAATCACACAATTAGGGGGACTAAACGAACTTGGATTAATATGAAATTTTTCCTGTGACTAAAGGATTTTCCAATTAATATCCTAGCCAAATTTCAGAATTTTCCATAAAGCAATCTCCTGATAAAATTCCCAAAAAAGTTAAAATTTAGGGAATTAATTCTGGAAAAAGATTAAGTTTCATGAGCTGAAACTTGTTTTTCTGGATAGTACTCGAAGAGCTGAATTCAACAAAATTTGGTTCACTAAATGTGGAGCTTCCTAGCAAAAGTTATAGGCATTTGAAGTTTGAACAAAATCTGAAAATCTTAGAAATGTTTAAACTCTGGTTGTGGGGCCCACTCTTTAAACCGGCCCACTGAGATCACGGTCACACCGCAGCCCACAGGATTTTACCCGTGCTGCCGCATCGGATCCTAGCTACAAACCGATCCCCGCTGGAAAATAGAGACTGACCGGTGGACCCATCCCTTCTTCGTCTTCCTCGTGACAACCCGCGCTCCCCACGGCGGCGCTTCGCTGGAGACCTCGCCGCGGGTCGTTCTACCACAGAACCTTCGACGAAACTCGCCGCATGTGTCCAAAATTGCTCAGGGAACACGTTGGTGCACTCACGAAGCTCGGCGATGGCCGGAACCATGCTCGCGACGGTGACAGTGGCGACTCCAACACCGGTGATGTCGCCAAAGCTACATAGGGCCCTATTTTTGGAATGGTTTCCTCCTACAGCTCTGTGGTGGCATGCTGAGCATGAAAATGAACTCGGTCTTCCATGGAAACGGCCGGACCTAGGACCTCACCGTCGACCTAGAGTTAAAAACGGTGGCGATCGGAAAAACTCGAAGAACAGCCACCATGGTCGATGGTTTCCGTCGGTTGTTGTTCCTAGAGGTCCGTTGGAAGGCCTAGGGCGTATGGATAAAGGAAAATGAGCTGGTATGAACTGACCACCATGAATTTTGAGTCGAGCTCGCTCTCGGTCCTAAGAACGGCAATTTGGTAAATCTCAAAATACTCCATCACTACTGAACGAAAAGGAGGAAGGTGTTCACCTGAAGATAGAGGAGGGGATGGCGCGTGTTTTTGCTGTAGGTGATCGTCCGACTCTCGGCTTGTATCGCGGAGACGGTGGAGAGCCAAGAGTCGCCCGGGTGGTGAGAGTAGAGACGATACAGCGCGCGTGAGGGAGGGCACAGCGGTGAAATGGTTCCGGGTGGGGTCGAACGACGTGAAGAAGACGTCTTAGCGTGGTCTGATCCCCGGAACAGGAGGTGGCACGGTGACTTCGTTGGGGCGAGGTTCCACCATGCGCTGGCGAGCTCTCGGTGTTCGACCGAAGAACAGAGTCGGTTTTTGCCTCTGTGTCTCTGACCAGTGGGTCCCTCCTCTCCCCTCTAATTCATTTTCCCAATTCTTGCTGCAAATATCCCAACTACTCACACTTAAATGGGAGACTTAGCCACCAAGTCAGGGAATGAATTTAATTCTTCAAATTGAAGTTGGTTTGGCTAAATTTGCTTCACATTTGATTTTGAAATTCAAATTCAGTTTTGAATTAATGCAAATTTAGCTCCCGACAGGATGAACTCGAATGAGGATGAAAATTGGAGGAGTAACTCAGAGAAATGTGCTGAGTATGAAAATGAAGTTAACTTTTGAATCCAAGTGATGAAAGTAGCTGAAATTTGAATTTGCATTCAACTTAGCCCTTTTACAAAAGTATCCAAAAGTGCCTCAAAATGATTTGGATTTGCATGAAACTTGGCATGAGCACTCCTAAAAGTATTTAGGGCCAAATGGTGAGCTCAGCCTCTTATGTTTTATATGTGTGAGCTCCTACTTTTTGGAGTTGTGAGTTCTTCCTCTAATCACCTCTTGATGGTGTTTACTTGCTCTTCACAATTGTTCATGAGCTATCCATAAAATGAGCTGTGGTGTGGTGCTGTGATGAACATTTTTAGCAAGTAAAATCTTGGGCTTTTACATCCCTCCCCCCTTACAAGAATCTCACCTTGAGATTATAAAATAAGAGACGAAGATGTAAGAGAAATTACCCGTGATGAGACTCCACAATATTTTGTAGAACCACAGCGTTCGGTTACGCATGGTCCGAGCCTTCTCATCAATAATCGCCACCGGATATTCAGCATAAGTCAAATCCGGTTGTAGCTCGCCCATGTCTTCAGTGGGAACAGTAGCCGTATACTTCAGACATTTTCGAAGTTGTGAAACATGGAAAACGTCGTGAAAACCAGCGACAGACGCCGGTAGTTCTAGTCGATACGCCACTGGTCCACACTTCTCAGTGATAGCATAGGGTCCAATAAATCGGGGAGCGAGTTTCCCCTTCACGCGAATCGGTGCACACCATTCATCTGAGATACACGGAGGTACACGTGTTCCCCGATGTCGAAGTGCAGCGGCCTACGCCTCTTATCAGCTTAACTTTTCTGTCAGGATTGAGCGGCCTTCAAGTTGGCTTGAATAATCCGAACACCCTCTTCGGCGTCGTTAACCAAATCAATCCCGAACGTGACCCTTTCACCGGACTTGCACCAGTTCAATGGGGTACGGCATTTGCAACCGTAGAGAGCTTCGTATGGCGCCATCTTGATACTCGCTTGATAACCATTGTTGTACAAGAATTCCGCCAACGGTAGATGATCATCCAAATTTCTAACGTGGTGGATGGCACACACTCTCAACATGTCTTCTAATACTTGATTCACTCTCTCAGTTTGCCCATCTGTTTGAGGATGATTGGCGGAGCTTTTAATCACCTTAGTACCCAAAGCAGCATGCAACTGCTCCCAGAAACGAGCCACGAACAGTGCCCCTCGATCTGAGATTATGGTCTTGGGTACCCCCTGCAAGCATAAGATTCTTGCAATGTACAACTCCGCATACCTGCTGGCATGGAAATGTGTATGCACGGGAATGAAGTGAGCCGACTTGGTTAACCGGTCAATGAGTACCCAAATGGAATCATGCTTGTTGAACGTCATGGGTAATCCCACAATGAAATCCATGCTCACATCTTCACACTTCCATGTTGGAATTTTCAGGGGTTGCAACATCCCTGATTTCCTCATGTGATCCGCCTTCACTCGTGTAAAAGTCCCAAAAACTTGTAAATAGGAAACTTGAGCCATGAATAAAAGTGGAGTTTATATTCAAGAAATGGGACTTACAAAAAACTTTTGTATACTCATGAAAGTGTTGGCTTGTGCAATAAAACTTTGAATTCGGTTTGAACTAAAAGGGTCACATCAAAAGGAAGAAGGGCATTTTCAAAAGAGGAAATTCAAACTGTTGTTTGAGAAGTTGTATTTGCCATGGCCAACTCAAATATCAGAGGACATAATTAGATTCCTTAGGTCCAAATTAGTTGGTAAGCAAACTTTCATCAACTTTTGAAAAGATTTGCTACCCATTTTTCTAAATGGAGTTAAATATGCAAAGAATTCAAATAAACATTTGAATTGGTCACTTGCCAAATTTTGGAGATCTTTTGAGGGATAAGAGGGCACTGACTGGTGGGGCCCACATGTCATAGGTCAAATGTGACTTGCACACTAAGTTTGTGTGCTGTGTTCACTTCACCGAGCGGGGCTGCAGCCGTGTGACACAGAGGGGCACCGGGAGCCACCTCCTGCTCGTCCCTCTCGCGCTGGCGAGCTGTTTCCCCTCTTCTTATCACCTCAATCACGTCCTGTTGCCCAAGCCATTGCTGTTTGTCGCCTCCACGCGCAAAGGTTCGACAGAGGCTGCTGCCTCCTTTGCTCATCGTCTCCCGGCAAGCCCAGCGCCTCTCCGGCGTGCTCAAGAGGCCACAGAGGTGCGCCAGGAGGTACTGATCCTCATCCTGTCGATCCCCTGCTCTTTCCCGACGCCGGCTAGCCGGAATTTCGTTTTTGGCACCGGCGCATGTGAAGGACCGACCTCAGCAAATTTCTGAAAATTAGCTCCAATCGATTGATTGTTCGTTCTACAATTCAGACCACAGATACTAGGGTTCCTAGCGCCCTTCCACGCCGAAGCACGAAGCAAACCGACGACCCTATGCCCCGGGCGACGAGAAATCGTCGCCGGCTGCCAAAACTGCCACGGTCCACGGTGACGACTAGTTTGCAGCCATGTTCTGCATGATTTGGTCTCCGTTCCATGTTCCTAGACCCATAGGGATGCTGTAGGACATCGTAGCTCGCCGGGAGATGCCTTGGACACGCGGGAATGCGTCCATGTTGAGCTCCCGAGCCGCCCCGCCGGTGCCGACCCACCTACAGCCGTTTTCACGTGGGGAAATCTTGCCCGGCAGCTGCGCCACGTTCCCAAGAGCATGTAGAGCGAAACCGGAGCTCATTTGGTGGAGAAATGAGGGAGAACGATCCATGCCAAGTTTTCTGCCGGTGTGCACCCGCGGGCTCTGGCGGAAGGTTGAAGAAGCACCTGACCCGTGGGCCCTACGTGTGACTGTGCTGTTTAAAATCAAACAGAGAGTTGTTCAAATTTGTAAAATGCATAACTTTTGCTAGGAAGCTCCAAATTTAGTAATTCAAATTGGGTTGGATTCAGGATGAAATGCTCTATCCAAATATGCAACCCAATTTGCATGAAAACCCCTGTAAAAGTTTCATCTCATTTGGAGTTGATTTAGTTAGGATAATTCTAACTTCAATTTCCTGTATTCCAATAAATACAGAAACATTTTCAGAGAATTTCCAAAACTTGGAAATTCAGTTCGAGCCATTCCTTAGCTCCAAAAATCCTAGGAAAATTCAGGCATACTCTCTGAGCTATGTATGAAATTATAGTTCACTTGAATTTGCATGAAAGTGCAAATTTAATCATAATTAATTCCTTTTTGCTTAAATGCTTAGGGAATTGTTCTGGGAGATCCACTTAGTGAAATGTTCTGAATTTTGGTCCAGAGGACTTTCTTGTGACAAGGAACTCCCAAGAAGATTCCAAGCTCCATTGGAGCCCTGGATCATTAGTGTTCTGTTCCACCATTAGTTGATCCCCCACCCAAGTGATGAACCTCACTTCTCACTTGATGATAGTGCTCAAACACACACTTAAACCACCACCCCAGTGTCAATTTAAATTCTTGAACAGAGTTCCAGTTTTAAACCTGGCTTTAGAATTTGTTAGCAAAAAGTTTTATAATTGAACATGTATGCATATTCCTAACGTGTAGTGATTAAACGTGGAAAGTGAAGAAGGAGGAGGTGAACTTGGATCAAGGAACAAGAAGGGCAGGAGTGAACTTCAATACATCAGAAACTGACTTTCTCTCAACTGACTTTAGTCACCTGCAAAACCAAGGCAAGCCCCGGTTTGCACTTGAATGAAGCGTTTCTTGTTTGATTGTGGAGTTCCAATGTTACTGGGCGCAAGGTCACTATGATTATGGCTAAAACCTGAAAGTTAAGGATAAACTCATAGGCGAGTCTTTTCGCAAAAGACAGGTTTAGGTCTTAGGTCCCTTTCGTGTAGAGTTTCATGTCTTAGGAGAGACGGTTAAGTCTTGCTGAGCCTTTGTGCTCACTCTTGCTATATAAGTGGTTTTGTAGGAAAAATCTCGACGCTATAAAGAAGGTTATCCGGTGAGACTCGGGAACTCCTGAGTCATGTCACATTTGGAGGACCTAGCCGCTGCCATTTCTTCGTGTTGCTAGCGAGAGGAGTCCGCGGGCTGGACCTCTTCTCGGTGCTTCATAGTTATTCAACGTGAGCTGGTTATAGACTTCCGCTGTAGCTATTTGTGTAAATTATTTACAAAGAATAATTGTAACCATCCACTTTGATTTATGTAATACTTTGTTCCTTATATGTGTGCTGTTGGGTGCCGCATAACACGGGCGAGGCGCCCCGTCCCCGTGATCGAGGTCGGGCCCCCTCAGTGTGGTATCAGAGCCGCATTGGTAATAGCACACGGAGTAAGGATCGTATTACGACAAAAACTTAGGATACGGTGAGGAAACGATATTAGACCCACATAAGGACTATAGTAGTATAGTTACTTAAAGTGGCATTGCTAACTTACTTGTTATAATTCTGAATTTTGATTCTGTAACGACGCACCTACGTTCTGGTAAGAATGGTAAGGAACGCCACCGAAAGCGGTTCAATTTCGGTTAGCTCCCCTGACGAGGAAAGTGGTTCAGGGATAGGTCTCACAGCTTGGTGTGAGACGTTAATATGAAACTCTTGGACTCTCCATGTTCCTGAGTTCATATGAAACGCTGATCCCTAGCGTGCTTTAGGCAAGTAAGTGGAGACCCCATCGTGTGGTCAGTAACGCGATAGTGTGTTCGTCTGGAAGTAGCCAGGAGGACATACGCAGCGCTTGCCATTGGCGTTCCCTGCCGGGCAGTCGGTGGTATCCGTTGGGTTGATAACATTCCCAACCGTGACGACCCGTTCATGACATACTCGGGTTCCCCGTTGTGTGGTGTTGAAACACGATCACGTACCTTGAGACGTGACTTAACTCAAGGACGGCCGTATGATAATAATACGGGCATTTGTATTTACTTTAAATATGAACTGCCTGAAATGAAACAACCTTTGAGTGCACCACTATTGAGTGTTCTTCTGCAGGTACTAACCACGTATGTATCCCGTGTAGTACACGTGTGCGAGAGACCGTCTTAGTGCCACTGATAACATGAATATGCCGGTATAATCCGGTTAGGATTTTTCTTTTGGTGAGGTAATGCAGTACCGACATGTTTCTTACGGTGCATCGACACCGTACTACACTTAATAACCTCTTCCCAATGAAGAAATGAGTCATGAACTAACTTTCAACTAAAAACGGAAGTTTGAAACAAGTATTAGTTATTGAACTCTTATTTTGAGCTAAGATTCAAATGAGAGTATAACTAGGTATCAAAGTTTTCAAAAAAACAGAGTGCTCTGTTTCTGGCAGGAATTCTTGCTGGGCTTTAACATAGAATAACTATGAGTAGATTTAACCAATTAAGGTGTATGATACAGTTCTGGAAATATTTTTAAGTGCTCTACAACTTCTTTGTAGACCTCCAGAGCAAAATCACACGTTAAGTTGGTGAAAAGTCCAGTCGAAGGAAAACTGTTCAGAACCAGGACAGTAGCAAAAACCTCTCTGGACCTTTCTGTTTTTAAGCCATAACTTCCTGTAGAAAAATCCTTAAGGAGCACATAAGTACTTGTTGGAAAGCTACTGAAGTTTACTAAAACTTTGGTATTGAACTCAAGTCAAGAATCTGTTGATAACTTGAGTAAAATTTGGAGCTTGTGAGAGCTGGTCAGGGTAGTCCCACTGATTAGCTTAGCGTACATAAGATTTGTTTAAACATGAATGTGGTTATGCTTTCATAAAGTTCATGACATGTTCATGTTTTAATTATCTTTACTTCCTACTGAGATAGAATTTTGATTGACTCAAAATTTTGTTTCGTGCAGTATGGTACGTACACATTCTCAAATGGAGCTTGGAGGTTCAAGTCGAGGTGGGAATAACTCGACTTCATCACAAGTGCCATCGCCAACCGGGTTGGCTGGAATTATGGCGAAGATGAATGAAACTCTCCAAACTCTAGTTCAGCAAGGCATAGATCGAGAAGCTCAACGTCACATGCCAACCCAGAGCACGTATCTGGATTTCTTGGCGACACAACCGCCGGTATTCTCCGAGGCGGCTGACCATTGTGAAGCAAACCACTGGTTACGTGTCATCGAGTCCAAGTTCGGGATGATCCAATGTGATGAATTCTCAAAGACTCTATATGCCGCTCAGCAGCTTCACGGCTTTGCTGGAGCATGGTGGGCAGAGTACCTTGCTGTTCAACCAGCAGGGCATCGTGTCACATGGGCGGAGTTCCAGGCTGCATTTCGTGCTCGTTTCATCCCTGCGGGCATAATGCAAACCAGTCTGGATGAGTTCTGGAGTCTGAAGCAAGGGAACATGAGTGTTATTGAGTATGCAAAGGAATTCAATTGTTTAGCTCAATATGTCCCTGACTATGTGAAATCACCATCCATGAGGGGTTATCATTTTTATCGAGGGCTGACCGCTAGGCTGCGATGTGAATTGGCTCAAGTTAGCCAAGAGAATTTTGATGAGTTCGTGAGATGTGCTATTGCTCAAGATATTATTCCAACCTTTACCTCAAAGAAAAGAGGGAGAGGGACTCATCACAAGATGAAGACAATCGTCTACCTCAGAAGTATCGGTTGGTAATCCGTTCACCTTCCGGTTGAGAGATTCCACAAGAAGTGCAATCATTCTGGGAGTGTGACGACTCTTCTACTATACAGAGGTCTTATTCACCTCCACTGCAGCAACAACTTAATTCTTATGCATCTCCGTATCAACAAGGTGCACCAGAATACTTTTTCCCTCAGGAGGTTGAAGATGATCAAGGTGATTTCTCAGCTGAACCGAGTGTTGTCCCACTTCATATTGACAATGAGCTCAATGTCAATGAAGCAACTGAACCGAACAGCAACAACGTGTCTGCGGGTCCAGTTCCAAAAAGTGATCTTGGGCAGCCCAGAAATGCTATGTCAAAAGTGGGAACAGTCAATTATGTGTCAGTCGATGATCTGCCAAAGGGAGGACCTGTTCTTGCCGGCAGGTTCATCTTAAATGACAAGCCGGTTGTCATTTTATTCGACTCTGGTGCAACACATAACTTCATTAGCCGGGCAACGGTAATCCGGGATCAGATCTCCACCACTGTCACAAAAGGTTCATACCTTATTCATTCGCTAGGTGGAGACATATCCACTAATGAAGTCGTCTCTCGAGCACCACTTTGTTTGGGTGGAAAAATTTATCCTACCACCCTCATCATTCTCGAAGACCAAGGAATCAATGCCATATTGGGAATATCATGGTTGACCTTCCATAAGGCTGTTCTGGACATCGAGAACAGGAGTGTTCACTTGGACTCTCCACTTCACGGACGTCAAACATTGTACCTCGGCGAAGCGATTTCCAAAGACCCGGAAGTATGTAATGCCGAGGTGTGCAAGTTAGAAGACATTCTGGTAGTCCGTGAATATCCAGACGTGTTTCCCGAAGATCTTCCAGGCTTACCACCTGAGCGCGAGGTGGAATTCAAAATAGAGTTGATACCGGGAACCACGCCGATCTCTCGGAGACCATACAAAATGGCTCCGAGTGAGTTAGCAGAATTGAAGGAGCAACTCAAAGATCTGATGGACAAGGGGTTTATTCGTCCAAGTTCATCACCATGGGGTTGCTTAGCTTTGTTTGTGAAAAAGAAGGATGAGATGCTGAGGCTATGCGTCGATTATCGTCCTTTAAATGTTATGACCATAAAGAACAAGTATCCACTACCAAGAATTGATATCCTCTTCGATCAGCTAGTGGGTGCTAAAGTCTTTTCTAAGATGGACTTAAGGTCGGGATATCATCAAATCAAGATTCGAGCGGAAGATGTCCCGAAAACAGCATTCTTGACAAGATATGGACTCTATGAGTATCTTGTCATGTCATTTGGGTAGACCAATGCTCCGGCTCATTTTATGTATCTTATGAACTCGGTGTTCATGCCGGAGCTGGATCAGTTCGTCGTGGTATTCATCGACGACATCTTGGTCTATTCCAAATCTGAAGAGGAACACGCTAAACATTTGCATATTGTGCTTCAATGCTTGAGAGATCACAAGCTCTATGCAAAGTTTAGTAAATGTGAATTCTGGATCAACCAAGTGCCGTTTCTTGGACATATTATTTCAGCAGAAGGCACTGCTGTTGATCCAAGCAAGATTAAACAAGTGATGAAGTGGAAGTCTCCAACATCAGTTCATGAAGTTCGTAGCTTCTTGGGTTTGGCAGGATATTATCGGAGTTTCATCCCGAGCTTCTCAAAAATCTCCAAACCTATGACGGAGCTACTGAAAAAGGGCATCAAATATGATTGGAGCAAGCCATGTGAGGAAGCTTTTCAAGCGTTGGTGAAACACCTCACAACAGCCCCGGTTCTAGCTCAACCGGATACAACCAAGCCTTTTGATGTTTACTGTGATGCATCCGGCATCGGGCTTGGTTGTGTACTCATACAAGGAGGACGTGTGGTCGCATATGGATCATGGCAATTACGGAATCATGAGCAACATTACCCAACTCATGATCTCGAGCTTGCTGCCGTGGTACTAGCTTTGAAGATGTGGAGACATTACCTATTGGGAAATCTAGTTCATCTCTACATCGACCACAAAAGTTTGAAGTACATATTCACTCAGAAAGAGTTGAATATGCGACAACGGCGATGGTTGGAGCTGATCAAGGACTATGAGATTGAAATTCATTATCATCCGGGCAAGGCAAATGTGGTTGCCGATGCACTGAGCCGGAAGTCTCATATTCATAACCTGACCATTACGCCGATGGAAGAGGAAGAACCAAGTCTCTACTTGGTTCCATATGGAGCCCTACATAACCTAGCTCTCATATCCACAATAAGAGAGGAGGTTATGGCAGCTCAAAAGAAAGACAAGGGCATGGCTCATATCAGAAGGAGATTGAAGAACGGGGAAATGAAATGTTTCCAGTTAGATGATGAAGACACTCTATGGTTCAAGGACCGGATAGTCGTACCCCGTGATATGAGGCTCACTTATCCAAATTTTCTATTCATCCGAGCAGCAACAAGATGTACCAAGAATTCAAGACTAAATTCTGGTGGACCCGGATGAAGAGAGAAGTTGCTAAATACGTATCAGAATGTGATACGTATCGGCGAGTTAAAGCCGACCACATGAAGAAAGCGGGAACCCTACAACCGCTAATTGTTCCGGCATGGAAGTGGGAGGATATTAGTATGGACTTTATTGTTGGACTACCTCTCACGGCTAATAAGCATGACTCGGTTTGGGTAACCGTGGATCGTTTAACCAAGTCAGCCCATTTCATCCCGGTACATACGGGATACCATGCCAAGAAGTATGCGAAGCTATATATTGCAAGAATACTATGCCTACATGGAGTTCCCCGGACGATCATCTCCGATCGAGGCGCGCTGTTCGTTGCTCGTTTCTGGGAGCAGCTGCATGCCTCACTGGGGACCAAATTGATTAGAAGCTCTGCATATCACCCTCAAACCGATGGGCAAACGGAGAGGGTGAATCAAGTTCTCGAAGATATGCTTCGAGCATGTGCCATTCACCATGGTAAAGGATGGGACGATCATCTACCGTTGGCGGAATTCGCTTATAACAATGGGTATCAAGTGAGAATCAATGGCACCATATGAAGCTCTCTACGGCCGGAAGTGCCGCACACCCTTGAACTGGTGTGAATCTGGCGAGAGAGTGATTTATGGGGTTGACCTCATAAATGAAGCTGAAGAGCGGGTAAGGCTTATTGAAGCAAATCTGAAAACCACTCAGTCCAGACAAAAGAGCTATGCGGATAGGAGGCGTCGTCCTCTGGATTTCCATGTTGGGGACCACGTATACCTCCGCGTATCTCCTATGAAGGGCATTCACCGATCTGTAGTGAAAGGGAAATTAGCTCCGCGCTTTATCGGTCCCTTCATTGTCATTGAAAGATGTGGACCTGTGGCATACCGTTTGGAGCTGCCGGCAACCTTAGCCGGGGTTCATAACGTCTTCCACATATCTCAGTTGCGGAAGTGTTTAAAAGTTCCAACGGAGATTCTCACGGGAGACATAGAAAATTTGAAGCCGGACCTCACGTATGTTGAGCGACCAACCCGGATAATTGATGAAAAGACTCGCAAAACCAGAAATCGAACGCTGCGATTTTTCAAGGTGCTATGGGAAAGTCACACGTCCGATGAAGCTACATGGGAAAGCGAGGAGTATTTGCAACGCAATCATCCGGAGTTGTTAGAGGCTTATACTTAGTAGTTGTCCTCTCCATTTTATCCTTAATCATGAATCTCGGGACGAGATTCTTTTTAAGGGGGGAGGAATGTAAAAGTCCCAAAAACTTGTAAATAGGAAACTTGAGCCATGAATAAAAGTGGAGTTTATATTCAAGAAATGGGACTTACCAAAAATTTTTGTATACTCATGAAAGTGTTGGCTTGTGCAATAAAACTTTGAATTCGGTTTGAACTAAAAGGGTCACTTCAAAAGGAAGAAGGGCATTTTCAAAAGAGGAAATTCAAACTGTTGTTTGAGAAGTTGTATTTGCCATGGCCAACTCAAATATCAGAGGACATAATTAGATTCCTTAGGTCCAAATTAGTGGGTAAGCAAACTTTCATCAACTTTTGAAAAGATTTGCTACCCATTTTTCTAAATGGAGTTAAATATGCAAAGAATTCAAATAAACATTTGAATTGGTCACTTGCCAAATTTTGGAGATCTTTTGAGGGATAAGAGGGCACTGACTGGTGGGGCCCACATGTCATAGGTCAAATGTGACTTGCACACTAAGTTTGTGTGCTGTGTTCACTTCACCGAGCGGGGCTGCAGCCGTGTGACACGGAGGGGCACCGGGAGCCACCTCCTGCTCGTCCCTCTCGCGCTGGCGAGCTGTTTCCCCTCTTCTTATCACCTCAATCACGTCCTGTTGCCCAAGCCATTGCTGTTTGTCGCCTCCACGCGCAAAGGTTCGACAGAGGCTGCTGCCTCCTTTGCTCATCGTCTCCCGGCCAGCCCAGCGCCTCTCCGGCGTGCTCAAGAGGCCACAGAGGTGTGCCAGGAGGTACTGATCTTCATCCTGTCGATTCCCTGCTCTTCCCCGACGCCGGCTAGCCGGAATTTCGTTTTTGGCGCCGGCGCATGTGAAGGACCGACCTCAGCAAATTTCTGAAATTAGCTCCAATCGATTAATTGTTCGTTCTACAATTCAGACCACAGCTACTAGGGTTCCTAGCGCCCTTCCATGCCGAAGCACGAAGCAAACCGACGACCCTATGCCACGGGCGACGAGAAATCGTCGCCGGCTGCCAAAACTGCCACGGTCCACGGTGACGACTAGTTTGCAGCCATATTCTGCACGATTTGGTCTCCGTTCCATGTTCCTAGACCCATAGGGATGCTGTAGGACATCGTAGCTCACCGCGAGATGCCTTGGACACGCGGGAACGCGTCCATGTCGAGCTCCCGAGCCGCCCCGCCGGTGCCGACCCACCTACAGCCGTTTTCACGCGGGGAAACCTTGCCCGGCAGCTGCGCCACGTTCCCAGGAGCATGTAGAGCGAAACCGGAGCTCATTTGGTGTAGAAATAAGGGAGAACGAGCCATGCCAAGTTTTCTGCCGGTGTGCACCCGCGGGCTCTGGCGGGAGGTTGAAGAAGCACCTGACCCGTGGGCCCCACGTGTGACTGTGCTGTTTAAAATCAAACAGAGAGTTGTTCAAACTTGTAAAATGCATAACTTTTGCTAGGAAGCTCCAAATTTAGTAATTCAAATTGGGTTGGATTCAGGATGAAATGCTATATCTAAATATGCAACCCAATTTTCATGAAAACCCATAGAAAAGTCTGGAAAATTCTTTAAAAAATTTCAGCAAAAGAATTTTAGAGGGAGTTTGGTTCATCCAAAATTCCCCAAATTTTGCCAGGATATTCTTTAGGATTTTAGGAGACCCCTGTAAATGTTTCAGCTCATTTGGAGTTGATTTAGTTAGGGTAATTCTAACTTCAAGTTTCTGTATTCCAATAAATACAGAAACATTTTTAGAGAATTTCCAAAACTTGGAAATTCAGTTCTAGCCATTCCTTAGCTCCAAAAATCCTAGGAAAATTCAGGCATACTCTCTGAGCTATGTATGAAATTATAGTTCACTTGAATTTGCATGAAAGTGCAAATTTAATCAAAATTAATTCCTTTTTGCTTAAATGCTTAGGGAATTGTTCTGGGAGATCCACTTAGTGAAATGTTCTGAATTTTGGTCCAGAGGACTTTCTTGTGACAAGGAACTCCCAAGAAGATTCCAATCTCCATTGGAGCCCTGGATCATTAGTGTTCTGTTCCACCATTACTTGATCCCCCACCCAAGTGATGAACCTCACTTCTCACTTGATGATAGTGCTCAAACACACACTTAAACCACCACCCCAGTGTCAATTTAAATTCTTGAACAGAGTTCTAGTTTTAAACCTGGATTTAGCATTTGTTAGCAAAAAGTTTTATAATTGAACATGTATGCATATTCCTAACGTGTAGTGATTAAACGTGGAAAGTGAAGAAGGAGGAGGTGAACATGGATCAAGGAACAAGAAGGGCAGGAGTGAACTTCAATACATCAGAAACTGACTTTCTCTCAACTGACTTTAGTCACCTGCAAAACCAAGGCAAGCCCCGGTTTGCACTTAAGTTGTTTTTAAAGTTTTCCCTTTGTTCACTACATTTGGTCAAGGTTTGTATGTGCATTAGGTCAATGATGTTGATACTCCACTTGCATAACCAAACATGAACCCTGAGGTCAAGGGTAGCATTGTGTCATCGATGTAGAATAAGGCCGTGCTAAATAGGCTAGGACATCTGGTAGAAGACGAGTAGTTGGAATCTACTCGCGAGCGTTGTTTTAGGATCACATAAGTGGGGTTGGAAAGAGAGGCAAACTAAAGTTTACGTTTTTAAAGATGAGACCGGGCAGGAGAGTTAGGTAGAGACAAGACGAGGTCTTGGTCGAGTAGCTCTGCCCGTGTCGGTCAAGGACCGAAGTGTATGCAGCCCCGCTGAGCAAGTATTGAGTTGTGTACCGGATGCTTACTGATATATGGGAACCAGGAAACCGATGTACCAGGTTCACTAGATTGTAGAGGCATACCACATCGTCTCGTTAGACCTATGAGCCCGAGACGGCGCGACCGGTTCTACAGTTTAGTGTCCTGAGAAAGGTTGCCACATACGACGTAATGAAGGACGCCAGAGTTGGGTCTTCAGAGGCGGGCGTATGTGTCGAGTTATCCGGGTAGTGTTTGATTCGAATCACCGTCCCTCGCGGTTATGAGTACCGCTTGCTCACTGTGTTGTGACGTAGTAAGCAAGTTGTGTGGGAACAGTTTGCAAAAGTAAAATTGCTGCTATGATTATGTTAAACTGCATGAGAACCTTGTTTGAAGTAGAGATAGAGCAAACTAAATTTATTTTTCACCTTGGGACAAGTAACATTGGAATGAAGCGTTTCTTGTTTGATTGTGGAGTTCCAATGTTACTGGGCGCAAGGTCACTATGATTATGGCTAAAACCTGAAAGTTAAGGATAAACTCATAGGCGAGTCTTTTCGCAAAAGACAGGTTTAGGTCTTAGGTCCCTTTCATGTAGAGTTTCATGTCTTAGGAGAGACGGTTAAGTCTTGCTGAGCCTTTGTGCTCACTCTTGCTATATAAGTGGTTTTGCAGGAAAAATCTCGACGCTATAAAGAAGGTTATCCGGTGAGACTCGGGAACTCCTGAGTCATGTAACATTTGGAGGACCTAGCCGCTGCCATGTCTTCGTGTTGCTAGCGAGAGGAGTCCGCGGGCTGGACCTCTTCCCAGTGCTTCATAGTTATTCAACGTGAGCTGGTTATAGACTTCCACTGTAGCTATTTGTGTAAATTATTTACAAAGAATAATTGTAACCTTCCACTTTGATTTATGTAATACTTTGTTCCTTATATATGTGCTGTTGGGTGCCGCATAACACGGCACCACCCAATGCGATTCCTCAGGCGAGGCGCCCCGTCCCCGTGATCGAGGTCGGGCCCCCTCAACTCATCTACACGTATTACACTCAGATACATACTTTGCAACTTCCCTCTTCATCCGTGTCCACCAAAATTTCCTCTTCAAATCTTGGTACATTTTGTTGCTGCCCGGATAAATGGAGAACTTAGACAAGTGAGCTTCATCAAGGATCTTCTTTCTCAGCTCCATATTCCAGGGTACGAATAGGCGGTCATTGAACCATAGCGTCCTGTGACACCCTCATTTTTTGAATTCTGCATATATTCATTTTTATAAGAGAAGAATCAAAAGATAGCCAAAAAGAGCCAATTCTAGTTTACAGAGAGCGCCAAAGACAACTCCCACGGCTCACTTCCACGTGGCGTATCCGGAGCTCATCCCCGCAAATGGGGAGAGGTCCGCCACTAAATTGACTACGTGGCAGGCTCGGGGCTCATCCCCGCAAAAGGAGGAGGGGTCCGATCCCCTTGGGACACGTGTTGACCCTGGAGCTAGCCTCTGTGGAGAAGCGAGGCCAGTCCCATAGGACACGTGTCGGCTGCGGAGCTAGTCGTTGAGAAAGGTTTAGTTACAAGGAACACGTGGCATTTACGGAGCTCACCATTGAAGAAGGGGAGGTCCAAAATTGACACATGGCACACCCGGAGCCACCTCCAAAGAGAGGGGAGGTCCGGTACTGACACGTGGCGAGCGCGGAGCTCATCTCTGAATAGAGGAGAGGTCCTGACGTGCCAGGATACGTGGTGTACGCAGAGCCCGCCTCTGAGAAAGAGGAAGGTCTCGCCCGCCTGACACGCAACACAACCGGAGCTGGTCCCTGCGGAAAAGGGAGCCCAGGTTTCCGCAGGACACGTGGAGCTTCCGGAGCTCACCGCCGCGAAGGTAACACGATTCTGAAGAGGTTTTCCTCTGTACACGTGGAAATACCGGTACGGGAGGAAACCGACACGATTTCCACAAGGTCGCCGCACCGAATCAATCTAAGATGAAGTTGTTAGGATCTAGGAAACAATTTGAATGGGAATCTTATTCGAAATCCAGTCAGACTAGGACTCTTCTCTTCCCGATTATAAATAGAATCCAAAGCAAACCCCTTGGTCGTAACATCTTCCCTAAGCCGACAACTTAGAAGCCCTAGCCCAAAACTCACCGAGCTAAACCCCTTTGCCGGAGATCAGTCGCCAGAGGTCGCCGAAGATCGCCGGAAGAGAGCCCAACGATCTGTCTTGCTAGGAGAATGACCCCAAGACCAAGAGGATGTAAGGTAGGTCTCCAATACCACCTTACGGCATCATCGCTCTTTCTTTGCATCTGTTATTTGATTCCTTTCGAACAGAAGATTTTTCATGGACAGATCACGTGTTTATCGGTTTGATCTAAAATTAAGATCATCGCCACGTCCACAATTGATCCGAACACCTCTGTTCATCGTAAAAACCATGCAAGGCATGCAAGAACACGTACAAACCAAAACTGCATCATAGGAATTCACATGCATATGCATCTGGTTAAAGTTTGTGCTTAGTATTGATTGTTATGAATCTTAAAGGACAAGCTCAGGGAGCTGTCTACGATGAGCTGCAACAACAAGGTTTCGAGATCCAAGAGCAACCGGAACCGCAAGAACAAGGCAAGTGCCCCTTGACCATATTGATCCTATGTTTTGAAAAAACTATTTTTGTTTTGCGAAAAGGTGTGTGTGCTGAGTCAAACATGAAGGGAAACCCTTTTATAGGAGTTTACTAGTTTTGGTTAAACCACCCTTGTTGCCAGGGAAGTTTATGAGTCGGGTATGGTTTTTGCTTTTATGCTTCGCTGAGTCCATGGGATTGGGAAGCGAGATAGATGTGTCTAGCTAACTGCATCGTAATGATAATGAGAAACTGATGTTGTTAATGAACATGGATTGGAGAGAGATCTAGGCAAGCCTGGGTTTGTGAATGAGGTAGCATGAGATGGTGGTTACTTGCCGTAGATCTAAGGACCGGTTCATGCGAGCACATGCCAGGATAACAAGGCCACCACAAGGCCAAGTATGGGTGCGTCTTAGCTGACTAATTAGGTAAGTTACTAGTTTGTTATGGACCATGGAAGGCGCGGGGAATGGGAGTCGAGTGAGGACTGCCCTGGGAACTGCATGGCACAAGAGGGGGCCCGTAGGTGGGAGGATTGGACATTATAGCCTGCCGGTGAAACCTTAGGGAGTCCATACATCTAGTAGCCCCTTTGTAAAGGCTATTTTGTGATCTCTTGGCCATACACCGACGGTTGTGTACTGGTGTAATGGAGGTTCTGCAGTCGCCGACGGGTGGCGAAATCACACACTTGTGGGTAAAGTGGTACAAACTCTGCAGAGTCTAAAACTATCATGATAGGCGAGCTTACTGTCACGAGCGCCTGGCCAAATTCCATGATTAGTTGGGATGGTTATTGGGATGATTATTGGTTATGGTTTTGGTTATGGTTTAGCTTCCGGGACTGATTGAGTCAGGATGATAAGATTTGGTTGCATGACTGTTGAGTCATGACAACAAGATGGGTCTCGGTGTGAGATGGAATTGTTAATGAGATGAAATGGTAGCGAATACAAGATGGTATTCGTGAGCTGGTAGCGAATACGAGAAGGTATTCGTGAGCAAAAATTGAGAAAGGTAAAACGTCCGATTGAGACATGGAAACTGATGAAACATAATGGAGGTACGATGATATTTTATTACATGTTGGGATTACATTCATCTAAAAGTTAAGTTGCTGTTTTATCATGGTTTTGATAAATAACTTTGCTTTCTGCAATGAGCCTTTTATACCTTTCTTGTTGTGAGCTACATATCATATTTTTCCGCACTTGCTGAGTACATCATTGTACTCAAACTTGCATCATTACTTCGTAATCAGAAACAGGAGAAGATTACTATGAAGACCAGGTGGAGCATTAGGCATGTAATCAGTCCTCAACCTTGCCTCTGGGGATGGAGTAGAGATGGAGTAGTTGTTGCTGTTTAGATAAGACTTCCGCTATTAGCATGAGTCCAAGACTCATGAAACATTGTAATAAACCCTGTTATTCGTGGTAATATATATTCTGAATTCAGTTTGTGGATGATATGTGTATGTGTGATGAACGTTGTGGGCACACATATGCATCGGTTCTCGGTTCCGTGGATTTCCACAAAAACAAGGGCGTCACAAATTGGTATCAGAGCCATGGGTTGACGGTAGGTTACACGCTTAGATAGAAGTCACAAGTTGGTATTAGACACAGATTTGTATCGACCTACCACGGGTTGATCGTAGATCACACGCCTAAATAAGGACCACCGACTGGCACGAGAGCCATGGGTTGATCATAGGTCACACGCCTAGATAGGATCACAGATTGGTATCAACCAGCCACTATTGATTGAAGGTAACACACCAAGTCACAGATCGGCAATGGAAGCCACGATTGACTATAGGTTACACGATAGGTCACAGATTAGTATTTGAAGCCACAACGACCATAGGATGCAAGCCTAGGATGCATAGGATTGGCATTGGAACCACCTTGACATAAGATAGAAGCCTGGGAGGAACCATAGTTGGATCACAGATGGACATCACCCTAAAACACATAGGACTCCCATTGAATAAGCCTTGAATAGGAGTTGTGTGAGTTTTTGTGATGATTGCTTGTGCTTATGTCCTTAGTGTGAGTTGTGGGACGTTTCAGCGTTGTCCATATCCACACATAGTAGGGAGGTGTGAGATTCTTCGGCACTTGTTCACATCCTAATATGGACTAACATATATAGTCCAATCCACCTTGATGCATATAGTTAGGGGGGAATCTATCTATCCTTCTAACCTTCATTCTATCCAATCCACTCTCATAGATGGTGAGAGGAAACGCCAGCCGCCAAGGAAGGGACGTCCGTGGTAACTAGGAGGATAACTACGATGAAGTTCTTGTTAACTCCGGAGCTGGTGGAAACAACCTGGAATGGTTGATGGCCATGCAGAATAAGCTCATGCAAACCATGATCCAAACCTTGGGT
The DNA here is from genome assembly GCA_030760725.1 of Neostapfia colusana. Taxonomy (NCBI): domain Eukaryota; kingdom Viridiplantae; phylum Streptophyta; class Magnoliopsida; order Poales; family Poaceae; genus Neostapfia; species Neostapfia colusana. The sequence goes on from JASWHV010000011.1 coordinate 66,501,044, forward strand.
CAGCTGCAGGCCAACAACAACAACCCCGTTCTGGCACCGCCGCCACCACCGCCGGCTCACAATAGACTGGGAGAGTTCATGAGGACTCGACCACCCACTTTCTCACAAGCTAGTGATCCCATGGAGTCCGATGATTGGTTGAAATCCATAGAGAAGAAGCTTGCCATTGTCCAGTGCAACGACCGAGAAAAAGTTCTTTTCTCATCACACCAACTTATGGGAGCAGCCGCTGACTGGTGGGATGCTCTCTGCAATGCTCATAAAAACCCAGAAACCATCACTTGGGTTGAGTTCAAGGAGAGTTTCCGCTCCCATTACATCCCTGCTGGTGTTATGATGCTCAAACGGCAGGAGTTCGAAGGTCTCCGCCAGGGCAAGAAGAGCGTGAGTGAGTACCTCAACAAGTTCGCGCAGCTTTCAAGTTATGCCCCTGAGGATGTCAACTCGGACCAATGGAAGCAGTACTTGTTCATGAGAAGGTTGAACAATGAGATCCAGGTTCAGCTCCTCAACAATGACTATATGAGCTTCTAGAAGCTGGTTGACAAAGCCATAGTGGTGGAAAACAAGATCCGAGAGATTGAGCAAGAGGGCAAGAGGAAGATGCCATACCAGCCGCAAGGAAGCAACGTCCGCCCTCGGTACATGCCCCCAGTTGCACCACAATATGGATCGACCACCCCTGCATACCGCCCTAATCAGCTATCGCAGCAATGCCCTGTTATGCAAGCACCTCGTGTGCCTTTGCCTCCTGCACCCTGTCCCAACCTACCTGCTCAAAACCCCCGCCCCAACCTACCTGCTGCCGTAGGCAACAAGGCATGCTTTGCATGCGGGGAACCAGGACACTTTGCGAGCCAGTGCCCAAAGAGAGGTCCTGGACAGCAAGGCAACATGCCAAAGGAGAACCCACGACCAAACGGAGGGGCTAATCATGGAAACCATGGACAGCAGAACTATGCTCGCGGCAACGTGAACCATGTTTCTGCTGAGGAAGCACAACAGGCTGAGGACGTCGTAATTGGTATGTTCCTTGCCAACTCCAACCTAGCTACCATTTTATTTGATTCCGGAGCATCGCATTCATTCATATCATACAAGTATGTTGCCAAGAATAACCTACCCATATCACACTTGAAGTGTACTATGTTTGTTAATTCTCCCGGTGGAGAGATGAGGACTAATACAGTATGTCCGAAAGTAAGTCTTAAAATAAGGGGGGTAGACTTCCTTGCCAACCTCATTGTCTTGGATTCCCAAGGCCTTGACATAATACTCGGGATGGATTTGTTAAGCAAGCACAACGGAGTAATCCAATGTGCTGAAAGGAGCGTGCAGTTGACAAACAAGCACAGTGTTCGTATCGAGTTTGAGTCAGCCCAACAAACAACCAAGAAGGCAATTTTGAGCCACATCGAAGGAGCAACATTGGACATCATTCCGGTGGTTCAAGAATTCTCGGACGTGTTTCCGGAAGAGCTTCCAGGTATGCCACCTGACCGGGACATTGAGTTTGCCATTGATTTGATGCCCGGAACTGCACCCATAGCAAAGAGACCCTATAGGATGCCCGTCAATGAACTAGTGGAACTCAAGAAGCAAATTCAGGAGCAGTTGGAGAAGGGTTTTATACGTCCAAGTTCGTCACCATGGGGAGCCTCGGTGCTCTTCGTAGACAAGAAGGATGGGACCCAAAGGATGTGCGTGGACTATAGGTCTCTCAACGAGGTGACAATCAAGAACAAATACCCTTTGCCCCGTATAGAAGACCTATTTGACCAAATGAAAGGAGCCCGAGTGTTCCCCAAGATTGATCTTCGGTCGGGATACTTCCAGCTGAAGATTAAGCTCTCCGATATACCCAAGACTGCTTTTTGAAAACGGTATGGTTCATATGAATGTACTGTCATGTCTTTTGGGTTAACAAATGCACCCGCATACTTCATGTACCTCATGAATAAGGTTTTCATGGAGTACATGGACAAGTTCGTCGTAGTTTTCATCGACGACATTATGGTGTATTCAAAAAGTGAGGAGGAGCATGAAAAACATTTGAGTTTGACCTTGCAGAAAATGCGCGAGCATCAATTGTATGCCAAGCTTAACAAGTGTCAATTTTGGCTAAGGGAGATATCGTTCCTAGGCCACATTATCTCCGAGGAAGGAGTATCGGTTGATCCCGGAAAAGTGGGAGATGTTCTGAAGTGGAACAAAACGCAAAACGTGAGAGAGATTCGGAGTTTTCTTGGGATGGCTGGATACTACCGACACTTCATCAAGGACTTCTCTAAGATAGCAAAACCTATAACGGAGTTGTTAACGAAGGGAAGAGCATTCCAGTGGACATCAGCATGCCAAGAAAGCTTTGAGGAACTCAAGAAAAGGCTAACCACGGCACCGGTTCTCGTATTGCCAGACGTGAGCAAAAGATTTGACATACATTGTGACGCATCAAGACAAGGGCTCGGATGTGTGCTCATGCAAGAAGGACAAGTGGTAGCCTATGCCTCACGAAAATTAAAGAAGCACGAACTTAATTATCCTACACACGACTTGGAGTTAGCAGCAGTAGTACATGCATTGAAGATTTGGAGACATTATATCCTTGGTCATCGATGTGAGACCTATACAGATCATAAAAGCCTCAAATACATATTCACACAAACGGACTTAAATATGAGGCAACATCAATGGTTGGAACTCATCAAGGATTATGATATTGGAATCAACTACCACCCCGGAAGGGCCAATGTAGTAGCCGATGCATTGAGCTGGAAGGGAGCATGTCACCAACTCACGGTTCGGGATCTACCACCCGAACTACGCAAGGAGTTCGAACGGTTACACCTCGGATATTTGAACGAGAAGGGAGTGATGGAACTCCACTTTTCATTGGAGCAAGAGATAAGAGATGGCCAAGCAACGGATGAGGAGATTAGGGAGCTAAGGAAAGGATCCGACAAGGAATAGAGAAGGGTTTCAAGGAAGATGAGAAGGGTACGCTTTGGCTAGGAAAAAGGATTTGTGTGCCTAACGTGAAGCACATCCGCGACATGATATTAAAAGAGGCACATGATTCACCCTATTCCATACATCCCGGAAGTACTAAAATGTACAAGGACCTGAAGACTTGTTATTGGTGGCATGGTATGAAGAGGGACATAGACGAATATGTTGCCCTATGCGACACATGCCAACGGGTGAAGGCCGAACATCAAAGACCCGCTGGATTGTTGCAACCCTTGTAGGTACCCGAGTGGAAGTGGGAAGACATCGGTATGGATTTCATCGTCGGGTTGCCACGTACTCAGTCAGGTTACGACTCCATCTAGGTTATCATGGACCGATTGACGAAGACAGCCCATTTTCTCCCTGTGACGACCAAGTACAACGTAGCACAACTAGCTGAGTTGTACATGGAGCAAACCGTGTGCCGTCATGGAGTACCGAGGAGGATAGTCTCAGATCGGGGTTCTCAGTTTACCTCTAGATTTTGGAGGAAGCTGCAGAAAGCTATGGGAACACGACTGGATTATAGCTCCGCTTACCACCCACAGACCGACTGACAAATGGAAAGGATAAACCAAATTTTGGAGGACATGTTGAGAGACTGTGCCTTGAAATATGGACGTAGTTGGGATAGGAGCTTGCCGTACACGGAATTCTCCTATAACAACAGCTATCAAGCCAGCTCGAAGATGTCACCTTTCGAAGCATTATATGGCAGACGGTGTAGGACGCCATTGTTTTGGAATGAGACCGGAGAAAACCAAGTGTTTGGACCCGAAGTACTACAAGAAGCTGAAATGCAAGTCGAAACGATAAGGGAAAACTTGAAGGCTGCTCAGTCACGACAAAAAGGCTATGCAGACAATAGACGAAGAAAGTTGACTTTCGAAGTACGAGACCACGTATACCTCAAGGCATCGCCTCTCCGTGGCCAACGACGTTTCAACGTCAAAGGCAAGCTAGCACCTCGTTATATCGGACCGTTTAAGATTTTGAACAAGCGAGGAGAAGTAGCCTATCAACTAGAGCTCCCAACACACCTCTCCAATGTACATGACGTGTTTCATGTATCTCAGCTCAAGAAGTGCTTGAGAGTACCAGAGGATCAAGTACCGATGGAAGAGCTTGAACTTCAAAAGGATCTTACCTATGCAGAACACCCTGTCCGAATTTTGGACATAAAGGAAAGGGTCACGAGGAACAAAGTGATCCATTGGTGCAAGGTACAATAAAGCCATCACACGGAAGCTGAAGCCACATGGGAGCGTGAAGAAGACATCAAAACAAAGTTTCCCCATCTATTCTCTACTAAAGAATCTCGAGGGCAAGATTCAATTTAAGGGGGGGGGGACTAGATTTGTGACACCCTCATTTTTTGAATTCTGCATATATTCATTTTTATAAAAGAAGAATCAAAATATAGCCAAAAGGAGCCAATTCCTGTTTATAGAGAGCGCGGAAGACAACTCCCGTGGCTCGCTGCCACGTGGCGTATCCGGAGCTCATCCCCGCAAATGGGGAGAGGTCCGCCAATAAATTGACTACGTGGCAGGCTCGGGGCTCATCCCCGCTAAAGGAGGAGGGGTACGACCCCCATGGGACACGTGTTGACCCCAGAGCTAGCCTCTGCGGAGAAGCGAGGCCAGTCCCACAGGACACGTGTCGGCTGCGGAGCTAGTCGTTGAGAAAGGTTTAGTTACACAGAACACGTGGCATTTACGGAGCTCACCTTTGAAGAAGGGGTGGTCCAGAATTGACACACGGCACACCCGGAGCTACCTCCGAAGAGAGGGGAGGTCCGGTACTGACATGTGGCGAGCGCGGAGCTCATCTCTTAATAGAGGAGAGGTCCCGATCCGCCAGGATACGTGGCGTACGCGGAGCCCGCCTATGAGAAAGAGGGAGGTCTTGCCCGCCTGACACGCGGCACAACCGGAGCTGGTCTCTGCGGAAAAGGGAGCCCAAGTTTCCGCAGGACACGTGGAGCTTCCGGAGCTCACCGCCGCGAAGGTAACGCGATTCTGAAGAGGTTTTCCTCTGTACGCGTGGAAATACCGGTACGGGAGGAAACCAACACGATTTCCGCAAGGTCGCTGCACCGAATCAATCTAAGATGAAGTTGTTAGGATCTAGGAAACAATTTGAATAGAACTCTTATTTGAAATCTAATAAGATTAGGACTCTTCTCTTCCCGATTATAAATAGAACCCGAAGCAAACCCCTTGGTCGTAACATCTTATCTAAGACGACAACTTAGAAGCCCTAGCCCCAAACTCACCGAGCTAAACCCCTTTGCCGGAGATCAGTCACCAGAGGTCATCGAAGATCACCAGAAGAGAGCCCAACGATCTGTCTTGCTAGAAGAAGGACCCCAAGACCAAGAGGAACGTAAGGTAGGTCTCCAATACCACCTTACGACATCATCGCTCTTTCTTTGCATCTGTTCTTTGATTCCTTTCGAACAGAAGCTTTTTCATGGACAGATCACGTGTTGATCGATTTGATCTCAAATCAAGATCATCGCCACGTCCACAATTGATCCGAACACCTCTGTTCATCGTAAAAACCATGCAAGCCATGCAAGAACATGTACAAACCAAAACTGCATCATAGGAATTCGCATGCATATGCATCTGGTTAAAGTTTGTGCATAGTATTGATTGTTATGAATCTTGTATGTGTGTGATCACGTAAGAAGGACAAGCTCAGGGAGCTGTCTACGACGAGCTGCAACAACAAGGTTTCGAGATCCAAGAGCAACCAAAACCGCAAGAACAAGGCAAGTGCCCCTTGACCATATTGATCCTATGTTTTGGAAAAACTATGTTGTTTTGCTAAAAGGTGTGTGTGCTGAGTCAAACATGAAGGGAAACCCTTTTATAGGAGTTTACATGTTTTGGTTAAACTACCCTTGTCGCCAGGGAAGTTTATGAGTCGGGTATGGTTTTTGCTTTTATGCTTCGCTGAGTCCGTGGGATTGGGAAGCGAGATATATGTGTCTAGCTAAATGCACTCGTAATGATAATGAGAAACTGATGTTGTTAATGAACATGGATAGGAGGGAGATCTAGGCAAGCCTGGGTTTGTGAATGAGGTAGCATGAGATGGTGGTTACTTGCCGTAGATCTAAGGACCGGTTCATGCGAGCACATGCCAGGATAACTGTGCCACCACAAGGCCAAGTATGGGTGCGTCTTAGCTAACTAATTAGGTAAGTTACTAGTTTGTTATGGACCGTGGAAGGCGCGGGGAATGGGAGTCGAGTGAGGACTGCCCTGGGAACTGCATGGCACAAGAGGTGGCCTGTAGGAGGGAGAATTGGAGATTCTAGCCTGCCGGTGAAACCTTAGTGAGTCCATACATCTAGTAGCCCCTTTGTAAAGGCTATTTTGTGATCTCTTGGCCATACACCGACGGTTGTGTACTGGTGTAATGGAGGTTCTGCAGTCGCCGACGGTGACGAAATCACAAACTTGTGGGTAAAGTGGTACAAACTCTGCATAGTCTAAAACTATTATGATAGCCGAGCATACGGTCAAGAACGCCTGGCCAACTTCCATGATTAGTTGGGATGGTTATTGGGATGATTATTGGTTATGGTTTTGGTTATGGTTTAGCTTCCGGGACTGATTGAGTCCGGATGATAAGATTTGGTTGCATGATTGTTGAGTCATGACAACAAGATGGGTCTCGGTTTGAGACGGAATTGTTAATGAGATGAAATGGTAGCGAATACGAGATGGTATTCATGATCTGGTAGCGAATACGAGAAGGTATTCGTGAACAAAAATTGATAAAGGTAAAACGCCCGGTTGAGACATGGAAAGTGATGAAACATAATGGAGGTATGATGATATTTTATTACATGTTGGGATTACATTCATCTAAAAGTTAAGTTGATGTTTTATCGTGATTTTGATAAATAACTTTGCTTTCTGCAATGAGCCTTTTGCACCTTTCTTGTTGTGAGCTACATATCATATTTTTCCGCACTTGCTGAGTACATCATTGTACTCAAACTTGCATCATTACTTCGTCATCAGAAACAGGAGAAGATTACTATGAAGACCAGGTGGAGCATTAGACATGTAATCAGTCCTCAACCTTGCCTGTGGGAATGGAGTAGAGATGGAGTAGCTGTTGCTGTTTAGATAAGACTTCCGCTGTTAGCATGAGTCCAAGACTCATGAAACTTTGTAATAAACCCTGTTATTCGTGGTAATATATATTCTGAATTCAGTTTGTGGATGATATGTGTATGTGTGATGAACATCCTGGGCACACATATGCATCAGTTCTCGGTTCCGTGGATTTCCATAGAAATGAGGGCGTCACACGTCCCCTCATCATCCTTCCGGAAACATTTAATATCCCCGCTGTCTATCCGTCTCCGGAGATGTGCCATGCCCTTGTCAACTTTCTGAGCTGCAATAATATCATCCCTAATGGTAGGGATGAGAGCAAGGTTCTAGAGTGATCCGTATAGGACCAAGTATAAACTCGGCTCTTCCTCTTCCATCGGTGTAATGGTGAGGTTATGGACATGTGATTTCTGACTCAGCGTGTCGGCAGCCACATTCACCTTTCCTGGGTGGTAATGAATCTCAGTTTCATAGTCTTTGATCAATTCTAACCACCTCCTTTGCCTCATATTCAGCTCCTTCTGGGTAAAGATATATTTTAATCTCTTGTGGTCGGTGTAGAGATGCACCAAATTCCCCAGGAGATTGTGTCTCCATATTTTCAGTGCCAAAACCACAGCAGCGAGCTTAAGATCATGAGTCGTATAGTGCTGCTCATGGTTTCGAAGTTGGCGTGAGCCTTCCCGACCACACGTCCTCCTTGCATCAACACGCAGACAAGCACGATACCGGACGCATCACAATACACGTCGAAAGTCTTGGTCGTGTCCGGTTGAGCTAAGACCGGGGCTGTTGTGAGATGCTTCACCAATGCTTGGAACGCTCCTTCACATGCTGAGTTCCAAACATATTTTGTCCCCTTCTTCAATAATTCTGTCATCGTCTTAGCAAGCTTGGAGAAGCTCAGAATGAATCTCCAGTAATATCTGGCTAAACCGAGGAAGCTTCTGACTTCATGGACAGAACTGGGGGCTTTCCATTTCAGCACTTGTTCGATTTTGCTTGGGTCAACCGCAATGCCTTCCGCTGAGATGATATGTCCCAAAAATGGCACTTGGCTGATCGAAAACTCGCATTTGCTGAACTTGGCATAGATCTTATGGTCCCGCAATCGTTGAAGAATGATTCGCATGTGTTCGGCATGTTCTGCTTCTGACTTGGAGTACACCAAGATATCATCAATGAACACCACCACGAATTTGTCCAACTCCGGCATGAACACCGAGTTCATGAGGTACATGAAATGTGCCAGAGCGTTGGTGAGACCAAGATTCATGACGAGATATTCATATAGTTCATATCTCATCGAGAATGCCATCTTCGGGATATCCTCCACTCGGATCTTTATTTGATGATACCCAGGTCCATCTTTGAAAACACACTTGCACCGACAAGTTGATCAAATAGGATGTCAATGCGGGGCAGTGGATATTTGTTCTTGATGGTGACGACGTTGAGCGGCCGGTAATCCACACACAGCCTCAAGGTTTCATCCTTCTTCTTGACGAACAACGCCGAGCATCCCCAAGGTGAGGAACTCGGTCTGATGAAACCCTTGCTCAACAAGTCATTGAGCTGTTCTTTCAACTCAGCAAGCTCATTCGGAGCCATTTTGTACGGTCTCCGTGATATAGGTGTAGTCCCAGGTGCAAGTTCAATCTTGAACTTCACATCCCGTTCCGGTGGCATGCCCGGAAGATCATCCGGAAACACGTCGGGGTACTCTCAGACTACGGGGATGTCTTCTAACTTGGGAGCTTCAGTATTATATGTTGCTGAAACTTCCGGGACAGGATTGTCTAATACGATTGAATGCGGACGGTGGAAAGGAGAATTCAAATGAACCGTCTGTGATAGAGTTTCCAGGACAGCACCATGGTAGCGTAGCCATGACATCCCTAAGATTGCATCAATCTTTTGTCCCATAAGGATTATCAAGGTGGTGGGATATATCTTCCCACCTAAGCACAGTGGTGCTTTTGGAATCACCATATTTGCTGAAATCTTCCCTCCCGGTGAGCAAATCATATATGAATAATCGGTTTGTAAGACTTGCAGTTGATCCTTAGCCACATATGATGCACTTACGAAACTGTGGGTTGCACCCGAATAGAATAAGATGATGATTGACCGGTTATTGAGAGTGAACTTACCCACCAGCACGTCCTCTCCTTCTGAGGCGTCCTCATTGTCGATGTAACGAATGCCCCCGGTTCGCTGACCTCCCTTCTTCACTGGTGGTCGACCTCGAGCATCGCCCTGATATTGGGTTTGCCCGCTGCTTTGCTGCCCCTGTGGACATTCCTTTGAAAAATGACCCGCCTGGCCACACGTGTAGCAGGTGTAGCGTGGCGGTCCTCCGCTGATCGGCGGATGGAATCCTGGGGCATGTTGTGGCGGTGGAAACACCCGGGAGTACCATCTGCTGCTGCTTCTGTTGCGGTCGCGGTGGTGGCATCGGCGGTCGGAATGGGGGTGGCTGTAAGAACGACCCCCAAACTGTTGAGGTCACGCCGGTGGATGCCACTGCTGACCGGATGGTGTCCGATACACCATGCGGTATTTTTGAGGAGATCCACCCCTGCTGCTCGGTGGAGCACTTCGCTTTCGCTGCTCAGCCGCCAATTCCCGCTGAGCATCCTCTTGCATAATCTCGGCATTGACGAGGTCGTTGAAGGTGCCGCGATTGCATTGGACGAGATGCGTCTTCATCTCAGGATTTAACCCCTGATAGAATTGCCCTCGCTTCCTCTCCTCGGTGGAGATATAATCTGAAGCATACTGCACCAGATGGTTAACACACGGGAGTAGTCGTGGGCACTCCTCCCGCCTTGCTTCAGCTCAAAGAATTCTTGGAACTTCCTCTTCATTATCCTGGGAGGTATATGATAGGCACGGAACACCTCCCGGAATTCTTGCCATTCGACGGCGTGGCCAGCAGGTAGTGAGGCTAATAGTTCGTCCACCGCACACCAGCGGCACCGTGAAGCTGCTGCGCTGCGAAGAGAATCTTCTGCCATTCCGTGCATTGGAGCAGCCGAATTTGGTCTCAATCGTCTGCAGCCAGTTGTCTGCCTCCAGTGGTTCCGCCGCTTCAGTGAACACCGGAGGATGCGTACTCATGAAATCCGAATACGTTGTGATGTGGGGCTCACGAGGCCCCCTCTCTTGATGCCCCCCCCCCCCCCCCCCCCCCCGCCGCCTGGGACGTATTCTGCAATATCGTGCGGAGCAGGTCGGTCTGCTCCTCACGAGAGCCCTCCAACACCGAGATCACATCCGCTAGTGTAAGCGGAGGCGGCGGTGGTGGTTGTTGCTGCGGAGTGTTGACATAGGCAGGTGGCTGGGAGTGATCACCCCCTTGCTTACTATAGCCCCCGACCTTATGTGTGGCCCGAGTACAAACCATCTGCAACCATATGACAATAAAATCAGTTCCACAGCATACTCCATGCAGTCTAAAAAAATAAGAGTAAAACATAATGACGGTAAACATGCGACACATCTCGTACAGGGATAATGTAATAACTTTGCACAAGCTACACCATTACCAGACCAAATATAAACTAGTTCAATACAAATTGATGGACTTCCTCTTTGGAAGTTCATCGCAACTAGATTTGGTCACTACGAGACGTTAATATCGCGGGGTCATTACGTATACTACCCTTTATCCTCAATACGAACAAACATGGTCTCTAGCAAAAGAACTTGAGTAAGAAATATACTCAAATATTTCACTAGTTGAAGATAACAGCTCATGAGTATGTTCTACCCCAATGGAAGTAATAAAACCCCACTAGATACAAATATCTCTCAAATGCGTTCAACTGTTCATTCTTCTGCCCAGAATGAGCAGTTTCTACTTATCCCATATTTTGAACTGGTACCTCGCATTTCATAACTCAAGTTTAATACCAAATATAAAGTTAAATTCAGTATATTTCCAAAAAGTATTTATTTGCCCTCCGATCATCTCTGGTTAAAAAGTTATGATAATTCAAAGTCAACAGAATTTCTGGAAGAATTTCAACAGCACCTCCTTTGGAAATTGCTGTTTTCAACTAAAAATTCCACTGAATTCCGTGCTGCAACTGCAAAAACTTTGAATTACAAAGATGTAAAACATCTCCTAAGCTTTCCAAAAAATGTATCATATGTAACTTTTAGATTTCTCTAAATGAAGTTATGCTTGAAAAACAGAACAGTCCAGAGAGTGTTTTAAATCTGTCCTGGTTCTGGACAGTTTACAATCATCCGGAATTTCAACTAGTTTGATGTGTGATTCTGTTCTGGAAGTCTACAACAAAGTTATAGAGCACTTAATCCTATTTCCATAACTATATACCACATCTCCATCGGCTAAGTAACCTGTGAGTTATGCTTTGTTAAAATTCAGCAAACTTTCTGCCAAAACAGAGCACTCTGTTTTTCAATTCCCTTTGAGCTGAACTAATTAACTTTTGAACTTTTCTACAAGACCAGAGTCCTAAAGATTAACACTTAGTTATCTTAGTTACTTTTTAACATTGTTTTTAATGCAATCATGATCAGTACATGTCGGTACTACGTTCCTCACAAAATGAAAAATCCTAACAGGCTTACACCGGGATATACGTATCCAAAGGTGGCACCAAGACGGTCACTCGCAAACGTGTTCTACTCAGACTATGGTTTCGTGGTTAGTACCTGCATAAATTTCACACAATCGTCAGGTGCGGCTGGACACCGAACCCGCTCCGAATACAGTTTCATACACCCGTCCGTCATCACTCACCCTTGTGTTCTCAAGCCAAACACGCCTTGAGCTACGTGTTCACATTACTAACCACGTGATGGGGTCTCCCATACTTGCCCATAGCACGCCAGGGAAGGGTGTTGCTCGAATACCCCAACAACATGAAGAGTCATAGAGGATACTAAAGTTGGCCGGGTGTCCTGCCACCCGTGAGGCTCCACCCTTCAGCTTGTGCGCACTGGTGGACAGCGCTTACATGCACCACCCAAGACATATGAAGTTCCGAGATGAACGATTTTCTGACATAACACATAAGTTAAGTTGCCACCTTCCTATTATGCTAATATAGTAGTCCTTATATGGGCATACAAGCGAATCCTCACCGTAATCCTAAGTTTTCCCGTAATACTGTCCTTAATTAATGTGATATCCCCTAAGCAGCTCTGATGCCAGCCTGTGACGGACCAAAATCCGTACGCACAGGATCTTAGAGGGTGGTGCCGCACGATGCGACACCCGACAGCACACATCATAAGGAAACCATTGTATTACATTGGAAACAAACTGAACATGTACAAAAGGTAGTACAAACCTTTAGTTTACAACTAATTACAGAGTTACTGCAGCGGAAGATAATTTATACAACTCATGCTCGCCTAACTAGCAAAAGTCGGATGCCGGCCCTACGGAGAACCCACACTAGCTCCACTTATCAGATCAGCGCGGCGTGTATGGCTCCCACTCAGCAGTGGTCCCCGACAGTGGGTAGCCCTCGCCGGTGGAATCGTACCACAAATTCGTGGGGTAGTCCTCACCTTCAAACACTCATAGCAGCAACCGTGAGCACGATGGCTCAGCAAGTGTTAACCGGTTAACCGACTCCATATACATGAAACTCTACATGCAGTTCATACGCAGATAGGATGGTAAATTGCAGAAAATAGACACGCCTACAAGTTCATCCTTAGTTCATCTTTTAGTCACAAATTAACGGTTCAGGAATCAGAAATTTAGTGAGAAATATTATGTGGCACACATGTAGCAATACATGTTATTCATAACAGCAATATTGAATCACATCATTCCATATGTTAACCTACGTCACAACTCAGTGACCAAGTGGTACTCATCACCGCGAGGGACGGCGAATTGACTCAATATACACCTGCAGGGATACCCGAATAGCACGTCAGGTACGCCCATCCGTGGAGCTGCACAGCACGCTCAGTCGATGACGTACGGGACAACCTTTCGCCCAACAGCCCGAACGTCGAACCGGTCGCACTGAAATGAGCAGGAGGTTCCCTGCACGGAGCATATCTCAATGCCCGTTAGCAGATTTCTACCTGGCTGCCCTCAACCTAAACCTATAAATCGGTGTGCATGCCTCGACGCCCAGAGGTTTAGGTTACATCAATCTATCGGGGCCTATATATCCAATATGCATTCGCTATGTTCAAACTTGATCACCGTGGGCCGCACACGGATCGGTCTTCAATCGACATGGACAGGGCTGCACCCACAAGACTTTCTCTTGCTGCGCCCTAGCCCCTGCCTAGTCTCATTTTCTTACTAAAGTGTTCTCACATCACTCGAACCAAATCCCGTGTGTGCCGTAACCTATACTCGCGAGTAGATTCCAACTACTCGACTTGTACCAAAGTCTATAAATATTAAGCTCAGCATGAGCTACTCGAGGAATTAGACACTACCCTCACTCTTGTTGGAATAATCTGGTTATGCATTTGGGGTTTCATCCACCCTACACCTAATGCACACACATCCATCACACTAAGTGTATATAAAGCAAAACTTTATAAAACTTGTTAAATGCAAACCGGGGCTTGCCTTGTTGCTGCTGGTCGAATGTTAGTGTCTCATCCATAAGTAGGAAGTCCAAAACTTCCGGGGTCTCTTCGCCTTCAGCAACTACACGTAAGTACATTAACGATATGTCAATTTAAATGCAACATTTAAATTTAGTATGTAAAGACCGTGGTTCTAGCTAGTGTGGGGACCACCCATGGTTCACCCACTCCAGGATCGTAGAGGGTGGTGCCGTGCGATGCGACACCCAACAGCACACACGAAAAGAATAGGAACAACATACAAACTTTTATTTGATATAAAAACAGCAGAAGTCTTTTACAAAACATAATTATACCGCGGAAGTATTCTTTATTACTACTCTCTCATCCTAGCTAAGTAAAAGTGTAGCTGTCCAGCCTGGGGATGCTACACATAGCAACATCAAACTGGAGATCACGGCGGCGTGCAGGGCTCCAGCTCGGCTGTGTACCCCGACGGGGGCACCGCCTCGTCCTCGGAACCTTCCTTATAACTCTCATCTGCACACAGCTCAAATATTGCAACCGTGTGCATGATGGCTCAGCAAGTCCTAACCGACAACCCTAGGCATGGAACTCTACATGCAAGGATGTGTAAGATAGGAAAAAGGACTTTGCAATAAAGACACGCCTACATGTTGATCCTTACTTTCAGTTTTATAGCAACAGTTTAATGAGCCTTAGGAAGCCCTCACATCGGAAGTCTACAATCAAACAAGAAACGCTTCCCTCCGATGTGATGATGCCCAAAGTGGAATATAAACTTAATTTGCTCTAGAACTACAGCATACAAAGTTTCAGGACATTAATAGTTCAATACAGCATATTTAGTTGGCTTATTTCACTTCTTACTACGTCACAGCGCAGTGAACAAGCGGGTACTCAAATAACCGCAAGGGACGGTGATTGCAATCAGGACACACCCGGATAACACGTCACATACACCCACATTCAGAAGTGTGGTTCTTCACACCTTCCTACTCTGTTGTATGCAACAACCTTTCAAAGGCAACCCAAATGCCGAACCGGTCCATCCGTAACGGGCAGGAGGTCCCCGCGTGGAGCGTGTCTGTGACCACCGGCAGATTTACACCTTGCTACCCTCAACCCACTCCTATAGAACGGTTGGGTAAGCCTTGGCACCCAGGTTAACCAATTACATCGGTTTCCTGGTTCCCATATGCCAGTATGCATCCGGTACTGTTTGATACTTGTCCAGCAGGGCCACACACAGCTTGGTCATCAATCCACACCAACAGGGCTACGCACGTGAGACCTCCGCTCACTGCATCCTATTCCCCCTGCTGGGTCTCATTTTCACAACTTTAAGCCATTCTCTACCTCTTTTCATACCGTGTGAATAAAAACCTATCTCGCGAGTAGATTCCAACCAATCGACTTCTACCGAGATCCTATGAACATTAGCATGGCATTGTCTACCCGTCGACTCTGTAAACTACCCAACCCTTCATAGGATTTAAAAGGCTATGCAAGTGGGGTTTCAATCACCCTTACTCTAATGCACACATTCCACCCTAAACATAAGTGATACAAATAAAGAATTTGCAAAAGTACTTAAATGCAAACCGTGGGTTGCCTGGTTGCGAGTCAAACAGGAAGTTAGCTTCAGGTGGGAGGACACCCAAGGGCTCCGGTGCGTCCTCAACTTCAGTCACTAAATGAAATGTAACAAAATATATGCATAAGTGCAAGTGTTATATAAGAAGCATACTTCTATTTATAGCTACTGTTATTTAGGTTCCTTAATTGGCTTTGGTATTTTCCCAGTGGATACAAGACTCTCTAAGGATGATCTAAGCCAAAATTGGATAAATTTCATTGCACCTTGTGGTCTCCAAAATTCCCACAAATAAAGGCTTCTCTGAATTTTAAACCCAAATCTGGAGATTTAACATATCTAACAGTGGAAGATATAATTAGGGTAAGTCTCCATGGTTCTAACAAAAAAAATTTCACCATTTTTGGAGCTACCAATAGAGAGATATGAATTTTGGAAGTTGATAAGAAATGCTGAAAATGCCTCTGTTTATTTTCCCCCTTTTCAGAGACATAAAGGATTGACACCACATTTGGCCGAGCAAATGAGGTCCAATGACTCTGAACTTTTTACTGGAGTTCAATGATTGTTGGAGTGATGTCCTGCCCAAATTTGGGAATTTTCCAACAAACAGAACTCCTGTGAAAATTCCTACAATATTTTATTTAATTTAATTAATGAGCCAAATACAGAGATTTTCATAACCATTGGGCTGATACCTTGATAGTATTCTCTGAGAGGAATCCAACAATATTTATTTCACAATTTTTGGAGGTTGCTGCACAAAGTTATGGCTCTTCAAAGTTTGAACCGAATTAGGAAAATCTGGAAAAGTTTAAACTCGGCTGCGGGCCCACATGTCAGCACCCTCTTCTACCTCGCGCCAAACAGAGAAACCCGCGGCGTTCTCCGGCGAGGGTGGCGGGAAAGGCCTTCCCGGCCATCTCCCGGCCCCATACTGGCCACCCCCTGTTTTCAGGCACACTGAACACACCGGTGGGGGTGCCGGCGGCCAGATCTCACCGGAAACCACCGCGCACCGGCAACAGTGAGAACTAGGGATCTGGCGAGGTCGGGAAGCTTCATTCCTCCACCAAACAATTGGTTCTCGGGCACTAGAGCACCAGTGGAAGATGTAGAAGCTAGAGCGGGCTGCCTAACTCGATGAAACGGCCGGCAAACTAGGGTTCAACGGTGAGCCGAGGCGGTTTCCCATGGCGGCGTGAAAATTGACTAGAACAAGGCCAACTCTTGATGGTTTTCTTCGGTTCTTTGTCGAGGATGGGCGCTAGGGAGTGAAGAAGCTATGTGCACGTTAGCTCGAGGTGTGGTTGATTGTGTAACCCGAATTCGGGTTTGAACCGAGCTTCACTCTTCTACACTAGGGTTCGAGAAAGAATAAAATTCGAGCTACCCGATGGATTATTTGCTACACGGCTGGCAGCTACACCATCCACTGCTACCCACGCACTTTTCTTGTATAGGAAGTTGGAGGAGAGGGTGGCCGGATGAGGCTGTCGACGGTGAGCCGAAACGGTGAGGTCCGCTGCACCTCAAAGCTTTGGCACCAATCCGTGTTTTTGTGAGCAGCTCCTATTGGTAAACTCTGCAGGAATTATGGGAGGTGCTAGAGCATGTGCTGGTGATGGTTTTTGCTGTGGAAGGCTCGAGCAGCCGAGCTTGGGGTGCTGTCGTTGATCGGGGGAGAAACCAGCGGCGGTGTAGCTCGAGGTTTCGGTCGGGCGCTCGAGCAGAGGGCTGGGGAGGCTGCGGTGTAACGTGGAGAAGAGAAAAACGGCACTCGGGCTGCTGCTTTTAAGCACCCACGCGCACGAGCTGACCTCGGGAGCAGCGAGGAAACAGCTCGGTGGAGGCAGCCGTCGCTCGGTGGCGCGCTGTGAGCAGGCGAGGGGAAAAACAGGGTCGGTTAAACACTTCTGTGTGGCTGACAAATGGATCCCACCCCCTCTCATTTTAATTAACTTTTCCACTGATATTTTTACCCCAGCTACTCAGAATTAAATCCTATACTTCCACACCAAGTCATGGTTTAAATTTGCTGAATTCAAATAGTTTGAATTCTGGTGTGGAGTTTGAATTAAGTTTGATGATTTAAATTTGAAATGGAATTTGAATTATTCAATTGCATTGGTCCAAAAACATAGCAAACCAACTCCAAAGTTTCTGATTTTTGGCATGGCTGCTAATTAAAGGTGGAGAACACATTTGTGGAACCGAATTTGCAAATGGAGGAAATTGGAATTTGATACTGAATTTGAAATTCAGATTAGAGGGCTTCCTCTTTTAATCCCCAAACAAATACTAAAACCCCTCCAAATGAGCTGAAATTTGGAAGGTTTAATATTTAAAATATGAAGATCCAAGTTATGCATTTAGATCTCCATGTTTGAAAGTTTTTGGGAAGTTTAATTCCTCACTTTGAACTTACACCGTTATAATTCAAAGTTTTAATTCCCCTCATTTTCCTAAGTGTACCTGAGCTGAAAATTCTTGCTACCACTTTTTGGGAATTTTACAGCTAGACATCCCATTTGGATTTGAAATTTTTATGGTGGCTTCGTAAGGACCTAAACAGAGACTTGGGAAAATTTCATTTGAATTAAAACTCATTTGAGCTCTGCACAAATAAAAGCCTAAAGGTCATTACTAGAACTCCTATGGATTTCCAGGGATTTTCATGGGTCAAACCTTTACTTTCTGGAAAACAGAGTTTGAGCTGGTTTTAATGGAGTTGGTATCATGTAATTTGAAGAATCCTAGAGGAAGTTATGCCCTAATCAAGATTTAAGAAAATCTGAAAAATGTTTTTGTACATTTTTCTATTTTCTCAGGGCAATTCACTTAATCACATAATTAAGGGGACTAAATGAACTTGGATGGATCTGAAAATTTTCCTGTGACTAAAGGATTTTCCAATGAATATCCTAGCCAAATTTCAGAATTTTCCATAAAAGCACTCTCCAGATAAAATTCCCAACATTTTAAAGATAGGGAATTAATTCTGGAAAAATAATAATTTTCATGAGCTGAAACTAGTTTTTATGGATAATACTCGAAGAGATGAATCCATCAAAATTTGGTTTACTAAATTTGGAGCTTCCTAGCAAAAGTTATAGGCTTTTGAAGTTTGAACAAAATCTGAAAATCTTAGAAATGTTTAAACTCTGGTTGTGGGCTCCACTCTTTAAACCGGCCCACTGAGATCACAGCCACACCGCAGCCTACGGGATTTTACCCGCGCTGCCGCATCGGATCCTAGCTACAAACCGATCCCCGCTGGAAAACAGAGACTGACCGGTGGACCCGGCCTTCTTCGTCTTCCTCATGGCAAACCGCGCTCCCCGCGGCGGCTCTTCGCCGGAGAGCTCGCCACCGGTCGTTCAACCGCATGACCTTCGACGAAACTTTCTGCCTGTGCCCAACTTTGCTCAGGGAACACGTTGGTGCACTCATGAAGCACGGCGATGGCCGGAACCATGCACGCGACGGTGACAGTGGCGACTCCAACTCCGGTGATGTCACCAGAGCTAAATAGGGCCCTATTTTTGGAACGGTTTCCTCCTACAGCTCCGTGGTGGCATACTGAGCACGAAAATGAACTCGGTTTTCCATGGAAACGGCCAGAGCTAGGATCACACCGTTGACTAGAGTTAAAAACGGTGGCGATCAGAAAAACTCAAAGAATAGTCACCATGGTCGATTGTTTCCGTTGGTTGTTGATCCTAGAGGTTCGTTGGAAGGCCTAGGACGTATCTCTAAAGGAAATTGAGCCGGTATGGACTGACCACCAAGAATTCTGAGTCGAACCCGCTCTCGGTCTTAAGAATGGCAATTCGGTAAACCTCAAAATACTCCCTCACTACTGAACGAAAAGGAGGAAGGCATTCACCGGAAGATCGAGGAGGGGATGGCGCGTGTTTTTGCTGTAGGTGATCGTCCGAGTCTTGGCTTGTATCATGGATACGGTGGAGAGCCGAGAGTCACCGGGGTGGTAAGAGAAGAGACGATACGCGCGCGTTAGGGAGGGCACAGCGGTGAAATGGTTCTGGGTGGGGTCAAACAACGTGAAGAAGACGTCTTCGCACGGTCTGATCCCCGTAACAGGAGGTGGCATGGTAACTTCGTTGGGGCGAGGTTTCACCGCGCGCTGGCGAGCTCTGTGTCTCTAACCAGTGGGTCCCTCTTCTCCCCTCTAATTCATTTTCCCAATTCTTGCTGCAAATATCCCAACTTCTCACACTTAAATGGGAGAGTTAACCACCAAGTCAGGGAATGAATTCGAATTCTTCAAATTGAAGTTGGTTTGGCTAAATTTGCTTCACATTTGAATTTGAAATTCAAATTCAGTTTTCAATTAATGCAAATTTAGCTCTCAACAAGATGAACTCTAGTGAGGATGAAAATTGGAGGAGTAACTCAGAAAAATGTGCTGAGTTTGAAAATGAAGTTAACTTTTGAATCCAAGTGATGAAAGTAGCTGAAATTTTAATTTGCATTCAAATTAGCCCTTTTACAAATGTATCCAAAAGTGCCTCAAATGATTTGGATTTGCATGAAACTTGGCTTGAGCACTCCTAAAAGTATTTAGGGCCAAATGGTGAGCTCAGTCTCTCATGTTTTATATGTGTGAGCTCCTACTCTTTGGAGTTGTGAGTTCTTCCTATAATCACCTCTTGATGGTGTTTACTTGCTCTTCACAATTGTATATGAGCTATCCATAAAATGAGCTGTGGTGTGGCGCTGTGATGAACATTTTTAGCAAGTAAAATCTCGGTCTTTTACATCCCTCTCTAATTAAAAGAATCTCGCCCCGAGAATATAAAAGAAGAGACGAAGATGTAAGAGAAATTACCCGTGATGAGACTCCACAATATTTTGTAGAACCACAGCGTTCAGTTACGCATGGTCCAAGCCTTCTCATCAATAATCGCCACCGGATATTCAGCATAAGTCAAATCCGGTTGTAGCTCGCCAATGTCTTCAGTGGGAACAGTAGCCGTATACTTCAGACATTTTCGGAGTTGTGAAACATGGAAAACGTCGTGAAAACCAGCGACGGACGCCAGTAGTTCCAGTCGATACACCACTTGTCCACACTTCTCGGTGATAGCATAGGGTACAATAAATCGGGGAGTTTATTTCCCCTTCATGGTGAATCGGTGCACGCCGTTCATCAGAGGTACATGTGTTCCCCAATGTTGAAGTGCAGCGGCCTATGCCTCTTATCAGCTTAACTTTTCTATCGGGATTGAGCGGCCTTCAAGTTGGCTTGAATAATCCGAACGCGCTCTTCGGTGTCGTTCACCAAATAAATCTCAAACGTGACCCTTTCACCGGACTCACACCAGTTCAATGGGGTGCGGCATTTGCGACCGTAGAGAGCTTCTTATGGCACCATCTAGATACTCGCTTGATAACCATTGTTGTACGAGAATTCCGCCAACGGTAGATGATCATCCCAATTTCTACCGTGGTGGATGGCACAAGCTCTCAACATGTCTTCTAATACTTGATTCACCCTCTTAGTTTGTGACACGACCCCACGGCCTTGTCGAGCCAGGATCACGCTGAGGGATGCTGCGTTGCATAGCACCGGATAACGCACATCAAAGATACAAAGCGGAAGAAAAGTTTTATTACATAAACCAGTTTATGGACATGTTACAACAAAAATAAGTCCATTCTACACTCACGGGTGTAGACTATGCATCGAGTTCACGTTCAGCCCGTGAACGTGTCCCCGCTAGAACGCACACCCACTAACACGGCGGTGTGCACGACTTCGACTCAACGGGGTTCCCCTCCTGGGGTTCCGTCTCCTCCTCGGTAGTCTCTTCCTCATAAACCCCTGTAAAATGAAAAAAGCCCAAGAAAAGGGACTTGCAAAAACTTTTCCTCACCTCACAACACCACAGTTTTTGTTGTGGACATCTTGTGAAAAATTGTAAAGAGCATGTAACCTCCACCAAAAGAGTGATTAGAGGAGAAAGCCCTAACCTTCACAAAGTAGGGTTTCTACACATGAACATGAGAGGTTGAGCTCACCCCTAGGACTTGAAAAGTCTTGGGAAGGTTCAAGCCAAGTTTCATGCAAACCCAACACTTTTCGAGGCAATTTTTGAGGCATTTTAAAAAGAGGCCAATTTGAATGTAAATTCAAATTGCAGCAACTTTCATCCCTCACATTCAAAAGTTAGCCTCATATTCAAACTCAGCACATTTTTCTGAGTTAGTCCACCAATTTTCATCCCCATTGGAGTTTATATTGTCGGGAGCCAAATTTGCAATAATTCAAAACTGAATTTGAATTTCAGTTTAAATGTGGAGCAAATTTGACCAAACAAATTTCAAATGGAGAACCCAAATTCAAACTGTGACTTGGTGGCAAAGTCTATCATTCAATGTTTAGTAGCTTGGATATTTGCAGCAGAAGGAGGAGAAAGAATTAGAGGGGAGAAGAGGGCCCACTTGTCAGTAGACTTAGTACAGAAGTCTCCTCAGCCGACTCTCTCTCGACCGAGCACGCTCGCCAGCTGCGGCCAGCGTCGGCGTCCGACCGCCTCAGCCGGCCAGCTCCTGCTTCGGCTTGGGAGGTGGCACAGCAGGTGTCGCGCCCTCCACCACCCTCAGTGGCCTATAAAAGGCACGAGACCGCCGGCGAGTTTCTATTTTCATGAGTTCCCGCAACCAGCCGCCTAATCGCCGGAGCTCCGATCGCTTGCCACCCGAGCTGTGATCATCCTCCGGCCTCGACGTCCATAGGAAAGTGGAGAGCTAGCTTGTCCTCGAGACCACTGCGCAAACCGTTCCAAGGTTCGACCTTTGTGCACGGAGAATTTTCCAGTTTAGGGCGCGGAGCTCATTTCGGGACCTGATTAGGTTTAGGAGAAATTCGGGAAGATTGTCAGGTGGGAGGTCGAACGGAGCTGTGAGAGAGCATCTAGAGGTTCTTGCGACCCTTCTCGATCAAAACCCGGAAGGAAACCACCGCCGGAACCCTAGGTTCACCATAGAACAGTTTGGCGGAAGAGGGGGTCGCCGGTGAGGTCTAGGTTGCTGGCCGTTTAGGGCCCAACGGAGATCATGCCGAGCTTTCCGAGGTTCCCCTGAGCATGGCGACGCGATTAGCGCATGAAGGAGATGGTCAGGAGGGCGGGAACACGTTGCCGAGGTAGCACAGATGCATAGAGCTCGTCGCCGGTGAGCTACGGCGGTTAGCCGGCGGCGGCATGGTGTCCTGCATGTTCAGCACCCGAAATTATGTGGGGGCGGCGAGTCTCACCGTCGCCGGCGAGCTAGACCGCCGGGAACGCCGACCTCGCCGGAGCTCCAGCGGCTCGGGGCCGCGGCGTCGGGAGGTAGACGAAGGGCGCGGTCCCATGTGTCAGCCACTGTGCTAATCGCGCGCGAGCGCGCGGTTAGTTCAAATTAAACAGGCGGGCCCCGCTGTCAGCCTCTGGTTTACCGAGGGAGAGGATTCTCTGTAGGAAAATAATTCAGAGATCAGCTCAAACTTTAGAAATTCATAACTTTGTGTAAGAAGCTTCAAATTCAGTGAAACAAATTTTGATGAACTCAGGATTTTGAGTACTTTCAGAAATACCAATTTCAGCTCACAAAACCTAACAGTTTTCCAGAATAAATTCCCTAAAATTTAAACTGTTGGGAATTTTATCTGGAGAATTACTTCATTAAAAATTCTGATATTTGGCTGAGAGGTTCATTGGAAAATCTTTGAGGCACAGTAAAATTTTCAGACTCATCCAAGTTCATTAGTCCCCCTAATTTGGTGATTAAGAGGACTCCCTGAGAAAATAGAAAAATGTACAGAAATATTTTTCAGATTTTCTCAAATCTTGTTTAGGGAATAACTTTCTCTAGGATTCCTCAAATTACATGAAACCAATTCCATTAGAACCATATTAAATTCTAGTTTCCAGAAAGTAATGGTTGGAGCCATGAAAACCCCTGGAATTACTTAGAGGCTTAATTATTGACCAAATAAGCTTTTATTTGTACAAGGCTCCATTGAACTTTGTTTCAAATGAAACGTGGTCTAGACTCTGGTTAGGACCCTACCAAGCCACCATAAAAATTTCAGAACCAAAGGGGAGGGCTAGCTAGAGTTATTAATAATTATTTATTCAGGTCTACACTTTGCATTTAATTTGACATATAGAATATGGTGAACATGTAGTCGTTGAAGGCGAGGAAACTCCGGAAGTGCTTCACTTCCTCCTTCCGGACGAAGACCTAAACCCTGACCAGCAGCAACAAGGCAAGCCCCGGTTTGCATTAAGCCTTTTATAAAGTTTTTACTTTGTTTACATACGTAGTGTGAAGTGTGTATGTGCATTAGGTGTAGGGTGGATGAATACCAACTGCATAACCAGAATTTTCGCCAAGACTGAGGGTAGTGTCTACGGCCTCGAATAGACAGGCTATGCTTAATAATTCATAGGACTTCGGTACAAGTCGAGTAGTTTGAATCTACTCGCGAGTTAGGTTTGGGACACACGGGTTTGGTTCGAGTGATGTGATATCACTTTAGTAATGAAAATGAGACTAGGCAGGGGCTAGGGCGCAGCAAGAGGAAGTCTTGTGTGCGCAGCCCTGTCCCTGTCGATTGAGGACCGATCCATGTGCGGCCCTGCTGAACAAGTATTGAACGTACCGAAGGCATATTGGATATATGGGCCCCGATAAACTGATGTAGCCTAAACCTCCGGGCGTCGAGGCGTAGCACACCGATTTATAGGTGTAGGTTGAGGGCAGCAAGGTGGAAATCTGCTAACGGGCATAGAGAGATGCTCCGTGTAGGGAACCTCCTGTCCGTTTAAGTGCGACCGGTTCGACGTTTGGGCTGTTGGGTGAAAGGTTGTCCCGTACGGCATCAAGTGAGCGTGCTGTGCAGCTCCACGGGTGGGCGTACGTGACGTGCTCTTTGGGTTTCCCTGCAGGTGTATATCGAGTCGATTCGCCGTCCCTCGCGGTGACGAGTACCGCTTGTTCACTGCGTCGTAACGTAGATATTTTATGGAATATTATGATTCAATATTGCTGTTATGATATAATTGTATTGCTACATGTGTGCCACCAAATATTGCTTACTAAATTTCAGATTCCCGAACTGTTAACTTGTGGCTAAAAGATGAACTAAGGATGAACTTGTAGGCGTGTCCATTTGATGCACTGTTACTATCCTATGTTCATTGTACACCTCAGGTAGAGTTTCATGCCTAGGTGAGTCGGTTAATTCTTGTTGAGCCATCGTGCTCACGGTTGCTTCTTAAGTGTTTTTTAGGTGAGGAGCCACCCACGGACTCGGGTTACGAGTCCACCGGCGAGGGTTACCCTCCGTCGGGGACCACGGCTGAGTGGGCGCCGTACACGCCGCGCTGAGCTGAGGAGGGCAGCTAATGTGGGTTGCCCTAGGGCGGGGCAACCGACTTTTGCTAGATAGGCGGGAGTGAGTTGTATAAAAGGAACTTCTGCTGTGTAATATAAACAATAGTTTGTAACTGAAGTTTGTACCTGTTTGTACAGTTCAGTTGGTTTCCCAGGTAATATATTGTGTCCTTATGACGTGTGCTGTCGGGTGTCGCATCGTGCGGCATCACCCTCTGCGATCCTGGATGAGCGGATCCCGGTCCGCCACAGCCTGGTATCAGAGCTGCATTGGGGATAGCACACTACTTAAGGACTGTATTACGGGAAAACTTAGGTTTACGGTGAGGATTCGGTAGTTGCCCAAGTAAGGACTACATTAGCATAGTTACTTAAAGTGGCAAAGACTAACCTATGTGTTATAATTCTGAATTTTAATTATGTAATGACGCACCTACGCTCTAGTAAGAATGGTAAGGGACGCCACCGAAAGCGTTTCAATTTCGGTTAGCTCCCCTGATGAGGAACGTGGTTCAGGGATGAGTCTCACAGCTTGGTGTGAGACGTCAATATGAAACTCTTGGACTCTTCATGTTCCTGGGTTCATATGAAACGCTGATCCCTAGCGTGCATTAGGCAAGTAAGTGGAGACCCCATCGTGTGGTCAGTAACGCGCGAGTGTGTTCGTCTGGAAATAGCCCAGGAGGACATACGCAGCACTTGCCATTGGCGTGCCATACAGGGTAGTAGGTGGTATCTGTTGGGTTGATTACATTCCCAACCGTGACGACCCGTTCATGACATACTCGGGTTCCCCGTCGTGTGGTGTTGAAACACGATCACGTACCTTGAGAGGTGACCTAACTCAAGTACGGCCGTATGACAATGATACGGGCGTTTGTATTTACTTTCAAATATGGATCTGCCTGAAATGGAAATAACCCTTGAGTGCATCATTATTGTATGGTCTTCTGCAGGTACTAACCACGTATGTATCCGTTTAGTAAACGTGTGCTAGAGACCGTTTAATGCCACACTTGAGACGTATATACTGGTATAATCCGGTTAGGATTTTCATTTGTGAGGAATGTAGTACCGACATATCATAAGCATGTGCATGAAATATAATGATAACAAGGAATTAAAATCACTAGGGTCAACATCTAGGACCCTGGTTGGGTAGAAAAATTGGATAGTGATGAGTGTAGTTCCAAAAGATTGAAAAACAGAGTGCTCTGTTTTAGCAGCAAGTTTGATGAACTTTGACAGGGCATAACTCACATATAATTTAGTCAATGGAAGGGTGGTATATAGTTCTGCAATGGTATTTAAGTACTCTACAACTGTTTTTTAGACTTCCAGAGCTGAATCACACCTTAAGATCGCTTAAATTGCAGAGGAATGTAAACTGTCCAGAATCAGGACAGAGTTAAACACTCTCTGGATTGTTCTGTTTTTCAAGCATAACTCCCAGTAGAAAACTCTAAAATGGTCATATGATACATCCTTGGAAAGGGTACAAGATGTGTTACATATTTGCAATTCAAAGTTTCTGAAATTTCAGCACAGAGTTCAGTGGAAATAAAAGTTGAAAACAGCAACTTCCCAAAGGAGGTGCTGTTGAAATTCTTCCAGAAATTCTGTTGACTTTGAATTACCACAAATTTTTAAACAGAGCTGATCTGAGGGCAAATATGTACTCGTTGGAAAGATGCTGAAGTTAACTTTAACTTTGGTATTCAACTTGGGTCATGAAAATGCCCAGAACCAGATCAAAATCTGGGATATGTAGAAACTGGTCATTCTGGCAGAGGAATGACAGTTGAACTCATGTGAGAGATTGTGGTACCCTAGAAGGGATTTGAATACTTCCAATGGGGTAGAACATGCTCATGGGAGGTTATCTTCAACTAGTGAAAGATCTGAGTATAGGTCTTACTCAAGTTATTTTACTAGAGACCATGTTTGTGTCGTATTGAAGATAAAAGGGTGGTATACGTGATGACAAAGCGATAGTAACGTCTCGTAGTGACCAAAACCTAGTTGTGATGAACTCTCAAAGAGGAAGTCCGTCAATTTGGATTTAAACTAGCTTGTATTTGGTCTGGTAATGGTGTACCTTGTGCAAAGTTATTACATTATCTGTATACGAGATGTATCGCATGAATTTATTGTCATTATGTTTTTACGCCTATTTCATTTGACTGCATGAAATATGTTGCGGGACTGATGGTTATTGTCGTATGGTTGCAGATGGTTCGCACTAGGGCCACACACGAGGTTTGTGGCTCTAGCCAGCAGGGAGGCGATGACTCCCAGCCACCTGCCTATGACAGCACCCCGCAGCAGCAACCACCACCGCCACCTCCGCTTACTCTAGCGGATGTGATCGCGGCACTGGTGGGGGGTCGTGATGTGGACATCACTCCTGCAGATATACACAACACTCACATGGTAGATATGCAAGGTCCAATTACTAGAGCTCGAGCACGACAATTGAATTTAGAGGTGAGCTCGTGCCTGAACAATTCTTTATATGTGAATTTTGAGAGTATGTTGCTTCCTAATGGATTAATTATGATTAGGAACCATGGAGAGGACATGGAGATACATGGAGAGGGGTTTGGATGCGTGGAGGACCAGAAAATATGCCAACAAGAAGTTAGAGACCGAGCCCAACTCAAACTCGAGTCCAACTCGGGCCCAGGAGAAGTCCACCTTAAAATGGATGCACAGGAGGCATACGGACTCCGTTTTTGATGTTCTACATATGCACGGAAAGCTGAGAGGATTAACTTTCCAATGGAACTGGATCTACGTCAAAATTCCCCCGGAGTCGACGGGAAACTTCGAAACAATATAAAGTTTAGAGTCTATTAGGGTGTTGCATCACCTAGTTGGGCCATTGGGCCTTGCATCGAGTCCAAGTCCATTATGTACGTGTCTTAGGGTTAGGTTACGACCCAAGCACCCCCCTGGTCGTCCTCCACCTCCTTTATACTCCCTAGCCGCCGTCACAAACAGGTGGGTTTTGCTTAGTTACAATTTGTCATTGAACAGTTCGCCGATCATCGGTTGTGAGACCCCAAATTCGTGATCAGTTCAGTTTTGATTGCAACTTCTCTGTTCTTGCTTGTGTTCTTGATTGCGCTTGCAGGGATAAGCCATCGTGGCGAGGTCATTCGTGTGACACGGGTGATAACCAATGGAGCAGTGGTGTAGTGATTGCGGGGTTTCGTTCGTTCGGAGCCTTGGATCATCAACGTCGAGATCTCCACCCAATCAAGTTTACCCTACCTCTCGGAAGATCGGGACTCATCCTCCTATCAATTGGTATCAGATTTCCAGTTTCACCGTGAGGTATACTTGTGTGCTCTTTAGATTTATTTTGTTTCAGTCCTATCGTCCACAAAAAGCCACAAAAAAATTTAGTTTCCCTAACCTACAACCCCCGCTCAACCTTTTGCACAATTTAGTTTTGGAGTCCGTAGTTCTGAGTTCGTGTCCTAGGTTGAGTCTGGTTGCTGGTTTAGATTTGTTTTGCTTCAGTTTTGTTTCTTCCATCCGCTGCCATCTACAAAAAAAATTTCATCCACCGATTCCTTTCTGTTGCAGTTTCCACCACCACCAAAACCTGATTCGGGGTATCCTCCTTAAAACGGGCATAACTTTTTGCTCGTAACTCCGATTGAGGCGCATTTTTTCCCAGAAAGGTCTCGAAAAAGTCCACATACAGTGTTTTCAAAAAAAATTAAAAAAATTAAGAAGGCCCTCGTTTTGAACTCCGAAGTTCCAGCACCAGTTTTTCCAATCGCTCCTGAATTTGTGCCGATCTCATCTTTCATCGGTTTGAGCTAATACTTGGTGCTGTTTCTATTCTTGTGCCCCTGGTTGAGAAAAACATATAAAAAATAAAGAGAAAAAAAGATTTTGATTTCTACTAGTGCTTCAAGACAAAATCAGGAGGCTAAGGGGTTTTCTAGTTGTGCTATTTCTGTGTGAGTGATGGATATTTGCTGATATTATCCTTGTTGTTCATCATCATCCATCCTTGCCCTTGCTTGTTTCCACTACTGTTCTAATATATTCTTAGGCCA
Organism: Neostapfia colusana; assembly: GCA_030760725.1. Taxonomy (NCBI): domain Eukaryota; kingdom Viridiplantae; phylum Streptophyta; class Magnoliopsida; order Poales; family Poaceae; genus Neostapfia; species Neostapfia colusana. The sequence continues at coordinate 66,529,843 of JASWHV010000011.1, forward strand.
GCAACTAGGTGAAATTCTTTGGACACTTATTCAACATTGCTATCTGTTACTAACTTGTGTGCCACATACATATACTGCATTTGAGCCTTCCAAGCTCCACCTTCTCTCTAGCAGAACAGGTAACCTTTGCAATCACACCCACTCTTTGCTTGCTTCACACCGGTCACCGTTGGCCACCTGCAGTGCTGGTAAGAAACTTGTAAGAGCAGGGTAAGACGCATCTTACTGATCGATTTTCCACCCACTTCGGAGAGCGTAGTAATAGGGTTCTTCACGATCTTTTTGTCTTCGTTTCTGTTTTGTACTAACAATGACAGGAAAGAAGCCTATGGATAAGACCTCTGGTTCTACACCTCTGGATGATGATGAGTGCGTGTCCCATATGGAACTAAAGGACATGATGCGGGCAATGACCGAAGCTTTCAACAATTACCAGACCACTACAACAGCCACCTTTCAGAGGCTCTATACAATTGTTGCTGGTCTGACCACACGGTTGGACGAGATGGAGACTCGTCTTCCCCAACAAGCTACACCCTCTATCATCCTTGATGGTGATGCACATGCTCACTATGACACAGAGGATGATTTCAATAATGATGAGGTTGATGCACAGCAGCGCCGTCGCCCTCGACGAAATCGTGAAGGTATGGGAGGTAGACCTCGTCCTCATGCTCCTGAACAAGATAATGATCCTTATGCTAAGATTAAGTTTTATATTCCAACATTTTATGGATCTTATGATGATGAGACTTACTTGGATTGGGAGATGACGGTAGAACAAAAATTTAACTCTCATCTTGTTCCTGAGCGACATAGAGTTAGGCAAGCCACTAGTGAGTTTAAAGATTTTGCTATAATTTGGTGGAATGAACTTGTCAATACACGTAATGCACCACAGACATGGGCTGTGTTAAAAGAAGAGATGCGCGCTAGGTTTGTTCCTCCTTCATATAGACGTGATCTTCTTAAGAAATTGCAACGCCTTGATCAGGGTGACATGACTGTCCAAGAGTACTACCAAGAGTTGCAGAAAGGTATGCTTCGTTGTGGGGTAGTTGAGGATCAGGAAGACCAAATTGTTAGGTTTTATGGGGGCTTGCGGCGTGAGATCCAGGACATAGTTGACTACAAGGAATATCATTCTATTCAACGTTTATTTCAACTTGCTATGTTAGCAGAAAAAGAAGTGCAGGGTCACCAACAGCAGCGGCGGAACAACACCTTCACGCCACGACAATTTTCGGTGCCATCCAAAGCAGCGCCCTCCTCGAGCGTACGTGCTTCTACACCACCGTCCACGGGTGTTGTATGCAGCAGCATCGCACCTTCTACATCACGGGGACAAGATAACAGCAAGTCCCAGATGCCTCCAGGTGTTGCAGCAAAGGCGGCTGCACCCAACACTTCGACAAGTCGCAGCTCCGACATCAAGTGCCACCGCTGCCAGGGACTTGGCCATATGCAACGAGATTGCCCCAGCAAACGGGCGATCATTGCCACTGCTGATGGTGGGTATGTTAGTGCTTCTGATATTGAAGATGAAAATATTATTGCAACTAACATTTCAGGTTCGGATGATGGTGCTGAGGAGGTTCTTGGTACATCTGCGACAAACATCTATAGGACTTTGATTGTGCAGCGAGCTTTGAGTGCCAAAGTTCGAGAGGACGACAACCGCCAACGTCACAACCTTTTCAACATGTTTCTCGTCGTCAAGGACTGCCGTGTACATACCATCATTGATGGTGGTAGCTGCAACAGTTTGGTGAATGTTGAGGTGGTCAAGAAGCTTGGCTTGACCACACGGGAGCATCCCCACCCTTATCACATTCAATGGTTTAACAACAATGGTAAGGTTAAGGTAACACAAACAGCAAGGATACATTTTTCCATTGGTTCTTATCATGATTTTGCTGATTTTGATGTGGTACCTATGGATGCTTGTTCTCTTTTGTTGGGGCGTCCTTGAGAGTTTGATACTGATGCTATTCACCATGGTCGATCTAATAAGTATACTCTCATGCATAAGGGCAAGAAAATTGTGTTGCTTCCTATGAGTCCCACTAAAATTGTACAATTTGAGTAAGAGAAAAAAGAATAATGCTAAACAAAAGGGTGTTTTCAATTCTGAAATTCAGCAACCTATTAAGTTGAAAAATCCTATTTTCCTTGCAACTAAATCTGATCTTGATGATTTATATGCCTCTAATGGAACTTGCTATGCTTTAGTGTGCAAACATGCTTTATATTCCATTGAGGATACGTCCATTGTCTTGCCACCTGCTGTTGCTAACCTTTTGCAGGAATATATGGATGTTTTTCCATCAGAGATACCCCCCGGATTACCACCTGTGCAAGGCATTGAGCACAAGATTGATTTGGTTCCAGGGGCGAGCTTGCCAAACCGTGCTGCCTACAGGACCAACCCCGACGAGACTAAGGAAATTCAGCGACAAGTCCAAGATCTTCTGGACCGCGGGTACATTCGTGAGAGTCTTAGTCCTTGTTCTGTTCCTGTTCTTTTGGTTCCAAAAAAAAGATGGCACTTGGCGCATGTGTGTTGATTGTAGAGCCATCAATAACATTACCATTCGTTATCGCTATCCTATTCCTAGAGTTGAGTGGTTCTGTTATTTTCTCCAAGATTGATTTGCGTAGTGGATATCATCAGATTCGTATGGCTTTAGGTGATGAATGGAAAACTGCTTTTAAAACTAAATTTGGACTTTATGAATGGTTAGTCATGCCATTTGGTTTAACTAATGCGCCCAGCACTTTCATGAGGTTGATGAATGAGGTTTTACGTGCTTTCATTGGTAAATTTGTGGTGGTTTACTTTGATGATATCCTTATTTACAGCAAGTCATATGATGAGCATCTTGAACATTTGCGTGATGTTTTTAATGTCTTGCGCGATGCACGTTTATATGGTAACCTTGAGAAGTGCACCTTTTGCACCGATCGTGTGTCTTTTCTTGGGTATGTTGTTACTTCGCAGGGCATTGAGGTGGACAAGGCAAAGATTGTTGCCATCACGAGCTGGCCACTTCCGACTACGATCACACAGGTTCGGAGTTTTCTTGGTCTCGCAGGTTTCTACCGGCGTTTTGTGCGGGATTTCAGCACCATTGTGGCACCACTCCACGAGTTGACAAAGCATGGAGTGCCGTTTCGATGGGGACCAGCACAACAACAAGCTTTTGATGTTCTCAAGTCGAAGCTCACACAAGCACCATTGCTGCAGCTTCCTGATTTTGAGAAGACCTTCGAGCTTGAATGTGACGCGAGCGGCATTGGCATTGGAGGAGTGCTAATTCAAGGAGGTAAACCTGTTGCCTTCTTTAGTGAAAAATTGCATGGGCCTTCGCTGAATTATTCTACATATGACAAAGAACTTTATGCTTTAGTGCGTGTCTTGCAAACTTGGCAACATTACCTATGGTCTAAAGAATTTGTCATACATTCAGATCATGAGTCTTTGAAGTATCTTAAAGGACAAGCTAATCTGAACAAACGTCATGCTAAATGGATTGAGTTCATAGAATCATTTCCTTACATCATTAAACATAAGAAAGGGAAAGAAAATGTGATTGCCGATGCTTTATCTAGACGTTATACCATACTATCCCAACTTTCTCATAAAATCTTTGGTTTAGAAACCATAAAGAGGTTATATGCTACTGATTTGGACTTCAAAGATGCCTTTGAAAATTGTAGAGAGGGAAGAACGTGGCAAAAATTCCTGCTGCGTGAAGGCCTTCTCTACCGTGCTAACAAGCTGTGTGTTCCAGCTAGCTCCGTTCGTCTTTTGTTGTTGCAGGAAGCGCATGGAGGTGGTTTGATGGGACATTTTGGTGTTAAAAAAACATAGGATGTGCTGGCCGCTCACTTCTTTTGGCCACGAATGAGGCGTGATGTGGAGCGCTACGTTTCACGTTGCACGACATGCAACAAAGCTAAGTCTCGACTTAACCCCCATGGTCTTTATATGCCTCTTCTGGTTCCTAGTGCACCTTGGGAGGATATTTCTATTGACTTTGTTTTAGGATTGCCTAGAACAAAGAGGGGGAGGGATAGTGTCTTTGTGGTTGTTGATCGTTTCCCTAAAATGACTCATTTTATACCCTGCCACAAGACCGATAATGCTTCACATGTTGCTGATTTGTTCTTTAATGAGGTTGTGGGTTTGCATGGTGTTCCCAATACTATTGTTTCTGATAGGGATGCTAAGTTTTTGAGTCACTTTTGGAGAACTTTATGGTATAAATTGGGAACAAAGTTGCTGTTTTCTACTACTTGTCATCCACAAACTGATGGGCAAACGGAGGTAGTTAATCGTACCTTATCTACTATGTTGCGGGCTGTTTTGAAAGACAATTTAAGGTTGTGGGAGGAGTGTTTGCCACATATTGAGTTTGCTTATAAGAGGTCTATTCACTCCACAACCAAGTTAAGTCCGTTTATGGTAGTCTACGGTTTCAATCCTCGTGCTCCAATTGATTTGCTACCTTTACCACATACTGAAATTGTGAACTTAGATGCTACACAACGTTCTGAATTTATTCTTAAGTTGCATGAAATTACTAAGTTACAAATTGAAAAAATGAATGAAAAGTATCGCATTGCTGCTAGTAAAGGTAGGAAGGAGGTAAAATTAGAACCCGGTGATTTGGTGTGGGTTCATTTGAGAAAAGATAGGTTCCTGGATTTGAGAAAGTCCAAACTCATGCCACGTGCTGCTGGACCTTTTAAGGTTCTTGAGAAGATAAATGACAATGCATATAAACTTGAGTTGCCTCCCGAGTTTGGGGTTAGTCCCACATTTAACATTTCAGATTTGAAGCCATACTTGGGAGAAGAAGATGAGCTTGAGTCGAGGACGACCCCAATGCAAGACGGGGAGGATGATGTGGACATCACTCCTGCAGATATACACAACACTCACATGGTAGATATTCAAGGTCCAATTACTAGAGCTCGAGCACGACAATTGAATTTAGAGGTGAGCTCGTTCCTGAACAATTCTTTATATGTGAATTTTGAGAGTATGTTGCTACCTAATGGATTAATTATGATTAGGAACCATGGATAGGACATGGAGATACATGGAGAGGGGTTTGGAGGCGTGGAGGACCAGAAAATACGCCAACAAGGAGTTAGAGACCGAGCCCAACTCAAACTCGAGTCCAACTCGGGCCCAGGAGCAGTCCACCTTAAAATGGATGCACAGAAGGCATACAGACTCTGTTTTTGACGTTCTACATATGCACGGAAAGCTGAGAGGATAAACTTTCTAATGGAACTGGCCCCACGTCAAAATTCACTCGGAGTCGACGGGAAAATTTGAAACAATATAAAGTTTAGAGTCTGTCAGGGTGTTGCATCACCTAGTTGGGCCATTGGGCTTGTATCAAGTCCAAGTCCATTATGTATGTGTCTTAGGGTTAGGTCACGACCCCAGCACCCCCTGGTCGTCCTCCACCTCCTTTATACCCCCTAGCCGCCATCACAAAACAGGTGGGTTTTGCTTAGTTACAATCTATCATTGAACAGTTCACCGATCATCGGTTGTGAGACCCCAAATTCGTGATCAATTCAGTTTTGATTGCAACTTCTCTGTTCTTGCTTGTGTTCTTGATTGCGCTTGCAGGGATAAGCCTTCGTGGCGAGGTCATTCGTGTGACACGGGTGATAACCAATGGAGCAGTGGTGTAGTTATTGCGGGGTTTCGTTCGTTCGGAGCCTTGGATCATCAACGTCGAGCTCTCCACCCAATCAAGTTTACCCTACCTCTCAGAAGATCGGGACTCATCCTCCTATCAGGTCGTGAGGAGCAGACGGACCTGCTCCGCATGATCGTGCAGAATACGTCCCAGGCGGGGGGGGGGGGGGGCGTCAAGAGAGGGGGCCCCGTGATGTGTCATACTCGGACTTCATGAGTACGCACCCTCTAGTGTTCACCGAAGCACAAGAACCACTGGAGGCCGACAACTGGCTGCGGACCATCGAGTCGAAGTTTGGGCTGCTCCAATGTACGGAGTGGCAGAAGACTCTGTTCGCAGCGCAGCAGCTTCACGGTGCCGCTGGTGCGTGGTGGGTGAACTATGTCGCCTCACGTCTGGCTGGCCATGCCGTGGAGTGGGAAGAGTTCCTGGAGGCATTCCGCGCCTATCATATCCCTCCCGGGATAGTGAAGAGGAAGTTCCAAGAATTTTTGGAACTAAAGTAGGGCGGGAGGAGTGCCCATGACTACTCCCGTGCCTTCAACCATCTGGCGCAATATGCGTCAGACTACATCTCAACTGAGGAGAAGAAGCGGGAGCACTTCTATCGGGGGTTACACCCCGAGATGAAGACACATCTCGTTCAGTGGAATCGCAGCACCTTCAACGACCTCGTCAATGCCGCGATTATGCAAGAGGACGCTCAGCGGGAGTTGGCAGCTGAGCAGCGTAAGCGCAGTGCTCCACCCAGCAGTGAGGGTGGCGCTCCTCAGAAGTACCGCATGGTGTATCGGACACCATCCGGACAGCAGTGGCATCCACCGGCGCGACCTCAGTGGTTCGGGGGACGTTCTTTCAAGTCACCTCCGTTCCGACCGCCGATGCCACCACCGCGACCGCAACAGCAGCAGCAGCAGATGGCACCCCGGGCGTTCCCACCGCCACAACGCGCCCCGGGTTTCCGTCCGCCAATCAGCGGGGGACCGCCCCGCTTCACTTGCTTCACGTATGGCCAGGTGGGCCATTTCGTGAAGCACTGTCCCCAGGGCAGCAGAGCAGCGGGCAAGCCCAGTTCCAGGGCGGTGCTCGAGGCCGACCTCCGGTCAAGAAGGTTGGTCAGTGGACTGGTGGCGTTCACAACCTCGACAATGAGGACGCCCCAGAGGGAGACAACATGCTGGCGGATACGTTCGCTCTCAACGACCAAGCAATCATCATATTGTTTGATTCGGGTGCAACCCACAGTTTTATAAGTGCATCCTATGTGGCTAAGCATCAAATGCAAGTCTTCCCAACCGACTGCACCTATATGATCTGCTCACTGGGAGGGAAGATTTCAGCAAATATGATGATCCCAAAGGCTCCTCTGTGCTTAGGTGGGAAACTATATCCCACCACCTTGATAATCCTTACGGGGCAAAAGATTGATGCAATCTTAGGGATGTCATGGCTACAATACCATGGCGCTGTCCTAGAGACTCGGACATTGACGGTTCATTTAAACTCTCCATTCCACCGTCCGCATTCCATGGTGTTAGACACTCCAGTCCGGGAAGTTTCAGAAATTAATAATGCTGAAGCTTTCAAGTTAGAGGACATCCCCGTAGTCTGGGAGTACCCCGACGTGTTCCCAGATGATCTTCCAGGCATGCCACCTGAGCGGGATGTCGAGTTCAAGATCGAGCTTGCACCCGGGACTATGCCCATATCATGGAGACAATACAAAATGGCTCCAAATGAGCTGGCTGAACTGAAAGAACAGCTCAATGATCTGTTGAGCAAGGGTTTCATTAGGCCGAGTTCCTCGCCTTGGGGATGCTCGGTGCTGTTCGTGAAGAAGAAGGATGAAACCTTGAGGCTGTGTGTGGACTACCGGCCGCTCAACGCCGTGACCATCAAGAATAAGTACCCACTGCCCCGCATCGACATATTGTTTGATCAACTTGTTGGTGCAAGTGTGTTCTCCAAGATGGACCTTCACTCTGGATATCATCTGATAAAGATCCAGGCGGAGGATATCCCGAAGACGGCTTTCTCGACGAGATATGGATTATATGAATATCTCGTCATGTCTTTTGGTCTCATAAATGCTCCAGCCCATTTCATGTATCTCATGAACTCGGTGTTCATGCCGGAGCTGGACAAATTCGTGGTAGTGTTCATCGATGATATCTTGCTTTACTTCAAGACAGAAGGCGAACATGCCGAACACTTGAGGATCGTTCTTCAACGATTGCGAGACCACAAGCTCTACGCCAAGTTCAGAAAATGCGAGTTTTGGATCAGCCAAGTGCCATTATTGGGACATATCATCTCCACGGAAGGCATTGCGGTTGACCCAAGCAAGATAGAGCAAGTGCTGAAATGGAAAGCTCCCACTTCAGTTCATGATGTCAAAAGCTTCCTCGGGTTAGCGGGATACTATCGGAGATTCATTCCAAGCTTCTCCAAGCTCGCTAAACCGATGACAGAATTGCTGAAGAAGGGAACGAAATATGTTTGGAACACGGCGTGTGAAGTAGCGTTCCAAGCATTGGTGAAGCATCTCACAACAGCCCCGGTCTTAGCTCAACCGGATACAACCAAGCCCTTTGACGTGTACTGTGACGCGTCTGGTATTGGGCTCGGCTGCGTGTTGATGCAGGAAGGACGTGTGGTCGCCTATAGCTCACGCCAACTTCGGAACCATGAGCAGCACTATCCGACTCATGATCTTGAGCTTGCTGCACTGGTTTTGGCGCTGAAAATGTGGACGCACTATCTCCTGGGGAATTTGGTGCATCTCTACACCGACCACAAGAGCTTAAAGTACATCTTCACCCAGAAGGAGCTGAATATGAGGCAAAGGAGGTGGTTAGAACTAATCAAAGATTATAAAATTGAGATTCATTATCACCCCGACAAGGCAAATGTGGTTGCCGACGTGCTGAGTCGGAAATCACATGTCCATCACCTCACCATTACACCGGTGGAGGAGGAAGAGCCGAGTTTATACTTGGTTCCTTATGGATCGCTCTACAACCTTGCCCTGATCCCTACCATTAGGGAGGACATCATTGCGGCTCAGAAGATTGATAAGGGTATGGCACATCTCCGGAGACGGATAGACAATGGGGAGATCAAGTCTTTCCGGAAAGATGATGAGGGGACGCTATGGTTCAATGACCGCATAGTCATACCCCGAGATATGGAACTTAGGAGAATGATTCTCGATGAAGCTCACTTGTCTAAATACTCCATTCATCCGGGCAGCAACAAAATGTACCAAGATTTGAAAAAGAAATTTTGGTGGACACGGATGAAGCGGGAGGTAGCGAAGTACGTATACGAATGTGATACGTGTAGACGAGTGAAAGCTGATCATATGAAGAAATCAGGGCTGCTGCAACCCCTGAAGATCCCGGCATGGAAATAGGAAGATGTGAGCATGGATTTGGGATTGCCCCTAACTTCCAACGAACATGATTCCATTTGGGTAATCGTTGACCGGTTAACCAAGACGGCTCACTTCATCCCGGTGAATACACGTTACAATGCCGGCAAATATGCAGAGCTGTATATAGCAAAGATTTTATGCTTATATGGGGTACCCAAGACCATCATCTCAGATCGAGGTGCATTATTTGTATCTCGCTTTTGGGAGCAGCTACATGCTGCTTTGGTTACTAAGCTGATTAGGAGCTCCGCTTATCACCCTCAGACAGACGGCCAAACAGAGAGGGTGAATCAGGTGCTGGAAGACATGTTGAGAGCATGTGCCATCCACCATGGTAGGAACTGGGATGATCACCTACCATTGGCAGAATTCTCGTACAACAACGGCTATCAGGCGAGTATCAAGATGGCACCCTACGAAGCTCTCTATGGTCGCAAATGTCGCACCCAATTAAACTGGTGCGAGTCCGGTGAAAGGGTCACATTCGGGGTTGATGTGGTGAACGACGCCGAAGAGCGCGTTCGGACGATTCAAGCTAATTTGAAGGATGCTCAATCCCGGCAGAAAAGCTATGCTGATAAGAGGCGTAGACCGCTGCACTTTGACGTCGGGGAACACGTGTACCTCCGTGTGTCTCCGATGAAGGGCGTGCACCGGTTCGGCGTCAAGGGGAAGCTCGCTCCCCGTTTCATTGGATCCTATGCTATCACCGAGAAGTGCGGACCAGCGGCGTATATGCTGGAGTTACCAGCATCTCTTGCTGGTGTCCATGACATTTTCCATGTTTCGCAACTGCGAAAATGTCTGAAGCATTCAGCTGCTGTTCCTACCGAAGACATCGGCGAGTTGCAACCGGATTTGACATATGATGAGTATCCGGTGGCAATTATTGATTAGAAAGCCCGGACCACGCGTAGCCGAACGTTGTGGTTCTACAAGATACTCTGGAGAAACCACACCGCCAGGGACGTGACGTGGGAGAGCGAGGAATTTCTTAGCTCCAATTACCGTAGTTCATGGCGTCTCAACACAGGTGAGTCCCTATTACATCGCTGTCTCTTCTTTTGTAATCTCGGGACGAGATTCTTTTATGGGGGGAGGGATGTAAAAGCCCAAGAAAAGGGACTTGCAAAAATTTTTCCTCACCTCACAACACCACAGTTTTTGTTGTGGACATCTTGTGAAAAATTGTAAAGAGCAAGTAACCTCCATCAAAAGAGTGATTAGAGGAGAAAGCCCTAACCTTCACAAAGTAGGGTTTCTACACATGAACATGAGAGGTTGAGCTCACCCCTAGGACTTGAAAAGTCTTGGGAAGGTTCAAGCAGAGTTTCATGCAAACCCAACACTTTTTGAGGCAATTTTTGAGGCATTTGAAAAAGAGGCCAATTTGAATGTAAATTCAAGTTGCAGCAACTTTCATCCCTCACATTCAAAAGTTAGCTTCATATTCAAACTCAGCACATTTTTCTGAGTTAGTCCACCAATTTTCATCCCCATTGGAGTTCATCTTGTCGGGAGCCAAATTTGCAATAATTCAAAACTGAATTTGAATTTCAGTTTAAATGTGGAGCAAATTTGACCAAACAAATTTCAAATGGAGAACCCAAATTCAAACTGTGACTTGGTGGCAAAGTCTATCATTCAATGTTTAGTAGCTTGGATATTTGCAGCAGAAGGGGGAGAAAGAATTAGAGGAGAGAAGAGGGCCCACTTGTCAGTAGACTTAGTACAGAAGTCTCCTCAGCCGACTCTCTCTCGACCGAGCACGCTCGCCAGCTGCAGCCAGCGTCGGCGTCCGACCGCCTCAGCTGGCCAGCTCCTGTTTCAGCGTAGGAGGTGGCACAGCAGGTGTCGCACCCTCCACCTCCCTCAGTGGCCTATAAAAGGCACGAGACCGCCGGCGAGTTTCTATTTTCGCGAGTTCCCGTAACCAGCCGCCTAATCGCCCGAGCTCCGATCGCTTGCCATCCGAGCTGTGATCATCCTCCGGCCTTGACATCCATAGGAAAGTGGAGCGCTAGCTTGTCCTCGAGACCACCGCGCAAACCGTTCCAAGGTTCGACCTTTGTGCGCGGAGAATTTTCCAGTTTAGGACGGGGAGCTCATTTCAGGACCCGATTAGGTTTAGGAGAAATTCAGGAAGATTGTCGGGTAGGAAATCGAACAGAGCTGTGAGAGAGCATCTAGAGGTTCTTGCGACCCTTCTCGATCAAAACCCGGAAGGAAACCACCGGCGGAACCCTTGGTTCACCATAAAACAGTTTGGCGGAAGAGGGGGTTGCTGGTGAGGTCTAGGTTGCCAGCCGTTTAGTGCCCAACGGAGAATATGCCGAGCTTCCTTAGGTTCCCCTGAGCATGGCGACGCGATTAGCACGCGAAGGAGATGGTCAGAAGGGCGGGAACACGTTGCCGAGGTAGCACAGAGGCATAGAGCTCGTCGCCGGCGAGCTACGTCGGTTAGCCGGCGGCGGCATGGTGTCCAGCGTGTTCAGCACCCGAAATTATGTGGGGGCGGCGAGTCTCACCGTCGGCGGCGAGCTAGATCGCCGGGAACGCCGACCTCGCCGGAGCTCCGGCGGCTCGGGGCGGCGGCGTCGGGAGGTAGACGAAGGGCGCGGTCCCACATGTCAGCCACTGTGCTAATCGCGCGTGAGCGCGGGTTAGTTCAAATTAAATGGGTGGGCCCCTCTGTTAGCCTCTGGTTTAGCACGGGAGAGGATTCTCTGTAGGAAAATAATTCAGGGATCAGCTCAAACTTTAGAAATACAAAACTTTGTGTAGGAAGCTCCAAATTCAGTGAACCAAATTTTACTGAGCTCAGGATTTTGAGTACTTTCCAGCAATACCAATTTCAGCTCATGAAACCTAATATTTTTCCAGAATTAATTCCCTAAAATTTAAATTGTTGGGAATTTTATCTGGAGAATTACTTCATGAAAAATTCTGAAATTTGGCTGAGAGGTTCATTGGAAAATCCTTGAGGCACAGTAAAATTTTCAGACTCATCCAAGTTCATTTAGTCCCCCTAATTGGGTGATTAAGAGGACTGTCCTGAGAAAATACAAAAATGTACAGAAACATTTTTCAGATTTTCTCAAATCTTGTTTAGGACATAACTTTCTCTAGGATTCTTCAAATTACATGAAACCAATTCCATTAGAACCATATTAAATTCTAGTTTCCAGAAAGTAATGGTTGGAGCCATGAAAACCCCTGGAATTATTTAGAGGCTCAATTATTGATCAAATAAGCTTTTATTTGTACAAGGCTCCATTGAACTTTGTTTCAAATGAAACTTGGTCAAAAATCTGGTTAGGACCCTACCAAGCCACCATAAAAATTTCAGAACCAAAGGGGAGGGCTAGCTATAGTTATTAATAATTATTTATTCAGGTCTACACTTTGCATTTAATTTGACATATAGCATATGGTGAACATGTAGTCGCTGAAGGCGAGGAAACTCCGGAAGTTCTTGACTTCCTCCTTCCGGACGAAGACCTAAACCCTGACCAGAAGCAACAAGGCAAGCCCCGGTTTGCATTAAGCCTTTTATAAAGTTTTTACTTTGTTTACATACGTAGTGTGAAGTGTTTATGTGCATTAGGTGTAGGATGGATGAATACCAACTGCATAACCAGAATTTTTCCCCAGAGTGAGGGTAGTGTCTAGGGACTCGAATAGACAGGATATGCTTAATGATTCATAGGACTTCGGTACAAGTCAGGTAGTTGGAATCTACTCGCGAGTTAGGTTTGGGACACACAGGTTTGGTTCGAGTGATGTGAGATCACTTTAGTAATGAAAATGAGACTAGGCATGGGCTAGGGCGCAGCAAGAGGAAGTCTTGTGAGCGCAGCCCTGTCCGTGTCGATTGAGGACCGATCCGTGTGCGGCCCTGCTGAACAAGTATTGAACGTACCGAAGGCATATCGGATATATGGGCCCTGATAAACCGATGTAGCCTAAACCTCGGGGCGTCGAGGCATAGCACACCGATTTATAGGTGTAGGTTGAGGGCAGCAAGGTGGAAATCTGCTAACGGGCATAGAGAGGTGCTCCGTGTAGGGAACCTCCTATCCATTTCAGTGCGACCGGTTCGACGTTTGGGCTGTTGGGTGAAAGGTTGTCCCGTACATGTGTGTCACCAAATATTGCTTACTAAATTTCAGATTCCCGAACTGTTAACTTGTGGCTAAAAGATGAACTAAGGATGAACTTGTAGGCGTGTCCATTTGATGCACTGTTACTATCCTATGTTCATTGTACACCTCATGTAGAGTTTCATGCCTAGGTGAGTCGGTTAAGTCTTGTTGAGCCATCGTGCTCACGGTTGCTGCTTAAGTGTTTTTCAGGTGAGGAGCCACCCACGTACTCGGGTTACGTGTCCACCGGCGAGGCTTACCCTCCGTCGGGGACCACAGCTATGTGGGGGCTGTACACGCCGCGCTGAGCTGAGGAGTGCAGCTAATGTGGGTTTCCCTAGGGCGGGGCAACCGACTTTTGCTAGATAGGCGGGCGTGAGTTGTATAAAAGAAACTTCTGCTGTGTAATATAAACAATAGTTTGTAACTGAAGTTTATACCTGTTTGTACAGTTCTATTGGTTTCTCAGGTAATATATTGTGTCCTTATGACATGTGCTGTCGGTTGTCGCATCGTCCGGCATCACCCTCTGCGATCCTGGATGAGAAGATCTCGGTCCGCCACACAAAAGCTTCAAACACAAGCAGTGAGCGCAATGGCTCAGCAAGTCTGACCCGTCTCTCCTATACATGAAACTTCTACATGTATGGTTTTTGGGTACATGAGGTAAAATAAGTTGCAAAGGACTCGCCTAATTATTTGAACCTTACTTTCAATGTTTTAGCAGCAGGTTGTGGAGAACCTTACGCTAAGGCATATGAGAGAGCCGCAATCAAAGAAGAAACACATTTCTCTCATGTACTTTGCCCAAAGTTGAAAAGAACTTTAATTAGCTCTAAACTACAACAAGATATTAACAAGCAAAGTATGTCTTTCAAATCAGCAAACTTTGAACATGTATCTAGCCTGTTCTTTCTATGTCACAGTACAGTGAACAAGTGGTACTCACTGATGTAAAATCCCCAAAAAGTGGTAGCAAGAAATTTCAGCTCATGTACACTTAGGAAAAATGACGGAATTAAAAATTTGAATTATAAGGTGTAAGTTCAAGGTGAGGGTTTAGATTTCCCAAAAAACTTCCAAACATGGAATCTAAATGCACAGCTTGGATCTTCATATTCCAAATATTCACCCTTCCAAATTTCAGCTCATTTGTAGGAGTTTCAATATTGGTTTGGGATTAAAAGGAGAAAACCCTCTAATCTGAATTTCAAATTCAGTTTCAAAATTCAATTCCCCCAATTTGCAAATTTGGTTTCACAAATGTGTTCTCCACCTTTGAATGAGCAGCCATGCCAAAGATTGGAAAATTTGGAGCTGGTTTGCTATGTTTTTGGGACAATACAAAATGGAGAATTCAAATGCATCTCAAATTCATATGATCAAACACAATTCAAACTTTCCCACAAGAGTTCAAATCATTTGAATTCAGAAATTTTAAACCATGACTTGGTATGAAAGTTTAGCCTTAAATGTTGAGTTTCTGGGGAGGAAATATCAGTGGAAAATTGGATAAGAATTAGAAAGGGTGGGCCCAATTGTCAGCCACACCCAAGTGCTGCCGCCTCAGCTGACGGCGGTCGAACAGCGGGAGGGCACCAGCTCCCGGTTGAACGCATGCCCGAGGGAGAGCGCCGCGCCACTTCCTGCTGCCTGGGTTTCTCGGCTGGATCACGGCAAGGGGTGCGCCGGAGCTGTTTCGCTTCCCCTCAGCTATAACTCGCGCCTCAGCCGCTTTCATTCGCCAGAACGCCGCTGCCGTTTCCTCCCGATCACACTACAGCCACTGAGTTCGGTTGCTCGAGCGCCCTACAGCGAAGAGCTGCGCCCACCAGTGCTCTAGCCATCCAGCCCCTCTCCGTTCCTGTCCCGAGCTCGATTGCACCGGAAATTCGCAAAGTAGCCACGGTTCTCGGGTGAACACTGAAAACCCGAGCAAGGTCGCCGTGGACAGCTCACCCCGAGCAAGATCACGCCAAAACAAATCAGGCCCTCGGTGCATCCTCGACCCCAGCTGCTCGAGCCCAAAGCTCAGCCCTGGACGTTGATCACAGCAGAAGAATTTCGGGTTTTTCTCCCGGGTGGTACAAACTGACCCCGAGGTAGAAATTTGCCAAATTCTTCGTTAATTCATGTTCTCATTGATAAAAACTGTGCACGAAGCTTCCTAACTACTTGGCGCACTTCCTCCCTCGACTTTAGACCTAGATATGGGGTGTAGAGGGAGAATTTCCACGTCTTGATCATGGCGCACCGCCGGACCACATCGGGCCCACGGTGCCCATAGGGTTCCAGCGATCCTCGATCAGTTTAGGCTCCATGTCGAGCTTCTACTCCTTCCACTGGTGCTCTAGAGCCCGAGAACCGATCATTTGGTGGAGGGATGAGGGTTCCCAACCGCGCCGGAGTTCAAAACCTTGCTGTCACCGATGCGCGGCGGTTTCCGCTGAGCTACGGCCGCCGGCAACCCTCCCAGCATGTTCAGCACGATCGATAATGGAGGAGCGGCGAGATTCAGCCCGGGAGATGGCTGGAAAAGCCCTTCCCGCCACCCTCACCAGAGTAAACGCCACGGGCTCCTCTGTTTGGCGCGAGGAAGAAGAGAGAGCTGACGGGTGGGGCCCACAGACAGGATTTAAACATTTCCAGATTTTTTCTAATACAGTTCAAACTTTGGAGACCTATAACTTTGTGTGGAAAACTCCAAAAAGGGTGAGACCAATTTTGTTGGAATCCCCATGAGGGTACTTCACAGAGGAACAAATTGCTTGCTATGAAAATGCCCAGGAATTTCTGTAGAATTGTTTTCAGTAAATCATTTAGGGATTTATTACAGGAGCAATTCTTTATGAAATATTTCCCAAATTTGGGCAGCAAATTCTTTTCATAGTTGCTGGTCCCCAGTAAAAATTAGGGCTTCATTGGAGTTAATTTGCTAGGCTAAATTGCCTTCCAAAGTTCAGCCTTTATTTGAAAATTCCAATTTAAACAGAAATTATTTCAGCGCTCCTATCCAACTTCGAAAATTCATATCTCTCTGTTGGTAGGTCCAAAAAATGGTGAAACAAATTTTGTTAGAACCCTGGAGACTTACCCTAATCAGATCTTCCACTATTGGCTATGTCAAAGCTCCTGATTTGGGCTCCAAAAATTCAGAGAAACATTGTACTTCTAGGAATTTTGGAGACTACATTGTGCAATAACATTTGTCCAAATTTTACTCAGACCCTCCTTAGAGGGTCTAGTCTTTACTGTAAAAATCCCAAAGCCAATTAAGGATTTTAAATAGCAGTAGCTATGAATAGAAGTTCAATTCTTATAAGCCCTTAATGCTTACACATATATTTTGTTACATTTCATAATAGTAACCGAAGTTGAGGACGCACCGGAGCCCTTGGACGTCCTCCCACCAGAAGCTAACTTCTTCTCTGACTCGCAACCAGGCAAGCCCCGGTTTGCACTTAAGTACCTTTTATAAAATTCTTTATTTGTATCACTTATGTCTAGGGTGAATGTTTGCATTAGAGTTAAGGTGATTGAAACCCCACTTGCATAACCTTTGAAATCCTACGAAGGGTTGGGTAGCTTACAGAGCCGACGAGTAGACAAGGCCCTGCTAATATGCTTAGGACCTCGGTAAAAGTCGAGTAGTTGGAATCTACTCGCGAGGTACGGTTTATCACACGGTTTGGTCAGAATAGAAAATGGCTTAAAGTGGTGAAAATGAGACCCAGCAGGGGGGAATAGGAAGCAGTGAGCGGAGGTCTCACGTGCGTAGCCCTGTTGGTGTCGATTGAGGACCGAGTCGTGTGCGGGCCTGCTGAACAAGTATCGAACAGTACCGGATGGCATACTGACATAAGCAGGAAACCGATGTAAAGGGTTAACCTGGGTGCCGAGGCTTACCCAACCGTAAATAGGAGTGGGTTGAGGGTAGCAAGGTGTAAATCTGCCGGTGGGCACAGTCACGCTCCACGTGGGGACCTCCTGCCTGTTACGGATGGACCGGTTCGGCATTTGGGTTGCCTTTGAAAGGTTGTTGCATACAACAGAGTAGGAAGGGGTGTGGAATCACGCTTCTGAAAGTGGGTGTATGCAACGTGTTGTCTGGGTGTCTCCTGATTGCAATCACCGTCCCTCGCGGTTATTTGAATACCGCTTGTTCACTGTTCTATGACGTAGTAAGAAGTGAAGTAAGCCAGTTGAATGATAATATGCTGTGATGATATATTAATGTTCCGGAAACCATGTCTGCTGTAGATGTAGAGCTAATTAAGTTTACTTTCCGCTTTGGGCATCACCACATCAGTGGAAAGCGTTTCTTGTTTGATTGTGGACTTCCGATGTGAGGGCTGCCTAAGGCACATGAATATGCTGCTATAAAACTGAAAGTAAGGATCAACTTATAGGCGTGTCTTTGTTGCAAAGTCCATTCTCCTATTTTACACATCCCTGCATGTAGAGTTCAATGCCTAGGCTAGTCGGTTAAGCCTTGCTGAGCCATCGTGCTCACGGTTGCAATATTTGAGCTGTATGTAGGTGAGAGCTATGAGGAGGGGTCCGATGACGAGGCGATGCCCCCGTCGGGGTACACGGCCGAGCTGGAGCCCTGCACGCCGCCGTGATTCTCCGGTTCCTTGCTGCTAGCGTGTAGCGTCCCCGGGCTGGACAGCTGCACTTTTGCATAGCTAGGATGAGAGGCCATATATGTATAGTACTTCCACTGTATGAATAGGTTTTCTAAAAAGACTTCCGCTGTTTTATATCAAATAAAAGTTTGTATGTTGTTATTTATTCTTTTCGTGTGTGCTGTTAGGTGCTGCATCGTACGGCACCACCCTATGCGATCCTGGAGTGAGTGAACCACGGGGTGGTCCCCACAGGCGTGGTATCAGAGCCGCATTGGGAATAGCACGCTCGAAAAGAGCTTATTTTGAAAACTTAGAAGTAGTTGAGTGAGAATTAGTCATTAAGCCCACATAAGGTCTATGATAGTACTAGTTATGATGGTGGAAAGCTAACATATTTATTATACATTCTGTAACGACTCTCCGACATCAGGTGAGGTAAGGTACGCCACCGCAGGCGGATCAATTGTGGTAACTCACCATACGAGTAATAGTATGGAAGGCTATACCATGGCTTGACACGGTAGTTAATATGAGTCTCTGAACCTCTTCATGGTTCTGAGAGCATATGAAAACGCTAATCTCCAGCGTGCCTTAGGCTAAAGTGACAATACCCCATCATGTGGTAAGCAACACGATAGTATGCAACTCTTGAATGTTCAATGTACAAAGGGCCATACGCAGCACTCGCCATCGGCGTGCCTCAACGGTCATGAGGCAGTAGGTGCTATCCGCTGGGTTTATAAAATTCCCAACCGTGATGACCCGTTTGCGCTCTACTCGGGTTCCCCGTCGTGTGGTGTGAAAACACGACCATGTACCTTGAGACGTGGCTTGACTCAAGGACGATCCGTATGGCAATGATACGGACCGTATATTTTTACTATGATATGGAACTGCCTCAATGTTAATACATTTGTGTGCACCATTATTGTGTGTTTTTCTGCAGGTACGGTTAACCACGTTAGTGCATGACGTGTAGAAACCGTTTGTCAGCGACGTCTTTAGTTCCACCATTTGACACGTATATGCCAGAATACCGGTTTAGGATTTTTCTTTGGTGAGGAAACGTAGTACCGAGACTGCATAAAAGTTTATTTTCAAAGAAAAGAGTCAAAATGAAGTTTAGGATTTCATTTAGGGGTTAGTAAACTCCTATAATGAACTAAGAGTCAATTGGGAGTATAGATTCAATCTCAAAAACGTAGGAACAACCTCCCCTGTTTTCGGCTGAAAATTTGCTGAACTTAAAGAGGACATAACTTAGGATTGGTTGAACCAATGGAGGTGTGGTATACCATTCTGGAAATTTTTTTGAAGTCCTCTACAACTTTTCTGTAGAGCTCCAGAACAAAATCCCCCTCCAAAGGGATGAAAATCTCAGATGAGTAGGTACTGTCAAGAAACAGGGCAGACCTAAATGCTCTCTGGAATTTTCTGTATTTCAACCACAACTTTGTGTAGAAAAATTTCTAAGAGTCAAGTAATACATCGTCGGAAAGCATAGGAAATGTACTACAACTTTGTAGTCCAGTGTTTTCCTAGATTGAGGGCAGAAATAGCTGGAATTTTGTGAACAAAACAGCCACTTGCCACTTACAGAGGAGGTGCTGTCATAATTTTTAAGAAAATTATGTCAACTTGTAGGAGTCATAACTCATAAACTAGGAATGTCATAGAGGCAAATAAATACAATCTGGATTCCTTTTTGAGTCTACTACAACTTTGTTGTTGAACTCTAGTCCAGATTCTGCCTCCAAGGTGGCCAAAACAGTGAAATTCTTCCAACTGGTGTGCTGGACCAGAAACTGGACAGAACAACCTGTTGAAGTTTTTCAACCAAAACATTTAGTTTCACCTTTTGATCTCCCGGGCATACCACCCTAAAGGGATGTCGAGTTCAAGATCGAACTTGTACCTGGGACAACACCGATATCACAGAGACCATACAAGATGGCTCCGAATGAGCTAGCTGAACTGAAGGAGCAGCTCAACGATTTAATGAAGAAGGGTTTCATTCAACCAAGCTCCTCACCATGGGGATGCTCGGAGCTGTTTGTGAAGAAGGATGAAACCTTGAGGTTGTGTGTGGACTACCGACCTCTCAACGCCGTCACCATCAAGAATAAATATCCACTGCCCCGCATCGATATTCTCTTCGATCAACTTGTGGGTGCGAGTGTATTTTCAAATATGGATCTTCGCTCTGGATATCACCAAATCAAGATCCGAGCAGAAGATATTCCGAAGACGGCCTTCTCGACGAGATATGGGTTGTATGAATACCTCGTCATGTCCTTTGGTCTCACCAACGCCCCGGCACACTTCATGTACCTTATGAACTCAGTGTTCATGCCGGAGTTGGACAAGTTTGTGGTGGTGTTCATAGATGACATCTTGGTCTACTCCAAGTCAGAGGAAGAACACGACAAACACTTGCATATCGTGCTTCAACAATCGCGAGACCATAAGCTTTTGCCAAGTTCAGAAAGTGTGAGTTTTGGATCAGCCAAGTGCCATTTCTGGGTCATATTATTTCTGCAGAAGGCATTGCAGTCGATCCAAGCAAAATCGAACAAGTGCTGAAATGGAAGGCCCCTACATCAGTCCACAAAGTCAGGGGTTTCCTCGGGTTAGCAGGATATTACCAGAGATTCATACCGAACTTCTCCAAACATGCTAAGTCGATGACTGCATTGTTGAAGAAGGGGATCAAATATGCTTGGAGCTCAGCTTGTGAAGAAGCTTTCCAAGCATTAGTGAAGCATCTTACAACAGCCCCGGTGTTACCTCATCCGGATACAACCAAGCCCTTCGATGTATATTGTGATGCGTCCGGCATCGGGCTTGGCTGTGTATTGATGCAAGGTGGAAGAGTGATCGCCTATGACTCACGTCAACTTCGTAACCACGAGCAGCACTATCCGACTCATGATCTTGAGCTCGCTGCTGTGGTGTTGGCTCTAAAAATGTGGAGGCACTATTTGCTTGGGAACTTAGTGCACCTCTACACCGACCACAAAAGTCTGAAATATATATTCACTCAAAAGGAGTTGAATATGCGGCAACGGAGATGGCTAGAACTGATTAAGGACTATGAGATCGAGATTCACTACCATCCCGGAAAGGCAAACGTGGTTGCCGATGCCTTAAGCCGCAAATCCCATGTCAATAGTCTGTCCATCACCCCACTTGAAGAAGAGGAGCCGAGTCTGTACTTGGTTCCATATGGGGCATTATATAATCTGGCTCTCATCCCTACAATATGAGAGGAGATTATGGAAGCGCAGAAACAAGACGTGGGAATGTCGCACATTAGGAGAAGAATGAAGAACGGCGAAATGAAATGCTTCCGAAGGGATGAACACGGTACTCTATGGTTTAAAGACCGTATAGTGGTACCCTGTGACATGAAGCTTCGGAAGAAAATCTTGGACGAAGCTCATTTGTCCAAGTATTCTATTCATCCGGGCAGCAACAAGATGTACCAGGATCTAAAAACCAGATTTTGGTGGACACGAATGAAAAGAGAAATCACAAAGTACGTATCCGAATGTGATACATGTCGGCGGGTGAAAGCCGACCATATGCGTAAAGCCGGACAGCTGCAACCATTGAACATTCCGGCATGGAAGTGGGAGGATATCAGCATGGATTTCATAGTCGGGTTACCTCTCACGTCTCACAAGCATGACTCGATTTGGGTGATAGTCGATCAACTAACCAAGTTAGCTCATTTCATTCCCGTACATACAAGTTACGTGGCCAAGCAATATGCGGAGCTCTATATTGCAAGAATTTTATGCTTGCATGGTGTTCCCCGCTCCATTATTTAAAATCACGGTGCGCTGTTTGTCGCTCGCTTTTGCGAACAGCTGCACGCGTCACTGGGGACCAAACTGATCCGAAGCTCCACGTATCACCCGCAGATGGATGGTCAAACTGAACGGGTGAACCAAGTGCTGGAAGACATGCTACGCGCTTGTGCCATCCACCACGGCAAGAATTGGGACGATCATTTGCCGCTAGCGGAGTTTTCTTACAACAATGGTTATCAAGCTAGCATCAAGATGGCGCCGTATGAAGCTCTCTATGGCCGGAAATGTCGCACACCTCTCAACTGGTGCGAGTCCGGCGAGCGAGTCATCTACGGCATTGAACTTGTGAATGGGGCTGAAGAACGAGTGCGAGTAATACAAGCCAATCTCACGGCTGCTCAATCTCGTCAAAAGAGCTATGCGGATAAAAGACGCCGTCCTCTCCACTTCGACATCGGGGACCATGTTTATGTTCGTGTGTCTCCGATGAAGGGAGTCCATCATTTCGGAGTGAAGGGTAAACTTACTCCGCGGTTCATTGGTCCATACGCCGTCATTGAAAAATGCGGATCTGTGGCCTATCACTTGGATTTACCAGCGTCGCTCGCAGGGATTCACAATGTCTTCCACATCTCTCAGCTGAGGAAGTGCCTCAAACCTTCGGCTGAAATCTGCACTGAAGACATAGAAGTTCTTCAACCGGACCTCACGTACATGGAGTATCCCATCCGGATTATCGAAGAAAAGACTCGCGCCACAAGAAACCGGACCTTATGGTTCTACAAGGTCTTGTGGAGTAACCATACCGCGGATGAGGCGACATGGGAAAGCGAGGACTATCTACCAACATATTATCCAGACTTTCTATCATCATATAACCGGTAAAGTCTTCCTACTTTGCATTCCTTTTGGAATCTCGGGACGAGATTCTTATTAAGGGGGGAGGGAGGTAAAATCCCCAAAAAGTGGTAGCAAGAAATTTCAGCTCATGTACACTTAGGAAAAATGAGGGGAATTAAAACTTTGAATTATAAGGTGTAAGTTCAAGGTGAGGGTTTAGATTTCCCAAAAAACTTCCAAACATGGAGATCTAAATGCACAGCTTGGATTTTCATATTCCAAATATTCACCCTTCCAAATTTCAGCTCATTTGGAGGAGTTTCAATATTGGCTTGGGATTAAAAGGAGATAACCCTCTAATCTGAATTTCAAACTCAGTTTCAAAATTCAATTCCCCCTATTTGCAAATTTGGTTTCACAAATGTGTTCTCCACCTTTGAATGAGCAGCCATGCCAAAGATTGGAAAATTTGGAGCTGGTTTGCTATGTTTTTGGGACTATACAAAATGGAGAATTCAAATGCATCTCAAATTCAAATGGTCAAACACAATTCAAACTTTCCCACCAGAGTTCAAATCATTTGAATTCAGAAAGTTTAAACCATCACTTGGTATGAAAGTTTAGCCTTAAATGTTGAGTTGCTGGGGAGGAAATATCAGTGGAATGTTGGATAAGAATTAGAAAGGGTGGGGACCAATTGTCAGCCACACCCAAGTGCTGCCGCCTCAGCCGACGGCGGTCGAACAGCAGGAGCGCGCCAGCTCCCGGTTGAACCCATGCCCGAGGGACAGCGCCGCGCCACCTCCTGCTGCCTGGGTTGCTCGGCTGGATCACGGCAAGGGGTGCGCCGGAGCTGTTTTGCTTCCCCTCAGCTATAACTCGCGCCTCAGCCGCTTTCGTTCGCCAGAACGCCACCGCCGTTTCCTCCCGATCACACCACAGCCACTGAGCTCGGTTGCTCGAGCGCCCAACAGCGAAGAGCTGCGCCCACCAGTGCTCTAGCCATCCAGCCCTCTCCTTTCCTGTCCCGAGCTCAATTGCACCGGAAATTGGCAAAGAAGCCACGGTTCTCGAGTGAACACTGAAAACCCGAGCAAGGTCACCATGGACAGCTCACCCCGAGCAAGATCATGCCAAAACAAATCAGGCCCTCGGAGCATCCTCTACCACAGCTGCTCGAGCCAAAAGCTCAGCCCTGGACGTTGATCACAGCAGAAGAATTTCGGGTTTTTCTCCCGGGCGGTACAAACTAACCCCGAGGTAGGAATTTGCTAAATTCTTCGTTAATTCATGTTCTCATTGATTAAAACTGTGCACGAAGCTTCCTAACAACTTGGCGCACTTCCTCCCTCAATTTTAGACCTAGATATGGGGTGTAGAGGGATAATTTCCACGTCTTGATCATGGCGCACCGCCGGACCACATCGGGCGCACGGTGCCGATAGGGTTCCAGCGATCCTCGATCAGTTTAGGCTCCATGTCGAGCTTCTACTCCTTCCACTGGTGCTATAGAGCCCGAGAACTGATCATTTGGTGGAGGGATGAGGGTTCCCGACCTCGCCGAAGTTCAAGACCTTGCTGTCACCGGTGCGCGGTGGTTTCCGGTGAGCTACGGCCGCCGGCAACCCTCCCAGCGTGTTCAGCACGGTCGATAATGGAGGAGCGGCGAGATTCGGCCCGGGAGATGGCCGGGAAAGCCCTTCCCGCCACCCTCGCCGGAGTAAACGCCACGGGCTCCTGTGTTTGGCGCGAGGAAGAAGAGAGAGCTGACGGGTGGGGCCCACAGAAAGGATTTAAACATTTCCAGATTTTTTCTAATACAGTTAAAACTTTGGAGACCCATAACTTTGTGTAGAAAACTCCAAAAAGGGTGAGACCAATTTTGTTGGAATCCTCATGAGGAGTACTTCACAGAGGAACAAATTGCTTGCTATGAAAATGCCCAGGAATTTCTGTAGAATTGTTTCCAGTAAATGCTCTAGGGATTTATTACAGGAGCAATTCTTTATGAAATATTCCCAAATTTGGGAAGCAAATCCATTTCATAGTTTCTGGTCTCCAGTAAACATTTGGGCTTCATTGGAGTTCATTTGCTAGGCTAAATTGCCTTCCAAGGTTCAGCCTTTATTTGAAAATTCCTATTTAAACAGAAATTATTTCAGCACTCCTATCCAACTTCAAAAATTCATATCTCTCTGTTGGTAGCTTCAAAAAATGGTGAAACAAATTTTGTTAGAACCTTGGAGACTTACCCTAATCAGATCTTCCACTATTGTCTATGTCAAAGCTCCTGATTTGGGCTCCAATAATTAAGAGAAACATTGTACTTGTAGGAATTTTGGAGACTACATTGTGCAATAACATTTCTCCAAATTTTGCTCAGATCCTCCTTAGAGGGTCTAGTCTTCACTGTAAAAATCCCAAAGCCAATTAAGGATTTTAAATAGCAGTAGCTATGAATAGAAGTTCAATTCTTATAAGTCCTAAATGCTTACACATATATTATGTTACATTTCATAATAGTGACCGAAGTTGAGGACGCACCGGAGCCCTTGGACGTCCTCCCACCAGAAGCTAACTTCTTCTCTGACTCGCAACCAGGCAAGCCCCGGTTTGCACTTAAGTACCTTTTATAAAATTCTTTATTTGTATCACTTATGTCTAGGGTGAATGTTTGCATTAGAGTTAAGGTGATTGAAACCCTACTTGCATAGCCTTTTAAATCCTACGAAGGGTTGGGTAGCTTACAGAGCCGACGAGTAGACAAGGCCCTGCTAATATGCTTAGGACCTCGGTAGAAGTCGAGTAGTTGGAATCTACTCGTGAGGTACGGTTTATCACACGGTTTGGTCAGAATAGAAAATGGCTTAAAAGTGGTGAAAATGAGACCCAGCAGGGGGAATAGGAAGCAATGAGCGGAGGTCTCACGTGCGTAGCCCTGTTGGTGTCGATTGTGGACCGAGTCGTGTGCGGGCCTGCTGAACAAGTATCGAACAGTACCGGATGGCATACTGACATAAGCAGGAAAACGATGTAAAAGGTTAACTGGGTGCCGAGGCTTACCCAACCGTAAATAGGAGTGGGTTGAGGGTAGCAAGGTGTAAATCTGCCGGTGGGCACAGTCACGCTCCATGCGGGGACCTCCTGCCCGTTACGGATGGACCGGTTCGGCATTTGGGTTGCCTTTGAAATGTTGTAGCATACAACAGAGTAGGAAGTGGTGTGGAACCACGCTTCTGAAAGTGGGTGTATGCAACATGTTGTCCGGGTGTCTCCTGATTGCAATCACCATCCCTCGTGATTATTTGAGTACCGCTTGTTCACTGTTCTGTGACGTAGTAAGAAGTGAAGTAAGCCAGTTGAATGATAATATTCTGTGATGATATATTAATGTTTTGGAAACCATGTCTGCTGTACATGTAGAGCTAATTAAGTTTACTTTCCGCTTTGGGCATCACCACATCAGTGGAAAGCGTTTCTTGTTTGATTGTGGACTTCCGATGTGAGGGCTGCCTAAGGCACATGAATATGCTGCTATAAAACTGAAAGTAAGGATCAACTTATAGGCGTGTCTTTGTTGCAAAGTCCATTCTCCTATTTTACACATCCCTGCATGTAGAGTTCAATGCCTAGGCTAGTCGGTTAAGCCTTGCTGAGCCATCGTGCTCACGGTTGCAATATTTGAGCTGTATGCAGGTGAGAGCTATGAGGAGGGGTCCGATGACGAGGCGATGCCCGCTTCGGGGTACACGGCCGAGCTGGAGCCCTGCACGCCGCCGTGATTCTCCGGGCTGGACGGCTGCACTTTTGCATAGCTAGGATGAGAGGCCATATATGTATATTCTTTCCGCTGTATGAATAGGTTTTGTAAAAAGACTTCCGCTGTTTTATATCAAATAAAAGTTTGTATGTTGTTCTTTGTTCTTTTAGTGTGTGCTGTTGGGTGCCTCATCGTACGGCACCACCCTATGCGATCCTGGAGTGGTGAACCACGGGGTGGTCCTCACAATTGACCACGAGGGACGGTGATTATAATCGATTTATACCTGCAGGGTTACCCGAATAACCCATCACGTACGCCCATACTCGATGCTGCCTACAACAACCATCACGGACGTCGTATGCAACTACCTTTCACCCGTCAGCCAAATGTTGAACCGATCCCATCGTCCCGAGAAAGAGGTCTCTGCGCGTGGATCCACAGTGCCGCCAGCCGATTTACACCTCAAGCTATCTACCTACCCTTTGAACGACCAGCTATGCCTCAACACCCAGCTACCCGAGTTACATCGGTTTCCCGGTTCCCATATATCCGGTAGGTCTTCGGTACTGTTCTAGCTTGTTCAACAGGCCCGCACACGGCTCGGTCCTCAATCGACACAAGCGGAGCTATAGCACCCAGGCCCTAAAGTCCTGCTTCCCTTACTCTCCGCTCGGTCTCATTTTTCTTGCCATGTGTTCCATTTGCTATCTTTACCCGAGTCGAGTGCCTCTAGCCTATCCTCGCGAGTAGTTCCAACTACTCGACTTGTACCAAATTCTACACTATCCTAGCATTGCAGTAGCTAATCAGGTTTTCAATCCTAATCCCAACCCATGGTTTTCTTGGCTATGCATTTGGGTTTCAAACAAGACTCTAATGCACGAAGTAAGTAGTTGCTCAAAGTAAGTTCTCAAAACAGTAAAAATTTGTAAAAAGATTAATGCAAACCGGAGCTTGCCTTGCTGCTCTTGGTTGTTGGCTAGCTGCTCTTCCAGAGTGACGAAGTCTAAGACTTCAGGTTCCTCCTCAACCTTAGCGACTACATGATATTACATGTATATGTATCAATTTAAATGCATTTGAATTGAATTTAAATTTGTACAGACTATAAGTTTTACTAGAAAGACCCAATGACTCTGAAATTTTTACTGTCGTTCGGTTACAACCTAAACAGAGACTTGGCCAAGTTTCATTTGCAGCAAAGCTCATTTGAGCTGTCCACAAATAATTATGTACTTGACCTTAATTGGAGCTCCTAGGCTGTTCTAGGGATTTTCATGGAGCAATCCATGACTTTCTGAAAATTAGATTTTCATAGGGTTCTAATGGAATTGGTTCCACCTAATTTGAAGTTTCCTAGCTAAAGATATGAGCTAAACAATTTCAGAGAAATTCTGAAAAATGTTTCTGGACATTTTCTATTTTCTATGGAACAGTTTTATTAATCAGAACATTAGGTGGATCAAATGAGCTCAAATAGATCTGAAATTCTTATGGTAGCTCAGGGATATTTTGGTGAACATCCCAGCAAAATTTCAGAAACTTCCTCCAAAGGGTTCTCCAGTTAAAATTCTAAACAGTTTAAATTTTGAAGAATTAACTATGGAGAAGTAAGAATTTTCATAGAGTGAAACCTAATGTGACGGAAAGTACTCAGAGAGCTGAATCCAACAAAATTTGGTTCACTCGATTTGGTGTTTCCTAGCCAAAGTTATGTAGGTTTGAAGTTTGAACTAAAACTGAAAACCGGGAAATGTTTAAAACACATCACATGGATCCCACGCACAGTGTCATCATCTACCTCCCGCCAGCGCCTGAGCACACGATGTCCAGCTCCGGTGGCGCGGTTTGTTCTCGACCGCTACTGCCTAATTTTCAACGTGGTTTCTTCCTACGTGATCCTTGGAGCACGGCGCACACACCGGGCACTCTCTCGGACCTCGACATCGCCAGAAACCTAGTCGGTGATGGCGGAGGCGGAAGATGAGCTCGGGTCCGACGGCGCAAGCTCGTCTCGACGGTGAACACGTTCAACCAATGAGTCGAAAAGCACCACTGGGGCGCGAGGAAGCTATCCCTTCCCTCCTCTTGGCCGGAGATCGCCGGGAAAGTAGACTTCACCGGCGACCCGAGCCGTTTTCACCGGTGATGGCCAAATTTTAGTGCTTTGCTCACTGGGTCGATCATCACCTCTAGAATTCGGCTGAAGTGACCGTGAGGTGCTACTCTAGCTTCAGCTCGACCCGGATTACCAGTGATAAAGTGATCACAATGAATTTTGAGTTTTTGTCCTCGGTGCTCTATACGGTGATCCTCGAGAAAAGTGGAAATTCCGGTTAACCGGCGCTAAGAGGGACCTAGGGAGTTTGGGGAGAGCTACTAGACCTCGATGCTAACCTCAGAGACACGTTTGTCATGCTGGAGAAGCTTTGCACTGCTCGGGCGACGTCGTCGAGTCGGAGGAGCTCTCGGGTGGATAAACAATTCGAAAATCGGCTCGGACAAGCTACACTGAAGCGGATAACGAGCAGCTGTGGGCTGTAACACGTCGAGAAAGGACGGGCGGTGCTCTTTGTGGCCTCAGCTCGCGGTGGAAGGGACTATGCTGACCGGTCGACGGTGAGGTGATGCGGCGGGGCTGTGCGGCGATCCGTTCGGTGTTCTCGGCGCTGGAAACGTCGAGGCAGTGGGAAAATGGGCTGCTACCGGCGGCAGCTCGCAGCTAAATAGCTGGGGACATCGGTTTGGGGCACTGATCGGTGAGCAGGAGGTAGCAGCGGTGGGAAAACAACGTGGCGTTCGCGCGCAAGACCCGAGCTGCGGCGCCTTCCGTCGGTTAAACACTGGTGAGGCTGACATGTGGGTCCCACCCGGTTTTAACCTCTGAATTTGAATTTTCCCCACTGCTCTAAACAGTAGAGACCCAATTAACCTTGGTCATCTGAATTATCTACCCCCTGGCCATTTGAATTGGATAGAATTCAAATTGGGGTTTGTTTGAATATATTTTCAGCACATATGCAGTTTGAAATTCAAATAAAGTTTGAATTTGCTAAACTAAGCTCATGGCAAGATAAACTCCAAATGGAGTGAAAATTGGTGTCTTAGCTCACAAAAATGTGCTGAGTAAGAATATGCCTCCCACTTTTGAATTCATGGGATGGAAATAGTTTGAATTTGAGTTCAAACCACCCTCTTTCTAGTTATACCCAAAAGGACTTCAAAAAGGTTTTTAATTTGGGTGAAATTTGACCTGGACATTCCTAGCAAGGTGTAGGAGTTTTTCATATGCCCAGCCCCTATATTATGCATGTGGGAAATGCCACTTTTGCATTTTGTGAGTTTATTCTCTAATGAGCATGTTGATGGTGTTTACTTGCTCTTCAAATGTATTCATCAAGTTTCTTCAAATGAAGTGTGCGTGTGGTGATGAACACTTTGAATATGTACCAAAAACTTAGGCCCTTACATTCCTCACCCCTTAAAAGAATCTTGTCCCGAGATTATAAGGTGAAAATGAGAGAGAGGACGGTGGAAAATTACCGTATATGCGACGTGGAAAAGTCGGGGTAGTTAGAGTGAAGAAATTCTTCGCTCTCCCATGTCACTTCGTCTACGGAGTGATTACTCCATAGAACCTTGTAGAACCACAATGTACGTTTGCGTGTGGTTCGGGCCTTTTCATCCATAATCTGAATCGGTTCCTCCTGATACGCGAGATCCGGTTTCAGTTCTTCTATATCCTCCAGCTGAATGGTAGTTGATAGCTTGAGACACTTCCTCAGCTGGGAGATGCGAAAGACGTCGTGCACACCGGAAAGTGCTTCTGGTAATTTCAGCCGGTATGCTACTGATCCACATCTTTCTATAATCTGAAATGGACAGATGAATCGGGGTGCCAACTTTCCTCTCACCCCGAACCTGTTCACGCCCTTCATTAGAGACACACGTAGATATACGTGATCCCCGACATCGAATTGTAATGGGCGTCTTCTCCGGTCCGCATACTGTTTTTGTCGGGATTGGGCGGCTCTTAGGTTCGCTTGAATCAGCCGAACCTTTTCCTCCACGTTGTTGACAATATCAACCCCGAAGGTAACCCTTTCGCCAGACTCACACCAATTCAGTGGTGTGCGGCATTTTCTCCCGTATAGCGCCTCGTAAGGCACCATCTTGATGCTGGCTTGGTACCCATTGTTGTACGAGAACTCGGCCAACGGCAAGTGATCATCCCAATTCTTGCCAGGGTTGATAGCGCAAGATCGTAGCATATCTTCTAAAATTTGGTTTACCCACTCGGTTTGCCCATCCGTCTGGGGGTGGTATGCTGAACTACGGATCAGCTTCATCCCCAATGCAGCGTGTAGCTGCTCCCAGAAACGGGACACAAATAAAGTGCCTCGATCCGATATGATGGTACGGGGTGTGCCGTACAAGCATAGGATCCGTGAGATGTACAGTTCAGCATATTTCTTGGCGTTGTAGTTGGTGTTGACGGGGATAAAATGGGCAACTTTGGTGAGCCGGTCGACGATCACCCACACAGAATCATGCTTCTGCAAAGTGGTGGTTAAACCGACGATGAAGTCCCCTCACATCTTCCCACTTCCAGGCAGAAACACCCAGTGGTTGTAACAGTCCCGGCTTCCTCATGTGGTCTGCCTTCACCCTTTGACATGTATCACACTCGGATACGTACTTTGCGATCTCACGCTTCATCCGTGTCCACCAAAACTTGTTTCTGATTTCTTGATACATTTTTTTGCTGCCGGGGTGAATAGAAAACTTTGACAAGTGAGCCTCATCAAAGATTTTCTTCCGTAACTCCGGGTTACGGGGTACGACGATCCGGTCCTTGAACCATAGGATGCCGTCTCTGTCTTCCCGGAAACATTTCAGCTACCCACTGTCTATACGTCTCCACAAATGCGACATGCCCTTGTCATGTTTCTGAGCTGCCAATATCTCTTCACGGATGGTGGGGATCAACGCTAAGTTGTAGAGAGCTCCATGTGGAATCACATGCAATGGTGGCTCGCCCTCTTCCAACGGTGTGATGGTCAGATTGTTGACGTGTGACTTGCGGCTCACCGCATCCGCCACTACGTTTGCTTTGCCGGGGTGATAATGGATCTCTATTTTGTAATCCTTTATCATTTCTAACCATCTTCGCTGCCTCATGTTCAGCTCTTTCTGAGTGAATATGTACTTGAGGCTTTTGTGGTCGGTATATAAATGTATGAGGTTACCGAGTAGGTAGTGCCTCCACATCTTGAGTGTGAGCACCATGGCAGCGAGATCCAAGTCGTGAGTTGGATAATTCTGCTCATGGTTTCTGAGCTGCCGTGATCCATAAGCGACCACCCTTCGGTCTTGCATCAGCACACATCCGAGCCCAATGTCGGATGCATCGCAGTACACATCGAACGGTTTTGTTGTGTCTGGCTGCGCCAAAACCGGTGCTGATGTTAGGTGCTTCACTAAAGCCTTGAATGCTGCTTCACATGCTGGACTCCAAACATATTTGGTAGACTTCTTCAGCAGCTCCGTCATAGGCTTGGCAATCTTCGAGAAGTTCAGAATGAACCTCCGATAATATCCCGCGAGTCCGAGGAAACTCCGTACCTCGTGAACCATTCTTGGGGACTTCCAATTCAGCACTTGGGTCATATTACTTGGGTCTACAGCGATGCCCTCCGCTGAGATGATATGCCCGAGAAAAGGCACTTGCGATATCCAGAATTCGCACTTGCTAAATTTCATGTATAACTTGTGATCCCGCAGCCGTTGCAAGACTATACGAAGACGCTTCCTGTGTTCTTCCTCTGACTTGGAATATACCAATATGTCATCAATGAAGACCACGACAAAGTTGTCCAGCTCCGGCATGAATACTGAGTTCATCAAATACATGAAGTGAGCTGGAGCATTGGTGATGCCGAAGGACATGGCCAGGTACTCATACATTCCATACCTCGTCGAGAAAGCCGTCTTCAGAATATCCTCAGCCCGTATCTTAATCTGATGGTACCCAGATCTTAAGTCTATTTTGGAAAAGATCTTTGCTTCGACCAACTGATCAAACAACATGTCGATCCGTGGCAACGGGTACTTGTTCTTGATTGTTACGGCGTTTAATGGACGATAGTCCACACAAAGCCACAACATCTCGTCTTTCTTCTTCACAAATAATGCCGAACAGCCCCATGGCGAGGAGCTCGGCCTAATAAAACCCTTCTCCAGCAGGTCCGTTAGCTGAGTCTTCAGTTCAGCCAACTCCTTGGGCGCCATCTTGTACGGCCTTCGGGATATTGGCATGGTTGCCAGCGCAAGTTCAATCTTGAACTCCACCTCTTTGTCGGGCGGCATCCCCGGTAAATCATCCGGGAACACATCAGGGAACTCATGGACTACTGGAATGTCTTACAATCTGATGGTTGTGGATTGATACACACTTGGAAGTTTTATTTCTGGATTGTCCAGAAATAAGGAATGAGATTCGTGCACTTCTGAGTTCAAGTGCACAATTCGCAGGACGGTGTCTAAAACAGCACCATGGCGGGTTAACCACGACATCCCTAAGATGACATCGACCTTCTGTCCCTCTAAGACAATGAGAGACGTAGGGTATAATCTACCCTCTAAGCATAATGGCGCTTTTGGGACCATCATGCTTGCTGAAACTGTATGGATACCGGGCTCGGTGTGCAGCCGAGTCTACGATTGTTTGAGTTATCTGCAGGTAGTCTAACCACGAAACGGTAGACGTGTAGCATCCGTGTGCGAGTGACACTTAGTGCCACTGAACTAACAAAGCCGGCTAAGTCCGGTATAGGTTTTTCTTTGTGAGGATGTAGTACCGACATGATCTGGTGACGCATCGATGTCACACCCCACTAAATGAGCAACTACATTATAAATCTAGAAATTTTTAATCCAGAGTACTAAAACTTGATGTAACTCCTTCCCTTATTTAGGATATTAAAAGTTAACAACTTATAGGATACTAAGGACAGAGTCCCCTGTTTTCAGCTGAATTAGGGCTGCAGTTAATCAGAGGTTAGAGGTTGAGTTTTTTCGAGGGTGGGGTCATATGATACATTTCTGGAAATCTTTGGATGAGCTTTACAACTTTTCTGTTGATGTCCAGAGATGTTTAATCCCTTAACCAATCGAAAAATGCAGTAGAGTTGAAACTGTCCAGAAAACAGGGCAGAGCAAACACTCTCTGTAACTCTCTGCAAATTGAGCATAACTTCCTGCATAAAAATTTAAAAATAGAAAATGAGGTAGTTCTGGAAATTTGATGAGATAGGTTACAACTTTGTAACAGAAGGTTTTGTCAGATTTGGTGTAGAATTAACTGGAATTCTTGGATCAAATCAGTACCTCAAGCAGGGAGGTGCTGTCCAATTTTCTCCAGAAATTCTGTCAACTTTGACATCTCATAACTTTTGAACCGGGACAGATCGTAGTCCAAGCAAATACTTTCTGGAAAGCTATTGAAGTTAGATTTAACTTTGATGGAAATTGGTCAGGGCTGTCATATTGAACAGCATATCAGCAGTCAAATTTGTTTAAGTTTGAACTATGTTTCCAAATTTTATGAGTTCAATGACATGTTTTATGTTATAACTCAAAGCTTTACTGTTCAAATGAATATTTGAAAATTTCTCAAATATGTTTCTACAGATGACAGCGGATAGGCAGTTGGAGAACGGGTGGGTGGTGTCCCACTGTTCTCACCGCAGCGGCTATCCAGAAGC
Organism: Neostapfia colusana; assembly: GCA_030760725.1. Taxonomy (NCBI): domain Eukaryota; kingdom Viridiplantae; phylum Streptophyta; class Magnoliopsida; order Poales; family Poaceae; genus Neostapfia; species Neostapfia colusana. The sequence goes on from JASWHV010000011.1 coordinate 66,563,965, forward strand.
ATTGAGGCAAATGCTTCAATATTTTGGGTATAGCAAGATGCCGCAGTACTTCGCCAAGGAAGAAGGCGAGGAGGGGAACAAGACATGGACGATCCATGTCAAAGTTCCTGCAGGACCTACGCCACCCGGTTGGGCGCCGTTCACTGTCACGGTGAGAGGTAGACAACTGGAAGAATTGTGGCAAGTGGCAGCTTGCGACACCATGTCGCGTTTCTGCCAACTACACGTGAGAGCTATGGAGGGCACTCCATACGCGCTCGTTCCTGTGGAGGGACGGGCTAATCATGTGTGGGAAGGGAGGTACAGGGAGGCAATCGATCCGGGTTGCCCAAGGTACAACCCCACGGTGGCAAATGTGACACCCTCGCCTCGGGTGTCAGCATATGTTCATGTTCTATGAAGAGGAAAAATTTTAATGAAAAATAGGAACAGAGAGAATTATCAAAAGAATAACCAATAAAGCCCTCAGAGAGCGCCGAAGGCAACTTCCGCGGCCAGCAGGCCACGTGGTGTGTTCGGAGCTCATCCCTGCAAAGCGGGGAGAGGCCGTCACCAAGCTGGCTACGTAGCAGGGGCTCGTCTCCGCAAAAGGGAGAGGTCCGATCCTGTGGGACACGTGTTGCCCACAGAGCTAGCCTCTGCGGAAGAAGCAAAGGCATTTCCGCAAGACACGTGTCATCCTCGGAGCTAGTCCTCGCGGTAATCAGAGGACCAGTCGCGCGGGATACGTGTCGATCTCGAAGCTCATCTCCGAGAAGTCCGGATCTATCGAACACGTGTCGCCACCGGAGCTTATCTCCGGGAGGTCTGTCGCTGCTGGACATGTGTCGACCACGGAGCCGTCCTTGAGGAAAGAAGAGAGGGAAGACAGGCGCCAACACGTGGCGTGCACGGAGCTCACCTCCGAAGAAGAGGGAGGTCTCGCTCGTTTGACACGCGGCACAACCGGAGCTCGTCTCTGCAGGAAAGGAGACACCAGGCCCCGAAGGACACGTGGAGCCTCCGGAGCTCATCACCGCGAAGGTAACGAGTTCTGGAGCGGTTTTTACGCGTAAAGATACCGGTACGCAAAAGAAACCGATCTAAAATCCACGATGTTCCTAAAGATAAGACGTTAGGATCCAACGAAGAATAATACTCTTATTCGGATACAATCAGATTAGGACTCTTCTCTTCCCGATTATAAATAGAACCCAAAACCTCTGGCCAGAACCAAAAACTTCTCTTTCAACTCCTGAGCCGACGACTTAGAGCCCTAGCCCTAACTCGCCGAGCAAACCATCGCCGAAGCGCAACAAGGGAGATCATCGGAGAAGAACCGAGCGGTTTGAGGAGGACCTCGAAGTCAAGAAGAACGTGAGGTAGGACTTCAATATCATTGGGTTCATCTCTTTGCATCTGTTCTTCAATTCATTTCGAACAGAAGCCTTCTCATGGGCAGATCACTTGATGATCAGTTTGATCTAAAGACAAGATCATCGCCACGTCCACCTTTGATCCGAACACCTCTGTCCATACAAGGCCATGTAAGAACACATACAGATCAATCTAATAAAATTAATCATGGGATAGCATGCATGTGCATCATCGCATCTAGTTTAAGGTTTGTGCATGATATTGATTGCTGAGAATCTTGTATGCACGTGGTCCTACCTAGCAGGACAAGCTCAGGGAGCTGTCTACTACGAACTGCAGAAACCAGGTTTTGAGATTCAAGAACAACCGGAACTGCAAGAACAAGGCAAGTGCTCCTTGACCATATTGATCCTATGTTTTGGGTAAAACTGTTTTGTTTTGCGAAAAAGTGTGCGTACTGAGTTAAACGTGATGGGAAGCCCTTTTATAGGAGTTTACTAGTTTTGATTAAACCACCCTTGTCGCCTGGGAAGTTTATGTGTCAGGTATGGTTTTTTTATGCTTCGCTGAGTCTATGGGATTGGGAAGCGAGATAGATGTGTCTAGCTAACTGCACTCGTACTGATAATAAGTAACTGATGAGGTTAATGAATATGGATCGGAGGGAGATCTAGGCAAGCCTGGGTTTGTGAATGAGGTAGCATGAGATGGTGGTTTTACTTGCCGTAGATCTAAGGACTGGTTCATGCATGCACATGCCAGGATTACAGTGCCACCACAAGGCCAAGTATGGGTGCGGCTTAGCTGAGTAATTAGGTAAGTTGCTAGAGTGTTATGGACTGTGGAAGGCGCGGGGAATGGGGGTCGAGTGAGGACTGTCCTGGGAACTGCATGGCACAAGAGGGGGCCCGTGGGTGGGAGAATTGGAGATTCTAGCCTGCTGGTGAAACCTTAGTGAGTCCATACATCTAGTAACCCCTTTGTAAAGGCTATTTTGTGATCTCTTGACCATACACCGACGGTTGTGTACTGGTAAAATGGAGGTTCTGCCGTCGCCGACGGGTGACGAAATCACAAACTTGTGGGTAAAGAGGTGCAAACTCTGCAGAGTCTAAAACTATCATGATAGCCGAGCTTACGGTCACGAGCACCTGGCTAAACTGCCATGATTAGTTGGGACGGATATTGGGATGGTTATTGGGATGGTTATTGGGAAGGTTCTTGGTTATGGTTAATGAGTTTGTTATGGTTTTGGTTGTTGGGACTGTGGAGTCCGGGTGATAAGATGGTTGCATGACTGTTGAGTCATGGCAGCGAAACTGGTCTCGGTGTGAGACAAAGTTGTTTATGAGGTAAGATGGTAGCGAATACGTGAAGGTATTCGTGAGATGGTAGCGAATACGAGGAGGTATTCGTGAGTAAGAATGAGGTTGGTTAATGTTCGGGTGGAACATGGAAAGCGATGGAGGTATGTTGGTAATTTAATACATGCTGGGATTGCATTCATCTAAAGTTAAGTTGCTATTTTATCATGGTTTTATAAATCTGCTTTTCTGCAAATAAGCCTTTTTATAACTACCTTGTTTATGAGCTGCATATCATGTGTTTTCTCGCACTTGCTGAGTACATCATTATACTCAAACTTGCATTATTACTTTATCATCAGCAGCAGGAGAAGCCTACTATGAAGATCAAGTGGAGCAATATGGCGTGTGATCTATTCTCAACCTTGCCTGTGGAGGGAGTAGAGATGGAGCCACTTCTGCTTAGATTTGCTTCCGCATTAGCTAAACTGCTTCCGCTTTAGAATAAAGACTTCCGCTGTGAGCATGAGTCCAAGACTCATGAGGTATTGTAATAAACTTTGTTATTCGTGGTAATATATAATCTGAATTCAGTTTGTGGAACGTATGTGTATGTGTGATGAACATCCTAGGCACACATATGCATTAGTTCTCGGTTCCGTGGTTTTCCCACGGAATTGAGGGCGTCACAGACTGGTATCAGAGCCACGGGTTGACAGTAGGTTACACGCCTAACCTTAGATTGATATTAGAGCCACGGGTTAACAGCAAGTTACACCCCTAATTAGGAGTCACAGGTAGCTAAGCCACGCTGACCAAAGGAAGCATCCTAAGGTGAATAGCTTAGATTGGCCTTTAAACCCACCTTGACATAGGAAACCATCCTTGAATAGGAGTTGTGTGAGCCCTGGTAATGATTATTTGTGATTGTGTGCTTAGTGTGAGTTGTGGGACGTCTCAAAAACGTTGTACATATCCATACGTAAGAAGAAAGAGGTGTGAAATGCTTCGGCACTTGATCACATCCTCATAAGGGCTAATATATATAGTCCAACTCACCTTGATGCATATAGTTGAAGGGACCTATCTAACCTTCTAACCTTCTATTCTATTTCGTTCTCTCTCGCAGATGGTGAGAGGAAACGCCAGCCGAAGTAATGTCCAGGAGTATGACCATGATGAAGTTCCTACTAATCCAGGAGCTGGCGAAAACCATCTCAAGAGGTTGATGGCCATGCAAAACCAGCTTATGCAAACCATGATCCAAACTTTGGGTCAGTTGCAGGCCAACAAAAATCCCGTTCCGGCACCACCACCACCACCACCGCCGGCTCATAACAGGTTGGGAGAGTTCATGAGGACTCGACCACCCACCTTTGCTCAAGCAAGCGATCCCATGGAGGCCGATGATTGGTTGAAATTCATGGAGAAGAAGCTCGCCATTGTTCAGTGTAACGACCGAGAGAAGGTTCTCTTCGCATCGCACCAACTTATGGGAGCCCCTGCTGACTGGTGGGATGCCTTGAGCAACGCTCATGTCAACCCGGAGACAATCACTTGGACTGAGTTCAAGGAAAGTTTCCGCTCTCACTACATCCCTGCTGGTGTAATGACGCTCAAGAGGCAGGAGTTTGAAGGTCTCCGCCAAGGACAGAAAAGTGTGAACGAGTATCTCAACAAGTTCATACAACTGTCCCGGTACGCCCCCGAAGATATCAACTCAGACCAGAGGAAGCAGTACCTGTTCATGAGAGGGTTGAACAATGAGATCCAGGTTCAGCTCCTCAACAATGACTATGTAAGCTTCCAGAAGCTGGTTGACAAGGCCATAGTGGTTGAAAACAAGATCCGAGAGATCGAGCGAGAGTGCAAGAGGAAGATGCCATACCAGCCCCAAGGGAGCAACGTACGACCTAGGTACATGCCCCCTGCACCGCAGTATGGATCGACCACTCCTGCGTACCGCCCTAGTCAGCCACCACAGCAACAATTCATTGCACCGGCACCTCGTGTGCCCATGCCTCCTGTGCCCGGCCTAACAATGGCGCCCCTGTTCAAAACCCCCGCCCCAACGTACCTGCTGCCATAGGCAACAGGGCATGCTTTGCATGTGGGGAAGTAGGCCACTTCGCTAACCAGTGCCCGAGGAGAGGCCCTGGACAGCAAGGTAACGTGCCCAAACAGAACCAGCGACCAAACGGAGGGGACAACCAAGGGAACCGTGGACCGCAGAACTATGCTCGTGGCCACATAAACCATGTCACTGCTGAGAAGCACAACAGGCTGAGGACGTCGCAATTGTTATGTTCCTTGCCAACTCCAACCCAGCCACCATTTTATTTGATTCTAGAACATCGCATTCCTTCATATCATCCAAATATGTTGCCAAACATCATCTACCCGTATCCCACTTAGAATGTGCTATGTTAGTTAATTCTCCCGGAGGAGAAATGAGGACTAATATAGTATGTCCTAAAGTAAGCCTTAAAATAAGGGGGTAGACTTCCTTGCCAACCTTATCGTCTTGGACTGCCACGGGATTGACATCATACTCGGAATGGATTGGTTAAGCAAGCACAATGGAGTAATTCAATGTGCTGAAAGGAGCGTGCAGTTGACAAACGAACACGGTATTCGTGTCGAGTTTGAGTCAGCCCAGCAAACAACCGAACGGGCAAATTTGAACCACGTCGAAGGAACAACATTGGACAGCATTCCAGTGGTTCAGGAATTTTCGGACGTGTTCCCGAAAGAGCTTCCAGGAATGCCACCTGACCGGGACATCGAGTTTGCCATAGATTTGGTACCCGGAACTGCACCTATAGCTAAGAGACCATATAGGATGCCCGTCAACGAGCTAGTTGAACTCAAGAAGAAAATTCAAGAACAGTTGGAGAAGGGTTTTATCCGTCCAAGCTCGTCACCATGGGGAGCTCCGGTACTCTTCGTGGACAAGAAGGATGGGACCCAAAGAATGTGCGTGGACTACAGGTCTCTCAACGAGGTGACAATCAAGAATAAATACCCTCTGCCCCGTATAGAGGACCTATTCGACCAAATGAAGGGAGCCCGAGTATTCTCCAAGATTAATCTTCGGTCGGGATATTTCCAGCTGAAGATTAAGCCCTCCGATATACCTAAGACAGCCTTTCAGACACGGTATGGCTCGTATGAATATACCATTATGTCTTTTGGGTTAACAAATGCACCAGCATACTTCATGTACCTTATGAACAAGGTTTTCATGGAATACTTGGACAAGTTCGTCGTGGTTTTCATCGATGACATTATTGTGTATTCAAAAAGTGAGGAGGAGCATGAAGAACATCTGAGATTGACCTTGCAGAAGTTGGGTGAGCATCAATTGTATGCCAAGCTCAACAAGTTTCAATTTTGTCTAAAGGAAATATCTTTCCTAGGCCATATTTATCTCCAAGGAAGGGGTATCGGTTGATCCAGGAAAGGTGAGAGATGTTCTGAAGTGGGACCAACCGAAGAGCGTGAGGGATATTCGGAGTTTCCTTGGGATGGCAGGATACTATCGGCGCTTCATTAAAGACTTCTCTAAGATAGGAAAACCTATGACGGAATTGCTAATGAAGGGAAAAGTCTTTCAATGGACACAAGCTTGCCAAGAATGTTTTGAGGAACTCAAGAAAAGTCTAACCACAGCACCAGTTCTGGTATTGCCAGACGTAAGCAAGAACTTTGACATATATTGTGACGCATCCAGACAAGGGCTCGGATGTGTATTCATGCAGGAAGGACAAGTGGTAGCCTATGCCTCACGACAATTAAAGAAGCACGAGCTTAACTATCCTACACATGACTTGGAGCTAGCAGCAGTGGTGCATGCATTGAAGATTTGGAGACATTATATCCTTGGACATCGATGTGAGATCTATACGGATCATAAAAGCCTCAAGTACATATTTACACAAACGGACTTAAATTTAAGGCAACGTCGATGGTTAGAACTCATCAAGGATTATGATGTGGGAATCAACTACCACCCCAGGAGGGCCAATGTAGTAGCTGATGCATTGAGCCGAAAAGGAGCATGTCACCAACTCACAGTTCAGGAGCTACCACCCGAACTATGGAAGGAGTTCGAACGGTTACACCTCGGATTCTTGAATAACGTGGAGATAAGGGAGATCCACTCCCCATTGGAGCAAGAAATAAGAGAGGGCCAAGTAATGGACGAGGAGATCAAGGAGATCAAGGAAAGAATCCGACAAGGAATAGAGAAGGACTTCAAGGAGGATGAAAAGGGTACGCTTTGGCTAGGAAAAAGGATTTGTGTGCCAAACATAAGACACCTCCGCGACATGATATTAAAGGAGGCACATGATTCACCCTATTCCATACATCCAGGAAGCACCAAAATGTACAAGGACTTGAAAACTTGTTACTGGTGGGATGGTATGAAGAGGGATATAGACGAATACGTTGCCCTATGCGACACATGCCAACGGGTGAAGGCCGAACATCAAAAACCCGCTGGATTGTTGCAACCCTTGAAGATACCCGAATGGAAGTGGGAGGATATCAGTATGGATTTCATCGTCGGATTGCCACGTACTCAGTCGGGATACGACTCCATCTGGGTCATTGTGGACCGATTAACGAAAACCGCCCATTTTCTTTTGGTAAAGACCAGTTACAACGTTGCACGATTGGCAGAGTTGTACATGGAGCAGATTGTGTGCCGTCACGGAGTTCCTAAGAGGATAGTCTCAGATCGAGGTTCTCAGTTTACCTCCAGATTCTGGGGGAAGCTGCAGAAAGCCATGGGTACACGACTGGATTTTAGCTCCGCCTACCACCCACAAACAGATGGACAAACCGAAAGGACAAACCAAATTTTGGAGGACATGTTGAGAGCTTGTGCCCTGAAACGTGGGCGTAGTTGGGATAGGAGTTTACCTTATGCTGAATTCTCCTATAACAACAGCTATCAAGCTAGCTTAAAGATGTCGCCTTTCGAAGCCTTATATGGTAGACGGTGTAGAACGCCACTGTTCTGGAACGAGACTGGAGAGAACCAGGCGTTTGGACCCGAAGTACTACAAGAAGCTGAAAAGCAGGTCCAAGCGATACAGGAGAACTTAAAGGCTGCTCAGTCACGACAGAAAGGCTATGCGGACAATAGACGTAGGAAGTTGACCTTTGAAGTAGGAGACTTCGTATACCTTAAAGTATCGCCTATTCGAGGCCAACGGCGTTTCAACGTCAAAGGCAAGCTAGCACCTCGCTACATCAGACCATTTAAGATTTTGGACAAGCGAGGAGAAGTGGCCTATCAAATAGAGCTCCCAAACTACCTCTCCGACGTACATGACGTGTTTCATGTATCCCAGCTCAAGAAGTGCTTGAGAATACCAGAGGAACAAGTGTCAATGGGAGAGCTTGAACTTCGAGAGGACCTGACTTACGCAGAACACCCTGTCCGAATCTTGGACGTAAAGCAAAGGGTCACCCGAAACAAGGTGATTTGATGGTGCAAGGTACAATGTAGTCATCACACCGAGGCGGAGGCCACATGGGAGCGTGAAGAGGATATCAAGGCGGAATTCCCCCATTTATTTCCTACTAACGAATCTCGAGAGCGAGATTCAATTTAAGGGGGGTAGATTTGTGACACCCTCGCCTCGGGTGTCAGCATATGTTCATGTTCTATGAAGAGGAAACATTTTAATGAAAAATAGGAACAGAGAGAATTATCAAAAGAATAACCAATAAAGCCATCAGAGAGCGCCGAAGGCAACTTCCGCGGCCAGCAGGCCACGTGGCATGTTCGGAGCTCATCCCTGCAAAGCGGGGAGAGGCCGTCGCCAAGCTGGCTATGTAGCAGGGGCTCGTCTCCGCAAAAGGGAGAGGTCCGATCCTGTGGGACACGTGTTGCCCATAGAGCTAGCCTCTGCGGAAGAAGCAAAGGCATTTCCACAAGACATGTGTCATCCTCGGCGCTAGTCCTCGCGGAAATCAGAGGACCAGTCGCACGGGATACGTGTCAATCTCGGAGCTCATCTCCGAGAAGTCAGGATCTATCGAACACGTGTCGCCGCCAGAGCTTATCTCCGGGAGGTCTGTCGCTGCTGGACACGTGTCGACCTCGGAACCGTCCCTGAGGAAAGAAGAGAGGAAAGACCGGCGCCAACACGTGGCGTGCGCGGAGCTCACCTCTGAAGAAGAGGGAGGTCTCGCTCGTTTGACACGCGGCACAACCGGAGCTCGTCTCTGCAGGAAAGGAGACACCAGGCCCCGGAGGACACGTGGAGCCTCCGGAGGTCATCACCGCGAAGGTAACGAGTTCTGGAGCGGTTTTTACGCGTAAAGATACCGGTACGCAAAAGAAACCGATCTAATTTCCACGATGTTATTAAAGATAAGACGTTAGGATCCAACGAAGAATAAGACTCTTATTCGGATACAATCAGATTAGGAATCTTCTCTTCCCGATTATAAATAGAACCCAAAACCTCTGGCTAGAACCACAAACTTCTCTTTCAACTCCTGAGCCGACGACTTAGAGCCCTAGCCCTAACTCGCCGAGCAAACCATCGCCGAAGCGCAACAAGGGAGATCATCGGAGAAGAACCGAGCGGTCTGAGGAGGACCTCGAAGTCAAGAAGAACGTGAGGTAGGACTTCAATATCATTGTGTTCATCTCTTTGCATCTGTTCTTCAATTCCTTTCGAAGAGAAGCCTTCTCGTGGGCAGATCACTTGATGATCAGTTTGATCTAAAGACAAGATCATCGCCATGACCACCTTTGATCCGAACACCTCTGTCCATACAAGGCCATGCAAGAACACGTACAGATCAATCTAAAAATTGATCATGGGATAGCATGCATGTGCATCATTGCATCTAGTTTAAGGTTTGTGCATGATATTGATTGCTGTGAATCTTGTATGCACGTGGTCCTACCTAGCAAGACAAGCTCAGGGAGCTGTCTACGACGAACTGCAGCAACCAGGTTTTGAGATTCAAGAACAACCGGAACCGCAAGAACAAGGCAAGTGCTCCTTGACCATATTGATCCTATGTTTTGAGTAAAACAGTTTTGTTTTGCGAAAAAGTGTGTGTACTGAGTTAAACGTGATGGGAAGCCCTTTTATAGGAGTTTACTAGTTTTGATTAAACCACCCTTGTCGCCTGGGAAGTTTATGAGTCAGGTATGGTTTTTTTTATGCTTCGCTGAGTCTATGGAATTGGGAAGCGAGATAGATGTGTCTAGCTAACTGCACTGGTACTGATAATAAGTAACTGATGAGGTTAATGAATATGGATCGGAGGGAGATCTAGGCAAGCCTGGGTTTGTGAATGAGGTAGCTGAGATGGTGGTTTTACTTGCCGTAGATCTAAGGACCGGTTCATGCATGCACATGCCAGGATTACAATGCCACCACAAGGCCAATTATGGGTGCGGCTTAGCTGAGTAATTAGGTAAGTTGCTAGAGTGTTATGGACTGTGGAAGGCGCAGGGAATGGCGGTCGAGTGAGGACTGCCCTGGGAACTGCATGGCACAAGAGGGGGCCCGTGGGTGGGAGAATTGGAGATTCTAGCCTGCCGGTGAAACCTTAGTGAGTCCATACATCTAGTAACCCCTTTGTAAAGGCTATTTTGTGATCTCTTGACCATACACCGACGGTTGTGTACTGGTAAAATGGAGGTTCTGCAGTCACCGACGGGTGATGAAATCACAAACTTGTGGGTAAAGAGGTGCAAACTCTGCAGAGTCTAAAACTATCATGATAGCCGTGCTTACGGCCACGAGCACCTGGCTAAACTGCCATGATTAGTTCGGATGGATATTGGGATGGTTATTGGGAAGGTTCTTGGTTATGGTTAATGAGTTTGTTATGGTTTAGTTGTTGGGACTATGGAGTCCGGGTGATAGGATGGTTGCATGACTGTTGAGTCATGGCAGCGAAACTGGTCTCGGTGTGAGACAAAGTTGTTTATGAGATAAGATGGTAGCGAATACGTGAAGGTATTCGCGAGATGGTAGCGAATACGAGGAGGTATTCGTGAGTAAGAATGAGGTTGGTTAATGTTCGGGTGGAACATGGAAAGCGATGGAGGTATGTTGGTAATTTAATACATGCTGGGATTGCATTCATCTAAAGCTAAGTTGCTGTTTTATCATGGTTTTATAAATCTGCTTTTCTGCAAATAAGCCTTTTTATACCTACCTTGTTTATGAGCTGCATATCATGTGTTTTCCCGCACTTGCTGGGTACATCATTGTACTCAAACTTGCATTATTACTTCATCATCAGCAGCAGGAGAAGCCTACTATGAAGATCAAGTGGAGCAATATGGCGTGTGATCTATTCTCAACATTGCCTGTGGAGGGAGTAGAGATGGAGCCACTTCTGCTTAGATTTGCTTCCGCATTAGCTAAACTGCTTCCGCTTTAGAATAAAGACTTCCGCTGTGAGCATGAGTCCAAGACTCATGAGGTATTGTAATAAACTTTGTTATTCGTGGTAATATATAATCTGAATTCAGTTTGTGGAACGTATGTGTATGTGTGATGAACATCCTGGGCACACATATGCATTAGTTCTCGGTTCCGTGGTTTTCCCACAGAATTGAGGGCGTCACAGCAAACCTCAGCCTCCAGATAAGGACGGGAAAGGCCGTAATGGACAGTCAAGCTGTGCATACGGAATGTCTCGCCGTGAAGCTCAAGGAGAGCAACACCCATGGATATCATTTCGAAAGTGCTCACAGCGCACTCCGCAATGTTCTCCTTCCGACGATTAAGCGACTAAACGAACAATATAATCAGTTGCATCGTCTGAAGAAGGCAAAGAGGAAAAGCCGTGTCGACATCACGGCTTTGCAAGAACAGGTGCAGGCTCTGACCCAGCAGAACGAGGTCCTTACTCAAGAGCAGGACAACGCTATTGAGGAGGGGCAAGGCTGGGAAGAGGACTACAACCAAGCCATGGACGAGGTACACGCGTTGCAGGACCTCGTACCTCCGGTAATGGGCATACCGGTGGTAGGTGCCGTACCCGTGGTTTTGGGTAGTCCGGCAATGGGAGAATCCGAGCAGGAAGAGGAGGTCGTGGACCCAGAGCCACCAGCAGAGGTACCAGAGGAGGACGACCCACAGGAGGTCGAGTTCTCCTCCGAGTAGGAGGTTACCATTGCCAAGTAGGGCAGCTAGGGTGATGTAACCAAAACTTTTGTAATCGGTGACATGTCGTGTAGACAGTAGTGTATGTATAGGTAGTGACGACATGAGCATAACTTCTCGGAGACCCGAGACTAAAGTATCTTGTATAAAGTTTATGCTTTATCAATATATGTGAATGTTGTGCAAATTATTCATGCGTCACTTCAATACCTACTATTCATATGGAATTTTAAGTATGATATGTGTTGATCACTGCTGTTTTGAATTTCAGAATGACTCGTACTCGTACCAACCCGGACGTTGGGGGTTCCAGTCAGGGGTGGGGGAGAGACCTCCCAATAACCGCCCGAGGATTCCTCGGGACAGCAACAGCAGCAACAGCAACAACCGCCACCGCCACCGCCAACGGTTACTTTGACTGATATTGTGGCAGCGATGGCGGGCTCTCATCAGCAGCACACGGAGTTGCTGCAAACCCTCATTGAGAATACGTCTCGACCAGAGAGACGTCAAGATCGTGAGGAGCGCCAACAGAGCTCCTACTCTGACTTTCTGGCTACTCATCCTGGTATTCTCAAGGGCGGATGAACCCCTCGATGCGGACAACTGGCTCCGCACGATGGAGATAAAGTTCGGGCTGCTCCAAGTGAGCGAGCAGCGCAAGACTCAGTTCGTGGTCCAGCAGCTTCAAGGATCTGCGAGCGCTTGGTGGGCGAACTACTGTGCTTCGCAGCCCATCGAGCGAGTTATGACTTGGGCGGAATTCCGGATGGCCTTCAGAGCCTATCACATACCGCCAGGTCTCATGAAGAGGAAGACGCAGGAGTTCTTACGCCTGCAGCAAGGGAGCCAGAATGCGCTGGAATACTCCAGGGCGTTCAATGATCTTGCGCTCTACGCTTCATATCACGCTGATACCGACGAGAAGCGGCGGGATCATTTCTACCAGGGGCTTAACCCGCTCCTGAAGGACAAGCTGGCGATGTGCAATTGCGGCAGCCTCAATGACATTATTGATGCTTCGATTGTTCAGGAGGACTCCGGCAAGGAGTTAGCGGCGGCGGAAAGGAAGCGAAGCACACCGCAAAGCAATGGAGAAGGAGGTGGTCCTTCTCAGAAATAGCGGATGGTGAATCACCCACCATCGGGTTTACGCTGGCAGCCACCTCAGAGGTTGATGCCATTCCGCAGTCGGCCATATCTCCACCGGCATTCAGGACGGTACTGCTAGTACCACCTACTCAGCAACAACAACAACAACAGCGGGCGATGCCGCGTGCGTATGCACCTCAGCAGCGCATGCCGGGCTTTCGTCCCCTGAGCACTGGCCAAGCAGCAACCACATGCTACAAATGTGGTCGTCTAGGACACTTCGCCAACAATTGTCCAGAGAGGCAAGGCGGCGGAGTTGCACTGCAACTTCCGGGGAGGAATCAGCCCCGGAACCCCACTAATGCGCGGCGGGCAAACCCTAGGCCCGGCACCATCCACCAACTTGCCATAGAGGACGTGCCACAGGGTGAACCAATCCTTGCGGGTATGTTCCAACTCCATCAGAATCCCGCTATAGTGTTATTTGATTCAGGCGCCACACATAGCTTCATTAGTCAAGCTTTTATTGCTAAATACAGTTTGCAAATACTACCCACCGATCGCCAGCAGCTTCCTCGGCGTCCTCGATTTCCACTCCTTCAAGGAAGAAGATGCGCAGGTAGAACCTGTTATGGCAACAGGTATATGTTTCGTTGCAATTAAAACAGAGGCCCAGACGGCGACGTTTGGCCATCTCATCCGGGGTGAGGCGTCTCTGGTTGTCCTCAACACAACCCTGCTGGGCGGCCACCGGAGGAGCAGGGAGCGCCAGCTGCTGCTGGGGCGCCGGAAGCGCTGGAAGGGGTGTGGGAACTGGAAGGATGCCGAGCGTGAGCTCCCGAGGTGGAGGCTGAATCGGGCGGGTGATCACCATCAACTCCACTTGGTGTGCCAGGCTCATGGCGGCCGTGAGCGTCTCTGGATTGTGGATGCGTACGGCGTGGCTGTGCGGCGGCAGGAGTCCGCCGGTGAAGAGCTGGACGCGCTGAGCCTCATAAAGACGACCCGCACGAGGTAGGAGGGCCTGGAAACAATTTGAGTTGTCCTCCACGGTCCCGGTATGCCGGCACTCGGCTAGCTCGAACAGCGGAGCTGAACGGAGGGGAGGCCCAAACCGCAAGTTCAGGAGCTCCTTGAATTGCCCTCACGGCGGTGTGCCCTCGTCCTCCTGGAGTTGGAGGTACCAGAGTTGCATGACGGTCTCCAAATTATACGAGGCCATCCACATTCGTTCCTCCGCCATGGTGCACTGTTGGCGAAAACAGGATTCACACTTGATGAAGAGCATCGGATCGGTCTTGCCGTCGTAGAGGGGAAAATCCAATTTTTGGAATCTTGGGAGGCGATTTGTATGGGCCTAAGTTTTTGCACACATTCAAAGTGTTCATCACACCACACACACCTCATTTTAAAAAACTTTGTGAACACATTTGAAGAGCAAGTAAACACCATCAACATGGTCATTAGAGAATAAACTCACAAAATGCAAATGTAGCATTTCCCACATGCATCATATAAGGGCTGGGCATATGAAAAACTCCAACACCTGGCTAGAAATGACCATGCCAAATTTTACCCAAATCCAAAACCTTTTTGTGGTCTTTTTGGGTATAACTAGAAAGAGGCTAGTTTGAACTCAAATTTACATTCAAACTACTTCTATCCCATGACTTCAAAAGTGGGAGGCATATTCATACTCAGCACATTTTTGTGAGCTCACACACCAATTTTCACTCCATTTGGAGTTGATCTTGACATGAGCTAAGTTTAGAAATTTCAAACTCAAATTGAATTTCAAACTGTATTGTGCCGAAAATATATTCAAACACCTCACAATTTGAATTCTATCAACTTCAAATGGGCATTTGGTAGATAATTCAAATCCTCAAGGGTATTAGTGGGATTACTGTTTGTAGCAGCGGGAGGAAGTTAATTTCAGAGGTTAAAAGGGGGTGGGACCCACATGTCAGCCTCAGTAGCCAAATTAACTATCTGAAGAATTCAGCCCGGTTTCTTGCGCCGGCTCAGGCTGCCGCTATGGCGAGGATCGGCAGAGACAGCAGCTGGTTGCCGCCCTGGCCACTGAACCGCCTCGCCCTCCCTCTTATCCCCGCAGCTGAGCCAGTCCATGGCAGTACCGATCACTTCTTCACCCTCGCGTAAGAAAACATCGCCTCACCGCCGCTCTCTTGGATTTGATTAGAGACCCAGTGATCACAGCCTCTCCACTCCCTCCAAGCTGCAAAACGGTACTAGAGGCTCTCCTCTTCCTTCCTCGTCGTAGGAACTAGCTGAGTCTGATTGATCTTGCCCCACACCAAAAGCTTTTCCGGCGACCTAAGGTTTTCCGCACCTCGGGCTTCCGTGGACAGCCCAAACGGGAAGTTGTCACGCCCAAGCTAAGGCGTCCCCGGACGTGTTAGGGTCTGGTGTTGCTCACCCCCGAACCACAATCCGAGTGTTTGATCACCGGTGACGAATTTCAATTTTCCCTTTCATTTGGCGCAGACCGACCTTCGGGTACGGATCCACCAAATTCTCGTTCCATAGTTGTTTAGAGATCCTCAAACTGCACCTACACGAGCTAGGCTTGGTAGCGATCAACTTTCCTTTGCAGTCCTAGCAAGAAAGCCTTGGTAGACCGGCCATTCCGAGCTTTTCTACCGGCGCCAATGGCGGGAGCTGTCGGGCACACGGTGAGAGCTTACCTAGGACCTCTGCCGAGCTGGCTTGAGCCGATGCCAATCCTCCCTAGGGTGCACTGATGCTCTACGACCGATTGCTTGATCGTTAGGGGTGCTAGGAAGTCCGGCCGACACGGCCAAATTCTTCCGAAGCCACCACTCGTCGCTGGCCATGTTCCGGTGATTGTCATGTCGAGCTGAGCCCAGCATCGTGTTATCCGTGTGGGATTAGGCAGAGGTGGCCAAGATCATGGAGTTTGGCGCATGGCAGAAGCCCTCCGGCGAAAGGGGCGGCGGCCGAGCGCGGGAGGCCGGAGGTAGACGAAGCCCCCGGTCCCACGTGTCAGCGGCCGATATTTTAAACCGGGGATTAGCTGTGGCACCGGATCGGGTGTGGCTGCACGCGAAATACTCCGTAGCCCGTGTGTCAGCCGCTAAGGAGTTGACACGTAGCCCGGTCCCACGCGGATCAATTTAAACATTTCCCTGATTTTCAGATTTAGTTCAAACTTCAAACCACATAACTTCGGCTAGGAAACTCCAAATCGAGTGAACCAAATTTTGTTGGATTCAGCTCTCTGAGTACTTTCCAACAAATCAAGTTTCATTTCATGAAAATCCTTAGTTCTCCAGAATTAATTCTTCAAAGTTTAAACTGTTTAGAATTTTAACTGGGAACCCTTTGGAGGAAAATTCTGAAAATTTGCTAGGATGTTCACCAAAATATCCCGAGCTACTATAAAAATTTCAGATCGATTTGAGCTCATTTGATCCACCTAATGGTGGGATTAATAAAACTGTTCCAGAGAAAATAGAAATTGTCCAGAAACATTTTCAGAATTTCTCTGAAATTATTTAGCTCATATCTTTAACTTGGAACCTTCAAATTAAGTGAGACCAACTCTATTAGAACCCTTTGAAAAGCTAGTTTTCAGAAAGTCATGGCTTGATCCATGAAAATACCTAGAACACCATAGGAGCTCCAATTAAGTCCAAGTACATAATTATTTGTGGAGGGCTCAAATGAGCATTTCTGCAAATAAAAACTTGGACTGCATGTTTTACTGTCGTAATGTTTTACGCCTATTTTATTGTAGTGCATGAAATATGTTGCGGGACTGATGTTTATTGTCGTATAGATGCAGATGGTTCGCACTCGGACCACGCATGAGATTGGTGCCTCTAGCCAGCAGGGGGTGATTACTCCCAGCCACCTGCCTACGACAGCACCCCGCAGCAACAACCACCACCATCGCCTCCGCTTACACTAGCGGATGTGATTGCTGCACTTGTGGGTGGTCGTGAGGAGCAGACCGACGTTCTCCGCACGATCGTGCAGAATACATCCCAGGCAGGGGGGCGTCAAGAGAGGGGGCCTCGTGAGCCCCATGTTGTGACGTACTCGGATTTCATGAGTACGCACCCTCCGGTGTTCACAGATGCAGCAGAACCACTGGGGGCCGATAACTGGCTGCGGACAATTGAGTCCAAGTTCGGGCTGCTCCAATGTACGGAGCGGCAGAAGACTCTGTTCGTGGCGCAGCAGCTTCATGGTGCCGCTGGTGCGTGGTGGGCGAACTATGTCGCCTCACTGCTGGCTGGCGATGCCGTGGAGTGCGAAGAATTCCGGGAGGCGTTCTGCGCCTACCATATCCCTCCTGGGATAATGAAGCGGAAGTTCCAAGAGTTCTTGGAGCTGAAGCAGGGCGGGAGGAGTGCCCACGACTACTCTCGTGCCTTCAACCATCTGGCACAATATGCGTCGGATTACGTCTCCACCAAGGAGAAGAAGCGGGAGCACTTCTATCAGGGGTTACACCCCGAGATGAAGACGCATCTCATCCAATGCAATCGCGGTACCTTCAACGATCTCGTTAATGCCTCGATCATGCAAGAAGATGCTCAGCGGGGAGTTGGCGGCTGAGCAGCGGAAGCGCAGCACTCGACCCAGCAGTGGGGTGGAGCTCCCCAGAAATACCGCATGGTGTATCGGACACCATCCGGTCAGCAGTGGCATCCACCGGCGCAACCTCAGAAGTTTGGAGGTCGTTCTTTCCAGTCACCCCCGTTCCGACCGCCGATGCCACCACCACGACCGCAATAGCAGCAGCAGATGGTACCCCGGGCGTTTCCACCGCCACAACGCGCCCCGGGTTTCCGTCCGCCGATCAGCGGAGGACCGCCTCGCTACACTGCTTTACGTGTGGCCAGGCGGGCCATTTCTCGAAGGACTGTCCCCAGGGACAGCAGAGCAGTGAGCAAGCCCAGTTACAGGGCGGTGTTCGAGGCCGACCTCCGGCCAAGAAGGTTGGTCAGCGAACCGGGGGCGCTCGCAACCTCGACAATGATGACGCCCCAGAGGGAGACAATGTGCCGGCGGGTACGTTCACTCTCAACGATCAAGCAATCATCATATTATTTGATTCTGGTGCAACCCACAACTTCATAAGTGCATCATATGTGGTTAAGCATCAACTGCAAGCCTTTCCTACCGAGTGCTCTTATATGATCTCCTCACCGGGAGGAAAGATTTCAGCAACTATGATGATTCCGAAAGCACCACTGTGCTTAAGTGGGAAGATATACCCCACCACTATGATTATTCTTGAGGGGCAGAAGATTGATGCAATCTTAGGGATGTCATGGCTAAGCTACCATGGTGCTGTCCTGGAAACATTATCACGGACGGTTCACCTCAACTCCCCACTACACCGTCCGCAGTCCCTCATATTAGACAATCCAGTCCGGGAGGTTTCAGCAATTAGTAATACTGAAGCTCTCAAGTTAGAGGACATTCCCATAGTCCGTGAGTACCCCGACGTGTTTCCGGATGATCTTCCGGGCATGCCACCTGAGCGGGATGTCAAGTTCAAGATTGAGCTTGCACCCGGGACTACTCCTATATCACGGAGACCATACAAAATGGCTCCGAACGAGCTGGCTGAATTGAAAGAGCAGCTCAATGATCTGTTGAGCAAAGGTTTCATTAGGCCGAGTTCCTCGCCTTGGGGATGCTCGGCGCTGTTCGTAAAGAAGAAGGATGAAACATTGAGGCTATGTGTGGATTACCGGCCGCTCAACGCCGTCAGCATCAAGAACAAATACCCACTGCCCCGTATTGACATCTTGTTTGATCAGCTTGTGGGTGCAAGTGTGTTCTCAAAGATGGACCTTCGCTCTGGGTATCATCAAATAAAAATCCGGGCGGAGGATATCCCGAAGATGGCCTTCTCGACGAGATATGGATTATATGAATATCTCGTCATGTCTTTTGGTCTCACTAATGCTCCGACACATTTCATGTATCTCATGAACTCGGTGTTCATGCCGGAGCTGGACAAGTTCGTTGTGGTGTTCATCGATGATATCTTGGTTTACTCCAAGACAGAAGCAGAACACGCAGAACATTTCAGGATCGGTCTTCAACGATTTCTGGACCATAAGCTATATGCCAAGTTCAGAAAATGTGAGTTTTGGATCAGCCAAGTGCCATTTTTGGGACATATCATCTCAGCAGAAGGCATTGCGGTTGACCCAAGCAAAATTGAGCAAGTGCTGAAATGGAAAGGTCCCACTTCAGTCCATGAAGTCAGAAGCTTCCTCAGCTTAGCGGGATACTACCGAAGACTCATTCCAAGCTTCTCCAAGCTTGCTAAGCCAATGACAGGATTGTTGAAAAAGGGAACAAAGTATGTTTGGAACACGGCATGTGAAGGAGCATTCCAAGCATTAGTGAAGCATCTCACAACAGCCCCAGTCTTAGCTCAACCGGATACAACCAAGCCCTTCGACGTGTATTGTGGTGCGTCCGGTATTGGGCTCGGCTGCGTGTTGATGCAGGAAGGACGTGTGGTCGCATATGGATCACGGCAACTTCGAAACCATGAGCAGCACTATCCAACTCATGATCTTGAGCTTGCTTCTGTGGTTTTGGCGCTGAAAATGTGGAGGCACTATCTCCTGGGGAATTTTGTGCATCTCTACACCGACCACAAGAGCTTGAAGTATAATTTCACCCAGAAGGAGCTGAATATGAGGTAAAGGAGTTAATTAGAACTAATCAAAGATTATGAGGAGATTCATTACCACCCCGGCAACGCGAATGTGGTTGCCGACACGCTTAGTCAGAAATCACATGCCCATAACCTCACCATTACACCGAGTTTATGGGTCGCTCTAAAACCTTGCCCTCATCCCTACCATTAGGGAGGAGATCATTGCAGCTCAGGAAGTTGACAAGGGCATGGCACATCTCCAGAGACGAATAGACAACGGGGAAATCAAATGCTTCCAGAAAGATGAGGAGGGGACGCTGTGGTTCAATGACCGCATAGTTGTACCCCGGAATATGGAGCTGAGAAAGAAGATTCTTAATGAAGCTCACTTGTCTAAATACTCCATTCATCCGGGCAGCAACAAAATGTACCATGATTTGAAAAAGAAATTTTGGTGGACACGGATGAAGCGGGAAGTGGCTAAGTACGTATCCGAGTGTGATACGTGTAGACAAGTGAAAGCGGATCATATGAGAAAATCAGGGCTGCTGCAACCCCTGAAAATCCCGGCATGGAAATGGGAAGATGTGAGCATGGATTTCATTGTGGGATTACCCCTGATTTCCAACAAGCATGATTCCATTTGGGTGATCGTTGACCGATTAACCAAGTCGGCTCACTTCATTCCTGTGCATACACTTTACAATGCTGGCAAATATGCGGAGCTGTACATTGTGAGAATTCTATGCTTATATGGGGTAGCCAAGATCATAGTATCAGATCGAGGTGCATTATTTGTGTCTCGTTTTTGGGAGCAGTTGCACGCTGCATTGGGTACTAAGCTGATTAGAAGCTCCGCCTATCACCCTCAGACATATGGTCAAACAGAGAGGGTGAACCAAGTACTAGAAGACATGTTGAGAGCGTGTGCCATCCACCACGGTAGGAACTGGGATGATCATATACCGTTGGCAGAATTCTCGTACAATAACGGCTATCAGGCGAGTATCAAGATGGCACCATATGAGGCTCTCTATGGTCGCAAATGTCGCACCCCGTTGAACTGGTGCGAGTCCGGTGAAAGGGTCACGTTCGGGGTTGATGTGGTGAACGACGCCGAAGAGTGCGTTCGAATGATTCATGCCGACTTGAAGGCCGCTCAATCCTGGCAGAAAAGCTACGATAATAAGAGGCGTAGGACGCTGCACTTTGACTTCGGGGAACACGTGTATCTCCGTGTATCTCCCATGAAAGGCGTGCACCGGTTAGGCGTGAAGGGGAAACTCGCTCCCTGATTCATTGAACCCTATGCCATCACCGAGAAGTGTGGACCAGTGGCATATAGACTGGAACTGCCGGCATCTCTTGCTGGTGTTCACGACATTTTCCATGTTTCACAACTGTGAAAATGTCTGAAGCATACGGCTGCTGTTCCCACTGAAAACATCAGTGAGCTGCAACCGGATTTGACGTATGATGAATATCCGGTAGCAATTATTGATGAGAAGGATCGGACTGACACGACCCCACAGTCTTGTCGAGCCAGGATCACGGTGAGGGGTGCTGCGTTGCACAGCACCGGATAACACACATCAAAGGTACAAAGCGGAAGCAAAACTTTTATTACATAAAGTGGTTTATGAACATTTTTACATCAAAATAGGTCCAGTCTACACTCACGGGCGTAGACTACGCATCAAGTTCACGTTCAGCCCGTGAACGTGTCCTTGCTAGCACGCACGCACACTAACAAGGCGGCGTGCACGACTCCAACTCGACGGGGTTCCCCTCCTGGGATTCCGCCTCCTCCTTGGGAGTCCCTTCCTCATAGAACCCTGCAAAAGCTTCAAACACAAGCAGTGAGCACGAAGGCTCAGCAAGACTGACCCGTCTCTTCTAAACATGGAACTTCTACATGATGGGTGATGGGTACATGAGATAAAAACGAGTTGCAAAGGACTCGCCTAATTAGTGGAACCTTACTTTCAAATTTTAGCAGCAGGTTGTGGAGAACCTTACGCTAAGGCACATGAGAGAGCCGCAATCAAACAAGAAACGCATTTCTCTCATGTACTTTTCCCAAAGTTGAAAGGAACTTTAATTAACTCTAAACTACAGCAATCATTAACAATCAATTCCATCTTTCAATCAGCAACATTTTAACATGTAACTAGCCTGATCTTTCTACGTCACGGTACAGTGAACAAGTGGTACTCACTGACCACGAGGGACGGCAATTATAATCAATTTACACCTGCAAGGTTACCCGAACAACCCGTCACGTACGCCCGTACTCGATGTTGCCTATAGCAACCATCACGGACGCCGTACGCAACCACCTTTCACCCGTCAGCCAAATGTTGAACCGGTCCAATCGTCCCGAGCAAGAGGTCTCTGCACGCGCATCTCAGTGCCGCCAGCCGATTTACACCTCGAGCTCTCAACCTACCCTCTGAACGATCAGCTATGCCTCAACACCCAGCTACCCGAGTTACATCGGTTTCCCGGTTCCCATATAGCCGGTAGGTCTTCGGTACTGTTCTAGCTTGTTCAACAGGCCCGCACACGGCTCGGTCCTCAATTAACACAAGTGGAGCTACAGCACACAGGCCCCAAAGTCCTGCTGCCCTTACTCTCCGCTCGGTCTTATCTTTCTTTCCATGTGTATCATGTGCTATCTCTACCCGAGTCGAGTGCCTCTAGCCTATGCTCGCGAGTAGTTCCAACTACTCGACTTGTACCGAATCCAACCCTAACTTAGCTTCGCAGTAGCTAACGGGGTTTGCAAGCCTAAACCCAACCCATGGTTTTCTTGGCTATGCAATTGGGTTTTCAAACAAGACTCTAATGCAAGGAATAATGGTATTCAAGTATGTGCTCAAAACAATAAAAATTTGTAAAAAGGTTAATGCAAACCGGAGCTTGCCTTGCTGCGCTTGGTCATAGGCTAGCTGCTCCTCCGGAGTAACGAAGTCTAGGACTTCGGGTTCCTCCTCGACCTTAGCGACTACATGATATAAGAAGTACATGTATTAATTAAATGCATTTGAATTGAGTTTTAAAATTGTGAACCTTCTACGCCTCACTAGACAGACCCAAAGACTGTGAAACTTTTACTGTAGCTTGGTTACAACCTAAACAGAGACTTGGTCAAGTTTTAGTTGCAGCAAAGCTCATTTGAGCCCTCCACAATTAATTATGTCCTTGACCTTAATTGGAACTCTTAGGGTGTTCTAGGGATTTTCATGGAACAAGCCATGACTTTCTGAATACTAGATTTTCAGAGGGTTCTAATGGAATTGGTCTCACTTAATTTGAAGGTTCCTAACTAAAGATATGAGCTAAACAATTTCAGAGAAAATTCTGAAAATGTTTCTCAACATTTTCTATTTTCTCTGGAACAGTTTCACTAATCACACCATTAAGTGGATCAAATGAGCTCAAATGGACCTGAAGTTTTTATAGTAGTTCAGGGATATTTTGGTGAACATCCCAGCAAAATTTCAGAATTTTCTTCCAAGGGATTCTCCAGTTAAAATTCCACAACTGTTTAAACTTTGAGGAATTAATTATGGAGAAATAAAGATTTTCATTAAGTGAAACTTGATTTTCTGGAATGTGATCAGAGTGCTGAATCCATAAAAATTTGGTTCACTCGATTTGGAGCTTCCTAGCCAATGTTATGAGGATTTGAAGTTTGAATGAAATCTGAAAATCGGGGAAAAGTTTAAATCTGCTGGTGGGCCACGGGGACACGTGTTGCGCGCTGAGGCGTCGGCACACCGGAGTCTACGGGGTATTTGCGCGCCAGCACACCGGATCCGAGCCACAGCCCGATCCCGATTTAAAATATCTGCCGCTCACAGCTGGGGTCCACCCCCTTCGTCTACCTCCCGCCTCCCGCGCTCTGCCGTCGGGGTACCTCGCCGGAGAGCTCGCCGGCAGCCTCTGTGGAGCTCCAAGCTTCATGATTCCGGCCGCCCACACCTATTTTCACCCGGGGAACACGATTCCGGGCTCAGCTCGTCATGAAAATGGCCGGCACATGGTCGGCGAACCGAGCAGCAGCCTCGGGAGAACTTCGGCCGTGTTGCCCGTCCTCCATAGCACCTCACCCGATCAAGCTAAGGGTCGTCGAGCATCAGTGGACAACAGGAAAGGTCGACATGAGCTCCACGGAGCTCGGGAAGGGCTGTGTTGGGCTGTCACCATGCGACCTAGGCCGGAAATCGGGATTTCTACTAAAACTCGAAGAAGGGTGGTTTCCCTCCATGGTTCTTCGTGGTTCCTGCTCCTATGGGCTCGTACTGGCAACTAGAAGTGATCCTCTCCATGAGAGGATGAGTGATGCATTGTGGCTTACGAATTTCTCTGATCGGTGCCGACTCCTATTTTGCACACCGTCACGAAAACATGAAATTCCGGTCTGAGCAGTGTTTTCACGCCGCCAGAGCTTGCGGGAATGAAAGAGGGACTGAAGGCGAACCTCTTTGCTGTTCACAGCTCGGTGATCGGTGGGCTGTGGTGGCCGGAAGGATGGTTCCCGCAGCGGCGGCTCGAGCTGAACCGGTAGAGAAAGGATCGCCACGGTGGAGCTCGGGGAAGACTGCGCAGGGTCTGGAACCGATGCGAGGGCGTTGAAGATGGCTTGGCGCACCCGGTGCTGGTCTCAGATCGCCGGGAGGGTCACTGGATTGGCCGGGTGATGAGGAACCGAAAGTTCACTCGGCGGTGAGGAGTTTCAGTCTGTTCGGCTAGAGCGCGTCGGGGTAGGGATGGGGAGCACCGGCGACTGCTCGGACGCCTAGATAAGAGCCCCGGGAGTCGGTTCAGCGACTGTGGGCGGCAAGCAGGTGGTGGCGCGGCGGCCTCCCCTCGGTGGCGCTCTCGGGAGAAGCTCGGGGACCCGAGTACTGAAAGTCCACTCGGTTGCTTTCCTTCAGTGGCTGACATGTGGGTCCCACTTTCAATTTTAACCTCTGATCTTAACTCAAATTCACTGTTGTAAACAGTAGTCCCCACAAAGCCCATGGTGATTTGAATAATCTACCCTTGAGCCATTTGAATTGGTTAGAATTCAAATTGGGTTTGGTTTGGATAAATTTCAGCACATGTTCAGTTTGAAATTCAAATAAAGTTTGAACTTGCCCCACTTAGCTCATGTCAAGATCAACTACAAATGGGGTGAAAATTGGTGTGTGAGCTCACAAAAATGTACTGAGTAAGAATATGCCTCCCACTTTTGAATTTATGGGATAAAAACAGTTTGAATTTGAATGTAGTTTCAAACTGCCCTCTTTCTAGCTACACCCAAAATGACCTCAAAAAGGTTTTGAATTTGGGTGAAACTTGGCATGGACATTCCTAGCAATGTGTAGGAGGTTTTCATATGCCCAGCCCCTATATATTACATGTAGGAAATACCACTTTTGCAATATGTGAGTTTGTTCTCTAATGAGCATGTTGATGGTGGTTACTTGCTCTTCAAATGTGTTTATCAACTTGCTTCAAATGAGGTGTGTGTGTGTGGTGATGAACACTTCAAATATGTGTCAAAAACTGAGGCCTTTACATTCCTCCCCCCATAAAAGAATCTCGTCCTGAGATTACAAGGTGAAAATGAGAGAGAGGACGGTGGAAAATTACCAGATACGCGACGTGAAAAAGTCGGGGTAGTTAGCACGAAGATATCCTTCGCTCTCCCATGTCGCTTCGTCCACAGAGTGATTACTCCATAGAACTTTGTAGAACCACAACGTACGGTTGTGTGTGGCTCGGGCCTTTTCGTCAATGATCTGAACCGGCTCCTCCCGATAGGTGAGATCCGGTTGCAGTTCTTCAATGTCCTCCAGCTGAACGGTAGTAGATAGCTTAAGACACTTCCTCAGCTGGGAAATGTGAAAGATGTCGTGCACACCGGAAAGTGCTTCTGGTAATTTCAGCCGGTATGCTACTGATCCACATCTTTCGGTAATCTGGAATGGACCGATGAATCGGGGTGCCAACTTTCCTCTCACCCCAAATCTGTTTACGCCCTTCATTGGTGAAACACGTAGATATACGTGATCCCCGACTCCGAATTGTAATGGGCGTCTTCTCCGGTCCGCATACTGTTTCTGACGGGATTGGGCGTCTTTTAGGTTCGCTTGAATCAGTCGAACCTTTTCTTCCGCGTTGTTGACAAGGTCAATCCCGAAGGTGACCCTTTCGCCAGACTCACACCAATTCAGTGGTGTGCGGCATTTCCTCCCGTATAGCGCCTCATACGGCGCCATCTTAATGCTGGCTTGGTACCCATTGTTGTACGAGAACTCGGCTAACGGCAAGTGATCATCCCAATTCTTGCCGTGGTTGATAGCGCAAGCTCGTAGCATGTCTTCTAGGATCTGGTTTACCCGCTCGGTTTGCCCGTCCGTTTGCGGGTGGTATGCTGAACTACGGATCAGCTTTGTCCCCAATGCAGCGTGTAGCTGCTCCCAAAAACGGGACACAAATAAAGTGCCCCTATCCGATATGATGATACGGGGTACGCCATACAAGCATAGGATCCATGAGATGTACAGTTCAGCGTACTTCTTAGCGTTGTAGTTGGTGTTGACCAGGATGAAATGGGCAACTTTGGTGCGCCGATCGACAATTACCCACACAGAATCATGTTTCCAGGCAGGAACGCCCAGTGGTTGTAGCAGTCCCGGTTTCCACATATGATCTGCTTTCACCCTTCGACATGTATCACACTCGGACACGTACTTTGCGATCTCCCACTTCATCCATGTCCACCAAAACTTGCTTCTGAGTTCTTGATACATTTTGTTGCTGCCGGGGTGAATAGAAAATTTTGATAAGTGAGCCTCATCAAAAATTTTCTTCCGTAACTCCGGGTTACGGGGTACGATGATCCGGTCCTTGAACCATAGAACGCCGTCTCCGTCCTTCCGGAAACATTTCAGCTCCCCACTGTCTACACGTCTCCGCAAATGTGACATGCCCTTGTCATGTTTCTGAGGTTCCTCTATCTCTTAACGGATTGTGGGGATCAAAGCTAAGTTGTAGAGAGCTCCATGTGGAATCACATGCAGTGGTGGTTCGATCTCTTCCAACGGTGTGATGGTCAGATTGTTGACGTGTGACTTGCGGCTCAGCGCATCTGCCACTACGTTTGCCTTGCCCGGATGATAATGGATCTCTATTTCGTAATCCTTTATCAATTGTAACCATCTTGGCTTCCTCATGTTCAGCTCCTTCTGAGTGAATATGTACTTGAGGCTTTTGTGGTTGGTATATAGATGTACGAGGTTACCGAGTAGGTAGTGCCTCCACATTTTCAGTGCAAGTACCACGGCAGCGAGCTCCAAGTCGTGGGTTGGATAATTTTGCTCATGGTTTCTAAGCTGCCGTGATCCATACGTGACCACTCTTCGGTCTTGTATCAGCACACATCCGAGCCCAATGCCGGATGCATCACAGTACACATCGAACGGTTTTGTTGTGTCTGTCTGCCCCAAAACCGGTGCTGATGTTAGGTGCTTGACTAAAGCCTTGAATGCTGCTTCACATGCTGGACTCCAAACATATTTGGTAGCCTTCTTCAGCAGCTCCCTCATAGGCTTGGCAATCTTCGAGAAGTTCGGGATGAACCTCCGATAATACCCCGCGAGTCCGAGGAAACTCCGTACCTCGTGAACAGTTCTCGGGGATTTCCAATTCAGCACTTGAGTGATCTTGCTCGGGTCTACAGAGATACCCTCTGCTGAGATGATATGCCCGAGGAAAGGCACTTGCGATATCCAGAATTCGCACTTGCTGAATTTCTCGTATAGCTTGTGATCCCGCAGCCGTTGCAAGACTATACGCAGATGCTTCTTGTGATCTTCCTCCGACTTGGAATATACTAATATTTCGTCGATGAAGACCACGACAAACTTGTCCAGCTCCGGCATGAACACCGAGTTCATTAAATACACGAAGTGAGCTGGAGCATTGGTGAGGCCGAAGGACATGACCAGGTACTCATAAAGTCCGTACCTCGTCGAGAAAGCCGTCTTCGGAATATCCTCAGCCCTTATCTTAATCTGATGGTACCCAGATCTTAAGTCCATCTTGGAAAAGATCTTTGCTTTGACCAACTGATCAAACAACATGTCGATCCGTGGCAACGGGTACTTGTTCTTGATGGTTACGGCGTTTAATGGACGATAATCCACGCAAAGCCGCAATGTCTCATCCTTCTTCTTCACGAATAATGCCGAACAGCCCCTGGCGAGGAGCTCGGCCTAATAAAACCCTTCTCCAGGAGGTCCGTTAATTGGGTCTTTAATTCAGCCAACTCCTTCGGCGCCATCTTGTACGGCCTTCGGGATATTGGCATGGTTCCCAGTGCAAGTTCAATCTTGCACTCCACCTCTCTATCGGGCGGCATCCCCGGTAAATCGTCCGGGAATACGTCAGGGAACTCTCGGACCACTGGAATATCTTCCAATCTGATGGTTGTGGATTGATAGACACTTGAAAGTTTTATTTCTAGACTGTCCAGAAATAAGGAATGAGACTCGTGCATTTCTGAGTTCAAGTGCACAACTTGGAGGACGGTGTCTAAAACAGCGCCGTGGCGGGTTAACCACGACATCCCTAAGATGACATCGACCTTTTGTCCCTCTAAGATTATGAGAGATGTAGGGTACCTTCTACCCTCTAAGCATAATGGCTCTTTTGGAACCATCATGCTTGCTGAAATCTTCCCACCCGGTGAACAGATCACATAAGGACTATCGGTGGGTAGTATTTGCAAGCTATATTTATCAATGAAAGCTTGGATAATGAAGCTATGCGTGGCGCCTGAATCAAATAATACTATGGCGGGATGCTGGTGGAGTTGAAACATACCCGCAAGGATTGCTCACCCTCCGGCACGTCCTCTATGGCAAGTTGGTGGACAGTGCCAGGCCTCGGGTTTGCCCGCCGCGCATTAGTAGGGTTCTGGGGCTGATTCCCCCCCAGAAATTGCGGTGCAACTCCGCCGCCTTGCCTCTCCGGGCAACTGCTGGCGAAGTGTCCTGGACGACCACATTTGTATCATGTGACCGCGGCTTGCCCGGTGCTTGGTGGATGAAAGCCCGGCATGCGCTGCTGAGGTGCATATGCACGCGGCATCGCCCGCTGCTGCTGTTGTTGTGGCAGAGGTGGTGTTGGCAGTGCCGGCCTGAATGCCGGTGAAGAATACGGTTGACTGCGGAACAGCATCGGCCTCTGTGGTGGCTGCCAGCGTGGACCTGATGGTGGGCGATTCACCATCTGAAACTTCTGAGAAGGACCGCCTCCTTCTCCGGTGCTTTGCGGCACGCTTCGCTTTCTCTCCGCCGCCGCTAACTCCTTGCCAGAGTCCTCCTGGACAATGGCAGCATCAATGATGTCGTTGAGGCTGCCACGATTGAACATCACCGGCTTGTCCTTCAGGAGCGGGTTAAGCCCCTGGTAAAAGTGGTCCCGCCACTTCTCGTCGGTATCTGCGTGATACGATGCGTAGAGCGCGAGATCGTTGAACGCCCTGGATATTCCAGCGCGTTCCGGCTCCCTTACTGCAGGTGTAGAAACTCCTGCGTCTTCCTCTTCATCAGACCCGGCGGTATGTGATAGGCCCTGAAGGCCGTCCGGAACTCCGCCCAGGTCATAACTCGGTCGGTGGGCTGTGAAGCACAGAAGTTTGCCCACCACGCGCTCGCGGATCCTTGGAGCTGCTGGACCATGAACTGAGCCTTGCGCTGCTCACTTATCTGGAGCAGCCCGAACTTCATCTCTATTGCGCGGAGCCAGTTGTCCACGTCGAGAGGTTCATCCGCCCTTGAGAATACCGGGGGATGAGTCGCTAGGAAGTCGGAGTAGGAGCTCTGTTGACGCTCCTCACGGTCTTGACGTCTCTCTGGGCGAGACATATTGGCGATGAGAGTTTGCAGCAACTCCGTGTGCTGCTGATGAGAACCCGCCATTGCCGCGACGATGTCGGCCAATGTAACCGTTGGCAGTGGCGGTGTTTGCTGTTGCTGCTGCTGCTGTTGCTGTCCCGAGGAGTCCTCGGGAGGCTGTCGGGAGGTCTCTCCCCCTTGGCTAGTACCCCCAACGTCCGGGTTGGCACGAGTACGAGTCATTCTGAAATTCAAAACAGCAGCGATTAGCACATGCCATACTTAAAATTCCATATGCAACAGTAGGTATTGAAGTGACACATGAATAATTTGCACAACATTCGCATATATTGATAAAGCATAAACTTTATACAAGATACACTATTCTCGGTTCTCCGAGAAGTCGTGCTCATGTCGTCACTACCTATACATACGCTACTGCTTACACGACATGTCACCGATTACAAAAGTTTGGGTTACCCTACCATAGCTGCCCTACTTGGCGACGGTAACCCCCTACTCGGAGTAGAACTCGACCTCCTGCGAGTTGTCCTCCTCCGGTACCTCTGCTGGTGGTTCCGGATCTACCACCTCTTCTCCCATCTCAGGTTCTCCCATTGCCGGAAGACCCAAGACCACCGGTATACCCAATACCGGAGGTACGAGGTCCTGCAATGCATGCACCTCGTCCATGGCCTGGTTGTAGTCTTCTTCCCAGCCTTGCCCTTCCTCAATAGCGTCGTCCCGCTCTTGAGCAAGGTCCTCATTCTGCTGAGTTAGAGTCTGCACCAGCTCTTGCAACGCCGCGATGTCGACACGGCTTTTCTTCTTCGCCTTCTTCAGATGATGTAACTGATTATGGTGTTCATTCAGTCGCTTGATCGTCGGAAGGAGCACATTGCGGAGTGCGCTGTGAGCACTCTCGAAATGGTCTCCACGGCTTGTGCTCTCCTTGAGCTTCGCGGTGAGATGCTCCGTATGAACAGCTTGGCTGTCCATCACGGCTTTTCCCGCCCTCATTTGGAGGCTAAGGTTTGCCTCCGTGGGGCTGTACCTTGGACAACCCGGATCGGCTGCCTCCTGGTACCTTCCTTCCAACATATGATGAGCCCGTCCCTCCACCGGAACGAGCGCGTATGGAGTGCCCTCCATCGCTCTCACGCGTAGCTGGCAGAAACATGACATGGTGTCACGGGCTGCCACTTGCCACATCCCTTCCGGTTGTCTACCTCTCACCGTGACGGTGAACGGCACCCAACCGGGTGGTGTAGGTCCTGCAGGGACTTCGACATGGATTGTCCACATCTTGTTCCCCTCCTCGCCTTTTTCCTTGGCGAAGTACTGCGGCATCTGGTTGTACCCGAAATATTGAAGCATCTGCCTCAACGCTTCCGGATAGCCGCTGCGGTGAGAACAGTGGGACACCACCCACCCGTTCTCCAACTGTTTATCTGCTGTCATCTGTAAAAATATATTTGAGAAATGTCAAATATTTATTTAAACAGTAACCCATTGAGTTATAACATAAGACATGTCATTGAACCCATAAAACTTGGAAACATAGTTCAAATTTTAAGCAAATTTGACTGCTGATCTGCTGTTCAACATGACAGCCCTGATCAGTTCCCATCTCAACC
The DNA here is from genome assembly GCA_030760725.1 of Neostapfia colusana. Taxonomy (NCBI): domain Eukaryota; kingdom Viridiplantae; phylum Streptophyta; class Magnoliopsida; order Poales; family Poaceae; genus Neostapfia; species Neostapfia colusana. The sequence continues at coordinate 66,595,093 of JASWHV010000011.1, forward strand.
TGATTTAGGCCATGTTAAAGGCAAAACCAATTCTGGAGCTCAACATCAAAGGTAAATCTAACTTCAATAGATTTACAGAAAGTATTTTCTTGGCCTAAGATCTGTCCTGGTTCAAAAGTTATGAGAGGTCAAAGTTAACAGAATTTCTGGAGAAAAATGGACAGCACCTCCCTGCTTTAGGTACTGATTTGATCCAAGAATACCAGTTAATTCTGTTCCAATCTGACAAAACCTTATGTTACAAAGTTGTAACCCATCTCATAAACTTTCCAGAACTACCTCATTTTATATTTTTAGAATTTTATGCAGGAAGTTATGCTCAATTTACAGAGAGTTTACAGAGAGTCTTTGCTCTGCCCTGTTTTCTGGACAGTTTCAACGCTACTGCATTTTTCGATTGGTTAAGGGATGAAACACCCCTGGACGTCAACAGAAGAGTTGTAAATATCTTACAGAGATTTCCAGAAATGTATCATATGACTCCAACCTCGAAATAACTCAATCTCTAACCTCTGATTAACTTCAGCCTTAATTCAGCTGAAAACAGAGTGCTCTGTCCTTAGCAACCTATAAGTTGAAAACTTGTTAACTTTGAATCTCCTGATTAAGGGAAGAGGTTACAGCAAAGTTTTAATGCTCCAAGTTAAAACTTTCAAGTTTTACAATGAAGTTGTTCATTTAGTGGGGTGTGACGTCGATGCGTCACCAGATCATATCGGTACTACGTCCTCACAGAGAAAAACCTATACCGGACTTAGACGGCTTCGTTAATTCAGTGGCACTAAACGTCACTCACACACAGATGCTACACGTCTACCGTTTCGTGGTTATAATACCTGCAGAAACTCAAACAATCATCGGACTCAGCTGCACACCGAGCCCGGTATCCATACAGTTCGTACACCTGGCCGTCATCACTCGCCCGGATGTTCTCAAGCCAAACACGCCTTGAGTTACGTGTTCACGTTTCAGACCACGTGACGGTGTCTCCCAAATTGCACCATGCACGCCAGGGACAGACGTTGCTCGAATACCCCAAACGACATGAAGAGTCGTAGAGGATATCAAAGCGGGTCGGGTTACCTGCCACCCGTGGGGCTCCACCCTTCAGCTTGTGCGCACTGGTGGACAGCGCTTACGTGCACCCCCCAAGACATAAACGTCCCGAGATACACGATTTTCCGACATAGACAAATAGGTTAGTATGCCACTTTCTATACACAAATAACATCCTTATATGGGCTACTAACTCGTTCCTCACTGGATTTTTGAAAAAGATGACCTTTGTAGTGCGTTAAATCTCAAGCGAGCTCTGATACCACGCTGACACGACCCCACGGTCTTGTCGAGCCAGGATCACGCTGAGGGGTGCTGCGTTGCACAGCACCGGATAACACACATGAAAGGTACAAAGTGGAAGCAAAACTTTTATTACATAAAGTGGTTTATGAATATTTTTACATCAAAATAGGTCCAGTCTACACTCACGGGCGTAGACTACGCATCAAGTTCACGTTCAGCCCGTGAACATGTCCTTGCTAGCACGCACGCACGCACACTAACACGGCGGCGTGCTCGACTCCCACTCGACGGGGTTCCCCTCCTGGGGTTCCGCCTCCTCCTCGGGAGTCCCTTCCTCATAGAACCCTGCAAAAGCTTCAAACACAAGCAGTGAGCACGAAGGCTCAGCAAGACTGACCCATCTCTTCTAAAATGGAACTTCTACATGATGGGTGATGGGTACATGAGATAAAAACGAGTTGCAAAGGACTCGCCTAATTAGTGGAACCTCACTTTCAAATTTTAGCAGCAGGTTGTCGAGAACCTTACGCTAAGGCACATGAGAGAGCCGCAATCAAACAAGAAACGCATTTCTCTCATGTACTTTGCCCAAAGTTGAAAGGAACTTTAATTAACTCTAAACTACAGCAATCATTAACAATCAATTTCATCTTTCAATCAGCAACATTTTAACATGTAACTAGCCTGTTCTTTCTACGTCACGGTACAGTGAACAAGTGGTACTCACTGACCGCGAGGGATGGCGATTATAATCGATTTACACCTGCAGGGTTACCCGAATAACCCGTCATGTACGCTCATACTCGATGTTGCCTACAGCAACCATCACGGACGCCGTACGCATCCACCTTTCACCCGTCAGCCAAATGTTGAACCGGTCCAATCGTCCCGAGCAAGAGGTCTCTGCACGCGCATCTCAGTGCAGCCAGCCGATTTACACCTCGAGCTCTCAACCTACCCTCTGAACGACCAGCTATGCCTCAACACCCAGCTACCCGAGTTACATCGGTTTCCCGATTCCCATATAGCCGGTAAGTCTTCGGTACTGTTCTAGCTTGTTCAACAGGCCCGCACACGGCTCGGTCCTCAATCGACACAAGCGGAGCTACAGCACACAGGACCCAATGTCCTGCTGCCCTTACTCTCCGCTCGGTCTCATCTTTCTTGCCATGTGTATCATGTGCTGTCTCTACCCGAGTCGAGTGCCTGTAGCCTATGCTCGCGAGTAGTTCCAACTACTCGACTTGTACCGAATCCTACCCTAACTTAGCTTCGCAGTAGCTAACGGGGTTTGCAAGCCTAAACCCAACCCATGATTTTCTTGGCTATGCAATTGGGATTTCAAACAAGACTCTAATGCAAGGAATAATGGTATTCAAGTATGTGCTCAAAACAATAAAAAAATTGTAAAAAGGTTAATGCAAACCGGAGCTTGACTTGCTGCTCTTGGTCGTAGGCTAGCTGCTCCTCCAGAGTAACAAAGTCTAGGACTTCGGGTTCCTCCTCGACCTTAGCGACTACATGATATAAGAAGTACATGTATTAATTAAATGCATTTGAATTAAGTTTTAAACTTATGAACCTTCTACGCCTCACTAGACAGACCCAAAGACTGTAAAACTTTTACTGTGGCTTGGTTACAACCTAAAAAGAGACTCTGTCAAGTTTTAGTTGCAGCAAAGCTCATTTGAGCCCTCCACAATTAATTATGTCCTTGACCTTAATTGGAACTCTTAGGGTGTTCTAGGGATTTTCATGGAACAAGCCATGACTTTCTGAAAACTAGATTTTTAGAGGGTTCTAATGGAATTGGTCTCACTTAATTTGAAGGTTCCTAACTAAAGATATGAGCTAAACAATTTCAGAGAAAATTCTGAAAATGTTTCTGAACATTTTCTATTTTCTCTGGAACAGTTTCACTAATCACACCATTAGGTGGATCAAATGAGCTCAAATGGACCTGAAATTTTTATGGTACTTCAGGGATACTTTGATGAACATTCCAGAAAAATTTCAGAATTTTCCTCCAAGGGATTCTCCAGTTAAAATTCCACAACAGTTTAAATTTTTGAGGAATTAATTATGGAGAAATAAGGATTTTCATTAAGTGAAACTTGATTTTCTGTAAAGTGCTCAGAGAGCTGAATCCAACAAAATTTGGTTCACTCGATTTGGAGCTTCCTAGCCAAAGTTATGAGGATTTGAAGTTTGAATGAAATCTAAAAATCAGGGAAAAGTTTAAACCTGCTGGTGGGCCACGGGGACATGTGTTGCGCGCTGAGGCGTCGGCACACCGGAGTCTACGGGGTATTTGCGTGCCAGCATACCGGATCCGAGCCACAGCCTGATCCCGATTTAAAATATCTGCCGCTGACAGCGGGGTCCACCCCTTCGTCTACCTCCCGCTGCCCGCGCTCTACCGTCGGGGTACCTCACCGGAGAGCTCGCCGGCAGCCTCTGTGGAGCTCCAAGCTTCATGATTCCGGCCGCCCCTGCCTATTTTCACTCGGGGAACACGATTCCGGGCTCAGCTCATCATGAAAATGGCCGGCACATGGTCGGCGACGAGCAGCAGCCTCGGGAGAACTTCGGCCGTGTTGCCCGTCCTCCTTAGCACCTCACCCGATCAAGCTAAGGGTCGTCGAGCATCAGTGGACCATAGGAAAGGTCGACATGAGCTCAACGGAGCTCGGGAAGGGCTTTGTTGGGCTGTCACTGTGCGACCTAGGCTGGAAATCGGGATTTCTACTAAAACTCGAAGAACAGCGGTTTCCCTCCGTGGTTCTTCGTGGTTCCTGCTCCTATGGGCTCGTACTGGCAACTAGAAGTGATCCTCTCCATGAGAGGATGAGTGATGCAGTGTGGCTTACAAATTTCTCTGATCGGTGCCGACTCCTCTTTTGCACACCATCACGAAAACATGAAATTCTGGCCTGAGCAGTGTTTGTCACGCCACCAGAGCTTGCGGGAATGAAAGAGGGACTGAAGGGGAACCTCTTTGCTGTTCACAGCTCGGTGAACGGTAGGCTGTGGTGGCCGGAAGGATGGTTCCCGCAGCGGTGGCTCGAGCTGAACCGGTAGAGAAAGGATCGCCGCGGTGGAGCTCGGGGAAGACTGCGCAGGGTATGGAACCGATGCGACGGTGTTGAAGATGGCTTGGCGCACCCGGTGCTGGTCTCAGATTGCCGGGAGGGTCACTGGATCGGCCTGGCGATGAGGAACCGAAAGTTCAATCCGCGGTGAGGAGTTTCAGTCTGTTGGGCGAGAGCGCGTCGGGGTAGGGATGGGGAGCACCGGCGACTGCTCGGACGCCTAGATAAGGGCCCCGGGAGTCGGTTCAGCGACCGTGGGCGTCAAGCAGGTGGTGGCGCGGCGGCCTCCCCTCGGTGGCACTGTCGGGAGAAGCTCGGGGACCCGAGTACTGAAAGTCCACTCGGTTGCTTTCCTTCAGTGGCTGACATGTGGGTCCCACTTTCAATTTTAACCTCTGATCTTAACTCAAATTCACTGTTGTAAACAGTAGTCCCCACAAAGCCCATGGTGATTTGAATAATCTACCCTTGAGCCATTTGAATTGGTTAGAATTCAAATTGGGTTTGGTTTGGATAAATTTCAGCACATGTTCAGTTTGAAATTCAAATAAAGTTTGAACTTGCCCCACTTAGCTCATGTCAAGATCAACTACAAATGGGGTGAAAATTGGTGTGTGAGCTCACAAAAATGTACTGAGTAAGAATATGCCTCCCACTTTTGAATTTATGGGATAAAAACAGTTTGAATTTGAAGGTAGTTTCAAACTGCCCTCTTTCTAGCTACACCCAAAATGACCTCAAAAAGGTTTTGAATTTGGGTGAAACTTGGCATGGACATTCCTAGCAATGTGTAGGAGGTTTTCATATGCCCAGCGCCTATATATTACATGTAGGAAATACCACTTTTGCAATATGTGAGTTTGTTCTCTAATGAGCATGTTGATGGTGGTTACTTGCTCTTCAAATGTGTTTATCAACTTGCTTCAAATGAGGTGTGTGTGTGTGGTGATGAACACTTCAAATATGTGTCAAAAACTGAGGCCTTTACATTCCTCCCCCCTTAAAAGAATCTCGTCCTGAGATTACAAGGTGAAAATGAGAGAGAGGACGGTGGAAAATTACCAGATACGCGACGTGAAAAAGTCGGGGTAGTTAGCACGAAGATATCCTTCGCTCTCCCATGTCGCTTCGTCCACAGAGTGATTACTCCATAGAACTTTGTATAACCGCAATGTACGGTTGCGTGTGGCTCGGGCCTTTTCGTCAATGATCTGAACCGGCTCCTCCCGATAGGTGAGATCCGGTTGCAGTTCTTCAATGTCCTCCAGCTGAACGGTAGTAGATAGCTTAAGACACTTCCTCAGCTGGGAAATATGAAAGACGTCGTGCACACCGGAAAGTGCTTCTGGTAATTTCAGCCGGTATGCTACTGATCCACATCTTTCGGTAATCTGGAATGGACCGATGAATCGGGGTGCCAACTTTCCTCTCACCCCAAATCTGTTTACGCCCTTCATTGGAGACACATGTAGATATACGTGATCCCCGACTTCGAATTGTAATGGGCGTCTTCTCCGGTCCGCATACTGTTTCTGACGGGATTGGGCGGCTTTTAGGTTTGCTTGAATCAGTCGAACCTTTTCCTCCGCGTTGTTGACAAGGTCAATCCCGAAGGTGACCCTTTCGACAGACTCACACCAATTCAGTGGTGTGCGGCATTTCCTCCCATATAGCGCCACATACGGTGCCATCTTAATGCTGGCTTGGTACCCATTGTTGTACGAGAACTCGGCTAACGGCGATTGATCATCCCAATTCTTGCCGTGGTTGATAGCGCAAGCTCGTAGCATGTCTTCTAGGATCTGGTTTACCTGCTCGGTTTGCCCGTCCGTTTGTGTGTGGTATGCTGAACTACGGATCAGCTTTGTCCCCAATGCAGCGTGTAGCTGCTCCCAAAAACGGGACACAAATAAAGTGCCCCGATCTGATATGATGGTACGGGGTACGCCGTACAAGCATAGGATCCGTGAGATGTACAGTTCAGCGTACTTCTTGGCGTTGTAGTTGGTGTTGACCGGGATGAAATGGGCAACTTTGGTGAGCCGATCGACGATTACCCACACAGAATCATGTTTCTGAAAGGTGGTGGGTAAACCGACGATGAAGTCCATGCTCACATCCTCCCATTTCCAGGCAGGAACGCCCAGTGGTTGTAGCAGTCCTGGTTTCCGCATATGATCTGCTTTCACCTTTCGACATGTATCACACTCGGACACGTACTTTGCGATCTCCCGCTTCATCCGTGTCCACCAAAACTTGCTTCTGAGTTCTTGATACATTTTGTTGCTGCCGGGGTGAATAGAAAATTTTGATAAGTGAGCCTCATCAAAAAATTTCTTCCGTAACTCCGGGTTACGGGATACGACGATCCGGTCCTTGAACCATAGGACTGTAAAAGTCCCAAAAATGTGTATGAATAAAAAACCAAGGTTTGAGTTCATATGTGTGGCAAAGACATGAAAAATGGGACTTGCTAAAACTTTTTTTCATGCAAGGTAATACATGGATGAACATCCAACATGAGGTTCACCTTTTTATTTAAAAGCGTTGGACCAATAAGGAGTTAAATACCTCTTTGCATGTAAGTTTAAAATTCAGATTTGAAATTCAAAGTTCACACATGGGGTGACCAAAAACTTTGAATAAACATGCAGCCATATAGTTGGAATTTGTAGGGAAAAGTTTTATCACGAACTTTGCATTTGTAGGGTGGGCTCAAAAAGGAGTTAAAGAGGAGCATTTGCAAATTCTAACCAAATTCAGATTTAGTCTTGCAAATTCAAACTAAATTTGAGGAATTCAAATTCTAGCCACCTTTTTAGACTTAGAATTCTGGGAATTAAAGAGATCAGCTTGAACAGATATTTGGGAGGTACATGTGGAGTGGGACCCACATGTGATAGAGCTAAAGGAAGAAGACTGGTACCCTAAGTCTCAGCCCCAGTGGGGAAATTCACCGAACAACACGTGAGCCACGAGCAGCTCCCACCGTGGAGCCACTGGGGGGCTTGGCAGCACCACCAGCTGCTCCCTTTCCCCACGCACGGCACCAAGAGGCGGTTCTGCGGCCTGATCACCCCCCTAGACGAAGCAAAGGCCATCCCTTCTTCTTCTCCTCGCGAGCGCACGGCCAGTGACCCTCTTCCCCTCCACCTCTCGGTCCGATCGGAAGAACGGAAAAACCACCGCGCCTCCTTCTCCCCCGAGCTGCTAAACCTCTTACTGAGATCAGCCTCCACCTCCCTGACCTGAAACCAAGCGAGTTTTGGCCTTTTTTGCCCGAGAACAAACGCCGCCGCGGCGACCTAGCTCAAAAACGTGATCGGGCACTCATGGACAGCCCTCCACAGCGGGTTTCACGGCCGAGCGATCACACCTACGGACGCGCACGGGTGCGGTGCTGCCCTCAGCCCAAGCTCAGGCCGTGCCACGAACTATCAGCGGCGAATTTTGAGGTTTTGCTCCGGCGACCACATTCCGAGCTTCCGGTATGGATTCAGCAAATTCCCGCTCTCTAATTCTTCCTAGCTTTTCAAATCTTGCACGTAGCAGCTGGATTAGCCGGCGATCATTTTCCTTTTTGCATCCAGTGCATGAAAACACCTCAGACCGACAAATTTTGAGTTTTTCTTGGGTTGTTCACGGCGGACCCGTTCGGTCACACGATGACAACCTAGTTCCAGCCATTTCCGAGCTAGTTTGCGGTCGTGTCGATCTTCCTAGAGGTACGCTGGTGCTGTAGGGCTCGTTGGCACAAGTTTTTGAGGGCTGGAGACCTCGGGCGACGCTGCCGAACTACCACAGAGGCAGTTACACGTCGCCGGCCATGTTCCGGTCGTCGGCAGCCCTAGCAAACCCCACAGCCATGTTCCTCGAGGCCCTAAACCCCCTGGCGGCGAGTTATAGCTCAGGCAGTGGCCGGGAAGGCCGATCCGGCGAGCTTCCGGTTACTCCGGCGAGGGGGAGCGCGCGGGCGCGAGCGAGGAGCGGCAGGTAGAAGACGAAGCGTGGGCCCCGCCAGTCAGCAGCTCAAATTGTAAACCCGGGATCAGGTGTGGCCGGGATCCCGTGTGTTGGCGCGCAGAGATGCTGTGGCCCGGTGTGGCTTCGTTTCTATTGGCTGGAATTCAAAACTTGGGTCCACCCGGATTTTCAATAGGAAAATAATTCCAAGGTTGGCTCAAACTTGGGAAAATCATAACTCCCTGTAGAAAACTCCAATTTGAGTGATTTCACTTGGGTTGGATTCATTTTTCAGAGCTCTATCCAAATATAAACTTGGATTTGTAAGAAAATCAATAGTTTATTCTGGATAATTCTTCGAAGGTTTTCTGAAAAAGAATTATTGAGGGAGTTTGGATTATCCAAAAATCCCCAAATTTTGCCAGATTATTCTTTAGCATATTTTTGACCTTCTAGCAAATTTTCAGCTCATTTGAACATCATTTGAGTAGGAATTTGATAAAAACAATCTGCTGTGTTCATAAGAGTCCAGAAACATTTTCAGAAAATGTTTCCCACTTCTAAAATCTGTTCTGAGCAATCCATGGCTCCAAAAATCATAGAAAAATTTAGACAAGCTCTATGAGACATACTTGGAATTTTAGTTCACTTAATTGGGCATGAAAATGCACATTATTACAGAATTAATTCTTTTGGTTACAAATGCTTAAAGAATTGTTCTGGGAGAACTACACAAGTAAAAGGGCTGAAGTTTGGACCAGATTACTTTTCATGTGATCAAGAACTCACATGTAAATTATCAGCCCAATATGAGTCCTTGAACTTCCTGTTCTTATTCGCCATACTTATGTATATGTGATAATACATAAGAGACATTATGAGAATTATGAAGAACACAATCTGACTCCACATTAGCTGCAATTTGGCAAGCTAAATCCTTAGGTAGTATAGAACCTGCTGTAAAAGTTTTGAGGCCATTGGAGTTCTTTTTCTTCAGTTGCACTCAAATCATTTCAACTTATCTATTATGTTCATTAGGGAACATGATTAGTGTATAGCTAAAGCCTTTAGGACAAATTAGTTTATTTCTTTTCTTTGCACAACAGAGGCAAACCAAGCCATGCTTGGCTTTTCCACACAACCTCTGTTCCTAAGAGATTAATTTTATAACTTCTTTCCATTACATTCTATAAAACATGTGCATATGCATTTCAATAGGAACCACAAGGAAGGGTATTCAAAGGAGTGATTCATCGAAGTGGATCAAGCTCCGGAGAATCAAGGGTGGATCAGCAAGGACACTAACTGCTTATATACGACTACCCTGCAAAACAGGCAAGCTCCAATTTGCATTTAACAGCTGTTAAGTTTTTATTTTGTATTCACTTTCGGTCAGGATATGAACTGTGCATTAGGTCTAGTGTTTGATACTCCTCTTGCATAGCCAAATGACCCATGGAGTATTGGGTAGGGGTCTTTCACCGTGTAGAACTTCCATGCTTAAGTACGGTTCGGTAGAAGTCGAGTGGTGAGATGCTACTCGCAGATTTAGGAACAACAGGGGCATACGGGATTGGTTCGTAATTGAATTAGCAAGTTAAAGTGGATTCCGGAAGGTTGTAGGAGCAGCAGGACATAGAGGCCTGGGTGCTGTAGACCTGTCCGTGTCAGTCAAGGACCGATCCATATGCGGCCCTGTTGAACAAGTTTGAGTTGTGTACCGGACTCATGCTGGATATATGGGACCCAGTAAACCGATGTACCTCGGGAAGCTGTCGTTGGGACTTTTCGGGTCGCCTCAGCCGGACGGCCGGTGTGCAGTATGTGGGGAATATTCTCATGACATCTCATGTAGGTAGGTGCACCATGAGAGTAGCTACTGTACGAGGCAACTTGATCGATTCAGCGGGGGTGAAACGGGGGAAGGCTGCCATGTACGACGTCAGTGATGGTTGTTGTAGGCAACATCGAGTACGGGCGTACGTGTTGTGTAGTCCGGGTGTTATTGATTCGAATCACCGTCGCTCGTGGAATGGACCGAGCATACTTGTTCTCACAGTCGTGACGTAGTAAGAACTTGCATGAGAAAGGAACTAATCATTTTGATGTGAAGTATTATCCTACCTTTGTATTAGATCTTGATGAATAGGCTAGTGCAAACTCGGTTCTTTTATGCCATGAGCAATTTACATCGGGGGAAAGCGTTTCTTGTTTGATTGTGGACTCCCGATGTAGCGTGTCCAGGGTTACTTAAAATGCTGCCATTAATACCTGAAAGTAAGGATTAACTTTTAGGCGAGTTTAATTATGCTTATGCCATCCTATGTTAGGTTCATAACCTCACTTAGAGTTTCATGTTTAGGGTGACGGTTAAGTCTTGCTGATCGTTATGCTCACGGATGCTATCCGAGTTGTTTTGCAGGTATTTGACTTCGTGCTTAAGAGAAGCGATGCCGATGAGACTCGGGAACCTCTGAGTGCTTACTCAAAGAGCATCCTCGCTGCTGCAGATTGTCTCCGTGTTGCTAGTAAGATACAGTCCACGGGCTGGACTGTTTCTTTGTTGCTAGTTTAGATATGAGTCGTGAGAGTGATAGTCTTCCGCTGTAGTTTACTCTGATATAACTATTTGTAAAACATTCTTGTACGCTTCCACTAAACTATTTATGTAATATGATGTGTGTTCATCGACCCGTGTGCTGTTGGGTGCCGCATAACACGGCACCACCCGACGAGGTCCTGGCTGTTAAAGCTGGTATCAGAGCTGCGTTGGGAATAGAGCACGGATTGAGCATCATATTATGTCAAAAACATAGGACACGGTGAGATAACGGTACTAGGCCCACATAAGGACTATTATTAGCATATTATGAAGGTGGCAAGCTAACCTATTTGTTATGTCAGAAAATCGTGCATCTCGGGACATCTATGTCTGAAGATTACCTCCGCACCAACTATCCGGAATTTTTAGCTTTGTACAGTTTGTAATTACCTCTCCCGTCTCGTTCCTCTTTTGTAATCTCGGGACGAGATTCTTTTAAGGGGGGAGGAATGTAAAAGTCCCAAAAAAGTGTATGAATAAAAAATCAAGGTTTGAGTTCATATGTGTGGCAAAGACATGAAAAATGGGACTTGCTAAAACTTTTCTTCATGCAAGGTAATACATGGATGAACATCCAACATGAGGTTCACCTTTTTATTTAAAAGTGTTGGACCAATAAGGAGTTAAATACCTCTTTGCATGTAAGTTTAAAATTCAGATTTGAAATTCAAAGTTCACACATGGGGTGACCAAAAACTTTGAATAAACATGCAGCCATATAGTTGGAATTTGTAGGAAAAAGTTTTATCACCAACTTTGCATTTGTAGGGTGGGCTCAAAAAGGAGTTAAAGAGGAGCATTTGTAAATTCTAACCAAATTCAGTTTTAGTCTTGCAAATTCAAACTAAATTTGAGGAATTCAAATTCTAGCCACCTTTTTAAACTTAGAATTCTGGGAATTAAAGAGATCAGCTTGAACATATATTTGGGAGGTACATGTGGAGTGGGACCCACATGTCATAGAGCTAATGGAAGAAGACTTGCACCCTAAGTCTCAGCCCCAGTGGGGAAACTCACCGAACAACACGTGAGCCACGAGCAGCTCCCACCGTGGAGCCACTGGGGGGCTCGGCAGCGCCACCAGCTGCTCCCTTTCCCCACGCACAGCGCCCAGAAGCGGTTCTGTGGCCTGATCACCTCCCCTGGATCAAGCAAAGGCCATCCCTTCTTCTTCTCCTCGCGAGCGCACGGCCAGCGACCCTCTTCCCCTCCGCCTCTCGGTCCGATCGGAAGAACGGAAAAACCACCGCGCCTCCTTATCCCCTGAGCTGCTAAACCTCTCACTGAGATCAGCCTCCACCTCCCTGACCTGAAACCAAGCGAGTTTCGGCCTCCGTTGCCCGAGAACAAACGCCGCCGCGGCGACCTAGCTCAAAAACGTGATCGGGCGCTCGTGGAAAGCCCTCCACAGCGGGTTTCATGGCCAAGCGATCACACCTACGGACGCGCACGGGTGCGGTGCTGCTCTCAGCCCAAGCTCAGGCCGTGCCGCGAGCTATCAGCGGCGAATTTCGAGGTTTTGCTCCGGCGACCTCATTCCGAGCTTCCGGTATGGATTCAGCAAATTCCCGCTCTCTAATTCTTCCTAGCTTCTCAAATCTTGCACGTAGCAGCTGGATTAGCCGGCGATCATTTTCCCTTTTGCATCCAGCGCATGAAAACGCCTCAGACCGATGAATTTCGAGTTTTTTTGGGTTGTTGACGGCGGACCCATTCGGTCACACGATGACAACCTAGTTCCAGCCATTTCCGAGCTAGTTTGCGGTCGTTTCGATCTTCCTAGAGGTACGCTGGTGCTGTAGGGCTCGTCGGCACAAGTTTTTGAGGGCTGGAGACCTCGGGCGACGCTGCCGAACTACCACAGAGGCAGTTACGCGTCGCCGGCCATGTTCCGGTCGTCGGCAGACCTAGCAAACCCCACGGCCATGTTCCTCGAGGCCCTAAACCCCCTGGTGGCAAGTTATAGCTCAGGCGGTGGCCGGGAAGGCCGGTCCGGCAAGCTTCCGGTTACTCCGGTGAGGGGGAGTGCGCTGGCGCGAGCGAGGAGCGGGAGGTAGTAGACGAAGCGTGGGCCCCGCCTGTCAGCAGCTCAAATTTTAAACCCGGGATCGGGTGTGGCCAGGATCCCGTGTGTTGGCGCGCAGAGATGCTGTGGCCCGGTGTGGCTTCGTTTCCATTGGCTGGAATTCAAAACTGTGGGTCCAGCCGGATTTTCAATAGGAAAACAATTCCAGGGTTGGCTCAAACTTGGGAAAATCATAACTCCCTGTAGAAAACTCCAATTTGAGTGATTTCACTTGGGTTGGATTCATTTTTCAGAGCTCTATCCAAATACGAGCTTGGATTTGTATGAAAATCAATAGTTTATTCTGGATAATTCTTGGAAGGTTTTCTCAAAAAGAATTATTGAGGGAGTTTGGGTTATCCAAAAATCCCCAAATTTTGCCAGAATATTCTTTAGCATATTGTTGACCTTCTAGCAAATTTTCAGATCATTTGAGGATCATTTGTGTAGGAATTTGCTAAAAACAATCTGCTGTGTTCATAAGAGTCCAGAAACATTTTCAGAAAATGTTTCCCACTTCTAAAATCTGTTCTGAGCAATCCATGGCTCCAAAAATCATAGAAAAATTTAGGCAATCTCTCTGAGAAATACTTGGAATTGTAGTTCACTTAATTGGGCATGAAAATGCACATTATTACAGAATTAATTCTTTTCAATACAAATGCTTAAGGAATTGTTCTGGGAGAACTACTCAAGTAAAAGGGCTGAATTTTTTATCAGATTACTTTCATGTGATCAAGAACTCACATGTAAATTATAAGCCCAATATGAGTCCTTGAACTTCCTGTTCTTATTCTCCATACTTATGTATTTGTGATAATACATAAGAGAAATTATGAGAATTATGAAGAACACAATATGACTCCACATTAGCTGCAATTTGGCAAGCTAAATCCTTATGTAGTATAGAACCTGCTGTAAAAGTTTTGAGGCCAATGGAGTTCTTGTTCTTCAGTTGCACTCAAATCCTTTCAGCTTATCTATTATGTTCATTAGGGAACATGATTAGTGTATAGCTAAAGCCTTTAGGACAAATTAGTTTATTTCTGTTCTTTGCACAACAGAGGCAAACCAAGCCATGCTTGGCTTTTCCACACAACCTCTGTTCCTAAGAGATTAATTCTATAACTTCTTTCCATTACATTCTATAAAACATGTGCATATGCATTTCAATAGGAACCACAACGAAGGGTATTCAAAGGAGCGATTCATCGAAGTGGATCAAGCTCCGGAGAATCAAGGGTGGATCAGCAAGGACACTAACTTCTTATATACGACTACCCTGCAAAACAAGCAAGCTCTGGTTTGCATTTAACAGCTGTTAAGTTTTTATTTTGTATTCACTTTCGGTCAGGATATGAACTGTGCATTAGGTCTAGTGTTTGATACTCCTCTTGCATAGCCAAATGACCCATGGAGTATTGGGTAGGGGTCTTTCACCATGTAGAACTGTCATGCTTAAGTACAGTTCGGTAGAAGTCGAGTGGTGAGATGCTACTCGCCGATTTAGGAACAACAGGGGCATACGGGATTGGTTCGTAATTGAATTAGCAAGTTAAAGTGGAGACCGGAAGGTTGTATGAGCAGGAGGACATAGGGGCCTGGGTGCTGTAGACCTGTCTGTGTCAGTCAAGGACCGATCCATATGCGGCCCTGTTGAACAAGTTTGAGTTGTGTACCGGACTCATGCTGGCTATATGGACCCTGTAAACCGATGTACCTCGGGAAGCTGTCGTTGGGACTTTTCGGGTCGCCTCAGGCGGACGGCCGGTGTGCAGTATGTGGGGAATATTCTCATGACATCTTATGTCGGTAGGTGCACCATGAGAGTAGCTACTGTACGGGGCGACTTGATCGATTCAGCGGGGGTGAAACGGGGGAAAGGCTGCCACGTACGACATCAGTGATGGTTGTTGTAGGCAACATCGAGTACGGGCGTACGTGTGGTGTAGTCCAGGTGTTATTGATTCGAATCACCGTCGCTCGTGGAATGGACCGAGCATACTTGTTCTCACAGTCGTGACGTAGTAAGAACTTGCATGAGAAAGGAACTAATCATATTGATGTGAAGTATTATCCTACCTTTGTATTGGATCTTGATGAATAGGCTAGTGCAAACTCGGTTCTTTTATGCCATGAGCAATTTACATCGGGGGAAAGCGTTTCTTGTTTGATTGTGGACTCCCGATGTAGTGTGCCCAGGGTTACTTAAAATGCTGCCATTAATACCTGAAAGTAAGGATTAACTTTTAGACGAGTTTAATTATGCTTATGCCATCCTATGTTAGGTTCATAACCTCACATAGAGTTTAATGTTTAGGGTGACGGTTAAGTCTTGCTGAGCGTTATGCTCACGGATGCTATCCGAGTTGTTTTGCAGGTATTTGACTTCGTGCTTAAGAGAAGGGATGCCGATGAGACTCGGGAACCTTGGAGTGCTTACTCAAAGAGCATCCTCGCTGCTGCAGATTGTCTCCGTGTTGCTAGTAAGATACAGTCCGCGGGCTGGACTGTTTCTTTGTTGCTAGTTTAGATATGAATCGTGAGAGTGATAGTCTTCCGCTGTAGTTTACTCTGATATAACTATTTGTAAAACATTCTTGTACGCTTCCGCTAAACTATTTATGTAATATGATATGTGTTCATCGACCCGTGTGCTGTTGGGTGCCGCATAACACGGCACCACCCGATGAGGTCCTGGCTGTTAAAAGGACGCCGTCTCCGTCCTTCCGGAAACATTTCAGCTCCCCACTGTATACACGTCTCCGCAAATGTGACATGCCCTTGTCATGTTTCTGAGCTGCCGCTATCTCTTCACGGATTGTTGGGATCAAAGCTAAGTTGTAGAGAGCTCCATGTGGAATCACATGCAGTGGTGGTTCGTTCTCTTCCAACGGTGTGATGGTCAGATTGTTGACATGTGACTTGCGGCTCAGCGCATCTGCCACTACGTTTGCCTTGCCCAGATGATAATGGATCTCTATTTTGTAATCCTTTATCAATTCTAACCAGCTTCGCTGCCTCATGTTCAGCTCCTTCTGAGTGAATATGTACTTGAGGCTTTTGTGGTCGGTATATAGATGTACGAGGTTACCGAGTCGGTAGTGCCTCCACATTTTCAGTGCAAGTACCACGGCAGCGAGCTCCATGTCGTGGGTTGGATAATTCTGCTCATGGTTTCTAAGCTGCCGTGATCCATACGCGACCACTCTTCGGTCTTGTATCAGCACACATCCGAGCCCAATGCCGGATGCATCGCAGTACACATCGAACGGTTTTGTTGTGTCTGGCTGCGCCAGAACCGGTGCTGATGTTAGGTGCTTGACTAAAGCCTTGAATGATGCTTCACATGCTGGACTCCAAACATATTTGGTAGCCTTCTTCAGCAGCTCCGTCATAGGCTTGGCAATCTTCGAGAAGTTCGGGATGAACCTCCGATAATACCCCGCGAGTCCGAGGAAACTCCGTACCTCATGAACAGTTCTCGTGGATTTCTAATTCAGCACTTGAGTGATCTTGCTCGGGTCTACAGAGATACCCTCCGCTGAGATGATATGCCCGAGGAAAGGCACTTGCGATATCCAGTATTCGCACTTGCTGAATTTCGCGTATAGCTTGTGATCTTGCAGCCGTTGCAAGACTATACGCAGATGCTTCTTTTGATCTTCCTCCGACTTGGAATATACTAATATATCGTCGATGAAGACCACGACAAACTTGTCCAGCTCCGGCATGAACACCAAGTTCATTAAATACACGAAGTGAGCTGGAGCATTGGTGAGGCCGAAGGACATGACCAGGTACTCATAAAGTCCGTACCTCGTCGAGAAAGCTGTCTTCGGAATATCCTCAGCCCTTATCTTAATCTGATGGTACCCGGATCTTAAGTCCATCTTGGAAAAGATCTTTGCTTCGACCAACTGATCAAACAACATGTCGATCCGTGGCAACGGGTACTTGTTCTTGATCAACCTTTTTGATGTTCACAGCTCGGTGATCGGTGGGCTGTGGTGGCCGGAAGGATGGTTCCCGCAGCGGCGGCTCGAGCTGAACCAGTAGAGAAAGGATCACCGCGGTGGAGCTCGGGGAAGACTGCGCAGGGTCTGGAACCGATGCGAGGGTGTTTAAGATGGCTTGGCGCACCCGATGCTGGTCTCAGATCGCCGGGAGGGTCACTGGATCGGCCGGGCGATGAGGAACCGAAAGTTCACTCGGCGGTGAGGAGTTTCAGTCTGTTGGGCGAGAGCGCGTCGGGGTAGGGATGGGGAGCACCGGCGACTGCTCGGACGCCTAGATAAGGGCCCCGGGAGTTGGTTCAGCGACCGTGGCGCTCTGGGGAGAAGCTCGGGGACCCGAGTACTGAAAGTCCACTCGTTTGCTTTCCTTCAGTTGCTGACATGTGGGTTCCACTTTCAATTTTAACCTCTGATCTTAACTCAAATTCACTGTTGTAAACAGTAGTCCCCACAAAGCCCATGGTGATTTGAATTATCTACCCTTGAGCCATTTGAACTGGTTAGAATTCAAATTGGGTTTGGTTTGGATAAATTTCAGCAAATGTTCAGTTTGAAATTCAAATAAAGTTTGAACTTGCCCCACTTAGCTCATGTCTAGATCAACTCCAAATGGGGTGAAAATTGGTGTGTGAGCTCACAAAAATGTGCTGAGTAAGAATATGCCTCCCACTTTTGAATTTATGGGATCAAAACAGTTTGAATTTGAATGTAGTTTCAAACTGCCCTCTTTCTAGCTACACCCAAAATGACCTCAAAAAGGTTTTGAATTTGGGTGAAACTTGGCATGGACATTCCTAGCAATGTGTAGGAGTTTTTCATATGCCCAGCCCCTATATATTACATGTGGGAAATACCACTTTTGCAATATGTGAGTTTGTTCTCTAATGAGCATGTTGATGGTGGTTACTTGCTCTTCAAATGTGTTTATCAACTTGCTTCAAATGAGGTGTGTGTGTGTGTGGTGATGAACACTTCAAATATGTGTCAAAAACTGAGGCCTTTACATGGACCACACGTAGCCGAACGTTGTGGTTCTACAAGATACTCTGGAGTAACCATACCGCCGAAGAAGCGACTTGGGAGAGCGAGGAATTTCGTCGCTCAAACTACCCGGAGTTCATGGCGTCTCAGCACGGGTGAGTTCCTATTACATCGCTGTCTCTTCTTTTGTAATCTCGGGATGAGATTCTTTTAAGGGGGGGATGTAAAAGCCCAAGAAAGGGACTTGCAAAAATTGTTCATCACCTCACAACACCACAGCTCTTGTGATGGATATCTCATGAACACTTGTGAAGAGCATGTAACCACCATCAAAAAGGTGATTAGAGGGGAAAGCCTTAACTAAAAAAAGTAGGATTTCTACACACGAACATGAAAGGTTGAGCTCACCCCTAGACCTTATATATTCTTGGGAAGGCTCAGGCCAAATTTCATGCAAATCCAATACTTTTTGAGGCACTTTTGGAGACTATTCAAAAAGGTGACAATTTGAGTGCAAATCCAAATTGCAGCCACTTTCATCACTTGAATTCAAAAGTTGACTTCATATTCAAACTCAGCACATTTTTCTGAGTTAGTCCACCAATTTTCATCCCCATTGGAGCTCATCTTGTCAGGAGCCAAATTTGCATGAATTCGAAACTGAATTTGAATTTCAAATTCAAATGGCCAGCAAATTTAGCCAAACCAGTTTCAAACTTAGGAAATTAAATTCAAACAATGACTTGGGGGCTAAGTATCTCATTCAATTGTGAGTAGCTGGGATATTTTCAGTAAGAACAGAAATGGAAAATTGGAAAAGAAATTAGAGGGGGAAGGGCCCACTGGTCAGTGACTGTGCTCAGAGGGAAAGCGACTCGGTGGCCGTCGGTCAGCCGCCGGGGCTGTTGCTGCCTCACGGCCTCGCCAGCACGCATCTAGATTAGCTCTTGCCCCCCTCCCGATCACCACATACATGGCACAAACAGATTTCGCTGCCTCCCTCGCCTGCGCCGCTCTGCTCAGCTCCCCCACACGTGAAAACCTGCAGCGGCGACCGCACCTCCGAGCCTCGGCGCGCACCGGTGCCGATCATCGATCACTTGTGGTCCCTGCAGCAAAAAAGTTGTGCCAAGGTGTTCTCTAGCGGTTCCTCGTGCTGCACCATCGAGTTGCACTCGGTTGTGCGCGGTTTAAGCCGTCGAAGTCAAGAAACCGGGAGGAACCGGCGGAGCTGTGCTTCGGCTCGCCGTCGACAGCCCAATCTGGCCATCTTCCCAGACCACGTGCTACACAAGAAAGGTGCTTCGGGATCCCTAGTTGGTGCAGCCACAAAACCATTTGGCAAATAATCCATCGGGTAGCAAGAATTTTAGAAAGTCCCAAACACTAGTGCAACGGACCGAGTTCGGCAAAAACCAAAAATTTGCCTTACACGTTGAATCAATGGTCAAGCTAGATCACAAGTAGCTTCTACATCTCCTAGGGTCCCTCCTCGAGGAAGAACTGAGCACAACCGTCAAGAAATGGCCGAGTTATAGCAGTTTCCATAGCCGCCGGTACAAACACAGCTTGGGTTGCCGTCGAGAGTGGGTTTGCAGGAATTTTTAGCTTCCGAGTCTGCTCACGTCGGGTTCCTCGTGACCCACTGGTGCTCCCCAAGCAAACCATGACTCTTTTTATGCCTCAGAGAGCGAGAACAACCTCGCCGGAGCCTAACCTCCACGGTTGTCCTCGCACGGCCCTTTCCGGTCACCGCCGGCGAGCTCTGAACCCCGAGACAAGTTCCACGTGGCAAGATAGGGATAGGCAGCCAGTTCTAGCGCTGGGGGCGGTCAGGAAGTCAGCTCCGGAGAACCTCGCCGGAGTGCGCCACCGCCGAACACGCGGGCGCGCGCGGGGAAGAAGAAGACGCGGGTAAACTTTATTTGAATTTTCCAGTTTTGGTTCAAACTTCAAATGCATATAACTTCTGCTAGGAAGCTCCAAATTCAGTGAACCAAATTTTGCTGAACTCATCTTTTTGAGTACTTACCAGCAGCACAAATTTCAGCTCATGAAATTTAATAGTTTTCCAGAATTAATTCCCTAAAATTTAAACTGTAGGGAATTTAATCTGGAGAATTGCTTTATGAAAAATTCTGAAATTTGGCTCGGAGGTTCAATGGAAAATCCTAGAGTCACTGTAAAATTTTAAGACCCATCCAAGTTCATTTAGTCCCCCTAATGGTGTGATTAAGTGAACTGCCCTGAGAAAATAGAAAAATGTACAGAAACATTTTTCAGATTTTCTTACACCTTGTTCAGGGCATAACTTCATCTAGAATTCTTCAAATGACATGAAACCAATTCAATTAGAACCATCTCAAATTCTAGTTTCCAGAAAGTAATGGTTGAAGCCATTAAAATCCCTGGAATTCCTTAGGGGCTTAAATATTGACCAAATAGGTTTTTATTTGTACAAAGCTCAAATGAACTTTGTTTCAGATGAAACTTGGTCAAGACTCTGGTTAGGACCCTACCAAGCCACCGTAAAAATTTCAGAACCAAAGGGCAGGGCTAGCTAGAGTTATAGTAATTACTTATTCAGTTCTGAACATTGCATTTGAATTGACATATAGTATATCGTTTACGTGTAGTCGCTGAAGGCGAGAAAACTCCGGAAGTGCTCGACTTCCTTCTTCCGGATGAAGCCTTAACATCTCACCACCAGCAAGAAGGCAAGCCTCGGTTTGCATTAACCCGTTTTACAAAGTTTGGCTTTGTTTACATACTTAGTATGAGGTATATATCTGTGCATTAGGTGTAGGATGGATGAAACCCCAAATGCATAACCAGATGTTTCCTATAGAAGTGAGGGTAGTGTCTAAGTCCTCGAGTAGATAGGCTATGCTTAATGATTCATAGAGCTTTGGTACAAGTCGAGTAGATGGAATCTACTCACGAGTTAGGCTTTGGGACACACGGGATTGGTTCGAGTGATGTGAGATCAATTTAGTAATGAAAATGAGACTAGGAAGGGGCTAGGGCGCAGCAAGAGGAAGTCTTGTGTGCGCAGCCCTGTCCGTGTCGATTGAGGACCGATCCGTGTGCGTCCCTGCTGAGCAAGTATTGAACGTACCGAAGGCATATCGGATATATGGTCCCCGATAAACCGATGTAACCTATACCTCCGGGTGTCGAGGCATAACGCACCGATTTATAGGTGTAGGCTGAGGGCAGCAAGGTGGAAATCTGCTAACGGGCATAGAGAGATGCTCCGTGTAGGGAACCTCCTGCTCGTTTCGCTGTGACCGGTTCGACGTTTGGGCTGTTGGGTGAAAGGTTGTCCCGTATGGCATCGAGTGAGCGTGCTGTGCAGCTCCACGGGTGGGCATACGTGACGTGTTCTTTGGGTATCCCTGCAGGTGTATATCGAGTCGATTCGCCGTCCCTCGCGGTTATGAGTACCGCTTGTTCACTGCACTGTAACGTAGATAAATTATGGAATATTATGATTCAATTCTGCTGATATGTATAATTGTATTGCTACATGTGTGCCACCAAGTATTGCTTACTAAATTGCTTATTCATGAACTGTTAACTCCGGACTAAAAGATGAACTAAGGATAAACTTGAAGGCGTGTCCGTTTGCTGAAACTACCATCCCATGTTCGTTGTAAACTGCATGTAGAGTTTCATGCCTAGGTGAGTCGGTTAAGTCTTGTTGAACCATCATGCTCACGGTTGCTTCTATAAGTGTTTTTCAGGTGAGGAGTATCCCACGGACTCGGGTTACGAGTCCACCGGCGAGGGCTACCCTCCGTCGGGGACCACGGCTCAGTGGGAGCCGTACACGCCGCGCTGAGCTAAGGAGTGCAGCTAGTGTGGGTTGCCCTAGGGCTGGGCAACCGACTTTGGCTAGATAGACGGGCGTGAGTTGTACAAATTTAGTTTCCGCTGTGTAATATAAACACTATCTTGTAACTGGAGTATTGTACTACTTCGTACATTTCAGTTGGTTTTATATGTAATACAATGTGTCCTTATGATATGTGCTGTTGGGTGTCGCATCGTGCGGCACCACCCTCTGTGATACTAGATGAGCGGATTCCAGTCCGCTACATAACTAACTGGGCATTTTCACGATATACATCACTTATTGCAAGTCCACGGTATTCGGCCTATGCACAAGTGATCATTCCCCAGGGACTTGTTCAAGTTCTTTGACGGAATCCTTATACTGTATGTTCATTGACTTTATCTTCATACTTTAATAGCACTTTTCATTTAGTAACCTGTATGTAGTTGATCATTAATAGCATGTTTTTTATATTCAAGGCCCATGTTATTATATTCGACCTCTCAGTGTTTCTTGTAATCCACATCCCTTCAGATCTCATCTCAATAACGTGATTACAAGAAACATTTTCTTGACACCAAAAACTTCATTATTCTGCCACTTCCATTTTCCTCACTATACTCAACTGTAGAGCTCTCCTTTTCTGTTAGACAAGCACCTTATGTGAGCATTTGAACCGGATGTAGCTATATCATAATGAACATTGAACCTTGCCTTTTAGTTCATTTAATGAGAGCGTTGACAATTTTTATTTATGAAGATATAGCATGTGTAATTAGATATTTTTCTGAAGTAACTTGTTACAAGATCTAGGAGTAGATCATAAGGAACAGCCTATGGAATGTAATATCTTTGTTGTTGGGTCTGCAAAATGTCCTAGACACAAAAACTAGCTAGTGTACATCCTACTTCCTGATACAAAATGGGGATGCTAGTGGATACTTCTCATCAGCCTTTATACCACCATATATTTTACATAACATCTGTGCTTTGACTACTTTTTGTGTTCACTAGTTTTTGGGTAGGTCTAGTGAGGAACTTGTACATAACCAGAAGTTTTTGTATGTCTCTTAGTGCTGAGAAATGAGGGTGTGGGAGACCCTCCTCCCGCGCCTAGGGCTGCGCAGGGGAGGGAGCAGCAGGGCTGCCTCACTAGGATGGCTACGGAGAGGGTAGAGCGGAGGGGAAGAGGTGTCACGGCGGCTAGGGTTAGGCCTTGTAGCCACGGTGACCAAGGGGAGGGAACAACCCAATGGGCAATTCTGTATTTCCTTGATGGAGATTATATGGGGGAGTGGTGCTGCTTATATAGAGGTCTAGGACCCCTGCTGCCCTCCTAGGGCCGGCATGTGCACCGAGGTCGGTTGGGACACCCCCAACCGACTCAATCTCTTATTCATTTAATTCTATCTATAACAGATTGGATCCTCTAATTCTATATATAACAGATTTATTCTAATTGTAAACAAATCTTCTATAAGACCGTTCTATCTATAACAGATTTTTTCTAATTGTAACACCCTCAAATTCATTTCCATGCATTGCATACATTTTTCATATAGAGAAACATTAAAAAAGAAGTAGAAATGGAGAAAAGAACCGTATAAATGGAGGAAGGAACCATAGAAATGGAGAAAGAATCATAAAAATGGTGGGGAATGGGAAAAAGATAGCTGAAATGAGCCAATTCCAATTTGTTGAAGTGCGCTGTCGACACGTCCCCCGGCCCCGCTGGTCACATGACACCCTCGGACTCACCCCTGCGGAGGGGGTGAGGTCCAGCCCCGAAGGACACGTGGCACCCTCGGAGCTCACCCCTGCGGAGGGGGTAAGGTCCGGCACCGCTGGACACGTGGCGCCCTCGGAGCTCACCCCTGTGGAGGGGGTGAGGTCCGGCACCACTGGACACGTGGCACCCTCGGAGCTCACCCCTACGGAGGGGGTGAGGCCCGGCCCCGCTGGACACGTGGCGCCTTCATAGCTCACCCCTGCAGAGGGGGTGAGGTCCAGCACTGCTGGCCACATGGAAGGACCGGAGCTTGCCTCTGAGGAGAGGGGAGGCCCGGCCCCGCTGGACACATGGCGCCCTCGGAGCTCACCTCTGAATAGAAGGGAGGCCCGGCCTGCTAGACACGTGGTGCCTTCGGAGCTCACCCTTGCGGAGGGGGTGAGGTCCAGCACTGCTGGCCACGTGGCAGGCCCGGAGCTTGCCTATGAGGAGAAGGGAGGCCCGGCCCTGCTGGACACGTGGCGCCCTCGGAGCTCGCCTCTGAGGAGAAGGGAGGCCCAGCCCGCTGGACATGTGGTGCCTTCGGAGCTCACCCCTGCGGAGGGGGTGAGGTCCGGCACTGCTGGCCACGTGGCAGGCCTGGAGCTTGCCTCTGAGGAGAAGGGAGGCCTGACCCTGCTGGACACGTGGCTCCCTCGGAGCTCGCCCCTGCGGAGGGGGCGAGGCCCGGCTCTGCTGGCCGCGTGGCAGGCCTGGGGCTCACCTCTAAGGAGGGAGGAGGCCCGGCCATGCTGGACACGTGGCGCCTTCGGAGCTCACCCCTGCAGAGGGGGGCATGGTTGTTAGGCGGTTTTTCTTCTGTGCGCGGGGGTACCAGGTACTGAGGGTACCGACACAATTTCCCCAAATTTTCCCCACATTTGGGGAATTTCCCCCACATTGCTGCTGCACCAAATCAACTGGGGAAAAGTTTGTTAGGATTTTGCTCCAATTAGAGTAGGATTCCCCCCCCCCTTATAAATAGAACCCAACCCCCCCTTGGCCGCAACCCCTTTCTTTTTACCCCCTCCTAAGTCAGCGACTTGGAGGCCCTAGCCCCCGACTCGCCGAGTTGGACCCCCCCCCCTCGCCAGAGTTCAGTCGCCAGTGAGCCCCACCGGTGAACCCGCCGACGAGCCCCGTCACGCCTCGCCATCGCCGGAAAAGATCTGACGATCTGTCCTGCCCTAATCTTCCATAGAAAACTTCCCCGCTGCTGCCATTGCTAGGAGGAAGGCCCTGAAACCAAAGGGAAGTGAGGTAGGTCTTCGTTACCCATCTTACGACGTCGTCGCTGTTTCTACGCATTCGTTTTCTTCACTCCCTTCGAGCAGAAACTTTTACGTGTGGACAGATCGCATTTTGATCGGTTTTTGACGGTGGAATTGATCTAGATCTTGAGTCAAGATCATCACCACGTCCACACTTGATCCCTACATCCTTGTTCATCATAAAACCTCATGAAAGCCATTAAACCATGCGAGAACACGTACAAACTGGTCTATTAAAACAGCGCCGTAGGATTTGCATTCATCTACACCATTGCATTTTGAGTAAAGTTTGTGCATGATGTTTGATTGCTGTAAATTTTGTATGTGCCTGGTCGTGAGTAGAAGGACAAGCTCAGAAAGCCATCTACGAAGAACTACAGCACCAAGACTTCAAGACGCTTGAGCAACAAGAGCCACGGGAGCAAGGCAAGTGCCCCTTGACCATATTGATCCCATGTTTTGAAACTGTTTTGTTTGCGAAAACTCGTATGCTTGAGTCAACTTGATGGGACACCCTTTTATAGGAGTTTACTAGTTTTGTTAACCATCCCTGTTGCCGGGAAAGTTAATGAGTCGGGTATGGTTGTTTTCTTTTTTGCCTCGCTTAATCTACGGAATACGGGAAGCTGAATTAAAACATGGTTAGCTACTTCATTCATATGAATAATGATAATGAGAACTTGATGATGATAATGAGCATGTAATCGGAGGAGATCTAGGCAAGCTTGGTTTGTGGATGTTGCTGAATGAGACGGTGGTTTACTTGCCGTACATCTAAGGACCGGTTCATGCCAGCACATGCCAGAAAAACAGTGCCACCACAAGGCCAAATATGGGTGCGGCTTAGCTGACTAATTAGGTGTGTTGCTAGCTTGTTATGGACCGTGGATCACCCCAGGAATGGGAGTCGAGGAGGACTGCCCTGAGAACTGCATGGCACAAGAGGGGGCCCGTGGGTTGGAGAATGGTGATTCGAGCCTGCTGGTGAAACCTCAGTAAGTACATACATCTAGTAGCCCTTTGTAAAGGCTATTTTGTAATCTCTTGGCCACACACCGACGGATCCTATGCTTGTAGGGGTTACCCTGTACCATCATATCGAATCGGGGCACTTTATTTGTGTCCCGTTTTTGGGAGCAGCTGCACGCTGCATTGGGGACGAAGCTGATCCGTAGTTCAGCGTACCACTCGCAGATGGATGGGCAAACCGAGCGGGTAAATCAGATCCTAGAAGACATGCTACGAGCTTGCGCTATCAACCAAGGCAAGAATTGGGATGATCACTTGCCGTTAGCCGAGTTCTTGTACAACAATGGGTACCAAGCCAGCATCAAGATGGCGCCTTACGAGGCGCTATACGGAAGAAAATGCCGCACACCATTGAATTGGTGTGAGTCTGGCGAAAGGGTTACCTTCGGGATTGACCTTGTCAACAATGCGGAAGAAAAGGTTCGGCTGATTCAAGCGAATCTAAAAGCCGCTCAATCCCGGCAGAAACAGTATGCGGACCGGAGAAGACACCCATTGTGGTTCGAAGTCGGGGATCACGTATACCTCCGTGTGTCTCCGATGAAGGGCGTAAACAGATTTGGGGTGAGAGGAAAGTTGGCACCCCGGTTCATCGGTCCATTCCAGATTACCAAAAGATGTGGATTACTAGCATACCGGCTGAAATTACCAGAAGCACTTTCCGGTGTGCACGACGTCTTTCACATTTCCCAGCTGAGGAAGTGTCTCAAGCTATCTACTACCGTCCAGCTGGAGGACATTGAAGAACTGAAACCGTATCTCACCTATTGGGAGGAACCGGTTCAGATCATTGACGAGAAGGGCCGAACCACACACAACCGTACGTTGTGGTTGTACAAAGTTCTATGGAGTGATCACTCCGTGGACGAAGCGACATGGGAGAGCAAAGAGTTTCTTCGCGCTAACTACCCCGACTTTTTCACGTCGCATATCCGGTAATCTTTCCACTGTCCTCTCTCTCATTTTCACCTTATAATCTCGGGACGAGATTCTTTTAAGGGGGGAGGAATGTAAGGGCCTCAGTTTTTGACACATTCAAAGTGTTCATCACCACACACACACACCTCATTTGAAGATAGTTGATGAACACATTTGAAGAGCAAGTAACCGTTATCAACATGCTCATTAGAGAATAAACTCAAAAAATGCAAAAGTGGTATTTCCCACATACATCATATAGGGGCTGGGCATTGGGAAAACTCCTACACATTGCTAGGAATGTCCATGCCAAGTTTCACCCAAATTCAAAACCTTTTTGAGGTCATCTTGGGCATAGCTAGAAAGAGGGCAGTTTGAAACCACATTCTAATTCAAACTGTTTTTCTCCCATGAATTCAAAAGTGGGAGGCATATTCTTACTCAGCACATTTTTGGGAGCTCACACACCAATTTTTTGTGGGGACCACCCCGTGGTTCACCCACTCCAGGATTGCATAGGGTGGTGCCGTACGATGCGGCACCCAACAGCACACACGAAAAGAATAAAGAACAACATACAAAATTTTATTTGATATAAAACAGCGGAAGTCTTTTTACAAAACCTATTCACACAGAGGAAGTAATATACATATACGACCTCTTATCCTAGCTATGCAAAAGTGCAGCCGTCCAGCCCGGGGACGCTACACGCTAGCAGCAAGGAACCGGAGAATCACGGCGGCATGCAGGGCTCCAGATCGGCCGTGTACCCCGACGGGGGCATCGCCTCGTCCTCGGAACCTTCCTCGTAACTCTCACCTGCACACAGCTCAAATATTGCAACTGTGAGCACGAAGGCTCAGCAAGTCTTAACCGTCAACCCTAGGAATGGAACTCTACGTGCAAGGATGTGTAAGGTAGGAAAGGACTTTGCAATAAAGACACACCTATAAGTTAATCCTTACTTTCAGTTTTATATCAGCAGTTTAATGAGCCTTAGGCAGCCCCCACATCGAAAGTCCACAATCAAACAAGAAACGCTTCCCTCCGATGTGGTGATGCCCAAAGTGGAATATAAACTTAATTCACTCTATAACTACAGCATACAAGGTATTCAAGACATTAATAGATCAATACAGCATTTTCAGTTGGCTTATTTCACTTCTTACTACGTCCCAGTGCAGTGAACAAGCGGGTACAAAAATAACCACGAGGGACGGTGATTGCAATCAAGACACACCCGGATAACACGTTGCATACACCCACTTTCAGAAGCGTGATTCCACACCCCTTCCTACTCTGTTGTATACAACAACCTTTCAAAGGCAACCCAAATGCCGAACCGGTCCATCCGTAACGGGCAGGAGGTCCCCGCGTGGAGCGTGACTGTGCCCACCGGCAGATTTACACCTTGCTACCCTCAACCCACTCCTATTTACGGTTAGGTAAGCCTCGGCACCCAGGTTAACCAATTACATCGGTTTTCTGGTTCCCATATGCCAGTATGCATCCGGTACTGTTCGATACTTGTCCAGCAGGGCCGCACACGGACGGTCCTCAACCGACACCAACAGGGCTAAGCACGTGAGACCTCTGCTCACTGCATCCTATCCCCCCTGCTGGATCTCATTTTCATAACTCAATCCATTTTCTACCTCTTCTCCTTCCGTGTGACAAGTATTATCTCGCGAGTAGCTTCCAACCACTCGACTTCTACCGAGATCCTAAACATTAGCATGGCATTCTCTACTCGTCGAGTTTGTAAACTACCCAACCCTCCATAGGATTTAAAGAGGCTATGCAAGTGGGGTTTCAATCACCCTAACTCTAATGCAAACATTCACCCTAGACATAAATGATACAAATAAAAAGCTTTATAAAAGGTACTTAAGTGCAAACCGGGGCTTGCCTGGTTGCGAGTCAAACGGGAAGTTAGCTTCAGGTGGCAGGACGTCCAAAGGCTCTGGTGCGTCCTCAACTTCGGTCACTATTATGAAATGTAATAAAATACATGTGTAAGTATTAAAGGTTTATAAGAATTGAACTACTATTCATAGCTATTGCTATTTAGGATCCTTAATTGGCTTTGGGATTTTTACAGTAGATACTAGACCCTCTAAGGATGATTTGAGCCAAATTTGGAGACATGTCATTGCACAATATAGTCTTTAAAATTCCTACAAGTACAATGCTTCTCAGAATTTTGAGCCCAAATCAGGAGCTTTGACATAGCTAGAAATAGAATATCTGATTAGGGTAAGTCTCCATGGTTCTAACAAAATTTGTTTCACCATTTTTGGAGCTACCATCAGAGATATATGAATTTTTGAAGTTGGACAGGAGTTCTGAAAAGTTTCTGTTTAAATTGAATTTCCAAATAAAGGCTGAACTTGGGAAGGCGGTTTAGCCGAGCAAATCACCTCCAATGAAGCCCAAATTTTTACTGGAGAGCAGTAACTATGGAAAGGATTTGCTGCCCAAATTTGGGAATATTTCATAAAGAATTGCTCCTGTAATAAGTCCCTAAATGATTTACTAAAAACAATTCTACAGACATTCCTGGGCATTTTTAAGCCTAAAATTGGTTTCTTTGTGAAGTACTCCTCATGAGGAATCTAACAAAATTGGTCTCACTCTTTTTGGAGTTTTCTACACAAAGTTATGGGCTTGCAAAGATCAGCTAATTCCTGGAATTGTTTCCCTAATAGAAACTTCAAATAATTGGAACTGGGCCCACTGTTTTAAAGCGTACCAGTGAGATTTCGACAACACCGGGGGCTACGGGGTTATTCCCGCGCAGCCGCACCGGATCCGGCGCCACAGGACGATCCCCGCGCGAATACGGAGGCTGACCGGTGGGACCCAGCCCTCCTTCGTCTTCCTCGCGCTGCCCGCGTCTCCTGCGGTGGCGCACGCCGGCGAGGCTCGCCGGGACGGGGTTCCCGTGGTCCAAACTTCATCAAATTCGCCGCCTGTAAGTTCTACACCGTGCTGAACACGATGGTGGGGTCGGGAGTCGATAACAACGGCCTAAAAGGTGCTTGCATCGGCGACCATGTCGAACCCTACTTCGGCGACCTCGCTCTCCCTCAACAGTGGGTCTTTCGGGCTAGGGTTTGCTCCAAAAGCACCAGTGTCCCATGGAAAACATCGACCCATAGCTCACTTTCCATGAAAACCACCGGAGAGGGGACCTCACCGGCGACCCGAGGTGTTTTTGCACTGGCGGCTAAGAAAACAGCTAGGGCCCCCTCGTTTCTTGATGTTTTTGCTTGGTTCTTCGTCGAGGAGAGGCACTAGGAAGTAGGGAAGCTCTGTGCAAGCTTACTCGAGGTCTAAAGAATCGTGCACCACGAATTTTTGGTTAGACTGAGCCCTATCCGTCGGTGTACAGTTTGAGAAAATGGTGAAATTCTCGCCACCGGTCCTAGCAATCGGTAAACGGCCTCCAGCTACACGACCAGGACATGTCCACACACCTTTCTTGTATAGGAAGTCAGGGGAGAGGGTGGCCGGGTGCTGCTGTCGACGGTGAGCCGAAACGGCGAGGTCCGGTCACCTTGAAGCTTTGGCGCCAATCCGCGTTTCTCGAGCAGTTCGGACCGGCAAACCTCGAAGGGGCTTTGGCGAGGGCTAGAGCACGTCCAGGCGCTACCTTTTGCTATGGATGGCCCGAGCAGCTGAGCTCAGCAGGCGGTGGTCGATCGGGAGAGAAAGCTATCGGTGGTGCTCGTTGTGGACAAAGCAGCCGCGGCAACCGAGCTGAGGAGGAGGAGAAGTAGAGCTGGGGTACTCGGGCGGCCACTCTTATCGCCCACGCCGTGCGCCGACGTTGCCCAGAGAGAACCAGATCGGTGGCTCGGTGAGGACATCGGGTGGAGCGCTTTTCCGGGAGCTGTCGCGCCGCGATCACCCGGGAACAGAGAGAGAGGGAAAAACAGTCGGTTTGTCTGCTTTAGGTGGCTGAAAATTGGGCCCCACCTCCCCCTTTGTTTAGTCAAATTTTTCTGATATTTTTCCCTCCAGCAACTCAACATTAAAAGCTTTACTTCACCCCAAAGTTAAGTTTGAATTTGCTGAATTCAAATGGTTTGAATTCTGGTGTAGAATTTGAATGGGGTTTGATCATTTGAATTTAAAAAGGGGTTTGAATTCTCCACTTTGTATTGCCTCAAATATATAGCAAACCAGCTCCGAAATTTCCAATTGTTGGCATGGCTGCTCATTCAAAGGTGGAGAACACATTTTTGAAACCCAATTTTCAAATGGAGGGAATTGGAATTTTAAACTGTATTTGAAATTCAGATTAGAGGGCTTTTCCTTTTAATCCCAAACAAATATTGAAACTCCTCCAAATGAGCTGAAATTTGGAAGGGTGAATATTTGGACTATGAAGATCCAAGCTGTGCATTTAGATCCCCATGTTTGGAAGTTTTGGGAAGTCTAAACCCTCACTTTGGACTTATACCATTATAATTCAAAGTTTTAATTCCCCTCATTTTTCATAAGTGTACATGAGCTGAATTTTCTTGCTACCACTTTTGGGGATTTTACATTTTCACTCCATTTGGAGTTGAGCTTGACATGAGCTAAGTGGAGCAAATTCAAACTTTATTTGAATTTCAAAACTGAACATGTGCTGAAATTTATTCAAACCAAACCCAATTTGAGTTCTAACCAATTCAAACGGCTCAAGGGTAGATAATTCAAATCACCATGGGCTTTGTGGGAACTACTGTTTACAACAGTGAATTGGAGTTAAGTTCAGGGGTTAAAATTGAGAGTGGGACCCACATGTCATAGAGCTAAGAGGGGTGACTTGCACACAAAGTCACAGCCTCGATGGGAAATTCCACCGAGCAGCTGCCGGGTGTGCCATCGAGAGGAAGCCAGCGCCACCAGCTGCTTCCTGCCTCGCGCGCTGGCGCCCAGGGCGGCCTTCTCGTGCCCCCACACGACCCTCACCGCCTCAGCCGAGCGAAGACCCGGTTGCCTTTTTATCCTCGCGGGCGACATCGAGCAGCGCCATTCTTTCCCCCGAGCTCTCGGTCGATCGGGAAAACAGAGCAAACAATCGCACACTCGCCCCCCAGAGCTGCTAGGCAACGCCCTGAGCTCAAGCACCACTCTCCCGACGCCTAGGACACCGAGTTTCGACCTCTGTTCCCGTGATCAACGACGACCGCCGCGACTTAGTTCAAGAACGGCGATCGGTCTCACGTGGGCAGTGCACCACATCCACTTTCACGGCCAAGCAAGGGCGGCAAAAGGAGCGCATGGAGTCCACGCTGCTTTCACCTGAAGCTCAAGCCACGTCGTGAGCTCTCGCCGGCGAATTCCGAGATTTTGCTCCGGCGGCCTCAACCCGAGCTTCCGGTACAGTTTCTTAAAATTCTTCCTCTCTACTCCTCCTTAAGTCATCAAACTTTGCACGTGTATGCTGGATTAGCAGGCGATCAATTATCCTTTAGCATCCATCGCTTGAAAACGCCTCGGAGCGGCAGAATTCAAGCTCTACTAAGGGTGTTCGCCGCGGACCCATTCGGTCACACGGTGAAACCATACTTGCGGCCACTCCCGAGCTACTCAGGGGTTGTGCCGATCTTCCTAGAGCTGCGCTGGTGGTGTAGAGCCCATCGGTGCAAGTATTGGCGGGCCAGAGACCTCGGGCGACGGCGCCGAACCACAGCAGTAGCCGCCGCACGTCGCCAAGCTGGTTCCGGCCACCGGCACCCCAAGCAGAGCCCACCATCGTGTTCCTCGATGCCCTAAACCCTCTGGCGGCGAGTCTCTAGCTGGGTGGCGGCTGGAAACGCCGGTCCGGCGAGCAGCCGTCTGCTCCGGCGAGGGGGAGCGCGCGGGCGCGAGGAAGAAGGCGGGAGGAAGAAGACGCGGGGCCCGGCTGTCAGCAGCTCACAATTTAAATCGGGATCGGGCTGCGGTTCGGATCCAGTGTGCTGCCGCGCAAAAGACTCCGTAGACCCCAGTGTGCCGACGCCTCAGCACACAACACGTGTCCCCGTGACCCACCAGCAGATTTAAACTTTTCCCCCATTTTCAGTTTTAGTTCAAACCTCAAATCCTCATAACTTTGGCTAGGAAGCTCCAAATCAAGTGAACCAAATTTTGTTGGATTCAGCTCTCTGAGCACTTCCCAGCAAATCAAGTTTCACTTCATGAAAACCTTCAATTCTTCAGAATTAATTCCTCAAAGTTTAAACTCAGTGGAATTTTAACTGGAGAATCCCTTGGAGGAAAATTCTGAAATTTTGTGGGGATGTTCACCAAAATATCCCCGAACTACCATAAAAATTTCAGGTCCATGAAACTGTTCCAGAGAAAATAGAAAATGTTCAGAAACATTTTCAAAATTTTCTCTGAAATTGTTTAGCTCATATCTTTAGCTAGGAACCTTCAAATTAAGTGAGACCAACTCCATTAGAACCTTCTGAAAATCTTTCAGAAAGTCATGGCTTGTTCCATGAAAATCCCTATAGCACCCTAAGAGTTCCAATTAAGGTCAAGGACATAATTAATTGTGGAGGGCTCAAATGAGCTTTGCTGCAACTAAAACTTTACCAAGTCTCTATATAGATTGTAACCAAGCCACAGTAAAACTTTCAGTCTTTGGGTCTGTCTAGTGAGACTTAAAAGGTTCACAAGTTTAAAACTCAATTCAAATGCATTTAATTAATACATGTACTTCTTATATATCATGTAGTCGCTAAGGTCGAGGAGGAACCCGAAGTCCTAGACTTCGTTACTCCGGAGGAGCAGCTAGCCTACGACCAAGAGCAGAAAGGCAAGATCCGGTTCGCATTAACCTTTTTACAAATTTTTATTGTTTTGAGCACTTACTTGAGTACCATTATTCCTTGCATTAGAGTCTTGTTTGGAAACCCAATTGCATAGCCAAGAAAAACCATGGGTTTGGGATTAGGATTGAAAACCCCATTAGCTACTGCAATGCTAAGATAGTGTAGGATTCGGTACAAGTCGAGTTGTTGGAAGTACTCGCGAGCATAGGCTAGAGGCACTCGACTCGGGTAGAAATAGCACATGAAACACATGGCAAGAGAGATGAGACCGAGCGGAGAGTAAGGGCGGCAGGACTTTGGGGCCTGTGTGCTGTAGCTCCGCTCGTGTCGATTGAGGACCGAGCTGTGTGCGGGCCCGTTGAACAAGCTAGAACAGTACCTAAGACCTACCGGCTATATGGAAACCGGGAAACCGATGTAACTCGGGTAGCTGGGTGTTGAGGCATAGCTGGTCGTTCAGAGGGTAGGTTGAGAGCTCGAGGTGTAAATCGGCTGGCGGCACTGAGATGCGCGTGCAGAGACCTCTTGCTCGGGACGATTGGACCGTTCAACGTTTGGCTAACGGGTGAAAGGTAGTTGCGTACGACGTCCGTGATGGTTGTTGTAGGCAACATCGAGTAAGAGCGTACATGACGGGTTGTTTGGGTAACCCTGCAGGTGTAAATCGATTATAATCGCCGTCCCTCGCGGTCAGTGAGTACCACTTGTTCACTGTACCGTGACGTAGAAAGAACAGGCTAATCACATGTTAAAATGTTGCTGATTGAATGATGGACGTTGATTGTTAATAATATGCTGTAGTTTAGAGCTAATTAAAGTTCCTTTCAACTTTGGGCAAAGTACATGAGAGAAATGTGTTTCTTGTTTGATTGCGGCTCTCTCATGTGCCTTAGCATAAGGTTCTCCACAACATGCTGCTAAAACTTGAAAGTAATGTTCCACTAAATAGGCGAGTCCTTGCAACATGTTTTATCTCCTGTACCTATCACCCCTCATGTAGAAGTTCCATGTTAGGAGAGACGGGTCAGTCTTGCTGAGCCTTGGTGCTCACTGCTTGTGTCTGAAGCTTTTGCAGGGTTCTATGAGGAAGGGACTCCCGAGGAGGAGACGGAACCCTAGGAGGGGAACCCCGTCGAGTGGGAGTCGTGCACGCCGCTGTGTTAGTGTGCGTGCGTGCTAGCAAGGACACGTTCACGGGCTGAACGTGAACTTGATGCGTAGTCTACGCCCGTGAGTGTAGACTGGACCTATTTTGATGTAAAAATGTTCATAAGCCACTTTATGTAATAGAAGTTTTGCTTCCGCTCTGTACCTTTGATGTGTGTTATTCGGTGTTGTGCAATGCAGCACCCCTCAGCGTGATCCTGGCTCGACAAGACCGTGGTGTCGTGTCAGCGTTGGTATCAGAGCGTGCTTGAGGTTTAACGCACTAAAGAGGTCATCCTTTTCAAAAATCCAGTGAGGAACGAGTTAGTAGCCCGTATAAGGATGTTATTAGCATATAAAAAGTGGCATACTAACCTATTTGATTATGTCGGAAAATCGTGCATCTCGGGACGTGTATGTCTTGGGGGCGCACGTAAGTGCTTTCCACCAGTGCGCACAAGCTGAAGGGTGGAGCCCCACGGGTGGCAGGTAACCCGACCCGCTTTAATATCCTCTACGACTCTTCATGTCGTTTGGGGTATTCGAGCAACGTATGTCCCTGGCGTGCATGGTGCAATTTGGGAGACCCGGTCACGTGGTCTGAAACGTGAACACGTAGCTCAAGGCGTGTTTGGCTTGAGAACATCCGGGCGAGTGATGACGGCCGGGTGTACGAACTGTATGGATACCGGGCTCGGTGTGCAGCCGAGCCTGACGATTGTGTGAATCATCTGCAGGTAGTATAACCAAGACGTTTAGTGCCACTGAACTAACGAAGCCGGCTAAGTCCGGTATAGGTTTTTCTTTGTGAGGACGTAGTACCGACATGATCTGGTGACACATCGACGTCACACCACATTAAATGAACAACTTCATTGGAAAACTTGAGAGTTTTAATCCAGAGCACTAAAACTTTGAAGTAACTCCTTCCCTTAATCAGGATATTCAAAGTTAACAAGTTTTCAACTTATAGGTTGCTAAGGACAGAGCACTCTGTTTTCAGCTGAATTAATGCTGAAGTTAATCAGAGGTTAGAGATCGAGTTATTTGGAGGTCGGGGTCATATGATACATTTCTGGAACTATTTTGAAGAGCTTTACAACTCTTCTGTTGAGGCCAGAGGTGTTTCATCCCTTAACCAAACGAAAAATGCAATAGAGTTGAAACTGTCCAGAAAACAGGGCAGAGCATGGACTCTCTGTAACTCTCTGTAAATTAAGCGTAACTTCCTGCATAAAAATCCAAAAATAGAAAATGAGGTAGTTCTGGAAAGCTTATGAGATTGGTTACAACTTTGTAACAGAAAGTTGTGTCATATTGGGAGAAGAATTAACTGGAATTCTTGGATCAAAGAAGTACCTAAAGCAGGGAGGTGCTGTCCAATTTTCTCCAGAAATTTTGTTAACTTTGGCATCCCATAACTTTTGAGCCAGGACAGATCTTAGGCCAAGAAAATACTTTATGGAAAGCTATTAAAGTTAGCTCTAACTTTGATGTTGAGCTCCAGAATTGGTTTTGCCTTTAGCATGGCCTAAATCAGGTTGAGATGGAAACTGGTCAGGGCTGTCATGTTGGACAGCAGATCAAGTAGTCAAATTTGTTTAATTTTTGAACTATATTTCCAAGTTTTATGGGTTCAATGACATGTTTTATGTGATAACTCAATGGTTTACTGTTCAAATAAATATTTGACATTTCTCAAATATATTTTTACAGATGACAGCGGATAAACAGTTCGAGAACGGGTGGGTGGAATCTCACTATTCTCACCACAGCGGCTATCCGGAAGCATTGAGGCAGATGCTTCCATATTTCGGGTATAATCAGATGCCACAGTACTTTGCCAAGCAAGAAGGCGAGGAGGGGAACAAGACGTGGACAATCCATGTCGAGGTTCCGGCAGGACCTACGCTACCCGGTTGGGTGCCGTTCACCGTCACGGTGAGAGGTAGACAACCGGAAGAGATGTGGCAAGTGGCAGCCCGTGACACCATGTCACGTTTCTGCCAACTACATGTGAAGGATATGGAGGGCACTCCATACGCGCTCGTTCCGGGGGAGAGACGGGCCCATCATGTGTGGGAAGGGAGGTACCGGGAGGCAACAGACCCGGTTGCCCAAGGTACAACCCCGCAGAGGCAAACCTCAGCCTCCAGATGAGGGTGGGAAAGGCCGTGATGGACAGCCAAGCTGTTCGTACGGAGCATCTCGCCGCAATGCTCAAAGAGAGCACAAGCCGTGGAGACCATTTTGAGAGTGCTCACAGCGCACTCCGCAATGTGCTCTTTCCGACGATCAAGCGACTGAACGAACATCATAATCAGTTGCATCGTCTGAAGAAGGCGAGGAAGAAAAGCCGTGTCGACATCGCGGCGTTACAAGAGTTGGTGCAGACTCTAACCCAGAAGAATGAGGACCTTACTCAAGAGCGGGACGACGCTATTGAGGAAGGGCAAGGCTGGGAAGAAGACTACAACCAAGCCATGGACGAGGTGCATGCATTGCAGGACCTCGTACCTCCGGTATTGGGCATACCGGTGGTCTTGGGTCTTCTGGCTATGTGAGAGCCCGAGATGGGAGAAGAGGTCGTAGATCCAGCACCACCAGCAGAGGTACCGGAGGAGAACGACCCACAGGAGGTCGAGTTCTACTCCGAGTAGGGGTTTACAGTTGCCAAGTAGGGCAGCTAGTGTAGTGCAACCCAACTTTTGTAATCGGTGACTTGTCGTGTAGGCAGTAGCATATGTATTGATAGTGATGACATGAGCACGACTTCTCGGAGAACCGAGAATAATGTATCTTGTATAAAGTTTATGCTTTATCAATATATGTGAATATTGTGCAAATTATTCATGCGTCACTTCAATACCTACTGTTGCATATGGAATTTTAAGTATGACATGTACTGATCGCTGCTGTTTGAATTTCAGAATGACTTGTACTCGTGCCAACCCAGACGTTGGCGGTTCTAGTCAAGGGGGAGAAACCTCCCAACAGTCTCCCGAGGACTCCTCGGGACAGCAGCAACAACAACAGCAAACACCACCACCGCCACCGCCAACGGTTACATTGGCCGACATTGTGGCGGCAATGGCGGGTTCCCATCAGCAGCACACGGATTTCTGCAAACTCTCATCGCCAATACGTCTCGACCAGAGAGACGTCAAGACCGTGAGGAGCGTCAACAGAGCTCCTACTCCGACTTCCTAGCGACTCACCCCCGGTATTCTCAAGGGCGGATGAACCTCTCGACGCGGACAACTGTCTCCGCGCGATAGAGATGAAGTTCAGGCTGCTCCAAATAAGTGAGCAGCGCAAGACTCAGTTCGCGGTCCGACAGCTCCAGGGATCCGCGAGCGCATGGTGGGCAAACTTCTGTGCTTCACAGCCCACCGACCGAGTTATGACCTTGGCGGAGTTCCGGACGGCCTTCAGGGCCTATCACATACCGCCAGGTCTGATGAAGAGGAAGACGCAGGAATTCCTACACCTGCAGCAAGGGAGCCGGAACGCGCTGGAATACTCCAGGGCGTTCAACGATCTCGCGCTCTACGCGTGATATCACGCCGATACTGACGAGAAGCGGCCGGACCACTTCTACCAGGGGCTTAACCCGCTCCTGAATGACAAATTGGCGATGTTCAATTGCGGCAGCCTCAACGACATAATTGATGCTGCGATTGTTCAGGAGGACTCCAGCAAGGAGTTAGCGGCGGTGGAGAGAAAGCGAAGCGCGCCGCAAAGCAGCGGAGAAGGAGGCGGTCCTTCTCAGAAGTTTCGGATGGTGAATCGCCCACCATCGGGTCCACGCTGGCAGCCACCACAGAGGTCGATGCCATTCCGCAGTCGGCCGTATTCTTCACCGGCATTCAGGCCGGCACTGCCAGCCCCACCTCCGCCACAACAACAGCAGCAGCGGGCGATTCCGCGTGCGTATGCACCTCAGCAGCGCATGCCGGGCTTTTGTTCCCCAAGCACTGGACAAGCAGCGGTCACATGCTACAAATGTGGTCGCCCAGGACACTTCGCCAGCAGTTGTCCGGAGAGACAAGGCGGCGGAGTTGCACCGCAACTTCCGTGGAGGAATCAGCCCCGGAACCCTACTAATGCGCGGCGGGTAAACCCTAGGCCCGGCACTGTCCACCAGCTTGCCATAGAGGACGTGCCGGACGGTGAGCCAATCCTTGCGGGTATGTTCCAACTCCACCAGCATCCCGCCATAGTATTGTTTGATTCAGGCGCCACGCATAGCTTCATTAGCCAAACTTTCATTGATAAATATAGCTTGCAAATACTACCCACCGATAGTCCTTATGTGATTTGTTCCCCGGGTGGGAAAATTTCAGCAAGCATGATGGTTCCAAAAGCGCCATTATGCTTAGGGGGTAGAGTATACCCTACGTCTCTCATAATTTTAGAGGGACAAAAGGTCGATGTCATCTTAGGGATGTCGTGGTTAACCCGCCACGGCGCTGTTTTAGACTTCGTCCCCCGAGTCGTGCATTTGAATTCAGAAGTGCACGAATCTCATTCTTTATTTCTGGACAGTCCAGAAATAAAACTTCCAAGCATCTATCAGTCCACCACCATCAGACTGGAAGATATTCCAGTGGTCCGAGAGTTCCCTGACGTGTTCCCGGATGATTTACCGGTGATGCCGCCTGATAGAGAGGTGGAGTTCAAGATTGAACTTGCACCGGGAACCATGCCAATGTACCGAAGGCCGTACAAGATGGCGCCCAAGGAGTTGGCTGAACTGAAGGCTCAACTGACGGACCCGATGTAACTCGGGTAGCTGGGTGTTGAGGCATAGCTGGTCGTTCAGAGGGTATGTTGAGAGCTCGAGGTGTAAATCGACTGGCGGCACTGA
The DNA here is from genome assembly GCA_030760725.1 of Neostapfia colusana. Taxonomy (NCBI): domain Eukaryota; kingdom Viridiplantae; phylum Streptophyta; class Magnoliopsida; order Poales; family Poaceae; genus Neostapfia; species Neostapfia colusana. The sequence goes on from JASWHV010000011.1 coordinate 66,634,772, forward strand.
GATGCGCGTGCAGAGACCTCTTGCTCGGGACGATTGGACCGGTTCAACGTTTGGCTAACAGGTGAAAGGTAGTTGCGTACGACATCCGTGATGGTTGTTGTAGGCAACATCGAATACGGGCGTACGTGACGGGTTGTTCGGGTAACCCTGCAGGTGCAAATCGATTATAATTGCCGTCCCTCGCGGTCAGTGAGTACCACTTGTTCACTGTACCGTGACGTAGAGAGAACAGGCTAGTCACATGTTAAAATGTTGCTGATTGATGATGGACGTTGATTGTTAATGATATGCTATAGTTTAGAGCTAATTAATGTTCCTTTCAACTTTGGGCAAAGTACATGAGAGAAATGTGTTTCTTGTTTGGTTGCGGCTCTCTCATGTGCCTTAGCGTAAGGTTCTCCACAACCTGCTGCTAAAACTTGAAAGTAAGGTTCCACTAATTAGGCGAGTCCTTGCAACTTGTTTTATCTCCTGTACCTATCACCCCTCATGTAGAAGTTCCATGTTAGGAGAGACTGGTCAGTGTTGCTGAGCCTTCGTGCTCACTGCTTGTGTTTGAAGCTTTTGCAGGGTTCTATGAGGAAGGGACTTCCGAGGAGGAGATGGAACCCCAGGAGGGGAACCCCGTCGAGTGGGAGTTGTGCACGCCGCCGTGTTAGTGTGTGTGCGTGCTAGCAAGGACAGGTTCACGGGCTGAACGTGAACTTGATGTGTAGTCTACGCCCGTGAGTGTAGACTGGACCTATTTTGATGTAAAAATGTTCATAAACCACTTTATGTAATAGAAGTTTTGCTTCTGCTTTGTACCTTTGATGTGTGTTATTCGGTGCTGTGCATCGCAGCACCCCTCAGCGTGATCCTGGCTCGACAAGACCGTGAGGTCGTGTCAAACTCCAACCCAGCCAGTGTTTTATTTGATTCCGGAGCATCGCATTCATTCATATCATCCAAGTATGTTGCCAAGTATAATCTGCTCATATCACACATGAAACATACAATGTTGGTTAATTATCCCGGTGGAGAGATGAGGACTAATATACTATGTCCGAAAGTAAACCTTAAAATAAGGGGGGTAGACTTTCTTGACAACCTTATTGTCCTGGATTAAGGGATAGATATGATACTTGGAATGGATTGGTTAAGCAAGCACAACGGAGTAATTCAATGTGCTGAGAGGAGCGTGCAGTTGACAAATGAGCACGGTACTTGTATTGAGTTCGAGTCAGCCCAACCGGCAACCGAGAAGGCAGCGTTGAACCACGTCGAAGAAGCAACATTGGAAAGCATTCCGGTGGTTCAAGACTTTTCAGATGTGTTCCCGGAAGAACTTCTAGGTATGCCACCTGACCGGGACATTGAATTTGCCATTGATTTAGTACCTGGAACTACACCTATAGCGAAAAGGCCATATTGGATGCCCGCTAATGAACTAGTGGAACTTAAGAAGCAAATTCAGGAGCAGCTAGAAAAGGGTTTTATACGCCCAAGCTCGTCACCGTGGGGAGCCCCCGAGCTCTTCATAGACTAGAAGGATGGGACCCAAAGGACGTGTGTGGATTATAGGTCTCTCAATGAGGTGACGATCAAGAATAAATACCCGCTGCCCCGTATAGAGGACCTGTTCGACCAAACGAAAGGTGCCCGGATTTTTTCCAAGATTGATCTTCGGTCGGGATACTTCAAGCTAAAGATTAAGCCCTCCGACATACCCAAGACTGCTTTTTGAACACGGTATGGTTCGTATGAATATACCGTTATGTCTTTTGGGTTAACGAATGCACCCGCATACTTTATGTACCTCATGAATAAGGTATTCGTGGAGTACTTGGACAAGTTCGTCATGATTTTCATCGACGATATCATGGTGTATTCAAAAAGCGAGGAAGAACATGAAGAACATTTGGGATTGACATTGCAGAAACTGCGAGAGCATCAATTGTATGCCAAGTTCAGCAAGTGTCAATTTTGGCTAAAGGAGATATTGTTCCTAGGCCACATCATCTCCGAGAAAGGAGTATCGGTTGATCCCAGAAAAGTGGGAGATGTTCTGAAGTGGAACCAACCGCAGAATGTGAGAGATATTCGGAGTTTCCTTGGGATGGCTTGATACTACCGACGGTTCATCAAGGATTTCTCCAAAATAGCGAAGTCTATGACTGAATTGCTAATGAAGGGAAAAGCATTTCAGTGGACACCAGTGTGCCAAGAAAGCTTTGAGGAGCTCAAGAAAAGACTAACCACAGCGCCGGTTTTGCTATTGCCAGACGTGAGCAAGAGTTTCGATATATATTGTGACGCATCAAGACAAGGGCTTGGATGCGTGCTCATGCAAGAAGGACAAGTGGTAGCCTATGCGTCGAGACAACTAAAGAAACACGAGCTGAATTACCCCACACATGACTTGGAACTTGCAGCCGTAGTACATGCCTTGAAAACTTGGAGGCATTATATCTTTAGCCACCGATGTGAGATCTATACGGATCACAAAAGCCTCAAGTATATATTCACGCAAACAGATCTGAATTTGAGGCAATGTCGATGGTTGGAACTCATCAACGATTATGATGTTGGAATCAATTATCACCCCGGAAAGGCCAATGTAGTAGCTGATGCATTGAGCCGAAAGGGAGCATCTCACCAACTCACGGTTCGGGAGCTACCGCCCGAGATGCACAAGGAGTTCGAACGGTTACATCTCGGGTTCTTGAACGAGATGGAAGTGATAGAACTCAACTCTTCGGTGGAACAAGAGATACGAGATGGCCAAGCAACGGATGAGGAAATCAAGGAAATCAAGGAAAGAATCCGACAAGGCATAGAAAATGATTTCAAGGGAGACGAGGAGGGCACGCGTTGGTTAGGGAAAAGGATTTGTGTGCCTAACGTAAAGCACATCCACGACACGATATTAAAGGAGGCACATGACTCACCTTATTCCATACATCCCGGCTGTACAAAGATGTACAAGGACCTGAAAACTTGCTATTGGTGGGATGGTATAAAAAGGGACATAGCTGAATATGTTGCCTTATGTGACACGTGCCAACGGATGAAGGCCGAATATCAAAGATCCGCTGGACTGTTGCAGCCATTGAAAGTACCCGAGTGGAAGTGGGAAGACATCAGCATGGATTTCATTGTCGGGTTGCCATGTACTCGGTCGGGTTATGACTCCATTTGGGTTATTGTGGACCGATTGATGAAAACAGCCCATTTCCTTCCTGTTAGAATCACGTACCGCGTCACAGGACTAGCCGGGCTGTATATGGAGCAAATCGTGTGTCGCCATGGAGTTCCGAAGAGGATAGTTTCAGATCAGGGTTCTCAATTTACCTCTAGGTTCTGGAAGAAGCTGCATGAAGCCATGGGTACATGGCTGAATTTCAGCTCCGCTTATCACCCACAAACTGACGGGCAAACTGAGAGGGCAAATCAAATTTTGGAAGACATTTTGAGAGCTTGCGCCTTGAAACATGGGCGCAGTTGGGATAGGAGCTTGCCGTATGCTGAATTCTCATACAACAACAGCTATCATGCCAGCTTGAAGATGTCACCTTTCGAAGCATTGTATGGTAGACGGTGTAGAACGCCGCTGTTCTGGAATGAGACCAGAGAGAGCCAAATGTTTGGACCCAAAGTGCTGCAAGACGCCTAAAAGCAAGTCCAAACGACATGAGAAAATTTGAAGGCTGCTCAGTCACGACAAAAAGGTTATGCGGACAATAGGCGAAGAAGATTGACCTTCGAAGTAGGAGCCTTCGTGTACCTTAAGGTATCGCCTATCCGAGGCCAACGATGGTTCAACGTCAAGGGCAAATTAGCACCTCGCTACATCGGGCCATTTAAGATTTTGGGCAAGCGAGAAGAAGTAGCCTATCAACCTAGAGCTGCCAACGCACCTCTCCGACGTACACGACGTGTTTCACGTATTCCAACTCAAGAAGTGCATAAGAGTACCGGAAGAACAAGTACCGATGGATGAGCTTGAGCTTCAAGAGGATCTAACCTATGTGGAGCACCCCGTCCAAATTTTGGACGTGAAGGGAAAGGGTCACGAGGAACAAAGTGATTCATTAGTGCAAGGTACAGTGGAGCCATCACACGGAAGCCGAAACTACATGGGAGTGTAAGGAAGACCTCAAGGCAGAATTCCCACATCTATTCTCTATTCTATCGAATATCGAGCGCGAGATTCAGTTTAAGGGGGGGTAGGTTTGTAACACCGTCACATTCATTTCCATGCATTGCATATATTTTTCATATAGAGAAACATTATAAAAGAAGTAGAAATGGAGAAAAGAACCGTATAAATGGAGGAAGGAACCATAGAAATGGAGAAAGAATCATAAAAATGGTGGGGAATGGCAAAAATATAGCTGAAATTAGCCAATTCCAATTTGTCGAAGTGCGCTGTCGACACGTCCCCCGACCCCGCTAGACACGTGGCGCTCACGGAGCTCACCCATGCGGAGGGGGTGAGGTCCAGCCCCGATGGACACGTGGCACCCTCGGAGCTCACCCCTACGGAGGGGGTGAGGTCCGGCACCGCTGGACACGTGGCGCCCTCGGAGCTCACCCCTGCGGAGGGGGTGAGGTCCAGCACCACTAGACACGTGGCGCCCTCGGAGCTCACCCCTGCGGAGGGGGTGAGGCCCGGCCCCGCTAGACACGTGGCGCCTTCATAGCTCACCCCTGCGGAGGGGGTGAGGTCCGGCACCGCTGGCCACGTGGCAGGCCCGGAGCTCGCCTCTGAGGAGAGGGGAGGCCCGGCCCTGCTGGACACGTGGCGCCCTCGCAGCTCACATCTGAGGAAAAGGGAGGCCCGGCCTGGTAGACACGTGGCCCCTTCGGACCTCACCCTTGCGGAGGGGGTGAGGTCCGGCACTGCTGGCCACGTGGCAGGCCCGGAGTTCGCCTATGAGGAGAAGGGAGGCCTGGCCCTGCTGGACACGTGGTGCCCTCAGAGCTCGCCTCTGAGGAGAAGGGAGGCCCGACCCGCTGGACACATGGTGCCTTCGGAGCTCACCCCTGCGGAGGGGGTGAGGTCCGGCACTGCTGGCCACGTGGCAGGCCTGGAACTCGCCTCTGAGGAGAAGGGAGGCCCGGCCCTGCTGGACACGTGGCACCCTTGGAGCTTGCCCCTGCGGAGGGGGCGAGGCCTGGCTCTGCTGGCCGCGTGGCAGGCCTGGGGCTCACCTCTGAGAAGAGGGGAGGCCCGGCCCCGCTGGACACGTGGCGCCTTTGGAGCTCACCCTGCGTAGGGGGGCGAGGTCCTCAGGCGGTTTTTCTCCTGTGCGCGGGGGTACCCGGTACTGAGGGTACCGACACAATTTCCCCAAATTTTCCCCATATTTGGGAAATTTCCCCCACATTGCTGCCGCACCAAATCAATTGGGGAAAAGTTTGCTAGGATTTTACTCCAATTAGAGTAGGATTCCCCCCTTATAAATAGAACCCAAACCCCCCCTTGGCCGCAACCCTTTTCTTTTCCCCCCTCCTAAGTCGGCGACTTGGAGGCCCTAGCCCCGACTCGCCGAGTTGGACCCCCCTCACCGGAGTTCAGTCGCCGGTGAGCCCCACCGGTGAGCCCGCCGACGAGCCCCGTCGCGCCTCGCCATCGCCGGAAAAGAGCCGACGATCTGTCCTTCCCTAATCTTCCATAGAAAAATTCCCCGCTGCTGCCATTGCTAGGAGGAAGGCCCTGACAACAAAGGGAAGTGAGGTAGGTCTTCGTTACCCATCTTACGACATTGTCACTGTTTCTACGCATCCGTTTTCTTCGCTCCCTTCGAGCAGAAACTTTTATGTGTGGACAGATCGCATTTTGATCGGTTTTTGACGGTGGAACTGATCTAGATCTTGAGTCAAGATCATCACCACGTCCACACTTGATCCCTACATCCTTGTTCGTCATAAAACCCCATGAAAGCCATTAAACCATGCAAGAACATGTACAAACTGGTCTACTAAAACAGCACCATAGGATTTGCATTCATCTACACCATTGCATTTTGAGTAAAGTTTGTGCATGATGTTTGATTGCTGTAAATTTTGTATGTGTGTGGTCGTGAGTAGAAGGACAAGCTCAGGAAGCCATCTACGAAGAACTACAGCACCAAGACTTCAAGACGCTTGAGCAACAAGAGCGACGGGGGCAAGGCAAGTGCCCCTTGACCATATTGATCCCATGTTTTGAAACTGTTTTGTTTGCGAAAACTCGTATGCTTGAGTCAAATTGATGGGACACCCTTTTATAGGAGTTTACTAGTTTTGTTAACCATCCTTGTCACCGGGAAAGCTGATGAGTCGGGTATGGTCATTTTCTTTTTTGTTTCGCTTAATCTACGGAATACGGGAAGCTGAATTAAAACATGGTTAGCTACTGCACGCATATGAATAATGATAATGAGAACTTGATGATAATGAGCATGTAATCAGGGGAGATCTAGGCAAGCTTGGTTCGTGGATGTTGCTGAATGAGACGGTGGTTTACTCGCCATAGATCTAAGGACCGGTTCATGCCAGCACATGCCAGGAAAACAGTGCCACCACAAGGCCAAATATGGGTGCGGCTTAGCTGACAAATTAGGTGTGTTGCTAGCTTGTTATGGACCGTGGATGGCACGGGGAATGGGAGTCGAGGAGGACTGCCCTGGGAACTGCATGGCACAAGAGGGGGCCCGTGGGTGGGAGAATGGTGATTCGAGCCTGCTGGTGCAACCTCAGTGAGTCCATACATCTAGTAGCCCTTTTGTAAAGGCTATTTTGTGATCTCTTGACCATACACCGACGGTTGTGTACTGGTATAGTGGAGGTTCTACAGTCCCCGACGGGTGACGAAATCACAAACTTGTGGGTAATGTGGTGCCACCTCTGCAGAGTGTAAAACTATCATGATAGCCATGCTTCCGGTCACAAGCACCTGGCCATCTCACATGATTAAAGGGAAAATTTGGGATGGATGTTCGGTATGGTTATGGTATAGTCATTGGGATTGGTTTCGGGACTGTTTGAGTCTTGGCAATGAGTTTGGTTTCGGTTATATGAATATAAGATGGTTATGAATATTTAGAAGCATGAGATGAACTTGATAAAGATTAATGGTTGGTTGAGACTTGATAATTGGTGAATTATGATGGAGGAATGTTGCTGTTTTACTTGGATATATGTTGGGATTAAATTCACCTAGAAATAGTTGTTATTTTTACCATGTTTATGAAATAAAATTTGCTTGCTGCAATGAGCCTTTTTATTCCATACCTTGTGGTAAGCTACATGTCATACTTTTCCTGCAGTTGCTGAGTACGAAATGTACTCACCTTGCATTATCACATAAATATCAGCTACAGGAGAAGAGTACTTCGAGGATCATGTGGAGTACTAGGCGTGCGAACTACCGTCAACATGCCTGTAGAGTTAAAGATGGAGCCTACTGCTATTTAGTTATTTCCGCTGTCGTTTAGAAACTTCCGCTGCAAGAATAAGTTAGAGATTCATGAGTGAGACAATGATTCGATGTAATAAAGTACTTAAACACTATTTATTCGTCGTTATATTCTGAATTCAATTTGTGGTTACATGTGTATGTGTGATGAACATCCTGGGCACACATATGCATTAACTTGGTTCTATTTTCGGAACCGGGTGCCACACTAATCTTAAACAAATCTTCTAGAAGACGCTTAGGCAGGGTTGGTGCGGCTGGGCTGTGGGCGCCATGGGCCCTGCGCCGACCATATTGGCGGCCCACAAAGGCATCCACAACATTTCCCCTCTTCCTGACAAAAAGCTCGTCCTTGAGTTTGAAGGTGGGGTGTTTCATCTTGAAATTTTCTAGCTGGACCCATGTAGAATCTGCATCAGAATGGCCAATCCACTTGACTAGCAGCTCCCAGACTCCTCTATTCAGCCGTGCCTGCTGAATCTTCTCTGGTTGTGGTATGACGCGCCCATGGAGGAGAGGTGGCAGAGGCGCCACTTGAGTTGGTGCAGGGCCTTCAAACTTCTTCAAGAGATACACATGGAAGAAGACGTCATGTATCCAAGCTTGAGTAGGTAGTTGCAGCTTATATGAAACCACACCAATGCGTTGTATGATCTGATATGGTCCAAAAAACTTAGGACCAATCTTTGATGTTAGTGCCACTATCACGCCCACTGCAGTGCGCTGATGAAAACGTAGCCAAACCCAGTCTCCAATATTAAACTCCACCTCACGCTGAGTCTTGTCTTAGAGCTCTTCATGGCAATCTAAGCCTGCACCAACCTGTCTTTAATTTCAGCTAAGAACTCATCTCTGTTCCTTAGCTGTTGGTCAAATGCTGCTACCTTGGAGACTCCCTGATGATAAGAGATAAGTTCTGGAGAATCTATGCCATAGACCACTCTGAAGGGTGAGCACTTGAGGGCTGTCTGGTACGATGTGTTGTAGCAGTAATCAGCCCAGGGAAGCCATTGCAGCCATGAATTTGGTCGATCACCAGCCAGGCAAGGGAGATACATGGTTATGACCTAATTGACGACCTCAGACTGACTGTCAGACTGTGGGTGGAAGGCCGAGCTGAGCTGCAGACGAACACCAGCTAGCTGAAACAGGTCTGACCAGAACAGACTGGTGAAGACGGTGTCGCGGTTTCTGACTATGGAGCAGGGAAAGCCGTGTAGACGTACAATGTCGTCGAAGAACGCCCTTGCGAAGGATGCAGCACTGTACAGGTGGCTCAATGTACTGAAGTGAGCGTACTTCAAAAAACGATCCACCATCGTCAGGATCACCGTCTTGCCTCCAATCTTGGAGATGATGTGGCCTAGGAACGATATCTCCTTTAGCCAAATTAACACTTGCTGAACTTAGCATACAATTGATGCTCTCGCAGTTTCTACAATGTCAATCTCAAGTGTTCTTCATGTTCTTCCTCACTTTTTGAATACACCATGATATCGTCGATGAAAACCACGACGAACTTGTCCAAGTACTCCATGAAGATCATGAGATACATAAAGTATGCAGGTGTATTCGTCAACCCAAATAACGTAACGGTATATTCATATGAACCATACCGTGTTTGAAATGCAGTCTTGGGTATGTCGAGGGCTTAATCTTCAGCTGGAAGTATCTCGACCAAAGATCAATCTTGGAGAAAATTCGGTCACCTTTCATTTGATCGAATAAGTCCTCTATGCGGGGCAGCAGGTATTTATTCTTGATCGTCACCTCGTTAGGAGACCTATAGTCCACACACATCCTCTGGATTCCATCCTTATCCACGAAGAGCACGGGGCTCCCCATGGTGACGAGCTTGGGTGTATAAAACCCTTATCTAGCTGCTCCTGAATTTGCTTCTTGAGCTCCACTAATTCATTACCAGGCATCCTATATGGCATCTTCGCTATAGGTGCAATTCCGGGTACTAAATCAATGGCAAATTCAATGTCCCGGTGAGGTGGCATACCTGGAAGTTCTTCCGGGAACACATCTGAATATTCTCGAACCAGCAGAATGCTTTCCAATGTCGCTTCTTTGATGTTGTTCAGCACTGCCTTCTTGGTTGCAGGTTGGGTTGCCTCAAACTCAATATGAGTACCGTGCTCACTCGTCAGTTGCACGATCCTTTGAGCGCATTGAATTACTCCATTATACTTGCTTAACCAGTCCATTCCAAATATTGTGTCAATCCCTTGGGAACCCAAGACAATAAGGTTGGCAAGAAAATATACCCCTCTTATTTTTAAGGATCTACCCCTCTTATTTTTAAGGCTTACTTCCAAACATACTATATTAGTTCTCATCTCTCCACCGGGATAATTAACCAACATAGTTTGTTTCATGTGATATATGGACAGGTTATACTTGGCAACATACTTGGATGAGAAGAATTAATGCGATGATCCAGAAACAAATAAAACAGTGGCTGGGTTGGAGTTGGCGAAAAACATACCAATCACGACGTCCTCAGCTTGTTGTGCTTCCTCAGCGGGGAGGTGATTCACATTGCCCTGAGCATAATTCTTCTGTCTACGGTTACCTTGTGTTGCTCCTCCGTTCGGCCGTGGGTTCTGCTTAGGTGCATTGCTCGGCTGTCCAAGGCCTTTCTTGGGGCACTGATTTGCAAAGTGTCCCGCCTCTCCGCATGAAAAACATGCCTTGTTGCCCATAACAGCAGGAATGTTGGGGCGAGGCTGGTTTTGAGCATAGGTGCCCATGTTGGGACGGGGCGCAGGAGGCATGGGCAAACGGGGTGCTTGCATAACAGGATGTTGCTTCGGTGGCTGATTAGAGCGAGGTGGATTTGCAGGGAGGGAAGTAGAAGCGGACGAGCCATAGTGTGGTGCAGCTGGTGGCATGAAGCGGGGACGTACATTACTTCCTTGTGGCTGTCCTTGATATGGCATCTTTCTATTTCCCTCTTGTTCAATCTCGCGGATCTTGCTCTTCATCACTATAACTTTGTCAACAAGCTTATGGAAATTTGCATAATAATTGTTGAGCAGCTGAACTTGAATTTCATTATTCAGTCCTCTCATGAACAAGTACTGCTTTCTATGATCCGAGTTGACATCTTCTGGAGCATACCTTGACAGCTGCGTCAATTTGTTGAGATATTCATTCACGCTCTTCCTTCCTTGACGGAGACCTTCAAACTCTTGCTTTTTAAGCATCATGACTCCTTCAGGTACATAGTGCGAGCGGAAGCTCTCCTTGAATCCAGCCCAAGTGATTGTCTCCTGATTGATATGAGCATTGCAAAGAGCGTCCCATCAATCAGCAGCTGCTCCTATAAGCTGGTGTGATGCGAAGAGAACTTTTTCTTGATAATTACACTGAACAATAGCAAGCTTCATTTCCATGGATTTCAGCCAATCATAAGCCTCCATAGAATCATTGGCTTGTGCAAAAGTAGGCGGCCTAGTCCTTATGAACTCTCCCAATCTGTTGTGAACTGGCGGTGATGGCGGTGGCACCAGTGGGCGTGCAGGAATGGGGTTAGGGTTTGTGTTGTTGTTGGCCTGCAGCTGTCCCAACATAGTATCATAGTTTGCATGAGCTGGTTCTGCATAGCCATAACCGTTCAAGGCTGCTTGTATCAGCCCCGGGGTTGGTATTTTCAGGAACTTCCACATTGTCATCCTCATGTGGTTCATTGTTACCACGACGTTCCTTCGTTGGCGGTTAGAATTTTCCCTCTAAATCTGCGAGAGAGTAGAGTAGGAAATAGAGATTTAGAGTGATTCCCCAACTATATGCATCAAGGTGTATAAACTAAGCAACTTCTTTTATTAATTTCATCCTATATGAGGATGTGAACAAGTGCCGAAGCATCTCACATCTCTCCACTATATGTGGATGTGGACATTCGCCGAAGTGTCCCACAACTCACAACAAGCACACAAAAACAATAAATCATCATGAAATTCAGCACACCACTCTTATTTCAGCCTACTATGTCTAAGTGTTCCTATTACGACATTATTCAATGGGAACCTAAACTTAATCGTGACAACCGGTGCTGTTCTCGCCGTGTGACGGGGTGGTCCATACATAGGCGCACGCCATGATGAGTCGGCAGTCCATGTAGGTATAGATGACGCTTGTGCTCCACTTGTTCCTGTGTTGGCACGAGTCTCCTCCTGTTTTTCCAGCAAGTACAACGTCTTGCGGAGGTAACATATCTCTTCTTGTGCGCTTGCATAGCGGTTTACCAACCCCACGAGCAACCTTTGAGACATGTCAGCAGCTTGTGGGTTGGAAAGAGCACCTCCATGGGGTCCAATGATCTCCCTTGTACCACTCTTCCGATACGGGTGCAGCTCAAAGGTAGTGTTCTCAAGCTGCTCACGGAAGGCATAGCACAGTCTGGTGAGTGCATCCCATGCAGTATCATCAATAGCTTCTGCCCTTGTAGCTCTCCATGTGGGTGTGAAGTGCCATGTGACAACCCTACCGTTAGATAAGATGATTACCTCAGCCTTCCACTGTTCATGTCCGGGGCGAGGGACTTTCTTGAGGAGATACTCCGGGTATTGGCTGCATCAATTTAGAAACATGCTAAGATCTTTGGATATGTGTCCTCCTTCCATCTCATTGAACCGGAATTCTTGAACTGAATGGTTGGCCCGTTCATCACCTTCATTCTCGGCCTCAGCAGGGGGTGGCTCCTCTTCGGATTCATCTCCTTCCGAAATAGCTTCATGAGGCTCCGCTGGGTGTAAGCCCGCGTGAAATTCCTTCTGAGGTGCATACCAATGCTGCTGTTCTTGTGGATCGTCTTCCATGTTGTCTTTGATTGGTTCCACCTCTTCCGGATCCTCTTCCTCATGCATAGATCTACTGACTTTATCTTTCTCATGGGGTTCCATCTTCACCTCCTCTCAATATGGTCAATCAGACTCCTCAATGGGGTTAAGGGTACTCCCAAGTGGTGGTGGACGAGTCTTATGCGTGCTGTGCTCCTAGTCACCGGCATCTATAAATAAGACATGAGAAACTTTAGAGAAGAAGGAAATAAATCCAAACCTTCAGAAGTTATGAAGCAAGAAAATAAAAGTGTCGTTGTTCAAAAGAAGAGAAAAAGAGGGGCTGAAAATAGCACTTTGCGGTGGCTGAGTTGACAAATAAAGTGCAGCAGCAAGCAATTTTCGAAAATAACAATTTAGTGGGGTGTTCCTATGTGTTTTAGAGTGTCCATTCTACCTAGGCTTGCGTCCTATGTTCAACATGGCTCTGATGCCAATTTGTGACACCCGGTTCTGAGAAAACAAAGTGAATGCATATGTGTGCACGGTATGTTCATCACACATACACAACATCATCACAAACTGAATTCAGAATATAACCACGTACAAATAATGTTTAAGTACTCTATTACATTGACTTATTGTCTCACTTACGAATATCTAACTTATTCTTGCAGTGGAACACCCTAAAAGACAGGGGAAACTGACTAAGACGGCAGGCTCCAACTTCATCTCTATAGGCGTGTTGACGGTAGTGCGCACGCCTAGTACTCCACGTGTTCCTCGAAATACCCTTCTCCTTTAGCTGAATTGTTTGTGGGAATGCAAGGGTGAGTACATGTCGTACTCAGCAAGTGCGGGAAAAAAGTATGACATGTAGCTTACAATAAGGTATGGAAATAAAGAGATTCATTGCAGCAAGCAAATTTTATTTCACAAACATGGTAAAAACAACAACTATTTCTAGCTGAGTTAAATCCCATCCTAACTGTCATTCATCAACATTCCTTCATTATAATTCACCATTTATCAAGCCTCAACCAGCAAATAATCTTTCTTAAGTTAATCTCATGCTCATAAATATTCATAACCATCTCATTTTCATATAACTGAAACAAAATTCATTGTCATGACCCAAAACATTCCCAAAACAAATCCCAAAAACCATACCCGAATAACCATCCCATGTTTTGCCTCTAATCATGGAAGTTGGCCAGGTGCTTGTAACCCGAAGCACGGCTATCATCATAGTTTTACACTTTGCAGAGGTGGCACCACTTACCAACAAGTTTGTGATTTCGTCACCCATCGGCGACTGGAGAGAACCTCCATTATACCAGTACACAACCATCGGTGTATGGCCAAGAGGTCACAAAATAGACTTTACAAATGGGCTACTAGGATGTACAAACCCACTGAGGTTTCACCGATAGGCTCAAATCTCCATTCTCCCACCGACGGGCCCCCTCTTGTGACATGTAGTTCCCAGGGCAGTACTCATCGACTCTCATTCCCCGCGCAATCCTATGGTCCATAACAAGCTAGCAACACACCTATTTAGTTAGCTAAGCCGCACCCATATTTGGCCTTGTGGTGGCACTGTTTTCAACCGGTCCTTAAATCAACGGCAAGTAAACCACCATCTCATTCAGCAACTTCCACGAACCAAGCTCGCCTAGATCTCTCCGATTCCATGCTCATTAACATCATCAAGTTATCATCATCTTTATTCATATGAGTGCAGTAGCTAACAAGTTTTCTTTCAGCTTCCCGTATCCCGTAAGTTGAGAGAAGCAAAAGGAAAAATGACTATATCTGACTCTTCAACTTCCCCGGTGACAAGGATGATGAACAAAACTAGTAAACTCCTATAAAAGGGTGTCCCATCAAGTTGACACAAGCATACAAGCTTTCACAAGCAAAAAAGTTTCAAAAACATGGGATCAATATGGTCAAGGGCACTTGCCTTGCTCCCGCGATTCGTGTTGCTCAAGCGTCTCAAAGTCTTGGTGTTGTAGTTCCTCGTAGACGGCCTCTTGAGCGTGTCCTTCTACTCACTACCACACACATACAAAATTTACAGCAATCAATTATCATACACAAACTTTACTCAAGATGCAATAAGGTGGATGAATGCAATTCCTATGGTGCAGTTTATAAAAATCAATTTGCACGTGTTATTGCATGTTTTAGTAGGCTTCCATGGGGTTTTATGATGAACAAGGCTGCCGGGATCAGTGTGGACGTGGTTAAGATCTTGACACACTTTGTAGATCAATTCCACTGTCAAAAATCAACCAAAACATGATCTGTCCACATGCAGAAATTTCTGTTCGCAGGGGGTGAAGAAAACGGGTGCGTAGAAACAGCGGCGACGTCTAAGAGGGGTAACGGAAACCTACCTCACTTCTTTTCTCCTCTCTTCTTTGCGGCTGAAGCTCCTTCCTTGCAATAGCAGCAGCGGGAGATTTTCAATGGAGAATTACGAGGCTGCAGCCTGGGTAGAACGTCGGGGGCTTCTTTTCCGGCGACGGCGAGGCATGACGGAGCTCCGATGGCGGCCAAACTCCAGAAAGAGGGCGGTGACTTGAACTTTGCAGCATGGGATAGAGGGCGGCGGCCAAAATAGGGCTGGGGTGGCGACTAATGGGGGTTTTATTTATAAGAGGGGAAAAGAGCTAGGGAGGCAAGGATTTTAGCAACTCAATTATCCATGAGCTGAGATTTAATTTTAAAAGAGGTAGAAACTAGGGGCTGAGATTTTATTATTTATTTTCCACCAATGGCTGAGATTAATTGAGAAAATAAAATCCCACAAAAAACAAAAAGGGGGGCGGCTAGGGTTTCCCCCCTAATGGGCTGCGACCAAGTGGGTGGGGCCCATTAGGGTTTCCCCCCTAAGTGTGGCGGCCAAATTTGGGGGAAATCCCCCCCCCCCAAACGTAGGTAAAAATTCCCTAAGGGAATTTTGGTGAATTTGGGGGAAAATCAGGAAAATTGGGAAAAATTAGGGAAATTAGGGGAGGGGAAGTTGGTGGAAAACTGGGGAATTTTGGGCAAAAAATATATGTGGCCAAATCTGGCTATTTTATTTATTTATTCTGTTTATTTCTTTTTCTTTTCTTTTTATTTTCATTATTTTGTATTTTTATTCTCTTTTACTATTGTATTTGCTTCAATATTTCTCTCTTTATTTATTCTTCTTTTAAATGCCTCTCTAGATGAAAAATGTATGCAATGCATAGTACTAAAATTGAGGGTGTTACAGTCCCCCGCCCGTTCCCCATTACGGTGACAATACAGGGGTGCGAGGCGTGATAGCTTGTTCCCCATTATGGTGACAATACAGGGGCGCGAGGTGTGATAGCGGCACAGTGCCGCCCAGCAGAGCGAGAAGACACTGCAACAATATGGCGTCTTCATCATCACCTACTATCCAGTCAGAGGCGCTCAGCGCGCCAGGCGGTGGGTCATAACTCCACTGCCAAGTACTCTACATGTAGTTGTAAATACCCTAGATAATGTATAGGGTTCAGACAGCATTGGGGCCACCTGTCGGGCCCCAGACCACATTGTAACTGCCCTGCCTTGGACTAAAAAAGGACCGAGGCAGCCTCCGGGCAAAGGGTTTGGTTCGCAACCCAGCATACTCACACACACATACGCACAAGCAATACAACAATCTCCCTCGTGGACGTAGGGTTTTACGCTCCAGTGGCCTCAACCACATAAATCCTCATGTTCACCTTCCCCTCTCAAGCTCGATCAATCTAGGGACAATCAGCCCCTCCAATCATAGAACCTCCGCGGGCTTCTTCAGTACCGGTACCGGTGGAAGTGTCATTGCTACACTTCGACAGTTATATATCAAGCCAGTTAATGTTTTAGCTCATGATTTGTCAACGGATTCATCACATGGTATCCCTTCAAGACCATAACCAATACTTGACTACCAATAGTCTACCCCACAAATGGAGCATATGGACCGTACTCTCTAGTCTCTTCATGAGTTTTCTATAGATCACCCAAATCTCACAGTCAAAACTCATATAGATGTGTCTCTTTCAAAAATGCACTATAGGATAACATCTTGTTACACATAACCAGTAAAAATACATTAAGGCATATCGCCAATCTGCGTTACAACTTTGAGAGTATAGTTGTATATCTTAATATAGAGAGTGTTTTATAGTATGATACTCTCCTCCTTAATCCACTAATTTTTTTCAAGGCCCTAATTCATGAGATCTTCGCATAGGTTGGGTTACCACTACGGTATCACACTTTGTGGGTCTCAAACCCATCTTTTCGGATGCACTTTCTATCATATCACATGATAATCCCTTTGTAAAGGGATCCACTAGGTTTTATCTATTTGTATATATAAAACAATTATTACTTTGGAGTTTCTTATTTTCTTGATAGACTTTAAATGTATCTTCACGTGTCTTCATGACTTTGTAGGATCCTTAGAACTATTCACTTCGGCATTCACTGTTTAATTATCACAATTCACAAGAAACATTAGCAACGGTTTTTCAACTATAGGCAAGTCCATAAAAGATTCTCAGATCCACTCTACCTCTTTCAGGTGTTGTCTCTAAAGTAATAGGTCCTGCTTCAATGATTGATTTCATCAATATGGTTAGTTTACAATACTTCATGACGCTGCACCTCCTCTAAGGATAAATACATACTCACTTGTGGCATAGATCTTATTAACATCTAAGATTGAGTTAGAGTCTTTATATCCTTCAGGCACGGTCAGATGCCCTGAATAGTAAATTTATAACTCATTGTACCTATCATATAGCGCATAACCCTTTCAAGTGCATGTTAATGATCAATACCCAGATTTGACATGAACTTACTTGATTTGCTCACAACAAAATATATGTAAGTTTGAATTGCGTTCGGTAAGTACATGAGTGAACCAATCATCTGAGAGTATTTAAGGTTATCTCTTAGCTCTCTCGTTATTTTGAAGTGTCACACTAGGATCATAACGTGTTAGAGAAATCTTGTTGTCCATAAAGTCAAATTGGGTCAAGATTTTCATAAATAGTTAGATTGCATTAATGTAATGCCACTCTCATTCTTTTTCAACATGATGTTTCGAATAATATTAGCTTATGATAGATTTTTGATATCAAAGCATTTTAATAGGAAGGACTTGAGCTTAATAATTATATTCATGCTTATACCAAATATGAGTATATCATCCAAATACAATCATAACATAGAACTATATCCTCCACCATAACAATAATACACACACCTACTAGCCTTAGTAATGGTAAAGCCCACAAAACTTAAGAGTTTTTTAACTTCTCGTGTCATTTCTTAGGTGTTTATTTCACACCATACAAAAACTTTATTTATTTGCACACCTTTTTTGTTTACCCTTCACTGCAAACCCATCTGAATCATACATATAGATTTGTTCCTCTAACTCTCCATTAACGAAAGTTGAATCTCGTCTACTTAATAAACAATTAGACTATAAGAGACACTACGGAAAATAGTACATGAATAGTTGTCAATCTAGCGATAGGTGAATAGATGTTAAAATACCCTTCTCGTTATTTTTGAGTATAGCCTTTGGATACTAGTCATTCATTGTACTTCTCAATAGTATCGTTAAACCTTAGCTTCTTTTTAAACACTCACATACAACCCAAAAGTTTGCATCCATATGGTTTCTTAGTTAACTTCGAAGTTCCATTAAAAAGAATTGAGTCAATCTCGGTATGAATCCCTTCTTTTCCAATCATCTACATCAGGAGATGCATATGCCTCTGCAATTAATTTGAGAGTATCACCCAAAAGGTATACAACAAAATCATCACCAAAGGGTTTTCCAATCCTCTGCCTATTACTCCTAATAGTAGATTTAGTATGTTTATCGTCAAGAACATCATTCGGTGGTTGTTTAAAATGCTCAGTAAGTCTACTATAGTTAGGAAAAATCCCAGAAGAAATTCTATAAGTGCTATACGTATCTTTCATATAAAAAATGTTCTTAAAAATATTGCATCATGGGATTCCATTATACTATCAACATGCATATCAGGTACCTGGATTTTATTACTAAAAATATATAGCCAATGCTCTATTGAGCATAACCTAAGAAGATACAATCTGCACAATCTTTGGTCCAAGTATAGTTTTATTACATACTGTAATATTGTCCTTTGCCAAACAATCCCAAGTGCACAAGTACAAAAGTGATGGTTTTATACCAACCCACTCCTGATAAGAGGTTTTCTCTTTGTTCTTGTTTGGAACACATGTCAAAATATGACATGAGGTTAATAAAGTCTCCCCATCACGTCTTAGATAAACCAGTAATGTCTAACATGACATTTACCAATTCATCCAATGTGCGGTTTTTCTCTCGGCTATCCTGTTTGATTGGAGTGAATTGGGAGACATTTGCATAATTAACACTGTGTTTCTAACAAAATTCATCAAATAATTTGGGAAAATACTCGTCACCATGATATGACCTAAGATGCTTGATCATTCCCTCTAATTGGCTTCCTACTTTAGCGTTGTAGATTTTAAAGTAGTCTAAAACTTAAACTTTACTTTGCAATAAATAAACATAAAAAATCTAGTATCATCATCAATTAATGTCATATACTATCCCTTTTCACCTATCGTCAACACATCATTCATCTCGCATGGATCTGAATTTATGAGTTCTAAAGGTGTCAAATTTCTCTCCACGACTGCCATATGAGGTCTTCGAGACTTTTTTTATTGCAAATAACTATGAGAGATCCTTTGACAATAGTGAATGTTGGAATTAAGTTCATACCATATAGACGAGATATTAAATTGAAATTAACATGGCATAAGTGTGAATGTCAAATACTCGCATCATCATTAACATTTTCCTCGAACTTCGTCCATTCTTCAATGGATGTAGTTACTTGAGGCTTGTCCTGGTTGCCTAGAATATTTTCAGACTAGTAAGCGAAAGCGTGAATTGAATTGTGTGAGATCTAGGTCTGCTGAATACATAGGCAAAAGGTGTTTGAGTGAGGTTCATATAAAGTTTTAATCATTCACATGGTGTTGTGGTTTGACATGAGAAATGTTAAGCTTGTCTTTGATTTGTAGGAGAGAATGTTTGATGCTCATGGACTGATTTTTCGTGTGTTGTAGTGGTTCGAATGTAAGCAAAATGTTTGTGTGAGACTGTCATGCAAAGTGTTGTGGTGTGGACTAATAAGAGTTTGTTGACTTGTGCCCGCAAATAATTAGTTGTTTTCTCATGTGTAGGTATTTCTTGTGGTCAAGACATGGTCAGGGAGGGTGGTACTTGAACTAAACTCAGGAAGGAGTTGAGGTTCAACAACCAAATTCAGCAGGAATTATGGTTGAGGCAATCAAATGTGTCATGCAACATATTTGTATCAAGAACAGTTCATAAGGAGGTGTTTAAGACATGTCAAGTGGAGTTACAAACGTGTGTGGAAGTCATGGACACAAGTGCAGTGATGGCACAAGATTCTGGGGTGATTCTAACAAGTTTGGACGATTAAAGTGAAGGTTGAACGTGTTTGGAAGGTGTGTGTAACGAGTGCATGGATGTGGCAACATGGTTCCAAGGTGTGGTGAAAGTGTTTGAACATTTGTGGAGGTTGGCACAAGTTTCTGATATGATTCCAGCATGTTCATACGTGACAAAGTTGGTTTAAGGTAGGTTTGGAAGTGAATCCGAGTTGGAGTCGGAATAGGGTGGATTCGGACGTGCGTTTTGTCAGGAAATCAGGCTTTTTGGCCACAAAACAGCTGGTTCTTTGGTTGCGAGTTTGGGCTAGAGAATTCAAGTTAGGGTCGAATTTCAAGTTTTTTATGTCTATAACACTTGTGGCTGCTCTGAAAGAGTTTTGGAAGGCTAGTATTCTGATCTATATGCCAATAGATAGAGTTCAAGTAGGTTAGGAGGTGTCCTATTTGAACAGAACCCTTTTGGAGGTGTCCGAGTTGATTATGTTGGCCTGAGGGTTGTGGATATAAATAGAGAGTACTTGTGTGACACCCGGTTCCAAAAAACTAACCAAGTGAATGCATATGTGAGGCCAGGATATTCATAACACATACACAGCTTTATCACAAACTGAACTCAGAATATAACCACGTACAAACGATGTTTAAGTACTTTATTACATTCACTCATTGTCTCACTCATGAATATCTAACTTACTCTTGAAGCAGAAGACTCTAAACGATAGCGGAAAATGGCTAAGACAGCAGGCTTCAACTTCAACTCCACAGTCATGTTGATGGTAGTGCGCACGCCTAGTACTCCACCTATTCCTCGAAGTATTCTTCTCCTGTAGCTGATATATTTGTGGGAATGCAAGGGTGAGTACATGTCATACTCAGCAAGTGCGGGAAAAGTATGACATGTAGCTTCCAACAAGGTAGAGAATAAAGAGGTTCATTGCAGCAAGGAAAATTTATTTCACAACATGGTGAAAACAGTAAATATTTCTAGGTGAGTTAAATCCCAACATAACCATGTAATTCATCAACATTCCTTCATCTTAATTCAATATTTGTGAAGCCTCAACCAGTCAATACTCTTTCTCAAGTCATCTCATACTCATAAATATTCATAACCATCTCATTTTCATTGAACCAAAACAAAACTCATTGCCATGACCCAAAAACAGTCCCTAAACCAATCCCAATGACCATACCCGAATAACCATCCCAAATTTTGCCTCTAATCATGGAAGTTGATCAGGTGCTTGTAACCGGAAGCACGGCTATCATGATAGTTTTACACTCTGCAGAGGTGGCACCACTTTACCCACAGGTTCGTGATTTCGTCACCCATCGGTCACTAGATAGAACCTCCATTATACCAGTACAAAAACATCGGTGTATGGCCAAGAGATCACAAAATAGCCTTTACAAAGGGGCTACTAGGATGTACGGACCCACTGAGGTTTCGCCGGCAGGCTCGAATCTCCATTCTCCCACCCACGGGCCCCCTCGTGTGCCATGCAGTTCCCAGGGCATTCCTCCTTGACTCCCATTCCCTGCGCCATCCAATGGCCCATTAACAAGCTAGCAACACACTATTTGTGAGCTAAACCGCACCCATATTTGGCCTTGTGGTGACACTGTTTTCCTAGCATGTGCTCGCATGAACCGGTGCTTCGATCTACGGCAAGCAAACCACCATCTCGTTCAACAACATCCACGAACCAAGCTCGCCTAGATCTCCCTGATTCCATGCTCATTAACATAATCAAGTTCTCATCATCTTTATTCATATGAGTGCAGTAGCTAACAAGTTTTATTTCAGCTTCCCGTATCCCATAAGTTGAGCGAAGCAAAAAGGAAAAATGACCATACCCGACTCATCAACTTTCCCGGCGACAGGGATGGCCAACAAAACTAGTAAACTCCTATAAAAGGGTGTCCCATCAAGTTGACACAAGCATACAAGTTTTAGCAAGCAAAACAGTTTCAAAAACATGGGATCAATATCGTCAAGGGGCACTTGCCTTGCTCCCGCGGTTCGTGTTGCTCAAGCGTCTCAAAGTCTTGGTGTTGTAGTTCCTCGTAGACGTCCTCTTGAGCGTTTCCTTCTACTCACAACCACGCACATACATACATTACAACAATTAAATATCATGCACAAACTTTACTCAAGATGGAATGAGGTGGATGAATGCAATTCCTACGGTGCAGTTTATAAAAAACAGTTTGCATGTGTTCTTGCAAGTTTTAGTAGGCTTCCATGGGGTTTTATGATGAACAAGGCTTCTTGGATCAAGTGTGGACGTGGTTATGATCTTGTCACAGTTTGTAGATCAATTCCACTGTCAAAAATTGACCAAAACATGGTCTGTCCATACGCAGAAATTTCTGCTCACAGGGGGTGGAGAAAACGGGTGCGTAGAAACAACGGCGACGTGGTAAAAAGGGGTAACGAAAACCTAACTCATTTCTTCCTCCTCTCTTCCTTGTGGCAGGACCTTCTCCTTGCAATGGCAGAAGCTAGAGATTTTCTTGGAGAATTATGCAGCTGCGGCTAGGGCATATTGTCGGGGGCTTCTTCTCCAGCGACGACGAGGCGTGGCGGAGCTTCGACGGCGGCCAAACTCCAGCAAGGGGCGGCGACCTGAGCTCAGCAGCAGGGGAGGGCGGCGCCAGGTGTTTTTGGGGCTGAGGTGGCGGCTAGGGGGGGGGTTTATTTATAAGAGGGGAAAATAGCTAGGGAGGCTAGGATTTTAGCAACTCAATTATCCAAGGGCTGATATTTTAATTTAAGAGAGATGGGAGCTAGGGGCTGTGATTTTATTATTTATTTTCCACCAATGGCTGAGATTATTTGAGAAAATAAAAGGCCACAAAAAACAAAAATGGGGGCGGCTAGGGTTCCCCCCATTATGAGCTGTGGCCAAGGGGTGGGGCCCACTATGGTTTCCCCCACCTAAGTGGTGCAGCCAAATTGGGAGAAAATTACCCCCCCCCCCACCCAAATGTGTGGAAAATTTCTCTAGGGGAATTTAGGAAAATCAAGAAAATTAGGGAAAATTAGGGAAGAGGGGAATTTGGGGGAAATTAGGGGTGGCCAGATTTATCTATTTTATTTACTTTTTCTTTTTTTTTCTTTTAATTTCTTTTTCTTTTATGTTTATTTTCATTATTTTCTATTTTTATTTCTATTTTATTATTTTATTTGCTTCTATATTTCTCTCTTTATTTTCTTCTTCGTTTTAAATGCTTCTGTACATGAAAAATGTATGCAATGCATGGTAGTTTGACTGTATTACAAACCTACCCCCCTTAAAATGAATCTCGCCATCGATATTCGATAAAGTGGAGAAAAGATGAGGGAATTCCGTCTTGAGGTCTTCCTCACGCTCCCATGTAGTTTTGCCTTCCGTGTGATGGCCCCATTATATCTTGCACCAACGGATTACTTTATTCCTCGTGACCCTTTCCTTTACTTCCAAGATTTTGATGGGTGTTCCGCGTAGGCCAGATCCTCTTGAAGTTCTAGCTCATCCATCGGTACTTGTTCTTCCGGCACTCTTAGGCATTTCTTGAGCTCGGATACGTGAAATACATCATGCACGTCGAAGAGGTGCGTTGGAAGCTCTAGTTTATAGGCTACCTCTCCTTGCTTGCCCAAAATCTTGAATGGCCCGATGTAGCGAGGTGCTAACTTGCCTTTGACGTTGAACCGTCGTTGACCTCGGATAGGCGACACCTTAAGGTACACGAACTCTTCAAGTTTGAAGGACATACTCCTTCGCCGATTGTCCGCATAGCCTTTTTGTCGTGACTGAGCGGCCTTCAACTTTTCACGTATTGTTTGGACTTGCTTTTCGGCGTCTTGCAGCACTTCGGGTCCAAATACTTGGCTTTCTCCGGTCTAATTCCAGAACAGCGGTGCTCTACACCGTTTACACCGTCTACGGTATAGTGCCTCGAAGAGGGACATTTTCAAGCTGGCTTGGTAACTATTGTTGTATGAAAATTAAGCATATGGAAAGCTTTTGTCCCAACTACGCCCATGTTTCAAGGAGCAAGCTCTCAACATGTCTTCCAAAATCTGATTTGTACTCTCAGTTTGCCCGTCGGTTTGCGGGTGATATGCGAAGCTGAAATTCAACCGTGTATCCATGGCTTCATGCAGCTTCTTTCAGAACCTAGAGGTAAATTGAGAACCTTGATCTGAAACTATCCTCTTCGGAACTCCATGACGACATACTATTTGCTCCATATACAGATCAGCTAACTGCACCACAGTGTACTTGGTCCTATATAAAATCCCCAAAAGTGTAGCAACAAAAGTCAGCTCATGTACACTTATGAAAAATGAGGGGAATTAAAACTTTGAATTTTAATGGTGTAAGTTCAAAGTGAGGGTTTAGACTGCCCAAAACTTCCAAACATGGGATCTAAATGCACAGCATGGATTTCCATAGTCCAAATATTTAACATTCCAAATTTCAGCTCATTTGGAGGAGTTTTCATATTTGTTTGGTATTAAAACGAAAAGCCCTCCAATCTGAATTTCAAATTCAGTTTCAAATGCCAATTCCCTCAATTTGAAAATTTGGTTTCACAAATGTGTTCACCACCTTTGAATGAGCAGCCATGCCAAAATTGGAAATTTTGGAGCTGGTTTGCTATATTTTTGAGGCAATACAAAGTGGAGAATTCAAACTCCTTTTCAAATTCAATTGATCAAACCATATCCAAATTTCACACCAGAATTCAAACCATTTGAATTCAGAAAATTCAAACTTAACTTTTGTGTGAAGTAAAGCTTTTAATGTTGAGTTGCTGGATGGAAAATATCAGCAAAATTTGACTAAACAAAGGGGGGAGGTGGGCCCAATTGTCAGCCACCCAAAGCAAACCAACCGACTGTTTCCCTCTCTCTCTGTTTTCCCGAGCTGATCACCGCATGCCAGCTCCCGGCTGACCCGTCGCCCGACACTTCCACCGAGCTGGTTCCCGCTGCCCGACGTCAGCGCGCGCGTGGGTGATAAGAGCGGCCGCCCGTGTGCCCCAGCTCTATTTCTCCTCCTCCTCAGCTCGGTTGCCGCGGCTGCTTCGTTCACACCGAACACCACCGATAGCTCTCTCTCCCGATCGACCACCGCCTGCTAAGCTCGGTTGCTCGGGCCATCCATAGCAAAAAGTAGCGCCTGGACGTGCTCTAGCCCTCTCCAAAGTTCCTTCGAGGTTTGCCGATCAGAGCTGCTCGGGAAACGTGTAAAAGCCCAATAAAAGGGACTTGCAAAAACTTTTCTTAACCTCACAACACCACAGTCTTTATTGTGGATATCTTAGGAAATGTTGTGAAGAGCAAGTAACCTCCATCAAAAGAGTAATTAGAGGGGAAAGCCTTCACTTTCACAAAGTAGGATTTCTACACATGAACATGAGAGGTTGAGCTCACCCCTAGGACTTAAAAAGTCTTGGGAGGGTTCAAGCCAAGTTTCATGCAAATCCAACACTTTTTGAGGCACTTTTGGAGGTATTTGAAAAAGAGGCCAATTTGAATGTAAATTCAAATTGCAGCAACTTTCATCACTCAAATTCAAAAGTTAACTTCATATTCAAACTCAGCACATTTTTCTGAGCTAGCCCACCAAATTTCATCCCCATTGGAGTTCATCTTGTGGGGAGCCAAATTTGCAATAATTCAAAACTGAATTTGAAATTCAGTTTAAATATGAAGCAAATTGGACCAACCAAATTTCAAACTGGAGAACTTAAATTTGAACCAAAACTTTGGGGCTAAGTCTCACATTAAATTGTGAGTAGCTGGTGGGATAATTAGCAAAAACAGAAGAGAAATTTGGAATGTAAGAAGAAAAGGGGAGGCCCACATGTCAGCTGCACACACGAGTATTCAGTCGGTTGCTGCAGCCGGGTCTCGACTTCGCGCGCAAGGAACGGGCGAGGCGGCGAGCCACCGAGGCGTCGACGTGCCGCCCCCTACGCTCGATGCTTTGCGTGTGTAACACCTCAGTGAAGCAAACCGAGTACTCCACTCGGCTTCTCCCCATTTTTCCACCGAAAGCAGCCGCACCAGGCCGGAAAACGCTTGCCGCCGACCACTCTTCGCGCCCGCACATCGCTCAGCACCCCTAGGACCTCCCGCGACCACCGGTGATCGTGAGATCGTGTGCAGGACGCTGCTGGACCTCACCGAGCTGCCAAGCCGGTCCCTCACCCTCTGTGTGTGGCGCACAGCAACAACCATCGTCCGAAATTTCAGTTTGTGCCGCCGCCGGGCCTCCTCGACGTCCCGGCGATACAGAGAACGTCACACCCCGAGTTGAATAGCAAAAAGGTGCGCCTACTCCTTCTCTTCACGCTGCCGGAAGCCCTAGTCCATCCCTCCATGGGAGCCGCGGGAATTTGCGGAACACCGAGGACATGTCCATAGGTCAGGGGGGTTAGATTTTTCAAAATTCACGATCCATGTGTGTTCTCTGGCCATTCTAGTCATAGGGTAGGCCACAGACCTCGGTGCGAGTCGCCGAGACTGAAAAGAACTGGGAATTGTGGAGCCACCACGGTGCTGTTCAAGTTTTACCTTCTGCGGCCGGTTTTCAACCGAGGGCGCACGGTGACATAGGGTTTGGAGGAGTTTCCAAGCTCATTGGCGTATGGGACGTCCTTGGCCATGAGCCACTGATGCTCTAGAGCAAAAGAGACGGGAAATTAAGCCAGCAGGGAGGACGGCCGACGTCGCCAGACTCGGTCCGAGGCCGCCGTCCGTCGCCCGACTTCTGTGGACCGTTAGAGCTCACAACGACCCCGGGAATGGTTTCCCCGACCCTCAAAACCCCTAGGCGGTGAAAGCCAGGCCGGGAGATTGCTTAGGAAGGAGGAACCGAGGGGGGAGGAGGAACACCAGCTTGTGAGGCACGCGCTGGAAGAGGGGAGCGGGAGGTTGAAGACGGAGCGCCGACCCCACCTGTCATCCACTCGGCGATAGAGCTGAGATCCTCTGTGGCTGCCGATCTCTTGTGGCTACACCGGGGGAAACTCAGTAACCCTGTATGTCCTCGTTTCTCACTGGCTGCGATTTAAAGAGTGGGCCCGGGTTCTTTTCCAATAGCAAAACAATTCCAGTTTCCACCCAAACTTTAGAAATCCATAACTTTTGCTAGGAAGCTCCAAATTTAGTGATTCAAATTGGGTTGGATTCATCTTGCCTAGATCTGTCCAAACATACAACCCAATTTGCATGAAACCCCTTAATTAATTCTGGGAAATTCTTTAAAGCTTTTCATCAAAAGAATTTTAGAGGGAGTTTGGTTCATCCAAAAAATCCTCAAGTTTTGCCAGAATATCCTTTAGGATGTTAGTGAACCCTTGTAAAAGTTTCAGGCCATTTGGAGTTGATTTGGTCAGAGCAATTCAATTTTGAAGGTGCTGTGTTCATTTGAATCCAGAAACATTTTCAGAGAATTTCCAAAATTTGGAGATTCAGTTCTGGGCAAATCTTATCTCCAAAAATGCTAGGAAAATTCATGCAAACTCTATGAGCTATAATTGAAATTGTAGTTCACTAAGTTGGGCATGAACAGGGGTGTTACCTCAGAATTAATTCTTCTTTGCTTATTTGCTAAAAGAATTATTCTGAGCAAACCACTCAGTGAAAAGTGCTAATGTTTGGTCCAGAGGGTTTTCCTGTGACAAGGGACTCACACAAAAATTCTCAGCTCCATTGGAGCTCTGGATCACCCCTGTCCTGTTTAACCACTTGAGGGATTAATATGGAAAAGGGGGAAAAACCACTTAGCATTTAACCATGTGATTAAGTCTAAGCCAAACCACCAGCACCAGTTCATCTTTAAATTCTTAAACAGAGTTCCAGTTGTTAGAACTGGTTATTAGAACTAATAGCAGTAACCTTACCACAAACTTGTATGCACTTTGCATTTAAATTTACATGTAGTCTTTCAATAACGTGTAGTCGCTGAAGGCGAGGAAGCTCCGGAGGTTCTCGACTTCCTGCTTCCAGAGGAAGAACTGACTCCTGACCAGCAGCAACGAGGCAAGCCCCGGTTTGCATTAACTCTTTTATAAAGTTTTTATTTTGTTTACATACGTAAGGGTGAGGTATGAATGTGCATTAGGTATAGGCTGAATGAAACCCCACTTGCATGACCAGAAATTTTCCATAAGAGTGAGGGTAGTGTCTAAGACCTCAAGTAGAAAGGCTATGCTTAAAGATTCATAGGGCTTCGGTACAAGTCGAGTAGTTGGAATCTACTCGCGAGATAGGCTTGGGACACACGGGTTTGGTTGAGTGACGTGAGATCACTTTAGTAATGAAAATGAGACTAGGCAGGGGCTAGGGCGCAGCAAGAGGGAGTCTTGTGTGCGCAGCCCTGTCCGTGTCGATTGAGGACCAATCCATGTGCGGCCCACGCTGATCAAGTTTGAACGTACCGAAGGCATATCGGATATATGGGCCCCGATAAACCGATGTAGCCTAAACCTCCGGGCGTCGAGGCATAGCACACCGATTTATAGGTGTAGGTTGAGGGCAGCAAGGTGGAAATCTGCCAACGGGCATTGAGAGATGCTTCGTGTGGGGAACCTCCTGCTCGTTTCGGTGCGACCGGTTCGACGTTTGGGCTGTTGGGTGAAAGGTTGTCCCGTACGACATCGAGTGAGCGTGCTGTGCAGCTCCATGGGTGAGCGTACGTGACGTGCTCTTTGGGTTTCCCTGCAGGTGTATATCGAGTCGATTCGCCGTCCCTCGCGGTGAAGAGTACCACTTGGTCACTGAGTCGTGACGTAGGCTAATGTATGAAATATGATGATTCAATATTGTTGATTGATATAATTGCATTGCTACATGTGTGCCACCAAATATTGCTTACTAAATTTCAGATTCTTGAACTGTTAACTTGTTGCTAAAAGTTGAACTGAGGATGAACTTGTAGGCGAGTCCATTTGTTGCAATATGACCGTCCGATGTCATGGTACACCTCATGTAGAGTTTCATGCTTAGGTGAATCGGTTAAGCCTTGCTGAGCCTTCGTGCTCACGGTTGCTGCTTAAGTGTTTTACAGGTGAGGAGCCACCCACGGACTCGGAGTACGAGTCCACCGGCGAGGGTTACCCTCTGTCGGGGACCACGGCTGAGTGGGAGCCGTACACGCCGTGCTGAGCTGAGACGTGTAGCTAGTGTGGGTTGCCCTAGGGCTGGGCAACCGACTTTTGCTAGATAGGCGGGCGTGAGTTGTACAAAAGAAACTTCCGCTGTGTAATAAAGACCCTGGTTTGTAACTGAGAAGTGTACTACTTTGTACATTCAGTTTGTTTTCCCATGTAATATAATGTGTTCTTATGACGTGTGCTGTCTGGTGTCGCATCGCGCGGCACCACCCTCTGCGATCCTGGATGAGCGGATTCCGGTCCGCCACAGCCTGGTATCAGAGCTGCATTGGGGATAGCACAGTACTTAAGGACTGTATTACAGGAAAACTTAGGTATACGGTGAGGATTCGATAGTTGCCCAAGTAAGGACTATATTAGCATAGTTACTTAAAGTGGCAAAGACTAACCTATGTGTTATAATTCTGAATTTCAATTATTGTAACGACACACCTACGCTCTGGTAAGTTTGGTAAGGAACGCCACCGAAAGCGGTTCAATTTCGGTTAGCTCTCCCTGACGAGGAACGTGGTTCAGGGATAAGTCTCACAGCTTGGTGTGAGACATCAATATGAACCTCTTGAACTCTTCATGTTCCTGAGTTCATAATGATAACAAGGAATTAAAAATCTATAGGTTCAACATTTAGGACCCTGGTTGGGTATAAGAATTGGATAGTGGAGCAGGATAGCCAAAGGGATGAAAAACAGAGTGCTCTGTTTTGGGCAGCAAGTTTGCTGATCTTCAACAGGGAATAACTCACAGGTCTTTTAGCCCAGGGAGGTGTGCTATATAGTTCTGGAGAGGTATTTAAGTACTCTACAACTTTGTTGTAGACTTCCAGAGCTGAAACACACCTTAAGATGGCTTAATTCCTAGAGAAATGTAAACTGTCCAGAACTAGGACAGAGTGAAGCATTCTCTGGACTGTTCTGTTTTTCAATGATAACTCCCAGTAGAAAAAATCAAAAATTTTCATATGATACATCCTTAGAAGGA
The DNA here is from genome assembly GCA_030760725.1 of Neostapfia colusana. Lineage (NCBI taxonomy): Eukaryota > Viridiplantae > Streptophyta > Magnoliopsida > Poales > Poaceae > Neostapfia > Neostapfia colusana. The sequence continues at coordinate 66,664,685 of JASWHV010000011.1, forward strand.
GTAGAATATGTGACATCTTTGCAATTCAAAGTTTCTGAAATTTCAGTGGAAACCAGAGTTGAAAACAGCAACTTCTCAAGGGAGGTGCTGTTAAAATTCTTCCAGAAATTCTGCTGACTTTGAATTAACATAACTTCTTAACCATAGCTAATCTAGGGGCAAATGAATACTCGCTGGAAAGATACTGAAGTTGACTTTAACTTTGGTGTTCAGCTTGAGTCATGAAAATGCCCAGAACCAGATCAAAACTGGGATTAGGTAACAACTGGTCATTCTGAAAGAAGAATGACAGTTGAACTTATTGGAGAGGGTGTTGTACCCTACGGGTGGTATACGTGATGACAAAGCGATAGTAATATCTCGTAGTGACCAAACCTAGTTATGGTGAGCTTCCAAAGTGGAGGTTCATCAAGTTGGATTAAACTAACTTGTGTTTGGTCTGGTAATGGTGTAGCATGTGCAAAGTTATTACATTATCTACTTACGAGATGTATCGCATGTTTTTATTGTCATCATGTTGATACGCCTATTGCTATTGGACTGCATGCAATCTGTTGCGGGACTGATGTTATTGTCGTATGGTTGCATATGGTTCGCACTAGGACCACGCACGAGGTGGGTGGCTCTAGCCAACAGGGAGGCGATGACTCCCAGCCACCGGCCTACGACAGCACCCTGCAGCAGCAGCCACCACCGCCGCCTCCGCTTACTCTAGCGGATATGATAGCGGCACTGGTGGGAGGTCGTGAGGAGCAGACCGACCTGCTCCGCACGATCGTGCAGAATACGTCCCAGGCGGGGGGACGTCAAGACAGAGGGCCTTGTGAGCCCCATGAAGTGTCGTACTCGGATTTCAAGAGTACGCACCCTCCAGTGTTCACCGAAGCCGAAGAACCACTGGAGGCGGACAACTGGCTGCGGACCATCGAGTCCAAGTTCCGGCTGCTCCAATGCACGGAGCAGCAAAAGACCTTGTTCGCAGCGCAGCAACTTCATGGTGCCGCTGGTGCGTGGTGGGCGAATTATGTCGCCTCACGTCTGGCTGGCCATGCCGTGGAATGGCAAGAGTTTCGGGAGGCGTTCCGCGCCTATCACATTCCTCCCGGGATCATGAAGAGGAAGTTCCAAGAATTCTTGGAGCTGAAGCAGGGCGGGAGGAGTGCCCATGACTACTCCCGTGCCTTCAACCATCTGGTGCAATACGCATCAGACTATATCTCCACGGAGGAGAAGAAGCGGGAGCACTTCTATCGGGGGTTACACCCCGAGATGAAGACACATCTCGTGCAGTGGAATCGCGGCACATTCAACGACTTAGTCAATGCCGTGATTATGCAAGAGGATGCTCAGCGGGAGTTGACAGCTGAGCAGAGGAAGCGCAGCGCTCCACCTAGCAGCGGTGGTGGCGCGCCTCAAAAGTACCGTATGGTGTATCGGACACCATCCGGGCAGCAGTGGCATCCACCGGCGCGACCTCAACGGTTCGGGGGACGTCCTTTTCAGTCACCCCCGTTCCGACCGCCGATGCCACCATCAAGACAGCAGCAGCAGACGGCACCCCGGGCGTTTCCACCGCCACAACACGCCCCGGGATTCCGTCCACCGATCAGCAGGGGACCGCCCCGTTTCACCTGTTTCACGTGTGGCCAGGCGGGCCACTTCACGAAGGACTGTCCCCAGGGGCAGCAGAGCAGCAGGCAAGCCCAGTTCCAGGGCGGTGCTCGAGGCCGACTTCCGGTGAAGAAGGTTGGTCAGCGGACTGGGGGCGTCCGCAACCTCGACAATGAGGACGCCCCAGAGGGAGACAACGTGCTGGCGGGTACGTTTACTCTCAACCATCAAGCCATCGTCATATTGTTTGATTCTGGTGCAACCCACAGCTTTATAAGTGCATCCTATGCGGCTAAGCATCAAATGCAAGTCTTCCCAACCGACTGCACTTATATGATCTGCTCACCGGGAGGGAAGATTTCAGCTAATATGCTGATTCCAAATGCACCTCTGTGCTTAGGTGGGAAACTATATCCCACCACTTCGATAATCCTTATGGGACAAAAGATTGATGCAATCTTAGGGGTGTCATGGCTATAATACCATGGCGCTGTCCTAGAGACTCGGACACGGATAGTTCATTTAAACTCTCCATTCCACCGTCCGCATTCCATGGTATTAGACACTCCAGTCCGGGAAGTTTTAGCAGTTAATAATGCTGAAGCTCTCAAGTTAGAAGACATCCCCGTAGTCCGGGAGTATCCCGACGTGTTCCCGGATGATCTTCCGGGCATGCCACCCGAGCGGGATGTCGAGTTCAAGATCGAGCTCGCACCCGGGACTACGCCCATATCACGGAGACCATACAAAATGGCTCCAAATGAGCTGGCTGAACTGAAAGAACAGCTCAATGACCTATTGAGCAAGGGTTTCATTAGGCTGAGTTCCTCGCCTTGGGGATGCTCGGCGCTGTTCGTGAAGAAGAAGGATGAAACCCTGAGGCTGTGTGTGGATTACTGGCCGCTCAACGCCGTCACCATCAAGAATAAGTATCCACTGCCGCGCATTGACATTTTGTTTGATCAACTTGTGGGTGCAAGTGTGTTCTCGAAGATGGACCTTCGCTCTGGATATCACCATATAAAGATCCGGGCGGAGGATATCCCGAAGACGGCTTTCTTGACGAGATATGGGTTATATGAGTATCTCGTCATGTCCTTTGGTCTCACAAATGCTCCAGCCCATTTCATGTATCTCATGAACTCGGTGTTCATGCCGGAGCTGGACAAGTTCATGGTAGTGTTCATCGACGATATCTTGGTTTACTCCAAGACAGAAGCCGAACATGCTGAACACTTGCGGATCGTTCTTCAACGATTGCGAGACCACCAGCTCTACGCCAAGTTCAGCAAGTGCGAGTTTTGGATCATCCAAGTGCCATTCTTGGGACATATCATCTCCGCAGAAGGCATTGCGGTTGACCCAAGCAAAATAGAGCAAGTGCTGAAATGGAATGCTCTCACTTCAGTTCATGAAGTCAGAAGCTTCCTCGGGTTAGCGGGATACTATCGGAGATTTATTCCAAGTTTCTCCAAGCTCGCTAAGCCGATGACAGAATTGCTGAAGAAGGGAACGAAATATGTTTGGAACACGGCGCGTGAAGGAGCATTCCAAACATTGGTGAAGCATCGCACCACAGCCCCGGTCTTAGCTCAGCCGGATACAACAAAGCCCTTCGACGTGTATTGTGATGCGTCCGGTATTGGGCTTGGCTGCGTGTTGATGCAGGAAGGACGTGTGGTCGCTTATGGCTCACGCCAACTTCGGAACCATGAGCAGCATTATCCCACTCATGATCTTGAGCTTGCTGCAGTGGTTTTGGCGCTGAAAATGTGGAGGCACTATCTCCTGGGGAATCTAGTGCATCTCTACACCGACCACAAGAGCTTCAAATACATTTTCACCCAGAAGGAGCTGAATATGAGGCAAAGGAGGTGGTTAGAATTAATCAAGAACTATGAAATTGAGATTCACTACCACCCTGGCAAGGCGAATGTGGTTGCCGACGCACTGAGTCGGAAGTCACATGTCCATCACCTCACCATTACACCGGTGGAGGAGGAAGAGCCGAGTTTATACTTGGTTCCTTATGGATCGCTGTACAACCTTGCCCTCATCCCTACTATTAGGGAGGATATCATTGCAGCTCAGAAGACGGATAAAGGCATGGCACATCTCCGGAGACGGATAGACAATGGAGAGATCAAGTGTTTCCGGAAAGATGATGAGGGGACGCTGTGGTTCAATGATCGAATAGTCGTACCCCGAGATATGGAACTGAGGAGGAAGATCCTCGATGAAGCTCACTTGTCCAAATACTCCATTCATCCGGGAAGCAAAAAAATGTACCAGGATTTGAAAAAGAAATTTCGGTGGACACGGATGAAGCGGGAGGTAGCTAAGTACGTATCCGAGTGCGATACGTGTAGACAAGTGAAGGCGGATCATATGAGGAAGTCAGGGCTGTTGCAACCCCTGAAAATTCCAGCATGGAAATGGGAAGATGTGAGCATGGATTTCTTTGTGGGATTACCCTTAACATCCAACAAACATGATTCTATTTGGGTGATCGTTGACCGACTGACCAGGTCAGCTCACTTCATCCCCGTACATACACATTTCCATGCCAACAGATATGTATGTTTGCATGGCGTACCCAAGACCATAGTCTCAGACCGAGGTGCATTATTTGTATCTCGCTTTTGGGAGCAGTTGCATGCTGCTTTGGGTACTAAACTGATTATAAGCTCCGCCTACCACCCTCAGACAGATGGCCAAACAGAGAGGGTGAATCAGGTTCTAGAAGACATGTTGAGAGCATGTGCCATCCACCATGGTAGGAACTGGGATGATCACCTACCATTGGCGGAATTCTCGTACAACAATGGCTATCAGGCGAGTATCAAGATGGTACCCTACGAAGGTCTCTACGGTCGAAAATGCCACACCCCATTAAATTGGTGTGAGTCCGGTGAAAGGGTCACATTCGGGGTTGATGTGGTGAACGACGCTGAAGAGCGCGTTCGGGCGATTCAAGCTAATTTGAAAGCCGCTCAATCCCGGCAGAAGAGCTACGCTGATAAGAGGCGTAGACCGTTGCACTTTGACATCGGTGAACACGTGTACCCCCGCGTGTCCCCGATGAAGGGTGTGCACCGGTTCGGTGTGAAGGGGAAGCTCGCTCCCCGTTTTATTGGACCCTATGCCATCACCGAGAAGTGTGGACCAGCGGCGTATCGATTGGAGTTACCGGCATCTCTTGCTAGTGTCCATGATGTTTTCCATGTTTCGCAACTGCGAAAATGTTTGAAGCATACGGCTGCTGTTCCTACCGAAGACATCGGCGAGCTGAAACCGGATTTGACCTATGATGAGTATCCGGTGGAAATTCTTGATGAGAAAGCCCGAACCACGCGTAGCAGAACATTGTGGTTCTACAAGATACTCTGGAGCAACCACACCGCAGAAGAAGCGACGTGGGAGAGCGAGGAATTTCTTCGCTCAAATTACCCGGAGTTCATGGCTTCTCAACACGGGTAAGTCCCTATTACATCACTATCTCTTCTTTTGTAATCTCGGGACGAGATTCTTTTAAGGGGGGAGGGATGTAAAAGCCCAAGAAAAGGGACTTGCAAAAACTTTTCTTAACCTCAGAACACCACAGTCTTTATTGTGGATATCTTAGAAATGTTGTGAAGAGCAGGTAACCTCCATCAAAAGAGTAATTAGAGGGGAAAGCCTTCACTTTCACAAAGTAGGATTTCTACACATGAACATGAGAGGTTGAGCTCACCCCTAGGACTTAAAAAGTCTTGGGAGGGTTCAAGCCAAGTTTCATGCAAATCCAACACTTTTTGAGGCACTTTTGGAGGTATTTGAAAAAGAGGCCAATTTGAATGTAAATTCAAATTGCAGCAACTTTCATCACTCAAATTCAAAAGTTAACTTCATATTCAAACTCAGCACATTTTTCTGAGCTAGCCCACCAAATTTCATCCCCATTGGAGTTCATCTTGTGGGGAGCCAAATTTGCAATAATTCAAAACTGAATTTGAAATTCAGTTTAAATATGAAGCAAATTGGACCAACCAAATTTCAAACTGGAGAACTTAAATTTGAACCAAAACTTGTGGGCTAAGTCTCACATTAAATTGTGAGTAGCTGGTGGTATAATTAGCAAAAACAGAAGAGAAATCTGGAGAAAAAGAAGAAAAGGGGAGGCCCACATGTCAGCTGCACACACGAGTATTCAGTCGGTTGCTGCAGCCGGGTCTCGACATCGCGCGCAAGGAACGGGCGAGGCGGCGAGCCACCGAGGCGTCAACGTGCCGCCCCCTACGCTCGATGCTTCGCTTGTGTAACACCTCAGTGAAGCAAACCGAGTACTCCACTCGGCTTCTCCCCGTTTTTCCCCCGAAAGCAGCCGCACCAGGCCGGAAAACGCTTGCCGCCGACCACTCTTCGCGCCCGCACATCGCCCAGCACCCCTAGGACCTCCCGTGACCACCGGCGATCGTGAGATCGTGCGCAGGACACTGCTGGACCTCACCGAGCTGCCAAGCCGGTCCCTCACCCTCTGTGTGTGGCGCACAGCAACAACCATCGTCAGAAATTTCAGTTTGTGCCGCCGCCGGGCCTCCTCGACGTCCCGGCGATACAGAGCACGTCACACCCCGAGTTGAATAGCAATAAGGTGCGCCTACTCCTTCTCTTCACGCTGCCGGAAGCCCTAGTCCATCCCTCCATGGGAGCCGCGGGAATTTGCGGAACACCAAGGGCATGTCCATAGGTCAGGGGGGTTATATTTTCCAAAATTCACGATCCATGTGTGTTCTCTGGCCATTCTAGTCATAGGGTAGGCCACAGACCTCGGTGTGAGTCGCCGAGACTGAAAAGAACTGGGAATTGTGGAGCCACCACGGTGCTGTTCAAGTTTTACCTTCTGCGGCCGGTTTTCAACCGAGGGCGCACGGTGACATAGGGTTTGGAGGAGTTTCCAAGCTCGTTGGCGTATGGGACGTCCTTGGCCATGAGCCACTGATGCTCTAGAGTAAAAGATACGGGAAATTAAGCCAGCAGGGAGGACGGCCGACGTCGCCGGACTCGGTCCGAGGCCGCCGTCCGTCGCCCGACTTCTGTGGACCGTTAGAGCTCACAACGACCCCGGGAACGGGTTCCCCGACCCTCAAAACCCCTAGGTGGTGAAAGCCAGGTCGGGAGATTGCTTAGGATGGAGGAACCGGGGGGGGAGGAGGAACACCGGCGAGTGAGGCGCGCACGGGAAGAGGGGAGCAGGAGGTTGAAGACGGAGCGCCGACCCCACCTGTCATCCACTCGGCGGTAGAGCTGAGATCCTCTGTGGCTGCCGATCTCTTGTGGCTACACCGGGGGAAACCCAGTAACCCTGTGTGTCCTCGTTTCTCACTGGCTGCGATTTAAAGAGTGGGCCCGGGTTCTTTTCCAATAGCAAAACAATTCCAGTTTCCACCCAAACTTTAGAAATCCATAACTTTTGCTAGGAAGCTCCAAATTTAGTGATTCAAATTGGGTTGGATTCATCTTGCCTAGCTCTGTCCAAACATACAACCCAATTTGCATGAAACCCCTTAATTAATTCTGGGAAATTCTTTAAAGCTTTTCAGCAAAAGAATATTAGAGGGAGTTTGGTTCATCCAAAAAATCCTCAAGTTTTGCCAGAATATCCTTTAGGATGTTAGTGAACCCTTGTAAAAGTTTCAGGCCATTTGGAGTTGATTTGGTCAGAGCAATTCAATTTTGAAGGTGCTGTGTTCATTTGAATCCAGAAACATTTTCAGAGAATTTCCAAAACTTGGAGATTCAGTTCTGGGCAAATCTTATCTCCAAAAATGCTAGGAAAATTCATGCAAACTCTATGAGCTATAATTGAAATTGTAGTTCACTAAGTTGGGCATGAAAAGGGGTGTTACCTCAGAATTAATTCTTCTTTGCTTATTTGCTAAAAGAATTATTCTGAGCAAACCACTCAGTGAAAAGTGCTAATGTTTGGTCCAGAGGGTTTTCCTGTGACAAGGGACTCACACAAAAATTCTCAGCTCCATTGGAGCTCTGGATCACCCCTGTCCTGTTTAACCACTTGAGGGATTAATATGGAAAAGGGGGAAAAACCACTTAGCATTTAACCATGTGATTAAGTCTAAGCCAAACCACCAACACAAGTTTATCTTTAAATTCTTAAACAGAGTTCCAGTTGTTTGAACTGGTTATTAGAACTAATAGCAGTAACCTTACCACAAACTTGTATGCACTTTGCATTTAAATTTACATGTAGTCTTTCAATAACGTGTAGTCGCTGAAGGCGAGGAAGCTCCGGAGGTTCTCGACTTCCTGCTTCCAGAGGAAGAACTGACTCCTGACCAGCAGCAACAAGGCAAGCCCCGGTTCGCATTAACTCTTTTATAAAGTTTTTATTTTGTTTACATACTTAAGGGTGAGGTATGAATGTGCATTAGGTATAGGCTGAATGAAACCCCACTTGCATGACCAGAAATTTTCCATAAGAGTGAGGGTAGTGTCTAAGACCTCGAGTAGAAAGGCTATGCTTAAAGATTCATAGGGCTTCGGTACAAGTCGAGTAGTTGTAATCTACTCGTGAGATAGGCTTGGGACACACGGGTTTGGTTGAGTGACGTGAGATCACTTTAGTAATGAAAATGAGACTAGGCAGGGGCTAGGGCGCAGCAAGAGGGAGTCTTGTGTGGGCAGCCCTGTCCGTGTCGATTGAGGACCGATCCATGTGCGGCCCACGCTGATCAAGTTTGAACGTACCGAAGGCATATCAGATATATGGGCCCCGATAAACCGATGTAGCCTAAACCTCCGGGCGTCGAGGCATATCACACCTATTTATAGGTGTAGGTTGAGAGCAGCAAGGTGGAAATCTGCCTACGGGCATAGAGAGATGCTCTGTGTGGGGAACCTCCTGCTCGTTTCGGTGCGACCGGTTCGACGTTTGGGCTGTTGGGTGAAAGGTTGTCCCGTACGACATCGAGTGAGCGTGCTGTGCAGCTCCACGGGTGAGCGTACGTGACATGCTCTTTGGGTTTCCCTGCAGGTGTATATCGAGTCGATTCGCCGTCCCTCGCGGTGAAGAGTACCACTTGGTCACTGAGTCGTGACGTAGGCTAATGTATGAAATATGATGATTCAATATTGTTGATTGATATAATTGCATTGCTACATGTGTGCCACCAAATATTACTTACTAAATTTCAGATTCTTGAACTGTTAACTTGTTGCTAAAAGTTGGACTGAGGATGAACTTGTAGGCGAGTCCATTTGTTGCAATATGACCATCCTATGTCATGGTACACCTCATGTAGAGTTTCATGCTTAGGTGAGTCGGTTAAGCCTTGTTGAGGCTTCGTGCTCACGGGGTCTGCTTAAGTGTTTTTCAGGTGAGGAGCCACCCACGGACTCGGAGTACGAGTCCACCGGCGAGGGTTACCCTCCATCGGGGACCACGGCTGAGTGGGAGCCGTACACGCCGCGCTGAACTGAGACGTGCAGCTAGTGTGGGTTGCCCTAGGGCTGGGCAACCGACTTTTGCTAGATAGGCGGGCGTGAGTTGTACAAAAGAAACTTCCGCTGTGTAATAAAGACACTGGTTTGTAACTGAGAAGTGTACTACTTTGTACATTCAGTTTGTTTTCCCATGTAATATAATGTGTTATTGTGACGTGTGCTGTCGGGTGTCGCATCGCGCGGCGCCACCCTCTGCGATCCTGGATGAGCGGATTCCGGTCCGCCACAAAATGCGGTTTGGCGCCAAAGCTCTGAGGTGCACCGGAACTCGCCTCGGCTCATCGTCGACAGCCTCATCCGACCACCCTCTTCCCCGACTTTCTGTATAAGAAAGGTGTGTTAGTAGCCCTGGATGGTGTAGCCGCCAGCCGTGTGGCAAATGCTTCATCGAGTATCTCGAATTTCACTGTTTCCCGAACCCTAGTGTAGAAGGACGAGGCACGGTTCATACCTAAATTCAGGTTGCATGATCAACCACGCGTCGAGCTCACGTGCACACAGCTTCTGCACTCTCTAGCGCCTATCCCCGACAAAGATCCAAAGAAAACCATCAATTGTTGGCCGTGTTCTAGTCAATTTTCGCGCCGCCATGGGAAAACACTTCGGTTCACCGTCGAGCTACACCTTGCTCGAGTTTTCACCCACCTTGGTGTGCAAGAACAGGCTCGTCACATCACCCTGATGCTTGCGGTGCTCTTCCCAACCGGAATACTCACCTGCTACGCGAGAACGACAGCGCCGGGGTGAAGTTTGCCGCTGCCACCATTGGGAAGATATTTCCGGCCATTTAGCGCCGCCACCAAGCTCACCAGAGTATTCTTCATCAGATTTTAGGCACAGGCGGCAAGGATTGAGCCGTCTAAGGCACGGGACAGCCGTTCCGGCGAGGCACAGCCGCTTCTCCGGCGAGGAGGCTGGCCGGGCGCGAGGTAGAAGGTGGGGGCCTGCCCCACCTGTCAGTGGCACCGGGTAGGCGCCGGATCGATTTGTGGCTCGGGATCTGCTGTGGCTTCGTGGGTTAAACACCGTAGCCCCGGTGTTGCCGAAATCTCACTGGTCCGATTTAAAACAGTGGGCCCAGCTCAATTATTTGAAGTTTCTATTAGAGTAATAATTCCAGAAAATTAGCTGATCTTTCCAAGCTCATAACTTTGTGTAGAAAACTCCAAAAAGGGTGAGACCAATTTTGTTGGAATCCTCATGAGGAGTACTTCACAGAGAAACCAATTTTTGGCTATGAAAATGCCCAGGAATTTCTGTAGAATTGTTTTTAGTAAATCTTTGGGGATTTATTACAGGAGCAATTCTTTATGAAATATTCCCAAATTTGGGCAGCAAATCCTTTCTGCAGTTACTGATCTCCAGTAAAAATTTGGGCTTCATTGGAGATCATTTGCTAGGCTAAACTGCCTTCCCATGTTCAGCCTTTAATTGGAAATTCCAATTTAAACAGAAGCTTTTCCAGAACTCCTGTCCAACTTCAAACATTCATATCTCTCTGTTGGTAGCTCCAAAAATGGTGAAACGAATTTTGTTAGAACCATGGAGACTTACCCTAATCATACCTTCCACTTTTAGCTATGTCAAAGCTCCTGATTTGGGCTCAAAATTCAGAGAAGCATTGTACTTGTAGGAATTTTAAAGACTACATGCAATGACATGTCTCCAAATTTGGCTCGAATCATCCTTAGAGAGTCTAGTATCTACTGTAAAAATCCCAAAGCCAATTAAGGATCCTAAATAGCAATAGCTATGAATAGTAGTTGAATTATTATAAATCCTTAATACTTATACATCTATTTTGCTACATTTCATTTAGTAACTGAAGTTGAGGATGCACCGGAGCCTTTGGACGTCCTGCCACCTGAAGTTGACTTCCCATCTAACTAGCAACCAGGAAAGCCCCGGTTTGCACTTAAGTACCTTTTATAAAATTCTTTATTTGTATCACTTATGTCTAGGGTTAATGTATGCATTAGAGTTAAGGTGATTGAAACCCCACTTGCATAACCTTTTAAATCCTATGAAGGGTTGGGTAGCTTACAGAGCCGACGAGTAGACAAGGCCCCGCTAATATGCTTAGGACCTCGGTAGAAGTCGAGTAGTTGGAATCTACTCGCGAGGTAAGGTTTATCACACGGTTTGGTCAAAATAGAAAATGGCTTAAGAGTGGTGAAAATGAGACCCAGAAGTGGGGGATAGGAAGCAGTGAGCGGAGGTCTCACGTGCGTAGCCCTGCTGGTGTCGATTGAGGACCGAGTTGTGTGCGGGCCTGCTGAACAAGTATCAAACAGTACCGGATGGCATACTTACATAAGCAGGAAACCTATGTAAATGGTTAACATGGGTGCCGAGGCTTACCCAACCGTAAATAGGAGTGGGTTGAGGGTAGCAAGGTGTAAATCTGCCGGTGGGCACAGTCACGCTCCACGCGGGGACCTCCTGCCCGTTACGGATGGACCGGTTCGGTGTCTGGGCTGCTTTTGAAAGGTTGTTGCATACAACAGGTAGGAAGTGGTGTGGAATCACTCTTCTGAAAGTGCGTATATGCAACGTGTTGTCCGGGTGTCTCCTGATTGCAATCACCGTCCCTCGCGGTTATTTGAGTACCTCTTGTTCACTGTTTCATGACGTAGTAAGAAGTGAAGTAAGCCAGTTGAATGATAATATGCTGTGATGATATATTAATGTTTTGTAAACCATAACTGCTGTAGATGTAGAGCTAATTAAGTTTACTTTCCGCTTTGGGAATCACCACATCGGAGGGAAGCGTTTCTTGTTTGATTGTGGACTTCCGATGTGAGGGCTGCCTAAAGTACATGAATTTGCTGCTATAAAACTGAAAGTAAGGATCAACTTATAGGCGTGTCTTTGTAGCAAAGTCCATTCTCCTATTTTACACATCCCTGCATGTAGAGTTCCATGCCTAGGCTAGACGGTTAAGCCTTGCTGAGCCATCGTGCTCACGGTTGCAATATTTGAGCTGTATGCAGGTGAGAGCTATGAGGAGGGTTCCGAGGATAAGGCAACATATTCAGCGATATCCCTTTTCATGCCATCCCACCAATAGCAAGTTTTCAGGTCCTTTTTAATCTTTGTACAACCGGGGTGTATGGAATAAGGCGAGTCATGTGCCTCCTTTAGTATCATGTTGTGGATGTGCTGCACGTTAGGCACACAAATCCTTTTCCCTAACCAAAGCGTGCCATTCTCGTCTTCCTTGAAATCCTTCTATGCCCCTTGTAGGATTCTCTCCTTGATTTTCTTTATTTCCTCATCCGTTGCTTGGCCATCTCGTATCTCTTGTTCCAACGTTGAGTCCAGTTCTACCACCTCCATATCGTTCAAGAACCCGAGATGTAATCGTTCGAACTCCTTACACAGCTCGGGTGGCAGCCCCAGAACCGTGAGTTGGTGACATGCTCCCTTTTGGCTCAATGCATCCGCTACTACATTGGCCTTCCCGGGGTGATAGTTGATTCCTACATCATAATCCTTGATGAGTTCCAACCATCGACGTTGCCTAAAATTCAGATCCGTTTGCGTGAATATATACTTGAGGCTTTTGTGATCCGTATAGATCTCACATCGGTGACCGCAGGTGTAATGCCTCCAAATCTTCAAGGCATGTACCACGACTGCAAGTTCTAGATCATGTGTAGGGTAGTTCAGCTCATGTTTCTTTAATTTCCTCGATGCATAGGCTACCACTTGTCCTCCTTGCATAAGCACACATCCAAGCCGTTGTCTTCATGCGTCACAATATATATCAAAACTCTTGCTCATGTCCGGCAGTACCAAAACCTGCACTGTCGTTAATCTCTACCTTAGCTCCTCAAAGCTGTCTTGACACGCTAGTGTCCACTAAAATTTTCATCAGCTATTCAGTCATAGGCTTCACTATTTTGGAGAAATCCTTGATAACCGGCGGTAGTATCCAGCCATCCCAAGGAAACTCCGAATATCCCTCATATTCTTCGGCTGGTTCCACTTCAAAATATCCCTCATTTTTCCGGGATTGACCGATACTCCTCCTTCGGAGATGATGTGGCCTAGGAATGATATCTCGTTTAGCTAGAACTGACACTTGCTGAACTTAGCATACAATTGATGCTCTCACAGTTATCAAGTGTTCCTCATGTTCTTCCTCGCTTTTTAAATACACCATGATGTCGTCGATGAAAACTATGACAAACTTGTACAAGTACTCAATGAAGACCTGATTCATGTAGTACATAAAGTATGCAGGTGAATTTGTCAACCCAATTGACATTACGGTATATTCATACTAACCATACCGTATTCTAAAAGCCGTCTTGGGTATGTTGGTGGGCTTAATCTTCAGCTGGAAGTACCCCGACCAAAGATCAATCTTGGAGAAAATTTGGGCACATTTCATTTGATCGAATAGGTCCTCTATGCGAGGCAGCGGGTACTTATTCTTGATCGTCACTTTGTTAAGAGACCTATAGTCCATGCACATCCTTTGGGTCCCATATTTCTTGTCTATGAAGAGCACGGGGGCTCCCCAAGGTGACGAGCTTAGGCGTATAAAACTCTTATCTAACTGTTCCTGAATTTTGCTTCTTGAGCTCCACTAATTCATTAGCAGGCATCCTATATGGTTTCTTCGCTATAGGTGCAGTTCCGAGTACTGAATCAATGGCAAATTCAATGTCCTGGTTAGGTGGCATACCTTGAAGTTCTTCTGAGAACACATATGAATATTCTCGAACCACCGGAATGCTTCCCAACGTAACTTCTTCCATGTGGTTCAATGTTGCCTTCTCAGTTGCAGGTTGGGCTGCCTCAAACTCAATACGAGTATCGTGCTCACTCTTCAACTGCACGATCCTTTTAGCGCATTGAATTACTCTGTTGTGCTTGCTTAACCAGTCCATTCCAAGTATTATATCAATCCCTTGGGAATCTAAGACGATAAGGTTGGCAAGAAAGTCTATTCCCCTTATTTTAAGGCTTACTTTTGGACATACTATATTAGTCCTCATCTCTCCACCGGGAGAATTAACCAACATAGTTTGTTTCATGTGGGATATGGAAAGGTTATACTTGGCAACATTCTTGGATGAGATGAATGAATGTGATGCTCCGGAATAAAATAAAACAATGGTTGGGCTGGAGTTGGCGAGAAACATACCAATCACAATGTCCTCAGCTTGTTGTGCTTCCTCAGCGGGGACGTGATTCACATTGACACAAGCATAGTTCTGCTTTCCAAGGATACCTTGCGTTGCTCCTCCGTTCGGCCGTGGGTTCTACTTAGGTGCATTGCTCGGCTGTCCAAGGCCTTTCTTGGGGCACTTATTTGCAAAGTGTCCCGCCTCTCCGCATGAAAAACATGCCTTGTTGCCCATAACAGCAGGAATGTTTGGGCGAGGCTTGTTTTGAGCATAGGCGCCCATGTTAGGACGGGGTGCAGGAGGCATGGGCAAACGTGGTGCTTGCATAACAAGGCATTGCTTCGGTGGCTGATTAGAGCTAGGTGGATTTGCAGGTAAGAAAGTAGAAGCGAACGAGCCATAGTATGGTGCAGCTGGTGGCATGAGGCGGGGACGTACATTACATCCTTGTGGCTGTCCTTGATATGGCATCTTTCTCTTTGCCTCTTGTTCAATCTCACGGATCTTGCTCTCCACCACTATAGCTTTGTCAACAAGCTTCTGGAAATTTGCATCATCATTTTTGAGCAGCTAAACTGGAATTTCATTATTCAGTCCTCTCATGAACAAGTACTGCTTTCTATGATCCGAGTTGACATCTTCTGGAGCATACCTTGACAACTGTGTCAATTTGTTGAGAAATTCATTCACGCTCTCCCTTCCTTGACGGAGACCTTCAAACTCTTGCTTTTTAAGCATCATGGCTCCCTCAGGGACATAGTGAGAGCGGAAACTCTCCTTGAATTCAGCCCAAGTGATTGTCTCCTGATTGACATGAGCATTGCAAAGAGCATCCCACCAATCAGCGGCTGCTCCCATAACCTGGTGTTATGCGAAAAGAACTTTCTCCCGATCATTGCAATGAACAATAGCAAGCTTCTTTTCCATAGACATCAGCCAATAATCAGTCTCCCTAGGATCATTGGCTTGAGCAAAAGTAGACGGCCTAGTCCTCATGAACTCTCCCAATCGGTTGTGAGCCGGAGGTGCTGGCGGTGGCGGCGGCGGGGGTGCAGGAACGAGGTTAGGGTTATTGTTGTTGTTGTTAGCCTGTAGCTGACCAAATGAATGTATCATAGTTTGCATGAGTTGGTTCTGCATAGCCATCAACCATTCAAGATTGTTTGCATCAGCCCTGGGGTTGGCATCTTCATGAACTTCCACATTGCCATCCTCATGTGGTTCGTTGTTACCACGAGCGTTCCTTCATTGGCGGTTGGAATTTTCCCTCGCCATCTGTGAGAGAGTAGAGTAGGAAATAGAAATTTAGATTGATCCCCAACTACATGCATTAAGGTGTATGAACTAAGCAAGTTCTTTTATTAATTTCAGCCTATAAGAGGATGTGAACAAGTGCCGAAGCATCTCACATCTCTCTACTATGTGTGGATGTGGACATTTGCCGAAGCATCCCACAACTCACACCAAGCACAAAACTCAAGCAATCATCATACAAATTAAGCACACCACTCTTATTTCAGCCTACTACGTCTAAGTGTTCCTATTATAACTTATTCAATGGGAATCCTAAACTCAATCGTGAGAACCGATGTTGTTCTCGCCGTGTGATGGGGGTGGTCCATACATGGGCGCACGGAATAGTGAGTCGGCAGTCCATGTAGGGATAGATGATGCTGGTGCTCCATTTGTTCCCGCGTTGGCATGAGTCTCCTCTTGTTTTTCCTCCAAGTACAACTTCTTATGGAGGTAGTGGATCTCTTCTTGTGCGCGTGCATAGCGGTTTCCCAACTCCAAGAGCATTTTCTGAGATTTGTCAGCAGCTTGTGGGTTGGAAAGAGCTCCTACATGGGGTCCAATGATCTCCCTTGTGCCACTCTTCCGACACGGGTGCAGCTCAAAGGTAGTGTTCTCAAGCTGCCCACGGAAGGCGTAGTACAATCTGGTGAGTGCATCCCATGCAGCATCATCAACAGCTTATGCCATTGTAGCTCTCCATGTGGGTGTGAAGTGCCGGGTTACAACCCTACCGTTAGATAGGATGATTACTTCAGCCTTCCACTCTTGATGTCCGAGACAAGGGACTTTCTTAAGGAGATACTCTGGGTATAGGCTGCAGCAATCCAGGAACTCTCTAAGCTCCTTGGATATGTATCCTCCTTCCATCCCGTCGGACCGGAATTGTTGAACTGAATGGATGGCCCGTTCATCACCTTCACTCTCTGCATCAGCAGGGGGTGGCTCCTCTTCGGATTCATGTCCTTCTGACATGGCTTCATGAGGCTCTGCTGGGTGTAATCCCACGTGAAATTCGTCCTGAGGTGCATACCAATGCTGCGGTTCTTGTGGGTCATATTCCATGTCATCTTTGATTGGTTCTACCTCTTTTAGATCCTCTTCTTCATGCATAGAGCTACTAACTTCATCTTCATCATGAGGTTCCATCTTCACCTCCACCCAATATGGTCTATCGGACACCTAAATAGGGTTAAGTGTACTCCCAAGTGGTGGTGGACGAGTCCTTATGCGTGATGTGCTCCTAGTCACCGGCATCTACAAATAATACATGAGAAACTTTGGAGAAGAAGAAAATAACTTAAAAACTTCAGAAGCTATGAAGCAAGAAAACAAAAGTGTTGCTGTCCACAAGCAAGGAAGAAAAGAGGGGCTGAAAATAGCACGTTGCGGTGGCTGCGTTGACAAATAAAGTGCAGCAGCAAATAATCTTCAAAAATAGTAGTTTAGAGGGGTGTTCCTATGTGTTTAAGAGTGTCCATTCTACCTAGGCTTGCGTCCTACGGTCAACGTGGCTCCGATGCCAATTTGTGACACCCAGTTCCGAAAAACGAACCAAGTGAATGCATATGTGTGCCCAGGATGTTCATCACACATACACAGCTTTACCACAAATTGAACTCAGAATATAACCACGTACAAATGATGTTTAAGTACTTTATTACATTGACTCATTGTCTCAGTCATGAATATCTAACTTATTGTTACAACGGAAGACTTTAAACGACAGCGGAAAATGGCTAAGACAGCAGGCTCCAACTTCAACTCCACAGGCATGTTGACAGTAGTGCGCACGCCTAGTACTCCACCTGTTACTCAAAGTATTCTTCTCCTGTAGCTTATGTATTTGTGGGAATGCAAGGGTGAGTACATGTCGTATCAGCATGTGCGGGAAAAGTACGACATGTAGCATACAACAAGGTAGGGAATAAAGAGGTTCATTGCAGCAAGCAAATTTTATTTCACAACATGGTAAAAACAGAAACTATTTCTAGGTGAGTTAAATCCCAACATAACCAAGTAATTCATCAACATTCCTTCATATTAATTCACCATTTATCAAGCCTCAACCAGCCAGTACTCTTTCTCAAGTTCATCTCATACTCATAAATATTTATAACCATCTTATTTTCATAGAACCAAAACCAAACTCATTGCCATGACCAAAAAACAGTCTCAAAACCAATCCCAATGACCATACACGAATAACCATCCCAAGTTTTGCCTATAATCATGGAAGTTGGTCAGGTGCTTGCAACCGGAAGTACGGCTATCATGATAATTTTACACTATGCAGAGGTGGCACCACTTTACCCACAAGTTCGTGATTTCATCATCTGTTGGTGACTAGAGAGAACCTCCATTATAGCAGTACACAACCATTGGTGTATGGCCAAGAGATCACAAAATAGCCTTTACAAATGAGCTACTAGGATCTACAGACCCACTAAGGTTTTGCCGGCAGGCTCAAATCTCCATTCTCCCACCCACGGGCCCTCTCGTGTGCCATGCAGTTCCCAATGCAGTCCTCCTCGACTCCCATTCCCCGCGCCATCCAATGGTCCATAACAATCTAGCAACACGCTAATTATTCAACTAAGCCACACCCATATTTGGCCTTATCGTGGCACTATTCCTGGCATGTGCTAGCATGAACCTGTCCTTCGATCTACGGCAAGCAAACAACCATCTCATTCAGTAACATCCACGAACCAAGCTCGCCTAGATCTTCTCTATTCCATGCTCATTAACATCATCAAATTCTCATCATCTTTATTCATATGAGTGCAGTAGCTAACAAGTTTTATTTCAGCTTCCCGTATCCCGTAAGTTGAGTGATGCAAAAAGGAAAAATGACCATATCCGACTCATGAACTTCCTCAGCGACAAGGATGGCTAACAAAATTAGTAAACTCCTATAAAAGGATTCCATGAATACCTTATTTATGATGTACATGAAGTATGTCGGCATGACCTTGTATTCATACAGCCCGTACCAAGAGACGAAAGCTGTCTTGGGAATATCGGATGGTCTTATATTCAGTTGGTGATATCCCGATCTGAGATCAATTTTTGAAAACACACATGCCCCTCTCAGCTGATCGAACAAGTCTTCAATGCGAGGAAACGGATACTTGTTTTTGATGGTTACCTCATTTAGTGCGCGATAGTCTATGCACAACCTTTGGGTTCCATCCTTCTTGGGCACGAATATCACTGGAGCTCCCCAAGGTGAGGAACTAGGACGAATGTACCCATTTTCCGTCAATTCCCGGATATGTTCTTTGAGCTCTTCTAGTTACTTGGAATCCATCCGGTAGGGCTTTCTTATATAACGGGGCTGTTCCAGGCATTAGTTCGATCGTGAATTCCACTTCACAATCTGGGGCCATACCTAGTAACTCCTTAGAAAAAACATCTGAATACTCCCTTATTACTCTTATCTCTTCAAATTTCATGTCCACTTGATTGAGTTTAATGTCCCTCCTAGGTTCTTGGTGTTACAGGCTCTGATACCACGCTGAGACGGCCCCATGGGACCTCGTTGGGTGGTGCCGTGTTATGCGGCACCCAACAGCACACGGGTCGATGAACACACATCATATTACATAAATAGTTGCGGAAGCATACAAGATTGTTTTACAAATAAGTATATCAGAGTAAACTATAGCGGAAGACTATCACTCTCACGATTCATAGCTAAACTAGCAACAAAGAAACAGTCCAGCCCGCGGACGTTCCTTACTAGCAACACGGAGATCAATCTGCAGCGGCGAGGATGCTCTTTGAGTAAGCACTCGGAGGTTCCCGAGTCTCATCGGCATCCCTTTTCATAAACATCGAGTCAATTACCTGCAAAACAACTCGGATAGCATCCGTGAGCATAACGCTCAGCAAGGCTTAACCGTCACCCTAAACATGAAACTCTAAGTGAGGTTATGAACCTAACATAGGATGGCATAAGCATAATTAAACTCGCCTAAAAGTGCATCCTTACTTTCAGGTATTAATTGCAGCATTTTAAGTAACCCTGGGCACGCCACATCGGGAGTCCACAATCAGACAAGAAACGCTTTCCCCCGATGTAAATTGCTCCTGGCATAAAAGAATCGAGTTTGCACTAGCCTATTCATCAAGCTTCAATACAAGGTAGAATAATACTTCACATCAATATGATTAGTTCCTTTCTCATGCAAGTTCTTACTACGTCACGACTGTTAGAACAAGTATGCTCGGTCCATTCCGCGAGCGACGGTGATTCGAATCAATAACACCCGGACTACACGACATATACGCCCGTACTCGACGTTGCCTACAACAACCGTCACTGACGTCGTACGTGGCAGCCTTTCCCCCGTTTCATCCCCGCTGAATCGATCAAGTCGCCCCGTACAGTAGCTACTCTCATGGTGCACCTTCCGACGTGAGATGTCATGAGAATATTCCCCACATACTGCACACCGGCCGTCCGCCTGAGGCGACCCGAAAAGTCCCAACGACAGCTTCCCGAGGTACATCGGTTTACTGGGTCCCATATAGCCAGCATGAGTCCGGTACACAACTCAAACTTGTTCAACAGGGCCGCATACGGATCGGTCCTTGACCGACACGGACAGGTCTACAGCACCCAGGCCCCTATGTCCTGCTGCTCCTACAACCTTCCGGTCTCAACTTTAACTTGCTAATTCAATTACGAACCAATCCCGTATGCCCCTGTTGTTCCTAAATCTGCGAGTAGCATTTCACCACTCGACTTCTACCGAACCGTACTTAAGCATGGCAGTTCTACACGGTAAAAGACACCTACCCAATACTCCATGGGTCATTTGGCTATGCAAGACGAGTATCAATCACTAGACCTAATGCACAGTTCATATCATAACCGAAAGTGAGTACAAAATAAAAACTTAACAGCTGTTAAATGCAAACCGGAGCTTGCCTGTTTTGCAGGGTAGTCGTATATAAGCAGTTAGTATCCTTGCAGATCCACCCTTGACACTCCGGAGCTTGATCCACTTCGATGAATCACTCCTTTGAGTCCCCTTCGTTGTGGTTCCTATTGAAATGCATATGCATATATTTTATAGACTGTAATGGAAAGAAGTTATGGAATTAATTTCTTAGGAACAGAGGTTGTGTGGAAAAGCCAAGCATGGCTTGGTTTGCCTCTGTTGTGCAAAGAACAGAATTAAACTAATTTGACCTTAAGGCCCTTAGCTATACACTAACCCTTTTCTCTAATGAACATAATAGATAAGCTGAAAAGATTTGAGTGCAACTGAAGAACAAAAGCTCCAATGGCCTCAAAACTTTTACAGCAGGTTCTATACTACCTAAGGATTTAGCTTACCAAATTGCAGCTAATGTGGAGTCATATTGTGTCCTCCATAATCCTCACAATATCTCTTATGTATTTTTCCCTTATACATAAGTATGGAGAATAAGAACAGGGAGTTCCAGGACTCATCCTGGGCTGATAATTTACATGTGAGTTCTTGATCACATGAGAGTCATCTGGTCCAAAATTCAGCCCTTTTACTTGGGTAGTTCTCCCAGAACAATTCTTTAAGCATTTGTACTCAACAGAATTAATTCTGTAGTAATGTGCATTTTCATGCCCAACTAAGTGAACTACAATTCCAAGTATGTCCCAGAGAGCTTGCCTAAATTTTCCTATGATTTTTGGAGCTATGGATTGCTCAGAACAGATTTTTGGAAGTGGGAAACATTTTCTGAAAATGTTTCTGGACTCTTTTGAACACAGTAGTTTGCATTTAGCAAAAGCCTACTCAAATTATCTTCAAATGAGCTGAAAATTTGCTAGTAGGTTAATATTATGCTAAAGAATATTCTGGCAAAATTTGGGTATTTTTGGATAACCCAAACCCCCTCAATAATTCTTTTTCAGAAAATCTTCAAAGAATATAATATTGACTTTCATCGAAATATGAGTTCATATTTGGATAGAACTCAGAGAGATGAATCCAACCCAATTGGAATCACTCAAATTGGAGTTTTCCACAGGGAGATATGAATTTTTAAAGATTGAGCTAAGTCTGAAATTATTTTCCTATTGAAAATCCCACTGGGCCCGCTTATTTGAATTCCAACCAATTAGAACTGGGCCACACCGGGGCCACGGGGTTTTTCGCGCCAGCACACGGGATCCCGGCCACACCCGATCCCGGGTTTAAAAATTGAGCTGCTGACAGGCGGGGCCCACGCTTCGTCTTCTACCTCCGGGTCCCTCTCTCGCGCCCGCGCGCTCCCCCTCGCCGGAGTAACCGGAAGCTCGCCGGACCGGCCTTCCCGGCCACCGCCGGAGCTACAACTCGCCGCCAGGGGGTTTAGGGCCTCGAGGAACAGGGCTGTGGGGTTTGCTAGGGCCGCCGACGACCGGAACATGGCCGGCGACGTGTAACTGCCTCTGTGGAAGTCCGGCAGCGTCGCCCGGTGTCTCCAGCCCTCAAAAGCTTGTCCCGACGAGCCCTACAGCACCAGCGTACCTCTAGGAGGATCGACACGACCTCAAAATGGCTCGGGAGCGGCTGTAAATAGGTTGTCGCCGTGCGACCGAATGGGTCCGCCATGAACACCTCTAGTCGAGCTCGAATTCCGTCGTGCTGAGGTGTTTTCATGCGCTGGATCCTAAAGGAGAAATGACCGCCGGCTAATCCAGCGTCTATGTGCCAAATTTGATGAGCTAAGAACGAATAGAAGTGGAGAATTTTGGATTTCCATACCGGATGCTCGGTTTGACGTCGCCGGAACAAAACTTTGAAATTCGCCGGCGATGCTTTACGGTATGGCCTGAGCATGGGCTGAGAGCAGCACCGCACCCGTGCGCATCCGTAGGTGTGATCGCTCGGCCGTGAAACCCGTTGTGGAGGGCTGTCCACGAGCGCCCGATCACTTTCTCGGCTTAGGTCGCCGCGGCGGCAGTCGTTCTCGGGCACCGGAGGCCGCAGCTCACTTGCTCGTGGGTCAGGGAGGTGGAGGCCGAGCTCGTGGTGATGTTTAGCAGCTCAGGGGAGGAGAGAGCGTGGTGGTTTCGCCGTTCTTCCGATCGGACCGAGAGGCGAAGGGAAAAACGGTCGCTGGCCGAGCGCTCGCGAGGAGGAGAAGAAGGGACGGCCTTTGCTTCGTCCAGGGGGGGTTGATCAGGCCGCAGAACCGCCTCTGGGCGCCGTGTGTGGGGAAATGCAGCAGCTGGTGGCACTGCCAAGCGCCCCCGTGGCTCCACGGTGGGAGCTGCTCGTGGCCCACGTGCTGCTCGACGAATTTCCCCACTGGGGCTTAGACTTAAGGTGCAAGGCTCCTCTTTTAGCTCTATGACATGTGGGTCCCACTCCACATTTCCTCCCCAAATATCTTCTCAAGCTGATCCTCTTAATCCCCACAATTCTGAGTTTAAAGTGTGGGTTAGAATTTGAATCCTTCCAATTCAGTTTGAATTTGCTTTCCAAATTTGAATTTGGTTGAAGTTTGCAAATTCTCCTCTTTAACTCCCTTTTGAGCTCACCCTACAATTGAAAAGTTTATGAGCAAACTTTTCCCTATAATCCCAACTATAGGGCTGCATGTTTACTCAAAGTTTTTGGTCACCACATGTGTGAACTTTGAATTTAAAATCTGATTTTTAAACTTACATGCAAAGAGGTATTTAACTCCTTATTGGTCCAACACTTTTAAATAAAAAGGTGAACCTCATGTTGGATATTCATCCATGTATTACCTTGCATGAAGAAAAATTTTAGCAAGTCCCATTTTTCCTGTCATTGCCACACATATGAACTCAAACCATAGTTTTTATTCATACACATTTTTGGGACTTTTACATTCCTCCCCCCTTAAAAGAATCTCGTCCCGAGATTACAAAAGAGGAACGAGACGGGAGAGGTAATTACAAGCTGTACAAAGCTAAAAATTCCGGATAGTTGGTGCGGAGATAATCTTCACTTCCCACGTCGCCTCTTCCACGGTGTGATTACTCCACAGCACCTTGTAAAATTTGATCGTCCGGTTCCGGGTTACCCGGGCCTTTTCATCCACAATCTGAACCGGTCGCTCGGTGTAGGTCAGGTCCGGTTTCAATCCGTCGATTTCCTCGGTGCGAACAGCAGCGGTGAATTTGAGGCACTTCCGTAGCTGTGAAACATGAAATACATCATGAGCACCCGCTAGACTTGCCGGTAATTCCAGCCGGTAGGCTACGGGTCCGCAGTTCTCCGTGATAGCGAAAGGACCAATAAAACGGGGAGCGAGCTTCCCCTTTACACCGAACCGGTGAATTCCCTTCATCGGGGATACACGAAGATAAACGTGTTCTCCGACGCTAAAATGTAATGGCCTACGCCTCTGATCCGCGTAGCTCTTCTGTCGGGATTGTGCAGCCTTTAAGTTCTCTTGTATCAACCGAACTCGGTCCTCGGCTTCGTTGACAAGATCAATCCCAAACAGAACTCTTTCACCAAACTCTCAACAATTCAGTGGTGTGCGACACTTCCGGCCATAGAGAGCTTCATACGGTGCCATTTTAATACTCGCTTGATAACCGTTGTTGTATGAAAACTCCGCCAGCGGTAGGTGATCGTCCCAATTCCTACCGTGGTGGATGGCACATGCTCTCAACATGTCCTCGAGCACTTGATTCACCCTCTCAGTTTGTCCATCGGTTTGAGGGTGATATGCGGAGCTCCTAATCAACTTGGTGCCCAACGAGGCGTGCAGCTGCTCCCAAAAACGAGCAACAAACAGCGCACCTCGATCTGAAATGATGGTCTTCGGGACACCATGTGAGCATATAATCCTGGAGATGAATAACTCCGCATATTGCCTTGCTCGATAATGAGTGTTCACCGGTATGAAATGAGCCGACTTCGTCAACCGGTCGACGATCACCCATATCGAGTCATGCTTCCTGGATTTGAGCGGTAATCCGACGATGAAGTCCATACTCACATCCTCCCACTTCCATGCCGGTATCTTCAAAGGTTGTAGCGGTCCGGCTTTCTGCATATGATCAGCCTTGACCCGTCTACACGTATCACACTCGGATACGTATTTAGCAATCTCCCTCTTCATCCTCGTCCACCAAAATTTCTGTTTCAAATCTTGGTACATCTAGTTACTTCCGGGATGAATGGAAAACTTAGACAGGTGGGCTTCATCCAAGATCTTCTTCCGGAGTTTCATATTACGCGGTACCACTATACGGTCTTTAAACCATATCGTACCGTTCTCATCCTTCCGGAAACATTTCATCTCTCCGTTGTCGAGTCTTCTCCGTATGTGAGACATACCACTGTCTCTTCTTTGAGCCTCAACAATCTCTTCACGGATTGTTGGAATGAGCGCGAGATTATAAAGCGCGCCATACGGAATGACACGGAGGCTTGGTTCTTCATCTTCCAACTCAGCTGCCGCTAAGTTGTGAACGTGGGCTTTCCGACTAAGCGCGTCGGCAACCACGTTGGCTTTTCCCGGGTGATAGTGGATCTCAATTTCATAATCTTTTATGAGCTCCAACCATCTCCGTTGTCTCATATTCAGCTCCTTCTGCGTGAAGATATACTTCAGGCTCTTATGGTCGGTGTAGAGGTGAACAAGATTACCCAGTAGGTAATGCCTCCACATCTTCAATGCCAACACCACTGCAGCAAGTTCAAGATCGTGAGTTGGATAATGCTGCTCATGGTTTCGCAGTTGACGAGACCCATAGGCGACTACACGCCCTTCTTGCATCAGAACGCAGCCGAGACCAATGCCGGATGCATCACAGTATACATCAAATGGCTTCGTCGTGTCTGGCTGAGCAAGAACTGGAGCTGTTGTGAGATGTTTCACCAACGTTTTGAATGCGGCTTCACATGCTGCATTCCACGTGTATTTCGTGCCCTTCTTCAGCAGCTCCGTCATTGGTTTAGCAATCTTTGAGAAGCTCGGAATAAACCTCCGATAATACCCCGCTAAACCTAGGAAACTTTGGACCTCGTGGACTGATTTGGGAGATTCCCACTTCAGCACTTGTTCAATCTTGCTGGGGTCCACGGCGATACCTTCTGCTGAAATGATATGGCCTAGGAAAGGCAATTGATCAATCCAAAATTCGCACTTGCTGAACTTGGCATATAATTGGTGCTCCCGCAACCGTTGTAGCATGATACACAGATGTTCAGCGTGCTCTTCTTTAGATTTGGAGTAAACCAATATGTCGTCGATGAATACCACGACGAACTTGTCTAACTCCGGCATGAACACAGAATTCATCAAGTACATGAAGTGTGCCGGAGCGTTGGTTAACCCAAATGACATGACGAGGTACTCATAGAGTCCGTATCTCGTCGAGAAAGCTGTCTTCGGTATGTCCTCCGGTCGGATTTTGATTTGATGATATCCCGACCGAAGATTCATCTTCGAAAATACCTTTGCACCCACAAGTTGATCGAACAGGATGTCGATGCGGGGCAAAGGATACTTGTTCTTGATTGTGACAGCATTGAGAGGACGGTAATCAACACATAGTCGTAGTGTTTCGTCCTTCTTCTTAACGAACAGCGCAGAGCAACCCCAAGGTGAAGAACTCGGCCATATGAAACCCTTGCTCATGAGTTCATTGAGTTGCTCTTTCAACTCCGCTAGCTCGTTAGGTGCCATCTTGTAAGGCCTTCGTGAGATAGGCGTCGTTCCCGGCGCCAGTTCAATCTTGAACTCGACGTCCCGTTCGGGCGGCATGCCCGGTAAGTCATCTGGGAATACGTCGGGATGATCACGTACCACCGGAATATCTTCAAGCTTCAGCGCTTCCGTGTGGTAGGCCTCTACCATATCTGGATCTTCGCTGTCTAAAAACAGCGTATGCTGTCCGTGAATCGGCGAGTCAATCTGGACAGTCTGGTTACCGATATTGAGAACGGCACCGTGACGATTTAACCAAGACATCCCCAATATAATGTCTATCTTCTGCCTATCCAACATAATCAGCGATGTTGGGTATATCTTTCCGCCCAAACACAAAGCTGCTCAGGACACAATCTGATTGGCAGAGATATTTCCTCCCGGTGATCGTATAAGAAAACTCGTTGTGGGAGTATTGGTGGATAATTGGTGCTGATCCACGCATGTTTTGCTGATAAAATTGTGGGTTGCACCTGAATCAAAAAGTACCAACACGGCGACGTCCTTGAGAGTAAACCTGCCCGCTAACACCGGTGCTCCCTCCGGGACATCCTCAATAGCAAGATGTTGCACACTCCCGGATTGTAATGCTGTTATGTTGACTGGAGCAGGTGGCGGCATACCACCTGATGATGATGGCTGTTTGGTGTTCACCAACTTCTCCCGGCATTCTTGCCTAAAATGCCCTGAACGGTGGCAATAAGAACACGGAGGTTTCCCCGGTTCTTCGTTGACTTGTGGTTGAGAAGTTGATGTACTTGGCTGCAGCAATGATGCCACAGGTGTCATTCGTTGCTGCGGCAAAGGTGTTGCTTCAAGACAAGATTCTTGAGCAGGAAATCTGTACGGAGTTGATCTCACTGGTGATTGCCATATTTCATCGGATGGTGTGTGATACACCACACGGTATTTGCGAGGAACAACTGGTGTGTCTTCTTGCACATCCTCCCGGTCCCTCTTCGCTGCTCGACACTCAAGTGTCGCTTGTTCTTGCAGCAGAGCAGCACTGATCAACTCGGTGTAACTGCCTTGATTGAACAAAGCTAACTTCTCTTTTAGTATGGCACTCAAGCCATACAAAAAGTAGTCACACATTGCAGCTTCGCTCGTCGCATAAGCAGGAGCATATTGTGCCAGAAGGTTGAATCGTCTGACATAATCGAGGACACTCATGTCCCCCTGCTTCAAGTTTCTGAATTCTTGCTGATGGGCCTTGATAAAACCCATAGGAATGTGACGAGCCCGGAATGCTTCACGAAATTCCGTCCATTCCACTTGATGGCCTTCCGGAACGGTGGCGAGATACGCAAACCACCAATTTCCAGCGGCTCCATGGAGCTGTTGAGCTGCAAATAGTGTCTTTTGATATTCGTCGCACTCAAACACTCCAAACTTGGACTCCATAACTCGAAGCCACTGATCAGCTTCCACTGGTTCATTGGCTTCCGTGAAAATTGGCGGTTGTGTCGCCAAGAAGTCCAAATAGGCGTTCCGAGGTGGAACGTTCTGTTGTGCACGCTGGAGTAAGCCCTGTTGTACCAAGGCTTGGAGTAGTCTTGTGTTCTCTTGACTTGACTCGACCATCTGAGCCATGACATCCGCCCATACCGTTGATGGCGGTGCCCGTGGTGGAGTCTAGTCATTATTGTCTTGACGAGAACTATCAACCCCACTCGGAGAATGAGTACGCACCATACTGCACAAAGATAATTTGTGAGGGGAGCCAAAATATGATCTCAGCAGTATGTGCAAGTATGTAAAACATGAACATGCTAAAACTTTATGAAAGCATAACAAAATTTCATGTCTACACGTCTTTCTAAAGCCAACATATTCAGTCCCTCATTCTGTATAGAACAGACCTTTCTGTACTTAACTCAGAATTTGATCCAGTTACTAGCATTTTCATAACTCAAGTTGAATACCAAAGTTAAAGTTAACTTTAGTATATTTTCAACGAGTACTCATATGCCCCTAGATCATCTCTGAATCAAAAGTTAGGATTGTTCAAAGTTGACAGAATTTTCTGGCTAAATTTTGCCAGCACCTCCTTTGTATGTGGCTGTTTTCATCACAGTTTTACATACAAATGAATACAATTCTGAACAAACTATGAACTACAAAATCGTTGCAAATTTCCTAACCTTTCCAATGGTGTATCATATGACCCTTAGGAATTTTTCTACAGACTGTGACGGCTAATTTAGAGCAACATCCAGAGAAGTTTGCAGCTGCTCTGTTTTCTGAACAGTTTGCATTCATCGGACGTTCAACCAAGTTGGTGTCGGATTTGGCTCTGGAGTTCTACAGAAAAGTCGTAGAGCACTTCGTAACCTTTCCAGAACGGTATCAAACACCTCCATTGGTTCAAGCTAATCAGAGTTACGCTCTGTTAAAGTTTGGCAAAACTTCTGCCCGAACAGAGCACTCTGTTTTTTAGATCAAAAGAAGCCTAGCAAGTCTCTTCTTTGAAACTTAGTTCAAATGAAGAGCTCAGTAACTAATATGTGCTTTATAACATCCCTTTTTAGTTTGGAAGTTAGTCATGAATGATTTCTTCATAGGTAAGAATACTCTCCAGTGTAGTACGGTGACGATGCACCGTAAGACATATGACGGTACTACGTTGCCTCACCAAAGAAAAACCTAACCGGATTACACCGGCATATACGTATCCTTAGGTGGCACTAAAACGGTCACTCGCAAACGTGTTCTACACGCACTAAGGTTTTCGTGGTTAGTACCTACATAAGCCACACTCAATCATCAGGTCCGGCTGCACACCGAACCCGGTATCCATAATAGTTTGTACACCCGGCCGTCATCACTCGCCCAGGTGTTCTCAAGCCAAACACGCCTTGAGCTACGTGTTCACGTTACTGACCACGTGACGGGGTCTCCCAAATTGCACCACGCACGCCAGGGAAGACGTTGCTCGAAC
Organism: Neostapfia colusana; assembly: GCA_030760725.1. NCBI lineage: Eukaryota > Viridiplantae > Streptophyta > Magnoliopsida > Poales > Poaceae > Neostapfia > Neostapfia colusana. The sequence goes on from JASWHV010000011.1 coordinate 66,693,851, forward strand.
ACCCCAAACGACATGAAGAGTCGTAGAGGATACTAAAGCAGGTCGGGTTACCTGCCACCCGTGGGGCTCCACCCTTCAACTTGTGCGCACTGGTGGACAGCGCATACGTGCACCCCCCAAGACATAAACCGTCCCGAGATGCACGATTTTCCGACATAACAAATAAGTTAGGTTGCCACCTTCATAATATGCTAATAGTAGTCCTTATGTGGGCCTAGTACCGTTATCTCACCGTACCCTAAGTTTGTGACATAATATGATGCTCAATCCGTGCTCTGTTCCCAACACAGCTCTGATACCATGTGTTACATGCTCTGATACCACGCTGAGACGGCCCCACGGGACCTCGTTGGGTGGTGCCGTGTTATGCGGCACCCAACAGCACACGGGTCGATGAACACACATCATATTACATAAATAGTTGCGGAAGCGTACAAGATTGTTTTACAAATAAGTATATCAGAGTAAACTACAGCGGAAGACTATCACTCTCACGATTCATAGCTAAACTAGCAACAAAGAAACAGTCCAGCCCGCCGACGTTCCTTACTAGCAACACGGAGATCAATCTGCAGCGGCGAGGATGCTCTTTGAGTAAGCACTCGGAGGTTCCCGAGTCTCATCGGCATCCCTTTTCATAAACATCGAGTCAATTACCTGCAAAACAACTCGGATAGCATCCGTGAGCATAACGCTCAGCAAGGCTTAACCGTCACCCTAAACATGAAACTCTAAGTGAGGTTATGAACCTAACATAGGATGGCATAAGCATAATTAAACTCGCCTAAAAGTGCATCCTTACTTTCAGGTATTAATTGCAGCATTTTAAGTAACCCTGGGCACGCCACATCGGGAGTCCACAATCAGACAAGAAACGCTTTCCCCCGATGTAAATTGCTCCTGGCATAAAAGAATCGAGTTTGCACTAGCCTATTCATCAAGCTTCAATACAAGGTAGAATAATACTTCACATCAATATGATTAGTTCCTTTCTCATGCAAGTTCTTACTACGTCACGACTGTGAGAACAAGTATGCTCGGTCCATTCCGCGAGCGACGGTGATTCGAATCAATAACACCTGGACTACACGACACGTACGCCCGTACTCGACGTTGCCTACAACAACCGTCACTGACATTGTACGTGGCAGCCTTTCCCCCGTTTCACCCCCGCTGAATCGATCAAGTCACCCCGTACAGTAGCTACTCTCATGGTGCACCTTCCGACGTGAGATGTCATGAGAATATTCCCCACATACTGCACACCGGCCGTCCGCCTGAGGCGACCCGAAAAGTCCCAACGACGGATTCCCGAGGTACATCGGTTTACTGGGTCCCATATAGCCAGCATGAGTCCGGTACACAACTCAAACTTGTTCAACAGGGCCGCATACGGATCGGTCCTTGACCAACACGGACAGGTCTACAGCACCCAGGCCCCTATGTCCTGCTGCTCCTACAACCTTCCGGTCTCAACTTTAACTTGCTAATTCAATTACGAACCAATCCCGTATGCCCCTGTTGTTCCTAAATCTGCGAGTAGCATTTCACCACTCGACTTCTACCGAACCGTACTTAAGCATGGCAGTTCTACACGGTAAAAGACACCTACCCAATACTCCATGGGTCATTTGGCTATGCAAGAGGAGTATCAATCACTAGACCTAATGCACAGTTCATATCATGACCGAAAGTGAGTACAAAATAAAAACTTAACAGCTGTTAAATGCAAACCGGAGCTTGCCTGTTTTGCAGGGTAGTCGTATATAAGCAGTTAGTATCCTTGCAGATCCACCCTTGACTCTCCGGAGCTTGATCCACTTCGATGAATCACTCCTTTGAGTCTCCTTTGTTGTGGTTCCTATTGAAATGCATATGCATATATTTTATAGACTGTAATGGAAAGAAGTTATGGAATTAATTTCTTAGGAACAGAGGTTGTGTGGAAAAGCCATGCATGGCTTGGTTTGCCTCTGTTGTGCAAAGAACAGAATTAAACTAATTTGACCTTAAGGCCCTTAGCTATACACTAACCCTTTTCTCTAACGAACATAATAGATAAGCTGAAAAGATATGAGTGCAACTGAAGAACAAAAACTCCAATGGCCTCAAAACTTTTACAGCAGGTTCTATACTACCTAAGGATTTAGCTTGCCAAATTGCAGCTAATGTGGAGTCATATTGTGTCCTCCATAATCCTCACAATATCTCTTATGTATTTTTTCCGTTATACATAAGTATGGAGAATAAAAACAGGGAGTTCCAGGACTCATCTTGGGCTGATAATTTACATGTGAGTTCTTGATCACATGAGAGTCATCTGTTCCAAAATTCAGCCCTTTTACTTGGGTAGTTCTCCCAGAACAATTCTTTAAGCATTTGTACTCAACAGAATTAATTCTGTTGTAATGTGCATTTTCATGCCCAACTAAGTGAACTACAATTCCAAGTATGTCCCAGAGAGCTTGCCTAAATTTTCCTATGATTTTTGGAGCTATGGATTGCTCAGAACAGATTTTTGGAAGTGGGAAACATTTTCTGAAAATGTTTCTGGACTCTTTCGAACACAGTAGTTTGCATTTAGCAAATTCCTACTCAAATGATCTTCAAATGAGCTGAAAATTTGCTAGTAGGTTAATATTATGCTAAAGAATATTCTGGCAAAATTTGGGTATTTTTGGATAATTCAAACCCCCTCAATAATTCTTTTTCAGAAAACCTTCAAAGAATTTTCCAGAATATAATATTGACTTCCATCAAAATCTGAGTTCATATTTGGATCGAACTCAGAGAGATGAATCCAACCCAATTGGAATCACTCAAATTGGAGTTTTCCACAGGGAGATATGAATTTTTAAAGATTGAGCTAAGTCTGAAATTATTTTCCTATTGAAAATCCCACTGGGCCCGCTTATTTGAATTCCAACCAATTAGAACTGGGCCACACCGGGGCCACGGGGTTTTTCGCGCCAGCACACGGGATCCCGGCCACACCCGATCCCGGGTTTAAAAATTGAGCTGCTGACAGGCGGGGCCCACGCTTCGTCTTCTACCTCCGGCTCCCTCTCTCGCGCCCGCGCGCCCCCCCTCGCCGGAGTAACCGGAAGCTCGCCGGACCGGCCTTCCCGGCCACCGCCGGAGCTACAACTCGCCGCCAGGGGGTTTAGGACCTCGAGGAACAGGGCTGTGGGGTTTGCTAGGGCCGCCGACGACCGGAACATGGCCGGCGACGTGTAACTGACTCTGTGGAAGTCCGGCAGCGTCGCCCGGGGTATCCAGCCCTCAAAAGCTTGTCCCGACGAGCCCTACAGCACCAGCGTACCTCTAGGAGGATCGACACGACCTCAAAATGGCTCGGGAGCGGCTGTAAATAGGTTGTCGCCGTGCGACCGAATGGGTCCGCCATGAACACCTCTAGTCGAGCTCGAATTCCGTCGTGCTGAGGTGTTTTCATGCGCTGGATCCTAAAGGAGAAATGACCGCCAGCTAATCCAGCGTCTATGTGCCAAATTTGATGAGCTAAGAACGAATAGAAGTGGAGAATTTTGGATTTCCATACCGGATGCTCGGTTTGACGTCGCCGGAACAAAACTTTGAAATTCGCCGGCGATGCTTTACGGTATGGCCTGAGCTTGGGCTGAGAGCAGCACCGCACCCGTGCGCATCCGTAGGTGTGATCGCTCGGCCGTGAAACCCGTTGTGGAGGGCTGTCCACGAGCGCCCGATCACTTTCTCGGCTTAGGTCGCCGCTGCGGCGGTCGTTCTCGGGCACCGGAGGCCGCAGCTCACTTGCTCGTGGGTCAGGGAGGTGGAGGCCGAGCTCGCGGTGATGTTTAGCAGCTCAGGGGAGGAGAGAGCGTGGTGGTTTCGCCGTTCTTCCGATCGGACCGATAGGCGGAGGGAAAAACGGTCGCTGGCCGAGCGCTCGCGAGGAGGAGAAGAAGGGACGGCCTTTGCTTCGTCCAGGGGGGTTGATCAGGCCGCAGAACCGCCTCTGGGCGCCGTGTGTGGGGAAATGCAGCAGCTGGTGGCGCTGCCGAGCGCCCCCGTGGCTCCACGGTGGGAGCTGCTCGTGGCCCACGTGCTGCTCGACGAATTTCCCCACTGGAGCTGAGACTTAAGGTGCAAGGCTCCTCTTTTAGCTCTATGACATGTGGGTCCCACTCCACATTTCCTCCCCAAATATCTTCTCAAGCTGATCCTCTTAATCCCCACAATTCTGAGTTTAAAGTGTGGGTTAGAATTTGAAACCTTCCAATTCAGTTTGAATTTGCTTTCCAAATTTGAATTTGGTTGAAGTTTGCAAATTCTCCTCTTTAACTCCCTTTTGAGCTCACCCTACAATTGAAAAGTTTATGAGCAAACTTTTCCCTATAATCCCAACTATAGGGCTGCATGTTTACTCAAAGTTTTTGGTCACTACATGTGTGAACTTTGAATTTAAAATCTGATTTTTAAACTTACATGGAAAGAGGTATTTAACTCCTTATTGGTCCAACACTTTTAAATAAAAAGGTGAACCTCATGTTGGATATTCATCCATGTATTACCTTGCATGAAGAAAAATTTTAGCAAGTGCCATTTTTCTTGTCATTGCCACACATATGAACTCAAACCATAGTTTTTATTCATACACATTTTTGGGACTTTTACACTTGGCCGGCTATGAATTTAACCTTGGTGCCACTAGTATGAGTTAACTCCACCATTCTAGTCAAACAATGGATAATGCCCTTATGTCTAGTCAGCTAGTCCACACACAAAATAATATCTATCCCTTGTGAGTTTATCACTACGAGGTTTGCAGAAAATTGTGGCGGACCGGAATCCGCTCATCCAGGATTGCAGAGGGTGGTGCCGCACGATGCGACACCCGACAGCACACATCATAAGAACGATATTGTATTACATAGAAAACCAACTGAAATGTACAAAGTAGTACAATACTTCAGTTACAAACTAGTGTTTATATTACAACAGAGGAAACTAAGTTTGTACAACTCACGCCCTTCTACCTAGCAAAAGTCGGCAGCCCAGCCCTAGGGCAACCCACACTAGCTGCACTCATCCAGCTCAGCGCGGCGTATACGGCTCCCACTCAGCCGTGGTCCCCGACGGAGGGTAGCCCTCACCGGTGGACTCGTAACCCGAGTCCGTGGGATACTCTTCACCTGAAAAACACATAAGCAGCAACCATGAGCACTATGGCTCAACAAGACTTAACCGACTCACCTAGGCATGAAACTATACATGTAGTGTACAACGAACATGGGACGGTAAAATTTCAGCAAACGGACACGCCTACAAGTTCATCCTTAGTTCATCTTTTAGTCACAAGTTAACAGTTCATGAATCTGAAATTTAGTAAGCAATATTTGGTGGCACACAAGTAGCAATACAATTTTAGCGTAACAGCAATATTGAATCATAACATTTCATATATTAACCTACGTCACGACACAGTGACCAAGTGGTACTCTTCACCGCTAGGGACGGCGAATCGACTCGATATACACCTGCAGGGATACCCAAAGAGCACGTCACGTACACCCACCCGTGGAGCTGCACAGCATGCTCACTCGATGTCGTACCGGACAACCTTTCACCCAACAGCTCAAATGTCGAACCGGTCGCACCGAAACGGGCAGGAGGTTCCCTACACGGAGCATCTCTCTATGCCCGTTAGCAGACTTCCACCTTGCTGCCCTCAATCTACACCTATAAATTGGGGTGTTATGCCTCGACGCCCGGAGGTTTAGGATACATCGGTTTACCGGGGCCCATATATCCGATATGCCTTCGACAGGGACAGGGCTGCGCACACAATACTTCCTATTGCTGCGCCATAGCCCCTGCCTAGTCTCATTTTCATTACTAAAGTGATCTCACATCACTCGAACCAATCCCGTGTGCCCCAAGCCTAACTCGCGAGTAGATTCCAACTACTCGACTTGTACCGAAGTTCTATGAATCATTAAGCATAGCCTGTCTACTCGAGGACTTAGACACTACCCTCACTCTTATAGGAAAAATCTGGTTTTGCACTTGGGTTTCATCCATCCTACACCTAATCCACATCCATACCACATAGTAAGTATACATAAAGCAAACCTTTGTAAAATGGGTTAATGCAAACCGGGGCTTGCCTTGTTGCTGCTGGTCAGATGTTAAAGCTTCGTCTGGAAGAAGGAAGTCGAGCACTTCCGGAGCTTCCTCGCCTTCAGAGACTACACGTAAACCATATGCTATACGTCAATTTAAATGCAATGTTTGAAATTGAAAATGTAAAGACTATAACTCTAGCTAGCCCTACCGTTTGGTATTGAAATTTTTATGGTGGCTTGGTAGGGTCAGATCTTGATCAAGTTTCATTTGAAACAAAGTTCATTTGAGCTTTGTACAAATTAAAGCTTATTTGGTCATTAGTAGAGGCTCTAAGGAATTCCAGGGATTTTAATGGCTCCAACCATTACTTTCTGGAAACTAGAATTTGAGATAGTTCTAATGGAGTTGGTTTCATGTCATTTGAAGAATTCTAGATGAAGTTATGCCCTAAACAAGATTTGAGAAAATCTGAAAAATGTTTCTGTAAATTTTCCTACTTTCTCTGGGCAGTTCATTTAATCACACCATTAGAGGGACTAAATGAACTTGGACGGGTCTGAAAATTTTACTGTGGCTCAAGGATTTTCCAATGAACCTCCCAGCCAAATTTCAGAATTTTTCATAAAGTAATTCTCCAGATAAAATTCCTAACATTTTAAATTTTAGGGAATTAATTCTGGAAAACCATTAAGTTTCTTGAGATGAAATTTGTGTTGATGAAAAGTACTCAAAAATCTGAGTTCAGAAAAATTTAGTTCACTAAAGTTGGAGCTTCCTAGCAAAAGTTGTGTGCATTTGAATTTTGAACTAAAACTGGAAAATTCAAATAAAGTTTAAACCCTGCGGGCGGGTCCCACCCCGCGTCTTCTTCTTCCCCGCGCGCGCCCGCGTGTTCGGCGGCGGGGCACTCCGGCGAGGTTCGCCGGAACTGACTTCCCGACCGCCCCCAGTGTAAAGGCCTCAGTTTTTGACACATGTTTAAAATGTTCATCACCACACACACACCTCATTTGAAGAAAGTTGATGAACACATTTGAAGAGCAAGTAACCACCATCAACATGCTCATTAGAAAACAAACTCACAAAATGCAAAAGTGGCATTTCCCACATACATCATATAGGGGCTAGACATTTGGAAAACTCCTACACCTTGCTAGGAATGTCCATGCCAAGTTTCACGCAAATTCAAAACCTTTTTGAGGTCCTTTTGGGTATAGCTAGAAAAGGGTAGTTTGAACTCAAATTCAAATTCAAATTTTTTTATCCCATGACTTCAAAAGTGGGAGGCATATTATTACTCAGCACATTTTTGTGAGCTCACACACCAATTTTCACTCCATTTGGAGTTGATCTTGACATGAGCTAAGTGTAGCAAATTCAAACTTTATTTGAATTTCAAACTGAACTTGTGCTGAAATTTAGTCAAACCAAAACCAATTTGAATTCTAACCAATTCAAATGGCTCAGGGGTGAATAATTCAAATCATCATGGGCATTTTAGGGCTTACTGTTTACAACAGTGATAAGGAGTTAATCTCAGAGGTTAAAATGGGGGTGGGAGCCACCTGTCATAGGCTGCTGAAAACCTGCAACCGAAGCAGTGGACTTTGCCTCTGTCTGTTCAACACCACCGAGGGCTGCTCGTGCGCCACCGAGGAGTGCCGGCGCCACCAGCTGCTTCCCGCCTCCACACGCGAGCCCAGGGTCGGTCCGGGGTCCTCTTAAGGCGCTCCACGCGCTCCACCGAAGCGATCATCGCTCGCTTCCTTCTCCCCGGTAAACACCGAGCTCCTCGGCCTTCTGCCTCTCTGCCCCCGAGCGGCTAGGCAGCACCCTGAGGTCAACCTCCACTTCCCCGACGCCAAAAACCCCGAGCTCCGGCCTCCGTTGCCCAAGAACGATCGCCACAGCGGCGACCTAACCTCAGCCGAAGGTCGGGTGCTCGTGGACAGCGTTCCATGGGGGCTTTCACGGGCCAGAAAGAGCGACAAAGGGAGCGCGCGGCCACCGTGTTGCTCTCCTCCAAGTCTTGAAGCAAATCGTGAAGCATCCGCTACGAATTTTCAGATTTTGCTCCGGCGGTCTTAACCCGAGCTTCCGGTACGGTTTCTTCGAATTTCCGCTCTATGATCCTTCTTAAGTTATCAAATCTCGCACATAGGCGCTGGACTAGCCGGCGATCATTTTCCTTTTAGCATACGTGGTATGAAACTGGGTAGGAGTGACGGATTTTGAGCTCGATCAAGGGCGTTCATGGCGGGCACGATCGGTCACACGGTGCCGACCAACTTGCCGCCATGTTTGAACACCTTTGAGATCTTGTCGAGCTTCCTAGAGGTGTACTGATGCTGTAGAACTGTTTGTTCGAGGTCTTGGCGGGTTAGAAACCATGGCCGACGGCGCCGAACCTCAACCGAGGCCGCCGCACGTCGCCGGGTTATTTCTGGTCACCGCCAGCTCGAACTGACCCCACAGATGTGTTCCTCAACGTCGATAACCCCCTGGCGGCAAATTTCAGACCGTGCGGTGGCCGGCAGCGGCAATCCGGCGAGCTGCGGTTCTGCTCCGGCGAGGGGAGGCGGCGCGTGCGCGAGGGAGCGTCGGGAGGAAGACGAAGCCGGGTGGCCACATGTCAGCAGCTCGGAATTTAAATCAGGGATCGGTCTGCGGCTCGGATCCGGTGTGCTGGTGCGCAAAAACTCCGTGGACCCCGGTGTGCCATCGCCTCAGCACCCGACACGTGTACCATGGACCCACCGGCAGATTTGAACTTTTCCCCGATTTTCAGAATTCATTCAAACTTCAAATCCTCATAACTTTGTCTAGGAAGCTCCAAATCGAGTGAACCAAATTTTGTTGGATTCAGCTCTCGGAGTACTTTCCAGCAAGTCAAGTTTCACTTCATGAAAATCCTTATTTCTCCTGAATTAATTCCTCAAATTTAAACTGTTTGGAATTTTAACTGGAGAATCCTTTGAAGGAAAATTCTGAAATTTTGCTGGGATGTTCACCAAAATATCCCTGAACTACCATAAAAATTTCATATCCATTTGAGCTCATTTGATCCACCTGATGGTGTGATTAATGAAACTGTTTCAGAGAAAATGGAAAATGTTCAGAAATATTTTTCAGAATTTCTCTGAATTTGTTTAGCTCATATCTTTAGATAGGAACCTTCAAATAAGGTGAGACCAACTCCATTAGAGCCCTCTGAAAATCTAGTTTTCAGAAAGTCATGGGTTGCTCCATGAAAATCCATAGAAAACCCTAAGAGTTCCAATTTAGGTCAAGGACATAATTATTTGTGGAGAGCTCAAATGAGCTTTGCTGCAACGAAAACTTGGCCAAGTCTCTATTTAGGTTGTAACCAAACCACAATAAAAATTTCAGAGTCATTGGGTCTTTCTAGTGAGACTTATAAACTTCACAAGTTTAGATTCAATTCAAATGCATTTAAATTAATACATGTACTTGTTATATCATGTAGTCGCTAAGGTCGAGGAGGAACCCGAAGTTCTATACTTCATTTCTCCGGAAGAGCAGCTAGCCTACGACCAAGAGCAGAAAGACAAGCTCCGGTTTGCATTAACCTTCTTACAAAGTTTTATTGTTTTGAGCACTTACTTAAGTATCATTATTCCTTGCATTAGAGTCTTGTTTGGAAACCTAATTGCATAGCCAAGAAAACCATGGGTTGGGATTAGGATTGAAAACCCCGTTAGCTACTGCAATGCTAGCATAGTGTAGGATTCGGTACAAGTCGAGTAGTTGGAACTACTCGCGAGCATAGGCTAGAGGCACTCGACTTGGGTAGAGATAGCACATGAAACACATGGCAAGAAAAATGAGACCGAGCGGAGAGTAAGGGCAGCAAGACTTTGGGGCCTGTGTGCTGTAGCTCCGCTTGTGTTGATTGAGGACCAAGCCGTGTGCGGGCCTGTTGAACAAGCTAGAACAGTACCGAAGACCTACCGGCTATATGGGAATCGGGAAACCGATGTAACTCAGGTAGCTGGGTATTGAGGCATTGCCCGTCGTTAAGAGGGTAGGTTGAGAGCTTGAGGTGTAAATTGGCTGGTGGCACTGAGATGCGCGTGCAGAGACCTTTTGCTCGGGATGATGGGACCGGTTTGATATTTGGCTAACTGGCGAAAGGTGGTTGCGTACGGCGTCTGTGATGGTTGCTGTAGGCAACGTCGAGTACTGGCGTACGTGACGGGTTGTTCGGGTAACCCTGCAGGTGTAAATCGATTATAATCACCGTCCCTCACGGTCAGTGAGTACCACTTGTTCACCGTACCGTGACGTAGAAAGAATATGCTAGTTACATGTTAAAATGTTGCTGATTGAAAGATGGACTCTGATTGCTAATGATTTGCTATAGTTTAGAGCTAATTAAAGTTCCTTTCAACTTTGGGCAAAGTACATGAGAGAAATGTGTTTCTTGTTTGATTGCGGCTCCCTCATGTGCCTTAGCATAAGGTTCTCTACCACCTGCTGCTAAAACTCGAAAGTAAGGATCCACTAATTAGGTGAGTCCTTTGCAACTTGTTTTATCTCATGCACCTATCACCCATCATGTAGAAGTTCCATGTTTAGGAGAGACGGGTCAGTCTTGCTGAGCCTTCGTGCTCACTGCTTGTGTTTGAAGCTTTTGCAGGGTTCTATGAGGAAGGGACTCCCGAGGAGGAGACGGAACCCCAGGAGGGGAACCCCGTCGAGTGGGAGTTGTGCACGCCGCCGTGTTAGTGCGTGTGCGTGCTAGCAAGGACATGTTCACGGGCTGAACGTGAACTTGATGCGTAGTCTACGCCCGTGAGTGTAGACTGAACATATTTTGCTGTAAAAATGTTTATAAACCTGTTTATGTAATAAAACTTTGCTTCCGCTTTGTACCTTTGATGTGTTTTATCTGGTGCTGTGCAACGCAGCACCCCTCAGCGTGATCCTGGCTCGACAAGACCGTGGGGTCGTATCAGCGTTGGTATCAGAGCTCGCTTGATATTTAACGCACTACAAAGGTCATCTTTTTCAAAAATCCAGTGAGGAACGAGTTAATAGCCCTCATAAGGATGTTATTAGTATATAGAAAGTGGCATACTAACCTATTTGCTTATGTCGGAAAATCGTGCATCTTGGGACACTTTATGTCTTGGGGGGTGCACGTAAGCGCTGTCCACCAGTGCGCACAAGCTGACGGGTGGAGCCCACGGGTGGCAGGTAACCCGACCCGCTTTAATATCCTCTACGACTCTTCATGTCGTTTGGGGTATTCGAGCAACGTCTGTCCCTGGCGTGCGTGGTGCAATTTTGGAGACCCCGTCACGTGGTCAGTAACGTGAACACGTAGCTCAAGGCGTGTTTGGCTTGAGAACATCCGGGCGAGTGATGACTGCCGGGTGTACGAACTGTATGGATACCGGGCTCGGTGTGCAGCCGAGTCTGACGATTGTTTGAGTTTTATGCAGGTAGTCTAACCATGAAACGGTAGACATGTAGCATCCGTGTGCGAGTGACGTTTAGTGCCACTGAACTAACGAAGCCGGCTAAGTCCGGTATAGGTTTTTCTTTATGACAACGCAGTACCGACATGCTCTGGTGACGCATCGATGTCACACCCCACTAAATGAACAACTTCATTGTAAAACTTGAAAGTTTTAATCCAAAGCACTAAAACTTTGATGTAACTCATTCCCTTAATCAGGATATTCAAAGTTAACAAGTTTTCAACCTATAGAATGCTAAGGACAGAGTACCCTGTTTTCAGCTGATAGAAGGCTGAAGTTAATAAGAGGTTAGAGGTTGAGTTCTTTTGAGGTTGGGGTCATGTGATACATTTATGGAAATCTTTGGAAGAGCTTTACAACTTTTCTGTTGATGTCCAGAGGTGTTTCACCCGTTAACCAATCAAAAAATGCAGTAGAGTTGAAACTGTCCAGAAAACAGGGCAGAGCAAACGCTCTCTGTAACTCTCTGTAAATTAAGCATAACTTCCTGCATAAGAATCCAAAAATAGAAAGTGAGGTAGTTCTGGAAATATTATGAGAGGGGTTACAACTTTGTAACAGAAAGTTTTGTCAGATTTGGAGCAGAATTAACTTGAATTCTTGGATCAAAGCGGTACCTAAAGCAGGGAGGTGCTGTCCAATGTTCTCCAGCAATTCTGTTAAGTTGTGCATCTCATAACTTTTGAACCAGGACAGATCTTAGGCCAAGAAAATACTTTCTGGAAAGATATTGAAGTTATCTTTAACTTTGATGTTGAGCTCCAGAATTGTTTTTGCCTTTAGCATGGTCTAAATCAGGTTGAAATGGAAACTGATCAGGGCTGTCATGTTGGGCAGCAGATCAGCAGTCAAATTTGTTTAAATTTGAACTAGGTTTCCAAGTTTTAAGAGTTCAATGACATGCCTTATGTTATAACTCAATGTTTACTGTTAAAATAAATATTTTACATTTCTCAAATATATTTTTACAGATGACAGCGGATAAACAGTTCGAGAACGGGTGGGTGGAATCTCACTGTTCTCACCACAGCGGCTATCCGGAAGCATTGAGACAGATGCTTCAATACTTCGGATACAACCAGATGCCGCAGTACTTCGCCAAGGAAGAAGGCTAGGAGGGGAACAAGACGTGAACTATCCATGTCGAGGTTCCTGCAGGACCTACGCCACCCGGATGGGCGCCGTTCACCGTCACGATGAGAGGTAGACAACCGGAGGGGATGTCGCAAGTGGCAGCCCGTGACACCATGTCACATTTCTGCCAGCTACACGTGAGAGCGATGGAGGGCACTCCATACGTGCTCATTCCGGTGGAGGGACGGGCTCATCATGTGTGGGAAGGGAGGTACCGGGAGGCAACAGATCCGGGTTGCCCAAGGTACAGCCCCGCGGAGGCAAACCTCAGCTTCGAAATGGACAGCCAGGCTGTTCATACGGATCATCTCACCGCAAAGCTCAAGGAGAGCACAAGCCGTGGAGACCATTTCGAGAGTGCTCACAGCGCACTCCACAATGTGCTCCTTCCGACGATCAAGCGACTGAACGAACAGCATAATCAGTTATATCGTCTGAAGAAGGCGAAGAAGAAGAGCTGTGTCGACATCGCGGCATTGCAAGAACTGGTGCAGACTCTAACCCAGCAGAACGAGGACCTTACTCAAGAGCGAGACGACACTATTGAGGAAGGGCAAGGCTGAGAAGAAGACTACAACCAGGCCATGGACGAGGTGCATGTGTTGCAGGACCTCGTACCTCCGGTAGTGGGCATACCGGTGGTCTTGGGTCTTCCAGCAATGGGAGAACCCAAGATGGGAGAGGAGGATGTAGATCCGGAGCCACCAGCAGAGGTATTGGAGGAGGACGACCCACAAGAGGTCAAGTTCTACTCCGAGTAGGGGGTTACCGTTGTCAAGTAGGGCAACCAGAGTGGAGTAACCCAAACTTTTGTAACCAGTGACATGTCGCGTAGACAGTAGTGTATGTGTAGGTAGTGACGACATGAGCACGACTTGTCGGAGACCCGAGAATAATTTATCTTGTATAAAGTTATGCTTTATCAATACATGTGAATGTTGTGCAAATTATTCATGCGTCACTTCAATACCTACTGTTGCATATGGAATTTTTAAGTATGACATGTGCTGATCGCTGCTGTTTTGAATTTCAGAATGACTCGTACTCATGCCAACCTGGACATTGGGGGTTCTAGTCAAGGGGGAGAAACCTCCCAACAGCCTCCCGAGGACTCCTCGGGACTGCAACAGCAGGAACAGCAACAACAAACACCGCCACCGCCACCGCCAACGGTTACATTGGCCGACATCGTTGCGGCAATGGCGGGTTCTCATCAGCAGCACACGGAGTTGCTGCAGACCCTTATTGCAAATACGTCTCGACCAGAGAGATGTCAAGATCGTGAGGAGCGTCAACAGAGCTCCTACTCCGACTTCCTAGCGACTCATCCCGCGGTATTCTCAAGGGTGGATGAACCCCTCGATGCGGACAACTGGCTCCGCACGATGGAGATGAAGTTCGGGCTGGTCCAAGTGAGTGAGCAGCGCAAGACTCAGTTCGCGGTCCAACAGCTCCAAGGATCCGCGAGCGCATGGTGGGTGAACTACTGTGCTTCACAGCCCACCGACCGAGTTATGATCTGGGCGGAGTTCCGGACGGCCTTCAGGGCCTATCATATACCGCCGGGTCTCATGAAGAGGAAGATGCAGGAGTTTCTACACCTGCAGCAAGGGAGGCGGAATGCTGGAATACTCCAGGGCGTTCAATGATCTCGCACTCTATGCATCGTATCACACTGATACTAATGAGAAGCGGCGGGACCACTTCTACCAGGGGCTTAACCCGCTCCTGAGGGACAAACTGGCGATGTTCAATCGTGGCAGCCCCAACGACACAATTGATGCTGCGATTGTTCAGGAGGACTCCAGCAAGGAGTTAGCGGCGGCGGATGTGGCGGACCGGGATCCGCTCATCTAGGGTCGCAGAGGGTGGTGCCGCACAATGCGACACCCGACAGCACACGTCATACGAACACCATATATTACATGGGAAAAACAACTGAACTGTACAAACAGGTACAAACTTCAGTTACAAACTAATGTTTATTTTACACAGCGGAAGTCTAAATTACACAACTCACGCCCGCCTATCTAGCAAAAGTCAGTTGCCCAGCCCTAGGGCAACACACACTAGCTGCACGTCTCAGCTCAGCGCGGCGTGTACGGCTCCCACTCAGCCGTAGTCCCAAGACGGTTTGTAACCCTCGCAGGTGGACTCGTACTCCGAGTCCGTGGGTGGCTCCTGACCTGAAAAATACTTAAAAAGCAACCGTGAGCATGATGGCTCAACAAGACTTAACCGACTCACCTAAGCATGAAACTCTACATGAGGTGTACAAGGACATAGGATAGTAATATTGCAGCAAATGGACGCGCCTACAAGTTCATCCTTAGTTCATCTTTTAGCAGCATGTTAACAGTTCAGGAATCTGAAATTTAGTAAGCAATAATTGGTGGCACACATGTAGCAATAAAATTATATCATAATAGCAACATTGAATCATAACATTCCATAAATTATCTACGTTACGACGCAGTGAACAAGCGGTACTTGTCACCGCGAGGGACGGTGAATCGACTCGATATACACCTGCAGGGAAACCCAAAGAGCACGTCACATACACCCACCCGTGGAACTGCACAGCACGCTCACTCGATGTCGTACAGGACAACCTTTCGCCCAACAGCCCAAACGTCGAACCGGTCGCACCGAAACGGACAGGAGGTTCCCTACACTGAGCATCTCTCTATGCCCGTTAGCAGATTTCCACTTTGCTACCCTCAACCTACACCTATAAATCGGTGTGCTATGCCTCGACGGCCGGAGGTTTAGGCTAAATCGGTTTATCGGGGCCCATATATCCGATATGCCTTCGGTACGTTCAATACTTGTTCAGCAGGGCCGCACACGGATCGGTCCTCAATCGACACGGTAGGGCTGCGCACACAAGACTTCCTCTTGCTGTGCCCTAGCCCCTGCCTAGTCTCATTTTCATTACTAAAGTGATCTCACATCACTCGAACCAATCCCGTGTGTTCCAAGCCTAACTCGCGAGTAGATTCCAACTACTCGACTTGTACCGAAATCCTATGAATCTTTAAGCATAGCCTGTCTACTCGAGGTCTTAGACACTACCCTCACTCTTATGGAAAATTTCTGGTCATGCAAGTGGGGTTCCATCCATCCTACACCTAATGCACATTTATACTTCATACTAGACATGTGAACAAAGTAAAACTTTATAAAAGAGATTAATGCAAACCAGGGCTTGCCTTGTTGCTGCTGGTCAGGGGTTAAGTCTTTGTCCGGAAGAAGGAAATCAAGCACTTCCGGAGCCTCTTCGCCTTCAGCGACTACATGTTAATGAAATACTACATGTCAATTTAAATGCAATGTGTGAACTTGAATACTTAATTACTAATAACTCTAGCTAGCCCTCCCCTTTGGTTCTGAAATTTTTATGGTGGCTTGGTAGGGTCCTAACCAGAGTCTTGACCGAGTTTCATTTGAAACAAAGTTCATTTGAACCTTGTACAAATAAAAGCCCATTTGGTCAATATTTGATCCTCTAAGTAATTCCAGGGGTTTTCATGGCTCCAACCATTACTTTCTGGAAACTAGAATTTAAGAGGGTTCTAATGGATTTGGTTTCATGTCATTTGAAGAATTCTACTGAAAGTTGTGCCCTAATTAAGATTTGAGAAAATCTGAAAAATGTTTCTGTACATTTTTCTATTTTCTCAGGGCAGTTCAATTAATCACCTCATTAAGGGGACTAAATGAACATGGATGAGTCTGAAAATTTTACTGCGACTCAAGGATTTTCCAGTGACCCTCTCAGCAAAATTTCAGCATTTATAATAATGTAATTCTCCAGATAAAATTCCCAAGAGTTTAAATTTAGGGAATTAATTCTGGAAAACTATTAGGTTTCATGAGCTGAAATTGGTATTGCTGGAAAGTACTCAAAATTCTGAGTTCAGCAAAATTTGGTTCATTGAATTTGGAGTTTCCTAGCAAAAGTTCTATTCATTTGAAGTTTGAACTAAAACTGGAAATTCCAAAATGTTTAAATCCTGCGGGTGGGTCCATCGCACACGTGTCGACCGCTGGAGCCGAGCCACACGGAGCCACAGACTCCTTCCCGATCAGCCACACTGGATCCTGGACCACAGAAGATCCCGCATGTTTACTTCCAGCCGCTGACAAGTGGGGCCTCCCCCCCTTCGTCTTCCTCCAGCCACCCGCGCGACCCCGCCGCCGAGCTCGCCGGAGCTCTAGCAGGGAAGGGGTTCCTGTAAAAGCCCAAGAAAAGGGACTTGCAAAAACTTTTCTGCACCTCACAACACAACAGTTTTGTTGTGGGTAGATTGTGAAATATTGTGAAGAGCAAGTGACCTCCATCAAAGGAGTGATTAGAAGGGAAAGCCTTCACTTTCACAAAGTAGGGTTTCTGCACATGAACATGAGAGGTTGAGCTCACCCTAGGATTTAAAAAGTCTTGGGGAGGTTCAGTCCAAAGCTCATGCAAATTCAACAATTTTTGAGGCACTTTTGGGTTATTTCAAAAAGAGGCCAGTTTGAATGTAAATTCAAATTGCAGCAACTTTCATCACCCAAATTCAAAAGTTAGCTCCATATCTATACTCAGCACATTTTTCTGAGTAAACCCACCAAGTTTCATCTCCATTGGAGCTCATCTTGTCAAGAGCTAAATTTGCAAGAATTCAAAACTGAATTTGAATTTCAGTTTAAATATGAAGCAAATTTAACCAAACAAAGTTTGAATTTGAGAACTCAAATTCAAACCAATACTTGGAGGCTAGGTCTCTCATTAAATGGAGAGTAGCTGAGATATTTGCAGCAGAATTTGGAAAAAGAGATTAGGGGGGAGAGGGGACCCACAAGTCAGTGGGAGGACTGTTTCCCAAACCGAGCGTGGCTGTTTTCTCCCGACGTCGGTCGAACACCTCGCGCCAGCTGCGGACAGCACCGGCGTCCGACCGCCTCACCTCGCCACCTCCTGCTCGACGACCGAGCGCACGCGTGCCCGACGCGGTTTAAGTCCCCAGCCCACGTGAGCCAGCCTCATCTCCTCCGCTTTGCCCGTTCCTACCCGAAACGAAAAACGACACCGCCGCTCCCCTCGGCTCCTCGTCGCGCCGTTGATCCAGGCGACCTCGCGACCGGAGTTCAACAGCAAAGACACGCGCCGGGGACTGCTCGAGCTCACGGTGAAGACCCTACCCTCTTCCATGCTTTGTAGGGGGAGTATTTCCCCGTCTAGTCCTCGGTGCTCGACAAAAACGAGTGATCAGAAATGCTGAAATTCGCAGCGATCGGTCCTGCACAGCGTAAACCTGGCTGAGCATAGGTTATACACGCCCCCACGGCCACCTAGGATCCAAAACCATCGAGCCTTTGCGCTGATATCCAAGTTTTTCGAGCAACAGTCGATATCGGGCCTAGGTCGACGGTGAGGTCCCAGCCCCGGCTATTTCCATGGCCAACCAAGCTCATATTCGTGCGCAGCATGCCACGGTGGAGCTGTAGGAGCAAACCGCTTGAGAAATAAGGCCCGGAGTAGCCCGTACGACGTCACCGGAGCAGAGGTAGGCTCTGTCGCCGTCGCGGGCATAGTTCCGGCCATTGCCGAGCTCCGGTGAGGGCACCAGCGTGTTCTCCGAGTCGAGTTAGGCACAGGCAGCAAGTTTTGTCGGAGGTCGGGCGGGGAAACGCCCGGCGGCGAGCGCTCCGGCGAAGCGCCGCCGCGGGAACTGCGGGAGAGCGCGAGGTAGACGAAGGGGGGGCCGGGTCCACCGGTCAGCCTCTGATCTCGCGCGGGGATCGGGTTTGCGGCCGGGATTCGGTGCGGAAGCGCGGGTAAAACCCCGTGGGCCGCGGTGTGGCCGCTTTCTGAGTGGGCCGGCTCGAGGAGTGGGTCCCACCCGCAGGATTTAAACATTTTGGAATTTCCAGTTTTAGTGTAAACTTTAGAACCCCATAACTTTTGCTAGGAAGCTCCAAATTTAGTGATTCAAATTGGGTTGGATTCATCTTGCCTAGCTCTGTCCAGATATACAACCCAATTTGTATGAAACCCATTAATTAATTCTGGAAAATTCTTTAAAGCTTTTCAGCAAAGGAATTTTAGAGGGAGTTTGGTTCATCCAAAAATCCCCAAATTTTGCCAGAACGTTCTTTAGGACACTAGTAAACCCCTGTAAAAGTTTCAGACCGTTTGGAGTTGATTTGGTCAGAGCAATTCAAATTGGAAGGTGCTGTGTTCATTTGAATACAGAAACATTTTCAGAGAATTTCCAAAACTTGGAAATTCAGTTCTGGGCAATTCTTAACCCCAAAAATGTTAGGAAAATTCAGGCAAACTCTATGAGCTATAATTGAAATTGTAGTTCATTAAGTTGAGCATGAACAGGGGTATTACCTCAGAATAAATTCTTCCTTGCTGATTTGCCAAGAGAATTATTCTGAGCAAACCACTCCATGAAAAATGCTAATGTTTGGTCCAGAGAGTTTTCTTGTGACAAGGAATTCACACAAAAATCCTCAGCTCCATTGGAGCTCTAAATCACCCCTGTCCTGTTTAACCACTTAAGGGAATTAATATGGAAAAGGGGGAAAACCACTTAGCATTTAACCATGTGATTAAGTTCAAGCCAAACCACCAACACCAGTTCATCTTTAAATTCTTAAACAAAGTTCCAGGTGTTAGAGGCTGGTTATTAGAACTAATAGTAGAAGTCTTACTCTAAAACTCACCTGTGCATCTAAATTAACATGTAGTATTTCATTAACGTGTAGCCGTTGAAGAAGAGACTCCGGAAGTGCTGGACTTCCTTCTTCCGGACGAAGAACTAACTCCTGACCAGCAGCAACAAGGCAAGCCCCGGTTTGCATTAACCCTTTTTAAAAGCTTTACTTTGTTTACATGTGTCATATGAAGTATGTATGTGCATTAGGTATAGGATGAATGAAACCCCACTTGCATAACCAAAGGTTCCTAAAAGAGTGAGGGTAGTGTCAAGGACCTCGAGTAGACAGGCTATGCTTAATGAGTCATAGGACTTCGGTACAAGTCGAGTAGTTGGAATCTACTCGTGAGATAGGCTTGGGACACACGGGTTCGGTTGAGTGATGTGAGATCACTTTAGTAATGAAAATGAGACTAGGCAGGGGCTAGGGCGCAGCAAGAGTGAGTCTTGTGTGCGCAGCCCTGCCCGTGTCGATTGAGGACCGATCCGTGTGCGGCCCTGCTGAACAAGTATTGAACGTACCGAAGGCATATCGGATATATGGGCCCCGATAAACCGATGTAGCCTAAACCTCCGGGCGTCGAGGCATAGCACACCGATTTATAGGTGTAGGTTGAGGGCAGCAAGGTGGAAATCTGCCAACGGGCATAGAGAGATGCTCCGTGTGGGGAACCTCCTGCTCGTTTCGGTGCGACCGGTTCGACGTTTGGGCTGTTGGGTGAAAGGTTGTCCCGTACGACATCGAGTGAGCGTGCTGTGCAGCTCCACGGGTGGGCGTACGTGACGTGCTCTTTGGGTTTTCCCTGCAGGTGTATATCGAGTTGATTCGCCGTCCCTCGCGGTGACGAGTACTGCTTGTTCACTGTGTCGTAGGTAGACTAATGGATGAAATATGTGGATTCAATGATGCTGATTGATATAAATGTATTGCTACATGTGTGCCACCAAATACTGCTTACTAAGTTTCAGATTTCATGAACTGTTAACTTGTTGCTAAAAGATGAACTAAGGATGAACTTGTAGGCGTGTCCTTTTGCTGAAATGTTACTATCCTATGTCCATTGTACCCCTCATGTAGAGTTTCATGCTTAGGTGAGTCGGTTAAGCCTTGCTGAGCCTTCGTGCTCACGGTTGCTGCTTAAGTGTTTTTCAGGTGAGGAGCCACCCACGGACTCGGAGTACGAGTCCACCGGCGAGGGTTACCCTCCGTCGGGGACCACGGCTGAGTGGGAGCCGTACACGCCGCGCTGAGCTGAGACGTGCAGCTAGTGTGGGTTGCCCTAGGGCTGGGCAACCGACTTTTGCTAAATAGGCGGGCGTGGGTTGTATAGTGTAGTCTTCCGCTGTGTAATAGAACAATAGTTGTAACTGAAGTTTGTACCTGTTTGTACAGTTTCAGCTGTTTTTCTCATGTAATATATTGTGTTCTTATGACGTGTGCTGTCGGGTGTCGCATCGCGCGGCACCACCCTCTGCGATCCTGGATGAGCGGATCCCGGTCCGCCACAGCCTGGTATCAGAGCTGCAGGGGGGATAGCACAGTACTAAAGGACTGCATTATGGGAAAAACTTAGGTATACGGTGAGGATTCGGTAGTTGCCCAAGTAAGGACTATATTAGCATAGTTACTTAAAGTGGCAAAGACTAACTTATGTGTTATAATTCTGAATTTCAATTATGTAACGACGCACCTACGCTCTGGTAAGTATGGTAAGGAACGCCACCGAAAGCGGTTCAATTTCGGTTAGCTCTCCCTGACGAGGAACGTGGTTCAGGGATTTGTCTCACAG
Source organism: Neostapfia colusana (assembly GCA_030760725.1). Lineage (NCBI taxonomy): Eukaryota > Viridiplantae > Streptophyta > Magnoliopsida > Poales > Poaceae > Neostapfia > Neostapfia colusana. The sequence goes on from JASWHV010000011.1 coordinate 66,715,100, forward strand.
CTTGGTGTGAGACGTCAATATGGAACTCTTGGACTCTTCATGTTCCTGAGTTCATATGAAATGCTGATCCCTAGCGTGCGTTAGGCAAGTAAGTGGAGACCCCATCGCGTGGTCAGTAACGCGAGTGTGTTCGTCTAGAAATAGCCCAGGAGGACATACGCAGCGCTTGCCATCGGCGTGCCCTGCAGGGCGGTAGGTGGTATCTGTTGGGTTGATAACATTCCCAACCGTGACGACCCGTTCATGACATACTCTGGTTCCCCGTCGTGTGGTGTTGAAACACGATCACGTGCCTTGAGATGTGACTTAGCTCAAGGACGGCCGTATGACAATGATACGGGCGTTTGTATTTACTTTTAAATATGGAACTGCCTGAAATGAACAAACTTTGAGTGCACCATCATTGTGTGGTCTTCTGCAGGTACTAACCACGTATTGTATCCGTGTAGAAAACGTGTGCGAGAGACCATTTAGTGCCACACTCGAGACGTATATGCCGGTATGATCCGGTGAGGATTTTCTTTTGTGGGGAACGTAGTACCGAGATATTGTAGGCATATGCATGAGTATAATGATAACGAAGAATTAAAATCTATAGGTTCAACATTTAGGACCCTGGTTGGGTATAAGAATGGGATAGTGATGATTGTAGTTCCAAAAAGAATGAAAAACAGAGTGCTCTGTTTTGGGACAGCAAGGTTGCTGATCTTCAACAGGGCATAACTCACAGGTCTTTTAGCCCAGGGAGGTGTGCTATATAGCTCTGGAAAGGTATTCAAGTACTCTACAACTTTGCTGTAGACTTCCAGAGCTGAAACTAGCCTTGAGATGGCTGAAATCCCAGAGGAATGTAAACTGTCCAGAACCAGGGCAGAGTAAAACATCCTCTGAACTGATCTGTTTTTCAAACATAACTCCCAGTTGAAAAATCTAAAATTGTCATATAATACATCCTTAGAAAGAGTAGAAGATGTGCGACATCTTTGCAATTCAAAGTTCCTGAAATTTCAGCACAGAATTTAGTGGAAATCAGGGTTGGAAACGGCCACTTCCAAGGGAGGTGCTGTTAAAATCCTTCCAGAAATTCTGCTGACTTTGAATTAACATAACTTTTTAATCGAAGCTGATCTGGGGGCAAATGAGTACTCGTTGGAAAGATACTGAAGTTAACTTGAACTTTGGTATTCAACTTGAGTCATGAAAATGCACAGAACCAGATCAAAACTTGGAATAGGTAGAAACTGGTCATTCTGACAGAAGAATGACAGTTGAACTCATCGAAAAGGGTGTTGTACCCTAAGGGTGTTATACGTGACAACAACGCGATAGTGATGTCTCGTAGTGACCAAACCTAGTTATGTTGAGCTTCCAAAGTGGAGGTTCATCAAGTTGGATTAAACTAACTTGTGTTTGGTCTGGTAATGGTGTAGCTTGTGCAAAGTTATTACATTATCTACTTACGAGATATTTCGCATGTTTGGTTGTCATAAGGTTTTTACGCCCAGTTCTATTGGACTGCATGCAAAATGTTGCGGGACTGATGTTTAATGTCGTATGGTTGCAGATGGTTCGTACTAGGACCACGCACGAGGTTGGTGGCTCTAGCCAAGGTGGAGGCGATGACTCCCAGCCACCGGCCTACGACAGCACCCCGCAGCAGCAACCACCACCGCCGCCTCCGCTTACTCTAGCGGATGTGATAGCGGCATTGGTGGGAGGTCGTGAGGAGCAGACCGACCTGCTCCGCACGATCGTGCAGAATACGTCCCAGGCGGGAGGACGTCAAGAGCGAGGGCCTCGTGAGCCCCGCGAAGTGTCGTACTCGGATTTCATGAGTACGCACCCTCCAGTGTTTACCGAAGCTGAAGAACCACTGGAGGCGGACAACTGGCTGCGGACTATTGAGTCCAAGCTCGGGCTGCTCCAATGTACGGAGCGGCAGAAGACGCTGTTCGCAGCACAGCAGCTCCACGGTGCCGCTGGTGCGTGGTGGGCGAATTATGTCGCCTCACGTCCGGCTGGCCATGCCGTGGAGTGGCAAGAGTTCCGGGAGGCGTTCCGCGCCTATCACATCCCTCCCGGAATAATGAAGAGAAAGTTCCAAGAATTTTTGGAACTGAGGCAGGGCGGGAGGAGTGCCCACGACTACTCCCGTGCCTTCAACCATCTGGCGCAGTATGCGTCAGACTACATCTCCACGGAGGAGAAGAAGAGGGAGCACTTCTATCGGGGGTTACATCCCGAAATGAAGACCCACCTCGTACAATGGAACCGCGGCACATTCAACGATCTAGTCAATGCCGCCATCATGCAAGAGGACGCTCAGCGGGAGTTAGCAGCTGAGCAGAGGAAGCGTAGCGCTCCACCTAGCAGCGGTGGGAGTGGCGCTCCCCAGAAGTACCGTATGGTGTATCGGACACCATCCGGGCAGCAGTGGCAACCACCGGCACGACCGCAACGGTTCGGGGGACGTCCCTTTCAGGCACTTCCATTCCGTCCGCCGATGCCACCACCAAGACAGCAGCAGCAGCAGACGGTACCCCGGGCGTTTCCACCGCCACAACGCGCCCCGGGTTTCCGTCCGCCAATCAGCGGGGGACCGCCCCGTTTCACCTGCTTCACGTGTGGCCAGGCAGGCCACTTTGCGAAGGACTGTCCCCAGGGGCAGCAGAGCAGCGGGCAAGCCCAGCTCCAGGGCGGTGCTCGAGGCCGACCTCCGGTGAAGAAGGTTGGTCAGCGGACTGGAGGCGTCCGCAACCTCGACAATGAGGACGCCCCTGTCACACCCGGTTTTTCCGAAGAACAACCTAGTGAATATCACATGTATGCCAGGATCATTTTCTCATACATGTGATGACAAATAGTGAAGCATCATTTATTACAAGCCAGGTGTCGAATATAAATAAGTCTTACATCGCAAATGTCTCAATGGACACTAATGCTTCATCACAAGTAAATAAACTAGCAGCGGAATATTATTCTTTAGGGCTCCATCACAGGCGTTGCCCGGGGTCTTCATGAACCTAAAATCATTCCTCGGGTCCAAAATCTTGGTCATTATACACCACCTCATTATCTTGACCTGAGCAGCAATATAAACCAACAAATATGCAAGGTTGAGTACCAATGGTACTCAGCAAGTGTGGGAAAATTATATCATGCATGGATAGAACAAGGAGAGGTTGAACTCATGGTTAAAGCACTACGCAATTAACACCTATCACCTTAGCTTATTAAGCACCTATATTACTACAGAGGTAAAATGGTCCAAATCTCCCAACCCATTATCATAATCCAATAACCATAACATCATTTCCAATGTTAAGCTCCCCGCTTAACTTCCAAAACCATCAATCCTCTAATCATGAATAAGTCCAGGCCGCCCATAACCGTGAGCACGGCTGTCAAGACAGTTTTGACTCTGCAGAGTTTGTACCACTGTACCCACAAGTAGTGATTTCATCCCCCGTTGCCGGGTGGACTAAAAGAACCTCCATTATGCCAGTGGCTACGATCCACATTCACACGTCCCAGGTGTGCGGCCAGGAGATCACTACGAAGCCTTTACAAAGGGATTCCCGACGAGCGTGGGCCCACTGAGGTTTCACCCCTAACAGCATACAAGAGGCTCCAACCCCGCTGCAGTGGCCCCCTCTTGAGCCTTGCGGTTCATATGGTAGTCCAGCTGACACCTACTCCCCGCACCATCCAACACACCCATACTACGCCGGGGATACACCTAATTAATTGGCCAAGCTGCCCCATCTCAGCATGTGGTTGGCACTGTAAAGCCGGGTTACATGCTCCATGAACCGGTCCTTTGGATCCAGGCAAGTACTAAACACAAACCCAAGTCTCGTGCACCCAGCACACAACCAAAACATCCAACTTGCCTTGATCCCTACCTCTACATAACTCACAATATCTCATTCAAGAGTATGGTAAAATAAACTGATGATCTCATATCCCAATTATCCCATTCTAAGCATGGCTAAGCATATGCATGTAAATAAATGACATGACAAAATAAATCCCAACCCAAGCTACAAGGAAACAAGGTAATGCAATTCTAGGGAAACTTTCCTAGCATGGGTTTCATATTTCATTTGACAATGCAAATAATTCTATCTACACATCCTAGCATAGGATCAAAGTGGTCAAGGACACTTGCCTCCTTCTTGCTGCTCTTGAAATGGGTATTCCTGGTCTTGGAAATGAATAACTCGTTCTTGAACAGGTTCTACTTCATACCATCACACATAGCAAAAGAAAAACAACAATCCATAAGACATAGTCCACACTTCTTACTTCATACAAACCACACATTCATATTTATAAAAGTTCTTTACCATTATATGTGTTGTGGTTACTTTATGTGTGTTAAGTTGTGGCTTGCATGCACTTTTAACCATGTGTATATGATTCCTACTTTTGTGTCCACCTTTATACTTACATATTATTTATATGGGTTTCCAATAAATTTCTTATATTCAACTACTTCACCTTTTTACTACCAAGTATGTGAGAAAAGTATTTTTCTTCTCCATATGTGCCTTCATAATTTCTATCAACCCTAAGCTGAATTCTTTGTATTTTAGAAACTCCATTTATCATTTACTAGTTGCTATATTTTCAGATTTATATTCCTATGCATAATTGTATATTTTATTATTAAATTAGTAAAACACATCACCTAAACAGAATAGGTTCTGGTCCTAAATAATTCAAAATCATATTTTGACCTTGGCTTCTGATGTAGACCATTTCATAATTATTTTCCCTATTTTTCTATAACTATTCTTTACTTTAAAAATGTGTCCCTATACTAATAAATGTGAATAATAGATGAAACAGATTTATTTCAGCCCAAAAATATATTTTTATCTCACTCCAAAGTTTTCTAAGTACTGAGAAAGTTTTTAATTAATTTTGATAATTATGTTTATCCCCCTTTTTAATTTTTAAACACTAGTTACATATTCAATGTTTTAGATTAAATACTAAACAGGGCTAAAATAATGAACTCACCCCATTACAGGGTCTATAATATTATTTTCATAATTTCCAGGGGTCTAGCTACAGTTATCAGAGGTGTTTTTCCTAATTTTTATTAAGTCCAGGGGCTAAAACTGATTTTTAAATGAATTTACATGATTTTCTTGAGTTCCAGGGGCTAGATCTGAAGTTTCCGGGGCTAGCTCTCAATTCCAGAGAACCCCAGAGGGTAGCACGTAAGAATTCCAGTCTTTATAATGCGGGGCTGACATGGACCGTCCGATTTTAAACCGACGGCTGAGATTATAAGATCGAACCGGTACGCGGGGTTTTAAAGTCTACCGTGCGATTTAAAATAAACGGCGCACAAGCGGCCACGTCGCTCTGATCGAGCGCGGGCGGCGCTGCCGGCGGCGCACGGCGGCGGAAAGCGGCGATCTCGCCGGAAAGTTTCGGATCCATGAGAATTCTGCCTAGAACTGTGATCTTATGGCCTAGATCGGTAGAGGGGAGGTCAGAGATCTCACCTCGGGGGTTTTCTCGAGCTCGGGGGTCCTGGAAAGTGATCGGCGGCGAGGTCCGAGGCAAAACCACGGCGAAGCTCGTCGGCGCTGCGTTTACACCGTAACTCTCCGAGTTTTCTGCACCTGCAAAGTTCCCCGGAGGCGGTGGATCAAGACCAGCGAGTTAGATCAGAGTTTCCGAGCTTAGATCGGCCAGAATTCACCGGCGAAGTCTCGGTGCTCACCGGAGTAAAAATCGGCGATCGCGTGGGAAAAACTGATCGGATCGGGGGTTTTTATAGCCGGGGGAGGGCGGTGGGTCTGTTGTGATCGAGTTGGAGTCCTCTGGGACCAGAATTCGGGCGACGGGACGCGGTTTCCGGTCGGTTGCGATTTCGCGCGCTCGGGGGAAAAGTCCGGGGTCGCGGGGGCTCAGGGTTAGGGATGACATGTGGGTCCCACCCGTCGGTGAGAGGCAGCGCGGCACGCGCGGGGGCGGGCTGGCGCGGGGAAAGCTGGGCCGGCTGGCGGGTTTCGGCCCACTGGCCGGTTTTTTCCTGTTTTTCTTTTTCTTTTTCCATTTCTTTTCTGTTTTGAGTATAATTTGAATTCCAGTTTGAATTTCATTTTTTGCAAAACATGCAACACGTCCAATAATTTTTAAACTCCCCTCTGAACATGGTTTAGAGTTTTGAATCAAAATTTGGGGTGTTACAGCTCTACCCCCCTTAAAAGAAATCTCGTCCTCGAGATTGGTGTTTCTAAGAAAACAATTCCGGAAATTGTGCCTTAAGCTCATCTTCCCGTTCCCAGGTAGCTTCCTCTTCTGAGTGATGCTTCCACTGCACCTTGCACATCCGGATTCTTTTATTTCTGGTGAGGCGTTCCATTGTCTCCAAAATCTTGTAGGGTTGCTCGGCATAAGACAAATCTTCAGCTACATCCACTTCATTCATGGGTAACACCTCTTCAGGCGTCCTCAGGCATTTCTTGAGTTGTGACACATGGAATACATCGTGTACATCCGATAGATGAACCGGTAACTCTAGTTGGTACGCCACTTCGCCTTTCCTTTCCAAAACCTGAAAGGGTCCGATGTATCGAGGTGACAACTTCCCTTTCACCTTGAACCGACGAAGCCCTCTGATAGGGGACACCTTGAGATAAACATAGTCTCCCACGTTGAAAACGAGCTCTCTTCTTCGTACATCAGCATAACTCTTCTGGCGTGTTTGTGCTATCCTCAAGTTGTTGCGAATCTCCCTCACCTTCGCTTCGGCTTCTTGTAGCACTTCTGGACCAAACACTTTACTTTCTCCTGTTTGGTTCCAAAATAGAGGAGTTCTGCACTTCCTTCCATACAAAGCTTCAAACGGTGACATCTTCATACTAGCTTGATAACTGTTGTTATAGGAAAACTCCGCATACGGTAAGTTCTTGTCCCAACTCCTATTGTTTTTGAGTGCACATGCCCTTAACATATCTTCAAGGATCTGATTGGTTCTCTCCGTCTGCCCGTCAGTTTGGGGATGATAGGCAGAGCTGAAGTTCAGATGGGTTCCCATGGTTTCATGCAACTTCTGCCAAAACCTCGAGGTGAACTGTGTCCCTCGGTCCGACACTATCTTCTTTGGCACTCCATGGTAACACACAATCCTTGACATGTACAATTCTGCCAATTTGGATCCGCTGTAGCTTTCTTTCACAGGAATGAAATGAGCTACCTTGGTTAGCCTATCAATAATGACCCATATTGAATCATACCCGGATTGGGTCCTAGGCAATCCCACGACAAAATCCATGCTGATTTCTTCCCACTTCCACTCAGGCACTTTGAGTGGTTGCAGCAATCCCGCGGGTCGTTGATGTTCTGCTTTCACCAACTGACATGTGTCACATAGGGCAACATGTTCCGCGACATCTCGCTTCATGCCATACCACCAATACCTGCTCTTGAGGTCCTGGTACATCTTCGTACTCCCAGGATGAATGGAATAGTCAGAATCGTGAGCCTCCTTCAAAATCAATTCACGGATCTCCTTTATTTCAGGCACACAGATCCTTTTCCCGTGCCACACCGTACCTTGTTCATCCTCTCTGAAACCTGGAGCTTTATTTTCCTTGATGAATTGTCTGATCTCTTGTATCTTCTCATCATTCTTTTGGCCCTCGCGTATGTCTTGCTCGAGTGTGGAGTCCACTTCCATGGCGATGGCTTCACCACTATTTACTAGACATAGATTGAGCCTTATAACCTCGTCCTTCAATTCTGCAGGCATGTCCTTCAAGCTCAACTTATTGACCTGCACTTTCCGACTCAAAGCATCGGCCACGACGTTTGCTTTCTCGGGATGATAGTTGATGCCCACATCAAAGTCATTGATTAGCTCTAACCATCTCCTTTGTCTGAGGTTGAGATCTGGCTGTGTGAATATGTACTTCAAACTCTTATGATCCGTATATATCTCTGTCCTCTTCCCCATCAAATAGTGCCGCCAAATTTTCAACGCGTGTACCACTGCAGCTAGTTCTAGGTCATGTGTAGGATAGTTCTTCTCGTGCTTCCGAAGCTGCCGGGATGCATAAGCCACGACATGCCCTTCTTGCATGAGAACACATCCCAACCCATTTCCAGAGGCATCGCAGTACACCGTAAAGGTCTTTTGCATATCTTGCATAACTAACACTGGGGCTGTTGTCAATCTCTTCTTTAGCTCCTGAAAACTCGTCTCGCACTGCGGCGTCCATGTGAATGTGATTCCCTTCTCCAACAGTTTGGTGAGAGGTCTCGAGATCTTGGAGAATCCCTCAATAAACCGTCGATAGTATCCAGCCAATCCCAAAAAGCTTCGAACTTCCCCGACATTTTCAGGGGTCTTCCACTTCTGGATATCCTCGATTTTGGTGGGATCTACGGAGATTCCTCCCTCCGAGATTATATGTCCTATAAAGGGAACTCTCTTCAGCCAAAACTCACACTTGCTCAACTTGGCATATAGTTGGTGTTCTCTCAGCCTCTGTAACACCAACCTTAGATGTTTCTCATGTTCTTCTTCATCTTTGGAGAAGACGAGAATATCATCTATGAAAACCACCACAAATTTGTCCAGATATTCCATGAATACCTTATTCATGAGGTACATGAAATATGCCGGGGCATTGGTTAGCCCGAAAGGCATGACAGTGTATTCATACAGTCCGTACCGAGATACGAAAGCTGTCTTGGGAATATCAGATTGCCTTACCTTGAGTTGGTGGTATCCCGACCTGAGATCAATTTTCGAGAACACACAAGCTCCCCTCAACTGATCAAACAAGTCTTCAATGCGAGGCAATGGGTACTTGTTCTTGATGGTTACCTCATTCAAAGCACGGTAATCCACGCATAACCTTTGGGTTCCGTCTTTCTTGGGCACAAATATCACCGGAGCTCCCCATGGTGAGGAACTAGGGCGAATATACCCCTTCTCCGTCAATTCTCTCAAATGATCCTTGAGCTCTTCTAGCTGCTTGGAGTCCATTCGATAAGGTCTCTTGTATATCGGGGCTGTTCCCGGTACTAGCTCAATTGCGAATTCCACGTCACGGTCGGGAGGCATACCTGGCAATTCCTCCGGAAAAACATCTGGATATTCCCTGATAGTCCTGATTTCCTCAACTTTCACCTCCACTTGATTTAATTTAATGTCCCTCCTAGGCTCGTGTATGGTTATGAACTTTACTCGGGTGCCACTGGGGTGAGTTAGTTCCACCGTTCTGGTCGAACAATGGATAATTCCTTTATATTTGGTCAACCAATCCATACCCAAAATAATATCTATCCCTTGTGAATCTATCACTATGAGGTTAGCCGTGAATACTACCCCATTAATGTCTAGGCTCACTTTGGGACACACTTGTCTTGTCCTTATTTCTCCACCTGGAGAGTTTACCGCTAGCATATGGTTCATTTGTGTGGTTGCTAGGTCATACTTCTTAACAAACCCTTGAGCAATGAACGAGTGGGTAGCACCAGAATCAAACAGCAGAGTTGCAAGGTGTAAATTGGCAGGAAACTTACCAACTACCACGTCGGGTGCCTCTTGTGCTTCCTCCATGGTGACATGGTTCACCCGTCCTCGCATCACATTCTGCTGTTGTGGCTGCGCGGGCTTCTTCTTTGGGCATTTGTGGGCGTAGTGCCCCACTTCACCGCAGCTAAAACATTGCACCCCAATCTTAGATGCTTGGCCCTTGTTGTCTTGGGGTTGGTTTGGGGGTCCTTGCACTGCTGGTCGAGGTGGATATGCGGGGCGAGGCTGCTGCACAAACTGACGTGGCGGCTGTGCAGGTGCTGCGGGTGGCCTGTAGTTTGGGTTGTACCCTCTTGGTGCTGAATAGGGTACCGCAGCACGGCTCGTCTGCCCCGTAGGTTGCTGCATCATACGTGGGCGGGTGTTGCTCCCTGAGGCCTGATGTGACCACCCCGCCTTCCTCTTATTCTCATTTTCCAGGGTCTTTAGCTTCCTTTCCACCACAAATGCTCTGTCCACCATCTTTTGAAAGCTTTCATACTCATTGGAGGACATTGCACACTGCATCTCTGCGGTAAGTCCTTCCACGAAACAATCTTGTTTCTGCTCATCAGTCTCTATGTCTCGTGGAGCATAACGGGATAGTTGAGTAAATTTAGTGAGGTACTCCCTCACCGTCATGTTTCCCTGCTGCAGTCCCAAAAACTCCTTCCTCTTGTTTTTGAGTTCACCTCTTGGGATGTAATGGTTGCGGAAGCTACGCTTGAACTCGTCCCAAGTGATGTTCTCAGGGTCATGATGGGCGGCCACGTAGGCGGTCCACCAATCAGCAGCAGGTCCATGCAATTGATGAGAGGCAAACAGCACCCTCTCATACCCTTGGCACTGTATGATCCTCATCTTACTTTCAATGGTCTTCAGCCAATCATCTGCCTCCAGGGGTTCAGCAGCACTTGCAAACTTTGGAGGTTGGGTTCCTAGAAACTCACTCAACCTTGGTTGGCGTGGTGCAGCTTGTGTAGGTGGAACTTGATGCAAGTTGGCCACCACTTGAGTCAAGTTCTGGATAAGCTGATTTTGATTCTCCAGCATTTGGTGGAGAGGATCAACTTCTTCACGGCGACCACCCCTGTCCTGGCCTCCAGAAAGATGAGGGTTGCATGCCTCATCATTGTTGTTGGCGGGGTTGGCAGCACGTCCTTTTCCTCTTCCGGCCATCTGGCAGAATCAACAAATGTTAATTTGATACCATTTAGTATCGTCTTACTACTTTCATTTGTTGTACTTTGAAGTGTTGAGGCTTGGTTATACTTTTCTGAGGGTTCATTTCTCACACAAAAACAAATGCAATATTATTTCATGTGGGTTCACACACCAAAGCAAAACAATCCGAAAACGAGGCTGTGGACAATTGCTCATGGCTTCCACAACTCACGTCACACACCAAGCATTATCACACCATTAACTACGTAACGACTCGACTACTCGACCTCTTGCTAGCTAAGGGAAAGACCCTACACTACTCGTCCTCTTGAGCTGGTTCCTCGGGATCTTCCTCCTCATTTCGGCTACCTTCTGACTCTGCTTTGGGTGGGGAGGCTGCTGGTGGAGAAGTGCGACGACGCCTGATTGCTCGGCGATCCGGGGAGTCAGGAGTCCATGTATCATTCACGGTGACACACAGTTCATTCCCATCTCCTCTTTCTCTCGCCTTTAAGCAAGCTCGCAGCAACGCCTCCGTTTCCTTCAGGGTGTCTCGGACATCCTAAAGCTCTTGTTGACACTCCTGCAGTCGAGTGCTGAGCATAGCAGCATCCTCCAAGCACAAGTCCATGTGCTCATGGGAAGTCCCTTGCTGCACCGGTGGGTACTTGTACTCCGTGGTACCACTCTCACGTTGGAGGACATACATGTACTCAGTTTTGTCCAAGTGGCGATGATAGATGTGACTCTGGCAGGTGATGGCCTCCCAGGTGACATCTTTCTCCGCATCAACTTGTGTTGCTCGACAAGCTGGGGAGTGGTGAATCTTAAGCAGCTGATTCTCGTGTATAATCCTCATTTCCGAACTCCATTCTTCCCTCTTCTCACGGATGGTCCTGGTGGAGTTATAGTGGATGATTAGCTTGCCCGTATTGCCGGCGGCTTCGAGCATACGCCGAAGACGACGCAACAAATCTCCTACTGCCAATCCGTAGGAAAGGTACGTCACTGGACGACTCTCCTCCCTTTCGGCAAGGGCAACTACGGGAACTCTCCCTCCTGTGGACTTACGAGCGGTGCGAATCATGCGAACCATCTAAAACAAAAGAATTTAAAATTAGGTTAGATAAATTCTCAAACAAAAATCCTATTTTGAATGAAAGTTGGGGTAAGATGAAGAAAATGACTCCTTTAATAACACTTTTCCACCCACACCTTGGAAAATAGTTTTTAAGAAAATAGGGCCCTTAAATACGTCCATTTCTACCTAAGTCCACGTTCCTACGGGCAACCTTGGCTCTGATACCACCTCTGTCACACCCGGTTTTTCCGAAGAACATCCGAGTGAATATCACATGTATGCCAGGATCATTTTCTCATACATGTGATGACAAATAGTGAAGCATCGTTTATTACAAGCCAGGTGTCGAATATAAATAAGTCTTACATCGCAAATGTCTCAATGGACACTAATGCTTCATCACAAGTAAATAAACTAGCAGCGGAATATTATTCTTTAGGGCTCCATCACAGGCGTTGCCCGGGGTCTTCATGAACCTAAAATCCTTCCTCGGGTCCAAAATCTTGGTCATTATACACCACCTCATTATCTTGACCTGAGCAGCAATATAAACCAACAAATATGCAAGGTTGAGTACCAATGGTACTCAGCAAGTGTGGGAAAATTATATCATGCATGGCTAGAACAAGGAGAGGTTGAACTCATGGTTAAAGCACTACGCAATTAACACCTATCACCTTAGCTTATTAAGCACCTATATTACTACAGAGGTAAAATGGTCCAAATCTCCCAACCCATTATCATAATCCAATAACCATAACATCATTTCCAATGTTAAGCTCCCCGCTTAACTTCCAAAACCATCAATCCTCTAATCATGAATAAGTCCAGGCCGCCCTTAACCGTGAGCACGGCTGTCAAGATAGTTTTGACTCTGCAGAGTTTGTACCACTGTACCCACAAGTAGTGATTTCATCCCCCGTTGCCGGGTGGACTAAAAGAACCTCCATTATGCCAGTGGCTACGATCCACATTCACACTTCCCAGGTGTGCGGCCAGGAGATCACTACGAAGCCTTTACAAAGGGATTCCCGACGAGCGTGGGCCCACTGAGGTTTCACCCCTAACAGCATACAAGAGGCTCCAACCCCGCTGCAGTGGCCCCCTCTTGAGCCTTGCGGTTCATATGGTAGTCCAGCTGACACCTACTCCCCGCACCATCCAACACACCCATACTACGCCGGGGATACACCTAATTAATTGGCCAAGCTGCCCCATCTCAGCATGTGGTTGGCACTGTAAAGCCGGGTTACATGCTCCATGAACCGGTCCTTTGGATCCAGGCAAGTACTAAACACAAACCCAAGTCTCATGCACCCAGCACACAACCAAAACATCCAACTTGCCTTGATCCCTACCTCTACATAACTCACAATATCTCATTCAAGAGTATGGTAAAATAAACTGATGATCTCATATCCCAATTATCCCATTCTAATCATGGCTAAGCATATGCATGTAAATAAATGACATGACAAAATAAATCCCAACCCAAGCTACAAGGAAACAAGGTAATGCAATTCTAGGGAAACTTTCCTAGCATGGGTTTCATATTTCATTTGACAATGCAAATAATTCTATCTACACATCCTAGCATAGGATCAAAGTGGTCAAGGACACTTGCCTCCTTCTTGCTGCTCTTGAAATGGGTATTCCTGGTCTTGGAAATGAATAACTCGTTCTTGAACAGGTTCTACTTCATACCATCACACATAGCAAATGAAAAACAACAATCCATAAGACATAGTCCACACTTCTTACTTCATACAAACCACACATTCATATTTATAAAAGTTCTTTACCATTATATGTGTTGTGGTTACTTTATGTGTGTTAAGTTGTGGCTTGCATGCACTTTTAACCATGTGTATATGATTCCTACTTTTGTGTCCACCTTTATACTTACATATTATTTATATGGGTTTCCAATAAATTTCTTATATTCAACTACTTCACCTTTTTACTACCAAGTATGTAAGAAAAGTATTTTTCTTCTCCATATGTGCCTTCATAATTTCTATCAACCCTAAACTGAATTCTTTGTATTTTAGAAACTCCATTTATCATTTACTAGTTGCTATATTTTCAGATTTATATTCCTATGCATAATTGTATATTTTATTATTAAATTAGTAAAACACATCACCTAAACAGAATAGGTTCTGGTCCTAAATAATTCAAAATCATATTTTGACCTTGGCTTCTGATGTAGACCATTTCATAATGATTTTCCCTATTTTTCTATAACTATTCTTTACTTTAAAAATGTGTCCCTATACTAATAAATGTGAATAATAGATGAAACAGATTTATTTCAGCCCAAAAATATATTTTTATCTCACTCCAAAGTTTTCTAAGTACTGAGAAAGTTTTTAATTAATTTTGATAATTATGTTTATCCCCCTTTTAATTTTTAAACACTAGTTACATATTCAATGTTTTAGATTAAATACTAAACAGGGCTAAAATAATGAACTCACCCCATTACAGGGTCTATAATATTATTTTCATAATTTCCAGGGGTCTAGCTACACTTATCAGAGGTGTTTTTCCTAATTTTTATTAAGTCCAGGGGCTAAAACTGATTTTTAAATGAATTTACATGATTTTCTGGAGTTCCAGGGGCTAGATCTGAAGTTTCCGGGGCTAGCTCTCAATTCCAGAGAACCCCAGGGGGTAGCACGTAAGAATTCCAGTCTTTATAATGCGGGGCTGACATGGACCGTCCGATTTTAAACCGACGGCTGAGATTATAAGATCGAACCGGTACGCGGGGTTTTAAAGTCTACCGTGCGATTTAAAATAAACTGCGCACAAGCGGCCACGTCGCTCTGATCGAGCGCGGGCGGCGCTGCCGGCGGCGCACGGCGGCGGAAAGCGGCGATCTCGCCGGAAAGTTTCGGATCCACGAGAATTCTGCCTAGAACTGTGATCTTATGGCCTAGATCGGTAGAGGGGAGGTCAGAGATCTCACCTCGGGGGTTTTCTCGAGCTCGGGGGTCCTGGAAAGTGATCGGCGGCGAGGTCCGAGGCAAAACCACGGCGAAGCTCGTCGGCGCTGCGTTTACACCGTAACTCTCCGAGTTTTCTGCACCTGCAAAGTTCCCCGGAGGCGGTGGATCAAGACCAGCGAGTTAGATCAGAGTTTCCGAGCTTAGATCGGCCAGAATTCACCGGCGAAGTCTCGGTGCTCACCGGAGTAAAAATCGGCGATCGCGTGGGAAAAACTGATCGGATCGGGGGTTTTTATAGCCGGGGGAGGGCGGTGGGTCTGTTGTGATCGAGTTGGAGTCCTCTGGGACCAGAATTCGGGCGACGGGACGCGGTTTCCGGTCGGTTGCGATTTCGCGCGCTCGGGGGAAAAGTCCGGGGTCGCGGGGGCTCGGGGTTAGGGATGACATGTGGGTCCCACCCATCGGTGAGAGGCAGCGCGGCGCGCGCGGGGGCGGGCTGGCGCGGGGAAAGCTGGGCCGGCTGGCGGGTTTTGGCCCACTGGCCGGTTTTTTCCCGTTTTTCTTTTTCTTTTTCCATTTCTTTTCTGTTTTGAGTATAATTTGAATTCCAGTTTGAATTTGAATTTTTGCAAAACATGCAACACGTCCAAAAATTTTTAAACTCCCCTCTGAACATGGTTTAGAGTTTTGAATCAAAATTTGGGGTGTTACAGCTCCCGAGGGAGACAACGTGCTGGCGGGTACGTTTACTCTCAACCATCAAGCCATTGTCATATTATTTGATTCTGGTGCAACCCACAGCTTTATAAGTGCATCCTATGTGGCTAAACATCAATTGCAAGTCTTCCCAACCGACTGCACTTATATGATATGCTCACCGGGAGGGAAGATTTCAGCTAATATGATGATTCCAAAGGCACCTCTGTGCTTAGGTGGGAAACTATATCCCACCACCTTGATAATCCTTATGGGACAAAAGATTGATGCAATCTTAGGGATGTCATGGCTGCAATACCATGGCGCTGTCCTAGAGACTCGGACACGGACGGTCCACTTACATTCTCCATTCCATCGTCCGCATTCCATGGTGTTAGACACGCCAGTCCGGGAAGTTTTAGCAATTAATAATGCTGAAGTTCTCAAGTTAGAAGACATCCCCGTAGTCCGGGAGTATCCTGATGTGTTCCCGGATGATCTTCCGGGCATGCCACCTGAGCGGGATGTCGAGTTCAAGATTGAACTTGCGCCCGGGACTACGCCCATATCACGGAGACCATACAAGATGGCTCCAAATGAGCTGGCGGAACTGAAAGAACAGCTCAATGATCTGTTGAGCAAGGGTTTCATTAGGCCGAGTTCCTCGCCTTGGGGATGCTCGGCGCTATTTGTAAAGAAGAAGGATGAAACCCTGAGGCTGTGTGTGGATTACCGGCCGCTCAACGCCGTCACCATCAAGAATAAGTACCCACTGCCCCGTATTGACATCTTGTTTGATCAACTTGTGGGGGCAAGTGTATTCTCAAAGATGGACCTTCGCTCTGGATATCACCAGATCAAGATCCGGGCGGAGGATATCCCGAAGACGGCATTCTCGACGAGATACGGCTTATACGAATATCTCGTCATGTCCTTTGGTCTCACAAATGCTCCATCCCATTTCATGTATCTCATGAACTCGGTGTTCATGCCGGAGCTGGACAAGTTCGTGGTAGTGTTCATCGACGATATCTTGGTTTACTCCAAGACAGAAGCCGAGCATGCCGAACACTTACGGATCGTTCTTCAACGATTGTGAGACCACAAGCTCTACGCCAAGTTCAGCAAATGCGAATTTTGGATCAGCCAAGTGCCATTCTTGGGACATATCATCTCAGCTGAAGGCATTGCGGTTGACCCAAGTAAAATCGAGCAAGTGTTGAAATGGAAAGCTCCCACTTCAGTGCATGAAGTCAGAAGCTTCCTCGGGTTAGCGGGATACTACCGGAGGTTCATTCTGAGTTTCTCCAAGCTCGCTAAGCTGATGACAGAGTTGCTGAAGAAAGGGACAAAATATGTTTGGAACACGGCATGTGAAGGAGCGTTCCGAACACTGGTGAAGCATCTCACAACAGCCCCGGTATTAGCTCAGCCGGATACAACAAAGCCCTTCGACGTGTATTGTGACGCGTCCGGTATTGGGCTCGGCTGCGTGTTGATGCAGGAAGGACGTGTGGTCGCTTATGGCTCACGCCAACTTCGGAACCATGAGCAGCACTACCCGACTCACGATCTTGAACTTGCTGCCGTGGTGTCGGCGCTGAAAATGTGGAGGCACTATCTCCTGGGGAACTTGGTGCATCTCTACACCGACCACAAGAGCTTGAAATACATTTTCACCCAGAAGGAGCTGAACATGAGGCAGAGGAGGTGGTTAGAACTGATCAAAGATTATGAGATTGAGATCCATTACCACCCCGGCAAGGCGAATGTGGTTGCCGACGCGCTGAGTAGGAAATCACATGTCCATCACCTCACCATTACACCGGTGGAGGAGGAAGAGCCAAGTTTATACTTGGTTCCTTATGGATCGCTGTACAACCTTGCCCTCATCCCTACTATTAGGGAGGACATCATTGCAGCTCAGAAAACGGATAAAGGCATGGCACATCTCCGGAGACGGATAGACAATGGAGAAATTAAATGTTTCCGGAAGGATGATGAGGGGACGCTGTGGTTCAATGACCGCATCGTCGTACCCCGAGATATGGAGTTGAGGAAAAAGATCCTCGATGAAGCTCACTTGTCCAAATACTCCATTCATCCGGGCAGCAACAAAATGTACCAAGATTTGAAAAAGAAATTTTGGTGGACACGGATGAAGCGGGAGGTAGCTAAGTACGTATCCGAGTGCGATACGTGTAGACGAGTGAAAGCTGATCACATGAAGAAATCAGGGCTGTTGCAACCCCTGAAGATCCCGGCATGGAAATGGGAAGATGTGAGCATGGATTTCATTGTGGGATTACCCCTAACAGCCAACAAGCATGATTCCATATGGGTAATCGTTGATCGGTTAACCAAGACGGCTCACTTCATTCCGGTGAATACACGTTACAATGCCAACAAATATGCGGAGCTATACATAGCGAAGATTCTATGCCTATACGGGGTACCCAAAACCATTGTCTCAGATCGAGGTGCATTATTTGTATCTCGCTTTTGGGAACAGCTACACGCTGCATTGGGTACTAAGTTGATCAGGAGCTCCGCCTATCACCCTCAGACAGATGGCCAGACAGAGAGGGTGAATCAAGTCCTGGAGGACATGTTGAGAGCATGTTCCATCCACCATGGTAGGAACTGGGATGATCACCTACCATTGGCGGAATTCTCGTACAACAACGGTTATCAGGCGAGTATCAAAATGGCACCCTATGAAGCTCTCTACGGTCGTAAATGCCGCACCCCATTAAATTGGTGCGAGTCCGGTGAAAGGGTCACATTCGGGGTTGATGTGGTGAACGACGCCGAGGAGCGCGTTCGGACAATTCAAGCCAATTTGAAGGCCGCTCAATCCCGACAGAAGAGCTACGCTGATAAGAGGCGTAGGCCGTTGCACTTTGACGTTGGGGAACACGTGTACCTCCGCGTGTCTCCAATGAAGGGCGTGCACCGATTCGGTGTGAAGGGGAAGCTCGCTCCCCGTTTCATTGGACCCTACGCTATCACCGATAAGTGTGGACCAGCAGCGTATTGATTGGAGCTACCGGCATCTCTGACTGGTGTTCATGATATTTTCCATGTTTCGCAACTGCGAAAATGCTTGAAGCATACAGCTGCTGTTCCTACCGAAGACATCGGCGAGCTAAAACCGGATTTAACATATGATGAATATCCGGTAGGAATTCTTGATGAGAAAGCCAGGACCACACGCAGCAGAACGTTGTGGTTCTACAAAATACTCTGGAGCAACCACACCGCCGAAGAAGCGACGTGGGAGAGCGAGGAGTTCCTTCGCTCAAATTACCCGGAGTTTATGGCTTCTCAACACGGGTAAGTCCCTATTACATCGCTATCTCTTCTTTTATAATCTCGGGGCGAGATTCTTTTAAGGGGGGAGGGATGTAAAAGCCCAAGAAAAGGGACTTGCAAAAACTTTTCTGCACCTCACAACACAACAGTTTTGTTGTGGGTAGATTGTGAAATATTGTGAAGAGCAAGTGACCTCCATCAAAGGAGTGATTAGAAGGGAAAGCCTTCACTTTCACAAAGTAGGGTTTCTGCACATGAACATGAGAGGTTGAGCTCACCCTAGGATTTAAAAAGTCTTGGGGAGGTTCAGTCCAAAGCTCATGCAAATTCAACAATTTTTGAGGCACTTTTGGGTTATTTCAAAAAGAGGCCAATTTGAATGTAAATTCAAATTGCAGCAACTTTCATCACCCAAATTCAAAAGTTAGCTCCATATCTATACTCAGCACATTTTTCTGAGTAAACCCACCAAGTTTCATCTCCATTGGAGCTCATCTTGTCAAGAGCTAAATTTGCAAGAATTCAAAACTGAATTTGAATTTCAGTTTAAATATGAAGCAAATTTAACCAAACAAAGTTTGAATTTGAGAACTCAAATTCAAACCAATACTTGGAGGCTAAGTCTCTCATTAAATGGAGAGTAGCTGAGATATTTGCAGCAGAATTTGGAAAAAGAGATTAGGGGGGGAGAGGGGGCCCACAAGTCAGTGGGAGGACTGTTTCCCAAACCGAGCGTGGCTGTTTTCTCCCGACGTCGGTCGAACACCTCGCGCCAGCTGCGGACAGCACCGGCGTCCGACCGCCTCACCTCGCCACCTCCTGCTCGACGACCGAGCGCACGCGTGCCCGACGCGGTTTAAGTCCCCAGCCCACGTGAGCCAGCCTCATCTCCTCCGCTTTGCCCGTTCCTACCCGAAACGAAAAACGACACCGCCGCTCCCCTCGGCTCCTCGTCGCGCCGTTGATCCAGGCGACCTCGCGACCGGAGTTCAACATCAAAGACACGCGCCGGGGACTGCTCGAGCTCACGGTGAAGACCCTACCCTCTTCCATGCTTTGTAGGGGGAGTATTTCCCCGTCTAGTCCTCGGTGCTCGACAAAAACGAGTGATCAGAAATGCTGAAATTCGCAGCGATCGGTCCTGCACAGCGTAAACCTGGCTGAGCATAGGTTCTACACGCCCCCACGGCCACCTAGGATCCAAAACCATCGAAAACCATCGAGCCTTTGCGCTGATATCCAAGTTTTTCGAGCAACAGTCGATCTCGGGCCTAGGTCGACGGTGAGGTCCCAGCCCCGGCTATTTCCATGGCCAACCAAGCTCATATTCGTGCGCAGCATGCCACGGTGGAGCTGTAGGAGCAAACCGCTTGAGAAATAAGGCCCGGAGTAGCCCGGACGACGTCACCGGAGCAGAGGTAGGCTCTGTCGCCGTCGCGGGCATAGTTCCGGCCATTGCCGAGCTCCGGTGAGGGCACCAGCGTGTTCTCCGAGTCGAGTTAGGCACAGGCAGCAAGTTTTGTCGGAGGTCGGGCGGGGAAACGCCCGGCGGCGAGCGCTCCGGCGAAGCGCCGCCGCGGGAACTGCGGGAGAGCGCGAGGTAGACGAAGGGGGGGCCGGGTCCACCGGTCAGCCTCTGATCTCGCGCGGGGATCGGGTTTGCGGCCGGGATTCGGTGCGGAAGCGCGGGTAAAACCCCGTGGGCCGCGGTGTGGCCGCTTTCTGAGTGGGCCGGCTCAAGGAGTGGGTCCCACCCGCAGGATTTAAACATTTTGGAATTTCCAGTTTTAGTGTAAACTTTAGAACCCCATAACTTTTGCTAGGAAGCTCCAAATTTAGTGATTCAAATTGGGTTGGATTCATCTTGCCTAGCTCTGTCCAGATATAGAACCCAATTTGTATGAAACCCATTAATTAATTCTGGAAAATTCTTTAAATCTTTTCAGAAAAGGAATTTTAGAGGGAGTTTGGTTCATCCAAAAATCCCCAAATTTTGCCAGAACGTTCTTTAGTACACTAGTAAACCCCTGTAAAAGTTTCAGACCGTTTGGAGTTGATTTGGTCAGAGCAATTCAAATTGGAAGGTGCTGTGTTCATTTGAATACAGAAACATTTTCAGAGAATTTCCAAAACTTGGAAATTCAGTTCTGGGCAATTCTTAACCCCAAAAATGTTAGGAAAATTCAGGCAAACTCTATGAGCTATAATTGAAATTGTAGTTCATTAAGTTGAGCATGAACAGGGGTATTACCTCAGAATAAATTCTTCCTTGCTGATTTGCCAAGAGAATTATTCTGAGCAAACCACTCCATGAAAAATGCTAATGTTTGGTCCAGAGAGTTTTCTTGTGACAAGGAATTCACACAAAAATCCTCAGCTCCATTGGAGCTCTAGATCACCCCTGTCCTGTTTAACCACTTAAGGGAATTAATATGGAAAAGGGGGAAAACCACTTAGCATTTAACCATGTGATTAAGTTCAAGCCAAACCACCAACACCAGTTCATCTTTAAATTCTTAAACAAAGTTCCAGGTGTTAGAGGCTGGTTATTAGAACTAATAGTAGAAGTCTTACTCTAAAACTCACCTGTGCATCTAAATTAACATGTAGTATTTCATTAACGTGTAGCCGTTGAAGAAGAGACTCCGGAAGTGCTGGACTTCCTTCTTCCGGACGAAGAACTAACTCCTGACCAGCAGCAACAAGGCAAGCCCCGGTTTGCATTAACCCTTTTTAAAAGCTTTACTTTGTTTACATGTGTCATATGAAGTATGTATGTGCATTAGGTATAGGATGAATGAAACCCCACTTGCATAACCAAAGGTTCCTAAAAGAGTGAGGGTAGTGTCAAGGACCTCGAGTAGACAGGCTATGCTTAATGAGTCATAGGACTTCGGTACAAGTCGAGTAGTTGGAATCTACTCGCGAGATAGGCTTGGGACACACGGGTTCGGTTGAGTGATGTGAGATCACTTTAGTAATGAAAATGAGACTAGGCAGGGGCTAGGGCGCAGCAAGAGTGAGTCTTGTGTGCGCAGCCCTGCCCGTGTCGATTGAGGACCGATCCGTGTGCGGCCCTGCTGAACAAGTATTGAACGTACCGAAGGCATATCGGATATATGGGCCCCGATAAACCGATGTAGCCTAAACCTCCGGGCATCGAGGCATAGCACACCGATTTATAGGTGTAGGTTGAGGGCAGCAAGGTGGAAATCAGCCAACGGGCATAGAGAGATGCTCCGTGTGGGGAACCTCCTGCTCGTTTCGGTGCGACCGGTTCGACGTTTGGGCTGTTGGGTGAAAGGTTGTCCCGTACGACATCGAGTGAGCGTGCTGTGCAGCTCCACGGGTGGGCGTACGTGACGTGCTCTTTGGGTTTTCCCTGCAGGTGTATATCGAGTTGATTCGCCGTCCCTCGCGGTGACGAGTACTGCTTGTTCACTGCGTCGTAACGTAGACTAATGGATGAAATATGTGGATTCAATGATGCTGATTGATATAATTGTATTGCTACATGTGTGCCACCAAATACTGCTTACTAAGTTTCAGATTTCATGAACTGTTAACTTGTTGCTAAAAGATGAACTAAGGATGAACTTCTAGGCGTGTCCTTTTGCTGAAATGTTACTATCCTATGTCCATTGTACCCCTCATGTAGAGTTTCATGCTTAGGTGAGTCGGTTAAGCCTTGCTGAGCCTTCGTGCTCACGGTTGCTGCTTAAGTGTTTTTCAGGTGAGGAGCCACCCACGGACTCGGAGTACGAGTCCACCGGCGAGGGTTACCCTCCGTCGGGGACCACGGCTGAGTGGGAGCCGTACACGCCGCGCTGAGCTGAGACGTGCAGCTAGTGTGGGTTGCCCTAGGGCTGGGCAACCGACTTTTGCTAAATAGGCGGGCGTGAGTTGTATAGTGTAGTCTTCCGCTGTGTAATAGAACAATAGTTGTAACTGAAGTTTGTACCTGTTTGTACAGTTTCAGCTGTTTTTCCCATGTAATATATTGTGTTCTTATGACGTGTGCTGTCGGGTGTCGCATCGCGCGGCACCACCCTCTGCGATCCTGGATGAGCGGATCCCGGTCCGCCACAGTTCCGGCCCCCGGAACTTGCTGATTTTCGCCGCCACTGCACATTCTTGCGTGAGGAACACGTTGCCGGCCTTACCTCAGACCGAGGATGGCCGGAAACCTAGGCGTGACGGCGACAGTAGCTGCGGTAACTTCGGCGGCGTCACTAGGGCACAGTACTGCCCCAACCTTGCTCCAGTTAGCTCCTACAGCATCGCCACGACCTAGGGAGCAACGTCCAGGGCTCTGATCTCGCGAGAAACGTCGGCAACTAGGGGCTCACCGAGCGACCTAGGGCGATTTTGGGGAAAACTGGAAACACTCGAAGAACTGAGGGTTTCCTCGATGGTTCTTCCTAGTTCTTGATACCACGTGCTCGAACGAACGTCTACAGCTAGGTTTCCAGGTCTGGGGAGGAGTGGTTCGTTGTGTGAGACGAATTTGCCGAGTTTCTCTCCTCGGTTATTATTGCATGTCGCCGGTGGAAATGGAATTCCGGCGAGCACCGTCTGAGACAGGAAGCCGGGGTTGCGGTGGAGCAAGACGGGTTACAGGCGCACCTTTTTGATTTTACAGCACGACGGGAGATGCTCTGTGGTGGCCGGGCGGCGAGTTTCCGTCGCGGCGGCTCCCCCCGGTTCCGTGGAGGAAGATCAGCTCGACGCCGACGTTCCGACGGAGCTAGCGCCCGGTTCTTGCTTCTGCCATGCTGAGGGACGTCTGGCGGTGCTGTGGGGCAGCTTAGCTCGTCGTGCCACGCGGTGGAGCAGCCGGGCGGCGGTGAACCGACGGCGCTCCTCTGTGCGGTCGCGTTTATCTCCGAGGACACATTGGGATCGTTCAGCAGCGGCTGTGAGGTGGTGTGGGGCGCTGTGCTCTCGGTGGATATGATAAGAGCAGAGAAAAATCGATCCCCTAAGCAGCTCAGGAGGTGCTTCCGGGTCTTCGGTCAACAGCGCGGTGGCAGCTCGCGAGAGAGAGCAGCGCGCTCGGGTGTGAACCGTGGAACCGGCTAACTTAAGCAGTAAGTTCTATCCCTCCCCTCTCAATGACAATTGGGGCTCACAGCTCCTCTCTGCCCCGAAAGATCTCCAAATTTTGACATATTGTAAATTCAGCTATGAGGGATCCAAATTCGAAAACCATTTGGCCATTTGACAATTTGTGCCACAGTTTCAAATTTGAATTCAAATTTCAATGAAAATTCACAACTCTCTTTGATATACCTATCAAAGGACCTCCAAATCTTCTCAAAATTTGCCTCCCTCATAATTTGAACCTGGAGAGTTTGAATATGCCCTCTGATCTTTGAGTTGGTCATTGCAAATACCACTGCTTGAACAACAGTTTAAATTTTTCCTTTATGAAAATGGCCCTCCTCTCTTTGGGGTGAGCCTTTTGGTTCAAACTGAATTTAAAGTTTTATTGCACATGCCAACACTTTCATGAGTATACAAAAGTTTTTTGCAAGTCCCTTTTCTTGGGATTTTACATCCCTCCCCCCTTAAAAGAATCTCGTCCCGAGATTATAAAAGAAGAGATGGTGATGTAATAGCAACCTACCCGTGCTGAGACGCCATGAACTCCGGGTAATTTGAGCGAAGGAATTCCTCGCTCTCCCATGTCGCTTCTTCGGCGGTGTGGTTGCTCCAGAGTATTTTGTAGAACCACAGCATTTGGCTACGCGTGGTCCGGGCTTTCTCATCAAGAATTGCCACCGGATACTCATCATACGTCAAATCCGGTTGCAACTCGCCGATGTCTTCGGTAGTAACAGCAGCGTTATGCTTCAGACATTTTCTCAGCTGTGAGACATGGAAAATGTCATGGACACCAGCAAGAGATGCCGGTAGCTCCAGTATATACGCTGCTGGTCCACACTTCTCGGTGATAGCATAGGGTCCAATGAAACGGGGAGCAAGCTTCCCCTTCACACCGAACCGGTGCACGCCCTTCATCGGAGACACACGGAGGTACACGTGTTCACCAACGTCAAAGTTCAACGGTCTACGCCTCTTATCAGCATAGCTCTTTTGCCGGGATTGAGCGGCCTTCAAATTAGCTTGGATCGTCCGAACGCGCTCTTCGGCGTCGTTCACCACATCAACCCTGAATGTGACCCTTTTACCGGACTCGCACCAGTTTAATGGGGTGCGGCATTTGCGACCGTAGAGAGCTTCGTACGGTGCCATCTTGATACTCGCCTGATAGCCATTATTGTACGAGAATTCCGCCAACGGTAGGTGATCATCCCAGTTCCTACCATGGTGGATGGCACATGCTCTCAATATGTCTTCCAGAACTTCATTAACCCTCTCTGTCTGGCCATCTGTCTGAGAGTGATAGGCGGAGCTCCTAATCAACTTGGTACCCAATGCAGCGTGTAGCTGCTCCCAAAAGCGAGATACAAATAATGCACCTCGATCTGAGACGATGGTCTTGGGTACCCCATATAAGCATAGAATCTTCGCTATGTACAGCTCCGCATATTTGCCGGCATTGTAACATGTATTCACCGGGATGAAGTGAGTCGTCTTGGTTAACCGATCAACGATTACCCAAATGGAATCATGTTTGTTGGAAGTTAGGGGCAATCCCACAATGAAATCCATGCTCACATCTTCCCATTTCCATGCCGGGATCTTCAGGGGTTGCAACAGCCCTGATTTCCTCATATGATCCGCCTTCACTCGTCTACACGTATCGCACTCGGATACGTACTTCGCTACCTCCCGCTTCATCCGTTTCCATCAAAATTTCTTTTTCAAATCTTGGTACATTTTGTTGCTGCCCGGATGAATGGAGTATTTAGACAAGTGAGCTTCATCGAGGATCTTTCTCCTCAGTTCCATATCCCGGGGTACGACTATGCGGTCATTGAACCATAGCATCCCCTCCTCATCTTTCCGGAAACACTTGATCGCTTCATTGTCTATCCGTCTCCAGAGATGTGCCATGCCTTTATCAGTATTCTGAGCTGCAATGATGTCCTCCCTAATAGTAGGGATGAGGACAAGGTTGCACAGCGACCCATAAGGAACCAAGTATAAACTTGGCTCTTCCTCCTCCATCGGTTTAATGGTGAGGTGATGGACATGTGATTTTCGACTCAGTGCGTCGGCAACCACATTCGCCTTGCCGGGGTGGTAATGAATCTAAATTTCATAATCTTTGATCAGTTCTAACCACCTCCTTTGCCTCATGTTCAGCTCCTTCTGGGTGAAAATGTATTTCAAGCTCTTGTGGTCGATGTAGAGATGCACCAGATTCCCCAGGAGATAGTGCCTCCACATTTTTAGCGCCAAAACCACTGCAGCAAGCTCAAGATCATGAGTCGGATAGTGCTGCTCATGGTTCCGAAGTTGACGTGAGCCATAGGTGACCACACGTCCTTCCTGCATCAACACGCATACCGAGCCCAATACCGGACGCGTTGCAATACACGTCGAAGGGCTTTGTTGTATCTGGCTGAGCTAAGTCCGGGGCTGTGGTGAGATGCTTCACCAATGCTTGGAACACTCCTTCACACGCCGTGTTCCAAACATATTTCATTCCCTTCTTCAGCAATTCCGTCATTGGCTTAGCGAGCTTGGAGAAACTTGGAATAAATCTCTGATATTATCCCGCTAACCCGAGGAAGCTTCTGACTTCATGAACTGAAGTGGGAGCTTTCCATTTCAGCACTTGCTCTATTTTGCTTGGGTCAACCGCAATGCCTTCTGCTGAGATGATATGTCCCAAGAATGGCACTTGGCTGATCCAAAACTTGCATTTGATGAACTTGGCGTAGAGCTTGTGGTCTCGCAATCGTTGAAGAACGATCCTCAAGTGTTCGGCATGTTCAGCTTCTGTCTTGGAATAAACAAAGATATCGTCGATGAACACTACCACGAACTTGTCCAGCTCCGGCATAAACACTGAGTTCATGAGATACATGAAATGGGCTGGAGCATTTGTGAGACCAAAGGACATGATGAGATATTCATATAATCCGTATCAGAAAGCCGTCTTTGGGATATCCTCCGCCCGGATCTTTATCTGGTGATATCTGAGCGAAGGTCCATCTTTGAGAACACACTTGCACCCACAAGTTGATCAAACAATATGTCGATGCGGGGTAGTGGGTACTTATTCTTGATGGTGACGGTGTTGAGCTGCCGGTAATCCACACACAGCCTCAAGGTTTCATCCTTCTTCTTTACATACAGCGCCGAGCATCCCCAAGGTGAGGAACTCGGCCTAATGAAACCCTTGCTCAACAGATCATTGAGCTGTTCTTTTAATTCAGCCAGCTCGTTCGGAGCCATCTTGTATGGTCTCCGTGATATGGGCGTAGTCCCGGGTGCAAGCTCGATCTTAAACTCGACATCCCGCTCAGGTGGCATGCTCGGCAGATCATCCGGGAACACGTTGGGATACTCCCGGACTACGGGGATGTCCTCTAACTTGAGAGCTTCAGCATTGTTAATTGCTGAATTTTCCCGGACTGGCGTGTCTAACACCATGGAATGCGGATGGTGGAATGGAGAATTTAAATGAACCGTCCGTGTCCGAGTCTCCAGGACAGCGCCATGGTATTGTAGCCATTACATCCCTAAGATTGCATCAATCTTTTGCCCCATAAGGATTATCAAGGTGGTAGGATATAGTTTCCCACCTAAGCACAGAGGTGCCTTTGGGATCATCATATTTGCTGAGATCTTCCCTCCCGGTGAGCAGATCATATAGGTGCAGTCGGTTGGGAAGACTTGCATTTGATGCTTAGCCACATAGGATGCACTTATAAAACTGTGGGTTGCACCAGAATCAAACAGTATGATGATGGCTTGATTGTTGAGAGTAAGCGTACCGCCAGCACGTTGTCTCCCTCTGGGGTGTCCTCATTGTCGAGGTTGCGGACGCCCCTAGTCCGCTGACCAACCTTCTTCACCGGAGGTCGGCCTCGAGCACCGCCCTGGAACTGGGCTTGCCCGCTGCTCTGCTGCCCCTAGGGACAGTCCTTCGCGAAGTGGCCCGCCTGGCCACACGTGAAGCAAGTGAAACGGGGCGGTCCCCCGCTGATCGGTGGACGGAAACCCGGGGCGCGTTGTGGCGGTGGAAACCCCTGGGGTACCGTATTCTGCTGCTGCTGCTGCTGTCTTGGTGGTGGCATCGGCGGTTGGAACGGAGGTGACTGAAACGAACGTCCCCCGAACCGCTGAGGTCGCGCCGGTGGATGCCACTGCTGCCCGGATGGCGTCCGATACACCATCCGGTACTTCTGGGGACCACCACTCCCACCGCTGGGTGGAGCGCTGCGCTTCCGCTGCTCAGCTGCCAACTCCCACTGAGCGTCCTCTTGCATGATCGCGGCATTGACTAGGTTGTTGAATGTGCCGCGATTCCACTGAACATGATGTGTCTTCATCTCGGGGTGTAACCCCCGATAGAAGTGTTCCCGCTTCTTCTCTTCAGTGGAGATGTAGTCTGACGCATATTGCGCCAGATGGTTGAAGGCACGGGAGTAGTAATGGGCACTCCTCCCGCCCTGCTTCAGTTCCAAGAATTCTTGGAACTTCCTCTTCATTATCCCGGGAGGGATATGATAGGCGCGGAACGCCTCCCGGAACTCTTCCCACTCCACGGTATGGCCAGCCGGACGTGAGGCGACATAGTTCGCCCACCACGCACCAGCGGCACCATGAAGCTGCTGTGCTGCGAACAGAGTCTTTTGCCGCTCCGTGCATTGGAGCAGTATGAACATAGACTCGATAGTCCGCAGCCAGTTGTTGGCCTCCAGTGGTTCTTCAGCTTCGGTGAACACTGGAGGGTGCGTACTCATGAAATCCGAGTATGACACCTCACGGGGCTCATGGGGCCCTCTTTCTTGATGCCCCCCCCCCCCCCCCGCCTGGGACGTATTCTGCACGATCGTGCGGAGCAGGTCGGTCTGCTCCTCACGACCCCCACCAGTGCCGCTATCACATCCGCTAGAGTAAACGGAGGCGGCGGTGGCTGCTGCTGCTGCGGGGTGCTGTCGTAGGCCGGTGGCTGGGAGTCATCGCCTCCCTGCTGGCTAGAGCCACCAACCTCGTGCGTGGTCCTAGTGTGAACCATCTGCAACTATACGACAATAAACATCAGTCCCGCAACACATTGCATGCAGTCCACTAAAAATAGGCGTAAAAACATAATGACAATAAAACATGCGATACATTTCGTATGTAGATAATGTAATAACTTTGCACAAGCTACACCATTACCAGACCAAATACAAGCTAGTTTAATCCAACTTGATGAACCTCCTCTTTGGAAGCTCACCACAACTAGGTTTGGTCACTACGAGATGTTACTATCGCTTTGTCTTCACGTATACCCCCCTTTTATCTTCAATACGACACAAACATGGTCTCTAGTAAAAGAAACTTGAGTGAGACCTATACTCAAATCTTTCACTAGTTGAAGATAACCTCTCATGAGTATGTTCTACCCCATTGGAGGTACTCAAACCCCCTCTAGGATACAACAATCTCTCAAATGAGTTCAACTGTCATTCCTCTGTCAGAATGACCAGTTTCTACATATCCAATATTTTGATCTGGTTCTGGGCATTTTCATGACTCAAGCTGAATACCAAAGTCAAAGTTAACTCCAGTATCTTTCCAACGAGTACTAATTTGCCCTCAGATCAGCTATGGTGAAAAAGTTATGGTAATTAAAAATCAGCAGAATTTCTGGAAGAATTTTAACAGCACCTCCCTGGGGAAGTTGCTGTTTTCAACTCTGATTCCCACTGAATTCTGTGCTGAAATTACAGAAACTTTAAAATGCAAAGATGTACCACATCTTCTACCCTTTATAAAGATGTATCATATGAAAATTTTAGATTTTTCTACTGGGAGTTATGTTTGAAAAACAGAATAGTCCAGAGAGTGTTTAACTCTGTCCTGATTCTGGACAGTTTACATTCCTCTGGGATTTAAGACATCGTAAGGTGTATTTCAGCTCTGGAAGTCTACAACAAAGTTGTAGAGTACTTAAATACCTTTCCAGAACTATATACCACACCTCCCTGGGCTAAAAGACCTGTGAGTTATGCCCTGTTGAAGATCAGCACACTTGCTGCCCAAAACAGAGCACTCTGTTTTTCAGTCTTTGAGAACTACACTCATCACCTTCCAATTTTTCTACCCAACCAGGCCGTAAATGTTGAACCTAGTGATTTTAATTCCTTGTATCATTGTTTTTCATGCATATGCCTATGATATCTCGGTACTACGTTTCTCACAAAAGAAAATCCTAACCGGATTATACCGGCATATACGTCTCAAGTATGGCACTAAACGGTCTCTCGCACACGTTTACTACACGGATACATACGTGGTTAGTACCTGCAGAAGACCACACAATAATGGTGCACTCAATGGTTGTTTTCATTTCAGGCAGGATCATAATTAAAAGTAAATACAAATGCCCGTATCATTGCCATACGGCCATCCTTGAGTTAAGTCACGTCTCAAGGTACGTGATCGTGTTTCAACACCACATGACGGAGAACCCGAGTATGTCATGAACGGGTCATCACGGTTGGGAATGTTATCAACCCAACAGATACCACCTACTGCCCTGCAGGGTACGCCGACTGCAAGCGCTGCGTATGTCCTCCTGGGCTATTTCCAGACGAACACACTCTCGCGTTACTGACCACGCGATGGGGTCTCCACTTACTTGCCTAATGCACGCTAGGGATCAGCGTTTCATATGAACTCAGGAACATGAAGAGTCCAAGAGTTTCATATTGACATCTCACACCAAGCTGTGAGACCTAGCCCTGAACCACGTTCCTTTTCAGGGGGAGCTAACCGAAATTGAACCGCTTTCGGTGGCGCTCCTTACAATTCTTACCAGAGCGTAGGTGCGTCGTTACATAATTAAAAATTCAGAATTATAACACATAGGTTAGTCTTTGCCACTTTAAGTAACTATGCTAATATAGTCCTTACTTGGGCAACTACCGAATCCTCACCGTAAACCTAAGTTTTCCCATGATACAGCCCTTAAGTACTGTGCTATCCCCAATGCAGCTCTGATACCAGGCTGTGGCGGACAGGGATCCGCTCATCCAGGGTCGCAGAGGGTGGTGCCGCACGATGCGACACCCGACAGCACATGTCATAAGAACACCATATATTACATGTGAAAAACAACTGAACTGTACAAACAGGTACAAACTTCAGTTACAAACTATTGTTTATTTTACACAGCGGAAGTCTAAATTACACAACTCACGCCCGCCTATCTAGCAAAAGTCGGTTGCCCAGACCTAGGGCAACCCACACTAGCTGCACGTCTCAGCTCAGCGAGGCGTGTACGGCTCCCACTCAGCCGTAGTCCCCGACGGAGGGTAACCCTCGCCAGTGGACTCGTACTCCGAGTCCGTGGGTGGCTCCTCACCTGAAAAATACTTAAGCAGCAACCGTGAGCACGATGGCTTAACAAGACTTAACCGACTCACCTAAGCATGAAACTCTACATGAGGTGTACAAGGACATAGGATAGTAATATTGCAGCAAATGGACGCGCCTACACGTTCATCCTTAGTTCATCTTTTAGCAGCAAGTTAACAGTTCAGGAATCTGAAATTTAGTAAGCCATAATTGGTGGCACACATGTAGCAATACAATTATATCATAACAGCAATATTGAACCATAACATTCCATAAATTATCTACGTTACGACACAATGAACAAGCCGTACTCGTCACCGTGAGGGACGGTGAATCGACTCGATATACACCTGCAGGGAAACCCAAAGAGCACGTCACGTACGCCCACCCGTGGAGCTGCACAGCACGCTCACTCGATGTCGTACGGGACAACCTTTCACCCAACAGCCCAAACGTCCAACCGGTCGCACCGAAACGGACAGGAGGTTCCCTACACGGAGCATCTCTCTATGCCCGTTAGCAGATTTCCACCTTGCTGCCCTCAACCTACACCAATAAATCGGTGTGCTATGCCTCGACGCCCGGAGGTTTAGGCTACATCGGTTTATCGGGGCCCATATATCCGATATGCCTTCGGTACGTTCAATACTTGTTCAGCAGGGCCGCACACGGATCGGTCCTCAATCGACACGGACAGGGCTGCGCACACAAGACTTCCTCTTGCTGCGCCCTATCCCCTGCCTAGTCTCATTTTCATTACTAAAGTGATCTCACATCACTCGAACCAATCCCATGTGTCCCAATCCTAACTCGCGAGTAGATTCCAACTACTCGACTTGTACCGAAGTCCTATGAATCTTTAAGCATAGCCTGTCTACTCGAGGTCTTAGACACTACCCTCACTCTTATGGAAAATTTCTGGTCATGCAAGTGGGGTTCCATCCATCCTACACCTAATGCACATTTATACTTCATACTAGACATGTGAACAAAGTAAAACTTTATAAAATTGATTAATGCAAACCGGGGCTTGCCTTGTTGCTGCTGGTCAGGGGTTAAGTCTTTGTCCGGAACAAGGAAATCGAGCACTTCCGAAGTCTCTTCGCCTTCAGCGACTACACGTTAATGAAATACTACATGTGAATTTAAATGCAATGTGTGAACTTTAATACTTATTTACTAATAACTCTAGCTAGCCCTCCCCTTTGTTTTGAAATTTTTATGGTGGCTTGGTAGGGTCCTAACCAGTGTCTTGACCATGTTTCATTTTAAACAAAGTTCATTTGAACCTTGTACAAATAAAAGCCCATTTGGTCAATATTTGAGCCTCTAAGTAATTCCAGGGGTTTTCATGGCTCCAACCATTACTTTCTGGAAACTAGAATTTAAGAGGGTTCTAATGGATTTGGTTTCATGTCATTTGAAGAATTCTACTGAATGTTGTGCCCTAATTAAGATTTGAGAAAATCTGAAAAATGTTTCTGTACATTTTCTTTTTTTCTCAGGGAAGTTCACTTAATCACCCCATTAGGGGGACTAAGTGAACTTGGATGAGTCTGAAAATTTTACTTTCATTCAAGGATTTTCCAGTGACCCTCTCAGCAAAGTTTCAGCATTTTTCATAAAGTAATTCTCCAGATGAAATTCCCAACAGTTTAAACTTTAGGGAATTAATTCTGTAAAACTATTAGGTTTCATGAAATGAAATTGGTATTGCTGGAAAGTACTCAAAATTCTGAGTTCATCAAAATTTGGTTCATTGAATTTGGAGTTTCCTAGCAAAAGTTCTATTCATTTGAAGTTTGAACTAAAACTGGAAATTCCAAAATGTTTAAATCCTGCGGGTGGGTCCATCGCACACGTGTCGACCGCTGGAGCCGAGCCACACGGGGCCACAGACTCCTTCCCGAGCAGCCACACTGGATCCTGGACCACAGAAGATCCCGCATGTTTACTTCCAGCCGCTGACGAGTGGGGCCTCCCCCCCTTCGTCTTCCTCCAGCCACCCGCGCGACCCCGCCGCCGAGCTCGCCGGAGCTCTAGCAGGGAAGGGGTTCCGGCCCCCGGAACTTGCTGATTTTCGCCGCCACTGCACATTCTTGCGCGAGGAACACGTTGCTGGCCTTACCTCAGACCGAGGATGGCCGGAAACCTAGGCGCGACGGCGACAGTAGCTGCGGTAACTTCGGCGGCATCGCTAGGGCACTGTACTGCCCCAACCTTGCTCCGGTTAGCTCCTACAGCATCGCCACGACCTAGGGAGCAACGTCCAGGGCTCTGATCTCACGAGAAACATTGGCAACTAGGGGCTCACCGAGCGATCTAGGGCGATTTTGGGGAAAACTGGAAAAACTCAAAGAACTGAGGGTTTCCTCGATGGTTCTTCCTAGTTCTTGATCCCACGTGCTCGCATGAACGTCTACAGCTAGGTTTCCAGGTGTGGGGAGGAGTGGTTCGTTGTGTCAGGCGAATTTGCTGAGTTTCTCTCCTCGCTTATTATTGCATGTCGCCGGTGGAAATGGAATTCCGGCGAGCACCGTCTGAGACAGGCAGCCGAGGTTGCGGTGGAGCAAGACGGGTTACAGGCTCACCTTTTTGCTTTTACAGCACGACGGGAGATGCTCTGTGGTGGCCGGGTGGCGAGTTTCCATCGCGGCGGCTCCCCTCGGTTCCGTGGAGGAAGATCAGCTCGACGCCGACGTTCCGATGGAGCTAGCGCCCGGTTCTTGCTTCTGCCACGCTGAGGGAGGTCCGGCGGTGCTGTGGGGCAGCTTAGCTCGTCGTGCCACGGGGTGAAGCAGCCGGGCGGCGGTGAACTGACGGCGCTCCTCTGTGCGGTTGCGTTTATCGCCGATGTCGAAGTGTTCGATCGACACTTCCCCCGGGCCTGCACTGGGAAGCCCGCGGAGGTTCTTTTTTCGGTGGGGCTAGTCCCTTGCGGAGAGCTTGCGCGGATGGACGAGTTAGTAAGAGCTTGACACAGAGAGTTTTACGTGGTTCAGGCCGCCGGAGCGTAAAACCCTACGTCCACGGCGAGCTATGGAGCTCGCTGTATTGCTTGCTGCTCAGGGCCGGAGTCCTGAGCTTGGGGGTGAGTTACAGCTTGGGGGTGTATGGCTAGCGTATGAGTTGCAGAGTGCCCACCCTTGCTATCGTCTCCTACCCGAGCCTTTTATAGTCCAAGACTCGGGTGGCTTACAAGGGGGGCCCGGGACCCGACAGGTGGTCCCGGAGAGATTGACTGATATCTACCGTATCTGTAGTTATGCCGGTAGTTGTCTCTGGTGAAGGCTTCCGAGTATCCGTCTTGCTGCCCTGCCCATGCCGCACGCTAGTCATAATGGTTGATGACGGCGCAGGCGGCATGGGATGTCTTGTCGCGGTGTTTATTGGCTGGCAGGTTCTGACACCGCGCGCCAGTCTGTGATGCGACTGGGCGCAACGGCACCTGACAGAGGCGTGCTCCGCGTCTCCGCCTCTCGGGAAGACACGGGCCTTGAATACCTTGTACGGGCAAGGTATGGGGCATCTTTACGCCCGCTGCCTATCACTCGGGGGCAGGCAGCACCGTTCTTCTGGCCACGTGGCGGGCCCGGAGCCCTTCTCAGAGAAGAGGAGGGTCCGGCCCGCGGGGCACGTGGAGCCTCCGGGCCTCTCCCTGCGGAGGGGGAGGTCCGGCTTCTGTCAGCCACGTGGCGGCCCCGGAGCTCCCCTCTGAGGAGAAGGGAGGTCCGGTCCTGCCAGATGCGTGGCACCTTCGGACCCCTCGCCCGAGGAGGGGGAGGTCCGGCTTCTGTATGCCACATGGCGGGTCCGGAGCTCTCCTCTGAGGAGAGGGAGGTCCGGCCCCGCCGGACGCGTGGCGCCTTCGGAGCTCTCCCCATGGAGGGGGAGGTCTGGCTGCTGTAGGCCACGTGGTGAGCCCGGAGCTCTCCTCCGAGGGGAGGGAGGTCCGGCCCCACTAGACACGTGACGCCTCTGGAGCTTTCCCTGTGGAGAAGGGCGAGATCCTTAGGCATTTTCCCCTGTGCGCAGGGGTACCCCATATCGCGGGTACCGACAGTGGCCCCCGGGCTCACCTCGGGGGAGGTAACGAGCCCGAGGTGAGTGAGGCCTTCTCCTACCCGCACACTTTCTTGTCTTGAGTACTCCCTGTGCTGGCAGGGTCTTGACGGCTTCGGAGTTCAGCCTCTTAGGAGAGGGTGAAGCCTGGCATCGGAGCTCGGCCCAGCTGTTGGGGCGGAGGTCCGGGAGTCATCGGAGCTCAGGTCCACGAAGGGCGTGAGGTCCGGCATCAGGGCTCGCCTCTGAAAGGAGGGCGAGGGCTGGCATCGGAGCTCGGCCCAGCTGTGGGGGCGGAGGTCCGGAAGTCATCGGAACTCAGGCCAGCGAAGGGCGTGAGGTCCGGCATCAGCGCTCGCCTCTGAAAGGAGGGCGAGGGCTGGCCTCGGAGCTCGGCCCAGCTATGGGGGCAGAGTCCGGAAGTCGTCGGAGCTCAGGCCAGCGAAGGGCGTGAGGTCCGGCATCAGCGCTCGCCTCTGAAAGGAGGGCGAGGGCTAGCCTCGGAGCTCGGCCCAGCTATGGGGGCAGAGTCCGGAAGTCATTGGAGCTCAGGCCAGCGAAGGGCGTGAGGTCCGGAGGTCATCGGAGCTCAGGCCAGCGAAGGGCGTGAGGTCCGGCATCAGCGCTTGCCTATGAAAGGAGGGCGAGGGCTGGCCTCGGAGCTCGGCCTGGCTGTGCAGGCGGAGTCCGGAACTGCTCAGTGGTTCCCCCTTTCCTGTCCCTTAGTCTCATTTGGCTTACTGTCCCAGGCCGGAATACAGGGCTTGGGTAATCCAGTGCACTTGGTCCCGGAGGTCTGGCCCCAGCCCCAGTCAGGGTGTAACCGTCCGGCCCCCTGGTACTCAGACCGCAGCGCCGGGTTGCAGAGTGCGCATGCTTTGGGTGCAAGACCGGGCAAAGCAAGGCTCCTGACCCCCCGGTCTAGCGTAGGTCTTTTCTCGGAGGAGACCAACTGGCGGTACAGTACCCATATAGGGGGAGATCCAAAAGGCCACCGGGACTCTGGCAGGTACCCCAAGCACTACCGCCTTCAGCAGGACGGCAAATATCGACTATGTATGAGAGCAGGAAAGAGGAACCAAGTGTACAATGGACGCACACTGTCTAGAGCGTGGGGAGGTGTTCATATAAATTAATGCGTAATTTAAATAAACACCTAAGTAAGCATGGTGAACTTACTGGGGTGGCGTCGGAGCGCCTGTCTTCACGCAGAGCGGGTCATGAGTGGCTTCGTCGTACGCCGGACACGGGGGGACCCCCCATGGCGATCTCAGGGGGAAGCACGGCTTCGGCCCTGCATACCATGTGGAAGGGTAGTTCCCGTGACCCGACCCTGGGAAGTCCGGCTGGCCCTCGACATGGAGGAGCCGGTATCCCCCGACGGCTTTGGGTGCGCGTCTGCACCGGTTGTGTGGGTCTGCTTGGCATGGACCTGGCACGCATTGCATCCCTAACCGGTTTGACGGCATCCAGGTGGCTCTCGGTCAGTAGGAGCCATGCCGGGTGGCTTAACCGACCAACGTGCGGGACGATGAGCGTTCCCAGCACTCGCCTCCTTGGACTACTGTGAGCTAATCGCAGCCTTCCTCCTCGGTTATGCACCGCAATAGGATGTCGTGGCGCCACGCCAGTAAAGATACCAGCGCGTAGCACTTAGCCATCCGCACCATCCGTTCAGCGGATGCACGTTCATCAGGAAGGATGTCCTTCAAGGAATCCCGGACCTCCGTGGTCCATGCATAGGGACTACTTGAGCTTCTGGATCTTGAGCGCTGGGTTGCACGGAGTCCCCAGTGACTCTTACGATCCTTTGGCGGCATACAGGGCTGCCGGGACTGCCTAGCTTCGAGGCACTGTTCAGCCCCCTTCGCCCGGCTCGGCGGGCTGGGCTGTGGACCGCAGCAACGTCCTCTCGAAGACTCCTTCGTGCACAGGGGCTCTGATGGAGGCTTTCATTGAGAGGTCGTCAGCTGCGGTCGTGCCAGCGCGCGGTACATGGCGCAGGTCCAAGGCGAGGAAGTCTTTCTCCAACATCCGCACGTGGAGCAGATAAGCAGCTAGCTGTGGGTCATTGCAGGGGCATTCACCCTTAACTTGCTTGATAACTAGCTGCGAGTCGCCCTGCGCCAACAACTGGCGAGCGCCCAGAGACAGGACTGTCTTTTAGGCCAAAGATGAGTGCTTCATACTCTGCCAAGTTGTTGGTTGCCTTGGAATTGAGACGCACCATGTACCCAGACTGCTCCCCCGATGGCATGAGGAGCAGTACGCCGGCACCGGCCCCCTGCTTTCGCGAGGAGTCGTCGAAGAAGAGCGTCCAGTGAGGCCCGGTGAAGACCGGAGCTCGGTACTTTGATTCACCGTCTTCGCGGCCCCCTGGGTCAGCCTTCGTTGGCGTCCACTCAGCCACGAAGTCAGCCAGTGCTTGGCTCTTGGCTGTCTGACGTGGTCGGGAGCTCAGCTTGAACTCCGCCGTCTTCGGGCTGTCTTCCGGCTTCGGAAGCTGGTAGTGAGTGCCAACTCCGCCTCCCGGCTGCTCTGGCGCACTTGTCCGCCAGGCTGAAGATCTCGGAGGCATCTCAGACCTCTCTGGTTGCAAGCCTCTCAAGCATCTTCTCGTCCCGGACACTGTCAAAGTGCCGCCACCACAGAAGCACTTTGAATATGCGGAATGGTGTTGCGTACCTGGGAGAACCGCTGGATGAAGGAGCGCAGCGACTCCCCAGGTTGTTGCTTGATGGCGTGGAGGTCAGGCTCCGTACCGCGACGGGTGTAGGAGCTGCCGAAGTTGGCGATGAACTGCCGGCAGAGCTCTCCCCAGGAAGTTATGGAACCCTAAGGGAGGTCCATTAGCCAAGACGGGGAAGTAGTTTGGCCATGACGGCCTCATCCCCTCCTGCGGCAAGTACGGCGGTGGAGTGGATCTGGAGGAACCCCGCCGGGTTGACGCTGCCGTCGTACTTCTGGGGCAGGTGCGGCCAAAACTTGCGCGGCCACCTCGTGGAGCGGAGGTGGGGCTCCAGGGCCGTACATCCTGCCCCTGTTGCTGCAGGCGTTGGTGCCGCGAACGCTTGGTTTGCCGCTGGCACAGTGTACCCCAGTATGGGCAAGGCTGCGCCATAGACCGGGGGCGCTGTTTGCAGGACATATGGCTGTGGCATATGCTGCGTGGCGTATGTCTGGGGCAGAGTTCGCGTGGCGAAAGTCTGCGCCTCAGGCAGGGTTGAGGCAGTCGTCATGCTGACGCCGGCCTCTTGGCTGCGACGCCTTTCTCGTCACCGCTCGAGGAACACTTGGGCGTCTTGTCCCAGGTGGCATCGTTCCAGCTCAGTCCTCAGGTCTGTCGACGGAAGCCTGGTGGAGCTGGAATCCGCCGTCTGTCCGTCAACCGTCGGCGTGCGCGTCAGCGACACAGCCGGTTGGCCGGAGCGTCGTCCCCGCCGAAGTCAAGGGTTTGCGGCGTTGACGACAAGACGGTCTACTTCGCGAATCCACTGCTGGGTCGCTGCCTGAGGCGCGTCCCCAGCAGGCGGATTGTGCAGTAGCACTCTTGCTGCGGCTAGCGCACCCCCGCCGGGTACGCCTAGCGCTACTGAAGACCTGACGCTGGTTGGAGCCTGCATTGCCGGGGTCGGCGCTGCCAGAGCCGGCTGCTGGCTCCCAGTGCAGGTATTGGTGCCGCGAACGCTTGGTTCGCCGCTGGCACAGTGTACCCCCGCATGGGCAAGGCTGCTCCCTAGACCGGGGATGCCGTTTGCAGGGCATATGGTTGTGGCATATGCTGCGCGGCGTATGCCTGGGGCAGAGCTCGCGTGGCGAAGATCTGCCCTTCAGGCTGGGTCGAGGCCGACGTCATGGTGACGCCAGCCTCTTGGTTGCGACGCCTTTCTCGACGTCGCTCGAAGAACACTCGGGCATCTTGGCCCAAGTGGCATCGCTCCGGCTCTGCCCTCAGGTCCGTCGACAGAAGCCTGGTGGAGCTGGAGTCCGCCGTCTGCTCGGCAACCATTGGCGTGCGCATCAGCGACACAGCCGATTGGCCAGAGCGTCGTCCCCACCGAAGTAGAAGGTTTGCGGCGGCGACGATGAGACGGTCTATCTCGCGAATCCACTGCTGGGTCGCTGCCTGAGGTGCGTCCCCAGCAGGCGGATTGCGCAGTACCGCTCTTGCTGCGGCTGGCGCACCCCCGCCGGGTACGCCCAGCGCTACTGAAGACCTGACGCTGGTTGGAGCCTGCATTGCCGGGGTCGGTGCTGCCAGAGCCGGTTGCTGGCTCCCAGTGCAGGTACTGGTGCCGCGAACGCTTGGTTGCGCCTGACACAGTGTACCCCGGTATGGGCAAGGTTGCGCCATAGGCCGGGTACGCCGCTTGCAGAGCACATGGTTGTGGCTTATGCTGCGCGGCGTACGCCTGGGGCAGAGCTCGCGTGGCTAAGGTCTGCCCT
Organism: Neostapfia colusana; assembly: GCA_030760725.1. Lineage (NCBI taxonomy): Eukaryota > Viridiplantae > Streptophyta > Magnoliopsida > Poales > Poaceae > Neostapfia > Neostapfia colusana. Next base: position 66,754,860 of record JASWHV010000011.1, read on the forward strand.
TCAGGCTGGGTCGAGGCCGACGTCATGCTGTCGCCAGCCTCTTGGATGCGACACCTTTCTCGACGTCGCTCTAGGAACACTCGGGCATCTTGGCCCAAGCGGCATCGCTCCAGCTCTGCCCTCAGATCCGTCGACGGAAGCCTGGTGGAGCTGGAGTCCGCCGTCTGCCCGTCAACCGTTGGCGTGCGCATCAGCGACACAGCCGGTTGACCAGAGCGTCGTCCCCGCCGAAGTCGAGGGTTTGCGGCGGCAACGACGAGGCGGTCTACCTCGCGTATCCACTGCTGGATTACCGAATGAGGTGCGTCCCCAGCAGGTGGGTTGTGCAGTAGCGCTCTTGCTGCAGCTAGCGCACCCCTGTGGGGTTCGCTTATCGCTGCAGAAGATCTCATGCTGGTCGGAGCCTGCATTGCCGGGGTCGGCGCTGCCAGAGCCGGCTGCTGGCTCCCAGCTTGTGCCGACACACTCCGTCCTGAGTGTGCCGACATGTACTCCACCCTGTTCACGGTTCGCCGCGAACGCGGGGGAGAAGAGTTTGCCGCTGAAGGAATCTTGGTCATCTTTGTCGGCGGAAACTCGTCGCGCAAGGGGATAAGCCCCCTACCTGGCCCGCCAAATGTCGAAGTGTTCAATCGACACTTCCCCTGGGCCTGCACTGGGCAGCCCGCGGAGGTTCTTTTTTCGGTGGGGCTAGTCCCTTGCGGAGAGCTTGCGCGGATGGACGAGTTAGTAAGAGATTGACACAGAGAGTTTTACGTGGTTCAGGCCACCGGAGCGTAAAACCCTACGTCCACGGCGAGCTATGGAGCTCGCTGTATTGCTTGCTGCTCAGGGCCGGAGTCCTGAGCTTGGGGGTGAGTTACAGCTTGGGGGTGTATGGCTAGCGTATGAGTTGCAGAGTGCCCACCCTTGCTATCGTCGCCTACCCGAGCCTTTTATAGTCCAAGACTCGGGTGGCTTACAAGGGGGGCCCGGAACCCGACAGGTGGTCCCGGGGAGATTGACTGATATCTACCGTATCTGTAGTTATGCCGGTAGTTGTATCTGGCGAAGGCTTCCGAGTCTCCGTCTTGCCGTCCTGCCCATTCCGCACGCTAGTCGTAATGGTTGATGACGGCGCAGGCGGCATGGGATGTCTTGTCACGGTGTTTATTGGCTGGCAGGTTCTGACACCGCGCGCCAGTCTGTGATGCGACTGGGCGCAACGGCACCTGAAAGAGGCGTGCTCCGCATCTCCGCGTCTTGGGAAGACGTGGGCCTTGAATACCTTGTACGGGCAAGGTATGGGGCGTCTTTACGCCCGCTGCCTATCACTCGGGGGCAGGCAGCACCGTTCTTCTGGCCACGTGGCGGGCCCGGAGCCCTTCTCAGAGAAGAGGAGGGTCCGGCCCGCGGGGCACGTGGAGCCTCTGGGCCTCTCCCTGCGGAGGGGGAGGTCCCGCTTCTGTCGGCCACGTGGCGGCCCCGGAGCTCCCCTCTGAGGAGAGGGAGGTCCGGTCCTGCCGGATGCGTGGCACCTTCGGACCCCTCGCCCGCGGAGCGGGAGGTCCGGCTTCTGTATGCCACGTGGCGGGTCCGGAGCTCTCCTCTGAGGAGAGGGAGGTCCGGCCCCACCGGACGCGTGGCGCCTTCGGAGCTCTCCCCATGGAGGGGGAGGTCTGGCTGCTGTAGGCCATGTGGCGAGCCCGGAGCTCTCCTCCGAGGGGAGGGAGGTCCGGCCCCACTAGACACGTGACGCCTCCGGAGCTTTCCCTGTGGAGAAGGGCGAGATCCTTAGGCATTTTCCCCTGTGCGCGGGGGTACCCCATATCGCGGGTACCGACAGCCGAGGACACAGAGGGATCATTCAGCAGCGGCTGTGAGGCGGTGTGGGGCGCTGTGCTCTCGGTGGAGATGATAAGAGCAGAGAAAAATTGATCACCTAAGCAGCTCGGGAGGTGCTTGCGGGTCTTCGGTCGACAGTGCGGTGGCAGCTCACGGGAGAGAGCAGCGCGCTCGGGTGTGAACCGTGGAACCGGCTGACTTAAGCAGTAAATTTTATCCCTCCCCTCTCAATGACAATTGGGGCCCACAGCTCCTCTCTGCCCCAAAAGATCTCCAAATTTTGACATATTGTAAATTCAGCTATGAGGGATCCAAATTCAAAAACCATTTGGCCATTTGACAATTTGTGCCACAGTTTCAAATTTGAATTCAAATTTCAATGAAAATTCACAACTCTCTTTGATATACCTATCAAAGGACCTCCAAATCTTCTCAAAATTTGCCTCCCTCATAATTTGAATCTGGAGAGTTTGAATATGCCCTCTGATATTTGAGTTGGTCATTGCAAATACCACTGCTTGAACAACAGTTTGAATTTTTCCTTTTTGAAAATGGCCCTCCTCTCTTTGGGGTGAGCCTTTTGGTTCAAACTTAATTTAAAGTTTAATTGCACATGCAAACACTTTTATGAGTATACAAAAGTTTTTTGCAAGTCCCTTTTCTTGGGCTTTTACAGTGGAGAGAAAGCGACGCGCGCCGCAAAGCAGCGGAGAAGGAGGCGGTCCTTCTCAGAAATTTCAGATGGTGAATCGCCCACCATCAGGTTCACGCTGGCAGACACCACAGAGGTTGATGTCATTCAGCAGTCGGTCATATTCTTCACCGGCATTCAGGCCGGCACTGCCAGCACCACCTCCGCAACAACAACAGCAGCAGCGGGCGATACCGCGTGCGTATGCACCACAGCAGCTCATGCCAGGCTTTCGTCCCCCGAGCACCGGACTAGCAGCGGCCACATGCTACAAATGTGGTCGTCCAGGACACTTCGCCAGCTGTTGTCCGGAGAGACAAGGCGGCGGAGTTGCACCACAGCTTCCAGGGAGGAATCAGCCCCGGAACCCCACTAATGCGCGGCGGGCAAACCCTAGGCCCGGCACCGTCCACCAGCTTGCCATTGAGGACGTGCCGGAGGGAGAGCCAATCCTTGCGGGTATGTTCCAACTCCAGCAGCATCCCGCCATAGTATTGTTTTATTCAGGCGCCACGCATAATTTTATTAGCCAAGCTTTCATTGCTAAACACAGCTTGCAAATACTACCCACCGATAGTCCATATTTGATTTGTTCACCGGGTGGGAAGATTTCAGCAAGCGTAATGGTTTCCAAAGCACCATTACGCTTAGCAGGTAGAGTGTACCCTACGTCTCTCATAATCTTAGAGGAACAAAAGGTCGATGTCATCCTAGGGATGTCGTGGTTAACCCGCCATGGCGCTGTTTTAGACACCGTCCTCCGAATTGTGCACTTGAACTCAGAAGTGCACAGATCTCACTCTTTATTTCTGGACAGCCCAGAAATAAAACTTCCAAGTGTCTATCAATCCACAACTATTAGATTGGAAGATATTCCAGTGGTCCGAGAGTTCCCTGACGTATTCCCGGATGATTTACCAGGGATGCCGCCCGATAGAGAGTTGGAGTTCAAGATTGAACTTGCACCTGGAACCAATGACACAACCCCACGGTCTTGTCGAGCCAGGATCACGCTGAGGGGCGCTGCGTTGCACAGCACCGGATAACACACGTCAAAGGTACAAAGCGGAAGCAAAACTTTCATTACATAAAGTGGTTTATGAACATTTTTACATCAAAATAGGTCCAGTCTACACTCACGGGCGTAGACTACGCATCAAGTCCATGTTCAGCCCGTGAACGTGTCCTTGCTAGTATGCACACACACTAACATGGTGGCGTGCACGACTCCCACTCGACGGGGTTACCCTCTTGGGGTTCCGTATCCTCTTCGGGAGTCCCTTCCTCATAGAACCCTGCAAAAGCTTCAATCACAAGCAGTGAGCACGAAGGCTCAGCAAGACTGACCCGTCTCTACTAAACATGGAACTTCTACATGAGGGGTGATTGGTACATGAGATAAAAACCAGTTGCAAAGGACTCGCCTAATTAGTGGAGCCTTACTTTCAAGTTTTAGCAGCAGGTTGTGGAGAACCTTACGCTAAGGCACATAAGAGAGCCGCAATCAAACAAGAAACGCATTTCTCTCATGTACTTTGCCCAAAGTTGAAAGGAACTTTAATTAGCTCTAAACTACAGCAATCATTAACAATCAAGTCCATCTTTCAATCAGCAACATTTTAACATGTAACTAGCCTGTTCTTTCTACGTCACGGTACAGTGAACAAGTGGTACTCACTAACCGCGAGGGACGGCGATTATAATCGATTTACACCTACAGGGTTACCCGAATAACCCGTCACGTACGCCCGTACTCAATGTTGCCTACAGCAACCATCACGGACGCCATACGCAACCAACTTTTGCCCGTTAGCCAAATATTGAACCGGTCCCATCGTCCCGAGCAAGAGGTCTCTGCACGCGCATCTTAGTGCCGCCAGCCGATTTACACCTCGAGCTCTCAACCTACCCTCTGAACGACGGGCAATGCCTCAATACCCAGCTACCCGAGTTGCATCAGTTTCCCGGTTCCCATATATCTGGTAGGTCTTCGGTACTGTTCTAGCTTGTTCAACAGGCCCACACACAGCTCGGTCCTCAATCGACACAAGCGGAGCTATAGCACACAGGCCCCAAAGTCCTGCTGCCCTTACTCTCCGCTCGGTCTCATTTTTCTTGCCATGTGTATCATGTGCTATCTCTACCCGAGTCGAGTGCCTCTAGCCTATGCTCGCAAGTAGTTCCATCTACTCGACTTGTACCGAATCCTACACTATCTTAGCATTGAAGTAGCTAACGGGGTTTGCAATCCTAAACCCAATCCCTGGTTTTCTTGGCTATGCAGTTGGGTTTCCAAACAAGACTCTAATGCAAGGAATAAGATATTCAAGTATGTGCTCAAAACAATCAAAACTTGTAAAAAGGTTAATGCAAACCGGAGCTTGCCTTGCTGCTCTTGGTCGTAGACTAGCTGCTCCCCGGAGTAACGAAGTCTAGGACTTCTGGTTCCTCCTCGACCTTAGCGACTACATGATATAAGAAGTACATGTATTAATTAAATGCATTTGAATTGAGTTTTAAACTTGTGAACCTTCTACGCCTCACTAGACAAACCCAAAGATTGTGAAACTTTTACTGTGGCTTGGTTACAACCTAAACAGGAACTTGGTCAAGTTTTAGTTGCAGCAAGGCTCATTTGAGCCCTCCACAATTAATCATGTCCTTGACCTTAATTGGAACTCTTAGGATGTTCTAGGGATTTTCATGGAACAAGCCATGACTTTCTGAAAACTAGATTTTTAGAGGGTTCTAATGGAATTTGTCTCACTTAATTTGAAGGTTCCTAACTAAAGATATGAGCTAAACAATTTCAGAGAAAATTCTGAAAATGTTTCTGAACATTTTCTATTTTCTCAGGAACAGTTTCACTAATCACACCATTAGGTGGACAAATTAGTTCAAATGAACCTGAAACTTTTATGATAGTTCTGAGATATTTTGGTGAACATCCCAGCAAAATTTCAGAATTTTCCTCCAAGGGATTCTCCAGTTAAAATTCCACAACAGTTTAAATTTGAGGAATTAATTATGGAGAAATAAGGATTTTTATGAAGTGAAACTTGATTTGCTGGAAAGTACTCAAAGAGCTGAATCCAATAAAATTTGGTTTCACTCAATTTGGAGCTTCCTAGCCAAAGTTATGAGGATTTGAAGTTTGAATAAAATCTGAAAATCGGGGGAAAAAATTTAAATCTGCTGGTGGGCCACGGGGACACGTGTTGCGCGCTGAGGCGTCGGCACAACGGAGTCTACGGGGTATTTGCGCGCCAGCACACCGGATCCGAGCCGCAGCCCGATCCCGATTTGAATTCTAAGCCGCTGACAGCTGGGGTCCACCCCCTTCTTCTTCCTCCCGCCGCCCGCGCTCTGCCGCCGGGGTACCTCGCCGGAGAGCTCGCCGGCAGCCTCTGTGGAGCTCCAAGCTTCATGATTCCGGCCGCCCCTGCCTCTGTGGAGCTCCAAGCTCCAAGCTCAGCTCGTCATGACAATGGCCGGTACATGGTCGGCGACGAGCCGCCGCCTCGGGAAGACATCGGCCGTGTCGGCCGACCTCCTTAACATCTCAACCACTCGAGCAACCAGTCAGGGAGCATCAGTGGACTTTAGGGAAGGTCGACATGAGCTTGAAGCAGCTCGGGGGAGGCCCAAAGTAGGCCCTCACCATGCGCCCGACACTTCCCGCATGCTCCGCCGTCGGCAAACTTCAAAATACGAGGGGTACAGGGGTTCTTAGGCCAAAGGTTGTGAAGGCAACTTGTGCGCTACCGGGTCTACTTTGTGTGGGAGCGGATTGAGGCCCCCTAATCCTTTCTAGAGTATGAATTCGACAGAACCGCACCCGAAGGTCGGTCTGTACCGAGGAAGGGGAAAACTGGAAATTCGCCGCCGGTGAGCAAACACTCAGGCTGTGGCTCGGGGGTGAGCAGCCACCGATCACCAGCGCGTCCAAGGGTGCCTTGGCTCGGGCGTGACAACCTCCCGGTTGGGCTGTCCACGCGAGCCCGAAGTGCGGCGGTTTTTGGTCACCGAATTGAACTCTCGGTATAGCCGAGGTCGACCGGTTTCAGCTGGGTTCTAGCAACGGGGAAGAAAGAGGAGTGTTCCTAGTACCTTGTCGTAGCTCTGGAGGGGACAGGGAGGCTATGATTGGAGCTCTCCGATCGGTTCTGAGCGGCGGAGAAAATTTTCCCGGCGCTGTGTTCTTGCGAGGAGAAAATGGCGAGGGCTTCGGCCGAGGAGGGGGTTCCTTAAGAAGAGGTCCAGAACCGACCCTGGGAGCGCGTGTGGCCAAGCTGCTGGTGGCGCAGCGGCCTCCCTCGGTGGCGCTCTCGGGAGAAGCTCGGGGACCCGAGTACTGAAAGTCTCAGGCGGTTGGATCATCCCAGTGGCTGACATGTGGGTCCCATTTTCATTTTTAACCTCTGAGATTAACTCCTATTCACTGTTGTAAACAGTAGTTCCCACAAAGCCCCTGGTGATTTGAATTATCTACCCTTGAACCATTTGAATTGGTTAGAATTCAAATTGGGTTTGGTTTGAATGAATTACAGCACATGTTCAGTTTGAAATTCAAATAAAGTTTGAATTTGCCCCACTTAGCTCATGTCAAGATCAACTCCAAATGGAGTGAAAATTGGTGTGTGAGCTCACAAAAATGTGCTAAGTAAGAATATGCCTCCCACTTTTGAATTCATGGGATCAAAACAGTTTGAATTTGAATTTGAGTTCAAACTGCCCTCTTTCTAGCCATACCCAAAATGACCTCAAAAAGGTTTTAAATTTGGGTGAAACTTGGCATGGACATTTCTAGCACTATGTAGGAGTTTTCATATGCCCAGCCCCTGTATATCACATGTGGGAAATGCCACTTTTGCAATATGTGTGTTTGTTCCTTAATGAGCATGTTGATGGTGGTTACTTGCTCTTCAAATGTGGTTATCAACTTGCTTCAAATGAGGTGTGTGTGTGTGGTGATGACACTACAAACATGTGTCAAAAACTGAGGCCCTTACAACCATGCCAATATCCCGAAGGCCGTACAAGATGGCGCCCAAGGAGTTGGCTGAACTGAAGACTCAGCTCACGGACCTCCTGGAGAAGGGTTTTATTAGGCCGAGCTCCTCGCCATGGGGCTGTTCGGCATTATTCGTGAAGAAGAAAGACGAGACGTTGCGGCTTTTCGTGAACTATCGTCCACTAAACACCGTAACCATCAAGAATAAGTACCCGTTGCCACGGATCGACATGTTGTTTGATCAGTTGGTCGAAGCAAAAATCTTTTCCAAGATGTATTTAAGATCCAGGTACCACCAGATTAAGATACGGGCTGAGAAAATTCCAAAGATGATTTTCTCGACAAGGTACGGGCTTTATGAGTACCTGGTCATGTCCTTCGGCCTCACCAACGCTCCAGCTCACTTCATGTATTTAATCAACTCGGTATTCATGCCGGAGCTAGACAAGTTTGTCGTGGTCTTCATCGACAACATCCTGGTATATTCCAAGTCGGAGGAAGATCACAAGAAGCATCTGCGTATAGTCTTGCAATGGCTGCGGGATCACAAGATATACGCGAAATTCAGCAAGTGCGAATTCTGGATATCGCAAGTGCCTTTTCTCAGGCATATCATCTCAGCGGAGGGTATCGCTGTAGACCCGAGTAAGATCACTCAAGTGCTGAATTGGAAATCCCCGTGAACTGTTCATGAGGTACAGAGTTTCCTCGGACTCGCGGGATATTATCGGAGGTTCATCCCGAACTTCTCAAAGATTGCCAAGCCTATGACGGAGCTGGTGAAGAAGGCTACCAAATATGTTTGGAGTCCAGCGTGTGAAGCAGCATTCAAGGCTTTAGTCAAGCACCTAACATCAGCACCGGTTTTGGCGCAGCCAGACACAACAAAACCGTTCGATGTGTACTGCGATGCATCCGGCATCGGGCTCGGATGTGTGCTGATGCAAGACCGAAGGGTGGTCGCGTATGGATCACGGCAGCTTAGAAACCATGAGCAGAATTAAACAACTCACGACTTGGAGCTCGCTGCCGTGGTACTTGCACAGAAAATGTGGAGGCAATACCTACTCGGTAACCTCGTACACTTATATACCGACCACAAGAGCCTCAAGTACATATTCACTCAGAAGGAGCTGAACATGAGGCAGCGAAGATGGTTACAATTGATAAAGGATTATGAAATAGAGATCCATTATCACCCCGGCAAAGCAAACATAGTGGCGGGTGCACTGAGCCGCAAGTCACACGTCAACAACCTGACCATCACACCGTTGGAAGAGAGCGAACCACCACTGCATGTGATTCCACATGGAGCTCTCTACAAGTTAGCTTTGATCCCCACTATCCGTGAAGAGATAGCGGCAGCCCAGAAGAATGACAAGGGCATGTCACATCTGCGGAGACGTGTAGACAGTGGGGAGCTGAAATGTTTCTAGAAGGACGGAGACGGCGTCCTATGGTTCAAGGACCGGATCGTCGTACCCCGTAACCCGGAGTTACAGAAGAAAATTTTTGATGAGGCTCACTTATCAAAATTTTCTATTCACCCCGACAGCAACAAAATGTATCAATAACTCAGAAGCAAGTTTTGGTGGACACGGATGAACCGGGAGATCGCCAAGTACGTGTCCGAGTGTGATACATGTCGAAGGGTGAAGGCAGATCATATGCGAAAACCGGGACTGCTACAACCACTGGGCGTTCCTGCCTGGAAGTGGGAGGATGTGAGCATGGACTTCATCGTCGGTTTACCCACCACTTTTCAGAAACATGATTCTGTGTGGGTAATCTTCGACCGACTCACCAAAGTTGCCCATTTCATCCCGGTCAACACCAACTACAACGCCAAGAAGTATGCTAAACTATACATCTCACGGATCCTATGCTTGTACGGCGTACCCCGTACCATCATATCGGATCGGGGCACTTTGTTTGTGTCCCGTTTTTGGGAGCAGCTACACGCTGCATTGGGGATGAAGCTGATCCGTAGTTCAGCATACCACCCACAAACGGATGGGCAAACCGAGCGGGTAAATCAGATTCTAGAAGACATGCTACGAGCTTGCGCTATCAACAACGGCAAGAATTGGGATGATGACCTGCCATTAGCCGAGTTCTCGTACAACAATGGGTACCAAGCCAGCATCAAGATGGCGCCTTACGAGGCGCTATACGGAAGAAAATGCCGCACACCATTGAATTGGTGTGAGTCTGGCGAAAGGGTTACCTTCGGGATTGACCTTGTCAACAACGCGAATGAGAAGGTTCGGCTGATTCAAGCGAACGTAAAAGCCGCCCAATCCTGACAGAAACAGTATGCGGACCAAAGGAGACGCCCATTACAGTTTGAAGTTGGGGATCATGTATATCTACGTGTGTCTCCAATGAAGGGCGTGAACAGATTCAGGGTGAGAGGAAAGTTGGCACCCCGATTCATCGGTCCATTCCAGATTACCGAAAGATGTGGATTAGTAGCATACCGGCTGAAATTACCAGAAGCAATTTCCGGTGTGCACGATGTCTTTCACATTTCCCAGCTGAGGAAGTGTCTCAAGCTATCTACTACTGTTCAGCTGGAGGACATTGAAGAACTGAAACCGGATCTCACCTATCGGGAGGAATCGGTTCAGATCATTGACGAAAAGGCCCGAACCACACGCAACCGTACGTTGTGGTTCTACAAAGTTCTGTGGAGTAATCACTCCGTGGACAAAGCGACATGGGAGAGCGAAGGATTTCTTCGCGCTAACTACCCCCACTTTTTCGCGTCCCATATCCGGTAAATTTTCCACCATCCTCTCTCTCATTTTCACCTTATAATCTCGGGATCAGATTCTTTTAAGGGGGGAGGAATGTAAAGGCCTCAGTTTTTGACACATGTTTAAAGTGTTCATCACCACACACACACCTCATTTGAAGAAAGTTGATGAACACATTTGAAGAGCAAGTAACCACCATCAACATGCTCATTAGAAAACAAACTCACAAAATGCAAAAGTGGCATTTCCCACATACATCATATAGGGGCTGGACATTTGGAAAACTCCTACACCTTGCTAGGAATGTCCATGCCAAGTTTCACCCAAATTCAAAACCTTTTTCAGGTCCTTTTGGGTATAGCTAGAAAAAGGGTAGTTTGAACTTAAATTCAAATTCAAACTGTTTTTATCCAATGACTTCAAAAGTGGGAGGCATATTCTTACTAAGCACATTTTTGTGAGCTCACACACCAATTTTCACTCCATTTGGAGTTGATCTTGACATGAGCTAAGTGTAGCAAATTGAAACTTTATTTGAATTTCAAATTGAACATGTGCTGAAATTTAGTCAAACCAAAACCAATTTGAATTCTAACCAATTCAAATGGCTCAGGGATGAATAATTCAAATCATCATGGGCATTTTAGGGCTTACTGTTTACAACAGTGATAAGGAGTTAATCTCAGAGGTTAAAATGGGGGTGGGACCCACCTGTCATAGGCTGCTGAAAACTTGCAACCGAAGCAGTGGACTTTGCCTCTGTCTGTTCAACGCCACCGAGGGCTGCTCGTGCGCCACTGAGGAGAGCCGGCGCCACCAGCTGCTTCCTGCCTCCACACGCGAGCCCAGGGTCGGTCCGGGGTACTCTTAAGGCGCTCCACGCGCTCCACCGAAGCGATCATCGCTCGATTCCTTCTCCCCGGTAAACACCGAGCTCCTCGGCCTTCCGCCTCTCTGCTCGATCGGGAAACCGCGAAAACATAGCACCCTCTCCTCCCCCGAGTGGCTAGGCAGCACCCTGAGGTCAACCTCCACTTCCCCGATGCCAAAAACCCCAAGCTCCGGCCTCCCTTGCAAAAAGAACGATCGCCACAGCGGCGACCTAACCTCAGCCTTAGGTCGGGCGCTCGTGGACAGCGTTCCACAGGGGCTTTCACAGGCCAGCAAGAGTGGCAACGGGAGCACGCGGCCACCATGTTGCTCTCCTCCAAGTCTTGAAGAAAACCGTGAAGCATCCACTACGAATTTTCAGATTTTGCTCCGGCGGTCTTAAACCGAGCTTCCGGTACGGTTTCTTCGAATTTCCACTCTATGATCCTTCTTAAGATATCAAATCTTGCTCATAGGCGCTGGACTAGCCGGCAATCATTTTCCTTTTAGCATACATGGTATGAAACTGGCTAGGAGTGACGGATTTTGAGATCGATCAAGGGCGTTCATGGTGGGCACGATCGGTCACACGGTGCCGACCAACTTGCCGCCATGTTTGAACACCTTTGAGACCTTATCGAGCTTGCTAGAGGTGTACTGATGCTGTAGAACTGTTTGTTCGAGGTCTTGGCGGGTTAGAACCCACAGCCGACGGCGCCGAACCTCAACCGAGGCCGCCGCACGTCGTCGGGTTATTTCCGGTCACCGCCAGCTCGAACTGACCCCGCAGACGTGTTCCTCGACATCGATAACCCCCTGGCGGCGAGTTTCAGACCATGCGGTGGCCGGCAGCGGCAATCCGGCGAGCTGCGGTTCTGCTCCGGCGAGGGGAGGCGGCGCGTGCGCGAGGGAGCGTCGGGAGGAAGACGAAGCCGGGTGGCCCACGTGTCAGCGGCTCGGGATTTAAATCGGGGATCGGTCTGCGGCTCGGATCCGTTGTGCTGGCGCGCAAAAACTCCATGGACCCCGGTGTGCCATCGCCTCAGCACCCGACACGTGTACCATGGACCCACCGGCAGATTTGAACTTTTCCCCGATTTTCAGAATTCATTCAAACTTCAAATCCTCATAACTTTGGCTAGGAAGCTCCAAATCGAGTGAACCAAATTTTTGTGGATTCAGCTCTCGGAGTACTTTCCAGCAAATCAAGTTTTACTTCATGAAAATCCTTATTTCTCCTGAATTAATTCCTCAAAATTTAAACTGTTTGGAATTTTAACTGGAGAATCCTTTGGAGGAAAATTCTGACATTTTGCTGGGATGTTCACCAAAATATCCCTGAACTACCATAAAAATTTCAGATCCATTTGAGCTCATTTGATCCATCTGATGGTGTGATTAATGAAACTGTTTCAAAGAAAATGGAAAATGTTCAGAAACATTTTTCAGAAATTCTCTGAATTTGTTTAGTTCATATCTTTAGCTAGGAACCTTCAAATTAGGTGAGACCAACTCCATTAGAACCCTCTGAAAATCTAGTTTTCATAAAGTCATGGGTTGCTCCATCAAAATCATAGAAAACCCTAAGAGTTCCAATTAAAGTCAAGGACATAATTATTTGTGGAGAGCTCAAATGAGCTTTGCTGCAACTAAAACTTGGCCAAGTCTCTATTTAGGTTGTAACCAAACCACAGTAAAAATTTCAGAGTCATTGGGTCTGTCTAGTGAGACTTATAAACTTCACAAGTTTAGATTCAATTTAAATGCATTTAAATTAATACATGTACTTGTTATATCATGTAGTCGCTAAGGTCGAGGAGGAACCTGAAGTCCTAGACTTCATTACTCTGGAAGAGCAGATAGCCTACGACCAAGAGCAGCAAGGCAAGCTCCGGTTTGCATTAACCTTCTTACAAAATTTTATTATTTTGAGCACTTACTTAAGTATCATTATTCCTTGCATTAGAGTCTTGTTTGGAAACACAATTGCATAGCCAAGAAAACCATGGGTTGGGATTAGGATTGAAAACCCCGTTAGCTACTGCAATGCTAGGATAGTGTAGGTTTCGGTACAAGTCGAGTAGTTGGAACTACTCGTGAGCATAGGCTAGAGGCACTCGACTCGGGTAGAGATAGCACATGAAACACATGGCAAGAAAAATGAGACCGAGCGGAGAGTAAGGGCAGCAGGACTTTGGGGCCTGTGTTCTATATCTCCGCTTGTGTCGATTGAGGACCGAGCCGTGTGCGGTCCTGTTGAACAAGCTAGAACAGTACCGAAGACCTACCGGCTATATGGGAACCGGGAAACCGATGTAACTCGGGTAGCTGGGTATTGAGGCATTGCCCGTCGTTCAGAGGGTAGGTTGAGAGCTTGAGGTGTAAATTGGCTGGCGGCACTGGGATGCGTATGCAGAGACCTCTTGCTCAGGATGATGGGACCGGTTCAATATTTGGCTAACGGGCAAAAGGTGGATGCGTACGGCGTCCGTGATGGTTGCTGTAGGCAACGTCGAGTACGGGTGTACGTGACGGGTTGTTCGGGTAACCCTGCAGGTGTAAATCAATTTTAATCGCCGTCCCTCGCGGTCAGTGAGTATCACTTGTTCACTGTACTGTGACGTAGAAAGAATAGGCTAGTTACATGTTAAAATGTTGCTGATTGAAAGATGGACTCTGATTGCTAATGATTTGCTATAGTTTAGAGCTAATTAAAGTTCCTTTCAACTTTTGGCAAAGTACATGAGAGAAATGCGTTTCTTGTTTGATTGCGGCTCTCTAATGTGCCTTAGCGTAAGGTTCCCTACCACCTGCTGCTAAAACTCGAAAGTAAGGTTCCACTAATTAGGCGAGTCCTTTGCAACTTGTTTTATCTCATGCACCTATCACCCATCATGTAGAAGTTCCATGTTTAGGAGAGACGGGTCAGTCTTGCTGAGCCTTCGTGCTCACTGCTTGTGTTTGAAGCTTTTGCAGGGTTCTATGAGGAAGGGACTCCCGAGGAGGAGACAGAACCCCAGGAGGGGAACCCTGTCGAGTGGGAGTCATGCACGCCGCCGTGTTAGTGCGTGTGCGTGTTAGCAAGGACACGTTCACGGGCTGAACGTGAACTTGATGCGTAGTCTACGCCCGTGAGTGTAGACTGAACATATTTTGTTGTAAAAATGTTTATAAACCTGTTTATGTAATAAAACATTGCTTCCGCTTTGTACCTTTGATGTGTGTTATCCGGTGCTGTGCAACGCAGCACCCCTAAGCGTGATCCTGGCTCGACAAGACCGTGGGGTCATGTCAGCCAGCGCTATAACTGGCCGCCTAGCCCTATCTTGCCATGTGGAACTTGTCTCGGGGGTCAGAGCTCGCCAGCGGTGACCGGAAAGGGCCGCGCGATGACAACCGCGGCGGTTAGGGCTCTGGCAAGGTTGTTCTCGCTCTCTGAGGCATAAAAAGAGTCACGGTTTGCTCGGGGGGCACCAGCGGGTGACGAGGAACCCGACGTGAGCAGACTTGGAAGCTAAAAATGCCTGCAAACCCACTCTCGATGGTGACCCGAGCTGTGTTTGCACCGGCGGCTATGGAAACTGCTATAACTCAGCCATTTCTGGACGGTTGTGCTCAGTTCTTCCTCTAGGAGGGACGCTAGGAGGTGTAGAAGCTACTTGCGAGCTAGCTTGACCATTGATTCAATGTGTAAGCTGAATTTTTGGTTTTTGCCGAACTCGGTCCATTGCACTAGGGTTCGGGACTTTCTAAAATTCTTGCTACCCGATGGATTATTTGCCGAATGGTTTGCGGCTACACCATATAGGGATCCCCACGCACCTTTCTTGTGTAGCACATGGTCGGGGAAGATGGCCGGATTCGGCTGTTGACGGTGAGCCGAAGCACAGCTCCGCCGGTTCCACCCGGTTTCTTTACTTCGACGGCTTAAACCGCGCACAACCGAGTGCAACTCGCTTGTGCAGCACGGGGAACAGCTAGAGCACACCTCGGCGCTCCTTTTTGCTGCAGGGACCACGAGCAATCGATGATCGGCACCGGTGCGCGCCGAGGATCGGATGTGCGGTCGCCACTGCAGGTTTTCGAGCGCGCGGGAGCTGAGCCGAGCGGCGCAGGCGAGGGAGGCAGCAAAATCTGTTTGTGCCGTGTACGTGGTGATCGGGAGGGGGGGACGAGCTGATCCAGACGCGCGCTGGCGAGGCTGTGTGGTGGCAATAGCCCCGGCGGCTGACCAACGGCCACCGAGTCGGTTTCCCTCTGAGCACAGTCACTGACCAGTGGGCCCTTCCCCCTCTAATTTCTTTTCCAATTTTTCATTTCTGTTTTCACTGAAAAGATCCCAGCTACTCACAATTGAATGAGAGACTTAGCCTCCAAGTCATTGTTTGAATTTGGTTTCCCCAATTTGAAACTGGTTTGGCTAAATTTGCTACACATTTGAACTGAAATTCAAATTCAGTTTTGAATTAATGCAAATTTAGCTCCCAACAAGATGAAATCTAATGTGGATGAAAATTGGTGGCCTAACTCAGAAAAATGTGCTGAGTTTGAATATGAAGTCAACTTTTGAATTCAAGTGATGAAAGTGGCTGAAATTTGAATTTGCATTCAAATTGACCCCTTTTTGAAATGTCTTCAAAAGTGCCTCAAAAAGTATTGGATTTGCATGAAATGTGGCCTGAGCCTTCCAAGAATATTTAAGGTCTAGGGGTGAGCATAACCGTTCATGTTCATGTGTACAAATCCCACTTTTTGAAGTTAGGGGTTTCCCCTCTAATCACCCTTTTGATGGTGGTTACTTGCTCTTCACAAGTGTTCATGAGATCTCCATCACAAGAGCTGTGGTGTTGTGAGGTGATGAACATTTTTTTGCAAGTTACTTTCTTGGGCTTTTTACAAAAATACTACCCTATTAATGTCTAGACTCACCGGGGACGAAGGTGGGTAGAGCGGGGAGGAAAAACCGGCGGACTTTGGCGTTTAAATGGAAGATTGGCGGCGGGAGTTGGTTGAGATCGTGCTGAAGTGCACGGGGCCAGAGATTTTGGGCGCGTGCGTGGGAATTGGATGCGCTGGGCGCGCAACATTCGGTTGAGGAAAATAGCAGGCGGCTGTCGGAGGGGGACGAAGGCGCCTGACATGCGGGTCCCGTGCTGTAGTGAGAGGTGAATGTAGCCTAGAGGGGGGTGAATAGGCTCTTTGAATTTTTAGGTGGTTTCCTGAAACACTTAGCAGACTGATTAATTTAGGTGGACCGGACTAGTCTGGTATGGTGCGGACTAGTCCGGTATGATCGTAATTAATAGATAAAAGTGAGACTTGTTTCTACTTCAGGTATTTGTGCAGCGGAAAATAAATGCTTATAAGTATAGTGAAGTAAGATACAATAACTCTCAATTTTAATGCTAGGTGTCGATGTAAACCAAATGATGACTAATACCCTTAGTAATTGAAGGATGATCAAGAAGACACAAGACAAGGCTTTATCCCGAGGTTCGATTCTACCCAGGAATCTACGTCCCCGTTGAGGAGTCCACCAAGGACCGGGTCTTCACTAACCCTTCTCTCGTTGAATCGCCACATAGGTCGATTCAATTCCACTATCCACACACAGGGGTAAATGATTGTACGTGGGGCATTCTCACAATCTGAGAGCTCCCACAAGATTACAGCAAATGATTCTTCCTACCACACACACAAACAAACAATAACGATCAGCTAATGTGTGAGAGAAGACAAACCAAGAGCTCAATGTCGAGAAGAATGACTCTCTCCTTGATCCAATCTCTAATCCTCAAAGACTTAATCTTTCTCGGCTTAGAATGAGTGGAGAGAGGCAGCTTTTGTTCTCTTGGGGCGTGCAGCGGCGCTGGGAATCATGTCTTATGTTTGTGTGGCCGTGCACCTCTATTTATAGAAGGTTCCCAAAAACCCTGGCGGCCGGACTAGTCCGCTATGTTCACCGGACTAGTCCGGTGTGCCGTGTACAATTTTCGTGTTACATGCGGCACAGTTGAAACCCTAATTTGATTTGTTTACAGAAAGTTGAATGGACTAGGCCGGTCGAAGAGTGGACTAGTCCGCCGTAAAGGGAATGCCGGTTCCAGAGAGTTGAACGGACTAGTCCGGTTTCTGGGCGGACTAGTCCAGTGGACGGTGAATGTAGTTTACAGAGAGTTGAACGGACTAGTCCAGTTTCTGAGCGGACTAGTCCGGTGCAAGGTGAATGTTGGTTCCAGAGAGTTGAACAGACTAGTTCGGTTTCTGAGCAGACTAGTCCGGAGCACATGTTGTGAGGCAACAGAATGTTTAACGGACTAGTCTGGTTTCTGGGCCTACTAGTCCGGTGCACGTGTTGTGAGTGATTGGGATATGTTTTAATCTCTTGCCCCTAGCAAGGATATTGAGCTCTTGAGATGTGTCTCTCACACACATCCTATACAAGTATGTATACATTTTTCTTGGCTCATGAATCTATTCTTTCCTTTTTTTCATCACTTGATTTTTCACCTTTTTGAGTGCACCACTTCTACCTTACATGAGTTAATCTGCATTCGTCTCAACAAGTTCATTAGGATCTCAATTCATTTGTCATCAATCATCCAAAACCCACAAGGGAATGCCTAGATGCACTTTCAATCTCCCCCTTTTTGGTGATTGATGACAACCAACTGAGATTGCATAATTAATGATAAAATTTGATTTTCATAAAGTGTGCATACATGAAAATGACAAATGAGTACAAGAACCTCTCACATATATGCACCCTTTATGGTGGGATGCCTAGATGTGTGTGAAACAGAATGTGACATCCATGAGACTTCAAAATAAAAATCATCACATCGATATTGAATAGGCATCACACATTCATGAGACATCAAAATAAAAATTTCATGAGACTTCAAAATGTATCTCCATGTCCATAACACATCCTTAAGGTTTACAATAAGATAACTTAACATAAATCTCAATCTCTCCCCGTTTGGCATCAAGGCACCAAAAAGGGTTAAATTGAGTGGAATCACTCATCGTCGCTCTCTCCCTCACTCTCGGTCCTATCTTCATCGTCATCTTCATCATTATCTTCATGACCATGCTGAGGAGGAGGAGCGGAGACACCTACAAGTCCAAAAGACCTAAATTCTTGTTCGGTGAGTGGAGCCATTTCTGTGAAGTCTTCTTCAGAGTCCTCAGAGATCTATGGTGATCCAACTTGCTCAATCTCCAGCTTCTCACATATGGCTTTTATGTTGGCCTTCATGTATCTTTGATGTCTTTTTCTGGCCAAACTCTCCTTGTGTTGCCTAACTTCAATTTTGCGATAACAGCCAAAAATAGAAGAGAGCATTTTGAGCATACCACTGTAGGACTCTCTAGCAGGTGGATGGATAGGAGTAGGTATAGACTCTGACGCCCTTGGGCCTTCATGAGCATAGGGCACAATGTAGACTGTAGGCTTCTAGGGCTTGAGGCCAGTGTGAGAGACATCTTTGACAAACTCCAGTCCTGATACCTTCTCAATCATATACATGACATAGGGTGCATAGCCATAGGACCTGTCTGGAGTGATGGAGATATTCACAATGTCATTGTAGATGTACTAAAAAATATTGAAAGTCCTCTTCTTGCTTATCACTTTCATCAATGTCCTCAGAGTCCCTTGGATTGTCCCTGCATCACCATCCTTTGGAGCTATGGTCTTTCTCAAGATCCTATTGAGTACGGCAAAGAACGGCTTCAAGTATTTGGTGGTGGGGGGTACATATGGCATTCTTGTATCCTACAAGAATTCCAGCTCATTCTTTTCCAAAGGCTTCAGGTTGTGAATGACAAGCTCATTGTCTAGGGTGTGTTCAAGATGAAGAATCTTTGCAAATTCTTCATAGGTGACACTGTATTTGGATCCATGTGTCATCCAGATCATCTCATCCCCATCATCACGAGCAAAGTAGAGAGTAGAGTAGAACTAGGTGATTACCTCATTGTTCCAGTCGTACTGAAAAGAAAGGAGGTCCTTCAACCCATGCCTCTCTAATGCCTCTAGTACCTGTAAAATCCCAAGAAATGGACTTGCAAAAGTGTTCATTTCTTCACATCACCCCACCATAGTTCACTTGGTGGATAGCTCTTGAACTTTTGAGAAGAACAAGTAAACACCATCAAGAGGGTGATTAGAGGGGAAAGCCCTAGCTTCAAAAAGTAGGAGTCATACACATAAACATGAAAGGTTGAGCTCAACCCTAGACCTTAAATATTCTTGGGAAGGCTCAGGCCAAGTTTCATGCAAATCCAAGACTTTTTGAGGCATTTTTGGAGACATTTGTAAAAGGGGCCAATTTGAATGCAAATTTAAATTGCAGCTACTTTCATCAGTTGAATTCAAAAGTTGACTTCATATTCAAACTCAGCACATTTTTCTGAGTTAGTCCACCAATTTTCATCCTCATTGGAGTTCATCTTGTCGGGAGCTAAATTTGCATTAATTCAAAACTGAATTTGAATTTCAAATTCAAATGGGCAGAAAATTTAGCCAAACCAAGTTCAAATTGAGTAAATCAAATTCAAACTATGACTTAGTGCTTAAGTCTCTCAATCAATCGTGAGTAGCTGGGATCTTTGCAGTAAACATTTGGAAAAGAAGTAGAGGGAGAGCTGGGACCCACTGGTCAGTGACTCAGCTCCACTAAACCGACTCAACCCGAAGGAAATCGACCACGGCGACCGTCGGGCACTGGGGAGGGGCGACAGCTCGATCGGTTAACGCCACCTCACGGTGAAAAACGCAGCTCAAAGTCCAGCACACGAGCCACTTCATCCGTTTTCTTCGTTCCCGAGTGAACCCAGCTCCCACCGCGCGGTAAAGACTGTTTCCTCTCGCAAGCTGTTGCCGCCGTTCTCTGATCACCGGCGATCAGCCGATCCCGGCTGCTTCACGCGCCACCACCAGAGAAGAAAAGGTGCGCCCACATGTGAGGAAGCTGTAGGAGAGGAAACCTTTCACCATTTCATGCGGGGTAGAGCGAGAATTCCGAGTTTTCCCCCACGGTGCACCTTAGGGTTAGCAATCGGTCATCGGCGAAATTCGTTGCACAGAGGCAACCGCCGGTCAAGCTGCAGCTCACACACGCTCTAGACAACCGTGCGCTTCTTCCCGAGCAAGACCCTGCAGGAGCAACCATCCCAAAACATAGTTTCACCGATAACAGTCCAGCGGAAGAGAGGGTCACCGGTGAGGTCCGGGTTGCCAGCCGTTTAGGTCCCAACCAAGGTCATGCCGAGTTTCCCGAGGCTTCCCTGGATGTGGTGACGCGATTAGCGCGCGAAGGGGTTGGTCAGGAGGATGGGAACACGTTGCCGATGTGCACAGAGACATAGCGCTCGTCGCCGTTGAGCTATGGCGGTTAGCCGACACCGGCATGGTGTCCAGCGTGTTCAGCGTCCAAAGTTATGTGGGGGTGGCAACTCTCACCGTCACCAGCGAGCTAGGTCGCCGGGAACGCCGACCTCGAGGGAGCTCCGGTGGCTCGGGGCGGTGGCGTCGGGAGGTAGACGAAGGCGTGGGTCCCACATGTCAGCCGCTGAGTTAAGCGCGCGCGAGAACGCGGTTAGTTTAAATTAAATGGGCGGGCCCTGCTGTCAGTCTCCAGATGAGCGCGGGAGATAATTTTCTATAGGAAAATAATTCAGGGATCAGCCCAAACTTTAGAAATTCATAACTTGGGGTAGAAGTATCCAAATCCAGTGAACCCAATTTTGTTGGATTCATCTCTTCGAGTACTATCCAGCAAAACAAGTTTCAGCTCATGAAACTTAATAGTTTTCCAGAATTAATTCCCTGTAATTTTAAGTGTTGGGAATTTTATCTGGAGAATTACTTTATGAAAAATTCTGAAATTTGGCTAAGAGGTTCATTGGAAAATCCTTGAGTCACAGGAACAATTTCAGACGCATCGAAGTTCATTTAGTCCCCCTAATGATGATATTAATTGAACTTCCCTGAGAAAATAGAAAAATGTACAGAAACATTTTTCAGATTTTCTCAAATCTTGTTTAGGGCATAACTTCATCTAGAATGATTAAAATGACATGAAACCAATTCCATTAGAACCATCTCAAATTCTAGTTTCCAGAAAGTAATGGTTGGAGCCATGAAAATCCCTGGAATTCCTTAGAAGATCTACTAGTGACCAACTAGGCTTTTATTTGTACAAAGCTCAAATGAACTTTGTTTCAAATGAAACTTGGTCAAGACTCTGGTTAGGACCCTACCAAGTCACCATAAAAATTTCAGATCCAAAGGGAGGGTTAATTAGAGTTATGGTCTTTACATAATCATTTATAAACAGTGCATTTAAATTGACTTGTAGTATATTGTTTATGTGTAGTCGCTGAAGGCGAAGAAACTCCGGAGGTGCTTGACTTTCTCCTTCCGGACGAAGCCCTAACCACTGACCAGCAGCAACAAGGCAAGTCCCAGTTTGCATTAACAAATCTTACATTTTGCTTTATGAATACTTAGTATGAAGTATGGGTGTGCATTAGGTGTATGATGGATGAAACCCAAATTGCATAACCAGAATTTTCCTACAAGTGTGAGGGTAGTGTCTAAGACCTCGAGTAGACAGCCTATTCTTAATGATTCATATAACTTCGGTACAAGTCGAGTAGTTGGAATCTACTCGCGAGTTTAGGCTTTGGGACACACGGGATTGGTTCGAGTGATGTGAGATCACTTTAGTAAGAAAATACGACTAGGCAGTGGCTAGGGCGCAGCAAGAGGAAGTCTTGTGGATACATCCCTGTCCGTGTCGATTGAGGACCGATCCGTGCGCGGCCCACGCTGATCAAGTTTGAACGTACCGAAGGCATATCGGATATATGGGCCCCGGTAAACCGATGTAACCTAAACCTCCGGGCGTCGAGGCATAACGCACTGATTTATAGGTGTAGATTGAGGGCAGCAAGGTGGAAAATTGCTAAAGGGCATAGAGAGATGCTCCGTGTAGGGAACCCCCTGTCCGTTTCGGTGTGACCAGTTCAACGTTTGGGCTGTTAGGTGAAAGGTTGTCCCGTATGACATCGAGTGAGTGTGCTGTGCATCTCCACGGGTGGGTGTACGTGACGTGCTCTTCGGGTATCTCTGCAGGTGTATATCGAGTCGATTCGCCGTTCCTCGCGGTGATGAGTACCACTTGGTCACTGAGTCGTGACGTAGGTTAATATATGAAATGTGATGATTCAATATTGCTGTTACGATAAAATTGTATTGCTACATGTGTGCCACCAAATATTGCTCATTAAATTTCAGATTCCATGAACTGTTAACTTGTGGCTAAAAGATGAAATAAGGATGAACTTATAGGCGTGTCCGTTTGCTGCAAATTACCATCCCATGTTCTTTGTAAACTGCATGTAGAGTTCCATGCCTAGGGGAGTCAGTTAAGTCTTGTTGAGCCATCGTGCTCATGGTTGCTGCTGTAAGTGTTTTTCAGGTGAGGAGTACCCCACGGACTCGGGTTACGAGTCCACCGGCGAGGGCTACCCTCCGTCGGGGACCACGGCTGAGTGGGAGCCGTACACGCCACGCTGAGCTGAGGAGTGCAGCTAGTGTGGGTTGTCCCTAGGGCAGGGCAACTGACTTTTACTTGATAGATGGGTGCGAGTTGTATAGACATAGCTTCTGCTTTTGTAATCCAAATACTAGATTGTAACTGAAGTCTTGTACTAGTATGTACATATTCAGTTGGTTTTCTATGTAATACAATGTTGTTCTTATGATGTGTGCTGTCGGGTGTCGCATCGTGCAGCACCCCCCTCTGCGATCCTGGATGAGCGGATTCCGGTCTGCCACAGTACCTCATGATAGGCTTGGCATTTCTTGGACTTCAGGTAGTCAATGTTGAGCCACTGACTCTCGACCACAGGATTCTTCATCTTCATGTAGACATGCTCATAGTAGTCAGCATGGAAGTTGCTCTAGAATCTAGAGTCTGCACATTTCTTTGGCTGCCCATAGACTTGAACTTTCCTGAGGTTGTCAGCCAGCTCACTCCCCTTTCCAGCAAAGTCATCACTTGATGGCTGCCTGTTGCGGTGAATGGGGGATTTCTTCTTCAAGGGACCAATAGGACCACTAGCAAGTCATTTGACCTTCCCGATATTTCTCCTGGGGGCCGCAGAGCTTCCAACAATGTCTTTCCTCTGTGCCGTCTTACCAACCACTCTCCTCCTTTTAGGAAGAGAGTCGTCAGGAGAAGACGGTTGGGCAACGTTGTCATGCTTCTTCTTCATGGGTTCAGAGTGGGATGACATCGTGCCTGACAGGAAAATCAAGGATTTATTGACATGATGTATTGTAGATTATGTGGAGATAAGAAATTAGATGTTCAATTGACAGGTAACCGGACTTGTCTATTTTCAGAGTGCGGACTTGTCCAGAATACCAGAATTTTCCGCACCAGAGACCGGACTAGTCCGGACCTGCTGAAGAACCCTAACTTCATATTTACAACAGATCTACCGCAATGGTTGCTCACGGATCTCGAAGTCTTGATGCTGTAGTCCTTCGTAGATGGCTTCCTGTGCTTGTTCTTCTACTCACGACCACACATATACAAGATTTACAGAGATCAAACATCATGCACAAACTTTACTCAAGATGCAATGGTGCATATGCATGCTAATCCTATGGTGCTGTTTCATTGGATCAGTTTGTACGTGTTCTTGCATGTTTTAACGGGTTAGCATGGGGTTTTACAATGAACAAGGGTGTTAGGATCAAGTGTGGACGTGGGGATGATCTTGACTCAAGATCTAGATCAATTCCACCGTCAAAAACCGATCAACACGTGATCTATCCACACGAAAAAGCTTCTGTTCGAAGAAAACAGATGCGAAGAAACTCGTGATGATGTCGTAAGGTGGTAACGAAGACATACCTCGGCCTTCCTCCTAGCAATGGCAGCAGGACAGTTCGTCGGCTCTCCTCCAGCGATGGTGAACGTGATGGGGCTCGTCGGTGGTCTCACCGGTGGCTGAACTCCGGCGAAGGGGGTTAACTCGGCGATGACACGACCCAAGGTCCTGTCGAGCCAGGATCACGCTGAGGGGTGCTGCGTTGCACAGCACCGTATAACACACGTCAAAGGTACAAAGCGGAAGCGGAAGTTTTATTACATAAACAGTTATATGAACATGTTTACATCAAAATAAGTTTAGTCCACACTCGCGGGCGTAGACTAAGCGTCAAGTACACGTTCAGCCCTTGAACGTGTCCTTGCTAGCACACACACACACTAACTCTGCGGCGTGCACGACTCCCACTCGACGGGGTTCCCCTCCTGGGGTTCCGTCTCCTCTTCGGGAGTCCCTTCCTCATAGAACCCTGCAAAAGCTTCAAACACAAGCAGTGAGCACGAAGGCTCAGCAAGTCTGACCCGTCTCACCTAAACATGGAACTTCTACATGAGGGTAATGGGTTGCATGAGGTAAAAATCATTTGCAAGGACTCGCCTAATTAGTGGAACCTTACTTTCAAGTTTTAGCAGCAGGTTGTGGAGAACCATGCGCTAAGGCACATGAGAGAGCCGCAATCAAACAAGAAACGCATTTCTCTCATGTACTTTGCCCAAAGTTGAAAAGAACTTTAGTTAGCACTAAGCTACAGCATATCATTAACAAGCAATGTCCATCTTTCAATCAGCAACATTTTAACATATAACTAGCCTGTTCTTTCTACGTCACGGTACAGTGAACAAGTGGTACTCACTGACCGCGAGGGACGGCGATTATAATCGATTTACACCTGCAGGGTTACCCGAACAACCCGTCACGTACGCCCGTACTCGATGTTGCCTACAACAACCATCACGGACGCCGTACGCGACTACCTTTCACCCGTTAGCCAAATATTGAACCGGTCCCATCGTCCCGAGCAAGAGGTCCCTGCACGCGCATCTCTGTGCCGCCAGCTGATTTACACCTCGAGCTCTCAACCTACCCTCTGAACGACGGGCAATGCCTCAATACCCCGCTACCCGAGTTACATCAGTTTCCCGGTTCCCATATAGCCGGTAGGTCTTCGGTACTGTTCTAGCTTGTTCAACAGGCCCGCACACGGCTCGGTCCTCAATCGACACAAGCGGAGCTACAGCACACAGGCCCCAAAGTCCTGCTGCCCTTACTCTCCGCTCGGTCTCATTTTCTTGCCATGTGTATCATGTGTTATCTCTACCCGAGCAATGTGCCTCTAGCCTATTCTCGCGAGTAGTTCCAACTACTCGACTTGTACCGAATCCTACTCTATCCTAGCAATGCAGTGGCTAACGAGGTTTTCAATCCTAAACCCAACCCATGGTTTTCTTGGCTATGCAGTTGGGTTTCCAATCCAGACTCTAATGCAAAGAACAATATTCAAAGATGTGCTCAAAACAATAAACATTTGTAAAAAGGTTAATGCAAACCGGGGCTTGCCTTGCTGCTCTTGGTCGTAGGCTAGCTGTTCCTCCGGAGTAACGAAGTCTAGGACTTCGGGTTCCTCCTCGACCTTAGCGACTACATGATAAGAACAATGTATGTATTAATTAAATGCCTTTGTATTAACTTTGAAGTTGTGAAGTCTATAACCCTTGCTAGACAGACCTAATGACTGTGAAACTTTTACTGTGGCTAGTTACAACCTAAACAAAGACTTGGTCAAGTTTTAGTTGCAGTGAAGCTCATTTGAGCCCTCCACAAATAATTATATCCTTGACCTCAATTGGAACTCTTAGGGTGTTCTAGGAATTTTCATGAGACAAACTATGACTTTCTGAAAACTAGATTTTCAGAGGGTTCTACTGGAGTTGGTCTCACTTAATTTGGAAGTCTCTAACTGAAGATATGAGCTAAACAATTTCAGAGAAAATTCTGAAAATGTTTCTGAACATTTTCTATTTTCTCTGGAACAGTTTTACTAATCACACCATTAGGTGGACTAAATGAGCTCAAATGGATCTGAAATTTTTATGGTAGTTCAAGGATATTTTGTTGAACATCTCAGCAAAATTTCAGGATTTTCCTCCAAAGGATTCTCCAGTTAAAATTCCTAACAGTTTAAATTTTAAGGAATTAATTCTGGAGAAATAAGGAATTTCATGAAGTGAAACTTGATTTTCTGGAAAGTACTCAGAGAGCTGAATCCAGCAAAATTTGGTTCACTCAATTTGGAGCTTTCTAGCCAAAGTTATAAGGATTTGAAGTTTGAAGGAAATCTGAAAATCGGGAAAAAGTTTAAACTCGCGCGTGGGCCCAGGGGACACGCGTCGCACGCCGAGGCGACGGCACACCGCGGCCCACAATGATTTTACGCGCCAGCACACCCGATCCCGGCCGCAGCCGGATCCCGATTCAAAATATCGGCCGCTGACAGCTGGGGTCCACCCCCTTCTTCAACCTCGCGACACCCGCGCTCCGCCGCCGAGGGACCTCGCCGGAGAGCTCGCCGCTGGCTGCTGTACAGCTCCAAACTTCTTGATTCTGGCCGCCCCTGCCTACTTTTACTTGGGGAACCTGACCCGAGGGCCAGCTGCTCATGACAACGGCCGGAGCATGGTCGGCGACGAGCCGCCATATCGGAACGACTTCGGCCATGTCGGCTGACTCTCCTAGTACCTCAGCTACTTGAGAAATCGGTCGGGGAGCATCAGTGGACCTCAGAGAAGGTCGACATGAACTCGAGGCAGCTCGGGGAAGGCCTGAAATAGGTCCTCACCGTGCGCCCGATACCCCCCGTTCGTTCCGCCATTAGTAGACCTTGAATTACGCCGGGCACAGAGGTCCTCCGGCCCAGAGTTGTGAAGGCAACTTGTGCGTTACCGTGTCTAGCTCGTGTGGGAGTGGCCTGAGGCCCTCTAATCCTTTCTAGAGCACGAATTAAACAGAATCGTACCCGAAGGTCGTTCTGCACACAGAAAGGGAACAAATGGAAATTCGCCGCCGGTGAGCAACCACTCGAGCTGTGGCTCGGGGATGAGCAGCACCGGTCACCTGCGCGTCCAAGGGTGCCTTGGCTCGGGCATGACAACGCCCAGGTTAGGCTGTCCACGAGAGCCCGAGGTGCGGCGGTTTCCAGTTCCGATTTTTATCTCTCGGCACAGCCGATAGCACTCGGTTTCAATCGACTTCTAGCAATGGGGAGGATGGAGGAAGGTCTCTAGTACCTTGCTGGGACCCTGGAGTGGAAGGAGGGAGCTGCGATCGGCCTGATCGATCGGGAGCTCGAGCAGCGGTGATGGCAGTGGAAAAACGGCCGAGTATGCCGGCAGCTCGGGGAGTGAGTGATCGGAGCACGCCGGGGAGGGAATAAATAGCCTGGCGGCCGGTCTCCGGCTTGGGGCGCGCAGCAGGAGCTGGCGCCGGCTGCCCACCTTCGGTGGCGCGCGCACACAGCAGCCGGGAACCGACTGAACTGTGGTTCAGTCGGTTTGTTTTGAGGCTGAGGCTGACATGTGGGTCCCACCCCTCTTTTAACCTCTGAAATTTACTCCTAACAGCTGTGGTAAACAGTGAACCCTATTCTACCCTTGGCAATTCAAATTATTCACCCAAGAGCCATTTGAATTGATCAAAGTTCAAATGAGGTTTGGTTTGAATGAATTTCAGCACAAGTTCAGTTTGAAATTCAAATAAAGTTTGAATTTCTCCCCCTTAGCTCATGTCAAGATCAACTCCAAAATGGAGTGAAAATTGGTGTGGGAGCTCACAAAAATGTGCTGAGTAAGAATATGCCTTCCACTTTCAAATTCATGGCATAACCACAGTTTGAATTTGAATATGTTTTCAAACTGCCCCTTTCCTATCTATACCCAAGATGACCTCAAAAAGGATTTTGAATTTGGGTGAAACTTGGCATGGACCTCCTTAGCAAAGTGTAGAAGTTTTCATAGGTCCAGCCCATCTATATCTCATGTGGGAAATACCCCTTTTGCAATGTGTAAGTTTGTTCTCTAATGAGCATGTTGATAATTGTTACTTGCTCTTCATTTGTGTTCATCATTCTTCCTCAAATGAGGTGTGTGGTGTGGTGATGAACACTGCAAAGGAGTGTCTAAAACTGAGGCCCTTACATTCCTCCCCCCTTAAAAGAATCTCGTCCCGAGATTATAAGGTGAAAATGAGAGAGAGGATGGTGGAAAATTACCGGATATGCGACGTGAGAAAGTCGGGGTAGTTAGTGCGAAGGAATTCTTCGCTCTCCCATGTCGCTTCGTCCATGGAGTGATTACTCCACAGAACCTTGTAGAACCACAACGTACGGTTGCGTGTGGTTCGGGCCTTTTCATCAATAATCTGCACCGGTTCCTCCCGATAGGTGAGATCCGGTTGCAGTTCTTCAATGTCTTCCAGCTGAACGGTAGTTGATAGCTTGAGACACTTCCTCAGCTGGGAAATGTGAAAGACGTCGTGCACACCGGAAAGTGCTTCTGGTAATTTCAGCCGGTATGCCACCGATCCACATCTTTCGGTAATCTGGAATGGACCGATGAAGCGGGGTGCTAACTTTCCCCTCACCCCAAATCTGTTTACGCCCTTCATTGGAGATACTCGTAGGTATACGTGATCCCCAACTTCGAATTGTAATGGGCGCCTTCTCCGGTCCGCATACTGTTTTTGACGGGATTGAGCGGCTTTTAGGTTCGCTTGAATCAGTCGAACCTTTTCTTCCGCGTTGTTGACAAGGTCAATCCCGAAGGTAACCCTTTCGCCAGACTCACACCAGTTCAATGGTGTGCGGCATTTTGTTCCGTATAGCGCCTCGTAGGGCGCCATCTTGATGCTGGCTTGGTACCCATTGTTGTACGAGAACTCGGCTAACGGTAAGTGATCATCCCAATTCTTGCCGTGGTCGATAGCGCAAGCTCGTAGCATGTCTTCTAGGATTTGATTTACCCGCTCGGTTTGTCCATCCGTCTGCGGGTGGTAGGCTGAACTACGGATCAGCTTCGTCCCCAAGGCAGCGTGTAGCTGCTCCCAAAAACGGGACACAAATAAAGTGCCCCGGTCCGATACGATGGTACGGGGTACGCCGTATAAGCATAGGATCCGTGAGATGTACAGTTCAGCGTACTTCTTGGCGTTGTAGTTGGTGTTGACCGGGATGAAATGGGCAACTTTGGTGAGCCGATCGACGATTACCCACACAGAATCATGTTTCTGTAAGGTGGTGGGTAAACCGACGATGAAATCCATGCTCACGTCTTCCCACTTCCAGGCAGGAACGCCCAGTGGTTGCAGCAGTCCCGGTTTCCGCATGTGGTCTGCCTTCACCCTTCGACATGTATCACACTCGGACACGTATCTTGCAGTCTCTCGCTTCATCCGTGTCCACCAAAACTTTCTTCTGAGTTCTTGATACATTTTGTTGCTGCCAGGGTGAATAGAAAACTTTGATAAGTGAGCCTCATCAAAGATTTTCTTCCGTAACTCCGGATTTCGGGGTACGACGATCCGGTCCTTGAACCACAGGACGCCGTCTCCGTCCTTCCGGAAACATTTCAACTCCCCACTGTCTACACGTCTCCGCAAATGTGACATGCCCTTGTCATTCTTCTGGGCTGCCGCTATCTCTTCACGGATGGTGGGGATCAAAGCTAGGTTGTAGAGAGCTCCGTGTGGAATCACATGTAGTGGTGGTTAGCTCTCTTCCAACGGTGTGATGGTCAGATTATTGACGTGTGACTTGCGGCTTAGCGCGTCCGCCACAACGTTTGCCTTGCCCGGATGATAATGGATTTCTATCTCGTAATCCTTTATCAGTTCTAACCATCTTCGTTGCCTCATGTTCAGCTCCTTCTGAGTGAATATGTACTTGAGGCTTTTGTGGTCGGTATATAAATGTACGAGGTTACCGAGTAGGTAGTGCCTCCACATCTTTAGTGCAAGTACCACGGCAGCGAGCTCCAAGTCGTGAGTTGGATAATTTTGCTCATGGTTCCTAAGCTGCCGTGATCCATACGCGACCACTCTTCGGTCTTGCATCAGCACACATCCGAGCCCAATGCCGGATGCATCGCAGTACACATCGAACGGTTTTGTTGTGTCTGGCTGCGCCAAAACCGGTGCTGATGTCAGGTGCTTGACTAAAGCCTTGAATGCTGCTTCACATGCTGGACTCCAAACATATTTGGTAGCTTTCTTCAGCAGCTCTGTCATTGGCTTGGCAATCTTCGAGAAGTTCGGAATGAACCTCCGATAATATCCCGCGAGTCCGAGGAAACTCCGTACCTCATGAACAGTTCTCGGGGATTTCCAATTCAGCACTTGCGTGATCTTGCTCGGGTCCACAGCGATAACCTCCGCTGAGATGATATGCCCGAGGAAAGGCACTTGCGATATCCAAAACTCACATTTTCTGAACTTTGCGTATAACTTGTGATCCCGCAGCCGTTGCAAGACTATACGCAGATGTTTCTTGTGATCTTCCTCCGACTTAGAGTATACTAGGATGTCGTCGATGAAGACCACGACAAACTTGTCCAGCTCCGGCATGAACACCGAGTTCATTAAGTACATGAAGTGAGCTGGATCATTGGTGAGGCCAAAGGACATGACCAGGTACTCATAAAGTCCGTACCTTGTCGAGAAAGCTGTCTTTGGAATGTCCTCCGCCCTTATCTTAATCTGATGGTACCCGGATCTTAAATCCATCTTGGAAAAGATCTTTGCTTCGACCAACTGATCAAACAACATGTCGATCCGTGGCAACGGGTACTTGTTCTTGATGGTTACGGCATTTAATGGACGGTAGTCCACGCAAAGCCGCAATGTTTCATCCTTCTTTTTGACAATTAATGCCGAACAGCCCCATGGCGAGGAGCTCGGCCTAATAAAACCCTTCTCCAGAAGGTCCGTGAGCTGAGTCTTCAGTTCAGCCAACTCCTTGGGCACCATCTTGTATGGCCTTCGGGACATTGGCATGGTTCCTGGTGCAAGTTCAATCTTGAACTCCACCTCTCTATCGGGTGGCATCCCCGGCAAATCATCCGGGAATACATCAGGGAACTCTCGGACCACTGGAATGTCTTCCAATCTGATGGTTGTGGCTTGATAGACACTTGGAAGTTTTATTTCTGGACTGTCCAGAAATAATGAGTGAGAACCGTGCACTTCTGAGTTTAAGTGCACGACTCGAAGGACGGTGTCTAAAACAGCGCCGTGGCGGGTTAACCACGACATCCCTAGGATGACATCGACCTTCTGCCCCTCTAAGATAATGAGAGACGTGGGGTACACTCTACTCGCTAAGCATAATGGTGCTTTGGAGACCATTACGCTTGCTGAAATCTTCCCACCCGGTGAACAAATTAAATATGGACTATCGGTGGGTAGTATTGGCAAGCTGTGTTTAGCAATGAAAGCTTGGCTAATAAAATTATGCGTGGCGCCTGAATCAAATAGTATTATAGCGGGATGCTGGTGGAGTTGGAACATACCCGCAAGGATTGGCTCGCCCTCCGGCACGTCCTCAATGGCAAGCTGGTGGACAGTGCCGG
This sequence comes from Neostapfia colusana, assembly GCA_030760725.1. Lineage (NCBI taxonomy): Eukaryota > Viridiplantae > Streptophyta > Magnoliopsida > Poales > Poaceae > Neostapfia > Neostapfia colusana. Next base: position 66,786,549 of record JASWHV010000011.1, read on the forward strand.
GCCTAGGGTTTGCCCGCCGCGCATTAGTAGGGTTCCGGGGTTGATTCCTCCCCGGAAACGGTGGTGCCACTCCGCCGCCTTGCCTCTCCGGGCAACTGCTCGCGAAGTGTCCTGGACGGCCACACTTGTAACACGTGGCCGCTGCTGGTGGAGTACTTGGTGGACGAAAGCCCGGCATGCGTTGCGAAGGTGCAAACGCACGCGGCATCGCCCGCTGCTGCTGTTGTTGTTGCGGTGGTGCTGGCAGTACCGGCCGGAATGCCGGTGAAGAGTACGACCGACTGCGGAACGGCATCGGCCGTTGTGGTGGTTGCCAGCGTGGACCTGATGGTGGGCGATTCACCATCCGAAACTTCTGAGAAGGACCGCCTCCTTCTCCGCTGCTCTGCGGCGCGCTTCGCTTTCGCTCTGCCGCCGCCAACTCCTTGCCGGAGTCCTCCTGAACAATCGCAGCATCAATTATGTCGTTGAGGCTGCCGCGATTGAACATCGCCAGCTTGTCCTTCAGGAGCGGGTTAAGCCCCTGGTAAAAGTGGTCCCGCCTCTTCTCGTCCGTATCTGCGTGATACGACGCGTAGAGCGCGAGATCGTTGAACGCCCTGGAATATTCCAGCGCGTTCCGGCCCCCTTGTTGCAGGTGTAGGAGCTCCTGCGTCTTCCTCTTCATCAGACCTGGCGGTATATGATAGGCCCTGAAGGCCGTCCGGAACTCCGCCCAGGTCATCACTCGGTCAGTGGGTTGTGAAGCACAAAAGTTGGCCCACCACGCGCTCGCGGATCCTTGGAGCTGCTGGACCGCGAACTGAGTCTTGCGCTGCTCGCTGATTTGGAGCAGCCCGAACTTCATCTCTATGGCGCGGAGCCAGTTGTCCGCGTCGAGTGGTTCATCCGCCCTTGAGAATACAGGGGGATGAGTCGCCAGGAAGTCGGAGTAGGAGCTCTGTTGGCGCTCCTCACGATCTTGACGTCTCTCTGGGCGAGACGTATTGGCGATGAGAGTCTGCAGCAACTCTGTGTGCTGCTGATGCGAGCCCGCCATTGCCGCGACAATGTCGGCCAATGTAACCGTTGGCAGTGGCGGTGGCGGTGTTTGATGTTGCTGTTGCTGCTGCTGTCCCGAGGAGTCCTCGGGAGGCGGTTGGGAGGTCTCTCCCCCTTGGCTAGTACCTCCAACATCAGGGTTGGCACGAGTACGCGTCATTCTGAAATTCAACACAGCAGCAATTAGCACATGTCTTACTCAAAATTCCATAAACGGCAGTGGGTATCGAGGCGACGCATGATTAACTTGCACAACATTCACATATATTGATAAAGCATAAACTTTATACAAGATACATTATTCTCGGATCTCCGAGAAGTCGTGCTCATGTCGTCCTACCTATACATACGCTACTGCCTACACGACATGTCACCGATTACAAAAGTTGGGTTACGCTACCCTAGCTGCCCTACTTGGCAATCGTAACCCCCTACTCGGAGTAGAATTCGACCTCCTGTGGGTCGTACTCCTCCGGTACTTCTGCTGGTGGCTCTGGATCTACCACCTCTTCTCCCATTCCGGGTTCTCCCATTGCTGGAAGACCCAAGACCACCGGTATGCCTAACACCGGGGGCACGAGGTCCTGCAATGCATGCACCTCGTCCATAGACTGGTTGTAGTCCTCTTCCCAGCCTTGTCCTTCCTCAATAGCGTCGTCCCGCTCTTGAGCAAGGTCCTCATTCTGCTGGGTTAGGGTCTGCACCAGCTCTTGCAACGCCGCGATGTCAACACGGCCCTTCTTCTTTGCCTTCTTCAGACGACGCAACTGATTGTGTTGTTCATTCAATCGCTTGATCGTCGGAAGGAGCACATTGCGGAGTGCACTGTGAGCACCCTCGAAATGATCTCCACGGCTTGTGCTCTCCTTGAGCTTGGTGGCGAGATGCTCCGTATGAACAGCTTGGCTGTCCATCACAGCGTTTCCCGCCCTCATTTGGAGACTGAGATTTGCCTCCGCGGGGTTGTACCTTGGGCAACTCGGGTCTGTTGCCTCCAGGTACCTTTCTTCCCACACATGCTGAGCTCGCCCCTCCACCGGAACGAGTGCGTATGGTGTGCCCTCCATGGCCTGCACGTGTAGTTGGCAGAAGCGTGACATGGTGTCACGGGCTGCCACTTGCCACATCCCTTCCGGTTGTCTTCCTCTCACCGTGACGGTGAATGGCACCCAACCGGGTGGCGTAGGCCCTGCAGAAACTTCGACATGGATCGTCCACGTCTTGTTCCCCTCTTCGCCTTCTTCCTTGGCGAAGTATTGCGGCATCTGGTTGTACCCGAAATATTGGAGCATTTGCCACAATGCTTCCGGGTAGCCGCTACGGTCAGAACAGCGGGAAACTACCCACCCGTTCTCCAACCGTTTATCTGCTGCCATCTGTAAAAATATATTTGAGAAATGTCAAATATTTATTTAAACAGTAAACCATTGAGTTATAACATAAGATATGTCATTGAACCCATAACATTTGGAAACATAGTTCAAATTTTTAAATAAATTTGACTGCTGATCTGCTGTTACCATGACAGCCCTGACCAGTTTCCATATCAATCTGATTTAGGCCAGATTAAAAGCAAAACCAGTCCTGGAGCTCAATATCAAAGTTAAAGTTAACTTCAATAGCTTTCCAGAAAGTATTTGGTTGGCCTAACATCTGTCCTGGTTCAAAAGTTATGAGATGTCAAAGTTAGCAGAATTTCTGGGAAACAATTGGACAGCACCTCCCTGCCTTAGGTACCGATTCGATCCAAGAATTCCCAGTTAATTCTGTTCCTAATCTGACAAAACTTTCTGTTACAAAGTTGTAATCCATCTCATAAGATTTCCAGAACTACCTCATTTTCTATTTTTGGATTTTTATGCAGGAAGTTATGCTTAATTTACAGAGAGTCTACAGAGAGTCTTTGCTCCGTCCTGTTTTCTGGACAGTTTCAACTCTGCTGCATTTTTCGAGTAGTTAAGGGATGAAACACCTCTGGACCTCAACAGAAGAGTTGTAAAGCTCTTCCAACGCTTTCCAGAAATGTATCATACGACCCCAACCTCGAAAGAACTCAACCTCTAACCTCTGATTAACTTCAGCCTTGATTCAGCTGAAAACAGAGTGCTCTGTCCTTAACATCCTATAAGTTGAAAATTTGTTAACTTTGAATATCCTGTATAAGGGAAGGAGTTACATCAATTTTTACTACTTTGGATCAAAACCTTCAAGTTTTTAAATGAAGTTGTTCATTTAGTTGGGTGTGACGTCGATGCGTCACCAGATTATGTCGGTACTACGTCCTCACAAAGGAAAAACCTATACCGGACTTAGCCGGCTTCGTTAGTTCAGTGGCACTACTCGTCACTCGCACACGGATGCTACACGTCTACCGTTTCGTGGTAAGGCTACCTGCAGAAACTCAAACAATCATCAGACTCGGCTGCACACCGAGTCCGGAATCCATACAGTTCGTACACCCGGCCGTCATCACTCGCCCGGATGTTCTCAAGCCAAACACGCCTTGAGTTACGTGTTCACGTTTCAGACCACGTGACGGGGTCTCCCATGTTGCACCACGCACGCCAGGGACAGACGTTGCTCGAGTACCCCAAACGACATGAAGAGTCGTAGAGGATACTAAAGCGGATCGGGTTACCTGCCACCCGTGGGGCTCCACCCTTTAGCTTGTGCGCACTGGTGGACAGCGCTTACGTGCACCCCCCAAGACATGAACGTCCCGAGATGCACGATTTTCCGACATAACAAATAGGTTAATATGCCACTTTCTATATACTAATAACATCCTTATACGGGCTACTAACTCGTTCCTCACTGGATTTTTGAAAAAGAAGACCTTTGTACTGTGTTAAACCTCAAGCGAGCTCTGATACCACGCTGACACGACCCCAAGGTCCTGTCGAGCCAGGATCACGCTGAGGGGTGCTGCGTTGCACAGCACCGTATAACACACGTCAAAGGTACAAAGCGGAAGCGGAAGTTTTATTACATAAACAGTTATATGAACATGTTTACATCAAAATAAGTTTAGTCCACACTCGCGGGCGTAGACTAAGAGTCAAGTACACGTTCAGCCCTTGAACGTGTCCTTGCTAGCACACACACACACTAACTCTGCGGCGTGCACGACTCCCACTCGACGGGGTTCCCCTCCTGGGGTTTCGTCTCCTCTTCGGGAGTCCCTTCCTCATAGAACCCTGCAAAAGCTTCAAACACAAGCAGTGAGCACGAAGGCTCAGCAAGTCTGACCCGTCTCACCTAAACATGGAACTTCTACATGAGGGTAATGGGTTGCATGAGGTAAAAATCATTTGCAAGGACTCGCCTAATTAGTGGAACCTTACTTTCAAGTTTTAGCAGCAGGTTGTGGAGAACCATGCGCTAAGGCACATGAGAGAGCCGCAATCAAACAAGAAACGCATTTCTCTCATGTACTTTGCCCAAAGTTGAAAAGAACTTTAGTTAGCACTAAGCTACAGCATATCATTAACAAGCAATGTCCATCTTTCAATCAGCAACATTTTAACATATAACTAGCCTGTTCTTTCTACGTCACGGTACAGTGAACAAGTGGTACTCACTGACCGCGAGGGACGGCGATTATAATCGATTTACACCTGCAGGGTTACCCGAACAACCCGTAACGTACGCCCGTACTCGATGTTGCCTACAACAACCATCACGGACGCCGTACGCGACTACCTTTCACCCGTTAGCCAAATATTGAACCGGTCCCATCGTCCCGAGCAAGAGGTCCCTGCACGCGCATCTCTGTGCCGCCAGCTGATTTACACCTCGAGCTCTCAACCTACCCTCTGAACGACGGGCAATGCCTCAATACCCCGCTACCCGAGTTACATCAGTTTCCCGGTTCCCATATAGCCGGTAGGTCTTCGGTACTGTTCTAGCTTGTTCAACAGGCCCGCACACGGCTCGGTCCTCAATCAACACAAGCGGAGCTACAGCACACAGGCCCCAAAGTCCTGCTGCCCTTACTCTCCGCTCGGTCTCATTTTCTTGCCATGTGTATCATGTGCTATCTCTACCCGAGCAATGTGCCTCTAGCCTATTCTCGCGAGTAGTTCCAACTACTCGACTTGTACCGAATCCTACTCTATCCTAGCAATGCAGTGGCTAACGAGGTTTTCAATCCTAAACCCAACCCATGGTTTTCTTGGCTATGCAGTTGGGTTTCCAATCCAGACTCTAATGCAAAGAACAATATTCAAAGATGTGCTCAAAACAATAAACATTTGTAAAAAGGTTAATGCAAACCGGGGCTTGCCTTGCTGCTCTTGGTCGTAGGCTAGATGTTCCTCCGGAGTAACGAAGTCTAGGACTTCGGGTTCCTCCTCGACCTTAGCGACTACATGATAAGAACAATGTATGTATTAATTAAATGCCTTTGTATTAACTTTGAAGTTGTGAAGTCTATAACCCTTGCTAGACAGACCTAATGACTGTGAAACTTTTACTGTGGCTTGGTTACAACCTAAACAAAGACTTGGTCAAGTTTTAGTTGCAGTGAAGCTCATTTGAGCCCTCCACAAATAATTATGTCCTTGACCTCAATTGGAACTCTTAGGGTGTTCTAGGAATTTTCATGAGACAAACTATGACTTTCTGAAAACTAGATTTTCAGAGGGTTCTACTGGAGTTGGTCTCACTTAATTTGGAAGTCTCTAACTGAAGATATGAGCTAAACAATTTCAGAGAAAATTCTGAAAATGTTTCTGAACATTTTCTATTTTCTCTGGAACAGTTTTACTAATCACACCATTAGGTGGACTAAATGAGCTCAAATGGATCTGAAATTTTTATGGTAGTTCAAGGATAATTTGGTGAACATCTCAGCAAAATTTCAGGATTTTCCTCCAAAGGATTCTCCAGTTAAAATTCCTAACAGTTTAAACTTTAAGGAATTAATTCTGGAGAAATAAGGAATTTCATGAAGTGAAACTTGATTTTCTGGAAAGTACTCAGAGAGCTGAATCCAGCAAAATTTGGTTCACTCAATTTGGAGCTTTCTAGCCAAAGTTATAAGGATTTGAAGTTTGAAGGAAATCTGAAAATCGGGAAAAAGTTTAAACTCGCGCGTGGGCCCAGGGGACACGCGTCGCACGCCGAGGCGACGGCACACCGCGGCCCACAATGATTTTACGCGCCAGCACACCCGATCCCGGCCGCAGCCGGATCCCGATTCAAAATATCGGCCGCTGACAGCTGGGGTCCACCCCCTTCTTCAACCTCGCGACACCCGTGCTCCGCCGCCGAGGGACCTCGCCGGAGAGCTCGCCGCTGGCTGCTGTACAGCTCCAAACTTCTTGATTCTGGCCGCCCCTGCCTACTTTTACTTGGGGAACCTGACCCGAGGGCCAGCTGCTCATGACAACGGCCGGAGCATGGTCGGCGACGAGCCGCCATATCGGAACGACTTCGGCCATGTCGGCTGACTCTCCTAGTACCTCAGCTACTTGAGAAATCGGTCGGGGAGCATCAGTGGACCTCAGAGAAGGTCGACATGAACTCGAGGCAGCTCGGGGAAGGCCTGAAATAGGTCCTCACCGTGCGCCCGATACCCCCCGTTCGTTCCGCCATTAGTAGACCTTGAATTACGCCGGGCACAGAGGTCCTCCGGCCCAGAGTTGTGAAGGCAACTTGTGCGTTACCGTGTCTAGCTCGTGTGGGAGTGGCCTGAGGCCCTCTAATCCTTTCTAGAGCACGAATTAAACAGAATCGTACCCGAAGGTCGTTCTGCACACAGAAAGGGAACAAATGGAAATTCGCCGCCGGTGAGCAACCACTCGAGCTGTGGCTCGGGGATGAGCAGCACCGGTCACCTGCGCGTCCAAGGGTGCCTTGGCTCGGGCATGACAACGCCCAGGTTGGGCTGTCCACGAGAGCCCGAGGTGCGGCGGTTTCCAGTTCCGATTTTTATCTCTCGGCACAGACGATAGCACTCGGTTTCAATCGACTTCTAGCAATGGGGAGGATGGAGGAAGGTCTCTAGTACCTTGCTGGGACCCTGGAGTGGAAGGAGGGAGCTGCGATCGGCCTGATCGATCGGGAGCTCGAGCGGCGGTGATGGCAGTGGAAAAACGGCCGAGTATGCCGGCAGCTCGGGGAGTGAGTGATCGGAGCACGCCGGGGAGGGAATAAATAGCCTGGCGGCCGGTCTCCGGCTTGGGGCGCGCAGCAGGAGCTGGCGCCGGCTGCCCACCTTCGGTGGCGCGCGCACACAGCAGCCGGGAACCGACTGAACTGTGGTTCAGTCGGTTTGTTTTGAGGCTGAGGCTGACATGTGGGTCCCACCCCTCTTTTAACCTCTGAAATTTACTCCTAACAGCTGTGGTAAACAGTGAACCCTATTCTACCCTTGGCAATTCAAATTATTCACCCAAGAGCCATTTGAATTGATCAAAGTTCAAATGAGGTTTGGTTTGAATGAATTTCAGCACAAGTTCAGTTTGAAATTCAAATAAAGTTTGAATTTCTCCCCCTTAGCTCATGTCAAGATCAACTCCAAATGGAGTGAAAATTGGTGTGGGAGCTCACAAAAATGTGCTGAGTAAGAATATGCCTTCCACTTTCAAATTCATGGCATAACCACAGTTTGAATTTGAATATGTTTTCAAACTGCCCCTTTCCTATCTATACCCAAGATGACCTCAAAAAGGATTTTGAATTTGGGTGAAACTTGGCATGGACCTCCTTAGCAAAGTGTAGAAGTTTTCATAGGTCCAGCCCATCTATATCTCATGTGGGAAATACCCCTTTTGCAATGTGTAAGTTTGTTCTCTAATGAGCATGTTGATAATTGTTACTTGCTCTTCATTTGTGTTCATCATTCTTCCTCAAATGAGGTGTGTGGTGTGGTGATGAACACTGCAAAGGAGTGTCTAAAACTGAGGCCCTTACAGGCGAGTCCGGGGCTAGGGCCTCTAAGTCGTCGACTTGGGAAAAGATGTTACGGCCAATGGGTTTTTCGGGTTCTATTTATAAGGGGATAAAGAAGAGTCCTACTCCGATTGGATTTCAAATAAGAGTCCTATTCAATTTGTTTTGTATCTTAACAACTTATCTTCAATTGATTTTGGTGTGGTAGCAGCGTGGAAGAAATCGTGTCGGTTCCCTCAGTACCGCTACTCGCTTACAGGGGAAACACTGCTTAAGTATCTCGTCACCTCCGTAGGGGTGAGCTCCGGAGGCTCCACGTGTCCAGCAGGGGCTGGGCCTCCCTTTTCCGCAGAGGAGGCCTCTGGTTGTGCTGCGTATCTGGCAGGCGGGACCTCCCCTCTCCTCAGAGGCGAGCTCCACGTGCGCCACGTGTCTGATGGGCGGGACCTCCCCTCTCCCCAGAGGCGAGCTCCGCGTTTGCCACGTGCCTGGCAGGCGGGACCTCCCCTCTCCCTCAGAGGCGAGCTCTGCGTGCGCCATGTGTCAGTGCCGGACCTCCCCTCTTCTCAGAGGCGAGCTCCGAGAGTGCCACGTGTCCAGCAGTGTCAGACTTCCTTTTTCCTCAGAGACGAGCTCCGAGGTTGACACGTGTCCAACAGCGTCGGACCTCTCTTATCCTCGATGACAAGCTCCGAGATCGACACGTGTCCAACAGCGTCGGACCTCCCTTCTCAGAGGTGAGCTCCGAGGACGACACATGTCCAACAGTGTCGGACCTCCCGGAGGCGGGCTCCGAAAGTGACACGTGTCTAGTGGGGTCGGACCTCTCCGAGGCGAGCTCCGAGGGTGACACGTGTCCCATAGTGTCTTCTCCTCGGAGGTGAGCTCCGAGAACGACTTGTGTCCAGTAGGACCGGACCTCACTTCCTCCGCAGGGATGGGCTCCGAGAGCGACACGTGTCCCGCGGGGTTGGGCTTTGCTTCTCTGCAGAGACTAGCTCCAGAGGCGACATGTGTCCAGCGAGGCTGGAACTCGCTTTTCCGCAGCGACGAGCCCCGGAGGTGACACGTGTCCAGCGGGCCGGACCTCGCTCCTTCCGCACAGGCGAGCTCCTAGCCTGCCACGTGGTCAGCGGTGCCGGACCTCACCCCCTCCGCAAGGATGAACTCCGAAAGCGCCACGTGGCCAGCAGGCTGCGGGAAGTGTCGACGGCGTGTGCCGGCCGCTGGCTTTGCTATACCTGCCCACTCTGGAGCAGGGGGGTAGCCTCATCGTCTCCCGCCTGGAGACGACGGCAAGCTGCGCAGGAAGGCTCGCCATGAGAGGTGATATTCACCATGGTCGCGTGGAGAGCGTGGAAAACTCCCCCTTCCTGGCGTGCCAAATGTCGGAGTGTGGGCTGGGATACTCTCCCCCCCCCCCCCCCCCCCGCCTGCTCGAAAGCAGCCCGTGAGGTTCTTTTTTTCGGAAGAGGTTTGGCGCCCTACGTGACCTGGGCTCGAGAGAGTGGATGAACACCAAGATTTAGGTGGTTCGGTCTGCCGGAGCGTAATACCCTACATCCACGGGAGTGCTTGTTCTATTACTTGAGCGTGAGTGCTTGTGCGTTGTTGAATCTGGAATGTGAAAACCGGGAACCCTCTGCAGGGTGGTCACCTCGGTCCTTTTATAGTTCAAGGCGGGGTGGTTACAATGAGAATTGGGGCTCGATAGGTGGCCCCAAAGCTATGTGAACCCTATACACGATCTAGGGCTTCGACCTATGAGTGGAGTTGTCGACGGGAGAGTTAAGTCATGCCATCCAATGCGCTGAGCGCCCCTGACCTCTTGTCAGGTGATGATGAAGATGTCGTCTTGTCTCCGCGTCTTCACGCCCTGCTTGGGCGGCTTCGTGCCGTTGGGCGGCACTGTACTGCTGTCACGCCTTGCTGTCCTGTCTTGTCGCTGTAATGACGAACAAGCAAACGACAGAGGCGTGTGCAGTGCGCCATGCTTCTGGGGAAGGCACGAGCCTTGAGTGCGAAGCCTGACAGCACAACTCCTTCTTGACTTTGTCGACCCACAGCCCACGACAGATCATGGGGCACGTGGCGGCTCTGGATCTCTTATCGACTGGCTTGGTGCCACGGGACACGTGGTTGCTACGGACCTCACATCAGCGGGCAGGCTCGGGCCGGAGCCCAGGGCACGTGTCTGCACCAGAGCTATCCTCAGCAGGGAGGCGGCTCGGAACCAAGGAACACATGGTGGCTCCGGACCTCACCTCAGCGGGGAGGCTCGGGGCGGAGCACAGGGCACGTATCTGCACCGGAGCTATCCTCAGCGGGGAGGCAGCTCAGAGCCAGGGGACACGTGGCTGCCCCAGACCTCACCTCAGCGGGGAAGCATAGGCCAGAGCCCAGGGCATGTGTGAGCCCTGGTGCTGTCCTTAGTGGGGAGGCGGCTCGGAGCCAGGGGACACGTGGCAGCCCCGGACCTCACCTAAGCGGAGAGGCTCGGACCGAGCCTAGGGCACGTGTCAGCTCTGGAGCTCAAGAGCACGTGTCAGCCCTAGGGCTGACCATGGGGCCCAGGGCACGTGGCTTATGCTGGGGCCCACCTCAGCAGGGAGGCGGGGCCTAAGCTGTCTGTAACATCCCAAAATTATTAAAGATGAATTTCAATCAAATGGACGTACTGCATGTTGAAAAGGATTGAAAATTTCAAGTGGAATTCGAATTTGAAGTGGAGAAACAGGATAGAAATGGAAAAGAAAAACTGGCTACTGGGTCGAAATCCAACTGGACAGCCCATTCAGCCGCGCCCTCCCTTTCTCCTCCTCTTGAAAGTGCATCTAGGCATTCCCTTGTGGGTTTTGGATGATTGATGACAAATGAATTGACATCCTAATGAACTTGTTGAGACGAATGCAGATTAACTCGTGTAAGGTAGAGGTGGTGCACTCAAAAAGGTGAAAAATCAAGTGATGAAGAAAAAAGGGAAAGAATAGATTCATGAGACAAGAAAAATGTATACAGACTTGTATAGGATGTGTGTGAGAGACACATCTCAAGAGCTCAATATCCTTGCGTAGGGGTAAGAGATTAACAAATATCCCAATCACTCACAACACGTGCACCGGACTAGTCGGCCCAGAAACCGGACTAGTCCATTGAACTTTCTGTTGCCTCACAACACGTGCTCCGGACTAGTCCGCTCAGAAACCGGACTAGTCCGTTCAACTCTCTGGAACCAACATTCACCTTGCACCGGACTAGTCCGTTCAGAAACTGGACTAGTCTGTTCAACTCTCTGGAACCAACATTCACCTTGCACCGGACTAGTCCACCCAGAAATTGGACTAGTCCGTTCAACTCTCTGGAACCGACATTCCCTTTACACCGAACTAGTCCGTTCAACTTTCTGTAAACACATCAAATTAGGGTTTCAACTGTGCTGCATGTAACACAAAAATTGTACATGGCACAACGGACTAGTCCGGTGAACATAGCGGACTAGTCCGACCGCCAGGTTTTTTGGAAACCTTATATAAATACAGGTGCACAGCCACACAAATGCAAGACACAATTCCCAGCGCCGCCGCACGCCCCAAGAGCAAGGAGACTTGTTTGAAGCTAAGAGACTCAAACACTGCACTCAAGGATGAGCTTGCTAATTTAACCAAGGTTAACAAGATTCTTGGGGCGCAAGCTGAGTCACTCAAGCAAAGTGGTTCTTCATCCTATTTAAGCTCACCTTCTCAACATATTGAATCCAAAACTCTTGAAACTTTTACATGTACTAAAAATGACACCCACATAAAAGAAAAGTCAAACTTGACAAAAAACAAGCATCCCTCTCAAAGTGGCATGTTTGACAAGTAGAAGATCAAGTATGCACGTAGTTCATACTTGGTCACAAGACCTCCTAATGTCAAACATGGCATTGGGTATTCTTATGGTGAAAGGCAAAACGCTAGAAGCCTCAAGGATAACAAGAAGAGCATTGTTTTTGTCAAGGGAAATTCCTTCCAAGTTGGAAAACATAACAATGTTGATAAAATTAACATTAAAAACTCATATAAACAACAAATCCTGTTTAGAACCCTTGATGCTTCATATGTGCTTATGAAAAACATTCTTGGAAAAGTTCATGCCAAATATGTGTAAGGGCCTAAGTTTTTGGCAAATATTCAAAGTGTTCATCACCACACACACACTTCATTTTAAGAAACTTGATGAATGCATTTGAAGAGCAAGTAAACACCATCAACATGCTCATTAGAGAATAAACTCAAAAAATGCAAAAGTGGCATTTCCCACATGCATAATATATAGGCTGGGCATATGAAAAACTCCTACACCTTTCTAGGAATGTCCAGGCCAAATTTCACCCAAATTCAAAACCTTTTTGAAGTCCTTTTGGGTATAACTAGAAAGAGGGTGGTTTGAACTCAAATTCAAATTCAAACTATTTCCATCCCATGAATTCAAAAGTGGGAGGCATATTCTTACTCAGCACATTTTTGTGAGCTCAAACACCAATTTTCACTCCATTTGGAGTTGATCTTTACATGAGCTAAGTTTAGCAAATTGAAACTTTATTTGAATTTCAAACTGCATATGTGCTGAAAATATATTCAAACAAACCCCAATTTGAATTCTATCCAATTTAAATGGCCATGGGGTAGATAATTCAAATGACCAAGGTTAATTGGGTCTCTACTGTTTAGAGCAGTGGGGAAAATTCAATTTCAGAGGTTAAAACCGGGGTGGGACCCACATGTCAGCCTCACCAGTGTTTAACCGACTGAAGGCGCCGCAGCTCGGATCTTGCGCGCGACCGCACAAGCGCCACGGCGTTTTCCCACCAATGCCACCTCCTAGTCGCTGATCAGCACCCCAAACCGACGTCCCCAGCTATTTATCTGCGAGCTGCCGCCGGTAGCAGCCCATTTTCCCACTGCCTCGACGTTTCCAGCACCGAGAACACCGAACTGATCGTCGCACAGCCCCGCCGCATCACCTCGCCATCGACCGGCCAGCACAGTCCCTTCCACCGCGAGCTGAGGACACAAACAGCACCGCCGGTCCTTGCTCAACGTGTTACAGCCCTCAGCTGCTCGTGATCAGCTTCGGTGTAGCTTGTCCAAGCCGATCTTTCCATTGGTCTATCCACCCGAGAGCTCCTCCGACTCGACGCCGTCGCCCGAGCAGCGCAAAGCTTCTCCAGCGCGACAAACGTGTCTCTGAGGTTAGCATCGAGGTCTAGTAGCTCTCCCTGAACTCCATAGGTCCCTCTTAGTGCCGGTTAACCGGAATTTCCACTTTTCTCGAGGATCACCGTATAGAGAACCGAGGACAAAAACTCAAAATTCATCGTGATCACTTGATCGCTGGTAATCCAGGTCGAGCTGAAGCTAGAGTAGCACCTCATAGTCACTTCAGCCAAATCCTAGTTGTGATGATCGACCCAGTGAGCAAAGCACCAAAATTTGGCCATCGCCGGTGAAAACGGCTCCGGTCGCCGGTGAAGTCTACTTTCCCGGAGATCTCCGGCCAAGAGGAGGGCAGGGATAGCTTCCTCGTGCCCAGTGGTGCTTTTCGACTCATTGGTTGATCGTGTTCACCGCCGAGACGAGCTAGCATCATCAGACCCGAGCTCATCTTCCGCCTCCGCCGTCGCCGACTAGGTTTCCGGCGATGTCGAGGTCCAAGAGGGTGCTCGGCGTGTGCGCCGTGCTCCAAGGATCACGTAGGAAGAAACCACGTCGAAAATTAGGCAGTAGCAGCCGAGAACAAACCGCGCCACCGGAGCTGGACATCACGTGCTCAGGCGCTGGCGGGAGGTAGACAATGACACTGTGCATGGGACCCACTTGCAGTGTTTTAAACATTTCCCAATTTTCAGTTTTAGTTCAAACTTCAAACCCACATAACTTTGGCTAGGAAAGTCCAAATCGAGTGAACCAAATTTTGTTGGATTCAGCTGTCTGAGTAATTTCCAGCAGATCAAGTTTCACTCTATGAAAATCCTTACTTATCCAGAATTAATTCTTCAAAATTTAAATTGTTCAGAATTTTAACTGGAGAACCCTTTGGAGGAAATGTCTGAAATTTTGCTGGGATGTTCACAAAAATATCCCTGTGCTACCATAAAAATTTCATATCCATTTGAGCTCATTTGATCCACCTAATGGTGTGATTAATAAAACTGTTCCAGAGAAAATAGAAAATGTCCAGAAACATTTTTCAGAATTTCTCTGAAATTGTTTAGCTCATACCTTTAGCTAGGAACCTTCAAATTAAGTGGAACCAATTCCATTAGAACCCTCTGAAAATCTAGTTTTCAAAAGTCATGGCTTGCTCCATGAAAATCCCTAGAACATCCTAGGAGCTCCAATTAAGGTCAAGTACATAATTATTTGTGGAGAGCTCGAATGAGCTTTGCTGCAAATGAAACTTGGCCAAGTCTATGTTTATGTTGTAATTGAACCACAGTAAAAATTTCAGAGTCATTGGGTCTGTCTTGTAAAACTTATAGTCTGCACAAGTTTAAATTCAATTGAAATGCATTTAAATTGATACATATACATGTTATCTCATGTAGTCGCTAAGGTTGAGGAGGAACCCGAAGTCTTTGGCTTCGTAACTCCGGAATAGAAGCTAGACTATGACCAAGAGCAGCAAGGCAAGCTCCAGTTTGCATTAACCTTTTTACAAATTTTTACTGTTTTGAGAACTTACTTTGGGCAACCACTTACTTCTTGTATTAGAGTCTTGTTTGAAACCCAAATGCATAGCCAAGAAAACCATGGGTTGGGATTAGAATTGAAAACCCCATTTAGCTACAGCAATGCTAGGATAGTATAGAATTCGGTACAAGTCGAGTAGTTGGAACTACTCGCGAGGATAGGCTAGAGGCACTCGACTCGGGTAAAGATAGCAAATGAAACACATGGCAAGAAAAATGAGACCGAGCGGAGAGTAAGGGCAGCAGGACTTTGGGGCCTGGGTGCTACAGCTCCGCTTGTGTCGATTGAGGACCGATCCGTGTGCGGGCCTGTTGATCAAGCTAGAACAGTACTGAAGACCTACCAGCTATATGGGAAACGGGAAACCGATGTAACTCGGGTAGCTGGGTGTTGAGGCATAGCTGGTCGTTCAGAGGGTAGGCTGAGAGCTCAAGGTGTAAATCGGCTGGCGGCACTGTGGATGCGCACGCGGAGACCTCTTGCTCGGGACGATTGGACCGGTTCAACATTTGGCTGACGGGTGAAAGGTGGTTGCATACGATGTCCGTGATGGTTGCTGTAGGCAACATCGAGTACGGGCATACGTGACGGGTTATTCGGGTAATCCTGCAGGTGTAAATTGATTATAATCGCCGTCCCTCACGGTCAGTGAGTACCTCTTGTTCACTGTACCGTGACGTAGAAAGAACAGGCAAGATACATGTTAAAAGTTTGCTGATTTGAAAGACATACTTTGCTTGTCAATATCTTGTTGTAGTTTAGAGCTAATTAAAGTTCTTTTCAACTTTGGGCAAAGTACATGAGAGAAATGTGTTTCTTGTTTGATTGCGGCTCTCTCATGTGCCTTAGCGTAAGGTTCTCCACAACCTGCTGCTAAAACATTAAAAGTAAGGTTCAAATAATTAGGGGAGTCCTTTGCAACTTATTTTACCTCATGTACCCAAAAACCATACATGTAGAAGTTTCATGTATAGGAGAGACGGATCAGACTTGCTGCGCCATCGTGCTCACTGCTTGTGTTTGAAGCTTTTGCAGAGGTTTATGAGGAAGGGACTCCCGAGGAGGAGACGGAACCCTAGGAGGGGAACCCCGTCGAGTGGCAGTCGTGCACGCCGCCGTGTTAGTGGGTGTGCATGCTAGCTGGGACACGTTCACGGGCTGAACGTGAACTCGATGCATAGTCTACGCCCGTGAGTGTAGACTGGACTTATTTTGTTGTAACATGTCCATAAACTGGTTTATGTAATAAAACATTGCTTCCGCTTTGTATCTTTAATGTGCGTTGTCCGGTGCTGTGCAACGCAGCATCCCTCAGCGTGATCCTGGCTCGACAAGGCTGTGGGGTCGTGTCAATATGTTGGGCCACGCCATGAGAACACCAAGTCTCACGTGTGGGTGCCCAAATCACTTGTCACTAACCTCAAAGGACCCAAGCAAGCTTGGGTACCTAAAGCCAAAGCATAGCTTCTTTCTTGCAGGCAAATGCATCCGGTGGAGCGAAATGGGTGCTACATAGTGGATGCACCAATCATATGACCGGAGAAAGAAAAATGTTTGTAGAGTACGAACAAAATGAAGACTCAAGCGTAGGCATCTATTTTGGTGACAATAGTCAAGGAAAGGTACTAGGTACCGGTAAAATAGCCATTTCATCAAAACACACACTTTCTCATGTTTTACATGTTGATTCCTTAGATTATAACCTCCTGTCCATATCTCAACTATGTGACAAAGGTTATAATTGCTTGTTCACTAATGAGGGTGTGACCGTCTCTAGAAGGAGTGATGACTCTATTGCTTTCAAGGGTGTGTTAAAGGGAAAACTTTGTCTAGTTGATTTCAACAAAGATAAAGCTGAACTTGACACATGCTTGATTGCAAAGACCAACATGGGCTGGCTGTGGCATAGACGGCTAGCGCATGTTGGTATGAGGAATCTACAAATACTTCTAAAAGGTGATCACATCCGAGGTTTGAAGAATGTTGTTTTTGAGAAAAACAGGCCTTGTAGCGCGTGTCAAGCCGGGAAACAAGTAGGAGCACTTCATCCAGTGAAGAATGTCATGACTACAGCAAGACCACTCGAGCTCCTCCACATGGACCTATTCGGTCCAATTGCTTACATAAGCATCGGGAGTAATAAATAAGGTTTAGTTATAGTTGATGATTTTTCACGCTTCACATTAGTTTTCTTTTTGCATGATAAGTCAGAAACTCAAAGAACACTCAAGAAGTTCCTAAGGCAAGCTCAAAATGAGTTCTCATTGACAATCAAGAACATAAGAAGTGACAATGGAACAGAATTCAAGAACACACAAGTCGATGAGTATCTAGATGAAGAAGGAATAAAGCATGAACTTTCGGCACCATACTCCCCACAACAAAACAGGGTAGCTGAAAGGAAGAACCGGACGCTCATTGAGATGGCCAGGACAATGCTTGACGAATACAAGACCTCTGACCGCTTTTGTGCTGAAGCTATCAACATTGCTTGTCATGCAACTAACCGATTGTACCTTCATCGCCTACTCAAGAAAACCTCATATGAACTACTCACTGGTAACAAACCAAATATTTCGTACTTTCGAGTTTTTGGTTCAAAATGTTATATTGTAAACAAGAAGCCTAGGACCCCGAAGTTCGCTTCAAAGTTGAATGAGGGTTTCTTGCTTGGCTATGATTCAAACTCCTACGCTTATCATGTCTTCAACAAGGTCTCCGGACTTGTTGAAGTTGTACGTGACGTAGTGTTCAATGAAACTAACGGCTCCCAAAAGGAGCAAGTTGATAAGTGTGTGCTAGATCAAGAAGAAGCCCCATGTCAAGCATTGAGGAGAATGGCACTTGGTGATATTCGACCTAAAGAACAATCACAAGAATCAGGTGCTCAAGATGAACCTCAACAGGAGAGCTATGATCAAGGGGGAGCCCATGCACACAATCAAGATCATGAAGACCAACAAGATGATCAAAGCATTAATGACGACAACGATCCAGGGGGAGCCGAAGAAGATGATGATTATGAGAACACAACACCACAAGTGCCACATCTAAGAGTACACCAAAGCATACAAAGAGATCACCCTGTAGACAACATAATTGGCGATATACAAAAGGGAGTGACAACTCGATCTCGTATAGCTAATTTTTGTGAATACTATTCCTTTGTATCCTCTTTAGAACCATACAAGGTCGAAGACGTGCTAAAAGATCCGGACTGGATGATGGTAATGCATGAAGAATTGAACAACTTCGAGAGGAATGAAGTATGGGAACTTGTTGAAAGACCAAAGTCCAATATCGTTGTTACTAAATGGGTCTTCCGCAACAAGCAAGATGAACATGAAGTTGTAACAAGAAACAAGGCACGACTTGTGGCTAAAGGTTACTCACAAGTCGAAGGTTTGGATTTCGACGAGTATTTTGCTCCTGTAGCTAGGCTTGAATCAATTCGTATATTACTTGCATATGCTACTCACCATGATTTCAAACTGTATCAAATGGATGTCAAAAGCGCCTTCCTCAATGGACCTATCAAGGAGGAGGTGTATGTGGAGCAACCCCCTTGTTTTGAAGATCGAGAGTACCCCGACCATGTGTTCAAACTACGTAAGGCTCTCTATGGCCTCAAACAAGCTCTTAGAGCTTGGTATGAGGGTCTTAGAGATTTTATAATTGAACATGGCTTTAAAATTGGTAAAGCTGATTACACCCTGTTTACCAAACACTTCAATGATG
Source organism: Neostapfia colusana (assembly GCA_030760725.1). Classification (NCBI taxonomy): domain Eukaryota; kingdom Viridiplantae; phylum Streptophyta; class Magnoliopsida; order Poales; family Poaceae; genus Neostapfia; species Neostapfia colusana. The sequence continues at coordinate 66,804,959 of JASWHV010000011.1, forward strand.
ATCTGTTTATTTGTCAAATCTATATTGATGATATCATATTTGGTTCAACTAATAAATCTTTTTGTTAAGAATTTAGTAAAATCATGACAGATAGATTCGAGATGTCCATGATGGGAGAATTGAGATATTTTTGGGATTCCAAGTGAAACAACCAAAGGAAGGAATATTCATAAGCCAAACAATGTACACTCAAGATATTCTCAAGAAATTTGGCATGGACTAAGCGAAGCCCATAAAGACTCCCATGGCAACAAATGGACATTTAGACCTTAATGAAGATGGACCTAACATTGATCAAAAGGTATACCATTCCATGATTGGATCTCTACTTTATCTTTTTGCATCTAGGCCTGATATCATGTTGAGTGTCTGTATGTGTGCAAGATTTCAAGCCAATCCTAAGGAATGACATTTGACAGCCATAAAGAGAATCTTGCGATATTTAGTCCATACACCCAACCTAGGACTTTGGTACCCTAAAGGATCAAAATTCAATCTCATCGGATACTCCTATGCAGATTATGGAGGATGCAAAGTAGATAGATAAAGTACCTCCGGGACTTGCCAATTCTTGGGTAGGTCCCTAGTTTCCTGGTCCTCCAAAAAGCAAAACTCCATTGCCTTGTCCACAGCCGAAGCGGAGTATGATGCAGCCGGAACTTGTTGTGCACAACTCCTTTGGATGCGACAAACTCTAAGGGACTACGGTTACAATATGAACTGTATCCCGCTCCTTTGTGAAAATGAGAGTGTGATTCAGATTGCACATAACCCTATTGAGCACTCTAGGACCACACACATTGATATTCAACATCACTTTTTGAGAGACCACTCAATCAAAGGAGACATAGCCATTTCCCATGTCAAAACCGAGAAGCAACTAGCCAATATCTTCACCAAGCCACTTGATGAAAAATACTTTTGTGAGCTTGAATAAACTAAATATACTTGACTCTCGGAACATGGCTTGAAACAATGCATACCTGCTTGAATTCTCAAATTCTTACTTACTTTGCGAAAAACTATCCTTTATCTCAATTTTCTCTTGAAAACTATTTAATTTAATGAATCTTGATGAATTATGACCATTGTCTCATTGTTGATTGCTTACTAGGCATGTTCATCAAGATTATTTGTAAAAATTATGTCCTTAGATCACTATTAGACCAAATTCCCAATATTTCCCTAATTTCTACTCTAATCTGTCCAGTTGACCCGGACTAGTCCGGTGTCAACAACAGACCAGTCCGCTCCCTTAGACTAGTCCGGACAGATCTGGCATACCGGACTTGTCCGGTCCTTTCAACGGACTAGTCCGTATGTCTGAGTTTAAAAGTCCATAGACGCACCAACCTCAGCCCTCTTCACCTCAAAACACTCCTTTGCCTCTCACCCCTCAAACCCTAGCCCCCAAAAGTGAATTTTGATTTTAGCCAACGAAGTCAAAGTTCTCTCCACGGGAAAGTTTCTCCTCGACGCGTGGTCTCCTCCCCTCCGGACTAATCCAGATCAGACCTCACACTTCGACTCAATTTCTCATTTTTTGGTAAAATTCCTTTCTACTCAAGTTCTCATCTTTTTAATACTTTAGCAATACAATTATATCATATCAGCAATATCGAATCATCACATTTCATACATTAGCCTACGTCACGACTCAGTGACCAGGTGGTACTCTTCACCGTGAGGGACGGCGAATCGACTCGATATACACCTGCAGGGACACCCAAAGAGCACGTCACGTACACCCACCCGTGGAGCTGCACAGCACGCTCACTCGATGCCGTACGGGACAACCTTTCAACCAACAGCCCACACGTCGAACCGGTCGCACCGAAACGAGCAGGAGGTTCCCTACACGGAGCATCTCTCTATGCCCGTTAGCAGATTTCCACCTTGCTGCCCTCAGCTTACACCTATAAATCGGTGCGTTATGCCTCGACGCCCGGAGGTTTAGGTTACATCGGTTTATCGGGGCCCATATATCCGATATGCCTTCGGTACGTTCAAACTTGATCAGCGTGGGCCGCACACGGATCGGTACTCAATCGACACGGACGGGGCTGCGCACACAAGACTCCCTCTTGCTGCGCCCTAGCCTCTGCCAAGTCTCATTTTCATTACTAAGGTGATCTCACATCACTCGAACCAATCCCGTGTGTACCAAGCCTAACTCGCGAGTAGATTCCAACTACTCGACTTGCACCGAAGTCCTATGCATCATTAAGCATAGCCTGTCTATTCGAGGTCTTAGACACTACCCTCACTTTTATGGACAAAATTCTGGTCATGCAAGTGGGGTTCCATCCATCCTACACCTAATGCACATACACACTTCACACTACGTATGTAAACAAAGTAAAGACTTTATAAAAGGCTTAATGCAAACCGGGGCTTGCCTTGTTGCTGCTGGTCAGTAGTTAGTTCTTCTTCCGGAAGGAGGAAGTCGAGTACTTCCAGAGCCTCCTCGCCTTCAGCGACTACACGTTAATGAAATACTACATGTTAATGGATATGCATATAAGTTTATTGTAATGTTTCTGCCACAAGTTCTAATAACAAGTTTTTAACAACTGGAACTCTGTTTAAGAATTTAAAATGAAACTGGGGGCTAGTGGTTTGGGTTTGGACCTAAGCACATGATTAAGTGCTAATGGTTATCCCCCTCTTCCATCTTGATCACCTCAAGTGGTTAAACAGAGCAGGGGTGACCCAGAGCTCCCATGTAGCTGAGAATTTTTGTGTGAGTTCCTTGCCACAAGAAAACTCTCTGGACCAAAAATTAGCACCTTTCATTGAGGGTTTTGTTCAGAATAATTTTCTAAGCAAATAAGCAAAGAAGAATTAATTCTGAGATAACACCCCTGTTCATGCCAAACTTAGTGAAGTAAAATTTCAATTATAGCTCATAGAGTTTGCATGAATTTTCCTAGTATTTTTGGAGCTAAAGTTTGTCCAGAACTGAATTTCCAAGTTTTGGAAATTCTCTGAAAATGTTTCTGTATTCAATTGAACACAGCACCTTCAAATCTGAATTGCCCTGATCAAATCAACTCCAATTGGCCCGAAACTTTTACAGGGGTTCACTAACATCCTAAAGAATATTCTGGCAGAATTTGAGGATTTTTGGATGAACCAAACTCCCTCTAAAATTCTTTTGCTGAAAAGATTTAAAGAATTTTCCAGAATTAAATAATGGGTTTCATACAAATTCGGTTTCTTATTTGGATAGATCTATGCAAGATGAATCCAACCCAATTTGAATCACTAAATTTGGAGCTTCCTAGCAAAAGTTGTGGCGTTCTAAAGTTTGGGAAAATTCTGGAATTCGAATTAACCGGGAAAAGTTCAAATGCCTGACAGCGGGCCCGGCCCCCACGTGTCACCACCTTGGCTACACCACACGGGGCCACAGGACTATTCTCCGCGTTGTCACAGATTATCCCGTGCAACAGAAAATCCCCACACTGTGTATTGAGCGACTGACAAGCGGGCCCGGCCGACTCGTCTTCTTCCTCGCGCCAGCTCCTTTTCCCGCGCCGCCCCCTCGCCGGCACCTCACTGAAGCTCGCCGGACCCGGCTTCCCGGCCGCCTCTCGGCCGGAAATTCGCCGCCTGGTCCTAATTTTGTGCGTTGAACACGATGGCACCAACTTCTCCGGCCGGCGGTGGCCCTAACCTAGCCGGCGACGGTGCAGCGGCCCGGGGTCACTTCGGCTATGTCACCCAATGTTTCTAGCCCGCCAAAACCTTGGTGAAAGGGCTCTAAAGCACCGGGGAATCCCAGGGAAGATCGACAGGGCCATGCAAAGGCTCGGGGAGAGCTCTAACCTAGCTGTCACCGTGAGCCCGATCCTGCCCGCCATAACCGCGGTTGGAAAACCGAGAAATACACCGGCTACAGCCAAAATCAAGCTAGGGTTGCGAAGTGAACTTGGGAGCCGTCACGTCTAGCTCCTGTGAGTGCAGTTTGATATGCTCTAAGCAAGTATACGTCGGGAATTTGCGGGTTTCTTACCAGAAGGTGGTTCTGCACCGGCTGGAAGTGTTTTGCGAAATTCACCGGCGATGATCGGTCACTTGGTCCAGGCTTTGGGGTTGAGCAGCGTGGAGCCTGGGCGCGTCCAAAACCGCTCTTTCTTGGTCGTGACAAGCCCTCTGCCGAGCTGCCCACGGGAGCACCTTTGTTTGGTTCTTCCCGGCCGCCGCGAAGAACACCGTTTTCTCGGGTTGTGGTGGCTCAGCTCGACTGGAACTGGTGCGGGGAGGTCGTGGGATATTTGGGAATGCTGGTTTGCTGGGTTGCCGATGCTTGCACGTGAGAGGAAATCGCTCCTGAGCGACTTGATCACGGCGGCTGCTCCTCGGCGTTCTGTCGTGCGAGACGACGGTGGCTGGGGGTCGTCTCGGTGCTGTGGCGAGCTGGGGCACGGCTGAGAGTTAAGACCCCCCACGAGGAGCTCGCCAGCGCGAGAGGGAGGAGCAGGAGCTGTCGCCCGGTGCTCCTCGGTGACTCACGGTGGAAATCTCGGCTCTGTTCCGAGTGCAAGACTTAACCCCGAAGGCTGTTGATCTCTGTGCATTTCTAACCTCCCCAATGACATGTGGGTCCCACCAGTCAGTCCCCTGTCCCTCAAAAGATCTCCAAACACTTGGCAAGTGACCAATTCAAATGTTTGGAGCTAAAACTGAGCTACATTTGTATGGTTGGGCAAATTTCCCCCAAATTCAAATGTATATTTGAATTCTTTGCACATTTGGATCCTTTTTGGAAAAATGGGTAGCAAACCTTTTCAAAAATTACTGAAACTTTGCCTACCCACTAATTTAGACCTAAGGAATCCAAATATGTACTTTGATTCTTGTGTTAGCTGCTGCAACCATGAGTTTGAATACAACAGTTTTGAATCACCATTATGTCCTCCCCTCATTTGAATTTTGAGTTGGACATTTGTTCAAATTCTGATTTTTAAACCCTCCCATTGAACTTGAGTACTTCAACTCAGTGGTCTTAATCCAACTAGGATCCAAACATGTGAATGACTCTAAGTTGGTTTTAGAATCATCTCTCATGTGTTATCACATGTGTGGAGAGTTTGAACCACCACCCTTTTGATGGAGGTTCCTTGCTCTTCACAATATATTCACAACAAAACTGTGGTGTTGTGAGGTGATAAAAATTTTTGCAAGTCCCTTTTTCTTGGGCTTTTACACCAGGCTTCCCATGATCTCGCACCGGGCTCGGCGACTGGCGCCGGTGGCAGCTCTGGAGCTGCCGCTGCCGGAGCAGCCCCGGCGGCCACGGGAAGGGCGTTTAGAGCTGCTGGAGGTTCAAGGCGAGCTCCAGCAACATCATTGGCTTCTTGTCCGTCGAGGGCCACCCCAGCTTAGGGCGCATATTCGGTGTCGAGGTCCTCGGTAGGGAAGGCTCCTAATGTGGTGTCTTTGTTGATGAAGACCCCCGAGGCTCCGCCAGCTCCGAAGCCAGCGGAGGCGACCTCAACGTCAGCTGGGGTGAGTGGCTCGAGCCCCCCGCATAAGAAGGTCCACGTGGAGTGGAACTTTCAGGTACGGCTCAACCTCGCGGGGCTGAGTACTCAGCCGCTGGATGGCGTAGTTGATGCTTGGTGCTTTTTTTTGTAGGGCTTCTCAGCAGATCACCTCTATTCCTCTTCCGCCGAAGCAGTCCGAGAGCCAGAGCTCCCTTTCCGCTAAAGTTCCAACATCAGTGGCAGTGCCTGAGCATGTGCCTAGGGCAGTTCTAGATGTCGGCAACCGGGCCCCCGAGGCCAGCCAACTGGCGAGCGCGGGCACCACTGGTAGCAGTGCGGTTGCTGCTGGGCGAACTGCTAGCCCTCCTCCTCTCCCTTCGCAAGTTGCCGTGATGGCAACCCCACCCTTGGGCGAAAAGCTGGAGGGTGTCAAGGCAGTACCTCGCCTGACAATGCCGAAGGCTGTCCCAGTCCCCAGGGCCGCAAGGGTCGTCCGCTCTAGCCTGGACCAGATGCAGGACACACTCGAGCAAGAGTGGGCCGAACTGATGTCTGAGCTGGAGCGCCTCCAAGACTTGGATAACCTACTGAAGGCGCGGGTCTAGTCTGCCAGGGCGAAGGCTCGGGCTCGGGAGGAGCGGCTCGAGGCTCGAGAGGAGGTGCTGGTGGAGACCGAAGCTGCCGTCACGTCCCTCCAAAAGAATGCGGCGAACCTCTAGGCGGAGGCTGAGAGCCTCCACGCCTCCACCGATGAACGTCTCGTGGCACTGACGGAGCTCCACGAGAAGCTCCTTCATCATGAGAAGGAGGTGGAGGCGTGGGAGAGGGAGCTCTCTGAATGTCAGGCTGCCTATGAGGAGGAGCGAAGGTGCCTGGAGGAGCGGCTCCGGGGCGTCCATGACCAGGAGCTCTCCGCTGCGTCCAGCGAGTGTGACCTGGAGGAGCAGGCTGCATGGCTGGCCACCAGGGAGCAGGCCCTGGCTGCTCTGGAGTAGGGGCTAGCCGCTCGAGAACAGGAGCTGGCGAGGAGGAGTTCGGCGGAGGAGCTGGCTTCTTCTGCCAAGGAAGTCGAAGATCTCCAGGCTTCTCGCGCTGCTGAGGCAGAGAAGCTATGAAACTTCCTTGGGCACGCATAGGCAGCTCTAGAACCCTTCGGTTTCGGGCTGTTGTGCTCCGGAGGGCCGGTCCAAGAGGTGAGCCAAGTGCTCCCTGCTCTGGACTTGGTCGGAGAGAAGCTCCTGATGCTGGAGAATGTCGTGGGGGAGCATCTGGAGGCCGAAGGAAAAATCTCTGACCCAGATGGTGGCAGGGCATGTGCTCTCTTGCCTTTGGAGCTATGAGCCCAGCATCTGCCTGGAACCTGTGGTGCAGGTCCATAGCGCAGAGCTGTCGAGGATGAACAAGTCTTCCATGGAGGAAGCCGCCCGACTTGTAGCTACTAGGTTCCAGCGTGGATAGCTCCTAGGTCTCCCGCTTGCCTTGTATCCTCCTATGTATGCCGGAGCTCTATTGTTGTTAAAGACTTTTTGTTTCAAGTCTTTATGTTGACCTGAGTTGTTGATGTAGACTTCGGACCCTTGGCAGCGCAAAGGTCCAGAATGACTTATCCGACGTGGATAGCTCTTTGCCGATGTCTCGAGCTTGTTCCTCTGGGTCCTTAGCAGTGTAAGGACCTAGGGCGCTCCGCAGTGTGACTACCACCCTTTCTAGGTCCTCGGCGGCGTAAGGACCTGAGGGAACTTCGGCACTTGTCTTCAGCTTTCCGTAGCTGGTACTCCAAGTCTTCTGCTCGCTACTGCAGTGGTCCGACATCCTACCCGCATGGTTCACCATGATGGCCCCTTGGTAGATGTGGCCCTTGTGTTAGGGCACACCTACCACTGGATGACGAAGGACGTCAGCATCAGGGCCCTTGGGAGGTCCGTAACGCCAAGGACCTGTGCGGACCTGCAGTTATGGCATAAAGAGGGAGTAGTCGTGCTCTCTGGTCACTCTTCCTTGTTTGGTAGCTTTACTATGGCTTAGGGTCCTTAGTTAAGCTGCGGGGCTTAGATAATTCGATGTGGGTCGTCCGACTATTGTTAAAGCCTTCCCCAAGGGTATGAGCCATCCGATTCCCCGGTACCGAGCTGTAGCACTGGAGAGGCAGGGTACACACGCTAGGGGTACGGAACCAGGCATAGCAGGCTACGCCCTTGGACCTCCCGTTTGCGTAAGCTTTTCGGGGGAGGGCCATTAGGCACCATAGGGCCCAAGGCAATGAGACAATAAAGGGTCCCTAAGTTACGGTTAAGACTTTGCTCGGGGGTATGAGCTATCCGGCTCCCCGGTACCGAGCTGTAGCGTTGGAGAGGCAGAGTACATACGCTAGGGGTACGGAACCAGGCATAGCAGGCTACGCCCTTGGACCTCCCGCTGGCCTAAGCATTTCGGGGGAGGGACCATTCGGCGCCATATGACCCACGAGCAATGAGACAACTGCAGGACCCCGGGTACGCCACATGTACCTCAAGCAGACCCGTCTGAAGAAGGATAGCACAGCCCTTGCTATGGTTGAACACAAGGAAGAGTGACTAGCCACACGGCCGAAGTGGTATGAAAAGAAAACACGAAAAGTATGGGGGCAATGTCCGGGGTCCGGTTATTTTTCTTATCCGCCGGTGTGTTCTTTCTGGCCCCAAGTACTCAGTTGTAGAACAGGGGAGGCAAGATGTGCAAGCAAGGGGTACGAAACAAGGCATAGCAGGCTACACACCCTGGATCTCCCATGAGCATTAACCTTTCAGCGAGGAGACCTTCCAGTGCCACGGGACCTAGGACAAGTAAGTAGGATAGGCTCTAGACATTCCATTTACAGTTGATATGCATGAGTAAGAACAAACTGTAAACAAGGTACGCAAGGTAGGATAATTTTTTTCTTATTTCTGGCTTCCTTTGGGTGATAGGAGGAGACAGGCCATGTAAGAAGGCAGCGACCCGCTCTGGATGACAAGAGTAGCAGGACCCCTCCAAGGCTTAGTTGTTCTAAGCGCTGTTTCTAGACACTATGACACCTTTACAAAGAAAGAGAAAAAATACCCTACCACTGCGCTAAGGTAGAACTTACATAGATGTTCTATGTTCTGTAGATTGGGTAGAGGTACCCATCCTCCGTGGCCAGTTGGGTGCACCTGGGGCGGCGCACTTGTGTTGCTCAGAAGGGACCTTCCCGGCTGGGGGAGGGTTTGTCACACCTTCTGAGAAAGTGTTTAGCCGAGGCACCAGGTGGCCCTGCCTTGGGTTGTCTACTCTGTGTGTACCATTATTGATATCGCCAGAGCGCCTAGCAGTGTAGCGCACTTCATGCAGCCTCTAGCCACGTTACCTGGTCGACGAGGTCAACTTCTTCACGTAGAAGTTGGTTATGTGTGGCTTCGTCATTTGTCCGGATGTGGGATGAGCCATTGGTGTGTTCTGGAGGGAGGGCGGCCTCGACCCCCCACACCAGCGTAAGAGGGTGTTTCCCTTATCGCACGATGGGGGGGCGCCTGGTTAGGCATGGAGCGTCTTGCGTCACTCGCTGTTGGGATACTCCATCTCCTGCTCAGCGTTGGCCTCCGGTTTGACCTTTTGTTTGCTATCAATACCCTCAATACCGGGTACCCCCGCGCATAGCAGAAGACCGCCTAAGGACCTCCCCCCTCCACAGGGGTGAGCTCCGAAGGCGCCACGTGTCCGGCAGGGTCGGGCCTCCCCTCAGAGGTGAGCCCCGGGCCGCCACGTGGCCGGCAGAGCCGGACCTCGCCCCCTCCGCAGGGGTGAGCTCCGAAGGCGCCACGTGTCCGGCAGGGCCGGGCCTCCCATCAGAGGTGAGCCTCGGGCCTGCCACGCGGCTGGCAGAGCCGGACCTCGCCCCCTCCACGGGGGTGAGCTCCGAAGGCGCCATGTGTCCGGCACGGCCGGGCCTCCACTCTCCTCAGAGGTGAGCCCCGAGCCTGCCACGTGGCTGTCAGAGTCGGACCTCGCCCCCTCCGCGGGGGTGAGCTCCGAAGGCGCCACATGTCCAGCGGGGCCAAGCCACCCCTCTCCTTAGAGGTGAGCTCTGGCCTGCCACGTGGCCATGTGCAGTGCTGCCCGCCCCGACGCGGTAGGTAGCAGGAGTAAAGGCACGTCGTTCCTTGTCCAATCAAGACATTCAAGACCCGCGCCTTCCCAATACGCGGAGACGCGGCGCGTGCCCTGTCAGGAGACACTGTGACGAATCACGTCACAGTTAAGACAGACATGCCATGTCAGAAGCCGCAGACCAATAAATACAGCGACAAGACATGCCTTGCCGTCCCTGCCATCATCAATCGCTACGCCTAGCTTGCGGCATGGGTAGGACGACAGGACGGCGACTAAGAAGCCATCGTCAGAGACAACTACCACCATTCACTACAAGATGTGGTAGATGGTGTAAGGGCCTCAGTTTTAGACACTCCTTTGCAGTGTTCATCACCACACCACACACCTCATTTGAGGAAGAATGATGAACACAAATGAAGAGCAAGTAACAATTATCAACATGCTCATTAGAGAACAAACTTACACATTGCAAAAGGGGTATTTCCCACATGAGATATAGATGGGCTGGACCTATGAAAACTTCTACACTTTGCTAAGGAGGTCCATGCCAAGTTTCACCCAAATTCAAAATCCTTTTTGAGGTCATCTTGGGTATAGATAGGAAAGGGGCAGTTTGAAAACATATTCAAATTCAAACTGTGGTTATGCCATGAATTTGAAAGTGGAAGGCATATTCTTACTCAGCACATTTTTGTGAGCTCCCACACCAATTTTCACTCCATTTGGAGTTGATCTTGACATGAGCTAAGGGGGAGAAATTCAAACTTTATTTGAATTTCAAACTGAACTTGTGCTGAAATTCATTCAAACCAAACCTCATTTGAACTTTGATCAATTCAAATGGCTCTTGGGTGAATAATTTGAATTGCCAAGGGTAGAATAGGGTTCACTGTTTACCACAGCTGTTAGGAGTAAATTTCAGAGGTTAAAAGAGGGGTGGGACCCACATGTCAGCCTCAGCCTCAAAACAAACCGACTGAACCACAGTTCAGTCGGTTCCCGGCTGCTGTGTGCGCGCGCCACCGAAGGTGGGCAGCCGGCGCCAGCTCCTGCTGCGCGCCCCAAGCCGGAGACCGGCCGCCAGGCTATTTATTCCCTCCCCGGCGTGCTCCGATCACTCACTCCCCGAGCTGCCGGCATACTCGGCCGTTTTTCCACTGCCATCACCGCCGCTCGAGCTCCCGATCGATCAGGCCGATCGCAGCTCCCTCCTTCCACTCCAGGGTCCCAGCAAGGTACTAGAGACCTTCCTCCATCCTCCCCATTGCTAGAAGTCGATTGAAACCGAGTGCTATCGGCTGTGCCGAGAGATAAAAATCGGAACTGGAAACCGCCGCACCTCGGGCTCTCGTGGACAGCCCAACCTGGGCGTTGTCATGCCCGAGCCAAGGCACCCTTGGACGCGCAGGTGACCGGTGCTGCTCATCCCCGAGCCACAGCTCGAGTGGTTGCTCACCGGCGGCGAATTTCCATTTGTTCCCTTTCTGTGTGCAGAACGACCTTCGGGTACGATTCTGTTTAATTCGTGCTCTAGAAAGGATTAGAGGGCCTCAGGCCACTCCCACACGAGCTAGACACGGTAACGCACAAGTTGCCTTCACGACTCTGGGCCGGAGGACCTCTGTGCCCGGCGTAATTCAAGGTCTACTAATGGCGGAACGAACGGGGGGTATCGGGCAGAGGACCTATTTCAGGCCTTCCCCGAGCTGCCTCGAGTTCATGTCGACCTTCTCTGAGGTCCACTGATGCTCCCCGACCGATTTCTCAAGTAGCTGAGGTACTAGGAGAGTCAGCCGACATGGCCGAAGTCGTTCCGATATGGCGGCTCGTCGCCGACCATGCTCCGGCCGTTGTCATGAGCAGCTGGCCCTCGGGTCAGGTTCCCCAAGTAAAAGTAGGCAGGGGTGGCCAGAATCAAGAAGTTTGGAGCTGTACAGCAGCCAACGGCGAGCTCTCCGGCGAGGTCCCTCGGCGGCGGAGCGCGGGTGTCGCGAGGTTGAAGAAGGGGGTGGACCCCAGCTGTCAGCGGCCGATATTTTGAATCGGGATCCGGCTGCGGCCGGGATCGGGTGTGCTGGCGCGTAAAATCATTGTGGGCCGCGGTGTGCCGTTGCCTCGGCGTGCGACGCGTGTCCCCTGGGCCCACGCACGAGTTTAAACTTTTTCCCGATTTTCAGATTTCCTTCAAACTTCAAATCCTTATAACTTTGGCTAGAAAGCTCCAAATTGAGTGAACCAAATTTTGCTGGATTCAGCTCTCTGAGTACTTTCCAGAAAATCAAGTTTCACTTCATGAAATTCCTTATTTCTCCAGAATTAATTCCTTAAAATTTAAACTGTTAGGAATTTTAACTGGAGAATCCTTTGGAGGAAACTCCTGAAATTTTGCTGAGATGTTCACCAAAATATCCTTGAACTACCATAAAAATTTCAGATCCATTTGAGCTCATTTAGTCCACCTAATGGTGTGATTAGTAAAACTGTTCCAGAGAAAATAGAAAATGTTCAGAAACATTTTCAGAATTTTCTCTGAAATTGTTTAGCTCATATCTTCAGTTAGAGACTTCCAAATTAAGTGAGACCAACTCCAGTAGAACCCTCTGAAAATCTAGTTTTCAGAAAGTCATAGTTTGTCTCATGAAAATTCCTAGAACACCCTAAGAGTTCCAATTGAGGTCAAGGACATAATTATTTGTGGAGGGCTCAAATGAGCTTCACTGCAACTAAAACTTGACCAAGTCTTTGTTTAGGTTGTAACCAAGCCACAGTAAAAGTTTCACAGTCATTAGGTCTGTCTAGCAAGGGTTATAGACTTCACAACTTCAAAGTTAATACAAAGGCATTTAATTAATACATACATTGTTCTTATCATGTAGTCGCTAAGGTCGAGGAGGAACCCGAAGTCCTAGACTTCGTTACTCCGGAGGAACAGCTAGCCTACGACCAAGAGCAGCAAGGCAAGCCCCGGTTTGCATTAACCTTTTTACAAATGTTTATTGTTTTGAGCACATCTTTGAATATTGTTCTTTGCATTAGAGTCTGGATTGGAAACCCAACTGCATAGCCAAGAAAACCATGGGTTGGGTTTAGGATTGAAAACCTCGTTAGCCACTGCATTGCTAGGATAGAGTAGGATTCGGTACAAGTCGAGTAGTTGGAACTACTCGCGAGAATAGGCTAGAGGCACATTGCTCGGGTAGAGATAGCACATGATACACATGGCAAGAAAATGAGACCGAGCGGAGAGTAAGGGCAGCAGGACTTTGGGGCCTGTGTGCTGTAGCTCCGCTTGTGTCGATTGAGGACCGAGCCGTGTGCGGGCCTGTTGAACAAGCTAGAACAGTACCGAAGACCTACCGGCTATATGGGAACCGGGAAACTGATGTAACTCGGGTAGCGGGGTATTGAGGCATTGTCCGTCGTTCAGAGGGTAGGTTGAGAGCTCGAGGTGTAAATCAGCTGGCGGCACAGAGATGCGCGTGCAGGGACCTCTTGCTCGGGACGATGGGACCGGTTCAATATTTGGCTAACGGGTGAAAGGTAGTCGTGTACGGCGTCCGTGATGGTTGTTGTAGGCAACATCGAGTACGGGCGTACGTGACGGGTTGTTCGGGTAACCCTGCAGGTGTAAATCGATTATAATCGCCGTCCCTCGCGGTCAGTGAGTACCACTTGTTCACTGTACCGTGACGTAGAAAGAACAGGCTAGTTACATGTTAAAATGTTGCTGATTGAAAGATGTACATTGCTTGTTAATGATATGCTGTAGCTTAGTGCTAACTAAAGTTCTTTTCAACTTTGGGCAAAGTACATGAGAGAAATACGTTTCTTGTTTGATTGCGGCTCTCTCATGTGCCTTAGCGCATGGTTCTCCACAACCTGCTGCTAAAACTTGAAAGTAAGGTTCCACTAATTAGGTGAGTCCTTGCAAATGATTTTTACCTCATGCAACCCATTACCCTCATGTAGAAGTTCCATGTTTAGGTGAGACGGGTCAGACTTGCTGAGCCTTCGTGCTCACTGCTTGTGTTTGAAGCTTTTGCAGGGTTCTATGAGGAAGGGACTCCCGAAGAGGAGACGGAACCCCAGGAGGGGAACCCCGTCGAGTGGGAGTCGTGCACGCCGCAGAGTTAGTGTGTGTGTGTGCTAGCAAGGACACGTTCAAGGGCTGAACGTGTACTTGACGCTTAGTCTACGCCCGCGAGTGTGGACTAAACTTATTTTGATGTAAACATGTTCATATAACTGTTTATGTAATAAAACTTCCGCTTCCGCTTTGTACCTTTGACGTGTGTTATACGGTGCTGTGCAACGCAGCACCCCTCAGCGTGATCCTGGCTCGACAGGACCTTGGGGTCGTGTCAGCGTGGTATCAGAGCTCGCTTGAGGTTTAACACAGTACAAAGGTCTTCTTTTTCAAAAATCCAGTGAGGAACGAGTTAGTAGCCCGTATAAGGATGTTATTAGCATATAGGAAGTGGCATATTAACCTATTTGTTATGTCGGAAAATCGTGCATCTCGGGACGTTCATGTCTTGGGGGGTGCACGTAAGCGCTGTCCACCAGTGCGCACAAGCTAAAGGGTGGAGCCCCACGGGTGGCAGGTAACCCGATCCGCTTTAGTATCCTCTACGACTCTTCATGTCGTTTGGGGTACTCGAGCAACGTCTGTCCCTGGCGTGCGTGGTGCAACATGGGAGACCCCGTCACGTGGTCTGAAACGTGAACACGTAACTCAAGGCGTGTTTGGCTTGAGAACATCCGGGCGAGTGATGACGGCCGGGTGTACGAACTGTATGGATTCCGGACTCGGTGTGCAGCCGAGTCTGATGATTGTTTGAGTTTCTGCAGGTAGCCTTACCACGAAACGGTAGACGTGTAGCATCCGTGTGCGAGTGACGAGTAGTGCCACTGAACTAACGAAGCCGGCTAAGTCCGGTATAGGTTTTTCCTTTGTGAGGACGTAGTACCGACATAATCTGGTGACGCATCGACGTCACACCCAACTAAATGAACAACTTCATTTAAAAACTTGAAGGTTTTGATCCAAAGTAGTAAAACTTGATGTAACTCCTTCCCTTATACAGGATATTCAAAGTTAACAAATTTTCAACTTATAGGATGTTAAGGACAGAGCACTCTGTTTTCAGCTGAATCAAGGCTGAAGTTAATCAGAGGTTAGAGGTTGAGTTCTTTCGAGGTTGGGGTCGTATGATACATTTCTGGAAAGCGTTGGAAGAGCTTTACAACTCTTCTGTTGAGGTCCAGAGGTGTTTCATCCCTTAACTACTCGAAAAATGCAGCAGAGTTGAAACTGTCCAGAAAACAGGACGGAGCAAAGACTCTCTGTAGACTCTCTGTAAATTAAGCATAACTTCCTGCATAAAAATCCAAAAATAGAAAATGAGGTAGTTCTGGAAAGCTTATGAGATGGATTACAACTTTGTAACAGAAAGTTTTGTCAGATTAGGAACAGAATTAACTGGGAATTCTTGGATCGAATCGGTACCTAAGGCAGGGAGGTGCTGTCCAATTGTTTCCCAGAAATTCTGCTAACTTTGACATCTCATAACTTTTGAACCAGGACAGATCTTAGGCCAACCAAATACTTTCTGGAAAGCTATTGAAGTTAACTTTAACTTTGATATTGAGCTCCAGGACTGGTTTTGCTTTTAATCTGGCCTAAATCAGATTGATATGGAAACTGGTCAGGGCTGTCATGGTAACAGCAGATCAGCAGTCAAATTTATTTAAAAATTTGAACTATGTTTCCAAATGTTATGGGTTCAATGACATATCTTATGTTATAACTCAATGGTTTACTGTTTAAATAAATATTTGACATTTCTCAAATATATTTTTACAGATGGCAGCAGATAAACGGTTGGAGAACGGGTGGGTAGTTTCCCACTGTTCTGACCGTAGCGGCTACCCGGAAGCATTGTGGCAAATGCTCCAATATTTGGGGTACAACCAGATGCCGCAATACTTCGCCAAGGAAGAAGGCGAAGAGGGGAACAAGACGTGGACGATCCATGTCAAAGTTTCTGCAGGGCCTACGCCACCCGGTTGGGTGCCATTCACCGTCACGGTGAGAGGAAGACAACCGGAAGGGATGTGGCAAGTGGCAGCCCGTGACACCATGTCACGCTTCTGCCAA
Organism: Neostapfia colusana; assembly: GCA_030760725.1. Classification (NCBI taxonomy): domain Eukaryota; kingdom Viridiplantae; phylum Streptophyta; class Magnoliopsida; order Poales; family Poaceae; genus Neostapfia; species Neostapfia colusana. The sequence goes on from JASWHV010000011.1 coordinate 66,820,718, forward strand.
CTACACGTGCAGGCCATGGAGGGCACACCATACGCACTCGTTCCGGTGGAGGGGCGAGCTCAGCATGTGTGGGAAGAAAGGTACCTGGAGGCAACAGACCCGAGTTGCCCAAGGTACAACCCCGCGGAGGCAAATCTCAGTCTCCAAATGAGGGCGGGAAACGCTGTGATGGACAGCCAAGCTGTTCATACGGAGCATCTCGCCACCAAGCTCAAGGAGAGCACAAGCCGTGGGGATCATTTCGAGGGTGCTCACAGTGCACTCCGCAATGTGCTCCTTCCTACGATCAAGCGACTGAATGAACAACACATCAGTTGCGTCGTCTGAAGAAGGCAAAGAAGAAGGGCCGTGTTGACATCGCGGCGTTGCAAGAGCTGGTGCAGACCCTAACCCAGCAGAATGAGGACCTTGCTCAAGAGCGGGACGACGCTATTGAGGAAGGACAAGGCTGGGAAGAGGACTACAACCAGGCTATGGACGAGGTGCATGCATTGCAGGACCTCGTGCCCCCGGTGTTAGGCATACCGGTGGTCTTGGGTCTTCCAGCAATGGGAGAACCCGGAATGGGAGAAGAGGTGGTAGATCCAGAGCCACCAGCCGAGGTACCGGAGGAGGACAACCCACAGGAGGTCGAGTTCTACTCCGAGTAGGGGGTTACGATTGCCAAGTAGGGCAGCTAGGGTAGCGTAACCCAACTTTTGTAATCGGTGACATGTCGTGTAGGCAGTAGCGTATGTATAGGTAGGACGACATGAGCACGACTTCTCGGAGATCCGAGAATAATGTATCTTGTATAAAGTTTATGCTTTATCAATATATGTGAATGTTGTGCAAGTTAATCATGCGTCGCCTCGATACCCACTGCCGTTTATGGAATTTTGAGTAAGACATGTGCTAATTGCTGCTGTGTTGAATTTCAGAATGACGCGTACTCGTGCCAACCCTGATGTTGGAGGTACTAGCCAAGGGGGAGAGACCTCCCAACCGCCTCCCGAGGACTCCTCGGGACAACAGCAGCAGCAGCAGCAACAGCAAACACCGCCACCGCCATTACCAACGGTTACATTGGCCGACATTGTCGCGGCAATGGCGGGCTCGCATCAGCAGCACACAGAGTTGCTGCAGACTCTCATCGCCAATACGTCTCGCCCAGAGAGACGTCAAGATCGTGAGGAGCGCCAACAGAGCTCCTACTCCGACTTCCTGGCGACTCATCCCCCTGTATTCTCAAGGGCGGATGAACCACTCGACGCGGACAACTGGCTCCGCGCCATAGAGATGAAGTTCGGGCTGCTCCAAATCAGCGAGCAGCGCAAGACTCAGTTCGCGGTCCAGCAGCTCCAAGGATCCGCGAGCGCGTGGTGGGCCAACTTTTGTGCTTCACAACCCACCGACCGAGTGATGACCTGGGCGGAGTTCCGGACGGCCTTCAGGGCCTATCATATACCGCCAGGTCTGATGAAGAGGAAGACGCAGGAGTTCCTACACCTGCAACAAGGGGGCCGGAACGCGCTGGAATATTCCAGGGCGTTCAACGATCTCGCGCTCTACGCATCGTATCACGCAGATACGGACGAGAAGCGGCGGGACCACTTTTACCAGGGGCTTAACCCGCTCCTAAAGGACAAGTTGGCGATGTTCAATCGCGGCAGCCTCAACGACATCATTGATGCTGCGATTATTCAGGAGGACTCCGGCAAGGAGTTGGCGGCGGCAGAGCGAAAGCGAAGCGCGCCGCAGAGCAGCGGAGAAGGAGGCGGTCCTTCTCAGAAGTTTCGGATGGTGAATCGCCCACCATCAGGTCCACGCTGGCAACCACCACAACGGCCGATGCCGTTCCGCAGTCGGTCGTACTCTTCACCGGCATTCCGGCCGGTACTGCCAGCACCACCGCAACAACAACAGCAGCAGCGGGCGATGCCGCGTGCGTTTGCACCTTCGCAACGCATGCCGGGCTTTCGTCCACCAAGTACTCCACCAGCAGCGGCCACGTGTTACAAGTGTGGCCGTCCAGGACACTTCGCGAGCAGTTGCCCGGAGAGGCAAGGCGGCGGAGTGGCACCACCGTTTCCGGGGAGGAATCAACCCCGGAACCCTACTAATGCGCGGCGGGCAAACCCTAGGCCCGGCACTGTCCACCAGCTTGCCATTGAGGACGTGCCGGAGGGCGAGCCAATCCTTGCGGGTATGTTCCAACTCCACCAGCATCCCACTATAATACTATTTGATTCAGGCGCCACGCATAATTTTATTAGCCAAGCTTTCATTGCTAAACACAGCTTGCCAATACTACCCACCGATAGTCCATATTTAATTTGTTCACCGGGTGGGAAGATTTCAGCAAGCGTAATGGTCTCCAAAGCACCATTATGCTTAGCGGGTAGAGTGTACCCCACGTCTCTCATTATCCTAGAGGGGCAGAAGGTCGATGTCATCCTAGGGATGTCGTGGTTAACCCGCCACGGCGCTGTTTTAGACACCGTCCTTCGAGTCGTGCACTTAAACTCAGAAGTGCACGGTTCTCACTCATTATTTCTGGACAGTCCAGAAATAAAACTTCCAAGTGTCTATCAAGCCACAACCATCAGATTGGAAGACATTCCAGTGGTCCGAGAGTTCCCTGATGTATTCCCGGATGATTTGCCGGGGATGCCACCCGATAGAGAGGTGGAGTTCAAGATTGAACTTGCACCAGGAACCATGCCAATGTCCCGAAGGCCATACAAGATGGCGCCCAAGGAGTTGGCTGAACTGAAGACTCAGCTCACGGACCTTCTGGAGAAGGGTTTTATTAGGCCGAGCTCCTCGCCATGGGGCTGTTCGGCATTATTTGTCAAAAAGAAGGATGAAACGTTGCGGCTTTGCGTGGACTACCGTCCATTAAATGCCGTAACCATCAAGAACAAGTACCCGTTGCCACGGATCGACATGTTGTTTGATCAGTTGGTCGAAGCAAAGATCTTTTCCAAGATGGATTTAAGATCCGGGTACCATCAGATTAAGATAAGGGCGGAGGACATTCCAAATACAGCTTTCTCGACAAGGTACGGACTTTATGAGTACCTGGTCATGTCCTTTGGCCTCACCAATGATCCAGCTCACTTCATGTACTTAATGAACTCGGTGTTCATGCCGGAGCTGGACAAGTTTGTCGTGGTCTTCATCGACGACATCCTAGTATACTCTAAGTCGGAGGAAGATCACAAGAAACATCTGCGTATAGTCTTGCAACGGCTGCGGGATCACAAGTTATACGCAAAGTTCAGCAAATGCGAGTTTTGGATATCGCAAGTGCCTTTCCTCGGGCATATCATCTCAGCGGAGGGTATCGCTGTGGACCCGAGCAAGATCACGCAAGTGCTGAATTGGAAATCCCCGAGAACTGTTCATGAGGTACGGAGTTTCCTCGGACTCGCGGGATATTATCGGAGGTTCATTCCGAACTTCTCGAAGATTGCCAAGCCAATGACAGAGCTGCTGAAGAAAGCTACCAAATATGTTTGGAGTCCAGCATGTGAAGCAGCATTCAAGGCTTTAGTCAAGCACCTGACATCAGCACCGGTTTTGGCGCAGCCAGACACAACAAAACCGTTCGATGTGTACTGCGATGCATCCGGCATTGGGCTCGGATGTGTGCTGATGCAAGACCGAAGAGTGGTCGCGTATGGATCACGGCAGCTTAGGAACCATGAGCAAAATTATCCAACTCACGACTTGGAGCTCGCTGCCGTGGTACTTGCACTAAAGATGTGGAGGCACTACCTACTCGGTAACCTCGTACATTTATATACCGACCACAAAAGCCTCAAGTACATATTCACTCAGAAGGAGCTGAACATGAGGCAACGAAGATGGTTAGAACTGATAAAGGATTACGAGATAGAAATCCATTATCATCCGGGCAAGGCAAACGTTGTGGCGGACGCGCTAAGCCGCAAGTCACACGTCAATAATCTGACCATCACACCGTTGGAAGAGAGCGAACCACCACTACATGTGATTCCACACGGAGCTCTCTACAACCTAGCTTTGATCCCCACCATCCGTGAAGAGATAGCGGCAGCCCAGAAGAATGACAAGGGCATGTCACATTTGCGGAGACGTGTAGACAGTGGGGAGTTGAAATGTTTCCGGAAGGACGGAGACGGCGTCCTGTGGTTCAAGGACCGGATCGTCGTACCCCGAAACCCGGAGTTACGGAAGAAAATCTTTGATGAGGCTCACTTATCAGACACGGATGAAGCGAGAGACTGCAAGATACGTGTCCGAGTGTGATACATGTCGAAGGGTGAAGGCAGACCACATGCGGAAACCGGGACTGCTGCAACCACTGGGCGTTCCTGCCTGGAAGTGGGAAGACGTGAGCATGAATTTCATCGTCGGTTTACCCACCACCTTACAGAAACATGATTCTGTGTGGGTAATCGTCGATCGGCTCACCAAAGTTGCCCATTTCATCCCGGTCAACACCAACTACAACGCCAAGAAGTACGCTGAACTGTACATCTCACGGATCCTATGCTTATACGGCGTACCCCGTACCATCGTATCGGACCGGGGCACTTTATTTGTGTCCCGTTTTTGGGAGCAGCTACACGCTGCCTTGGGGACGAAGCTGATCCGTAGTTCAGCCTACCACCCGCAGACGGATGGACAAACCGAGCGGGTAAATCAAATCCTAGAAGACATGCTACGAGCTTGCGCTATCGACCACGGCAAGAATTGGGATGATCACTTACCGTTAGCCGAGTTCTCGTACAACAATGGGTACCAAGCCAGCATCAAGATGGCGCCCTACGAGGCGCTATACGGAAGAAAATGCCGCACACCATTGAACTGGTGTGAGTCTGGCGAAAGGGTTACCTTCGGGATTGACCTTGTCAACAACGCGGAAGAAAAGGTTCGACTGATTCAAGCGAACCTAAAAGCCGCTCAATCCCGTCAAAAACAGTATGCGGACCGGAGAAGGCGCCCATTACAATTCGAAGTTGGGGATCACGTATACCTACGAGTATCTCCAATGAAGGGCGTAAACAGATTTGGGGTGAGGGGAAAGTTAGCACCCCGCTTCATCGGTCCATTCCAGATTACCGAAAGATGTGGATCGGTGGCATACCGGCTGAAATTACCAGAAGCACTTTCCGGTGTGCACGACGTCTTTCACATTTCCCAGCTGAGGAAGTGTCTCAAGCTATCAACTACCGTTCAGCTGGAAGACATTGAAGAACTGCAACCGGATCTCACCTATCGGGAGGAACCGGTGCAGATTATTGATGAAAAGGCCCGAACCACACGCAACCGTACGTTGTGGTTCTACAAGGTTCTGTGGAGTAATCACTCCATGGACGAAGCGACATGGGAGAGCGAAGAATTCCTTCGCACTAACTACCCCGACTTTCTCACGTCGCATATCCGGTAATTTTCCACCATCCTCTCTCTCATTTTCACCTTATAATCTCGGGACGAGATTCTTTTAAGGGGGGAGGAATGTAAGGGCCTCAGTTTTAGACACTCCTTTGCAGTGTTCATCACCACACCACACACCTCATTTGAGGAAGAATGATGAACACAAATGAAGAGCAAGTAACAATTATCAACATGCTCATTAGAGAACAAACTTACACATTGCAAAAGGGGTATTTCCCACATGAGATATAGATGGGCTGGACCTATGAAAACTTCTACACTTTGCTAAGGAGGTCCATGCCAAGTTTCACCCAAATTCAAAATCCTTTTTGAGGTCATCTTGGGTATAGATAGGAAAGGGGCAGTTTGAAAACATATTCAAATTCAAACTGTGGTTATGCCATGAATTTGAAAGTGGAAGGCATATTCTTACTCAGCACATTTTTGTGAGCTCCCACACCAATTTTCACTCCATTTGGAGTTGATCTTGACATGAGCTAAGGGGGAGAAATTCAAACTTTATTTGAATTTCAAACTGAACTTGTGCTGAAATTCATTCAAACCAAACCTCATTTGAACTTTGATCAATTCAAATGGCTCTTGGGTGAATAATTTGAATTGCCAAGGGTAGAATAGGGTTCACTGTTTACCACAGCTGTTAGGAGTAAATTTCAGAGGTTAAAAGAGGGGTGGGACCCACATGTCAGCCTCAGCCTCAAAACAAACCGACTGAACCACAGTTCAGTCGGTTCCCGGCTGCTGTGTGCGCGCGCCACCGAAGGTGGGCAGCCGGCGCCAGCTCCTGCTGCGCGCCCCAAGCCGGAGACCGGCCGCCAGGCTATTTATTCCCTCCCCGGCGTGCTCCGATCACTCACTCCCCGAGCTGCCGGCATACTCGGCCGTTTTTCCACTGCCATCACCGCCGCTCGAGCTCCCGATCGATCAGGCCGATCGCAGCTCCCTCCTTCCACTCCAGGGTCCCAGCAAGGTACTAGAGACCTTCCTCCATCCTCCCCATTGCTAGAAGTCGATTGAAACCGAGTGCTATCGGCTGTGCCGAGAGATAAAAATCGGAACTGGAAACCGCCGCACCTCGGGCTCTCGTGGACAGCCTAACCTGGGCGTTGTCATGCCCGAGCCAAGGCACCCTTGGACGCGCAGGTGACCGGTGCTGCTCATCCCCGAGCCACAGCTCGAGTGGTTGCTCACCGGCGGCGAATTTCCATTTGTTCCCTTTCTGTGTGCAGAACGACCTTCGGGTACGATTCTGTTTAATTCGTGCTCTAGAAAGGATTAGAGGGCCTCAGGCCACTCCCACACGAGCTAGACACGGTAACGCACAAGTTGCCTTCACAACTCTGGGCCGGAGGACCTCTGTGCCCGGCGTAATTCAAGGTCTACTAATGGCGGAATGAACGGGGGGTATCGGGCGCACGGTGAGGACCTATTTCAGGCCTTCCCCGAGCTGCCTCGAGTTCATGTCGACCTTCTCTGAGGTCCACTGATGCCCCCCGACCGATTTCTCAAGTAGCTGAGGTACTAGGAGAGTCAGCCGACATGGCCGAAGTCGTTCCGATATGGCGGCTCGTCGCCGACCATGCTCCGGCCGTTGTCATGAGCAGCTGGCCCTCGGGTCAGGTTCCCCAAGTAAAAGTAGGCAGGGGCGGCCAGAATCAAGAAGTTTGGAGCTGTACAGCAGCCAGCGGCGAGCTCTCCGGCGAGGTCCCTCGGCGGCGGAGCGCGGGTGTCGCGAGGTTGAAGAAGGGGGTGGACCCCAGCTGTCAGCGGCCGATATTTTGAATCGGGATCCGGCTGCGGCCGGGATCGGGTGTGCTGGCGCGTAAAATCATTGTGGGCCGCGGTGTGCCGTCGCCTCGGCGTGCGACGCGTGTCCCCTGGGCCCACGCGCGAGTTTAAACTTTTTCCCGATTTTCAGATTTCCTTCAAACTTCAAATCCTTATAACTTTGGCTAGAAAGCTCCAAATTGAGTGAACCAAATTTTGCTGGATTCATCTCTCTGAGTAATTTCCAGAAAATTAAGTTTCACTTCATGAAATTCCTTATTTCTCCAGAATTAATTCCTTAAAATTTAAATTGTTAGGAATTTTAACTGGAGAATCCTTTGGAGGAAAATCCTGAAATTTTGCTGAGATGTTCACCAAAATATCCTTGAACTACCATAAAAATTTCAGATCCATTTGAGCTCATTTAGTCCACCTAATGGTGTGATTAGTAAAACTGTTCCAGAGAAAATAGAAAATGTTCAGAAACATTTTCAGAATTTTCTCTGAAATTGTTTAGCTCATATCTTCAGTTAGAGACTTCCAAATTAAGTGAGACCAACTCCAGTAGAACCCTCTGAAAATCTAGTTTTCAGAAAGTCATAGTTTGTCTCATGAAAATTCCTAGAACACCCTAAGAGTTCCAATTGAGGTCAAGGATATAATTATTTGTGGAGGGCTCAAATGAGCTTCACTGCAACTAAAACTTGACCAAGTCTTTGTTTAGGTTGTAACCAAGCCACAGTAAAAGTTTCACAGTCATTAGGTCTGTCTAGCAAGGGTTATAGACTTCACAACTTCAAAGTTAATACAAAGGCATTTAATTAATACATACATTGTTCTTATCATGTAGTCGCTAAGGTCGAGGAGGAACCCGAAGTCCTAGACTTCGTTACTCCGGAGGAACAGCTAGCCTACGACCAAGAGCAGCAAGGCAAGCCCCGGTTTGCATTAACCTTTTTACAAATGTTTATTGTTTTGAGCACATCTTTGAATATTGTTCTTTGCATTAGAGTCTGGATTGGAAACCCAACTGCATAGCCAAGAAAACCATGGGTTGGGTTTAGGATTGAAAACCTCGTTAGCCACTGCATTGCTAGGATAGAGTAGGATTCGGTACAAGTCGAGTAGTTGGAACTACTCGCGAGAATAGGCTAGAGGCACATTGCTCGGGTAGAGATAGCACATGATACACATGGCAAGAAAATGAGACCGAGCGGAGAGTAAGGGCAGCAGGACTTTGGGGCCTGTGTGCTGTAGCTCCGCTTGTGCCGATTGAGGACCGAGCCGTGTGCGGGCCTGTTGAACAAGCTAGAACAGTACCGAAGACCTACCGGCTATATGGGAACCGGGAAACTGATGTAACTCGGGTAGCGGGGTATTGAGGCATTGCCCGTCGTTCAGAGGGTAGGTTGAGAGCTCGAGGTGTAAATCAGCTGGCGGCACAGAGATGCGCGTGCAGGGACCTCTTGCTCGGGACGATGGGACCGGTTCAATATTTGGCTAACGGGTGAAAGGTAGTCGCGTACGGCGTCCGTGATGGTTGTTGTAGGCAACATCGAGTACGGGCGTACGTGACGGGTTGTTCGGGTAACCCTGCAGGTGTAAATCGATTATAATCGCCGTCCCTCGCGGTCAGTGAGTACCACTTGTTCACTGTACCGTGACGTAGAAAGAACAGGCTAGTTACATGTTAAAATGTTGCTGATTGAAAGATGGACATTGCTTGTTAATGATATGCTGTAGCTTAGTGCTAACTAAAGTTCTTTTCAACTTTGGGCAAAGTACATGAGAGAAATGCGTTTCTTGTTTGATTGCGGCTCTCTCATGTGCCTTAGCGCATGGTTCTCCACAACCTGCTGCTAAAACTTGAAAGTAAGGTTCCACTAATTAGGCGAGTCCTTGCAAATGATTTTTACCTCATGCAACCCATTACCCTCATGTAGAAGTTCCATGTTTAGGTGAGACGGGTCAGACTTGCTGAGCCTTCGTGCTCACTGCTTGTGTTTGAAGCTTTTGCAGGGTTCTATGAGGAAGGGACTCCCGAAGAGGAGACGGAACCCCAGGAGGGGAACCCCGTCGAGTGGGAGTCGTGCACGCCGCAGAGTTAGTGTGTGTGTGTGCTAGCAAGGACACGTTCAAGGGCTGAACGTGTACTTGACGCTTAGTCTACGCCCGCGAGTGTGGACTAAACTTATTTTGATGTAAACATGTTCATATAACTGTTTATGTAATAAAACTTCCGCTTCCGCTTTGTACCTTTGACGTGTGTTATACGGTGCTGTGCAACGCAGCACCCCTCAGCGTGATCCTGGCTCGACAGGACCTTGGGGTCGTGTCAGATGGTAGGAAATCACTACGGGGCCACCTGTCGGGCTCCGGGACCTACCTTGTATGCTGCCCGAGCCTTGAAGTATAAAAGGCTCTGGTGGGCAACGTTACAAAGGGTTCGGATCCCTCAGCATTAGACCCCGGTTCGGCATTTTGCTCAACTCCCTCTAGCGCCTAGGGCAACCCAGTTCACCACCAAGCTTAGAACTCTGGTTCTAAGCCCAGAGAAACACAGCTCTCGTAAACGTAGGGTTTTACGCTCCGGCGGCCTGAACCACGTAAAAATCCTTGTGTCAATCCTCTCCAACTCACACGACCTTCCGAGAGAACTAGCCCCTCCTAAAAGAACCTCCGCGGGCTGCTCCTGAAGCAGGCCCGGCGGAAGTGTCGACGGCACACCTCGACACCCTCCCACTGGCAGGAAGGTGCACCATCTTGGCGTGGTTGCTGCTGTTGCAGCTCACGGAAGCGCTCCACGAGATTCTTGATCTCATGGCAGTCGCTAGCCCCGTGGCGGTCGGTGTTGTGCACCAAGCACTACTGGCCGTTGTTGCAGGTGGACGACGGTCGCGGGCGCTTGTCAGAGCGTGGGGCTCGGCCCCCACCAGCCGCTGCTAGAGCAGTAGTGGGTGCTCTGGCCAGAGGCTTGTTCTTGCTTTGCTCTTGTTCTTCTTGCTGTTGCGCAGAGCAGCAGCCTCTCCGGCACTCCCTGTCACGGAGGCAGGTCACGAGTGCCAGTCTTGGCCTTCCGCCGCCCTGGCACATTTGTTGGCCAGGCTGAAGAGCTCGGAGACGTCTTGCACGTCGTGCGTGGCTAACTTCTCGAGCATCTTCTTGTCGCGGACGCCTTGCTGTAAGGCGACGATGATGGAGGCGTTGGAGATGCGGGGGATGGTGTTCCTGACCTGGGAGAACTGCTGGATGAAGGACCCCAACGACCCCCATCACACTGATGCATGACGTGGAGGTCGGGCTCAGTGCCGGGTGGCGTGTAGGAACTCCCAAAGTTGGCTGTAAATTTCCAACACAACTCTTCCCAGGATGTGATGGAGCCTAGGGGAAGGTTCATGATCCATGACCAGGCCGTGCCGATCAGGGCGACGGGGAAGTAGTTGGCCATGACGGCCTCATCCCCTCCTGCAGCTAGGATGGAGGTGGAGTAGATCTGCAGGAACTCGGAGGGATTGACTGTCCTGTCGTATTTTTCCGGCAAGTGGGGCCGAAACTTGGGTGGCCAGACCACCATACGAAGGTGCGGGGCGAGCGCCATGCAGCCCTCTACTGCCCCCAGAGAGGCAGGGGTAAGTGGAGCGTGGCCTGCTGGTACGGCGCTCGGAGAGCGGCACTCTCCTTCAAGGTTGCGATGCCTCTCGCGGTGTCGCTCAATGGTGGTGCGACCGTCCTCGCTTGCGAGGCAACGGTTCAGCTCGACCCTAAGGTCAGCCATGGCCGTCACGCGTGGGGCTGTCACCTCACGGGCCATCGTCGGCGTAAATGACTGGGCCAGTAAGGGTTCAGCCCGATGTCTCCTGTAGGCAGGAGAATTCATGGCAGCAGTGACGAGGTGGTTGACATTGCGTCGCCACTGTTCTACCGCCTCAGGGGTGGCACCCTCACCCGAAGGGTTGTGGAGCAGAGCGCGTGCTGCAGCCAGCACGCTCTCCAGGCTCAGTTGCAGCGGGGCTATCGCCACCGTTGGGATAGAGGGCTACCGAGAGGAAGAGGCCTCTAGCGGCACAAGCGCTGGTGGTCCACCGTCAGTACGGTCACCGGCTCGTCCTGACCTGGGCACCGGGGGTACCACAGGGACACCAGCGATTTTGCTGCTGATTCGGACGGATTTGGGCGCCGGTGGCGCCGCTAGTACGCCGGCCGTCTGATCGCAGGCCTAGCCAGACCTGCACACTCTGGAGCGAGAGGTAGCTTCATCGTCTCCCATCTGGAGACGACGGCGAGCTGAGCGAGTTGGATCGCCTTGGGAGGTGATGTTCACCATGGTCGCGAGGAGAGCGCGGAAAGCCCCCCTACATGGCGCGCCAAATGTCAGAGTGCGTGAGCTGCGACACTCCTCCCGACCTGCTCGGAAGCAGCCCGCATGGTTCTTTTTTGGAGGGGGCTTGGCGCCCTACGCGACCTCGGCTCGAGGGAGCGGATGACAACTGAAATTTACGTGGTTCAGGCCGCCGGAGAGTAATATCCTACGTCCACGGAAGTGCTTGTTCTATTGCTTGAACGTGGGTGCTTGTGCGTTGCGGGATCTGGAATGCAAACCGGGAACCCTCTGCAGGGTGGTCACCCCGGTCCTTTTATAGTTCAAGGCCGGGGTGGTTACAATGAGGCTTGGGGCCCGACAGGTGGCCCCAGAGCTACATGAACCCTATACATGATCTAGGGCTTCGTCTTCTGAGTAGAGTGGCCGGAGGGGGAGTTAAGTGCCGTCGTCTGGCGCACTGAGCACCCCTGACCGCGTGTCTAGTGATGATGAAGAAACTATCTGGTCGCCGCGTCTTCTCGCCCTGCTTGGGCGGCTTCGTGTGGTTGGGTGGTGTTGTATTGCTATCACGCCTTTGCCCCGTCTTGTCACTGTAATGGTGAACGGGCAAAGGACGGAGGCGTGCGCAGTGCGCCATGCTTCTGGGGAAGGCGCGAGCCTTGAATGTGAAGGCTGACAGCGCACTTCCTTCTTGACTTCATCGACCCACGACCCACGACGGATCATGGGGCACGTGGTGGCTCTGGAGCTCTTTATCGACGGGCTTGGTGCCACCGGACATGTGGCAGCACCGGACCTCACCTAGCGGGGAGGCTCGGGCCGGGGCCCAAGGCACATGTGTGAACCGGAGCTGTCCTCAGCAGGGAGGTGGCTCGAAGCCAGGGGACACGTGGCAGCTTCGGACCTCACCTCAGTGGGAAGGCTCGGTCTGGAGCCCAGTGCATGTGTCAGCACTGGAGCTTTCCTCGGCAGGGAGGTGGCTCAGAGCCAGGGGACACGTGGCAGCCTCGGAGCTTACCCTAGCGGGGAGGCTCGGACCAGAGCCTAGGACATGTGTCAGCCCCGGTGCTGTCCTCACCAGGGAGGTGGCTCGGAGCCAGGGGACACGTGGCAGCCCCGGACCTCACTTCAGCGGGGAGGCTCAAACCGGAGCCCAGGGCACGTGTCAGCTCCGGAGCTCAAGCACATGTGGCAGCCCTAGGGCTGACCATGGGGCCAAGGGCACGTGGCTTATGCTGGGGCCCGCCTCAGCAAGGAGGCGGGGCCCAGGCTGTCTTTTACCCACTACGCGGGGTAACCGGTCTGCAGGGTACCGACAGATACATAACTAAAGTTGTAAAACATTTAGATGTGAATTGGAAACTTGCTCGTTTTTATTAAAAGAAAGGGTAATCCGGTGCATGTAACTCCCGCTTGAGCAGGGTCCGGAGAACGGCCCCGACTCATTTATGTCTTTTGTACGTAGCCTTTACCTGCAAGAGGCTGTTTTCAGGACTGCGTCTTGCTTGCTTTTATTAACACGACAAAATTAAGAAAATACTTTAGTAAGATTTTTAAAAAAGAGAGAGCTCTTAAATCCTACGTTTCGTTTCAAGTTCAACATTATTAAACAATTAATTTGATCAGTAACAATTCTCTGTTCCCAAAAAATTAAGCATGCTCATGTTTCTTCAGATCGGGAAGAATCCTCCGGAACGGGATGGAAAACAACGCGACTGTGTTTCCCCGTTATTTATTATGATCCCGTGTTTTCCTTCACAGTCGAGGTTAGGTACAAAATTTTATGCAAGGCCGAAGGCCCATACGCGGCCGATCCTGCCTCCACGGGACGCGACCACGCCTCCAGCTCCGTACGCGTGTTTCCACCGCCGCCGGCCATCCTCAGTCCTTGCCCTCCGCTTTCGACTGCTTTCATCCCCCACCCTCCCTCGATCAAGCACTCCCCACCGAACTCCAGACCGATGTTGGGACAGCTAAAAACCTAAATCTCTCGAATCCACCCGCGAGGCATGGACGCGCTCGTAGCGGCGGCGCTGCAGGAGGTGTGCGCTCGTCTCCCGCCGGGAATCCCCGTCGCGGAACTCTGGCTAGCGCTCCGTGTCGCGGCCGAGGCGGCGGGCCTGCGGCTCGGAGCGTCCGTCAAGCGCGCGCTGTTGGCCCGCCTACTCGCTCTCCCCGTCGTCAGCCTCGTCGAGTGGGGCGGGGTCGGAGCGCCCGTGGCGGTGGCGAACCGACCCTTGCCCACTTAACACCATACCCCGATATGGCGATGTCGCTAAGAGAGTTACGTCCCAACGAATGTTAATTAGATTTTATTTCTATGAGAATGACTGAGTGTAGTTATTGGCTCGCAGCCTATCATAACCCCTCCTCCTTTAACCGGGCTTGGGACCGGCTATATCATTCAACATAGATGGAGTTATACTTTGCCACAGCATATCCATTAAAATCACTCACCGAACAACTGAAATGGTAAGAAGCTAAGCTGATGTTTCCTTGAAAATGTATATGAACAGAACATTGCTATGGTCCATTCCATATAAAGTAGTTTTCTGCGTAAAAAAATATAATTTTATTGAACCTGAAACCTTAAAGTAATGAATTAGAAGTAGGCTAATAATATGATTTCAGGTTATTCTGCTTAGATCCATAGCCTTTTCTAATTGGAAACGGTTTTCATTTTGAAGTTTTTTACCCATAAGTCCATAACCAAAACAGCTCATCTTTGCCATTGGGTTGTTATGATTATATGTGCTCGGCATATATCTTACAATGCCTCAAGGCTTAAAAAGTCTTGTCTTTTACATCAAATATTGTGAATGAGGGTGAAAACTGCTTGGCAATGGCACCAATTTCTATTCATTTTCCCTGCTTCCATCTGGAGAATCAGGGTGTATATACAACCCTTTTTATTTGTAAAGCTTGCTCTTGCAGATTAAAATTTTGTTACTTTCTTCTTAGATCCATAGACTCCTCCAATTGGAGACATCTTTTGCTTTAATTTTTTTTTAACCATAACCAAAATGGCTCATCTTTGCTCATCCTTGAAAAAAATAAACAAAATGTTGCTTAAGTTATTTTACAGTCTATGTACCAATACAGTCGACATGAAGCTGATAGTTTCAGTGTGCTTACATGAAAGCAGGTCTTAGTGATTATATACATATTTCAATGTATAAAGTACGTTGAACACACTTAGTCACTTACAGTTCTATATTTCAGAATTTTATGAATAAAGGCTGGCAATTAGGCAATAGGCGTGGCTCGTAGCCGTTTAAGTGGCAATATAGTGATTGACAGGCTTATTCTGCTTTATTCTGTTTTTTGCAGACTTGCAGGACCTTGTTGGACAAGCTAACAACTGATAAGCACCTCAATGTTGTAGTGCTTGATGAACCTTTGCCAACTGCTCCGACCATTTTGTGGGGCCTTTTCCAGCAAGATCCCTCTGACGAACCGTCCAAGTGTAGAAAGCGCTACTTTGCTAATCCAATGAGTGCATTCCTGTTGTAAACAATATGGGCTTCCTGTAAACTGACAACCTTGAAAGCATCATCTGATGTACTATGCTTAGTGCTTACTTGCATGATCTGGCATCTTTAGTGTCAGTTGAGTTACATGGCGATGCTCCGTTTGGAGTTCCTTTCACTGGTGCAGTGAAAGCGGGTGCTGCAAATCTTCTGTTGTTCCATATCTGTGACCGATTACAATGATCAAGGAACAATAATATGGCCCATTATTCTCTTTATTAGTTTCATATAACTTAAATATGACATAGTGACAGTGTGTTTTGAGAGGGGTAAGGTTGTATAGAAATACTTCTATATTGTATAATTTATGGAGTCTTTAGCATTGGATACACATAGGCCTGGTAAGGTGCTTCGGCTCATCAGTTCTTTCATAATTTATTTTAGCTATTATTAAATATTAAGCTAAAAATAAATATAAATTTGGTTTAATCTAAAAACAATCCAGTCCTACGCCTCAGTTTATTTTTTTGGGCCTGTTAACAGCTCTAGTACACACAAGGATCTGCATCTCGTTTAATTGAGCAAGAAAAAAAGATGTGTTGACAGCACCACGCAACTAGCCAATTCAATTTCACAAACACTACGTAGACGATCCACATGGCTGCCACAGGACAAGCTCTAAACACAGGATGACCAGCGACCAGTTCCTCCTGCAACAAGACCAGTATTAGGAACACAAACTTCCTGCTGCACCAATCCATAATTGAACTAACCAGCGTCAAATATTTTAAAACGGAAGGAGGAGGTTCTTGCCTACTAGACATCCTGGACGTCATCCTGAGAAGTGAAAATTGATGTATCCTAAATTCATAAGCATTAAAGAACATGTATAAGAATGCGAATGCAATGATCAGTGCCTCAAATAATCTACCTCCACGTGGGACTTCTGGTTCCCTAGATCATCTTCTATCTTGGACGAGCCTGCAGAGTGCTTTGCGTCCACGACGAGCCGACCGAATATGCACGCCAAGGCGCAAGCGATGATAAGCAAGCAAGAGCGAGATTGTTTTCCAACGTAGTGAAAGCAGGCAGCAGAACAGGAAATTAAGGAACAACAACGCTGCAAGATGACGCGTACGGATGGTCGTCGTCCGACTCAGGATGGCCGTCGTGGGAGCCTTCCGCCGTCCTCTTTTTAGTGTTGGCGACCATGCGGTTCAGGTACGCCGACTCCTCGGCTGTGGCCGGCTGGATTACCGGCAGAGCTGAAAATAAATTCTCTGCGTCCAGCCCCTATGCATCTCCATGCTGATGTTCGCCATGTGCACAAATCATCAATCTCAAAGCATCAGAATGTAGGGGTTAGAATTAGGCCTAGGGGTTAGGATTAGTGTTTAGAGTTAGGGTTAGTGTTTAGGATTTAATTTTAGGGGTTAGTGTTAGGGTTTATGGCTTAGCAAATGGATAAAATTTAGAAACCAACAGTGTCGGTGTTTCGGATTTCCGACTAGTAATCGAACGTACCTCACGTTCTACCTCGAGGTGGCCTAGCTAAAACACACAAAGATTTATTCCGGTTCGGGCAGAAGTGCCCTACGTCCAGTGGGGGTGTCTCGTTTGCTCTTACTCAAGAATGGGGGTTGTTCTTACAAGTATGAGAGCTTGTCCCCATGAACTGGCAAGGTTCTCCTATTTATACTCTTTCTCTCTCTTTCTCTGCGTAACGTGGTGGGGAGACAAATTTTGGGCGTCGGTATGGCCTGTCCTGTCGTACGTCTCGACAGAGTACTCGATAGAGTCACCGTAGCCATAGCCTGCCGCCGCACCTACTCCTGTGATAGTAGAATGAGTCCCGATCTTCCGAGAGGTATGGTAAACTTGATTGGGTGGAGATCTCGACGTTGATGGTCCAAGGCTCCGAACGAACGGAACCCCACAATCACTACACCACTGCTCCGTTAGTTATCACCCGTGTCACACGAATGACCTCGCCACGAAGGCTTATCCCTGCAAGCGTGTCGGTACCCTCAGTATGGGGTACCCCCGCGCACAGGGGAAACTGCCTAAGGACCTCGCCCTTGTCCGCAGGGAGACCTCCGAAGGCGCCATGTGTCCAGCGGGGCTGGACGACCCTCTCCTCGGAGGTAAGCTCTGGGCCCGCCACGTGGCCAACTGAGCCTGACCTCCCCCCTCCGCGGGGAGAGCTCCGGATGCTCCATGTGTCCAGCGAGGCCGGACCTCCCTCTCCTCAGACAAGAGCTCTGGGCCCGCCACGTGGCCAATAGAGCCAGACCTCCCCCCTCCGCGGGGAGAGCTCCGAAGGCTCCACATGTCCCGCGGGGCCAGACCTCCCTCTCCTCAGAGGAGAGCTCCGGGCCCGCCACGTGGTCAGTAGAGCAGCGCTACCTGCCCCCGCGCGGTAGGCGGCAAGAGTAAGGACGCGCCATACCTTGCCCGTACAAGGTATTCAAGACCCGCGCCTTCCCAAGGCGCGGAGACGCGGAGCACGCCTTTGTCAGGTGCTGTTGCGCCCAATCACATCGCAGTGAAGACTGGCGCGCCGCGTCAGAGCCTGCGTGCCAATAAACACAGCGACAAGACATCCCCAACCGCCCCTGCCATCATCAAATGCTACGACTAGCTTGCGTCATGGGCAGGGCGACAGAACGAATACTCGGAAGCCCTCGCCAGAGACAACTACCGGTGTAACTACAGATACGGTAGATGGCAGGCAATCTCCCCGGGACCACCTGTCGGGTCCCGGGCCCACCTTGTATGCTACCCGAGCCTTGGACTATAAAAGGCTCAGGTAGGCAACGTTAGCAAGGATTCAACCCTTTGCACACTTACGCTCTAGCATCCGAGCACTTAGGTCATCCTCAAGCTCAGGACTCCGGTTCTGAGCAACAGGCAATACAACGAGCAACTCAGCTCACCGTGGACGTAGGGTATTACGCTCCGACGGCCTGAACCACGTACAAATCCCTGTGTCAAGCTTCTCCCTCAATCGTCCCCAACGCGAAAGCTCTCCGTGAGTGACTAGCCCCTCCGAAAAAGAACCTCCACGGGCTGCCCAGAGCAGGCCCGGCGGAAGTGTCGGCTACACACTTCGGCATTTGGCGCGCCAGGTAGGGGTCTTTTCCCTTGCACGACGAGCTTCTGCCGACGAAGATGACGAAGCTTCCTTCAGCGGCAAACTCTCCCCGCCCACATTCACGATGAACGGTGACCAGCGGGGACTACGTCTCGACACACTCAGGACGGAGTGTGTCGGTGCAAGCTGGGAGCCAGCAGCCGACTCCGGCTGCGCAGGCTCCAGCGAGTGTGAGATCCACTGCAGCGCTGAGTGTCTCCCACGGGGGCGCACTAGCTGCAGCACGAGCGCTACTGCACAATCCACCTGCTAGGGGCGCGCCTCAGTCAGCGACCCAGCCGTGGATTCGCGACGTAGACCGTCTCGTCGTCACCGCCGCCAACCCTCAACTTCGGCGGGGACGATGCCCCAGTCAACCGGCTGTGTCGTTGACGCGCACACCAACGGTTGACGGGTAGACGGCAGATTCCCGCTCCACCAGGCTCCCATCGGCGGACCTGAGGTCGAAGCTGGAACGACGCCACTTGGGTAAAGATGCCTGAGTGCTCATTGAGCGACGGAAAGCTCACTGGGTTGAAGAGTCATGATTATCATATAATAATGGAAAGACTCTTACCTGTTATGTTTCAGGGATATCTAGATGATGCGGTGTGGAAGGTGTTAGCTGAGCTCTCACTATTCTATAGGCAGATATGTGCCAAAGAAATAACGAAATACATGATGGAGAAGTTAGAGAAGGAGATACCTGTACTTTTATGTAAGATGGAAAAAATATTTCCTCCTGGTTTCTTCAATCCAATGCAGCATCTTCTTATCCATCTTCCATTCGAAGGAAAAGTTGGTGGTTCTGTGCAATATAGATGGATGTACCATATTGAAAGAGCATTGAGATATCTGAAAACTATGGTTGGCGACAGAGCAAGGGTTGAAGGGTGCATTGCTGAAATATTTACTCTAAAGGAAGTAGGTTACTTTTCTAGTTTCTACTTTGTAGAGGAAAACAATGTCAATACTTCGGCAATGCGATACAATGTAGATGACAAAACACCAGTTAGTGATCTCTCTATTCTTGAATCGAGGGGAACTACTGTTGGCAGCCGCACGACATACGATTTTACTGAAAGAGAAAAGACTGCTGCTTTACTCTACATGTATGCTAATATCGATGGCATGGAGAAATATTTCGAGTAAGTGTTTCTCTTACATTTATGATGATTATTGTATTTACCAATACATGTAAGCTAATATCGACAACATATGTTTTGTGTGTACAGCGAGTTCCACAACCAAAACTGGAAATATAGGCATCAACCTACGAGAAAGCAAGTAGAAACGATGCGATGGGCTAGAATTAATGGAGGACCTAATTTATTATCCTGGTTTCGAGCTTATGTATTAGTGAACACTAACATCCATCAAGATTTACGACAACTATCTTATGGATTAGTGGAAGTTAGAAGCTATGGTCGATATGACGTAAATGGCTTCTGATTCCATACAACTCAATTCAAAACTCTTCGTCCTCTCGCAGTAACATCAAATTGCGGAGTTGTGACGAGGGCAATCAACTCAGAAGGAAAAGAAACCAATTACTATGGAATCATTAACAAAATTTCTAGAATTTATTTTCGCTGGCAATAAAGAACATATAGTGGTGTTCTTTGATTGTGATTGGTTTGATAACAATCATGGAACTCGAGAAAATGAATTTGGCATGGTGGAAGTGAATCATAACGAACGCTTACGAGGTTTAAATACATACGTTCTTGCACATCAAGTGGAACAAGTGTATTATCTACCTTATCCATGTAAGAAGCTTAGCGCTTGGTGGGTGGTATATAAGGTGAATCCTCGTGAGCGCTTGTATACTCCTAGAGATGATGGTTATCATGATAGTGGAGACACTGAAGAAGTTTACCAAGATGAAGAGTTGCCAGACTCTTTTATCGTTGAGCCTGGTGTAGGACTCGATAACTTAGTAGGAGACGTTGAAGATGTAGAGACATCTATAATGCGAAAGCGGAAACGTAAACAGCTCACGACGACAGATCATGATATTGATGATCGTGATGTTGATGATCATGATGTTGATGAATTTTGAAACTGATTACGAGTAACGTTTTTTTAAATGAAAGTAACATTAAATTTTGAACTGATTACTCACTAATTATCGCTTACAGGATGTCGTCGAGCAAGGGTTCTAAGGGTTCGAAGGGGAAGAAGGCGCCGAGGGTGAGGGGTTTCCTCCCCCCGCAGGAGAGAGACGACTACTTCTACGGTTCCACTTACAGCGGGAGCAGACACACTCAACTGTTAAGTGTGTGTCCGGAGTTGCGGGACATGGTTGTCAGTTTGCAAAGTACAGAGGTAAATTTTTTCTACAATGAACGAAATTATTAAAATCACTTTTTCAATTTAACTTACTTACTTTACCATTGTAGTCTGATTTGGACTATGAGTCCGAGGCTAGAGCGGCACCTCAGGAGACGGGTACGCAGCGCAGCATGCCCTCTGGCAGCTAGCCCTCAGGCAGCCAGCCCGAGTGCACCCAGCCCAAGGACACGTCCGGTGACCAGCCTTCTGGGTCATCAGACGTGGTGCCGCAGCAGAGGAGACGTACGAGGAGGAGTAACTTTGTTGGTCCTCCACCAATTCCTAGAGAGCTAGTAATTATTCGTCCGGTTGGAGACAGGTAACGCATTAATAAAGTATTCATTTCTATTTGTTCTCAAAGACTATGGTCTTACTTAATGAATTAACAAATGTCTTTTTAGTTCTTGGGAGGACCTTTCGTACGATGGGCAGAAACACCACAGGACAGTGAACGGTTGCATCGGGAACTTAGTGCGTCTGCACTACCCCGGTGCAATCGACGGACGTGCATCTACGTCGTGGGACGATTACGCGCGCGTTCCTCACAAGGAGAACGACAACCTACAGGGATTCGTGTGGGCAGATTTTTGGGTAAGTAACTTTCATAAATATTTGAAGTTTCAATTCTTTATGTTCTTTTAAATATTAATGTGCGTATGTCGAATTGTGTTGGCTTCCTACAACTCAGGTACCACCTTGAGGACCCGGCCAAGCAGATAGATCATGCCCACTCCATGTTCGAAGTGAATGCCCAGAAGCTTGTTATGCAAATGCTTTCGAACGCTTTGAGTCGAGTAGTTAACGATTATTTAAATCTCCACGACCACGAGGTTGGTTCGTTCAGAGACGCCTCTGACACGTACTTGACGGAGGAGCAGTATGCAGAGGTAAGTTTCGTATTCTTTAAATTATTCGCATTACTTTTGGTAAGTAACATCTAATGAACTACGCATATGTGCAAGTTAGTGTCCCTTGGTTACAGGGACGAACTGAAGATTACCGAGCCCTTTGCTGGTATTGGGCTAGCGATGAGTTCATCACTAAGTCCAAGAAGGCTCGAGATGCTAGAGGGAGCTCGGGGAAGCACGGTATGGGCGTACAGGGTTTCGTGCGGATGGCTAAATGGATTGTAAGTTTCTTGATGGTTTTTTATATTCATAATGTAGTATTGTTCGTACTAACATATGTTCACAGGAAAAGGAGACTAGCGTGCGACCGAGCACTACTGCGGTCTATAGGAGAGGTCACGCTGACCCTTCTCAGCCGGAGCAGTGTAGTCAGTACGCAGCAGAGCGTCTGGTAAGTTTCATGACCTCACAAATTAGTTGACACTATATATGTTGTTGAACTTACACAATTTCATTGCTTTTCAGACTAGGTATGGGCGAGAGGCTGTGAGGATACCAGGCGAATGGTTCGATTGGGAAAACTCCCCTAACATCGACCCTCAAGCCGCGTATACAAGCGGAGGTTGAAAAGCACACGGAAGGTGAATTCATTTACTTTCATTGTTTTCAAATCAAGATTATTTGATTTTACCTTGAATTGATTCATTTTTTGTAGGCTTGCCTTATTCTCTAGAGTCGTCGACTCTAGTGAGGCACGACCTGCGAGAGGCGACTCCTCGCAGTCTTCGGCTGCTGGCGGAGGCTCCTCTAGCCGCCGTGTCACCGAGAGAGATCTCGAGGTGATGGCGCTTTGGGAGAGCTTGGCACGGCAGGAGGAGGCCTTGGTGAGGGAGCGAGAGAACAAGGCCGCCATGGTGTACCATGTGTCCTATATGGCACAGATGCAAGCGGCAATGGAAGTAAGAAACTAACAATTGTACTTTAATTACATTGCATTTCAATAAAATGTAAATTGTAATATTTGAAATGACAAGCGCTAGCTCGACAGCAAGGGCAGCAAATCCAGATACCGTTGTGGCAGCCACCACCGTTCGTGCTGCCGCCAATGCCACCACAGGAGTAGTTTCCTGGAATACAGGTACAAAAAGAAAGTTATATTAAGTTCAACTTAACAATTGAGTACGAAAACACCATTGTAAACTTATACATATGTCACCGTGTTTCGCAGGGATCAAGGACGGAGGCTCAGACTCCATCGCCGCAGCTACGGGTGCCAGGTTCGCCGCGACAGGATGACTTCTTCGCCCCTGGTGGTAGTGGAGGGGCTAGTAATGAATATCTTTGTGAATTTTTTTATTGTGGATGTCATACATCGTGATTGTGGATGTGTACTATTGCACTTTGTGATTGTGGATGTGGATGTGAATCTGTTTTGTGATTGCCTGTGTAGCTGGCCCTCGAGCCAGGTTAGCCATTTTCTGTTTTTTAAAAAAATGGGAAACCTTATATAAGACGGCCTGCATGAATTATATACGACGGTATCTAGAGGGCCGTCGTATATAAGCCTAAATAATATACGACGGCTAGGCCCGGACCGTCGTATATAAGGCTAAATAATATACCATGGCTAGGCCCTGACCGTCTTATATAAGGGCTTATATACAACAGCCAGGGCCTAGAATGGCGTATATAAAGGCCCAACCCACTGGCCCTTCTCTATGAAACGGGTCGTCGTATATAAGGTGCCATCGTATATAAGGTCTTATATACGACGGTGCCATCGGATATAAGTTTATATACGACTAGGTATATACGAAGGCAACAAACCATCATATATAACCTGCAGCCATCGTATATAGATTATATACGACGGCTTTGGTCTTATATACGACGGTTTTTGCCGTCGTATGCTTACGGGAATCCTGTAGTGTCAGAAAATGCTGAAAATTTATCATACTCTTATCATGAAATTAGAAAGCTCCTGTAAAAATTTCAACCACAGAATTATCTGTCTTTATATAATTTGGTTCTGTAGTCTTGTATAACATTAATTCATATCGTGACACATTGCATTCTTGATCATCTCGATAGAGGAACTTCTCAAGAAGACTTCGGAGGGCACTGACTTGGATTATATTGACAGAAACACTAGTTGGGATCAACAACAACACAAGCGGTTTGCATCTGAAATTTACAAGTTTATCTTTATATACACTTTATATTGTCTAGAATTGGTATTTTGCATTAAATCTATGTTTGTATGATACTCCACATGCATGACCCAATAAAACCCTAGAGTATTGGGTAGATTAGCATTTCACTTAATAGTAATTGCTACGATAAAATTGAGAAAATTGGATTAAAGAGGCACAACTCGAGTAGGCGGGTTCCTACTCGTGAACAGTGATTCAAGGGGATCAATCAGAGGATTTGAGATTGATCCACTTAATTAGGGAATGGAGACCAGGCAGGGTGGATAGAACGCTCAAGGACATGGTCCTGTAGGCATAGTTCCTGCCTGTGTTGATTGAGGACCATCTCGTGTGCGGCCCCGATGGGCAATTTGATCTTGTACCGGATGCATACTGCACATATGGGACTCAGGAAACCGATATAACTTGTTAACCTAGGTGTAGAGGCAATCCCCACCATCCTATGCCAATAGCTGAAAGGAGACAAAAGTGGTCACTACGATGGTTTGCCGTAGCTGAGGCTTACTCCTGGTCAGTAGGACAGGTTCGACATTTGGGTGTCTTGTGAAAGGTTGCCACATACGACGTTGATGGGATTGATTGATCACCTATCTCATTCAGGCATATGCGTCGTGTCATACGAGATTTGTCGATTCGAATCATCGTCGCTCGCGGTAGTGAGCATACTTGTACACTGAGTCATAACGTAGTAATCACTGAGGGAATGGTTAAATATGCTTGGTGATTAATCATCATATTGCAAATGATGGATGCTAAGTACAATTCACTAAATTTACTTCTACCTTGGGCTAGTGGTATTGAGATGAAGCGTTTCTTGTTTGATTGTGGAATCTCGACATTGCTGGTGCAAGGCATGTATTGGTCTATTGTAGCTCTGACTAAATTTACATTTTAACTCGAGCAAATGGTATCGAGAGGAAGCATTTCTTGTTTGATTGTGGAGTCTCAATGCACATTGTACAAGGCTTATAAAATCTGCTTAAAAACTGGAAGTAAGGACTCTCTGTTAGCTCAAGTTTATCTTTTATGCAAACTTCTATATTCAGCCCTCTATTTCCAGCATTTAGAGTTCCATGTTTTGGGTTATGGTTAAGTCTTGCTGAGCATAAGCTCACATCTTGTTGATCTGTTATTTTGCAGGTGACGTTGCATATGGCAACGTTAGGGAGGAAGGGTGATCCGAGTGGGGCAGCACCCAATGAGGGATGAGAGTCTCACTTGGATCCTTGCACGCCACCCGTGTTTTGGTGTATGCTTCTGTGGAGCATCCGCGGGCTGGATGTCTTCAATTTTGCTTAGCATAGGCTATAGTTCGCGAGTATATTCTTATCTTTCCTCTACAATGTACAACTGTACATTATTTGTATAATGTAACAATGATATGTATTAAAGACATATGTTGTTGTTAATATGTTCTTTTCGGTTATATGCTGTTAGGTGTAGCATCGCACGACACCACCCAATGCGATTCCTAGATTGCCGGGACGGTGGTCCTCACATGGTACACACAAAGTTTAGCCGAATAGAGAACTCATACGCTGTGTTTGTGGGTGAAACCAACACATATCCGACCCCTGTCCTTTATCACAAACCGATCCATTAAAGAAGAGTTTCCATGGACATACCTCAACCATGCATTCCTCCTCGAGTTGCACATTGTTCTCCACGATGAAGTCAGCTAAAACTTGGCCCTTCATACTCCTAAGAGGCTCGAACACCAAGTCATATTCCACCAATGAGTGTGCCCATTTACCTATCCTGCCACTTAGAATCGGTTGTTGCAACATGTGCTTGACAATGTCGTGTTGACATGTCACAAAGCACATACTAGGGATGATATAGTTCCGAAACTTGGAACATGCGTAATACAAAGATAAACATAGTTTTTCAATGAAGACATACCTGGTTTCAGCATGTAGAAGTCGTCTACTCAATGAAGTCACAGAGTACTCCTTACCTTGGCTTTCCTGAGTTAGAACAGCCCCAATAACTTGGCTTTGAGCAGCCACATATATAGCCTAAAAGACTGTCTCATCTTCGGTGCTTGCAAGACTGGTGGCTTGATCAAATATTCTTTGATTCTCTTGAAAGCCTCCCTCTGCTCTGCCCCCCAAGTGAACTCCTGCTCATGCTTGAGCTTTTAGAGTAGCATGAAGGATCCAATATTGCCAGCCAAGTTTGCCATGAACCTCCATAGGTAGTTTATCTTCCCTAGCAAACTTTTCACATCTTTATTGCATGTTGGCTCTCCAATCTTCTTGATGGCTTCCACATTCTTGGGATAAATCTCTATACCATGTTCATGCACGATGAAACCCAAAAAAACGTCCAGCCGACACGCCAAACGCACACTTGAGAGGATTCACATAAGGCCATACTTTCTCATCCTCACAAAAGCTATCTTCAAGTCGGCCATATGCCCTTGGAATCCAGCCGACTCAATGATGAGGTCATCGATATACACCTCAAGGATGTCTCCCAACATATCATGGAAGATCAGATTCATAGCCCTATAGTATGTTGCACTGGCATTCTTCAACCCAAAGGTCATCACAACCTACTCAAAAAGTCCAACGAACCCAGGGCAACAAAAAGCTATGTTCGATGTGTCTTCCTCGGCCATGAATATCTGATTGTACCCCGCATTGCCATCCAAGAAACTGGTCATCTTGTGCCCTGAAGAATTGTTGATCAACACGTCAGCAATGGGCATGGGGTACTCATCCTTGGGTGTAGCCCGGTTGAGGTCTTGGAAGTCTATGCAAATCCTAAGTTTTCCTGTGTTTTTCTTCTCTACCTGGACTATGTTTGACACCCATTCGGCATACCTGCAGGGCCGAATGAATTTAGCTTGGAGTAGAAAATTCACTTCTTCCTTGATCTTGTCGTGTATGGCCGGGTTGAATTGTCTGAAGGGTTGCTTCTGAGGTCTCAAACCTGGCTTGACCTGTAGCTTGTGCTCCACAAGGTCTCATCTAAGCCCTGGCATCTCGGTGTACTCCCATGCAAAGCAATCCATATATTTTTTAAGGAGTTGGCTTACCTCTTTCTTCTAGGAACACCCAAGGTTCTTGTCAATGAAAGTTGGTAGATGTGCCGATACCTCAACAAGGTTTATCTCCTCTAACTCGTCCATAGAAGAAAACCCTTCCCAAGTTTCCCAAAGTCGTCAAGGTCCTCTACTAGCTCACCCCTATCATTCTTGCCTAAATGATATTGTTCAGTTTTCTCCGGCAGCCAAGTCAAATGACCTCGTTTATCTAGCATTTTGAAGTTACATTGCTAAGCCTAGTGAAATCAGTCAGCTTTACACATACTGGTACAAAACCGTCCCTTCCTACGCACAAAAAGTCATAGTCAGTTAAGTCCCGACCTGTGAGACACCTAATGTCCTCATGTTAAAGGTGAGATGACTCGGCCATCGCCACACAAGCCGAGTTATCAGCTTCAATCACTTCTACCTCATCGCCAACCCACTGGACAAGACATTTTGGTGAAGTTTGGATGGAACACACCCATTGGTATGAAATCCAATCTCGCCCAAGAAGTAGGTTGTACCTGCTCCTCGCGTTGACAATAAAGAAAGCTGTGGTTATTGTCTTGCTTCCTACCATGACCTCCACAGACAATACCCCCTTGGCCTCTGTTGGGCCCCAGCAAACCCACGCAACATTGTGTTGGTCTTGATGAGGTCGTTCTCTCGGTATACAAGTCTCTCAAACATGGATATGGGCATTATGTTCACCCCTGCTCCTCCATCAACTTACATCCGTCCAACTGGTGTTCCATCAATGTGTCCTCGGATGTAGAGGGGCTTCATGTGCTGGCCGAGCTGCTCTGGTTTCTCAAAACCACGTTCTTGGCTCCTAGATCGAGCTCGGCCACCTCAACCTTCAGGAGACAGAACTCAGCCGGCAGGTGGAACACCTTGTTCACCTTGACCTGGTTCTCATCCTTGCCCATATTGTCTTCTTCAGTCTCATCATTTCCAGCTTCCTCCCGGGCAATCCCCATCTCCTTCCAGGTCTTCTTGGTGATCATTGGTCATGCTTGGTTGAACCAATGATCCCTTTGCTCCTCCTTCCTCTTCTCAGCAAGTTCCAGAGCCCTCAGCCATTGCACACACCTCTTTTGAGTCTTGTCGAGCCCTGTGAAACACCATTAGAGTTTTGTCTTTGTTCCCAAAGCCACTGTCTTGATCACGCCTTGTTTCATCCCCTCTGGCTTCACATCCCATCTGCTGAGTTGTCTTGGAGCTGCCTTGGGCTGGCCGGTTCATATCTTGGGTTGTTGTGGTTGTGCACGTTCAACCGGCCTTTGTATCTTGTGCTTGGGTGCTTGTGTGATGCCTGATTCGACGATGACTCTTTCCTTCGGAGACACCAGCCGAGAACATTATCTAGGAGGTCTTAGATCAACTCTTGTTCTCTCGGCTTTGCTTGGAACAACACCCTTCTTCATGTTGGAAGTGTCAACCTCAGGTCGTTTACCCAAACTTTGCTATGTGAACTGGGCTTCACTCCCCAGGTTGCTAAGGGCCAGTTCATCTTGGATCATGCAAGGTACTGATCCAATCACCAGCACTTGGTGTCCCGAGCTCGTCTTTTCCTTGGTTTGGGTTTGTCCAGCGTGTATCCGAGGTCGGTTGAGGAATCAGCATTTTCTTGAGGTTTTTTCTTTGTTTTCCAAGTCGTGGCGTTGGTTTCTCACTTACCCGGGTGTTGCTCCTGCACCCAAGGTTCCCAAGCCGCTCGGGAGGGCGTTTTACCTTGGAAAATAACTGATTTCCAAAGGTACCTATGATCTCCGGGCCGTGCCCCCCCGAGCCCCTTGGGAGGTCCATTTATCTTGTTTGTCAAGGTGCCGATTACTCCCAAACCCGGTTTTCCCGAGAGTGCTCCTCAAGCTTCTGTTGGTGAAGGTCTTCGACCCGTCACATTTGCAATCTTTCAGCCTGTGGAAGACACGTTTTGCTTTCTTCTTTCTGATGTATGTGGTGATCAAATACACTTATATTGGCTTGAATTGGGTGTTTTTTCTTGGCTCGTTAAGCTTCCACATGCCGACTTTCGGGGTTCCGAGGCTTGATCATCTTTTTTTCGTAGATCATCAGACACAATCATGTTCTTCCCTTTGGTTGTGGACGCCTGATCGGTCCTCACAAGGATCTTCTTACCCTCGAAGTTTACCATGTTCACAGGGAAAGGATCCGTGTCCAGCTTCATTCGGTGGCCACCACCGAGTGTCAACCGGCCATCGTTTAGAGCCGATTGTACCTGCTGACGAAAGAAGTTGCACTCGTTAGTTGAATGAGAATAAGAGTCATGCCACTTACAATAACGTTTTTTGGCCAGCTGCTCGGGTGGTGGGATAACATTTCTGTTCTTGAGCTTGATGACCCGGTTTTGCAAGAGCACATCAAAGAGCTTGTCACACTTCATTACATCGAAGGTGAACATCATCTGCTCCTTCTACCCGGGGCTGGGCTTCAAGAAAGTGCAAGACAAGGGCTTGTTCTTGTGGTTTTCAACCCACTCGGCCACAAAAACTTCCATCTCCTCGTCACTAGCCGAGTGTTCCCCGAGCTGGTTGACTTGTTGCTTCTTTCGGTCTCTATGGTTGATCTCGTTGAACCGGCCGTGTGCCTTAGCTTCTCTGGCTCGATTCTCATGTGCCATAGCTTGCTGCAAGACTATGTTAACATCTCCAAACTTGACACCATCCATCTTCTCCCTAAGATACGGTAGAAGCCCTGCAAACACTAGATCAGCCAAATTCTTTTCCCCTATGGTTAGGCTAAAACATTCTTTTCTAGTAACCCTAAATTGTTTGATGTATTCAGCTACACGTTCATTGTGTTTCTGCCTCACTGCAGTAAGAAGGAACATCCTTAGCTCGTTTTCACCAGTGAAGAAGTATTCATGAAACTTTTCTTCTAAACACGGCCATGGTAGGACAGAGTTAGGAGCTAGTGAGGTGAACCAAATAAAAACCATGCCGGTTAGGGACCAGGGGAACAATCTGATCTGGTGTACATTTGTGATTCATATGTCATTGCCCTCGATCAAGAATTGGTCTACATGTTCTTGAGTAGTTTTTAAATCCTCCCCACTAAACTTAGAGAAATCCAGCACCTTAAAGCCTATAGGATATGGGACATTGTCTTAGTGGTCGGGGTAAGGCTTGCAGTAGTTTCTAATGGTTGCCCTGCTTGCTACCCCAAACTCTCAATGTGTTCTAGTCACTTGATCTCTAAGTTAATCGTGTGGTGCATTGTTCTGTGGCACTGTAGGTTCAAGCAGGTTGCAAGGTGCAACTTGTGGAGGTGGTGGAGGGAAGTGCACGTCGGGTACTAGCCCGAGCGGTACACCACTCACCGTGGGTAGAACGTCAGGTCCATCTGCCATCGTTTGATAGTATGGCTGCTGCACTTTCACGATGGGCTGCCTGGCTTGCACGTACGTTGGTGGCACGCAAGGTGACAATGTGCTGGCTACAATCCCTGCTGCGGTACTCATGTTAGCATCCATGCGTTTGCCTACCACCTCTTCTTGCACTTGTTGCACGGTAGATCAGATCCGCCGAAGAAGGTTCCGATCTATTGTGTGCTCTACGTCCTCTTTGAATGTGTCAAAGGATGTAACACCCTCATATTCATCATCATGCATTGCATTCATTTTCATATAGAGAAGCATCTAAAAATAAGAAGAAAATAGATAAAGGAATACAGAAACAAACAAATAAATAAAAGAAAAGAAAATTAGAAAAAAAAAAAAGAAAAAACCTAGGCGCCCTCCCCCCTTGTGGAATTTCCCCTGGCCGTGCCCCATTTGGGATTTTTCCCCCTGGCCGCGCCCCCCTTGGGGATTTTCTCCACCCTTGGCCGCCGCCCCCTCTAGGGATCCCCCCAAATAAATCTCAGCCCTTGATTAATTTTATTTTCTGAAATCCTAGCCATTTGGCTGCACGTCCCCCAAATTAAATCCCAGCCCTTGATCAATTATTTTGCTGAAAGGCTAACCCCTTGGCTGCTTTCCCCCCTGTATAAAAAACCCTTCCCCCCTAGCCGTCACCCCTGCCCAGAAAACCACTGGCCGCTGCACCCCTGCCCAGGAAAACACCCCCTGGCTGCACCTTGCTGTTGCTTTGCCCTGGCCGCCGCCCTGCTACCCTGTCGCGCCTTTGCCGGAGAAGAAGACCCCAGCGCCTCCTTGCCCTTGCCGCAGCTCTGCTCTGACCCAAGGAAAACCCAAGCCGCCACATTGATCACAAGAGGAGCTCCAGCTGCAGCCACTGCAAGTAGAAGACCAGCCGCAGAGGAGAAGAAGAGGAGGAAGAGAGACAGGAGCCGTCATCCTTCGTGCAACATCGCTGTTGTTGCCCTTAACCCTGCTGCATCACACCTTACGACCAGGAGCTACTGCAAGTAAGTAGGACAGTCCCCGGCTTAGGTTTTGACGACGGTTTGATCTAATATCCGAGCTAGGATTATAGCCACGTCCAAATTGATTTCCAGAAGCACCGATCATGACAAACCTCACTAAAACCTACCCAAAACTCACATGGACACATGAAAACTAGTTACTGTAGGTTGCATTATAGGATTTCATACATCCACATCATCACATCTTGAGTAAAATGTGTGCATAGTATTGATTGATGTATTGCCTTGTATGTACATGATCGCGAGTAGAAGGACACACTCAAAAGGCCGTCTACGAGGACCTCCAGCACCAAGACTTTGTCGTGTTTGAGCAACAGAAACTGTGGGAGCAAGGCAAGTGCCCCATGACCATATTGTTCCTATTTTTTGAACTGTTTTGTTTGTGAAAATTACATGCTCATGTCAATTTGACGGGAAACCCTTGAGTAGGAGTTTACTAGCATTGTTAGCCACTCCCTTGTTGTCAGGAATTTGTTTAGTCGGGTATAGTGTCGTTTTCTCATTTTTACCGCATAACTTACAAGATTACGGGAAACTAAAATAAACTTACTTATTACTGCACTCATGAAGATTAAAGATGATGAGAAAATGATGATGTTTAATGAGCATGGATCTGGGGGGATATAGCCAAGCTTGGCTTGTGGTTATGTTGAATGAGATGGTGATTTGCTTGCCTTAGATCTAAGGACCTAGTCATGCGAGAATATGCTAGGAAAAGAGTGCCACCATAAGGCCAATTATGGGTGTGGCTTAGCTAACTAATTAGGTGCGTTTCTAGTTTGTTACGGACCATTGGATGGCGTGGGAAATGGGAGTCGAGGGGGACTGCCCTGGGAACTGCATGGCACACGAGGGGCCAAGGGGTGGGAGAATGGAGATTCAAGCCTGCCGGTGAAACCTCAGTGGGTCCGTACATTCTAGTAGCCCTTTTGTAAAGCCTATTTAATTTGTGATCTCTTGGCCATACACCGACAGTTGTGTAGTGGCATGACAGAGGTTTCTATAGTCGCCGACGGGTGACGAAATCACGACCTTGTGGGTAAAGTGGTGCCACCTCTACAGAGTGTAAAGCTATCATGATAGCCGTGCTTCCGGCTACAAGCACCTGGCCAACATCCATGATTAGAGACAGAACTTGGGATAGTTATTTGGGTATGGTTATGTTAATGTCATTCGGGACTAGTTTTGGGATTGGCCTTGTTTATACATATGAGATTGGACTCGGTTATGTCATTATGTGTTGATCATGAGCAATTGTGATATGGGATGAGCTTGAGAATGAACATTGGCTGGTTGAACTTTATAGATGATGAGGTATGATGGTATTGAACATGAGGGATGATGAATTACTTTGTTATTATGGAATTTAATTCACCTAGACATTGTAGACTGTTTTTCTTATGATTTTGAAATAAAACTTGCTTGCTGCATTGAACCTTTGTTTCCAACCTTGTCTAAGCTAGATGTCATACTTTCCTGCACTTGCTGAGTACGACATGTACTCAGCCTTGCATTTCACACAATATATCAGCTACAGGAGAAGAGTATTTCAATGAGCAGGTGGAGCACTAGGCATGTGCACTACCGTCAACTGTCTTGGGACTCGGAGTTGGAGCCCCATCATCTTTCGTCTACTTCCGCTACTGTTTAGAGTCTTCCGCTGCATTATAAATTAGATAATCATGATTGAGACATTGAACTATTGTAATAAAGCACTTAAGTACTATTTGTAACGTGGTTAAAGTTCTGAATTCAGTTGTGAACTATGTGTGTATGTGTGATGAACATCCTGGGCACACATACGCATCACTTGGTTCATTTTCGGAACCGGGTGTCACTGATTGGTATCAGAGCTCACGTTGACCGTAGTACGCAAGCCTAGGTAGAATGGATGCTCCAAAATACATTGGAACACCCCTCTAAAATGATATTTTCGAAAACTGCTTGCTGCTGCATTTTAGTTGTCAACTCAGCCATGCCAAAGTGCTATTTTCAGCCCTTTTCTTCTTTTCCTTTCGGACAGCCACACCCTCTGTTCTCTTG
Organism: Neostapfia colusana; assembly: GCA_030760725.1. Taxonomy (NCBI): domain Eukaryota; kingdom Viridiplantae; phylum Streptophyta; class Magnoliopsida; order Poales; family Poaceae; genus Neostapfia; species Neostapfia colusana. The sequence continues at coordinate 66,853,715 of JASWHV010000011.1, forward strand.
CTTAATAGCTGCTGAATGTGAAGGACATTCAGAGTTTCCTTGGGATGACCGGATATTACTGCCGATTCATCAAGGACTTCTCCAAAATAGTGAAGCCTATGACGGCATTGTAAAGAAAGAAAAGGCATTTCAGTGGACACAAGCGTGTCATGACAGCTTTGAGGAGTTAAAGAAGAGATTGACAATGGCACCGGTTTTGGTATTGCCGGACGTGAGCAAGACCTTTGATATATATTGTGATGCCTCAAGACATGGACTTGGATGTGTGCTTATGCAAGAAGGCCAAGTAGTAGCTTATGCATCGAGGCAACTAATGAAACATGAGCTGAATTACCCTACCCATGATCTTGAACTCGTAGCTGTGGTACACACCCTGAAGATTTGGAAGCACTATATTCTTGGCCACCGATGTGAAATTTATACGGATCACAAAAGCCTCAAGTACATATTCACGCAAACGGATCTGAATTTGAGGCAACATCGATGATTGGAACTCATCAAGGATTATGATGTAGGAATTAACTATCACCTCGAGAAAGCTAATGTAGTAGCAGATGCTCTGAGCTGAAAGGGAGCATGTCACCGACTAACGGTTCAGGAGCTGCCACCCGAGCTACTTAAGGTGTTTGAACGGTTACATCTTGGGTTCGTGAATGAAATGGAGGTGATAGACCTAAACCCAATGTTATAACAAGAGATACGAAATGGTCAATCAATGGATGAGGAGTTAAAGGAAATCAAGGAAAGAATCCGACAAATCCAAAAGTAGGATTTCCCACATGTAAACATGAGAGGCTGAGCTCACAATTAGGTCCTAAACATTCTTAGGAATGCTCATGCCAAGTTTCATGCAAATTCAAACCTTTTTGAGGCACTTTTGGATACAATTATATAAAGGGCTAGTTTGAATGTAAATTCAAATTCAAGCTACGTTCATCACCTGAATTCAAAAGGTGGATTCATATTCAAACTCAGCACATCTTTATGAGCTTCCACACAAAATTCCATCTCATTTGGAGTTGATCTTGACGGTAGCTAAATTTGCTCAATTCAAAACTGAATTTGAAATTCAGATTCAGGTTTGATGCAAATTCATCCAAACTGATTTCACATTTTGATTCATTCAAATTCTAATACCCAATTTTGTGGTTTGAGCAAATTTAAAAGGGCAGTAGGGTCTCCAAATCATGTGAGCAGTAAAAATTCAATTTGTAAGGACAAAAGAGGAACTGTGGGACCCACTGTCAGTCACACAATTGAAATGAACCGCCTCAAAGCCGATGCAGCTCGGTTCTTCGGGCCTCTCCCGCGGATGCCATGGCGATCGACCGGCTCCACCAGCTCTTTTGGGTTTCTGCTCCCGTCAATCAGCGCGGTACTTCTTATCACCGAGCCCAGTCGCCCACACACTCGTTCCTTCGTGTTTTCGTTGCCCTCGCACATGGAACCAACCGCCACCGAGACCCACGCCGAGCTTCCGTTGCTAGCCCGGTCCACGAGCTCCGACGCCCAGCAAGGGTGAAAACGGTGTGGCCCACGCTCCCTCAATCTTGCCAAAGTCATGACCTGGGGTGCAGTAAGCTAGAACCCCGTCGTTGAGCTCTATTTCCGCCGGTAAACCAACTTCGGTGCCTCAACGTTGAGCCGAGCCTCTACTGTGTTTCACGCACAATCAAGGCTCGGCAAAGGTCGTTTATCATCTCCTCTTGCTGTCCATCAAGTTTGGAGTGGTGTCATGGGATGAGCCGGCCGGAATTTGAGTTTTCTTCCCGGTGGGTTCTTTGGACCGACGGTGCTAAACCTCAAAGTTCTCCTTAAATACATAGTTGCTCCCAATTCTGGTCTAGTCCCAAGTTCTTTATCCTCCGACGGTTCCCCTTGATCAAACGGTGCTCAAATTCGTCAACCCTAGCCAACGTACGACGAGTGTTTCCTAGCCGCCGTGCAAATCACTTCGGGTGCAGGGTACAAGCTACATAGAGGCCTTCCCGCACCTTGGGGCGTCCATGTCGACCTTCTTCATGATTCCCTGGTTCTATAGATCCCATAAACCAAGTGTTTGGGGGTCTAGAAGATATGGCCGACGTTGCCAAAGTCTTCTCGGAGCCGCCGCTCGTCACACGGTAGTTTCCGGCCATCTACTGCCAAACCAACCCTCCCAATGAGTTCAGTGACCCCAAAAACACTTAGGCGGCCAATTCCGAGTACCCTAATGCCTGGAAACCCTACTCCGCGAGGGCGCCGCTGCTATCCAGCAACCGAGCACCGCCGGCTGGAGGTAGAAGACAGACTGTGGGGCCCAGTCGTCAGTGACAGAAATCCGGTCCCCAGGAGACTCTGTGGCTACAGGATCTTCTGTGGCTATGGGCGAAATGTGTGTGGAACACTGTGTTGCTGCGATGAGGAGCTGTCACATCAGCTATAGGGCCTGCTGTCAGGGTTTTGAACTTTTCACGGGTTTTTCTTTTTTTCCAGAATTTCTCCAAACTTTAGAAGCCCATAACTTTTGCTAGGATTGTCCAAATTCAGTGAACCAAATTTTTTTGGGTTCAGCTCTCTGAGTAATATCCAGAAAAACAAGTTTCTGTCCATGAAACCCATTATTTTTCCAGAATTAATTCCCCAAAATTTAAAATTTTGGGAATTTTAACTGGAGATTCACTTTGTGGAAAATTCTTAAATTTGGCGAGGATGTTCATTTTAATATCCTTGAGTTACATGAGAAATTTAAGATCCATCCGAGTTTATTAAGTCCGCCTAATGGTGTGATTAAGTGAACTGACCCAGAGAAAAGGAAAAATGTAAAGAAACATTTTCAGAATTTTCTCAATCTTGATTAGCTCATACTTTCTCTAGAATTTTTTATATTATATGAAACCAACTCCATTAGAACCACCATAAACTCTAGTTTCCAGAATGTAATGGCTTGCTCCACGAAAATCCCTGAAAATCCTTAGGAACTCTAGTAATGGACATTTATACATTTATTTGTGCAGGGCTCAAATGAGCTTTGTTTCAAATAAAATTTGGCCGAGTGTCTCGTTAGGTTCTCACCAAGCCACAGTAAAAATTTCAGAGCCAAAAGAAATGTCTATCTAGAGTTATGGTCTTCATATTTCTCAATTCAACAAAGTTGCATTAGATTTGATACATATCGTTGATTTGATTATGTGTAGTCGTTGAAGGCGAGGAAGCCCCGGAGATCTTGGACTTCATGCCTCCGGAGGAGAATCAAACCACTGACCAGCAGCAACAAGGCAAGCCCCGGTTTGCATTTAACAGTTTTTATCGAGTTTTTGTTTTATCTCCACTTAGATTGTTGTATGGATGTGCATTAGGTGTAGGATGATTGAAACCCTAATTGCATAACCAGATTATCTTAAAAAGAGTGCGGGTAGTGTCTCATAGGCTTCGGTACAAGTTGAGTAGATGGAATCTACTCGCGAGTATAGGATTCGCCACATACGAGATTGGTTCGAGATGTGAGATAACCCTAGTAAGAAAAACGAGACCAGGCAGGGGCGTAGGACGCAGCAAGGGGAAGTCTTGTGCGCGTAGTCCTGCCCATGTCGATTGAGGACCGATCCATGTGCGGCCCCGCTGAACAAGTTTGAATGTATAGAAGGCATATCGGATATATGGGCTCCGATAAACTGATGTAACCTATACCTCCGGCCGTCGAGGCATAATGCACCGATTTATAGGTGTTGGTTGAGGGCGGCAAGGTGCAAATCCGCTAGCGGGCATAGAGAGATGCTCCGTGTATGGAACCTCCTGCTTGTTTGGGTGTGACCGGTTTGACGTTTGGGCTCTTTGGTGAAAGGTTGTCCCATACGACATCGGTTGAGTGTGCCGCTGCAGCTCTGAGGATGGGCGTACGTGACGTGCTGTTCGGGTATCCCTGCATGTGTATATCGAGTCGATTCACCATCCCTCACAGTCATGAGTACCGCTTGTTCACTGTGTCATGACGTAGTAAATTTATGGAACAATTGTGATGAATTACTGCTATTATGAATAAATTGTATTGCTATATGTGTGCCACCAAATATTGCTCACTAAATTTCAGATTTACGAACCTTTAACTTGTGGCTAAAATATTAAGTAAGGATGAACTTGTAGTCGTGTCCTTTGCTGCAAACCCCCATCCTATCTTTGGTATGACATGCATGTAGAGTTTCTTGTGTAGGAGAGTCGGATAAGACTTGCTGAGCCATCAAACTCACTGTTGCTGTTATGAGTGTTTGCAAGTGAGGAGTACCCCACTGACTCGGAGTATGGGTTCACCGGCGAGGGCTATCCTCCATCGGGAATGACGGCTGTGTGGGAGCCGTGTACGCCACCTTGAAGCTGGAGTGTAGCTAGTGTGGGTTGTCCATATGGCGGGACAACCGACTTTTGCTAGTTAGGTTAGCTGTGAGTTATATAGTTTATTCCGCTGCAGTTAAACTCTGTAAATTAGATGTAAACTGAAGGTTTGTACTACTTTTGTACAAATTCAGTAAGTTTGAATGTAATACTTGGTTTTTTTATCATGTGTGCTGTTGGTTATCGCATCGTGCACCCTCTGTGATCCTGGATTGTTCGGATTTCGGTTCGTCACAGCCGCTCCACCTTTGTTGATTTTCTCCCCCTGGCCGTGCCACCCTTGGGGATTTTCTCCCCCCTTGGGGATTCCCCCCCCCCCTTGGCTGCCGCCCCCTCTAGGGATACCCCCCTAAATAAATCTAAGCCCTTGATTAATTTTATTTGCTGAAATCCTAGCCCTTTGGTCGCACCTCCCCCAAATTAAACTCCAGCCCATGATCAATTATTTTGCTGAAATCCTAGCCCCTTGGCTGCTTGTCCTCCTATAAATAAAACCCTCCTCCCATGGCCACTGCCCCTGCCCCGAAAACCCCTGGCCACCGCACCCCTGCCCAGGATAAAAGCCCTCCTGGCCACGCCTTGCTGCTGCTTTGCCCTGGCCGCCGCCCTGCTACCCTGCCGCGCCTTTGCTGGAGAAGAAGACCCCAGCGCCTCCCTGCCCGGCCGCAGCTCTGCTCTGCCCCAAGGAAAACCCAGCCACCACATTGATCACAAGAGGAGGTCCAGCTGCTGCCGCTGCAAGGAGAAGACCAGCTGCAGAGGAGAAGAGGAGGAGGAAGAGAGGCAGGAGCCATCATTCTTTGTGCAACATCGCTGCCATTGCCTTCAACCCCGCTGCATCACACCTTGCAACCAAGAGCTACTGCACGTAAGTAGGATAGTCCCCAGCATAGGTTTTGATGACGGTTTGATTTAACGCCCGAGCTAGGACCATAGCCACATCCAAATTGATTTCCAGCAGCACCGATCATCACAAACCCCACTAAAGGCTACCCAAAACTCACATGGACACATGCAAACTAGTTACTGTAGGTTGCATTATTGGATTGCATGCATCCACATCTTCACATTTTGAGTAAAATGTGTGCATTGTGTTGATTGATGTAGTGCCTTGTATATACATGATTGTGAGTAGAAGGACACACTCAAGAGGCCGTCTACGAGAACGTCTAGCACCAAGACTTCGACACGTTTGAGCAACACAAATTGTGGGAGCAAGGCAAGTGCCCCTTGACCATATTGATCCTATGTTTTTGAACATTTTTGTTTGTGAAAACTGCATGCTCATGTCAATTTTATGGGAAACCCTTTAGTAGGAGTTTACTAGCATTGTCAGCCACCCCGTTGTCATCTGGAATTTGTTGAGTCAGGTATAGTGTTGTTTTCTCTTTTGCACCGGATAACTTACAGAATTACAGGAAAGTAAAATAAACTTGCTTATTACTGCACTCATGATAATTAAATATGATGAGAAAATGATGATGTTTAATGAGCATGGAACTGGGTAGATCTATGCAAGCTTGGCTTGTGGTTATGTTGAATGAGATGGTTGTTTGCTTGCCTTAGGTCTAAGGACTGGTTCATGTGAGAGTATGCCAGGAAAATAGTGCCACCACAAGGCCAAATATGGGTGCGGCTTAGCTGACTAATTAGGTGCATTGCTAGTTTGTTATGGACCATTGGATGGCGCGGGGAATGGGAGTCGAGGAGGACTGCCCTTGGAACTGCTTGGCACACGAGGGGGACCATGGGTGGGTCCGTAGAGATTCAAGCTTGCTGGTGAAATCTCAGTGGGTACATACATTCTAGGAGCCCCTTTGTAAAGGCTATTTTGTCATCTCTTGTCCATACACCGACGGTTGTGTAGTGGCATGATGGAGGTTTCTCTAGTCGCTGACGGGTGACGAAATACAAAACTTGTGGGTAAAGTGGTGCCACCTCTACAGAGTGTAAAACTATCATGATAGCCATGCTTACAGTTACAAGCACCTGTCCAACTTCCACGATTAGAGGCAAAACTTGGGATAGTTATTCGGGTATTGTTATTGTAATGTCATTCGGGACTTGTTTTGGGATTGGTCTTGTTTATACATATAAGATTGGATTCGGTTATGTGATTATGTGTTGATCATGAGCAATTGTGAATATGGGATGAGCTTGAGAATGAGCACTGGTGCGAGGACCCGATGGTCCCGACAAGCTAGGATCTCGCTGAGGGGTGCTGCGTTGCACAACACCGGATAACACACATAAAAGGCATAAAGCGGAAGCGTATATTTTATTACATAAACGTTTATGAACATAGTTACATCAAAATAACGTTATGTTTACACTCGCGGGCATAGACTAAGCAAAAGAAGTTCACGTTCAGTCCGTGAGCGTGTCCTCACTAGCACACACGCACACTAACACGGCGGCGTGCACGGCTCCCACTCGATGGTAGTTCCATCTTGTGGTCCGTCTCCTCCTCGGGAGCCTCCTCCTCATAGCACTGTTCAAACGTTTCAAACACAAGCAGTGAGCACGATGGCTCAGCAAGACTGACCCGTCTTACCTACACATGAGGCTCTACATGCTGGGTTTGCAGTGTATAGAAGTAAAGTATGTTGCAAAAGGCACGCCTATTTAGAGGACTCTTACTTTCAAGTTTTAGCAGCAAGTTGTTGGGAAACCTCATGCTAAGACACATAAGAAAGCCGCAATCAGACAAGAAACACATTTCTCTTATGTGATTTGCCTAAGGTTGAAAAGAACTTTGATTAGCTCTAAACTAAAGCATTTCATTAACAAACAATGTAAAGCTTTCAACCAGCAATCTTTTAACATGACACTAGCTAGTTCTTTCTATGTTACGGTACAGTGAACAAGTGGTACTTACTGACCGCAAGGGACGGCGATTATAATCGATTTACACCTGCAGGGTTATCCGAATAACCCGTCACGTACGCCCGTACTCGATGTTACCTACAGCAACCACCACGGATGTCATACGCAACCACCTTTCATCCGTTAGCCAAGTATTGAACCGTTCCTATCGTCCAGAGTAGGAGGTCTCTGTGCGGAGCATCCACAGTGCACGCCAGCCAATTTACACCTCGCTGCTCTCAACCTACCCTATGGGCGACAAGCAATGCCTCAACAGATTGCTACCCGAATCACATCGGTTTCCTGGTTCGCATATATTCGGTAGGTCTTCGGTACTGTTATTGCTTGTTCAACAGGTCAGCACACGGCTCGGTCCTCAATCAACACAAGCAGAGCTATGGCACCCAGGCCCCAAAGTCCTGCTGCCCTTACTCTCTGCTCGGTCTAATTTTCTTGCCGTGTGATTCATTGTCTAGCTCTAACCGAGTAGTGTGCTCTAGCCTATTCTCGCGAGTTGCTCCAACTACTCGAATTGTACCGAATCCTAAACCAATTTAGCATTGCAGTGGCTACTCGAAGTTTAAAACCTAAGCCCAAAACTCCTGTTTCTCTTGGCTATGCATTTGGGTTTTCAAACAAGACTCTAATGCACAATTGTAGGAAATACATAAAGTAAGTGATCAAAGCATAAGACTTTATGAAATGGCTAATGCAAACTGGAGCTTGCCTTTCTGCTAGTCGTAATCTAACTGTTCCTCCAGAATAATGAAGTCTAAAACCTCCGGATCCTCTTGGAGTTTAGCGACTACACGAAATAAACATACAATGCGTGTCAATTTAAATGCATTTGAGTCAGTGTGATAATGTGAAGACTAGTATAGCTAGACAGTCATTTTGCTTATGAAATTTTTACTGAGGTTTGGTGACAACCTAAACAGGAACTTGACCAAATTTCATTTAAAGCAAAGTTCATTTGAGTCCTGCACAAATAAATGTGTATTTGGCCCTAATTAGAGCTCTTATGGTTTTTTAAGGATTTTCATGGAGCAAGCCATGACTTCTATGGAAACTAGATTTTCATAGGGTTCTAATGGAGTTGGTTTCATATAATTTAAAAAATTCTAGCAAAAGATATGAGCTAAACAAGTTCAGAGAAGATCTGAAAAATATTTCTGGACATTTCCTTTTTCTCTGGACCAGTTTACTTAATCACACCATTAGGTGGATCAAATGAGGTCGGATGTATCTAAATTTTTATTGCCGCTCAGGGATATTATAAGGAACATCCTGGCCAAATTTCAGAATTTTCCACTAAAGGGTTTTCCAGTGAAAATTCTAAACAACTTAAAATTTGGAGAATTAATTCTGGAGAAATAAAGGTTTTTATGGGGTGAAACTTGTTTTGTTGAAAATTACTCAGAGAGCTGAATCTAAGAAAATTTGGTTCATTCGATTTGGAGCTTCCTAACAAAAGTTATGGGCTTCTAAAGTTTGAACTAAAAACTCGAACTCGGGGAAATGTTTAAAACACTGTCTGTGGGTCCGGACTATGTGGCGACTCCTGAGAAAATGCCACACAGGGCCACGGAGTTTCACTGCACAGCCACAAATGGACCCGGAGCCGCAGACAATCCGATTTAGTTCACCCGAGCTACTGATGCGTGGGGCCGGGTGATCGTCTTCAACCTCGCGCACCCCCACGCCCGCCCGCACCCGACCTCGCCGGAGTTCACCGGAAACCGACCTCCCGGCCATCTCCCAAGCTCCGGCTTGCCGCCAGGGCCTAACCCAACGTGCTAAACCCTTTGGTGAAGTTTCCCCGAGCCGGCAAAATCTCCAACCTAGTCCGCGACGGTGCAGCGGTTCAGCTTCACTCCGGCAGTGTCGATCACCACCTCTAGCCCGCCAAACACTGAGTTTTCAAGCTCTACAGCACCGGTGTGACATTTAGATGCTCGACATGATCCCAAGTTAGCTCGGGAGAGGCTCTAAGTGAGCTTGCACCGTGCACCCGACGGCTTCCGCCATTGGAGCCGTTAGCAAAACTCGAAATAGGCTGTCTACAGGGGTTTTCATGCTAGGGTTGCGAAGAAAAGTTGTTCACTATTAAGTCTTGCTCATGTGTTTGCAGTTTTAGGAACCCTAAACGATTATGGAGTGAGAATTTGACCTGAACCTCGTTTGGTGCCGGCCGGAGGGAAAATGAGAAATACTCCGGGGAGCTTCCACGGCTTGGGCTGAAATTTGGAGTGAAGCAGCTCAGGGTTCTTGGGCTCCTAAACGGTTCTTGCTTGGGCATGAAAGACCACGGTTTGAGTTGTCCACGAGAGCCTCCCTTTCGTTTGTAGTTTAGCCGCCGCGCGAACACGGAGTTCCCAGGGTAGGAAGGCCGAACACTGGTCGGTGGTGCGTCAAGGAAGTAAAGGGCGATACCCTGGTGCCATTTTGCCACCCGAGGACCACTGTTCGCGATCAAGAAGATCATTTTCGATTGGCCGAGGTTGGCGGCGGCGGCTCTGTTCTGTGCGAGCGAGAAGGCTTCAGGTGCTTTGTTCCTAATCAAATGGAACATGCCGAGGGGGTGTGATAAGGGCATTGAGCAGCTGACCTGTGGCACATCCGGAGCAAAGCAGGAGGTGTCCGGCGTTTTTGCCCTCGGTGGCACGCGCAGCCTTGGCCCGAGAAGCAGAGTCACCGGGTGCAGTCGGTTCAATCCAATGTATGGCTGACAGGGGGTCCCACCTCAAGTAATTTGTCCCAAAATCTTCAATTTCTACTGCTCTAAACAATGGGGACCCTAATACCCTTGGCAATTTGATCATTTCACCAAATGCCCATTTGAAATTGGAATGATTCAAATTGTGAACTGGTCTGGATGCATTTTGATTCAAATGGCAAACTGAAATTTAAATTCAGTTTGTTTTCTCAAAATGACTCATGTAAAGATCAACTCCAAATGGAGTGAAAATTGGTGTGTGAGCTCATAAAAATGTGCTGAGTGTGAATATGAATCCCACTTTTGAATTCATGGGATGAAAGGAGTTTGAATTTTAATTTAAGTTCAAACTAGCATTTTAGTAATTGTACCCGAAAGTACCTCAAAAGGTTTTGAATTTGGGTGACATTTTGCATGAGCATTCCTAACAAAGTTTAGGAGTTAATCATATGCTCACCCACTATATGATGCATGTGGGAAATACCAATTTTGCATTTTGTGTGTTCATCTCCTAATAAATCTATTTATGGTGGTTACTTACTCTTCAAATGTGTTCATATGATTTCCACAAATGAAGTGAGGTGTGGGTGTGATGAACACTTTTAGCAAGTGAAAAACTTGGGCCCTTGCATTCCTCCCCACTTAAAAGAATCTCGCCCCGAGATTATAAGGTAAAATTGAGAGAGAGGATGGTGGAAAATTACCGGAGATGCGACGTTAAAAAGTCCGGGTAGTTGGCGCGAAGAAATCCTTCGCTCTCCCGTGTGCCTCATCCTTGGAGTGATTACTCCATAACACTTTATAGAAACACAACGTACGGTTGCGTGTGGTTCAGGCCATCTCATAAATTATCTGAACCGGTTCCTCCCGATATGTGAGATTCGGTTTCAGTTCCTCAATATCTCCCAGCTGAACGGTGGTTGAAAGATTGAGGCACATCCTCAGCTGAGAAATGTGGAAGATGTCGTTCACACCAGAGAGTGTCGCTGGTAATTCCAGCCGGTATGCAACGGATCCACATCTTTCCAAAACCTGGAATGGACCGATGAATTGGGGTGCCAACATTCCTCTGACCCTGAATCTGTTCACGCCCTTCATTGGAGACACACGTAGATACACGTGATCCCCTACTTCAGATTGCAGAGGACGTCTTCTCCGGTCCGCATACTGTTTTTGTCAGGATTGGGCGGCTTTCAAGTTCGCTTGAATCAGCCAAACTTTTTCTTCCGCATTGTTGACAAGATCAATCCCAAAGGTGACCCTTTCGCCGGATTCACACGAATTCAGCGGTGTGCGGCATTTTCTTCTGTATAGCGCCTCACAGGGCGCCATTTTTTTGCTGGCATGGTGCCCATTATTGTACGAAAACTTGGCTAACGGTAAGTGATCATCCCAATTCTTATCGTGGTTGATAGCACAAGCTCGTAACATGTCTTCTAGGATTTGATTTACCCGCTCGGTTTGCCCATCCGTCTGCGGGTGGTACTCTGAACTACGGATCAGCTTCGTCCCCAATGCAGCATGTAACTGCTCCCAAAAACGAGACACAAATGAAGTGCCCCGATCCAAGATGATAGTGCAGGGAACGCCTTATAAGCACAGAATCCGTGAGATGTATAATTCAGCATACTTCTTGGCGTTGTAGTTTGTATTAACCGGGATAAAATGGGCAACTTTTGTGAGCCGGTCGATGATCAACCACACTGAATCATGTTTCTGTAATGTAGTGGCTAAACCAATGATGAAGTCCATGCTCACATCCTCCCACTTTCAGGCAGGAATGCCAAGCGGTTGTAACAATCCCGGTTTCTTCATGTGGTCAGCCTTCACCCTTCGGCATGTATCACCCTCAGACACGTATTTCGCGATCTCCCGTATCATTCGTGTCCACCAGTATTTGCTTCTGAGCTCTTGCTACATCTTGTTGCTGCCGGGGTGAATAGAAAACTTTGACATGTGAGCCTCATCAAAAAATTTCTTCCTCAATTCACGGTTACGGGATACGACGATCCTGTCCTTGAACCACAGCACATCGTCTCCGTCTTTCCGGAAACATTTCAGTTCCCCACTGTCTACACGTCTCGGCAAATGTGACGTACCCTTGTCGTGTTTCTGGACTGCTGCTATCTTTTCACGGATGGTGGGGATAAGAGCTAAGTTGTAGAGAGATCCATGAGGATCCACATGCAATGGTGGCTCGCTCTCTTCCAACGGGGTGATGGTCAGATTATGAACATGTTACTTGCGACTCAGCGCAACAGCCACGACGTTTGCCTTGCTGGGGTGATAATGGATCTCTATTTCGTAATTCTTTATCAACTCCAACCATCTTCTCTGCCTGATGTTCAACTCCTTCAGAGTGAATGTGTACTTGAGGCTCTTGTGGTCGGTATATAAATGTATGAGGTTACCAAGTAGGTAGTGCCTCCACATTTTGAGTGCGAGTACCACGGCAGCGAGTTCTAAGTCATGAGTTGGATAGTTTTGCTCATGATTCCAGAGCTGTCGTGATCCATACGTGACCACCCTTCGGTCTTGCATCAGCACACATCCGAACCCAATGCCGGATGCATCACAGTACACATCGAACAGTTTTGTTGTGTCTGGCTGCACCAAAACTGGTGCTGATGTTACGTGCTTCACTAACGCCTTGAACGCAGCTTCAGATGCTGGACTCCAAACATATTTGGTAGCCTTCTTCAGAAGATCGGTCATAGGCTTGGCAATCTTCGAGAAGTTCAGAAAGAACCTCCGATAATATCCCGCGAGTCTGAGGAAACTCCGTAACTCGTGGACAGACCGCGGGGACTTCCTATTCAACACTTGTGTAATCTTGCTCCGGTCTACAGCGATGCCCTCCGCTGAGATAACATGCCCGAGGAAAGGTACTTGCGATATCCAGAATTCGCACTTGCTGAATTTTGCGTATAGCTTGTGATCCCGCAGCCGTTGCAAGACTATACGCAGGTGTTTCGCGTGTTCTTCCTCCGATTTGGAAATAGCAATATGTCATCCATGAAGACCACGACAAACCTGTCCAGCTCCAGCATGAATACCGAGTTCATCAAGTACATGAAATGAGCTGGAGCGTTGGTGAGGCCGAAGGACATGACCAGGTACTCATAAGACCCGTACCTCATCGAGAAAGCCGTCTTCGGAATGTCCTCAGCCTGTATTTTAATCTGGAGGTACCTGATCTTAAGTCCATTTTGGAAAAGATCTTTGCATCGACCAACTGATCAAACAACATGTCGATCCATGGCAACTGGTACTTGTTCTTGATAGTCACGGCGTTTAGTGGATGATAATCCATGCACTTCTTCACAAATAATGCTGAAAAACACCATGGTGAGGAGCTTGGCATAATAAACCCATTCTCCAGCAGGTTCGTCAACTGTGTTTTCAATTCTGCCAACTCCTTTGGCGTCATCTTGTACGGCCTTTAGGATATTGGCATAGTTCCTGGTGCAAGTTCAATCTTGAACTCCACCTCTCGGTCAGGCGGCATCCCCGGTAAATTGTCCGGGAACACGTCAGGTAACTCACGGACTACTGGAATATCTTCCAATCTGATGGTAGTGGATTGGTATACGGTTGGAAGTTTTATATCCGGACTGTCCAGAAATAATGAATGAGACTCGTGCATTTCTGGTTGCGAATGCACGACTCGTAGGATGGTGTCCAAAACAGTGCCATGGAGGGTTAACCACGACATCCCTAATATGACATCGACCTTTTGTCCCTCTAAAGTTATGAGAGACGTAGGGTATACTCTACCCCCTAAGCATATCGGAGCTTTTGGAACTATCATGCTTGCTGAAATTTTCCCACCCGATGAGCAAATAAAGTATGGACTTTTGGTGGATAGTATTTGCAAACGGTACTTAGCAATATAAGCTTGGCTAATGAAATTATGTGTGGCGCCCGAATCAAATAAAACTATGGCGGGATGTTTGTGGAGTTGGAACATACCCGCAAGTATTGGTTCTCCCTCCGGCACGTCCTCTATGGCGAGTTGGTGGACGGTGCTGGGCTTAGGGTTTGCCTGCCACACGTTAATGGGATTCCAGGGCTGATTCCTCACTGGAAATGGTGGTGCCATTCCGCTACCTTGCCTCTCGGGGCAGTTGTTGGCAAAATGCCCCTGACGACCGCACTTGAAACATGTGGTCGATGGCTGGCCGGTGCTTGGGGAACGAAAGCCCGGCATGCGCTGCTGACGTGCAAATGCACGCGGCATCACCCGCTGCTGCTGTTGTTGCTGCGGGGGTGCTGGTAAGGTCGGTCGGAATGCCGGTAGTGAATATGGCTGATTGCGATATTGCATCGGTCGCTACGGTGGCTGCCAGCATTGTCCCGATGGTGAGCGATACACCATCCGATATTTTTGGGGAGGACAACCTCCCTCTCCGCTATTTCTACGAGTGGCTCAGGGTCCATGACCTCCTCTTCGGGTTCAGGTTCCGGTATTGCCGGGATACCCAAAACAACGGGTACTGCACCTACCATCGGTAGGCCCACTACCGGAGGTACGAAGGCCTGCAAAGCATGCACCTCTTCCATGGCCTGATTATAATGTTCCTCCCAGTTATGCCCCACCTCAATAGATTTATCATGCTCTTGAGTAAGGACCTCGTTCTTCTGGGTCAAGTATTGAATCTGCTGCTGCAAAGCCGTAATTTCGACATGGCTTTTCTTCATCGCCTTCCTCAGACGATGCAACTTGCTGTGCTGTTTATTCAGTCGCTTGATCGTCAGAAGGCACATTACTGAGTGCGCTGTGAGCACTCTTGAAATGGTCTCGGTGGCTGGTGCTCTATTGGAGCACAAGAGAGGACTAACCCCACTGTAATCAAATTCAGACTTTTGGAATTTGCTGCAAACTGTAAATTTGAATTAGGAAGCTACTGTTGTTTGGGAGAGACTGCCTGTGGGCCCCGACATTGAAACAAAGCAAACCATAGAGTTTTCTCTTCTGTGGGGGCTTGACACCGTGCGGCATGCAGCCACCGCTACTGCCAGGGAGCTGCTGGTGTGCTTGCCTCCTAGGCTGGCGATGCAATCCTTTTCCCGCTGCTGGCCGATAAGAATCGAATTACTTCTTCTCTGCTCGCACGCTCAACCCGAAAGAACCCCGCTCACCGCTCCTCGACTGTGCTTCGGCGCTTGGCCCTTAAGCAACCTTTGGCACCCGGCTGAGCAGCTCAGTAGCTGCGCCGACATGCCCTCGACGTCCTCAACGCATCACTGAGTTGTTCCCGGCTTCCCAGAGCTGTGCCACGGCGTGTTTTCCCTCCTCGGTTCCAAACAAAAGCGCCATCACGGGTGATCGTCGTGTGGCCAGCTCCTGGCATTTTTTACTCGATCAACCACATACTAAGGTTAGCAACAAAGCCTAGTTCATCATACCAGATCCCCTTGCTCTCTCTTGACGCCGGCGAGCCAGAATTTTGAGTCTTGTGACGGTTGTTGTGTAGAACCATTAGAATTCAAGTGGGAAATTCGTCGCGCGTGCTTGATGATCCTCAATTCTGTTCAAGCCATAGCAATTAGAGGTCCTGACGACCAACCTGGACCAAAACCATAGGAACATCATCCACCCGTCGAGCTGGGTGATGAGATCTCGTCGCCGCCGGTCCAAACACGTCTGGTCACGGTCAAACTCCCTTTTTCCGTCGGATGCTGCTCGAATAAGGTATAGAATCAGGTTCTACGCATCTTAGTGATGCCTTGTGGAAATTTCTATCCTTGATTTAGGCTCTGAACTGGTGAGTCAACATCGGTGCTGCGCTTCCATCCGCTGCCGCCGTCGTCAACCCCTTTGCCGGCGATTTCGAAATCCAAATTGTTGCCCGGCGGCTGCGCCATGAGCTGAGGATTATGTAGGTCGAAATCCCATCAAAAATGAGCAAGCGTAGGAGGAGAACGGGGCTCGCCACGGTCCGGTTCGCGCCGTGCCCTAGTCGGGAGGAAGAAGAAGGACCTTCCTGCGGGACCCACTGTCAGCACTTAGGGGTTTTCCTTTAGCAAAACAAATCCAAGAATTGCCTAAACTTTGCAATTCCATAACTTCTTGTAGGAAGCTCCAACAGTAGTGTCTTAATTAGTAGGTTTTCTCAGGGTTACATTAGTAGGTTCTCCTATTTCCTGAGCTCCAGTAAAAATCTTAGTATTTTTGGTGATTAAGGTGGCTTAATTAGTAGGTTTTCTCAGGGTTGAATAAATCAGCTGAAAACAACAGAATTAAATTCCAGAAAATAGATTAAGCTTCAACAATCAATTCTGGCCAGCAGAAAGCTTAGAAAATTTTGAAACAAATTTTCTTGGAACCCTTAAGTCCAGATCTATCATACTATCATATTCTTCAATATGACAAACTCTGCTGTAATTCCTATAAACCATTTTAAGTTTAAATATTCCAAGAATTATTGTGGCCTATTCCTTCATCAGAAAATGCTTAAAATTTTATCCTACTACTATCATGAATTTAGAAAGCTCCTGTAAAAATTTCAACCATAGAGTCATCTGTCTTTATATAATTTGGTTCTGTAGTATTGTATAACATTAATTCATATTGTGACGCATTGCATTCTTGATCATCTCGATAGAGGAGCTTCTCGAGAAGACTTTGGAGTCCACTGACTTGGATTATATTGACAGAAACACTAGTTGGGATCAGCAACAAGGCAAGCCCTGGTTTGCCTCAGAAATTTACATGTTTATCTTTATATACACTTTATATTGTCTAGAATTGGTATTTTGCATTAAGTCTAGGTCTGTATGACACTTCACATGCATGACCCGATAAATCCCTGGAGTATTGGGTATATTTGCAATTCACTTAATAGTAATTGCTAGGATAAAGTTGAGAAAATTAGACTAAAGAGGCATAACTTGAGTAGGCGGGTTCCTACTCGTGAACAGTGATTAAGGGGGATCTATCGGAGGATTTGAGATTGATCCACTTAATTGGGGAATGGATACCGGGCGGAGTGGATAGAACTCTCAAGGACGTGGTCCTGTGGGCATAGTTCCTGTCTGTATCGATTGAGGACTGTCTCGTATGTGGCCTAGCTTGACAAGTTTGATCTTGTACCGGATGCATACTGGACATATGAGATCCAGGAAACTGATGTAACTTGTTAATTTGGGTGTCAAGGCAATCCCCACCGTCCTACGCCAATTGCTGAAAGGAGAGAGAAGTGGTCACTACGATGGTTTGCCGTAGGTGAGGCTTACTCCGTGTCGGTGGGATTGGTTCGACACTTGGGTGTCTTGTGAAAGGTTGCCACATATGATGTTGACGGGATTGGTTTGATCACCTTTCTCATATGGGCGTATGTGTCGTGTCATCTGGGTGTTGTCGATTCAAATCACCGTCGCTCGTGGTAGTGAGCATACTTGTACACTGAGTCGTGACGTAGTAATCACTGGGAGAATGGTTAAATATGCTTGGTGATTAATCCTCATATTGCAAATGATGGATGAAGGGCGGACCTGGTGCAGTGGTAGTGTGTCTCCACTTGTGTCCTGAGGTATTGGGTTCGATCCAGCCTCTCCGTAAAAGCAGGGGTAAGGCTGTGTAGAGATAACCCTTTCTCAGACCCCACATATGTGGGAGCCTTCGGCACTGGGTAAACCCTTTTTTATGGATGATAAGTACAATTCACTAAATTTACTTTCTACCTTGGGCTAGTGGCATCGAGATGAAGCGTTTCTTATTTGACTGTGGAGCCTCGACGTTGCTGGCGCAAGGCATGTATTGGTCCAGTGTAGCTCTCACTAAATTTACATTTCTCCTCGGGCAAGTGGCATATAGAGGAAGCGCCTCTTGTTTGATTGTGGAGTATGGATGTAAATTGTATGAGGCTTATAAAATCTACTTAAAAAGTGGAAGTAAGGACTCTGTGTTAGCTCAAGTTTATCGTTTATGCAATCTTCTATATTCAGCCCTCTATTTCCAGCATTTAGAGTTCCATGTTTAGTGTTACGGTTAAGTCTTGCTGAGCATAAGCTCACGGTTTGTTGATCCGTTGTTTTACAGGTGACGTTGCATATGGAAACGTTAGGAAGGAAGGGTGATCCGAGCGGGGCAGCACCCAATTGGGGTGTGAGTCTCACTTGGAACCCTGCACGCCGCCGGGGTTTTTGTGTATGCTTGTGTGGAGCATATAAATACATTTTTGGAAACCTTGGGAAGTTATTTACAAAGGGGTCATATAAATACATTTTTGGAAACCTTGGGAAGTTATTTACAATGTTTCTGTTCAACCTCAGGGCAGAATCTTCATGTAAAGTGGTGAAATTCACAGTACAAGTGAAACTGTCGAGAGTACCCAAAGTCTATGCATAGTTTCTGTACTGATTGGATTTTGCTTTTAATTTCCTGTATAAAAATCATAAAATGTGAAATCTTAAATTTCTGGAACGCTTATGAATCTTGGTTCAACTTTCTAATTATGAGTTTGGTCCATATATGTTCATAACTATATGGAAAAGTTGACCCAAGGTGAGCACTTATAGGAGAGGTGCTGCTGAAATTCTTACAGGATTTCTGTCAACTTTAGAAGCTCATTAATTTCAATGTAGAACATAGTTGGGGGGGAGCAACTGGAAAGGTACTGAAGTTTTCTACAACTTTGGTATTTAACTCAAGCCATGAAACTGTTGTTTTGACCACAGAAATCTGGTTTGTTTGAGGACGGGTCAATCTGAGGCAGAATGACCATAACTGTGACTATTCCAGTTATTCCTTAAACCATTGTTTTTAGTTGGACCAAGTTTGCGCGTAGATCATTTTGCTTACATGTTAAGACTTCATTATCAGTATGTCACTACTTTCTTTATGGAATAAGTCAAGTAATAGTGTTAAGATGATAGTCAACTCTTGCAATGCAGAATGGTGCGAACTCATTCCATGTGTGAAGTGGGTGGTTCCAGTGGTCATGGTGGTGATAACTCTCCACATCCGGAGCAGCGAGCTCCGCAACAGCAGCAGCAGCCAGGACCTCCACCTAGGTTCACGATAGCGGACATTATGGCTGCCATGTCTGGTGCAAGCAACAAGGAAACCGACTTGCTCCACACCATTGTGCTAAATACGTCCCGTCAAGGGGGACGTCAAGACGAAGGCTCTCGTCAACCTCAACCGAGCTCATACATTGAGTTCTTGGCGACTCAAACACCGGTCTTCACGGAGGCTGAGGAACCTCTGGTGGAGGAATGCTGGATCCGCACCATCCACTCTGTTTTCGGGTTGCTCCAATGCACCGAACATCAGAAAGCACTGTACACGGCACAACAACTTCATGGTTCCGCTAGTGCATGGTTGTCGAATCAACTCACCTCCCTACCAGCTGGACATCAGAACACGTGGATGGAATTCCAGAATGCATTCCATGCTTACCATGTTCCTTCCGGAATAATCCAGTGGAAGCTCAAGGAGTTTCTAGTCTTAAAACAAGGATGTAGGGATGCCCACGAGCATTCGAAAGTGTTCAATCAATTGGCACAGTATGCGCCTGACTACGTAAACACGGAGCCACGAAATTGCTAATGGTTCTTTCGCAGCCTTAATGCCAGGCTAAAGGAAAAACTGATCTTGGCAAATCGAAGTAACTTCAATGAGTTAATGAGTGCTGCCATCATGATTGAAGATGCTCACCATAAAGTTCAGGCAGAGAAAAGAAAGAGTAGTATGCCACCGGACAGCAGCAATACTGCTCTCAGAAATACTGGGTGGTAGACAATACATTGACTCGACAGTGGATGCAGCAGGCTATACGATTTCTGCAGTATTCAGGTCGTTCATCTCAATATTCTAAATTCGGACAGCAGCAACATTCTGTTCCTCCCGCGTTCGTGCAACAATACAATGCACCCTGTGTCCGTACTCAGGGTGACAGAGAACCGGCGAAGAAACCATGCTTCACATGCGGTCATTTGGGTCACGTTAGCAGGAAGTGTCCAGAAAGGAAAAGGAACAGCGGAAATACACAAGAGCAGGGTACAAATGAGCCCCATGATCAGCTCAAGAAAACAGCACCAATGTCCGGATGCAGCTAACATACAGCTATAGAGGATGTGCCGGAAGGTGAACCTGTGCTAGTGGATATGTTCACACTCAACGAACTACACGTAGTAATTCTATTCGACTTTGGAGACACGCATAACTTCATCAGTAGATCATTTGTGTGCAAATCTAACCTCCTCACCACTACACCAAAGGATCACTACCTTATCAGCTCACCCAGTGGAAACATAGCTGCTAATGAAGTAGTGGTCAAAGCACCCCTGTGCTTAGGTGGGAAATTATACCTTACAACCCTCATTGTGTTAGAGGGGCAGCGGATCGATGTAATATTAGGAATGGCGTGGATGAACTACCATGGGGCTGTTCTTGACATTGGTCCACTGATTGTTTGATTGGACTCTCCGTTCTACGGTCTTCATACACTTATACTTAAAAGACGTGGATTCTGAAATTCCAGCAGTGTACCACAATGTGGCCATGAAACTGGAGGACTTTCCAGTTGTCCATGAGAACCCAGATGTGTTTCCTGATGATCTCCCAGTGATGCCGCCTGAACGAGACGTGGTATTCAAGATTGAGTTAGCACCGGGAACCACACCGATATCTCAGAGGCCGTACAAAATGTCTCCGAATGAATTAGCTGAACTGAAAGCCCAGCTAAAAGATTTAATGGAAAAAGGATTCATCAGGGCAAGCTCATCACCATGGGGCTGCTCGGCCCTCTTTGTGAAGAAAAAGGATGAATCGCTGCGGTTATGTGTAGACTATCAGCCGCTGAATGCAGTGATGATCAAGAATAAATATCCACTGCCACAGATCGATATATTGTTTGATCAATTAGTGGGTACCAGAGTGTTCTCCAAGATGGACCTGAGTTATCATCAGATAAATATCGGAGCGCAGGATATACTGAAAACATCATTCTCGACTAGATACGAGCTTTATGAGTATCTAGTCATGTCTTTCAATCTGACAAATGCACCAGCGCACTTCATGTACCTCATGTATTCCGTATTCATGCCAAATTAGATCAGTCTGTCATTGTATTCAACGATGACATTCTCGTATACTCCAAACCAGAGGAAGAGCACGCTAAACATCTCCACATTGTGCTCCAACGATTGCGAGAACATAAGCTGTATGCCAAATTCAGCAAGTGTGGATTTTGGATCAGCAAAGTACCATTCTTAGGCCACATTATTTCAGCAGAAGGTGTGGCCGTAGATCAAACAAAAGATGAGCAATTATTGAAGTGGGATTCTCCGACATCCATTCATCAAGTCCACAGTTTTCTAGTACTAGAAGGCTACTACCGGAGATTTATTCCTAGCTTCTCAAAGATTGCTAAGCCAATGACAGAATTATTGAAGAAGGGCAGCAAGTATGTATGGACTAAGGCATGAGAAGAGGCATTTCAAAAACTCTGAAGAAACATCTCACAACGACTCCGTTTCTAGCTCAACCGGATGCGACTAAGCCGTCGGATGTTTATAGTGATGCATCATGCATTGGACTTGGCTGCATATTAATGCAAGATAGACGCATGATCACGTATGGATCATGTCAACTACGCAACCACGAGCAGCACTACCCCACTCATGACTTAGAACTCGCTGTGGTGGTGCTCGCATTGAAAATGTGGAGGCACTACTCGGAAATTTAGTGCACCTCTATACTGAACATAAGAGCCTCAAATACATATTCACTCAGAAGGAAATCAATATGAGGCAGAGGAGATGGTTGGAGTTAATCAAGGATTATGAAATTGAGACCCATTACCATCTGGGAGAAGCTAACATGGTGGCCGATGCGCTCAGTCGCAAGTCTCACGTAAATAACTTGTCAGTCATTCTGAATGAGGAAAAAGAACCAAGTTTGAGAGTGGTTCTATATGGGGCGTTGTATAATCTTGTTCTCGTACCTACTATTCGAGAGGAGATTGTACGAGACCAAAGAGAGATCAAGGAATGTTGAATATCTGTACAAGGATCAAGGAGGAGAAGATGAATTGTTTCTGGGAAGATGATCAAGCTGTTCTATGGTTTAACAACTGAATTGTGGTACCCCGGAATATGAAGCTAAGGAAGAAAATCTTGGATGAAGCTCATATGTCCAAGTACTCGATACACCTGGAAAGCAATAAGATGTATCAATACATTAAGATGAAATTTTGGTGGACTCGGATGAAGCGAGAAATTGCTAAGTATGTATCCGAGTGTAATACATGTTGGCGAGTCAAAGCCGACCACATAAAGAAAGTGGAATGCTACGACCATTAAGTATTGCGGCATGGAAATGGGAGGACATCAGCATGGACTTTATTGTTGAACTGCCTCTCACACTCAAAAAGCATGAGTCCATTTGGGCGATTGTTGATCGACTAACAACATCAGCCCACTTCATCCCAGTGAATACGTGATTTCATACTAAAGATATGCAGAGTTGTACCTCTCAAGAATTGTGTGCTTACACGGAGTTCCCAAACCATCATATCAGACCGAGGGTCTATATTTGTTGCTCGTTTCTAGGAGCAACGACATGAATCTCTGGGAACCAAGTTAATTAGAAGCTCAACATACCATCCTCATACCGACGGTCAAACGGAAAGGGTGAATCCAATTCTAGAAGATATGATGAGAGCATGTGCCATAGATCATGGAAAGAATTGGGATGACCATTCGCGATTATCAGAATTCTCCTACAATAATGGTTATTAATCAAGTATTAAAATGGCACCATATAAAGCGCTCTATTGAAAAAAATGCCGCACACCACTCAATTGGTGTGAATCCGGCGAGAGAGTGATTTTCAGCATTGATCTTGTCAAAGAAGCCGAAGAGCGGGTCAAGATTATTCAAGCAAATCTCAAAGATGCTCAATCTAACCAGAAAAGTTATGCGGACAAACGACGCCGACCCTTGCACTTTGAAATCGGAGATCACGTCTATCTCCGAGTATCCCCGATGAAAGGAATTCATCGATTCAGGGTGAAGGGAAAGCTAGATCCTCGTTTCGTTGGTCCGTTTCTCATAACGGAAAGGTGCGAACCGTTAGCGTACCGTTTGGAGCTACCCACATCATTTTCAGGCATACACGACATATTTCATGTCTCACAACTGAGGAAATGTTTGAAGGAGCCGATGGAGTTTCTCTCAGAAGACATTGAAACATTGCAGTAGGACCTGACACACATTGAGAAAATGGTACAGATCATCGATGAAAAGACTCCTGAAACAAGGAGTCGATTGTTGCGGTTTTACAAAGTTTTATGGGATAACCACACCGACGACGAGGCTACGTGGGAAAGCAAGGATTTTCATTGGATAAATTGCCCGGAACTGTTATCAAACTATAACCGGTAACATTCTTCTCCATCTTGTTCTTTTATTAATCCCGGGATGAAATTCTTTTAAGGAGGGAGGATTGTAAAATCCCTACTTTGAGCATTGCTAGCTTTTCGGTAGAATTTAAATCAGTAGGGTTAATCTTTCTGAATTAGGTTTCAAATTTGAAATTTTGCTACATGGAGTCATGGAAAGGCTACAAAAGAAATTTAGAAAAAAGGAAGTAAATCACAGAATTTAAATTGGAGCATAAGAGAGGACTAACCCCACTGTAATCAAACTAAACTTTTTGGAATTTGCTGCAAACTTTGAATTTGAATTAGGAAGCTACTGTTGTTTGGGAGAGACTGCCTGTGGGCCCCACCTTTCGTTGAAACAAAGCAAAATTATCAGTGGGGGCTTGACACTGTGCGGCATGCAGCCACCGCTGCTGCCAGGGAGCTGCCGGTGTGCTTGCCTCCTAGCTGGTGATGCAATCCTTTTCCCGCTGCTGGGCGATAAGTATCATCGATGCACAAGCGAAATATTTCTTCTCTGCTCGCATGCTCAATCCGAAAGAACCCCGCTCACCGCTCCTCAGCTGTGCTTCGGTGCTTGGCCCTTAAGCGATGTTTGGCACCCAGCTGAGCAGCTCAGTAGCTGCGCCGACATGCCCTCAACGTCCTCGATGCATCACTGAGTTGTTCCTGGCCTCCTCGAGCTGTGTCACGGTGTGTTTTCCCTCCTCAGTTCCGAATAAAAGCGCCATCGCGGATGATCGTCGTGTGGCCAGCTCGTGGAATTTTTTACTCGATCAACCACAACCTAAGGTTAGCAACGAAGCCTAGTTATCATACCAGACTCCCCTTGCTCTCTCGCGACGCCGGTGAGCCGGAATTTTGAGTCTTGTGACGGTTGGAGTGTAGAACTGTTAGAATTCAAGTGGGAAATTCGTCGCGCGTGCTTGATGATCATCAATTCTGTTCAAGCCATAGAACTAGAGGTCCTGATGACCACCCTGGACCAAAACCATAGGAAAATCATCCACCTGTCGAGCTGGGCAACGTGATCTCGTCGCCACCGGTCCAAACACGCCGGGTCACCGTCGAGCTGCCTTTTTCTGTCGGTTGCTGCTCGAATAAGGTGTAGAATCAGGTTCTACGCATCCTAGTGATGCTTTGCGGCAATTTCTCTCCTCGATTTAGGCTCTGAACTGGGTGTTCACTATCGGCGCTGCGCTGCCATCCGCCGCCGCCGTTGACAGCCCCTTTGCTGGTGATTTCGAGCTCCAAATTGTTGCCCGGCAGCTGCGCCATGAGCTGAGGATCATGTAGGTTGAAATCCTGTCGAAAACGAGCAAGCATAGGTGGAGAACGGGGTGTGCTACTGCCGTGGTCCGGTGCGCGCCGTGCCCTAGTCGGGAGGTAGAAGAAGGACCTGCCCGCGGGACCCACTGTCAGCGCTTAGGGGTTTTCCTTCAGCAAAACAAATCCAGAAATTGCCTAAACTTTGTAATTCCATAACTTCTTGTAGGAACCTCCAAAAGTAGTGAAACGAATTTTGCTGGAATCCATATAAAGAGTACTAGAGGAGCAAACTACTTGCTACGAAAACGCCCAGTAATTTCTGTAGAAGCCCTTTTACTTATTTCTTTAGGGAGTAATTTCAGAAATATTTCTCTATGAAACATTCCAAATTTTGGTCACAAAATCCTTCTCCTATTTCCTGAACTCCAGTAAAAATATTAGTATTTTTGGAGCTGATTAAGGTGGCTTAATTAGTAGGTTTTCTCAGGGTTAAATAAATCAGCTGAAAAACAACAGAATTAAATTCCAGAAAATAGATTAATCTTCAACACAGCAGAAAGCTTAGAAAATTTTGAAACAAATTTTCTTGGAACCCTTAAGTCCAGACGTATCAGAATATCGTATTCTTCAATATGACAAATTCTGCTGTAGTTCCTATAAACCATTTAAGGTTAAATCTTCCAAGAATTATTGTGGCCTATTCCTTCATCAGAAAATGCTGAAAATTATATCATACTCTTATCATGAATTTATAAAGCTCCTGTAAAAATTTCAACCACAGAATTATCTGTCTTTATATAATTTGGTTCTGTAGTCTTGTATAACATTAATTCATATCGTGACACATTGCATTCTTGATCATCTCGATAGAGGAACTTCTCGAGAAGACTTCGTAGGGCACTGACTTGGACTATATTGACAGAAACACTAGTTCGGATCAACAACAACACAAGCGGTTTGCATCTGAAATTTACAAGCTTATCTTTATATACACTTTATATTGTCTAGAATTGGTATTTTGCATTAAATCTAGGTTTCTATGACACTCCACATGCATGACCCAATAAAACCCTGGAGTATTGGGTAGATTAGCACTTCACTTAATAGTAATTGCTAGGATAAAGTTGAGAAAATTGGATTAAAGAGGCATAACTCGAGTAGGCGGGTTCCTACTCGTGAACAGTGATTAAGGGGGATCAATCGGAAGATTTGGGATTGATCCACTTGATTGGGGAATGGAGACCAGGCAGGGTGTATAGAACGGTCAAGGACGTGGTCCGGTGGGCATAGTTCCTGTCTGTGTCGATTGAGGACCGTCTTGTGTGCGGCCCCGATGGACAATTTGATCTTGTACCGGATGCATACTGAACATATTGGACACAGGAAACCAATGTAACTTGTTAACCTGGGGGTCGAGGCAATCCCCACTGTCCTATGGCAATAGCTGAAAGGAGACAAATGTGGTCACTATGATGGTTTGCCGTAGGTGAGTCTTACCCCTGGTCGGTGGGACAGGTTCGACATTTGGGTGTCTTGTGAAAGGTTGCCACATACGACGTTGACGGGATTGGTTGATCACCTATCTCATATGGGCGTATGCTTCGTGTCATCCGGGTGTTGTCGATTCGAATCACCGTCGCTCGCGGTAGTGAGCATACTTGTACACTGAGTCGTGGTGTAGTAATCACTGAGGGAATGGTTAAATATGCTTGGTGATTAATCATCATATTGCAAATGATGGATGATAAGTACAATTCACTAAATTTACTTTATACCTTGGGCTAGTGGCATTGAGATGAAGCGTTTCTTGTTTGATTGTGGAGTCTCGGCGTTGCTGGCGCAAGGCATGTATTGGTCTATTGTAGCTCTCACTAAATTTACTTTTTAACTCGGGCAAGTGGTATCGAGAGGAAGCATTTCTTGTTTCATTGTGTAGTCTCAATGCAGATTGTACGAGGCTTATAAAATCGGCTTAAAAACTCGAAGTAAGGACTCTCTGTTAGCTCAAGTTTATCGTTTATGCAAACTTCTATATTCATCCCTCTATTTTCAGCATTTAGAGTTTCATGTTTAGGGTTACGGTTAAGTCTTGCTGAGCATAAGCTCACGGTTTGTTGATCCGTTATTTTGCAGGTGATGTTGCATATGGCAACGTTAGGGAGGAAGGATGATCCGAGGGGGGCAGCACCCAATGAGGAGTGAGAGTCTCACTTGGAACCCTGCACGCCGCCTGGGTTTTGGTGTATGCTTGTGTGGAGCATCCGTGGGCTGGATGTCTTCACTTTTGCTTAGCATAGGCTATAGTTCGTGAGTGTATTCTTATCTTTCCGGTACAATGTACGGCTGTACAATATTTGTAAAATGTAACAATGATATGTATTAAAGACATATGTTATTGTGAATATATTCTTTTCGGTTATGTGCTGCTAGGTGTCGCATCGCACGACACCACCCAATGCGATTCCTAGATTGCCAGGACGGTGGTCCTCACATGGTACACACAAAGTTTAGCCCAATAGAGAACTCATACGCTGTGTTTGTGGGTGAAACCAACACATATCCGATCCACTGTCCTTCATCATAAACCGATCCATTAAAGAAGAGTTTCCATGGACATACCTCAACCATGCATTCCTCCTCGAGTTGCACATTGTGCTCCACGATGAAGTAAGCTACAACTTGGCCCTTCATACTCCTGAGAGGCTCGAACACCAAGTCGTATTCCACCAATGAGTATGCCCATTTACCTATCCTGCCACTTAGAATCGGTTGTTGCAACATGTGCTTGACGATGTCGTGTTGACATGTCACAAAGCACATACTAGGGAGGGTATAGTTCCAAAATTTGGAACATGCGTAATACAAAGATAAACATAGTTTTTCAATGAAGACATACCTGGTTTCGAAATGTAGAAGTCGTCTACTCAATGAAGTCACAGAGTAATCCTTACCTTGGCTTTCCTGAGTTAGAACTACCCCAATAACTTGGCTTTGAGCAGCTACATATATAGCCTAAAAGGCTGCCTCATCTTCGGTGATCGCAAGACTGGTGGCTTGATCAAATATTCTTTGATTCTCTCGAAAGCCTCCCTCTGCTCTGCCCCCCAAGTGAACTCCTGCTCGTGCTTGAGCTTCAAGAGTGGCATCAAGGATCCAATCTTGCCACCCAAGTTTGCAATGAACCTCCTTAGGTAGTTTATCTTCCCTAGCAAACTTTTCACATCTTTCTTGCATGTTGGCTCTCCAGTCTTCTTGATGGCTTCCACTTTCTTGGGATCAATCTCTATACCATGTCATGCAAGATGAAACCCAAGAAAGCATCCAGCCGACAGGCCAAATGCACACTTGGGAGGATTCACTTAAGGCCATACTTTCTCATCCTCACAAAAGCTATCTTCAAGTCAGCCATATGCCCTTGGAATCCAGCCGACTTCACGATGAGGTCATCGATGTACACCTCAAATATGTCTCCCAACATATCATGGAAGATCAGATTCATAGCCCTATGGTCTGTTGCACTGGCATTCTTCAACCCAAAGGTCATCACAACCTACTCAAAAAGTCCAATGAACCCAGGGCAACAAAAAGCTATCTTTGACGTGTCTTCCTCGGCCATGAAGATCTGATTGCACCCCGCATTGCCATCCAAGAAACTGATCATCTTGTGCCCTGAAGCATTGTTGATCAACACATCAGGAATGGGCATGGGGTACTCATCCTTGGGTGTAGCCCGTTTGAGGTCTTGGAAGTCTATGCAATCCTATGTTTTCCTGTGTTTTTCTTCTCTACCGGGACTATGTTTGACACCCATTCGGCATACCTGCAGGGCCGAATGAATTTAGCTTGGAGTAGACAATTCACTTTTTCCTTGATCTTGTCATGTATGGCCGGGTTGAATTGTCTGAAGGGTTGCTTCTGAGGTCTGAAATCTGGCTTGACCTGTAGCTTGTGCTCCACAAGGTCTCGGCTAAGCCCTGGCATCTCGGTGTACTCCCATGCAAAGCAATCCATATATTTTTAAGGAGTTGGCTTACCTCTTTCTTCTAGGAACACCCGAGGTTCTTGTCCATGAAAGTTTGTCGATGTGCCGATACCTCAACAAGATTTATCTCCTCCAACTCGTCCACAGAAGAAAACCCTACCCCATGTTCCCCAAAGTCGTCAAGGTCCTGACAGGGTAACTGGCCACCCGTTCATTCACGGAACCATGACACTCGCCCGGGAATCGCATTCGGTGGTGCCGTGTGGTGCGGCCCCCAACAGCACACATATAAGGAAACATGTATTACATAAAACAATAGCGGAAGCTTACAAGTTTTTCTTAGTAAATAATTTACATCAAATAGCTACAGCGGAACACTATAAAAGCTCACGTAGCATAACTTATGAGCACTCGAGAAGAGGTCCAGCCTGTGGACTCCTCTCGCTAGCAACACAAAGACATTGCAGCGGCTGGGTTCTCCATGTGTTAAACGACTCAGAAGTCCCCGAGTCTCACCGGACAACCTCCTTCTTAGCATCGATGTTAACCTGCAAAACCACTCATATAGCAAGCGTCAGCACATAGGCTCAGCAAGACTGATCCGTCTTTCCTAAACAAGAATCTCTACCTGCACGACGGGTTGCAATTAGGTTAGCTAGGTTTGCATAAAGGACTCACCTAATGTTGATCCTTAACTTTCAGATTTTTAAGCCTCATTGTAAGACCTTGAGCCGAACAGCATCACAACTCCACAATCAAACAAGAAACGCTTTGTTGCGATGCTCCTTGCACAAAGTGAAGTAATGTTTAATTAGCCTATCTCTAATTCAAGCATGATTGCAAAACCAGTTACATCACAGCCTTATCAAGTTCAAATGAAACCATTCAGTTGTTACTACGTCAAGACGCAGTGGGAAAGTATGCTCATATGACCGTGAGCAACGGTGATTCGAATCAGTACACGCCCGGACTACACGACACGTACACCCATACTCCGAGTTGCCGGCAGAAACCTCGACTGACGTTGTACGCGGCCACCTTTCCCAAGATCTTCCACACAGGACGCGGTCTAACTGCCCCGATTATGCAAGCTCCCTCAAGGTACATATCTGCAGTAATATGTTTTTGAGCAAGTTACCTCTTGCTACCCTGACGCCGAAAGCCTAAGACAGTAAGAAAAGTTTCAATGTGGATCTCCCGAGGTACATCGGTTTCTTGGGTACCATATAGTTAGTATGCGCCCGGTACACAACTCAAACTTGTCCAACAGGGCCAAGCATGGACGGGCCTTAACCGACACAGGCAGGGCTATGCACGCACGGTCCGCAGCCTGCTGCATCTAAACCTCCCTGCCTGGTCTCCATTTCTTATGTGTGAACTTTTCTCATTGTTTCTATTCTTGACCCGCTCCGAATAAACCAAGCCCTAAACTTGTGAGTAGATCCCAACTACTCGACTTATATCGGACCTTTTCTACTGATATTTAGCATAGACAAATCCACTCAAGAAGGTGCTATTTTACCCTTTCTCTCTTAGGTATTTCTGGTCATGCAGTTGGGTTTTCATTATCAACTAGACTTAATGCAATCAAACAATTCAAAACTAGGATCTCTAGAAATGGAAATACTTTATAAAACTGTTCAAATGCAAATCGGGGCTTGCCTTTTTTGCAGGTGACTAGTATATAATAAGTTAGTGAAGATCACTTGAGGCTTGATCACTCGCTTTCCTCCCTCCTTGATCTTCACTTCAATCCTTCACACTTTCTCAAGTAGATGCTACACGATATGAATATGCATATGTATTCAATTGTAAATATTTTGCTAATAAGATCTAATGACAAGTTTAAAAACTGGAACTCCGTTTAAGAATTAAAAATGACACTGGTGCTAGTGGTTTGGGTTGGGTTTAAGCCAT
The DNA here is from genome assembly GCA_030760725.1 of Neostapfia colusana. Lineage (NCBI taxonomy): Eukaryota > Viridiplantae > Streptophyta > Magnoliopsida > Poales > Poaceae > Neostapfia > Neostapfia colusana. The sequence continues at coordinate 66,884,226 of JASWHV010000011.1, forward strand.
ATAATCAAGTGCTAAATATTTTTTCCACTTGTGTGTTGATCACCTTAAGAGGTTGAACAGAACAGTGGTGATCCAGAGCTCCAAGGGAGCTGAAAATATTCTTGTGAGTTCCTTGTCACAAGAAAGTCATCTGGACCAAAATTTAGCACTTTTCACTAAGTGGTTTATTCATAATAATTCTCTTAAGTAATTAAGTAAAGAGGAATTAATTCTGAGTTAACACCCATGTTCATGTCAAACTTAGTGAACTAATATTTCAATTATAGTTCATAGAGCCTGAATGAATTTTGCTAAGATTTTCGGAGCTAAGAATGGCTCAGAACTGAATTTCCATGTTTTGGAAATTCTCTGAAAATGTTTCTGTATTCATTTGAACACAGGAATTTGAAATATTAATTCTCCTAACAAATCAACTCTAAATGAGCTGAAATTTTTACAGGCGTTCAATAACATCCTAAAGAATACTCTGGCGAAATTTTAGGATTTTTGGATGAACTAAACTCCCTCTAAAATTATTTTGCTAAAAATTTTTGAAGAATTTTCCAGAATTAAATAATTACTTTCATACAAATTGGGTTGCATATTTGGATAGAGTATTTCAATCTGAATCTAACCCAATTTGAATCACTAAATTTGGAGTTTCCTTGCAAAAGTTATGCTCTTCTAAAGTTTAAAGGAAATCTGCAATTTGAATTAGATCGGGGAAATGTTTAAACCTGACTGTCGGTCTAGGGGAACACGTGTCACTCGCTGGAACAAGCCACACGGGCCACAAAGTTATTTCCCGTGCTGTCACAGAGTAATCCGGCGTTACAGAGGATCCAGCTACTGTTCAACGTGTGGCTGACGTGTGGGGCCGGCAGGTCTTCGTCTACCTCCCGCCCCCGTGCCATAGCGCCGCCGAGCTCACTGGTTTTTGACTCTCCGGCCACCTCCCGAGCTGCCACTCGCTGCTACCCCCTTATCCCACTTGCTGAACACGTTGGTGAGCTTTCCCCACACCGGCGTCGGCTCTAATCTAGCTCGCGGCGGCGCGGCGGCTCGGTGGAAGTTTAGCGACGTCGCCCCAACATGCTAGCCCGCCAAATGCTCAATGGAAAGGCCCTACAGTATAGTGATGGGTATATAAGCTCAGCATGGTGGGGAAAAGGCCCGGGAATGGCTCCAAATTAGGGTTCATCATGCGCCCCAGGCCTCCCGACTTTACTGCCGTTGGAAAAGCTCGGAGTAGGCCCCCCTACAGTGGGTTTCATGCTAGGTTTTGTGAAGAAGAAAGATTGGCCACCTAGTCTAGCTCCTGTGTGAGAAGTTTGTGGCCTCTAAGCAAGAATCAATCACGAATTTGAAGTTGTCTTACCCGCACCTCAGTTTGAGCCAGCCGGAGGAGAAACTGGACATTCTCTGAGGAGCTTGCACGGCTTGGGCTAAGACTTGGAGGTGATCAGTAGGAAGGTCTTGCGCGTCCAAAGGAGGTCTTGCTCGGTCGTGACAAGCCCTGGGTAAGGCTGTCCACGAGAGTCTCCCGTTGCGGTTTATTTCGGCTGCCGTGGGGGAATTTGTTTCTTGCTGTTGGGAGGGTGAACTCACTCGGTAATGGTGCGAGGAGGTCGTGGATGAGACCGCGGTGAGGTTTTGCTGCTCATCCAAGGCTTGCACGCAAGTTTGGTGGGTGACCGAGCGATCGACAGGGTGCGGCGATGGCTCTGTTGTTTTCTTGCGTGAGGGAGAAGAACCGAGGCGTACCTTCGGTGCTGTGGCAAATGAGAGCATGGCTGAGAGTAAATAGGTCGCCGAGGGAGTGCCAGCGCGAGGAAAACCCAAAGAGGAGGTGGCTCGGCTGCCTTCGGTGTCATCTGTGGGAAGCTGCCGCTCGGCCTCGGTGAACCGACTGAAGAAAGCAAACAGAGACTGTGCACTGCAACTGAAGATCTTTTGCAAACTAAATTTCCTCAATGACATGTGGGTCCCACAAATAGCTCCCTCTTATCCTCTAAAATATGTCCCAAAATTTGCAAATGATGAAATTCAATTGTGGGAGTTAAAATCTGATGTGCATTTGGATAAATGGGCAAGTTTCATCAAAATTCAAATGGATATTTGAATTCTTTGCAATTTAAAGTCCATTTTGGAAAATGAGTTGCAAAACATTTCAACAATTCATGAAACTTTGCATACCCACTAATTTGGACCTAAGGAATTCAAATATGAAATCTGATTTTTGATTTGGCTGCTACAAATGAGATTTTTAACACAACAGTTTGAAATTCATTTTGTTGCCCTCATTTGAATTTTGAGTTGAACAAATTTGTTCCAAATCTGAAATTAGCTTTCTCACACATATGGGAACTTCCCACCTTGGTTTCAGATCCCCTTTGGGTTCCAAGCATTCAAATAAATAATTGAGCTTGTGCGAAGAGAGCTCTCATGTGTATTATCACATATGGAAAAGTTTAAACACGTCCCATTTTTCATACATATGAAACCAACTTTGCGCAAACATGAGTTTCTTTGTATTAATATTTTGGGACCCTTACATTCCTCCCCCTTAAAGGAATCTCGTCCCGATATTAGAAAAGATGAACGAGACGGGAGGGTCATTACAAAGTTTATCACAAAAGTTTCGGATAGTTCTTGTGGATGTAATCCTCGATTTCCCACGACGCCTCTTCCGGGGTATGATTACTCCACAGGACTTTGTAGAATTTAAAAGTCCGTTTACGGGTGATCCGGGTCTTTTCGTCAATAATCTGAATGAACTGCTCGACATATGTGAGATCCGGCTTCAACTCGTTGACATCTTTGATGCTGACAGCAGCGGTAAACTTGAGACACTTACGTAGCTGGGACACGTGAAATATGTCGTGAATACCGGCAAGGCTTGCCGGTAGTTCCAGCCGGTAGGCTACAGTCCCGGACTTCTCTGTGATAGCAAACGGACCGATGAATCGGGGAGCAAGATTCCCCTTGACCCCGAACCGATGGATCCCTTTCATCGTAGACACACGAAGCTACACGTTTTCTCCGACGTCGAAATGCAGCGGTCGACGCTTCTGATCCGCGTAGCTTTTCTGACGAGATTGAGCAGCTTTGAGGTTCTCTTGTATTATCAGAAATCTCTCTTCAGCTTCATTGACAAGATCAACCCCAAAGGTGACTCGTTCGCAGGACTCGCACCAATTCAATGGTGTACGGCACTTCCGGCCGTATAAAGCTTCATATGGTGCCTTTGATGCTCGTCTGGTAACCGTTGTTGTACGAGAACTCCGCCAACGGTAAGTGATCATCCCAGCTCTTACCATGGTGGATGACACACGCTCTTAGCATATCTTCGAGTATTTGATTCACCCTCTCAGTTTGCCCATCGGTTTAAGGGTGATACGTGGAGCTTCGAATTAACTTGGTTCCCAAGGATGCGTGTAGCAGCTCCCAGAAACAGGCTACGAATAGCGATCCTCCATCGGACATAATGGTACAGGGAACTCCATGGAAGCACAAGATCCGTGCTATGTACAACTCCGCATACTGCTTTGCATTGTACCTGTTATGCACAGGGATGAAGTGTGCTGATTTGGTTAACCGGTCAACGATTACCCAAATCGGATCATGGTTGTGGGAGGTCATCGGCAACCCGATGATGAAGTCCATACTCAAGTATTCCCACTTTCATGCCGGTACTTGCAGTGGTTGCAGCAGGCCCGACTTTTTCATATGGTCGGCCTTGACTCTTCAACACGTATCACATTCTGAAACGTACTTTGCAACTTTACGTTTCATACGTGACCACCAAAATTTCTTCCGGAGATCTTGGTACATTTTATTGTTGTCCGGACGAATGGAAAATTTGGACAAATGAGCTTCATCCAAAATTTTCATCTGTAGTCCAATATCACGGGGTACTACTATCCGGTCGTTGAACCACAAAGTACCTTCATCGTCCTTCCGGAAGCATTTCATTTCTCCGTTGTCTATCCTCTGCCGTATGTGAGATATACCCTTGTCTTTTCGTTGATCTTCAATGATCTCCTATCGGATGGTAGGAATGAGGTAGAGATTATAGAGAGCTCCATACGGGATGACATGGAGGCTTGGTTCTTCATCATCCATTTCAGCAATAGTCAGGTTATGGATACGCGCCTTACGATTGAGCGCATCGGCAACCACATTCACCTTTCCTGGATGATAATGAATCTTAAGTTCATAATCTTTAATGAGCTCTAGCCATCTTCGTTGCCTCATATTCAGTTCTTTCTGAGTGAAGATGTATTTCAAGCTCTTGTGGTCGGTGTAGAGGTGTACAAGATTTCCGAGCAAGTAATGCCTCCACATATTCAAAGCAAGGACCACGGCAGCTAACTCAAGATCATGAGTTGGATAATGCTGCTCGTGATTTCTGAGTTGACGAGATCCATAAGCGACCACTTGTCTTTCTTGCATCAGCACGCAGCCAAGACCGATGCCAGATGCATCGCAATAAACGTCGAATGGCTTCGTCGTATCCGGCCGAGCAAGAACTGGGGCTGTTGTGAGATGCTTCACTACAGTATTGAAGGCTTGTTCACACGCAGCACCCCACACAAATCTGGTATTCTTCTTCAATAATTCCGTCAGCGGTTTAGCAATTTTGGAGAAACCCAGAATGAACCAATGATCCGCTAAACTGAGGAAGCTTCAGATTTCATGCACAGACTTTGGTGACTCCCATTTCTGTACTTGGATAATCTTACTCGGAACTACAGCGATGCCCTCCGCTGAAATAATGTGTCCTAGAAAAGGTACTTGATTAATCCAGAATTCACACTTTCTGAATTTTGCATAGAGCTGGTGATCTCGGAATCTTTGTAGCACAATATGCAGATGCTCAACATGTTCTTCCTCTGACTTGGAGTACACCAAGATATCGTCGATGAAGACCATGGCAAAATTATCCAACTCCGCCATGAACACTGAATTCATCAGGTACATAAAGTGTGCCGGGGCGTTGGTCAAACCAAAAGACATAACGAGATACTCATATAGTCCGTATGTCGTTGAGAATGCCGTCTTCGAAATATCTTCTGCCCGGAATTTAATCTGATGATATCCGGACCGAAGATCCATCTTCGAAAATACTTTTGCATTCACTAATTGATCGAAGAGCATATCAATGCGAGGTAGTGGATACTTGTTCTTGATGGTCATGGCATTAAGAGGATGATAATCAATACAAAGTCATAGTGTTTCATCCTTCTTCTTGACAAACAACGCTGAACAACCCCAAGGTGATGAACTCGGTCATATAAATCCCTTGTTCATTAGGTCATTCAGTTGTGTCTTCAATTATGCCAGTTCATTGGGTGCCATCTTGTACGGCCTTCGTGATATCGGTGTTGTTCCCGGTATAAGTTCAATCTTGAACTCTACGTCTCGCGCGGGCGGCATGCCCGGTAAATCATCGGGAAACACATCCGGATATTCACGTACCACCAAAATGTCCTCTGTCTTCACAGCTTCCGTGTGGTTCACTGTTGCAATCTGCTGCTGACTGGCGCCCTGAATTAATATATGAAGACCGTGTTGTGGGGAGTTGAGCTCAACGGTCCTAGAGTTGATGTTAAGAACCGCCTTGTGGTAATTCAACCATGACATCTCCAAAATAACGTCGATCTTCAGACCCTCAAGAATAATGAGTCGTGGGGTATATTCTACCCCCCAAACAAAGAGGTGCTCCGGAGACAACCTCGCTTGTGGTACTGCTGCCCCCGGGCGAAGATACGAGGTATTGCCTCTTTGTATGCACTGTTTGGAGCTGATGTTGAGCCACAAAGGATTGGCTAATAAAGTTGTGTGTGGCACCGGAACCAAAGAGAATTAAAACCGGTAGCTGATTCAGAGAAAACATCCCTGCTAAAGCGGCTTCTCCTTCCGGAACATCATCAATCACTGTATAGTGAATGCTGTCCCTTGTCTGCCCTCCTTTCTGCAGATTTAGGTACGGATCGGAATATGGTAAATATGATGACCCGCAGCTTTGAATTTTCTCCGGATAATGGCTAGCATAATGGCCCATACGCCAGCAAGTGAAACACGGATGTCTCTCCAGTTCTTCGTTGACTTACGGTCGGATGCTAGGTACACATGGCGGCAGCGATGGAGCACAAACCACCGTCTGATGCTGCTGCTGTGGAGGTGGTGCAAGTTCTGGTACTTGACCAGCCATCAACCTCTGAGGAGTTGATCGTACAGGTGGCCTCCATCTTTCACCGGATGGCATTCGGTACACCAAACGGTATTTTTGGGGCACGTAACTTGTGCTGGCCAGCTCGATGTCACTCATTTTTCTTTTCTCAGCTTGCCACTCAAGTGTCGGCTTCTCTTGGATGAGAGCCGCATCGACCATGTCCGTGAAACTGACTTTGTTGTGCATGACCAACTTCTCCTGTAATATGGCACTCAGGCCATGGAAGAATGAATCACACCGTGCCTCTTCTTTCGCCACATATTCAGGAGCATATTGGGCCAAAAGGTTAAACCTTCTGACATACTCAAGGACACTCATGTCCCCTTGCTTCAAGCCCACAAATTCCTCCGCTTTGCCTTGACAACACCTAGTGGTATGTGATGAGTACGAAAGGCTTCACAGAATTTACTCCATGTTACTTGATGGCCCACCGGAATGGTGGCAAGATGTTCAACCCACCAGTTTCCGGTGGATCCATGGAGTTGCTGAGCAGCAAACATTGTCTTTTGAATTTCGTCACACTCGAATACTCTGAATTTAGACTCCATGACATGAAGCCACGGATCTGCTTTCACAGATTCGGTAGCTTCAGCAAAGATTGGCGGTTGAGTCGCCAAGAAGTTCAGATAAGCTTTCCGAGGTGGAATGACTTGTTGCGTGTTCTGGAGTACGCCCTGCTATACCAATGCTTGGAGTCAGCGTTGTTCTCTTGAGTTGCTTCTTGGAGTAGCCTAGTGTTCTCCTGGTTAGACTCGACAACACGAGTCATAAGATCCATCCATCCCGTGGATGGTGGTTCTGACGGTGGAATAGAAGCATTACCGCCTCGGCGAGAACTCCCGGCCCTACTCCTAGAGCGAGTCCGGACCATACTGCAAAAATATATTTGAGATGAGTTAAACACGAACTCAGCAGTATGTGTGACTAATGAATACATGAATATGTCAAAACTATATAAAAGCAGTAACAAAATCCATGTTTACACAACTCCTTAGAGTAGGCATAGCTAACCAGCCTATCTGTACAGAACAGACCTTTATGCCCTAACTCCAGATTTTGATCTAGTTAATTGCATTTTCATAACTCAAGTTGAATACCAAAGTTAAACTCAACTTCAGTATTTTTGCAACGATTACTCATATGCCTCCAGATCATCTCTGGATCAAAAGTTATGATTTCCCAAATTTGACAGAATTCCTGGATAAAATTCGCCAGCATCTCCTTTGTATGTGGCTAATTTTATCACAGTTGTATAATCAAATACAAAAAGAATATGATCAAACTTTGAACTACAACAATGTTGCACATTTCATAACCTTTCCAACGGTGTATCATAGGCTCTTTAAAGATTTTTCTACAGAAAGTTATGGCTTAAAAGCATAAAGGTCTAGAGAGGTTTTGCTACTGTCCTGGTCCTGGACAGTTTGCCTTCAACTGGACCTTTCACAAACTTAACGTGTGATTTTGCTCTGGAGGTCTACAGAGAAATTGTAGAGCACTTAAAAATATTTCCAGAACTGTATCATACACCTTAATTGGTTAAATATACTCAGAGTTATGCTCTGTCAAAGTCCAGAAAGAATTTCCGCCAGAAACAGAGCACTCTGTTTTTGAAATCTTTAAAGCCTAATCATCCTCTCATTTGAATCTTAGCTCAAAATAAGATTTCAGTAACTAATATTTGTTTCAAACTTCTATTTTTAGTTGAAAGTTAGATCATGACCCAGACAGAGACTAGGTTCACAGGACCACGTCCTTGAGTCTTCCATCCACTGCCCGGTCTCCATTCCCAACTATGAGGATCAATTCCCAACTCTTCCGATTGATCCCCCTTAATCCCGACTCACGAGTAGGAAATAGCCTACTCGAGTTATGCCTCTTTTAATCCACTTTCATTAACTTGAGATCAGCAGTTATAATTGAGTGATAACTTATTTTAAATCAAACTCCAGGGTTTTTCTGGATTATGCATGTGGAGTGTCATACCAACCTAGCCATAATGCAAAACTAATATGCTAGACAATATAAAGTGTATACAAATAAAAACTTGTAAATTTGGATGCAAACCGGGTCTTGCCTTGTTTTACAGGGAACTATTATATAATGTTCAATTAGTGAAGACCACTTGAGGCTTGATCCCTCGCCTTCCTCCCTCTTTGATCTCCACTCCGATTGTTTCACAATCTTCACGTAGATGTTACACGTGATGAATATGCATATGCATTTACTTGTAAAGATTTTTGCTAACAAGTTCTAATGACAAGTTTAAAAACTGGAACTCTGTTTAGGAATTAAAAATGACACTGGTGCTAAGGTTTCGGTTTGGGTTAATGAACATGATCAAGTGCTAAGTGTTTTCCCCACTTTTGTTTTGAGCACCTAAAGAGGTTAAAGAGAACAGGGGTGATACAAAGCTCCAATGGAGTTGAAAATATTTATGTGAGTTCCTTGTCACAAGAAAATGTTCTGGCCCAAAAATTAGCACTTTTCATTGAGTAGTTTATTCAGAACAATTCTCTAAGCAATTAAGCAAAAAAGAAATTAATTCTGAAGTAACTCACATGTTCATGTCAAACTTAGTGAACTAAAATTTTAATTATAGTTCATAGACCCTTCATAAATTTTCCTAGGATTTTTGAAGCTAAGAATTTCCCAGAACTGAATTTCCAAGTTTTGGAAATTCTCTGAAAATGTTTCTGTATTCATTTGAACACAGCAACTTGAAATCCGAATTCTCCTAACCAACTAAACTTCAAATGAGATGAAACTTTTACAGGTGTTCACTAATATCCTAAATAATATTCTAGAAAAATTTGAGGATTTATGGATGAACCAAACTCACTCTAAAATTATTTTGCTGAAAAGATTTAAAGAATTTTACAGCTTTAAATAATGACTTTAATACAAATTGGGTTGCTTATTTGGATAAAGTTTTTCAACCTGAATCCAACCCAATTTGAATCACTAAATTTGGAGCTTTCGAGCAAAAGTTATGAGGTTCTAAAGTTTGGGGAAATTCTGGAATTCAAATTAACCGGGAAAAGTTTGAATCCCTGACAGCGGGCCCGGTAACTACGTGTCAGTCTCTCGGGTAAACCACACGGGGCCACAGGGTCCTTCCCGCGCTGTCACAAAGTGATCCGAGGACACAACAGATCCTCCCATTTTTAAACTCAGACGCTGACGTGTGTGGCCGACCTGTCTTTCGTCTACCTCCAGCCCCCCGCGCGCCTGAGCCGCCGAGCTTGCCGGAGCTTCTCGGACACCGCTACTCCGGCCACCTCTCGAGCTCTTCCTCGCTGCTAGGGCCTTAAACCGTGTGCTGAACACGTTGTGGAGATTTCGCCCGGCCGACGACGGCTCCAACACAGCCCGTGACGGTGCGGCGGCTCGGTGCAAGTTCGGCGACGTCGCCCGGCCCTTATAGCCCGCCAAAACTTCGGTGGAGTGGCTCTACAGCACTGGTGGAGGCTAGAGAAGGTTGACATGGTCGTACAAAGGCTCGGGAATGGCTCTAACCATGGTTGCACCGTGCACCTGATGGCTTCTCCTACTGTCGCCGTTGGAAAACCTTCCAATACGCCGGCTACAGCCGTTTTCAAGCTATGGTTGCGAAGCAAACTTGTGCGCCATCGAGTCTAGCTCCTGTAAGTGCAATTTCGTGGGATCTAAGCAAATAGAGATCAAGAATTTAATGATTTCATACCCGAGGGTAGTTTTGCACCGGCCGGAAGAAAATTGAGAAATACTCCGGCGACGATCAACCACTCGGCTTGAGCTTCAGAGGTGAGCAGAGTGGAGGTCGTGCGTGTCCAAAGGTACTCTTGTTCGGCCGTGAAAATCCCTGGGTGAGGCTATCCACGAGCACCTCGTTGTTCTTCCTTTCGTCTGCCGCAGAAAAATGCTTTGCTTGGTGTTGGGGAGACCGATAGCTCTCGATGGTTTTGTGCCAAGGATGTTGAGGCCACCGCCCTAGTGCTGTTTTTCCACACACAGAGGCTTGCACGCGGTGGAACATCGGCTCCCGAGCAATCAACGCAGCGGCGGCACGGCTGTTTCGTTCTTGTGTGCGAGAGAGGGCAGAGCCGTGTCTTCTGTGCTGTGGCAAAGCTGGGCATGGATGGGAGTGAAGACAGTGCACGAGTAGCTCACCAGCGCGAGTAAACGGCAGAGAGGCGGTGGTTCTCGCTGCCTTCGGTGTCACACGGTGCTGCGGCTCTGCTCGGGTGAGAGAATAAAAACAGAGACTGTGCACTGAATTTCATTTGCACGTTTTACTGCCTCAATGACTTGTGGGTCCCACAAGACAGTCCCCCCCCCTTATCCCTCAAAAGATCTCCAAAATTTGGTAAATGCTGGAATCAAATTGTGGGAGTTCAAATTTGATTTGTGTTTGGATAATTGGACAAGTTCCATCCAAATTCAAATGTATATTTGAATTCATTGCAAATTTAAGTCCATTTGGAAAATGGATAGCAAATCATTTCAAAAATTCATGAAACTTTGCATACCCTCTAATTTGGCCCTAAGAAATTCAAATATGAAACCTGATTTTTTGTGTTAGCTGCTGCAAAGAAGAGTTTGAACAGAACAGTTTGCCTCCCCATTGTGTTTCCCTCATTTGAAATTTGAGTTGAACATTTAGTTCAAAATTCCGAGTTTTAAACTTTCCATTGCATCTGTGACTCCCAACCTGTGGTTTTAATCTACCTTGGTTCCGAGAATGCCATTGAACATGAGCTTGGGCAGAGAGAGCTCTCACGTGCATTATCACATGTTGCAAGTTTAAACACGTCCCATATTCATACCCATGAAACCATATGCTTGTGCACACGTTTCTTTGTATTCATATATTTGGGACCTTTACACCAAGCTGGTTGACATGTTGCTTCTCTCAGTCCCTATGATTGATCTCGGCCTTAGCTTCTCTGGCTCGGTTCTCATGTGCCACAGCTTGCTGCAAAACTATGTTAACGTCTCCAAAATTGACGCCATCCATCTTCTCATTAAGATATGGTAGAAGACCTGCAAACACTAGATCGGCCAAATTCTTTTCCCCTATGATTAAGCTAAAACATTCATTTCTAGTAACCCTAAATCGTTTGATGTATTCAGCTACACATTCATTGTGTTTCTGCCTCACTGCAGTTAGATGGAACAACCTTAGCTCGTTTTCACCAGTGAAGAAGTATTCATGAAACTTTTGTTCTAAACACGGCCAAGTTAGGACAGGGTTAGGAGCTAGTGAAGTGAACCAAATAAAAACCATGCCGGTTAGGGATCAGGGGAACAATCTGATCTGGTGTACATCTTTGATTCATATGTCATTGCCCTCGATCAGGAATTGGTCTACATGTTCTTGAGTAGTTTTTAAATCCTCCCCACAAAACATAGAGAAATCCAGTACCTTAAAGCCTATAGGATATGGGACATTGTCTTAGTGATCGGGATAAGGCTTGCAGTAGTTTCTAATGGTTTCCCTGCTTGCTACCCCAAACTCCCAACATGTTCTAGCCACTTGATCTCTAAGTTAATCGTGTGGTGCATTGTTCTGTGGCACGGTAGGTTCAAGCAGGTTGCAAGGTGCAACTTGTGGAGGTGATGGAGGGAAGTGCATGTCGGGTACTAGACCGAGCGGTACACCACTCCCCGTGGGTAGAACGTCAGGTCCATCTGCCATCGTTTGATAGTATGGCTGCTGCACGTTCACGATGGGCTGCCTGGCTTGCGCGTACGTTGGTGGCATTTAAGGTGACGAAGTGCTGGCTACAATCCCTGCTGCGGTAGTCGTGTTAGCATCCGTGCGTTTGCCTACCACCTCGTCTTGCACTTGTTGCACGGTAGATCAGATCTGCCGATGAAGGTTCCGATCTATTGTGTGCTCTACGTCGGCTTTGAATGTGTCGAAGGATGTAACACCCTCATATTCATCATCATGCATTGCATTCATTTTCATATAGAGAAGCATCTAAAAATAAGAAGAAAAGAGATAAAGGAATACAGAAACAAACAAACAAATAAAAGAAAATAAAAATAGAAAAAAAAAAGAAAGAGAAAAAACCTAGGCGCCCTCCCCCCTTGTGGAATTTCCCCTGGCCGCGCCCCCTTTGGGAATTTTCTCCCCCTGGTCGCGCCCCCCCTTGGGGATTTTCTCCACCCTTGGTCGCCGCCCCCTCTAGGGATCCCCCCAAATAAATCTCAGCTCTTGATTAATTTTATTTGCTGAAATCCTAGCCCTTTGTCTGCACCTCCCCCAAATTAAATCCGAGCCCTTGATCAATTATTTTGCTGAAATCCTAACCCCTTGGCTGCTTCCCCCCCTATAAAAAAACCCTTCCCCCCTAGCCGCCACCCCTGCCCAGAAAACCCCTGGCCGCTGCACCCCTGCCCAGCAAAACACCCCCTGGCCGCACCTTGCTGTTGCTTTGCCCTGGCCGCCACCCTTCTACCTTGCCGCGCCTTTGCCGGAGAAGAAGACGCCAACGCCTCCTTGCCCTGGCCGCAGCTCTGCTCTGCCCCAAGGAAAACCCGAGCCACCACATTGATCACAAGAGGAGCTCCAGCTTCTGCTACTGCAAGGAGAATACCAGCCGCAGAGGAGAAGAGGAGGAGGAAGAGCGACAGGAGCCGTCATCCTTCATGCAACATCGATGTCGTCGCCCTCAACCCTGCTGCATCACACCTTGCGCCCAGGAGCTACTGCACGTAAGTAGGACAGTCCCCGGCTTATATTTTGACCATGGTTTGATCTAATACCCGAGCTAGGATCATAGCCACGTCCGAATTGATTGCCAGCAGCACCGATCATCACAAACCTCACTAAAACCTACCCAAAACTCACACGGACATTGCATTATAGGATTTCATATATCCACATCATCACATCTTGAGTAAAATGTGTGCATTGTATTGATTTATGTATTGCCTTGTATGTACATGATCGTGAGTAGAAGGACACACTCAAAAGGCCGTCTACGAGGACCTCCAGCACCAAGACTTCGACGCGTTTGAGCAACAGAAACCGTTGGAGCAAGGCAAGTGCCTCTTGACCATATTGATCCTATTCTTTAAACTGTTTTGTTTGTGAAAACTGCATGCTCATGTCAATTTGATGGGGAACCCTTGAGTAGGAGTTTACTAGCATTGTTAGCCACCCCCTTGTCATCGAGAATTTGTTGAGTCGGGTATAGTGTCATTTTCTCATTTGCACCGCATAACTTACAAGATTATGGGAAACTAAAATAAACTTACTTATTACTGCACTCATGAAGATTAAAGATGATGAGAAAATGATGATGTTTAATGAGCATGGAGCTGGGAATATATAGGCAAGCTTGGCTTGTGGTTATGTTGAATGAGATGATGGTTTGCTTGCCTTAGATCTAAGGACCTATTCGTGCGAGAATATGCCAGGAAAACAATGCCACCACAAGGACAAATGTGGGTGTAGCTTAGCTGACTAATTAGGTGTGTAGCTAGTTTGTTACGGACCATTGGATGGCGTGGGAAATGGGAGTCGAGGAGGGCTGCCTTGGGAACTGCATGGCACACGAGGGGCCAGGTGGTGGGAGAATGGAAATTCAAGCCTGCCGGTGAAACCTCAGTGGGTCCATACATTCTAGTAGCCCTTTTGTATAGCCTATTTAATTTGTGATCTCTTGGCCATATACCGGCAGTTGCGTAGTGGCATGATGGTGGTTTCTATAGTCGCCGACGGGTGACGAAATCACGACCTTGTGGTTAAAGTGGTGCCACCTCTGCAGAGTGTAAAGCTATCATGATAGCCATGCATCCGGTTACAAGCAGCTGGCCAACTTCCATGATTAGAGACAGAACTTGGGATAGTTATTCGGGTATGGTTATGGTAATGTCATTCGGGACTGGTCTTGGGATTGGTCTTGTGACTCGGTTATGTGATTATGTGTTGATCATGAGAAATTGTGAATATGGCATGAGCTTGAAATGAACATTGGCTAGTTGAAAACTTTATAGATGATGAGGTATGATGGTATTGAAAATGAGGGATGATGAATTACTTGGTTATTATGGGATTTAATTCACCTAGACATTGTAGACTGTTTTTCTTGTGATTTTGAAATAAAACTTGCTTTCTGCAATGAACTTTTGTTTCCAACCTTGTCTAAGCTACATGTCATACTTTCCTGCACTTGCTGAGTACGACATGTACTCACCCTTTCATTTGACACAATATATCAGCTACAGGAGAAGAGTATTTCAAAGAGCAGGTGGAGCACTAGGCATGTGCACTACCGTCAACTGCTTGTGGACTCGGAGTTGGAGCCCCATCGTCTTTCGTCTACTTCCGCTACTGTTTAGAGTCTTCCGCTGCATAATAAATTAGATACTCATGATTGAGACATTGAACTATTATAATAAAGCACTTAAGTACTATTTGTAACGTGGTTAAAGTTCTGAATTCAGTTTGTGAACCATGTGTGTATGTGTGATGAACATCCTGGGCACACATATGCATCACTTGGTTCATTTTCGGAACCGGGTGTCACTGATTGGTATCAGAGCCCACGTTGACCATAGGACACAAGCCCAGGTAGAATGGACACTCTAAAATACATAGGAACACCCCTCTAAAATGCTATTTTCGCAAACTGCTTGCTGCTGCATTTTAGTTGTCAACTCAGCCACGCCAAAGCGCTATTTTCAGCCCTTTTCTTCTTTTTATTTCGGACAGCCACACCCTCTGTTCTCTTGCTTGATAGCTGCTGAATGTGAAGGACATTCAGAGTTTCCTTGGGATGGCTGGATATTACCGCCGATTCGTCAAAGACTTCTCCAAAATAGTGAAGCCTATGACGGTATTGCTAAAGAAAGGGAAGGCATTTCAGTTGACACAGGCGTGTCAAGACAGCTTTGAGGAGTTAAAGAAGAGATTGACAACGGCACCGGTTTTGGTATTGCCGGACGTGAGCAAGAGCTTCGATATATATTGTGACGCCTCAAGACATGGACTTGGATGTGTTCTTATGCAAGAAGGCCAAATAGTAGCTTATGCATCGAGGCAACTAATGAAACATGAGCTGAATTACCCTACCCATGATCTTGAACTCGCAGCTGTGGTACACACCTTGAAGATTTGTAAGCACTATATTCTTGGCCACCGATGTGAAATTTATACTGATCACAAAAGCCTCAAGTACATATTTATGCAAACGGATCTGAATTTGAGGCAACTTCGATGGTTGGAACTCATCAAGGATTATGATGTAGGAATTAACTATCACCTCGAGAAAGCTAATGTAGTAGCAGATGCTCTGAGCCGAAAGGGAGCATGTCACCAACTCACAGTTCAGGAGCTGCCACCCGAGCTACTTAAGGAGTTTGAACGGTTACATCTCGGGTTCGTGAATGAGATGGGGGTGATAGACCTAAACCCAATGTTAGAACAAGAGATACGAAATGGTCAATCAATGGATGAGGAGATAAAGGAAATCAAGGAAAGAACCCGACAAGGGATAGAGAAGGATTTCAAGGAAGATGAAAATGGCACGCTTTGGTTAGGAAAAATGATTTGTGTGCCTAGTGTGAAGCCGATCCATGACGCAATATCAAAGGAGGAACATGACTCGCCCTATTCCATACATCCCGGCTGTACAAAGATGTACAAGAACCTGAAAACTTACTATTGGTGGATGACTTGAAAAGGGACACAGCCGAATACGTTGCCCTATGTGACACATGCAAACGAATGAAGGCAGAGCATCAGAGACCAGCCGGATTATTGCAGCCTTTCAAAATATCCGAGTGGAAGTCGGAAGAAATCGGTATGGATTTCATAGTCAGATTGCCACGTACTCAATCTGGTTATGACTCTATTTGGGTTATCGTTGACCGATTGACAAAATCAGCCCACTTCATTCCTGTTAGGGCCAAGTACACCGTGGCGTAGTTAGCCAAGCTGTATATGGATAATATAGTATGTCGTTATGGAGTTCCGAAGAGAATATTTTCAAACCGAGGTTCTCAATTTACCTCTAGGTTTTGGAAGAAACTACCTGAAGCCATGGGTACACGGTTGAATTTCAGCTCCGCGTATCACCCAGGACAAACCAAGAGGACAAATCAGATATTGGAGGACTTGTTGAGAGCTTGCACATTGAAACATGGGCGTAGCTGGGACAAGAGCTTGCCCTATGCTGAATTCTCGTACAACAATAGTTACCAAGCCTGCTGAAAATGTCACCTTTCGAGGCATCATATGGTAGATGGTGTAGAACACCCATGTTCTGGAATGAGACGGGAGAAAACCAAGTGTTTGGACCCAAAGTGTTACAGGACGCCGAGAAGCAAGTCTAAACAATACGGGAAAACATGAATGCTGCTCAGTCACGTCAAAAGGGCTATGCAGAAAATGGACGAAGAAGTCTGACCTTCGAAGTCGTAGACTTCATGTCTCAAGGTGTCTGTCGCCTATCAGAGGCCAACGATGGTTTAATGTCAAAGGCAAGCTAGCACCTCGCTACGTCAGACCATTCAAGATTTCGGGCAAGCGAGGAGACTAGCATATCAACTAGAGCTGCCGGTGAACCTCTCTGACATACACGACATGTTTCACATGTCTTTGCACAAGAAGTGCCTAAGATTGCTTGAAGAACAAGTACCAATGGACGAGTTAGAACCCCATCAAAATCCTGGATATGAAGGAAAGAGTCACGAGGAACAAGGTAATCTGTTGGTGCAAGATACAATGGATCCATCATACGGAAGCCGAAGCTACGTGGCAGCGTGAGGAAAAGCTCAAGACGGAATTCCCTCATCTTTTCTCGACTCTATCGAATCTCGAGGGCAAGATTCATTTTAAGGGGGGTAGGTTTGTAACACCCGCATATTCATCATCATGCATTGCATTCATTTTCATATAGAGAAGCATCTAAAAAGAAGTAGAAAAGAGATAAAGGAATATAGAAATAAATAAATAAATAAAAGAAAATAAAAATAGAAAAAACCTAGCCGCCCTCCCCCCTTGGGTAATTTCCCATTGCCGCTGTGAAATACCACATGTTCGCTTGCTAAATGGTTCATCACATCACATACAACACAGCTCATATTGTGGTAATCTCATGAACACAATTGAAGAGCAAGTAATCACCATCTGTAGGATGATAAAAAGGAAAAACTCACAAATCCAAATTCAAATTCAAGCTACGTTCATCACCTGCATTCAAAAGGTGGATTCATATTCAAACTCAGCACATTTTTGTGAGCTGCCACACCAAATTTCATCTCATTTGGAGTTGATCTTGACGGTAGCTAAATTTGCTCAATTCAAAACTGAATTTGAAATTCAGATTCAGGTTTGAAGCAAATTCATCCAAACTGATTTCACATTTTGATTCATTCAAAATCTAAGACCCAATTTTGTGGTTTGAGCAAATTTAAAACGGCAGTAGGGTCTCCAAATAATGTGAGCAGTAAAAATTCAATTTGTAAGGACAAAAGAGGGGCTGTGGGACCCACTGTCAGTCACACAATTGAAATGAACCGCCTCACAGCCGATGCAGCTCGGTTCTTCGGGTCTCTCCTGCGGATGCCATGGCGATCGACCGGCTCCACCAGCTCTTTTGGGTTTCTGCTCCCATCAATCGGCGCAGTACTTCTTATCACCGAGCCCGGTCGCCCACACACTCGTTCCTTCGTGTTTTTGTTGCCCTCGCACACGAAACCAGTCGCTACCGAGACCCACGATGAGCTTCCGTTGCTAGCCCGGTCCACAAGCTCCGACGCCTAGCCAAGGGTGAAAACTGTGTGGCCCACGCTCCCTCAATCTTGCCAAAGCGATCACCTGGGGTGCAGTAAGCTAGAACCCTGTCGTTGAGCTCTATTTCCGCCGGTAAACCAACATCGGTGCCTCAACGTTGAGCCGAGCCTCTACTGCGTTTCACGCACAACCAAGCCTCGGCAAAGGTCATTTATCATCTCCTCTTGATGTCCATCAAGTTTGGAGTCGTGTCATGGGACGAGCCGGCCGGAATTTGAGTTTTCTTCGCGGCGGGTTCTTTGGACCGACGGCGCCAAACCTCAAATTTCTCCTTAAATACATAGTTGCTCCCAATTCTGGTCTAGTCCCAAGTTCTTTAGTCTCCCACGGTTCCCCTCGATCAAACGGTGCTCAAATTCATCAACCCTAGCCAACGTATAGCCGCCGTGCAGATCACTTCGGGCGCAGTGTGACAAGCTACTTAGAGGCTTCCCGCGCCTTGGGGTGTCCATGTCGACCTTCTTCATGATTCCCTGGTTCTATAGAGCCCATAAACCGAGTGTTTGGGGGTCTAGAAGATGTGGCCGACGTTGCCAAAGTCTTCTTGGAGCTGCCGCTCGTCGCATGGTAGCTTCCGGCCATCTACTGGCCAAACCAACCCTCCCAATGAGTTCAGTGACCCCAAAAACACTTAGGCGGCCAATTCCGAGTACCCTAATGCCTGGAAACCCTACTCCGGCGAGGGCGCCACCGCTTTCCGGCAACCGAGCGCCGCCGGCTGGAGGTAGAAGATGAACTGTGGGGCCCAGTCATCAGTGACAGAAATCCGGTCCCCAGGATCCTCTGTGGCTACAGGATCTTCTGTGGCTACGGGCGAAATGTGTTGGACCACTGTGTTGCTGCGATGAGGAGCTGCCACGTCAGCTATAGAGCCTGCTGTCAGGGTTTTGAACTTTTCACGGGTTTTTCTTTTTTCTAGAATTTCTCCAAACTTTAGAAGCCCATAACTTTTGCTAGGATTGTACAAATTCAGTGAACTAAATTTTTTTGGATTCAGATCTCTGGGTAATATCCAGCGAAACAAGTTTCTGTCCATGAAACCCATTATTTTTCTAGAATTAATTCCCCATAATTTAAACTTTTGGGAATTTAACTGGAGACTGACTTTGTGGAAAATTCTGAAATTGGCCAGGATGTTCATTTTAATATCCTTGAGTAACTTGAAAAATTTCAGATTCATCTAAGTTCATTAAGTCCGCCTAATGGAGTGATTAAGTAAACTGACCCAGAGAAAAGGAAAAATATACAGAAACATTTTTCAGAATTTTCTCAATCTTGATTAGCTCATAACTTTCTCTATGATTCTTTAAATTATATGAAACCAACTCCATTAGAACCACCATAAACTCTAGTTTCCAAAAAGTAATGGCTTGCTCCACGAAACTCCCTGGAAATCCTTAGAAACTCAAGTAATGGACATTTAGACATTTATTTGTGCAGGGCTCAAATGAGCTTTGTTTCAAATGAAATTTGGCCAAGTATTGGGTTAGGTTCTCACCATGCCGCAGTAAAAATTTCAGAGCCAAAAGAGATGTATATCTCGAGTTATGGTATTCATATTTATCAATTCAACAAAGTTGCACTAAATTTGACACATATCGTTTGTTTGATTATGTCTAGTCGTTGAAGGCGAGGAAGCCCCGGAGATCTTGGACTTTATTCCTCCAGAGGAGAATCTAACCACTGACCAGCAGAAACAAGGCAAGCTCCGGTTTGCATTTAGTAGTTTTTATCGAGTTTTTATCTTATCTCCACTTAAATTGTTGTATGGATGTGCATTAGGTGTAGGATGATTGAAACCCTAATTGCATAACCATATTATCCTAAAAAGAGTGCGGGTAGTGTCTCATAGGCTTCGGTACATGTCGAGTAGTTGGAATCTACTCGCGAGTATAGGATTCGTCACATACGAGATTAGTTCGAGATGTGAGATAACCCTAGTAAGAAAAATGAGACTAGGCAGGGGCGTAGGACGGAGCAAGAGGATGTCTTGTGCGTGTAGTCCTGCTCATGTCGATTGAGGACCGATCCATGTGCGGCCCCACTGAACAAGTTTGAATGTATAGAAGGCATATCGAATATATGGGCTCCGATAAACTGATGTAACCTATACCTCTGGCCGTCCAGGCATAATGCACCGATTTATAGGTGTTGGTTGAGGGCAGAAAGGTGGAAATCCGCTAGTGGGCATAGAGAGATGCTCCGTGTAGGGAACCTCCTGCTCGTTTGGGTGCGGCCGGTTCGACGTTTGGGCTGTTTGGTGAAATGTTATCCCGTACGACATCGGTTTAGCGTGCCGCTGCAGCTCCGAGAATGGGCATATGTGACATGCTATTCGGGTATCCCTGCATGTGTATATTGAGTCGATTCACCGTCCCTTGCGGTCATGAGTACCGCTTGTTCACTGTGTCATGACGTAGTAAATTTATGAAACAATTGTGATGAATTACTTCTGTGATGAATAAATTGTATTGCTACATGTGTGCCACCAAATATTGCTCACTAACTTTCAGATTTATGAACCTTTAACTTGTGGCTAAAATATGAAGTAAGGATGAACTTGTAGGCGTTTCCTTTGCTGCAAACGTCCATCCTATCTTTGGTATGACATGCATGTAGAGTTTCTTGTGTAGGAGAGTCGGATAAGACTTGCTGAGCCATCGTACTCACGTTTGATGCTATGAGTGTTTGCAAGTGAAGAGTACCCCACTGACTCGGAGTACGGGTTCACCGGTGAGGGCTATCCTCCGTTGGGAACGACGTCTGTGTGGGAGCCGTGTACGCCTCCTTGAAGCTGGACTGTAGCTAGTGTGGGTTGTCCGTACGGCGGGACAACCGACTGTTGCTAGTTAGGTTAGGCGTGAGTTGTATAGTTTATTCTGCTGCAGTTAAACTATGTAAATTAGATGTAAACTGAAGGTTTGTACTACTTTTGTACAAATTCAGTAAGTTTGAATGTAATACTTGGTTTAATTATCATGTGTGCTGTCGGTTATCGCATCATGTGGTATCACCCTCTGTGATCCTGCATTGTACGGATTTCGGTTCGTCACAGCCGCGCCCCCTTTGGGGATTTTCTCCCCCTGGCCGCGCCCCCCTTGAGGATTTTCTCCTCCCTTGGCTGCTGCCCCCTCTAGCGATTCCCCCCCCCCCCAAATAAATCTAAGCCCTTGATTAATTTTATTTGCTGAAATCCTTGCCCTTTGGCCGCACCTCCCCCAAATTAAATCTCAGCCCATGATCAATTATCTTGCTGAAATCCTAGCCCCCTAGGCTTCTTGTCCCCCTATAAATAAAACCCTCCCCCCTGGCCACCGCCCCTGCCCCGAAAACCCCTGGCCACCGCACCCCTGCCCAGGAAAAAAGCCCCCCTGGCCACGCCTTGCTGCTGCTTTGCCTGGCCGCCGCCCTGCTACCCTGCCGCGCCTTTGCCGGAGAAGAAGACCCCAGCGCCTCCCTGCCCCGGCCGCAGCTCTGCTCTGCCCCAAGGAAAACCCCAGCCGCCACATTGATCACAAGAGGTGCTCCAGCTGCTGCCACTGCAAGGAGAAGACCAGCTGCAGAGGAGAAGAGGAGGAGGAAGAGAGGCAGGAGCCATCATCCTTTGTGCAACATCGCTTCCATCGCCCGCAACCCCGCTGCATCACACCTTGCAACCAGGAGCTACTGCACGTAAGTAGGATTGTCCCCAGCATAGGTTTTGACAACGGTTTGATTTAATACCCGAGCTAGGATCATAGCCACGTCCAAATTGATTTCCAGCAGCACCGATCATCACAAACCCAACTAAAGGCTACCAAAACTCACATGGACACATGCAAACTAGTTACTGTAGGTTGCATTATATGATTGCATGCATCCACATCATCACATCTTAAGTAAAATGTGTGCATTGTATTGATTGATGTATTGCCTTGTATGTAAATGATTGTGAGTAGAAGGACACACTCAAGAGGCCGTCTACGAGGACCTCCAGCGCCAAGACTTCGACGCGTTTGAGCAACAGAAACCATGGGAGCAAGGCAAGTGCCCCTTGAACATATTGATCCTATGGTTTTGAACAGTTTTGTTTGTGAAAACTGCATGCTCTTGTCAACTTGATGGGAAACCCTTTAGTAGGAGTTTACTAACATTGTTAGCCACCCCCTTGTCATCGGGAATTTGTTGAGTCGGGTATAGTGTCGTTTTCTCTTTTGCACCGCATAACTTACGGAATTACGGGAAACTAAAATAAACTTGCTTATTACTGCACTCATGATAGTTAAATATGATGAGAAAATGATGATGTTTAATGAGCATGGAACTGGGGATATCTATGCAAGCGTGGCTTGTGGTTATGTTGAATGAGATGGTGGTTTGCTTGCCTTAGGTCTAAGGACTGGTTCATGTGAGAATATGCCAGGAAAATAGTGTCACCACAAGGCCAAATATGGGTGCGGCTTAGCTGACTAATTAGGTGCATTGCTAGTTTGTTATGGACCATTGGATGGCGCGGGGAATGGGAGTCGAGGAGGACTGCCCTGGGAACTGCATGGCACACGAGGGGGCCCATGGGTGGGTCCATAGAGATTCAAGCTTCCGGTGAAATCTCAGCGGGTACATACATTCTAGTAGCCCCTTTGTAGAGGATATTTTGTCATATCTTGTCCATACACCGACGGTTGTGTAATGGCATGATGGAGGTATCTCTAGTCGCCGACGGGTGATCAAATACAAAACTTGTGGGTAAAGTGGTGCCACCTCTCAGAGTGTAAAACTATCATGATAGCCATGCTTACGGTTACAAGCACCTGGCTAACTTCCATGATTAGAGGCAAAACGTGGGATATTTATTTGGGTATTGTTATGGTAATGTCATTCTGGACTTGTTTTGGGATTGGTGTTGTTTATACATATAAGATTGGATTTGGTTATGTGATTATGTGTTGATCATGAGCAATTGTGAATTTGGGATGAGCTTGAGAATGAGCATTGGTGCGAGGACCCGACGGTCCCAACAAGCCAGGATCTCGCTGAGGGGTGCTGCGTTGCACAACACCGGATAACACACATAAAAGGCATAAAGCGGAAGCAAAAATTTTATTACATAAACATATTTATGAACATAGTTACATCAAAATAACGTTAAGTTTACACTCTCAGGCGTAGACTAAGCAAAATAAATTCACGTTCAGCCCGTGAATGTGTCCTCACTAGCACACATGCACACTAACACGGCGGCGTACACGGCTCCCACTCGACGGTAGTTCCCTCTTGAGGTCCGTCTCCTCCTCGGGATCCTCCTCCTCATAGCACTCTTCAAACGCTTCAAACACAGCAGTGAGCACGATGGCTCAGCAAGACTGACCCGTCTTACCTAGACATGAGACTCTACATGCTGGGTTTGCAGTGTATAGTAGGAAAGTATGTTGCAAAAGGCATGCCTATTTAGTGGACTCATACTTTCAAGTTTTAGAAGAAAGTTGTTGGAAAACCTCGTGCTAATACACATAAGAAAGCCGCAATCAAACAAGAAACACATTTCTCTTATGTGCTTTTCCTATGGTTGACAATAACTTTGATTAGCTCTAAACTAAAGCATTTCATTAACAAACAATGTAAAGCTTTCAACCAGCAATCTTTTAACATGACACTAGCCAGTTCTTTCTACGTCACGGTATAGTGAACAAGTGGTACTCACTGACCGCGAGGGATGGCGATTATAATCGATTTACACCTGCAGGGTTACCCGAATAACCCGTCACGTACACCCATACTCGATCTTACCTACAGCAACCACGGTCGTACGCAACCACCTTTCATCCATTAGCCAAGTGGTGAACCGGTCCTATCGTCCCGAGCAGGAGGTCTCTGCGCGGAGCATCCGCAGTGCCCGCCAGCCGATTTACACCTCACTGCTCTCAGCCAAGTGAAAATTCTTAACATTTTAAAATTTGGAGGATTAATTATGGAGAAATACAGGTTTTCATGGGGTGAAACTTGTTTTGTTGGAAAGTACTCAGAGAGCTGAATCCAAGAAAATTTGGTTCACTCGACTTCTAAAGTTTGAACTAAAAACTCAAATTCGGGGAAATATTTAAAACACTGTCTGTGGGTCCGGGCTATGTGGCGACTCCTCAGAAAATGCCACACGGGGCCAAGGAGTTTCACTGTGCAGCCACATATGGATCCAGAGCTGCAGACAATCCGATTCAGTTCACCCGAGTGACTCACATGTGGGGCCGGGTGATCGTCTTCAATCCCACGCACCTGCAAGCGCGCCCTCACCCGACCTCGCCGGAGTTCGCCGGAAACCGACCTCCTAGCCATCTCCCAAGCTCTGGCTCACTGCCAGGGCCTAACCCGACGAGCTAAACCCTTTGGTGAGGTTAAACCGAGCTGGCAAAATCTCCAACCTAGTCCGCGACGGTGCAGCGGCTTGGCTTCACTCCGGCAGCGTTGCCCGCCACCTCTAGCCCGCCAAACACTGAGTTTTCAAGCTTTACAGCACCGGTGTGACATTTAGATGATCGACATGATCCCAAGTTAGCTTGGGAGAGGCTCTAAGTGAGCTTGCACCGTGCGCCCGACGGCTTCCGCCATTGGAGCCAGAAGCAAAACTCAAAATAGGCTGTCTACAGGGGTTTTCATGCTAGGATTGCGAAGAAAAGTTGTTCACTATTATGTCTAGCTCGTGTGTGTGCAGTTTTAGGAACCCTAAACGATTATGGAGTGAGAATTTAGAAAATTCGTACCCGAACCTCGGTTGGTGCCTGCCGGAGGGAAAACGGGAAATACTCCGGGGAGCTTCCACGGCATGGGCTGAAATTTGGAGGGAAGCAGCTCGGGGTTCTTGGGCTCCTAAAGGAGTTCTTGCTTGGGCAGGAAAGACCACAGTTTGGGCTGTCCACGAGAGCCTCCCTTTCGGTTGTAGTTTGGCTGCCGCGCGAACACGGAGTTCCCGGAGTAGGAAGGCCGAACACCGGTCGGTGGCGCGCCAAGGAAGTAAAGGGTGATACCCTGGTGCCATTTTTCCACATGAGGACCACTGTTCGCTATCACGAAGATCGTTTTCGATCAGCCGAGATTGGCGGCAGCGGCTCTGTTCTGCGCGAGCGGGAAGGCTTTGGGTTCTTTGTTCATGATCAAATGGAACACGCCGAGGGGGTGTGATAAGGGCATCGAGCAGCTGGCCTCTGGCACGTCCGGAGCAAAGCAGGAGGTGGCCGGCGTTTTTCCCTCGGTGGAGCGCGTAGCCTCGGCCCGAGAAACAGAGTCACCGGATGCAGTCAGTTCAATCAAATGTATGGCTGACAGGGGGTCCCACCTCAAGTAATTTGTCCCAAAATCTTCAATTTCTACTCGTCTAAATAATGGGGACCCTAATACCTTTGGCAATTTGACCAATTCACCAAATGCCCATTTTAAATTGGAATGATTCAAATTGTGAACGGGTTTGGATGCATTTTGATTCAAATGGCAAACTGAAATTTAAATTCAGTTTGATTTTTTCTCAAAATGACTCATGTCAATATCAACTCCAAATGGAGTGAAAATTGGTCTGTGAGCTCATAAAAATGTGCTGAGTGTGAATATGAATCCCACTTTTGAATTCATGGGATGAAAGGAGTTTGAATTTGAATTTAAGTTTAAACTAGCGTTTTAATAATTGTATCCAAAAGTACCTCAAAAGGTTTTGAATTTGGGTGATATTTTGCATGAGCATTACTAACAAAGTTTAGGAGTTAAACATATGCTCAGGCCCTATATGATGCTTGTGGGAAATACCACTTTGCATTTTGTGTGTTCATCTCCTAATAAATCTATTTATGGTGGTTACTTGCTCTTCAAATGTGTTCTTATGTTTCCACAAATGAAGTGAGGTGTGGGTGTGATGGACACTTTTATCAAGTGAAACACTTGGGACCTTACATTCCTCCCCACTTAAAAGAACCTCGTCCTGAGATTATAAGGTAAAAATGAGAAAGAGGGTGGTGGAAAATTACTGGAGATGCGACGCTGAAAAATCCGGGTAGTTGGCGCGAAGAAAGCCTTCGCTCTCCCGTGTCGCCTCATCCACGGAGTGATTACTCCATAACACTTTACAGAAACACAACATTCGGTTGCATGTGGTTCAGGACATCTCATAAATAATCTGAACCGGTTCCTCCCGATATGTGAGATCCAGTTTCAGTTCCTCAATATTTCCCAGCTGAACAGTGCTTGAAAGCTTGAGGCACTTCCTCAGCTGAGAAATGTGGAAGATGTCGTGCACACCGGAGAGTGTCGCTGGTAATTCCAGCCGGTATGCAACAGATCCACATCTTTCCAAAACCTGGAATGGACTGATGAATCGGGGTGCCAACTTTCCTTTGACCCCGAATCTGTTCACACCCTTCATTGGAGACACACGTAAATACACGTGATCCCCTACTTCAAATTGCAGAGGACATCTTCTCTGGTCCGCATACTGTTTTTGTCGGGATTGGGCGGCTTTTAAGTTCACTTGAATCAGCCGAACTTTTTCTTCTTCATTGTTGACAAGATCAATCCCAAAGGTGACCCTTTCGCCGGATTCACACCAATTCAGCAGTGTGCGGCATTTTCTTCCATATAGCGCCTCGTAGGGCGCCATTTTGATGCTGGCCTGGTACCCATTATTGTACGAAAACTCGGCTAACGGTAAGTGATCATCCCAATTCTTATCGTGGTTGATAGCACAAGCTCGTAACATGTCTTCTAGGACTTGATATACCCGCTCGGTTTTCCCATCTGTCTGTGGGTGGTACTCTGAACTACGGATCAGCTTTGTCCCCAATGCAGCATGTAACTGCTCCCAAAAACGAGACACAAATAAAGTGCCCCGATCCGAGATGATAGTGTGGGGAACGCCTTATAAGCACAGAATTCGTGAGATGTATAATTCAGCATACTTCTTGGCGTTGTAGTTTGTAATAACCATGATAAAATGGGCAACTTTTGTGAGCCGGTCGACGATCGCCCACACTGAATCATGTTTATGTAATGTAGTGGGTAAACCGATGATGAAGTCCATGCTCACATCCTCCCACTTCCAGGCAGGAATGCCAAGCGGTTGTAACAATCCCGGTTTCTTCATGTGGTCAGCCTTCATCCTTCGACATGTATCACACTCAGACACGTATTTCACGATCTCCCGCTTCATCCATGTCCACCAAAATTTGCTTCTGAGCTCTTAATACATCTTGTTGCTGCCAGGGTGAATAGAAAACTTCGACAAGTGAGCCTCGTCAAAAATCTTCTTCCTCAATTCCGGGTTACGGGGTACGACGATCCTGTCCTTGAACCACAGCATGCCGTCTCCGTCTTTCCAGAAACAATTCAGTTCCCCACTGTCTACACGTCTCTGCAAATGCAACATACCCTTGTCGTGCTTCTGGACTTCTGCTATATTTTCACGGATGGTGGGGATAAGAGCTAAGTTGTAGAGAGCTCCATGGGAAACCACATGCAATGGTGGCTCGCTCTCTTCCAACGGGGTGATGGTCAGATTATGAACGTGTTACTTGCGACTCAGCACATCCGCCACCACGTTTGCCTTGCCGGGGTGATAATGGATCTCTATTTCATAATCCTTTATCAACTCTAACCATCTTCTCTGCCTCATGTTCAACTCCTTCGGAGTGAATATGTACTTGAGGCTCTTGTGGTCGGTATATAAATGTACGAGGTTACCGAGTAGGTAGTGCCTCCACATTTTCAGTGCGAGTACGACGGCAGCGAGTTATAAGTCATGAGTTGGATAGTTTTGCTCATGATTCCAGAGCTGCCGTGATCTATACACGACCACCCTTCGGTCTTGCATCAGCACACATCCGAGCCCAATGCCGAATACATCATAGTACACATCGAACGGTTTTGTTGTGTCTGGCTGCACCAAAACCGGTGCTGATGTTACGTGCTTCACTAACGCCTTGAACGCAGCTTCACATGCTAGACTCCAATCATATTTGGTAGCCTTCTTCAGCAGATCGATCATAGGCTTGGCAATCTTCGAGAAGTTCGGAATGAACCTCCGATAATATCCCGCGGGTTCGAGGAAACTCCATAACTCATGGACAGACCTCGGGGACTTCCAATTCAGCACTTGTGTAATCTTGCTCGGGTCTACAGCGATGCCCTCCACTGAGATAATATGTCCGAGGAAAGGTACTTGCAATATCCAGAATTCTCACTTGCTGAATTTCACGTATAGCTTGTGATCCCGCAGCCGTTGCAAGACTATACGCAGGTGTTTCACGTGTTCTTCCTCCGACTTGGAATATACCAATACGTCATCGATGAAGACCACGACAAACTTGTACAGCTCTAGCATGAATACCGAGTTCATCAAGTACATGAAATGAGCTGGAGCATTGGTGAGGCCGAAGGACATGACCAGGTACTCATAAAGCCCATACCTCGTCGACAAAGCCGTCTTCAGAATGTCCTCAGCCCGTATTTTAATCTGGTGGTACCAGATCTTAACTGCATTTTGGAAAAGATCTTTGCTTCGACCAACTGATCAAACAACATATCGATCCGTGGCAACGGGTACTTGTTCTTGACAGTCACGGCGTTTAGTGGACGATAAGCCACGCAAAGCTGCAACGTTTCATCTTTCTTCTTCATAAATAATGCCGAACAGCCCCATGGTGAGGAGCTCGGCCTAATAAACCCCTTCTCCAGCAGGTCCGTCAACTGTGTTTTCAATTCTGCCAACTCCTTTGGCGCCATCTTGTACGGCCTTCAGAATATTGGCATAGTTCTCGGTGCAAGTTCAATCTTGAACTCCACCTCTCGGTCGGGTGGCATCCCTGGTAAATTATCCGGGAATACGTCAGGCAACTCACGGACTACTGGACTATCTTTTAATCTGATGATGGTGGATTTGTATACGGTTGGAAGTTATATTTCTGGACTGTCCGGAAATAATGAATGAGACTCGTGCATTTCTGGGTGCAAATGTACGACTCATAGGACGGTGTCTAAAACAGCGCCGTGGCGGGTTAACCATGAAATCCCTAAGATGACATCGACCTTTTGTCCCACTAAAGCTATGAGAGACGTAGGGTATACTCTACCCCCTAAGCATATTAGAGCTTTTGGAACCATCATGCATGCTGAAATTTTCCCACCCGGTGAACAAATCAGGTATGAACTTTTGGTGGGTAGTATTTGCAAATGGTACTTAGAAATATAAGCTTGGCTAATGAAATTATGCGTGGCGCCCGAAACAAATAAAACTATGGTGGGATCTTTGTGGAGTTGGAACATACCCGCAAGTATTGTTCTCCCTCCGGCACGTCCTCTATGGCGAGTTGGTGGACGGTGCTGGGCTTAGAGTTTGCCTGCCACGCGTTAATGGGATTCCGGGGCTGATTCCTCCCTGGAAATGGTGGTGCCCTTCCGCTGCCTTGCCTCTCGGGGCAGTTGTTGGCAAAATGCCCCTGACGACCGCACTTGAAACATGTGGTCGATGGCTGGCCGGAGCTTGGGGAATGAAAGCCCGGCATGCGCTGCTGAGGTGCAAATGCACGCGGCATCACCCGCTGCTGCTGTTGTTGCTGTGGAGGTTCTGGTAAGGCCGGTTGGAATGCTGGTGGTGAATCAACTGATTGCGATATTGCATTGGTCGCTCCGGTGGCTGCCAGCGTTGTCCCGATGGTGAGCGATACACCATCCGATATTTTTAGGGAGGACAACCTCCCTCTCCGCTATTTCTGCGGGTGGCTCAGGTTCCATGACCTCCTCTTTGGGTTCGGGTTCTGGTATTGCTGGGATACCCAAAACAACGGGTACTGCATCTACCATCGGTAGGCCCACTACCGGAGGTACGAGGTCCTGCAAAGCATGCACCTCGTCCATGGCCTGATTATAATCTTCCTCCCAGTTCTGCCCCACCTCGATAGATTTATCATGCTCTTGAGTAAGGACCTCGTTCTGCTGGGTCAAGTATTGAATCTTCTGCTGCAAAGCCGTAATTTCGACACGGCTTTTCTTCTTCGCCTTCCTCAGACGATGCAACTCATTGTGCTGTTCATTCAGTCGCTTGATCATCAGAAGGAGCACATTACGGAGTGCGCTGTGAGCACTCTCAAAATGGTCTCGGTGGCTGGTGCTCTCTTTGAGCTCCACGGCAAGTCAAACCGTATGGACAGCTTGGCTGTACGTTACATTCCTCCTTGCCATCAAATGGAGGCTGAGGTTCTCCTCCGCGGGGTTGTACCTTGGGCAACTCTGGTCAGTTGCTGCAAAGTACCTCTCCCTCCACACGTGATTAGCTCGTCCCTCCATTGGGAAAAGCGCATATGGAGTGCCCTCCATAGCTCTCACGTGTAGATGGCAGAAACGCGACATGGTGTCACAGGCTGCCACTTCCACATCTCTTCCGGTTGTCTCCCTTCCACCATGACGGTTAACGGTACCCAACCTGGTGGCGTTGGTCCTGTTGAAACATCGACATCGACAGTCCATGTCTTGTTCCCCTCCTCTCCTTCTTCCTTGCCGAGGTAATGCGGCATCTCCACATACCCGAAATATTGAAGCATCAGCTTCAACAATTCCGGATACCCGCTCCATTGAGAACAGTGGGATACCACCCATCCGTTCTCCAGTTGTTTATCCTCTGCCATCTGTAGAAACATATTTAAAAAAGGTAAAATATTCATTTCAACAGTAAATCAGTGAGTTATAACATAAAACATGTCATTGAACTCATAAAATCTGGAAACACAAATCAAATTCAGAACAAATTTGATCACTAGTCTGCTGCCCAGACTGACAGCACTGACCAATTTCCATTTTAACCTGATCTAGACCATGCTAAAAGCAAACCAAGTTCTGGAGCTCAAAATCAAAGTTAAAGTTAACTTCAATAGCTTTCCAGAATGTATTTGTTTGGCCTCAGATCTGTCCTGGTTCAAAAGTAATGAGGTGTAAAAGTTGACAGAATTTCTGGAGAAAATTGGACAGCACCTCCCTGCTTGAGGTACTGATTTAATCTAAGAATTCCAGTTAATTATACCTCGAATTTGACAAAACTTTCTGTTACAAAGTTGTAACTTATCTCATGAACTTTTCAGGACTGCCTCATTTTCTATTTTTGGATTTTTATGCAGGAAGTTATGCTCATTTTACATAGAGTTACAGAGAGCATTTGCTCTGCCCTGTTTTCTGAACAGTTTCAACTCTTCTGAATTTTTCGACTAGTTAAGGGATGAAACACATCTGGACATCAATATAAAAGTTGTAAAGATCCTCAAATGCTTTCCAGAAATGTATCATTCAACCCCAACATCTGTAAAATCCCAAGAAAGTGACTTGCAAAAAAAATTGTTCATCACCTCACAACACCACAGCTCATGTGGTGGATATCTCATGAACACCTGTGAAGAGCAAGTAAACACCATCAAAAGGGTGATTAGAGGGGAAAGACCTAATTTAAAAAAGTAGGATTATTACACATAAACATGAAAGTTTGAGCTCACCCCTGGACCTTAAATAGTCTTGGGAAGGCTCAGGCCAAATTTCATGCAAATCTAATACTTTTTTGAGGCACATTTGGAGACATTTGTAAAAATGGCCAATTTGAATGCAAATTCAAATTGTAGCCACTTTCATCACTTGAATTTAAAAGTTGATATCATATTCAAACTCAGCACATTTTTCTGAGTTAGTCCACCAATTTTCATCCCCATTGGACTTCATCTTGCTGGGAGCTAAATTTGCAATAATTCAAACTGAATTTGAATTTCAAATTCAAATGGGAAGCCAATTTAGCCAGACCAATTTCAGTTGAGGAATTCAAATTCAAACCATAACTTCATTGCTAAGTCTTTCATTCAATTGTGAGTAGCTGGGATCTATTCAGTGAAAACAAAAATGAAAAAACAGAAAAATGAATTCGAGGGGAGAGGGACCCACTGATCAGTGACTGTACTCAGAGGGAAACCGACTCTGTTGCCGTCGGTCGGCCGCCGGGGCTGTTGCCGCTTCATTGCCTGGATCGTGCACGTGACCGAGCTCGTCCTGATCAGCTCGTGCCCCCTCCCGATCACCACGTACACGGCACAAACAGATTTCGCTTGCCTCCCCAGCCAGCGCCGCTCCACCCAGCTCCCACGCGCGCGAAAAACAGCAGCGGCGACCACATCTGCGATCCCTCGGTGCACACCAGTGCCGATCATCGATTGCTCGTGGTCTCTGCAGCAAAAAGGAGCGCCAAGGTGTGCTCTAGCTGTTCCCCGTGCTACAACAGCGAGTTGCACTCGGTTGCGTGCTGTTTAAGCCGTCGAAGTCAAGAAACCGGAAGGGACCGGCGGAGCTGTGCTTCGGCTCACCGTCGACAGCCCAATCCGGCCATCTTCTCCGTCCACGTGCTACACAAGAAAGGTACGTGGGGATCTCTAGATGGTGTAGCCACAAACCACTCGGCAAATGATCCCTCAGTTAGCAAGAATTTTAGAAAGTCCCGAACCCTAGTGCAATGGACCGAGTTTGGCAAAAACCAAAAATTCGGCTTACACGTTGAATCAATGGTCAAGCTGGCCCGCAAGTAGCCTCTACACCTCCTAGCGTCACTCCTCGAGGAAGAACTGAGCACAACCTTCCAGAAATGGACGAGTTATAGCCGTTTCCATAGCCGCCGGTGCAAACACGGCTCGGGTCAATGTCGAGAGTGGATTTGTAAGCACTTTTAGCTTCCAGGGCTTCTAACGTCAGGTTCCTCATGATCCACTGGTGCTCCATGAGCAAACCGTGACCCTTTTTATGCCTCAGAGAGCGAGAACAATCTCGTCGGAGCCCTAGCCTCCACGGTTGATGTCACACGGCCATTTCCGGTCACCACCGGCGAGCTCCGACCCCCGAGGCAATTTCCACGTGACGAGATAGGGCTAGGCGGCCAGTTCTAGCGCTGGGGGCGGTTGGGAAGTCACTTCCGGCGAATTCGCCAGAGTGCACCACCGCCGAACACTCGGGCGCGCGCGAGGAGGAAGAAGGCGAGTGGTGGGGCCCGCACACAGAGTTTAAACATTTCTGGGATTTTCCAGTTTTAGTTCAAACTTCAAATGCATATAACTTATGCTAGAAAGCTCCAAAACAGTGAACCAAATTTTGTTGGATTCATCTTTTTGATTACTAACCAGGAAAACAAGTATCAGCTTATGAAACTTATTCCTTCTCCAGAATTAATTCCCTAAAATTTAAACTGTTGGGAATTTTATCTGGAAAATCCTTTTATAGAAAATTCTGAAATTTTGCTAGGATGTTCATTTGCAAATCCTTGAGTCAAAGTATAAATTTCAGATCCATCCGAGTTCATTTAGTCCCCCTAATGGTGTGATTAAGTGAGCTGCACTGAGAAAATAGAAAAATGTACAGAAACATTTTTCAGATTTTCTCCAATCTTGTTTATGGCATAACTTCATCTAGAATGCTTAAAATGACATGAAACCAATTCCATTAGAACCATCTCAAACTCTAGTTCCAGAAAGTAGGGGTTTGAGCCATGAAAGTCCCCAAAAATCCTTAGAGGCTATACTAATGACCAAATAGGCTATAATTTGTACAAAGCTCAAATGACCTTTGTTTCAAATGAAACTTGGTCAAGACTCTGGTAAGGACCCTACCAAACCACCATAAAAATTTCAGAACCAAAGGGGAGGTCTAGCTAGAGTTATGGTAATTACATATTCAGTTCTAAACATTGCGTTTAAATTGACATATAGTATATCGTTTACGTGTAGTCGCTGAAGGCGAGGAGACCCTGGAGGTGCTTGACTTTCTCTTTCTGGATGAAGCCCTAACCACTGACCAGCAGCAACAAGGCAAGTCCCGGTTTGCATTAACTAATTTTACAAAGTTTTGTGTTATGTATAAGTAGTATGTGGTATGTATGTGCATTAGGTGTAGGATGGATGAAACCCAAGTGCATAGCCAGATTATTTCCACAAGAGTGAGGGTAGTGTATAAGTCCTCGAGTAGTATACGCTGTGCTTAATGTTCATAAAACTTCGGTACAAGTCGAGTACTTGGAATCTACTCGCGAGTTTAGGAGTCAGGACACACGAGCTTGGTTCGAGGGATGTGAGATCACTTTAGAAAGAAAATGAGACTAGGCAGGGGCTAGGGCGGAGCAAGAGGAAGTCTTGTGGGTGCAGCCCTGTCTTTGTCGATTGAGGACCGATCCGTGTGCGGCCCTGCTGAACAAGTATTGAACGTACCGAAGGCATATCGGATATATGTGCCCCGATAAACTGATGTAACCTATACCTCCGGGCGTTGAGGCATAACACACCGATTTATAGGTGTAGGTTGAGGGCAGCAAGATGGAAATCCGCTAACGGGTATAGAGAGATGCTCCGTGTAGGGAACCTCCTGTCTGTTTTAGTGCGACCGGTTCGACGTTTAGGCTGTTTGGTGAAATGTTGTCTCGTACTACATCGAGTGAACGTGCTGTGCAGCTCCACGGGTGGGCATACGTGACGTGCTCTTCGGGTATCCCTGCAGGTGTATATCGAGTCGATTCGCCGTCCCTCACGGTGATGAGTACCGCTTGTTCACTGCGTCATGACATAGATAAATTATGGAATGTTATGATTCAATTCTGCTGATATGTATAATTGTATTGCTACATGTGTGCCACCAAAAATTGCTCACTAAATTTCAGATTACTGAACTGTTAACTTGTGGCTAAAAGATGAAATAAGGATGAACTTGTAGGCGTGTCCATTTGCTGCAAATTACCATCCCATATTCTTTGTAAGCTGCATGTAGATTTTCATGCCTAGGTGAGTCGATTAAGTCTTGTTGAGCCATCGTGCTCAAGGTTGCTGCTATAAATGTTTTTCAGGTGAGGAGTATACCACGGACTCGGGATACGAGTCCACCGGTGAGGGCTACCCTCCGTCGGGGACCACGGCTGAGTGGGAGCCGTACACGCCGCGCTGAGCTGAGGAGTGCAGATAGTGTGGGTTGTCCTAGGGCTGGGCAACCAACTTTTGCTAGGTAGATGGGCGTGAGTTGTATAAACTTAGTTTCCACTGTTGTATTCTAAATACTAGTTTGTAACTGAAGTCTTGTACTACTTTGTACATTTCAGTTGGTTTTCTATGTAATACAATATCGTTCTTATGATGTGTGTTGTCGGGTGTCGCATCGTGCGGCACCACCATCTGCGATACTGGATGAGCGGATTCCGGTCCACCACAACATCAAAATAACTCTACCTCTAACCTCTGTATAACTTCAGCATTATTTCAGCCGAAAACAGAGGACTCTGTTCCTAATATCATATAGGTTGAAAACTTGCTTACTTTGAACATCCTGATTAAGGGAAGGATTTAAATCAGAGTTTTAGTGCTCTGGATCAACACTTTCAAGTTCTACAATGATGTTGATCATTTAGTGGAGTGTGACGTCGAAGCGCCACTACAATCATGCCGGTACTATGTTCCTTACAAAGAAAACCTATACCGGACTTAGCCGGTTTCGTTAATTCAGTGGCACTAAATGTCTCTCGGACACGTATGCTACTCGTCTACTGATCCATGGATAGACTACCTGCAAATAAACCACACAATCGTTAGGGTTAGCTGCACACTGAACCCGGTCCCAATACAGTTCCATACAATGGTCCGTCATCACTCGCACGGTTGTTCTCAAGCCAATCATGCCTTGAGCTACGTATTCACATTACTAACCATGTGATGGGGTCTCCACTACTCGCCCGTAGCACGCCAGGGAAGGGCGTTGCTCGAATACCCCAAATGACATGAAGAGTCGTAGAGGATACTAAAGCTGACCGTGTTACCTGCCACCTGTGAGGCTCCACCCTTAAGCTTGTGCACAATGGTGGACAGCTCTTACATTCACCCCCAGGACATATGAAGTCCCGAGATGCATGGTTTTTTAACATAATAAAATAGGTTAGTGTTGCCACTTTCTATACACACTAATAACATCCTTATAAGGGCTACTATCTCGTTCCTCACCGAGTTTTTGAAAATATAACCTTTTAAGTGCGTTAAACCTCAACGGAGCTCTGACACCACGCTGCAAGAACCTGACGGTACCGACAAGCCAGGATCTCCCTGAGGGGTGCTGCCTTGCACAACACCGGATAAAAAACATAAAAGGCATAAAGCAGAAGTGAAAATTTTATTACATAAACGTGTTTATGAACATAGTTACATCAAAATAACATTAAGTTTACACTCGTGGGCGTAGACTAAGTAAAAGAAGTTCACATTCAGCCCGTGAATGTGTCCTCACTAGCACACACACACACTAACACGGCAGTGTGCACAGCTCCCATTCGACGGTAGTTCCCTCGTGGGGGTCCGTCTCCTCCTCTGGAGCCTCCTCCTCATAGCACCCAGCAAACGCCTCAAACACAAGCAGTGAGCAGGATGGCTCAGCAAGACTGACCCGTCTTACCTACACATGAGACTCTACATGCTGGGTTTGTAGTGTATAGAAGGAAAGTATGTTGCAAAAGACACGCCTATTTAGTCAACTCTTACTTTCGAGTTTTAGCAGCAAGTTGTTGGAAAACCTCGTGCTAAGACACATAAGAAAGCCACAATCAAACAAGAAACACATTTCTCTTATGTGCTTTGCCTAAGGTTGAAAAGAACTTTGATTAGCTCTAAACTAAAGCATTTCATTAACAAACAATGTAAAGCTTTCAACAAGCAATCTTTTAACATGACACTAGCCTGTTCTTTCTATATTATGGTACAGTGAACAAGTGGTACTCACTGACCGTGAGGGACGGCGATTATAATCAATTTACACCTGCAGGGTTACCCGAATAACCCGTCATGTAGGCATGTACTCGATGTTGCCTACAGCAACCACCACGGATGTCGTACACAACCACCGTTCATCCGTTAGCCAATTGTTGAACCGGTCCTATCATCCCGAGCAGGAGGTCTCTGCGCGGAGCATCTGCAGTGCCTGCCAGCCGATTTACACCTCGCTGCTCTCAACCTACCCTCTTGACAACAAGCAATGTCTCAACAGATCGCTACCCGAATTACATCGGTTTCCCGGTTCCCATATATCCGGTAGGTCTTCGGTACTGTTCTAGCATGTTCAACAGGCCCGCACACGGCCCGGTCCTCAATCGACACAAGCAGAGCTATGTCACCCAGGCCCCAAAGAAACTAGGCAGGGGCTAGGGCACAGCAAGAGGAAGTCTTGTGGGCGCAGCCCTGTCCGTGTCGATTGAGGACCGATCCGTGTGCGGCCCTGCTGAACAAGTATTGAACGTACCGAAGGCATATCGGATATATGGGTCCCGATAAACCAATGTAACCTATACCTCTGGGCGTCGAGGAATAACGCACCGATTTATAGGTGTAGGTTGAGGGAAGCAAGGTGGAAATCCACTAACAGGCATAGAGAGATGTTCCGTGTAGGGAACCTCCTGTCCGTTTGGGTGCGACCGGTTCGACGTTTGGGCTGTTTGTTGAAAGGTTGTCTCGTACGACATCGAGTGAGCATGGTGTGCAGCTCCACGGGTGGGTGTACGTGACATGCTCTTCGGATATTCCTGCAGGTGTATATCGAGTCGATTCGCCATCCCTCGCGGTGATGAGTACCGCTGGTTCACTGCGTCATGACGTAGATAAATTATGGAATGTTATGATTCAATTCTGCTGATGATATGTATAATTGTATTGCTACATGTGTGTCACCAAATATTGCTCACTAAATTTCAGATTACTGAACTGTTAACTTGTGGCTAAAGATGAAATAAGGATGAACTTGTAGGCGTGTCCGTTTGCTGCAAATTACCATCCCATGTTCTTTGTATACTGCATGTAGAGTTTCATGCCTAGGTGAGTCGGTTAAGTCTTGTTGAGCCATCGTGCTCACGGTTTATGCTATAAGTGTTTTTCAGGTGAGGAGTATCCCACGGACTCGGGATATGAGTCCACCGGCGAGGGCTACCCTCCGTCGGGGACCATGGCTTAGTGGGAGCCGTACATGCCGCGCTGAGCTGAGGAGTGCAGCTAGTGTGGGTTGCCCTAGGGCTGGGCAACCGACTTTTGCTAGGTAGATGGGCGTGAGTTGTATAAACTTAGTTTCCGCTGTTGTAATCTAAACACTAGTTTGTAACTGAAATCTTATACTACTTTGTACATTTCAGTTGGTTTTCTATGTAATACAATATCATTCTTATGATGTGTGCTGTTGGGTGTCGCATCGTGCGGCACCACCCTCTGTGATCCTGGATGAGCGGATTCAGGTCCGCCGCAGGCTTGTATCAGAGCTGCTTTGGAGATAGCACACTAATTAAGGACTGTATTACGGGAAAACTTAGGTTATCGGTGAGGATTCGCTAGTATGCCCATCTAAAGACTATATTAGCATAGTGACTTAAAGTGGCAAGAGTAACATATGTGTTATAATTCTGAATTTTTATTATGTAACGACGCACCTACGCTCAGGTAAAAATTGTAAGGAATGCCACCAAAAGCGGTTCAATTTCGGTTATCTCCCCTGACGAGGAATGTGGTTCAGGGATAGGTCTTACAGCTTGGTGTGAGACGTCAATATGAAACTCTTGGACTCTTCATGTTCCTGAGTTCATATGAAACTCTGATCTCTAGCGTGCATTAGGCAAGAAAGTGGAGACCCCATCGTGTGGTCAGTAACGCGATAGTGTGTTCTTCTAGAAATAGGCCAGGAGTACATACACAACGCTTGCCATCAGCGTGCCCTGCAGGGCAGTAGGTGGTATCTGTTGGGGTGATAAAATTCCCAACCGTGACGACCCGTTCGCGCTCTACTCGGGTTCCCAGTCGTGTGGTGTTAAAACACAATAATGTACCTTGAGACGTGGCTTAACTCAAGGACGGCCGTATGGCAATGATACAGATGTTTGTATTTACTTTCAAATATGGACCTGCCTGAAATGAAAATAACCTTTGAGTGCATCATTATTGTGTGGTCTTCTGCAGGTACTAACCACGTGTGTATCCCGTGTAGTACACGTGCGCGAGAGACCGTTTAGTGCCACAATTGAGACGTATATGCCGGTATAATCCGGTTAGGATTTTCTTTTTGTGAGGAACGTAGTACTGACATATCATAAGCATGTGCATGAAAGATAATGATAACCAGGAACTAAAATCACCCAGTTTTCAACATGTAGGACCCTGGTTAGGTAGAAAGATTTAATTGTTGATCAATGTAGTTCAAAGGGATTGAAAAACAGAGTACTCTGTCTTGGGCAGCAAGTTTGCTGAATTTTGACAGAGCATAACTCATAGATTATTTAGCCAATGTAGGTGTGGGATATAGTTCTGGAAAGTTGTTTAAGTGCTATACAACTTTGTTGTAGACTTCCAGAGCTGAATCACACCTTAAACTGGCTGAAATTCCAGATGATTGTAAACTGTCCAGAATCAGGACATATTTAAAATATTATCTGGACTGTTCTGTTTTTCAAGCATAACTTCCTGATGAAAAATCTAAAACTATCATATGATACATCTTAGTAAAGGGTAGGAGATGTGTTACATCTTTGTAATTCAAAATTTCTGTAATTTCAGCACGGAATTTAGTGGAAATTAGAGTTGAAAACAGCAACTTCCAAAGAAGGTGCTGTTGAAATTCTTCCAGAAGTTCTGTTGACTTTGAATTATCATAACTTTTTAACCAAAGCTGATCTGGGGGCAAATAAATACTCGTTCGAAAGATACTGAAGATAACTTTAAATTTTGTATGCAGCTTGAGTCATGAAAATGCCCAGAACCATCTCAGAATCTGGAATATGTAGAAACTGGTCATTCTGGTTGAGGGATGACAGTTGAACTCATTGAGAGATTGTTGTACCCTAGGGGGTTTAAGTACTCCCAATGGGGTAGAACTTACTCATGAGGGGTAATCTTCAACAAGTGAAAGATTTGAGTATATGTCCTACTCAAGTTTCTTTTGCTAGAGACCATGTTTGTGTCGTATTGAAGATAAAAGGGTAGTATACATGATGACAAAGCGATATTAACGTCTCGTAGTGACCAAATCTAGTTGAGATGAACTTCCGAAGAGGAAGTCCATCAAGTTGGATTTAACTAGCTTGTATTTGGTCTGGTAATGGTGTAGCTTGTGCAAAGTTATTACATTATCTGTATACGAGATGTATCGCATGTTTTACTGTCATTATGTTTTACGCCTATTTTATTGGACTGCATGAAGTATGTTGCGGGACAGATTTTTGTTGTCGTATGGTTGCAGATGGTTCGCACTCGGGCCACGCATGAGGTCGGTGGCTCTAGCCAGCAGGGGGGTGATGACTCCCAGCCACCTGCCTACGACAGCACCCCGCAGCAACAACCCCCACCGCCGCCTCTGCTTCCACTAGCGGACATGATCGCAGCCCTGGTGGGTAATCGTGAGGAGCAGACCGATCTGCTCCGCACGATCGTGCAAAATACGTCCCAGACGGGGGGGGTGTCAACAGAGGGGGCCCCATGAGCCCCACATTGTGATGTACTCGGATTTCATGAGTACGCACCCTCCGGTGTTCACTGAAGCAGCAGAACCCCTGGAGGCTGACAACTGGCTGCGGACAATTGAGTCCAAGTTCGGGCTGCTCCAATGTACGGAGCAGCAGAAGACTTAGTTTGCGGCGCAGCAGCTTCACGGTACCGCTGGTGCGTGGTGGGTGAACTATGTCACCTCACTGCCGGCTAGCCATGCTGTGGAGTGGGAAGAGTTCCGGGAGGCGTTCCACGCCTATCATATCCCTCCCGGGATAATGAAGCGGAAGTTCCAAGAGTTCTTGGAGCTGAAGCAGGGCGGGAGGAGTGCCCACGACTACTCCCGTGCCTTCAACCATCTGGCACAGTATGCGTCGGATTATGTCTCCACCGAGGAGAAGAAGCCAGAGCACTTATATTGGGGATACACCCCGAGATGAAGACGCATCTCGTCCAATGCAATCGTGGCACATTCAATGATCTCGTTAATACCGCGATCATACAAGAAGACGCTCAGTGTGCATTGGCAGCTGAGCAGCAAAAGCGCAGTACTCCACCCAGCAGTGGGGGGTGGAGCTCCTCAGAAATACCGCATGGTGTATCGGACACCATCCGGTCAGCAATGGCATCCACCGGCGCGACCTCAGCAGTTCGGGGGTCGTTCTTTCCAGCCACCCCCGTTCCGACCGCCGATGCCACCACCGCGACCGCAACAGCAGCAGCATATGGTGCCCTGGGCGTTTCCACCGCCACAAGGCGCCACGGGTTTCCGTTCGCCGATCGGCGGAGGACCGCCTCGCAGCACTTGCTTTACGTGTGGCCAGGCGGGCCATTTCTCGAAGGACTGTCCCCAGGGGCAGCAGAGCAGTGGGCAAGCCCAGTATCAGGGCGATGCTCGAGGCTGACCTCCGGTCAAGAAAGTTGGTCAGAGAACCGGGGCGTTCGCAACCTCGACAATGAGGATGCCCCGGAGGGAGAAAACGTGCTGGCGGGTACGTTCACTATGAACAACCAAGCAATCATCATATTATTTGATTCTGGTGCAACCCACAAATTCATAAGTGCATCATATATGGTTAAGCATCAACTGGAAGCCTTTCCAACCGAGTGCTCTTATATGATCTGCTCACCGGGAGGAAAGATTTCAGCAACTATGATGATTCTGAAAGCACCACTGTGCTTAGGTGGGAAGATATATCCCACCACTATTATTATTCCTGGGGGGCAGAAGATTGATGCAATCTTATGGATGTCATGGCTAAGTTACCATGGCGATGTCCTAGAAACCTTATCACGGACGGTTCACCTCAACTCCTCACTACACCGTCTGCAGTCCCTCGTACTAGACAATCCAGTCCTGGAAGTTTCAGAAACTCATAACACTGAAGCTCTCAAGCTAGAGGACATGCCCGTAGTCCGGGAATACCCCGATGTTTTTCCAGATGACCTTCTGGGCATGCCATCGGAACGGGATGTTGAGTTCAAGATTGAGCTTGCACCCGGGATGACTCCCATCTCATGGAGACCATACGAAATGGCTCCGAACGAGCTGGCTGAATTGAAAGAGCAGCTCAATGATCTGTTAAGCAAAGGTTTCATTAGACCGAGTTCCTCGCCTTGGGGATGCTCGGCGCTGTTCGTGAAGAAGAAGGATGAAACCTTGAGGCTGTGTGTGGATTACCGGCTGCTTAAGACCATCACCATCCAGAACAAATACCCAATGCCCCGCATTGACATCCTGTTTGATCAGCTTGTGGGTGCAAGTGTGTTCTCCAAGATGGACCTTCGCTCCGGTTATCATCAAATAAAAATCCGGGCGGAGGATATCCTGAAGACGGCCTTCTCGACGAGATATGGCTTATACGAATATCTCGTCATGTATTTTGGTCTCACCAATGCTCCGACACATTTCATGTATCTCATGAACTTGGTGTTCATGCCAGAGCTGGACAAGTTCATTGTGGTGTTCATCGATGATATCTTGGTTTACTCCAAGACAGAAGCAGAACACGCGCACACTTGAGAATCGTTCTTCAATGACTGCGGGACCATAAGCTCTATGCCAAGTTCAGCAAATGTGAGTTGTGGATCAGCCAAGTGTCATTTTTGGGACATATCATCTCAGCGGAAGGCATTGCGGTTGATCCAAGCAAAATTGAACAAGTGCTGAAACGGAAAGCCCCTACTTCTGTCATGAAGTCAGAAGCTTCCTCAGGGTAGCAGGATATTACCGGAGATTCATTCCAAGCTTCTCCAAGCTTGCTAAGCCGATGACACGATTATTAAAGAAGGGGACGAAGTATGTTTGGAAATCGGCGTGTGAAGGAGCGTTCCAAGCATTGGTGAAGCATATCACAACAGCAATGGTCTTAGCTCAACCGGATACGACCAAGCCCTTTGACGTGTATTGTGATGCATCCGGCATTGGGCTCGGCTGCGTGCTGATGCAAGACGGACGTGTGGTCGCA
Source organism: Neostapfia colusana (assembly GCA_030760725.1). Taxonomy (NCBI): domain Eukaryota; kingdom Viridiplantae; phylum Streptophyta; class Magnoliopsida; order Poales; family Poaceae; genus Neostapfia; species Neostapfia colusana. Next base: position 66,927,198 of record JASWHV010000011.1, read on the forward strand.
TATGGCTCACACCAACTTCGAAACCATGAGCAGCATTATCCGACTCATGATCTTGAGCTCACTGCTGTGGTTTTGGCACTGAAAATGTGGAGGCACTATCTCCTGGGGAATTTGGTGCATCTCTACACCGACCACAAGAGATTGAAGTATATCTTCACACAGAAGGAGCTGAATATGAGGCAAAGGAGGTGGTTAGAACTAATCAATGATTATGAGATTGAGATTCATTACCACCCCAGCAAGGCAAATGTAGTTGCCGATGCGCTGAGTAGAAAGTCACATGTCCATAACCTCACCATTACACCGGTGGAAGAGGCAGAGCCAAGTTTGTACTTGGTTCCTTATGGGTCACTCTACAACCTTGCCCTCATCCCTACCATTAGCGAAGATATCATTGCAGCTCAGAACGTTGACAAGGGTATGGCACATCTCCAGAGACGGATAGACAACGGGGAAATAAAATGTTTCTGGAAAGATGATGAGGGGACGCTGTGGTTCAATGACCGCATAGTCGTACCCTGGAATATGGGGCTGAGGAAGAATATCCTTGATGAAGCTCACTTGCGTAAATTCTCCATTCATCTGGGCAGCACAAAGATGTACCAAGATTTGAAGATAAAATTTTGGTGGACGCGGATGAAGCGAGAAGTAGCTAAATACATATCCGAGTGTGATACGTGTAGACGAGTGAAAGCGGATCACATGAGGAAATTAGGGCTGTTGCAACCCCTGAAAATACCGGCATGGAAGTGAGAAGATGTGAGCATGGATTTCATTGTGGGATTACCCCTGACTTCCAACTAGCATGATTCCATTTGGGTAATCGTTGACCGATTAACCAAGTCGGCTCACTTCATTCCCGTGCATACACGTTACAATGCCAGCAAATATGCGAAGCTATACATTGCAAGGATTCTATGCTTACATGGGGTACCCATGACCATAGTCTCAGATCGAGGTGCACTATTTGTATCTCGTTTCTGAGAGCAGTTGCACGCTGCATTGGGTACTAAGCTGTTTAGAAGCTCCGCCTATCACCCTCCAGACAGATGGGCAAACTGAGAGGGTGAACCAAGTACTAGAAGACATGTTGAGAGCGTGTGCCATCCACCACGGTAGAAACTGGGATGATCATCTATCATTGGCGGAATTCTCATACAACAATGGCTATCAAGCGAGTATCAAGATGGCACCATATGAGGCTCTCTACGGTCGCAAATGCCGCACCCCATTAAACTGGTGCGAGTCCGGTGAAAGGGTCACATTCGGGGTTGATGTGGTGAACGACGCTGAAGAGCGCGTTCGGATGATTCAAGCCAACTTGAAGGCCACTCAATCTCGACAGAAAAGTTACGCTGATAAGAGGCGTAGGCCACTACATTTTGATGTCGGGAAACACGTGTACCTCCGTGTATCTCCGATGAAAGGCGTGCACCGATTCGGCGTGAAGGGGAAGCTCGCTCCCCGATTTATTGGACCCTATGCTATCACTGAGAAGTGTGGACCAGTGGCATATACACTGGAGCTACCGGCATCTCTCGCTGGTGTTCACGACGTTTTCCATGTTTCACAACTACGGAAATGTCTGAAGTATACGGCTGTTGTTCCTACCGAAGACATCGGCGAGCTGCAACCGGATTTGACCTATGCAGAATATTCGGTGGCAATTATTGATGAGAAGGCTCGGACCACACGTAGCCGAACGCTGTGTTTCTACAAGATACTGTGGAGCAACCACACCGCCGAAGAAGCGACGTGGGAGAGCGAGGAATTCCTTAACTCAAACTACCCGGATTTCATGGCGTCTAATCACAGGTAATCTCCTCTTACATCATCGTCTCTTCTTTTGTAATCTCGGGACGAGATTCTTTTATGGAGGGAGGGATGTAAAAGCCCAAGAAAGTGACTTGGAAAAAAAAAGTATTCATCACCTCACAACACCACAGCTCATGTGGTGGATATCTCATGAACACTTGTGAAGAGCATGTAAACACCATCAAAAGGATGATTAGAGGGGAAAGCCCTAACTTCAAAAAGTAGAATTCTTACATATAAACATGAAAAGTTGAGCTCACCCTTAGACCTTAAATAGTCTTGGGAAGGCTCAGGCCAAATTTCATGCAAATCCAATACTTTTTGAGACACATTTGGAGACATTTGTAAAAAGGGCCAATTTGAATGCAAATTCAAATTGTAGCCACTTTCATGACTTGAATTCAAAAGTTAATTTCATCTTCAAAATAAGCACATTTTTCTGAGTTAGTCCACCAATTTTTATCCCCATTAGACTTCATCTTGACGGGAGCTAAATTTGCAATAATTCAAACTGAATTTGAATTTCAAATTCAAATGGGCAGAAAATTTAGCCAGACCAATTTCAGTTGAGGAATTCAAATTCAAACCATAATTTCATGGCTAAGTCTTTCATTCAATTGTGAGTAGCTGGGATCTTTTCAGTGAAAACAAAAATGAAAAAAACAGAAAAAAGAATTAGAGGGGAGAGGGACCCACTGATCAGTGACTGTACTCAGAGGGAAACCGACTCTATTGCCGTCGGTCGGCCGCCGGGGCTGTTGCCGCCTCATTGCCTGGATCGCACGCGTGCCTCCTCCCGATCACCACGTACGCGGCACAAACGGATTTCGCTTGCCTCCCCGCCAGCGCCGCGCTGCTCAGCTCCCGCGCACGCGAAAAACAGCAGCGGCGACCACACTTTCGATCCCTCGGCGCACACCAGTGCCGATCATCGATTGCTCGTGGTCTCTGCAGCAAAAAGGAGCGCGAAGCTGTGCTCTAGCTGTTTCCCGTGCTACACCAGCGAGTTGCACTCGGTTGTGTGCTGTTTAAGCCGTCAAAGTCAAGAAACAGGAAGGGACCGGCGGAGCTGTGCTTAGGCTCACCGTCAACAGCCCAATCTGGCCATCTTCTCCGTCCACGTGCTACACAAGAAAGGTGCCTGGGGATCCCTAGATGGTGTAGCCACAAACCACTCGGCAAATGATCCCTCGGTTAGCAAGAATTTTAGAAAGCCCCGAACCCTAGTGCAACGGACCGAGTTTGGCAAAAACCAAAAATTTTGTTGGATTCATCTTTTTGAATACTAACCAGAAAAATAAGTATCAGCTTATGAAACTTATTCTTTCTCCAGAATTAATTCCCTAAATTTTAAATTGTTGGGAATTTTATCTGGAGAATCCTTTTATAGAAAATTCTGAAACTCTGCTAGGATGTTCATTTGAAAATTCTTTGACTCGCAGTAAAATTTCAGATCCATCCGAGTTCATTTAGTCCCTCTAATGGTGTGATTAAGTGAGCTGCCCTGAGAAAACAGAAAAAATTACAGAAACATTTTTCAGATTTTCTCCAATCTTGTTTAGGGCATAACTTCATCTAGAATGCTTCAAATGGCCTGAAACCAATTCCATTAGAACCATATCAAACTCTAGTTCCATAAAGTAAGGGTTTGAGCCATGAAAGTCCCATAAAATCCTTAGAAGCTATACTAATGACCAAAATTTAGTGCAACGGACAGCTTCAAAATCAGTGAAACAAATTTTGTTGGATTCATCTTTTTGAATACTAACCAGAAAAATAAGTATCAGCTTATGAAACTTATTCTTTCTTCAGAATTAATTCCCTAAATTTTAAATTGTTGGGAATTTTACCTGGAGAATCCTTTTATAGAAAATTCTGAAACTCTGCTAGGATGTTCATTTGAAAATCCTTGACTCGCAGTAAAAATTTCAGATCCATCCGAGTTCATTTAGTCCCCCTAATGGTGTGATTAAGTGAGCTGCCCTGAGAAAACAGAAAAATTTACAGAAACATTTTTCAGATTTTCTCCAATCTTGTTTAGGGCATAACTTCATCTAGAATGCTTCAAATGACATGAAACCAATTCCATTAGAACCATATCAAACTCTAGTTCCATAAAGTAAGGGTTTGAGCCATGAAAGTCCCATAAAATCCTTAGAGGCTATACTAATGACCAAATAGGCTTTTATTTGTACAAAGCTCAAATGACCTTTGTTTGAAATGAACCTTGGTCAAGACTCTGGTTAGGACCCTACCAAGACACCATAAAAATTCCAGAACCAAAGGGGAGGGCTAGCTAGAGTTATGGTAATTACATATTCAGTTCTAAACATTGCATTTAAATTGACATATAGTATATCGTTTACGTGTAGTCGCTGAAGGCAACAAGGCAAAACCTCGTAGGTGCTTGACTTTCTCCTTCCGGATGAAGCCCTAACCACTGAACAGCCGCAACAAGGCAATCCCCGGTTTGCATTAACTAATTTTACAAAGTTTTGCGTTATGTAAAAAGTAGTATGTGGTATGTATGTGCATTAGGTGTAGGATGGATGAAACCCAAGTGCATAGCCAAATTATTTCCACAAGAGTGAGGGTACTGTATAAGTCCTCGAGTAGTATACGCTGTGCTTAATGTTCATAGAACTTTGGTACAAGTCGAGTAGTTGGAATCTACTCGCGAGTTTAAGAGTCGGGACACACGGGATTGGTTCGAGGGATGTGATCACTTTAGAAAGAAAATGAGACTAGGCAGGGGCTAGGGCGCAGCAAGAGGAAGTCTCGTGGGCGCAGCCCTGTCCATGTCGATTGAGGACAGATCCATGTGCGGCCCAGCTGAACAAGTATTGAACGTACCGAAGGTATATCGGATATATGGGCCCTGATAAACCGATGTAACCTATACCTCTTGGCGTCGAGGCATAACACACCGATTTATAGGAGTAGGTTGAGGGCAGCAAGGTGGAAATCCGCTAACGGGCATTGAGAGATTCACCATGTAGGGAACCTCCTGTCTGTTTGGGTGCGACCGGTTCGACGTTTGGGCTGTTTGGTGAAAGGTTGTCCCGTACGACATCGAGTAAGCGTGCTGTGCAGCTCCACGGGTGGGCGTACGTGACATGCTCTTCGGGTACCCCTGCAGGTGTATATAGAGTCAATTTGCCGTCCCTCGCGGTGATGAGTACCGCTTGTTCACTGCATCGTGACGTAGATAAATTATGGAATGTTATGATTCAATTCTGCTGATATGTGTAATTGTATTGCTACATGTGTGCCACCAAATATTTCTCACTAAATTTCAGATTACTGAACTGTTAACTTGTGTCTAAAAGATGAAATAAGGATGAACTTGTAGGCGTGTCCCTTTGCTGCAAATTACCATCCCATGTTCTTTGTAAACTGCATGTAGAGTTTCATGCCTAGGTGAGTCGGTTAAGTCTTGTTGAGCCATCGTGCTCACGGTTGCTGCTATAAGTGTTTTTCAGGTGAGGAGTATCCCACGGACTCCGGATACGAGTCCACCGGCGAGAGCTACCCTCCGTCAGGGACCACGGCTGAGTGGGAGCCATACACGCCGTGCTGAGCTGAGGAGTGCAGCTAGTGTGGGTTGCCCTAGGGCTGGGCAACCGACTTTTGCTAGGTAGATGGGCGTGAGTTGTATAAACTTAGTTTCCGCTGTTGTAATCTAAACACTAGTTTGTAACTGAAGTCTTGTACTACTTTGTACATTTCAGTTGGTTTTCTATGTAATACAATATCGTTCTTATGATCTGTGCTGTCGGGTGTCGCATCGTGCGGCACCACCCTCTGCGATCCTGGATGAGCAGATCCCAGTCCGCCACAACATCTAAATAACTCTACCTCTAACCTCTGTATAACTTCAGCATTATTTCAGCCGAAAACAGATGACTCTGTTCCTAATATCCTATAGGTTGAAAACTTGCTTACTTTGAACATCCTGATTAAGGGAAGGAGTTAAATCAAAGTTTTAGTGCTCTGGATCAAAACTATCAAGTTCTACAATGATGTTATCATTTAGTGGAGTGCGACGTCGAAGCGCCACCACAATCATGCCGGTACTACGTTCCTTACAATGAAAACCTATACCGAACTTAGCCAGCTTCGTTAATTTAGTGGCACTGTCTGTCTCTCGGACATGTATGCTACTCGTCTACTGATCCATGGTTAGACTACCTGCAAATAAACCACACAATCGTCAGGTTCAGCTGCACACCGAACCCGGTCCTAATACAGTTCCATACAACCGTATGTCATCACTCGCATGGTTGTTCTCAAGCCAATCACGCCTTGAGCTACGTGTTCACGTTACTAACCATATGACGGGGTCTCCCCTACTCGCCCATAGCACGCCAGGGAAGGGCGTTGCTCGAATACCACAAATTACATGAAGATTTGTAGAGGATACTAAAGCTGGCCCGGTTACCTGCCACCCGTGAGGCTCCATCCTTAAGCTTGTGTGCACTGGTGGACAGCTGCTTACATGCACCCCCCAAGATATATGAAGTCCCGAGATGCATGATTTTCCAACATAAGCAAATAGGTTAGTGTTGCCACTTTCTATACACACTAATAACATCCTTATATGGGCTACTATCTCGTTCCTCACCGAGTTTTTGAAAATTTAACCATCTAAGTGCGTTAAACCTCAACGGAGCTCCGACACCACGCTGCGAGGACCTGACGGTCCCGACAAGCCAGGATCTCGCTGAGGGGTGCTGCGTTGCACAACACCGGATAACACACATAAAAGGAATAAAGCAGAAGCGAAAATTTTATTACATAAATGTGTTTATGAACATAGTTACATCAAAATAACGTTACGTTTACACTCGTGGGCGTACACTAAGAAAAAAAGTTCACGTTCAGCCCGTGAATGTGTCCTCACTAGCACACACGCACACTAACACGGCGGCGTGCACAGCTCCCACTCGACGGTAGTTCCCTCGTGGGGGTCCGTCTCCTCCTTGGGAGCCTCCTCCTCATAGCACCCAGCAAACGCCTCAAACATAAGCAGTGAGCACGATGGCTCAGCAAGACTGACCCGTCTTACCTACACATGAGACTCTACATGCTGGGTTTGCAGTGTATAGTAGGAAAGTATGTTGTAAAAGACACGCCTATTTAGTTGACTCTTACTTTCATGTTTTAGCAGCAAGTTGTTGGAAAACCTCGTGCTAAGACACATAAGAAAGCCGCAATCAAACAAGAAACGCATTTCTCTTTTGTGCTTCGCCTAAGGTTGAAAAGAACTTTGATTAGCTTTAAACTAAAGCATTTCATTAACAAACAATGTAAAGCTTTCAACCAGCAATCTTTTAACATGACACTAGCCTGTTCTTTCTATATTACGGTACAGTGAACAAGTGGTACTCACTGACCGTGAGGGACAGCGATTATAATCGATTTACACCTGCAGGGTTACCCGAATAACCCGTCATGTACGCCCGTACTCGATGTTGCCTACAGCAACCACCACGGATGTCGTACACCACCACCGTTCATCCGTTAGCCAAGTGTTGAACCGGTCCTATCGTCCTGAGTAGGAGGTCTCTGCGTGGAGCATCTGCAGTGCTTGCCAGCCGATTTACACCTCGCTGCTCTCAACCTACCCTCTGGATGACAAGCAATGCCTCAACAGATCGCTACCCGAATTACATCGGTTTCCCGGTTCCCATATATCCGGTAGGTCTTCAGTACTGTTCTAGCATGTTCAACAGGCCCGCACACGGCTCGGTCCTTAATCAACACAAGCAGAGCTATGTCACCCAGGCCCCAATGTCCTGCTGCACTTACTCTCCGCTCGGTCTCATTTTCTTGCCATGTGATTCATTGTCTAGCTCTAACCGAATAGTGTGCCTCTAGCCTATTCTCGCGAGTAAGTCCAACTACTAGACTTGTACCGAATCCTACACCAATTTAGCATTGCAGCGGCTACTCGAGGTTTAAAACCTAAGCCCAAAACCCCTGGTTCTCTTGGCTATGGATTTGGATTTTCAAACAATACTCTAACGCACAATTGTAGGAAATACATAAAGTAAGTAATCAAAAAGTAAGACTTTATGAAATGGCTAATGCAAACCGGAGCTTGCCTTGCTGCTGGTCATAAGCTAACTGTTCCTCTGTAGTAATGAAGTCTAAAACCTCTGGATCCTCGTCGAGGTTAGCGACTACACGAAATAAACATAAAATGCGTGTCGATTTAAATGCATTTGAGTTAGTGTGATAGTGTGAAGACTATAAGTATAGCTATACAGTCATTTTGCTTCTAGAATTTTTACTGAGGTTTGGCGACAACCTAAACCGGAACTTGGCAAGATTTCATTTGATGCAAAGCTCATTTGAGCCCTGCACAAATAAATGTGTATTTGGCCCTAATTAGAGCTCTTATGGTTTTCTAAGGATTTTCATGGAGCAAGCCATGACTTTCTGGAAACTATATTTTCAGAGGGTTATAATGGAGTTTGTTTCATCTAATTTGAAGAATTCTAGAAAAAAAATATGAGCTAAACAAGTTCATAGAAAATCTGAAAAATGTTTCTGGACCTTTTTCTTTTTCTCTGGACCAGTTTACTTAATCACACCATTAGGTGGATCAAATGATCTCCGATGGATCTGAATTTTTTATGGTGGCTCAGGGATATTATATGGAACATCCTGACCAAATTTTAGAATTTTCAACTTAAGGGTTCTCCAGTTAAAATTCTAAACACTTCAAATTTTGGAGAATTAATTCTGGAGAAATAAAGGTTTTAATGGGTTGAAACTTGTTTTGATGGAAAAAACTCAGAGATCTGAATCCAACAAAATTTGGTTCACTCGATTTGGAGCTTCCTAGCAAAAGTTATAGGCTTCTAAAGTTTGAACTAAAAACTGAAATTCCGGGAAATGTTTAAAACACTGTTTGTGGGTCCGGGCTATGTGGCGACTCCTCAGACAATGCCACATGGGGCAACGGAGTTTCACTGTGCATCCACAAATGGATCTGGAGCCGCAGATAATCCGATTCAGTTAACCCGAGTGACTGACGCGTGGGACTGGGTGATCGTCTTCAACCTCGCGCACCCCCGCGCGCCTGCCCCGACCTCGTCAGAGTTCGTAGGAAACAGACCTCCCGGCCATCTCCCAAGCTCCGGCTCGCCTCCAGAGCCTAACCCAACGTGCTAAACCCTTTGGTGAAGTTTCCACGAGCCTGCAAGGTCTCCAACCTTGTCTGCGACGGTGCAGCGGCTCAGATTCACTCTGGCAGCATCGCTCGCCACCTCTAGCCCATCAAACATTGAGTTTTCAAGCTCTACAAAACCGGTGTGACATGTCGATGCTCGACATGAACCCAAGTTAGCTCGGGAGAGGCTCTAAGTGAGCTCGCACCATGCGCCTGATGGCTTCCGCCATTGGCGCCGTTAGCAAAACTAGAAATAGGCTGTTCACAGGGTTTTCACGCTAGGGTTGTGAAGAAAAGTTGTTCACTATTAAGTCTAGCTCGTTTGTGTGAAATTTGAGGAACCCTAAACGATTATGGAGCGAGAATTTGGAAAATTCGTACCCGAAACTCGGCTGGTGCTGGCTGGAGGGAAAATGGAAATACTCCGGCGAGCTTCCACGGCTTGGGCTGAAATTTGGAGGGAAGAAGCTCAGGGTTCTTGTGCTCCTAAAGGCGTTCTTGCTTGGGCATGAAAGACCAAAGTTTGGGCTGTACACGAGAGCCTCCCTTTTGGTTGTGGTTCGGCCACCACGCGAACACAGAGTTCCCGGGGTAGGAAGGCCACAATGCCACATGGGGCAACGGAGTTTCACTATGCATCCACAAATGGATCTGGAGCCGCAGATAATCCGATTCAGTTAACCCGAGTGACTGACACGTGGGGCTGCGTGATTGTCTTCAACCTCGCGCACCCCCGCGCGCCCGCCCCGACCTCGCCAGAGTTCGCAGGAAACAGACCTCCCGGCCATCTCCCAAGCTCCGGCTCGCCTCCAGAGCCTAACCCAACGCGCTAAACCCTTTGGTGAAGTTTCCACGAGCCTGCAAGGTCTCCAACCTTGTCTGCGATGGTGCAGCGGCTCAGATTCACTCTGGCAGCATCGCTCGCCACCTCTAGCCCGTCAAACATTGAGTTTTCAAGCTCTACAAAACCGTTGTGACATGTAGATGCTCTACATGAACCCAAGTTAGCTCGGGAGAGGCTCTAAGTGAGCTCACACCGTGCGCCCGATGGCTTCCGCCATTGGCGCCGTTAGCAAAACTCGAAATAGGCTGTTCACAGGGTTTTCACGCTAGGGTTGCAAAGAAAAGTTGTTCACTATTAATTCTAGCTCGTGTGTGTGAAGTTTGAGGAACCCTAAACGATTATGGAGCGAGAATTCGGAAAATTCGTACCCGAAGCTCGGCTGGTGCCGGCTGGAGGGAAAACGGGAAATACTCCGGGGAGCTTCCACAGCTTGGGCTGAAATTTGGAGGGAAGAAGCTCAGGGTTCTTGTGCTCCTAAAGGCGTTCTTGCTTGGGCATGAAAGACCAAAGTTTGGGCTGTCCACGAGAGCCTCCCTTTCGGTTGTGGTTCGGCCACCACGCGAACATGGAGTTCCCGGGGTAGGAAGGCCGAACACCGGTCGGTGGCGCGTCGAGGATGTAAAGGGAGATACCCTGGTGCCATTTTGCCACCCGAGGACCACTGTTCGTGATCATGAAGATCGTTTTCGATCGACCGTGGTTCGCGGCGGTGGCTCTGTTCTTTGCGAGCGAGAAGGATTCGGCTGCTTTGTTCATGATCAAACGGAACACACCGAGGGGTGTGATAAGGGCGTCGAGCAGCTGGCCTCTGGCCGTACGGAGCAAAGGAGGAGGTGGCCGGAGTTTTGGCCCTCGGTGGCCCGCGCAGCCTAGGCCCGAGAAACAGAGTCACCAGGTGCAGTCGGTTCAATCCAATGTATGGCTGACAGGGGGGGGGGGGGTCTCACCTCCAGTAATTTGTCCCAAAATCTTCAATTTCTACTGATCTAAGTAATGGGGACCCTAATACCCTTGGAAATTTGATCAATTCACCAAATGCCCATTTGAAATTGGAATGATTCAAATTGTGAACTGGTTTGGGTGCATTTTGATTCACATGGCAAACTGAAATTTAAATTCAGTTTGAATTTTTCTCAAAATGACTCATGTCAAGATCAACTCCAAATGGAGTGAAAATTGGTGTGTGAGATCATAAAAATGTGCTTAGTGTGAATATGAATCCCACTTTTGAATTCGTGGGATGAAAAGAGTTTGAATTTGAATTTAAGTTCAAACTAGTGTTTTAATAATTGTACCCAAAAGTACCTCAAAAGGTTTTGAATTTGGGTGAAATTTTGCATGAGCATTCTTAACAAAGTTTAGGAGTTAATCATACGCTCAGCCCCTATATGATGCATGTGGGAAATACCACTTTTGCATTTTGTGAGTTCATCTCCTAATAAATCTATTTATGGTGGTTACTTGCTCTTCAAATGTGTTCATATTATTTTTACAAATGAAGTGAGGTGCGGGTGTGTTGAACACTTTTATCAAGTGAAAAACTTGGGATCTTACAATTGGCTGGTTCAATTTCATAGATGATGAGGTATGATGGTATTGAACATGAGTGTCACACCCGATATTCCATAAGGAACACCGAGCGTATACTCACATGTATGCCAGGATCAGTTGATTCATACATGTGCCGACAAAAGTGTAATATCATTATATTACAAGCCAAGTTCAACGTACAATATAATATTACATCATAATACATGAAATAATAACTAAGAGTATCTTTACACCATAACACGACAGCGGAAGACTACAACGTGGTGCTCCAGTTCCACAGGCGTTGCCCGGGGGTTACGCCAACCTAGAACAACTCCTCGGGATCGAAGTATTCCTCGTCAAAGTCTACGTCTTCATTTGCACCTGAACCAACATATGATATCCAACAAAAGCAAGTTTGAGTACCGAAGGTACTCAGCAAGTGTAGGAAAGAATGTTATGAAGGCCAATAGCAAGGGAAGGCTAACATGGTTAAGCACTATGCATTAATCCTAAGCCTTAGCTTTGATTAGCAACCTATCTTACTAAGTGATAATCCCACCATCATCATAATTAAGTCATTAATGTTAGGTTACACCACCCAACAACCTCTTTTGACTCACTTCCATGTTTCTCTAATCATGGACAAGTCCAAGCCGCTCTTGACCGTGAGCACGGCTGTCATGACAGTTTGGTTCTCTGCAGAGATTGTACCACTTTACCCACAAGTAGTGATTTCATCCCCTGTTGCCAGGTGGACTAAGAACCTCCCTGATATCCGTGGTTGCAAGCCACATTACACACTTCCTTTGGTGTGCGATCAGGAGATCACTACATGGCCTTTACAAAGGGTCTACCGGCAAGTACAAGCCCACTGAGGTTTCACCGGTGTAGATCCTGGGAGTAACCCTCCCCTACAGAAGCCCCCTCTTGAGCCTTGCAGTTCCCAGGGCAGTCAAAAATGGACTCCCATTCCCCGCACCATCCAAACACTCATACTATACCGGCAAACTCCTAATTAATTGGCCAAGCTGCCCCATCTCAGTCTTGGGGTGGCACTATAAAGCCGGGTTAACTGTTCCATGAACCGGTCCTTAGAATCTAGGACAGGCACTAACTCATTCCCGAGTCTCGTGCACGAAGCACCAACCAAACAACCAGCCTGTCTAGATTCATAACCACATGACACATACACTTGTGTCTTTCATATAATCCACAAGACTAGTATCAACTACGTTTCATTCATCTCTAAAGTTCTATGCATGGCTAAGCACATAAAATGATAACCATCAAGTCCTATCTAATTCCCTCCATGGTTTTGCAAGGAAAGATAAAACAATGAAACTATGGAAACATCCTACACTGGGTTTCATATTAAAGACATCATGCAAATAATCTAACTATTCATCCTAGAATAGGAACAAAGTGATCAAGGAACACTTGCCTTTGAAGGAAGGGTGATGCACTTCAAACTCTTGCTCTTGAAGATTTGGGATTAGTTCTTGGGTTGGTTCTATCCATGCATTTGCACCCACAAAACAGTAACAAACATGCCATAAGGATCATATCAAGTCATTTCAATCACATAAGTTTGATTACACACATGCAACTATTGGTTTCTTGTCATTTTATGTGAGTTAGGAGGAAAATATGTTTCAATTGGCTACCTATATTCTTTTGATTTTAGTATTGCCACATCCAAACACTCATTTTCAGTTTGTAAGATGATTTGAATAAATTTTAGAATTTATTAATATATATGTGTATTTATTATAATTAATTAAATCCTAGAAATCATTTAAATTATTATTATTATACTTTTCAGAACTCATACTGTTATTTTTCTGCAATTCAGAACCTATTTAAGCATTTAGAACAGTTTCCAAAATTTTTCTTTAATATGTAGCATTTTTACCTATTTTTCAGTATTTATTTAATTCTTAAGAATGCATTTTCAGTCATTTAAATATTATTTCTGGACTTCAGGAACTTAAAATGCATAAAACATAAAAACAGAATAGTATTGTGCTGTTTAATAAATTTCTACAATTTTTCTGATATTTATATTATTTTTATTTAAATTTTCAGAATTAATTGTCACTATATAATTAATTTCAGCATTTGTAAACTGTTAGTTTTAATTTCAGAACTTTTATTTTGTTCAGAATGTTTTAATAGTGCTAAAAATAAATTTCTAACATTTTCCAGAATTCATTTAGCCTTATTTGATTATTTACAGAATTAAAAACAAACTTTTAAACTGATTTGGGCTAATTTGTAATAAATTCAAACTTGCTGGGGTTCAAATTGAATTTACTGAACTGTTCTATCAATTTCCATAATGCTCAGGGGCTAATTAGCTAATTTTCAGTGAACCTCCAATTTTCTATAAGCCTGGGTTCGATTCTGTGAATTTCAGGGGCTATTTCCTAGTTATTTGAATTCCCAGGGGTCCCTCTGTGAAATTCCCAACGTATATAACTGTTTTGAATGTGGGCCGTTGGATCTGAGATCAACGACCCAGATTTAAAATAATCGAACCGGTACGCCCGATATAATCAGAGCCGTTGGCTCGAAATCGACGCACCAGAATTGGCCACGTCGCCCTATACTCGTCTCCGCCGAGTCCGGCGGCCGCGCGATCGCCGGCGAGCGGCGGCGGTGGCCGGAGTTTCTCGGTTTCTTTAATTTCTCCATCATTCTTTGATCTCTTGGTACCAAAAGAAAGAGGAGAGGATGGGGGACTCACCTAGGGGGTTCTCGGGGTTCAGAAACGGCCGGAGAGGGCTGTCGGCGGCGAGCAGTGCCGATCTCCGGCGATCTTCGTCGGCAGGGCTCTCCAAGCGCAGACCTTCGGTGATTCTTGTCGGAATTTCCTTCTGGACACCTTGTGATGATGTAGGAGGGGTTAGAACCGATTGATCCGAGGGAATTTCGAAGAATTTTGAGAAGGGGCGGTTTTGCCTACCGAGACGATTTGGGCAGTTTGCGTGGGCAATTTTGGCCGGGGTCGGGCTGCTTATATAGAGGGTGAAGAGGCGGCGGTTGCTGCGGCGCCGGTTGGGGAAGGGGCGCGAAGAAACGGCCGGAACCGAGGGAATTCGCCCACATGCGATAATAGAGTCGGTGAGAGGGAGAGAGAGAGAATGGAGCGGTTGCTCGGGGAAGGAGAGTGTCGGCTGGCCTTGGGGCAGCGGGGAAAAGAAGAGGGGTGAGGGTTTGGTCACGTGCTTGCTCCATTCAGGTGTTACAATGAGGGATGATGAATTACTTGGTTATCATGGTATTTAATTCACCTAGACATTGTAGGCTGTTTTTCTTGTGATTTTGAAATAAAACTTGTTTGCTGCAATGAACCTTTGTTTCCAAACTTGTCTAAGCTACATGCCCTACTTTCCCGCACTTGATGAGTAAGACATGTACTCACCCTTGCATTTCCCACAATATATCAGCTACAGGAGAAGAGTACTTCAAAGAGCAGGCATTCACACTACCGTCAACTGCCTGTGGAGTCGGAGTTGGAGCCCTATCGTCTTTCATCTACTTCCGCTACTCTTTAGAGTCTTCCACGGCTAATAAATTAGATACTCATGATTGAGACATCGAACTATTTTAATAAAGCACTTAAGTACTTTTTGTAACGTGGTTAAAGTTCTGAATTCAGTTTGTGAAGTATCTGTGCATGTGTGATGAACATCCTGGGCACACATACGCATGACTTGGTTCATTTTTGGAACCGGGTGTCACAAAGGAATTCTTGAGTCTGACCGCTACCGACGATGCCATCTGCTCTTGATCGGTGTTGTACTTTGTAGCAACCAACACATCAACAAGTTAAGCGAGTTCTTCGAGGGATATCAGTGCATTTACCTTGCATGCTGTTGCCTCGCGCGTGTCGGTCTTCTGGACGATGCCTTCTCACGTCTTATGGAAACAAACAAGCTTGGTTTGCAGACGTTCCATCTTCTCCTCCTGGATCTCCGGCTCCATCTCTTCCTGTATGCGTTCATGGTCCTCCAGCGAGAGATCTTCTTTGCCACCGGCCTTCCTCCTAGATGCGTCTTACATGGTGTTCCCGGTTGTGGTCGGTACAAGGATGAGCAGATCATCGAGAAGACGCGCCTGGTTAATGCAGCTGACGTCTGTCTCCAGCCAAGTTGCCAATTCTGCTCGTGGAACAGATGGTGGAGTCGCCAAAACTGTGGTAAATCTTGGTGTTAGTCACCGAAACTTAGATAGATGTGAAGTTCCTGAGGCAGGAACGTGATAGATCTCACTTACGTGGAGAGGAACGGATGCTTTAATGGCAAAGCAACAAAGATCTACGGAACTAAGCTAAGAACTACGAAGACATAAAAATGAAAGTAGGTGAACGGGGTTCTGATTGTATTGATGCTTGATGATTCCTTGGCAGAATCCTGCCTTTATATAGAGTCGATACAAACCGGACGACTCCATATGCCAAAGTTTAAACTAAGACTCAAACTTATCCCTAAGATTCTATCTTACCTCTAGAACACGGACAAATGTCGTCCAAATTCTTCTAGAATGATTTATGGCACTAACTTAATATTTACATAGTTTTTGAGTCTCCTCGAGAATGGCTAAGTCCTGCCCGGCCTTTGCATTTTGAGGTTTAGCTAATTTATCTTGCGGCCACGAGGTAACTTGGTCTTCTCGGGTCAAACTCCCACCCGGACGCTTGTATCTTGAGTTTCCAAGGTAAAATGGCTTCCCGCAAGTGATCCTCTAGCCTCGGGTAAGTTCTCTCCCCGAAGTCTTCTGCACCATGACTTTCCAAGATAAAAGGCTCCTTTTACCTTGTTTTTTGGCTCCACCCACCTGCACAACTCACAACCATTTTTCACCCCCGATAGCATCCCGGAGGTTGAGATGGCCAAGCTTGATCTAGGAGCCAAGAATGTGGTCTTTGAGAAGGCAAAACAGCTCGACCAACACATGAAGTTCCATTACATCCGAGGACACATCGATGGAACGCCAGTTGGACACATGTTAATCAATAGAGGATCTGGGGTGAACATAATGCCCGTGAACATGTTTGAAAGGCTTGGATACCGGGTGGACGATCTTATCAACCCCAACACGACGTTAAGTGGGTTTCCTGGAGACTCAACAGAGGCTGGAGGGGTGTTATCCGTGGAACACACTGTAGGAAGCAAGACAATACCCATGACCTTCTTCGTTGTCAACATGAGAAGAAGATACAACCTACTCCTTGGATGAGATTGGATCCATGCCAACGGGTGTGTGCCATCTACACTTCATCAATGTCTTATTCAATGGGTTGGCGACGAAGTAGAAGTGATTGAAGCTGGTAACTCGGCTTGTGTTGCGATGGCTGAGTCATCTGACCTCCAACTTGATTACAATAGATGCCTCACAGGTCGGGACCTCACCGACTATGACTTTGTAAGTGCTGGAAGGGATGGTTTTGTACCCATGTGTGTAAAGCCGACTGATATCACTCGGCTTAGTAATGTAACTTGAGGATGTTGGATAAATAAAGCCATTTGGCTTGCCTCAAGGAGAAAACCAAGCAATATCGTTTAGGCAAGAGCGATATAGGAGAGCTAGTTGAATATTTTGACGAGTATGGAAAGCTTGGGCAAGGGTTTTCTTCTGTGGACGAGCTAGAAGAGGTGAACCTTGGTGAGGGATCGGCACATCGTCCAAATTTCATCATCAAGAACCTTTTCCCAGAAGGAAGAGGTGACAAAACTCCTCAAGGAAAACATGGATCGCTTTGCATGGGGATACACCGAGATGGCAGGGCTCAGCCGAGACCTTGTGGAGCATAAGCTACCAATTAAGCCAGGATTTAGGCCTCACAAAAATCCTTTTAGACGATTCAACCCGGCTATACACGACAAGATCAAGGAAGAAGTGAATCATATACTCAAAGATAAGTTCATTTGGCCTTGTAGATATGCCGAGTGTGTCTCAAACATAGTCCTAGTAGAGAAGGAAAACACAGAAAAACTGAGGATTGTGACGGACAGAAATCCGTACATTCCAGGATCACAGGGGGTGGTGCCGCACGATGCGACACCCGACAGCACACACAATAAGGAAAACACGTATTACATTCCATCTTACTGAATTTGTACAAAAAGGCTACAGACTTATTCAGAGTACAACTAATTTACATATTACTACTGCAGCGGAAGATAACTATACAACTCACGCCTACCGCCTAAATAGCAAAAGTCAATTATCCAGCCCTATGGACAACCCACACTAGCCACACACACTAACTTCATGGCAGCGTGCACGGCTCCCACTAGGCCGTAGTTCCCGAAGTATGGGTAAACCTCTCCGGTGAAATCGCACTCCATAGGAGTGGGGTACTCCTCACCTGCAAACGCTTATAAATAGCAACCATGAGCAAGATGGCTCAGCAAGTCATAACCGACTTCCTAGGCATAAAACACTACACACATTTATACTGACAATAGGATAGCAAATTGCAGCAAAGGACACGCCTACTAGTTCATCCTTAGTTCAGATTTTGCACCAAGTTAAATGTTCATGAATCTGAAAATTAATGAAAATATTTGGTGGCACACATGTTGAAATACAATTTAAGCATAATAGCAAGTTTATCATCCCATTAATCTCAAATATTTACTACGTCATGACACAGTGAACAAGTGGTACTCATGACCGTGAGGGACGGCGAATTAAATCAATATACACCTGCAGGGATACCCGAATAGCACTCCACATACGCCCATCCTCGGAGCTGGGACGGCAAGCTCAACTGATGTCGTACAGGACAACCTTTCACCCCACAGCCCAAATGTCAAACCAGTTGCATCAAAATAGGCAGGAGGTTCCCTACAAGGAGCAACTCTGTGCCCATTATCAGATTTCTACCTTTACGCTCTCAACATACACCTATAAATCGGTGCGTTATGCCTCGACGCCCGGGGGTATAGACTACATCAGTTTATCGGACCCCATATATCTGATATGCCTTTGGTACATTCAAACTTGTTCAGCAGGGCCACACGGATCGGTCCTCAATCGACACGGACAGGGCTACGCACACAAGACTCCATCTTGCTACATCCTACACACCTGCCTGGTCTCATTTTTCATACGAAGTGTATCTCACATCTCAAACTAATCCCGCATGTGGCTAACCCTATACTCGCGAGTAGATTCCAACTACTCGACTTGTACTGAATCCTATAAGACATTAAGCATGTCATATTCTACTCGAGGACTTAGACACTACCCTCATTCTCTTTTGGATGTTCTGGTTATGCAAGTGGGTTATCAACCATTATACACCTAATGCACAAAGTACCTCACACTATAGTGATACAAATAAAAAACTCTTTAAGACTGTTAAATGCAAACCGAGACTTGCCTTGTTTCTGAAAATCAGTGGGGTCAGTGTCTGGAGGAATCACTTCCAAGGCCTCCGGTGCTTCCTCGAGCTCAGCAACTAATCGTAATTCAAACAATGAACATGATTAAATATTAATCATACAAGAATAGTTATAAAGATTTAAGTGACTTCTGTATAGATTGAACTCTAATGGACTTGGGATTTTCACAGATAACCCACATGACACTCAGGTATTGCTAGCCAAAATTCAGAGAAAGTTAATTAATTGTGCACTCTAAAGAATTCTCTAAGTCATTTTCCTTCTCTGAATTTATAAGCCAAACCTGAAAGTTTGTCATGCTACAAACTTGGATTTTCAGAAACTTCAGAGTTTTCTGAGTCCCTGAGAATTGGTTTCACTAATTTTGGAGCTTCCTACAGGGAGATATGGAATTCCTAAGTTTGGATAAAAGCTGAGATTGAATTCTAATGTTTTTCCTGATTTTCTTGGGACAGAATCAATTGGAACACCATTAGACCGAGTAAATTCAGTCCAATACTGCTAAAATTTTTACTGAATATCAGTAGATTTATGAAAGACATTCTGGACAAAATTGGGCAATTTCCATAACAGGGATCTACTGGAATTAAATCCCAAATATTTAAATTTGAAGAATTTTGGAGAAAATTCCAGGGATTTTCTTACCAATTTCTTTGCATCACTGCAAAGTAATGGTTCAGAGGAATCCAACAAAATTTGTTTCACAAATTTTGGACAATCCTATCGAACGCTATGGCTTCTCAAAATTTGGCTCAAATCTAGAAATTCAAATGGAAATTCAGAACGTTTAAACTAGGGTGGTGGGGCTCATGGCTACGTGTCCACACGACAGCGAAGCCGCACGTTGGCCCACACGCTTTCCCGTGTAGCCACAACGAATCCCTGTGGTTTCTCTCTCTGACATGCGGGACCCCCGGGTCTTCTTCTACCTTGCAACCCCTGTGGCACTCGCGGCGGCGCCTCGCCGGAGAGCTCGCCGCTGGACGTTCCAGTGCACGACCTTCGGCAAAACTCACCGCCTGTGCACAACTTAGCGCGGGGAATATGCTGGTGCACACCCCGGAGCTCGGTGGTGGCCAGAACAGTGTGCGCGACGGTGACAGCGGGCAACAACTCATCGACGACGTCAAACTATGACCTTTTTCGACGTGGTTTCACCTGAGAGCACTGTGGTAATGTGCTAAACACGATTCTGAACACTGATGATCGTGAAAACGGCTGGAACTATGACCTCACCGGTGAGGTGCCCTGTTTTCGGCCGCCGGCACGAAAAACTCAGATAACTAGGGCTCTAGAGGATGAAACTCGATGCTTCTTGATCGAGGAGGTGTGCTAGATGACCTAGAACATGTTCGGTGTGCTGCTTGAGCATCGGTTTGCACGTGCACTACGGATTTTGCCGATGATCGAGCTATACCCCTCAAGCACACCGTGGAAGAAAACGAGCAATACTTTCTATATACAGCATGAAATGGCACATGGCTTTCACCTACAGCTTCAGCATGCAAGGGCACACCTTTTCTTCTTTGGAAGCGGCGCGTGACAACGGCTGTATCGGACGGTCGTTGGTGAGCAGTGGAGGCGGGAAGGAACTCGCTTGCCGGAACGAAGAACAGCACGTGTGCGGTGAAGAGCTCAGCTCAGAGGCAATTAGGATGACCGAGGCAGGCGGTTTTGTTGACTTTGGAGGCAAAAATCTACTGTGAGGTGGAGTAATCGGGGCGAGGTGGAATTCACGTGTCCGAGTGGCGATCGATCGAGAGAAACCGAGCTCGAGTGACTCAGTTTACTGAATTTTCAGTCACTGACAAGTGGGTCCCTCTCCCCTCTAATTCTTTTCAATTTTTTCAGCTGATCTTTTCACCATCTACTCACAATTAAAGTCCAGACTTACCCACAAAGTCATAGACTCAAATCTGAATTCATTTGAAATCAGTTTCAGATGGTTGAATTTGAATTGCATTTGGACGTTAGAATTTGAATTTTGATTTGAATCCCTCCTCTTCCATTGATTCAAATACATAGCAACCAATGTCCAAAATTTATGATTTTTGGCAGGTGTGCTATTTGAAATGTGATGAACATATTGGTGAAATCCAATATGCAATTTGACAAACTTAAGGAAAAAGTCAAGATTTGAATTTGCACTAGTGATATAAGTGTATGACTAGCTGCGAATGAGTTTGAGATATTTGAATCTCCCCCAAATTTTTGTACTAAACCAAACATGTAAAAGTGGACTTTCACACCCCCCCCTTAAAAGAATCTCATCAAGAGATTACAAAAGAAGAGACGAAGATAGGAGATGAGTTACCCGATATAAGAAGATATGAAATCTGGGTAGTTGGAACAAAGGAAATCTTCGCTTTCCCACGTCGCTTCTTCAGCGGTGTGGTTGCTCCAATACCTTACAGAATAACAGCGTTCAATTACGCGTGGTCCGAGCCTTCTCATCAATAATTTCAACCGGATATTCAGCATATGTCAAATCCGGTTGTAACTTGAACATATTTTCCTTGTGGACAGCAGCAGTGTAGTTCAGATATTTTCGGAGTTGTGAGACATGGAAAATGTCGTGAACACCAGCGAGACACGCCGGTAGTTCTAGTCGATACGCCACTAGTCCACATTTCTCGATGACTGCATAGGGTCCGATAAATCAGGGAGCGAGTTTCCCCTTAACGCTTAATCAGTGCACGCCCTTCATTAGAGACACACAGAGATAAACATGTTCTCAAATGTCAAAATGCAGCGGTCGACACCTCTTATCAGCGTAACTTTTTTGTCGGGATTGGGCTGCTTTCAAGTTTGCTTGAATAACCCAAACTCGTTCTTCGGCGTCGTTCACGAGATCAATCCCGAACGTGACCCTTTCACCGGATTCACACCAATTCAACGGGGTGTGACACTTGCGACCATAGAGAGCCGCATATGGTTCCATCTTGATACTTGCTTGATATCCGTTGTTATACGAGAGTTCTGCCAACGGTAAATGATAATCCCAATTGTTACCGTGGTGGATGACACATGCTCTCAACATGTCTTCCAACACTTGATTCACCCTCTCTGTCCATCTGTTTGGTGATGCGCAGAGCTTCTAATCAGCTTGGTACCCAAGGAAGCATGCAGCTGCTCCCAGAAACCAGCCACGAGCAGCGCACCTCGATCTGTAATTATTGTCTTGGGCACTCCATGTAAGCACAAGATTCTTTCAATATACAACTCCGCACACTTGTTGGCATGGTAGTTAGTATGAACAGGGATAAAGTGAGCTGATTTGGTTAACCGGTCAATGATTACCCAAATGGAATCATGCTTATGAAAATTCATAGGCAATCCGACAATGAAGTCCATGCTCACATCTTCCCATTTCCATGCTGGAATTTTCAGGGGTTGTAGCAGCCCTGATTTTCTCATATGATCTGCCTTCACTCGCCTACACGTATCACATTCGGATACATACTTTGCAATTTTCCATTTCATCCATGCCACCAAAATTTACTCTTCAAATCTTGGTACATTTTGTTGCTGCCCGGATGAATGGAAAACTTTGACAAGTGAGCTTCATCTAAGATTTTCTTTCTCAACTCCATGTCCCGGGGTATTACTATACGGTCCTTGAACCATAGTGTCCCCTCTTCATTCTTTCAGAAACATTTGATGTCACCGCTATCCATTCGTTTCTGAAGATGCGCCATGCCTTTATCTAGCTTTTGAGCTGCAATAATATCCTCCTTGCTGGTAGGAATGAGAGTAAGGTTGCATAACGATCCATATGGAACCAAGTATAGACTCGGTTCTTCCCCTTCTATTGGTGTAATAGTGAGGTTATGGACATGTGATTTCTGACTCAACACATCGGCAACATCATTTGCCTTGCCAGGATGGTAATGAATCTCAATCTCATAATCTTTGATTAGTTCTAACCACCTCCTTTGCCTCATATTCAGCTCCTTTTGAGTGAAGATATACTTTAAAATCCTGTGGTCGGTGGAAAGATGCACTAAGTTTCCAAGTAGATAGTGTCTCCACATTTTCAATGCCAATACTACAATAGCAAGCTCAAGATCATGAGTCAGATAGTGCTGCTCGTAGTTTCGAAGTTGATGTGAGCCATACATGACCACCCATCCTTCTTGCATCAAAACGCCGCCAAGCCCGATACCGGACGCATCACAATATACGTCGAAACCGGTTGAGCTAAGACCGGGGCTGTTGTGAGATGCTGCACCAATGCTTGGAATGCTCCTTCACATGCTGAGCTCCAAACATATTTAGTCCCCTTTTTCAACAATTCAGTCATTGGTTTCAAAAGCTTTGAGAAGCTCGGGATGAACCTCCAATAATATCCCGCTAAACCGTGGAAACTTCTAACTTCATGGACAGATGTGGGGGAGTTCCATTTTAGCACTTGCTCAATTTTGCTTGGGTCAACCGCAATGCCTTTCACTGAGATAATATGTCCCAAAATGGCACTTGGATGATCCAAAACTCGCATTTGCTGAACTTGGCATAGAGCTTATGTTCATGCAATCGTTGATGCATGATATGCAAGTGTTCGGCGTGTTCTTCCTCTAACTTGGAACACACCAAGATGTCATCAATGAACACCACAACAAACTTATCCAACTCCGGCATGAACACCGAGTTCATAAGATACATAAACTGTGCCGGAGCATTGATGAGACCAAAAGACATGATGAGATATTCATATAAACCATATCTCATTGAGAATGCCGTCTTTGGAATATCCCTCCGCCTGGATTTTTATTTGATGATATCTGGAGCGAAGATCCATCTTCGAAAACACACTTGCACCCACAAGTTGATCATACAAAATATCAATACGGGGCAGTGGATATTTGTCCTTGATCGTGACGGTGTTGAGCGGTCTGTAATAAACACACAACCTCAAGGTTTCATCTTTCTTTCTCACGAACAGCGCCGAGCATCCCCATGGTGAGGAACTTGGTCGAATGGAACCTTTGCTCAACAAGTCATTGAGCTGTTCCTTCAATCCAGCCAGCTCATTTGGAGCCATCTTGTACGGTCTCCGTGATATCGGTGTTGTCTCTGGTGCAAGTTTGATCTTAAACTCAACATCCCGTTCGGGCGGCATGCTCAGTAGATCACCCGGGAACACGTCGGGGTATTCATGGACTATAGGGGTGTCGTCTAACTTGAGAGTTTCTGCATGACAAGATGATGAAACTTCCAAGACAGGACTGTCCAAAATGATTGAATGCGGATGGTGGAGTGGAGAATTTAAGTGAACCGTCCGAGATAGAGTTTCCAGGCAGAGCCATGGTAACATAGCCATGACACTCCCAAGATTGAATCAATCTTCTGTCTGCGAGACCTATGTGTGCTGAATAAATTGGATGTTAGAATAAAATTGAGGATTTACATTCAAAGTTTTGAATATTGCCAAAATACCCGCTTTGGATTGTCCGAACTTTCTCATTGCATTTCAGGAGTAACTGTCACTGCAGAGCAGCTGTTTTCATAATGTTTAATTTTCAGCCACTCGGTTTTTAATTTGCAATGTTTCAAACTTGCTTCTTGGTTTATGGAATGTTTACTTAGTATTTTATACTAAGTTTTTGATGTTTTATGGCTGATTATAGTGGTTAACAGATTGCTATGGTTTGAAACATGCTTATGTGAGGTGCTCATGTAAGGTGTTGTGGCTTTCGGACTAACAGGAGTCAAGTCGCAGACTTGTGCTAAAAAAAGTGGATGTTTGTTCATGTGCAGGTGTTTCTTGAGGTCAAGACATGGTTGGTGATGGAGATCCTTGAACTAGTCTTTGGGAGAAGATGAGGTTCAACAACCAAGTTCAGGAGGAATTGTGGTTGAGCTGATTGGGAGGTCACGCAGCATGTTTGGGTCAAGAACAATGCATATGAAGTGTTTTGAACGTTTTGGAAAGTGTTTGCATGTATTAACGGGGTGCATGGACGTGGGTACATTGTTCCAAGGCGTGGTGAAGAGATGGAAGCAAAGATATGGTTGAAAAGGTTCACCGGCTGGGTTTTGCGCCCAGGCTGCGGCTGAGGCGGTTATGGTTCGCTTATGGAAAGTTTCGAGTTGGTCATAATAGAATTTCGTGTTAGGCACGAAGTAGAGTTGTTTTAGGAATGTTTGGGACGTTCCTAAGGTGTTTGGAAGTCTTAAGATTGCTTCTATCTGCGTATAGAAGAGTTTTGAGCAGTTTTGGAAAATTAGAGTTTGAATCCAAGTAGGAGTAGGAGTCCTAGTTTGAATTGGGTTGGCCTTAGGGCTGGTTATATAAGCAAGGGAGGCCAAGGCTCGTGGAGAGCTTGACTTGTGGCTGCTTTTCTTATGTTTTGATCAATAATATTCGTAGTTTAGAGACGCTTTGATGCCTTTTTCGTCCGACTTGTTTCAGACAAGTTTTTCCTCGTCTGGACAGACCAACATTGCTTCGGTATTTTGATCATAAATCGCATTTTGCTGATCCAATTGACGTGATTCTTTTTGGTTTGTCTTCAAAACTTGATTATATATAATTTGTGAAAATTTCACGGTCATTAGATTTGTGGTTTTTGATCTACACAAGTTTCTTTGCAGCATTGCAGATCTGTTTTTAAATTCAGGTAGAACAGATTGACCTTCGTATAGTCTTTTGATCATAACTCAAGTTCTACTTAGTGTTTTCATGTGGTTCTTGTTGCAGTGGCTTCGAGAATTTATTCTATATAATCTCCACTAGTTTAGTCACGTTTGAACATGTCAAAAACAGTCGCACACATGGTTTCTTTATCAGATCAATTTCTGCCGAGGGGTTTTTGTAGCTTCCGCATAAAAAGTTTTAATCTACCATTGAGCCCCCTCTGGTAGTTTTTCACGTGTTCTTCGATCCTACAATTGGTATCAGAGCCACGGTGCTCTAATATCATTGATTTGTACGTGTTTTTGCTAATCAACATGGAGAAATACTCGGCAAAACCTCGTGTGTTCGATGGCGTTGATTCTCAGGTTTGGAAGGCTCATATGGAGGCTTACATACAAGCGCAAGGATTCGTCATATGGGGAAAGGTCTACAAGTCCTTTGACATGCCATCAAACGATTAAGTTATGTCTGCGAACATGAGGGATGTCGACAACAATAACAAGGCTCACAACTTGATCATCCAAGGATTGACTCAAGCGACTTTGATCGTGTTGCATACCTCCGATCTGCATACAATGTGTGGAAAGCACTTTGCGACTACCACGAAGGATCCAACACGATCAAGGAGGTAAGGAAAGATATGTTCAAGAAAGAATATATGCGCTTTGAGATGCAACCAGGTGAATCCATCGATGTAATTTTTTCCGACACTTTGCTCGCTTTAATAACATTCTCAGCAACTTGCGTAGTGTCGATGTTAATTTTTCCGATGCTGAAAATGCTACGCAATAGTTAAGTGCATTAGAAATTTCAATTTGGGAGATGAAAGTTACATCTATTCGTGAATCTACTGTCATGAGTATACTTTAGATGTGCTATATTCTAAATTGACAACTCATGAAATTGACATAATCTCACGTAAGAATCCCAATAAGTCTCTTTTGTTTCACAATGTGACATGCCTAGTTCTAGCAATTCATCATCTTGTGGTACACTTTCCTTGTTGTCCTCTCTAAACCTTGAACAGATTGAAGAGTATCCGGAGGAGGAGCTAGCACTTCTCTCTTCTCGTTCTCAAAAGCATTGCAAAATGTGAGAACAAGAAGGAGAGGAAGTGGCAGCTCTCAACGATGCTTTGAATGTGGTAAGACATGACATTTTCATACAGATTGCCCTAACTGTTCAGGTCATACTTTCCTTGATGAATAACTAACAAGGATGAAGCACTCCTCTGCCAACTACAACAAGAAAAACAAGGGTTTCACTCAACATCAAGTGATGGACAAAATTCTCTCCACAATTAAAGAGTATTGCTCGAGCGACGTTGATATTGGAGGTGATGAAGATGAAGACGCTGTGGTAAAATGTGTGTTTCATGGCAAGCAAATCAAGTTCAAGCTCGGAGGAAGACAAAAAATCAGCGACAATGAGGAGGTAAATCCCTATAATGATGAATTGTTTGATGCTCTGTATCGTGCCACTACCGTACTTAAGAAAAAGGACAAAAAACTTAAGCAAAGTGATGTTAAACTTAAATCACTAGAATCTGAAATGAAATGTTTAAAAACTTTTATTCCTAGTGATGATTCTTGCTCATCTTGGGATCTGATTTATGAACAATTATCCTCTTCAAAAAGTGCGCACACCTCCGCACTTGATAGACTTGAACTTGAAATTAGAAAGAACAAAAAGCTTTCTGCACTTGATGATAAAAACATGAAAGATGCTAGTTGTTCTACAATTAATTTGCATTGTTCTATTGGTGATTATATTAATAAGAAACTACATGATCCTATGGATGGAAACTACATGATATTCACATTCCACCCGATCACGGGGCCGTGCCGCTGGCCCAAGAATCGCATTGGGTGGTGCCGTGTTATGTGGCACCCAACATCACACATATAGGTACAACCGTATCACATAAATCAAAAGTGGAAGCTTACATGTGTTTTTTGTAAATAATTTACATCAAATAGCTACAGCAAAAGACTATAATCACCTCAAGTTGAATAACTACTAAGCACTCGAGAAGATGTCCAGCCCACGGACTCTTCTCGCTAGCAACACGGAGACAAACTGCAGCGGCTGGGTTCTCCATGTGTTAAACGACTCGGAAGTCTCCGAGTCTTACCGGACAACCTTCTTCTTCGCATTGATGTTAACCTGCAAAACACTCATATAGCAAGCGTGAGCACATAGGATCAGCAAGACTGATCTGTCTCTCCTAAACAAGAAACTCTACATGCGTGACGGATTAAATAAGGTTGCTGAATTTGCATAAAGGACTCGCCTACAGTTGATCCTTAACTTTCAGATTTTAAGCCTCATTTTAAAGACCTTGAGCTGAACAACATCGCAACTCCACAATCAAACAAGAAAAGCTTTGTTGTGATGCTTCTTGCACAAAGTAAAGTTTAATTAGCACTATCTCTAATTCAGGCATGGTTACAATACAAATTAAATCATAAGCCTTATCAAATTCAAGGGAATTCACTTCATTCCTTAATGCAGTGGGCAAGTATGCTCATATGACCTTGAGCGACGGTGATTTGAATCAGTGCACGGGCGGACTACACGACACGTACACCCATACTCAGAGTTGCCGGCAGCAACCTCGACTGATGTTGTACGCAGCCACCTTTCCTAAGTTTTTCACACAGGACGCAGTCCAATCGCCCCGAACAGCAAGCTCTCTCAAGGTACATACCCGCAGTGATATGTTATTGAACGAGTTACCTCCTGCTGTACTGATGCCAAAAGCCTAAGCCGATTAGAAAAGTTCCAATGTGGATCTCACGAGGTACATCGGTTTCTTGGGTCCCATATAGCCAGTATGCGCCTGGTACATAACTCAAACTTGTCCAACAGGGCCAAGTACGGACGGGCCTTAACTGACACAGGCAGGGCTACGCATGCACGGTCCACAGCCTACTGCATCTCAATCTCCCTGCCCGGTCTCCATTTCTTACTTGTGAACTTTCCTCAATGATTCTATTCACGACCCGCTCCGATGAAACCAAGCCCTAAACTCGTGAGTAGATTCCAACTACTCAACTTCTACCGGTCCTTCCAAACTAAATGAAAACCATTCGAGGAGGTGCTAATCTACCCTTTCTCTCTTGGATAAATTTGGTCATGCAATTGGGTTTTCAATATCATCTAGACCTAATGCCATCAATAATTCATAGCTATGATCTCTAGAAATGAAAAGACTTTATAAAATCCCTTGAATTCAAACCGGGGCTTACCTGTTTTGCAGGTGACTAAGAATATATATAATTTTCAGTTAGTGATGTTCACTTGAGCCTTGATCACTTGCTTTACTCCCTCTTTGATCTCCAGTTCAATTACTTCACAATCTTCACGTCGATGCTACACGTTATGAATGCACAAGTATTTAATTGCAAAGCTTTTGATAACAAGATCTATTGACAAGTTAGAAACTGGAACTCTGTTTAAGAATTTAAAATGACACTGGTGCTAGTGGTTGGGTTTGAGTTAAGCAGAGTGATCAAGTGCTAAGTGCATTCCTCACTTGTGTTTTAATCACCTAAAGAGGATACACAGAAAATTGATGATCCAGAGCTCCAATGGAGCTTAAAATTTTCATGTGAGATCCTTGTCACAAGAATGTCATCTGGACCAAAATTTAGCACTTTTCACTGAGTGGTTTATTCAGAACAATTCGCTAAGCAATTAATAAAAAAGGAATTAATTCTGGAGTAACTCACATGTTCATGTCAAACTTAGTGAACTACAATTTCAATTTTAGTTCATAGAGCCTGCATGAATGTTCCTAGGATTTTTGGAGTTAAGAATTGCCCAGAACTGAATTTTCAAATTTTGGGATTTTTCTACGAAAAAGTTTCTGTATTCATTTGAACACAGCAAATTGAAATCTGAATTCTCCTAATCAAATCAACTCCAAATGATCTGAATCTTTTACAGGAGTTCAAAAACATCCTAAGGATTATTCTGGAAAAAATTGACGATTTTTGGATGAACCAAACTGCCTCTAAAATTCTTTTTTCTGAAAAGTTTTAAAGAATTTTCCATAATTAAATATTAATCTTCGTACAAATTGAAGTGCATATTTGGATAGAGTTTATTAATCTGAATCTAACCCAATTTGATCACTAATTTTGGAGTTTCCTAGCAAAAGATTTTGCCTTCTAAAGTTTGGAGAAAATCTGAAATTCAAATTAAATCGGAAGAATTTTAAAACGCTGACAGCGGGTCCACTGCATGACGTGGCAGCTTCTCAGTGCAGCAACACCGTGGCCCACACGAATTCCGGCTGTAGCCGCAAAATATCACGTAGCCACAGCCGATCTGGTTTAAAACTCGCTGCCACTGACGGGTGGGGCCGGAGCACCCTTCTTCTACCTCTGGCTCCTGCGCGCCCGCGCCGCCCCCCTCACTGGAGCTCACCGAACTTCGGCCTCCCGGCCTCCTCCCGAACTCCTACTTGCCGCTAGCCCCTAATTCCACGTGCTGAACACGTTGGTGCCGCTTCCCCGAGCCGGCGAGGCCTCTAACCCCTCTCGCTACGGCACAGCGGATTAACCGAACTCCGGCGACGTGGCTCCGATGTTCTAGCTCGCCAGAAACCCGGAGGATCGGTGCTACAGCATCAGTGGATCATGGAGGAGCTCAACGTACACTCAAACTAACTAGGAAGGGGCGCTAAAGTGGTTCTCACGATGCGCCCGATGGTGAAAACATGTTTGGCCGTCAGAAAACATCCAAATAGAGCTTCTAAAGACGATATTAGGCTATGGCGTGGAGGGTAAAGGTGTGCTAGCAAGTCTAAACCATGTGTGTGCAATTTGCAGAGCCCTAAACGATTATGGAGAGAGAATTTGAAGGATTCTTACCTGAACCTTAGTTTGAGACGGCCGGAGGAAAAACTGAGAATTCTCCAAGGAGCTTCCACGGCTTGGGCTCAGATTTGGAGGATAGCTGCGTGAAGGTCTAGTGCATCTTTGGGGCGCCTTGCTTGGCTGTGACAGGATCTGTGTTAAGCTGTCCATGGGAGCACCTTCCTTCGGTAGTGGTTCGGCCGCCGCGAGAACACGGTGTGCTCGGGGTTGGGGAGGACAAGCTCACTCGGTGGCGTGTCAAGGACGAAGAAGGAAGGTCTCCGGTGCCGTTTTGCTGCTCCGGAGGCATTGATCGCGTGAGCTCGTGGGTGCCTGAGCGATTGAAGAAGTGACGGCAGGTGTTCTGTTCTTGTCCGCGAGAGAGGAAGAAACAGAGACGATGCTTCGATGTAGGGAAAAAAAGAGCACGGCAACGAGTGATGAGCATCCAGGCAGCTCTCCAGCACGAGAGAAAATGGTGAGAGGTGTCCTCGGCCTGCCCTCGGTGTTGCCCGGTGAAACTGCGGCTGTGCTCGAGTGAAACCAAGTGGAGAAACAAACACTGAACACTGAAGATCTTTTGGGCATATGTCAATTGGGTCCCACACCCCCCCTTATCTCTCCAAAATATCTCCAAAATTTGGCAAACGATCAAATTCAGTTGTGTGGGGCTACAATCTGAACTCCATTTGGATAATTGGGCAAGTTTCATCCAAATTCAAATTTGTGTTTGAATTCATTGCAATTTAAAGCCCCTTTGATGGGTAGCAAAACATTTCCAAAATTCTTGAAACTTTGCATCCCCACTAATTTGGACCTAAGAATTTCAAGTATGAAATCTGATTTTAATGTCAGCTTCTGCAAATGAGAGTTTGAACACAACAGTTTGCATTTCCATTGTGTTGCCCTCATTTGAAATTTGAGTTGAACAAATTTTGTTCCAAAATCTGAATTTAACTTTCTCACACACATGAGAACTTACCATCTTGGGTTCAAATCCCCCTTGGTTCCAAGCATTCAAATAAATAATTGAACTTGTGTGAAGAGAGCTCTCATGTGCATCATCACATGTGAAAGTTTAAACAAGTCCCATTTTTTATACACATGAAACCGAATGCTTGATCAAACTTGAGTTTCTTTGTATTCATAATTTTTGGGACCTTTACATACTAGAACGGTTTTGTAGTGCAAATAAGAATCTAAACTTGCTGCTGAATTCATCTAAGTCTTGCAATGATAAAACTGGTTTAGGTTTTGATTCTCATGCTCACGCTAAAGCACATCAACCTAAAATTGTAAAGTCATTAGGAAATGGTTTGATACAAACAGTTCCTAAAAAAGAACAAGTGGTTTTCAAATCTGCAGGCGTGTTGTCTCATTCGGTTTCTAATAAACATGTTGCTTGCTCATTTAGACATGAATATACGGTTACATTTCATTTTACATACTCTGATAGAGATGGTCATGTAATAGATTTTCGTTATAGACTAGCTAAACAACATAAAAAAGAAAGATTTATTGCTATATCATATAACAACCGAGCAAAACTTGTTGTACATGCTGAATCAAATGTTAGGAACATGCAACCCGCTGTAATGAGGCATAAAAATGCAAGGATTGGCCCAAACCTACTGTTTTTCGTGCTACACATAACACACTTCATAAATCAGTAGTTGGGAACAAGAATTCTCAAAATTTTGGCTCATAAACCTGCTATATTTTCTCAGCTTTCGCGTGCTATTCCTGTTGGACGTCGTGTGACTCAGTACTGGATTCCTAAATGTCTTTTGACTAACCCCAGTATTGAGTCATCGATGTATTGTGCTGCTATGTAGGTTACACGCTTGAGAAAGGAGAACATTTGGATTGTGGATTCAGGTCGCTCATGCCACATGACCGGTAACAAACAATGGTTCTTCTCCCTCTCTTTTGTATCATGTGTAGAAAATGTTACTTTTGTCGATAATTCTTTAACTCCTATAATTGCTAAGGGTTCTGTTAGAGTAAATAAACACTACACTTTGAAGGAAGTGGCTCTTGTTCAAAATTTGAAATACAACTTGCTTTCTGTTCCACAATTGTTAGATGAAAATATAGAAGTTAACTTCAGTAAAATTGTTGCAAGGTTGTAGATTCAAAAGGTGAGCATTTGTTTAATATGTCTAGGATTGGAAGAGTTTTTAAATCTGATTTTGATATTTCAACTTCTAAGCATAGGTGTCTAGATGCTAATAATTCAAAGGACTTATATTTTTGGCATCGTAGACTTGGTCACGTAGGCTTTGATCACCTCACACGTGTTAGTGGTCTTGATCGCATACATGGGCTACCTAATCTTAAAGGGGGCAATGATATTGTGTGCTCTTCTTGTAGACATGCTAAGATGATTGCAGGTTCACATCCTCCTCTCATAATGACCATGACAACTGAACCAGGACAACTTTTACATCTTGACACTTTAGGTCCTTCACGTGTTCAATGTTTTGGAGGTAAATGGTATGTGCTTGTGATTGTTGATGATTATCCTAGATACCCTTGTGTTTACTTTATGGCATCTAAGAATGAAGCTTTTAGTCACTTTAGAACTTTATTTATTAGATTATCAATTGACCACCCATGATCTTTAAAAGCAATTAGAAGCGATAACGTAACTGAATTAAAAAAATCAATCTTTTGATCACTTTTGTGCTGAAAAAGGAATAGATCATCAATTTTCTTCACCATATGTACCTCAACAAAATGGTGTTGTAGAGAGAAAGAAAATAACCTTAATTGAGATAGCTAGGACTATGCTTGATGAATACCAAACTCCTAGAAAATTTTGGGAAGATGCAATTGCAACAGCATGTTATGTTTCAAACCGTGTTTTCTTGAGAGCTAAGCTAGGAAAAACACCATATGAGCCTCGGTTTGGACATAGGCCTAGTGTCACACATCTTAGGGTCTTTGGTTGCAAATTTTTTGTTAAGAAACATGGTAATCTTGATAAATTTGAAGCTAGATCTGTTGATGGCATGTTTCTTGGTTATCCATCTCATACTAGAGGATATCGTGTGCTTTTACTTGACACTAACAAAATTGTGGAGACTTGTGAAGTTTCTTTTGATGAAGCTAGCCCAGATACTAGATCTACTATGGCAGGTCAAGATGCATATCCGTAGGGGGAGAGTATTTTCATTGAACATGAAGAAGGAGTGGAGCTGCTGCCCGAAATTTCAGAAACAAACAATGACGTTCCAGCTCTTGATCTCGCTCCACAATCAGCACCAACGACCACTACTGCTGGTCCAGATCTTCCTCAAGCCACAAGTTCTTAGGTTTGTTGTGAACATGAAGAAGAAGAAGCTTGTGAAATGTCTACTCCCCTCCGCGTCCTCAAAAGTCATCCTCCACAAAAAATTATTGGAAGTTTGCACAAACGGGTCACACGGTCCAGGTTTTGCGATCCAAACTATCATGCTCATTCTGCTTTTGTTGTTTCTTTTGAACCCAAAGATATATCACACACGCTCACTAATGAATCTTTGATTATTGCCATGCCAGAAGAGTTAGAAAAGTTTGAAAAAAAATAATGTTTGGAAACTTGTACCTCCACCTCAAGGTCACACTTTAATTGGAACTAAATGGGTGTTTAAAAATAAACAAAGTGATGATGGGTTTGTGATTAGGAATAAGGCTAGGTTGGTTGCTCAAGGTTTCACACAAGTTGAAGGTTTAAATTTTGATGAAACTTTTGCTTCCATTGCTAGACTAAAAGCCATAAGAATTTTGTTAGCATTTGCTGCATCTAAAGGTTTCAAGTTATATCAAATGGATGTTAAAAGTGCTTTTCTTAATGCCTACATAGATGAGGAGGTTGATGTTAAGAAACCATCAGTTTTTGAAAATCCAAATTTTCCTAATCATGTTTACAAACTGTCCAAAGCTTTGTATGGTCTTAAAAAGCCCCTAGAGCATGGTATGATAGGCTAAAAACATTTTTACTTGAAAAGGGGTTTACCATGGGCAAGGTTGATAAAACTCTTTTTGTTCTTAAGCATGGCAATGAATCACTATTCGTTCAAGTGTATGTGGATGATAATATCTTTGGTTATGCTTCTCATGATATTGTGCCTAATTTTTCAGCTATGATGAGTTTGGAATTTAAAATGAGTATGATGGGGGAACTCACATACTTTTTGGGGTTGCAAATCAAGCAAACCAAGGAAGGAACTTTTGTGCATCAAACGAAGTATACGAAAGACCTCCTTAAGCACTTCAAGATGGACAAAAGAAAACCTCTTTGGACACCAATGGGAACAACAACAACACTTGAACTTGACGAAGATGGTGAACCCGTGGATCAAAAAGAATATAGAAGCATGATCCGGTCACTTTTGTATCTCATGGCATCAAGACCGGACATACCAGTCAACGTATGTCTTTGTGCATGATTTCAAGCTTCCCCACGTGCTTCACATCATCAAGCAATCAAAAGGATTCTCAGATACTTACATGGAACTCAAGAATTTGGCATTTTTCTTCCTTCTTGCTCAACCATTAGATTGAAAACTTTTTCGGATGCTTAATTTGGGGGTTGTAGGATTGATAGGAAAAGTACTTCGGGTGCTTGCCATTTTCTTGGTAATTCACTTGTTGCTTGGTCTTCTAGAAAACAAAATTCAATTGCACAATCCACGGACGAATCTGAATATATAGCTGCTACTAGCGGTTGCTCACAAATTCTTTGTATTGTTCAAACACTTAAGGACTATGGGGTTGATCTAGATAGTGTTCCATTGTTTTGTGATAACACTAGTGCCATTTGCGTTGCTAAAACCCCGTGCAAAATTCTAGAACAAAGCACATTGACATTAGGTATAACTTTCTCCGTGATAATATTGAAAAAGGAAACATTGTGCTTCACCATGTAGATATCGAACAACAATTGGCTGACATTTTTACAAAACCCTTGGATTTCACTCGTTTTGTTTCATTCGTAGTGAAATAGGGGTTATGCATACTCATGGGTTAAATTGAGGGGGAGTTTTGAAACTTGGGAAGTCTATGTGTGAATATGATTTTAAAATAACATGAACATAGTATTTCATACATATATGACTTTGTGATTCCTTTTACATGCTGAAAGTTCTTACTACATTACTCGTGTTATACATTTTGTAGTTTTTGCCATGCCTAGTAATTGAAATAATTACTTACACTAAATCTGGTCATGATCGAACTCTCTTGCTATTTTGATCTTGTTGCATGCTCACAAGTGCTTTTAATAATGAAAAATTAATCAATCAATTATCCACATGTTGAGCTTTTATGATCAAATGGAAAAATGAGGCACGATCAAGAGAATATGCATGCATCGCACTTCTTCTTTTGAGATTTCATATCATTGCAATTAGATATAAACTTGAAAGAAGTTGTGTATGACTAAAACCATGACCTTAAGTGACACGACCCCATTGGTCCTGTCGAGCCAGGATCACGCTGAGGGGTGCTGCGTTGCACAGCACCGTATAACACACGTCAAAGGTGCAAAGCGGAAGCGGAAGTTTCATTACATAACAAGTTTATGAACATGTTTACATCAAAATAAGTTCAGTCTACACTCACGGGCGTAGACTAAGCATCAAGTGCACGTTCAGCCCTCGAACGTGTCCTTGCTAGCACACACGCACACTAACTCTGCGGCGTGCACGACTCCCACTCGACGGGGTTCCCCTCCTGGGGTTCCGTCTCCTCTTCGGGAGTCCCTTCCTCATAGAACCCAGCAAAAGCTTCAAACACAAGCAGTGAGCACGAAGGCTCAGCAAGTCTGACCCGTCTCACCTAAACATGGAACTTCTACATGAGGGTAATGGGTTGCATGAGGTAAAAATCATTTGCAAGGACTCGCCTAATTAGTAGAACCTTACTTTCAAGTTTTAGCAGCAGGTTGTGGAGAACCTTACGCTAAGGCACATGAGAGAGCCGCAATCAAACAAGAAACGCATTTCTCTCATGTACTTTGCCCAAAGTTGAAAAGAACTTTAATTAGCTCTAAGCTACAGCATATCATTAACAATCAATGTCCAGCTTTCAATCAGCAACATTTTAACATGTAACTAGCCTGTTCTTTCTACATCACGGTACAGTGAAGAAGTGGTACTCACTGACCGTGAGGGACGGTGATTATAATCGATTTACACCTGCAGGGTTACCCGAACAACCCGTCACGTACGCCCGTACTCGATGTTGCCTACAACAACCATCACGGACGCCGTACGCGACTACCTTTCACCCGTCAGCCAAATATTGAACCGGTCCCATCGTCCCGAGCAAGAGGTCTCTGCATGCGCATCTCTGTGCCGCCAGCCGATTTACACCTCGAGCTCTCAATCTACCCTCTGAACGACGGGCAATGCCTCAATACCCAGCTACCCGAGTTACATCAGTTTCCCGGTTCCCATATAGCCGGTAGGTCTTCGGTACTGTTCTAGCTTGTTCAACAGGCCCGCACACGGCTCGGTCCTCAATCGACACAAGCGGAGCTACAGCACACAGGCCCCAAAGTCCTGCTGCCCTTACTCTCCGCTCGGTCTCATTTTCTTGCCAGGTGTATCATGTGCTATCTCTACCCGAGCAATGTGCCTCTAGCCTATTCTCGCGAGTAGCTCCAACTACTCGACTTGTACCGAATCCTACTCTATCCTAGCAATGCAGTGGCTAACGGGGTTTGCAATCCTAAACCCCAACCCCTGGTTTTCTTGGCTATGCAGTGGGGTTTCCAA
Source organism: Neostapfia colusana (assembly GCA_030760725.1). NCBI lineage: Eukaryota > Viridiplantae > Streptophyta > Magnoliopsida > Poales > Poaceae > Neostapfia > Neostapfia colusana. The sequence continues at coordinate 66,964,251 of JASWHV010000011.1, forward strand.
ACAAGACTCTAATGCACAGAACAAAGGAAACAGGTATGTGCTCAAAACAATAAAACTTTGTAAAAAGGTTAATGCAAACCGGAGCTTGCCTTGCTGCTCTTGGTCGTAGGCTAGCTGTTCCTCCGGAGAAACGAAGTATAGGACTTCGGGTTCCTCCTCGACCTTAGCGACTACATGATAGAAACAATACATGTATTAATTTAATGCATTTGTATTAAGTTTGAAGTTGTGAAGTCTATAACCTTTGCTAGATAGACCTAATGACTGTGAAACTTTTACTGTGGCTTGGTTACAACCTAAACAGAGACCTGGTCAAGTTTTAGTTGCAGCAAAGCTCATTTGAGCCCTCCACAAATAATTATGTCCTTGACCTTAATTGGAACTCTTAGTGTGTTCTAGGAATTTTCATGAGACAAACTATGACTTTCTGAAAACTAGATTTTCAGAGGGTTCTAATGGAGTTGGTCTCACTTAATTTGGAAGTCTCTAACTAAAGATATGAGCTAAACAATTTCAGAGAAAATTCTGAAAATGTTTCTGAACATTTTCTATTTTCTCTGGAACAGTTTCACTAATCACACCATTAGGTGGATTAAATGAGCTCAAATGGATCTGAAATTTTTATGGTAGTTCAAGGATATTTGGGTGAACATCTCAGCAAAATTTCAGGATTTTCCTCCAAAGGATTCTCCAGTTAAAATTCCTAACAATTTAAATTTTATGGAATTAATTCTGGAGAAATAAGGAATTTCATGAAGTGAAACTTGATTTTCTGGAAAGTACTCAGAGAGCTGAATCCAGCAAAATTTGGTTCACTCAATTTGGAGCTTTCAAGCCAAAGTTATAAGGATTTGAAGTTTGAAGGAAATCTGAAAATCGGGGAAAAGTTTAAACTCGCGCGTGGGCCCAGGGGACACGCGTCACACGCCTAGGCGATGGCACATCGCGGCCCACAAGGATTTTGCGCGCCAGCACACCCGATCCTGGCCGCAGCCGGATCCCGATTCAAAATATCGGCCGCTGACAGCTGGGGTCCACCCCCTTCTTCAACCTCGCGACACCCGCGCCCCGCCGCCGAGGGATCTCGCCGGAGAGCTCGCTGCCGGCTGCTGTACAGCTCCAAACTTCTCGATTCTGGCCGCCCCTGCCTACTTTTACTCGGGGAACAGGATTCTAGGGTCAGCTGCTCATTACAATGGCCGGAGCATGGTCGGCGACGAGCCGCCACCTCGGAACGACTTCGGCCATGTCGGCTGACCACCCTAGCACCTCAGCTACTTGGGAAATCGGTCGGGGAGCATGAGTGGACCTCAGAGAAGGTCTACATGAGCTCGAGGCAGCTCGGGGAAGGCCCGAAATAGGTCCTCACCATGCGCCCGATGCCGCCCGTTCGTTCCGCCATTAGTAGACCTTAAATTACGCCGGGCACAGAGGTTCTCCGGCCCAGAGTTGTGAAGACAACTTGTGCGTTACCGTGTCTAGCTCGTGTGAGAGCGGCCTGAGGCCCTCTAATCCTTTCTAGAGCACGAATTAAACAGAACCGTACCCGAAGGTCGTTCTGCACACAGAAAGGGGAAAAGTGGAAATTCGCCGCCGGTGAGCAACCACTCGAGCTGTGGCTCGGGGATGAGCAGCACCGGTCACCCGCGCGTCCAAGGGTGCCTTGGCTCGGGCTGTCCACGAGAGCCCGAGGTGCGGCGGTTCCAAGTTCCGATTTTGATCTTTCGGCACAGCCGATATCAATCGGTTTCAACCGAATTCTAGCAACGGGGAGGATGGAGGAAGGTCTCTAGTACCTTGCTGGGGCTCTGGAGTGGAAGGAGGGAGCTGCGATCGGCGTTCTCTGATCAAGTCCGAGCTGCGGAAGTTTTCGGCCGGCGCTGAGTTCTTTCGGGGAAGAACGGTGGTGCCTCGGCCGAGGAGGGGGCAGGCGCCTTAAGAAGGCTCTGCACCGCCTCATGCCCGCGCGTGGGCAAGCAGCTGGTGGCGCGGCGGCTGGCCTCGGTGGCGATCACCGCTGCGGCTCGGCGACCCGAGTGAGAAAGTCTCAGTCGGTTTGATCTGAGCAGTGGCTGACATGTGGGTCCCACCTCCAGTTTTAACCTCTGAAATTTACTCCTAATCACTGTTGTAAACAGTGAACCCCATACTACCCTTGGCAATTCAAATTATTCACCCATGAGCCATTTGAATTGATCAAAGTTCAAATGAGGTTTGGTTTGAATGAATTTCAGCACAAGTTCAGTTTGAAATTCAAATAAAGTTTGAATTTCTCCCACTTAGCTCATGTCAAGATCAACTCCAAATGGAGTGAAAATTGGTGTGTGAGCTCACAAAAATGTGCTGAGTAAGAATATGCCCCCCACTTTTAAATTCATTGGATAAAAACAGTTTGAATTTGAATATGGTTTCAAACTGCCCTCTTCCTAACTATACCCAAACTGACCTCAAAAAGGTTTTTAATTTGGGTGAAACTTGGCATGGACATCCTTAGTAAAGTGTAGGAGTTTTCATATGTCCAGCCCATCTATATCACATGTGGGAAATACCACTTTTGCAATGTGTAAGTTTGTTCTCTAATGAGCATGTTGATAATTGTTACTTGCTCTTCATTTGTGTTCATCATTCTTCCTCAAATGAGGTGTGTGGTGTGGTGATGAACACTGCAAATGTGTGTCAAAAACTGAGGCCCTTACATTCCTCCCCCCTTAAAAGAATCTCATCCCGAGATTATAAAGTGAAAATGAGAGAGAGGACGGTGGAAAATTACCGGATATGCGACGTGAAAAAGTCGGGGTAGTTAGTGTGAAGGGATTCTTCGCTCTCCCATGTCGCTTCGTCCATGGAGTGATTACTCCATAGAACCTTGTAGAACCACAACGTACGGTTGCGTGTGGTTCGGGCCTTTTCATCAATAATCTGCACCGGTTCATCCCGATAGGTGAGATCCGGTTGCAGTTCTTCAATGTCTTCCAGCTGAACGGTAGTTGATAGCTTGAGACACTTCCTCAGCTGGGAAATGTGAAAGACGTCGTGCACACCGGAAAGTGCTTCTGGTAATTTCAGCCGGTATGCCACCGATCCACATCTTTCGGTAATCTGGAATGGACCGATGAAGCGGGGTGCTAACTTTCCCCTCACCCCAAATCTATTTACACCCTTCATTGGAGACACCCGTAGATATACGTGGTCCCCAACTTCGAATTGTAATGGGCGCCTTCTCCGGTCCGCATACTGTTTCTGACGGGATTGAGCGGCTTTTAGGTTCGCTTGAATTAGTCGAACCTTTTCTTCCGCGTTGTTGACAAGGTCAATCCCGAAGGTAACCCTTTCACCAGACTCACACCAGTTCAATGGTGTGCGGCATTTTCTCCCGTATAGCGCCTCGTAGGGCGCCATCTTGATGCTGGCTTGATACCCATTGTTGTACGAGAACTCGGCTAACGACAAGTGATCATCCCAATTCTTGCCGTGGTCGATAGCGCAAGCTCGTAGCATGTCTTCTAGAATCTGGTTTACCCGCTCGGTTTGTCCATCCGTCTGCGGGTGGTAGGCTGAACTACGGATCAGCTTCGTCCCCAAGGCAGCGTGTAGCTGCTCCCAAAAACGGGACACAAATAAAGTGCCCCGGTCCGATATGATGGTACGGGGTACGCCGTATAAGCATAGGATCCGTGAGATGTACAGTTCAGCGTACTTCTTGGCGTTGTAGTTGGTGTTGACCGGGATGAAATGGGCAACTTTGGTGAGCCGATCGACGATCACCCACACAGAATCATGTTTCTGTAAGGTGGTGGGTAAACCGACGACGAAATCCATGCTCACGTCCTCCCACTTCCAGGCAGCAATGCCCAGTGGTTGCAGCAGTCCCGGTTTCCGCATATGATCTGCCTTCACCCTTCGACATGTATCACACTCGGACACGTATTTTGCAGTCTCCCGCTTCATCCGTGTCCACCAAAACTTTCTTCTGAGTTCTTGATACATTTTGTTGCTGCTGGGGTGAATAGAAAACTTTGATAAGTGAGCCTCATCAAAGATTTTCTTCCGTAACTCCGGGTTTCGGGGTACGACGATCCGGTTCTTGAACCATAGGACGCCGTCTCCGTCCTTCCGGAAACATTTCAACTCCCCACTGTCTATACGTCTCCGCAAATGTGACATGCCCTTGTCATTCTTCTGGGCTGCCGCTATCTCTTCACGGATGGTGGGGATCAAAGCTAGGTTGTAGAGAGCTCCGTGTGGAATCACATGGAGTGGTGGTTCGCTCTCTTCCAATGGTGTGATGGTCAGATTATTGACGTGTGACTTGCGGCTCAGCGCATCTGCCACAACGTTTGCCTTGCCCGGATGATAATGGATCTCTATCTCGTAATCCTTTATCAGTTCTAACCATCTTCGTTGCCTCATGTTCAGCTCCTTCTGAGTGAATATGTACTTGAGGCTTTTGTGGTCGGTATATAAATGTACGAGGTTACCGAGTAGGTAGTGCCTCCACATCTTCAGTGCAAGTACCACGGCAGCGAGCTCCAAATCGTGAGTTGGATAATTCTGCTCATGGTTCCTAAGCTGCCGTGATCCATACACGACCACTCTTCGGTCCTGCATCAGCACACATCCGAGCCCAATGCCGGATGCATCGCAGTACACATCGAACGGTTTTTTTGTGTCTGGCTGCGCCAAAACCGGTGCTGATGTCAGGTGCTTGACTAAAGCCTTGAATGCTGTTTCACATGCTGGACTCCAAACATATTTGGTAGCCTTCTTCAGCAGCTCTGTCATTGGCTTGGCAATCTTCGAGAAGTTCGGAATGAACCTCCGATAATATCCCGCGAGTCCGAGGAAACTCCGTACCTCATGAACAGTTCTCGGGGATTTCCAATTCAGCACTTGCGTGATCTTGCTCGGGTCCACAGCGATACCTTCTGCTGAGATGATATGCCCGAGGAAAGGCACTTGCGATATCCAAAACTCGCATTTGCTGAACTTTGCGTATAACTTGTGATCCCGCAGCCGTTGCAAGACTATACGCAGATGTTTCTTGTGATCTTCCTCCGACTTGGAATATACCAGGATGTCGTCGATGAAGACCACGACAAACTTGTCCAGCTCCGGCATGAACACCGAGTTCATTAAATACATGAAGTGAGCTGGAGCATTGGTGAGGCCGAAGGACATGACCAGGTACTCATAAAGTCCGTACCTTGTCGAGAAAGCTGTCTTTGGAATGTCCTCCGCCCTTATCTTAATCTGGTGGTACCCGGATCTTAAATCCATTTTGGAAAAGATTTTTGCTTCGACCAACTGATCAAACAACATGTCGATCCGTGGCAACGGGTACTTGTTCTTGATGGTTACGGCATTTAATGGACGATAGTCCACGCAAAGCCGTAACGTTTCATCCTTCTTTTTGACAAATAATGCCGAACAGCCCCATGGCGAGGAGCTCGGCCTAATAAAACCCTTCTCCAGAAGGTCCGTGAGCTGAGTCTTCAGTTCAGCCAACTCCTTGGGCGCCATCTTGTACGGCCTTCGGGATATTGGCATGGTTCCCGGTGCAAGTTCAATCTTGAACTCCACCTCTCTATCGGGTGGCATCCCCGGCAAATCGTCCGGGAATACATCAGGGAACTCTTGGACCACTGGAATGTCTTCCAATCTGATGGTTGTGGCTTGATAGACACTTGGAAGTTTTATTTCTGGACTGTCCAGAAATAATGAGTGAGAACCGTGCATTTCTGAGTTTAACTGCACGACTCGAAGGACGGTGTCTAAAACAGCGCCGTGGCGGGTTAACCACGACATCCCTAGGATGACATCGACCTTCTGTCCCTCCAAGACAATGAGGGACGTGGGGTACACTCTACCCGCTAAGCATAATGGTGCTTTGGAGATCATTACGCTCGCTGAAATCTTCCCACCCGGTGAGCAAATTAAATATGGGCTTTCGGTGGGTAGTATTGGCAAACTGTGTTTAGCAATGAAAGCTTGGCTAATAAAATTATGCGTGGCGCCTGAATCAAACAGTACTATAGCGGGATGCTGGTGGAGTTGGAACATACCCGCAAGGATTGGCTCGCCCTCCGGCACGTCCTCAATGGCAAGCTGGTGGACAGTGCCAGGCCTAGGGTTTGCCCGCCGCGCATTAGTAGGGTTCCGGGGTTGATTCCTCCCCGGAAACTGTGGTGCCACTCCGCCGCCTTGCCTCTCCGGGCAACTGCTCGCGAAGTGTCCTGGACGACCACACTTGTAACATGTGGCCGCTGCTGGTGGAGTACTCGGTGGACGAAAGCCCGGCATGCGTTGCGGAGGTGCAAACGCACGCGGCATCGCCCGCTGCTGCTGTTGTTGTTGCGGTGGTACTGGCAGTGCCGGCCGGAATGCCGGTGAAGAGTACGGCCGACTGCGGAACGGCATCGACCGCTGTGGTGGCTGCCAGCGTGGGCCTGATGGTGGGCGATTCACCATCCGAAACTTCTGAGAAGGACTGCCTCCTTCTCCGCTGCTCTGCGGCGCGCTTCGCTTTCGCTCTGCCGCCGCCAACTCCTTGCCGGAGTCCTCCTGAACAATCGCAGCATCAATGATGTCGTTGAGGCTGCCGCGATTGAACATCGCCAATTTGTCCTTCAGGAGCGGGTTAAGCCCCTGGTAAAAATGGTCCCGCCGCTTCTCGTCCGTATCTGCGTGATACGACGCGTAGAGCGCGATATCGTTGAACGCCCTGGAATATTCCAGCGTGTTCCGGCTCCCTTGTTGCAGGTGTAGGAACTCCTGCGTCTTCCTCTTCATCAAACCGGGCGGTATATGATAGGCCCTGAAGGCCGTCCGGAACTCCGCCCAGGTCATCACTCGGTCGGTGGGCTGGGAAGCACAGAAGTTGGCCCACCACGCGCTCGCGGATCCTTGGACCTGCTGGACCGCGAACTGAGTCTTGCGCTGCTCGCTGATTTGGAGCAGCCCGAACTTCATCTCTATGGCGCGGAGCCAGTTGTCCGCGTCAAGTGGTTCATCCGCCCTTGAGAATACAGGGGGATGAGTCTCCAGGAAGTCGGAGTAGGAGCTCTGTTGGCGCTCCTCACGATCTTGACGTCTCTCTGGGCGAGACGTATTGGCGATGAGAGTCTGCAGCAACTCTGTGTGCTGCTGATGCGAGCCCGCCATTGCCGCGACAATGTCGGCCAATGTAACCGTTGGTAGTGGCGGTGGCGGTGTTTGCTGTTGCTGTTGCTGCTGCTGTCCCGAGGAGTCCTCGGGAGGTGGTTGGGAGGTCTCTCCCCCTTGGCTAGTACCTCCAACATCAGGGTTGGCACGAGTACGCGTCATTCTAAAATTCAACACAACAGCAATTAGCACATGTCTTACTCAAAATTCCATAAACAGCAGTAGGTATTGAAGCGACGCATGATTAACTTGCACAACATTCACATATATTGATAAAGCATAAACTTTATACAAGATACATTATTCTCGGATCTCCGAGAAGTCGTGCTCATGTCGTCACTACCTATACATACGCTACTGTTTACACGACATGTCACTGATTACGAAAGTTGGGTTACGCTACCCTAGCTGCCCTACTTGGCAACCGTAACCCCCTACTCGGAGTAGAACTCGACCTCCTGTGGGTCGTCCTCCTCCGGTACCTCTGCTGGTGGCTCGGGGTCTACCACCTCTTCTCCCATTCCGGGTTCTCCCATGGCTGGAAGACCCAAGACTACCGGTACGCCCAATACCGGGGGCACGAGGTCCTGCAAAGCATGCACCTCGTCCATAGCTTGGTTGTAGTCCTCCTCCCAGCCTTGGCCTTCCTCGATAGCGTCGTCCCGCTCTTGAGCAAGGTCCTCATTCTGCTGGGTAAGGGTCTGCACCAGCTCTTGCAACGCCGCGATGTCAACACGGCTCTTCTTCTTTGCCTTCTTCAGACGACACAACTGATTGTGTTGTTCATTCAGTCGCTTGATCGTCGGAAGGAGCACATTGCGGAGTGCGCTGTGAGCACCCTCGAAATGATCTCCACGGCTTGTGCTCTCCTTGAGCTTGGTGGCGAGATGCTCCGTATGAACAGTTTGGCTGTCCATCACAGCGTTTCCCGCCCTCATTTGGAGGCTAAGGTTTGCCTCCGCGGGGTTGTACCTTGGGCAATTCGGGTCTGTTGCCTCCAGGTACCTCTCCTCCCACACATGCTGAGCTCGTCCCTCCACCGGAACGAGTGCGTATGGGGTTCCCTCCATGGCCTGCACGTGTAGTTGGCAGAAACGTGACATAGTGTCACGGGCTGCCACTTGCCACATCCCTTCCGGTTGTCTTCCTCTCACCGTGACGGTGAATGGCACCCAACCGGGTGGCGTAGGCCCTGCAGGAACCTCGACATGGATCGTCCACGTCTTGTTCCCCTCTTCGCCTTCTTCCTTGGCGAAGTATTGCGGCATCTGATTGTACCCGAAATATTGGAGCATTTGCCACAATGCTTCCGGGTAGCCGCTACGGTCAGAGCAGTGGGAAACTACCCACCCGTTCTCCAACCGTTTATCTGCTGCCATCTGTAAAAATATATTTGAAAAATGTCAAATATTTATTTAAACAGTAAACCCCTGAGTTATAACATAAAACATGTCATTGAACCCATAAAACTTGGAAACATAATTCAAATTTTAAACAAATTTGACTGTTGATCTGCTGTTCCCATGACAGCCTTGACCAGTTTCCACACCAACCTGATTTAGGCCATGTTAAAGGTAAAACCAATTCTGGAGCTCAACATCAAAGTTAAAGTTAACTTCAATAGCTTTCCATAAAGTTTTTGGTTGACCTAAGATCTGTCCTGGTTCAAAAGTTATGAGATGTCAAATTTAACAGAATTTCTGGAATCAATGGGATAGCACCTCCCTGCTTTAGGTACTGAATTGATCCAAGAATCCCAGTTAATTCTGTTCCCAATCTGACAAAACTTTTCTGTTACAAAGGCGTAACCCATCTCATAAGCTTTCCAGAAGTACCTCATTTCCTATTTTTGGATTTTTAAGCGGGAAGTTATGCTTAATTTTACAGAGAGTTTACAGAGAGTCTTTGCTCTGTCCTGTTTTCTGGACAGTTTCAACTCTACTGCATTTTTCGAGTGGTTAAGGGATGAAACACCTCTGGACCTCAACAGAAGAGTTGTAAAGCTCTTCCAACGCTTTCCAGAAATGTATCATACGACCCCAACCTCGAAAGAACTCAACCTCTAACCTCTGATTAACTTCAGCCTTGATTCAGCTGAAAACAGAGTGCTCTGTCCTTAACATCCTAGAAGTTGAAAACTTGTTAACTTTGAATATCCTGTACAAGGGAAGGAGTTACATCAAGTTTTACTACTTTGGATCAAAACCTTCAAGTTTTTAAATGAAGTTGTTCATTTAATGGGGTGTGACGTCGATACGTCACCAGATTATGTCGGTACTACGTCCTCACAAGGGAAAAACCTATACCGGACTTAGCCGGCTTCGTTAGTTTAGTGGCACTACTCGTCACTCGCACACGGATGCTACACGTCTACCGTTTCGTGGTCAGGCCACCTGCAGAAACTCACACAATCATCAGACTCGGCTGCACACCGAGCACGGAATCCATACAGTTTGTACACCCGGCCGTCATCACTCGCCCGGATGTTATCAAGCCAAACACGCCTTGAGTTACGTGTTCACGTTTCAGACCACGTGACAGGGTCTCCCATGTTGCACCACGCACGCCAGGGACAGACGTTGCTCGAATACCCCAAACGACATGAAGAGTCGTAGAGGATATCAAAGCGGGTCGGGTTACCTGCCACCCGTGGGGCTCCACCCTTCAGCTTGTGCGCACTGGTGGACAGCGCTTACGTGCACCCCCAAGACATGAACGTCCCGAGATGCACGATTTTCCGACATAACAAATAGGTTAATATGCCACCTTCTATATGCTAATAATATCCTTATACGGGCTACTAACTCCTTCCTCACTGGATTTTTTTGAAAAAGAAGACCTTTGTACTGTGTTAAACCTCAAGCGAGCTCTGATACCAACCCTGACACGACCCCATTGGTCCTGTCGAGCCAGGATCACGCTGAGGGGTGCTGCGTTGCACAGCACCGTATAACACACGTCAAAGGTGCAAAGCGGAAGCGGAAGTTTCATTACATAACAAGTTTATGAACATGTTTACATCAAAATAAGTTCAGTCTACACTCGCGGGCGTAGACTAAGCATCAAGTGCACGTTCAGCCCTCGAACGTATCCTTGCTAGCACACACGCACACTAACTCTGCGGCGTGCACGACTCCCACTCGACGGGGTTCCCCTCCTGGGGTTCCGTCTCCTCTTCGGGAGTCCCTTCCTCATAGAACCCTGCAAAAGCTTCAAACACAAGCAGTGAGCACGAAGGCTCAGCAAGTCTGACCCGTCTCACCTAAACATGGAACTTCTACATGAGGGTAATGGGTTGCATGAGGTAAAAATCATTTGCAAGGACTCGCCTAATTAGTAGAACCTTACTTTCAAGTTTTAGCAGCAGGTTGTGGAGAACCTTACGCTAAGGCACATGAGAGAGCCGCAATCAAACAAGAAACACATTTCTCTCATGTACTTTGCCCAAAGTTGAAAAGAACTTTAATTAGCTCTAAGCTACAGCATATCATTAACAATCAATGTCCAGCTTTCAATCAGCAACATTTTAACATGTAACTAGCCTGTTCTTTCTACGTCACGGTACAGTGAACAAGTGGTACTCACTGACCGCGAGGGACGGCGATTATAATCGATTTACACCTGCAGGGTTACCCGAACAACCCGTCACGTATGCCCGTACTCGATGTTGCCTACAACAACCATCACGGACGCCGTACGCGACTACCTTTCACCCGTCAGCCAAATATTCAACCGGTCCCATCGTCCCGAGCAAGAGGTCTCTGCACGCGCATCTCTGTGCCGCCAGCCAATTTACACCTCGAGCTCTCAACCTACCCTCTGAACGACGGGCAATGCCTCAATACCCAGCTACCCGAGTTACATCAGTTTCCCGGTTCCCATATAGCCGGTAGGTCTTCAGTACTGTTCTAGCTTGTTCAACAGGCCCGCACACGGCTCGGTCCTCAATCGACACAAGCGGAGCTACAGCACACAGGCCCCAAAGTCCTGCTGCCCTTACTCTCCGCTCGGTCTCATTTTCTTGCCAGGTGTATCATGTGCTATCTCTACCCGAGCGATGTGCCTCTAGCCTATTCTCGCGAGTAGCTCCAACTACTCAACTTGTACCGAATCCTACTCTATCCTAGCAATGCAGTGGCTAACAGGGTTTGCAATCCTAAACCCCAACCCCTGGTTTTCTTGGCTATGCAGTGGGGTTTCCAAAAAAGACTCTAATGCACAGAACAAAGGAAACAGGTATGTGCTCAAAACAATAAAACTTTGTAAAAAGGTTAATGCAAACCGGAGCTTGCCTTGCTGCTCTTGGTCGTAGGCTAGCTGTTCCTCCGGAGTAACGAAGTCTAGGACTTCCGGTTCCTCCTCGACCTTAGCGACTACATGATAGAAACAATACATGTATTAATTTAATGCATTTGTATTAAGTTTGAAGTTGTGAAGTCTATAACCTTTGCTAGATAGACCTAATGACTGTGAAACTTTTACTGTGGCTTGGTTACAACCTAAACAGAGACCTGGTCAAGTTTTAGTTGCAGCAAAGCTCATTTGAGCCCTCCACAAATAATTATGTCCTTGACCTTAATTGGAACTCTTAGTGTGTTCTAGGAATTTTCATGAGACAAACTATGACTTTCTGAAAACTAGATTTTCAGGGGGTTCTAATGGAGTTGGTCTCACTTAATTTGGATGTCTCTAACTAAATATATGAGCTAAACAATTTCAGAGAAAATTCTGAAAATGTTTCTGAACATTTTCTATTTTCTCTGGAACAGTTTCACTAATCACACCATTAGGTGGATTAAATAAGCTCAAATGGATCTGAAATTTTTATGGTAGTTCAAGAATACTTGGGTGAACATCTCAGCAAAATTTCAGGATTTTCCTCCAAAGGATTCTCCAGTTAAAATTCCTAACAGTTTAAAATTTAAGGAATTAATTCTGGAGAAATAAGGAATTTCATGAAGTGAAACTTGATTTTCTGGAAAGTACTCAGAGAGCTGAATCCAGAAAAATTTGGTTCACTCAATTTGGAGCTTTCTAGCTAAAGTTATAAGGATTTGAAGTTTGAAGGAAATCTGAAAATCAGGGAAAAGTTTAAACTCGCGCGTGGGCCCAGGGGACACGTGTCGCACGCCTAGGCGATGGCACATCGCGGCCCACAAGGATTTTGCGCACCAGCACACCCGATCCTGGCCGCAGCCGGATCCCGATTCAAAATATCGGCCGCTGACAGCTGGGGTCCACCCCCTTCTTCAACCTCGCGACACCCGCGCCCCGCCGCCGAGGGATCTCACCGGAGAGCTCGCCGCCGGCTGCTGTACAGCTCCAAACTTCTCGATTCTGGCCGCCCCTGCCTACTTTTACTCGGGGAACAGGATTCTAGGGTCAGCTGCTCATGACAATGGCCGGAGCATGGTCGGCGACGAGCCGCCACCTCGGAACGACTTCGGCCATGTCGGCTGACCACCCTAGCACCTCAGCTACTTGGGAAATCGGTCGGGGAGCATCAGTGGACCTCAGAGAAGGTCGACATGAGCTCGAGGCAGCTCGGGGAAGGCCCGAAATAGGTCCTCACCGTGCGCCCGATGCCGCCCGTTCGTTCCGCCATTAGTAGACCTTAAATTACGCCGGGCACAGAGGTTCTCCGGCCCAGAGTTGTGAAGACAACTTGTGCGTTACCGTGTCTAGCTCGTGTGAGAGCGGCCTGAGGCCCTCTAATCCTTTCTAGAGCACGAATTAAACAGAACCGTACCCGAAGGTCGTTCTGCACACAGAAAGGGGAAAAGTGGAAATTCGCCGCCGGTGAGCAACCACTCGAGCTGTGGCTCGGGGATGAGCAGCACCGGTCACCCGCGCGTCCAAGGGTGCCTTGGCTCGGGCGTGACAACGCCCTGGTTGGGCTGTCCACGAGAGCCCGAGGTGCGGCGGTTCCAAGTTCCGATTTTGATCTTTCGGCACAGCCGATATCAATCGGTTTCAACCGAATTCTAGCAACGGGGAGGATGGAGGAAGGTCTCTAGTACCTTGCTGGGGCTCTGGAGTGGAAGGAGGGAGCTGCGATCGGCGTTCTCTGATCAAGTCCGAGCTGCGGAAGTTTTCGGCCGGCGCTGAGTTCTTTCGGGGAAGAACGGTGGTGCCTCGGCCGAGGAGGGGGCAGGCGCCTTAAGAAGGCTCTGCACCGCCTCATGCCCGCGCATGGGCAAGCAGCTGGTGGCGCGGCGGCTGGCCTCGGTGGCGATCACCGCTGCGGCTCGGCGACCCGAGTGAGAAAGTCTCAGTCGGTTTGATCTGAGCAGTGGCTGACATGTGGGTCCCACCTCCAGTTTTAACCTCTGAAATTTACTCCTAATCACTGTTGTAAACAGTGAACCCCATACTACCCTTGGCAATTCAAATTATTCACCCATGAGCCATTTGAATTGATCAAAGTTCAAATGAGGTTTGGTTTGAATGAATTTCAGCACAAGTTCAGTTTGAAATTCAAATAAAGTTTGAATTTCTCCCACTTAGCTCATGTCAAGATCAACTCCAAATGGAGTGAAAATTGGTGTGTGAGCTCACAAAAATGTGCTGAGTAAGAATATGCCCCCCACTTTTAAATTCATTGGATAAAAACAGTTTGAATTTGAATATGGTTTCAAACTGCCCTCTTCCTAACTATAACCAAACTGACCTCAAAAAGGTTTTGAATTTGGGTGAAACTTGGCATGGACATCCTTAGTAAAGTGTAGGAGTTTTCATATGTCCAGCCCATCTATATCACATGTGGGAAATACCACTTTTGCAATGTGTAAGTTTGTTCTCTAATGAGCATGTTGATAATTGTTACTTGCTCTTCATTTGTGTTCATCATTCTTCCTCAAATGAGGTGTGTGTTGTGGTGATGAACACTGCAAATTTGTGTCAAAAACTGAGGCCCTTACATTAAGCTTCTAATTTTCAAATGACACAGGCTTGGCTTGATTGGTTAGAATATGGCTGATGCGGCATATAATCTCTTGCAAATGTCATATGATCTGAACTTGTGCTTTAAAATATAATGAAAAATGCAGCAACATGTGTCATGCTTTCAGGTTTTGAAATAGTTAAGCTTGTGAGATCATGACTTGCTTAAATTGAAAAATTACACTTGATCTCTAGCATGGCTTACACTAGTTTATGTATCTCATTGATGTGATAGTGTAAGTTACTTGAAAACTTTGTTTTATATGTATACATCATATTATGCTAATAATAAATTGAAATTTCTCTTTTTGATACTTGCTGAATACATTGTCAAAGGAGGAGGAAATATGTCACATATTGCACATTCATGAGATTTTACACGTTCTTCTCAGGGGGCATTTGCTTTTTGATTTCAAAAAGGGGGAGAAATTTGCTTTCAAAACTTTTTCATGTGAATGAGCCAATGTTCGGATTCATCAAGGGGGAGTTGTGAGATCTATGCGTGCTGAATACATTGGCAATTAGAATAAAAGTGAGGATTTACATTCGAAGTTGAATATTGCCGAAATACCCGCTTTTGATTGTCCAAAATTTCTCATTGCATTTCAGGAGTAACTGTCACTGCAGAGCAGCTGTTTTCATAGTGTTTAATTTTCAGCCACTCTGTGTTTTCACTTGCAATGTTTCTAGCTTGCTTATTGGCTTATGGAATGTTTGCTTAGTATCTTCTTACTTAGTTTTTTATGTGTTATGGCTGACTATAGTGGTTAATACATTGCTATGGTTTGCAACATGCTTATGTGAGGTGCTCATGTATGGTGTTGTGGTTTTCGGACTAACGTGAGTCAAGTCGCAGAATTATGTTAAAAAAAGTGGATGTTTGTTCATGTGCAGGTGTTGCTTGATGTCAACACATGGCTGGTGATTGAGATCCTTGAACTAGTCTTAGGGGGAAGATGAGATTCAACAACTAAGTTCGGGAGGAATTGTGGTTGAGGTGATCGGGAGGTCACACAACATGTTTGGGTCAAGAACAATGCATATGAAGGTATTGTGAACGTTTTGGAAAGTGTTTACACGTATGCAAGGGGTGCATGGCCATGATACATTGTTCCAAGGCGTGGTGAAGAGATATGGAAGTGAAGATATGGTTGAAAAGGTTCAACCGGCTGGATTTTGCGCTTAGGCTGCGGCTGAGGCGGTTAAGGTTCGTTTATGGAAAGTTTCAAGTTGGTCATAATAGGATTTCATGTTAGGCACGAAGTATAGATGTTTTATGAATGTTTGGGACGTTCCTAAGGTGTTTGAAAGTCTTAAGATTGTTTCTATCTGCGTATAGAAGAGTCTTGAGCAGTTTTCGAAAGTTAAGAGTTTGAATCCAAGTAGTAGTAGGAGTCCTAATTTGAATTGGGTTGGCCTTAGGGCTGGTTATATAAGCAAGGGAGGCCAAGGTTCGTGGAGAGCATGTCTTGTGGCTGCTTCTCTTAAGTTATGATCAATAAAATTCGTAGTTTAAAGGAGCTTTGATGCCTTGTTCGTCCAACTTGTTTCAGACAAGTTTTTTCCTCGGCGAGTTTCTGGACATAGCGACGTTGCTTCAGTATTTCAATCATAACTCATGTTTTACTGATTCAATTGACGTGATTCTTTTAGAGTTGTATTCACAACTTTATTATCTATCATCTGTGAAAACATCACGGTCATTGCATTTGTGGTTTTTTTATCTACATGAGTTTCTTTGCAGCATTGCAGATCTGTTTTTAAAATCGGGTAGAACAGATTGACCTTCGTCTAGTCTTTTGATCATAACTCAAGTTCTACCTAGTATTTTCACGTGATTGTAAAATCACCAAAAAGCGGTAGCAAGAAATTCAGCACATGTACACTTAGGAAAAGTGAGGGGAATTAAAACTTTGAATTATAACGGTGTAAGTTCAAGGTGAGGATTCAAACTTCCTAAAAACTTCCAAACATGGAGATCTAAATTCATAACTTGGGTCTTCATATTTCAAATATTCAACCTTTCAAACTTCAGCTCCTTTGGAGGGGTTTTAGTATTTGTTTGGGATTAAAAGAGAAAGCCCTCTAATCTAAATTTTCAAATTCAGTTTCGAATTCCAATTTCCTCAATTTGCAAATTTGGTTCCACAAATGTGTTCTCCACATTTGAATTAGGAGCCATGCCAGAATTTAGAGATATTTGAGTTGGTTTGCTATGTTTTGGAACAATGCAATTGAATAATTCAAATTCCATTTCAAATTTAAATCATCAAACTTAGTTCAAACTTCACACCAGAATTCAAATCATTTGAATTCAGCAAATTCAAACCATGACTTTGAGGTGAAGTAAAGCAATCAAGTCTGAGTAGCTGTGGTGAAAAGATCTGTGGAAAATTTGATTGAGAATTGAGGTGTTGGGACCCAGTGGTCAGCCACAAAAATTGCAAACCGACTGTTTTCATCTCGGCGCGCCACTGAGCTGTGCTCTGTCTGCCACCGAGCAGCCTGCGAAAACTTGCTCCCGAAGGCATTTTTTTGTGTGTGGGTGATCGCTAGAAAGAAGACACAACTCAACTTCGCTTCTCCACGTTGAACTGAAGTCTTCCTCAGCCTCTCGTCCTCTCACACGAGAAAACAGTGCACCGTGCGCCCGCTTCTGTCATCGTTGCTGCTCAGCCTCTGGCCACCCTAGCGCTTGTTTGAGCTACCTGAGAGCTGTGCCCATCACTCCTACACGTCCCCAAAGCATCACCAGTTCGTGTTCTGCTCCCTCCGACACTGCTACGACGTCTTCTTCTTCCTGGGGTCCATACCACGCCGCACCTCACTGCTCCTTGCCTTCCGGCCGCTCCAGCGCCTCTTCCGCATGACCAACACCTCCCTAAGGTGCGCAAAGGTGTGTAGATCATGCTCCCAACCTCCCCTTGCCCGTCCCCACTGCTGGATGGCCAGAATTTGGGTTTTGGCACCGGTGCACGTGAAGAACCGATCAAAACCAAATCTAGAAATTCTCTCCACATGCTTGATCATCCATTCTACAATTCAATCCTCAGCTACTAGAGCTCTTAGCGCCCTTCCACACTGAATACCGAAGCAAAACATCCATCACATGCTCCGGGCGACGAGAATTCGCCGGCAGCGGTAAAAACGGGTCGGTCCTCCGGTGAACCCCCTTCTCCTGCCGTTTGATGCAAGTTTTGGCATGCGTTCCATGTTCCCCGACTACTAGAGATGCTTTAGGGCAACTTACCTCGTCGGGAGAAGCTTGGGACATGCCGGAACGTGTCAATGCCGTGCCGCCGCTGATGACGACCTACTTCCAGCTGTTTTCAAGAGGTGAGACCTTGCCCGGCAGCTGCGCCACATTCCCACTGTCGTGTAGGGCGAAACCGGAGTAAAAACGGTGGAGAATTGAGGAAGAACGAGCCGCGCCACGATCTGTGCCGGTGTGCCCGCGCGTTCTCTGGCTGGAGTTTGAAGAAACATCTGACCCGTGGGCCCCCCTTTGAGTTCTCTGTGTAAACTTCACACAGAAAGTTATTTAAATTTGAAAAATCCATAACTTTGTGTAGAGAACTCCAAAAAGGGTGAGACCAATTTTGTTGGAATCCTCATGAGGAGTACTTCAGAGGAACAAATTTCTTGCTACGAAATTGCCCAGGAATTTCTGTAGAATTGTTTAAATTATATTTTTAGAGATTTATTTCAGGAGCAATTCTTTATGAAACATACCCAAATTTGGGCAGCTAATCCTTTTCATAGTTACTGATCTCCTGTAAAAATTCGAGTTTCATTGGTGTTCATTTGCTAGGCTAAATTGCCTTCCAAAGTTCAGCCTTTATTTGAAAATTCAAATTCTAAACAGAAACTTCTCAGAACTCCTGTCCAACTTGAAAAATTCATATCTCTCTGTTGGTAGCTCCACAAATGGTGAAAAAAAATTGTTAGAACCATGGAGACTTACCCTAATTAGATATTCCACTGTTAGCCATGTAAAAGCTCCTGATTTGGGCTTAAAAATTCAGAGATGCTTTGTTCTTGTGGGAATTTTGGAGACCATAAGGTGCAATGAACTTTCTCCAAATTTTGCTCAGATCATCCTTAGAGAGTCTAGTATCCACTGGAAAAATTCCAAAGCCAATTAAGGGTCCTAAATAGTAGTAGCTATGAATAGAAGTTTAATTCTTATAAGTCCTTAACACTTACACATATATTTTGCTACATATCATTTAGTGACCGAAGTTGAGGATACGCTGGAGCTGTTGGACATCCTGCCACCTGAAGCTAACTTTCCTTTTGACTCGCAACCAGGCAAGCCCCAGTTTGCATTTAAGTACTTTTGCAAATTCTTTATTTGTAGTGTTTAGGGTGAAATGCTTGCATTAGACTTAGGGTGATTGAAACCCCACTTGCATAGCCTTTTAAATCCTATGAAGGGTTGGGTAGTTTACAAACTTGATGGGTAGAGAATGCCATGCTAATGTTCATAAGATCTCGGTAGAAGTCGATTGGTTGGAATCTACTAGCGAGATAGGTGTTTATTCACACGGTATGAAAAGAAGTAGAGAATAGCTTAAAGTTGTGAAAATGAGACCCAGCAGGAGGGATAGGATGCAGTGAGTGGAGGTCTCATGTGCATAGCCCTGTTGGTGTCGATTGAGGACCAAGCCGTGTGTGGCCCAGCTGGGCATGTATCGAACAGTACCGGATGCATACTGGCATATGGGAACCAGGAAACCGATGTAATTGGTTAACCTGGGTGCCGAGACTTACCTAACCATTTTATAGGAGTGGGCTGAGGGTAGCAAGGTGTAAATCTGCCCGTGGGCACAGACACGCTCCACGCGGGGACCTCCTGCCCATTACGGATGGACCGGTTCGGCATTTGGGTTGCCTTTGAAAGGTTGTTGCATACAACAGAGTAGGAAGGTGTGAAGCACCACACTTCTGAAAGTGGGTGTATGTGACGTGTTATCCGGGTGTCTCCTAATTGCAATCACCATCCCTCGCGGTTATTTGAGTACCCTCTTGTTCACTGCGCTGTGACGTAGTAAGAAGTGAAATAAGCCAACTGAAAATGCTGCATTGAATTATTAATGTCTTGAAACCTTGTATGCTGTAGTTGTAGCGCTAGTTAAGATTATTTTCCACTTTGGGCATCACCACATCGGAAGAAAGCGTTTCTTGTTTGATTGTGGACTTCTGATGTGAGGGCTGCCTAAGGCACATGAAATTGTTGCTATAAAACTGAAAGTAAGGATCAACACGTAGGCGTGTTTTTATTGCAAAGTCCTTTTCCTATATTACACATCCCTGCATGTAGAGTTCCATGACTAGGGTTGTCGGTTAAGCCATGCTGAGCCATCATGCTCACGGTGGCAATATTTGAGCTGTGTGCAGGTGAGAGCTATGAGGAGGGATCCAAGGACGAGGCGGTGCCCCCGTCAGGGTACACGGCCGAGCTGGAGCCCTGCACGCCGCCGTGATCTACGGTTACATGTTGCTATTGTGTAGCGTCCTCGGGCTGGACGGCTGCACTTTTACTTAGTTAGAATTAGAGAGTAGCTATGTATATTACTTCCGCTGTATAGTTATGTTTTATAAAAGACTTCCGCTCTTTTTATATCAAACAAAAGTTTGTATGTTGCTCTTATTCTTTTCTTGTGTGATGTTAGGTGCCGCATCGCACGGCACCACCCTCTGCGATCCCGGAGTGGGTGAACCACGGGGTGGTCCCCACAGATGTGGTATCAGAGCCGCATCAGGAATAGCACGCTCAAAAAGATCCTATTTTGAAAACTTAGAAGTAGTCGAGTGAGGATTAGTTACTGTGCCCACATAAGGTCTATGATAGTAGTAGATATTAAGATGGAAATGCTAACATACTTGTTATACATTCTGTAACGATGCTCCGACATCAGGTAAGAGGTAAGGTACGCCACCACAAGTGGATCAATTGCGGTAAGCTCGCCATACGAGCAATAGTATGGAATGGTTTACCGTGGCTTGGCATGGTAGTTATATGAGTCTCTGAACCTCTCTATGGTTCTGAGAGCATATGAAAACGCTGATCTCTAGTGTGCTTTAGGCAAAAGTGAGAATACCCCATTGTGTTGTAAGCAACACGATAGTATGCAACTCTTGAACGTTCAATGTTCAAAGGTCCATACGCAGCGCTCGCCATCGGCGTGCCTGAACGGTCATGAGGCAGTAGGTGGTATCCGTTGGGTTGATAAAACTCCCAACCGTGACGACCCGGAACTGCCTGAAATGTTAAAAACCTTTGTGTGCACCATTATTGTGTGTTCTTCTGTAGTGATTCTTGTTGCACTGGCTTGGTGACTTGATTCTCTATAATCTCCACTAGTTTAGTAACGTTTGAACTCATCGAAAACAGTCGCACACACGGTTTCTATCAGATCAATTTTATGCCAAGGGATTTTTTTAGCTTCCTCATAAAAAGTTTTAATCTACCATTCACCCCCCTATGGTAGATTTTCACGTGCTCTCCGATTGTACACTGTCTCTCAAGAATAATCATGGTAGTGGGATATATTTTCCCACCTAAGCACAGTGGTGCTTTCGGAATCATAATATTTGCTGAAATCATCCCTCCCGATGAGCAAATGATATACGAGCAATCGGTCGGGAAGACTTGCAGTTGATACTTGACAACAAATGATGTGCTTATAAAATTGTAGGTTGCACCAGAATCAAATAAAATGATGATTGGGCGATCGTTGAGAGTGAACATACCCGCCAGTATGGCCTATCTCTCCGGTACGTTCTCTATGTCGATGTAGTGAACGTTCCTGGGTCGCTGACCTCCTTTCTTGGCCTGTGGTCAGCCCCGAGCACTGTCCTGAGATTGGGCTTGCCCGATGCCCTTGTTCTTCTGTGGGCAGTCCTCTGCTGACCGGTGGATGGAATCCCGGTGCGTGTTGCTGCTGTGGAAACGTCTGGGGTACCATCTGCTTCTGCTACTGCAGTCGCGGTGGTGGAATCGACGGTCGGAATGGTGACGGGTTAAATGCACGACAACCAAATTGCGGCTGTCGTACCGGTGGTTGCCACCGTTGACTGGATGGTGTCCGATAACCATTCGGTACTTCTAGGGAGTTCCACTCTCACTGCTCTTCAGAGCGCTCCATTTCCTCTGATCAGAAACAAGCTCTCGCTGAGCATCCTCCTGGACAATCACAGCATTGACGATGTTATTGAAGGTGCCATGATTGAATTGCACGAGATGAGCCTTCATCTCGGGATTCAAACCCCGATAGAAGTGCTCGCGCTTTTTCTCCTCCATGGAGGTGTAGTCCAACGCATATTGTGCCAGATGGTTAAAGGCAAGAGAGTACTCATGAGCACTCCTCCTGCCTTGCTTCAATTCCAATAATTCTAGGAATTTCCTCTTCATGATCCCGGGAGGTATATGATAGGCGCGGAACACCTCCCGGAAATCCCTCCATTCTACGGCATGGCCAGCAGGTAGTGAGGCAAGATGGTTTGCCCACCACGCACTGGCGGCACCGTGCAGTTGCTGTGCCATGAACAGAGTATTCTGCTGCTTGGTGCATTGGAGCAGCCCGAATTCGGACTCAATCATATGCAGCCAGTTGTCGGCCTCCAGGGGTTTGTCCTCTTTGGTGAACACTGGAGGGTGCGTACTCATGAAATCGGAATACGTGCTCGTTTCAGGCTGACGAGGCCCCATGTCTTGATGCGTCCCAGCCTGGGATATATTCCGGACTAACATGCGGAGCAGGTCGGTCTGCTCCTCAGGTGAGCCATCCAGCACCGCGATCGCATCTGCCAATGTAAGCGGAGGCGGAGGTGATGGTTGCTGCTGCGGGGTGTTGTTGCAGGTTTGTTGCTGGGAGTCGTCCCCTCCCTGTTGGCTTGACCCAGCAACCTTGTCTGTGGATCGGGTACGAACCATTCTGCAACCACGACGACAAGCAAATCAGCCACATTACTTCAACTTCAACCAATCCAATAAACAGTAGGGAATGTAATGACAACTGAACATTGGCACAACATGAGGTATATTGATAAAGTACAACCATATACACAATATATCATTTCAGGACCAAAGTTACAACAGGTGACTCCAAAATGAGGAACTGCCATTATGGTAGTTCATCTTCAGTCCTTTGGTCACCGCAAGATGTTATGCAAGTGCTGCCATTTACATACACACCAACTAATATTTATAATACAACACAAACATGGTCGTAAAACACACGTAACTTTTACTAACTACAGGTGTACTGTGCCGGCTACGGCACTTGCTCTCAAGCAACATCGTCATCCGAGTCAGGTAAGACTTCCTCTGGATCCTCCTCCGGCTCAGATTCCAACCCCTCCAGATCCTCCTTGATGTTTGCTGGTGCAGGTGCTACAACCTCAAGTGGAGGGTTACCATCAATCGCCATACCGTTGGGCTCTGGATATGCTGCTGCCAAGACACCAACCCCCGGTGGGTGAGCATCAATGGGTGGCACCGCGAACTGCAATGCTATCAATTCATC
Source organism: Neostapfia colusana (assembly GCA_030760725.1). Lineage (NCBI taxonomy): Eukaryota > Viridiplantae > Streptophyta > Magnoliopsida > Poales > Poaceae > Neostapfia > Neostapfia colusana. The sequence goes on from JASWHV010000011.1 coordinate 66,986,885, forward strand.
CTGTTCCATTACCAAGTCTGCCTCTCAGCCCTGTGCCTCTTAGATTGATGCATCTCACTCATCTATGAGAACCGCAATCTGTTACAACTGTGCAGCCACACTGTGCTGGCTTGTTTGCAATTCAGCGTCCTTCAGACTGAGTTGCTGATTCATTGAGAATAGAGTGCTACGCAACATTTTGTTTGCTTCTTCAATATGATCCTCACGTGCATTGGCACGCTTTAGTTCACCCATCAGAAGTTCGATAGTTTTGGCTTGGCTATCGATCGTTGCTTGACTACTCAATAAACCAGCTTCACCATCTCCCATCTGTGGACACAAGATTTGCTTTTGATCAAATACTTAACTCCAACAGGGAAATGATTACCAACATCGCAGTACTTGTTTAACAACTTGTGGATTCTAAACAGATCCATGTTCAAACAAATCCTAGAGTTAAAACTCCACAGATCAACTCTCTGTTAGAAAGGACCAGTTTGCACTCAATCCAGATTTTAAGCTGTTTCGTGGCATTTTCATAACTAAATTTGAATACCAAAGTTGAATTCAACTTCAATATCTTTTTAACGAGTATTTACTTGCCCCCAGATCAGCTCTGGATAAAAAGTTATGATAACTCAATGTTGACAGATTTCTGGAAGAATTTTAACAGCACCTCCTATGAAAGTTGCTGTTTTCAACTCAAAATTCCAATTAATTCGGTACTGCAACTGTAAAAACATTGAATTACAAAGATGTAACTCATATCATAACCTTTGCAAAAATGTATCATATGACTATTATAGATTTTTCTACAGAAAGTTATGATTGAAAAACAGAACAGTCCAGAGAGGTTTTTGAGTCTGTCCTGGTTCTGGACAGTTTGCACTCATCTGGAATTTCAACCAGTTTTATGTGTGATTCTGTTCTGGAAGTCTACATCAAAGTTGTAGAGTACTTCAACACCTTTCCAGAAATATATCATAACCTCCGTTGGTTAAATAAATTGTGAGTTATGCTCTGTCAAAATCCAGCAGGGTTTCTGCCTGAACAGAGCACTCTATTTTTCAAACCACTTGAAATGAACTACTCCAATTTTGAATCTTACTCCAAAACCAGAGTACTAGGAGCTAATATAACCATTCTTAAGTCATTTTTAGTTCCTTTAAAAAGTTTTCAAATGCAACAATACTTCTTACATGTCGGTACTACGTTCCTCCGAAATAGAAAATTCTAACCGGATTATACAACTTAATTCGTGGCACTAAAAACGGCTTCTCGCAAATATGTGCTACTTGAGATACGATTATGCGGTTAGCACCTGCATAAGAACACTCAATAATGAGGTACACAATGGGTTTGTTATTTCAGGCAGGTCCATATTTGAAACTAAAGACATATGCCCGTATCATTGTCATACGGCCGTCCTTGAGTGAAGCCACGTCTCAAGGTACATGGCCGGGTTATTCACCACCCGACGGAGGGCTCCACACCTTTGCAATTAAACACACCGGTGGACCAGCGTTTTTTATGCCCAATAGAAGATAGTCCTAGAGAACATACTTCGTGTTACAAACCACACGATGGGATCTGGGTTGGCGCACTGGAGGCTAGTACAGTTCATATGTCTCTAAGACATGAAGAGTGTTAGAAAACATATTCACTTTCCGTTCGTTGCTGAATGGAACATCTCATACTACATTCCTTGCATGAGGGAGCAAACCGCAATTGACCGCTTTCGGTGGCATACCTTACCTCTTACCTATGTGTAGGTGCGTCGTTACGTAATTCGAATACAAATTATAACAATTAAGTTACCCATACCTCTTTAATTAACTATACTAATATAGTCCTTATTTGGGCATACTATCGACTCCTCCACGTAATCCTAAGTTTTTCTCGTAATACTGTCCATAATTGGTGTGCAATCCCCTAAGCAGCTCTGATGCCAGGCTGTGATGGACCGAAATCCCTACATCCCAGGATCACAGAGGGTGGTGCCACACGATGCGACACCCGACAGCACGCACGATAAGAAAACATGTATTACATTTCATCTTACTGAACTTGTACAAAAAGGCTACAAACTCATTCAGAGTACAACTAATTTACATATTACTACTGCAGCGGAAGATAACTATACAACTCATTCCTACCGCCTAACTAGCAAAAGTCGGTTGTCCAGCCCTATGGACAATTCGCACTAGCCACACACACTAACTTCATGGCGGCGTGCACGGCTCCCACGCGGCCGTAGTTCCTGTAGGAGGGTAAACCTCTCTGGCGAACCCGTACTCCATAGGAGTGGGGTACTCCTCACCTGCAAACGCTTATAAACAGCAACCATGAGCATGATGGCTCAGCAAGTCTTAACCGACTTCCTAGACATAAAACTCTACATGCAATTGTACCGACAATAGGATAGTAAATTGCAGCCTAGGACACGTCTACTAGTTCATCCTTAGTTCAGCTTTTTGCACCAAGTTAGATGTTCATGAATCTGAAATGAGCAATATTTGGTGACACACATGTTGTAATATAGTTTAATAATGATAGCAAGTTTATCATCCCATTCATCTCCAATATTTACTACGTCATGACACAGTGAACAAGCGGTACTCATGACCGCGAGGGACGGCGAATCGACTCAATATACACCTGCAGGGATACCCGAATAGCACGCCACGTATACCCGAATAGCACGCTCAACCGATGTCGTACGGGACAACCTTTCACCCGACAGCACAAACGTCGAACCGGATCACATCGAGACTGGCAGGAGGTGTCATGGGCACCCCTTTTGGGGTCACACACTGTCCCGGGAATCGCATTGGGTGGCGCCGTGCGATGCGGCACTCAACAGAACACATATAAGGACATCATATCACATAAATCAAATGCGGAATCTTACAAGTTCAGTTCGTAAATAATTTACATCAAAATAAACTACAGCGGAAGACTAGATTCATCTCACGTTCATATCTAAACTAAGCACCAGAGAAGACGTCCAACCCGCGGACTCTTCTCGATAGCAACATGAAGACATCCGGCAGCGGCAGGGGTTTCCATGAGTTAAATGACTCGGATGGCTCCGAGTCTCACCGGACAACCTCTTCATAAGCATAGATGTTAACCTGCAAAACCACTAATATAGCAAGCGTGAGCATATAGGCTCAGCAAGGCTGATCCGTCTCCTCCAAACAAGAAACTCTACAAGCACGAAGGATTGAACATGGTAGCTGAAATTGTATAAAGGACTCACCTACAATTGATCCTTAACTTTCAGATTTATAGCCTCATTTTAAAACCTTGAACTGAGCCGCATCGCAACTCCACAATCAAACAAGAAACGCTTCGTTACGCTGCTTCTTGCACAAGGTGAAGTAAACTTAATTGGCGCTATCTCTAATTCAAACAAGGTTGCAATACAATATATAGCACATTACTATCGATTCGTAGAAATCCACTTCACTTCTTAATACGTCAAGACTTAGTGTCCAAGTATGCTCATATAACCGTGAGCAACGGTGATTCGGACCAAGATACGCCCGGACTGCACGACACATACACCCATCTCCGAGTTGCCGTCATCACACTCGACCGATGTTGCACGCAGCCACCTTTCCCAGGTTCATCCACACCGGATGCGGTGCCATCGACTCGAACAGAAAGCTCCCTCAAGGTACATGTAAGGGCCCAAATTTTTCACTTGCTAAAAGTGTTCATCACACCCACACCTCACCTCATTTGTGTTAATCACATGAACACATTTGAAGAGCAAGTAACCACCATAAATAGATTTATTAGGAGATAAACTCACAAAGTGCAAACGTGCTATTTCCCACATGCATCATATAGGGGCTGAGCATATGATTAACTCCTAAACTTGGTTAGGAATGCTCATGCCAAATTTCACCCAAATCCAAACCTATTTGAGGCACTTTTGGGTAAACTCATTAAAAGACTAGTTTGAACTTAAATTCAAATTCAAACTCCTTTCATCACATGAATTCAAAGTGAGCTTCATATTCACACTCAGCACATTTTTTTGAGCTCACACCCCAATTTTCACTCCATTTGGAGTTGATCTTAGCATGAGCTAGTTTGGCTAAATTCAAATCAAGTTTGAATTTCAACTTCACATGTGCTGCAAATTCATCCAAACAATGTCACGCTTTGAATTATTCAAACTCAAATGGTCATTGGGTGAATTAACCAAATTTCCAAGGGTATTAGTGTCCCCATTATTTGGATCAGTAAAAATTTAATTTTTTGGGACAAATTACTGGAGGTGGGACCCCCCTGTCAGCCACACATTGGAGTGAACCGACTGGACCCGGTGACTCTGTTCTTCAAGCCGACGCAGCGATCGCCACCAAGGGAAAAAAGGAGGCCTCCTCCTGCTTCACACGATCACGCTGGAGCCAGCCGCTCGACGCCTTATTTCTCTTCGGCGTGTTCCGTTTGCTCACGAGCAGAAACCCCGACAATTCTTTCCTCCCTCACGCCGAGCTCAGCCGAACACGTGCCGCCGTCTCAGTCTCGGCCGTGAGCAGGCCGATCACTTTGCGAACAGAAGATCCTCAGTAGAAAGATGGCATCGTGCATTTGTGAACAACATTCTCGACACGCTGTTGCCCAGTGATCAGACTTCCTCGAGCAGCTCCGAGCGTATTTGCGGCGACTCGAGAGCTGCCGCCGTTCGGTGCTCCCGTGGACAGCTCAAATTAGAGCCTTTCACGGCCAAGCAAGGACCTCCAGAGACACACTAGGGATTCGTGCTGCTCACCTCCAAACCTCAGCCCAAGTGGTTGATCACCGACGATGAATTTCGGCTTTTTCTTCCAATCGGTGCAAACCGACCTGCGGGTAAGGAGCAGCCGAATTCTCACCCAATTTTCATATATAGTTCACCAAATTAAGCACACATGAGATGGACTACGTAGGCAACAATTCTTCTTTGCAACCCTAGCAGAAAACCACATGTAGCCGGCCCATTTTGAGTTTGTCCGATCGGCAACAATGGCAGAGGGCTCGAGCGAAAGCAACCCTAGAGCCTTCCTCGAGCTCGTTTATGACCATGTCGAGCATCACCATGACCCACTGGTGCTTTAGAGCTCAAAAGCCGAGCATTTGGGGTAGAATTGAGGTCGTTCGACCTCGCGGGAACCCTAAATGGGGCTGTCGCCGGTGCGCGCCTAGTTCCTGTGATCGCCGGCCGCCGGCGACCCTCAAAATGAGCTCAGCATGGGAAAATACGTGGGGGCGGCGAGTTTGGCCCTGGGAGGTGACCGGGAACTCGGTTCCGGCGACCCTCACCAGAGACCGCCGCCGTCGGGTTTCAGTTTGACACGAGATTGAAGAAGCCAGACGCGCGGGACCCAATGGTAGGGTTTTAAACTTTTTCACCGATTTCAGTTTTTAGTTCAAACTTCAAACACACACAACTTTTGCTAGGAATGTACAAATCGAGTGAACCAAATTTTGTTGGATTCAGCTCTCTGAGTACTTTCCAGCAAATCAAGTTTCACTCCATGAAAACCTTTATTTCTTCAGAATTAATTCTCCAAAATTAAAATTATTTAGAATTTTAACTGGAGAACCCTTTAGTGGAAAATTCTGCAATTTGGCCAGGATGTTCCTTGTAATATCCCTGAGCCACAATGAAAATTTCAGATCCATCCGAGATAATTTGTCCACATAATGGTGTGATTAAAGAAACTGGTCCAGAGAAAAACAAAAGAAAAATGTCCAGAAACATTTTTTCAAAATTTCTCTGAACTTGTTTAGCTCATATCTTTTGCTAGGATTGTTAAAATTATATGAAACCAATTCCATTAGGACCCTTTGAAAATCTAGTTTCCAGAGAGTCATGGCTTGCCCCATGAAAATCCTTAGAAAACCATAAGAGCTCTAATTAGGGCCAAATGCACATTTATTTGTGCATGGCTCAAATGAGCTTTGCTTCAAATGAAATTTGGCCAAGTTCCTGTTTAGGTTGTTTCCAAAACACAGTAAAAATTTCAGAGTCAATAAGCCTGTTTAGCTATACTTATGCTCTTCACATTATCAAATAACTCAAATGCATTTAAATTGACACACGTTGTATGTTTATTTCGTGTAGTCGCTAAACTCGAAGAGGATCCGGAGGTTTTAGACTTCATTACTCTGAAGGAACAGTTAGATCATGACCAGCAGATAGGCAAGCTCCGGTTTGCATTAGCCATTTCAAAAACTGAGGCCCTTACATTCCTCCCCCTTAAAAGAATCTCGTCCCGAGATTATAAGGTGAAATTGAGAGAGAGGACGGTGGAAAATTACCGGATATGCGACGTGAAAAAGTCAGGGTAGTTAGCGCGAAGAAATCCTTCGCTCTCCCATGTCGCTTCGTCCACGGAGTGATTACTCCATAGAACCTTGTAGAACCACAGCGTGCGGTTGCGTGTGGTTCGGGCCTTTTCGTCAATGATCTGAACCGGCTCCTCCCGATAGGTGAGATCCGGTTGCAGTTCTTCAATGTCTTCCAGCTGAACGGTAGTTGATAGCTTGAGACACTTCCTCAGCTGGGAAATGTGAAAGACGTCGTGCACACCAGAAAGTGCTTCTGGTAATCTCAGCCGGTATGCTACTGATCCACATCTTTCGGCAATCTGGAATGGACCGATGAATCGGGGTGCCAACTTTCCTCTCACCCCAAATTTGTTTACGCCCTTCATTGGAGACACATGTAGATATACGTGATCCCCGACTTCGAATTGTAATGGGCGTCTTCTCCAGTCCGCATACTGTTTCTGCCGGGATTGGGCGGCTTTTAGGTTCGCTTGAATCAGTCGAACCTTTTCTTCCGCGTTGTTGACAAGGTCAACCCCGAAGGTAACCCTTTCGCCAGACTCACACCAATTCAATGGTGTGCGGCATTTTCTTCCATATAGCGCCTCGTAGGGCGCCCTCTTAATGCTGGCTTGGTACCCATTGTTGTACGAGAACTCGGCTAACGGCAAGTGATCATCCCGATTCTTGCCGTGGTTGATAGCACAAGCTCGTACCATGTCTTCTAGGATCTGATTTACCCGCTCGGTTTGCCTATCCATTTGCGGGTGGTACGCTGAACTACGGATAAGCTTTGTCCCCAAGGCAGCGTGCAGCTGCTCCCAACAACGGGACACAAATAAAGTGCCCCGATCCGATATGATGGTACGGGGTACGTCGTACAAGCATAGGATCCGTGAGATGTACAGTTCAGCGTACTTCTTGGCGTTGTAGTTGGTGTTGACCGGGATGAAATGGGCAACTTTGGTGAGCCGATCGACGATCACCCACACAGAATCATGTTTCTGCATGGTGGTGGGTAAACCGACGATGAAGTCCATGCTCACGTCCTCCCACTTCCAGGCAGGAACGCCCAGTGGTTGTAGCAGTCCCGGTTTCCTCATATGGTCTGCTTTCACCCTTCGACATGTATCGCACTCGGACACGTACTTTGCGATTTCCTGCTTCATCCGTGTCCACCAAAACTTGCTCCTGAGTTCTTGATACATTTTGTTGCTGCCGGGGTGAATAGAAAACTTTGACAAGTGAGCCTCATCCAAGATTTTCTTCCGTAATTCCGGGTTACGGGGTACGACGATCCGGTCTTTGAACCATAGGACGCCATCTCCGTCCTTCTGGAAACATTTTAACTCCCCACTGTCTACACGTCTCCACAAATGCGACATACCCTTGTCATGTTTCTGAGCTGCCGCTATTTCTTCACGGATGGTAGGGATCAAAGCTAGGTTGTAGAGAGCTCCATGTGGAATCACATGTAGTGGTGGTTCGCTCTCTTCCAACGGTGTGATGGTCAGATTGTTGACGTGTGACTTGCGGCTCAGCGCATCTGCCACTACGTTTGCCTTGCCCGGATGATAATGGATCTCTATTTCGTAATCCTTTATCAGTTCTAACCATCTTCGCTGCCTCATGTTCAGCTCCTGCTGAGTGAATACGTACTTGAGGCTCTTGTGGTCGGTATATAAATGTACGAGGTTAACGAGTAGGTAGTGCCTCCACATCTTGAGTGCGAGTACCACGGCAGCGAGCTCCAAAGCGTGAGTTGGATAATTCTGCTCATGGTTTCTAAGCTGCCGTGATTCATACGTGACCACTCTTCGGTCTTGCATCAGCACACATCCGAGCCCAATGCCGGACGCATCGCAGTACACATCGAACGGTTTTGTTGTGTCTGGCTGCGCCAAAACCGGTGCTGATGTCAGGTGCTTGACTAGAGCCTTGAATGCTGCTTCACATGCTGGACTCCAAACATATTTGGTAGCCTTCTTCAGCAGATCCGTCATAGGCTTGGCATTCTTCGAGAAGTTCGGAATGAACCTCCGATAATATCCTCCGTGTGCTGCTGATGTGAACCCGCCATTGCCGCGACGATGTCGGCCAATGTAACCGTTGGCAGTGGCGGTGGCGGTGTTTGCTGTTGCTGTTGTTGCTGCTGCTGTCCCGAGGAGTCCTTCGGGAGGCTGTTGGGAGGTCTCTCCCCCTTGGCTAGTACCCCCAACGTCCGGGTTGGCACGAGTACGCGTCATTCTGAAATTCAAAACAGCAGCGATTAGCACATGTCGTACTTAAAATTCCATATGCAACAGTAGGTATTGAAGTGACACATGAATAATTTGCCATATATTGATAAAGCATAAACTTTATACAAGATACATTATTCTCGGTTCTCCGAGAAGTCGTGCTCATGTCGTCACTACCTATACATACCCTACTGCCTACACGACATGTCACCGATTACAAAAGTTGGGTTACACTACCCTAGCTGCCCTACTTGGCAACTGTAAACCCCTACTCGGAGTAGAACTCGACCTCCTGCTGGTCATCCTCCTCCGGTACCTCTGCTGGTGGCTCTGGATCTACCACCTCTTCTCCCATCTCGGGTTCTCCCATTGCTGGAAGGCCCAAGACTACCGGTATGCCCAATACCAGAGGTACGAGGTCCTGCAAAGCATGCACCTCGTCCATGGCCTGGTTGTAGTCTTCTTCCCAGCCTTGCTCTTCCTCAATAGCGTCATCCCGCTCTTGAGTAAGGTCCTCATTCTGCTGGGTTAAAGTCTGCACCAACTATTGTAATGCCACGATGTTCACACGGCTTTTCTTTTTCGCCTTCTTCAGACGATGCAACTGATTATGCTGCTCATTCAGTCGCTTGATCGTCGGAAGGAGCACATTGCGGAGTGCGCTGTGAGCACTCTCGAAATGGTCTTCACTGCTTGTGCTCTCTCTGAGCCTTGCGGCGAGATGCTCCGTATGAACAGCTTGGCTGTCCATCACGGCCCTTCCCGCCCTCAGTTGGAGGCTAAGGTTTGCCTCGGCGGGGTTGTACCTTGGGCAACCCGGATCGGCTGCCTCCCGGTATCTCCCTTCCCACACATGCTGAGCCCGTCCCTCCACCGGAACATGTGCGTATGGAGTGCACTCCATAGCCTGCACGTGTAGTTGGCAGAAACGTGACATGGTGTCACGGGCTGCCACTTGCCACATTCCCTCGGGTTGCCTACCTCTCACCGTGACAGTGAACGGCGCCCACCCGGGTGGCGTAGGTCCTGCGGGGACCTCGACATGGATTGTCGACGCCTTGTTCCCCTCCTCGCCTTTTTACTTGGTGAAGTAATGCGGCATCTGGTTGTACCCGAAATATTGGAGCATTTGCCACAATGCTTCCGGATAGCCGCTGCGTTGAGAACAGTGGGACACCACCCACCCGTTCTCCAACTGCTTATCTGCTGTCATCTGTAAAAATATATTTGAGAAATGTCAAATATTTATTTAAACAGTAAACCATTGATTTATAACATAAGACATGTCATTGAACCCATAAAACTTAGAAACATAGTTCAAATTTTAAGCAAATTTGGCTGCTGATCTGCTGTTCAACATGACAGCCCTGATCAGTTTCCATCTCAACCTGATTTAGGCCATGTTAAAAGCAAAACCAATTCTGGAGCTCAACATAAAAGTTAAAGATAACTTCAATAGCTTTCCAGAAAGTATTTGCTTGGCCTAAGATCTGTCTTGGTTCAAAAGTTATGAGATGTCAAAATTAACAGAATTTCTGGAGAAATTTGGACAGCACCTCCCTGCTTTAGGTACTGATTTGATCCAAGAATCCCAGTTAATTCTGTTCCCAATCTGACAACACTTTCTGTTACAAAGTTGTAACCCATCTCATAAGATTTCCAGAACTATCTCAGTTTCTATTTTTAGAGTTTTATGCAGGAATTTATGCTCAATTTACAGAGAGATCACAGAGAGTCTTTGCTCTGCCCTGTTTTCTGGACAGTTTCAACTCTACTGCATCTTTCGATTAGTTAAGGGACGAAACACCTCTTGACCTCTACAGAGTAGTTGTAAAACTCTTCCAAAGCTTTCCATAAATGTATCATATGACCCCAACCTCGAAAGAACTCAACCTCTAACGTCTGATTAACTTCAGCCTTAATTTAGCTGAAAACAGAGTGCTCTGTCCTTAGCAACCTATAAGTTCAAAACTTGTTAACTTTGAATATTCTGATTAAGGGAAGGAGTTACATTAAGTTTTATTGCTTTGGATCAAAACTTTCAAGTTTTACCTTGAAGTTGTTCATTTAGTGGAGTGTGACGTCGATGCGCCACCAAGGCATGTCGGTACTACGTCCTCGCAAAGAAAAACCTATACCGGACTTAGCCGGCTTTATTTCAGTGGCACTAAACATCACTCACACACGAATGATACATGTCTACCATTTCGTGGTTAGACTACCTGCACATAACTCATGCAATCGTCAGACTCGGCTGCACACCGAGTCCGGTATCCATACAGTTCGTACACCCGGCCGTCATCACTCGCCCGGATGTTCTCAAGCCAAACACGCCTTGAGTTACGTGTTCACGTTTCAGACCACGTGACGGGGTCTCCCAAGTTGCACCACGCACGCCAGGGACAGATGTTGCTTGAATACCCCAAACGACATGAAGAGTCGTAGAGGATACTAAAGCGGGTCGGGTTACCTGCCACCCGTGGGGCTCCACCCTTCAGCTTGTGCGCACTGGTGGACAGCGCTTACGTGCACCCCCCAAGACATAAACGTCCCGAGATGCACGATTTTCCGACATAATCAAATAGGTTAGTATGCCACTTTCTATACACTAATAACATCCTTATATGGGCTACTAACTCTTCCTCACTGGATTTTTGAAAAAGATGACCTTTTTAGTGCGTTAAACCTCAAGCGAGCTCTGATACCAACGCTGACACGACCCCACAGTTTTGTCGAGCCAGGATCACGCTGAGGGGTGCTGCGTTGCACAGCACCGGATAACACACATCAAAGGTACAAAGCGGAAGCAAAGTTTGTATTACATAAAGTGGTTTATGAACATGTTTACATCAAAATAGGTCCAGTCTACACTCACGGGCGTAGACTACGCATCAAGTTCACGTTCAGCCTGTGAACGTGTCCTTGCTAGCACACACGCACACTAACACGGCGGCGTGCATGACTCCCACTCGATGGGGTTCCCCTCCTGGGGTTCCGTCTCCTCTTCGGGAGTCCCTTCCTCATAGAACCCTGCAAAAGCTTCAAACACAAGCAGTGAGCACGAAGGCTCAGCAAGACTGATCCGTCTCTGCTAAACATAGAACTTCTACATGAGGAGTGATGGGTACATGAGATAAAACAATTTGCAAAGGACTCGCCTAATTATTGGAACCTTACTTTCAAGTTTTAGCAGCAGGTTGTGGAGAACCTTATGCTAAGGAACATGAGAGAGCCGCAATCAAACAAGAAACGCATTTGTCTCATGTACTTTGCCCAATGTTGAAAGGAACTTTAATTAGCGCTAAACTACAACAAATCATTAACAAGCAAAGTCCATCTTTCAATCAGCAACATTTTAACATGTAACTAGCCTGTTCTTTCTATATCACAGAACAGTGAACAAGTGGTACTCACTGACCGCGAGGGACGGCGATTATAATCGATTTACACCTGCAGGGTTACCCGAATAACCCGTCACGTACGCCCGTACTCGATGTTGCCTACAGCAACCATCACGGACGCCGTATGCAACCACCTTTCACCCGTCAGCCAAATATTGAACTGGTCCCATCGTCCCGAGCAAGAGGTCTCTGCACGTGCATCTCAGTGCCGCCAGCCGATTTACACCTCGAGCTCTCAACCTACCCTCTGAACGACGGGCAATGCCTCAATACCCAGCTACCCGAGTTACATCGGTTTCCCGGTTCCCATATAGCTGGTAGGTCTTCGGTACTGTTCTAGCTTGTTCAACAGGCCCGCACACGGCTCGGTCCTCAATCGACACATGCGGAGCTATAGCACACAGGCCCCAAAGTCCTGCTGACCTTACTCTCCGCTCGGTCTCATTTTTCTTGCCATGTGTATCATGTGCTATCTCTACCCGAGTCGAGTGCCTCTAGCCTATGCTCGCGAGTAGTTCCAACTACTCGACTTGTACCGAATCCTACACTAGCTTAGCATGGCAGTAGCTAACGGGGTTTGCATCCTAAACCCAACCCATGGTTTTCTTGGCTATGCAGTTGGGTTTCTAAACAAGACTCTAATGCAAGAATTAAGGTATTCAAGTATGTGCTCAAAACAATAAAAACTTGTAAAAAGGTTAATGCAAACGAGAGCTTGCCTTGCTGCTCTTGGTTGTAGGCTAGCTGCTCCTCCGGAGTCACGAAGTCTAGGACTTCGGGTTCCTCCTCGACCTTAGCGACTACATGATATACAAGTATATGTATTAATTTAAATGCATTTGATTGAATCTAAACTTGTGAAGTCTATCACTCTTACTAGACAAACCCAATGACTGTGAAACTTTTAGTGTGGCTTGGTTACAACCTAAACACAGACTTGGTCAAGTTTTAGTTGCAGCAAAGCTCATTTGAGCCCTCCACAACTAATTATGTACTTGACCTTAATTGAAGGCTTGTAGGGTGTTCTAAGGATTTTTATGAAACAAACTATGAATTTATGAAAACTAGATTTTCAGAGGGTTCTAATGGAGCTGGTCTCACTTAATTTGAAGGTTCCTAACTAATGATACGAGCTGAACAATTTCAGACAAAATTCTGGAAATGTTTCTGAACATTTTATATTTTCTTTGGAAAAGTTTCACTAATCACACCATTAGGTGGATCAAATGAGCTCAAATGGACCTGAAATGTATATGGTAGTTCAGGGGTATTTTGGGGAAAATCCCAGCAAAATTTCAGAATTTTCCTCCATGGGGTTCTCCAGTTAAAATTCCAAACAGTTTAAATGTTTGAGGAATTAATTCTGGAGAAATAAGATTTTCATGAAGTGAAACTTGATTTTCTGGAAAGTGCTCAGAGAGCTGAATCCAACAAAATTTGGTTCACTCGATTTGGAGTTTTCTAGCCAAAGTTATGAGGATTTGAAGTTTGAATGGAATCTGAAATTCGGGGAAAAGTTTAAACTCGCGGGTGGGCCACGGGGACACGCGTCGCACCCTGAGGCGTCGGCACACCGTGGTCTGCGGGGTTCCTGTGCGCCAGCACAACGGATCCTAGCCACACCCGATCCCGATTTAAATTTTTAAGCCGCTGACGTGTGGGCCAGCCGGCTTCGTCTTCCTCCCGACGCTCCCTCGCGCCCGCGCCGCCTCCCCTCGCCGGAGCAGGCCCGGAGCTCGCCGGACCGGCGTTCCCGGCCGCCGCCTAGCCAGAGACTTGCCGCCAGAGGGTTTAGGGCATCGAGGAACACGTTGGTGGGCTCTGTTTGGGGTATCGGTGGCCAGAACCAGCTCCGCGACGTGCGGCGGCTACTGCTGTGGTTCGGCACCGTTGTCCAAGGTCTCTAGCCCGCCATCGCTTGCGCCGATGGGCTCTACATCACCAGCGCAGCTCTAGGAAGCTCGGCATGACCTCAGAGTAGTTCGGGAGTCACCGTAAATACGGTTTCACCGTGCGACCGAATGGCTCCGCGGCAGACACTCCGAATAGAGCCTAAATCCCGCCGCTCCGAGGCGTTCTCATGCGATGGATGCTAAAGGAGATTTGATCACCGTCTAATTCAGCATATGTGTGCAAAATTTGATGACTCAAGGAGGAATAGAGAAGGAGAATTTTAAAGAACTGTACCGGAAGCTCGGGCTGAGGTCGCCGGAGAAAATTCTCGGAATTCGCCGGCGAGAGTTCATGGCGTGGCTGGAGCTTCAGGTGGAAGCAGCATGGAGTCTGTGCACTCCTTTTGCCGCCCTTGCTCGGCCGTGGAAGTGGCTGTAGTTTGCTGCCCACGTGAGACCGATCGCCGTTCTTCAGCTAAATCACGGCGGTCGTCGTTGATCATGGGAACAGGGGCCGAAACCCGGTGGTTCAGGCGTTGGGAGAGTGGTGCTTCAGCTCAGCGTGTTGCCTAGCAACTCGGGGAGGCGAGGGTGCGATGGTTTGCTGCATTTTCCCGATCGACCGGGAGCTCGGGGAGAAAAGACTGCCGCTGCTCGAGGTCGCACGCGAGGGGATAAAGCCAACCGGTCTTCGCTCGGGCTGAGGGGGTGCCGGTCGCGTGGAGGCGTGAGCAGGCCGCCCTGGGCGCCAGCGCGCGAAGGGAGAAGCAGCTGGTGGCGCCGGTTGCTTCTCTGTGGTACAGCCGGCAGCTGCTCGGTGGAATTTCCCACCGAGCTGTGACTATGTGTGCAAGTCTCCCCCCCTTATCTCTATGACATGTGGGTCCCACACTCAAGTTTAACCTCTGAAATTAACTCCTCATCACTGTTGTAAACAGTAAGCCCCAAAATGCCCATGGTGATTCAAATTATTCACCCATGAACCATTTAAATTGATTAGAATTCAAATTGGGTTTGGTTTGAATGAATTTCAGCACATGTTCAGTTTGAAATTCAAATAAAGTTTGAATTTGCCCCACTTAGCTCATGTCAAGATCAACTCCAAATGGAGTGAAAATTTGTGTGTGAGCTCACAAAAATGTGCTGAATAAGAATATGCCTCCCACTTTTGAATTCATGGGATAAAAACAGTTTGAATTTGCATTTGAGTTCAAACTGCCCTCTTTCTAGCTATACCCAAAATGACCTAAAAAGTGTTTTGAATTTGGGTGAAACTTGGCATGGACATCCCTACCAATGTGTAGGAGTTTTCATATGCCCAGCCCCTCTATATCACTTGTGGAAAATACCACTTTGGCAATATGTGAGTTTGTTCTCTAATGAGCATGTTGATGGTGGTTACTTGCTCTTCATTTGTGTTCATCAACTTGCTTCAAATGAGGTGTGTGGTGTGGTGATGAACACTTTAAACATGTGTCAAAAACTGAGGCCCTTACACATCATCTCAGATCGAGGTGCACTGTTTGTTGCTCGTTTTTGGGAGCAGCTGCATTTTTCGTTGGGCACCAAACTGATTAGAAGCTCCGCATATCACCCGCAAACCGATGGACAAACTGAGAGGTTGAACGAAGTGCTTGAGGACATGTTGAGAGCGTGCGCCATCCACCACGGTAGGAATTGGGATGATCACTTACCGTTGGCGGAGTTTCCATACAACAACGGTTATCAAGCGAGTATTAAAATGGCACCGTATGAATCTCTCTACGGCTGGAAGTGTCGCACACCGCTGAATTGGTGTGAGTCCGGCGAAAGAGTTCTGTTTGGGATTGATCTTGTAAACGAAGCCGAAGACCGAGTTCGGTTGATACAAGAAAACTTGAAGGCTGCACAATCCCGACAGAAGAGCTACGCTGATCAAAGGCGTGGGCCATTACACTTTGACGTCGGACAGCACGTGTACCTTCGTGTATCTCCGATGAAGAGAATTCACCGGTTCGGTGTAAAGGGGAAACTCGCTCCCCGTTTTATTGGTCCTTTTGCTATCACGGAGAAGTGCAGACCCGTAGCCTACCAGCTGGAACTACCGGCAAGTCTAGCGGGTGTTCATGATGTATTTCATGTATCACAGCTGCGGAAGTGTCTCAAATTCACCGCTTCTGTTCGCACCGAGGACATCGATGAATTGAAACCGGACCTGACCTACACCGAGCGACCGGTTCAGATTTTGGATGAAAAGACCCGGGTAACCCAGAACCGGACGATCAAATTTTACAAGGTGCTGTGGAGTAATCACACCGCAGAAGAGGCGACGTGGGAAAGTGAAGATTATCTCCGCACCAACTATCCGGAATTTTTAGCGTTGTACAGTTTGTAATTACCTCTCCCGCCTCGTTCCTCTTTTGTAATCTCGGGACGAGATTCTTTTAATGGTGAGGAATGTAAAAGTCCCAAAAATGTGTAGGAATAAAAACCAAGGTTTGAGTTCATATGTGTGGCAAAGACAGGAAAAATGGGACTTGCTAAAACTTTTCTTCATGCAAAGTAATACATGGATGACCATCCAAAATGAGTCTCACATTTTTATTTAAAAGTGTTGAACCAATAAGGAGTTAAATACCTCTTTGCATGTAAGTTTAAAATTCAGATTTGAAATTCAAAGTTCACACATGTGGTGACCAAAAACTTTGAATAAACATACAGCCTAAAGTTGGGTTTATAGGAAATAGTTCTGTCACAAACTTTTCAATTGTAGGGTGAGCTCAAAAAGGAGTTAAAGAGGAGCATTTGCAAATTCTAACAAATTCAGATTTTGTCTTGCAAATTCAAACTGAATTTGAAGAATTCCAATTCTAGCCACCCTTTTTAAACTTAGAATTCTGGGAATTGTGAGGATCAGCTTGAGAAGATATTTGGGAAAACAATGTGGAGTGGGACCCACTTGTCATGGAGCTAAAGAAGATGCCTTGCACACTAAGTCTCAGCCCCAGTGGGAAAATTCATCGAACAGCGCGTGAGCCACGAGCAGCTCCCACCGTGGAGCCACGGGGAGGCTCGGCAGCGCCACCAGCTGCTTCCTTCCCCCACGCACGGCACCCAGAGGCGGTTCTGCGGCCTGATCACCCCCCCCCCCCCCCCGGACGAAGCAAAGGCCATTCATCTTCTCCTCCTCGCGAGCGCATGAGCAGCGGCTGTTTTCCCCTCCGCCTCTCGGTCCGATCAAAGAAAACGGCAAAACCACAGCACTCATCCTTCCCCCGAGCTACTGAACATCGCCGCGAGCTCGGCCTCTACCTCCCTGAACCGAAAGCAAGAAAGCTACGGCCTCCGTTACCCGAGAACAAATGCCGCCGTGGCGACCTAGCTCAAGAACGTGATCGGGCGCTCGTGGACAGCCCTCCACAGGGGGTTTCACGGCCGAGCGATCACAGCCACGGACGCGCGCTGGTTCGGTGCTGCTCTCAGCCAAAGCTCCGGCAGTTCCGTGAAGCGTCGACGGCCAATTTGAAGAATTTGCCCCTACGGCTTCACAGCAAGCTCCCGGTACCGTTCCTCAAAATTTCCCCTCTCCAATCCTTTGCAGGTCATCAAACTTTGCACGTAGCATCTGGATTAGCCGGCGATCACTTCCCCTTTTGCATCCATAGCACGAAAACGCCTCAGACCGACGGAATTCGAGCTCTTCTTGGGTTGTTCATGGCGGACCCATTTGGTCGCACGATGACAACGCATTTACAGCCATTCCCAAGCTACTTTAAGGTCGTGCCGACCTTCCTAGAGGTGCGCTGGTGCTGTAGGGCTCGTCGGCACAGGTGTTGGAGGGCTAGAGACCTCGGGCGACGCTGCCGAACCACCACAGAGGCAGTTACACGTCGCTGGCCATTTTCCGGCCACCGGCAGCCCAAGCAGACCCCACCACCATGTTCCTCGGTGCCCTAAACCCCCTGGCGGCGAGTCCAGGTTCGGATAGTGGTCGGTCCGGCGAGCTTCCGGTTGCTCCGGTGAGGGGGAGCGCGCAGGCGCGAGAGAGGAGCCGGAGGAAGAAGACGAAGCGTGGGCCCCAGTTGTCAGCAGCTCAGAATTCAAATCCGGGATCGGGTGTGGCCGGGATCCCGTGCGCTGGCGCGAAAAACCCCGTGGCCCCGGTGTGGCCCAGTTCTGGTTGGTTGGAATTTAAATAAGCGGGCCCAGTGGGATTTTTCCAGTGAGGGCCCAAACTTTGGAAATACATAGCTCCTGGTAGAAACCTCCAATTTGAATGATTTCACTTGGGTTGGATTCATCTCTCCGAGCTCTATCCGAATATGAACTTAGATTTGTATGAAAGACAATAGTATATTCTGGAAAATTCTTCGAAGGTATTCTGAAAATGAATTATTGAGGGAGTTTGGGTTATCCAAAAATCCCCAAATTTTGCCAGAATATTCTTTAGCATAGTGGAGACCTACTAGCAAATTTTCAGCTCATTTGAAGATCATTTGAGTAGGAATTTGCTAAATGCAAACTACTGTGCTCAAAAGAGTCCAGAAACATTTTCAGAAAATGTTTCCCACTTCAAAAATCTATTCTGGGCAATCCATAGCTCCAAAAATCATAGGAAAATTTAGGCAAGCTCTATGAGACATACTTGGAATTTTAGTTCACTTAATTGGGCATGAAAATGCACATTACTTCAGAATTAATTCTTTTGAGTACAAATGCTTAAAGAATTGTTCTGGAAGAACTACTCCAGTAAAAGGGCTGAAATTTGGACCAGATTACTTTCATGTGGCCAGGTACTTATGTATAGGTGAAAATACATAAGAGATAGGTGAAAATTATGGAGGACACAATATGACTCCACATTAGATGCAATTTGGCAAGCTAAATCCTTTGGTAGTATAGAATCTGCTGTAAAAGTTTCGAGGCCATTGGAGTTCTTGTTCTTCAGTTGCACTCAAATCTTTTCAGCTCATATATTGTGTTCATTAGGGGAAAGTAGTTAGAAGATAGCTAAGACATTAGAATCAAGTAGATCAATTCTGTTTCTTTGCACAACAGAGGCACACCAAGCCATTCTTGGTTTTTCCACACAACCTCTGTTCCTAAGAAAGTAATTCTATAACTTCGTTCCATTACATTCTATAAAACATGTGCATATGCATTTCAATAGGAACCACAACGAAGGGGATTCAAAGGAGTGATTCATTGAAGTGGATCAAGCTCCGGAGAATCAAGGGTGGATCAACAAGGACACTAACTGTTTATATACGACTACCCTGCAAAACAGGCAAGCTCCGGTTTGCATTTAACAGCTATTAAGTTTTTATTTTGTATTCACTTTCGGTTAAGAATTGAACTGTGCATTAGGTCTAGTGTTTGATATCCTCCTGCATAACCAAATGACCCATGGAGTATTGGGTAGGTGTCTTTCACCGTGTAGGACTGCCATGCTTACGTATGATTCGGTAGAAGTCGAGTGGTGAGATGCTACTTGCAGTTTCAGGAACAACAGGGACATACGGGATTGGTTCATAAATGAATTAGCAGGTTAAAGCTGAGACCGGAAGGTTGTAGGGGCAGCAGGACATAGGGGCCTGGGTGTGGTAGATCTGTCCGTGTCGGTCAAGGACCGATCCGTATGCGGCCCTGTTGAACAAGTTTGAGTTGTGTACCGGACTCATGCTGGCTATATGGGACCCAGTAAACCGATGTACCTCGGGAAGCTGTCATTGGGACTTTTCGGGTCGCCTCAGGCGGACGGCCGGTGTGCAGTATGTGGGGAATATTCTCATGACATCTCATGTCGGTAGGTGCACCATGAGAGTAGCTACTGTACGGGGCGACTTGATCGATTCAGTGGGGGTGAAACGGGGGAAAGGATGCCACGTACGACGTCAGTGATGGTTGTTGTAGGCAATGTCAAGTATGGGCGTACGTGTCGTGTAGTCCGGGTGTTATTGATTCGAATCACCGTCGCTCGCGGAATGGATCGAGCATACTTGTTCTCACAGTTGTGACGTAGTAAGAACTTGCATGAGAAAGGAACTAATCATATTGATGTGAAGTATTATACTAGCATTGTATTGGATCTTGATGGATAGGCTAGTGCAAACTCGATTCTTTTATGCCATGAGCAATTTACATAGGGGGAAAGCATTTCTTGTTTGATTGTGGACTCCCGATGTGGCGTGCCCAGGGTTACTTAAAATGCTGCAATTAATACCTAAAAGTAAGGATTCACTTTTAGGCGAGTTTAATTATGCTTATGCCATCCTATGTTAGGTTCATAACCTCACTTAGAGTTTCATGTTTAGGGTGACGGTTAAGTCTTGCTGAGCGTTATGCTCACGGATGCTATCCGAGTTGTTTTGCAGGAAATTGACTCGATGCTTATGAGAAGGGATGCCGATGAGACTCGGGAACCTCCGAGTGCTTACTCAAAGAGCATCCTCGCCGCTGCAGATTGATCTTCGTGTTGCTAGTAAGAAACGTCCACGGGCTGGACTGTTTCTTTGTTGCTAGTTTAGATATG
The DNA here is from genome assembly GCA_030760725.1 of Neostapfia colusana. Taxonomy (NCBI): domain Eukaryota; kingdom Viridiplantae; phylum Streptophyta; class Magnoliopsida; order Poales; family Poaceae; genus Neostapfia; species Neostapfia colusana. The sequence continues at coordinate 67,007,238 of JASWHV010000011.1, forward strand.
AGTCGTGAGAGAGATAGTCTTCCGCTGTAGTTTACTCTGATATAACTAATTGTAAAACATTCTTGTACGCTTCCGCTAAACTATTTATGTAATATGATGTGTGTTCATCGACCGGTGTGCTGTTGGGTGCCGCATAACACGGCACCACCCAACGAGGTCCTGTCCGTCACAGCGTGGCACCAGGGCTGTTACAGAAAACTCCAAATCCTCCTTTGCTCCGCTCTCTCGCCGCAAAAGGGAGCCAAGCACCGCCATCTACCCCTCTCGGTGAGCTGCTGCGTCACCTGACTCCCCCTTCTCGTCTCCACAGCCGACATTCTAACGTGTGCAGCGCCTCTGCAGGGACTCCAGCGAGGTTCCCTAGGTCCTCCCTGCCACAGATCGGAGCCGAACACCTCGACCCCGCCGGGCTTCCGGTGAGAACCCCCGTCTACCCCAAAGTTCCTACGCTTCTTTGGTTTCTCAGGGCCCTAACCTGATCTATGCCTTTCTCTTGGGCCAGCAAGCATTGTCGGCCCGAGGAACGCGAGGATACGCCGCCCCAACACCCAACCGGGCGAGCACCGACAAGTTCGGCCGCTGCTCTACATTGCCAACCCACTTCTCCGACTTTCCGGGCTACAAAGACCCCCTAGGTGAGTTTGCCATGAGCTTCTCCCCTCGATCACGGTAGATAGCATCGAATAGATGGGCTGGGGGACGAAGATCCGTAACTCCAACGAGCTCTAGGGTCAAGTTCATGGCGCGCCGCTGCTCGGTCCCACCACCGTCGGCCGGGATCGGTCGGACTAAACCCCAACCATCCGATCTCGACCTGAAGGGCGAGATTGGATGCCGCGTATCGATTCGGGTTTTTAAAATCCCATCTATCGCTGGCCGATCCGACGGCCCTTATTGAGTTGGGTGTTTTCCCGCGGACCACTTCGCACCCAGCCCCCTGGACTATTCAGATTTTTACAGAAGCCCTGGAATTTTGTACACTTAACCCCACGCTCTCGGGAAGTTTGAGATCTTAGTACAAAATTGTCTTTAGGCCCCCGAACCCCTTTGTAATAATGGTTTAGCCCTGTTTAATACTGTATTAGCCCCTGGAGGTATTAGGAAATCATGTTCTAGCCCCTGAAATATTTTTATATTTACTAAAACACCACTGCATGTGCTGCCATTTCATTTAGACTCCCCTATTTAGGTATTTTTGCCCCTAAACCCTGCTGGATTTCACAAAAACTCCTCTAAAACATTCTGGAATTACAATTTAATCCATGGATACTTTCTGAAATGACCATATTGCTCCTGCAATGATCGTAATTAATATATTAGCCCTGTACCATGAATAGTTGTTGAAATGACATAAACACCCTACTAACTTGCTGAAAATCACATTAAGGACACTAATAATTCCTATCCTTGCATATAACACCCATAAGAATAATTAATAGGGTAAATTAGTGCTGAAATTAGAAAAAAAGATGCATTCACACATTATAAATGATTTAGAAAAAATAGTTAACTAGTAAGAATGAACTAGGTGAAGGAAATGCGTAGGGTTTGCTTATATGTAATGTAATTACCATAATTGTGTGGGATTTGAGTTATTTCTTATGATTTTCTTGTTATTTTATTTGCACCTGTTATGACATGGAATCAAATCAGCCCCCGAGCCGACGTTTGACCTGCAAGCCCAAGACTTCGAAGACCCCGAGCAGCAGCACTTCTCGAGAGGAAAGTATCCTTGATCCCTTTGCGCCTACTTAAGAATTTTAGTTGGAATTGCATGCAAGTCTTTAATATGAATCCCATTCTAGGTTGTTTACTAGAATTTCCATATTTTCCTTGTAGCCTGGATGTGGGTTAGTTGGGATTTACTTTACCGTTGTTTATTCATGCTTAGACCTGCTTAATAGATGGGATGGGAGTAATTTACATTAATACTATTATCATGATCAGTTTGGATATTGTTGTGTGATATGTGTACGGAGTATAGTGATAGGAATCCAGCAGGTTGGTTGGTACACGGTTGGTGCCGTGTGCACAATACTCAGGTTGGTGGTTAGCTGCCTGCGTAGATTCTAAGGGGTTGCTTTGAGGTTTTGGGAGACGGATATGGTTGGACTAGAGATACTTGGATACTTGGTTGGGATGTTCACCTAGTCAATAGGATGCTTAATAAGATTAAGCATAAGTTGCTTTGTGCATGAGCCGTGTTTGGCCTTCCTTGATTCTTACCTCATCTCATGCATAGTTTCCCACACTTGCTGAGTAATCTATGTACTCACACGTTTGTCTCTCTCTTTTCTTGTGTTAAGTTGCTCAGGACATGAAGAAGTTGCTGAGGACGACGTGGATGACGGCTTCGACCCCGGCGTGCAGTACTAGGCTGGCATACCACCGGACGGCGCCTGTGGAGCTCCACTTTAGATTTCTGCTGCTATATGTACTCTTTTTTTGAGCCCATGAAGCATTTTATATATCGGATGATGTATTTGCCGCACTTGGCTTAATTATTATGATACTTTTGCTCTTAATTTGTCCTGTGTATGTTTGAACTTCGATCCTGGCATATACGGGAGTACGCTTGGTCACTCTTGCAAGTACCGGGAGTGACACAATGGTATCAGAGCCAAGGCTGTCCCTAGGACTCGATCCTAGTTAGAAATGGTCGAAAATTAGACTTATTTTCATCCTAAAAACTATTTGCGACACAAAACTTATGAAGATATTGCGTGAGTGTCTGTTACACGTATCTTACCCCATATAACTCAAGCTCGTCTTGTTCAATTCATCCATTTGTGACACGACCCCACGGTCTTGTCGAAACAGGATCACGCTGAGGGGTGCTGCGTTGCACAGCACCGGATAACACACATACAAGATACAAAGAGGAAGCAAAATTTTATTACATAAAGTGGTTTATGAACATTTTACACCAAAATATGTCCAGTCCACACTCACGGGCGTAGACTACGCATCAAGTTCACGTTCAGCCCGTGAACGTGTCCTTGCTAGCACGCACGCACACTAACACGGCGGCGTGCACGACTCCCACTCGACGGGGTTCCCCTCCTGGGGTTCCGTTTCCTCCTCGGGAGTCCCTTCCTCATAGAACCCTGCAAAAGCTTCAAACACAAGCAGTGAGCACGAAGGCTCAGCAAGACTGACCTGTCTCTCCTAAACATAAAACTTCTACATGAGGGGTGATAGGTACAGGATATAAAACAAGTTGCAAGGACTCGCCTAATTAGTGGAACCTTACTTTCAAGTTTTAGCAGCAGGTTGTGGAGAACCTTACGCTAAGGCACATGAGAGAGCCGCAATCAAACAAGAAACGCATTTCTCTCATGTACTTTGCCCAAAGTTGAAAGGAACTTTAATTAGCTCTAAACTATAGCAAATCATTAGCAATCATAGTTCATCTTTCAATCAGCCACATTTTTAACATGTAACTAGCCTGTTCTTTCTACGTCATGGTACAGTGAACAAGTGGTACTCACTAACCGCGAGGGACGGCGATTATAATTGATTTACACCTGCAGGGTTACCCGAACAACCCGTCACGTACGCCCGTACTCGATGTTGCCTACAGCAACCATCACGGACATTGTACGCAACCACCTTTCACCCGTCAGCCAAATGTTGAACAGGTCCAATCGTCCCGAGCAAGAGGTCTCTGCACGCACATCTCAGTGCCGCCAGCCGATTTACACCTCAAGCTCTCAACCTACCCTCTGAACGACCAGCTATGCCTCAACACCCAGCTACCCGAGTTACATTGGTTTCCCGGTTCCCATATAGCCGGTAGATCTTCGGTACTGTTCTAGCTTGTTCAACAGGCCCGCACACGGCTCGGTCCTCAATCGACACAAGCGGAGCTATAGCATCCAGGCCCCAAAGTCCTGCTGCCCTTACTCTCCGCTCGGTCTCATTTTTCTTGCCATGTGTATCATGTGCTATCTCTACCTGAGTCGAGTGCCTCTAGCCTATGCTCGCGAGTAGTTCCAACTACTCGACTTGTACTGAATCCTACCCTAACTTAGCCTTGCAGTAGCTAACGGGGTTTGCAATCCTAAACCCAACCCATGGTTTTCTTGGCTATGCAATTGGGTTTCCAAACAAGACTCTAATGCAAGGAATAATGGTACTCAAGTAAGTGCTCAAAACTATAAAAATTTGTAAAAAGGTTAATGCAAACTGCGGCTTGCCTTGCTGCTCTTGGTCATAGGCTAGCTGCTCTTCCAGAGTAACGAAGTCTAAGACTTCGGGTTCCTCCTCGACCTTAGCGACTACATGAGATACAAGTATATGTGTCAAATTAAATGCATTTAATTTGAATTACACCTGTGAAGCTTATAAGTCTTACTTGACAGACTCAATGACTCTGAAATTTTAACTGTGGCTTGGTTACAACCTAAACAGAGACTTGGTCAAGTTTTAGTTGCAGCGAAGCTCATTTGAGCCCTCCACAATTAATTATGTACTTGACTTTAATTGGAGACTTTAGGGTGTTCTAGGGATTTTCATGGAGCAAGCCATGACTTTCTGAAAACTAGATTTTTAGAGGGTTCTAATGGAGTTGGTCTCACTTAATTTGAAGGTTACTGGCTAAAGATATGGGCTAAACAATTTAAGAGAAAAGTCTGAAAATGTTTCTGAACATTTTCTATGTTCTCTGGAACAGTATCACTAATCACAACATTAGGTGGATCAAATGAGCTCAAATGGATCTGAAATTTTATGGTAGTTCAGGGATATTTTGGTGAACATCCCAGCAAAATTTCAGAATTTTCCTCCAAGGGATTCCCCAGTTAAAATTCCACACAGTTTAAACTTTGAGGAATTAATTCTGGAGAATTAAGGATTTTCATGAGGTGAAACTTAATTTGCTCGAAAGTACCCAGAGAGCTGAATCCAACAAAATTTGGTTCACTCGATTTGGAGCTTTCTAGCCAAAGTTATGTGGGTTTGAAGTTTGAACTAAAACTGAAAACCGAGAAAAAGTTTAAACTTCTGCCCGTGGGCCCCGCATACTGTGCTTCGTCTCCCTCCTCGCACCAAATGCTCGGCGACGGCGGTCTCCGACGACACATGCCAGAATTGAGCTCCCGGCCACCCCCGGCCCGAAACTCGCCGCCTGCCCCTTTTCTGAACTCCTGGACTCGATGGTGGGCTCGCCGGCCGCCGGCGATGACCGGAAACCCGTGCGCACCGGTGACAGCACCTGCTAGGGTTCCGGCGAGGTTGGTTTTGCTTTGCCGTGCACCAAATCGATCGGGAATCGTTTGGAGAGCATCAGTGGAGCACGGGGAACATAAACCAGGGCTGGGTGGAAGCTAGACCGGCAACTATGCTCTCGACGGTGAGCCGAGGTACTTAGCCACGGCGGAGGGGAAAACGGCCATATCACGGCCGATTCTCGATGGTTTTCTTTGCTTCCTGTTCGAGTGTGTGTGCTAACATGTGTAGAATATACTGGATAATGGGCTTGACCCACCCTAGCGTATGGAGCACGAATTTCACTCGAAGGTGAGCTCGGCTCCTATGAACTGGCCAGAGTAAATTTGGAAATTCTTGACCGATGGTTGATCAATTGCCAAATGGCTTTTGGCTACTCCATATGCATACAATCACGCACCTTTCTTGTGTAGAGAAGTGGACGTGACAACGGCCGTGCCGTGCTGTCCATGAGAGCCCGAACGGCGGCGACGTTTGGTCCGCTGGAGAAGAGGTCCGGTGTAGCTCGAGGGCGCCTGCTCACTGGCCAACACGGGTCTAGGATGTTGCTCACGATCTCCCGGTGCTGTTTTGCTGCGGAGGAGGCTATGCTCGCAAGTGATCAGACTGATCACGCGCAGGGTCGAGAGGCGGCTGGTTGCGGTGGAGCTCAGGTGGAAAAACAGACCGAACACGGCGGGGCTCGGGAGATATATGACGGGAGCACGCCGGGGAGGGGATAAGAAGCCCGGGCGGCTGGTCTCCAGCTCGGGGCACGCAGCAGCAGCTGGCGCCAGCCGGCCCCTCGGTGGCTTGCTCATACTGCACCCGAGAACCGAGTGTGCTGAGTTTCAGTCGGTTTGATTTGAATCAGTGGCTGACATGTGGGTCCCACTTCCAATTTTGACCCCTGAACTTAACTCCATTTCACTGTTGTAAACAGTAGGCCCTAAACTGCCCATGGTGATTTGAATTATTCACCCCTGAGCCATTTGAATTCGTTAGAATTCAAACTGGGTTTGGTTTGACTAAATTTCAGCACATGTTCAGTTTGAAATTCAAATAAAGTTTGAATTTGCTACATTTAGCTCATGCCAAGATCAACTCCAAATGAAGTGAAAATTGGTGTGTGAGCTCACAAAAATGTGCTGTTTAAGAATATGCCTCCCGCTTTTGAATCCATGGGATAAAAACAGTTTGAATTTGAATTTGAGTTCAAACTACCCTTTTTCTAGCTATACTCAAAAGTACCTCAAAAAGTTTTGAATTTGGGTGAAACTTGGCATGGACATTCCTAGCAATGTGTAGGAGTTTTCCAAATGTCCAGCCCCTAGATGATGCATGTGGGAAATACCACTTTTGCATTTTGTGAGTTTATTCTCTAATGAGCATGTTGATAATGGTTACTTGCTCTTCAAATGTGTTCATCAACTATCTTCAAATGAGGTGTGTGTGTGTGGTGATGAACATTTTAATCATGTGTCAAAAACTGAGGCCCTTACATTCCGCCCCCATTAAAAGAATCTCGTACTGAGATTATAAGGTGAAAATGAGAGAGAGGACGGTGGAAAATTATCGGATGTGCGACGTGAAGAAGTCGGGGTAGTTAGCGCGAAGGAATCCTTCGCTCTCCCATGTCGCTTCGTCCATGGAGTGACTACTCCATAGAACTTTGTAGAACCACAACGTACGGTTGCGTGTAGTTCGGACCTTTTCATCAATAACCTGAACCGGTTCCTCCTGATAGGTGAGATCCGGCAGCCCGGCAAGTAGACATCCACAGGAATTAACTTATCGACTCCCCGAACAGTACTATAGGAATCCGTGGAGCTAGGCGGCCGGCAGGTAAAGAAAGGGGGCAGGCCGGCCGGTCGTGGCCGGGTTTCAGTTCTTCAATATCCTCCAGCTGAACGGTAGTTGATAGCTTGAGACACTTCCTCAGCTGGGAAACATGAAAGACGTCGTGCACACCGGAGAGTGCTTCTGGTAATTTCAGCCGGTATGCTACTGATCCACATCTTTTGGTAATCTGAAATGGACCGATGAATTGGGGTGCCAACTTTCCTCTCACCCCAAATCTGTTTACGCCCTTCATTGGAGACACACGTAGGTATACGTGATCCCCGACTTCAAACTGCAATGGGCGTCTTCTCCGGTCCGCATACTGTTTCAGCCGGGATTGGGCGACTTTTAGGTTTGCTTGAATTAGACGAACATTTTCCTCCGTGCTGTTGACAAGATCAATCCCGAAGGTAACCCTTTCGCCAGACTCACACCAATTGAATGGTGTGCGGCATTTTCTCCCGTATAGCGCCTCGTAAGGCGCCATCTTGATGCTGGCTTGGTACCCATTGTTGTACGAGAACTCGGCTAACGGCAAGTGACCATCCCAATTCTTGCCAGGGTTGATAGCGCAAGATCGTTGCATGCCTTCTAAGATCTGATTTACCCGCTCGGTTTGCCCATCCGTTTGCGGGTGGTATGCTGAACTACGGATCAGCTTCGTCCCCAAGGCAGCGTGTAGCTGCTCCCAAAAATGGGACACAAATAAAGAGCCCCGATCCGATATGATGGTACGGGGTACGCCGTACAAGCATAGGATCCATGAGATGTATAGTTCAGCGTACTTCTTGGCGTTGTAGTTGGTGTTGACCGGGACGAAATGGGCAGCTTTGGTGAGCCGGTCGACGATCACCCACACAGAATCATGTTTTTGAAAAGTGGTGGGTAAACCGACGATGAAGTCCATGCTCACATATTCCCACTTCCAGGCAGGAACGCCCAGTGGTTGCAGCAGTCCCGGTTTCCGCATATGATCTGACTTCACCCTTTGACATGTATCACACTCAGACACGTACTTGGCGATCTCCTGCTTCATCCGTGTCCACCAAAACTTGCTTCTTAGTTCTTGATACATTTTGTTTCTGCCGGGGTGAATAGAAAACTTTGATAAGTGAGCCTCATCAATGATTTTCTTCCGTAACTCCGGGTTACGGCGTACGACGATCCGGTCCTTGAACCATAGGACGCCGTCTCCGTCCTTCCGGAAACATTTCAGCTCCCCACAGTCTACATGTCTCCGCAAATGCGACATGCCCTTGTCATGTTTCTGAGCTGCCGCTATCTCCTCACGGATGGTGGCGATCAAAGCTAAGTTGTAGAGAGCTCCATGTGGAATCACATGCAGTGGTGGTTCGCTCTCTTCCAACGGTGTGATGGTCAGGTTGTTGACGTGTGACTTGCGGCTCAGCGCATCCACCACTACGTTTGCTTTGCCGGGGTGATAATGGATCTCTATTTCGTAATCCTTTATCAGTTCCAACCATCTTCGCTGCCTCATGTTCAGCTCCTTCTGAGTGAATATGTACTTGAGGCTCTTGTGGTCGGTATATAAATGTATGAGGTTACCAAGTAGGTAGTGCCTCCACATTTTAAGTGCGAGTACCACGGCAGCGAGCTCCAAGTCATGAGTTGGATAGTTCTGCTCATGGTTTCTAAGCTGCCGTGATCCATACGCGACCACTCTTCGGTATTGCATCAGCACACATCCGAGCCCGATGCCGGATGCATCGCAGTACACATCGAACGGTTTTGTTGTGTCTGGCTGCGCCAAAACCGGTGCTGATGTTAAGTGCTTGACTAAAGCCTTGAATGCTGCTTCACACGCTGGACTCCAAACATATTTGGTAGCCTTCTTTAGCAGCCCTGTCATAGGCTTGGCAATCTTCGAGAAGTTCGGAATGAACCTCCGATAATATCCCGCGAGTCCGAGGAAACTCCGTACCTCGCGAACAGTTCTCGGGGATTTCCAATTCAGCACTTGTGTGATTTTACTCGGGTCTACAGCGATACCCTCCGCTGAGATGATATGCCCGAGAAAAGGCACTTGCGATATCCAGAACTCGCACTTGCTGAATTTCGCGTATAGCTTGTGATCCCGCAGCCGTTGCAAGACTATACGCAGATGCTTCTTGTGATCTTCCTCCGACTTGGAATATACTGTCATCAATGAAGACAATGATAAACTTGTCCAGCTCCGGCATGAATACCGAGTTCATCAAGTACATGAATTGAGCTGGAGCATTGGTGAGGCCGAAGGACATGACCAGGTACTCATAAAGTCCGTACCTCATCGAGAAAGCCGTCTTCGGAATATCCTCAGCCCATATCTTAATCTGATGGTACCCGGATCTTAAGTCCATCTTGGAAAAGATCTTTGCTTCGACCAACTCATCAAACAACATGTCGATCCACGGCAACGGGTACTTGTTCTTGATGGTTACAGCGTTTAATGGACGATAGTGCACGTAAAGCCGCAACGTCTCATCCTTCTTCTTCACAATAATGCCGAACAAACCCATGGCGAGGAGCTCGGCCTAATAAAACCCTTCTCCGGGAGGTCCGTGAGCTGAGTCTTCAGTTCAGCCAATTCCTTGGGTGCCATCTTGTACGGCCTTCGGGATATTGGCATGGTTCCCGGTGCAAGTTCAATCTTAAACTCCACCTCTCTATCGGGGCGGCATCCCCGGTAAATCATCTGGGAACACGTCAGGGAACTCTCGGAGCACTGGAATATCTTCCAATCTGATGGTGGTGGACTGATAGACGCTTGGAAGTTTTATTTCTGGACTGTCCAGAAATAAAGAATGAGATTCGTGCACTTCTGAATTCAAATTCACGATTCGGAGGACAGTGTCTAAAACAGCGCCGTGGCAGGTTAACCATGACATCCCTAAGATGACATCGACCTTTTGTCCCTCTAAAATTATGAGAGACGTAGGGTACACTCTACCCTCTAAGCATAATGGCGCTTTTGGAACCATCATACTTGCTGAAATTTTCCCACCCGGTGAACAAATCACATAAGGACTACCGGTGGGTAGTATTTGCAAGCTATATTTATCAATGAAAGCTTGGCTAATGAAGTTATGCGTGGCACCTGAATCAAACAACACTATGGCGGGATGCTGGTGGAGTTGGAACATACCCGCAAGGATTGGCTCACCCTCCAGCACGTCCTCTATGGCAAGCTGGTGGACAGTGCCGGGCCTAGGGTTTGCCCGCTGCGCATTAGTAGGGTTCCGGGGCTGATTCCTCCCCGGAAACTGCGGTGCCACTTCGCCTCCTTGCCTCTCCGGACAACTGCTGGCGAAGTGTCCTGGCCGACCACATTTGTAGCATGTGGCCGCTGCTTGTGCGGTGCAAGGGGGACGAAAGCCCGGCATGCGCTGCTGAGGTGCATATGCACGCGGCATCACCCGCTGCTGCTGTTGTTGTTGCAGAGGTGGTGCTGGCAGTGCCGGCCTGAATGCCGGTGAAGGATACGGCCGACTGCGGAATGGCATCGACCTCTGTGGTGGCTGCCAGCGTGGACCTGATGGTGGGCGATTCACCATCCGAAACTTCTGAGAAGGGCCGCCTCCTTCTCCGCTACTTTGCGGCACGCTTCGCTTTCTCTCCACCGCCGCTAACTCCTTGCCGGAGTCCTCCTGAACAATCGCAGCATCAATTATGTCGTTGAGGCTGCCGCGATTGAACATCGCCAGTTTGTCCTTCAGGAGCGGGTTAAGCCCCTGGTAGAAGTGGTCCCGCCGCTTCTCATCAGTATCGGCGTGATACGACACGTAAAGCGCGAGATCATTGAACGCCCTGGAATATCCCAGCGCGTTCCGGCTCCCTTGTTGCAGGTGTAAGAATTCCTGCGTCTTCCTCTTCATCAGACCCGGCGGTATGTGATAGGCCCTGAAGGCCGTCCGGAACTCCGACCAGGTCATAACTCGGTCGGTGGGCTGTGAAGCACAGAAGTTTGCCCACCACGCGCTCGCGGATCCTTGGAGCTGCTGGACCGCGAATTGCGTCTTGCGCTGCTCACTTATTTGGAGCAGCCCGAACTTCATCTCTATCGTGCAGAGCCAGTTGTCCGCATCGAGGGGTTCATCCGCCCTTGAGAATACCGGGGGATGAGCCGCTAGGAAGTCGGAGTAGGAGCTCTGTTGACGCTCCTCACGGTCTTGACGTCTCTCTGGGCGAGACGTATTTGTAATAAGAGTTTGCAGCAACTCCGTGTGCTGCCGATGAGAACCCGCCATTGCCGCAACGATGTCGGCCAATGTAACCGTTGGCGGTGGTGGTGGCGGTGTTTGCTGTTGTTGTTGCTGCTGTTGCTGCTGCTGTCCCGAGGAGTCCTCGGGAGGCTGTTGGGAGGTTTCTCCCCCTTGACTGGAACCCCCAACGTCTGGGTTGGCACGGGTACGAGTCATTCTGAAATTCAAAACAGCAGCGATCAGTACATGTCATACTTAAGGATTCCATAGGAAACAGTAGGTATTGAAGTGACGCATGAATAATTTGCACAATATTCACATATATTGATAAAGCGTAAACTTTATACAAGATACATTATTCTCAGGTCTCCGAGAAGTCGTGCTCATGCCGTCACTACCTATACATACGCTACTGCCTACACGACATGTCACTGGTTACAAAAGTTTGGGTCATACTACTCTGGTTGCCCTACTTGGCAACCGTAACCCCCTACTCGGAGTAGAACTCGACCTCCTGTGGGTTGTCCTCCTCCGGCACCTCTGCTGGTGGCTCTGGATCTACTACCTCTTCTGCCATCTCGGGTTTTCCCATTGCTGGAAGACCCAAGACCACCGGTATGCCCAATACCGGAGGTACGAGGTCCTGCAATGCATGCACCTCGTCCATGGCCTGGTTGTAGTCTTCTTCCCAGCCTTGCCCTTCCTCAATAGCGTCGTCCCGTTCTTGAGTGAGGTCCTCATTCTGCTGGGTTAGAGTCTGCACCATCTCTTGTAACGCCGGGATGTCGACACGGCTTTTCTTCTTCGCCTTCTTCAGACGATGCAACTGATTATGCTGTTCGTTCAGTCACTTGATCGTCGGAAGGAGCACATTGCGGAGTGCGCTGTGGGCACTCTCGAAATGGTCTCCACGGCTTGTGCTCTCTTTGAGCCTTGCGGCGAGATGCTCTGTATGAACAGCTTAGCTGTCCATCACGGCCTTTCCCGCCCTCCATGGTGTCACGGGCTGCCACTTGCCACCTTCCCTCGGGTTCTCTACCTCTCACCGTGACGGTGAACGGTGCCCACCCGGGTGGCATAGGTCCTGCAGGAACCTCGACATGGATTGTCCACGTCTTGTTCCCCTCCTCGCCTTCTTCCGTGGCGAAGTACTGCAGCATCTGGTTGTACCCGAAATATTGAAGCATCTGCCTCAATACTTCCGGATAGCCGCTGTGGTGAGAACAGTGAGATTCCACCCACCCGTTCTCGAACTGTTTATCCGCTGTCATCTGTAAAAATATATTTGAGAAATTGTCAAATATTTATTTGAACAGTAAACCATTGAGTTATAACACCAAACATGTTATGGAACCCATAAAACTTGGAAACATAGTTCAAATTTAAACAAATTTGACTGCTGATCTGCTGTCCAACATGACAGCCCTGACCAGTTTCCCTTTCAACCTGATTTGGGCCATGCTAAAAGCAAAACCAATTATGGAGCTCAACATCAAATTTAAGCTAACTTCAATAGATTTACAGAAAGTATTTGCTTGGCCTAAGATCTGTCCTGGTTCAAGAGTTATGAGATGTCAAAGTTAACAGAATTTCTGGAGAAAATTGGACAGCACCTCCCTGCTTTAGGTACTGATTTGATCCAAGAATTCCAGTTGATTCTGCTCCCAATCTGACAAAACTTTTTGTTACAAAGATGTAACCCATCTCATAATATTTCCAGAACTACCTAATTTTCTATTTTTGGATTTTTGTTATGCAGGAAGTTATGCTCAATTTATAGAGAGTTTACAGAGAGTCTTTGCTCTGCCCTGTTTTCTGGACAGTTTCAACTCTACTGCATTTTTTGATTGGTTAAGGGATGAAACACCTCTGGACCTAGACAGAAGAGTTGTAAAGATCTTCCAAAGATTTCCAGAAATGTATCATATGACCCCAACCTCGAGATATCTCAATCTCTAACCTCTGATTAACTTCAGCCTTAATTCAGCTGAAAACGGAGTGCTCTGTCCTTAGCAACCTATCAGTTGAAAACTTGTTAACTTTGAATATCCTGATTAAGGGAAGAGGTTACAGCAAAGTTTTAATGCTCCAGATTAAAACTTTCAAGTTTTACAATGAGTTGTTCATTTAGTGGGGTGTGACGTCGATGTGTCACCAGATCATGTCGGTACTACATCCTCACAAAGAATAACCTATACCGGACTTAGCCGGCTTCGTTAGTTCAGTGGCACTAAGAGTCACTCACACACGGATACTACACACCTACCGTTTCGTGGTTAGACTACCTGCAAATAACTCAAGCAATCATCAGACTCGGCCGCATACCAAGTCCGGTATCCATACAGTTCGTACACCCAGCCGTCATCACTCGCCCGGATGTTCTCAAGCCAAACACGCCTTGAGCTACGTGTTCACGTTACTGAGCACGTGACGGGGTCTCCCAAATTGCACCACGCACGCCAGGGATGGACGTTGCTCGAATACCCCAAACGACATGAAGAGTCGTAGAGGATATTAAAGCGGGTCGAGTTACCTGCCACCCGTGGGGCTCCACCCTTCAGCTTGTGCGCACTGGTGGACATCGCTTATGTGCACCCCCCAAGACATAAAGCGTCCCGAGATGCACAATTTTCCGACATAAGCAAATAGGTTAGTATGCCACTTTCTATACACTAATAACATACTTATATGGGCTACTAACTCATTCCTCACTAGATTTTTGAAAAAGATGACCTTTTTAGTGCGTTAAACCTCAAGCAAGTTCTGATACCAACGCTGACGCGACCCCACGGTCTTGTCGAGCCAGGATCACGCTGACGGGTGCTGCGTTGCACAGCACCGGATAACATACATACAAGGTACAAAGCGGAAGAAAAATTTTATTACATAAAGTGGTTTATGAACATTTTACACCAAAATATGTCCAGTCTACACTCACGGGCGTAGACTACGCATCAAGTTCACGTTCAGCCCGTGAACGTGTCCTTGCTAGCACGCACGCACACTAACACGGCGGCGTGAACGACTCCCACTCGACGGGGTTCCCCTCCTGGGGTTCTGTCTCCTCCTCCGGAGTCCCTTCCTCATAGAACCCTGCAAAAGCTTCAAACACAAGCAGTGAGCGCGAAGGCTCAGCAAGACTGACCCATCTCTCCTAAACATGAAACTTCTACATGAGGGGTGATAGGTGCAGGAGATAAAACAAGTTGCAAGGACTCGCCTAATTAGTGGAACCTTACTTTCAAGTTTTAGCAGCAGGTGTGGAGAACCTTACGCTAAGGCACATGAGATAGCCGCAATCAAATAAGAAATGCATTTCTCTCATGTACTTTGCCCAAAGTTGAAAGGAACTTTAATTAGCTCTAAACTATAGCAAATCATTAGCAATCATAGTTCATTTTTCAATCAGCCACATTTTTAACATGTAACTAGCCTGTTCTTTCTACGTCACGGTACAGTGAACAAGTGGTATTCACTGACCGCGAGGGACGGCGATTATAATCGATTTACACCTGCAGGGTTACCCGAACAACCTGTCACGTACACCCGTACTCGATGTTGCCTGCAGCAACCATCACGGACGTCGTACGCAACCACCTATCACCCGTCAGCCAAATGTTGAACCAGTCCAATCGTCCCGACCAAGAGGTCTCTGCGCGTGCATCTCAGTGCCGCCAGCCGATTTACACCTCAAGCTCTCAACCTACCCTCTGAACGACCAGCTATGCCTCAACACCCAGCTACCCGTGTTACATCGGTTTCCCGGTTCCCATATACCCAGTTGGTCTTCGGTACCGTTCTAGCTTGTTCAACAGGCCCGCACACGGCTCGGTCCTCAATCGACACAAGCGGAGCTATAGCATCCAGGCCTCAAAGTCCTGCTGCCCTTACTCTCCGCTCGGTCTCATTTTTCTTGCCATGTGTATCATGTGCTATCTCTACCTGAGTCGAGTGCCTCTAGCCTATGCTCGCGAATAGTTCCAACTACTCGACTTGTACCGAATCCTACCCTAACTTAGCCTTGCAATAGCTAACGGGGTTTGCAATCCTAAACCCAACCCATGGTTTTCTTGGCTATGCAATTGGGTTTCCAAACAAGACTCTAATGCAAGGAATAATGGTACTCAAGTAAGTGCTCAAAACAATAAAAATTTGTAAAAAGGTTAATGCAAACCGGGGCTTGCCTTGCTGCTCTTGTTCGTAGGCTAGCTGCTCTTCCGGAGTAACGAAGTCTAGGACTTCGGATTCCTCCTCGACCTTAGCGACTACATGAGATACAAGTATACGTGTCAAATTAAATGCATTTGATTTGAATTACACCTGTGAAGCTTATAAGTCTTACCAGAAAGACTCAATGACTCTGAAATTTTAACTGTGGCTTGGTTACAAGCTAAACAGAGACTTGGTCAAGTTTTAGTTGCAGCAAAGCTCATTTGAGCCCTCCACAATTAATTATGTACTTGACCTTAATTGGAGGATTTAGGGTGTTCTAGGGATTTTCATGGAGCAAGCCATGACTTTCTGAAAACTAGATTTTTAGAGGGTTCTAATGGAGTTGGTCGCACTTAATTTGAAGGTTCCTAGCTAAAGATATGAGCTAAACAATTTCAGAGAAAATTATGAAAATGTATCTGAACATTTTCTATTTTCTCTGGAACAGTTTCACTAATCATACCATTAGGTGGACAAATGAGCTCAAATGGATCTAAAAATTTTATGGTAGTTCAGGGATATTTTGGTGAACATCCCAGTAAAATTTCAGAATTTTCCTCCGAGCGATTCCCCAGTTAAAATTCCACACAATTTAAATTTTGAGGAATTAATTCTGGAGAATTAAGGATTTTCATGAGGTGAAGCTTGATTTGCTGGAAAGTACTCAGAGTGCTGAATCCAACAAAATTTGGTTCACTCGATTTGGAGCTTTCTAGCCAAAGTTATGTGGGTTTGAAGTTTGAACTAAAACTGAAAATCGAGAAAAAGTTTAAACTTCTGCCCGTGGGCGATGACCGGAAACCCGTGCGCACCGGTGAGAGCACCTGCTAGGGTTCCGGCGAGGTCGGTTTTGCTCTGCCGTGCACCAGATCGATCGGGAATCGCTCGGAGAGCATCAGTGGTGCACGGGGGAACATGAACAAGGGCTGGGTGGAAGCTAGAAACGGCGGCAACTATGCTCTCGACGGTGAGCCGAGGTACTTAGCCACGGCGGCGGGGAAAACGGCCATATCATGGCCGATTCTCGATGGTTTTCTTTGCTTCCTGTTCGAGCGTGTGCGCTGACATGTGTAGAATCTACTGGATAACGGGCTTGACCCACCCTAGCGTATGGAGCACGAATTTCACTCGAAAGTGATCTCGGCTCCTATGAACTGGCCGAGAGTAAATTTGGAAATTCTTGACCGATGGTTGATCAATTGCCAAATGTCTTTTGGCTACTCCATCTGCATACAATCATGCACCTTTCTTGTGTAGAGAAGTGGACGTGACAACGGCCGTGCCGTGCTGTCCACGAGAGCCCGAACGGCGGCGACGTTTGGTCCGCCGGAGAAAAGGTCCGGTGTAGCTCGAGGGCGCCTGCTCACTGGCCAACACGGGGTCTAGGATGTTGCTCACGATATCCCGGTGCCGTTTTGCTGCGGAGGAGGCTGTGCTCTCGAGTGATCGGACTGATCACGCGCAGGGTCGAGAGGCGGCTGGTTGCGGTGGAGCTCGGGTGAAAAAACACACCGAACATGGCGGGGCTCGGGAGATATATGACGGGAGCACGCCGGGGAGGGGATAAGAAGCCCGGGCGGCTGGTCTCCAGCTCGGGGCACGCAGCAGGAGCTGGCGCCGGCCGGCCCCTCGGTGGCGCGCTCGTACTGCACCCCAGAACCGAGTGTGCTGAGTTTCAGTCGGTTTGATTTGAATCAGTGGCTGACATGTGGGTCCCACTTCTAATTTTAACCCCTGAACTTAACTCCATTTCACTGGTGTAAACAGTAGGCCCTAAACTGCCCATGGTGATTTGAATTATTCACCCCTGAGCCATTTGAATTTGTTAGAATTCAAACTGGGTTTGGTTTGACTAAATTTCAGCACATGTTCAGTTTGAAATTCAAATAAAGTTTGAATTTGCTACATTTAGCTCATGTCAAGATCAACTCCAAATGGAGTGAAAATTGGTGTGTGAGTTCACAAAAATGTGCTCAGTAAGAATATGCCTCCCACTTTTGAATGCATGGGATAAAAACAGTTTGAATTTGAATTTGGGTTCAAACTACCCTTTTTCTAGCTATACCCAAAAGTACCTCAAAAGGTTTTGAATTTGGGTGAAACTTGGCATGGACATTCCTAGCAATGTGTAGGAGTTTTCCAAATGTCCAGCCCCTAGATGATGCATGTGGGAAATACCACTTTTGCATTTTGTGTGTTTATTCTCTAATGAGCATGTTGATAATGGTTACTTGCTCTTCAAATGTGTTCATCAACTATCTTCGAATGAGGTGTGTGTGTGGTGATGAACATTTTAATCCTGTGTCAAAAACTGAGGCCCTTACAATTTGCGAAAACTTTGCAAAAATGAATCTTCCCCACACTTTCCATGTTCAAAATTATCAGGGTTCGTTAAAAATGACGACCCGAAACTTCTCTAGGGATTAGGAGTCACCCAATCTTAATAAAGAGACGTTTAGTTCCGCATAGTTAGTCACCATAGGGGAAGAGGGTTGATTGTTTGCATGATTGTTTGGTGATTGTTGCATGCATATTTATGGTTCTTTATATATATGATTATGAGCCTAATAGTTAATTTTTCTTAAGGTTTATTGTTGTAAGACTTTGTTGCTATCTGTAATAGATGGCAGGCAGGGGATGAGGATGAGGTCGTGGCCGTGGAGTGCCCGAGGCAGATGGGCCTCCAGAGTTCCAGTTTCTAGCCTGGAACGGGCGAGCTGCTTCATGAGGAGCTGCTCAGCCAACTATGCAGCAGATGCTAGACACTCAAAACCAGCTCGTGCAGGGCCTGACAATGATCATGGCCAACATACACCAGGCCCCTCTGCCTCCACCACTGCCGGTACCTGGGCCTCGGTCCAAGCTGAGAGACTTCCAGAGTACTCGGCCTCTAGTCTTAATGAGCCAAGTGGAGACGATGGACGCGGATGATTGGCTGAAGACGATCGAACAGCAAGCTGCAGTTGATCCAGTGTCAGGGCCGGGAGTGTGTCTTGCAAGCCGCTCACCAGCTAGCAAGACCCGCAGCAGACTGGTGGACAGCTTACACCGCTGCTCACGCAGACCCTCAGGCTATCACTTGGGAGGAGTTCCAGCTCAGCTTCCACAGCCACATCGTGCCAGCCGGTGAGATCAAGATGTAGCGGAAGGAGTTTCTGAGTCTGAGACAAGGTGGCTTGATAGTGCGTGAGTACCTCACCCGCTTCACGCAGCTGTGAGCTACGCACCTGAGGAGATCAAGACCGACGAGATGAAGCAGGATTGCTTCATTCAGGGTCTTGATGAGGAGCTGAAGAATGCACTATCGTCCAGCTACTAAAATAGCTTCAACAAGATGGTGCACATTGCCTTCGTCATGGAGAAGCAAATGCCAAAGCTTGAGGCACACAGGAAGCACGGGATGGGATGGCACGTACAGTCTTCGGGCAATAGCAGTCGTCCTCGCTTTGCACCACAGCCAGCTACACAGACGGGCTGGTTTGTGCGACCGAATCCGCCGCCCAGGTACCCTGCACTAGCTTTCAGGAAGCAGACTCAGCCACAGCGCCAGCAGAGCCAGCATGCACAGCAGCGTTCAGCTTTCCCGCCCCGTGCAGCAGGACCCACTCAGCAGGGTCAGGTTGGAAGAGCTCTTGGGCCGTGCTACTTTTGTGGCGAGATGGGTCACCTTGCCAGCAGATGCCAGAAGAATAAGCCGTCCCAGCAGCAGCAGCAGTCTCCCGTGTGGTCGAGTGAACCATGTAGCTATGGAGGAGGCTCAGGAGGCTCTGGACGTGGTACTTGGTACGTTTACAGCTGACTCTCACCCTGCTACTATTCTATTTGATTCAGGTGCCACACACTCTTTTATTGCCAAGAATTTTATAAAGAAACATGATGTGAGGACAATAGTGTAGGATCGAAGTACACATGTAAAGCTACCAGAGGGGGGTGAATGGTAGATAAAAACTTTTCAGCGGAAGCAACAAAACACCCCTCAGCAGAAAACCGATCTGTTAAAGAAACGTGTGTGCGACTAATCTAAACGTGTTCAACTGTGACAAAACTAGTATAGATTGTAGAGAATCAAGTCACGAAGACGTCACAATAAGAATCATAAAAATCCGTTGAGAGAAACTCAAGTTACGATGGAAAGATCGAACAAAGGTCAATCTGTCCTACATGAGAAAAACAGTTCTAGAATACTGCAAAGAAACTCGTGTAGATCAGAAACCACAAATTCAATGACTGTTAAATTTTCAAAGATTATAGATAATCAAGTTGTGAAGACAACCCAAAAAGAATCACATCAATTGGATCTATAAAACTCGAGTTATGATAAAACCACCGAAGCAAGGTAGTGCTGAACAGAAACTCGACGAGAAAAACTTGTCTGAAACAAGTCGGACAAACAAGGCACAGAAGTTCCTTTAGAATACGAATTTTATTTATCAAAACACAAGAGGAACAGCCCCAAAGTCGTGGTCTCCACGAGCCTTGGCCTCCCTTGCTTATATAACCAGCTCTATGGCCAATCCAATTCAAACTAGGACTCCTACTCCTACTTGGATTCAAACTGTAACTTTCCAATACTGCTCAAGACTCTTCTATACGCAGATAGAAGCAATCTTAAGATTTCCAAACACCTTAGGAACGTCCCAAACATTCCTAAAACAACTCTAGTTCATGCCTAACACGAAATCCTGTTATAACCAACTCGAAACTTTCCATAAACAAACCATAACCGCCTCAGCCACAGCCTGAGCGCAAAATCCAGCCGGTTGAACCTTTTCAACCATATCTCTACTTCCATATCTCTTCACCATGCCTTGGAACCATTTTGCCACGTCCATGCACTCCTTGCACACGTGCAAACACCTTCCAACAGCGTCCACGATACCTTCATATGCATTGTTCTTGATCCAAACATGTTGTGCGACCTCCCGATCAACTCAACCACAATTCCTCCCGAACTTGGTTGTTGAACCTCATCTTCTCCCTAAGACTAGTTCAATGGATCCCGTAACCAGCCATGTCTTGAACTCAAGCAACACCTGCACATGAATAAACAACCAATACTTCCGAGCACAAGTCCTCGACTTGACTCTCCTTAGTTCCGAAACTACAACATCTTACGTGAGCACCTCACATAAGCATGTTGTAAACCATAGCAAAATGATATCAGCCATAATCACCAAAACACACCAAAAACTTAGTAAAATAATACTAAGCAAACTTTCCATAAGAGTAAAGCAAGTTCGAAACATTGCAAGTTAAAAGC
The DNA here is from genome assembly GCA_030760725.1 of Neostapfia colusana. Taxonomy (NCBI): domain Eukaryota; kingdom Viridiplantae; phylum Streptophyta; class Magnoliopsida; order Poales; family Poaceae; genus Neostapfia; species Neostapfia colusana. The sequence continues at coordinate 67,027,962 of JASWHV010000011.1, forward strand.
AGAAGCATTGTAATCATGCTCCGAACCTTACCAAAGCTAACCGGACCTTGAACCGTAGCTTACCAAAGCTAGTTGGACCCAGCGCCGGAGCTTACTAAAGCTTAGTCGGACCTAGCACAGAACTTACCAAAGCTAGTCGGACCTAGCACCGGAGCTAGAAAAACAAGTCGGACCTAGCCAAAATAAGTCAGACCTAGACAAAGCAAGTCAGACCTTACATCGGACCTTGCCGGAGCTACCCAAAACAAGTCGGACCTATCGTCGGACCTTGCAGGAGCTCGGACCGAGAGTTGGACCTTGTTAAAAAGGTGTTTTGGTAGTATTCAAAACTTTTATCGTCAAAGCCAATATATTCAGCACACATAGGTCTCACAATCTCCCCCTTGATGAATGCATTGGCAACAACACTTAAAATCCGAACATTGGCTTATTCACATGAAAAGTTTTGAAAACAATTTCTCCCCCTTTGTAAATCAGAAATAAAATGAGAAGAAAAACAAAAATACCAAAAATTCCCCCCTGAGAAGAATCGTGCCAAAACATTTGTGAATGTGTGCAATGTGTGATCAATTTCTCCCCCTTTGACAATGTATTCAGCAAGGTACAACAACAACAACCAAGCCTTTATCCCAAGCCTGTTGGGGTCGGCTAGACATGAAACCCAATATCAATGAAGTAAAAGAGAGGAAGAGATATGAGAACAAGGAAAAAAGAAAAAAAAGAGAGAGAAAAGAAAAAAAGAAAAAAAGGCAAAAAAAGGAAAAAGAGAAAAGAGAAAAGAAATAAGAAAAGGGAAAAGAAAAAGAGAAAAAAAAAGAAAAAATTAGACTACGATTCTGGCACATGAATTGCTACTTTCCATGCGGTCCTATCATGAGCTAAGTCTCTGGATACATTCCAATCTCTCAAATCTCGTTTTACCGCCTCCTCCCAGGTCAACCTTGGTCGTCCTCTACCCCTACTAATATTTTCTCTACCTCTTAAAATCCCACTGTTAACCGGTGTTTCTGGAGGTCTCCGTTGGATATGTCCAAACCTCCTAAGTCGATGTTGGACTAACTTCTCTTCAATCGGCGCCACCCCTACCTTATCACGAATCGCCTCATTCCTTATTCGGTCTCTTCTCGTGTGCCCACACATCCACCGTAGCATGCGCATCTCTGTGACACTCATTTGTTGGACATGTTGCCGTTTAGTTGGCCAACATTCCGCCCCATAGAGCATCGCGGGTCTGATCACCGTCCTATAGAACTTCCCTTTTAGCTTTTGTGGGACTTTCCTATCACATAGGATTCCAAAGGCTTGTCGCCATTTCATCCACCCTACCTTGATCCTGTGGCAAACATCCTTATCAATATCGCTATTGCTTTGTAACATTGATCCTACGTATCGGAAAGAGTCCCTTCTAGGTACTATTTGTCCTTGTAGACTAACATTTCCCTCTTCACGACCAACACCACTAAAGTCACACCTCATATACTCGGTTTTGGTCCTACTAAGTCTAAACCCCTTGGACTCTAAGGTTTGTCTCCATAACTCTAATTTCTTATGAACACCATCTCTAGTTTCATCTACCAGCACTACATCATCAGCAAAGAGCATGCACCAAGGGATATCCCCTTGTATATCCTTCGACACCTCATCCATCACCAAGGAAAAGATGTATGGGCTCAAAGATGATCCTTGATGTAGTCCTACCGTGATAGGAAATGCATCAGTCTCACTATCACTTACGCGCACACTTGTCCTAACATTATTGTACATATCCTTGATAAGGGTAATGTACTTTGTTGGCACTTTATGTTTCTCTAGTGCCCACCACATGACTGACCTTGGTATCTTGTCGTACGCCTTCTCCAAGTCGATGAACACCATATGCAAGTCCTTCTTCTGCTCCCTATATCTCTCCATAAGCTGACGAAGCAAGAAAATTGCCTCCATTGTAGACCTCCCAGGCATAAAACCAAACTGGTTTTTAGTGACATTGGTCACTTTCCTCAGGCGGTGTTCAATCACTCTCTCCCAAAGCTTCATAGTATGACTCATAAGCTTAATACCTCAATAATTAGTACAACTTTGAATATCTCCTTTATTTTTGAAGATAGGTACTAATATACTTTTCCTCCATTCTTCAGGCATCTTGTTTGACCAAAAAATGTGGTTGAATAGCTTTGTGAGCCGTACTATTGCGACGTCCCAAAGACATCTCCACACCTCAATAGGGACATCGTCAGGGCCGAGGGCCTTTCCTCCTTTCATCCTTTTTAAGGCCTCCTTAACCTCAAACTCTTGTATCCTCCGCATGAACCGCCTGTTGGAGTCATCAAAGGAGTCATCCAACTCAACCATAGTGCTCCCATTCCCATCATTGAATAGCCCACTAAAGTTATCACGCCATCTATTCTTAATCTCTTCATCCTTCACTAGAATGCGGTCAGTCTCATCTTTGTTGCATTTAAATTGATTGAGATCCCTCATCTTTCTCTCGCGGATTTTTGCTACCTTGTATATGTCCTTTTCACCTTCTTCTGTCCCTAGTCTCTCATTTAACTTATCATAGGTCTGTCCTCTTGCCTTACTCACAACCCGCCTTGCATTCTTCTTAGCCTCTTTGTACTTAAGCATGTTGCTTGCGCTTCTATCATTATGCCAACTCTTGTAACACTCCTTCTTCTCCTTAATGGCCTTTTGTACATCCTCATTCCACCACCAAGTGTCTTTATCTATAAGTTTCTTTCCCTTTGTCACACGGAACACCTCACTAGCTACCTTCCTAATGCAAGTTGCCATCTTCATCCACATACTCTCTGCATCTCCATTTTCTGCCCAGGGTCCTTCTGTGATCACCCTATTTTTAAAGGATTCTTGTGATTCCCCCTTCAACTTCCACCACTTTGTTCTTGTGATTTTGACACCTTTGTCCCGCAAAGAACATGTATGGAAGTGAAAGTCAGCTACCAAAAGTTTATGTTGTGTCACAACACACTCCCCCGGGATCACCTTACAATCTAGACACTCCCGTCTATCCTTTCTCCTAGTGAGGACAAAGTCAATCTGGCTAGAGTGTTGGGCACTACTAAAGGTCACTAGGTGAGATTGCCTCTTCCTAAAGAGGGTGTTAGCTATCAACATATCATAGGCTACGGCAAAGTCTAGGATGTCCTTACCCTCTTGATTTCTATTGCCGCATTCAAAACCTCCATGTACTCCCTCAAATCCTAGGTTAGTTGCACCCACATGACCATTGAGATCTCCTCCTATGAGGGGTTTCTCGGTTATCGGTACACTACTAACCATATCCTCCAAGTCCTCCCAAAATTGCCTCTTAGCACTCATGTTGAGCCCAACTTGTGGGGAATAAGCACTAATGATGTTCAAGACAATGTCCCCAATTACTATCTTGATTAAGATGATCCTATCCCCTCATCTTCGAACATCCACTACTCCATCCTTAAGACTCTTATCTATTAGAACACCTACGCCATTCCTAGTCCCAGCCAAACCAGAATACCAAAGCTTGAAACCGGTATTCTCGACTTCTCTCGCCTTTTGACCCGCCCATCTAGTCTCTTGTACACAAAGGATATTTACTCGTCTCCTAATGGCAACATCTACTAACTCACGTAGCTTCCCCGTCAAGGATCCTACATTCCAACTACCCACTCAAAATCTATGTTCCTCGGCTAGCTTCCTTACGCTTTGCACCCGTCGAGTATGATGCAAAGACCCTTGCTCACTTATTACTACATCCGGGCGATGATGTAGCGCGCCACTAAGGTGATGGTGATCCGGCCCTTGCTCATTTAACACCATATCCGGATTCCGATATGGTGCGCCACTAATGCGGTGGCGACCCGGCCCTTGCCCACTTAACACCATACCCGGGTCTGATATGGCGCGTCGCTAAGAGGGTTACGCCCCAACGAATTTCTATTGGGTTTCATTTCCATGAGAATGGCTAAGTGTAGTTGTTGGCTCGCCAAGCATATCACAACCCCCTCCTCCTTTACCCGGGCTTGGGACCGGCTATGTCATTACAACATAGGCGGAGTTAATGTATTCAGCAAGGTACAAAAGAGAAATTTTAATTTGTTATGAGCACATTATAACATATACATATAAAACAAAGCTCATCCAAATCATACTATCAAGTAACTTACACTATCACATCAATGAGATACATAAAGTAGTGTAAGCCATGCTAGAGATCAAGTGTAATTTTCAATTTAAGCAAGTCATAATCTCACAAACTTAACTATTTCAAGACCTGGAAACATGACACTTGTTGCTGCATTTTATTTATCATTTAAAGCACACATTTTTATCTTATGACATTTGCAAGAAATTATATGCAGCATCAGCCTTATTCTAACCAACCAAGCCAAGCCTATGTCATTTGACAGTCAGAAGCTTAAGGACATGGTTTTAGTCATACACAACTCCTTTCAAGTTCATATGTAAGTGCAATGATAAGCCATCTCAAAAGAAGAAGTGTGATGCATGCATATTCTCTTGATCTTTTCTCATTTTTTTATTTGAACATAAAAACTCAACATGTGAGTTGATTACTTGATTAATTCTTTATGATTAAAAGCACTTGTGAGCATGCAACAAGTTCAAAACAACAAGAAAGTTTGACCATGACCATATTTAGTGTAAGTAATTATTCCAATTACTAGACATGGTAAAAACTGCAAAATGTATAACACGAGTAATGTAGTAAGAACTTTCAGCATGAAAAGGAATCACAAAGTCATATATGCATGAAATACTATGCTCATATTATTTTAATTTCAGATTCACACATAGACTTCCCAAGTTTCAAAATTCTCCCTCAATTTAAGCCATGAGGATGCATAACCCCTATTTCACTACGAATGTAACAAAAACAAGTGAAATCCAAAGGTTTTGTAAAAATGTCAGCCAATTGTTGTTCAGTATCTACATGGTGAAGCACAATGTTCCCTTTTTCGACATTATCACGGAGAAAGTGATACCTAATGTAAATGTGCCTAGTTCTCGAATGTTTCACGGGTTTTTAGCAATGCAAATGGCACTAGTGTTATCACAAAACAGTGGAACACTATCTAGATCAACCCCATAGTCCTTAAGTGTTTGAACAATCCAAAGAATTCGTGAGCAAGCACTAGCAGCAGCTACATATTCAGATTCGGCTGTGGATTGTGCAACTGAACTTTGTTTTCTAGAGGACCAGGCAACAAGTGAATTACCAAGAAAATCGCAAGCACCAGAAGTACTTTCCCTATCAATCCTACAACCCCCAAAATCAGCATCGGAAAAAACTTTCAAAGTAACAGTTGATGAAGAAGGAAGAAAAATGCCAAATTCTTGAGTTCCATGTAAGTACCTGAGAATCCTTTTGACGGCTTGACGATGTGAAGCACATGGGGAGGCTTGAAACCGTGCACAAAGACATACGCTGAATTGTATGTCCGGTCTTGATGCCGTGAGATACAAAAGTGATCCGATCATGCTTCTATATCTTTTTGATCAACGGGATCACAATCTTCATCAAGTTCAAGTGTTGTTGCTGTTCGCATTGGTGTCCAAAGAGGCTTGCTTTTGTCCATATTGAAGCGCCTTAGGAGATCTTTTGTATACTTTGTTTGATGCACAAAGGTACCCTCCTTGGTTTGCTTGATTTGCAGCCCCAAAAAGTACATGAGTTCTGCCATCATACTCATCTGAAATTTTGAACTCATCATAGCTGAAAACTTGGACACAAGATCATGAGAAGCACAACCAAAGATAATATCATCCACATACACTTGAACAAATAATGAGTCATTGCCATGCATAAGCACAAAGAGTTTTATCAACCTTGCCCATGGTAAACCCTTTTCAAGTAAGAATGTTTTTAACCTATCATACAATGCTCTAGGGGCTTGTTTGAGACCGTACAAGGCTTTGGACAGTTTCTAAACATGATTAGGAAAATTTGGATTTTCAAAACCAGGTGGTTGTTTGACGAAAACCTCCTCATCTATGTAGCCATTAAAAAAGCACTTTTAACATCCATTTGATATAGCTTAAAACCTTTAGATGCAGCAAAAGCTAACAAAATTCTTATGGCTTCTAATCTAGCAACAGAACAAAAGTTTCATCAAAATCTAGACCTTCAACTTGTGTGAAACCTTGAGCAATCAACCTAGCCTTATTCCTAACTACAACCCCATCCTCACTTTGTTTATTTTTAAACACCCATTTAGTTCCAATTAAAGTGTGACCTTGAGGTGGAGGTACAGGTTTCCAAACATTATTTCTTTCAAAATTTTCTAACTCTTCTTGCATGGCAATAATCCAAGATTCATTAGTGAGTGCGTGCGATATATCTTTGGATTCAAAAGAAGCAACAAAAGCAGAACGAGCATGAGAATTGGGGTCGAAAAACCTGGATCTTGTAACTCGTTCATGCAAGCTTCCAATAATTTGTTGTGGAGGATGACTTTTGAGAATCCGGAGGGGAGTGGACACTTCACAAGCTTCTTCTTCTTCATGTTCATCACAAATAGATGAGCTTGTGACGTGAGGAGGATCTGGACCAGCAATGGTGGTCGTCGGTGCTTGCTGTGAATCAAGATCAGGAGCTGGAACAATGTCATTAGCTGCTGATTTTTCGGGCAGCAGCACCACTTCTTCCTCTTCTTCAACGAAAATACTCTCCCCCTGCGGATATGTATCCGGACCTGCAATATTTGAACTAGTACCTGGGCTAGCTTCATCAAAAGAAACCTCACAAGTCTCCACAATTTTGTTAGTATCAAGTAAAAGCACACGGTAGCCTCTAGTATGAGATGGATAACGAAGAAACATGCCATCAATAGATCTAGCTTCAAATTTATCAAGATTACCATGTTTCTTAACAAAGCATTTGCAGCCAAAGACCCTAAAGTGTGTGACACTAGGCCTATGTCCAAACCTGAGCGCATATGGTGTTTTACCTAGCTTAGCACGCAAGAAAACACGATTTGAGACATAACAAGCGGTTGCAATTGCATCAGCCCAAAATTTCCTAGGAGTTTGATATTCATCAAGCATAGTCCTAGCCATCTCAACTATGGTTCTGTTCTTTCTCTCTACAACACCGTTTTGTTGAGGTACATATGGTGAAGAAAATTGATTATCTATTGCATTTTCAGCACAAAAGTGATCAAACGTTTGATTTTTAAATTCGGTTCCATTATCACTTCTAATTGCTCTTAAAGATCCTGGGTGATCAATCGATAATCTAAGAAATAAAGTTCTAAAGTGACTAAAAGCTTCATTCTTAGATGTCATAAAGTAAACCCAAGAGTATCTAGAATAGTCATCAACAATCACAAGAACATACCATTTACCTCCGAAGGATTGAACACATGAAGGTCCTACAGTGTCAAGGTGTAAAAGTTGACCCGATTCAGTTGTCATGGTCATTGTGAGAGGAGCATGTGAACCTGCAAACATCTTAGCATGTCTACAAGAAGAGCACACAATTTCTTTGTCCCCTTTAAGCTTAGGCAGCCCATGTATGCGATCAAGAGCACTAACACGCGTGAGATGATCAAAGCCTACGCGACCAAGTCTACGATGCCAAAAATATAAATCTTTGGAATCATTTGCAACTAGACATATATGCTAAGAGGAAGACATATCAAAATCAGCTTTAAAAACACTTCCAAACCGAGACATGTTAAAAATAAGCTCACTATTTGATTTGCAGCAGTTTTTATTGAAAATAATTTCCAGATTTTCATCTAGCAATTGTGAAGCAAGTTGTATTTCAAATTTTTGACAAGTGCCACATCCTTCAAAGTGTAGTGATCATTTACTCTAACCAAACACCTAGCAATTATAGGAGTTGAAGAACGAAAGTAACATTCTCTTCACGTGACACAAAAGAGAGGGAGGAGAACCATTCTTTGTTACCGGTCATGTGGCGTGAGCAACCTGAACACGACGTCCAGCAGGAATAATATGCGAAAGCTGAGATAAAACATCAGGTTTATGAGTCAAAGTTTGAGATTTTTTGTTCTTAACTACTGACCTATGAGGTGTTACTTGTGTAGCACAAAAATCAGTAGCTCCAGAGGCAAAAATAGAAGGTCCGGAGGCAAAAACTGAAGCTCCGGAGGCAAAAACTGAAGCTCCGGAGGTAAACTTTGAATATTTCTGACTCATAACAGCAGGTTGCATGTTCCTGACATTCGGTTTAGTATGTGCAGCAAATTTTGTATGAGAGTTATAAGATCTAGCTTGCATTTTTTTCCTTTTTATGTTGTTTAGCTAGTCTATAACAAAAATCTATGACATGACCATCTCTACCACAATATGTACAATGAAATTTAACTTTGTGTTCATGTCTAGATGAGTATGCAGTATGCTTATTTTGAACCCGAATGTGACAACGCTCCTGCAGATTTAAAAACCACTTCTTTTTTGTTTAGGAACTGTTTGAATCAAACCACTTCCTAATGATTTTACAATTTTAGGTGGATGTTCCTTAGCATGAGCATGTGAATCAAAACCTAAACCAGTTTTATCATTGCAAGACTTGGAAGAATTCAGCAGCAAGTTTAGGTTCTTATTCCCATTACAAAACTGATCTAATGTCCTATGCATGTTATCAAGTTTATTTGATAGATCAAGACAATTTCCACATGAAGTTTTTCCTTTTAATTTGCAATTGGAACAATATTTAACTTCATGAGAACATAAAGCATTGTTCAATATAGAAATTTCTTTCATAGCATCTTGTAGTTTCTTATCAAGATCATTGCAAGAAGAACAATGCAAATCACTTGTAGAACAACAAGCATCTTTTAAGTTTTTATCATTAAGTGCAGCAAGCTTTTTGTTCTTTTCGATTTCAAGTTCATGTTTATCAAGTGTGGAGATGTGTGCACTTCTTAGAGAGGACAATTGTTCATGTATTAAATCACATGAGGAACAAGAATCATCACTAGGAATCAAGGATTTTAAACGATAAATTTCAGATTCTAGTGACTCAATTTTAACAGCAGTGTCCCTAAGCTTTTTGTCCTTTTTCTTAACAATAATAGTGGCACGAGAAATAGCATCACACATTTCTTCGCAAGTCGGACATACCTCTTCGTTGTCACTGTTGTGTTCTGCATCCTCCATACTTGATTTTGATTTGCCCGCCATGAAGCACAAGTTTGCCAGATCATCTTCATCTTCATCACTTCCAATGTCTACATCACCCGAGCCAAGTTCTTGAAGTGCGGTGATGAAACTGTTTATCAGTTTGCGTCCTGTAAAACCCTTCTTTTTCTTGTTGGTGTTGCCAAAAGAGTACTTGACGTTATTCTGCTTTTCATCACGGTTAGAAGGACCTGAAAGGTTAGGGCAATCTGTATGAAAGTGTCCTATCTTACCATATTCAAAGCATCGTTGAGGTCTGGAGCTTCCTCTCCTTCTAGTTCTCACATTTTGCAATGCTTTTGAGAACCTAGTAGAAATAAGTACTAGCTCCTCCTCTGGAAACTCCTCAATCTTTTCCAGGGTTAGTGAAGACAGCAAAGCAAGTGTATTTCTAGATGATTGGCCGGAGCTAGGCATATAACGTCGTGAGACAAATGCAATAGTCTTATTTGGGTTCTTACGTGATATAATGTCAATTTCATGAGTTTTTAGCTTAGAATAAAGCACATCTATTGTAAGAGTACTCATGACAGTGCATTCACGTATGGATGTTACTTTCATCTCCCAAATTGACATGTCTAATGCACTTAGTAATTGCCTAGCATTTTCAGCATACGAAAAATTAACATTGACGCTACGCAAGTTGCTGAGAATTTTATTAAAGCGAGCAAAGAGGTCATCAATGGACTCACCGGGTTGCATCTCAAAGCGCATGTATTCTTTCTTGAACATATCCTATCTTACCTCCTTGATCGTGTTGGATCCTTCGTGGTAGTCACAAAGTGCTCTTGACACATCGTACGCCGATCGAAGGTGTGCAACACGGTCGAAGTCGCTCTGAGTTAGTCCTTGTATGATCATGTCCCGAGCCTTGTTGTTGTTGTCGACATCTCTCATGTTTGTACCCGTGACTTGATCGTTTGAAGGCACATCGTAAGGATTATACATCTTTTCCCATATTGCAAAGCCTTGCGCCTAGATGAAAGCTTCCATACGTGCCTTCTAAACCTGAAAATCAATACCACTAAACACACAAGGTTTGGTGGAGTATTTCTCCATGATGATGACATGACCCACGGTCTTGTCAAGCCAGGATCACGCTGAGGGGTGCTGCGTTGCACAGCACCGGATAACACACATCAAAGGTACAAAGCGGAAGCAAAACTTTTATTACATAACGTGGTTTATGAATATTTGTACATCAAAATAGGTCCAGTCTACACTCACGGGCGTAGACTATGCATCAAGTCCACGTCCAGCCCTTGAACGTGTCCTTGCTAGCACACACGCACACTAACTCTGCGGCGTGCACGACTCCCACATGACGGGGTTCCCCTCCTGGGGTTCCGTCTCCTCTTCGGGAGTCCCTTCCTCATAGAACCCTGCAAAAAGCTTCAAACACAAGCAGTGAGCATGAAGGCTCAGCAAGTCTGACCCGTCTCACCTAAACATGGAACTTCTACATGAGGGGTGATGGGTGACATGAGGTAAAAATCATTTGCAAGGACTCGCCTAATTAGTAGAACCTTACTTTCCAGTTTTAGCAGCAGGTTGTGAAGAACCTTACGCTAAGGCACATGAGAGAGCCGCAATCAAACAAGAAACGCATTTCTCTCATGTACTTTGCCCAAAGTTAAAAGGAACTTTAGTTAGCTCTAAACTACAACAAACCATTAACAAGCAAAGTCCAGCTTTCAATCAGCAACATTTTAACATGTAACTAGGCTGTTCTTTCTATGTCACGGTATAGTGAACAAGTGGTACTCACTGACCGCGAGGGACGGTGATTATAATCGATTTACACCTGCAGGGTTACCCGAATAACCCGTCACGTACACCCGTACTCGATGTTGCCTACAACAACCATCACGGACGCCGTACGCAACTACCTTTCACCCGTTAGCAAATATTGAACCGGTCCAATCGTCCCGAGCAAGAGGTCTCTGCACGCGCATCTCAGTGCCACCAGCCAATTTACACCTAGAGCTCTCAACCTACCCTTTGAACGACCAGCTATGCCTTAACACCCAGCTACCCGAGTTACATCGGTTTCCCTGTTCACATATAGCCGGTAGGTCTTCGGTACTGTTCTAGCTTGTTCAACAGGCCCGCACACGGCTCGGTCCTCAGTCGACACAAGCGGAGCTACAGCACACAGGCCCCAAAGTCCTGCTGCCCTTACTCTCCGCTCGGTCTCATTTTTCTTGCCATGTGTATCATGTGCTATCTCTACCCGAGTCGAGTGCCTCTAGCCTATGCTCGCGAGTAGTTCCAACTACTCGACTTGTACCGAATCCTACACAATCTTAGCATTGCAGTAGCTAACGGGGTTTGCAATCTTAATCCCAACCCATGGTTTTCTTGGCTATGCAATTGGGTTTCCAAACAAGACTCTAATACAAGGAATCATAATACTCAAGTAAATGCTCAAAACAATAAAAATTTATAAAATGGTTAATGCAAACCGGAACTTGCCTTGCTGCTCTTGGTCGTAGGCTAGCTGCTCCTCTGGAGTAACGAAGTCTAGGACTTCGGGTTCCTCCTCGACCTTAGCGACTACATGATAGAAGAAGTACATGTATTAATTTAAATGCATTTGTATTAAGTTTGAACTTGTGAAGCTTATAAGTCCCACTAGACAGACTCAATGACTGTGAAACTTTTACTGTGACTTAGTTACAACCTAAATACAAACTTGGTCAAGTTTTAGTTGCAGCAAAGCTCATTTGAGCCCTCCACAATTAATTATGTACTTGACCTTAATTGAAGGCTTTTAGGGTGTTCTAAGGATTTTCATGAAACAATCTATGACTTTCTGAAAACTAGATTTTCAGAGGGTTCTAATGGAGTTGGTGTCACTTAATTTGAAGGTTTCTAGCTAAAGATATGAGCTAAACAATTTCAGAGAAAATTCTGAAAATGTTTCTGAACATTTTCTATTTTCTCTTGAACAGTTTCACTAATCACACCATTAGGTGGATCAAATGAGCTCAAATGGATCTGAAATTTTTATGGTAGTTCAGCGATATTTTGGTGAACATTCCAGCAAAATTGAGGATTTTCCTCCAAAGGATTCTCCAGTTAAAATTCCAACCAGTTTAAATTTTGAGGAATTAATTCCGGGGAAATAAGGATTTTCATGAAGTGAAACTTAATTTTCTGGAAAGTTCTCAGAGAGCTGAATCCAACAAAATTTGGTTCACTCGATTTGGAGTTCTCTAGCCAAAGTTATGAGGGTTTGAAGTTTGAAGGAAATCTGAAAATCGGGAAAAAGTTTAAACTTGCGGGTGGGCCCCGGGGACACGCGTCGCACACCGAGGCGACGGCACACCGAGGTCTGCGGGGTTCCTGCGCGCCAGCACAGCAGATCCCAGCCACACCCGATCCCGATTTAAATTTTTAAGCCGCTGACGCGTGTGCCAGCCGGCTTCGTCTTCCTCCCGATGCGCCCTCGCGCCCGTGCCGCCTCCCCTCGCCGGAGCAGACTCGGAGCTCGCCGGACTGTCGCTGCCGGCCATCGCACGGTCTGAAACTCGCCGGCAGGGGGTTCTCAACATCGAGGAACACGTCTGTGGGGTCAGTTCGAGCTGGCGGTGACCGGAAATAGCCCGGCGACGTGCGACTGCCTCGGTTGAGGTTCGGCGCCGTCGGCCGTGGTTTCTACCCTGCCAAAGCCTCGAACTATCGGTTTTACAGCATCAGTACATCTCTAGGAAGCTCAACAAGGTGTCAAACGGATTCAAAGATGGCGGCAAGTCGGTCGACACCGTGTGACTGAGCGTGCCCGCCATGAACGCTCTTGATCGAGCTCAGAATTCGTCACTCCTAGTCGGTTTTTTCACACCACGGATGCAGAAAGGAAATTGATCGCCGGCTAGTCCGGCGCCTATGTGCAAGATTTGATAACTAAAGAAAGATCACAGAGTGAGACTTTGAAGAATCCGTACTGGAAGCTCGGTTTACGGTCGCCGGAGCAAAAGATGGAAATTCGCCGTGGATTCTTCACGGTTTGCTCCCAAACTTGGAGGAGAGCAACACGGTGGTCTCGCTCTCCTGTTGCCTCTCTTGCTGGCCCATGAAAGCTCCCGCGGAACGCTGTCCACGAGCGCCTGACCTTGGGCTGAGGTTAGGTCGCCGCTGTGGCGATCGTTCTCGGGCAAGGGAGGTCGGAGCTCGGGGTTTTTGGCATTGGGGAGGTGGAGTGCGATCTCAGGTTGCTGTCTAGCAGCTCAGGGAAGGAATAGGCGAGATGTTTTCGCGGTTTTCCCGATCGAGCAGAGAGGCGGCAGGCCGGGGCTCGGTGTTCACGGGAGAGGGGGAAGCGAGCGGTGCCTGCCTCGGTGGAGCGCCTTTAGAGGGCCCTGGAACCGCCCTTGGGCTCGTGTGTGGGCGCGGGAAGCAGCTGGTGGCGCTGCTCCTCCTCGGTGGCGAGCGCAGCTGCTCCCGGGCGTTGAACCGGCAGCTGCTCGGTGGAAGTTCCCACCGAGACTGTGACTTTGGGTGCAAGTCTCCCCTCTTCTCTCTATGACATGTGGGTCCCACCCAGGGTTTTAACCTCTGAAATTTACTCCTAATCACTGTTGTAAACAGTGAGCCTCAAAATACCCATGGTGATTCAAATTATTCAACCATGAGCCATTTGAATTGACTAGGATTCAAATTGGGTTTGGTTTGAATGAATTTCAGCACATGTTCAGTTTGAAATTCAAATAAAGTTTGAATTTGCCCCACTTAGCTCATGTCAAGACCAACTCCAAATGGAGTGAAAATTGGTGTGTGAGCTCACAAAAATGTGCTGAATAAGAATATGCCTCCCACTTTTGAATTCATGGGATAAAAACAGTTTGAATTTGAATATGGTTTCAAACTGCCCTCTTTCTAGCTATACCCAAAATGACCTCAAAAAGGTTATTAATTTGGGTGAAACTTGGCATGGACATCCTTAGCGATGTGTAGGAGTTTTCATATGCCCAGCCCCTCTATATCACATGTGGGAAATGCCACTTTTGCAAATGTGAGTTTGTTCTCTAATGAGCATGTTGATGGTGGTTACTTGCTTTTCATTTGTGTTCATCAACTTTCCTCAAATGAGGTGTGTGTGTATGGTGATGAACACTTCAAATATGTGTAAAAAACTGAGGCCCTTACATTCCTCCCCCCTTAAAAGAATCTCGTCCCAAGATTATAAGGTGAAAATGAGAGAGAGGACGGTGGAAAATTACTGGATATGCGACGTGAAAAAGTTTGGGTAGTTGGCGCGAAGAAATTCTTCGCTCTCCCATGTCGCTTCGTACACGGAGTGATTACTCCATAGAACCTTGTAGAACCACAACGTACGGTTGCGTGTGGTTCGGGCGGTTTCATCAATAATCTGAACCGGTTCCTCCCGATAGGTGAGATCCGGTTGCAATTCTTCAATTTCATCCAGCTGAACGGTAGTTGATAGCTTAAGACACTTCCTCAGCTGGGAAATGTGAAAGACGTCGTGCACACCGGAAAGTGCTTCTGGTAATTCCAGCCGGTATGCTACCAGTCCACATCTTTCTGTAATCTGAAATGGACCGATGAATCGGGGTGCCAACTTTCCTCTCACCCCGAATATGTTTACACCCTTCATTGGAGACACACGTAGGTATACGTGATCCCCGACTTCAAACTGCAATGGGCGTCTTCTCCGGTCCGCATACTGTTTCTGACGGGATTGGGCGGCTTTTAGGTTCGCTTGAATCAGTCGAACCTTCTCTTCCGCGTTGTTGACAAGGTCAATACCGAAGGTAACCCTTTCACCAGACTCACACCAGTTCAATGGTGTGCGGCATTTCCTCCCGTATAGCGCCTCATAAGGCGCCATCTTAATGCTGGCTTGGTACCCATTGTTGTACGAGAACTCGGCTAACGGCAAGTGATCATCCCAATTCTTGCCGTGGTTGATAGCACAGGCTCGTAGCATGTCTTCTAGGATCTGATTTACCCGCTCGGTTTGCCCATCCGTTTGCGGGTGGTATGCTGAACTACGGATCAGCTTCGTCCCCAATGCAGCGTGCAGCTGCTCCCAAAAACGGGACACAAATAAAGTGCCCCGATCCGATATGATGGTACGGGGTACGCCGTACAAGCACAGGATCCGTGAGATGTACAGTTCAGCGTACTTCTTGGCGTTGTAGTTGGTGTTGACCGGGATGAAATGGGCAACTTTGGTGAGCCGATTGACGATCACCCACACGGAATCATGTTTCTGCAAGGTGGTGGGTAAACCAATGATGAAGTCCATGCTCACGTCCTCCCACTTCCAGGCAGGAACGCCCAGTGGTTGTAGCAGTCCCGGTTTCTGCATATGGTCTGCCTTCACTCTTCGACATGTATCACACTCGGACACGTACTTCGCGATCTCCCGCTTCATCCGTGTCCACCAAAACTTGCTTCTGAGTTCTTGATACATTTTGTTGCTGCCGGGGTGAATAGAAAACTTTGGCAAGTGAGCCTCATCAAAGATTTTCTTCCGTAATTCCGGGTTATGGGGTACGACGATACGGTCCTTGAACCATAGGACGCCGCCTCCGTCCTTCCGGAAACATTTCAGCTCCCCACTGTCTACACGTCTCCGCAAATGCGTCATGCCCTTGTCATGTTTCTGAGCTGCCGCTATCTCTTCACGGATGGTGGGGACCAAAGCTAAGTTGTAGAGAGCTCCATGTGGAATCACATGTAGTGGTGGTTCGCTCTCTTCCAATGGTGTGATGGCCAGATTGTTGACGTGTGACTTGCGGCTCAGCGCATCTGCCACTACGTTTGCCTTGCCCGGATGATAATGGATCTCTATTTCGTAATCCTTTATCACTTCTAACCATCTTCGCTGCCTCATGTTCAGCTCCTTCTGAGTGAATATGTACTTGAGGCTTTTGTAGTCGGTATATAAATGTACGATGTTACCGAGTAGGTAGTGCCTCCACATTTTCAGTGCAAGTACCACGGCAGCGAGCTCCAAGTCGTGGGTTGGATAATTCTGCTCATGGTTTCTAAGCTGCCATGATCCATACGCGACCACTCTTCAGTCTTGCATCAGCACACATCCGAGCCCAATGCCGGATGCATCGCAGTACACATCGAACGGTTTTGTTGTGTCTGGCTGCGCCAAAACCGGTGCTGATGTCAGGTGCTTGACTAAAGCCTTGAATTCTGCTTCACATGCTGGACTCCAAACATATTTGGTAGCCTTCTTCAGCAGCTCCGTCATAGGCTTGGCAATCTTCGAGAAGTTCGGAATGAACCTCCGATAATATCCCGCGAGTCCGAGGAAACTCCGTACCTCGTGAACAGTCCTCGGGGATTTCCAATTCAGCACTTGAGTGATCTTGCTCGGGTCTACAGCGATACCCTCTGCTGAGATGATATGCCCAAGAAAAGGCACTTGCGATATCCAGAACTCGCACTTGCTGAATTTCGCATATAGCTTGTGATCCCGCAGCCGTTGCAAGACTATACGCAGATGCTTCTTGTGATCTTCCTCCGACTTGGAATATACCAGTATGTCGTCGATGAAGACCACGAAAAACTTGTCCAGCTCCGGCGTGAATACCGAGTTCATTAAGTACATGAAGTGAGCTGGAGCATTGGTGAGGCCGAAGGACATGACTAGGTACTCATAGAGTCCGTACCTCGTCGAGAAAGCCGTCTTCAGAGTATCCTCCGTCCTTATCTTAATCTGATGGTACCCGGATCTTAAGTCCATCTTGGAAAAGATCTTTGCTTCGACCAACTGATCAAACAACATGTCGATCTGTGGCAACAGGTACTTGTTCTTGATGGTCACGGCATTTAATGGACGGTAGTCCATGCAAAGCCGCAACGTCTCATCCTTCTTCTTCACAAATAATGCCGAACAGCCCCATGGCGAGGAGCTCGGCCTAATAAAACCCTTCTCCAGGAGGTCGGTGAGCTGAGTCTTCAGTTCAGCCAACTCCTTGGACGCCATCTTGTATGGCTTTCGAGATATTGGCATGGTTCCCGGTGTAAGTTCAATCTTGAACTCCACCTCTCTATCGGGCGGCATCCCCGGCAAATTATCCAGGAATACGTCAGGGAACTCTCGGACCACTGGAATATCTTCCAATCTGATGGTTGTGGCTTGATAGACACTTGGAAGTTTTATTTCTGGACTGTCCAGAAATAAGGAGTGAGATTCGTGCACCTTTGAGTTTAGGTGCACAACTCGGAGGACAGTGTCTAAAACAGCGCCGTGGCGGGTTAACCACGACATCCCTAGGATGACATTGACCTTTTGTCCCTCTAAGATTATGAGAGACGTAGGGTAAACTCTACCCTCTAAGCACAATGGCGCTTTTGGGACCATCATGCTTGCTGAAATTTTCCCACCCGGTGAACAGATCACATAAGGACTATCGGTGGGTAGTATTTGCAAGCTATATTTATCAATGAAAGCTTGGCTAATGAAGCTATGCGTGGTGCCTGAATCAAATAATACTATAGCGGGATGCTGGTGGAGTTGGAACATACCCGCAAGGATTGGCTCACCCTCCGACATGTCCTCTATGGCAAGCTGGTGGACGGTGCCGGGCCTAGGGTTTGCCCGCCGTGCATTAGTAGGGTTCCGGGGTTGATTCCTCCCCGGAAATTGTGGTGCCACTCTGCCGCCTTGCCTCTCCGGGCAACTTCTCGCGAAGTGTCCTGGACCACCACACTTGTAACATGTGGCCGCTGCTGGTGTAGTGCTCGGGGGACGAAAGCCCGGCATGCGCTGCTGAGGTGCATACGCACGCGGCATCGCCCGCTGCTGCTGTTAATTGTTGCGGAGGTGGTACTGGCAGTGTCGGCCTGAATGCCGGTGAAGAATACGGCCGACTGCGGAAAGGCATCGACCTCTGGGGTGGCTGCCAGCGTGAACCTGATGGTGGGCGATTCACCATCTGAAACTTCTGAGAAGGACCGCTTCCTTCTCCGCTGCTTTGCGGCATGCTTCGCTTCTTCTCCGCCACCGTCACCTCCTTGCCGGAGTCCTCTTGAACAATCGCAGCATCAATGATGTCGTTGAGGCTGTCGCGATTGAACATCACCAGCTTATCCTTCAGGAGCGGGTTAAGCCCCTGGTAAAAGTGGTCCCGCCGCTTCTCGTCGGTATCTGCGTGATACGACGCGTAGAGCGTGAGATCGTTGAACGCTCTGGAGTACTCCAGCGCATTCCGGCTCCCTTGCTGCAGGTGTAGAAACTCCTGCATCTTCCTCTTCATTATACCTGGCGGTATGTGATAGGCCCTGAAGGCCGTCCGGAACTCCGCCCAGGTCATAACTCGGTCGGTGGGCTGTGAAGCACAGAAGTTTGCCCACCACGCGCTCGCGGATCCTTGGAGCTGCTGGACCGTGAACTGAGTTTTGCGCTGCTCGCTTATCTGGAGCAGCCCGAACTTCATCTCTATTGCGCAGAGCCAGTTGTCCGCGTCAAGAGGTTCATCCACCCTTGAGAATACCGGGGGATGAGTCGCCAGGAAGTCGGAGTAGGAGCTCTGTTGACGCTCCTCACAGTCTTAACGTCTCTCTGGGAGAGATGTATTGGCGATAAGAGTTTGCAGCAACTCCGTGTGCTGCTGATGTGAACCCGCCATTGCCGCGACGATGTCAGCCAATGTAACCGTTGGTAGTGGTGGTGGCGGTGTTTGCTGTTGATGTTGCTGCTGTTGTTGCTGCTGTCCCGAGGAGTCCTCAGGAGGCTGTTGGGAGGTCTCTCCCCCTTGGCTAGTAACCCCGACATCCGGGTTGGCACGAGTACGCGTCATTCTGAAATTCAAAACAGCAGCGATTAGCACATGTCATACTTTAAAATTCCATATGCAACAACAGGTATTGAATTGACACATGAATAACTTGCACAACATTCACATATATTGATAAAGCATAAACTTTATACAAGATACATTGTTCTCGGGTCTCCGAGAAGTCGTGCTCATGTCGTCACTACCTATACATACGCTACTGCCTACACGACATGTCACTGATTACAAAAGTTGGGTTACACTACCCTAGCTGCCCTACTTGGCAACTGTAACCCCCTACTCAGAGTAGAACTCGACCTCCTGCGGGTCGTCCTCCTCCGGTACCTCTGCTGGTGGCTCTGGATCTACCGCCTCTTCTCCCATCTCGGGTTCTCCCATTGCTGGAAGACCCAAGACCACCGGTATGCCCAATACCGGAGGTACGAGGTCCTGCAAGACATGCACCTCGTCTATGGACTGGTTGTAGTCCTCTTCCCAGCCTTGCCCTTCCTCAATAGCGTCGTCCCGCTCTTGAGAAAGGTCCTCATTCTGCTGGGTTAAAGTTTGTACCAGCTCTTGCAATGCCGCGATGTCGACACGGCTTTTCCTCTTCGCCTTCTTCAGACGATGCAACTGATTATGTTGCTCTTTCAGTCGCTTGATCGTCGGAAGGAGCACATTGCGGAGTGCGCTGTGAGCGCTCTCGAAATGGTCTCCATGGCTCATTCTCTCCTTGAGCTTTGTGGCGAGATTCTCTGTATGAACAGCTTGGCTGTCCATCACGGCGTTTCCCGCCCTCATCTGGAGGCTGAGATTTGCCTCCGCGGGGTTGTACCTTGGGCAACTCGGGTCCGTTGCCTCCAGGTACCTCTCTTCCCACACATGATGAGCCCATCCCTCCACCGGAACGAGCGCGTATGGAGTGCCCTCCATAGCCTGCAAGTGTAGTTGGCAGAAACGTGACATGGTGTCACGGGCTGCCACTTGCCACATCCCTTCCGGTTGTCTACCTCTCACCGTGACGGTGAACGGCACCCAACCGGGTGGCGTAGGTCCTGCAGGGACTTCGACATGGATTGTCCACGTCTTGTTCCCCTCTTCGCCTTCTTCCTTGGTGAAGTACTGCAGCATCTGGTTGTATCCGAAATATTGAAGCATCTGCCTCAATGTTTTCGGATAGCCGCTGCGGTGAGAACAGTGGGACACCACCCACCCGTTCTCCAACTGCTTATCTGCTGTCATCTGTGAAAATATATTTGAGAAATGTCAAATATTTATTTAAACAGTAAACCATTGAGTTATAACACAAAACATGTCATTGAACCCATAAAACTTGGAAACATAGTTCAAATTTTAAGCAAATTTGACTGCTGGTCTGCTGTTCAACATGACAGCCCTGATCAGTTTCCATCTCAATCTGATTTAGGCAATCTTAAAGGCAAAACTAATTCTGGAGCTCAACATCAAAGTTGAATCTAACTTCAATAGATTTCCAGAAAGTATTTGCTTGGCCTAAGATCTGTCCTGGTTCAAAAGTTATGAGATGTCAAAGTTAACAGAATTTCTGGAGAAAATTGGACAGCACCTCCCTGCTTTAGGTACTGATTTGATCCAGGAATTCCAGCTAATTCTGCTCCCAATCTGACAAAACTTTCTGTTACAAAGTTGTAACCCCTATCATGAGCTTTCCAGAACTACCTCATTTTCTATTTTTGGATTTTTATGCAGGAAGTTATACTCAATTTACAGAGAGTTTAGAGAGAGTCTTTACTCTGTCCTTTTTTCTGGACAGTTTCAACTCTACTGCATTTTTCGATTGGTTAAGGGATGAAACACCTCTGGACCTAAACAGAAAAGATGTAAAACTCTTCCAAAGCTTTCCAGAAATGTATCATATGACCCCAACCTCGAAAGAAATCAACCTATAACCTCTGATTAACTTCAGCCTTAACTTAGCTGAAAACAGAGTGCTCTGTCCTTAACAACCTATAAGTTGAAACTTGTTAACTTCGAATCCCCTGATCAAGGGAAGAGGTTACAGCAAAGTTTTAATGCTCCAGATTAAAACTTTCAAGTTTTACAATGAAGTTGTTCATTTAGTGGGGTGTGACGTCGATGCGCCACCAGAGTATGTCGGTACTACGTCCTCACAAAGAAAAACCTATACCGGACTTAGCCGGCTTCGTTATTTCAGTGGCACTAAACGTCACTCGCACACGGATTCTACACGTCTACCGTTTCGTGGTTAGACCACCTGCAGAAACTCAAACAATCGTCGGACTCGGCTGCACACCGAGTCCAGTATCCATACAGTTCGTACACCCGGACGTCATCACTCGCCCGGATGTTCTCAAGCCAAACACGCCTTGAGTTACGAGTTCACGTTTCAGACCACGTGACGGGGTCTCCCAAGTTACACCACGCACGCCATGGACAGACGTTGCTCGAATACCCCAAACGACATGAAGAGTCGTAGAGGATACTAAAGCGGGTCGGGTTACCTGCCACCTGTGGGGCTCCACCCTTTAGCTTGTCCGCACTGGTGGACAGCGCTTACGTGCACCCCGCAAGACATACACGTCCCGAGATGCACGATTTTCCGACATAGACAAATAGGTTAGTATGCCACTTTCTATATGCTAATAACATCCTTATACGGGCTACTAACTCGTTCCTCACTGGATTTTTGAAAAAGATGACCTTTTTAGTGTGTTAAACCTCAAGCGGGCTCTGATACTAACGCTGACACGACCCCACAGTCTTGTCGAGCCAGGATCATGCTGAGGGGTGCTGCGTTGCACAGCACCGGATAACACACATCAAAGGTACAAAGCGGAAGCAAAACTTTTATTACATAACGTGGTTTATGAACATTTGTACATCAAAATAAGTCCAGTCTACACTCACGGGCGTAGACTACGCATCAAGTCCACGTCAAGCCCTTGAACGTGTCCTTGCTAGCACACACGCACACTAACTCTGCGGCGTGCACGACTCCCACTCGACGGGGTTCCCTCCGTCAACTCTTCGGGAGTCCCTTCCTCATAGAACCCTGCAAAAAGCTTCAAACACAAGCAGTAAGCATGAAGGCTCAGCAAGTCTGACCCGTCTCACCTAAACATGGAACTTCTACATGAGGGGTGATGGGTGACATGAGGTAAAAATCATTTGCAAGGACTCGCCTAATTAGTAGAACCTTACTTTCCAGTTTTAGCAGCAGGTTGTGAAGAACCTTACGCTAAGGCACATGAGAGAGCCGCAATCAAACAAGAAATGCATTTCTCTCATGTACTTTGCCCAAAGTTAAAAGGAACTTTAGTTAGCTCTAAACTACAACAAACCATTAACAAGCAAAGTCCAGCTTTCAATCAGCAACATTTTAACATGTAACTAGCCTGTTCTTTCTACGTCATGGTACAGTGAACAAGTGGTACTCACTGACCGTGAGAGACGGCGATTATAATCGATTTACACCTGCAGGGTTACCCGAATAACCCATCACGTACGCCCGTACTCGATGTTGCCTACAACAACCATCACGGACGCCGTACGCAACTACCTTTCACCCGTTAGCCAAATGTTGAACCGGTCCAATCATCCCGAGCAAGAGGTCTCTGCACGAGCATCTCACTGCCGCCAGCCGATTTACACCTCGAGCTCTCAACCTACCCTCTGAACGACCAGCTATGCCTCAACACCCAGCTACCCGAGTTACATCGGTTTCCCGGTTCCCATATAGCAGGTAGGTCTTCGATACTGTTCTAGCTTGTTCAACAGGCCCGCACACGGCTCAGTCCTCAATCGACACAAGCGGAGCTACAGCACACAGGCCCCAAAGTTCTGCTGCCCTTACTCTCCGCTCGGTCTCATTTTTCTTGCCATGTGTATCATGTGCTATCACTACCCGAGTCGAGTGCCTCTAGCCTATGCTCGCGAGTAGTTCCAACTACTCGACTTGTACCGAATCCTACACTATCTTAGCATTGCTGTAGCTAATGGGGTTTGCAATCTTAATCCCAACCCATGGTTTTCTTGGCTATGCAATTGGGTTTCCAAACAAGACTCTAATGCAAGGAATCATAATACTCAAGTAAATGCTCAAAACAATAAAAATTTATAAAACGGTTAATGCAAACCGGAGCTTGCCTTGCTGCTCTTGGTCGTAGGCTAGCTGCTCCTCCAGAGTAACGAAGTCTAGGACTTCGGGTTCCTCCTCGACCTTAGCGACTACATGATAGAAGAAGTACATGTATTAATTTAAATGCATTTGTATTAAGTTTGAACTTGTGAATCTTATAAGTCCCACTAGACAGACTCAATGACTGTGAAACTTTTACTGTGGCTTAGTTACAACCTAAATACAAACTTGGTCAAGTTTTAGTTGCAGCAATGCTCATTTGAGCCCTCCACAATTAATTATGTACTTGACCTTAATTGAAGGCTTTTAGGGTGTTCTAAGGATTTTCATGAAACAAACTATGACTTTCTGAAAACTAGATTTTCAGAGGGTTCTAGTGGAGTTGGTGTCACTTAATTTGAAGGTTTCTAGCTAAAGATATGAGCTAAACAATTTCAAAGAAAATTCTGAAAATGTTTCTGAACATTTTCTATTTTCTCTGGAACAGTTTCACTAATCACATAATTAGGTGGATCAAATGAACTCAAATGGATCTGAAATTTTTATGGTAGTTCAGGGATATTTTGGTGAACATTCCAGCAAAATTTCAGGATTTTCCTCCAAAGGATTCTCCAGTTAAAATTCCAACCGGTTTAAACTTTGAGGAATTAATTCTGCAGAAATAAGGATTTTCATGAAGTGAAACTTGATTTTCTGGAAAGTGCTCAGAGAGATGAATCCAACAAAATTTAGTTCACTCTATTTGGAGTTCTCTAGCCAAAGTTATGAGGGTTTGAAGTTTGAAGGAAATCTGAAAATCGGGAAAAAGTTTAAACTTGCGGGTGGGCCCCGGGGACACGCATCGCACACCGAGGCGACGGCACACCGAGGTCTGCGGGGTTCCTGCATGCCAGCACAGCGGATCCCAGCCACACCTGATCCTGATTTAAATTTTTAAGCCGCTGACGCGTGGGCCAGCCGGCTTCGTCTTCCTCCCGACACGCCCTCGCGCTCGCGCCGCCTCCCCTCGCCGGAGCAGACTCGGAGCTTGCCGGACTGTCACTGCCGGCCATCGCACAGTCTGAAACTCGCCGCCAGGGGGTTGTGGACGTCGAGGAACACGTCTGTGAGGTCAGTTCGAGCTGGCGGTGACCGGAAATAGCCCGGCGACGTGCGGCGGCCTCGGTTGAGGTTCGGCGCCGTCGGACGTGGTTTCTACCCCGCCAAAGCCTCGAACGATCGGTTTTACAGCATCAGTACACCTCTAGGAAGCTCGACAAGGTGTCAAACGGATTCAAAGATGGCGGCAAGTCAGTCGACACCGTGTGACCGAGCGTGCCCGCCATGAACGCTCTTGATCGAGCTCAGAATTCGTCACTCCTAGTCGGATTCACACCACGGATGCAGAAAGGAAATTGATCGCCGGCTAGTCCAGCGCCTATGTGCAAGATTTGATAACTAAAGAAAGATCACAGAGCGAGAATTTGAAGAATCCGTACCGGAAGCTCGGTTTAAGGTCGCCGGAGCAAAAGCTGGAAATTCGCCGTGGATTCTTCACGGTTTGCTCCCAAACATGGAGGAGAGCAATACGGTGGTCTCGTGCTCCTGTTGCCTCTCTTGCTGGCCCGTGAAAGCTCCCGTGGAACGCTGTCCACGAGCGCCTGACCTTCGGCTGAGGTTAGGTCGCCGCTGTGGCGATCATTCTCGGGCAAGGGAGGTCGGAGCTCGGGGTTTTTGGCGTTGGGGAGGTGGAGTGCAATCTCAGGTTGCTGTCTAGCAGCTCAGGGAAGGAAGAGGCGAGATGTTTTCGCGGTTTTCCCGATCGAGCAGAGAGGCGGCAGGCCGGGGCTCGGTGTTCACGGGAGAGGGGGAAGCGAGCGGTGCCTGCCTCGGTGGAGCGCCTTAAGAGGGCCCTGGAACCGCCCTTGGGCTCGTGTGTGGGCGCGGGAAGCAGCTGGTGGCGCTGCTCCTCCTCGGTAGCGAGCGCAGCTGCTCCCGGGCGTTGAACCGGCAGCAGCTCGGTGGAAGTTCCCACCGAGACTGTGACTTTGGGTGCAAGTCTCCCCTCTTCTCTCTATGACATGTGGGTCCCACCCGGGGTTTTAACCTCTGAAATTTACTCCTAATCACTATTGCAAACAGTGAGCCCCAAAATACCCATGGTGATTCAAATTATTCACCCATGAGCCATTTGAATTGACTAGGATTCAAATTTGGTTTGGTTTGAATGAATTTCAGCACATGTTCAGTTTGAAATTCAAATAAAGTTTGAATTTGCCCCACTTAGCTCATGTCAAGATCAACTCCAAATGGAGTGAAAATTGGTGTGTGAGCTCACAAAAATGTGCTGAATAAGAATATGCCTCCCACTTTTGAATTCATGGGATAAAAACTGTTTGAATTTGAATATGGCTTCAAACTGCCCTCTTTCTAGCTATACCCAAAATGACCTCAAAAAGGTTTTGAATTTGGGTGAAACTTGGCATGGACATCCTTAGCAATGTGTAGGAGTTTTCATATGCCCAGCCCCTCTATATCACATGTGGGAAATGCCACTTTTGCAATATGTGAGTTTGTTCTCTAATGAGCATGTTGATGGTGGTTACTTGCTCTTCATTTGTGTTCATCAACTTTCCTCAAATGAGGTGTTTGTATATGGTGATGAACACTTCAAATATGTGTCAAAAACTGAGGCCCTTACAGATGATTAGTCAAAACACATGCAAATCACAAAGATTAGAGCAACCTGGCTCTGATACCAATTGTAGGATTGAAGTACACGTGTAAAGCTACCAGAGGGGGTGAATGGTAGATAAAAACTTTTCAGCGGAAGCAACAAAACAGCCCTCAGCAGAAAACCGATCTGTTAAAGAAACCGTGTGTGCGACTAATCTAAATGTGTTCAACTGTGACAAAACTAGTATAGATTGTATAGAATCAAGTCACGAAGACGTCACAACAAGAATCATGAAAATCTGTTGAGAGAAACTCAAGTTACGATTGAAAGACCGAACAAAGGTCAATCTGTCCTACGCGAGAAAAACAGTTCTGGAATACTGCAAAGAAACTCGTGTAGATCAGAAACCACAAATTCAATGACCGTGAAATTTTGACAGATGATAGATAATCAAGATTTGAAGACAACTAAAAAAGAATCACATCAATTGGATCTATAAAACTCGAGTTATGATAAAACCACCGAAGCAAGGTAGTGCTTAACAGAAACTCGACGAGAAAAACTTGTCTGAAACAAGTCGGACGAACAAGGCACAAAAGTTCCTTTAGAATAAGAATTTTATTTATCAAAACACAAGAGGAACAGCCCCAAAGTTGTGGTCTCCACGAGCCTTGGCCTCACTTGCTTATATAACCAGCTCTATGGCCAATCCAATTCAAACTAGGACTCCTGCTCCTACTTGGATTCAAACTGTAACTTTCCAATACTACTCAAGACTCTTCTATACGCAGATAGAAGCAATCTTAAGACTTCCAAACACCTTAGGAACGTCCCAAACATTACTAAAACAAATATACTTCATGCCTAACACGAAATCCTGTTATAACCAACTCGAAACTTTCCATAAACAAACCATAACCGCCTCTGCCGCAGCATGAGCGCAAAATCCAGCCGGTTGAACCTTTTCAACCATATCTCCACTTCCATATCTCTTCACCACACCTTGGAACCATGTTGCCACGTCCATGCACTCCTTGCACACTTGCAAACACCTTCCAACAACGTCCACGATACCTTCATATGCATTGTTCTTGATCCAAACATACTGCGCGACATCCCGATCAACTAAACCACAATTCCTCGCGAACTTGGTTGTTGAACCTCATCTTCTCCCTAAGACTAGTTCAATGGATCCCATCACCAGCCATGTCTTGAACTCAATCAACACCTGCACATGAATAAACAACCAATACTTCCGAGCACAAGTCCTCGACTTGACTCTCGTTAGTTCTGAAACTACAACATCTTACGTGAGCACCTCACATAAGCATGTTGTAAACCATAGCAAAATGATATCAGCCATAACCACCAAAACACACCAAAAAATTTAGTAAAATAATACTAAGTAAACTTTCCATAAGAGTAAAGCAAGTTCAAAACATTGCAAGTTAAAAGCAGAACCATTGCAATCAAGCAACGAACCTTACCAAAGATAACCGGACCTTGAACCGGAGCTTAGCAAAGCTAGTCGGACCCAGCGCCGGAGCTTACTAAAGCTTAGTCGGACCTAGCACAAAACTTACCAAAGCTAGTCGGACCTAGCACCGGAGCTAGCAAAAACAAGTCGGACCTAGCCAAAATAAATCAGATCTAGACAAAGCAAGTCGGACCTTACGTCGGACCTTGCCGGAGCTACCCAAAACAAGTCGGACCTATCGTCGGACCTTGCAGGAGCACGGACCTAGAGTCGGACCTTGTTAAAAAGGTGTTTTGGTAGTATTCAAAACTTTTATCGTTAAAGCCAATGTATTCAGCACACATAGGTCTCACTAATAGCTATGTCCCGTATGCTAGTGGTCACCTTTCCTGGAGGTGAGATCAAGATAAGTCAGGTGTGCCCGAATCTGAGCATCAAGATAGTGGGAGTGGAATTCACGGCAAATCTTATTGTGCTGGAGTCACGAGGCCTTGACATATTGGGGATGGACTAGTTGGACAAGTACGGAGGTGTGATCCTTTGTGCCACCAGGACTGTCAAGTTGTCTCACCCCGACGGCATTGTGGTGAAGTACAACTCTCTTTAATCTCCAGCCAAGAAGATCCAGCTTAACGAGCTCAACACTACTGAGGGGATTCACGTGGTTAGCAAGTTCCCAGACGTCTTCCCGAAAGAGCTACCATGTATGCCTCCAGATTGTGACATTGTATTCGCAATAGAACTAATGCCTGGCACGGCTCCTATATATAAAAGACCATACAAGATGGACGCCAAACAACTAGCAGAGCTCAAGGATCATCTCAGAGAGCTCCTGGACAAAGGCTATGTCCGTCCTAGTTCCTCCCCTCGGGGAGCCCCGGTAATATTTGTGCCAAAGAAACATGGGACTTAGAGATTATGTGTAGATTACCGAGCCCTCAACGCAATCACAATCAAGAATAAGTATCCACTGCCACGCATTGAGGATTTGTTTGATCAACTTAGAGGGGCATGTGTGTTCTCTAAGATAGACCTTCGATCGGGTTATCACCAATTGAAGATCCGAGCTTTGGACATCTCAAAGACGGCCTTTGTCACCCGATATGGTCTCTATGAGTAGACGGTCATGTCCTTTGGATTAACCAATGCTCCAGCTTACTTCATGTACCTTATGAACAAGGTGTTTATGGAGTACTTGGATAAATTCGTGGTGGTCTTCATTGGTGATATCCTTGTATTATCCAAGAATGAAGAGGAGCATGCAAAGCACTTGAGTTTGGTGTTGCAGAAACTTCGGGAACACTAACTATACGCCAAGCTTAGCAAGTGTGAATTCTTGTTAAAAGAGGTGGCTTTCTTAGGATACGTAATCTCCAAGGGAGGTTTATCCGTGGATCCCAGCAAGGTGGCAGAAGTGACGAAGTGGAAGGCGCCGGAGAATGTGAGCGAGATTAGAAGCTTCATGGGAATGGCGGGCTACTATCGTTGATTCATTGTAGGATTCTTGAAGATTTCAAAACCACTCACCAAGTTGCTAGAGAAGTGGACAACCTTTAAAAGGACGCCCGAGTGCGAATCACTCTTTCTAGAGTTGAAGAAGAGGTTGAGGACGGCACCCGTACTAGTAATGCCCGACATGCAGAAAGAATTCACCGTGTACTGTGATGCCTCCGGGCAGAGTTTAGGATGCGTTATTATGCAAGAGTGATGTGTCGTAGCCTATGCCTCCAGGCAGCTCCGAAAGCACGAGAGGAACTACCCGACACATGACTTAGAACTGGACACAGTAGTTCATGCTTTAAAACTGTGGAGACACTACCTAATGGGAAAGAGGACAGAGATCTACACAGATCAAAAAATCCTCAAGTACATATTCAAACATCCAGATCTTAACCTCAGACATCGTAGGTGGTTAGAGCTCATCAATGACTTTGATGTGGGCATTAACTATCACCCTGGGAAGGCAAATGTCGTTGCCGATGCTTTTTGCAGGAAAGCGCATTGCAACGCCTTGACGCTACATCCTCAGTCGTGTGAGGAGTATGCAAAACTTGACCTCAGCCTGGTGACTAGCACAGATGCTGTGGTAATGGAAGTGGATTCCACCCTAGAGCGTGATATTGGAGAACACCAGAAGAATGACTAGAAGGTTCTAGAAATAAAGCAATTGATGAAGAAGAATAAGGCTCCTGATTTTAGGGAAGACGAGAAAGGAACGTTGTGGCTTGGCAAGAGGATTTGCGTGCCTGACATTCAGGCCATTCGACAGATGATCTTGAAGGAAGCACACGACTCAGAGTACTCCATTTACCCTAGGAGTACTATGATGAATCAAGATCAAAAGGATCACTACTGGTGGCATGGCATGAAGCGTGATGTAGCAGAGTACGTGGCACTATGTGACACGTGCCAGCTTGTTAAGGTAGAGCATCAAATGCATGCCGGACTGCTTCAACCACTAAAGGTACCAGAGTGGAAGTGGGAAGAAATCAACATGGATTTTATTGTAGGTTTGCCCCGGACCCAGTCAGGTTATGACTCCATATGGGTGATTGTGGACCGTCTGACTAAGGTGGCTCACTTCATCCCAGTGAAGGAGAAATACAGAGGTGAAAGATTAGCTGAGTTGGACATGTCCAGGATTGTGTGCTACATGGAGTTCCTAAGAAGATCGTGTTAGACCGTGGAACACAATTCACTTCGAGGGTCTGTTATCAATTACAAAAATCCCTGGGCACACATCTGAACTTTAGCTCAGCATATCATCCCTAAAACGGATGGGCATACTGAGAGAACCAACCAAGTCCTGAAGGATATGTTGAGAGCTTGTGCCCTGAAGAACAACCAAAGTTGGGACAAGTATCTGCCCTACGCGGAGTTCTCCTACAACAACAGCTACAAGGCAAGCTTTAAGATGTCACCCTTCAAAGCTTTGTATGGTAGGAAGTGTAGGACTCCCCTATTCTGGGATCAGACAGGTGAGGGACAGGTATTTGGCCTAGAAGTGCTCAAAATGCCAAAGAAAAAGTGTGTGAGATCCACAGAAAGCTAACGACCGCTTAGTCTAGACAGAAAAGTTATGCGGACACGCGACGACGAGAGCTGACCTTTGAGGTGGGAGACTACGTTTACCTCAAGGTGTCTTCAATCCAAGGGTTCCATCGATTCAAGGTAAAGGGCAAGCTAGCACCCCGGTACATGGACCGTTCAGGGTGCTATGTAGAAGAGGAGAAGTTGCTTACCAGTTGGAGTTACCTCCTCGCCTGTAAGACGTGCACGACGTGTTCCACGTCTCACAGTTGAAGAAGTGCCTGAGAGCACTAGAGCAGCAGCTGCCCCTAGATGATATTTCTGTGCAGGAGGACCTCTCCTACGCCGAGTATCCTTTCAAAATTCTCGAGTGGTTAGAAAGAATCACTAGGTACAAGAAGATCCCGATGTGCAAGGTACAATGGAAGCATCACTCCGAGAGGGAAGCTACGTGGGAGCGAGAAGAAGACCTCAAGAGAAACTTTCCGCATCTGTTCAAGTAAGTCTCTTAAAATCTCGGGTCGAGATTTCTTTTGAGGGGGGAGTGTTGTAACATCCCACTATATTTTTGTTAACGAAAAATTCAAAACTTGAAAACATGTTAGGAAATTTAGTAGGATTTTAAATTTGAACTTGAATGAAAACCAAAATAGAGAAAACAAATGGAGAAGACAAAATTTAAAACTTACAACCCCATGGGCCGAAGCCCATGTTTCCCCTTAGCCAGCCCAGCCCAAACCCCAACATAGGATTCCCCTCTCTCTCTCTAACCTGTGGGTCCTACCTGTCAGTGTGCTTTTATTCTTCCCGTTGCTTCCTTCCCACCCCCCACCCGTGGTCCCCTCCGTCTCCCCTCTTCCTTTGCATGGTCGCCGACAAGCTCAAACTGAAAGGGGAACGGCTCGTTGCTTTCTAAGCCCCAGATTCCTTTTATCTCGCGCGACCGCGCCCTATAAAATGCCCCCAAAAACACCAGATCCTCCTTTGCTCCCCTCTCTCGCTACGGACGGGAGCCAAGCGCCACCATCTACCCCTCTCAGTGAGTTGCTGTGCCATCTGACTCTCCCTTCTCCTCTCCGCAGCTGACGTTCTAACATGTACAACGCCTCCCTAGAGACTCCATTGAGGTTCCCTCGGTCCTCCACGCCATAGATCGGCGCCGAACACCTCGACCCCCTTCTGGCTTCCGGTGAGAACCCCCGTCTACCTTGAAGTTCCTACGCTCTCCTTCAGTTTCTCTGAGCCCTAACCTCGTCTACGCCTTTCTCTTAGTCCAGTATGCGTCGCCGGCCCGAGGAACGCGAGTTTACGGCGCCCCAACACCCAACCGGGTGAGCTCCAACATGTTTGGCCGCCACTCTACGTCGCCGACCCACATCTCCGACTTTACAGACAACAAAGACCCCCTAGGTGAATTTGCCATGAGCTTCTTCCTCAATCACGGTAGCTAGCATCAAATAGATGGGCTAGGGGACGAAGATCCGTAACTTCCACGAGTTGATGGCGCGCCGCCGCTCGGGCTCACCGCCGGCGGCCGGGATCGGTCAGACTAAACCCCATCCGTCCGATCTCGAACCGACGGGCGAGATTAGACGCCACGTACCGCTTCGGGTTCTTAAAATCCCAGCCTTCACCGGCCGATTCGACGGTCCTCGTTGAATCGGGTGTTTTCCCACAGACCACTTCGCACCCAGCCCCCTGGACTATTCGGATTTTTACAGAAGCCCTGGAACTTTGTAGACTTAACCCTGCGCTCTCAGAAAATTGGAGATTTTAGTGCAAAATTGTCTTTAGGCCCCCAAACCCCTCTGTAATAATGGTTTAGTTCTGTTTAATACTGTATTAGCCCCTGGATGTATTAGGAAATCATGTTCTAGCCCCTAAATTTTTTTATATTTACTAAAACACCACTGGATGTGCTGCCATTTCATTTAGATCCCCCTGTTTAGGTATTTTTGCCCCTAAACCCTGCTGGATTTCACAAAACCCCCTCTAAACATTCTGGAATTACAATTTAATCCCTGAATACTTGCTGAAATGACCATATTGCCCCTGCACTGAAATGTAATTAATATTTTAGCCCTGTACCATTCTGGAAATTAACAAAAGCCCCCTTAACCTTGCTGAAAATTACATTAAACACCCTAGGGCATGCTGTTTTGACCTAATAGACTAAATACCCTGCTGTAGTTTTTAGACCCCCTGGATAGTCTGAAATTACATTTTTAATGCATGAATAGTTGCTAAAATTACATAAACACTCTCCTAACTTGCTGAAAATAACATTTAGGGCACTAATAATTCCTATTCTTGCATATCACACTCATAAGAATAATTACTCGGGTAAATTAGTGCTGAAATGAGAAAACAAAAGATGTCATCAAACATTATAAATAATTTACAAGAAATAGTTAACTAGTAAGAATGAACTAGGTGAAGGAAATGCGTAGAATTTGCTTATATGTAATGTAATTACCATGATTGCGTGGGATTTGAGTTATTTCTTATGATTTTCTTGTTATTTTCTTTGCATCTGTTATGACATGGAATCAAATCAGCCCACAAGCTGAACGCACTATAGGGATACGACTGACTTACGATGGCCGGAACCGTCGTAAGTAAGTCATAAACCGTCGTAAGTAGGTAACTTACGACGGTATTTTGTTACTTACGACGATGACGAGCCGAGGTAATTATTTTGTCGTAAATAAGTAACTTACAAAGGTATCGTGCATCCGTCGTAAGTAACGACCCAGGCCATGTGGTTGGCCCAAACCACTTTACTTACGACGGCTTGCTCAGTGCTGTCGTAAGTAACTGAGGCTAACTTACGACGGTTCTGGTAACCGTCGTAAGTAGCAGAGGCTAACTTTTGACGGCTTCTGGGCAGTGGTCATCGTAAGTTATGTTTGTAATTTTTTAAAACAAAAACCGACTAACCTGGCTCGATGGCCAGCTCACAGAACAGACAATATAGAAAATATAAACTCATAGCAACAGTAAATAGTCTTAAACAGAGGCATACGCATCAAACACAACACAAAACACAAAAGGGCTACACACTATCCTCTCGACTACCTCTGGAGCCGAAGAAACCGTCTCCGCGCGTCCCTCCCGGAACCGGTAGCTGTGGCGATGGAGTCAAAGCCTCTGTAGCCGAACCCTGCAAAGCACATGAGTAGTAGATATATTTTGGATTCAGATATCCATGTTTTTCTCTTTTTTCTCAATCTCTTCGTCTCTCTCTACTTTTCATCTTCTCTCTCACTCTGTTCCTCTATCCCTGTACCATCCATCCCCTTTTCTATCACTCTCTCTCTCCCTCTCCCTCTATTGTAACACTCCGTCTCTCCATTTCACTCTCACCCTCTCTCGCACTCCCTCTCTCTCCCTTCTGTACACTCTATCTCTCTCTATATCTCTCTCTCCATATGTTAAATGAATAATACAATATTAAAGAGTTTATTACCTGTACCGGAGGCACCTGTGTTGCGGGCTCCTGTGACGGGGTCGCATGTGGCAGCTGCCACGCAGGAACTGTGATCTGCTAGCCGTTCTGTCGAGCTAAGGCATATAATTACAAAATATTAGAACATACATATTACTTAAATACTATGAAAGTAAACTACAGTAATTTAAATTACTTACCTCCATCGATGTCTGCATCTGGATCATATAGTTGGCTTGGTACTCCTGGATGGCCCTCGTCCTGTCGAGCTCCTCCTGGGTCCGTGTCAGCCTCTCCTGCATGGCACGGAACTCCATGTCCCTCTGCAAGAGACGGTCACTCGACGGCCCAACCGACGAAGCCTGCGTCGATGAAGTGCCTCTCGCAGGTCGCGCTGACCTCGAGTCAACAACTCCATAAAAAATGACAAACATACAAAAGAAAGAAAAATAATAACTAAAAGAAAGAAGAGTGAAAAACATAAATCAAAGAAACCAACTCACCGGCCATGGGCCTTCCCGCCGCCGCTTGCATAAACGGCTTGAGGGTCGATTGGCACATTTTCCCAATCATACCCTTCACCGTGTATTTTGACAACCTCCTGCCTGTACTTTTCCTAAAAAACATAGAAATGGTCTAAACATGTAAATAATAATATTAGTTATAATTAAATTGAAGAATTTTGAAAATTTACCATTCAATCGGTCGCGACCTGACTGCACTGCCCCAGCTGCAACGGGTCACTTCCCCTTTGACCTCTCTTCCAAACCTGGGTCGTGCTAGGCTCCTGGCCGGTCTCTCGCTCCTGTAGATACGTGTTAGTAGGATAAATATATTATGAACACATAAACGAACTTACAATATACTTACCATGTGTTTAGCCAAACGCGAATGACCATCGACGTCATAGTTGTGATTCCCATCGGACCCTCTGCATCCTCGAGCCCTCATGGACATAGCTTTGAATTCGTCGCTAGCCCAATACCGACAGAGAGCTCGATAAACGTCGGGTTGACCCTCTAACCAGGAAATACTAACCTGCACATATTTAGTATATAATTCAACTGTTAACATAAGTAACTATTGAAATTTTTTAACAATTAGAACTTACCTCTGTGTATTGATCCTCCATGAAGTACGTGTCAGGGTCCCTTCTAAAGGGACCCCGTTCCTGCTGCTGCCTATGCCGTTTCTAGTAGTCGTTAACGGCCTGTATGCGGGCGTACGACAACGCCTGCGTCACGAGCTTCCGAGTGTTTGTGTGGAACACGACTTTCACGTGCTCCATCATGCTCTCGCTCGTTTCCTCTAACTGGTACCTCAGCTTTAAGAAAACAAATATTTAATCAATATGCATTAACAATTTAAATGAGTTGAAGAATGTAAACATTTAAACTCACCATAAAATATGTTCCACATGGCCCCCTGAAGGGTGTCATGCACCTCGCGCAAGACACGAGCATAGTCGTCCCACTACAAAGCAGGAACACCATCGATTACACCGGGATAGTGCAAAAGCACTAAAGCCCCGATGACACCATTAACCTGCCTGTGGTGTCCTTGGCCCGTGAACGAACAGTCGTACCAAGATCTGCAAAATTTGTTAACTCAATAAGTAACGGTAGACATCATGAAATATGTAATAGTATATGATTTTTTTACCTGTCTCCAACTGGACGAGTAGTGACCCGCTCATGAGGAACAGGAGGAGGAGCCGCAAAGTGGGTCCTCCTGTTCATCGACTCTGCGCGGGCACCACTTCCGGTGACCCGAAAGGCTGGTCACCACTAGAGCCCAAAGGCTCCACGCTCGCCGTCTCCGAAGGGACGGTAGCCGGCTTCGAGGGCTTGCTAGCCTGTGGCGGTGCCCTAACCTCTGAATCTGACTCTGACGACTGTGAGTCAGACTGCAAAATTAAAGGATTGATAAGAACAAATTATTTATAAGTGCGCTTTGATTGACAACTGAAATTTACCTCTGTGCGCTGTAAGGCCACAGCTCGGCCTGCAGAGTCTGGAAGGTGCCTCATCAGCTGAGAGCGTCTGCTCGCACTAGACGAGCTACCTTAGAAGAGGTCCCGTGACCAACTGAGGAACCCTCGTGCCCCCTTCTTACCACTCCCCTTTGATGACGACATCCTGTTTTAGTGAATAATTGATAAATATGCTAAGATAATATATACAAAATTCATGTTAAGTTAGTGAAGAAAACGTTACATCATTAATTTCAAAATTCATCAACGTCATGATCATGTACCCTACTCCTTAAACCAGACCATCGATCTTCTTTCGTGAGCGTCTGGACTGGATTTCGTTTCCGTTTACGCATATCAAAAGTTTTAATATCTTGAGCGTCTCCAACTAAGTCATCAAGTCCTACACCAGGCTCGATGCTAAACGAGTCTGGCAACTCTTCTTCTTGGTAAATATCGTTAACCTCATCAGTATCATGGTAACCATCATCTCCTAGAGTGTATAACCGCTCACGAGGATTCACCTTATGTACCACCCACCAAGCTTTGAGTTTTTTGCATGGATAAGGTAGATAATACACTTGCTCCACTTGGTGTGCAAGAACAAATGAATCGTATCCTCGTAGCCATTCGTTGTGTTTGACTTCCACCATGCCAAATTGGTTATTCGAGTTCCATGATTGATATCAAACCAATCACAGTCAAAGAATACTGCTTGAAGATCCTTATTCAAGGCAAAAGCAAATTCAAGGATTTTATTAATGATTCCATAATAATTAGTTTCATGTCCTTGAGAGTGGACTGCCCTCGTCACAACTCCGGTATTAGATGTTGCCACGAGAGGAGGAAGAGATTCAAATTGAGTTGTATGGAATCGGAAGCCATTGACGTCATATCGACTGTAGCTCCTAACTTTAATCAATCCATAGGATAGTTGTCGCAAGTCTTCATGAACGTCGGCATCTTTCATGCACTTCTAATATGAAGTTATAAGAAAACTTTGTAAATACTCGTAAGTTATAAGAATACTTTGTAAATATTGCTAAGTTAACAAGAAAATGTTACATGATCTCGAAACCAGGATAAGAAATTAGGTCCTCCGTTTATTCCTTCCCATCGCATCACTTCTACTTGTTTTCTTGTAGGTTGATACCTATGTGTCCAATTTTGCTTGTGGAACTTACTGTACGAAAAGAAAACTTTTTAGAGTAGATGTGTTACAAAATACGCCGATTATCATAAATATAAGACAAACACTTACTCGAAATATTTGTCCATCTCATCTATATTCGCGTACATGTAGAGGAAAGCAGCACTCCTTTCTTCTGCGGTAGAGTTGTAGGAACTGGAACTACCAACAGTAGTGCCTCTTATTGCAAAAATAGTGAGATCGCTACAAGGAGGTTGCACATCCACATTGTACCACATTGCCGAAGTGTTGACATTGTTTTCCTCTGCAAAGTAAACACTTGAAAAGTATCCTACTTCTTTAAGAGTAGATGCTTCGGTGATGCATCCTTCTACCTTTGCCCTGTTATGAACCATTGGTTTCAGATATCTTAGTGCTCTTTCAATATGATATATCCACCTATACTGCACGGGACCTCCAACTTTAGCTTTAAATGGAAGATGGATAAGAAGATGTTGCATTGGATTGAAGAACCCTAGAGGAAAAATTTTTCTCCATCTTACATAATAGTATCAGTAATTCCTTCTCCAATTTACGCATCATCTATATCGTGATTTCGTTTACACAGAGCTGTCTATAGAAGTGACTAATATTGGATAGCACCTTCCCCACCGCATCATCAAAATAGTCCCGAAACATAACAGGTAGAAGTATTTCCATAATTATGTGATAATCATGACTCTTCAATCCTGTCAGTTTTCTAGTTTTGATATTCACGGCTCGTTTTAGACTAGCTGCGTAACCATCTGGGAAATTCTATTTTTTCAACCATTTGAGTACTTCTTTATTTTATTTAGGTCGAAGATAGAAAGAAGCACGCGGTTTAGCACCACTTTCAGAGAGCTCAAGAGTTGGACGGTCACAAAGCTCTGCCAGGTCCTTTCGAGCCTTTATATTATCTTTTGTTTTGCCCATCATGTCCATGCATGTGCTTATGATACACTCGCCCATATTACGCTCTTGATGCATGACATCAATATTGTGCATTATTATCAAGGACTTCACATATGGTAGCTCCCATAGTCCACATATATGAGTCCAATTGTGATCCTCTCTGTAACCGAGAAAATATCCAGGACGTCCTTTATATGGCACCAGTTTGTCCAGCATATCAGATATTTCTGATCCGTTTAGATGTTTCGGTGGTCCTTTAGTGATAACGGTGTCTTTTTGAAAGACATTCCTCTGTTGCCTAAACATGTGATTCGGAAGCAGCCAACGTTTGTGACAATCGAAGTAGCATATCTTTCCTCCATGAGTAAGTCGAAAACAGTCCGTGTCAGAAGCACATATCGGACACGTCAAACGACCATGAGTGCTCCATCTAGAAAACATACTATATGCTGGGAAATCATGGAGGGACCACAAATAAGCAGCTCGAAGGTTAACTTTCTACTTCTTGTAATAGTTGTACGCTTCGACTCTTATCCACAACATTTTCAATTCTTCGATCAGCGGTTTCAACATCACGTTGAGACGTGGC
Source organism: Neostapfia colusana (assembly GCA_030760725.1). Lineage (NCBI taxonomy): Eukaryota > Viridiplantae > Streptophyta > Magnoliopsida > Poales > Poaceae > Neostapfia > Neostapfia colusana. The sequence goes on from JASWHV010000011.1 coordinate 67,066,281, forward strand.
CCAAGATGATCCGGCCCAGGTATGACAAAGACGGAATGAGGCTAAGGAACATGAACTCGTACTTCATACAAAGAGCTGGTGGTAGGTTGTACGGAATGACAAAGACGGGCCAACAGGAGTATGGTGTGGCGTTTGTACTGAACGGCGAGAATCCATCTGTCGCCAACCCAATGCGAACATTTCTCGCATCACGACTGAAGTCTGGATCGAACTGGTCAAACGTATTCAATGCCTCACCGCCGGTCGGGTGTATCATGACTCTATTGTTCTCGCGTACACCTTGTTTGTGCCATCTCATATGTCTAGGCGTTCTTTTTGATAGAAATAGGCGATTCAATCGAGGTGTCACGTGTAAGTAACGAAGTTGCTTACGTGAGACTTCTGTCATCACATTATCACCATAGTTATTAACAACTTTGACAAACCTTGATTCACCATATTTTAAGCATTTCTTCTCTTTTGCATGCTCTTTCCAGAAAAGCATGCAATTGTCTGGACACACATCAATCTTCTCATATTTCATACTGAGACCGGAAAGAAATTTCTTCGCCTGATACATATCTTTAGGTACTTTATGAGGCTGTGAAAGGATATCACTGATCAATTTGATGATGTCGTTGTAGCAGTTATTAGAAAAGAAGTACTTAGACTTAATTGTCACAAGTCTAGTCATGAAAGTGAGGAGGGTCACTTCAGTGTGTTCATGCAGCGGCTCTTCTGAAGCTTTGAGAAGCTTGAAGAACATTTCAACCTCTGTTGTAGGAGGATCCTCCGTAAACTTTGGTTGTATAGATTCAAGCATCTCATCCATCCTATCAACCCCCGTGTTATCATCATTTTCCTCTTCCACTTCTTGTACAGTTTGAGAAGTTGTCTCGCCGTGGAAGGTCCACACCTCATAATGTGGCACATAACCGTTTTGACACAAGTGTATCGAGACCATCATTTTGTCCAAAAACATGGTATTCTGGCATTTCGTACATGGGCACCGCACCTCACCGACCATTGACAATAAAAAGGCTCGATCTACAAAAGCATCTGTTTTGGTGAACCACTCATCTGAGTGACCACCAGAACTGTTCTTCCAACCGGTATACATCCAACTACGGTCCTCACCCATGTTTGAATCTGCAGTTTAATGTCAAGGAAATTATAGTTACTTTGTAATTTATTTATGTCACGGCCCTACATCTATTGGAAAGGATAGGTCCCAAACCCACCTAAGAGTGACCGCGAGGAACGTGCTTATGACAAGACACGGGGTCTAAATTCATACGAAATTTTGGCAGCATAACCCCGTTGTTCTCCAACTGCACGCCCGAAAATGGTGCAGCAGAGAACATTAGGGTTACGCTGTCGAAACTACGTCCAAATCCAGACCCCGCGTCTCATCATAAGCACGCCCTCTCAGTCGCTCCTAGGCTGTCTAAAAAGGGATAATTCCGAACCTACACACCTCACATGCGTAACATATGTGAGACGGGCCGGTTCGAAACGGGTGACACATATTGTATAGGTTTACGTCAATCTTTCATTTCTGAGTCGAGAGAGAGAAGGAAAGAACGAGATAGAGAAGGAAAGAATGAGAGAAAGAGACAGAGAAGTGGGTCAGTCATCCTAAGTTATGCCCCAAGAGGCGGCGCGGCGGGGCGGCGGTCTTGGCGGCAGGGCGGGGCGGAGGCGACGCGGCTCGACGAGGGCAAGGTGGATCGGTGGCGGCGGCAGTTAGCGGGTCGCGCGCAGCCCGCGAGATGTACGGTTATGTTCTTTGTTTACGACGGCTTATTAACTTATGACGGTTTAGGTTTTAGCTGTCGTAAATAGTGACTAAATTTCGACGGTTTACTTACTTACGATGGACAAGGTTCCGACTGTCGTAAGTTATACATTAAATTCCGCCGGCTAAGGTTCTGACCGTCGTACCAACGGCGCTTCTTGATCGAAACCACACGTTTCTCAACAGTTGTCTCGACGGCGGCCATGGCCATTGACCTTTAAATGGCCCGTGTCATACCATATATGGGTTGTGTCAGGCTGAGTCGGCCCGAAGCCTGTTTATATATATATCGATATTATACACTCAAGCAATCAAATCAAACTAAAATTACTAACTTAATAATCAGCTAACTCAAAATGATAAAAGAAATAGAAAACTAACTTAATACTAAACTAAACAAAAATTAAGTAATCTAATTAAGTAATAAATTAAATCATTAACTAAACTAAATAATAAAAAACTAAATGAACTAAATTACTTACTAAAATAACTAAATTAATTTCTAAATGAAATAAAATGAACTAAATTACTTAGTAAATGAACTAAATTAATTACTACACGAACTAAATTAATTACTAAATGAACTAAATAAACTAAATGAATTAAATTAATTCCTAAATGAATTAAATTAACTAATTTAATTACTAAATAAAACGTACCTCGAAGTGGCGGTGAAGCGGGGTGGGCTTGGGGCCTAGCGGCGGCGCCAGGACGGCGCGCGGCGGAGGCGCCCGGGCGGCGGCGCGGCCAGGGGAAAGCGGGGCGGCGTGAGGAGGCCGGGGGACCTCGGGGCGGCGCACATCAAGGGTGGCGCAGGGGGACGGGGGACCTCGGCAGCGGCGCGGGGCGGCGGCGCGGCGCAGCGGCACGGGATGGCGGCGGCAGCGCTGGGGGCGGCGGTGGCTGTGTTGGGGCAGAGGCGGTGCGGGGCAGAGGCGCGGCGCCGTGGCAGCAGCGGTGGGCTCGGGCTCAGGCTGAATGAGCCCAGCCCGGAACGGGGCGGTGGTTAGAACCCGTAACTTACGACGGATGTAACCTAAGCCATCGTAAGTAACTCTTAGTTTGCGACAGCTCTTTAACTTACGACGGCTTAGGCATACGGCCGTCGTCATGGGCCTAAGGCCTCGTAAGTTAGTTTACTTACTACAGTCGTTGTGCCCGGCGTAAGTTACGTTACTTACGACAGCTAGCCCTCGTAAATAACTTGGCTGTCGTAATGTGTTAGGTTTCCTGTAGTGACGTTTGATCTGCAAGCCCAAGACTTCGAAGACCCCGAGCAGCAGCACTTCGCATTTCTTGACAGGCAAGTGTCCTTGATCACTTTGAGCTTATTTAGGAATTTTAGTTAGAATTGCATGCAAGTCTTTAATATGAATCCCTTGCTAGGTTGTTTACTTGAATTTCCATATTTTCCTTGTAGCCTGGATGTGGGTTAGTTGGGATTTACTTTACCGTTGTTTATTCATGCTTAGCCTGCTTAGTAGATGGGAGTAATTTACATTAATTATATTATCATGATCAGTTTGGATATTGTTGTGTGATATGTGTACAGAGTATAGTGACAGGAATCTAGCAGGCTGGTAGGTACACAGTTGGTGTCGTGTGCACGAGACTCGGGTTGGTGGTTAGCTGCCTACATAGATTCTAAGGACCGGTTCGTGAGACCCGTCAACTAGCTTATACCGTGCCACCACAAGAACTGATATCAGACATTGTGGCCAATTAAGTTATTCTTATCTTTCCTTGTGTACACCATAGAGATGTGTGAGTGGCGCAAGAGGGGGATTCTGCGGCAGACGTACAGAGGCCGCAGCGGTGAAACCTTAGCAGGTGTGCACTTGTTGGGTGGTGCAATGTAAAGTCCTTGTCGTGTACTCCTGGCCACACACCATAGGGAGTGTGAGATGGCGGGATGGAGTTTCTTAGTCGTCGACGGGTGATGAAAACACGACTTGTGGGTTAAGTGGTACAAACTCTGCAGAGTCAAAACTGTCTAGACAGCCATGCTCACGGTCAAGAGCGGGCTAGTAACTCTCTCATGACTAGCATGGATATAGTTAGACTAGAGATACTTGGATAGCTGTTTGGGATAGTTGGGATATTTACCTAGTAAATAGGATGCTTAATAAGATTAAGGATAGGTTGCTTTGTGAAACAGCCGTGTTTGGCCTTCCTTGATTCTTACCTCATCTCATGCATAATTTCCCACACTTGCTGAGTACTCTATGTACTCAGGCATTTGTCTCTCTCCTTTCATGTGTTATGCTACTCAGGACATGAGGAACTTGCTGAGGACGATGTGGATGACGGCTTCGACCCCGACATGCAGTACTAAGTTGGCGTACCGCCGGACGGCGCCTGTGGAGCCTCGCTTTAGATTTCTGATACTATATGTACTCTTCTTTTGAGCCCACGAGGTATTTTATGTATCGGATGATATATTCGCCACACTTGGCTTAATTATTATGATACTTTTGCTCTTAATTTTTGTCTTGTGTATGTTTGAACTTCGATCCTGGCATACACGGGAGTACACTTGGTCACTCTTGCAGGTACCGGGCGTGACAGGGGAGAAGCGTGCCAGGTGGGAGTACACCATAGTGTGGAGGAGCGATTAACACTTTGCCGAAGTGATTCAACATAGAGTAGCGGGAGGCGCCAACCTCTCAGGATTATAAAAAAATTCAATAAACTCCATCTCCATTTATTCCTTTACTTACTAGAATTTAGGCTTCCTCATCTTTATCTATCTTGCTAGTATCTAGTGATTGCTTTATATTGTTACCTTGCTTATCATTACACCTGTTTTTGGTGTTGCTCTCTATCATTATGTGTTTCTTATGTTGTCAGAAGGGCTATTAGATTGCATGTTTACACATACACTTGCATTTACTCTCACATTGTTCATCTATAAGTTTAGGTGAAATAATTTTCATTACTACATAAAGCATTTTCTCAGACGCCTCCCATTTTTTTACAGACGGTCCGTTAAAGAAATGCCTGTGATGTCCAATCCAAGTTACTTGTGATAATACTCGCCAATGATAATAGAATATCATAGACGGACTATAACAAAAAACTGCCCATGAAAATATGTGGATTTTCACAGGCGGTCGATGTAAAAAACCGCCTGTGATATTGACCGTTACCGCGGACAGTTTTTAATAACAACCGGCTGTGAAAATCCATATATTTTTCACAGGCGGTCAATCTAAAATACCACCTGTAATAATTTTCAATATCACAAGTGGTTTTTTACGCTGGCCGCCTGTGAGGATGTGAATCATATAGTGGTTCTCCTAACTTACTGGTGTTTAAACTACGTCGTTAGGGTGTCAAAATTTCTGAGCACCGCTCCGCCGCCTCCCGACGTCCTCTGCTACCCCCACCTCCTCCGGCCCCCCATGGAGCCCCCTCTGCCTCCACCCGCAACTCCCACACCCCTGCCCAGCCCCGAGATCTAGCTTGCAACAATATTAGGTTTGTCTTCATCTGTGTGGAATAACCACTTATTTAGCTCAAGTTTTAAGCATTGTTAATACCATACTATAATATGTGATGGGCATTTTGCCATTTTTTGGTTTAATATATCATGTGACCTTATGAAAAGTAACTATTAAATATAGTAGTTACCTGAGATTAAGATTATAAAATTTAGATTTTGCAAAAATGGATAGCAACTCGCCAAAACTATGCCGTTAGGCTACTAAAATTTCTCCCTCTTTTATATTTTTACAGTGTCACATAGAAGATGGATCGAGCATGGATATATAATATGCCAAGTCCTGATTCTATGTACATTCAGAATGTTGCAAGCTTTGTCGAAACGTCCAAGAGACATGCGAAGATGTAAAATATGAATGAGATACTATGTCCTTGTATCGACGGTGAAAATAAGATTGCTTGGACATATACTATAGTAATTCAATCACACTTGATGAAGAGAGATTTAAAAAAAAACTACACAATATAGACAGATCATGGTGAGTTAGATACACGTGAAGTGGATAATGATGATGAGAGAGGTGTTATATATTCTGATGGCGATAAAGCTAATATCGATTATGGTCGTAACAATCAGGATGTTGACGATGATGATGAGTTTGATTATGAGAAGATGTTGCATCACATGAAACCACATGTATTTATTTCTATGGAAACAAGTAAGGGTTTAAGTAAAATGGAGATATTACAGAGTGCGTCAATGAAGCATTCATATGATGAATCAAAGGGTTATGATATAGAGTTTACTACGTTGTGCAGTCCAAGAATTACTAAAGTTGAAGGCCACACATGGATTTTCTGATTGTAGTTTAACTGATCTTTTGAATCTTCTGGCAGATATTCTTTCAAATCCCAATAAACTAACCAGAAGCACATATAAAACGAAGAAGCTTTTATGTCCGATGTCGCTAGGTGTGACAAAAATATGCGCTTGTCTGAACTATTGTATTCTATATCGTAAAGAGCATGAGCTCGTAACGAGATGCCCGATCTGCGGTGTCAGTAGATACAAGAAGGGCTACAATCACCAGTATGTTACCAACATGAATAAGACCTTAAAAAATAAGAAAAGTTCTATTGGCCCTGCGAGTGAAGATACAGGCGAGAGGAATAAGAGAAAGATACCTGCTTGATGATATGGTACCTTCCGGTAACTAATTGCTTCAAGCGTTTGTACTCAAACCCAGGAAGGCCAAATTTATGTGTTGGCATTCTGAGCAGCACACGAAGAATGACAAACAGATTCGACAGCCTGGTGATGCAACATAATGGAAAAATTTTGATATTCAGTATACAGAGTTTGCAAAGGAAATCAGAAATATAAGGTTTGCTTTCGATACATATGGAATGAATCTGTTTGGTAAAAAATGAGCATACGCAGCACCCGGCCAATGATCTTAACGATGTACAACCTACCAACCTAGTTGTGTCACAAGAGGAAGAACATTTTGTTATCTATTCTTATTCAAAGTCCGAAACAAGCTGACGTCAAAATTGATGTGCTCCTGGAACCTCTAATGGAAGATATGGCAAAGTTGTGAAATGAAAGGGTACGTACCTGTGACGAGTACAAGTAGGAATATTTTACGCTAAGAGCAATGATATTCTTTACTGTCTATGATTATTCCGGACTCTTTACATTACCGGGACAAACGAAAATGAATAAAGTTTGTGTAATGTGCTTGGATGGAAACTGGTTTTCTATACCTCACTTAATTTAGAAAGTTGGTGTACATGAGACACCGGCGGTTCTTGACATATACACACAAGTAACGGAAGATGAAAAACAATTTAATAACAAAACAAAAAAAGGTACTGCACCAAAATCTTATAGTGGAAAATCATGTTTGAAATGGTCAAGAACACTCATATTATTTTTAGTAAGAGCAAAAAAATAGAGGAACAAAGAGGAAGAAAACTACATCTTCGACTGATACAACTGACACGACTTTTAGGAAACAATCAATTTTTTTCAAGTATCCTTCATACTGGCAGGACCTAGAAATTTGCCACAGTATTGCTTTGTTGCACGTTACAAAGAATGTACTTGACAGAATAACTAGAACCTTGCTGAACATGTCGAGGAAGACAAAAGACGGATTAAAATCACGTATGGACCTAGTAAATTTTGACATCAGACCAGAGCTTCACCCAGTAGAAAAGACAACGGAATGCATTACCTTTCCCTAGCTAGCTACAACTTGACCCTACAGGAGAAAAAAAACAATTTGTGAATGTTTGCGTGGGGTTAGAGTGCCCATGGGTTTCTCATCCAATATCAGCAACCTAGTCTTGATGAAAGACTTGTCTATATTCCGCTATAATTCTCACGGTTGTCATATGATGATGGCAATGTTCTTCGCCATTGCAATAAAGGTCATAAAACCAGTGCATATAAAAGTTGTCATCACACATTTGTGTTACTTCTTCAATATAGTATAGGAAAAGGTGACAGCTTGTGAAGACAGACTATTTGAAAACATAGATAATCGAGACTATGTGCAAACTTGAGATGTGTTTTTCACCATATTTTTTGATATGCAAATACTCCTAATCATACATCTCGTGGATCAGACAAAAGCATTGGGACCACTATATTTACATTATATGTTTTCATTGGAGAGACATTTAGAAGTATTAAAGGGTTTTGAGGAATCGTGCTCACCCAGAGGGTTCAATTATGAAAAGCTACACTACGGAAGAAGTGATTGAGGGTTGCGCTGATTACATCAAAGATGGAAAGCGGATAGGTGTGCCTATACCAGTACATAGGATGAGCCATGCATAACTTTGTCAGAGCTTGCAAGGACCTCATAAAGCAGGCTCCATACCACTTCGAGTAAGTTTGGCACATGACATTGAAATAACAATTATTGTTAATCATTAATTTAACACGTATGTTTGTATGTGTAGTAATCAATACATTTGTATCTTCATCAAGCCAAAACTGGGTGCAGCAACAGACATGGACTCAGCCGATTTCCCACCAAACAAAATACAAAGATTTCATGAACATTTTTTAAAAAAGTACGGGCATTCTATAATTTTATATATATACGTATATAGGTTGGCAATTCTTATATGAAATGTCTTATATGACAAAGCTTGGGTGTTTTACTGAAAAGAACTTGACGGTGAGTGACCTGCTAGCCTGACCGTATTGGAAATAAGAACAAAATTTCCTTGTGCCAAGTAGCCTCCTGGTAGTGTCTTCTACAGATAGTCTGCGAGCAGCTTCGGGTCGTTGGTTCCTATAGAGTAATCGTGAGGATGTAAGTTATCCTTAGTGTCGATGTTGTATTTTCTTACTTTTGAGTTACATTTTCATTGTCACTAGTGTGTTCTAATACTTATATTATATTTTCATTGTCACCAACACATTCTAATAGTTATATTATGTTTTCATTGCAGAACACGGATGTAATCGAATATTGGCCGGTTGATAGAAATATGCCTCGCAACCGAGTTGATAAGGTTGTGAATGAAATGTGTGCTTTCATGCGTGTGAAGTTATTCAACGAAGAGGGTTGTTTTTCAACAACACAGGTCCACACGCCGATGTGCCATAACTTAGCAACTATGATGCAAGAAGTTTCTAGTAAAATTTGTAAAAAATGTGTACTTGTAAACTATGAATTGAGATATATAAGTATTTGCATTGTATGTATATAAGCTGCCTTGTATTTTTATGATTGGTGTGTGAATGTTGCTTGTGAAAATATAGTGATTGTGCTGTGTGTGAAAACTTGTATTTGAATTTGAGCTGAAAACTAGAAATAACAGCACGTAGTGTTGTGTTTAGTATATATCTTCGTGTGCGATCGATGGTAAAGAACCGTCCATGATACGCTACCAGAGGCAGCCCGTATTTAATAATTGCATGTGATAAGGAATTATCATAGACGGTCAGTGGTAACACCAGCCAATTATGATAAGACATTATCACCGACGGTCAGTGGTAAAGAACCGCCGATGATAATGCTTTTTCACAGGCGGACGGCTGTCAAGAACCGCCTGTGATAATACATTTTCAAATACGGCGCCTGTGATAATACATTTTCAAATACGGTTTTTACTGCCACTTATAATAATCGGTCATTTTCACACGTGTTTTGTCACGGGCCATTTTAATATGTTATAATTCAACCCTATTGCCGTAACCCACTGACGGTACACACGACTGGCAGCGCGGCAGTGGGCACTAGCGACGCTGTGGTGGTGGGCCCAATATCGTCTTTCATTCTTTTGATTTTTTTATGGTTGATTACTAGTGCTGTCACTGCATAGTCTCTCATTTCTGGTGGCAAACATATAAGGTGAGCGTTGTGCCCGCCACTACAGTGCCTTTTTTCCCACCAGTGAAGAGGGTTTGATTGTATTAGTGCGTCCATTTAATTTGCAGCAGATTGAATCAACTGCATACATATTCACCTAAGGCTGCTCGTAGCGGGAAGCTCTACCCGCGCCGCGCCTGCAAACCCAGCGGGCACGCGGGTAGCGGCTCTGGGAGATGGCGGTGAATGTAGAGGCGCAATACAGCGCTATGAGAAGAACAAAAAAAAGAAGAAAGAAGAAAGGAAAGAAAAAAGAGAAGGAAAAAGAGAAAAATAAAAAGGAAAAGAAGAAAAAAAGGAGGGAAAAGGAAAAGGGAAAGGGAAAAAAGAAAAAAAAGAACAGAGGGAAATGTGAAAAAGAAGAAAAGAGAATGAAGCAAAAAAAGTTGGTGATTTTTTATAAGTTGTAAATATAGTAGCATTAACATAAATTTAGTTACATAAAATAATATAAAATATGAGTTAGTTGTAGTATAAAACAGTTGATATAGAGGTCTAATTTAAAGGTGAACGGGTGCTGAGAATTGAACTGTAAAGGTAGAAATCTTTTAGAGATGATTGTAAAAGGCTAGAAATATTCTTTTAAAGGTCCGTTATAGAGGTCCACGAGTGCGAGCAGTCTATGTATTTCCAATCTAGCCATCCTTGAGCAATGTTTACGATCTGGAATACTATGTGTGGACAGATCAAAACGCAGAACTAGGTACTCTGATATTTTTTAGTTCAAAAGGCATGATTCTCATTGATAACATAAGTTCATGACGCTCTTATCTGGCACATGACCCAACTTGCTGATTGTATATTGCCGTCTATTGCATAGCCGTACATATTTTGGAACTACATCAATATTCCTTTCTTGGTTTATTCCATTCTGTTTTGCTGCATGGATCACTGTGACGTAGCTGCTAATTGGACCTTACTCCCGCTACAACTGCTCCCATGCACGGCGCAGTGCAGAATAAAAAAGGTGAAGCAAAATAAGAACGAAACAATTAAAATAGGGACAAAAGTATATTTAATTATGTAAGGAGTGGAGGATGGTGTACTCTCCATTCCTTTCTCATCAAAATTACGTGGTACTTAATGCTATTTACTATTAGTTTGGGATAATGATGTTGCAGATGCGCAATCACTAATACCTAAAGTTTTTTAAATAATAGGAAAAACCAATACCTAAAGTTAATGGTGACAGATTTGATGACCTTAATTACACTAATATTGCGCCAAAACAGATAAATTCTCACGCATTCGTCCGTAAATCAACCACATAAGGTAACAATTTGTGTCGAGAACTTCATGATTTGTTGTAATAGTGCTTCTTTTATCACCGAAATATATTAGGCCACCAAATGCCATTATAAGTTAACTAATCGATTATGCTTCACGAGGCAAAACATTAAGCAACATACCATGCCTTACTTTTTATAATAACTAAGTCTGGAAGAAGTACTTCTAAGACCAGTTTGCAGAATACTATCCCCGGAGAATTAACAGTTTCACAACAACATGTGAAGCAACTAACATGAACGTCCATGGCGACCCTAACGGGCTGTGTATTCCGTTAAATCTATTAATGAGGCAAAATCGATCTCCTTTTTTATTTCAGGTTTTACCTGCCCCCTGCCTCTACTCGTAATTCATCTGTAGCATCTCTATCGAATTTTTACAGTATACTTATGGAATTACATTTGACATGTTTTTAACAAATTATATCCATCAGCTATGTGAAATCTAAGAAAATTTCAGGCGAAGTATGGACCGTCGATTTCACTTTAATATTCGTGTTTGCACTTTAAGATTTGTGCTTACTCAAACCCTATCTTCTCCTCAACCCTTTCTTCAACCGGATCCACTTGCCGGCGTGCCCGAAGGCGGCACGTGGGGGCACGGGTGACACATGGCTGCCGGGTGTGACTGTAGCGACCGCGCGCCGCAAGCTCCGACGAAGAAGAAAGATTTTTCAATTGTTATAATGTAAATTTGTAGGGATTATGTTACTTATAAAATAGTCAATCTAAATAACTTGTCAATGTGTAGACCATAGAAACAATGTTAATTTTGTTAATTGTAAGAATTAACAGTTAATGATAGTGATAAGCTGTTAACGTATTTCGGCTAAAATTTAGTCCATTTTCTTGGTAAATAATAGCTTGCAAATTCCACGTGATGTCTACAAATGACAGTGGCACCGGTGCCCTTTCTAATTCTACACTGAAAAAAAAATGTGCCGAATTTTAAAAGAGGGCGAAAAGGGGGGGGGGCAGGGCCGGCTCTATAGTTTTGAGGGCCCTAGGGCAAGCTCCACAATGGGGCTTCGAAAATATATAAATATATATACTTCACTCACAAATTATATATAACAGTAACAATAACAACAAAGTCTTTATCTCAAGCACATTGAGATAAGCACGTAGATAAATTAAAGAACTAAAGAAAAGAAAAGGCAGTGTGTGGATTGTCGGCTCGATGCTGGACTCTATGGACTGGTGCCTGAGCCTGCCTGTAGTGGGCTAAATGCCTAATACTATATGTGTACTTCAATTTCCGGAGTCTCTAACTAAACTGAGCCATATATTGTCACCCTATTCTGAATAAAATATGATAGCTCGTTGCCATATAGATAAACCAAACCAGAAATATAGCATGTACTTTTGTAAGTCAAAATGTTGAATTATGAGCCTTCATGGCCCCCGGCGGCCTGGGCCCTAGGCGGTCGCTGTTGGTGATATGCCCAAGAGGCAATCATAACAATTCGGATAAAGGCCTGATGGATATTTGATCCATAAGAAATTAGGGTACTAAGGGGCCTGTGATCTAAAAGCCCATTAGCGCGCCTATAAATATGAGGGGTAGGGTTAGGGGCAGATGACACCACCACAGAACAGCCCCAGCCGCCGCCCCTCACAGGCCAGCCGCCGAAACCCCTGTCGCGCGCGCGGTGCTAGCACACCGACGCACGCCGTTCCTCCCTGTACGTGTGGACTCCGTGGAGGCGCTGCTGTTACTGCTGCGCTGATCGGCTACGACGCGCATCTACGATCCGCTGCGCTGCGCGTCTAGTTGTAACAATCCATGACCTTCTTACTCGCATGTTTCCTGGGTGATACGGTCGAATTGCTAGAGTAGCGCATCGCCAATTTCCCTACAGTGGTACAAGAGCCGACTTGCGTAGTTTTTGGTCTGGATCTTAGATGCGATCTACTGCAGACAAGTTCATATGATGAATTTCTATAGTTCGGCTTTTGGGGTTTGGAATTGGTTAGAGTAGATTGCCATCATGTGACTAAAGGATTAGTTTGTGCTCCTTCTCTGCTGTGTGTGCAACCTGTCCCTACCAGCTGGAATCACCATCGGGACTAATAGTGTACATAGCTAACAGATTGAGCCAACAGATCACGGTCATGTGTCGCGATCTTCTAGTGGATAACCTGTCACAATGAAAATTGAGACATTCTGAATGGCTCAGATTCGGGTTGATTTGATCAATTTGATGAGATTTTCATAGTGATTTCAAAGATGCGATCTATGTAATTCCGTTGATGTCTGCTATAGTGACATCATTAAGTAGTTTCACGATAGACATCGTTCTACGCTTAACTTGTTTTTGTAGGGAATGATGTGAATGGTATGGCCTAAATATGATGTGATGATCTGTGTGTAAAATTCATGCAGCCTGCGTGTTGCAAATTTAACACAACTGGGTTGAGGTTATCACATAATTGTATAACGACCTGCGTGTCGCCCTATGATGCCTGATCTCTCATGTAATTTATTTGATAGCTATTAGATGTATTAGCTTCTTTTATATTCATTGAGAAACCTCAAGCATGATGGCGATGGTGATCACCATAAGAAGGGAGACATGGCGGTGTAGATCATGATGGAACCATGGTGATGGAGACCACTATGATCCTAAAGGCCATACTATTCACAGATATGATATGATTGTATGCCTGTGATGTTTTACTATTCTTTTCATGCTTTTCATATGGTGGATGTTTTGTCATGATAGAATAGCTTCCCTCGGAAAAGTTGAGTATTTGATGCCATTTACCTATAGCTGCACCTATGTTGTTTTGATCGTTGTATGTTAGGTTTGCCAAAGCAAAATACCGTCATCTATCATAATGAATAGGGTGAATGTTGGACATTCACATGCATAGTATTGGTTTACTCAACAAAGCTATCAAAACGGTTTTGGGCTTTATGGCATAGTGTTGGGAGCCGGGGCATTGGATGTCACCCAACAAACAAGAATCATATAGAGATATGATTAACAATGGTTGTTTACCTATGTCACTAATTTTCTTCAGTGAAGCCAAAGCTCACTAGAAATTAGTGAATATGGATCTTGGACCACTATATATCGTTAGAGGGAGGACGATGCTCATTAGTGGTGTTGTCTTTTATTAAACTGTTAATAAAAGATTGGTACATAACATAGTGCTAAAACCTTGCATATTTATTTTCTATTGTAGATCATGTCTGCTAGTAACAATTCCGGTTTCAATTTGCGATCTGTGCTTGAGAAAGAAAAGCTCAATGGAGCTAACTTTATTGATTGGTACCGCAATCTGAGAATTATTCTCAGGCAAGAGAAAATTGAGTATGTTTTTGAGCAACCATACCCCAATGACCTCCCCGATGATGCAAATGCCGCAACTCGCAGGACTTATGAGAAGCACTGCGATGATGCGCTTAATGCAAGCTGCCTCATGCTTGCCACAATGTCCCCTGATCTACAGAAACAATATGAGCATGCAGATGCTTATTCTATGATTCAGGGACTACGTGGAATGTTTGAGACCCAAGCAAGGGCTGAGAGGTACAACATCTCAAAGTGCTTGTTCTCATGCAAGCTGGCAGAAGGTAGCCCGGTCAGTCCCCATGTAATCAAGATGATTGGTTACATTGAGACTTTGGACAAACTTAGTTCTGAACTCAAGGATGACCTGGCTATTGACGTTATTCTCCAGTCACTCCCACTGAGCTATGAGCCATTTATATTGAATTATCAAATGAATGGCATGGAGAAAACGTTGGTTGAATTGCATGGGATGCTTAAAACAGCCGAGGAAAGCATTAAGAAAAACACCACTCATGTGATGATGGTTCAAAAAGAGAATAAAAAGAGGAAGCGTGTGATGCATCCTAAAGGCAAGGGAAAGGTTCCCAATGAGCCTTCAAGCTCAAAGCCAAAGGGTAAATCAGGCCCTTCTCCTAATGATGAATGCTTCCACTGTCATGCTAAGGGACATTGGTCTAGGAACTGCAAGAAGTACTTGGAGGATAAGAAGAAGAAAGAGAGTGAGACTTCCACTTCAGGTATAAATGTTATAGAAATCAATATTTCTACATCTTCTAGTGAATCATGGGTATTTATACCGGATCAATGATTCACACTTGCAAATCGTTGCAGGGTCTAAGTGAGACTAGAAGATTTGCAAAAGGCGAGTTGGATGTTCGGGTCGGCAATGGAGCAAAGGTTGTTGTCATAGCTGTCAGAAATTATCACTTGTCATTACCCTCAGGATTAGTTTTGAAATTAAATAATTGTTATTGCATTCCTTCTTTGAGCAAGAACATTATATCTTCTTCATGTTTGGAAGAAGTTAATGGTTATGAGATTATAATAAAGAACAAATGTTGTTCTATTTATTATAATAATATTTTCTATGCTCAATATCCATTAGTGAATGGATTATATGTTCTTGATCTTGAGGATAAAATAGTCTATAACATTAATACAAAAACGGCTCGACGAAATGATCTAAATCCCATTGGCATTGTCGCTTAGGTCATATAAATGAGAAACGCATTGAGGAACTCCATAAAGATGGTTTGTTAAGTTCATTTGATTTTGAATCACTTCACACATGCGAGTCTTGTTTGTTTGGGAAGATGACCAAAGCACCCTTCACTGGTCAAAGTGAGAGGGCAAGTGACTTGTTGGGACTTATACATACTGATGTATGTGGACCAATGAGTTCGGTAGCTAGAGGTGGTTTTCAGTATTTCATTACTTTTACCGATGACTTTAGTAGATATGGATATGTCTATCTAATGAGGCACAAGTCTGAATCTTTTGAAAAGTTCAAAGAATTTCAGAATGAAGTACAAAATCAGTTGGGCAAGACAATTAAACTTCTACGATCTGATCGTGGGGGTGAATATTTGAGCCATGAATTTTATGATCATTTAAAATAATGTGGAATTGTTCCACAGTTGACTCCACCTGGAACACCTCAATGGAATGGGGTGTCCGAGCGGAGGAACCGAACCGTGTTAGACATGGTTAGGTCGATGATGAGCCAGACTGATCTTCCACTATCCTTTTGGGGTTATGCTCTTGAAACTGCTGCATTTACACTAAACAGAGTCCCAACTAAGTCTGTCGAGAAGACACCATATGAGATGTGGACCGGGAAACGTCCCGGATTTTCTTTCGTCAAAGTTTGGGGATGTGATGCTTATGTCAAACGTTTGACGTCAGACAAACTTACTCCCAAATCAGACAAATGTTTCTTTGTGGGATATCCTAGGGAAACCAAAGGATATTATTTTTATAATAAAACGGAGGGTAAAGTGTTTACTGCTCGCAATGGTGTCTTCATGGAGAAAGAGTTTCTCTCAAAAGGAGTTAGTGGGAGCAAGGTACATCTTGAAGAAATTCAAGAAATACCTGAAAATGTTTCGGCACCCTCTAATCATATACAGGATGTACAAGATGTTGTACAACCACTTGATGAAACACCAGCCCCACGAAGGTCTACAAGGGTACATCGTGCAACTGAAAAGTTGACACTCCTAACCACGGAACAATAGGACATGGTATTGTTGGACAATAATGAGCCTGTGATCTACACTGAAGCAATAATGGGACCCGACTCTGAGAAATGGCTTGGAGCCATGGAATCCGAAATAGAATCCATGCATGAGAATCAAATTTGGAACTTGGTTCATCCAATCGATGGTGTGAGACCGATCGATTGCAAATGGATTTTCAAGAAAAAGACTGATATGGATGGAAAAGTTCACATCTATAAAGCACGATTGGTGGCGAAAGGTTTCAAACAAATTCAAGGTGTGGATTATAATGAAACATTTTCGCCCGTCGCTATGCTAAAGTCTGTTCGGATTCTCATAGCAATTGCTGCATATTTTGATTATGAAATATGGCAGATGGATGTCAAAACAGCCTTTGTTAATGGGAGTCTGACTGAGGATGTGTACATGACACAACCTGAGGGTTTTATCGATCCTAAAAATGCTAGAAAAATATGCAAACTTCAAAATTCCATCTATGGATTGAAGCAAGCATCTCGGAGTTGGAATCTACATTTTGATGAAGTGGTCAAAGGGTTTGGTTTCATCAAGAACGTAGAAGAACCTTGTATTTACAAGAAGGTTAGTGGGAGCGCAATTATATTTCTGGTCCTATATGTAGATGACATATTGTTGATCGGAAATGATATTCCAGTACTAGATGCTGTCAAATCCTCATTAAGGAAAAGTTTCTCAATGAAGGATTTAGGAGAGGCAACATACATTTTGGGCATAAAGATCTATAGAGATAGATCTAAAAGGTTAATTGGATTAAGCCAAGACACATATATTGACAAGATATTGAATCGGTTCAATATGCAAGATTCTAAGAAAGGTTTCTTGCCAATGTCACATGGCATCACTCTAAGCAAAAGTCAGTGTCCTTCGATGCCTGATCAGCAAAAGAGGATGAGAGCGATTCCTTATGCTTCTATTGGATCTATCATGTATGCCATGTTGTGTACACGCCCAGATGTATCCTATGCTCTAAGTGTTACGAGCAGGTATCAATCAGATTATGGTGAGGCTCATTGGACAGTTGTCAAAAACATTCTTAAGTACTTGAGAAGAACTAAGGACGTGTTCCTAGTGTTTGGAGGTGAAGAAGAGCTCGTTGTAAGAGGTTACACCGATGCTAGCTTCCAAACAGACATGGATGACTCTAGATCGCAATCCGGTTTTGTGTTCTGCCTCAATGGAGGGGCAGTGAGCTGGAAAAGTTCCAAGCAAGACACAGTAGCAGATTCAACGACGGAGGCGGAGTATATTGCAGCTTCTGAAGCTGCAAAGGAAGCTGTTTGGATCAGAAAATTTATTTCTGAGTTGGGTGTTGTTCCTAGTGCGTCCGGACCTGTGGATCTCTATTGCGACAATAATGGAGCCATTGCACAGGCAAAGGATCCTAGATCACACAAAAGATCGAAACATATACTACGACGCTATCATCTGATTCGAGAGATTATCGACCGAGGTGATGTGAATATATGCAAGGTGCATACGGATTTGAATATGGCAGATCCGTTGACAAAGTCTCTTCCACAATTAAAGCATGAGACGCACACGCGATCTATGGGTATTAGATACTTACATCAGTGATCCTAGTGTGTAGTGGGAGACTTGTGTCATAGCTATGTTTATGTACTATTTGAGTAACTATTATTCACATTGATCATCAAGTATGTGACTTGTTCGTGAGACTCTTTGTTAATTATAATGTTACTCAAAATGATCCCTAGTCTACATCGTTATATGAGATAATGATAGTACGCAGACTAGCACATGTATTAATTGATGATCACGTTTCACGGATCATAGCTATGGAGATATCAAATTAATAATGTGAACACATGTTAGTGAACATGGTGTTGGATAGACCCATTCCGAGACATTGTAGGGATTATTATTTATATATATGCCATCAGTTGGTCTTGAGTGATACACCTGCTAGATTCTTAGACCTGAGATCGCCATTGTTTCTCACTATGTGTAGTTGTGCACTTTGAAACTATTAAACGCTACTCCGTAACTGGGTGGTCATAAAATAGTATTCAGGTACATGATGGAGCATGGAATGAGATGTGTGCGGATCAAGATGGGATTTGCCCCTCCTAAATAATAGGAGAGATATCTCTGGGCCCCTTGAGATAGTTGGATTGAAAGTGCATGGCCATGCCAAAGTGATTAAAGAGTTAATCATTATGACTAAAAGTTAGTCATAGATTGAATCCACTATTTGATCGAGTGAATGGTCGAGCTATCACAAGGATGGCACGTATCTCGCCTTGAGCTTGACTGGTATCGTGTGGCAAAGGAATTAGCATGTGAATGTATCTAGATTCAGCCGATATGATCTTTATGTACATTCGGGGGTCAGTATGTCCTGCTAGGTACCTCTACTGACTTGTGTTTGAAAACGGTTTTCATTCATAACCGATTGTACATGAACCTAATGGGTCACACACTTAAGGGCATGGAATATTGAAAAACTTGGCTACATGATTGTCTCTAGTGCAAGTGGAAGATTGTTGGTGATATGCCCAAGAGGCAATCATAACAATTCAGATAAAGGTCTGATGGATATTTGATCCATAAGAAGTTAGGGTATTAATGGGCCTGTGATCTAAAAGCCCATTAGCGCGCCTATAAATATGAGGGGTAGGGTTAGGGGCAGATGACACCACCACAGAACAGCCCCAGCTGCCGCCCCTCACAGGCTAGCCGCCGAAACCCCTGTCGTGCGCGCGGTGCTAGCACACCGATGCACGGCGTTCCTCCCTGTACGTGTGGACTCCGTGGAGGCGCTGCTGTTACTGCTGCGCTGATCGGCTACGACGTGCATCTACGATCCGCTGCGCTGCGCGTCTAGTGGTAACGATCCATGACTTTCTTACTCGCATGTTTCCTGTGTGATACGGTTGAATTGCTAGAGTAGCGCATCGCCTATTTCTCTACAGTCGCCCCTCCCGCCTAGGGCCAGAGCCGGCCCTGGGGGGGCATATCTTACGGGTTTGCTAGCCCAGCCCGACAGAGTTGGCATCTATAAACCCAGAGATGCAGGAAACAAGAGACGAACGAGAGCTCAGGGCGAGAGGATAAGAAAAAGCCCACCTTGAGCCTTGTGCAGTGGCTTCAGGATCAACTAAAGCCCCGCATCATTTTAAGTTGATCAAAGGCTTAACAGCAATCTAAGCTGTGTTGAATGCATCAGCATTTTATTTTTCCGAACGTCAATATCTTTTTTTTATCTAAACACATCTTATTTGCATGCTTTAAATATATCATATATTTTTTCGACTGACTTATACAAAGTGCCCTGCCAGTGATTACATGGTCTCGTTTTTCCAATCGTAAAAAGTGCAGTTGAATAAACACCACAAAGCGCACAACGTTCACTTGTAAAAAATGACACTGCTGCTCTATGCAGGTCTCAGCTGCCAGCCGAGGAATGGAAGCGAATAACAGCAAGCTCCACGCCGTCCCGGAGAGTGAAGTCTCCGTCCTTGCCGATTCGGATGCCGCCCCAAACACGCGCCCTCAGGCCAGCACCAGGCCGCCGTCCCACCCCAGGGTGAGTGTGAGTCGCCATACCGGTTCCGCCTCCGGCACTACTGATGCCGTTCGGCTATGGTAGGGATGGACGTGATTGTTTCATTGCCATCTGAATGCAGGTTCCGCCGCTGCCACGGCGCAGCGAGGTCGTCCTCCCGCCACTGGACACGAGGACGTTCCATCATCCGGGCTTCCGCTCTGTGCAGCCCGTGTCCATCAGCATGCCGGCGTCGCCCGGCAGCTTCGGCGTGCCCACGCCCACTGCCGTGACCACCGACTCCGCCGACCTCCGGAGGCAAGCCTTGGCCAACGCTGCGCGGGGACAGCATCGCCTAGCGGCGCAGGACAAGGGCAGCAGCAGCATCCGGTTCGCCCCTCCGGACAGGGATGAGATGATGTTCCGGTCCCAGCCAATTCCCCGCCCACCGCCTGCGCGCGCCAGGAGCGGCACCCGCAGGGCCGCCACAATGATGAACTGGCCCGACAGGCGCTAAGACTCGTTCAAGACGTGGTCCGGGAAGCTTGAGCGCCAGATCAACCACCTTGCCGGCGGTACAGAGTTTCCCGACGACGGCGATGATTTCACCGCCAGCCACCACACCGCCGCGACGTCTATGCCCGAGGTTGATCGCTTCTACGCCGCGTTGGAAAGCCCTGAGCTTGACCAACTCAAGGTGCAGTATCGATCGTTCCTTAACTTCTCAATTTTTCTCAGCCACATCATAAAAAAATGCATCAGCCATTTCGTTCCTGGTAACATTTCTGTGTGCCAATTCATCCAGCCCTCGTAGGACCTGGTGCTGCCATCGGACACGCTGTGGCCGTTCCTGCTCCGGTTCCCAGTGTCGGCGTTTGGTATCTGCATGGGGGTGAGCAGCCAGGCGATCCTCTGGAAGAACATCGCCACGTCGGTGCCGACGACGTTCCTGCATGTGACCACCAAGGTGAACGTCGTGCTCTGGTGTGTCTCCATTGAGCTCATGTGCTCCGTCTCGGCAACCTATGCATGCAAGATGATCTTCTTCTTCGAGGCCATCCGCCGCGAGTACTACCACCCCATCAGGGCCAACTTCTTCTTCTCGCCGTGGATCACCTGCCTCTTCCTCACCATGGGCATGCCGCACTCGGTGGCGTCGACGACAGAGCTGCCGCACTGGCTCTGGTACGCGCTTATGTTCCCATTCCTGTGTGTGGGGCTCAATATCTACGGCCAGTGGATGTCCGGCGGCCAACGGCGGCTCTCCAAGGTGGCGAACCCGTCGAACCACCTGACGGTGATCGACGCCTTCGTCGGCGCTCAGCTCGGCGCAACCATGGGGCTCAGGGAAGGGCCCGTCTTCTTCTTCGCCGTCGGGCTGGCACACTACCTCATGCTGTTCGTGACGCTGTACCAGCAGCTGCCGACCAACAAGACGCTGCCCAAGGAGCAGCACCTGGTGTTCTTCCTCTTCGTGGCAGGGCCCAGCGTGTCGTGCATGGCGTGGGCCCGGATCACAGGCGAGTTCGGCGACGCGTCGCGGCTGGCCTACTTCGTCGCACTCACCATGTTTCTGTACGCATCGCTCGTCGTGCGGGTCAACTTCTTCAGGGGGTTTAGGTTTTCGCTGGCATGGTGGGCCTACACGTCGCGGATGACCGGCACTGCGGTTGCGACTATAATGTACTCGGCCGAGGTGGACAATGGGTTTACCAAGGCGATGTGCGTGGCACTGTCCGCGGTCGCCACGTTCAAGCTGGTGGCGCTATTCGGCACCCGAGACCTTTTCCCAAATGACATCTGCATCACCATCACGGAGTGCAAGGGGAAGCCTATCATGGAGCTGCGAGAAGCCGGCGGCAACGACGCCGAGGCTGTAGGCTACGGCGCCATATCAACAGAAAGTTGAGCTGACAAAGCCGGCCCAGTTCAACAAGCTGGAGAGGGTGCCCCGTGTGTGTGCTTGTGTGTGATGGACAGCCTAGTCGTGTCGTTGCTCTGCTTGGCAGGATGTGTTGTACTTGAGTGGGACTCTGTAAAAAATAAGGATCTCCATGACCCTACGGTCAACAAGAGATTTTGTTTCTAAATATTGAAAGTTACAAATTTAAAAATTCTAACAATAAGGATTATCATGTTATATATACACCTATGTACTATGTTGATGCGATCACAAGCTCTTTTTATGTTCAATCTTGTGCAATGGTGCCCGTCTATATAGATGATGAGTTAGGCTTTAGTTTGTTGGGGTGCCCTTCCATATGAGGGTGATTCGGTACCCAGCAATTCTCAGCCCGGAGGCACAACATTGAATCGATCATTGAGGCCATTCATGCTCAAGACAGACAGAGAGAATAGAGGAGAAAAAAAGGAGGAAATGGGAATCATTCACGTGCTAGGATCGGCTCCAAACTATAAAGAAAGTTTTGATCTCTCCGGATTTAGTCTCCAATGGGACTAAATTCTTATATGTGCCATGATCGAGGATGCTACTATCATATTTGGTAGCGGCCACCCTTCTCTCGAGACATATAAAAGGAGGCTTGTCGAGGAGGCATGACACTCAATGATTGTCGTACCTTCACACAACTCCTCAAAAATAATAAGATATCCGATCTCGAGGTGGTGCGGAGAGGAGGGAAGGCCGTCGCCGCCACTGCCCATGCACCGTCGTTGTCTTCCCTAGCGACCAGGCCACCATGTCACGAACCTCGCCATTGACTTTCTCAAACCCTAACCCCGGAGATATGCCTAACCCTAATCTTCTGTTATCTTGTTCTTCATACTAGATTAGGATTTGATTTAATCTATTTATCCTCGAATAATCAAGTAAATAGGGATCCTAATTTCTAATATGGTATTAGAGCCTACTAATTAGCTTGATCTTTTTGGAATTTTGGTAAGAAATCCACAGTAATTAGGAGGAGGGAATTAAGATTCGAATATAAAATTAATAAAAAGATAAATATCAGATCTACTTACCTTAGGCCGTTGTTAGTGGTCATTAAGTACCAATTTTGATCGTCAATATTACTCAATTATGTGAAGGGGTGAATATTTCTTGCACGCATTATCCTTAGAAATAACGTAGTTCCACTTGTACATGGAAAGAATTGTGCATGCAGGGAATATATGCAGAATTGAGGAGGATTTAGGGGAGCAATCCTAAATTATACACTTCCAGCCATTCAGATGATGACACGTGGCAGATCATGGATCCAATGGCCCACCTACAGGGGTATCCGAGGGAATACAACGGTGAATAACCAGGAAGACACCTGTGGGCCCACCTGGCAGCCACCTAGAGGAAACACACCGAGCTTGCGGCCACTCCAGGGTCGGCCAAACCCCTGGTTCGGCCGACCTGGTCACTCCAAATATGTACACTATTAGGCTATGCATATGTATACTAGAAACACATTAGTAAAAACCCCTTACCTTAGCTTAAATCTCATTAGGACTATCTTAACTCTAGAGTAAATTGCCTTGGTGTGTAAGACCTATGTGCTGAATACATTGGCAAAGTAGTATTATAGTGTGGTTCATGTAAAGTTTTGAGCATTCACGTGGTGTTTGACGTGTGGTTTGACATGGAACGTGTTAATCATATTTTTAACGTGTAGGAGAGAATGTGATTCATGGCTGGTTGAGTTGTACAACATATTTGTGTGAGGTGCTCACACATGGTGTTGTGGTGTTTGGACTAACGAGAGTCAAGTCGTGGACTTGTGTTCGCATGGATTGGTTGTTTTCTAATGTGCAGCTGTTGCTTGAGGTCCAGACATGCTTGGTGATAGTGATCCTTGAACTAAATTTAGGGAGAGGTTGAGGTTCAACAACCAAATTCATATGGAATTGTCAAAAGTTTGTGGCGTGATTCCAGCACATTCGGACGTGATAAAGTTGGTTTTAGGTAGGTTCAGAAGTGAATCCGAGTTGTAGTCGAAATCAGGTGGTTCGGAAGCGTGCTATCTTAGAAAATCAGGCTGTTTTTGCAAGAAAATGGCTAGTTCCGAGTTGGTTGAGTTCGGGCTGGAGAGACTAAGTTAAGGTCGGATTTTGAGTTGTTTGTGTCCATAAAATCTTGTGGCTGCGCCCAAAGAGTTTTGGAAGGTTAGAACTCTGATCTATGTGCCAATAGATAGAGTCCAAGTAGGATAGGAGGTATCTTAGTGGAGCAGGGCTCCTTTGGAGGTGTCCTAGTGGGTTTTGGTAGCTTGAGGGCTGTGGATATAAATAGTAGGAACTCGACTACGAGGGAGGCATCCGTTGCAACTAGTTTTCGTGTGTTTTGAGGTAAAAGTTGTCGGTTGTGCCAAGCTTTTGCATCATGATCTGAAAACTGCATTTTTTGCCGTTCGGTTGCTGTTTTTCTTGCTACGTATTCTGTTTCTCGCCTCCGTTTATTTTCAGCCGACCTTTTATCATGTTTTGAGCCATAACTTTAGTTATATCCATTAAATTGACGTGATTCTTTTTGTGTTGGCTTCAAATTTTGATTCTATATCATCTGTAAAGATTTTAAAGTCATTGGATTTACAGATCACCAGTCACACATGAGTTTTTTCAACTTATTAGATTGGTTCTTTGATCGGGTAGATAAGACTGACCTTTGCTCGCATTTTTATAGTAACTTGAGTTCTATCCCATCAATTAAGGTGATTCTTGTTGTATTGGATTTCTAACTTGTTTTTCTACAATATATATAGTTTTTATAAAGTTAGAGGTCAGAGAACCTACACGCACACACGTGTTTTCAGATAGATCAGTTTTTAGTTGAGGGGTTGAGTCTCCTGCTGAAATTTTTGTATCATCTACCATTCACCCCTCTCTGATAGCTGATCTTGTGTCCTTCGATCCTACAAGTGGCATCAGAGCCAAGTTGCATTAATCTAACAATTTTTGTTGGTTTTTATATTAAATTCAATGGATTGGTATTCTGGAAAACCGTGTGTCTTCGATGACATTGATTTTCAGGTTTGGAAGGCTCGGATGGTGTGAACACAGCTCTGATACCACGCTGTGAGGGGCTTGCCACGTCCGAAAGGACGACGCCCCAAACAGGACCTCGTTGGGTGGTGCCGTGATATGCGGCACCCAACAGCACACGGATCGAAGAAACACATCACATTACATAAAATATTTGCGGAAGCGTACAAGAGTATTTTATAAATACTTATCTCAAAATATGCTACAGCAGAAGACTATAACTCTCACGACTCATTTCTAACTTAGCAACAAAGAAACAGTCCAGCCCGCGGACGTTTCTTACTAGCAACACGAAGAACAATCTGCAGCGGCGAGGATGCTCTTGAGTACCACTCGGAGGTTCCCGAGTCTCATTGGCATCCCTTCATAAGAATGAAGTCAAATACCTGCAAAACAACTCGGATAGCATCCATGAGCATAATGCTCAGCAAGACTTAACCGTCACCCTAAACATGAAACTCTATGTGAGGTTATGAACCTAAAGTAGGATGGCATCATGCATAATAAACTCGCCTAGAAGTGAATCCTTACTTTCAGGTATTATTTGCAGCAATTTTAAGTAACCTTGGGCACGCCACATCGGGAGTCCACAATCAAACAAGAAACGCTTTCCCCCGATGTAATTTGCTCACGGCATAAAAGAATCGAGTTTGCACTAGTCTATTCATCAAGATCCAATACAAAGGTAGTATAAATTTCAAACCACTGTGATTAGTTCCTTTCTCATGCAAGTTCTTACTACGTCACAACTGCGAGAACAAGTATGCTCGGTCCATCCCGCGAGCGACAGTGATTTGAATCAATAACACCCGGACTACACGACACGTACACCCATACTCGACGTTGCCTACAGCAACCATCACTGACTTTGTACGTGGCAGCCTTTCTCCCGTTTCACCCCCGTTGAATCGATCAAGTCGCCCCTACAGTAGCCACTCTCATGGTGCACCTGTCGACATGAGATGTCATGAGAATGTTCCCCACATACTGCACACCGGCCGTCTCGCCTGAGGCGACCCGAAAAGGCTCAACGACAGCTTCCCGAGGTGCATCGGTTTACTAGGTCCCATAATACCAGCATGAGTCCGGTACACAACTCAAACTTGTTCAACAAGGCCGCATACGGATCGGTCCTTGATCGATATAAACAGGTCTACAGCACCCAGGCCCCTATGTCCTGCTGCCCCTACAACCTTCCAGTCTCACCTTTAACTTGCTAATTCATTTTTGAACCAACCCTGTATGCCCCTGTTGTTCCTGAACATGCGAGTAGCATCTCACCACTTGACATCTACCGAACCTTACTTAAGCATGGCAGTTCTACACGGTGAAACACATCTACCCAATACTCCATGGGTCATTTGGTTATGCAAGAGGAGTATCAAACACTAGACCTAATGCACAGTTCATATCTTAACTGAAAGTGAATACAAAGTAAAAGATTAAAGCTGTTAAATGCAAACCGGAGCTTGCCTGTTTCGCAGGGTAGTCGTATATAATCAGTTAGTGATCTTGGTTGATCAACCCTTGATTCTCCGGAGTATGATCCACTTCAATGAATCGCTCCTTCGAATCACGTTCGTTGTGGTTCCTATCGCAATGCATATGCACAATTTTTATAGAATGAAATAGAAAGAATTATAGAATGGATTTCTTAGGGACAGAGGTGGTGTGGAAAAGCCAATAATGGCTTGATTAGCCTCTGTTGTGCAAACAGAACTGAACTGAATTGATCTTAGTGTTGTAGCTATACACTAACTCCTTTCCTTAATGAACATTATAGATGAGCTGAAAAGAATTGAATGCAACTGAAGAATAAGAACTCCAATGGCCTCAAAACTTTTACGGCAGCTTCTATACTACCTAGGGATTTAGCTTGCCAAATTGCAGATAATGTGGAGTCAAATTGTGTTCTCTATAATTCTCACAATGTCTCTCATGTATTTCCACCTATACATAAGTATGGAGAATAAGAACAGGGAGTTCAAGGGCTCAACTTGAGCTGATAATTTACATGTGAGTTCTTGGTCACATGAAAGTAATCTGGTCCAAAATTCAGCCCTTTTACTTGAGTAGTTCTCCCAGAACAATTCTTTAAGCATTTCTACTAAAAATAATTAATTCTGGAGTACTGTGCATTTTCATGCCCAATTAAGTGAACTACAATTTCAAGTATGTCTCAGAGAGCTTGCGTAAATTTTCCTATGATTTTTAGAGCTATGGATTGTCCAAAACAAATTTTATTATGTGGAAACATTTTCTGAAAATGTTTCTGGACTCTTATGAACACAGCAGTTTGTATTTAGCAAATTCCTACTCAAATGATCTTCAAATGAGCTGAACATTTGCTAGAAGGTCAAAACTATGCTAAATAATATTCTGGCAAAATTTGAGGATTTTTGGATAACCCAAACTCACTCAATAATTCTTTTTCAGAAAACCTTCAAAGAATTTTCCAGAATTATATATTGACTTTCATACAAATCTGAGTTCATATTTCTATAGAACTTTGAAAAATGAATCCAACCCAATTGAAATCACTCAATTTGGAGGTTTCTACAGAGAGCTATGATTTTCCAAAGTTTGAGCCATCTCTGGAAATGTTTTCCTACAGAAAAGTCAGCTGGGTCCACGGGTTTAAACCCCAGCCAATAGGATTGAAGCCACACCGGGGTCACAGGGTCCTCAGCGCGCCAGCACTCCGGATCCCAGCCACAGCCGATCGAGGATTTAAATTTCGAGCCGCTCAAAGACGGGCCCGGCCCCTTCTTCAACCTCCGACTGGTTCCTCGCGCGCGCGCCGCCTCCCCCTCGCCGGAGCAATTCGCAACTCACCGGATTGCCGCTGCCGGCCACCTCACGAGCTGAAACACGCTGCCAGGGGGTTTAGGACACCGAGGAACATGCTGGTGAACTGTTTCGGGGCTTCCGGTGACCGGAAGATGGCGGGGGATGTGTGGCGGCCTCGGTTGAACTTCGGCACTGTCGGCCGGGGTTCCTAGCCCGCCAAAACGTCAGCCAACTAGCTCTACAGCATCAGTGGGTGATCGCAAAGCTCGGCAAGGCCATGGATTAGCTCGGAAACGGCGGTAACTAGGTTGGCATCGTGTGCCCGATTTGTTCCACGAAGAACACCCTCGGTAGAGCTCGAAATCCGTCGCTCCGAGGTGTTTTCATGTGAAGGATGCTAAAGGGATTTTGATCGCCGGCTAGTTCAGCTGCTACATGCAAGGTTTGAGGACCTATGGAGGATCAGAGATGGGGAATTTGAAGAAACCGTACCGGCTGCTCGGGTTGAACTCGCCGGAGCAAAATCTTCAAATTCGTCGTCGATGCTGCACGGTTTGGCTCGAGCTTCGGTTGAGGGCAGAACCACCACAGCGCGCTCCCGTGGCCGTGCTTGATCGAGCTTGAAAACCACCGTAGTGGTATGTCCACGTGAAGCCGATCGGCTTTGAGCTAGGTCAAAGTGGTTGAGTTGTTTGGAAGGCAAGGGAAGCCGGAGCTCACTCGTTTCTGGGTCAGGGATGCGAGCAGCGAGTGCACCGTGCCGTTTTGCAGCTCAGAGGGGGATGGCGCGGTTGTTTCTGCCGGATTTCCCGAGCAAGCCGAGAAGGCGGCAGTGAGGAGAAGCTGCTCGCGCGCTTACGAGGAGGAGAAGGCAAGTGAGTTTTCCTTCGGTCAGGAGAGTGGATCATGTCAAAAACACGATTGGAACCGACCTGGGCGCCAGCGCGTGGGGGGAGAAACAGGAGGTGGCTGTAGCCGACCTCGCGGTGGCTCACGGTGAGCTGAAAACAGAGAAGTCTTAGTGTGTAAGTTTCTAATTCTCCCCAAAAGATCTCCTCAAGTCAATCTACATCCATTCAAAGGTTTTAAATTTGAGAAGTGGGCTAGCATTTGAATTTCCCCCAACTTCAGTTTGAATTTGCATAGCAAATTGAATTTGGATGGAATTTGACAAATGCTTCTCTGTAATTCCTTTTTGAGCCCACCCTAATGACAAGTTTGTCATCCACTTTTTCCCAAATTTCCAACTATATGGCTGCATGTTTATTCAAAGTTTTTGGCCACCATTTGTGTGAACTTTGAATTTAAAATCTGATTTTCAAACTTACATGCAAAGGGTAATTAAATCCTTATTGGTTCAACACTTTCACAAAAAGATGTGAACCTCATTTTGGATGATCACCCATGTATCACCTTGCAAAAAGAAAAGTTTTAGCAAGTCCCATTTTTCATGTCTTTGCCACACATATGAACTCAAACCTCAGTTTTTATTCATATACATTTTTGGGACTTTTACAGATGGAGGCTTACATTCAGGTGCAGGGCTTCACCATCTGGGAGAATGTCTTCAAGCCCATTGTTGTGCCATCAAACAAAGATGTGACAGCTGCTAACATGAAGGAAGTCGACAACAACTACAAGGCGCACAATTTGATCATCCAAGGACTGACACAAGGCGATTTTGATCGTGTTGCCCACTTGAAGTCAGCATATGATGTGTGGAAGGCTCTATGCGACTACCATGAAGGCTCCAACACCATCAAGGAAGTGCGGCAAGACATGTAAAAGGAGTACATGCGCTTTGAGATGAGCCCTGCTGAGTCGTTAGATGACTTTTTCGCATGCTTTAACAAAATTCTCAGCCACCTGGGTAGTGTCAATGTTGTTTATTCGGACGTTGAGAATGCTAGGCAATTGTTAAGTGCATTAGATAAGTCTATTTGGGAGATGAAGTCACCTCTATATGTGAATTTACTGTCATGAGTACACTTACATTAATGTGTTCTATTTCAAGTTAAAATCTCATGAACATGACATAATCTCACATAAAAGCTCCAACAAGTCTCCTGCATTTGTTTCACAACGTGATATGTCTATCTCTAGCCAATCGCCAATCTTCATAATGTGATACATTAGCTTTGCTATCCTCTCTAACCCTTAAACAGATTGAGAAGTTCCTGGAGGAGGAGCTATCACTTCCCTCAAATTGGTTCTCAAAAGCGTTGCAAAACGTGATAACAAGGAGGAGTGGAAGTGGTGGCTCTCAAAGATGTTTCGAATGTGTTAAGTAAGGATATTTTCGTGCAAATTGACCTAACTTTTCAGGTTCTACATCACGTGATGAAAAGACAGCAAGGTTCAAGACCTCTTCCAACAACAACAAGAAAAAGATAGGGTTTGTGAATCGCAAGGTGGTGCACCGTGTCCTCTCTGCACTAGAACATATCAACATGAGCGACGTGGACACCAAAAGTGATGATGATGAGGACACTTTGCCCAAGAACAACAGCAAGAAGCAAACGTTGGTGACTTTGTGTCTCATGGCAAGCAAATCAAGCTCAAGCACGATGGAGGCTGGACTGAGCAGCAACAATGACAAGTTAAATCTCTCCTACGAAGACCTTTCTACTGTTGTTTGTCGTCTTGGCACTATTCTTGAGAAAAAGGATAAGAAACTTAGCAAGTACGATACTAAAATTGACTCACTAGAATATGAAATTGAACGTTTGGAAACTTTATTGACGACTCTTGTACTTCTTCTGAGCTAATGTATGATCAAATGTCCTCTCTTAGAGATGTGCATGCCTCTACACTTAATGAACTTGATCTTGAGATTGAAAGGAACAAAAAGCTTGATGTATCTATTAAGAAAAATATGATAGATGCTAGCTGTTCTACCATGACTTGGATTGTTCTAGCTGTCATGATTTGAATATCAAGTTGCATAGTGCTAAAACAGAAATTGTAGACCATACTTGTTCATACTTGTTCTAATTGTAAATCAAAATAGAACTTCCTGTGAAAATTGCCTAGTGTTGTCTAAAAAATTTGATGACATGCATATCACAATATAGCGATTTTGTAGCGGGAATAAGAATCTAAACTTGCTTCTGAACTCCTATAAGTCTAACAATGATAAAACTGGTTTAGGTTTGATTCTTATGCTCATGCTAAAGCTAATCCACCCATGGTTGTAAAGTCACTAGGGAGTGGTTTGATTGAAACAATTCCTAAGCAAAAAGAGGTGGTTTTTAGGTCAGCAGGGGTGTTGTCTCATTCGGATTCTAGGACACAGATTGCTAGCTCATCTAGACATGAACATAAAAAAGAAATTTCATTGTACATTCTGTGGTAGAGATGGACATGTCATAGATTTTTGTTATAGACTATCTAAACAACACAAAAAGGAGAAAAAGATAGCTAGATCTCATAGCAACCGAACTACACTTTATGTTCATAATGTTAGACGCACTCACCCTGCTGTGTTAAGTCAAAAACAAGTAAATTTTGATCCCAAACCTACTGGTTTTCGTGCTACACATGTCACACCTTGTAGGTCAGTAGTTGAAAGCAAGAATTCTCAAGTTTTAGCTCATAATCCTGCTGTATTTTCCCAGCTTTTGTGTGCTTTTCCTGCTGGACGTCATGTGACTCAGTACTGGATTTCTAAATGTCTTCTTACTAACCCCAATATTGAGTCATCGACGTGTTTTGTTGCTGTGTAGGTCGCACACTTGAGGAAGGAGAACATTTGGCTTGTGGATTCAGGAGGCTCACGCCACATGACTGGTAACAAAGAATCATTCTCCTCCCTCACTTATGTGTCACGTGTAAAGATGTTACCTTTGCTAATAATTCTTCAACTCCTGTCATTGCTAATGGTTCTGTTAGGGTCCACTACACTTTGAAAGATGTAGCACTTGTTGAAAACATGAAATACAACTTGCTTTCTGTTTCACAATTGCTAGATGAAAATCTAGAGGTTAGTTTTAGTAAAAACAGTTGCAAAGTCGTATACTTGAAAGGTGAGCTTATCCTTAACATGTCTCGGTTTGGAAGGGTTTTCAAAGCTGATTTCAAAATGTCTTCTAAGCATAGGTGTCTAGTTGCTAATGATTCAAAGGATTTATATTTCTAGCATCGTAGACTTGGTCACGTAGGTTTTGATCATCTAACATGTGTTAGTTGTTTAGATCACATACCTGGGCTGCCTAAGCTTAAAGGAGACAATGATATTGTGTGTTCCTCTTGTTGACATGCTAAGATGGTTGCAGGTACATATGCTCCACTCATAATGGCCATGACAACAGAACCGGGACAACTCCTACATATTGATATTGTTGGTCCTTCATGTGTTCAATCATTTGGAGGTAAATGGTATGTACTTCTGATAGTTGATGATTATTTTAGATACTCCTGGGTTTTCTTCATGGCATTTAAGAATGAAGTTTTTTAGTTACTTTATAAGTTTATTTCTTAGATTTATCACTTGATCACCCAGGATCTTTAAAATCAATTAGATGTGATAATGGAACTAAGTTTAAAAATCAATCATTTGATCACTTTTGTGCTGAAAAAGGAATAGATCATCAATTTTCTTCACCATATATGCCTCAATAAAATGGTGTAGTAGAAAGAAAGAACAAAATTTTAGTTGAGATGACTAGGACTATGCTTGACGAATATCAAACTCCTAGAAAATTTTGGGCAGATGCGGTTGCAATAGATTATTGGAAGCTAGCATGAAAGAGTGACACGGTCCAGGTTCTTTGACTCAAACTCTCACGCACATTCTGCTTTTGTTGCTTCTTTTGAGACAAAAGATGTATCACACGCACCAACTAATGAATTCTGGATCATTGCCATGTAAGAAGAGTTAGAAATTTTGAAAGAAATAAAGTTCAAAAACTCTTTCTCCATCTCATGATCACACTTTGATAGGAACTAAATGGGTGTTTAAGAACAAACAAAGTGAGGATGGGGTTGTTGTTAGGAATAAAGCTAGGTTGGTTGCTCAAGGTTTCACACAAATAGAGGGTTTAGGCTTTGATGAATCTTTTGCTCCTGTTGCTAGATTAGAAGCCATAAGAATTTTGTTAGCATTTGCTGCATCTAAAGGTTTCAAGTTGTATCAAATGGATGTTAATATGTTTTTCTTAATGGCCACATAGATTAGGAGGCTTAGGTCAAGCAACCACCTGGATTTGAAAATTCCGATTTTCCAAACCATGTTTACAAACTGCCCAAAGCCTTGTATGGTCTCAAACAAGTACCTAGAATATGGTATGACAGGCTTAAAACATTCTTACTTGACACGGGGTTTATCATGGTGCCGGAGTTCGGATTTCTGACTAGTAACTAATGTGCCACGCGTTCGTCCTCGAGTTGGCCTAACTAAGAACACAAAGGGATTATACTGGTTCTGGCAGGGAACCCTACGTCCAGTCTAGGGTGTCTCGCTGTTCTTTCTCAAGAATGAGGATGGTTCTTTTATAAGTGTGAGAGCCTGTCCCTATGGAGTTGACCGACTCCCATCTTAATACCTGCTCTCGTCTTCTGTCTTGTTGAAAAATGGGGAGAAGGTCGTGGGTACAGGGACAGCCTGTACCGTTGTGCGTACGCCAGGGCACTCGATGGGGTCGCCTTGTCCGCAATCTGCTGCCTCGCCTAGTCCCATCTTGTCGTTGGGGTAAACCATACCGGTGCGCACTCGCGCCCCGTGAACTTCTCATCTTTGGCCCATCGGAGGTGACGGATATTCAATGTTGTCGTCGGGGATGGCACTCTAGCGCCTTCCCGCTTGACCTGGACGGCACCTGCTCAGCGTTGAAGGCCACCTGCCCCTCGCCTACCCAAGGTCAAGCTCGGGCCTTCTCCTCACGGTTCTCCCTTCGCCTGAGTGTTGAGGGCGAGGGTCCCGACTCTTCTCAGGGGTTGGGACCGGGACCCGTATCCTATCCGCTCCATCTTCTTCCGAGCTCAGGCTCAGTCTCACTCCTTCGGAGCCCCTTGTGGGGAGGTTTCCCGCCCCCTCTCAGGGGGGTCAGGGTCAGGAACCCCGTCAATAGCCCCCGAGCCTCTGGTTGATCTCAGCGATCGATCAGGGGATGAACACTGACCGGCTTTGGTCCTGCGCAGCTAAAAACAAAGAAAGGATTATTAGTACTCGATTTAAATTACACAGCCGCGACGAATGGACCTCCAGCGACCTGTTACGACCCTTAGTCGTTCCTGCTGGGGCCCTACAGCAATCCCTCGAGACTCTTTCAAGGGGCCGGGTTGTCGTCATGACGAGTTCGCCTCGCCCCCCCCCCATCCATGAATCGTTTGTGAGTCGGAGTGTCGGTGTTTCAGATTTCTGACTAGTAATCGAATGTACCGCACATTCTACCTCGGGGTGGCCTAGCTAAGAACACATGAAGGATTATCCTGGTTCGGGCAAGAATGCCCTACGTCCAATCGGGGTGTCCCACTTGCTCTTACTCAAGAATGGGGGTTGTTTGTAAGGGCCTCAGTTTTTGACACATGTTTGAAGTGTTCATCACCACACCACACACCTCATTTGAAGCAAGATGATGAACACAAATGAAGAGCAAGTAACCACCATCAACATGCTCATTAGAGAACAAACTCACATATTGCAAAAGTGGTATTTCCCACATGTGATATAGAGGGGCTGGGCATATGAAAACTCCTACACATTGCTAAGGATGTCCATGCCAAGTTTCACCCAAATTCAAAACCTTTTTGAGGTCATTTTAGGTATAGCTAGAAAGAGGCCAGTTTGAAACCATATTCAAATTCAAACTTTTTTTATCCCATGAATTTAAAAGTGGGAGGCATATTCTTATTCAGCACATTTTTGTGAGCTCACACTCCAATTTTCACTCCATTCGGAGTTGATCTTCACATGAGCTAAGTGGGACAAATTCAAACTTTATTTGAATTCCAAACTGAACTTGTGCTGAAATTCATTCAAACCAAACCCAATTTAAATTCTACTAAATTCAAATGGCTCATGGGTTAATAATTTGAATCACCAGGGGTATTTTGGGGCTCACTGTTTACAACAGTGATTAGGAGTAAATTTCAGAGGTTAAAACCCCAGGTGGGACCCACATGTCATAGAGAAAAGGAGGGAAGTCTTGCACAGAAAGTCACAGCCTCAGTGAGAAATTCCACCGAGCAGCTGTCGGCTGTGCCACCGAGCAGCCACCGGCGCCACCAGCTGCTTCCCTCTCCGCGCGCTGGCGCCCAGGGCGGCTTGCTCGCACCTCCACACGACCGGCACCGCCTCAACCCGAGCGAAGACCCGCTGGTTTATCCCCTCGCGTGTGAACCCGAGCAGCGGCAGTTCTTCTCCCTGCAGCTCACTGCTCGATCGGGAAAACCAGCAAACGATCTCCTCCCTCGTTCCTGAGCTGCTGGACAGCAACCTGAGATCACACTCCACCTCCCCGACGCCAGAAACCCCGAGCTCCGACCTCCCTTGCCCGAAAACGATCTCTACCGCGGCGACCTAGCCTCAGCCGAGAGTCAGGCGCCCGTGGACAGCGTTCCACAGGCATTTTCACGGTCCAGCAAGAGAGGCAACAGGAGCGCGCGACCACGGTGCTGCTCTCCTCCAAGTTTGGAAGCAAACCGTGGAGAATCCACGGCGAATTCTCAGTTTTTGCTCCGGCGACCTTAAACTGAGCTTCCGGTACGGATTCTTCAAATTCTCACTCTAAGATCCTTTTTTAGTTATCAAATCTTGCACATAGATGCTGGACTAGCCGGCAATCAAGTTCTTTTCTGCATCCGTGCCGTGAAACTGTCTAGGAGTGACGAATTTCGAGCTCGATCAAGGACGGTCATGGCGGGCAAGATCGGTCACACGGTGCCGACCGACTTGCCGCCATCTTTCAACCCTTTTGACATCTTGTCGAGCTTCCTAGGGGTACACTGATGCTGTAGGACCGATTGTTCGAGTTTTTGGCGGGTTAGAACTCACGGCCGACGGCGCCGAACCTCAACCGAGGCCGCGGCACGTCGCGGGGCTATTTCCGGTCACCGCCAGCCCGAACTGACACCACCGACGTGTTCCTCAACGTCGACAACCCCATGGCGGCGCGTTTCAGACCATGGGACGGCCGGCAGCGGCGAGCTGGTGAGCTCCGGGTCTGCTCCGGCGAGGGGCGGTGGCGCGAGCGCGCGGGCGCGTCGGGAGGAAGACGAAGCCGGCTGGCCCACGCGTCAGCGGCTCAAAATTTGAAATCGGGATCGGGTGTGCTGGCACGGAAAAAAACCCTGTGGGCCTCGGTGTGCTGTCGCCTCGGCGCTCAACACGTGTCGCCGCGGGCCCCGGCAGATTCAAACTTTTCCCCCGATTTTCAGATTTCATTCAAACTTCAAATCCTCATAACTCTGGCTAGAAAACTCCAAACCGAGTGAACCAAATTTTGTTGGATTCAGCTCTCTGAGTACTTTCCAGCAAATCAAGTTTCACTCCATGAAAATACTTATTTCTCCAGAATTAATTCCTCAAAATTTAAACTGTTTGGAATTTTAACTGAAGAATCCTTTGGCGGAAAATCCTGAAATTTTGCTGGGATGTTCACCAAAATATCCCTGAACTACCATAAAGATTTCAGATCCATTTGAGCTCATTTGATCCACCTAATGGTGTGATTAGTGAAGCTGTTCCAGAGAAAATAGAAAATGTTCAGAAACATTTTCAGAATTTTCTCTGAAATTGTTTAGATCATATCTTTAGCTAGGAACCTTCAAATTAAGTGAGACCAACTCCATTAGAACCCTCTGAAAATCTAGTCTTCATAAAGTCATAGTTTGTTTCATGAAAGTCCCTAGAACACCCTAAGAGTTCCAATTAAGGTCAAGTACATAATTAATTGTGGAGGGCTCCAATGAGCTTTGCTGCAACTAAAACTTGACCAAGTCTCTGTTTAGGTTGTAACCAAGACACAGTAAAAGTTTCACATTCATTGGGCTTGTCTATTAAGAGTTGTAGATTTCACAATTTTAAAAGTTAATACAAAAGCATTTAAATTAATACATATACTGCTTCTATCATGTAGTCGCTAAGGTCGAGGAGGAACCCGAAGTTCTAGACTTCGTTACTCTGGAGGAACAGCTAGACTACGACCAAGAGCAGCAAGGCAAGCTCCGGTTTGCATTAACCTTTTTACAAATTTTTATTGTTTTGAGCACTTACTTGAGTATTATAATTTCTTGCAGTAGAGTCTTGTATGGAAACCCAATTGCATAGCCAAGAAAACCATTGGGTTGGGATTAAGATTGAGAACCCCGTTAGCTACTGCAATGCTAAGTTAGTGTAGCATTCGGTACAAGTCGAGTAGTTGGAACT
This sequence comes from Neostapfia colusana, assembly GCA_030760725.1. Taxonomy (NCBI): domain Eukaryota; kingdom Viridiplantae; phylum Streptophyta; class Magnoliopsida; order Poales; family Poaceae; genus Neostapfia; species Neostapfia colusana. The sequence goes on from JASWHV010000011.1 coordinate 67,103,393, forward strand.
ACTCGCGAGCATAGGCTAGAGGCACTCGACTCGGGTAGAGATAGCACATGATACACATGGCAAGAAAAATGAGACCGAGCGGAGAGTAAGGGCAGCAGGACTTTGGGGCCTGTGTGCTGTAGCTCCGCTTGTGTTGATTGAGGACCGAGCCGTGTGCGGGCCTGTTGAACAAGCTAGAACAGTACCGAAGACCTACCGGCTATATGGGAACCGGGAAACCGATGTAACTCGGGTAGCTGGGTGTTGAGGCATAGCTGGTCGTTCAGAGGGTAGGTTGAGAGCTCGAGGTGTAAATCGGCTGGTGGCACTGAGATGCGCGTGCAGAGACCTCTTGCTCGGGACGATTGGACCGGTTCAACATTTGGATAACGGGTAAAAGGTAGTTGCGTACGGACGTGATGGTTGTTGTAGGCAACATCGAGTACGGGCGTACGTGACGGGTTGTTCGGGTAACCCTGCAGGTGTAAATCGATTATAATCGCCGTCCCTCGCGGTCAGTGAGTACCACTTGTTCACTGTACCGTGACGTAGAAAGAACAGGCTAGTTACATGTTAAAATGTTGCTGATTGAAAGATGGACTTTGCTTGCTAATGATTTGCTGTAGTCTAGAGCTAACTAAAGTTCTTCTCATCTTTGGGCAAAGTACATGAGAGAAATGCATTTCTTGTTTGATTGTGGCTCTCTCATGTGCCTTAGCGTAAGGTTCTCTACAACCTGCTGCTAAAACTTGAAAGTAAGGTCCTACTAATTAGGCGAGTCCTTGCAAATGACTTTTACCTCATGTAACCCATCAACCCTCATGTAGAAGTTCCATGTTTAGGTGAGACGGGTCAGACTTGCTGAGCCTTCGTGCTCACTGCTTGTGTTTGAAGCTTTTGCAGGGTTCTATGAGGAAGGGACTCCGGAGGAGGAGACGGAACCCTAGGAGGGGAACCCCGTCGAGTGGGAGTCGTGCATGCCGCAGATTTAGTGTGCGTGTGTGCTAGCAAGGACACGTTCAAGGGCTGAACATGGACTTGATGCGTAGTCTACGCCCGTGAGTGTAGACTGGACCTATTTTGATGTAAACATGTTCATAAACCAGTTTATGTAATAAAATTTTGCTTCCGCTTTGTACCTTGTATGTGTGTTATCCGGTGCTGTGCAACGCAGTACCTCTCAGCGTGATCCTGGCTCGACAAGACCGTGGGGTCGTGTCAGCACTGGTATCAGAGCTCGCTTGAGGTTTAACGCACTAACAAGTTCATCTTTTTCAAAAATTCAGCGAGGAACGAGTTAGTAGCCGATATAAGGATGTTATTAGGATATAGAAAGTGGCATACTAACCTATTTGATTATGTCGGAAATCGTGCATCTCAGAACACGTAACTTAAGGCGTGTTTGGCTTGAGAACATCCGGGCGAGTGATGACGGCCGGGTGTACGGACTGTATGGATACCGGGCTCAGTGTGCAGCCGAGTCTGACGATTGTTTGGGTTTCTGCAGTAGGCTGACCACGAAATGGTAGACGTGTAGCATCCGTGTGCGAGTGACGTTTAGTGCCACTGAATTAACGAAGCCGGCTAAGTCCGGTATAGGTTTTTCTTTGTGAGGACGTAGTACCGACATAATCTGGTGACGCATCGACGTCACACTCCACTAAATGAACAAATTCATTGTAAAACTTGAAGGTTTTTAATCCAAAGTAGTAAAACGTTGCTGTAACCTCTTCCCTTAATCAGGATATTCAAAGTTAACAAGTTTTCAACTTATAGGTTGTTAAGGACAGAGCACTCTGTTTTCAGCTGAATCAAGGCTGAAATTAATCAGAGGTTAGAGGTTGAATTCTTTCGAGGTTGGGGTCATATGATACATTTATGGAAAGCTTTGGAAGAGTTTTACAACTTTTCTTGGGAGGTCCAGAGGTGTTTCATCCCTTAACCAATCGAAAAATGCAGTAGAGTTGAAACTGTCCAGAAAACAGGGCAGAGCAGAGACTCTCTGTAAACTCTCTGTAAATTGAGTATAACTTCCTGCATAAAAATCCAGAAATAGAAAATGAGGTAGTTCTGGAAAGCTCATGATAGGGGTTACAACTTTGTAACAGAAAGTTTTGTCAGATTGGGAGCAGAATTAGCTGGAATTCTTGGATCAAATCAGTACCTAAAGCAGGGAGGTGCTGTCCAATTTTCTGCAGAAATTCTGTTAATTTTAACCTCTGATAACTTTTGAACCAGGACAGATCTTAGGCCAAACAAATACTTTCTGGAAATCTATTGAAGTTAGCTTTAACTTTGATGTTGAGCTCCAGAATTGGTTTTGCCTCCAACATGGCCTAAATCAGGTTGAACTGGAAACTGGTCAGGGCTGTCATGTTGAACAGCAGATCAGCAGTCAAATTTGCTTAAAATTTGAACTATGTTTCCAAGTTTTATGGGTTCAATGACATGTCTTATGTTATAACTCAATGGTTTACTGTTTAAATAAATATTTGACATTTCTCAAATATATTTTTACAGATGACAGCAGATAAGCAGTTGGAGAACGGGTGGGTGGTGTCCCACTGTTCTCACCGCAGCGGCTATCCGGAAGCATTGGGGCAAATGCTTCAATATTTCGGATACAACCAGATGCTGCAGTACTTCGCCAAAGAAAAATGCGAAGAGGGGAACAAGATGTGGACAATCTATGTCGAAGTCCCTGCAGGACCTACGCCACCCGGGTGGGCGCCGTTCACCGTTACGGTGAGAGGTAGGCAACCGGAGGGAATGTGGCAAGTGGCAGCCCGTGACACCATGTCACGTTTCTGCCAACTACACGTGCAGGCTATGGAGGGCACTCCATACGCGCTTGTTCCGGTGGAGGGACGGGCTCATCATGTGTGGGAAGAAAGGTACCTGGAGGCAACGGACCCGAGTTGCCCAAGGTACAACCCCGCGGAGGCAAATCTCAGCCTCCAGATGAGGGCGGGAATCGCCGTGATGGACAAACAAGCTGTTCATACGGAGCATCTCGCCACAAAGGTCAACGAGAGCATGAGCCGTGGAGACCATTTCGAGAGTGCTCACAGCGCACTACGCAATGTGCTCCTTCCGACGATCAAGCGACTGAACGAACAACATAATCAGTTGCATCGTCTGAAGAAGGCGAAGAGGAAAAGCCGTGTCGACATCGCGGCATTGCAGGAGCTGGTACAGACTTTAACCCAGCAGAATGAGGACCTTGCTCAAGAGCGGGACGATGCTATTGAGGAAGGGCAAGGCTGGGAAGAGGACTACAACCAGGCCATGGACGAGGTGCATGCTTTGCAGGACCTCGTACCTCCGGTATTGGGCATACCGGTAGTCTTGGGTCTTCCAGCAATGGGAGAACCCGAGATGGGAGAAGAGGTGGTAGATCCAGAGCCACCAGCAGAGGTACCGGAGGAGGACGACCCGCAGGAGGTCGAGTTCTACTCCGAGTAGGGGGTTACAGTTGCCAAGTAGGGCAGCTAGGGTAGTGTAACCCAACTTTTGTAATCGGTGACATGTCGTGTAGGTAGTAGCGTATGTATAGGTAGTGACGACATGAGCACGACTTCTCGGAGACCCGAGAACAATGTATCTTGTATAAAGTTATGCTTTATCAATATATGTGAATGTTATGCAAATTATTCATGTGTCACTTCAATACCTACTGTTGCATATGGAATTTTAAGTATGACATGTGCTAATCGCTGCTGTTTTGAATTTCAGAATGACGCGTACTCGTGCCAACCCGGATGTTGGGGGTACTAGACAAGGGGGAGAGACTTCCCAACAGCCTCCCGACGACTCCTCGGGACAGCAGCAGCAACAGCAGCAACAGCAACAGCAAACACCGCCACTGCCACCGCCAACGGTTACATTGGCCGACATCGTCGCGGCAATGCCGGGTTCACATCAGCAGCACACGGAGTTGCTGCAAACTCTTATTGCCAATACGTCTCGCCCAGAGAGACGTCAAGACCGTGAGGAGAGCCAACAGAGCTCCTACTCCGACTTCCTGGCAACTCATCCCCCGGTATTCTCAAGGGCGGATGAACCTCTTGACGCGGACAACTGGCTCCGCGCAATAGAGATGAAGTTCGGGCTGCTCCAGATAAGCGAGCAGCGCAAGACTCAGTTCGCGGTCCAGCAGCTCCAAGGATCAGCGAGCGCGTGGTGGGCAAACTTCTGTGCTTCACAGCCCACCAATCGAGTTATGACCTGGGCGGAGTTCCGAAAGGCCTTCCGGGCCCATCACATACCGCCAGGTTTGATGAAGAGGAAGACGCAGGAGTTTCTACACCTGCAGCAAGGGAGCCGAAACGCGCTGGAGTACTCCAGGGCATTCAATGATCTCGCGCTCTATGCGTCATATCATGCCTATACTGACGAGAAGCGGCGGGACCACTTTTACCAGGGGCTTAACCCGCTCCTGAAGGACAAATTGGCGATGTTCAATCGCGGCAGCCTCAACGACATCATTGATGCTGCGATTGTGCAAGAGGACTCCGGCAAGGAGTTGGCGGCGGCAGAGCGAAAGCGAAGCGCGCCGCAAAGCAGCGGAGAAGGAGGCGGTCCTTCTCAGAAGTTTTGGATGGTGAATCGCCCATGATCAGGTCCACGCTGGCAGCCACCCCAGAGGTCGATGCCTTTCCGCAGTCGGCCGTACTCTTCACCGGCATTCAGGCCGGCACTGCCAGTACCACTTCCACAACAACAACAGCAGCAGACGACGATGCCGCGTGCGTATGCACCTCAGCAACGCATGCCGGGCTTTCATCCTCCGAGCACGACACCAGCAGCGGCCACATGTTACAAGTGTGGTCGTCCAGGACACTTCGCGAGCAGTTGCTCGGAGAGGCAAGGCGGCGGAGTGGCACCACAGTTTCCGGGAAGGAATCAACCCTGGAACCCTACTAATGCGCGGCGGGCAAACCCTAGGCCCGGCACCGTCCACCAGCTTGCCATAGAGGACGTGCCGGAGGGCGAGCCAATCCTTGCGGGTATGTTCCAACTCCACCAGCATCCTACCATAGTACTATTTGATTCAGGCGCGACGCATAGCTTCATTAGCCAAGCTTTCATTGATAAATATAGCTTGCAAATACTACCCACCGATAGTCCTTATGTGATCTGTTCACCGGGTGGGAAAATTTCAGCAAGCATGATGGTCCCAAAAGCGCCATTGTGCTTAGAGGGTAGAGTCTACCCTACGTCTCTCATAATCTTAGAGGGACAAAAGGTCGATGCCATCTTAGGGATATCGTGGTTAACCCGCCACGGCGCTGTTTTAGACACCGTCCTCCGAGTTGTGCATTTGAACTCAGAAGTGCACGAGTCTCACTCCTTATTTCTGGACAGTCCAGAAATAAAACTTCCAAGTGTCTATCAAGCCACAACCATCAGATTGGAAGATATTCCAGTGGTCCGAGAGTTCCCTGACGTATTCCCGGATGATTTTCCGGGAATGCCGCCCGATAGAGAAGTGGAGTTCAAGATTGAACTTACACCGGGAACCATGCCAATATCCCGAAGGCCGTACAAGATGGCACCCAAGGAGTTGGCTGAACTGAAGACTCAGCTCACGGACCTCCTGGAGAAGGGTTTTATTAGGCCGAGCTCCTCGCCATGGGGATGTTCAGCATTATTTGTAAAGAAGAAGGATGAGACGTTGCGGCTTTGCGTGAACTATCGTCCATTAAATGCCGTAACCATCAAGAACAACTACCCGTTGCCACGGATCGACATGTTGTTTGATCAGTTGGTCGAAGCAAAGATCTTTTCCAAGATGGACTTAAGATCCGGGTACCATCAGATTAAGATAAGGGCGGAGGACATTCCAAAGACAGCTTTCTCGATGAGGTACGGACTTTATGAGTACCTGGTCATGTCCTTCGGCCTCACCAATGCTCTAGCTCACTTCATGTACTTGATGAACTCGGTATTCATGCCGGAGCTGGACAAGTTTGTCGTGGTCTTCATCGACGACATACTGGTTTATTCCAAGTCGGAGGAAGATCACAAGAAGCATCTGCGTATAGTCTTGCAACGGCTGCGGGATCACAAGCTATACGCGAAATTCAGAAAATGCGAGTTCTGGATATCACAAGTGCCTTTTCTTGGGCATATCATCTCAGCGGAGGGTATCGCTGTAGACCCGAGCAAGATCACTCAAGTGCTGAATTGGAAATCCCCGAGGACTGTTCACGAGGTACGGAGTTTCCTTGGACTCGCAGGATATTATCAGAGGTTCATTCCGAACTTCTCGAAGATTGCCAAGCCTATGACAGAGCTGCTGAAGAAGGCTACCAAATATGTTTGGAGTCCAGAGTGTGAAGCAGCATTCAAGGCTTTAGTCAAGCACCTAACATCAGCACCGATTTTGGCGCAGCCGGACACAACAAAACCGTTCGATGTGTACTGCGATGCATCCGGCATTGGGCTCGGATGTGTGCTGATGCACGACCGAAGAGTGGTCGCATATGGATCATGGCAGCTTAGAAACCATGAGCAGAATTATCCAACTCACGACTTGGAGCTCGCTGCCGTGGTACTTGCACTGAAAATGTGGAGGCACTACCTACTTGGTAACCTCGTACATTTATATACCGACCACAAAAGCCTCAAGTACATATTCACTCAGAAGGAGCTGAACATGAGGCAGCGAAGATGGTTAGAATTGATAAAGGATTATGAAATAGAGATCTATTATCATCTGGGCAAGGCAAACGTAGTGGCAGATGCGCTGAGCCGCAAGTCACACGTCAACAATCTGACCATCACACCATTGGAAGAGAGCGAACCACCGCTACATGTGATTCCCCACGGAGCTCTCTACAACTTAGCTTTGATCCCCACCATCCGTGAAGAGATAGCGGCAGCCCAGAAGAATGACAAGGGCATGTCGCATTTGCGGAGACGTGTAGACAGTGGGGAGATGAAATGTTTCCAGAAGGACGGAGACGGCGTCCTATGGTTCAAGGACCGAATCGTCGTACCCCGTAACCCGGAATTACGGAAGAAAACCTTTGATGAGGCTCACTTGTCAAAGTTTTCTATTCACCCCGGAAGCAACAAGATGTATCAAGAACTCAGAAGCAAGTTTTGGTGGACACGGATGAAACGGGAGACTGCAAAGTACGTGTCCGAGTGTGATACATGCCGTAGGGTGAAAGTGGATCATATGCGGAAACCGGGACTGCTGTAACCACTGGGCATTCCTGCCTGGAAGTGGGAGGATGTGAGCATGGACTTCATCGTCGGTTTACCCATCAGTCTTCAAAAGCATGATTCTGTGTGGGTGATCCTCGACCGGCTCACCAAAGTTGCCCATTTCATCCCAGTCAACACAAACTACAACGCCAAGAAGTACGCTGAACTGTACATCTCACGGATCCTGTGCTTGTACGGCGTACCCCGTACCATCATATCGGATCGGGGCACTTTATTTGTGTCCCGTTTTTGGGAGCAGCTGCACGCTGCATTGGGGACGAAGCTGATCCGTATTCAGCATACCACCCGCAAACGGATGGGCAAACCAAGCGGGTAAATCAAATCTTAGAAGACATGCTACGAGCTTGCGCTATCAACCAAGGCAAGAATTGGGATGATCACTTGCCATTATCCGAGTTCTCGTACAACAATGGGTACCAAGCCAGCATCAAGATGGCGCCTTATGAGGCGCTATACGGGAGGAAATGCCGCACACCACTGAATTGGTGTGAATCTGGTGAAAGCGTTACCTTCGGGATTGACCTTGTCAACAACGCGGAAGAAAAGGTTCGACTGATTCAAGCGAACCTAAAAGCCGCCCAATCCCGGCAGAAACAGTATGCGGACCGGAGAAGACGCCCATTATAATTCGAAGTGGGGGATCACATATATCTACGTGTGTCTCCAATGAAGGGCGTAAACAGATTTGGGGTGAGAGGAAAGTTGGCACCACGATTCGTCGGTCCATTCCAGATTACCGAAAGATGTGGATCAGTAGCATACCGGCTGAAATTACTAGAAGCACTTTCCGCTGTGCACGACGTCTTTCACATTTCCCAGCTGAGGTAGTGTCTCAAGCTATCAACTACCGTTCAGCTGGAAGACATTGAAGAACTGCAACCGGATCTCACCTACCGGGAGGAACCGGTTCAGATTATTGACAAAAAGGCCCGAACCACATGCAACCGTACGTTGTGGGTCTACAAGGTTCTATGGAGTAATCACTCTGTGGACGAAGCGACATGGGAGAGCGAAGAATTTCTTCGTGCTAACTACCCCGACTTTTTCACGTCGCATATCCGGTAAATTTTCTACCGTCCTCTCTCTCATTTCTACCTTATAATCTCGGGACGAGATTCTTTTAAGGGGGGAGGAATGTAAGGGCCTCAGTTTTTGACACATGTTTGAAGTGTTCATCACCACACCACACACCTCATTTTAAGCAAGATGATGAACACAAATGAAGAGCAAGTAACCACCATCAACATGCTCATTAGAGAACAAACTCACATATTGCAAAAGTGGTATTTCCCACATGTGATATAGAGGGGCTGGGCATATGAAAACTCCTACACATTGCTAAGGATGTCCATGCCAAGTTTCACCCAAATTCAAAACCTTTTTGAGGTCATTTTGGGTATAGCTAGAAAGAGGGCAGTTTGAAACCATATTCCAATTCAAACTGTTTTTATCCCATGAATTTAAAAGTGGGAGGCATATTATTATTCAGCACATTTTTGTGAGCTCACACTCCAATTTTCACTCCATTCGGAGTTGATCTTCACATGAGCTAAGTGGGACAAATTCAAACTTTATTTGAATTCCAAACTGAACTTGTGCTGAAATTCATTCAAACCAAACCCAATTTGAATTCTACTCAATTCAAATGGCTCATGGGTGAATAATTTGAATCACCAGGGGTATTTTGGGGCTCACTGTTTACAACAGTGATTAGGAGTAAATTTCAGAGATTAAAACCCCGGGTGAGACCAACATGTCATAGAGAGAAGGAGGGAAGTCTTGCACACAAAGTCACAGCCTCGGTAGGAAATTCCACCGAGCAGCTGTCGGCTGTGCCACCGAGCAGCCACCGGCGCCACCAGATGCTTCCCTCTCTGCGCACTGGCGCCCAGGGCGGCTTGCTCGCGCCTCCACGCGACCGGCACCGCCTCAACCCGAGCGAAGACCCGCTGGTTTTATCCCCTCGCATGTGAACCCGAGCAGCGGCAGTTCTTCTCCCTGCAGCTCACTGCTTGATCGGGAAAACCAGCAAACGATCTCCTCCCTCGTTCCTGAGCTGCTAGACAGCAACCTGAGATCACACTCCACCTCCCCGACGCCAGAAACCCCGAGCTCCGACCTCCCTTGACCGAAAACGATCGCCACCGCGGCGACCTAGCCTCAGCCGAGAGTCAGGCGCCCGTGGACAGCGTTCCACAGGCGTGTTCACGGTCCAGCAAGAGAGGCAACAGGAGCGCGCGACCACCGTGCTGCTCTCCTCCATGTTTGGAATCAAACCATGGAGAATCCACGGTGAATTCTCAGTTTTTGCTCCGGCGACCTTAAACTAAGCTTCCGGTACGGATTCTTCAAATTCTCGCTCTAAGATTCTTCTTTAGTTATCAAATATTGCACATAGACGCTGGACTAGCCGGCGATCAAGTTCTTTTCTGCATCCGTGGCGTGAAACTGTCTAAGAGTGACGAATTTCGAGCTCGATCAAAAACGGTCATGGCGGGCACGATCGGTCACACGGTGCCGACCGACTTGCCGCCATATTTGAACCCTTTTGACACCTTGTCGAGCTTTCTAGGGGTACACTGATGCTGTAGGACTGATTGTTCGAGGTTTTGGCGGGTTAGAACTCACGGCCGACGGCGCCGAACCTCAACCGAGGCCGCGGCACGTCGCCGGTCTATTTCCGGTCACCGCCAGCCCGAACTGACACCACCGACGTGTTCCTCGACGTCGACAACCCCCTAGCGGCGAGTTTCAGACCATGGGATGGCCGGCAGCGGTGAGCCGGCGAGCTCCGGGTCTGCTCCGGCGAGGAGCGGTAGCGCGAGCGCGCGAGCGCGTCAGGAGGAAGACGAAGCCGGCTGGCCCACGCGTCAGCGGATCAAAATTTGAAATCAGGATCGGGTGTGCTGGCGCACAAAAAAACATTGTGGGCCTCGGTGTGCTGTCGCCTCGGCGCTCAACACGTGTCCCCGTGGGCCCCGGCAGATTTAAACTTTTCCCCCGATTTTCAGATTTCATTCAAACTTCAAATCCTCATAACTTTGGCAAGAAAACTCCAAACCGAGTGAACCAAATTTTGTTGGATTCAGCTCTCTGAGTACTTTCCAGCAAATCAAGTTTCACTTCATGAAAATACTTATTTCTCCAGAATTACTTCCTCAAATTTTAAACTGTTTGGAATTTTAACTGGAGAATCCTTTGGAGGAAAATCCTGAAATTATGCTGGGATTTTCACCAAAATATCCCTGAACTACCATAAAAATTTCAGATCCATTTGAGCTCATTTGATCCACCTAATGGTGTGATTAGTGAAGCTGTTCCAGAGAAAATAGAAAATGTTCAGAAACATTTTCAGAATTTTCTCTGAAATTGTTTAGCTCATATCTTTAGCTAGGAACCTTCAAATTAAGTGAGACCAACTCCATTAGAACCCTCTGAAAATATAGTTTTCATAAAGTCATAGTTTGTTTCATGAAAGTCCCAAGAACACCCTTAGAGTTCCAATTAAGGTCAAGTACATAATTAATTGTGGAGGGCTCCAATGAGCTTTGCTGTAACTAAAACTTGACCAAGTCTCTGTTTAGTTGTAACCAAGCCACAGTAAAAGTTTCACAGTCATTGGGCTTGTCTAGTAAGAGTTGTAGATTTCACAGGTTTAAAAGTTAATACAAAAGCATTTAAATTAATACATATACTGCTTCTATCATGGACTTTGCTTGCTAATGATTTGCTGTAGTCTAGAGCTAACTAAAGTTCTTTTCAACTTTGGGCAAAGTACATGAGAGAAATGCGTTTCTTGTTTGATTGCGGCTCTCTCATGTGCCTTAGCGTAAGGTTCTCTACAACCTGCTGCTAAAACTTGAAAGTAAGGTTCTATTAATTAGGCGAATCCTTGCAAATGATTTTTACCTCATGTAACCCATCAACCCTCATGTAGAAGTTCCATGTTTAGGTGAGACGGGTCAGACTTGCTGAGCCTTCGTGCTCACTGCTTGTGTTTGAAGCTTTTGCAGGGTTCTATGAGGAAGGGACTCCCGAGGAGGAGACGGAACCCCAGGAGCGGAACCCCGTCGAGTGGGAGTCGTGCACGCCGCAGAGTTATTGTGCGTGTGTGCTAGCAAGGACACGTTCAAGGGCTGAACGTGAACTTGATGCGTAGTCTACACCCGTGAGTGTAGACTGGACCTATTTTGATGTAAACATGTTCATAAACCAGTTTATGTAATAAAATTTTGCTTCCGCTTTGTACCTTGTATGTGTGTTATCCGGTGCTGTGCAACGTAGTACCCCTTAGCGTGATCCTGGCTCGACAAGACCATGGGGTCGTGTCATTGTTCTTACAAGTGGGAGAGTCTGCCCTCTCGAACCGGCATGCCTCTCCTATTTATACTCTTTCTATCTCCCTCTCACCGTATCATGGTGGGGAGGCAAGTTGTGGGTGCCGGAATGGCTTGTCCCGTCATATGTCTCGACAGGGTACTCGATGGAGTCACCATAGCCGTAGCCTGCCGCTGCACCTGCTCCTGTCCCATCGTCGGGGGGTAGTCCATACCGAGGTGCACATGCGCCCCGCGTTCCACTCCTCTTCGGTCTCGTTGGAGGTGACGGGCATTCAATACCGGAGCTAGGGGGTACTCGATTACCCTCCCACTCGGTAGAGGTGGCGTCTGCTCCGCATTGAAGATCACCTGCTTTACTCCTAACCGAGGTCGGGCTCAGGCCCTTCCTTCGGGGCTTGGACTCCCTTTTGGAACCGCCTCGAGAGCTGGTCTTGCATCCTGCCTAGGGGTCAGCCCCGGGCTCCTCGTTCAATCTCCTCCCGAGCCTTCGTGGGTTGCCTCGCGCTTTCTCCGAGGGTCTGAATACAGAACACCATTAGTAGCCCCCGAGCCCCTCGCCGACCTCGGCGGTTGGCCAGGGGTGAACCTTAATTGGCCTCGCTAGTGCACAATCAAAATAAGAAACAAAAAGAGTCATTAGTACTTGGCTTATTTAGATATCTGCGACATGTGAACCTTCAGTGGCCGGTCACGACCGTTGGTTGTTCCCGCTGTAGTTCTGCGGTGAGCTCCTGGGTCCCTCTTTCGAGAGGGCGGGTTGTCATTCATGGTTAGTTCGCCTTGCCCCCCATCTGTGAACAGTTCGTGGTTTGGAGGGGTCAGTTTGATCAGGGTCTTACCTCGATGGCCGAGCCCCTGAGCCCAGTGAGCTTGCTAGCGGGTGGAGCCGAGTGAAACCCATTCATCCGGTTTGTTTTGGATGGCCAGCACCATTGGCCCAGCTTTGTGCTGAGAGGCTTTCTGGTCGAGTCTTTGTTGCCCGTGTTTCATTTATTCCCAACTCGAGGCCTGCGCGTGGTTCCTGAGCTCTTTCATTGGCTCGGGCGGCTTGTTGCCAACCTGTCGGGGGGTTACCTTGACGCTTACGGTGTTGGGGCTCGACTACAAGCTTAGAAGTGTCGGGGGATTCATCCCACACTAAATTGTCTTTTCACAGACTGCTTCGCGTCGCTTTCCCCTGGCTCGGGCTTGTCTTGGGCGGCTTCGGAGCCATCCGCTGGCCAGCCTTCGAAACCGGGACTTTTGAGCCCATTAATGTGGGCTGGAGACTTACCATTCTCCCGCGGTCGTGTCGCCCTTCGCGCCCTACGATTTCACCGGGGTTGAGGAGGCGCCGCTTGACTCGGATCCCATGTCTTGTTTGCGATTTCTCGTCATAGGCCAAACGGTTACGGCCCGATGGTCCCCTTGCGCTTTTTTGAGCAGTTTCGCTGAGGGGGAACCGAGGAGGCACTGCTCTGACTCGGTTCCCTTGTGATTCTTTTGCTTTTTACTTTTTAACCCGGGGATTGATAGACGTTGCAGTGGTGGTTTCCACGAGGTGGGAATCAAGACGTGCTTCTGCCGCCTGGCGGTTGTCAGTCTGCGGACGCTGTCCTGCCCACCTTATTTTTTTCTTGCCCCCCTCCCCCCCCGGATTTTCTACGCATTCGCCAACCTTTCCTCTTTGCCTTTCTGTCTCGCACAGCACCCTGTCTTCTTCCTGGCTTCTCCGTATCTGCCCCGCCATCGCCACTTTCTCTTGGTGTCTTCGCCGTTGGGGAAAAAGAAAGTTCTGCTCCTTCTTGCGCGGCGCATTCTCCATTCTCTCCCAGCCATGCCTTCGTGGTCGAAGTCAGAGTTCTGGAAGGGCCGCGTTGCTGCTCTCCGGGAGATGGGGTTGTTGTCAGAGCATGATGCCTGCGGCATACGCATCCTTGAGGAGGAGCAGTTTCCCATTCCATGGACCGACGAGGTCGTGTCACTGGGAGCGTTCCACTTGCTCGGGCTGGGCTTGCCGGTGTAGAATTTCTTTCACGACCTGCTGCATGAGTACAGGCTGGAGCTCCATCATTTGACGCCGCATGGAATTCTTCAAGTGCTGCTCTTCATCATCTTGTGCAAAGCGTACTTGGGGATGGCTCCCCACTTCGGATTGTGGAGGTTCTTATTTTGCGTGTGGCTGTCGTCTGATCAAGCCCCGCTCCCGTCCGTGGGGGGCACCATCATCGAACCGCGCCGTGGATGATCGGACTTTGTATATATGCGCCTTCCGCCTCCCCCAATCATATGGGTGCACAAGTGGTTGTACGTCAAGAACGATGCTCCCTCCCTTCCGCCCTTCTCAGGCAGGTCTCCTCGGGAGCAAGATTCCTGGAAATGGGGGACCCCGATGAGGGAGATGGGGAGGCTCGACCCGATCCTTCAATAAGTCCGAGAGTTGAAGAGGAGGAACCTCTATGACGCCAATATAGTTTAGACCTTCATCGGGCGGAGGGTCCTACCTATCGGGGTCTGCCCCTACACTCTGAACTTCTACAGGGGACCGGACGATCCATGCTGGGAGTGGGTCAAGGAACATTCCTTGGAGGAGATGTCTCGCTGTTTCCAGGTGATTTTGGGGTCGAGCGCCAGCAAGCCCTGTTCGCCCGGGCCATCTCCTCTCTGCGCGGCTTCTCTGAATCCTTACGGGCTATGGGGCATCGTCAATGTGCCCAAAGTCCCCGAGGACCGGGTGAGTCGGGCGTCACGTGCCACCTTAGAGTCCACCAAGAAGTGGAAGAGGGACGAGGCCAAATCTCGCCGGATACAGCGCGAGAAGCGGAGGCGCGTGGCGCGTGCGGCCGGTGAGTCTACTCCTGAGTCGTCAACGGAGGACAGCACCAGGTCGACGGAAAGAAAGAGTAGCCCGGCTGAGGCTCCGGACGCTGTCGCTCAAGGCGTGGCGGAGCGGGCATACGAGCCCGCACTTGATCAGGAGCGGAGGGATGGGGCAAATGTCGTCCCCGTTGAGCGTCCCTCCGTGGGGCCCGCCGCTAGCCTTTCGAGGGCCCGGGGCGCCGGGTGCTCGGATCGTCGGAAGGCCCTTGCCCTTCGAGGGATCATGGCGGATGGGTGGTCGGGCGTTGGAGGAGGGGCGACCAGGTGCCAAGCCCAGATTGGCGGCTCTACTTTCTCGGGTGCTGAAAGGCCGAAAGTGGCGGCTCCGGCTCTCGCTCCGCTGCCCTCTGTTCCTCGTTCCCCAGACAGCACTTCCTCATCGTGTGGATCATGCACCGTTATGGAACGGCAGGAGAGGTACTTCCTTTTTCCTCTTGTCACATTATCTTTCTCTTAACTCGACTTTCTGATCCGCGCCTGTCGGTACCCGCGATATGGGGTACCCCTGCGCACAGGGGAAAATGCCTAAGGAACTCGCCCTTCTCCGTAGGGAGAGCACCGAAGGCGCCACGCGTTAGGCGGGGCCGGACCTCTCTCTCCTCAGAGGAGAGCTCCGGGCTCGCCACGTGGCCTGCAGAAGCCAGACCTCCCACTCCGCGGGAGAGAGCTCCGAAGACACCACGCGTCCGGCGGGGCCGGACCTCCCTCTCCTCAGAGGAGAGCTCCGAGCCCGCCACATGGCATACAGAAGCCGGACCTCTCCCTCTACGGGAGAGAGGTCCGAAGGTGCCACGTATCCGGCGGGGCCGGACCTCTCTCTACTCGGAGAGGAGCTCCGGGTCCGCCACGTGGCAGACAGAAGCCGAACCTCCCCCTCCGCGGGGAGAGGTCCGAAGGCTCCACGTGTCCCTCGGGGCAGGACCCCCCCTCTCCTCTGAGGAGGGCTCCAGGCCCGCCACGTGGCCAGCAAAAGAACGCTGCCTGCCCCCGAGCAATAGGCAGCGGGCGTAAAGACGCCCCATACCTTGCCCGTACAAGGTATTCAAGGCCCGCGTCTTCCCAAGACGCGGAGACGCGGAGCGCGCCTCTGTTAGGTGCTGTTGCGCCCAGTCGCATCACAGACTGGCGCGCGGTGTCAGAGCCTGCCAGCCAATAAACGCAGCGACAATACATCCTATGCCGCCCCCGCCGTCATCATCCACTACGACTAGCAGGCGGCCTAGGCAGGGCTGAAAGACGAAGACTCAGAAGCCTTCGCCAGAGACAACTATCGGCATAACTGCAGATACGGTAGATAACAGTCAATCTCCCCAGGACCACCTGTCGGGTCCCGGGCCCCCTTGTAAGCCACCCGAGTCTTGGACTATAAAAGACTCGGGTAGGCGACGATAGCAGGGGTTCGCACCTCCGCAACTCAGACTCTAGCCATTCACCCCCAAGCTGTAACTCACCCCAAGCTCAGGACTCCGGCCCTGAGCAGCAAGCAATACAGCGAGCTCCTTAGCTCGCCGTGGACGTAGGGTTTTACGCTCCGGCGGCCTGAACCACGTAAAACTCACAGTGTCAAGCTCTTACTAACTCGTCCGTCTGCGCAAGCTCTCCGCAAGGGTCTAGCCCCACCGAAAAAAGAACCTCCGCGGGCTGCCTAGTGCAGGCCCGGGGGAAGTGTCGACCGAACACTTCGACATTTGGCGCGCCAGGTAGGGGGGCTTTTCCCCTTGTGCGACGAGTTTCCGCCGACGAAGATGACCAAGCTTCCTTCAGCAGCAAACTCTCCTCCCCCACGTTCACGGCGAACCGTGTCCAGCAGGGAGTACATGTCGACGCACTCAGGACGGAGTGTGTCGGCACAAGCTGGTAGCCAGCAGCCGACTCCGGCAACGCCGACTCCGGCAATGCAGGCTCCGATCAGTGTGAGGTCTTCTGCAGCGCTGAGCGTGCACCATGGGGGTGCGCTAGCTGCAGCAAGAGCACTACTGCGCAACCCACCTGCTGGGGATGCGCCCCATTCAGCGACCCAGCAGAGGGTCCGTGAGGTGGACCGCCTCGTCGTCGCCGCTGTGAACCCTCGACTTTGGCAGCGACGACGCTCCAGTCAACCGGCTGTGTCGCTGACGCGCACGCCAACGGTTGACGGGCAGACGGCGGACCCCAGTTCCACCAGGTTTCCGTCGACGGACCTGAGGGCAGAGCTGGAGCGATGCCACTTGGGCCAAGATGCCCGAGTGTTCCTCGAGCGACGTCGAGAAAGGCATCGCACTCAAGAGGCTGGCGACAACATGACGTCGGCCTCGACCCAGCCTGAAGGGCAGACCTTCGCCACGCGAGCTCTGCCCCAGGCGCACGCCGCGCAGCATAAGCCACAACCATGTGCTCTGCAAGCGGCGTCCCTGGCCTATGGCGCAACCTTGCCCATACCGGGGTACACTGTGTCAGGCGCAACCAAGCGTTCACGGCACCAGTACCTGCACTGGGAGCCAGCAACCGGCTCTGGCAGCGCCGACCCCGGCAATGCAGGCTCCAACCAGCGTCAGGTCTTCAGTAGCGCTGGGCGTACCCGGCGGGGGTGCGCCAGCCACAGCAAGAGCGCTACTGCGCAATCCGCCTGCTGGGGACGCGCCTCAGGCAGCGACCCAGCAGTGGATTCGCGAGATAGACCGTCTCGTCGTCACCGCCGCAAACCCTCGACTTCGGCGGGGACAACGCTCTGGCCAACCGGCCGTGTTGCTGATGCGCACGCCAATGGTTGCCGAGCAGACGGCGGACTCCAGCTCCACCAGGCTTCTGTCAACGGACCTGAGGGCAGAGCCGGAGCGATGCCACTTGGGCCAAGATGCCTGAGTGTTCTTCGAGCGACGTCGAGAAAGGCGTCGCAACCAAGAGTCTGGCGTCAGCATGACATCGGCCTCGACCCAGCCTGAAGGGCAGATCTTCGCCACGCGAGCTCTGCCCCAGGCATACGCCGCGCAGCATATGCCACAACCATATGCCCCACAAACGGCGTCCCCGGTCTAGGGAGCAGCCTTGCCCATACCGGGGTACACTGTGCCAGCGGAGAACCAAGCGTTCGCGGCACCAATACCTGCACTGGGAGCCAGCAGCCGGCTCTGGCAGCGCCGACCCCAGCAATGCAGGCTCCAACCAGCGTCAGGTCTTCAGTAGCGCTGGGCGTACCCGGCGGGGGTGCGCTAGCCGCAGCAAGAGTGCTACTGCACAATCCGCCTGCTGGGGACGCGCCTCAGGTAGCGACCCAGCAGTGGATTCGTGAAGTAGACCGTCTTGTCGTCGCCGCCGCAAACCCTTGACTTCGGCGGGGACGACGCTCCGGCCAACGGGCTGTGTCGCTGACGCGCACGCCTACGGTTGACGGACAGACGGTGGATTCAAGCTCCACCAGGCTTCCGTCGACGGACCTGAGGACTGAGCTGGAACGATGCCACCTGGGCCAAGACGCCCGAGTGTTCCTCGAGCGGCGACGAGAAAGGCGTCGCAGCCAAGAGGCCGGCGTCAGCATGACGACTGCCTCAACCCTGCCTGAGGCGCAGACTTTCGCCACGCGAACTCTGCCCCAGACATACGCCACGCAGCATATGCCACAGCCATATGTCCTGCAAACGGCGTCCCCGGTCTATGGCGCAGCCTTGCCCATACCGGGGTACACTGTGCCAGCGGCGAACCAAGCGTTCACGGCACCAACGCCTGCAGCAACAGGGGCAGGATGTACGGCCCTGGAGCCCCACCTCCGCTTCACGAGGTGGCCGCGCAAGTTTCGGCCGCACCTGCCCGAGAAGTACGACGGCAGCGTCAACCCGGCGGGGTTCCTCCAGATCCACTCCACCGCCGTACTTGCCGCAGGAGGGGATGAGGCCGTCATGGCCAAACTACTTCCCTGTCGCCTTGACCGGCCCAGCCCGGTCTTGGCTAATGAACCTCCCTCAGGGTTCCATAACTTCCTGGGGAGAGCTCTGCCGGCAGTTCATCGCCAACTTCGGCAGTTCCTACACCCGTCCCGGCACGGAGCCTGGCCTCCACGCCATCAAGCAACAACCTGGGGAGTCGCTGCGCTCCTTCATCCAGCGGTTCTCCCAGGTACGCAACACCATTCCGCATATTCAAAGTGCTTCTGTGGTGGCGGCACTTCGACAGTGTCCGGGACGAGAAGATGCTTGAGAGGCTTGCAACCAGAGAGGTCTGCGATGCCTCCGAGATCTTCAGCCTGGCGGACAAGTGCGCCAGAGCAGCCGGAGGGCGGAGATGGCACTCACTGCCAGCTTCCGAAGCCGGAAGACAGCCCGAAGACGGCGGAGTTCAGGCTGAGCTCCCGACCACGTCAGACAGCCAAGATCCAAGCACTGGCTGACTTCGTGGCTGAGTGGACGCCAATGAAGGCTGACCCAGGGGGCCGCGAAGACGGTGAACCAAAGTACCGAGCTCCGGTCTTCACCGGGCCTCACTGGACGCTCTTCTTCGACGGCTCCTCGCGAAAGCAGGGGGCCGGTGCCGGCGTACTGCTCCTCATGCCATCGGGGGAGCAGTCTGGGTACATGGTGCGTCTCAATTCCAAGGCAACCAACAACTTGGCAGAGTATGAAGCACTCATCTTTGGCCTAAAAGACAGTCCTGTCTCTAGGCGCTCGCCAGTTCTTGGCGCAGGGTGACTCCCAGCTAGTTATCAAGCAAGTTAAGGGTGAATGCCCCTGCAATGACCCACAGCTAGCTGCTTATCTGCTCCACGTGCGGATGTTGGAGAAAGACTTCCTCGCCTTGGACCTGCGCCATGTACCTCGCACTGGCACGGCCGCAGCTGACGACCTCTCAACAAAAGCCTCCATCAGAGCCCCTGCGCACGAAGGAGTATTCGAAAGGACGTTGCTATGGTCCACAGCCTGGCCCGCCGAGCCGGGCGAAGGGGGCTGAACCAGTGCCTCGAAGCTAGGCAGTCCCGGCGGCCCTGTATGCTGCCAAAGGATCGTAAGAGTCACTGGGGACTCCGTGCAACCCAGCGCTCAAGATCCAGAAGCTCAAGTAGTCCCGATGCATGAACCACGGAGGTCCGGGACTCCTTGAAGGACATCCTTCCTGATGAACGTGCATCCGCTGAACGGGTGGTGCGGATGGCTAAGTGCTACGCGCTGGTATCTTTACTGGCGTGGCGCCACGACATCCTATTGCGGTGCATAACCCAGGAGGAAGGCTGCGATTAGCTCACAGTAGTCCAAGGAGGCGAGTGCTGGGAACGCTCATCGTCCCGCACGTTGGTCGGTTAAGCCACCCGGCATGGCTCCTACTGACCGAGAGCCACCTGGACGCCGTCAAACCGGTTAGGGATGCAATGCGTGCCAGGTCCACGCCAAGCAGACCCACACAACCGGTGCAGACGCGCACCCAGAGCCGTCGGGGGATACCGGCTCCTCCATGTCGAGGGCCAGCCGGAGTTCCCAGGGCCGGGTCACGGGAACTACCCTTCCACATGGTATGCGGGGCTGAAGCCATGCTTCCCCCTGATATAGCCATGGGGGTTCCCCCGTGTCCGGCGTACGACGAAGCCACGCATGACCCGCTCTGCGTGAAGACAGGCGCTCCGACGCTACCCAGTAAGTTCACCATGCTTACTTAGGTGTTTATTTAAATTACGCATTAATTTATATGAACACCTCCCCACGCTCTAGATAGTGTGCGTCCATTGTACACTCGGCTCCTCTTTCCGGCTCTCATGCATAGTCGATATTTGCCATCCTGCCGAAGGCGGTAGTGCTTGGGGTACCTGCCAGAGGCCCGGTGGCCTTTTGAATCTCCCACTATAAGGGTACTGTACCGCCAGTTGGTCTCCTCCGAGAAAAGACCTACGCTATACCGGGGGGTCAGGAGCCTTGCTTTGCCCGGTCTTGCACCCAAAGCATGCGCACTCTGCCTCCCGGCGCTACGGTCTGAGTACCAGGGGGCCGGATGGTTACACCCTGACTGGGGCTGGGGCCAGACCTCCGGGACCAAGTGCACTGGATTACCCAAGCCCCGCATTCCGGCCTGGGACAGTAAGCCAAATGAGACTAAGGGACAGGAAAGGGGAGACCACTGAGCAGCTCCGGACCTCCGCCCCCGCAGCTGGGCCGAGCTCCGAGGCCAGCCCTCGCCCTCCTTTCAGAGGCGAGCGCTGATGCCGGACCTCACGCCCTTCGTTGGCCTGAGCTCCGATGACTTCCGGACTCCACCTCCACAGCCAGGTCAAGCTCCGAGGCCAGCCCTCGCCCTCCTTTCAGAGGCGAGCGCTGATGCCGGACCTCTCGCCCTTCGCTGGCCTGAGCTTCGATGACTTCCGGACCTTCACCCTCGCAGCTGGGCCAAGTTCCGAGGCCAGCCCTCGCCCTCCTTTCAGAGGCGAGCGCCGATGCCGGACCTCACGCCCGTCGCTGGCCTGAGCTCCGATGACTTCCGGACCTCCGCCCCCACAGCCGGGCCGAGCTCCGATGCCAGGCTTCACCCTCTCCTAAGAGGCTGAACTCCGAAGCCGTTAAAACCCTGCCAGCACAGGGAGTACTCAAGACAAGAAAGTGCGCGGGTAGGAGAAGGCCTCACCTCGGGCTCGTTACCTCCCCCGAGGAGAGCCCGGGGGCCACTGTCGGTACCCGCGATATGGGGTACCCCTGCGCACAGGGGAAAATGCCTAAGGAACTCGCCCTTCTCCGTAGGGAGAGCACCGAAGGCGCCACGCGTTAGGCGGGGCCGGACCTCCCTCTCCTCAGAGGAGAGCTTCGGGCTCGCCACGTGGCCTGCAGAAGCCAGACCTCCCCCTCCGTGGGAGAGAGCCCCGAAGGCACCACGCGTCCAGCGGGGCCGGACCTCCCTCTCCTCAGAGGAGAGCTCCGGGCCCGCCACATGGCATACAGAAGCCGGACCTCCCCCTCTGCGGGAGAGAGGTCCGAAGGTGCCACGTATCTGGCGGGGCCGGACGTCTCTCTACTCGGAGAGGAGCTCCGGGTCCGCCACGTGGCAGACAGAAGCCGAACCTCCGCCTCCAAGGGGAGAGGTCCGAAGGCTCCACGTGTCCCGCGGGGCCGGACCCCCCCTCTCCTCTGAGGAGGGCTCCAGGCCCGCCACGTGGCCAGCAAAAGAACGCTGCCTGCCCCCGAGCAATAGGCAGCGGGCATAAAGACGCCCCATACCTTGCCCGTACAAGGTATTCAAGGCCCGCGTCTTCCCAAGACGCGGAGACGCAGAGCGCGCCTCTGTTAGGTGCTGTTGCGCCCAGTTGCATCACAGACTGGCGCGCGGTGTCAGAGCCTGCCAGCCAATAAACGCAGCGACAAGACATCCCATGCCACCCCCGCCGTCATCATCCACTACGACTAGCAGGCGGTCTGGGCAGGGCTGCAAGACGAAGACTCAGAAGCCTTCGCCAGAGACAACTATCGGCATAACTGCAGATACGGTAGATAACAGTCAATCTCCCCGGGACCACCTGTCGGGTCCGGGGCCCCCTTGTAAGCCACCCGAGTCTTGGACTATAAAAGACTCGGGTAGGCGACGATAGCAGGGGTTCGCACCTCCGCAACTCAGACTCTAGCCATTCACCCCCAAGCTGTAACTCACCCCCAAGCTCAGGACTCCGGCCCTGAGCAGCAAGCAATACAGCGAGCTTCTTAGCTCGCCGTGGACGTAGGGTTTTACGCTCCAGCGGCCTGAACCACGTAAAACTCACAGTGTCAAGCTCTTACTAACTCGTCCGTCCGCGCAAGCTCTCCGCAAGGGTCTAGCCCCACCAAAAAAAGAACCTCCGCGGGCTGCCCAGTGCAGGCCCGGGGGAAGTGTCGACCGAACACTTCGACAGCGCCTTTGCGTAGGAGGTCCGTTCGTGCAGGAGAGGCTCTCCCGACCGCCGCAGTCCCGCCTGAGGACCTGGCGAAGGGACCCGCCTTTCTTTTGGCTGAACCGACGAGAGAGGAACCTGCCCTGGCCTCCGAATCGGCGGCTGTCCTGGACCCCACTGTTGCTGGAGGTGAAGTGGTGGCTGTGGGCGCCGTCTCATGACCACCAACGCCGAGGCGCCTTGTGACACCCGTTTCCAAAAATAGAACCAAGTGAATGCATATGTGTGCCCAGGATGTTCATCACACATACACATGTATTTCACAAACTGAATTCAGAATATAACCACGAATAAATAGTGTTTAAGTACTTTATTACATCGAATCATTGTCTCACTCATGAATCTCTAACTTATTCTTGCAGCGGAAGTCTCTAAACAACAGTGGAATTAACTAAACAGCAGGCTCCATCTTCAACTCCACAGGCATTTTGATGGTAGTTCGCACGCCTAGTACTCCACATGGTCCTCGAAGTACTCATCTCCTGTAGCTGATTTTATGTGGTAATGAAAGGGTGAGTACATGTCGTACTCAGCAAGTGCGGGAAAAGTATGACATGTAGGTTACCACAAGGTAGGGAATAAAATGGCTCATTGCAGCAAGCAAATTTTATTTCACAAACATGGTAAAAACAGAAACTATTTTCTAGGTGAGATTTATCCCATCATAATACAGTAATTCAGCAACATTCTCTCATCATAATTCATCATTTGTCATGTCTCATCCAGCCATTAATATTTCTCAAGTTCATCTCATACTCATAAATATTCATAACCATCTCATATTCATATAACCGAAGCCAAACTCATTTGTTATGACTCAAAACTGTCCCAAAAGCAATCCCAATGACCATACCATAACCATACCGAATAACCATCCCAAGTTTTCCCTCTATTCATATGAGTTGGCCAGGTGC
This sequence comes from Neostapfia colusana, assembly GCA_030760725.1. NCBI lineage: Eukaryota > Viridiplantae > Streptophyta > Magnoliopsida > Poales > Poaceae > Neostapfia > Neostapfia colusana. Next base: position 67,126,588 of record JASWHV010000011.1, read on the forward strand.
TTGTGACCGTAAGCACGGCTATCATGATAGTTTTACACTCTGCAGAGGTGGCACCACTTTACCCACAAGTTCGTGATTTCGTCACACATCGGCGACTGCAAAACCTCCATTATACCAGTACACAACCGTCGGTGTATGGCCAAGAGATCACAAAATAGCCTTTACAAAGGGGCTACTAGATGTATGGACTCACTGAGGTTTCACCGGCAAGCTCGAATCACCATTCTCCCACCCACGGGCCCCCTCTTGTGCCATGCAGTTCCCAGGGCAGTCCTCCTCGACTCCCATTCCCCGCGCCATCCACGGTCCATAACAAGCTAGCAACACACCTAATTAATCAGCTAAGCCGCACCCATATTTGGACTTGTGGTGGCACTGTTTTCCTGGCATGTGCTGGCATGAACCGGTCCTTAGATCTATGGCAAGTAAACCACCATCTCATTCAGCAACATCCATGAACCAAGCTTGCCTAGATCTCCCCAATTCCATGCTCATTAACATCATCAAGTCCTCATCATCATTATTCATATGAGTGCAGTAGCTAGACATGTTTTATTCAGCTTCCCGTATCCCGTACGTTAAGCGAAGCAAAAAGGAAAAATGACCATACCCGACTCATCAACTTTCCCATCGACAAGGATTGTTAACAGCACTAGTAAACTCCTATAAAATGGCGTCCCATCAAGTTGACTCAAGCGTACGAGTTTTCGCAAACAAAACAGTTTCAAAACATGGGATCAATATGGTCAAGGGGCACTTGCCTTGCTCCCGTGGCTCTTGTTGCTCAAGCGTCTCGAAGTCTTGGTGCTGTATATCCTCGTAGATGGCCTCTTGAGCTTGTCCTTCTACTCACGACCACACACATACAAAATTTACATCAATCAATCATCATGCACAAACTTTACTCAAGATGCGATGGGGTAGATGAATGCAAATCCTATGGTGCTGTTTTATTAAACCAGTTTGTACGTGTTCTTGCATGTTTTAATGGGCTTTTATGGGGTTTTATGATGAGCAAGGTTCTGGGATCAAGTGTGGATGTGGTGATGATCTTGACTCAAGATCTAGATCAATTCCACCGTCAAAAACTGATCAAAACACTATCTGTCCACACGTAAAAGTTTCTGCTCGAAGGGGGCGAAGAAAACGGATGCGTAGAAACAGAGGCAACGTCGTAACATGGGTAATGGTGACCTACCTCACTTCCTTTTGGTGGCAGGGCCTTCCTCCTAGCAATGGAAGCAGTGGGGAATTTTTCTATGGAAAATTTTGGTAGGACAGATCGTCGGGCTTCGTCTCCGGCGACGGCGGGGCTCGACGGGGCTCAACGGCGGCCAAATTACGGCAAGGGGGGACTTGGCGACTTGGCAGCAAGGAAGGGGGCTTGGCAGCAGGGGGGACGATCAAAAGAGAGAGGGGTCGGTCAAGGGGGTGGGGGTTATATTTATAAGGGGGGAAAGGAGAGTCCTACTCCAATTGGAGCTCAAATAAGAGACCTAATCAATTTTTTTGGATCTTAACAAACTTATCTCTTGTGGTGCGGCATCCTTGGGGATTTTATCCCCAAAATGTGGGGAAAAATCCCCTTTTTGGAGATTGGGGAATTTATAAATTTTGGGGGAAATTTTGGAATGGCTCATTTCAGCTATGTTTTCCCCATTCCTCACCATTTCTTTGTCACTTGCTCCATTTCTACATTCCCCTCTCCATTTCTATGTCCCATTCTCCATTTCTACATTCCCCTCTCGATTTCTATGTCCCATTCTCCATTTCTACATTGCCCTTCTCCATTTCTATGGTTCTTTTATAATGTTTCTCTACATGAAAAATGTATGCAATGCATGGGAATGAATTTGAGGGTGTTACAAACCTACCCCCCTTAAACTGAATCTCACCCTCGAGATTCGATAGAGTGGAGAATAGATGTGGGAATTCTGCCTTGAGATCTTCCTCACGCTCCCATGTAGTTTTGGCTTCCGTGTGATGGCTCCACTGTACCTTGCACCAATGGATCACTCTGTTCCTCGTGACCCTTTCCTTCACGTGCAAAATTTTGACGGGGTGCTCCGCGTAGGTCAGATCCTCTTGAAGCTTGAGCTCATCCATCGGTACTTGTTCTTCCGGTACTCTTAAGCACTTCTTGAGTTGGGATACATGAAATACATCGTGCACGTCAGAGAGGTGTGTTGGCAGCTCTAGTTGATAGGCTACCTCTCTTCACTTGCCCAAAATCTTGAATGGCATGATATAGCGAGGTGCTAATTTGCCTTTGATGTTGAACCATTTTTGGCCTCGGATAGGCGATACTTTAAGATACATGAAGTCTCCCACTTCGAAGGTCAATCTTCTCGCCTATTGTCCGCATAACCTTTTTGTCGTGACTGAGCAGCCTTCATGTTTTCTTGGATCGTTTGGACTTGCTTTTCGGCGTGTTGCAGCACTTCGGGTCCAAATACTTGGCTTTCTCCGGTCTCATTCCAGAACAGCGGCGTTCTACACCGTCTACCATACAATGCTTCGAAAGGTGACATCTTCAAGCTGGCTTGATAGCTGTTGTTGTATGAGAATTCAGCATACGGAAAGCTCCTATCTCAAGTACGCCCATGTTTCAAGGCGCAAGCTCTCAACATGTCTTCCAAAATTTGATTTGTCCTCTCAGTTTGCCCGTCGGTTTGCGGGTGATAAGCGGAACTAAAATTCAGCCGTGTACCCATGGCTTCATGCAGCTTCTTCCAGAACCTAGAGGTAAATTGAGAACCTCGATCTGAAACTATCCTCTTTGGAACTCCATGACGACACACGATTTGCTCCATATACAGCTCGGCTAGTTGTGCGACGCTGTACTTGGTTCTAATAGGAAGGAAATGGGTTGTTTTCATCAATCGGTCCACGGTAACCCAAATAGAGTCATAACCCGACTGAGTACGTGGCAATCCGACTATGAAATCCATGCTGATGTCTTCCCACTTCCACTCGGGTACTTTTAATGGCTGCAACAGTCCAGCGGGTCTTTGGTGTTCGGCCTTCACCCGTTGGCACGTATCGCATAAGGCAACATATTCAGCTATGTCTCTTTTCATACCATCCCACCAATAGCAAGTTTTCAGTTCCTTGTACATCTTTGTACAGCCAGTGTGTATGGAATAAGGTGAGTCATGTGCCTCCTTTACTATCGTGTCGCGGATGTGCTTCACGTTAGGCACACAAATCCTTTTCCCTAACCAACGGGTGCCTTTTTCGTCTTCCTTGAAATCCTTTTCTATGCCTTGTTGGATTCTTTCTTTGATTTCCTCATCCGTTGCTTGGCCATCTTGTATCTCTTGTTCCAGCGAGGAGTTCAGTTCTATCACCTCCATCTCGTTCAAGAATCCGAGGTGCAACAGTTCAAACTCCTTACGCAGCTCGGTTGGCAGCTCCCGAACCGTGAGTTGGTGACATGCTCCTTTTCGGCTCAACGCTTCAGCTACTACATTGGCCTTTCCGGGGTGATAGTTGATTCCAACATCATAATCCTTGATGAGTTCCAACCATCGACGTTTCCTCAAATTCAGATCCCTTTGCGTGAATATATACTTGAGGCTTTTGTAATCCGTATAGATCTCACATCGGTGGCCAAGGATATAATGCCTCCAAATCTTTAAGGCATGTACTGTAAGGGCCTAAGTTTTTGGCACATATTCAAAGTGTTCATCACCACACACACACACACCTCATTTGAGGAAACTTTGTGAACACATTTGAAGAGCAAGTAAACACCATCAACATGGTCATTAGAGAATAAACTCACAAAATGCAAGAGTGGCATTTCCCACATGCATCATCTAGGGGCTGAGCATATGAAAAACTCAAACACCTTGCTAGGAATGCCCATGCCAAAATTCACCCAAATCCAAAACCTTTTTGAGGTATTTTTGGGTATAACAAGAAAGGGGTTAGTTTGAACCCAAATTCAAATTCAAACCACTTCCATCCCATAAGTTCAAAAGTGGGAGGCATATCCTTACTCAGCACATTTTTATGAGCTCACACACCAATTTTCACTCCATTTTTTGTTGATCTTGACATGAGCTAAAGTTTAGCAAATTCAAACTCCATTTGAATTTCAAACTGCATATGTGCTGAAAATTACTTCAAACACTTCAAAATTTGAATTCTATCAACTCCAAATGGGAACTTGGTAGATAATTCAAATTCTCGAGGGTATTAGAGGGATTACTGTTTGGATCAGTAGAGGAGAGTTCATTTCAGAGGTTAAAACTTGGGTGGGACCCACATGTCAGATTCACTATCAAATTCAACCGACTGAAGGCAGGGCACTCGGTTTCTCGGGCTTCCTCCGAGAGCGCCACCGAGCTGATCGCCGGGACAGCTCCTGCTCGGTCTGAGCTGCTTCAACCGACGTCGCCCCTCCCTCTTATCCCTGCAGCCGAGCCGGTCGAAGGCAGAACCGCTCCATCTTTGCTCCCTCGTGCAAGAAATTGATCAGAGCATCCTCTGCTCCTCCGATCTTCAGTCACCTGCCAAACTCGCGTGTGAGCCTTGGCTGAGCTGCAAAACGGCACCACAGGATTCCCCACAACCCTCTCACACCGTCACCAAGTGAGCTCGTGCTCCATACACCGAGAAACACACCGTTCCACAGCAGCCGCTACAAAGCCGAGAGGAGGTGCTCTCGTGGGAAGCCTCACCCCGGACTTGTCACAGCCAAGCCAAGCTGTTTCCAGACGTGCAAGGACCTCCTACAGATCACCTCTGAAGCTTGAGCCAAGAGGTTGAGCATCGACGGCGAATTTTACAGTTTGCTTCCAGCCGGTGCAAAGTCACCTTCGGGTAAGAAACTTTGAAATTCCCGTTTGGTTCTTGTTTAAATTCCACAAAACTTCACACATAGGAACTAGACTCAGTGGCACACAAGTTGGCTTCACAACACCTACCATGAAAACCCCTGTACATGGCGTATTTCCAAGCTTGAAAACGGCGGCTTATTCGGGAAGCATCGGGCGCACGGTGAGAACCTACTTAGGACCTCTTCCGATCTGCCTTGAGCCCATGCTGAGCTTCCCTAGGGTGCACTGATGCTCTACGACCGATAGCTTGATCGTTTGGGGTGCTAGGAAGTCCGGCCGACACGGGCGAAGTTCTTCCGAAGCCGCCGCTCGTCGCCGGCCGTGTTCCGGTGATTGTCATGATGAGCTGAGCCCAGCATCGTGTTCCCCAGGTAGAATTAGGAAGATGCGGCCAAAATCATGGAGTTTGACACACGGCAGAGGCCACGGGCGAGCACTCCGGCGAGGGTTCGCGGCGGCCGAGCGCGGGAGGCAGGAGGTAGACGAAGCCCCGATCCCACGTGTCAGCGGCCGATATTTTAAAACCTGGGATTAGCTGTGGCACCGGCTCGGGTGCGGCTGCGTGCTAAAGACTCCGTAGCCCCATGTGTCAACCACTGAGAAGTTGACACGTAGCCCGGTCCCACGCGCAGCAATTAAAACATTTCACCAATTTTCAGATTTAGTTCAAACTTCAAACCCACATAACTTTGGCTAGGAAACTCAAAATTGAGTGAACCAAATTTTGTTGGATTCAGCTCTCTGAGTACTTTCCAACAAATCAAGTTTCACTATATGAAAATCCTTAATTATCCAGATTTAATTCTTCACATTTAAACTGTTTAGAATTTTAACTGGAGAACCCTTTGGAGGAAAATTCTGAAATTTTGCTAGGATGTTCACCAAATTATCCCTGAGCTACCATAAATATTTCAGATCCATTTGAGCTCATTTGATCCACCTAATCGTGTGATTAATAAAACTGTTCCAGAGAAAATGAAAAATGTCCAGAAAATTTTTTCAGAAATTCTATGAAATTGCTTAGCTCATATCTTTAGCTAGGAATCCTCAAATTGAGTGAAACCAAGTCCATTAGAACCCTCTGAAAATCTAGTTTTCATAAAGTCATGGCTTGCTCCATGAAAATCCCTGGAACACCCTAGAAGCTCCAATTAAGGCCAAGTACATAATTATTTGTGGAGAGCTCAAATGAGCATTGCTGCAAATGAAACTCGTCCAAATCCCTGTTTAGGTGGTATCCAAACCACAGTAATTATTTCAGAGTCATTGGGTCTGTCTAGCAAGACTTATAACTCTCACAAGTTTAACTTCAATACAAATACATTTAAATTGATACATATTTGTATTTATCATATGTAGTCGCTAAGGTTGAGGAGGAACCCGAAGTCTTAGACGTCGTCACTCCAGAGAAACAGCTAGCCTACGACCAAGAGAAGCAAGGCAAGCTCCGGTTTGCATTAACCCTCTTTACAAATTTTACTGTTTTGAGAACTTACTTTGAGCACCCACTTAATTCTTGCATTAGAGTCTTGCTTAAAACCCAAATGCATAGCCAAGAAAACCCTGGGTTGGGATTAGGTTTGAAAACCTCGTTAGCTACTGCAATGCTAAGATAGTGTAGGATTCGGTACAAGTTGAGTAGTCGGAACTACTCGCGAGAATAGGCTAGAGGCACATTGCTCGGGTAAAGATAGCAAATGAAACACATGGCAAGAAAAATGAGACCGAGCGGAGAGTAAAGGCAGCAGGACATTGGGGCCTGGGTGCCATAGCTCCGCTTGTGTCGATTGAGTACCGAGCCGTGTGCGGGCCTGTTGAACAAGCTAGAACAGTACCGAAGACCTACCGGCTATATGGGAACCAGGAAACCGATGTAACTCGGGTAGCTGGGTATTGAGGCATTGCTTGTCGTTCAGAGGGTAGGTTGAGAGCTTGAGGTGTAAATCGGCTGGCGGCACTGTGGATGCGCGCGTAGAGACTTCTTGCTCGGGACGATAGGACCGGTTCAATATTTGGCTGACGGGTGAAAGGTGGTTGCGTACGATGTCCGTGATGGTTGCTGTAGGCAACATCGAGTGCAGGCGTACGTGACGGGTTATTCGGGTAATCATGCAGGTGTAAATCGATTATAATCGCCGTCTTTCATGGTCAGTGAGTACCACTTGTTCACTGTACCTTGACGTAGAAAGAACAGGCTAGATACATGTTAAAAGTTTGCTGATTTGAAAGCTGTACATTGATTGTTAATGACTTGCTGTAGTTTATAGCTAATTAAAGTTCTTTTTGATCTTGGGGTAAGTACATGAGAGAAATGCGTTTCTTGTTTGATTGCGGCTCTCTCATGTGCCTCAGCGTGAGGTTTTCCACAACCTACTGCTAAAACTTGAAAGTAAGGTTCAAATAATTAGGCGAGTCCTTTGCAAATTATTTACCTCATGTACCCTAAACCCTTCATGTAGAAGTTTCATGTATAGGAGAGACGGGTCAGACTTGCTGAGCCATCGTGCTCACTGCTTGTGTTTGAAGCTTTTGCAGGGGTTTATGAGGAAGGGACTCCCGAGGAGGAGACGGAACCCCGAGAGGGAAATCCCGTCAAGTGGGAGTCATGCACGCCGCCGAGTTAGGGTGAGTGTGTGCTAGCGGGAACACGTTCACGGGCTGAACGTGAACTCGATGCGTAGTCTACGCCCGTGAGTGTAGACTGAACATATTTTGTTGTAAAAATGTTCATAAACTCATTTATGTAATAAAACTTTGCTTCCGCTTTGTATCTTTGATGTGCGTTATACGGTGTTGTGCAACGCAGCACCAATCAGCGTGATCCTGGCTCGACGAGGCCGTGGTTAAGTACCTGCAGAAAAAACAATCAATACTGATGCACACAAAGGTTTTCCATTTCAGGCAGGTCCGTATCATAGTAAAAACATACGCCCTGTATCATTGCCATACGGGCCGTCCTTGAGTCAAGTCACGTCTCAAGGTACATGGTCGCGTTTTAACACCACACGACGGGGAATCCGAGTAGAGCGTGAACGGGTCGTCACGGTTGGGAATGTTATCAACCCAACGGATACCACCTACTGCCTCATGACCGTTGAGGCACGCCGATGGCGAGCGCTGCGTATGGCCCTTTGAACATTGAACGTCCAAGAGTTGCATACTATCATGTTGCTTACCACACGATGGGGTATTCTCACTTTTGCCTAAAGCACGCTGGAGATCAGCGTTTTCATATGCTCTCAGAACCATAGAGAGGTTCAGAGACTCATATTAACTACCTAGCCAAGCCACGGTATACCATTCCATACTATTACTCGTATGGCGAGTTACCGCAATTGATCCGCCTGCGGTGGCATACCTTACCTCTTACCTCCACGTAGATGCGTCGTTACTGAATTAAAATACTGAATGTAACACACTGTTAGCTTGCCACCTTAAGTAACTATGCTACCAATAGTCCTTATGTGGGCATACTATACGTTCCTCACTCGTATACTTCTGGGTTTTCAAAAATAAGCTCTTTTCATGCATGCTATTCCCAATGCGGCTCTGATACCACGCCTGTGGGGAACCCCTTCCGGGATCCTCACTCCAGGATACACATTGGGTGGTGCCGTGCGATGCGGCACCCAACAGCATACACGAAAAGAACCATAAATTACAACGTCTTTTATTTCTCAAGATAGTGTCATTTACAAAATAATGTACCACGAAGGTACACGCAGCGGAATATACATACACACTTACTCTCGGTCCTAACTATGCAAAAGAGAAGGCGTCCAGCCCGCGGACGCTTCTTACTAGCTTCCACAAAGATGAGTGCAGCAGCAGGGTTTCCGGCGAGTCGCTGATGGCTCACCAAACAACCATCTTCATAGCAAATTTTATAACCCGCAAAACACTAATAATGCAACCGTGAGCACGATGGCTCAGCAAGACTTAACCGACACTCCTAAACATGGAACTCTACGTGCAGGGATTACTAACATAGGAAAGGTATGATGCAACAACGACACCCCTAAATGTTGATCCTTACTTTCAGGTTTATAGCAGCAGATTATTATGCCTTAGGCAGCCCTCACATCGGAAGTCCACCATCAAACAAGAAACACTTTCCTCCGATGTGGTGATGCCCAAAGAGGAAAATAAACTTAATGAGCTCTACAACTGCAGCATACATGGTTGGCAATACAATGAATTTAAGAACTTCACATCAGCAATGATTCATCACACTTTATCTGGAATTTATTACTACGTCACAACTCAGTGAACAAGTGGTACTCATATAACCGCGAGGGACGGTGATTGCAATCAGCACAACCTGGAATACACGACACATACACCCGCCTCGAAAGACTCACGCGAGCTCTTTCTTACGTTGTATGCAGCAACCTTTCACCCGTCACTCCAATGCCGAACCAGTTCCGCCGACCCATCAGAAGGGCCACTACACGGAACACGTAGAAGTTGCTCCGCTAGCGGGTTTACACCTCTGACACCAACCCCCAAAGGACGGCCGTATAAGTTTCGACAAGAGAGTACCCGAGTTACATCGGTTTATCGGGTCCCATATATCCGACATGCATCCGGTACTGTTCAAACTTGCTCAGCAGGGCGGCATACGCATCGGTCCTTAACCGACACAAACAGAGCTACAGCCACACAGGCCCAACGTCCTGCTGCTCCTACTCTCTGCTCGGTCTCATTTTCCTTTCCAGAACTTTCATTCTCTAGAATCAAACCCCGCTGAACCAACATCCTAAACTCGCGAGTAGCTTCCAACTACCCGACTTGTACCGGATCCTATACAACTTTAGCCTAGCAGAAACTACACGAAGGTAACCTATTCTACCCTGTACTCCAAGGGTTTGTGGGTCATGCATTTGGAGTATCAATCACCTTGACCTAATGCACAATACATGCTAGACCAATAGAAGTGATACAAAGTAAAATATAACTAAAAGTTGTTAAATGCAAACCGGGGCTTGCCTTATGTTGCTGCAGGTTTAGTTCTACTTTATAGTCAGTAGCTTGGCGATGAGTTAAGCTTCAACTTGCTGCTCCGAGTCAAGTTGCCCGTCGACCTCCTTCGTCGTATTTCCTACCGATATGAATATGCACAGTTTTTAATACAAGTAACTGAATTATAAAACAAATGTGTTTTAGGACTAAGGATGGTTTATACCAACTCTAAGGTGAGTAATAATCTCTGTTGTGGACAAAAAAAAAACAGAGAACTTTGGCTGGCAGTAGATGTTGGTTGGAGTAAAATTCAAGGAGTTATATCTAATGGACATAAGAAAAGTAGTGGAAAGAACCAGCAGAAAACTGGAGAAGATGATATCAATTTGCTCTGAAATTTTTACAGTGGACCATATATCTTACAGAGGTATGGCTTGCAAAATTTCAGACAAAGTTGATGGAAGATGTGGCCTAGGGAATTTTCTTACTATTTGGCTTCTCTGAAATCCTATGGCAATTATAGTGTCTTGTCATGCTCCAAATTTGGTTTTTCAGAAACTTGGGAGTCTCATGAGTCCATAGGACTTGGTTTCACCATTTTTGTAGCTTCCTACACAGAGATATGAATTTTCCAAACTTGGTTAAAAGTCTGAAAATGTCTCTGTTCATTTTCCCATTTTTCAGAGACATAGAGGATTCAAACAACATTTGGCCAAGCAAATGGAGTACAATGCCTCTAAAAAATTTACTGGAGTTCAAGAATTATTGGGAGAATGTCCTGCCCAAATTTGGTAATTTTCCAATTAACAGAACTCCTGTGAAAATTCATACAAAATTTTCCTTAAATGAATTAATGAGCCAAATCCAATAATTTTCATAAATATTGGGCTGCACCCCTGGATAGTACTCTTTGAGAGGAATCCAACAAAATTTGTTTCACAATTTTTGTACACTCCTACACAAAGTTATGGCTCTCCAAAGTTTGAACTGAAATGGGAAAATCTGGAAAATGTTTAAATGCTGACAGTGGGTCCCACTCATCATCCCTAACCTCCAGCCACGCGCCAAAACAGAGCAGTGGCGGCTCCCTCCCGTGGGGTCACCGGAAATGACCTTCCCGGCCACCTCCGGACCCCCTGCTGGCCGCCCCCCCCCCCCCATTTTCCACCATGCTGAACTCATTGGTGAGGTCACCGGCGGCTAAAACTCGCCGGAAAGCAGTGCGCACCGGCCACAGCTAACCCTAGGGCTCCGGCGAGGTCGTGTGGAGTGATTTCTCCACGACAAGGTCGGTTCTTGGGCTCTATAGCACCGTGGGGGGATCCCTCATCACCGGCATGAGCTCAAATCAGCCCAAGAATGGCTGCAAATAGGGACTCATCGGCGACCTAGGGCAAAATTCGGTGCCAGCCCGAAATTCTCGAAGAACAGCCCCAATTCTTGATGATTTTCGATGGTTTTTGATCCTAGAGGAGAGTTGGAGAGTCTAGAACATGTTTCCAACTCGGCATACATGATGGTGGACTGAACACGACGAATTTTGAAGATTTGTGCAGCTCGGTTCTATGAATACACTTGCAGTAAACAGAGAAATTCTTCCTCTGTAGTGCATGAAAAGAGGAGGGGTTTTCACCGGAGTGTAGAGCAGTCTGGGGCGCCTCTTTTTTGTGTAGAACGTCGGGCACGAGGATGACCGTAGAGCTCGGTTGCTGGAGAACAGAGGGTTGGCTGAGGTGAACTTGCTTCGGTCTGTGCAGGGGCTGTGGAGGGAGAGGGAGAGGAACGGTTCACGGCAGAGGCACGGGGTGGCTTCACTCGGCATCCTCATCCACAGAGCAGGAGCTGGCAAGGCGGTGGGCACCGGCGAGCAGGACGTGTCAGCTCTCGGTGAGGAGAAACCGAGCACAGCGTGAGACTCCATTCAGTCTCTGTCCAGTGGGGTCCACCCACCCACAATTTTCCCCCTTATCCCCCAATTTCGTTTAAAATAGCAAACGAGCTCCAAATTTGATCAAACTTGGAGAATAGGCCAAAAGAAATATGAGGAACACAATGGTGCACTCAAATTTGAATTTCGGTGAAGTCAGAATTTGAAACTGAGATTTAAATTCAAATTCGAATTTTCTCCCGTTTAAATTCCAACAAATAGGAAATCCTTTTCAAGTGCTCTGAAAATTTGCCGGGCTATTATTGGATGTGTGGAGAACCAAATGATAGCTTTAGATCTCTGTGTTCGGGAATTTTTGCAAGTTCAAGTTTAGACTTGAAGCTCACACCGTTAAATTCAAAAGTTTAAATTTCCTCTCCTTTTCTCGGTGTGAACTGCAGCTCCACTTGCTAAAATTTTGGGATTTCACAGCAACAGCCATGGGGAGCATTTCGAGAGTGCTCACAGCGCACTACTCAATGTTCTCCCTCCGACGATAAAGCGACTGAATGAACAACATAATCAGTTGCATCGTCTGAAGAAGGCGAAAAAGAAAAGCCGCGTCGACATCACGACTTTACAACAACAAGTGCAGGCTCTGATTCAGCAGAATGAGGTCCTCACTCAAGAGCGTGATGACGCGATTTAGGAGGGGCAAGGATGGGAAGTGGACTACAACCAGGCCATGGACGAGGTGCACGCGTTGCAGGACCTCATACCTCCGTTAATGGGCCTACCGATGGTAGGTGCCCTACCCGTGGTTTTGGGTATCCCGGCGATGTGGGAACCTGAATTAAGAGCAAGACGCAGGAGTTCCTTCACTTGCAGCAAGGAAGCAGGAACGCGCTGGAATACTCCAGGGCGTTCAATGATCTTGCTCTCTACGCTTCTTATCAAGCCGACACCGACGAAACGCGGCGGGATCATTTTTACCAGGGGCTTAACCCGCTCCTGAAGGACAAGCTGGTGATGTTCAATCGCGGCAGCCTCAATGATATTATTGATGCTGCGATTGTTCAGGAGGACTCCGGCAAGGAATTAGCGGCGGCGGAGAGAAAGCGAAGCGCGCCGCGAAGCAGCGGAGAAGGAGGTGGTCCTTCTCAAAAATACCGGATGGTGAATCGCCCACCATCGGGTCCACGCTGGCAGCCACCACAGAGGCCGATGCCATTCCGCAGTCGGCCATATTCTCCACCGGCATTCAGGCCGGCACTGCAAGTACCACCTCCGCAGCAACAACAGCAGCAGCGGGCGATGCCATGTGCGTATGCACCTCAGCAGCGCATGTCGGGCTTTTGTCCCCGAAGCACCGGTCAGGCAGCAGCCACATGCTACAAATGTGGTCGCCCATGACACTTCGCCAACAATTGTCCTGAGAGGCAGGGCGGCGGAGTTGCACCGCAGTTTCCGGAGAGGAACCAGCCCCGGAACCCCACTAATGCGCGGCGGGTAAACCCTAGGCCCCGCACTGTCCACCAACTTGCCATAGAGGACGTGCCGGAGGGAGAGCCAATCCTTGCGGGTATGTTCCAACTCCACCAGCATCCTGCCATAGTATTATTCGATTCAGGCGCCACACATAATTTTATTAGCCAAGCTTTTATTGCTAAACATAGCTCGCAAATACTACCCACCGAAAGCCCATATTTGATTTGTTCATCGGGTGGGAAGATTTCAGCAAGCATAATGGTTTCTAAAGTACCATTATGCTTAGCAGGTATAGTGTACCCTACATCTCTCATAGTTTTAGAGGGACAGAAGGTCGATGTCATCTTAGGGATGTCGTGGTTAACCCACCACGGCGCTGTTTTAGACACCGTCCTCCGAGTCGTGCATCTACACTCAGAAATGCACGAGTCACACTCTTTATTTCTGGACAGTCCAGAAATAAAACTTCCAAGTGTATATCAATCCACAATCATCAGATTGAAAGACATTCCAGTAATCCGTGAGTTCCCTGACATGTTTCCGGATGATTTACCGGGGATGCCGCCTGACCGAGAGGTGGAGTTCAAGATTGAACTTGCACCAGGAACCATGCCAATATCCCGAAGGCTGTACAAGATGACGCCCAAGGAATTAGCTGAACTGAAGAAGCAATTAACAGACTTGCTGGAGAAGGGTTTTATTAGGCCGAGCTCCTCGCCATGGGGCTGTTCGGCATTATTCGTGAAGAAGAAAGACGAGACGTTGCGGCTTTGCGTGGACCATCGTCCACTAAACGCCGTAACCATCAAGAACAAGTACCCATTGCCACGAATCGACATGTTTTTTGATCAGTTGGTCGAAGCAAAGATCTTTTCCAAGATGGAATTAAGATCCGGGTACCATCAGATTAAGATACGGGCTGAGGATATTCTGAAGACGGCTTTCTCCATGAGGTACGGACTTTATGAGTACCTGGTCATGTCCTTCGGCCTCACCAATGCTCCAGCTCACTTCATGTACTTGATGAACTCGGTATTCATGACAGAGCTGGACAAGTTTGTCGTGGTCTTCATCGACGACATATTGTTATATTCCAAGTCAGAGGAAGAACACGCGAAGCATCTGCGTATAGTCTTGCACGGCTGCGTGATCACCAACTATATGCAAAATTCAGCAAGTGCGAATTTCTGATTTCGCAAGTGCCTTTTCTCAGGCATATTATTTGAGCTGAGGGCATCGCTGTAGACCCGAGTAAGATCACACAAGTGCTGAATTGGAAGTCCCCGAGAACTGTTCATGAGGTATGGAGTTTCCTCTGACTTGCGGGATATTATCGGAGGTTCATTCCGAACTTCTCGAAGATTGCCAAGCCTATGACAGAGCTGCTAAAGAAGGCTACCAAATATGTTTGGAGTCCAGCATGTGAAGCAGCGTTCAAGGCATTAGTGAAGCACCTAACATCAGCACCGGTTTTGGCGCAGCCAGACACAACAAAACCGTTCGATGTGTACTGCGATGCATCCGGCATTGGGCTTGGATGTGTGCTGATGCAAGACCGAAGGGTGGTCGCATATGGATCACAGCAGCTTAGAAACCATGAGAAGAATTATTCAACTCATGACTTGGAGCTCGCTGCCGTGGTGCTTGCACTTAAAATGTGGAGGCACTACCTACTTGGTAACCTCGTGCATCTATATACCGACCACAAAAGCCTCAAGTACATATTCACTCTGAAAGGGCTGAACATGAGGCAGCGAAGATGGTTGGATTTGATAAAGGATTATAAAATAGATATCCATTATCACCCCAGCATGAAAAACATAGTGGCGGATGCGCTGAGTCGCAAGTCACACGTCAATAATCTGACCATCACCCCGTTGGAAGAGAGCGAGCCACTATTGCATGTGATTCCACATGGAGCTCTCTACAACTTAGCTTTGATCCCCACCATCCGTGAAGAGGTAGCGGCATCTCAGAAACGTGACAAGGGCAAGTCACATTTGTGGAGACGTGTAGACAGTGGGGAGCTGAAATGTTTCCGGGAAGATGGAGACGGCGTCCTATGGTTCAAGGACCGGATCGTCGTACCCCGTAATCCGGAGTTACGGAAGAAAATCTTTGATGAGGCTCACTTGTCAAAGTTTTCTATTCACCCCGGCAGCAACAAAATTTATCAAGAACTCAGAAGCAAGTTTTGGTGGACACAGATGAAGCAGGAGATCGCAAAGTACGTGTACAAGTGTGATACATGTCGAAGGGTGAAGGCAAACCACATGAGGAAACCGGGACTGTTACAACCACTGGCGTTCCTGCCTGGAAGTGGGAAGATGTGAGCATTGACTTCATCATCGGTTTACCCACCACTCTTCAGAAGCATGATTCTGTGTGGGTGATCGTCGACCGGCTCACCAAAGTTGCCCATTTTATCCCGGTCAACACCAACTACAATGCCAAGAAGTATGCTGAATTATACATCTCGCGGATCCTATGCTTATACGGCGTACCCCGCACCATCATATCGGACCGGGGCACTTTATTTGTGTCCCGTTTTTGGGAGCAGCTACTCGCTGCGTTGGGGATGAAGCTGATCCGTAGTTCAGCGTACCACCCGCAGACGGATGGACAAACCGGGCGGGTAAATCAGATTTTAGAAGATATGCTACGAGCTTGCGCTATCAACCACGGTAAGAAATGGTATGATCACTTACCGTTGGCCGAGTTCTCGTACAACAACGGGTACCAAGCCAGCATCAAGATGGCGCCTTACGAGGCACTATACGAGAGAAAATGCCGCACGCCACTGAATTGGTGTGAGTCTGGCAAGAGGGTCACCTTCAGGATTGATCTTGTCAACAACGCGGAGGAAAAGGTTCGGCTGATTCAAGTGAACCTAAAAGCCGCCGAATCCCGACAAAAACAGTATGCGGATCAGAGAATACGCCCACAGTTCAAAGTCGGGGATCACGTATATCTACGTGTGTCTCCAATGAAGAGCGTGAACAGATTCGGGGTGAGAGGAAAGTTGGCACCCCGATTCATCGGTCCATTTCAGATTATAGAAAGATGTGGATCAGTAACATACCGGCTGAAATTACCAGAAACACTTTCCGGTGTGCACGACATCTTTCACATTTCCCAGCTGAGGAAGTGTCTTAAGCTATCAACTACCATTCAGCTGGAGGATATAGAAGAACTGAAACCGGATCTCACGTATCGGGAGTAGCCGGTTCAGATTATTGATGGAAAGGCCCGAACCACACGCAACCGTACGTTGTGGTTCTACAAAGTTCTATGGAGTAATCACTCCGTAGATGAAGCGACATGGGAGAGCAAAAGATTTCTTCGCGCTAACTACCCCGACTTTTTCACGTCGCATGTACGGTAATTTTTCCACCGTCCTCTCTCTTATTTTCACCTTATAATCTCAGGACGAGATTCTTTTTAGGGGGGAGGAATGTAAGGGCCTAAGTTTTTGGCACATATTCAAAGTGTTCATCACCACACACACACATCATTTGAGGAAACTTTGTGAACACATTTGAAGAGCAAGTAAACACCATCAACATGGTCATTAGAGAATAAACTCACAAAATGCAAAAGTGGCATTTCCCACATGCATCATCTAGGGGCTGAGCATATGAAAAACTCCAACACCTTGCTAGGAATGCTCATGCCAAAATTCACCCAAATCCAAACCTTTTTGAGGTATTTTTGGGTATAACTAGAAAGGGGTTAGTTTGAACCCAAATTCAAATTCAAACCACTTGCATCCCATAAGTTCAAAAGTGGGAGGCATATTCTTACTCAGCACATTTTTATGAGCTCACACACCAATTTTTACTCCATTTGGAGTTGATCTTGACATGAGCTAAAGTTTAGCATATTCAAACTCCATTTGAATTTCAAACTGCATATGTGCTGAAAATTAATTCAAACACTTCACAATTTGAATTCTATCATCTCCAAATGGGCATTTGGTACATAATTCAAATTCTAGAGGGTTTAGAGGAATTACTGTTTGGAGCAGTGGAGGAGAGTTAATTTCAGAGGTTAAAACTTGGGTGGGACCCACATGTCAGCCTCACTATCAAATTCAACCGACTGAAGGCAGGGCACTCGGTTTCTCGGGCTTCCTCCAAGAGCGCCACCGAGCTGATCGCTCCATCTTTGCTCCCTCGCGCAAGAAATTGATCAGAGCAGCCGCTGCTCCTCCGATCTTCGGCCACCCACCAAACTCGCGTGTGAGCCTCGGCTGAGCTGCGAAACGGCACCATAGGATTCCCTACAACCCTCTCACACCGTCACCAAGTGAGCTCGTGCTCCATACACCGAGAACCACACCGTTCCGAAGTGGCCGCTACAAAGCTGAGAGGAGGTGCTCTCGTGGGCAGCCTCACCCCGTACTTGTCACGGCCAAGCTAAGCTGTTTCCGGACGCGCAAGGACCTCCTATAGCTCACCTCCGAAGCTTGAGCTAAGAGGTTGAGCATCAACGGTGAATTTTGCAGTTTGCTTCCAGCCGGTGCAAAGTCACCTTCGGGTAAGAAACTTTGAAATTCCTGTTTGGTTCTCGTTTAAATTTCACAAAACTTCACACATAGGAACTAGACTCAGTGGCGCACAAGTTGGCTTCATAACACCTAGCATGAAAACCCCTGTACATGGCGTATTTCCAAGCTTGTCAACGGCGGCTTATTCGGGAAGCATCGAGTGCACGGTTAGAGCCTACTTAGGACCTCTTCCGAGCTTCCTTGAGCCCATGCCGATCTTCCCTAGGGTGCACTGATGCTCTACGACCGATAGCTTGATCGTTTGGGGTGCTAGAAAGTCTGGCCGACACGGCCGAAGTTCTTCCGAAGAAGCCTCTCGTCGCCGGCCGTGTTCCGGTGATTCTCACGACGAGCTGAGCCCAGCATCATGTTCCCCGTGTGGAATTAGGCAGAGGTGGCCAAAATCATGGAGTTTGGCACATGGCAGAGGCCACCGGCGAGCATTCCGGCGAGGGTTCGTGGCGGCCGAGCGCGGAAGGCCGGAGGTAGACGAAGCCCTGGTCCCACGTGTCAGCGGCCGATATTGTAAAACCTGGGATTAGCTGTGGTACCGGATCGGGTGCGGATGCGCGTGAAGGACTCCGTAGCCCCGTGTGTCAACCGCTGAGAAGTTGACACGTAGCCCGGTTCCACGCGCAGCAATTTAATCATTTCCCTGATTTTCAGATTTAGTTCAAACTTCAAACCCACATAACTTTGGCTAGGAAACTCCAAATTGAGTGAACCAAATTTTTTTGGATTCAGATCTCTGAGTACTTTCCAACAAATCAAGTTTCACTCTATGAAAATCCTTAATTCTCCAGAATTAATTCTTCAAATATAAACTGTTTAGAATTTTAACTGGAGAACCCTTTGGAGGAAAATTCTGAAATTTTGCTAGGATGTTCACCAAAATATCCCTGAGATACCATAAAACTTTCAGATCCATTTGAGCTCATTTAATCCACCTAATGGTGTGATTAATAAAACTGTTCCAGAGAAAATGACAAATGTCCAGAAACATTTTTTAGAAATTCTCTGAAATTGCTTAGCTCATATATTTAGCTAGGAATCTTCAAATTGAGTGAAACCAAGTCCATTAGAACCCTATGAAAATATAGTTTTCAGAAAGTCATGGCTTGCTCCATGAAAATCCTTGGAACACCCTAGGAGCTCCAATTAAAGCCAAGTACATAAATATTTGTGGAGAGCTCAAATGAGCATTGCTGCAAATGAAACTTGGCCATGTCCTGTTTAGGTTGTATCCAAACCACAGTAAAAATTTCAGAGTCATTGGGTCTGTCTAGCAAGACTTATAACTCTCACAAGTTTAACTTCAATACAAATGCATTTAAATTGATACATATTTGTATTTATTATATGTAGTCGCTAAGGTTGAGGAGGAACCCGAAGTCTTAGACTTCGTCACTCCAGAGAAACAGCAAGCCTACGACCAAGAGCAGCAAGGCAATCTCCGGTTTGCATTAACCCTCTTTACAAATTTTTACTGTTTTGAGAACTTACTTTGAGCACCCACTTAATTCTTGCATTAGAGTCTTGTTTGAAACCCAAATGCATAGCCAAGAAAAACCTGGGTTGGGATTAGGTTTGGAAACCTTGTTAGCTACTGCAATGCTAAGATAGTGTAGAATTCGGTACAAGTCGAGTAGTCGGAACTACTCGCGAGAATAGGCTAGAGGCACATTGCTCGGGTAAAGATAGCGAATGAAACACATGGCAAGAAAAATGAGACCGAGCGGAGAGTAAAGGCAGCAGGACATTGGGGCCTGGGTGCCATAGCTCCGCTTGTGTCGATTGAGTACCGAGCCGTGTGCGGGCCTGTTGAACAAGCTAGAACAGTACCAAAGACCTACCGGCTATATGGGAACCAGGAAACCGATGTAACTCGGGTAGCTGGGTATTGAGGCATTGCCTGTTGTTGAGAGGGTAGGTTGAGAGCTTGAGGTGTAAATCGGCTGGCGGCACTGCGGATGCGCGTGCAGAGACCTCTTGCTCAGGACGATAGGACCGGTTCAATATTTGGCTGATAGGTGAAAGGTGGTTGCGTACGACGTCTGTGATGGTTGCTGTAGGAAACATCGAGTGTGGGCGTACGTGACGGGTTATTCGGGTAACCCCGCAGGTGTAAATCGATTATAATCGCCGTCCCTCGCAGTCAATGAGTACCACTTGTTCACTGTACCGTGACGTAGAAAGAGCAGACTAGATACATGTTAAAAGTTTGCTGATTTGAAAGCTGTACATTGATTGTTAATGACTTGCTGTAGTTTAGGGCTAATTAAAGTTCTTTTCGACCTTGGGCAAAGTACATGAGAGAAATGTGTTTCTTGTTTAATTGTGGCTCTCTCATGTGCCTCAGCGTGAGTTTTTCCACAACCTACTGATAAAACATGAAAGTAAGGTTCAAATAATTAGGCGAGTCCTTTGCAAATTATTTACCTCATGTACCCTAAACCCTTCATGTAGAAGTTTCATGTATAGGAGAGACGAGTCAGACTTGCTGAGCCATCGTGCTCACTGCTTGTGTTTGAAGCCTTTGCAGGGGTTTATGAGGAAGGGACTCCCGAGGAGGAGACGGAACCCCGAGAGGGAAATCCCGTCGAGTGGGAGTCATGTACGCCGCCGAGTTAGTGTGCGTGTGTGCTAGCGGGAACACGTTCACGTGCTGAACGTGAACTCGATGCGTAGTGTACGCCCGTGAGTGTAGACTGAACATATTTTGTTGTAAAAATGTTCATAAACTCGTTTATGTAATAAAACTTTGCTTCCGCTTTGTATCTTTGATGTGCGTTATCCGGTGCTATGCAACGCAGCACCCCACAGCGTGATCTTGGCTCGATGAGGCCGTGGGGCCGCGTCATGTACCACGGCTGCAAGTTCCAAGTCATGTGTGGGGGTAATTCAGCTCATGTTTCTTTTGTTGTCTCGATGCATAGGCTACCACTTGTCCTTCTTGCATGAGCACACATCCAAGCCCTTGTCTTGATGCGTCACAATATATGTCAAATCTCTTGCTCACGTCCGGCAATACCAAAACTGGCGCTGTTGTTAATCTCTTCTTTAGTTCTTCAAAGCTTTCTTGACACGCTGGTGTCCACTGAAATGTTTTCCCCTTCATTAGCAATTCAGTCATAGGCTTCACTATTTTGGAGAAATCCTTGATGAACCGGCGGTAGTATCCAGCCATCCCAAGGAAACTCTGAATATCTGTCACATTCTGCGGTTGGTTCCACTTCAGAACAACTCCCACTTTTCTAGGATCAACCGATACTCCTCCCTCGGAGATGATGTGGCCTAGGAACGATATCTCCTTTAGCCAAAATTGACACTTGCTGAACTTAGCATACAATTGATGCTCTCGCAGTTTCTGCAATGTTAACCTCAAGTGTTCTTCATGTTCTTCCTCGCTTTTCAAATACACCATGATGTCATCGATGAAAACCACAACGTACTTGTCCAAGTACTCCATGAAGATCTTATTCATGAGGTACATAAAGTATGCGGGTGCATTTGTTAACCCAAAAGACATAACGGTATACTCATACGAACCATACCGTGTTCGAAATGCAGTCTTGGGTATATCGGAGGGCTTAATCTTCAGCTGGAAGTATCCCGACTGAAGATCAATCTTGGAGAAAATTCGGGCACCTTTCATTTGGTCGAACAGGTCCTCTATACGTGGCAGCGGGTATTTATTCTTGATCTTCACCTCATTGAGAGGCCTATAATCCACACACATCCTTTGGGTCCCATCCTTCTTATCTACGAAGAGCACGGGGGCTCCCCATGGTGACGGGCTTGGGCGTATAAAACCCTTTTCTAGCTGCTCCTGAATCTGCTTCTTGATCTCCACTAGTTCATTAGCGGGCATCCTATACGGCCTCTTCGCTATAGGTGCAGTTCCGGGTACTAAATCAATAGCAAATTCAATGTCCCGGTCAGGTGGCATACCTAGAACTTCTTCCAGGAACACATCTGAATATTCTTGAACCACCGGTATGCTTTCCAATGTCACTTTTTCGATGTGGTTCAGCACTGCCTTCTCGGTTGTAGGTTGGGCTGCCTCGAACTCAATATGAGTACCGTGCTCACTCGTCAACTGCACGATCCTCTGAGTACATTGAATCACTCCATTGTGCTTGCTTAACAAGTCCATTCCAAGTATTATGTCAATCCCTTGGGAATCCAAGACAATAAGGTTGGCAAGAAAGTCTACCCCCTTATTTTAATGCTTACTCTCAGAATAGAATTCAGAATTGAAAAAAGTGAATTCCCAACTATATGCATCAAGGTGTATGAACTAAGCAACTTCTTTCATTAATATAAGCCTACATGAGGATGTGAACATGTGCCGAAGCATCTCACATCTCTCCACTATGTGTGGATGTGAACATTCGCCGAAGCGTCCCACAACTCACACCAGAACACAAACATAAGAAATCATCACAAAAATTCAGCACACCACTCTTATTCAAGCTACTACAATCTAAGTGTTCCTATCACAGCTTTATCCAATGGAAACTTAAACTTAATCGTGAGAACCGGTGCTGTTCTCGCTGTGTGACGGGGGTGGTCCATACATGGGCGCACGCCATAGTAAGTCATCAGTCCATGTAGGGATAGATGACGCTGGTGCTCCATTTGTTCCCGCGTTGGCACGAGTCTCATCTTGTTTTTCCAGCAAATACAGCTTCTTGCGGAGGTAACGGATCTCTTCTTGTGCGCTTGCATAGCGGTTTTCTAACTCCACGAGCAACCTCTAAGACTTGTCAGCAGCTTGTGGGATGGAAAGAGCTCCATGGGGTCCAACGATCTCCCGTGTACCACTCATCCGATACGGGTGCAGCTCAAAAGTTGTGTCCTCAAGCTGCTCATGGAAGGCGTAGCACAGTCCGGTGAGTGCTTCCCATGCAGCATCATCGATAGCTTCTGCCCTTATAGCTCTCCATGTGGGTGTGAAGTGCCGGGTGACAACCCTACCGTTAGATAGGATGGTTATTTCAGCCTTCCACTCTTCATGTCCGAGACGAGGGACTTTCTTGAGAAGATATTCTAGATATAAGCTGCAGCAATCCAGAAATTCTTTGAGCTCCTTGGATATGTGTCCTCCTTCCATTCCGTCGGACCGAAATTATTGAACTGAATGGTTGGCCCATTCATCATGTTCATTATTGGTCTCAGCAAGGGGTGTCTCCTCCTCAGGTTCATTTCCTCCCGTCATGGCTTCATGAGGCTCCACAGGGTGTAAGCCCGCGTGAAACTCCTCCTGAGGTGCGTACCAATGCCGTTCTTGTGGATCATCCTCCATATCGTCTTCGAATGATTCCACCTCTTCCGGGTCCTCTTCCTCATGCATAGAGCTATTGACTTCCTCTTCATCATGAGGTTCCGTCTTCACCTCCTCCCAATATGGTCCATCGGACACCTCAATGGGGTTAAGTGCACTCCCACGTGGTGGTGGACGAGTACTTATGCGTGCCGTGCTCCTGATCACCGGCATGTATAAATAAGACATGAGAAACTTTAGAGAAGGAAGAAATAACTCCAAAACTTCAGAAGCTATGGAGCAAGAAAGCAAAAGTGTTGCTGTCCAAAAGAAGAGAAAAAGAGGGGCTAAAAATAGCACTTTGCGGTGGCTGAATTGACAAATAAAGTAAAGCAGCAAGCAATTTTCAAAAATAACAGTTTAGAGGGGTGTTCCTATGTCTTTTAGAGTGTCCATTCTACCTAGTATTGCGTCCTACGGTCAACGTGGCTCTGATAACAATCTGTGACACCCGGTTCCGAAAATAGAACCAAGTGAATACATATGTGTGCCCAAGATGTTCATCACACATACACATGTATTCCACAAACTGAATTCAGAATATAACCGCAAAAAAATAGTGTTTAAGTACTTTATTACATCGAATAATTGTATCACTCATGAATCTCTAACTTATTCTTGCAGCGGAAGTCTCTAAACGACAGCGGAATTAACTAAACAGAAGGATCCATCTTCAACTCCACATGCATGTTGACGGTAGTTCGCATGCCTAGTACGCCACATGGTCCTCGAAGTACTCATCTCCTGTAGCTGATGTTTATGTGGTAATGCAAGGGTGAGTACATGTCGTACTCAGCAAGTGCGGGAAAAGTATGTCATGTAGCTTACAACAAGGTAGGGAATAAAAAGGGTCATTGCAGCAAGAAAATTTATTTCACAAACATGGTAAAAACAGCAACTATTTCTAGGTGAAATTTATCCCATCATAATCAAGTAATTCAGCAACATTATCTCATCATAATTCATCATTTATCAAGTCTCATCCAGCCATTAATATTTCTCAAGTTCATCTCATACTCATAAATATTCATAACCATCTCATATTCATATAACCGAAGCCAAACTCATTTGTCATGACTCAAAACTGTCCCAAAACAAATCCCAATGACCATACCATAACCATACTGAATAACCATCCCAAGTTTTCCCTCTAATCATGTGAGTTGGCCAGCTGCTTGTGACTGGAAGCACGGCTATCATGATAGTTTTACACTCTGCAGAGGTGGAACCACTTTATCCACAAGTTCATGATTTTGTCACCCGTCGGCGACTGCAAAACCTCCATTATACAAGTACAAAACCATTGGTGTATGGCCAAGAGATCACAAAATATCCTTTACAAAGGGGCTACTAGATGTATGGGCTCACTGAGGTTTCATCGGCAGGCTCGAATCATCATTCTCCCACCCACGGGCCCCCTCTTGTGCCATGCAGTTCCCAGGGCAGTCCTCCTCGACTCCCATTCCCCGCGCCATCCACGGTCCATAACAAGCTAGCAAAACACCTAATTAATCAGCTAAGCCGCACCCATATTTGGCCTTGTGGTGGCACTGTTTTCCTGGCATGTGCTGGCATGAACCGGTCGTTAGATCTACGGCAAGTAAACCACCATCTCATTCAGCAACATCCATGAACCAAGCTTGCCTAGATCTCCCCGATTCCATGCTCATTAACATCTTCAAGTTCTCATCATCATTATTCATATGAGTGCAGTAGTTAGACATGTTTTATTCAGCTTCCCATATCCCGTAAGTTAAGCGAAGCAAAAAGGAAAAATGACCATACCCGACTCATCTATTTTCCCAGCGACAAGGATGGTTAACAAAGATAGTAAACTCCTATAAAAGGGTGTCCCATCAAGTTGACTCAAGCGTACGAGTTTTCGCAAACAAAACAGTTTCAAAACATGGGATCAATATGGTCAAGGGGCACTTGCCTTGCTCCCGTGGCTCTTGTTGCTCAAGCGTCTCGAAGTATTGGTTTTGTATATCCTCGTAGATGGCCTCTTTAGATTGTCCTTCTACTCACGACCATGCACATACAAAATTTAAAGCAATCAATCATCATGCACAAACTTTACTCAAGATGCAATGGGGTAGATGAATGCAAATCCTATGGTGCTATTTTATTAAACCAGTTTGTACGTGTCCTTGCATGTTTTAACGGGCTTTCATGGGGTATTATGATGAACAAGGGTGCTGGGATCAAGTGTGGACGTGGTGATGATCTTGACTCAAGATCTAGATCAATTCCACCATCAAAAACTGATCAAAACATGATCTGTCCACACGTAAAAGTTTCTCCTCGAAGGGGGCAAAGAAAACGGATGCGTAGAAACAGTGGCGACGTCGTAAGATGGGTAATGGTGACCTACCTCACTTCCTTTTGGTGGCAGGGTCTTCCTCCTAGCAACGGAAGCAGTGGTGAATTTTTCTATGGAAAATTTTGGTAGGACAGATCGTCGGGCTTCTTCTCTGGCGATGGACGACGGCGGCCAAATTCCGGCAAGGGGGGTGGAATTTGGCGACTTGGCAGCAAGGAAGGGGGCTTCGCAGCAGGGGAGGGATGACCAAAAGAGAGAGGGGTCGGCCAAGGGGGTGGGGGTTATATTTATAAGGGGGAAAAGGAGAGTTCTACTCCAATTGGAGCTCAAATAAGAGTCCTATTCAATTTTTTTTGGATCTTAACAAACTTATCTCTTGTGGTGCGGCAGACTTGAGGATTTTATCCCCAAAATGTGGGGAAAATTCCCCTTTTTGGGAATTGGGGAATTTATAAATTTTGTGGGAAATTTGGGAATGGCTCATTTCAGCTATGTTTTCCCCATTCCTCACCATTTCTATGTCACTTGCTCCATTTCTACATTCCCCTCTCCATTTCTATGTCCCATTCTAAATTTCTACATTCCCCTCTCCATTTCTATGTCCCATTCTTCATTTCTACATTCCCCTCTCCATTTCTATGTCCCATTCTCCATTTCTACATTGCCCTTCTCCATTTCTATGCCCCATTCTCCATTTCTATATTCTCTGATCCATTTCTGTGGTTTTTCCTCCATTTCTATGGTTCTTTTATAATGTTTCTCTACATGAAAAATGTATGCAATGCATGGGAATGAATTTGAGAGTGTTACACGCCTAGCGGCCCGGGTGCGGGGGTCACTGGTGCCGAAGCTGGTGGCGCCCCGGGGCTGATTGAGTGGGGACGAGAAGGGGACCTTGGTTCCATGTGCTCCCAACTCATCGGCATTTAGTCGCGTCTCCTGACCGAGTGTGGCCGTCTGGACGTCGTGCTCGAGCGGCTGCAGGAGGTGGCTCCGAGCGGTCTGGTGAGCCTTCTTCGTCTTTCATTGCTGTTGTGGATTCTTGGGTCCTGACAAGGGGTCTCTTCTTTGTTGCTAGGAGCTCTTTCACCGAGCTGCTGAGGACCCCCGGCGTCTTCGTGAGATTGAGAAATCATCGCCGCCGCGTGGAGACTGAACTGGAGGAAGTGCAGGCGGAGCTCGAGAGGGCCCGTGCTGCTGTGAAGCCAACGGCTCGGGAGACTAAGGCCGTGATAAAGGGGGCGTTGTCGTCTTTTACGGAGCTCGCCCTCCTTTGCGCGGACACTGAGACCATGCAAGAGGGAGTGGCTCAGGCCGTGGAGGAGCTGTCGACCTACCGCCATGAGACCCTGGAAGCCCTAGTCGTCATGGAGAGGACGAAGGAACAAATCGCAGGTTTGTCCCTTCCTTCTCCTTCTTCTTTCATCCCCCCACATCTGCGCCGGCTTGACATATTTGTGGTATGTCTTGTTGCAGAAAGGCAGGGGCGCATTACCGTCGCTGAGGATTTGGCTGAAGCCCGGAAGGATGACGTCAAGATGCTTCGTGCTTGTCTCTCTACTGAGGAGCAAGCATTAGAGAGGGCTCGACGCCTGGTGACGGCCACTTGCGATCGGATGCTGGGTCCGATGCTGGCCACTACCTCAGCTTACGTTACCTCCCCGGAGTCATGGCTCTGGCAAGTCACCCAGCGCTTTGCGGCACTTCAGTCAGAGCTCGCCAACCTCTGGGGTGCCGGGCGGTCGATCTGCATCTTGGTGCTCGGCGACCGGTCCAGAGTCGGGCTCTCCGGTCGGCTGGCCAGAGCACTCGGCGCGGTGGATGATCAGCGACGGGATGTCAGGGGAGCCGGGGTTTTCTGTGAAGCCTGAGTGGCATTAGGCGCCTTGCTGTCTCACTATCCTTCCCTTGATATCGACTTCTTTGTGGCTTTTGTGAACCGGTGGTGGATCCTGAATGAGCTAGGGCTGCGGTTACCGCGGCTGCACTCTCCTTGTCCGAGCTCATCCCAGAGGTGGCAATCAAGGGTGAGGTAGACAAGAAGCGAAGGATGGACAGCCCCTCTGCGTAGTTTATGGATCCTCCTCGGGTTTTTGTTTCAGTTTTGTAATTTGTGAGGGATAATGGCTCACCCTTTGTGAAATGGAGATAAGATTTTGGTATTTTGGCGGTGTTTGGACTTCTGGTGGATGGGTAGCCCTCGAGCACCATGCGAGGGTTGGTCCGCTCCTTCCGTCGCACGGTGCTTCTTCGCGTGTATGCTTCTTTTTTGTTGGTAGTCTACCGGTGGACCCCTCTGTCACCTAATGGGGGCTCCGAGGTCATTTAAGGGGCTCGGACGGCTCTAGGTGCGGTGCTTTACGGCCCTTGCTCTGGGATCAGCCTTGTGGTTGTTTGGAAGGGGCTTTGCCGACGGCTCCTGTGATGCAGAGTCGAGAGAGCTCCTTAATCATGTTATGTCGGTGGCCTGGGCTATGGATCCTTTTTAACCATTGCGCCTTGTTCAGACTATGGTCTTTGCTGTGGGTTGTCGCTGTCCCTTGGCCATAGGTCGCACGACTCGGCTTGGGAAAGAGAGGGTCCGGGTTTTTTCCGTTATGCCTCGTCCAGACCATGGCTTCTCTCTGGGTTGTCGTTGTCCCCTTGGCTGTAGGTCGCGCGGCTCAGTTTTGATAGGAAAAGGGGCCTGGGCTCAATGTCCATTGTACCTCGTTTGGGCTATGGCTTCCTCTCAGGGATGTCGTTATCCCTTAGCCATAGGTCGCACGGCTCGGTTTCGGGAGGGAGGGAGAGGGACCCGGACTCTTTGTCCGCTGTACCTCATTCGGGCTACGGCTTCATCTCAAGGTTGTTGTTGTCCCTTAGTCAAAGGCCGACGGCTCGATTTTGAGAGGGAAAGGAGCCCGGGCTCTTTGTCCGTTGTACCTCGTTCGGACCATGGCTTCGCTCAGGGTTGTCATTGTCCCTTCTCTCAGGGTTGTCGCTGTCCCCTTAGCTGTAGGTCGTGCGGCTCGGTTTTGAGAGGGAATGTGGACTGTCATTTTGATGCGGGCCCCTGAGGTTTTACGAGGGGGCTGCATGGTGCCGGAGGTCTGGTCCATCTTTGTTGTGAGGGGAAAAGGTGCCGGATCGCTAAGAGTTCAAAACGGGAAAGATGGATAAGCCTCAGCGTTCATATATAAATTCCGCCTAACTAAGGGGGTTTTACAAGTACAGTTTTAGTGGCGCCTAGCCTACCCTTCCGAGGTGAAGAGCGCCCCTCCTCTAGTTGCTGGGCGGTGCGGATGTAATGTGTGCTACCTTCACCGAGCCCTCGGGGTGGACGTCCATCATCCTGGTGTCCTTTGGGGGATCGACTGGGGACTGGTCAGGAGGAGTTCTCGCTGTTGCTCGAGAAACCGTGCCCGGTGCCACTACTGCGGCTGCTGCTGTGGCCTGTTCACATCCATGTTGCTCGCACAGCAAGGAATGCAAGAACTTCACCTCCGCTGTGATGATACCCCTGGGGCCGGGCATCTTCAGCTTGAGGTACGTATAGTTCAGGATGGCCAAAAACTTCGCGTAGGCTGGCCTTCCCAGGATGGCGTGATAGGTACCCTTGAAGTCGGGGACCTCAAAGGTGAGGGTATCCGTGCAGAAGTTGGTCTCGTCCCCAAAAGTGATGGGGAGGTCGATCTTCCCCAACAGCACGGCCTGTTGGCCAGGGATGACCCCGTGGAAGGGTGCTCGGGTCGGACAGAGGCTCGTGCGTGGGATCCCCATGGCGTAGGGGGTCCCAACATAGAGTATGTTGAAGCCGCTAACTCTGTCCATCACTACCCTGGTTAGGCGCTTCGTGCCTATGACCGGATCCACAACCAGGGGGAAGCGGCCGGGTTGTAGAATGAGGTTGGGATGGTCCGATTGGTCAAACATAACTGCCATTTCAGACCACCGCAGAAAGGTCAGGATGGCGGGAGAGATGATACTGACCTCACAAGCTCTCAGCTTCTTCCTGCGGCGGCTCTCGTAGGCCTGACTCCCCGTGAAGATCAGGAGGCAGCCCTACGGCATGGGGAAGCTTGTTTCGTCGGGCTCGGGGCTTGCCTCAGCAGGTCCCTTGACCTTGTCTTCCACCGCATCTGCCTCCATGCTGACGAAGCGCTTTAGCAGGGCACAGTGTTTGAGGTGGTTTCTTACCGGGTAGGTGTGGTTGGTGCATGGCTTCTCGAGAAGCCTCTCAAAGTAGTCGGTCGGCCTCATGGACGGTCTCTTTTTTTTGCAGCGCTCTACCGCTGCGATGAGGTCCAAACCACTGTTGGCCCAGAATGGATGCCTGTCATCGTTCGTTCGCCTCCTCTTGTTGACCTTATGGGGTGGCTCCTTGCACCCCATGTCGGGGTTCTTCGGCTTTCCCTTTTTGAAGATGGCCCTAACTGCTTCCTCGCCGGAGGCGTGGTTCGTGACGATGTTGAGGAGGTCCCTCGTGCTTCTTGGCTTAACGCAGCCAAGCTTATGCATGAGGGACTCACAGGTCGTCCCTGAAAGGAAGGCCGCGATGACGTCTACATCAACGACGTCGAGAAGCTCGTTGCACTTTTTTGAGAACCGCTGGATGTACTGATGCAGGGTCTTATCCGGCTTCTGCCGGCATCCCTTGAGGTCCAAGGAGTTACCAGGATGCGCGTAGATCCCCTGGAAGTTACCAACAAATATTTCCCTGAGCTCAGCCCAATTTTGGATGCTGTCGGGGGGAAACTACTCGAGCCATGCACGCGCTGGCTCAGGTAGGTAGATGGGGAGGTACTGGAAGATGAATTCATTGTCCTCCGCTCCGCTGGCTCGGCAGGCAAGGCGTAGTCCTCCAACCATACGCCGGGGTTGGTTTTCCCGTTGTATTTCCCAATGTTATCGGGCCCGGAATGTTTATGGGAAGGGAGCGCTGTGTATCGCCTTCCCGAAGGATTTTGGGACTGGGGGTTCAGGGCTTAGGCTCCGTCCTCTCCCACGGCCATGGTGGCTTACCTGTCGAGGCCTTTAGGGGCGGGAGGTTGGAAGGCAATGTTGAGGGTCCTTCCGAGTTTGCCGCCTGGCTTCTAGAGTCCGGCGGAGGTCAGAAGCTCCCATACGCTCGCGCACCGAGTTGCGCAAGGGTGTTGACAAGCCGGCCCTTTCAGGTCGGGTTGCTTGGCTCGGCGTGTGGGTTCCGGTGCGGTTCGTCCCACGCCGGTTGATCCTTCGGCTCTGGCTGGGGGCTGACCGGCCCCGGGCTCGGGCGAGGGTGCTCTCAGCCTTCTGAGCGGCGGCTGAAGCCAATTGTGCCTGAAGGTCTAAGTGAGCCATCTGAGTTTCGTGGTCGACAGGCTCTGGCATGCCACGTAATATGGCAGCAGCAGCTGCCACATTTTGGCTGGCCCTTTGGAAGTGTGGGGCCCAGTGATCGCGGACCTGTTGATCATGGAGGCGCGCCACGTTCGAACCAGAGCTAAGACCGGGTCGATCTTGGTGGGTCCTTGAGGTGGCGCATTGCGCCGCAAGCTGGTCGGCCAACTAGTGGTGTTGTGCCTCTGATGACTCAGGGTCGCCCCAGGGGCTCGCGCTAGTCGGTGTTGCCAGCTGCGAGGCGTTGGCCATTTTGGTGATGTGGCACTCGCAGAGAGGTGCTCGCCGCCTTTAGAGTTATCGCTGGAGCTAGGGTCAAACTCCAGGATGTGATGGAGGAACATCGGGGTGTGACCAATCTTCCCGATGAATACTGACGCCAGAGCGTCATACGCGGCACCCGAGTTGGTGGGTGCTGAAGCTGTTGGTGAAGAAGTCCAGGCTCCCAAAACGGAGGGCCTGGTGTGTGAGGGCGAAGTCGGGTGCTCCCAGGACATCTGCGATGGCGGTGAACTCAAAGTCACCAAAGGACATCGTCACACTGGGTGCGAGAGTTGGTCGTGAGGAAGCCATCGAGGTGGTGGGAACAAAACGCATGGTAGTCCCCCTACCTGGCGCGCCAACTGTTGGCATTTCAAAATTCCGACTAGTAATCGAATGTACCGCGCGTTCTACCTCGAGGTGGCTTAGCTAAGAACACACGAAGGATTATCCTGGTTCGGGCAATAATGCCCTACGTCTATCCGTGGTGTCTCGCTTGCTCTTACTCAAGAATGGGGCTTGTTCTTACAAGTGTGAGAGCCTGCCTTCTCAAACCGGCAGGCCTCTCCTATTTATACTCTTTCTCTCTCCCTCTCTCTGTATCATGGTGGGGAGGCAAATTGTGGGTGCCGAAATGGCTTGTGCCATCGTACGTCTTGACAGGGTATCCTGTACTCGATGGAGCTGCTGTAGCCATAGCCTGTCACCACACCTGCTCCCGTCCCGTCGTCGGGGGGTAGACCATACCGAGGCGCACGCGCGCCCCACGTTCCAATCCTCTTTGGTCTCGTCATAGGTGACGAGCATTCAATACCGGAGCCAGGGGGGTACTCGATTACCCTTCCACTCGACAGAAGCGGCGCCTGCTCTGCATTGAAGGTGACCTTGGACTCCTTTTTGGATCCACCTCGAGGGCAGGTCTTGCATCCTTCCCAGGGGTCAGCCCCGGGCTCCTCGTGCCATCTCCTCCCGAGCTCGGGCTCGAGCCCGCATCATTATCCTTCATGGGTTGCCCTCGCGCTTTCTCTTGGGGTCTGAATACAGAACCCAGTCACACAATGGCCGGGTCAATTGGGGCCTTTACTCAATGGTTGAGCCCCCGGGACCAGTGAGTTGCCTACCGGGTAGCACCGAGTGAAACCCATCCGTCCTGTTCGTTTGGACAGTCAGAACAATTGGCCTTGCTTATCACCGGGGGCTTCCTGGTTGGGGCTCGGTGCCTGTGTTTCATTAGATCCCTTCTCGAGGCATGCACGTGGTTCCCGAGCTCGTCACTGGCTCGGACGGCTCGCTGCAGACCCCTCGGGGGATTACCTCAGTGCTTGCGAGGCTGGACTCGGCTACAAGCTTAGAGGCGTCGGGTGGATTCCTCCTGCCTGAGGTCATCTCTATCACGGACCGCCTCGCATCAGCTGCCCCTCACTTGGGGGCGCCCCAGGCAGCCTCTGAGCCATTCTGGCTAGCCTACGGACCCAGAGCTTGTGGAGCTCATAAAGCGGGCTGGAGACTTACCTTCCTCAAGTAGTTGTGTCATCCACTGGTCCAGCAGAGTTGGTGGGATGCTGCTCAACCCAGCTCT
Source organism: Neostapfia colusana (assembly GCA_030760725.1). Taxonomy (NCBI): domain Eukaryota; kingdom Viridiplantae; phylum Streptophyta; class Magnoliopsida; order Poales; family Poaceae; genus Neostapfia; species Neostapfia colusana. The sequence continues at coordinate 67,159,151 of JASWHV010000011.1, forward strand.
CGCATCGTGGCCATGGATAAAGCGCGGACTCGTTCCCTCCTCTTTCATCCTCCATGTCTGCGTGGACCATATCTCGTGTGAGTCTCGGCCAAATCTCAGAGAACGACGCACGTGGGTTGTTTCTGTCGAGGGAGGCCCATTCCATTCTTCTTACTGAGGGGGTAGCGTTACCATGCTGCACGACGACGAAGTCGTCTTCTTCTTCGTGTTTCATGCGCGGGGGTTTGGGATTCCAGCGCACCCCTTCTTCCCACGGCTCCTCGAAGAGAACGGTGTCGAGCTGCATCAACTGACACTGAATGGGATTCTCCACAGATCGGTGTTTGTTACTCTGTGTGATGCCTTTCTGAAGGTCGAGCCAGATCTGAATTTGTGGAAATTATTCTTTTAGGTGTGGGCTTCGGTGAACGATTCCCCACTCCCTAACTTCAGTGGCGTCTGCATCCAACTCCGAGCACAGCAGACATGCTATTTAACCATCCCTCTCCGCTCTTTGCTCAAGGGATGGCACCAGGGATGGTTCTACATCTAAAACGCGGTGTTGGAGCTTCCACGCTTCACCAGTAGCCCTCTGGTACCAAAGCCCTCCCGGCGCAACGGCGTCTCCGACGGGGAGGCGGTCATGCTGGCGCTGCTTTCTCGCCCAGCCGGAAGACCTTCAGGGGAGGGGCCTTACTGGCACTGCCCGTCTCCGTGTCTTCGTGGAGCGAAGGGTTCAGCCCCTTCGGGTCCGGGGGCACCCAATGCGAGAGTATCTAGGCCCTTTGGACCCGAGGAGGGAGTCGAAGGCAGAACTCTCGTGCTTAGAGGTGGCAGCAAGGATGAAGGAACTCACGGGGGCGGCCTCTACAGATGACGCCGCGCTTGTTGTGCCTCCCCTGGCCACGGGTTCGCTCTCCACTCGTCCGTGCGTCAACCGACGCGGGTCGTCCCCGGCTCGGGATGCCCCTCGAGAGCGAGTGTCCGGGCGCGCGCCAGACCTGGTGCTGAGGAAGAGGAAGGTGAGAGGGGCACCGCCCGTCTCTTTGGGTCCAGTCCCAAGTGAAGAAGTTGAGGTTGGGGCGATACTGCGTTGCTCCAAAAGTTATTGGCTTCTTTTCTGTGATGATGGTGTTGTACGGTGAGGGTGTGCATACATCTAACTGTTTCTTGTGGCGCAGGAGGTTGGATCTGAGTGTCGGCATTTCGGTTGGGAAGCCGGCGGAGACGGTTCGCCCGGTGGTCGCCCCTGTAGACTCAGGGTTTGCTGGGGCCCCAGTTGTGGATGCCGCCATGTTGGCCGTAAGTCTCGCATCACCGCCTCCCGCCTCTGGTAAGGTCGGAACTGTGCCGGGGGGGGCTCGGAATCTCTGCGGCTGATTGTGCCTGACGGCGGGGCGGCTGGCGAGGAGTTGTCTCCGGCTCCGTCCGCTCTTCCGGGAGCAGGCCGTTTTCCAATCCCTGGGGAGGTTGGGGCCGGGTCTGCCAAGGAACCAGCTCCGGGCGCGGCTTTGGAGGGGTCCGTTCTTCCATCCGAGGGCTCGGCCTTTGGGCAGGGGTCATCGGTCAAGGGGTCCCATTTTGGCGGTCATGTCTCCTCCTGTGAAGTTCCTCCTCTTGTCGTGGCGGGACCGGTGTTGGCGGCTGATCGAGGTGGCCCTGTCTTACCCTGGATGTCTCCCCGTCTTAACTTGCAACGCGGGAGCGAGCTTGCGAGGACGTCGAGAGCTCTTGCACCGAGCTTGCTTCCTCTTGAGCGAGCCTCATGACTGAGACCGAGCGTGTGGGCGGCGCGCTCGACCGGCTTCAGAGGGCAGCATCCGGCAGTCAGGTAATTTTGGTTCTGTTATTACCTTTCCTAATGGGCGATTCTGTTTCGTCTTGGGTTTTTCTGCTCTTCGCAGGGGCTGATCCGGTGGGCGCCCAAGAAGTCGCGTCTCGCTCGAGAGAGCAAACTCCGCCGGGTGGTGGCAGAGCTCGAGCTGGCGGCAGCGCGGGAGGAGCTCGCTCAAGCCCGCGTGGAGTCCACTCAAGCTGCTGGGGAGAGGACGGCCGTGATTGCCAGGGTGGCGGCGACTGATGCCAAGCTCGTTGGGGCTCGTGATGAAGCCCGGGCTGCTTCGGATGAGGCGGCCAACACACAGGTGGCAATGGAGTCCAGCGCCGAGGAGGCTCGGATAGCTCAAGGTGCTATGGTTGCGGTGGATCACCAACTCTCCGGTAGGTCTTCCTTTTGTTCTTGTGATCCTTCCCGGCATCTTCATTCTCAACTTCGTGTCATTTCCTTAGAGACGAAGGGTCTACTGGCTGAGGTGGAGAAGAGTCTTTGCGACTGGAACACGGAGCTCATGGGTCATTGTTCTCGGCTCTTCGAGGTCCAGGAGGATTTGCAGAGGATTCGTACCACGACTACCGCCTGAGGAGGCCTGCTCGGATAGGAACTCCATCAGGGCTCGGCTGGGGAAGGTCTCTGAGGAGCTCGATGCACTTCGGTCGAATCTTGAAGACCTTCGGAATGTCAGGTGCTCCTTCTGCCGTCTTATGCTTGGTAAGCTCTCGGAGGAGAGACTCTGGGCGGAGCTATCGTCAGTCAGGGATCGGCTGGCGGCCCGTCTGTCATCCTACGGGGGCACCGAAGCCATCTGCGGCGCTCAGATGGCCCTGAGCGTGGTGCTGTCACACTACCCTTGGGGCGATCTTGAGGCCATCGGAGAGGGTTTTGCCGACGACCCATCCGATGCGGCGCTCAGGGAGATCCTTAGACAGGTTGAGCCGGCGGCCCGATCTCTTAAGGAGATGGTTCCAGATGACTGCATCCAGCAGATGCGACACCTAATAGCACATGACCGAAAAGAACACATACTTAAGAACATATGTCTTAAATACATATTATTGTTACATTTTACAATTAATGTATATGCATACATTGCAGCGGAAAGATAAGAATACAACTCACAAACTGTAGCCTATGCTAAGCAAAATGAAGCCATCCTGCCCGCAGATGCTTCACTCTAGCACATACACAAACACGGCGGAGTGCAGGGTTCCAAGTGAGACTCACATCCCTCATTTGGTGCTGCCCCGCTCGGATCACCCTTCCTCCCTAACATTGCCATATGCAACGTCACCTACAAAACAATGGATCAACAAACCGAGAGCTTAGGCTCAGCAAGATTTAACCGTAACCCTACACATGGAACTCTAAATGCTAGAAATAGAGGGCTGAATAAAGAAGTTTGCATAAACGATAAATTTGAGCTAATAGAAAGTACTTACTTCCAGTTTCTAAGCAGATTTTATAAGCCTCGTACAATCTACATCGAGACTCCACAATCAAACAAGAAAGCTTCATCTCGATGCCACTTGCCCGAGGAGAAATGTAAATTTAGTGAAAGCTATAGTGTAAGGGCCTCAGTTTTGGCACACATTTGAAGTGTTCATCACCACACCACACACCTCATTTGAGGAAAGATGATGAACACAAATGAAGAGCATGTAACCACCATTAACATGCTCATTAGAGAACAAACTCACATATTGCAAAAGTGGTGTTTCCCACATGTAATATAGGTGGGCTGGACTTATGAAAACTCCTACACATTGCTAAGGATGTCCATGCCAAGTTTCACCCAAATTCAAAACCTTTTTGAGGTCATTCTGGGTATAGATAGAAAGAGGGCAGTTTGAAACCACATTAAAATTCAAACTGTTTTTGTCCCATGAATTTAAAAGTGGGAGGCATATTCTTATTCAGCACATTTTTGTGAGCTCACGCACCAACTTTCACTCCATTTGGAGTTGATCTTGACATGAGCTAAGTGGGACGAATTCAAACTTTATTTGAATTCAAAACTGAACTTGTGCTGAAATTCACTCAAACCGAACCCAATTTGAATTCTATTCAATTCAAATGGCTCAGGGGTGAATAATTTGAATCACCAGGGGTATTATGGGGCTCACTGTTTACAACAGTGATTAGGAGTAAATTTCAGAGGTTAAAACCACGGGTGGGACCCACATGTCATAGAGGGAAGAAGGAGAAACTTGCACCCAAAGTCAGAGTCTCGGTGGGAAATTCCGCCGAGCAGCTGTCGGCTATGCCACCGAGCAGCTACCGGCGCCACCAGCTGTTTCCCTCTCCGCGTGCTGGCAACCAGGGCGGCTGGCTCGCGTCCCCATGCGACCGGCACCGCCTCAGCCGAGCAGGAGTCGGCCGGCTTTATCTTCTCGCGGGCAAACCCGAGCAGCGGCATTGTTTCTCGCCGCAGCTCTCTGCTCAATCGGGAAAACCAGCAAAACCATCTCTTCCTTCATCCCTGAGCTGCTAGACAGCCACCTGAGCTCGCACTCCACCTCTCCAACGCCAGAAACCTCGAGCTCCGACCTCCTTTGCCCAAAGACGATCGCCACCGCGGCGACCTAGCCTCAGCCGAGAGTCAGGCACCTGTGGGCAGCGTTCCACAGGCGTTTTCACGGTCCAGCGAGAGAGGTAACAGGAGCACGCGACCACCGTGCTTCTCTCCTCTAAGTTTGGAAGCCAACCGTGAAGAATGCGCAGAGAATTTCCAGCTTTTGCTCCGGCGACCGTAAACCGAGCTTCCGGTACGGTTTCTTTAAATTCTCGCTCTATGATCTTTCGGAGGTCATCAAATCTTGCACATAGACGCTGGACTAGCCGGCGATCAAGTTCTTTTCTGCATCCGTAGCGTGAAACTGTCTAGGAGTGATGAATTTCGAGCTCGATCGAGGGCGGTCATGGCGGGCACGATCGGTCACATGGTGCCGACCGACTTGCCGCCATCCCTGAACCCTTTTGACACCTTGTCGAGCTTCCTAGAGGTACACTGATGCTGTAGGGCCGTTTGTTCGAGGTGTTGGCGGGTTTAGAAATCACGGTCGACGGTGTCAAACCTCAACCGAGGCCGCGACACGTCGCCGAGCTACTTCCGGTCACCCCCAGCCCGACCTGTCACCCCCGACGTGTTCCTCGACGTCGACAACCCCCTGGCGGCGAGTTTCAGACCATGGGAGGTCCGGCAGCGGCGATCCGGCGAGCCCCGAGTCTGCTCCGGTGAGGTCGGCGGCGCGGGCGCGAGAGAACGGCGGGAGGAAGACGGAGCCGGCTGGCCCACGTGTCAGCGGCTGAAGAATTTAAATCGGGATCGGGTGTGGCCAGGGATCGGCTGCGCTGGCGCACAAATACCCTGTGAGCTCCGGTGTGCCGGACACCTCCACGCTCGACACATGTGGTATCCCCGGTGTGCCGGACACCTCCGCGCTCGACACGTGTCCCCGCGGGCCCCGAGAGTTTAAACTCTTCCCCCGATTTTCAGAATTCTTCCAAACTTCAAATCCTCAGAACTTTGGCTAGAGAGCTCCAAATCGGGTGAACCAAATTTTGTTGGATTCAGCTCTCTGAGCACTTTCCAGCAATACCAAATTCAGCTCATGAAAGTGAATAGTTTTCCATAATTAAATCCATAAAATTTAAACTGTTGGGAATTTTATCTGGAGAACTACTTTATGAAAAATTCTGAAATTTGGCTGAAAGGTTCATTGGAAAATCCCTGAATCCCAGTAAAGTTTTCAGACTTATCCAAGTTCATTTAGTTACCCTAATTGGGTGATTAAGGGAACTGCCCAGAGAAAATAGAAAAATGTACAGAAACATTTTTCAGATTTTCTCCAATCTTAATTAGGACATAACTTTCTGTAGAATTCTTCAAATGACATGAAACCAATTTCATTAGAACCATCCTAAATTCTAGTTTCCAGAAAGTAATGGTTGGAACCATGAAAACCCCTGGAATCATCCAGAGGCTCAAATATTGACCAAATGGGTTTCTATTTGTACAAGGTTCAAATGAACTTTGTTTCAAATAAAACGTGGTCACAACTCTGGTTAGGACCCTACCAGTCCACCATAAAAATTTCAGAACCAAAGGGAAGGACTAGCTAGAGTTATTAGAAATTATGTATTTAAGTTCACACATTGCATTTAAATTTACATGTAGTATTGTATTCAACGTGTAGCCATTGAAGAAGAGACTCCGGAAGTGCTGGACTTCCTTCTTCCGGACGAAGAACTAACTACTGACCAGCAGCAACAAGGCAAGCCTCGGTTTGCATTAACCCTTTCATCAGTTTTACTTTGTTTACATGCGTCATATGAAGTATGTTTGTGCATTAGGTATAGGATGGATGGAACCCCAGTTGCATAACCAGAATTTTTCCCTAAGAGTGAGGGTAGTGTCTAAGACCTCGAGTAGACAGGCTATGCTTAATAATTCATAGGGCTTCGGTACAAGTCGAGTAGTTGGAATCTACTCGCGAGATAGGCTTGGGACGCACGGGTTCGGTTGAGTGACGTGAGATCACTTTAGTAATGAAAATGAGACTAGGCAGGGGCTAGGGAGCAGCAAGAGAGAGTCTTGTGTGCGCAGCCCTGCCCGTGTCGATTGAGGACCGATCCGTGTGCGGCCCTGCTGAACAAGTATTGAACGTACCGAAGGCATATCGGATATATGGGCCCCGATAAACCGATGTAGCCTAAACCTCCGGCCGTCGAGGCATAACGCACCGATTTATAGGTGTAGGCTGAGGGCAGCAAGGTGGAAATCTGCCAACGGGCATAGAGAGATGCTCCGTGTGGGGAACCTCCTGCTCGTTTCGGTGCGACCGGTTTGACGTTTGGGCTGTTGGGTGAAAGGTTGTCCCGTACGACATCGAGTGAGCGTGCTGTGCAGCTCCACGGATGGGCGTACCTGACGTGCTCTTTGGGTTTCCCTGCAGGTGTATAACGAGTCGATTCACCGTCCCTCGCGGTGACGAGTACCGCTTGTTCACTGCGTCGTAACGTAGATTAATGAATGACATGTTATTATTCAATATTGCTGTTATGATATAATTCTATTGCTACATGTGTGCCACCAATTATTGCTTACTAAATTTCAGATTTCCTGAACCGCTAACTTGTTGCTAAATGATGAACTAAGGATGAACTTGTAGGCGTGTCCATTTGCTGCAACATTGCTATCCTATGTCATGGTACACCTCATGTAGAGTTTCATGCTTAGGTGGGTCGGTTATGCCTTGCTGAGCCTTCGTGCTCACGGTTGCTGCTTAAGTGTTTTTCAGGTGAGGAGCCACCCACGGACTCGGAGTACGAGTCCACCGGCGAGGGTTACCCTCCGTCGGGGACCACGGCTGAGTGGGAGCCGTACACGCCGCGCTGAGCTGAGGAGTGCAGCTAGTGTGGTTTGCCCTAGGGCTGGGCAACCACTTTTGCTAGATAGGCGGGCGTGAGTTGTATAAAAGAAACTTCCGTCGTGTAATAAAGACCCTAGTTTGTAACTGAGAACTGTACTACTTTGTACATTCAGTTTGTTTTTCCCATGTAATATAATGTGTTCTTATGACGTGTGCTGTCGGGTGTCGCATCGCGCGGCACCACCCTCTGCGATCCTGGATGAGCGGATTCCGGTCCGCCACATATAGTAGACCAATACATGCCTTGCGCCAGCAACGTCGAGACTCCACAATCAAACAAGAAACACATCGTCTTGATGCCACTAGCCCAAGGTAGAAAGTAAATTTAGTGAACAGTACTTATCATCCATCATTTCAAACATGAGGACTAATCACCAAGCATATTTCACCATTTCCCCCAGTTCTTGCTACGTCATGACTTAGTGTACAAATATGTTCACTACCGCAAGCGATGGTGATTCGAATCGATAACACCTGGATGGCACGACACTTGCGCCTGTATGAGAAAGGTGATCAACCAATCCCCTCAACGTCGTATGTGGCAACCTTTCACAAGACACCCACATGTAGAACAGGTCCCACCGACCCGGAGTAAGCCTCACCTACGGTAAACCATCATAGTGACTACTTCTCTCTCCTTTCAGCTATTGGCATAGGACGGTGGGGATTGTCTCAACACCCACATTAACAAGTTACATCGGTTTCCTGGGTCCCATATGTCCAGTATGCATCCAATACAAGATCAAACTTGTCTAGCGGGGCCGTACACGAGAACACTCCTCAATCGACACAGGCAGGGACTATGCTCCCAGGATCACATCCTTGAGCATTCCATCCATCCTGCCAAGTCTCCATTCCCCTATTAAGTGGATCAATCCCAAATCCTCCGATTGACCCCCCTTAATTATTGTTCACGAGTAGGAAACCACCTACTCGAGTTATGCCTCTTTAATCCACTTTATCCTAGCACTTACAATTTTGTGAAATCCTAATCTATCCAATACTCTAGGGATTTATTGGGTCATGCATGTGGAGTGTCATACAAATCTAGACTTAATGCAAAATAACAATTCTTGACAATATAAAGTGTATACAAATATAAACTTGTAAATTTTTTTATGCAAACCGGGACTTGCCTTATTGTTGATCCCAACTAGTGTTGCTGTCAATATAATCAAGTCAGAGGCCTCCAAAGTCTTCTTGAGAAGTTCCTCTATCGAAATGATCAATAAAAGAATGCATCACAATATTAATTAATGCTATATATACATCTACAAAACTAAACTATACGAAGACAGATGATTCTGTGGATGAAACTCTTACAGGAGCTTTCTAAGCTCGTGATAGTAGTAGGATAAAATTTTCAGCAGTTTTTGATGAAGGAATTGGCCACAATATTTCTTGGCAGATTTAACATAAAAGAGTTTATAGAAAATTAATTAGACTTTCTCATATTGAATAATGTGATATTATGAGAGGTCTGGACTTAAGATTTTCAAATTTTTCTACGCTTTCTGCTGGTCAGAATTGATTGTGGAAGTTTAATCTATTTTCTGGAAATTACTTCTGTTGTTTTTCAGCTGATTTAATTAACCCTGAGAAATCCTACTGATTAAGCCCCCTTAATCAGCTCCAAAAATCCTAAGATTTTTACTCGAGATCAGGAATTAGGAAAAAGGTTTTCTGACCAAAAATGGGAATATTTCATAAAGAAATATTCTTGGAATAACTCCCTAAAGGAATAAGTAAAAAAGGATTCTACAGAAGATACTGGGCATTTTCATAGGAAGTAATTTGCTCCTCTGCAAATTAATCTTTATGAGGATTCCAGATAAATTTGTTTTACTTTTTTTGGAGCTTCCTACAAGAAGTTATGGACTTGCAAAGTTTAAGCATTTTCTGAATTTATTTGGCTAAAGGAAAATCCGTCACACGCTGGCAGTGGGTCCCGCATGACAGGTATTTCTTCTTCCTCTCGACCAGGGCATCCCACGCAGAGGTCGGGGTAGTGGCGCACCCCGTTCTTCGCCGTTTCTTGATCATTTTTGATGGGATTTCGTCCTACATGATCCTCAGATCGTGGTGCAACTGCCGGGAAACAAATGGGGAACATGAAATTGCTGGAAAAGGGGTCAACGTCGGCGTATTTCATTGCGGCGCCGATGGTGAACACCCATTCCAGAGCCTAAACTGATGAGCGAAGTTGCCATAGAGCATCACTAGAGTCTGTAGAACATGATTCTACACCCTAATCTCACAGCAACCGACCGGAAACATGAGCTCGACGGTGACCCGTCGTGTTTGGGCCGGCGGCAACGAAATCCCATCACCCAGCTCAACGGATGGCCGGTTTTCCCATGGCTTTGGTCCAGGGTGGTTGCTAGGGCCTCTAGTTGCTATGTATTGAACAGAATCAAGGATCATCAAGCATGTGTGATGAATTTCCTGTTTTGAATTCCCTCAGTTCTGCACGTTTACCGTCACCAAACTCCGAATTCCGGCTCACGGGCGTTGAGGGAGAGCAAGGGGGGGTCTGGGATGAGGAACTAGACGTCGTGGTGAACCTTTGTGCGCGTTGGGTTGGGTAGAACTCGCTCCAGACTGGCTGCACGATGATCAACCGTGCTGGTGATGTTGTTTGGAACCAAGGAGGAGAAAATGGCGTGGCACCGATTGTAGGATGCCGGGAACAATTTGACGACGAGTTGGGGACGTCGAGGAACGGTCGGAGCAGCTCCTTGGCAGCTCAACCGGATGCCAAAACCCGCAGAAGTCGATCGACGATGAACCGGCAGATGAGGCGGTCGAGCGGTGTTCTGTCGGTTTGAGCGTGCGGGGCAGAGAAGAGAAACTTCAGATGTTCAGCATGATGCTTATCGATCAGCCTCTGCGATTGGAGTGAACCGCCATCCGGAGAGCAGGGGCACAGGCAGCTCGCTGGTTGCATGCCTCCCCCCTCGGTGTTGAGCTCAAACAGAAGGGAACACTCGAGGCTGCTCTGTTTCACTGACAAATGGGTCCCACCAGCAGTCTCTCCCGAAACAACAGTAGCTTCCTAATTCAAATTCAAAGTTTGCATAAATTTCCAAAAGATGAATTTGATCACAGTGGGGTTAATCCTCTCTCGTGCCACTAATTCAAATTCTGTGATTTACCTCCTTTTTGCTAAACTTTCTAGGGATGGCAACGGGTAAAATACCCGTGGATATTGCCCTCATCTAACCATACCTGCTGGGCAAAATCCGTACCCGAACCCGTACCCGTTACCTGCAGCAGGTAAAAAACATTACCTGTATCCATTACTCTATCCTTTATTCCATGTAGCAAATTTCGAATTTGAATACCTACTTCAGAAAGATTAACCCTGCTGATTTAAATTCTACCGGAAAACTAGCAATACTTAAAGTGGGAATTTTACAATTCTCCCTCCTTAAAAGAATTTCGTCCCGAGATTAGTATAAGAACGAGATGGAGAAGAATGTTACCGGGTATAGTTCGATAAAAGTTTCGGGCATAGGCTACAGTTTCTTGCTTTCCCATGTAGCCTCGTCGTCAATGTAATGTTTCCATGCCTCCCGAAAGAACCTCCGTTGGCTCCTTCAAACATTTCCTCATTTGTGAGACTTGAAAGATGCCATGTATGCCAGTTCTGGACAATTCATCTGAAGAAAATCCTCGCTTTCCCATGTAGCCTCGTCGTCAGTGTAATGTTTCCGTGCCCCCTGAAAGAACCTCCATCGGCTCCTTCAAACATTTCCTCAGTTGTGAGACATGAAAGATGTCATGTATGCCTGACAATGATGTGGTTATCTTCAAACGGTACGCTACCGGTCCACACCTTTCCGTAATGAGAAACGGACCAACAAAACGAGGAGCTAGCTTTCCCTTCACCCCTAATCGATGAATTCCTTTCATTGGGGATACGCGGAGATAGACTTGATCTCCTATTTCAAAGTGCAAGGGTCGGCGTCGCTTGTCCGCATAACTTTTCTGGTGAGATTGAGCGGCTTTGAGATTTGCTTGAATCAGCTTAACCTGCTCTTCGGCTTCTTTAACAAGATCAATGCCGAAAATCACCCTCGCCGGATTCACACCAATTGAGTGGTGTGTGGCATTTTCTCCCATAGAGTGCTTCATATAGTGCCATTTTAATACTTGATTGATAACCATTATTTTAGGAGAACCCCGCTAATGGCAAATGGTCATCCCAATTCTTTTCATGGTCTATGGCACAGACTCTCAGCAAATACTCTAGAATTTGATTCACCCTTTCAGTCCGACCGTCGGTCTGAGGATGGTATGCTGAGCTTCTAGTTAACTTTTGTTCCCATAGATTCATGTAGTTGCTCCTAGGAACAAGCAACAAATACAGACCCTCAGTTGGATATAATGGTTTTGGGGACCCCGTGTAAGCACACAATTCTTGAAAGATACAATTCTGCATATTGCTTAGTATGAAATCCCGTATTCCTTGGGATGAAGTGGGCTGATTTTGTTAGCCGATCAACAATCACCCAAATGGAGCCATGCTTTCTGAATTTGAGAGGCAGTCCGACAATAAAGTCCATGCTGATGTCCTCCACTTTCCATGCCGGAATACTTAATGGTTGCATCATTCCCGTTTTCTTTATGTGGTCAACTTTGGCTCGCTGACATGGATCACAATTGTATACATACTTAGCAGTTTCTTGCTTCATCCGAGTCCACCAAAATTTCATCTTGAGGTCTTGTTACATCTTATTGCTTCCTGGATGTATCGAGTACTTGGACATATGAGCTTCATCCAAGATTTTCTTCCTTAGCTTCATGTTCCGGGGTACCACAATTCGGTTGTTAAACCATAGAACTCCTTGATCACCTTCCCAGAAACATTTTATCTTCTCAACTTTGATCCTCGCCCGGATATTCCGCATTCCTTTATCTCTCTTTTGAGCTCGTACAATTTCCTCTCGAATGGTAGGTACAAGAGCAAGATTATACAACGCTCCATACGGAACCACTCTCAAACTTGGTTCTTTTTCCTCATCTGGAATAACTGACAAGTTATTTACTTGAGACTTGCGATTGAGCGTATTGGCCACCACGTTAGCTTTTCCAAGATGGTAATGGACCTCAAGTTCATAATCCTTGATTACCTCCAACCATCTCCGCTGCCTCATATTGATATCCTTCTGAGTGGATATGTACTTGAGGCTCTTATGGTCGGTATAGAGGTGCACTAAATTTCCGGGTAAGTAGTGCCTCCACATTTTCAACGCGAGCACCACCATAGTAAGTTCTAAGTCATGAGTAGGGTAGTGCTTCTCGTGGTTGAGTAGTTGACGTGATCCATACGCGACCACGCGTCTATCTTGCATTAACATGCATCCAAGTCCAATGCCTAATGCATCACAATAAACATCGAACGGCTTAGTCGTATCCGGTTGAGCTAGAACTGGTGCCCTTGTGAGATGTTTCTTCAGAGATTGAAATGCCTCTTCACAGGCCTTAGCCCATATGTACTTGCTTCTCTTCTTCAATAATTTGGTCATTGGCTTAGCAATCTTCGAGAAGCTGGTAATAAATCTCCGGTAGTAGCCCACTAGTCCTAGAAAACTACGGAATTGATGAACGGATGTCGGAGACTCCCACTTCAATACTTGCTCAACTTTTGTTGGATCTACGGCCACACCTTCCGCTGAAATAATGTAGCCTAAGAAGGGTATTTTGCTGATCCAAAATTTGCACTTGCTGAATTTGGCATACAACTTTCGCAACCGTTGGAGCATAATGTGGATGTTTAGCGTGCTCCTCCTCCGATTTGGAGTATACAAGAATGTCATCGATGAATAAAACGATAAACTGATCCAACTATGGCATGAAACGGAATTCATGAGGTACATGAAGTGCGCTGGTGCATTCACCAGACCGAAAGACATGACTAGATACTCATAGAGCCCGTATCTAGTCAAAAATGCTATTTTCGGTATATCCTCCGCTCTGATTTTTATCGGATGATAACCGGACCTCAAGTTCATCTTGGAGAATACTATGGCGCCCACTAATTGATCAAACAATATATCGATCCATGGCAGTGAATATTTATTTTTTATCGTCACGGCATTCAGCGGCCGATAGTCTACACATAACCGTAGTGATTCATCCTTTTTCTTCACAAAGAGGACCGAGCAACCCCATGGGGATGAGCTTGGCCTGATGAATCCTTTATTCATTAAATCTTTTAGCTGCTCTTTCAGTTCAGCTAATTCATTCGGAGACATTTTGTACGTCCTTCGAGATATCGGTGTGGTTCCCGGTGCTAACTCAATCTTGCATACCACATCTCTTTCAGGCGGCATCCCTGGAAGATCATCGGGAAACACATCTGGGTACTCACGGACCACAGGAAAGTCCTCCAGTTTCATGGCCATACTGTGATACGCTGCTGGAATTTCAAAATCCACATCTTCAAGTATGAGTGTATGAAGATCGTAGAATGGAGAGTCCAATCAAACAATCCATGGACCGATGTCAAGAACAGCCCCCTGGTAGTTCATCCATGCTATTCCTAATATTACATCGATCCGCTGCCCCTCTAACACAATGAGGGTTGTAGGGTATAATTTCCCACCTAAGCACAGGGGTGCATTGACCACTACTTCATTAGTAGCTATGTTTCCACCGGGTGAGTTGATAAGGTAGTGACCCTCTGGTGTAGTGTTGGGGAGCTTAGATTTGCACACACATGATCTGCTGCTGAAATTATGTGTGGCTCCAGAGTTGAATAGAATTACTACGGATAGTTCATTGAGTGTGAACATACCCGCTAGCACAGGATCACCTTCCGACACATCCTCTATAGCGGTATGGTAGATGCATACGGACTTTGGTGCTGCTTTTTGGAGCTGAGCATGGGCCTGATTTGTACCCTGCTCTAGTGTATTTCCGCTGTGCCGTTCCTTTCTGGATACTTCCTGCTGATGTGACTCAAATAACCGCACGTGAAGCACGGTTTCTCAGCCGGTTCTCTGTCACTCTGAGTACGAACACGGGGTGCATTCTGTTGTGGCACGAACGCGTGAGGAACAGAATGTTGCGGCTGCATATACCGCTGTTGCTGCTGTCCGAGTTCAGAATATTGATATGAACGACCCGAATATTGTGGGAGTCGTCTAGCCGGCTGCATCAGCTGACGCTAAATGTATTGTCTACCACTAGGTATTTCTGAGGAGCAGTATTGCAACTGTCCGGTGGTATACTACTCTTTCTTTTCTCTGCCTGAACTTCTCGCTGAGCATCTTCAACCATAATGGCAGCACTCATTAACTCGTTGAAGTAACTTTGATCTGCTAAGAGCAATCTTTCCTTTATCTCGGGATTGAGGCTGCGAAAAAACCATTCGCAATTTCATGTCTCCGTGTTAGCGTAGTCAGGTGCATTCTTTGCCAATTGATTGAACACTTGCGAATGCTCGTAGGCATCCCTCCCTCCTTGTTTTAAGACTAGAAACTTCTCAAGCTTCCTCTAGATTATTCCGGAAGGAACGTGGTAAGAAAGGAATGCCTTACGGAATTCCACCCACGTGAGCTGATGTCCAGCTGGTTGGGAGGCAAGTTGATTTGCCCACCATGCACTGGCGGAGCCGTCAAGTTGTTGCACCGCGTACAATGCTTTCTGATGTTCGGTGCATTGAAGCAACCTAAATTTAGACTCGATGTTACGGATCCAGCTACCCTCCACCAGAGGATCCTCGGCCTCTATAAAGGCCGGTGGTTGAGTCGCCAAGAACTCAAAGTATGAGCTCGGTTGAGGTTGGCGAGAGCCTTCGTTTTGATGTCCCCCTTGACGGGACGTATTAGCACAAGGGTGCAGAGCAAGGCGGTTCACTCGTTGCTTGCACCAGACATAGCAGCCATAATGTCCGCCATTGTCAACATAGGTGGAGGTCCTGGTAGCTGCTGCTGTTGTGGGTCTCGCTGCTCTGGATGTGGAGAGTCATCACCACCATGACCACTAGAACCACCCACTTCACCCATGGAATGAGTTCTGTGGCAGCTCTATATGATCATAAACTAGCCCCACATACCAACACTAGTCTTTTCTGCGCACTTTGTCCTCACTCGTGCGCATCCGGGAAGACTTACCGGTTGGTCACCCATCCCCAAATTTCTCCGGGCCAAGCACGCTTAACCCCAGAGTCCTTCGCAGGTGGGCTTCCGAAAAAGAAGGTATACCTTGATGATATGAGTACTCTATCAATCCTATTAAGCCAGAAGCCAGGATATCACACAATCCACCCCCCTTAGAAGACCGACGTCCTCGTCGGTCAACGCCAAGACAGGAACGTCCCCTCTTAGCCATGTCAGCACGTTCAGTACTGGCATACGCATATTGTACGTCCTGTTAGCAGCATACGTACCATACCGTGTCCCACACAGAGGACCCGCGCGTCATGCATACATACCCACGTCTCTGACCCATACAGTAGCGTATCCTTCTGACTGACCCTTACGCACCCGTGAAACTGCGAGGCTCGGCTCTGATACCATTTGTGACAGCTCTCTAGGATCATAGACTGTCCCCACATACCAACACTAGTCTTTTCTGCGCACTTTGTCCTCACTCGTGCGCACCCGGGAAGACTCCCGGTCGGTCAACCATCCCCAAATTTCTCTGGGCCAAGCATGCTTAACCCTGGAGTCCTTCGCAGGTGGGCTTCGGAAAAAGAAGGTATACCTTGATGGTTGAGTATTAAATCAATCCTATTAAGCCGGGAGCCAGGATATCACAAGTTCGCACCATTCTGCATTGCAAGAGTTCACTATCAGCTTAACACTATCACTTGACTTATTCCATAGACAAAGTAGTGAAATACTGATAATGAGGTCTTAACATGTAAGCAAAATAATCTACGCGCAAACTTGTGTAACAGCCCTAACTTTTGTAAAGTTTGATTTCAACTTATGAAACAAAGTTAAGGCGATAAAAGACTATAGTTGTATCACATGAAATGATGAACACAAATATGGACATGTGAGGGAGTTAAAAAAATTCTCTAGCCCATGCTCAACACATGTTAATCTGGGGAAAGAATTTCACTCCCAAAACTCTAATTCATGTGCACCTTCTCTATGAGTAGAGTAGAGGGAATTTAAACGCAATTTGAATTCTTTTGAAAGAATTCATGCTCAGATTGCCCAAATACATACAAAGGAATTCACCGATGCATTCCCCACGTATCAATGAGCTCATGATCCAAATTTGGATATTTTTGGAGCTCGTATACCAACTATTCCGAGGAATATTCGAGGGAGAGTTCAAATTCAAATTTGAATTTGAAAACAGAACCAAACATGCTCAATTTTGAAATTTGAGTTTAGATTCAAATTCCTCACATCATGTTTGGTCTACTGTCCAATTTTGGTGGAATTTGGACGAAGGTGGTGCGGGAATATAAAAGCACAGAGGATGGAGATATTTGAGGTGTGAGGGCCCACATGTCATACACACACTCGAACAAACCGACTCGGCTCTGTTCTTCCTTGGCTGAGCGCGCGACAGCAGCTCGGTGAAATCCACTCCCGAGTCTTTGCGGTGCCACCTCCTGTTTCGATCTTTTGCCGGCCTAATCCACGCACAAGAGTGCAACAAAGCTTCTTTGCTTTCTCTCGCTCGTGCACGCTCTCTGTTTCCCACCCGAGAAGAATACAGCGGCTGCTCTGCTTCTCCCGATCGCCAGCCACCAACCGAACTTCCTTTGCTTGAGCTCTCGACACGAAAAAGCTTCGCCAACAATTGCTCGAGCCAGCTAGCACCTTTCCTCCGCTGTCCCGAGCTCGCTTGCGCCTAGAAACGGCAGAGTTGCCGCTGCTCCCGAGTGCATACTGAAGAAACCGAACTTGGTCACCGTGGGCAGCCCGAACCAAGGGTGATCACGCCAAAGCAAGCCAGCCCCTCAGTGCACCGTTGACCCTAGTTGCTCACCCCCAAAACTCAGCCCTAGCCATTGATCATAGAGGGAGAATTTCGAAGTTTCCTCCTGGCCGGCGCAACTTGACCCGAGGTAAGGAACTTGTGAAATTCGTCATCAATTCGTGTTGGTTGTGTTCCAAACTCCACACATGGGATCTTAACTACCTAACGCACCTCCTCCATCGATTTTAGACTTAGAAATTGAGTGTAGAGCAAGGAATCGGAGTTCTTTTCGAGGGAGTACCGCCGACCCAGATCGGGCGCACGGTGCCAATAGGTCATGTCGATCTTCTACACGATCCCCTGGTGCTTTAGAGCTCAAGAACCGATCGTTTGGTGAAGAAATGAGCCGCCACTACCTCGCCGGATCCCTAGTTCTTGCTGTCATCGGTGCGCACTGTTTTCTGGCGAGTTTCGGCCGCCGGCGACCTCACCAAAGTGTTCAGCGGGTTGGAAAAGGGGGGAGGCGACTTGGAGGCCGAGAGGTGGCCGGAAAGTGGCTTCCGGCGACCCTCACCTGAGGGCGCCGCCACTGCCCTGTTCGGCGCGAGGTTGAAGGTGAGGGATGATAGGTGGGACCCACGGGCAGGTTTTAAACTTTTCCAGATTTTCCCATTTTAGTTCAAACTTTGAAGAACCATAACTTTGGGTAAGTGTGTCCAAACATTGTCAAATAATTTTTGTTGGATTCCCCTCAGAGAGTAATATCCAGTGGTTCATCCCAATATTTATGAAAATCCCTGGATTTGGCTCATTAATTCATTTAATTAAAATTTGTAGGAATTTTTACAGGAGTTCTGTTTATTGGGAAATTCCCAAATTTGGGTAGGACATTCTTCCAAAAATCCTTGAACTCTAGTAAAAATTTCACAGGCATTGGATCTCATTTGCTTGGCCAAATGCAGTGTCAATCCTCTATGTCTCTGAAAAATGGGAAAATGAACAGAGACATTTTCAGACTTTTACCAAATTTTGTAAAATCCATATCTCCATGTAGGGAACTCCAAAAATGGTAAAAACAATTCCTATGGGCTCAGGACATTTTGTACTTCACAAAAAGTCTACTTTGCAGCATAGGAAAGCTTAATATCTAGGAGGTAAAAGCAGATTAGTGAAAATAACATAAGGAATTATTGTGATCACCTTGAACCATGTCATGAGCTCAATTTTTGCACACTTCCTAAATACCTTCCATAGAAGCTGTGGTTCAACGTTCAGCTTCACTGGACCTCTGGAACTTGAGCTACCATCCTTTAGGTTTAAGTGTTCATATAATGGACTTAAATCACATGGTGATTACTAGTATCTCCTTATCACCAAGCTTTCATCATCTCTAAGATTATAGATCCAACAATAGAAATCTTGCTGTTGTTTGTCTCATTTAAGTGTGAGTTAACTCGAACAACAGTTTTGAAACAGTTTGTAAATTTCTTTTGAAATATATGTGCATAATCATCTCAATAGCTCACGTGACGTCGACGTGCGAAGAGGACTCAACTCCGCAGTGAGGATCTCCATCTCGTGATGAGTTTGGTGGATTCTCCGGAGGAAGACTAACTCATAGCTTCTAACAAAACCGTTGAGCAAGGCAAGCCCCGGTTTGCATATAACTATTGTTTTAAATTTTGCTATACTTCACCTCATGTGTATTAGACTTTATATTGTGCATTATGTCTATGATGTTTGAAACCCACTTGCATGGCTATTACATCCCTGAGTAGAAGGTTTAGTGTAGGCTTTGCCTCGTCGTAGATGCTATGCTAATGTTGTAGCTAGCTCGGTAGAAGTTGAGTAGTAAAAAGCTACTCGCGAGAAATGACGAGTAATGAAGTTACTCGCGAGAGGATGATGATAAGAGCACCCTCATAAAAATGAGATTGGGACGGGGATGTTCCTGTAGGTGGGAGCACTCAAGGTTGGTCTCGACCTGCGATAGGTGTGACAATGCTTGAGACCACTTTGGGCCTGGGCCGGGATGGTAAGGCAAATGTGGAGGTTGGTTGTAGCCCTGTCCGTATCGGTTAAGGACCGCACGTATGCGGCCCTGCTGGACAAGATTGAGCTGTACCGGATATATAGTGGGGTATGGGACCCATGAAACCGATGTAACTCGATGGACCGTTATATAGAAACTCATCCTTCACGTGGGAATGGCGTTGAGAAGGCGGGAGGTGTAAATCCTTTAGCGGGCCACTTCGACGTATCCGCGTAGAGGACCATCCTGCTCGACACGAAATATTTTTCTATGTCGGGGTGTCGTGTGAAAGGTTTCTGCATACAACGTAAGAATGAGCTCTTGCGAGAGTCTTTCGAGGTGGGTGTATGTGTTGTGTATTCCGGGTTGTTATCGATTCGAATCACCGTCGCTCGCGGAAGAGGATTGAGCATACTTGCCCACTGCGCTGTGACGTAGTAAGAAGAGGAACAAAGTCTCTTAACATGATGTTTATGTACTAATCATTGTATTGAAACCTTGACTGAATTAGCTATAGTGCCAACTAAAGTTTATTTCTAAATTAGGCTAGCAACATCGGGATAAGTGTTTCTTATTTGATTGTGGAATTCTGGTGTTGTGAGGCGTGAGAACCACTAAAATGAATGCTATAAGAATCTGAACATAAGGATCAAGTTTAGTCAAGCTTCATTTTGCAAATTCATGTTCCTACTGTCTTACTACCCCTGCATGTAGAGTTACATGTTTAGGATTGACGGTTAAGACTTGCTGAGCCTTAGTGCTCATGGTTGCTTCTAAATTATTTTTGCAGGTAGCAGGATGCCTGCGATGAAGAGGGTTGTTCGATGAAACGACGAACCTCACGGTTCGTTCAACTCATCGGAAACCTAGCCGCTGCCTTACTTGGTGAAGCTAGTGGGAAGCGTTCACGGGCTGAACGACTTCTCTTCGGCGTAGTTAGGGTCGAGAGTGAGTAGTTGTCCAGTTTTTAGTTCCGCTGCATATGTACAATATGTTGTAAAAGATCTTATGTTGAGTAATAAAAGTGGTTCCATGTGTTCTTAAGTTTCTTTTCGTGCATGCTGTTGGGTGCCGCATCGCACGGCACCACCCAGTGCGATTCCCGGGCGAGAGGCGCCGGTCCCGTCGTTGGGGGGGCGGGCGGCCCCTTACACCGTGGTACCAGAGCCGCAATGGAAATAGCACGCATGAAAAGAGTATATTTTTGAAAACTTAGAGGTATACGAGTGGGGAATGTATAGTATGCCCACATAAGGATTATAAAGAGCATAGTTACTTAAGGTGGCAAGCTAACAGTATGTTAATATTCAGTATTTCAATTCTGTAACGACGCACCTACGTGGAGGTAAGAAGGGTAAGGAACGCCACCGAAAACGGATCAATTTTGGTTAGTTCCCCCATAGTAGGAAAGTAGTGTGGGATGTCCCGTTCAGCAATGGATGGGAAGTGAATATGTTTTCTAAGACTCTTCATGTCTTAGAGACATATGAATGGCACTAGTCTCCAGTGCGCAAACCCAGGGGCAAGAGGAGGAGACCCCATCATGTGGTTTGTAACACGAAGTAATTTTTCTAGGACTCTTCATGTCCTATGAGGCTTACGAAAGCGCTGTTCCACCGGTGTGCTTTATTGCAAAGGTGTGGAGCCCCCGTCGGGTGGTGAATAACCCGATCATGTACCTTGAGACGTGGCTTGACTCAAGGACGACCCGTATGGTAATGATTCGGGGCGTATGTGTTTTAATATGATATGGACCTGCCTGAAATGATAAACCAATGTGTGCATCACTATTGAGTGGCTTTATACAGGTACATTAACCATGTTAGAACATGTCATGTAGACAACGTGTGTGAGTGATCGTTTTAGTGCCACCACTTGAGATGTATATGCCGGTATAAAGCCGGTTAGGATTTTAATTTGGGAGGAAACGTAGTACCATGATGTGTTTTGAACTACATGAAAAAGAAGGTTTAAAAAGAAAAAGAGTAAATTTGGAGTCTAGGATTCTATTAGGGGTTAATAAACTCCTATATTGAACTAAGAGTCAATTGAGAGTATAGATTTATTCACAAAGACTTATGAATAACCTCCCCTGTTTTCGGCAGAAATTTTTCTGAAGTTGAACAGGACATAACTTTTGTTTAGTTGAACCAATGGAAGTGAGTGATACATTTCTAGAAAGCTGTTGAAGTCTTCTACAACTCTTCTGTAGAACTCCAGATCAGAATTACCCACTAAATAGATGAAATTCTCAGATGAGTGTGAACTGTCCAAAAAACAGGGCAGACACAAAATGCTCTCTGAAAATTTCTGTATTTCGACCATAACCTTCTGTAGAAAATTTTCTAAGGTTCATGTAATACACCGTTGAAAATTTTAGGATATGTGCTACGACTTTGTAGTTCAACTACTTTCAAAGGAGGTGCTGTGAAAATTGTTCCAGATTTCTGTTAACTTTGAAATATCACAACTTTTGATACAGAACTGATCTGAAGGCAAATGAATACTCCTTGGAAAGAAGTTAAATATAACTTTCGTATGCAACTTGAGACATGAAATTTCCATTTTCATATTCAAATTCTGGGGATTAAGACCTATTAGTCATTCTGAACAGAGTAGTGCTTATTGCCATTTAGCTTGGGACTTGTTGTATACAGGGATGTCTTAGACTTCTCTATGTTCCATAACATGTTCTTGAGTTATTTTTCAGTTTATCCTACTGTTGGACTTAAGGGTTTGGACAAACCTGCTCAAGTTTGGTAGATTTCAGAATTGTCGAAACCCTGGTTAGCTTGTGTAGTGTTGCAATATCTATGTGATGCTTTTACAGTTATATTTTCAATTCAAGTTGAGTTTAAACTTTGAATTTGAACCATAAATTGCTCATTCTTGCAGCATGGATTGTGCTTATTCCAGTAGTGAGGTTGGTGAGTCGAGTCACGGCGGAAGTAATTCGCCACGACAAGAGGTGCCAACATCATCAACCGGATTGGCGGAAATCTTGGCAAAGATGGCTGAGTCTCTAGATCTGTTGGTGCGACAAAGCATACGACAGGAGACACTACAGTAAAATCCCCCGCCAAGTACTTATCTGGATTTTCTAGCAAGACAACCACCAGTTTTCTCGGAAGCGAAAGAACCGTGAGTCGATTCATTGGCTCCAATGTATTGAAGCCAAGTTTGATATGCTTGAGTGTGATAAATATCAGAAGACTCTATTTGCCGCTCAGCATATCCACGAAGCTGCTGGAGCTTGGTGGGCAGAGTACATCGCTACTCTCCCTGAAGGTTATCGTGTGACGTGGGATGAATTCCAGGATGTTTTCTGGGCACGTCACCTTTGTTCGGGAATTCTTGGAACAAAGTATCAAGACTTTCTGGAATTAAAGCAAGGAGAAGAGTGCGTATGAGTACTTCAAAGAGTTTGAAGACTTGATACGCCACTCATATGGTAGACTCGGAAGCGTTGAAGTGCGAGTATTTCTTCCGAGGTTTGAATGTCGAACTTAAAGAACAAGTGACCTTGTTCAATAACTGACAGGGCCTCACGGCCTCGTCGAGCCAGGATCGCGCTGATGGGTGCTGCGTTGCACAGCACCGGATAACACAAATAAAATGGTACAAAGAGGAAGCATAAATATTTTTACAACAAAATATGTTCAGTCTACACTCACGGGCGTAGACTATGCATCGAGTTCACGTTCAGCCTCTAAATGTGTCCCCGCTAGCACACACACACACTAACACGGCGGCGTGCATGACTCCCACTCGACGGGGTTCCCTCTTGGGGTTCCGTCTCCTCCTCGTCCCTTCCTCATAACACCCTACAAAAGCTTCAAACACAAGCAGTGAGCACGATGGCTCAGCAAGTCTGACCCGTCTCTCCTATACATGAAACTTCTACATGAGGGAGTACAGGGTACATGAGGCAAATAAGCTGCAAAGGACTCGCCTAATTATTTGAACCTTACTTTTAAGTTTTAGCAGCAAGTTATGGAGAACCTCACGCTAAGGCACATGAGAGAGCCGCAATCAAACAAGAAACACATTTCTCTCACGTACTTTGCCCAAGGTTGAAAAGAACTTTAATTAGCTCTAAACTACAGCAACTCATTAACAATCATGGTATAGCTTTCAATCAGCAACTTTTACATGACTCTAGCCTGTTCTTTCTACGTCATGGTACAGTGAACAAGTGGTATTCACTGACCGCGAGGGACGGCGATTATAATCGATTTACACCTGCAGGGTTACCCGAATAACCCGTCAGGTACACCCAAACTCGATGTTGCCTACAACAACCATCACGGACGTCGTACGCAACCACCTTTCACACGTCAGCCAAATGTTGAGCCGATCCAATCGTTCCGAGCAAGAGGTCTCTGCACACACATCCGCAGTGCCGCCAGCCGACTTACACCTCAAGCTCTCAACCTACCCTCTGAACGACCAGCTATGCCTCAACACCAAGCTACCCGAGTTACATCGGTTTCCCGGTTCCCATATATCCGGTGGGTCTTCGTTACTGTTCTAGCTTGTTCAACAGGCCCGCACACGGCTCAGTCCTCAATCGACACAAGCAGAGCTATGGCACCCAGGCCCCAACGTCCTGCTACCCTTACCCTCTGCTCAGTCTCATTTTTCTTGCCATGTGTTTCATTTGCTACCTTTACCTGAGTAGTGTGCCTCTAGCATATTCTCGCAAGCAGTTCCAACTACTCGACTTGTACTGAATCCTACACTATCTTAGCATTGCAGTAGCTAATCGAGGTTTACAAACCTAAGCCCAACCCAGGGTTTTCTTGGCTATGCAGTTGGGTTTTCAAACAACACTCTAATGCAAAATTTAAGTGGGTGCTCAAAGTAAGTTCTCAAAACAGTAAATTTAATAAAAGGCTAATACAAACCAGAGCTTGCCTTGCTGCTGTTGGTTGTAGGCTTGCTGTTCTTCTGGAGTGATGAAGTCTAAGACTTCGGGCTCCTCCTCAACCTTAGCGACTACAAGAGATGAATAACTATATGTATCAATTTGAATGCATTTGAATTGAAGTTGAATTTGTGAAGACTATAAGTATTACTAGACAGGCCCAATGACTCTGAAATTTTTGCTGTAGTTTGGATACAACCTAAACAGAGACATGGCCATGTTTCATTTGCCGCAAAACTCATTTGAGCTCTCCACAAATAATTGTGTACATGGCCTTAGTTAGAGCTCTTAGGGTGTTCTAAGGATTTTCATAAAGTAAGCCATGGCTTTCTGAAAACTAGATTTTCAGAGTGTTCTAATGAAGTTGGTTTCACTTAATTTGAATGTTCCTAACTAAAGATATGAGCTAAACAATTTCAGGGAAATTCTGAAAATGTTTCTGGACATTTTCCATTTTCCCTGGAACAGTTTTATTAATCACATCATTAGGTGGATCAAATAAGCTAGAATGGAACTGAAATTTTTATAGTAGCTCCAGGATATTATGATGAACATCCTGGCCAAATTTCAGAATTTTCCTCCAAAGGGTTCTCCAGTTAAAATTCGAAACTGTTTAAAATTTGAAGAATTAATTCTGGAGAATAAAGATTTTCATAAAGTGAAACTTGATTTGTTGGAAATTACTCAGAGAGCTGAATCCAACTAAATTTGGTTCACTCGATTTGAAGTTTCCTAGCCAAAGTTCTGTGGGTTTGAAGTTGAACTAAATCTGAAAATTGGGGAAAAGTTTAAATTGCTGCGCGTGGGACCGGGGCTACGTGTCAGTTTCTCAGCGGCTGACACATTGGGCTACGGAGTATTTCGCGCGCAGCCACATCAGATCCAGTTCCACCACTGATCCCCAGTTTAAATATCTGGCCGCTGACACGTGGAACCGGGGTCTTCGTCTACCTCCCGACCTCCTGCGCTCAGCCGCCACCCCCCTCGCCGGAGTGCTCGCCGGAGGGGCTTTGCCATGTGCCAAACTCCATGATTTTCGCCGCCTCTGCCTAATCCCACACGGGGAACACGGTGCCAGACTTAGCTCGACATGACATCCACCGGAACATGGCCGGCGACGAGCGGCGGCTTCGGAAGAACTTCGGCCGTGTCGGCCGGGCTTCCTAGCACCCCAAACAATCGAGCAAAAGGCGCAGAGCTTCAGTGCACCCTAGGGAAGGTCGACATGAACTCAAAGGAGCTCGGAAACGGCTGCAGCTAGGATGTCACCGTGCGACCTAGATCGGAAACCTAAAATTCTAGCAAAACTCAAAGAGCAGTGGCTACACCCAACGGTTCTTCGAAGTTTCGGATCCTATAGACTCGCATGGACGTCTAGAAGTAGTTCTCTACATTAGGTGATGAGTGGTGCGGTGTGTATAACAAATTTTGCGAATCGGTCCGGCTGTCTCTTTTGTACACCGGCGCAAAATCGTGAAATTCCGGCATTGGCTGCTCATGTCACGCCGCCGGATCTTGCGGTAATGAAAGAGGGATCGATGGAGAACCTCTTTGCTGTTCACAGCTCGGAGAAAGGTGGCTATGGCGGCCGGACGAGTTGTTCCCGTGACGGCGGCTCGGGTTTAACCGAGGAAGAAAGAATGGCGTGGTGGAGCTCGAGGAGGGTCAATCACGGTCTGTAACCGGTGCGAGAACGTCAAGTAAGGCTTGGCGCACTCGGTTGCGATCTCAGATCGCCGTGACAACTATGGGTTTGTCCGGGCGACGGTGGAACCGAAAGCTCGTTAGAGCGGCGAGGTGTATCGAAGTTTCTGTGCGGGAGGGCGTCGGGACAGCGGTGAGATGAAGCTGGAACGGTTCGGGCGCGAGGATAAGAGGGCAGTGAGGCGGTTCAGTGGCCAGAGCCGGCAACCAGCTGCTTTCCTCGCTGTTTCTCACCATGGCGCCCGCTCTGTCGAGCGCAAGAAACCGAGCTCAGTGGTTTCACTCGGTTTGATCACTGGTTAGGCTGACAGGAGGGCCCCACTCCCATTTTAACCTCTGAAATTAAATTTCTCCCACTGCTCTAAACAGTAGTACCACTAATACCCTTTGAAATTTGAATTATCTATCAAATGCCCATTTGAACTTGATAGAATTCAAATTATGAAGTGTTTGAATATATTTTCAGCACATATGCAGTTTGAAATTCAGACTGAATTTGAATTTGCTAAAATTGACCCATGTCAAGATCAACTCCAAATGGACTGAAAATTGGTGTGTGAGCTCACAAAAATGTGCTGAGTGTGAATATGCATCCCACTTTTGAATTCATGGGATGAAGGAGTTTGAATTTGAATTTGAGTTCAAACTAGCCTCTTTCTTATTATACCCAAAAATACCTCAAAAAAGTTTTGGATTTGGGTGAAATTTGGCATGAGCATTCCTAGCAAGGTGTAGTGGTTTTTCATATGCTCAGCCCCTATATGATGCATGTGGGAAATACCACTTTTGTATTTTGTGAGTTCATCCTCTAATGACCATATTGATTGTGGTTACTTGCTCTTCAAATGTGTTCATAAGTTGTCCTCAAATGAGGTGTGTGTGGTGTAATGAACACTTTGATTGTGTGCAAAACTTAGGCCCTTACATTCCTCCCCCCTTAAAAGAATCCCGTCCCGAGATTACAAGGTGAAAATGAGAGAGAGGACGGTGGAAAATTACCGTATGTGCGACGTGAAAAAGTCGGGGTAATTAGCGCGAAGAAAACCTTCGCTCTCCCATGTCGCTTCATCTACGGAGTGATTACTCCATAGAACTTTGTAGAACCACAATGTACGGTTGCGTATGGTTCGGGCCTTTTCATCAATTATCTGAACCGGTTCCTCCTGATACGTGAGATCCGGTTTCAGTTCTTCAATATCCCCCAGCTGAATGGTAGTTGATAGCTTGAGACACTTCCTCAGCTGAGAAATGTGAAAGACGTCGTGCACACCGGAGAGTGTCGCCGGTAATTCTAGCTGGTATGTAACTGACCCACATCTTTCCACAATCTGGAATGGACCGATGAATCGAGGTGCTAACTTTCCTCTCACCGCGAATCCGTTCACGCCCTTCATTGGAGACACACGTAGATACATGTGATCCCCGATTTCAAATTGTAAAGGACGTCTTCTCTGGTCCGCATACTGTTTTTTGTCAGGATTGGGTGGCTTTTAGGTTCGCTTGAATCAGCCGAACCTTTTCCTCTGCATTGTTGACAAGATCAATCCCGAAGGTGACCCTTTCGCAAGACGCACACCAATTCAGTGGTGTGCGGCATTTTCTCCTGTATAGCGCCTCGTAAGGCGCCATCTTGATGCTGGCTTGGTACCCATTGTTGTACGAGAACTCGGCTAACGGTAAGTGATCATCCCAATTCTTACCGTGGTTGATAGCACAAGCTCGTAGCATATCCTCTAAAATCTGATTTACCCGCTCAGTTTGCCCATTCGTCTGCGGGTGGTACGCCGAACTACGGATCAGCTTCATCCCAAACGCAGCGTGTAGCTTCTCCCAAAAACGGGACACAAATAAATTGCCCCGATCCGATATGATGGTGCGGGGTACGCCGTACAAACATAGGATCCGTGAGATGTACAATTCAGCATACTTCTTGGCGTTGTAGTTGGTGTTGACCGGGATAAAATGGGCAACTTTGGTGAGCCGGTCGACGATCACCCACACAGAATCATGCTTCTAAAATGTGGTGGGTAAACCGACGATGAAGTCCATGCTCACATCTTCCCACTTCCAGGCAGGAACGCCCAGTGGTTGTAGTAGCCCTGGTTTTCTCATGTGGTCAGCCTTCACCCTTCGACATGTATCACACTCGTACACGTATTTTGCAATCTCCCACTTCATTCGTGTCCACCAAAACTTATTTCTGAGTTCCTGATACATTTTGTTGCTGCCGAGGTGAATAGAAAACTTTGACAAGTGAGCCTCATCAAAGATTTTCTTCCGTAACTCCGGGTTACGGGGTACGACAATCTGGTCCTTGAACCATAGGACGCCGTCTCCGTCTTTCCGGAAATATTTCAGCTCCCCACTGTCTACACGTCTCCGCAACTGTGACATGCCCTTGTCATCTTTCTGAGCTGCCGCTGTTTCTTCACGGATGGTGGGATCAAATCTAAGTTGTAGAGAGCTCCATGTGGAAGCACCTGCAATGGTGGCTCGTTCTCTTCCAACTATGTGATGGTCAGATTGTTGACGTGTGACTTGTGACTCAGCGCATCCTCCAATACGTTTGCCTTGCCGGGGTGATAATGTATCTCTATTTCGTAATCCTTTATCAACTCTAACCATCTTTGCTGCCTCATGTTCAGCTCTTTCTGAGTGAATATGTACTTGAGGCTTTTGTGGTCGGTATATAAATGCACGAGGTTACTGAGTAGGTAGTGCCTCCACATTTTTAGTGCGAGTACCACGGCAGCGAGCTCTAAGTCATGAGTTGGATAATTTTGCTCATGATTTCTGAGCTGCCGTGATCCATACACGACCACTCTTGGGTCTTGCATCAGCACACATCCGAGCCCAATGCCGGATGCATTGCAGTACACATCGAACGGTTTTGTTGTGTCTGGCTGCGCCAATACCGGTGCTGATGTTAGGTGCTTCACTAATGCCTTGAACGCTGCTTCACATGCTGGACTCCAAACATATTTGGTAGCCTTCTTCAGCAGCTCTGTCATAGGCTTGGCAATCTTTGAGAAGTTCGGAATGAACCTCCGATAATATCCCGCGAGTCCGAGGAAACTCCGTACCTCGTGTTGATTGATGATCCAAATTCTAATGAAGATAAAAGAGACAGGATTCCGTAGCGAAGCGGAGGCCCGTCGCCGGGAGGCTTGGGCCGGAGCGTCTAGGGTTAGGACTCTAAGTCGCCACCTATAAATATCCCTTGTGAGCCGCTGGGAGAGGCATGAAAAAGAGATTGTAATCTCCCACGATTGTAAACCTCCTGATATAGTGAAATTTGCCGGCCAGTGCCCGTGGTTTTTTCCCTTCCGATTTGGAGGGGTTTTTCACGTTAAAATCTGCGTCTCCTCTGTTTGATCTACACTTTCTTGTCGTTTGATTCTAACAAGTGGTATCAGAGCCAGAGTTTTGATCCCCTGTTCTAGGGTTCGTGCCGCCAGGCACATGGCATCAACGACGATGAAGATCTTCCGCTGTTGGATTTCGACACAAGATTTTCATTGTGGCAAGAAAAAATGCGGGCAGTGCTGGCGCATCATGATCTAGACGAAGCCCTTGAGGGTTTTGGGAAGAACCAGAATGAGTGGACGGCCGAAGAGAAAAGAAAAGATCGTAAGGCCTTATCTCAGATCCATCTGCAACTTTCAAACAATGTTTTGCAGGAGTGCTTGGAGGAGCAAAGCGATGCCGCGGTTTTGTTGAAGCTAGAATCAATCTGCATGTCGAAAGATCTAACTAGCAAGATGCACATCAAGTTGAAGTTGTTCACGCACAAGTTGCAGGAAGGTGGATCTGTTCTCACACACATATCTGTGTTCAAGGAGATCGTTGCTGATATGTTATCAATGGAGGTAAAATTTGAAGATGAAGACCTGGCTCTTCTTCTCCTCTGTTCACTTCCGCCTTCATATGCAAACTTTCGAGATACTATTCTATATAGTCGTGATACTCTAACCGTGGCCGAGGTCTATGAGGCTTTGACAGCAAAAGAAAAGATGAAACAGATGGTAAACTCGGAAGATGCTGGTCATTCTAACGGAGAGGCATTGAATGTTCGTGGCCGAAGTGAACAAAAGAAATCAAATTCAGGAAATAAAGGTAACGGCAAGAAAAATCAAAGAAGTCGTTCCAAATCCAGGGGACGACGAGATGATAAATTCTGCCGGTACTGCAAGAAGGACAATCATGTCATCGATGATTGTTGGAAGCTGCAGAACAAAGAAAAGAGAAACGGAAAAAAGGGTAAGCCTGAAGGTAGTGCCTCCGTTGTCTCTGATGAGAATTCTGATAATGATATTGTACTCATTGCATTTGCCGGATGTGTCACTGAAGATGCTCAATGGATATTTGATTCTGCTTGCTCATATCATGTCTGCACTAACAGAGATCTTTTTAGTGTTTATGAGCCTATACAGAAAGGTGGCATCGAGAGGATGGGTGACAACACGGCATGTGAGGTCACAGGCATTGGTACTGTTCAAATCAGAATGTTCGATGGGATTGTACGAACGCTAACAGAAGTACGACATGTCCCAACCATGTCCAGGAATCTCATCTCCCTTAGTACCCTCGATGTGAAAGGGTACAAATATTCCGCTGAATGTGGAGTTTTGAAGGTAACCAAAGGTTCTCCCATTGTCATGAAAGGTGATTTAAAAGCTGCCAACTTATATGTACTTCGAGGCAGTACATTTACTGCTAATGCCGTGGTTGCTCCTGATCAGTCTAATACCACTAAAATTTGGCATATGCGTCTTGGGCATATGAGTGCACTTTGTTTGGCAGAAGCAAAAGAGGCCTACTTGAAGGTTGCAAGGCAGAATCACTTGACTTTTGTGAGCATTGTGTGTTTGGTAAGCATAAAAGAGTCAAGTTCAATACTGCTATCCATAATACTAAAGGTATTCTTGATTATGTGCATGCTGATTTATGGGGTCCTTCTCGAAAAACATCTCATGGTGGTGCTAGTTACATGTTAACTATTATTGATGATTACTCACATCGAGTTTGGCCATATTTTCTGAAGCATAAATCAGATGCATTTCAGTCATTCAAAGAGTGGAAGGTTATGGTCGAAAAGCAAACAGAAAGGAAGGTAAAAATTCTAAGAACTGATAATGGCATGGAGTTCTGTTCTAGTGCATTTAAATATTATTGCAGGAAGGAAGGAATTGTGAGGCACCATACAATTCCATACACTCCTCAACAAAACGGTGTTGCAGAACGCATGAATAGAACAATAATTTCAAAAGCCCGTTGTATGCTTTCCAATTCGGGTTTAAGCAGAAAATTCTGGGCAGAAGCTGCTTCCACGGCGTGCTACTTAATAAACCGTTCTCCTTCTACAAGTATTGATAAGAAAACTCCAATCGAGGTATGGTCTGGCTCACCTTGTGACTACTCTAAATTGAGAGTTTTTGGCTGCATTGCTTATGCACATGTTGATAATGGAAAACTTGAGCCTAGAGCTATCAAGTGCATTTTCTTGGGTTATGGTACTGGTGTCAAAGCTTATAAATTATGGGATACAGAAAAACAGAAGGCATTTTATAGTAGAAATGTTGTATTCAATGAATCTACTATGTTCACAAATGACTTGGCTACCAGTTCTAATAACCAGAAACCTGAGACTATCAGCGTGCAGGTGGAGCTAGTTAATGATGATGTTGCTGCTCCAAGTCAAAGTGTTGTTGATGTTCACCCTGCTACTGAAAATTTGTCTCCTGCTACACATTCCTCACCTAGTGTGCAGCCACCACAGGAGTCTCTCGCCGAAGCTCGACCTCGGAGGGAGATTATTCGCCCAACAAGGTGGATTGAAGAATGTAATGTTGCTTTTGCCTTGAGTGTTGCAGAAGAAATTGAAGGTGTTCATGAGCCTTCCAATTATACAGAAGCTATCTTGTCTGCTAATAGTACAAAGTGGATTGGTGCAATGCATGATGAGATGGAGTCACTTCAGAAAAATGGTACCTGGTAAATTGTTCCTTTGCCCACTAGCAAGAAGTCTGTTAAGTGCAGGTGGATTTATAAAAGAAAGGAAGGAATGACTCCCAATGAACCTGCAAGGTATAAAGCAAGGTTAGTTGCTAAAGGATTTAGTCAAATTCCAGGTATTGATTATACTAATGTCTATTCTCCAGTTGTGAAGCACAGTTCTATTCGCACTTTCCTCAGTATTATTGCTATGCATGATTATGAGCTTGAGCAGCTAGATGTGAAAACCGCTTTTTTACATGGAGACTTGGAGGAAGACATTTACATGGACCAGCCTGAGGGGTTCATTGTCCCTGGAAAAGAAGACTATGTCTGCAAGTTGAAGAAGTCACTATATGGCTTGAAGCAATCTCCAAGGCAGTGGTATAAGAGGTTTAATTCTTTTATGATTTCAAATGGCTTTGCTAGATCTCAGTTTGACAGTTGTGTATACATTAAAGTTGTTGATGGATCACCTATATACCTATTGCTATATGTTGATGATATGTTGATTGCTGCCAAGAGCAAGAAAGAAGTGAATACTTTAAAGGCACTCTTGAGTAGTACATTTGATATGAAGGATCTTGGTGCTGCTAAGAAAATCCTTGGCATGGAGATAATCAGGGATAGGAAATCTAGACTTCTCTATTTGAGTCAGAAAAATTATATTGAAAAGGTCCTTCACCGCTTCAACATGGATAATGCTAAACCTGTGAGTACACCGTTGGCCCCTCATTTTAAGTTGTCTATTTCTCAGTGTGCAGAAACTGATGATGAAATTGAGTACATGTCAAAAGTTCCATACTCTAGTGCTGTTGGGTCTCTCATGTATGCTATGGTATGCTCACGTCCTGACTTAACACATGCTATGAGTGTTGTTAGCAGATACATGTCTAACCCTGGCAAAGAACCCTGGAAGGCAGTGCAGTGGATTTTCAGGTACTTGCGTGGTTCTTCTAGTGCTTGTTTGTGTTTTGGAAGGACTAGAGATGGTCTCATTGGCTATGTTGATGCTGATTATGCTGCTGATTTAGACAAGAGAAGGTCTCTCACAGGATATGTTTTCACTGTTGGGGGTTGTGCTGTGAGTTGGAACGCTTGTTTACAAGCTACAGTTGCCTTGTCTACTACAGAGGCAGAATATATGGCTATCTCAGAGGCATGTAAGGAGGCAATTTGGTTGAAAGGTCTGTATTCTGAACTTTGTGGATCTCAGTCTTGCATCACCTTACATTGTGATAGTCAAAGTGCCATATATCTTACCAAAGATGCTATGTTTCATGAGAGGACCAAACATATTGATATCAGGTATCACTTTGTGCGAGATACCATTGATCAAGGAACTATCAAAATCTGCAAAATCAGCACTCATGATAATCCTACAGACATGATGACAAAATCTATTGCTATTGCTAAGTTTGAGCTTTGTTCAAACTTGGTTGGTATTACTAACTAGCCCCCAATGGCTTTTGGCACCGGCAGTTGAATTGTTCATTGAGATGGAGGATTACTATTTTAAAGCTACAAGAAGGAATTTGTCTCAAGGTGGAGTTTGTTGATTGATGATCCAAATTCTAATGAAGATAAAAGAGGCAGGATTTCCGTAGCGAAGCGGAGGCCCGTCGCCGGGAGGCTTGGGCCGGAGCGTCTAGGGTTAGGACTCTAAGTCGCCACCTATAAATATCCCTTGTGAGCCGCCGGGAGAGGCATGAAAAAGAGATTGTAATCTCCCACGATTGTAAACCTCCTGATATAGTGAAATTTGCCGGCCAGTGCCCGTGGTTTTTTCCCTTCCGATTTGGAGGGGTTTTCCACGTTAAAATCTGCGTCTCCTCTGTTTGATCTACACTTTCTTGTCGTTTGATTCTAACACCTCGTGAACAGTCCCGGGGACTTCCAATTCAGCACTTGTGTGATCTTACTCGGGTCTACAGCGATATCCTCTGCTGAGACAATATGCCCGAGAAAAAGGTACTTGCAATATCCAGAATTTGCACTTGCTGAATTTCGAGTATAGTTTGTGATCCCGCAGCCGTTGCAAGACTATATGCAGATGCTTTGGGTGTTTTTCCTCTGACTTGGAATATACCAATATGTCGTCGATGAAGATCACGACGAACTTGTCCAGCTCCTGCATGAATACCGAATTCATCAAGTACATGAAGTGAGCTGGAGCGTTGGTGAGGCCGAAGGGCATGACCAGGTACTCATAAAGTCCGTACCTCGTCGAGAAAGCCGTCTTCGGAATATCCTCAGCCCGTATCTTAATCTGATGGTACCCGGATCTTAAGTCCATTTTGGAAAAGATCTTTGCTTCGACCAACTGATCAAACAACATGTCGATCCATGGCAACGGGTACTTGTTCTTGATGGTTACGGCGTTTAGTGGACGATAGTCCACACAAAGCCGCAACGTCTCGCCTTTCTTCTTCACAAATAATGCCGAACAGCCCCATGGCGAGGAGCTCGGCCTAATAAAACCCTTCTCCAGCAGGTCCGTTAACAGCGTCTTCAGTTCAGCCAATTCCTTGGGCGCCATCTTGTACGGCCGTCGGGATATTGGCATAGTTCCTGGTGCAAGTTCAATCTTGAACTCCACCTCTCGGTCAGGCAGCATCCCCGGTAAATCATCCAGGAACACATCAGGGAACTCATGGACTACTGGAATGTCTTCCAATCTAATGGTTGTGGATTGATATATACTTGGAAGTTTTATTTCTGGACTGTCTAGAAATAAAGAGTGAGACTCGTGCACTTTTGAGTGCAAATGCACGACTCGGAGGATGGTGTCTAAAACAGCGCCGTGGCGGGTTAACCACGACATCCCTAAGATGACATCGACCTTCTGTCCCTCTGAAACTATGAGAGACATAGGGTATACTCTACCCTCTAAGCATAATGGCGCTTTTGCAACCATCATGCTTGCTGAAATTTTCCCACCCGGTGAACAAATCAAGTATGGACTTTCGGCGGGTAGTATTTGCAAGCTGTATTTAGCAATGAAAGCTTGGCTAATAAAACTGTGCGTGGCGCCTGAATCAAATAATACTATGGAGGGATGCTGGTGGAGTTGGAACATACCCGCAAGGATTGGCTCTCCCTCCGGCACGCCCTCTATGGCGAGTTGGTGGACGGTGCCGGGCTTAGGATTTGCCCGCCGCGCATTAGTGGGGTTCCAGGGCTGATTCCTCCCCGGAAACTGTGGTGCCACTCCGCCGCCTTGCCTCTCAGGACAGTTGTTGGCGAAGTGTCCTGGGTGATCGCATTTGAAGCATGTGGATGCTGTCTGGCCCGTGCTTGGGGGACAAAAGCCCGGCATGCGCTGCTGAGGTGCAAACGCACGCGGCATCACCCGCTGCTGCTGTTGTTGCTGCAGAGGTGGTGCTGGTAGTACCGGCCTGAATGCCGGCGGAGAATATGACCGACTGCGGAATGGCATCGGCCTCTGTGGTGACTGCCAGCGTTGCCCCGATGGTGAGCGATGTACCATCCGGTATTTTTGAGAAGGGCCACCTCTTTCTCCGCTGCTTTGCGGCGCGCTTCGCTTCTTCTCTGCTGCTGCTAACTCCTTGCCGGAGTCCTCCTGAACAATCACAGCATCAATAATGTCGTTGAGGCTGCCGTGATTGAACATTGCCAACTTGTCCTTCAGGAGCGGGTTAAGCCCCTGGTAAAAATGATCCCACCGCTTCTCGTTGGTATCGGCATGATAAGAAGCGTAGAGTGCAAGATCATTGAACGGCCTGGAGTATTCCAGCGCGTTCCTGCTTCCTTGCTTCAGGCGAAGGAACTCCTGTGTCTTCCTCTTCATAAGACCCGACAGTATGTGATAGGCTCTGAAGGCCATCCGGAACTCCGCCCATGTGATAACTCGCTCGGTGGGTTGCGAGGCACAGAAGTTTGCCCACCAAGCGCTCGCGGATCCTTGAAGCTGCTGGACTGCAAATTGAGTCTTGCGCTGCTCACTCACTTGGAGCATCCCGAACATCATTTCTATCGTGCGGAGCCAGTTGTCCGCATCGAGGGGTTCATCTTCCCTTGAGAATACCGGGGGATGAGTAGCCAGAAAGTCAGAGTAGGAGCATTGTTGGCGCTCATCGTGATCTTGATGTCTCTCCGGCCAAGACGTATTCGCAATAAGCGTCTGCAGCAACTCTGTGTGCTGCTGATGAGAACCCGCCATCGCCACAACGATGTCGGACAATGTAACCGTTGGCGGTGGCGATTGTTGCTGTTGCTGTTGCTGTCCCGAGGAATCCTTGGGAGGCTGTTGGGAGGCCTTTCCCCCCTGACTAGAACCCCCAACGTCTGGGTTGGCATGAGTGCGAGTCATTCTGAAATTCAAAACAGCAGCGATCAGCACATGTCGTACTTAAAATTCCATATGAAACAGTAGGTATTGAAGTGACACATGAATAACTTGCACAACATTCACATATATTGAGAAAGCATAAACTTTATACAAGATACATTATTCTCGGGTCTCCGAGAAGTCGTGCTCATGTCGTTACTACCTATATATATACTACTGTCTACACGACATGTCACTGATTACAAAAGTTTTTCCTACACCACCCTCGCTGCCCTACATGGCAACGGTAACTCAATACTCGGAGTAGAACTCAACCTCCTGTGGGTCGTCCTCCTCCGCTACCTCTGCTGGTGGCTCCAGGTCCATGACCTCCTCTTCCGGTTCAGGTTCCCCCATCGCCGGGATATCCAAAACCATGGGTACGGCACCTACCATCGGTAGGCCCATTACCGGAGGTACGAGGTCCTGCAATGCATGTACCTCGTCCATGGCCTGGTTGTAGTCCTCTTCCCAGACTTGCCCCTCCTCAATAGTGTCATCACGCTCTTAAGTGAGGACCTCATTCTGCTGGGTCAAGGCCTGCACATGCTATTGTAAATCCGTGATGTCGACGCGGCTTTTCTTCTTCGCATTCTTCAGACAATGCAACTGATTATGTTGTTCGTTCAGTCGCTTTATCATCGGAAGGAGAACATTACGGAGTGCGCTGTGAGCACTCTCGAAATGGTCTCCACGGCTAGTCCTTTCCTTGAGCTTCATGGCAAGACAATCCGTATGAACAGCTTGGCTGTCCATCACGGATTTTCCTACCCTCAACTGGAGGCCGAGGTTCGCCTCCGCGGGGTTGTACCTTGGGCAACCCGGATCTGTTGCCTCCACGTACCTTTCGCTCCACACGTGATTAGCTCGTCCCTCCACCGGAACGAGCGCGTATGGATTACCCTCCATAGCTCTCACGTGTAGTTGGCAGAAACACGACAGGGTGTCGCGAGCTGCCACTTGCCACATTTCCTCCGGCTGTCTACCTCTCACCGTGATGGTGAACGGTGCCCAACCGGGTGGCGTAGGTCCTGCAGGAACTTCGACATGGATGGTCCACATATTGTTCCCCTCCTCTCCTTCTTCCTTGGCGAGATACTGTGGCGTCTCCATATACCCGAAAAATTGAAGCATTTGCTTCAACACTTCCGGATAACCGCTGCGGTGAGAACAGTGGGATACCACCCACCCGTTCTCCAATTGTCTATCCGCTGTTATCTGTAGAAACATATTTGAAAAAGGTCAAATATTGTTTCAACAGTAATTCATTGAGTTATAACATAAAACATGTCATTGAACTCATAAAACTTGGAACACAACTCAAACTTAGAACAATTTTGATTGGTGGTCTGCTGCCCAAACTGACAACCCTGACCAGTTTCCATTTCAACCTGATTTAGACCATGCTAAAGGCAAAACCAATTCTGGAGCTCCACATAAAAGTTAAATATAACTTCAATAGATTTCCAGAAAGTATTTGCTTGACCTCAGATGTGTCTTGGTTCAAAAGTTATGAGATGTCAAATTGACAGAATTTCTGGAGAAAATTGGACAGCACCTCCCTGCTTGAGGTACTGATTTGATCCAAGAATTCCAGTTAATTCTACACTAAATTTGACAAAACTTTCTGTTACAAAGATGTAAACCATGTCATGAACTTTTCATAACTACCTCATTTTCTATTGTTAGATTTTTTTGCAGGAAGTTATGCTCGATTTACAGAGAGTTACCGAGAGTATTTGCTCCGCCCTGTTTCCTGGACAGTTTCAACTCTACTGCATTTTTCGACTGGTTATGGGATGAAACACATCTGTACATCAATAGAAAAGTTGTAAAGCTATTCCGAAGCTTTCCACAAATGTATCGTATGACCCCAACCTCGAAAGAACTCAACCTCTAACCTCTGATTAACTTCAGCCTTATTTCAGCTGAAAACAGAGGACTCTGTCCTTAGTATCCTATAAGTTGAAAACTTGTTAACTTTGAACATCCTGATTAAGGGGAGAAGTTACATCAAAGTTTTAGTGCTCTGGATTAAAACCTTCAAATATTTCAAAGAGGTTGCTCATTTAGTGGGGTGTGACGTCAAAGCGTCACCAGTTCATGTCGGTACTACGTTCCCCATAAAGAAAAACTTATACCGGACTTAGTCTGCTTCGTTGGTTCAGTGGCACTAAACGTCTCTCGCACACGGATGCTACACGTCTACCGATTCATGGTCAGACTACCTGCAGATAAACCACTCAATCGTCAGGTCTGGCTGCACACCGAACCCGGTCCCAATATAGTTCATACACCCGTCCGTCATCACTAGCACAGGTGTTCTCAAGCCAAACACACCTTAAGCTGCGTGTTCACGTTACTGAGCACGTGACGGGGTCTCCCAAACTTGCCCGTAGCACGCCAGGGAAGGGCATTGCTCGAATACCCCAAACGACATGAAGAGTCGTAGAGGATATTAAAGCGGGCCAGGTTACCTGCCACCCGAGGGGCTCACCCTTCAGCTTGTACGCACTGGTG
Source organism: Neostapfia colusana (assembly GCA_030760725.1). Taxonomy (NCBI): domain Eukaryota; kingdom Viridiplantae; phylum Streptophyta; class Magnoliopsida; order Poales; family Poaceae; genus Neostapfia; species Neostapfia colusana. The sequence continues at coordinate 67,197,821 of JASWHV010000011.1, forward strand.
GACAGCACTTACGTGCACCCCCCAAGACATAGAACGTCCTGAGATGCACGATTTTCCGACATATCACGTAAGTTAGTATTGCCACTTTCTGTACACTAATAGCATCCTTATATGGGCTAGTAACTCGTTCCTCACCGAGTTTATTTTGAAAAAGATGACCTTTTGTAGGACCGAAGTACACGTGTAAAGCTACCAGAGGGGGGTGAATGGTAGATAAAAACTTTTCAGCAGAAGCAACAAAACACCCCTAAGCAGAAAACCAATCTGTTAAAGAAACCATGTGTGCGACTAATCTAAACGTGTTCAACTGTGACAAAACTAGTATAGATTGTAGAGAATCAAGTCACGAAGACGTCACAACAAGAATCATGAAAATCCGTTGCAAGAAACTCAAGTTACGATCCAAAGATCGAACAAAGGTCAATCAGTCCTACGCGAGAAAAACAGTTCTGAAATACTGCAAAGAAACTCGTGTAGATCAGAAATCACAAATTCAATGACCGTGAAATTTTCACATATGATAGATAATCAAGTTTTGAAGACAACCCAAAAAGATTAACATCAATTGGATATGTAAAACTCGAGTTATGATAAAACCACCGAAGCAAGGTAGTGCTGAACAGAAACTCGACGAGAAAAACTTGTCTGAAACAAGTCGGAGGAACAAGGCACAAAAGTTTCTTTAGAATACGAATTTTATGTATCAAAAAACAATAGGAACAGCCCCAAAGTCGTGCCCTACGAGCTCTAGCCTCCCTTGCTTATATAACCAGCCCGAAGGCCAACTCAACTCAAACTAGGATTCCTACTCCTACTTGGATTCAAACTGTAACTTTCCAATACTGCTTAGGACTCTTCTATACGTAGATAGAAGCAATCTTAAGACTTCCAAACACCTAAGTAACATATCCCACATTTCTAAAATAACTCAAATTCGTGACCCACACGAAATCCTATCATAACCAACTCAAAACTTTCCATATTTGAGTCAAACACGACTCAGCCGCAGCCTGAGTCCATAACCTAGTCGGTTGGACCTTTCCGACCAATTCTTTACGTCCACATCTCTTCATCACGCCTTGAAACCATGCAGCCACGTCCATGCACTCCTTGCACACGTGCAAACATCTTCCAACGACGTCCAATATACCTTCATATGCATTGTTCTTGATTCAAACATACTGCGCAACCTCCCGATCAGCTCGACCACAATTCCTCCCGAACTTGGTTGTTGAACCTCATCTTCTCCCTAAGACTAGTTCAATGGATCTCATAACCAGCCATGTCTTGAACTCAAGCAACACCTGCACATGAATAAACAACCAATACTTCCGAGCACAAGTCCTCGACTTGACTCTCGTTAGTTCCGAAACTACAACATCTTACGTGAGCACCTCACATAAGCATGTTGTAAACCATAGCAAAATGATATCAGCCATAACCACCAAAACACACCAAAAACTTAGTAAAATAATACTAAGCAAACTTTCCATAAGAGTAAAGAAAGTCGAAACATTGCAAGTTAAAAGCAGAACCATTGCAATCAAGCTCCGAACCTTACCAAAGCTAACCGGACCTTGAACCGGAGCTTACCAAAGCTAGTCGGACCCAGCGCCGGAGCTTACTATAGCTTAGTCAGACCTAGCACGGAACTTACCAAAGCTAGTCGGACCTAGCACTGGAGCTAGCAAAAACAAGTCAGACCTAGCCAAAATAAGTCAGACCTAGACAAAGCAAGTCGGACCTTACGTCGAACCTTGCCGGAGCTACCCAAAACAAGTCGGACCTATCGTCAGACCTTGCAGGAGCTCGGACCTAGAGTCGGACCTTGTTAAAAAGGTGTTTTGGAAGTATTCAAAACTTTTATCGTCAAAGCCAATGTATTCAGCACACATAGGTCTCACAATCTCCCCCTTGATGAATGCATTGGCAACACCACTTAAAATCCGAACATTGGCTTATTCACATGGAAAGTTTTGAAAACAATTTCTCCCCCTTTGTAAATCAGAAATAAAATGAGAAGAAAAACAAAAATACCAAAAATTCTCCCCCTGAGAAGAATCTTGCCAAAACACTTGTGAATGTGTGCAACGTGTGATCAATTTCTCCCCCTTTGACAATGTATTCAGCAAGGTACAAAAGAGAAATTTTAATTTGTTATGAGCACATTATAACATATACATATAAAACAAAGCTCATCCAAATCATACTATCAAGTAACTTACACTATCACATCAATGAGATACATAAAGTAGTGTAAGCCATGCTAGAGATCAAGTGTAATTTTCAATTTAAACAAGTCATGATCTCACAAACTTAACTATTTCAAGACCTGAAAGCATGACACTTGTTGCTGCATTTTATTTATCATTTAAAGCACAAATTTTGATCTTATGACATTTGCAAGAGATTATATGCAGCATCAGCCTTATTCTAACCAACCAAGCCAAGTCTATGTCATTTGACAGTCAGATGCTTAAGGACATGGTTTTAGTCATACACAACTCCTTTCAAGTTCATATCTAAGTGCAATGATAAGCCATCTCAAAAGAAGAAGTGCGATGAATGCATATTCTCTTGATCTTTTCTCATTTTTTTCATTTGAAGATAAAAACTCAAGATGTGAGTTGATTACTTGATTAATTCTTTATGATTAAAAGCACTTGTAAGCATGTAACAAGTTCAAAACAGCAAGAGAGTTCGACCATGACCAGATTTAGTGTAAGTAATTATTCCAATTACTAGACATGGTAAAAACTACAAAATATATAAGACGAGTAATGTAGTAAGAACTTTCAGCATGAAAAAGGAATCACAAAGTCATATATGCATGAAATACTATGCTCATATTATTTTAATTTCAGATTCACAAATAGACTTCTCAAGTTTCAAAATTCTCCCTCAATTTAAGGCATGAGGATGCATAACCCCTATTTCACTATGAATGTAACAAAAACGAGTGAAATCCAAAGGTTTGTAAAAATGTCAGCCAATTGTTGTTCAGTATCTACATGGTGAAGCACAATGTTCCCTTTTTCGACATTATCACGGAGAAAGTGATACCTAATGTCAATGTGCTTAGTTCTCGAATGTTGCACAGGGTTTTTAGCAATACAAATGGCAGTAGTGTTATCACAAAACAGTGAACACTATCTAGATCAACCCCATAGTCCTTAAGTGTTTGAACAACCTAAAGAATTTGTGAGCAAGCACTAGCAGCAGCTACATATTCAGATTCGGCTGTGGATTGTGCAACTGAACTTTGTTTTCTATAGGACCAGGCAACAAGTGAATTACCAAAAAAATGACAAGCACCAGAAGTACTTTTCCTATCAATCATCCAACCCCCAAAATCAGCATCGGAAAAAGCTTTCAAAGTAACGGTTGAGGAATAAGGAAGAAAAATTCCAAATTCTTGAGTTCCATGTAAGTACCTGAGAATCCTTTTGACGGCTTGACGATGTGAAGCACGTGGGGAGGCTTGAAACCGTGCACAAAGATATACGCTGAATTGTATGTCCAGTCTTGATGCCGTGAGATACAAAAGTGATCCGATCATGCTTCTATATTCTTTTTGATCAACGGGATCACAATCTTCATCAAGTTCAAGTGTTGTTGATGGTCCCATTGGTGTCCGAAGAGGCTTGCTTTTATCCATGTTGAAGTGCCTTAGGAGATCTTTTGTATACTTTGTTTGATACACAAAGGTACCCTCCTTGGTTTGCTTGATTTGCAGCCCCAAAAAGTACGTGTGTTCTCCCATCATACTCATCTCAAATTCTGAACTCATCATAGCTGAAAACTTGGACACAAGATCATGAGAAGCACAACCAAAGATAATATCATCCACATACACTTGAACGAATAATGAGTCATTGGCATGCTTAAGCACAAAAAGAGTTTTATCAACCTTGCCCATGGTAAACCCCTTTTCAAGTAAGAATATTTTTAACCTAACATACCATGCTCTAGGGGCTTGTTTGAGACCATACAAGGCTTTGGACAGTTTGTAAACATGATTAGGAAAATTTGGATTTTCAAAACCAGGTGGTTGTTTGACATAAACCTCCTCATCTATGTAGCCATTACAAAAAGAACTTTTAACATCCATTTGATATAGCTTAAAACCTTTAGATGCAGCAAAAGCTAATAAAATTCTTATGGCTTCTAATCTAGCAACAGGAGCAAAAGTTTCATCAAAATCTAGACATTCAACTTGTGTGAAACCTTGAGCAACCAACCTAGCCTTATTCCTAACCACAACCCCATCCTCACTTTGTTTATTTTTAAACACCCATTTAGTTCCAATTAAAGTGTAACCTTGAGGTGGAGGTACAAGTTTCCAAACATTATTTCTTTAAAAATTTTGTAACTCTTCTTGCATGGCAATAATCCAAGATTCATTAGTGAGTGCGTGTGATATATCTTTGGGTTCAAAAGAAGCAACAAAAGCAGAATGAGCATGAGAATTGGGGTCAAAAAAACTGGATCTTGTAACTCGTTCATGCAAGCTTCCAATAATTTGTTGTGGAGGATGACTTTTGAGAATTCGGAGGGGAGTGGACACTTCACAAGCTTCTTCTTCTTCATGTTCATCACAAATAGATGAGCTTGTGACGTGAGGAGGATCTGGACCAGCAATGGTGGTCGTCGGTGCTGGCTGTGAATCAAGATCAGGAGCTGGAACAATGTCATTAGCTGCTGAATTTTCGAGCAGCAGGACCACTTCTTCCTCTTCTTCAACGAAAATACTCTCCCCCTGCGGATATGGATCCGTACCTGCAATATTTGAACTAGTACGTGGGCTAGCTTCATCAAAAGAAACCTCACAAGTCTCCACAATTTTGTTAGTATCAAGTAAAAGCACACGGTAGCCTCTAGTATGAGATGGATAACCAAGAAACATGCCATCAACAGATCTAGCTTCAAATTTATCAAGATTACCATGTTTCTTAACAAAGCATTTGCAACCAAAGATCCTAAAGTGTGTGACACTAGGCCTATGTCCAAACCTGAGCTCATATCGTGTTTTACCTAGCTTAGCATGCAAGAAAACACGATTTGAGACATAACAAGCGGTTGCAATTGCATCAGCACAAAATTTCCTAGGAGTTTGATATTCATCAAGCATAGTCCTAGCCATCTCAACTAAGGTCCTGTTCTTTCTTTCTACGACACCATTTTGTTGTGGTACATAGGGAGAAGAGTATTGATGATCTATTCCATTTTCAGCACAAAAGTGATCAAACGATTGAATTTTAAATTCGGTTCCATTATCACTTTTAATTGCTCTTAAAGATCCTGGGTGATCAATTGATAATCTAAGAAATAAAGTTCTAAAGTGACTAACAACTTCATTCTTAGATACCATAAAGTAAACCCAAGAGTATCTAGAATAGTCATCAACAATCATAAGAACATACCATTTACCTCCGAAGGATTGAACACGTAAAGGTCCTACGGTGTCAAGGTGTAAAACTTGACCCGGTTCAGTTGTCATGGTCATTGTGAGAGGAGCATGTGAACCTGCAACCATCTTAGCATGTCTACAAGAAGACCACACAATTTCTTTGTCCCCTTTAAGCTTAGGCAGCCCACGTATGCGATCAAGAGCACTAACACGCGTGAGATGATCAAAGCCTACGTGACCAAGTCTACGATGCCAAAAATATAAATCTTCGGAATCATTTGCAACTAGACATCTATGCTTAGAAGAAGACATATCAAAATCAGCTTTAAAAAACTCTTCCAAACCGAGACATGTTAAAAATAAGCTCACTATTTGAACCTACAACTTTGCAGCAGTTTTTATTGAAAATAATTTCCAGATTTTCATCTAGCAATTGTGAAACAGAAAGCAAGTTGTATTTCAAATTTTTGACAAGTGCCACATCCTTCAAAGTGTAGTAATCATTTACTCTAACCGAACCCTTAGCAATTATAGGAGTTGAAGAATTATCGGCAAAAGTAACATTCTCTACACGTGACACAAAAGAGAGAGAGGAGAACCATTCTTTGTTACCGGTCATGTGGCGGGAGCAACCTGAATCCACAATCCAAATGTTCTCCTTCCTCAAGCGTGTAACGTACATAGAAGCACAACACGCCGATGACTCAATACTAGGGTTAGGTAAAAGGCATTTAGGAATCCAGTACTGAGTCACATGATGTCCAGCAGGAATAACATGCGAAAACTGAGATAAAACTGCAGGTTTATGAGTCAAAGTTTGAGATTTTTTGTTCTTAACTACTGACCTATGAGGTGTTACTTGTGTAGCAAGAAAATCAGTAGCTCCGGAGGCAAAAACTGAAGCTCCGGAAGTAAACTTTGAATATTTCTGACTCATAACAGCAGGTTGCATGTTCCTGACATTCGGTTTAGTATGTGTAGAAAATTTTGCATGAGAGTTATAGGATCTAGCTTGCATTCTTTCCTTTTTATGTTGTTTAGATAGTCTATAACAAAAATCTATGACATGACCATCTCTACCACAATAGGTATAATGAAATTTAACTTTATGTTCATGTCTAGATGAGCATGCAGTATACTTATTTGAACCCGAATGTGACAACACTCCTGCAGATTTAAAAACCACTTTTTTTATTTAGGAACTGTTTGAATCAATCCACTTCCTAATGATTTTACTATTTTAGGTGGATGTTCCTTAGCATGAGCATGTGAATCAAAACCTAAACTAGTTTTATCATTGCAAGACTTGGAAGAATTCAGCAGCAAGTTTAGGTTCTTATTCCCATTACAAAACCGATCTAATATCTTATGCATGTTATCAAGTTTATTTGATAGATCAAGGTAATTTTCACATGAAGTTTTTCCTTTTAATTTGCAATTGGAACAATATTTAACTTCATAAGAACGTAAAGCATTGTTCAATATAGAAATTTCTTTCATAGCATCTTGTAGTTTCTTATCAAGATCATCGCAAGTAGAACAATGCAAATCAATTGTAGAACAACAAGCATCTTTCAAGTTTTTATCATTAAGTGCAGCAAGCTTTTTGTTCTTTTCGATTTCAAGTTCAAGTTTATCAAGTGTGGAGGTGTGTGCACTTCTTAGAGAGGACAATTGTTCATATATTAAATCACATGAGGAACAAGAATCATCACTAGGAATCAAGGATTTTAAACAATTAATTTCAGATTCTAGTGACTCAATTTTAACAGCATTGTCCCTAAGCTTTTTATCCTTTTTCTTAACAATAATAGTGGCACGAGAAATAGTATCACACATTTCTTCGCAAGTAGGACATACCTCTTTGTTGTCACTGTTGTGTTCTGCATCCTCCATACTTGATTTTGATTTGCCCGCCATGAAGCACAAGTTTGCCAGATCATCTTCATCACTTCCAATGTCTACATCACTCGAGCCAAGTTCTTGAAGTGTGGTGATGAAACTGTTTATCAGTTTGCGTCCTGTAAAACCCTTCTTTTTCTTGTTGGTGTTGACAAAAGAGGACTTGACTTTATTCTGCTTTTCATCACGGTTAGAAGGACCTGAAAGGTTAGGGCAACCTGTACGAAAGTGTCCTGTCTTACCACATTCAAAGCATCGTTGAGGTCCGGAGCTTCCTCTCCTTCTAGTTCTCACATTTTGCAATGCTTTTGAGAACCTAGTAGAAAGAAGTACTAGCTCCTCCTATTGAAACACCTCAATCTGTTTCAGGGTTAGTGAAGACAGCAAAGCAAGTGTATTGCTAGATGATTGGCTGGAGCTAGGCATATCACGTTGTGAGACAAATGCAATAGTCTTATTTAGGTTCTTATGTGATATAATGTCAATTTCATGAGTTTTTAGCTTAGAATAAAGCACATCTAATGTAAGAGTACTCATGACAGTGGATTCACGTATGGATGTTACTTTCATCTCCCAAATTGACATGTCTAATGCACTTAGTAATTGCCTAGCATTTTCAGCATCTGAAAAATTAACATTGACGCTACGCAAGTTGCTGAGAATTTTATTAAAGCGAGCAAAGATGTCATCAATGGACTCACCGGGTTGCATCTCAAAGTGCATGTATTCTTTCTTGAACATATCCTGTCTTACCTCATTGATCGTGTTGGATCCTTCTTGGTAGTCACAAAGAGCTCTCCACACATCGTACGCCGATCGAAGGTGTGCAACACGGTCGAAGTCGCTCTGAGTTAGTCCTTGTATGATCAAGTTCCGAGCCTTGTTGTTGTTGTTGACATCTCTCATGTTTGTAGCCGTGACTTGATCGTTTGAAGGCACATCGTAAAAAAGGCTTGTACACCTTTTCCCATATTGCAAAGCCTTGCGCCTGGATGAAAGCTTCCATGCGTGCCTTCCAAACCTGAAAATCAATACCACTAAACACAGAAGGTTTGGCGGAGTATTTATCCATGATGATGAGTCAAAACACATGCAAATCACAAAGATTAGAGCAACCTGGCTCTGATACCAATTGTAGGATCGAAGTACACGTGTAAATCTACCATAGGAGGGTGAATGGTAGATAAAAACTTTTCAGCGGAAGCAACAAAACACCCCTCAGCAGAAAACTGATCTGTTAAAGAAACCGTGTGTGCGACTAATCTAAACGTGTTCAACTGTGAAAAAACTAGTATAGATTGTATAGAATCAAGTCACGAAGACGTCACAACAAGAATCATGAAAATCCGTTGAGAGAAACTCAAGTTACGATCGAAAGATCGAACAAAGGCCAATCTGTCCTACGAGAGAAAAACAGTTCCGGAATACTGCAAAGAAACTCGTGTAGATCAGAAACAACAAATTCAATGACCGTGAAATTTTCACAGATAATATATAATCAAGTTGTGAAGACAACCCAAAACGAATCACATGATGAATTGGATCTGTAAAACTCGAGTTATGATAAAACCACCGAAGCAAGGTAGTGCTGAACAGAAACTCGACGAAAAAACTTGTCTGAAACAAGTCGGACGAACAAGGCACAAAAGTTCCTTTAGAATACGAATTTTATTTATCAAAACACAAGAGGAACAGCCCCAAAGTCGTGCCCCACGAGCTCTGGCCTCCCTTGCTTATATAACTAGCCTGAAGGCCAACTCAACTCAAACTAGTACTCCTACTCCTACTTGGATTCAAACTGTAACTTTCCAATACTGCTTAGGACTCTTCTATACGCAGATAGAAGCAATCTTAATACTTCCAAACACCTTAGGAACGTATCCCACATTCCTAAAATAACTCAAATTCGTGACCCACACGAAATCCTATCATAACCAACTCAAAACTTTCCATATTTGAGTCAAACACGACTCAGCCGCAGCCTGAGTCCATAACCTAGTCAGCTGGACCTTTCCAACCAATTCTTTACATACACATCTCTTCATCACGCCTTGGAGCAATGCAGCCACGTCCATGCACTCCTTGCACACATGCAAACATATTCCAACAACGTCCAAGATACCTTCATATGCATTGTTCTTGATTCAAACATACTGCGCAACCTCCCGATCAGCTCGACCACAATTCCTCCCGAACTTGGTTGTTGAACCTCATCTTCTCCCTAAGACTAGTTCAATGGATCTCATAACCAGCCATGTCTTGAACTCAAGCAACACCTGCACATGAATAAACAACCAATACTTCCGAGCACAAGTCCTCGACTTGACTCTCGTTAGTTCCGAAACTACAACATCTTACGTGAGCACCTCACATAAGCATGTTGTAAACCATAGCAAAATGATATCAGCCATAACCACCAAAACACACAAAAAACTTAGTAAAATAATACTAAGCAAACTTTCCATAAGAGTAAAGCAAGTTCGAAACATTGCAAGTGAAAAGCAGAACCATTGCAATCAAGCTCCGAACCTTACCAAAGCTAACCGGACCTTGAACCGGAGCTTACCAAAGCTAGTCAGACCCAACGCCGGAGCTTACTAAAGCTTAGTCGGACCTAGCACGGAACTTACCAAAGCTAGTCAGACCTAGCACCGGAGCTAGCAAAAACAAGTCAGACCTAGCCAAAATAAGTCAGACCTAGACAAAGCAAGTCGGACCTTACGTCAGACCTTGCCGGAGCTACCCAAAACAAGTCGGACCTATCGTCGGACCTTGCAGGAGCTCGGACTTAGAGTCGGACCTTGTTAAAAATGTGTTTTGGTAGTATTCAAAACATTTATCGTCAAAGCCAATGTATTCAGCACACATAGGTCTCACACCTTTTTAGTGCGTTAAACCTCAAGCGATCTCTGATACCACGCTGACAGGGCCTCACGGCCTCGTCGAGCCAGGATCACGCTGAGGGGTGCTGCGTTGCACAGCACCGGATAACACACATAAAATGGTACAAAGTGGAAGCAAAGTTTTATTACATAAATGAGTTTATGAACATTTTTACAACAAAATATGTTCAGTCTACACTTACGGGCGTAGACTACGGATCTGAACGTGTCCCCGCTAGCACACACACACAATAACACGGCGGCGTGCATGACTCCCACTCGACGGATTTTCCCTCTTGGGGTTCCGTCTCCTCCTCGGGAGTCCCTTCTTCATAACACCCTACAAAAGCTTCAAACACAAGCAGTGAGCACGATGGCTCAGCAAGTCTGACCCGTCTCTCCTATACATGAAACTTCTACATGAGGTATTACAGGGTACATGAGGCAAATAAGCTGCAAAGGACTCGCCTAATTATTTGAACCTCACTTTCAAGTTTTAGCAGCAAGTTGTGGAGAACCTCACGCTAAGGCACATGAGAGAGCCCCCAATCAAACAAGAAACGCATTTCTCTCATGTACTTTGCCTAAGGTTGAAAAGAACTTTGATTAGCTCTAAACTACAGCAACTCATTAACAATCAAGGTATAGCTTTCAATCAGCAACTTTTACATGACTCTAGCCTGTTCTTTCTACATCACGGTACAGTGAACAAGTGATACTCACTGACTGTGAGGGGCGGTGATTATAATCGATTTACACCTGCAGGGTTACCCGAATAACCCGTCATGTATGCCCGTACTCGATGTTGCCTACAGCAACCATCACGGATATCGTACGCAACCACCTTTCACCCGTCAGCCAAATGTTGAGCCGGTCCAATTGTACCGAGCAAGAGGTCTCTGCGTGTGCATCCACAGTGCCTCCAGCCAATTTACACCTCAAGCTCCCAACCTACCCTCTGAACGACCAGCTATGCCTCAACACCCAGCTACCCGAGTTACATCGGTTTCCCGGTTCCCATATATCCGGTAGGTCTTCGGTACTGTTCTAGCTTGTTCAACAGGCCCGCACACGGCTCGGTCCTCAATCGACACAAGTGGAGCTATGGCACCCAGGCCCCAACGTCCTGCTGCCCTTACCCTCCGCTCGGTCTCATTTTTCTTGCCATGTGTTTCATTTGCTACCTTTACCCGAGTAGTGTGCCTCTAGCCTATTCTCGCGAGCAGTTCCAACTACTCGACTTGTACTGAATCCTACACTATATTAGCATTGCAGTAGCTAATCGAGGTTTACAAACCTAAGCCCAACCCAGGGTTTTCTTGGCTATGCAGTTGGGTTTTCAAACAAGACTCTAATGCAAAATTTAAGTGGGTGCTCAAAGTAAGTTCTCAAAACAGTAAAATTTAATAAAAGGCTAATGCAAACCGGAGCATGCCTTGCTGCTGTTGGTCATAGGCTAGCTGTTCCTCTGGAGTGATGAAGTCTAAGACTTCGGGCTCCTCCTCAACCTTAGCGATTACATGAGATAAATACATATATGTATCAATTTGAATGCATTTGAATTGAGGTTGAATTTGTGAAGACTATAAGTATTACTAGACATGCCCAATGACTCTGAAATTTTTACTGTGGTTTGGATACAACCTAAACAGAGACTTTGAAAAGTTTCATTTGCAGCAAAGCTCATTTGAGCTCTCCACAAATAATTGTGTACTTGGCCTTAGTTAGAGATCTTATGGTGTTCTAGGGATTTTCATGGAGTAAGCCATCGCTTTCTGAAAACTAGATTTTCGGAGTGTTCTAATGGAGTTGGTTTTACTTAATTTGAATGTTCCTAACTAAAGATATAAGCTAAACAATTTCAGGGAAATTCTGAAAATGTTTCTGGACATTTTCCATTTCCCCTGTAACAGTTTTATTAATCACACCATTAGGTGGAACAAATTAGCTCAAATGGATCTGAAATTTTTATGGTAGCTCCAGGATATTTATATGAACATCCTGGCCATATTTCAGAATTTTCCTACAAAGGGTTCTCCAGTTAAAATTCTAAACATTTTAAATTTGGAAGAATTAATTCTGGAGAAATAAAGATCATAAAGTGAAACTTGATTTGTTGTAAATTACTCAGAGAGCTGAATCCAACAAAATTTGGTTCACTAGATTTGGAGTTTCCTAGCCAAAGTTATGTGGATTTGAAGTTGAACTAAATCTGAAAATCGGGGAAAAGTTTAAATCGCTGCGCGTGGGACCGGAGCTACGTGTCAGTTTCTCAGCGGCTGACATACGGGGCTACGGAGTATTTCCCATGCAGCCACATCATATCCGGTGCCACAACTGATCCCCAGTTTAAATATCTGGCTGCTGACACGTGGGACCGGGGGCTTCGTCTACCTCCCGACCTCACGCGCTCGGCCGCCGCCCCCCTGGCCGGAGTGCTCGCAGGAGGGGCTTTGCCGTGTGCAAAACTCCACGATTTTTTCCGCCTCTGCCTAATCCCACAGTGGGAACACGGTGCCGGAATTAGCTCGACATGACATCCACCGGAACATGGCCGGCGACGAGCGGCGGCTTCGGAAGAACTTCGGCCGTGTCGCCCGGGCTTCCTAGCACCCCAAACGATCGAGCAAAAGGCCGCAGAGCATCAGTGCACCCTAGGGAAGGTCGACATGAACTCAAAGGAGCTCAGAAATGGCCACAACTAGGATGTCACCGTGCGACCTAGGTCGGAAACCGGAAATTCTAGCAAAACTCGAAGAGCAGTGGCTACACCCAATGGTTCTTCGAAGTTTCAGATCCTATAGACTCGCACCGACATCTAGAAGTAGTTCTCTACATTAGGTGATGATTGGTGCGGTGTGTATCAGTCCGGCTGTCTCTTTTGTACACCGGCGCAAAATCGTGAAATTCTGGCGTCGGCAGCTCATATCACGCCGCCGGAGCTTGCGGTAATGAAAGAGGGATCGATGGCGAACCTCTTTGCTGTTCACAGCTCGGAGAAAAGTGGGCTGTGGCGGCCGGATGAGTTGTTCCCGTGACTGCTCGGGTTGAACCGAGGAAGAAAGAATGGCGCGGTGGAACTCGAGGAGGGTCGATCACGGTCTGGAACCGATGCGAGAATGTCAAGTAAGGTTTGGCGCACTCGGTTGCGGTCTCAGATCACCGTGACAACCATGGGTTTGGCCGGTGAAGGTGGAGCCGAAAGCTCGGTAGAGTGGCGAGGTGTATCGAAGTTTCTGTGCGGGAGGGCGTCGGGACAGCGGTGAGATGAAGCTGGGACGGTTTGGGCGTGAGGATAAGAGGGCAGTGAGGCGGTTCGGTGGCCAGAGGCGGCAACCAGCTGCTGTCCTTGCCGTTTCTCGCCGTGGCACCCGCTCTGTCGAGCGCAAGAAACCGAGCTCAGTGGTTTCACTCGGTTTGATAACTGGTTAGGCTGACAGGAGGGCCCCACTCCCATTTTAACCTCTGAAATTAAATTTCTCCCATTGCTCTAAACAGTAGTATTACTAATACCCTTTGAAATTTGAATTATCCACCAAATTCCCATCCGAACTTGATAGAATTCAAATTGTGAAGTGTTTGAATATATTTTCAGCACATATGCAGTTTGAAATTTAAACTGAATTTGAATTTGCTAAAATTGACTCATGTCAAGATCAACTCCAAATGGAATGAAAATCGGTGTGTGAGCTCACAAAAATGTGTTGAGTGTGAATATGCATCCCACTTTTGAATTCATGGGATGAAAGGAGTTTGAATTTGAATTATAGTTCAAACTAGCCTCTTTCTTATTATACCCAAAAATACCTCAAAAAGGTTTTGGATTTGGGTGAAATTTGGCATGAGCATTCCCAGCAAGGTGTAGGAGTTTTTCATATGCTCAGCCCTATATGATGCATGTGGGGAATACCACTTTTGTATTTTGTGAGTTCATCCTCTAATGACCATATTGATTGTGGTTACTTGCTCTTCAAATGTGTTCATAAGTTGTCCTCAAATGAGGTGTGTGTGGTGTAATGAACACTTTGATTGTGTGCAAAAACTTAGTCCCTTACAATAACAGTATTTACAATGAGTTGGTAAATGCCACTATTATTAAAGAAGACATGCATCTCCGTTGTGAAGCGGAGCTGAAAAGGAGTATACCGCCGGACAGTGATATCGAGGTTCCTCCGAACTATCGAGTGCGGTATTGCTCACCAGTTAGGCAACAAATTCAGACTGTGGTGCAACTCTCACAACCACAGCTGGAATTGATCAATTATGAGCCTCCACCTCAACAGCAGCAATCAGAGGGTATTTGTGCAACCCTACCACAACCAGCTGTGCACAGTTTATCTCCACCTCGTGTTAGTAGAGAGCTGAGGATTTCTGCAATACGAAACTGTCGTGGAGCTGAGCAGAGCCACAATCATGTGTCGTCTCACAAATTCTCAGATCAGCACCATACCCATTCAAAGAAGAATCTTTCAAAAGCTGGCAGGGTTAATTACACTACTATTGAGGACATTGCTAAAGGCAAACCAGTTTTGGCGGGCATGTTCACTTTACATGAACAGCCCACTTTCATGTTGTTTGATTCCGGAGCCACCCACAATTTCATTAGCACAGACTATGTGCTGAAGAATCATCTTCCATTTAGCACGGTTAAACATCCGTTTCATATCAGCTCACCCGGAGGCAAGATATCAACTGATGAGATGGTCTCTCGGGCACCTTTGTGTTTGGGTGGAAACATATATCCTGTGAGCCTTATCATACTCAAAGGCCAAAGGATTGATATTATCTTGGGAATGTCATGGTTGACACATTATGGAGCTATCTTTGACATCAGCTCTCGGACTGTCCAACTGAATTCCCCAATACACGGTTGCAACACATTGAACCTTGTGGATCCATCACAACGTGTCACAGCAGTGCATCAGATTGAAGCTCCTAAACTTGAGGATATTCCAGTGGTATGTGAATATCCAGATGTGTTTCCCGACGATTTGCCGGGCATGCCACCCGAACGTGATGTAGAGTTCAAGATTGAACTAGTACCGGGAACGACACCTATTTCTCGGCGACCATAATGGCACCGAAGGAGCTAGCAGAATTGAAGGAGCAGCTGAATGACCTCATGTACAAAGGTTTTATACACCCAAGTTCATCACCTTGGGACTGTTCCGCACTCTTCGTGAAGAAGAAGGACGAGACTTTGAGACTATGGTAGATTATCGTCCACTGAATGCTGTCACTATCAAAAACAAGTATCCACTACCACGCATCGATATTTTGTGTAAAAGCCCAAGAAGTCACTTTCTAAAAGGTTCATCACCTCACAACACCACAGCTAACTTTGTGGTTAGCTCATGAACATTTGTGAAGAGCAAGTAAACACAATAAAGAGGGTGATTATAGGAAAAGCCATAACTTCAAAAAGTAGGAGTCATACACATAAACATGAGAGGTTGAGCTCACCCCTAGACCTTAAATATTCATGGGAAGGCTCAGGCCAAATTTCATGCAAATACCAACCTTTTTGAGGCACTTTTGGAGACATTTGGAAAAAGGGGCTAATTTGAATGCAAATTCAAATTGCAGCCACTTTCATGACTTGGATTCAAAAGTTGACTTCATATTCAAACTCAGCACATATTTCTGAGTTAGTCCACCAATTTTCATCCTCATTGGAGTTCATTTTGTTGGGAGCTAAATTTGCACTAATTCAAAACTGAATTTGAATTTCAAATTCAAATGTGCAGAAAATTTAACCAAACCAATTTCAAAGTGACGAAATCAAATTCAAACCATGACTTTGAGGCTAAGTCTCTCATTCAATTGTGAGTAGCTGAGATCTTTTCAGTGAAAACAAAAAAATGATGAAAAGAGGAGAGGATTAGAGGGGAGGGGGGACCCACTGGTCAGTAGACTTTCAACTGAAGTCTACTTGGCTGCGCTCGGGCAACAGCGCGCCAGTTCCCGACGCCGGCGCCCGACCGCCTCAGCACCATGCCACCTCCTGCTCGGGGGGAAAAATCGGTGACCGAAGGGATAAGATGTGTAGCCCTGCCGTGCCCCGTTTCTTCCCTCACGCGGCTCATCTTCTCCCCACACAACCGAAGCAGAATCGCTCCGAGCTCGACTCTCCCTGCTCACCGACGTATGGGTGACACAATGCTCGTCGTGCCCGACGATCAACACAAGAAACCACCGCCCTAAGGTGCTTGTCATGCTAGTCCAAACCGCTCGTTGTTTCATGCGTTGTCGTGAGAGAATTTTCCCGGTGAAGTTTCTTTGTTCATAGGACCGAGCCGCTCCAAAATCTAAAATTCGTGGGGATTAGCTCACCACAGCGTATGCCGAGCTATAAACGTGTTCTACAACTTCCCACGGCCATCCAGGATCAAAAAGTACCAAAAACCATCGAGTATAGGCTCTGGTTCTCGAGTTTTTCAAGTCGCCACCGATATAGGACCTAGGTCAACGGTGAACACCTAGTTCCGGCCGTTTTCACGGTGAGCTAGCGCCATGTCCGTGCTCAGAAGTTCACCACAGAGCTGTCGGACCAGGAGTTACTTAGTATGAGCCTCGGTAGGGGCCGGGCGACATCGCTGGAGTTGATCCGTAGCGGCGGCTCGTCGCCGACGGGTTTCCGGCCGCCTAGAGACTTGGCTGACCCCGGGGATGAGTTCCTTGGGTCCAAAAAGGAAGAGGCGGCGAGCTGTGGCCCTAGAGGAGGTGGGGAAAGTGTGAGCTTCTGACTCACTTAGGATCAATGATAAGAACATCTAATCGGTGAAACTGAGACTTAATCAATCTTTATGCTAATCATTTGGTCTAATCTAACAATCAAACATGTGAAACAGATTATAGTACTTAGGAATAAAACACATTAAGAGGTTTAGATATGGATTACCTTCACTGGATCCAGTTGATGCCATAGGGCTCAAATGGATGGTCGTAGGAGTAGGACATGACGCGGTGGCGGCAAGTGCCGGTACGGCCTTCCCCTCACTCCGCGGATGATTAGATCGGGTTTTTGTTTATGGGGAGAGATTGAGCTCCTAATTCACTTGATTCAATCAAGGAGCCCCGGCCTCTCCCCTCCTTTTAATGTTGCGTGTGTGAGAGGGGGCCGCACCATAACAGAAACGGTTGCGCCCCCGATCAGGGTGCGTGAAGGAGGAAAAATCGGAAGGGGGGGGCGTGGTTGTTACCCACGTCACCCCCCTGAGATCATATCGACTAACATTCTCCCGCTTGATCTCAGGACCTTAGCTAATTGTCTTATTTTCTAAATTTAATCTTACACATATTTCCTTTGCTTTGATATAAAGCGCACGACGCATCAAAACAGCCATTTACGCACTGTTCGACTCGACAACCACGATACATCTCACAATTAGAAATAGTCTTACACTTTGATGGCCCCTTAGAATCCAGGATATTGACACAGGGTCTCCCTTAAACCCATGCCGGCTACATGTTCTCTGAACAGGTTGGGTGGGAGGCCCTTAGTTAGCGGATCCGCAAGCATTTGTTAAGTACTAATATGCTCGAGACTGATAGTGTGATCCTGGATTTTTTTCTTTCACAACATAGTACTTAATGTCGATGTGTTTGGCAGCACCACTCGACTTGTTGTTGTGAGAATACATAACTGCTGGCTGATTATCGCAGTATAACTTAAGTGGTTCATGGATGCTGTCGACCACTTTAAGACCGGGAACAAATTTCTTAAGCCAAGATGCCTGCCCAGTGGCCTCATAACAAGCAACAAATTCAGCATACATCGTGGACGATGTAGTGATTGCTTGTTTGGAGCTTTTCCATCATATAGCTCCATTCGCGAGGGTGAATATATAACCTGATGTGGATTTCTTAGTATCCACACAACCCGCGTAATCTGAATCTGAATAGCCCACTATTTCTAGTGACTCAGTCTTACTATATGTCAGCATGAGGTGCTTAGTGCCCTGTATATTTCTTAATGCCTTCTTAACAGCTTTCCAGTGATCTAATCCTGGATTACTTTGGTATCTGCCAAGCATCCCGGTCACAAAAGCTAAGTCAGGGCGTGTACAAACTTGAGCATACATCAAGCTTCCGACAGCAGAAGCATAAGGAATTCCTTTCATATGATCCACCTCATATTGATTCTTAGACGATTGAGTATTCGAAAATCTATCGCCTTTAACTATTTTAGCAGGCGAGGGCTTGCTAGCATGCATACCGTACTTTCTAAGTATGTTTTCTAAGTATGCCTTCTGAGATAGTCCTAAAACCCCCTTAACACGATCTCGGTGTATTTCAACCCCTAAAACATAGGTCGCTTCACCTAGATCTTTCATATCAAAGTTCGAGGATAAAAACTTCTTAGTTTCTAAGAGTAGGTTGACATCACTGCTTGCTAATAGTATGTCATCCACATAAAGAACTAGGAAAATGAACTTTCCATTCTTAAACTTAGCATAAATGCAGTTATCCTCCTCGTTCTCCTTAAATCCAATCTTTCTAATGACTTCATCGAACTTGAGATACCATTGTCTTGAAGCTTGCTTAAGACCATAAATGGACTTCTTCAAATGACATCCCATATGTTCCTTACCCTTAACGACAAAACCCTTCGGTTGTGTCATATAGACGTCCTCATATAAATCCCCATTAAGGAACATAGTCTTTACATCCATTTGGTGCAATTCTATGTCATAATGCGCTACTAATGCCATAATGATTCGAAAAGAATCCTTAGAAGACACGGGAGAGAAGGTCTCATTATAATCAATACCCTCCCGCTGAGTGAATCCCTTAGCCACAAGTCTGGCTTTATACTTTTCGATCTTCCCTTTGGAATCACGCTTAATCTTGTAGAACCACTTACAGCCTACTGTTTTGGCTCCTTTAGGAATCTCTACTAAGTCCCATACCTTGTTGGCACTCATGGAACTCATTTCATCTTCCATGGCCTTACGCCATTCAGATGACTGAGGTCTTCCCATGGCATCTTCGTAAGAGGCGGGATCATCCTCCATCTTAATCTCTTCACTCAAGTAGACCTAATAATCATATGGAATGGCCTATCGTCTTACTCTTTGTGATCTTCTTAATTGAGCATCATCTGAGGGTGGAGTCTGTTGTTGAATCTCATCTTGATCGACCATATGATCAACAGGCTGAGGAGGTGGAACCTCACTCAAGTCCGTTGTGGCCGACGGGGAAGCAACAATAGGTGTTGTGTCACCAGTGGCTGGTACCGGTGGCACAACAACAGCAGGTAGAGTGAAATACGACTCTTGAGTCATTGGAGCGGGTAAACTAGTCCGTTCCTCTTCAAGGTCTATTTCTCGCCGTACCGTGCTCCCCCTGATCATAGCGTCTTCTAAGAATACGGCATGTCGTGTTTCTATAAACTTAGTATGCCGATCTAGACAATTGAATCTAAAACCCTTACTTTTCTCAGGATAGCCAATGAAATGGCAACTAACTGTTCTAGATTCTAGTTTGCTAATGTTTGGGTTAAACATTTTAGCCTCAGCTGGACAACCCCAAATATGAAAATAGTTTAATGAGGGCTTACGACCCGTCCACATCTCATACGGCGTCTGAGGTGCTGACTTAGTGGGAACCCGATTAAGCACATGAATGGCGGTCTTTAACGCCTCCATCCATAGGCTAACCGGTAACGTAGAATAACTTAGCATGCTTCTTACCATGTCCATAAGCATACGATTTCTATGTTCCGCAACACCGTTCTGCTGAGGTTCACCCGGTGTAGAATACTGAGCGACTATGCCATGTTCCTATAGAAATCTTGCAAAGGGTCCCGGGACCTGACCATATGGGGTATGCCGACCGTAGTACTCACCTCCACGATCGGATCTTACTAACTTAATCTTAACATTGTGCTGATTTTCTACTTCAGCTTTAAATATCTTAAACTTATCCAATGCTTCGGATCGCTCCTTGATTGGATAAATGTAACCATAACGAGTGTAATCATCTGTGAATGTGATGAATGAATCATATCCGTCTACAGAGACTACGGGAAATGGACCACAAATGTCCTTGTGAATGATTTCTAAAATACCCCGTGTTGCATATAGCGTTCTTCTTAATAGTCTTAACAAATTTTCCTTTAATGCAATCAATGCATTCTTCTGAATCTGAAAAGTCTAAGTGAGGTAAGATCGATTGATATACTAAGCGCTCGATCCTCCCCCTCGAAATATGGCATAAGCGACAGTGCCATAATTTCGACAATATTTCGAAATTGATTCTTTTGCGCTTGTTTATTCCTATGTCATTCTTAGCGGGAATTTGATCATTACTTAAGGTGTTCACATTATCATGGATGGATAACAAATAAAGCATGTCTTGCCTGAAGGCAAGACCCACAATCTTATTATTCAAACTAATAGAGCATTTGTCTTTGCCAAAATGGCATACAAATCCACAATCATCCAAACATGAGACTGATATCAAATTCCTTTCTAAACTAGGAACATAAAGAACATCATGAAGCCTAAGTACAAAACCACTACTAAGTCTTAGAGGATAAATCCCAATGGCTTCAACCTCAGCTTCATGGCCATCAGCGACTTTGATGGTCCTTTCCCCCTTTCTTATAGTCCTCATCGTACTTAATCCCTGTATAGAGTTACAAACGTGCACAGTTGCACCTAAGTCAATCCACCAAGTAGATCGTGAATAAGCTAAATACAGGGACTCATTTACTAAAGTAATAACATCCTTACCATTCTTGGCACACCATTTGACAAAACCAAAGCAGTCCTTCTGGCGATGTCCAAAATCTTTGCAAAACTTGCACTAATCTGCCTTTAGTTTAGGACCAGAGGACTGAGGAGTTGTCCCTTTGCCCTTAGAGGAGGAGCCATGTACTTTAAATGATGGTGGTTTGGAAAAGTAGGTCTTTCCCTTTCCTTTTCCCTTACCCTTACCTTTGGCTAAGTTGATGGAGTCTCCACCCTTACCTTTTATGCGTTCCTCCTCCTGAATGCACATAGCCATGACCTTTTCCAAAGTCCAGCTATCTTCCTTAGAGTTGTAATTGATTACAAAGGCATCAAAGTCCTTGGGCAAAGACATGAAGATGAAATGCACAAGCATCTCATCAGGCATGGCTAGGTTAAGATTCTTGAGCTTTGCATTTAAATTGCTCATATTAAGGATGTGATCTCTCACACCTCCACCAGTGTATCTCTCATTAACAAACCTCTTGAGAAGGGTGCTTGCCAATGTTTTAGTGGAGCCTGTATACTGGCTTTTGACCTTGGCAAGGTATTCAGTAGCCAGGTCACAGTCACGGATAGCTCCTCTTGTGGATTCAGAGAAGGTGGTCTTAATGACCATGAGGCATTTTCTGTTGGATTCATCCCAAGCCTCAAGGTCCTTAGCATAATTTTCTTTAAGCTTAATGTACTCCTCTTTTCTTAGTGCAAATTCCTCATCTGTTTCCTCATTATGGGCAAAAGGAACAAGAGGATCTACTGGACGATCCTTTCTAAGGCATAGATCAAGGTTTGCAATCGCTAAGTTCATTCTGAGTCTCTCATTCCATGCCCCATAGTTTTGACCCGTAAGGGTCTCTATGGAGGCAATGAGACTTACCACATTGGAGGCACCTTAATAAAACAAATGTAGGGGTTAGGAAAACAGCTAAAATAAACATTTTATGCAGCACATGCTTAAAATAACACTCAAAATGATCAGAAATGGCATAAAATGTTTTTTCACGTTGGTTACTCAACAAAACCATTTCACTTAAACAACATGGAAATATTTCACGTTGGTTACTCTAAATTCCATGAACATGTCAAAACAAATTACAATTTTTTTCTGAAATTGAACTTTAAGCATGGCAAAATTAAATTTTTACGTTGGTTACTCATTTAATTTCCATGCAAGAATATATACAAACTTAAAATTTTAGCAAATTTAAATTTTCACGTTGGTTACTTATTTAAATTTACTAAATAACAGCGGAAGCTTAATTAACTTAATTTCTTAAATTTCTGAAATTAATTGCAAAAATACTCAATAGCAATTAATTGAATTAAATAACTGAGAAAATATGCTTAAAACAATAATTACCAGATAATTACAGAAAATATGCACTCAAAAATCTCACAATCATCACACAAAATTTCTTAAATTTTCTCAGCTATTTAATTAATTTTCTAATCATTTTCTTATTTTTCTGTAATTAATTTTCCATTTTAAGCATATTCTGAAAATAAAAAAATACTTAAATGGCTAACTGGGCCTAAACCTTTCAGCCCACTGACTAAAGTGGCCCAGCCCAAAATACACAAAATGTTTTACTTAAATGGGAAAAAAAATTTGTGTGGCCCACCATTTTCTGGCGGCCCAGAGCTGAATTTGGCCCAGCCCATTCGAAAATAGAATCTGAAAAATGAAAAAGGGCAGCCCAGCTGGCCAATAAAGCCCTCCCGCATGGGCTTCGGGCCCATCTAGCCAACGCGGCGGGTGGCGCGCGCTAAGGGCCGCCGGATCAGTATTATCCGGCGCTTTATAACGTAAATGAATCTCGATCGTTCGTCTGCGATTGGACGGCTCAGCGCCGAGATCGGGGGGTATATAAGCCGGCGAGCACCGTGCGCTAACCCTAATCCCCATTTTCTCTTTTCTCTTCTCTCTCTTCTCTCCGAGCGGCGGCGAGGCCGAGTGAGGCGGAGCGTGCTCCGGCGCCCCGCTCCGCTCGCCGGCGAGCGAGTCCACCGGCGAGGTGGCTCGTCGCCGGCGGGGAAGTCCGGTCGGCTAGGGTTGAGACCCTAGCGCCGGCGAAACAGTTCCGGCCGCGTGGGACTTCCGGCGCCGCCGCACCCTCGTCTGTGCGACGGTTTGCCGTTGAAGGAAACCGTCTCGCGCCGGATCTGTGCCGGATCTGACCGCCGCGGGGACTTCCGGCGCCGCCGCACCGTCGTCGGTGCGGCGGTTAGCCGTTGAAGGAAACCCGTGGCTACGGTTAGGGTTTCCACCCTATGTCGGGTCTTACCGCCGCGGGGACTTCCGGCACCGCTGCACCCTCGTCGGTGCAGTCGGTTGGCCGTCGAAGGTAACCCATGGCTAGGGTTAGGGTTCCTACCCTTAACCCTAGCCTGGCGTGTACTGAGGGTGGCGGCCCGAAGACCTTCGGCGAAAACGCCCGCCGCCTCCCTCGCCCGGTGTGTAAACGCCGGTGGGGTTCCTCAGAAGGATAGGAGCCGACGCGCCTAAGGCCAAGGTATGTTGATCCCCTTGTTTTCTTTTGATTCTTAACCATGCTTTGAACCGAATCTGATTCGTTCCTCTCCTTCTAATTTCTTGGCTAGTTTACTTAATTAGGGCTGAATTTGACTAACAGAAAATAGATCTTAATTTAAAACATGATCAGAAAACAATCTAATTCTTAATTTGAATTGAATTACCGAGTTAGTGTTCATTAGCACGGCTCTGATGCCATTGTGAGCTTCTGACTCACTTAGGATCAATGCTAGAACATCTAATCGGTGAAATTGAGACTTAATCAATCTTTATGCTAATCATTTGGTCTAATCTAACAATCAAACATGTGAAACAGATTATAGTACTTAGGAATAAAACGCATTAAGAGGTTTAGATATGGATTACCTTCACTGGATCCACTTGATGCCATAGGGCTCAAATGGATGGTCGTAGGAGTAGGACTTGACGCGGTGGCGGCGAGTGCCGGTACGGCCTTCCCCTCACTCCGCGGGTGATTAGATCGGGTTTTGGTTTATGGGGAGAGATTGAGCTCCTAATTCACTTGATTCAACCAAGGAGCCCCGGCCTCTCCCCTCCTTTTAATGTTGCGCGTGTGAGAGGGGGCCGCACCGTAACAGAAACGGTTGCGCCCCCGATCAGGGTGCGTGAAGGAGGAAAAATCGGAAGGGGGGGCGTGGTTGTTGCCCACGTCACCCCCCCTGAGATCATATCGACTAACAGAAAGCCCTTCCGGCCAACCTCGCCGGAGATCGCCGCCGCTGAGATCAGGCGCACGCGGGGAAGAAGAAGGCGTGGGGTGGGGCCCGCACACAGAATTTAAACATTTCTGGGATTTTCCGTTTTGGTTCAAACTTCAACTAGCTATAACTTTTGCTAGGAAACTCCAAAATTAGGGAACCAAATTTTGTTGTATTTCAGATTTTTTAGTAATTTCCAACAAAACAAATTTCAGCTCATGAAACTTATTATTTTCCCAGAATTAATTCCCTAAAATTTAAACTGTTGAGAATTTTATCTGGAAAATTGTTCATTTGAAAATCCTTGAGTCACAGTAAAAATTTCAGATCCATCCAAGTTCATTTATTTCCCCTAATGGTGTGATTAATTGAACTGCCCTAAGAAAATAGAAAAATGTACAGAAACATTTTTCAGATTTTCTCCAATCTTGCTTAGAGCATAACTTCCTCTAGGATTCTTCAAATGACATGAAACCAATTCCATTAGAACCATATCAAATTCTAGTTTCCAGAAAGTAATGGGTTGAACCATGAAAATTCCTGGAAATCTTTAGAGGCCTTAATAAGGACCAAATAGGCTTTTATTTGTACAGAGCTCAAATGAACTTTGTTTCAAATAAAACTTGGTCAAGTCTCTGGTTAGGATCCTACCAAGCCACCATAAAAATTTCACAGCCAAAGGGGGGGGCTAGCTACAATTATGGTATTTACATAGTCAGTTCATAGAACTTCGGTACAAGTCGAGTAGTTGGAATCTACTCGCCAGTATAGGCTTTGGGACACACGGGATTGGTTCGAGTGATGTGAGATAACTTTAGTAAGAAAATGAGACTAGGCAGGGGCTAGGGCGCAGCAAGAGGAAGTCTTGTGGGTGCAGCCCTGTCCATGTCGATTGAGGACCGATCCGTGTGCGGCCCCGCTGAACAAGTATTGAATGTACCGAAGGCATATCGGAGATATAGGCCCCGATAAACCGATGTAACCTATACCTCCGGGCGTCGAGGCATAACGCACCGATTTATAGGTGTAGGTTGAGGGTAGCAAGGTGGAAATCCGATAACGGGCATAGAGAGATGCTCCGTGTAGGGAACCCCCTGTCCGTTTGGGTGTGACCGGTTCGACGTTTGGGCTGTTTGGTGAAAGGTTGTCCCGTACGACATCGAGTGAGCGTGCTGTGCAGCTCCAAGGGTGGGCGTACGTGACGTGCTATTCGGGTATCCCTGCAGGTGTATACCGAGTTGATTCGCCGTCCCTCACGGTGATGAGTACCGCTTGTTCACTGTGTCGTGATGTAGATAAATTATGGAATGTTGTGATTCAATTCTACTGATATGTATAAATTGTATTGCTACATGTGTGCCACCAAATATCGCTTACTAAATTTCAGATTCATGAACTGTTAACTTGTGGCTAAAAGATGAACTAAGGATGAACTTGTAGGTGTGTCCGTTTGCTGCAATTTACCATCCCATGTTCGTTGTGAACTGCATGTAGAGTTTCATGCATAGGGAGTCGGTTAAGTCTTGTTGAGCCATCGTGCTCACGGTAGCTGCTATAAGTGTTTTTCAGGTGATGACTACCCCATGGACTTGGGGTACGAGTCCACTGGCGAGGCCTACCCTCCGTCGGGGACCATGGCTGAGTGGGAGCCGTACACGCCGCGCTGAGCTGAGGAGTGCAGCTAGTGTGGGTTGTGCATACGGCTGGGCAACCGACTTTTGCTAGATAGATGGGCGTGAGTTGTATAAACTTAGCTTCCGCTGTTGTAATCTCAATACTAGTTTGTAACTAAAGTCTTGTACTATGTTGTGCATATTCAGTTGGTTTCCTATGTAATACAATGTGTTTCTTATGTTGTGTGCTGTCTGGTGTCGCATCGTGCGGCACCACCCTCTGAGATCCTGGGCGAGTGGATTCCGGTCCGTCACAGGCTGGTAGTACGGGAAAATTTAGGATTACGGTGAGGATTCGCTAGTATGCCCAAGTAAGGACTATATTAGCATAGTTACTTAAAGTGACATGACTAACATATGTGTTATAGTTCTGAATTTTGTTTATGTAACGACGCACCTACGCTCAGGTAAAAATGGTAAGGAATGCCACCGAAAGCGGTTCAATTTCGGTTAGCTCCCCTGACGAGGAATGTGGTTCAGAGATAGGTCTCACAGCTTGGTGTGAGATGTCAATATGAAACTCTTGGACTCTTCATGTTCCTGAGTTCATATGAAACGCTGATCCATAGCGTGCATTAGGCAAGAAAGTGGAGACCCCATCGTGTGGTCAGTAACGCGATAGTGTGTTCTTCTGGAAATAGCCTAGGAGGACATACGCAGCGCTTGCCATCAGCGTTCCCTGCAGGGCAGTAGGTGGTATCTGTTGGGTTGATAAAAATTCCCAACCGTGACGACCCGTTCGCGCTCTACTCGGGTTCCCTGTCGTGTGGTGTGGAAACACGATCACGTACCTTGAGACAAGGCTTAACTCAAGGACGGCCGTATGGCAATGGTACGGGCGTATGTATTTACTTTCAAATATGGACCTGCCTGAAATGAAAACAACCCTTGAGTGCATCATTATTGAGTGTTCTTCTGAAGTACTAACCATGTATGTAAACCGTGTAGTACACGTGTGTGAGCGACCGTTTAGGGTCAGAGACGTATATGCCGGTATAATCCGGTTAGGATTTTCTTTTTGTGAGAAACGTAGTACCGACATATAATAGGCATTTGCATGCAAGATAATGGTAACAAGGAACTAAAATAACTAAGTTTCAATATTTAGGACCCTGGTTTAGTAGAAAAATTCAATAGTTGATCAGTTTAGCTCAAAGGGATTGAAAAACAGAGTGTTCTGTTTTGGCAGCAAGTTTGCTGAACTTTAACAGGGCATAACTCACAGGTTATTTAGCCAATGGGGGTGTGGGATATAGTTATGAAAAGAGGTTTACGTTCTCTATAACTTTGTTGTAGACTTCCAGAGCAGAATCACACCTTAAACTGGTTTAAATTCCAGATGATTGTAAACTGTTCAGAACCAGGACAGGTTCAAAAACTCTCTGGAGTGTTCTGTTTTTCAAGCATAACTTCCTGTATAAAAATATAAAATTATCCTATGATACATTTTTGGAAAGGGTAGGAGATGTGTTACATCTTTGTAATTCAAAGTTTCTGCAATTGCAGCACGGAATTCAATGGAAATTAGAGTTGAAAACAGCAACTTCCAAAGGAGGAGCTGTTGAAATTCTTCAAGAAATTACTGTTTGCTTTGAATTATAATAAGTTTTTAGCCAGAGCTGATATGAGGGAAAATAAATACTCGTTGGAAATCTACTGAAGTTAACTTTAACTTTGGTATTCAACTTGAGTTATGAAAATATCATGTACCAGGTCAAAATCTGGAATATGTATAAACTGGTCATTCTGGCAGAGGGATGACAGTGAACTCAATTGAGAGGTTGTTGTACCCTAGTAATTGAGTACTTCCAATGGGGTAGAACATACTCATGAGTGGTTATCTTCAACTATCTAAAGATTTGAGTAGGTTTCTTACTCAAGTTTCTTTTACTAGAGGCCATGTTTGTGTCGTATTGAAGATAAAAGGGTAGTATACGTGATGACAAAGCGATATTAACGTCTCGTAGTGACCAAACCTAGTTGAGATGAACTTCCAAAGAGGAAGTCCGTCAATTTGAATTAAACTAGCTGGTATTTGGTCTGGTAATGGTGTAGCTTGTGCAAAGTTATTACATTATCTATATACGAGATGTATCGCATGTTTTACTGTCATTATGTTTTATGCCTGTTTTATTGGACTGCATGAAGTATGTTGCGGGACTGATTTTTATTGTCGTATGGTTGCAGATGGTTCGTACCCGGGCCGCGGATGAGGTCGGTGGCTCTAGCAAGCAGGGGGGTGATGACTCCCAGCCACCTGCCTACGAGAGTACCCCGCAGCAACAACCACCACCGCCGCCTCCGCTTAAACTAGAGGATGTGATCGCGTCCCTGGTGGGTAATCGTGAGGAGCAGACCGATCTGCTCCGCACGATCGTGCAAAATACGTCCCAGGCCGGGGGGCGTCAAGAGAGGGGGCCTCGTGAGCCCCACATTGTAACATGCTCGGACTTCATGAGTACGCATCCTCCGGTGTTCACCGAAGCGGCAGAACCCCTAGAGGCCGACAACTGGCTGCAGACGATCGAGTCCATGTTCGGGCTGCTCCAATGTACGGAGCGGCAGAAGACTCTCTTCGCGGCGCAGCAGCTTCATGGTGCCGCTGGTGCATGGTGGGCAAACTATGTCACCTCACTGCCGGCTGGCCACGCCGTGGAGTGGGAAGAATTCCGGGAGGCGTTCCGCACCTACCATATCCCTCCTGGGATAATGAAGCGGAAGTTCCAAGAGTTCTTGGAGCTGAAGCAGGGCGGGAGGAGTGCCCACGACTACTCCCTTGCCTTCAACCATCTGGTTCAGTATGCGTCGGATTATGTCTCCATCGAGGAGAAAAAGCGAGAGCAGTTCTATCGGGGGTTAAATCCCGAGATGAAGACGCATCTCGTACAATGCAATCGTGGCACGTTCAACCATCTCGTCAACGCCGCGATCATGCAAGAAGATGCTCAGCGGGAATTGGCGGCTGAGCAGCGAAAGCGCAGCGCTCCACCCAGCAGTGGAGTTGGAGCTCCTCAAAAATACCGCATGGTGTATCGGGCACCATCCGGTCAACAGTGGCATCCGCCGGCGCGACCTCAGCAGTTTGGGGGTCGTTCATTTCAGCCACCCCCATTCCGACCGCTGATGCCACCATCACGACTGCAACAGCAGCAGCAGATGGTACCCCGGGCGTTTCCACCGCCACAATGCGCCCCGGGTTTCCGTCCGCCGATCAGCGGATGACCGCCTCGCTACACCTGCTACACGTGTGGCCAGGCGGGCCATTTTCTCGAAGGACTGTCCCCAGGGGCAGCAGAGCAGCGGGCAAGCCCAATATCAGGGCGGTTCTCGAGGCCGACCTCTGGTTAAGAAGGTTGGTCAGTGAACCGGGGACGTTAGCAACCTCGACAATGGGGACGCCCCAGAGGGAGAAAACGTGCTGGCGGGTACGTTCACTCTCAACGATCAAGCAATCATCATCTTATTTTATTCTGGTGCAACCCACAACTTCATAAGTGCATCATATGTGATTAAGCATCAACTGGAAGCCTTTCCAACCAAGTGCTCTTATATGATCTACTCACCAGGAGGAAAGATTTCAGCAACTATGATGATTCTGAAAGCACCACTGTGCTTAGGTGGGAAGATATATCCCACTACTATGATTATTCTTGAGGGGCAGAAGATTGATGCAATCTTAGGGATGTCATGGCTAAGTTACCATGGCGCTGTCCTAGAAACATTATCACGGACGGTTCACCTCAACTCCCCACTACACCGTCCGCTGTCCGTCATACTAGACAATCCAGTCCCGGAAGTTTCAGCCGCCTATACTACTGAAGCTTCCAAGTTAGAGGACATCCCTGTAGTCCGAGAGTATCCTGACGTGTTCCCGTATGATCTTCCAGGCATGCCACCCGAATGGGATGTGGAGTTCAAGATTGAACTTGCACCCGGGACTACTCCCATATCACGGAGACCATACAAGATGGCTCCGAATGAGCTGGCTGAGTTGAAAGAACAGCTCAATGATTTGTTGAGCAAGGGTTTCATTAGGCCGAGTTCCTCGCCATGGGGATGCTCGGCGCTGTTCGTCAAGAAGAAGGATGAAACCTTGAGGCTGTGTGTGGATTATTGGCCGCTCAACGCCGTCACCATCAAGAACAAATATCCACTGCCCCGCATCGACATACTGTTTGATCAGCTTGTGGGTGCAAGTGTGTTCTCCAAGATGGACCTTCGCTCCGGGTATCATCAAATAAAAATCTGGGCGGAGGATATTCCGAAGACAGCCTTCTCGATGAGATATGGACTATATGAATATCTCGTCATGTCTTTTGGTCTCACTAATGCTCCGGCACATTTCATGTATCTCATGAACTTGGTGTTCATGCCGGAGCTGGACAAGTTTGTTGTGGTTTTCATTGATGATATCTTGGTTTATTCCAAGACAGAAGCAGAACACGCCGAACACTTGAGAATCGTCCTTCAACAACTGCGAGACCATCAGCTTTATGCTAACTTCAGCAAATGTGAGTTTTGGATCAGCCAAGTGCCATTTTTGGGACATATCATCTCAGCGGAAGGCATTGCGGTTGACCCAAGCAAAATTGAGCAAGTTCTAAAATGGAAAGCCCCCACTTCTGTCCATGAAATCAGAAGCTTCCTCGGTCTAGCAGGATATTACAGGAGATTCATTCCAAGCTTCTCCAAGCTTGCTAAGCCGATGACAGAATTACTGAAAAAGGGAACAAAGTATGTTTGGAACTCAGCATGTGAAGGAGCGTTCCAAGCATTGGTGAAGCATCTCACAACAGCCCCTGTCTTAGCTCAACCGGATACGACCAAGCCCTTCGACGTGTATTGTGATGCGTCCGGTATCGGTCTCGGCTGCGTGTTGATGCAAGAAGGACGTGTGGTAGCATATGGCTCACACCAACTTTGAAACCATGAGCAGCACTATCTGACTCATGGTCTTTAGCTCGCTGCTGTGGTTTTGGCGCTGAAAATGTGGAGGCACTATCTCCTGGGGAATTTGGTGCATCTCTACACCGACCACAAGAGCTTGAAGTATATCTTCACCCAGAAGGAGCTGAATATGAGGCAAAGGAGGTGGTTAGAACTAATTAAAGATTATGATATTGAGATTCATTACCACCCCGGCAAGGAGAATGTGGTTGCCAACGCGCTGAGTCGGAAATCACATGTCCATAACCTCACCATTACACCGGTGGAGGAGGAAGAGCCGAATTTATACTTGGTTCCTTATGGATCGTTCTACAATCTTGCCCTCATTCCTACCATTAGGGAAGATATCATTGAAGCTCAGAAAGTTGACAAGGGCATGGCACATATTCGGAGATGGATAGACAATGGGGATATCAAATGTTTCCAGAAAGATGATGAGGGGATGCTGTGGTTCAATGACCACATAGTCGTACCTCGGAATATGGATATGAGAAAGAAGATCCTTGATGAAGCTCACTTGTCTAAATTCTCCATTCATACGGGCAGCAACGAAATGTACCAAGATTTGAAGAGAAAATTTTGGTGGACACGGATGAAGCGTAAGTGGCTAAATACGTATCCGAGTGTGATACGTGTAGACGAGTAAAAGCGGATCACATGAGAAAATCAGGGCTGTTGCAACCCCTGAAAATTCCAGCATGGAAGTGGGAAGATGTGAGCATGGATTTCATTGTGGGATTAACCCTGACTTCCAACAAGCACGATTCCATTTGGGTAATCGTTGACCGGCTAACCAAGTCAGCTCACTTCATTCCCGTGCATACACGTTACCATGCCAGCAAGTATGCGGAGTTGTACATAGCAAGAATCCTATGCTTGCATGGAGTACCCAAGACCATAATCTCAGACCGAGGGGCACTGTTTGTAGCTCGTTTCTGGGAGCAGTTGCACACTGCTTTGGGTACCAAACTTATTCAAAGCTCCGCCTATCACCCTCAGACAGATGGGCAAACTGAGAGGGTGAA
The DNA here is from genome assembly GCA_030760725.1 of Neostapfia colusana. NCBI lineage: Eukaryota > Viridiplantae > Streptophyta > Magnoliopsida > Poales > Poaceae > Neostapfia > Neostapfia colusana. Next base: position 67,229,648 of record JASWHV010000011.1, read on the forward strand.
CCAAGTATTAGAAGACATGTTGAGAGCGTGTGCCATCCACCACGGTCGAAACTGGGATGATCATCTACCATTGGCGGAATTCTCGTACAAAAACGGGTATCAAGAGAGTATCAAGATGGCACCATATGAGGCTCTCTATAGTCACAAATGCCGCAACCCATTGAACTGGTGCGAGTCCGGTGAAAGGGTCACGTTCGGGGTTGATGTGGTGAACGACGCCAAAGAGCGTGTTCGGAAGATTCAAGCCAATTTGAAGGCCGCCCAATCCCGACAGAAAAGTTACGCTGATAAGAGGCGTAGGCCGCTACAATTTGATGTCGGGGAACACGTGTACCTCTGTGTATCTCCGATGAAAGGCGTGCATCGATTCGGCATGAAGGGAAAGCTCGCTCCCTGATTTGTTGGACCCTATGCTATCACCAAGAAGTGTGGACCAGTGGAGTATAGACTGGAGTTACCGGCATCTCTCGCTGGTGTTCAAGACGTTTTCCATGTGTCACAACTACGGGAATGTCTGAAGTATACGGCTGCTGTTCCCACCGAAGACATTGGCGAGCTGCAACCGGATTTGACGTATGCTGATTATCTGGTGGCAATTATTGATGAGAAGTCTCGGACCACACGCGTAGCCGAACGCTGTGGTTCTACAAGATAGTATGGAGTAACCACACCACTGAAGAAGCGACGTGGGAGAGCGAGGAATTCTTTCGCTCAGACTACCCGGATTTCATGGCATCTCATCACGGGTAATTCCTCGTACATCTTCGTCTCTTCTTTTATAATCTCGGGACGAGATTCTTTTAAAGGGGGAGGGATGTAAAATCCCAAGAAGTCACTTTATAAAAGGTTCATCACCTCTACACCACAGCTAACTTTGTGGTTAGCTCATGAACATTTGTGAAGAGCAAGTAAACACAATCAAGAGGGTCATTAGAGGAAAAGCCATAACTTCAAAAAGTAGGAGTCATACACATAAACATGAGAGGTTGAGCTCACCCCTAGCTAGACCTTAAATATTCTTGGGAAGGCTCAGGCCATGTTTCATGCAAATACCAACCTTTTTGAGGCACTTTTGGAGACATTTGGAAAAAAGGGGCTAGTTTGAATGCAAATTCAAATTGCAGCCACTTTCATTACTTGATTTCAAAAGTTGACTTCATATTCAAACTCAGCAATTTTTTCTGAGTTAGTCCACCAATTTTCATCCTCATTGGAGTTCATTTTGTTGGGAGCTAAATTTGCACTAATTAAAAACTGAATTTGAATTTCAAATTCAAATGTGCAGCAAATTTAACCAAACAAATTTCAAAGTGAGGAAATCAAATTCAAACCATGACTTTGAGGCTAAGTCTCTCATTCAATTGTGAGTAGCTGAGATATTTTCAGTGAAAACAAAAAAATTGAAGAAAAGAGGAGAGGATTAGAGGGGAGGGGGACCCACTGGTCAGTAGACTTTCAACTGAAGTCTACTCAGCTGCGATCGGGCAACAGCGCGCCAGCTCCAGACGCCGGCGCCCGACCGCCTCAGCACCATGCCACCTCCTGCTCAGGGGAAAAATCGGTGACCGAAGGGATAAGACATGTAGCCCTGCCGTGCCCCGTTTCTTCCCTCACGCGGCTCATCTTCTCCCCACACAACCGAAGCAGAATCGCTCCGAGCTCGATTCTCCCTGCTCACCGACGTCTGGGCGACACAAGGCTCGTCGTGCCCGACGATCAACACAAGAAACCACCGACCTAAGGTTCTTGTCATGCTAGTCCAAACCGCTTGTTGTTTCATTCGTTGTCGTGGGAGAATTTCCCCGGTGAAGTTTCGGTGTTCATAGGACCGAGCCGCTCCAAAATCTAAAATTCACGGGGATTAGCTCACCACAGCGTATGCCGAGCTATAAACATGTTCTACACCTTCCCATGGCCATCCAGGATCAAAAAGTACCAAAAACCGTCGAGTATAGGCTCTGGTTGTCGAGTTTTTCAAGTCGCCGCCGATATAGGACCTAGGTCGACGGTGAACACCTAGTTCCAGCCGTTTTAATGGTGAGCTAGAGCCATGTCCATGCTCAGCAGTCCACCATGGAGCTGTAGGGCCAGGAGTTACTTAGTATGAGCCTCAGTAGGGGCCGGGCGACATCGCCGGAGTTGATCCATAGCGGCGGCTCGTCGCCGAAGGGTTTCCGGCCGCCTAGAGACTTGGCTGACCCCAGGGATGAGTTCCTCGGGTCCAAAAAGGTAGAGGCGGCGAGCTGTGGCCCTAGAGGAGGTGGGAAATCCCTTCTGGCCGACCTTGCCAGAGATCGCTGCCGCTGAGATCAGGCGTGCGCGGGAAAAAAGAAAGCGTGGGGTGGGGCCCACATGCAGAATTTAAACATTTCTGGGATTTTTCAGTTTTGGTTCAAACTTCAACTAGCTATAACCTTTGCTAGGAAACTACAAAATTAGTGAACCAAATTTTGTTGGATTTCAGCTTTTCTAGTACTTTCCAGCAAAACAAATTTCAGCTCATGAAACTTATTATTTTTCCAGAATTAATTCCCTAAAGTTTAAACTGTTGAGAATTTTATCTGGGAAATTCCTTGGTGGAAAAATTCTGAAATTTGGCTGGGTTGTTCATTTGAAAATCCTTGAGTCACAGTAAAAATTTCAGATCCATTCAAGTTCATTTAGTTCCCCTAATGGTGTGATTAAATGAACTGCCCTGAGAAAATGGAAAAATGTACAGAAACATTTTTCAGATTTTCTCCAATCTTGTTTAGGGCATAACTTCCTCTAGGATTATTCAAATGACATGAAACAAATTCAATTAGAACCATCTCAAATTCTAGTTTCCATAAAATAATGGGTTGAACCATGAAAATCCCCGGAAATCCATAGAGGCTCTAATAAGGACCAAATAGGCTTTTATTTTGTACAGAGCTCAAATGAACTTTGTTTCAAATGAAACTTGGTCAAGTCTCTGGTTAGGATCCTACCAAGCCACCATATAAATTTCAGAGCCAAAGGGGAGGGCTAGCTACAATTATGGTATTTACATAGTCAGTTCCAAACATTGCATTTAAATTGACATATAGTATATTGCTTACGTGTAGTCGCTGAAGGCGAGGAAACTCCGGAAGTGCTGGACTTTCTCCTTCCGGACGAAGCCCTAACCACTGACACGCAGCAACAAGGCAAGCCCCGGTTTGCATTAACGAGTTTTATAAAGTTTTGCTTTATGTATACTTAGCATGAGTTATGTTTGTGCATTAGGTGTAGGATGGATGAAACCCAAGTGCCTAACCAGATTTTTCCTACAAGAGTGAGGGTAGTGTCTAAGTCCTCGAGTAGTCAGGATGTGCTTAATGTTCATAGAACTTCGGTACAAGTTGAGTAGTTGGAATCTACTGCGGGTATAGGCTTTAGGACACACGGGATTGGTTCGAGTGATGTGAGATCACTTTAGTAAGAAAATGAGACTAGGCAGGGGCTAGGGCGCAGCAAGAGGAAGTCTTATGGGCGCAGCCCTGTCCGTGTTGATTGAGGAAAGATCCGTGTGCGGCCCCGCTGAACAAGTATTGAACGTATCGAAGGCATATCGGATATATGGACCCCAAAAAACCGATGTAACCTATACCTCCGGGCGTCGAGGCATAACGCAACGATTTATAGGTGTACTTTGCGGGAAGCAAGGTGGAAATCCGCTAACGGGCAAAGAGAGATGCTCCGTGTAGGGAACCTCGTGTCCGTTTGGGTGCAACCAGTTTGACGTTTGGGATGTTTGGTGAAAGGTTGTCCCGTACGACATCGAGTGAGTGTGCTGTGCAGCTCCACGGGTGGGCGTACGTGACGTGCTATTAGGGTATCCCTGCAGGTGTATATCGAGCGATTCGCTGTCCCTCACGGTGATGAGTACCGCTTGTTCACTGTGTCCCGACGTAGATAAATTATGGAATGTCATGATTTAATTCTGCTGATATGTATAAATTGTATTGCTACATGTATGCCACCAAATATCGCTTACTAAATTTCAGATTCATGAACTGTTAACTTGTGGCTAAAAGATGAACTAAGGATGAACTTGTAGGCATGTCCGTTTGCTGCAATTTACCATCCCATGTTCGTCGTGAACTGCATGTAGAGTTTCATGCATAGGGAGTCGGTTAAGTCTTGTTGAGCCATCGTGCTCACGGTTGCTGCTATAAGTGTTTTTCAGGTGATGACTACCCCACGGACTCGGGGTACGAGTCCACCGGCGAGGGATACCCTCTGTCGGGGACCACGGCTGAGTGGGAGCCGTACACGCCGCGCTGAGCTGAGGAGTGCAACTTGTGTGGGTTGTCCATAAGGCTGGGCAACCGACTTTTGCTAGATAGATGGGCGTGAGTTGTATAAACTTAGCTTCCGCTATTGTAATCTCAATACTAGTTTGTAACTGAAGTCTTGTAGTATGTTGTACATATTCAGTTGGTTTCCTATGTAATACAATGTGTTCCTTATGATGTGTGCTGTAGGGTGTCGCATCGTGCGGCACCACCCTCTGAGATCCTGGGCGAGGGATTCTGGTCCATCACATTTTGTTTGATCAACTAGTGGATGCTAAGGTATTCTCCAAGATGGATCTTTGGTCCGGGTATCACCAGAGGGCAGAAGATGAAACTAAGACGGCGTTCTGAACAAGATATGGTCTTTATAAATATCTTGTCATGTCTTTTAGGTTGACCAATGCTCCAACTCACTTTATGTATCTCATGAACTCTGTGTTCATGCCAGAGTTAGTCAAGTTCGTCGTGGTTTTCATTGACGACATCTTGGTCTATTCAAAGTCAGAAGAAGAACACGCTGAACATTTGCGTATTGTGCTCCAACGCTTGAGAGATCACAAGCTTTATGCAAAGTTCAGTAAATGTGAGTTTTGGATCAGCAAAGTGCCATTTCTTGGGCATATTATTTCAGCGGAAGGCATCACTGTGGACCCAAGTAAAATCGAGCAAGTGCTGAATTGGAAATCTCCAACATCTGTTCATGAAGTGAGGAGTTTCCTAGGGTTAGTGGATTATTACCGGAGATTTATTCCAAACGTCTCCAAAGTCGCTAAACATATGACGGAGCTGTTGAAGAAAAGCACCAAATATGATTGGAGCAATTCATGTGAACAAGCTTTTCAAACTTTAGTGAAGAACCTCACCACAGCTCCAGTTTTGGCCCAGCCGGACACCACGAAGCTTTTTGATGTCTATTGTGATGCATCTGACATTGGTTTGGGTTGTGTGTTGATGCAAGAAGGACGCGTGGTCGCGTATGGATCCCGACAACTTAGGGGTCATGAGCAGAATTACCCGACGCATGACCTTGAACTAGCTGCAGTGGTCTTAGCATTGAAAATGTGGAGACAATATCTATTAGGCAATCTAGTAAATCTCTACACTGACCACAAAAGCTTGAAGTACATCTTCACACAGAAAGAACTGAATATGAGGCAGCGAATAAGGCTAGAATTGATCAAGGACTATGAACTTGAGATTCATTGCCATCCGGGCAAAGCGAATGTGGTTGCCAACACACTTAGTAGGAAAGTCCATGTTCACCATTTAGCCATGGCTGCACAGGAAGAAGGAGAACCAAGCCTGCGCTTAGTTCCCTATGGATCGCTGTTCAATCTCACTCTTATTCCTACAATCCGGGATGAGATTGTAGAGGCTCAGGAGAGAGATAGGGGTATGTCTCATATCCGTAGGAGAGTGGACAGCGGTGAATTGAAGATGTTCTGCAAGGATGAAGAGGGTACTCTATGGTTTAACAACCGCATAGTGGTACCTCGGAATATGAAATTGCGGAGGAAGATATTGGATGAAGCACATTTATCCAAGTACTCCATTCATCCAGGAAGTAATAAGATGTACTAGGACTTAAGATCTAAGTTCTGGTGAACCCGGATGAAAAGAGAAATTGCGAAATACGTATCCTAGTGTCATACGTGTCGGCGGGTTAAAGCCGACCATATGAGGAAAGCCGGACCACTTCAACCGCTGAAGGTTCCAGCATGGAAGTGGGAAGACATAAGTATGGACTTCATCGTCGGTTTATCCGTGACCAGCAACAAGCATGATTCTATTTGGGTAATCGTCGATCGTTTGACCAAGACCGCTCATTTTATTCTAGTCCATACTAAATATGTGGCAAAGAAGTATGCGGAGCTGTTCATCTCAAGAATCGTGTGTTTACACGGGGTTCCCCGCACCATCTTCTCTGACCGAGGTGCATTATTCATATCCAGATTTTGGGAGCAACTACATGCTTCACTAGGAACCAAGTTAATTTGGAGTTCAGCGTATCATCCGCAAAAAGATGGTCAAACGGAGAGAGTAAATCAGATTCTGGAGGATATGCTACGAGCGTGTGTCATCAATCATGGGAAGAATTGGGATGACCATCTGCCGTTAGCAGAATTCTCGTATAATAACGGTTATCAATCCAACATCAAGATAGCCCCGTATGAAGATCTTTATGGCCGGATGTGCCGCACACCACTAAATTGGTGTGAGTCCAGCGAGAGAGTGGTCTACGGGATTGATCTTGTGAATGAGGCCGAGGAACGAGTGCGAGTAATTCAAGCCAATTTAAAGGCTGCTCAATCTCGGTAAAAAAGCTATGCAGACAAACGACGTTGACCTCTCCACTTCAACATCAGAGACCACGTGTATCTTCGTGTCTCTCTGATGAAAGGGATTCATCGCTTCGGAGTGAAGGGAAAACTAGCTCCGCGATTCATCGGGTCGTTTGCTGTCACTGAGATATGCGGACCCGTGGCCTTTCGTCTGGAGTTACCGACGTCACTTTCGGGTATTCACAATGTTTTCCACGTCTCTCAGCTGTAAGTACCCAACTGCAGTTCATGTAGAGAACATTGAGGATCTTCAACGGATCTCACTTATTCTGAGTACCCGATGCAGATTATCGACAAGAAGACTCGCGCCACAAGAAATCGGACATTGCGATTTTACAAGGTCTTGTGGAGCAACCACACCGCTGATGAAGCCACGTGGGAAAGGGAGGATTTTCTCTGTTTAAATTTTCCTGACTTGTTTGTACCATATGTCCAGTAGTTATTCTCTCTTCTTCTTTCTTATTGTAATCTCGGGACGAGATTCTTTTAAGGGGGGAGGAATGTAACAGCCCTAACTTTTGTAAAGTTTGATTTCAACTTATAAAACAAAGTTAAGGCGATAAAAGACTATAGTTGTGTCCCATGAAATGATGAACACAAATATGGACATGTGAGGGAGGTAAGGAAATTTCTCTAGCCCATGCTCAACACATGTTAACCTAGGGGAAAGAATTTCACTCCCAAAACTCTAATTCATGTGCACCTTCTCTATGATAGAGTAGAGGGAATTTAAACGCAATTTGAATTCTTTTGAAATAATTCATGTTCAGATTGCCCAAATACATACAAAGGAATTCACCGATGCGTTCCCCACGTACCAATGAGCTCATGATCCAAATTTGGATATTTTTGGAGCTCGTATACCAATTATTCTGAGGAATATTCGAGGGAGAGTTCAAATTCAAATTTGAATTTGAAAACTGAACCAAACATGCTCAATTTTGAAATTTAAGTTTAAATTCAAATTCCTCACATCATGTTTGGTCTACCGTCCAATTTTGGTGGAATTCAGACGAAGGTGGTGCAGGAATATCTAAGCACAGAGGAGGGAGATATTTGAGTTGTGAGGGCCCACATGTCATACACACACTCGAACAAACCGACTCGGCTCTGTTCTTCCTTGGCTGAGCGTGCGACAGCAGCTCGGTGAAATCCACTCCCGAGTCTTTGCGGTGACACCTCCTGTTTCGATCTTTTGCTGGCCTAATCCACGCACATGAGTGCAACAAATCTTCTTTGCTTTCTCTCACTCGTGCACGCTCTCCGTTTCCCACCCGAGAAGAACACAGCGGCCGCTCTGCTTCTCCCGATCGCCATCCACCAACTGAACTTCCTTTGCTCGAGCTCTCCACATGAAAAAGCTTCGCCAACGAGTGCTCTAGCCGGCTAGCACCATTCCTCCGCTGTCCCGAGCTTGCTTGCGCCTAGAAAGAGCAGAGTTGCTGCTGCTCCCGAGTGCATACCGAAGAAACCGAACTTGGTCACCGTGGGCAGCCCGAACCAAGGGTGATCACGCCAAAGCAAGCCAGCCCCTCGGTGCACCGTCGACCCTAGTTGCTTACCCCCAAAACTCAGCCCTAGCCATTGATCACATAGGGAGAATTTTGAAGTTTCCTCCTGGCCGGCGCAACTTGACGCGAGGTAAGGAACTTGTGAAATTCGTCATCAATTCGCGTTGGTTGTGTTCCAAACTCGACACGGGACCTTAACTACCTAGCGCACCTCCTCCATCGATTTTAGACCGAGAAATTGAGTGTAGAGCAAGGAATCAGAGTTCTTTTTGAGGGAGTACCGCCGGCCCACGTCGGGCGCATGGTGTCGATAGGTTTGGAGTGCTCCCCGGTCCGTTTAACCTCCATGTCGATCTTCTACACGATCCCCTAGTGCTTTAGATCCCAAGAACCGATCGTTTGGTGAAGAAATGAGTCACCACTACCTCGCCGGAACCCTAGTTCTTGCTGTCATCGGTGCGCACTGTTTTCCTGCGAGTTTCGGCCGCCGGCGACCTCACCAAAGTGTTCAGCGGGTTGGAAAAGGGGGGCAGTGACTAGGAGGCCGGGAGGTGGCCGGAAAGTGGCTTCCGGCAACCCTCGCCGGAGGCCGCCGCCACTGCCCTGTTTGGCACGAGGTTGAAGGTGAGGGATGACAGGTGGGACCCACGGGCAGCTTTTAAACTTTTCCAGATTTTCCCATTTTAGTTCAAACTTTGAAGAGCCATAAATTTGGGTTGGAATGTCCAAAAATTGCAAAATAAATTTTCTTGGACTCCTCTCAGAGAGTACTATCCAGGGGTGCATCCCAATATTTATGAAAATACCTGGATTTGGCTCATTAATTCATTTAAAGAAATATTGTAAGAATTTTTACAGGAGTTCTGTTTATTGTAAAATTCCCAAATTTTGGGCAGGAAAATTCTTCCAAAAATCCTTGAACTCCAGTAAAAATTTAAGAGGCATTGGACCTCATTTGCTCGGCCAAATGTAGTGTCAATCCTCTATGTCTCTGAAAAATGGGAAAAATGAACAGAGACATTTTCAGACTTTTACCCAAGTTTGTAAAATCCATATCTCCATGTAGGGAACTCCAAAAATGGTACAACCAATTCCTATGGACTCAGGACATTTTTTACTTCACAGAAAGTCTACTCTGCAGCATAGGAAAGCTTAATATCTAGGGGATAGAGGCAGATTAGTGAAAATCACATAAGGAATTATTGTGATCACCTTGAGCCAGGTCATGAGCTCAATTTTTGCACACTGCCTAAATACCTTCCATAGAAGCTGTGCTTAAATTTTCAGCTTCACTGGACCTATGGATCTCGAGCTACCATCCTTTAGGTTTAAGTGTTCATATAATGGACTTAATCACATGGTGATTACTAGTATCTCCTTATCACCTAGCTTTAATCATCTCTAATATTATAGATGCAACAACAGAAACCTTGCTTTTGTTTGTCTCTTTTAAGTGTGAGTTAACTTGAACAACAGTTTTGAAACAGTTTCTAAATTGCTTTTGAAATATATGTGCATAATCATCTCAATAGCTCACGTGACGTCGACGTGCGAAGAGGACTCAACTCCGCAGCGAGGATCTCCATCTCGTGACGAATTTGGCGGATTATCCGGAGGAAGACTAACTCATAGCTTCTAAAAAAACCGTTGAACAAGGAAAGCCCCGGTTTGCATATAATTATCATTTTAAATTTTGCTTTACTTCACTTCATGTGTATTAGACTTGATATTGTGCATTATGTCTAGGATGTTTGAAACCCACTTGTATGGCTATTACATCCCTGAGTAGAAGGTTTAGTGCAGGCTTTGCCTCACCGTAGATGTTAGGCTAATGTTGTAGCTAGCTCGGTAGAAGTCGAGTAGTAAAAAGCTACTCGCGAGAAAGGTCGAGTAGTGAAGTTACTCGTGAGAGGATGATGATAAGAGCACCCTCATGAAAAAGAGATGGGGACGGGGATGTTCCTGTAGGTTGGAGCGCTCAAGGTTGGTCTCGACCTGCGATGGGTGTGACAATGCTTCAGACCACATTGGGCATGGGCCAGAATGGTAATGCAAATGTGGAGGTTGGTTGTAGCCCCGTCCGTATCGGTTAAGGACCGCGCCTATGTGGCCCTGCTGGACAAGATTGAGCTGTACCGGATATATAGTGGGGTATGGGACCCATGAAACCGATGTAACTCGATGGACCGTGATATAGAAACTCATCCTTCACGTGGGAATGGCGTTGAGAAGGCGGGAGGTGTAAATCCTTTAGCGAGCAACTTTGACGTGTCCGCGTAGAGGACCATCCTGCTCGGTGCGAAACGTTTTTCTATGTCGGGGTGTCGTGTGAAAGGTTGCTGCATACAACGTAAGAAAGAGCTCTTGAGAGAGTCTTTGCGGGTGTATGTATTGTGCATTCCGGGTTGTTATTGATTCGAATCACCGTCGCTCGCGGAAGAGGATTGAGCATACTTGCCCACTGCGCCGTGATGTAGTAAGAAGAGGAACTAAGTCTCTTAACATGCTTTTTATGGACTAATCATTGTATTGAAACCTTGACTGAATTTGTGAGGGCCGCCCGGCCTGGACCTGATCACCCACGAGGCCGTGCCGCTCGCCCGAGGACCGCGTCGGGTGGTGCCGTGCGATGCGGCACCCAACAGCATACGGGTCGAGGAGACATCATATTACATACAAATCTGTTTTGCAGAAGCATACAAGAGTATTTTACAAATACATATCTCAAAATAAACTACAGTGGAAGGCTATAACTCACACGACTCATTTCTAACTTAGCAACGAAAAAACAGTCCAGCCCGCGGGCGTTCCTTAATAGCAACACAAAGAACAAACCGCAGCGGCGAGGATGCTCTTGAGTAACCACTAGGAGGTTTCCGAGTCTCATTGGCATCCCTTCTTATAAGCATGAAGTCAATACCTGCAAAACAACTCGGATAGCATCCGTGAGCATAATGCTTAGCAAGACTTAACCGTCACCCTAGTCATGAAACTCTACATGAGGGTATAACATAAAGTGGGATGGCATAATGCATAATAAACTTGCCTAAATGTGAATCCTTACTTTCAAGTGTTATTTGCAGCAATTTAAAAGTAACCTTGGGCACGCCACATCGGTAGTCCACAATCAAACAAGAAACGCTTTCCCCCGATGTAATTTGCTCACGGTAGAATGAATCAAGTTTGCCCTGGCCTATTCGTACAATGTATCATCACAATGCTAGTATCAACTTCAAACAAATGTGATTAGTTCCTTTCTCATGCAAGTTCTTACTACGTCACGACTATGAGAACAAGTATGCTCGGTCCTTTTCCGCGAGCGACGGTGATTCAAATCAATAACACCTGGACTACACGACACGTTCGCCCATACTCGACGTTGCCTACAGCAACCATCACTGACGTCGTACGTGGCAGCCTTTCCCCCATTTCACCCACGTTGAATCGATCAAATCATCCCATACAGTAGCCACTCTCATGGTGCACCTACCGACATGATTTGTCATGAGAATGTTACCCACATACTGCACACCGGCCACCTCGCTGAGGCGACCTGAAAAGGCTCAACGCAAGCTTTCCGAGGTACATCGGTTTACTGGGTCCCATATAGCCAGCATGAGTCCGGTACACAACTCAAACTTGCTCAACAGGGCCGCATACGGATCGGTTTTGACCGACACAGACAGGTCTATAGCACCCAGGCCCATATGTCCTGCTGCACCTACAACCTGCCAGTCTCAACTTTAACTTGCTAACAATTTTCTGAACCAGTCCCGTATGCCCATGTTGTTCCTGATCATGCGAGTAGCATCTCACCACTCGACTTCTACCGCACCTTACTTAAGCATGTCAGTTCTACATGCTGAAAGACACCTACCCAATACTCCATGGGTTCATTTGGTCATGCAAGGGGAGTATCAAAGCACTATACCTAATGCACATTTCATATCTTAACCGAAAGAGTGAATACAAAGTAAAAACTCAAAGCTATTGAATGCAAACCGGAGCTTACCTGTTTCGCAGGGTAGTCGTATATAATCAGTTAGTGATCCTTGCTGATCAACCCTTGATTCTCCGGAGTTTGATCCACTTCAAAGACTCGCTCCTTCGAATCCCCTTCGTCGTGAATCCTAATGAAATGTATATGCACAATTTTTATAGAATGCAATGGAAAGAATTTAAGACTTGATTTCTTAAGAACAAAGGCTGTGTGGAAATGCCATGAATGGCTTGTTTTGCCTCTGTTGTGCAAAGAATCATGAATCAACTAAATCGGTCGTAGTGTTTTAGCTATACACTAACAAACTTTCCTAATGAACATAAGAGGTGAGCTAAAAGGATTGAATGCAACTGAAGAACAAGAACTCCAATGGATTCAAAAATTTTACAGCATGTTCTATATTAACCATATATTTAGCTTGCCAAATTAAAGCTAATCTGGATGCAAATTATGTCTACCATAATTCCCACAAGAGTCTTATGTATTTCCCACATACATAAGTATGGTAGAACAAGGACAGGGAGTTCGAAGGCTCAACATGAACTGATAATTTACATGTGAGTTCCTGGTCACACGAAAGTAATTTGGTCCAAAATTTAGACCTTTTACTTGAGTAGTTCCTCCAGAACAATTCCTTAAGCATTTCTACTCAAAAGAATTAATTCTGGATTAATGTGCAATTTCATGCCCAATTCAGTGAACTACAATTTTAAGTGGGACTCAGAGAGCTTGCCTAAATTTTCCTATGATTTTTTGAGCTATGAATTGCCTAGAATAGATTTTACAAGTGGGTAACATTTTCTGAAAATGTTTCTGGACCCTTATGAACACAGAAGTTTGTATTTAGCAAATTCCTACACAAATGATCTTCAAATGAGCTGAAATTTTGCTAGAAGGTCAACAATATCCTAAAGAATATCCTGGCAAAATTTGAGGATTTTTTGATGAAAGAATTTTCCAGAATTTAATATTGACTTTCATACAAATTGGAGTTCATATTTGGGTAGATATTTGCAAAATGAATCCAACCCAATTTGAATCACTCAATTTGGAGATTCCTACACAATGATATGATTTTCCAAAGTTGGAACACAATCTGGAATTGTTTTCCTATTGAAATTCGACTGGGCCCATGTGTTTAAACTCCAGCCACTGGAATTGAAGCCACACCGGGTCACAGCGTTTTGGCGTGCAGCCACAGAGGATCTACGAGCCACAGCCGATCAGACATTTAAATTTCGGTCGCTGACAGCTGGGGCCCGCCCCTTCTCCTTCCTCCCGCCGCCTGCTTCGCGCGCGCGCCGCCCCTCTCGCCGGAATGCAACTGGAGCTCGCCGTCCCGACGTTTCCGGTTGCCGCCAGGCTGAGGCTTGCCGCCAGTGGGTTTAGGGGGTCGGGAAACATGATGGTGGTGCAAGCTCAGGCTGCCGGGGGCCGGAATACCATCGGCGACGTGCGGCGGCTACGGGAAGCGTTCGGCGCCATCGGCCAACCTTCCTAGACCGCCAAACACTCGACCAACTAGCTCTACAGCACCAGTGCATGACTAGGAAGCTCGACATGGCCTCGAACTAGCTTGGAAACGGCCGCAAGTGGGTTGTCATCGAGCGCCCGCTCGGGTCCACCATGAACACCCTCAAAAAAGCTAAAAATCCGCTGCTCCGAGGTAGTTTCATGCGACGGTTGCTAAAGGAAAGATGATCGCCGGCTAGTCCAGCTTCTATGTGCAAAGTTTGATGACCTAAGAAGAATTGGAGAGGGAGAATTTGAAGATCATACCGGACGCTCGGTTTGCACCCACCGGAGCTAATTTCCAAAATTCACCGGCTATGCTCCACGGGTTGGCTTGAGCTTCGGAGGAGAGCAACAACACAGTAGCACGCTCCCGTGGCCATGCTTGCTCAGCCCTGAAAACCACCGTGGTGAGCTGTCCACGTGAAGCCGATTTCTGGTATATGTTTGGTCGCGGCGGATGAGTTGTTTTTAGGGCAAGGGAGGCTGGAGCTTGCTAGCTTTTGGGTCAGGGAGGTGAGCAACGGGTGCGCCGTGCTGTTTTGCAGCTCAGAGGAAGTGGACACGAGTGTTTTCCCAGTTTCCCGGTTGCTCCCGAGGCAGCGGCGGTGAGTTCTCTGTTTGTGCGTTTGCTCGCGAGGAGGAGAAAGCAAAGGGTGTTTGGCTCGGTCTGTGGGGGAGTGGATCACGTAGAGAGCACGAAGAGGCATTCAACCGGTCGCAAGCGCTTGAGAGGAGAGCAGGAGGTGGCGGCAGCACCCTCAGTGGCATATGGTGAGAAGCTCCTCGTTGAGTTGAAAACAGAGCACAGAGACTTTGTTTGCTTTGTGTGCAAGTCACTAATTTAGCTCAATGACATGAGGGGTCCACCCCAAATTTCCTCCCCAAAAGTTCTCCTGAAGTTAATCTTCTCTAATGCCAAAGTTCTGAATTTCAAAGGTGGGCTAGAATTCGAATTACACGAATTCAGTTTGAATTTGCATAGCAAATTTGAATTCGGTTTGAATTTGGAAATGCCTCTATTTGGTCCCTTTTTAGCCCACCCTAAAGTTAAATCATTTCCATCCAAAACTTCCTCAATTCAAAACTATATGGCTGCAAAAGTATTCAAAGGTTTGGCCACAATTTGTGGTGAACTTTAAAGTTGGAAATCTGATTTTTAAACTTCATGCGAATAAATGTTTAAGTCCATATTGGTTCAACACATTCAAATGAACATGTGAGCTTCTTTTTGGATGAACATCCCTGAACAACTTTGCGTGAAGAAAAGTTTTAGCAAGTCCCATTTTTCATGAATTTTGCAGACGTAGACTTTCAAGCCTCAGTTTATTCATATACATTTTTGGGACTTTTACATTCCTCCCACCTTAAAAGAATCTCGTCCCGAGATTACAAAAGAAGAACGAGACGGAAGAGATAATTACAAACTGTACAAAGATAAAAGTTCCGGATAGTTGGTGCGGAGATAATCTTCACTTTCCCACGTCGCCTCTTCTGTGGTATGATTACTCCACAACACCTTGTAAAATTTTATCGTCCGGTTCCGGATTACCCGGGACTTTTCATCCATAATCTGAACCGGTCGCTCGGTGTAGGTAAGATCTGGTTTCAACTCATCGATTTCTTCAGTGCGGACAACAGCAGTGAATTTGGGACACTTCCGCAGCTGTGATACATGAAATACATCATGAACACCTGCAAGACTTGCCAGTAGTTCCAGCCGGTAGGCTACGGGTCCACACTTCTCCGTGATAGCAAAAGGACCTATAAAGCGGGGAGCGAGTTTCCCCTTTACACCGAACCGGTGAATTCCCTTCATCGGAGATACACGAAGGTAAACGTGCTCTCTGACGTCAAACTTCAATGGCCTACGCCTTTGATCAGCGTAGCTCTTCTGTCGGGATTGTGCAGCCTTCAAATTTTCTTGTATCAACCGAACTCGGTCTTCGGCTTCGTTCACAAGATCAACCCCAAACAGAACTCTTTCGCCGGACTCACACCAATTCAGCGGTGTGCGACACTTCCAGCCATCGAGAGCTTCATACGGTGCCATTTTAATACTCGCTTGATATCCAATTGTTGTATGAAAACTCCACCAACGGTAAGTGATCATCCCAATTCTTACCGTGGTGGATGGAACACGCTCTCAACATGTCCTCAAGCACTTGGTTCACCCTCTCAGTTTGTCCATCAGTTTGAGGGTGATATGCGGATCTCCTAATCAGCTTGGTGCCCAACGAGGCGTGCAGCTGCTCCCAAAAACGATCAACAAACAGCGCACCCTGATCTGAAATTATAGTCTTTGGAACACCATGCGAGCATTAATCCTTGAGATGTATAACTCCGCATATTGCTTGGCTCTAAAATGAGTGTTCACCGGTATGAAATAAGCTGATTTCGTCAACCAGTCGACGATCACCCATATTGAGTCATGCTTCCGGGATGTGAGTGGTAATCCGACGATGAAATCCATACTCACATCCTCCCATTTCCATGCCGGTATCTTCAGAGGTTGTAGCGATCCGGCTTTCCGCATATGATCAGCCTTGACCCGTCTACACGTATCACATTCGGATACGTATTTAGCGATTTCCCTCTTCATCCGCGTCCACCAAAATTTCTGTTTTAAATCTTGGTACATCTTATTACTGCCGGGATGAACGGAAAACTTCGACAGGTGGGCTTCATCCAAGATCTTTTTCCAGAGTTTCATATTACGTGGTACCACTATACGGTCGTTAAACCATATCGTACTGTTCTCATCCTTCCAGAAACATTTCACTTCTCCATTGTATAATCTTCTCCGTATGTGAGACATACCCCTGTCTCTTCTTTGAGCCTCAACAATCTCTTCACGGATCGTTGGAATGAGAGCGATATTGTAAAGTGCTCCATACGGAATGACACGGAGACTCGGTTCTTCATCTTTCAACTCAGCAATCGCCAAGTTGTGAACGTGGGCTTTCCGACTAAGTGCGTCGGTAACCACGCTCGCTTTACCTGGATGATAGTGGATCTCAATTTCATAATCTTTTATGAGCTCCAACCATCTCCATTGTCTCATATTCAGCTACTTCTGTGTGAAGATATAGGTCGGTGTAGAGGTGGACAAGATTGCCAAGTAGATAATGCCTCCACATCTTTAACGCCAACACCACAGCAGCAAGCTCGATATCGTGAGTTGGATAATGCTGCTCGTGGTTTCGCAGTTGAAGAGACCCATAGGCGACTACACGCCCTTCTTGCATCAGAACACAGCCGAGACCGATGCCGGATGCATCACAATATACATCAAATGGCTTCATCGTGTCCGGCTGAGCAAGAACTAGAGCTATTGTGAGATGTTTCACCAGAGTTTTGAATGCAGCTTCACATGCTGCATTCCACATGTATTTAGTGCCCTTCTTCAGCAGCTCCGTCATTGGTTTAGCAATTTTTGAGAAGCTCGGAATGAACTTCTGATAGTACCCCGCTAAACCTAGGAAACTTCAGACCTCGTGGACAGATTTGGGAGATTCCCACTTCAGCACTTGTTCAATTTTGCTGGGGTCCATGGCAATGCCCTCTGCTGAAATAATATGGCCTAGAAAAGGCACTTGATCAATCTAGAACTCGCACTTGCTGAACTTGGCATATAATTTGTGCTTCCTCAGCCATTGTAGCACGATGCGCAAATGTTCAGCATGGTCTTCTTCTGATTTGGAGTAAACCAATATGTCGTCGATGAATACCATGACGAACTTGTCTAACTCCGGCATGAACACAGAATTCATCAAGTACATGAAGTGTGCCGGAGCGTTGGTTAACCCAAATGACATGACGAGGTACTCATAGAGTCTGTATCTCATCGAGAAAGCTGTCTTCGGTATGTCCTCCGGCCGTATCTTGATTTGATGATATCCCGACCGAAGATCCATCTTTGAGAATCCCTTTGCACCCACAAGATGATCGAACAAGATGTCGATGCGGGGCAAAGGATACTTGTTCTCTATAGTGACAGCATTTAGAGGGTGATAATCAACACATAGCCATAGTGTTTCGTCCTTCTTCTTAACGAACAGCGCAGAGCAACCCCAAGGTGAAGAACTTGGTCGTATGAAACCCTTGCTCATGAGTTCATTTAGCTGCTCTTTCAACTCCACTAGTGCGTTAGGTGCCATCATGTAAGGCCTTTGTGAGATAGGTGTTGTTCCCGGCGCCAGTTCAATCTTGATATCGACGTCCCGTTCGGGCGGCATGCACGGTAAATCATCGGGAAACATGTCAGGATAATCACGTACCACCGGAATATCTTCAAGTTTAAGCGCTTCTGTGTGGTAGGCCGCTGCCGTTTCTTGATCATCGCTGTCTAAAAACAGTGTGTGCTGTCCATGAATCGGCGAGTCAATCTGGACAGTCCGGTTACCGATATCGAGAACGGTACCGTGACGATTTAACCAATACATCCCCAATATTACGCCTATATTCTACCTATCCAACATAATCAGCGATGTTGGGTAAATTTTTCCTCCAAGACACAAAGCTGCTCGGGACACAATCTGATTAGCAGAGATATTTCCTCCCGGTGAACGTATAAGATAACTCATTGTGGGAGTATTGGTGGATAGTTGGTGCTGATCCACACATGATTTGCTGATAAAATTGTGGGTTGCACTGGAATCAAAAAGTATGAGCACGGGTACGTCATTCAGAGTGAACATGCCCGCTAATACCGGTGCTCCCTCCGGGACATCCTCAATAGCAAGATGTTGCACACTCCCGGATTGCAATGCTGTTATATTGACTTGAGCATGTGGCGGCATACCACCTGATGATGATGGTTGTCCGCTGTTCAACAACTTCTCCCGGCATTCTCGCATAAAATGCTCAAAACGGTGGCAATAAGAACACGGATGTTTTCCTGGTTCTTCATTGACTTGTGGTTGAGAAGTTGTAAAGAAGGTTGTCCGGTAAGACTTGGGAACTTCCGAGTCATGTCACCCTTGGAGAACCTAGCCGCTGCCATGTCTTCGTGTTGCAAGCGAGAGGAGTCCGTGGGCTGGACCTCTTTTCGAGTGCTTCTTAGAGATTCGACGTGAGATGTTATAGACTTCTGCTGTAGCTACTTTATGTAAAGTATTTACAAAGAACAGTTGTAAGCTTCCGCTTTGATCTATGTAATACATTGTTCCTTATATGTGTGATGTTGGGTGCCGCATAACACGGCACCACCCAATGCGATTCCCGGGAAAGGTACCCCGTCCCCGTGGTACGGGACTGGCGGGGTCCCGTCAGCATGGTATCAGAGCCGTATTGGTAATAGCGCACGGAGTAAGGATCATATTACGACCAAAACTTAGGATACGGTGAGGAAACGGTATTAGGCCCACATAAGGACTATAATAGTATAGTTACTTAAAGTGGCAGCACTAACATATTTGTTATAATTCTGAATTTTGATTCTGTAACGACGCACCTACACTCAGGTAAACATGGTAAGGAACGCCACCGAAAGCGGTTCAATTTCGGTTAGCTCCCCTGACGAGGAAAGTGGTTCAGGGTTAGATCTCACAGCTTGGTGTGAGATGTTAATATGAAACTCTTGGACTCTTCATGTTCCTGAGTTCATATGAAACACTGATCCCTAGCATGCATTAGGCAAGAAAGTGGAGACCCCATCGTGTGGTCAGTAACGCGATAGTGTGTTTTTCTGGAAATAGCCCAGGAGGACAGACGCAGCGCTTGCTATCGGCGTGCCCTGCAGGGCAGTAGGTGGTATCCGTTGGGTTGATAACATTCCCAACCGTGACGACCCGTTCATGATATACTCGGGTTCCCCATCGTGTGGTGTTGAAACACGATCACGTACCTTGAGACGTGACTTAACTCAAGGACGGCCGTATGGCAATGATACGGGCATTTGTATTTACTTTCAGATATGGAACTGCCTGAAATGGAACAACCTTGAGTGCACCACTATTGAGTGTTCTTCTGCAGGTACTAACCACGTACGTATCTCGTGTAGAAACGTGTGCGAGAGACCTTCCTAGTGCCACTGATTAAACGTATATGCTGGTATAATCCGGGTAGGATTTTCTCTTGGTGAGGTAACATAGTTCCGACATGCTTCTTACGGTGCATCGACACCGTACTACACTTAATAACCCTTCCCGAAGAAGAAATGATTCATGAACTAACTTTCAACTAAAAATGGAAGTTTGAAGCAAGTATTAGTTACTGAACTCTTATTTTGAGCTAAGATTCAAATGAGAGAATTACTAGGCTGCAAGGATTTCAAAAACAGAATACTCTGTTTCTGGCAGGAATTCTTGCTGGACTTTAACGGAGTATAACTCTGAGTAGATTGAACCAATTAAGGTGTATGATAAAGTTCTGGAAAGATTTTCAAGTTCTCTACAACTTACTTGTAGATCTCCAGAGCAAAATCACACGTTAAGTGGGTGAAAAGTCCAGTTGAAGGCAGACTGTTCAGAACCAGGACAGCTGCAAAAACCTCGCTGGACCTTTCTGTTTTTATGCCATAACTTCCTGTAGAAAAATCCTTAAAGAGCCCATGATACACCGTTGGAAAGATACTGAAGTTTGCTACAGCTTTGGTATTGAACTCGAGTCAAGAATCTGTTGATAACTTGAGTAAAATTTGGAGTTTGTGTAAACTAGTCCCGCTGATTAGTTTAACGTACTTAAGATTTGTTTAAACATGAATGTGGTTATGCTTTCATAAAGTTCATGACATGTTCATGTTTTACTTATCTTTACTCACTACTGAGATAGAATTTTGATTGACTCAAAATTTTGTTTCGTGTAGTATGGTACGCACACACCCTCAAATGGAGATTGGAGGTTCAAGTAGAGGTGGGAATGACTCGACTTCATCACAAGAGCCATCGCCAACCGGATTGGCGGAAATCATGGCAAGGATGAATGAAACTCTCCAAACTCTAGTTCAGCAGGGAATAAATAGAGAAGCTCAACGTCACATGCCAACCCAGAGCACGTATCTGGATTTCTTGGCGACACAACCGCCGGTATTCTCTGAGGCGGCTGACCATTGTGAAGCAAATCACTGGTTACGTGTCATTGAGTCCAAGTTTGGGTTGATCCAATGTGATGAATTCTCGAAGACTCTATATGCCGCTCAGCAGCTTCACGGCTTTGCTGGAGCATGGTGGGCAGACTACCTTGCTGTCCAACCAGCAGGGCATCGTGTCACCTGGGCGGAGTTCCAGGCTGCATTTCGTGCTCGTTTCATCCCTGCGGGCATAATGCAAACAAGTCATGAAGAATTCTGGAACCTAAAGCAAGGTGACATGAGCGTTATTGAGTATGCGAAGGAATTCAATCGCTTAGCTCAATATGTCCCTGACTATGTGAAATCACCAGCCATGAAGGGTTATCACTTTTACCGAGGGCTGACCGCTAGGCTGCGATGTGAATTGGCTCAAGTTAGCCAAGAGAATTTTGATGAGTTTGTGAGCTGTGCTATCACTCAGGAATATTATTCCAACCTCTACCTCAAAGAAAAGAGGGAGAGGGACTCATCACAGGATGAAGACAATCATCTGCCTCAGAAGTATCAGTTGGTGATCCGTTCACCTTCTGGTTGAGAGATTCCACAAGAGGTGCAATCATTCTGGGAGTGTGACGACTCTTTTACTCCACAAAGGTCTTATTCACCTCCACCGCAGCAGCAACTTGTTTCTCATGCACCTCGGTATCAACAAAGTGCACTAGAATATTATTACCCTCAAGAGGTTGAAGATGAACAAGGTGATTTCTCAGCTGAACCAAGTGCTGTCCCACTTCACATTAACAATGAGCTCAACATCAAGGAAGACACTGAACTGAGCAGCAACATTGTGTCTGCGGGTCCAGTTCCACAGTGTGATCTTGGGCAGCAAAGAAAAGCTATGTCCAAGGTGGGGACAGTTAATTATGTGTCAGTCGATGATCTGCCAAAGGGAGGACCTGTTCTTGCCGGCAGGTTCACCTTAAATGACAAGCCGGTTGTCATTTTATTCGACTCGGGTGCAACACATAACTTCATTAGCAGGGCGACGGTGATCCGGGATCAGATCCCCACAACTGTCACAAAATGTTCTTACCTTATTCATTCGCCAGGTGGGGACATCTCAACTAATGAAGTCGTATCTCGAGCACCACTTTGTTTGGGTGGAAAATTTTATCCCACCACCCTCATTATTCTCGAAGACCAAGGAATCAATGCCATATTGGGAATATCATGGTTGACCTTCCATAAGGTTGTTCTGGACATCGATAACAGGAGTGTTCACTTGGACTCTCCACTTCACTGGCGTCAAACATTGTATCTCGGCAAAGCGGTTCCCAAAGACCCGGAAGTATGTAATGCCGAGGCGTGCAAGTTAGAAGACATTCCGGTAGTCCGTGAATATCCGGACGTGTTTCCCGAAGATCTTTCAGGCTTACTGACACGACCCCACGGTCTTGTCGAGCCAGGATCACGCTGAGGGGTGCTGCGTTGCACAGCACCGGATAACATACGTCAAAGGTACAAAGCGGAAGCGAAATTTTATTACATAAACAAGTTATGAACATGTTTACATCAAAATAAGTTCAGTCTACACTCGCGGGCGTAAACTAAGCATCAAGTGCTACACTCGACGGGGTTCCCCTCCTGGGGTTCCGTCTCCTCTTCGGGAGTCCCTTCCTCATATAACCCTGCAAAAGCTTCAAACACAAGCAGTGAGCACGAAGGCTCAGCAAGTCTGACCCGTCTCACCTAAACATGGAACTTCTACATGAGGGGTGATGGGTTACATGAGGTAAAAATCATTTGCAAAGGACTCGCCTAATTAGTGGAACCTTACTTTCCAGTTTTAGCAGCAGGTTGTGGAGAACCTTACGCGAAGGCACATGAGAGAGCCGCAATCAAACAAGAAACACATTTCTCTCATGTACTTTGCCCAAAGTCGAAAACAACTTTAGTTAGCTCTAGACTACAGCAAATCATTAGCAATCACGTCCATCCTTCAATCAGCAACATTTTAACATGTAACTAGCCTATTCTTTCTACGTCATGGTACAGTGAACAAGTGGTACTCACTGACCGCGAGGGACGGCGATTATAATCGATTTACACCTGCAGGGTTACCCGAACAACCCGTCACGTACGCCCGTACTCGATGTTGCCTACAACAACCATCAAGGACGCCGTACGCGACTACCTTTCACCCGTTAGCCAAATGTTGAACCGGTCCAATCGTCCCGAGCAAGAGGTCTCTACACGCGCATCTCAGTGCCGCCAGCCGATTTATACCTCGAGCTCTCAACCTACCCTCTGAACGACCAGCTATGCCTCAACACCCAGCTACCCGAGTTACATCAGTTTCCCGGTTCCCATATAGCCGGTAGGTCTTCTGTACTGTTCTAGCTTGTTCAACAGGCCCGCACACGGCTCGGTCCTCAATCGACACAAGCGGAGCTACAGCACACAGGCCCCAAAGTCCTGCTGCCCTTACCATCCGCTTGGTCTCATTTTCTTGCCATGTGTTTCATGTGCTATCACTACCCGAGTCGAGTGCCTCTAGCCTATGCTCGCGAGTAGTTCCAACTACTCGACTTGTACCGAATCCTACACTATCTTAGCATGGCAGTAGCTAACGGGGTTTTCAATCCTAAACCCAACCCATGGTGTTCTTGGCTATGCAATTGGGTTTCCAAACAAGACTCTAGTACAAAGAATAAAGTAAACAAGTATGTGCTCAAAATAATAAAAATTTGTAAAAAGGTTAATGCAAACCGGAGCTTGCCTTGCTGCTCTTGGTCGTAGGCTAGCTGCTCCTCCGGAGTTACGAAGTCTAGGACTTCGGGTTCCTCCTCGACCTTAGCGACTACATGATATAAGACATACATGTATTAATTGGAATGCATTTATATTAAGTTTGAACTTGTGAAGCTTATAACCTTTGCTAGACAGACCTAATGACTGTGAAACTTTTATTGTGGATTGGTTACAACCTAAACAGAGACTTGGTCAAGTTTTAGTTGCAGCAAAGGTCATTTGGGCCCTCCACAATTAATTATGTCCTTGACCTTAATTGGAACTCTTAGGGTGTTCTAGGAATTTTCATGAAACCAACTATGACTTTCTGAAAACTAGATTTTCAGAGGGTTCTAATGGAGTTGGTCTCACTTAATTTGGAAGTTCCTAACTAAAGATATGAGCTAAACAATTTCAGAGAAAATTCTGAAAATGTTTCTGAACATTTTCTATTTTCTCTGGAACAGTTTCACTAATCACACCATTAGGTGGATCAAATGAGGTCCAATGGGTCTGAAATTTTTATGGTAGTTCAAGGATATTTTGGTGAATATCCTAGCAAAATTTCAGAATTTTCCTCTAAAGTATTCTCCAGTTAAAATTCCAAACAGTTTAAACTTTGAGGAATTAATTCTGGAGGAATAAGAGTTTTCATGACGTGAAACTTGATTTGCTGGAAAGTGCTCAGAGAGCTGAATCCAACAAAATTTGGTTCGCTCGATTTGGAGCTTTCTAGCCAGAGTTATGAGGATTTGAAGTTTGAAGGAAATCTGAAAATCGGGGAAAAGTTTAAACTCGCGCGTGGGCCCAGGGGACACGCGTCGCACGCCGAGGCGACAGCACACCGCGGCCCACAATGATTTTGCGCGCCAGCACACCCGATCCCCGCCGCAGCCCGATCCCGATTCAAAATATCTCCCGCTGACAGTTGGGGTCCACCCCCTTCTTCAACCTCGCGACGCCCGCGCTCCGCCGTCGAGGGACCTCGCCGGAGAGCTCGCCGCCGGCTTCTGTACAGCTCCAAACTTCTCGATTCTGGCTGCCCCTGCCTACTTTTACTCGGGGAACAGGATTCTAGTGTCAGCTGCTCATGACAATGGCCGGAGCATGGTCGGCGACGAGCCGCCACCTCGGAACGACTTCGGCCATGTCAGCTGACTACCCTAGCACCTCAACTACTCGAGGAATCAGTCGGGAAGCATCAGTGGACCTTAGAGAAGGTTGACATGAGCTCGAGGCAGCTCGGGGAAGGCCCGAAATAGGTCCTCACCGTGCGCCCGATGCCTCCCGTTTATGCCGCCATTGGTAAACCTCGAATTACGCCGGGTACAGAGGTTCTCCGGCCCAGAGTTGTGAAGGCAACTTGTGCGTTACCGTGTCTAGCTTGTGTGAGAGCGGATTGAGGCCCTCTAATCCTTTCTGGAGCACGAATTAAACAGACTCGCACCCGAAGGTCGTTCTGCACACAGAAAGGGGAAAAATGGAAATTCGCCGCCGGTGAGCAACCACTCGAGCTGTGGCTTGGGGGTGAGCAGCACCGGTCACCGGCGCGTCCAAGGGTGCCTTGGCTCGGGCGTGACAACGCCCTGGTTGGGCTGTCCACGGGAGCCCGAGGTGCGGCGGTTCCAAGTCCCGAATTTGATCTTTCGGCACAGCTGATATCAATCGGTTTCAACTGAATTCTAGCCGCGGGGAGGACGGAGGAGTTCTCTAGTACCTTGCTGGGGCTCTGGAGTGGACGGAGGGAGCTGTGATCGGCGTTCTCCGATCAATTCCGAGCTGCGGAAAAACTTTGGCCGGTGCTGAGTTCTTGCGGGGAAGAACGGCGATGCCTCGGCCGAGGAGGGGGCAGGCGCCTTAAGAAGGCTCTGCACCGCCTCACGCCCGCGCGTGGGCAAGCAGCTGCTGGCGCGGCGGCTGCCCTCGGTGGCGATCGCAGCGGCGGCTCGGCGACCCGAGTGAGAAAAGTCTCAGTCGGTTTGATCTGAGCAGTGGCTGACATGTGGGTCCCACTTCCAGTTTTAACCTCTGAAATTTACTCCTAATCACTGTTGTAAACAGTGAGCCCCATAATACCCCTGGTAATTCAAATTATTCACCCATGAACCATTTGAATTGATCAAAGTTCAAATTGGGTTTGGTTTGAGTGAATTTCAGCACAAGTGCAGTTTTGAATTCAAATGAAGTTTGAATTTGTCCCACTTAGCTCATGTCAAGATCAACTCCAAATGGAGTGAAAATTGGTGTGTGGGCTCACAAAAATGTGCTGAGTAAGAATATGCCTCCCACTTTTAAATTCATGGGATAAAAACCGTTTGAATTTGAATATGGTTTCAAACTGCCCTCTTCCTAACTATACCCAAAATGACCTCAAAAGGTTTTGAATTTGGGTGAAACTTGGCATGGACATCCTTAACAATGTATAGGAGTTTTCATATGTCCATCCCCCCCTTATATCACATGTGTGAAATACCACTTTGGCAATGTGTGAGTTTGTTTTCTAATGAGCATGTTGATAATTGTTACTTGCTCTTCATTTGTGTTCATCATCCTTCCTCAAATGAGGTGTGTGGTGTGGTGATGAACACTGCAAATGTGTGTCAAAAACTGAGGCCCTTACATTCCTCCCCCTTAAAAGAATCTCGTCCCGAGATTATAAGGTGAAAATGAGAGAGAGGACGGTGGAAAATTACCGGATATGCGACGTGAAAAATTCGGGGTACTTAGTGCGAAGGAATTCTTCGCTCTCCCATGTCGCTTCGTCCATGGAGTGATTACTCCATAGAACCTTGTAGAACCACAACGTACGGTTGCGTGTGGTTCGGGCCTTTTCATCAATAATCTGCACCGGTTCCTCCCGACAGGTGAGATCCGGTTGCAGTTCTTCAATGTCTTCCAGCTGAACGGTAGTTGATAGCTTGAGACACTTCCTCAGCTGGGAAATGTGAAAGACGTCGTGCACACCGGAAAGTGCTTCTGGTAATTTCAGTCGGTATGCCGCCGATCCACATCTTTCGGTAATCTGGAATGGACCGATGAATCGGGGTGCCAACTTTCCTCTCACCCCAAATCTGTTTACGCCCTTCATTGGAGACACCCGCAGGTATATGTGATCTCCAACTTTGAATTGTAATGGGCGCCTTCTCCGGTCTGCATATTGTTTCTGACGGGATTGAGCGGCTTTTAGGTTCGCTTGAATCAGTCGAACCTTTTCTTCCGCGTTGTTGACGAGGTCAATCCCGAAGGTAACCCTTTCGCCAGATTCACACCAATTCAGTGGTGTGCGGCATTTCCACCCGTATAGCCCCTCGTAAGGTGCCATCTTGATGCTGGCTTGGTACCCATTATTGTATGAGAACTCGGCTAACGGCAAGTGATCATCCCAACTCTTGCCGTGGTCGATAGCGCAAGCTCGTAGCATGTCTTCTAAGATTTGATTTACCCGCTCCGTTTGCCCATCCGTCTGCGGGTGGTAGGCTGAACTACGGATCAGCTTCGTCCCCAAGGCAGCGTGCAGCTGATCCCAAAAATGGGACACAAATAAAGTGCCCTGGTCCGATATGATGGTACGGGGTACGCCGTATAAGCATAGGATCCGTGAGATGTACAGTTCAGCGTACTTCTTGGCGTTGTAATTTGTGTTGACCGGGATGAAATGGGCAACATTGGTGAGCCGATCGACGATCACCCACACAGAATCATGTTTCTGCAAGGTGGGGGGTAAGACGACGATGAAGTCCATGCTCACATCCTCCCACTTCCAGGCAGGAATGCCCAGTGGTTGCAGCAGTCCCGGTTTCCACATATGATCTGCCTTCACCCTTCGACATGTATCACACTCGGACACGTATTTTGCAGTCTCTCGCTTCATCCGTGTCCACCAAAACTTGCTTCTGAGTTCTTGATACATCTTGTTGCTGCCGGGGTGAATAGAAAACTTTGATAAGTGAGCCTCATCAAAGATTTTCTTCCGTAACTCCGGGTTTCGGGGTACGACGATCCGGTCCTTGAACCATAGGACGTCGTCTCTGTCCTTCCTGAAACATTTCAGCTCCCCACTGTCTACACGTCATGTCACCTATTACAAAAGTTGGGTTACGCTACCCTAGCTGCCCTACTTGGCAACCGTAACCCCCTACTCGGAGTAGAACTCGACCTCCTGTGGGTCGTCCTCCTCTGGTACCTCTGCTGGTGGCTCTGGATCTACCACCTCTTCTCCCATTCCGGGTTCTCCCATTGCTGGAAGACCCAAGACCACCGGTACGCCTAACACCGGGGGCACGAGGTCCTGCAAAGCATGAACCTCGTCCATAGCTTGGTTATAATCTTCTTCCCAGCCTTGCCCTTCCTCAATAGCGTCGTCCCTCTCTTGAGTAAGTTCCTCATTCTGCTGGGTCAGATTTTGTACCAGTTCTTGTAACGCCGCGATGTCGACACGGCTTTTTCTCTTCGCCTTCTTCAGACGATGCAACTGATTATGCTGTTCATTCAGTCGCTTAATCGTCGGAAGGAGCACATTGCGGAGTGCGCTGTGAGCACTCTCGAAATGATCTCCACGGCTTGTGCTCTCCTTGAGCTTTGTGGCGAGATGCTCCGTATGAACAGCTTGGCTGTCCATCACGGCGTTTCCCGCCCTCATCTGGAGGCTGAGATTTGCCTCCGCGGGGTTGTACCTTGGGCAACTCGGGTCCGTTGCCTCCAGGTACCTTCCTTCCCACACATGCTGAGCCCGTCCCTCCACCGGAATGAGCGCGTACGGAGTGGCCTCCATAGCCTGCACGTGTAGTTGGCAGAAGCGTGACAGGGTGTCACGGGCTGCCACTTGCCACATCCCTTCCGGTTGTCTTCCTCTCACCGTGACGGTGAACGGCACCCAACCGGGTGGCGTAGGTCCTGCAGGGACCTCGACATGGATCATCCACGTCTTGTTCCCCTCTTCGCCTTCTTCCTTGGCGATGTACTGTGGCATCTGGTTGTACCCGAAATATTGGAGCATTTGCCACAATGCTTCCGGGTAGCCGCTACGGTGAGAACAGTGGGAAACCACCCACCCGTTCTCCAATTGCTTATCCGCTGTCATCTGTAAAAATATATTTGAGAAATGTCAAATATTTATTTAAACAGTAAACCCTTGAGTTATAACATAAGACATGTCATTGAACCCATAAAACTTGGAAACATAGTTCAAATTTTAAACAAATTTGACTGTTGATCTGCTGTTCCCATGACAGCCCTGACCAGTTTCCATTTCAACCTGATTTAGGCCGTACTAAAGGCAAAACCAATTCTGGAGCTCAACATCAAAGTTAAAGCTAACTTCAATAGCTTTCCAGAAAGTATTTTCTTGGCCTAACATCTGTCCTGGTTCAAAGGTTATGAGATGTCAAAGTTAAAAAAATTCTGGAAACATTTGGACAGCACCTCCCTGCCTTAGGTACTGATTTGATCAAAGAATCCCAGTTACTTCTGTTCCTAACCTGACGAAACTCCCTGTTACAAAGTTGTAACCCATCTCATGAGCTTTCCAGAACTACCTCATTTTCTATTTTTGGATTTTTATGCAGGAAGTTATGTTTAATTTACAGAGAGTCTTTACTCTGTCCTGTTTTCTGGACAGTTTCAACTCTACTGCATTTTTCGAGTGGTTAAGGGATGAAACACCTCTGGAACTCAACAGAAAAGTTGTGAAGCTCTTCCAAAGCTTTCCAGAATGTATCATATGACCCAACCTCGAAAGAACTCAACCTCTAACCTCTGATTAACTTCAGCCTTGATTCAGCTGAAAACAGAGTGCTCTGTCCTTAACAACCTATAAGTTGAAACTTGTTAACTTTGAATATCCTGTTCAAGGGAAGTAGTTACATCAAGTTTTACTACTTTGGATCAAGACCTTCAAGTTTTAAATGAATTTGTTCATTTAGTTGGGTGTGACTTCGATGCGTCACCAGATTATGTCGGTACTACGCCCTCACAAAGAAAAAAAAACCTATACCGGACTTAGCCGGCTTCGTTAGTTCAAAGGCACTACTCGTCACTCGCACACGGATGCTACACGTCTACTGTTTCGTGGTCAGTATACCTGCAGAAACTCAAACAATCATCAGACTCGGCTGCACACCGGGCCCGGAATCCATACAGTTAGTACAACCGGCCGTCATCACTCGCCCGGATGTTCTCAAGCCAAACACGCCTTGAGTTACGTGTTCACGTTTCAGACCACGTGACAGGGTCTTCCAAATTGCACCACGCACGCCAGGGACAGCCGTTGCTCGAATACTCCAAACGACATGAAGAGTCGTAGAGGATACTAAAGCGGGTCGGGTTACCTGCCACCCGTGGGGCTCCACCCTTCAGCTTGTGCGCACTGGTGGACAGCGCTTACGTGCACCCCCAAGACATGAACGTCCCGAGATGCACGATTTTTTGACATAACAAATAGGTTAATATGCCACTTTCTATATGCTAATAACATCCTTATACATGCTACTAACTCGTTCCTCACTGGATTTTTGAAAAAGAAGACCTTTGTACTGTGTTAAATCTCAAGCGAGCTCTGATACCACGCTGACACGACCCCACGGTCTTGTCGAGCCAGGATCACGCCGAGGGGTGCTGCGTTGCACAGCACCGGATAACATACGTCAAAGGTGCAAAGAGGAAGCGAAATTTTATTACATAAACAAGTTATGAACATGTTTACATCAAAATAAGTTCAGTCTACACTCGCGGACATAGACTAAGCATCAAGTGCACGTTCAGCCCTTGAACGTGTCCTTGCTAGCACACACGCACACTAACTCTGCGGCTTGCACGACTCCCACTCGACGGGGTTCCCCTCCTGGGGTTCCGTCTCCTCTTCGGGAGTCCCTTCCTCATAGAACCCTGCAAAAGCTTCAAACACAAGCAGTGAGCACGAAGGCTCAGCAAGTCTGACCCGTCTCACCTAAACATGGAACTTCTACATGAGGGGTGATGGGTTATATGAGGTAAAAATCATTTGCAAAGAACTCACCTAATTAGTGGAACCTTACTTTCCAGTTTTAGCAGCAGGTTGTGGAGAACCTTACGCGAAGGCACATGAGAGAGCCGCAATCAAACAAGAAACGCATTTCTCTCATGTACTTTGCCCAAAGTTGAAAAGAACTTTAGTTAGCTCTAGACTACAGCAAATCATTAGCAATCACGTCCATCCTTCAATCAGCAACATTTTAACATGTAACTAGCCTATTCTTTCTACGTCACGGTACAGTGAACAAGTGGTACTCACTGACCGCGAGGGACGGCGATTATAATCGATTTACACCTGCAGGGTTACCCGAACAACCCGTCACGTACGCCCGTACTCGATGTTGCCTACAACAACCATCACGGACGCCGTACGCGACTACCTTTCACCCGTTAGACAAATGTTGAACCGGTCCAATCGTCCCGAGCAAGAGGTCTCTGCACGCGCATCTCAGTGCCGCCAGCCGATTTACACCTCGAGCTCTCAACCTACCCTCTGAACGACCAGCTATGCCTCAACACCCAGCTAACCGAGTTACATCAGTTTCCCGGTTCCCATATAGCCGGTAGGTCTTCGGTACTGTTATAGCTTGTTCAACAGGCCCGCACACGGCTCGGTCCTCAATCGACACAAGCGGAGCTACAGCACACAGGCCCCAAAGTCCTGCTGCCCTTACCCTCCGCTTGGTCTCATTTTCTTGCCATGTGTTTCATGTGCTATCACTACCCGAGTCGAGTGCCTCTAGCCTATGCTCGCGAGTAGTTCCAACTACTCGACTTGTACCGAATCCTACACTATCTTAACATGGCAGTAGCTAAAGGGGTTTGCAATCCTAAACCCAACCCATGGTGTTCTTGGCTATGCAATTGGGTTTCCAAACAAGACTCTAGTACAAAGAATAAAGTAAACAAGTGTGTGCTCAAAACAATAAAAATTTGTAAAAAGGTTAATGCAAACCGGAGCTTGCCTTGCTGCTTTTGGTCGTAGGCTAGCTGCTCCTCCGGAGTTACAAAGTCTAGGACTTCGGGTTCCTCCTCGACCTTAGCGACTACATGATATAAGACATACATGTATTAATTGGAATGCATTTATATTAAGTTTGAACTTGTGAAGCTTATAACCTTTGCTAGACAGACCTAATGACTGTGAAACTTTTATTGTGGCTTGGTTACAACCTAAACAGAGACTTGTCAAGTTTTTGTTGCAGCAAAGCTCATTTGGGCCCTCCACAATTAATTATGTCCTTGAACTTAATTGGAACTCTTAGGGTGTTCTAGGAATTTTCATGAAACCAACTATGACTTTCTGAAAACTAGATTTTCAGAGGGTTCTAATGGAGTTGGTCTCACTTAATTTGGAAGTTCCTAACTAAAGATATGAGCTAAACAATTTCAGAGAAAATTCTGAAAATGTTTCTGAATTTCTATTTTCTCTGGAACAGTTTCACTAATCACACCATTAGGTGGATCAAATGAGCTCCAATGGGTCTGAAATTTTTATGGTAGTTCAAGGATATTTTGGTGAACATCCTAGCAAAATTTCAGAATTTTCCTCCAAAGGATTCTCCAGATAAAATTCCAAACAGTTTAAACTTTGAGGAATTAATTCTGGAGGAATAAGAGTTTTCATGACGTGAAACTTGATTTGCTGGAAGTGCTCAGAGAGCTGAATCCAACAAAATTTGGTTCACTCGATTTGGAGCTTTCTAGCCAAAGTTATGAGGATTTGAAGTTTGAAGAAAATCTGAAAATCGGGGAAAAGTTTAAACTCGTGCGTGGGCCCAGGGGACACGCATCGCACGCCGAGGCGACAGCACACCGCGGCCCACAATGATTTTGCGTGCCAGCACACCCGATCCCGGCCGCAGCCGGATCCCGATTCAAAATATCTCCCGCTGACAGCTGGGGTCCACCCCCTTCTTCAACCTCGCGACGCCCACGCTCCGCCGCCGAGGGACCTCACCGGAGAGCTCGCCGCCGGCTTCTGTAAAGCTCCAAACTTCTCGATTCTGGCCGCCCCTGCCTACTTTTACTCGGGGAACAGGATTCTAGGGTCAGCTGCTCATGACAATGGCCGGAGCATGGTAGGCGACGAGCCGCCACCTCGGAACGACTTCGGCCATGTCGGCTGACTACCCTAGCACCTCAACTACTCGAGGAATCGGTCGGGAAGCATCAGTGGACCATAGAGAAGGTCAACATGAGCTCAAGGCAGCTCGGGGAAGGCCCGAAATAGGTCCTCACCGTGCGCCCGATGCCTCCCGTTTATGCCGCCATTGGTAAACCTCGAATTACGCCGGGTACAGAGGTTCTCCGGCCCAGAGTTGTGAAGGCAACTTGTGTGTTACCGTGTCTAGCTTGTGTGAGAGCGGATTGAGGCCCTCTAATCCTTTCTAGAGCATGAATTAAACAGACTCGCACCCGAAGGTCATTCTGCACACAGAAAGGGGAAAAATGGAAATTCGCCGCCGGTGAGCAACCACTTGAGCTGTGGCTTGGGGGTGAGCAGCACCGGTCACCGGCGCGTCCAAGGGTGCCTTGGCTCGGGCATGACAACGCCCTGGTTGGGCTGTCCACAGGAGCCCGAGGTGCGGCGGTTCCAAGTCCCGAATTTGATCTTTCGGCACAGCCGATATCAATCGGTTTCAACTGAATTCTAGCCACGGGGAGGACGGAGGAGTTCTCTAGTACCTTGCTGGGGCTCTGGAGTGGACGGAGGGAGCTGTGATCGGCGTTCTCCGATCGATTCCGAGCTGCGGAAAAACTTCGGCCGGTGCTGAGTTCTTGCGGGGAAGAACGGCGATGCCTCGGCCGAGGAGGGGGCAGGCGCCTTAAGAAGGCTCTGCACCGCCTCACGCCCGCGCGTGGGCAAGCAGCTGCTGGCGCGGCGGCTGCCCTCGGTGGCGATCGCAGTGGCGGCTCGGCGACCCGAGTGAGAAAAGTCTCAGTCGGTTTGATCTGAGCAGTGGCTGACATGTGGGTCCCACTTCCAGTTTTAACCTCTGAAATTTACTCCTAATCACTGTTGTAAACAGTGAGCCCCATAATGCCCCTGGTAATTCAAATTATTCACCCATGAACCATTTGAATTGATCAAAGTTCAAATTGGGTTTGGTTTGAGTGAATTTCAGCACAAGTGCAGTTTTGAATTCAAATGAAGTTTGAATTTGTCCCACTTAGCTCATGTCAAGATCAACTCCAAATGGAGTGAAAATTGGTGTGTGGGCTCACAAAAATGTGCTGAGTAAGAATATGCCTCCCACTTTTAAATTCATGGGATAAAAACAGTTTGAATTTGAATATGGTTTCAAACTGCCCTCTTCCTAACTATACCCAAAATGACCTCAAAAAGGTTTTGAATTTGGGTGAAACTTGGCATGGACATCCTTAACAATGTATAGGAGTTTTCATATGTCCAGCCCCCCCTTATATCACATGTGTGAAATACCACTTTGGCAATGTGTGAGTTTGTTTTCTAATGAGCATGTTGATAATTGTTACTTGCTCTTCATTTGTGTTCATCATCCTTCCTCAAATGTGGTGTGTGATGTGGTGATGAACACTGCAAATGTGTGTCAAAACTGAGGCCCTTACACTTACCACCTGAGCGCGAGGTGGAATTCAAAATAGAGTTGATGCCGGGAACCACGCCGATCTCTTGGAGACCATACAAAATGGTTCCGAATGAATTAGCCGAGCTGAAGGAGCAACTCAAAGATCTGATGGACAAGGGGTTTATTCGTCCAAGTTCATCACCATGGGGTTGCTCAGCTTTATTTGTGAAGAAGAAGGATGAGACGCTGAGGCTATGCGTCGATTATCGTCCTTTAAATGTTGTGACAACAAAGAACAAGTATCCACTACCAGGAATTGATATCCTCTTCGATCAGCTAGTGGGTGCTAAAGTTTTCTCTAAGATGGACTTAAGGTCGGGATATCATCAAATCAAGATTCGAGCGGAATTTGTCCCGAAAACAGCATTCTCGACAAGATATGAACTTTATGAGTATCTTGTCATGTCATTTGGGTTGACAAATGCTCCGGCTCACTTTATGTACCTTATGAACTCGGTGTTCATGCTAGAACTGGATCAGTTTGTCGTGGTATTCATCGACGACATCTTGGTCTATTCCAAATCAGAAGAGGAACAAGCTAAGCATTTGCATATTGTGCTCCAACGACTGAGAGATCACAAGCTCTATGCAAAGTTTAGTACATGTGAATTCTGGATCGACCAAGTGCCGTTTCTTGGACATATTATTTCAGCGGAAGGCATTGCTGTTGATCCAAGCAGGATTGATCAAGCGCTGAAATGGAACTCTCCAACATCAGTACATGAAGTTCGTAGCTTATTGGGTTTGGCGGGATATTATCGGAGGTTCATCCCGAGCTTCTTAAAAATCTCCAAACCTATGACGGAGCTACTGAAGAAGGGCATCAAGTATGATTGGAGCAAGCCATGTGAGGAAGCTTTTCAAGCATTGGTGAAACACCTCACAACAGCCCCGGTTCTAGCTCAACTGGATACAACCAAGCCCTTTGATGTTTATTGTGATGCATCTGGCATCGGACTTGGTTGTGTACTCATGCAAGGAGGACGTGTGGTCGCATATGGATCACGGCAATTGTGGAATCATGAGAAACATTATCCAACTCATGATCTCGAGCTTGCTGTCGTGGTATTAGCTTTAAAGATGTGGAGACATTACCTATTGGGAAATCTGGTTCATCTCTACACCGACCACAAAAGCTTGAAGTACATACTCACCCAAAAAGAGTTGAATATGTGGCGACGGCGATGGTTGGAGCTGATCAAGGACTATGAGATTGAAATTCATTATCATCCGGGCAAGGCAAATGTGGTTGCCAATGCACTCAGCCGGAAGTCTCATATTCATGACCTGACCATTACGCCGATAGAAGAGGAAGAACCAAGTCTCTACTTGGTTCCATATGGAGCTTTACATAATCTGGCTCTCATACCCACAATAAGAGAGGAGGTGATGAAAGCTCAAAAACAAGACAAGGGCATGGCTCATATTAAAAGGAGGTTGAAGAACGGGGAGATGAAATGTTTCCGGTTAGATAATGAAGATACCTTGTGGTTCAAGGACCGGATAGTCGTACCCCGTGATATGAGGCTGCGGAAGAAAATTTTGGATGAGGCGCACTTATCCAAATTTTCTATTCACCCGGGCAGCAATAAAATGTACCAAGACCTCCGGAAGAAGTTTTGGTGGACACGTATGAAACGTGAAGTTGCAAAATACGTTTCAGAATGTGATACATGTCGAAGAATTAAGGCCGACCACGTGAAGAAGTCAGGCCTGCTGCAACCGCTACAAATACCGGCATGGAAGTGGGAAGACTTGAGTATGGATTTCATCGTTGGGTTGCCGATGAACTCCCACCACTATGACTCGATTTGGGTAATCATGGACCGGTTGACCAAATCGGCACGCTTCATCCCCGTGCATACCAGATACACCGCCAAGCAGTATGCGGAGTTATACATAGCACGGATCTTGTGCCTACATGGAGTTCCCCGGACGATCATCTCCGACCGAGGCGCGTTGTTTGTTGCTCGTTTCTGGGAGCACCTACTCGCATCCTTGGGAACCAAATTGATTCGAAGCTCCGCGTATCACCCTCAAACCAATGGGCAAACGGAGAGGGTGAATCAAATACTTGAAGATATGCTGAGAGCAAGTGCCGTCCACCACGGTAAGAGCTGGGATGATCACTTACCGTTGGCAGAGTTCTCATATAACAACGGGTATCAATCAAGTATCAAAATGGCGCCTTATGAGGCTCTCTACGGCCGGAAGTGCCGCACACCCTTGAATTGGTGCGAATCCGGCGAGAGAGTTATTTACAGGATTGATCTTGTAAATGAAGCTGAAGAGCGGGTAAGGCTTATTCAAGCAAATCTTAAAGCCGCTCAGTCTAGACAAAAGAGCTATGAGGATAAGAGGCGTCGTCCTCTGGAATTTCAAGTTGGGGACCACGTGTACCTCCGCGTATCTCCTATGAAGGGCATTCACCGATTAGGAGTGAAAGGAAAATTAGCTCCGCGTTTCATCGGTCCCTTCGTCATCATTGAAAGGTGTGGACCCATGGCATACCGTCTGGAGCTACCGGTAGCCTTAGCCGGAGTTCATAACGTCTTCCACATATCCCAGTTGCGGAAGTGTTTGAAAGTTCCAACGGAGATTCTCACGGGAGACATAGCAGATTTGAAGCCAGACCGCACTTATGTTGAGCATCCAACCCGGAAAATTGATGAAAAGACTCGCGAGACAAGAAACCGGACGCTGCGATTTTTCAACGTGCTATGGGAAAATCACACGTCCGACGAAGCTACATGGGAAAGCGAGGAGTGTTTGCAACGCAATCATCCGGAGTTGTTAGAGGCTTATGTTAAGTAGTTGTCCTCCCCGCATTGTCCTTAATCGTGAATCTCAGGACGAGATTCTTTTTAAGGGGGGAGGAATGTAAAAGTCCCAAAACTTGTAAATAGAAAACTTGAGCTATGAATAAAGTTGAGTTTATATACAAGAAATGGGACTTACAAAAACTTTTGTTTACTCATGAAAGTTTTGGCATGTGCAATGAAACTTTGAATTCAGTTTGAATTAAGAGGGTCACTTCAAAAAGAAGAAGGGCATTTTAAAAAGAAGAAATTCAAACTGTTGTTAAAGGAGTTGTATTTGCAATGGCCAACTGAAGCATCAGAGGGCATAATTGAATTCCTCAGGTCCAAATTATGAGGTACCCAAGTTTTGAGCAAATTTGGATGTGCTTTAATATGAATATCAAAGGAACTTGTAAATTTCATCCAAATGTGAGTTTACATTTGAAACTGAGGCACAATTTGTCAAATTACCAAATGGCTTTTGGATTTGAGCTCCATATGAGTGAACTTTGCATATGCCAAAAATTTGGATATTTAGGAGAGGGGATGAGTGGGACCCAAGTGTCATAGAGAGGGGGAAAACTTAATCCACAAGTTTTGCTGTCTCTGTTCAAATTCATTCGGTAGACTGAATAACCGGTTCCCCGTTTTCGCTCGAAGGACCGAACACGCGCGCACGCCACAGAAGCAACGCGACCGCCAGCTCCCGAGCTGCTTCAACGTCGGTTCCCCCGCGCCCTTATCGGTCTCCCACCGAGTGCACACCTCACAGCACCAAGCCCACGTCCGAGCCACGCCCCCCCTCCTCGCCACAGCGCCGTTTCCAGGGGCTTTTGCCGCCGCCGCGGCCACACGCTCGGGCTCCCGTCGTCAACCCTCTCCCCGAGCCGTGAACGCCCAGACAAGCTCGGAAGCAGCGTCGCCCACGCTCCCTAAAGCCGTCAAAGCAAGTTCCGAGGGTGCAGCGGGCTGCAATCGCCTCGCCGAGCCGGTTCTTCCCCGGCGGACCGACCTCGGCGACTTCACTTCAAATCAAGCCCCTCTGGTGTTTCACACCCAACAAAGCCACGAATAAGGTTGGTTACCACCTCTCCTTGCTGTCCACCGAGTTCGGGATCATTTCATAGGACCACCTAGCCGGAATTTGAGTTTCACTCACGGCGGATTCTTCGGGTCGCCGGCTCCAGACCGGGAAATTCTCCCCCGAGGTGTGAAGGCTCCCGGTTGTGTTTTGGGGTCATGATCTTTAGCCTCCTATGGACCTCCTCGATCTCCATCGATCCTAGCCGAAGAAAGCCCAGTTTTTCCTTTGTCGCCGCAAAAACCGCCTCGGGCGCACGGTGACAGCATAGCTAGCGGCTTCTCCAAGCAAAATTGGGAACACGTCAATGAGCTACACCTTCCACTGATGCTGTAGCGCTAATCCTCCAGGTTTTTGGCGAGCTAGAACGGCGGCGCTACGTCGTCGAAGCTCGGTTAAGCCGCCACACCGTCGCGAGCTCGGTTAGGTCCGACGTCGGGGTGGGGAAACCCTCTCCCCATGTTCAGCGCACGAAATTAGGGGCTGACGGCAAGTTTCAGCATGAAAAGTGAACGGAAGACCGGGTTCCGAAGTTTCCCGGTGAGCTCCGGCGGTGGGTGTCGCGCGGGAGCCAGAGGAAGACGAAGGAGGGGATGGCCCCACTCGTCAGCGGCTGGAGTTAGACATACGGGATCCTCTGTGGCCCTGGATCAAACTATGACAATGTGGGAACGGGTCTGTGGCCCCGTGTGGCTCAGTTCCGGCGGCTGACACGTGTAGGATGGACCCACAGTCAGAGTTTGAATATTTCCCGATTAGTTTGAATTTCCAGATTTAGTTCAAACTTTAGAACCTCATAACTTTTGCTAGGAAACTCCAAAATTAGTGATTCAAATTGGGTTGGATTCAGGATGAAAGACTCTATCAAAATACGCAACCCAATTTGCATGAAGTCCAATAGAAAGTTCTGGAGAATTATTTATAAAATTTCAGCAAAAGAATTTTAGAGGGAGTTTGGTTCATCCAAAAATCCCCATATTTTGCCATAATATTCTTTAGGATGTTAGGAAACTCGTGTAAAAGTTTCAGCTCATTTGGAGTTGATTTAGTTAGGGTAATTCTGATTTAAAGTTTCTGTATTCAAATGAATACAGAAACATTTTCAGAGGATTTCCAAAACTTGGAAATTCAGTTCTGGGTATTCCTTAGCTCCAAAAAAATCCTAGAAAAATTCAGGAATACTCCCTGAGCCATGTGTGAGATTATGGTTCACTTGGATTTGCATGAAAGTGCAACTTTAATCAGAATTAATTCCTTTATGCCTAAATGCTTAGGGAATTGTTCTGGGCGATCTAATCAGTGAAACATTCTGAATTTTGGTCCTGAGGACTTTCTTGTGACAAGGAAATCACAAGAAAATTTCCAGCTCCATTGGAGCCTTGGATCAGTAGTGTTCTATTCAACCCATTAGGTGATCACCACCCAAGTGATGAAACCCCACTCGTCACTTGATCATAGTGCTTAAACACACACCCAAACCACCAGCCCCAGTGTCATTTTAAATTCTTAAACAGAGTTCCAGTTTTAAACTTGTCTTTAGAACTTGTTAGCAAAAGTTTTATAATTAAACATGTATGCATATTCATAACGTGTAGTGATTAAACATGAAAAAGTGAAGATTTTATCAAGGAGCAAGAAGGCAGGGATTAAGCTTCAAGTCATCAGAACTAACTTCATACATCATCTGACCTTAGTAACCTGCAAAACCAAGGCAAGCTCCGGTTTGCATTTAAGTTATTTATAAAGTTCTTACTTTGTTCACATTTATGGTATAGAGTTTGTATGTGCATTAGGTCCAGGATGTTTTACACTCCAAATGCAAGACCAAATGAACCCTGGAGTTGAGGGTAGAAAAGGGTCACTGCTGTAGAAGAATGCCGTGCTAAATAGCTTAGGGCATCCGGTAGAAGTCGAGTAGTTGGAATCTACTCACGAGTTATAGACGGGATTACCTGGGTGTAGAAGGAAAAAGAAAGCAAACTAAAGTTTACATTTCCAAAGATGAGACCGGGCAGGATGGTTAGGCAGCGACAAGACGAGGTCTTGGTCGAGTAGCTCTGCCTGTGTCGGTTAAGGACCGATGCGTGTGCGGCACCCAGGAGCAGGTATTGAGTTGTGTACCGGATGCTTACTGACATATGGGAACCAGGAAACCGATGTACCAGGTTCACTAGATTGTAGGGGCATACCACATCGTCTCGTTAGACCTATGAGCCCGAGACGGCGCGACCGGTTCTACAGTCTAGTGTTCTGTGAAAGGTTGCCACATACGACGTAAGGAAGGACGCGAGAGTTGGGTCTTCAGAGGCGGGCGTATGTGTCGAGTTATCCGGGTAGTGTTTGATTTGAATCACCGTCCATCGCGGTTATTGATTACCTCTTGCTCCCTGTGTTGTGACGTAGTAATCAAGTTGTGTGGAAATAGTTTGCAAAGTTTTAAATGCTGTTATGATAATTGTAAATTGCATGAAAACCATGTTTGAAGTAGAGATAGAGCAAACTAAAGTTATTTTCCACCTTGGGACAAGTAACATTGGAATGAAGTGTTTCTTGTTTGATTGTGGAGTTCCAATGTTGCTAGGCGCAAGGTCACTACTATTATGGCTAAAATCTGAAAGTTAAGGATGAACTCATAGGCGAGTCGTTTCGCAAATTTCAGGATTAGGTCTTTAGTTACCCTCATGTAGAGTTGCATGCTTTAGGAGAGACGGTTAAGTCTTGCTGAGCCTTTGTGCTCACTCTTGCTATATAAGTGGTTTTGCAGGTAAACCTCGACGCTATAAAGAAGGTTGTCCGGTGAGACTCGGGAACTTCCGAGTCATGTCACCCTTGGAGAACCTAGCCGCTGCCATGTCTTCGTGTTGCTAGCGAGAGGAGTCCGTGGGCTGGACCTCTTTTCGAGTGCTTCTTAGAGATTCGATGTGAGATGTTATAGACTTCCGCTGTAGCTACTTTATGTAAAGTATTTACAAAGAACAGTTGTAAGCTTCCGCTTTGATTTATGTAATACATTGTTCCTTATATGTGTGATGTTGGGTGCCGCATAACACGGCACCACCCAATGCGATTCCCGGGCAAGGTACCCCGCCCGTGTGGTACGGGACTGGCGGGGTCCCGTCAATTTCTTCATAGGAAAGAAGACTATCAAGTGTAGTACGGTGGCGATGCACCGTAAGACATATGACGGTACTACATTGCCGCACAAAAGAAAATCCTAACCGGTTTACACTGGCATATATGTATTCTTAGGTGGCACTAAGACGGTCACTCGCAAACGTGTTCTACCCATACTATGGTTTTCATGGTTAGTACCTACATAAAACACACTCAATCATCTGGTTCGGCTGCACACCGAACCCGGTCCCAATACAGTTCAGACACCCGTCCATCATCACTCGCACGGGTGTTCTCAAGCCAAACACGCCTTGAGCTACGTGTTCACATTACTAACCACGTGATGGGGTCTCCCATACTTGCCCATAGCACGCTAGGGATGGGTGTTGCTCAAATACCCCATACGACATGAAGAGTCGTAGAGGATACCCAAGCTGGCCGGGTTACCTGCCACCCATGAGGCTCCGCCCTTCAGCTTGTGTGCACTGGTGGACAGCGCTTACGTGCACCCCCAAGACATAGAACGTCCCGAGATACAAGATTTCCCGACATAGCAAATAGGTTAGATTGTCATCTTCATAATATGCTAATATGGTAGTCCTTATGTGGGCCTCGTACCATTATCTCACTGTATCCTAAGTTTTTAATGTAATATGATCCTCAATCTGTGCAATTCCCAACGCAGCTCTGATACCACGCTGTGAGGGCCGCCCGGACCAGACCCGATCACTCACGGGGCCGTGCCGCTCACTCGAGGACCGCGTCGGGTGGTGCTGTGCGATGCGGCACCCAACAGCATACAGGTCGAGGAGACATCATATTACATACAAATCTGTTTTGCGGATGTGTACAAAAGTATTTTACAAATACATATCTCAAAATAAACCACAGCGGAAGACTATAACTTAGCAACAAAGAAACAGTCCAGCCTGGGGACGTTCCTTACTAGCAACACAAAGAACAAACCGCAACGGCGAGGATGCTCTTGAGTAACCACTTGGAGGTTTCCGAGTCTCATCGGCATCCCTTCTCATAAGCATAAAGTCAATACCTGCAAAACAACTCGGATAGCATCCGTGAGCATGATGCTTAGCAAGACTTAACCGTCACCCTAGTCATGAAACTCTACATGAGGGTATAACATAAAGTGGGATGGCATAATGCATAATAAACTTACCTAAATGTGAATCCTTACTTTCAAGTGTTATTTCCAGCAATTTAAAAGTAACCTTGGGCACCCCACATCGGGAGCCCACAATCAAACAATAAACGCTTTCCCCCGATGTAATTTGCTCACGGTGGAATGAATCGAGTTTGCCCTAGCCTATTCATACAATGTATCATCACAATGCTAGTATCAACTTCAAACCAATGTGATTAGTTCCTTTCTCATGCAAGTTCTTACTATGTCACGACTATGAGAACAAGTATGCTCGGTCCTTTTCCGCAAGTGACGGTGATTCGAATCAATAACACCCGGACTACACGACACGTACGCCCCTACTCGACGTTACCTACAGCAACCATCACTGACGTCGTACGTGGCAGACTTTCCTCCATTTCACCCATGTTGAATCGATCAAATCACCCTGTACAGTAGCCACTCTCATGGTGCACCTCTCGACATGAGATGTCATGAGAATGTTACCCACATACTGCACACCGGCCGTCTCGCCTGAGGCGACCCGAAAAGGCTCAACGCAAGCTTCCCGAGGTACATCGGTTTACTGGGTCCCATATAGCCAGCATGAGTCCGGTACACAACTCAAACTTGCTCAACAGGGCCACATATGGATCGGTCCTTGACCGACACGGACGGGTCTATAGCACCCAGGCCTCTATGTCCTGCTGCCCCTACAACCTACCGGTCTCAACTTTAACTTGCTAAAAATTTTCTGAACCAATCCCGTATGCCCCTATTGTTCCTGATCATGCGAGTAGCATCTCACCACTCGACTTCTACTGCACCTTACTTAAGCATGGAAGTTCTACACGTTGAAAGACACCTACCCAATACTCCATGGGTTCATTTGGTCATGCAAGGGGAGTATCAAAGCACTATACCTAATGCACATTTCATATCTTAACCGAAAGAGTGAATACAAAGTAAAAAAACTTAAGTTGTTAAATGCAAACTGGAGCTTGCCTGTTTTGCAGGGTAGTCGTATATAAGCAGTTAGTGATCCTTGCTGATCAACCCTTGATTCTCCGGGTTTGATCCACTTCAATGAATCGCTCCTTCGAATCCCCTTCGTCGTGAATCCTAATGAAATGTATATGCAATTTTTTTATAGAATGCAATGGAAAGAATTTAAGACTTGATTTCTTAAGAACAAAGGCTGTGTGGAGCTTGCCTGTTTATAGAATGCAAACCGGAGCTTGCCTGTTTTGCCTCTGTTGTGCAAAGAATTATGAATCAACTAAATTGGTCTTAGTGTTTTAGCTATACACTAACTAACTTTCCTAATGAACATAAGAGGTGAGCTGTTCTATACTAACTAGAGATTTAGCTTGCCAAATTGCAGCTAATCTGGATGCAAATTATGTCTACCATAATTCCCACAAGAGTCTTATGTATTTTCCCACATACATAAGTATGGTATAACAAGGACAGGGAGTTCTAAGGCTCAACATGAACTGATAATTTACATGTTAGTTCCTGGTCACATGAAAGTAATTTGGTCCAAAATTCAGACCTTTTACTTGAGTAGTTCCTCCAGAACAATTCCTTAAGCATTTCTACTCAAAAGAATTAATTCTAGATTAATGTGCAATTTCATGCCCAATTCAGTGAACTACAATTTCAAGTAGGACTCAGAGAGCTTTCCTAAATTTTCCTATGCTTTTCGGAGCTATGAATTGCCTAGAATAGATTTTACAAGTGGGCAACATTTTCTGAAAATGTTTCTGGACCCTTATGAACACAGCAGTTTGTATTTAGCAAATTCCTACGCAAATGATCTTCAAATGAGCTGAAAATTTGCTAGAAGGTCAAAAATATCCTAAATCATATCCTTGAAAAA
Source organism: Neostapfia colusana (assembly GCA_030760725.1). Taxonomy (NCBI): domain Eukaryota; kingdom Viridiplantae; phylum Streptophyta; class Magnoliopsida; order Poales; family Poaceae; genus Neostapfia; species Neostapfia colusana. Next base: position 67,273,751 of record JASWHV010000011.1, read on the forward strand.
TTTGAGGAGTTTTGGATGAACCAAACTCCCTCAATAATTATTTTTCAGAAAACCTTCAAAGAATTTTCCAGAATTTAATATTGGCTTTCATACAAATTGGAGTTTATATTTGGGTAGATATTCTCAAAATGAATCCAACACAATTTGAATCACTCAATTTGGAGATTCTTACACAAAGATATGATTTTCCAAAGTTGGAACACAATCTGGAATTGTTTTCCTATTGAAATTCGACTGGGCCCACGTGTTTAAACTCCAGCCACTGGAATTGAAGCCACACCGGGTCACAGCGTTTTTGCGCGCAACCACAGAGGATCCCCGAGCTACAGCCGATCAGACATTTAAATTTTCGGTCACCGACAGCTGGGGCCCGCCCGTTCTCCTTCCTCCCGCCGCCTGCTTCGCGTGTGTGCCGCCCCCCTCGCCAGAATGCAACCGGAGCTCGCCGTCCAGACGTTTCCGGTCGCCGCCCAGGCTGAGGCTTGCCGCCAGTGGGTTTAGGGGGTCGGGAAACATGATGGTGGCGCTAGCTCGGGCTGCCGGTGGCCGGAATACCATCGGCGACGTGCGGCAGCTACGGGAAGCGTTCGGCGCCATCGGCCGACCTTCCTAGACAGCCAAACACTCAACCAACTAGCTCTACAGCACCAGGGCACGACTAGGAAGCTCAACATGGCCTCGAACTAGCTCGGAAACGTCCGCAAGTGTGTTGTCATCGAGCGCCCGCTCGGGTCCGCCATCAACACCCTCGGAAAAGCTCAAAATCCGCCTCTCCGAGGTAGTTTCATGTGACGGTTGCTAAAGGAAAGATGATCACCGGCTATTCCAGCTTCTATGTGCAAAGTTTGACAACCCAAGAAGAATTGGAGAGGGAGAATTTGAAGATCTCGTACCGTACACTTGGTTTGCACCCACCGGAGCTAATTTCCAAAATTCGCCGGCTATGCTCCACGGGTTGGCTTGAGCTTCAGAGGAGAGCAGAACCACAGTAGCATGCTCCCGTGGCCGTGCTTGCTCGGCCGTGAAAACCATCGTGGTGAGCTGTCCACGTGAAGCCGATTTCCGGTATGTGTTTGGTCGCCGTGGATGAGTTGTTTTTAGGGCAAGGGAGGCCGGAGCTTGCTAGCTTTTGGGTCCGGGAGGTGAGCAACGGGTGCGCCGTGCTGTTTTGCAGCTCGAAGGCAGTGGGCGCAAGTGTTTTCCCGGGTTCCCGGTTGCTTTCGAGACAGCGGCAGTGAGTTATCTGTTTGTGCGTCTGCTCGCGAGGAGGAGAAAGCAAAGGGTGTTTGGCTCGATCTGTGGGGGAGTGGATCACGTAGAGAGCACATGGAGGCATTCAACTGGTTGCCAGCGCTTGATAGGAGAGCAGGAGGTGGCGGCAGCACCCTCAATGGCACACGGTGAGAAGCTCCTCGTTGAGTTGAAAACAGAGCACAGAGACTTTGTTTGCTTTGTGTGCAAGTCACTAATTTAGCTCAATGACATGTGGGGTCCACCCAAAATTTCCTCCCCAAAAGACCTCCTCAAGTTAATCCTCTCCAATGCCAAAGTTCTGAATTTCAAAGGTGGGCTAGAATTCGAATTACCCAAATTCAGTTTGAATTTGCATAGCAAATTTGAATTCGGTTTGAATTTGGAAATGCCTCTATTTGGTCCCTTTTTAGCCCACGCTAAAGTTAAATCATTTCCATCCAAAACTTCCTCAATTCAAAACTATATGGCTGCAAAAGTATTCAAAAGTTTGGCCACAATTTGTGGTGAACTTTGAAGTTGGAAATCTGATTTTTAAACTTCATGCAAATAAATGTTTAAGTCCATATTGGTTCAACACATTCAAATGAACATGTGAGCCTCTTTTTGGATGAACATCCCTGAACAACTTTGCGTGAAGAAAAGTTTTAGCAAGTCCCATTTTTCATGAAATTTTGCACACGTAGACTTTCAAGCCTCGGTTTATTCATAAACATTTTTGGGACTTTTACAGAATTAGCTATAGTGCCAACTAATGTTCATTTCTACCTTAGGCTAGCAACATCGGGATAAGCATTTCTTATTTGATTGTGGAATTCCGGTGTTGTAAGGCATGAGGACCACTAAAATGAATGCTATAAGAATCTGAACATAAGGATCAAGTTTAGTCAAGCTTCATTTTGCAAATTCATGTTCCTACTGTCTTACTACCCTAGCATGTAGAGTTACATGTTTAGGATTGACGGTTAAGACTTGCTGAGCCTTAGTTTAGTGCTCATGGTTGCTTCTGAGTTGTTTTTGCAGGTAGCAGAATGCCTGCTATGAAGAGGGTTGTTCGATGAAACGACGAACCTCACGGTTCGTTCAACTCATCGGAAATCTAGCCGCTGCCTTACTTGGTGAAGCTAGTGGGAAGCATTCATGGGATGAACGACTTCTCTTCGGCGTAGTTAGGGTTGAGAGTGAGTAGTTGTCCAGTTTTTAATTCCTCTGCATGTGTACAATATGCTGTAAAAGATCTTATGTTGAGTAATAAAAGTGGATCCATATGTTCTTAAGTTTCTTTTCGTGCATGCTGTTGGGTGCCACATCGCACGGCACCACCCAGTGCGATTCCCGGACGAGAGGCGCCGGTCCCATCGTTGGCGGGGCGGGCGGTCCCTTACAACTTGGTCCAACTAACAACATTGGTTTAAGAAATAACTGGAATAGTCACAGTTATGGTCATTTTGCCTCAGATTGACCAGTCCTCAAACAAACCAGATTTCCATTGTCAAAAAAAGTTTAATGGCTTGGATTACATACCAAAGTTTTAGATAACCTCAGTACCTTTCCAGAAAGTATTTATTTTCCCCCAACTAAGTTCTAGATAGAAAGTTATGAGTTTCTAAACTTGACAGAAATCCTGGAAGAATTTCAGCAGCACCTCCCCTGTAAGTGCTCACTTTGGGTCAACTTTTCCATACAGTTATAAACATATATGGACCAAACTCATAATTACAAAGTTGAAGAACAATTCATAAGATTTCCATTATTGTAATATTTCACATTTTTCAATTCATATACAGGAATTTATAAGCAAACTCCAATCAGTACAGAAACTATGCACATACTTTGGGTACTCTGGACAGGTTCATTTGTACTGTGAATTCTTCCCACTTTACAGGAGGATTCTGCCCTGAGGTTTAACAGAAACATTGTATAGAATTTCCCAAGCTTTCCAAAAATGTGTTGATGTGACCCCTTTGCATTCCTGGATCAAAAGATATGATGGCTCAAAGTTAACAGAATTTCTGGCAGGATTTTGACAGCACCTCCCCAGAGGTACCTAGATTCAATCCACAATCCAATTAATTCTGCTATAGTTTTAGCAAAACTTTGAATTACAAAGTGGTCGTATATCTCATTCCCTTTTCCATAAATGTATCACCATAACCTTAGAGATTTTTCCACAGAGAGTTATGGTGGAATACCGAGACTCTGCTTCAGGTTCTACCCATTTGTAGCAGTTTTAGTTTCTATGGTTTTTGACCAACTTAAATTGTGTTTCTGTCCTGGAGGTTTATAGAAAAGTTTTAAAGAACTTCTCCACCTTTCCAAAAATATATTACACACTACCATTGGTCTCTTCTACCATGAGTACCACCCTGCGCAAGTTTCAGCAGCAACACTGCCATAACAGGGGGACTCTGTTTTGGGTCTCTCTATACTCACATAGTCTTGAGTTGGTTCCTAAAAAAGTTTTTAACCAATTGATTTGAACTGTCTTCATTCAAATTTTACCAAATATTCAAGTTTATGTGATGAGCGAGGTGTTGGTGCATTTTTCGTGATAATGCCGGTACTACGTTCCTCACAAACAGAAAATCCTAACTGGATTACATCCGGCGTATACGTTCAATTGGTGGCACTAGAATCATTCACTTACAAACGTATTCTACTCGTAATATGGATACATGGTTAATGTACCTGTATAAAACCACTCAATAATGAGACACACAAATGTTTATCATTCCAAGCAGGGCATACTCCCCGTATCATTGCCAAACGGGCAGTCCAAGAGTAACACATCTCGAGGGATGCGATCGTCTTTCCACACCACACGACAAGGGAATAGAATAGAGCACCTACTGCCCACCAAGGCACGCCGATGGAGAGCACTGCGTATGCCCTCCTAGGCTAATTTCAGAAGAACACACTATCACGTTACTGACCACACGATGGGGTTTCCACTTTCTTGCCTAAGGCACGCCAGGGACCATCGTTACGTATGAGCTCAGGAACATGAAGAGTTCAAGAGTTATCATATTGATGTCTCACCCAGCGGTGAGATCTATTCACTGAACCACTTTCCTCATCAGGGGAGCCAACCGAAATTGATCCGCTTAAAGTGGCGTACCTTACCTCTTACCTGGCCGGCGATGCATCGTTACAGAATAGAATAACAAGTTAGTTTGCCACCTTACATAACTTATGCGAATAGTAGTCCTTATGTGGGCCTAGTACTGAATCCTCACTCGTAGACTCAAAATTTTTGAAAATATGTGTCTTTTCAGGTGCGCTATTCCCAATACGGCTCTGATACCATGGTTGTGGGAACCACCATCCCTACATTCTAGGATTCGCATTGGGTGGTGTTGTGTGATGTGACACCTAACAGCACATGACCGAAAAGAACACATACACAACAACATATGTCTTAAATATATATTATTGTTACATTTTACAATTAATGTACAGGCGTACATTGCAGTGGAAAGATAAGAATAAAACTCATGAACTATGGCCTACGCTAAGCAAAATGAAGCCATCCTGTCCGCGGATGCTTCACAGTAGCACACACACAAACACGGCAGCGTGCAGGGTTCCAAGTGAGACTCACACCCCTCATTAGGTGCTGCCCCGCTCGGATCACCCTTCCTCCCTAACGTTGCCATATGCAACGTCACCTGCAAAATGATGGATCAACAAACCGTGAAATTATGCTCAGCAAGACTTAACCGTAACCCTACACATGGAACTCTAAGTGCTAGAAATAGAGGGATGAATAAAGAAGTTTGCATAAATGATAAACTTGAGCTAACAGAGAGTCCTTCTAGTTTTTAAGCAGATTTTATAAGCCTCGTGCAATCTACATCGAGATTCCACAATCAAATAAGAAACGTTTCATCTCGATGCCATTTGCCCAAGGAGAATGTAAATTTAGTGAAAGCTATCGTAGACCATTATATGCCTTGCGCCAACAACGTCGAGACTCCACAATCAAACAAGAAACGCTTCGTCTCGATGCCACTAGCCCAAGGTAAAAAGTAAATTTAGTGAATGGTACTTATCATCCATGATTTCCAATATGAGGATTAGTCATCAAGCATATTTCACCATTTCCCCCAGTTCTTACTACGTCATGACTCAGTGTACAAGTATGCTCACTACCACGAGTGATGATGATTTGAATTGATAACACCCGGATGACATGATACATACGCCCGTATGAGAAAGGTGATCAACCAATCCCCTCAACGTCGTATGTGGCAACCTTTCACAAGACACCCACATGTCGAACCGGTCCCACTGACCCGGAGTAAGCCTCACCTACGACAAACCATCGTAGTGATGACTTCTCTTTCCTTTCAGCTATAGGCATAGGATGGTGGGGATTGCCTTGAGACCCAGGTTAACAAGTTACAATAGTTTCCAGGGTCCCATATGTCTAGTATGCATCCGGTACAAGATCAAACTTGTCCAGCGGGGTCGAGCACGAGAACGGTCCTCAATGGACACAGGCAGGGACTATGCTCACAGGACCACGTCCTTGAGCATTCCATCCATCCTGCCCGGTCTCCATTCCCCTTTTAAGTGGATCAATCCTAAATCCTCCGATTGATCCCCCTTAATCATTGTTCACGAGTAGGAAACCACCTACTCGAGTTATGGCTCTTTGGTCCACTTTATCCTAGCACTTAAAATTATGTGGAATCCTGATCGAACCAATACTCCAGGGATTTATTGGGTCATGCATGTGGAGTGTCATACAAATCTAGACTTAATGCAAAATAACAATTCTAGACAATATAAAGTGTATACAAAAATAAAATAGTAATTTTTTATGCAACCCGTGGCTTGCCTTATTGTTGATCCCAACTAATGTTGCTGTCATTGTAATCAAGTCATCGGACCCCGAAGTCTTCTTGAGAAGTTCCTCTATCGAAATGATCAATAAGAGAATGCGTCACAATATGAATTAATGCTATATATACATCTACAGAACTAAACTATATGAAGACAGATGTTTCTGTGGTTGAAACTCTTACAGGCGCTTTCTAAAATCATGATAGGAGTAGGATAAAACTTACAGCGGTTTTTTATGAAGCAATTGGCCACAATAATTCTTGGCAGGTTTAATATAAAATGGTTTATAGAAAATTAATCAGACTTCTCATATTGAATAATGTAATATAATGGGAGGTCTGAACTTAAGGCTTCCAGAAAATTTTGTTTCAAATTATTCTGAGCTTTCTGCTGGCCAGAATTGATTGTCGAAGTTTAATCTATTTTCTGGAAATTACTTCTGTTATTTTTCAGCTGATCTAATTAACCCTGAGAAAACCTACTGATTAAGCCCCCTTAATCAGCTCCAAAAATTATAAGATTTTTACTGGAGATCAGGAATTAGGAGAAAGGTTTTATGCCCAAAAATGGGAATGTTTCATAAAAAATATTCTTGGAATTACGCCCTAATGGAATAAGTAAAAAGGATTATACAGAAAATACTGGGCATTTTCATAGCAAGTAATTTGCTCCTCTGCAAAGTACTCTTTATGAGGATTCCAGCAAAATCTGTTTCACTATTTATGGAGCTTCCTACAAGAAGTTATGGACTTGCAAAGTTTAAGCATTTTCTGGGTTTATTTGGCTAAATGAAAATTCATCACACGCTGACAGTGGGTCCCCCATGACAGGTCTTTCTTCTTCCTCTCGACCAGGGCGTCTCGCGCACAGGCCGGGGTGGTGGCGCGCCCTGTTCTTCGCCATTTCTTGATCATTTTCAATAGGATTTCGTCCTACATGATCCTCAGATCGTGACGCAACCTCCGGGCAACAAATGGGAGCGTGAAATTGCCGAAAAAGTGGTCGACGTCGGCGGCGGTGGATTTCATTGTGGCGCCGACGGTGAACACCCATTCCAGAGCCTAAACTGATGAGAGAAGTTGCCATAAAGCAACACTAGAGTTCGTAGAACATTATTATACACCCTAATCTCGCAGCAACCGACCGGAAACAAGAGCTCGACGGTGACTCGCCGTGTTTGGGCCGGCGGTGACGAAATCCCGTCACCCAGATCGACAGATGGCTGGTTTTCCCATGGCTTTGGTCCAGGGTTGTCGCTAGGGCCTCTAGTTGCTCTTTCTTGAACAGAATCAAGGATCATCAAGCACGTGTGACGAATTTCCTGTTTTGAATTCCCTCAGTTCTACACGTCTACCGTCACCAAACTCCGAATTCCGGCTCACCGGCGTTGAAGGGAGAGCAAGGGGGGTCCGGGATGAGGAACTAGACGTCGTGGCAAACCTTTTTGCGTGTTGGGCCGGGTAGAACTCGCTCCGAACTGGCCGCACGATGATCAACTGTGCCGGCGACGTTGTTTGAAACTGAGGGAGAGAAAATGGCGTGGCACCGATCATAGGACGTCGGGAACAACTTGAGGACGCTTCACGGACGTCGAGGAACGGTCGGTGCAGCTCCTGGGCGGCTCAACCAGGCGCCAAAACCCGCGGAAGTCAATTGACGACGAACCGGTAGAGGAGGCGGGCGAGCGGTGTTCTGTCGGTTTGAGCGAGAGAGGTAGGGAAGAGAAACTTCGGTTGTTCAGAATGATGCTTATCGATCAGCCTCTGGGATTGGAGTGAACCGCCATCTGGAGATCAGGGGCACAGGCAGCTCGCTGGATGCATCCCCCCCCCCCCCCCCCCGGTTTCCAGGTCACACAGAAGGGAACACTCGGGGCTGATCTGCCGGTTGCCGGCAGTCTCTCCCCAAAAAACAGTAGCTTCCTAGTTCAAATTCAAAGTTTGCAGAAATTTCGAAAAGATGAATTTGATTACAGTGGGTTAATCCTCTCTCGTGCCCCTAATTCAAATACTGTGATTTACCTCCTTTTTGCTAAACTTTCTTTACCATCGTCTATCCTTTAGTCCATGTAGCAAAATTTAGAATTTGAATACCTGCTTTAGAAAGATTAACCCTGCTGATTTAAATTCAACCAAAAAACTAGAAATGCTTAAAGTGGGGATTTTACACAAAGGCTAGGGTAGCCCGTTCATAGTCTTGTACCTCCTCTTTTCCTTTTTTGTAATGATATTTTCTAAGGAATGAAAAGAGGATCAGACTTTTGACTTATCTTGTTTGCTTGCTCTTTACTTCTTCTAGCTTGCTCGGACTGTAGCTTCTTCTACGGTTTTTGTCGCCTCTTGGCTGCAGATTTCATGATTTGGGAAGAGGGAGCCTGGGTACATTATCAGACGTGCCTCGTTTAGACCGTGGCTTCGCTTGGGGTTTTCGTTGTCTCTTGGCCATGGGTCGCGCGGCTTAGGAAGGAAGAGCCCAGGTACTTTGTGCGTCGTTCCTCGTTTGGAACGTGACCTCGCTTAGGAATTTCGTTGTCCCTTGTCCGTAGGTCACATGGCTTGTGACTCGGGAGGGGTAAGCTTCATGGTGCGCTCTTTCGAGTCTCGTGTGGTTTGAGTGAGTGCTGCTCCTATCTCGTTTCAACCGTGGCTTCATTCAGCGTTTTCATTTTCCTCTAGCCGTAGGTCACGTGACCCGGGGAGAGCAAATTCTATTGATATGTTTTCAGGCCTCCTGCGGCCGTGTAGCCCTCGAGTGTCGCGGGGCGGGAGATCGATTCTCTCTGCCGCGCGGCGCTTATTGAGATCGGTCGGTCGCTGGTGCGACGTCGTACGCGCGGGACTCAGCGTCCTTATGCATATAATCGCTTGAGCTGCTCTATGTTCCACGTGTTAGGGAGGGTATTGCCATCGACGTCAGCCAGGAAATAGGCTTCAGGACGGAGGACGGTGGAGACGATGTACGGGCCCTCCAATGGGAAGGACAGCTTGTGTCTGTCCTTGTTGGTTTGGATCCTTCGGAGGACCAGATCACCTGCTTGGAGGGCACGGGAATGGACCCGCCACTCGTGGTAGCGCCTTAGCGTTTGTTGATATTTGGCCGATCGCAGGAGTGCGATGTCGCGGGCCTCGTCGAGCTGGTCCACGGAGGCATGCCTTGCCTGCTCGGATCGGGTTTCTTCATACGCCTTGGTTCGGGGTAAGCCGTACTCCAGCTCGGTCGGCAGGACGGCTTCCACGCCATATGTCATGAAGAAAGGCGAGAACCCGATGGAGCGGTTGGGCGTAGTGCACAAGATCCATAGTAAGGATGGTAGCTCGGCGGCCTAGCACCCAACGCATTTGTTAAGGCGGTTGAAGATGCGAGGCTTGAGTCCCTGCAAGATCGGCTGACACGGTCCCACGGCCTTGTCGAGCCAGGATCACGTTGAGGGGTGCTGCGCTGCACAGCACCGGATAACTCACATCAAAGATACAAAGCGGAAGCAAAGTTTTATTACATAAACTAGTTTATGAACATTTTTACAACAAAATAAGTTCAGTCTACACTCACGTGCGTAGACTACGCATCGAGTTCACGTTCAGCCCGTGAACATGTCCCCGCTAGCACGAACACACACTAACACGGCGACGATCACGACTCCCACTCGACGGGGTTTCCCTCTTGGGGTTCCGTCTCTTCCTCGGGAATCCCTTCCTCATAAACCCCTGCAAAAGCTTCAAACACAAGCAGTGAGCACGATGGCTCAGCATGTCTGACCCGTCTCTCCTATACATGAAACTTATACATAAAGGGATTGGGGTACATGAGGTAAATAATTTGCAAAGGACTCGTCTAATTATTTGAACCTTACTTTCAAGTTTTAGCAGCAGGTTGTGGAAAACCGTACGCGAAGGCACATAAGAGAGCCGCAATCAAACAAGAAACGCATTTCTCATGTACTTTGCCCAAAGTTGAAAAGAACTTTAATTATCTCTAAACTACAATAAGTCATTAACAAGCAATGTATAGCATTCAAATCAGCAAACTTTTAACATGTATCTAGCCTGTTCTTTCTACGTCACGGTACAGTGAACAAGTGGTACTCACTGACCGCGAGGGACGGTGATTATAATCGATTTACACCTGCAGGGTTATCCGAATAACATGTCACGTACGCCCGTACTCGATGTTGCCTACAGCAACCATCACGGTCGTCGTACGCAACTACCTTTCACCCGTTAGCCAAATATTGAACCGGTCTTATCGTCCGAAGCAATAGGTCTCTGCGCGTGCATCTGCAGTGCCGCCAGCCGATTTACACCTCAAGCTCTCAACCTACCCTCTGAATGACAGGCAGTGCCTCAATACCCAGCTACCCGAGTTACATCGGTTTCCCGGTTCCCATATATCCGGTAGGTATTTGGTACTGTTCTAGCTTGTTCCACAGGCCCGCACATGCCTCGGTCCTCAATCGACACAAGCGGAGCTATGGCACCCAAGCTCCAAAGTCTTTCTGCCCTTACTCTCCGCTCGGTCTAATTTTTCTTGCCATGTGTTTCATTTGCTATCTTTACCCGAGCAATGTGCCTCTAGCCTATTCTCGCGAGTAGTTCCAATTACTCGACTTGTACCGAATCCTACACTATCTTACCATTGCAGTAGCTAAACAAGGTTTACAAACCTAATCCCAAACCAAGGTTTTCTTGGCTATGCATTTGGGTTTCAAACAAGACTCTAATGCAATAATTAAGTGGGCGCTCAAAGTAAGTTCTCAAAACAATAAAAATTTGTAAAAAGGGTAATGTAAACCGGAGCTTGCCTTGCTGCTCTTGGTTGTAGGCTAGCTGTTCCTCTAGAGTGACGAAGTCTAATACTTCGGGTTCCTCCTCAACCTTAGCGACTACATGTGATAAACACAAATATGTGTCAAGTTCAATGCATTTGAATTGAAGTTTAACTTGTGAGAGCTATCAGTCTAGCTAAACAGACCCAATGACTCTGAAATTTTTACTGTGGTTTATATACAACCTAAACAGAGACTTGGCCAAGTTTAATTTGCAGCAAAGCTTATTTGAGCTCTCCACAAATAATTATGTACATGGCCTTAATTGGAGCTCCTAGGGTGTTCTAACGATTTTCATGGAGCAATCCATGACTTTCTGAAAACTAGATTTTCAGAAGGTTCTAATGGAGTTGGTTTCACTTAATTTGAATGTTCCTAACCAAATATATGAGCTAAACAAGTTCAGAGAATTTCTGAAAAATGTTTCTGGACATTTTCCATTTTCTCTGGAACAGTTTTATTAATCACACCATTAGGTGGATCAAATGAGGTCAAATGCATCTAAAATTTTTATTGTAGCTCAGGGATATTTTGGTGAACATCCTAAGAAAATTTCAGAATTTTCCTCCAAAGGGTTCTCCAGTTAAAATTCTGAACAGTTTAAAATTTGAAGAATTAATTCTGGAGAAATAAGGATTTTCTTAAAGTGAAACTTGATTCGTTGGAAAGTACTCAGAGAGCTGAATCCAAAAAAATTTGGTTCACTTGATTTGGAGTTTTCTAGCCAAAATTATGTGGGTTTGAAGTTTGAACTAAATCTGAAAATCGAAGAAAAGTTTAAACTTCTGCCGGTCCTCCGATCTGAAAACCGCTGCTCCTCCGATCTTTGGCCACCCGCCAAACTCGTGTGTGAGCCTCGGCTGAGCTGCAAAACGGCACCATAGGATTCCCCACAACCCTCTCACACCGTCACCAAGTTAGCTCGTGCTCCATACACCGAGAACCACACCGTTCCGCAGTGGCCGCTACAAAGCCGAGAGGAGGTGCTCTCGTGGGCAGCCTCACCCCGGGCTTGTCACGGCCAAACCAAGCTGTTTCCGGACGAACAAGGACCTCCTACAGCTCACCTCCGAAGCTTGAGCTAAGAGGTTGAGCGTCGACGGTGAATTTTGCAGTTTGCTTCCAGCCGGTGCAAAAGTCACCTTTGGGTAAGAAACTTTGAAATTCCCGTTTGGTTCTCGTTGAAATTCCACAAAACTTCACAACACCTACCATGAAAACCCCTGTACATGGCATATTTCCAAGCTTGCCAATGGCGGCTTATTCGGAAAGCATCGGGCGCACGGTGAGAGCTTACTTAGTACCTCTTCCGAGCTGCCTTGAGGCCATGCCAAAGCTTCCCTAGGGTGCAATTATACTCGACGACCAATAGCTCGATCGTTTTGGGTGCTAGGAAGTCCGGCCGACACACCCGAAGTTCTTCTGAAGCCGCCGCTCGTCGCCAGCCGTGTTAAAGTGATTGTCACGACGAGATGAGCCAAGCATCGTGTTCCCCGGGTGGAATTAGGCAGAGGCGGCCAAGATCATGGAGTTTGGCACACGGCAAAGGCCACTGGCGAGCACTCCGGCGAGGGTTCGCGGCGGCCGAGCGCGGAAGGCCGGAGGTAGATGAAGCCCCCGGTCCCACATGTCAGCGGCTGATATTTTAAAATCTGGGATTAGCTGTGGCACCGGATCGGGTGCGGCTGCATGCGAAATGCTCCGTAGCCCCGTGTGTCGACCGCTAAGAAGTTGACACGTAGCCCGGTCCCACGCGCAGCAATTTAAACATTTCCCCGATTTTCAGATTTAGTTCAAACTTCAAACCCACATAACTTTGGCTAGAAAGCTCTAAATTGAGTGAACAAAATTTTTTTGGATTCAGCTCTATGAGTACTTTCTAACAAATGAAGAAAATCCTTATTTCTCCAGAATTAATTCTCCAAATTTTAAACTGTTTAGAATTTTAACTGGAGAACCCTTTGGAGGAAAATTCTGAAATTTTGCTAGGACGTTTACCAAAATATCCCTGAACTACCATAAAAATTTCAGATCCATTTGAGCTCATTTGATCCACCTAATGGTGTGATTAATAAAACTGTTCCAGAGAAAATGAAAAATGTCCAGAAACATTTTTAAGGAATTCTCTGAAATTGTTTAGCTCATATATTTAGCTAGGAACCTTAAAAGTAAGTGAGACCAACTATATTAGAACCCTCTGAAAATCTAGTTTTCAGAAAGTCATGGCTTTCTCCATGAAAATCCTTAGAACACCCTAGGAGCTCCAGTTAAGGCCAAGTACATAATTATTTGTGGAGAGCTCAAATGAGCATTGCCGCAAATGAAACTTGGCCAAGTCACTATTTAGGTTGTACCCAAACCACAGCAAAAAATTCAAAGTCATTGGGTCTGTCTAGCAAGACTTATAACTCTCAAAAGTTTAACTTCAATACAAATGCATTTGAATTGATACATATTTGTATTTATCATATGTAGTCCCTAAGGTTGAGGAGGAACCCGAAGTCTTAGACTTCGTCACTCCAGAGGAACAGCTAGCCTATGACCAAGAGCAGCAAGGCAATCTCCGGTTTGCATTAACCATTTTTACAATTTTTTACTGTTTTGAGAACTTACTTTGAGCACCCACTTAATTCTTGCATTAGAGTCTTGTTTAAAATCCAAATGCATAGCCAAGAAAATCCTGGGTTGGGATTAGGTTTGAAAACCTCATTATCTACTGCAATGCTAAGATAGTGTAGGATTCGGTACAAGTCGAGTAGTAAGAACTACTCGCGAGGATAGGCTAGACGCACATTGCTCGGGTAAAGATAGCAAATGAAACACATGGCAAGAAAAAAATGAGACCGAGCGGAGAATATGGGCAGCAGGACTTTGGGGCCTGGGTGCCATAGCTCCGCTTGTGTCTATTGAGGACTGAGCCATGTGAGGGCCTGTTGGACAAGCTAGAACAGTACCGAAGACCTACCGGCTATATGGGAACCAGGAAACCGATGTAACTCGGGTAGCTGGGTGTTGAGGCATAGCTGGTCGTTCAGAGGGTAGGTTGAGAGCTCGAGGTGTAAATCGGCTGGCGGCACTGTGGATGCGCGCGTAGAGACCTCTTGCTCGGGACGATTGGACCGGTTCAACATTTGCCTGACAGGTGAAAGGTGGTTGCGTACGACGTCCGTGATGGTTTCTGTAGGAAACATCGAGTACGGGTGTACGTGACGGGTTATTTGGGTAACCCTGCAGGTGTAAATCGATTATAATCACCATCCCTCACAGTCAGTGAGTATCACTTGTTCACTGTACCATGACGTAGAAAGAACAGGCTAAATACATGTTAAAAGTTTGCTGATTTGGAAGATATATGTTGCTTGTTAATGTCTTGTTGTAGTTTAGAGCTAATTAAAATTCTTTTCAACTTTGGGCAAAGTACATGAGAGAGATGTCTTTCTTGTTTTATTGCGGCTCTCTCATGTGTCTTAGCGTAAGGTTCTCCACACCCTGCTACTAAAACTTGAAAGTAAGGTCCCAATAATTAGGCGAGTCCCTTGCAACTTATTTTTCCTCATGTACCCTAAAACCATTCATGTAGAAGTTTCATGTATAGGAGAGATGGGTCAGACAAGCCGAGCCATCTTGCTCACTGCTTGTGTTTGAAGCTTTTGCAGGGGTTTATGAGGAAGGGACTCCCGAGGAAGAGATGGAACACCAAGAGGGAAACCCCGTCGAGTGGGAGTCATGCACGCCACCGTGTTAGTGTGTGTGCGTGCTAGCAGGGACACGTTCATGGGCTGAACGTGAACTCGATGCGTAGTCTATGCCCGTGAGTGTAGACCGAACTATTTTGTGGTAAAAATGTTCATAAACTGGTTCATATAATAAAATTTTGCTTCCGCTTTGTATCTTTGATGTGCGTTATCCGGTGCTGTGCAACGCAGCACCCCTCAGCGTGATCCTGGCTCGACAAGGCCGTGGGGCCGCGTCACTTGTGGGAAATGCCACTTTTGCATTTTGTGAGTTTATTCTCTAATGACCATGTTGATGGTGTTTACTTGCTCTTCAAATGTGTTCATATCATTTCCTCAAATGAGGTGTGTGTGGTTTTGAACACTTTGGATATGTGCAGAAACTTAGGCCGTTACATCGGCCCATTGGCCCGCTCGACCTGTCTGTTGGTTCGCTGGTGGACCACCGACGCCCAGTCGACCAGGATGTGGATGTTGTCGCAGAATTCGTGGAATTTTCTCCCCGTGAATTGGGTGCTGTTTTCTGTGATGATGGTGTTTGGCACCGCGAAGCGGTAGATGATGTCCCGGATGAAGCTTGTCGCTTGCTCCGACGAGGCCATGAAGAATGGTTTAGCTTTGATCCACTTGGTGAATTTATCCACTGTGAGGAGGAGGACGTTGAAGCCCCCTGGGTGCTTTCCTGAAGGGGCCGAGGAGGTCGAGCCCCCCCCCCCCCCCCCCGGTGAAAGGCCACATGAGGGGGATGGTTTAGAGGTCCTGGGATGGAGCATGTATCTGTCGAGCAAAGTATTGGCAATCTTGGCAGGTGTGCACAATTTGCTCGGCATCAGAGACAGCGGTTGTCCAGTAAAACCCTTGTCGATACGCCTTCCCGACCAGGGACCTTGGGGTTGCATGGTGTCCGCAGACCCATTCGTGGATGTCGAGGAGTACTCTTTTCCTTGGTCCCTTAGGATGCAGCACTGTAAGATCCCGGTGACGCTCCGTCGGAAGATCTTGCCCTCTATGAGTATGAACGTCTTGGCCCGGCGTGCGATTCGCCGAGCCTCGACCTCCTCAGCGGGGAGTCTTCCATATGATAAATACTCGATGTATGGAGCCTGCCATCCGGATTCGGCAGCGTGCACCTGGAGGTCGGGCATGGGCGGGCGATCTAGCTGTTCTTCTTCAACGCGGATGGATGGTTGGCTGAGATCGTTGATGAACACACCCGGAGGTGGGGCCTCGCGGCTAGAAGCGGTCTTGGCCAAAAGCGTTGGCCACGCCGTTATCTCGCCTCAAGACGTGACAGAGCTTGAGCCCCTTGAACCTGTCCTCCAGCTTCCGTGCCTCTTGATAGTAGGACTCCATGCACGGATTGTGGAAGCTCGACTCCTTCATCATTTGGTTGATCACGAGCTCGGGGTTGTCTTGTACGTAAAGGCATTGCATGTCGAGCTCGTCCGCAATGCGAAGCCCATCGAGGAGGGCCTCATACTCTGCAACGTTGTTGGTTGCTTTGAAGTGTAGTCGCCCCGCATATTGGAGCCGATCCTCCTCTGGGGGAAATGAGGACGATGCCGCTTCCCGCACCGTTGATGGTTAATGATCCATCAAAGTACATTGTCCATTACTTTTGACAGGTCGGGCCTGGCGCTGCCTGCGCTTCCGTCCACTAGGCCATGAAATCGGCCAAAGCTTGGGATTTGATTGTTGTCCAAGCGACATAGGACATGTCGTATCCCATGAGTTCCAGCGCCCACTTCATGATTCTCCCAGATGAGTCTCGGCTGTTGATAATCATCCAGAGCCCATGAGCGGTCACCACCCACAACAGGTGGCTCTGGACGTAGTGCAAGAGTTTCTGCTTTGTTATGAGGATGGTGTACAAGAGCTTCTGCACATGTCGGTAGTGTGTCTTGCAATCGGACAGCGCCTTGATCACGAAGTAGACCGGCCTTTGGACCCAGTGGACGTGCTCGGACTCCTCCCGCTCTACGACGAGGGCGGTCCTGACCAATTGGCTGGTGGTGGCGATGTAGAGAATGTAAAAGCCCAAGATTTCACTTGCTAGAGTGTTCATCACATCACCACAATCCAGCTCATTTTGTGGAGATCTCATGAACCCGTGTGAAGAGCAAGTAACCACCGTCAATAGGTTGATTAGAGGAAAAACTCACAAATCCAAAAGTAGGATTTCACACATGTAAACATGAGGGGCTGAGCTCACCATTAGGCCCTAAACATTCTTAGGAATGCTCATGCCAAGGTTCACGCCAATCCAAACCTTTTGAGGCATTTTTGGATCCAATTGTAAAAAGGGCTAATGTGAATGCAAATTCAAATTTGAGCTGCTTTCATCATCTGAATTCAAAATATGGACTCATATTCATAATCAGCACATTTTTCTGAGTTACTCCACCAATTTTCATCCTCATTGGAGTTCTACTTGTCGGGAGCTATATTTGAATTAATTCAAAACTGAATTTGAAATTCAAATTCAAGTGTGAGTCAAATTTTCCAAACCAACTCCAATTTTAAGAATTCAAATTCATCTCATGACTTAGTGGTGAAGTTTACCATTTAATTTTGAGTAGATAAGAAAATATCAGTGAGCACAAATAAAAAGAAATGAGGAGAGGAGAAGTGGACCCCACATGTCATACACAGGAGAAACTACCGCCTCTGTTTTTCCCCGGCAACGGCGCCACCTCCTGCTCGCAGCCGACCGAGCC
The DNA here is from genome assembly GCA_030760725.1 of Neostapfia colusana. Lineage (NCBI taxonomy): Eukaryota > Viridiplantae > Streptophyta > Magnoliopsida > Poales > Poaceae > Neostapfia > Neostapfia colusana. The sequence continues at coordinate 67,291,123 of JASWHV010000011.1, forward strand.
GAGTCACCGCTACACCCTGTGCTAATAAGATTTACACGCCATGGGAAGTGATCACCACAGCCCTCCTTACGTGCAGAACCCGCTCAGTCGCCGTTCACACCGCGCGCAGCTCCGAAGGAACTCACTGCCGCTTGGTTGCACCTTCGGCTCCCCGGCGTACAGACGCTCCGACACATCTTGTGGCAAACTTTCTACAGCAAAGAGGACCGCCCTATGCCGCTCGAACTCACAGTGAAAACCTTTCCTCCTTTCGTCCACTGTCGAGAAAGAATTTTGATTTTACCGCATGAGCGTCCATAGAACCGAGCCACTTAAGCTTCCAAAATTTGTGGTGATTAGTCCTTCACCGCTTATGCCGAGATACACACACGTTCTAGACTTCCCTACACCCATCTAAGATAAAGAATCATCAAAAACCGTCGATTTTAGGCTTTGTTCTTCCAAAATTTCGAGCCGCCGTCAGATTTTATCCTAGGTCACCGATGAACTCATGCTTGTAGCCCCTTTGTAGCTGATTTGAATGCATGTCGATGATTAGGGTTCCACCACGGTGCTTTAGGAAGAAGAAACAAAGTTTTTGAGCCATTGTAGTGTGAGTTCGACATCACCAGATTTGTGCCGCCACTGCCGCTCGTTGCCGACATATTTCCGGTGACCGGTAGCCTCGGGCGACCCCACAAATGGTTTTCCCGTGGGCCTAAAGTGAGAGGCGGCGAGAATCAGCCCTAGGGGAGGCTGGGAGCTTCGGTCCAGTGACCCTTGCCGGTGCACGCCGCCGCTCGACTCTGCCCGCGCGCGAGGTAGAAGAAAGACTGTGGGGCCCACTGTCAGCAATTTAAACCTTTCCAGTTTCTTTTCAGATTTTAGTTCAAACTTCAAATGCCCATAACGTTTGCTAGGATGGTCCAAATTTAGTGAAACAAATTTTGTTGGATTCCTCTCTCCAAGTACTTTCCAGCAAAACAAATTTCATTCCATGAAACCCATTCTTTTTTTCTAGAGTTAATTCTCCAAAATTTAAACTGTTGGGAATTATATCTAGAGATTTCCTTTATGGAAAATTCTGAAATTTGTCTAGGATGTTCATTTGAATATCCTTGAGTCACTTGAAAGGTTTCAGATCCATCTGAGTTCATTAAGTCCACCTAATGGTGTGATTAAGTGAACTGCCCTGAGAAAATAGAAAAATGTACAGAAATATTTTTCAGAATTTTCTCAAATCTTGAATAGGGCATAAATTCCTCTAAGATTCTCTAAATTACATAAAACCAACTCCATTAGAACCATCTCAAACTCTAGTTTACAGGAAGTAATGGCTTGCTCCATGAAACTCTCTGGAAATCCTTAGAGGCTCTAGTAATTGCCATTTAAACATTTATTTGTGCAGGGCTCAAATGAGCTTTGTTTCAAATGAAATTTGGCCAAGTCTCTGGTTAGATTCTCACCAAGCCACAGTAAACATTTCAGAGCGAAAAGAGATGTCCAGCTAAACCTAGGGTCGTTATAGTTGTCAATTCAACATATTTGCATTAAATTGACACATATTGTTAATTTGATTACATGTTGTCGTTGAAGGCGAGGAGACTCCAGAGGTCTTTATAGTTGTCAATTCAACATATTTGCATTAAATTGACTGCTGTACCCGCAGTGACATTAATTCTGAAGTAACTCACATGTTCATTTCATACTTAGTGAACTACAATTTTAATTATAGTTCATAGAGTCTGCATGAATTGTCCTAGGATTTTTGGAGCTAAGAATTGTCCAGAACTGAATTTTCAAGTTTTGGGAATTCTCTGAAAAAGTTTCGGTATTCATTTGAACACGGCAACTTGAAATCTGAATTCTTCAAAACAAATCAACTCTAAATGAGCTGAAAATTTTACAGGTGTTCAATAATATCCTAAGGATAATTCTGGCAAAACTTGAGAATTTTTGGATTAACCAAACTCCCTCTAAAATTCTTTTTCTGAAAAGTTTTAAAGAGTTTTCCAGAATTAAATATTGACTTCCACACAAATTGGGTTGCATAATGGATAGGGTTTGTCAACTTTAATCTAACCCAATTTGAATCACTAATTTTGGAGTTTTCTAGCAAAAGTTATGCTCTTCCAAAGTGTGGGGGAAATCTGGAAGTCAAATTAAATTGGGTAAAGTTCAAATCCCTGACAGTGGCCCACGGGGTGACGTGACGCGTTCTCAGACGTCGACGCACGAGGCTACAGACTTAATCCACACAGCCACAGACCGATCCGGTGCCGCAGAGGATCCCACCCCTTTTCACCGTGTGACTAACACGTGGGCCCGCTATCCCATTCGTCTACCTCCGGCTCCCGCGCGTGCCCGTGCCCGGAGCTCCTCGGAAACCGCCTCTCTGGCCATCTCCAACACCCAAGGTCGCCGCTAGGCCCTATACCAACGTGAGGAACACTCTGGTGAGGTTTTCCCGAGCCGGCGGGGTCTCTACCCTAGCTCACATCGAGCGGCGGCTCAAACCGAGGTCCGGCGATGTCGCCCGGACGTTCTAGCCCCTCAAAATCGATGAACATCGTCCCTAAAGCACCAGTGGAGTTTGTAGATCATCGACGTGCATGCAAATTTGATCGGTAGCAGCTCTTCCTAGAGTGGCACCATGCACCCGACGGCTTCCGCCATTTGTGCCGTTAGGAAAGCTCGGAATAGGCCGTCTTTAGTGGGTTTCATGCTAGGGTTCCAAAGAGAAATTGTTGCCTAACTAGTATAGCTCGTGTGTGCTAAGTTTGGTGCATCAAAACCGAAAGTTGAGTGCGAATTTTGCAATTCCTTACCGGCGGGTCGGTTTGCACCGAATGGAAGGAAAATGGAAATTCCGCCGTCAACGATCAGCCTCTTGGCTTGAGCTTCGGAGGTGAGCAGCGTGGAGGTCGTGTGTGTCTAAGGATGCTCTTGCTCGGCCGTGAAAAGCTCCGGGTGAGGCTGTCCATGAGAGCACCGTCCTTCGGTTGTGGTTCTGCCACTGCGGAAGAAGTTGTTCCCGTGTGAGGAAAGGCCTAGCACACCCGGTGGCGCGTTGAGGAAGTAGAGGGTGATGCCCTAGTGCCTTTTTGCAACTCAGTAGCCCTTTGTTCTCGAGAGGAAGGTCAGCTTCCGATCGAGTCTGGAGAGGCGGCGACCTCTGTTCAGTTCTTGCGCAAGGGGAAGAACAGAGCAGGGCTTGCGGTGTTGTGGCAAAATGAACACGGCAAAGGGTGATAAGATCGCCGAGGGTTGTTGAATCAGTGCTGGATTCGGTTATTGCGGTGGTCGACCGACTGCCGGTGTGCGCTGGCGAAGAGAGCAGCTGCTGTCGATCTCCCGGGAGAAGCAAAACAGAGACTCACCTCCACTGAAAATCTTTTGAAAATGCAGCTGTCAAGTGGGTCCCACAGTCCCTCTTATCCTCTATAAAATATCTCCAAAATTTGCAAATGATGAAATTCAATTGTGGGAAGTACAAATCTGAATTTTATTTGGATAATTGGGCAAGTTTAATCCAAATTCAAATGTATATTTGAATTCATTGTAAATTTAAGTTTATTTGGAAAATGGATAGCAAAAAATTTCAATAATTCATGAAACTTTGCATACCCACTAACTTGGACCTAAGAAATTCAAATATGAAACCTGATTTTCGGTTTAGCTGCTGCAAATGAGCTTTTTAACACAACAGTTTGCAATCCATTGTGTTGCCCTCATTTGAAATTTGAGTTGAACCATTTAGTTCCAAAATCTGATTTTAACTTTCTCACACATATGAGAACTCCCTACCATGGTTCAAATCCCCTTTGATTCCAACCATTCAAATAAAAATTGAACTTGTGTGAAGAGAGTCCTCATGTGCATCATCACATGTGAAAGTTTAAACAAGTCCCATTTTTCATACACATGAAACTATATGCTTGATCAAACTTGAGTTTCTTTGTATTCATATTTTTGGGACCATTACAGCGTCGGACTACATCTCCACCGAGGAGAGGAAGCGCGAGCAGTTCTATCGGGGTTTAAATCCCGAGATGAAGACTCACCTCGCGCAATGCAATCACGTTACCTTCAACGACCTCGTCAATGCCGCGATTCTCCAAGAAGATGCTCAGCGGGAATTCGCTGCTGAGAAAAGGAAACGCAGCGCTCCACCGAGCAGCGGGGGTGGAGCTCCTAAAAAATACCGAATGGTGTATCGGACATCATCCGGTCAGCAGTGGCATCCACCGGCACGACCTCAACAGTTTGGGGGTCGTCCTTATCAGCCATCCCCATTCTGACCACTGATGCCACCACCGTGACCGCAACAGCAGCAACAGCAACAGATGGTACTCCGGGCATTTCCGCAGCCACAACGCGCCCCGGGATTCCGTCCACCGGTCAGTGTAGGACTGCCTCGCTACACATGCTATACGTGTGGCCAGGCCGGTCATTTCTCCAAGGACTGCCACAGGGGCAGCAAAGCAGCGGACAAGCCCAATATCAGGACGGTTCTCGAGGCTGACCACCAGCTAAGAAGGGAGGTCAGCGACCCGGGGGCATTCGTTACCTCGACAATGAGGACGCCCTGGAAGGAGAGAACGTGCTGGTGGGTACGTTCACTCTCAACAATCACGCAATCATCATCTTATTTGATTCAGGTGCAACCCACAGTTTCATAAGTGCATCATATGTGGCTAAGCATCAACTGCAAGTCTTTCCAACTGATTACTCATATATGATTTGCTCACCGGGAGGGAAGATTTCAGCGAATATGATGATTCCAAAAGCACCACTGTGCTTAGGTGGAAAGATATATCCCACTACTTTAATTATCCTTACGGTACAAGAGATTGATGCAATCTTAGGAATGTCATGGTTATGCTACCATGGCGCTGTCCTGAAAACTCTATCACGGACGGTTCATTTGAATTCTCCATTCCACCGTCTGCATTCAATCTTATTAGGCAGTCATGTCCCAGAAGTTTCAGCAACCTATAATACTGAAGCTCCGAAGTTGGATGACATCCTTGTAGTCCGAGAATACCCCCATGTGTTCCTGGATGATCTTCCGGGCTTGCCACCTGAACGGAATGTGGAGTTCAAGATTGAACTTGCACCTGGGACTACACCAATATCGCGGAGACCATATAAGATGGCTCTGAATGAGCTGGTGGAGTTGAAGGAACAGCTTAATGACTTGTTGAGCAAAGGTTTCATTAGACCGAGTTCCTCGCTATGGGGATGCTCGGCGCTGTTCGTAAAGAAGAATGATGAAACCTTGAGGTTGTGTGTGGATTACCGACCGCTCAATGCCGTCACCATCAAGAACAAATATCCACTGCCCCACATTGACATCCTATTCGATCAACTTGTGGGTGCAAGTGTGTTTTCAAAGATGGACCTTCACTCCGAGTATCATCGAATAAAAATCCGAGCGGAGGATATTCCAAAGACGGCATTCTCGACGAGATATGGACTATATGAATATCTCGTCGTGTATTTTGGTCTCACCAACACCCCGGCACATTTCATGTACCTCATGAACTCAGTGTTCATGTCGGAGTTGGACAAGTTCCTGGTGGTGTCATTGATGATATTTTGGTTTACTCCAAGTCAGAAGAAGAACATGCCAAACACCTGCGTATCGTCCTTCAATGATTGCGGGACCATAAGCTATATGCCAAGTTCAGCAAATGCGAGGTTTGGATCAGCCAAGTTCCATTTTTGGTACATATCATCTCAGCGGAAGGCATTGCGGTTGACCCAAGCAAAATTGAACAGGTGTTGAAATGGAAAGCCCCTACTTCTGTCCATGAAGTCAGAAGCTTCCTCGGTTTAGCGGGATATTACCGGAGGTTCATCCTGAGCTTCTATAAGCTTTCTAAGCTGATGACTGAATTATTCAAGAAGGAGACGAAATATGTTTGGAACTCAGCATGTGAAGGAGCGTTCCAAGCACTGGTAAAGCATCTCACAACAGCCCCGGTCTTAGCTCAACCGGATACGACCAAGCCTTTTGACGTATACTGCGATGCGTCCAGTATCGGGCTTGGTGGCGTATTGATTCAAGAAGGACGGGTGGTCGCATATGGCTCGCGTCAACAAGTTTCAGTCCATAAAACCAATTATTTTTCCAGAATTAATTCCCTAAAGTCTAAACTGTTGGGAATTTTATCTGGAGATTTCCTTTATGGAAAATTCTGAAATTTGGCTGGGATGTTCATTTGAATATCCTTGAGTAACATGAAAAATTTCAGATCAATCCAGGTTCATTAATGCCACCTAATGGCGTGATTAAGTGAACTGCCCTAAGAAAATGGAAGAATGTACACAAACATTTTTCAGAATTTTCTTAAATCTTGATTAGTGCATAACTTTCTCTAGGATTCTTCAAATTACATGAAACCAACTACATTAGAACCATCTCAAACTCTAGTTTCCAAAAAGTAATGGTTTGATCCATGAAAATCCCTGGAAATCCTTAGAAGCTCTAGTAATGGCCATTTAGACCTTTATTTGTGCAGGGTTCAAATGAGCTTTGTTTCAAATGAAATTTGGCCAAGTCTCTTGCTAGCTTATTACCAAGCCACTGTAAAAATTTCAGAGCCAAAATGGATGTCTAGCTAAATTTATGGTCTTTATATGCTAAATTCAACACACTTGCATTTAGTTTGACACATATCCTTATTTGATTACGTGTAGTCGTTGAAGGCGAGGAGACTCCGGATATCTTGGACTTCATAACTCCGTAGGAACATCTAACCCCTGACCAGCAGCAACAAGGTAAGCCCTGGTTTGCATTTAACAAAGTTTATCAAGTTTTGCTTTATATTCACTTAGTTTGAGGTGTGTATGTGCATTAAGTTTAGGATGGATGAAACTCTAATTGCATAACCAGATTATTCCAAAGATAGTGAGGGTAGTGTCTAAGTCCTCGAGTAGATCATGCTTTGCTTAATGTTTATAGACTTCGGTACAAGTTGAGTAGTTGGAATCTACTCGCGAGTATAGGATTCGCCACATACGGGATTGGTTCGAGATGTGAGACAAATTTAGTAAGATAAATAAGACTAGGCGGGGGCTACGACGCAGCAAGAGGAAGTCTTGTGTGCATAGCCCTGCCCGTGTCGATTGAGGACCGATCCGTGTGCAGCCCAACTGAACAAGTTTGAATGTACCCAAGGCCAGATATATGGGGTCCGATAAACTGATGTAACCTATACCTCCGGGTGTCGAGGCATAGAACACCGATTTATAGGTGTACGTTGAAGGCAGCAAGGTGGAAATCTGCTAACGGGCATAGAGAGATGCTCCGTGTAGGGAACCTCCTGCTCGTTTTGGTGTGACCAGTTTGACGTTTGGGTTGTTGGGTGAAAGGTTGTCCCATACAACATCAGTTGAACGTGCTGTGCAGCTCTGAGGATGGGCATACGTGACGTGCTATTTGGGTATCCCAGCAGGTGTATAACGAGTTGATTCGCCGTCCCTCGTGGTTATGAGTACCGCTTGTTCACTGTGTCGTGACGTAGGTAAAAATATGGAATGTTGTGATACAATACTGCTGATATGAATAACTTGTATTGCTACATGTGTGCCACAAAATATTGCTCACTAAATTTCAGATTTGTGAACTGTTAACTTGTGGCTAAAATATAAATTAAGGATGAACTTGTAGGCGTGTCCTTTTCTGCAAACTGCCAACCTACCTTTGTTATGACCTGCATGTAGAGTTTCTTGTGTAGGAGAGTTGGTTAAGACTTGCTGATCCATTGTCACACCCGGTTTCTCCAAAGAGCAACCGAGTGAATATCACATGTATGCCAGGATCATTTTCTCATACATGTGACGACAAATAGTGAAGCATCATTATAGCATACGTATCGCTGGACGATAATATGTTCATAACATGTAAATAAAACAGCAGCGGAATATAAATCTTGTGTGCTCCATCACAGGCGTTGCCCAGGGGACTCCGTGAACCTAGAATCCTTCTTCGGGTCCAAAGTCTTGGTCATTGAACACCACATCATCCCCTTGACCTGAGCAGCAATTTAAACCAATAGAAAAGCAAGTTTGAGTACCGTTGGTACTCAGCAAGTGTGGGAAAGTAATGTCATGCATGTCTAGAGCAAGGATAGGTTGAACTCATGGTTAAAGCACTACGCAATAATACCTATCACCTTAGCTTATTAAGCACCTACATTACTACACAGGTGAGATGGTCCCAATCCCTCAACCCATCATCAATATCAAGTAACCATAATCTCATCTCCAATATTAAGCTTCCCGCTTAACATCCTCAACTTCCCAATTCATCATCCTCTAATCATGAATAAGTCCAAGCCGCTCTTGACCGTGAGCACGGCTGTCATGACAGTTTTGACTCTGCAGAGTTTGCACCACTCTACCCACATGTAGTGATTTCATCCCCCGTTGCTGGGTGGACTAAAAGAACCTCCATTATGCCAGTGGCTGCGAACCACGTTCACACTTCCCAAGTGTGTAGCCAGGAGATCACTACGAGTCCTTTACAAAGGGATTCCCGACGAGCGTGGGCCCACTGAGGTTTCACCCCTAACAGCATACAAGAGGCTCCAACCCCGCTGCAGTGGCCCCCTCTTTAGCCTTGCGGTTCATATGGTAGTCCAGCTGACACCTATTCCCCGCACCATCCAAACACCCATACTACGTCGTTGATACACCTAATCAATTGGCCAAGCTGCCCCATCTCAGCATGTGGTTGGCACGGTAAAGCCAGGTTACATGCTCCATGAACCGGTCCTTAGGATTCAGGCAAGCACTAAACACAAACCCGAGTCTCGTGCACACAACACCAACCAAATCATCAAACTTGCCTCGATCCCTACCTCTACATAACTCATAATATCTCATTCAAGAGTAAGGTAAACAAGTTGATGATCTCATATCCCACTTATCCCATTCTAAGCATGGCTAAGCATAAGTATATAAATAAATGACATAATAAAATAAATCCCAACCCAGGCTACAAGGAAATAAGATAATGAAAATCTAGGGAAACTTCCTAGCTTGCGTATCGTATTCAAAATTGACAATGCAATTAAATTCTAACTACACATCCTAGTATAGGATCAAAGTGGTCAAGGACACTTGCCTTCTTCCTGCTGCTCTGGGAATGGAAAATCTTGGTCTTGAAAGGTGAGAACTTGCTCTGGGGCAGGTTCTACTCATGCCAATACACACAGCAAAAAGAAAACAACAATCCATAAGCCATAGTCCACACTTTCACTCATGCAAACCGCACATACATACATATTAAAGTCATTCACATGTTTAAGTGTTGTGGTTACCCTAGATGTGTTGATTTTAGGCCTACATACACTTTTAAACATTTATATATTATCTCTAACTTTTGTATTCAGATTTCTATTTGTACACTATATATGAATTTCCAATTTGAAAAAATTCTCTATATTTAATTAATACACTTTTTAGCCACAAGTTTGCATGAAAGATAATTTCCTACTCCAAATAGGTTTTCAGATCTTCTACAAAATCCTAATTTGAAGTTTTTGGATTTGGAGACCACATCTATCATTTTCTAATTATGCATACCTATTTTCCTATAGTTTCAGATTTACTTTCTATGCCTAAAAGTGAACTTTAGTATTAAAATAATAAAACATATCTCCTAAACAGAATATGTTCTGATCTAAAATGTTCAATAAAATATTCTTTGACTTCCTCTCTGATGGAAACCAATTTAAAGTTATTTTTTACCCATTTTCAGAATTGTTTTCTAGTCTAGAAATGAATTGCCACCAACAAAACAGCAACCTAAATTCCTACAAAAATTTCTTCTGTTCCAATTTCCCAAATAGAACCTTCATAAAATTTTCCTATCCCTTTTTGGTTATTTAGACTCACTTTCCCACAGTTTAAACTTGTTTTATGCCTAAAGGGCATATTTCAGATATAAATACAAAACAGTAATCTTATTGAGTTCAAAAGTTTATTTCCCCTTTAAACTCAGATCTTAGATTGTTTCTACAAATTTTCCACAGGGTTAGAATAATTAAACTGATCATATACCTATGTTTGAATTTTAAATCCTATTCACATATACAATTTCCTGAAATTAATAACCCTCAGGGGCTGATGTGCAAATCCACCCTACTGTGGGGCCCATTTCCCAATTTCTAACTTTTTAGGGGTCTAAGTGTGCAAAATAGGGAGGTCTTCCTAATTCTTATTAAGTCCAGGGGCTAAAACTGATTTTTAAATGAATTTACATGAATTTCTAAGGGTCCAGGGGCTAGATCAGAAGTTTTTGGGGCTAGCTCATGTTTTCCGAGGTCCCCAGGGGGTAGCGCGTAAGATTCCCGGCCTTTACAACGTGGGGCTGACGTGGGCCGTTGGATTTAAAATAGACGGCTCAGATTAGATCGCCGAAGGGGTATGCGCCGATTTAATTTCTGCCCTGCGATTTAAAATAGACGGCCCACAAGAGGCCACGTCGCTCCTGGCCGGAATTCGCCCATGCGCACGGCGACAGCGGTGTGATCTCGCCAGCGAGGTTGCGGATCTTCATCTACAGATGCTAACACCCGCCCTTTTTGTAGCAAACGGCAGAGGGGAGGAAGGGGGCCTCACCTCAGTGGTTTTCTTGATCCCTACGTGGCTAGATGGGGTCGGCGGCGAGCTTCAACGGCGATGGTCTTCGGTGCACATCGAAGTGGCAGTTGGGGCGGTGATCCCTTCGAGCTCTCGGGTCGTGACGCTTCACTGGGGTCTAGAGATGACACACCGATGATTAGGGTGGATCAAAACCGTGTAATTCGAAGGTTTCACCGGCGAGCGGCGGCGGTACTCACCGGCGAGCGTCGGGTTGGTCGTTTTCGGCGGTGTTTCCCTCCGGGGTCGGCGTCTACAGTTTGTACGCAGTGCTGCGGGGTCACGAGATCGGTTTGACAGAGGGAAGCGGCGATGCCCTCGGGAATTTCTAAACTCAACGGCGGCGGCGCTCACCAGGAGAGAAACTGCTCGTGCGAGGGAAGGGCGGCGGGGTCATCTGTTTTTATCAGGGCTGGGAGCACGGGGGTTTGTTGCGATCGAGCACAACGGCGTGATGGATTCAGGGTTGGGTCGAGTGCGCGGAATCTAGGGTGGGGCGCGCGATCGTTGCGGAAGAGCCGGGGCGGTTGGGGGCGCGCACGGGGAGAGGGATGACATGCGGGCCCCGCGCGTCAGAGAGAGGGAGAGGGGGGGAAGCGGGCGCGGGTTTTGGGCTGGCGGAGGTGGGTTTCGGCCCACTGGCCATTTTTCTTTTTCCTTTCCTTTTTCTGTTTTGATTCAAATTTAAATTCCAGTTTGAATTTGAATTGCTTCACCACATGCAATACGTCCAAAAATTTTTAAATTCCCCTCTTTAGCAGGTTTTGGTGTGTTACAGCTCTACCCCCCTTAAAAGAAATCTCGTCCTCGAGATTGGTGATTCTAGGAAAACAAATCCGGAAACTGTTCCTTAAGCTCGTCTTCTCGCTCCCACGTGGCTTCTGCTTTCGAGTGATGCTTCTACTGCACCTTGCACATCCGGATTCTTTTATTTCTTGTGAGGCGTTCCATTGTCTCCAAAATCTTGATCGGTTGCTCGGCATAAGAAAGATCCTCTCGTACGTCCACCTCATTCATGGGTAACATCTCTTTGGGTGTTCTTAAACATTTCTTGAGCTGTGACATGTGGAATACATCGTGCACATCTGACAGGCGAGCCGGTAGTTCTAGTTGGTATGCCACTTCACCTTTCCTCTCCAAAATTTGGAAGGGTCTGATGTATCGAGGTGATAATTTCCCTTTCACCTTGAACCGACGAAGTCCTCGAATAGGGGACACCTTTAGATAGACATAGTCCCCCACGTTGAAAACGAGCTCTCTTCTCCGTACATCGGCATAGCTCTTTTGTCGGGTCTGTGCTATCCTCAAATTGTTGTGGATTTCCCTCACTTTTGCCTCGGTTTCTTGTAGTACCTCGGGCACAAATACTTTACTTTCCCCAGTTTGGTTCCAAAATAGTGGAGTTTTGCACTTCCTCCCATACAACGCCTCAAATGGTGACATCTTCATACTAGCCTGATAGCTGTTGTTGTAGGAGAACTCTGCATACGGTAAGTTCTTATCCCAGCTCCTATTGTTCTTGAGTGCACAAGCTCTCAACATATCCTCAAGGATTTGATTGGTTCTTTCCGTCTGCCCGTCAGTCTGGGGGTGATAGGCAGAACTAAAATTCAGATGAGTTCCCATGGTTTCATGTAACTTCTGCCAGAACTTTGAGGTGAACTGTGTCCCTCGATCTGACACTATCTTCTTTGGCACTCCATGAAAACACACGATTCTTGACATGTACAATTCTGCCAATTTGGATCCGCTGTAGCTTTCTTTCACGGGAATGAAATAAGCTACCTTAGTTAGCATGTCGATGATGACCCATATCGAATCATATCCCGATTGGGTCCTAGGCAGTCCCACTATGAAATCCATACCTATTTCTTCCCATTTCCATTTAGGCACTTTGAGTGGTTGCAACAGTCCCGCGGGTCATTGATGTTCTGCTTTCACCAACTGACATGTGTCACATAGGGCAACATGTTCCGCAACATCTCGCTTCATGCCATACCACCAATGTCTGCTCTTGAGGTCATGATACATCTTCGTACTTCCAGGATGAATGGAATAGTCGGAATCATGAGCCTCCTTCAAAATCAGTTCACGGATCTCCTTGACCTCAGGCACACATATCCTTTTCCCATGCCACACCGTACCTTGTTCATCCTCTCTGAACCGAGGGGCTTTATTTTCTTTGATGAGTTCTCTAATTTCTTGTATCTTCTCGTCATTCTTCTAACCGTTGCATATGTCTTGCTCTAATGTGGAGTCCACTTCCATGGTGATGGCCTCACCACTATTCACCAGACATAGATTGAGTTTTGCAATCTCTTCAATTCTGTAGGCATGTCCTTTAAGCTCAACATATTGACCTGCACCTTCCGGCTTAAAGCATCTGCCACGACGTTCGCTTTCCCAGGATGATAGTTGATGCCCACATCAAAGTCCTTGATTAGCTCTAACCATCTCCTTTGTCTGAGGTTGAGATCTGGTTGTGTGAAAATGTACTTTAAGCTCTTATGATCTGTCCTTCTTCCCATCAAGTAATGCTGCCAAATCTTCAATGCGTGGACCACTGCGGCTTGTTCTAGGTCATGCGTAGGATAGTTCTTCTCATGTTTTCGGAGCTGCCGGGACGCATAAGCAACGACATGCCCCTCTTGCATGAGAACACATCCCAACCCGTGTCCAGATGCATCGCAGTACACCGAAAAATTCTTCTGCATATCTGGCATAACTAGCACTGGGGCCGTTGTAAATCTTTTCATCAGTTCTTGAAAACTCGTCTCACACTCCGGTGTCCATGTGAAAGTGATTCCCTTCTCTAACAATTTGGTGAGGGGTCTCGAGATCTTGGAGAAACCCTCAATGAACCGTCGATAATACTCAGCCAATCCTAAGAAGCTTCAAATTTCCCCGACATTTTCAGGGGTCTTCCACTTCTGCACATCCTCGATCTTGGCGGGATCTACAGAGAGTCCTCCCTCCGAGATTATATGTCCTAAGAAGGGAACTCTCTTCAGCCAAAATTCACACTTGCTCAGCTTGGCATATAGTTGGTGTTCTCTCAGCTTTTGCAACACTAGTCTTAAATGTCTCTCATGTTCTTCTTCATCTTTGGAAAAGACGAGAATGTCATCAATGAAAACCACCACAAATTTATCCAGATATTCCATGAATACTTTGTTCATGAGGTACATGAAATATGCCGGGGCATTAGTTAGCCCGAACGGCATGACGGTGTATTCATACCACCCGTATCGAGATATGAAAGTTGTCTTTGGAATGTCGGTTTGCCTTATCTTCAGTTGGTGGTATCCCGACCTGAGATCAATTTTTGAGAACACACAAGCTCCCCTCAACTGATCAAATAAGTCTTCAATGCGGGGTAATGGGTACTTGTTCTTGATGGTTACTTCGTTCAACGCACGGTAGTCTACGCATAACCTTTGGGTTTCGTCCTTCTTGGGCACAAATATCACTGGAGCTCCCCATGGTGAGGAACTAGGACGAATATACCCCTTCTCTGTCAATTCTCTTATATGCTCCTTGAGCTCTTCCAGCTGTTTGGAGTCCATCCGATAAGGCCTCTTGTATATTGGGGCTGTTCCAGGCACTAGCTCAATCATGAATTCCACTTCACGATCGGGAGGCATACCTGGCAACTCCTCCGGAAAAACGTCTAGATATTCCTTGATAATCCTTATCTCTCGCACTTCCACCTCAACTTGATTGAGTTTAATGACCCACCTAGGTTCTTGCACGACTACGAACTTCACTTTTGTGCCACTAGTGTGAGTTAGTTCCACCGTTCTTGTCGAACAGTGGATGATACCTTTATGTTTGGTCAACCAATCCATACCCAAAATAATATCTATCCCTTGGGAGTCTATCACTATGAGGTTTGCAGTAAATACTACCCCATTAATGTATAGATTCACCTTGGGACACACTTGTCTTGTTCTTATTTCTCCCCCTGGAGAGTTCACTGTTAACATATGGTTCATTTGTGTTGTTGCTAGACCGTGCTTCTTAACAAACCCTTGAGCAATGAACGAGTGGGTAGCACCAGAATCAAACAATAGGGTTGCAATGTGTAAATTTGCAGGAAACATACCAATTACCACGTCGGGTGCCTCTTGCGCTTCCTCCATGGTCACGTGGTTCACCCGTCCTTGCATCACATTCTGCTGCTGTGGCTGCATGGGCTTCTTCTTTGGGCACTTATGGGCATAGTGTCCCACTTCACCACAGTTGAAGCATTGCACCCCAACTTTAGGGGCCTGGCCTTTGTTATCTTGGGGTTGGTTCTGTGGCCCTTGTCCTGCTGGTCGAGTTTGATATGTGGGGCGTGGCAGCTGCACAAACTGACGCTGCGTCTGTACTGGTGCTGATGGAGGCCTGAAGTTCGGGTTGTACCCTCTCGGTGCTGAGTAGGTGTGGCGGACCGGGATCCGCTCATCCAGGATCGCAGAGGGTGGTGCCGCGCGATGCGACACCCGACAGCACACGTCATAAGAACACAATATATTACATGGGAAAAACAGCTGAAACTGTACAAACAAGTACAAACTTCAGTTACAATTATTGTTCTATTACACAGCGGAAGACTACACTATACAACTCACGCCCGCCTATTTAGCAAAAGTCGGTTGCCCAGCCCTAGGGCAACCCACACTAGCTGCACGTCTCAGCTCAGCGCGGCGTGTACGGCTCCCACTCAGCCGTGGTCCCCGACGGAGGGTAACCCTCGCCGGTGGACTCGTACTCCGAGTCCGTGGGTGGCTCCTCACCTGAAAAACACTTAAGCAGCAACCGTGAGCACGAAGGCTCAGCAAGGCTTAACCGACTCACCTAAGCATGAAACTCTACATGAGGTATACCAAGACATAGGTTGGTAGCATTTCAGCAAAACGACACGCCTACAAGTTCATCCTTAGTTCATCTTTTAGCAACAAGTTAACAGTTCATGAAATCTGAAATTTAGTAAGCAGTGTTTGGTGGCACTTATGTAGCAATACAATTATATCAATCAGCATCATTGAATCAACATATTTCATCCATTAGTCTACGTTACGACGCAGTGAACAAGCAGTACTCGTCACCGCGAGGGACGGCGAATCGACTCGATATACACCTGCAGGGAAAACCCAAAGAGCACGTCACGTACGCCCACCCGTGGAGCTGCACAGCACGCTCACTCGATGTCGTACGGGACAACCTTTCACCCAACAGCCCAAACGTCGAACCGGTCGCACCGAAACGAGCAGGAGGTTCCCCACACGGAGCATCTCTCTATGCCCGTTGGCAGATTTCCACCTTGCTGCCCTCAACCTACACCTATAAATCGGTGTGCTATGCCTCGACGCCCGGAGGTTTAGGCTACATCGGTTTATCGGGGCCCATATATCCGATATGCCTTCGGTACGTTCAATACTTGTTCAGCAGGGCCGCACACGGATCGGTCCTCAATCGACACGGGCAGGGCTGCGCACACAAGACTCTCTCTCTTGCTGCGCCCTAGCCCCTGCCTAGTCTCATTTTCATTACTAAAGTGATCTCACATCACTCAACCGAACCCGTGTGTCCCAAGCCTATCTCGCGAGTAGATTCCAACTACTCGACTTGTACCGAAGTCCTATGACTCATTAAGCATAGCCTGTCTACTCGAGGTCCTTGACACTACCCTCACTCTTTTAGGAACCTTTGGTTATGCAAGTGGGGTTTCATTCACCCTATACCTAATGCACAATCATACTTCACATGACACATGTAAACAAAGTAAAACTTTTAAAAAGGGTTAATGCAAACCGGGGCTTGCCTTGTTGCTGCTGGTCAGGAGTTAGTTCTTCGTCCGGAAGGAGGAAGTCCAGCACTTCCGGAGTCTCTTCTTCAACGGCTACACGTTAATGAAATACTACATGTTAATTTATATGCAAAAGTGAGTCTAGAGTAAGACTTCTACTATTAGTTCTAATAACCAGCCTCTAATACCTGGAACTTTGTTTAAGAATTTAAATATGAACTGGTGTTGGTGGTTTGGCTTGGACTTAATCACATGGTCAAATGCTAAGTGGTTTTCCCCCTTTTTCCATCTTAGTCCCTTAAGTGGGTAAACAGGACAGGGGTGATCTAG
Source organism: Neostapfia colusana (assembly GCA_030760725.1). Classification (NCBI taxonomy): domain Eukaryota; kingdom Viridiplantae; phylum Streptophyta; class Magnoliopsida; order Poales; family Poaceae; genus Neostapfia; species Neostapfia colusana. Next base: position 67,307,882 of record JASWHV010000011.1, read on the forward strand.
AGCTCCAATGGAGCTGAGAATTTTTGTGTGAGTTCCTTGTCACAAGAAAACTCTCTGGACCAAACATTAGCACTTTTCATGGAGTGGTTTGCTCAGAATAATTCTCTTGGCAAATCAGCAAGGAAGAATTAATTCTGAGGTAATACCCCTGTTCATGCTCAACTTAATGAACTACAATTTCTATTATAGCTCATAGAGTTTGCATGAATTTTCCTAGCATTTTTGGAGTCAAGGTTTGCCCAGAATTGAATTTCCAAGTTTTGGAAATTCTCTGAAAATGTTTCTGCATTCAAATGAACACAGCACCTTCAAATTTGAATTGCTCTGACCAATTCAACTCCAAATGGTCTGAAACTATTACAGGGGTTTACTAATGTCTTAAAGAACATTCTGGCAAAATTTGGGAATTTTTGGATGAACCAAACTCCCTCTAAAATTCTTTTGCTGAAAAGCTTTAAAGAATTTTCCAGAATTAATTAATGGGTTTCATACAAATTGGGTTGTATCTCTGGACAGAGCTATGCAAGATGAATCCAACCCAATTTGAATCACTAATTTTGGAGCTTCCTAGCAAAAGTTATGCAGTTCCAAAGTTTGAACCAATTCTGGAATTCAAATTAATTCGGGAAAAGTTCAAACTCTGCCTGTGGGTCCACCCTACACGTGTCAACCGCCGGACTCGCGCCACACGGGGGCCACAGACCCCTTCCCGCGCCACCACATGGAATCACACGCCACAGCTGATCCGGGGTTTTAATCTTCAGCTGCTGACACGTGGGCCCGGTGGGTCTTCTTCCTCCTCTCGCTCCCGCGCCTCCCCCTCGCCGGCGCTGTACTGGAGCTCGCCGGACTCAGCTTCCCGGCCACCTCTCGGCCGGAGACTCGCCGCCTGGGGGTTTTCAGGGTCGGGGAACAAGTCTATGGGGTTGGCTCGGGCTGCCGGTGGCCGGAAGTAGGCTGGCGACGAGCCGCGGCCTTCGGTGATGATCGGCACCGCCGCCCGAGCACATCAGCCCGCCAAAAGCTCGGCGGATCCGCTCTAAAGCATCAGTGGAGGTCAGGAAATCTCGGCGTGGCCTCAACCTGGCTCGGAAACGACGGCAAACCGGTTGTCACCGTGCGCCCGCGTGTTCCCGCCATGGCCGCCGACCGAAAAGCTCGAAATTAGCTGTAACTACGGCGTTTCTAGCTAGGGTTGTGGAGGGAAAAGGTTCCCTATCCTCTCTAGTTCTGGTGTGCGCAAAATGAACAACTTTAACCGAGAATTGAGCGTAAATTTCCACAGTTCTTACCCGCGGTCCGGTTTTCCTCGTCCGAGGGGAAAACTTGAAATTCCGAAGCTACGTCGCACGGATTGCTCTGGAATTTGGAGAGGAGCAGCGCAGGGAGTTGGCGCACCTTGGGGCGCTCTTGCTCAGTCGTGAAACTGGTTGGTGTGAGCTGCCCACGGGAGCACCTTTGCTCGGTTCTCACCGGCGGCCACGAAAACGTGGTTTCTCTCGGTGGGTAGTGGTTCACTTGACCGGAAGTGATGCGGGTAGTGCGTGGGAGGTCTGAGCATATATGTTTGCTGCGCTGCCGGCGTTGGTACACGAGGGACGATCGCTCCTGAGTGAGTCGATCACAGCGGCGGCTCCTCGGCGTTTTGTCGTGCGAGAGGGCGGTGACTGGGGGTCGGCCCGTGGTCGTGGCGAGCTGGGGCACGGCTGGGAGTTACTGCGCCCGCACAAGGAGCTCGCCAGCGCGCGAGGGGCGAGCAGGAGGTGGCGTCCGGCGTTTTCACGGCGTGTCGCGTGGAGCCTCGGCTCTGTTCCGAGTGCAATACTTAGCCCCTAAGGCTGTTGACTATTGTGCCATTTTAACCCTCCCAATGACATGTGGGACCCACTTGTCAGTGCTCCCCCACCCCTCAAAAGATCTCCAAAGCTTAGCCAGAGATGAATCCAAATATTTGGAGTTTGAAACTGACCTACATTTGTATGGTTGAGCTCATTTCCCCCAAATTCAAATAAATATTTGAATTCTTGGCATATTTGGACCCTTTTTGGAAAAATGGGTAGCACATCTTTTTGAAAATTTCTGAACTTTGCCTCCCCACTAATTTGGACCTGAGAAATCCAATTATGCACTTTGATACTTGGTTTAGCTGCTGAAATCCTGAGTTTGAATGCAACAGTTTGGAAACACACTCTCATGTGTGATCACATGTGTATAATTTTTCCCATGTTGTGAGAGTGTAAGTTTCCCCTCTAACCACTTCTTTGATAAAGGTTACTTGCTCCTCCCATCCCTTACCAGCCATCCACAACAAGAGCTGAGGTGTGGTGAAGTGAAGAAAAGTTTTTGCAAGTCCCATTTCTTGGGCTTTTACATCCCTCCCCCCTTAAAAGAATCTCGTCCCGAGATTATAAAAGAAGAGATAGCGATGTAATAGGGACTTACCCGTGTTGAGAAGCCATGAACTCCGGGTAATTTGAGCGAAGGAACTCCTCGTTCTCCCACGTCGCTTCTTCGGCGGTGTGGTTACTCCAGAGTATCTTGTAGAACCACAACGTTCTGCTACGCGTGGTCCTGGCTTTCTCATCAAGAATTCCCACCGGATATTCATCATATGTTAAATCCGGCTTCAGCTCGCCGATGTCTTCGGTAGGAACAGCAGTTGTATGCTTCAAGCATTTTCGCAGTTGCGAAACATGGAAAATATCATGGACACCAGCCAGAGATGTCGGTAGCTCCAATCGATACGCTGCTGGTCCACACTTCTCGGTGATAGCGTAGGGTCCAATGAAACGGGGAGCGAGCTTCCCCTTCACACCGAATCGGTGCACGCCCTTCATTGGAGACACGCGGAGGTACACGTGTTCCCCAACGTCAAAGTGCAACGGCCTACGCCTCTTGTCAGCGTAGCTCTTTTGTCGGGATTGAGCGGCCTTCAAATTGGCTTGAATTGTCCGAACGCGCTCCTCGGCGTCGTTCACCATATCAACCCCGAATGTGACCCTTTCACCGGACTCGCACCAATTTAATGGGGTGCGGCATTTACGACCATAGAGAGCTTCGTAAGGTGCCATTTTGATACTCGCCTGATAACCGTTGTTGTACGAGAATTCCGCCAAGGGTAGGTGATCATCCCAGTTCCTACCATGGTGGATGGCACATGCTCTCAACATGTCTTCCAGGACTTGATTCACCCTTTCTGTCTGACCATCCGTCTGAGGGTGATAGGCGGAGCTCCTGATCAACTTAGTACCCAATGCAGCGTGTAGCTGCTCCCAAAAGCGAGATACAAATAATGCACCTCGATCTGAGACAATGGTCTTGGGTATCCCGTATAGGCATAGAATCTTTGCTATGTATAGCTCCGCATATTTGCCGGCATTGTAACGTGTATTCACCGGAATGAAGTGAGCCGTCTTGGTTAACCGATCAACGATTACCCATATGGAATCATGCTTGTTGGCTGTTAGAGGTAATCCTACAATGAAATCCATGCTCACATCTTCCCATTTCCATGCCGGGATCTTCAGGGGTTGCAACAGCCCTGTTTTCTTCATGTGATCAGCTTTCACTCGTCTACACGTATCGCACTCGGATACGTACTTAGCTACCTCCCGCTTCATCCGTGTCCACCAAAATTTATTTTTCAAATCTTGGTACATTTTGTTGCTGCCCGGATGAATGGAGTATTTGGACAAGTGAGCTTCATCGAGGATCTTTTTCCTCAACTCCATATCCCGGGGTACGACTATGCGGTCATTGAACCACAGAGTCCCCTCATCATCTTTCCGGAAACATTTAATTTCTCCATTGTCTATCCGTCTCCGGAGATGTGCCATGCCTTTATCCGTTTTCTGAGCTGCAATGATGTCCTCCCTAATAGTAGGGATGAGGGCAAGGTTGTACAGCGATCCATAAGGAACCAAGTATAAACTTGGCTCTTCCTCCTCCACCGGTGTAATGGTGAGGTGATGGACATGTGATTTCCGACTCAGCGCGTCGGCAACCACATTCGCCTTGCCGGGGTGGTAATGGATCTCCATCTCATAATCTTTGATCAGTTCTAACCACCTCCTCTGCCTCATGTTCAGCTCCTTCTGGGTGAAAATGTATTTCAAGCTCTTGTGGTCGGTGTAGAGATGCACCAAGTTCCCCAGGAGATAGTGCCTCCACATTTTCAGCGCCAACACCACGGCAGCAAGTTCAAGATCGTGAGTCGGGTAGTGCTGCTCATGGTTCCGGAGTTGGCGTGAGCCATAAGCGACCACACGTCTTTCCTGCATCAACACGCAGCCAAGCCCAATACCGGACGCGTCACAATACACGTCGAAGGGCTTTGTTGTATCCGGCTGAGCTAACACCGGGGCTGTGGTGAGATGCTTCACCAATGTTCGGAACGCTCCTTCACACGCGGTGTTCCAAACATATTTTGTCCCTTTTTTCAGCAACTCTGTCATCGGCTTAGCGAGCTTGGAGAAGCTTGGAATGAATCTCCGGTAGTATCCCGCTAACCCGAGGAAGCTTCTGACTTCATGGACTGAAGTGGGAGCTTTCCATTTCAACACTTGCTCGATTTTACTTGGGTCAACCGCAATGCCTTCAGCTGAGATGATATGTCCCAAAAATGGCACTTGGCTGATCCAAAATTCGCATTTGCTGAACTTGGCGTAGAGCTTGTGGTCTCGCAATCGCTGAAGAACGATCCGTAAGTGTTCGGCATGCTCGGCTTCTGTCTTGGAGTAAACCAAGATATCGTCGATGAACACTACCACGAACTTGTCCAGCTCCGGCATGAACACCGAGTTCATGAGATACATGAAATGGGCTGGAGCATTTGTGAGACCAAAGGACATGACGAGATATTCGTATAAGCCGTATCTCGTCGAGAATGCCGTCTTCGGGATATCCTCCGCCCGGATCTTGATCTGGTGATATCCAGAGCGAAGGTCCATCTTTGAGAATACACTTGCCCCCACAAGTTGATCAAACAAGATGTCAATACGGGGCAGTGGGTACTTATTCTTGATGGTGACAGCGTTGAGCGGCCGGTAATCCACACACAGCCTCAGGGTCTCATCCTTCTTCTTCACGAACAGCGCTGAGCATCCCCAAGGCGAGGAACTCGGCCTAATGAAACCCTTGCTCAACAAATCATTGAGCTGTTCTTTTAATTCAGCCAGCTCATTTGGAGCCATCTTGTATGGTCTCCGTGATATGGGCGTAGTCCCGGGTGCAAGTTCAATCTTGAACTCGACATCCCGCTCAGGTGGCATGCCCGGAAGATCATCCGGGAACACGTCGGGATACTCCCGGACTACGGGGATGTCTTCTAACTTGAGAACTTCAGCACTATTAATTGCTAAAACTTCCCGGACTGGCATGTCTAACACCATGGAATGCGGACGGTGGAATGGAGAATTTAAGTGAATCGTCCGTGTCCGAGTCTCTAGGACAGCGCCATGGTATTGCAGCCATGACATCCCTAAGATTACATCAATCTTCTGTCCCATAAGGATTATCAAGGTGGTGGGATATAGCTTCCCACCTAAGCACAAAGGTGCCTTTGGAATCATCATATTAGCTGAAATCTTCCCTCCCGGTGAGCATATCATATAAGTGCAGTCGGTTGGGAAGACTTGCAGTTGATGTTTAGCCACATAGGATGCACTTATAAAGCTGTGGGTTGCACCCGAATCAAATAATATGACTATGGCTTGATGGTTGAGAGTAAACGTACCCGCCAGCACGTTGTCTCCCTCTGGGGCGTCCTCATTGTCGAGGTTGCGGACGCCTCCAGTCCGCTGACCAACCTTCTTCACCGGAGGTCGGCCTCGAGCACCGCCCTGAAACTGGGCTTGTCCGCTGCTCTGCTGCCCCTGGGGACAGTCCTTCGCAAAGTGGCCCGCCTGGCCACACGTGAAGCAGGTGAAACGGGGCGGTCCCCCGCTGATCGGTGGACGGAAACCTGGGGCGCGTTGTGGCGGTGGAAACGCCCGGGGTACCGTCTGCTGCTGCTGCTGTCTTGGTGGTGGCATCGGCGGACGGAACGGAGGTGCCTGAAAGGGACGTCCCCCGAACCGTTGCGGTCGCGCCGGTGGTTGCCACTGCTGCCCGGATGGTGTCCGATACACCATACGGTACTTCTGGGGAGCGCCACTCCCACCGCTGCTAGGTGGAGCGCTACGCTTCCTCTGCTCAGCTGCTAACTCCCGCTGAGCGTCCTCTTGCATGATGGCGGCATTGACTAGGTCGTTGAATGTGCCGCGGTTCCATTGTACGAGGTGGGTCTTCATTTCGGGATGTAACCCCCGATAGAAGTGCTCCCTCTTCTTCTCCTCCGTGGAGATGTAGTCTGACGCATACTGCGCCAGATGGTTGAAGGCACGGGAGTAGTCGTGGGCACTCCTCCCGCCCTGTTTTAGTTCCAAAAATTCTTGGAACTTTCTCTTCATCATTCCGGGAGGAATGTGATAGGCGCGGAACGCCTCCCGGAACTCTTGCCATTCCACGGCATGGCCAGCCGGACGTGAGGCGACATAATTCGCCCACCATGCACCAGCGGCACCGTGGAGCTGCTGTGCTGCGAACAGTGTCTTCTGCCGCTCCGTACACTGGAGCAGCCCAAACTTGGACTCGATAGTCCGCAGCCAGTTGTCCGCCTCCAGTGGTTCTTCAGCTTCGGTGAACACTGGAGGGTGCGTACTCATGAAATCCGAGTACGACACTTCGCGGGGCTCACGAGGCCCTCGCTCTTGACGTCCTCCCGCCTGGGACGTATTCTGCACGATCGTGCGGAGCAGGTCGGTCTGCTCCTCACGACCTCCCACCAACGCTGCTATCACATCCGCTAGAGTAAGCGGAGGCGGCGGTGGTGGCTGCTGCTGCGGGGTGCTGTCGTAGGCCGGTGGCTGGGAGTCATCGCCTCCACCTTGGCTAGAGCCACCAACCTCGTGCGTGGTCCTAGTACGAACCATCTGCAACCATACGACATTAACCATCAGTCCCGCAACATTTTGCATGCAGTCCAATAGAACTGGGCGGAAAAACATTATGACAACAAAACATGCGAAATATCTCGTAAGCAGATAATGTAATAACTTTGCACAAGCTACACCATTACCAGACCAAACACAAGTTAGTTTAATCCAACTTGATGAACCCCCTCTTTGGAAGCTCACCATAACTGGGTTTGGTCTCTACGAGACATTATTATTGCGTTGTCATCACGTATAACACCCTTAGGGTACAACACCCTTTTCAATGAGTTCAACTGTCATTCTTCTGTCAGAATGACCAGTTGCTACCTATTCCAAGTTTTGATCTGGTTCTGGGCATTTTCATGACTCAAGTTGAATACCAAAGTTCAAGTTAACTTCAGTATCTTTCCAACGAGTACTCATTTGCCCCCAGATCAGCTTTGATTAAAAAGTTATGTTTATTCAAAGTCAGCAGAATTTCTGGAAGGATTTTTTAACAGCACCTCCCTTGGAAGTGGCCGTTTCCAACCCTGATTTCCACTAAATTCTGTGCTGAAATTTCAGGAACTTTGAATTGCAAAGGTGTCGCACATCTTCTATTCTTTCTAAGGGTGTATTATATGACAATTTTTTTTTTTTATCTTTCTACTGGGAGTTATGTTTGAAAAACAGATCAGTTCAGAGGATGTTTTACTCTGCCCTGATTCTGAATAGTTTACATTCCTCTGGGATTTTAGCCATCTTAAGGCGAGTTTCAGCTCTGGACGTCTACAACAAAGTTGTAGAGTACTTGAATACCTTCCCAGAGCTATATAGCACACCTCCCTGGGTTAAAAGACCTGTGAGTTATGCCCTGTTGAAGATCAGCAAACTTGCTGTCCCCAAAACCGAGCACTCTGTTTTTCAGTCTTTTTGGAACTACACTCATCCCTATCTCATTCTTATACCCAACCAGGGTCCTAACTGTTGAACCTATAGATTTTTTTTTTTTTTCGTTATCATTATACTCATGCATATGCCTACAATATCTCGGTACTACGTTCCTTACAAAAGAAAATCCTAACCGGATCATACCGGTATATACGTCTCAAGTGTGGCACTAAACGGTCTCTCGCACACGTTTTCTACACGGATACATACGTGGTTAGTACCTGCAGAAGACCACACAATGATGGTGCACTCAAAGTTTGTTCATTTCAGGCAGTTCCATATCTAAAAGTAATTACAAACGCCCGTATCATTGTCATACGGCCGTCCTTGAGCGAAGTCACGTCTCAAGGCACGTGATCGTGTTTCAACACCACACGACGGGGAACCCGAGTATGTCATGAACGGGTCGTCACGGTTGGGAATGTTATCAACCCAACAGATACCACCTACTGCCCTGCAGGGCACGCCGATGGCAAGCGCTGCGTATGTCCTCCTGGGCTATTTCCAGACGAACACACTTTCGCGTTACTGACCACGCGATGGGGTCTCCGCTTACTTGCCTAATGCACGCTAGGGATCAGCGTTTCATATGAACTCAGGGACATGAAGAGTCCAAGAGATTCATATTGACATCTCACACCAAGCTGTGAGATCAATCCCTGAACCATGTTCCTCGTCAGGGAGAGCTAACCGAAATTGAACCGCTTTCGGTGGCGTTCCTTACCATACTTACCAGAGCGTAGGTGCGTCGTTACATAATTGAAATTCAGAATTATAACATATAAGTTAGTCTTTGCCACTTTAAGTAACTAGTCTAATATAGTCCTTACTTGGGCAACTACCGATTCCTCACCGTACACCTAAGTTTTTTTTTCCCATAATGCAGTCCTTTAGTACTGTGCTATCCCCACTGCAGCTCTGATACCAGGCTGTGGCGGACCGGGATCCGCTCATCCAGGATCGCAGAGGGTGGTGCCGCGCGATGCGACACCCGACAGCACACGTCATAAGAACACAATATATTACATGGGAAAAACAGCTGAAACTGTACAAACAAGTACAAACTTCAGTTACAATTATTGTTCTATTACACAGCGGAAGACTACACTATACAACTCACGCCCGCCTATTTAGCAAAAGTCGGTTGCCCAGCCCTAGGGCAACCCACACTAGCTGCACGTCTCAGCTCAGCGCGGCGTGTACGGCTCCCACTCAGCCGTGGTCCCCGACGGAGGGTAACCCTCGCCGGTGGACTCGTACTCCGAGTCCGTGGGTGGCTCCTCACCTGAAAAACACTTAAGCAGCAACCGTGAGCACGAAGGCTCAGCAAGGCTTAACCGACTCACCTAAGCATGAAACTCTACATGAGGTATACCAAGACATAGGTTGGTAGCATTTCAGCAAAACGACACGCCTACAAGTTCATCCTTAGTTCATCTTTTAGCAACAAGTTAACAGTTCATGAAATCTGAAATTTAGTAAGCAGTGTTTGGTGGCACTTATGTAGCAATACAATTATATCAATCAGCATCATTGAATCAACATATTTCATCCATTAGTCTACGTTACGACGCAGTGAACAAGCAGTACTCGTCACCGCGAGGGACGGCGAATCGACTCGATATACACCTGCAGGGAAAACCCAAAGAGCACGTCACGTACGCCCACCCGTGGAGCTGCACAGCACGCTCACTCGATGTCGTACGGGACAACCTTTCACCCAACAGCCCAAACGTCGAACCGGTCGCACCGAAACGAGCAGGAGGTTCCCCACACGGAGCATCTCTCTATGCCCGTTGGCAGATTTCCACCTTGCTGCCCTCAACCTACACCTATAAATCGGTGTGCTATGCCTCGACGCCCGGAGGTTTAGGCTACATCGGTTTATCGGGGCCCATATATCCGATATGCCTTCGGTACGTTCAATACTTGTTCAGCAGGGCCGCACACGGATCGGTCCTCAATCGACACGGGCAGGGCTGCGCACACAAGACTCTCTCTCTTGCTGCGCCCTAGCCCCTGCCTAGTCTCATTTTCATTACTAAAGTGATCTCACATCACTCAACCGAACCCGTGTGTCCCAAGCCTATCTCGCGAGTAGATTCCAACTACTCGACTTGTACCGAAGTCCTATGACTCATTAAGCATAGCCTGTCTACTCGAGGTCCTTGACACTACCCTCACTCTTTTAGGAACCTTTGGTTATGCAAGTGGGGTTTCATTCACCCTATACCTAATGCACAATCATACTTCACATGACACATGTAAACAAAGTAAAACTTTTAAAAAGGGTTAATGCAAACCGGGGCTTGCCTTGTTGCTGCTGGTCAGGAGTTAGTTCTTCGTCCGGAAGGAGGAAGTCCAGCACTTCCGGAGTCTCTTCTTCAACGGCTACACGTTAATGAAATACTACATGTTAATTTATATGCAAAAGTGAGTCTAGAGTAAGACTTCTACTATTAGTTCTAATAACCAGCCTCTAATACCTGGAACTTTGTTTAAGAATTTAAATATGAACTGGTGTTGGTGGTTTGGCTTGGACTTAATCACATGGTCAAATGCTAAGTGGTTTTCCCCCTTTTTCCATCTTAGTCCCTTAAGTGGGTAAACAGGACAGGGGTGATCTAGAGCTCCAATGGAGCTGAGAATTTTTGTGTGAGTTCCTTGTCACAAGAAAACTCTCTGGACCAAACATTAGCACTTTTCATGGAGTGGTTTGCTCAGAATAATTCTCTTGGCAAATCAGCAAGGAAGAATTAATTCTGAGGTAATACCCCTGTTCATGCTCAACTTAATGAACTACAATTTCTATTATAGCTCATAGAGTTTGCATGAATTTTCCTAGCATTTTTGGAGTCAAGGTTTGCCCAGAATTGAATTTCCAAGTTTTGGAAATTCTCTGAAAATGTTTCTGCATTCAAATGAACACAGCACCTTCAAATTTGAATTGCTCTGACCAATTCAACTCCAAATGGTCTGAAACTATTACAGGGGTTTACTAATGTCTTAAAGAACATTCTGGCAAAATTTGGGAATTTTTGGATGAACCAAACTCCCTCTAAAATTCTTTTGCTGAAAAGCTTTAAAGAATTTTCCAGAATTAATTAATGGGTTTCATACAAATTGGGTTGTATCTCTGGACAGAGCTATGCAAGATGAATCCAACCCAATTTGAATCACTAATTTTGGAGCTTCCTAGCAAAAGTTATGCAGTTCCAAAGTTTGAACCAATTCTGGAATTCAAATTAATTCGGGAAAAGTTCAAACTCTGCCTGTGGGTCCACCCTACACGTGTCAACCGCCGGACTCGCGCCACACGGGGGCCACAGACCCCTTCCCGCGCCACCACATGGAATCACACGCCACAGCTGATCCGGGGTTTTAATCTTCAGCTGCTGACACGTGGGCCCGGTGGGTCTTCTTCCTCCTCTCGCTCCCGCGCCTCCCCCTCGCCGGCGCTGTACTGGAGCTCGCCGGACTCAGCTTCCCGGCCACCTCTCGGCCGGAGACTCGCCGCCTGGGGGTTTTCAGGGTCGGGGAACAAGTCTATGGGGTTGGCTCGGGCTGCCGGTGGCCGGAAGTAGGCTGGCGACGAGCCGCGGCCTTCGGTGATGATCGGCACCGCCGCCCGAGCACATCAGCCCGCCAAAAGCTCGGCGGATCCGCTCTAAAGCATCAGTGGAGGTCAGGAAATCTCGGCGTGGCCTCAACCTGGCTCGGAAACGACGGCAAACCGGTTGTCACCGTGCGCCCGCGTGTTCCCGCCATGGCCGCCGACCGAAAAGCTCGAAATTAGCTGTAACTACGGCGTTTCTAGCTAGGGTTGTGGAGGGAAAAGGTTCCCTATCCTCTCTAGTTCTGGTGTGCGCAAAATGAACAACTTTAACCGAGAATTGAGCGTAAATTTCCACAGTTCTTACCCGCGGTCCGGTTTTCCTCGTCCGAGGGGAAAACTTGAAATTCCGAAGCTACGTCGCACGGATTGCTCTGGAATTTGGAGAGGAGCAGCGCAGGGAGTTGGCGCACCTTGGGGCGCTCTTGCTCAGTCGTGAAACTGGTTGGTGTGAGCTGCCCACGGGAGCACCTTTGCTCGGTTCTCACCGGCGGCCACGAAAACGTGGTTTCTCTCGGTGGGTAGTGGTTCACTTGACCGGAAGTGATGCGGGTAGTGCGTGGGAGGTCTGAGGATATATGTTTGCTGCGCTGCCGGCGTTGGTACACGAGGGACGATCGCTCCTGAGTGAGTCGATCACAGCGGCGGCTCCTCGGCGTTTTGTCGTGCGAGAGGGCGGTGACTGGGGGTCGGCCCGTGGTCGTGGCGAGCTGGGGCACGGCTGGGAGTTACTGCGCCCGCACAAGGAGCTCGCCAGCGCGCGAGGGGCGAGCAGGAGGTGGCGTCCGGCGTTTTCACGGCGTGTCGCGTGGAGCCTCGGCTCTGTTCCGAGTGCAATACTTAGCCCCTAAGGCTGTTGACTATTGTGCCATTTTAACCCTCCCAATGACATGTGGGACCCACTTGTCAGTGCTCCCCCACCCCTCAAAAGATCTCCAAAGCTTAGCCAGAGATGAATCCAAATATTTGGAGTTTGAAACTGACCTACATTTGTATGGTTGAGCTCATTTCCCCCAAATTCAAATAAATATTTGAATTCTTGGCATATTTGGACCCTTTTTGGAAAAATGGGTAGCACATCTTTTTGAAAATTTCTGAACTTTGCCTCCCCACTAATTTGGACCTGAGAAATCCAATTATGCACTTTGATACTTGGTTTAGCTGCTGAAATCCTGAGTTTGAATGCAACAGTTTGGAAACACACTCTCATGTGTGATCACATGTGTATAATTTTTCCCATGTTGTGAGAGTGTAAGTTTCCCCTCTAACCACTTCTTTGATAAAGGTTACTTGCTCCTCCCATCCCTTACCAGCCATCTACAACAAGAGCTGAGGTGTGGTGAAGTGAAGAAAAGTTTTTGCAAGTCCCATTTCTTGGGCTTTTACAGTAGGTAGGGTACCACAGCACGGCTCGTCTGCCCTGCAGGTTGCTGCATCAGACGTGGACGTGTGTTGCTACTTGATGCTTGGTGTGACTGTCACACCCGGTATTTCTGAGGAACAGCCGAGTGAATATCACATGTATGCCAGGATCATTTTCTCATACATGTGATGACAAATAGTGAAGCATCATTTATTACAAGCCAGGTGTCGAATATAAATAAGTCTTACATAGCATACGTCTCGATGGACGATAATAAGTTCATAAACAGCAGCGGAATATAAATCTTGTGGGCTCCGTCACAGGCGTCGCCCGGGGGACTCCGTGAACCTAAAATCCTTCCTCGGGACCAAAGTCTTGGTCATTAAACACCACATCATTCTCTTGACCTGAGCAGCAATATAAACCAATAGAAAAGCAAGTTTGAGTACCATTGGTACTCAGCAAGTGTGGGAAAGTTATGTCATGCATGGCTAGAGCAAGGAGAGGTTGAACTCATGGTTAAAGCACTACGCAATTAATACCTATCACCTTAGCTTATTAAGCACCTACATTACTACACAGGTGAAATGGTCCCAATCTCTCAACCCATCATCAAAATTTAATAACCATGACGTCATTTCCAATGTAAGCTCCCCACTTAACATTCACAACTTTCCAATCCATCATCCTCTAATCATGAATAAGTCCAAGCCACTTTTGACCGTGAGCACGGCTGTCATGGCAGTTTTGACTCTGCAGAGTTTGCACCACTGTACCCACATGTAGTGATTTCATCCCCTGTTGCCAGGTGGACTAAAAGAACCTCCATTATGCCAGTGGCCGCGAACCACATTCACACTTCCCAGATGTGTAGCCTGGAGATCACTACGTGGCCTTTACAAAGGGATTCCCGACGAGCGTGGGCCCACTAAGGTTTCACCCCTAACAGCATACAAGAGGCTCCAACCCCGCTGCAATGGCCCCCTCTTGAGCCTTGCGGTTCATATGGTAGTCCAGCTGACACCTATTCCCCGCACCATCCAACACACCCATACTACGCCGGGGATACACCTAATTAATTGGCCAAGCTGCCCCATCTCAGCATGTGGTTGGCACGGTAAAGCCAGGTTACATGCTCCATGAACCGGTCCTTAGGATCCAGGCAAGCACCAAACACAAACCCGAGTCTACATAACTCATAATATCTCATTCAAGAGTAAGGTAAATAAATTGATGATCTCATATCCCCATTATCCCATTCTAAGCATGGCTAATCATAAAAATAAATGACATGATAAATAAATTCCAACCCAAGCTATAAGGAAACAAGGTAATGCAATTCTAGGGAAACTTCCTAGCATGGGTTTCATATTTCAGTTGACAATGCAAATAATTCTATCTACACATCCTAGTATAGGATCAAAGTGGTCAAGGACACTTGCCTTCTTCCTGCTGCTCTGGGAATGGAAAGTCTTGGTCTTGGAAGGGGAGAACTTGCTCTGGGGCAGGTTCTACTCATGCCAATACACATAGCAAAAGAAAAACAACAATCCATAAGACATAGTTCACACTTTCACTTCATACAAGCCACACATACATACCTATGAAAGTCATTCACATTTCTAAGTGTTGTGGTTACTTTACATGTGTTGATTTTTGGCCTACATGCACTTTTAAACATATGTATATGATTTCTAAGCTTTTGTATTCAGATTTCTGTTTGCACACTATATATGAATTTCCAATTTGAACAAATTCTTTATTTTTAATTAATACACTTCTTAGCTACCAAGTTTGCATGAAAGGTAGTTTCCTACTCCAAATAGGTTTTCAGATCTTCTACAAAATCCTAAATTGAAGCTTTTGGATTTGGAGAACTCATTTATCCTTTTCTAATTATGCATACTTATTTTCCTATATTTTTCAGATTTATTTTCTATGCCTAAAAGTGAACTTTATTACGAAAATAGTAAGACACATCATCTAAACAGAATAGGTTCTGATCTAAAATATTAAATAATATATTTTTGAACTTCTCCTATGATGTGAACTAATTTGAATTTCTTTATCAGTTCTCAGAATTATTTCCTAGCCTAAAAATGTGTTTCTAGAACTAATAAATATGAACAACACTTAGGCAGATTTCATTTCAGCCTAAAATCTATTTTTAACTCATTCTAAAGTTTTCCAAGTGCTAGGAGAGTTTAAATTTGAATTTGCACATGTGTTTGCCTTACCCTTTTAAATTTAAATCCTAGTCATATATTCAAATTTCTGAATTTAGTATCATATAGGGTCAAAAAGGTAAATCCACCCTACTCCAGGGTCTAATTTACTATTTTATAAATTTCCAGGGGTCTAACTACACATAACAGAGGGGTTTTCCTAATTTTTATTAAGTCCAGGGGCTAAAACTGATTTTTAAATGAATTTACACGAATTTCTGAAGTTCCAGGGGCTAGATCAGAAGTTTCTGGGGCTAGCTCGTGTTTTCCGAGATCCCTAGGGGGTAGCGTGTAAGAATCCTGGCATTTATAACGCGGGGCTGATGTGGACCGTCCGATTTAAAATAGACGGCTCAGATTAGATCGCCGAACCGGTACGCGTGGGTTTTATTTCTACCGTGCGATTTAAAATAGACGGCGCACACGAGGCCACGTCGCTCCTGGCCGGAGTTTGCCCGCGCAAGCGGCGGCGCACGGCGGCAGAGGCGCGATCTCGCTGGCGAAGTCGCAGATCTTCATCTACAGACGCTAACACCTGCCCTTTTTGGTAGCAAACGGCAGAGGGGAGGTAGGGGAGCTCGCCTAGGCTAATTTCTTAGGCCTGAAAGACTCGGAACCCGGTCGGCGACGAGGACAGGCGGCGGCGGCTTGCGGTGCTCGTCGAAGTGGCAGTTGTGGTGGTGATCCCTTCGTGTTTTCAGGTCGTGACGCTTCACTGGGGTCTAGAGATGGCACACCGATGATTAGGGTGGATCGGAACTGTGTAATCCGGAAGTTTCACCGGCGAGCGGCGGCGGTACTCACCGGTGAGCGTCGGGATGGTCGTTTCTGGCGGCATTTCCCTCCGGGGTCGGCGTCTACAGCTTGTGCGCGGTGCTGCGGGGTCACGAGATCGTTTGACAGGGGGAGACGGCGACGTTTTTGGGGAATTCTGAGCTCAACGGCGGCGGCGCTCACCAGGATAAAACTGCTCGTGCGAGGGGAGGGCGGCGGGTTCATTTGTTTTTATCAGGGCCGGGGGCGCGGGGGTTTGTTGCAATCGAGCAGGTCGGCGCGAGGAATTCAGGATTGGGTCGAGCGCGAGGAATTCGGGAGCGTCGGGTGTGATCGGCGCGAAGGAAGAGTCCGGCCGTTGGGGGCGCGCGGGGAAGGAGATGACACGCGGGCCCCGCATGTCAGTGAGAGGGAGAGAGGGGGCGCACGGTCTTGGGCTGGCTCTGGGGATTGGGCCGGCTGGCGGGTTTCGGCCCACTGGCCGGTTGGGGGTTTTTCTTTTTCCTTTTCTTTTCTGTTTTGATTTGAATTTGAATTCCAATTTGAATTTGAATTTCTGCACCACATGCAATATGTCCAAAAAATTTTAAATTCCTCTCTTTAGCAAGTTTTGGGGTGTTACAGTGACCATCCCACCTTCCTTTTATTTTCATTCTCCAAGGCCTTCAGCTTCCTTTCCACGACAAACGCTCGGTCTACCATCTTTTGGAAGCTTTTATATTCATTGGAAGACATTGCACATTGCATTTCTATAGTAAGTCCTTCCACAAAACAGTCCTGTTTTTGCTCATCAGTTTCGATGTCCCGTGGTGCATAACGGGATAGTTGCGTGAACTTGGTGAGGTATTCCCTCACAGTCATGTTGCCTTGCTGCAGTCCCAAGAACTCCTTTCTCTTGTTTTTGAGTTCACCCCTTGGTATGTAGTGGTTGAGGAAACTGCGCTTGAACTCTTCTCAAGTGATGTTCTCGGGATCATGATGGGCTGCCACGTAAGCGGTCTACCAATCAGCAGCAGGTCCATGCAATTGGTGAGAGGCAAACAGCACCCTCTCATACCCTTGGCATTGTATGATCCTCATCTTGCTCTCAATGGTCTTTAGCCAATCATCTGCCTCCAGGGGTTCAGCAGCACTTGCAAACTTCGGGGGTTGAGTTCCCAGAAACTCACTCAACCTTGGTTGACGTGGTGCAGCTTGTGGCGGTGGAGCTTGGTGCAAGTTGGCCACCACTTGAGTTAGACTCTGGATGAGCTGATTCTGATTTTCGATCATCTGGTAGATAGGATCAGCTCCTTCATGGCGACCACCCCTGTCTTGTCCTCCAGAAAGGTGAGGATTGTCGGCCTCATCGTTGTTGTTGGGGTTGGCACCACGACCTTTTCCTCTTCCAGCCATCTATCATGATCAACCAAATGTTAACTTGAAGCATTACGTATTAACTTCCCAAATTGCTTGTTTAAACTTAAACTTTTGAGGCCTTAATATTTAAACAATTTTTGAAGATTTCACGTAGATCTTTGGGCTTCACGTCTCACGCGAAAATAAAATGCACTATTGATTCATAAGGGTTCACACACCAAAGCAAAGCAACCTAAAGACGAGGTTGTGGACAAATGCCCATGGCTTCCACAACTCACGTCACACACCAAACATTAACACACAAATAAATAGGGTATTGACTCGACTACTCGATAACCTGCTGAAATAAGGGAAATTACTCTAAACACGTATCACTGAGCTGGCTCGTCGGAGTCTTCATTATTGCGGCTGCCCTCTGATTCCGCTTTAGGTGGGGAAGCTGCTGCTGGAGAAGTGCGGCGACGCTTGCTCGCCCGGCGGTCTGGGGAGTCAGGAGTCCACGTGTCATTCACTGTGACACACAGTTCATTCCCATCTCCTCTTTCTCTCGCCCTCAAGCTGGCGCGAAGCAACGCCTCAGTCTCCTTTAGGGTGTCACGAACATCCTGAAGCTCCTACTGGCACTCCTGCAGTCGAGTGCTGAGCATAGCAGCGTCCTCCAAGCACAGGTCCATGTGCTCATGGGAAGTCCCCTGCTGCACTGGCGGGTACTTGTACTCCGCGGTGCCACTCTCACGCTGGAGGACATACATGTACTCAGTCCTGTCCAGGTGGCGACGGTTGATGTAACTATGGCAGGTGATGGCCTCCTAGGTGACATCCTTCTCAGCATCGGCCTGAGTCGCCCGACAAGCTGGAGAGCGGTGGATCTTGAGCAACTGATTTTCATGGATAATCCTTATCTCTGAGCTCCATTCTTCCCGCTTCTCACGGATGGTCCTGGTGGAGCTGTAGTGTATGATCAGCTTGCCCACATTGTCGGCGGCGTGGAGCATACGCCGAACACGGCGCAACAAGCCTCCTACTACCAACCCGTAGGAGTGGTACGTCACCGGATGGTTCTCCTCTCTCAAGGCAAGGGCAACTACAGAAACTCTCCCTCCGGTGGACTTGTGGGCGGTGCGGATCATGCGAACCATCTAAAACATAAAGCATTTAAAATTAAGTTAGATAAGAATTAAATAAAGATTGTATTTTGAATAAAAGTTGGGACAAGGTGAATAAAGTGACCCCATTAAATAACACTTTCAACCCACATCTTTGTAAAATAGTTTTTAAGAAAATAGGGTCCTTAAATACGTTCATTTATACCTAGGTCCACGTTCCTACGGGCAACCTTGGCTTTGATACCACTTCTGTCACACCCGGTTTCTCCAAAGAGCAACCGAGTGAATATCACATGTATGCCAGGATCATTTTCTCGTACATGTGATGACAAATAGTGAAGCATCATTATATTACAAGCCAAGTGTTCGAATATAAATAAGTCTTACATAGCATACATCTCGCTGGACGATAATATGTTCATAACATGTAAATAAAACAGCAGCAAAATATAAATCTTGTGGGCTCTGTCACAGGCGTTGCTCGGGGGACTCCGTGAACCTAGAATCCTTCTTTGGGTCCAAAGTCTTGGTCATTGAACACCACATCATCCCCTTGGCCTGAGCAGCAATTTAAACCAATAGAAAAAGCAAGCTTGAGTACCGTTGGTACTCAGCAAGTGTGGGAAAGTAATGTCATGCATGGCTAGAGCAAGGAGAGGTTGAACTCATGGTTAAAGCACTACGCAATTAATACCTATCACCTTAGCTTATTAAGCACCTACATTACTACACAGGTGAGATGGTCCCAATCCCTCAACCCATCATCTATATCAAGTAACCATAATCTCATCTCCAATGTTAAGCTTCCCGCTTAACATCCTCAACTTCCCAATTCATCATCCTCTAATCATGAATAAGTCCAAGCCGCTCTTGACCGTGAGCACGGCTGTCATGACAGTTTTGACTCTGCAGAGTTTGCACCACTGTACCCACATGTAGTGATTTCATCCCCTGTTGCTGGGTGGACTAAAAGAACCTCCATTATGCCAGTGGCCGTGAACCACGTTCACACTTCCCAGGTGTGTAGCCAGGAGATCACTACGAGGTCTTTACAAAGGGATTCCCGACGAGCATGGGCCCACTGAGGTTTCACCCCTAACAGCATACAAGAGGCTCCAACCCCGCTGCAGTGGCCCCCTCTTGAGCCTTGCGGTTCATATGGTAGTCCAGCTGACACCTATCCCCGCACCATCCAAACACCCATACTACGTCGGAGATACACCTAATTAATTGGTCAAGCTGCCCCATCTCAACATGTGGTTGGCACGGTAAAGCCAGGTTACATGCTCCATGAACCGGTCCTTAGGATCCAGGCAAGCACTAAATAAAAATCCGAGTCTCGTGCACACAGCACCAACCAAATCATCAAACTTGCCTCGATCCCTACCTCTACATAACTCATAATATCTCATTCAAGAGTAAGGTAAACAAGTTGATGATCTCATATCCCACTTATCCCATTCTAAGCATGGCTAAACATAAGTATATAAATAAATGACATAATAAAATAAATCCCAACCCAGGCTATAAGGAAATAAGATAATGAAAATCTAGGGAAACTTCCTAGCTTGGGTATCATATTCCAAATTGACAATGCAATTAAATTCTAACTACACATCCTAGTATAGGATCAAAGTGGTGAAGGACACTTGCCTTCTTCCTGCTGCTCTGAGAATGGAAAGTCTTGGTCTTGAAAGGTGAGAACTTGCTCTGGGGCAGGTTCTACTCATGCCAATACACATAGCAAAAAGAAAACAACAATCCATAAGCCATAGTCCACACTTTCACTCATGCAAACCACACATACATAAATATTAAAGTCATTCACATGTTTAAGTGTTGTGGTTACCCTAGATGTGTTGATTTTAGGCCTACATACACTTTTAAACATTTATATATTATCTCTAACTTTTGTATTCAGATTTCTATTTGTACACTATATATGAATTTCCAATTTGAACAAATTCTCTATATTTAATTAATACACTTTTTAGCCACAAGTTTGCATGAAAGATAATTTCCTACTCCAAATAGGTTTTCAGATCTTCTACAAAATCCTAAATTGAAGTTTTTGGATTTGGAGACCACATCTATCATTTTCTAATTATGCATACCTATTTTCCTATAGTTTCATATTTATTTTCTATGCCTAAAAGTGAACTTTAGTATTAAAATAATAAAACATATCTCCTAAACAGAATATGTTCTGATCTAAAATGTTCAATAAAATATTCTTTGACTTTCTCTCTGATGGAAACCAATTTAAAGTTATTTTTTTACCCATTTCAGAATTGTTTTCTAGTCTAGAAATGAATTTCCACCAACAAAACAGCAACCTAAATTCCTACAAAAATTTCTTCTGTTCCAATTTCCCAAACAGAACCTTCATAAATTTTTCCTATCCCTTTTTGGTTATTTAGACTCACTTTCCCACAGTTTAAACTTGTTTTATGCCTAAAGGGCATATTTCAGATATAAATTACAAAACAGTAATCTTATTGAGTTCAAAAGTTTATTTCCCCTTTAAACTCAGATCTTAGATTGTTTCTACAAATTTTCCACAGGGTTAGAATAATTAAACTGATCATATACCTATGTTTGAATTTTAAATCCTATTCATGTATACAATTTCCTGAAATTAATAACCCTCAGGGGCTGATGTGCAAATCCACCCTACTGTGGGGCCCCATTTCCCAATTTCTAACTTTTTAGGGGTCTATGTGTGCAAAACAGGGAGGTCTTCCTAATTCTTATTAAGTCCAGGGGCTAAAACTGATTTTTAAATGAATTTACATGAATTTCTAAGGGTCCAGGGGCTAGATCAGAAGTTTCCGGGGCTAGCTCATGTTTTCCGAGGTCCCCAGGGGGTAGCACGTAAGATTCCCAGCCTTTATAACGCGGGGCTGACGTGGGCCATTGGATTTAAAACAGACGGCTGAGATTAGATCGCCGAAGGGGTATGCCCCGATTTAATTTCTGCCGTGCGATTTAAAATAGACGGCCCACAAGAGGCCACGTCGCTCCAGGCCGGAATTCGCCCGCGCGCGCGGCAGCGCACGGCGACAGCGGTGCGATCTCGCCGGCGAGGTTGCGGATCTTCATCTACAGACGCTAACGCCCGCCCTTTTTGGTAGCAAACGGCACATAGGAGGAAGGGGGCCTCACCTCAGTGGTTTTCTTGATCCCTACGTGGCTAGATGGGGTTGGCGGCGAGCTTCAACGGCGATGGTCTTCGGTGCACGTCGAAGTGGCAGTTGGGGCGGTGATCCCTTCGAGCTCTCGGGTCGTGACGCTTCACTGGGGTCTAGAGATGACACACCGATGATTAGGGTGGATCGAAACCATGTAATTCGAAGGTTTCACCGGCGAGCGTCGGGTTGGTTGTTTCTGGCGGTGTTTCCCTCCAGGGTCGGCGTCTACAGCTTGTACGCGGTGCTGCGGGGTCACGAGATCGGTTTGACAGAGGGAAGCGGCGATGCCCTCGGGAATTTCTAAACTCAACGGCGGCGGCGCTCACCGGGAGAGAAACTGCTCGTGCGAGGGGAGAGCGGCAGGGTCATCTGTTTTTATCAGGGCCGGGAGCACGGGGATTTGTTGCGATCGAGCAGAACGGCGCGAGGGATTCGGGGCTGGGTCGAGTGCGTGGAATCCGGGGCGGGGCGCGCGATTGTTGCAGAAGAGCCGGGGCGGTTGGGGGCGCGCGCGGGGAGAGGGATGACATGCGGGCCCCGTGCATCAGAGAGAGGGAGAGGGGGGGAGCAGGCGCGGGTTTTGGGCCGGCTGAGGTGGGTTTCGGCCCACTGGCCGTTTTTCTTTTTCTTTTTCCTTTTCTTTTTCTGTTTTGATTCAAATTTAAATTCTAGTTTGAATTTGAATTGCTTCACCACATGCAATACGTCCAAAAATTTTTAAATTCCCCTCTTTAGCAGGTTTTGGGGTGTTACATCCATCGTGCTCACGGTCGCTGCTATGAGTGTTTGCAGGTGAGGAGTACCCCACGGACTGGGAGTACGAGTCCACCAGTGAGGGCTACCCTCTGTCAGGGACTACGGCTGTGTGTGAGCCGTACACGCCGCGGTGCAGCTGTGTGTAGCTAGTGTGGGTTGTCCGTATGGCTGGACAACCAACTTTTGCTAGTTATGAGATGTGTTACATTTTTGTAATTCAAAGTTTGTACAGCTGCAGTACAGAATTCAGTGGAATTTTTAGTTGAAAACAGCAACTTTTAAAGGAGGTGCTATTGAAATTCTTCTGGGAATTCTGTCAACTTTGAGTTATCATAATGTTTTACTCAGAACCGATCTGGGGGAAAATAAATACTCGTTGGAAATATACTGAAGTTAACTTTACTTTGGTATTCAACTTTAGTTATAAAAGTGCCAAGTACCAGTTCAAAATCTGGCATAAGTAGAAACTGGTCATTCTGGGCAGAGGGATGAACAGTTGAACTCGTTTGAGGGATTGTTGTACCTATTGGGGTTTTAGTACAACCAATGGGACAGGATATACTCATGAGTTGTTATCTTCAACTAGTGAGAGATTTGAGTATATTACCTACATAAGTTCTTTTTACTAGAGACCATGTTTGTGTCGTATTGGAGATAACAGGGTAATATACGTGATGACAAGGCAATATTAACGTCTCATAGTGACCAAATTTAGTAGAGATGAGCTTCCAAAGAGGAAATCCATCAAATTGGATCTCACTATTGTGTATTTGGTCTGGTAATTGTGTAGATTGTGCAAAGTTACTACATTATCCATGTACGAGATGTATCGCATGGTTACTGTCATTATGCTTTACTACTAAATTCTGGACTGCATGGAGAATAATGTTTGGCTTATGTTCTTGTCGTTATGGTTGCAGATGGTTCGTACCCATGCCAGGTACGAGGTCGGGGCCTCGAGTCAGCAAGGGGGTGATGACTCCCAGCCACCTTCCTATGACAACACCCCGCAGCAACAACCACCGCCGCCGCCTCTACTTACATTAGCGGATGTGATCTCGGCGCTGGTTGGCTCTCGTGAGAAGCAGACCGATCTGCTCCGCACTATTGTCCAGAATACGTCCCAGGCGGGGACGCATCAAGAATGGGGGCCTCTGTGGGGACCGCCCTGTGGTTCTCCCACTCCGGGATCGCAGAGGGTGGTGCCGTGCGATGCGGCACCCAACAGCACACAAGAAAAGATTAAGAACAGCATACAGACTTTTATTTGATATAAAAACACAGCGGAAGTCTTTTACAAACTTATTTATACAGCGGAAGTATTATACATAGCTAGTATCTCATCCTAACTAAGCAAAAGTGCAGTCATCCAGCCCGGGGACGCTACACACTAGCAACACAGAACCGGAGATCACGGCGGCGTGCAGGGCTCCAGCTCGGCCGTGTACCCCGACGGGGGCATCGCCTCGTCCTCGGAACCTTCCTCATAACTCTCACCTGCACACAGCTCAAATATTGCAACCGTGAGCACGATGGCTCAACAAGGCTTAACCCACACCCTAATTGTGGAACTTTACATGCAGGGATTAGTAATATGAGATAAAGACATTGCAATAAAGACATGCCTATATGTTAATTCTTACTTTCAGTTTTATAGCAGCAGTTTAATGAGCCTTAGGCAGCCCTCACATTGGAAGTCCACAATCAAACAATAAAGGCTTTCCTCCAATGTGGTGATGCCCAAAGTGGAAGATAAACTTAATTAGCTCTACAACTACAGCATACATGGTTTCAAGACATTAATAGTTCAATGCAGCATATTAATCTGGCTTATTTCACTTCTTACTACGTCATGGTGCAGTGAACAAGCGGTACTCAAATAACCATGAGGGACGGTGATTGCAATCAGGAGATACCCGGATAACACGTCACATACACCCACTTTCAGAAGTGTGGTGCTTCACACCTTCCTACTCTGTTGTATGCAGCAACCTTTCAAAGGCAACCCAAATGCCGAAACGGTCCATCCGTAACGGGCAGGAGGTCCCCGCGTGGAGCGTGTCTGTGCCCACCGGCAGATTTACACCTTGCTACCCTCAACCCACTCCTATAAAACAGTTGGGTAAGCATTGGCACCCAGGTTAACAAATTACATTGGTTTCCTGGTTCCTATATGCCAGTATGCATCCGGTACTGTTCAAACTTGTCCAGCAGGGCCGCACACGGCTCGGTCCTTAATCAACACCAAACAGGGCTACGCACGTGAGACCTCCGCTCACTGCATCCTATCCCCCCTGCTAGGTCTCAGTTTCACAATCTTAAGCCATTCTCTATCCCTTTCCATACCGTGTGAATAACTACCTATCTAGCGAGTAGATTCCAACCACTCGACTGCTACCGAGATCCTAAGAATATTAGCATGGCATTCTGTACTCATCGAGTTTGTAAACTACCGAACCCTTCATAGGATTTAAAGGTTATGCAAGTGGGGTTTCAATCACCTTAACTCTAATGCAACCATTTCAACCTAGACATAAGTGATACAAATGAAAACTTTGCAAAAGGTAATTAAATGCAAACTGGGGCTTGCCTGGTTACGAGTCAAAAGAGAAGTTATCATCGGGTGGGAGGACATCCAACGGCTCCGGTGTGTCCTCAACTTCGGTCACTATATGAAATGTAGCAAAATATATGTATAAGTGCTAGTGTTATATAAGAGATAAACTCCTATTACTAGCTACTGCTGTTTAGGATCCTTAATTTAACTTGGGATTTTTCCAGTGGATACTAGACTCTCTAAGGATGATATGAGCAAAATTCGGATAAATTTCATTGAACTTTGTGGTTTCCAAAATTCCCACAAGTCCAAGGCTTCTCTGAATTTTGATCCCAAATATGAAGTTTTGACATGGCTAACAGTGGAATGTCTAATTAGGGTAGGTCTCCATGGTTCTAAAAAAATTTGTTTCACCATTTTTGGAGCTACCAACAGGGAGATATGGGTTTTTCAAGTTTGGGTAAAAATCTGAAAATGTCTCTGTTCATTTTTCCCATTTTTCAGAGTCATAAAGGATTGACACCACATTTGGCCAAGCAAATTTGGTCCAATGCCTCTGAAATTTTTACTGGAGTTCAAGGATATTGGTAATAATGTCCTACCCAAATTTGGTAATTTTCCAATAAACAGAACTTCTGTAATAATTCCTACAAGATTTTCCTTAAATGAATTAATGAGACAAATCCATGGATTTTCATAATCGTTGGGATGCACCCTTTGATAGTACTCTCCGATATGAATCCATAAAAATTTGTTTGACAATTTTTGGACATTCCTACGCAAAGTTATGGCTCTTGCAAGTTTGAACTGAAATAGGAAAAATCCTGGAAATGTTTAAACGCTGCCGGCGGGCCCCACACATCAGCACTCTCTTCAACCTCGCGCCAAACAGAGGATCCGGCAGCGCCCACCGGTGAGGGTCACCGGAACGGCCTTCCCGGCCACCTCCCGAGCCAATTTTCGCCGTCCCCCCCCCATTTTCCATGCCGCTGAACACGATGGTGGTGTCGTCGGCGGCCGAAACTCGCCGGAAATACGCGTGCACCGATTACAGCGTCTACTAGGGTTCCGGCGAGGTCGGGATGCTTCATTTCTCCACCAAATGATCGGCTCTCGGGCTCTAGAGCACCAGGGGATAGTGGAGAAGCTAGAACGGGCTGCCTAACTTGATGAAACGGCCGGCAAACTAGGGTTCAACGGTGAGCCGAGGTGGTTTCCAATGGTGGCGCGAAAATCGACTACAACATGGCAAATTCTTTATGGTTTTCCTCGGTTCTTCATCGAGGATGGGCGCTAGCGAGTGTAGAATCTATGTGCAAGTCAGCTCAAGGGTTGGTTGATTGTGTATCCCGAATTTGGGTTTAAACGGAGCTCGACTCTTCTACACTAGGGTTCGGGAAAGAGTGAAATTTGAGCTACACGGTGGATCATTTGCCATACGGCTTGCAGCTACACCATCTAGGGCCACCCACGCACCTTTCTTGTGTAGGAAGTTGGAGGAGAGGGTGTAAAAGCCCAAGAAAAGGGACTTGCAAAAACTTTTCATCACCTCACAACACCACAGTTTTGTGGTGAATATCTTAGGAAAGATTTTGAAGAGCAAGTAACCTCCGTCATAAGAGTGATTAGAGGAGAAAGCCTTCACTTTCACAAAGGGGGGATTTGTACACGTGAACATGAGAGGTTGAGCTCACCCCTGGAACTTAAAAAGTCTTGGGAAGGTTCAGGCCAAATTTCATTCAAATCCAACACTTTTTGGGGCACTTTTGGAGGTATTTGAAAAAGAGGCCAATTTGAATGTAAATTCAAATTGCAGCAACTTTCATCACTCAAATTCAAAAGTTAGCTTCATATTCAAACTCAGCACATTTTTCTGAGTTAGCCCACCAATTTTCATCCCCATGGGAGTTCATCTTGTCGGGAGCCAAATTTGCAATAATTCAAAACTGAGTTTGAAATTCAGTTTAAATATGAAGCAAATTGGACCAACCAAATTTCAAATTTGAGGATTCAAATTCAAACTAAGACTTGGTGACTAAGTCCCACATTAAAGTGTGAGTAGCTGGGGATATTTTGGCACCACAGAATTGAGAAAATTTGGAAAAAGAAGAAAAGGGGAGGCCCACATGTCAGCTGCACATACGAGTGTTTCAGTCAGTTGCTGCAGACGGGTCTCTGCTTCGCGCACAAGGAACGGGAGAGGCGGCGAGCCACCGAGGCATCGACATGCCAACCCCTACGCTCGATGCTTCTCGTGTGTAACACCTCAGTGAAGCAAACCGAGTACTCCACTTCGGCTTCTCCCCGTTTTCCCCCCAAGAGCAGCCGCACCAGGCCGGAAAACTCTTGCCGCCGACCACTCTTCGCGCCCGCACGTCGCTCGGCACCCCTAGGACCTCCCGCGACCACTGGTGATCGTGAGCGTGTGCGCAGGACTCTGCTAGACCTCACCGAGCTGCCAAGCCAACCCCTCATCCTCTGTGTGTGGCGCACAACAGGAACAGTCATCGGAAGTTTCAGTTTGTGCCACCGCCGGGCCTCCTCGACGTCCCGGCAATACAGAGAACATCACACCCCGAGTTGAATAGCAAAAAGGTGCGCCTACTCCTTCTCTTCACGCTGCCGAAAGCCCTAGTCCATCCCTCCATGGGAGCCGCGGGAATTTGCGGAACACAGAGGACATGTCTATAGGCCAGGGGGGTAGATTTTCCAAAATTCAGGATCCATATGTGTTCTCTGGCCATTCTGGTCATAGGGTAGGCCACAGACCTCGGTGCGAGTCGCCGAGGCTGGAAAGAACTGAGAATTGTGGAGCCACCACGGTGTTATTCAAGTTTTACCCTCTGCCGCCGATTTCCAACCTAGGGCGCACGGTGACATGGGGTTTGGAGGAGTTTCCAAGCTCTTTGGCGTACGGGACGTCCTGTGCCATGAGCCACTGATGCTCTAGAGCAAAAGAGACGGGAAATTAAGCCAGCAGAGAGGACGGCCGACGTCGCCGGCCTCGGTCCGAAGCCGTCGTCCGTCGCCCGACTTCTGTGGACCGCTAGAGCTCACAACGACCCCGGGAACGGTTTCCCCGACCCTCAAAACCCCTATGCGGTAAAAGACAGGCCGGGAGATGGCTTAGGAAGGAGGAACCGAGGGGGGAGGAGGAACACCGGCGAGTGAGGCGCGCGCGGGAAAAGGGGAGCGGGAGGTTGAAGACGAGGCGCCGGCCCCACCTGTCAGCCACTCGGCGGTAGAGCTGAGATCCTCTGTGGCTGCTGATCTTTTGTGGCTACACCGGGGGGAAACCCAGTAACCCTGTGTGTTCTCGGTTCTCACTGGCTGAGATTTAAAGAGTGGGCCCAGGTTCTTTTCCAATAGCAAAACAATTCCAGTTTCCACTCAAACTTTAGAAATTCATAACTTTTGCTAGGAAGTTCCAAATTTAGTAATTCAAATTGGGTTGGATTCATCTTGCATAGCTCTATCCAAATATGCAACCCAATTGTATGAAACCCATTAGTTAATTCTGGAAAATTCTTTGAAGCATTTCAGCAAAAGAATTTTTTGAGGGAGTTTGGTTCATCCAAAAATCCCCAAATTTTGCCAGAATGTTCTTTAGGATGTTAGTGAACCCCTGCACAGGTTTCAGCCCATTTGGAATTTATTTGATCAGAGCAATTCAAATTTGAAGGTGCTGTGTTCATTTGAATACAGAAACATTTTCAGAGAATTTCCAAAACTTGGAAATTCAGTTCTGGACAAACCTTAGCTCCAAAAATGCTAGGAAAAGTCATGCAAACTCTATGAACTATAATTGAAATTGTAGTTCACTAAGTTGAGCATGAACAGGGGTGTTACCTCAGAATTAATTCTTCTTTTCCTAATTGCTAAGAGAATTATTCTGAACAAACCACTCAATGAAAAGTGCTAAATTTTGATCCCGAGGGTTGTCTTGTGACAAGGAACTCACACAAAAATCCTCAGCTCCATTTGAGCTCTGGATCACCCCTGTCCTGTTTAATCACTTGAGGGATTAATATGGAAGAAGGGGGGGTGGGGGGGAAACCACTTAGCACCTAATCATGTGCATAGGTCCAAACCCAAACCACTAACCCCCAGTTCCATTTTAAATTCTTGAACAGAGTTCCAGTTGTTAGAAACTGGTTATGAGAACTAATAGTAGAAGCATTACCATAAACTCATGTGCATATTCATTAATATATAGTATTTTATTAACGTGTAGTCGCTGAAGGCGATGGAAGTACTCGATTTCCTCCTTCCGGAAGAAGAACTAACCCCTGACCAGAAGCAACAAGGCAAGCCCCGGTTTGCATTAACCTTTTTATAAGTTTTACTTTGTTTACATGTGTCATATGAAGTATGAATGTGCATTAGGTATAGGATGGATGGAACCCCACTTGCATAACCAAAAAGTTTCCGATAAGAGTGAGGGTAGTGTCTAAGACCTCGAGTAGACAAGCTATGCTTAATGATTCATAGGACTTCGGTACAAGTCGAGTAGTTGGAATCTACTCGCGAGTTTAGGCTTGGGACACACGGGTTCGGTTGAGGGATGTGAGATCACTTTAGTAATGAAAATAAGACTAGGCAGGGGCTAGGGCGCAGCAAGAGGAAGTCTTGTGTGTGCGGCCCTGTCCATCTCGATTGAGGACCGATCCGTGTGCGGACCACGCTGATCAAGTTTGAACGTACCGAAGGCATATCGGATATATGGGCCCCGATAAACCGATGTAACCTAAACCTCCGGACGTCGAGGCATAGCACACCGATTTATAGGTGTAGGTTGAGGGCAGCAAGGTGGAAATCTGCTAACGGGCATAGAGAGATGCTCCGTGTAGGGAACCTCCTGTCTGTTTCGGTGCGACTGGTTCGACGTTTGGGCTGTTGGGTGAAAGGTTGTCCCGTACGACATCGAGTGAGCGTGCTGTGCAGCCCCACGGGTGGGTGTACATGACGTGCTCTTTGGGTTTCCCTGCAGGTGTGTATCGAGTCGATTCGCCGTCCCTCATGGTGAAGAGTACCACTTGGTCACTGAGTCGTGACGTAGAGTAATGTATGAAATGTGATGATTCAATATTGCTGTTATGATATAATATTGTATTGCTACATGTTTGCCACCAAATATTGCTTACTAAATTTCAGCTTCCTGAACTGTTAACTTGTTGCTAAAAGATGAACTAAGGATGAACTTGTAGGCGTGTCCATTTGCTGCAACATTACTATCCTATACCATTGTACACCTCATGTAGGGTTTCATGCTTAGGTAAGTCGGTTAATCCTTGTTGAGCCATCGTGCTCACGGTTGCTGCTTAAGTGTTTTTCAGGTGAGGAGCCACCCACAGACTCAGAGTACGAGTCCACCGGCGAGGGTTACCCTCCGTCGGGGCCACGGCTGAGTGGGAGCCGTACACGCCGTACTGAGCTGAGACGTGCAGCTAGTGTGGGTTGCCCTAGGGCTGGGCAACCAACTTTTGCTAGATAGGCGGGCGTGAGTTGTACAGAGTAGACTTCCGCTGTGTAAAATAAATACTAGTTTGTAACTGAAGTTTGTACCTGTTTGTACAGTTCAGTTTGTTTTTCCCATGTAATATATTGTGTCCTTATGATGTGTGCTGTCGGGTGTCGCATCGTGCGGCACCACCCTCTGCGATCCTGGATAAGCGGATTCCGGTCCGCCACAGCCTGGTATCAGAGCTGCATTGGGGATAGCACAGTACTTAAGGATTGTATTACGGGAAAACTTAGGTATACGGTGAGGATTCGGTAGTTGCCCAAGTAAGGACTATATTAGCATAGTTACTTAAAGTGGCAAAGACTAACCTATGTGTTATAATTCTGAATTTAATTTATGTAACGACGCACCTACGCTCTGGTAAGATTGGTAAGGAACGCCACCGAAAGCGGTTCAATTTCGGTTAGCTCCCCTGACGAGGAACGTGGTTCAGGGATAAGTCTCACAGCTTGGTGTGAGACGTCAATATGAAACTCTTGAACTCTTCATGTTCCTGAGTTCATATGAAATGCTGATCCCTAGCGTGCATTAGACAAGTAAGTGGAGACCCCATCGCGTGGTCAGTAACGCGAAAGTGTGTTCGTCTGGAAGTAGCCCAGGGGGACATACGCAGCGCTTGCCATCGGCGTGCCCTGCAGGGCAGTCGGTGGTATCTGTTGGGTTGATAACATTCCCAACCGTGAAGACCCGTTCATGACATACTCGGGTTCCCCGTCGTGTGGTGTTGAAACACGATCACGTACCTTGAGACGTGACCTAACTCAAGGACGGCCGTATGACAATGATACGGGCATTTGTATTTAATTTTAAATATGATCCTGCCTGAAATGAAAACAACCATTGAGTGCACCATTACTGTGTGGTCTTCTGCAGGTACTAACCACGTATGTATCCGTGTAGTAAATGTGTGCGAGAGACCGTTTAGTGCCACACTTGAGACGTATGTGCCGGTATAATCCGGTTAGGATTTTCTTTTGTGAGGAACGTAGTACCGAAATATTATAGGCATATGCATGAAAAATAATGATAACAAGGAATTAAAATCACTAGCTTCAACAATTAGGGCCTGGTTGGGTAGAAAAATTGGAGGGTGATGAGTGTAGTTCTCAAAGACTGAAAAACAGAGTGCTCTGTTTTGGGGCAGCAAGTTTGCTAATCTTCAACAGGGCATAACTCACTGGTCTTCTAGCCCAGGGAGGTGTGGTATATTGTTCTGGAAAGGTATTTAAGTGCTCTAGAACTTTGTTGTAGACTTCCAGAGCTGACTCACACCTTAAGAGGGCTTAAAACCCAGGGGAATGTAAACTGTCCAGAATCAGGATAGAGTTAAACACTCTCTGGACTGTTCCATTTTTCAAACATAACTTCCAGTAGAAAAATCTAAAATTTTCATATGATAC
The DNA here is from genome assembly GCA_030760725.1 of Neostapfia colusana. NCBI lineage: Eukaryota > Viridiplantae > Streptophyta > Magnoliopsida > Poales > Poaceae > Neostapfia > Neostapfia colusana. The sequence goes on from JASWHV010000011.1 coordinate 67,339,654, forward strand.
ATCCTTAGAAAGGGTAGAAGATGTGTTACATCTTTGCAATTCAAGGTTTCTGAAATTTCAGCACAGATTTCAGTGGAAATCAGGGTTGGAAACAGCAACTTCCCAAGGGAGGTGCTGTTGAAATTCTCCCAGAAATTCTGTTGACTTTGAATGACCATAACTTTTTAATCAGAGCTGATCTGAGGGCAAATAAATACTCTATGGAAAGATACTGAAGTTAACTTTAACTTTGGTATTCAACTAGAGTCATGAAAATACCCAGACCCAGATCAAAATCTTGTATACGTAGAAACTGGTCATCCTGACAGAGGCATGACAGTTGAACTCATGGGAGAGATTGTTGTACCCTAGAGGTGGTTTAAGTACTGCAAATGGGGTAGAACATACTCATGAGAGCTTGTCTTCAACTAGTGAAAGATTTGAGTGTAGGTCTCACTCATGTTCTTTTACTAGAGACCATGTTTGTGTCGTATTGAAGATAAAAGGGTGGTATACGTAATGACAACGCGATAGTGACATCTCATAGTGACCGAACCTAGTTGTGGTGAGCTTCCAAAGAGGAGGTTCATCAAGTTGGATTAAACTATGCTTGTATTTGGTCTGGTAATGGTGTAGCATGTGCAAAGTTATTACATTATCTACATACGAGATGTATCGCATGTTTTATTGTCATTATGTCTTTACGCCTATTTTATTGGACTGCATGCAATATGTTGTGGGACTGATGTTAATTGTCGTATGGTTGCAGATGGTTCATACTAGGACCACACACGAGGTTGGTGGCTCTAGCCAACAGGGAGGTGATGACTCCCAGCCACCGGCCTACGACAGCACCCCGCAGCAGCAGCCACCACCGCCGCCTCCGCTTACTCTAGCGGATGTGATAGCGGCACTGGTGGGTGGTCGTGAGGAGCAGACCGACCTGCTCCGCACGATTGTGTAGAATACGTCCCAGGCGGGGGGGCGTCAAGACAGAGGGCCTCGTGAGCCCCGTGAGGTGTCGTACTCGGAGTTCATGAGTACGCACCCTCCAGTGTTCACAGAAGCTGAAGAACCACTGGAGGCGGACAACTGGCTGCGGACCATCGAGTCCAAGTTCGGGCTGCTCCAATGCACGGAGCGGCAAAAGACGTTGTTCGCAGCGCAGAAACTTCACGGTGCCGCTGGTGCGTGGTGGGCGAATTATGTCGCCTCACGTCTGGCTGGCCATGCCGTGGAGTGGGGAGAGTTCCGGGAGGCGTTCCGCGCCTATCACATTCCTCCCGGGATCATGAAGAGGAAGTTCCAAGAATTTTTGGAACTGAAGCAGGGCGGGAGGAGTGCCCATGACTACTCCCGTGCCTTCAACCATCTGGCGCAATATGCGTCAGACTACATCTCCACTGAAGAGAAGAAGCGGGAACATTTCTATCGGGGGTTACACCCCAAAATGAAGACACATCTCGTTCAGTGGAATTGCGGCACCTTCAACGACCTAGTCAATGCCGCGATTATGCAAGAGGACGCTCAGCGGGAGTTGGCAGCTGAGCAGAGGAAGCGCAGCGCTCCACCTAGCAGTGGGGGTGGCGCTCCCCAGAAGTACCGCATGGTGTATCGGACACCATCCGGGCAGCAATGGCACCCACCGACGCGACCTCAGCGGTTCGGGGGACGTTCGTTTCAATCACCTCCGTTCCTTCCGCCGATGCCACCACCAAGACAGCAGCAGCAGCAGCAGCAGCAGACGGCACCCCGGGCATTTCCACCACCACAACGCGCCCCGGGTTTCCGTCCACCGATCAGCGGGGGACCGCCCCGTTTCACCTGCTTCACGTGTGGCCAGACGGACCACTTCGCGAAGGACTGTCCCCAGGGGCAGCAGAGCAGCGGGCAAGCCCAGTTCCTGCGTGGTGCTCGAGGCCGACCTTCGGTCAAGAAGGTTGGTCAGTGGACTGGGGGCGTCCGCAACCTCGACAATGAGGACGCCCCGGAGGGAGACAACATGCTGGCGGGTACGTTTACTCTCAACAATCAAGCCATCATCACACTGTTTGATTCTGGTGCAACCCACAGCTTTATAAGTGCATCCTATGTGGCTAAGCATCAAATGCAAGTCTTCCCAACCGACTACACGTATATGATCTGCTCACCGGGAGGGAAGATTTCAGCTAATATGATGATTCCAAAAGCACCTCTGTGCTTAGGTGGGAAACTATATCCCACCACCATGATAATCCTTATGGGGCAAAAGATTGATGCAATCTTAGGGATGTCATGGCTAGAATACCATGGCGCTGTCCTAGAGACTCGGACACGTACGGTTCATTTAAACTCTCCATTCCACCGTCCGCATTCTATGGTATTAGACACTCCAGTCCGGGAAGTTTTAGCAATTAATAATGCTGAAGCTCTCAAGTTAGAAGACATCCCCGTAGTCCGGGAGTATCCTGACGTGTTCCCGGATGATCTTCCGGGCATGCCACCTGAGCGGGATGTCGAGTTCAAGATTGAACTTGCACCCGGGACTACGCCCATATCACGGAGACCATATAAAATGGCTCCAAATGAGCTGGCTGAACTGAAATAACAGCTCAATGATCTGTTGAGCAAGGGTTTCATTAGACCGAGTTCCTCGCCTTGGGGATGCTCGGCGCTGTTTGTTAAGAAGAAGGATGAAACCCTGAGGCTGTGTGTGGACTACCGGTCGCTCAACGCCGTCACCATCAAGAATAAGTACTCACTGCCCCGCATCGACATATTGTTTGATCAACTTGTGGGTGCAAGTGTGTTCTCCAAGATGGACCTTCGCTCTGGATATCATCAGATCAAGATCCAGGCGGAGGATATCCCGAAGACGGCCTTCTTGACGAGATATGGTTTATATGAATACCTCGTCATGTCCTTTGGTCTCACAAATGCTCCAGCCCATTTCATGTATCTCATGAACTCGGTGTTCATGCCGGAGCTGGACAAGTTCGTGGTAGTGTTCATCGACGATATCTTGGTACTCCAAGACAGAAGCCGAACATGCCGAACACTTGCGGATCATTCTTCAACGATTACGAGACCACAAGCTCTACGCCAAGTTCAGTAAATGCGAGTTTTGGATCAGCCAAGTGCCATTTTTGGGACATATCATCTCAGCTGAAGGCATTGCGGTTGACCCAAGCAAAATAGAGCAAGTGCTGAAATGGAAAGCTCCCACTTCAGTTCATGAAGTCAGAAGCTTCCTCGGGTTGGCGGGATACTATCGGAGATTCATTCCAAGCTTCTCCAAGCTCTCTAAACCGATGAAAGAATTGCTGAAGAAGGGAACAAAATATGTTTGGAACACGGCGTATGAAGGAGCGTTACGAGCATTGGTGAAGCATCTCACCACAGCCCCGGTCTTAGCTCAGCCGGATACAATAAAGCCCTTTGACGTGTATTGTGACGCGTCCGGTATTGGGCTCGGCTGCGTGTTGATGCAGGAAGGACGTGTGGTCGCATATGGCTCACGCCAACTTCGGAACCATGAGCAGCATTATCCCACCCATGATCTTGAGCTTGCTGCAGTGGTTTTGGCGCTGAAAATGTGAAGCCACTATCTCCTGTGGAATCTGGTGCACCTCTACACCGACCACAAGAGCTTGAAATATATTTTCACCCAGAAGGAGCTGAATATGAGGCAACGGAGGTGGTTAGAACTAATCAAGGACTATGAGATTGAGATCCATTACCACCCCGGCAAGGCAAATGTGGTTGCCGACGCGCTGAGTCAGAAATCACATGTCCATCACCTCACCATTACACCGGTGGAGGAAGAGCCGTGTTTATACTTGGTTCCTTATGGATCGTTGTACAACCTTGCCCTCATCCCTACTATTAGGGAGGACATCATTGCAGCTCAGAAGACTGACAAAGGCATGGCACATCTCTGGAGACGGATAGACAACGGGGAGATCAAATGTTTCCAGAAAGATGATGAGGGGACGCTATGGTTCAATGACCGCATAGTCGTACCCCGGGATATGGAGCTGAGGAAGAAAATCCTCGATGAAGCTCACTTGTATAAGTACTCCATTCATCCGGGCAGCAACAAAATATACCAAGATTTGAAAAAGAAATTTTGGTGGACACAGATGAAGCGGGAGGTAGCGAAGTACGTATCCGAGTGTGATACGTGCCGACGAGTGAAAGCTGATCACATGAGGAGGTCAGGGCCGTTGTAACCCCTGAAAATTCCAGCATGGAAATGGGAGGATGTGAGCATGGATTTCATTGTGGGATTACCCATAACATCCAACAAGCATGATTCCATATGGGTAATCGTTGACCGACTAACCAAGTCGGCTCACTTCATTCCCGTGCATACACATTTCCATGCCAACCGATACGTGGAGTTATATATTGCCAGGATTCTATGCTTGCACGGTGTACCCAAGACTATAGTCTCAGACCGAGGTGCATTGTTTATATCTCGCTTTTGGGAGCAGTTGCATACTGCTTTGGGTACTAAACTGATTAGGAGCTCCGCTTACCACCGTCAGACAGATGGCCAGACAGAGAGGGTGAATCAAGTTCTGGAAGACATGTTGAGAGCATGTGCCATCCACCATGGTAGGAACTGGGATGATCACCTACCATTGGCGGAATTCTCATACAACAACGGCTATCAGGCGATTATCAAGATGGCACCCTACGATGCTCTCTACGGTCGCAAATGCCGCACCCCATTAAATTGGTGTGAGTCCGGTGAAAGGGTCACATTCGGGGTTGATGTGGTGAACGACGCCGAAGAGCGCGTTCGGACGATTCAAGCCAACTTGAAGGCCGCTCAATCCCGGCAGAAGAGCTACGCTGATAAGAGGCGTAGACCGTTGCACTTTGACATTGGTGAACACGTGTACCTCCGCGTGTCTCCAATGAAGGGCGTGCACCGGTTCGGTGTGAAGGGGAAGCTCGCTCCCCGTTTCATTGGACCCTATGCTATCACCGAGAAATGCGGACCATCGGCGTATCGATTGGAGTTACCGGCATCCCTTGCTGGTGTCCATGATGTTTTCCATGTTTCGCAACTGTGAAAATGTTTAAAGCATACAGCTGCTGTTCCTACCGAAGACATCGGCGAGCTGAAACCGGATTTGACATATGATGAGTATCCGGTGGAAATTCTTGATGAGAAAGCCCGAACCACGCATAGCAGAACGTTGTGGTTCTACAAAATACTCTAGAGCAACCACACCGCCGAAGAAGCGACGTGGGAGAGCGAGGAATTCCTTCGCTCAAATTACCCGGAGTTCATGGCATCTCAACACGGGTAAGTCCCTAATACATCGCTATCTCTTCTTTTATAATCTCGGGACGAGATTCTTTTAATGGGGGAGGAATGTAAAAGCCCAAGAAAAGGGACTTGCAAAAACTTTTCATCACCTCACAACAATACAGTTTTGTGGTGAATATCTTAGGAAAGATTTTGAAGAGCATGTAACCTCCATCAAAAGAGTGGTTAGAGGGGAAAGCCTTTACTTTCACAAAGGGGGGATTTGTACACGTGAACATGAGAGGTTGAACTCACCCCTGGAACTTAAAAAGTCTTGGGAAGGTTCAGGCCAAATTTCATGCAAATCCTACACTTTTTGGGGCACTTTTGGAGGTATTTGAAAAAGAGGCCAATTTGAATGTAAATTCAAATTACAGCAACTTCCATCACTCAAATTCAAAAGTTAGCTTCATATTCAAACTCAGCACATTTTTCTGAGTTAGCCCACCAATTTTCATCCTCATGGGAGTTCATCTTGTCGGGAGCCAAATTTGCAATAATTCAAAACTGAGTTTGAATCAGTTTAAATATGAAGCAAATTGGACCAACCAAATTTCAAATTTGAGGATTCAAATTCAAACTAAGACTTGGTGACTAAGTCCCACATTAAAGTGTGAGTAGCTGGGGATATTTTGGCACCACAGAATTGAGAAAATTTGGAAAAAGAAGAAAAGGGGAGGCCCACATGTCAGCTGCACATACGAGTGTTTCAGTCAGTTGCTGCAGTCGGGTCTCTGCTTCGCGCGCAAGGAACGGGAGAGGCGGCGAGCCACCGAGGCATCGACGTGCCAACCCCTACGCTCGATGCTTCTCGTGTGTAACACCTCAGTGAAGCAAACCGAGTACTTCACTTCGGCTTCTCCCCGTTTTTCCCCCAAGAGCAGCCGCACCAGGCCGGAAAACTCTTGCCACCGACCACTCTTCGCGCCCGCACGTCGCTCGGCACCCCTAGGACCTCCCACGACCACTGGTGATCGTGAGCGTGTGCGCAGGACTCTGCTAGACCTCACCGGCTGCCAAGCCAGCCCCTCATCCTCTGTGTGTGGCGCACAACAGGAACGGTCATCGGAAGTTTCAGTTTGTGCCGCCGCCGGGCCTCCTCGACGTCCCGGCAATACAGAGAACATCACACCCCGAGTTGAATAGCAAAAAGGTGCGCCTACTCCTTCTCTTCACGCTGCCGAAAGCCCTAGTCCATCCCTCCATGGGAGCCGTGGGAATTTGCGGAACACAGAGGACATGTATATAGACCAGGGGGTAGATTTTCCAAAATTCATGATCCATATGTGTTCTCTGGCCATTCTGGTCATAGGGTAGGCCACAGACCTCGGTGCGAGTCGCCGAGGCTGGAAAGAACTGAGAATTGTGGAGCCACCACGGTGTTATTCAAGTTTTACCCTCTGCCGCCGATTTTCAACCTAGGGCGCACGGTGACATGGGGTTTGGAGGAGTTTCCAAGCTCTTTGGCGTACGGGACGTCCTGTGCCATGAGCCACTGATGCTCTAGAGCGAAAGAGACAGGAAATTAAGCCAGCAGAGAGGACGGCCGACATCGCCGGACTCGGTCCGAAGCCGTCGTCCGTCGCCCGACTTCTGTGGACCGTTAGAGCTCACAACGACCCCGGGAACGGTTTACCCAACCCTCAAAACCCCTAGGCGGTGAAAGGCAGGCCGGGAGATGGCTTAGGAAGGAAGCACCGAGGGGGGAGGAGGAACACCGGCGAGTGAGGCGCGCGCGGGAAAAGGGGAGCGGGAGGTTGACGACGAGGCGCCAGCCCCACCTGTCAGCCACTCGGCGGTAGAGCTGAGATCCTCTGTGGCTGCCGATCTTTTGTGGATACACCGGGGGGGACCCAGTAACCCTGTGTGTTCTCGGTTCTCACTGGCTGCGATTTAAAGAGTGGGCCCAGGTTCTTTTCCAATAGCAAAACAATTCCAGTTTCCACTCAAACTTTAGAAATTCATAACTTTTGCTAGGAAGTTCCAAATTTAGTAATTCAAATTGGGTTGGATTCATCTTGCATATCTCTATCCAAATATTCAATCCAATTTGTATGAAACCCATTAGTTAATTCTGGAAAATTCTTTGAAGCTTTTCAGCAAAAGAATTTTTGAGGGAGTTTGGTTCATCCAAAAATCCCCAAATTTTGCCAGAATGTTCTTTAGGATGTTAGTGAACCCCTGCAGAAGTTTCAGCCCATTTGGAGTTGATTTGATCAGAGCAATTCAAATTTGAAGGTGTTGTGTTCATTTGAATACAGAAACATTTTCAGAGAATTTCCAAAACTTGGAAATTCAGTTCTGGACAAACCTTAGCTCCAAAAATGCTAGGAAAAGTCATGCAAAATCTATGAACTATAATTGAAATTGTAGTTCACTAAGTTGAGCATGAACAGGGGTGTAAAATAAATACTAGTTTGTAACTGAAGTTTGTACTTGTTTGTACAGTTCAGTTTGTTTTTTCCATGTAATATATTATGTCCTTATGACGTGTGCTGTCGGGTGTCGCATCGTGCGTCACCACCCTCTGCGATCCTGGATGAGCGGATTCCGGTCCGCCACAGAGGGTGGCAAGATTGGGCAGTCGACAGTGAGCCAATATGACGTTCCGCCGGTTCACCTCGGGAGCTCGTCGCAAACTCCAATTTGCGGTCCACAGCAGCATGGAACGGCCGAGTTGATGCGGTAGATCATGGTAGCTCATTGTGGCACTTCTTTTCGGTGTTGGCACCTCGAGGAACCAGTGATCGGGCGCTATGTTTGCGGTGGAGCGCCGAGAGAGTCGGCGGGAGGGTTCTTCGCGCGCGCGTGAGCAAAGCAGCGTGACGTACGAGCTGGGAGAGAAGAATTTCGATGTTGCTTCGTGTGGGAGAGATAAGTGCGGCCACTTGTTGGAGGAACGCTTAGGCAGGCAGATCACCGGCCACAGCAGAGCTGGGGGGCGCGCGCTAAGCGACCGAGGCAAAGAAATGAGTCGGTTGTGAAGAGTGTGTGGCTGACAGATGGGTCCCACCCCCTCATTTCTTAATCAATTTTTCCGCTGATCTTTTCCACAGCTACTCACAATTAAAAGCTTTGCTTCACCTCAAAGTCATGGTTTGAAATATTTGAATTCCAATGATTTGAATTCTAGTGTGGAATTTGAACTGATTTTGGTTATTTGAATTTGAAATGGGAATTTGAATTCTCCCTTTGCATTGTTCCAAAAACATAGCAACCCAGCTCAAATATTTCTGAATCTTGGCATGGCTGCTCATTCAAATGTGGAGAACACATTTGTGGAACCAAATTTGCAAATCGAGGAAATTTGTATTTGAAAATGAAATTTAAATTCAGATTTGAGGGCTTCCTCTTTTAATCCCAAACAAGTACTAGAACCCCTCCGAATGATCTGAAATTTGTAAGGTTGAATATTTGAAATATGAAGAGCCAAGTTATGAATTTAGATCTCCATGTGGGAAATTTTTGGGACGTTTGAATCATCCCTTTGAACTCACACCGTTATAATTCAAAGTTTTAATTCCCCTCATTTTTCCTAAGTGTAAAGGTGCTGAAATCTTTGTTAGCACTTTTGTGGATTTTACATCCCTCCGCCTTAAAAAGAATCTCATCCTGAGATTCCAAAAGAAAAGCAAAGTGGGGAAACTTTACCGGGTATACGATTGTAAGGGCTTAAGTTTTTGCACACATTCAAAGTGTTCATCACACCACACACCCCTCATTTGATGAAACTTTATGAATACATTTGAAGAACAAGTAAACACCATCAACATGGTCATTAGATAATAAACTCACAAAATGCAAAGTGGCATTTTCCACATGCATCATATAGAGGCTGGGCCTATGAAAAACTCCTACACCTTGCTAGGAATGCCCATGCCAAATTTCACCCAAATCCAAGACCTTTTTGAGGTATTTTTGGGTATAACTAGAAAGGGGTTAGTTTGAACCCAAATTCAAATTAAATTACTTTCATCCCATAAGTTCAAAAGTGGGAGGCATATTCTTACTCAGCACATTTTTGTGAGCTCAAACACAATTTTTCACTCCATTTGGAGTTAATCTTGACATGAGCTAAGTTTAGCAAATTCAAACTCAAATTGAATTTCAAACTGCATATGTGCTGAAAATGTATTCAAACACTTCACAATTTGAGTTCTATCAACTTAAAATGGGCATTTGGTAGATAATTCAAATTCTAAAGGGTATTAGTGGGATTACTGTTTATAGCAGTGGGAGGAAGTTAATTTCAGAGGTTAAAAGGGGAGTGGGACCCACATGTCAGCCTCACTATCAAATTCAACCGACTGAAGGCAGGGCACTCGGTTTCTCGGGCGTCATCGGAGTATAGAAGCTATGTGCAAGGTGAGCCGAGGTGGTTTCCAATGGCGGCGCGACAATCGGCTAGAACATGGCAAATTCTTGATGGTTTTCCTCGGTTCTTCATCAAGGATGGGCGCTAGGGAGTGTAGAAGCTATGTGCAAGTCAGCTCGAGGGTTGGTTAATTGTGTAACCCGAATTTGGGTTTAAACCGAGATCGACTCTTCTACACTAGGGTTTGGGAAAGAGTGAAATTCGAGCTACACGGTGGATCATCTGCCAAACGGCTTGCGGCTACACCATCTAGGGCTACCACGCACCTTTCTTGTGTAGGAAGTTGGAGGAGAGGGTGGCCGGATTGGGCTGTCAACGGTGAGCCGGAGTGAAGTTCCACCGACTCAACTCGGGAGCTCGCCGCAAACTCCAATTTGTGGTCCACAGCAGCAAGGAATGGCCGAGTTGATGCGGTAGATCACGGTAGCTCGTTGTGGCGCTTCTTTTAGGTGTTGGCACCTTGAGGAACCAGTGATCGGGCGCTGTGTTTGCGTTGGAACGCCGAGAGCGTCGGTGGGAGGGTTCTTCGTGCGAACGCATCAGCAAAGCAGCACGACGTACGAGCTGGGAGAGAAAAATTTCGATGTTTCTTCGTGTGGGAGAGATAAGGGCGGCCACTGGTTGGAGGATTGCTTAGGCAGGCAGCTCGCCGCCCACAGCGCAGCTCTGTGGCGCGCGCTAAGTGACCGAGGCAAAGAAATGAGTCGGTTGTGAAGAGTGTGTGGCTGACCGATGGGTCCCACCCCCTCATTTCTTAATCAATTTTTCCACTGATCTTTTCCACAGATACTCACAATTAAAAGCTTTGCTTCACCTCAAAGTCATAGTTTGAAATCTTTGAATTCAAATGATTTGAATTCTAGTGTGGAATTTGAACTGATTTTGGTTATTTGAATTTGAAATGGGAATTTGAATTCTCCCTTTGCATTGTTCCAAAAACACAGCAACCCAGCTAAAATATTTCTGAATTTTGGCATGGCTGCTCATTCAAATGTGGAGAACACATTTGTGGAACCAAATTTGCAAATTGAGAAAATTGGGATTTGAAACTGAAATTTAAATTCAGATTCGAGGGCTTCCTCTTTTAATCCCAAACAAATACTAGCATCCCTCCAAATGAGCTGAAATTTGGAAGGTTGAATATTTGAAATATGAAGACCCAAGTTATGAATTTAGATCTCCATGTGAAATTTTTGGGACGTTTGAATCATCACTTTGAACTCACACCGTTATAATTCAAAGTTTTAATTCCCCTCATTTTTTCCTAAGTGTAAAGGAGCTGAAATCTTTGTGAGCACTTTTGGGGATTTTACATCCTCGTGAGCCCCATGTCACTACGAACTCGGATTTCATGAGTACGCATCCTCCGGTGTTTACCGAAGTGACGGAACCACTGGAGGCCGACAACTGGCTGTGGGCTATCGAGTCCAAGTTCAGGCTGCTCCAATGCACGGAGCGGCAGAAGACTCTCTTCGCGGCGCAGCAGCTTCACGGTGCCGCCGGTGCTTGGTGGGCGAATTATCTTGCCTCACTACCTGCTGGCCATGCCGTGGAATGGCAAGCATTCCGGGAGGCGTTCCGCACCTATCACATACCTCCCGGGATGATGAAGAGGAAATTCCAAGAGTTCTTGGAACTGAAGCAAGGCAGGAGGAGTGCCTATGACTACTCCTGTGTCTTGAGCCATCTGGCACAGTACGCGTCGGACTACATCTCCACCAAGGACAAGAAGCGCGAGCAGTTCTATCGGGGTTTGAATCCCGAGATGAAGGCTCACCTTGTGCAATGAAATCGTGGCACCTTCAACGACCTCGTCAATGCCGTGATTCTTCAAGAGGATGCTCAGCGGGAATTTGCGGCTGAGCAGAGGAAACGCAGCACTCCACCGAGCAGCGGGGGGTGGAGCTCCTCAAAAATACCGAATGGTGTATCGGACACCATCCGGTCAGCAGTGGCATCCACCGGCACGACCACAACAGTTTGGGGGTCGTCTTTATCAGCCATCCCCATTCCGACCGCCGATGCCATCACCGCGACCGCAACCGCAGCAACAGCAGCAGATCATACCCTGGGCGTTTCCACCGCCACAACGCGCCCCGGGATTTCGTCCACCAGTCAGCGGAGGACCGCCTCGCTACACATGCTATATGTGTGGCCAGGCCGGTCATTTCTCCAAGGACTGCCCACAGGGGCAGCAAAGCAGCAGGCAAGCCCAATATCAGGGCGATGCTCGAGGCCGACCACCGGCTAAGAAGGGAGGTCAGCGACCCGGGCGCGTTCGTTACCTCGACAATGAGGGCGCCCTGGAAGAAGAGAATGTGCTGGCGGGTACGTTCACTCTCAACGATCGCGCAATCATCATTTTATTTGATTCTGGTGCAACCCACAACTTCATAAGTGCATCATATGTGGTTAAGCATCAACTGCAAGTCTTTACAACCGAGTGCTTATATGATTTGCTCACCGGGAGGGAAGATTTCAGCAAATGTGATGATTCCAAAAGCACCACTGTGCTTGGGTGGGAGAATATATCCCACTACTATGATTATTCTTGAGGGGCAGAAGATTGATGCAATCTTAGGAATGTCATGGCTAAGTCCCCACGGCGCTGTACTGGAAACTTTATCACGGACGGTTCACCACAACTCTCCACTCCACCGTCCGCATTCACTCGTATTAGACAACCCTGTCCCTGAAGTTTCAGCAGCTTATCATACTGAAGCTCCCAAGTTAAAGGACATCCCCGTAGTCCAAGAATACCCTGATGTGTTCCCGGATGATCTTCCGGGTATGCCACCTGAACGGGATGTTGAGTTTAAGATTGAACTTGCACCCGGGACAATACCAATATCACGGAGACCGTATAAGATGGCTCTGAATGAGCTGGTTGAGTTAAAGGAACAGCTCAATGACTTGTTGAGCAAGGGTTTCATTAGACCGAGTTCCTCACCATGGGGATGCTCAGCGCTGTTCATCAAGAATAAAGACGAAACCTTGAGGTTGTGTGTGGATTACCGACCGCTGAACGCCGTCACCATCAAGAACAAATATCCACTGCCCCGCATTGATATCCTGTTCGATCAACTTGTGGGTGCAAGTGTGTTTTAAAAGATGGACCTTCGCTCCAGGTATCATCAAATAAAAATCCGAGCGGAGGATATTCCGGAGATGGAATTTTTGACAAGATATGGACTATATGAATATCTCGTCATGTCTTTTGGTATCACCAACGCCAGACACATTTCATGTACCTCATGAACTCAGTGTTCATGCCGGAGTTGGACAAGTTTGTGGTGGTGTTCATTGGTGACATCTTGGTTTACTCCAAGTCAGAGGAAGAACACACCGAACACTTGTGTATCTTCCTTTAACGATTGCGGGCCCATAAGCTTTATGTCAAGTTTAGTAAATGCGAGTTTTCGATCAGCCAAGTGCCTTTTTTGGGACATATCATCTCCGCGGAAGGCATTGCGGTTGATCCAAGCAATATTGAACAGGTGCTGAAATGGAAAGCTCTCACTTCTGTCCATGAAGTCAGAAGCTTCCTCGGTTTAGCGGGATTTTACCGGAGGTTCATCCCAATCTTCTCCAAGCTTGCTCAGCCGACGACTGAATTATTGAAGAAGGGGATGAAATATGTTTGGAACTCAGCATGTGAAGGAACGTTCCAAGCATTGGTGAAGCATCTCACAACAGCCTCGGTCTTAGCTCAACCGGATACAACCAAGCTTTTCGACGTATATTGTGATGCGTCCGGTATCGGGCTTGGCGGTGTATTGATGCAAGAAGGACGGGTGGTCGCATATGGCTCACGCAAACTTCAAAACCATGAGTAGCACTATCTGACTCATGATCTCGAGCTCGCTGCTGTGATATTGGCTCTAACAATGTGGAGACACTATCTTCTTGGAAACTTGGTGCATCTCTACACCGACCACAAGAGGTTAAAGTATATCTTCACCCAGAAGGAGCTGAATATGAGACAAAGGAGGTGGTTAGTATTAATCAAAGACTATGAGATTGAGATTCATTACCACCCTGGCAAGGCAAATGTGGTTGCTGACGTACTGAGTCAGAAATCACATGTCCATAACCTTACCATTACACCGATGGAAGAGGAAGAACCGAGTTTATACTTGGTTCCATATGGATCACTCTGCAACCTTGCTCTCATCCCTACTATTAGGGAGGATATTATTTCAGCTAAGAAGCTTGACAAAGGCATGACACATCTCTGGAAACGAATAGACAGCGGTGATATCAAATGTTTCTGGAAGGATAAAGAGGGGAAGCTATGGTTCAATGACCGCATAGTCGTATCCCGGAATATGGAGTTGATGAAGAAAGTACTTGATGAAGCTCACTTGTCTAAGTTCTCCATTCATCCGGGCAGCAACAAAATGTAACAAGATTTGAAGAGTAAATTTTGGTGGACTTGGATAAAGCAGGAAATTGCAAAGTACGTATCCGAATGTGATACGTGTAGACGAGTGAAGGCTGATCATATGAGGAAATCAAGGCTGCTGAAACCCCTGAAAATTCCCACATGGAAATGGGAAGATGTGAGCTTGGATTTTATTGTGGGATTACCCCTGACCTTCTACAAGCATGATTCCATTTGGGTAATCATTGACCGGTTAACCAAGTCGGCTCACTTCATTCCCGTGCATACACATTTCCATGCCAGCAGGTATGTGGAGTTGTACATTGCAAAAAATATTATGCTTGCACAGAGTACCCAAGACTATAATCTCAGATCGAGGTGCACGGTTTGTGGCTCGTTTCTGGAAGCAGTTGCACGCTGCTTTGGGTACCAAACTGATTAGAAGCTCCACATATCACCCTCAGACAAACGGGCAAACTGAGAGGGTGAATCAAGTGTTAGAAGACATGCTGAGAGCGTGTGCCATCCACCACGGTAACAATTGGGATGATCATCTACCGTTGGCGGAATTCTCGTATAACAACGGCTATCAAGAGAGTATCAAGATGGCACCATATGAGGCTCTCTATGGTCGCAAATGCCGCACCCCATTGAACTGGTGCGAATCCGGTGAAAGGGTCACGTTCGGGATTGATCTAGTGAACAACGCCAAAGAGCGAGTTCGGGTAATTCAAGCAAGCTTGAAAGACGCCCAATCCCGACAGAAAAATTACGCTGATAAGAGGCGTAGGCCGCTGCACTTCGACGTTGGAGAACACGTTTACCTCCGTGTGTCTCCGATGAAAGGCGTCCATCGATTCGGCGTAAAGGGGAAACTCGCTCCCCGATTTATTGGACCCTATGCCATCACCGAGAAATGTGGACCAGTGGCGTATAGACTGGAACTATCAGCATCTCTTGCTGGTGTTCATGACGTTTTCCATGTCTCACAACTCCGGAAATGTCTACAGTATACAGCTGCTGTTCCCACTAAAAACATGGGCAAGTTGCAACCGGATTTAACCTACGCTGAATATCCGGTGGAAATTATTGATGAGAAGGCTCGGACCACGGGTAACCAAACACTGTGGATCTACAATATCTTTTGGAGCAACCACACAGCTGAGGAAGTGACGTGGGAGAGCAAATATTTCCTTCGCTCAAACAACCCGGATTTCATGGTGTCTCATCACGGGTAACTCCTCTTACATCTTCGTCTCTTCTTTTTGTAATCTCGGGATGAGATTCTTTTAAGGGGGGAGGGAGGTAAAAGCCCAAGATTTCACTTGCTAGAGTGTTCATCACATCACCATAATCCAGCTCATTTTGTGGAGATCTCATGAACCCATGTGAAGAGCAAGTAACCACCGTCAATAGGTTGATTAGAGGAAAACTCACAAATCCAAAAGTAGGATTTCACACATGTAAACATGAGGGGCTGAGCTAATCATTAGGTCCTAAACATTCATAGGAATGCTCATGCCAAGGTTCAAGCCAATCCAAACCTTTTGAGGCATTTTTGAATCCAATTGTAAAAAGGGCTAATGCAAATTCAAATTTAAGCTACTTTCATCATCTGAATTCAAAATATGGACTCATGTTCATACTCAGCACATTTTTCTGAGTTACTCCACCAATTTTCATCCTCATTGAAGTTCATCGTGTCGGGAGCTATATTTGAATTAATTCAAAATTAAATTTGAAATTCAAATTCAAGTGTGAATCAAATTTAGCCAAACCAACTCCAATTGGAAGAATTCAAATTCATCTCATGATTTAGCGGTGAAGTTTACCATTTAATTTTGAGTAGATGAGAAAATATCAGTGAGCACAAATAAAAAGAAACGAGGAGGGGAGAAGTGGACCCCACATGTCATACACTGGAGAAACTACCGCCTCTGTTTTTCCCCGGCAACAGCGCCACCTCCTGCTCGCAGCCGACCGAGCCAAGTCACCGCTCCACCTCGTGCTAAGAAGATTGACACGCCATGGGAAGTGATCACCACAGCCCTTCTTACGTGCAGAACCGCTTAGTCGCTGTTCACACCGCGTGCAGCTCCGAAGGAACTCACTGCCGCTCGGTTGCACCTTCGGCTCCCCGGCGTCCGGACGCTCCAAACCATCTCGTGCCAAACTTTCTGCAGCAAAGAGGACTGCCTACGCCGTTCGAACTCACGGTGAAAAACTCTCCTCCTTTCGTCCACCGTCGAGAAAGAATTTTGCTTTTTACCGCATGAGCGTCCATAGAACCGAGCTACTTAAGCTTCCAAAATTCATGGTGATTAGTCCACCACCGCTTATGCCGAGATACACACACATTCTAGACTTCCCCATGCCCATCTAGGATCAATAATCATTGAAAACCGTCGAGTGTAGGCTCTGTTCTTCGAAAATTTTGAGCCACCATCTGATTTTACCCTAGGTCACCGATGAACTCAAGCTTGCAGCCCGTTTGGAGCTGATTTGAACGCATGTCGATGATTAGGGTTCCACCACGGTGCTTTAGGAAGAAGAACCAAAACTTTTGAGCCATTGTAGTGCGAGTTTGACATTGCCGGAGTTGTGCCACCACTGCCGCTCGTCGCCGATGTATTTCCGGTGAACGGTAGCCTCGGCCAACCCCACAAATGGTTTTCCCGTGGTCCTAAAGTGAGAGGCGGTGAGAATCATCTCTAGGGGAGGCCGGGAGCTTCGGTCCGGCGACCCTCGCCGGCGCACGCGTCACGCGCCGTCGCTCAGCTCTGCCCGCGCGCGAGGTAGAAGAAAGGTTGTGGGCCCCACTGTCAGCAATTTAAACTTTTCCAGTTTCTTTTCAGATTTTAGTTCAAACTTCAAATGCCCATAACTTTTGCTAGAATGGTCCAAACTCAGTGAAATAAATTTTTATGGATTCAGCTCTCCGAATACTTTCCAGCAAAACAAGTTTCATTGCATGAAACCCTTTCTTTTTCCAGAATTAATTCTCCAAAATTTAAACTGTTGGGAATTTTCTGGAGATTTCCTTTATGGAAATTTTTTAATTTTGGCTAGGATATTCATTTGAATATCCTTGAGTGAATTGAAAAATTTCAGATCCATCTGAGTTGATTAAGTCCACCTAATTGTGTGATTAAGTGAACTGCCCTGAGAAAATAGAAAAATGTACAGAAATTTTTTTTCAAAATTTTCTCAAATCTTTATTAGGGCATAACTTCCTACATGATTCTCCAAATTACATGAAACCAACTCCATTAGAACATTCTCAAACTCTAGTTTCCAGGAAGTAATGGCTTGCTCCATGAAACTCCCTGGAAATCCTTATAAGCTCTAGTAATGGCCATTTAGACATTTATTTGTGCAGTGCTCAAATGAGCTTTATTTCAAATGAAATTTGGCCAAGTCTCTGGTTAGGCTCTCACCAAGCCACAATAAAAAATTTCAGAGCCAAAAGAGATGTCCAACTAAAGCTAGGATCTTTATAGTTGTTAATTCAACATATTTGCATTAAATTGACACATATCGTTAATTTGATTGCGTGTAGTCGTTGAAGGCGAGGAGACTCCGGAGATCTTGGACTTCATAACTCTGGAGGAACATCTAACCTCTGACCAGCAGCAACAAGGCAAGCCTCGGTTTGCATTTAATTTTATCAAGTTTTGCTTTTTATTCACTTAGCTTGAAGTATGAATGTGCATTAGGTGTAGGATGATTGAAACCCTAATTGCATGGCCAGATTCTCCTAAAGAGAGTGACGGTAGTGTCTAAGTCCTCGCGTAGCATATGCCTTGCTTAATGTAATATAGGCTTCGGTACAAGTCGAGTAGTTGGAATCTACTCGCGAGTTTAGGATTTGCCACATACGGGATTGGTCGAGATGTGAGATAACTTTAGTAAGAAAAATGAGACTAGGCAGGGGCGTAGGATGCAGCAAAAGGAAGTCTTGTGTCCGTAGCCCTGCCTGTGTCGATTGAGGACCGATCTGTGTGCGGCCCACGCTGATCAAGTTTGAATGTACCGAAGGCATATCATATATATGGGGTCCGATAAACTGATGTAACCTATACCTCCAGGCGTCGAGGCATAACGCACCGATTTATAGGTGTACGTTGAGGGAAGCAAGGTGGAAATCTGCTAACGGGCATAGAGAGATGCTCCGTGTAGGAAACCTCCTGCCCATTTTGGTGCGACCGGTTTGATGTTTGGGCTGTTTGGTGAAAGGTTGTCCCGTATGACATCATTTAAGCGTGCTGTGCAGCTCCGAGGATGGGCGTACGTGACGTGCTATTCGAGTGTCCCTGCATGTGTGCCACCAAATATTGCTCACTAAATTTCAGAGTTGTGAACCGTTAACTTGTGGCTAAAAGATGAATTAAGGATGAAATTGTAGGCGTGTCCTTTGCTGCAAACTGCCAACCTACCTTTGTTATGACCTGCATGTAGAGTTTCTTGTGTAGGAGAGTCGGTTAATACTTGCTGAGCCATCGTGCTCACGGTTGCTGCTATGAGTGTATGTAGGTGAGGAGTGCCCCACATACTCGGAGTACGAGTCCACCGGTGAGGGCTACCCTCCGTCAGGGACTACAGCTGTGTGGGAGCCGTACACGCCGAGGTGAAGATGTGTGGAGCTAGTGAGGGTTGTCCGTAGGGCTGGACAACCAACTTTTGCTAGTTAGGAGTTGGCGTGAGTTGTATATTTTCGCTGCAGTAAACTCTGTAAAGTAGCTGTAAACTGAAGGCTGTACTACTTTTGTACAAATTAAGCAAGTTTCCATGTAATACTATGTTTTCCTTATCATGTGTGCTGTCAGGTGCCGCATCGTGCGGCACCACCCTCTGTGAACCTGGATTGTACGGATTTTGGTCCGTCACAGAGAGGGAGTGGCTCGTTTGGCTCGGCGGCGCTAATATTGGAGGGTTGGTGAGGAAAACCTTCAGGTCGTCGAGGGCTTTATGAGCCTCCTCCGTCCATTTGGACAGTTAGGTCTTCTTCAGGAGCCTGTAGAGAGGCAGCCCCTGTTCCCCGAGCCGAGCGACGAAGCGGCTCAGGACTGTGTAAGGGCCCAAGTTTTTCATTTGCTAAAAGTGTTCCTCACACCACACACACCTCATTTGAGGAAATCTTATAAACATTTTTGAAGAGCAAGTAAACACCATCAACAAACTCATTAGGAGAGAAACTCACAAAATGCAAAAGTGGTATTTCCCACATGCATCATATAGGGGCTGACCATATGAAAGACTCCCACATGCAAAAGTGCTAGGAATGCTCATGCCAAATTTCACCCAAATCCAAAACCTTTCTGAGGTATTTTTGGGTATAATTAGAAAGAGGCTAGTTTGAACTTAAATTCAAATTCAAACTCCTTTCATCCCATGAATTCAAAAGTGAGATTCATATTCACACTCAGCACATTTTTGTGAGCTCACACACCAATTTTCACTCCATTTGGAGTTGATATTGACATGAGCTAATTTGGCTAAATTCAAATCAAATTTGAATTTCAGTTCACATGTGCTGCAAATTCAATCAAACCAAATTCCACAATTTGATCACTTTACAAACCAGATCCCAATTTGGGTGATTGATCAAATGACCAAGGGTATTAGGGTCTCTACTGTTTTGAGCAGTGGAGAAATTCAATTTTATGGGACAAAAATGGAAAAGTGGGACCCACTGTCAGTGTGATAGCCAAGTGAACCGACTCCACCGCTGCTTACTCGGGTTCTTGCGCGCGACCAAGCGGACGCCACGGCGAGGACGGCTTGCCAGCAGCTGGTTGCCGCCTCTGGCCACCGAGTCGCTCCTCTGCCCTCTTATCCTCGCGCCCAAGCCTCCACAGACTTGTCTCACCGGTGTCCCGACACTCTCCCGCACAGAAAACACGCCGAACGTCGCCGCACACCCAAAATTCACCACCTCGCCGTCGACACGCCAAATCCCACCCTTCCATCTCGAGCCGAGGCCATAAACGGCACCGCCGACCTTCACTCGACGTGCTCCAGCCCTCAGCTGCTCGTGATCAGCTCCCCTCGAGCTTTCCCGAGCCGATTTTCCACTCCCCTGTTTACCCCGAAGCACCTCCGACTTGACACCGTCGCCCGGGCAGCTCCAAGATTCTCCGGCGCAGCCAACTTCTCTCTGAGGTTAGCATCAAGGTCTAGTTGCTTTCCCCGAACTCCCAAGCTCCCTCTTAGTGCCGGCTAGCCAGAATTTTAGGTTTTCCGAGAATGGCCGTATATAACCGAAGCCCACAAGAACTCAAAATTCCTTTCGCATGGTTGATCATGCCCAAAACTGGTTGAGCTATAGCAACCAGGGTACTTAACGACCACCCTGACCAAAAACCATGAAGAGACATCCATCCGACGGCCTGAGCAACTCAAACTCGCTGCCGCCGGTCGAAATGGCTCGGGTCGCCGTTAAGCTCATAGCTCCGGTCATTTTGAGCGGGGTTTGAGTGCACCATCACATTCCTCGAGCTCCAGTGGTGCTTTACAGACGCTTCAGACATCGAGATAATCATGGGACGTGTTGGTCATCGTTCGCGCCGCACCACCGATAGCCGTTGTCGATGCCGACTGGTTTTCCATCGATGGCATGTTGCACAACCTTGTCCGGCCGCTAGGGCCTGGGTTGAGGAGCGTGTAGCGCGAAAGATCACCGGAAATGGTCCACCGTAGCCAAAGAATGGACCGCACCACGGTCTCTGTTCGTCGTGCGCTCGGGCGCCGGCGGGAGGTTGAAGACGACGCTGTGTGGTGGGCCCAGGTGTCAGCCGTTTAAATTTTTCCCTGATTTTCAGTTTCCAGTTCAAACTTCAAACCCACATAACTTTGGCTAGGAAACTCAAAATTGAGTGAACCAAATTTGGTTGGATTCAGATCTCTGAGTACTTTCCAACAAATCAAGTTTCAAATCATAAAAACTTTTATTTCTCCAGAATTAATTCTTCAAAATTTAAACTGTTTAGAATTTTAACTGGAGAACCCTTTAGTGGAAAATTCTGAACTTTGGCCAGGATGTTCATCATAATATCTCTGAGCTACCATAAAAATTTCAGATCCATTTGATCTCATTTGGTCCACCTAATGGTGTTATTAATGAAACTGTTCCATAGAAAATAAAAAATGTCCAGAAACATTTTTCAGATTTTCTCTGAACTTGTTTAGCTCATATCTTTGGCTAGTAGTCTTCAAATTAGGTGAAACCAATTCCATTAGAACCCTCTGAAAATCTAGTTTCCAGAAAGTCATGGCTTGCTCCATGAAAATCTTTAGAAAACCCTAATAGTTCCATTTAAGTCCAAATACACATTTATTTGTGGAGGGCTCAAATGAGCTTTTCTGCAAATGAAATTTGTCCAAGTCTATATTTAGGTTGTATCCAAACCACAGTAAAAATTTCAGAGTCATATAGCCTGTCTAGCAGTACTTATTGTCTTAATAATATTAACTCCAAACTCGTATGCATTTAAATTGACATATACATATATTTATCTCATGTAGTCGATAAGGTTGAGGAGGAGCCAGAAGTTTTAGACTTCATAACTCCAGAGGAACAGCTAGCCTACGACCAACAGCAGCAAGACAAGCTCCGGTTTGCATTAGCCTTTTTATAAACTTTATTGTTTTGAGAACTTACATTCAGTATCCACTTTATTTATGCATTAGAGTCTTGTTTGAAAACCCAAATGCATAGCCAAGAAAACAAGGATTTTTGGGCTTAGGTTTTAAACCTTGAGTAGCCACTGTAATGCTAATATAGTGTAGGATTTGGTACAAGTCAAGTAGTTGGAACAGCTTGCGAGAATGGGCTAGAGGCACACAACTCAGTTAGAGATAGCAAATGCAACACATGGCAAGAAAAATGAGACCGAGCGGAGAGTAAGGGCAGCAGGACGTTGGGGCCTCGGTGCCATAGCTTTGCTTGTGACGATTGAGGATCGGGCCATGTGTGGGCCTGTTGAACAAGCTAGAACAGTACTGAAGACCTACCGGATATATGGGAACCGGGAAACCGATGTAATTCGGGTAGCTAGGTGTTGAGGCATTGCTTGTCGTCCAGATGGTAGGTTGAGAGGTTGAGGTGTAAATCGGCTAACGGCACTGCAGATGCGCGTGCAGAGACCTCTTGCTCGGGACGATAAGACCAGTTAAACATTTAGCTGACGGATGAAAGGTGGTTGCGTACGACGTCCGTGATGGTTGCTGTAGGCAACATCAAGTACGGGCGTACGTGACGGGTTATTCGGATAACCCTGCAGGTGTAAATCTATTATTATCACCGTCCCTCGCGGTCAGTGAGTACCACTTGTTCACTGTACAATGACGTAGAAAGAACAGTCTAGAGTCATGTTAAAAAGTTGCTGATTTAAAGCTATACCTTGGTTGCTAATGATCTGTTGTAGTTAGAGCGAATTAAAGTTACTTTTAACCTGGGGCAGAGCACATGAGAGAAATGTGTTTCTTGTTTGATTGCGTCTCTCTTATGTGCCATAGCACAAGGTTCTTCCACAACTTGGGCTAAAATTTGAAAGTAAGGTACAACTATTTAGGCATGCCCTTTACAACTTTCATTCCATTACACAATGCAAACCCAGCATGTAAAGTTTCATGTATAGGAAAGACGGGTGAGTCTTGCTGAGCCATCGTGCTCACTGCTTTTGTTTGAAGCTTTTGCAGGGTGTTATGAGGAGGAGACTCCCGAGGAGGAGACAGACCCCTAAGAGGGCAACCCCGTCGAATGGGAGTCGTGCACGCCTCCGTGTTAGTGTGTGTGCGTGCTAGTGGGGACACGTTCACGGGCTGAACATGAACTCTGTTGCTTAGTCTACGCCTGTGAGTGTGGACTGAACGTATTTTGTTGTAAACATGTTTATATACTCTTTTATGTAATAAAACTTTGCTTCCGCTTTGTACCTTTTACGTGTGTTATCCGGCTGTGCAACACAGCACCCCTCAGCGTGATCCGGGCTAGTCGAGGCCGGTTGGGCCCTCGCAGCATGGTATTAGAGCTCGCATGAGGTTTAACGCACTTAAAAAGCTCATCTTTTCAAAACTCGGTGAGGAACTAGTAGCCCATATAAGGATGTTATTAGTGTATAGTAAGTGGCATTACTAACCTATGTGCTTATGTCAGAAAATCATGCATCTCGGGCGTCATATGTCTTGGGGGTGCATGTGAGCACTATCCACCAGTGCGCACATGCTAAAGGGTGGAGCCTCACGGGTGGCAGGTAACCCGACCAGCTTTAGTATCCTCTACGACTCTTCATGTCGTTTGGGGTATTCGAGCAACGCCCTTCCCTGGCATGCTACGGGCAAGTATGGGAGACCCCGTCATGTGGTTAGTAACGTGAACACGTAGCTCAAGGCATGATTGGCTTGAGAACAACCGTGCGAGTCATGACAGACGGTTGTATGGACTATATTGGGATCGGGTTCGGTTTGCAGCCGAGCCCAACGATTGTGTGAGCCATTTGCAGGTAGTCTAACCACGGATCGGTAGACGAGTAGCACACGTGTGTGAGAGATGTTTTAGTGCCACTGAACTAACGAAGCCAGCTAAGTCCGGCATAGGTTTTTCTTTGTGAGGAACGTAGTACCCGCATGAACTGGTGACGCTTCGACGTCACACTCCACTAAATGATCAAATCCATTGTAAAACTTGAATGTTTTGATATAGAGCACTGAAACTGTGACTTAACTTCTTCCCTTAATAAGGATGTTCAAAGTTAACAAGTTTTCAACTTATAGCATATTAAGGACAGAGTCCCTGTTTTCAGCTGAAATAAGGCTGAAGTTAAACAGAGGTTAGAGGTTGAGTTCCTTCGAGGTTAGGGTCATATGATACATTTATGGAAATATTTGGAAGAGTTTTACAACTTTTTTATTGATGTCCAGAGGTGTTTCATCCCTTAACCAGGCGAAAAATGTAGTAGAGTTGAAACTATCCAGCAAACAGGGCAGAGCAAATACTCTCTGTAACTCTCTGTAAAATGAGCATAACTTCCTGCACAAAAATCCAAAAATAGAAAATGAGGTAGTTATTAACAGTTCATGAGATTAGTTACAACTTTGTAACATAAAGTTTTGTCAAATTCGAGGTAGAATTAACTGGAATTCTTGGATCAAATCAGTACCTCAAGCAGGGAGGTGCTGTCCAATTTTCTCCAGAAATTCTGTCAACTTTGACATCTCATAACTTTTGAACCAGGACAGATCTGAGGCCAAGAAGATACATCCTGGAAAGCTATTGAAGTTAGCTTTAACTTTTATGTTGAGCTCCAGAATTGGTTTTGCTTTAGCATGGTCTAAATCAGGTTGAAAGGGAAACTGGTCAGGGCTGTCAGTTTGGACAGCAAACCAGCAATCAAATTCGTTTTAAATTTGAATTGTGTTTCCATGTTTTATGAGTTCAATGACATGCTTTATGTTATAACTCAGTTATTTACTGTTTAAATGAATATTTGACCTTTTTAAAATATGTTTCCACAGATGGCAGCGGATAAACAACTGGAGAACGGGTGGGTGGTATCCCAGTGTTCTCAACGCAGCGGTTATCCGGAACTGTTGAAGCTAATGCTTCAATATTTCGGGTACGTGGAGACGCCGCGTTACCTCACCAAGGAAGAAGGTGGGGAGGGGAACAAGAAATGGATCATCCATGTTGAAGTTCCAACAGGACCTACGCCACCCGGTTGGGCACCGTTCACCATCACGGTGAGAGGTAGACAACCGGAGGAGATGTGGCAGGTGGCAGCCCGCGACACCATGTCGCGTTTCTGCCAGCTACACGTGAGATCTATGGAGGACACTCCATACGCGCTTGTCCCGGTGGAGGGGCGAGCTAATCATGTGTGGAGGGAGAGGTACGTTGCAGCTACTGATCCGAGTTGCCCAAGGTACAACCCCGCGGAGGCGAATCTCAGACTGCAGTTGATGGCAGGAAAGACTGTGATGGACAGCCAAGCTGTCCATACGGATCATCTTGCCGTGGAGCTCAAGGAGAGCACCAACCGCCGAGACCATTTCAAGAGTGCTCACAGTGCACTCTGTAATGTTCTCCTTCCGACGATAAAGCGACTGAATGAACAACACAATCAGTTGCGTCGTCTGAAGAAGGCGAAGAAGAAAAGCTGTGTCGACATCATGGCTTTACAGCAGCAAGTACATGCCTTGACCCAGCAGAACAAGGTCCTTACTCAAGAGTGTGATGCTGCTATTGAGGAGGGGCAGGGCTGGGAAGAAGACTACAACCAGGCCATGGACGAGGTACATGCGTTGCAAGACCTCGTGCCTCCGGTAGTGGGCCTACCGATGGTAGGTGCCGTACCCGTGGTTTTGGGTATCCCGATGATGTGGGAACCTGAACCAGAAGAGTATGTCATGGACCCTGAGCCACCAGCAGAGGTAGCGGAGGAGTACGACCCGCAGGAGGTTGAGTTCTACTCCGAGTAGTGAGTTACCGTTGCCAAATAGGGCAGCGAGGGTGGTATGTAGAAACTTTTGTAACCGGTGGCATGTCGTGTGGACACTAGTATGTGTATAGGTAGTGACGACATGAGCACGACTTCTCGGGGACCCGAGAATAATGTATCTTATATAAAGTTTATGCTTTATCAATATATGTGAATGTTGTGCAAGTTTATTCATGTGTCACTGCAATACCTACTGTTTCTATGGAATTTTAAGAATGACATGTGCTGATTGTTGCTGTTTTGGATTTCAGAATGACTTGTACACGTGCCAACACTGAGATCGGTGGGTCCAGTCAGGGGGGAGAGGCCTCCCAACAGCCTCCTGAGGCTTCCTCAGGACAGCAACGGTAGCAACAGCAACAACCCCCACCACCAACGGTTACATTGGCCGACAGCATTGCGGCCATGGCGGGTTCACATCAGCAGCACACAGAGTTGCTGCAAACTCTTATTGCGAATACGTCTCGACTAGAGAGGCATCAAGATTGAGAGGAGCGCCAGCAAAGCTCCTACTCCGACTTTCTAGCTACTCATCCAGCGGTATTCTCAAGGGCGGATGAACCGCTCGATGCGGACAACTGGCTCCTCACGATGGAGATGGAGTTCGGGCTGCTCCAAGTTAGTGAGCAGCGCAAGACTCAATTCACGGTCTAGCAGCTTCAAGGGTCCGCGAGCGCTTGGTGGGTAAACTTCTGTGCTTCGCAACCCACCGAGCGAGTACTGACCTGGGCGGAGTTCTGGACGGCCTTCAGGGCCTATCACATACCGCCGGGTCTGATGAAGAAGAAGACACAAGAATTCCTCCATCTGCAACAAGGCAGCAGGAATGCGCTGGAGTACTCCAGGGCGTTCAACGATCTCGCGCTCTACGCTTCATATCACACTGATACCGATGAAAAGCGGCGAGATCACTTTTACCAGGGGCTGAATCCGCTCCTGAGGATAAGCTAGCGATGTTCAATCGTGACAGCCTCAATGATATTATTGATGCTGCGATTGTGCAAGAGGACTCCGGCAAGGAGTTAGTGGCGGCAGAGAAGACGCGAAGCGTGCCGCAGAGCAGTGGAGAGGGAGGTGGTCCTCCCGAAAATACCTGATGGTGTATCGCTCACCATCGGGTCAACGCTGGCAGCCACCACAGCGACCGATGCAATTCCACAGTCAGCCATATTTTCCACTGGCGTTCCGGCCGGCATTACCAGCACCACCTCCGCAGCAACAACAGCAGCAGCAGCAGACGATGCCACGTGCGTTTGCACCTCAGCAGCACATGCCGGGCTTTCGTCCTCCAAGCACGGGCCAGACGTCAACTGCATGCTACAAATGCGGTCGCCAAGGGCACTTCGCCAACAACAGCCCCGAGAGGAAAGGCGGCGGAGTGGCACCACAGTTTCCGGGGAGGAATCAGCCCCGGAACCCCATTAATGTGCGGCGGGAAAATCCTAAGCCCAGCACCGTCCACCAACTCGCCATAGATTACGTGCCGGAGGGGGAGGCAATCCTTGCGGGTATGTTCCAACTCCACCAGGATCCCGCCATAGTGTTATTTGATTCAGGCGCCACACATAGTTTCATTAGCCAACCTTTTATTGCTAAATACAGCTTGCAAATAATACCCATCAAGAGTCTTTACGTGATTTGTTCACCGGGTGGGAAAATTTCAGCAAGCATCATGGTTTCGAAAGCGCCATTATGCTTAGAGGGTAGAGTATACCCTACATATCTCATAGCTTTAGAGGGACAAAAGGTCGATGTCATCCTAAGGATATCATGGTTAACCCGCCACGGCGCTGTTTTAGACACCGTCCTCCGAGTCGTGCATTTGCACTCAGAAATGCACGAGTCTCACTCATTTTCCTGGACAGTCCAGAAATAAAACTTCCAAGTGTATACCAATCCACCACCATCAGATTGGAAGACATTCCAGTAGTCTGTGAGTTCCCAGACGTGTTCCCGAATGATTTACCGGGGATGCCGCCCGACCGAGAGGTGGGTTTCAAGATTGAACTTGCACCAGGAACTATGCCACCCGAAGGCCGTGCAAGATGGCGCCAAAGGAGTTGACAGAATTGAAAACGCAGTTGGCGGACCTGCTGGAGAAGGGTTTTATTAAGCCGAGCTCCTCGCCATGGGGCTGCTCGGCATTATTTGTGAAGAAAAAGGATGAGACATTGCAGCTTTGCATGGACTATCGTCCACTAAACGCCGTAACTATCAAGAACAAGTACCCATTGCCACGGATCAACATGTTGTTTGATCAGTTGGTCGAAGAAAAGATCTTTTCCAAGATGGACTTAAGATCCGGGTACCATCAGATTAAGATACGGGCTGAGGATATACCGAAGACGGCTTTCTTGACGAGGTACGGGCTTTATGAGTACCTGGTCATGTCCTTCAGCCTCACCAACGCTCCAGCTCACTTCATGTACTTGATGAACTTGGTATTTATGTCGGAGCTGGACAAGTTTGTCGTGGTCTTCATCGACGACATATTGGTATATTTGAAGTCGGAGGAAGAACACATGAAGCATCTGTGTATAGTCTTGCAAAGGCTGCGGGATCACAAACTATACGCGAAATTCAGCAAGTGCAAATTCTGGATATCGCAAGTGCCTTTTCTTGGGCATATTATCTCAGCGGAGGGCTCGCTGTAGATCCGAGTAAGATCACACAAGTGCTGAATTGGAAGTCCTCGAGAACTGTTCATGAGTTACGGAGTTTCCTCGGACTCGCGGGATATTATCTGAGGTTCATCCCAAACTTCTCGAAGATTGCCAAGCCTATGACCGAGCTGCTGAAGAAAGCTACCAAATATGTTTGGAGTCCTGCATGTGAAGTGTGACAGACCGAAATCCGTACGCCCAGGATCTCAGAGGGTGGTGCCGCACAATGCGACACCCGACAGCACACACCATAAGTCACACATGGTATTACATCGAAAACAAACTGAATATGTATAAAGTAGTACAAACCTTCAGTTTACATTTATCTACAGAGTCTACAACTGTGGAATCTAAATTTTTACAACTCACGTCCACCTAACTAGCAAAAGTCGGTTGTCCAGCCCTATGGAAAACCCACACTAGCTCCACTTCTCATCTCAGCGCGGCATGTATGGCTCCCACTCAGCCGTGGTCCCCGACGGACGGTAGCCCTCGCTGGTGGACTTGTAACCCGAGTCCGTAGGGTAGTCCTCACCTGCAAACACTCATAGCAGCAACCATGAGCACAATGGCTCAGCAAGGCTTAACCGACTCACCTACACAAGAAACTCTACATGCAGGCCATAACGAAACTAGGATGGTAAATTGCAGCAAACGGACACGCCTACAAGTTCATCCTTAGTTCATCTTTTAGCCACAAATTAACAGTTCAGGAATATGAAATTTAGTGAGCAATATTTGGTGGCACACATGTAGCAATACAAGTTATTCATAACAGCAATATTGAATCACATCATTTCATATGTTAAACTACGTCACGACTCAGTGACCAAGTGGTACTCATCACCGCGAGGGACGGCGAATCGACTCGATATACACCTGCAGGGATACCCGAAGAGCATGTCATGTACGCCCACCCGTGGAGATGCACATCACGCTCACTCGATGTCGTACGGGACAAACTTTCACCAAACAGCCCAAACGTTGAACCGGTCGCACCCAAATGGACAGGAGGTTCCCTACACGGAGCATCTCTCTATGCCCGTTAGCAGATTTCCACCTTGCTGCCCTCAACCTACACCTATAAATCGGTGTGTTATTCCTAGACACCCGGAGGTATAGGTTACATCAGTTTATTGGGGCCCATATATCCGATATGCCTTCGGTACGTTCAAACTTGATCAGTGTGGGCCGCACACGGATCGGTCCTCAATCGACACAGACAGGTCTGCACCGACAAGACTTCCTCTTGCTGCGCCCTAGCCCCTGCCTAGTCTCATTTTCTTGCTAAAGTGATCTCACATCACTCGAACCAATCCCGTGTATCCCGAAGCCTATACTCGCGAGTAGATTCCAACTACTCCACTTGTACCGAAGTCTATACACATTAAGCAGAGCATATACTACTCGAGGACTTAGACACTACCCTCACTCTTGTTGGAATAATTTGGCTATGCATTTGGGTTTTCATCCATCCTACACCTAATGCACATACATACCTCAAGCTAAATATGCATATAAAGCAAAACTTTATAAACTTTGTTAAATGCAAACCGGGGCTTGCCTTGTTGCTGCTAGTCGGATGTTAGTGTCTCATCCGGAAGTAGGAAGTCCAAAACTTCCAGGATCTCTTTGCCTTCAGCGACTACACGTAAGTACATTAATGAAATGTCAATTTAAATGCAATGTTTAAATATAGTATGTAAAGACTGTAACTCTAGCTAGACATCCCATTTGGCTCTGAAATTTTTATGGTGGCTTGGTAAGGACCTAACAAGAGACTTGACCAAGTTTCATTTGAAACAAAGATCATTTGAGCTCTGTACAAATAAAAGTCTAATTGGTCATTATGAGAGCTTCTAAGAATTTCCATGGATTTTCATGGATCAAATCATTACTTTCTGGAAACTAGAGTTTGAGATGTTTCTGGACATTTTTCTATTTTCTAAGGGCAGTTCACTTAATCACACCATTAGGGGGACTAACTGAACTTGGATGGATCTCTAATTTTTCCTATGACTCAAGGATTTTCAAATGAACATCCTAGCCAAATTTCAGAGTTTTTCCATAAAAGGATTCTCCAGATAAAATTCCCAACAGTTTAACTTGAGTGAATTAATTCTGAAAAAAGAATAAGTTTCATGAGCTGAAACTTGTTTTTATGGGTAGTACTCGGAGAGATAAATCCAACAAAATTTGGTTCAACCAATTTGGAGCTTCCTAGTGAGAGATATGGATTTGTTAAGTTTGGGTAAAAGTCTGAAAATGGCTCTGTTTATTTTTCCTATTTTCAGAGACATAAAGGATTGACACCACATTTGGCCACTGACATCGTACACGGCAGCCTTTCCCCCGTTTCACCCCCGTTGAATCCATCAAGTCACCCTATACAGTAGCCACTCTCATGGTGCACCTGCCGACATGAGATGTCATGAGAATGTTCCCCACATATTGCACACCAGCCGTCCGCCTGAGACGACCCGAAAAGGCCCAACGACGGCTTCCCGAGGTACATCGGTTTATTGGGCCCATAATACCAGCATGAGTCCGGTACACAACTCAAACTTGTTCAACAGGGCCGCATACGGATCGGTCCTTGACCCACACGGACAGGTCTATAGCACCCAGGCCCCTATGTCCTGCTGCCCCTACAACCTTCCGGTCTCAACTTTAACTTGCTAATTCATTTTTGAACCAATCCTGTATGACCCTGTTGTTCCTG
Source organism: Neostapfia colusana (assembly GCA_030760725.1). NCBI lineage: Eukaryota > Viridiplantae > Streptophyta > Magnoliopsida > Poales > Poaceae > Neostapfia > Neostapfia colusana. The sequence continues at coordinate 67,370,577 of JASWHV010000011.1, forward strand.
AACATGCGAGTAGCATCTCACCACTCGACTTCTACCGAACCGTACTTAAGCATGGCAGTTCTACACGGTGAAAGACACCTACCCAACACTCCATGGGTCATTTGCTTATGCAAGAGGAGTATCAAACACTAGACCTAATGCACAATTCATATCTTAACCGAAAGTGAATACAAAGTAAAAACTTAACAGTTGTTAAATGCAAACCGGAGCTTGCCTGTTTTGCAGGGTAGTCGTATATATTCAGTAAGTGATATTGGTTGATCAACCCTCGATTCTCCGGACTATGATCCACTTCAATGAATCGCTCCTTTGAATCTCCTTCGTCGTGAATCCTAATGAAATGTATATGCAAAATTTTATAGAATGAAATGGAAAGAAGTTAAGACTTAATTTCTTAGGAACAGAGGTTGTGTGGAAAAGCCCAGAATGGCTTGGTTTGCCTCTGTTGTGCAAAGAAACAGAAATGACTAAATTGATCTTAGTGTTTTAGCCATAACTTACTACTTTCCCTAATGAACATAAGAGATGAGCTGAAAATAATTGAAGGCAATTGAAGAACAAGAACTCCAATGTCCTGAAAATTTTACAGCAGGTTTTATTCTACCTAGGGATTCAGCTTGCCAAATTGCAGCTAATGTGGAGTCAAATTGTGTTCTCCATAATTCTCACAATGTCTCTTATGTATTTCCACATATACATAAGTATGGAGAATAATAACAGGGAGTTCTAGGGCTCATCTTGAGCTGATAATTTACATGTGAGTTCCTAGTCACATGAGAATCAATTGGCCCAAAATTAAGCCCTTTTACTTGAGTAGTTCTTCCAGAACAATTCTTTAAGCATTTCTAATCTAAAGAATTAATTCTGAAGTACTATGCATTTTAATGCCCAATCAAGTGAACTACAAATTCAAGTATGTCTCAGAGAGTTTGCCTAAATTATACTATGATTTTTAAAGCTATGGATTGCCCATAATAGATTTTATAAGTGGGAAACATTTTCTGAAAATGTTTCTGGACTCTTATGAACACAGCAGTTTGTATTTAAAAAATTCCTACTTAAATCATTTTCAAATGAGCTGAAAATTTGCTAGAAAGTCAAAACTATGCTAAAGAATATGCTGGCAAATTTTGAGGATTTTTGGATAATCCAAACTCCCTCAATAATTCTTTTTCAGAAAAAAATTAAAGAATTTTCCAGAATTATATATTGACTTTCATACAAATCTGAGTTCATATTTGGATAGATCTCTGCAAAATGGATCCAACCCAATTGGAATCACTCAATTTGGAGGTTTCTACAAAGAGCTATGATTTTCCAAAGTTTGAGCAATCACTGAAATTGTTTTCCTACTGAAAAGTCTACTGGCCCCGCTATTTAAATCCCAGCCAATAAGAAATGGGCCACACCGGGCCGCAGAATTTTGGCATGCAGCCACATAAGATCCCTGAGCCACAGCTGAACTCAGATTTAAAACTGAGCTGCTTACCGCCGGGACCCACACTTCGTCTTCCTCCTCTGGCTTTCTTCCCGCGCCCGCGCGCTCCTCCTCGCCAGAGTGAATCGGTTCTCGCGGGACCGCCGCTGCCGGCCACTGCTCGAGCTAAGACTCACCACCAGGAGGTTTGCAACGTCGAGGAACATGATGGTGAGGTGTTCTGTGACCGTCGGTGAACGGCCTCAGTTGAAGTTCGGCGCCGTCGCCCGAGGTCCCTAGCCTGCCAAAACTTTAACCGACTAGCTCTACAGCACCAGTGCACATCTAGGAAGCTCGACAAGACCTCAAAAGTGCTCATAAACGGCTGCAACTAGGTCGGCATCGTGCGACCGGTCGTGTCCACCACGAACGCCCTTGATCGAGCTCAAAATTCGTCGATCCTAGCCGGTTTCATGCAACGGATGCTAAAAGGATTCTGATCGCCGGCTAGTCCAGCACCTATGTGCCAAGTTTGATAACCTAAGAAGGATTGGAGAGGGGGAATTTGCAGAAATCGTACCGGACATTCGCTGTGAACCTGCCGGGACAAAATCTTCAAATTGTCCGGCGATGATCCACGGTTTGCTCCAAGATTTGGAGGAGAGCAGAACCACAGTAGCGCGCTCCCGTAGCCGTGATCGCTCAGCCATGAAAACCCCTGTGGAACGCTGTCCACGAGTGCCCGACCTTCGGCTCGAGCTAGGTCGCCGCTGTGGAGGCTGTTCTCGGGCACAGGAGGCCAGAGCTCGCCCGTTTCCGGGTCGGGGAGGTGTGTATTGAGCTCAGGGTGCTGTCTAGCAGCTCGGGAAGGAGAGGACGCGGTTGTTTCCTCGGTTCCCCGATCAACCCGAGAAGCGGAGGCAGAGGAGCTCTGCTCGGTGTCGCTCGTGAGGAGGAGAAGCAAAGCGCTGTTGGCTCGGTCTGAGGAGGGAGGGATCACGTCAAAAGACACCGAGTGAACCGGCAGCGCGTGGGGTCAGGCAGCAGGAGGTGGCGCGGTAAGTTTCTCGGTGGCTCACGGTGAGCTGCTCGGTGGAGTTGAAAAACAGAGACTTAGACTTAGTGTGTAAGGTACAATTCAGCTCTATGACATGTGGGTCCCACCCAACATTTTTCTCCCAAATATCTTCTCATGCTGATCTTCCTAAATCCACAATTCTGAGTTTGAAAGGTGGGCTAGGATTTTATTTCTCCAAATCCAGTTTCAATTTGCATGACAAATTTGAATTTGGTTAAAGTTTGGAAAATGCTTCCATAATTCCTTTTCGGAGCCCACCCTAAAAATGAAAAGTTTGTCATCCACTTTTTCCAAAATTTCCAACTCTAGGGCTGCATGGTTATTCAAAGTTTTGGCAACCATTTGTGTGAACTTTGAATTTCAAATCTGATTTTTAAACTTGCATGCAAAGGGTGTTTAAATACTTATTGGTTCAACACTTTCAAATAAAGATGTGAACCTCATTTTTGGACAATCATCCATGTATCACTTTGCATGAAGAAAAGTTTTAGCAAGTCCCATTTTTCATGCCTTTGCCACACATATGAACTCAAACCTAGGTTTTATTCATACACATTTTTGGGACTTTTACATTCCTCCCCCCTTAAAAGAATCTCGTCTCGATATTACAACAGAAGAACGAGACGGGAGAGGTAATTACAAACTGTACAAGGCTAAAAGTTCCGGATAGTTGGTGTGGAGATAATCTTCACTTTCCCACGTCGCCTCTTCCATGGTATGATTACTCCACAGCACCTTGTAAAATTTGATTGTCCGGTTCCGGGTTACCCAGGTCTTTTCATCCAAAATCTGAACCGGTCGCTCGGTGTAGGTAAGGTCCGATCTCAACTCGTCGATTTCATCAGTGCGAACAGCAGCGGTGAAATTGAGGCACTTCCGCAGCTGTGACACATGAAATACATCATGGACACCCGCTAGACTTGTCGGTAGTTCCAACCGATAGGCTACGGATCCGCACTTCTCCGTGATAGCAAAAGGACCAATAAAACGGGGAGTGAGTTTCCCCTTTACACCAAACCGGTGAATTCCCTTCATCGGAGATACACGAAGATAAACATGCTCTCCGATGTCAAAATGCAATGGCCTACGCCTTTGATCAGCGTAGCTCTTTTGTCGGGATTGGGCAGCCTTCAAGTTCTCTTGTATCAACCGAACTCGGTCTTCGGCTTCGTTCACAAGATCAACCCCAAACAGAACTCTTTCTCCGGACTTACACCAATTCAGCAGTGTGCGACACTTACGGCCATAGAGAGCTTCATACGGTGCCATTTTAATACTCGCTTGATAACCGTTGTTGTATGAAAACTCCACCAACGGTAAGTGATCATCCCAATTCTTACCGTGGTGGATGGCACACGCTCTCAACATATCTTCCAGCACTTGGTTCACCCTCTCGGTTTGTCCATAAGTTTGAGGGTGATATGCGGAGCTTCTTATCAGCATGGTGCCCAAAGAGGCGTGCAGCTGCTCCCAAAACTGAGCAACGAACAGCGCCCCTCGATCTGAAACGATGGTCTTTGGGACACCATGTGAGCATATGATCCTCGAGATATATAGCTCCACATATTGCCTTGCTCGAAAATGAGTGTTCATCAGTATGAAATGAGCTGATTTTGTCAACCGGTCGACTATCACCCATATCGAGTCATACTTCCGGGATGTGAGGGGTAATCCGACGATGAAATCCATATTCACATCCTCCCATTTCCACGCCAGTATCTTCAAAGGTTGTAGCAGTCCGGCTTTCCGCATATGATCAGCCTTGACCCGTCTACATGTATCACATTCGGATACGTATTTAGCAATCTCCCTCTTCATCCTCGTCCACCAAATTTTTTGTTTCAAATCTTGGTACATCTTGTTACTGCCGGGATGAATGAAAAACTTCGACAGGTGGCCTTCATCCAATATCTTCTTCTGGAGTTTCATATTACGCGGTACCATTATACAGTCGTTGAACCATATTGTACCGTTCTCATCCTTCCGGAAACATTTCACCTCTCCGTTGTCTAGTCTTCTCCGTATGTGAGACATACCTCTGTCTCTTCTTTGAGCCTCAACAATCTCTTCACGGATCGTTGGAATGAGAGCGATATTGTAAAGCGCTCCATAGGGAATGACACGGAGACTTGGTTCTTCCTCTTCCAACTCAGCAACCGCCAAGTTGTGAACGTGGGCTTTCCGACTAAGTGCGTCGGCAACCACGTTGGCTTTACCTGGATGATAGAGGATCTCAATTTCATTATCTTTCATGAGCTCCAACCATCTCCGTTGTCTCATATTCAGCTCCTTCTGCATGAAGATATACTTCAAGCTTTTATGGTCGGTGTAGAGGTGAACAAGATTACCAAACAGATAATGCCTCCACATCTTTAACGCCAACACCACTGCAGCAAGCTCGAGATCGTGAGTTGGATAATGCTGCTCATGGTTTCGTAGTTGACGAGACCCATAGGCGACTACATGCCCGTCTTGCATAAGAACACAACCGAGACCGGTGTCGGATGCATCACAGTATACATCAAATGGCTTCGTCGTGTCCGGCTGAGCAAGAACTGGAGCTGTTGTGAGATGTTTCACCAAAGTTTTGAATGCGGCTTCACATGCTGCATTCCACATGTATTTAGTGCCCTTCTTCAGCAGCTCCGTCATGGGTTTAGCAATTTCTGAGAAGCTCGGAATGAACCTCCGGTAATACCCCGCTAAACCTAGGAAACTTTGGACCTCGTGGACAGATTTGGGAGATTCCCACTTCAGCACTTGTTCAGTTTTGCTGGGGTCCACGGCAATGCCTCTGCTGAAATAATATGGCCTAGGAAAGGCACGTGATCAATCCAGAACTCACACTTGCTGAACTTGGCGTATAATTTGTGCTCCCTCAACCGTTGTAGCACGATACGCAAATGTTCAGCGTGCTCATCTTCAGATTTGGAGTAAACCAATATGTCATCGATGAATACCACGACGAACTTGTCTAACTCCGGCATGAACACCAAATTCATCAAGTACATGAAGTGTGAGGGAGCGTTGGTTAACCCAAATGACATGATGAGGTACTCATAGAGTTCGTATCTCGTCGAGAAAGCTGTCTTCGGTATGTCCTCCGGTAGGATCTTGATTTGATGAAACTCCAACCGAAGATCCATCTTTGAAAATACCTTTGCACCCACAAATTGATTGAACAGGATGTCAATGAGGGGCAAAGGATACTTGTTCTTGATCGTGACAGCATTTAAAGGACGGTAATGAACAGATAGCTGCAGTGTTTCATCCTTCTTCTTAAAGAACAGCGCAGAGCAACCCCAAGGTGAAGAACTTGGTCATATGAAACCCTTGATCATGAGTTCATTCAGTTGCTCTTTCAACTCCGCTAGCTCGTTAGGTGCCATCTTGTAAGGCCTTCGTGAGATAGGCGTCGTTCCCGGCGATAGTTTAATCTTGAACTCGACGTCCCGTTTGGGCGGCATGCCCGGCAAATCATCGGGAAACACGTCGGGATAATCACGTACCACCGGAATATCTTCAAGCTTAAGCGCTTCCGTGTGGTAGGCCTCTACCATATCTGGGTCTTCGCTGTCTAAAAACAGCGTGTGCTGACCGTGAATCGGCGAGTCAATCTGGACAGTCCGGTTACCGATATTGAGAATGGCACCGTGATGATTTAACCAAGACATCCCCAATATAATATCTATCTTCTGCCTATCCAACATAATCAGCGATGTTGGGTATATTTTTCCTCCCAAACACAAAGCTGCTCGGGACACAATCTGGTTAGCAGAGATATTTCCTCCCGGTGAATGGATAAGATAACTCATTGTGGGAGTATTGGTGGATAGTTGGTGCTGATCCACGCATGATTTGCTGATAAAATTGTGGGTTGCACAGGAATCAAAAAGTACAAGCACGGGCATGTCTTTAAGAGTGAACATGCCCGCTAACACCGGTGCTCCCTCCGGGACATCCTCAATAGCAAGATGTTGCACACTCCCGGATTGTAATGATGTTATATTGACTTGAGCAGGTGGCGGCATACCATCTGATGATGATGGTTGTCTTGCGTTCAACAACTTCTCCCGGCATTCCTGCCTAAAATGCCCAGAACGGTGGCAATAAGAACACGGAGGTTTCCCTGGTTTTTCGTTGACTTGTGGTTGAGAAGTTGATGTACTTGGCTGCAGCAACAATGCAACAGGTATCATTCATTGCTGCGGCAATGTGTTGCTTCAAGACATGATTCTTTAGCAGGAAATCTGTACGGATTTGACCTTACTGGGGCTTGCCATATTTCATCGGATGGTGTGTGATACACCACACGGTATTTACGAGGAACAACTGGTGTGTCTTCTTGCACATCATCCCGGTCCCTCTTCTCTGCTTGACACTCAAGTGTCGCTTGTTCTTGAAGCAGGGCAGCACTGATCAACTGGGTGTAACTGCCTTGATTGAACAAAGCCAACTTATCTTTTAATATGGCACTCAGGCCATATAAGAAGTAATCACATCTTGCAGCTTCGCTCGTCGCATAAGCAGGAGCATATTGTGCCAAAAGGTTGAACCGTTTGACATAATCGAGGACACTCATGTCCCCCTGCTTCAATTTCCTATACTCTTGCTGCTGGTCCTTGATAAAACCCGTAGGAATGTGACGAGCACGGAATGCTTCACGAAATTCTGTCCATTCCACTTGATGGCCTTCCGGAACGGTGGCGAGATAAGTGAACCACCAATTTCCGGCGGCTCCGTGGAGTTGTTGAGCTGCAAACAAAGTCTCATGATATTTATCACACTCAAACACTCCAAACTTGGACTCCATAACCCGAAGCCACTGATCAGCTTCCACTGGTTCATTGGCTTTCGTGAAAATTGGCGGTTGTGTCGCCAAGAAGTCCAAATAGGCGTTCCGAGGTTTAACGTCCTGTTGTACATGTTGGAGTAAGCCCTGTTGTACCAAGGCTTGGAGTAGTCTTGTGTTATCTTGACTTGACTCGACCATCTGAGCCATGACATCCGCCCATACCATTGATGGCGGTTCCCAGGATGGAGTCGAGTCATCACCATCTCGGCGAGAACTTTGAGCCCTACTCGGAGAATGCGTACGCACCATACTGCAAAAGAATAATTTTGAGGGGAGTCAAAACTTGATATCAGCAGTATGTGAAAGCATGTAATACATGCACATGCTAAAACTTTATGAAAGCATAACATATTTCATGTTTACACATTTTCCTAAAGCCAACAGAATTAGTCCCCCCATTCTGTACAGAACCGACCTTTCTGTATTTAAACCAGATTTTGATCCGGTTACCAGCAGTTTCATAACTCAAGTTGAATACCAAAGTTAAAGTTAACTTCAGTATATTTTCAACGAGTACTCATATGCCCCTAGATAATTTCTGGATCAAATGTTATGATTGTTCAAATTTGACAGAATTTCTGGATAAAATTTGCCAGCATCTCCTTTGTATGTGGCTGTTTTCATCACAGTGTTTACATACAATTGGAGTACAATTCTGAACAACTATGAACTACAAAGTTGTTGCAAATTTCATAACCTTTCCAAAGGTGTATTATATGACCCCTAGATATTTTTCTACCGAGAGTTATGGCTAATTTACATAAACATCCAGAGAAGTTTGTAGCTGTCCGGTCTTTTGAACAGTTTACATTTATCTGGGCATTCAACCACATTTGCGTCTGATTTTTCTCTGGAGTTCTACAGAAAAGTTGTAGAGAACTTAAAAAACTTTCCAGAACTATATCATACACCTTCATTGGGTCAATATACACAGAGTTCTGCTTTGTCAAATTTCAGCAACAATTTCTGCCAGAACAGAGCACCCTGTTTTTGAGATCAAAAGAAGCCTAGAAAGTCTCTTCTTTGAAGCTTAGTCAAATGAAGATCTCAGTAACTAATATGTGCTTTATAACATCCATTTTTAGTTTGAAAGTTAGTCATGAAAGATTTCTTCATAGGAAAGAGACTATCCAGTGTAGTACGGTGACGATGCACCGTAAGACATATGACGGTACTACGTTGCCTCACTAAAGAAAAACCTAACTGGATTACACCAGCATATATGTATCCTTAGGTGGCACTAAAACGGTCACTCGCAAACGTGTTCTACACGCACTAAGGTTTTCGTGGTTAGTACATACATAAAACACACTCAATCATCAGGTTCGGCTGCACACCGAACCCGGTATCCATACAGTTCATACACCCGGCCGTCATCACTCGCCCAGGTGTTCTCAAGCCAAACACGCCTTGAGCTACGTGTTCACATTACTGACCACGTGACGGGGTCTCCCATACTTGCCCAAAGCACGCCAGGGAAGGGCGCTGCTCGAATACCCCAAACGATATAAAGAGTCGTAGAGGTTACTAAAGCAGGTCGGGTTACCTGCCACCCGTGGGGCTCCACCCTTCAGCTTGTGCGCACTGGTGGACAGCGCTTACGTGCACCCCCCAATACATAAAACGTCCCGAGATGCACGATTTTTCCGACATAATAAATAGGTTAGATTGCCACCTTCTTAATATGCTAATAGTAGTCCTTATGTGGGCCTAATACCGTTATCTCACCGTATCCTAAATTTTTAACGTAATATGATGTTCAAACCATGCACTATTCCCAACACGGCTCTGATACCACGCTGTGAGGGACCGCCCCGTTGACACAGGATCCTGTTGGGTGGTGCCGTGATATGCGGCACCCAACAGCACACGGGTCGAAGAAACACATCACATTACATAAATCATTTGCGGAAGCGTACAAAAGTGTTTTAGAAATAGTTATCTCAAAATAAGCTATAGCGGAAGACTATAACTCTCACGACTCAATTCTAACTTAGCAACAAAGAAACAGTCCAGCCCGTGGATGTTTCTTACTAGCAACACGAAGAACAATCTGCAGCGGCGAGGATGCTCTATGAGTAAGCACTCGGAGGTTCCTGAGTCTCATCAGCATCCTTTCATAAGCATGAAGTCAAACCTGCAAAACAACTCGGATAGCATCCGTGAGCAGAACGCTCAGCAAGACTTAACCGTCACCCTAAACATGAAACTCTATGTAAGGTTATGAACCTAAAGTAGGATAGCATAATGCATAATAAACTCGCCTAAAAGTGAATCCTTACTTTTAGGTATTATTTGCAGCAATTTTAAGTAACCTTGGGCACGCCACATCGGGAATCCACAATCAAAAAAGAAACGCTTTCCCCCGATGTAAATTGCTCATGGCATAAAAGAATCGAGTTTGCACTAGCTAATCATCAAAGTTACCATACAAAGGTAGGATAAATTTCAAACCAATGTGATTAGTTCCTTTCTCATGCAAGTTCTTACTACGTCACGACTGTGAGAACAAGTATGCTCAGTCCATTCCGCAAGCGACGGTGACTCGAATCAATAACACCCGGACTACACGACACGTACGCCCGTACTCCACGTTGCCTACAGCAACCATCACTGATGTCGTACGTGGCAGCCTTTCCCCCGTTTCACCCCCATTGAATCGATCAAGTCACCCTGTACAGTAGCCACTCTCATGGTGCACCTGCCGACATGAGATGTGATGAGAATGTTACCCACATATTGCACACCGGTCGTCCGCCTGAGGTGACCCGAAAAGGCCCAACGACGGCTTCCCGAGGTACATCGGTTTACTGGGTCCCATAATACAAGCATGAGTCCAGTACACAACTTAAACTTGTTCAACAGGGCCGCATACGTATCGGTCCTTGACCGACACGGACAGGTCTATAGCACCCAGGCCCCTATGTCCTGCTGCCCCTACAACCTTCCGGTCTCAACTTTAATTTGCTAATTCATTTTCAAACCAATCCCGTATGCCCCTGTTGTTCCTGAACATGCGAGTAGCATCTCACCACTCGACTTCTACCGAACCGTACTTAAGCATGGCAGTTCTACACGGTGAAAGACACCTACCCAACAGTCTATGGGTCATTTGGTTATGCAAGAGGAGTATCAAACACTAGACCTAATGCACAATTCATATCTTAACCGAAAGTGAATACAAAATAAAAACTTATCAGTTGTTAAATGCAAACCGGAGCTTGCTTGTTTTGCAGGGTAGTCGTATATATTCAGTTAGTGATCTTGGTTGAGCAACCCTTGATTCTCCGGAGTATGATCCACTTCAATGAATCGCTCCTTTGAATCTCCTTCGCCGTGAATCCTAATGAAATGTATATGCAAAATTTCATAGAATGAAATGGAAAGAAATTAAGACTTAATTTATTAGGAACAGAGGTTGTGTGGAAAAGCCAAGAATGGCTTGGTTTTCCTCTGTTGTGCAAAGAAACAGAAATGACTAAATTGATCTTAGTGTTTTAGCCATACACTGCTACTTTCCCTAATGAACATAAGAGATGAGCTGGAAATAATTGATGGCAATTGAAGAACAAAACTCCAATGGCCTCAAAACTTTTACACCAGGTTCTATACTACCTAGAGATTTAGCTTGCCAAATTGCAGCTAATGTGGAGTCAAATTGTGTTCTCCATAACTCTCACAATGTCTCTTATGTATTTCCACATATACATAAGTATGGAGAATAAGAACAGGGAGTTCTAGGGCCCAACTTGAGCTTATAATTTACTTGTGAGTTCCTAGTCACATGAGAGTCAATTTTCCCAAAATTCAGCCCTTTTACTTGAGTAGTTCTTCCAGAACAATTTTTTAAGCATTTCTACTCTAAAGAATTAATTCTGAAGTACTGTACATTTTCATGCCTAGTCAAGTGAACTACAAATTCAAGTATGCCTCATAGAGTTTTCCTAAATTTTTCTATGATTTTTAGAGCTATGGATTGCCCAGAATAGATTTTATAAGTGGGAAACATTTTCTGAAAATGTTTCTGGACTCTTATGAACACAGCAGTTTGTATTTAGAGAATTCCTACTCAAATGATCTTCAAATGAGCTGAAAATTTGCTACAAGGTCAACACTATGCTAAAAAAAATTCTGGCAAAATTTGAGGATTTTTTGATTAACCAAACTCCCTCAACAATTCTTTTTCATAAAAACTTCAAAGAATTTTCCAGAATTATATATTGACTTTCATACAAATATGAGTTCATATTTGGATATACCTCTACAAAATGGATCAAACCAGATTGGAATCACTCAATTTGGAGGTTTCTACAAAGAGGTATGATTTTCCAAAGTTTGAGCAATCACTGGAATTGTTTTCCTATTGAAAAGTCTACTGGGCCCGCTATTTAAATCCCAGACAATAAGAAATGGGCCACACCGGGCCGCAGCATTTTGGCGCGCAGCCACATAAGATCCCTGAGCCACAGCTGCTCTCAGTTTTAAAACTGAGCCGCTGACCGCTGGGACCCACACTTCGTCTTCCTCCTCTGGCTTTCTTCCCGCGCCCGCGTGCTCCCCCTTGCCGGAGTGAATCGGTGCTCGCCGGACCGCCGCTGCCGGCCACTGCTCGAGCTAAGACTCGCCGCCAGGGGGTTTGCGACGTCGAGGAACACGATGGTGAGGTGTTCTGGGGCCGCCGGTGACCGGAAGATGGCCAGCGGCGTGCGACGGCCTCGATTGAAATTCAGCGCCGTCACTCGAGGTCCCTAGCCCGCCAAAACCTCGACCGGCTAGCTCTACAGCACCAGCGCACATCTAGGAAACTCGACAAGGCCTCAAAAGTGCTCATAAACGGCTGCAAATGGGTCGGCATCGTGCGACCGATAGTGTCCGCCATGAACGCCCTTGATCGAGGTCAATATCCGTCGTTCCTAGCCGGTTTCATGCAACGGATGCTAAAAGGATTCTGATCACCGGCTAGTCCAGCACCTATGTGCCAAGTTTGATAACCTAAGAAGGATTGGAAGGGGGAATTTGCAGAAATCGTACCGGACGTTCGCTGTGAAGCTGCCAGGACAAAATCTTCAAATTGTCCGGCGATGATCCACGGTTTGCTCCAAGATTTGGAGGAGAGCAGAACCACAGTAGCGCGCTCCCGTAGCCGTGATCGCTCGGCCATGAAAACCCCTGTGGAACGCTGTCCACGAGCGCCCGACCTTCGGCTCGAGCTAGGTCGCCGCTGTGGAGGCTGTTCTCGGGCACAGGAGGCCGGAACTCGCCCATTTCCGGGTCGGCGAGGTGTGTATTGAGCTCAGGGTGCTGTCTAGCAGCTCGGGAAGGAGAGGGCCCGGTTGTTTCCTCGGTTCCACGATCAACCGAACAAGGGGAGGCAGAGGAGCTCTGATCGGTGTCGCTCGCGAGGAGGAGAAGCAAAGCGCTGTTGGCTCGGTCTGAGGAAGGAGGGATCACGTCAAAAGACACCGAGTGAACTGACCTGGGCGCCAGCGCGTGGGGGCAGGCAGCAGGAGGTGGCGCGGTAAGTTTCTCGGTGGCTCACGGTGAGCTGCTCCGTGGAGTTGAAAAACAGAGACTTAGACTTAGTGTGTAAGGTACAATTCAGCTCTATGAAATGTAGGTCCCACCCCACATTTTTCTCCCAAATATCTTCTCATGCTGATCTTCCTAAGTTCCACAATTCTGAGTTTGAAAGGTGGGCTAGGATTTGATTTCTCCAAATTCAGTTTGAATTTGCGTGACAAATTTGAATTTGGTTGAAGTTTGGAAAATGCTTCCATAATTCCTTTTTGGAGCCCACCCTAAAAATGAAAAGTTTGTCATCCACTTTTTCCCAAATTTCCAACTCTAGGGCTGCATTGTTATTCAAAGTTTTGGCCACCATTTGTGTGAACTTTGAATTTCAAATCTGATTTTTAAACTTGCATGCAAAGGGTGTTTAAATCCTTATTGGTTCAACACTTTCAAATAAAGATGTGAACCTTATTTTTGGACAATCATCCATGTATCACTTTGCATGAAGAAAAGTTTTAGCAAGTCCCATTTTTCATGCCTTTGCCACACATATGAACTCAAACCTCGGTTTTATTCATACACATTTTTGGAACTTTTACAGCCCCTCCCTTTAGGAGCATGGGGAACTAATCCCCGGGGCTGGCCGAGGCCCCCGATCACCGGAAATGGGCCGGCGATGAGTGGCGGCTGCGGCTAACCTTCGGCGGCGGCGCACTCGCTCTACAGTGGCTCAAACTCGTTGGTTCTCGTTCCTAGAGCACCGTGGTGGCATCCTCATCACTGCCATGCGCTCAAATCAGCTCAAAAGAGGCTGCAAATATGAGCTCATCGGCGACCTAGGCAAAAATCGGTGCCGGCTCAAAATTATCGAAGAAAACAGCGCCAAAACTCAATGAAATTCGATGGTTCTTGATCCTAGGATAGCGTGGGAGTGTCTAGATCATGTTTGTAGCTTGGCCGAAGTGATGGTGGAATGATTACGCCAAATTTCTGGTTTTTGTGCAGCTCGGTTCAATGACTACTGAAGCACTCGACGGCAAAATTCCCCACCGACCGTGCAAGAGAGAAAGTGAGGTCGGTATGGTTGTGTTCAGCACCTTAGAGTGGACCTTTTTCGTGTATCTCATCGGGCATGAAGAGCCTTGTGTCGCCCGGGCGCCGATGAGCAGAGAGGGTGTCGGGCGGTGCTGTTCTTCGGTTGTGCGAGGAGGCTGGAGACAGTGAGGGAGGTTCACGTGGGCAGTAGCATGAATTGATCACGACGATTCACCCGGTGATCTCAGCCACAGAGCAGGAGGTGGCACGGTGAAGAGGCGGTCGGATTGGGAGCTGGCGCGCTTGCTGCCTCCGGTCGCCCGCGTGAGATGAAGAAGTGTTCAAGGCATTAGTGAAGCACTTAACATCTGCACCGGTTTTGGCACAGCCAGACACAACAAAACCATTCGATGTGTACTGCGATGCATCTGGCATTGGGCTCGGATGTGTGCTGATGCAAGACTGAAGGGTGGTCGCCTATGGATGACGGCAGCGCAGGAACCATGAGCAAAATTATCCAACTCATGACTTAGAGCTCGCTGCTGTGGTGCTTGCACTAAAAATGTGGAGGCACTACCTACTCGGTAACCTCGTGCATTTATATACCGACCACAAGAGCCTCAAGTACATATTCACTCAGAAGGAGCTGAACATGAGGCAACGAAGATGGTTGGAGTTGATAAAGGATTATGAAATAGAGATCCATTATCACCCCGACAAAGCAAACGTGGTAGCGGATGCGCTGAGTCGCAAGTCACACATTAATAATCTGACCATCACACCGTTGGAAGAGAGCGAGCCACCATTACATGTGATTCCACATGGAGCTCTCTACAACCTAGCTCTTATCCCCACCATCCGTGAAGAGATAGCGACATCTCAGAAACATGACAAGGGCATGTCGCATTTACGGAGACGTGTAGACAGTGGGGAGCTGAAGTGTTTCCGCAAAGACAGAGACAGCGTCCTATGGTTCAAGGACCGTATCGTCGTACCCCGTAACCCGGAGTTAAGGAAGAAAATCTTTGATGGGGCTTACTTGTCAAAATTTTCTGGCAGCAACAAGATGTATCAAGAACTAAGAAGCAAGTTTTTTTGGACATGGATGAAGAGGGAGATCATAAAGTACGTGTCCAAGTGTGATACATGCCGGAGGGTGAAGGCTGACCATATGAAGAAACCGGGATTATTACAACCACTGGGCGTTCCTTCCTGGAAGTGGGAGGATGTGAGCATGGACTTCATCGTCGGTTTACCCACCACATTTCAGAAGCATGATTCAGTGTGGGTGATCGTCGACCAGCTCACCAAAGTTGCCCATTTTATCCCAGTCAACACCAATTACAACGCCAAGAAGTATGCTGAATTGTACATCTCACGGATCCTATGCTTATACAGCGTACCCCGCACTATCATCTCAGATCGGGGCACTTTATTTGTGTCTCGTTTTTGGGAGCAGTTGCATGCTGCTCTGGGGACGAAGCTGATCCATAGTTCAGCATACCACCCGCAGACGGATGGGCAAACCGAGCAGGTAAATCAGATTTTAGAAGATATGCTACGAGCTTGTGCTATCAACCACGGTAAGAATTGGGATGATCACTTACCGTTAGCCAAGTTCTCATACATCAATGGGTACCAAGCCAGCATAAAAATGGCGCCTTACGAGGCGCTATACGGGAGAAAATGCCGCACACCGCTGAATTGGTGTGAATCTGGCGAAAGGGTCACCTTCGGGATTGATATTGTCAACAACGTGGAAGAAAAAGTTCGGCGAACTTAAAAGCCGCCCAATCCTGACAAAAACAGTATGCAGACTGTAGAAGACGTACTTTGCAATTCGATGTCGGGGATCACGTGTATCTACGTGTGTCTCCAATAAAGGGCGTGAACAGATTCGGGGTGAGTGGAAAGTTGGCAGCCCGATTCATCGGTCCATTCCAGATTGTAGAAAGATGTGGATTAGTTGCACACCGGTTGGAATTACCAGCGACACTCTCAGGTGTGCACGACGTCTTTCACATTTCTCAGCTGAGGAAGTGCCTCAAGCTTTCAACCACCGTTCAGCTGGCAGATATTGAAGAACTGAAACCGGATCTCACTTATCGGGAGGAACCGGTTCAGATTATTGATGAAAAGGCCCGAACCACACGCAACTATATGTTGTGGTTCTACAAGGTTCTATGGAGTAATCACTCTGTATATGAAGCGACATGGGAGAGCGAAGGCTTTCTTCGCGCTAACTACCCCGACTTTTTAACGTGGCACATACGGTAATTTTCCACCGTCCTCTCTCTCATTTTCACCTTATAATCTCGGGACGAGATTCTTTTAAGGGGGGAGGAATGTAAGGGCCCAAGTTTTTTATTTTCTAAAAGTGTTCATCACACCACAAACAATTCATTTGAGGAAATCGTATGAACATCTTTGAAGAGTAAGTCAACACCATCAACAAACTCATTAGGAGATAAACTCACAAAATGCAAAAGTGGTATTTTCCACATGCATCGTATAGGGGCTGAGCATATAAAAAACTCCTACACCTTGCTAGGAATGCTCATGCCAAATTTCACCCAAATCCAAAACCTTTTTGAGGTATATTTGGGTATAATTAGAAAGAGGCTAGTTTGAACTTAAATTCAAATTCAAACTCCTTTCGTCTCATGAATTCAAAAGTGGGATTCATATTCACACTCAGCACATTTTTGTGAGCTCACACACCAATTTTCACTCCATTTGGAGTTGATCTTGACATGAGCTAATTTGGCTAAATTCAAATCAAAATTGAATTTCAGTTCACGTGTGCTGCAAATTTAATCAAACCAAAACCCAATTTGGATGATTGATCAAATGACCAAAGGTATTAGGGTCCCTACTGTTATGAGCAGTGGAGAAATTCAATTTTGTGGGACAAAAATGGAAAAGTGGGACCCACTGTCAGTGTGATAGCCGAGTGAACCGACTCCACCGCTGCTCACTCGGGTTCTTGCGCGCGACCGAGCAGACGCCACGGTGAGGGCGGCTTGCCAGCAGCTGGTTGCCGCCTCTGGCCACCGAGTTGCTCCTCTGCCCTCTTATCCTCGCGCCCAAGCCTCCACAGACTTGTCTCACCGGTGTCCGAAACTCCCCCGCACAGAAAACACACCGCACGTCGCCGCACACCCGAAAGCCACCACCTCGCCGTCGACACGCCAAAGCCCACCCTTCCATCTCAAGCTGAGGCCATACATGGCACCGCAGACCTTCACTCGACGTGCTCCAGCCCTCAGCTGCTCGTGATCAGCTCCCCTCGAGCTTTCCCGAGCCGATTTTCCACTCCATTGTTCACCCCGAAGCGCCTCCGACTTGACACCGTCGCCCGGGCAGCTCCAAGCTTCTCCGGCGCAGCCAACTACTCTCTGAGATTAGCATCAAGTTCTATTAGCTTTCCCCAAACTCCCTAGCTCCCTCTTGTAAAATCCCAAGAGGTCACTTGCAAAAAGGTTCATCACCTCACCACACCACAGCTAACTTAGTGGTTAGTTCATGAACATTTGAGAAGAGCAAGTAAACACAATCAATAGGGTGATTAGAGGGGAAACCCATAACTCCAAAAAGTAGGAGTTCATACACATAAACATGAGAGGCTGTGTTCACCCCTAGAACTTAAATATTCTTAGGAAGGCTCAAGCCAAGTTTCATGCAAATCCAAACTCTTTTGAGCCACTTTTGGAGACATTTGAAAAGGGGCTATTTTAATGCAAATTCAAATTTCAGCTAGTTTTCATCACTTGAATTCAAAAGTTGACTTCATATTTAAACCCAGCACATTTTTCCGAGTTAGCCTACCAATTTTCATCCTCATTGGAGTCCATCTTGTTGGGAGCTAAATTCGCATGAATTCAAAACTGAATTTGAATTCCAAATTCAAACGTGAAGCAAATTTAGCCAATCAACTTCAAGTTGCAGAATTCAAATTTCATTCCATGACTTTGTGGCAAAGTCTACCATTCGATTTTGAGTGGTTGAGATATTTGCAGCAGAGGGGAGGAAAAGGAGTAGAGGGGAGAAAAGGGCCCACATGTCAATCAAGCCACTGAGTGAAGCAACACCCACGCGCGCTCTGTTCTCCGGGTCTCCGCAGCGGTCGCCACCGAATGCTCGGGTTGCCACCTCCTCAGTGCACGACGGGCTGGCGCACCGCAGCTGCTGCTTGCTCACGAAGGCACCCCGAACGTTGCAACCCATGGACCGTGCTCCGTTTCACCGCTCGACAAGGAAAAGCCGCCGCTCGCCGCCATCTCTGAAATTCGATCGGGAGACGACCAAACTCGTGCCCCCGAGCTCCCCAAGCTGCACAAACGGCGCGGAAGGATCCTCTCCTACCTTCTCCACACACCACTGGGCTAGCCAAGTTTCCCTACACCGAGAACACAACTTCCTCCGCGGCAACCTAAACAAACTGGCGACTGGACGTCTGTGGAAGCAGAGAGTCGGGCGGCACGAGGGTTTCCTGCCCGGCCTTGCCAAGCCGGGTAAGAAAGCCCGGTGCTCATGCGTGGATTGGGCCGGGAAATTGTGTTACCAAGTGCTCATGAGGGAATTTGTGGCCCGTGTTTTTTGGGCCCGGGATTTGGCATGGATCCCGTCGGATTTATGGGCTACCAAAGGGGCCCTTAGGGATTTTTCCCCTGGCCGCCACCCCCCTCCTAGGGATTTTCTTCACCCCCCCCCCCCTCTCCCAGTCTGAATAGGAGTCCCCCCTGGGTTAATCCCAGCCCTTGATCAGTTTTATTTGCTGAAACCCTAGCCCCCTTGCCTGCACCCTTCCCCCTATAAATAAAACCCCCTCTCCCTCTGGCCGTCGCACCACTGCCCCAAGAAAAACCCCTGCACCCTGCTGCCCAGCCCTGCTGCCTGCTGGCTGCAGCCCTGCCTTGCCGCAGCCCTGCCAGGAGAAGAAGACCTTAGCGCCCTGCCCTACCCCTGGCCCCGGCACAGATCTGCCCCAAGAAAACCCCAGCCACCCACATTGATCACAAGAGAGGCCTTAGCTGCTGCCACTGCAAGGAGAAGACCAGCCACAGAGGAGAAGAAGAGGTGGAAGAGAGGCAGGAGCCGTCATCCTTCATGCAACATCGCTGCCGTCGTCTCCAACACTGCTGCATCGCACTCCACAACCAGGAGCTACTGCACGTAAATAGATCACTCTTCGGTCTAGGTCATGACAGTGGAAATTGATCTACTACCCGAGCTAAAACCACAGCTGCACCAAATGGGTTTCCAGCAGCACCATCATCTCAAAACCCCACTAAAACCTATCCAAACTCACATGGGCATAACTAAACTGAGTAGTGCAAGTTGCATTATAGGATTGCATGCATACGCATCATCACATCTTGAGTAATATGTGTGCATCATATTGATTGGATGTGTTGTCTTGTATGTACGTGATCGTGAGTAGAAGGACACACTCAAGAGGCCATTTATGAGGACCTCCAGCACCAAAATTTTGAAGAGCTCGAGCAGCACAACCCGTGGGAGCAAGGCAAGGCCCCTTGACCATATTGATCCTATATTTTTGAACTGTTTTGTTTGTGAAAACTGCATGCTCATGTCAATATGATGAGAAACCCTTTTAGTAGGAGTTTACTAGCATTGTTTGCCACCCCTTGTCACCATGGACTTGTTGAGTCGGGTATGGTGTCGTTTTCTCTTTTGCACTGCATTGCGTTATGGGAATGTGCGAACTGAAATAAACTTGCTTAAACCACTAGAACCATGAGGATTAATGATGAGAAGAACATGGTGGTCTTTAACACGCATGAAACTGGGGTGATCTAGGCAACCACGACTTATGGCTGTGTGAATGATATGGTGGTTTGCTTGCCTTAGATCTAAGGACCGGTTCATGCGAGAATATGCTAGGAAAACAGTGTCACCATAGGGCCATATATGGGTGTGGTGTAGCTGACTAATTAGGTGTGTTGCTAGTTTGTTATGGACCATTGGATGGCGCGGGGAACGGGAGTCAAGGATGTACTACCCTGGGAACTGCATTGCACACGAGGGGTGCCGTGGGTGGGAGAATGGAGATTCAAGCCTGCCAGTGAAACCTCAGTGGGTCCGTACATTCTAGTAGCCCCTTTGTAAAGGCTATTTTGTGATCTCTTGGCCATATACCAACGGTTGTATAGTGGCATAATTGAGGTTTCTTTAGTCGCCGATGGGTGATAAAATCACAAACTTGTGGGTAAAGTGGCGCCACCTCTACAAAGTGTGAAACTATCATGATAGTCGTGCTTCCTTTTACAAGCACCTGACAAACTTCCATGATTCGAGGCAAAAACTTGGGATGGTTATTCGAGTCTAGTTTTGGTTGTGTCATACGGGACTGATTTTTGTTGTGTATATGAGATCGCTTTCGGTTATGTGAATATGTGCTGATCATGAGCAATTGTGAATATGAGATGAGCTTGAGTATGAGTATTGGCTGGTCAAGACTTGATAGACGATGAAGTATGGTGGTGTTGAACATGAGGGATGATGAATTACATGGTTATGTTGGGATTTAACTCACCTAGACATTGTAGACTGTTTTTCTTGCGGTTGTGAAGTAAAATTTGCTTTTCTGCAATTAACCTTTGTTTCCAACCTTGTTTAGGATACATGTCATACTTTCCCGCACTTGCTGAGTACGACATGTACTCACCCTTGCATTTCCCACAATAATTCAGCTACAGGAGAAGAATACTTCGAAAAGCAGGTGGAGTACTAGGCATGCGCACTACCGTCAACTGCCTGTGGAGTTGAAGTTGGAGCCCTACTGTTTTAGTTTTCTTTCCGCTGCTGTTTAGAGTCTTCCGCTGCGTAATAAATTAGATACTCATGATTGAGATATTGAACTATTGTAATAAAGAACTTAAGTATTATTTTGTAACGTGGTTATATTTTGTCCTGGGCACACATACACATTACTTGGTTCATTTTCAGAACCGGGTGTCACAAATTGGCATCGGAGCCACATTGACCGTAGGACGCAAGCCTAGGTAGAATGGACACTTAAAACACATAGGAACACCCCTCTAAAATATTGTTTTCAAAAATTGCTTGTTGCTACATTTTACTTGTCAACTCACCCACCGCAAAGAGCTATTTTCAGCCCCGTTTCTTCTTTTCTTTTGGACAGCCATACCCTCTATTCTCTTGCTTAATAGCTGCTGAATTTTTTGGATTTACCCTATTCTCTAAGGTTCTCATGCTTTCTTTATAGATGTCGATCACTAGGAACGCAGCGCGCATGAGCACTCGCCCGCTGCCTCTTGGAAGCTTCCTTAACCCCATCGAGTGTTTCGACGGACCGTATTGGGAGGAAGTGAAGACGGAACCTCATGATGAGGATGAAGTCAATGGCCCTATGCATGAGAAAGGGTATCCCAAAGAGGTGGAACCATTCGAGGATGACATGGAAGACGATCTGCAAGAAAGGAAACACTGGTACGCACCTCAGGAGGAATACCACGCGGGCTTGCACCAAGAGTATGAACCCCATGAAGCTGAACCTAAAGATGATGAACGTGTCATCCGTTCTGCTCAGGAATTCCAGTCCAACGGAACGGAGGGGGGACACATAGCCAGAGAGCTGAGAGAGTTCCTTGATTGCTGCAACTTATACCCGGAGTACCTCCTCAAGAAAGTCCCTCGTCTCGGACATGAAGAGTGGAAGGCTGAAGTGACCATCCTATCTAACGGTAAGGTTGTCACACAGCACTTCGCACCCACATGGAGAGCCACAAGGGCAGAAGCTATTGATGATGCTGCATGGGATGCGCTCACCGGACTATGCTATGCTTTCCGTGGGCAGCTTGAAAACACTAGCTTTGAGCTGCACCCATATCAGAAAGAGTGGTACAAGGGAGATCATTGGACCCCATGGAGGAGCTCCTTCCAATCCACAAGCTGCTGACAAGTCTCAGAAGATGCTCGTGGAGTTGGAAACTGCTACGCAAATGCGCAAGAAGAGATCTGCTACCTCCGCAAGAAGTTGTGCCATTGCGTGAGCAAATGGAGCACCAGTGTCACCTGCCCCTACATGGACTGCCAATTCACCAGGGCGTGCGCCCATGTATGGAGCGCCCCCGCAGCATGGCCAGAACAGCCCCGATTCTCACGATTAAGTTTAGGTTTCCCCTTTTTGAATAAAGTTGTAATAAGAACGCTTAGATCATATTAGTTTGAATAAGTGTGGTGTGCTAAACTTTCTGTGATGTTTGCTTATGTTGGTGTGCTTGATTGTGAGTTGTTGGATACTTCGGCGAATGTCCACATCTGTGATACCTATGTGTGCTGAATACATTGGCATTTAGAATAAAAGTGAGGATTTACATTCAAAGTTTTGAATATTGCCGAAATACCCGCTTCGGATTGTCTGAACTTTCTCATTGCATTTCAGGAGTAACTATCACTGCAGAGCAGTTGTTTTCATAGTGTTTTTTCAGCCACTCTGTTTTTAACTTGCAATGTTTCGAACTTGCTTCTTGGCTTATGGAATGTTTTCTTAGCATTCTCTTACTAAGTTTTTGATGTGTTATGGCTGATTATGGTGGTTAATATATTGCTATGGTTTGCAACATGCTTATGTGAGGTGCTCATGTAAGGTGTTGTGGTTTTCGGACTAACGTGAGACAAGTCGCGGACTTGTGCTCGAAAAAAGTGGATGTTTGTTCATGTGCATGTGTTACTTGAGGTCAAGATATGGCTGGTGATGGAGATCCTTAAACTAGTATTAGGGAGAAGATGAGGTTCAACAACCATGTTCGGGAGGAATTGTGGTTGACCTAATCGGGAGGTCACGCAGCATGTTTGAGTCAAGAACAATGCATATGAAGGTGTTGTGAACGTTTTGAAAAGTGTTTGCACGTATGCAAGGGGTGCATGGACGTGGATACATTGTTCCAAGGCGTGGTGAAGAGATATGGAAGTGAAGATATGGTTGAAAAGGTTCAACCGGCTGGATTTTGCGCTCAGGTTGCGGCTGAGCCGGTTATGGTTCGTTTATGGAAAGTTCTGAGTTGGTTAGAATAGGATTTTGTGTTAGGCACGAAGTAGAGTTGTTTTAGGAATGTTTGTAACGTTCCTAAGGTGTTTGGAAGTCTTAAGATTGCTTCTATCTGCGTTAGAAGAGTCTTAAGCCGTTTTGGAAAGTTAGAGTTTCAATCCAAGTAGGAGTAGGAGTCCTAGTTTGAATTGGGTTGGCCTTAGGGCTGGTTATATAAGCAAGGGAGGCCAAGGCTCGTGGAGAGCATGACTTGTGGCTGCTTCTCTTGAGTTTGTATCAATAAAATTCGTAGTTTAGAGTAACTTTGGTGCCTTGTTCGTCCGACTTGTTTCAGACAAGTTTTTCGTCGGTGAGTTTTTGGACAGAACGACGTTGCTTCGGTATTTCAATCATAACTCGTGTTTTACTGATCCAATTGACGTGATTCTTTTTGGGTTGTCTTAAAAACTTGATTATATAAAATCTATTAAAATTTTGCGTTCAATGTATTTGTGTGTTTTTATCTACACGAGTGTCTTTGCAGCATTGCAGATCTGTTTTTAAAATCGGGTAGAACAGATTGACCTTCGTCTAGTCTTTTGATCATAACTCAAGTTCTACTTAGTGTTTTCATGTGATTCTTGTTGCAGTGGATTCGTGACTTGATTATATATAATATCAACTAGTTTATTCATGTTTTAACATGTAAAAACATTCGCACACACGGTTTCTTTATCATATTGATTTTCTGCCAAGGGGTTTTTGTAGCTTCCGCATAAAAAGTTTTAATCTATCATTCGCCACCCTGGTAGGTTTTCATGTGCTCTTCGATCCTACAAAGCTGTATTGACATGCTTGTGTCCACTGGAATGCTTTCCCTGTCATTAACAATTCAGTCATAGGGTTCGCTATCTTGGAAAAGTCCTTGATGAATCGGCGGTAATATCCAGCCATCCCAAGGGAAATCCGAATGTTCCTCACATTCTTCGGTGGGTTCCACTTCAACACGTCCCTCACTTTTCCGGGATCAACCGATACTCCTCCTTAGGAGACGATGTGGCCTAAGAATAATATCTCCCTTAAACAGAATTAACACTGGCTGAACTTTGCATACAATTGGTGCTGTCGTAGTTTCTGCAATGTCAGTCTCAAGTGTTCCTCGTGTTCTTCCTTGCTTCCGGAATACACCATAATATCGTTGATGAAAACCATGACAAAAACTTGTCCAAGTACTCCATGAATACCTTATTCATGAGGTACATAAAGTACGCAGGTACATTCGTCAACTCGAATGACATAACAGTGTACTCATATGAACCATACCGTGTCCGGAAAGCCGTCTTGGGTATGTCAGAGGGTTTAATCTTCAGTTGGAAGTATTCCGACCGAAGATCAATCTTAAAGAAAATCTGGGCGCCTTTCATTTGATCGAACAAGTTCTCTATGTGGGGCAGCGGGTACTTATTCTTGATCGTCACCTCGTTGAGAGACCTATAGTCCACACACATCCTCTGGGTTCCATCCTTCGTATCTACGAAGAGCACTGGTGCTACCCATGGTGATGAGCTTGGGCGTATAAAAGTATAAAAGTCTTATCTAGCTGCTCTTGAATTTGTTTCTTCAGCTTCACTAATTCATTCACAGGCATCCTATATGGCCTCTTAGCTATAGGTGCAGTTCTGGATACTAAATCAATGGCAAACTCTATGTCACGATCAGGTGGCATACCTGGCAGTTCTTCTGGAAACACATCTGAATATTCTTGAACCACCGGAATGCTTTCCAATGTCACACCTTCCACATGATTCAGCACGGGCTTCTCTGTTGTAGGTTGGACTGCCTCGAGCTCAATATGGGTACCATGCTCACTCGTCAACTGTACAATCCTCTTAACACATTGAATCACTCTGTTATACTTGCTTGACCATTCCATTCCAAGTACTATATTGATCCCTTGGGAATCCAAGACAATGAGGTTGGCAAGAAAATCTACCCCCTTTATCTTAAGACTTACTTTCGAACATACTATATTTGTCCTTATCTCTCCACCAGGAGAATTAACCAACATAGTTTGCTTCATGTGAGATATGAGTATATTATACATGGAAACGTACTTTGATGAGATGAATGAATGTGATGCTTCGGAATCAAATAAAATAGTGGTTGGGTAGGAGTTGGCGAGAAACATACCAATCACGACGTCCTTAGCTTGTTGTGCTTCCTCAGCGGAGACATGATTCACATGGCCACGAGCAAAGTTTTGCTATCCACCGTTGTCTTGTGTTGCTACTCCATTCAGCCGTGGGTTTTGCTTGGTTACATTGTTCGGGTGTCCAAGGCCTTTCTTGGGGCACTAGTTTGCAAAGTGGTCCGTCTCTCAACATAAAAAGCATGTCGTGCTTCCAATAGAACCAAGGAGGTTGGGGCGAGGCTGATTTTGAGCATAGGCGCCCATTTGGGACAGGTGCAGGTGGCATAGGCAAACGAGGTGCTTGCATGATGGGGCGTTGCTGTGGTGACTAATTAGAGTCGGGTGGATTTGTAGAGCTAAAAGTAGAAGTAGATGAGTTGTAGTATGGTGCAATTGGTGGCATCAAGAGGGGGCGCACATTGCTTCCTTGCGGCTGTCCTTGATATGACATCTTCCTCTTGCCCTCTTGTTTGATTTCGCAAATCTTTCTCTCCACCACTATAGCCTTGTCAACAAGCTTCTGGAAGTTTGCATAGTCATTGTTGAGCAGCTGGACTTGAATCTCATTGTTTAATCCTCTCATGAACAGGTATTGCTTCCTGTAGTCTGAGTTAACGTCTTCTAGAGCATACCTTGAAAGTTGTGTGAACTTGTTGAGGTACTCATTCACGCTCTTCCTCCCTTGCCTGAGACTTTTAAACTCTTACCTTTCTAGTATCGTGACTCTTTCAGGGACATAGTGAGAGCGGAAAATCTCTTTGAATTCAGCCCAAGTAATTGTCTCCGTATTAGCATGAGTGTTGCAAAGAGTGTCCCACCAATCAATGGGTGCTCCAATTAGTTGATGTGATGCAAAGAGAACCTTCTCCCGATCACTGCATTGAACAATAGCAAGCTTCTTCTCAACAGACTTCAGCCAGTCATCGGACTCCATAGGATCATTAGCTTGTGCAAAGGTGGGTGGTGTAGTCCTCATGAATTCCCCCAATTTGTTGTGAACCGGTTGTGGTGGTGATGGCAGCGGTGAGGGTGCAGGAACGTGGTTAGGGTTGTTGTTGTTGGCCTGCAGTTGTACCAGTGTTTGCATCATAGCTTGCATGAGCTGGTTCTGCATAGCTATCAGATGTTCAAGGTTGTTTGCACCAGCCTCGAGGTTGACATCCTCAAAACTTCCACATTGTTGTCACCATCCTCATGTGGTTCATTGTCACCATGAGCGTTCCTTCGGTGGCGGTTGTGATGTTCTCTTGGCATCTATGAGAGAGTAGAGCAGGAAATAGAAATTCAGATTTGATCCCCCAACTATATGCATCAAGGTGTATGAACTAAGCAACTCCTTTATTAATATAAGGCTATATGACGATGTGGACAAGTGCCGAAGCACCCCACATCTCTCTACTATGTGTGGAAGCGTCCCATAACTCACACCCAAGCACACAAACATAAGCAATCATCATAAAAGTTCAGCACACCACTCTTATTCAACTACTATGATCTAAGTGCTCTTATTACTACTTTATTCAATAGGGAACCTAAATTTAATTTTGAGAACCGGGGCTGTTCTAGCCATGCTGCGGGGGCGGTTCATACATAGGCGCGCGCCATGGTGAGTCGGCAGTCCATGTAGAGGCAGGTGATGTTGGTGCTCCATTTTTTCCCGCATTGGCATGAGTCTTCTATTGTTTCTCCAGCAAGTACAACTTCTTGTGGAGGTAGCGGATCTCTTCTTGTACATTCGCATAGCGGTTTCCCAACTCCACGAGCATCCTCTGAGACTTGTCAGCAGCTTGTGGGTTGGAAGGAGCTCCTCCATGGGGTCCAATGATCTCTCTTGTACCATTATTCTGATATGGGTGCAGCTCAAAGCTAGTGTTTTCAAACTGCTCACGGAAAGTGTAGCATATTTTGGTGAGCGCATCCCTTGCAGCAGCATCAACAGCTTCTTCCCTTGTCGCTCTCCACGTGGGTGCGAAGTGCCGTGTGACAACCCTACCGTTAGATATGATGGTCACTTCAGCATTCCACTCTTCATATCCGAGACGAGGGGCTTTCTTGAGGAGGTACTCCGGGTATAAGCCGCAGCAATCAAGGAACTCTCTCAGCTCCCTGGCTACGTGTCCTCCCTCAATTCCATTGGACTGGAATTCCTGAGCAGAATAGATGACATGTTCATCATCTTCCGGTTCAGCTTCATGGGGGTTCATAGTCTTGGTGCAAGCCCGCGTTATATTCCTCTTGAGTTGTGTACCAGTGTTGCCCTTCTTGCGGATCGTCTTCCATGTCATCCTCGAATGGTTCCACCTCTTTTGGATCCTCTTCCTCATGCATAGGGCCATTGACTTCATCCTTATCACGAGGTTCTATCTTCACTTCCTCCCAGTATGGTCTGTCGGAAACCTTGATAGGGTTAAGCGAGCTTCCAAGAGGCGGTGGGCGAGTGCTCATGCACGCTGCGCTCCTAGTGATCGGCATCTATAAAGAAGACATGAGAACCTTAGAGAAGAGGGTAAATATATCCAAAAATTTCAGCAGCTATTAAGCAAGAGAATAGAGGGTGTGGCTGTCCCAAAGAAAAGAAGAAGAGGGGCTAAAAATAGCACTTTGCGGTGGCTGAATTGACAAGTAAAATGCAGCAGCAAGCAATTTTCGAAAATAACATTTTAGAGGGGTGTTCCTATGTGTTTTAGAGTATCCATTCTACCTAGGCTTGTGTCCTATGGTTAACGTGGCCCTGATACCAATTTGTGACACCCGGTTCCAAAAATGAACCAAGTGATGCCTATGTGTACCCAGTATGTTCATCACACATACACAAGTATATCACAAACTGAATTCAGAACTTAACCACATTACAAAATAGTACTTAAATGCTTTATTACAATAGTTCAATGTCTCAATCATGAGTATCTAATTTATTTTGCAGCGAAAGACTCTAAACAGCAGCGGAAATAAGACTAAAGACAGCGGGGCTCCAACTCTGGCTCCACAGGCAGTTGACGGTAGTGCGCATGCCTAGTACTCCATCTGCTCTTCAAAGTACTCTTCTCCTGTAGCTGATATATTATGGTAAATGCAAGGGTGAGTACATGTCGTACTCAGCAAGTGTGGGAAAGTATGACATGTATCTTAAACAAGGTTGGAAACAAAGGTTAATTGCATCAAGCATTATTTCGCAATCACAAGAAAGACAGCCTGCAATGTCTAGGTGAGTTAAATCCCAACATAACCAAGTAATTCATCATCCCTCATGTTCAATACCATCATACTTCATCATTCATCAAGTTTAACCAGCCAATACTCATTCTCAAGATCATGTCATATTCACAATTGCTCATGATCAGCATATACTCACATAACTGAGTCCATTCTCATAAGCATAGCCCAAACCAGTCCCAAACCAGTCCCAAATGACAACATCATGTCCATACCCGATTAACCACGCCAAGTTTTGCCTCTAATCATGGAAGTTGGCCAGGTGCTTGTAACCAGAAGCGCAACTATCATGATAGTTTTACACTCTGCAGAGGTGGCACCACTTTACCTACAAGTTTATGATTTTGTTACCCATTGGTGACTAACAAAAACCTTCATAATGCCAATACACAACCGTCGGTGTATGGCTAAGAGATCACAAAATAGCCTTTATAAAGGAACTACTAGAATGTACGGACCCACTGAGGTTTCACTGGCAGGTTTGAATCTCCATTCTCCCACCCATGGGCCCCCTCGTGTGCCATGCAGTTCCCAAGATAGTCCATCCTTGACTCCCATTCCCCTCGTCATCCATGGTCCATAACAAACTAGCAACATACCTAATTAGTCAGCTATGCCGCACCCATATTTGGCTGTGTGGTGCCACTGTTTTCTTGGCATATTCTTGCATGAACCGGTCCTTATATCTAAGGCAAGCAAACCACCATCTCATTCAACATAACCACAAGACAATCTTGCCTGGATCACCCCAGTTCTATGCTCATTAAACATCATCATTTTCTCATCATCTTTAATCTTTGTGAATACAGAAGTTAAGCAAGTTTATTTTAGTTTCCTTAATCCCATAAGCAATGCGGTGCAAAAGAGAAAACGACACCATACCCGACTCAACACGTTTTCGGCGACAAGGGGTTGCATACAATGCTAGTAAACTCCTACTAAAAGGGTTTCCCATCACATTGACACGAGAATGCAGTTTTCACAAGCAAAACAGTTCAAAAACATAGGATCAACATGGTCAAGGGGCACTTGTCTTGCTCCCACGGTTTGTGCTGCTCGAGCTCTTCGAAGTTTTGGTGCTGGAGGTCCTCGTTAACGGCCTCTTGAGTGTGTCCTTCTACTCACGATCACGTACATATAAGACAATACAATCAATCAATACGATGCACACATTTTACTCAAGATGTGATGATGCGGATGCATGCAATCCTACAATACAAACTACTCTAACAAGTTTATATATGCCCATACGTTTTTGGGTAGGTTTTAGTGGTGTTTTGTGATGATTGGTGCTGCTGGAAACAATTTAGACGTGGCTATGATTCTAGCTCGGTATTAAATCAAACCATTGTCAAAACCTAAGCCGGGGACTGACCTATTTAAGTTCAGCAACTTGTGGATTGCGGGTTGTGACGTACCGTGGACGAAGATGGCAGCAGCGATGTTGCACGAAGGTTGACGGCTCCTGCCTCCTCTTTCTCCTCTCCTCCTTCTCCGTGGCTGGTTTCCTCCCTTCAGTGGCAGCAGCTAGAGCTCCTCTTGTGATCAATGTGGGCGGCTGGGGTTTTCTTGAGGCAGAGCAGGGCAGGGCAGGGCTGTGGCAAGCAGGCAGCAGGGCAGCGGCCAAGGCAGGAAAGGGCAGCAGGGTGCGGGGGTTTTCTTGGGGCAGGGGTGTGGCGGACAGGGGGAGAGGGGGTTTTATTTATAGGGGGATGGTGCAGCCAACAGGGGCTAAGATTTCAGCAAAATAAATTGATCAATGGCTGGGATTTAATCTTTCGGGGCTCCTAATCGGATTGGGAGAGGGGGGAGAAAATCCCTAGGGTGCGGCAGCTAGGGGGGAATCACCTAAGGGCAGCACGTGGCCAAGGGGGGAATCCCTAAGGGAGGGCGCGCCCAAGAAAGGGGGATCCCTAAGGGGGGGAGAGGGCGCCGGCCAGGTTAGTGGGGATTCTCTAGGGGGGGGGCGGATAGGGCTTTTGTTTTTCTTTTGTTTTCTGTTTTTATTTTCTTTCATTTTTTTATTGGCTTTGTATGTCTATATTTATTTCTTAATCTCTTTTCCTATTCTTTTTAATTGATTTGCTACATGTGAATGGATGCAGTGCATGATGATGAATATAAAGGTGTTACACCTACTTGGTATAAAATGATTAGCATGGACAACAACACGTTTATGAACCAAAACAACATGTTGTGCATGTCTAACATTTTGGACAACATCTTTCCTTTTTGTGTTGTTTACCTAGTCTATAACAAAAATCTATACATGACCACCTCAACCATAGTAAGTGCAATGAAATTTTACCTTATTTTCATGTCTAGATGAGCTAGCAACTTGTTTATTATCAATAGAATGAGAAAGCACACCAGCATATTTAAAGAGCATCCGTTTTGAGCTAGGAACCATTTGAATCAAGCCATTTCGGTGACTTTACAACCTTAGATGGGTGTGCCTTAGAATGAGCATAAGAATAAAAACCTAAACCAGTTTATCACTGTACTTGAATGAATTCAGAAGTAAGTTTAAGATCTTTTTACCACTACAAAATCGCTCTAGTGTGTTATGCATGTTATCAAGTTTCTTGAACAAGTCTAGACAATTTTCACATGATGTTTTTGCTTTTAATTTACAACTAGAGCATGAATCAACTTCATGAGTCTGTAAAGCATCGTTCAAAGCAAAAAAAAAAGTCTCAGCTTAGCATCCTGTAGTTTAACATTAAGATCAATGCAAATCAAAGATAGAATAACTACCATCCTTAGTATGTTTGCTACTAAAAATAGCTAACTTTTTGTTCTTTTCAATCACAAGCTCAAGTTGTTCAAGTGTAAAAGCATGCAGGTCTATTGAAAAAGAAAGTTGGTCATAAATCCATTCACAAGAAGTACCAGATTCATCATTAGCAATCAAAGTTTCAAGTCTTTCAATTTCATATTCGAATAAGTCAACTTTAGTGTCATCCTTCCTAATTCTCTTGCTGCTTTTCTCTAAAAGAGTATCAAGACCAACAACAACATGTCAAACGTGTAAAGAAATCATCAAGTGACTCACAATGTTACATCTCAGAACACATGTATTTTTTGTACAAATCTTGGCTTGCCTCTTTGACTGTCGCTAAACCTTCATGGTAGTCACAAAAAGTTTTACAAACCTCTGATGTATATTTTATATGAGCAACACGATCAAAGTCATCTTAAGTCAACAATTGAATCATCAAGTTTCTTGCTTTGTTGTTGACGTCGACTCCTTTCATGTTTCTAGTCCTTACTTGGTCATTTGAGAGCACATCATATGTCCTGTAGACCTTCTCCCAAATTGAAAGTCCCCATGATTTAATGTAGGGCTCCATACTTGCCTTCTAAACATGAGAATACACATCAGAAAACACACACGGTTTTTAAGAATAATATCCATTAAAACTAATCAAAAAACCATCAAATATTGTTAGATTAAGCAACTTGACTCTGATACCACTTGTAGGATTGAATGATATTGATCAACTATCAAAGGGGGTAAATAATATATGATAAAAAAATAGTGGAAATCTCAATCACTCAACCAAAAACAAATATGTATAACAAGCACATGTGTGTGAGTATGTACTTTGACATAAAAAATCATCAAAACTCCATATATAGTAGAGAAACGAGTTAGAAAGCCCACACAATAAGAATACATCAATAGGTTGAGTAAAAACTCAAGTTATGATACAAACGTGGTCAAAGGTCAGCTGAAATTAAACCGACGCGAGAAACATAATATGTATGAAGAAAAACAGGGTACGGAGACCCAAAAATAAAAGTTTTAGATGACGATGCAAAAGATCTGCGCAAACAACGATTTTTACTCTAAACACACGAAATCTAACTGCAAGGGATGTCTCCCACTCAAATCTGGTCCTCCATATTTATACACAACCCTTAGCCAACCCTATCCAACTTGGAAACATTCTAAACTGACTTGAAAACTTCAAAACTGAATTAGAAATAACTCATCCCCAGATAGATTACTTACTAAAATCTCTTGGACCCCCCAAAATACTTTTGGGCCTTACAAAACTCTTTTGGGCGCAACCACTAAAATTATAAACATAAACAAAATCATAATCAATGCTTTTGACCAGAAAAGCTTGATTTCAACCAGAAAAGCTTGATTTCAACCCAAATCTTAACCGGATACGTGTACAAAACATAGATTTGCTTGAACTTGTCTTGGACCTCCATTACCACGTCCAAAACTTCTTATCCATGCCTTGGAACCATGCTACATGTCAATGCCACCCATGCACATGTGCACACTGCCTTCCAACACATTCGACACACCTCATATGCACCATTTTTATACCAAATACACTACGTGACACCTTTGATCGAAGAATTGTGGTTGTTAAACCTCAACCCCTCTCTGAGTTTAGTTCAAGTATCACCATCACCAGCCATGTCTTGACCTTAAACAACACATGCACATAAGCAAACAACCAATTCTTTGCAAGCACAAGCCCACGACTTGACTCTTGTTAGTCCAAACCCACAACACCTTGTAAGAACAACTCATACAAACAGTTGTACTCCTCAACCAGCCATGAACCACCAAAACACACTAAAAACTCATTACACGAGCACCACACCTATGGAGTTCTATGCCCGAGTCTTCATCAAGAAAGAAGCATAGTTCAGAATCAACATTTGATAAGAGAACTGTGCTAGGACTAGTGTTGTGAGTGTTATAAGGACTAGTGTATTTTTTTATAAGTTAGTATGTTGTAAGTATTGGTGATGTTTATTTATTTTGTGAATGTTGTTTATATATTCTAAGATCGAATAAAGGGACTTTTTTGTCTGGAATACATATTTGTAGTAGTTCATAACAAGAACTGCAACAGAAAATGTGATAATAAGAATCGGATAGAAACAGGAACCGGTGCTAGCTGGTGCTAACAGGAACTAATAATTACCATGGGTTACAGTTTACAAACGGTTCATGTCATAGATTTATCGGAACCGGTTCATAACTGGAACTGGTTTTGGTATCCGATTTATTAGTACAGATTCATAACGCGAACCAGTTTTTATACTTTGCCTATTATATCGGTTTTCATAACTGAAACCGGTTCTGATACTTGATTTATCAGTACCAATTAATAACTTGAATCGGTTTTGTTACTCGACTTATCAATACCTATTCATAACTAGACCGATTCTGAAACTCGACTTATTGATACCTGTTCATAACATGAACTAGTTATGACAATCGTCTTTTCAATACCTGTTCACAACGGGAACCGGTTCTGATAACTCATATAAGAACCGCTAATGATAGTCCTTATTATCAACATCCAGATTTTGCTACTGGTTCTACAACCGGTATGGATGACAGTTATGTATCAGTACAGATGGTTGTTTCTGTTGTAGTGTAGTCTCCATAGGGCGGTTTCGCACCAGAATATTCCCGTGAATCAGGCACCATGGCCTCTAGTAAACCACCAGAAGATGACACATGGCAATGTACGAGTTTGGCGCTAGGACCAGGTCGGCCGAACCCCTAGTGGCCTACCTCGCGCCGCCTCTTTGCCAGGAGGCTGACATATGGATCCCTAAGACGGTGCCAGGTGATTCCCATGAAGTTGAGTCAGTTTGTGCCATTTTGTGGTCTCTTTGATCCATGTGTAGTCTATGTGGCGATCTCTTATTGGTCGGAGTTGTGTTTTTTTTGCTATGTGGGTGTGTTTTCTTCTTATTTGTATAAAATCACCTACATGCATAATTTCTCCAAGTACAAATGAAAGTACATTATTTATAAATGACACGTGTGTATGAAATATAAATTCTCTTTTATGTTGAGTATAGTTGACATTCAAAATGAGCACTTAACGAACATCGATGGGAAACAGGACTTACTGCTTTAGAGATAGCAACTATAGAGGTAGAATAGCTACGAGAGCTCTTGATGAACTTGTTTGTGGTTAAAAACCCATTAACGGAACTTCTTATGAATTGTGACAATGAAATGGTAATAACTAAAGTGAACAATTCTAAAGATAATGCAAAGTCATTAAGGCACGTGAAGAGACGTTTGAAGTCCGTCAAAAAAATAAGAAACTCCGAAATAATAATTTCTTTGTATATACAAACACATTAAAACCCGGCAAGCCACTTTGCAACTATCATGTAATATGATAGAAAGTGCATCAAGGGAGATGGATTTGAGACCTATAAGAGTGATACCAGAGTGGTAACCCAACCTATATGATCGAAGATCCCGTGAATTAGAACTATTTGTCCATGGAACAGAGCATTCTATAATATATCCTTTGTATGTGAAGATGTACAATTATACTCTTAAAATATAATAAAGGATGGCGATATATCGTAATGTGGCTTTTGTTGGCAAAATGTTGCAAATTTTAGTAACACATAGATAGTGAAAGTTAAGGGAGATTTGATTATAAGAGAAGTTCTACCACTTCTAAGAGAGTGAGAATAAGAGTGGTACACGTGCGCTCTTGCCCCTCTTTCTCGCTCGCCCTTGCCTCATGAATTGTGCGTTTCATGAATTTAAGCCTCGAGCCGAGTCCATATGTTATTTTTACTACTCGGGAATTGAAGTTGAAGACTGACGTATAAACAAACAGCCGAATCACTTCAGATTACAAGCAAACTATGGGCTATTGTAACCGACTTAGAGTCTTCTCGATTTGCTATAAATAAGGGCTTGCATGTAGGGATGGTAACTCCATAATAACATACTAGGTTTTGCCTTTCTCACTTCTTGCGCCGCTATCATAGTCTACTCCATCCCGAACATCGGCGTGTACCGGCTATCAGGAGAGCAGGTCTACAGAACCGCTTTCCCTTGCAATCCTACACTAGAAGAGGACAAATAAGATTTTTGAGAAGTACTCCACATGACTGCTTACGTTCTTCACCATGGGTCGTATGCCATCTAAGTGGGGCAGTGCTAACTAACTTCATCTTTGTTGTTGTCCGCTTCAACCGATTTTCATCAACACTAAAACATCTACAACTATTCCTCTAGCTATAAATCAAAACGAGTAACTAATACATGTTCCAATATCTTATTGTGATATGGTTGTAGCTACGTGCGTGTTTGCTACTGTTCGTGTTGATTATTACTTTTATCGTGCGTTATTTTCAAAAATTAATCGGTAAAATGTTTAAACCTCTAACATCGGCTATTATTTGTTTGTTCTCTATGTATGAATGCACTCCATGCAAAGAAAAGAAATATGACACATCACTTATATTTTTATTTCCATATTAATGTTTGGAGCATAATACTTCCTTATGGTGGACAAGAGGAAGACTACAATAGGCGCAAGAATTGGAAGACAAGTATGGATGATGGATCAACCGAACTTCTCTATTGGATACTGTCGGAGTGCGTGAGCTGCGACACTCCTCCCTGTCTGCTCGGAAGCAGCCCGCGAGGTTCTTTTTTCGGAGGGGGCTTGGTACCCTACACCGAAAACATGGTTCGGGCCACCTAAGCGTAATACCCTACGTCCACGAGAGTGCTTGTTCTATTGCTTGAGCGTGGGTGCTTGTGCGTTGCGGGATCTGGAATGCGAATCGGGAACCCTCTGCAGGGTGGTCACCCCGGTCCTTTTATAGTTCAATGCCGAGGTGGTTACAATGAGGCTTGGGGCCCGACAGGTGGCCCCAGAGCTACGTGAACCCTCTACATGATCTAGGGCTTTGTCTTCTGAGTAGAGTGGCCTGCGGGGGAGTTAAGTCCCGCTGTCCGGCGCGCTGAGCGCCCCTGACCGCGGGTCAGGTGATGATGAAGACACCGTCTTGTCGCCGCGTCTTCTCGCCCTACTTCGGTGGCTTCGTGCCATTGGGTGGCGCTGTACTTTTGTCACGCCTTCGCCCTTTCTTGTCACTGTAATGGAGAACGGGTGGAGGACAAAGACGTGCGCAGTGCGCCATGTTCTGGGGAAGGCGCGAGCCTTGAATGCGAAGCTTGATAGCACACCTCCTTGACTTCGTTGACCCATGGCCCACGACGGATCATGGGGCACGTGGCGGCTCTGGAGCTCTTCTCGATAGGCTTGGTGCCAGGGGACACGTGGCAGCTCCAGACCTACCTCAGTGGGGAGACTCGGGCCAGGGCACGTGTCTGCACCAGAGCTGTCCTCAGCGGGGAGGTGGCTCAGAGCAAGGGGACATGTGGCAGCTCCGGACCTCACCTTAGTGGGAAGGCTCAGACTAGAGCCTAGGGCACGTGTCAGCATCGGAGCTGTCCTCAGTAGGGAGGTGGCTCGTAGCCAGGGGACATATGGCAGCCCTGGACCTCACCCCAGTGGGGAGGCTCAGACCGGAGACCAGGGCACGTGTCGAGCCCGGTACTGTCCTCAGCAGGGAGGTGGCTCGGAGCCAGGGGACACGTGGCAGTCCCGGACCTCACCTCAGCGGGGAGGCTCGGACCAGAGCCCAGGGCACATGTCAGCTCCGGAGCTCAAGCGCACGTGGCAGCCCCAGAGCTGACCATGGGGCCAAGGGCACATGGCTTACGCTGGGTCCGCCTCAGCAGGGAGGCGGGGCCCAGGCTGTCTTTTACCCACTACACAAGGGTACCCGGTCTGCAGGGTACCGACAATGGTCCCCGGGCCCATCTCGGGGGAGGCATCGAGCCCGCCGGTGGGGCCCCCATCTCTCCCGCGTGGTGGTTTTGAACCTGTACTTTGGAAACCAAAGTGGTGGCGATATTTTTGCATAGTGGACGAGTGGTTGTACCTGGGAGACGAAAAGGCTGCACGTCCTTGGCGTAGTGGGCATACTTGCCGGTCGAAGGGGCAGCACGTCATCAGCGTAGTGGATGCGTGCTTGCTCCTGACTGGTGGGTCGTGGCGACGTGCTTGAGGGGTTGCTCCGAGGCATCTACTGCTGCAGCCTTTGGGTCGACTGCAGCAGCTCCACCGTGCCACTCTTCTCGAGAACCGCCGGACGTTCCTGAGAAGTTACCCACCTGGCCCCTAGTGTCTGACGGGTGGACCTGGGTCCTACTCATCGTTGGGGGAGGCAGGTAACCTGCCACGTGGCACGATGGAAACCCAAACGTCGTGCCTATTGCCCTGCCAGAGGTTGCGGACATATAAAGGGAATCCTTCTGGAGAAGGACAGTTCCCTTTCGCCTTTTGTAATCTTCGCCTTCCTCTTGTGCGCTCAAAGCCTCCACTCCTGAGCGCTCACAACATTTCCTCGCCACCATGTTTTCCGGCCTCTGTTTGTCCACGCTTAGGAGTGATGGCGACATCGCTATCATGAGGCGCCTGCTCGGCTGGCAATTGGCCACGTTCGACGGGAAAATCCGTCGCGGGAGGGTCCCACTGACTGACATGCGACCCGGCGAGGTGGTACTCTTCACCTCGTACGTGTTCTCCGGGTTCGCACTCCTGATATCGTCCTTCCTCCTCACCCCGCTGGAGGTGTATGGGCTACAGTTGCAGCATCTTACGCCGCACGCCCTCGCTCTAGTGCCCGTCTTCGTCCACTTGTGTGAGATGTTCATGTGTGTACGACCTTTGGTGCAGCTCATCAGGGTGTTCTTCTCCTTGAGGGCCTCGTGGAGAAGCACAAGCCATCTAGGGGATTACTACTTCCAGCACCGAGGGAGGCACTCCACGCCCTTTACTCCCGGGAAGTGGGAGCACTGGAGGGAGATCTGGGTGATTGCCCAGACTGACGTCTACGACCGCCTGGAGTTTCCAGGTGGCCCGCCGATGGCCGAGATGGCCGTTGGGGATGAGATCTTCGACCTGCAGGACGCATACACACCGGTACTGGAGAGGATCAGGTACTGGGCGTGGTAAGGCCTCACCTCGCTGATGGTCCTGGCTGACTTCCTGTCCCGACGGATTGCCCTCTCCAGCAGTGCGTCCGAGCTGCATGGAAGTACACCGTGGAGGCCGACATGACCCGGTTGGCGCGCAGAGCAGGGTCATCGCCGAATAGGGAGGAGTTGGAGACGATGCTGCAGAAGCTCTCCTGTGACCCGATTACCGACGACTCCATCACCCCGCCGGTGAGCTGCTAGCCCATCTACCTCAACCCGCACGCGCGGTCGAGGCTGCTGAAAGAACTGCCGACGCTGGACAACATTGATGTCACAGTTTGGCAGATCGGTGATCCCTCGTGGGGCATCAAGATCCCCGAAGAATACGGCTTCGGTGGTCAGGCAGGTCCTATGCCAGACTCACTCCCAAGCAGGGGGAAGGAGTCGGGCAGGGAGGCCTGCGTCTACGGCGCGCCCTCGTTCGCCACCAAAGGATGCGCCAGAGCCAGGCAGGGCGTCAAAGAGGAAGCTGGTCTATCTTGACGGAGATTCATCTCTGGCCCCCAGGCGAGGGGTTCCCAGGTGTGGCGGACCGGAATCCGCTCATCCAGGATCGCAGAGGGTGGTGTTGCGCGATGCGACACCCGACAGCACACGCCATAAGGACATATTATATTACATGGGAAAACAAACTGAATGTACAAAGTAGTACACTTCTCAGTTACAAACTAGGGTATTTATTACACAACGGAAGTTTCTTTTGTACAACTCACGCCCGCCTATCTAGCAAAAGTCGGTTGCCCAGCCCTAGGGCAACCCACACTAGTTGCACATCTCAGCTCAGCGCGGCGTGTACGGTTCCCACTCAGCCGTGGTCCCCGATGGAGGGTAACCCTCTCCGGTGGACTCGTACTCTGAGTCCGTGGGTGGCTCTTCACCTGAAAAAAACTTAAGCAGCAACCGTGAGCACGAGGGCTCAACAAGACTTAACCGACTCACCTAGGCATGAAACTCTACATGAGGTGTACAATGAACATAGGATAGTAACATTACAGCAAATGGACACGCCTACAAGTTCATCCTTAATTCATCTTTTAGCAACAAGTTAACAGTTCAGGAATCTGAAATTTAGTAAGCAATATTTGGTGGCACACATGTAGCAATACAATTATATCATATCAGCAATATCGAATCATCACATTTCATACATTAGCCTACGTCATGACTCAGTGACCAAGTGGTACTCTTCACCGCGAGGGACGGTGAATCGACTCGATATACACCTGCAGGGACACCCAAAGAGCACGTCACGTACACCCACCCGTGGAGCTGCACAGCACACTCACTCGATGCCGTACGGGAAAACCTTTCACCCAACAGCCCAAACTTAGTGAACTACAATTTCAATTATAGATCATAGAGTTTGCATGAATTTTCCTAGTATTTTTGGAGCTAAAGTTTATCCAGAACTGAATTTCCAAGTTTTGGAAATTCTCTGAAAATGTTTTTGTATTCAATTGAACACAGCACCTTCAAATCTGAATTGCCCTGATTAAATCAACTCCAATTGGTCTGAAACTTTTACAGGGGTTCACTAACATCCTAAATAATATTCTGGCAAAATTTGAGGATTTTTGGATGAACCAAACTCCCTCTAAAATTCTTTTGCTGAAAAACTTTAAAGAATGTTCCAGAATTAAATAATGGGTTTCATACAAATTGGGTTGCATATTTGGATATATCTATGCAAGATGAATACAACCCAATTTGAATCACTAAATTTGGAGCTTGCTAGCAAAAGTTGTGGGGTTCTAAAGTTTGGGAAAATTCTGAAATTCGAATTAACCAGGAAAAGTTCAAATCCCTGACAGCGGGCCCGGCCCCCACGTGTCACCACCTTGACTACACCACACGGGGCCACAGGACTGTTCTCCGCGTTGTCACAGATGATCCGGTGCAACAGAAAATCCCCACACTGTGTATTGAGCGACTGACGAGCGGGCCCGGCCGACTCGTCTTCTTCCTCGCGCCAGCTCCTTTTCCCGCGCCGCCCCCTCGCCGGCACCTCACTGAAGCTCGCCGGTCCCGGCTTCCCAGCCGCCTCTCGGCCGGAAACTCGCCACCTGGGCCTAATTTTGTGCGTTGAACATGATGGCACCAACTTCTCCGGCCGGTGGTGGCCCTAACCTAGTCGACGATGGTGCAGTGGCCCGGGGTCACTTCGGCTATGTCACCCAACGTTTCTAGCCAGCCAAAACCTTGGTGAAAGGGCTCTAAAGCACCACGAAATCCCAGGGAAGATCGACAGGGCCATGCAAAGGCTCGGGGAGAGCTCTAACCTAGCTGTCACCGTGAGCTCGATCCTCCCCGCCATAACCGCGGTTGGAAAACCGTGAAATACGCCGGCTACAGCCAAAATCAAGATAGGGTTGCGAAGTGAACTTGGGCGCCATCACGTCTAGCTCCTGTGAGTGCAGTTTGATATGCTCTAATCAAGTATACGTCGGGAATTTGCGGGTTTCTTACCAGAAGGTTGTTCTGCACCGGCTCAAAGTGTTTTGCGAAATTCACCGGCGATGAGCGGTCACTTGGTCCAGGATTTGGGGTTGAGCAGCGTGGAGCCTGGACGCGTCCAAAACCGCTATTTCTTGGTCATGACAAGCCCTCTGCTGAGCTGCCCATGGGAGCACCTTTGCTCGGTCTTCCCGGCCGCCGCGAAGAACACCGTTTTCTCGGGTTATGGTGGCTCAGCTCGACTGGAACTGGTGCGGGGAGGGCATGGGATGTTTGGGAATGCTGGTTTGCTGGGTTGCCGACGCTTGCACGCGAGAGGAAATCGTTCCCGAGCGACTTGATCACGGCGGCTGCTCCTCGGCGTTCTGTCGTGCGAGAGGACGGTGGCTGGCGGTCGTCTCGGTGCTGTGGCGAGCTGGGGCACGGCTGAGAGTTAAGACCCCCCACGAGGAGCTCGCCAGCGCGAGAGGGAGGAGCAGGAGCTGTCGCCCGGTGCTCCTCGGTGACTCACGGTGGAAATCTCGGCTCTGTTCCGAGTGCAAGACTTAACCCCGAAGGCTGTTGATCTCTATGCATTTTTAACCTCCCCAATGACATGTGGGTCCCACCAGTCAGTCCCCTATCCCTCAAAAGATCTCCAAACACTTGGCAAGTGACCAATTCAAATGTTTGGAGCTAAAACTGAGCTACATTTGTATGGTTGGGCAAATTTCCCCCAAATTCAAATGTATATTTGAATTCTTTGCACATTTGGATCCTTTTTGGAAAAATGGGTAGCAAACCTTTTCAAAAATTACTGAAACTTTGCCTACCCACTAATTTGGACCTAAGGAATCCAAATATGCACTTTGATTCTTGTGTTAGCTTCTGCAACCATGAGTTTGAATACAATAGTTTTGAATCACCATTATGTCCTCCCCTCATTTGAATTTTGAGTTGGACATTAGT
Organism: Neostapfia colusana; assembly: GCA_030760725.1. Classification (NCBI taxonomy): domain Eukaryota; kingdom Viridiplantae; phylum Streptophyta; class Magnoliopsida; order Poales; family Poaceae; genus Neostapfia; species Neostapfia colusana. The sequence goes on from JASWHV010000011.1 coordinate 67,412,154, forward strand.
TCAAATTCTGATTTTCAAACCCTCCCATTGCACTTGAGTACTTCAACTCAGTGGTCTTAATCCAACTAAGGTCCAAACATGTGAATGACTCTAAGTTGGTTTTAGAATCACTTCTCATGTGTTATCACATGTGTGGAGAGTTTGAACCACCACCCTTTTGATGGAGGTTCCTTGCTCTTCACAATATATTCACAACAAAACTGTGGTGTTGTGAGGTGATAAAAAATTTTGCAAGTCCCTTTTTCTTGGGCTTTTACACGAGGCTTCCCATGATCTCGCACCGGGCTCGGCGACTGGCGCCGGAGGCAGCTCTGGAGCTGCCGCTGCTGGAGCAGCCCCGGCGGCCACGGGAAGGGCGTCTAGAGCTGCTGGAGGTTCAAGGCGAGCTCCAGCAACATCATTGGCTTCTTGGCCGTCGAGGGCCACCCCAGCTTAGGGCGCATATTCGGCGTCGAGGTCCTCGATAGGGAAGGCTCCTAATGTGGTGTCTTTGTCGATGAAGACCCCCGAGGCTCCGCCAGCTCTGAAGCCAGCGGAAGCGACCTCAACGTCAGCTGGGGTGAGTGGCTCGAGCCCCCCGCATAAGAAGCTCCACGTGGTGGAACTTTCAGGTACGGCTCAACCTTGCGGGGCTGAGTACTGAGCCGCTGGATGGGCGTAGTTGATGCTTGGTGCTTCTTTTTGTAGGGCTTCTCAGCAGATCACCTCTATTCCTCTTCCGCCGCATCAGTCCGAGAGCCAGAGCTCCCTTTCCACTAAAGTTCCAACATCGACGGCAGTGCCTAAGCATATGCCTAGGGCAGTTCTAGATGTTGGCAACCGGGCCCCCGAGGCCAGCCAACTAGCGGGCACGGGCACCACTGGTAGCAGTGCGGTTGCTGCTGGGCGAACTGCTAGCCCTCCACCCCTCCCTTCACAAGTTGCCGTGATGGCAACCCCACCCTTGGGCGAAAAGCTGGAGGGTGTCGATGCAGTACCTCGCCTGACAATGCCGAAGACTGTCCCAGTCCCCAGAGCCGCAAGGGTCGTCCGCTCTAGCCTGGACCAGATGCAGGACACACTCGAGCAAGAGTGGGCCGAACTGATGTCCGAGCTGGAGCGCCTCCAAGACTTGGATAACCTACTGAAGGCGCGGGTCCAGTCTACCAGGGTGAAGGCTCGGGCTCGGGAGGAGCGGCTCGAGGCTCGAGAGGAGGTGCTGGAGGAGACAGAGGTTGTCGTCACGTCCCTCCAAAAGAATGCGGCGAACCTCTAGGCGGAGGCTGAGAGCCTCCACGCCTCCACCGATGAACGTCTCGTGGCACTGACGGAGCTCCAGGAGAAGCTCCTTCATCACGAGAAGGAGGTGGAGGCGTGGGAGAGGGAGCTCTCTGAATGTCTGGCTGCCTATGAGGAGGAGCGAAGGTGCCTGGAGGAGCGGCTCCGGGGCGTCCATGACCGGGAGCTCTCCGCTACGTCCAGGGAGTGTGACCTGGAGGAGCGGGCTGCACGGCTGGCCACCAGGGAGCAGGCCCTGGCTGCTCTGGAGTAGGGGCTAGCCGCTCGCGAACAGGAGCTGGCGAGGAGGAGTTCGGCGGAGGAGCTGGCTTCTTCTGCCAAGGAAGTCAAAGATCTCCAGGCTTCTCGCGCTGCTGAGGCAGAGAAGCTATGAAACTTCCTTGAGCACGCAGAGGCAGCTCTAGAACCCTTCGGTTTCGGGCCCTTGCGCTCCGGAGGGCCGGTCCAAGAGGTGATCCAGGTGCTCCCTGCTCTGGACTTGGTCGGGAAGAAGCTCCTGATGCTGGAGAATGTCATGGGGGAGCATGTGGAGGCCGAAGGAAAAAGCTCTAACCCAGATGGTGGCAGGGCATGTACTCTCTTGCCTTTGGAGCTATGACCCCAGCATCTCCCTGGAACCTGTGGTGCAGGTCCATAGCGCAGAGCTGTCGAGGATGAAGAAGTCTTCCGTGGAGGAAGCCGCCCGACTTGTAGCTACTAGGTTCCAGCGTGGATAGCTCCTAGGTCTCCCGCTTTCCTTGTATCCTCCTATGTATGCCGGAGCTCTATTGTTGTTAAAGACTTTTTGTTTCAAGTCTTTATGTTGTCTTGAGTTGTTGATGTAGACTTCGGACCCTTGGCATCGCAAAGGTCCAGAATGACTTATCCGATGTGGATAGCTCTTTGCCGATGTCTCGAGCTTGTTCCTCTGGGTCCTTAGCAGCGTAAGGACCTAGGGCGCTCCGCAGTGTGACTACCACCCCTTCTAGGTCCTCGGCGGCGTAAGGACCTGAGGGAACTTCGGCCCTTGTCTTCAGCTTGGCGTAGCTGGTACACCAAGTCTTCTGCTCGCTACTGCAGTGGTCCGACATCCTACCCGCATGGTTCACCATGATGGCCCCTTGGTAGATGTGGCCCTTGTGTTAGGGCACACCTACCACTGGATGACGAAGGACGTCAGCATCAGGGCCCCTGGGAGGTCCGGAACGCCAAGGACCTGTGCAGACCTGCAGTTATGGCATAAAGAGGGAGTAGTCGTGCTCTCTGGTCACTCTTCCTTGTTTGGTAGCTTTACTGTGGCTTAGGGTCCTTAGTAAAGCTGCGGGGCTTAGATAATTCGATGTGGGTCGTTCGGCTATGGTTAAAGCCTTCCCCAAGGGTATGAGCCATCCGATTCCCCGGTACCGAGCTGTAGCACTGGAGAGGCAGGGTACACACGCTAGGGGTACGAAACTAGGCATAGCAGGCTACGCCCCTGGACCTCCCGTTGGCGTAAGCTTTTCGGGGGAGGGCCATTAGGCGTCATAGGGCCCAAGGTAATGAGACAACAAAAGGTCCCTAAGTTACGGTTAAGACTTTGCTCGGGGGTATGAGCTATCTGGCTCCCCGGTACCGAGCTGTAGCGTTGGAGAGGCAGAGTACATACGCTAGGGGTACGGGACCAGGCATAGCAGGCTACGCTCTTGGACCTCCCGCTGGCCTAAGCATTTCGGGGGAGGGACCATTCAGCGCCATATGACCCTCGAGCAATGAGACGACCGCAGGACCCCGGGTACGCCACATGTACCTCAAGCAGACCCGTCTGAAGAAGGATAGCACAACCCTTGCTACGATTGAACACAAGGAAGAGTGACTAGCCACACGACCGAAGTGGTATGAAAAGAAAACACGAAAAGTATGGGGGCAATGTCAGGGGTCCGGTTACTTTTCTTATCCGCGGGTGTGTTCTTTCTGGCCCCCAAGTACTCAGTTGTAGAACAGGGGAGGCAAGATGTGCAAGCAAGGGGTACGAAACAAGGCATAGCAGGCTACACACCCTGGATCTCCCGTGGGCGTTAACCTTTCAGCGAGGAGACCTTCCAGTGCCACGGGACCTAGGACAAGTAAGTAGGATAGGCTCCAGACATTCCATTTACAGTTGATATGCATGAGTAAGCACAAACTGTAAACAAGGTACGCAAGGTAGGATAATTTTTTTTCTTATTTCTGGCTTCCTTTGGGTGATAGGAGGAGACAGGCCATGTAAGAAGGCAGCGACCCGCCCTGGATGACAAGAGTAGCAGGACCCCTCCAAGGCTTAGCTGTTCTAAGCGCTGTTTCTAGACACTATGACACCTTTACAAAGAAAGAGAAAAAAATACCCTACCACTGCACTAAGGTAGAACTTACATAGATGTTCTATGTTCTGTAGATTGGGTAGAGGTACCCATCCTCCGTGGCCAGGTGGGTGCACCTGGGGTGGCGCACTTGTGTTGCTCAGAAGGGACCTTCCCGGCTGGGGGAGGGTTTGTCACCCCTTCTGAGAAAGTGTTTAGCCGAGGCACCAGGTGGCCCTGCCTTGGGTTGTCTACTCTGCGTGTACCATTGTTGATATCGCCGGAGCACCTAGCAGTGTAGCGCATTTCATGCAGCCTCTAGCCACGTTACCTCGTCGACGAGGTCAACTTCTTCACGTAGAAGTTGGTTCTGCGTGGCTTCGTCATTTGTCCGGATGTGGGATGAGCCCTTGGTGTGTTCTGAAGGGAGGGCGGCCTCGACCCCCCACACCAGCATAAGAGGGTGTTTCCCTTATCGCACGATGGGGGGGCGCCTGGTTAGGCATGTAGCGTCTTGCGTCACTCGCTGTCGGGATACTCCATCTCCTGCTCATCGTTGGCCTCCGGTTTGACCTTTTGTTTGCTGTCAATACCCTCAATACCGGGTACCCTCGCACATAGTAGAAGACCGCCTAAGGACCTCGCCCCCTCCGTAGGGGTGAGCTCCAAAGGCACCACATGTCTGGCAGGGCCAGGCCTCCCCTCAGAGGTGAGCCCCGGGCCTGCCACGTGGCCGGCAGAGCCGGACCTCGCCCCCTACGCAGGGGTGAGCTCCGAAGGCGCCACGTGTCCAGCAGGGCTGGGCCTCCCCTCAGAGGTGAGCCCCGGGCCTACCACGCGGCTGGCAGAGCCGGACCTCGCCCCCTCCGCGGGGGTGAGCTCCGAAGGCGCCACGTGTCCGGCAGGGCCGGGCCTCCCCTCTCCTCAGAGGTGAGCCCCGGGTCTGCCACATGGCTGTCAGAGTCGGACCTTGCCCCCTCCGCGGGGGTGAGCTCCGAAGGCGCCATGTGTCCAGCGGGGCCAGGCCTCCCCTCTCCTCAGAGGTGAGCTCTGGGCCTGCCACGTGGCCACGTGCAGTGCTGCCCGCCCCGACGCGGTAGGTAGCATGAGTAAAGGCATGCCGTGCCTTGTCCAATCAAGACATTCAAGACCCGCGCCTTCCCAAGACGCGGAGACGTGGCGCGTGCCCCTGTGAGGAGACACTGTGACGAATCGCGTCACAGTTAAGACAGGCACGCCATGTCAGAAGCCGCAGACCAATAAATACAGCGACAAGACATGCCTTGCCGTCCCTGCCATCATCAATCGCTATGCCTAGCTTGCGGCATGGGCAGGACGACAGGATGGCGACTAAGAAGCCATCGTTAGAGACAACTACCACGATTCACTACAAGATGTGGTATATGGTAGGAAATCACCCTGGGGCCACCTGTCGGGCTCCGGGGCCCACCTTGTAAGCTGCCCGAGCCTTGAAGTATAAAAGGCTCTGGTAGGCAACGTTACAAAGGGTTCGGATCCCTCAGCATTCGACCCCGGTTCGGCATTTTGCTCAACTCCCTCTAGCGCCTAGGGCAACCCAGTTCATCACCAAGCTTAGAACTCTGGTTCTAAGCCTAGAGCTACACAGCTCCCGTAAACGTAGGGTTTTACGCTCCGGCGGCCTGAACCACGTAAAAAACCTTGTGTCAATCCTCTCCATCTCACACGACCTTCCGAGAGAACTAGCCCCTCCTAAAAGAACCTCCGCGGGCTGCTCCTGAAGCAGGCCCGACGGAAGTGTCGACGGCACACTTCGACACCCTCCCACTGGCAGGAAGGTGCACCATCTTCGCGTGGTTGCTGCTGTTGCAGCTCACGGAAGCGCTCCACGAGCTTCTTGATCTCATGGCAGTCGCTAGCCCCGTGGCGGTCGGTGTTGTGCACCGGGCACTACTGGCCGTCGTTGCACGTGGACGACGGTCGCGGGCACTTGTCAGAGCGTGGCGCTCGGCCCCTACCAGCCGCTGCTAGAGCAGTAGTGGGTGCTCTGGCCAGAGGCTTGTTCATGCTTCGCTCTTATTCTTCTTGCTGTTGTGCAGAGCAGCAGCCTCTCCGGCACTCCCTGTCACGGAGGCAGATCACGAGTGCTAGTCTTGGCCTTCCGCCGCCCTGGCACATTTGTTGGCCAGGCTGAAGAGCTCGGAGACGTCTTGCACGTCGTGCGTGGCTAAATTCTCGAGCATCTTCTTGTCGCGGACGCCTTGCCGGAAGGCGACGATGACGGAGGCGTTGGAGATGCGGGGGATGGTGTTCCTGACCTAGGAGAACTGCTGGATGAAGGACCGCAGCGACCCCCATCACACTGATGCATGACGTGGAGGTCGAGCTCAGTGTTGGGTGGCGTGTAGGAACTCCCAAAGTTGGCTGTAAATTTCCAACACAACTCTTCCCAGGACGTGATGGAGCCTGGGGGAAGGTTCATGATCCATGACCGGGCCGTGCCGGTCAGGGCGACGGGGAAGTAGTTGGCCATGACGGCCTCATCCCCTCCTGCAGCTAGGATGGAGGTGGAGTAGATGTGCAGGAACTCGGAAGGATTGACTGTCCTGTCGTATTTTTTCGGCAAGTGGGGCCGAAACTTGGGTGGCCAGACCACCATACGAAGGTGCGGGGCGAGCGCCATGCAGCCCTCTACTGCCCCCGGAGAGGCAGGGATAAGCGGAGCGTGGCCCGCTGGTACGACGCTCGGAGAGCGACACTCTCCTTCAAGGTTGCGATGTCTCTTGCGGTGTTGCTCAATGGTGGTGCGACCGTCCTCGCTTGCAAGGCAACGGTTCAGCTCGACCCTAAGGTCAGCCATGGCCGTCACGCGTGGGGCTGTCACCTCACGGGCCATCATCGGCGTAAATGACTGGGCCAGTAAGGGTTCATCCCGATGTCTCCTGTAGGCAGCACAATTCATGGCAGCAGTGACGAGGTGGTTGACATTGCGTCGCCACTGTTCTACCGCCTCGGGGGTGGCACCCTCGCCCGAAGGGTTGTGGAGCAGAGCGCGTGCTGCGGCCAGCATGCTCTCCGGGCTCGGTTGCAGCGGGGCTATCGCCACCGTTGGAGTAGAGGGCTACCGAGAGGAAGAGGCCTCTAGCGGCACAAGCGCTGGTGGTCCACCGTCAGCACGGTCACCGGCTCGTCCTTACCTAGGCGCCGGGGGCACCACAGGGACACCAGCGATTTTGCCGCCGATTCGGACGGATTTGGGCGCCGGTGGCGCCGCTAGTACGCCGTCCGTCTGATCGCAGGCCTAGCTAGACCTGCCCACTCTGGAGCGAGAGGTAGCTTCATTGTCTCCCATCTGGAGACGACGGCGAGCTGAGCGAGTTGGATCGCCTTGGGAGGTGATGTTCACCATGGTCGCGAGGAGAGCGCGGAAAGCCCCCCTACATGGCGCGCCAAATGTCAGAGTGCGTGAGCTGCGACACTCCTCCTGACCTGCTCGGAAGCAGCCCGCATGGTTCTTTTTTTGGAGGGGGCTTGGTGCCCTACGCGACCTGGGCTCGAGGGAGCGGATGACAACTGAAATTTACGTGGTTCAGGCCGCCGGAGAGTAATATCGTACGTCCACGGAAGTGCTTGTTCTATTGCTTGAGCGTGGGTGCTTGTGTGTTGCGGGATCTGGAATGCAAACCGGGAACCCTTTGCAGGGTGGTCACCCCGGTCCTTTTATAGTTCAAGGCCGGGGTGGTTACAATGAGACTTGGGCCCCAACAGGTGGCCCCAGAGCTACATGAACCCTATACATGATCTAGGGCTTCGTCTTCTAAGTAGAGTGGCCGGAGGGGGAGTTAAGTCCCGCCGTCCGGCGCGCTGAGCGCCCCTGACCGCGTGTCTAGTGATGATGAAGACACCATCTGGTCGCCGCGTCTTCTCGCCCTGCTTCGACGGCTTCGTGCGGTTGGGCGGTGTTGTATTGCTGTCACGCCTTTGCCCCGTCTTGTCACCGTAATGGTGAACGGGCAAAGGACGGAGGTGTGCGCAGTGCGCCATGCTTTTGGGGAAGGCGCGAGCCTTGAATGTGAAGTCTGACAGCGCACTTCCTTCTTGACTTCATCGACCCACGGCCCATGACGGATCATGGGGCACGTGGCGGCTCTGGAGCTCTTTATCGATGGGCTTGGTGCCACCAGACATGTGGCAGCACCGGACCTCACCTCAGCGGGGAGGCTCGAGCCGGGGCCCAAGGCACATGTGTGTACCGGAGCTATCCTCAGCGGGGAGGTGGCTCGAAGCCAGGGGACACGTGGCAGCTCCAGACCTCACCTCAGCGGGAAGGCTCAGACTGGAGCCCAGTGCATGTGTCAGCACTGGAGCTGTCCTCGGCAGGGAGGTGGCTCAGAGCCAGGGGACACGTGGCAGCCTCGGACCTTACCCCAGCGGGGAGGCTCGGACCAGAGCCTAGGACACGTGTCAGCCCCGGTGCTGTCCTCACCAGGGAGGTGGCTCGGAGCTAGGGGACACGTGGCAGCCCCGGACCTCACCTTAGCGGAGAGGCTCAAACCAGAGCCCAGGGCACGTGTCAGCTCCGGAGCTCAAGCGCACATGGCAGCCCTAGGGCTGACCATGGGGCCAAGGGCACGTGGCTTATGCTGGGGCCCGTCTCAGCAAGGAGGCGGGGCCCAGGCTGTCTTTTACCCACTACGCGAGGTACCGATCTGCAGGGTATCGACAGATACATAACTAAAGTTGTAAAACATTTAGATGTGAATTGGAAACTTGCTTGTTTTTATTAAAAGAAAGGGCAATTCGGTGCATGTAACTCCCGCTTGAGCAGGGTCCGGAGAACGGCCCCGACTCATTTATGTCTTTTATACGTAGCCTTTACCTGCAAGAGGCTGTTTTCAGGACCGCGTCTTGCTTGTTTTTATTAACATGACAAAATTAAGAAAATACTTTAGTTGATTGCAAGATTTTTAAAAAAGAGAGAGCTCTTAAATCCTACGTTTCGTTTCAAGTTCAACATTATTAAACAATTAATTTGATCTGTAACAATTCTCTGTTCCCAAAAAATTAAGCATGCTCATGTTTCTTCAGATCGGGAAGAATCCTCCGGAACGGGATGGAAAACAACGCGACTGTGTTTCCCCGTTATTTATTATGATCCCGTGTTTTCCTTCACAGTCGAGGTTAGGTCCAAAATTTTATGCAAGGCCGAAGGCCCATACGCGGCCGATCCTGCCTCCACACGACGCGACCACGCCTCCAGCTCCGTACGCGTGTTTCCGCCGCCGCCGGCCATCCTCAGTCCTTGCCCTCCGCTTTCGACTGCTTTCATCCCCCACCCTCCCTCGATCAAGCACTCCCCACCGAACTCCAGACCGATGTTGGGACAGCTAAAAACCTAAACCCCTCGAATCCACCCGCGAGGCATGGACGCGCTCGTAGCGGCGGCGCTGGAGGAGGTGTGCGCTCGTCTCTCGCCGGGAATCCCCGTCGCGGAACTCTGGCTAGCGCTCCGTGTCGCGGCCGAGGCGGCGGGCCTGCCGCTCGGCGCGTCCGTCAAGCGCGCGCTGTTGGCCCGCCTACTCGCTCTCCCCGTCGTCAGCCTCGTCGAGGGGGGCGGGGACGGAGCGCCCGTGGCGGCCGGCGACCCGTCGGAGAGGGACGTGGAGGAGGCCGAGCGGCGGGCCGTGCGGCTAGTGGCGAGCTCCGCCATCAGGGATAACTTCCTCGGGATGTACGAGCGCAGGTTCGCGAAGACGGACCTGAGCGCCGTCCAGAAGGCCGCACTGGAGTGTGTTGCGGCGAGCAGGTAAGATTATCCATGACTTCCCTTTCACTAACCGCTCTCGTCAGTGGGGATACTTATGGCTTGTGAGCTTGTAAGTCTATGGAATTGCAAGATCCTGACTAGTGTTAACCATTTGGGTCTCCCCCTGGCGCAAGGGAGAAATTTATGTCCTTTCACCTTGCTTAGTTATGTACTTCACCTGAACACAATGTAGGACTCTGCACATAAAATTTCCTTCAAAGTTAAACACCAATTCCTTTTCTTTGCAATTATACATCACATTTTCTAATGAGCAACGTCCATCGTCTCTCTTTTTTTGGATGGTCCCTGTTCTATTAGGGGCAGTTCCATGTTGTTCACTAGGGTTCCTGATCTTATTTTTTGAATGATCCATGCCTGACTTATGTGGCAACTGGCAACCGAAGATAAGCTGCTAGCTATATCTCAAGTTTGTCATCCTACTTGTATAAGAAATATTTTTGTTTATCTGTCTTCATGGGTTCGAACCAGCCTGTCTGCAAAAGCAGGGGTAAGGCTGTCTAGAAATAACCCTTCCCCAGACCCCACATGTGTGGGAGCCTTCGGCACTGGGTACACCCTTATCTCTCTTCATGGCTAGAAGCTCATATATTTATTTGGTTCTTAATAGAGTGGGAAAGGGAATGCAAGGATTTTAACCGGCTCCAATCGGTGCATGTGTCAATCTCAATTGCATGTTGGGCATTTACAAATATAAGCTCTGATGGGTCGAAATTATCATGTCACTGCTCTTTCTTATGTAGAGTTTCACTTGCTTTGTTTAAGGAACCAACTGTTTGTCCCTAAAGTTTAACTTGCTCGAGTTAGGCAAGAAATCTACAAAGAAACACGGGCATGCCAAAATTTTGGCAATCAGTGGTCAACAAATGGGTGTCAAAACCTTTGGGGCTGGCTAAATTTTTGGTGATTGTTGTTTTTGCCGTTTGTGTAGCGGATGAAATATGCCCATGGAGTCATAACAATTGAAGTTTGCAACAATCTGCCTATGTCTCTAAGTAGTGTCAGTTATATTACTTGTCCCCAAACCCAAATTAGCATAATCAAAACTATCTAACAGAATGTTTATTAGCATTTCTCTCATGATTTCAATGTTTACTCTATACATTTTAATCTTTTGATACCTCTGTTTATTGTAATTTATATCCTTTCTTTTGTCATAGGACTTCTGGTGTAACACAGAGTGATCTATGCAAAAACTTCCGCATGAAAGGGAACAATTTTCATTTTATTGTGAAAAGTCTTGAATCACAGCGTTTAATAGTTAAACAATCTACTATTATAAGGGTGAAGGATCATGGAACTGAGGGGGCAGATGGTTCACAGAGTAAACAGATTACCAACACCAACTCACTGTATCTCTCCCGCTATGCGAAACAAATGAACATGAATTCACACCAAAGAATTGAGATTGTAAAGCCTGATCTACTGGGAAGCATTGAAGAGTCCAATGTAGATCCTTCGCAAGAAGATGGGGCTTTTGGTTTAAATTTCAAGAATGATGTATCTATTCATGACTATCTCCCAGCAATGAAAGCCATATGTGATAAACTTGACGCAGCTGATGGAAAGGTCCACTCTTGTCAACTTCGTTCTACATCATGATCTGCTAAAATTTGCTCAAGATTTTTTGAGTTTTTTTTGCTAACTCCGTGCTATTTCCCTATAGGCTCTTGTGGTGTCAGATATAAAAATCGATCTTGACTATAGGATGGCATATGGTCATAGAGCATGGAGAAATGTAAGCTTGCTTGAAATCACCTAAGGAGTTTTTGTCTTGAAGAACAAGTATGTTACCATTGTTGTGGTGGGGATGAAATCATCCCTAGTTTTCATACTTGCTTATGAGGGATGAGGAGATGGATCAATCTATTCCGTTCCTCAAACTAGATTTGTGGATCATTAGGTTTAGATGGTTTGTTACACATTCTATTTCTCAGACGAAACACCCTATTACTAGATATGATTTCTATTCTTGTTTTTCCTCCTTATTGGTTGTTATTGAGATGGCCTATTCTTCAGGTATTGCATAGGCTAAAAGATGCAGGACTTGTTCAAGAATTTGATGCTCCAGTCGATGATAAGGTTTTGTTAATGTCTCTCCTTGTTTTCCATACCTAATGCCATCTCTTAACTGTTATGTTTATTCTTTCAATTCATGGTTCTGTCAGGATTGGGAAGCTAGATTTTGTTTCTGTAGTTAGAGTACTGTTGGTCTCTATAAGTTGCTCGTCCATGAATTTAATAGCTTGACGGCATGTGTTACTGTTTATCTCCATGACTCTTTATGCTGTTAAAATGTGCTTTAACCTTGAACATACTCCGGACCTAAAGAGTGCCTCCAATTTTTTGTTAAACTGGACAGAGAACATGCAAAGTGCAGGAGCTGAAGCTTCATACACAACCCGATGACCAGAAGGGCCCTCAATCTTAGAGAGGGAGAGAGACAACAAAAGCTGTTTTCTAGTGCTAGTACCGTTACAAGAAACAAACACAAATATGGCTAATTAATTTATCACACTTTAACCATACAGCTGATTTAGTTTGCAGTACGTTACTCTTTCTTCATCTTTCTCAGTAGTGTACATTGTCAAACATTTAACGCATGATTTCCCTTTTCAGATTGTCCACTGCTTGCGCCTGCTAAAGAAATTTGATCCAAATGATTTTCAGCCTAAAAATTCAGCCTCAAACTACAAATATGGCAACAAAGATCAGGCAACCGATCAAGTTATGGAACTTCCATTAGAGCACTGCATATATGATATGATCAGTGCTCAAGGGACAAAGGGTATAACGCTTGTCGAGGTACACCTCTGAACCCTACAATCATGCAGCTTTGTTGTGTTATAATGTTTTTCAGTGAGATGAAATGCTTTTTCATAATGTCTACCATGCTTTTATACTTTTCCCTGTTGCTGTTATTGATACATATTGTGTACCTAATTTCCTCCTTGATACTTGATTCTGGTTACTTCCTAGGACAAGAGCAAACATATTGGCTTTCTTGGTTATCAATTTATTTTGGCAACTAATTCTTTTATTTAGCACTGGAGAAAGGGACAATTGGCCATGTCTAGATAGAGTAGCTCCTGTTACAGAGGAGTTTGAGATTTTAAGTTGGTGGCAACTGCGCAATGAAATTGAAACTGAAAAGTGGAAGGTTATCCTATCCTAGCTGTGAATTTCAAATGTTTCTCACTTGCTACATTACAACAAATTTGAAGCAGAGGTAGTACTATATAGTATGTAATAATACTTGTTTATGCTACTTTTGTCCACTTGAGTGGGATGTTAAGTTTGTTTCCTATCTTCCTTGATATTAGTAACTAGTATCTCATAAAAATTCCAATCAGATTGGTAGACGTCTTGGATACAACAATACCAAAAGGCTTCACAAAAGAGTATCATCCATGCTCCAAAAGTTCAATTTGACTTGGGAGTCTGAAGTTCCAAACAAGACATCACAGTATCGAGTTTGGACTTCAAAAAATTTCTTGCTCTACAAAGCTGGTACTGCGCTTCAAAGTCTTAAGGAGCTACCACAGGATTATGGCAATCGTTCTGAGTTGTGGTCACTAGTTCCATCTAAAGGAATGCATTCTCCTGCCCCGGAGATGGATTTATTTGTTAATAATAAACTCTTGCTCGAAGCAGCGAGCCATGATCAACCAGTTGGGCATCATCTCCAGAACAACTTTGATTCTTGTGTTGCAGTTTGTCAATCAGTTAATGAAGGTACAATGATCTACATTTGCAGGTTTATTGCTTAATAATTGATATTAAGTGCTTAGGTATCTTTTGGCACTACAATGCTGTCACAACAATGCTGCTGTAAGTGTTGGGAATAGTCCCACATTGGTTGTGGGGAGGATTGGACAAACTTAAAACTAAGGAGAGTCCGTCACCTCTTGGGCTAGCTTTTGGGTTGCAGCGAGGATTTCTCTCAGTTGGACCAACAACTCTCGGTATTGGGCTAATAGTGGTATCAGAGCCAAACCTACGATCTTAGCTGGTGTACACGACGCAGTGTTGGCCCAATGCCTAGTGGACCGCGGGTGTGTCCCATGAGCCTATGACGGGCCGGTCATGCATAGTGGGGCACTAATATGTGAAGTAGGAGGTTGTCGGGAATAGTCCCACATTGGTTGTAGGGGGAGAGTTGGATCAACTTAAAAGTGGGGAGAGTACTTCACCTCTTGGGCTAGCTTTTGGGGTGCAGTGAAGATCTCTCTCGGTTAGGCCAACAACTCTCGGTATTGGGCCAACAATAAGAGCTTGCAGTATTTGTGCTCCCTGAGGCATGACTTACTTGGACTTTAGCTTTCGATCACTAATACATTCAAATATATTTATGTAATTTCATTTAAGCAAACTTGCAATCACATATCTGATACAACGCACCATTTTGTCTATCATATATTTTAAACCCTCCATATCTTGTATTTTTTGAGAGTCCTGTTCCACTCAAAATAAACAACATTCTTTGTTACACTTAAAGGGGTCCACAAATTCAGAATTTTTGTCTAGATTTGAGTTACATGTTCTCAAATGTGTCGAGTAGCATTGTCCCTATCTTGATATTTTGCAGAATATTTTTTCTTTTGTCTTGTGTATATTCTAATTTTTTTTTTCATAGTCAAGTAGTTAATATTTTCATCTTTGGCAAATCAGCAATCTATGTAATACAGGTTGCAAATACAAAATTCCACTTGAGTCAATGAGTTGATGACATCCTCCCTTTTATCTACTGTTTAGATAATCTTCCTGTGCGTCAACGGAAGAGGCATCGTCGGCCTCCATCAACTTCCGATGAACGACGGTATCAAAGAATTCTACATATGTTACAGGTAGTATTTGTCAGTTGCATTTTTCTTTTCACATGAATGATATGCGAAGTACAAATGTGCTTTAATTTAATGTGCCTGTGTATAGTCCCTCTAATCTTTCTTACATGATGCTAGGATAGCAATAAGTGAAATAATTAAATATGAAAATAATGTTGGAGGGAGTATTGAAGGAGTCCCTACCACACCGTTTTCTCTTGATTTGATGCACAACATAATATTATTTTTGCATTCATCATATTTCTATGCATGCATCTTCTTTTCTGTGCTTATTCTTAGTATTGCATCATCATTCTTATTGCTATTATTGTTACTGTATTATTGGCAAATTTGTGGTCTCCGATTGTACCAAAAGTGTATGATACTCTTTTCTGTGTATAATATACTTCAGTCACTCTGTGCCAATCATTAGAAACATCAGAATTTGTTAGGTGATAGACTTTAGTGATGCTAGTGTGCTGTTTCTTGGACCATTTTGCTTTTTTTCTTTGATAGTACTCTATGATACATGAGAAATAACCCTATTCGTTTTTGTACGACATGGTGACAACTAGTTATGTGTTCCATAGTTATTAAGGCGGTAAGGCGACCTACCCTTTTTACCTTTTAAGCGATAAGGCGTAAGGCGAGGCGACACCTTAGTACTATATAAATTTAGGAAAATATTACCAACAATTTATATTAATAAATGTATTGTTATTAAACAAACACAGAAGAACTTCCACCACCAGCTAGGCCCACTAGTCCCCAGCCCAACTTCAGCACACTAGTACCGGCCCAACTCCACAACCTAAACCACCCACCTGCCGCCCCCACCCAATCCCCGCCCCACCGACGCCCCCACCCGACCCCCCCTGCCGCCGCCCCCACCCGATCCCCCCCACCCCCAGATCGGACGTCCTCCGGTCCTCCCCCGCCCCCTACCCTGCACACCGCCACTTCCTCCGCCGGCGGCGCTCGCTATTCTTCCCCAGGTAAGTGCGGGCCCCCCCGGATCGGCTTCCTCCGCCAGCGGCGCCACCCCCGCCCCTTCTTTCCCGGCGGATCTTCCCCCGCGTGGTCTTCTTTCCTGGGGGATCTCCCCCCGCGTGGTCGCCTTACGGCGGACCTAAGGCGACAGGGACGCCTTAGCGCTTAAGCAACGCCTTAAAAACCGTGCTGTGTTCCATGCTTTTCTTTTAAGAAATACATTTTTGTCCTGTTGACAGTATTAACTTTGAAGGGCGGACCTGGCGCAGTGGTAGTGTGTCTCCACTTGTGTCCTGAGGTTTTGGGTTCAAACCAGCCTCTCTGCAAAAACAAGGGTAAGACTGTCTAGAAATAACCCTTTCCCAGACCCCACAATGTGTGGGAGCCTTCGGCACCGGGTACGCCCTTTTAGAAATTTGTTGACAGTATTAACTTTATGATATAGATTGACATCTCTATATCATTTTGTTGATTCTGTGAAAGCTCAGGACTGTACATAAATCAAGACAGGCTGGGTAATATATCTTTTTGTTGTGAAAAAAGAACTTGTACTTATATTTTTGTGACATGGAAGAACTTACATGTCTATAGAAATTAGGAACAATCTCATTTGTATTTTTTCTTTTTCTGTGCGTCTTGATGCTAATGTTGGTGCATTGTGTTTTTGCGCCATTGCTTTGGCGATTACACTAGATTGTTGTTTGAGAACTTTCTCTTTTGCCCCTTTGTAGAAAAAGAAATTTGTACTCAAGGTGGAGTTACATAAATGGTTAGTGAGACTTGAAAAGAAAAATGGAAAACTAATGGACCGGAAGACACTGACTCGCACGTTGAATAAGCTTCAGCAAGAGGGCACTTGTAGATGTATAAGAGTTAGTGTTCCTTTGGTTACAAACTATACACGCAGTCGTCTCATTGATGTAATACTGCATTCTTCAGTTGGGGACCTGTCACCAGAACTTGTGGATCAAATTAGGATCAGACAAAGGAATTTTGATACTGAAATTCGTTCAGGTGCAGCAGCTAAAATGAAGCAAAATCAGAATATGACTGCCATACCTGGTCTGAGGATTTCTCGGGGAGTTAAAGTTAAAAAACCTTTAGTATTAGAAGCTATGAATGCCAATGGGTTCATTGGTGCAAAGATGATCCGGACAAAGCTATTTCATAAATTTCTGTGGTCATATTTTAGTAGTTTACCAGATTGGTCTAATGTGCTTGAATGTGCTGAGGAAGCATATTATGACAGGAACCATAACCAGTCATGCCTGTTATTTTCGATGGCAGCAGCTACGAAAGAAATGCCCCTTGAACTATTTTTACAAGTTGTTGGATCAGCAAAGAAAATTGATAACATGATTACTAAGTGTCGGCTTGGAAAAACACTCTCAGAAATTCCTACTAAGGAATACAACCTGCTCATGGATACTCATGCAAGGAGCAGACTCTCCCGTCTAGTGAATATTTTAGACAAGCTCAAGGTGATGTTCCTAATGTTGTATTCTTAATAATCACAGTTAGCTTTATGGTACTTCAGAAACTTGGGTCTCCGTTCCTTAAACTACTATTTAGAACAAATCTGAAGTTTTATTCGCTTGATACAGCTTCTCTCATTTAAAAATGGGTTCATGTCTATTGCAATCCAGCTACCACAGTAACCTAATTTGGTGCAGGGAATGATGAAGTTTTTGGTTGTTTTCTAGTTGGTCCAACTTGCAAAAGAACCTGTTGAGGATGTTGGTGTGCCATCAGAGGAGTCGCCTACACATTTAATGGAACTCAGGCCTTACATTGAAGAACCTATACCAATAATTCTTCCATCATCCCAAGCAAATATTCATCAAAAGATTCGGCATGACTTCGTGCTTTCGAAGCAAGAGTTTGTTGATGCATATTGGGAAACATTAGAATACTGTTATGGATTGGCTGAGACCTCTAGTTCCTTCCCTGGTTGTGCTGTACCTGAGGTTTGTCATCTCTATTGTATATGATTGCATTGTACTATACTATAACTTCTTTTTTTACCAAAGTACCATAACCTACCCCTGTCCACAAATACGTACTTCGACCTTAAAAGCTTAAACTTCCTAAAACATTGACTGCTAATATATGCATAACTATTTATTGCGATGTGGAAACAGTTTCCATTGGATTTGACAAGTGGATACTTTCTTAATATGATACGATTATGCATATTCTAGTTGTATTACCTTATGGTCAAAGTTGCTTATTGGAGTCGATGTCTTTGACAGAATAGGAATTAGATAGATGCATTGCATACTATGAGGCAATGTTTTTAAGGCGCCTAGTCAACCCCTAGTTGACCTCCAAGTCGTCCTGGTTTTTTTTAGCAGTTTCTAGTCGATGGTATATATATATTGACACACACACATATACAAGGTATTAAAATGCACTTGGAGGAGAGGGGGTTGTGGAGCCAGTGGCGGATCCAGATAAAAACCATAAGGGGGGATCACGGTTGATGCCTGCCTGCGCTGCGCTTTGCCTGCCCGCCTGACGCCCGCGGCTTGTCTGGCGCTTGCGCCTCGCACGACGTCCGAAGCCCGCCTGCGCTGCGCCTTGCCTGCCCGCCCGACGCCCGCCTGGCCGCCTGCGCCTCCCTGCCTGCGCGTCGCCCGCTAGCGCCTCACCCTCCGCCCGCGCATCGGTTGCCCGAGTGACCGTGCCTGGCCCGCGCCTCGCTCACACGCCTCGCAGTTGCGGCGCACCCGCGTCCGGCGCCTCGCCGCCTACCTGGCCGCCTGCACGCCACGCCTTGTAGTGTCGCCAAACGACAACCAGCCGTTAGCCGCCAGTCACATGCTCAGGCTGCTCTCGCTTGAACGCCAGTGGGATTGAGGAGATTAGGTCATAGGTAGATGGGTCGTGGCTCTATTAGGACCAATTTTTGTATATATAGCCCTCTGCTAGGGATGGCAATGGGTCAGTTCGGGTCGGGTGGAGCAAAAACTCGTCTGAAATAAAAGAGGTTGCGAGTGAAATTTGAGACCCGTACTTGCACCCGTCTGGTTTCCGGCGGGTTTCGGGTGCCCGTCAGGGTTCACTTTTTTATAAACATACTACAACCTTTAATAAATAAGTCTAAGAAACAATTCCTTTTAAATGGCAATGCAACAAAAAATATTATGTTGCTTATAAAGATTATAAATATAGATTGTGTTAAGTTAGATGAAACGATTAAATAATAGAAAACAATGAAATTTGACTTTAAAATTATAAATATAAATTATTTCGGGTACCCGTCGAGTACCCGCGGGTGCAAAATAAAACCCGCACCCGTGAAAGTCGGATCGGGTGCAGGTTAGACCCATGAGTGGAAAATCGCAGCCTCACCCGTCGGGTACTCGCACCCGTGGGTGAAATTGCCATGCCTACCCTCAGTCCAAAATTGAGCATTCTTCTTTAACCTTCAGTCTTTTTAAATCTTCAACCATCCAATTTCTCTTCCATAGTAGCAAAAAATATGGAGGGGCTGGAGAGGGGCTCCCTTATGCGACGGGCAGTAGGGGGGGGGGGGGCTCGAGACCCCCCCCCCCCCCCCCCCCCCCCCCCCCCCCCCCGCTAGATCCACCCCTGTGTGGAGCTCTTGCAGTAGTTGGCGGAGCCATCACGCCTCAACGACGCCATTGGCAATGGCGCGGTATTCGGCTTCTGCAGTGGATCGGAGACGGTGTGCTGACGCTTTGAGGACGACCAGGTTGTCGCCGAGGAACACAGCGTACCCCTGAGGTGGAGCGGCGTGTGTCGGGACATCCAACCTAGTCGGTGTAGACTCAAAGGTCCGATGTCGTGGAGCGCCCAAGGAGAAGGCCATGGTCGAGTCCCCTGAATGTAGGTCAGGATGCGCCTGGCCGCTGTTAAGTGGGGCTCTCGAGGATTGTGCATGTAGAGGCAGACCTGCTAAAACTGCGTAAGAGATATCAGGCCTGGTGAAGGTGAGGTACTGCCTCTTTTTAAAAAAGCGGTAAGCGGCCGCCTAGGCGCTGAGCGCCACCGGACCGCTTCGCTTTTCCCTAGGCGGCGACATTAAGCGGTCGAACCGCTTTTTTCCTTTTTTTTCCGCTTCGGTCTGTTTTTTTCCGCTTAATTCCGCTTTTTTCCGGCTTGGCTTGGGACGCCGGCGAGCTCGGTAGTGGGCCAAACCCCGACAGCGGACCGGAGGGTGGCGAGGTGCGGCGCGGAGACCCGAGGTTTGGTGGCTACACTGGAGAGGGGTTCCAGTGGCTGGCCGGGGAGTGGCCTTGTCCCACATGTGCGGCCTCGGACCGAGGCGGGTGCATCCCAAGCGCCGGGGTGGGGTGGCAGCGTCGCTCAACGGCGTAGGGAGTCGCGTGACGACTGGGGCACCACCGGAGGGATAGGCCGATACACTGCCAGAGGGAGAGGCCTGCGCGGGACTCTGGGCGTCGATTGGTGTCGCAGGGAGGCACGTGGCACCGCCGAAGGTGAGACCGGCGTTGGACTGGGGACGCTGGAGTTGTGCGCCATGGTTCGGACGGTCGGGGTACCTGTGACAGTGAGTGGAGTCCAAATAGCGGGTTCCGACTCAAACAAAAAGTGTAAATCATCATTTGTAGATGTGTGTGAGGCCGCAAAGGGGAGGTTGGCCTCATCAAACACAACGTGTCGGGAGATCACGATGTGGTTTGTGGAGAGATCAAGGCAGCGATACCCCTTGTGATCGGAAGAGTAGCCAAGGAAGACACATTGGGACGAGCGAGGAGCGAGCTTATGGGGGGCGGTGGTGGACATGTTGGGATAGCAGGCGCACCTAAAAACTCACTGTCATAGAGGGCAGTGTGGGCATGATGCGGCTATGGCCTTGGTGGGTAGTCGGTTGAGGAGGTAGGTGGCAATGTGAAGACCCTCGACCCAATACCTAGCGGGGAGCGACATTTGAAAGAGCAAACACCGGATGATGTTGTTAGTGGAACGAATAATGCGTTCGGCTTTACCATTCTGAAAGAGTCGTAGAACGCGATTGCCGTGCCGGCGCGTCCGGAGGAGTCTAGAGTGATCTCCTCAAGAAGTAGATCATTCCGAACGTCGTGGAAGGAGAAGGGCATGGTCCGCTTGATGAAGGTCTTGAGGTGGTCGTACTTCTTGTTCAAGCCTTGTAGAAGGTTGAGAACAAGAGCACAGTCGGACACGCCTTCGCCGAGGGCGCACAGGGTGTCGGCCATGTTCTTCATCTGTCGACAATAGTCGTTGACGTTGAGATCGCCCAACTGAAAGACATGGAATTGAGCATCAAGATGAAACACCCTAGTCTCACGATTGCCGAGAAATTGGGGTTTGATGGCGAGCCAAGCTTGGCACGCTGACTCGTTGGGCTCGCGGACGATCTCCTGGGATAGGCTCCACACATGTTCAAACACCTTCATCACACCTTAGAACCATGTTGTCATGTCCACGCACTCCTTGCACACGTTCACACTTTCCAAACTCGTTCAACCTTCACTTCTCATCGTCCAAACATGTTGAAATCACGTCACAACCTCGTGCCATCCATGTACTTTTGCCCATGACTTTCACAAATGTTTGCAACACCACTTGGCACGTCTTAAGTACCTTCATATGCTCCATTCTTGATCCAAACATGTTGCATGACATCTTTGATTGCCTTAACCACACTCTCCCGAATTTGGTTGTTGAACCTCAACTTCTCCCTATGTTTAGTTCAATAATCACTATCACCAGCCATGTCTTGAACTCAAGCAACACCTACACATGAGCAAACAACCAATTTCTTAGAAGCACAAGTCCACGACTTGACTCTCGTTAGTCTACACCACGACACTTTGCATGACAGCCTCACACAAACATGTTGACATTCAAACCACGAAAACCACCATAACACATCAAAAACTCAGTCCATAAGGCACCAAACATACTCTCCTACACGTCAAATACAAGTTTAACACGTCGAATGTCAAACCACATGTCAAACACAAACCAAAACTTTATATGAACCTCACTCATACTTTTTGCCAATGTATTCAACACCCCTAGATCTAAACGAAAATGAGGTCACAACATGGTGACATCTCTGTATACCATGATATATAGGAATTAGATAAATATATTGCCCACAACATGGTTACATGTATATAGGGGGACGACACAGGAGCTGTATCCTACTAGGAATCTAGACTCTCTAGGGGAGTCCTCCTAAGACTAACAGTCTTGTCCAAAGTGTTCTATATACTTTTGGGGATAGCATGCTACTATTTAGTATACTTGTTACACTTATAATGGTAGTATCTTATTTATCCTTTCTTTACTTACAAAACAGTGGATATTCATATGTTTTGATCATTTTCTTATTACACTCATCTATCATTTCCATGAGAATGGCTAAGTGTAGTTGTTGGCTCGCCAAGCCTATCACAATCCCTCCTCCTTTACCCGGGCTTGGTACCGGCTATGTCATTACAACATAGACGGAGTGGAATGAGGATGTACAAAAGGCCATTAAGGAGAAGGAGTGTTACAAGAGTTGGCATAATGATAGAAGCGCAAACAACATGCTTAAGTACAAAGAGGCCAAGAAAAATGCAAGGCGGGCTGTGAGTAAGCCAAGGGGACAGGCCTATGATGAGTTATATGAGAGACTAGAGACAAAAGAAGGTGAAAAGGATATATACAAGATAGCAAAAATTCGTGAGAGAAAGATGAGGGATTTCAAAGATGAGACTGACCGTATTCTAGTGAAGGATGAAGAGATTAAGAATAGATGGCGGGATTACTTTAATGGACTATTCAATGAGGAGAATGGGAGCACTATGGTTGAGTTGGATGACTCCTTTGATGACTCCAACAGGCAGTTCGTGCGGAGGATACAAGAGTTTGAGGTTAAGTAGGTCTTAAAAAGGATGAAAGGAGGAAAGGCCCTCGGCCCTGATGATGTCCCTATTGAGGTGTGGAGATGCCTTGGGGACGTAGCAATAGTATGGCTCACAAAGCTATTCAACCACATTTTTCAGTCAAACAAGATGCCTGAAGAATGGAGGAAAAGTATATTAGTACCTATCTTTAAAAATAAAGGAGATATTCAAAGTTGTACTAATTATCGAGGGATTAAGCTTATGAGTCATACTATGAATCTTTGGGAGAGTGATTGAACATCGCCTGAGGAAAGTGACTAAAGTCACTAAAAACTGTTAGACACTGTAATTATGTGTGTGTCACAAGGGCATATTAGTCATTAGTGAGGGATTAGGCTTAGGGGTAGTTTAGTCATTTTTCCCTCCTAATCCCTCTATATAATCAGACCTGTACCTCAATATTATTATCCATCTAATACAGCCACCATTAGCCCTCTAATATGGTATCAGCTAGGAACTAAATAGGATTAGGGCCTAACCTTAACCCTAATGACCCAGGCCCAGCCGCCGCCGCTGCAGTGGCCCTGCGTCGCCGCCACCGCCGCCTTCGTCGGCACGCCGCCTGGCGGAGCCGCCGCCGCCCGCTGTGGCTGCTGCCGCCGCCGCCCCGTTCGCCTCCGCTGCCCCCCAACCACGCCGCGGCGACCAGGGCCGGGCCTGCCGCTGGCGCCGCAGCCGCCAGCGCCCCAGTCGCGCCGCCCGCTGGGGCCGCCACCGCCACTGCAGCGCCTCTCGCTCACGCGTCCGCGCCGCCCGGCGGTGTCGCCGCCGCCGCCGGCGCGTCTTCGGCCCGCGCCGCCGTTCCCTGGGCCGCAACGCCCTGGGCTGCCGCCGGATCTGCGCCCGGGCCGCCCGATTTCGGGCAGAGCCGGCGCGCGCCCGGGCCGCCCAGATTTGGACTTGAATGGCAGGCGCCCGGGGGCGTCGCCGCCGCCTCGGGGAGGGCTGGCGTGGCCGCCACCGCCCCCTGGCTAGATGCCGCCGCGTCACCACCTTGGGCCACCGCGCAGCTGCATCTGGCCGCCGCCGGCGCTCTTGCAGCCCCCATCGCCCATCCAGCCCCCAACGCTGCCACCCCTCGAGCCGGGCTCGCTGCTGTCGTCTGGCCCGTCGCCGTCGCCTCTGCAGCACCCCACGATAGCGCCGCTGCTTGGCCCGTAGCAGCTGCAGTCGCCCCTTGGGCCGCCGGCCCTGCAGCCCCCCACAACGGTGCCGCCTGGCCCGCAGCCGCCGTTGGCCCCTGGCCCACACCCGCCACTCCCTGGACCGCCGCCGCCACTGCACCATGGGACGCCGCTCTGGGAGGTGCTTCTCGGCCGCCATCGGCTGGTGTACCTGGATCGGCTGTTGCCTACTCGCTTGGCACGACCGTCGAGGGTCCGAGCGTGTTGTCTTCCTTCCCGGCGCCGCCACCGACGGGGCATGTCGTGACCCGTTCTACACCGTCGGTCTACCTGCGGGGTCTCACGCCATCTGGCCCTGACTGGGTGGTGGACTCCGGTGCCTCGTACCACACCACCCCTGACGTCGGTATCCTCTCCTCTACCCGCCCTTCCCGTCCCTCTGATCCTTCATCTATCGTTGTTGGGAATGGGTCGACTCTCCCAGTCACCTCAGTAGGTGACTCGGGTTCGCCGGATTCGTTTCAGCTACGTGATGTTCTTGTTGCTCCTGACATCATTCAGTGTTGATGTGTAAGCCTTGTGAGAGTGTGCCGTGGCTGTTCACGTGTGCACTGATCAAGTTTGCATGCTTGCATGTAGGGAATGCACGTAGGAAGCTGCATGTTACGTTGCATGTTTGTTTTTCTGCACGTAGGAGACTAGTGGAAGCAGTCCGGCAGATCGGTTGATCGTGCCGTAGGTGTAGGAGTCTAGTCCAAGTTTGTTGCATCGTCTTTTTGATATATGGAATAGAATTCCGGTGTTGAGCCCGTGAAGCTCGCGCCAGAAACAACAACCACTTCGATCTTTCCTCCTTCGCGTGAGTGCAAGCACCGGCGTGAAGCTCCGACGAGTGAAAAATCGCTTTGCTGCCTAACAATTGGTACCGGAGCCAGTAAAGGAGATGGCAGGAGAGGGCTCGCGATCGCTGGCTGCCGACGGACGTTGGGGACGCTCCCCGTCGCGCAGGCCGAGGGGATCACGGGTAGGCAGTGAGCACGTCGTCGAGAGGATTGTCGAGAAGGTGACGCCGGCGGGGCCGGCGAACTACCCAATTCTAACGAAGACGAACTACAACGAGTGGTCACTGCTTATGAAGATCAAGTTGGAGGCCAGGTCGCTATGGGAAGCCGTGAGCAAGGGAGGAGCCGAATTTCAGGCGGATCGGATGGCGTTGGATGCCATTTGCAGTGCTGTACCCGCAGACATGATTGCCACACTTGCTGTCAAGCCATCCGCAAAAGAAGCATGGGATTGCATCAAAGTGATGAGAATTGGGGATGATCGTGTGCGGAAGTCCACGCTGCAGAAGGTACGTCGTGAATATGAGCTACTATCATTTCGTGAGAAAGAGTCCATTGAGGACTTTGCAATGCGACTCAATAATCTCACGAATCAACTGACCACACTTGGTGATCCTGAGCCGGAGGAGAAGATAGTTGACAAGTACCTCCGCATTGCACGCTCACGATACAAACAGTTAGTGATCTCCATAGAAACCTTGTTAGACTCGGCGAGCCTTTCAGTTGAGATCACAGGGCGCCTTAGAGCAGCCGAAGAGGATGTGAACATAGGAGAAGTGCGTGAAGACGGTAAACTTTACCTCACTGAGGATCAGTGGCTTGAAATGTACAAGCAGAAGGATTACGCCGGTACAAAACACTCTGGTGGTTCTAGCAACCGTGGAAAGAGTTGGCGTAACGGAAAAGGTGGAGGTTTCAACAAGAAACAAGTTTCACCTGGCCAGAGCGAATCAGGCCCCAAGACTGATCGTGGCAAAGACAAGTGCCACAACTGCGGCAAGAGCGGCCATTGGGCACGTGATTGCCGTGGCAAGCCTAAAAGGGAACAAGCGCATTTGGTACAAGATGATGAGCCTAGCTTACTTCTGATAGAAGACGCGACACCTATCCAATGTGTGGAAGTGATCCCTGCAAGTTTGAAGCTTGGGTCGGGGAACACCATGTCACTTGTTCCCGCTGTGGAAGATCACGACAAGACAGTCGGAGCAGTGGGTGAGAATGTCTTGGCAATCAACAAAGACATGGAAGATCGAGTTGCACGTCGATGGATATTTGACACCAGAGCATCCAACCACATGACCGGGGTTCGTGATGCGTTCAGTCAGCTAGACACTAGTGTAACCGGAACTGTGAAGTTTGGTGATGGATCTGTTGTTCATATTGAAGGATGCGGGACAGTTTTGTTCAGCTGCGAGAATGGAGAACATCATTTGCTCGGTAACGTGTACTATATCCCTCGGCTTACAGCAAATATAATCAGCTGCGGACAACTCGACGAAGTCGGCTATCAGATTCTTGTACAAGGTGGTGTGATGCGGGTTCGCGATGAGAATCTGCAGATGATTGCCAAGATTCAACATACACCGGAGAGGCTGTATGCTCTTGATGTCGAGTTGGCTCGACTCGTCTGTCTGAGTGCAGTGGCTGGGGATGATGCATGGCGTTGGCACGCTCGATTTGGACATGCTAACTTCGGAGCCCTTCGAAGGATGTCTCGTGAAGGCATGTTGCGGGGATTACCACTCCTCACCCAGGTGAACAGAGTGTGTGAAGCGTGCCTGACCGGGAAACATAGGCGAGCTCCATTTCCATGTCAAGGTGCAAGGCATGCCACTGAAGTACTGGAGTTGGTACATGGAGACATATGTGATCCTATGACGCCAACAACACCCAGCGGTAAAAGTTACTTTCTCCTGCTTGTCGACGATTTTAGTCGTTATATGTGGGTGTTCCTCTTGTCTACAAAGGATGAGGCACCCGAAGCTATCAGGAAGTTTCAGGGAGTGGGAAGATGCTTGGAGCATTTCATACCGACAGGGGGGAGAGTTCACTTCTAAACATCTGAGCGAGTATTTTGAAGAACTTGGAATCTACCGAGGATTGACAGCGCCCTATACTCCTTAGCAGAATGGCGTCGTTGAAAGGCGGAACCAGACTATTGTTGGCACAACTCGCAGCATGTTAAAGGCCAAAGATCTCCCGGGTGTGTTCTGGGGAGAAGCGGTGGTCACAGCAGTGTACGTGTTGAACCGCACCGTGACCAAAGGAAATGGCCGGAAGACCCCGTTTGAATTGTGGGTAGGAGCACCACCAGCGGTGCATCATCTACGTACGTTTGGATGCATTGCCCACACGAAGACAACTGGTCACTTGAAGAAGCTCGATGATAGGAGCAGACCGATGATCTTCATTGGATATGAACCGGGATCGAAGGCTTACCGCACCTATGACCCCAATACTAAAAGAGTAAAAGTCACAAGGGATGTAGTGTTTGATGAAGAAGCAGCTTGGAAGTGGGAGGAAAAGGAGACCGACAGTGACTTCACTATTGATTATGTGACGGTCTCACACGATGACTTGATGACGATGAACCCTAGCATGGGTGAGGCGTCAACAGCACTAAGACAAGTACCCATCTCACCTAATCCTCATGCTGTTGAACCCCCAGAGCATGTGCTAAGTCCAACTTCCTCTTCGTCAAGTAGACACGACGCCGATCATGGTGATGCACCGGTGCGGTACCGCTCCATTCAGGACATAATGGAGGCAACGGAGCGACAACCTCCACATGAACAAGAACAAGGCGAGGAGCTGTTGATGATCAACACAGATGAACCAACCTCATTTGAAGAAGCACATGTGTTCGATTGCTGGCGCCAGGCAATGCTCGATGAGATGACAGCAATGAGGGCAAATGACACTTGGGAGTTGGTTGCCGCTCTGAAGAATCAACGTCCTATTGGCCTAAAGTGGGTTTTCAAAACCAAGAGAGATGCTGATGGTCTCATCATCAAACACAAAGCACGTTTGGTGGCAAAGGGGTACGTGCAAAAACCGGGTGTGGACTTTGATGAGGTATTTGCACCTGTGACACGTTTAGAAACAGTTCGGTTATTGTTGGCATTTGCAGCACATCAAGGTTGGGTGGTTCACCACATGGATGTTAAGTCTGCCTTCCTCAATGGGGAGCTGCAAGAGGAAGTGTTTGTATCACAACCACCTGGCTTCATCATTGAGGGGGAGGAAAATAAAGTGCTCAAATTGAAGAAGGCACTCTATGGGTTAAGGCAAGCCCCACGTGCTTGGTATGCCAAGCTAGATGCATCACTAACTGAACTTGGTTTTCAACACGGTGAAGCTGAACACACTGTCTATACTCGAGGGAGTGAGGATGGACACATAATTTTGGGTGTTTATGTGGATGATCTCATCATCACTGGAGGCAACACATCTGAGATTGAAAAATTCAAAGCGGAAATGCAAGGAGAGTTCAAAATGGCAGACCTGGGAAAGCTGAACTACTACCTCGGCTTGGAAGTAAACCAAACCAACAGTGGCATTGCAGTGAGTCAGGGGGCCTATGCAATGAAAATTCTAAAGGTTGCTAACCTTTTCATGTGCAACCCTTGTCATGTTCCAATGGAGCCTCGGTTGAAACTGAGTAAGAGCTACGATTCACCCCTAGTTGATCCAACTGAGTACCGAAAGCTTGTGGGGGCTCTTCGATACTTAGTGAACACAAGACCTGATCTAACCTACTCAGTAGGTTACGTCAGCCGGTTCATGGAAAAGCCAACTGTTGAACATCTTCTTGCCGTGAAGAAAATCCTGAGGTATGTTGCTGGAACCATTCACCATGGATGTTTT
Organism: Neostapfia colusana; assembly: GCA_030760725.1. NCBI lineage: Eukaryota > Viridiplantae > Streptophyta > Magnoliopsida > Poales > Poaceae > Neostapfia > Neostapfia colusana. The sequence continues at coordinate 67,440,083 of JASWHV010000011.1, forward strand.
TTCAAGAAAAAGCAAAATGAACTTGCGCTAGTCGGCTATAGTGATAGTGATCTGGCCGGGGACATTGACACTCGGCGCATCACTACTGGTGTCATGTATCTCCTCAGTGGAAACGTCATAACTTGGCAGTCTCAGAAGCAAAGGGTTGTTGCATTGTCAAGCTGTGAAGCGGAATACATAGCAGCTGCTACGACATCATGTCAAGGGGTTTGGTTGGCACGTCTTTTGGCCGAGATCAAAGGGGAAGCTGTTGATGCTGTCACCCTGAAGGTTGACAACTTATCCGCAATCCAACTGATCAAGAATCCCGTGTTTCATGAGAGTAAGCACATAGACACCAGATTTCATTTCATCAGGCATTGCGTTGAGGAAGGAAGAGTGAAGCTTGATGCAGTCGGCACAAATGAGCAGCTGGCCGATATATTAACCAAGTCCCTCGGCCGTGACCGCTTCATTGAGATGAGGACAAAGATCGATGTTCACAATGTCAAAGTTCTGGACAAGGCTTAAGGGGGAGAATTGTTGATGTGTAAGCCTTGTGAGAGTGTGTCGTGGCTGTTCACGTGTGCACTGATCAAGTTTACATGCTTGCATGTAGGGAATGCACGTAGGAAGCTGCATGTTACGTTGCATGTTTGTTTTTCTGCATGTAGGAGACTAGTGGAAGCAGTCCGGCAGATCGGTTAATCGTGCCGTAGGTGTAGGAGTCCAGTCCAAGTTTGTTGCATCGTCTATTTGATATATGGAATAGAATTCCGGTGTTGAGCCCGTGAAGCTTGCGCAAGAAACAACAACCACTTCGATCTTTCCTCCTTCGTGTGAGTGCAAGCACCGACGTGAAGCTCCGACGAGTGAAAAATCGCTTTGCTGCCTAACATTCAACACCTTCTTTCCGTTCGTCGTTTTACTAATGACAACCATGTTTCCCTTGAGTTTGATCGTTATGGTGTAACTGTGAAAGATCTTACTACTCGACGCATTCTCTTTCGCTGTGATAGTACGGGTCCCCTGTACACGATGCGTCTTCCTGCTTCCGTTCCACCCCTTGCCTTGACTACGACAGCTTCTTCAACAATTTGGCATCGTTGGCTTGGCCACCCCGGTGTTGATGCTATGTCGAAGTTGTCTGGTAGTTCAGTGATATCTTGTACTCGGGGTACTCATGAGTCTCTTTGCCATGCTTGTCAGTTGGGTCGCCACGTTCGACTTCCTTTTCCGCACTCTGTCACTCGTGTCGAGCACATCTTTGATTTGATTCACTGTGATCTTTGGACTTCACCTGTTGTTAGTGTTTCTGAATGCAAGTATTACTTGGTGGTCGTTGATGATTTTTCGCACTATTCGTGGACTTTTTCCTTGCGACAGAAGTCTGATACTTCCGGTACTCTTTCTCACTTCTTCGTTTGGGTGTCCACCCAGTTTGGACGCACGATCCGTGCGGTCCAGTGCGACAACGGGCACGAGTTTGACAACTCTATGTTCCGTGACTTTCTGCTTTCTCGCGGTGTTCAGTTGCGCATGTCATGTCCGTACACTTCCCCCCAGAACGGCAAGGCTGAGCGCATGATTCGGACCACCAACGATGTCATGCGCTCCCTGATGTTTCAGGCTTCTACCCCTGCTCGCTATTGGGTGGAGGCGCTTCACACTGCCACCTACCTCATTAATCGCCTTCCTACTAAGGCGATTAGTGCTCCCACCCCTCACTTCGCTTTGTTCGGCACCCATCCTCTTTACAACCATCTTCGGTTCTTCGGGTGCGCTTGCTACTCGAACCTCTCTGCCACAGCTCCTCATAAGCTTGCGCCTCGCTCGACTCAGTGTGTTTTCCTTGGGTACTCCTCTGACCATAAGGGGTACAGGTGCCTTGACCCCACCACCCGTCGTATCTTGATCTCCCGACACGTCGTCTTCGACGAGTCTTTCTTTCCCTTTTCCACCCCGTCCCCTGACTTCGTCGCTGAGTTGGATTCCCTCTTCTCTACTGACCCCGAGGCCGCTCTTGTACAGCGATCTTGTCGGTTACCTCTTGCAGGTTACCCACCCGCTACGCCACGCACGACTTCGGCGTCTTCCACTCCACCTGCTGTGCCTTACGTGGCCCTGACGTCCTTGACGCCACTTGTTGCACCACGCGCGGCGCCGGCGTCCCTGACGCCACCGGCTGCGCCGCGCGCGGCCTCGACGCCCCCGACATCACCCACTGCACCACGCGCGGCCCCGATGTCCTCGACGACGCCTGCTGTGCCAAGCGCGGCCTCGGCGTCCCCGACGTCGACTACTGTGCCACGCGCGGCCTCAGCTTCCCTGACATCACCTGCAGCAAGCCCGACGTCACTAGACGCACCAGGAGCAGCACCGACGATGACGTCTCGCTTCGTCGACCCCGTACTTGCCTACCAGCGACGAGCACGAGGGGCGGCCCTACTCCAGCTGCACCACGCGTGGCCCCGAGACGAGAGAAGGTTGTTGTACCTGAGCGCCCGGTGTACAACCCTCCTCTTCTCCACTGGGATCCTGGTCACGTCCACCCGATGGTGACTCGACGTTTATCCGGGAGTCTTCGGCCAGTTGAGCGCTTCACCGGAGCTGTCTTCTCGTCGACGACTTCTCCACCGACCGATTCTTCTTCGATCTCACCCATACCTACTTCTGTGCGTAGCGCCCTCGCCGACCCTCACTGGCGCCGTGCTATGGAGAAAGAGTATGAGGCTCTGCTTGCCAACCGGACCTGGGACCTGGTTCCCTGTCCTGGTCGTGGCAATGTTGTCACGGGCAAGTGGGTGTTCACGCACAAGAAGAAGGCGGACGGTACCTTGGAGAGGTACAAGGCTCGGTGGGTACTTCGGGGTTTCACTCAGCGCCATGGAGTCGACTACAACGAGACCTTCAGCCCGGTGGTAAAGCCGACGATGGTTCGTACCGTTCTGTCGCTGGCTCTCTCGCGTTCTTGGCCTGTCCACTAGTTGGACGTCAAGAATGCCTTCCTCCACGGTACGGTGACCAAGACGGTGTACTGTAGCCAGTCGGTATGGTTTGTTGATTCAGCTCACCTAGACATGGTCTGTAAGCTGAACAAATCCCTGTACGGATTGAAGTAGGCACCGCGAGCTTGGTATAGCCGGTTCGCCTCCTTCTTGGTCTCACAGGGGTTCGTCGAAGCTAAGTCGGACACTTCGCTGTTTGTCTATCGACGTGGCAGTGACACTGCTTACCTCCTACTGTACGTCGATGACATTGTACTAACTGCGTCTAGTCTGGCTCTGCTTCGGCGCACCATTTCTGCTTTACAGCAGGAGTTCGCTATGAAGGACCTGGGCCGTCTTCACCGCTTCCTGGGCATTGCGGTCGAGGACTGACCAGACGACTTATTCCTTCACCAGCGACAGTACTGCCTGGTATTCCTCCAACGAGCGGGCATGACTGAGTGCAAGCCTTGCTCCACTCCAGTGGATACTCAGGCGAAGCTCTCCGCTACCAACGGGACACCTGTCTCTGACCCCACTACTTACAGGAGTCTTGCAGGTGCTCTTCAGTATCTCACCTTCACTAGGCCGGATATCTCGTATGCAGTTCAGCAGGTGTGCCTCCACATGCATGACCCGAGGGAGCCGCACCTCACCGCTGTGAAGCAGATTCTTCGGTACCTACGAGGTACTCTCGACTACGACCTCCTCCTTCGACGTGACACGGCCTCCGAGCTGGTCGTGTACACCGATGCTGACTGGGTAGGCTGACCGGACACACGACGTTCTACTTCTGGGTACGCCGTCTTCCTGAGCGGTAACCTCGTCTCCTGGTCCTCGAAGCGACAACCCATGGTGTCGCGTTCGAGTGCTGAAGCGGAGTATCGCGCCGTGGCTAACGGCGTAGCTGAGGCCTCCTGGCTCCAGCAGCTGCTTCAGGAGCTCCACACTCCAGTCGCCAGGAGCACCCTCATCTACTGCGATAACGTCAGCGCCGTGTACCTCTCCACCAACCCGGTCCAGCATCAGCGCACGAAACATGTGGAGATCGACCTCCACTTTGTTCGTGAGCGGATTGCATGCGGCGAGATTCGGGTACACCATGTCCCGACGACGACGCAGTTCGCCGACATCTTCACGAAGGGCCTCCCATCGTCGCTGTTCTCCGAGTTTTGGTCCAGCCTCAACATCTGCAGTGGCTAGATGTTGTGACTGCGGGGGGGGGGGGTGTTAGACACTGTAATTATGTGTGTGTCACAGTGGCATATTAGTCATTAGTGAGGGATTAGGGTTAGTTTAGTCCTTTTTCCCTCCTAATCCCTCTATATAATTAGACCTGTACCTCAGTATTATTATCATCTAATACAGCCACCATTAACCCTCTAATAAAAACCAGTTTGGTTTTATGCCTGTGAGATCTACAATGGAGGCGATTTTCTTGCTTCGTCAGCTTATGGAGAGATATATGGAGCATAAGAAGGATTTGCATATGGTGTTCATTGACTTGGAGAAGGCGTACGATAAGATACCAAAGTCAGTCATGTGGTGGGCACTGGAGAAACATAAAGTGCCAACAAAGTACATTACGCTTATCAAGGATATGTACAATAATGTTAGGACAAGTGTGCGCGTAAGTGATAGTGAGACTGATGCATTTCCTATCACGGTAGGACTACATCAAGGATCAGCTTTGAGCCCATACATCTTTTCCTTGGTGATGGATGAGGTGTCGAAGGATATACAAGGGGATATATATCCCTTGGTGCATGCTCTTTGCCGATGATATAGTGCTGGTAGATGAAACTAGAGATGGTGTTAATAAGAAATTAGAGCTATGAAGACAAACCTTAGAGTCCAAGGGGTTTAGACTTAGTAGGACCAAGACTGAGTACATGAGGTGTGACTTTAGTGGTGTTGGTCGTGAAGAGGAAAATGTTAGTCTACAAGGACAAATAGTACCTAGAAGGGACTCTTTCCGATACTTAGCATCAATGTTACAAAGTAATGGCGATATTGATGAGGATGTTTGCCACAGGATCAAGGTAGGGTGGATGAAATGACGACAAGCCTCTAGAATCCTATGTGATAGGAAGGTCTCACAAAAGCTAAAAGGGAAGTTCTATAGGACGGTGATCAGACTCGTGATGCTTTATGAGGCGGAATGTTGGCCAACTAAACGGTAACATGTCCAACAAATGAGTGTCGCAGAGATGCGTATGCTACGGTGGATGTGCGGGCACACGAGAAGAGACCGAATCAGGAATGAGACGATTCGTGATAGGGTAGGGGTGGCGCTGATTGAAGAGAAGTTAGTCCAAAATCGACTAAGGTGGTTTGTACATATCCAGCGGAGACCTCCAGAAGCACCGGTTAACAATGTAATTTTATGAGGTAGAGAAAATATTAGGAGGGGTAGAGAACAACCAAGGTTGACCTGGGAGGAGGCGGTAAAACAAGATTTGAGAGATTGAAATGTATTCAGAGACTTAGGACCGCATGGAAAGTAGCAATTCATGTGCCAGAATCTTAGTCTTATTTTTTTTTCTTTTTTTCCTTTTTGTTCTTATATCTCTTTCTCTCTTTTATTATATATATATATATATATAATCATTATTGGGTTTCATGTCTAGCCGACCCAACAGGCTTGGGATAAAGGTTTGGTTGTTGTTGTACTCATCTATGTTTCATTGTTTTCATCTTCTGCATTCAATAATACAGTTTTTCTTTTCTGCCTATAAGATCATTTTAACTACAATGTGTATGTTACAATAGACAATTCCTTCATGTATCCATATTATCCCCCCTCCTATCCCATTTATACGGCGCACACATATTTCAAAATGTAAACTTAAAAACTTTTGACTAAACAATCAAACTAGCAATATATCAATTTAATAATAAAAAATGGTACCATTAAATCCATATTTTAATGTATTCATATGGTTATGATTTCACATAGAGTTATTAGAAGAGAAATTTATGGTCATTGTACGATTTAGAAGACTGTTCCAAATCAAAGGGGTCCCATAAAATGGGATAAAGGATTAGTTCATAGCTTCATAGCCTCCTCGCTTCTGCTATTTGGATATGGTAGTGCCGTATGTGGTTGCTGCCGCTAATTTCGTCGTCCGATAATTAGTGTTATTCTAAACGGTAAATGGTATATAGTCGGTGGAGGTCCGTTTACCGTTTAATCTGTCTAGACGGTGTTTAAACGAATTAAACGGTTTGTACTGTACCTACACTGTTACAGCAAGTAAAATATGTAACTTTAATATATAAAGTCACAACTAAAGTACATAACTTGCATTGAATTATATGAATGTTATTTAGATAAATTAGAACCACATACTCTTATTGAGTTTCAGCTGTCCCGCAACCCACATACATGAAAATCTAGTGAGTTATAAAATAAAAGACTAATAAAAGATGCAACTCATATGTGCCATATGTGTACTTTATGTTCCTGAGCTGAGAGCCCGCGCGAGGTGATGGAGCTGCGTGCGCCGCGTAGGGACTCGGGTGCACTGGGTGGGGGTGTGTGGCAAGAGGATGGGGGGAGAGGGCGACTAAGTTGCACATGGGCGGTGGCCGAGGGCGGGCTACTTCGGATGGGAGCCAATGGGACGGGGGCGTAATTGGTGGCAGCGAATCGGCGGAAGCAATAGGATTTTTTGACCGCATGCCGCTTAATGAGTTGAAAGAACCTTGTTCTGATATTCACATCGCCTAAACGGGCCGAAACACGTTTAAACACGAATATAAACCGGTTTGTTTAATCCGTTTACACCGTTTAAATGGCTGTTGACCCGTTTAAAATGTCCGTTTAGTGTCTAAACTACACAACAAGTGTCTGTTTACCATTTAAATACGTTTAAATGGCCGTTTAATACCGTTTAGGATAACACTGCAGCGATAAATATTCATGACTGGTTGCTGTACTGGTGTTGCCAAGTGCCAACAATGTTGCCAGTGTTGGTGCGTTTTAGAACACTTAGTTTCCTGAATCTTCACTCTCAAATATGCTCTGTTTCTTGTTATTTTCAGGATCTTTGTACTCAAATGTCCTCTGTATTTTGTTTGTGCTCAAGGCCTGACTATATTGTTTGTAACTTGCTGCTTATAAGCAGTCTCTTAGACCATGTTTTTGTTTTGTTCTTTTTACATATCTAAGGTACTATATCATGCTTGTTCCATGTAGGTTTCTCATCGTAAATCATGGAGCTCAATTAGAGTCATGACTACTGAACAGCGACTAGAACTACAGCAGCGGGTTATGAATGTCAGTGACAAGGGGAAAATTCCTTTTAAAGACTGTGTTAGAATAGCAAGGGAATTGAATCTCTCTGTAGAGAAGGTGGGTGTTTGAGACCAACTTGATCTTGAAATATGAATTTCTTGCTTGAGACTGTTAGAGTAGAAAGGAGTTAACAACTCTATTTTTTCATGTAATTGTTGATGTTATTGCCCCACTTTAACTTATTTTCAGTCTTCATTTCCTTAGTGATCCAGGGCACAGTTTATCTTTCTCTTTTTAGGAATGTACAGTAGGGGATGGTGCTCGGTTTTGTATTGCACAGGCCAGGCATCTAGGCACAGCTACAACTACAACCTATCACCTAGGGAGCTAGGGATGTTTAGGGCAAGTAGGGGAAAGGCATGAGATGCATAGCAAGGATATCTCGAACTCCACAGTGCATGGGTCTGATAAGCAACGTACATCAGGAACTGATCTCTGCTTGATTAAAAGTGTGCTACTAATAATAGAACAGCAAACTGGGGAGGGAAAGAAAAAGACCACTAATTGCATTGTTGATCTGAATTTAAACAAGTTACCCAGTAAAAAACTTTAATCAAATTGCTCTAGTGAGCATTCTTCGTTAACAAGGTATCTGGTGTATGTGAATAGAGTGAATGGTTCTTCTCAATGTTTTTAAGTCGCCTAATCGACCCTAGTCGCCTAAGGGGCGACTAGGACGACTAGGTCGATTAGTCGTGGACTAGGGCGATTAGTCGACTCTAGTCGACCTCTAGTCGACCTCCAAGTCGTCCTGATTTTTCTTTAGAAGTTTCTAGTCGATACATATATTAACACATATATGTATATATATACATATATATAATTCTATGGTACCAGTAATAGCACATAGATGGAACACTTTAGAATTCAGATCAGACATAAACTACACATAATTGTTCAATATCATAAATAAAAACGATGGAACCATCAATAGTCTGTTTGGAGAAAAATATACTCACACTGTAGAATTAGAACATTATTCCAGCAACATTAGAACTTTAGGTTCAGCAACATTAGAAACAAAGATGGTTAATGTTTTTGGAAACAGAGTTCAGATCAGCAACAGTTCAGGCAATAAAAACAGCAATAGCTAAATAAAAGAGACAAACATCAGCAATTAAGTTCAGTTTAGATAATTAAAAAACAGCAATGACTAAATAAAAGAGACAAACTGCAGCAATTAAGTTTAGTTCAGCAATTACGTTCAATTTAGACAATAAAAAACAACAACGGCTAAATAAAAGAAACAAGCAACAGCAGTTAAGTTCAGTTCTGATCGCCCTGATCGAGTCGAACACCCTGATCGTGCTCTAGTGAGCGATAAGGACGACTAATCGCGATTAGTCGGACGACTTGAAAACAATGGTTCTTCTTGAGTATTGGTACCATATCAAACTCAGCACAATGTTGTAGTAGGGGAGGGCAACGAAGGGTGGTAAACCAAAAAATCACCATGGTTGGTTTATCTTGTCATTGCTTTTCTGCATTTCTATTTTAATTATGTCTAGTATTCTGCTACAGCGTTACTAATGGACAATATTGCCTCCTTATATAGGTGCTTCGTGTTTCATACGCTAGACAAACTTGTCTTAAAGAACAAAACAGAGCTCCTGCTACACAAAAGCAGCAAAGATTTAGTTCCAGATTGACTTCTCAGGGAAAGCAGAGGCCTGCTGGTGAGATTAACATGAAGTTTATTAAACAAAAAACTCAAATGAATGGAGCTGCTGAACAGGTTTCTGGCCAGTGTACCCTAGCCGAGGAAGTGCAACACAGGATCTCTCCATTATCAACTGAACTAGAAGGCCAAAGTGACATGGTGGTATCCGGATGTGGCAGCCCATCCAAATACCATGAAGATGCAGAAGGCAGTCCAATGATCAGCCGAACCATCTTAAGGAAAAGCTTCATGAGAAGTAAAAGATTTTTGTGGACCTATGAATCTGATAGGTATAACTTTTTTCTTTTACCATTACTTTTTTTGGTCACGAAATAATTTTAAAACTTCAGTTATGTAGATCAAAGGTTATGCATGATTCTTGTTACAATTTGCAGAAAACTCTTGATGACATACACTAGATTCTGTGCAATGCATGGAGCAGGATATATTCGTGTAGATTGGAATTCTTTATCTGACCTTCCAGCTCCACCTCCGACATGTCGTAGAAGGATGGCCTTATTAAAGAAAAATGAAAACATAATGGGAGCTGTGAGGCAAATATGTAACCTTCTGGGTAAACGATATGCTAAATACCTTGAGAAGGAAAGGGACTGGAAAAGGACAATATCGATTCACGAAATCTCAAATACTATTCAGGAAAACAGTTTGGATACAGCTTCAGAGCAACTCGGTTGGGATAATTTTGAAGATCCAGAAATAAAAAGTGCATTTGACGATGTTCTTAAATTAATTCGATTAGAAAAAATGGACCAGATCAAGAGATTTGGGCCCAAGAATGAAAAGAGCAATAATAACTATAATAAGGTCACAGAGGACATAACATGTTCTCAACAAGTTCTGGTAAGTAAATAATTTATTTGTTACCAATTGCTAGCATAATGATTCTTTATTACTGACTTTTTCTTCACCATAGAATAATCAAGCTACTGGTGGAACCAGCAAAAGCACAAACGCAATCAAAGCAAGTGAACACATGGACATTTATTGTCAGTCTCCTGAGAAAGTCACTAAGAGCAATACAAATAATTTTTTGGAAAGAGATCTATGCAAATCGTTGGCTATCGCAAATGCACTGGAGCTTCTGAAGTTAGTTTTTCTGAGCACATCATCTGGTTCAGATGTACAAGCTTCACTAGCAGCAACTCTCCAGCTCTATTCAGAGAGTGAAATTTTTACTGCCTTTTCCTTTCTGAGAGAGAAGAATTTCATGGTCAGTATTTATGAACTTATGTTTTCATTGATGTATCTATTCTCTTTTATTTGTTCATGTTAGGTCTTTTGAACCATAATAGCTCCTGAGCTTGGCATATGGAGTATGATAAATTAATGGATACTGTCATATTGAATTACTGACAACATTTTGCTAAATTAAGATTTTTCTTATTAGAGGATAAAACTGAACTGATTCCATTGATTGGGATTAGGGTACATATATATAGGGTACAAGACTTGAGGGCCATGTAGCCTCATGGCTAATCACTAGATTACCCCCTAATCCTAATACACCTATTACAAGCTTAGATGATAATGATCAAGAGGGTACAAAGTCCATTATATAGAGGGATTAGGTGAGGGGAAAAGAATAAACTACCTGTAACTCTAATCCCTCACTAATCACTAAATTACCCCTGTGTTACCCACGTAATTACAAAGTCTAACACCCCCAACGCAGTCACAACATCTAGCCACTTCAGATGTTGAGACTGGACCGAAAGTTCGAAAATAACGACGACGGGAGGCCCTTCATGAATATGTTAGCAAACTGTGTCGCATTGTTTTCAAGTCGTCCGACTAATCGCGATTAGTCGCGATTAGTCATCCTTATCGCCCACTAGGGCACGATAAGGGTGTTCGACTCGATCAGGGCGATCTGAACTGAACTTAATTGTTGTTGTTTATCTCTTTTATTTAGCTGTTGTTGTTTTTTATTGTCTGAATTGAACTTAATTGCTCAACTAAACTTAATTGCTGCACTTTGTCTCTTTTATTTAGCCGTTGCTGTTTTTTATTTGTTTGAACTGAACTTAATTGCTGATGTTTGTCTCTTTTATTTAGCTATTGTTGTCTTTATTGCCTGAACTGTTGCTGATTTGAATTGTTTCCAGAAAAACATCGTCTTTGTTTCTAATGTTGCTGAACCTGAAGTTTTAATGTTGCTTGACTAAAATTCTAATTCTACAATGTGATTATATTTTTCTCCTAACATACTATTTACCGTTCCATCTTGTTTATATATGATACTGAACAATTATGTGGAATTTGTGTCTGATCTGAATTCTGAACTGTTCCATCTATGTGCTATTACTGCTACCATAGAATTATATATATGTATATATATACATGTATATGTTGATATATATAGTATCGACTAGAAACTTCTAAAGAAAAATCAGGACGACTTGGAGGTAGACTAGGGGTCGACTAGGGTTGATTAATCACCCTAGTCGACGACTAATCGACCTAGTCGTCGTAGTCACCGCTTATGCGACTAGGGTCGATTAGGCGTCTTAAAAACATTGTTGCGTCGTCGTCGGGACATGGTGAACCCGAACCTCGCCACGTGCAACCTGCTCACGAACAAAGTGGAGGTCAATCTCCACATGCTTCGTGCGTTGATGCTGGACAGGGTTGGTGGAGAGGTACACGACGCTGACATTGTCGCAGTAGATCAGAGTGCTCCCGACAACGGGAGTGTGGGGCTCCTGAAGTAGCTGCTGAAGCCAGGAAGTCTCAGCCACGCCGTTAGCCACGACGCGATACTCTGGCTCAGCACTCGAACGCGATACCACGTGCTGTCGGTTTGAGGACCAGGAGACGAGATTACCGCCCAGGAAGACGACATACCCAGAGGTAGACCGACAAGTGTGTGGGCAGCCTACCCAGTCAGCGTCGGTGTACATGTCAGCTTGGAGGCTGCGTCACGTCAAAGGAGGAGGCCGTAGTGGAGGGTGCCACGCAGGTACCGAAGAATCCGCTTTACAGCGGTGAGGTGCGGCTCCCTCGGGTCATGCATGTGGAGGCACACCTGCTGAACCGCATAGGAGATATCAGGCCTGGTGAAGGTGAGGTACTGAAGAGCACCCGCGAGACTCCTGTAAGCGGTGGGGTTAGTGACGGGTGTCCCGTCGGTAGCAGAGAGCTTCGCCTGGGTATCCACTGGAGTGGAGCATGGCCTGCACTCAGCCATGGCCGCTCACTGGAGGATGTCCAGGTAGTACTGTCGCTGGTGAAGGAACATGCCACTTGGTCGGTCCTCGACCGCAATATCTAGGAAGTGGTGGAGGCGTCCCAAGTCCCTCATGGCGAAACTCCTGCTGTAAAGCAGAGATAGTACGCCGAAGAAGAGCCGGACTTGACGCTGTCAGTACAATGTCATCAAAGTACAGTAGAAGATAAGCAGTGCCACTGCCACATCGGTTGACAAACAACGAAGTGTCCGACTTGGCTTTGACGAAGCCCTGTGAGACCAAGGAGGTGAACCGGCTATACCAGGCTCTCGGTGCCTGCTTCATACCGTACTTGGATTTGTTTAGCTTACAGACCATGTCTGGATGAGCGCAGTCAACAAATCCTGTCGGCTGAATGCATTACATCGTCTCGGTCAGTATACCGTGAAGAAAGACATTCTTGATGTCCAACAGGTGGACGGGCCAAGAATGCGAGAGAGCCAACAACAGAACGGTACGAACCGTTGCCGGCTTCACCACCGGGCTGAAAGTCTCGTCGTAGTCGACTCCAGGGCGCTGAGTGAAGCCCCGTAGTACCCACCAAGCCTTGTACCTCTCCAAGGTACCGTCCGCCTTCTTCTTATGAGTGAATACCCACTTGCCCGTGACAACATTGCCACGACCGGGGTGTGGAACCAAGTCCTAGGTCCGGTTGGCAAACAGGGCCTCATACTCTTCCTCCATGAAAGAGTGCTAATGATGATTCTATTGAGATGATTGAAAAACTGAGGTACAGGTATGATTATATAGATGGATTAGGAGGGGAGAAAAGACTAAACTACCCCTAACCCTAATCCATCTCTAAAGACTAATATACCCCTGTGTCACACCCCTAATTACAGTGTCTAACACCCCCCCCCCCCCCGCAGTCACAACATCTAGCCGCTGCAGATGTTGAGACTGGACCAAAACTCGGAGAACAGCGGCGACGGGAGGCCCTTCGTGAAGATATCGGCGAACTGCGTCGTCGTCGGGACATGATGTACCCGAACCTCGCCCCGTGCAATCCGCTCACGAACAAAATGAAGGTCGATCTCCACATGCTTCGTGCGTTGATGCTGGACCGGGTTGGTGGAGAGGTACATGGCGCTGACGTTGTCGCAGTAGATGAGGGTGCTCTTGATGACGGGAGTGTGGAGCTCCTGAAGTAGCTGCTGAAGCCAGAAGGCCTCAGCTACACCATTAGCCACGGCGCGATACTCCGCCTCAGCACTCGAGCGCGACACTACGGGCTGTCGCTTCGAGGACCAAGAGGCAAGGTTGCCGCCCAGGAAGACGGCGTACCCAGAAGTAGAGCTTCGTGTGTCCGGGCAGCCTGCCCAGTCAGCGTCTGTGTACACAACCAGCTCGGAGGCCGTGTCACGCCGAAGAAGTAGGCTGTAGTCGAGGGTGCCTCGTAGGTACCGAAGAATCCGCTTGACAGCGGTGAGATGCGGTTCCCTCAGGTCATGCATGTGCTGGAATAAGTCTTGTAGTCCTTTGGTCTTTGGTCCCCTAGTCCCTTGTACCCTAGTCCTTTAGTTTGTTGCACTTTAGTTCTTGGTCCTTGGTGTTTGTTGTACTCTAGTCCTTTGGTCTTTGTGGCCCCAATTAGGACAGCATCTAAGGACACTAGGACAGCATATTAAGGACACTAGGACAACATCTTAGTGTCGGCCAAGGACAACATATTAGGACAGCATCTAAGCATTTTAGACTAGCATCTTTGTGGCATATGCTTGGCTGCCATGGCAGCTATAAATATGTAGCCTCAACCCCTTGGGTTGGCATGGCATTGTGTGAGAAATAGACAAGAAAATTGCCCCAACTCCTAGTGTCATCTTCTCTTCCAATGAGAGTAAGAATTCAGCTACTAACATCTGGTATCAGAGCCGTTCTATCCTGCAGCTTAAACATCTCCTGCTCATCCCCTTCCCGTACCTCTCTCGGCAGGAACACCGGCTGTTCCAGCTCATTCCTCTCCTGCACAGACGAGCAACAGCTTGTCTTCCACACACAACAGCCCTTCCCCACTAGTGTGCCATGTCCGACGGACAGTCTCAGCGCTCGGTCGCCTCGAGCGCGCGGCAGACGGAGGTCGCCGCGGCAGAGGAGCGCAAGCGAGCGGCGGCGGAGACTGCGGCGACAGCGGCAATGGCGACAAGGTTGGTGGCGGCGGAACTGGCAGCAGCAAGGGCGGAAGTGGAAGCAGCGGCGGCGGCTGTAGCGCGTGCGGCGGCAGCGGAGCTGGAGGCTTTGCGCGGCAGTAGCTCCAGCAGCTCTGTCGACGGCGGCGTCGACGATGAGCTCAGGCCGGTGAGGGAGGCGGCGCGAGCACGAGAGATGCAGCGAGCAGCCGCGCGCCCTCATGGGCGCGACAGCCGCAGCCCAGACGGGCGCGGACGCGCTGGTGGCGCTCCCGGCGGCGGCTGGGTCGACGGAGAACGCGGCCATTACAGGCGGCGCGATTCTCCCTCCCCGGACAGGTACCATGGACACCACGGGGTCCAGGCCATTGTCAGGGACGTCGGTCCCGGCGGTGGGTGGCCTACCCTCATCAAGACCAACTACGTCGAGTGGGCCGCGGTGATGAGGGTACGGCTCTAGGTGCGACACATGTGGGAAGCAGTTCAGTACGGCGACGTCGACTACTACGAGGATCGACGGGCGTTGGATGCCCTCATTGCTGCAGTCCCGCCCGAGATGCAGTTCTCGCTTTCTAAGAAGCGAACTGCTAAGGAGGCATGGGATGCCATCGCTGCGGCACGCATCGGCAGCGACCGCGCCCGCAAGTCCACACTGCAGGCGCTTCGCAAGGAGTGGGAGAACCTGGCCTTTAAGCCAGGTGAGGACGTTGATGACTTTGCTCTCCGTCTCAACACTTTGTTGTAGAAGTTGGTGCAGTTCGGCGACGACACCTACAACGAAGAGAGAGCTGTCGAGAAGCTCCTTCGGTGCATCCTCGAGAGTACAAGCAGATCGCTCGCTCGATCGAGTCTCTGCTGGACCTGTCCACGATGTCGATCGAAGAGGCGATAGGTCGCCTCAAGGTCGTCGACAGCGACGAACCACAACCTCTCTCGGGGCATATCACCATTGGCGGGAAGCTTCATCTCACTCGCGAGCAGTGGGGGGCTGGCCAGGGTGACCGGAAGAAGGGGGAGTCCTCTTCCTCGACAGGCGGCCGCAAGCGCGGCAAGTCGCGCAAGGGGCGCGGAGGTACCTAGGCCGGGGTACGCGGACGTACCGAGGGTGGCGCCCGCGTAGGCGCCCAGGGCGGCACCGTCGGCAACCACAAGCCGACACGAGACGACACCTGCCACAACTGTGGCAAGCTTGGTCATTGGGCCAGGGAGTGTCGACAGCCACGACGTGGCCATGCCCACGTGGCACAAGTGGAGGAGGAGGCCCACGTGGCCCACGTAGAGGAGGAGCCAGCTTTGCTTCTGACACACGGAAGCATCAAGCCACCTCTAGTGGCATCGACCGCAGCGGCTCTCCTTCATCTTGATGAGGCAAGAGCACACGCTTTCCTCGGCGACGGCTCCAGCAACGACAAGACTGACGGGTGGTGCCTCGACACCGGCGCCACCCATCACATGACCGGTCGACGGGAGTTCTTCGTTGAGCTTGACTCCAATGTCCGAGGCTCTGTCAAGTTTGGTGACGCCTCCGGCGTGGAGATCAAGGGTGTCGGCTCCGTCATCCTCACCGCCGAGTCTGGTGAGCACAGGCTGCTCGTCGGAGTCTACTACATCCCCGCGTTGAGAAACTCCATCATCAGCTTAGGACAGCTGGATGAGAACGGTTCGCACGTGGAGATTAAGGACGGAGTCATGAGGATTTGGGATCGCCATCGTCGCCTTCTTGCCAAGGTAACTAGAGGCACCAATCGACTCTATGTCCTTCACGTGCAGGTAGCACAGCCTGTCTGCCTTGCCACTCGTCGGGACGACGAGGCATGGCAGTTGCACGAGCGCTTTGGGCATTTTCACTTCGAGGCCCTAAAGCAGCTCAGTGCCAAAGAGATGGTGCGAGGCATGCCATGCCTTGACCACGTGGAGCAGCTCTGCGACGTCTGCGTATTGACGAAGCAGAGGCGGCTTCCTTTTCCCCAGCAGTCGAGCTTTCGAGCTAAGGAACGGCTCGAGCTCGTTCACGGGGACTTGTGTGGCCCGGTGACACTAGCTACACCAGGAGGACGACGCTACTTCCTGCTGCTCGTCGACGACCTCTCCCGCTACATGTGGGTCGTGGTCCTTGGCAGCAAGGGAGAGGCTGCGAACGCCATCAGGCGCGCAGGCCATTGCGGAGGCGGAGTGCGGCCGCAAGGTGCGTGTGTTGCGCACCGACAACGGCGGCGAATTCACGACGGCTGAATTCGCGTCGTATTGCGCGGATGAGGGTGTTCAGCGCCACTACTCCGCGCCCTACAGCCCGCAGCAGAACGGCGTCGTCGAGCGGCGCAACCAGACGGTTGTGGGGATGGCTCGGGCCCTCCTCAAGCAGAGGGGAATGCCGGCTATCTTCTGGGGAGAGGCGGTGGTGACGGCTGTCTACATCCTCAACCGCTCGCCCACCAAGGCTCTCAACGGTAGGACGCCGTACGAGGCTTGGTATGGGCGCAAGCCGGCGGTCTCTCATCTACGGGTCTTCGGCTGCCTCGCGTTTGCCAAGGAGCTTGGCCACATCAGCAAGCTCGACGACAGGAGCACTCCGGGGGTGTTCATCGGCTACGCGGAGGGCTCGAAGGCCTACCGCATTCTCGACCCAGAGACACAGCGTGTGCGCACGACGCGCGACGTTGTGTTCAACGAAGGGCGAGGATGGGCATGGGACAAGGCGGTGGACGACGGTTCGACCTCGACGCACGACGACTTCATCGTCAACTACGTCCACTTCAAGGGAGTTGGGGGAGTAGGCAACTCTTCTCCACCGAGCGTGTCTACCCCAGCCCCCGACCCTCCACCTCAGCCGGCGACCCTACGCACTCCAGCACCGACGGCCACTCCTCCGGGCACGCCCACTCCGTCCCCATCTCGTGTCGAGCACGACCCAGTCGAGTTTGTTACTCCGCTCTCCCACGACGAGGAGCGCCTCGACGGGTGCTACGACGGCGAGCAGTTGCGGTATCACAAGATGGAGAACATTCTCGGCAACCAGCCGGTGCCGGGACTGGCCCCTCACGATCTGGAAGATCAAGATCTGGAGGCGCAGTTGCACCTTGCGTGCGATGACGACGAGCCTCGGTCTTTTGCGGAGGCCGAGAAACATGCGGCATGGCGTGCCGCGATGCAGTTGGAGATGGACGCGGTTGAGACGAACCGCACTTGGGAGCTTGCTGATCTCCCTCGCGGTCACCGTGCGATCACCCTTAAGTGGGTGTTCAAGTTGAAGAGGGATGAAGCCGGCGCCATCGTCAAGCACAAGGCTCGCTTGGTGGCACGCGGCTTCGTGCAGCAGGAGGGGATCGACTTCGACGATGCTTTTGCCCCCGTGGCACGGATGGAATCCGTGCGACTCCTTCTTGCACTCGCTGCCCAAGAAGGCTGGCGTGTCCAGCACATGGACGTCAAGTCGGCGTTCCTCAACGACGACTTGAAGGAGGAGGTCTACGTACACCAGCCGCCGGGGTTTGTGGTCCCTGGCAAGGAGGGCAAGGTGTTGCGCCTGCGCAAGGCCCCTCTATGGCTTGCGTCAGGCACCAAGGGCGTGGAATGCCAAGTTGGATTCCACGCTCAAGAGGATGGGCTTCGGGCAATGCCCGCACGCGGCAACCATCTACCGGCGAGGCAATGGAGGAAACACCCTACTGGTGGGTGTCTACGTCGACGACTTGGTGATCACCGGCACCAAGGATGCGGAGGTGGCAGCGTTCAAGGAAGAGATGAAAGCCACCTTACAGATGAGTGACCTGGGATCTCTCTCCTTCTACCTTGGGATTGAGGTGCACCAGGCCGACTTCGGGATCACACTTCGACAAACCGCCTACGCCAAGCGCATTGTTGAGCTAGCTGGGCTCACAAACTGCAACCCAGCTCTCACTCCGATGGAGGAGAGGCTGAAGCTGAGTCGCGACAGCACGACGGAGGAGGTGGACGCTACGCAGTACCGACGTCTTGTGGGGAGCCTTCGCTACCTCACCCACACACGGCCGGACTTGGCATTCTCCGTCGGCTACGTTAGTCGGTTTCTGCAACGACTGACGACGGATCACCAGCAGGCTGTGAAGAGGATCATCCGCTATGTTGCGGGGACTCTCGATCACGGCCTCCACTACCCGAGGTGTCCTGGGGAGGCACACCTTGTCGGGTACAGCGATAGCGACCACGCCGGCGACATCGACACCAGCAAGAGCACCAGCGGGATCCTCTTTTTCTTTGGCAAGTGCCTCGTTAGCTGGCAGTCGGTCAAGCAACAGGTGGTGGCCCTGTCCAGCTGGGAGGCCGAGTACATAGCGGCCTCCACCGCTTCGACTCAGGCGCTCTGGCTTAGTCGACTGCTTGGTGGTCTCCTCAGCAGAGACACTAGAGTGGTCGAACTCAGGGTGGACAACGTGTCCGCTCTGGCCCTGGCAAAGAATCCCGTTTTCCATGAACGGAGCAAGCACATCCGGGTGAGATACCACTTCATCCGAAAATGCTTGGAGGAAGGGAGCATCAAGGCAAACTACATCAACACCAATGACCAGCTTGCGGACCTGCTCACGAAGCCCCTTGGGAGGCTCAAGTTCATTGAACTTCGCACAAAGATTGGGATGGTCCAACCCTCTCAGAAGACGACGTACAAAACTTAGGGGAGAATGCTGGAATAAGTCTTGTAGTCCTTTGGTCTTTGGTCCCCTAGTCCCTTGTACCTTAGTCCTTTAGTTTGTTGCACTTTAGTCCTTGGTCCTTGGTCTTTGTTGTACTCTAGTCCTTTCGTCTTTGTGGCCCCAATTAGGACAGCATCTAAGGACACTAGGACAACATATTAAGGACACTAGGACAGCATCTTAGTGTCAGCCACGGACAGCATATTAGGACAGCATCTAAGCATCTTAGACTAGCATCTTTGTGGCATATGCTTGGCTGCCATGGCAGCTATAAATATGTAGCCTCAACCCCTTGGGTTGGCATGGCATTGTGTGAGAAATAGATAAGAAAATTGCCCCAACTCCTAGTGTCATCCTCTCTTCCAATGAGAGTAAGAATGGTGTCCCGTCGGTGGCGGAGAGCTTCGCCTGAGTATCCACTGGAGTGGAGCACGGCTTGTAATCAGCCATGCTCGCCCGCTGGAGGATATCCAGACAGTACTGTCGCTGGTGAAGGAATAGGCCGCGTGGTCGGTCCTCGACCGTAATACCTAGGAAGTGGTGGAGATGACCCAGGTCCTTCATAGCGAACTCCTGCTGTAAGGCAGAAATGGTTCGCTGAAGCAGAGTCGGACTAGATGCTGTTAGTACAATGTCATCGACGTACAGTAAGAGGTAAGCTGTGTCACTGCCCCGTCGATAGACAAACAGCGAAGTGTCCGACTTAGCTTCATCAAACCCCTGTGAGACCAAGAAAGAGGCGAACCGGCTGTACCAGGCTCGCGGTGCCTGCTTCAGTCCGTACAGGGATTTGTTCAGCTTACAGACCATGTCTGGGTAAGCTGAATCTACAAATCCTGCCGGCTGACTGCAGTACACCGTCTCGGTCAGTGTACCGTGGAGGAAGGCGTTCTTGACGTCCAACTGGTGGACAGGCCAAGAACGTGAGAGAGCTAGCGACAGTACGGTACGAACTGTCGCCGACTTCACCACCGGGCTGAAAGTCTCGTCGTAGTCAACTCCAGGGCGCTGAGTGAAGCCCCGGAGTACCCAACGAGTCTTGTATCTCTTCAAGGTGCCATCCGCCTTCTTCTTATGCGTGAATGCCCACTTGTCTGTGACAACATTGCCACGACCAGGCGGGGAACCAGGTCCCAGGTCCGGTTGGCAAGCAAGGCCTCATACTCTTCCTCCATAGCGCGGCGCCAGTTAGGGTCGGCGAGGGCGCTACGCACGGAAGTAGGTATGGGCGAGATCGAAGAAGGCTCGGTCGGTGGAGATGTCGTCGACGAGAAAGCGGCACTATCGAACCGCTCCACTGGTCGAAGACTCCCGGACGCACGTCGAGTCACCATCGGGTGGATCGACGTCACCATCGGGTGGACGTGACCAGGATCCCTGTGAAGTAGAGGGGGGTTGTACACCGGCCGCTCGGGTACAACCATCTTCTCTCGTCTAGGTAGACAAGAGTGAGTCTCGATGCCACACGTGGCGTCGACGGAGCAGGAGCCTCTCCCCGCGCTCGTTGCTGGTAGACAAGTGCAAGGTCAGCAAAACGAGAAGACGTCGTCGGTGCCGCGCGTGGCGCGGCTGGTGGCGTCGTGCTCGCTGCAGGTGACGTCGGGGAGGTAGCTGGTGATGCCGATGGTGCCGTACGTGGTACAGCTGGTGACGCCGAGGGCACCTGGGGTACAGTAGATGGTGTCGGGGAAGCCGAGGCCACGCGTGACACAGCAGGTGACGTCAGAGGCGTCGATGCCACACGGGGTGCAGCAATCGGTGTCGAGGGCGTCTGGGACGTAGCTCGTGTCGATCCTGCAGAAGAAATAAGCCAAGCCAACTGGGAGGCAGCCTCGGGGTCAGTAGGAAAAAGGGAGTCCAACTCTGGTGGAATCAGAAGAGGTGGTGGAAAAAGGAAAAGATGACTCGTCGAAGACGACGTGCCGAGAGATCAAAAGACGGTGGGTAGTGAGATCTAGGCATCGGTAACCCTTATGATCAAGGGAATACCCGAGAAAAACACACCGTGTCGAGCGGGGCGCAAGCTTATGTGGGGCGGTGGCGGAAAGATTAGGGTAGCAGGCGCATCCGAAAACTCGAAGGTGATCATAAAGAGGATTAGTGCCATATAGAGCAAAGTAGGGGGTGGAGGCACGAATCGCCTTGGTGGGAAGACGATTGATCAGAAGTGTGGCAGTATGAAGAGCCTCCACCCAGTATCGGGCTGGAATAGATGCCTGGAACATCAGGGAGCGTATGACATCATTAATGGTGCGAATCATGCGCTCTGCCTTGTCGTTTTGAGGAGAGGTATACGGACAAGACATGCGTAGCTGTACCCCATGTGCGGAGAGAAAATTACGAAACGCAGAGTTATCAAACTCACGTCCGTTATCGCACTGGACAACTCGAATGGTACACCCAAATTGAGTAGAAATCCAAACGAAGAAGTGAGAAAGATTGATGAAAGTCTCAGACTTCATTTATAATGGAAAAATCCAGGAGAAGTGAGAAAAATCATCAATTATCACCAAATAGTAATTAAAGCCCGATATACTGGGAATGGGAGATGTCCACAAATCACAATGTATAAGATCGAATGAGTGCTCAACATGAGTCACAGATGTGGGAAAAGGGAGGCGAATATGGCGACCAAGCTGACAGGCATGACATAGGGAGTCATGTGTACCCCTAGAACACGAGATAACTGAGCTACTGGACAACTTTGACATAGCATCTGCACCAGGGTGGCCAAGCCGGCGATGCCAGATGGTAGATGAAGCTGTCGTAGTCAAAGCAAATGGCAGTGATGTAGCGGAAGTAGGAAGCTGAAGTGTGTATAGGGGCCCCGAGCTATCACATCGGAAAAGAGGTCGCCGGGTGGAAAGATCCTTCACAGACAAACCAAAAGGATCAAATTCAATGGAAACATTGTTGTCAGTGGTAAAACGGCGAACAGAAAGTAAGTTCTGAATGATATCCAGAGCAACAAGGATGTTTTTAAGCTGGAAAGTACCCGGAAGATCGGAATCACCTACTGAGGTGACCGGAAGATCGGACCCATTTCCAACAACGATAGATGAAGGGAAAGAGGGATTGGGAGGATGGGTGGAAGAGAGTATACCGGAATTAGGAGTGGAATGATATGGTGCTCCGGAATCAACTACCCAGTCGGTACCAGGTGGAGTAAGGTGCATGGTGCTGAAGGAGGAAGCAAGCGACTGTCGATCCCACGTCGACGGTGGCTCCTGAAGGGGTGCCGATGGCTCCGAGTTCCCAACAGGGTAGTCAGTGCCTCCGTAGGTCGGGACTGACTGTCCGCCAGAAGACTATCCAGGCCCACTATAGGCCTGAGCTGTCGGCCCACCATCACTGTGGGCTGGTCCACTGTAGCCGGGGGTAGCCGTGAACGCCGGCTGAGGACGTGGTGGTCGTGGAGGCTGAGAACCCGGGGACGGTCCAGGCCACATGTAGATCTGGCCAGTCCACGGGTTGTAGGGTGTGGGCCAGGGTGCACCTCCCTGGCCGGTACCACCACTACTACCAGTAGTCAAAGCCGTGGGGGTGCTGCCTGCACTGCTGCCACCACGGCCGCCGTTCTTTCCTCGGCGACGACGGTTTCCACCTCCTGTACTAGAAGGAGTAGAAGGTGGACGTGACGGTGGTCCACCACCCGCTGGTAAGGGTGGACGAGGGGATCGCCCGGAGCCATAGAAAGCTGTGGCAGATCCAGAGCCAGTAGAGCCTCCTGCAGTGATCTCTTCAAGTTCAAGATCAGACCATACCTTCTCGAAGGTAGGTAGTGGCTCCAGTCGATGTAGCCATGTCCGTAGGTGACAATAGCGCTTGTTCAGGCCTTGAAGGACCCGAAGGACAAGAGCACTGTCGGTGACCGACTCACCAAGGTCACGTAGGGCATCCGCCATGCCCTTCATCTCCTGACAGTAGGTGGAGATGGAACGATCACCCTGGACGGTGTTCTGGAACCGAGTGTTGATGTGGAGGGCTCGAGTCGCGCGGTTCCCTAGAAACCGTTGCTCGAGGACTAGCCAGGCCTGTCGAGCAGTTTCGCCACCGCGCTGCCTGACGATGTCCTGTAGCTCCTCTGTCAGGGAGCCAAGGATCCAGGATAGTACCAGGCTGTCCATGCTGATCCAGGACACCTGTACTGAAGACTCGTCCTGGAGGACGTGGTCATCGAGGCTGTAGCGCCTCAGCGTGAGGAGCACCATATCACGCCACCAGGCATATGAGGTGGACTCGGAACTGAGAACAACCGGCACGAGCGTCCGGATGTTCTGAATCCCTGCGGCCTGTGCATGAAGAGCGGCCACATGCGAAGTCGAGTACGTACCAACGTCCGAGGGAGGCTCATGGACAGTACTCGTTGATCGGCGAGCACTCTCCTCAAGTTGGTGGGATAGTGATGCCACAGAGGCACACTCCTGCTCTAGGGCAAGGGCGAGTGCCCGCTCGCGTTCGCGAGAGGCGGCCAGTGCTGCGGCGATGTCAGATGTCTCCGAAGTGTCGGTGCCGTAGGAAGAAGCTGTGTTCTCCGCAGTAGCACCGACGGTTGGGAACGGAATCGGCGGGATCGCCGTGGTGCTCCCGTTGATGTCGAGGCCGGTGGCGTCCCGTAGCGCGGAGGTACCTGCCATGAAGGTAACAACAGTGGCGGGGTTGCTGGAGATACCGACGAGGGGTTCACCGGCGGCTGGACCGGTTCTCGAGAAGGAGGGGGTGGCTACAGACCCAGCAGCGAGGGGCCTGGGGGCTGTGGCACCTCCTAAGAGGGCGGCGCCCCCTCCAGAGGCTGCTGTTCCTCCAGTTTCAGCAAGCCAGAGGGCGGCGCCCCCTCCAGTGGGGCCGGCGGACCCCCAGGGGCGGCGGCGCTCCCTCCAGGGGGGCCGGCGGACCCCCACAGGGGCGGAGCACCCAGGGGCGGCGGCGGCCCAGGCAGGGGAGGTGACGCCCACCCCACCTCCCCCCCCACGTGCGCGCGCGGCCCCCATCCGGGTGGGGGCGGCCCGAATCCGGGCGGAGCCGCCTCGATCCAGGGCGCGGCGGCCCCGGATCCGGATGTGGCGGCGGTGGCGGCCCATGGTAGAGTGGCGGCTGCCCCTCCCCGCGCCCAGGGTGGGGTGGCGGCGGCCCCTGCCTCCGCGCGCTGTCTTCTAGAGGAGGCGGCGCCCCCCCTACGTGCGCAGCCCCGATCCAGCGGCTGGCGACGCCATGGCGGCGGCGGGCGGCGCACCAGGGACGGCGGCGGGCGGCGGCTCAGGGGCGGCGGTGGCCCAGTATGGGGGGGGCGGTGGCGTGCGGCCAGGGCTGCTACGGCGGCGGCTGGGCCATTAGGATTAGCCCTAATCCTAATTATTCCTAGCTAATGATACCATGAAAGAGTGCTAATGATGATTCTATTGAGATGATTGAAAAGCTGAGATACAGGTGTGATTATATAGAGGGATTAGGAGGGGAGAAAAGACTAAACTACCCCTAACCCTAATCCCTCTCTAATGACTAATATACCCTTGTGTCACACCCCTAATTACAGTGTCTAACACTCCATGGCGCGACGCCAGTGAGGGTCGGCGAGGGATCTACGTACGTAAGTCGGTATGGGTGAGATCGAAGCGGAGTCGGTCGGTGCAGACGTCGTCGACGAGAAGACAACTCCGGAGAAGTGCTCAATCGGCCGCAGACTCTCGGACGCACGTCGAGTCACCATCGGGTGGACGTGACCAGGATCCCTGTGGAGTAGAGGAGGATTGTACACCGGGCGCTCGGGTACACTAACCCGCTCCCGTCGTGGATAGACGAGAGTGGGTCTCGAGGCCGCGCATGGCGCGGTGACTGGTGTGGAGGGCTCCGGTGCCGCGCTTGGCGCAGCTGGAGCTAGGGCCCCATCCCGTGCTCGTCGCTGGTAGACAAGTGCGGGGTTGGCGAAGCGAGAAGTCGGGGTCGTCGTCGGTGCTGCGCCTAGTGCGACTGGTGACGTCGGGCTCGCTATAGGTGACGTTGGCGAAGCCGAGGCCGCGCGTGGCGTAGCTGGTGACGTAGGGGTCACCCGAGGTGCAGCAAGCGACGTCGGAGATGTCGATACCGCACGTGCCGGAGCTAGTGACGTCGGGGTCACCCGAGGTATAGCAGGTGACACTGGATGCGTCGATGACGCACGTGGTGCAACAGGTGACGTCGGGGGAGGCGTAGCGTGTGTCGAACCTGCAGAAGAAAGAGGTCAAGGCAGCTGGGGAGCAGCCTCTGGTTCGGTGGGAAAAAGAGATTCTAGCTCTGTGGTGGAACCGGAAGAAGTGGAGAGGAAAAGAGGACTCATCGGAGACGACGTGTCGAGAGATCAAAAGGCGGTGAGTAGTTAGATCCAAGAATTAGTACCCCTTATGATCAAGGGAATACCCGAGGAAAACACACCGTGTCGAACGGGGCGCAAGCTTCTGTGGGGCAGTGACGGTAAGGTTAGGGTAGCTACCGCACCCGAAAATTCGAAGGTGGTCGTAAAGAGGATCAATGCCATATAAAGCAAAATAGGGGGTGGAAGCACAAATCGCCTTGGTAGGAAGGCGATTAATCAGAAGTGTGGTAGTGTGGAGAGTCTCCACCCAGTATCGGGCTGGAATAGATGCCTGGAACCTCAGGGAGCGCATGACATCATTAGTGGTGTGAATCATGCGCTTTGCCTTGCTGTTCTAAGGAGAGATATACGGACAAGACATGCGCAGCTGTACTCCATGTCGAACTCACGTTCGTTATCACACTAAACAGCTCGGATGGTGCGCCCAAACTGAGTGGAAATCCAAACGAAGAAGTGAGAAAGAGTAACAAAACTCTCAGACTTTAATCGTAATGGAAAAGTCCACGAAAAGTGAGAAAAATAATCAATTATCACCATGTAATAATTAAAGCCGGATACACTATTAATGGGTGATATCTGTTAGACTCTGTAATTATGTGTGGGTTACAGGGGTAGTTTAGTCTTTAGTGAGGGATTAGGGTTAGGGGTAGTTTAGTCTTTTTCCCTCACCTAATCCCTCTTTATAATCATCCCTGTATCCTCATTATTCTGATCATCTAATACAACCACAATTAGTATTCTAATATGGTATCAGCTAGGTTAGATGAAGGATTAGGGATTAACCCTAACCCTATTGGCCCAGCCGCCACACTGGGCCGCCGCTAGCACCGTCGCGCCACCGCCTTGGGCCGCCGCTGGCACCGCCGCGCCGTCGCCCTGGACCGCCGCTTGCGCCGCCAAACCACCAGCTTGCGCAGCCGCCAGTGCCTCCGCCACCCCGCCACACCGGGCCTCCGCCAGCGCCAACGCGCTGCCGCCCTGGGATGCCGCCGGGGCGCCGCTGCCCTGGGCCGTCGCAGGTGCCGCCCCGCTGCCACCATGCGCCGCCGCAACCCAATCCCGCCGCCAGCCCCAATCCACCCCCGGCGCCGCTGCGCCACCACCCTGGGCTGACGGCGGCACCACCGCGCAGCCGCCTCTGGCCTCCGCCGGCGGTCTTGCAGCCCCCACCGCCCATCCAACCCCCGCTGCACATCCAGTTGCTGCACTGTCGTCCAGGGCTACTGCCATTGCACCGCCTGGATTTAGGGCACTGCTGGATCCTAGTCGACCAGCGCGTGGGGGGGGGCACAGCCGCCGTGTCTCCGAGGACTGGACTGGCTGCCGGTGGACCTCTTGTAGGTACTACCGGCAAACCTGCCGCTGCCGTTGTTTTCATGGCAGGGACTACGACTGGGCATCATGATTCCACCGCCACCGACATCGACATCGACAGAAGTATCACAACCACCGTCCTACTGGTGATCCCGCCTCGAGTCACAAGCGCTACTGCTGACAGCTCGGTTGCTACCTCCGTCTACGGCATCGACATGACGGGCACCTTTGACATCGCCGCAGCTCTGGCTGCCTCTCACGAGCGCGAGCGGACACTCGCTCTCGCCCTGGAGCAGGAGCGTGCCTCCGTGGCCGCTCTATCTCACCAGCTCGAGGAGAGTGCTCACCGACCGATGAATGCTGCCCACGAGCCTCCCTCGGACGCTGGTACGTACTCGGCTTCACTTGTGGCCGCTCTTCATGCGCAGGCTGCCGGGATTCAGAACATCGGGACACTTGTGCCAGTTGTTCTCAGCTCCGAGTCCACCTCATATGCCCGGTGGCGTGACCTGGTGCTCTTCACGCTGAGGCGTTACTGCCTCGACGACCACGTCCTCTAGGACGATTCTTCAGTGGAGATCTCCTGGATTAGCATGGACAATCTGGTCCTATCCTAGATCCTTGGCTCCCTGTCGGAGGAGCTACAAGACATCGTCAGGCAGCGCGGTGGCGGCACTGCTCTGTTGGAAATCCGGGGTTAATTTCCTCTAATCTTTTCTCTTTCTATTCTCAATGGGGGGGGCTGTATATATAGCCCCAAATTACAGAGTCCTTATCTAATACTAACTCCTACTCTTATTGGACTAGGACTCTATCTCTAACACCAATTGTTCTAGAAAAACGGGATTATATCTAACAATCACCCCCTAATCTCGTTTTTCTAGATCACACTCACACTAATTAGGATGGAGACACAGTTCCACCCTAAACACACTTTCGGGATGGACACAACTGCACCCCCAGGATGGTCACATCTACACCCTGCACAGCTCAATTTTGGGATGGGCACGTCTTCATCCCCAGGATGGCTGCATCTTCATCCTGCACACAAATTCAGGTTGGTCACATCTTCAACCCAGGATGGACTCATCTTCATCCTGCACTTGATTTCGGAATGGACGCATCTTCAATCCGACCACATTTTCGAGATGGTCACATCTTCATCTCGAGCACACCTCGCATTGGCCTGCTCTTCCTCACGTAAGACCAAACTTCACATGATCACCCCTTTTGGCGACACCTCATGCAGCCCAACTACCAAGCACACTAGACCCAGCTGAGCTCTCCTCTCTTGCCTACCTTCCAGGGCCCAACCCATGTGGCCTGCTTCTTTCTCACCACCTGGCCCAACAAGCCCACGTAACCAAGCTGGCCCAACTGCCTCCAAACCCTAGCAGCCTCTCTCTTCTTTTATCTCCGCTCATCCCTAGCAGCCGCCACCAGCTGCTTGGCTCTATGCACGCCGCTGTGCTCCAAGACAGAGCTGTCGCCGCCGCCTCCTGCTTCAACCTCGGTGGCGCGCCCTCCACGACCGCAATGGCCACCTCGGCGGGCGGCAGCGCCACGATGACATCGACCACTTTCGCGGACCACCGCGCCTCGCTGGCTGCCGCGACCGCCAGGTGCGCCGCGTCCACCGCCGTGATCGACGCACAGACCCGCTTCTCCAGGAACGTGGCATACACGTCATCGAGCTCGAGATCCTCGTCCACCGCCAGAGCTGTCTGCCACACCCCGACGCTCGCGGCGCGCGCGTCCGCGTGGAAGTGCCCCGACGCGACCATCATCTGCTCAGCCGCCGAGGACGCCTCCCGCAGACCGTGCGCCCGTCGCCGTTGCAGCTCGTGCCCTAGCCGGGCTCCGCGCGCTGGCCGCGCGTCGCGCTGCCCCTTGGCTCTTCCGCCCCGCGCCCCTCGTGACGGCCGATGTTGCCGAAGCACAGACACGGCCCACTCCTCTGCGCTCTCCGGCGAGCCCTCCTGTCTGTCTTCTTTTCGGCGATGGATCTCTTGTGCCCCCCCCCCCCCCCCCCCCGCGCTCCAGCGTCGACAGCCCCTCGACGCCACGCAACGCAGACGCCGGCGGCCTCGGCCACTGCCGCCTCCCATCCGTCGAGAACACCCTGATCCACAGCGGCACTGCCCCGATTCGATGAAATCGTGCCGCCTTGCCTTGGATCTTAATGGGAATTGCGTCGATCCGGGCGCCTCCAACTGTGCACAAGGTTGCTACCAGGATTCCTGAGCTCGGTCGGCGGCCACGTCCTCCTCGTCAGCCACTGACGCGCGGAACCCTAGTTGCGCGTTTCACCTCGCGCCCCCCCCCCCGGGAGTACGTCCTCCCGGGGGCAGCGGTTGATCCCAAACCTTGGCTCTTATACCAAATGTTGGAAATCCGGGGTTAATTTCCTCTAATCTCTTCTCTTTCTATTCTCAATGGGGGGGGGCTGTATATATAGCCCCAAATTACAGAGTCCTTATCTAATACTAACTCCTACTTTTATTGGACTAGGACTCTATCTCTAACACCAATTATTCTAGAAAAACGGGATTATATCTAACATGCTCGACGGGTCTGGCTGGTCCTTGAGCAGCGGTTTCTAGGAAACCGCGCGACTCGAGCCCTTCACATCAGCACTCGGTTCCAGAACACCGTCCAGGGTGACCGCTTTGTCTCCACCTACTGCCGGGAGATGAAAGGCATGGCGGATGCCCTACGTGACCTTGGCGAGCCGGTCACTGATAGCGCCCTTGTTCTTCGAGTCCTTCAAGGCCTGAATGAGCGTTATTGTCACCTACGGACATGGCTACTCCAACTACAGCCACTCCCTACCTTCGAGAAGGTATGGTCTGATCTTGATCTTGAGGAGATCACTGCAGAAGGCTCTACTGGCTCCGGGACTGCCACAACTTTTTATGGCTCTGGGCAGTCCTCTCGTCCACCCTTACCAGCTGCTGGTGGACCACCGTCACGACTACCTTCCACCCTAGGCACTCCTGCCAGCACTGGAGGTGGAAATCGTCGCCTCCGAGGCAAGCACGGCGGCCGTAGTGGAGGTAGCACTGCAGGTGGCACTCCTACACCCACTACTTCGACTACTAGTAGTAGCGGGAGTACCAGCCGGGGAGGTGCACACTGGCTTACACCCTACAACACGTGAACTGGCCAGATCTACATGTGGCCTGGGCCATCTCCGGGTTCTCAGCCTCCACGACCACCACGTCCCCAGCCGGCGTTCGTAGCCACCCGGGCTACATTGGACCAACCTACTGTGCTGGTGGGCCGCCGACTCAGGCCTACGGTGGGCCTGGCTACCATTCTGGCGGACAGTCAGCCTCAACCTACGGAGGCACCGACTATCCTGTTGGGTACTCGGAGCCGTCGGCACCTCTCCAGGAGCCGCTCTCGACGTGAGATCGACAGTCGTTGGCTTCTTCCTTCAGCACCATGTACCTTACTTCACCAGGTGCCGACTGGGTAGTCGACTCCGGGCGTCATACCAAACCACCCCTAATACTGGTATAATCTCTTCCACCCACCCTCCCAATCCCTCTTTTCCTTCATCTACTTGTTGGGAATGGGTCTGTTCTTCCGGTCACCTCAGTAGGTGATTCCGGTCCCCCGGGTTCTTTCTAGCTTAAAAACATTTTTGTCGCTCCGGATATCATTCAAAACTTGCTCTTTGTTCGTCGTTTTACCACTGACAACAATGTTTCCATTGAGTTTAATCCTTTTGGTTTGTCTGTGAAAGATCTTTCTACCCGGTGACCTCTTTTTCGATGTGATTCCTGGGAGCCCCTATACACACTTCGGCTTCCTACTTCCGCTGCATCACCTCCTTTTGCTTTGACTACGACATCTTTATCTACCATTTGACATCGTCGGCTTGGCCACCCTAGTGCAGATGCTTTGTCGAAGTTGTCCAGTAGTTCTGTTATCTCATGTTCTAGGGGCACACATGACTCCCTATGTCATGCTTGTCAGCTTGGCCGCCATGTTTGGCTTCCTTTTCCCACTTCTGTGACTCATGCTGAGCACGTGTTTGATCTTATACATTGTGATTTGTGGACATCTCCCATTACCAGTGTATCGGGTTTTAATTATTACTTGGTGATCATTGATGATTTTTCTCACTTTTCCTGGACTTTTCCATTACGATTGAAGTCTGAGACTTTCGTTACTCTTTCTCACTTCTTCGTTTGGATTTCTACTCAGTTCGGGCGCACCATCCGAGCTGTCCAGTGCGATAACGGACGCGAGTTTGATAACTCTGCATTTTGTAACTTTCTCTCCGCACATGGGGTACAACTACACATGTCTTGTCCGTATACCTCTTCTCAAAACGGCAAGGCAGAGCGCATGATTCGCACCACCAATGATGTCATGCGCTCCCTGATGTTCCAGACATCTGTTCCAGCCCGATATTGGGCGGAGGCTATCCATACTACCACACTTCTGATTAATCGTCTTCCCACCAAGGCGATTCGTGCGTCCACCCCCTACTTTGCTCTATATGGCACGGATCCTCTTTACGATCACCTTCGAGTTTTCGGGTGCGCTTGCTACCCTAACCTTTCCGCCACTGCCCCGCATAAGCTTGCCCCGCTTGACACGGTGTGTTTTTCCTGCGTATTCCCTTGATCATAAGGGGTATCTGTGCTTAGATCTCGCTACTCACCGTCTTTTGATCTCTCGGCACGTCGTCTTCGATGAGTCGTTTCCTTTCTCTACCACATCTTCCAGTTCCACCACAGAACATGATTCTATTTTTCTCACTGAACCCGAGGCTGCTCCCCAGCTGCCTTGGCCTCTTTTTTCTGCAGGTTCGACACACGCTACGCCTCGGATGCCCCCGGCGTCACCTGCTGCACCATGTGCGGCATCGACGCCTCCGGCGTCACCTGTTGCGCCTCGGGTGACCCCGACGTCACCAACTGTGCCACGCGCGGCCTCGGCTTCCCCAACGTCACCTGCTGCGCCACGTGCGGCACCGATGCCTTCGGCGTCAACTGCTGCGCCTCGGGTGACTCCTACGTCACTAGCTGCGCAAGCGCTGCCTCAGCTTCTCCGACGTCACCTGCAGCGAGCCCGACACAACCAGCTGCGCCACGCGCGGCACCGACAACTTCTCGTTTCGCTGACCTCACACTTGTCTACTAGCGACGAGCGTGGGGGGGGGCTGCTCCAGCTGCGCCACGCGCGGCCTCGAGACCCATTCTCGTCTACCCACGACGAGAGAAGGTTGTTGTACCTGAGGGATCAGTGTACAACCCTCCTCTTCTCCACAGGGATTCTGATCACGTCCATCCGATGGTGACTCGATGCGCGTCTGGGAGTCTCCGGCCAATTGAGCGCTTCGCCAGGGCTGACTTCTCGTCGACGACATCTCCACCGACTGACTCTTCTTCGATCTCACCCATACCTACTTCCGTGCGTAGCGCCCTCGTCGACCCTCACTGGCGCCGCGCTATGGAGGAAGAGTATGAGGCCCTACTTGCCAACCGGGCCTGTGATCTGGTTCCCCGCCCCGGTCGTGGCAATGTTGTCACGGGCAAGTGGGTGTTCACACATAAGAAGGCGGACGGTACCTTGGCGAGGTACAAGGCTCGGTGTGTACTCAGGGGTTTCCGTCAGCGCCCTGGAGTCGACTACGACGAGACCATCAGCCCGGTGGTGAAGCCGGCGACGGTTCGTACCGTTCTGTCGCTGGCTCTCTCGCGTTCTTGGCTTGTCCACCAGTTGGATGTAGAGAATGCCTTCCTCCATGTTACACTGACCGAGACGGTGTATTGCAGTCAGCCGGTGGGATTTGTTGATTCAGCTCACCAAGACATGGTCTGTAAGTTGAACAAATCCTTGTACAGACTGAAGCAGGCACCGCGAGCCTGGTATAGCCGGTTCGCCTCCTTCTTGGTCTCACAGCGGTTCGTCGAAGCTAAGTCGGACACTTCGCTGTTTGTCTATCGACGTGGCAGTGACACTGCTTACCTTCTACTGTACGTCGATGACATTGTACTAACAGCGTCTAGTTCGACTCTGCTTCGGCGCACCATTTCTGCTTTACAGCAGGAGTTCGCTATGAAGGACCTGGGCCGCCTCTACCACTTTCTGGGTATTGCGGTTGAGGACCGACCAAGCGGCTTGTTCCTTCACCAGCGACAGTACTGCCTGGATATCCTCCAGCGAGCGGGCATGGCTTAGTGCAAGCCGTGCTCCACTCGAGTGGATACTCAGGCGAAGCTCTCCGCTACCGACAGGACACCCGTCTCTGACCCCACTGCTTACAGGAGTCTTGCAGGTGCTCTTTAGTTCCTCACCTTTACCAGGCCGGATATCTCGTATGCGGTTCAACAGGTGTGCCTCCACATGCATGACCTGATGGAGCCGCACCTCACCGCTGTGAAGCGGATTCTTTGGTACCTATTAGGTACCCTCGATTACGGCCTCCTCCTTCGACGTGACGCGGCCTTCGAGCTGGTCGTGTACACCGACGCTGACTGGGCAGGCTGCCCGGACACACGACGTTCTAATTCTGGGTACGCCGTCTTCCTGGGCGGTAATCTCGTCTTCTAGTCCTCGAAGCGACAACCCGTGGTGTCGCGCTCGAGTGCTGAGGCGGAGTAATGCGACAACGTTAGCGCCGTGTATCTCTCCACCAAACCGGTCCAACATCAATGCACAAAGCATGTGGAGATTGACCTTCACTTTGTTCGTGAGCGGGTTGCACGTGGCGAGGTTCGGGTACACCAATGCCCCGACGATGATACAGTTCGCCGACATCTTCATGAAAGGCCTCCCGTCATCGCTGTTCTCCGAGTTTCGGTCCAGTCTCAACATCTGCAGCGGCTGGATGTTGTGATTGCGGGGGGGGGGGGGGTGTTAGGCTTTGTAATTATGTGTGGGTTACAGGGGTAGTTTAGTCTTTAGTTAGGGTTAGGGGTAGTTTAGTCTTTTCCCCTCACCTAATCCCTCTATATAATCATCCCTGTACCCTCATTATTTTGATCATCTAATACAGGCACAATTAGTCTTCTAATAATGTCCACAAATCAAAATGTAAAAGATCAAAAACGTGCTCAACATGAGTCACAGAAGTGGGAAAAGGGACTCGAACATGGCGACCAAGCTGACAAGCATGACATAAAGAGTCATGTGTACCCCTAGAACACGAGATAACTGAACTACTGGACAACTTCGACATAGCATCTACACCAGGATGGTCACGCCGGCGATGCCAAATGGTGGATGAAGCTGTCGTGGTCAAAGCAAAAGGCTGTGATGCAGCGGAAGTAGGAAGTCAAAGTGTGTACAGGGTCCCGAGCTATTACATCGATAAAGAGGTCGCCGGGTAGAAAGATTCTTCACAGACAAACCAAACGGATCAAACTCAATGGAAACATTGTTGTCAGTGGTAAAACGACGGACAAAAAATAAGTTTTGAATGATATCCCGAGCGACAAGAATGTTTTTAAGCTGGAAAGAACACAGGAGACCAGAATCACCTACTGAGGTGACCGGAAGAACGGACCCATTCCCAACAACGATAGATGAAGGAAAAGAGGGATTGGGAGGATGGGTGGAAGAGAGTATACCAAGATTAGGAGTGGTATGGTATGACGCTCCGGAATCGACTATCCAGTCGGCACCTAGTGGAGTAAGGTGCATGGTGCTGAAGGAAGAAACCAGAGATTGTCGATCCCACGTCGACGGTGGCTCTTGGAGAGGTGCCGACGGCTCGGAGTACCCAACAGGATAGTCAGTGCCTCTGTAGGTCAAGGCTGAATGTCCACTAGAAGAGTATCCAGGCCCACCATAGGCCTGAACTGATGGCCCGCCAACACTGTAGGCTGGTCCACTGTGGCCTGGGTTGGCCGCGAACGCCGGCTGGGGACGTGGTGGTTGTGGAGGCTGAGAACCTGGAGACGACCCGGGCCACATGTAGATCTGGCCAGTCCACGGGTTGTAGGGTGTGGGCCAGGGTGCACCTCCCCGGCCGGTACCACCACTACCACCGGTAGCCGGAGTAGTGGATGTAGGAGTGCTGCTTGCACTGCTACTTCCATCACGGCTGCTGCCTTTACCTTAGCGGCGACGATTTCCATCCCCAATACTAGCAGGAGTGCTTGGGGTGGAAGGTGGTCGTGACGGTGGTCCACCGACGGTTGGTGAGGGTGGACAAGGGGACTGCTCAGAGCCGTAAAAGGTTGTGGCAGACCTAGAGCCAGTAGAGCCTCCTGCAGTGATCTCCTCAAGCTTGAGATCGGACCATAACTTCTCGAGGGTAGGGGGTGGCTCCAGACGGAGGAACCACGTCCGAAGGTTACAGTAGCGCTCATTCAGGCCCTAAAGGACCCGAAGAACGAGAGTGCTGTTGGTGACCGGCTCGCCAAGGTCACATAGAGCATCTGTCATGCCCTTCAGCTCCCGGCAGTAGGCGGAGACAGAGCGGTCACCCTGGACGGTGTTATGGAACTGCGCGCTGATATGTAGGGCTCGAGTCGCGCGGTTCCCTAGAAACCGCTGCTCAAGGACCAGCCAAGCCCGTCGAGCAGTACCACCACCGTGTTGGGAGACATCCATCGAAGAGACATTCTGGAGGACGTGGTCGTCGAGGCGGAAGCGCCTAAGCATGAGGAGCACCAGGTCACGCCATCGGGCGTATGAGTTAGACTCAGAGCTGAGGACAACCGGCACGAGTGTTCGGATGTTCTGAATCCTGGCGGCCTGTGCATGAAGAGCAGCCACAAGTGAAGCTGAGTACGTACCACTGTCCGAGGGAGGCTCGTAGGTAGCACTCATCGGTCGTTGAGCGCTCTCCTCAAGTTGGTGAGATAGAGCGGCCACAGAGGCATGCTCCAGAGCGAGAGCGAATGCTCGCTCGTGCTTGCGAGAGGCTGCCAGGGTTGCGGCGATGTCGGAGGTGTCCGTCGCGTCGGTGCCATAGACGGAGGCAATAACCGCGTCGTCAGCAGCAGCGTCAGTAACTAGAAACGGGAGCACTGTTGGAATGGTGGTCCCGTCGATGTCGAGACCGGTAGACGTGGCGGCTGGATCGTGAGGGCCGGATGTAGTACCTGCCATGAACACAACTGCAGCGGCAGGTTTGCCGGTGATACGTACGAGAGGTTCGCTGGCGGCCAGTTCGATCTTCGGAGATGCAGCGGTGGCGACAACTGTTGGCATAGGGTGGGAGGCGCAGGCCAATCCGGCGACGCCCCCCCCCCCCTACCCCGGTGGTGCACCCTGCAGGCCGGCCACAGTGGCCCCCTCGTGCGTGTCGGCCGGATACTGCACTGGCCGGCCGAGGTTAGGAGTTGCCCCATAGCCAGGCGGCGGCGTCGATCTGGTGTTGGCAACAGCCCAGGGAGGCGGCAAGACGGCGGCAATCCATGGTGGCAGCACAACAACTCGTGCAGAGGAGGAGTCGGGATGGGACAGCGCGCATGCAGGGGCAGCGGCGGGGCAAGGCGCGGCACAACCTTTGCCAACAGGGGCGGCGGCGGGGTAGGACGAGTCGGCGGCGGTAGGAGCAGCGCCAGCAGGGGTGGCGACAACGCCAGCACGCGCGGCGGCAAGGGCGCCGCCGGGGTAGGGCGCGGCGGCGACGGCGGCGTGGGGCGCGACAGCCCAGGGCGTGACGGCTTGGGGCGCGGCGGCGGCTGCCCAGGGAGGCGGCGGCTGTGATGGGGCCATTAGGGTTAGGATCCTAATTTTCTAGCTAATGATGCCATAATAGAGGGATTAATCTGGACTGTATTAGATGATAATGATCAAGAGGGTACAGGGTCCATTATATAGAGGGATTAGGTGAGGGAAAAGACTAAACTACCCCTAACACTAATCTCTCACTAATGACTAAATTACCTCTGTGTTACCCATGTAATTACAGAGTCTAACAATAGCATTGTTTTATCTCTCTGTTTGCCTTGATTAATTCTCCAAATAGGAAACCCATAGATGGCTTCACATCCCCATCTACCAAACGGAGGACCTTTACTAGAGGCTCAAAAGCACTCAAACACATCTTGACATCCTTCCAAAAAGTTGGGCTCATCATTGTTGGGGTTGGATCCTTTCGTTTCTTTGACTTCACATCTCTCAATGTGTCCCACTTGCTATCAACCACCATCTTTCTTAGTTGATCTTTCTTCTCTAAAATGCTGCTCAAAGTAAGAAAAGCTGAGGCAAATCTAGTCACATCTGGCTTTATGATTTCTCTCCCCTCTGTGAAGTGCCTCATGCACTCCAAGGTTCTTGTGTTCCCATAGACAAAGATGGTGAATGCCTTTGCTTGATAAAGCACCTTCGTGAACCTTGGTAGGTTACCAATGATCAGGGCACTCCCAAGCTGGTCCTCGGCCTCCTCGAGCCGACAAGCGAGGGCGTCTGTAGAGGCACACTCCTGCTCCCAGGCGAGAGCGATAGCTCACGCACGCTCCTGAGCCATGGCGAGAGCAGCGTCTAGGTCAGAGTGGGAAGCAGATGGCTTACCACGCGGGACCGTGAGCCGGAAAGAAGCACATGGATCTGCAGTAGTGGTGGCAATGTTCGGGTCGGTGGTGGCGAAAACAGGGCCGGGTTGGGTTGGGCCGAGCATAGGGAGAGCAGCAGTCGGGTGGCGCTGTGGTGGTAGAGGAGGGACCCGTAGGAGGTGCGTGCAGGTAGGGGACGACGGTTGCTGCCTGTACCCTGGCTGGCTCATATGAGGTGAGGGCGAGACCTGGTGCCTGAGGGCCAAGGGGCGGCGCCTCGCGCCTGCGCCCAAGAGGCGGCCCTTGGTGCCAGAGGCCAAGGGTCGCGCTTTGCGCCTGCGCCCAGGGGGTAGCGCCTGACGCACGTGGCCACGGGGTGGCACCTGCCGCCTGCACCCAAGAGGCGGACCACGAGGCGGCGGGCACGGGAGAGGATAGAGGAGAGTTGGGGTTGGGAGCCGGCAGCCAGAGAGGGAGAGAGGCTAGCGGCGCGCCTTCCGGCGTCGGGGGCTTAGCCATGGCGGCGGTGGCAGAGATAGGAGAGGGAAAGGGTGGTCTAGGATTTGGCTGATACCATGTT